>OY540812.1:16058097-21828097 GCA_961205875.1 Sialis fuliginosa
AGAATACACAGAAATAAACTTTGTTAATTTGTCGTAAGATCAACCGTTTATGAGAAATACGATAGTAAAGATATAGTATTGCAGAATTTAACTTAATACAAAAGCTTCAAATTACACAAAATAAATATATTTTCTTGTTTTAGGATTAAAAATAAAAATATATGTTCGTGTTAAAATATTTCAAAAAATGTATCCTTATCAACAAATAGCTGTTTCCAGTTTCGTTTTTTAGTCAAATTAGTAAAGTACGTATTACAACTGGCTAAAAAAAAATACAAGATAAAAAACAGAGTCCACTTGCCCCACTTATTGTTAGTCTAAATAATCATTAGTTGATATTGGAAATCGATAACACATAATAATATTAAACCAATTATTAAATTAAAAATGAGCTGAAACGGAAATATCAAATGACAATTTTGAAATCGGAGAACAAAGCTTCTCATATCTTCGATATTTATTTTTAGAAGCTTTGTGATCGTTTTTTTATGAAAAATTTTTTTTACTAGAATATAAGCAAATTTTTTTTTCGTGTAGTCGCCCGGTCTCCCTCCCTAAAGCGAGCATTGCTATCATACATTAACAAAATAAGCAACAAATTTTAAAAAAACATCTGCCAAGTAAATGCACAATGCTTCCTCGTGCTAAATTCACCAAAGGTAGTTAATTATTGAACAATTTAAATAAAAACCGATAATGTTGAGATAAATTGCCTGAAATTGGTGAACCATTTAATTTTTATACAATTTTACTAAAAAATATTAGTTCGAAATTTTTCTCAAGGCACACCTGATTATTTTTTTGTATATTTTTAATTTTTTGACAAATGTCAAAATGACATTTAAAACGTCAAAATGACATTTAATATATCCAAGCAAATATCAATTTAGAAAAACAAAACACGAAATTTTAAAATAAATTGAGATAAATCTTTGTAAGGGAATATTTTACAACAAACATTGTAAACCCATATTATAGGAAATTTAATGCTCTACAAAAAATATTCTATAAAATTTTCACGTAACATGTGTCGTTCTTGAGATATCTTGAAAAAATAAAACTTTTGGGGTGTCACCCCTCCCCCTTACATACGATTTTGATGATTTTGAAATGGGACAGTCCTCAAGCCAGACCCAACCATCCAACCAAGTTTCAATAATATCGGTTCAGTGGTTCATGAGTTATGCGTGTGACAAGGATTCAGGGGACAGACGGACGGACACACAGACAGACAGACACGGAACGAAAAGTGTTTACCTTGACGTGAAACGGATAAATCAATTTAAAATTTTGAAATCGGAGAACATTTTTTTTGTCTCAATCTGAAACGATCACATAGCTTCTCGTATCTTCGATATTGCGAGGAAGCAAAATATCTATAAAAATTTCAAACATCAACCATTCTTTTTTCCAAAGCTTACTTGACTTTAATGTAATAGTGCATTGATATAGTTTTGGCTGACGACTCGAACAAACGTATTTTAGTTTTTCATGGCAATTGTGATTTTTATTCAATAATGAATAAAATGCGTTGTATCTTTGTTATGAGTTGTTTTATTATCGAAGATACGAGAAGTTTGGCGATCGTTTTTTAAAGAGAAAAAAATTTTCTCCCAATTCAAAATTTTCACTCGAACTTTCCGTTTCAGCTCAAAACAAACACAATTTTTATAATCGGTTTAGTATTAACATGTATTTAATATTAAACCGATCATAAAATTTCATACCTGGGTTCTCAAAATATAAAATACAAACTAGTTTATGCTAAATATTTGAGGATCTGTTTATATGAACTAATTTTTTTTTTATATTTTTCACGATCCACCCTGTCTGAATGACATAATAATAAAAACACTGTATTTTAAAATGGATAAATAACATTTTTCTCTGCGTACTTTTCAATAATGTACAAAAAATTCAGAAGGTGGTAGATTTAGGATTGCACGCGAGACGAGACTAGACGAGAATCAGGTAAATCTCGTCTCATTTCGAATTTTGGAACTGGAGTCTCGTCTCGTACACGTGACTAAGAACGAGAAAAATTTCGATCTTATGTGAATTTAAAAAAAATGTATTACAATTACATTACATTATTAACAAAATATCTGCATTTACTATAACAATAAAAATTAAAATGATTATCTTCATTGTAATCTTCATGTTTTCAGGTGGTAGGAAATACTAAGCAATTCGGAGACAGTTTTTTATCAGTCAATCAGTTTAAAAGTCAAATGGATTTGTTTGCAAAGCAAATTAATTATCTGAAATTAAAATTAGAATCTATAGTAAGTACATATTCTTTAATTATTAACATAAACATTGTAATACATGTTTACATATTTTATTAAAATTAAATTATTTATTATTTCTAGAATTCATTGCAAACATCGATTGAAGATATAAAAATTCGATTGAAATATTTAGAAGGATAAAATATTGTTTTATGTAGATATATTTAAGAATCTGTATGCTGTTCTATTTGGTAATGAAAAACCGATTGTTTCTCAATCTAAAATAATTGCTTACTTTGCCTGAAAAAAATATATACATACTAGCGGACCCGTCCCGGCTTCGCACTGGAGTTAATATTTCACCCCTTGTCAGGCATTTATTATTACAACTGTCAATTAAATAGATGTATAGAAATAACGTGTTAAACTGTTGAAATATCAAATAAGTAAGAAACCTTTAACAAAACAACATTTTTGTAAACAAAAAAATTATTTCGATTTATAATAAAAAAAACGTTTGATTCACACAGGCACTATTCTATGATATATTTTTTAATATGTATATGAAAACTTTTAATTAAATTTGTAAGAAATAAAATACACCTTTGTATTATGAATATTAGTTTTCTAATATCCTAATGTTGATAATATAATACACATGTCCAGTAAAGGAAGCATTTTGACAGGAAATTAAGAGGGCAAGCAATTTTATGATTGATTCTTATAGATTTTGAACCGGAGAATTCGAAAAAAATAACCCGGACAAGCGAAAAGTGGTGCAACACCCTTAAAAATGGGCTTTAAGGGTGAAAACCCTATTTCCAACCGTTTTTTCAATTTATCACAAAATCTAAAGCAATGATGGTATATTTTTATGGTTGATATATGTTCAGGACACTCAGACGAATCGATTGTGACCACATATACTAAATTTGATCAAAAATTATCTCTTCCAGAGGGCTTAAAATACTTTAAAATGCATCTTTTCGGGGAAAATAGTTTAAAAATTAATAACTTTTGTTAAAATCATCCAAATGACTCGTAACTAGGCTCAAATTGTTCCTGAAGTTCCAAAGAATAATAATGAACCATAATTTAAAAAAATATTAATAGTTTAACCAATAAAAATTGCTAATGTTTAACAGTAAGTAACGTAAATTTTTGAAAAACTATCTTTTTACTAAAATTTAAATAAAAACATCAGGGTTGAATATTTTTTAGTGAAACCAAGGTAGATACCTTCTATTTGTACATACAAACAAAATGAGACCCCCCAAAATAATATTCAATTATTAGAACGGGTGTAAGTGCGCTTAGAAATACACAAAATTTTTGTTGTATATAATTTAAAAAAATTACATTTTTCCAAATAAAATAATAGATTCAGTCCAGTAAAGGAAGCATTTTGGCAGGAAATTAAGAGGGCAAGCAATTTTATGATTGATTCTTATAGATTTTGTACCGGAGAATCCGAAAAAAATAACCCGGACTAGTGAAAAGTGGTGCATTACCCTTAAAAATGGGGTTTAAGGGTGAAAACCCCATTTCCAACCGTTTTTTTTTCAATTTATCACAAAATCTGAAGCGACGATGGTATATTTTTATCATTGATATATATTTAGGACACTTAGACGAATCGATTGTGACCACATATACTAAATTTGGCCAAAAATTACCTATTCCAAAGGGCTTAAATGACGTAAAAATGCACTTACCCTTAAACATTAGCAATTTTCATTGGTTAAACTACTAATATTTTTTTAAATTATGATTGGCCATTATTCTTTAGAACTTCAGGAATAATTTGAGCCTAGTTACGAGTTATTTGGATGATTTTAACAAAAGTTATTAATTTTTAAACTATTTTTCCCGAAAAGATGCATTTTTACGTCTTTTATGCCCTTTGAAAGACGTAATGTTTGGCCAAATTTAGTATATGTGGTCACAATCGATTCGTCTAAGTGTCCTGAACATACATATATCATAAAAATATACCATCGTTGCTTTAGATTTTGTGATAATTTGTAAAATAGGTTGGAAATGTGCTTTTCACCTTTAAACCCCATTTAAGGGTGTTGCACCACTTTTCGCTAGTCCGGGTTATTTTTTTCGAATTCTTCGGTTCAAAATCTATAAGAATCAGTTCGTTTCACTAAAAAATATTTAACCCTGGTGTTTTTATTTAAATTTTAGTAAAAATGTAGTTTTTCAAAAAATTACGTTATTTATCCTTAAACATTGGCAATTTTTATTGGTTAAACGATTAATATTTTTTTAAATTATGGTTGGTCATTATTCTTTGGACCTTCAGGAACAATTTGACGCTAATTACGAGTCATTTGGATGATTTTAACAAAAGTTATTAATTTTTAAACTATCTTCCCGAAAAGATGCATTTTTCTGTCTTTTAAGCCCTCTGAAAGAAATAATTTTTGGTCAAATTTAGTATATGTGGTCACAATCGATTCGTCTGAGTGTCCTGAACATATATCAACGATAAAAATATACCATCATCGCTTTAGATTTTGTGATAAATTGAAAAAACGGTTGGAAATGGGGTTTTCACCCTTAAACCCCATTTTTAAGGGTGTTGCACCACTTTTCGCTTGTCCGGGTTATTTTTTTCGAATTCTCCGGTTCAAAATCTATAAGAATCAATCATAAAATTGCTTGCCCTCTAAATTTCCCTTTTTCTCACTTTTCACTGCTTCCTTGACTGGGCTAGATGTATTACGTCAGTGAAAATTGTGTTATTGTGAATCTACCTGGCGTTTTGCCCAATCAGGAATGCGCATTATGCTTCCTATGTTAGCTACCGCTGCAATCTTAAATGAAACAGACTATAATTCAAAAAAATTCTGCTGTATAAACGTCAAAATGACATTTAATATGTCAAAGTAAATAGTGATTGAACCAAAACAAATGACAATTTTTTTATGCAAATGGAGATAAATAATGCTAGGGCCAACGTTATTAAACTATTAATACATTATTAATATAATATTAATACATATTATATTATTATTATTATTATATTAATACCTACATTAATAACCTTTGCTCTGACCACACTTGCGTTAACGTCTAACGGGCAAAACGCGTTAATTTACACGTTAAAAAATTACGCACTAAGATATACATTTTTGTGTGTGTGATTGTACGTGTCTGAAACAGAAAGATCAATTAAAAATTTCAAAATTTTGTAACCAAAGTTATGAACCATAACTTTACTGTACACTGTACAGTATTATACTTTCGAGTCATATATGTCGAGATGGCGCTCATAAACTGCAAACTTGACAAGAATACATGATCCATCTTTTTGTACAAGCAGTCTGTAGCGTCTGTAGGATAATTTTGCGCAATCATTTTAATTGTACAAGCCGCCTGAAGATGGATTGAATTTAAATCATGCAAGCTTGACAAGCTTAGCAAGCCGCGCTTGCACAAGCGAAACTGAACGTGTGTACTAATGCAGTGTTTACACCAAAGAAAACAAAACAGCAACACGGTGTTCGAAAACACGTCGTATTTAAAAATGCATAGGGTTTATTGCACTTTTGTCAAAAAGACACGATGTTGCTGTTTTGTTTTTTCGGTCTAAACACGGCATAAGACGTACAGGTTTGTACAAGCAAACGTCAGTCGTAAGTGAGCTCTACAGGCTGCTGTAAATTTTTCGTAGAGGGTTATAGCTTCTCTCATGATCGTATCCTTTTTAATTAAAGGTGACAAAAGATTCAAATAAGTTTCTTCATTCATTCTGAGATAATTATGCCAATCACGCGGATATATCTTCAATTTACTCAGTAAATTAATGTAGGAATATGTTTTTCTTTTCATTAACCACTCTACACCACGATTCTTTTTTCGCGTTTTCCTCTTGTGGATAAGGCAAAAAGCAACCAAAACGAGCGCATCGTCGTCCGAGCTTAACATAGCCCAAGCGCAAACTAGCGCTTGTTTAAGTATACGTATACCGTGTGGTGGTGTCAGGGAAATTGTCCATGATTGTGCGTGCTTGTTTGTACAAAAAGATTGCAGTTACGTGTGTAGCTACCTTTATGTCCGGTCGGTATCATAAAGGACCTAACAAATTTGTTAGCTAACAAACACTTTCAACTGAGATATCAAATTTATATGACAGTTCTTTTGGAGTTTGTTGATGACTTTGACAACGGTATTAAAACAGTGGTGATGTTATGAAAATTATTTTGTACGGTCAAAGATGCCAACGATGCCAACTGTGTTACAATTAGTTGAAGTGTCACTGCTCTAAATTCCATAACTAATCCATAGATACTAGTACAGTATTAATACCCCATTTGAATGTAATTGCTAGCTAACAAATTTTGTTAGGTCCCAAGGTTAGTATATGTATAGGTTACCTCAGTAAGTTGTCAAAATCGAGACAGGAGAGAGGGAACTACGTCACACCGCATGCTCAATTGCTGTCAGTCTATAGTATATCAAATGAATATATGGTAGAGTTCATAGTTTTTTTTATAATATTTTGTGATATTAAGCGATTTTAAGTAAAATAAGATTTTGTTGTTTAATTAAGGTATGTAGCCACTGATTTATGTGTTTTATTTAAATTTTCTCTACATACAATAAGTAACATAATTAAAATTTTAGATTATAGATTGAAAAAATGTCGGAAGGTACTGTCAGTATATGCAAAAGTAACTCTAAAAGGCAAAGGAAGAAGATGAAACCATATGAAACGTTAATCTTCAAAAGAAATGAATCAGAACATGTTATCGTAATGAATGCTGATCACTATACATACATTGACTATATGTATACATTGTCATTGTTCAATGTCCAATCCTGATCATTATCTGCTATGTGAGGATTAAAATATAATCAATACAATCATGGCAACTTTAAAAGTCATTTACACAAAATAGGAGTAACACAGTAAAACCATCAGAGATCTTCACCACATATAATTTTCACGTACTCTCTATGATATTGCTTGAAGACATCTACAGGACACAATATTAATCTACCAGTATCTGTAGACTCACTTTTAGCCATGGAGAAACAATGGAATTACGAAGTGATTGTAGCATTAATTAAATGAGGTTATTCGCAGCGTACATGATGACAGCGCTAAGTAGCATTTACGACTTTGGCGGGCTAAAATGAGAAGTATGTAAACAAATAATTTCAATAAAATATCGCAATATATATAAATATATATTTTAGATAATTCTTTATGACTATAGTGCGGTTAATCATATTGACCTTTCTATTTTCAGTTAAAAATAAGCCCGCCACAAGTTCCCTCGGCGCTGTAATCGATTTAGTTTCTCCCGTCACCTGCTTCGCATCCAGCAAATAATAAATATTTTATTTAAAGTAGACAGTACAGACATAATAATAAATTTAAAATAATTACTATTATTAGACATAATATAAAGTAAGAAATAAAATATATTGTACTTAATTTAAGAATTTATATATTAAATTTGTATATTGTTGATATTAATGTAATACATAAATGCCAAAATAAACTTATTGTTGGTAGGTAAGTAGTCGTATCAATTCATGGTTTTACATTCTTATAAGAATGCTATATATAATAATATATAATATAGCTTTCCAGCAGTTGTGAGAAACATGCTGCATTCCAATTAAAAATATATATAAGTGCCTTAAAAATAAAAAATAAAGTATCATTAAGATTTATGAGCTTACAATCAACAACTAATAATAAGAGTTTACTTTTACATGCATTTATTTTTTTATTTTATAATACTTCAATAATAAATAATTACGATAGTTTTATTTATTTTTTAAATATTATATGCAATGATTTGTGCTTTTGTAATTACATGTATTGTTAAAATAGTTTAAAATATCCAAAAATTCGAAATAATACGATGACAACGTTTAATAAATATGTATTTGCAAGCCACTTTCCTGTATTACATTTAAATCAGCATGCGGTGTGACGTAATTCCCGCGCGGGCGCTGATTGGTCAAAACTACTGAGGTAACCTATACATATAATAACCTTGGTTAGGTCCACGGGGTCCGTTAGGTCCTTTATAATACGACTTCATGATTGGGCCACAGAACCAAAGACATTATATAATATAGACTATGTGAGCCATAGCACTTTATTTTTAAGTCAGCGTCAATCATAAATAATAAGAGAGAAAATATTGAGTATCTACGTGACGTGGACTGTCGTTTCTGGAGTACCTACTTTTATTCTGTGGTTGACAATCTTGTTCTTTCTCTTTCTACCGAGGTTTCGTTTTCGACTATGTAGTTCACTGTCTCTATGTTATACAATCTCTTTGCACAAAACCTTCGAGCATATACCTACTAGAGGCACAGAATAATAAGTATACAGAAATGACACTCAACGTTATTTTATTGGAACAACTCGATGACAGTTCC
The DNA here is from genome assembly GCA_961205875.1 of Sialis fuliginosa. NCBI lineage: Eukaryota > Metazoa > Arthropoda > Insecta > Megaloptera > Sialidae > Sialis > Sialis fuliginosa. The sequence goes on from OY540812.1 coordinate 16,066,746, forward strand.
GGTTGCATCAATCAGAAAGCAGAATAAAATCACGTGATCTTACATACATCGACCAATCACAGAACAGCTTACGTACATTTGAAACGCACCTATATTGTTTGTTTATATTTTTTTAACCTGTAAATAAACCACGTTGTTTTCACAAATAAAACACAAAATTGGTTAAATATATTTATTAATATTATATTATGTTATTACAAACATTTCTTAAATGTAAATATTATATAACATGTTAATTAGAGACATTAATGGCTCATTCACAATTGACTTTGTGCAGTTGTTATTGCAGTGGTAGTGCAGTTGTAGTGTAGCGTGTAGCGGTAGTGCAGAATAGCGGTCACAATTGACGATTACCTAAAATATGCCTAAAACGGTTTTTGAATTCCAAGTGACATTTGAATATTATAAAATGGACCAGCAAGTGCTAATGAATGGTATATTAGCGTGTATATATTGGCATTATATTTATTTTAATTATAAAAAAATGTACGTCTATTAGTGATAATCTTTAAGTTATATCAGTTTCAAATTGTATTATCGTATTATACTTATTTTATATATAATAAAGAATGTAAATATACGTCAATTAGTGACAATTTTTAAATTATACCAGCCTTAAATCGTATTATACTTATTTTAATAATAAACAGATGTGCAAAATGGGTGTCACAATACTTTTGAAATAAAAATGCAAAATATTTAATCATTTTATTTAAAATGCAAAATGCAAAATAGTTTTTAGAGACAAGCATTTAAAATATAAAATGGAAAATAGGTATTTTCAAAATGGTTTTTAAAATAAAATGCTTTTCATATAATATAATTTCAAATTTTATAATTTTCAAAACAATACAATTAATATTGATTGTGATATGATTGGTCGTTGTAATGGCGTTGCAACGCGTGCGGTGCGAAAGTTTGGAGATTGCAAGCTTCTGCCACTACCACCCACTACTACCATCTGCACTAATCTTATGTGAACGATATAATGAATCCATTGGTTCCAAACTTCTACACTGCAACGGCACTGCACTAAGTTCTGCACTACAACCGCACAAAGCCAATTGTGAATGGCACTTAAGATGTTTCACTGTTTGCGAGTAATTAAGTTCATACACTGAAGTGCCATTCACAATTGGCTTTGTGCGGTTGTAGTGCAGAACTTAGTGCAGTGCCGTTGCAGTGTAGAAGTTTGGAACCAATGGATTCATTTATATCGTTCACATAAGATTAGTGCAGATGGTAGTAGTGGGTGGTAGTGGTAGAAGCTTGCAATCTCCAAACTTTCGCACCGCACGCGTTGCAACGTCATTACAACGACCAATCATATCACGATCAATATTAATTGTATTGTTTTGAAAATTATAAAATTTGAAATTATATTATATGAAAAGCATTTTATTTTAAAAACCATTTTTAAAATACCTATTTTCCATTTTATATTTTAAATGCTTGTCTCTAAAAACTATTTTGCATTTTGCATTTTAAATAAAATGATTAAATATTTTGCATTTTTATTTCAAATGCATTGTGACACCCATTTTGCACATCTCTGTTTATTATTAAAATAAGTATAATACGATTTAAGGCTGGTATAATTTAAAAATTGTCACTAATTGAAGTATATTTACATTCTTTATTATATATAAAATAAGTATAATACGATAATACAATTTGAGACTGATATAACTTAAAGATTATCACTAATAGACGTACATTTTTTTTATAATTAATATAAATATAATGCGAATATATACACGCTAATATACCATTCATTAGCACTTGCTGGTCCATTTTATAATATTCAAATTTTAGGTAATCGTCAATTGTGACCGCTATTCTGCACTACCGCTACACACTACACTACAACTGCACTACCACTGCAATAACAACTGCACAAAGTCAATTGTGAATGAGCCATGATGGCTCATTCACAATTGACTTTGTGCAGTTGTTATTGCAGTGGTAGTGCAGTTGTAGTGTAGCGTGTAGCGGTAGTGCAGAATAGCGGTCACAATTGACGATTACCTAAAATATGCCTAAAACGGTTTTTGAATTCCAAGTGACATTTTAATATTATAAAATGGACCAGCAAGTGCTAATGAATGGTATATTAGCGTGTATATATTCGCATTATATTTATTTTAATTATAAAAAAATGTACGTCTATTAGTGATAATCTTTAAGTTATATCAGTCTCAAATTGTATTATCGTATTATACTTATTTTATATATAATAAAGAATGTAAATATACCCCAGTAATCGAAAAAGTAATCAAACAGAATGAAATACCATTCTGTTTTATTCCGGAATCTGAATTCCATTTTTTGTATTAATACGGAATGAGAAATCAAACTAACCGAACTAAAACGAATATTACCGGATTCAGGAAATACGATACAAATATAAGTCTATGGGTGCAAATGACGCGAGTACAAATATAAGTCTATGGGTGTAATTGACGCGTGATAAAATTAATATTTATTTAAATAATTTCACCTGAAATTTATTTTATACAATAAATACACATTCAATATAATATTTTACAAAAAAACAACAATAAATACATAATATTCACATCATTTAATACATATATTGACATTTTTTTATAGGTTATGTAAACAAGGATAGATATATTAGCATTGATATATCGAGCATGGGTGCAAAACAAAAATTAGTGGTTTTTAAACTGTTTTTACTTGTAAATTATATAAAAATAAGTTGAAATGATACCTAATATTTGATTTGGTACTGTTTTGTGCTTTGAAATAGTCATGCGCAATTAATCATATTTTAATACGATCAACTGATTTTTTAGTAAGCTTTTTTTTCTTAAAATTTTTCTGTTAACAATTTAGTAAAAAATAATACTTAGACGTTCGGTAAATACGGAGTGTATGCGTATCCCCTGTCAGAATTGTTAAAAATTACATATATAGTAATTTAGAATAGAGTTTATGCGCATGCATGACTAGAACATTTTTACCGTCATGTTTATTTTAATTGATAAAATTATTTTAAAACAGTTTGTTGTGGCCGAGATTGATTCTCCGTTTTTAACCTAACCGAACCTAATAAAAGCTAATCAACTCTAACCAAGGACAGTTAACATGTATATTATTAGAGCATCAACTCTATTCTGAATAATTATTTACGTGATTATTGATAAATCTGACAGCGGACACCTATACACTCCGTATTAGCCAGACATTCAAGTTATATTAATAGTTTTAAGATATTTTGTTAGAATAACGTTTTTTTGTCCTTTAAATTATCACTTTCACAGACGGCACCTGTTCGTTTCACTAGTTAAAGGTTAATAATTAATCGTGGACTACGCTCGATGTACTGTTTTCTGCTCTCAAACTACTGAACTCCGTCAAAAATTCAACTGACATTCTTCATGTGTTATTAATATATAAATTTCAATAATCACTTCTTATTTTCTTTGTCAGATTGGAAACTAAAAAAACATTTATTTGTTGAAAATTAATTATCTAAATAAAATTATGTACCTACATATTATTGTTATAAAAAATTCCATAGCCCTTTACCTTTTATAATATATTGAAAATAAGAGAGATATCTTCATTTTTCTTGTATTCGAAAGTTCTGTAATAGTCAATCATAACCAAGTAGAACGGAATATTTCAATTTTCAAAGTTCTGTGGCCACAGTTTCCAGTTTCTCGTCACATTTTTGTCGAAACTTTAGTTCAATATAGTTTTAAAATCGAGTAAACTCATAATTATTTTTTAACACTATTTACAGAGTATAATACGGATAATACGTGTCGACATTAAGTAATTGCGTCATTTTAAGAAAACAGAAAAAGCAAATGGTGTCTTCAATTGTATCAATGTTGTACTATTTTGCAAAACACTCTATTACCTCTTATATGCCAAACGACTCAAATTTTATCATGTCATCCCCGTGATATAATAAAAAAAGGTGATGTAAACTATTAAATTAACGTTCAAATGCTACGTTTTGAAAATTACAATGATAATATCATTTCGTTATTAACCGTATTCATTTAGTGCTGACATTCAGTAAACTGAATTTGTTTAATTACGATTCAGTTCCAAAAAACGTATTAAAACGAACATAGTTGAGAACCATAATGATCCGTATTCGAAACCTCCAATCTGAATTCCTTAAAACATAATAAACCGGATTCAAAACACCGAACGTAATAATACGTATTGAATATTTTCAAACTGAATGTCGTTTACCGGAACGATACGGATTCAACGTAATCATTCGAACTAAATCGGAATCAAAATTTACAGTTAAAAGAAAGGTTGGCAATGTGTATTGGTAAATTGTATCATGGATTGGTAGTACTGCAAACATCTTCAGACCGCTTGATCGTATTAAATCATAATTAAACAGATTGAAATTGTTACATTTGATTACGGAATTTAACAGATTCCGGAATGAAACGTCAAAATATGATTCTGTTTGATTACTTTTTCGATTACTGGGACGTCAATTAGTGACAATTTTTAAATTATACCAGCCTTAAATCGTATTATACTTATTTTAATAATAAACAGAGATGTGCAAAATGGGTGTCACAATGCATTTGAAATAAAAATGCAAAATATTTAATCATTTTATTTCAAATGCAAAAGGCAAAATAGTTTTTAGAGACAAGCATTTAAAATATTAAATGGAAAATAGGTATTTTCAAAATGGTTTTTAAAATAAAATGCTTTTCATATAATATAATTTCAAATTTTATAATTTTCAAAACAATACAATTAATATTGAACGTGATATGATTGGTCGTTGTAATAGCGTTGCAACGCGTGCGGTGCGAAAGTTTGGAGATTGCAAGCTTCTGCCACTACCACCCACTACTACCATCTGCACTAATCTTATGTGAACGATATAATGAATCCATTGGTTCCAAACTTCTACACTGCAACGGCACTGCACTAAGTTCTGCACTACAACCGCACAAAGCCAATTGTGAATGGCACTTGACTCTTACCGAAAATAAATCAGAATCCAATTTTGTTCTTAAATAGCAGGCAATATGCAGTATGTGGATATTTTCAGAATCTGAAAAATAAATTATTTACTTTAATTACCTGTGTTGTAACTTAATAATTTGCAAAGTTTATAAAAACAGGAGTCACTATTTGCAAAATTAGTGAATAAATATTGTTAATGCGGTTTCACAATTATATAAATTGAAATATACGTTAACATTATTAAACAGACGAAAAAAATAATAATATGTAATCAAATACTTACGTTAACATTCAATTAAAACTTAAAAATAGTCATTATTTCTGAAGACGCCATTCATTTACATGATTCAATTCACACCATTCACACCACTACATACAAAAATGTAAACGTTGTTGCCAAATCGATTCAGAATAATTCATATTTATCGGTGTTGCCAGATTGGAATACCTTCCTTTCCCTTACGTCTTACCCGTCTCGTCCTCAACCGGGTCTGTCAGTTGAATTTCCAGTTGTACCATACCAGTGTCACCCCCGTGACTAGAGGCAGCCTTTCCGTCCGCCGTGCGAACAAGCGTGCGAGAGAGAAAGCGCGAATAAGTTTACAACCTTTCTCTTTTGCTCGCCGAATTCAGCACGCAGAGCGAGAGAGAAAGGATGTAGACTTATTCGCGCTTTCTCTCTCGCACGCTTGTTTTGCACGGCCGAGCGGCAAGGCTGCCTCTAGTAGGTATATGCTCGAAGCACAAAACAGATTGGGCGTTGCCATAGATAAGAAATTTATCACATTTGTGTCGCACGTTTTTATTTCACTTCCTTTTGAAGTGTTGTCGTTAGGTTATATGGTTCTCTAGAAACGTGCTCTGTTAAATATTTTGGTAAGTAAAGTTTATTTATAATATTTATTATTATGTATCCTTACTTTTTAAGTAACTGTATGGTAATGAAGTCTATTATATTGTAATTTACAAAATTATTTCTTTTAAAATGATATCAAAAATCTCATTCACTAAATGTCAGGGGTATTACTTTTATTATGTGGGTTTAATATATAACTACAATAAAATGCTTTACTAGTTTGATATTTAATCAATATTTAATTATTTATTTGCAAATACTTAAGTTTTGAGTGTGTTCCATAAGTACGATACACAAGATATGTGTACCGCTCTTGTATAATAAATTTATTTGTTGATCATACAATTTAGAGAAATACCATCAAACATTATACCCTGTGTGTTTGTAACTAATTAAATATGACAAAACACTGGACTAAATAATGATGCCTAAAAACTTAAAAACATTTCAATATCTCATTGTCAGTAAGCTCGCCTTAAAAGTAATTCGACTCACTTTTTAAATAATTATCTATAAGATACTTTACATGTATTTATTTATGATATTTCAATATTGAACTGTCGTTGCCCTTGAAACATCAAAGATAAGGTTTAAATAAGATAAATATGTAGTTTTAGAATTACGAAGTTTCAAAATGTTCCCCATAGGTACTTATCTTACAAAATATAAAAAGATAAAAAAAAGGCTGGGTTTTTACTTTATGTGAACAGCTATATAAACAAGACCAACTGTTGTCAAGGGGAGATATTAAATTGTGAGAACATTTGGTTACGTTTTTAAATGATACTAGGTTTTTGTGAATGTATTCTCTTTTTCACTGATTTGCTACTCAAGATGCTTACAAATAATATTTAACACCTTTTAGTCTATTATTTCAAGAAAGTTGGTCATTTCGCACGGTATTTATTTATAAAATTTTGCAATAAATGTGTTAAGGAGGCCCATACTGTCTTCACATAAATTTATTCTTTTCTAGCGTGAAACTGGAATTTTAATAGTTGTTTAGTTTTTACAGATTTATATGTATATATACTAACGGTAACGCATTGGACCCAGTGGTTACTCGGTTTAATATCCATAAAATCATAGTGACCTAAATTAATAAAATATTAAAACCGTAAATTATAGAATTCTTTATTCAATCGCTGTTTTTAAATAAATGACATTTTTAAATCTTAGGTTTTCATAAAATTTTAATAGCTTAGAACACCCGTTGAAAAATTATCTATCCATTAGTGAAAACCGAAATAAAATCTGTTTAGTAGTTTCTGAGTCTATGAGTCTGATACAAACAAACATTCATTTTTATATACACTCAACTCTTTTTTTTTTACACGATTTTGAAATAACACTGTCCACAAAGAAGAACAAATACACTTTTTTTACATGAATTTTTTGTTCTAACACGAATTTCAAAAAAAATTCTAATTTTTACAGTGTCCTAGACATGAAAAATAAATTAATAAATTGTAAAAATACATAATTTTTTTACATGGTTTTCATTAAAACGTATCTAACATGTAAAAAAAAAAAACTGATTTACATCATTAAGTTGCCTGTATTGAACCTGATCATACATATAGTAAATATAATTTAAATATTTCAGATTATATAAATATGGCCAAAAGTTTACGAAGTAAGTGGCGCAGGAAATGCAGAGCTGTTAAAAGAGTGCGGTATGGACAAAAAGAATTAGAACGTTTAAAGAAAACTCTTGGAATCGATGACTCTAAGGCAGTGGATGTAGCAATGAAAGAGGTATCTGATATTGTAACTGTTTCCAACGCTGCCTCACTAAAAACAAAATCTGCAAACAAAATAGTGGATGTAGAACCAATGGATGATAATTCTGTCAAACACTTTTACAATCCTAAAACAATGAAAGACCAATTTGGAAGTTATCCACCTTGGATGCACCAACGAAGGATAAACCGGAAAAGGAAACAAGGTATTCAAAAAACTCAGAAAAGCAAATCGAAGAAAAAGAAGAAAAATTAATCGGTTATATAAAATCGTATGTATATTGCTGACTAATAAATATGATCAATAAATATTTTAAAAATTCAATTAAATTTTATAAAAAAATTTCATTGTAACATATTTGATAATAACCACTAATATTCTTTTATTGGTAATATTGTTTGTTTGCATCTTATTGGTTATATTTTATTTAACTTTTTAACAAATACACAGCCATATGTACAGTAATACCTCCATTTATGTAGCGCTGTTTTCATGGTACAAATTAACTGCGTAATTGGAGGGATTATTATATACTATGTAGAAAATCTGCTTCTTTAACTAACAACATTATTAAAACTGAAGGCACAAAATAATTTACCCCATTTAAAAAAATTATTTAAAGATTCTTAAAAAAAAAGTCGTTAATCTGTTAATTAATTTTATCAAATCTGATTCTTATTTGAGTAATACATGTACTATCTCTGTGTAAAATATCTTAACAAAAGAATAAACTTTGTACAACCATCTACTTCTCAATTGAATAAAATTTTCTCTGTATTAAGTTTTAAACAATATCAACACCAGCCCCATTTGTGTTATATATTTTAACAAACCACAGAAGTTCAATAATGTTTTCAATAGCATTTAATAAATCTATTTCTTATTCATGTACTATCTCCGTGTGAAATATCTAAAAAAATCTTAACTTTGTATAACCATTATTGTATCTACTTCTAGAGCGAATAAAACTTGCTCCGTCTATTATTTTTTACTTTTTACAATATTAACACCAGCCCCACTTGTGTTATATTTTTGAACAAACAGAATAGAAGTTATAATTTTTATTAAATGTGCTTCTTATTCTATTAATATATTGACTATATCCGTGTGCAAAATCTTTTTTGTATCTACTTCTCAAGGGAATAAAACTTGCTCTGTCTATTATGTTTTGTTTTTTACAATATTAACACCAGCCCCATTTGTGTTATATTTTTTGACAAACCACAGATATTCTAGTTTTTATTAAATCTGCTTCTTATTCTATTAATGTATTGACTATATCCGTGTACAAAATCTTCTTTGTATAACCATTATTATATCTACTTCTCGAGCGAATAAAACTTGCTCTCTCTATAATGTTTTGTTTTTTTACAATATTAATTGTGTTACATTTTTGAACAAATAGAACATAAGTTCTAGTTTTTATTAAATGTGCTTCTTATTCCATCAACGCATGGACTATCTCCGTGTCAAAAATCTTAACTTTGTATAACCATTATTATATCTACTTCATAATCGAATAACACTTTCTCTGTCTATAGTCTTTTATTTTTTACAATATTAACACCAGCCCCATTTGTTTGGCACTTCTAAACAAACTACATAAGTTTTATATTGCTTTTAATAAATGTGTTTCTTAATCCAATAATGCACGTACTATCTCCGTATAAAAAAATCTTAAAAAAAGAAAAGATTACAATTATTATTTCTACTTTTTGGTCCAATTAACATTTTTTCTGTCTTAATATTGTTTTCAACAATATTAACACCAGCCCTATTTGTTTTACCCTTCTGAACAAACCACAGAAGTTTTATATGGCATTTAATAAAATAGGTTCTTATTCGATTAATGTGTGTACTATCTCCGTGTAAAAAATCTTAAAAAAATAAATAATTTGTATTACAATTATTATATCTACTTTTTATCCAAACATTTTTTCTGTCTAATGTTGTTTTCAACAATATTAACACATACCCCATTTGTTTGACACTTCTGAACAAACCACATAATTTTTATATTGTTTTTAATAAATGTGCTTCTTATTCCAATAATGCACGTACTATCTCCGTATGAAATATCTTGACAAGAGTGGACTTCGTATAACCATTATTACATCTAGTTCTAAATCCAATAATACTTTATCCATATATAAAGGTGTTTTCAACAATGTCAACAACAACCCAACTGTTTTATTTTTGAAGAAACTGCAGAAGTTCTATAATGTTTTTTTTTAAATTTGCTTCTTATTTGAGTAATACACGTACTATTTCTGTTTGAAATATCCTAACAAAAGAGTAGGCTTTATATAACAATTATTATATTTATTCTTGATCCAATTAGCACTTTTTTGTCTATAATGTTGTTTTCAATAATGTTAACACTAGTCCCATTTGTTTTACACATATTGTTAAATCTGCTTCTTATCCAATAATGTACAATATTTCACATGGAGATAATTCTCCATGTGAAATATCTTAATTAACAAGAGTAGACTGTAATACTTTTTTTGTTGTTAATGTTGTTTTGTATGTATGGTCATATTTTTATACTCCTTTATCAGATACCTGATATAAACAATAAACATGCTATGTGTTATCTTTCCAAGCAGCACAATGTAAAGCTGTGTTATTTTTTTTCTAATAACTCTCTCACTGTGTCTATAGCACTTGTTTTTATTAGTTTTGTTATTACTATGCAGTACAGTAACTATATCAGTCACTTTCAAAAAGCTATATGATGATACCTCCCTTTTTGTCTAACAATGCATTGACTCTATCTGTGTGTATTTTCTAAATATTAGAACAGAATGATGCTATTATGATGCCTCCCTTTTTGTCTAACAATGCATTGACTATATCTGTGTGTCTTTTCTAAATATTAGAAAAGAATGATGATAATGAGATTCCCTAAAAAGATATGTATTTAATATTCCATTAGATATTGATAATGCTTCCCTTTTTGTCTAACAATGCATTGACTATATCTGTGTGTCTTTTCTAAATATTATAACAGAATAATGCAATTATGATGCCTCCCTTTTTGTCTTAACAATGTATTGACTATATCTGTGTGTCTTTTCTAAATATTATAACAGAATAATGCAATTATGATGCTATATGTCGATGATAATGAGATTCCCTATAAAGATATGTATTTAATATGTATTCCATTAGATATTGATGATGCCTCCCTTTTTGTCTAACAATGCATTGACTATATCTGTGTGTCTTTTCTGAATATTATAACAGAATAATGCAATTATGATGCTATATGTCGATGATAATGAGATTCCCTAAAAAGATATGTATTTAATATGTATTCCATTAGATATTGATGATGCCTCCCTTTTTGTCTAACAATGTATTGACTATATCTGTGTGTCTTTTCTAAATATTATAACAGAATAATGCAATTATGATGCTATATGTCGATGATAATGAGATTCCCTAAAAAGATATGTATTTAATATGTATTCCATTAGATATTGATGATGCCTCCCTTTTTGTCTAACAATGCATTGACTATATCTGTGTGTCTTTTCTAAATATCATAACAGAATAATAATATTATGCTATATGATGATGTTAATGAGATTCCTTAAAAAGCTATGTATTTATATTCCATTAGATATTGATGATGCCTCCCTTTTTGTGTAACAATGTATTGACTATATCTGTGTGTCTTTTCTAAATATTATAACAGAATAATGCAATTATAATGCTATATGATGATGATGATAATGAGATTCCCTAAAAAGCTAAGTATTTAATATTCCATTAGATATTGATTATGCCTCCCTTTTTGTCTAACAATGTATTGACTATATCTGTGTGTCTTTTCTAAATATCATAACAGAATAATGCTATGATTATGTTATTATTGATGTCTGTTTTTATTTACAACAATACTTAAGCTATGCCTATGTTCCACTTATTGTTAGCACCTAAAACTCTATATATCTAAATTATTGTTAATGCCTGCCCTTATGTCTAACAATTGTTTTACTGTGTCTGTGACACTTCCAAATCTCCTAACAATATTTATATTAGATTGTTTCCCTTTTTACTATGTTTGTGTAATCATTCCAAGCAGCATGACGTAGAGCTGTATCTAGTTTTTGTTCATATTTACTTCTTTATCTAACAACTGTTACAATATCTCAATCTATCAATCTAGTTATTTTTTTCTGATATTGTTATACAAGTTAATTACTATAAACATTACATTTTGTACATTTTTAAAATAACACCAATAGCACACAGGCCACTCACCATCTGTTCTCGTCACTTTCGTATTGATCATAACAATACAATGACTGCATGTTGCATGCGCTACTTAAAACGCAGTGCTATCGGTCTAATTTGTAAATATCTATATTATTAATGCTTTGCATGCAGAGGTATGGCGTGGATAGATTAGTTTTTTTATTGTCATTTCACATTTAGAAGTACACACAATATAATGTTGCTACTTATAGAATGCAGAGAATAATAAAAATTATGTATTTTATTAATATGAATTATGTGTATGCTCTATTTATTATAATTTATTTCACTTAAGAATCAAATTGATTTAGAAAAAACTAAGAAGATTTCATTTTCTAATATTAATTTTAATATTTAAAATTGTTTATATCGAATATTATATTATTGTTTACAGTGTTTCTTTATATTTGTAACATGTTCATTGATTAATTATAGACCTTCTTTTTGTCTTTATATTCATTAAGTACCTTACTTGTGGTAATATTATGGCTGTATATTATTTTTTCCTATCTTGAAAAAACTAAGATTAGTGGGTACCTACTTACATAAAATTGAGTATATTATATAGTTAAGTAAAAGTATGTATGCATCTTTAATATGCATATTATGAATATTTAATTATATGAGTAATTCTTTACTTAGTGCATGCTGCCAGAAAAATGTTTTTATTATTTTTGTATATACAAATACAGCATGATGTAGCTCATTAATAGTTGTCTAAAAGAGACCTACAGGTCTCAGAAGACAAACTTATTATAAATAAATAAAGTATTATGATACCTAATAAAAATCCCTCATGTATAAATTTTAAAAAACAATTGTGTGAAGATTCTATTTAATATTTATTTTAAATTGTTTGTGTGTCATTATTGATTAAAAAAATGTTGTTTTTTTTGTAACAGATTTTATAAAATGTGACTACAAATAGTAAGGGATTTTTAAATAGTTTTGCTTCTGCTACTAATTGGAAGGATTTTTGGAGCATGCGTTCCTTATTATTTGAATAATATTGGTTTAATTTTTGTAACATTTCAATACTAAATAATTTAAATAGAAATAATAAAATTGTTAGATTTTATTTTATATATTTTTTTTTTCTAATCCTATTATAGTTTGTAACATCTATGATGACCGGTCTAAGCATTGTAATTAGACTGCCGAACTGATCATCAATTATGTTACAAACTATAGACTGCATATTTTAAAATATTCTTACCGGAGCTTTTTTTTAATAAAAGGTGCCGGAACTCACTTCTTGTCAAGCGTTTTACTAAAGAAAATTATATTCAAATATCATTTAAATTAATTTTAAAACAGCTTTTCCTATGCCACGAAAAAAAGGTGCCGAAACGCCATTCTACCACTTTACTGTCCTGATTCTTAATAGTATTATTCAAACTTGATTTTTTTGCATTGGTAAGTAATTTATATATGCATTATCTTTTTTAGAGAAAATACCTGATGGAATAAGGTGATGCCAAGAAATACCAGATTTATAATAGCAATATGTTACTATCAATGCACTCACGTTTAGAAGTAAACGATAAGAATATGATATTCATTATTAAATTTTAATATATTAATTATAATAGATAATGTTTTAATCTTTCTGTGAATATTTGTTTATCCATCTAAACATGTATGTACATTGTACAGTGTACACATGAAATAAATTGATTATTATCCATTGATAATCTATGATAGATTTTTTTTTAATAATTGGTCTTGTGTTTTAATTTACATAATATATATCATTTTAGTGAGTTTTCAAAAATTTTCGTGTTGAAACTTAGCTAAAAAAACTATCTTCATTGAATATGTAGGTACTCGAAATCACAAATGTGGATTTTGTTTCTGTTACTAGCGGACCCGTACCGGCTTCGCATGGGAGTTGATATTTCACCCACTGTCACGTATGGAGGGTTGTAATTGTTTTAGCTGACCCTACAAACGTTCTGCCCAAAAGTAATTTGTTTAAAAATCAGATCATAAATACACATTTTCGTAAATATTTCGACTCCAGGTCCATTTTTTGTAAAAATATTTCCACGTAATTAACTAACATACATATTCTGAATATGAGCCAAATCGGACCATAATACACATTCTCGACCCCAACGCCACTTACCAGGTCCAAAAAAAAAGATAAACCTAACGAAGCATCAAACAAACATATGGTGTGAATATGGCTTCATACGTCCAGTGGTTTAGGCCTGATAAGATCAGATACAGAAAACCAACGTTTTGATGTATTTTTTATATCGAAAAAATAAAAAATTTCTAAATATCTCGACCCCAGCGCCACCTAACGGGTCCAGAAAATCTATAAACTTATTTGAGCACCAAATGAACATATGGTGGGATCATGACTTCGATACGTCCAGTGGTTTAGTCCTGATGAGAACACATACATACGCACCAACGTTTTTATAAATTTATAAGATTGTAGACTGACTTCTCGGATTTTCTTCTGATCTTTTAAAAACTTGGTTAAAAGATCAATCTTATAAATATCTTGGTCAACAATATTCCATTAAAAAATCAGTGGGCTTTATTTTTTTGTAAATTGGACGGTTTTTCATCCCTTATACATTTGGCTATATTTTTTAGAGATATTATTTACTAGGCTTTATTTTATACATATAAGACTGGTGTTACTCCTTTTAGGGTATCACCCGAAGCACCCCACCTCCCTCCTAGTGACAACCACTGTCTTGTGATTTTCGATATAAAGTACCATTTGTTTGAAATTTTTAAATCTACAAATTTCGCATTTTCTTGTTTATTATACAGTTTAAAAAGTATAAGTATTCACAAAAATTTAATATTTAAATTTAGATTGAATTTATTAAAGCAATTATGAATTATGTACCAAAAATCACATGATTGCCCAAGGCACCAATTTTACGATAGTTAATCCTGCTCCATTATTTCAGAAGTAAATCGCATTTTCTTTATAGGCGTTACAGAAGTTCCTATATAGATACTATACATAAGAGCACAGATTAGATAGAATACAAATAACAATATAGAAGGAATCAATTCATTAGGAAATCTAACCTAAATCATAATTTATGTTTACGTACAAAGCGTAAACTTGTTTATACATTCAGATCAAAACATTGAGTAAACGATTCTCGGTATCTTATTGTGAAAACAAAACTACGGCCGATCTCGGTCGCTTCGAGGAATTACTCTCGGAAGTTTAAATGATGTAACCACATTTTATTGTGATGTGGATAAAAATTAAGTTCCTTGTGTCCATAAAAAGACAAACAATCATATAATTGTCTGCATGTTTAAATCTTCCATGAGAATCACTATATATATTAATATAGAGACAGGACCGCATCAGGCATGCAACCGTCCTTTAAAATTTCAAATAAGCTATTCAGGTTCCAAAAAACTAGAAGCGAACGAAGAATAATTTCGGCTTATGCATTTTTATAACAAACATTTTTTTAGTATATTTTATTAACATTTTTAGTTCAAAAACAAACATTTAATATGAGGTTTTATCTATCATCGCGTTTTAACGCTGGCTAAAATACTGATTCATTTACAGTTCGACGGTACAGCGATGTCTTATTTGTCGGTTTTATAAATATGGAATACAACAAAGCTCTACAATTTTTATTGTAAAATTTCAATTTCAATTTACTAATAGACGCTCTATACTCTTGAAATAAGTGAATATATTTGAAAATTCATTTATTTTACAATAGAACGTTAATTAACCGAATTATCCATATATAGATACCCTTCAAAAAATTTCAGCAAATAAAAACTGATAACGTCTGCATATTATTAACTTTTTTATTTAAAGGGTTCTATAAAAATATTTTTTGAAGCTTTTTATCAGGTTGATATAATATTTAATTATTACTTTTTTAGTTCGGAAAAACGACGCTCTACTGTAGTTAAATTTTCCAGTAGTGGCGATTTTTTAAATAATATTCATACTATTTCATACTGTGTGATTTCCAGTACCTCAGAAATGTCTGATCCAAATTGAAAACATTTTCTTGAATCGATCGTAATTTTAAAAACTGATGATTGTAAATTTTACAAATTGGTTTTTATGGCAAAGTAAGTAGTAAGTAGTAATTTTATATTGATTATTATTATATTTTTAATATATAATATACTTATTTTACTATTTTAGGTACATTCTTATACATATACTACAACCTATCTTATGAGGTTTTTCTGATTTTTTCATACAAAAATACATAGAAAAGTCAAGAACTTAATATCCGAAAATTGCTATTTTTGGAAATATATGTAATATATTCATCTTATGTCCGGTATTATAAAGTATTTAATCTAGACTAGTCTTCAAACTGTGTTACGCGGTACCTCGAGGTTCTGCGAGTCAAAATAAAAATTCAAAAAAAATATAACTAGTGTGCGTAAAAATTGTGCAGTAACCAATTCATTCTCGCCGGGCCACCAGTATTAAGGGTTCGCCGAAAAACCTTTTAATTCTAAGGGTTCCGTGAGTCGACAAAGTTTGAAAACCACTGATCTAGACCAAAACCAAACAAAATGCCTTCTGAAAGGTGCTAAATCATTATGAATTTGGTCTGGATTTTAGAGCAGTAGTAATTTTATAATAATGGTACCTTTTGCTTTGGTTTTTGTCTAGACCAAGTTATTTATAATTCCGGATATTGAAAGGTCAACTGTACTACATTTCAGATCGTATATTTGTCCACTAATTTTTACAAGGCGCCAAAAATAAAAATAACCAGTATCAGCAGGGTTCCCATCAAAAATGCATAAAATAAAAAAATACATGAAAAATAGAAAATATTCAATAATATAGGTATACCTAAATATAAAATAATTTATTCAAATTACCTCCCCCCCCACTCACAGTGCCGGATTAACAACGTAGCTGGAGTAGAAAATGCTACGGGCTTCGCGTCTCTGGGGGCCCCGTGACTTTGTGGAAAAATATTTCTTATTGGACTTACTACTTATCGTCCAATGGTTGATACGGGGGGTCCAAATGTACAGTAATTAATAATTTAAATTTAGGATTTCCGATCTCAATTCGATTTAATCGAAAAATCGATTTTTGAATCTCCGATCTTTATTATTTATTATTTTTAATCGATTTTTCTAAATTTGCTCAAATCAAATCAAGAAAATTGTTTTTGTTAAAAGTGGTGTTTTATTATACACTCCTCAAAAAAATTAAGGGATAATAAAAAAAAGCAAAACAAAAAATTCTAATTTTTAAACAGTTATATTTCCGCGAAAATTAATTAGATTTGCGTATTACAAAGCTCATTCAAAAGCTTGCACTTTCTAATTTTTGAATGAAAATTTCAACAAATTTTATCATCCCTTTCTGTTCTTTGCCAAGGGTTAAAAGAGTTCAAAAAAATAGCCCTTAATATTTTATTAACGGATCAATTTTTTAAAGGATTCTATATTCTAAATCAAGTCAGTCTGCAGTGTAGTTAGGGGGTGGGTAGGCGGTCCGATCCGGGTGACACCTGATTTATTTGTTAAAAAATAAAGCCTATTTACCCATAGACATAGAGCATGGACCGCGCATCTGATTCGAAAACAGAGCCGTGTCAAAATAAAGAGATGGAAAATGATTTGGGATATACTTGTCCTTATTTAATTCAATCTTATTAGAAAAAGAGATAGATGTATCCCGAAAAAAATGGTGTAACATTTCTTCAAAACAGTGAGAGAGATACGGTGGCATTTGGGATATATCTATCTCTTTTTCTAATAAGAAAAAAATAGTTACTTCTGTTTCAATAAGGACAAACCATTTTCTGTCTCTTTCTTTTGACACGGCTCTGTTTTCAAGTTAGATGCGCGGTTCATGCTCTATGTCTATGGTATTATATATAATATAATATTACCTTTTTTTGGTTATTTAATGCTTCCAATGGTAAAAATGTCTAATAAATTGATTGATTAACTTTTTTTATTATTGAAAGTCTATAGAGGTGATGATCATCCAATTAATTTAAAAAATAGAACCCACTGATATTTTTATGTCGTTAAAAATTCATAGGGGGTGACACCCGCTTAATGTGCAAAAAAAATCCTATTGACTTTTTTCGGGGGGAGTGGGTGAAACTATCGATTTACTCCCCGAGTTTCACCCCCCCCCCCCACCCTAACGACACCATTGCCAAGGGTCTCTTTATAACATTTGCTACAAGCCCTGCGCTTGCTTAATCCGGAACTGCCCCCCCACATTCATGAGAAGAAAATAGACTAAATTTAAAGAAAAAACAACATTATTCCACAGCTAATTTTTGACACTACGCCACTGCTTATTTTTTCTTTGATAAATTGTTTACATTTGCTTTTTTACGATAAACTATTCTGGTTTTAAGATGTTATTTTTCTATTTTTTTTATTCGATTCACTTATAATTACAGTATGGAATATTTTAAATATATAAACTGTAACATGTGAATCAGGACCTTTATAAATATAACGAGAGGATCGTGTCCGTGTCCAATGCAGAATCGTGGGTAGATTTCGATCTAAAATAAACACATGTTCGCATAACCGGTTGTATGCATTCGTACAAAGGCGGCAGCAACATGGCGCTCTGCTACACTGGCGCCATCGAGATCGCGGGCGGACGAACTTCTAACTTTAAAAAAACTTGAGTAACTACATATTACAATGCAGATATATAAATTGATTCGCACAGACCTTTAGCAGCTAGCTACATATAAAAGCAGAAGCTGTAATCGCAACTAAATATAAACACATATTATGACATATCTGTTTTAAAGTTTCGTCAGTGTCGTGAGCATCGAAATTAATGAATGTGTTTAAAATTAATAAATTATTTACAATCTGACTAGTTATTGTTAAAATCAAAAGTGTCCGGTACTCATAAGAAGATAGGATATGTATAATAATCAGATGTCTCACAGTCAGTTTATCGATATAATCCACCAATTAATCGTCAAATTACTAAACGCCATTTAGTTAATCGTGGTTTAGAAACGGATGTTTTTATCTTTGCAGCCTGCTATTAGGTTTTTTATTTTATCCTTGGGGGTTAGATTTTCATAAGCAGTGTTGAATCCAGGGTTGTAGAGAGGGAATGAAGAGGGGAGTATGTTAATATTAATTATATAAAAGATTATATTGTGTAATACACTCATCAAATTAATTAAGAGATCAAATGCATAGGTTTAAAAAAAAAGAGAAAATTTTGTTTATGTTATTCGAAAGCGCAGGATTTCATGCAGCTTGATAATATTTTCTTTTTAAATTTGATTTACAATTTTTTTCACAATGTCATTTAACATCTAAGGAAAATTGTCATTTAAATTTTGCGAGTTTGCAAAGGATTAACAATTCTTCTTTTGATAAACATATTTTGAACCATCATTTCCCCCTGCTAAAACGGCTCGTTTGCGGGCGTAGGTTTATTCACAAAAAGTGAATATTTTAATGTCCTCAACAACTTCTGAAAGTTTGTCGGTATGTTTACAGGACACCTTATATATTTATCTACATTTTTATTACATTTGTTCTTAATAATTTTAATGTATGAAAATATGATTTCTCAGGAAGGCAATTTGAAAGTTTGAATTATACCTGTTTTATTCAAATATCATTAAGCGTCAATATTTTAACGTATTTCACGAATGAATACAGATACTATGATATGTGTATATAGTAATATACCAAATAAAGAAAACAAAAGTTAATCAGACCTAAACTTAAGACCATCGATGTAGTTTTTTCACTTTTTTATATTCATCCCGATGTCAATGTTCACCATCTAACAACTTAGGGTTGAAGACTAACTACATCAACTCTTTGTTAAACTATGTATTCATTTCGTATAGGTAATTAGAGTATTTAAAAAAAACATTAAGCAGTTCTTAATTGCTACATGTGCGCAGACTGCTGTAGAAATACTACGTCGAGAGTGGGTGTATCGTGATTTCAATACACGACCAGCATCCTGAATTTGTTTTTATTTAATCAACAATCGTATGCAATGAATCGTCAATATTAGTTCAATTCAATCATAAATATAAGTGAATCGTCAGAAATATTAGGTATAAATAACTCGGCTTAAATTTTCTGAACTATTTGATACTTTTATACGATGCTCGTTTTATCGAATACATAAGGTACTGGCACCAGTCTTGGATATGACCTCAGTAATGGTTATTTTTTAATTAAATGTACTAAATTATAAATATTTGTTGATAGTTAATAATTACCATTTCTGAATATTAATCTATATACATTTAACTGTCTTACAGCGTGATTTGATGACAATCGGCCAATAAGCGTCAAAATGGTGGACATTTAAACTAATTATTAGTATAATTTATTTATTAATTATTATATTATCATAGCAACTGCTTTACATTATTTCAAATTTGACGATTCTTTCGTGTCATAGTACTTATCATTTTTTAATCATTAGCAAGTGTTCATCTCTGCGTGCTCATTACTGGTTTTACTTTATCTATTACTGGAGAAAAAACATAAACAAAATAAAAGGCTATAATTTAAAAAACAAACTTTATTTGCAGACTTTGCTAATTAAATTGATTAAATAAAGAGTTACTTGTTTTATTAGTAACATGAGTTCATGAGAATTACAAAAAGGAAACCCGTCAATAACAAAAACAGTAAACCTTATATATAAATTGTTTTTATTTTAATTTTTCCGCCAACAAATTACAAATAATTTGCTTTAGGGTTAAGCTAAGATTATCTACGGGGTATTAAATATAAACGACTACCCACTAACAGTTGTAATCAATGCAATTGTATAGTCATAGTAATAACAAGTATATATTTATAAATGACCTTGCTGCATACACTTTAAGTAAAAATCAGTGATCTTAAAGCAGTGGTAGTAGGTGTACATCATAGAATGCATAGCATTTACAATATTATATATTTATTACCACTGCTCTAAAATCTCGAGCAAATTCTTGATAAAACTAGTCCAAATAAATCGATAATGCATTCTGGTAATAAAAAACAACAGCACATTATTTAACTCGTTTTGTTATTGTCTTTTTCTGGGCATTTAGAAGAAACTAGGGCACAAAGAAACAATACAATCTAACTCGAAGCTTTTTTCAATTAAGCATTATACCTATTGAATATGTAAGTACTAATAATAGAGATCACGACCTTCACAACTGCCGGACCAAACGTTGGATAAAAATTTGCTCTAATTAATTTGATTTATAACTCAACATCTTTACCGTTTTGTTTTTTGTAGGGTCATTAGTTCGAAGTGAACTGGTTCCATTACATTGTATAGTTACACACGATAATGACCTTAGCAGTCAAGATGAATAAGCAATCATCAGTTCTCTCTCGGTCAATCAGGGACTCGTGACTGCAAACATCAAGATATTTTGCTGTTATTCAAATGCTTTTCAACTCTAATGAATGCTCGTTGACTGACTTTCTTCATCTGTACTATTGTTATGGTATTTGTCGATTCTGTCGATCTACCATTGCTATGGGATGTACTAAACACATTAAAAACCCTCAACAAGGTTACACGATCCGGTTACTTTTGTTCTACATTTGATTTTTGGATTAATTACATTTTTATCGTAAATAAACGTCGATACAATAAATACTTTACTCTCTAAAACAGCGGTACTAGACCTTTTTCTTACCAGAATTTATATAAGTACGTACAGTTTGATGTATATGTACATCTCATTCAGAACCACTGCTCTGAAATCTATTTTTTTCTGTTACGAACCGTTTCAAAAATAATACAAAAATATTATTAAAAATAATTAAAAGAAAGCAGGAAAATGAATAGAACAAAAAATGTAGATAATAATATTCTCTGTATCTGTAACACTATTTCTATGCACCCCACGGTTTCAAAAATAGTCAGATAAATCTTATTAAATCCTTAAAATTTAAATTTTTGTAAGTTTCGTCGTTTTGGCTTTAGACAGACAGAGTTCAATTTTTTATCTACAGTACATTTCATGTATGTATAAAAAAGTAATTAATTAATACGGACGGGGATTAGTCATAATTAAGTCTCGAAAGGATAAATATTTCAAAATTCGGGTAAAATTTATCCTTCGCTCATCAAGTCAAAACAGAAAGAGTATGATACTATCATACATGCTTTCTATTTCCAATAGTAATATTCCATCTCTATGGTTTCATCTGATGAAATGAAGAAAGTACCCCATACACAGCATATTTTCTAAAATTCTGCTTAATTAATCTTGAAGCTACGTATTACGTAATCTAAATAAAAAATGAATAAAATGTATAGTTTATGATTATAATAAATAAATATAAATATTATTTCCAAAATCTCATTATTATGGTTTCCTTGATAAAGAGTTATTTTTATTTTACAATTTTATTCATATTTTATATTATATTATACATATTTAACAAATATAATACGTGTAATAGCATTAATTTATCATAGTATTATAACCAAAGTAACTATAATATTCATGTATTGAATAAACAATATTATGATAAATTATTTTTACGATTCAATGCAATGCAGTATTTTATAAAATAAAATATAAATTAACCATATCTACGTGATTTCATATAAAATTTGATATGTTTTAGTTGTTTATATAATATCATAATATTAATTTTATGGAGTATATTAAAATCCAAGGCTAGTACATCGACAAATACGTTTTATTATTAAAAAAATATATTTTATAAACTATAAAATAACTTTCATTTTTATATAATAATATTAAAATGTTCATAAAATAATTAAATATTAATCACGTTTATATTCACAATATACATATATTGCACTCATACATACATATTACCTACCTACTCATTTCCTTCATAAATTACTCTCATATTAATATACAATATTGTTCATATATGCTCGTTCACGTTCTGGCCACATTTACAATTGACAAATCTTGGACTTAATTATTGCCCAGAAAGTTAAAGAATTATATGAGAATCGTATTTATCACATTTGAAGTAAGTACAAAAGTCAGAGAAAACCGAAAGAAAACATATCATACAATAGGTGAGAGGCGTTTATATACAAAATAATGCGTCACGTTTTTCTTTACTGCTTACATACATTATTCAATACATTTCGTTAGCGAAAGCCAACACGAACTTGGTAAAAACGACGCTTGCGTCGCGTCGCATGCCTTGTATAGTTGAGTTACAACGAGTTATCTATTAAATATACATACATATATGTATAAATGCTGTCACATATCACTGGACTTTTATGTAGAACTTACTGAACCCTTCATAATTTCCATAGACATGGTTTTGTTACATAGCTTTGTTATTTAGACTTTAAGACAATTGCAATGTTCCAGGCGACTCCTTTTTTACAACATTTTTGTTCTCTAATCAACCCTCTTACGAGATAGCCTATAATAATATATTACTTTTGAAATCGATTCATTTGTTTTTCAGGTCATTGAGGACATACAATCAAATTCACAATTTATATTAGGTATATTATAATATTATAATGCCAGATTTCTTAAAAATGTATGCATCTAAAATCCGAAACTACATACTAGCCATAATTAGGATATATGATAACCACATACCTACTTACTGCATATATACACCAAATATTATCTTGAGCCGACCCTGACCTCGTGTTTATTTAAAAATGTATTGTCCCAACATAATTTAAACGGTTGAAATGTCATTTATGAACACATTCAGAAAGAAAATAATATTCATCTCTTTGTTACGTATTTCCCGATTGAAAGTGGCGATGACGGATCGAAGATAAGCTGGTTTGGTTGGCGATCTGCTTTCGACACAGTGGGTCCGGGTGAAAGCGGCCATGGGTCACCACCGCCGGGGTCACGAACCAGCGTCCCATCCATTGTCAACTCACATGTTGACGTAACAACGAATTCGTTGTTCTTATTTCGTTTTCACTTTCTCGTTAACGGAAATAGAAATGATAAATACCTGAACGATTCTTGACTCCTGTGTACAAGTCGTATAATGATGATCATGAACATTTGATACGTATTAGTATTAATATTTAACTTATAGATAGTTATGTTTATAGTTGATGATGATGAAGTTCTTGTCGGCTAGATTGCTCCTTTTCCAACAGTTCAGTGGTGCTATTTTTTCATATAAAATACTGGCACCAGTTATGGCCGCTATAAGAGCAAAGTTTCCTGTTTTTGTGATTGACGGGCTTCTTTTTTGTAATTCTCATGAACTCATGTTACTAATAAAACAAGTAACTCTTTATTTAATCAATTTAATTACCAAAGTCGGCAAATATAGTTCATTTTTTAAATTATACCCTTTTATTTTGTTTATGTTTTTCCTCCAGTAATGGATAATTTACTAATGATTACAAAATGATAGGTACTACGACACAAAAGATATAAAAGAAAGAATCGTCAAATTTGAAACAATATAAAGCAGTTGCTATGATAATAGAATAATTAATAAATAAATTATACTAATAATTACTTTAAATGTCCACCATTTTAACACCTATTGGTATTGATTGTCATCAAATTTCGCTGTAAGATAGTTAAATGTATATAATTAATCAACAAATATTTCTAATTCAGTACATTTAATTAAAATATAGTTATTACTGGGGTCATATCCAAGACTG
This sequence comes from Sialis fuliginosa, assembly GCA_961205875.1. Classification (NCBI taxonomy): domain Eukaryota; kingdom Metazoa; phylum Arthropoda; class Insecta; order Megaloptera; family Sialidae; genus Sialis; species Sialis fuliginosa. The sequence continues at coordinate 16,091,231 of OY540812.1, forward strand.
GTGCCATTACCTTATGTATTTGTGCAGTTGTTTCTATGTTTAGGTAAGGTTATTTCACAGGGATACAAGCCGGATTGGATGTTAGCTGATGGACCAATTATAGCAGGTTCAGACATATTGACGGCCTGATACATGGGATTAAGGGGTAGATTCACTTTGAGTGTGTATGCAATTTTATTTCTTAGTTAATTGATGTAAATAGTCGATATTAATAATTAAAGTTAAGCAGTACTTATCTAATACAGATACTAATAAATTAAATTACGATACAATTTTATAATAATAATTTTAATCTTAAACCATTTTAACAATATTTCTACGTATTTATCATTTCCTACTATAATAAAACAATAATACTAATATTAATAGATGTAACAATATATTAATTTAATTTTAGTATAGGAATATACAATAATATTGCAAAATATTGTGCCTACATAATTTTTTTTTGCATATCATATTATATTAATAATAGATATATACATATATGTAATTTTATTTCTATTAAACTATGTATAAATTATTGTAACTGAATGAAAATTTTAATCATGGGTTTTAATTAATATAATAAATAAAAAATGCAACATCAAATAAACATCCATATAATAGATTGATGTGTAGGTAGTTTTATTATTTTAATTGTAATTTTTTGACTCTATTAAAACTACTTCAATAAGTGATAAGGATAAAATAAACTGCAGTCACAGTTGTTAATTGAACTAATAAAATAACTTCATTTATTTATATATTGTTTTTTTTTTTTGTCCAGTTGTAACTAAATATATTGGTGATGTATTATTTTAATTTTTTGAGTGGGTAAGCTTTTTTATTAGTCTATTAAAAAGAAAATTAATTTTGTTTTGTTTTTCTTTTTTTAAATACAAACATATTTTATAAATAATGTTTAAATACAATACATATATTATAATGGTTGAGATTTATTTACCATTTTTACATTCGGAATAGCCAATAACAAAGAATTCAACATTCATTATAAAATATTTAACCATTAATTAATGATAAATGGATGTACTTTTCATGCCACATATAGAACAATAATTTAACTTGTAATGGCAAAAAATACATTTATACCTGGTATTATAAAGAATTTGCACGCAAATTTACTTTCAGCCAACGCTATCAGCTAGGAGTCAAATTGTTATGAAATTGCTCGATATTTTAAAGCAGTGGTAATAAATGTATAATAATGTAAATGCTATACATTTTATGAGGTAGTACTTATTTTAAGTCGCTAATCGTACTTATTGTGCATGCGTCAAGGTTATGATATTTACAATTTCATTTGCTACATCTGTTATCTTTTATATTTAATACCTAGCGGATAGCGTTAGCTGGAAGCTAATTTGCATTTACACTCAGGCAAATTCTTTATTATACCAGACATTAGTCTTCTTTTATTATAATAATTTAAAATGATTACATTTACGTTTATTATAAAATACTGCAGATATTTTGTTTATAAGCATCGACAATCGATCCGATCGATAACACTGTTTTTACATTTTAATGACCAGTTAAATGTACGGATGATTTAGCGATGTGCTACCTTACACCCCATTGGTTCCAATCGCAGTCGCTGTGATTCTCGTTGGCAAGGGCAACGACAGCTCCAAGGACGGACGTACGGACTCAAGTATATCACTTCCTACAACATACACATACATATATACATTCACGCATACTATTGCGATGCTAACAACTATAGATAGGTACACTAGTATAAATATTATACTTGTTTTATATTATATTTTCTTGATATAGTCTAGTATTTTTATCATGACAAACAATAGGAAATAAAGTTTGCTACAAAAATTTTATTCGACTTAAACCAAAAAGATTAACGTAAAAAATAGGTAGTTTACAAAATCGATATTAATAGAAAAATATTTACAAACAGATTACTGCAGATATTAAAATAAATATTTCCTGACAATTATAAAGAACTCAAATACCAAAATTACTCAATTAACGAAAACTGTAATTTTGACACCTGAGTCTGTCAAATATACAGGATATTCAAAATTATCGAAGCACCTAAATATTTTTAAACCGTACAAAATTTCAACAAGATATTTTTGATGTAGTGTTTTATTATAATGAAATTATATTCAACTGGATTCTTTTAAATGAAAAACCCTATATATTTTGATTCTACGATTAATATCTATGGTATTATAAAGGTGTTAACAAAGTTAACTAACAAGCACTTCTTTCAAATGAAGTATCAAACCTATATCACAGTTCTTTTGAACTATCATGAATTATTTGACAAGATTCTTGCACACGCAATAAGTAAACACTAAAGGTATGAAAACAGTGGCTGTTGTTTAAAATTCCAAAACAAATCTATAGATAATATCACAAAATTAGTACCCCGTTGAAAGTGCTTGTTAGCTATCAATTAAGCTCCTTTATTTCCGTTTCCAGTAGTTCTTGTAATATAATAATATTTTTTTATCTCTACAAAAGTACATTTTTTAAAGAATACTGCACATTCATGAACTTAACTGAACAAGAATCACTATATGCGTCTGAAATGTTCTGCTATAATAATAATACAATAAAACAACAGTATCAATGTAAGTACTCGTTGCAAAAGAACGTCCAGTGCAGTGTTGTAAATCGGAATTCTTCAGTTTTTAATATAGTAGTTTAATCAATGTTTTACGACTATGATGATTCATTGAAATATCGGCATTCAAAAAAACTACCTAAGTGGTTGGCGTTGTTGTTTGCATTTAATATCAATGAAAACAATTAAAAAATTATTATTATATGTATAAGACACTGATTCTTAAGGGGAAGATCCATTTAGACAGCCGAAAATAAGCGAATTTTAAAGATTTTTTTGTGTGAAAACTATTAATTCTACATAACTTTTTATGTACATATTATCATATCTTTTAATTTTTAAAAATATTTTGTTATTTTATTAATATTTAAAAATCGCGGCTATACGACACATGCTTCAGAGACGGTTGCCGTCTAAATTGTTCCACTGCATGCATCGAAGCGTCTGCTATATTGATCATAAACATCAGAAACAAGAAATAATAGATTTTTAAGATCCACACGTAACTTAAAAAATCTAAAGAAAAATGAAAATTCTAAAAATGGCACTTATTTGAAAAAAAGTTCGATTTTTCACAAAATTTTTATTGTATTTGTTAATGAAAAAGTAGGTTTTTTAAATAAATTTTAGGTTCACATAGAAGGTAATTATGTTATCTAACTAACATAATTCTCTATGAAATATTGAATGATGTTTTTGTGTTCTTCACTACTCTAGTAACAAAATTAACAAATCGACAAAAAGTGTACATATGTAATATTACACAATTTTTAACCTGTGTACTTTGAATTATATGATTTCAAAACAAACCACATCTTTTTAATTGCTTTTTGTGGGATGCATATTAGGTGTATTTTATTAACGATCTAATGTAACCTGAAGGATACTCAAAACAATCACGCGATTTTAATTTCAGCTTGACTAAAGAACAATTCGAGTGGATGAGTGGGTGGACATTGATTCTCAGCAGCCTTCTAGATCAGTGTAGCACTGAGAAAGTATTCTTAAATATTTGTTGTTATTTATATAAATACAAAATATTATATTTATAGTATGTTATTTCTGTCGGAAGCTGACACTAGGTTTTTTATATCATCTAAAAGAGTTTTAGTCATTGTGCTAAAAATTTTCCCTAGAATATATCCAAAAATAACATCTGTTTCTTAAATTTCTGATGCAGAAATTCGGCACTGAAAAGTATATTTTTGATTGTTTATGTTTCTATTAATTTCTTTATAACTGATGATACTAAATTGGCCTTTTTTTGTTTTCATCATATCAAATTCAACAAAAAACATTTTTTTCGAAAACACATTTCATGTGCAATGTTTTTTTTTCTTTTGTTAATACTTATTAATTCTAATACAAAGAGTCATTGTTATGTTTTAATTAGAGTTTAAATACGAATTCTAGACTAATAAAGTAATTTTATTATATTACATATTTGATTGTAAGATCGGTTACAAATAGTCAAGGTTTTTCCATATAAAATAAAAATAACATTTATGACGTTTTATAAATAATACAAACTCATTTGCGAAATATATTTTATTATTATTTTTTTATAGTTTTATATATTTATTAATAACTATTTATACAAGTATATAAAACCGACCAGCTCAGCTTTTTTCGATTTATTTATTTTTGATAACCAAAATATTTTTAAGGTTTAGAAATTTATGCTCATTATTTCTTTTAACTGCTAAATTACAAAATTTACATATGTATATAGTGGTACATACGAGAATCATTATTAATATATAAATCGATAGTCTATTAACTGTTATTAGATAGTATTAGATACTAACTTAGATACTACAATCCATTTTCATAGTTATTGAAAATTGTGCCTGACTTTTGATCGTCCTGTTTGTCTGACACGAAAACTACTGATTCAATTTTTATGGGACTTTTAAAGTTCAAGTTTCTAAAATTAGTTTATCATATATAACAATTATTTTCCTGTAGACCTGTATAAAGAAAATTTTTCTATTGATATTTAAAGAAAAAATAATAATAATAAAATAATATATTGATGTAATGTATCCTATAATATATCTGGTTTTCCCTGTAGATTCAAATTAAATACTTTCATATTCTCGTGAGTTGATATATAATAATAAAAACTATATTAAATTACACTAACTTTAATTTTGCGTTTGACAACAAAATAAATAAATAATAAACTTTACGATATAATATTATTAACAAATAAAATAATTTAGAGAATACGACCCCCAACTTGAAGTAAGAAAAAGATGTCATGGGTGGGAGAGAGAAAGGGCGTGTTCTCTGATACCACTAATTGGTTTCTCATGATTGTTTATATTGATGGAAAATTGCAAAATGATTACATTGATTAGAAATGTAATTTGTACATACGCCTCTATTATTTTATGTTTAAATGATTTTCCAACTTCAAAACTAGCAACCAATGATTGGCTCGTAGAAAACGCGTGGAAGTAGGATTGATATATTTAAACACGCAAAATCTATTAGAATAAATATATTATTCATTTATCAATATGACTTTTAATCTCTAGCAGTTTTATCATTAGTTAAATATATCTTCTTACCAGTAATAATTATATTACAATAATTATACCTTTCTTGTATAATATAGTTTTCCGTATCATTAAATAATATTTATTAAGTTAATAAGTGTTCTATTGAAATAGGCTCAATTAAAATAAAATTACAAAAAAAATATAATTCTGGGTAGTCCAAATTAAATTTTATATGAATTATTAATGAATCATTTGATTCAGCCTATTTAAAAAACAGATAGGATTCTTTGAGACCTTCATAAAGTTCTTAAACTAATTGAGTCATTTAATTTTATGTTAGCCTATTTCAAACACCTGTATTTAATTAATGCATACATATAATTAATAATCAAGTATCTTACTTTCGTAGAAAAACAGCTACCAAAAAAGAATTGTTATTATCGAGAAAAAAAGTTTTGTTTCTTAAAAATCAGAATCGATAACTAAAATGTGACCTACTTGCATTTTCATTTCCCTCAACAGAAACCAATGTTTGTTGTTTCATCGAAAACCTAAAAGAAATATAAAATTTAATGTTCATATTTAAATTAATATCTTCTTTATATAACCTACATACCGTTTTTTCTCTGAACCTCATTTGTTTCGTAACAATCGCTTAATTAGAGCAATAAAACGTATCAAAAATACAACAATAAAATTGTTATGGTCGGATATAAGCATAAAATTTCTCTCTTGCTTGTAAACAAAATGTGATTTATTTAACTTTCGATTATTCTCAACATAAAATATATAGGATCATTACTGAGATGGTATTTTATTTCAAAACTTTAAAAATTAAATTGTATAATACAAATTTTATTTGTAAAGACACTTGTATATTGTGTAACATTCGGACTTGTACAGATTTCAATTACCTAATTAATAAAAGAAAATTGTACAATATCAAACAAAAATGGCAGAGAAATCTGGTTGATTTATTTATAATTTGATTTAATAAATAAATATTACTTACATATATGTATTTAAAAGGTTATCAGGAATATTTCATATTATAAGAGTATCATCACTATTTATTATCTTCTTTTTTTAAACTTCAAATATTTTCTAAATAAAATTTATAAACATCTTCCCTCTTCTTTGTTAAGTATATAGTTTGGACTTAAAATTTCCAAATATTGTTTCTTTAACATATCCTAAGTGATCATTTCTGAAAGCAAACAACAAAGAAAAAAAATACAAAACAGCCCAGTTAAAAAATAAGATTATTAGCCTAGATCGAATTTTGCACTTTTAATTGCATCTGTCCACCATTTATCTCCACACTACGCATCTGCCTGTGTTTTATCGGTCATCTACAGATCAAAAACTACCATCCATCAAAAATTCATCAATGCCCAAATGAGGCAATTTTCAAAAAAATATTGCATGTTTGAGTGCGTCAAATCTTACGCGTCTGCCCATTGCACTTTCACTATATCTAACTTTTCATAAACTTACTCTGATTTAAAATACACTTTTTTTACTTGTTCATTAAAGAATTAAACACCTTTATCCCCGAGAGTGAGGATTGAGATTATTTTTCCTATAATGTACAACACATGAATAAACGTTTTCCGTAGTCTACCTAGTGCTCAGATGGGACAGAAAAGCTTTTGAACTATCAGAAACGCATTCATCTAAAAAAAAAATTATAAAAAAGGAGTGTGTGCTATAATTTAAAATTATTTACTTACGAGTATCGTTTTTGCCTGGCGAATAATATCCGTTGCAATTTGCTAAGTCCTATGTATACAACAATAAGGAAATCTCATACAATTTATTTTTTTTGGTATATAATATGATGTTTTTACAAAAATTTATTCGTTATTTTTTATTTAGTTACAGTCACACAATTCAACCATTAATATATCAATAAATATTATTTAAATGACATCAGTAAACCAGGATCACAGAATCTGCATGATATGCGGGTAGTCATACAATCAATCAAAAGTTGACACATTATAACTAAGAACATCATAAGTTTCAACAAATAACCTTAACCTATTTTCAATTATGAAACAGGAATGACCAAAAAGTTAAATATTTAGAAATTAGTTAATTATATTCTTTTATCTACATAGTTGTACCTATATTAGTTGTATAAAGTAATTTAAAAATATTTGTGCTCTTGTATTTAATTGTCTTTATTTTTAATAAGCACTTATTTATTTACAACAAAAACACTATAAATTAATAGGGTAATTATGTTTCTATGATTATTATATCAATAAAATTTAAAATCAATGTTAAAATTATTAAAATAAATAGGTAATTAATTTTGTTATTTATGTTAAGTACTTACCTACTTACAAAATTATCCGTAAAACTGTTAATTGTTAAGAAACTAATTCGAGTATAGTTGATTTGCGATCATTGCTGCACAATTGAAACATTACTAATTTTAAAGGCATTTATAATATTTTACATGCTTACTCTTTTTTTATGCATGTGTAATAATTATGAATCTAACACACACACAAAAATATTTTTACAAATTGTTTACAAAAGAATGTTTATTTCAGTAATTCTGACTAATAACAACTCTTTTTGTTGTATCCTTTAGATTAATTTATCTTTAATGGCATATTTCACGTTCAATAGTATACATTGTACATTAAAAAAAACAACAACCGCCTAGAATTAAAAATATTTTGGACAAAGGTTTTGTTATTATTTTTTTTCACGTATAATCACATCCTTAAAACAACATTATAGATTCTCATAAAAAAAGTTACCATTAAAAACCTAGTAAATAAAAAAATCATGATATTAACCATTCCAAACCGAATAACTATAGTTTTGTGAGAACACCCACCCGATATATGTAAATGTTCATTTAAACGAATACAACGCGGGCGAAACCACGGGCGGGCACCTAGTGTATTATATTAACAAAAAGTATTATTTTTTTAAACATCAAAGAACACTTTTTTATAACTTTTACGAGCTACAATTTTGATAATAAATCTTCTAAAAAAATTGATAGTTTCCAAGATAATTAGAAAAGAACTTAATTTTACCCTGCTTTCACCTCCTATAAAATTTTTTGCGGGAATGCTATCGATGAGGACTTTTGAGGTTTTGTTAAAAACATAAAAATAAATACCTACATAAAAAACCAGCTTGTAAAAAAATTTTAATTTTCGCCTTTCATATTTTACTGGACTTTATACATCGAAATGTGATCTTAATTATTTAATCTTATTGTACTTTCCCTACACAAAGGATTTACTATAAGTATGATATGTTTTTATAATATTAAGGAAATTTGTTAATTTTAAACATACTAACTAAAAAAAATTGGTTTATATTTAATATTGGTATACCTATACTTATAAAAAGTTTAATTATTTAATATTTGTTTTAAAATTTTAATGTTGTTATATTTTATCCGTAAAGGTACCTACTATACTATATATTTATTTTTATGTTATGTTTCATTTAACTTGTTATAATTTGTTAACAAACCATTACGATAAATGAAAATAAACAATAAACAATAAAGTAAATTGTTTTTGTTAAAGAAATAATGAATGAATATTTCTACATAAGTATCGTAAAAGTGTAATTGAAATTATGAATCTCCCTTTTTTTAATTCATGTTTGTTATACTATTTTATAACACAATGTGATTTCTGTGGTATTCTCTTCATTTTATACATTTATTAGTGTTTAATAGCAAACTTATAAACTCTTAATGTTCTTCAATAATTCAGTTTGATACAAAGAATTTAATTCGAGATAAACATAGAGCTTTTATAGCTCTTACAATTAGTGATGGCATTGTTTATACGCTTTGTATAGTAAATTCGTACAAATTGAACAACCAAAATACTCAGTCATAAAAAGTACTAATTACATTTTTCCAATGATAGTTAAATCTTTTTTTAATTAACTACAATTTGTTCAAATCCAATGAAATTTTATGAATAACCATTTCAAAAATTTGTATGGAAAATTTCATCAGTACTACTTGAAGAAAATTTTGTTAATACATATGCATAATTTGTATGTATAATATATATATATAGGCTCTGTCTGCATAATAAATATACATATATAATATGTATTTTGATATTTTGAGTTTATACATTGTTTTAGCAATTAATGTAATCATTTTTGATATTTTTTTAAATTTGTATTTATGTATGTGTGTTTGTTTGTTACAAACCGAGGCGAAAATTACTGAACCGAATTTGATGGGATTTTTACTGTTTGTAAGCCTCCAGATTTAATTTAAACTATATGATAATTGATTTATAAAAGGATATTTTCTAGTAGAAATATATAAAAACGAAGTAAAAAATCATTTTATATTTTAAAAACATTTTTTAATGCCAATAAAAAAATTATAATTGGTGGTTTTTCTAATAAAAATGTATGAAGATCAAAAATAAATTATGTTATTTTTTTAATAAAAATGTATAAACTTAATTTAATTTCGATATAAACGCATTATGTCACGGGAAACTTCTAGTTATTAAATCAATGAAATGTAGTTTTACAATTAACTATGGGAAATAAATAAACAAATGAAATATTGTGCAATTTTTTTATATTTTAAAAGGTACCTTGTAAAAACTGGAGACTTTTTTAAATCGAATAAATTAGGTTATTTTCCGCATTCACCAAATACATTTAAATTAAGTTATTGAGTTTGAATTATATTTCATGAAAAAATAAAGGTGTGTTGATAAAATTGGCATATACCTACACACTATTCTCGCTCACACGTGATTTTCAGTACATTGTAAGTAACGAAACAGTTGATTTAAAATATACGCAATTATATTTTTATCTTATGTTAATTTCACGAATGTAAACGTTTTGCTTCATGACAATTTCGGAATGTAGATTTCTATAAATAAATATTTTCGATAAGTTGACGTTTAAAATGCACCAAAAATATTTAAGTTATTTTTAGCATAAATTGCACAAAAATATTGATTTACGCAAATTAACAAGTGATAAAGATTTCACACGAAATAAAAAAATTTAATTTTGAAATAAAAAAAATCGTTTCGAGTAATTAAAATTACCTTGTTAAACGCAATATCATTTTTCTGTATAAACGTGTACAAAAATATTTAATATTCCATTAGAATAAAATAAAAACAATTTTATTATAATTTTCAGCTATAATGGTACCCCATATAAAGTTGCACATTAAAATAATACCGTTAAGTACTAATTACACCCTAAAACTATTATTAATATTTAATACATAGTTAATAATTATAATTATTATTTATATTTTCTTTGTATGTTCACATACCTACGCAAACTATCAATAGTATACCTAATCAAAATTAATTAACATTTTTTCTAAAAACCTTAAAATAAACAAACTATTAAAAAAATTTATTATTTAATATTTTTTTTATTTTCATTCATTCTGCAAAAATTCCATCTTGCATTCACAAAAAGGACAAAATACAGGACGTGTTGTAAATGAACAGGATCTTAAACAAACATATCCTCTTTAAAGGACCCTCATAATTCCAACAGGTAAAATGAACATCACAAATATATAATCATAGGCGCCAACAGTCAAATTACACCGTTTATAAATAATTTCGAATTTATACCTATAAATGGTATGCACATACTTATTTTTGTAAAAAATATTATTAAAAAAATATGATCAACTTCATTGAATTTCTAATTTTCGGATATAATCATAGAAATAGGCACGTGAATAATTTTTACATTTCTAAAACCAATAAGATCCTCTTTTATTAGTCTCTCCTGAAATAAAATTTTGTATAAAGTTAAAAAAAAGTAAATATACTTTGAATAATCATTAATTTTATTTTTGTTTTTACAATTTTTGCACGATATTATTGCCCAATCTCAGAGGCGTAACTAGAGTTCCTTACGCTCCCCGACAAGGACCTGTATATTCAGAAAAAATAATTAATTGTTTGTTTTACTTTCATTTAAAGGACAATCCTTCCTTGAGTCCAGCTTCCCCAGCTGGGGCGTTTCGCCAGCCCCTAGTAACGCATCGGTCCAAACTCTAACCTACGTATAAAAAAAATTATTAACTGCAAAAACTTACTACTTATACTTTCTCCTCCAGCTTGATAAAATTAAGTTAAGAATAAAATGTATATTAAGCTAAACTTAATTTTTTAACTTAATGTTAGTAACTTTTCATAAAACGACAATGATATATTGCAGTGTTTACCAAATAACATATGTACGTACATATAAAAAATAATTGAACACTTGATCCCCTTTTAATATTTTAACGCGACTCCTATTTCTATACGAAATCAAAATCCAATTTGTACATTGGTAAGCATGTACAAGTGTGACCTAAAATATCTGCACCTTAAAGACTTTTTGTTACCCGATATTTATTATATTGCATTTTCAATACATGATTTTTTTAAGTGCTAATTTATAAACTTCGAAGTACCTAGTACACGTGAGAATGTTTATTTTTTCAACGGATTTTGATTAATTTCTATTATATTTTTATTTTTATAAAAACAAATGCCAAATTTTACCATTATCGCTATCACTCTCGTTGCAAATAAAGTAATTGGTAAATTAAAATGTCAGCATTTATTTTTTATACATGTTTTTCTTTTCTTTTTTTCACTAAAATTCAGTAAGTATAATAGAAAAACCGCTCACCACATTTGAAACAAAGTATATTATGTAAATGTCATGACCCCAAAAACCACCTTTTTGACATCCATTCTTTTTTTAAACTAGCAACCCACCCGCAGCTACATGTTGTTTTCGTTTTTATGAACATTAATATAATTTATAAAATCTAATGCTGTGTGACCAAAAAGACAAAACGATGTTTTTTGACAAAATACATTTTTAAATATGAAGTTTCATCTAAACATGGTATAATTTGTTTAATACCATGTGTACTGTAAATTTGAAACAATTTTTCACCCTTTATTAAGGTTAAACTTTTAAAATCACTTTGTAGGTGTATTTTTACTTTAATTGAAGAATATTTTATCTGAAATTCACGTTTATAATATGTAGGAAGCAGTTATACAGATAAAAGCATCAAAATTAAAATAAAGTGTAACCCCCCCCCCACCTCCCAACCCCTTAAGGGTTAAAAATCATTTCTTATTTATTGCAATAATATGTCATAGAAGAAAAATACTCTTAAAATTTCACTTCTTAGATCCAAGGGTTTATGCTGTACGTTTATTCCCCCCCCCCCCTTTAAGGGTTAAATTTTGGAAAATAATTTCTTGTTGGTTGTAATAAAATGTCATAAAAAAATGGCACCCTTAAAATTTCACGTTTCTAGATCCAATGGTTTGTGCTGGGCGTTGATGAGTCAGTCACTCAGGACTTTTTTCTTACAAAGATATTAGAAGTATTGTACAGTTTTAAAACTTCAACCATCTTCAAGTTATCGTATATTAACGTTATTAAAAAATTTTACAAATACGATCTTTATAAAATATCCTAAGTACAGCCCTATATGTGCAGTTGTTCACCCACAGTTTGTGGTTACCGAGATGTGTGTATGTGAGTGAAACAGAGATACCGTGTATTACCGGTGTTATAGGTGCAACAGAGACACAATGACAAGATTTAACAAATTCACAAAAGACGCTGAGCTGGCTTGCATACTTAAACCGAGGTTGGCCAAACGTGATTGTTATGCTCTCACGGATCTAAGTCTTTTTTGCCATTTTTGATTTTATTATGATAATCAAAAATTATATTTACTTTTCTTTATCGTATTATTATTAAAATAAAAATACTCAATATCAGTATGAAATTTTAATTTCATGATGTGTTTGGAAATTTTAGTTTTCAAATCAAGTTTTTTTTTTCTAAATATTCCATTTACTATTACCAAAGTGTAATACCAAAGAGTCCAACTAAAAAAATTTCATACTTATTAAAATATAAGCTAATAGAATAATTATATAAAAAATAAATGTAACAAAACTTAAGCGATGGAATTTAAGAATAATCAAATATATTGTTTTGTTCCTAAATAAATGCTAAGGAAATGTAAAAAACATGTAGATATTATTGTAAATTTTTAGATTAAAAACAATAGATCGCAAAAATATATTTACTGTATAACCTTTAAAATCGCGTGGTGACATTTATTCAAAATTCATCATAACAATATTTTATATTGCATTGTTTATGGTTAAAAATATATCTTTAACAACCTTAACAAATTATATCGACGAATGTAACAATTGCTGAGAAACAATAAGGAAAGCATGTCTTCTAGACAAATCGTCCATAAAACATTTTAGTAATATGTATTTCTGAGGCGTATTTTAATTAATCGATACATTTATTAAATTAGATGAAAATAATTAATTTAATGGTAATAAACGTACATGTAAGTTGCTTGTAGCCTTTAGTTTAATTACAATAATAAATTATTCATTGATGCTTATTTAAAATAAATGATACACAAAAACTAGCATAATAAATTCTGGAATGTTATATATCGCCAACACTAATAAATTGATATTTTTTATGATTAAAACGAAATAGTCAATTTACTATCATAAATAAGCCAGTATAGGAAAATTTTAATAATATGTATCTGAAACCTACTATAGATATTTTTATCAACAAGAATTAAAATGAAGCCAACAAAATTATATTCTGAAAACGCACCAGGTTTTCATTATAAAAGAATTACTATATATGTACACGTATATTATAAGTCTCTCGCGTATAAATAGAGTTAAGCACCCTTAAAACTTTCAAAGGGGTTGCGATAGATTAATAAAATATATCTAATGAGAATAGCAAGTGTACAATACATATATATTGCTATATACACATTAATACACATTGATTTTTACTCGGACGTATTTTGATTACATGTACTACTGAATTAGAGAAACTTGAGTTCAGGCGCGTATTCTTTGTAAGTGGTTAGAAGGTGAAACTGCTTCACACACTCAGACTTCAATTTTTATTCTGAACTTCAAAATATATTTCATACATACAAATAATTTCAATAATTAATTTTGTATTCATATTAAAAATGGTTTCTATTTTAACAACATATCTTACCACTTATGTAACAACAGTTTTCCGCCTCTTATAAAATGCATACTTAATGCAAAGATTGTAAAAAATTTACAAATAGAAAAACAAGTACATGGTTCTTTTGTTTGCACATATCTATAATCGGACTTACAGAACAAATATATATGATGTAAGCCATTATTATCTAATTCAATTAATTTTATTCGATATTTAAATTTTTTTAAATCTAAAAACAATCAACATAAAAGTAAGTAGGTATGTACTTACACTTTTTTTTAAATTATGCTGTGACCAAAAAAATACATATATCGATTTATATGTATTTTGTGCTTACTTATTTATAATAGTAAATTCATTAGAACAATTTGAACTATTATTAAACAATAATCATTAGGTATACAAAAACAATCAGAAAAATTCAAAAGAGATTTATAGGAAATACATAAATAAATGTCAAGTATTTAGTTTGATCGTGACCAAAATCAAACCAAAATATTTCTTGAGGTATTTTAATGTTCGTTATTATAAAGAAATTGCTCTGGAGCTAAAGCTAAGCTTAAGCTTTCTGCAGGGTATTAAATAAATGGTAACCCACTAATTGCAATGAATGGTATTGTTTATTTGAATGGCCTTGACGCATGCGCGTTAAGTAGCAGTAGTGACATGTGTACCTTATAAAAAAACATTTATATCATAACAATTTATTATTTACACCTTGCAGATAGAATTTACTCGCAATCAGCTTTTTTTGTGATGTTATCTGTCTGTTTTATTTAATATTGCAGCGGTAGCTAACATAGCAAGCATAATACACGCTCCTGATTAGGTAAAACGCCAGGTAAATTCACAATAACACAATTTTTACTGACGTAATACATCAATAAGTTTTGTTTCTTATAAATTTTATTAAAAGTTTTCATATATATATTTTTTTAAAAAATTCATAGAATAGTGCCTGTGTGAATCGTACCGTCTAATCCCCGCCCACCACTGCAATCTTAAATGAAACAAGGGTATATGTATTTTTAGCAATTTCCATATAAGAGAATCAGATACTCTATAATAAGATTTTGGTTTGGTTTGGCCCTAAGAAAATGTTCTATATTAGGCATAATTTTTCATAAAAAATACTTCACTGACCAAATACTTTTATATCCAAATTAGAAAAAAAAATTGAAATAGCGTTCAAAGGTAATTATTTTTTTTACCATGTACTTATATTACAATGAACAATTATGTAGTCTTTAAAACATTTTTTTTAAACCACTTCACTAAACAAATTATAATGAACCAACAATACCTACAACTTTTTTTAACGTAAACTTATGTTCTGATAACCTCTTTATTACCCCCTTATGCCCACAGCGTGTCAAAAATAATTTGAATTTTTTATTCTTTGTGATATAAGTGTTGTATTTTCATTTAAAAAATATTTAAACTTATTAATTAATTCCAATCAAATTTCAAACATAAACATAACCTTAAACTAGCGTTTAATGGTGAGGAAAGATACCAAGGGGGAAATATCCTTTTAGAAAAAAAGATCTTGTGCTATAGGGAGCTTCTATTAATTTCGTAAAGCTTTGTGAGGATGACTGGGGTCGAATCCTTAAATTACGTGAGGTGTTTTTCTAATTAATTATTTTAAAATATGTTAATTGAAATCATATTCGACTGTTGACAAAATCGAGATGGCAGTGGATTTTGAAAGAATTGTTGCCATTCAATATGGCTCAATCATATTATGATATGAACTGACAAAAAAAAAAAACTGAAAGAATACAAAAAATTCTTTCAAAATCCATGTCGTTTTTTTTTTTAATGGAACGAACGAGTTTTGGAAGTCACCTCCTCGTATATTAAATCAATTAAAAGTATTTAATTAATATACCTACTTTACCTACAACAATACGTATACATAAAAAAACTTTCGTAAGGAAACGGGGGAGGGAATTATCCTTACGCAATTATTGAGCGCTCCTTTAATTAAGTGAGTTTATACGTTTAGAACAGTAATGAGTAACCCCTAAAATTATCAGAAATATTATTTATATTTTTATAGTTTAAATATTACTTTTAATCATATTTTCCTTTCTTAATGGTACAATAATAATATAAATTCTTTAAAAAAAAATTTTTCTATGCAACCTCTGGTAGCTCCTCATTGGTTCAGGAAGAATACATTTTTTACTATAATTACTCTACCTTGGGTGATCAGATTTTAGTTTTTGTAAACCCTGACATTTAAATGAAAACTCTTTTTGTTATTTTATTTTGTTCTTTTTATCTTATTTTAAATAATTATTTCAATTTAAATCCAAATCATCACTTTTGCATGCTCCTGCTATTTTTCGACGACCTTTTTTTTAGTCGTCATCATTACTACAAAACCCGGAGAAATTACACCGAAACCCGGATCCCGGAGAAACAGTATACAAACCCTGAGACTCCGGGTGAAAACCTGATCACCCTAAAGATAAGTCAAAAGTAATCGTACTTCACAAATCAAACAACAATAACATTAAGAAGAAATACACTTAATCACTTCTGCCTGTGAACATTTCGCATACACATAGGGGTAAGTTACGACTTATGCATTGTGCAGCCCTGTATTGGTATGTGATGCGGGGGTCGGGCGGTGGCCGCAAACCTGCTCGGACGAGAGTGTCTTGACTCGCGTTGACCGCTGTCGAGGAACCAACCAGCCACCAGACCGCTGGCTGTGTCTTTCTCAGTCTCGCCACAGTTGTCACGCGGCTTGCACGCTACTCTGTCCGCGTGTGTGTTTTTGTGAGTGGTGTGCGTGAATGTGCGTAACACACAAGGATGGTGCTAGTTTATTTATTATTGTATTCAAGTGGTGATTGAGTTTTTGTTGTTTATCATTGTTATTGTTTATTGGATGGAGAGTTGTTATACCATTCGGGAACAAAAGTTTGTATACATTTTTATTACTTTATTTAATTTAGGTACTATAAATGTTATTGTTTATTATATCTGGACTTTTCATATTCCGGTCAATACGGACAATATGAGTGACCCGACGTCACAACTGTCAAAAACACGTATGTAGTTATTCAGAATAGAGTTGATGCTTTAATAATATGTATACACTTTAACTGTCCTTGGTTAGGACAATCTATTGGGGTGAAAGGGGATTAATATAGTTTAAAAAACGGGGATTCAATCTCCCCCCGCGACGAACTGTTTTTATTAAATAACTGTGAAATAAAAATTCCTGCATGTTACAATAGATATAACCACATTCTACTCTATTCTAACACATCAACACGTGATTTTCGGAGACACTCATATTCTCCGTATAAACCTTTTAAAATTCATTTAATTCCCATTAATTGAAGAGTTGTTAATCATTTTAGCTTCTGGACAGTCCATTTATCTAATAATATATTTATAATGTAGTATCAAATATAAGGTGTTTTAATTTATTATACACATCTATAAAGATATCTAAAACCTACTCATAGACAAATGATCCTTTGGACATAAAATAAACTACTATGTATACCTGAGACTGGATACATTGATATTGAATATAACCAAGAATTTGTTTTGTTTAGAACATCCACTGATAATTTAAACGGATATTCGACATTCTTGTCACACCTGGCTCGTACTTCTCCAGGCATAAAACATTTCATAGAATCTGCTATTATTTTATGATTGATAATGCCTAATTGTGAGCACTACGCTAAATTTTCTTTAGGTAATAATACCTTCTGAAGATGATATTGCATAAACATATTATGTATAATTATGGACTTGATTTTTCTAAGGAAAGTGGTTTAGAAATAATAAAAATAACAATCATTTGTACAACAATGAAAACCACGTGGGTATTTTTTATCAATTTTTCAAAGGGGATGAGTTAAATTTTATTATATTTCACCAACTACTTTTCTATGTATATGATTATCTTGAAGATATTAATTTTTTCATATACAATGGGGTAACGGTAATTGGGCCCCCGTCTAATCGGACATCATTGACGCAAACATTACACAGAATTTTGATACGTCTGTATGCATGTTATTAATAATAATAATAATTTAATTGTAAAGAATATTGAGTAAAATGTGCAATTATTTCGACCTCCTGTATTTTAACTCTTAATAAAAATTGTATAAAGTAACCATTGGTGTAAATAGTGCAATAATAGGAAGACGTTGTTAAATTTACACAACGTTTAAATGCATATATATAAAATACATATCATTTCAATCCCAATAAAGGATAATATCTATACCTTCATTTTGCTACGCCTATGAAAGTAACATTAAACGATAATATTGCAATTCATATAGATTGAAATTTGTATGAGATAACAAATCTTGAAGCTATAAACATAATTAAAATGTTATCATACATTTATAGTTTTTAAAAATAACATTAATTAGTAAATTCTTAGATAGGTATAAATAAAATTATGTTCTAAGATTATTGGCTATTATAATGCAATATACTTTATAGACTCATACATTTTATATAATAAATAATTATATTACCGATACACCTTGATAAGAAACATACATAGTTTTTGTATACCCATACTCCATAGCATTGCTATCATTTTTAAAATAAACGATAATAAATCATAACATTATAATATCTTTAAAGGAAGTAGGTACATTTTCTATTAAATCCAATTTAAATGTAGAAATAAAAAACAACCTTTAAAAAATTTACCGGTAGAAAAAACACACAAATCTTTATATTTGCTGAATTTTTATTGTTTTCTTCTTAATATTTTTACGTAACAATAAAAAGCAGTTACTGCAGAATTTACAGTAAGACGTGAACAAATTATTATTTTAGATAACATTGAAATTAAAAACATTAAGTTAGTAAACTTTCAATGTAACCTGGATGATATTTTTTAATATTGGATCTTAACATTACAAATGTTCAATGTTTTTTCTTGTTTCACACAAATTATTTAAGTTTTGAATTTAAATTCAACTCTGAGAATTCAAACCAATGTATGAAAATGCATGAATTTTAATCGCTGTATGAATTATGCATGAAGAAGTTATCGTAGCATTGCTGAAACTTTTTATTTACAAATCTCCCGACGTATGATTATGATTTAACAAAATTTTACTAACAAGTATAATACAGTGTCTAGTTTATTATATATTCATAGCTCTTTCAAATATACATATTCATTCGTAAGTTTTAGAACCACTGATTGTATTCAATTACCTACCTGTTGAACAGCATATGAGTTTATATAATTCAATCATACAGATAATGTACAAGAGTATAACAAAGAATTCGATTTCCATGTCCAATAAATTAATACCCAATAAAACACATTGAAAAACAAATCAAAAGAATATTCATTGCATAAAATAAAAGAAATAAAGCGTAGGTATATCTTGTTATACATTCCAACTCTACAAAACAATATTTATATCTTTTTTATAGTATTAGTGATTAGATATTTATTTTACATTCTCGACAAATTAACGTTACAGTATAAATGCTGTGGATATATTATGACATGCTTAAATTTCAATTGAGCTAAGGCATTCATCATTAATCGAGTATACATATTTATGTCCATAATGCTATTGTTTTTTTTATTATCGTTCAATTAATTTTTCACTTGCAAAAGTCTTTATTACGAACCAATTTTTCATCCTGAATGTTTCTATATACATATTTATTTACAACATATATACCTTTGTATTCATTATCACTAGTTATGTGTTAATCAACTCTAAAAAAATATTTTTTTAATCATTTTGTTTACAGAATCATATGCAAGTAAAAATAACTTCATATGATTTTATTTGTTGTATAAAAAATGGGAATTCGCACTATACATGTCTTTGTCTCATTTACAAGCCAATATTGGTTTAATTTTTGTCAATATGAAACTGTCGGTTATAAAATCAGAATTCTAGTCGAGACTGTCAGTTATAAAACTGATAATGAGATGAGACTTACTCGTATACTAACAATAAGTCTGTAGCTATAACACATTTTAACCCCAGTATAATATTGGTGGTGCGATTGGGTTTATAATAATTATTTTCAAAATAGTAAAATTTTATTTATGGAAATTATTTTTGTTATTTTCGGCCTCGCAATGTTAGGCTCTATCAAGTGCATTTTCACTGACATCTTTCAGAACATATGTTAGTGTTCGTCTGCTCGTATCTCGACACAAATATTTTTCTTCACCTGTTCGATAGTTCTTGATTTATTAATATATAATATACCAAAAGGAGTAACTAGGATTTTTTAAATCCAGCGGACAGGAAGCCAGTTAAATTTTGAATTTTCGGAAAGTAAACATTGAAAACATAGTTGAAAATAATTTCCATTAATTAAATTTAATTATTTCGAAAAAATATATTAAAAATTGTTAATTAAAAAAGTTTTAGTTATTTTAAATTTTTGCACCACCTTGTATTGTAGTCAACGAGAAACTACAAGGTGTTGAAACTTTATTCGCCGGTTATATTATATTATTTTAAAAGTTTAGCATGTACCAAATTCATAAAACACACGTACTATATAATATTGGCAACACAAATCGATAATCTGTAGATTCCCTCATTCACCTGAAGAATATTCTTTATAATAGTGTTAAGGTTATAAACTACATTTGTATTTACAACAAAACATGTGTAAATAGTTTTAACTAATTACATTATAGCGTCGTATCATTGTCATTTATATCACAAAGCAAGGTATCTATATACATAATCTATACATATCAGTTCACTTATTCGATTAAACAATGTAGTTTAATTTTTAATTGAATTACTTTTATCCCTACATATTAAAACCACTCGTGTAGAAAATCAATCCCCCTGTAGTAATCATAAATATCTCTGTGAAATCATAAATGCAAATAATTAAGATAGCGCATCGTTAATTAGATTTTCATGTAATAAATTATACATATTTTCATTTGTGTACAAAACAAAATGAACATTTTTTGATTAATGTGACAACTGGCTTCGGTTAAATCGATCGTAAATATTTTATAGATTATTTGTAGTTTGAATTATTTTGGTATTCTTGGATTTATTCCGTTATGAAGTTAACTATAACGATTCAATGCCAGTATTAGATTTTATTTATTATTTATTTTAAATAGACGATTTCCTCAATTTTGTGTAAAATATTTTCTTATACTTATGAAAATATAATAAATAAATACTTATTATAAGTGTCATCTATCATAAAATATACCTATTTTGAAAAAAGATTTATATTTATATTATTATTATTACCTATTTGTTTTTGTAATGATAATGGATTTCCTGTAACATATAATAAAACACATTTTTATAAATTCCATAGATAAAGTTCATTACATTACTCAAAATTTGGTTTTTAAGTTATTTATTTAATAATATTAATCATAGTACAGCAACAAATGAAAAAAGAAATTACAATGAATTGGTGATATCATTAAACTAATTCACAATTTTTTTATTTCGTATGTGATTTGAAATTATCAATAAATTAAAAATTCAATAATTTATTAAATATATTTATAGGTACAGACTTTCCCGGTAAATAAAATATACAATGCAAAATCATATATAAAATAATTATTGTAATAAAAAAAAAAACAATTTTTAATTAATATCACTGAATATTAAACATTATATGAACCTAATATTAAAAATACAAAAATCAATAAATCAATTTCTTACTATTGTTTATAAATAACTAAGAATCAATAAAGCTAAATTAATTGATCATAAAAACAAATTTTAATTCAATTATTTCACTGTCTTATTAATAACACACTGTAATTATATTATGTTTTATTAAAATAGGTGTTAGTTTTCAATAGTAAAACAATCGTTTTATAAAAAATTATACTGTAATACTCAAAAAACATTGGCTTGTACATACTGGGTGTTCAAAATAAAACGTTATGAATTTTTATTTCGGAAATAAAATTGTTTACAGAAATTTGTTCACACAAAAGTTACTCACAATCCGTTTAGAGATACATTTATTATTTGTTAATATTTTTTATTTTTTTATTTAATGGAAACTATTTTTTACAGACCAAATCCATGGATACAACAAAATTCAATACCATGCTACAATATTTTGTTTAGTTTGGTCGAAGCCAAACTTCTTTAATATACCGGAAAAATATATATATGTGGTACTATTTATTAATTACATACCATATTATAAACTTACTATTAAATGAATATATTTAAAGGATTTAACTTTTTAAAGTACTTTCCTATGGGATTATAGTTTCAGCTTTATATTATAATAGATCAAGTTACAAACTTAATATTGATTGTTCCAAATCGAATTGTGATATTAACACTTTTTCTATAATTCTTATCTATGTATTCAATAGATAGATAAACTTTTATAGAATAGAGTAGTGGCTCTTCTTTTATCAAAGTTTTAATGAGACCAAATACTTAATATTTAAATATAAATATAGACTTCTGTGGCATTTTAATAAAATGTGTTTCAAATTCCTTAATGCTTATTTGATTTTGTTCTATTGCACTGAAATGAGAACCGACCCATTAATGTTTTAAAGTATCATATTGCAAACGGCAATTTTTCCAATTTGTAATTTGTTACATCATTATTATGACGAAATATCGAATGTTTCAGTTTATATTATTCATCCAATGATTCGTGTAATAGAGTCAATACTAAACAAATTAATATTTGCAAGTGACCGTACTTAGTTAATTTTTCAGCTGTTCGCTAATTTTTACATTTACTGCTCGTAAAGTCGTTAACTTTAATTACTTGCTGATAAAGTGTTTTAAATATATTATTACATTTAATTGTTAATACTTAAGGTTTATACAATGCATTTTTTTAAGATTAAACACAAAAATATATGTAACTAAAAATAATTATACAGTTGTTATAATACAAAACAATTTCATAATTATAGTTAGGTAATTAATATTCACAATTTATTACGACAATCGTACTTGAGATGACATGGTCCATATCGAATCGAAATGAATTAACGTGCTCCATATCATATGAGCCACATTAATACCCTCTACCCTGTTGGTATCAAACAATATCAAGTCTTTTGTCACCAATAAATTTATAAAATCTATACATTTTTTTATTCAAACAAATTAGTTATCGCTTTTACTCGTTACTATAAATAATCGATATTAATGTACAAATCTATAGATCCTATCTATATATTGTACTTTATTTTTACTCTTGTCTATCCGTTTGTCTGTCTAATTGTCTAATTTGATGGGTTTTCATTGTTTGAAAGTCTAAAACATAAAAATTAGTTTAGAATAATTGATTTACATACAACAGAACAACGTACAATAATAAAAAATATAAATATGGAATAAAAAGTCAAAGGTAGTTGTGATGTTGGCGTATTTAGGGATTTCTACATTTCTATAAGAACCAGTCGCTCGGTCCTTCATCAATTTTAAAATAAACGCAGGCAAGCCATTGGGAATATCTATCTTTTCATAAAATTAATTCAATTAGAAGTTTTGTATAAAATATATATATATTCTCATAATAAACGCAATATAAGTTATATATTTTATTTCTAATACCTTATTGATTCTCTATCTAAACATACAGTGGACAGAATATATTTTATATAGTACATACATTATGTTTATGACATCATACACATGTATGTTTCAAATCAAAATTAAATAATTTCGTAATACATTTCTTGATGTTAATTTCAAAATATTTAACGTCCAGTAAAACAATGTTGTATTATAATACAATATAATAACATATACAATTATTAAGTAAATTTTCAGTTTCATTTGTATAATATATTATTCAATATAAATAAATTATTATTAAATAGTATAACATTACTGTAGATGTTATTATATAAATTAACAATTATTTACAGCATTTCGCAGTTGATGTATGAAGTTGCAAAAAATTATGCATTTGTTTTAACATGTGCTGAAATCTAAAATGTTGACTATTTTCCAAATGTATCAAATTACTGTAAAGTAAATAAAAATTATATGTAAATAAATAATGAAATAAACACATAACGATGAAATAAAATATTTTACGGTTTCAGTGATGTAAGAAATAAACAAAATATTTTACTGATATTATGTAGGTATAACATAAATAAAATTTTGTTTAATGTATGCCTTGATGTTACCTGTAATCATTCAAATATGTGCAATAGACGTAATCAAGATTATTTATAATTTCGGAACACGAGTATTAAGTCATTGAAAATACTAATAATTTATATTCATAGATTATAAATGTTCAATTCATATAAGTATTAATAATTTGTTATCACCGTCTCCACCATCATTTCAGTTTTGTTTCTTCCCTCTTTTTACTTTCTTGTACCCATATACATAGTATAAGTAAGTATAGTGAAGTCATTTTTTTCGAAATTCGGATTTTGAGATGGAATTATCCATTTTGACCTTCTCTGAATCCATTCTGACTATTTTCTGTAACTCAAATACGACAGATCGTAGAATGGTGACAATTTTATATTTAAGATTATTTTTTATCTGGGAAAAAACCTTCTATATTTGAAAACGATCTTTCAACCGGATATGGATGTTTTCTGACGTCGATTTTTAAATTTTTCTAATTACTTTGAAACAGTGCGAATTGGAGAAAAATGGTCAAGTTAAAAATTGTAAGTAATATTATTATCTATAATTTATGTTCTATTCATTTTTACGAAAAAACAAATTTTTGAAAAAAAAATTAATTATAAATCTATAGTTTATGCCTCATTCATTGTATTCTATCTTTTATTAGTGTGTCAGAAATATATTTTAATAAAATATGTGTCAGGATTACGTATAAGAAAATTCCGTGGCTCCCATGGCAGACATTTAAATATGTTTTACTTAAGTTCGGTATACAAAATTTGGTCTAAATCAAAATTTAATTAAAAGCTTTCTAAATGATTTCTAAGGATTTTGGTTTGTGTAGAAACCACGTAGAAACTGAATTGAAAAAAAATCATAACACAGCTGTCAATCGCATTGAAAATATTTATTAATAGAGTGATTCTAGTCGAGAGAGAATTCTGTATGAAGAAAAAAAAAATACATTGCTCTTGACTATTGTATTTAATAAATAAATAAATAGGTATTTACTTGCATATAACCTGCTAATAACTTTATCTCAATTAAATATAAATAATTGTTATCAGAGAAAATATTTAATCAACATATTGAATGCGTGAAGAAGACATTATTCAAAATAAATGTTTAGCTAATGGACTGTTGTGAAACTGTTATTTCTAGGTACATATTATTCTTTATGTATTTGAGATAACATTATATTATATGTATATACTTATTAAATATTATGTATGTAAATATGTTTCCTATATAATATAAGATCATACAATATGTGTTTATTTTAATATTTTCTTTCATTTTTAAATATGTTCACTATAATTAAAAATTGCTTATAACATTTATTTATATGAATCATAAAAATTTGCAAACTGCAATATCTTAAATTATGCTTTGTTATGTCTAAAATCTAGAGCATATGTTTTCCGGTTTGAAAAATCAATTTTCAGTATTTATCGGACCTTTTATAGTAAATTGCATGCATAAATAAACTATGATTGGCGTTAATTCTAAATATAATCACGATTAGTAAATCGTCCGTTTACAAACCATGGTTAAGAATAAAATTAGTTAGTATTTGTTTAATTAGGTTAGATTTTAATAAATACAATACTTTATAAACAAGTCGTAAGTTCGACCATTGAGGTCCACACACCAACTTCCCAACATGGTATGACTATAAATACTTGAATACTGATTATTTATTGTTTTCATATAGTTTATATGAATTTTTTTTAATATGTACATATATAAAAAATTTTAATGGAATTTGTCAGAAATGAAACTACGTATTTATTAGTATAAAATTCAAATTTTGAGGGTGCTTTTCATCCCTACAATGGCACGTATAAAAAATACTGGAATACATGTTTCATTATTTGTATTGTAGAATATTTCAGATCATATTCACATTAAGACGCTTCGATTGGCACCCCAACGAAGTCAATAGTATTTTTTATTTGCGAGATTTCGTGCACGTAATAAATTGACACGTACGTACATACACACACACACAAATTTCTGAAAATAGTGTAAATATACTATAATGACCTTGAAACACAAAAATATGTTAACATTTTTGATTTTGATTTTCGGACCGATTACAGTAACTTCCTATTGGGAAGATAATAATACATACACATTTAAAAAAAGTAAACACTTTTTACAGGGTACTAAATTAAATTATATTGTCTATGGATTGATAAAATCAATAGGCAACAAACTTTTTGTTTGCTTTTGCTTAATTATGAACAAAACATTGTTTAATATGTATAATTAATTGATGTCTAAAAGTGGCATCGACTTGAAAATCGTTATTTTTTATATAAATTATATTGGAAAAATAATATTTTAAACTAAACACGTCAAACCAATGCCCTAGTTATTCGGCGGGTAGGCGTCTAATAGAAGTTTCCACTGCATGTTAATCACACATACATATTCACGTGTAAATACATATGTATAACGTTAGGTATTTTTAAAAAGCTATAAAATTAGGTTTCGTTGAACAATACTCTTCATGGTTGTAAGTTTATGCAGTTTCATATTTCATAGCCGATCATAAAAACGTCCGCCACTTGATGAATACAAATAAGTTTTTTTTAAGTTTCATATTTTTGAAAATATTACAACATAAATTGTACTTTCATGTTAGCATTGAAAAAGTTATAATGTAAGTTTCCATTGAGCAAATTGTGTTTAATCATTGAATTGTATTGATTAAACAGGGTGATCCAAAAACATATTTTATAAAATGTAATTTATAACATCGTGTTTTTTTGACAAAATTGCCAAAAACACTATATATTTTGTAAATACGAAGTATTTTAAAACACCATGTTACTGTTTTGTCTTAAATAACGCAGCGTTGAACTGGCATATTAGCCAGCGTTGCGTTTTAACGTTTGTATTATCAAGTTTTGCGTAGTAACGTTTCAACGCCATGTTATTTTCCAAGGTTTTATGGTCTAAAATCCATAGAAAACATATATAACTCAACTGTCAAGTATAAATTGGTATTTCAAACAATTTTTAATTCTATATTTGAAAAATCAATTATTCATAATTCCAGGTGTAAAATATATACATATACACTAAAAAATCCAAATTATAAGTTAATTGTATTTTATAATTTAAAAATAAATTTTAATTTAATACAAATACATGGCAAATTAAATTTCAATATTACCACTTCAAACTATATAAATATAAATTAAAATATATTTACATTTATAATCATTGAGTTGTCTGATTCAAAAATATGAGTCACACACTGTATATACATAAATTCCAATTTCACTTTAGGAAACACAATAATGGTCCAGGTTCACAAACGTGGTCATAAATACGTTCCTACAATTTGTTCTGCACTAAACATTTGTTTCGCTAAACCGGTGAAAACGTTTTTTTTTTATCTTTTTCTCTTGACCTTAAAATGTATTTTTGAAAAAGTGTGAAATTTAAGAATACAAAAGTTTTAACAATTTAAAAAAAATTGTACAAGATAAATTTCTATGATATATAGTATTATTGAATTTATTTTAAATATTTACAATATAAATTATTTTTAAGTAATTTGAGTTAAATTAATAAATAAAAGGTATATCTGATCATGTCTAAATTTTGACAAATGTAAATTCAAGCAACATGAATACCGAAGAATTTTCTGGGAAAAGAATGTTACCGAACATCACGATAGATATGCTTGGGTGATTATAAGATAAAAAGTTCACTGTGTATTTATCTTTTTAATACTGTTTATTTTGAATGTATTCATTCATTTAATTTTTTTCACTTTTAGTCAATATTCCCCAAATAATATTATTATTTAAACTTATTAATTTGTTGCGAAAAACTGCAGCTTTACATACCTAGTACTTATATATGTTTTGTTAAGATATTTCTTATTTAAAAATGCCAGTTATATGTATATAAATTTCACTACATATTGATATTACAAAATATACATATTTCATAATATAATATAATATACGCATCAATATAGCTCGATACTGTTAAAATCTCTTTACAGGGTGCTGAATTGGAATTACGTTAGAAATACATAGGAAGATTTTGATTTTATATAATCTGTATGTTTTATAAATATACCTATATTTAATACCGCTATTTTTATTTAACAATGTTGGTATTAGCAAAATTGGTATTTGACGTAATTATAAATAAATTTATGGTTGACACCTAAATTGTCTTATATAAATTGTTACAGAATATAACAATGTTCTTATCTTATTTGTTTTTATAATAGAAATGCCATTCTTATTTAATTCTAGGCAATCAAAAGAGATTTATTACGAAATGAGTAAAAATAGCACAGGTGATAACGAGATACTATTTTTGGGGAAATTATATGATTGCTAAAATGTATTTAGCTAGAAATTAAAATTTATTTTGGTAAAAGAATGCGGATTTAGATCAGCTCACTGAAATATTTCTTAACTATGTAAATGTGTTTAATCCAAAAATCTGCTGTCGGTTATCTATGTATTGAATATAAAAATGTATATGTGTATGAAATAAAATAAAAACGTGGAGATAATTAGAAATAAGCACTTAAGTATTACAATATTTTTCAATAAATCATCATAAAAAATTATAAAAATATGTTGACAAATCATAAATTTCTAATATACTTACACATGTATCTATGTATCACAAACACATTAGATTTAAAAAATATATACCGATATTTTTATCACGCAATTCTTATGAAATAAAATAATATAATGTAATTGTTCATTATATGCATTCATATAATTAATTATGTATTACTTTTTTTTAGTTTTGAAATTTACCAACACAACGTAAAACATAAACCAAAAATATTTAAAGCTGACAAATTTTCACAGTTATCTTCTAATGTCTTTTGTTTCATTTTTATTAATATTTTAGCCAATTTTCGTAGCATATAGCAGTGAATATCGTACTTCATCATGTAGTTACAACTAGAACCAAACAAAAAATTACAGATTTCAAAATAAATTTCAAATTTATTTTCAATACATTTATTAACCTGAAAGAAAAGAATATAGATATATACAATATTTGATTCCATATTCTCGAAAATGTATATTCTCTTAGCTTCGAGATAGATTAGGCTAGGTTATAAAAAATAAGTGTATCTCTTACAAATTGGTATTCATATATTTCAATTAAAATTAATAAAATGCAAAATGATCGAAACACAATTATCGATGGACGGTTTATTACTAAACCGGCCCTGTCTGATACACACAATGTACCGTTCCTCCGGAACGCCCGGGGCTTCCTTGCAGTGGTACTAACCATCGTGAGTGCACGAAAACTTGCGGTCTGTAACCGAATGCCCCTCATTGTTATACACAAAACCTATACCAGGCCATTTACTGTAATTGTTATTCAAAACCCTATCGTCTGTTCTAAACATTTCAAACATTTTATTAAATTATATTTGTTTGAATTCAGTAGATGTAATTAAACATTTAATTAGGGCTGCATGCCGAGACGAGATTGTCGACATAAGACTTACATTTTAACGAAACAAGACCAAGATAATATCAACTTTATTTTTATGTTTCGTTAAGTCTCGGTTTAAAATCAATAATTAGTAAAACTTGACTATTTATTTGATATTAATCTTTACAATCAATAATTCATGCAAAATGAGACCAAGACAAGACTAACTGAACTCCAGTCTCGTGTGTCTCTCTACATTTAATAAAGTATATGCTCAGTTTACGACAACTAGCAGTTTTAACCATGCAACAAAATGATAGTATAAATTTCGACATATAACATCGTATGTTGAGGATTACTTGTACACTTTAAAAATCTTTTATGCATGTTGTTAATCTCAAAGACTAAAAAATTACAAAATATTACAAGTATATTCTGGCAAATATGTTTATCTCATAGACATAGTAATACTGTAAAAAGAAAGAGATAGAAAATAGTTTGGGATGTACTTGTCTTTTTTTTAAACAGGAATGTCTATTTCATTCTTATTAGAAAAAGAGATAGATATATCCCAATCCTACCGCATCTCTCTCACTGTTTTAGAGAAATGTTACACCATTATGTTAATATAGAATACGCGCGGTCCATACTCTATATCTATGGTTTATCTGAACTTTTTCCAAGTAAAATTCATTATCTTTATCAGTTATTGATATTTCTGCAACACTTCAATAAATATAAATTTGTTCCTTGTCATCAACAGAGACTTTTATTGAAATTAGTTTCAGTCTCACAAAGCACACAAAAAATACAATTTGACAAAATGTATATTATTCTTAGTACTTTATTTTGATATTTGTAAAAGAAAGGAGGAAACGTATTAAATATTTGCACATGCATACATTATACATACTATTTAAAACTATTTTTGTATTTTGCAATAATGTTGTCACGAAGGAATTTAAATAGAATTAATTATATCATATCTATATTAAGAACAAAGAAAGACTATTTTCTTCGAAATAAGTTATATTCTATTAAAATGTAATTGTAAATAACTTCAAAAAAAAATTATATTAGCGTATGTATGCTTTTATATTAATTTAGGTAAATACTGGTATAGAGTAGATACGTTAAGTCAAATAAATAATAATTCGTGATAAAATTTTAAAAATCATTTTAAGATTTGATAAAATATTGCCTTTTATGATATTCCAATTCTAATGAATATTGTATACCTACTCTAAATTTGTAGTCAAATTAGATCGGAACGGTATTTTTTATATCATAATGTAAAATAAGCATTATAGTTTCACCATCAAAAAATATTCCACTAGATAAACCATCTATATATTAATATATCTCGAGAATAAAAATAGATAAAGATAACAATATAGCTTTTTTGTAATTGCTATAAAATCTCCAGCTATATCTTAAAATATCATTATTTTTAATATAATATTGAATATATTATCTACATTCATTAGCATCTTTAAAAAAATGTTATATATTGTATTGTATTTTCATTACGTTAATTAATTAATTTGTTTTATTAATTTTATTAAATAAAAAGCTTGTAAATTTTACAGAAGTACATAAGTAAAAAATAAATAAAACATAAATAAAAAAACAATAAGTCCATCTCTGTGTTGTCTAGTTAATGCCACAACCTATGATATTTTGTTTGTAAATTTGAATCATCAAACAAATTAGCCTATAAATAAAGAAGCTGGAGCGGCCTTGACGCAATTCTCTTAATTACTGAAGGTTCAAGGGAGTTCTGTGGCGGCGACACCTATCAACTAATTGTATAATTAAACACGTTTCATTAATTCTATTCACATACTTAAATTTTAGAGCTTTAAACGATTTTTCGATGATGTTGATTAATAACAGTTATATCATTGATATTTTTAGTTTACAATAGAATTTGGACTCAATAACCTTCATTGAATCGTTAGAAACATATTGAATATTTTAAATTCAGGTTTCGTTGTTTTGTTTTGTAAAGAAGATATTTAATGTCTAGTATAGCTATTGTTTTTTATCTTTACATTTTTTCATGGTAGGTACGTTCATTTAATGCAATATATTGCAATTTTTTATCATTCATTCATTGCATTATAGAATCTTTTGTGTGTCACAAATTGATGATAATATTTATGATTTAAATAATAAAATAAGATAAAAATTATCTACAGAATTATAACTTAATTATATTCAATTATTATATGGATTATTATATTATCTTACCCACATAAATACAATTACATATTTTATCTTTTAATGATCAATAAAAATGATATATCTATTCAATTTCAATCACTGTATTTTTTATGAAATAACACTTTATGAAAATATTAATTGAACAAGACAGGAGTTATTTTAGAGAAATTCTAGAACTACATAATAACCTTTATTTTGGTCTTTAAAAATTTGTAGATGCAATTAATTGAATGACGTTCTTTTTTAGCACTAAATTATTTTTAGAACTGCACATTTCAATTTTAGAGCTACACAAAGAAGTTACAACTGCACACTAAAATAATCCCTGGAGCATGGATATTGAACTATATATACTTTTGAATTTACATAGTCCAGAAAATATTATGCATGTGAATTGAATCACTATTACGTTTATAAAATCATAAATCTCAATGCAGTGTCCTATGACGCATGTAAATTACGAATCCTTTTTATTTATACATGTGTATATTTTATAATGCCTGTTTTAAATGTTTTATTTATGTCTCGTTTCGTGACGTAATTCCATAATGAAATTACTATTTTTATATAAAAAAAATAGTAAAAAAATCCATAACGTGTGCGGCATAAATTGTTTGAAATATAATGACAGATGTAATATGTTTTATTATTATTTTGGACTGTGATATTTTCACGTTTACTCCTATATATAATCGTATTTGTCGTGCACAGTGTTGGTATAGAAGCGGCTCAATTCTCACAAGAGGTGATGCAAACACCGCTAGAGACCTGATTCACACGCTAGCTCAGCAACTACCACAATACAAAAGACTTCTACGAATAATGGCGAGGAGTTAAACAAATAGTTAGTGTAATATTTACAAGATAAATAACATTTTCGGCTCTTTTTATTGGGTTTATGAACTAGATATTCGAATTTTTGTATTTCAAGATACTCAAAAAATATTGTTTTAATTTTCAATATATCTATAAAAAAATTCTCGAAATCAAATAATTTAATGTTCCGGATATATAAAAATATGTATCTGATTTGATGACATAGTACTCTGGAACTATAAATCACAGATACTCTGAGTTGTTTAAATTACCGATAAATAATTCAGTAAAATTGTCAATGATAACTAGTTTACCGTTTTTTTTTAAACTGTAGGATTTGAGTCAAAAAATTATATTTTTGATAAAAAAATTTATCCTGAATGTACAGACACGGAATTTTTTCGCTCCTCACTATAATAATAATAATAATAAAATTTATTTGTTATGTTCGACCATTGGTTAGGTATACAAAACGTCAATATGTGGTAGTTATACAATATACATAAATAAATAAAAATATATACATACCGTAAAGTGCGCCAACTTTGTGCCAGTGACCTAACTATGTGCCACTGCTGATTTCGGACAGAAAGGACTCTCTAGCGGAATACGTTGTTGAGATAAAGCTTCCAAAAAAATACGTAGGACAGTTCTGACATGCGAGATGTGAACTTCCACATTCCCAACCTTATCACTCTTATCTTGTGAATACGAAAAATATTTTGGTGATAGTGTTGTTTTTCCAGTTTTCCAAATTTTCGGGGAAGTCTCCTCTGGAATACATATTTCGGATTTTTGATTCATTGTAAGTTTATGATTCTATTCCTATACTATTAAAGGTGAAATAGCCGAATCGGCGATTTCTCAAGTTGTTGTATTTACTTGTAGTACTAAGATTTTCAACAAATGAAAGAAACGTGTGACAACTTTGTGCCATTTGTTCTCATCACTGAATCCGTATTATTTCAATAGTTTTCGTGGTTTTCGTTGTTTTTCTCGGACTAAGGTACTGGCACCAGTCTTATACACATTAAGAGCAAAGTATACTGTTTTTTTTTGGGGGGGGGGGGGGGGATTGATTGGCTTCTTTTTTGTAATTCTCCGCAAATAAAAGAATCGTAAAACAATGTAAATTAGATGCTATGAATATATAATAATTCATAAATATATTACATTAATAATTAGGACAGGGCCGTTGTAGGTTTCTATAAATAAATATAATCTTTTTTTTAAATAAAAATTGTATGATAATGAATAGGTACTCGTACATATGTTAAACAACGACAGTTTTGATATTGATGTTAACTAATTAAACTAAAATTTAATCTTAAATAATTAGGTCAGGCACGTATTAGGGAGAATTTATAGTTAATATTTTCGAGTAAAAATTGTATGAAAATGAATATGATTTTTATTCATTATACAAAATTGTAAATATCTCGGTTTCTATGCAAGATAAGGGGTTGTTTCCCCCCCCTCCTAAAACCCCCCTCTCTTGTAGTATTTTTTCCGCCGGATCGAATGATATAAATCACCACCCTTTATATGTAACGGGGGATGAAATATTAAATTTTGATATATTTTTTACTTTTTATTATACGAAATCGTAAATACTCGTATCTATCATTAATTTTTCTTTTCTTTCTTTATATATTTTTGATAAGATCATTTCAAAATTTTCGTTAATACGGGCCTGTCCAAATTACTATATATTATAATTTGGTTTAATTATATCAATTAAACAACTTTCTTGAATTATTCATAAATTAGATACGTTGTAAGACAATTATTACAGTTCTGTATACAGATTAATAAAATTTTGATGTTCAAGTGAATTTTTTTATTTCACCAATAACTTGGGAAAAATAATTAAAACTTTTTTTATACTCTTTTGAATCGTGAATAACTGGAGTGTGACGACATTGAGCCAGCGCAAGTTTAACACGCATTTTAGATGAGAAAAGAGAATGGCACAAAGTTGGCGCACTTATGTGTACAACTTTCTGCTACACGAAAAAAATTCTCCCCCCCTTCCCATGCTACCTGGATTTTTTTCAGTAACAGGATTATATTCCTGAGATGTGTAGTTATGCTGGGTAAAATGCCCATCCAATTATCTCAATAAATAAGGAAGATATGCTTAAAAAACCTCAAAAAGTGGCACAAAGTTGGCGCACTTTACGGTAATATATAATTTTTTTTTTTAACTGCAATATAAAATAATTAAGCTAATAGCACTCAGCAATGCTGTATGGTTCCTTCATTATGAAGTACTGCTTTAAATGTATTTTGTATGTTTTTGAGGTTTTTAATATGTCAGAAAGAGTGTTTATAAGTTTGTTATACATATAATCTGGAGATCTTTCATAAAAGGTAGTTGTAATGTAAGACCTCTTTTAAATAGCAATATATTTCCATATATAATTTACTGAATTACCGGTAAAAATTTAAGTTCATTTTTCGCGATTTACTGATAACCCGGGTTTTCAATCCCTCTTTGTTATATACTTTAATTTTAGAAACTTAAACTTCGTGTTGATTGATAATTTAATAGTTACAAATTTTTAATTTTTTAAGGAAAGTAAATCAAAATCACTGGTATATTGAATTAATAGTTTTATTTTCCAATTACACTCTTCAGAATAGTTATTATTATTTTATTTTATAAGTGTTTAAAATTTCTGAATAATTAATATTCTATCACTGCAAATACATGACTTTATAAATATATTAGGCTTAAATAACATATGCTTAAATTATTGAAAAGATATTTTGCAGGTAGGTACTATATACATATAATAGAAAAATAATAATAGAAATATTGTACGGTTCGTGAAATTCTCGGAAAAAATAAAACAAAAATCAAGACTAAGCCCAAATTTTGTTTTGATGGTGAATCATTTCAGGATTTTTAGTGGGGCTTCATATCATATTTTTTTATATCTTTAAAGGGTCTAACTACTAAACGATTGATCAAAATTATTTGAAATTTTAATACATAAGACCAGATTATATAATAGACAGTTTGAAATAATTTCAAAATGTATATGATTTATAGTTTCAAAGTACTATGACGCGAAACATTTAAGACAAATTAAAAAAAATTAAGCTTTTTAAAAATTTCCCAATTTATATAGTTATATGATTTGTAGTTATTTTAGTTTATAACTATGCAATAAATATTACAAAATAGTTTATTTTCAAATCCATTCAACCTGTACCATATCGAATAGAATATTTTTATAATTAAATCTAAAAATAATATAGGTAATATAAATATCTTGTAGTAAAATATAAATATACAGCTATATTCAATATCTATAAATTATAAACTATTCCGTATCGTTGAATAATGTCAATCGCAATTATTATTATCAAGTTAACGCTCCTTTTTATTTATCGTAACTGTAATTAATATAAAAGACTTTTAAAAGGAACCATTAGTACTGATTATTAACAGTTATAATTTGTGAATTCTGATAAAACCTGGTTTTTGTTCTGTTATTTCATGAATTTTTTCTTAAATTCTTACTCAGTTTAAATTTTTAAACCAAAAATAAAATATTAAACGAATTTTCTTTTATTTCGTATACATATAAAATACAAACTAAAAGTGAAAATAGATTATAACCAAAAATTTGTTAATTTACGGTTTTGAAAATTTGATTTTAAAATTAATTATTTCATGATACCTAATAATATAATTATTATTAATTAATTATACGTATATTCGCATATTTAAAAAAAAGAACCTGCAAGCCAAATAGCCATTTTTACTTTATTTATTTATTTTAGTGTTATTTCACGCATTTATGTATTTATGCATAAAATCTTCAAAAGTTGAAATAAAATAAAAATTAGCATTTTGACAAAAATGCACAAGTTATTAATCTTAATAAAAAATTATCGGCACTTTACGAAAATCATTGACAATTTTCCTTCCTGTGGAAATTAAAAACATATCCCTAAATCATTGTATGTGCTAAATTCTGCATATAAAACTATTTTGTTCTATAAAATGTTGTTTGTTCTTGAGATTTTTTGAAAAAAAAAATTAAAATACGCCTCTCTATTCAGACCCAACTAAAAAATATACACGTTTCATTCAAAGTGAAATTATAAAATCGGAAAATACTTTTCTACTTTCAGAAATGATCGCATTGATTTTGCTGTTCTTCAAATATTCTTGATTAGATAAATTTCTTAAATCACTTTTAAGATAGAGATTCAGCTTGGTTATAATTATGCACGACAAAACATATTTCCAATTTTTGTCGGTTCTCATCTGCAACTAAATATCGACCACGCTACGTCCCGTTGTACAAGTATCAGTGAGGTTATTTGTTTTGGCCTCAGGGCGGACACGTCTAAGCTCCATTGCTGCTCCAATCGGCAGTGCCAACTAGATACTACTGTGTTCTCGAACTTAATTGTTTCTATAACGCTAAAAAATAACAAGCTTCTATCAAATAACTGATTTCAAATTCATGCACACACATATGTAGTTTGTTGTTCAATTTAAATAAATTATATGTATAACTACATGTGTTTTATTAGCAAAGACTGTATTTTTTGTCGATTAAGTTTTTAGTACGCCATCACCATTCGGTTCTATAAGTAGGAAATGTTTATTTCTCTTTCAAAATTAGTTTTAAAGGCTAGAGTTTTTGTATATTTAATTATAGAACTAAAAATATTAAATTGATTACAACTGTTGGGTATTAAATATATGGTGTGACAAGCACATCATTTTCTTATATCAATATTCTAAAATAAGGTACTGGCACTAGTCTTGGATATGACCCCAGTAATGGATATATTTAAATTAAATGTACTGAATTAGAAATATTTGTTGATATTTGATTGCTACCATTTTTGAATATTAATCTATATACATTTAACTGTCTTACAGAGTGATTTGATGACAATCGGCCAATAGGTGTCAAAATGGTGGACATTTAAACTAATTGTTAGTATAATTTATTTATTAATTATTATATTATCAACTGCTTTACATTGTTTCAAATTTGACGATTCTTTCTTTTATATCTTTTGTATCGTAGTACTTATCATTTGTAATCATATAATCATTAGGAAGTGTCCATCACTGAGTGCTCATTATTTATTTTACTTTATCCATTACTGGAGAAAAAACATAAACAAAATAAAAGGTTATAATTTAAAAAACAAACTATATTTGCAAACTTTAGTAATTAAATTGATTAAATAATGAGTTATTTGTTTTATTAGTAACATGAGTCAATCACAAAAACAGTAAACCTTGCTCTTATAGCGGCCATAACTGATGCCAGTACCTTATAGTGAAACTTCTGACTATACGGTTACTGAAAAAAGTTACCTTACTTATGGGAGTGATCTTTTTGTAGAGAAATTATATTTAAAAAAAATCATGTTTGATTCCGTTAAATAAGGAAAGGGTCGTGTGGGAGAAGTGGTTAGTTCGAGAAGTTTCACTGTAATAATTTTAACAACATCGTAAATTATTTTATTATTTTGAGCGTAACTGACCACGGCAAAAACATAAAAAGAACTTATTTTGTTCATTGAAGTGTCGTTTGATACTAAACCTTATGTCCTTAAATTTTACATTTATTTTTACCGACTTGGTTTATCGATGTGAAGTTAACTGATATATAAAAGAAAGTAAAAAACTAATGTCCGGTATTATAAAGGAGCTCGCAAATTTGCAAGTACTTTGGTATCAAACTTATATGACAGTTCTATTGGAGTTGTTTTTGACAGATAGTTTCGTGTATAGGAAGTAAAAACAAAGGTATGTAAAGTACATAGTATATGTAAAGTATATACTAAAGTGTATTTATTAATCTTGAGTAAAAACGATAAAAATAAATTAACTCACTGCGCGTGAAACTATCTGTTAAAAACTCATAGAGAACTGTCATATATGTTTGATAGCTCGTTTGCACACATAAATACAATAACTAAGGACTTATATAAAATATAAAAAGGCTTTTTGGTTAATCCAAGCATATTTTTGGCAATCATTTGATTTTTTTTCTTCTTGATGACTTCAGTTATAACGACATGAAACATTTTTCTGACAATTGCATATAAGTCATATTAAGGATCAAAATATCTATTTTCCTTAATACTGTGAGGTAACAATAACATAATCATATACATTTTAAAAGAATTACTAATAATATTTTGCTGGGTAGAAAAATTAATCTAAAAACCAACATTTTTATATGATATTTAAACACCTAAGAAGTTCGCTGATGGTTAATACTTTATTTCACTACCTTTATCATTATAGTTGTTTTTAATTAATTAAGAATTAATTTACTTGATTGTTATAAAATATATACGAGTACAATACTATATGATATTTTTATAGAGTAAAAATAAAAATGTTTTTTTAACGTCATAATTCATAACTACACCTAATATATAGTGTATTCCATGTTGATTATAAGACATAGGAAATTTAACATGGGGATAATTAGAAGTGTTGTAGTAACATTTGGTCAAATTTAACCATGTGTGATTGATGCATTTTGAAATGTCGCTTCGAAACTAACTCATAAATTTTAAATTAATCAATAGTATTTTGTTTACAACTTTAATTCGATTAATTTAAGCATCCTAGATAAAATTATAATAATATTCGTTGGCTGATATAAATTTGAAAACAAAATGCTAGTTACTATACTATTAAATTTTATGGCGGCATTTCAAAATGCACCAATCACACATTGTTAAATGTGACCAAAGGTTACTATAACACTTCTAATTGCCCCCATGTTAAATTTCCTATGTCTTAATCAACTTGGAATACACTGTATAGTCATCAAAAAGTAGAAAAACAAAAACTGTCTAAATATACGGTTCATTTTCTCATTAAACTTTATTAAATTTTTTTTAATAAAGTCAATAAATACCCTAATAAATCATCCCATGTGACTAACCCTGTATATGCAATTACAAGTACACATAAGATTAATTAAAATGATGTTTCCTTTTCGCCCATAAATACTTGTATACCAGTTTTCAAAAAAGACAACATTTACGAATATGTTTATCCCATCTGTTCCTGCTTGTACAGCGACATATAAATCAGGATTCCAGTTTGAATATCCCGTTGACTGTGAACAATAAAACTCACTGCTGCGAACACACCAGATATCACAGGTTTGCTGGCATCTAGCAAGCGCTGGTTTCGGAGATTAAAATATTGATGATGTTGTTTAATGTCCGCCGTCTGAGATGTTATACACAAGAATAACGGACCGATCGGCAATACACATGTGTGTGTGTGTATGTGCATGTCTGTGTTCGTTATTAAAGCGAACTAGCCTGCAGTTAAAATGCAATAATACCTTATTTTATATTTTGTTAAATGAGAATGTATGTATACATTACCTATACGAGAATTGAAAATATAATATTACTTACTAGTTTATATGCAGGGGCGTTACCGCCATGGTTTTTATGGGTGGAAGAAAATAACATCTGGAGACACGTGCTCGGAAAATTATTGAGTTTAGACTTTAAAGTGTTTAGGGTAATAGAAACAATTCACAGAAATATCACATTATAAGTTACCTAATTTAGAAAAATATGGTCACCAATTAACCTGGGTGTTTTGACAAGCTCCGGGGGTCCAGATTTTAACAAAATAAATTTTAGTTTAAATAATCTCAATAGAGGAAACATATATCTACATATATCTTGAGTTTTAGGGGTTCTACACTCCTGTTCTTTAATAATAAAAAATTTATGAATAACAATACAAAACATTTAAGAACTGGGCCTTTAGGTATAAACCACGTCGTTTTGGTTATTATCTCGACTAACGATTCATCGTACGTTACAATGAATATCTTCAGAGTTCTTGTGCGACGCAACGTTACTCAAGGTAACAACCAAAACGACACGGCTAAATTACACCATGATTCAAAATTTTAATTATCTAATCATATTTGCAATTGCAATTACGAATTGCTTGTTGTTGCATCTAGTGTATAGAGTTGCTACTAATTTCCAGTGATTACTTCTTATCAATCGACCAAACTGTGAACTAGTTTGCTATACATTATGTATCAGCAACAATCTAACTATTTCTATGTGGATACTGTGTTGTGCCTTGTTGTTAGATGTTTCATATTTAATACGACTTTTTGCAACAAGAGTCAACAATAATTTGTTCCTTGCTGCTACGGTGCAAGCAAAACTTAAGAAAATGAAATCCGCTTCTATTTCTGATCATCTGAACTACAAAATGAAAATGTATTCGTAGTTAACATTTATCATGAAGATTTTTACACCGATTAAAAATACGCGATCCTCCACTGTAGGAAATAGATATCACATATTGAAATAAAGATATGTTCGTGTACCAAAAATCAATAACTATATATTTTCTATTTTTCTATAAAGAGTACATGTAAAAATTGAAAACCAGTACACCGCAACTCGACCACGTTAAAAATCGCTTACAAGTGCGAACTAAAATAAATCTAATGAGACATATTTGTTCTGTTGCATGTACACATTTGCTGTTACACTTTATGCCATTAATTTCAATTAGATTTATACGATATATCGTAACACAAGAGTACTGGTTTGTGATATTTGTACCAGGGCCACATTGCGCCGGAGAAATGCCAGAGACAATGCCCCGCCCCCGCCAGTTAGGGCGACCTTCATCTGTAGTGAAGACAAAGACTGCCTCGCTCTCTTTCTCCAACATGCAAATAACGGTTCGGGGTCCGGTATAGTAAGGTCTTATTATATCCGTATCGATATTACAATTTATCACTCGAGTATGAAATCGGTGTCCATACGTGCTGTAACTGGGGTTGGAACAGAAACAAGATTACATTTTTTCAGATACATATCACAGAGCTTAATATAATTTATTGATAAATATTTTAATAGTGTGAAATATACAAGTGGTTTATAAATATCAATGCATCAATAATAAATCAAACTGTAAAAATGTGGTTTATAATTAGTCTACATCAGCGGTCACCAAACCATCGATCGCGAGCTACCAGTAACTCGTAGCAGTATTATCGATTGCTCGTGTAAATGCCGTGTTTAGACCAAAGAAAACAAAACGGCAACACGGTGTTTGAAAACACATCGTATTTAAAAATGCATAGGGTTTATTGCACTTTTGTCAAAAAGACACGATGTTGATGTTTTGTTTTTTCGGTCTAAACACGGCATAAGAAACACATAATTTTACTGGAAATCTAATTTCTTTTTTTACTACTACAATGTAGTCAAATTCATGAAATAATAAAAATCATTTAGTCGGTAGATATGCATATATATATGAGTAGCTTACCAGATAATTTAAATTATTTAGTTTGAAGATCACTGGTCTACACAGTTCTACACATAATATGCAGATCATACATTTTAAATAATCCTGACTACCGAGAAGCCACAAACGATATATAGTACATAATATATACCTTAAAAATAGTAAGTTAACATATTTAAATTGAAAACATGCAGACAATAATAAATTCGTACAAATACCTATATATGATCATTACCATTTTACTTCAATTCTAAGACTATATTCCTCCACTCAATATTATTTTCTGCCGTTTGGTTGAACCTCTCACATATTAGTTTCATTAATCAAGTAAAAAAAAATGTTGTAAATTTAAAAAAAATAGATTTTTAAAAATAGATATTTTCCAATTTCAATATAAACCGGAATTTATTTATGGTTCGGGTTCAGTTTGGATTCAAATATAAATTTCTGTTCGGGTTGGTTTCAATATGTTGCAAACTATTTGGGTTCAAAACCCGTTATTTTTTAGTATTCAGGTTCGGATTCATGTTTGTAATTGAAAGAAAATTATTTTGTTCGAAAAAAATATATAATTAACAAATAAAACATTTTCTGAAGAAGAAAAAAACATTCATAGCCATTAAAATATTGCTAGAAAAAGATCAGAAAATAAAATTACCTTTTAAATATTTAAATCTCTATTTTTAAAAAAAATTGCAAATTAAAATGTAATTCAGTAATAGAATTTTTTTAAAAATAAAAAATATGTAAATTTTAATAGTTGACTTGATACATCATAGCAAAAATTCAAACAGATTTCCA
This sequence comes from Sialis fuliginosa, assembly GCA_961205875.1. Lineage (NCBI taxonomy): Eukaryota > Metazoa > Arthropoda > Insecta > Megaloptera > Sialidae > Sialis > Sialis fuliginosa. The sequence continues at coordinate 16,134,125 of OY540812.1, forward strand.
GTATTAGTACATTTTATAATCTGTTTTAAAAATCATCGGAGAAAAATATTAAAAATAATTTATTTAACCTTTTAAAAATATATGGTTACCGGTTATTCATAAAAAGATTCGGATTCAGATTCAGGTTCGTTGACTTAGAAATATAGCGGTTCGGTTCGGGTTCAGGTTAATGAAAAATACGGGTTTTTTCGGGTTCAGATTTAAGTCCCGAATATAAGCATGCATCGTCAGTTTAGCGTTGTGCCCCTGCTTGCCTCTCTATCTGTACAAGTAGTATTTACTCGTATCTTATATTAAAATATATAACCAGTACCTATAAATTTTCAGTAAAGGTTATATACATTTAAAAGTATATACCTGTAATATATGTACACTGATTTAATTTTCTATAGTTTCTGCTTTCCCGTTTTATCTATAATCCTTTTTATCTAACACGTGAATAGAAAACATACCAAAACCAAACACATTAAGTATAGATAATACAGAACAATAAATCATATCAAGTAGGCTATTAATACTGGTGCAATAACAACAACAGCCATTGTCAACTTCAACATGGCGACGAATGGCTATCTGCGATCAGATCAGGTTGGTGAGCAAGATCCCGGTGGGTGTGTGTACGTATGTGTATGTGTGTCGGACAAATTCAATTATGAAACATATTTAGGTATTATTTATTGTTTGCATATGCGCGTAGGCAGATACGTAGCAAAACAAAAGATTGAGGTTATGTGATTTGGCGCTTTACAGAGATCGAAGAATATACATATATATTGTGATTTAAGTTGTTTGATAGAAGAGGTGAGGTTTTAGATCATGTGGATTAATCAGTTCATACAATAGACCATATTATATTTATAGAAGTAGTTTTGCTTCGTAACAAATAGTCTAAATTAATACTAAAGTGCAACGTGACAATTTTTATATTACTGCATATTGTTTTATGCTTAAAAATACCAGATTTACTGATCGTTTCAATACCTACAGTGCAGTACCTACTGATTTTGAATGCTCTGCACGCATAAAAAAATTACTTAAAGCAAGAGATTTATTGTTTTCATCCGACAATATAATTTAAAAAGAAAGAATAATATTGTTGGATTAAGATTATATTCTGATTAGCTCGTTTATGTGTTCTTATACACCTACAACTTACGTAAACTAACTTATTTAAATTTACTATAAGAATAATATTTGTAAATAATAGTACATATTGTACTATTATACATATAATATAAATTAAGAAGATAATATGTGTAATATTAAAATTATTGTTAACTCATTCCATATGCCACGTGCACGTTTATAATTTTTAGTTAATATGTTTACATACTATGTATTATTAGGTATATACTACCAACTCTTGTGCCAGAAATAAAAACAAATGTTTGCATTTTAATTAAAAAAGAACCTCAATGGTTATATAATAATAATAAATGTCAATGTACTTTTTTTAAATTAAGTACATTTACAGTCATCTAGTATGCAGGTATTTTCCACCTTCACGAAAAAATGGTTTCTAACTTTCGCTCGCAAAGCGAGAACTCGTGAAATGAGAAGCAATTGTTGAATCACGATTCTGCACACAAACGCTTACGTATTAGACAAAATGTGTATGTACTAAGAAACTTGTAAACCAAAACTTGTGAAACGTCAACTGGACAGTGAGACGACAAAAATGTTTACAATAATAATGATTCAATTTGGAAAAAAAAACAATATTAAATATTTAAAATATAACTGATAATATTGAATATAAAATAAAATAATAATATACCAAAAATAACTAATAGAACCAATCTTGGGAGAAATTGCCCCTCTAGACGTGATTCCATGAGGGCTTCGTCCATACGTGTAACTCTACAGTCTCTGTGAAAATATTAGTGCTATTTATAGACATAGAGAATGGACCACGCATCTGACTCGAAAACAGAATCATGTCAAAAGAAATAGATAGAAACAGGTTTGGAATATACTTGTCCTCTTTTTAAACAGGAGTATAATTATTTCATTCTTGGCCCCGAACATTAAAAATATTCATAGATATAAATAAAGAGGTTAAAAAACAAAAAGTAATTAACGTTATAAAAAAAAACATTATTGATTTCTAAATAATATAAGTTTCGAACTTTTTGACCCAATTTTAATATCTTGTTCTTCGTAATGTAACCTTATATATAAAAAAATATTTAAAATTTGTTAAGTAAATCTTGTATGTGTTGTTTGTAAGTGTAATCCACCTCATCATTTTGTAGCAACCACGTGGGAATTGATTTAAAACTATTTTTTATTAATAGATATTTAATATTTTTGGTAGCAAAAATGTAATTTTCCCGTAATATCCGTTCATAATTTTGCAAATTTCTATCAGATCAATTGATTATTTTTTTTAATTTCCTCGATGAAATATGAACCATTATAGTATGTTTATTGTTTATATTATTTACTTTTCTAATAAAAAACTTATTGCACAAAAATCACAAGATAGATATACAAAAATATATCGGACATAAATACTACCCTGAACTATAGTAAGCTACCAATCAGATTCTTCGAAAAAGAGAACGATATATTCCAAACTACACTGCATCTCACTCTCACTTTTTGAACAGATGTTATACCATTGTGTTAATACAGAATGCACTGTCCATTCTCTATGTCTATGGTGCTATTGGTTCTCTTTGTATGTGTAGGTACTTTTCTGCATCTTGATATAAAAGGCAATACCACTGAATATTTTAATTTTATTACTATTGATATTAAATCAATTAAAAGTTGGACATTTAGTTTAGACAACTAATTTTATTATAAATGATCGGAAGAAATTTATCCCCCCCTCCCCCCCTATCACCAATACCACCCGTGATTCAACAATAGTTATAAAATTCTCGTCCCCCTGGAGAAAATGAAAAGCTGGCTCCTATGGGACCAACACATTACAAACGAGTATAGGTAATTGCTTATTTCTTTGTATTGTACCATACAACTATAGCTCATACTCACATACTCCAAATAATTTCAAGAGATCCGTGTGCATGCCAAGTACATATTAATTACCACAGTCCAGAAGCCGGATGGTGTGTTTGAATCTCCCACAGGTTGTTAACAACCACTAATATTTCAGAGTTGTGTTTACACAGACAAACAGACTGGACAAGACTCTTCGGACGGCCCGGGGTCGTGGGAATTGTAAACCTCTCGCAGGGTACGCGAGCCCCATAGCGATCTATCGACAAGAATTCAGACACAACACATTTGTGCGTGTGGGATTGTCTTGTGAAAGGACTATTGTTTACTTAGGATTAGAGAAAATATGTTGTTGATAATCGATTTGGTTTCGAAGAGAAAGATTCGTTTAAAAAATGTTTGATTTTAGAAGAATGTCATTCTTTGTATGTATAATAAGTATTTACCTATCTTAATTAACAATAATATATTATTTAATTAAACAAAAAACTCAGATTAATTACATAAAATTTTTCGAGATTTCAATCAATCATATTTTACCTAATTAATTATAATCTTTAAAATATAGGCACACATTTAATATCTATGTAAATATTTGTAAATATAAATATTTTGGATATTTTGATTCTATACGTCGTTTTATAGGAAAATAATTCGTTTTGATATAGTTTTAAAAAAATATGTATGTCCGCATATCTGTTTGTTTGTTCCAACTTGAAACGAAAACTACAAAATCGATTTAAATGGGACATTGACTCTTAGAAAGCCTCTTAGTTATAGAAATTAGAGGAGGCACCACTTTTATAAAAAAATACTATTGATATTTTCTAATAAAAATGAAGAATAAACTATGGTAGTTGTGATATATAATAAACCAACCATTTATATTAAATCATTTGATGAAGCTCATATTGAAAAAAAATCATAATTAATATTTTCTAATAAAATATATAAAAATGAAAATATAATAAAAAGTAATTAAATCTAAATAAAAGAAGTTTTAAAATAAAAAGTGGAATGAAGCCAATGAAAAATAAGAAAAAAATAAAAAGGTTTTCAAAATAGATTAATTAATAGATAAATTAATTATATTAATATTATTATTGTATTAAATATATTATGCATATTTCTTATTTGTAAAATTATATTAAATGAGCAATACATTTAATTTACTTCAACTAACATCAATAAAGTTAATAACATCACATATTAAATATTAAGTATACTGATATTACATGATTATTGACATGTAATAATATAGTATCTATAGAAATATGTATTGTAGTTTAAAAAACATTCTAACTATTTTTAAATAGTGAATTAATTAATTAAACTAAAACACGAATTTGCACTATAAATGTAACAATAAAAACAGAGAGTAAATCTTATGAAATACAACAAAAAGTTAATGTTCTTAATTGACTAGGTTCATAAAGCAAACAAAGTAAAAAAATAATTTCCTTAAAAAGAAACAACAGCAAAATGAAAACCTACTCAGGTACAAAATTTGGCGGTGATACAATTTATTTTCGGGCACAATTAATATCAGTTAATATTCGTTTTTTTATCCCTCACTGTTTAACCGGTTCTTATTGACCGCATGCAGCGCTGCTGGCTTAGTCCACTGTTGATGTCTCTCATCTTCTTTCTCCTTTTCTCGAATTCTGGGGAAGTATTCTTCAGTTTGCTCAATGCTTTTTGTATATATCAAATGGTTTTAATTTTACTTGTTTTTCTATTACTAATAATTGTTTTAAATTATAAAAAAAACTGCACATTACAAAAGATACAATTATTACAAAATGTAAAACATGAAGCATAAAATCACGATACAGTAAAATACCAATTATTCCACCTAATCGAAAGCGAAGGTCAGATAAACAAAATCATGAATAAGAAAAGATTTAGTAAATTTTTCATAATGAAAATACTACTGTTTCTTCAGTTAGTGTACACAAAAATTAAATAATAAATGAGACGTTAAATAAAGCAGTATAACTGGAATATTATATGTACTAACAAAAATATTTACTGTAAATTTAATATTATTATGGAATTAGTTATCATAATATAAAGTCTAAATAATACGAGCTTCGTGTTTGTATCTTTATCGTCCGTTGCAATCGCTAAGTCGGTAACACTGTAGCAACAAACTGCCTCTCCCCTCCTGTTTCATGCTCGTGTAAAACCGGAAACCGGCTAAAGATGAACTTGAAGTGAGTTTTATTTACAAATCGAAAGAAAAAATATACAAGCAAATTTTATTTCTTTTTGTGCCTTCATTGATCATTACACCAATTCTTAATTTCATTATTACTTACTGAATTTTGTAATGATTTTATAAATTGCTTGAATTCAAAATATTTATGTATATTTGATACTCCGTATTTTTATTATGTTTCTCAACAAACACGTATTATTATTACCTATATTGCATCTGTTATGACATAAGCAATAACTTAAGTACTGTATAATTAGTTCTTAAAAATTTGGTATGTTTACTTTTACGAATTACTGCTGGAGTAATGAAGTAAATAAAAATCTTTACAAAATATTTGTAGGTATATATTACCTCAGTTTTATCACACTTGGACTATGTTATGCAGTATAAATGTGTCAATCGAAACCAATACAAATTTTGAGTTTTGAATCCAGTTTCAATCAAAATAAAGTCTACAACATTATAAAAAATAGTTCATGTCTATTAAAAATTTATTAAAACTATAATTTAACAAAACTTATTTCTATAAAAATCTCTTTTTTCAGTTTTTTAAAAATATTATTGGAAGATGTATATACGCCAAATTACTTTTTTCCAATAAAAACATATTAATTTTTCCTTGTGGGCATCAAAAACGTTGACATATCTAAATCAGCAGTGTGCGGGTTGATATATTTACTGCAAAACTGTGTCCATTTATGTTTCGTATTATTTGACAATTTTTAATTAGAAAATAATCACTAAATATAAAATTTAAATTATATTGCAGCTTTTAGTAGTATTTCGCAAATTACACCGTGCAATACGTACGATAATTATACCTAGCTATATAGTAACTATGTAGATTTTTTTTCGATGTATTTAAAATAGAATATGTTTTATCAAAAAAAATATAATTAATATACGTGTTAGTTTGCGTGTCCTCAGCAGGATGCGAACCCCTACAACTCGTTCAATTACTTCCTCTAAACAACACCTGCGTCCCTGTAAAGGTGCTTTAATCATTCGTACGTCTTCGTATGTAAATGGAGCTATGTCTATAAATTGTGTTAAAGTTTAAATTTAAATTTGGATAATATGACCTTTAATCAAGTATTGATTATATTATGTGTTTACTAATTTACCACAAAGTAACAGTAGATATTAATTACTTATTGTTGAAGTTATTCTTATAAAGAAAATGTAAAAGATTTTGACTGGGTTTAACCCCAGTGTTATCAGGTTTCTCATATACCAGTCCGCCCATGGTGTTCAAAAATATAAATAAAAAAATGGATTTGATTAAATCAATACACGATTGCTTTAATTTGAAAAATATAAATAACTGCAAAATTTTATTGAAAGAATGAAATTAACAATGACTTAACTTATTAAAAATTAACCAAAAACTAAAAGAATTTAAAATAATAAGAATCAAGAATTAATTTAAAAAAATGTATTTACGATTAAAATCATAAACGTAAATTAATAAATTAAAACAAGATAAGAGTTACATATTTGTAGGTATACCTACTCTCATTGTTTTCATTGTCAGTAATTATTATTCGTCTATACTTGTAGAATAAATGAATATAAAAGTTATCTTTTTGTAGAAACCTTTTTGGCATGATATTTTTTGCTTGCACCTACATGTATCGAATGTTCACGAATTTTTCTTTACACTCGGAAATATCTTCGGTAATAAATAACAACTGACATACACACAAAAGTGCACCGACGCATTTATGAAGGTCGAGTGAAGGTCATTTCACCGCGACAACAATAGGGTAGTTTTTGTTGCCAAATTCTTGGACAAGTAATAGTCCGTTCATTGGACCGTGTGTCCAGCCAGACTGATCGGTCACTTTGTAACATCTTGTGAGGGGTGAGAAGGACGGAATACCAACCATAACAGCCTGGGTGGGCAGATGTCATAGCTTTTGTCAAATCTGCGAAGGGTTATGTTAGTTTTGTTTTTAAAACTTTATCTTATCTTTTTAAAAGAATCAAAAAATGTTTTTGTTTTTTATACATATATTTTAGATTAAATGTATAACATGTTAGTAATGATAATTTTATTTCCTTACTATAAAGGAGAAGTTATGTGATCATTTCTGATTAGCCTGCATCGTTGTCAAACGTATAACTCATGAACCACTGAATCGATATTAATAAAACGTATTGGATCATTACAACTTTTGTAGTAAATATTCCCTACGAAGATACATAATCTTGTTCTTAAAATTATATTATCAATTGTTTGGATATATGTGCTTTTTGTTTGACAATTAAATCTCATTTTTGACGTATTTATGTATAGCAGAAAAATTAGATTTAGAAAATAATATTCAGATACGTATTAAGAAAAATTTTTAATTACTATTTTCTAAAAAAATACATAAAAATAAAACTAACAATTCATTAATATCATCCGATAATAATTAATTCCCTTTGGTGAATTTAGCACAAGGAAATACTGTGCAATTACTTGTAAGATGTTTATTAATGAATGATGGATAAAAATAGAAGTTCAATTGTTTGAATTAAAATAAATATATAATTAATTGAATTATTTATTAGCTTTTGATTCAATAATTATAATTCTCAATAAAAATAATTCTAGTATTTATCTGAGAACATTTTTTATTTAGTGCATATATGTTTTCTATTTTATTATGATTATTTTATATACATAATATACATAGTACAAATATAAGTAGTATATTAATTTCCTTTTGTCTTAAAGGAAAACTACATAAATCCTTGCATTAATTAATAAAAATAATATTCCAAATTTTAAATGAAGCGAATTATGTTTATGTATATATTAATACAAAAGGTAATAAAGTTAATGTTAAAGATATGCGTGTGTTTATTTTATAATAAAAATATATAGCCATGGTATGATATCAAAGTATACATTCTCGATATATTTTCAATTATTATCGTATTGTTATAATATATTTTTTTCTTTAGAAGTACTGGATAAATTATTATTTTGAACACTACATTAATTTAATATTGCAAAATGTGTCTCGTATAAATAATAATAATAAAGCTGTTTTATTGACATACGACTTTTTCATACAAAAGAAAAGTATTAATAATAAAAAGTAAATAAATATATTTGCAGATGTAAAAATATAATTACTTTAAATAAAAAGTACTGTATAAATAATACTTACATATACTTAATCTTATAAATACAAATAAAAATTATTTCATTGTTTCAAATTAATTGAGCCTTTTCTTCTTTGGGCTTTCGTGGCCGTTGTCAATATGAACTATAAGTTTCCGGGCTGTTTTGTTTTTCTTTACTTGACGTTTCGAATCTCAGGTCTATTTCAGAAGTGTTTCTGATACTGAGTTCTGAAGAAAAATGACTCCGACTTAACCAGGTCGGAAACCTAGTTCATATAGTCGAGTCCTCTTATTTTTTATAGGTGATGTGGTTAATTTTGGTTTAATCTAAATAATTTGTATTGACTGTGACACATAATTTAGCAACTGTTAAATTGTGAAAAAAATTTTCAATATGAATGCATAGTGATTCTTTGTGCTGAATTCACCAAAGATAAGATAATTATCGATGAATTTTAATAAATACCGATCGAGTATTCTGGTGAACTGCCATGGTTAATCATTTATTTTTTATACAATTTTTCTTAATACGTGCCTGATTATTATTTTCGTATATTTTATAAAAAAAAATTTTTTAACAATTTCAATCTTAATTCGTCAAACAGACATTTAATATGTCCACAATAGGTCAATAATATGAAACATTTAAATTTTAGAAAGCAAAGAGATATATGTAAGGGAATATTTTCCTAACCTAACCATATTTTCGGATATAGCGAGGAAACAAAATTAATAAAAACATAACGTTATAAAATATTTGGACCACTTTTTATACGTACAGTACATAATAATATGTATATTGATTTTAGACAGGTACATATACAAAATATTTGAATGGGATTGAGATAAAAAAACGTATATGTAAGATTAAAAATATATAAAAAAATATAACAATAAGATACGCCATTGTTTGACCTTTTGCTGTTTAATATTTATTGAAATTATGTCGTTGTTTGCTATCAAGTTCTCTTTATAATACTTTGTTATTGTATCTATCTATATTGATTATGTATGTATATTGTATATATGCATGCATCCGCAAAAATAACGGTTTAATGAAAACAATAAAAAATCAATTTTGTATGTAATTATATTTTTCAAAATCCCATAATATTTTTATGTCCCCATTATGAAAATAAGTATAATCGAAACATAGTAATAAAACAACAGAAAAATGCTATCAATTTAAATTAAAAATTTATGGGGTTAATTTTGTCGTAATTATAATGTAAAATAGGTAAGTATACGTATCTATATCAGTATCAGTATTGTTACAAAAATATAAAAGTTTTTTATATATAGAAATAATACCGTATGTATATCGATCAGTAGATAGGTTAGTGCGATTAGATTGCTATATTAATAGATTTTTTAACTAAAACTGGTTGATAATTGTTTTCTAATGGTGATGTGTTAACGATTTAGCAGTAATTGGAGCAATAATTAAACTTGAAACTTCAAGGTGAGTCAACATATTTAGCATTGTGTTTCTAACATAATTGCACGCTAAAAATCTCAACTTGTACATTAAAAATGTCGTTTTTTATCCTTAATATAATCTTGAAAATATTTTTCTTAAAATATTTTACAGAACCATGATAATATCGCAGAACTAACCGTTCAATGAATTGTTCTGTACGATATTTTTTTAGTTTTGAACACGTGTGGATTATTAATGTCCATCGGTATTGAAAAAATTCAACGGCTGTTGCCAAAACATACAAAACCGATCGGCTGTTGATTTATATTTATAGGTTGCATGGAATGTCGGCAGCTCGGTTTCTTTTCCAGTTGCATCAATTTCTCAAGGCTCCAAGGGTTTAAGCCGCAGTGACTCAACTCTAGCTGAGTCACCGGCTACCTTTAGTCACCACCACCGAGACAATATATCACACATTACTTTTTATATTTATAGAAATAAAATTTGATAACACACCTGTACTTTGCAGGATATATTCTTCATTAAAATATAGAAGAAATAACTCAATTTTTTCGTTGGAATTTTTCTCTATATCTTTAATTGTAATCCAGAACCTCGATTATTTAAGTATGGTTAAAAATAAAACTTTATTAACTATAAAAAAATATACATGTTAAAACATAAAAACATTAAAAATTTTATTATAATTTGTAAAAATATTGGAAATAATGTGGATTTTTATCAAAATAAATAGTTTTTTTAATTGACCAATTCAGAATAAAAACAGTCGAAAAACTATAAATATATATTTTATAGACAGATTGAATTCAAAAAGAGATACAAAAATCTTTTTCTGTTAATTAAAACAAAATAATTGAAAAACAAATTGTTTTTTCCCTGTGCTTCACTAATCATTCACTTTTTGTTCGAAATGAGCAAGTCAGTTAAAAAAATTAAAAAATCATTTTATAAAAAAAAATCACAAAATAAAAATAGTCTGCCAAGTGATAGCACAACACTTCCTCGTGCTAAATACTTTATAATTATTTATTTATTAATTCTGAAAATATAAAAATATACATAAAATAAGTCAGAACAGAGAAAAATATAAGAAAAAACAAAAAGACAAAATACTTATGCACTATTTTGTAGTGAATATTCATAAAAGAACTAGTGCTAAAATAAGAACACATATTACATTTACATTACATAAATCGAATTATTTTAATTTTAGAATAAAAGGCGTGTATAGGATTAAGCGCATTCAACCTATTTACGTATACATATTCCTTTGTTTTTCTTTGTTATAATACTTGTGAGATTAACAATTACCTACCGATCACACGTGCAACATTTGTTTTAACACATGTTCCTTATCGAAGGATATTTTCACCGAGCGCTTCCAGGTGATTTTGAATTCTTGGCCGAAGCCGTTGAAGCTCTCACAACACGAGGTCACGGCTAAAGTCGCGTCAATACACAATGTTTAATTGATTTATCGACTATATGAGAAGGCAATTTTTTTAATACGAAATCATTGATATATTGTCCAAAATCCTATGCAACGAAAATATCATATATTTTTAATTATCTATACATTGTTTTATAGATAATATCATCTTTCGATCGGTATGTCTGTCTGTTTGTTCTGACTTGATACTACTGAACCAATTTTGATGAGATTTTCACTGTTTCAAACTTTACGACTCGAGAATTAGTTAAGGCTATATGATACATAATTGAATTGATTTTTTATTAATACGGGTCTATTAAGAAAAAATTACAATATAATAAAACAAAAAAAATCAATGGTAGGTGTGATGTTGATATAATTGAACCAAAAAAAAAAAATTGAATATTTAGATCAGGTGTACGTATTGATAAAAATTACAAAATTGATATTTTCTAATAAAAAAATGTATGAAAAAATTGTATTAGAGAAAATTAAGTCTTCAGAATTTGAAATAATTAAAATATAATATTGTTTTTGAAATTAGTTTTGTACACATCAAAAGTTTTTTTGCAGCACATAATCATTCTTAAAAATACGTACATTATTTTTTATGTTTTTGTATTAATTAACCATAAATTAACGGTACCTTTGTGTATTGAGGTATGGTTTATTTTGAAATGGAAATAATACAGTAAATATAATGCTAATGTATTGATATAATATGTACATATATGTGTAACAGTATATGGTTGAACATAAAAAATGATATATGGTAGTTTTTTAAAAGTTACAATTCAAGTTTCTATTATTCAAATAATAGAAACTTTTTTTCACGGGAATTAAAATGGAAAACAATACATATTAGTGATTTAATTATATAAATAATAAATATACATGTTTAAAAAAATAATCCTCTTAAGTAAAAAAATAATAATCCATATCAACATTAATTTAAAAAATTGATACATACGTTATTAGCTTAATTTGAAGCTTGTTGAATGAATGACTTAATTATTTTTTACCAAATAGAAAATTAATTTTTTAAATAGTGTATTGCGTTAGAAACAAATGTCCTAGACGAATTTTAAATAAACAATTGCTTATAAAGAATTCCTTACAAATATAATCCGTTTTTCAAATATTGACATAAATATATGTATCACAAAGAAAAATATGCAAGTTCAAATTTACAAGGTTATTTGTTTACGAAGGCTGTTTTTTAAATATTTGTTTCAGTTGTATTAAAATCTGCATGCCTTTAAAAAAATACACTTAATGTATTTAATAAAAAAAAATATATCCAATACTTAAAACATTGTTTTATATGTTCATTTTAATAACTTATATATATCTATCAAAATTAAAATGATTAATTATCTAAAACTTAAATTTATTATTTGTAAAGCACATTAATGTACATTATTGTACATAGTTACATTTCGATAACAAATTAAAATTATATTTAATTTAGTGTGTTTTCAATTATTCGTGTATAATTACAAATTAAAAAATATACAAATATTTTAATGAATTAAAAGATTATAATTTTTTTTGTTATTAAATTTAATACATTGGTAATAAAAATTATATAATCAAGAAAATTTTAATTCTTAGTAAATGCAACTATATTATTTATTTAAACAATATTATAATACAAAACCCCATAGGTATTACAGAAACATACAAACGCACCTGAGTAATTAATCTGGCCCTCGATATTTATATTTTTGTTGTTATTTTAAAAGCGAATTGATACAGTCATGTCCGGTATTATAAAGGAGCTAGCAAATTTGCTAGCTAGCAAACACTTTCAAATGAGATATCAAACATATATGACAGTTCTTTAGGAGTTTGTTGAAGACTGACAAGTTTCGCGCACGCGTTGTAGGTAAATACCAACGGTATTAAAACAGTGGTGACATTATAAAAATTATTTTGTACGGTGAAAGATGCCAACTGTGTTACAATTAGTTGAAGTGTCACTGCTCTAAATTCCATAGCTAATCCATAGATACTAGTACAGAATTAATACCCCATTTGAATGTGCTTGCTATAGCTAGCAAATTTTACTAGCTGCTTTATAATACCGGACATTCTGTCAAATATTCGGTAATGCAAGTAACAATAATTGCACGCAAGAATTTGTTTATGGTATAATACAGTGAAACCTCGCTAGTACATTTATGTTTTTTTAGGTCCCGCGGCATTCTTCCATAAGACTCCATGTTAAAATATTTCGTTAGTATGTTTTACTCGTTTGTGCATATTTTCCCCCCATTCCCTTTAAAAACGTACCTACAAGGTTCCACTGTATTAAATAAATATGTATAGTGTGTTTGTTATTTTACTCATATTTATTTATTAATTGTTTCAGATCACAGGATACTACAGCAATCACTCGCCTACCGATGGAAGTTCGAGCGATAGCTGTTTGACCTTATCGATTGACCCAAACGGTGTTTGACAGAAAGTAGGTGAGAATGTAATACGAGCTGATACTAACAAAGATGTATTAAAAACACATAACAAACAACACACATACACACACGCATAGTGGCGGCAACTGTCGGAAAACGTTTATGTACACATGTATGTGAGTTTGCATTGAAAAAATAATTAATATAATTATCTATTGACTTTATGGTAAATTTAGAAAGGAATGGTAAAATTAGGTACTTATTTACAATGAAGTGTATTATTTGTTATTAGAAAATCAAAGAGATGAATTTTTAATTGCAGTTAATATTTATTTTAATTAGTTCATGAATCTAAATTAAGTATAATAACACAGTATTTATTAGGGAAGAGATAAATCTTCAATATCGCTAATGATATCTTAGCGTTTATTGTTTGTTATATTGACGTGTTTTTATTGAAATTCATTTAATACAAAATACAAAAAATGTATATTTGCAAAGTGTTTTGTGTCTCTAGACTAAATTTTAGAGTAGATAAACAATTTTTTTTATCAAATCGATGTTTTTATTCAATAGTTAGGTGATTAGGTATAACTAATTGTTAAAAGACGTGTTTAATATTTCTAATATATTATGTACTTTTGAAAACTATAAGTACCAGTACATAGGTATATTTATGTATGCGTATATTTGTATAAGTTATGATAGACATGTACACAAAAGTAATTTGTTGTTGCACGTACTTACCTTTGTTTTTCTAATTATATGTTGTAAGCTATACAGTAAAACTAACGTAAGTATTAAGAAACATTTGTTTATTATGTGTGGAATAACTTCTTAAAATCACAGTCATAAACAACTGAAAAAGCTTTATTCGGTATGCAAAAGATAAAAATTTGCATACTTGGAGGTTGTACAATTCTAACATTTATTAATAGTTGAGAGATGTTATAGAATCAGATAAACAAATATTAACTCCTATAAAGTTTGCAATTACCACCACTGTTTGGTTACGTATTTCCACGGTGTCGACGCTAAGAAGATTATTGGTTTATTTCACTCTATTTCACGTCTTTCTCCTACTCACGCCTGATAAAAATCGTAACGTGGTGAAAATAATACAGAATAATATCAGGTATTATATATCTTAATGCGATTGAACTAAAACTGAGTAAATTATTTCATTAATAATAGTTGCGTAACTATTGTTTAGTTGGCGTTAAATAGGATTGGAAATGTCATTCAATTTTTGTTTCTATTCTTTAAATTGAACGTACAAATAATTTAATAGTCCAGGCAACATTTATAAATATAAATATGAATTAACCTATATTACAGTTCGATTTCCTAATACCTTTTATATTACTCATTCAAAATAATTAATAATGTTGTATTATATTTTTGCTATCAGAGAACAACACGCCTTATTTATAACAGAAATGCATTTAAGACTGTTAAGCATGCATGCTGATTAATATTAATTAGTCAGAATTTTTTAATACAAACAACGAAAAATGAGTGTGTAACTATATTTATATTATTTCCAATATTTAAGAAATTCCCAACCCTGTTTTATAAATGTCAATGTACCTTCAAACATCTTACATAAAATTTACATTTATAATTAAAATTTGCGTATTTTGTTCAAAAAGTATCCTTGATATTTTTTGTACAAAATTATTAATGCTATTTATTTCAAATTAAACACTATATAATATAATCAAAAGATGAACAATGTGCATTTTTATTACAAGCATTCTTCAGTAATTGCCTTAGAGCTGTTACACAAAATAATACAACATTGTTTTGTTTGTACATTTAAAAATAATCAGATTACTAACGGTGCACGTTTTAAACTGCAACGCGAAAAATAAAGTATGACTCACACGTCAGTGTACTGAGGCAAGGACGTCAATAAACACATACGCTACAAGTAAGTGGCAGTGTGTAAAGAGAGTCACATGTGTAAACAGAAATATAATACAGTACAGTCTCAATAATCAGAAATAATATAAAAACAATTCTATATTATTGAGATGTTCGCGCTACTTGATCTTCAATAACTAATTGCTAGTTTAAAACAATATACCTACATACACCAGTCTTGGATCATACCCCAGTATTGGATTCTTGTTTAATTAAATGTACTAAATTAAAAATATTTGTTGATGTTTGATTATTGCCATTACTGAATCATAATATATAGACTATAGACACTTCACTGTAAAATTGCGTAATTTGATGACAATCGGCCAATGGGTGTCAAAATGGTGTTAGTGTAATCTATTTATTAATTATTATATTATCATAGAATGTATCTGCTTTACATTGTTTCAAAACCTTACGATTATTTATGTTATGAGTTTTTTGTCGTAGTACTTATCTATTTATAATCATTATCAAGTGTCCATCACTGGGTACCAATTACTGGTTTTACTTTATCCATTACTAAAGAAAAAATAAAGAAAATAAATTGCTATAATTTAAAAAAAACTATATTTACGGCCTTTGTAAATTAAATTGAGGTATTAATTGTATAATTATAATTAAAACAACATAATTATTATATAAATATAATTACAAAAAAGAAGCCTATCAATCCCAAAAAACTGTATACCTTTTTCTTTAAGCGACCAAGACTATGGTGTTGTTATCTAATTCTAATATTTACCTGCCTTTCTCCTACCAAATGGTATTAATATTTATATAATATAGATAAATAATATAAAATCGATCTATATCTACAGACGGGCTAATTTGAGCGAGGGCAGGGTAGACTTAAGCGGGTGTGCACGGCACCTGGGCGATAGAACCTACGAGCAGCAGCTAAGCTTTGAGTACATTACTATTTTTTTATTCGATTTTTTTCACCGAAGGCAGTATTTAATTTTTCGCATAAAGGATGTTATTATTAAAGATTTCGAAAAATATATCAGATATTTTGGTCCGATATATCCGAAATACATTTCATCGGTACGGTACATCGAAGTTTTACTGTACAATATAAATAAATTACTATCATATTAATCAGAAGCAATTAAAGTTTTTATTCGTCGTCACTTACAACATGTAAATATTGCAAACATCTTCCATAATTAGATACATGAAGTCACTGCCCCGGTACACACCCCTAAAACCGGAACTGATTACAGTTATCTTAAGTAATTAGTTATTGTATGATGAATTTTCCCAGGTATTCGTTGAATCTATATACGTACTTACATATACAGGATGTTCGCTAGAATCGAATGATCATTGCTAAATTTGTTATTATTAGAGATAGAAAATCGGTTAAATAGCCAAAGTATCAGTATTTTTTCCGGGATGAATAATGGCGGTCTCAAAAAAATAATTGAATATTGAATTTCAGAGATATATTGAAAAATAACGTTTTTTTAAAAGGAATATCATGTATATTATTATTGAATTTTATAACTGAGAATGTTTTCTTTATAAAAGTGAAATTCGACATTCAATTGTTTTTTTGAGACCGCCATTATTCATCTCGGAAAAAATATTGATACTTTGGCCATTTAACCGATCTTCTAGCTCCAAAGTTAGATAAGGTCACTCGATTCTAACGAACATCCTGTATAATATAGTATGTATAAATCACGGAAACTTATGTTGTGTATAAAGAATTTGATCTCGAGCAAAGGTAAAGTTCACACTATCTGCAAAATGTGAAATCGTTATGCATTTGCTCGATATTTTAGAGCAGTGGTAATAAATAATAATGTAAATGTTATGCATTTTATGATGTATACCTATCACCACTCGTTTTAAACCGCTTATTTCTACTAAACGCGTATGCATCAAGATCATTCGTATATACCATATCATTGGTTTTACCTGTCAGTGGGCTGTCATTTAGATTTTATACTCCGTAGGTAGCATTCGTTTAACTTTGCTAATGTCCGCTATTATAAAGAAGCTAGCAAATTTGCTAGTTAGCAAGCACTTTCAAATGGGGTGTTAATTCTGTGATAGTATCTATGTATTAACTATGAAATTTAGAGCATTGATTCTTCAACTTATTGTAACACAGACCGTTTCTTTTAATACCGTTGGTGTTTACATACATCGCGTGCGCGAAAATTGCCAAACACTTCATAAAACTAAAAGAGAACTGTCAGATAGGTTAGAAACCTCATTTGAAAGTGCTTGCTAGCTAGCAAGTTCTTTCAAATGGGGTATTAAGTCTTTAATAGTATCTATGGATTAAATATTATAAATTCAGAGTAGTGATTCTTCAACTTATTATAATACAGTTGGCGACTCTGACCGTACAAAATAATTTTCATAATATCGCCATTGTTTTAATACCGTCAAACACTACATGTAACTAAAGAAGAACTGTCAGATAGGTTAGAAACCTCATTTGAAAGTACTTGCTAGGTATCAAATTTTGCTAGCTCATTTATAATACCGGACATAATTCTTTATAATACCCAGCATTAGTGATCTAACAAAATAAATCCTACTGTATCATGATTTTAATTGAAATAAATTATTAATAAGACAACCATAATAATACTTAATAAATTAATAAACACATTGTCAAAATAACAATCAATTCGATCACGGAATATTCATCAATGGTTGCATTGTAAATACAGGTAACAATACTCATTATTAAGTATTTTATTTTTCACGAGTTGTCAATAAAACATACATGTCTTGTTTAATCAGGAAATAACAATGATTAAGATATATATATTAATGTAATAAATAAGAATGTACATACATGTATGTATGTATATAGATATTCTATGTAGTTTCATTGCACATTATCAAAAAAGGTCACTATTTTCTGAAGCAAGGCTATTGCTTTAACTTCTTTGCGGATCTGATATATTTGTGAGATTAAATACGTACCTGCAATATAATTAATACTTGTACGTTATACAAAAGTTTAGGAAGTACGTTTCATAATTATATGATCATTGTAACGATATGTTTTTAATCTTAAATTATTTTTGTTTCCTTTCTTGTTTTTATGTAATATGTAATTGCATGCTTGTAATGTAGAACAAATGTATTTCTATTATATAGCTTGTATAGCGTAAGAAATATTTTGTTAGTTTTGAGATAATGCGACTTTTATTTTTTATTGTCATAAAAAATATATGTGACATTTGAATATGTGACACAATTTGCTGATTAATTTTTTTGTAATAAATTTTGTGTTTCGTAATATTAAACAATATCTACGTTATGTTCAAAATAAATGATAAATATAGGATTCATTTTTTGTGTAGAATAATAATAGAAATTACTCTGCACTTTTGTATATGTGGGATACTTGTTTTTACAAACCAAATTGTTACAGAATAATATCATATGTTGACAAACACTCCCTGTACCTTTCACTCCTCTTTAGATTATTCTAACGTGTATTATTTTGCATGTACTGTAAATACACCTATGTATACAAATCTTGTTGCATTAAAAATTTATCTTAAATTCAATTTTAAGAGTAAAACTTATAAGGTACTGACACCAGTCTTACATATGACCCCAGTAATGGCTATTTTTTAATCAAATGTACTGAATTATAAATATTTGTTGATATTTTATTACTACCATTTCTGAATATTAATCTATATACATTTAACTGTCTTACAGCGTGATTTGATGACAATCGGCCAATAGGTGTCAAAATGGTGGACATTTAAACTAATTATTAGTATAATTTATTTATTAATTATATCTTTTGTGTCGTAGTACTTATCATTTTATAATAATTAGCAAGTGTCCATCACTGCGTGTTCATTATTGATTTTACTTTATCCATTACTGGAGAAAAAACATAAACAAAATAAAAGGCTATAATTTAAAAAAACAAACTATATTTGCGGACATTGGTAATTAAATTGATTAAATAAAGAGTTACTTGTTTTATTAGTAACATGAGTTCATGAGAATTACAAAAATGAAGTCCTTCAATCACAAAAACAGTAAACCTTGCTCTTATAGCGGCCATAACTGGTGCCAGTACCTTATTTAAAAAACTAATCAAAAAACATAACATAAATTACAAACATAAGCTAAACGAAAATAGTATGCCATCTGGCTAATTTAAATTATATAATCGGGCTAGATTCACTGTCTATTCATCAAAATACCACAGATTACCCGCGAGCTACTTTATGGTAGGATATCGTTTTGGTTTAGATGTTATCAAATAGGTACAATCATTATACTGTAATTAAAATCAAATCTCTTTTCTTATATTATAAATGTTTATGAAACATGTAACTGTCAGCTACATCTTCAAATATTACTCATTAAAACATGCTTCGTAATATTAGCAAAGTATACGAACAACGAAGCTAAATTCTCAATAAAAAGTTTTCATCGATTTTAAAATTCAATACCCTTTCACAGGGCCTAATTTACTCATAAGCAAAATAAGCAGTAGCTTAGGGCCCCAGAATAGTGGGGGGGGGGGCGATTTATTGAAATCTTGCGAATTTTGTAAGTAAATTCGATCTAACTTTAATTAAAGTGAACGATATCAAGACAAACTTCGAAGTTTGTCTTTCAGTGACATAACTGAGCAGTTTGCACTTGTAAAATTCAGAAAAAAGCTCTGTGATTTATTTTGTTCTTAAATAATAAAAAAAATTTTTTTTGTTAATTTTCCATACTTTAAAAAATAAATACCTCGAAAAATAATTTATGTAGAATTATTTAATTCTCCGATTTTAGGATTTGCTTGAATTATTTCTGAGATTAATTGACTATTGCTTAGGGCCCTTACAAATATCAATCCGACCCTGCCCTTCCACTTGTTCAGATAACAGTCCTACGACCTGATGTTAGTATTTAGATCCCAATAAGGCAAATCATCACTCGTTACAGTACTTAAAATTACTGCCATTGTCTATTCTCTCACGGAAGAACATTTGCATGATTCTGTGTATGTGTAGGCGTGGTGTTGCATAAATCGTGACGTCACGACGTGGCCGACTGGATCTACTTTCACGCGTGTGCGTGCGTGTTATATATATACATATAAACTAGCGGACCCGTCGAAAGTTAATATTTCACCCTCTGTCACATATGGAGGGTTGTAATTGTTGTTTTGGCTGAATTTTCTGGCCAAAAATAATTTATTTAAAAATCAGACCATAAATACACATTTTTATAAATATCTCGACTCTAGTGCCATCTTCCGGGTTCATTTTTGCAAGAATATTTATTTCCACGTAACTAACATACATATATTCTGAATATGGGCTAAATCGGACCATAAAAACACATTTTCAACCCCTCAATACATCCAGTGGTTTTGGCCTGATGAGATCACATACCTATGCACCAACGTTTTTATATATTAAGATATATTATTATCCCATCTAACATAAAAACTATATTAATTAAGGATATAAAATCTAGGATTCATTAAATTAAGAGTAGATTTTTTTCACATTTTAAAATTTCTTGGTTCTCTTTTGATGTTTTTGAGAATCACTAGTGTTTTGTTTGTATACAAATTTTAAGATAACTTCGCTTGATCGTAGATATTCAGTTTTATAACATAATTTATATTTCATCCACAATTATTTAGCTAATTATTTGATTTACATAATATAAACTAAGACGGCAATTCTATTGTAACATACGGGTCCCGCATTATCTTAAATCTGCTCTTGATGTCATGATTTCAGACCAATCCACATTTTTTTATCCTTTGTGCTTACTGCCTATCTTCAAGTAAGGTACTGGCACCAGTCTTGAACAATACCCCAGTGTTGAACATTTTAAAATTAAATGTACTAAATTAGAAATATTTGTTGCTATTTGATTTCTGCCATTACTATATTTTTACCGTCAAAAACCACGACAACCACTGCATTCTTAGAAGAAATAGAGTATAGATATTAATCTATTAACTATCTTACAGCGTGATTTGATGACAATTGATCATTTTGTTTAAAAATAGTGGACAAATAAACATCGCGGTTCGGCAGATTATCAAGCAAAGTGTATTTTCTTATGCAAATAATTAGTGAAGTGAGTACGTTATCGATTATTAATTTTATAACTTTTGTGCCGTAGTACTTGTCATTTTAATATTTTCAAGTGTTCATCACTGAGTATTCATTACTGATTTCACATTATTCATTACTAGAGAAAAAACATAAACAAAATATAAAGATATGATTTAAATAAACAAATTTCGTATATTTGCTGTATTTGATAACTAAACTGATTTAATAAAGAAGTAGTTGTTTTATTAGTAACATAAGTTCATGAGAATTACAAAAAAGTAGCCCATCAATTCCAAAAAACAATATACCTTGCTCTTAATGTTAAGTAAATTGAATTTAAATTCCAAGATTTTTTGCAATGTAGCTGTGGTAGTATTTGGTAATTTCAAAAAACTGAAATAAATTAAATAAAGAACACAAATATTTATGTGTAAAATTTCCACGTTTCATATTACAACGTTGTCCATTGAATTATCATCTTTACCGGTTACTTATAACCATAAAAACTAATATGTTGTGCGCGCAAAAGCATAACCATAAAAACGGTGTACAATAGAGGAAAAAAAACTATATAATTTATACATAATCAGTTCCATGCGAATTATATTCATAACTGATGCATTTTAATAGGTATATGCACATTAAATAGTAAAACAATTGCTGAGAAGATGATTCTACTTAATGTTTTGTTAATGAGAAATATCAGGGTCGTGTTAACGACTAAGTAAATATTTTATGAATTTAATTAGTTCAAATAAATATGCATGAGTAGCGGTCGGCTCGCGGCTTCACCCGCGTTGTTTTCGTTGTTATAAACATTTATAATTTATAAAATTTATAAAATACCGGTTGTTTTGTTAGTCTGGAACAATTTTGCACCCTTATTATGTTTAATTAAACTTTCGTTCACACAAATATGATGTTGAAAATTTTAGTAAGTTTCTCTGTTTTTATGGAAAAAATTGAGTTCTCGGCTTGCATAAAAATCCAAAATTATTCAAAACCAGTTCAGAAAATTTCAATCGATCCGTCGACAAACTAACTGTTTTTCTTCATGAAACGAAAATTCGTAATACTACATAGGTATTAACTGCAGCAAATGGATTTCGAATCCAATCGTAATTTTCTGTATTTAGAGAAGGAAAATAATATAGAATATTTTCTTTTAATATTGATCTAATGA
This sequence comes from Sialis fuliginosa, assembly GCA_961205875.1. NCBI lineage: Eukaryota > Metazoa > Arthropoda > Insecta > Megaloptera > Sialidae > Sialis > Sialis fuliginosa. Next base: position 16,156,906 of record OY540812.1, read on the forward strand.
TTTACTTTTCTGTGAAAAGACTGAAATAAAATAAACACAGCTCCTTTAATGAATTGTAAGTGGTAGGGATGAAAATCGGGCTAGGTAGCGCTGCTTGTAAATTGTTTTTATTATTTCGGGGAGTGGTTAAGAACCACTGCCTTAGAGGTTGAATTTCGGAAAATCTTTTTTGAGTGGATATATTTATATAAAAGGAAGACATCCATAAATTTTCATTTTTTCACGGGCTTGGGCTGGCCACTGATGAGTTAGTTACTCAGGACTATATTTATATATGTATAGGTTATCATATAAAATGAAATAATTGTGCATTCCAGAATACAAAATTTATGAAAAAAATGTCATTATGTGATACCACATTTCTAAATACATAAACATAAGAGATTTTTTCTATAATTTAATTATTTATATCAAATATAAGTACCTATTTGCATTATATGGTATATACAATATGTACATCATACATACAAATACTTTCAAATCTTGTATATGTTGCGAAAAATCTAATTATTTATTCATGTAAATTTAAGAACAAGAACTAATATTTATACTTTAATAAGTATTTGTTTTATAGTTAGATACTTCAGAGAATATTTTTATCGGTAAATACTCGGAACTTAATTATTTTTAAATTTTATACACACCTCTGTATTAACTATAATTCATGCAAAAATCCACCTCTATTAAACATACATGAATGTATGTATGTACAATAATGTACATATACTATACATTATACATACTCGTACTTAGCCAGGAAGGAAACTGTTATAAAAACCAACGTAACTGTTTAAAAAGTGCACGAGTTAAACTGGGTTTACTGTATATATTATGGTAAAGAAAAACCAATTGTAACCTTATGAATAGCTCTGTTAGGCAATGATTGGCATAGTTAAACATCGCACTGAACTCTTTTGGTTCACGATCTTTTGTATATTTTTTTCTGCGGGGTTATTACACGGGCTTATCAAATTCTGTATGTTTAGAATTAATTAATGATGTAACTGTAAAGTAATTATATATTATACGGATGTTATGTTCTTGTCAGCAGCATTTTTATAATTTGTTTAAAATTATCGGTTCTCGATCTATTAAGATCATGATGACAAAATAAAAGTCATTGAAAGTTAAACGTAAAATTCATGTTAATTAAATATCAAAATATATTAATTAAAAGTCGTTTTAAAACACATTTTTATCTTCTTATAGTAATTTTTTGTTGCGTAATTGTTTTGTTCTTCCTTGTTATGTTTAATTTATTTATAATTTTTAAAATGCATCGTTAAGAATAACATTCCGAACAGAGTTAAGAATAATGTTTATTAACATTTTTAATAGTCGGATAATAATTATAAATTTTAAAAATTACATGCATACGCAAGATGAACAAAAGTATTCCTGGCCAAAGGTTTTTTCAATTTTTTTATAATAACTCTGACAAATTGATGCTATAAGAAAAATATGTGAATAAATAAAATGCATAAAAAAATACATTTACTATTTTTTTAAATTAAATTTTATATTTTTATATATTATATTTATTATTTTTTATATATTTTATGAAATAAATACATTTTTAACTTATTTTTGCCTTAAACCAAATATTAATAAAAATAAATAAAATCTAGATAATTAAATAATTTATAAAAATATTTACATCAGAATTATTTTTTTAAACAAAATACATTTTATATTAAGAGCAAAATTCCGAACAGAGTAAGAATACCTTCACGTTCACCCTTAAAAAAGTTTATATTGTATCTGGTATATATCTCATTTTTTGAATTGATTATCAATAATATAATGAATTTATGTTTTTGCTAGAGCAAGGAGGTGACATTGAACCCCTACACAAACACTGACATACGAACATACGCACACGCTCAGGTTCATTGTCTGTGGAATGTACAGCACCAGGTGTTAATTGGTTTGACTTAAAGTCAGCCACACAAATGCGGTAACTTCCGGTACGCGTGCACCGGTTTAACAATCAGCATAGGATATGTGATAACAATGTTCATATTATTATCATTCTTATCTATCCGATTTTAATACACCAATATTTTTTAAATGTTCTAAAAGACTAGAGCCTCACATTTTTAGGATTCCGTAGAAAACTCTAGAAACTCTTATAGTTTCACTCTGTTTATATAAATTTTATACCGATTAAGATGAAATTTGGTGTACGGACGTAGATTGATAACCCAAAAACAGAAATGATGACATTTAAAAAAAATGTTTTTGGACCCCCTTCCAATAGACTGAAAAGAATATATTTAAAAAAATCACTTTTTCCATTGAGTCTTTAGATAGGTCTCCTAAAATGCAACAAAAATGTCAAATGTCCTTTTGATTTTAACCCTTCACGATATATTTGCTTTTGAATGTGGTTATCAAAAAATTTCGAAATGTAGTTTTTTTAAATTATAACGAACATTATAGCAAAAACAGTTTATGAAACATTTTGGAATAACCATTTTTTTATAAATTGCTTTGAGAATGACTACGGAATCTTATAAAGTGTGTGCCTAACACGCACTTAGCAGTTTTATTTTAAAACTCTATTTCATATCAAAAAAGTGGTATGTGCAAAATATTTTAACCCATTTTAAATCTTGTAGATCAGGTATCTAAGAATGAAGAATTTAAACCGACAACCATTGATTTATGATCAATGTATCGATATCTGTTATTTATGGTAGTTCTACCCATTATAATACATTTTCTGTCTATCTTTGATATACAATACTTGTTAAAAGTTTTTTTATGTCTAAATTTTATTTTATATAACATGTATTTATCATTTCAAACTCTTATTGTCAGTTATATTTAAACAATCACATCATCTCGACCAAAAAGGCATTGAATAAACTATAGATATAACTATATCTATTAATATTTTTTTATTTATTTTAATCAACATTGATTATATCATCGGACTATTTTTACAATCGTATTGCCCGCTCATATAGACCGAATCGGTAGAATGGCATTAACTGGTTGGGTCTGGTGTATCACCCACGCCCTCCAGATACCATACACATTCACCATTCACGTGGTCAACTCAATGCGATTAAGAAAATTCCATATGCCACCTCATGGTTCAAATATTGTTTTGTACTGTAGAGAATCTTTGTTAATTGATTTATTTTTAATGCACTTAAACCGTCACCACGTACGAGACATTTTAAACTCTAAACTGTATATTGATTTTATAAACTTATACCTATATATTTTACTTCCATGTTCTGAAAGAAATGGAAGTATTGTAATACCATAAACAAATCGTGTCCGAGATAAGAGCAGATTCTATACTAACTTCAAAACTTAAATAAAAGTTAATTTCCGCATGACGGCTGTGCGTGTGCCTGTGTATCTTAATGTAGAATTTTCTTTCGTTCACGATAACTACTGTAAAACTGCACCGATCTGAATTATTTTTGGGGAAAATGTTTGTCTTAGTGAGTACTCTAGATTTATTGATTTTAGTGCTAATCGGATTAGGGGTTTTGGAAATATTTGAAATTTTGTAACTCTTACCGTCTAAAAAGTGAACGTGGATAATTATATCTCACTAATTTTGATAAGACTTGGTACATTTGTAGTTCAATTGAACCTAAGTGACATTTATTATTTATACGTGCCTAAACAACTATTTAAGGAGTGAAAATCACCCTCAAATTTGAATTTTAAATACTAATTGATACGTCACTAATTCTTGTTGTCATGTATGGTTCTTCATACCGATATTTGTATTCTAATCGAAAATAAATCCAATACAATTGTGGAACTGGAGGTCAGTGACAGTTTATGCCAGAAATTATAGAGATATTGCTCCCAAGAAAAAGCAAATGACAATCTATTTACCAGCTACCCAATTGTCAATTGTGTTATACTGTCCATAGACTGTAAGCTGTATTGAAACTGTCTTGCCATATACAACATAAAACAACTGTCAATCGCAACTTGAAAAGAGATTTTGATTTGAATTTGCTTGGGAGCAATGTCTTCAAAATACGTTTTATTTTGTTTAAAAGATTAATGCCCAGAATTATAAATAAATTGCTATCTACCTAACTGTTATATTTGAAACTACTTTGCTAGAATCTATAGATAACAAAACACAACTATCAAACTATCAATGGTTCCCGTAAAGGTACATATATCTCTTAATTTGTTTTTGCTTGAGCATTATAATAGGCATGATGCCTAATTTTAAAAAATATTTTATGATGATCTTACGTGTCTCTTATTTCCAAAAAAATGCTTATTTCTGCAGAAAACAAAGGTTTAATCACAAAAATTGACCCTTTTAAAACTAATTTTGAATTTGACGCCAAAACGCTCGCAGGTGTCATGGCGCATTTTTGACGTCACGCCTATGTAAACACTCCTTGTCAACTATAATAAATCCTTGTTCCATCGCTAAGGTTTCTCGGTTTTACTTTTGGTAACACAAAACTGAGCAAATTGATAATTTAAAACCACAAAATAATTTACTCTGACTGGCGTTTCATTACACTTACACTGTGTTTTGCGTTTTTATTTTAACAAAAATCATATTAATCTCGCTTTTAATATAAAAATAAATACATTTTTTAGAATCGTTTTAACTTATTTCATTATTTAAAATCATAACTTCAGTGATACTTCGTTACTGGCATCATGCCTATTATAAATATAAAATAATTGATTTAGACCGGGGATGTGGAACCTTAACATTTTTTGGTTAGTGAAAAAAAAATCAGACCATACATTAAGTGTATTTGTCGATCTTTGAGTCAATTTTTTTACTTATATCTTATATGAAAAAACTATTATGATCGTGTACAACATTTTTCATCGAACATTTAAAATGTAATTATACAGCCGTTTTAAGTATTTTTTTCTGTTTGGAGTTTATATGAAAATTAGTTAACTCGTATTGTCAGTAATCAAAAATTTTATAGAATTATTTTTATTACTCTTTAACACTTCAGCCACGATATCTTTGCTTTTTACTTTATTTTGTAGAAATGAAGTTAATTTCGAAAGAGAATGTTAGTGAGAATGACTACACACACTTAGCCGTTTTTATTTTGTTATATTTTTTACACAATCCATTTATATGATATTTTGTTGTTGCAAACCGAGTAAAATAATTCCTTAACGTTACTAATTACTTTAAATATCAGCGTTTTAAATCGTCGATTTTTTCCATACCAAACGTGCATTTGTAAGGACGTAGCTTGGCTATTTTAAACGGTAGAACCTTCCCTTATGAACCAAACAATAAGATTTTTCAAAAATGTCATATATTAAATGGGTTTCTTGTTCATTTCTTACAGAAGAGGGCGTACGTTCCTTTATCCCTGATCTATAGATCAAAATTAAACCAAAATTACTCTACGAGGTATTTCCAGTGTCCTATTTCATGTTGTCTATGACTTTCAGCTGTGTATCTAGTTTTAAAAAGTGTTTACAAAGACCGTGACATCCCCACTTTGTAACGCGTGTCGCTCTACAGAATGCTACATAGTAATTAAAAAACTGCAGAAAGTACGTTATAATACTATAATTATACGTAAGGAACTGTTATTATTCTTAGAAGGCACTGCTGTTACGCCGCGGCCATGGCTCTATACTATAAGTTAATAAGTAGCCGCTATTCACATCTATATTTTTGTAGAAAAAGTACAAAATACGTATGCATTCATTGGGGATCTGAATTAAATACATAAAATTTATGTACGATTAAATAATTTCATTTTTTGGACCTCGCTAGCGACCTAGGGAAAAATATAAAAGTATGTTACAGGTACCAAATTACTCGTCATTGAAAACCAAAGAGAGCATCGCTTTTCATTTTTTGAAAATTTTAAAAAAAATCTCTATTTATAGATTGAAAAAAAAAACTAAAATATTTAAAAAATCGAAAATATCACTAATTATAAAATCATTTATCATTGTATATAGAATTTTAAAAAAATAGTTTCATTTTTCTTAATATTTTGGGGATGATTTCACTCCATGGAAGAGCTTTGGGATGGTTTTTTTAACCCACATAAACCCTCATCGATCAAGAAAATACGTGATTACACTTTTATAAGGTTTATTTTATAGAAAAAATACAATGATAAATGATTTTATAGTTAGTGGTATTTTTGTTTTTTAATTTTTTGCAATTTTTTCAACCCCTGAATAGGGGTAATTTTTTGAAATTTAAAAAAACGAAAAGCGATGCTCACTTTGGTTTTCAATGGCGAGTAATTTGGTACCTGTAACATATTTTTATATTTCTTCCCCAAGTCACTAGCGAGTTTTTTGCGGTCACTCTTTCTTATATTAAAATATTTTTCTACAATAACCAAACACCAATTTTATTCATTTTTTTATGCATTTATCGAAAAATATGGACTTTCATAAACATAATGTTGTTAATTTTTGATCGCGACATTCGAATTATTCCGGTCACTACAGCCGTTCTTAGAAAAAGAGATCGACCAGCTGCGTGCAAGATAAGGCAGTGTGCATCTTACATGCCATCTTTAAACGCGTTTTTCACAAAACGTCATTTTTGAAAAACGGCGGAAGATTTTAAACGAAGAGTTTTCAAATTATCTGTTTCAAAAAAAAATTATATCGAAAAATAAATTTCAAAATGAACATGCAACAAAGTAAAAATGCATTCCACATTTCATTGTAACTTATCAATAAATATTTGTAATAATTAACAAATATTCAGGCCAAATTCCTACACTACAAAATATATAAAACCTTAAACTCCATATCTTTATCTACTTATATATTTTATTTATCCGTATACTCAAACAAAACCTTCAAGATTTTCAAACACAAAACATAATTTATTTTCATATAATTTGCATAATACAATACGATTATTGTCGGATATTTTACAGTAAATTCAAGTATTAAAAGTAGGTAAGGTAAGTAGTGTACATTTCTGTCGTGACATTGCGTAACTGCTGGCGGCCGCCGCGCTTCTTTGTCCGGCTCAGATTTACCACGTGGATTACGGCTCTACAATGTTGCTGTCAGAGATATCTTCGCGTTGCCCAATAGTTCGAAAACACGGCTTGATTCGCGTCAGTAATTTTATAAACTCTTTATAATCTAATCGTTGTCCGTGAGTCATTTTGTTTATTTTTATCTTTGTACTCGACGAAAAAATGTTGGTTTTGTGTTGAAAGATACAATAAATCGGATCAGTTTTTTTTCCTGAGTATAAGTATTGTCTTATTATTCTTGACGAATATTTCGTAATAAACTTTATATACTATACACGACACTTTATTTAGAATTTTTTTAAAAGGTTATTTGAAAATAAAACCCAGTTTGTGAATTAATAAACAAATAAAGCTGTTGCAAATTTTTATTAATTAATGTTGTAACAGGAAACGAGATTGAGATCTAGTCGAGAGTGCTTCAAGTTGGAACGCGACCGTCTGAAATTTCGGCGAGACGAAACTGAGACGATATTAACTTTTACAAAGGTTATCAAAAATTAGTAAAAATTTACTATTCGATTATAATTTTTATGAAAATAAAGTCATTAAAAATTAATATACATACATATAAAAAAAATTCACACAACACCGAGATTTTTCTTGGTCTTCGGGTACGTTTACGAGACTGAGACGATACTGGCCTATTTTTTACGAGACGAGACTGCCACTTGTAAAATTCGAAATCGAGAGTAAGCTTCAGTTTCAAAAACATGTCGTCTCGTCTCGTATACAGTCGTACTAAAAACAAAAAAATTGTGTAATAATAAACACTACAATTACACATTTTTCATAATCTTTTTTAGTAAAGTCTCTAGTCTCTTTTACATACGTATTTAAAAGAAAATGGATAATAAATATAAATTTCAATCAATATCACAATAGGCTATCATATTGACAGTAGATTAATAATATATTTATCTATTAAATTAATCGTTTCATTGCTTCCTATACGTCATCGATGATTATATAAGAACTTTATTTCGTGTTGAAATATTCGTTAAAATGTTTCGAAAACAAACTAAAAAAAAACGTAAACTGCAATACTTATAAACGGTTTATTGGTAAACAATAGCTGTTCTTACTAAGGAGTTCAATTTGTTACATTATATTCATAAGAATAAGGAAATAATATTACAATGGCCCGGTTTGATTAAATAATACCTATTATTTTAAAACAAACACATATTTTTGTGATTATAGAATAATGAACGAATTTCAGGATGTAATATCGGCACTATCAAAAAAAAATTTTAAAAATTACATTTCAAATCCTTATCTATTTTTTAGTTATTCTTTTCATGTGTACCTACATATGTATATACCTACTTATACACGATAATCATTTCACAATTGTATATTTGTAAATATTTACATAGGCGTGGAAAGAATGCACATTGATTCTTGATTATTTATTATAATGAATTCTTACACTAATATGCCCACACTGTAATTATATTAAAGTATTCCATAAATTAAACTTATCAAACTACAATCAAATTATAAACATTCATTGATGGTTCTTTTCATTCTTATATTATATTAGATATTTTTAATATGAGGTAATGTAAATAATATATTGTTTCCAAAAATAATATAGGATATTATCAATGTGTCAACGGGAAATGTTCTAAGAGGAAACGTAAACTAAATTCTATAGATATTTGTGGTATTGACTTTAGTAATAAAATTTGTCAAATGTCATCAATATGAATGTTTCCTATAAATGCAATGTAATTATGTTTTTATGACACCATGTTTAGTTCCGTTCAGCCTATATTAAGATTGAAAATTCACAAAATATACTTTTATAGTTCTTCTTCTTCTTCATACATTTTTGTCTGCTGGCTTAGCCTTTTCAGACAGCTCCTTCGTGGTTGATTTTTACTTGGGGTAAGTGTTGGGCGTGTGTTTGTGAGAGCATATGTGTGTTAGAGAACACAGGGACACAAGATGGAATGGGAAGTTGCTGATGGGCCAATCATAGCAGGTTACAACGAACAGGGTGGCGGAGATTATAAAAATTATGTAATGAGTCACTGAGGTTATTCACATAGAACATATATGTTTTTATTTTGGAATTTCAAAGAAATGTAATTATGTGGGAATAGTGTGCTTTGTTTTCCAATAATTCTTTTGTTGTTTGTATGGATTTTCCTTTGATATTTTCACGCAATTTAGTTCTTTCCATGCTATATTTAGAACATCTCAATATAATGTGATTAATGTCACATATGTTGCGGTTGTTGCAGTCGCACGATAGTCTGGATCGACCCTAAAGCAGAAACACTTCCAAATGGCATTAAGAGATTTTGTCTACAGAAAAAGTTTAATCCGATGCACCTTGACAAATTATACTTACTTTATAATCCCATATCTCAGTAAAAAATTAATTAAATTTCAATTTGCAAAAATAAATGAGAAGTAGAGATTTCAATCTAAAATTATTATTTATTTATTTTATGTAGGTATCATTTCTTACCATAATGACAGAGGTTCCAATATTTCTCCTTATTTTCTAGCAATATTTTAATCTTTTAATTGTTTTAACGAGTTTATAATCTGTATTAAGACATTTTACATACTTATAATATGACCTAACAATTTTCACTTTCATTTTATCTAAATATTCATTGCTCTCAAATAATATTAACATTAAGTTAAATCAAAACTCAAGCATTCTTAATGATTCGACCGTAATTGATGAGACTCAACGTGCACTTAAAAAACATCATTAAAAAGAGGTTTTACTATAAAGCAAATACAAAATCTGACCAGATAAATTTTATAAACCGGATGCATATTGGAATCTCCCCTGACTCCAGAGAAAGTCACCACTGTTCCTGCTTATGCCCCTCTCTGTCCAACACACGTCACATATATACATAGCACAAACTACTATCTCTCTCATGTTCACACACTTCAACAAAACGAACGAAGACAAGGTCGATCATAAACCTGATTTTAATTTTATGTAACTTTTTGTGCGTGTGCGTATGTGTGTGTATGTGTGTATGTGCATCTGTCGTAATTAGACGCACTGGTTTGTGCCCTGATAGACAGCTACCGGCTTCTTCACACGATGAAGAAGAAATATTCGAATTAAGTGCCCATTTATTAATTGTTCGTCAACCTTTACATGAAGACGTTCCATTTATTTTTTATTTTAAAAATTGTATTTACTTAAATTACCGTTTGCTTCTATATATTTTTTTAACTTTCTAATTAAAGTCAATTAACTTAAATATAATGATTTAAAATCATATTACTTTTTTACTTCCATGTTCCGAAAGAAATGGAAGTATTGTAATACCGTCGAAAAATTGTGTCCAAGATAAGAGCAGATTCTGATTGTACTACCAGCAAAACATAAAGAAAAGTTAATTTCCGCATGGCGGCTGTGCGTGTCTGTGTGACTGAATGTAGAATTTTATTTCGTTCACGATTACTACTGTAAAAATGCAGCGATTTGAATTATTTTTTTATGGAAAATGTTTGTCTCAGTGAGTACTCCAGACCTTTTGATTTTGGTGCTAATTGGATTAGGGGTTTTGGAAATATTGGAAATTTTGTAAATATTATCGTCTAAAAAGTGAACGTTGGGAGTACCTATAATATCACTAATTTTGATAAGACTTATATATTTATTTATTTTTTGTACGTGCCTAAACAGCTATTGATGGGATGAAAACCATTCTCAAAATTTGAATTTTAAATACTAATTAATACATCACTAATTCATGTTGCCTTGTAAACAAATGCAACTAAATTCAAATTATCAAATTAGTTATTCTAGGTGAGTTTTATTTCAGACAGATCACATAATTATTTTAAAAGATATTAAAGAACATGGAAGTCATGTATGGTTCTCCATACCGATATTTTAATGAAATAATCAGATTTTTTTTGTAAAACGACATAACAATAATATATGGATTTACTAGCACAATATAACAATAGAAATTTAATTTAACGCATGCAAGTATGTAAATTCGGTACATGAATGCAAAATATATAAAATTTTCTAACATTCTATTATCATTAACTTCTTATATACAGGATTAATCTAAAGTTTCGGCGATTTATATGCGTAACTATCTCAAGGTTCAAAGGGAAATTCAAATACGTACATATTTCCGGTAGTTATTTGTTTTATTTTTCTCTCTTTATAAAGACACAAACATTTCATTATCTTTTTAAATAATCTGTAAATTAATTCTAAATCAATTGAAAATAGCTTAAATTTAGTTTTCTACGGAACCCTAAAAACAACTTACAAAGTTTTATAATCATTATCATATTCATCCTTCTATATTTCAATTTTGGACATAGGACACCTTTAATTTTTGCCATTCTTCTGTTTAAAAATAATATATTTTTTTATTATTTTTTTTTCTTTAATGTTATTTTTATATTTTGTAAAAAGAAAAAATAATTGATTTTTATTAAGGTGTGCTTTGACGATCGAATCGTTAAACTCATTTAAACAACATTTTAATATAATTGATATTTATGTAAATAAACCACCGAATCAATACTTTTGACTAATCCTGTACATACTTAAAAAAACATTTTTTTAAATTCCCCAATTCAATGTAAACTGATATATTTATTACATATTTCCACATCATTAATCTTAATCTATAAAATACTTACACATTTTATAACTACCTTATAATAAAACTAATTATCCATTGAACAATAGCATTTATTTATAATCGAATTCATAAATGGATAATTTATATTTACTCATTTTTTAACTTTAGGCATTGAAATACAAGAATACAACGTTGAATATAAAATCTACATGATTCCTTTCATTCTCAAAAATAACCACTATGTTCGTAGCGATCAATGACGTGCCATAATTCGTTTGTCATGGTATATCTGAAACATATAAAATATATTATCACTACTGATTAATATCGTAAATTTACATATTTTATTCCGGTTAGATATCCTTTCGAGCAAGTAGATATATTTAAACTTTAAAATTAATACTGTTTCTCTCTAGTTGATGCTCAACGATTATCTATTTTTAAATTATTGATAAAATCATCAAGGAATATTTTTATAATTAAAATCCCTCCCATATCAAACGCGTTGTTAATCTAAATAACTATTAAAATATAGATATTAAATACGTGTTCTGTATAAATAATTATAAAAACTTAATTTAATATAAAATTAATCTGCGTGCTACCAAAATTAATTATTTTTATTAAAATGGAATAAAATTCCGTAAATTACTATAACAATATTATTTTTTAATTCCACGTTTTTTTATTATTTAAAAAAATATTAATTGAATTAAATTTATAAATAATTTTTTTATTAGTGGCATTCCTTCCCAGCCAAATAGCCAGAGAAAATCAGTTATTTTCTAACTAACCCAGAAATAATTATATATATTATTGTATGAAAACTTTAAAATATTTTACTATTGAAAATTATTTTAATTAAATTATAATTATCAAGAAATTAAATAAGGTAATTATATGATTGTCATATATAAATACATATAAAGAAAATTTAAATATAGAAAATAAACTAAAAATAGACAATTTCGTTAACTTTATTTACAACATTGTTTCTATGATATTTATAAATATTAATTGCTTGTATTAAATGTTTATTTTTAAATTAAAAAATTATAAATTATTTAACTAATAAAACAAGAAACAGGTATTCATATTTTGATTTTAGTCACACCTAAATTTACAATAAATCATTTAATATGAATAAATATTTACCCTAATATAACAATCATAGTTATTACTATTATTTATTATAAATGTAGTTTTACTATAAACATATCTACAAATTATAAATTGGTCAAAAACGATCACACTATCAAATTTAATAACCCCCTTTCATCTGCTACCTTCAGCTTAAATTTTCACTAAAAACTTTTTCCCAAATTTATATTATTTTATAATTAAGTGTTCATACATAAAAAAGAGTTAAAAAATACATACAGAAATTCATTTTCCACGGGATTTGCATAAATATTCAAGAGGAACGTTACAAGTATGCCGATAAATAACATCAAACATGTTATCGTTGTAGTCCACGGATTCATTCCTGAATTATCATCACTGAAACATTTTTATCATGTTTTAGTACATTATAAGAATATCATCGCATCGTTGCTCTGGTGAAACCTTCAGTTCAATTTTATTTCTAATTTTAATTATTTTAAGTTTACATATATATTATCACACAGGAAGTTTCACCTGAATATTCAGCTTCAAGAGCTGAATCTAGTGAGAAAAATATCATAATATGAAAGAAAAAAAATGACATTGACACATGGAGGTTTCATCTGAACAGTTGCGATATATTAGTATAATTCATATTTACTCTTAGAGCATAATTTCTACTTTACAATAATTAACAATTAATATCCATTAAAGGTTATATGTGTATTTACCTTGGCCAACTGTAACCACTTACACACATACCGATCATACACAAGTATAATGTAACACCAATCGCAACATGTAGATCTCTAATAACACTTTGTATCTTCTGCCGTCTCTTGTAAAGTATAACAGTGTATATTCCAATCACACACTACAAAAAAAAACACTTATGTCCGGTATTATAAGGGAGCTAACAAACTTACAAGCACTTTCAAATGGGTTATTGATTCTGTGATAGTATCTATGGATTAGTTATGGAATTTAGAGCAGTGATACTTCAACTTATTATGACACAGTTGATGACTCTGACCGTACAAAATAATTTTCATAATATCACCACTGTTTACCACGCGTGCGCGAAACTTGTCAAACACTTCATGAAACTTCAAGAGAACTGTGAGATACGTTTGATACCCCATTTGAAAGGGCTTGCAAACTAGCAAATTTTGTTAGCTCGTTTATAATACCGGATATTAAAAAAATATTGAAATTTACATTTATACGTGAATCATAAGTATTACAGATATTTTCCTATGTTTGGAAACTAATTTTTAAAAAATCATATTTGCTGCATAACAAGCAGGTATCTAATATAGTGTTTCACTTTTTTACATAACTGCTCTCTACTATAAAATCAGAAAATTCACAGCACATTATTATTGTCGAATTGAGTACCTACACCTGCGTGCTCATTACTGGTTTTACTTTATCCATTACTGGAGAAAAAACATAAACATAATAAAAAAATTTAAATTTAAAAAACAAACTATATTTGCGGACTTCGGTAATTAAATTGGTTAAATAAAGAGTTACTTGTTTTATTAGTAACATGAGTTTATGAGAAGAAGCCCGTCAATCACCAGAAACAGTAAACCTTGCTCTTATAGCGGCCATAACTGGTGCCAGTACCTTACCTATTTTTAAGACAAGAATATACTTATAATACTTACTAATTACTTATAATACATAGTTCATTTGCATTTACAGATAAAAATATATAAATATTAATAAAATAATTTTACCTCAATAATAAGTGTAAACAGTACAGCTATGCCATGCCAAGAGTGTGTACGTTTCCATGCCGATGCAGGAAATGTAAACGCGCTCCCAATAACACCAAACAAGCCTACTCCTAAAATGGCCAGGGACATCAAACCATGAATAAACGTAACAAATGAATAATTCCAGGATCTAAATATATTATACAGTAACATACCTACAAAAATAATTGTTATTAGGAGAAAGTAATAAGTCAAACAATCAGTATTAGTCTAATTGTAAGTACCTAAAGTACATTGAAGTAGTCAATATTTTTCTAAAAGTATTAAATAATATATTTATTAACAATTAATATTGACTAAGGTTTTAATAAATAACACTGTGTATTACTAATGTACAGAATCAATGAAGGCTTTTACTTCGGAACCAATTTTGATGATTTTTTTTTATCAGAACACTTTATCGATTTTTATTTAAATTATTCAATAATTACTATCTTTGGTGAATTTAGCACGAGGAAGCACTATGCATTTACTTGGCAAGTGTTTTTTTTTTAATTATTGCTAGCTTCTTATTGCAAAAGTACACACAAAGTCATGTATTGTACATTAAACTGCTAATACTTATAAAACTATAAATATAAATGAAATAATTACAAATTCCTGTAGCTGCAAACATGGTGGCAACCATTATAGTTGAATGTAACTTTGCAGTAATTGAAACACTGCCCCCTACTTCGAAGGTCCAAATGATATGAAAACCTAAGGTTAATAAAATCAAAACCAATGTAATGTACATTACACATCTTTGTAAGTTTCCAAAAAACTCATATCTTTGACGTTGACTGAAATACCAAATTAAATTAACAGTTGAGTAAAAAACACATCAAAATTATTTTATATTCTTACCTAACACATATATTACAATTAGCCGGTGGTCCTGTCAGAGATATGGAAGCTAAAATAACACATCAGAATGATAAAATCAATAAACTTTAATATACTATGTATTACTTCTAATTACTAATTTTATATACACGTTATGAATGATACATACATAAATATATTAAGTAGGTACCTACATAAGTAAGTATTCTGAACTCCAAATGTGTTAAGTTGATACTTACATGGTACATAAGGGGCTAAAGAAGTCATGATGTATATAATTCTTCAGATATAATTTTACAAATATAAGAATCAAACTTGATGTCATACAAACTTTTAATTTAGTACACGCAAAACATTTTAATAGTGATATTGATAAACTTGTCAATTTTGACAAATCGTTACTAAGGTTTTAGAATTTTAACCCGACTATGCAATGCCAAAAGGAGAGTTATTAAATCTTGATTAAAACCTATAATTTAATTAATTATTACTTTTTTACTATCATTTAGATCAGTGATTCTCCACCACAAGTATCAAAACTAAAATTTTAACATTCTTCTTTCCATTATTGATTTAATGATATTTTAAGAGTCTACTGAAATAAACACTTAATAACAAACAGATTAAGAATCACTAATATAGATAACATGAGTGATTCTTTACCACCCAAAATAATCATAATAAGTTATTTTGTTTATAGTATACATATACACAAACACACCATATTAATAATATTTCATAGTATATGCTATTAAGAATACCGTGAAATCGGTGAACAATCATATAACTAACTTTTGACTCCTACACTTTTAATTTTAAATCGGTTGAAACGTGAGCGCTGCCATCTGGCGGTAAATACAAAGCGCTGTCATAGTTCCACGGCCGCCTTCTTTTATTTGCGAATGACAAATAGCTTACCCTTATTTATAAAACGTACTGTCTAGATGTATTATTTTAAAATTGTATTTATTGCCCTCCATCATGCAACACAATAACTTCAATTAAGATACATTCATCTCTGTTGATAGTTTTTTTAGTCATTTACGGTATACAACTATACACACCATATACGGGTAGATAAAAAATAAATCAATCACAAAAACTTTGGTCTTTGTAGTTTTAAAATCTAGAATCGATGGATCGTTAAAGCCGTTTAGTAAATTACATCAAACTAAACTACTACAAACTATAACATATACTAAAAAATGATTTTAAATGAAGTAGACATTAATTTGTCAATATGTGATTACCTTCACTAAAAACCGATTTTCAAAACCTCATGGTTTTGAAAATCTCACCAACAACCACCCACCCACCCGGGTAAAATGAAAAGTCTATGGCCACTTTTTTCTTTTTGTTATACCTTTTATGATTCTTACGTGTTAAAAGAGCCCCCTGAAATTTCAAGGGCTCCGCGATCTACATATTGAAAACCGCCGATATACACATATTCAAAATAAATAGATAATATAATATCCAAGTAAATATAATATTGTTTATATTAAAGACTTCATAGAACACATTATATTATGCAGTTTAAAAAGATTCTTTGCCCAGTTATCATTTTCTCACCGCGTCATTATGATCTAAAAAATATGACACAATTAAACTTCAAATTACATTATAAATTTAAAGGCGAGCATTACATGTCATTGTCATATACGAATTGTTTAGTCTATGACAATAAGACGTTTTCCCATCGTATTTAACATTTTTCCGCATTTTCGCATTCGACGCATGACGAATGCAGCAACTTCGAGGTCGACGTGATGGAGTGGAACAAGAGCTGCGTGAATAAATACAAAACTTCGCGGATTCTCGTGGGAAATCAACGTCTTAATTTCTTCATACAAAAGTGCTCGACATTGTAATGAGCTGCATAGATTTATTACATTTTTGAGAAACTGGTTTATAAATATTATTCATCCAACAATTTATTATCTGAAGGAGTATGTAATTGTAATATAATTTTCATTCGGATCATCAAGAATAAAACGCAGCTTAACACGTTTATTGTCCAAACTTAATTTGAAAACCACCATTGCACACTCCATAACTTTCAACAATGAAAGACATAAGAACAAAATTCTACTAACAGTTTATATGTATAAACTCATGACAGTGATGAATTTTAAAAGTTTTTTAGCAACGCTTATTGATAGCTTTCTAGTAAAATATTATCAGTATTTCACAGTTGTTCAGAAACGTTTAAATCTACTTGAAAAATGTTTTACAAACAGATATATAGGCCTCTATACACCTCCCAATCTGCACGGCCGATTTGT
Source organism: Sialis fuliginosa (assembly GCA_961205875.1). Taxonomy (NCBI): domain Eukaryota; kingdom Metazoa; phylum Arthropoda; class Insecta; order Megaloptera; family Sialidae; genus Sialis; species Sialis fuliginosa. Next base: position 16,174,506 of record OY540812.1, read on the forward strand.
CGGGAGGAAGAGTAGGGGTACTGCAAATCGGGCCGACCTTTCACGGAATAATCGGCCCGATTTGCCTATACACAATTAGGGTGACCAGATTTTAGTTTTGGTAAACCCTGAGATGTAAAAGAAGACCCTATTTTATTTTATTTTATCTTTTTTATTTTTATTTTCATAAATTTTTTTACCATAATCTGCACTTTTGTGTCCCCTGCTCTATTTTTGATGACCTTTTTTTTTAGTCGTCATCATTTTTTACAAAACCCGGAGAAATTGCACCCAAACCCGGAGCCCGGAGATCCAGTGTGCAAACCCTAAGACTCCGGGTCAAAACCGGAGACCTGGTCACCCTATACACAACCCAATCTGCAGTACCCCCACTCTACCTCCCGACAAATCGGCCCTGCAGATTGGGTTGTGTATAGAGGCCTTATGCCATAAATCAGAGATATAGTATTGTTTTTAATTTATTCGCAAATAATTGAAATACTTTTTGTGTTTTATAAAAACTAATTTAATTCTAGTGAACTATAATAATATAGTATCAAAATCATTTTTAAATCAATACTGGTTTAAATTTTACAAAACGAGACCTGCAATTTTTTTCATAATGTATTATTTATAAATCGAACAACATACCTACAATAAATTTATTAGAAACATTTGTCCCAAGCAATTATATAGGTACATCTATTTTATTTTCATCTACATAATTCTAGTTTACTTCGGTTATTTTTAAATTTAATATATCTAAGTTACCCAACTAGACACATCTACATCATATTTAACTCATGCCTATCACGGCTTGCAGCACCTTTTGAGTGCGCACCTGGATGTAATATTTACTGCATATTTTGAGTTTACGCAATCATATTTGGCCAAACAAATGATAAATTTGTAGAGAATGAAAAATTTAACTCATGGTGTAATGTAAAGTTTGCATAGACATGAAATAAATCTATTTACTGAAACAAATTTAACTCATTTTATAAAAATTTATTTTATCAACTCGTAATTATCATAGACGTCTATCTGGTTAGTAATTCTTACTTATTAAAGTATCTATATCATATATTATAGAAACATGTGCACAGTGTATACATATGTAATGTATGTATTATATACGTGAATCCGCAGGAATCCTTAGTATTTAGATCACTGCATATTCACTATAGAATTACATATTACGTAATACGATTTAATGTCTTTACTTATATCTTTTAAACAAATAAATACAACCTTTTATATTTCACGTGCATTATACATATTACGAGAATACAATAAATGCATATATATGTATATGTATGTATAACAAACGACATACATACATGTTAACGTACTAACGCCATCTCTTGGTGGTCTGCTCTATCCACTTGTTACTTACAACTATGGCAGAACTAACTCGGCATATTTGAACAATACAACATTTAAATATTTATTTACTCCAACATAGCTTGTAAGACAATACGGTAAAGTTAACGTACAAACTGAACAAACACACATAAGCAACAGAATGCAACTGTGCACGGCCCTTGATCAGAGGCCCTAAACATTTACATAACTGTACTCCACTTGGCATAAATTAAAACGTGATATTAGTTCATTAATGCAAGTATCATATTAATTTTATGCAGGGGTCGGTAACCTGTCCTGACTGAAATGCTATTTGTAAATTATATACAGTCATACCTCAAAGTTACATTATCTTCGGTCCCAGACGCAACTCAAAAATGTTATTTTACTATATATATTTGAAACCGATCGGACTGTAACATTATGACAGTAAAAAACTACAAAGCAAGAGCTGCAAGTTTGGGAAAGGTTGGTAATTGAATATGTACGTAACTCCGAAGCGACGTATTCGTAAGTCCCAAAGTAGTAGTTCATCTGCATAGTATCCTACTACTAACTAACGAATTAATAAAATTATTATTAAATACTTATGATCGAAAGCCTACATTTTTTAATAGTTCTTATTTTTTAGTAAAAATAATGATAAAAATATAAAAATTAATAAAAATATTCATATTGCCTCCTAAAAAATTTGTATGTAGAAAATGGAAACACTGTTGTTTCTATGTCACATAAACCTTAACTACAATAATAAAATAATATCATTCGACACGTGTTTTAACTTTACAAGAAGTCCTCATGAGGAGCCTTATAGTTCCAGACTAGAACTACATATTAATAATGTAATAAGTATGTATACATAAAAAAGAAGTTATTAATGTTGATTTTTAACAGATCGCGTCATAAAAAACAATTAAAAAGTAATTGAAAATTAAAAAATACGTATGTAAAGTTCTGTTGCTCAAATGAGTTCAATTAAAACATATATAACCCATTTCTTCTGGTAAATAGGATTATACTCGTTGAAGTATTATTTTTTCTCGACTGTTTATTTTGTGTAGTTAATCGTTGTAGTTTAAGAAATAATTAATAATCAATATTGCCTGGAACTTATGGTTTATAAAAGGAAAAAATAATTGTAAGGCAAACTTACAAAAACATTGAGCTAAAAACACAATAGATTGTACTTTCAAACGTCATATCACTTAAATTATACGTATCTCAATTTGTTATTTTCCATAATAATCTGACTGAGTCAGTATAAATCGACATAATTTTTTGAAAAAAAAAAAAATATATATAGGTGTATATTGAAACGACCAGTAGAAAATATATTGCTCAAGCATTATCGTCATTCTATTGTTTAGTTAACAGTCATACAATAAATAAAATGACCAATAATGATAAATAGAAATTAATAAATTAATAACAATAGTATAATTTCTCGATTGAACTATACAAATATTTTAAATATAATAAATAAGTCGTGACTATTCTTAAACTTTTATTGCATTCAGATATTGCTTAAAAAGGGTCACCTAATAATACATATGTATATAAATCGTATATTCATTGTACTCAACTACTAAACTAATGTTTATAACAATGTTTCTTAAAATTTATTGATATAAAAATGACTTCATGTAGGTAGGTAGGTACATTTTGCTATTTTATTTCAATCATTTAATTATACCATTCAAATATATTTCAACACAGATAAATTTAAGTAGTGAATATATCAATTTTATATGTACTACATGGACTGAAAAGTCTTTGGCCTGACATACAGATGGCGACATAAACAAAAATCCTTATGCTTCTCATAAAGTACCAACCTTAACTAAAATACTGTCAAAATGTCATAACATTTCATGTACTCTTGTTCAAGTTACAGCCTTCGTAGTAACGCTACTTTTGTTATTTTTTTAATCATGGAAAAAAGTTAATTTTCCAAACAAAAGAATGACTTGATAAGTGTTACGGCACATCTGCCCCAGCTAATTCAACCGTAAAATATTGGTTTGCTGAGTTTCATCGTGACCGTACGAGAACAAATGATGCACCACGTTCAGGAAGACCAAATGAGGCAGTTACTCCAGAAAACATTAGAAAAATTCGTAAAATTGTATTGAATGACCGCAAAGTGAAAGTGAGTGAGCTAGCTAACACCATAGGCATCTCAAAGGAACATGATGGACCTTACATATGAAAAAGTTTTGCGCGCGAAAGGTACCGCGTTTTTTAACAAATTGACCAAAAAGATTAACGTGTTCGACTTTCAAAGTAAAATTTGGCACTGTTTTATCATAATAAGAAAGATTTTTTCATGCGATTTGTGACAATGGATGAAACATGGATCCATTACTACACACCGGAGTCCAATCGGCAGTCAGCAGAATGGTTATTGCCTGATGAAAGCCGTTCGAAACGCCCAAAAACACAACAGTCAGCCGGTAAAATTCTTGCTAGTGATTTTTGAGATGCACATGGTATAATATTTATTGAATATCTTCAACATGGTAGAACAATCAACAAAGAATATTATGGTGCATTACTGGATCGATTGGACAGCGAAGTCAAGGCAAAACGGCCGCATATGGCGGAAAAAAAGTTATTTCTGGAAGACAATGCACCATCTCACAAGGCTCACGTTACGACCGATAAATTGAAGGAATGGCGCTATGAATTGGTTCCGCACCCACCGTATTCTCCTGACGAAATTTAAAACGTGGCTCTCTGGCAAAAGATTTTACTCTAATGAAGAGGTCGAGCTGGAAACAAACGCCTATTTTGAGGACCGTTGGAAAAAGTGCATTACTCTATATGGAGATTATGTCGAATAATAAAAGAGTTTTTTCATTAAAAAAATCTTTTTTTTCATTGTTAGGCCAAAGACTTTTCAGCTAATGTAGTATAGTGGGCCCATTATGAAAAAAAAATGATTTCAATCTTTTTTTTAATTGTCATTTATCTACAATTAGATAACAAAACTATTTAAACAAATATATGTATATCATATGCCAATATATTCATATTTTTATCGGAAATAATACTTAAAACAAAACTCCAAATTGTAATTTTTTTTCAGTATTCGATATCAATCCACGGTATTACATCACAGTAACTTATTTGAAGCGTCGTGATCAAATATTCTGTATCCGGTCACATTCTGACTTTCTGTAATTCTTACTGTTAGTAGTTATTATCAATTTACTATTATCAGTACCAGCATATATTTAAAATCTTCATGAACTTTAACTGAAAATTAAAACAGTGTACCTGTTTCCGCACTATTTATAAATGGCATTTTCGGTTTCGTTACATAAGTTCGCGTTCCCTCATAAAATTATTTTATAGATACGTAAGGTGACCAGATCGCTACAAAAATCAGGACATGACGATTTAAAAACGTCTCGCGATTCCGATGAGTATATCACATCCAGTTAACTTTATTAAATCTTAATACCTACAAATTTTTATAATTAAATTCAAATTACTAATTGTCAAAAGGAAATTAATAAAGTTATAAAACAATAAAAAATATCCTATTTTTAATATTTTGTAAGTCGTATATGTAAAATCTAATTTTGATATTTATGATTGAACTCGCAGACGAAATTTAAAACTAAAGGTAGATGTAGATTAAGATTCAATTTAAAAAATGTATTCACAAGTTTATCGTAAAGTAATCTTAACAGGAAGCCAATTATTTGCATAGGTATATTTTAAATAACATTGATACCCCTATATTATTTTGTATTAGTTTTAGATATTTAATCATTTTTTCTGCATACTTTTGCTTTATATGTTTTGCACGCGAAGCATTCGCTTTTCCAATATAAGTATCAATTATATACAAAACTGTGTTAGTGTTTCCGAACAAATGACTATCTCATACGTGGGTATCAATGACATATGGTTTGCATATTTATATGCATACATGAGTTGTACGCATTTGGCATGGAAAAATGTCAGGTTTAATAATAGCGCCTACCAATCGTAGAAATTCATAACACAAATGTCATTATAATTACTCTATTATTATTACACTTTTTGTACTACTGACATCTATGCATGTATATAATATGTACTAGCTATTATTTTACTTAAATTGTTTTAAGGTGTACATTGTATATTATTAGAAATACTGGAAATATTTATAAATGTATATATGTACACTGTACAGTACATTGTACAAACATTTCTAATTCAATGAAAGTTATTTGTTTAATTATATTTAAATTAAACAATTATACATAATCTATTTTTATAGTTTTGTGTAGAACGGTGGAATGTAAAGTCGCATGCAGAAGTGGTCGATCAATTTTCATTCGAATTCGCTTATCACATACTTAGTCGGCTCCGCCCATTTAATTATTATAATATGTAAATCATTTCTCCATGTACCAAACAAAGACAGATATTTTGAATAAAGAAGTACTCTTCGTTTATAGTACTCATATATATTTGTGCGAATAAATTATTTTGTAATCTATTGAAAATTACATAAGTAAATTTTGTGGCAATAAATATTTAATATTCCGAATTTTAGTATTTAACTAGAAAAAGATAACCGATGATGTTTGTCTTAATATTTTTGAATATGTTGTAAGCGATTCTGACCTTTAGGGTGGCAGACGACTTCTGAAACCCATAGTACATACATTTCTAATTCAATGAAATTTATTTCTTTAAATCTACTATATATAACGAAGTGCCCTGACTGACTGACTGACTGATAATCATTTTTTTGACCATTTCCACTCATCGGAGAAACTTGAAATTTGGTATATACATTCCTTGGGGGTAAAAAATAACAACTAGTGGGCCTTTTTTGAAAAAGTTTATAAATGGGGTAACAAGGGGCCCCCAATTTTTCAAAAAAAAAGTTAGAATTTTTTTATTATTTTTTTTATATTCCTTGGGCGATATAATGTAAGGTTCAAATTTCAGATTTAAAAAAAAAGAAAAAAAAAGGAAAAAAAAAGTTTTGATGTAAAAAAGTATCAAAACGAAAACCGATATTAGATTTTTTTAATTTTTTTCAAATACTTTGGTTAATTGACAACCATAAACCCGTGTCTGATTTTTGAAAAAGATATGTTAAAGAGGAGAAAATAAACAAAATACGTTTACATATAATGCGCTTTAAGCATTTACCAAATTAATTGCAAATGTCGTAACTATGGATACATTATATTTTATTGATTATTTTAAAAAAATTTAAATGTCAGTGGCCATTTAAAATTTTGAAGTGAACAATAAAATATAACAAAAAAGAAATATAAAGAACATAACGAATGGAAAAATATGCACAACTCTAATGTAATATATAATTAAAATTTTCATAAATAAATTTGACAAAAAAATTGAAGACAAACAATTACAGCATTCGGACACAATTCGACCAACATTCGGCGATAGATATGTGTTCCCGGTACAAATAAAAATTAAGTATATAATGACATTTTTTTAATCTTAAGTCATTGAATTATCAATATTTTTACTTTCATAGGTATAGGTATTTTATTATATTTATTTGTAATCATAAATATCAGAAGAATTTATATAATTTCAAATTAACATTGTAATTTTAAATGATATTATTTTAATTGTTGTTTGAAACTGTATATCTGTCATCTTTACCCAATGTACTAACCTAAAATGTACATTTACAAAATTAAAACAAGATGTTGATTTATTGCAAATTGTTACGAAAGCTTCATTCAATTGACAAGACCTATATTTGATTGTAATTAATTAATTAATTGTACAAAGGGTGTACGAGTATCTACAAGAGCTAATAATGTATTTATATAGACACATTGATGAATTTTTGAAAGACACGAGCAGAAAAACCAAAAATGAAATTATTTTTAATATTCATAAAATGTTCAAATCATGTAAGTACATGATGTAATACAATACATGTACCAGAAGTCATAAAATAATTTTTTGTCGTTGTCATATCAGAAACAAATGTCATATAATATGTATTTAGTATGCAATATATTTTCATACGACAAGAGTTGAAAACGCATCGTAAACAAATATACAGGTAATCCTCGACTTATAATTGTCTTTGTCTCTTTCTTACATGCACATATTACATAAATGAAACAAACAGTTCCGGGAATTTCCCAAAAATGTAATTTATTATTATTTATGTAGATATTTTTGGGAACCCGCAACTGTTTGTTATGTATAGAAAATGCGATTCGCTTCACATCAAGGAAAACGTCCAAAGCAAAAATATGTACATATTGTACGTGTTAACTTACAACTTATTCTATTTACGATCGATGTTTAGAAACCTATCTCGGTTGTAAGTCGAGGAATACCTGTACTACGATATATAACGTATGTCTTATCAGTTTAAGCGTAAAAAATATCAAAGTTAATATTCAATGTTTTTAAATGCTGCGAGAAGTTCAAACATGCTTGACTGATTTAAATTTACTTTTTTCCTTATTTTATATATTACTTACAAAATAACCAAGACGTTCCATTAAAATTTCAGGATTTGTGAAGTGTTCTGTCGTAGGAAAAGTTTAGGAAGCACTGTTCTACATCATACTTCAATATCAACCAAATTGAGTTATTGAGGGTAAAAAATATATTGAAAAAACCTCATAGAGAAACCATATTTAGTTTGTGCAATAAAGTTTTAACAGGTACGATTTTTCTAAAATATCTTAAAATTAATAAAATTAAAATTGATAAAAGCCCAGCTCTAATGAATAAATATGAAAGCACTCCGTCACAGCACTATATTATTCCGTCGCGGGAAAGTACCTACCATATAGGCCAGTCAGGATCCACTCAGGGCTAGCTACGTCACTGGTTACGATACTATATTATTGTTGGTTACGATATTTCATAAAACAGATATCGGTGCTTAGAATACATTGTCTGGAGGAATACGATAAAAGTTTTAACAGATTTTTTAGCGGAAAAGAGAATTTTGTCGCTTATATATGAGATTTTTAGAATCGATAACTCAATTTCGCAAAAAGTGTATCTTACGATACTTTGCCTTGGAGGGGACGATATAGAAATAATTTAACCAGGTATGTTATAATTTAGGTATATAAAAACATAGTACCTAGCCATGGAATACGGAATTTTATAATTTACGGTTTCAATATTTTATTTTATTAATTTAGGTTACTATGATTATGTCTCTTTAAAATATTTTGTCGAACAATTAAATGATTTTTGACACATATTAACAATTAAATATTTTGAAATGCCTATATTGATTGAAAATTTAAATATGAAGAAACATTTCACTTCTATGAAAGGTAAAATATCGAAATTAATTATTAGGTTTGGTGTAAATTTTTCGAAACACAATTTTTCGAATCACAATTTTTCAAATCAAAATTCTTCGAATGAACAATTTTTCGAAAAATTTAAGTTTTATTGTTCAAATTTTAATTAGTTAATAAAATATTAAGTAAAGTAATATTTGGACATTTTACGATATCCATACTAATATTATAAATGCGAAAGTGTGTTTGTCTGTCTGTTTTCTGTTTGTTACCTTTTCACGGCTAAACCGCTTTACCGATTTTGATGAAATTTGGCAGTGAGATAGCCTGCATCCCGAGGACGGACATAGGCTATTTCGTATCTTAAAAATTCAACCCCTAAGAAATTGCAAGGGGGTAGAAATTTTTTAATTTTTTTTAGTAATTATTATTTTACCCCCCGATACATATGAAGGGTTGTAAGTGGTTTTATTCGATCCGGCGGGAAAAATACCACGGGGGCGTAGGTTTTAGGGGGCAAAACAACCCTCTATCTTGCATAGGAGCCGAGATATTTACGATTTTGTATAATGAAAGAAAACTAAAAATAAGAAAAATTTAATATTTTACCCCCTGTCACATATGAAGAGTTGTAATTGATTACATTCGATCTGGCGGGCAAAAATACTACGGAAGAGGGATTATTAGGGGGACAAAACAACCCCTTATCTTACATAGGAGTCGCGACTTATATTATAAATGCGAAAGTGTATCTCTCAGTCTGTCTATTTGTTACCTGTTCACGACTAAACTGCTTTACCGATTTTGATGAAATTTGGCAGTGAGATGGCTTACATCCCAAGGACGGATTAAGGCTATTTCATATCTCGAAAATTCAACCCCTAAGGAATTGCAAGGGGGAGGAAAATTTTAAATTTTTTTTAGTAATTAATATTTTACCCGTTACATATGAAGGGTTGTAAGTGGTTTTATTCGATCCAGCGGGAAAAATACCACGAGGGTGGGGGTTTTAGGGCGGAAAAACCCCTCTATCTCGCATAGGAGCCGACACATTTACGATTTTGTATAATTAAAGAAAACTAAAAATAAGATAAATTTAATATTTTACCCCCTGTCACATATGAAGGGTTTCGAAATCCACGCGAGCGAAGTCGCGGGTAGCAGCTAGTATATTTATAAGTAATTAAAAAATTATACATATCTATTTTTATAGTTTTGTATAGAACGGTGGAATGTGCATACGTAAGTACTACCTACTTATTAAAATATAATTTATGATGTCTTTTTTTAATTTATTGAAAATGTTATTAACGCCGAAACGAGACTAGACTAAATATTGACGAGATGATTCCGAAACGATATCAATTTTATTAATTATTCGTCGAGGATCTCGGTTTTAAGAAATTGTCTATATAATTAGTATTTCAGTACAATTTTCGGTTTCTTGATGTGAATTTATAAAGTTTATTTATTTTTATGTTAAAAAAAAATAAAATTCGCACGAGACTAACAATAAGATTATTCTCGGTCTGTCATGTATTAGACACGAGACTGGTTTAGTTGAAAATCGTCTATTCTTACATTTAAGAATTGGAATAAATAAATAAATTGGTGAACAAATACTCTAAATATTTAGTCATATTCATACCAAGTCAAGAACTAGCCTGTGCTCAAGTTCAATTAAAATAAAACGGTCAAATGCGTGTTGAGCACGCACATGATAAGGTTCCGTAGTCATTCTCACTACGGTTTATAAAAAAGAGTTATTTCAAAATTTTTCATAAACTATTTTTGTTACAGTGTTCGTTAAAATTTTCATTGAAAGTATTAATTAAAAGCTACATTCTGGAATTTTAGTACTTTAGAAATTAGATGAGGGGACGACATTGAAAAGCAAATATATGGTGACTGAAGGGTTAAAATCAAAAGGTTTATTCCTTCAGTCACCATATATTATATAGGTCTCCTAAAATGTAACAAAAAATAGTATAAATACCATTTTTTGTTACATTTTAGGAGACCTATCTATGGGATAAGTGAACAAAAAATATGAATATACTTTTCAGTCTATGGAAAGGTGGTCCAAAAAAGTGTTTTTTTTTTCAAAAATCTCATAATTTTTGTTTTTAGGTTATCAATCTACGTATGTATACCAAATTTCATCTTAATCCGTATAAAATTTATGTATATAGACAGACAGACGACGGACGGACAGAGCGAAACTCGAAGGGTTCCTAGTTTTCTACGGAACCCTAAAAAGAATTATTACTGTCTTACTGTTACTATAAAATATATTAGTCAATACGTTGTAAAATTCTGAAAAACGGAATTTAATACATTTTGAAATAAAAACCTGAAATATCTCTAAACATGTAGACCTATATAGGTATAGAATTCAATCTCATCAAAATAATATGACAAGTAACTTGATTGTTTTTTATGGGATTACATATCTATATATAAAATACCTGATCATTTTATATTAGATAACTAGCCTAATAGAATACAAAACCTACAAAACGTAATACCTTATACCGTGATCGAGGTCCAGACGGATCTCAGGCTGTGCGCTCTTAGAACCAGTTTTTCGCGACAAAGTCACAATACCACCACCACGACTTCTGCTGTTGCTATCGCTCAACAAAACACAACATATTGCACAATCAGCTAGCGAACGAGAACCTTTTGTTTGTTGATATATACTTTATAAAAATGTGATCTACTTCGTGTGAACGCTTTTTGTCCTAACATCTGACAATACAGCGTTACGGGAACTGACAGGTCCGCGTCTTGTTAAGTGTTCTTGAATTTGACGTATTGGTAATCATTTCGTATGCGGTCTACGCTGCCGAAGATTTGTTACCACTAGTGTCCAACTGAACATTCGGTTTCCGTCACATTCGAGCAAAAATTGTACCTTCAGCTAAATAACTATGTATCTCAATTTTAATAGCAAAAATACATTATTCAGCTAAAAATAAATATTTTTTATTACTTTTCAATAGAATTCATTCGACTTCGGTAAATTTATAAAATTTAAGTTTATTTTTTTAATTTTACGTTTCTACTAAATCTACTAGTAGATTAATATATGATATTACGTTTCTGTATATAAAATTAATAATGTACATATGTTATGTATATGTATATAATTTTAAAATGTTAAATATATTAGAAAAATTAGGCGTGTGATAATAATTTTTATTTATTTATATGTTACTTTTAAGTGCACATATATTTTTTAAATTGTATCTCTTTTTTAAGTCTTATAAAAATTACATTTACAGATCCCGTTAAATTATATTATTCCCAAAATATTATAGATTAAAATCATGTAAAGTTTTAAAAGCCAAAACTAGAAATTCTGTAATGTAATTTTAGCGGATGCCATCGAAAACCAGTCAAACAAGAAGGGGCTTCAATTTCTAGTGCTAATAGCGATGGGCGTCTATTTAATAGCTACAGGAAATTTAAATTCATAAAATTATATAATATGAAGATTAGCAGAGATAATCGCGTTACCAACAAAACAACAACAAAGTGTCTTGAACCCAAGAAGCAAGAAAAAATATTGGAAACCGTTTTTATGACATTCGTTCGATTTGATTGGTTTTTTATGAGGTGTTTTATTAAATAGTTAAAAACGTATGGTTTTCCCTACTATTTTTTAAGTGGAATAATGAAAAATACATATTTTGATAACTGCAACGGCAGCACCCTCTCAGAAATTCTAATTTTCATTCATATCTATTATTAAATTGTTATTAACTTCCCATTAGGAAGTTATTGTAATCGGTCCGAAAATCAAGGTCACTATAGTATATTTACACTATTTTCAGAAATATGTACGTATGTGCGTATCATTTTTTTCGTGCACAAAATCTCGCAAATAAAAAATGCTATTGACTACGTTAGGGTGCCAATCAACGCGTCTTGACGTGAATTTGATCTAATGACCGCAGAACAGCAAGGTACAAGGAGCAAATTCCTTCTTCATAAACCGTCAAATAGTAAAATGTGCAGTAAATATACTCAAATAAATTTATATAAATTATAATACTACAAAATATCAACTCTTAACAATAATCTATTCAATTGTTTTCGATAATTTTACCTATACCTCACCAACAAAAATCTCTCTATAAAACTATTGTTCTGATTGGATTTCAGTTCCGAATGAACTGCAATACACAAGGCTACTTTGTTGCAGAACGATTTGCGGTGGTCTTCAGCATTCCTCTCATTGTGCCTCCCCTCCTGCGCTTTACCTCTCCTGGCCCCTTCCGATAGCTGGCGGATAAATCAAGCAGCAATCGTAACTGGACATTGCATTCCAACTGTGACATAAACAACAACAACAATGACATTAACAACGGCCAACTCGATTGCGAAACCCGCGTGGTGTTCCAGCCCTAACCACTCGTTCAAATCACTCACTTTTATTATTGCTTTTGCTCTTAAGTACTGATTAGACAAATTAATTAATTTCTTTGTTCTTTTTAACAAGTTACTCTGTTGTTTAAAATTAATCATACATATTTTTACATGGCCTATATTTTCAGGATAGTCTAACAAAGACTGAAGGTCTTCTTTTGTTTATAACTTAAATTTTAAACAAGAAATCTTGCAAGATTTACCATGAATACACTTTCCTAGACAAAATTGAGTTTTATTTTATTTCTAGTGAAAAATCCATAACTCAAATACATCGAAAATACTGCAAAAAAGCAAAACTTTGCGGATATATAGGTACGTCAATAGTTAATTAGAACTCTTCTTTTCAAAAGAGTTTTTCAAATTTTCGTCTGTTTGTTTATTCCAACTTGACACAAAAGCTACAGAACGGAATTTGATGGAATTTTCACTGTTTGAAAATCAAAGACCCAATATTATAATTTAAATTAGTAATAAAAAAATGCAATTAATATTTAATAATAAAAAATATATAAAATAAAAAAATAACAAATAACAAATTAATTGTCTAAACGTCAAAAAATTTATTGAAGAATAAGTATCACAAGCTTGACGGTGATTTTGTGAATCGAAAGCCTGCGATACTTATTCTTCAATACATTTTTTGACGTTTAGACAATTAATTTGTTATTTTTGAATATATTAACGTCACTATAATATATATTAAAATAAAAATATATATATGTAGGTATGTAGCTACGGTGTTGATGTAATAAAGTCAAAAAAGTATGTTTAATAATTAGGTCAGGCACTTATAATATATATTAAAATTTATAATTGACAGTTTTTAATTAAATATTTATATGTAAAATGAAAAATACAAAATCAAAGGTATTTGTGGTGTGATAAATCGAATAAAATCAAAAATTCAAATTGAATAATAAGATCAGGCACGTATTAAAAAAATATGCAATTTATATTTTTTATTAAAATTTGTAAAAATGAAAAGGATTCAATTCTGAAAAAATAACCGCGCATTTATTGTATTAATTGTTTATCCAGAGTTATAGAACAATTTCATTGGATTTACGAAAACACTCGCTAATTAATAAATAAATCAACTTCGATGCCTATTTAAATTTGATACTTTTACTTATACAAAACGGAAGTTCATTTAATAATCACTTTTAATCAAATATTGTTCATTGAAATAAAAATATATATAAATTTATTAACATCCGCTCTATTAGTTTTCTAATTTTTATTATAGTCATTATTCATATTTGTTTATTTTAATTTGTTTATCGTTGATTACATCTATATTATGAGTAGACAAGAGCAAATATTGGAACTCACAATAAATTATTATTAATCAGATCTATTTCATTAATAGCGAACCTATCCGCTATCTTTATAATAATTAATATATTGCGTGTTTTAAATTACAGATAATTTATTAAATATCATTTTAATAATTTTCTGCAGTCTATCTTAAATATTACAACTAATCTCCAACAACTTGTACATATTTCTCATTATTTTCGCACACAGCTGCTGATTTATAGTGGCAAAAATAAATTAAAATCAATCACTCGTAATTCAAAATACATAAATCAAGCAAACGTATTGCAAAAATAAATCAGTAAGGTTGTCTACCTCAATTCACGATGCAATGCCCCCTACTGTTCAATACGGATGACTTTACCCTACTCCGGCGCGACACGCACTCTCGAAACAAAACTCATTGTGGTCATAAGTAGGGCCTCATCAAGGTCGCCAGACCCTACCTTGATTGCACTTATCCACTAATCGGGACGACTTGTCAGATAGAAACGTGCTTTACAGTATCAAGTATGTGAGGAGTCTAGTATTTTTTAATTATTTTTTTATTCGATAATAATCTTGGATTTTGATGTTTATGTAGTACTTAATATAGGTATAATGTTGTTATAACAATATTTACTACTTTCTTTTTCTTTATCGTAAGTGAAACAATTTACATATATGTATATAAAAATGAATTTTATCAGGGATAATGTTTATGTTATTTTAAGATTTCTATTAGAGGCCTAAATAACGTTATTCATTCATATCCAATAAACATACATCGTTTTAATGATTGCATGTAGTAATCCTTTATTATACATAAATGTTGTATTACCAAAAAATAAAGTGAATACAAAAATTGCGATCTATAACATAAAAATAATACTGGCACTAGTTATGACCGCTATAAGAGCAAAGTTTACCGTTTTTGTGATTGACGGGCTTCTTTTTTGTAATTCTCATGAACTCATGTTACTAATGAAACAAGTAACTCTTTATTTAATCCATTTTATTACCAAAGTTCGCAAATATAGTTTGTTTTTTAATTAAAAGCCTTTTATTTTTTTTCTCCAGTAATAGATAAAGTAAAACCAGTAATGAACACGCAGTGATGGACACGCTAATGATTAGAAGTATAAAAGAAAGATTCGTTAAATTTGAAACAATATAAAGCAGTTGCTAGCATAATATAATAATTAATATATAAATAAATTACACTAATAATTAGTTTAAATGTCCACCATTTTGACACCTATTGGCCGATTATCATCAAATCACACTGTAAGACAATTAAATGTATATATTCAGAAACGATTATAATCAAATATCAACACATTTTTCTAATTCAGTACATTTAACTAAAAAATAACAATTACTGGGGTCATATCCAAGACTGGTGCCATTACCTTATATCAATATTGAAATTATTAATCACAGGAAGTAAATTCGTTATAGATATCTACATTCTAAAATGTAATAAACTTTTTAAAAAGTCCATCATAATACTTCTGTAATAAATAAATACCTAATTTCATTTTACAATTATAATTTTATTGTTTTAATCTGTGATTAATAAAGTCCTTAATCTATCACTGCAAAAGTTGGCTGACTTACATTAATATTTATTATTGAACACTCTAAGATCATGATAATAACGACCTAATAATTAATATTGCAATTAGTCCACTTAGTTTTCGGACACTAGTATTTTTAATTATACATTACTGTATGTAGTAAGCAATCCCTTGAAATTATTTGAAAATTTAATACGTCAAACTAGATCATAAAACAAACATTTAACGACTATTACGAAGTTTCTATAATTTATAGTTCCACAGTATTGTTGCAAAACAGCAGACTTTTTTTAACATCCGGTAACACTTGAAAAACTAATTCCTTTTTGACTTTTATGTTTGATATATAGCCAACAAATTTATATTATTAGCCGGGCTGTGGAGTCGGTAGAAAAACCTACGACTCCGACTCCTATTTTTCTACTGTCCAAAATTAAAATTCAAAATTACAAAATCCATTTTTTTAAATGGGACATCCTCTATTTTTATATATGTTATACACCTTTAATCATTATTTATAGTGTTATTTCTATTTATTGATTAAAAAAATAGTATAATCTTCAAAATAATTAAATAATATATGTGCAAAATCATTATTTCGTTAACGAAGTCGGAGTGGGTACTTTTCTACCGACTTCGACTCCGTAGCCCTGGTTATTAGACATCACAACCCACACCAGACGTAAATGACAGGCGGGATTAGGTTATAACCCGCAAAACGACAAAGGCAGGTAACATTCACAAAGCAGAGAAACTATCATACGGGAAACTAAATTTTAATTAAAAATAATTTAAGCTATCAAACCTAATGTTGAATTTAACCAATAGCCACATATTATTTTGTCTTTATATATTTCAACTAGCTGGGCCCACGCGGCTTCGCTCGCGTGGACTGCGGAATTATTGTTTAGGATTTAAAAAATATATAGTTGAATTAATTACAAACACGATTAGTTATTAATGTAATAAAAACCAAATAACACTTAAATTACCTACCTAACAAAAACGAATCAGAACAAAAAGTAAAAATAATTTTTGTTCTATTTAAATTTAAAAGTTAATTATTGAAAACAAAATAAACAATTGACAATCAAAAGAATACCGGCCTGTTCGGCTGTTCCCTCTGCACAGCGTGTTGCCACGTTCCCTCGCCGCACCCCGCGCACGGTCACAATCGCGCGAATAATATGTTCCAATATGTATATTTCGATATTTACTAAACTATACGACCAAATTGGATGCTGTAAATGGCAAACTATATCTACATTAAGTACTTATGACGATGAAATCATTTATTTCGATAAGGATTAATGTTTTGCAGGTCATAAGTCCATGTAAACAAAACCCAAATATTTTATGTTTTCTTTGTAACATAAGAGCAGTCATTGTGGCTTAAATATAAAAGTTAGACATATGGTGTCGCAGACTTAATTGTAGAACTTTTGATTCTACACAATTCTTTAATACATTATTTTGTTCTATATTGAACGGTTTAAGCAGCGTATTACAAAACAGCGCGTCGACGGCAAAATTTTTTCCGACTTGATTTACTATTATCGTCACTGCTTAGTTCTTATGTTACCTAACATAAAAAAATATAGCCTATAACCTGGCCAGAGAACGTACCTATGAATTAAAAAAAAAACACGTAAATCGGATAAGTGGTTCTCGAGTGATAAGCACACGAACGGACAGACAGACAGACAGACAGAGAGACGTTGAGCTTTATATATATTAAGGTTAATTTACACTGATAGCGGTAATTAGAGACGTTGCGCCATGCTTATGAGGGTTAAATCCAGTCCGCCCGCTTCTGATATTTATTCACAGATGTGGGTGTGCAATGACCAGTGCAGTGGAGGTGTACAGAAAGCAGATGACCTGTGAATTGTTCCCGTAACAATCGTTGTAGAATGTCTTCATAAATCTAGACAAGAACACCCACTATAGAAACTATATATATTTAACAATACTTATAAATAGCTTTATTAGATTTTTATTTTTTTCGTGAATTAAAAGTACGTTGTACTACAGGCTTTTACAGTTACAATAATGTATTGATTGTAATATCTTTAACTGATAAAGTTGCGATTGACGTTTCGCGAAATATTGGTTAAATGTATAGTTTCAAAAAACTGCTCAAAACTTGGCTTTGAAACGGGTCAATGACCCTACACCGCGTTATTCACAATAACTGGTAAACCAATCAGTCTAATCTTTTTGTAAAAAGTTAGACAGGGTGAAACATTGCCCCAGACGTTAAGAATACATTTGATAATATTTTATACATTAATTGAAAGTAAAAACCAATTCAAAATAGGCATACAAATATAATTATTCCACATTTTATTGTTTATTATTATGTTATAGCCCGAAAACTATGAAAATGATTGATTTTAAAAAATTCGAATTTTCAAAATCTTTTAATTGAATATTTTTACAGATACATAAAAAAAAGTGCAGAGCCAAAAAAGAAACTTATATAGCATTGTAGTATTGATCGAGCATAGTCGAAATCCAAATTTTTGAATTTTTCTGCTTACCAGTTTTTTTATTTGAGCTTGAATTTTGGGTTTAGGTTAATTTTTCCATGTTGCCTAGACCCAAAATTAAAGCTCAAATAAAAATAACTGCTAAGCAGAAAATTCCAAAAATTTGGATTTCGACTATGCTCGACCAATACTACAATGCTATATGGGCCGCTTTTTTGGTATCGCACACGTTTTTTGGAATAAATTAACCTAACCCCAAAATTAAAGCTCAAATAAAAAAACTGATACGCAGAAAATTCCATTAATTTGGATTTCGACTATACTCATCCAATACTACAATGCTATAGGTATAGGTCGCTTTTTTGGCTCCGCACTTTTTGTGTAACTGTGTTATTATTTATTACATAAAAAGTGCATTGTACCAAGATAATCTTTGTTTCATATATATATCGAAACAATATTTTCTTATCATTAGAATACAATGTTAATCCAGTCTCTTTAAAATAATATTATCGGATGACAAAAATAAATTCTCTATTTTACTCGTAAACAATATTTTCTCTTGCTTTTTTATGCGTTGTATAAAGTATTTAATAACAATATAAATTATTATATTTTAATTTTGATATTGATAAAATATTAAAAGAATATATGTATCTAACTAGTAATGTTCTTTGCAATAATGTGTAATAATACTATTAACACTCCATACAAACAAACATTTAGCACTTGGCTTATAATCAATTAGTAAATATATTCAAAGATAAAAAAAATCACACTTTCATTAACTGGATTTTTATATCTGTATTTACTTGTATATACGTAAATGTGTTTACTAAATTAACTTCTTTTAATAAAATTCATGTAAAATTTTATACATGGTTATTTTTGTTAAATGTTTATAAGTATTTATGTTTGATCATAAAAATAAATGAACAATATGTAATAAGGCCCAACAGCAGTGTATAAATATTATGTGTATTGTATATATTGCACGTCGACCTCTTTGAACTCTTAAGCTTTTAATACCAAAGACAAAAACTCTGTTCAAATTAATTTTGCGTTATTTTTAGCTAATTCTTTTATATGAAAAACCTGTTGGAAATAATATTCATACTCTTATTTATTTTAAAACCATGTTCGCCTGTTGAAATAAATATTAATAAATGTATTTATATATACAAATTTTTGAATTAACAGTATCTAATTTGAATAGTATGTCAATATTATCCGTGTAAACTCGGTCCATAGATTTTTTATCGCGTTGCATAAAATGGTATTTAGTAGTGATTTATTAGCAATCAATATTTAAAGTAATTTTGATGCATAATCTTGCACGGATTCATTTGTATTATAGGGCCGGTAGAAAATTTAATGAGACTGTGCTCAAAACGTGTTTTGGATGGACTAAATTAATATAACATTACTCAGTGTTTCACAAACTATGGATCACGAATAAACTAAATTTTATGTTCACACATTTATATTATTCGTCGATTTATTTTCTACTCGTAAGGGAAGGTCCTCAGTTGTAATACCGATTTCGAATCAAAACCTATGCAGAAATGTACCAATAATGCCCGGTATTATAAATAATTTACTGAATGCAAAAGCTAATTAGCTTCCAGCTAACGCTATCTACTAGGTGTTAAATATAAATGACAATCACTCACAGATGTAGCGAATGAAATCGTACATGTGAAAACCTTGACGCATACGAAATAAGTACAAATCAGAGACATAAAAGAAGTGCTGCCAAGTGTACCTCATAAAATAACATTTACATTATTATACATTTATTACCATTACTTTAAAATATCGAGGAATTTCACAACAATTTGACACCTAGCAGATAGCGTTAGCTGGAAATTAATTTACTTTTACACGCAAGTAAATTCTTTATAATACCGAGCATAACACATTCAGTTATGATACAGCAGCTCTGATAAAAAATACACACTAAGAACATAGTAGCAACTGTGCCGCAACTATAAACGTAGAACGTGTATTGTCACTTTTAACAGAAAAAAGGAGAAGGTTCTCAATTCAATCAATATATTTTTATTTTATGTTTGGACATAACTCCGACAAATATGCACCGATGTAGACATTTTTTTATGTTTGAAAAAGTATACTTCGGAGATGGTCTCATGTATATTTTATCAAAATCTGACCATGTACTGTAAAAAGTAGGGGATATTCAATTCTGCTGTATATATTTTTTATGTATCTTCGGGCATAACTCCAATAAATATGCACCTATTCAGTTGTTTTTTGTTTGTTTGAAAGAATATACTCCCGAGGTAGTCTCATATAAATTTCATCAGAATTTGACCGTGGACTTCAAAGATAAGCCACTCAAAAGGAAAAAATAAAAAACTTTTCAAAAATTAAATAAAACCAACTTCCGAAAATTGTTAAATTTAATTATTATATACTTTTCAAACTTTTTTAAATCGTTTTTATTTTTTTCTTAAACAGTTTTTTACCATAGAAAATATGTATAATACTTGTTTTACGTAGTTTTACTAAAAAAATATTATTGACAAACTAAAAGTTAAATATTTTTGTAAAAATTGAGTTTCACGAGAATATTTCATCAAAAATAAATTTGAAAGTTTGATATAACCACCATCAGTTTTTTAATTAATTTTAATGTGTATACCTCAGTCTTAAAGAAACAGTTTAGCGCCATGTTTTAACGTAAATATAGGGGCTACAACTTTTAAAATGTGTTATTGGCATCACTTAGAATTTTTTTTGTATATATTTAGAATTGAAATCACTGAGACACTTTGGGATCTTCTCTTGAAAAACTAATTGTACAGTTTCTTCATAAAAGTTCGAGGAACGCCATTAATGCAATTATTCATTGCGCGTTGTACACGTTTATACATATTTAATTTGAAATAACTGTCAAATAACTTACAATTAAACAAGAGCCGTGTAATAATTGCAAAACTATTTATGATAATAACCATTTAATAGGTACCTATTATTTATCATCTACAGATTTATATCATAGTAACAAAACATTAATTCAAGAACGTGTCCACTCAATAAAATTATTTAAATATCTTATCTTTATTATTATTTTTTATTTATAAATTACGATACTTTTTATAAGATTTTCGCATTTTCTTATATATTAGAAAAATACCTGATTAATATTCAAATTTGGTATTGTTAGTTTACGTCATATAGCAAATATGTAATAGTTTTGTTTTAACATTTTATTATTTATAGTGGATTATTAAATAAATGAATAATAACGTAATGAACAATTCAAATTTGTCGACAATAAATTAAAATTTGTTGATACATGTTACATTTTTATCAAACGTATTACTATTTGTGTTGATAAGCACTTACATCATAATATATTTAAAAAAATGCATATGGCATTTTGTTTATTACGTAGTACATTGAGAAATGTACTTAAAATATATATTTTGTATGTGATAAATATTCACTTCCCTCCCACATATCTCACACGAGTTGCAACTTTAAGAATAAAATGTCATGCTGTACTAATTAATTATTCACAGATTTTATACTGAGAAATTCAATATAGAAAATTCAAAAGAAAAATCGCATTTTTAATGTAGTTTTTATTCAAATTTCGATATAGATGCTTTGAAACTTTAACCACTTATTAAATAAATTTTATGTGATTACTTATACATATTTTACATATTAATGGTCGATCCAAACTATCGAGCCAGTCTCGCTCTAATCAAATGTAAATAAACAATAAGCAATGAAATCATTCACACTATAGGTATCGCTCAGGTCTCGGTTCAATCACGCTCCGATACAGTATTACTATACAGAATATTTGACTGATGCGAGATCGGTTCGATAGTTTGAATCGACCCTAAATGTTTTTTTCTACCTCTTATGTCCGGTATTATAAAGAAATGTGGTCTCGATCAAACCAACGCAAACTCTTTTTACAGGGTACCGAATTGTGTTAAATTGGATTTGGTATATGCAGAATAGGTTTATTCTTTTGTATTTATATATTTTATTTTCTTTAAAGTTTAACAAATCACGCAAAAATAATCGCAGATGAAATTAAAGAAATATATTTTGTAGCTGAAACTACAAACTTTAAAATAGTATCGCATGTAAAGCTGTCTACCAATTTTTTAACTGCATGTTAAAAATAAGAAAACACATTTTTATTGCGATCCTACATATATAAATAAAAAAATCAATAAAACAAATAAATACCTACTTGAAAAGTATTAAATAATTGAATTAAAGCGGACTGGATACAATAAACTTATGGACCCTGAGCTGCACATCACTGATATAAAAACTAAATTACTAAAATACACAAAACAAACTGAAAAAATCTCATAGAAAATGTTTGATTTAGTTCCATTGCAAATTCATTATAAAATACCTGGCATTAATTATAAATCGGCCCTTATCATTCAAATTAAATTTTAAACATCAGTGTTAGCTATAAATATCAATCCATCAAACAGTATCAATCTCATAATAGTTATTATATTCCTGGGCGACCATTAAAATTGCAAAATAACAAGAGAAATAGCTTCTGAATTGTTAATAAATTCTAAGTACTTTTTATTATTTGCAAATTATTCTTTAGGAGACAAAAATATAATAATATAAACACAACATAATGTATTTAAGATTTAAAATGTTTGAGTGCCCCCTGGAGCAAAAATGATGGATTTTCGTAGGTTACGCATTACAACTTTTGATCAGCATGCTTTGTATTATCATTTCTCCAAGTTACAAAAAAATGTCAACCTTCTCTTATGCGGGTCCTTTCTTTTGCTCTTATGCTAAAACGGCTTATTTGCGGACATGAGTTTACTAACATTCATTTCAATGCCCTCGACAATTGCTGAATGTTTGTCGGTATATTTACGGGACACCCTGTATATGTGCATTACTGTGTATACATACATAATGTACCTATATAACCAATATATGAATGTATGTACCTACCTGTACTAACATTACGTACCCGTCAATTATATCATTCAAATTAATATTACTTGTGTGTATGAGTAAGCGCGTAGCGCTCATTATATACATACGTCAGATGTGACGAAATGGTAAAGATTGTATTGTGATCAACATCGCTACCTGCGATCAATTAACAATTACTATATTGAGCTATGCCACTCAGGGGTGGTAATTGCTAAATACTAAAAACACTACACAGCCAATAAAAACATACCTTATCGCAGATTATCGCCTGAGATGGTAATATAAAATATACACTTTAAAGTTAAATTTAAATTTAATTCTTTATATGTGAATATCACGTGTTGTAATTTCAATGATCCATACAAAACAGATTATTTTAAAAAGGCTACCAAGGGTGTCACGGTACTTTCTTATACGTAATACTGAGAAAGATACTGTATGACTGTATGTGTATCTAATTATATAGTAACCAAATCTTTTTAGCTAACGGATATAAGATATAAAAAAACAATAAGACATAAAGTATAGAAAATAACGTTGTCTAAAAATTATATTATAATATTTCTTTGTATTATGAACCGTTTTAAATCTAATTTAAATATAAAAGGTAGGTAGTTTGGGGTTGATTAATCATTGATATAAAAAATGAATGAGTCATAAACTGCTATAGAAAATAATATTTACATTGTTAAAAATCAGAATGTATTCAGGGTCTTATCTTCTGAAAATAAACCACTTCTTAGTTTTGGTTTTCTTCTTTCACTGTACTTCAGATATACTTTGCATTTTCTGGACATTCAAACAAAAGGACACAATAATGAGGTTTTGGATTTTGAAACAAAGAGTCTCGTCTAGTCTCCCGTCTCGATTTCATTACAAATAAAAGTTTCGTAAAAATTAATTAAATTTCATCTATTTCTAATCTCGTAGGTAGGTACGATAATGAAAAAGTCTCGATCGCGTGCAAATTACATTTTTATATGAAGAAACTTCATTTTTACCTTTAACAATTCATTTTATTAAATCATATTATAAAAAATATTATTTATAATATTACATCTTACAATCGTCAACGAACCTTGAACTAATAATAGATAATACCTAAAAATTTAGCCCCTCGACAAAACTTTTTATAACATCTCAGTCTCGTTTCTCGGTTTTTCTGCTTGAACTCCTCGAAAAAAATTATTTTATCATAGTGTTATTTAAATAAGTGTTAACAACCGATTTATTTTCCGTCATAAAAATTATATATAGTACATAAACTAATTTTATTTGGCATTTAATCAATAAATAATTTAACACAATCTCAGCATGACTCGAAAATTTTATAACCACGTAAATATTAGTTACTCTTACTGAAAGTTTCAAATTTCTTTTTCAATATCGATCAGACAGAAGGCAATTAATTTTAATCCGATATTCTATGACGTAATCGTACGAACAGACGAGACCATTGGCTGAATTGTTTCCAAAATAAGTTTATTGTGCGTTTCTTCACGCCAAACAATTACAATTAAAAGTTATCGCGTTATTTTTCATCTCTTTTTACAATAACTGAAACTAGACGATAGAAGTTCTGTTAATATTGTTTATTATTTATTCTGATATTTCAGTCATTCTCATTTCGTCAGATCAATTGCTCGGGATATGAATATCAGTATGTAGTACTTATGTGTTTATTTTAATTCAATAAAAAGAAGAACTGCATCAAAATTAAGTGACTGGCATGTGTATTGGATTTTGATTTATGTATAATAAAAATTTGTAAGTTAGTGTTTTATTCTATATTTATTACGTTCAGATATTTTATTCATGTTTATCATTTTGGTACTATTTTTTTATTCTTGCTTAATGTATCGCCCCGGACGTATTTTATAGACATATATGTCAATGACCGTCATCTTAGACTGTCATATTTCTAATCTTGTACCTACATAATACATAATAATAATATATAAAGGTATTATTTAAGTCTGTATCTTGTCCTATAATAGTATTGCCTTTCACCGGTATTAAGAGGTCTGTAATTAAATCCACATTTTGTCGATTTGCTTATATTGGTTCTCGACTAGGTGAAGTACTTTTTACATAAAGAATCAATCGTCAATTTTTCATTTATTTGTCACATTAGTTAATGTTTTTAAGATCTTTAAAGACACAAAATAATGAACGAATTTTATTTACTGGTACTAAAATAACTCAATCAATCAAAAGTACCTAGTATTCATAATATTGGAAACTAAACTCCTCGTATTTCATATTATTCAAAATTTAGTAAGGTAAAAATGTACATATTATAATAATCAAATATGCGATAATTCTTTCTTTCAAAATTATGACGAAACAATGACGAAAAACGATACTATGGTAATTGTTTTTAACATTCCATGCATTTTTCGGCAGTATGATGATAACATTTCAAATAACTAAAATGTTATTACTACTACCGATAACGTCATAATATATTTTTGAACAATAACAATTAGCTGAAGTCGTTTTTGAAACTGTAAAAATGTCAATAATTAGTACCAATTTTCCGCACATCATTTTTTAAATTGAAGATCGTGTAATTTGAACTAGCTCAATTTCTGGAAAATTAATTGAAATTAATTCATTTCAATTTCATTACCTCCATAAATGCATTTTATAAACTGTTTAACATTTCAATAAGTAAATAATATTTCTAGTTATTAGCTCTTATAATAATAATAGTTATAAGTTAGGAACATTTCAATGTTTTAATATATGTATGTAGTAAATAAAACAGAACCATTACTAGAGTTTCTGGGGCCCCAGGGCAACAAGTGATCGAGGGGCCCACCCCCCAAACTATATGCAAAATATAAAAATTTAAGACATTTTTTTTCGTTGCTATCTCAATCCACAATTTTAATTTTTGTTACTTTGTTAACTAATATTAATTACTTTTTTTGTGTTACTGCCTCAATCTTGCCGACCCCAATTTTCACGCTATTGCGGGGAACCCCTATGCTCGGGGGCCCGGGGTACTTCCCCGGCTGCCTCGGTGGTAGTTACGACCCTGAAATAAAATTAAAATGAATTATTATTTTAAGTAAATCTTATTATTTATACGAGCTGTTTCAATTTTTATTAAATACCTACGTATTCCTGTAAAAAATAACAAAGTTACTATTTTATTGTATTTTAAAATAATATAAACAATGCAAAAATAAACAACTTCGCAAGTTTTTTGTGGATAGAATAATGTAAATAATTTTATTTCTTGTATATTGTATATTGTATATTGATAAAATATAAAAATACATAGTTAATATAAACAATCAAATATTTCTAGTTAACGAGTATGACCTAAAAAACAATTGTTGTTTTTTTATATTGTTATGCCCGATACAAATAATTTGGTCTAGACCAGCTATATTCAACCTGCGGCCCAATTGAAGCTTTTCTGCGTCCGTTCCGATATTTCAAATAATTAAAAGTTGTATAAATATTATAGAAAACATACATGTTTGTATTAACCTATAAATCTGCATTTTATTATCTTTAAAAATTTTATAGAAATTCTCATTGCGTCAATATTGCTGACAGATTTTCTAACCTACAAAAATTTTGCGGAAATATTTAACATTTCCATATGTCCATTTAATGATAACGTAGAATCAGCTCCAAGAAATTACAAACATAATTAAAATCATAATAATTGATTTTCCAATACAAGTTTGAAACCACCTATCTATGTGAATCTTTCTTCTCGAAATTTAAAATTGTCGAATTCTCATTTCGCCAATATTGCTGACAGATTTTCTAACCTACAAAAAGTTTGCGGAAATATTTAACATTTCCATATGTCCATTTAATGATAACGTAGAATCAGCTCCAAGAAATTACAAACATAATTAAAATCATAATAATTAATTTTCCAATGCAAGTTTGAAACCACCTATCTATGTGAATCTTTCTTCTCGAAATTGAAAATTGTCAAATCGAATAATCAATATGGATGAAAATATGATAAACCAAACAAGCTTCACATTAAAAACAAATTAAATACACGTATTATATTTTTTGACTATTTTCATTTCTTATCGTAACATATTTATCGTTAAATTTTGAACCAATAATTTTTTTTTTAGCCTAATTTCGCTTGGTAGAAAAAGTGACTTGAACCAAGAAAATGTTGATTTATATATAATAAAAAAACAATATTTTCTTAATATAATAATACATTCTTAATCCAAGTACATATATTATTGTTTTCGTCCGGCAATATTGCTTTAAAGAGAAACAATAATTTTCTGGGTTAAGAGTATATTCTTATATTAAGAAAATAATTTTTTCGTTATATATAAAACAAGGATTTCTTGGCCTAAGTCAACTTTTCTACCCAAATTTTAACCAAACGCTATCTGCAGGGTTTCAAATTTAAATGACAGTTGTATGAAATTTATTGAATTAGTATAAATCAATTTTTTAAAAGCATTGGTTATTAGTGTACACCATAGAAAAATAGCAAATTTATTATCACTGCTCTAAAATCCAAACCAAAATAATTATGTGACATCCTGTAGAAAGAGTTTAGTTAGGTTTTTATAATATCGGGCATTAACACCTGATAAAAAAAATTCAAAATTAAATAGTAGCATTTTTGGTAGTTTAATTTTTTATTCTCAAGATTGACGCCCGGTATTATCAAGTTTAACTAAATGCTGCTTTAACTAACTGTCATTTTATTAATAGATCCAAGCAAAATACATTTAATTAAATGGATTTTTAATTTTCTGCGTTATGTTTTTACAACGCATAGGTATTATGTACATTTTTCATTGAGAGTCTAAATATTGATTTGAATCACGTTTGTAATTTACAAAATTTAGAATAAAGGAGCATTTAGCACTAAGGGAGCTTTAAATTGGTTGATAATACCGGGCATGAATGTACATAGTTTAAAAGAAATTTTTAATTAAGTCATTCGATTTTCTTGAATCCTCCTCAATCAAACTGCTATCTCATTATAATCTTTGATGTTGGTATCAGTATCAAATTAAATAATCTATATTTAAGCAATCTAATACTGTTGTGTGTGGATTTTTCCCACCAGTTAATTGATTTTTGTCTCACATTAAATTGGCAGCGCTGTATATATACACTTTTTATGATTGATAAGTCTACAAATATTTTCTTAATTACAATAATACAAGTTTTTATAGATATATACATATCAAAATCATGTTATCTCTGAATCGAGATACATTTTTAATTCATTTTTTATAACGGCGATAAAAATAATAATAATAATATAAAAAAAATCGACAAGAATCGATTCAGAAAACTACACAATAATTAGTGAGTTGGAATTAAAAACAGTTGTTACTGTCGATATCGACGATAGTGAATGAGTTGTTTTTTGTATAACCACTAGCTTAAAACAGAGATGTACTTAAAATTATTTCAAATGTATATTGCATAATATCGTAATAAACAATAATCATATACTTTTGTTCCTAATCATAACTTATTTATCGTTTCAAAAAATGAAGTGTTAATAGTTAATGATTTATTTTAAAATACTCATAAGTCATAATCATATTATAAGTATTAAAACATATATAGGTATTGTTCGCTCATTTTTCTTTTAAATTATTTTGATTAAATAATAATAATAATTTGTAAAATGTAATGCTGATCAGTGATAAATTATAATAACACATACAAGTGCAACTAATTATAATTACAATGTGAAGTAATAATAATATTGAATTTCAAATATAAATATGATTAAATATCGTGTATTTCTGATGCCTTAATTCAACTTTAATATCATGAATTTGATATTTCTTTACATTAATATAGTTAGCTATTTAAAAATGTTTGTCCTTAATCAAGATTAACTGCTTCACCTTTTCGTAAAACTTCAATTAGATAAGTATACAACTCATTTATTGTTGTCCTGTTATATTCGTAATTAGATTTAGGATAAAATATTTACTTACTACAAACAATGTTATTAAAGTAATTACTTATTTTGGTAAAATGAAATGTTCATTGAAAGACTTCAAGATTCTTTTAAACAAAAGAACCACAGGATCGCAAATTTCAGTTTGTCGAACATTTCTAAGAAACTCAATTTGATACGTACTAAGTTATTTATGAATTAATTATTACTTATCCAATATTTGAAAGAAAAAAATTTCAACAGCCCTGTTTACAAAAAACTTAACTTGTAAACAGAATAAATATTAATTAATTTGTATAAATAAAATGCGGCTCTGAACTGATCGAGTGACCGGTCCTTCTTGTGTTTCGCAGATCACTGCTCACCACCGATGGCTCGACCACATTCTTCGGCGGTACGCTGCAACATCATCTACAAGAGAACAAAAACCAGCCGATGTCTACCATTTACAACAGCCAAGTCATGATTCCCCCTACAACCAATACCACAACCAGACAGATGCAGCAACAGCAAACGTCATCTAGCGGCCGCGCGTCGATTTATACCCATCTTCAGAACCAGTCCGGTTTGAATTTCGCTCCACAGTCGCAACGTGGCGACACTATACATAAATCAAATACTAGCAACAATGGATCTATCGACCGACAAGATTATGAGGTATATTTTGTGTTTTGAAATTTATTCACTATTAAAAACTTATTTTAACTTTTATCTACAGCTCAAAAATTATTAACTTATTAATAAATAATTTTTTTAAATCGTAAAATGAGTTTTTTTAAATTTATTATTCTAACAGCTTATTGACGATGATTCTGTACCACCTGAACCTCCAGTACGGGACGCGTCAAGTCTTAGAAGTATTAAATACGGTCCTGGACACGAAAAGTTCCCTTCGTGGCCGATGGCTGCTGGAGCAGATACTCCAGTTCCTTTACGAGGACCTCCAAGTGGTGGATCACAAAGATCTAAATCTTGGACCGACCAAACAAATTATCCCAAAGAAAAAATTGTCGTTTATACTAGACCTTACATGAAAAGACCTCATTCTGCATTCTCACAAAAGGTAAAATATAAATAAATATGTTGAAAGTTAATAGAAAGTTATAACAATTTCAAATTGTTGGAATTTTTTTCTTCACCTCCCTTATTTTAAAACATAAGTACTGAAACAAAAAATTACTTTAATTATAAATATCTATAGTTTTCATTATCTGTTTTATGACTATCTGTTTTTATATAACATTATAATATTATTTCAGAAATTAAAAACAGTGTTGGAACGTTGTGAGAAACCTTCTGTATCAGATACCACTGAACCACCCAGATATGATATGGATGAATTATACTTACCTCGGGTTGATCGTGAAGGAAAACCAGTAGGGGATGCAGAATACACAATACCTTCTCCTCCAGAAAGAGATATAGATAGTGTTAAGTCTCAACTTGACATTGAACAGGCTTGTCTTACACAAGCTGATTTAGAGGAATATGGAAGGTTAGTTTTTACACAAATTATTGTTTATATATTTCATTTTTTTCCTTACTTTATCGAAATGTAATTTTAATAATCAGTTTAAAACGTTATACTTTAGCAGAGGTGATTCTGTTTTAATTCTTACCTCCTTAAATCTCTATATAATATCTAATAATGAAAACATTTGTTTAGAATGTACGAAATACAGCACCAAAAGCAAGGATCGTATGCTCAATCTGAAGGATATTACAGTTATGTGTCAAGTGTAGAATCCGTATCTACCCCATTTCTAGATCGATTACGTCGAGATAGTGAAGGGCAACATTTACAACAGTTAAGAAATTGGACAGATGCATCAGGTATGTTATAATTCAATATAATTTTGAAAATCATATTTCAATGTATAAAATTTTGAACAGATAAAGACAACATAGAAAATTCTTCAAGCACTAGATCTCGTGAAGGACGAGACAGTGTTGTTACTACAACTAGTAGCAGTGCATCTTCTAGTGAAACTTTACGCTGGCACGGTTCACTCAGTGATGTTTCTGTAGCCAGCGGTAGTAACTGTGCGGGTAAGTGATTCTCATAATTTTTATTTTAAATATAAATGACTTCAAATAATTATATTAAATGTTTTGTTTTATTCAGGAGGTCCACCAACGCGACAATTGATAGCACATAGTGCAAGAGTTACTGCTCCTCAACGTCATCATTCAGAGAGCGTTTTATACATGTCTCAACAGCAACAGCAACATAGAGATGAATCAGATAATGAATGGAAAGAACGGGAAACACGTAACAATCAAAGAAATAATGAAAAATTAAAATTATTTCCAGTTAACACCTACACAGTTCAACCTTCGACAAAAAATAATCATAGGTATGTAATTGATTCTATTATGTTATCATTATCATTTACATAGAACTTTTGTATAATATTTTTTATATATTACAGGCCAATTATTTCACAACCAATGTCACAGTCTAACTTTTCTGTGGCTGAACGTGTGTCTGAATTAGAACAACGGGGGAGTCGTACACATGATCCTGCCCTCAGAGCTTTACAAAAACAAGCACTTCTTTCATTTTACGAACGACAAGTTTGTGGCTCTAACGGTAACATAAGTAGTGCTTCCTCTACATCCTGGCGTTCGGAACCTCAACTAGCTCAACCATTACATAGAGCTCCAATGCCTCCACCTAGACCCAAAGGTATAGCTTCACGTAGAGCATCATCTGCATCAGATTATGCAAAAGCACTCGGAGGTACTGCAGCATGGCGGGATGGAATTAGCTCAAATGATGGAAGCAAAGGTAAATTATATATTTATTGTTATTATGAACTAGAAATTTTCTGCAACTTCTCCTGCATTTTTATTTCTATATTGAATCAACACTGTGTCAGTCTGTCTGCCTTCTAACTACTGAACCATTTAATCTAGAAAGCTGAGATTTAGTATAATTTTCTGTAGGTACATTTTTTAAATTAAAATTATCGTTTAACAAATTTTAAAAAATCATAAGGCCCAGGTCCGCACTTACGTTTTATTTTTTTAATAAAATCTTATAAAAATGTAATAGTATATTATACCACGAGTCAATAATGATAGCTATTATTACCGAGGATAATTTTCGAACCGAGCCGCGTAGCGGCGAGGGAGAAGAAATTCCGAGGTAATAATAGCCATTATTGCGAGTAGTATACTGTACTTTATCCACGACTATTTGAATAACTTTCATAAAACACAACTGAATACATACATAACCTCAAATTAATATAAAATAATTTTTTTCTATATTTTGGTTTTCATTCATTATATTTATATTTCGACTCTTATGTAAGATAAGGGGTTGTTTTGACCCCTAATAACCCCTCTGTCGTAGTATTTTTCCCGCCAGATCGAATGTAACCAATTACAACCCTTCATATGTGACAGGGGGTAAAATATAAAATTTTTCTTATTTTGAGTTTTCTTTCATTATATAAAATCGTAAATATCTCGGCTCCTATGCGAGATAGAGGGTTGTTTTTCCCCCTAAAACCCCCACCCCAGTAGTATTTTTCCCGCCGAATCGAATAAAACCAACTACAACCCTTCATATGTAACGGGGGGTAAAATATTAATTATTAAAAAAAAAAAAAAATCCACCCCTTGAAATTACTTAGGGGTTGAATTTTCGAGATACGAAGTAGCCTATGTCCGTCCTCGGGGTGCAAGCTATCTCACTGCCAAATTTCATCAAGATCGGTTCAGCGGTTTAGCCGTGAACAGGTAACAAATAGACAGACTGAGAGATATACTTTAGAATTTATAATATAAGTTTCGACTCCTATTAAAGATAAGGGGTTGTTTTGCCCCCTCATAACCCCTCTATTGTAGTATTTTTCCTGCCAGATCGAATGTAACCAATTACAACCCTTCATATGTGACAGGGGGTAAAATATAAAAATTTTCTTATTTTGAGTTTTTTTTCATTATACAAAATCGTAAATATCTCAGCTCCTATGCGAGATAGAGGGTTGTTTTTCCCCTTAAAACCCCCACCCCCGTAGTATTTTTCCCGCCGAATCGAATAAAACCAACTACAACCCTTCATATGTAACGGGGGGTAAAATATTAATTACTAAAAAAAAATAAAAAATTCCACCCCCCTTGAAATTACTTAGGGGTCGAATTTTCGAGATACGAAGTAGCCTATGTCCGTCCTCGGGGTGCAAGCTATCTCACTGCCAAATTTCATCAAGATCGGTTCAGCGGTTTGGCCGTGAAAAGGTAACAAACAGACAGAGAGACAGACAGACACACTTTCGCATTTACAATATTAGTATGGATTTGAGAAATTTGAGAACGTGTGATTGGTGCACAAGCGGGTATAATGACCATTATACCCGCTTGTGCACCAATCACACGTTCTCAAATTATTCATTATTGCCTCTGTGAATAATACATAGTATTATATAGTAAAAACTACGTATGTAATACATGTATTATATATAAGTCGTGGATAAAATACATTATACCATTGCTACTAATTTTCTATTTAAATTGGTTCATCATTTCTAGTATCCTTGCTAATGTTCACAAGTGCAAGTCAAATTAACATAATCAAATATGCAAGGCTCAGAAGATTTTTTAAATCAAATCTTTTTTATTTCTATACAATTGTATTTTTGACATATATATAGACTAAAATGTATAAAATGACATATAGACTAAAAAAATCTAAATATTTTCATTGTATAGAACCTATTGGTGCAGTGGTATGGTTCAGTGTTATAAAAAACGTATGTTTTGAGAACATCAGTTCAAAATACATACCTTCAAAACTCATATGTATTTACCCCACTCCCCGAAAATATTTCTTACTACGCCACTGTATTGGTTATTATGAATGCATTTTTAACTTTATGTTATTGTTTTAGGAAAAACTGAACCTACAGTGAGGCACCAGCACAGTAACAGTTGTGGTTCTTTATCAAGTGATCTTCTGGGACCTGTAATATTAGGGCCAGCCATATCTGTTGACGATTGGGTACCAGAACGTCCACCCAAGAAACCCCATCTGCGAGCCACATATGGAGGTAGGGCTCCAAGTCCTGAATTACCTCCACCACCACCTCCTGTGCCTGCCGTAGGAGAGGTTATTGATTGTGATGAACCTCTACCACCTCCTCCTACTGAACTAGAAGTAATTCCTGACTGGACTGAAACAAAGAAAAGTGAAGAATTAACAGATAGCTATACCAACACTGATAACATAGAAGCTTTCAAAGTTAATCAAAAAAGTGAATTCCCTAAACCTTCAACAAATTACAAAAGATATTTAGATGATTCCACAAGGTTTGATTATTACTCTGATAGAGAATCTACTACTTCTTCTTGCCATTCTAAAGTTTCGTCTGAAATTGTAAGAACTGCTTATTATAGAAAAGATCAAAATTATAAAAATACTAAGATCTCTAATCACACCAGACAGGCTTCTGATAGGTTAGAAGATCCTGAACCTTTGTTATACTCACATTCAAGACAAAATTCGGAAGTAATTGATTCAAACTTTCATGAATATGATCCTAGAAGTAAAGGTTCTTTACACAAAAAGCAATTTGCAGTACCTCAAGAAGAAGTGAGACATTCTGACCAAGAAAAATCACGCCAGAGTGCATATGGAAGACAGAATAAAGAAAATTACAATCAAGAAATTGCTGTACCTCCCAGACAAAGATCTAATTCTGTTTTGGTTGGAAGTTGTGGAGCAGATAGAAGGACGAATTTTTTAAGATCTGTTTCAAATGATAATGGCCAATCTGCTGCCTCATACAGAGCCAGTATGAGGGCAATAAGTGCTCAAAAACTAACTAATGATGGACATAGATACTTTACATCGAATAATATAAATCGCAACAATGAAACAATGTTAAATCATTTGAAAAATAAAACTGATGCAAGATCTGATATTAATCAAATACAACGTTATCAAGAGAAACAAAATGTTATAAAATCAGATGTGGAAAAAAATAAAACGTATCAACCCAGGTGTTCAAATCCCCAAGAAAATAACCAGTTTGCTCAAGAAACACCACCACCTCTTCATCCCAGAGTTTCAAAGCCAGATACAAAAACGTAAGTTTTTATTTTGTTTCTTATTATAACGTAAATTTCACGGTTGTTTTTTTTTATTCAGATTACATGGTTTATAAAACTATGGGTTATAAAATGTGGTTTAATATGAGAATAATACTGTAACTTTGCATTTATGTCCAATCAGCCATAGATGCAAACCATTCACCTAGTTTATTTTTCTAAAAGAAAGTCGCAACTGATAATGTCTTTCCACTTCGCAAATCATAGACAATAAGTCATTAAAACACAGAGGATTCATTTTTATGTTGCATCTACAAAAAAACAACATATTCAAAAAATGGGTGTGATTGTGTCGGGATGCACAGTCGAGGGAATAACGCGAATACGTAGCAGTGGGGTTAAATAAAACTCATACTGGTATAATTGTATAATATAGTTCTTTCTTATGATTTGTACGAACATAAAAACAATTAATTTATATTTAGAAATAAAATTGTGGAAATACAAAATTTACTTTTTATTTTTTTATTCAATTTAAAAAACTTTAATCAAAAAACTAAAAACGTTACTCCCTAGAGAATTTATTCTAATATACTGTTCTTTTTTTTCAATTCATTTAATTAATATTTAAAAGCTAAATCGTGGACGTACGAAATTTACTTTTTTTGTTTTAATTCAATTTAAAAAACTTTAATCAAGAAATTAAGACGTTACCGCTTAGAGAATATATTCTTATATACTGTTTACAAGCAAAATCATGGAAATGCGAAAATTAATTTTTTTTTTTGTTTTTTTATAGTATGAAGTTTTTCACTCATTAAAACTGGTTAACTGTTTTGATGTGTACTTGTATCACGTAGATCTAATCGGGATCTATAATTTGAGACGAAAACCCGCGTGATAGCTGCTATGAGTGTCGAGATACACTGATTATAAATTTTCGCTAGCGCGCAAACTGATTTCAGCGCGTTACATCAAATTTCTGAAATGTCCACCACAGTATTTGGCATAAAATATTAAACGTTATTCACGTCAAAAATTCTCGTATCGACTTTCAGTAAATAATAATTAATATATATTTATAGAACTTATAAAAAAAGGAGAGGCAATTCTGAAATAAGTTGTAAAAATAAAATTTAAAACAACGAAATAATTTACAAATATATTTTTTGCTTTTAAATGTATGCAAAGCATATCAAAATAATGTATTGTTTAGCAGTGTTTCAATATGAAATTAAAAATTAATTACTTATAAAATATCTTTTATCAGATATCATTAAAATTATGAATTGTATTTCTCTTAAAATATTTTATGATTATAGAGCAAAAAAATATTTGAATAATAATAACCCTATTCTATTCTTGTAACAAATGCATTACATATACGTATGTAATTAGATAATTAGGTCTACCAAATTAGATTTTTGCACTTTTCGATAAAACAAATACAACAATAAATATCCCAATTGTTGTAATTCCAAAACTTTGTGTGACCAGTCCATTACCCGTTGTAATTGAGGAAGTATACCTGTAATTGTTACCTGTAATTTTTACAACAGATTTTTTCTATTGATGAAACCGTAATTACTGTTTGCAGTTGATGGATTAATTAACGTCTTAGAACAAAGGATTTAGCCAACATTAGAGAGTTTTGGTGCAACTGTATGTACCAAAACAAAAAAACATTTACCATAATCACGATAATATGTTAGAATAATTTCACGTATATACACCGATTACTTAATTTAAGTATGTAAACATTTTCTTATAAAATTATCTTCATGTGAATTCGTAATTTTTCAAGTAATTTTTATGAAATACCTAGATGTGAAAACCATTAAAAAAGTTTAATTGATACTAGAGTACCTACTTAAAATTAGATTAAAAAAATAACAATAATTTAATATCTGTATATCCGATATACATACATTCAGGGCGTAACTAGAGGCTCTGGGGCCCCCAGATTTGGATCCTTTAATTTATTTGATGACTATAAAATTTTCTAATAAAAATTTCCGAACAACCTATGTATTATATAGTCTAGCTACTATAGTATAATAAAGAAGATAGAAATCGCATGTTTGATTTTTAAATAAAACAAATCATAACTTTCAATATGTATGCGTATAGGAAATATTACAGTATTCGTAGAACACCTGCTTTATTATTTTCTTACTACCGCTATTAACTAGTAGACTCAACGAGCGTCATATTGCATTTAAGGTCATCTAATAAACGTTATATTAAATAAAATTTCACAATATAATAAACGATTTGACACCGTAAATCAGCAGTTATAAACCTGAGGGTACAAAACTACAAACTGGGTTGATTGATTATGAGTGAGTTTCTTTTTAATAGGTAAATCGATTTTCACTTTATCTACTCCATCTTTGTAAATGTTACTACAAGAAGAACTTAATATATTTTTAATTGATTTATTCAAAATAATTCATACATGTACACTAGGATGTTCTTTTTTTTCAGTCTCATTGGCCTATGGTTTAGCTTTGGATCAAAAGTTAATTGTCCCAAAATTTCAGACTCGTAGATCAAACCTATGAACGGCGCAAACCGAGTCTTTTTCCCAATTGATTTACATGGGAAAAATTACTTTTTACTTATGCGTGAATAGCTCGTTCTGTAGCTTTTCCAAATCAAATCAGGTGAAAATGTTTGTATTATAAAAAATTAAAATAATATGCAGTATATATTAATCATTTCTATTCTATTTATACATATTATATCAAAAATTATACAAAAAATAATGATTTCTTAAAATTTTCAAATATAATTAATGCAAAACATGTTTTTTCTTCCTCTTCATCTGTAAAAGTAACTTTTTCTTATGTGTAATTAACTCGTATGTTGATTCCACCTATCAATTGTTAATTGATGCTGTCAGACTATACAATTATTCATCTTTACTGCAATACGTTTAAGATGTTATCTGAAAAAAAATGCACTGAGAAGGAAGCGGCCGATCTTCGCTATAAATACTAATAAACACATTTTTATTTTTATTAAAAAAAAAAAGTTATGTTTACATTATATCTTAGTCATCAGCGAACCTAGAATCCCTTAAAACCAAGACTCTCGGCTATACTCTCGAGGGGAATTTAATGTTTATAAGGTAGTGGCACCAGTCTTGGCAAGGACCCCAGTAATGGCAAATTTTTAATTAAATGTACTGAATTAGAAATATTTGTTGATATTTGATTAGTTCGGTTTCTGAATATTAATCTATATACATTTAACTGTCTTACAGCGTGATTTGATGACAATCGGCCAGTAGGTGTCAAAATGGTGGACATTTAAACTAATTATTAGTATAATTTATTTATTAATTATTATATTATCATAGCAACTGTTTTACATTGTTTTAAATTTGACGATTCTTTCTTTTATATAATAATACTTATCAGTTTGTAATCATTAGCAAATGTCCATCACGTGCTCATAACTGGTTTCACCTTTGTCATTACTGGAGAAAAAATCTGAATAAAATAAAAGGCTTTAATTTAAAAAACAAACTATATTTGCGGACTTTGGTAATTTAAATTGATTAAATAAAAAGTAACTTGTTTTATTAGTAATATAAGAATTACAAAAAACAAGCCAAAAAAAACGAAAACTTGCTCTTATAGCGGCCATAACTGGTTCCTTTACCTTATCGTCTCGGTCTCGTCACAATTCCGGTCTCATATCGGCATGAAATCCTATTTCAGTTTAATCATCAAAATTGCGGATTATTATTAGGTAATATTAAATTATCTAATCCGGCTCTGTGTATTTGTAATATCATACTACCTTAAATAAGTATCACGCAAACTGTTCTACGTATACCATTTCAAAACAAAGACAATTTTGTCTTCACAAAACACCATGGTATTTAGAGTATATACACAAACATACACACACACACACACACACTGCGTTAATGTTTGTTCCCTAGCTCTTCACCGGAAATGCAAGAAGGGGACCGGAAACAAACGTTCACCTTGCTAAGGTCGCGGTCGTCTTGGCTAGCCGAGCACAACAGTTCAGTGGTTAGCGTAATATAACAGTGGCAAAATCACCCGCTGGTTAACGTTACTAATTGTACGTTAAGATAGAAGACGCTATTGTTTTATTGTGTACCCGTATATGTTCTTTATTGCTGTCAATTCTGCACGATATCAAGTAATTATTAGAGCAATATGTTTTTTTTATATATTTTTTGATATCATTTAATTAAATGTGTACCCCTGTAGTTCAGAAAATGCGACATAAAGTAGAGGTCTAAGAAAAGACCCAGCTGACATAGATGTCAAATAATAAAAAAAGTAGAGATCTAATGCCGTGTTCAGACCGAAAAAACAAAACAGCAACATCGTGTCTTTTTGACAAAAGTGCAATAAAGCCTATGCATTTTTAAATACGACGTGTTTTCAAACACCGTGTTGCTGTTTTGTTCTTTGGTGTGAACACCGCATAACATTTAAAGATATTAAAAATACAAGTTACCAAATGTATTTTAAATTGTAACTCACGGACCTTGTATTTCAAATAATATTACCAATTTAAGCATAGTCACGTACCCCTCAATACTATAAGCGTATCTTCTATAGTCTAGAATCTAAAGTCTAGAGATGTATTCACTTGATAATTTGAGTATATAGCAAAGTATATATTTGTTAAGTAAAAAAAAACATTGCAAGAAACACCAAAGAAAATATTTCAATAGTTCATATATTTGCCAATAAATCTCCCATTGACCTTCCTATTCAGTGTTGATTTACGGAGAATGGGGTGCCGAGTAATCCCTTCCTCGACCAAAATACCTAAAATAAACATATTATTTTGCATATTTTAGGAAAGCCATTTATAAAAGTATAAAAACCAAAATTATTGATTCTATTAATTTACATTTATGATGAGTTTAGACATGGTTCAATAATTAAAAAAAGGAAATATTCCAATAGGTATAAATGTATTTGAAATGTCAAATAGTTCCATCCAAAATCTACCTGCCATTCTAAAATTTTCATCACCTGAAAATTCTGTTCCGAAAGTAAAATAAAACGGTAAAAAACTGTAAATAAAAATTGATAATACACCACTGATTATATCCTTTGTACATCTTCTCTTCTATTATTTATGAAATACTGTTACCTATGTAAAATACATAAATGTACATTCAGAGGGGAAACGAAGCGGAATGAAGTTTAGTGTATTGACCCTTTGTAGGAGTAATTATTTATATACATAATTTAGGTACATTATATAATCATTTTAATATAAAGAAAGCATCTGAGTTTTCTAATAGTTTTTATTTTATTTCTTTTTTAATAAATTTTTCAATAGATCGAATTTTCTATAGTGATGTTTTCATTTTTCATCTTAATAATATTTGGTTCGACGATACAAATATTTTGAAGGAAGTCATTTGGAAGTGATTTAAGCAAATATACCTATATATATACAAAGACCAACAGTATTTTTTATATCGGCCATTTTAGTAAATTTTTGAAAAATCCCAGATTTATACATGTTAATCGCAAAAGTTCAAAAATTAAAGAGCCTATATTTTTTAAACATGATTTTTATATTACTTAAATGTTTATGCTACACTATCAGATCAAAATAAAATTTATGAATAGCAAAAATAAAGAATGGCTGCAGTTTAACATAAGAACTTATAAAACTTTGATAAAATTATTTCTTTAAAAATTTCTTTCATACAATCTAGTACACTTACAGATGTTCTACTTACTGGAAAAATTTTAAAATCTTACTTATTCTGAGATAAATGTAAGTTTTTTTAACAAAAATAGCCAATTCATGTATTTGTATAAATTTTTAAATAGGACTATCTAATAACACATCTTGAAAATAAATAAAACATAATATTATGTTTATATTTAACAAATCTTATACCAAGAAACGGTTAACTACGGTTATCAACAACAGGTGATCTCATAGATTAATAAGCAAATCTTTATTTAAATACTTCAAATAAAATAATGATATCATTCTTATTTGTACAATTCTCACAAATCAATGTTAAAACATGCCTATTTTAGCGGACACAACCTCGACAGATTAAAATACAAATAATTCGTTTATTAGTTTACATATACATACTATACATATATATAAAATTGATAAACGGTCGAAGAAATTATCGACAAGTGTTAGGTAAATATTAGTAATTAGTTATAAGTATCCAGATAAAAATCGTATGTAGGTATCCTCATACAATTAATTATAACATGTTTTAATTATTATTAGAGGTGCAATAAAAAAACTTTTTGCAAGACTTTTTATGTTATCTAAGTAATATCGCTTATGAGAATATTATTATTAATTATTAAATCATGAATGTATTCATTGCTAGTATTATTACATTAATTTTAATTACGTTAGAATATAAATAACCGTAATTAAAATGTGCATATTAATTTTTAATTAAGAAATACAAGATTTTCGCTTTTTAAACTAGTTGTAAAATATATCATATTACACATCAAAATTTCTATTTTATAACTATAGTTCTTAACAGGAAAATAAATCTTGTCAAATAAAAATAAAATATTTGTCGATTGGGTACATTATTTATAAGTTTGAATGAAATATTTTTTCAAAGCATCATAAATTTAATTTTTCTTGCAAATTTCTCTGAGAATACCATGTCGATGCCATGTTTTGAATTTTCAACTCGCTATTTAGAAGATACGTGAATTGACCCTATCGAAAATAGCTTTAAATAAAGTAATTACTTTTTTATACTAGCAGGAAATACGTTAGCCGCTATTGAAACAAAAATATCAATTACCTAACGTTATAGTTGTATTTGGCGTTAATTAAAAAAAAACACAAATTTTCAGTATATTTTTCAAAGAAACGGAAACGGTTGCTTAAATACGACAAAAAATATCCACATTAATATTTTAATTACATTTTTACATAACATGTGAGAATCGATCATAAAAAATATTATTTAATCATTTTTCAAAATTCAATCTCCAATAAGGTGTTCGTTATGTTTTTTAATAACATTGTTAGTGTGGAACGTCACCACATATGTTTGATTTCTCTCGGGGCCCCTTTCACTGGTAGATATATTAGCAGCAGTTTATCCTACTACAAAATGTTTATTAACTCTTGTATCTTTGTCTAGTATAAGTTATTACTTATCACTGTTTCACTCTTTATTTGATATTATCTGTATATGATATGTTTTAAGGTTTTAATAAATCGATCATAAACTAACAATGAGTTAAATATAGAAGTCAATTGAAATCCATTTTTATCGATTTTCTAATATTAATACTAAAGTAAGTACGTAGTAAATTAGTGACGGTTTTTCAGAAAATTTAATATTTCATTGATCTATTAAAACATTTTTATACCTTCCAATGAACCTTAATACATCGGTTTATAAAAACATTGATTATCTTGAATACATTTAGACCAGTGTTTTTAAAACTGTGATTACAACCCACTGGTGGGTCATGGTAAAGATTAACCGAATCGCAAGCAACCACCAATTTAAATTGTATTTTTTGGTACTAGACTGTTTTATGGACACCGGTTACAGTTTTTTATCAAAATAAAAATATTGGTATACAGTGGCGTAACGATTGAAGGGGTTAGTTGGTTACATTATACATATAAAATCTATATATTATATAGTATATAATCTGCAAATGGTCCACATTAAAAACATCTGGTTACGATTGGTATAGAACAGCGGTTTAAGAAACTGTCGATCGCGAGCTATCAGTAACTCGCGTGAAAAATATTTTTACTGAAAATCGAATCTTATAATTTATTTGAAAATGCTTTAACTTATAACAATAGGGCGAGTTCAGACTAACCGCTACTTTTACTGATTTTTTTGTTTTATTATTTTTTTGCGTAAAAAGTTCGCTTCTTGATAAATTGACGCCTAAATGATAAAAAATCAATAAGAAAGAACACCTTTTTCATAATTACATATTAATTTAAAAATTACTTAACATTTAACAACTCTAAGCAATGAAGTAAAAATTATCTATATCAATTGTGTGTAACGCCCGTTACGAATTTATTTATGGTTCGATTCGGGTTCAAATATAAATTTCGGTTCGGGTTTAACATGTTGCAAACTATTTGGGTTCAAAATCCGTTATTTTTCTAAGGTTCGGGTTCAAGTTTGTAGTTGAAAGAAGATTATTTTGTTTAAAAAAATCTATAATTAACAAACAAAACATTTTGTGAAGAAGCTAAATAAACATTAATAGCCATTCAAAT
This sequence comes from Sialis fuliginosa, assembly GCA_961205875.1. Lineage (NCBI taxonomy): Eukaryota > Metazoa > Arthropoda > Insecta > Megaloptera > Sialidae > Sialis > Sialis fuliginosa. Next base: position 16,218,175 of record OY540812.1, read on the forward strand.
ATGCTAGAAAATAGGGCAAATACTGTAAAATAAATAATTTTTGACAATTTGACATTAGATACGTTTATTTACAATTCATTAATTTTTCATGTAATTTTGTAAACCACATAACAATCCAAAATAAGCCATAAGATAATTTGTTCATTGAGTAATCTTATACATTTACTACAATACAACTACAATTTTCACGTGATATGACAATACAACTGATTGTGAGTCAAGGATCCCATCACTAATGAATAGTTTACCAACACGAGCGAGCCGAGTAGTGGGAGTGTAATAGTGTGCTTGTCTCCCGTCAGATGTCTTGTTTCTTCTGTATGTTACGCACCTTTCTAGCGGCAGTTATGGTTTAGCTTACCGTTACTGGAGTTCGTACTGTACTGTTGTCGTGTGTGCAATATTTGAAATAAGTTGGACAACATGGTGACATTTCTTTCTAAATATTTGTATGTATTGTGCAATTCGGTCTTGAACTGTGAAAATAGTTTATGAAAACATTATTATCATTGTTAAAAAAACATTTTTTCTTGTGTGTAGTGCTTTGTGTTGCAAATTTTTAATGTAAATGTGTGTTTATACAACTTGTCAAAATGGTTTTTGGTAGCAACAATAAGTTTAGAATACCGAGGTAATATTATCTTTAACTTTATAAATTTATCGTTAAAAGTCTAGTATTTGCTATCATTAGAAGTAGGTACGTCCAAAAATTATTTAATACTTGAAGCAAATATTATTTTAAATTCACAAGAGTATTAGTAAAAAGTAATAATTTCATTAATTTTTTTAAATATATCTGGGATTATTCATTGTTATTGTATTATTCATTAAGAACTAATTAGTTTAAAATGATAAATATCATAAAAATAGTTGCTGTAATTATAACATTATAAAATATGTAAATATTATATTCGATTACATTATTAATTCTGTATAAATCATCTCTTATCTCCATGAATTAAATTAACGATAACTTTCCTTTAAAACTTTTTGAAAATTGAAATTGAATTGAAAACGATAGTGACACAAAATTTTAATTTATTTATTACATTGAATCATTATGTAAATGACATTTTCAAATTTCCAAGCATGTATGAAATTGTTTTGTATTGAACTAAAAAGTTTTAACTTGTTTTCGCCAACTGTTTATTTTATTTTTATACTAATAAAAGTTAGTTCATAGTATTTATACAACGATATTATCATGTATACCTATATTTACTTTAAATAATTCGTTTTATACGTAATTTTACAACAAAATTAATATTCACCCCGTTAAACCACTAACCCTCATTTAAAAAAACATGCAACGTTCTATCAAAATAAAGGTTATTTATCGTTTTAGCGTCCCAAATTATATTATATTATTTTTTACATTTTTGATCGTATTTATTAATGGTTTCAAATATTCTAAATTCTAATAAACGTTAAAATATTTTTAAATTCATCTGACCGCAAAGTATCTACACAAAAATCAAATTGTTATAATTATTTAGAAAATATGAATAATCAAGAATCAGCAGAAACGTATAGCTAGAGGTCGCTGCGCCCCCAACGAAAATCGAAAAAAACGCCACCCTGGTGTTATTGAGAACATTTTTTAGCTCTCATGTATTTTTTTACGTCTCATAAAGCTCATATACACCATTTTGTAAGTAACCTTGCATCCTCAGCAGGGGCCGGTTTCGCGACCCCCTAGTTACTGAGAATCAGCTAAAGCAACAATAGATTGACACAATGAAGTAACTACAGGGTGGCTAGACTGGCAAGAAACCAGAACCCCTGGGCTTTGGAGGGCCTCGCGACAGGTATCCAGTAACTTTTTTGGTCACCTTACCCCTTGAGTTTTTTTAGGGCCCCACCTTAAAAATTTGCCAGAATCCCTGAATTGCCTGGATTGACGTATTTCTTAATGTTAAATTATTCTAGTAAAATAGTTTAGGTTTTTGTATTGTATTTTTCAGCAGAGTTTAAAACTGGAAAGAACGACAAATTTTATAAGGAATTAGTATATTTAATAATATTAGTTATTATTTTTTCACTTATAAAGTACTTTCCTATCGAAATTACCATATCAACAGAGGTATTATTCTTCAAACTTATGCCCGGTATTGAAAAAAATAATTTGCTCATAAACAAAAGCAAATCAAAATCTTTCTAAGAGTACATACTTCCACAACTTTTCAGTACGGTTGACAATTATTGGGTAATGCTTTACTTATCTTTGGATTTAAGCAATTTAGACCAAACCGCAAAATAAACAATACCTACCCTGCAAAAACATTTTTTGTTTATTTATGCTCGAGAGGAGAAAATTATCTCTTTAATTCTAAACAGTATTTAGTTAACTGTTAACTAGATATTTTTTACCAAACGGAATTTTTTAAAGAAATAATCAAAACAAAACTTTAAAGTAATATTTTTCAGATAGAAACTACATACATATATTTATAATTGGTAATACATTGAACATTGTAACAGGTCACGATGTGAGTTACAGTATGTATTAAAAAATAATATTAAGTTAAGAACCACTGATTGAAATTTGTTTCGGAACTGCTGTTTGATAGGATATTTTAATTGTTGAAAGATTGTTCTAAAGGTGAGTGAGGGGACAGGGGAAGATTCAAGTGAGACTGTGGGAATGAGGGCAGAGGCAGAAGGAGTTTGGTTGCCGAACTAGGCAGTGTTGGAAAAAAAAGATATAGAAAGATAAAAAATTTAACAATTAGAAGTTTAAAAATAAACAAGTTAGTATAAAGATATAGTAGTGTTTTAAAAAAAAGAAAGGTATTAAAAGAATATAAATAATATGAGTTTTTAGTCAAGTATAAAATAAAGTGGTTTAAAAGGAAGAAAGGTGTTTAAAATATAAATAAAATGAGTTTTTAGTCAAGTATAAAATAAAGTGGTTTAAAAGGAAGAAAGGTGTTTAAAATATAACTAATATGAGTTATTAGTCAAGTATAAAATTAAAGTGGAAGGAAGAAAAGTGGTTTCAGTATAAAGATAAGTTTAGTTTTAAGAGTTTACAAAAAATTTTATGTTCATTATTATTATTTTGGTATTGGGTTTTTAGTAGGGTAATTAGGATTTAGTATTGAAGTTTTTTTTTTGTATTAAAATTTAAGATTTGGAAGAAAATAAATTCAGTTTAAACAGATTTCTCATTGTTATTTAAAAAAAAATCCCACACACATTTTTTTTTTTATGGTAATTTTTTTTATATATAATTTTATTTGTAAGGTGCTGTCGGCCATCATACCTTTTTGAGTTTAAGACTGGACCATTACAACATCTGTATGATAATATTAACTTTTTATATAATCTACATTTATGAAATAAGTATTAACTGCGTACGTATAAAAATTAAAACAAAAAACTTTTCCATATTAGAAACATATGGGCTACATTCTGCTACATGCTGGTATGAAAATTTTGTTTTAAGTACTGGAAAGTTTAAGAAATTCTGGACTCCCTAAATGAAATATCTTCGTTATACACGTATGATACGTATTAAGAGATCTATGAGGTTACTTGGGGAACCTGTCGATTCCTCATGACTGTATGTAATCAATGTAATGTATCGTATTTTATATCTGACATAAATAATAACATAAACAGATACTGCGTGTATGTATTTTATAATTTGCATTGAGTTAATTGCATGTGGAATGGTTACGTGTTATACGTAGTACACCGCTAATAATTATATTATATACTTGTACAAAAAGAAAGTGTTTTGTATGTTTGTAAAACAGTTTTTTAATACAACAATTAAAATATATTACAATAATATACATACATATGTACTTATCACGAAATGGTTGCTTTCAAGGAAAATACGTACCTATTCAAAAATATAATGTAATTAAAATTTAGATAGAAACATTTAATGATGCTATTTTGTAGAAATTTTCACACCTAAATGAAAAGTTTTGTTGTATAAAATTTCACATAATAACACGAGATGTTCGGTTAATTATTTTTCATCGAATATTTGCCCTGACAAACAGATAATTGAATATAATATGCGTATAATTATTATAGGTAGGTTCAGCTGAAAAATTAATTGTTATTTTTATCATAATAACACATATTATTTATGTTACATACCTACTTTTTATTTTCACAATAACCTCAAAATTTAGAACGTAAAAATTGAATTAAAAATAATGACATTGATCAATTAAAATCATAGAAACATCAACTACGACAGAAAAATATATAAATATATTTTATTATAAAAGATATTTACATATTGCTTCCTCGCCATATTCAAAGGATAGAAGAAGCTATGAACTCTTTTTTAAAGTATAAAAAAGATCTGCTAAGTAAATACATAGTGCTTCCTCGTGCTAAATTCACCAAAAAAAAAGTCATTACAATGTGAGTTTTTCAAAAATTATTCTACATTTGATGAATTATGCACAAGGAACACTTTGTGGAATCACTTGGCAGATGTTTTTGGGGTGCAAAATGTAATCTTCAAACCATCTGCCACTCAATATATACATATATAAATGTACTTGACAAATAAGTATAGATATGCATTAGTTTTGGGTACTTGTCATGGATGTAAGCACAGTTTTTTCATATTAATTGAATTATTATCTTTCAGTAAATACTACTTCGCTTTCATTAGATTTTGTAATGTTATTTTCGGATTACTTAATTAAAACGAATTAGTTTTATGAAATCATTTATTTTTCGATTGTACAAATTTGGTTTTGGAAAAAAATCTGTCTTATTTTTTACTTTCTAAATACTAAACTCAACTCATTTCAATTTCACTACAACTTAGTCTATAGTAATTTCCAAACACAAAACTTTGAATATATATCGAAACTCGAAATTATTATTTACCCATCAAAAACTAATAAGTACCCTAGATTTCTTCGACCGTAAATATATTTTATTTTTGGGGTTAGTCGAATTAATCTCTAAATTTTTCTTAAACTTTTGTATAATAGAAAAAACATTGTATCTAAATCAATATAAAAAAATTCTGTTACAACTATCATAAGAGAATCTAACTTTAGATAATAAATTTTAATTTGAACAATACATAAATAAATCAATAAAAATGATATATATTTTAACTGTCCTTGATACGCTCTTAAAATAACACTCATTAATGTCGAAATATAAATGTAATGCATTTCATTTATAATTACTTTTTTCAACAGTTGAATTTTGTCATCAACGCTTAATAATTTTCAATTAAAATATTGTATATAGGTACATAATTTGTATATCAAGCGCCGATATTTAAATTTTACTTTATTTACAATCGAAAATATTTTATGTGTATAAAATTTATTTATTTATATTTACATAACTACCTACTTGGGTATCTTATTAAAATTATACTAAAATTATGAGCTTATTTTTATACCTCATTTAAAATTCTAATCAGAAACGTTAAAGGAAGTAGTGACAAGTTTTTGTTAAAATTTTCGTTTTTATGTGGTTAGATACTTTGTAAATATTCAGTCACGTGTCATATTATGCAGTTGAGGAAAAATGGTCATTCACAATAATATACATTAGTTATGAAGTAATTTGTTTTTTGACCATGACTGTTTTTATCATTAGCCAACTCCCCGGAAAAAAAATATTTTATCATATTTTAATTTTTTTTAGTGATCCGTGCCAAACGGAACACTTATGGAATCACTTGAAACTTTTTGCGCTAGTGAATTTTTCGATAAATAATTTTCGTGGAATCATTGTTTTGCAATAATTTTTCTATTTTTCCATATTTTATTTTTATATGAATAAAAGTAGACAAAAAATCATTGGGACATAAAGGAGTTGAAGTATTTTTGAGATTTCTTGTTGGTACGCCATCGAACTTTTTTGCGTATAAAATCGGAAGTGAACAGCACCACTACATCGGTTATAGTAAAATCGGAATATCAGCGCTGTGTAAACGTACTCATAAATAGATGAGATTTTTTTCCAAAAGGGCTCCCAAAAAATGTTGTTGATTTTTTAAATCATTTATTTATTTTCGGAAACTCATATCTTGAATTGATGTAAACACATATTAGCATAAATAACGGAATTGACATGAAATACCTCTTATAATATACTGATCGGCATACTCCCACTTACGCGTTGAATTTCCTTTTAGTAAAACATTGATTTTGAATCTAGATTAATCATATTTTACTGTAATACATATTAATGATTAAAACATAAAATATCAGTAGATTATTCACTTATATAATTAGGACGAACGGTGTTCCAGTGAGCTATGATCAATTTCGAATACTGATAGATAAGAAATATACCTACGTTTTGGTAGTAATTATTTAACAGTGACTGGAAATTGCGAATGGTTTTAGTACACAAATAAATTTCGAAATTCAGTTCATGTAAATAAAATTGTAATATTGGTTAAGGTGTGGATATTAATTATATGTGTAGTAATATGCAATTTTATACGGCAATTACAATTATTATTAGCAAAATACTTAACCTACAGGCCAAATATATACCACAAAAATATTATGCAGTTTTAAATAATTTCTTACAAGGGAACCTTTCTAAGTGGCATATTCGGATTGAGTTTAAATTTTGTATATAGTTAGAGGGTTTTTCCTTCTCTGAATTCATAAGGTTTCTTTTCCAAGGCTATATGAGTATATATTATATATATAATACGTTTATATAGTTATGAAATCCAGCAATGCTATAATACGATTGCTGATTTTTAATTCAGGGCGTATAGCAGTGCGATGTATTAATAAAATAGAAAACTACGGATTACGTGGTTAGAGTGTAGAGTATTTGATGATTCACATATTTCAAATTATTTTAAACGTTTTAGATAGATGCACAAATAAACCTATTTCAGATATATTAACTGTTCAAATAATTTCTAAGGCAGTAGAGATGTGTAATTTATGAGATTCTTTTCGGTGAACAGTATTTTTAAAAAAGAATCGTTCTTTTTTAATTACAATATATTAAATATTTTAACAAATTTAGTAAAATTTTATAAATTAGGAGCAAAAAAAAGTCTTCAATTTTTCTTTTTGCATATTCTAGAAGTGAACGACTCATTGAACAATTCTTCTTACTGAATTGATTCAAATGACTCGAGTCACTAAAAAGACTCATTTTTACCATTTCTATAGGGCAGATATTACTTTCTGGGATTATGGGTGTGCTTGTCGTCCTATGCTTAAATATTTTATATTACAAATGGTAAACTCAAATTTTTTGTAAAAGCTCTGGGCTAGAAAAATAGAACTCAAGAATCATTAAATAGAAAGAATATTACACTAAGTTCGCCCCTGGTACCAAAATTATAATTTCTTTATATAGTAATAATGGCACTAGTTCATTTTTTATACATATCTACATATACATAGTTAATCCGTTAATTTTTTTGTCTTCAGCGACGAATATGGGCATGTTCAAAAATATATTTTACACCAATTCATATTACATCAGATATCTAATATCAGATAATTAACATCTCAAATCTTATATCAACTTTCCAAAAATCCATATCCAAAAAATCCTAATGTCCTTGAGACAGAATAATTTGTAAACAGATGTTTCTCCCCCAATCTGCGTCCATACACATAAGTCTGAAAATAGACCCTTTATACTTAGGGTTCGGCCCCTGTGTTCGCAAACTTCCTGCATATAAGGAAGTGCGTGCACGGCACGCGAACATCTGAGAAAGCAGGTGATGTATATATTGTAGCCCTGTCTTCATCACTCAAACACACGTGTAAATGCAATACAAATAGACATATGGAAATCAAAAGTATTATGTATTCCTAGAAACTTCAATAAGTCTTTTGACATTTTTTTTTTAAATAAATTGTTAACACTAACAATAAGTGGCGTAAAAGTCACGAAGGGGTTTATAATACTTGTAACTTTTAATTTGCTATTTTTAATTTAAAATATATTTAATTTCACAAACAAAACTATTTGAGATTACAACTTAATATAAATTTTCGCCTCATTCTCTCTAAAATATCCCCAAAGGAATAATCAGTAGCTGTTTAATCCGGCAACGGGAAGGCCAAATATTTCACAATTAAAATTTCAAATTAAAAATATATGTTATACCTAATTTTTTTAATCCCCTTGGTGACTTTTACGGCAATCTGTGTTATAGTTTTATCTTGTTCATAATAAAAATAAGTCGTACAAAGAAAAAAAACAAAGCAACTTGCTTTACTTTTTGTTGATTTATTTAATATTAAGGCGTTTTTGCATTTCAGCGTCTGCAATAATATGCCTTTTTGCGTTATTGACGTCTTATTCGAATATACTTTAAACGTTTTACAACCTCCTCAAATATGTACTCGAAAAGTAGTGGGGACAATATTTGAATTATCTTTTATAATTTACAGTATTTATGGTTTATTTGTTCTTCTAACAAATAATTATATTCATTTAGATAGATGCTTCAATTATCTTTTATTTTTGTAAAACACCGAACTGAACTGATTGTTAAAGTAGGTACATATTGACATAATTAAAAAAATATAATTTGAAAAATTTCTTCAGTTCGAAGAATTTGCCAACAGCGCATATTAAATTTTATAGCGTTTTATTTATTTAACTAATTTTCCCTATTTTAATTTTCATGAACCCAAAAATTTTATAAAATCATGAGGAATATTTTCATCACTTTTTATTGGTGTTATATCGTTAATAGTTTAATAAATAACGAAACCAAAATTTTCATCATTTTAATGACTTCTTTAGTAACATTCTTAAATACATCAAGCAGAAATAATATACCTACTCTAATAAAACGTTAAAAAAAACGAAACTTCTAAATAAATTCACGTGCACCGATTACCTTATTATTAACTCAAACCATGTATTGTACAAGAAACAAAAAATGGTCCAATTTAAATCAGTGAAAAAGTGTCGTTATGTAATACAAGGCTAAGCCAGTCACGTTTAGTTACACACACATAGTGGGTGTTCAGGTCACGTGGCTGGGGGCCTCCGGGGCCCGAAATATTGCCCGCTTGGATCGTATAAAAACTAACATATTAATAGCTTTTTAATTTATTGTCAGATATAATCAACTTTCGGTAGCATACATTCCGGTGGCAAGTTTTTAGAATGTGTTTACAATTATTTGTGTTATGATTGAGAGAATGGATATTTTGTTAAATGATTTGATCTTATTGCAGAAATATCGTATTGTCAGGAGCGTACGTTAGGGTTCCATAAAATATAATCTAATATTTAAAAGAAAATGGTTATTTGGAATATAAATATTTATAAATAATAATGAAATCCGTTAGCGTCATACATATATTATAAAATAATAGATAATTAGATTAGGATAAGTAATTAAAATTATGTACATATTTATAATAAATATGTATGTTTGTTGATTTCACTTCTTGTACTTTGTAATTCAAAGAATTTTATTTATTACCTTCTTTATGTCATAATGTAATTAAACCAAGAAAAATACATAATTCTTATCTATATATGAAATTCCAATCAATAATATTCAGTTTCATCGTCTGTAATAAATTCTATTACTGTAATTTTTCTGCTATTTAATTTTTATCGGTTATTTCCAATAGTATAATAATATTTTATCACTATTTTGGTTGGTCATATAACTGAGGCTTCAAATTTTTTTTTTTGTTTAATGCGAAGCGGTATGGCTATTTCAAGTTTTTTAATTTAACTTTGTTTTCATATTTTATTTCATACACTTCCTATTTTTTAAAACGATCTCACAAGTTAAAAAAATATTTTAGATAGAAGTTGTAAATAATATTATTACCAGGGGTTATTTTAGTGTGTAGTTGTAGCTTGTTTCTGCAGTTTCAAAAATGAAAACTGCAGTTGTAAAAGCTAATTTGTGTAGTTGAAAAATTGCAAGTAGAAAGAAAAATATCAAACAGTGTAATGTGTGGTATTATAAACGAGCTCCAAATGAGGTTTCTAACCTATCTGACAGTTCTCCTTAAGTTACATGAAATGCATGGTATGTAAACACCAAAGGTATTAAAACAGTGATGATATTATGAAAATTATTTTGTACGGCCAAAGTCGCCAACTGTGTTACAATAAGTTAAAGTATCACTGCTCTAAATTCCATAGCTAATCCATACATACTATCGTGGCGCCCATATTAACTTCTTTAATGTTAATTTGGAAATTTTTTGAAAATATAAGAAATAACTGTATTTAAAATTATAAAAAAAACAATTTTTCGCTTCATTGAATATGCTTTATCGTAATTAAGACGCACCCTAAATTTCAGCCGTTTTTTTCTTAAAAATGACCCATCATTCAGCTGGGTGAATAAGATAATTAAAATATCTCCATATGCCATACATGCATTAATACATGATATCGCGTTTGCACAATACACATAGATAAACACGTTGCAACAAATAGTTACAATTTTACACCACAATCGATCATGGGTTTGTATCGACGGACGTGGGAAACGCAAAAGTGACGTAACAACATCCATATACTTTCACAGCTATCTTCGATACAGTTCTGTCTCCACACCGCCCGCCCTCCACCTGGACGGTTTTTGTTTTTGAATGTGGGGCATCCAGCTGCCGAGTTAGATAACATGGCACACTTTAATCAATAGCCAACATAATTATTATTGCTGAAATGAAATATACGTGTTTGTTTGATAAGCTAACGGTAAATTGCAGATATGGTATATATGGTGTGTTGACAAAACTGAATTCGCTGCTCTTGTTGTTAATTTGAAATGAAATAATGCCAGATGTGAAGTAAGTAGTTTATGTACTAGGATGTTTTCTTTAACGAATGTGGTATTGTGTTTTTGCTAAGAAATATTGTACATTTTTGAAAGCGCAAATCCGCTATTAATAGCTGTTAGAATTGCTAGAAAATTATATGTTGTGTAGTTTTATTGTTCTTGTTAGAAGAAAGGTCATTTATCAAACAATGGACAAAAAAGGATCACCAGAAAGTTTAACATAAATCGAAATGACGACTTGGATGGACCAAAACCGTATTTTTTGACGAGATCAAATATCCGCAAAATCATAGTGACCTAAAATATTCAACATGCCCTCAACACACGGTTCACCACGAATTGTTTTTATCCGACTTCGTAAAATTTACACAAAATATGAACAAATTATATACCTAAACATAACCTATCCATTAGTGAAAAGCGGAATAAAATCCGTTCAGGTAACTCCAGGTCCCTTCTTAGAATTTGTATGAAAATTAAAAATATATAGATTAGCAACAATCATAATCAAATTCGATATTTTACCTTTCATAGAAGTGAAATGTTTCTTTATATTTCAATTTTCAATCAATATAATTGTAAGACACCTAAATCTCGTCTTGTTTCGTGTGAAGCCCTAACAACGAAAAACATTAAAAATATGCCTTTTACGATAAAAGTGTCAATGCTATCTTTTAGAGTGAATTGTGGAGAATCTTTGACCCGAATACTCGGCCCTTCAGGACCAAGTATCCCCCTACTAAAAAAATCATGTATTAATAATGAGAACCAAATTAGTTGCGTTCTACATAAAATTTCATAATAGCATAGAAAATATAAAATATTGCAAGAAACGGAATAAAATCACAAGAGCTCGTATTACCTTTTAAGAATCGACTCCAATCAGCCGCATAAAGATTTAAAAGATTTCTTACATCACGCGGCGACCTCGAAAAGAAAGAACTGTATCTCTCCTACCTTCATAACAACTGTAACAAACGACTATAACTACAATCCGGTTCAAATCGCGAAGCTGAATCTACAACATAGTTATATTATCATCGTTATTATTATTGTTGTTTTTCCAGCGCAAACATCCACCTCCTGCTGAACTGTGGGACGCCACTGTCCCCACTTAACGTCCGTAACGGTGAACCCCAGACCTGACCTCTTGCGGAACTTATGCAAACTAATATGTGCTTAATCTAATACACTTTTGTTCTTTGTTGTGTTGTAGTAGTATTTGGGTGTTCTCTATTAATTTTGATTATGTAAGTTGTGAGGTTTCCGCAGTGATTAATGTTTTTAAATTACAGAGCTGGTTCTAGTTTTTCAACTGTCCAAATATTTTTAAAATATTCGTCTATAGCTTTGATAATCGTTAACTAACTTATGATTTTTTGCCTCTTCGCCATATCCAACAAAACGTCTAAAATTTTAGTAAAATATTCCCTTACGAAATATTTCCCCTGCAGAATTTTGAAAAGCAAGTGCTTTTTTGACATTTCTGCCATTTTTTATGTATGTATAGTAGAAAAAATGATTTTGATTGAAATTGTTGAAAAATGAATCAAGACAAATTTTGAATTAACATTTTCTAACAAAATTGTATAGAAATGAAACGGTTAACTATAATGATACTTATTATATTAATTTAATTAAGCCAAACATGTATATTGAATAAATAAGTCATGCCCGTATCAAGAAAATGTACAGTTAATATTTTCTTTTTATTACAAACAGGCAAAATTACATTAAACATTTTTGAGGTTTGAATCTCAAGCAACGTGCCCAAAACGATCACGTTTCATTTGTTTTGGAAAATGTTATTGAACTATCAAGTGTTCAAATAAAAACTTTCAAATGGGGTATCAAACTTATACTTATGACAATTCTATTGGAGTTTTGACAGTTTCATGCATAAGAAATAAAAACAAAGGTATGTAAAGTATATTTACTAATCTTGATTAAAAACGGTAAAAAAAATCAACTTATTGCGCATGAAACTATTAAATACTCAAAGATAACTGTCATATAAATTTGATACCCCATTTGAAAGTGCTTGCAAGCTTGCAAATTTTGCGAGCTCCTTTATAATACTGGACATAATTCTAATTGGAACAACAGGCATAACTTTTTATTAAAATTCCTTGCTGAATTAAGCACGAAGAAGCAAAAGTTTTATTGTTCAGTTAAATTGTTACTTAACTAATGCTAGTTGAAAGTTATGCTTATTCAGATTGATGTCTTATTTTCTTATTAAAATATTAAACTCAATACATTTCTCTGCACATCAAACCTATCAATTTCGAATAATTATTGAAATTTTGAAACAAAACAAGTGGACTTACAGTACTTTACGAACGGTTCATTTGACTCATTTCAAATTTAAAAAATAGTTAAATAAAATAATTCTCAACTGGTAACCTCATTAATAACAACAAAAACACAATAACTTTTTTTAAGTTGAACTCTACACAGTAATGAGGAAAAAAACTAATTGTCTTCCGGTGCACCCAATTTCTCAAATGTTAATAGAAAGTAATGCAAATTTCATAGAAATTTGACATGTTACGAAAAAATACTGTCATTAAACAATATGCTACCTTAGGCGCGTGGCTTATGATATCTTAATTCGACCCTGATAATCGTATTGGCAATTTAGGTAACGTATAAGAATTAACACGCAAATTTGCTTCCAGCTAACGCTATCTACTGGGAGTCAAATTGTTGTGAAATTGCTCGATATCTTAAAACAGTGGTAATAAATGTATAACAATGTAAATGCTATGCATTAGGTATACTTGGCAGCACTTATTTTAAGTCGCTGATTTCTACTTAATCAAAGTCATTATATGTATGATTTCATTGGCTACATATGTGAGTGGTTGTCATTTATATTTAATACCTAGCAGATAGCGTTAGCTAGGAGCTAATTTTAATTTGCACTCAAGCAAATTCTTTATAATACCGGACATTAGAGATTTATTATCTATTACAGTGTATTTAAATCTCCTGTAGTCATGCATTATTTTTGAGATTAAATACAATATTGATCTGTTTTTATTTAAAAAAAGAACATCTAAGTATTCTAATATCACAATTAAAAATAATTTGAAGAATGAAATGTAATGTTTTAACAATTTACATATACTTTTTTATTTACATTTACTTTTACAAATTCTTTGTAAGAAAATATTTTAATACATAATTCATCGAGGCAGACACCAAGTATTTGTTTTGCTGAAACGGTGGAAATTTCGGAGACCAAAATGTTTTCTTCTTTCAGAAATGATCACATCCTTCTATCGTTAATATCACGAGAAAGCAATATTATAACTTAAGAAGACACAAAAAATATTAACAGTATATATAATTATATATATCCACCAATCTACTAAAAATATCTTAATGGTTAGTTTGACAAAATGCTACCTCAAATCTAGTTTAGTCGTTTTTGTGATAGTATTTAATGGAGTTCTTTAATTCTTTGGCAATTTAAAATGTTAGCGCATGAGAGCAAAGACACGCTTCGTTATTACGACAAGCAATAGGTCAAATTGCAAACCTGTGTCCCGTTTTCTATATAGTCTAGAGAACGATTTACTCATAAATATATATTATTATTATTATGTGCATCGATTTTTTGGTGTACATAAATTTCGAGAAATGAATTATTGAAATAATCGTGTTATTTATTATTAAATTGAATAAAGTATTGATAAAAGAAAGAATGCGATATAAATAATAATTATTACTACCTAAAATATTTTGACTGACAGACGCACAATTATTTAATTATATTGATTTAATTTGTCTACTATTACTTTTTTCAACAAGCTTTAGAATTTTTTATACGTACTTTCTGTTTTTGCAAATATATTATTTATTCTTGCTAAATTAATAGGTTACAATAAATGACTAGCATTATACATACATCAATAATATAGAAATTTCGATTTCTACAATTACTTCAGTGGTTTCTCTAATGAAGACGTACAATTGTCAATTATCAACATACATACATTCTCATATATTATAGATTCTGCTCTAGTTTTTTTTGTCATTTCCCCGAGGGGCGATGTGATATTATTTATTTCAGTGAAAACGCCGGTTCTCAGAGGAAGTACAAATGAAAGTTTTTAATTCGTTACAAATAAAAATCCATATTACTATAAAAATTTTCAAGGTTGGCAAACCGGTTATTTTTTAAACTTTGTTTTATTTAATAACGTTTTCTTTTCATTCAGTAGCTAGGCTATATGATTTTTATTTCGTGTGTAAGTGCGAATCGTTAATTATAGATTTAAAGTAGATCTGTTTTATTTTAACGAGTAAAGAATTTGTCTGTTGTGCTATTTTTGATTTTGTCGATTTCAAGGTTAAAAAATCTGGAATGCAGTATTGTATTTGAACGATCAGCTATTTATTGGGTTGAATGTCATAGGTTCATCTATATATACCTTATTTTCGTTATAATCCTTTTTAACCAATTGTTTTTTGTATAGACATTCGTTTTATTCAATATAAAGTAGTAGTGTCCAACCTATGACTCCAAAGTCGTATATTCGTAATTTTGATCATTTGCTTGCAGCTAGTGATAAAACCAAACAATCAGTGTTATTTTGCTTCCTCGCAATATCGAAGATACGAGAAGCTTTGTAATCGTTTTAGAATGAGGCAAAAAAATTGTTCTCCGATTTCAAAATTTTAAATTGATCTTTCCGTTTTAAGTCAAGACAAACACTCTTCGTTCCGTCAGTGGCGTAGTAAGCATAATTGGCGCCCGGGGCATGATATCTTTTTGGCGCCCTCAAAAATAATTTTAAAAAAATAATAATATTTTTTTTCATAATAAATTTGAATTGAAATTGACGTGACTAAAAAAAAAAAAAAGGTATTGAGTATTTAATTTCTCAAATCTTATTTATTAAATACATTCTACATTTTCACGACTAAATAAAAAAAAAAAAGGTCTTCAGTTGCATATTCTGAAATTATGTTTATGCTATGCGGTTCAAAACATTTCAGAGCCTTTTGGCGCCCCTCTATAAGTAGCGCCCGGGGCATGATAACCCCCCCCCTTGCCCCCCCCCCTCGAACTCCACTGCGTTCCGTGTCTGTCTGTCTGTGTGTGTGTCTATCCCCTGAATCCTTGTCACACGCATAACTCATGAACCACTGAACCGATATTAATGAAACTTGGTTGGATGGTTGGATCTGGCTTGGACGACATCCCAAAATATTTACTTTTCAAGATATCTCAAGAACGACACATGTTACATGAAAATTTTATATAATCTTTTTTGTAGAGCAATCAATTTCCTATAAAATAGATCTACAACGTTGTAAAATATTTCCTTACAAAGCTTTATCTCAATTTGCTTTAAAAAATCGTATTTTTTTAATTGATATTTACTTTGGCATATTAAATGTCATTTTTACGTTTTAATAGTCGGACGTACCCCCACCACGATGGCCTACATGCTAGTTCAGCCACTCAAGAGTTCGGCGTTCCCCATACAATAAAACATAAAAATTTAAAGGATTACTGATAATGTCACATGATGACTGCTGTGTCGACCCACTCTATAATCCGATTATTTGTGTGCAAAGAATAGTCGGATTACCGAGAGTCTAGTGTATTAATATTAATTATATAGCCAGAACCTAACTGAACCACTTAATAACGCTTATTATACTCTTGTATGTATATATACTATATATTCTTGACATATCTCAATATTCATTGACAGTTATATTTAAACATTTTTTAAGTCCGTATACATGGAAATAACTGTTCAAGAAATCGAAAATAAACGCATAACAATTTTCAGTATGTATCAGGTAGCAGAGGTGTGGCTTGAGGCGCATTGACACCCGCAAGTTGACGAACCGAATCGGCATTATTATTATCTGTTTCAATGTTTTTCCCACATGTTACCGCGATGATTACGAATGCGACGAATTTGTTTTTAAAGAGCATGAGTTGCATAATAATTATAGCAAAACAACCAATGAATCACCTGGAGTATGTGTGTTTTATTTATTGTTTTCATTGTTTTAGAATCGATGGATTAACATAAACATCATCATGTTTATTTGTAATTTTTCTTTTTTTTAACAAGTATGCGCAAGTATGTATAGAGGTATTAAAAAGCATAAAACAATTGAAGGACGTATAGTCAATGGCATATCATTTTTGTCACAGGTTATTCCCAGAACTTGGAGGGCCCACAAGAAATATTTTTTTCGTATTACTTTTCGTTTACTTTTCTGTTTTTAAGTAGCCAATATATTTATACATAATTTCAAAATCAATCTGTTTCGGTTTCCAATCGGATAATATTCTTTTCTAATCGTTTAATTGTAATTTTTACATTTTTTTTTCTCAAAAATAAAACTATTATCTGCCGTTACTTTACTATAATCAAATAATAAAGAGTTCAATCAACATGTGTTCAACAAACTCTTTCAGCAATATGAACGATTTCGAGTCTTGGGAAGGGCATTACACGAGACGAGACAGAGTAATTGAATTAAAAAACTAAATTTCTTAAATTTGTAAAAAAAAAATACGGTGGTCTGGTTGTGTAAAACTGCCGGTAACATCTTGTAAAATATTACATTGATATCAATTCGAAAAATCTATGGAAGAGTTGGTTTGTGAATTCATCTTGATAAGACTACCTATATATGTATATATATATACACATAAAACTTTCGGAACTTTTTAAAAATTATCTTTTATAAAACAATTGAAAATTTTATAGGAAATAAAAAATAAGAATGTTAACGACGGTTTTAATATCTAATATTAATATAGCCAGAAAAATATAGTTCGAAATGAGCTAAATCTAATAGTTTTATAAACATACTTTACTTGTAGTTAATTATTGGAAAAAATATATAAAAATTAAATAATAAATAAATAATGAATTTATACACGTTGACATCTGACTAACATTTCTTTAATATGTTGTGCTATCACTGAATAAAAATCTATAGGTACTTATTACTTTGTATTACACAATAATAAAAATTGTTTTTACATTTGGTTCAGCAATCGATATCATAAACATAAATAAATTAAAATATAGTAATGTTTTTTTAAAGTATAATTCATGAAATTTTTTTTTTTAAATCTTGTATACTTTCTAATTGATTGAAATATTGTGTTGTGTATACAGGTACATAGGACAGATTAAGTATCTGAATACTGAGATCTAATTTAATATTAATTTCATATAGATATATACATAAGTATTAATTAGAGTAACGAACGGTAAGGCTTTGCCTTGAGGTTTTAACCTCCTAAACTGCAGTGAAAGAAGTTTTTTTTAAAATGATGTAATTAATTAACAATTACCTGCATAATTATACAGTAGTATTTTTAATATCTACCATTATTATTAACACACATATGTATATTGTATATACTAATTTTGATGAAATATTCTTACTTTAGCTATAAGCTAGAAACTTGAAATTTTTACTAAACATGTAAAATATTATGTAGGTAGTTTTTATTTTTTTTCTTAACATATTTTATATAATATGATAATATGTCTACAAGGTTACAATCATAAGTTATGTAAGAAATATAAACATACAGATAATTAGAAGAAAAGAAATAACAAATTATTATAATACATATATCTACATATAATTCATTGTTCCGCAAATTAAACATGATCATTACATATCATTTATAAAAACACAATTAAGTGCATGCTATTTAATATTGTTATATAATCATAAATAAGAGATGTTCACTTTTAAGAACTGTAACGAATCGAAAGTTGCATGTTTTTATTATATCTCATTTTTTATTTTTGTTAGATCGACAATATTTTGTATAGAATTCAATTTATGATCCAGTATCAGTACGGATTCCTGTCGTAAATCAAGGGCTATATGTATATAATAAATAATATCTTATAAAGTTATTGTTCTAGATTGTTATTGATTTTATTATTTTATAATAAATAACAAAAAAAAATATTTCTGTAATTTATGGAAATAAATGACTAAAAATGGGCATGACTGTGCGGAGTGCACAGCCGAGGGATTGGCGTGAATACGTTCCAAATCCAGGGTTGCGGCAGTGGGGTTAGATAAAACTCAGATTTATGATGTACTTGCACCGTCGTTGACAAAGGTGTGCTCTGTACATCCTGATCCTTTCAGCTACTGGTAATTTGGTATATTTTCCGATAGCTGCTGAAACGCTCTTTCCAATGCTGTGCGTCTTTTATATTTCATACTGGCTTTTATATTATATGAAGTTTTTCACTCACTAAAACTAATTAAATGTTTTGATTCGTAATTGTACCTCGTAGATTTAATCGAGATCTATAACTTGAGACCAAAACCAACGTGATAACTGCTCTGAGTGTCGAGCTATACTGATTGTAAATTTACACTAGCGCCTAAAATGATCGTTGCGCATTGAACCCTCCTTCACTCGTACCGCATTTCCGCGAGGGTGGCTCAGTGTTTAATGGGTACAGACCAATACGCCGGTTATAATTATACCAAAATCATCCCAGTAGGGTTTTTAGTTTCTGAGTTATTCAATGGTTTTAGATCATCCTAAAAACGTTACATCAAGTTTTTTAAATACCCCTTGCTTGGCGTGAAACACTAGACGTTATTCACGTAAAAACTGCTATAGTAGTGTACTTATATATAGTTTAACAATTAGGTATATTAAAAAATTGTTTATTTTATGATTTAAGAAAGTTAACATAGTTTCTATTTCAATTTAATTTTATTGTGAGTAAACGATAACGAGGGTAATAAATCATTATCGCACATTAAATTTAATATCATCTTTTTATCGATCAACAGTGCCTATTTATATATATTATTATTATTGTAAACTTGTGTTCTTGTGTAACCTCATTTTCGAGTGCATTAAGAATAAAATACATATGATGTTATCAGGCACGGATTAACTATTTTGCAGCCTAAAAATTTAAAAAAATCTATTCTACTCAATGTAACATTGAAAAGGGAGTTAGCAAAACTGATCTCCGCCGGGGGTAGACCTAGAAAAGAGCAGAAAACCCGGCCAAAAGGAGACGCCGGCAATAGTAAATAATGACCAGAAAATGTCCTCAATAATATAATATTTTTTTAAAGATGCCCATATAGGCGCAGCAAGTCCATACTATACGTCTCTACCTCTACTCAATTTCCTATAGAGCGCATATTTTATGATTTTGTAACTTGATTAATTAAACAAATTTCAAAAATATATTTAATTTATGCATCTGAGTCATTTTGGCTTCTGAACAAGTAAATAAAAATATATACGTCTACTCTGACCCTATATAATATACTATTAACAGGGCCGGATTAAGCAAGCGCGGGGCCCGTAGCAAATATTATAAAGAGGCCCTTGGCAGTGGCGTGGGGGGGGGGGGGGGCTCGGGGAGTAAATCGATAGCTTCACCCACTCCCCCCGAAAAAAGTCAATAGGATTTTTTTGCACATTAAGCGGGCGTCACCCCCTGTGAATTTTTAATGACATAAAAATATCAGTGGGATCTATTTTTTAAATAAATTGGATGGTCATCACCTCTATAGACTTTCAATAATAAAAAAAGTCAATTCACTCAATTTATTAGTCATTTTTCCCATTGGAAGTTTTAAATAACCAAAAAAAGAGGTAAATATTATACGATAGACATAGAGCATGGACCGCGCATCTAACTCGAAAACCGAGCCGTGTCAAAAGAAAGAGATAGAAAATGGTTTGTCCTTATTTAAACAGAAGTAACTATTTATTTCTTATTAGAAAAAGAGATAGATATATCCCAAACATCACCGTATCTATCTCACTGTTTTGAAGAAATATTACACCATTTTTTTCGGGATACATCTATCTCTTTTTCTAATAAGAATGAAATAAATGAATTATTAAATAAGGACAAGTATGTCCCAAATCATTTTCCATCTATTTCTTTTGACACGGCTCTGTTTTCGAATCAAATGCGCGGTCCATGCTCTATGTCTATGGGTAAATAGGCTTTATTTTTTAACAAATAAGACAGATGTCACTCCTTCAGGTTGTCACCCGGGTCGGACCGCCCTGCCCCCCTACCCACCCCCTAACTACGCCGCTGACTGACTTGATTTAGAATATACAATCCTTAAAAAAATTGATAAGTTAATAAAAAATTAAAGGATATTTTTTTGAACCCTTTTAACCTTTGGCAAAGAACGGAAAGGGATGATAAAATTTGTTGAAATTTTTATTCAAAAATTAGAAAGCACAAACTTTAAAAATGTGATTTGGAACACGCAAATTAAATGAATTTTCGCGGAAATATAACTGTTTGCTTTTTTTTTAATTATCCTTTAATTTTTTTGAGGTGTGTATAATAAAACACCACTTTTACAAACAAAATTTTCTTGATTTGATTTGAGCAAATTTAGAAAAAATCGATTAAAAAAATCAAAGATCGGAGATTCAAAAATCGATTTTTCGATTAAATCGAATCGAGATCGGAAACCCTAAATTTAAATTATTTATTATTGTAGATTTGAACACCCCGTATCAACCATTGGACGGTAAGTGGTAAGTCCAATAAGAGATATTTTTCCGCAAAGTCGCGGGGCCCCCAGAGACGCGGGGCCCGTAGCATTTGCTACTCCTGCTACGTTGTTAATCCGGCCCTGACTATTAACTTTGAACTATAAACCTAAATGAACGTTAAAATTAAATTACAAAAAACAACAAAGAATTTAACGATTATTCTACGCAATAAACACGTGTGGACGCCCGCACCTCGCGTTGAATGTCCTAAAAACTAATTTACATATAATCTATACACATATACCGCGGGTTATACGGCTGACTCATATCTACAGTTGTCATGTACATATGTATTTGTGATGACAGCAGTCTCTAACAACGGTAACAACGGACGGTCCGAGAACGAAATCTATATGGAAATGCTGAATAATTAATACGGAATACATATGTATAATTATACATTAATGTGATGTAAATGAGTAATATTTTCAATGATGTGATGTCATGCTTATTATTATTATTGCAATGTATTCCCATAAGACAAAACTCAAGGAAATATCATATTGAATATGTGCTAGAGGAATTTCAAAACATAAGTGTTATAGACATATTAAATATATTGTTTTCAAATAACTATTGTGTTTAATTATTTTTCCATCAATTAGAGTTCCGCGTTTCGATTATTCTTATAACTTATAACATAACAAATTATTTAATAAAACTATTTTTACTTTTCAAAAATCATAACACGAAAATAAAAGAATTTAATTCGTGAGCGTACGTGATCGTGATATTTTTAGGGTTCCGAAGAAACCCTATTAATCTCACTTTATCGTTCGTCCGTCCGTCCTTTAAATCAAGCTTGCGGCCCTCGAAGACCCTTGGTGCGGCCCGCGAGCATAATTAAAAAAAAAAATTAGATAGTACTTACGACTAACGACTAAAAAAAAAAAAAAGGTCCTCTTAAGCTAACTGTATTTATATATATAAAAATATATATATAATAAAATGAGAAATTGAAACTGCCGCGGCCAAAAAAAAAAAAGGTCGTCAGTTTTATATTATAACCTGCGGTCCTTAGTGCACCAAATTAAACAAAAATTTTTGCTATGCGGCCCGGAAGGTTCAAAAGGTTGGACACCTATGCTTTAAATTATATAAGCTAGAAACTTGAAATTTTTACTGAACATGTAAATGATGCCCTCTAGTAAAAAATGTATAAATTCGTTGAAAAAATAATTTTTCAAAGGGGGCGCTAAGGAGCTATGTTAAAAAAAATTTATACCAAGGCATGTGACACGTCAAAATGTATAACCAAACTAGTGGAATTTGACCCTTTTTCTTATTTTTTTCTAAATCAAAAATGGTGCCAACAAAGGGTTAAAAGCAGTATTTTATTTTGCCCCCCCCCCCAACTCGATAACTACTGGTTCAAAAAATCTGAAAAAAATTGATAACGAGGCTACTTATGAACAATATCATTTTAAATTTTGGAGTAACAGGGAGGGGTGTCATAGAATTTTTATTTTCATAACTAGGCATATGGGGTGTCGAAATGTAGATCACAATTAGTAGAATATGACCCTATTTTTATATTATTTTCTAACTCAAAAATGCACTAGTGGCTCCAAACAGTCCACGAAGTACGTACATAGGTACTTCGGAACCCTAATGGCATACACCCGTGTATGTCTTTACCGTATTATTTTACAATAATACGTAATCGTGAGCAAAAAGTACTCACGTGTCCAGCTCTAATGTCAATATATAGAACCGTGTTAATTTATCAATAGCATGATTCTTATTTAAATTATATTAACACGCAGGTGTAATATGAAATACATTACCTATAAAATAATAATTATAGCGCATGCGATATTTTATCAATGTTTTTTCGTATATTGTGGTAGACATTTAAAATTTTTTAGGTACTACTGATTGAAAAGTTTACTGTAAGCCACATGTAGGTATACATATGTGTGCATATGTACTATGTACCCATGTCCCCAGGTGATAAGTATATCCATGATTCTTTGTGTTTCATTATTATTGCACAAAATAATCACAAAGCATTTTACAGTCTATTCATGTAATATTTTAGATGAATCACTTTTTTGTATAGCGCACGCTTAGAATCTTTACTTAATATTTTAATTTTAATAGTTTTTGTTCAAAAAGTTATTTTTTTAAATAAGTATTGAGTTAGTACCATATACCTAATAACAAATATAAATAGGCTTTCAAAATAATATAATATATTAAAAGAAATGCAGAAGCTTTGTTTTTATTTTGTGAATAGAAAACTTTAAAAAGAAACATATTATAATACCGATAATTTGTTTTATTTATTGAATATTAGTATCGTAAGTTTCACAATTCAAATGTACTATAGCTACATCTCATATTATATTATACTTAGACATGAACACAAGAACAAAATAAGTAATAAATTATACAATCTAATCAATAAAACATATTTTTCAGCAATTTTAAAATACGTCTTTTTTATAATACGCCTATTTTTTTTAACAAATATCAATTATTATTTATAACAGTAAAAATTGTCACTAGGACGATTCAGTTCAAAATTAATCACTTATCAATCAATTATGTGACACTTATCAAGTTTGGTTGACAATTTTTTTGTTTTCAAAATGTAATTTTGAAGTAAACCTATCAATTACTTCATTAACACAATTACTTTATCGATATTTATTTGGGTGATCTTAAAAAAGAATTACTTTAAGAGCAAGGTATACTGTATTTTGGAATTGAGCTTTATTTTCTAATAAAACAAGTATGTCTTTATTAAAACAATTTAATTACCAAAGTCCGCAAATATAGTTTGTTTTTTTAAATTATAGCTTTTCTTTTGTTTATGTTTTTTCTCCAGTAACGGATAAAGAAAAACCAATAATGGGCATCCTGTGATGGACAATTACTAATGATTACAAAATGATAAGTACTACGACACAAAAGTTATAAAATAAAGAATCGTTAAATTTGAAACAATGTAAAGCAGATAATAATTAGTTTAAATGTCCACCAAATTGGTCGATTGTCATCAAATTAAGCTGTTTTACAGTTAAGTGTCTATAGATTATGATTCAATAATGGCAGTAATCAAATATCAACAAATATTTCTAATTTAGTACATTTAATTAAACAAGTTTCCAATACTAGGGTATGATCCAATACTGGTGCCAGTACCTTATCGAATATTGTCCTATTTTATAAAAAAAATGCTTGAGAGCAAAAGCTATGCTATAACACTATCTGTGAGGTATTAAATATAAATGACAACCCACTGACAGTTGTAATGAATGGTAAAATATATATTAATGAACTTGACTCATGCGCGTTAAGTAGAAATCGACGATTTAAAAACAGTGGTGACAATTGTACCTCATAAAATGTATAGTATTTACATTATTATACATTTATTACTACCACTGCTCTAGAATCCCGAACAAATTCGTAACGATTTGACACCTTGCAGATAGTGTTACTATACTGTATTATATAACGTAACCATGCAAATTGTTAAAAGAAACTTTTAATTTCGTTTTCGTTTCATTAGTATTCCTCAATTTCAAAAACATAAGAACAGAAAACTGTTAAACAATTTGAACAATCTAAAAATTTCTAAATGTTGCAAACATTCATTCCATCAATCAATCACAGATGAATATTCAAGTAAAAGTCTTGAATTCGGTAATGTCAACAACAGTGAAACCTCGTAACGCGTGTATTCAAATTAAGAAGTAGTGATACAGTTATTGATCTTAAACATTCGACAGTGAAATCTTAAACGCCAGTGATAACAACACGTCTCGAAATTGAGGTCATTATGACAATTAATATTCAAATATACTCCGTAACTAGGAGTGTAAAATATGTTAATTGTTTATTTTATGTTAAACAAGTTACAAACTTATAACCCTTAATAGAAGTTACGTTTTAATGTTTATACTAATCATAAATAGACTGAGACCAATCAAATACCTGTTCTTCTAACCTTGCTTTGTTCTTCCCAGTATGTAATAATAGGCAGTAGGCAACCTTTTTTGTTCATTTATATGGATTTGCCCTCTATTTAATAATAGCTTATAGATTTTCGTTCCTTATTATTTCTGCCCTGATTAAACGAGGTGGTATATTTATATCCAGTATTATAAAGAATTTGCTCTCGAGCAAAAGCTAAGCTAACGTTATCTGCGGGGTATTAATTATAAATGGCAACCCAATGACAATTCTAATGAATGGTATGTTTTATATGAATAATCGTGATGTATGCGCATTAAGTAGAAATCAGCGTACACAAGCAGTAGTGACAATTGTACCTCAAAAAATGCTTAGCACAGTGATGGTTAAAATCAGGTGCGAATTAGTATTTTCTAATAAAATTTTTAAAGCTATTATAAAAACTGTTCTGGGGCGAAGAACGTCAGTAAACGATGCGAGTCACCCAAAATATCTTGGTGTGCCATCTCTGACACGCGTGTCATAGGTTACCCATCACTGGCTTAGCATTTACATTATAATGTATTAATTACCCCTGCTCTAAGATCCCGATCAAATTAATGTTGATTTGACACCTCGCAGATAGTTTTAGCTTAGCTTTTGTTTTAAAAGTAATTTAAAATTTAATTTTATTCAAAAAAATTAATTTCTTAATTAAACCTTTTAATTATATGATTGGATATCCCTGTAGTAAAAAAGATTTATCATAAACTAATTTAACATTAATGAAGCGTTGCTAAACAAAATTAAAAATTCAAGGTTTCACTTTTAGCACTGTGAGACAACAATCGAGCGACACTTGTTAGATATTTGTTTTAATCAAAAGTAATAATCATATATAATGTTGTTAGAAGAAAGTTTGTGGTTTCATCAGGTGTATATGTAAATTATACAACATTTGAAATAGTTTAAAAAAATTCCACTAACAACAGGTTAATTTAATGAATTATTACAAATTGATTAATTTCGGAAATGAAATATTAAAGTAATTAAATATATAAACAAATGTATGAATCATACATTACTGATTGATTAATTTGTATAAGTATCTACAATGTACATATAGGAATAAAAATACAACCAAATGTATTTATTCACACCTGCATTCAAATACCAACAAATTATCGACCACGAAAATATAATAGTTGAGAAATTGATGTTTTATATTTTTTTAAATTGACATTCATGCATGTCAGTCAGCGTTGTCCGGGCAAATATACAAAAATTGAACCATAGTTGTATGAAATTATAAGGTACTGGCACCAGTTATGGCCGCTATACGAGCAAGGTTTACTGTTTTTGTGATTGACGGGTTTCTTTTTTGTCATTCTCGTGAACTCATGTTACTAATAAAACAAGTTACTCTATTTAATCAATTTAATTACCAAAGTCTGCAAATAAAGTTTGTTTTTTTAAATTATAGCCTTTTTATTTTGTTTATGTTTTTTCTCCAGTAATTGATAAACAATGAAAAGCAGTTTCTATGATAATATAATAATTAATAATTATAAATTTTAGTAATAATTAGTTTAAATATCCACCATTTTGACACCTATTGGCCGATTGTCATCAAATCGCGCTGTAAGACAGTTAAATGTATATATATGGATTAATATTCAGAAATGGTAGTAATCAAATATCAACAAAGACATGTTTCTAATTCAATACATTTAATTTAAAAATAGTCATTACTGGGGTCATATCCAAGACTGGTGCCAGTACCTTATATCATACATGAAATTTTTCTCCGACTTGCGTCACACTTGTCTTAACTGCTTCACATCTGGCATACGAGTATATGTTACTCATAAAAAATACTTTTATGAAAGTGTCACCCAAATCGATTCAGTATTTTCTAAGATTAGCGTTAACCAGAACCGTAACTAGAGGCTTGGGGGCCCGGGGCAGGAAGTGATCAAGTGGCCCCGGTGGTAGTTACGGTCCTGGCGTTAACAAACTTTTTCTCTGTATTATATTACTTCAGATTACTTTAGATTATCGTTCTATTTTCTGCAAGCTATTCTAAAAGAAAAATTAATTATTTTGTCGTATGAAAGGCCCATTTATCTATCATTTGTACTTTTGACCAAATGAATATTACATAAAATCTATAATAAAGTACCTATAAACAACTTTTTACCTTATTTTGTAATATCGGCAAAAACCATATCAAAATTTATAATACGTATTGTTAGATATACCTACGAGCAATAATAAATTATAAAGTAACAATATGTTGAATTGTATTTATGACTTCATTGTATTGTTTGTATAAAACATGTATTTTTATTTAACTACTATACAAAACCAGGTAAAAAATGGGAAATCTGAATATAAAAGAATTCATGAAATACATATGTTCTTGCTTTTGATATTACCTTACAAAACAAAAACATTAATACCTAGTATTAAAATAATAATAATAGATTTAATAGATCAATAATACTTCTACAACACATAATTATTTTTTCAAAATACTAGCATAATTCACACATCAATTCAACACGTCTATTTTACATATGTTCAAAAAACCTTTGACCGTTGAATGCATACACACTACACAAGCATGTATACATTTTAATCAAACTACAATCATGGCCCATGCATACGAGTTCATGTTTCGAAGAGAAATTATCTTGGCGCAGATTGTCGTGTCACTTTCTTCTGTTGTAAGTTTGGATAGATGCTGTGATCACTTTCTTCATATCTCGCCTCTTAATAACGTGTGTTTTTGCAATTAACGTGAGATTATCTCCATCGTCCCTGTAAGATTAACCCGTGATGTCATTGATGACATTTGGATAACTTGATTTACAATTAGTTAGATTTTTATAGATTAAAACGTATCAGACGTAACTTACAGCTAAGAGCTTAAGATATCACAAAAGCGACAATAATTATTTGATACATATAAGAAAAAATTATTAATATTATTTCAGTAATAATAATAATAATTTTTAAATAAGTAATTACATCTTTATAATATACTAGCTGGGCCCACGCGGCTTCGCTCGCGTGGACTACAAAATTATTGTTTAGGATTTAAAAAATATATAGTTGAATTAATTACAAACACGATTAGTTATTAATGTAATAAAAACCAAATAACACTTAAATTACCTACCTAACAAAAACGAATCAGAATAAAAAGTAAAAATAATTTTTGTTCTATTTAAATTTAAAAGTTAATTATTGAAAACAAAATAAACAATTGACAATCAATAGAATACCGGCCTGTTCTTCCCAGTGTGTTGGCATGTTCCCTCGCCGCTCCCCGCGCACGGTCACAATCGCGCGAACAATATGTTCTAATATGTATATTTCGATATTTTCTAAACTATACGACCAAATTGGATGCTGTAAATGGCAAATTATATCTACATTAAGTACTTATGACGATGAAATCATTTATTTTGATAAGGATTAATGTTTTGCAGGTCATAAGTCCATGTAAACAGAACCCAAATATTTTATGTTTTCTTTGTAACATAAAAGCAGTCATTGTGACTTAAATATAAAAGTTAGACATATCGTGTCGCTGACTTTATTGTAGAACTTTTGATTCTACACAATTCTTTAATACATTATTTTGTTCTATATTGAACGGTTTAGGCAGCGTATTACAAAACAGCGCGCCGACGGCAAAATTTTTTCCGACTTGATTTACTATTATCGTCACTACTTAGTTGTTATGTTACCTAACGTAAAAAAATATAGCCTATAACCTGGCCAGAGAATGTACCTATGAATTAAAAAAAAAACATGTAAATCGGATAAGTGGTTCTCGAGTGATAAGGTAACTAACGGACAGACAGACAGACAGACAGACAGAGAGACGTTGAGCTTTATATATATTAAGGATGATGATTTTGCGGTGATTTTCACGGGTGTCACCCTCAATGGGGTGACATCCGTGTAATATGTTAAAAAATAAAGCCTATTTACCAGGCAGTAAAATGTGTAAAAAAAAAATTTATAAGGGATGTGATAACTGATAACCAACCAATTTATTTTTTTTAAATAGACATTTTTCTGTCGTTAAAAAATTACAGAGAGGTGACACCCGCCTCATGTGTAAAAAATAAAACCTATTGACTTTTTTGGCGGGGGATGGGGTAACACTTTCCATTTCTGCCCGAGTGTCTGTCCGTCCGTCTGTCTGTCTGTGTATGTCATAGCCTTCCCATTCTCTCATTTATATACCTATTAATATGAAATTTGGTATACGGACGTAGATTGATGACTAAAAAAACAGAAATGATGAGATTTTTGAAAAAATAATTTTTTAGATCCCCCTCCCATATACTGAAAAGTACACTCAAAATTATTTTTCTCACTTACCCCATTGAGTTTTAGGATCTTCTGATTTTAACCCTTCACGAGATATTTGCTTTCAAAGTCGTTATCAAAGCGTCCCCCCCCCTCCTCTAATTTCTAAAATATCGATCCAAAAAATCTTAAAAATTCGTGTGTAGTTTTTAATTAGTAATTTCAATGAAAATTATAACGAACACTAGCAAAAATAGTTTATGAATTTTTTTTTAATATAACTTAAGAGAATGTTAAACACGCACTTGGCCGATTTTATTTTATTATAATTTTAATTCAAGAAGAGTTGTCTTTATTTTACATATAACTATATGATAAAATATTTACAGCTTGTACCAGAACAGTTATAATTTAATATATTTTAAAATAGCTTTACTCAAAATATTAGGATGTCAATACCATTATTTTTGTTCAAAAATTTTGATTAGAGTTAAAGAAACGCTAATGTTTCAAAGGTCATCAACGGACAGGGTAACCGGTGATTGCATGGAAAGTGAAAAAATTTTAACATAAACATTCTAATTCGAAATGTCACAGCAGCGAGCGGACGCACGGGAAAACGACTAGTATCGTGTTTATATTTTCACTTTTTTACAAAATACCAAACATTCCAACATGTGCTTGTTCAATACTGATCAATGTTTTAATCCTATGTAATACCTATACAATTGTTTTTTTATATTCCGTATTTATTATTATATCATTCTATAACTAAATTGTATAATTTTGTTTTAATATTTCATCATAGACGCCGATTCCGAAGCGGGTGAAATCAAATTGGTATCGAAGTACTTAATTTGTTTCTCAAAAAATATTAAACTGAATATATTAACTAATAAATTATAAAAATATACGTACCTGTTTGTTTATAAAGATCGTAACAGGCATCAATTTTCTCAACTATGTGACTATACTTACAATATTACCAAAATCATCAAAAATAATCCATAATATATACTTATTACCATGTTATATACTTTTTACTGATTTTTCAATCTCACTTTAGACGGTAAATTATGTAGACACGGTTTTGATTATACGAGTATATTAACTGTTAAATTTTAAAACAAAGTTCATACTATGGGCTCGCTGCGGAACTTACTTTAAGTATCTTTACAATACAATACAACAAAACAATTAGGCTACCATAATAAGTACGGCTGTAATTAGGCTAAATCAGGGCGCCTACGTAAGGGTGGCCATTATTAATTTTAAAACAAATGTGTAAAAGGGGACCTTCAACTTATTAACACAAAGACGCGTCTGGAGGTAATCTCTAGAGCTTAAATGCCTTCCCTGTTATCTTAGTAAATATATAAATTATTTTATATATAAAATAAAATTTCATTTTTCATTTTCTCAAAGTGCACCCCTGAACGAAAATCTATTTTCTGCCGCTAACTTTAATTTAGAAAATAACAAAGGTATTTAATAAATATTATAATAATA
This sequence comes from Sialis fuliginosa, assembly GCA_961205875.1. Taxonomy (NCBI): domain Eukaryota; kingdom Metazoa; phylum Arthropoda; class Insecta; order Megaloptera; family Sialidae; genus Sialis; species Sialis fuliginosa. Next base: position 16,249,263 of record OY540812.1, read on the forward strand.
TATACATTGTACACAGTTATAGCACTATGACTGCTGCCAAATGCAAAATAATACATTATACAATATGTTACATACAATATCCAATAATAATAATAAACTCGAAATATTAAGATCCATTCCATGATTTAAAAATAGAATAGTATTTGAAAATTTTTTTTTTCGTTTAAGCAGATGATAAATATTGATCAATCAGCAGCTAAAAATTACATTTTTAAATTGAAAAATGTTTATTTTCAATCAATCAATTGTAGTAAAATTCTTGGAACAATCTCAAAATACCTACCTACTAAAATATTTAATAAATCTAAAAATAATTTTAAAAATAACATGCATTTTCCATATGATTGGTACACGAAACATAGGCGCCAATTTTAGAGAGAAGAACAAAGATCCCCTTGATTAATTCAATTATAAGTAAAAATTCCAAACTTCTCTCGAAATGTATATTAATCGGCGCCTACGGCACGAAATTATTTTATTTACAAAAATATATTAAATATTAATAAAAATGTATATTTGTTACAGGAGTCAATCAAAGTCTTCATATCTTGCGTCATATCGGCGATTTAGCGGAAATATCGGTCCAGCCGAGGGCGATGGCAGCTACAAGCGAATGACATCTCCAGAGCTGGCATTAGATTGTGCTACCCTTGAATGTGAACGTACCCCAGCCCACTGTCACACATTGTCATCTTCCGACTGCAATAATGGTGGACTGTTGCAACGGCTGGGTTTTGCTGAACTACGACGTGCTGCAGCACAACACAAGAAAGTTGTTAACAACAAGACAATGCCACCAGTCCCCAAATATAACTTACCTGATGTTCTACCTGCTGAAGCCAAAACTCAACCTCCTAGATCTCTATCATTATCTCCTGATACCTCGCCAAGTAATAGTTTAAAGAAAAAGCTCCATTCTATGTATCCTACATCACCTACAAATCATTTGAAAATATCCCCAACATCACATGAAGCATATATACCTATTTCAAGATATACTCCACCTTCTTCACCATTGAAAACCTCTCCTACGTCTGAAAAGCCACCTGCAATATCACCCAGATATACTCCTCTAACATCATCGCCAACTTCATCAGTCCCACTGAATATTGGACACACCCCGACAACAAAACCTGCACCCTCTTCTCTAGCTAACCCTGTGAAAACATCACCCACGTTACATGACATGGTCATTCTTCCATCCAAACATAATATCGGTAATAAACATCCAAACCAATCTCCTAATGCTTCACCACGTAACGCAACGACACCTACTCAAGTTGTGTTTCCTCTGGTACGAAAACAAGAACAAAGTCCTGAAAATGATACAACCGATTTGCAAAGATCACCTAGTGATAAAAAATCACCCAAACATAGTTTTCGACGATCTCCAAAACGTGCTTCAAGAGGTTCTAAGCGTAGATTGTCAAGTCCACCTTCAGAAAAAGTCATATATGATAGTCAGGAAACTGAAAAAATTGAACCAGCAGTTACTGAAACTATACAAAGGCTTAGTTTGTCAAAAGATGCTGATACCAATACGGTTATCTCTAGTAGTGACACCAATAAGCCTTTGGAAAATAGTAATGTAGAAAATATTAAAGATGATAATGGTGAAATGAAGAGTCCAACTTCATATGTGGTCAGTCGAGGGATTGAAACAAATGATGATAGCTCATCACCTAAAGTCATTGAAAGCCTGCAACTTATCCAAAGGACAGAAGTAGTTTTAAGAGTAAATGCTTGTATGTTAGATGCAGCCTCGCAAACTGATTTAAATGTTGAAGATTCATGGAGTGGTCGACAACCTACACCAGAAGATCTTGAATGTGAAAGGTTATCAGCAGATCTTATTAAACAACTACCACCTACAGACCAACTCAAATGTATTTTAGGTGAATATTATACATTTTAACTTTCTGTTATTTATCTATGTATCTATGCCAATAATGAAATATTTTTTACAGCACCATCCACTAATCATAAAAAATCATCAGACTATGTAAGTGATTTGTACAAACCAGAAGTAATTTCACGTTCAAGACCCACTCCTAGCAGTTCTCCATCCACATTTGTCTCCAAAAATTGCACAAATGGGTAAATACATTTTATTTAACTATAATTTAGCTTTTACATTTTTGAGGTATATTTATCAAATATTTATTTTTAGTGTATCAACTTCTACGACTATTTCTTGTACATCAAGTGATTCCCCTAGTCCTTTATCCCCAACGTCAACATATTTTACGACGTCTGAGTCGAAAGCTAAGTTCCTGACAATTTATAAACGTGATGTTAAGCAACACAGTTCCTCAAATTTTACATCTACGTTACAAGATGCAACTGATTTAAACAAGAAAAAGGTATGTCTTACAAATGTACAATAATTAATAACAAATAATTTATTATAAAATATTTTGCATAACTTAAATCACTTATTTTAAAGGAGGAACTGGTAGAACGTCTAAGTAAGAAACTAGAGGTGTTACGCGGTGAGCAAGTGATTGTATCAGAAGAAGAACGTCTGAACGATTCTCTTGGAAACCGTGTTTGTGAACGATTGTCAGCCTCAGGCGGAGCCGCACCACATGAATTAGCAAAGTACCGACTACATGTAGAAGAAGTTGGTAAAATAACCAGCCTGTTGCTTGGTTTGTCAGGGAGACTTGCTCGAGCACATAATGCATTAACAGAGCTACCACCAGAACATTCTGATAAGGTTTGTATATTTTATGTTAAAATATTTTTACATATTTGTTGCCATATTTTATCCAGTAGCTAAAATGTTCAATTTTATAAATTTCATTTTACAGAAAACACTTGAAGCAAAACGCAACAAACTTGAAGAACAACTAAAAGAAGCGAAGCAATTGAAAAAGAGCATAGACAAACGCAGTACTTGTGTCTCAAATATATTGCGCAAATATCTTAATGGTGATGAATATGAAGACTATGATCATTATATAAACATGAAGGCAAAGCTTATTGTCGATGCTCGTGAGATTGCTGATAAAATTGAACTGGGAGAGGAGCAATTATTGGCACTTAAAGAAACATTATGTGAGATATCTAACACGTAATTATTGACTTTTGTTATAATCATTTGGTTTTTTTATATTGATAAACAAAAAATTATTGGTTCAAAAAGAATTGAAGATTATTGCAATAAATATAGTAGGTATTTATAAAAGAAATCTATAATGTATATATGAAATGCCTATTATTGCTTAAAACTCAAAATGAGTTGCTGGGTGCCTAGTCTTTATAATCTGTGCTTTTTCTTAATTAATAATGTGTAATGTAACTATAAACAAATATTCATTAGTTACTGAGACTGTATGTGTGAATATTTTTAAATCACTGTCAAATAATCATCGATAGTTTTTATTTTATTTATTTTTCTTTTGTGAGAGTCAGTATCAAAATTTATTGACCTTTGGTTTTATATTAGTCAAAATATTTAACATTATATGGAAAATTTAAAATTGTTGTTTTTATTTTTCTCTTACCACTTGATAAATTATTTTTCAAGAGGTTAAGATGAAATATTGAATATTAGATTATTTAGCCAAATGAAAATGTTTAATTAAATTTGATTAATTATAAATTAATTATTTAAAAGTGATAAGATATTTAAAAATACATATAGATTATATTATATTTCCATAGACATTTATGATTTATATTTAAATACTTAATAATTATTACAATTTCATATAAGTAATTTTGTAAATTTTTAGCCATAAAATAAGCCATACTGGATATATTTTGATAATGTTTCAATGACTTAATTTTAAGTAGATAGAAATAACTTAATGATTACTTTATGCATGTAAATATAATTGTACTTAAGGTAATTTAAGATTATGAAAATACTGATTGATTTTTAAAATAATTAATAAAAAAATATAAGTACTTTTTAATCGAATAAAAATAAAATATACACTACAAAATTTTTTTTAAATTTGTTTTAAGAAATCATTAATTATTTTAAAAATCTATAGTATACATAAAAATTTATCTAAAAATGTGATGGTCATAAATTTATTAATACATCGTCCTATCAAAAGTATTTATGCATATATTATGTCAGTTAAAATTGTAAAATATGATGTAAAGTGAAAATATTAGGAATAGATAGCCATTCTTTTTTGTATTTTGTATATACTAGTCTAGTGATGTATTTGTAAAATCTTATAAATACATATATGTATATATGTGCATGTATGCATATAGCATATGTGTATATGCATATACATATGTATGTATGTATACATTCACAAACATAAATGGTGCTCTGGAAATGAACAATTATCGATTTTTTTCTTTTTATGATTACACAATATGCTTATGTAATTGTTAGATTAGTCATTTTTCAAACTGTCATTTTATTGTAAAGCAGTGCATTTACCTGCTGGCAAGTAATAAAAAATATATATTGATTTATTTATTGACTTTTATTCAAATTATTTTCAGTTTCAAAATTCAGCATGGTCCAAAGTTATATAGGTATATGTACAGTGTACAAATATTATAAAACCAATGACGAATCCATAATTTTGTATCGGCACGATTTTTCAATACCAAAATCAGGAAAATAACTATGGAATCAACACTGTGTCCATCTGTCTGTTGCAGCCTTCTAACTACTAAGATGACTAGAATGTTAAGATTTGGCATAATTATAGTAAATAGTGAACCAATAATAAACATGAGTTATAAAAATAGAATTTTAAATTCTTAGTAGGTACTTTTTTAGGGGGAAAAAGGATTACCAAAAACACTTTTTATTCAATCCTGGCGAATTGGATTTGAAATGAAAGTTGACAATAAATTTAAGGAATTTAAATATGTAAATGTATTATTGTTAAAATCTTTGTTTAACAAATTTTTTTCAAAATCATCAAATTATTTTGTCTTGCCAGTGGCATACATTCTATACCCTAACGGATTCGGGTACACGCGTATACTGTGTGTATACGCGCAGTATACACACAGTATATGGCGTGTAAACGCTGTATGCGCATAAAGTCTGTGTAACAACCGTGTAAACACCCGGTATACGGCGTGTGCTTGGGAAAATTATATACGCGCGTTACACTGTGTATAGTGCGGTATACACGCGATTCATACGCAGTAAACTCTGAGTAAACACTTGTGTTATACAGTGTTTACGCGTGTAAACACTGAGTAAAAACGCGGTAAAAACACAATGTACTGGGTATACCAAGAAGTTATTCTTCGTGTAAATTCGGTGTATATGCGAAGTTTATACGCTATAAAAAACACAAACCGCAAGTTACCTCTCGCTAGGGAATCATGTTTGTGGTTTTTATAAAGGCTATAAATGTTACTTGTTTTTTTAAACGAAAAGTAGGGCTGTAAGTATAAATACTGTTAACATACACGGTTTATTCGACGTAATCACTGTGTAAATTCTATTAGTTACACGTCTACTACACGTATGAAAACGCGATACATTCGAATAATCACTGTGTAAACTGCGTGTAAATTCTATAAGTTACACGCGTTGAAAACGCGATACATTCGGAATAATCACCGTGTAAACGGCGTGTATACATCGCATAAACGCCGTATAAAAAATTCCCAAGGACACGTCATATACACGGTGACTACACCCCATAAAAGCGCAATAATCAGCGTGTATACTGCGTGTATACCGCGTGTAAACCGTGTATGATCAAAACCGTTAGGGTAATCAAAGGTGAACTACTTCAGGTTTAAAAAATATATAATAAATAGTTTATACATATGTTTATTACTTATCTTTATATACAGGTATAAAAATAACAAAAGTCACAATCCAAATAAATAAATGAACACAAACAGTAACATACTGCAATTTTTTCCACCACATATCTATTTATGTGGCCCATCAACCTCAATATAACCAATCTAATTTTTTTAAATAACAGTCTGTTACTGTTTATATATGCATAAATAAAATCAATAAGTATTAAACAAAATTAACCTGTGATTACGTACTTACAATTTTTATTTCACTATAGTGATCATTCAGAAGCCAAAAAGTAAATAAATTAATAAAATCTATATTTTTATAAAATGTTAAGGGAGCAACCATTAATTACATAAGGATGATTTTTGTAAGATTTAATTATTGTACTTAAAGATACATCAATTATTTTTATTATTTATATTGAACGCAATTTTAAGGGTCAATTACAATAGGAGACTACATTTTTTGTTTTTTCTAAAGAAAAACCGCACCAGAATACCAAAGAAATTAATATTTAATTAATCAATTAACATATAGCAGTAATATAATTTCAATTAAATCAAAAAAGCAAACTTACATAAATAACGCTTTGGTTGCCACCTCCCAAAGCCTTACATAATTAACGAACACTTTGTTTCTTAACCTGGAGAATACCAGAAAAAAACTAGTTTTTTTGTGAAATTTTAAAGAGTATAGAGACTAAAGTAAGAAACATGTGCACAAAAAAATGATGCAATATAATTTTAAGCAAAGAAAATATAGAATAAGCAATAAGAAACGGTAAAAGTTCAGTTAAATTTAAAAATATTTGATTGAAATAGGTGTTGCGAATGCAATACTGCAACAATGGTCTTATCCAGGTTAATAAGTTCCTATACTAATCAAATATTTAGATATCAAAATTGATAAATCAACAGTCACATTAGCATCTGAATGATTCATATTATTATTATAAAAATTCAGATTGTTTTAAATTTTTAAATCTATTTTCCTTAAATTTATATCCGTGTCATTTTATGCTATAAAATAGATTTTACTCATAATTTTCTTTATTACAATAATATAGTAAAAATATTTAAATTGAAAATTTTCTACTGAAATATTAACTTCATTACTAGAAAAATTTTAATATAAAATGTAGAATAAAATCATTTCTAAAGTAATGTTATTTTGAAAAATATCTGAATAAAATTATTCACCTAATAAGTTTGCTATAAATTTATATACAGATTACTTTTCTACGTTCTAACATAGAAAAATATAAATTTTATTGTAATTATTAATAATTTATTTATGAAATTTAAATGTACTTTTAAACTCATTGTTAGTTTTTTTATATATTTAGATTTTTAGATAAATTAATAATATTGTCTAAATTTTAAAATTATATTTTTTAATAAATAAACATATCTGTAATAAGAATACATCTAATATTACTGATAGACAGACAATCACAATATATAATTAATTGATAATATATGTGAGGAGGCGACTTCCAAAACCCGTTCGTTCCATTTTTTTAAATAATCAAGATGCAGTAGATTTTAAGAGAATGCCAAAAATTATTTCAAAATACACTGCATCTCGATTGTTTTTTAAAATGGAACGAATGAGTTTTGGAACTCACTCCTCATGTGTATATTGTATATGTATGTATAAATAATAAATGGTACAATGAATATGCATAGAATACACACTTACATATAAAAAATGCTATATTGATAATTTTCTGCAATTGAAACATTTTTACCCATGTTTTTTTTTTATAAGATTATCAATATTTCTTTTTTTTAGTAAACTGTTATAAAAGTATATTATACTAAATATTATATGATTCATAAATAATGGTTATACAACTGATAATAGAATTATTTTTATGAGATTCTAAAACCAATATATACAGGCTTACTGGGGCAATATTATTTTACTTATTGTTTCAGTTAATTTATATTTTTTTCTAGTTTTTAGTTTAATACAATGTTTGAAAAAAATGTGATTAATGTCGTGCCTTGTAGCCTATAGACCTATAAAGCTAATAATGTTAAGAGCTGACTGAGATGTCTCATGACGATTCATTTTAAAATATGATATTTATCAATTTATAATTGATTTTTAAAACCAAAAAGTAACAGTAGCTGCAAATTATAAAAAGGAATTAACTAAAAAGTTTTCTATTTCTCCTAGTTTGCTCTAACTTATTCATTTCCATATGTTATGGAAGATAAGAAATTGATTTTCTATTATAGTAAGCCAACATATATGTATTATACATAGTTCTTTCACATCAAAGATGATTATATCACAAAGTCTAATAACACAGTCATGACAGTCTCTTGTACTTTTAACATGACCTGCACATGCAATATGAGAAAATATGTATAATAGTGAATGGTGCTAAAACAAATAATTAGCTTTCATGATTTGTTTTGAAAAGTTATCCAACTGTGATATCATACAATGTTGATGATTGTGGTCGAGTGAAAGAAATGATCAACATACTCTCATATCTTATATTACTTCATAAAGTAAGAATCAAAACCAAAAAGAAAATACATTCACAAACAAGTCGTATTTATACACGCAAAATTTCAAGAGATTTATTATAACATATAGCTATCCAATCTGGCTGCGTAGCTCCCCACTGTATTTGATTAACCTCCCCTTCGGCAGCCGTGTACGCAAGTATCGGATCTTCAATAGCTCTTGGCATTTGCTGAATATCCCATATAAGTGCTTGATGATCATCAGCAGCTGTACAGATGTGACAAGAAGAGTGTGGTGCCCAAGCTATTCCATTAACACACGCTCTGTGATTGTTTAGTCTTGCGACGGGTGTGCAGGGTACTCGGACATCAAGTATTATTACTTCACAAGCATCCATCGCTACTGTGGCTAAATAATTGGGATCTTGTTTATTCCATGCGAGGCGTAATAAAGGCGTATGGGTAGGGTCCTAAAAAAAAATGTTTACAAATATATTTTTTATTATTGAAACAAATTATAATTATTACTAAGAACAAAGACACTTTCAGAGATATAATTACAAAAAATATTAACTTACCTCATAAATGATAGTCGAGTGTTCTAAATGTCTCAAATCAAACATTCTGACTGATCCATCGGCACCGACAGAAGCAAACATATCACGTCCACCTCCTGCACGTGAGAATGCTATATCATACACTTCTTTATCGTGAGCAATCAGCTGTGTCTTAACATGACCAGATACACAACCAGCCGTTCTTCCTAATATCTGACCTGTCTCAAGACCCCAAATTGTACACGTTGTATCTATACTAGATGTTCCAACAAGGTTTGGATCTACTTCATTCCAATCAAAACTTGTAAGTGGTGCACAGAAATCTGAGTTTTTGTTATTGTTTAAAACACATTCCAAACGTGTTTCTGAATCCATTGCTCGCCATATGCGTAAATAATCACCACTATAATGATGAATAAAATTTAAATGACAATGATTTTATCATGATTACACAAGATAAATTATTTACCTTGTAGCTAGTAAGTCTGGAAAGATTCCTTTACTATCTGGAATCCACATAATTTTAGTTGTAGGATATGGATGGTCAAAGGTGCTTTTTGGTACAAACTCACTGCTATCTTCATCGAGTACAACAATTTGTACCTAAAAAAAATTTTTATTTGTTTAAAAGAACATTTTTAAATTATATGCTATTAATACATACCTTATTATTATACTCTTCTACAAAACTACCAAGAGCTAATCGAAATCTTTTATCTGGTCGAACAGACCAGTTCATACTATGTAAAGGCCATGGAGCAACATACTTATAAATCTCTTTTCGTTTTCCTCCGACAACGCTTGATCCATGTGGAACAGACATCCTAAAATATTTTAATCAATATTAAATACATATTATTCTCTTTATAAAATAATTATATATTGAGAGTTCCATCAAAATATACCTGACAACTTAATAAATATATATTTTTTCTATTATATATTAAAATATTCACAGGAGTTAATTAATTAATGTATGCTTAGTTTACTTATATAATCAGCAATAACGATAAAGTTCTTAATAAAGAATACGAAATGAAAACAAACTCATAACCTACGCGGCGACATTCATCATAGAGAATGAAGATATATATACACTTAAGGGTGTTTACTATAGAATATTATCAATTATTATTAAATTGTTTATTTCCAGTTTATAATAATATAAAAATACCTTCTCATTAATTTAAAAATATTATAAAAATGTAGAAATCATACAATGAAATATTTGTATGGTTTACATACCTAAAAAAAACTTGTTTTATATTATTTTTTATATCCGTACTACATTAACTGAATAACACTCCAGTACATTTACTTTGTGACAATTGTCACATTTGCTCACTTGTGCATGCTTGTGCATTTACCATGTGCTTTAAAAATTTTGTGTGTGTGTAGTATTTATATTTTAAATATCAAATTGAAATAATGTGTAATTTAGTGAATTGTATTCTTTAATAAAGATAATAATAGTAATTGTTCCTTAAAATGGCTAAAAATAATAAACATAAAAAGAAATTAAAATCAGAAAGATCAAAAGTTAAAATAAAAGCAAAGAAACTTGCAAAACCAACTAACATTACTGATACTAATTTCAAAGTAAAAAAAATTGTTATTCAAGAACAACTTAAAACACCACTGGAATGTGATATTCTTAGCAAGCGAAAGTTAAATATCAAGGTAAAAAATCTTTATTCGTATAACTGTAATATATGATCGTATAAAATATTTAATTTTAGGACTTATTACGGCGCTTACAACATCATAATGTTTTATCTCGTAAAGATTCGTTATTAGAATTGAGGGAGTTAATACTTACTTACAAATCAATTGTAACATCAAATTTGAAATCTTTACTCGAAGGTTTATCACCATTAATACTTGATGAAGAAAAAACTATACGCAGAGAAACACTTAAAGTACTAATAACTCTAACTAATGCTGTAAGTTCTTTAAAAATAGTGACTTTTATTGGTAATTTTTCATCAAAATAAATTACTATTTGCAGATTTCAATAAACCAACTATCACCTTTATTTGATGTGCCTTGTTCATATCTTCGTTGTGCAATGACTCATATTGATGTAGCTATTAGAGAAGATAGCTTACTGTATCTTGATGTATTTTTGTCCGTATCTCCAATGTTGGTGGCACAAAATGCTCATAATATATTTCCTGTATTCATTGGTCTAGTATCAGACCTAAGATCTGAATCAAAACCAGGTCGAATGCTTACTGTAAACTTACAAAGCAAACAAACAATGGTAATGTTTTAAGCCCTTAGCATCGTACAAAAACGCTATAACGCTGTGTGCCGACCTTGAAAATCTGTTTCATGTTATTTAATACGTAGTGTAACATGCCATCCATATTTAATAACACGAAACGTCACAGTGCTTTTGTAAGATGCCAAGTCTTTAGTGTTTCTTTTTTATATTAAAAACAAGAAAAAAATTCATATACAAAAAAGTTTAACTAAAATTGTAAATTATTCCATAGGTAAAATGGCGAATGAATGTCTTAGAACGACTATCATCAATTCTTTCTGCTATTTACAAAGGCGAAAAAGACAAACAAATAAATAACAACATTATAAATAAAAAGAACACTACACAACATCATTGGTATGAAAAAAATATTACAATCTACAAATCAAATATTCTAGAACCTTTTGATGTGTTTGATGCTTTAAAAACAGCGAATGAAATTAATTATAATGAATATGCAGATATTATATTACCACTACTTTTTGAGACTTGGCTAGAAGTTTGTCCGGAGAATCAACAGTTTCCAGCTAAAATTCATGGTACTATATAAATGAAATATTAGATGAATCTAAACTTCTTAAATAAATAAATGTGTTTTTTTTTAGATATAAAACTACCAACAGAATCTTGGACTCTATTAAAACATATTATTGATATACTACATCTATTTTGGAATTTAATAAATATATCAAATAATAATATAAATATATTTTCAAATAAATATAGACAAAAAATTATTAATCATTTCGTCAACCGATTTCCCTATCACAGATCAGATGTTCGTAATATGAGACAAAAAGATATATTAGCTGCAGATTCAAATTATGACACACTCTGTAAACGAGAAAACATTCTTGTTGTGTATTTGTATTTTTTATTTTCGAATAATATCCAAGGAGAAATTAATAATAATATTTTGAATTATTTGAAAGGTAAGTCAGGGAGTGCAATTGTAGCTAAATTGTACAAGTTACATTTATCTAAAATGTTCCAGAAGTCGTTTCATAAATAATTCTTAAACTTTGCTATTATTTTATATTTTGATGTAATCTATGTATATATTTAAAACTGTTTTAAATTTGTCACATTCTACTAATGCAAATAATGTTGAGTTGGATTTGTATTAAATAATATACAAATATTTTGTAAAACATGAAATAATGGTTTTTTAAAAGTATGGTGCCCTGCACAAAAGTTTAGAAAATCTAATACCCATTTTTTATAATTGTCAAAAGGATCAAGTGCTTGTACACTGGCGCCAAGAGTTCTTGCTATATAAATGAATTAATTATATAATTATTTTTTTATTACAGATGCACTATTATCATGGGAAGCAAATGAGGAATTAGAGAAAATTTTATACTCAATATTAAAAACTATTTTTGAAAGAGATAATAAATATTGGAAACAAAATGAAAAAATATTATTAGATTGTCTCGATTCTCTCATTCGGTGTTATTATCACAAAAATTTCAGTGAATATTATCAGTCCAAAATATTAGCCTTAATTTGTGACGTTATTAACAAAAGAAAAATTAATGGGTAAATTTTTCATGATTTTACTTATTTATACTATTTAAAAAATAATAAATTTATGTTGTTTCCTTTCGTAGATATGAAAAATTTTTATATGGACTTGTAGACAAATTACATTTGGCAAAAATTCCAAATGGATTAATTGATGTTGTTATCGATTTATGTAAAAAACAAAACAATACAGTAAAAAAATCATTGAGCGATAAAGTGAGAAATATATTTGGTATGTTTTTATAAACTCATTCCTACATATTTTATACATATATTTATTTATTTTTGTTGTAGATAACTTATATGTTAAACTAGATGACAGAAAAAAAATATTGCAGTTAATACAAATTCTTTACTGGCTTCCTGGTATTCATCAAAATGAATTAGATCAAATAGAAAATCAAATAATAATGACAAAAGATAGTATTGTTAATCAAGCTTTTTGTGATTGGAAAGCGTTTAAAAATAATACTTGATGAAAATATTTTAATAAAATTTAATGTTTGGTAAATAACTGAGAATGATTTACTTATACATAAGCCCGGAAATAATCCTAGACAGAATACTTCGATTCCTATTTAATGAAATAAGTAAAAATTATTTATTTCTTACTCTACAAAAAATTGTAGATTTTTCTATAAAAAAGTATGAAAAATCAATATAATTACACCTTCAATAGTCACAGAACAATCATTCAAAAAGCACATTATAGCTTATAATCTCTTCTTTTTAATGTTTCTTGATTTAAATTCAGTCATTTTTTCAAAGCTGGATAACAATTAATCAAAGATGGAAAAGTTTTAAATATTTTTTACCATCTTACAATGTCACAGTTTTGTGTAAATTTTTTTTTATAACAATCTTATTTATTCTCATATCCATTATGGTTTCAGTTCAGTGCTATAAGGATTACTGAAGTTATATGGTATTTTATATATGATATTTCTTTAATTTTAAAATCAAACATTGCTCTTTACTCTGCATATGTCTATGATATACATCTTGACTTTGGCATTTCACTACAAATGAACTGGCCGCACAAATAAACCAACCAAACACATTCTTTAAATAAAATACTTATATTCGCCACATTCTTTGTGCTGTTTTTTTAGTCTATAATATACATATAATAACATGTCCTTACTGACTGATTCATCATCGCCCAGCCGAAACCCCTAGTCCTAGAAACGTGAAATTTTAAGGGTGTCTTCCTTTTATGATGTAACCACCCACTAAGAAAGGATTTTTTGATAATCAACCCCTAAGGGGGTAAAAGTTTGTATGGGAAAAAATATTTTTTGGTCAGATTTACTTGAAACTTAAAATAAATGCTCTTCAATACAAACAATGAAACACATATTTCAGCATTTTCCAAAATTCAACCCCTATAAAAGGTTGCAAGAGGGTAGAAAAATTTGTATGAGAATTTTTTTTTTTTTGTATTTGTTCGAATGAAACTGCACAAATAATCTACAAGAGAAATAACATTTTCGAAAATTCAACCCCTAAGGAATGGGGGGAGGTGTTAACTTTTTTAAATTTTGATATATTTATCTATTTATCTACGTAACTGTTTATGACATTAAGGTAAATTTTGACAAAAAATTTCAAATTTCGACATTCAACCCCTAATAGCGTAAGAGGGGGATGAGGGTGGATTTTTGATATGTTTATCTGCATAGCTGCTTAAGTTATAAAGCTGAATTCGAGCAAAACTCTTTTGGGCATTCAATCCCTAATGGCGGAGGTCGACATGGGGTTTGGTTTCTGTACTTTTTAACCTTTTAAGAACGGGAGTGGTCGAAATATCGACTATCCATAGGACAAAAAAATATTCGATGTTTTCCTACGTAATTTGATGCGCTGAATACGAAAAAAATAGTAAAAAAGATTCAGGGGGCACCCTTTATCTTGAAAATCGCATTTTCAGGTAAAATGTTTTTTTGCTATTTCAACCTGACAGTTAGCATACCTATTTTTTATGATGCACTGAATATGAAAAAAACAGTATTACGTCTCGCAAAAATCGTCTTCAGGTGAATATAAGGCCGAAAATTGAAATTGCCATTAGTTCCTACCAGCAGGTTAGCACTCGGTTGTTTTTTTCTTGTGGAGGATTTACTATTGTTATTATTACTATTATTATTATTATTAATTGTTGTCCTGCAACATATCAATACATACATTACTCACACGAATACTCTACACAATCGTAAAGAATCCTCCATGTTGTATGTATTTGAAAAGCCTGCTTAACTAGACGCCTGTGCGCCTCATCGTTCACCGCTCACCCTCCAGGTGGTGACCCGTTTTTTACGAAACCGAGGCTTGCATTTGTGATCCATATGGATATTTTTTCCATACTCAATGCATCACAAAACGTGGGCTCACCAATTTTGAAGCTAAAATAGCAACAACTATAAATTTGACCTTGAAATGCTATTTTTTGCCTCCAAAATTTTTTCCATAATTTTTTTCGGCACATCAAATTACGTAGGAAAACCCCCTTCAAATCGTCAAACTGAATTTTTTACTGTGAACTTTCTATTACGGACGGGACTGGTCGATATATCGGCTGGCAACTTGATCGGGCACGCCACGTGAGAAATTAATTCATTTTATGTAAAAATTTTGTATAAATAAAAAGGTCGATTTCAACGTAAAAATCCCTGTCCTCTAAAGGTTAACTAAGTTCCGAGATATTTATGATTTTGTGTAGGTAATAAATAAAAATAAATAATTATTTAATATTTCATCACCTGTCACGTACCGAGGGTTGTAATTAGTTTCATTCAATCCGGCGGGAAAAATACTTCAGGGGAGGGGGTTTTAGGGGGAAAAACAACTATACACTGAAAAAAAGTTTTAAGAATTGATTTATTAGTCAATGGATGTAAC
The DNA here is from genome assembly GCA_961205875.1 of Sialis fuliginosa. Taxonomy (NCBI): domain Eukaryota; kingdom Metazoa; phylum Arthropoda; class Insecta; order Megaloptera; family Sialidae; genus Sialis; species Sialis fuliginosa. The sequence continues at coordinate 16,264,752 of OY540812.1, forward strand.
TCGATCATCATTACTACATAATATAATTCAGATAATACATTCAAAATAATAAATGAAGATAATTTTAGAAAAACAGAAACATAAATTTTATATAAAATTATACAAATGTACTCGTATATTATTATTTTGGAAATAACATTGTATTTTTTGGTACGAATACCAGTTTTATCTATCAATTTCCTACTGTTGTCCTAGAACTGGCTGTTTTAGGTTTGTTAAGCTAGAAATGCTTGAAGGAGATGATGAATTTCTAGCACTGGCTTGATCATTTAAGTGTTTCTCCACCTATCAAATAAAAAATAAACATATATTTTCTGTTTTAAATAATTTATGAGTTAGAAAGAATCTCCTATTATTTGTTTGTAACTTACTCTTATATTAACAGTCTTGCTCTAATATCTTTCATGTACCATTCTCAGTAACTTAGAGATAGATGTATTATATAAATTCATTTTATATTAATCACTACTTATGTGTACACTAAATGCTATAATTACAACTATGTAGTATGTTAAACAATATAATATTATGATATATAGACAGCTTCATATTAATCTGCTCAGACAAGACATTTAAGGGTTTATATTTTTTGAAAGACACTTACTACTTTTTTGATATAAGTATATTCCTTACTCGCTTCATTACCCCTTATATCTTTAACTCCATACGGAGGGCTAATAATAACATCCTCCTGCCAAACAACAATATCTGAACCTCGCCACGAAACCTAAAATATACATAAAGATTTAATTCTTTTCATCTTATGTGCAAAAACATTTTTTCTAACAATTTTAACCCATGAAGATTACACTATGTAAACCACTTGATTTCACCACACAGTATTTTGGGATCTAATGGACCAATTTTAAAGTTTTTTTTTGTAATCGATATGCCAGACAGTAAGGAAAATATATACATAGATGAGAAAATAATAAACTTTGCCACACTCAAAACAAGGAACAAAAAAATTTATCTGATATTGAATATGAATAAATATATAGTGACCATATTTCTCTTAATATATTACAGGTCAGGAGAGAGAAGGGGGACCTAGGAGATTAACAAAATTGATTTTATAGTGTGGTAACTTCATTCTTTTTTTATCATTTGGTCACCCTACAAATTATATCATTGATAAATAATTAAAGTTACTTGAACTTTACTTTTGGAATGTGAAGCCTTAACTGATGTTATTACCAAACTGGGTTAGCATAACTTATATAACTTGCCCACATTTTTGCTCGGCTACTTCAAACACTAAAATCGCTATGTAGTAGGAATACATAATTTTTTGGCCCACAATTTAGACCCTCCATTCTAGACGATTCGGAAATGATGCATATTCTCCAAACAGACTAGGTTAATGTAATCGAGTATGGTGTTCAAGTGTATAAAATTCTAGGTAGGTATACAATTTATATATTTTATATAATTTTAATATCTACATACCTCTTTAATTGTTTTTGCAATCTGCATAAATAATTGTTGTCCTTCCTCGCTAACACCAGCGCTCAAAGCGCTTACTAACCTACGTTTCTCATCAACTTGATTACGAACACGGGTGTTTAACTAAAATTTTTAATTTTTGTAAAACTAACATCTTAGATAAATTAAAAAGTAAATATTATTAAAGTACAATTTATGTGTATATATCAAATAATAAACAATGTTCAAATTACCCGTTGCAAATTAAGTGATAAGGGTGCCTCCGGTATGATATTACCTTCCTTTTTCACTTGAACATCGCTTACTAGAGACAAATTAACAATATGTACATCGCTTAAGTTTATATTTCCACATGCAGATGGACATTCTGTGATACTCTTAAGGAATTTTATTATTTTTAATGTTAATGTTTTACAGTAGTCTATTATCTCTAATGTAAATGAAATGATAAACTATTGACAGACACAGTACGTTAAACCAGCCTTACCGTGTAATATGCACAAAGAAAACAATTATTGACATCAATACTAGAATACTCAGGTTTCAAGAACAGTTACCTTAAATATTACATTATTTTTCAGTGTGAATAGATTTATAATTTAATGAAACAGAAATGTAAAAATAGGTTATAATTAGCTAACTAGATATGTAATTTGTGAAAAGGATACTTAAAATAAGCATTTTCGTTTGAGGATCAAATGCAACAACTTCTCCCTCAATATCTTGATTGTAACATGTTTTACAAGTAACAACAGAGCCTAATGTAAAACAATCTCCAACCATTTGCTTACAACTTGAAGCAGCCATTGAAATATTATATTATCGTTTGACGTGTACCTAATATATCCGCGGAGTTTTACAAATATACTTTCTCTTTCTGATATGTTTTCAAATAATAGTAATAGTTTTAAGTAATTTTCTTATTTCTGTTCTTTTTTTACAGTACAATATGAGAAATTGACAATGTTCACGCATGCGTGTTTAATGTGTTTGACATTGTTAAAGGTTAAACACCTTAAAGAATTCTTCAAAATTATTTTGCATACAAAATAAAATGCTATTTATAATTTTTTAATCATTTGCTATATCTTCAATATGCAATTAAATTGTGAACAATAAAAAATAATAGAAAAAATATTTATTTAATTAAAATCAAAATCAGCGCCATTGAAAGGACCACCAACACTATGAAATTAATACACTATCAAATGTAAAATGCGAATAGTGACATTGGTGACATTTCTACACAAACAATAAAATTAAAAAACATCTTCAAATTATAGAAAAAGGATTTAAAGTGTTAATAATATACACAAGATGAATTTTGAACAAAGTACGCAATTTTTGCCTGGGGACCCACAGTTGGTCGATCATATAGTAGGTGAATTAAAATTTCAAGGTATTTTTGATCAATTTCGACGAGAGTGCATTTCTGATGTTGACACAAAGCCTGCTTATCAAAATCTTCGTCAGAGAGTTGAAGGAAATGTATCAGGATTTTTGAACAAGCAGAAATGGAGTTCCGATCTTAATAAAAATCACTTAAGAGAAATGTTACGGCGCAACATTCAAGAGTATGTAATTTTACGAATGTTACGATACTAAATATGACTTGCTATTATTTTAATAATATTGGTTAATTAATCATTTTAGATCAGGGTACTTAGAAACAGGAGTTGAAAGGATTGTAGATCAAGTTGTAAATCCAAAAATTAATACAGTATTTTATTCACAAGTTGAAGATGTAGTTTATAAATACTTAGGTATTAGTAAGCCCGAAAAAAGCAAATCACCAAAGTATTCACTAACAATCAACACACTTGATTTACTACCAACTGATTTGGATCCCATTTCACCAGCATCTGATAAAAGTCACAATAAATCAGCAACAAAATTAGAAGAAAGTGTAGAATCAGAAAAGTTAGATGACAGTTTTAAAATGGATGAAGAGGAATCACCACCATTTGAGCCTTTAGATGATACTAAAGATTTTGTAATGCAGCAAGACGAAAATTCCATGGATTCAAATTTATCTGGTTTTTCAGATCTAACGAGTCATCATTCGAATCATAGTTGCGAAAATTTCAAAGTACAACCACCAGATGTATCAAACCAAGATTCTCAACTATCAAGAGTTAGTTCTAATAGCAGATTGTCAATTATTACATCTGATAGCAAGTGTGAAAATAGTGCAAAATTATCTGAAGAAGACAATGCGTTACAAATTGACGAAAATCCTAATTCTCAATCTTTAGAAATTAAAGAAGAAGATGGAGTTAAGTCAGACGACAGTGATAATGTAGTAAATGGAAATGATAAAGTTGAATTTTCAGAAATTAAACAAGAACTAGAAGATTCTAAAGAAAAATTGCAAAATGATGCATCATCAGAAAATATTGAAAACAAGTTATTGATTTCATGTAATGTTGAAAATAAAACAAGTAATGAATATCCAAAAGAATCTTTAAATAATTATGAAAAAATGGAAAAATCAAATGAATGTGCAGAAAAAGAAAACGATGTTGAAAAAAATACAGAAGATTTGAACACAAATTTAGAGAAAATTTGTGAAAAATCTATTGATAAAACTTTAGAGAAAATTGACGAACAAGGTAGAGAAAAAGATTCTGATAAAATTAACAAAAAAACCGATGACTCCGATAAAACTAACAAAAAAGTCGATGAAAAGTATAACAGTAAATATGATAATAGACGATCTGAAAAAAAAAAATATAGAGATGATAAGGATAAAAAAACTGACAAAAAAAATAAAGACAGGCGTAGTAGTAGTAGTCGTGATCATGATAAAAATAGAGATAAACATGAATCCAGGAAAAGTAGAGATGAAAATAAAAGAAGCAGTGATGTACATAAATCTGAAAAAGATCAAAGTAAAGATAGAAAAAATGAAAAATCTAGACATGAAAGATCAAAATCTAATGATCATAAATCAAAAAATCGAGATAAAGATAAAAAAAGTAATGATAAAGAATATAAATCAAAAGAAGAAAAATCTAAAGATAAAGAGAGTTCTAACAAGAAATACAGAGATGATAAATATCACAGCAGCAGTTCAAAATACAATTCAAAAAAAGATTATGGTGAAAAAAATGATAAAGCTAAATCCAAGGATTTATCTAAAAGTTTATCAGAACATAAGTCAAAAACAAGCGAATCAAAAACAAAATCTGAAGAATCATCAGATAACAAAGATTTATCTAAATACAAAAAAGAATCAGAAGGAAAGAAAGAAGATTCATCAAAAAGTAATTCTCATAAGTCGAGTCGCAATAACAAAGAATCAAAAAAAGAAATCAAAGACGATCATTTTAGCTCAAAAGAGAAAAATTCTGACGATCGGAGATCAACAGATAGAGATTCTAATGATGGTGGAACAAGTACTCGAAAACAAAATCCTTCTGGTAGTGGTCAATATCAGTCATCTGCCAAATCATCAAATGAAACCAGCCCAATCATATCGGGTAGTTCACGTTCCGGTGATTCTTCGAGTCAGTCTGATCACGTTATGTTTGTAGATTTATTCCAAACTAAATTAGGTACGTTTTATAAGCTTTCGTTATTTTGTATTGAATAAATATTGCATGTTTTTCTAGATGAGGCAAATAAAATAATGAAATCTCCAAAGAAGATATCACATACTGAGAAAATGGAGCAAGACCATTTTACAAATTTATTAATACCTTCTCCTGAAAAAATTACAGATAAAACAAGTGATGATGAATGCACAATGAAAGATATACTAGTAAATTCAACTCAGAAAAGAAGTATAAGTGAAACAGATGTAACTGGTGAACCGATAAGTTTTAATGAAAAAAATGAAAGTTCTATTTCAATAAAGAAACCTCGATTTGCTTCAAATATTTTTGAAGCACGTAAACTTATGAAAATACGAAAAAAGATGCACAAAATGGAACAAAAGAAACTAGAAGAGGTAAAAAACTAATGAAATTAATCAGTGAGATTTATGTTGGCTTGATTTCCTGGCTTCAGAAGTGATTTGTAAACAGACATTCTGAAGAAGACAGCCCTTTAAGTAAAGTAATTCAAAAACACCCAGCACTTTACTATCACACAAAATTTAAATTAATCTTAAATGTTTATTATATTTGAAATAATATTGATTAATTCTTCAGTAGTTTTCTAAAGTAATTGTAAAAAACACTAGTCTATAAATGAATATTATCGCCTAACTTTAAACAACAAATTTTGTAAATTGATATTTAATAAGTTTATTTACTTTGTTTTACAGAAACATTTAAAAGAAACCCAGTTATATAAGGAAACTAATCCAGATTCAAGTTTAGTAGAAATCAATGTACCCAAAATTGTAGAAGAAATTATTAAATCTGAAGAATCTACACAACCAGATAAATGTGAATCTGCTGATGTAACCATTACTGATGAAACTACTAAAGATGAAAATTCAACAATAAATAAAGAAGAAGTGCCTGAAACTTTATCCGTTTCCGTAATAAGTAAAGAGCGATGGGATGCAATTGAAGCAAAATTAAATCAATCAAACTTGCTTAACATTGATTATGAGTCATATGGATATGATAATGAGACAACGCCTACTAAAAGTCCATCAAAAATTATTTATTCAGATGACGAAGAAGATTGTTTGTATTTCAATCCAAAATCTAGTCCAGCCACTGAAAGATATTTGAAACGTATAGCAACTTTACAAAAACTAGGTCCAGATGTTAGTGTGTCAAAAATGCTTTTAGAAGTGGAAAAAAATCAGGCAACTGATGCTAAAGTTGATAGGAGGTCACGTAAACCAAACACAAAATATTTAGCGGATTTTGATATTGAAACAGACGACATTGTCGAAACTAAACATGAAACAAAGTTATCTAAATCACTTAACAAAAAGAAAAATGTTGATATTGATAATTCTGAAAATATTTCCAATGATAATAATAATGTGAAGACAGATATTCATTTAAAAAGTTAGTAAGAAACTGATAATTTGTTATAAATATATTTGATATCATGTAGTAGTATTAATTAATATTTTTTATAACAGAAATTTCAAATGAAAAATCTACAATAAGTTCTGTAAGCCCATTGTCTTCCAATAACGATTTAACTAAACAACGTCTAGCGATCAAACCAGTGAGGAGCGCTACTAAAAATCGCAAGAAAAAGAAATCTGAGCAGACTACAACTGGTAAATTATACTAACTTTAATAATCTGTTTTAGATTTTTATATATGTTTATTTTTAGCACTTGAAACAAGTTTAAATGAATCATTTTTTCTTCCACCAAGTCCTGAAAGTGATGTATCTGCTTCTTCAGCTGATCTTAAGACAACTGCAAATAAAAGAAAATTGTCAGATCCTGAAGTTGTTATGCCAAAACAGAATAAACCTGAAAGAGGTATAAATTTAATATTATATATGTTTTTATATACTTATAATTAATGTACTAAATAACAGATAAGAAATATATTTATTGACGTTTTTTATCAACAGCAACACGGTCTTCCAAGACAGCTACACAAAGATATTCAAGTGATGATCTATATAAACCAAGACCCTTATTTGCAAGCAGTAGACGATCGAGAGGATTATCTAGTAATTCAACAACATTAAAATAACTTATATGCCTTACAATAAGTTTACATATAATCAGTTATAAATAAAATATATTTGTTACATTAAGGATGTGTAAGGTGTCATTTTTTACACCTGTGTTTAGATTTATAAACAAACTGAACCAGCATATTTGAACTGGTTCAACTTGTTGAAAATGCCTGCAACGTAATTATTATTAATAATTTAACATGTTGAATTATTAATTAATATTGCTGTATCTTCAAAAAATATCTACTTCATGAGGTATTTAAAATTTTGAAGTATTTTTGTTTTACGCAGTCCGCGTTTTTTATATATCGTAATCTTCTACCAGATTATTTTTAATAATTGAAAACATTCAAGTTAAATTGAGATATGGGTATATTTGGTAAAATGACATTATTAAACGAGGTAATTAATAAAGAATGAATAATTTTTATAGTAATAAGTAATGCTATTAGCAATGTATATAATAAGTAGAGATTGGAAAAAAAGTTGTTATTTTCAATGAAATAGTTACTAGTTGAATTTTTTTTCGGAAAATAGTTGGTAAAAATTTTTTTTTACGATTTAATAATAATTAGTGCAAACGAAGCAGTAAAAAGTGTCACAAATAGTTTAAAAATAGTTGGAAAGGTAGTTGCAAATAGTTGATTTCAAATTGTGTACAATCAAACTAGTTTTCTGAAAACGGTGGAGATATGTAATAAAAATTACAATAAATGCATTTTTACGCAATAGTTGAAAAACTATTTATCCAATCTCTAATAATAAGATATAAATAAATAATTTGATAATTAAAAATTTTTTTTAGATTTTTAATGGTGAAAAGTTGTTTGGATGGAAATTTGAACAAAGATAATTTGCCCGAATTTTTTTTTTAATTCAACTATCGTTGGTCAGGGCAATCTCTACGAGCCTAATCAAAAAAAAAACTTTCCATTTGAACAACTTTACTAAGCCCGTTAAAAGTATGTAGTTATTTTTGAGGAAGCACTCTTAAGAAATTTTATGAGTGCTGTTACATAAAATATCGGATTATATAGAATTTATTTTTGTAATGAAGATTATGTAATAAATTAACATATTTATATAAATTAAAATACTAATACATTTGTTTTATTAGTAATTGGTCAGTAAATGTGTTAGACAAAGTGCCAATATATCTAGAATATCTTATATTGTGTTTTAAATTCTTTTTGAAATAATAGGTTTTTAAATTAAACTTATATTTCAATAAAATGTATATTTATTAAGTAACAATAAATAGAGTTACACATTTAGCACAAAACTAAATCTATTATTGTTTTTCTTTATTTTCTTCTTCCTCCTCTCGATTCTTATTCGGATCATCTGGCTTCATTGCTGGAAACAGTAGCACTTCCTAAAAGATAAAAGATTTATATAACGATAAATATGTTCATGCGGTCAATAATGTAACAAACATACCTTAATATTATTATTGTCGGTTAAAAACATTGTAAGTCTATCAATACCAAGTCCCCAACCAGCTGTCGGAGGTAAACCATACTCTAATGCTACACAAAAATTCTCATCAACCATTTGTGCTTCATCATCGCCAGCTGCTTTATCTTTAGCCTGTTGTTCAAACCTTTCTCTTTGTACAACTGGATCATTTAATTCTGTATAAGCATTACACAATTCTTTATGCATTACAAACAATTCAAACCTCTCTGTAAGACCTTCGTGTGTTCTATGCCACTAAAAATAAAAATAATTCAATTTTTTGTTTGGTGGTAGTATTTTAATTATCAGGGTGTTAAAATATACGAAATTTTAAGAGCATACTGCTTAAAACTAAGTTTTATCATCATGGGTTTGTAAACCAATCCTTAGATATGAGTAGTCTAGAATTTTGGTAAATTAAATGAATTTATTGAAATGAGGTATTTGGTCTATAGTTTTAAAATAACTTACTTTAGCTAAAGGACTCATAAACTGAGGATGATCTGTTATAAATGTTGGATTAAGAATTTTCTCCTCTAGAAACTCTCCAACAAGTTTGTCCAGCAACCTTGCAGCTGTTCTTGGAGGTGGACATTCAACATTGTGCTTAATGCATAAGTTATCTACGAACTGCGTTCCTGCAGAAGTCGCAAGTTCTGTTGCTGATGGAAATTTGATATTTAATTCTTTTTCAAGTGAAGGTATCATTGGAAGTCGTTTAAATGGTGGAGTAAAGTCTATATCTACAGCCTCTCCTTCTGGACCATCAGGATGGTACTGTATTTTATAAGTACCGTAAATGGTCTTTACCATACCTAAAGATAAGTAAATTAATCGTTTGACAACAAGATAATATTATTAGTCAAATACCTGATATCATCTCTTCAGTTAATTGCATGAGATCATTGTAATCCGCATACGCCATATAAAATTCACATGTTGTAAATTCAGGATTATGCGTCATGTCAATTCCTTCATTACGAAACAGCCTTCCTATTTCATAAACACGATCAATACCTCCAACTATCAACATCTTATGATACAGTTCAGGTGCTATCCGTAAAAATAGATCCATATTGAGTTCATTATGATGTGTGACAAAAGGTTTGGCACAAGCGCCACCTGCGATCATGTTCATTATTGGTGTTTCCACTTCAAGAAACCCGTGGCCATCCAAAAACTTACGCACATATGATATTATACGAGAACGAACATAAAAAATTTGCCGAACACGATCATTGAGAATTAAATCAAGATAACGTTGCCTAAATCTTGTTTCTTTGTCCTTCAAACCAAAATGTAAGTGTGGTAACATGTGTAAGCATGGAGCAAGTAGAGTAATGCGTTTAGGGATGATTGAAAGTTCACCTTTTTTTGTTTTTCCTGGACGACCTATAAGAATTTATAATTTACAACATTAATATTTTCACTATCACTTTACAATAAAATTTATTGAATTTTACTGACCTACACAGCCAACAATATCTCCCCGTCTAAGTTTCTCCAAATCCACTTGAAATGTTTCTTCAGATTCGAACATTTTAGCATTTGCCATTACTTGGAGTTTTACACCTTCACCTCTCAAATCATAAAATATTAATTTAGCTCCCGATTCACGTATAGCATGAATACGTCCTGAAACACTAACAATTTCATCTTCCAAAACTTGCCCGTCTGCAAGATTCCCATATTTCTCAAGAAAATCTTGTAATGATATTGATACATTAAATTTATGAGGATACGGATTTTGATTTGTTTGCTTCAATTGAGCAACAGCAAGTGATCTTAAGCGGAAAAATTCGTTAGGAGATATTTCCTCTTCTGTTTGTTTTTTAACAGGTACTTCTTTTACAGGCGCCGCTGCTGCTTTATCGGCTTTCTCTTTGGCTTTTTGTTCAGTTTTCAAACGACGTTTCAGTTCACTATTTAAAAAATAATATATATTTAAATTTACCTTCAATGTACCTAACTTCTATGTATTATTGCATCACCTCAAAATAAAAAAAGTTACCTTTTAGCGAAATTCCCACTATATACATATATTCCTCTACTATTAGACAAACTTATAGAACTTCTAACATATGTGATATTTTTTAAAAATCTTTTTAAATTTGCCATAATTTTAATTTACAAAAAAACCATAATACCGACAAAAAATATCTGAGGTAACCTCAATGAGCAGTTCCAAATTTTAACATTTAATTAGTAACATACCTCTTTGATATCTTCTCTGTATCAGTCATTGTTAAATAAATAACTTAAAATTAGATTTAATAGTATATATTGCAAATTTTAATACAAATACTTTGAACACGTTTTCAAATTTTCAACTTCCTTATGAGTACAGTCGATATTTCAGTACATACTCAGAAAATAAAGGACGCCATTATGAGCCTCCAATCACACTCCAACGGGGCCTCCAACTCACTTATCTATGAACTCACTCCAACTATATTCCAGTGCCTCCAATAACGCCAGTTTCATAAACAATTGTTAAAGTTAAAATTAAGACAATTCAATTTTTTAATAATAACAGCAGATGATTAATTGTAATTTGCAATTATACTTCTCATTCATAAAAGGCAATCATAATAATTATTAACAAATTTATTTTGTTCAATTTATTTACACTTATATAAACCCATGAATATAATTGTTATGCATATTATTATATGGTGACCATATTTTTCCCAAATTTTTATGATAACAAAAATATTTGCCAATTCTATTATAATATATAGACAATCGTTATAGAACACGAGGGGAGGCTGAAAAGTTAGTGGCCTGAGGTACTTCTCATTATCGTAATTGTTTGTGCTATGGGTATGGGTCACTAGTTGCACAACTCCTTTGAAGTATAAAGCCGATATAGCCTAAAAATCAGATAATTTGTCTAATTACACCTCAAGTAATTAAACGATATACGATACCATGTCTCAGTCATCGTCGCACATTACAAAAATGGAGCACTGCGTATTCAGTTCCTGACCAAAAACAGTAAAATGCCAAGAAAAGTTTTTAAGGCAATATCTGTTATTTACAAAGATTTTATTGTACAGACAAAAAATGGAGCCAATTGATTTAACAAGAAAGAGAGAGCCAATTAAAGACGACCCTCATGCCCGATTGTCTACAGAGTCCACACTAGTAGGATATACTATGATTGGAAAAGAATTAGAATATACATATTTAATATATTATTATTTATATAATAATATTAATATATATTACATTAGTCGAAAATATAGGTACATATACAGTGATGCAGCTAGAAGTGTGTTTCTATTTTTTTTAACTACTAAATATAATTTTTGTTTATTTACTTATTTTGGTTGTAAAGTTATAAAGTTATATTTTTATTAACAAAATTTTCGGGCTATTGTCTACATTGTCGTATTTACTTAGTTGACATTTTGATTCTCATATCGTAGTCTTCTTCAGAAGCAGTTTCAGAAACACTTCTGAAGAAGACTCCGACATGATAGTTGAAACATCAAGTAGAAAATACTCCAACGTGGACAACAGCCTGAAAATTGAGTTCACATAGACAACGGCCACGAAAAACTAAAGTAAAAAATACATAATGTATATTGACAAATTTGGGGGGTTCTGACCCCACCATGGGTGCACCATATATATATATTTCAATTTTGAAAATATATATCTACAATAACCTTTCAAAATATAGTACTAGTTGTACTATACATTTAGTCACCGATATATAGTTATGGATAACATTTTGTTTGATCGGTAGGAACAAAAGAACTTGTAGTCATTTTCATATCTGCAAGGCTTTTTTTGATTTTGTTTAGTACTTCTTCTTTTGGAAATTGTTCTCTTGTAAAAATCCACATATATTCTGTAAAGTGGTAATTATATATATATAAATATTTGTGGTATATGTATTACAAACACATTTAAAATTTCTTTTATCATACGTGTGTTAAAGAAATAACCATCTTTACAAGTCCATAAAACCAAATGAGAATTATAATCTACATCAATCACATTGTAAAATTTTTCTTCATTAGTTAAACCGCTAACGTCTAAAATGGATGTAGCATTTCCATCTGAATCCAAAACTAATTTCGCAACTCCAAATATAGATTGTCTACGAGCCAATCTAAAAACACAACAGTATTTTATCTATTTTGATCTTTTTATAAGTAAAAAATGTATGACGATCAATATATACTTACATCTCATTGTACCCTGTGCTATTCATTATCACTGAATTATTTCCAGCTGGGGTAATAGTCAATTTGACACAATCTAAACTTGCTTGAAGTAAATGAAAATATTTTTCTTGTTCCCACCATATTCCTATGCTCTGACGAACAAATTGAATTATAGATAAATTCTATCTATTTTTTTCTAATTACATGTATTTATGCTTTAAATTCTTATATTGGCATTGCGTTATAGTAGAAAATAAAATAAAATATGAAGCTTCAAATTTATTAAGGGCAGATAAATATATTTTTTTGTTCTTGTTCATATAAGGGAGCGTCCATTAATGACATAAGGATGATTTTCAAAATTTTTAACTTCCTCTGCCTCCCCCCATGTAAGGGTTTGTAAATATAAGGTGACACCCTTTCATTAGATTTGTTTTTTAATATACCTATTTATACAGGTAGCAAAGTAAATTGATTAAACAAATTTTAATTGACTTAATATATTATGAAAAAACAATTACAACAACCGGAACTGATTTTAATTAACATATTTTAAAATAATTAATTGAAAAATACTTTACGTAAGTAACATTTTTGAACCCCCTCATCCCTGAAAACCTTACATGATTAATGAACGCTCCTTAAACAAAAACATAATATGTGTGTACAGTACTGTACAGACAAAATGTAACGTATGAGTAAATTTCCTAAACTGTCGTAAGTCACAAAGTCATGACCATAACATTGTTATATATTGGTATAAATATGTAACTATATAAAATATATGTTATATCTAGACAATCCGCAGATTGACCAATCTCTTTGGTCAAAGCCTGAAATAGATTTAATTTTTGGCCTTTGAATGGTGTGTTTTTGTAGTCAATCCTAGTAGGGACTAAACCAGCTAGTCAAAGATAGAAATTAAAATAATCTAGATTTTAGTTTTACAGTTGAGTAGTAATTGTATAAGATAAAAATACCACCTACAAGAAAATTAAAGAAAAATGAGTAAGCAAAGTGTCGCAAGGTAACACGAAGGAGCTGTTTATAAAAAAAATAAAAATGTTATAATTGGAAATCTTAATTTTTCTTATTTATTTTTCATATTAAAATTGATTAGGCAAGGCCTGAAGTATTTTTTTATCTATACATTACATGCAGCTAAAGGCTGAAATATAAAATTGTCTCAAACTTTGACCAAGCACGGTCAATTTTCTGGATCGACCAGTCAAACTGAGGAATATAACCATGTGTCAGACGTTGACCGTAATATATATAGATACTATCAGGCATAGCTAGAGTTTGTTGCGCCCAAGGCAAGAACTTGAATTAGTACCCCTTATCATTACTGCAGAACTTTTTTTTGTTCATCATATAAGAGTCAACACCTCCTATGAGGTTATTTTTTCATTCCCCTCCGCATTGTGTCTCCCTTAGCCAGTGGCGTAACTAGGATTTTTTTGGGAGGGGGGGGGGGGCAAAATAAAAAAAAACGATTATTTTCAAATTAACTCTTTTTTCACTTTCATTTTAAAAAAGTTAGTCTGGTGCAACTAAATATTCTTTGGATACCAAATTGACTATCCCTATATATTGATATTATATTTTTCTGTCTCTGAGTATTAATATAAACTATAAACTTATAATTATGTTCTGTGCTAAAAACTATACCTATATAAAGACATTTAAACATATTTTGTGTTAATATGTATTTAATAGAAAAGTGAAAGTATAATTATAACTATTTTTGTAATATATATTATACTCAGATATTATGTACTTAATTGTGGTGGGATAAAATAATTTTAAGAAATAAAAACTATGACGTATGACGCGCGCTTCGTACATGTAGAGGTGCGGTTACATCAAGCACGCCGCGCCGCGCTGCGCTGCGCCGAGCAGTTCGGCGAAGCGCGGCGCGGCGCAAAACAAAAAATTGGGGATAGAGGGGATTTGTCAATCTACATTAGTGTTTTTGTAGGTTCCATGATTAGTTCGTCATGAATTGCGATACAACTGTTAATTAATTAAACATTCTCAAATACATTAATACCTTGATCTGTACACATCGATTTCTTATTATACTTTAGAATGACACCAATCACTCATTTTGTCAACTACAATACTGCAATTCAAAATTTCAGTTAAAAATTCTACAACCCGTTTAAACTGAACGCGCACGAACGTGCATTTTTCTTTGATGTACCGACTCCGAGCGGATCGTAAATGTACGCGTACGAACATGCGCGTTTGTGCGCATTCGTGCGCGGTTTACCGTTCAAATCAGACATTTTGCGTGTTCGGCGCAGTTCGGCGCAGCGCGGCGCGCTTGATGTAACCGCACCTTAGCATGTAGTTGTTAAAAAAATCCCGCCAAAATTTGGAAAGGCACTGATTTAAATGCATCAATATGCATATTTTCATATTTGTAATTAATTATATACCTATGTACAAGGTGGGGGAGATATGAATGAAAATGAGTATATAATGAATGTAATGAGTAATCTCAAATTTTAAATGATCACATTAATATTTCTGAAATAAGTATACAATCGTTTTTTCAAAATACAAATATTAATTAACCGTTATTTTAGTTTTTTAAATCTTAGTGGACCCGCAAGATGGCCAGGAAAAAAATAAAAGCGGATATACGTTGTAGATTTCCGGTTAATTTTAAAATTTAAATCGAAATAGCAAAAGAGGAAATATAATATAAATACGAATATGTTATTAAAAATAATTAGTTACTTACTTTTGTTAATTCAAAATTTTTAACGCCGTTTATTGTAGGGCAAGTACCTGGACCAGACACCTGCGCATTACATAATATATTATTCTGATTTAAAAATATTAAAATGACTGCAAAATAATTTAATATTTTTACGAACATAGTTTTGTTTAAAACACGTATAATATACACAACAAATATATATTTATTTAAAAAATATGATTAAAATATATAGTTGGATATGTGTGTATATATATACAACTTTAGTACGTGCGTTGGTATATTAATGAACTTATTTGAATTATAATCGTTAATAAAATTTAGTAAAATAAATATGTTTTATTACTGATATTAAGTTATGAATTAATGAACTGAATAAATACAGTACTGTGATACCTATAGAAATATCATATCATAAAGTATGAAGCAATAATAAAATAAATTATATTATTATACCCTACAAAAATGTTTAGAAGCACTGCGATAAATCAAATAACGTCCGTCCCGGGCAAATGTATTCACGTCATCTATGATGCAAGCTTCGTAGGGTGTTTCCAGAAAAAATATGATAACGTGAATTTTGAATACTATAATATGGAATTTTAGAAATACTTAATTAATGTAGCTTTAATACATACAAATTGAGTGTAGCATGTATATTCGTGTATTTATTAATTTTATAAAAATATACTATTCATTAATATTATTTATTTTTATATGTTGACAATTTAATGAGCATTGAAAAAATTGAAATCAGTCTGTATAAAAAAGTTAGTTAAGAAGTTAGTAGCGTCACGAATATTTGAATGATTTGAATAAAATTGAACTGATTTAACCGTTTTGAGTTTCCCACTAAAATGAGGCCCTATACATGCACAGTTAATCTGTGTTCCGTCAGATGTCATGTCATATATTTGTGTTGTGAACATAACCTGGTAGTAGAAAGAAAAGTGCTATTTTGTGATCGCATCGATAATATTTTACAAATGTGAATGTGTACGTTAATAAATACAATCAAAAGTTAACAACGTTGTGTACATGTAGATGTTTATAATTAAGGGATAAATAGATGTGGACATCGACCTAAATATGAACTTGGTAAATATCATAATGTAAAATAAGACGCCATTATGAATACTCCAAATGATAAGGTCAGAAGGAGTACTTTTAATTAATTTTATTTGTTTGACCAAGTAAAAAACAACTTGATACTAAAACAAATCATTGATATTGATATGTTTAAATAATTCATCACATATTTATTGTTTATTTTTTTATGCATCAATGTTGAATGACTCACTGAGAGGTCAATTTAGCTACATCTGGCTGAAGTGACCAATTTCAGTATTAAACAGAGCATCTATCCTTACTAAAAATGCTTTTTGTTTTTATTACAGTATTGACAATGCTATGGAGCCAACAATTAAATGTAAGTATTTATTCTGTGTTATGAAATTTTGTAAATAACATATTAAATGGTTCTTGTAGCAAACAAATGGTTTCCGAGTAGTGTTAAATATATCAGGAACCAATCGTTGACCTTAGAGAATTTCCAAAATGAGTGTCGAAGATTCGTTATTTGCAATAGAAGACCAGAGAGGGCCCATAATTTAGTTAGAAATTTGAATCAACGATTACTGTAAGTAAATTTTTAAATTAATTATTTTCTACGTTCTTTGTTTATGTATCAATGCAGATATATTTGTTTACATAGTTCCTGACTAAGATGTAGGTTCTATTTATGAAAAGTCAGTTATATACATATATGCAGTATATAAATATGCTGATGATATTTATAATATGTATACAATAAAGTACTACGGGTATTTTGCAGGGACTTGAACTTACCCGTAATGAGTTGCAAATAAGATTTTTGTAAAAACACCAAATCGACTGGCGCAAACCAGTTTGAACCAATTCACTATAAATGCAGTTATTTTTGTGAAATTGCTCTATAGCAGTGTTTCCCAAACTATGTCTGCGGAACACTGTTGTTCTGTGGAAAGTGAATAAGTGTTTTGTGAAAAATGATTCAAATTAATATTAACATGTTTAAAATTCATACCCTGATTTAAATTTACTTATTTATGTTATATATTACCTACTTACAAAATAACCAAGGCGTTCCATTAAAATTTCAGGATTTATAAAGTGTTCTGTTGTAAGAAAAGTTTGGGAAATGCTGCTCTATAGTATCGTGAGCAGTATAAAAGTTTTTTATGGTGAAATATCTTTTTGTGGGGGCTCTAGGTAGCTTTTTTTATTTTGACATATATAAATAAGTGTATATGCACCAAAATTAATAACTGTCCAATAATTTTCGGGAGTGAAGCTAGGGGTTATTTTAGTTCAAAACGAGGACTCTGCTGCTACGAACCGTTTTTAAATACTAGACATTTGACTCACATTGTCACAATATCAACGTGTGTGTAATTTGCAGAAGGATAATTAACAAGTACCTTTTTTTATATTCTGTAAATTATAAATGGAAAACCAGAATCAAACTGGTTAAATCAGAGAAAATTAAAAATATTTATATTTAATGTTCTGTGGGTCGAATTGAACCAGTGATTCCAAAATACAGTGGAACTTTATTATTGCCGGCATTGCTCTTATTCCTTTATTGTTATTGTCCAGCTTCTAACATGATTATTGTCCAATTGTTTACCACTTTTTGATATTTTGTTAACCGATCATAGTAATGTTTGTCGCGCCCTAGTCTGCGCGTTTTACTCTTCATATAGAAGTGACAGTTCATACACGTATACGCTTGTCTCATTTTTATATGTATTCTACGCATATGTATTCGTATTGACTCTATACGAGTGAGGGGAAAAAACTTGGAGTGGGAAAAAATACAAGGACACAGTATTGAGGTATTGTTGCCTCGATTGATGGACAAAAAAAAATTTCAAACTGTGAACCAAACATGAACTGTTTTTTTTTTTTTTTGGCAAAAATTGTATAAATGGGCACCACTATAGTTCAGTTATACTTAAAAAGCTGGAAATTATTTTTGTAAATACTGTTTTTACAAACATTAAAAATAATAAAAATCGTATCTCTTGGTATTTTATAATAGGTGTCGTAAACAATTATTTAAGGAGGTCGGGTAGTCACTTTTGTGGGGAAGGCGGTGCGGGGATAGTCCTATGTTTTTACACAGTACACAGTGTTCGCTGTTGCCAACACTGCACAATGGCATTGCTGTTGCCATATACGCATTAGTTTCAAATATTAATTCATCATTCGACCTATTTTTCAAATTTCTTATGTTGTTTATTTAATAATGGTATGGTCAAATATGTCATTCTTGTTTAAATAATTACAATATCTACTTTACAATATCCTTAATTTTCTTAAAAACGAGTTGGTCAAAAAAATTGAAATTTCAGTATCTCATTTTAAACAATTGTGTGAAATTTTAACTTATTCCTACTGGTTTGACGTAACTACCTAACCTCCATAAACATAGTGTTTGTACATTTTTAATAATTTTTATTTATTTCTCTAGCAGCGGTTGGAGTTTCTTTGAAAAAATGAAACTACAAGATGAATTTGAAAAATTTATTGCTTATTTTTTTTATTTAATTATTTATATTAATCCAAGTTAATTTTTTTCTTTAATATTTTATAAATATGCATAGTTCATATTTTGTTGTCAGAATCAGTTAAAAATTAGAATTTAAAATATTTCTATCTAGAAAAGCAAGGAAGAAGAATGAAGATATTTAGAAGAATGAAGAAAGAAGATTTTCAAAATTTTTTTTTTTTAATCAGAAAAACAATAAAAACATTAATTGCAAATTTCATATAATTTTTCCATTACAATTTTCATATTTTTAATAAATTAATAATTACAAAATACTTTCAAACGTAATTTGTTTACATCATTTTGAAGATGTCATTAATAATTCGGTATATATTTTTGAAAAGAATATGAATAACAACAATAAATGCATTACAGAAATATAGAACAAGAAATTCAAGAAGGACTCTGGCAACCAACACAAGCAGTAAAAGATGCAGCACTTGATCAGATACATCAATTACTTGCTGATATTAATGAGCAATTTGAAAAAGAGGTAATGTTTATTGTAATTCTCTATACTAGTGGTGTCAAATGAACACAGCTCACCAAATTCAGTTTAAGAAGTCTGCGGACCGCAGAAAATAACATTTCAATTTTACATTTATATTTTTAAAAATTAATTTACAAAAATTAATAAAAGAATATATTAACATATTTTTTTTAAATCCCTATTATTTTAGTAAAATAATCAACTGCAAGTTTTGAGTTACGGGCCGCATTTTAGGTTCTATTGAACCGCATGTTTGGCACCACTGCTCTATACCATAATTACTTGAATTTAACAGGTAGCGGTAGCGGTGCGCAAACTGTATTCAGGTGAGGCCATGCGAGTTGCTATCACAGATCGAACACATTCGGATTTAGTCGTGTCTTCCGAAAGGGCAGTTCTCTGCCGTACTGACTAAGTCAAATGTGTCTGATCTAAACATAAACTGTCACTGGACTCACATGAATATAGCTCGTGCACCGCCACTGACAGGTAGTCATATTCTTTTGTGCTTTGGCTCGTCATGTTCCAATCACACGAAAGTAATGTTTTTTTGTAGTGAAATTGTGTTGATAGTTCAAAGTGGGCAGGAAAGCATATGGTATTTGACAGTGGTATGACGTCAGAAAATATGTTACATGTCAAAATATTTTATCTCTATTGGTTTGTTTCAGTTTGTTGAATAGCAATACCACATGACTTTAAATGAGTTTTGGTAGGAAATTTTTCATTTGAACAGAAAAAAATTATTTTTAGCGTTTTTTCGGCATTATTTTGGAAAAAAAAATGAAAGAAGTATCTATTATATACATACGTACAATTTTCAATATATTTTAAAATTTAGTCAAATACCCTATTAGTTCTACATAAAATTTATAAGAATATATGTATATCTAATATTAATATTTAAATTGCTGCAGATTTTTTTTTATATAAAATGCAGGTAACGTCACGTATAGCCGATTTTATACCTCCATTATCTCAGTAACAAAATAAACTACATAAAATCAGTTTCCAGATTTAAATTGTACATTTATCATGGATCATTTTAATGTGCAAAAAAAATGTGGAACTTATGTTTACACATCACTGCACGAGTGTCCAGCAAATTTTTTTCTATAATAATAGGATGAACCCAATAAATTATATTTCGGCAACTGCCACGCCGATTTGTTTGAAGTAATAAAACCCACAACAGTGTTTCCTCTTTGAAATTCATTTGTGCGTGATTTTGAATTTTTTTATTAATATTTGTGATTGTTCTGTGGTTGTCTGCAGTCAATACTAACCACAAGCAATCACTAAAAGTGGTTTGCGTGTGGTCAATTCCGCTAACAGCACAACCACACAATAACTAAATAATCTTAAATATGTGGTTATTATATTCATTGTATAATCAGTGCTAACAATGTAAAAATATATATTACCCATTCTGTATTAACATAATGATGTAACGTTTCTTCAAAACAAAAGAGAGATGCAGTAGCGTTGGGATATATCTATATCATTTTTCTAAGAAGAATGAAATAGTTACACAATTTAAATAATGCATCATTATATGGAAATGCAGTGAAATTTCTCAAACTGCCCACTTATTCCATACAACCCCATATATAAAATGACCAGTTAATATAATTCTTCCCAAATTCTTTTAGTAACTGTAGCGTAGTGACCAGAAGCAGTTTTAATGGTAGATAAAAAGGAATATAAATATATTTTAAATTAATACATTTAGGATATTAATTAATGAAATCAAATGCAACATTGTCTATATTAGTAAAGTATGACTTGTCCAACTCAATGTTGTTTACATTAGTAAGATGTGACTTAGTCCAATCCAACATTTAAGGAAACAACACTAGTAATTTTGTTTTTCATACAAATTTTTATATGGTCACTTTACACTTTCTTATGCTTTACATTACTGTTTAAAACTATTTAACCATGTGTTTTGAAGCAGTTAAGTTTTTAATTTTATCAAAATTAATTAAATTTATTTGCAGTTGCTGGAAACGGATAGATTACATGCTGAGTTGATGACAGATGCATTGGCGACTGCCGTCCAGCTTGAGCTGAGGTTCAATTCAGTTCGAGATAAAATGACGGAAGTCGCCAAACGAGCTCTCGTCTATCTGCACATCATGCTTGCTGGCAGGCCGAGACATATGATGACTACTCTGCTCAAAATCAAACTACCACCTAAGAGTGACAGAGAAGGGCACATAATCTATCATATATTTAAGTAAGTTTTTTCTTTTAAATTAAAAATCAATGTGCATTTGTAATTTATATTTTCATATTATTTCTAGAAAAATTCTATGGAATATAAAGGCATATGATTATGAAGCTGAATTATTTACTGTTGCTGCACTAGCGTACAAGCGATGGTTAAATTTAACTAAAGTTCTGATTAACCTTAACATCAGAGAGGAAAGCAAGAAACACTGGAGGGAGGTGTGCGATGAAATATATAATAGAGCCTTCACTCAGTTACCGTTCCTCAGTAATAATATTGCTGATTTAAGGTATTTATAAATTTTAATTTCTACCTAGTTTCAAAGAAATTTGGAGTGATAGCAAATATATGTATCCAATACTTTTTATCACTTATTTTAATGTAAAAAACCCAGACATCAATTTATTGGTCATCAAAAAATATATTTCCGGTGAAACTGGAAGTCAGATTAAAATAAAATACTTATAGCAGTTTTCATTAGGTCTGTTGATGAAAAAAACTTACCGAATATGATATTTTTTAAATGATTGCAATTTCTGGCATTATGGTTAGGATTTTTATTGTAAAAGTTTTATAATAAAAAATTTTTTTTATAATAAAACTAATAAAGAATAAATTTAAAAAAATAATAATAGCTATTTAATTTCATAGGTACCAGAGATGCTTTAGTCCTAAGTTAAATTTTCCTGTAAAAGATGTAAGGAAGGTTATAATGAAAGCCAGTTATCCTGTTTCACAAGTTTATGAACTGATAATGAAAATAAACTTTAAGGAGAACCGGTTTATAAATAGCAAATTAAAACAGAATACCATATCCACAGTAAGTATTTATTTACATTAAATTAAATCGTATAATACCAGCATTACAGCAATAAGATTGTAATTATATTTCTTTTTCAGACGCAGGACGTCCACGCTAAAGTATCGAGGCCGGTTTCAGTTGCAACCGAAGTAATTTTCGTTTCTGATGATGAAGACGTTGTTATTATAGATGATGTACCTGAGACTTTGGATTTAACAAGACATAGTGATAGTGAAATAAATGATAAGTTAAGTGCGCTGCCACCTGTGACTGTAAATTCATGTAAATCAAGTAGCAGTGGTAGTAAATTCACTCAGGAGCAAACGTGTAGTGTTGATAGTGCAGCAAGATTGTCGAACATTTCAAATGTCAGCATAGAAAACCAAACTGTGGTAAAAACATTGAAAAGTTCTGAAGAAGATTGTGGTAAGGAAAGAAGATTGTCGTTAAAAGAAACTACCATTCATGATAATGAAGAAGAGTTAATTAATGATAATCTAGTGAATATTAAAGACCAAAATGTAGATGTTGCGGTTTTAGATAATTCTTTAGAACAAAATGCCAATTGTAATAAAGAAGAAGCTATAAATATTACTACAGAAATATTTGAACATAAAAGAACAGAAAAACATTTGTTAAATATTTCGTTAGAAGAAAAGAGCTTTAAATGTGAGAAAATTCTTATTAATGCAGATATTCTTAAAGACGAAAAACAGAAAATTGTTTCAGACAAATCTAGATGTGTTACTACAGAAATATTTGAACATGAAAGAACTGAAGAACAGTTTTTAAATATTTCATTAGAAGAAACAAACTGTAATAGTGAGAAAATTCATAGTAAAAAAGAAAACATAGACGTTCTTAGAGAAGTAGAAGAGAAAATTGTATCAGACAAATCTATAAGTAATACTACCGAAGTATTTGAACATAAAAAAACTGAAGAACAGTTGTTAAATATTTCGTTAGAAGAAACGAACTGTAATAGTGAGAAAATTCTTAGTAATACAGAAAACATAGATGTTCATAGACAAGAAAAAGAAGAAGAAGAGAAAATTGTATCAGACCAATCTATAAGTGATACTACCGAAGTATTTGAACATAAAAGAACTGAAGAACAGTTGTTAAATATTTCGTTACAAGAAACGAACTGTAATAGTGAGAAAATTCTTAGTAATACAGAAATCATAGATGTTTGTAGACAAGAAAAACAAGAAGAAGAGAATATTGTATCAGACAAATTAAGAAGTGACACTACAGAAATATTTGAACATAAAAGAACAGAACAGTTCTTAAATATTTTGTTAGAAGAAAAGAGCAGTAATAGTGAGAAAATTCATAGTGACATTACAGAAAAGGTACATGTTCTTAGAGAAGAAGAAGGAAAAAGTATAACAGAAAGAACAATTTCTGTTGAAAAAGAAGATTTAAATCATCAAAATATTCAGGAGAGACTACTTAGTATTTCTTCAAATATAGATGAAGATAAAGAATCATGTTCAACTAAAAAATTGAAAGATTTAAATCATAGAAGAGAACAAAGATTATTTAATGTTGAAAAAAGAAATGAAACCAGTTTATTTAATTCTTCAAAAGAAAATAAAGAAGATTACAATGAGAGATTATCACATGATTCTTTACAAGAAAGATTACAGAAAAATACTGAAGATGAGAGTAAAAATTGTAATTACAAAATAAACAGTTACAATGAAGAGACTAATTTAAGGTTATCTGAATCGTTAACCGTTTATAAGAAAATTAATATATCTAAAGATTCTTCTGAGGAATTGGGAGATCACAACAATGAAAGATTATTAAAAGATTCAGAAAGCACAGATAGATTATTTGCTGGTTTAGAAAAAACAGTTTGTAACAATAGCATAGAAACATCAATAGAAAATGTGACATCTCAAAATTTTTCAAGTAATTTGTCAGAAAATATCCACAATGAGTTTTCTAAGAATTGCCAATTTCATACAACAGATCGTGATTTGATTTTTAAATATATGGATTCGATTTCAGAAGAACTACAGACAAATGTACGTGTACTTAAGAATTCTAATTTATGTCAGACTGCTAACAACATAAATAATACAAACATAAAAGTTGACTCTAAACACCAGATAGACAATTTAATTGTTGAAGAATCAAGTATCATCATAGCTGAAGAACTTACAAAAAATGATACTGATGATGTTTCAAATGAAACCGATTATGACTATGATCCAAGTATACTTCAGGTAGAATGGCAGAATACAGAACGTTCTGATACTATTGGTGAATGTGATGTTGAATTATTTTTACAAAAAAATAATTTGCAAGTAGAGTTTTTAAGTAAAATTAGCTCTATTGCATTACAGCAGCCAAATAACATTGAAAATGAAGAAAACAATTTAACTATTGACAACGTAAAAGAATTACATAAAAGTGTTACTGCAATTGAATTAAATGAAATTAAATGTAACACAAGTACATCACAGAACGAATGTTCGAATGAATATGAATGTAATTCAACAAATAATTCAGATATGAGTTATGTTGTATCTGAGCAAATGAATATTAATGTCGATAGCAACTCTGATATTAATGTTGAGAGTAATTCAGATATTTTTACATCAAAGAAAATAAATGAAGATGGTAGTTTTCAAGAATATTTTCTCAAAAACAGAGTATCAAGTGAAGAGAAGTATAAAAATGATGAAAATGTAGTTACAGAGATAACCGATTCTAATAATGTGTACAGTGAAATTGTATCTACTTTTCAAGAAACACAAGAAAATTCTGTAACCAGAAAAAGTGAAACTTTACTACCAGATATAGAAGAAGAAGTTATTACAATTGAAGTTCCAGAAGAAAATAACGAAGTAGAAATTACAACTCATTTTGAATGTCCAGAAGATGATGACGTATCTTCAAATGAAAATACAAATGATTTTGTCCGCATAGTTGAAGAATCAAACGTTGAAAGTACATCAGAAAAGTGCATAGAGAACTGTAACCGAATGGAAGAATTAATTGAAACCATGAAAAATATCTCGATAAAAGATGTTAATAATGATTTAATACATTCAGGATGTACTGTTGAAAATTTAAATGAAAATAATGTAAATGTCAATGTAATAGACATAGAGCAGCGTGAAGAAAGTAATAATGTATTGAATATTAATAAAAATGAAAGAAATACAGATGATTTAAATATAGAAACGAAAGATGAAAACTCATGGAAAGATAATGCACCAGAAATAATACAAGAGACAGGAAGAAACAAAACTACAATAGAAGTCACAGATATTTCTGAAGAAGTGGAAGAAAAGTCAGTGGACAAAAACATTTGCCGTTTCTTAACAAACACAATTATAACAGAAAAAGAAGAAGTTAGTGATGGCAATGAGAAAAACAAGATAATAGAAGAAAGATTAAATTCAAAAGAAATATTCAAAAGTACAGATGATTGTGAAATTAAAGAAAATGTTATAACAGAAGGGTTAGATGAATATATTATTAATGAAAATTTAATGGATGAATCAATAGAGGATAAAGGTGGAGGTAGAACGATGATAGATTTAATAGAAACAAACACAGTTGAAATTTGTAGTAATAAAAATATAGAAGTAGAAAATACTGAAGTAATAATAGTTACGGAAAATATAGAAATTAATAATGAAGTAAAATCAATTGAAAATGAACGTTCATTTGGTAACTTTAAAAAAGAATCTGATTTTACACTAAATAATATTTCAGAAAAACAAAATAACATTTCTGAATCTATCAATGCAAATATTCTAACTGTGAATTTGACAAAATCATCACCAAGTAATCATACCGAATATTCCGAAAGTAATTCAAAAGTTTCTATGCATTCACAAATAAACTGTGATTCATCACCAACAGAATCAGGGTATTTAAGTGACACAGATTGTCCGAGAATTATTTCGGATACTGAAAGATACGAAGATGAATTTAAAGAAACCGATAAATCTTATTCGGGTTGTATATCAGAAACTTCAAACGACTTCAGTGTGAATAAAATATGTGGAAACACAGTCACAAAAAATGATTTTATGTTTGTTTTAGAGGAGAAAACATTAAACATATCTGATAAAAATAAAAATGTTATCTGTAAAGGAAATAATTATTATTTGAAACAGGAAAATTTGGATAAAGAATGCAAAGAAAAATTTTCAGATGTCAATACAATCTTAACTTACGATACTCCAATAGATTTACATTGTTCAACTGTTGAAGAAACTGTTACAACTGACAATCCTATAGTGCATGATAATGATAATGTATATGAAAATAATATTTTTTCTGACGAAAATTCTGTAAGTTCAACTGAAAAAGTCAAAAATGATGAAAATGTACATATTGTCAACGATGAAGACAACATTACTAAATTATCTGAAGATAATAATAAAGATGAATTACAAGATGATAATATGAAATCTAAAGTCATGCATTTATTAGAAGGTGATCGTATTAATTCATCAAATAAAAAAAAGGATAAGTTATATTCAAATGAAAATTTATCCCCAACAACTGATAAGAAAATAATCCCTAACGTAAAACCAGAAAATAGTTTAAAAATCATACCAGAATTAAAATCAGAAAATAGTCTAGATATTCTTGCAAGTTGTGCAATAAAATGTATAGAAAAAAATCAAGATTCATTTAGTTGTGAAAGTTTTAATGAAACTCATGTTTGTATACAAGAAAATCAAACTGAAATTGGAGATTTATTGAATTCTACGGAAAAGATTATTGATAGTAAAGAAAAAAGTTATCAAGAAACAAAGAATGATTTAACAATAAACTGTTATAATGCAAAGAATTCATTAAAAACATTGGCCAGTAAAAAGTATTATGGCGATAACAAATATTCAACAAATGAAAATGATACGGATAAAAAATTAAATCAAAATCAATCAAATTTAGAAGATAATTTAATGAACAATGATTATGTAATTAATTTAACTCCACCTTATTCTCATACTGATGTAATGCAAAAACCAGTTCAAAACAGTCTCTTGGCAATGATGCCAATTCTTGGTGTGCAAACTCCTCCTGATGTTAGTGAAGATAATTATATTAATGAAAAGGAAACCATAATCATTGCAACTGATAAATACGAATTAGTGTCAGATCCAGAAGATAGCGAAATAAATATCGACCAGAATAAAATAAAAAGAAAAATAACATCTGAAAATGTAATTGATTTGAATACAGATAAAAAAAATAATTGTTTATCAGAAGTTACAATCAAATCCGAAGAAATAAGAAATAAGAAACATAAAAATCATGATCGAGGTGATAAATATGAGAGGATTTCTAGAAAGAATGAAATCAAAGTTACTAGACCTAATGTAATTTTATCTAAAATGGATGTTTCTAAAAAAGAAAATAATCAAGAAATTAAAAATAAACACACAACAAAAATTAGTCACATTAATAATAAAAAACCACATAAAGAAAATAACATACATCAAATTAAAGAAAATAAATATTCATCAGATAATAAGTTACAATATAGTGAAACTATTTCAGAAAATTTAAAAAGTGCTATTTTACATACAACCAAATCATGTAAACATTTTGACAAGTTAGAAAATAAAAATATGTTTGATGCAAAAAGTGTAGCCTGTGTAGAAAAAGCAAAAACATTAAATAATATGAACTCAAAACTAACATCAGAAAAGGTTTCAAAATATCAAGATACAGAAAAGAAAATACAAAAATCAGAAGAACTTGTAATTGACACTAAATTAAATTCAAAACTCATTAAAGATAAATCAGAAAATTGTTATCTTGAGAAGAAAAAAGATAATGTGAAGGTATTTAAAACAACTGAAATACCAAAAATAGAACCAGTAGAAATAATAAATGTAGAAAAATATTCTCAATCTAAAGAAAAACATGTAAAAACACATTTACAACATTTTGAAAATAATAAAGAAAAATCAGATGTTGTTCAAGACAATTTAAAAGAGTTAAGAAAATCGAAAAATCAAGTAAAATATAAAAACATTGTAGAAAAAGACCCACTGAGTCTTTCTTCTGAAGAATCTGAAAAATATGATGAATGTAAAAATGTAAATGAAAATAAATGTATTTTAACACAAAACAGGGATTATTCAAAATATAATGCCAGAAAAATAAATTGTAAATCTACCAAGAATAATAAAAGAGAAGATAAAAAGTACTCTTTAAACTTATCATCAAATAAAGAATGTTCAGTAAAATTAGAAACCATAAATAAATCAGAAAAGAATCAAAGATTTAGAGAACCATATTTTATCGATCCTTCAAGGCTTTCTTCCGATGATACTGGGGAATTTTCTGATAATGATAATATAAAACGAAAAAAATTACCTGTTATTAAAATAAAAGTTGGAAAAAATACTCGACGAATTATTTCTAAGTTTGATAGAAATTCAGATGACTTTCATAGTGATCATGAGAAGAAAAAAATTAAATATGAAAATGTGAAGAAAATACGTAAAAAGAAAAAGAAGAGATATCACAAAGATACAGAATTAAAAAAAACAGAAAGTATTATAATTAATCATTTAGAAAAACTGCGTAGAAAAGATAGAACTAGAAAATACAATTTATTAACATCTGATGAACCTGAAATACAATCATTTTGTTTAAAAAATGAGTTAATTTCAATTAAAGAAGATAAAATTAATAAAAAATTAAAAGACAACCTATTAGAAAACAGTCAAACATTATCAAAATTAAATAAGAGTGATCAACAAATTATAAAATCAAATTCTGACAGTGATATTAGACAGAATACAAAGAAAAATATGCACCTGGAAAAGTCTGTAGAAATTTTAAAAACACAAATAACAAATCCTGTAGAAAGTCTAAAGAAACATAAAAGTGAAGAAACAAGTACAGAAATCAAATTCAATTCAAAGAATGCTAATGAAAAATATAATTCACCAGAAATATCTCAGAAATCTCTTTTTTTGTATAAAGATGATCAAAGTCTTGTTGAAGACCGTAAAACTGTCACCTCTAAAGTTGTAGAAACTAAAAAGGATTCAGATAAACAATTAGTTTCAGAAAATAATGAGGTTAGTAAGAATATTATAGAAACCAAATGTGAAATATCTATTAATACTAAAAAACAAGATGAAGTATTGAAGAATAGTAGTGAAACTTATATAGACCAGTGTTTGGAAAAAGTTAAAAAAATTAAACCAATGAAATTAACATCAGAAGTTAGTAACAATAAACCAGAAATTTTCAGGAAAAATAAAGATTCAAGACAAGTTGAATTAAATAATTTAAAATTGAATGAAGATAGTAATGAAATTTCACGCAAAAACAAAAAATATGATGTTCAAGATAATGTAGAAAAGAAAGAAGCATTAAAAGATAATTCTGAATCATGTAAAACTATAGAAAAAGTTCAAGAACTTTTAAATGATGGAAATCTGATGAAAAATGATAATGAATCAATTTGTCTTAAAAATGAAAACACAGGGATTTTAAAAACTGAACATAATAAAAGATCACATTCAAAAAGAAGAAAAGAAACTGAAAATATTGATAAAATTGACAAAGAACTGAAAAAATCTAACGAATTTACTGAAAAATTAGGATTGTGTGCTCAATTTTCTGAAGATGTAAATTCAAAAATAAGTGATACTATAACACCTATACAAGAATTAAAACCATGTTCTTACATAAAGAAGACTTCTGACAATTTAGGATCAAATTTAAGTTCTGATTTCAATACAGGTAATATTTCCGATTTACTAATTGATAAGAAGCAGTCAAGTGTGTTAGAAATAAATAATGAGCTTGATGTAAAAAATAAATTGATTTCATTTAAAGAAGATAAAATTATTATAAAATTAAAAGAAAACCAATTAGCAAGTCAAACTTTTTTGAAATCAAATAAGAATCAACAACAAATTATAAAATCTATTGATATTAGAAAGAATTCAAAGAAAAATGAATATTTGGAAGAGTCTGCTGATAAAGAAATATTAATTACGGATGTAAAATTGTCAATAAATCATGTAGAAAGTCTTATGAAAGATAAAGATGTAGAACAATGTAAAGAAATCAAACACTGTTCAAAGAAAGCAATTGAAAAATATAATTCACCAGAAATATCTCAGAAATATATTTTGTGTAAAGAAGATCAAAATATTCTTGAAAATAGTAAAACTTTTACTACTAATATCAATTATTCAAAAAAGCATTTAGAAAACCAATTTGTTTCAGAAAATAATGAGATAAGTAAGAATAAAATCAAAACTAAATGTGAAATACCTAGTAATACCAAAAAACAAGATAATATATTGATGAATAACCCTGAAAATTATACAGAAAAATGTTTGGAAAAAGTTAAAAAAATAAATCCTATCAAATTAACATTAGAAGTTGATAATGATAAACAAGAAATATCCAAGAAAAATATGGATTTAAGACAAATTGAATTAACTAATTTAAAACTTAATGAAGAGAGTAATGAGAGTTCATGTAAAAACAAAAAATATGATATTCAAGATAATATAGAAAGGAAAGAAGAATTGAAAGTTAAATCTAAATTTTACAAAAATATAGAAACAATTCAAGAACTTTTGAATGATGAACATCTTTTGAAAAACGATGATTTAATTTCTTTAAAAAATGAAAATTTAGAGGTTTTAAGAGCTGAACATGAGAAGACAACTGACTTGAAAAAAAGAAAAGAAACTGAAATTATTGATAACCAACTAAAAAAATGTAAGAAATCTACTGATGATAGTGTTGCACCTATAGAAAGTAAATTGAAATCATTTTCTTCTATAAAAGACAACATAGAACCAAATGTAATAAATTTAAATTCTGATTCCAATAAAGTTAATAGTTCTGATTTACCCATTGATAATAAACAATCAAATATTACATTAGAAAAAAATAAGGAGTTTGGTAATGAAATGAAAGAAGAATTGAACAAAAATAATTCATTGGAAAATATAGAAGAAAATATATCTTTAGAATCAAGAAACATTCAGCAAACTTATGTTTGCATTAATTTGGAGGTAAATAGAAAAAGAAAATCATCAATTTCAACTGAAAACACAAATGTTAAACGTATAAAGCATGAACACATTACCAAAACAGAAAAAACAAATAAATCAACTGTGAATAATATCATTATAAATTCAAATACATCAGCTTGCCTTTCTATGCCTATTTTAGATGATGATTTTACAATAGATAGTAACACAAGTCAGTGTTCAAATGCATCACAAAATTATGAAAATTCAAATGTAACAAATAACGAAAATATATTTGAAACATTATCATTGAAGCAAAGTAAAAAAAGTAAATCTAAGATTCCTAAAACTTACGAAGTGAGAAGTAAAAAAGAAATAAATAAAAGTAATACTGATTGTAATTCTGGTGAACTAATTGGTAAAAGAAGAAAATCCTCTTTTGATTCTACTAATAGTAAAGAACTAACATCCAATCCAGATGTAGAGAAATTGGAATCAGTAGAAAGCATAAATGCAAATGTCAACCAAGAAGAGATATCTATTGAAATCGATTCAAAAAATGATTCATTGGAAAATATACCTCTAGAATTAAACTCAGACATAATAACAAAATACATAATAAAAAATGAATCCAAGAACAAATATGATCCTGTTTGGGCATCTACGAGTAGTGAAATTCCAAATTATGATGGGGAACAGTAAGTTGAAAAATATTTGTTTTACTATTAATTGTAAGTAAATTTATTTTAGATTAATTAACGTTTCTGTTGTTTCTTTTAGGAATATTAATATTTTTGAAGTGAATAATGCTTCTGAGGCTAATCAGTTATCTGAACAAAATGTTGAAGAGCACATTGGATATGAACCCTATGCTACTAACATCGATTACGAACTGGAATTAAATTTGGATGAAATTGTGGAGAAGAAGGTATGTATAATATAAAATATTGTTTAATTTACAAACATATAAATATTTAATTGTTTTTCTCATTAGGAATTTATAAATATTTTTGTAAAAATCATAATAGAAGTGCCTTAAAGTAAAAGGCATGTTTTATTTTTTTTAATTTAGATTTTATTTTCTTTTTAGAATGTAGTCAACATGCCAACTGACATAAGTTTTGTACTGCAAGAAGAAAATGAAACAGTATTATCGATGGACATGATGGAGGATATACAGAGTTCTGTTATAAATTATGATGTAAATCCAAAGACCATTACATTTGATGAAATGTTGAAAACAGATGAAGAATTTGATACAGGGTTTATTGCTGAAAACATTAACAAAACCATTCTTAACAATCATAAACAGAAATTTAATTCTATAAGAGGTTTTTCTTCAAATAATATGATTAGATGACATAAACCCAAATCTTATTTACGTAACAGAAAATGTAAAGAACAAAAATCTAAAGATTCAACTGATAAATATTCAATTTATGAATTTAAATGAATCGTACCACTATCTAGAGAAATATGTTACTAAAGGTGGTCACAAATCTGAAAGTCAGGGCATTTTTGAAAGACCAGGAAAATTATCTAACAGTTAAAGAATATTAAAAAATACATTAAACTATTCTCACAATAATTTTTTTAACAGAAAATATTACTGCATAAGTTATGGAATTTTCTCCACATATTTGTGACCATCTTGTATTTATTAGGGACTCAAATGGAACCAATTAGCATAAGTTATGAATTGGTTACTAATTGCAAAGATAAACCGAAATTTAAACTGTTTGTTTCTTGCAGTTTGAGTCCTTAGTATTGAAATTAAAAATCCACTTTTATGAATTACACTTTATTTGAAATATAAGAGTAAAATGAAGAAAATAATTTTAAGTAACCATATTTATCTTTTCTCATAGCTGTGATTTGAAAAAAATAATCTTGTTTAAATTAATATTTCTCAGGAATTAATTTATATTTGCATTTAATTAATGTATATATTGTAAACGCACGTTCTTAATTAAAATAAAAAATTATTTGAAATTTAAATATCATGATGTATCAATTATACCAAACTTGTCATTTTAAAGGCAAAATTAATAAGGTTATTAAATGACAACTATACATTATACATTTAATCCTGCATTGCTAACTTCTGTAATATTATGCCATTCATCGATATTTCGCATTTAAAACTAGCACCAACAGCCTCTAGGTTTGCTACTATGTCTTTTTGTCACAGAATGGCATGTTTTTTTCAAAAATGATTTTTTTTAATCTTCTAATACCAAGTGTAATTATTTATTTACCTTTTTTTATCGATATTTTAAGGGTCGAAAACTTGCATGCCTTAAAAATTTTCAAAAATAATATTGAAAACATTTGGGAGGGGAAATATATGGGTATGACTGTATGAGCGTTATTAGCGTTCCATTTTTAAGATCTTTACACATTATTTATATTTCCGACCTTAATTTAGTAAATTTGGTAAGGAGTAAATTTTATTCTATCATTCTAGAATTGTATCTGTATTTGTGTACTCATACGAATTATCGAATTTTGTAATGGTTTATCATCTTATTTATTTTCATAGCAGATAAATGTGTATTTTTTTGATATGGTAAATATTCAAAGTATGTATTTCACTTGAGTATTGCATGTTAAATAATAATGCCTAGTTTTTAGCATGAAATAAATTAAATGATTTATGCGTGATACAAATTTACAGGTTGTGGGCTTTTTCAATATTTTGTTTGGAAAAATTCACATTCACATAGAAGAAAAATTATATAACAGATCAAATTCTGTTTCATCAAAATATGTTTGTAAAAATTAACTGAAAAAATGAATCTGTATTATTAGAAATATGGTACTACAATAAAATACTATTATGTATGACGAGGAATAACAAAAATAAATTCGAACATTTAATAATCTTATAAATATTATAAAAGTTTTATTATTTTTTTATGCATTGAGACATTCCTCTACATTACATAATCTTTATGTATGAATTAAAATTTTAAAAGTTCATGAAGGTGGATTTTTAATTTTTATTGTGTAAATCAAAAAACCTAAATTTAAATTTTGATTGCAATTAATTTGTCGATCCACAGTAAATTCAATAAAACCGTTTAATAGTTGATGTGTTATTGTCGTAAAGAAAGTTTTGATGGGTAAACAAATTATTTGTGTTTATAAGCATTGTTTGTTCTTTTATTAATAATGTATTGGCTATTAAATAGTGTTTTCTTCACTGCCTTTTTTATAATGTGGTTCACAATTTTTTATGCATGATAGATTGAATTAATTTAAAAATATTGCGTTATGAAAGTGTAAAGTTATAAAGAATGAGAACTGATGTTTTATTATTTACAATATTCATTAGAAAAGTGTTTGTTAGTGACATTTGATTGCTTACAATTTTTAATATACATTAATGATAAATTTAAAGAATATATGTTGTTTGTATGAAATTATTTAAGGGTATGTTAAAAACTTTGAAGTTTGCGTTTGCTTAAATAATTAAACTGCAAAATGTAAATAATAAAACGTGTATTAACACTTAAATTTGAGCCGAAAATACATGCTGCACTTTTGTAGGATGAATGGTAGATGACTATATTTTATTTCGGGTGCTGAAGTCATGAAATAAATAGTTTTTATTTTAGTTTATTTGATATATTTGTAATTTTTATATTTTATATGTACTCCTAAAAAAAGTAATTATCAAAGTAATTAATAATTTATTGATAAAATTCTGTTCAATAGATGTATTGGTATATTAAGAAAAATTGCTCGAGACTATGTGCTCATATTTTTACTTAAATGAATCGTATAGAATTAATTATATATAATTATATTGTTATGTATAATTAATTGTTAGTGAGTGTATATTAATGGTTTTAGATTATTTTTTAGCCCTTTTAGTAATTTTATGATATGTGTCTATATATACATGTATCACTTTGTCTGTTAATTTTAGTCAAAATAATATTAAGAAAGCATTTGATATAGATTAAAAACGATCTCTCATAGTTTGTATTTTTTAAATGTTAATTAATTGAATTATTTATCGCATGACTAAGTACAATTTATTTTATAGATTTATAACAGTTTTTAAATATATTATATTCAGTGTTTGAATTGAATGTTTTATTAAGGTAAATGCTATTAAGATGTTTTTTTTTTAACAACGGCAGAAATAAATACATGTTGAGCACTGTTATACTTTTACTCATAACAGCAATAAAATAAAGGTTTTTATGTTTAAGTCATTTTACAATGACATAACATTAAAAATGATCTCTTATGCACCGTATAAAACATAAAGGGATACTCTTTCCTACTTTTATAAGTATTAAACCCAGGCAAATAACACAACGTTGAAACATCGCCGCATCGACCCTGAGAATTTATACAGTGTAAATGAATGAGGCTTACACTTTAGCCAGCATCACATTTTGATGCTGACTAAGGTGCCAGTCTTATTGAATTTCAAGGTCGATGTGACGTTTCAACGCTGTGATATTTGTCCAGGCTTTAAAAGATTAAATTTCTTAGTTATTTTTATCGCTATGTCATTGTATTGTTATTTTCTAATTATTTTTATTTATTTGTGTATACCTATATAATATAATCACAGTAGACTATTGTTGATTAAATAATTGTACAAATAATGTAACATAGAATTGTATATTAAGTATATAAATTGTACATATTTGTATATGATAAATTTGTAATAAAATATGTATATTATTTATTATTAAATTGTTTAATTTTATGATAAAGAATACAAAATTTATTAGTTACCTACAAACATATTATAACATAATTAAGTTAATATTTTTATATGTTATAATTTTCTCTGAATAAGTCTTATTTGTTGTTGTACTGAAGATTTGAATAAGCTTCTGAAGAAAATTATTTTTGATAACAAGGAACAACAAAAGGAAGTTTTAGATACCCAACTCGCTGAAATGGGGATCCTTAAATATGCATGAAAATCGCACCGCGTAACTTTTCGCGTAAAAAGAGACTCTACTGTATATCTAATCAAATCCAATTTTTAATCTAATTAGATCTAATTCAACCTCGTGTATCCAATCAGGTCTACTTGGAGTTTATTTAGATATGATTAGATCCGATTTTATATCTTATATTAATATATGATCTTATTATGATCTAATCAAAACCTATATTTCATGAACATTGGCTAGTAGTGCCGTAGCGTGGAGTCAGCGTT
This sequence comes from Sialis fuliginosa, assembly GCA_961205875.1. Classification (NCBI taxonomy): domain Eukaryota; kingdom Metazoa; phylum Arthropoda; class Insecta; order Megaloptera; family Sialidae; genus Sialis; species Sialis fuliginosa. Next base: position 16,301,485 of record OY540812.1, read on the forward strand.
TACCCGACGAACTTTGAAAATAGCGCCCCCTGTAGTAATTGAAGACCCTTTTTTTTTAAATCTTGCCAACCCCAATTTTTCCGTTGCTGCGGAGACTCGCTGTACTCGGAGGCTTCGGGACACTGCTCCGGTGGTAGTTACGGCCGTTACGGCACTGTCGGTGTGGCGGCATTTCAAAATGCACCAATAACACATCGTTAAAATTGACCAAAGACTATTATTACATTTCTAATTTTATGTCACAAATGTTATGAGTTATGACTTACTGTCGGTCATAGTAAGTCATAAGCAGGGCCGTAACTAGAAGCTCGGGGGCCCCGGGACAAGAGGTGACCGAGGGGCCCCGAAAAGAAAAAATTAAAGACTTTTTTTGCTCCTTATACAATTTTTCTTACTCCAATTTTTACGCTACAGGGGCCCCGGTGGTAGTTATGGCCCTGGTCATAACGTCATAAGCGTCATAAGTAATCAAGATTACATAACATATACAGGGTTGCCAGACGTCCCGCCTGGAGCGAGACAGTCCCGCTACAGGATAGCTTGTCCCGCGTCCCGTTCAATAATTCAAATGTCCCGCTTAAACATCATTCAACACCGTAATGACCGTAATGATTCTAGTACGCATGCGTTTGACCGGCTGAGCGTGCGCTACTTCAGCGCATTATTTGAATTTTTTGTCATAACTCAGGCGTCCATAAAACACAGATGTTTTTTACATCTTAAAATTATCAAACGAAATATACATTTGGCAAACATTTTATGATATATTAGGTAGAATCATAAATTTGCACTGCCCAGTCATAAAATTGTGTACAATAAATCCTTCTAATAAAACGCACAGTATAATTTCAAAAAATCTCATAAAAAGTATAATTTAACAATAATTGTAGTATCTGTAATTATCTGTTTCCAAAATTTTCTACAATAATGAACAGCATGCGTATTAAACATTAAATATTTGCGTTTACTAACTCATTGTGATTTTTTTTAATTCATCTTGATGGAATTAACTTACCACAATATTTGTTTTATTATTTACTAGCTGGGCCCACGCGGCTTCGCTCGCGTAGACTACGGAATTATTGTTTAGGATTTTTGAAAAATATAGTTTAATTAATTAAGTACAAACACGATTAGTTATTATTGTAATAATAATTTATTAATACCTAAATTACCTAACAAAAACGAATCAGAAGAAAAAAGTACAAATAATTTGTGTTCTGTTTAAATTTAAATGTTAATTATTGAAAACAAAATAAACACAAACGATCAGCCGAGGGACTCCGAATATCTACCGAGCGTACGCGAATCCAGTCTGATGTACTCGCTTCGATGCGGCACGACACCATACATTTAAGATATTATCTTTATAAATATATTTTAAGATATTTTCTAAACTATACGACCAAATTGGATGCTGTAAATGGCAAACTATATCTACATTAAGTACTTATGACGATGAAATCATTTATTTCGATAAGGATTAATGTTTTGCAGGTCATAAGTCCATGTAAACAAAACCCAAATATTTTATGTTTTCTTTGTAACATAAAAGCAGTCATTGTGGCTTAAATATAAAAGTTAGACATATGGTGTCGCGGACTTAATTGTAGAACTTTTGATTCTACACAATTCTTTAATACATTATTTTGTTCTATATTGAACGGTTTAGGCAGCGTATTACAAAACAGCGCGCCGACGGCAAAATTTTTTCCGACTTGATTTACTATTATCGTCACTGCTTTGTTGTTATGTTACCTAACGTAAAAAAATATAGCCTATAACCTGGCCAGAGAACGTACCTATGAATTAAAAAAAAAAACTCGTACATCGGATAAGTGGTTCTCGAGTGATAAGGTAACTAACGGACAGACAGACAGACAGAGAGACGTTGAGCTTTATATATATTAAGGATGTTAATGTGTTTAGAACTGTGATAATATGTTTATATATTATGTATGAATTTATTTGTATTGTAAAAAATAATTTTTTTTTTTCTGCAATCTAAAATTAATCCCCCCCCCCCCCCCCCCCCCGAGACTATGACCCGCCAGAGCATTTGAGAACTCTGGCAACCCTGAACATATAGGTAAATTTTGTTACGTAGCATGTTCTTCACATGTTACATAACAGTTTCGTTTGGTGTTCATTGGTGTCACAAAAGTGACTCAGCCTGTGATTTATGACATTATGTTCCCCAGAGTTCAACAGCATTTTTTAAAGTAATCTGGAAATTTCTGTTTTATCATCTTTTTCATAATCAAGAAGCATGGTGGAAAGATACAAGAAGTATAATTATGCCACCTATGCTCCCTTCGATATTTTTCATAGAAGTCCAACGGAAGTCGCGAAAATATTCAAAGTTGGTAATTATGATAGTTTGATTTAGTTAGTTTCGTATTGTAAGGTTGGGAACGTTGGGAACTGCTGTCTTCTTCAGTTTTGTTGGTTATAAATATATGTCAATTAGATTGATAGTTTGCTTACAAATGTTAAGAAAATATTAATTTGATTATTGTAGAAATAGTTTTTCAAAATGATTTTAATCATATTCGAGAATTTAAAAACCCAAAAATATCTTTACGAATGTGATATAAGCTGTAATCTACAAATTTTTTAAAACTATTAGTGTATTTTCTTGTAGATATGTTTTCTGGAAGAATATTAATTTCTCTCAAATAAATAAAATATGTGAATCATGCAAGCTAAAAAACGTTATTTGCTTGTGTTTTTGTCGTGCGCATTCCTTGCGTACTGCTATTTTGGTGGATATCGTTTGAAAAGTAAAAATATAGAAATTGTTTTAGATAAATTGAATTCGTATACTAATTCGAATTTCGATGAATTTGATTTTGAAGAGTGGAATATTAAAACACCTCCAGATGGTTTTGTCAAGAATTGTCGTATGGAAACCTGTTTTGATTTTACTCGATGTTCCAAAGATGATTTCAAAGTATATGTTTATCCAATTAATAACATAGATAGATTAGTACCTCCTACTATAAGTACTTCATACCAAAAAATATTAAATGTTCTTTTTGAGTCACGCTACATCACGACCGATCCTACGAAAGCTTGTTTATTTGTACTTTCCATGGATACATTGGATCGTGATCCTCTGTCTGCCGATTATGTTCATAGCATTCCTGCAATGCTGCAACGACTGCCTCTCTGGAATAATGGCCTGAACCATGTAATTTTTAATCTATATTCTGGTACGTGGCCAGATTATGCAGAAGATAGTTTAGGTTTTGATCCAGGCTTAGCAATACTAGCAAAAGCAAGCATATCAAACAGTAAATTACGACCAGGATTTGATATAAGCATTCCTTTATTTCATAAAATGCACCCAGAAAAAGGTGGTGACGTTAATTTAGATCAAGGCAATAGATTTCCAGTTGATAAAAAGTTTCTGCTAGCTTTCAAAGGTAAAAGATACGTCCATGGAATTGGTTCTGAAACTCGCAATGCTTTGTATCACTTACATAATGATCATGATCTTGTGATGGTAACAACTTGTCGTCATGGAAAAAGTTGGAAAGATCTAAAAGATGAAAGGTAAATTATTTTTTAAATTTTTGTTCAAAGGCACTAATTTTATTTGACTTATATTATTTTGAATGCAATAAGTGATTTGTTTTCTATTAGGTGTGATGAAGATAATTTAGAATATGATCGATATGATTATGAGCTATTATTACGCAACAGCACGTTTTGTCTTGTGCCCCGGGGTCGTCGACTTGGTTCATTTCGCTTTCTGGAAGCTTTACAAGCTGGATGTGTACCAGTTGTATTGTCAAATGACTGGGCGCTTCCATTTGGCCAGGTAATAATTAGAAAAATAATAAAACAATAAATAGGTTGATTTTCACTTGAAGTAGGATCTGTCATATCATTTGAAAGTGCAAACTTGTTACATCTACTGTTTCAAGATCATGATGAACAGACAGTGTACAATTTTACAGTCTGTTTAATAAGAACTTGTTAGGCACATCTAAAAAACTATTTACTTTAAAAAAAATTACACATACTACTTTATTAGAAAGTTCAATCATCACCATTGTTAATTATTGTTTGACATCCTTGAGGCATATTTTTCACAAAATCCTGGTTCAAACTAAGGATTTTGTGGAAAATGCATGTTTGGGACTGCTTTTTAAAAAGCAGCCCTAAACATGCATCCTAATCGGGTCTGCAGGAGAAGTCTACTCATGGTGGTAGACCAAGTTAGTCAAACAGTACTTCGTGTCTACCTGCTTGCATATTTATTATTCTGTGCCTGTTTGTTTATAAGTTTTCAATATTACCGGTTTTTGAACAGATTGTAGGTGTAAATAGAAAACATTTAGTGAAAAGATTTTTTGTATAACTTCAGTTAAAATCAAACTTACCTATTTGCTCTTACATACTTATATTTATTAGTACTGTATTTACTACATTACAATTGTTTTTTATAGGTTTTAGACTGGAACAAAGCTGTTCTGTGGGCAGATGAACGCTTATTACTACAAGTTCCTGATATTGTAAGATCTATTAGTCAAGATGAAATATTTTCTCGTCGTCAACAAACTCAACTTCTTTGGGATCGATATTTTTCATCCATAGAGAAAATAATTTTCACAACATTAGAAATAATTCGTGAGCGAATCCCAGGTCAGAAAGTCCGCGACGGTTTGGTGTGGAACTCTCACCCTGGTGGACTGGTGACACTTCCGTATTTTTCAGATTCGTGGCGTAATTATCCATTTTTTCTCAAAGACTTAGGCACAAATATAGGTGATAAATTCACTTGTGTTATATATTGCCAATTAGGTTTAACTATGACACAAACGTCCTCCTTATATAAATTAGTAAAGAATGTTTCTAAAAGTAAATACGTATCTAGAATAATAATTGTATGGTATAGCGAAAAACCGCCGCCACCTCGGAGTCGCTGGCCATTTATCCCACCGCACATACCTCTAAATATTCTTCGAGCTCATCAGTTGTCAAAAGTTAGACCCGGTATATCTTTGAGATTTTATTCTCACCCGTTGATTAAAACGGCAGGCGTGTTATCGTTAGACGAAGACTCTCTGTTAAGTACGGACGAAATAGATTTTGCATTCAGCGTGTGGCAAGAATTCCCAGAAAGAATTGTTGGTTATCCCGCAAGGTCACACTATTGGGATGATTCTAAAGGATCATGGGGGTATACGTCCAAGTGGACAAATGAATATTCTATAGTGCTTACGGGGGCAGCGTTTTATCACAGATACTATAACGTCCTGTATTCAGACTGGTTGAATCCTTTGTTGCACAAAACAGTAGAGCAGAGTCAAAACTGTGAAGACATTCTTATGAATTTTCTTGTTAGTCATGTAACTCGTTTACCTCCTATTAAAGTAACACAACGTAAACAATATAAGGAATCGTCGGGAGCAAGGTCTCCCTGGAATGATCCTGATCACTTTGTTCAACGGCAAACTTGTCTCAATACTTTTGCTGCGGTGTTCGGGTACATGCCACTTGTACGTTCCAATTTAAGACTGGATCCTGTGCTTTTTAAAGATTCTGTTTCTAATCTTAGGAAGAAATATCGTAAAATAGAACTGATTGGAAGCTAGTTAGTGCAATAAAAAGATTGTAATTATACATATATTAATTTATACATAATGTTGAATGTAAATATAAAGTTTATTTGCTGTCGGTTTATTTTTACAGAAGTATTTTAAATAAATATATATTATCCTTTTTGTGGGTATCTTATCTCTATATTATTATATATATATACACCTTAACCACAAGAAACAATGTCACTCCCATGTGTTTCGACTTCATATGAAGTCCTCATCAGGAGCCTAATAGTTTCAGACTGAACTGAAACTATTAGGCTCCTGATTAGGACTTCTTGTGAAGTTAAAACATGTGTCGAGTGACATTGTTTTCTTGTATATATTTAGTTTAAGTGACTAAAAAACCACAGTTTCTCTGTTTTCAAGTAAAGATTTGTGCAGTGAGTTTTATAAATTTTGATCTTTTTTTCTTGCTGTAGTTAATCAACAAATATATTTAAAAAATATTATTTACGATCTATTTCTTAAATTTCAACATTATAATAATTTATATAACACAATCGTGATGACATGATACTAATATACTTTTACATATTTTATGTATGTTGAAAGGTTTTCTAATACATATTTTTAAAATACATTTATGTATTTATGTATTAAATTCATCAGAACAAAAATTGTCATGGTATTATTATTGTATGAATTAAAAACATTCTTTATTTTTATTTATTTTGTTATGTTCAGACTAGCTGAGGGGGGAGCACCAAAAATTCCATATTAAAGTAACAGATTGTTTGTTGAATGTTTGGCGGGTCTGGACAAGGTATTAGAGTAATTAATTGTAAGAAACAAAAATTGTCCATTACCAAAGAAATAAGCTTGCAGCAAAAAACATAAAAATATAAAATTTACATTGATATAAATTTTCTAGTGAAACTAATTTTGAATTTTATATATTCCTTTTATTTGTACTTAACAATTTTACTTTTTATTAGTTTAAAAATACATGTACTGTTTTGTATAAGTAATTTTTACAATTTTTATTATTAAAAATGTTACAAACATTAACATATCTTTAACATTATGTCATAGGAAGGACCTTTTATCTATATCGTTATACTTACAACATCGAATATATCTTTCAATAATAATTTAAGACATATCATTATTATACAAAAAATAATAGTATTTTACATTTTGACAATAATGATTTTGATTGTTGATATATCATTTTTACATCACATAATAATTATATAACAGTTTTAATTTAGACCACAACTAATCTAATGTAATAAATGTAATAGAATTTTCTACGTCTATGTAGGCTTGTAAATATGTACGTAAATAATATTTCATTCAGCAAAGATTGTTTTTATATATTTTTATTTATTAATATATTATTTAAGGTGTACCCAGGAAAAAATAATTTAGATCAAAATTCAAAAAAATTTAAAAATTCTGATCAACATTGACTATTATACAGATCTATAAAAATCTAAATTTTAAAATAATTTGATTAAATTTAGATCTAATTTGATTCACAATTTAAGTCATCCATCTTTGTTTCTTAAGTTTTTTAACTTGAGACTAAAATATCCGGAAACAATGATTTACACGGAAAATGTTTGGTATAAAAGTTTCAGGATTAGGAGGGGGAAAACCAATGGTGATAACAATTTTGAGCTTAATTCGATGTTTCATGTTCATTGTGAGGTCAACTCAATTTTTTCAAATGGAAATCTATTTATTTTTTGCAGATTCGTATTTTGTAGAAGAGCATAAACAACTTTTGTTTGAAAGTTGTTTTTTTTAAACTTTTTTTGAAAATTAACAATAAAAAATTGGAAATTATTCTCCTAGATGTTAAAGATAAAGTGCAGATTAAAAAAAATAGATTTTTATAATTTCAGAATTTTTTAACGCCAAAAATATTTAAAAAAAAATTACGTTAAAATTGAAGTTTCTTAAAAATAATTTCAGACAAAAATTGTTTCTTTTTTTCTGTAAAATACGAATCAACAAAAACGAAATAGATTTTCATTTAAAAAAAAGTAAGTTGATCTCAAAATGATCTTGAAATCTCCACTCAATTGGTTTCCCCCCCTCCTAATCCTGAAACTTTTGTACAAAACATTTTTCCATATATTTTGCAGTCTCAAGATAAAAAACACGCCTAATAAATTTAAATGTACATAGATCTAAATTTTGGAAAAATGAGATCTTATTTGATCTACGTAGATCAAATTTATCATTTCCTGGGTATAAGTTGATAAAAATTTTCATATGTGTTTCTAACGATGAAATGGAATTTTTATATCATTGTAAGGTATTTAGAGGATTTATGCTTCTGTATTAGTCAATAACAGCGTGAATGTGTGAATGTTTTGTAAAATAAATAAAATATGTATGTGTGTATCATACAAAACAAGTGTCAGTAATATTTTATTGTACTTACTGTAAATATTTTATTGAATAAAATGTTATATTAAATCATTTTTAATAGATTTTGAAATCGTGTTTTTGTATCATTTTTACCTAATTTAAAATAGTTGAACGTAACCATTGATTAACGTAACTAGTGTTGTGTAGGTAAGTGTAAAATAAAAAAAATATGTAATTTATTTGTGGAATTAAAATCTCTAAATAAAAGTTGAGATAAAATTTTTATTTTTCAGTGCACATTTTTACTTGAAAAATAAATATTGAATTAAAAAAAATCTTAAGACGATTGCTTCTATTGCCCATAGAATAATGTGCCATTGAGCATTGGGTTAAAAAATAATAAAACTTATGTCCGGTATTATAAAGGAGTTCTCGCAAAATTTGCAAGCTTGCAAACACTTTAAAACGAGGTATCAAACTTATATGACAGTTCTCTAAGTTTTTAACAGATAGTTTCATGCGCAGTAAGTTGATTTTTACCGTTTTTTATCAAGATTAGTAAATACACTTTATAGTAAATATATTTTACATACCTTTGTTTTTACTTCCTATGCATGAAGTTTGATACCCCATTTGAAAGTGCTTGCAAGCTTGTAAAGCGACCTCTTTTTTAATACCGGACATTATACCTACATGACGGTACCGGAAAAGACTCCCTTTAGGTAAAATAAATGCACCTGTTGCATCTCGCTATAATTACAGCTCTGAATATTACTATAATTTGATATTTTATGCTAAATAGCAAGAAACTATCTTTATCAGTTATCATTATTTATTTTATCAGCAAAACTAATTTTTTTTCGTGAGTTTTATGTATCCCCTCCCCCTCTTAATGGTAGTATATCAAATGTGTATTTATTTATTTCACGGCCGCATTTTTTAATATGTCAGTGCCGTGTCTGATTCGATATTGGCAAGTGAAAGTTACAAAACGACAGCTGCAATAGCATTTCATTGTTATCATCAGTATAATGTTATTAACATATATTTAGTAACAACAAAAAAACAGTAAAAATGAAGCTTATATGTAAGTAAACACTGTTAATTATTTATAATAAATTTCAAGTGAATATTTGAGTTTGTATACAAACAAATAAAACGCTTTATTATGTAGCGAAAATTTAACCTTCTATAATACATGCATACATACGTATTTATATAATTGAGTTGTTTTTCAAGTACCTATACCTTATATGAATTATTAAAAGTGATCTTAAAATTTGGTACGTACTTTGTAAACAATGATTATTTTCTGAAATTCCTAATACACCAATAAGATATTTTGTATAATTTATATATAGAAAATAATTTAAAGTGATTATTTTATTTGATTTACGTTTATAATGACTTAATATTTAATTATTTTATATATTTATGATACCTAATGACCTATCTATAAGTACGGTAACCAATTTCTCAAAACCGAAAATTTAATAGTACAAAAAATTTTAATTCAAAAATTCTTACGCGGATAACAAAAATATTTTTATACCATTTATATTTGCTACGTTCTACTAACAAAAAATAATTTTTAAAATCTTAAAAATAGAAGGTACTAGCACCAGTCTAGGATCATACTCCAATGTTGGAATTTTGTTTAATTAAATATACTAAATTAGATATATTTGTTGATATTTGATTACTGCCATTACTAAATCATAATCTATATATACTTAACTGTAAAACAGCTTAATTTGATGACAATTGGCCAAGGGGTGTCAAAATTGTAGACATTTAAACTCATTATTAGTGTAATCTATTTATGAATTATTATTATACAGGATGATTCAGTGCTGTCGTGCCAAACTTGAACAGTAAATTAAGAGAAATATTTTAAGCAAAAAACATTATATGAACATGTGTCCGGAAATTTTTCCTAAGGGGGCTACGGCTACAGTCCTCCAAAGATTTTATTCAAAATTAGTTTTTATTTAATATCTGGAGACCCCATTGTGCTAAAGTTATGAAATTTGATACAGGGTTTAAAATTAATAAGTGTTATCGATTTCCAGTATTGAGCAATTATAATTTAGATCAGGACTGTATGGGGCCAGTGGGCCCATCGATTTTTATCTTGTATTTTTTTGTTCTTTAATTTTTTCCTGAATTAGACATTTGAATAAGATTGTATGGCACAAAATACACAAAAATATACTTTGCTTATTTATCATAGGATAAACCGTTTACGAGAAATATGGATGCAAAAGAAAGGATGCAGAATTTTACCTAATACGGATGCTTCAAATTACAAAAAATAAATTTATATTCTTGTTCTTTGATAAAAAATAAGACAAAAAAATAATATAAATATACCTCCAAAAATTCATCCTTACCAACAAATAGCCATTTTAAGTATCGCTTTCTAGTTATGTTAGTAAATTACTTGCAACATTAATAGGACTGGCTATAGGTCTAAGAGAACACGTATTAGGTGATATATGTACATGAACTTTTTTCTTACATTTAATCAAAGAACAGGAATATAAATTTATTTTCTTTAATTTGAAGCATCCGTATTAAGTAAAATTCTGCATTTTTTCTTTTGCATCGATATTGCTCGTAAACGGTTTATCCTATGATAAATGGGCAAAGTATATTTTTGTGTATTTTGTCTCATGCAGTCTTATTCAAATTTTTAAATCAGGAAAAATTTGAAGAACAAAAAATACTGGATAAAAATCGACGGGCCTCCTGGGCCCATACAACCCTGGTCAAAATTACTATTGGTTGATACTGGATATAGATAAAACTTATTAATACTAAACCCTGTATCAAATTTCATAACTATAGCACAATGGGTTCTCAAGATATTAAATAAAAACAAATTTTGAGTAAAATCTTTGGAGAGCTGTAGCCCCCTCATGACAAATTTTCGGACACCTGTTTACATAATGTTTTTTGCTTAAAATATTTTTCTCGATGTACTGTTCAAGTTTGGCACGACAGTGCTGAATCGTCCTGTATTATCATAATATCTGCTTTACAATGTTTCAAACTTTACAATTCTTTTCGTGTCGTAGTACTTATCATTTTGTAATTATTAGCAAGTGCCCATCACTGGGTGACCAGTGGGTAATAATTTAAAAAACAAACTATTTGCGGACTTTGGTAATTCAATTGATTTAATAAAGAGGTACCTACATGTTTTATTAGTAACATGAGTTGATGAGAGTTACAAAAAGAAGCCAATTAATCTAAAAACAGTATACCTTCTCCTTAAAGTGGCCAAGATTGGTGTCAATATCTTATATGGTTACCGATTATCAATAAAAAGTTCAGAATATCTTACTTTGTATTATATAGGTAACAGTTCCAGAGGTTATTTTAACGAAACTTAAGAACTGCACAATTTGAGCAAAAAACTTCACTAGAAAGAATTAGAGGCGGTGACTACAAAAAAAACAGAATCGTAAAAATTATTTTACATCCGATATAAAAATTGAATAAAAACTTTGTAATGAAAAAATAAACATTGTTGAAACCGATAACGGAACCCAGTCATAAGTGAAGGACTATACCTGCAATTATTTTTTCTTTTAAAATTGCACATTTGAATTTTAAAGCTGCACACTATAAGATAACCCCTGACAGTTCGGTTCGGGTTCAGTATCCTGATTTTTATTGAGAAATTAATTATTGCTGATTAATAATAAATTTAATTAATGACACAAACATCATTGTTTGAAAATCAATTAAATAATAAAGTCATAATAATACTTATATTATATTATATTATATTATATTATATTATATTATATTATATTATATTATTATATTATTAGTTAAGAAATATTAAATACAAGTTATTTTTTTGGGGAAAAAAATATGCTTTTCAAGCTAATTTAACATCTTCAATGAAATTATTTGAAGAGCAAAAAAGAAAAAGTCTTCAATTTTATTTTACTTTTAGCGTGCCCCCCAGGCCCCTCCTAGTGTTTGGGGGCCAGAGCTGACCCCTCGTTTCCTCTTTGTCCGCTACTGACTATACATACTAATGTTTATCTATTTTAATTTTGAATAGTATTATACTATACAATATAGTACATATGATCGTTGTTGGTACCTGTAAGTAATAATTACAATTATAGTGAGTAATATAAAAGGCCAATAAAATACAGTGCATTGATCTTTATGTTTGAAATGGTTTAATGGAAATTGAACTATATATCGATTTTTTTAAGATAGTTAAGACAATGCAGAATTTTTTTCGGGAGTGGGAGTTAATATTTGTAATTTTATATAAATAAATAAAAATTTATTTCGTTTTCGATTGTTCCAACCCCTCCATGGGAGCGTCATTGAAGGAATGATTGTGTAGTGGAAAACGTATTTTAAATATATAAAAAAATTAAACAATCCCCTCCCATTAAAAAACAACATCAACAACTTTTTTCATCCAAAATTTTCTCTTGTTTAGAATTTTAGCTTTCCTTTTTGATGTAAACTTTTTGGATTCAACAATACTAAAGAAATTTATTAAAAATAAAAAATAATCATTTATAAAAGTTATGTAATATTGGTGTAACTTACATTATTATTTATATATTTACCTAAACTATTAGTTTGTATTGACACATGTATATATTTACTTACACATTATTGATATTTTGTGTAAACAAATCATCAGTTTTTTAACAGAATATAGCACGTAATTTAAATATTTACTTAAAGTTGTTAATTGTAATGTAATTTTTCGGTAAATTTATTATTACCAATATTCGACCTAATAATTTAAAAAATATAAGAAGATATTAACTATAGGTACAATATATAAAAATATTATCATAATTTTAAAAGTAATAAATATTGGGAGAGAAAAACTTTCTATTGAATGTAGCATACTAGAGATAAGTTTTCTAATTTTTATATGTATGTATATATACAGGTTGTTTTATAATTAAATGTTAATATTCATATAAAAATAGGTCCGTTTTCGCTTTATTTTTTCATTCAAAATAATTAAGAATCAAGTTGGCATTACTTGGGACGTTCTGGTTTAAACTGATTTTTTTTCACAAAAGATGTGTCTCTACACCTTGTTTACATCCATCAAGTTTTATAAAAATATCTAAATAAGTTTCAAAGTTATTAAAAAAAAACAATTTTTCAAAAAAATCTTGATCACCTGTATATCAAAAATAAAGCGAATACGTACCTATGTTTATTTGAATTTTTTGTCTTAAAATCTTGGATAGATTAATCCTCTTCAATATTGACATTCAATTATATTATGAAACACCTGTATATATATACCTACAGGGTGTCAATTATGTAACGGGACGGTCGAATGTTTCGAATGCTACATACAGAATCGAAAAATAAAAAAATACGTGTTCAATATTTTTGAAAAATCTATTCTACTACACCAAACTCCTTACTTTTGTCTGAAACATTTTTTTGTATTCGGGCAGATAGCGCTGTAATTGCTGTCCGAAAAGACAAATTTTGTAAGAGAAATTTCCGAGTAAAAAAACAAACGGCCGTGCTATGGTCGTGGTGTGGCCGTGTGGTCGCGGCCCTGGTGCGGCAGTAATGTGGCCGTGGGTGTGGCCATGGTGTGACCGTACGGCCAGGCTTGTTTCACAAACAAACCTAGTGCTGCCGTGGTACAGACCGCCCAGCCGTGGACCGGTCGTGGTTGTACGGTCGCATCACGGCCGCACCCACGGCCGCACCACGGCCACATCACTGCCGCACTAGGGCCGCGACCACACGACCGCACCACACGGTCACACCACGGCCATAGCACGACCGCACCACGACCATAGCACGGCCGTTTGTTTGTTTACTCGGTCATTTCTCTTACAAAATTTGTCTTTTCGGACAGCAGTTACAATGCCATCTGCCCGAATACAAAAAAATGTTTCAAACAAAAGTAACGTATTTTTTGACGCACAATCCAAATCTACAATAAAAATTGGGAGTTTCTATTTAAGATATCAAAGTTGCCCCCTCCCCCACCCCCTGTGGGTTGGGGTGGGGGGTCGAGTTTGGTGTAGTTGAATAGATTTTTCAAAAATTCCCGTTACATAATTGACACCCTGTATATATTTTTATATACCCACTACTGACGTGTGAGATAGTTTTATGAATCTGTGAGCTAAAAATAGATTGTAGTACTGTAGTATGTGTATTCTGTGTATAGTAATGTGTAATGTGGTATAATGCACTGTACATTCGTACAGCTATGTTGTATGATTCTGTAGTCGTATGTTGTTTACCATGAATCATGATTTTTGGTTGGATATATTATAATGTATTTATAACAATATTTGATTTCATTAACTAAATTAAAATAATAAAATTATGTGTGAGTAAATTAATATATATGTATAATTTAAATTATATTTTTTATCGATGAATTACGTGAATTAAAACATGTTATAGACAGTGCAGCGAATAAATTAAATGTTCATATTATGTATTTTCTTATTTAGTACTACGGAATATGATTATGAAGTGAGATTATTATATCGTTTTGTATTTTGAATATATTTTATTTTTATTTAGAATTGTAAATACTTAATAATAAAACATATCGTATGTTTAAATATTAATTATACTAACTATATTTTTATTAAAGTTTTTATAATAAAATAAGTTATTAATTAATAAGATTGTTAACTAAACTTTCAATATAACCAGGCCCGGATTTAGAAATTTGCCGCCCCTAGGCAGTTGCGAAAATTGCCCCCCCCCCCTCTTCAAAACTAACAGTTTAAGTCATAGATGTCAAAATATAAAACTCAGGATCTTTTTTTTTTGGTTGTGTCAGTTTCAAATTTTATAAATTTTTATAAATTTACATTAGGAAACATAAAAACTGAAGACCATTTTTTTTTTTAGTCAAGCTTGAGTTACATGTATAGAGAAATTATTGCTTAGTTGAAATTTGTACGTCTCGATTTTCGGATGGCAAACTCATCGATAATGGAATCAAAATCAAATTCAATTCCCACGAATATAACAAATTTTCAAAGTTTCCACCAATATTTGCCGCCCTTCAATTCTGGCCGCCCTAAGCAGCTGCCTACTCTGCCTGCATGGTAAATCCGGGCCTGAATATAACTGCATAGTTATAAGCAAACAACTGTAATATTTATCTCAAATTAAAAATTGAATTAAAGTAAAATTGTGTTAAAACTTTTGTAATAATTCAATTTTTTAATCTATTATTTACAATAAATTATAAACAATTAGAACAGTGGTAATAAATGTCTAGCGAAATATGTAGATATACAGGATGATTCAGTACTGTCGTGCCAAACTTGAACAGTAAATCGAGAAAAATATTTTTAGCAAAAATTTTTATATAAATATGTATGTGTCCGGCTATTTTTCATGAAGGAGCTACATAACGCGCATGCATAAACTATACAATTCATTAGAACTATCAATGGGTTATCATTTATATTTAATACCCCGCAGATAGCGTAAGCTTAGCTTTTGATAGAGAACAAATTCTTTATAATTATAATAAATATCGGACATAATAAAAGTTAAATACTTAAAATAAATTTATTTTTCAGCTATAACGATTCCGAAATCCAATGAAAAAGTAATTCAGAACGACCAAATATCGAATATTTCTAATGATGTGGAGAAAAATGATTCCGAAAACAAAGACTTATGCTCGTTTGATTATAAATACATCGGAGGTTTGATTTTCGCGATAGTTTGCGTTCTGTTTTCAGCGCTAGATGTTGGATCGGACATTTATCTCGGATATATTTATTTTGTAAATAATCAGTATTGGCATGGCGGATTAACACTGCTTTTTGTTTATGTGGCTTCTTTTGCTAATGTTTGCGAATTTTATAGAAGGTGAGTGCCAGAAGAATTCATCATCAAGTTAAATATTAAGTATACTATTTTGTAATGTAGTATTCAAAAGAAAAACAGGTCTGTTAATTGTATCGATATTAAAAATATAATTATGCTCGACATTGTTTTAGAATGATTGTTTAAATATTAAAAAATCTCAATAATATATAGTCTGGTAAGAATAATTTTGTTTTAAATTTAAATTTTCAATATTTAAAGATTAAAATTGTGCACTAATTTTTCAAAATTATAAATCAGATATACAGGTAATTTCCACTTAACGAGATTCTCTGGGCAAGCCGTGTGCTATAGTCAAGACTCAACCATTGTCTCCACTTTACGAACTTCCGCTTAACGAGGAACCAATTAACTCGTAAAAGCATAAAATAAAATAAAATATAAATTCGAAAATAATGCGAATCTGGAATATTTGTTAAATATAATTTAGTTAATAGTATACTGATTTTACCATCTTTTCCCCAAAACAATTTTTTTGATGTCTGAAAATTTCCCACCCCCTCCTCTAATATTAACCGGACTATGCTTTTCTTACGTATTTTTGGGTACTGAAAACGAATTTTTGATGATAGTAAAATTTTATGGTTGTTTAGCGATCTTTTATGTTTGCGAATTCGCGCAAAATACGTAAGAAAAACAAACCCGGTTTTGAATACACGACTTTTTTTCTTGTGGGGCTGTATAATTTATAAAAATAATTTAGTTTACTTTTAGGAAAACGTTCAATGACCAGAACATTTGGTTAAGATGGATAAGTTTGTCATTGATGTTCATTACATCAACTCCTGCAGTTATTATGGGTGGAATGGATTGTTGGATAAAACTGAAACGGAAGGAGAGTTCTACTTCAAATGAAACTTTGAATAAGCTTAGATATCACGAAGCTTGTGTCGAGGCAGCTCCTCAACTCATTTTGCAGATCAGTGTTTTGTTAAACAATCTTCACGAATTAGAAAACTTCAATGTTTCGTTATTTGGTAAGTCTCTTAAATTTTTGAAATAATTAGTCATACATTATACTTATGAATTTATTTTTTGTTTCAGTTTTAGTACAAAGAATTTCTATTTTATCATCTTTCGTTATTATTACTCTAGCATTTGGTAGAATCGAAATTGTAGGTGTTGAAGGAGTATGCAAGAAATTCTTATTTTATTTATCGATGTTTTTAACAATAGGTAAGAAGCATTTATGCAAATTGATAGGAATTATTTGAATTTTTTGATTGATTTAAATTTTTGATAAGGTTTTTTTATAGCCAAGAAAAGAATTGCCTATCTTTAACGTATGATTGGGGATGTTATTTTGAATTTAAAAGTTTATTTGGTTACCTATGTTTTCTTGTGGGAATAACAACCTTCGAAAAACTATTCTTAATTAAAATAGTATTTGTTAAATTTTCTCAGGAATTTACTATGGTTAAATAAAGTAAATATTACTATTGTTTACTATTGAGCAATAATAATATGTCCAGGAACGTATGGATTTGGTTTATTTTTTATATATTATTGATTGATTTAGCATTTTAATATGATTAGACAATAGACAGATACATGATAATTGCAGTTGTTTATAAAAATATCTTAATGATAATTAACTGCATAGTTATATTCAGTGTTGGGATCCTGAGAAGTTTCTCAATGTGTGTGGGGAGAGGTAATGAAAATTTTGGAAGGGAGGGGATAATTTTTTTCATTTCAATCTAAATTAGCGTTGTCTACACTAGTAGGATCTGAAAATCTAAATCGATTATCTACAGTCACACTAAATGCAAAATAATAGCGCTAATAATTTTGTTTTTAACACATACGGTACGTTTTCTGGATTCAACACTGATCTCGGGTTGCATAAAGCAAAATTAACCACAATTAGTTAATCAGTTGTTTTCTAACCATAATTAATGTTAATTCTAAACTAAATATGATAATTTTTTACCTTATAAAATATCATAACCGTGATTGTTTTTTAATATTGACGTAATAATGGTTTTAAAACAACTGATTAACTAATTGTGATTAATTTTGCTTTATGCAACCCAACGTGATTGTATTTTAATAAGGAAACATAAAAGTTAAGGATATACTAAGTTTTATGAGTAAAAATAAGAATAAAATTTAAAAATAACTCTCGTTAACGTTTTGTTACAGGTCCAAGAATACTCGCTCTTGCAATTCTTTTTAATCTGTACCCCCTCTACACATTGCCCGTTTTATTTATCCCAGCTGTCGTCCACGTACTTTTGTATTATTTGCTAGAAGGTGAGAAAAACTGGACTCAATTAAGCTTTGTCCCATTAGCAAGCTTAATCTTCACATGGTTGCCACTAGCGGTAACCAACAAGTGGTTCCAAATACTTCCTTACAGTGTTTGCGTAGTTATTCAGAACCTTACTGCATCCGTTTTATGGATTACTGAGAAAAAAGATAGTTTTTTGTACGAATTATTACCTGTGATATGTTTGTATCCTTATATTGTTGGAATTTTGTTATCTAGTTTGTTTTTCGATCGTATAAAAAAATAAAGATTCGAACTTGTTTTGTATATGTGTGTTTTTTTAACTGATTGTTTTTAATATAATGAATAGAGCTACATATAAATAATATAACAATATCTTTAAACTAAAGTGAAAGGTAAATGTTTGTTTTAAATGGGAAAGATTGTACTTTTTGTTATCGTGAATTTATTTTTAATTTGTTTTTTAATCGTTTTATAATTTACTGGGTGTCATATTTAAGGGTAATTTAGGGCACTTAAAAAATTAAATCAATTAATATTAGTCACTAGTACTTTCGTCATTCATTATGTTTTTTTTCCTGACATTTTTTTCAAACCAAATCGCTTGCCTATAACGGTATGTGACATAGACATGGAGCATGAGAAAGATAGAAATGATTTGGGATATACTTGTCCTTATTTAAACAGAAGTGTATGTTTCATTTTTATTAAAAAAAGAGATAGATATATCCCGAATGCCATCGCATCTCTCTCACTGTTTTGTTACACTATTATGTTAATACAGAATGCGCGGTCCATGCTCTATGTCTATGGGATGTAGATATATGTATTGTAATTTAAAGGTTAGTGTATTTTCAATACAATGTCTATTTTTTCACCAAACAGACACAATAAAACAAAATAGTTTTGATTTAAATAGATACCAGGTACGTATGTGGTATTTCTCTTTAACTATATATTATTGGTGGAAAATTGTATCTCGGTGGTGGACTAAGGAAAGTTGATATCCGGGGTGGAATATTAGTTATGCACCCCCTTCTCCCAAACTTTTTTTGAAAACCATATTTCACAAATATTTAAAAAAAAGTATATTTCGTAGCTACAATTGAATGACCTTTTGTTCGTTATTTCTCAAAAAATTCAATTATTCACAGTACAAAAAGTTTATTTTTGTATGACACCCCTACTTATCTTGCCAATCCCCTGTACCTGGTATACCTACTGTAACCTTATAAACTTATAACTTATGTCCTAATAAATATAAGATTTTGATGATTGTTAGTTTTCTCTGACTATGGAATATCGTTTTAACGTTAAATAAAAAAAGTCATGACTTGTATCATGTTTACCTTAGGTTGCTGACCCTTGATGTAATAAATGCGTATTTTATATTTTTACATGCATGATAAATAATATTTGAATATTGCGATACTAAATATAGGTATGTTTACTTAAATTGTCAAGTACTTATGTGGGTCCCACTGAATAAATAATCTTTGCTTTTGCAAATGCACTACAGATATTTTGTGTAAATATTGTGATAAAACGTCTTTCGATATGGAATGATTATTTCAATTTTGATCAATATTATGTTATTGTTTTTATAATCTCAGGAACGTACTGGCATATATTTTATAAATATAAAATATAAAAAAAAATTATTTATCTATAATTAAAAATATTATAATTTAATTAAGTATTACACTGTGAATTTCAAGTATAAAAAGTAATATAGAGCTTAAAGACTGCGTTGTCGTTTGGCACTTTTGCTACCATTAATGAAAAGTAGCATCATTTACACGGTGTTAATTCTCGAAGTCGAAGCTGCGACGCTACAGTGCTTTATTATTTGCCAAGGCTTAAATGTAAATTAATAAAGCGTTTCTTAAGATTTATTATTATTTTTATTATTTAAAAAAAGTACTATCTATTATAAATCAATTATAAAACATTTAAAATAAATGTAGGAGAAATACTTGAAATCTGATCTCTTTTAAATGGCTTTAAACCATCGCTTTTTATTTGGTATAGTGTTAAAATCAACTTAGATACTATCGATTTTTTCTATCTCTTCATTTACCCCGCCCCTGCGTACATTTGAAGTGTAAATATTAAATATTTCTATATTAGGTATTAATTGTAAGTACATACATTCGCGTATACAATTAGCTTGCTTTATTATTGTAAGTCAGATGTAGGTAAGTGTTTATAATTTATTTATTATATATGTATACTATTTTTTTTTTTATTTTGTTATTTTTCCAACTGTACAGAATATAATTTCATTATTTATATAGTAGTACAAATAATTATAATTGCCAATGTAAAATATTTATTTGTACTAGTTCTTGGAGGACTCTTACATTTTTTTCAACTCCTATTGTCTACCACTTATACTGCTTGTGTGAGAGTGGGGTAAAAAGTATTGTCTCAGTGGGGGAATTTTATATTAAATATCTTAATAAAAAATAATTTGCATTTATAATTTATTTGATGCTCTTTCACTTGGTATTTCGCGCCCTGACTTCGATACTTTTAATATTTTTTTCAAAATAGGTTTTCAGGGGTTATACATAATATGTGTACAGTACATACTATTTTATTAATAAAAACGATCGTGGAAAATACATTAACGCGAAATAGACAAAGTTAATAAAAATTGGTATAAACATTAATATTGAAAATAATAATCGAAAGTGTTACATTCATTTTTATCAATAAAAACGGAAGCACACGAAATTCATTATTTTGATTATTCGATATTATTTTATTGGAAATCAAAAGAATAGAAAATGCAGATGAAATTTGGGGCCTATTGGGCCTATTAGGTAATCTGCCACTGTACACAAGGTTAAAAACGTCATTTATTGCTTAAATAATTATTTTTTGGAAAAAAATAAGATTATAGTTTTTGATGCAAATGTACATTACATTACATTAATTAATTACAGGAGCAATATATAATTTATGATCAATGCAAAAAACAAAAATGCTCGAAAAAAACGACATAAAAGAAAATGATAGAGATAGCATATATCTATCAAAATGTGAATTTGGAGGGTTCGTTTGGTCAATAGCTTGTGTTATATTATCAGCAGTAGATGTTGGATCTGGCATGTATCTTGGCTGTCTTTATTTTTTAAACAATCAATATTTGTACGGCGGATTAACGTTGATTTTTGTTTATTTGGCATCATTGACCTATCTTTGCGAATTATGTAGAACGTGAGTATTACAAAAACTAAAGTAACAAGTTATTTAAGAGTCTCAGAAACTAAAACAATGAACTTTGTATACTCAACTATTTTTTTACATAATTTTGAAATAACACGGTCCACTAAATAAAACAAATACACCCTTTTTACACGAATTTTTGTTCCAACATGAATTCCAAAAAAATTAAAATTTTTAGTGTCTTACATAGACTTAAATAATAAATTTAAAAAATGTAAAAATGCATAATTTCTTTACACGTTTTTTTTTCGTTGAAAATCTATCTGCGTGTAAAAAAAGAGTTGAGTATATCTATATAAAACAGACAGACTTTTTTATTGAAATTTAAGTTGAATGGGAGATTTTTAACTTTAGAAAATATAAATAAAAATAGATAATAAGAAATAAGACGAGACGGAATTATGGTCTCCAAATTTTTATCTGGTAGTCTCGTTTCATAGTAAAAAATGTAATAAACATTAAACACCAACATTTCTTGCTATCAGAGCCGGTCCTAGGGTTAGCGGGGCTGTGTACCAAAATAAATGCGGGCCGGAAAAAAATTACTTTTGTTTACCTATTAAAGATACACGATCCTATTTCAAAATTATTAAAATCGTATGTAAAGGGAAGGGGTGACACCCCAAAATATATATTTTTTGTAGATATTTCAAGAAAGACACATGTTACGTGAAAATTTTATAGAATCTTTTTTGTAGAGCATTAAATTTTTTATAATACAGATCACCACAACGTTTGTTGTAAAATATTCTCTTACAAAGATTTATCTCAATTTACTTTAAAAAATCGTCATTTTTTTACAATCGTTAAATGTCATTTTGACGTTTGCATAGCAGAAAGAAATTAAATTTAGATTAAAATTGTCAAAAAATTAAAAATATACGAAAAAAAGCTTAAAATCTCAAATTAATATTTAATAATATTAACCAATGGCAGGCAGTTCATTTGAATACTTTGTCGATTTTTATTTAAATTGTTCAATAATTAACTATACCTTTGGTGAATTTAGCACGAGGAAGCACTGTGCATTTACTTGACAGATATTTTTTTCCTATTGTCTATTTGACTGGACTAAAAATAATTTTAAAGTTTTGTCAACTGAGTCTCTGATTAATATATTTAGAAAGGTTACCTATGTACCTATGTAGGTACAACAAATAAATTTTGCTATCATTTTCTAAACTTCAAATCAATTTTGTTTTCATTTTAGTAATATATTTAAAAATCTTAACACTTCTACGAGATGGATTATTTTAATATTACTATTAACAATACCAGTTTCTGGTATTTCTCTGAGATTATATGATTTTTGGAAGAAATTAAATAGTAAGAATAACTATACTAAAGAATTGATTGAGTTTAAGTATCACAAGGCTTGTGTTCAGGCAGCTCCACAACTCATGTTACAGATTTATGTCATGTTGGATAACGTTCAAGAATTACAACAATTCAGTGTTTCATTAATTGGTTAGTGGTTTTAATTTAAAATCTATTTTTCAATTTAATTTGTATATTCTTTTCGAATTCATATTTTTGTTTTGTTCAAGTTCTCGTACAAAGGACATCTATTATATCAACTTTAATTGCTATTACTATAACTTTCTGTAAAATAGAAGGTCAAGAGGTTGAAGGAACATGCAAGACATTTATTTTGTATTTATCTTTTATTTTAACTATAGGTATGGTTTATAGCAAAAATCATTATTTTATTGTATACGCCATTATCTCGTTGTTATAATTATTACATTTACATATTTAAAATGAACAAAATTTAAAAAAAAATCGCTTTGATAAGTACATTCGCAGATAAAATTTATAATTTAAATGCATATGCATCATTTTTTTCAAAAATTAAAATACTCATAATTTTGCGAAATGATGAATGAAACATGTATTATTTGAGTAAGTTTGACAATATATAAGAATATGGTTTTTCTCTGATAGAGTATAATTGACTAATCGCAAAAATAATCCATGCATATGTATACAGGATCTCCCGTAAACACACGGACACATTTTCAGGAGTTGTCAAAGACATTAAAAAAATCCCTTTTTGTTAATAAACCTATGTCTGCAAACGAGCCGTTATAGCAGTAAAGCAAAAGAAAGGACCCCGCATAAAAGCATTGGTTATATTTTTTTGTAACTTGGGAAAATGATCAAAATTTGTAATGGGTTTAACCTACGAAAAGCCATAATTTCAGCTCCAGGGGCGACCAAACATTTTATATTTATGTTTATTTTTATCTTTATCTCCTGAAGGATCTACTTATAGAAAAATTTGTAAAGAGTGAAAATTTCTTTGGATTAATCAAACAATATAAAAAATAATTTTCTGAATTTTTTATAACATTTATTCATTTTGTTTTTATTTTTTGCAAATTTTTCTAAAAGTAGACCCTTCAGGAATTAAAAATAAATATAAACATGAAATTATGTATTAAACATAACATTTTTCGATGCCCTCTGGATCAAAAATTATGGATTTTCGTAGATTGTACCCATTACAACTTTTGATTAGCACACTTTGAACTATCATATCTACAAAAAATTTCAACCAAAAGTTAAAATTCATTGCATTCTTGTGGAGTCCCTTCTTATGCTTTACTGTTTAAACGGCTCATTTGCGGATATGGGTTTATTAACAAAAAGTGATTATTTTAATATCCTCGATAACTCCTGAAAGTTTTTCGGTATGTTTACAGGACACCCTGTATGTAGGTTTTAACATTGCTAGTTTATTATTTAAGTTAATATTAGGGCTATTGAAATTGATAATTTTTACGTTTCAGGCTCAAGAATACTTGGATTAGCTATTCTCTTTAATCTGCATCCTTATTATGTTTTACCAATCTTAATTATTCAGGGAGCAGGTCATACAATTTTTTACTGGGTTCTAGAAAGTCAGACAAACTGGGCAAGGTTAAGTTTTGTCCCATTAGCGAGCATAATATTCACATGGCTGCCATTAGCGGTCATCAACAAGTGGTACCTGATACTTCCCTACAGTGTTTGTGTAGTTGTGCAGAACCTAATTGCATCCATCTTATGGATTACTGAGAAAAATGAAACTTTTTTCTACGATTTAATAGCTGTATTAAGTTTCTATCCGTATATTGTTGGTCTTATTTTATCTACTCTCATCTTTTACCGTACCCCGAGAATTAGTTATGATGAAGAGGAAGCACATCAAATATTGAAGTAATATAAAGTTTTCAGAATAAAAATTTACGTATTATTGTTTTAAATATATGCGTCAAATTTTGCCATTAAAAAGGACCTAAAAGTTACTTAAGTAATAAAATTCAAAATTGTAAACATAATAAAAAAATTTAATTAAAAATTAATAAATCAAAATTATGAAATAACAATTTGAAAACAGAAGTTATCAATGAAATACTCTCCAGAAGTCAATATGTGTTTAAACAATTGACTAACGGACGTTATTACATTGTTCTGTGCAGATTTTTTTACAGAGTAATGTGATTTTAATAAAAGAAAATGAATGTATCGTTTTTTGTAAATATTGTGGTGTTAAAAAATATTTTAATCTGTAAATATCAACAACAGTATAATTAATTAGAGATTTCAGAAAGAAATTTTCGAATATTTGATAACTAATGATTGATGATCATTAAAAAATTATGTTAGTACTTATTTGATATCTTTTTTTAGTTTTAGTAACCATTTATCATTTTGTGTATTTATTTTGAAAATAAAAAGTTCAAAACTTAAAAACAAAACAATATTTGGTAGATACATTGTCAGTAATTTCTCTTTAAAATGTGTGAAAGGAAATTAATAAAATGTCGAGGAGGATATAGAATAGTATATACTATAGTAGTATATTATTAAAATTATTTATTTTTTAAGCTTATACAAAGGATAAAAAAGGTGTCAGAACAAACGAAACAATTATACATTTTGGGAATTTACGTTTTCAGTGGTGTAACCAGCCTTGAGGGGGGTACCTCCTTCCACCCTCTGTATTATAACCAACGAGGGCCCATATGATTATACCATATAATATATGTTTATTATATTATTATTATTATATAATATAATGCTTATACCTACTATGTAATGAGTTTACGAATAAAGAATTATTATTATTATTATTATGTAATTTTGTAAAAAAAGAATAAAATTATTATTATTATAGTATTATATATCAATGGCTTCCTTTAAAAAATCCTGGTTCACCACTGGATTTGTCAAGTTTAACGTTTAATAACGCTACAATAATTATAAAGATTGGAATTTGTACGATATGGTGTGGGTGAATTGATGTTCTGATGTATTTTATTCAATTATTTCATATTTTAATTATTCTTTATTATTATTTGTTTGCATTTTTAAAGCAATAAATTATTATTGCTATTTTATATTTTAAACATTAGCAAAATCATTATATCCTATTATATTAACATTTCAATAAATAAAATAAAATTAAATAAAATGCAGTCATAAATTTGAATCATCAAAAATTTTGTTTTTATGATGTAATTATTTCAGTGTTTTATTTGTATTAAAAATGTTCAAAATAAAACAACATTTTGCGGTTTGCTTAAAATAGCGTGGAATTATCCATGTGTAAAATATTTATATATAAGTATTATAAATGTAATCATTTGATAACCAATTTTTTTGACTTACATTATCTGGTAATCATGCTACTTTTAGAAATATAATGAATTTAGTAACTTTGCTCTCCTAGGTAGACTTCGAGGGTGGGCATTGGGCACGTGTTATACCCAATTTGAAAGTGATTATTTTAAAATAGAATTTAGTTGAAGAAAATTGTGAAATTTAAACTCTATTTATGTTACTTTAATAAGGCGATATTTTTGATTTATTTATAACTCAAATAATTCTATCAAACTATTTATTTTACTAACTGGATTTCCCGGCGTTATTTGGATGGATGCCGGGATGTCACCTAACCCAAATGAATCTACTATATATAGGTAGCGAATATATATTTTTATATGTATATCTAACAGTTTTGGTAACGTACCTACTGCATAATAAACAAGGGGTTAATAATTTAGTTCACATCAATTAATTATTGATTGTTTATATATTTAATTTTTTTGTTATTAAAGTTATGTATATTTTTTTCGAAGTTGAAATCTAAAATTACTGGACAAAAAGACTGCACGCCGAGACGGTTTCGGTCAGATCAATAATATAATTAAATTAAAGTATATAAGATTCGTTAAAATGGAAAAAAATATTTTTATAGTATACAAGACGAGATCGGTTTAATTTGATAGTTTACTGTGTGCTGCCTTACTTATGTAGTTATTCGGGTTTTTAATGGATATAATTCTGGGGTTATTTTGATTCACCTCTCTAATTCAGTTCTCTGGTTATATGTTAGTGTAGTTAAGCGATTTCTAAGCATACATGAAATGGTACATTGATGGAAGGGTGGCTCCTGCCACGTTACTTAAAATCATTTAGCTCCGTTGCAGTACGAACGTCACTATACGTCATCAAGGTAAGTTGACGTGCAGGCAATAGTTTATAGTTAATATGTATTATGTACTATGGGTTTCAGAAGTCGTCTGCCACCCTAAAGGTCAGAAGCGCTTACAATAGACTCAAAAATATTAAGACAAACATAATCGGTTATCTTTTTCTAGAGCGGAGTTTATATAGTTACATCATTTAAATAATAACACAAATATACGTACATTTCATTTATTAATTTTATATCAAGTTTAACATATTTAAATTCTAAAATTCGGAATATCAAATATTTATTGCCACAAAATTTACTTATTATACAGTTTTCAATAGATTACATAATAATTTAATCGCACAAATATATATGAGTACTATAAACGAAGAGTACTTCTTTATTTAGCAAATGAGTTTCAAATATCTGTCTTTGTTTAGTATATGGAGAAATGATTTAAATATTATAATAAAAAATGGGAGGAGCTTACTAAGTTTATGATACGCGAATTTGAATGAAAACTGTTCGACCACTTCTGCATTAGACTTTACATGATATTTTTAAACAAGCTTCAAGTGTTTACAGATATGACTGACATATGAAGCCAGAACCCCTCCACATACGAGAGTAGGAGAAATTAGCCAGTACTACAGATAAGCATCAGCTTTCTGACAACCATGTGCGAATAATTTTAAAATATCTTGAAGATTATTAGCGTGAAGATCTATAATATACGAATAAGTCAAAAATGCAAAAAAACATTTGTACAAAAAATAAAAGAAGAGTTTGTTTAATTTCCAATCAAAGATGCCCGAAAAATTCGATATGGAAGAAAATGATGAAACATCAAATTTGGAATACTGTGGAGGTGTAGTTTGGTCAATAGCTTGTATTATATTATCGGCAGTAGATGTTGGATCAGATATGTATCTTGGATATATTTATTTAAATAATTGTCGGTTGTTCTGTGATTATCAGTGTTTGTACGGTGGATTAACGTTATTATTTGTTTATCTAGCTTCTTTTACCAGTGTTTGTGAATTTTATAGAACGTGAGTATCAAAATTAAATACCGTAATTTTAGTCATTTAGAAGATAAAAAATATTTATATAAGACGAATTTTTTTAATGATTAATATTTTAGTTAGTGGTTACATCTAATATATTAATTAAATTTTGACAATTTTTTTTATTAGCTTAAATGATGTATAAACATCTTAAAATGACATTCAAAAGAAATTATAAGCAAAAAAATGTTTTTATTTTATTTTTAGAGTTCACTTTACAAATTGTTTCTAAACAAACGAAACAATTTATATGGTAAAAGTGGTGAAAAATGAGTGATAATGAGTATATGGTAATGTAAAGGGGCCACCGTAATTCGGTCTCAAGCCAAAACAGAAGTAAAATAAGCAACCAAAAATCACCAAACCGACATAGTTTCGAAAAAAGTCGGAACTAACGTCGACGTTTGCATGTAGTAAAACAGTTTTCAAACTTTAAACTCATTTTTAAAAACTGCGGAAAACATATCATGGCCATTTTACTAACTTCTTAGAAAGATTTTACATCGAAGTACATACGATTTTTACGATTGGTTAACAACTACGGTTTTTATAAACAATTTAAGGTCGGTTTTTTCGTCAAAAACGCGATTTTTTGTTCAAAGTGATACAAAAATTGCAACAATCGATATTTTTTAATAATCATGTGTACTACGATGGGAAAAGTCATATAAATAACGAGAATTTTTTTGTTCTGGATGTTGATCAATGGAAGTTCTGTTTTCCGCAGTGGAGCACATAACAAAAATGATAGCAAAAATTTTTCGAAGTGACGATTAAATGTAACCCCTTAGGGTCGATCCAGACTATCGTGCCAGTCCCGGTCCGGTCTTGCCCCAATCAAAGTATACAATAAACAATGAAATCATTCACACTATAGGTATCGCTCAGGTCACGCTTCGATACAGTATTACTATACTGAATATTTGACTGGAGCGAGACCGGACCGAGATCGGCACGATAGTCTGGATCGACCCTAAATATACATAAAGGTCTAGCTCTTGGTTAGCTAAAATGCATATGTCACGTATGCATTCTAGGAAAGCGTTTATCTTTACAAGATTGCCATTCACTTATAGATAACCTTAAACGTGGGCGATGGTCTGTAGCCAAGTACTGTATTTTCCTGAGTTTTTTTCCATGAAATTTCCGTACTATTTAAGATAATAATTTTGTTATATGAAATAAAAAAAAAAATTATTTAAGTATTTGATATTAATGTACTTAATTTATTGTATTTATTAATTATTAATTTTGCTGTTTTTCTCTGATACAACAACATGTTATAGAGGTAGTTTTATAGTATTTTGAATTCCACCATTGTTTAGTGTATTGTTATTATTATAGATTCATAACCTCTAAGCTTAAAATTGATTTTAAATGTTTTTAGTAACACATTTAAAAACCAAAAAACTTCTACAAGATGGATAATTTTAATATCACTACTCATAACATCATTTTCTGGTGTTGCAATGGGATTATATGACTTATATCGGAAGATAAAACGTAAGAAAGATTATATCATAACTAAAAAACTGATCCAGCTTAAATATCATGAGGCATGTGTTGAGGCAGCTCCACAACTCATTTTGCAGATTTGTGTCATGTTGAATAACGTTCAAGAATTGCAAAATTCCGATGGTTCATTCCTTGGTGAGTATAAAACTATGCAGAGATGAAATAAAAAATAAGGGATGCATTAAAATTGTAAATTATAAAACTTAATATTAATCGGCATTTCTTATGATGATGCTACGCTGAAAAATAATCAGTCAGACAAAAATTGTTTTGGAAATTAAATTATGTAGAATAAGATTTACGTTTTGTAGTAGTTAATGGACACAGTTTTGTTATTTGTATTTAAAAAAAAATAATGACTATATTTATTTTACTTCCATGTTCCGAAGGAAATGGAAGTATTGTAATACCATCGAAAAATCGTGTCCGAGAAAATGACAAATTCTGATTGTACTAACTTCAAAACATAAAGAAAAGTTAATTTCCGCATGGCGGCTGTGCGTGTATCTGTGTGTCTGTGTGTCTGTGTGTCTGTCTGTCAGGATGTAGATTTTTTTTTCGTTCACGATAACTACCGTAAAAATGCACCGATCTAAATTATTTTTGGGAAAAATGTTTGTCTCAGTGAGTACTCCAGACCTATTGATTTTGGTGATAATCGGATTAGGGGTTTTGGAAATATTTGAAATTTTGTAACTTTTTTCGTCTAAAAAGTGAATATTGCGAGTATTATCTCACTAATTTTGATAAGATTTGGTACATTTGCAGTTCAATTGAATCTAAGGGACATTTATTATTTGTACGTGCCTAAACAGCCGTTAAAGGGGTGAAAAACACACTTAAAATTTGAATTTTAAATACTAATATGTCATTAATTCATGTTGCCTTGGAAACAAATGCAACTAAATTCAAATTGTCAAATTAGTTTTTCTACGAATGTGAATTATGTTTTTGACATTAGAAAACTAATATTTATGTACAAATGGCAAAAAGAGCTGTAACCGTTGTAAGTATATATGTTTTTTTAATGTATTACGATATGTATATTCATAGTAGTAGGTTATATAAATAAAATATTTAAAAAAATGTATATTTAAAAATTATTTAAAAAGATAGAAAGAACATGGAAGTCATGTATGGTTCTCCATACCGATATTTTCTTATAATTTATAACAAATTACAAAGAAATGAAAAAAAATAGTAAGTATTAATCACAAAACATTGAAAATGAAACAAATTTGTGTGAAAAAACGATCAAAATAGTAAAAAAAATCTGAACTTATTAATAATAAATAATAATACTTATAACAAAAAAAGTTCGGTTCAGACTCAAGTTCGTAAGCCTTGAAATATAAAAGTTCAGTTCAGGTTAAAAATCATTTCTTATCAACTAATTATTTATAGTATACTTTTGTTGTTTATGTATTTTTGTTTCAGTTCAAGTACAAAGGACATCAATTTTATCTTCCTTAATTTCTATTGGTGTAGCTTTTTGTAAAATAGAAGGTCAAGGTGTTGAAGGACAAGGAAAAATATTTATATTTTATATTTCGGTATTTTTAACTATAGGTAGGTGATTTGTTACTAATTTTATTTTAGTAAATAAGTTTTATTAATAATACATTGGTAGTCACTCGCAGTGGCGTAGCAAAAAAAAGGATGCTGTTCTTAAGAGCGACAACAATTACAATTACAACTACAATTATATTTTTTTGTTTTTACTTCCATTTTCCGAACGAAACACACTGTTGTGTTTTATATTTATAATACAATAACATGCAATGAGTTATGAGATTTAACAGCGTGACTATCTTGTTGCTAAAAGTCGCTAGTGTGTAAAGGGTCTTACATATGTTATATATCATTTTTTACAGGTCCAAGAATACTTGCTTTAGCTATTCTTTTTAACCTGCATCCTGTTTACACTTTACTGGTCTTAATTATACAAGGAGTAGTTCATATAATCTTGTATTGGATTCTGGAAGGGGAAACAAGCTGGGTACTGCTAAGCTTTGTCCCATTAGCGAGCGTAATCTTCACATGGCTGCCACTAGCGGTAACCAACAAGTGGTATCAGATACTTCCATACAGTGTTTGTGTAACTGTTCAGAATTTGATTGCTGCCGTTTTATGGAATATTGAGAAACAGGGTACTTTTTTATGTGATTTATTAGCTGTTTTATGTATCTGTCCATTTATTGTTGGTCTTTATTTGTCTAGTTGTATTTTTTACCGCAAACCCAGAAAATAAATATACATTTTTAGTTATGTATGTTTTTAATTGTTTTTTTCTTTTTACTTCCATGTTCTGAAAGAAATGGAAGTATTGTAATACCATCGAAAAATCGTGTCCGAGAAAATGACAAATTCTGATTGTACTAACTTCAAAACTTAAAGAAAAGTTAATTTCCGCATGGCGGCTGTGCGTGTGGCTGTGTGTCTGTGTGTCAGGATGTAGATTTTTTTTTCGTTCACGATAACTACCGTAAAAATGCACCGATCTAAATTACATATTTTTGGGGAAAATGTTTGTCTCAGTGAGTACTCCAGACCTATTGATTTTGGTGCTAATCGGATTAGGGGTTTTGGAAATATTCGAAATTTTGTAACTTTTTTCGTCTAAAAAGTGAATATTGCGAGTATTATCTCACTAATTTTGATAAGATTTGGTACATTTGCAGTTCAATTGAATCTAAGGGACATTTATTATTTGTACGTGCCTAGACAGCCATTAAAGGGGTGAAAAACACACTTAAAATTTGAATTTTAAATACTAATATGTCATTAATTCATGTTGCCTTGGAAACAAATGCAACTAAATTCAAATTGTCAAATTAGTTTTTCTACGAATGTGAATTATGTTTTTGACATTAGAAAACTAATATTTATGTACAAATGGCAAAAAGAGCTGTAACCGTTGTAAGTATAATATGTTTTTAATGTATTACGATATGTATATTCATATATTTAAAAATTATTTAAAAAGATAGAAATAACATGGAAGTCATGTATGGTTCTCCATACCGATATTTTTATATAGATTCTTATTCCGTTTTCGTTTGTTAATTTAGTGGAAAACATGCAACTTATAATAAATAAAATTTTATCAATATAATTATTATTTTATATTGGTATGTTGGGTCGATGGTAGCAACGCGTTCTGTAACGTGTTTAGTAAACAATTAAATCAGTGATTATATATATTTAAAAATTGGAGAATTTAATTTATTTTATGAAGAAAATAAGTACAATTCTTCGAAACAATATTCCATTTTAATTAAATACGTTTTTCAAACGAACAGCTGACAACTGACCCGATAGGAATACTTTTTTTATTCACCACACTGTGGCGTAGGACCTTAAATACATATGTATTTTATGTAAGCAAATGGATTAATAATTTTGAAATATGTTGTTATTTTTTACTTTTAAAATAAAAAAAAAAATTAATTAAATTGAATGTTTTGTATGCAAAAAGGCACACATTAATAATTATTTTATATTAATGGGAGGAGGGATATTCAAATCATAGAAAAAATTAACTTCATTGACCTTCAATTTATTATACTTTTTCACTTGTCAGTTAGCCCTTACGGGTGTATGATAAATATAAAATATTTATTTATTATAAATAATAAATATACCTACATACATACAGGTAAGTTCCTAGATAGTTATTATGTTTCAGTATGTATTATATACATATGTATGTGTATGAGTGTTGGAATTAAAATTAATACTACATTTTGTACGTTTATAATATGTATGTATATTACAATATATTATGCACTTTTATTAATTTATGATTACATTTTATCAATGAATACTGATAAAAATACCACTGATACTAAGAAATTATCACAAACTTAAAATATAAGACATGATCTATAAATAATAATTCAGAAAAATCATCTATGTGAATGGTTTGGATGCATTAAAAATATTTTTTACAAAATTATTAATAATCGTTCTGTTGTACTTTGTGATATATTTTTAAAAATTATTGTCAGATTATGTATGAATCACATAACCACATGAAAAGATAAAAAACATGTATTAAGTAGTCAGGGGTGTATTTCGAAATTTATTTTAATGTTACTTTATGAATTCAATAAATGCTGATATTTTTGCTCGCAAGTATCAAGTTAACATATTATAAGTAGATACAAACCATTATGGAGCCCCTAGGAAAGAACCTGTGGTCCTCTGAGCTTCGTGAATGTAACCTGCCCTGATCGCCCCGAGGCATATCCCAATCCCAAGATTGTGACGTCAATTATACAAAATAGCTGGCTGTATATGAATAATAATTAAAAAAAAAACATACTAACTGATATGTATTCACAGTAGATCAATTAATATTTATTTATTAAAATAATAAACATTTTATAACATTGCACTATAAATCAAGTAAATTACAGGTCAACTTGAATATTAGTCTATTTATAAGCTAGTTTTTTTCTTTCTTCCTCTTTAAAGTAATTAAAATAAAATATATCACTACTAATGCATTGGTCCTATTATCCTGACATGCATGTGTCACCGGTTATAGACTTTGTAGCCAACCTGACAACTAATTGTATTATTATATATATATATAGAATTGTCATTTACAATTTATATAATGACATGAGGGAATGTACCTTTCTCCCAGCCCTGTACAACGATAGCAGTATTATTTATCAGAGTACATGTATCTACAATATAATTTTATTTAGGAATGAAATACAATTCAGAAGTAGTACAAATCAAACATGCCTGAAAAATTCGACATGGAAAGAAATGATAGCACATACGAGTACCTAACAAAATGTGAATGCATTAGAGGTGTAGTTTTGTCAATAGCTTGTGTTACATTATCAGTAGTAGATGTTGGATCTGACATGTATCTTGGATATATTTATTTTTTAAACAATCGGTATTTATACGGTGGATTAACATTGTTATTTGTTTATATAGCTTCTTTTACCAGTGTTTGCGAATTTTATAGAACGTGAGTGTCAGAAGAAATTAAAGTAATAAGTTATTTACATATGTACATTTAAGATATTATTATTTGATTCCCTCAGAAGCCAACGTAATTAGCTATAGAAAACAGGAAAATTGATGTTTAGTAAACATTTTTGTTGTTAATAATGTGGGAGACACATGGTGTTTTTAATTTTCGGCAAATAGATATGAAATAATGAATAATTTAATCTGTTTTCTAATAAAAATGTTTAAAAAATAAAAAGTGATATTAAAGGTTTGACAATTGACCTATTCATTGATAATAATTAATAAATATCGTATAAATCATTTTACTCATTGTCAGTTTTGTTAATATAATCTGACCTAAATCTATATTCATCTAAATTAAAGAAAATTTAATACTTTTTATGTTGTGAGTCAAATATTATACTCTTAAATGAACATAAAGCGCTGGCACTTAACAAAAAGAGAGACTGTCACCATATCGACCTTGAAAATTTGTTATATGTGATTTAATACGAGTGGCATTTTAAGACCGTCGAAACGGCATGGCGGGTGTTTAAAAAAACGCTTTGCTGGCGTGTATGAACGACGACCGTCGTGACCTTGAAGATTGTATTATTGAATTCAATCAGACTGGTATTTAAGAAAAAACGGTGTCCGTCGAGCGCTGGTAATCTGTTCATTTGGATTTTATGCAAATGATACAGTAACGGTCTCCATTTTTGTTAAGTCTCAACTCTTAGAGTAATATACCTAAACGTATAATGAAAGATTTTGAAATGATGGTAACACAAAATGTAGAAATTTAATAGCAGTTGTTTACCTTAGAGTGCACACTAATGATATTAAAATTTAGATCTGTAAACATAGTACATTTTAGTTTCATTTTAGCAACACATTCAAAAACCAAAAACCTTCTACAAGATGGATAATATTAATATCACTATTAACAACGTCATGTTCTGGTGTAGCAATAGGATTATATGATTTTTGGAATAAGTTAAAATGCAAAAAAGATTATATAATAACTAAAAAAATGACTCAGCTAAAATATCACGAAGCATGCGTTGAGGCAGCTCCACAACTTATTTTACAGATTTATTTTATGTTGGATAACGTTCAAGAATTACAAAATTTCAATGTTTCGTTGCTTGGTAAGTATGTACTGAACCCAGTTATGTTAATATTGTTAAGCTTAAACTTTTCACAAGGGGACATTGCGATGCATGGATGAAGGATTTCAGTCAGCTTTTGGGAGGTGAAACTAGATTAAAAGTAAAAATACAAGTGTCCAAGCATTCAATTACATAAGCATTATTAATGTATCTATATAGATATTTAATTTTGAAAATTGTTATATTTTAAATATATATACATAATAATAATGTGGCCGAGCGGTAAACATGCTAGCAAGTAACGTGGGTGAACGCTAGTTCGAAATTCGGTTTAGGAATGTTATTTTTTATTTTTATTATTAATTGTTTTTTTTACTTTTTATTATTTTAATGGTTTATTCATGAAGAATTATTATAAAATAAATTTTATTAATGAAACTAACTTTACTATTTTATACATTACCTGAAATAGTACGGCATTATATAGAATTTCTAGGGAATATATTGAATGCCTATGAATTACATACTTTACCGGTAACATATATAATCTTTAACATTTTTTCTGTTAAATAAATTTTTAATATGATATTCTCAATTAATCTATTTATTTTTATTTCAGTTCATGTACAAAGAATATCTATTATATCATCTTTAATTGCCATTATTGTAGCATTTTGTAAAATATACATCGAAGATCGAGGCGTTGAAGGACCATGCAATATATTTATATTTTATATATCGGTATTATTAACTATAGGTATGATTTATAAATATTTTAATTTTATACTTTTCACCTCATTAAAATTTAAAATTAACTTAATGTTAGGTTAGGTTATGGCCGCTATAAGAGCAAGGTTTACTGTTTTTGTGATTGACGGGTTTCTTTTTTGTAATTCTCATGAACTCATGTTACTAATAAAACTAGTAATTCTTTATTTAATCAATTTAATTACCAAAGTCCGCAAATATACTTTATTTTTTAAATTAGAGCATTTTATTTTGTTTATGTTTTTTCTCCAGTAATGGATAATGTAAAACCACTAATGAGCACGCAGTGATGGACACTTGCTTATGATTACAAAATGATAAGTACTACGACATAAAAGATATAAAGGAAACAATCGTTAAATTTGAAACAATGGAACTCAGTTTCTATGATAATATAATAATTAATAAATAAATTATACTAATAATTAGTTTAAATGTCAACCATTTTGACACCTATTGGCCGATTGTCATCAAATCACTCTTGTAAGACAGTTAACTGTATGTAAGTTAATATTCAGAAATGGTAGTAATCAAATATCAACAAATATTTCTAATTCAGTACAATTAATTTAAAAATAGTCATTACTGGGGTCATATCCAATACTGGTGCCAGTAACTTATTATTTAAGTTTGCCTTTGCATACTAGTTTTATTTTATTTTACAGGTCCAAGAATACTCGGGTTAGCTATTCTTTTTAACCTGCATCCTTATTACACTTTACCAGTTTTAATTATTCAGGGAGCAGTCCATATAATCCTGTACTGGATTCTAGAAGGTCAGACAAGCTGGATAATGCTAAGCTTTGTCCCATTAGCGAGCATAATCTTCACATGGCTGCCATTAGCGGTAACCAACAAGTGGTACCAGATACTTATCTACAGTGCATGCGTAGTTGCTCAAAATTTTACTGCATCTGTCCTATGGATAACTGAGAGAAAAAATACTTTTTTGTATGATCTATTAGCTGTATTATGTTTTTATCCATATATTGTTGGTCTTTTTATGT
The DNA here is from genome assembly GCA_961205875.1 of Sialis fuliginosa. Classification (NCBI taxonomy): domain Eukaryota; kingdom Metazoa; phylum Arthropoda; class Insecta; order Megaloptera; family Sialidae; genus Sialis; species Sialis fuliginosa. The sequence continues at coordinate 16,338,701 of OY540812.1, forward strand.
CTAGTCTCTTGTTTTATCGCAACCCGAAAATATAAATGTGTATACGATGAAAGGAACAAATTCGTTTAAAATTCAGGTAATTATTTTGTGGAAAAACGCTCGGACCCGTCGATTAGTATTTTAAGTAGCGGATTTTTTTGACATAAGAAAATTTTATACAGGCTGTCTCAGGAAAAACATATGCAGTCATTTATTTTTTTAAATGGAACACCCTATATATTATACCATTTTTGAATTGTGCGATAAATTCTGAACACTTTTTGTACAGCATATCATATCTCTAAAATCAGTGGTTTTCGGAATAATGACGTTTGAAAATTGACATTTTGAAATACACACAAGTCAAATAAAATGTTTAAATTGAAAAAATAAACTTTGAACATTTTTGTAAAAGCCAACAAAAACATCCTGGTACCTATGGCAAAAAAAAACATTGAACTTTTTTTTTCCTTTTTTTTTCTTTTTTTTCTTCTTTTTTTCTTTTTTTTTGCAATACCAGGATGTTTTGGTTGGCTTTTAAAAAAATGTTCAAGGTGTATTTTTTCAATTTAAACATTTTATTTGACTTGTGTGCATTTCAAAATGTCAATTTTCAAACGTCATTATTCCGAAAACCACTAATTTTAGAGATATGATAAAAATGGTATAATATATAGGGTGTTCCATTTAAAAAAATAAATGACTGCATATGTTTTTCCTGAGACACCCTGTATAAAATTTTCTTATGTCAAAAAATCCGCTACTTAAAATACTAATCGACGGGTCCGAGCGTTTTTCCACAAAATAATTACCTGAATTTTAAACGAATTTGTTCCTTTCATCGTGAACGCACTGTATATATAGTTTTAAAATATTTTTAATTGGGTGTTTTCTACATTATTTTTTATCCTCTATCATAAATAATTAATTAGGAATGGTCTGGAAAATCCTTTATGCAAATTCTTGGTACATTTAAAACGACGTTATTACTCTCCAAAAAAAATCAATTAAAATATTATAAATATCATAACATAATGAGCTAATAACAAAATGACATTGTAATGATATTATGAGTATAAAATAACAACCTAATGATATTAATAGTAGTATATTATGTGCGTATTTCATCTACGTAAAGATATTGATCAGTAGATAATATCTTTTAATTAATACATTATTGTCTACATCAGTAGTTTCAAAACTTTTCAATGACTGAATTTATCTTTGTTTTTTCGTAATATAAATCATGTAAAATCATTTATATTGCTGCTGTTTTGATATACCTTCTATTATTAAACCAAAAATATTACGAAATATTAGTATTTTGCAAATTAATAGCATACATCTTATCAATTTATGATACATATTTATTTGTCAGTAGTATTAATTAAAGCAAACAAATTGTCAAAAAATGTATTAAGTACGTACAAAAATTACTTACCGTTAAAAAATCAAATGCAAATAACTCCAGCTAATAGGTTTTTTATGTCACTGTTTATTGTTATTCTTCATACTTTAATTATTAATAATTATTATTATTAATAATAATAATTGTTATATACAAAATTTTATATTTTGAATTTCATTTTTATTTTTGGACCGTTATAAATGTTAAGGACACTATTGATTGCAACGTAATGTAAAGAAAATAAAGTATGAATAACGTTATTGAAGAACATAACGATTTGGAAACTCAGTAATACTAGCAAATGGTTCGGAGTCATTAGTTTCTAGTGTTCTGACAATAAAAACACAAGAAATGAAACGATTAAAATAACCTATGCATTTGCGGTATTAAAATTCATTTAGAATCCTACAATATATGTTAGTGTATGATAAGAGAATACAAATGAACTACGGATAAATCTTTTAAAGCTTCATTTGACGTATGACAGCACGTATTAAATATGCATTAATTGTTAATAGTTTCGAAGCCAAAGCGACTAACCACCCATGTAAATTAGTAAATTGATATTCAAAAATGTGTTAATATCTCATTTATTTAACATTACAAAGCTGTGCAAATGTACAAAAAAGTATTTAAATACCTACAATAGTACAAGTACATTCCCAAAAATGTATTTTGGTATTTCTATAAAAAATATTTAAAATTAAGTATTTAAGAACATTTCCAAGTACAAGTATCAAAGTGTATTTATGTAACAAGTGCTTGTGTTTGGTAGAGTGTGTACTTAAGTATAAGTATAACTATTAAAAAAAGTACGTAAGTACAGGTAGGCACTTTTACTTTACTTTACTTTTACCCAAATACTTTATAATCAATAATTTTATTGATTTCAAATTTTTTTATGATGCAGTCGCATTACAAGTACTATTTAGCGCGACCATATTTTTATAAGACGAAACAGGGCACAACATAATATACTAATAATAAGCGGAAAGCTTATTATTATCAGGTCTGTAGCTAGATTTTAGGGTAAAGCCTCTTTTTAGATAGCAATTGATCTTTTGAATTTTAGATAATCATTATTAAAATTTCTCGAAAATTAAAATTGTGTAAATTATAAAGATATGATAGGAAGTTCTAGTCTAACAAGGGGAAGCAACAGCACGGTCCATGAGAATTTCAATGAGCTTGTGGTATGTCAAACTAGAGCAAAAATAAAAAGACACGTGTCCAACAATTTGATCTCATAGGCCTTAATTACAAAGATAATTAACTTTGAAAATTTGTGTATTCAATATAACCGTGTATTATGTTCGCTCGAAATATAAGTGTGTTGGCCCTACGGTCAACGCGCTGGCGTCTCGCCTAGTTTTAAGATTTTGATTTTAATTTTTATTTACAATTTTTTTGTACACATTACCTCTCCCACTTGCGTAAAAATCGATAAATTAGACATAAATAAAACATATATTATTATTGACAATGAAAATATTGATATATATACGCCAGTACATAATTATTAATTTGTTTTAAAGTAAATTTAATTTATTATTGACACAACTCATTAGTTTTTAATTAATAAATTGAAAAGTTTTAATAAAAAACAAACTTGAAAGAAACCACAAACATCTATTGTCAATAATAATATATGTTTTATCTATGTCTAATTTATCGATTTTTATACGCAAGTGGGAGAGGTAATGTGTACAAAAAAATAAAAAAGAATTGTAAATAAAAATTAAAATCAAAATCTTAAAACCAGGCGAGACGCCAGCGCGTTGACCGTAGGGCCAACACACTTATATTTCGAGCGAACATAATACACGGTTTTATTGAATACACAAATTTTCAAAGTTAATTATCTTTGTAATTAAGGCCTATGAGATCAAATTGTTGGACACGTGTCTTTTTATTTTTGCTCTAGTTTGACATACCACAAGCTCATTGAAATTCTCATGGACCGTTGCTTCCCCTTGTAAGCTCCCATGACACAAAAAGGTACTTCATCGAGCATCTCAAATTTTAAAGGTAAAATAGTTGGAAAACATGTTACGCCCGGCGGACTATTAAAACATTGTTAATTGCTATTTTTTAAATTAGCTAAAAAATGAATTTACGGTACAACCCTAAATTGTGAGATTTCAACAAGTGAATAATTTATATTTAAGAAAGTGAGAATGGGGAAATCGAGGAAACACAATCAACTCGACAGGAAGATTCAGATAATTATTAAGACACTTATTATTAATACTAAATCGGTTATCAACTTTCATAACTGTATCACAATGGGTTCTCAAGATATTAAATAAAAACTAATTTTGGACAAAATCTTTGGAGAGATGTAACTGTCTTATGAAATATGTTCATATAAAGTTTTTAGCTTATAATATTTTTTCTCAATTTACTGTTAAAGTTTAGTACGACAGTGCTGAATCACTGTATACTAATTTTGTTTATTTATTTTTTCTATAATTATTGATATTATGGATATTCTGGAATAGAACATTTCTTAGAGTAAAATAACAAAATAATCAATAATGTTAATGTTAAAGCAAAATAACTGACTTTCACAATGATTACAAAATAAGTTTGTTATGCGGGTGTCAGAATAGAATATTTAAATGCAAATAGTGTTAAAATGAAGGTGAATGCTGCATTTAAATAAATGTGTTAAATAGGTCAAATATCTGATACAATATTTTTGTAATAAATCAATAATTTAATCATATTTTTTTTATAAACTTCATCTAAAATTTATAATAAATCGATTTTTAAATAAATATTATATATAAAATATGTCACCTTATAATTCGTATATCGAGTTTCTGCAAGGATATTATTTGATATGTTGACATAAAAACAGGAATTTTCCTGTGTTAAATAAACAAATAAAGAAAATTATATGAAGGATAAGTTTCTAAGATAAAATTATTTATTGTTTCTTATATATAAAATTTCTATTAAGTTTAGGTTGTTTCAGAATCGAATTCATGTGCATCTGAATTTTCATAATTTGAAGTAACAAAGTTGTTTACAAAATATAAGTACACAGTTAACCATGCTATCTAATCCATGAACGTAAAGTATCATTTATGTCATCTATGTTATACCAACAATTAACTCGAGTTGATTTGCGGTAATGTGTTTATATAAGACAGAAAGATGACCAGGTCTGTAATAAGAATTTTTTATACATTTAATAAAAAATACTTTGTTTGTAAAATTATATAATAAGTTAATATCCCTTATACTTCAAGTGGTTCTTTTTAAGGGTTTCGAAGAAACCTTATTAATAGTAATTAATACCACTTTGTCTTTCATCCGTCCGTCCGTTCGTCTTTTCCAATCAAAGCAAAATATCTCGTAAACTATATAAGGTATAACTTGAAATCTAACTGAACAATGTAGGCAAAACAAATATTTATTTTACCAAAGTAGGTTTATTGGGTGTCAAAATGTAGATCTCAATCATAAGAATTTGATCATCTTTTTTATTTTTCTAACTCTGCAAGAGGTTCCAAACTCACTACTTAGTAGGTAGGTACCTTCGAAACCTTAATTAAAAACATATACTTGACTCTTGACCACCGATTTTACTTCCATGTTCCGAAAAATTGTGTCCGAGATAAGAGCAGATTCTGATTGTACTACCTTCAAAACGTAAAGAAAAGTTAATTTCCGCATGGTGGCTGTGCGTGTGTTTGTGCTTCTGGATGTAGAGTTTTTTTTCGTTCATGATAACTACTTTAAAAATACACCGATTTGAATTATTTTTGGGGAAAATATTTGTCTCGGTGAATACTCTAGACCTATTGATTTTGGTGCTAATCAGAGTAAGGGTTTTAGAAATATTCGAAATTTTGTACCTATTATCGTCTAAAAAGTGAACGTTTCGAGTATTATCTCACTAATTTTGATAAGACTTGGTACATTTGCAGTTAAATTAAACCTAAGGGACATTTATTTTTTGTACGTGCCTAAAAAGCCATTAAAGAGGCGAAAACCACCCTCAAAATTTGAATTTTAAATACTAATTAATACGTTACTAATTCATGTTGCCTTGGAAACAAATGCAACTAAATTCAAATTCAAATCAAAATTATGTTTTTGAATTAGGACTAATATTTATAATACAAAGGTGAGTTTATTTTCTGACAAATTCCATTGAAATTTTCCATATATTAAAATTATTTAAAAAGATATTAAAGAAGATGGAAGTCATGTATGGTTCTTCATACCGATATTTCATATTGTTCTTGTTTTTTTTTATAGAAAACTCAGCATATTGTTAAAATTTGTTAGATACAAATTTTAACAATATCCATCTAAGTGTAAAAAATGTGCAATGGGAAATTAAAATTTCATATTATTATTAGTTTTTAACATACTTAATTAGAGTCTAAATTCTGGAATTTGTGGTTCGGAAAATATTTGTACAATGCAGGTGTGAAATGAAATTAATTAATAAAAATGAAATTGATCTGAATACGTCACTAATAAGATACCCCTATTATGTTTGTTTGTATGAGTGTGCAACAGGTGGGAGGGGCAAAATAATACCGTGAGAGTATGAGACACTATTTTAACGGAGACTTCTATTAGTCGGTGCTGATGAAGTAGCAAGTCCGACATCGAACTCGCGACGTTTAGGATGCCCTGTGGTATTTGTGTTGCAGTAACATGTCGGGAGTTGTTCTAAATGTTGACAAGAACGAGTATCAACAGGTTCGGGTGAGTGATGTTGCATATGTGTTCGCAAAAAGAAGAAAATATTCAAACATGTTTTTTTTTTGTTAAAATATTATAATTAGTTTCTAGCACAATAAATTTGAAAGTTAAGTTTGGTAAAGAATTACATATCTACTTTGTAATCGGAAGTGACTTTTATTATCGTATATTTTTTAAAATATTTTTTGGGGCGAGAAGGGGTGATTAAACTGTTCTAAGTTTTAACTACAACACTGCCCTTAAAATATTAAATATTTTGTTCATAGTAGGTACATATTAAATAATTGATTTGTTTAATAGTTCAGTTATTTGATATAACAATTTTCTTAACGACAAAGAAAGATAGAGCAATATAAGAACAAAATAACTTGTTTCCAACCCCCATTAGTTACTTTTAGCGAGTATTTGTGCACAACATGTGACACCATTCTTTAGAACAAACTAAACTTCAGATATAATTTATAAATTCGAAAATAAAACTTGTGTACTTTCATATTTTACGATTGTACCTATATTATATAACATTATTGAAAATTATTTTAGAAACTAATCTTAACAACACTGAAAAATACCTATATCTAATAATTAAATGTAACAGTTTTAGAAGTTATTTTTTTTCTTTATTATACATAATTGTTTTATTGGCTTGGCACCGACTTAAAAAACTGTTTATTAGGTACGCTCATTATTATTATTATATGGGGGCTTATTTGTCAAATTATGTCCGAAAATACATAAAAAAATATAAATAGTCAAATTGATAAACAGTCTACTTTTTTGAACTCCATGGTCAGATTCTGATAAAATCTACATATATGGGACCACTTCGGGAGTATACTTTTTTAAACAAACAAAAACCACGTCCAAATCGATGCATATTTGTCGGAGTTAATATAATAAAATATATAATTAATATAAAAAATATATATTGAATGAGTTGAGAACCTCCTTTTTAGAAGTCGGTTAAAAATAATAGGAATGTTTAGTACATAATTCAATCCTTCTTAGTACGGATTGAGAAAAACTATTTAAAAAAAATTATAAAAGTGTTACATAATGCTAATTTAATATGATTTGATTTAATTAATTAATTAATAATTATTGTTTATATACGATATAAGATATGAAAATTATTATTACGACTTTCTAAATTGTATATACAAGAACAAAATTGCTGCACAAGAGTAGAATTTGTTGTGTTATTCGATCAGACAGACAATCTAGTTAATTTAATTTGTTTCTTCACTCTAATGGATTTTATTTTATGTCATTTCTTCCAGGGTTACAAAAAATATCTGGTTTAGGTATTTTTTATCAATTATATTAGTATCATTAAATTGAGGAATTTTTGCTATATTAATATTTAATAACAATTTTGTTTTCATTTGGACGAAAATATGTCACCAGAATAGCTTTTGGTATCACAACTCAATAGAATATGTGTATATTTATGTTGTTAATACATATATACAAAATACATTTAAAGCAGTACTTCATAATGAAGGAACCATACAGCATTGCTGAGTGCTATTAGCTTAATTATTTTATATTGCAGTAAAAAAAAAAAAAAAAGAAGTTATATATTATGTATATATTTTTATTTATTTATGTATATTGTATACCACATATTGACGTTTTGTATACCTAACCAATGGTCGAACATAACAAATAAAATTTATTATTATTATTATTATTATTATTATATATACAATACATATATATACATATATATTTTAGGGGGTTGACGCAAAAAGTTGCTGATGGGCCAATCTTAGCAGGTTTTGGTAAATTGGGTGGTCGGGATATAAGAGATATTGTGTTGGGAATTAATATTTGATCGAAATTTATGAGTTTTTAGTTGAAATTTAATAATTAAATTTTTACATCTTAAAATTAAACATTTTTAAACTATAATTTATAATTGTTAAAAGTATATATTCTACTGTGAATGTAGAAATATTTATTTTTTATCCTTAATATATGTATGAGCTTCCCGTACGTAAAAATTTTGTATATAAAAAAATATATTACTAAAATATATTTTACCTATACGCGAATTAAATGTATTTTGCCACTTTTCGTACATCTTAAATATACGGAAAATATATTTATTATATTCTTTTAATATACAGGGTGTCAAAAATGTTCCGGGACGGTCGGATATTTCGAATGGTATATACAGCATCGAAAAACAAAAAAATACGTGTTTAATATTTTTGAAAAACTATTCAACTACACCAAACTCGACCCCCCACCTCCGTCCACAGGGGGTGGGGGTGGGGGAAACTTTGATATCTTAAATGGAAACTCCCATTTTTTATTGCTGATTCGGATTTTGCGTCAAAAAATACGTAACTTTTGTCTGAAACATTTTTTTGTATTTGAGGCAGATGGCACTGTAATTGCTGTCCGAAAAGAAAAAATTTGTTATAGAAATTATCAATGAAATGTTAATAAAGACGAGGCTTTGAGTAGAAAAGCATTATTATCAATTGACTGAAACATGAAAAGTCCTTGAAGTTGAGTTATAATTTTCATTTAATTATTTTCAGAAGAATCCTTTCCAATATTTGTTTTATTACTGTACAAATAGTATTATCTATCATAACTTATTTTCCGGTTACGATTTATTTACTATCTCAATCTTACCGAAAGATCATGGCGTATGTTAAACTTTCAGAGCGGGAAAGGGTATCTTTATGAACAATAATGCTTTTCTACTCAAAGCCTCGTCTTTATTAATATTTCATTGCTATTTTTCTTACAAATTTTTTTGTCGCACAGTCATTACAGCGCCATCTGCCCCGAATACAAAAAAATGTTTCAGACGAAAGTTACGTACATATTTTTTACGCTAAATCCGAATCTGCAATAAAAAAATGAGGGTTTCGATTTAAGTTATCAAAGTTGCCTCCACAAAAATTCTTAAGTTACATAAGAAATATTGATTGATTATTCATATAATAATCACAAATACATTTTTCTAGCGAGAGTTATTCAACTCCTTTTCTATGAAAGATATACGATTACATGCCCAATATAAATGTAATAAAATATATATGTAATAAATAAAATATACATACATACATAACAAATAAATGCTTCAACTCGTATCCGCCGCGTGTCGTACAAGTAACATATGCATACCTTTATTTGATATATTGATATACCTATATGTAACGTATATTTGATACTGATGTATATTTTTTCCGTGTGGGATACCACTTGATATCAAAAGATATAAATTATTATTGTAAACATAATATGTAATAGTAAATATTTTTTATCATTTTCTGTAAAACTTTTTTTAATGAGGGTTACGGTTAGGACTATTATAATTAGTAACATTTATTATTTTTTTGTATAAATAAATATGTATAGTCAATTTTTTCGAAATCGAGATTTTTTAGCGATTGTTTTATTATTAAAATCATAATGATTGATTACGTAATGTTTAATTAATTATTAAATAATATCTATAATAATAATTGAATTAATAATAGATCAATATATGTATATCTAGCAAAAATTCAATATTTGCAAAATTTATAATATGTCATTACTTATTTTGTATTAATACCAATGTAAAACATAATTCACTTAAAGATCAATCTATTTGAGTAAATTAGCTACTCTAAATTAAGTATCTATAAGCATCATATTTTATTGTAATACAAACAATTAAACCTTACATGACTATAATTGTGTGCGTGCTCAATTACAATTCCACCTAAACTAACTAATAACTCTCCCCATTCGTGCAACCCCACAGCTCCGTTTAAGGTGGACAAGACGTCAATTTAATTATTCCATTATAATTGGGAACGAGAATACTTATTGCATTTACTTTTATTTTACCTGCACGTTTGTTTTCGTATTGTGTTAAAGTGTTTCAGAAGAGAATTTTGGTAATTGGTATGTACATTTACATATATTGTGTCTATTTTTGCTACATACAGTAGTTGAGATTAGTCTTTATTTGTTTATGGAATGTATCTTATTTTAGAAAAGAAAGCGGCGTTTTTATAAATAGTTAAATTAATAATATGTTTATGCAGATACAAAAATAGGGTGAATCCATTGAAATGCGACATAATATTAATTAACTCTTTAAATTTTGTATTCAAATTATATGATTGAAATTTTTTTCTGTAATTTTAAGAAAATAGTTGTGTGGTGGTATCTTCTGAACAAGTTAGCATTGATAATACAATAATTATTAAGTTATTATGTTGTAATTTTATTATGGTTCTGAAAACTTAGTCAATGATGTGCCACTGTTCATATTAAAGGAAGAACGTTAGCTTTAAGTTGGCTTACCGATTATTACTTTTATTCTATATAAACACCTCAAATAATGCACCGATTGTAAATGTAATTTAAAATTGTTTATTATCAGTAAATCATGGAATTGTTATTGAATAATAATTCGGGCAAGACATACACGAGTGTATGCCATAAGGGTTCCGAAGTACGTACTACGTGGAATGTTTTGAACCACTTACAGGTGCATTTTTAAGTTAGAAAAAAATATAAAAATGTGTCAAGTACTACTAATTGAGATCTATATTTTGACACCCCACTTGCCTAGATATCAAAATAAAAAATTCTATGACACCCCTCCCTATAATTCCAAAATTTAAAATTATATTGTTGACTTTAGTATTTGCCGTTGATAGTCCCACCAAAGACTCGTAACCAAATTTGTTTCAGATTTTTTGAGCCGGTAGTTACCGAGCTAGAGGTAGAGTGGACAAAATAAAATACTGCTTTTAGCCCCCTACAGGCGACATTTTTTACTTAGAAAAAAAAAAAAAATATGGTCAAATTCTACTAATTGAGATGTACATTTTGACACGTCTTGGTATACAATTTTTTTGCTTTTTTTTGAATTTGCTTTAAAGCCTCCTACAGGCACCATTTTTGATTTAGAAAAAAATAGAAAAAGAGTCAAATTCTGCTTGTTTGGTTATACATTTTAACGTGCCACATGCCTTTGTATAAAAAAATATTTTTTTTTTACCTAGCCTAACCTACCCCTTCCCCCCTGAAAAATTATTTATTCAATAAATTTGTACATATTTTACAACAGGGTGTCATTTTACATGTTCAGTAAAAATTTCAAGTTTCTAGCTTATATAACATAGTTTACGAGCTATTTTGCTTTGAGTGAAAAGGACGGACGACAAAGTGAGATTAATAGGGGTTTTTCGTGAGGGAAAAATAGAAGAAATATATAGTATTAACGTTTGATTTCCCTGACAGGCGGACAATAGTAATATTTTATTATAGTTATTTAAGATAACATTTTGTTTCATGCTCGTGTTTTGCTGTGAATTGTCAAACGTACATAGAACAAAATTATATAAATTGTTGAATTTTATTTTGTTAATTTTTCAGGAGTCGGAGCCATCGCCTTCTCTGATAGCGGAATCTGCGGCGGCTGGTGCGGCTGCAGTGCCACCTGGTGGCGCTGCAATGCGTCGAGCGTGGACGTGCGTTCGTTCGTGGGTAGAACGAAGCAGGAAAACTCCATCACGATGGATTAGACGCAGATTCGGCACAACGTCCAGAAACAAAAGAATATCGATCACAAACAATGATGGCGATCAGATAATTAATAAGGATTATAAATTTGTATTCGACCCGACTTTGTCAGCTTATTATCGGGTATTTGATTTATTATTGTCATTTAAAATAAACCTTAGAAGCCTTAGATAATAAAGATTGATTTCTAAAATAAATTAATAAATACCGGGCCAACGCATAGGTCGAGCAGGCGCCTGCATATAGCATCAAATTGATAATTTTGATATATGTATATTATTTTATTCAGACTACAAAATATATATTTGCTTGTGGCGTCAAAAATTTTAAACGTAAATACAGTTTTAGGTTTGATTTATCTATAACAATAATTGTTGAAATTAGTTTTATAAAATATTGATTTATCAGAAATTAATTTTGAATGACGATCACGTACGCTCATGTTCGCTCTGATCTATGTTTTCAAAATAGCTATATTTTTCGAATATTGTATAGACGAGGAAGCTAACCTGTACTTATTTTATTTTAGTCGCATACCTTTAAAATTTCCCTCTATTCGGAATTATAAACATAATTATTATTATATAATTCTAATAAATCAATTAAATATTGTTGATTAAAAACATATCCTATTTATTTAAAAAAATATGACCATCATTAGAATTTAATGCTTCCCAAAAACAAATTTGAAATTAAATAGAAATACATCCAAACATTAAACTTAATGCTTGTACAAATAAATGACCGACCATTAAAGACCGTAATTATTGTTTTAGTTGTTATATTTGCAGTTATTAACTTTTATGAAAGTTAAATACAGTTATGTTTGAGTTTTGGGATTAATGCCATATACAAACTCAACTCCTACTATAAAATTCAACGTTGTACGGTATATCCTACCAGTAATAGTTTAGTAAATGCTGTGTAGATATTGAATATCTACATATTTACGAGTAGATATCTACAAATACTTATTAAATCTTTAAAATGTATATAAATAATATTATAAAAGACATTCTTTTTGGATGGAAGTCTACAGTACCAGTAACTCTAAACCCTTTTTCCATGCAGTGGTTAACTTTGGTCTCCCTTGCTGTCCTATACAACGTAGTTTTTGTAATTGGAAGAGCCGTATTCTGGGAGTTGAATAATCGAGTTCCAGGTCTTTGGTGGTTTTTAGATTATTTCTGTGACTTCATCTATGTTATCGATACAATCATACATGCACACGAAGGTAAAATAATTCAAATTTCATTTAAACACTGCAATTTGGCTAATATTTTTTTAAATTCCAGGTTATTTGGATCAAGGTCTATTGGTAACAGAATCGAAAAAGCTACGTGCAAATTACATCGCTTCACGCCAATGGCGAACTGACGTAATATCGTTATTACCAACCGATATTGCGTATACCTGGTGGTCACCTTTTGAGTGTGGTGCTGATATGGTGCCTTGTGCTGTGGTTGTCCGCGTAAATAGGATAGTGCGACTTCCCAGGCTTTGGCAATGGTCTGAGAGAGCTGAGACCGCAACAGGGCATCCAAATGCATTCAGGATTTGTAAGGTTATTACAATTTTGTTAAAAACTTAAATATTTTCTTAGTCATAATATTGTAGTGCAGTGGTATGTATCATTTTTCCTACGAAGGGGCATTAAAATGTTAATTTTATTGTACAATTTTTTTTACAGTTGTAGAAAATACAAATTTTTTTTGTAACTAAACATTTAAATTTAATTTGTTAAGGCATGTAGATTTTATTTTAAATACATCATAATAATGAAGTTCGATTACTTCAGCTGAAAAATTATGGCACTTATGACACAGCTACACAAAAAAAGTGCGGAGCCAAAAAAACGGTCTATATAGCATTGTATTATAGTATTGTTGAACATAGTCGAAATCAAAATTTTTTGAATTTTATGCTTACCTTTTTTTTAATTTGAGCTTTGAATTTTGGGTTTAGGTTGATTTTTTTTAAAAAGTGTGCGATACTAAGAAAGCGACCTATATAGCATTGTAGTATTGGTCGAGCATAGTCAAAATCCAAATTTTTGGAATTTTTTTAGCTCTGCTCTTTTTTGTGTAGCTGTGTAATTAGTAATTAGTCCTTAAATAATGTAGGTCATCCTTATAAAATTAATATTTTTTTGTTGTGGGCCACGGGTTGCGTCTCGGCTATTATTGTACTGGTTATCTTCAAGAGTATTTTTTTGCTAAAATATAATATATATGTTTGTGTGATACAACTAATATATTTTAAATTTAGGTAGTATTAGCTATTCTAGTCCTGATTCATTGGAACGCTTGTATGTACTTCATGATCAGTTATGCTGTTGGCTTCGGGACAGATAACTGGGTATATAATATCAACGGCCCTAGAAACGGATCGTTAACTCGTCAGTACATCTACAGTTTCTATTGGTCTACTCTTACATTGACCACAATCGGAGAAACACCTCAACCTGAAAACGACGTAGAATATTTATTTGTCGTGGCCGACTTTCTTGCAGGTGTCTTAATTTTTGCTACTATTGTTGGAAATATCGGGTCTATGATATCAAATATGAATGTAGCAAGAGTTGAATTCCAAAATAAAATGGATGGGGTAAAACAGTATATGGCTTTTCGAAAGGTAAGAATTCAAAAACTTATTTTATTCTTTTACTAAATCTAATATATTTCATCTGCAAAATACATGTTAGGTGGGTAGAGAATTAGAAGAACGTGTCATAAGATGGTTTGCTTATACATGGACTCAAAGTGGGGCTTTGGATGAAGAAAGAGTTCTTGCAGCACTTCCAGACAAACTCAAAGCTGAAATAGCGATTAGAGTACATTTGGAGACATTGAAACAAGTGAGAATCTTCCAGGATTGTGAACCTGGCTTATTAGAAGCACTTGTATTGAAATTACGTCTACAGGTATTTTTAACAATAAAACATTAATTTTTGATAATTTTATTGATTACCTATATTTAATTTTAATACCTTAGCCATAAATAATGTATTATGTTTTTTTAAAGAATTTTAGAAATTTATTTTATCTTAAAGTAATTTAATACAGGTATATTTAGTGTAAGTTATGTTTTCAACTGTTCTATGCCATGGGCACCCGTAAGTAATTATCCAATTAGAGAAGTTGATCATACGAGTGTTTTAGAATCACCTTCGTTATTTTTCAATTTTTGTAATGAGCGCATTAAAACTACTTATTGTTAGACAAAATACATGTTTAAAAAAGGAATTAGAGGTTAATCAACTAATATTTTAAAGTAAAACACTTTATTATGCCAAGGGTTGAATTGATTTTAATAAGACTTAAATTATACTGATTTTTTAAATTAAATTCAACTGACTTAAATCACTTTAGAAGTGTAACTTTTTTTTTTGGATTTAGTTACTTTACTTTATGCACAATTTTTTAAATCATATGTAAAATGTATGTATTATTTAATTAAATTAAATTAAATATAATTGTATTGCTTAGGTATTCTCTCCAGGTGACTACATTTGCCGCAAAGGAGATGTTGGAAAGGAGATGTATATAGTTAAAAGAGGTAAACTACAAGTGGTTGCAGATGATGAAAAGACAGTATTCGCTACACTTGGAGCTGGGTCTGTGTTTGGTGAAGTCAGCGTGCTAGAGATAGCAGGAAATAGAACTGGCAATCGCAGAACGGCAAATGTCCGATCATTAGGATACTCTGATCTCTTTTGTTTGGCTAAAGATGATCTTTGGGGTAAATTTGACTTATTACTAGTAACTTCACTAATAGTTAAAAAATGAATTATTAATTATATACGATATAATATTTAAGGTACATATGTTCTGCCGTTCATATGTACAACAACAAATTCGCAAATATATTTTTTTTTGTAAATATAAAGTTTGATATAAATTTTCTGTTTGAAATTTAATTCCTGGGCTTAACCAATAGTACTAATAGTTCCTATAAAAAATAATTCATTTTAGATAACAGCATACCTTTAATTGTTTTACAACTGTATTAATTCACAATCCAAAGAAGTTTAATTTTATATCCTGTATTATAAACGAACTAACAAAATTTGCAAGCTTGCAAGCACTTGCAAATGAGATATCAAACCTATTTCACAGTTCCCTTGAAGTTTCATGAAGTGTTTGACATGTTTCGCGCACGTGTGGTACTTAAAGATCAACGATATTAAAACAGTGGTGATATTATGAAAATTATTTTGTAATGCCAGAGTTGTGTTATATAATTAGTTGAAGTATGTATTACTGTTAGAAATTCCATAACTAATCCATAGATACTATCACAGAATTAATACTCTATTTGAAAGTGCTTGCAAGCTAGCAAATTTGTTAGCTCCAGTCAAATATTCAGTATAGTAATACTGTATCGGAGCGTGATTGGATCGAGACCTAAGCGATACCTATGGTGTGAATGATTTCATTGTTTATTGAATATTTATATTTGATTGGAGCGAGACCGAACCGAGACCGGCATGATAGTTTGAATTGACCCTTATAATACCGGACACAAGATTATCTATTGGTGTTTATGACCAAACCCGAAGATGAAACTTTTTTATAATTAATTTACATTAAGTTTAAAAAAAACAAAACAATTGTACGTAATATGAACAGCGCGAGTGTAGCTATTATTTGCTTTTATTTGAAATAACATTAATTTCCTAATTTCTGTAGTAAAAATTCTACACCTCGTATCCAACTTGATTAAAAAGAAGAAGACTTAATCCCTACAGATCAATATATTTTAGTTTTGTATAGTTAAATATGCTTATTTAAAAATTAAATTTGATCTCACTGAATTCTTTTAAAACTGAGATTTAACTGTGTTATATAAATTAATTAGTTTGTACAGAATATACTTCTTAATCTACAAAACACTCCTATTGATTGATTGATTCTTGACAACTGAAAATTGATTTATACTTTACAATATCGTTGTTGAAGTGTAACCATAATATTAAAATAATATTTTTCTTAGGTGCATTAGCGGATTACCCTGAAGCTAGAGCATCATTGATGGAACGTGGATGTCAGTTACTGCGTAAGGATGGTCTTTTAGATGAAGATGCTTTTCACGGTGCGCAACAAGCGCAACAAACCATCACAGACAATATTTCACAACTCCAGTCTACTGTGGATTCTTTACAAATACGCTTTGCGAGACTGTTAGCTGAATATGCGGCCAGTCAAGCAAAACTTAAACAAAGACTTGTCAGAATGGAAATAGGGTATTTTAAAAATAATTTGTTTATAGAGCTTTTTTTCTTCATGACTTCATTGCTATGATGTATGAAATTTGATTTTTTTTACTGGGTATAAAAATAACATAACTGCATTTAAAAATTAAAACATTTTTTTAGTGTTATTGATAGCTACTCAAATTAATCACCAGAATCATACGTTTGACTAACCTTGTATTAGTTCCACTTAATTTCCTTTAAAAAAATTCATTTTGATCATTTTACCTAATTGTAAGTTAAAGCTATTTGAATATTGTACAATTTTTAAGGAAATTTTTACCCCTCTTAACTTATTGTTATGAAAATCTCGCCTCCATGGGAATAACAGATATTTACTTTAGTTTCTATTTCTCTCAACCCTCACTTTTATAATGTCTTAATTACTCATAATTCGTGTTATATTACTTAAGAAGAGTTTAACTTGGAATTGAATTTTTCAAATTATTGTCCCATTATCCGTATTCTTATATTTTTTAGGATGTATAATGTGGAAGAAACGAGCGCGCAACAAAATATTAAGGAACCAAATCAAGCAGAACAGCAAAACGCATCTGGAATTACTCAAACTGAAGAAAACTCAAAATCTGTAACTGAAGAAAGTATTTTTAAACAAGATCCCGGCTATGAGTTTCAGAGACACAAAACATTTTGAATATGTTTTATGTATTTATAGAAATAAAAATATATTTTTAGAATTATTACCTATGTAATTTTAAATTCTAATAATATTCATGAAAAGTTATATTCGATGTAACCATTTGGAATAATCGAAAAAAACATCTGCCAAGTGAACGCACAGTGCTTCTTCTTGGTAAATTCATCAAAGGGAGTTAAATATCAAATAATTTTAATATTTGACAATTTCAATCTAAACCTAAATTTTTCTGTAATGCAAACGTCAAAATAACATAATATGTCAAACTAAATAGCGGTTGTAAAAAATGACGATTTTTAATGCAAATTGAGATAAAACTTTGTAACGGAATACATATTTTACAACAGACATTGTGGTGACCTACATATATTATAGAAAATTGAATGCTCTAAAAAAAAAAATTTCACGTAACACGTGTCTTTTTTGAGATATCTTCAAAAAAAATATTTTGTGGTGTAACCCCTCCCCTTTACACACAATTTTAATAATTTTGAAATGGGACCGTCCTCAACCAAGTTGGGGGGGGGGTCATGTGCGGCCCTTGGTAGATTGGCCCAAAAGGTTCAAAAGGTTGTACACCTATGTTATAAATAATTCGTTGTTTTAGATCATACTACATTATTTAAAACATTTTGAAATGTTTTAGAGAGGTAGTAAGTATACTACTGCTTTTTAAATCTGCCCTTGATAAATTTTAAATGTAGGTATGTATATACATTTGACGAACACGTAAGGAAGTAATTATTATTGTAATTTTTAAAAAGTAAAACCGAATGAGCCGTTTGAAAATGCTAAATTACATGGTAGACAAGGAACTCATAAATAAAAAGAAGAAACACGTGAAATAAACAAAATAATACGAACATATTAACAGTTTTATTGTAATTTATACATATATTTATTTGTAAATCACGAGGAATATGGTTGTACAATAAATTCACATTTACTAGTCTAATTGTCAACAACATTCGAGATACAAATAAAAAAAATATTTAACAAAATTGAATACCGTTTGAAATAGAAAAAGCGTGCTATTTTATATTTTCTACATTAGTATTTGATAGGTATGTATGTATATAGAATTTAAGTGATCAGTTTGAGTTGAATTCATGTAAAAAAATAAAAAGTATAGTAGATATTACTAATATTAAAAACAGTTTTTATAATTAATATTCTATATTAAATAATAAAAATAAAGCTCTTATGTGTATATGTAGATCAAAATCACAAATTCTTGATGTTCGTTTACACCTTTTATAATATTTTTATATGTAGTACTCGTAGATATGCATACCTATAGAAATTTATTTTTATTATTTACTATATTCAGTATACTTTTGTGAATCAATACATAACATAAAATGTAACCTAAATTGTCTTTTAAAATTTTAGTACAAAAATCCGTTATACTTTAATTTGATCCCACCAGAAATTAGAATAAAAAGAACTGATTATGTGTTTGTCAAAGTATAGATACTCGTATTTTATAAGAATGTAAATACTATGAAATAATATGCAACAATGAATAAAACATATACATTAAAAAATATATAATAACAAACATTGATAACCTTAAAGGGAACCTTGTGAGGTGTATCGTTCGTAACACTTATAGTTCAATCAATTCTAAGATTTTTCTCCCTGACCCAGCACTTCGATCTATTGACTTGATTATGATTTTATAATATTTTTTAAAATGATTTTCTATTAAACTTTTATTAGTTTTAAAACTTAGAATGAATTGAAATATTCAATGAGGATCATCTCACGAGGTTCCCTATAGTTAAGGTGACCATCCATCCTCTTTTGAAGAGGACAGTCCTCTATTTTGGCCAACTATTCTCTATAGAAAACGTGTCCTGTTTTTGTCCTCTTTTTTTAGTTTTTGAAACTTTTGTCCTCTTTTTTTTGTTATTTGGTAAAATAATGTTGATTATCTTTTTTTTTTGTTGCATTCGTTTGTTTCAACCAAAATGTCAATGCCTGTTTTTGTATATTGTACAATACATTCGAGAACATATTTGCAAGAAAAACGTATCAACTCAGTTTAAAAAATAAATTTCTATAAAGTTTTCGATGTCCAAAAATAAAGTGACCTTTTTCCGAGGAGTTTTCTGAATGGTAGGAAGAGTACTCCTATTTTGTCCTCTTTTTTATTTTTATAATTCTGGTCACCTTACTTTAGTGTATAATAATATACAGAAACTATAAAGGCGGGTTTCCACCAAAATAAGAAACAGAAAAATATAACTTTTCAACTTGTTAAAATTTGCAAATTTTTGAAAACTGTTGCTATTTTGTTTGTGTTTTTATTAACAAATTCAAGACCTGTTTCGAGTCAATTTAGAGGAAATGACAAATCAAAACATAAACTATAAAAAAAAATATTGAATCAAAAACTGAAAATAAGTTTGGATTAATTTCAAGTTCAAGTGTATGGGTAGGTAAGTAACTTTTTAAAATATGATGTCAAATATTCATTAAGTAAAATTTCATAAAAACATTAATGTACTTACATGACATTTATTTTAAGCCCAGAAGAGTGTTCATCATCTAGTTTAGTCTTTGTTTTCGATATTTATTTCTGTCATTCCGATTATTCTGTCCATCAATGTTAATACGTAAAGTACCAGAAATCAGCATTCAACACATCATAATTCCTCTAGGGTTAATATTTTTATCTTCAGTTTTTTGATAACATAATATAATTCATTACTTTGTTTAAATATTGATGTCATTGTTATTTTTTCTAATGCTACACATTATTTCTATATGTACCTATTTATAATTATTGAATTAAATGAAATTCATGTCTGTACATTTTTCTACCTGGTCTATGTTAATTATAAATATTTTATAAAATAATAAAAAAAAGAAGCTTCATAAATATTTTTTTTACTTAACATCTGTCGACTAGAATATGTATGGAATGCTTTTTAAACTACTATTTACACATTTTAAACTATAGAAACTATAACATTTATTACTTACTTAATATATATTTGGTTTGTTTATTATCTTATATATTATTTATTGGCTTTAAATTGTTATAACCTATTAAAAAATACAGTACATAAATAATAATTTGCAGAATTTTGCATTACAAATCATTGGTCTATCTTATTGGACCAGTTCGTTTATGTCTAAGTTCAAATACATTTGTCCAAATAGTTTACAAGATGTCCCAGTTTTGAATGATCAGGCAAATTTCACGGAAACGGCTTCAATTAGAAATCTTAAATGAAAGTCATTATTCATGTTTTTTTGTGATACCTTGATGATCTATTTTATTTTTGTAGCATATTACTACTTTTTATAAGTTGTTGGAAAGTTGATTTTATGGTGAATACAACTGTTCTAATAAACTTTTTAACGAGCTATTCAAATCAAAGATATTTTACCTCGATTTTTTGAGATCAAAATTATTTTTACAAATCGTAGACAATAAAATACATTTGATTTGAACAGATCGATTGAACAGTTGTATTCAGTATAAAATCAAGTAGGTATATAATAATTATGTGTACATAAACAGTATTAGGGAGCAATTTAAAAAATGTTGATTCTGCTGTTGTCTCTCTTAAGGCGTCTATACACCACCCAATCTGCAGGGCCGGATTTGTCGGGAGGTAGAGTGTGGTACTGCAGATTGGGTCGTGTATAGGCAAATCGGCCCTGCAGATTGGGTGGTGTATAGAGGCCTTTAAACACCATAAAATATAGATAGGTACCTATCATCAAAAGTAGAGCAAGAAAACATGAAATATAGTAATAATAAATATCTAATTCAAAATAATGTCGTTTTTGATAAAACTATTTGGTTCATCAAAGTTGAGAAATAAAATAAAATTGTTTATTCCATACACATACATGGAATTGTATTTAAAATAAATGAAAATGATAAATCATTAATCAGTACTTCTCACGTGTATTTTAATTTAATTTAATTTTAGGCGAGCGGATTATCGAGTCTAGCTCGCTTAGAAATGACAGTAACCGACCAATCGACGTTCTAGTGGCTAAAAATGATTTTATTAAATTCTTTATATTTTTCTGAGAAAAAACATCTATATACATGATATTTTTTTATGCGGTCCTTCAATAGGTATACACATTTTTATGTTTAATAAATCTAATTCTGCATTAAAAACTCTGAAAAAATTATGTAAGCTTCATTGGATTAAAATGAACATTTTTTGTCTCATAAACTTTTTTTTTAAATCTATAGTTTTGAAGATAAAAAATATTTTAACTTTAAAAATAGCGAAAAATTCGTATATTTGTGATTTTTTTTCTCGGAAACTAATTGTTCAATCAGAATAAAACAAAAACAAAAAGAATCAGCCAACTTTAAACTATAACTAGATTTTTTTTTCATTTTGATTATTACTGTAATTAAATGTAAAAACTTTATTAGAGCCGAACTCACTCTTTGCGCCGTAAATCGATACCATGGCTGGCTACAACATTCATTTAATAAATTGAAATATTTAAATACTGGGATGAAAGCATCAATAAAAACACTTTAGAATATTTTTATTGCACATTTATTCGTCACAATTATTTTCTTTATTGTTACACTTATCAGAACATCTACAAACTGAACAACATTTTAAATCTAAATCCAAACAAGAGCATGTTTTAACTGTACAAGGAAATTTTCCGCAACAAGAACAGAAATATTTTTTGTAGATGTTCTGATAAGTATAATATTATAATAAAGAAAATAATTGTGACGAATAAATGTGCAATAAAAATATTCTAAAGTGTTTTTATTGATGCTTTCATCCCAGTATTTAAATATTTCAATTATTAAATGAATGTTGTAGCCAGCCATGGTATCGATTTACGGCGCAAAGAGTGAGTTCGGCTCTAATAAAGTTTTTACATTTAATTACAGTAATAATCAAAATGAAAAAAAATCTAGTTATAGTTTAAAGTTGGCTGATTCTTTTTGTTTTTGTTTTATTCTGATTGAACAATTAGTTTCCGAGAAAAAAAATCACAAATATACGAATTTTTCGCTATTTTTAAAGTTAAAATATTTTTTATCTTCAAAACTATAGATTTAAAAAAAAAGTTTATGAGACAAAAAATGTTCATTTTAATCCAATGAAGCTTACATAATTTTTTCAGATTTTTTAATGCAGAATTAGATTTATTAAACAAAAAAATGTGTATACCTATTGAAGGACCGCATAAAAAAATATCATGTATATAGATGTTTTTTCTCAGAATTTAATAAAAATCATTTTTAGCCACTAGAACGTCGATTGGTCGGTTAGTGTACTCGAAATAGCTGTAATCCGCTCGCCTATTTATAATCAGATTAAATACAAAAACAATTAAAAATCAATCTAGTAACAGTAGTAACACATATTGTTTTTGTTTATTATATACATCACTATAACAGCCCGTTCACTGTGCGCCGTAACGTTTTTTTCCCGTGCGCCTAGCAGTGGCAATGCATTTCATATGAGAGTGTTCACACGATACACTGTCGGCCGTGTGTCGTGTGAACGAACTCATATGAAATGTATTGCCACTGCATGGGCGCACGGGAAAAAAACATTACGGTGCCATGTAAACGGGCTCTAATATAATTACTTGTTATTAAATGTATGAAGGAGATTATCATATAAATTGAAAACTTGAAACCTATGTATTATCAATAGACACATTTTGTTATAATGGAAATAGGATTTTGTAATAAAAATATAATGTATTTATTTACTTGATTCAATGGACGAAGTGATCGACTTGGTTTAACTATAGAAAATACATGATACATATTTCTGTAGAGGAATGGAACAATTTATGTTTATTGGTGTGTTTTATCTAAGTAATTAAAAAAGTAAACACAACAATGTATAGATTTAGGTACATTAAATTATTTTTTATATAAAACTTGTGACATTTCATAAGTCTTTAAAATTAAGTATATATAGAGATAATATATATATAAAGTACGCAACATTGATTCTACGGCATAAAATATTAACTGCAAGTTTTCTACAAAAATTGCTTGGCTGATTATTGGCTATTACCATTTTTTCAATGTGAGGTCATATTTCCATAATATGACATCACCAATCTGTTTTTTAAACACGATATATTTTTACTATCATATTAGTTAGTATATATTATTTTCTTTATCTTTATGTAAAAATATCGTGTAGTCTAGGGATGACCAAGATGTCGATTGCGGTTTTAATTTCGGTCGATCGTGACGTATCTTAAATAAAAATTCTTTAAAATTCAAGAGATGGTGAATCGTATCATTTTTCTCGAATTTTTTACTGTGCGACTGTATAAAAAATATTTACATGAATGCAAACAGAATAAGATGCACTCGCATAAAAAATAGTTCAATATTTTTTATTGAAAGTTGTGGCAAATAATCAGCTAAGTGTTTTTTTTTATAAAATTAATATTTTCGTTTTTAGACTGTAGAATCAGTTATTTATTACTTTTTATCTATATTTTTAACCATTATTTATTTTTATATAAATTTTTATTTTTATATAGATATCTAAACATAAGAAACACTTACTTATATTTACAATTGATAGAAAGGTAATGCATTCTTACTTTATTGAGATAAGCAATAAATATTTTTTTGATTACAATAATATAATGGAAGTTGTCTGAGGAAATATTCTTGTAAATTTCACTAATCAAGAATATTCTGCATATCTAAAAACTATATATGTAAGACAGTTAACGTTACTGACGTCCATTTATTTATACATTTATTTGTCAATCTTTGAAGAAAAACTGTAAAAGTCCAGTAGTTACACACGCATTTAAATAATATTTACATTTATCAAAACAACATTTTATTCGTAGAACTATTTATTATGGAATGCAAAATTGACTCTCTGATTATCAGAACAATGTCTGAACGTTAATCTCCAAAAAGCGATTCGGAAATCTGGCGCATAGAACGCGTAAATGAAAGGATTTATCGCCGAATTGATCCAACCCAACCACGTTAGGAAGGCCATGATCAGTGGACTGACATTTGGCAAGAACGGAGTCAAAAGGTAATAGATAAAAAATGGTAGCCAGCACGCTACGAATCCTCCAACCACGATGCTTAATGTTTGGGCAGTTTTAGTCTCTCTTCTGAACGATGATACTCTGTTAGTAGGCTCGAGATTCAGGACGGAGACGTCCAGATGCAAGGATTCAGGTCTTGATCGAGACACCGCTAGAGTTGTTGTGTTTTTGTTGTAGATGCTTGCGGCTCTTTGAGGTGTCGGTGTATGGTCTGAAGTGTGGAACGAGTACGTGTGAGTCGAACGAACGGAGCGGTTTATGTTCTGTGTCGATGAGTTCCTAGAATGTAAGATTATTTTAATTTGTGCATGATATTTAAAGCTGGTACTTGATACATAGAAATTTATTTGGACGCAAATATGAAACAAGCCATGGATTTGACCCTTTAGGTCCACACAACCAACTTCCCAACATGATGTTACTATAAATACTTGAATACTGACTATCTATTGTTTCCATATAGTTTATGTGAATATATTTACATATAAATTTTTTAATGGAATTTGTCAAAAAAAATTTTACACCATTTTTTGAATTTCGTAAAATTTTAGAACATATTCACGACAAGACGCTTCGATTGGCACAACAAAGTCAATAACATTTTTTATTTGCGAGATTTCGTGCACGTAAAAAATGACACGTACGTACGTACATACACATATACACATACATATGTCTGAAAATAATGTAAATATACTATAGTGACCTTGAAACGAAAATATGTTGAAATTTTTGATTTTGCTTTTCGGACCGTTTAATTTCCTGTTGGGAAGTTAATAAAATTGTAAAATATTTAAATAATTAAAATAAATTACCCAGAACATCGATTAACAACTGTTGCATCTTCACATTCTGACGATCCTCTGCAGTCAGATTCTTCTCTGCAAACTAACTTCTGTTTTCTCAACTTGAAAGAATGAAATAAATAAATAATAATGAAATGAAGTAGCTGCAAATTTTCTGTGTCAACGGATACAAAACTTTTTAGATCAGTTATCGTTTACAGAATTTTAATCTTTATAGATGTACCTACTATTTAATTTATATTAATTTAAATTATCTTAATCTTTAACGATTATTTATTCGGCCTTATAAAATTTAGCTCTTAAAGATTTTTTAATTGTTTGATAATTGTGAAAATATTCGCGGCAATTAATTACATGCGCCTTTATCTCATTTTTCTTTCTTTTTCTTTATACTTTTCAATTAATCTTAAGTTGATTTGTTCGAAACAATTATATAAATGTTTCAGTTAGTTGTATGTTGTACCTATTTTAATGTAATTTATTGTAAAATTTTATTTTTACAATTTCATTAATTATTCTTACGTAATTCCTTTTTAAAAACAAAACTAAACATGGGGTAAAAGTAAGGGAATAAATTAAACGCGCACTATTTTAAATGAAATGAGAAATACTCAAGAGCATTAAATAAACTATTCTAACACTTAATAATCTATTATAACATTTGTAAACAATATTAACAGTATTTTTTGTGTTTTAGCAATAGTTGATTAATATAAACTAGTGTTAAGAAAATACTTTTTGTTCATTAAAGAAATAAAATGACACAGAAAAATAATTGCTCCTTACAATAGCTAAATGAGTATTAGGTTGGTGAGATTTGTATTAAATGAGCAATATCATGTATTTATATAATATTTTATAAATTGTGCAGAGTTGATGTTCTAATAAAATATAAGTTAACTGTCCTTGGTTAGAGCAATCTATTGGGGCGAAATCGAGTTGATTTAGTTTTGAGTTGGTTAGTTTTCGTTAGGTTAGGTCTATTCTAACACATCAACACGTGATATTTGATAGTTGTGACGTCGGTAACGGCATATTCTTCAGGTTTATGTTTATTTATGTTCCGCGGAACACAGTTTAAAAACCACAGCACTAAACTATTAGATGTGATACATACACTTATACTTCTCTTGCATCGATGCGCATCTATCCCGGCTAGCTGATCGTGTCGTTGCGCAATAACGCACGATATGCGCACGTACACGTACAGCATCACGGTCATCGGCAAGAAGAACGAGCCCATTGCTGAAAACACCACGTACCCTTCGTTCTTGTTATAGCGGCAAGTGTTACCCTCGTGTCGACCTGGTTCGTACCTGGAATAAATAAATCTCAATGTACTATGGGCTTCAGATATCTTCTGCCACTCTAAAGGTCAGAATCGATTACAACAGAAATATTAAGACAAACATCATCGGTCATCTTGTTTAGGGGGAAACTTGTATAATTACATCATTTTAAATAAAAACACATATATACGTTCATTTCATTAATTAATTTTATATCAAGTTTAACATATTTAATTACTAAAATTCGGAAAATCAAATATTTATTGTCACAAAATTTACTTATTTATACAATTTTCAATAGAATACAAAATAATTTAAAATATATAAACGAAGAATACTTCTTTATCTAACAAATGAGTTTCAAAATATCTGTCTTCCTTTGGTACATGGAGAAATGATTTAAATATTATAATAAACAAATGGGAAGAGTCTACTAAGTTTGTGATAAGCGAATTTGAATGAAAACTGGTCGACCACTTCTGCATTACACTGTACCTACATAATATAAATAAGGAAAATCGATAATATTATAAATATTATTTACATTGAACCATACAAATCTAATTTACAATGTTCAAGTTGAAATACTAATAATTGAGTATCCTTTAAAATTCAAGATGAACTACTTTAGACGAACCGAGACGAGAAGATATTAAATTTATATTTTTTGACATATTATTTATATACAACAAAATTAAATAGTATTGTCACTGTGTGCTTAAGAAAACATATTCATTAAATTTATTTATCTTTAATAGTTTTTGAAAAAGGTATGTGAAAATTTCAGGGAACATAACAATCTTAGCATCGATCCTTTAACCCTTTACCTGTCATGGGTAACGACAAACTAACATTACAATTTTAAATGGAAATATAGATATTATGTCATTTTTAGTACCTATACGAAAGTGTTATTCGAATTATTATAAATACATATGTAATTAATTAATTTTAAATTATACGTATATGTAATAAATAATTAATAATATTTGTTTAAAAGAAAAAGTGAATTATGGCACATTGGCGATTGAGCAGTTATAAAAGAGACATATTCTAATGAACTCTCTGCAGTAAATATCATTAAATAAAGAACTTTATACGTGACTGTTTCAGGATGCTTGCGGATTAGTTACAACCTATATATTTAAGAGAATACTGAAAATTGTGACAGCTTATATTGCTCCAACGTATACATAGACAAGTTAGTTATCATTCGAAAGGTCATAGCTTGAATTTGTGCTTCTTTGGGGTTGCAGGCTACTTCGTCTTTAAATTCAGAAGTTATCAATTATATTGTTTTTTGATAACTTATAGTTAGAAGGGGCCAGGGTAAATAAGAAAAAAAATCATCTTAGCTGCGGTAAAACGGTTTAAGGGGGTGAAATACCCCTATGAAAATGTGCAAAATAATCATATATTTCAAATAAATCTGAAACTAATGAAGATTTAAAAAATCTATAATACAAAATTTTCATGATTTTTTAATAATAATATCTAATAATAATAAAGTTAAAAAAATAGACAGTAAATACGAGAAAGTACAAATTAAACTAATATCTCATTTGATTGTGAGAACGTAAACTGTTTTTGTTGAATAATGTTTTATATATATTGACATTTAAAATAAAATTCAAAGAGTTGGATAATTGTTGATGCAGAAAATTAGAAAATCTGCGTTTTTCCCGCCGGTTTAAAAAAGTTTTAAAAATTGTTTGTGTACTTTTTCAACTTAAAATTTTTTTTATTCTGCTGATAGTAAGATGGTATTTTTTTTAAGAAAAGAAAGATAGAACTTAGCTTATGTATAATATATTATTAAATTAATATATTAAATACTCTTAATCGTGCTTGTTAGATCTACAATGTATACAATATATATACAGACAATGAAGATTTTTTACATCAATTAAATTCCTACATTCTATACTTTATTAATAATGCATTTCAATTTTCTTTTATATTTTCTTTTTCAAAATAAAAGACGTAAGCTAGTTTATACATTCTATTTTTGTATGCATACCTTCAGTAAATATATGATAAAGAAATTCAGGAGAATATAAATGAAAATGTACATGAAAAACATTTTGTAGCAAACAATTTTGTACTATTTAAATATAATTTTTTATAAATTTATTTATAATAATATCTTATTTCATATCAAGTTTAATGTTTATTGTAATGTTTCTGTAAACATCATGTGAAAAATTTATACGTATACTTATTACGTCTTGACAAATCCATAACGACGGAAAACACAAAGCGTTTTTCTTTGATGATGTTATAAATAAAATTATTTTTCATTTATGTAAACATTATTCAGCAAATTATACAGGAAAAAGAGCAAATAAATAAATTAAAGAGATGTCTGTGTTTTTGGTAGCCAATCGTTTATATTTTATTTATGGTTTATAATTTATAATTATAATGGGCTTTTACTTTGAGCTGAAGTATTATTTTACAATAAAAGTTTAAAGATTAACTGCTAAACTTTTGGTTTTCTCTGCAGCTTCGCTCATGTTTAATTTAAGATCGTGAAATGCACGTGTAACCGCTTTCTTTACCACTCCGTGTTTGTTTTTTTTTTTACGAATTCGATATTAAGTAATTCTACGTACGTGCTTAATATAATTGTAATTGTTACATGATAGTATCTAGCCTTAACTAATTCAGAAGTTTGGGCTTTCTAATAGTGAAAGTCCAATCAAAATAAGAATTTAATAAATAATCTGAATAAAAAATTCAGATAGAAAGACAAATAAGAACTATCAAAATGGATTATATTTTCTGTTCAATTATAGAGCCTATTGATTTATGTATATATTAGTATCTGGGACTTGAACCGGAATTTATTTATGATTCGGGTTCCGTTATTTTTTAGGGTGGAGGTTCGGGTTCAAGTTTGTAATTGTAGGAAGAAAATTATTTTGTTCGAAAAAAATTATAGTTAACAAATATAACAATTTTTGATCAAGGAAAAAACATTAATAGCCATTAAAATATAGCTAGAAAAAGTGGGGGGGGGAGCAAAAAATAAAAATACATTTTAAAGATTTAAATATTTATTTTTCAGATTTTTTTTGCAAATTGAAATGTAATTCAGTTATAGAATTTAAAAATATATAAATTTTAGTATTTGACTTGATAACTCACATAAATAATACCATAAAATTCAAACAGATTTCAAGTTAGTACATTTTATAATCTCTTGGTTACCGATTATCCATAAAAAGGTTCGGGTTGAGGTTAATGAAAAATACTGTTTTTCGGGTTTACGGTTCGGGGTAAGGTTTAAGTCCCTGATTATTATGATATAAGATTTACAAAATTATAGAAAAATGATAGAAATTATTAACTACAGTACCACTTAAAATAATAAACTAATTAATAAAACTTTGGGAAAGTTTACAAAACGTAAGAAAATATAAATTACAGTAGGTTTAATTGTATGTTAATTTACATAAACTTAAGATTTTAAAATTACTATGTATTCGACAGTTATATCCATTATATTATTAGATTTTGTATGTATATTAAGGAAAACTTACCATCCGAATATTGGTGGACACGTAATAGCTGCCGCGGCCAACCAAACGACAACAATCATTGCCAGAGCAAGTCGCTTAGAGCGTCTTCTCCTGGAGTAGTTGAGAGGCTGCGTGACTGCCAAATAACGGTCTACGCTGATGGCGCATAGAGATAAGATGCTAGCTGTGCATAGCAGAATGTCCAGTGATACCCAAACGTCGCATAGTGCGCGACCCAACTGCCAAGAACCTGAAATGAGATAAAATGAGATAAAAAGGTTGTTATGTGTAATATGTAGGGGGTATTGTAAAGAATTTTTAGAACTGCGAAATTTGAGTCAAAAATTATATATTTAAAAAAATAAATAGGTTTCCATTTGAAAAAAATTATTGACCCCTTCCACTCAAGGTTGAAATTGTTACTTCCATCGGTTTTCTACCAAACATTTTTCGTAAAAGTCCTTAATTTTCCAGATATTTTACAGTCTCAAGATAAAAAAAATCAACCTGTATACTTTACTCTGTATTTTAACGAAATACATGAATGTGTATAAAAGATTCCATGTAAACCACAATTATATTTGACGTAATCTAAGGGTTTAACATCCTCTGTCTCTATTCAATCGAAACAAAACTAATTAAGAGATTGAAGATTAAGAGATTTGTGTGAAACGAACATGCGTTTTCTATACTTCAAAAGTACATTCTGTTTTCGTTGAATAATATATGAAGTTTATTCGCTTTGGCACAATATAATGTTAAACAGTCTTGGATATAACCCCAGTAATGGCTATTTTTAAATTAATTGTACTGAATTAGAAATATTTGTTGATATTGTTTACTACCATTTCTGAATATTAATTTATATACATTTAACTGTATTTCAGAGTGATTTGATGATAATCGGCCATTAGGTATCAAAATAGTGGACATTTAAACTAATTATTAGTATAATTTATTAATTATTAATTAATTGTTTCAAATTTGACGATTCTTTATTTTATATCTTTTGTGTCGTAGTACTTATCATTTTGTAATCATTAGCAAGTGTCCATCACTGCGTGATCATTGCTGGTTTTACTTTATCCATTACTGGAGAAAAAACATAAACAAAATAAAAGGCTATAATTTAAAAAACAACTATATTTACGGACTTTGGTAATTAAATTTATTAAATAAAGAATTACTTGTTTTATTAGTAACATGAGTTCATGAGAATTACAAAAAAGAAACCCGTCAATCACAAAAACACTAACCTTGTTCTTCTAGCGGCCATAAGTGGTGCCAGTACCTTATGTATTTTTTAGTATTTATTTAATATTTTAAATGTAAAAAAATCATTAAATAATTATAACAACGAATACGAAATTAAATATTTTCGACAAAATTTCTTTCATTAGTTTTCTGTTAAAAAAGTTGTTATCTGTACTTGTCAAAGTTTAGAAGCGATACGAAGTTTGAGATAGTAGCACGTCCCGTGTTTCCTTCTACTGTTTTTGCTCCTCCCCAAGGGCACAAGGGAGCTTCATAGAATAGCTTGAGAAAGCAATAATTTATACTACGACCTTTAGTTTGGCGCAGATTCTAAATGAAAATATCTATTTGTAGCAATACACAAAACAATCAATAAAAATACTTTTTTTTTTTGATTTGTGAGTATTGATACTAATCTTTGTTATTCCATAAATATTTTTTATGTGAATAATTGTTTTTCTATTAATATCTCTCTGTATATTGTAGTTAGATGTGTAGAAAATAATTATAAAGG
The DNA here is from genome assembly GCA_961205875.1 of Sialis fuliginosa. Lineage (NCBI taxonomy): Eukaryota > Metazoa > Arthropoda > Insecta > Megaloptera > Sialidae > Sialis > Sialis fuliginosa. The sequence goes on from OY540812.1 coordinate 16,370,724, forward strand.
CTAATGTAAGTGTACAATAAAGAGTTAAGCAAAAATAGATAGATGATAACCTAGGGCTCAATAAGACGGGATTCATTTCCCTCTCTAGACCCCCCTTCCGTCGTTTTTAAATGATGTAAAAAATTTATTAAGTACGTTTAAAAATGTATTTTATTATGTTATTATCATCATAAAAACTTTACAGAAAAGTTTAAGCGTGTTTTTTATAAACTACGTTTTTCGATCAGGTTTCGATGATGACTTGAAAACATCGATTAAACAAAGTTTTCTATACAAGTTTTCAGAACCTTGATAATAAAAATATTTGGTTTTTGCACTTCAGAATACAAAGGATGTAATCATGATAACTATTTATTATATTAGAAACATTATATTTAATCTAGTTTCAAACGTTGAACCACCCAAAAAATGTTTTTTAAGTAAATTATTAAAAATGAATAACAGAATGTTAATACGCTAATAAATCAATGAGTTAATTATTGAAAAGTTGTTATAAAAGAGAATACCTCCTTAAATTTACTATATCTTTATTTGTTAATGATAGTTAATGTTATACTTACTAATATAATAATATAATAATACAAATACGTATTTGTATATACATATAAGGTAAAGGCACCAGTAATGGTCGCTATAAGATGGATATTTGCTAATGATTATAAAACGATAAGTATTACGACACAAAAGATATAAAAGAAAGAATCGTCAAATTAGAAACAATGTAAAGCAGTTGCTATGAAAATATAATAATTAATAAATAAATAATACTAAAAATTAGTGTCCACCATTTTGACACCTATTATTGGCCGATTGTCATCAAATCACGCTGTTAGACAGTTAAATGTATCATCAGTGGCGTAGATAGCTTTTTGCGATGGGAGGGGGGGGGATATGAGTGGTGGCTGAGGGGCCTCTAAAATATGCGAAATTAAAAAAAATATTATTGTAATTTTGAATTGTAAAATTGAATGACCTTTTTTTTTTCTTTGATCATATCAACTGTATTTAGTCTACTTCTTATTACTAAAAAAAGGTCATACAAAATTGAAAAATAACTGAAGACCTTTTTTTTTACTCTTAATTTACCAAATTTTCCCTATTTACTTGTACTATTTTCTTCATACTAGAGGAGTTTAAAAAAATGTCTTTAAATTTTCTCATGAAGTAAAATCATGGGAGGTGATTGATCATCTTAACCCCCCCCCCCCTTATCTACGCCACTGAAATGTATATAGATTAATATTCAGAAATGGTAATAATCAAATATCAACAAATATTTCTAATTCAATACATTTAATTAAAAATTTGCCATTACTTTACCAAGACTGGTGCCACTACCTTATTGCAGTAATAACAAATACAATTTAATAAGTATCTTGAATATATTCGAACGCCTGTTTATTCGCACACATAAATCCATTAAACATATATATATATATATAGCTATAAATTATACGGGAAGTGAAAAGGAACATCAATGTTAGAAACATCCATCAAATATTAAGTGTATTGTATCAATAAATAATTCATACTCAAGAAATATGTACATTATAAAGAATATGTTTTCCGATCAGTCGTTTTGTATTCGTTTAAGACAGGTATCTTTTGTATCATGAACATTTTAACGCTGTAGTGATAGCGTCAAGTTCCACAGACATAATGGAATTTATTTTGTAAATAATTTAGTGGTAGAGGATGCTGACATATACGTTAGTTTTACATTAAGCAGAACTCGATCCCCAACTGTCATTCCGAAATTAAATTTTTGTTTGTTAAATACATCTTTTGTTATATCTATCCTGGGTCACACTGTATACAGATGTCCAAGATAAGCGTGAGCTGTATGGGGATTTCCTAAACGATAAGAGATACAGATTCGGTTTAATGAGATGCATGATTTGTAAGAAAGGGGTGAGTATTACTACATCAAAAAATATTAATAATTCTATGTGGTTTAGGTTTTGGCTATAACTTTTTTGTCAAAGTAGATAAGTACTTTTTGTTTGTGTTTTTTTTTTACTCTACTTTACAACGATATGTAATTTGTCATATTTATTTTCGAAAAAAGTAAGAACTTTTTTTTTGTAATAGTTTATTGTGTTCAAATATTAATTTGTTCTTTTGATTGTTGTTATTGTGATTTTTGTTTAACAATTTTTGTTTTTCATGGTATACTTAAATGTTTATAATAAAATACTAAACATCAGTAGTATTTAGTATTTCGATTTATTTTCGAAAATAAATATAACAAACGTCATATCATTGTAAAGTAAAGTAAAAAACGTTCAAATATGCTATAGCTAACTTAGTGGCCCATAAGAAAAACTAAAATTAAGGCTTGTAACTTGGAAACTAAAAGTGATACACAAATTCTAAAAACTCCAATCAATTCTACACAAAAAGCGTTTTAAGAATTTGCAAACAAAAAGTACCTATCTATTTTGAAAAAAAAAGTTATAACCATTTAAAGAATTTCCGAATTTTCAGATTTTTGAGTGTACCGCCTAAACCACATATTAATTATTAATGTTTTTTGATGTATTTAGTAATACTCATCCTTTCTTTATAAATAATTAATCTCATTTAACCGAATCTGTATCTCTTACCGTTTAGAATATCCCCATGAATTTCACTCTTATCTTGGACATCCTGTATATATATGTATGTATGTATGTTTCAATGCTTTAATTTATTTTGGTCTAATTTTTTTATTAACAAAATAGCAGATAACGAACAATTCTGAAAGTAAGAATAATAGAAACTTAATTGAATTTTAAGGATCAGAGAATGCTGGTATTTTTCTTATTTCATTATCTTGCAGGAAAAAGTTAGGTTGGACAATTTAAAACCACATAAACTTTCAATACGGGCCGACATCTCTTTAAACACATTAACAACCTAAACTAAACAATTTTAAACTAAAATAAAAAGACGTGTCTATGGATGAACTTTTTAAATGAAAATCTTTTGATTTAGTGTTATAAATTATGTAAAAAGTTTAAAAATATTTTTCCATATTCGTATTTATATAGAAATAAATCTTTTGTTATATTGTTCAGAAAGTTATGAATTTAAAAATTTCGCTTAAATATGAAAAGAATTAATTACACTAACAAATATTGTTTAACAATACAAGAACCGGTACTGTTGTTATTTTATGGAAATTATTCAACATTTGGAACTACTTTTATATAAATATATTTGTTACCTATATACATATGTTTTATGTTTTCCAGACGTTGATTGTAAGGATCTATAAAAATTTTAAGATTCGGTATAGAAAATGTTTCAATGAAAAAATGATTTACTTACAAATTAATATACAAAATTAATATATATTTTTTTACAATAATAAATATTAAAATGTCCCAGCTTCGAAGGAACGTCATTTGTTCGAAAACGGCTTTACTTAGAGATATGAAATAAAAGATATTTTCTATGTTTTTAGGGTTCCGAAGAAACCCTATTAATTGTACTTTGTCGTCCGTCATATCTTTTAGTTTTTTTCTAAATCAAAAATGGCGCCTGTAGGGAGCTAAAAGCAGTATTTTATTCTGAACCCCCCCCCCCAACTCTTTAACTACCGGCTCAAAAAATCTGAAAAAAATTTGGTAACGAGGCTTTGGTGGGACTACCAACGACAAATACTAAAGTCAGCAATATAATTTTGAATTTTGGAATTATAGGGAGGGGCGTCATAGAATTTTTTATTTTATATCTAGGCAAGTGGGGTGTCAAAATATAGAGCTCAATTAGTAGAACTTGACATTTTTTTATATTTTTACTCAAAAATGCATGACTCCAAACATTCCCCGTAGAACGAACTTCGGAACCCTTATGGCATACACTCGTGTATGTCTTTCCCGAATTATTTTTACTTACTTTTGATGACAGGTATGAATAATTTTTGCGGAATTTCACATAGTTTTACACATCATTGGACATTTGATTTATATTTAATACAACTGAGGTAATACAATTTTAATCAAGCCACTCAAATAAGAGATATTTTATCTCCAATTTTTGAGATCACAATTATTTTGTTCAAATTGAAGTAGTTTTATCTTATTCTTATAATTCAGACGTTGTTTAGCTATTAGAAAAGGACATTGAAATAAATAAATAAATAAGATTGATTCATACAATCATTTGTATTTATTTAATAATTTATATGCAATACAAAAAATGTGGTGCGTCTCACCCGAAATGACCCTATTTTTAATCCAACTATATAATTGTTTTCGTCCGACAATATTGCTTTGAAGAGAAAAAATATAGTTGGATAAAGAGTAAATTCTTATATTAAGAAAATATTGTTTTCGTTTTATAACAAGGATTTTTAACCTGTGTAGTTGTGTAGTTATACATAATATATGTAGATCAAATATATCTGATTCGAACAACTCGATTTAAATTTTATTCAGACAGTTGTATTCTGCATAATAACTTTTCAACGATGTGAAAAAAGTACTGGGGTGTAATTATAAAATACAGTTGATAATGCTGCCGACCTTATTAAATGCCACAAAAAATATCCATACCTAGCATCAAAAGCAGTACAAAAAACATGAATAATCTTTTAGTTCAGATCACTAAATAAAGCTGTTTTCAAAAACTTTGCCTGATTCTTCGAAGTTGGGATTGTAATTTTGTATACAGGATGATTTAGAACTGGTGTGCTAAACATTAACAGTTTGAACATGTGTCCGGAAATTCACATGAAGTAATGTAATTTGATAATCGGTATTATTAGGTAAACTCTTTGAAGTGAGCAATACCGGCTTTAGAGGGAGACGAACCAGGTGACCGCTCGGGGCGCCATGCAAGGTGGGGCGGCGCAATATAGAGCATAAGTCACTTTTTTGGTTCAAATCAGTGTACAGGCTGTAATTTTTGAGTAAATTTTTTTTTTATCTTTAAATTTTTTGTCGATCAGTTAAACCCGATTAAGCAACAAATATAGCTAAATATAAACAATGTTAATTTGTAAAAAAAAATCGATTATTTGATAGCTGCTAATCCAAAAAACCTTTAATAAGGTATGAGCTGAGATACTAACTAATTAACTTATTTGTTGATTTATCAATTTTAATTTGTTCATAGTAGGGGAAGGAGGTCTCGACGATCTTAGGGCATTTGATAGTCTTAAAGTTAATGATGTAAGCTATATTTAAAAAAAAGGTTTGAGTCTGTAGGATCGCGCCAAGCTGAGATATGAACTATTCAACTTATTTGTTAATTTATCAATTTTAATTGACATTTTCGGTGATTTTTTAACATTTTTTTTAGGAGAGAGGGCGGAAAAATAAATTTCGTCCAGGGCGCCAGACTTGCTAAAGCCGGCACTGAGGGTGAGGGTGAGAGCTGTAGTTCCCTCAGGAAGAATTTTCGGACACATGATCATATAAACTTTTTTTTTAAATAACTACCTCGATCTACTATTAAAGTTTGGTATCACAGTCCTGAGGATCAGGTTAATTTTTATTAAAAATTAAGACTAGATTTACTTATATTAAAAATGAAACAATTATGCCCGTTATTACAGCCTATAACTAACGAATATTTGCAAGCTTGCAAACACTTTCAAACGGGGTATCGAACAAATATGACAGAGTTTTTGACAGATAGCATGGATAGTAAGTAAAAACAAAGGTATGTAAAGTATATTTATTAAAGTGTATTTACTAATCTTGAATAAAAATAGTAAAAACCAACTTACTGTGCATGCAACTATCTATCAAAAACTTTGTTTGATACCCCGTTTGAAAGTGTTTACAAGCTAGCAAATTTTATTATATAGGCTGTAATACCGGGTATTAATTATGTAGTACGTTTCCACATGAACCATATGATTCTTGTTAGTAAGTATAATATATAAAACTAATAATATACATGACTGTACATTAAATTTTATTAATTAAATTAAATTGTATTAATTATCAAACTAGCGTGTGAATTTGTGAATATGAGCTCACAACAAACACATTAATATACAAACAAATATGTACCTATATGTATTGTATATGTGGTATTTATAATATGTATATATGTATATACATAAAAACAAACTTGTTTGTTTAAACGTCAAAATTTATTAAAGAAGAGGAAACCGCAAGCTTTCGATTCACAGAATCATCGTCAGGCTATTAATAAAGATATATATATATATACATATATACATTTAACAAAATCTGTATTACAATAGGTTGCTGCATTGTTAATTATATGTTTTAAATTATAGTAATTCAATGTACTACTGTGTTCAACAATAATGATTGTTTAAAACAATACCAAAATATACAGCTTTAGGAATATTACCTAAAGGTACACTTATAAAAAGTTATAAGAAACAGTACACAAATGAATTTTTTTTATAGCTTCAAAAGCGTTCGCAGTATTTCTGTGCAAACAATTTTCTTTTATTAACTACATTCTTGTTAACATAAGTGGTGAAGATATTCCAAAAATATAAGACTATGTTATTAAGTAATTACAACTGTTTTTGACCAAATTATTTTATGCGTCGTCAATAGAATTTTATATTTATTCTTAAGTTGTTGAGGCTATTTCACTTTCTCGCGCGGTGATAAATATCCTAATATATCTGCGTCGTTGTAGGATTCCCAAACACAAATATTACTTCTGTACCATAGTTTTTCTTGATCTTTATGTCGTTTCCCTAACACACAGATATTAAGAGATATTATTGTATATACATATAATACAGTATACGTAGGTATATATGTATACACATATTTTTGTTTTATAAATCCAATATTATTTTTAAATATCCTCTCATGAATTGTCCATATACCTACATATATTATATATAGGTACATATTTTAATAGTATTAAAAATATTATAAGTAAATATTCCAAATATAATTTTGTTTAATGTTTACATTGTAAACTGAAAGGACCCTACAGGCTCTTATGATTCATATATGATCTTTATAACAATCTTAATTTTGTCACACAATTTCTGAAAACATATAGATTTTTGTTTTTTTATTTACCTTCGTGGACTCCAACACCGTAGAAATTGGCAACATTTTAACTAGCAACTGACAATACGCAATATTATTGCTATATTAACACCGAAGCAACGTGATATCGCTTGTATGAAAAAGGGTTGCCATGTTTTAGCAACACGTATTCCCATTTGTAATTGAAAAGGGATATTTATCGCTTTTAGTAGAGCAATATTTCATTCGGCACATGGTATGGTTTTATTTATTTTTTTCTGTTTGTTGCTTATTGGTAATTAATCTACAGAGAAGCCATATATGTAGATCAGTAAGAACGCGAATAATTATAACAGACATCGGTTTACATCTTCCCAGAGCGACGCGTGGAAACCGGTGCTGTTGCCGAGCAACACTTGATTTATCAAAACTAATTCTAGCAAACGTCAACGCTTATTTAATTAAGCTACACCTCCTGTACTCAACACTTCACAAGTGATAATATTGTGCAATGCGGAATAAAACCCAATAATCGAAACTTTATACAATTGAACAACCGCGAAAGTGTACGTTAAAAAAGTAATTACTAGTTGCAAATTGTCTATTACTCCGATGCGAGAGACCACTTCTCTATATTTGCAATATTTTGTGTAATTGTGTTTAAATTAAAAATAAATTGAATTATTTTGACTTAGTGTCCACCATTAGAAATCAATCATACCAAATTCATATTGTTTTGTTAAGATAAATGACTTCAAAGTCTCTCGTACGTTATAGAAATTAAAACTTTATATTTTGGTATTTTAGTATCTATATGACAATAATGTTAAAAAGTTATTCCTTATAATTTAATTCCATATGACAACATGACCATTGACCATATATATAAGAATCATATAAACCATAGGTAATACAAATGCATATGAATAAATAATATTTTCAATATTATATTATAACAATTTGACTTTTAGTCAAATAACCAATTTTTTTTGTGTGCGGGCGTCGCAAAAAGCCGTCACAACAGATTATAAAAAATATTTTTAATACCAAAAGTTTAAAATATCACTCTAATTAAGAAAACTAAAGAAGAATATAATAATTAGATTAAAGTTCTGTTTGATAACGCGTCGAAAAGGTTGTCTAGAATGTTTAAAAAAAGTTTAGTTTATTTTAATAATAATATTGTTAAAACTGTTCTAGGCAACTCTAAAGATAAAATTGAATTTAAAGAAAATCGGGTATTTATAAAATCAGCTATAAAAAGATTCGATGAAAGTTTAAAATTCTTAAAGCAGAAGGGTGAGATTTTTATTGTGGTACTGGGCCTATTCCAGCTTAAGGCCTTGTACTTTGCTGTTGATTGCTTCGAATTACCGAGGTAACTCCTTTTGGTATATTATTAGGTTTTAATAAAGACTTTCAGTCTATTCCAGAGATCCCTAGATCTGGAGAGATCTATGTAAATCTACATTTTATATTTTGAAAAACATTAGATCTACGCAGATTTTATTTGACTTACGTAGCTATGTTTCTGAGATCTACATATATGTATACACTTACATCTATGTAGATCTAAGAAACAAATTAGATTTCACGATCTGAAATTAAAATCTAATTTGATCATTTTTTTTTCCAGAGTAATATTAGTTATGATGAGGATTTTTTTAAGTCGAAACACTTTACTTATGTAGATACATACAACTAAACCACTAATGTAGGTATTTATTTAGTTTTGAGTGGTGAATAAATGGATATACCACAGTTTATCCATTTTCTAGCAGTTCTTTTGTTGTATGTATAAATAGTGTCAGATTTAGGGGGAGAGGAAGCTGGGCGATCACCCAGGGCGCCAGTTAGAAGGAGCGGTGGACGGCCACTAGGAGAAAAACTTTTGTTGTTGTTTTTAGTTAAAAAATTATCGTTTAATATTTAAAAAAATTTTTTATTGAATTAAAGTCATAAAAGTAAAGATGTTTATTTTAATGACTTGATTAACTGATCATTCCGGTGAAGGGGGGGGGGGTGAAAAAAATCTCGTCTAGGGCGACAGATTCGCTTAGACCAACTCTGATTATAAAATCGATAAAATGTGGAGTTAGTCGTGTTGTATATATTCTATATTTATGAATAATTTTTAACATAATATCTATAAATATGTATGTGATTAGGGTTTGCAATCCCGCAGACTTTTTTTTCCCGCGGGAATTTTGCGGGAAATTCTCAAATCCCGCGGGATCCCGCAATTTTTCAAAAAATTTTGTTATTCATACTTAAAGTTACTATTATTTAGTTTACATGACAATTAACTAATGAAAAATATTTTCATAGTGGTAACATATGATACGTAAACGTAACTCGTATCGTATAAACCGATGTAAACTCCATAAAATACACCTGTAAATAGGAAGTTGTCTAATATGTTAGGTACAAGGACAAGATGCTTCTAACTACTTTTGTCTTTTTGTTCGATTATCTAAAATCCAATTTTTATGATAATTCATAAAAATTGGATTTTACTTTTTATGATAATGTTTAAACGAACATATCTTTAAAAATATTCGATCTATGATTTGAGCACTTGGGATTTTTTTTGTAAGAAATTTAATTCTCTTTGATATGCTGCTGTAAGAAATTAAAATAAATAAATTTTTCAACGAGATATTCACGCATAAGTAAAAAAGTAATTTGTCCCATGTTAATCAAATGGGAAAATGACTCGGTTTGCGCCATCCACAGGTTTGATCTATGAGTCTGAAATTTTGGGACAATTAACTTTTGATCCAAAGCTAAAACATAGGCTAATGGGACCGAAAAAATAAAAATAAAAATAAATTTTAAAAACACCCAAGTATATACGGTATGTCACGTAAAACTAAACCACTAAATATCATTATTTACAGTTGTATTTTAGGGACAATACTGTTAAAAAAATATCGTGTAGATCGAATTTTGTGTATTAAATTTTTGTGGTTAACTTTCATTCATCTAAAAATCTTCTTCAAAATTTTTGTATTTTGTATTTTTTTATGTTTTTTTTTTTGTAATCTGGGAGCTGTTTGAGCTTCTTTCGTCGCCTAAGTCGCACTCAGTGTAACCATTTAACTAATCGTGAATAAGAGATATAATTTACTTCACTAGTTTCATATTCAGTCACCTCAACCATAATTTTTTTTTTCAAAATTGTTACCTTTTTTTATTTATATTTACGCTTTACAAGTATTCAAAACGCACGCGACCTACAAATTCAATGTTCAAAAAATTCCGCGCGGATCCCGCACTTTTAGTGCGGGATCCGCAAATCTCCAAAACGTGCGGGATCCCGCGGGAATGCGGGATCCCGCATTGCGGGATTGCAAACCCTATATGTGATATATATGCAAAACAAATATTTGAATTTAATTAATTGTAATGTAATAATTACATCGAATAGAGATCAAAAACTGAATGATAATTGTACCATATACTGGTCAATGTGTCAACACGTATGCATTTTGCAAACAAAGGCAATATTTCCCCTGTTTTCACCTCACGTTAAATTTGTTTATTACGTATTGTCATTAAATGTTTTATGTTAATATATCCTCTTTCAAACGACCCTACTCACCATTATGCCCTTTCCCTGACAATCAGTTATTCCAGTACATTAGGTAGTTTTACGTCTGGACTGTTAAAATGTAGTGCAGTTTAACAGTATTTTTTAACTATAATACGTAAGCAGTAAGCAGAATAAGATTCCGATAAATTCGTATTTGTTCTATTTTTATAATTTATTTATTTATTTCAAGGTTTCAAGGATTACTAATTCTGACATAGATCTCATTTTGTGTGTTTGTTGCATAACAAAGTCAACTAGAATTATATTATCCTTGTTTTTTTTCCAAATCGATTTAAAATTTGATAATTTCTTAACCACACATTTTTTCTATTAGTTTCTTCACAATTTAATATAGACTTTTTGGTTATCATTTTTGTGTATTATATTCATTGCAAATACATTTAGTTATAACAGTTATAGTTATAATGAATAAAAAATGTTCAAAAATTAAAAATGTATCATATTATTCATGATTAAAATTTTACAATATTGACGTTTTCTTAGTATATACAGGTTTTTCTGGGAAATAAATAAAAAATCTAAAACCTACATGAATAATATTAACATTTAAAACATGACACTCGGTGGAATTAACTCATGTTGTGAAAATGATCTCTCCTATTGCCGACAATTCAGAAAATAAATTTATGTCGTTTTTACACAGCATGACTTGCATTTACTTTATAGTATGGTATTTCTATTTGTAACCATTGGACGCGTTGCAATCTTGGAGCTTACGGAGAGAAATAAATTACAGCATTTCGTAGACATCTCTACGTATTACATATTTAATATTCACACAAGTTGTAGGAAATTTTATTTGAGAATTTGAATAAAAAATGACTTGTTTTTTAAAATAGTTTTGCTGTAACTACTGTTCTTTAGTATCAAACATTAACTTTACAGGTGTAGTTTATAGAATTTGTTTATTTCCGTCAAAAAATAAGTGAAAAATGACAGAAAGAGTTTTTGTATAGAATTTTTTTTGCACGCATTATGATTGAAAAGTCAATTTAAATGAACGCACAAAATAATCGATTTTTTTATTAACAATTATTATTCCTCAAACTTTTACAAGCATTAAAAAAAAATATTGAAAATACCAATAAATATTAGAGAACCGACTCGTGCAAATCGACTAAAATACGTTAGGATTCATACACACTGACAACCAAAGAATCTCAAACAACTAGGAGAAAATACAAAAATAAAATAAATAAAAAACAATCAAATACAAGTAGAAGAAGGGATACTATATGAAGTTGGAATGGCAGATTGAACGTAAGTTTATTAAAAAAAAAATATTCCACAAATTGTCTTAATAACGACACTTCGAAACTTCAAACGCGTTTTTCTCAAAACTACTTTTTCGATTGCTGTCGGCATTATAACTCGAATAGTTTTCAATATTCTTTAAAAACTTCAGAATACATTTGTCTATCGTTTGTCAAGTAATTTGTAATTTTTTTTTTCATAATGGTTTTATTAACAATTAAAACTCAAAATTTTGCACGAAAATGTGAAACTTAAATTCAAATTGTCATAAAAATTGAACAAATTTTTTTAATTATAAAATGGCTTGACAGACGATAGCGGTAATTTTACTTTACACGAATCTTTTTGAATTTTTTAAATTCATCAATATTTCAGCGCATTTTTTCAACAGGACCTTCCAAAATGTTATTATATACATTTTTTTTTATAAAAATTATATTTTGTAAACTATTTTTCAATTATCAATAAATAACATACAATTTTTATTTGATTTAATTGTTAACTTTGTACACCCTAAAAATTAAAAAAAAAACACGTTCATTTTTAATGCGTTCAGGTAGATGTGACCCCTTGGAATATATTAAAAAGTTTCGTTCTTCTAGTTGTTTTGCTTACTTAAATTTTTTGTAAAGGTATAATATATGTATGGCACCCTAGCAAAATGACAGTAAAACTTACAGCAAATACAACAACAAATCATATTGTAATTTGATTATCACATACCCATAACATGTACAGCAACAGCCGGAGGCATAACAAAGATACCGACTAACCAATCGGCTACTGCAAGGGACATGACAAAACAGTTCGTCACCGTCCTCAGCCTTCTCGTTGTAACAACCGCCAAGATCACGAGCGTGTTCCCAACGATCGTGACAATGATTAGTATGCAGAGTGCCGCAATTAGTACCATGTCCGGCCACTCCAGACTCCGTGATTCAGTTGGCGGAGGCGACGTGTCGATGTCGTCTTCAGGGGCCCCGAGTATCGATGTGTTGTTTGCGTTAGAATTACTATTGTCTAGAGACGTGGACATCGTCCCCGGGAGTAGGCTTGTGAAGATTATCGGTTCGTTGTAGTAGTCCATGGTGATGTTATGGTGTTGATGGGATTGGTGTCATTTCTGGAATAAAAATGGTTTTTAGTTATTTAAATATATATCTAAAAAAAGTTCTTATTGTTATTGTATGTATATAAGAGTGTCTCACATAATTATAACATTCAAGTATTTCTACTTAGATGTTGTTTTTTACCGGCTTACCCCACTTGTTTGATAAAAAATAATACATCATAATAATAGTACATAAGTACAAACAGTACCTATAACATATTTCTTATTTGTATAATTCTGGATGAAATGTTTATAATTCAACTACATACCCCTTTGGGAAATACATGTTATAAAAAAGTAAAATATATCATTTTTAAGACTGAATAGAATGCTGAAAAATACGCTTTAAAATAATTTTGCCACATTGCAAATACATTTATGTAATATTTTATCTTTACAATAGGTACTAATCACTTTATTTTAAATTAAAAAAAACTTTCACATTAATGCTTTATACACATACATACTTATTTTAATTTCTACCAAAGAAATATCAGTTGCTAAAAAATACAATTTATCTATATCCGGTGGAACCGGATGCTGCAATAAAATGATATGCATCAATGTTTCATTGTAATACCAGACCAACGCACAAATGTTCCTAATATCAAATTGTTATATTCAATCGTTTATGAGATCATTTTGCTAGTTTGACATACAGCAAATAGACACACAGACCGATTTGGTATGTTTGATCTGTACGACATTTTCTTAAAATTTTTTGCAAAAATTATCGGTTTATAGATAAATATTAAAATTTGTATCCATTTCCGGTAAAACCAGAAATCAGATTATGTGTTTTTTTCACTGGGTCAATGCAAGTAAGAAAAATACGCAATTAGTTTTTTTTTCATGCAGTCGGTTCCAAGAATTTTCTTTTTTATCACTGACGTGATGAAAATTAAAAACTTAATTAATTAAATAATCTAAGATAATTAATCTAACAAAAAACATAGTTACTGTAAGGTTTAAACAGTATTATCAATCTTTTGATGATTTTAATACCTTGCAAAACTTTTAAAATTTAAAATGATTGATTCCTTTATGGCGGAATCTTATCACAACTATGTCCGATATTATAATGAATTAGGTTGCAAAAAAATTCTACAAAGTATTTACAATGTGTTTGACAGCTGTATCAATGTTATCTATGATTTTAGCAATTTAAGATGTTTTTTCTTTGTATAATAGCGTATACATAAATGTTTTGTAGCGTCTTTAATGAGTTTTATTGTTTTGATAATAAACTGTTAACATCGTAAATTACATAAGTATACCTATATAATGTTAATATATTTCCCATCAAATTTTGAATGCATCTCTTGAGAGTGTAAGCTAAAGATACTCCAATAATGTAATCATTTTTAGCCATACCGGCGGTGACGCGATTTATTAGAAAAATATTTTATGTGTTAATTTTAGTAAGCATAAAAAAAAATTTAATTGATCATAATGTATGCAGATGAAAAATATATAATACATTTATAATGACTGATAAAATCAGAAATTACGGCTGTGAGTATCACTAAGTTAATACAATCAATCAGAAATCGATTAGGGCTGTCAGAACTCTTACAATGAGTATCTCTAGTGTAAGAGGGTTCAAGGATGGCGTTACTATTTGAACGCGAAAATGCATGTTCGACATATTACAATGCAAAAAAGACTTTTTTTAGATTTTACACAGATAAAATACAACAAACACAATTCGGTATCCTCATTGGTAAGCTTTTAACATACTTGTCAGCAAATTCTTTATATAATAGTTACATACATTATATATTATAATTGTACTGTGGAACTTACTATTAAAAAGTACAATATACGTCCAACAGTTCGTATACATACAATTTATCAAATGTATTTTTGTTTGTTTAAAAAAATTATTATAACGCCTCTTAACTACCTACATACATACGTACATAGTTATTACATTAATAAATAATTCGTAAAATACTACAAATAATCCATTACTGAATACAACGAACGCAAGCAAACATTACGTTCATGTCAACACAAATTCATTATTGTTTTTGTAAAAAGTCAACTTCAGCAATTCACAAAATTAAATTAGAACCCCTGTTTAATTAAACATAAATAAATCAAATTTCAAAAATTACGTTTGTTGAAAAACTGTATAGGTACGTATTTTTTATAAAATACAGTCAAGCGATTATAATATAATTGATTCCATTATTTGAAAAAGGTTAAAACGTCAATTACACATTTGTAATGTCATGATATTCAGATCATTTGAAGCGGGTGTAATGCTATTTATTTTAAGTTTGGGTCAGCGTTCTTAAATATAAGGAAATATTTATGAAATTGTACGTATTTGAGATAAAACATTTTTGATTCAATATCATAATTTTCTCTTTATTTTTAAGTATTTTATATATTGTATATATTTATCAAGAAGAGGTGGGATAAAATTATATTAAAATAAAGCGTTATTAAATCTTTATATTTATATTTTTTATTTATTATTTATATATATTTATAACACAGGATTGCGTATTTTTAACAATTATATAAACTATATATATTAATTTGCAGCTATAAATAACGTAAACCTGTATATTTAAAATATATTTTTATTAAGTTGAATCTGCCGTATAATCAGTGTAAAATTTGTTTTATATTATATTAAAATCTTTACAAATGCAATCAAAACAGTCGTTAGAAAGGGAAAATTAGCTTCTTATATGTTATAATTTGTATCATTTATAACTTCTATTACGAAATTTATAACGCAGATATCAAAATAACAAATGAATATTTGAAAACAAAAAACTATCTTATTTTTTTCGAAAATAAATTTGACAATCGTAAAATAGAGTAAAAAACACATTCAAATATATTATAATCAACTTAGTGGCCCATAGGAAAAACTAAAGTGAGGGATTGTAACTCGAAAACTAAAAGTGATATAAAAATTCTAAATACACCAATCAATATTACACAAAAAGTGCTTTAAGAAATCGCAAACAAAAAGTACCTGTCTACATTGACAAAAAAGTTATAGCCATTTAAAGAATTTTCAGATTTTTGGGTATATCGCCTCAACTATATACAAATATGAATATTTTTTGATGTAGTAGTAGGCCCCTTTCTTACAAATAATTAATCTCATTTAACCGAATCTGTATCTCTTACCGTTTAGGAAACCATGCATTCTACGCTTATCTTGGACATTCTGTATAATGTTTTTTAATCATTCTACATATATATATACTAATACATTTCAATTGAATGGTATTTAATAAATAATGATGTTATGCGGCTAACTAGTGGTTATCAAATAGTTTCGGGTTAGTTTGTCAGAACATTTTCAACCAATTGTTGACATATGTACAATTACAGAGACAGAATTCCGATTTGCTGACGGTGTATGGTATATTGACAGTTCTATATTCTTTTTTACACAAATGATACAACCGTACTAAAGTTTTAATTTAATGTTTTTAGTTTGAATAGTAGTAGAAGATATAGAAAACATTACATTTATGTACGAAAACATTACTATTATATTATTATAGCAAATAAGTTACCAGTTTGTTCCTGAACTTAAGATTGTTGATGTTTTCTATTCTGTATGAATATTTTGTAGGCTTTTTGATTCTATACATCGTTTTATAGGAAGCAAATAGAATCAATTTTGATAACAAGATCTATGATTCTAGATTTCTAGAATATTCAGACTATTAAAACGACATAAATATCATATCGGAAAATAAAACACTGATAATTTTAGGAATACTGACCCTTTATTTGAGTTGGGTTCAACGACGAACAAATTTAAGTTCGCCCGGTTGTATACGATGGTGCTTCACTGTGCTAATATAATTGAATTTGTTGATATCTATTATAACTGGTGTTTGGTACATATGTACAATAAGTGTGGTTACAGCACAAGTACAGATATTATTGTAATAGTGCTTGAGTTGGATGGGAATACACGAGGACTCTGTTCTCATTGTTAATATAAAAAACTAATATCATTCCTGTAATATGACTGTTAGATTAATTAAATTAAATATACTCTAGTTTTACAAATCGTACTATGGTATTACACTTGCTTATAAAATTTTTTTGAGTTGAAAACCATTATTCCTATAGAATTTTGGGGTGCTGAATTAAGAACTAATATTTTTAAAAATCCATCACGTCAAGTTTTTGTGATATTCTTACTAAAAAGTGCAAAAATTATGATTTTTGTAATTTTTACAAATTTATTACCAAGCAAACAATTTTTTTCTAAATTTTTTTTTACCGAGATATATTAGAAGTAGTATAGTCAAATTAGATTTTGAGCGGAATTCTCTGGGAACAGCAAAATTTTTATGCCATATTGTAGGGGAGACATTGTAGTTTCACCACCCAAAAGTCCCACGAGCTAAACCTTGTGCTAACTCGGGGAGCCCCATTCAAAGTTGGATTTTGTGCAAATATTTGTTCATTTTCCTAGTTCATAAAAATACAGATATCTCGAGAACAAAAGTAGATATCGAAAAAAATGTTGCTGTTTTAGAATTGCTATAAAATACCCAACAATATGACTAAATAATATTAGAACCTATACTCAAACGTTTAGGTGTCACGTTCATTTGTTTATCAAAAATCGCTGTAATTTTATTGTTTTTTCAATTCCATACTTTTTCGTTACATTATTAAGTATGAAAAAAAAATAGTTTTTTACTTTTTGTAATTTTCATCTTATTCTACGTTTAATTTCCTTTAAAAATCTGTCATGGATTTTGATCTAAAAAAATTGTGTGAATACGTAAATAAAATTTCAAAAAAGTATTATTTAGTTTGCAAATTAAATGAATGTTAAATTAACTGTATACGGTTTTTCAAAAACATTAAATATTTCATTAACCCGTCATACTATCTGCAAAATTTTAGGCATTTTGGAATCGCTATGAAATTTTAATAATATTATAGGTGCACAGAAAAAAATATTTAAACACTGTGAACATATATGGGGCGGTTTTTTAGGAAACTGCATAAAAATTACAGTCTATGAATTCATACATGGCTGTGCTCCTTTAAATAATTCCTAGTACTATGATGTCTGTTACATCTATAGTGCCCATGCATATACGTTTATATAAAAAAAAATTCCGCGATTAAACCATTCAAAAAAAAATTACAGTCATTTTAACTTGTGAACTGAATTTTATTTTTTCGTAATTTGGTATAATCAAGATATCTCCTAAACAAATGAAGATACATGCAAGTACCATCACATAAAAATACGTAAAATTTTATGTGCTACAACTTTTATGAAAAGTATTTTTTGTTATCTTTATTCTAAATGGTTAATAAATCTACGCGAAAATTTATTTTTAGAGGGACCGACGAAAAATAAGCTAGTTTTGATTTTTTTCTGGCCCTAATGTGAAGAATTGATAAAAAATAAGTAACACTAATTTTAGAGGATAATAATTTGCAAGCTCTCTGAAAATTAAATTTTGATAAGATTATATATAACAGAAATATTTAATTTTAAAGTGCTCAAAAAAATGACATTTTACATCAAGATTGTTGTACAGAGTAAGCTATGGAAATTAACACTGTGCAGAGAAAAACATTGACGATGTTAAAAATTGGGAAAGATGTTACCAAATATCTATAGTTTGTTATAATAAACAATTATCAGTAATACAATTTTTAATTCAACCCCTATATTGAAAAAACTACCCTTAGTGTATAATTCTCAACTTATGTTCTCGATTTTCATGAAAACGGTACATCGCACGAAAAAAATGTATGGAACTAATTGTGTAGAGATTAAAATTTGCAATTGATAACAAGTAGCATATTAATTGAGTTATTTGAAATTACGGCGTTATTCAAAGGTTTATAAACGAGGCCAAAAAACATATTAAATGTTGGTTATTTCTGAAGGGCACAGACATTTTTTTGCCAAACTTTGTAAATATAAACTACTTATACTATTATAGAGTCACACCAAAGTCCCAATCGATCAATGCCATAGAAAAAAAGTTATAGCCAGTTTAATTTTTAAAAAATTTATCAAAAGTGTGAATTTTGTAATATTGATATGCTGTTATAATCAAAATTTACGAAAATTTTTCATAGCAATATCAGTCTCTTAAAAATTCTGATATTTATTTGAAATTTCACAATAATGATGGCTGTAGTTTAGTTTCAATGCTCAGTAATTAACAATTGTGTATGTTAATTTATAGGGGTTTTACAGCTCTTCAAGTGCGCAAAAATGAAAAGTGTTAATTTTAAATTCCAAAACAAACATATTCAAAAATTGTTTACACCAAAATGAAGATAAAACTAGCACTTTTACATATTTCATAAAATTATTAGATCCCTTTAGTTTTTGAATGATAACATAATATCAATGTGATATTTAATCTACCCTATGACACCAACCCCTAAACTAAGATTATGAGGAATATATGAAGTTGGTCCATAAAATTTCAAAAATCTTGATAAGGTCTTACGAACAAATATAGAGATTGTATATTTATCAATAAAATTTAAAAAAAATTGAGTAGATACCCCAAATCGTCAAAATTAAAAAAAATATTTTTGAATTCTAAACATTGATTTTGTCTATAAATATTACATTCGCTTTGTTTTAACTTGTATTGAACCTACTTTCATGGGTTAACATCTCCCATTAAATTTTTTAATTTTTTTATAGATAAGGAATAGTTGAACATATTTTGCATTCAATATTTTGTTAATTTAACGAATAAATCCATTTTTTATGTCTTCTTATTTAATTAATTTAGTTTCAATAAAAACGGTGTAGTGAATTGAAAGGTTAATAAATAGGTAGTTATTAATATTATATTTTGCTTTTATTGATAAATATACAATCTCTATATTTGTTCGTAAGACCTTATCAAGATTTTTGAAATTTTATGGACCAACTTCATATATTCCTCATAATCTTAGTTTAGGGGTTGGTGTCATAGGGTAGATTAAATATCACATTGATATTATGTTATCATTCAAAAACTAAAGGGATCTAATAATTTTATGAAATATGTAAAAGTGCTAGTTTTATCTTCATTTTGGTGTAAACAATTTTTGAATATGTTTGTTTTGGAATTTAAAATTAACACTTTTCATTTTTGCGCACTTGAAGAGCTGTAAAACCCCTATAAATTAACATACACAATTGTTAATTACTGAGCATTGAAACTAAACTACAGCCATCATTATTGTGAAATTTCAAATAAATATCAGAATTTTTAAGAGACTGATATTGCTATGAAAAATTTTCGTAAATTTTGATTATAACAGCATATCAATATTACAAAATTCACACTTTTGATAAATTTTTTAAAAATTAAACTGGCTATAACTTTTTTTCTATGGCATTGATCGATTGGGACTTTGGTGTGACTCTATAATAGTATAAGTAGTTTATATTTACAAAGTTTGGCAAAAAAATGTCTGTGCCCTTCAGAAATAACCAACATTTAATATGTTTTTTGGCCTCGTTTATAAACCTTTGAATAACGCCGTAATTTCAAATAACTCAATTAATATGCTACTTGTTATCAATTGCAAATTTTAATCTCTACACAATTAGTTCCATACATTTTTTTCGTGCGATGTACCGTTTTCATGAAAATCGAGAACATAAGTTGAGAATTATACACTAAGGGTAGTTTTTTCAATATAGGGGTTGAATTAAAAATTGTATTACTGATAATTGTTTATTATAACAAACTATAGATATTTGGTAACATCTTTCCCAATTTTTAACATCGTCAATGTTTTTCTCTGCACAGTGTTAATTTCCATAGCTTACTCTGTACAACAATCTTGATGTAAAATGTCATTTTTTTGAGCACTTTAAAATTAAATATTTCTGTTATATATAATCTTATCAAAATTTAATTTTCAGAGAGCTTGCAAATTATTATCCTCTAAAATTAGTGTTACTTATTTTTTATCAATTCTTCACATTAGGGCCAGAAAAAAATCAAAACTAGCTTATTTTTCGTCGGTCCCTCTAAAAATAAATTTTCGCGTAGATTTATTAACCATTTAGAATAAAGATAACAAAAAATACTTTTCATAAAAGTTGTAGCACATAAAATTTTACGTATTTTTATGTGATGGTACTTGCATGTATCTTCATTTGTTTAGGAGATATCTTGATTATACCAAATTACGAAAAAATAAAATTCAGTTCACAAGTTAAAATGACTGTAATTTTTTTTTGAATGGTTTAATCGCGGAATTTTTTTTTATATAAACGTATATGCATGGGCACTATAGATGTAACAGACATCATAGTACTAGGAATTATTTAAAGGAGCACAGCCATGTATGAATTCATAGACTGTAATTTTTATGCAGTTTCCTAAAAAACCGCCCCATATATGTTCACAGTGTTTAAATATTTTTTTCTGTGCACCTATAATATTATTAAAATTTCATAGCGATTCCAAAATGCCTAAAATTTTGCAGATAGTATGACGGGTTAATGAAATATTTAATGTTTTTGAAAAACCGTATACAGTTAATTTAACATTCATTTAATTTGCAAACTAAATAATACTTTTTTGAAATTTTATTTACGTATTCACACAATTTTTTTAGATCAAAATCCATGACAGATTTTTAAAGGAAATTAAACGTAGAATAAGATGAAAATTACAAAAAGTAAAAAACTATTTTTTTTTCATACTTAATAATGTAACGAAAAAGTATGGAATTGAAAAAACAATAAAATTACAGCGATTTTTGATAAACAAATGAACGTGACACCTAAACGTTTGAGTATAGGTTCTAATATTATTTAGTCATATTGTTGGGTATTTTATAGCAATTCTAAAACAGCAACATTTTTTTCGATATCTACTTTTGTTCTCGAGATATCTGTATTTTTATGAACTAGGAAAATGAACAAATATTTGCACAAAATCCAACTTTGAATGGGGCTCCCCGAGTTAGCACAAGGTTTAGCTCGTGGGACTTTTGGGTGGTGAAACTACAATGTCTCCCCTACAATATGGAATAAAAATTTTGCTGTTCCCAGAGAATTCCGCTCGACGTGTTTTTTGAGTTATTTTTACTATACTAAAGATATTGCTTCATTTGCGTGTAGTAAAGTACATTGTGTCTAACCTGCAATCTTATTTAAAATAATGTCATACTTTTACATATTTTCAAATTAATATATTTTATCGAACAAAACTACTTACTTTGTCATGTTAACCGTTACTTATCATACAATAACGTTAAAAATATTTAATAAAATTACTTCAAATATCTATATAACTACCCATCAAAAATTTCACAACCAAAACACATGACTACTCGTTGATTTCTGATATAATGTAGTGAGTTTTCTGTTTGAATTTTTTTCCTATTCTATTAAACTAAACTTTGTATTATCCCATAATAATGCCTGACATGTTCCATACTTTGTATATAGTTTTAATGGAATAAATTTATTATTATTATAATTTAAGACTAGACTCGTCACGTCTTGAATTTTTAACTGACAGTCTCGTCTTAGTACACGTGACGTGAGATTTAAATTAAATTATTTTTGTTTATTTATAATAAATAATATTTACATAATATTTTATAGTTATCAGCGAAACTAGAATCATTTTGAAATATTCGTGTCATGAAAATTTCAGCGCTATTGTATCGATCTGCTCTAATCAAAATTTAAGAGGCGAAAAGTTTTGTCTTGTACCTATGAAGCTCTATAGGTATGAAAAACGTAACGATTCAATTATATATAAAATAACTAGTTGCTTATAGAATAGACCAAAATTGGATCTGTAATTGAAAAATGTAATATGAAGTTATATAAAGTAACATATAACAATGTTTTTTACTTCGTTCGTAATGTAACGAAAACAAATTCTAAATATAACAGAATGAAATGTGAGTGAGTTATCATATTAATATATTTTATTATAAATAATATACATAAAATGTACATATAAAAAATATTAACAATTGTATATAATATAAATATAAATATAATATAAAATAATTTACAAATCTGTTTTTTTTCTATTTTAATATACGTAATTTGTAATTATAATGTAAATATAGCGTTTTAAAATTAATAATAATAATAAAAAATGCTTTTTAATATTTTCTTTCTTATAAATTCGTACCTGAATATTAATTTACATTAAATATTAATATATTGTTTCATGAAAATGTATTCTGTTTGTAAAGAAGTCCATGAATATACATAAACTTAATCATAAGTGACAAAATACATTCTTTTAAATGATGCATGTAAATATACATTTAATTTCGTGACTACAAAGAAAAAATAATAAAAGCTTCTTAAAAACAATTAATTATAAAATAAACATGAACTTCATCTGAATGTCACGCAAGTTATACTTATTATACTGAAATATATTTTACTGGCTGCAGGATCGTCTTTAACCTATTGAAGGCCCTGGGCACATTAGAATAATGGGGCCCCTATGACCTTGACAGAGCACTATTTTGTTAAAGAAAGTAGATAAGCAAGGTTCTAGATTTATTTTTATTTCTTTACAGTCACATTAAATGAATAGATAATATAATATAGTCCACAAAAGTAACTCTTTTAGCATTCTCAGGTTAGTGTTTAAAAATCTATGTTGATTGAAGTGGTACCCTTCTGATTTTCGGGCGAGAGTAGAGTAGCTTCGCGTATGCAAAAGATAATAAGCAAGTAGGTATTGTAGTCAGTCATTAATGTCATTATCGTTTGATTTTTTTGAAATAAATATGTTTTTCGGTAATAAATATCGGTTATCGTTTGGTGATATGGGATCCCCTATCGATCGCGGGGCCCTGGGCACGTGCCCAGAGTGCCCAGTGGGAAAGAGGGGCCTGACTGGCTGTTACCTACGATTTCATCCGCGTGGAATTTGTATTTTTTTATATAATTTCATATAGGTAATTTCGGGATAGACAGTAGCCTATGTCCTTTCTCAGGGTGCAAGCTATCTTTCTACCAAATTTCATCAAGATGGTTTAACCGTGGAAAGGTTACAGACAGATAGAGTTACTTTCGAATTTATAATATTAGTATGGATGAAAGATATAGTTTTACTTTATACCATAAGTAAACATTTGATATTGATGCAATTTTTTGTTAAAACTATATAAAAACTTTATAAAAAATCAACTACGTTATACATATCTCTAATTAATAGAATTTCTTAAAAGTCATTTTTGTCCGTTTCATGACACTATTTGCATTGAAAAAGGACAGTGGGTATGATGAAACGGACTAGGGTACATAAGTTGTACTTAAAAAATATGTATAATTTAATTCAAACCTAACAAACAATGAGATATATTTTGAGATCTATAATCATTTTTCGATCTAGTATTTGTATTATTAATAAATACTTAAGTACTTAATTAAAAAATGTTGCTTCATCAAGTCAAATTGTTTATTTAATTATAATTATTGCAAAATAAGTTCTATTTATAGCATTTTAAACATTTCAGCCAGTCAACATTATTATATTACAATCAACATTACTATTTAAATAAACGTCCGTTTCAATGAATGGACATCTGTCCGATTCAATGCCTAATAAGTAACCTTTAAAATTATTTGACAAACTTCATCTACACAGTAACTTACCATTAACGTTCGACTCAAATAAATGCAATATTACACAAAATATTAAAAATACAATAAGTGTAATATCTCACTTTTGGAATCTTTTTCAAAAAAGTATTTTTTTAGTTTTTTTTACGACGAAAACTTATATTGTCAATACAAACATAGCATATGGAACTAAACAAATATCATTTTTATGGAGCTTAGTGATGCTAATAACAAAATTTGAATTAATTCCTTCGGATTGTTTCGATGGAACAGACATTAATTGACATAGACAACAGTAATATATTTATAGATATTTATGATTTATCAATTTAAAAGTTTTATTTACCTGATATGGAATTGTGTATCACTCATATTTACGTAATAACTTACAAACTCACATTTTATATACAATTTTTTCACATGAAACATGATTTTTTATTAAAGAAAATATTTGTTTGCTCTTTAAAATGAGGTTATTTATTGTTTTTGCACCAGTTTTCCAAAAATATTATGTTAATACTACAAAAATGCTGGATACATAATACATTATTTCTCAATAAGCTTTACAATAATTCCCTTTCAGTTGTTTTATTTTGTTTGAACTAATACAGTGGATATAAAATTTTATCGTTTAGATTATTGTGCTTTTAATGGATTAAAGGGATAATTAAAATTATCAGATATTAAATAAAAATCACTTACTTAACTAATATTATAATAACTTTATATTTTATAACTTTATATTTATTTTTAGTATCTAACATATTCCATACCTGTACTAGGTGACTGTTTGAATAACTTTTTTTATTATTTATTATTATTATTATTATATGTACTAGTTGAAGTTTTAAGAAAATCGTTATAATGAACCTAGATTTGTCTATTTTAAAACGTATGTTTAGGTAAAAAATCCGAAAATTTTAGAATACACTACATGGGCTGAAAAGTCTTTGGCCTGACTGTTTCACCGCAAAGAAGAATTTTTTCATGCGATTTGTGACAATGGATGAAACATGGATCCATTACTACATACTGGAATCCAATCGGCAGTTAGCAGAATGGTTATTGCTTGATGAAAGCCGTCCGAAACGCCCAAAAACACAACAGTCATGGTAAAACAATCAACAAAGAATATTACTGTGCATTACTGAATCGATTGGATGATGAAATCAAGGCAAACGGCCGCAAATGGTGACGAAAAAAATACTGTTTCTCCAAGACAAAGCACCATCTCACAAGGCTCACGTTACGACCGATAAATTGAAGGAATGGCGCTATGAATTGGTTCTGCACCCACTGTTTTCCCCTTTTTTCCGAAATTAAAAATGTGGCTCTCTGGAAAAAGATTTTACTCTAATGAAAAGGTTGAGTTAGAAACAAGCGCCTATTTTGAGGGACTACACGCGAACCACTATAAGGCCGGTATCGAAATGTTAGAGGATCGTTAGAACAAGTGCATTACTGTAGATAGAGATTATGTCAAAGAATAAGAGTTTTTTCATTAAAAAAATAGTTTTTTTTTATTGTTAGGCCAAACACTTTTCAGCACATGTAGTTTGTAAATGTTTTCGTCTTATATTAATACCAAAATATCTAATGGTAATTAAAATCAAATTATATGTTAATCTGTAGGCTCTGTGCAATTAAATATTTTTAGGTTTATTATTTTATTTATTCATATACGATGTTTTACAAATAATACAACACATTTTTATGTTTTGAACTTTTTATCTATCTACCTATTTGTTTGTTACGATCAAACTCGAAAACATCCGCCTATGCTTTAATGGAACTTTACTTGTTAGTTTACGTTAGATATTATTAGGTTACTATATCAAAAGTTGATATGTTAAATTTAACACGTACCTACCTACAGAGAATTAGTGAATTACTGCCGAATTGATTTTTGTGGGATTTTCATTGCTACACAGCGTCGAGGTAGTGATAAAATAAATATTGAGCGGTAGAGATTTGAATAGGGTAGCCAAATAGACGCTAGCGAAGCTGTGATATTAAACTAGTGGAAACTTCCTTAGTTAATACTAGTCAATAGTTTAGCAATACTATTAGATATGGGTAGATGATAATTTAATTGTTATTATAATAAAGAACTATTATACTAATGTAATTACTATTTTCGACAATTTATTAATAAACTTATTGTCAACCACTGTCGTTGTTGAATTATGAATGTAATAAAATACATGTTATTTGCTATACGCAAGGAAATGTATCGTGTATCATTATTACGTTAAAGCCACACCTTTGAACAATATAAATATATAGTATGCGCTAAAAGTTATACCTATGTATCTGTCGTGACATTTGTTTACATGATTTATTTGTTTTTTTCTTTAAAATTCAAAACGTGATAAGTAATAACAGAAAGAGAATAATGGTCCTTGGAGATATAAAAAAACATACAAGTCTATATCCTTCGGGATTTTACTTCATATTAAATATAAATTTTTAATACTTATTTGCTTTATTAAATTTAAAAAAACGGTAAGTAAAAAATATTTTATTAACATTATATGTATATTTTTTATCTAAAAGACGGTTGTCCTGTTCAGAAAACTTGATTACGTTTTTTCTTTCTTCTTATTATATTTTATTTTTATTTTTCATTTTATTTTTTTCTCCCTAAGCCTAAATTTTAATTCTAGACATAGACACGGGGGTACGAAGATGGATAGGATTTGCTGGATAGGATACAATTTCGTTATTTCAGCACTGTTTTTTAGTCGACCTGGTTTGTGAATTATGCATACTTTTGTAAAAAATCAGACATTTATTTTTAATTGGTGAAAAAAAATATCCGAATTAAATTATTAATTAAAACAAACCAGCTATGTACCTAAAAGGCTTAGCTTCCGCTTCCTCAGTCGTGCACCCCTGACTCTTCCGCTTAAGACACCATGGAGCGGTAGGTGATCTAACCTTAGAGAACACAATAATATTTTATTTTAAGTAAGATGAACTCGACATCAGTAATTAACTTTTACTTTGAGATTATACAGTGCGTTCACGATGAAAGGAACAAATTCGTTTAAAATTCAGGTAATTATTTTGTGCAAAAACGCTCGGACCCGTCGATTAGTATTTTTAGTTGCGGATTTTTTGACATAAGAAAATTGTATACAGGGTGTCTCAGGAAAAACATATGCAGTCATCATTGATTTTTTTAAATGGAACATCCTATATATTATACCAAGAAAAAAAAAAGTTCAATGTTTTTTTTTTTTTCTTCTTTTTTTCTTTTTTTTGCAATACCAGGATGTTTTTGTTGGCTTTTAAAAAAATGTTCAAAGTTTATTTTTTCAATATAAACATTTTATTTGATTTGTGTGTATTTCAAAATGTCAATTTTCAAACGTCATTATTCCAAAAACCACTGATTTTAGAGATATAATATACTGTACAAAAAGTGTTCAGAATTTATCGCACAATTTAAAAATGGTATAATATATAGGGTGTTCCATTTAAAAAAATCAATGATGACTGCATATGTTTTTCCTGAGACACCCTGTATACAATTTTCTTATGTCAAAAAATCCGCAACTAAAAATACTAATCGACGGGTCCGAGCGTTTTTGCACAAAATAATTACCTATTTTAAACGAATTTGTTCCTTTCATCGTGAACGCACTCTGTATATAAATTTTATGTTATACAGGAATAATTTAAAAAAAAAATGTATCTGATTTAATCTTTTAGTTTTTTGTGCTTACTCCACCATGCTACCACTATTTTATATTTATCATACACCAAATATCATTTTTTTTTTTTATTATTTACGTATAAATTTATTATCATTATTATTATAGTGGTAAATTGATTAATGTTTGAAATTTCATAAAGCCCATTCTGTCCTGTCATTGTAATTAAATTTTATCTAACCTAATACTCCTGTCACAAGCTAACAAATGGGTTGGTAAAAGTTTTACAAATAAATAATTTTACCTTCATTCCGTTCGGAAAAATCAACACGAATATAAATTATACTGACGCGGCTGAAAAAAGTTTCATATACGAAATTTTTTTTGTTATTGGAATGCAGATCCCAACGGATAAAATTTTTGATAATAACGGTCAGAAATAAAGTGATCTTTTTTTAAAATAATTTATGGCGGAAAACTTTTGTGGTAATTGAAGAAAAACGTATAAATGTGTATAACTAACAATAAGTTTGTGTTAATTGCTGAAAATATTTATTTGCTTGTTATAATTTTAACTTTATTTTGCACATCGTTCAGTTTGTTACAAGTTCTAATTATTATTTTTTATGTAAAACTGTGAAGACCCGTTTCAAACTTAACTGCATATTCTTTTATTTAAGACAGTAATTAGGCTAGGATAAAAAAAATTCCTTTTTTTAAATAAAAAATTTTTTGCTGTCGATTTTTTGTGTAGGTATAGTACAATTTTATTTATCTTATAAAATATTTTTTCCAAAAACAAATCAAAATTAAATAAAACTAAGCGATTAGGTAATACTGGTCATTTTAAGTTATATAACACTACTTTTCTTAACGGCTGTAGGAAAAAAAATCAAGGTATATAATGACAAGGTAGTCTCAATAGTTTCTTGACCAATCAGCATTGACGCTGGAATATATTCAAATGTTATAAATGTATAATAGAATATCAATTACAAAAATATTTATTTATTATTGTTTTCGTATTTTTTTTGATATTTCAACGACACAATACAAAGTAAAAATTCGACATTGTAAAATTATAAAAAAGCTTTATTACCAAAGTTGTAGAAAATGTTAATTCGAAACAAAAAACATTTTATTGGGTTCGGGACAAATTATATTGTGTTACATTTTAACTTCTTTAGTAAATACAATAACTTTATTTGAATGATTAATTTTGTTTTAATTAACTCGAGTCCATGTTATTACTTAACCTACATATATACAAGGCTCACTTCTCACTGTTTTCTGTAAAACTTTTTGGAGACTTATTGAACTTAAAATATTTAGTATTTTGTTTTGAACAAAGGTTTAAATCCCACCGATTAATTCCGGTTCACTAAATACGGAAACAACACAAAGGGAAATTCAACGGAAGTAATAATTATTGTGTTATAGTAAAGTTTACAAAGTATAATTTGTATATTTTTAGATAAGAATTTCCTGAGGACTTTATATTGAAATTTATTTATTTTATATTAAATTATCAATGTAAGAATATTGAAGACTGTAGCTGTAGACATATGCATCCTTAAAATTTTCGAAGTTGAGTTTTTAGTCTTTGAGTCTGTGTCGTTTCACACACGAGATTTTGGAAAATTTGAGAATTATTTATTTATTTTTTTGTTCTAAGTAAACTCTGTTTTATCTGATAGGAATGTGGTTTTTTAACGTATTTAGAACAGCCGGTCGCGCGACATTCGCCGATTTCAAAATATACAGGTAAAAAACACATAAATAATCTATTCATTTTTTTGCTGTGATAATATTTTCTGAAGTTATTTAGAATTTTAAGTTGGATACGAGTGATAAAACATTTTGATCAAGTGATGAGTTACTATCACTTTTTTTTGCCAATTTCGCTGTACAAATATATTTTATATCAATTACATAAATTTTAATTAGCGTTTAAATTAATTTCCTGCTAAATTAATCTTTTTTGATTTTAATTGATTTATAAACATTAAACACAATATGGTCATTTTGTTTTCATTATTTGATTTTATAATAATATTTAGATTCAAAAGAATTTATTTCAGCCAAAATGTTTCATTTAATTAATAACAAATATAGATATTATTGTATCGTTACGAAATACATATATGTTTAATTGATATTAATATGTTTAGGTTTTTTTTATAATTTTTCAAATGTGTTTTTGTTTCAAAAATATGTATATGTTATGTTATCATAGTAAAAAGAATTGTTATTACTGTTCAGTGTTTAGTGATGTTAAAAAATGTAATGCTCTTCATTTATTTGTTAGATCATCATGTTATTTACTTTCTCAGGTTAAATATAAACATTTTAACGATTTTATTAACAAAGTAAATATTATTTATAAATATAAATGACCTTTATGTTCACGAGTTATGACAATATTATAACATTTCTATTTTTGGTGTACTCAGAAAACGTGGAAACATTGTCTATTTAAAGTAATAGCTTTAAATTCCTTGAGTCATTTTTTGAACTTATATTATAGGTATAGATAGACATATATTGTTTTTGGATTGAATTTTTTTAAAGATATTTTATTTAACTTAATTAATTCAATGACTTTAGCTAAAAATTTAAATAATGTTTCTAGCTAAAAACTCAATTTCGAAAATTTTGAGAGTTACTACCCGTTAATTAGAATAAGAAAAAGGTATATATGTATATGTATACAGCTTGAGTCATATCAGGTAGAACAAACTTGAATAGTTGATCGAGAAAAATATTTTAAGAAAAAAAGGTCATATAAACATGTGTCCGGAAATTTTCCGTGAGGAAGCAACAGATTCCCAAAGATTTAGATTATAAATTATTGAAATAAGTTTTTATTTAATATTTTGAGAACCCGTTGTGACACAGTTATGAAATTTTATAATCGGTTTTTATTAAACACATATTAATACTAAACCGATTATAAAATGTGTATATCTGGACCTGAAACGGAAAGATCGAGTGAAAGTTTTGAAATCGGAGAACAATTTTTCTTTAATAAATGATTGCAAAGCTTCTCGTATCTTCGATAATAAAACAAATCATTACAAAGTACAACGCATTTTATTCATCATTGAATAAAAATCACAATTGCCATGGAAAACTAAAATAATATGTTTGTTAGCCGAGACGTCAGCCAAAACTACAACAATCACTCGTGTGCAATATTATATTCAAATCAAGTGAGCTTTGGAAAAAAGAATGGTTGATGTTTAAAATTTTTATATTTATTAAATTCGTTGCTTATTTTTTTAATGTATAACAGCAATACCGGCTTTATGGAGGGAGGCTGGGCAACCATTCAGGGTGCTAGTTCAAAAAGGGCGGTGGGTGGCCACATCGAGAAAAACTTAAATTCTAGTAGAATTTTTGTCTCTTTAGTTAACGATCACAAAGCTTCTAGTATCTTCGATATGACTAGGACGCAAAATAAATAATTTCGAATAAGTAAATGGAGAATATATCAGAACAATAAATATCGAAGGTATGAGAAGCTTTGTAATCGTTTAAAAAAAATTATAATTATAGATAGAAAGGCAGTGTATAGTTTTTAAGTGATCATTTAACAACATTAATATACAATATTAATAATACAATTATTACGTTAATTCTATATTAAGTATTTCGGGGAATTATACAATTGCTCAATTTCAATTTAAATTATGAACAGAAACCATATTCTGAAATTAGTTTTGATATAGTAATACAAATGTATATAAGCTGTCTAAAATACTCGTTACTAAATGCCTTTAACAAACTTCCGGATTAACAAAATGTAGCTACTTATAAAATTTATTACAGGAAAGGTCGGTACAAAGTATAGAATAAATAAATCTGAAGTTCTGTACATGAGCATGTAAATTGGTAATTTTCACATACTGACTATGTAACATATTTGGAAGTTATAGTTCCCCATTTTTTAAATTTTCTTTAGGTGCATACATATGTATAATGTATAATATGTACTATGTACCTATATGTATTGATTAATATAGTTCAGAATTGTTTCAATTTAAATTATTGTATAAATAATTTGAGGACTTTTCTGAATCGCATACATATACAGGGCCCGGCATAAGTCAGTTATCACTGCCAGAAAACAAAATTGTCGGTTACTGTGGTTATGCCGCCATGGCAGCCCGTATAAAGTACGGCAGTTTGAACACAGAATGTAACATTTAAACCGTCATTACTTTTGTATCGAAATTACCAATTAATAAACCATGTTTCTTTATGCTCTTCTTTTCTTTTTGTTCTGTGTGCAAATTGGTTAACTGATTTATTCTGGGCACTGTATATATTATATGTAATATGTAGAAATTGGAAAAATAGTTGTTATTTTCAATGAAATAGTTACTAGTTGAATTTTTGGCAAAACTTCAGTATCCGACGTACACTCTGATTTGATATTTTTATTTGGTGGCAATACTGTATTTGGGTGATGCGCGCGCATATGAGTTGTGTCAGTGACAGAATGGTGCTCAAACGGTGGAATATATGCGACCGCCAATACATTGTAATATAATATTAATAAACTCATTATGTTTATCAACATAATATAACTGATTATTATCTTTAGTATATTTTTTACTATTTACATATATATTTTCATTCATTCATTATGTGTATCATGTTGTTACTTATTATACATATAGTATATTTTATATATTTTTTTTATAAATACGCGATTTTCACCAATGTAATGTGTAATAACTCTGATTTGATTCGTTTTTGGTCCCTAGTGGGACCGTCCTGTGATTCAAACTCAGGCATGAAACTGGAGAAAATTAATTAATTAATTATTTAATTTTAAGTTTGATACAGGGTTTAGTATTAATAAGTGTTATCGATATCCAGTATCAACTAATAGTTATTTTGACCAGGGTTCAGTGGGTCCAGGGGGACCGTCGATTTTTATACTAGCTTTTTGTCTTATTTTTTGTCATAGAACAAGAATATACATTTATTTTTTGTAATTTGAAGCATCCGTATTAAGTAAAATTCTGTATGCTTTCTTTTGCATCGATATTTCTCGCAAACGGTTTATCCTATAATAAATAAGTAAAGTATATTTTTGTGTATTTTGTGCCATACAGTGTTATTCAAATGTCTAACTCAGGAAAAAATTAGAGAACAAAAAAATACTAGATAAAAATCGAAGGGCCCACTGGGCCACTGGCTCATGAAAAATTTTCGGACACATGTTCATATAATGTTTTTTGCTTAAAATATTTTTCTCAATCCACGGTTCAAGTTTGTTCCACCTGATATGACTCACCCTGTATATTGATAAACATAATAATATTTATATATTGATAAACATAATAAGTAAGTTTATTAATATAATACAATATTATATTACAATGTATTGGCGGTCGCATATATTCCACCGTTTGAGCACCATTCGGTCACTGACAACTCACATGCGCGCGCATCACTCAAATACAGTATTGCCACCAAATAAAAATATCAAATCAGAGTGTACGTCGGATACTGAAGTTTTGCCAAAAGTGTCGCAAATAGTTTAAAAATAGTTGGAAAGGTAGTTGCAAATAAATTTCAAATCGTGTTCAATCAAACCAGTTTTTTGAAAACGGTGGAGATATGTAATAAAAATGACAATAAATGTATTTTTCCGCAATAGTTGAAAAACTATGTTTCCAATCTCTAGTAATATGCAATAAATTATTATATGTAGCTACGTAGAAACTCATTCAAAAAGTAAAATATCAATTTTGTCAACTGTTTTTTTTACTACAATCAATCGTTTTCATACATAGTAATACATAGATATATAATATATAGATTAACCCCCAGTTTTATCAAACTATGTTATTATTAATAGCCATAAAAATCTCCATATGGACTAATCAGAACCCAGTATTTGCTATTTCACAGATGCGTACCAAGCTGTCAACACAAACAAACTGATAACATATACTCTATTTCATTTAAAAATACAGTGGTTGCCGTGATTTTTGACGGTAAAATTAACGATTCGTACCGTCAAAACCCCAGCAATCACTGCATTCTTAAATGAAATAGAGTATAGATAGACATTAGTATATTTTCTAATAGTAAATCGAAAATTTCTCAAAAGAAAATTTTACATAATGTTACAAAATCAATAAAATAAGTTGCATAAAAGTTTTCTAAATTTTATAACTTATTCAAACAATTGTTTTTCTACTTTCGTAAAATCCAATGCAATGGATTTCAGACATTGCAGACTTACAATTCTCTGTAAAGCTGTTAAAACAATCTTTATTCTAGAATCGTGAATCAGTAAGTCCTGTACGATTATAAGATATTTTGCAAGAGAACATTTTCTTTGTACCTAATTCTTTATGATGCTTATGTACAATTCAGACATTTTATTTCGAAATAAATAATTTTAAACTAAAAATATAAACCTTAACCACAATAAAACAATGTCACGACACATGTTTCGACTTCACAAGAAGTCCTCATCAAGAGCCTAAAAGTTCCATTCTGGAACTGTTTTCAATAATTAACTTTTTTTAAATAGAACAAAAATTATTTTTACTTTTTGTTCTGATTCGTTTTTGTTAGGTAGGTAATTTAACTGTTGTTTGGTTTTTATGACAATAATAACTAATCGTGTTTGTACTTAATTCAACTATATATTTTTTAAATCCTAAACAATAATTCCGTAGTCCACGCGAGCGAAGCCGCGCGGGCCCAGCTAGTATTATATAAAAGATAGTCTATATACTACGATCGCCAAATTATATTTAATTTTTTTACTTAATTATTAACAAAGTAAAATCAATTAAAAACTAATTTTTTCGAAATCAAATCTTTTTTTATTGAAAAAATACGGACAGTTCACAACTAAACGAGCGCTAGGCCAATAACCTTTACTCAAAATGAGTTGTTAATTTTGTTCATATTCTTCATGATTTGCTTTAACTTAAAAATCCATACATAATACACACATGTCATAGCCCATTCTTTGTGATTACTGTGAATATATTCTGTGTCGAGACAATGACGCACGGCTGACCACGCTTGCAGCTTGTACTCCCAGCTCTCGGGGATTACCGACCGGAAAATGTTGCGTGAAAAACCGTTTACGGTGGGGGCGTTGTTTCCCCATAAATTGTTG
This sequence comes from Sialis fuliginosa, assembly GCA_961205875.1. Lineage (NCBI taxonomy): Eukaryota > Metazoa > Arthropoda > Insecta > Megaloptera > Sialidae > Sialis > Sialis fuliginosa. The sequence goes on from OY540812.1 coordinate 16,406,090, forward strand.
TCCGAGTTTGTGTGTACCGCTAGTGTCAACGTGCTTTTGTTACGAAAATCATACCGATGTCCGATTGTATACTTTTCTGCGAGGGGAGGGGGATTAATTGAGTGTTATGACATACTGTTACTGTTTGGCTTCTTTTTGTTGTTGATTTTTGAAAAAATAAGTTTATGGTGTAAACATGAATTATTATTTTATTCATAAAAAGAGACTCCAGTTAATCTGATATTCGGGAGTAATATCCAACGATGTATCATTCAGACGGCAAAGTGACTGATTTTACTTTTTGTTGATTTTATAATTTTGATCCAGGATACTTGATCAGTGAAGTACCAAGCAAATTATAAAATAATTTACTTATGAATAAATTAATAACTTTTAGTTGATGAATCTTTGTTTCAAAAATAAACAAACTAATCTCAGCTAGTATGTAAACTTTATATATACATTATACTAAAGAAACATTTATGAAGAATATTTAAGTTGTATCCATTAAGGCAACAAGTTTATTTCTTATAGTGTTTGTGCGTAAATAGAAAATATAAACAGTTATTAAGCAACTGCAGTTTAGCTATAGAATTATCCGTTTTGTTCCTATATATTCCTTTGATTTTTGGAATCGAGTAACAACATTTAATTTTTGCTTATATTATCAACAACAAAAATATATGACTTTTTAGAAAAATAAATGCAATAAATTATTTTTTTTTATTTCAATTTTCTCGGGTTTTTTTTAAAACTAACATTATTTTTTCTATATTTTATTATGATTATAATTTTCATTTCGTTCCATAAACAAGGTAATTATATATTCTTAAATGTTTACGCCGTAACAAATGTAATATACACACATCTGACAAAATTTGCTTTTCACATTTACGATATGAATAATGAATTTGTGTTGGCATGAACATTGCCTAAATACTCTCATTTTCAACTTTGTACATTAACTCTTATGTACCGAAATAAAGCTAGCGTTAGTCACGCATAATTGTATTTTAAATATAAAACGGAGGGTTACATCATTTAAGATATTAGTTTTAAAATCTGTTGTAATTATTCGCGTTCTCTTAGACTAAGTTAGGTCAATATTTACAATCGTAATTACCGAATCGATGGTATGCTAAAATAAATGGGTTTGAATTTAATATTTTCTTAAGTTAAACAATAAATTAGCACACGCTGGAAAGCTGTTGTAACTTTTGTTGAGTGATTAATATTTAATCGAAGCATACACACGTTTATTATTTTCTAATTTGAAAACAAGCTTCGATAATCTCTTGAAACAGTCAATTATTTGGGGCTCTTTACTCTTTCCGTCACAAACAATTAATTATTTATAATTATTATAATATAATTTTTTTCGGGGAGAAAAATGCGTCATGCACCGTCAGGGGACCTACGTAGCACCACCTGGTGTGTCAGACTCTAACCGACTAAAAAACTCCCCGCAACATGCATTCGTTCTCCTCGGAACCGCTGTTTGCATTACTTCGAGGAGGTGTCTCTGTTGAGCCCTAAGGGAGCTCTCTCCTATATTTTATCCCTGTACGCTCTTCTTTTCTAGGAGCACCTCCTCGATGTAAACGGCGTATTTTCTCCAGGAATCCTCGCTGGTAAGCATCTTGCTTACTAAGTTGTCGGGAGTGATCCTGCCCACCAGTGTCTGGAGTCTGCGCCTCTTTTCGAGTCACCTGACGCATTCAAAGAATGTGTGGTTGGCGTCGCGTCGTCCAGAGGCGAGTCCCCGCATTGGTAGGCAGAACTCTCCACCTTCCCCATCCTGTGCAGGTAGGTATTGAAGTACCCGTGCCTAGTTAAGAACTGGCTGAGGTAGTATATTATAATATAATAATAATAATATTAAAGTTGCTAACCCCAAAGATAAAAAATATTAAATGAAAAATTGGGTATTTATAAAATTAACTGCTAAAATTGCGACGAAAGCTACATAGGACAAATTAGGAGATTAATAAACATTAGATTTAAAGAGTACATGGCTCACCTAAAATACAACCGGATTGATAAATCCAGCGTAGCTCATCATATGACTACATTAAATCACACAACAGATATAAGTAATTTAAAACTAATTAAAACATGCAGTAATAATAATCAATTAGACGGAGTAGAAAGCTTAGAAACCTTGAGAGATAAGACTAGGATTTTTAATAGTGGTACCGGACTTATCCCGGCTTCAGTCCTTCTAGACCTTGCAGTTGATTGGTCAGAATAGAATCATTGAAGCGAGATAAGCCCTTTTAATATAAATATAGGTTTGATCAAGACTGTATCAATTTGGCTCTTGATGAGTACTACTTATGAAGTCAACACACATGTCGAGTGGCATTGTTTTATTATATTTAAGGTGTATATTTTTAGTTTAAATATTCTGTGTAGTGAAACATACTATAAATTTTTATTATCGTATAACTAGGAACTTTTACATAAGTCACTTTTGTAATAATTATTGTGAACTAGAAAATTAACGTTTACAAAAAACAAAACATATAATAAATCTATTTTCATTTTCTTGTTCATAAAAAAAAGTTTTTCCAAAAAAATTACGTTGTTTTTAATTTTGTTCTTATTTATTTGGAAAATTTTAAACAACAGCCGTAAAATTCCATATTATTATAGAAAATATTTTTTATCAAACCCACCATTATCGATATCAAATTCAAGGACTACAATCGACGAATTCAAAATTATACAACAACAAAAAAGGAGTTTGTTAATAGATCTAAAAACCCGACTAAGTTAAAAGTTGTCACAGAACAGACGTATTTGCATGTCACATAAAGATGCGGAAGGAACACATGAAATTAATTTTAGAGTAGTGCAACTACGTCAGTTCTGTGAAACTTCTTCCTTGTAAAGACAACTTGTTTTTAACTTTTTAGCTAAAATGTTTTAGCGTAGCTGTGGTTTATTTTAAAAAAACTTTTATTTACTTATTCGTTGATACAATGCTTATTATAAACATAACTTTACAGGCAGTAACACAGAACAAGAGTAGAAATATGTGTCAACTAACAATAAGTTAAACAAACATGCCAAGTTCCCTCTAGTGTCAGGTGTAATATTATACAATAACATAAATTTAATTATCAACTATAAGTTGTAACTCAAAACAACCCACCATGAAAAGAATTAATGTTATTTTCCCGAAATAAAATACTCAGAAATGTTGGTTTTACAAATATTTGAATATAAATTGAATATTCATCTAATCAAATACTGTATCTGTATTATATTGTCGAAGCCGAATATAATCGAATAGAATATACGGTGAACTTTTATATTATATGTACATTCGACTTCTTGGTATAAATTATAATATTTTGTTGTCTTAAATGTAGGCAGATAAATGAACAAAGTAATATTAATTTATTATTATATATAGCTTTTAAAATGATAACGTTTTCCTTAAATTTTCAATAATATGAAGAAAGTAGAGCGTGTAAATATTATTAATGCTTATTTTAGCTTGTGATAAAAGTTTGTAATTTGTCTTTTCTCTCGCTGCTTGGAAAGTGAAATTTAGCATTCATTACTGGAGTGCGAAATTTAATTAGTCAGTTAGAAAACAACGGGACTAATTCTACAAAATTTGTCTAGAAAATAAATATTTTTATAGAAAAATCATATCAAACATTATGATCTGCTTTAAAGTTTTTTTTCCAGAATTTAAAAATGCAAAACGTCACTTAGCTTTCTTTAAATTGTATTTTTAGGCCTTAGGGTATGGCTAAACGAGCGTTATAGTGTCGCTTTTTTTTAAAGATCATTCTTACAAACCGTGGCGTTTAAATCTGGTCTTTTTTTGTACATGTGGAACATCTGAATAATCTTAACATAAATATGACGTAACGAAAGCTTTACAATTAATTTTATTCAAATACTTAGTATCCATGCATCAACATATACTCTAAGGTCTTCATCCACTCACACCGTTGTTGTTTAATTATATGAGGTGACGATTATATAGAGCGCTATGGAATATTTGTCTAAATGAAACATTTGAATTGTTCATGTTATTGAGAAATTGGACCTCAGGTTGTCACTAAGACACTAGATCTATAACGTTCACACATTACAGTTATCGTCATAAGATAAAGCTCTTTCGCTTATTGCTGGCGCTTCTCGTGGTTTACTCGTTAGTGTACTAGTTTATGTATATATTCATATTAAACATTTATTACCAAACTGTTAATAACGCTAGTTATATAACAACAGTTTTAGATTAAAATTCATATTGTCTTTTTACTTTTTTATACATACATGAAATGTACTGTATAATAAAATATAGTGACCATGAAAAAATTCGATCTGAGATTTTAACGGAACTACACGTATTGAGAGTCCCTGAATCACGTCCGACTATTATCTCAATGACGTCTGTGTATCTGTAAACGCTCTACAGCCAAAACGGTGAGACTTACAAACATTAAATTTTAAACTTAAGGTTTTTGAATACTCATTGTTTAAAAACCATCACTAAACCTGATGAATTTTTTTTTAATTTTTCGAATTATTTTTGAAAAGGTGCTCAGTAAAAAAATGTTTCGGATTAAAATTATAGAAAATGCTCTTATCTTTAATTTATATTCTGTTCATTTTCCCCCCAATTTTTTTTTAGGAAATAATCGATAAGGCAGCGCGTAGAAAACTTGCTATATGTATGGCATTATTCTTTGCAATAGTCGGAAATACTTCTCAAAGAATACTAACAGTTATATGTATAGATAGGTATAGTTGCAAAATATGCTAAATGTAAGTAAAATGTAACAAGTAATATTATTTAGTTTTAACTGTCTCCTGAAAAAGGTACATATGTATGTGATATAGCAGATTTTGCAAGCTCAACGACGATTAGTAACAAAATCTTTTGTTATTACTAGTAAAAGCAAATATAAAGATATTCATATGTTTTTGCTTCCCAATTAATCTTTTTTCGAACCTTAAAAATCTTGTAGTCAATAAAAAAATTTTTAGATACATATATAATAATACTATCTACAATATACATAAAGATTATTATTATTATTATTATTAAGTAGTTATAATATACAGTTCATTATTTATTTATTCTGCAAACTATACGTTATTCAGAAATACGAGGGTTGCTATTTATATTTCTGGCCTAATAATTAAAAAACGAATATTGATGATCGAAATTGGTTCTATTGTTTTTCAAAATATTCTCCATGAAGATCAATACACTTTTGCATGCGTTTAAACTAATTTTCGAAGCACTTTTTTCACTCCGATTGAGGTAAACCTTCTTATGAGCGTTTGTCAGATTATGCGGGATCCAACGCAAACAAATCTTTTTTACGGCCATATGATCATGCAATATCTTATTGATGCTTGTTATACTAATTCCCAAAGATGACTCAATATCACGGTACGTTACATGACGTTCTTGTTTTATCAGTTCACGCACAGTATCGATGTTTTCTGGCACAACAACTGATTTTAGACGACCTTACGGAATTCGTTCTGGAGCGATTGAATTCGTTATACCCATAGACATAGAGAATGGACCAGGCATCTGACTCGAACACAGAACCGTGTCAAAAGAAAGAGATAGAAACAGGTATGGAATAACTGTGTAACTCTATGTCTATGTTCCAAACTACACTGCATCTCTCTCTCCTTTTTTGAACAGATGTTACACCATTGAGTTAATACAGAATGCACTGTCCATTCCTCTATGTCTATGGTTATACCAGTTTTTTACAGTGCTGTAGGATGGTGCTTTATCACCGTATAAAGAATTAAGTTCATCGATACACTCTTGTCTTGATAATCCACGTCGAAAGTTATGAAAAATAATCGCACGAAAATGTTCACGAGTTAATTCCATTCTTTGCCCGAGATGACTTTTTCAAGTAACTGTAAACAACACAAATCGCGCTCGATTTACAAAATATTCTGAAGAAGGTTATATTCAATAATGTCTAGTTTCCAATGAAAACGACAGATGGCACCTGGTAACACTCAATGTTGCCAAGGCCAGAAATATGAATAGCAACCCTCGTACTATTTACATAACTAACTTAGTAGAGCAAAATGGACGCTAAACTTACGATACAATGATTCCGGGATTGTTAATGGTGAAGTGACACATACCCTACGTCAGCAGTTATAAAGTAAATTCATACTTATGTATAGATACTATCTATCAAAAACTTTACAATGCTCGTTGTAATGATAAATGTTACAAAATAATGTACGTTTTCTAGTTAATCAAAGTAGAACAATGTGGCGTAGACAAAGGGCGGATTTTCAAATTATAAAGAAAAATTTAGTTCTAATATTTTGATTGATAAATGTTAAAATAAGATTATATATTTTTTTTATACAAACCGTTCTTATGGTATTAAAATAAAAGAACTTTTATTAAATGAGTTTTGTAATTAATATTAAATACCATAAGTAACATAAAAACTTAAAAACTAAAAACTAACATTTTATATTTTTTTTCCCCATCAATTTGAAATTTGAAAAAGAGGCTTAAAAATATTCTCTTGTTTGATCTATTAAACATGTACCACTAAAAAACATTTTTTAAAGCTAGTTTATAAAAATATATTGTGCGATAGCAATCATTACATTGTCTGGAAGACAAGATTAAATTTAAAAAAGTGCTAAAAGTTAAATTCTATAAACTTTTTGTGATTATTGCTGCTCTTAATATTAATATTCACGTTAAATTTCACAGGCACTGTGATAATGAGATAGATATAGGTTTAAGTTAAGTGCAACATATACATAATTGCAAGTATACATTTTTGTATTATGACATAAGTGAATACCTATACATTTTAATGTTTATGTTTAGTGTAATTATTGTTAAACTACCAATGTAAGTGTAATTTAATAAAAAATGCGAATCTAAAAAATTAAGTTAGCCTAATTTTACTTGGCGTTCTTAAAATTCGAAATTTACTTCAATTTTCTTTAGCTTAAAAAATATCGTATTATTTGTTAAAAATAAATAAATAGAAATAGAATTATAGTAATATCCCGAAATATTTTAACATTGGGTCTTATGGAAGAATGCAGGGATCTAAAGAAAGAAAAAAACGTACTAACGAGGTTTCACTGTACTCACTATTCATTTTTCTTTATCTCTGATTAGACTCATGGTTACATTTTATAATTTGTTTGTGAACTTTAACATCATTTTACAAAAAATCTGTTTTCTATAATTTTTTTACTCTTAAAAATCCTTTAATTTTGTAAAATGATGTTAAACATTTTACAAAAATTAAAGGATTTTTAAGAGTAAAAAAATCATAGAAAACAGATTTTTATAATTGCACGTCGCTTCAAACTCGCCCTAAAAACAAGATCCAAATTTGAGGAGGGGGGCAAAAAGTAGTAATTAACCCCCCCCCCCCCCCCAACTGGCTCCGCCGTAACTGTATGTCAGTCAGCTGTGGAAAGAAAGTTTGTAAAACAACAAAATGAAACAATCTTATTTAAAAAAAAATTGAGACAATATTTAACTTGATTATGTATATACATATGTATATAACATAGCATATTATGTTATCAAATTTGTAAATGAGGGTAGATGCATATATAATTTCAAAGAAAGTAAATTTCATTTCTACATTCTGTACGAAGACGGTGATGTTCTTGTATCGATCTACCTGTTTCATTTTATCTCATTGTCGATAAGAAATTCGTTCTGCTGAATGTATATTAGGAAAAAAACATTTATACACCATAGGTTCGAATCAGCAAATGGCCAAAGAATATTTTAACCTGAAAAGAATCAAATCAATCAATTTTCACTAAAATGTCGAAGTGAAATATCGTTCTCCCTGAAAAATGTTTACTTGGATCGACAAAAAATGATGTATACATAATTCATATATTATCTAAATGGTTGATTTTACAAAATGATAGATAGAAAAATGTATTCATTCGTACGAAAAAGTAATCCATAATGTTTAGGTATAAAAATAATATCGTTAGCTTAATTAAATGTTTTGAATGACCTAAAAACTTTTTTTAATTTCGGACAATAATTAATATTTCGTTTATTTATAGTTAACCTGAGAATCCAAACATGCAAATTATTAAATTTGAATAATTCAATGTAAATATAGATCATACGTAATTTGTAATAATAATAAACTTAAAATCAACGTTATAAAATATACCGGAAACACATATTATTAAAAAAAAAGTTATCAAATAAATACCTCAATATTTGTTTAATATTTCATTCAAAAGCAAACTAGGTATTACAACTCATTAGATTCGTATTATATTTTCCAAAAATCGAACAATTGCTGTGTTCAGTTTGACCACGTCCCCTACCAATTATAAAGGATTACTTTTGTAAAAGCTTAATAGCTTTTTTATTATTCATTTTTAGCAAATATCAGTTGTTTTAATTGCGCCATGATCTTGTTTTTGCTAATTGCATTTGTACGTGATATTTAAACGATTTACGTAAAAAAGTTTTTATAATTAATTACAGTTTTTAAGAAAACTACTTTATGTTCATTATGAAGTGAAAATATTGTTTTATTATTTTAATGGTAGTGGAAGAATACATATAATGAATGAGAATATAATAATTTATTTTTTTATTAGGAAATACAATGCAAATATCAGTTTATTACATTTTTGATTGATTTTTGAAAATGAGTACAAAAAATGAAACAAAAATAAAAACATTAAATATACCATTACCATGTTTACGCTCCATATGAAAAATCAAACTTAAGGCGTATAATAATAAAACGAAAATTAATATAAAATTTTTCCAAAATACCTTTCAAATCTATATAAAAAAATACCCTAATGAATCTTTGGCAAAAATAACTTATCCAATTTAGCAAAACAAAGAAAATCGAAATTTTGATTATTTCAATGTACCGTCTAAACCACTAATCCCCTCTCCTATACAAACATTTGATTTAATTTTATCTGAATCTGTATTACTTACTCCTTATTTATAGCAGAAAGACAAAACTGCAAAAAACTCTATACATTTTTAATACAAAGTGTTTTTAAAATTTAATTTAAATAATAAAACTAAATATTTAATTAGTGACCAAATAAAGTATTTGATTAATTAACCACGGTATTATTTGAAAACACTTCTATGAAATAGTCTGTGTACAATAGTGTACATACAAGTACCTATACATACATATATTCCGGAGATCATAGAAGACTTATAAATCCATGTAACTCTAGGACAATCTTGATTAGTTAGCAGTCCTAAATGGATCAATATTTAGGTAATTTTACAAGCGGGATGCCTTGTACAACTTCGGGTTTGCTATGATGCCTTAAAAGCTATCTACTATAGATATATTTTGAATAGAATATAGTTAACATAGTTGCTGATCAAATAATATTTTAGAGTCTCCGAACATTTTTCGCAAATAGTTAAAATTCCGGGCTTGTTTGAAGAATTATTCGATTTTATTTTTATAAATTACAAGGCTAAGATGGTTACCAATTTCCCGAGAGATTAAGGCTTTATCTTGGTCTGAACATTGTTAAAACTTGAATCCTATTGAAAATTTTTGGTAGTTCTTGAAGCATGGACTCTTCGGAAGGATGAGACGATAAAAGAAAATTGTTTAAAGAACGTAGAGACCATATCCAAGAAAAGAATACAAGCTGTTATGGCCGTCAATCGACAAATGACAAAATTTTGACATATATCATTAGAATATTTAATATTTAAATTATTCATGCATAACAATAATTGTTCTACTTTAAATATTAGTTAGTTAACCTCTACTTTATTTTACAAATAAATATGTAGCGTTTATTTTGTATGAGAGTAAGATGTTTTACATCTTAGAAAATTACAAAAATTGCGAAGTATTGAATGAGTTTCTTATAATATTTTCTTGCAGTTAAAGCTTTACTGCAAAAAATTTTATTCTAATTTTAAACATTATAACATTCAAATATTTATCATCAAAAAGATATCCAGAATCTAAATTCACGTTTCATAAAGAAACAATACTTTCTGCAGATCCTGGTAGACTTTGTTTGTACTGTAGATGTTTATACTTTCCTTTCCGGCAAACTTGAGTATATATGTAGGTATATTATGAGTAGGTGTGTTGCGAATATGGGTTAGGTGTGTTGGAACCGCATCGTATATCAACAAGGTGCCAGGAATTCGGTGTCGCCTTATTATCACACCTGTCATCTCTACATGTCGCGCAGATAATTGCGAGAGTCGCGGATATGTAAATATGTCAACTCCTTATGAATATCAAATTTATACTGGCACACATGTGCAGCAAATAATCATATTTGTATGTGGAATAAACTGTTAGTATAACCTCTATTCATATATCATGCTTTTTACTTTCTTATACCTATGTATGAAATATACATTAAATTATAAATATATAAAGCCGATTTTTTTTCAAATTCCGGATTTTTATGGAATTATTCATTCTGACTATTTTTACCATGATGTCTGCATGTCTGTATGTAGACGCTGTAACTCAAATATGACAAATCGTAGAAGGGTGAATTTTTAAATTTAAGATTAATTTTCGTCTCGAAAGAAAACCTCTTACTTTTGAAAACGATTTTTAAACGATCAGGTAAAAAATTGTAGATAGTATTTTTATCTATAATTTATGTTTTAGTAATTTTTTTCAAAAAAACCAGCAAATTTTGGAAAAAATAATTTTAAATCATATTTCAAATTGTTCATAACAGAAAAATATCTACCATGAGTGTCATGTGACTTTCTTATACGTATTATTAGATTAAACAATGTACGTGTCTGCCATAGGTACCATGGGATCTATCTTATACGTAATACTGAGAGTGATCAGTGTGGCTGTTGTTAATTATCTAATTATGTAAAAAAAATCTTTCTGTCTAAATCATAAATGATAGAAAAAATCACTGTCAGTATTACGTATAAGAAAGTCCCGTGGCACTCATGGATTTAAAAAAAAATTTAATATTAAGATTTTTAGTAACGACCATTTAGAAATATTAAGAGATTTTGTTTCAATAACAAAAATAGATTGATTATTTTTTGATAAAATTGAATTCGATGTTAACATGATAACTGGATAAATATAAATTCTAAGAGAGCATTTGAAAATTATAAGCGTACCTATTTTGTTCCGATATATCTAAATTACCATTTAATGATTGGTAATTTATTCTTCGAAAATGGCCAAAATATCAGATGTCATATTACGAGTTTAAGGAAGGGGGTTTGTTTTTCTGGAAGATATAAATATATATGGAATTTCCAATGTTTCAAGTTCTTAGTAAATTATAGGTAATGTTATTTTAAGAATGAAAATAATATTAAAATGTAAAAATTCACTAATAATAACGTAGGAGAAAATATTTATTTTGTTTATTTTAATCTAAATATTTAAGGAAATTTTAAATGTCAGTATGTAAGTAATATCTATAAATAGATTATTTAACAAAACCATATTCCACAGGCGTGATATAAATAATCTGCGTTAAAAAATATCCAGGAATTGTTCGTAAACAAGTTACCAAAAAAAAGAAAAAAATATAAATCACTTTTGTAACTGTAATTGAAATAAATGATAATATTCAGTGTACACAAACGTAGCTGCGATCGAAATTTATAAAGAACAGCATAAATTAATCAACGGATTTTCTTTATCCACTGATATATTTTATTTGTAATTATATATCTTACCTCGTTACAGATTGTACGGTAAAAGTTGGCAGATGTGAATCAAACTTTTTTAATATTGAAATTTATGAGAAATTAAATTAAATTCTCAGGGAACAGTTTTTCCAATAATTTAGAAATTTTGTCGCAAGGAATAATTTATAATACAAAGAACAAAAAATAGGATAACCCAAAACCAAACATATATGTATATTGCTCTCCATCCTTAGCCAACCAAATACCCCAATCCTGTTAATATGGCCCCCCTGTTCGTCTTATACTGCGATGATCGGCCCATCAGCAACATCCTGCATTATGAATCCAAAAAAATATACACACGTACACACACAACAAAACACGAAGAGCTGTTGGAAGAGGACAAGACCCAGCCGACATATGTGTTTAATAATAAAAAAAATTAAAATAAATACGTAAAAATATTATAATAAACATCAACATATCAACATGTACATTGTACAGTATGCTCTTATTATTGGGTAATAATTGATACTGAATAATGTCCACTTTAAACAAGGTATAAAACTTAATAACATAAATTAATAAACTTTATGCCCGGTATTATCAACCAATTTAAAGCTACTTTAGCGGAAAATGCTCCTTTAACCTAAATTTTGTATATTACAAACGTGATTTAAATCAATATTTAGGCTCTCGATGAAAAATGTATATAATATGAATTGTAAAAACATAGTGTATTAATTAAAAATCCATTTAATTAAATGTATTATGCTTGATTCTGTTAATAATATGCCAGTTAGTTAAAGGAGCATTTAGTTAAACTTGGTAATACCGGGCGTTAGTGTCGGAATTAAAATTAGTTCAGTAACTCATATACCGGGTTTTGACGTAATTTTAAAGGATATCGAATATTTACATGTAAGTACTCGTACTTATCTAAAATATCATTGAGTTTATACATAGTATAATATACCTACTACCTAGTATGTACAGTCGCCTGCATTAATGGTCTTGCAGTTTGTATTCATTTTCGTTTATCACAAACGTAGTAGACTCCTCCCATTTGATTATTATAATATTTAAATCATTTCTCTATGTATCAAACAAAAACAGATATTTTGAAATTCATTTGCTAGATAAAGAACTACTCTTCGTTTATAGTACTCATATATATTTGTGCAATTAAATTATTATGTAATCTATTGAAAATTGTATACGTAAATTTTCTGGCAATAAATATTTGATATTCCGAATTTTAGTATTTAAATATATTAAACTTGATAGAAAAAGATAACCGATGATGTTTGTCTTTAAATTTGGAATCTGTTGTAAACGATTCTAGCCTTTAGGGTGCCAGACGAGTTCTGCAGGCGACTGTACATATATATGAGTATAAATAATTTTATTTTAATGAAAGAAATTATATATTCTTGATGATGTATGTATTTCGATAACCGATTTTTACGTTGTGTGTGTCATACATTATAAAAACCGATATCGATCGAGTTTACACATTTCTGTTGTATTTTTAACGCTAACGAATCAAATATGTAAATCAGTAATTGCGATTATGAAAATGATATATTTATTTATGTGGGTTTCATGCATATTCAAATTTATATTAACGTTAAGTTCGAAGGTTAGCTTATCGGATTAACAAAACGTTAAAATTTAATGTTGATAAATCAATAACAACAATTATTATTATTGAAATTGTGAATATACGTATTTCAATAATATTATTCATAAGTAAATATTTTTTTGTTTATACGAGTTTCCAATTTAATACAACTTTATGTACCGTAAAGTGCGCCAACTTTGTGCCAGTGACCCAACTATGTGCCACTGCTGATTTTGGACATAAAGGACTCTCTAGCGGAATAGGTTGTTGAGATAAAGCTTCCAAAAAAATACGTAGGACAGTTCTGACATGCGAGATGTGAACTTCCACATTCCCAACCTTATCACTCTTATCTTGTGAATACGAAAAATATTTTGGTGATAGTGTTGTTTTTCCAGTTTTCCAAATTTTCGGGGAAGTCTCCTCTGGAATACATATTTCGGATTTTTTTTGATTCATTGTAAGTTTATGATTCTATTCCTATACTATTAAAGGTGAAATAGCCGAATCGGCGATTTCTCAAGTTGTTGTATTTACTTGTAGTACTAAGATTTTCAAAAAATGAAAGAAACGTGTGACAACTTTGTGCCATTTGTTCTCATCACTGAATCCGTATTATTTCAATAGTTTTCGTGGTTTTCGTTGTTTTTCTCGGACTAAGGTACTGGCACCAGTCTTGTACACATTAAGAGCAAAGTATACTGTTGTTTTTTTTTTTTTGGGGGGGGGGGGGGATTGATGGGCTTCTTTTTTGTAATTCTCCGCAAATAAAAGAATCGTAAAACAATGTAAATTAGATGCTATGAATATATAATAATTAATAAATATATTACATTAATAATTAGGACAGGGCCGTTGTATGTTTCTATAAATAAATATAATCTTTTATTTAAATAAAAATTGTATGATAATGAATAGGTACTCGTACATATGTTAAACAACGACAGTTTTGATATTGATGTTAACTAATTAAACTAAAATTTAATCTTAAATAATTAGGTCAGGCACGTATTAGGGAGAATTTATAGTTAATATTTTCGAGTAAAAATTGTATGAAAATGAATATGATTTTTATTCATTATACAAAATTGTAAATATCTCGGTTTCTATGCAAGATAAGAGGTTGTTTTCCCCCAAAAAACCCCCTCTCCGTAGTATTTTTTCCGCCGGATCGAATGATTCTTATCACAACTCTTTATATGTAACAAGGGAAGAAATATTAAATTATAATATTTTTATTATTTTTATTTATTATACAAAATCGTAAATATCTCGGTTCCTATGCAAGATAGGGGGTTGTTTCCCCCCCTAAAACGCCCCTCTTCTGTAGTATTTTTTCCGCCGGATCGAATTTATGTAACGGGGAATGAAATATTAAATTTTGATATATTTTTTACTTTTTATTATACGAAATCGTAAATACTCGTATCTATCATTAATTTTTCTTTTCTTTCTTTATATATTTTTGATAAGATCATTTCAAAATTTTCGTTAATACGGGCCTGTCCAAATTACTATATATTATAAATTGGTTTAATTATATCAATTAAACAACTTTCTTGAATTATTCATAAATTAGATACGTTGTAAGACAGTTATTACAGTTCTGTATACAGATTAATAAAATTTTGATGTTCAAGTGAATTTTTTTATTTCACCAATAACTTGGGAAAAATAATTAAAACTTTTTTTATACTCTTTTGAATCGTGAATAACTGGAGTGTGACGACATTGAGCCAGCGCAAGTTTAACACGCATTTTAGATAAGAAAAGAGAATGGCACAAAGTTGGCGCACTTATGTATACAACTTTCTGCTACACGAAAAAAATTCTCCCCTCCTCCCCATGCTACCTGGATTTTTTTCAGTAACAGGATTATATTCCTGAGATGTGTAGTTATGCTGGGTAAAATGCCCATCCAATTATCTCAATAAATAAGGAAGATATGCTTAAAAAACCTCAAAAAGTGGCACAAAGTTGGCGCACTTTACGGTATGCGGTTTCAAATTTTTTTTAAGATTTACATGTGGTAAGTAAATAGCTGTTTCTGAAAAATAAGTATGATAAGTAACAATATTTGTTTTCGAGAGAATTTTCCCTTTTACCTTTTCATTTCTTTATTTTATTTCATCTGTAGTATCCCCCCCGCTCATTCTCTTTCTCACTCCTCCTTTTCCAATTTAATATGCACTGTAATCCTGACAGCGATAATATGTTGCGATTAGGGTTTGCAATCCCGCACGTTTTGGAGATCTGCGGATCCCGCACTGAAAATGCGGGATCCGCGCGGAATTTTTTGAACATTAAATTTGTAGGTCGTGTGCGTTTTGAATACTTATAAAGCGTAAATATGGATAAAAAAGGTAACAATTTTGAAAAAAAAAATTAAGGTTGAGATGAAACTAGTGAAATAAATTATATCTGATTAGTTATGTGGTTACATACCTCCAGAATTAAAAAAAAAAACGTTCGAAAAATGTGACCGCACAACCGATTAAAACATGCCAGGATTCGACTCAGGCGACGAAAGAAGCTCGAACAGCCCGCAGATTACAAAAAAAACATAAAAAATACGAAATACAAAAATTTAGAAGAAGAATGGCAGATTAAATGAAAGTTAACCACAAAAATTTAATACACAAAATTCGTGTTTTCTCAAAACTATCTTTTTCTATACGATCTACACGATATTTTTTTAACAGATTGTCCCTAAAATGCAACCGTAAATAATGATATTTAGTGGTTTAGTTTTACGTGACATACCGTATATACCAGCGCGGCATAAAAGGCGACCTACGTATAAAACAAGGGCTAATTTATACGCAACGAAGGACTTAAAAAAATTGAAATGGATAATCGAACAAAAAGACAAAAGTAGTTAGAACATCTTGTACTTGTACCTAACATATTAGACAATCTCCTATTCACAGGTGTATTTTATGGATTTTACGTCGGTCTATACGGTACATGTTACGTTTATGTATCATATGTTACCGCTATGAAACTATTTTTCATTATTTAATTGTCATGTTAACTAAATAATAGTAATTTTAAGCATGAATAATAAAAATTTTGGAAAATTTTTGGAAAAACTGCGGGATCCCGCGGGATCCCGCGGGATTTGCAGATTTCCCGCAAAATTCCCGCGGAAAAAAAAAGTCTGCGGGATTGCAAACCCTAGTTGCGATTTATCCGACTGATCGCTATAAAACACGCATTTAGAAATATATTCTTTTTTTTTTTTAAATACGTTCTCTCTATCGCCTGCACCCGACTAAACTATTGGATTGTGAATAATATAAAAAATAAGCTATTCAGAAGCCAAAGCATTAAACGATGTACTTTTTTAAATTTTAACTTGCCGTTTCATAACTTTTTAAATTCAAAAATGTTAACAACTTTTAGTAAATGAAATGTTATAATCATTTTATTCTTAAATCAAACTTCAAACAACATTTTTTTATTTTTTTTTAATCGGCACTCACGATATCTCAATAACAGAATTTTTCAGAAAGCTGAAATTTGAACTAAAGTATTCAAAAGTTCTCTATATCGGACGACATTAGAATATTACACCAACCGGTTGATAGAAAACAATATACGGGTAATTTTCTCGCCATTTTTACACTTTTGTGTCAGCGGCTTCGATCGCGTGAACTATGGAATTATTGTTTAGGATTTTTGAAAAATATAATTAAATTAAGTACAAACACGATTAGTTATTTTTGTAATAATAATTAATCAACACTTAAATTACCTAACAAAAACGAATCAGAACAAAAAGTTTAAATAATTTTTGTTCTGTTTAGATTTAAAAGTAAATTACTGAAAACAAAATAAACAACTAGCTATCAAAAGACAACGGCCGAACCAAGGGAGTCCGAATACCGCCCGAGCGCATGCAAATTATTTCCTCTACCTCACTCCGACGCGGCACTTATTTAGCGCGTTATTAAACTATTTTACCGTATATAACTTATTTAAAGATATTTCCTAAACTAAACAAACAAATTGGATGCTGCAAAGGGCAAATAATATCTACATTAAGTAGTAATGACGATGAAATCATTTATTTCGATAAGAATTAATGTTTTGCAGGTCATAAGTCTACGTAAAAAAAAATCAATAATTTTTTATTTTGTTTGTAACATAAAAGCAGTCATTGTGGCTTAAATATAAAAGTTAGATACATGGTATCGCGAATGTATTGCAAAAGAGACTATTATCGTCACTGCTTATTCCTTATGTTAACTAACCTGGCCAGAGAACATATCTATGAATTAAAAAAAAAACCAACGTAAAACGAGTAAGTGGTTCTCGAGTTATAAACGCACTAACGGATAGACAGGGAGACGTTGCGCTTTATATTAAGAACGCTTCGTTGTATCTAGAGGATTGTTACCAATAACATGGAAAATGTTAGTTTGCTCCGAAAGATGCAACTATTTTTAATATTATATTTAAAAAAATATATTTAAAACTTAATTATTAAATATTTTAATAGTTAATACCTTCAATTCTAAATAAACATTTTTTCTAACTTTTACCCGTACACCCCTTAATTTTGATATTACTATTCACAGTACAAATACATTTTTATATACCTACATTATTTTTATCTCCTTTAATTAACTGGCTTATAAAATTATATTACTTCTAGTTATTACTTTTATATTTGTTTGTTGTTTGGCTCTTGATTGTTTTAATATACAAGATTACAACATATGGGACCCTTGCCATATATTAAATTCACGAAGAGATATTGTTCACAAGATGACTATAATTAGTAAATAATTGATCAAGCCCAGCCATTAGTAACTTGTATACTCACGCAGTAAACAGGGATGCATCGTGCTATAAATACTAACATTTATTTTATCACAAAATTTTCTTTTTAAACATTACATTTATTAAACTAATTTTACTTATTGAATTATTATATTATCATAGCATCGCTGCTTAACGTTGTTGCAAATTTTACGATGATTCATTTATAACTTTTGTATCGTAGTATTAATCATTTTGTAATCTTTAGCAAGTGGGTTTCCATCACTGGTTTTACTTTATCTATTATTGGAGAAAAAATTAACAAAATAAAGGGCTATGATTTAAAAAAACAAACTGTATTTGCGGACTTTGGTAATTGAATTGATTTAATAAAGAGGTACTTATTTTATTAGTAACATGAGTTCATGAGAATTACAAAAAAGAAGCCCATTAATCCCAGAAAACAATTGCTCTTAAAGAGACCAAGTACCTATTTTAGCCGGGTAGGCTGATTAGTAGTTATAGGCAGGGACTTGAACCGGAATTTATTTATGGTTCGGGTTCGGTTCGGGTTCAAACATAAATTTCGGTTCGGGTTCGGGTTTGGGTTCAACATGTTGCAAACTATTTGGGTTCAAAAACCGTTATTTTTTTAGGGTTCAGGTTTGGGTTCGGGTTCAAGTTTGTAATTGAAAGAAAATTATTTTGTTCGAAAAAAAAAATAATTAACAAATACCTAAAACATTTTTTGAAGAAGTAAAAAACATTAATAGCATTAATATATTGCTATAAAAAAGGGCAAAAAATAAAATTACATTTTAATGATTGAAATTTCTATTTTTCAGATTTTTTTTGCAAAACTGAAACGTAATTTAGACTTGATAAATCACATGATACCATAAAATTCAAACAGATTTCCAGTATTAGTACATTTTATAATCTCTTAAAAATTATTGGAGGAAAATATTAAAATATAAAAAATAATTTATTGAACCTTTTAGTAAATATATGATTACCGCTTATCCATGAAAAGGTTCGGGTTCAGATTCAGGTTCGTTGACTTTGAAATATAGCGGTTCGGTTCTGGTTCAGGTTAATGAAAAATACAGGTTTTTTCGGGTTTACGGTTCGGGTTCGGGTTCAGGTTCAAGTCCCTGGTCATATGTATAGCTCACATTATTAAATTTGAATTATCCAAATTTCAGAAATTCCTAGCTTGAAAATGGATTGAGTTAACTTGACTTAATATTTGTTTGGTCAATTTTATCCAGTTTTCAGTTGGTTCAAACTATGATAGGTAAATTCAATTATTTCTTTATTTTGTGTACAACACAAAATGTGATTAAGTTTAAGTATTTTTTATAGATGAAGTGAAAGGGTTACAAATCATAAAAATGTAGTATTTAAAATAACATTTTTTGCGATAACTTTTATGTTATGTGCATTTTAATCACAAAACCAAACAAACATTCAAAAATGTATCTATTTATTATTTATTATCAAAAATGCCAATACTATTTAAAAATTAACTCCTTTTTATGTGTCTGCCTGTTTAAAAAAAACACAGCGGAGATTGAATCTATTTGTGCAAAACTTTAATGAGATTTACAACACCGCCTTTGTTCTTTGAATGATTTAGTTCTACAGTTACGCTATCGGCATAAGCAGCTCTAGCCGTTTCATGAAATGTCTAACTAGATTTGACATATGATGTAAACCTTTGGTATTACAGTACAAGCCAAGAAGTTAGTTACAGTTCATGAAATGACATTTTTTAATCTCATTAAAGTGTCACGAATCGTTGAACACTGGTCATCACACTATCTGTTCGCATTTCGCATAGTGTCTAGACTTTTGATGAATTTTTATATGAACTCAAGTTGCCACAAAAGATGTCACACATTTAATATGTACTTTATCACTAGATGATTTTTGTATTTAATTGTTCTCAAAGCTTGTAAAATGTTGTATTATTTCTATTGTCAGTATAGAACAGAAATATATGCTGCTAAAATAAAATAGAACGTGTAAACTGAACTATTTTTATAGAAATTAATATATTTTCACATCCCTGTTGAAAGGTATTAATATAGAATTTGTCGAGGGAACAACTAAAGAGGTTGGCTTGGAATTCCCCTACAAGTCTCACTAATTTATCGGCCTTACAGATTTACATATATACGCATACCTATATCACGTTAAATCTGCTCTAAGACAACGGAATATATAAATTAAATTTAAGTTTGGAAATTCTAGGGTTTCAAAATTATCAATAAGTTATAATTGTTTACGGTAATATTCTGAATGTAATTTTTTTAACTTTTACCTAAGTATGCATTTTTTGTAGTAACAATATTAATAAAGAGCTTGGTTATTAAATAATAAAATATTCGTGCTTTTCTGCGGTTTTGGAATGTTTACATCAATATACTGTTAAAGCCGTTGAGAATTTCAAGAATGTGATGTACACTATCAGAAAAAAGTTTCCGAACGTGATTTTAATTGTTAATTTGTTAAAATACTTTAAAGAACATACTAACATATTTAAATTTATAATATTAATAAAACCATTTTTACTACGGAATTATTGTTTAGGATTTTTGAAAAATATAAGTAGTTGAATTATTTTAGATCTTTTTTGTCAGTAGTGTATATGTTATTACGTAAATATTCTCTCCATATTTGGGCACCCTAGATGACGTATTTCCCTCTCTTGTGCCCAGCTACTGTGGCTACTTTGTACTTAAAATACCTTTTGGTTGGTATTATAAGGAAATTGAATGAAATCTAGCTTGCAAATAATTTGAACGAGGTATCGAATTCTGTTGGATTTGTAGTCATACAACATCAATACCCCGTTCAAAGTGTTTGCAAGCAAGTAAATTTTATTTATTTTTATATAAGTTCGGACATTAGTGCACTATTGTCCGATCTTACTATATTAATCCAAAACCATATAAATAGTCGTCTATTGTTATCAGCTTTAGGGTCTTTAATTTTATATTTAGTCATAAAATTCATAATTACTTTTATTTTATAAAATACTAAAATGAGACAAATAATAAATGCATATTTAGATAATAATAAATGGTACCTACTTTGAAAGAAATAGTGTAAAATCATTTATAATTTTACACTGTCGTAAATCGTGGTATTCGTATGAAAAAATAATTTAAATAATCTATATGTTATTTTCAAGAGTATAATATTGTTAATAGATAAGACATATTTGATTTGATCGGGCTGATCAGTTTTATACTGGTGCTTCCGTTCAGGATCCCGACAATAACTTTTGTTGGTTAGGGTAATCTCTTTGGCAACCAATTTCCGATGAAGGTAGTTTTAGGTTAAAACATAACTCAATCTCTGTGACGATAAACTGTTATTTCGGATTATAAATTGTTGGGATTTTGATACGAATCTGCTAGCTTAAGATTCGACCTTTATAAAGTAAGGAAATTGAAACATTTAATGAAAGAAGTAAATTATTTTTGTGTTAGATTTTATTAATGACTTATAAAATAATAAATAAAAATGGTTTGTTTTTGGTAAACACTCGGTTTCGAAGGAACAATTTCTTAATATTTTGTTATAGTTTTCATTGGTATCTGAATGTAAATCTATATTTTTCTTATAAAGATCTAATTGTAAGCTAAGTATACGTGAAAAAATAAAATAACTTTTGCCTGGACATTTTTTAATCCGAACCGATTTTTAAAAAGTTTGTTTTTAAGTAAATAACTGCATGGAACGCAAATTCGGATTCGATAAAGTTTTGCCATTTGATATTAATTAATTAAGAGAAAAAGCACAACATAAAGGATGTTGTAAACCACGTACAAGTGTAAAAAGAGTTAAAGTTTATGTTCAATTTTTTTTTCAGATTTAAGGTAACAAATAGATAAACAAAGATACTTTAAATACTACTGAATTGTGAAAATCAAAAATAATTGTTTATAAACAAATTTTGTATTTACATAAATTTTAGCACGTTTTCACATCTTCAAGAAATTATAAACTTACTATTAACATTTTTTTTTTTAATTATAACGACTTATTTTATAAACATCAGAAAAATAAATATTAATTTCTATAAATAAACAAAAAACTGAGTCATTTATAATATTTAAATAATGAATGTCCAATTAAAAGTTTAAATTTTATCTTCTATTCTCTTATGTTGTTGTTTTTCATTAAATGAATTTATTAAAAAAAAATAAAACTAGGTAAAATTTGAAAAATAAACATTATATGAATTAAAAAAATCTGTTATATCTAATCTCATGTATATTTGATACATCGGTTGTAAAAAATATTAAAAACTTATAAAAACGCTAGAGTTAGTTTGTTAAATTCAAGTAAACACGTTTGATATTTATTATATTATTTCTTTTTATGAATATTTCGATTATCTATACTTGAAATCTATTTCTAAAAATAAAAATAAATTCCAATAAAATAAAAGATAAAATAGTAAAAAAGTTACGTAAAAGTGAATAAAGGATATAATATATTATTGTAAACACATGGTAATATGTTATTTGGCATCGAACGAAAAAGCAAATATTTTTTGTGTAGGGTAGTGTGGGGCGTTTGTCGAAGAATAGCTTCATTGATTAGTTTCTCGTACGTTTACGACATTCTAACGAAGTGTTTTGCATTGAACGACGTACCTATTGTTATGATATAAAGTATGGTTGGAATATTTCATATATTATATTCTGTGTTGGGTAGCGTTAGTGTAGCGTAACAAAATAATGCTATTTTTTGCGTTACGGCGAAGTACTTAACCATTGAGTAAAAAATAACAAGAGAAACAACGTATACGGGAGAGTTGAAACGCAGTAGATATATGAACCATGCACTATTTAAGCCCCAGGAAGTGCTGGTATCTATTGAAAAAATTATTAATTATACATATGAAATATCTGGTTTTCGACTCTGCTAAATCGTCAGATTTTAAGCTCCGCCCTTCTGAAATGATTTACGAACGTCTTGTTTACATTATTTTAAGTCGGCTGATACGTGATACAAAGGCGGCAAGAACGTTGCAAGAAATATTCGTTACTTATTATCTTTTTCTTTTAAATAAAACAAAAAAAATATGTAATGTTAAAATTATTTGAGATAATTGCTGCTATCAATAATATAATAGATTTTTGCTTTAAAATAGGTTTTTATAAGTTGTAAGAAATTTAAATTTGTGACGCGATGTTACATTACTGATGATATAATTAGTAAAATTAGATTGATCGTTTTATTCATTTCAAATTAATATAAAAATATATCAAAACTAAAAATATGGTTCTGCGGTTTTTTGTATCTACATTGCTTTAAACATAGAATATGGATTGTGGACCGATACATATTACATATAATAATATATACAAAATAAGTTTTTTTATCTTCTTCAATGAAAATTAAAAATTCTTTTGTTTTTATTTCTCAAATATTATTTATTAAAATTACTTTTGACCAAATATCATCGAAATTTTTATTATTTATGTACATTTTTTTGATATTTTGAAGAAATAAAAATCCTTTTTTTAGGCCGACGCGACGGCTGGAATGTTTCTACATATAAAGAAAAACAGAAAAAATAATAATTTAATATTGCATCCCCTGTCGCGTATGGAGAGTCGTAATTATTTTCATTCGATCCGGCGGGAAAAATACTATGGGGAAGTACCCTCTCTCGCATAGGAGCCGAAATATTTACAATTTTTTAAGTTCGGTTAGGTAAATAATACATATAGATAATACAAATTTTTGTATGATAATCGATAAACAGGTAAAATTTTACACACCCATTTTTTTATCTAATACATTTTTCGGGATACAAAGTAGCATATGTCGTTCTTCAGGATGCAAGCTATCTTCCAGCCAAATTTCATGAAGATCGGTTCATCGGTTTAGTCGTGAAAAGGTAAAAAAAACAGACAAACACACTTTCGCATATGTAATATTAGTATGGATTTAAAGCAATGAAAAAAAATTGGAATAAAAGATTTCACGATTTCTATTACTAAACATTACATTCTAAAAGGTAAGCTGAAACGTCGAAAACCACACGTAAAATCTCGGCTTGAAACATTGAAAGCTTGTTCAAATTGTCCAATAAGAACTAGAATATTGTGTAAGGAATGTGACGAGATTTTTCGATGTGTTTCAAAAACAAAGACTAAAATAAGTCAGCTATCAGAGAGAGGCAAGGGGACTCACAATAAAAAAGCACCCTAAAATGTACACAGTAATTTGAATATGACTGAAAGATATAAAACATGTAGTTTATAATGTTTTATCACTAAAAATTCCGAAAAAAATGATGATTTTTAAATTTTTACCCCCACCATATTGAATTAAAAACGGGGAATGAGTGAAAATATTTACTGTAATAGTGTATTTAACATAGAATTTCACTTTTATTATAAGTAGCTCATAAAAGCATGATACAAAAAAAATCTTAATTTTAGAATTTTTTTTATTATTTTTACCATTTTGGTGAGTTTTAAATGGTTTAAGGTGACAAAAAAAAATGTTTTCTTAAACTCTGATACCTCCGATCACCGTTGATCATAGTTTCAATTCAATTCTGATACTCTTTCGACTTGAAAAAAAGTGAAAATAAAAAATCTCTTATTTTTTGATACTTTTCGATTTAAAATCCGCCATATTTTTTTCAGAGCCATAAAAATGCAATTTTGAACCCGGAAATCGAAAGAGCACACTCGAAAATAGTAAAATACATTACTTTTATTTATATTAGTTCCATTATTCTTAATGAGTTTGGAGCTCAAAGATTGACGAAAAAATTGTTATTTTGGTCCTTAATGGGTTAAATTGCCGTTACCCAAAAAAGTGGTATTTCATTAAGATCGGTTTAGCTGTGAAAAAGTAACAGACAGAAAGATAGACCCACATTCGCATTTATAATATAAGTACGGAATATTTCGGTATTTTGGTTTTCATTCATTGTACAAAATTGTAAATATCTCGACTCCTATGTGAGATAGGGGACTGTTTTTCCCTCTAAACCTCCATTCCCGTAGAAATTTTCCTACCGAATCTAATAAAACTAATTACAACCCTCTATATGTGAATATATAGGAGGTAAAATATTAAAAAAAAAATTTTTTTTGGTTTTCATTCATTATACAAAATCGTAAATATCTCGAATCCTATGCAAGTTAGGGGGTTGATTTTCCCCCTAAAACCCCTACCCACGTAGTATTTTTCCCGCCGGATACAATGAAACCAATTACAACTCTTCATATGTGACAGGGGGTGAAATATTAATGACCAAAAAAATGTTCCCATACAAACTTTTCCACCTCCTTGCAATTCCTTAGGGGTTGTTTTTCGGGAATCGAAGTAGCTTTTATCCTTTCCCAGTATGCAAGCTATCTTACTGTCAAATTTCATCAAGATCGGTTCAGCGGTTTAGCCGTGAAAAGGTAACAAACAGACAGAGAGACAGACAGACACACTTTCGCATTTATAATATTAGTATAAAAAAAAAAAATTCTACTAATTGATATCTATATTTTGACACCCCACAAATTCTATGACGTCCCTCCCTATTATTCCAAAATTTAAAATTATATTGTTGACTTTAGTATTTTTCTTTGGTAGTCTCACCACAGCCTCATTACCAATTTTTTTTCAGATTTTTTGAGCCAGTAGTTACAAAGTTAGAGGGGGGGGGACAAAATAAAATTTTACTTTTAGCCTCCTACAGGCGCCATTTTTGAGTTAGAAAAAAAATAAAAAATATGGTCATATTCTACTAATTGAGATCTACTATATTTCGATAACCCACATGCCTAGATATGAAAATTAAACTTAAAAATTCTGACACCCGTCCCTATTATTCCAAAATTTAAAATGATATTATTGACTTTAGTATTTAACGTTGGTAGTCTCACTAAAGCCACTTTACCAAATTTTTGCAGATTTTTTGAACCAGTAGTTACCGAGGTAGAGGGGGGACAAAATTAAAAACTGCTTTTAGCCTCCTGCTGGCGCTATTTTTGAGTTAGAAAAAAAATATATAAAAAAATAGGGTCAAATTTTACTTATTGAAATCTACATTTTGATACCCCACACGTCTTGATATACAATTTTTTATTTATTTTTATTTGCTTTAAAGCTCCCTGCTGGCGCAATTTTTGATTTAAAAAAAAATAAGAAAAAGCGTCAAATTCCACTGGTTTGGTTATACATTTTAACGTGCATTTGATATAAAAAAAATATTTTGTTTACCTAGCTTCTCCTTAGCGTCAACCCTGAAAAATTATTTTTTCAACAAAGTACATCTTTTACTAGAAGGCATTATTTGACATGTTCAGTAAAAATTTCAAGTTACTAGCTTATATAGTTAACGAGATATTTTGCTTTGACTGAAAATGACGGACAGACGGGCGACAAAGTGAGATTAATAGGGTTTCTTCGGAACCCTAAAAAAGAGTTTGTTCATTATTTTAATTTTAATAACACATTTATTATACCAATAATTTTTCCAACTACTAACATAACTTTTTCAATTACATATAAATACATATTCATGTTAGAAATGTATTAAATAGATCAGTCGCGCCCGACAGAAGGTTAAAAATAAAATAATAGTACGAATCACAAGTCACAACGTGTGAAATAGTTAAAGCCGCGTCAATGTTTACATTAACATGAACAGAAACTAGTAATATATATATTAAACTGGTTTGGGTAAAGGCGGAGCTTAAGCTTTGTGTGCTGTCAAGCGAGGGGCACGGGACGGATAATTTTGTATCTTGGATAATAAGTTAGTTCAAGTTCCGATTGTAAGATGGCTTGAGTGCTGCCACCTAGAGCTTGGAACATCGTCCCCGTTTCATCAAAATACATTGCGTTGTTTCTCTTGTTATTCTTTACTCAATGACTTAACTTTAATTGTGCCAATAACGAAATTGTAATGTACTGTTGTAACGGTTAGTTCAATAATTCTAAAATAACATTGGTGGCGCCACCTATTAGAAAAGTATATTTATTTATTTCTTGTTATTACTAGCTATGAATCAAACTTGTTGGTTTTAGTTTAATAGTTTAAATTAATCAAGTCAGCATTTAATAGCGATTACTAACGTATGTATGTAATATAGCTATCCTTATGTCCGGTATTATAAAGGAGCTAGCAAATTTGTTAGCTAGCAAGCACTTTCAAATGAGATATCAAACTTATATGACAGTTCTTTTGAAGTTTGTTGAAGGCTTTGACAAGTTTTGCGCACGCGTTGTAGTTAAATACCAACGGTATTAAAACAGTGGTGATATTATGAAAATTATTTTGTACGGTGAAAGATGCCAACTGTGTTACAATTGGTTGAAGTGTCACTGCTCTAAATTCCATAGCTAATCCATAGATACCAGTACAGTCTTAATACCCCATTTGAAAGTGCTTGCTAGCTAGAAAATTTTGCTAGCTCCTTTATAATACCGGACATTATACATAGTTATGCACCTGTTATGTATTTAATAGAATAAATATTATTTATTATTTATATCACACCGCTGTAGTATATAACTTATGTTAATATTAAAGTTTATAGTGAATGAAATTTAAGTTATCTTTTTTTTGTAGTTTATTTTTATGTGTGTTGTGAAAACGTTAAACTGTAGTCCCATGTTCCTTACGTATTTTCCAGCAGTTTAACGGATGAAGCCGATAAATCAAAATCATCAAAACTGTAAGTACCTACAATTTAAATAATTATAAATTTAATGTGCCATTCTCCGCTCAAAACAGTTCACGCCCACTGTACAGGTTAAAGATTATATTAATTAATCCACTTGTACTCAACAAACATAATTTGTAACAGTAACATTAAAATATTTATGTTTTTTAGGTATTTTTAAGAGGAGTAAGTTTATGTATAATAATAATAACAATTTACATCCTATAACGAAAAAACCAAACAAATGTTTGTATCGAAATGAGTAATGTTAAAAATATACATATAATCTATTCATTGTTTATAAAAAATATTACTCCATAATTATGTAACTGATTTGTTTTCTTTCTTTCTGTAACTGAGGAGGAATAAAGTTTTGTAAAAAATCTTTGATCTCTTAATTTATACCCTTAAAGATTATAATATTTTAAATATAATTAACGAGACATAAACTCAATATTCGAATTATATGAAATTTATAATATGCAAATATGCTTTAAATTACAATTGAATTTGGTATGTATGAGAGATGATAGTTCCAAATAAATATTTCTCCGTTAATCAATTATCACTTTTAAAGACAATATAAAACATTTATTATTAATTAATTTCATAATTTAAAAACAATTGATATTTATTTTAAAATCTGAATGATACGCCAATGACTTGTGGAGCGATATGGTAACAACGTTAGGTAATGTGTTATTTGCCTTGTTCTTTGTTCCTTGTCTAAGGTTATATCAGTCAACTTTTCATTACAATGTTCGGATTCACGGCATAAGCGGTTGGTTACCGGTTAGTAATCGACGAGTTTTGTTTGGCTGATTTATAGAATTTCTGGTGAAAATTACCACTAATTTCATTAATCAGCCAATCAAAACTCGCCGGTAACTAACCGCTTATCCCGTGAATCCTAACAGTCTTAAAAAAATGCCTATTGTAATGTATGATCAAAATGCCAAAATTATTGCAGACGTTTTGTATTTTAAAATTAGGAGGCGCTCCAGCTATAGCTAGAGCCGAAGCTGAATCAACTGATAAACATCGGGTTCTGACCCCTAATTGTAGTATCTTCAGCAATTCGTAAAAATGTATTACTTGTCACCATTTATTCCAAATGAATGGAAAGTATATGTAGGTATAATAGTTATTGATTTACGGACACAAATTTCTGTCGATTCTGACTTTATTTAAAATATATTTCATACTAAAACTTTTTCTTCAGACTTGTCGACATATCTTAAATCGTTTTGTTAAAAAAATATACAATATGGGGTTTTATAGAATGCGAGATGCTATTCTAAAGATCGCGTTAAATCATAAATGTATTCCGACTTCAAGAGTTTAAATAATGCTTCTAATGCCATGTTTAGACCAAAGAGACAAAACAGCTACACTGTGTTTTTTGACAAAATACCAACAAACCCTATACATTTTTAAATACGAAGTGTTTTAAAAACACCATGTTACTGTTTTATCTTTTGAGTTTAAACATGACATAATACTACTCGTTAGCGTTTGAATGACTTTCGTGTACTTTGTGTCTTCGGCTTCGGTCTCATGCTTTCCACACTTGATTAAATAGAGCTACGGACACTTCTGAAGATAATTCTTGCAAAATCGTGTAGCAGTAAGATATAACTTTCTCTACAACAACAACTTCGCCAAAT
Organism: Sialis fuliginosa; assembly: GCA_961205875.1. Classification (NCBI taxonomy): domain Eukaryota; kingdom Metazoa; phylum Arthropoda; class Insecta; order Megaloptera; family Sialidae; genus Sialis; species Sialis fuliginosa. Next base: position 16,435,514 of record OY540812.1, read on the forward strand.
AGTTTTATCTGACTATACAGACCTAAAAGGGCCTAAGGGGTAGTATAAATGCTTATTAGGAGGATCCCACGACTGTGATGTGTTTAGTGTTTAGTCCTTTTACAACACTATGATGTACTTTCAGAGGCAATTATGTAGCCACAAGATAATTGCAACGTCGACTTCAAAAAGCCGTATGAGTATTATGCGACGACTTTTGACAATAGGAACAATAGAGTAATCCGGTCAAAAATGAAAACCCTTAAAAACCTGTTTAATGTAATGTAGATGTAATAAAACATTGTAGAGCATTTTTTCATACTCCAAAAATTTACCCCAACCCTAAAATATCAAATTAAAGGTACTTTTCAAACGCTCCCAATTGCGCGCCATATTTCGTGACGTCATAATCCAGTATTGAAATGTCAGTCAATGCTTAAATATACAAGTGTCAACGATAAACATGGAAAACGCACGAAAAATAATAAGTTATAAATATTGTTTAGTAATAATTCAACTCACAAAACTCCGGGAAAAGATTTATATCTGTGTCAGAAGGAAACTAAGGAAAGAATTAAAAGTAAGGTTATTCTATATAGTTGCAATACCTATGTGCAATAATAATTAATTCGAGAAATTACGGCTTTCTAAAGGCAATAATCTCAAATTTGAGGATTTCGGCTCATTTTTATTACTCTTCTAATTTTTATAATTCACGTGTTGAAACTTTGTATACAAACAACATTGAAAACTGGACAGACAATGCATTATGACGGCACAAACGCTTCAACCAATCACGTCGCGTTTTAAATGCGTACCTGATTTTTACGACTTTTAATATTGAATAATTTAAAATTGAGTAATAAAAAAACAATTTTTTCAATGCTATTATTATTATTTTAGCCTTATCTCTGCAATTAAGTAATAGAAAAGGCATGTCAAAAATTTCCGGATTATTCTATTACACAAAATTTGAAAGAAAACTATGCCTGTTGACGACTTTCTTATAAAATGAAAAAAAATTTTTTTGAAGGTAAAGACTATAAGTAACTAACTGGTACTTTAATATTAATAAATTAAAGACTCCCCTCTAACTGAGATAGTTGCCTGATTTGCCTGCTGTAAAATGAGCCACTGGCGATTGATACCTTACACAATGTCTAAAACTGCTAGTGGCATTTGCAATGAATGGCTTGCCATTGAATATTCCATTATCAACAGTGAGCTTTTCAAATACACACACACAGACAGAGGCATTTACCAATCAACATAGTAGCCACACACACATGCACAACCACACACACACACGCGCACGTATATCAGTTGTAACATTTCATTGATTAATTGGATGTATACATTTACATATTCGTACGTATAGAACGTGCCAAGAATTTTTCACCTTGTTTCCCTCACACTGATGTAGTTGAACTAAAATTAATAAGTCAATTTTGGAAGTAAATTCTACTGTATTAGTAATTTATGTATATATAAAGGTTTATTATAATTTTGAAAACGATAACTCGGGAAATTTAATTTAAAATTTAATCGTACATATCTAATTGTGAGTGAAAATGATTATGAAGATAAACAGGAACGTTTATTACAACTGCAGATAACTGACGCTTTCAACAAGGCAGCGCTATAGGTAACATGAAGTGATCATATTACTTAAACAAGGGAACCTTACGAGGTGTAACTCGCTAATTTTGATGCAACTTCGTACATTTATGCTTCAGTTGATTTTAAGAGACATATACTTTTTTATATGTGCCCATATAGCTGCTTGAAGGGTGAAAAATACTATCAACATTAAAAAATCATTTATTCTCTATAACGCGAAAACTGTAAATTCTGTAAAAAGTGTTATATGGTAACATTATTCATTATTCAGTAATTTATTAAGACTATGGTTATAATGGATCTTCTGACAAATTTTTATTCTCATGAGTTCATTCTGTTTTTCAAAAGACGCACGAATACGTTAGAACAAGCTAGTCGTTTTAACGAAATTGATATTTGTTGCCTATACGAATAATGTACCTATATATAAATAATTTATTTTTTTAAATTGTGTTTTACTGAATTTATATAATGGATACATGAAAATTGATAAATGGGACTTAAAATTATACCTAATAACAGAGATTTACTTAGTCCGCAAAAAGTGTAATGTACCTCTTCCCCTACATATTAAATTTAAGTTATCATCTATTACAGATTAGGTGAAACGTCTGTTTCTCACAGAGTCTTAGAAAAAATTAAAAGGTTTCGATCGTTAAGAATGTGACCCTCATAAAAGAGATCACGAGACCGTTTGATTATGAAAACAAACCAGAACGCGTCCCACGCTAATATGCACATTCTTTGTTCTTATTTTTTATAAAATGGGTTGTTTCTAAAAACGAACACTTTCATTCATTAACATTCAAGTCGATACCATGGAACATTCGACAACACTTATTCATTAACATTCAAGTCTATACTAAGGAACATACTACATCGAAATTCTATCTCTACTATATTAAAGTTCAAAGAATCATTCATTCTACGTGTATATATTATTATTAATACAATAAAATATTATTTAACAACAAAACAATCAGAGTCTGTATTGCTCGTAAGAGCTGGTGTCATCCTGACAAATCATTCACTCACGCATCCATTACAAAAGTAAAATAGCGTCATTTGTACGTTTTAATAGATTCATTTTTAATAGAGCATGTTAGATAGAAATTATTTTGAACAAAATAATTACAAGTCGAATAAAAAAAAAACTTTATTTTTACTTTAGATAATTAAATTACCATTAACAAAAATTGTTTTTTCGTCACAAAAAAGTTGAACTTATAAATTGTCCAAATAAAAAGATTTTATTGTTCTTATATTTATCGAAGCTTTAAGCATTCTGCGTCAAATGGCCTTCCCTTTTATTTGGTAATGCATTTTTCTTGCTATGTTTTGACTTTCTTCGTATGAAATGTACACTGTAGTCATCAATGGTGGACTTTAAAAAAAGGACATTAGATTAGAAAAAAACTATGTACATTAGAGCAATCGTTTGTAATATATTATATAATCCATTTTATTTTGTACTTTTCATGACAGATAAATTTAAAAATGGGTGTATTTATGTACTTACATCAAGAAAAATTCAATGAAAAGCTTAAAAAAGTATGATATTAATAAAGACTTTATAAATAAATCTATGTAAGGATAATTTCAATAATACTTTTTAAAATAAATTATCATTTTAAATACTATAAGTATTAATATAATTACATTAATATTTATATGTAGGTATTAATTGAAGACAATGACAATACTATAAAATCAATTAATTAATAGAAATATAGAGTCTAGACTAATTTTTTGTCGTAATAACGAATTAAGAATGTGTTATTGAATGTTATATATAAATATAACATACATATATTGTAAGTTATTAAAGAAATTTGGTTCATTATAACGCCTGTTCTTTAGGTCAGTATTGCTTTATCAATTGCTATTTAATGATATTAATGTATGAGTCAGAGCGACGTATTCTATAAAAAATGATATATCATTTTATTTTATTGTTTTTTTCTAAAAAACTACCTACGTTCAAATAAAGTAAAATGATGAAAAGTGAATTGATTTAATCAAATATACTTAAGTATACTTATTAACACATTCAGTGCCTGTACAAAGTATAATAGAATAAAGATTATTATTATTAATAATACTAGTATATTATTTATGTCAAATTATTGTAATTATGCCATCTCGTATTGTAATACAAATTAAAACGGCGATATATTAAAAATCTATCAGTGCAATATATATAAAAAATATAAAATATCTGGAATGAGTCCATCAACATAAATATTCGCCAAAGAAAATAACTTCAAAGAAGTAAGCAAATTAAAAAAAATAATAATTTGATGATGTAAAAAAACATAAAAAAACAATAAAGTAAAATTCCTAATGTCGCCTCTAATACGCACCTAAATACTTTGATTGATTCAAAGCTAATCCTTCCCATCTCAGTGTGAGTTAAAGAAAAAAATAATAAAAATGATAAGAATTCAAAAATAGTCGCGAAATAAAAAAATATTAAAAACAACAATAATTTTTTTAGGTACATATATAAACTAAAAAAAATTTTTCTCTAAATATATAACTGCTGTTTAAAGGAACCATTCAGATTAAAGGACATAAACCTTTTGATAAAAAAAATATCTGGACAAAAAACAAAAATAAAATAAAATATAGCTACCAACCTAATTTTATCTTTTAATTTTTATTGTACCGACTGGTACTTTATTATTAAGGGAATTAAAGACTACGAATATTGCGCCAAAACTGTAATCCAACTTCATGATTAAAAACAAACAAATGTGTAAAGTCTTATTGTCCTTTAAGTTTATTAGATTTGTTATGAATTATGTGTATATATGTATATAATATATATACTACAATATGCATAGGTAGGTATGTAATTTATATCTTAAATAAATACGCGTATTTATATAGTAATATTTTACTATGAGTTTGAACTTTTTGTTTGTTTGGTAAAGTTATGGTAGTAAATATATGTTATGCACTAATGTATCTACCCATAAAAATACCATTTTTGATTTATTAATGCAGTTTCATTAAAAATAGAGCTTACGGTATTGTATAAATCAACTCACTAATATAAAATTGTATTTAAATTATAATTTTACAAAAACTTTTTGCAGTTTGTTTGATGAGTCAATGACCATAAAGTGGCAATTTAATTTTTGCAATAATAAGAAATGCAACGAAATCAAAAATGTATTTTTCTTAGTGCGCATCAAAAAAGCTGATATCTCGCAGTGAGCTTTGTGTGGGTTGAGGTTGATTAGTGCATAACATAGTCCACATATATCTGCATATTTTCAATAAAAAATACATATGCAAAACCTTAAAATTGATAGATATATTAATAATCTAATTCGTAATACGTATTCATATTTCAAACAAGAATCATTTTGAGTATTATAGCAAATTATGAATAAATCATTTCTGAAATATTTTTTTAAATGTATTTATGCACTGTATAACACAATATTCGTATACTATATAGAATCAGACCCACTGTTTGATTAATGAAGACGTATGGCTGTGCTCCAGATTACCGTTATGGAACATGTCCATCATTGTCATCGGCTTGATCTAACTAATTTTATAATTAATCAAAAAAGGTCACATTTTTTGTTGTTCTAACAAATTATATGAAATTTGTCAAAGTATACATATGTACGTACACTTATTGTCAGTTTTAAATTGCCGTTAAGACATTCTAAATACATCTTCGTACAATTTAACAATAAACAAACATAATTTTTTGTTAAATATCTGTTTTTATGTATCATAAAACATTTTTTATTTTAAAATGCTCAATTAACTTATCCAGTTACGAATAGTTAATTAAGATCTTACAAATCTGGAAAATATGGTGGGTATTCAACATATCGTTACCTGAATATTTGTTTGTTACGTTATCACAAAACTAGTTTTGTGGTAAATGAGTTTTGAAAGTTTGAATAGGAAGTATTTCTAGATAAACCGACAATACAAACAATTATGCCCGGTATTATAAAGGAGCTCGCAAAATTTACAAGCTTGTAAACACTTTCTAACGAAGTATCAAACTTATATGACAGTTCTCTTTGAGTTTATAACTGATAGTTTCATGCGCAGTAAGTTGATTTTTACCGTTTTTACTCAAGATTAGTAAATACACTTTAGTAAATATACGTTACATACCTTTGTTTTTACTTCCTATGCATGAAACTATCAGTCAAAAACCCATAAAAGTTTGATACCCTATTTGAAAGTGTTTGCAAGCTTGCAAATTTGCGAGCTCCTTTATAATACCGGACATTATTGGTAATCTTAAGCCGAATCTTACTTTAAATTGCAATTTGAATAGTGGAAATTGTTCATTATTTATTAAAAAATAATTTCTTGAATAATTGACTTGTAAAAAACAAATATTCCGGTGACTATATGTTTGTATTTTGAAACACATTAGAGGATTTCTAATACTCGTTTTGCTCAAATCACTGGTTGTTTAAGAGAGTCTATTAGACAAGTAGCGCACAAAATCCTCTTAAAAATAAAGATAGAGAAGTAAAGTCTTTTAGGTAGTTGTTTCATATTTCTCATGTTGTAGTTTATATTACGAACTCTCTTTACCGACGCATCCATAGACATAGAGAATGGACAGTGCATTCTGTATTAACACAATGGTGTAACATCTGTTCAAAAAGTGTGAGAGAGATGCAGTGTAGTTTGGAATATATCTATCTCTTTTTCTAAGAATCTGATTGGTAGCTTACTATAGTTCAGGGTAGTATTTATGTCCGATATATTTTTGTATATCTATCTTGTGATTTTTGTGCAATAAGTTTTTTATTAGAAAAGTAAATAATATAAACAATAAACATACTATAATGGTTCATATTTCATCGAGGAAATTAACAAAAAAAAAATAACATTTTTGCTACAAAATGATGAGCTGGATTGCACTTACAAACAACACATACAAGATGTACTTAAAATTTTAAATATTTTTTTGTTATTAGGTTACATTACGAAGCTACGAAAAAAGAAGAACAAAACATTAAAATTGGGTCAAAAAATTCGAAACTTATATTATTTAGAAATCAATAACTGTTTTTTTTAAAGAACATTTTTTTATAACGTTAATTATTTTTTGTTTTTTAACCTCTTTATATACATATATACCTATAGTTAGTATATCTATGAATATTTTTAATGTTCGGGACCAAGAATGCAATAGTTACACTCCTGTTTAAAAAAGGAGAAGTATATTTCAAACCTATTTCTATCTCTTTCTTTTGACACGGCTCTGTTTTCGAATCAGATGCATGGTCCATTCTCTATGTCTATGGACGCATCTAAATATTTATAATGTTGTCAAGTTTCATTTCAGTCGAAATAAAACATAGTAAATCGATGTTCTATCACGATTAGTTGATCGACCAATTAACTAATGTTCTGTTATTTTTGTCTTTTTGCAATTCAGCAAATGTCAATTTAAATAAAAAGTATTTTCTTAACAAAACACATATGTATATTTGATTGAATGTGTCCATTTTATATATAAATATATAATTTTTGAATTATTTGAATAGCCAATAAAAAATATGAATGTAAAAAAAACGGTTTGCGAACAATGTAAATCTAGTGAATTCGAATAAAAAAGAAATAAATATGTCAAATAACGAATGGCCCGCTCAGTAAACCATTATATGTTGACGACCGTACCTCTTAAGAATATACAAATGTCACAGGCGGATACCTCAAACGTTTATTTTAGATAGATATATGTATATTTAGAGGTAGAGCAGTATTTGTCGAATTTGAAGATAACGGGTTGAAGTTAGAATTAAATCTTGTTATTTAAAATGCCGCATTAAAAGAGCCCGTCTGTAAAATTATTATATTCTTCAGAAGTACGGTCATAAACATATATATTTACATAGAAGTTTACCGACTCAATTGTATAATCTTAGTTGTTTATTTTTTATACTGTGGAACCTCGTTAGTACGTTTTTTTCGATCCCGGAATTCTTCTACAAGACTCCATTTTAAAATATTTCGTTAGGACGTGTTTCCCCCCCGTCTCTACAAAAACGTATTAACGAGGTTCCACTGTAGTTCGAATTACATACTTAACAATGTCAGCAAATGTCCGCCTTTGTTAGCTTCACAAATGCGGGCTCTTTTTATAACATTTTCACACATTTCAACCGGTATTTCATTAATTTCGCTACGAATGTTTTGTTTAAGTTGCTCAAATGTTTCTGGTTTGTTGGCATAAACCTTAGACAAGGAAAGATAAAGAACAAATAAGACATTACCTAGCGTTGTTACCATATCGCACCACGGATCATTCAGATTTTAAAATAAATATCAATTGTTTTGAATTATAAAATTAATTAATAATAAATGTTTTATATTGAGTTTTAAAGTATTTCAGTGATAATTGATTAACAGAGAAATGTATATTTGGAACTATCATCTCTCATACATACTAAATTCAATTGTAATTTAAAGTATATTTGCATATTATAAATTTTTAACTGACGCCTATAGGATAATATGCGATTTTGACAATTAAAAAAAGATGGTCGCTGACAAATTTTGGTAACACTTTCATATACGGACTAGCATTGGTTGTTATGTATCCATAGTCTTTCCTAATCTAAGGCATAAACCTTGCTCTTTAGATATCCCTACAAAAAGAAATCTGGTGACTGTGGAGGCCAATCGACATCACCGTTTCTTGAGATAAGTTTTTGCGGAAACTGATCTCTCAATTCCATTGTAACATTGGCTGTATGTGAAGTTGCACCGTCTTGTTGGAACTACTTGTTAAGGTATTTCTCGGAAAAATTAAAAGATTCAAGAGTAAGCTCAAATTTTGTAAAAAAACTAAAATAAGGTTATTAGAAGCTCCATTCAAAATCTTAAAATGATTGACCATCTGTGAGCGAAGATATCGTCAAAATAAAATAAAAAAATTAACATTGCGAGTATAGGGATTACGATATTTTAAGCGGATTTTCAATGAAAAAGTAAATAATTTTATGCGAAGGAAGATCAAGAAATTTATGAAATTTTGAGAAAAACTAAATTAATATAATTGGAATTAATATAAATCTCAAGTATTTTCACCACCCCGTTTTTAAGTTATAAGTAAAATAAAAACTTATTTTCTAATAAAAAATATCACGGTACTAGCTATGACAACGCCGCAAAATATTGACAATTTCCTTGGTATTTAAAAATCGTACGTGCTGAATATATTGTTCTTTTAATTTCAAGGAATAATAAAAATAATAAAAACTATTTCTTAATTATAAACTTATAATATATAACAAATTCAGCTGCAAATAATAGTACACGTTATCACATCAAAACATTAAATAATATGTAGCTGTCATCGGGAATACAAAAGTCGCGCATGCGCAATATATACTCAATGTTGCCAAATTTTATTTTAATTTATACCATGGCCATCTTGATTTTATAGTACACTTTTTTTCCTTTTCTAACATATAGCGTACCTTGTTTCTCCCCGAGAAATACCTTAACCAAGCTCAAAGCATCCAACTTGGAGAATTACATATTTAAAAAATTTATAAAGTTTATTTATTTATTTTATTTAAACAAAAACAAAGCAAAATATAAGTAATGTTAAAAATAATTCTAGTATAATAAAATTTTTTTATGAGATAGATCAAATAAAATTTTTTTTTATACCTTGTACCTTTTCTCTAAAGTTAATGAATTTTTGAGTAATAAATGTTCAAAATCTCGAAATTATTTTGTTAGATATCTTGTAAAGTTAAGAATGTTTAAAAAAAAGTTTTAATGAAAAATTCGCGTTTTTTCACGTAGAATAAGATTACTAAATAAAAACTATAGGTTCCTATTTAAAAAAATGATGTTGACTTTCAATTATCCTTGAAGACCACGCTAAAATCACAAATAAATATTACTATTCGATTTCCCCCTCTCAACCAAACATTTTTTGGTTTAAACATTTTTTTCAAATGTGCGATGGTTCTGAGATAAAAATCTATAACACTTTAAATACCCCACTCTGTATATATTTTAATAAATAAAATATTTATTCAATGAATTCAGTGAATATCTCGTTGAAAAATTTATTTATTTTAATTTCTTACAGCAGCATATCATAGAGAATTAAATTTCTTACAAAAAATACCCTAAGTGCTCAATTCATAGATCGAATATTTTTAAAGATATGTTCGTTTAAACATTATCATAAAAAGTAAAATCCAATTTTTATGATAATTTTTAAACAAACATTTCTTAATATTTACTGAATTTATGAATTGAGCACTTAATTCTCTACAATATTCCCCTGAGAAATTATAAAAAAAAAATTTTTTCAACGAGATATTCACGCGTAAGTAAAAAAGTTATTTTTCCCATGTTCATCAAATGGGAAAAAGACTCGGTTTGCACCGTCCACAGGTTTGATCTATGAGCCTCAAATTTTGAGACAGTTAACTTTTGATCTAAAGCTAAAACATAGGCCTGCGGGACCGAAAAAATAAAAATTAAAAAATTAAAAAAACACCCTAATATACACATGTGTACAAATTTCAAATAAAAACAAAAAGAAATACAGTTGTCCTCTAAAAATCCAAAGGATAAAATATTCATATTTTATTTCAAATTGCACAAAGAATATGAGTAAAATATGATTTGTTAACTTCCTCACACATCCAGCTGTGATTAAATATTCTAGCGACAGCAGAATTTTATCCCTATATTCAAAGTATGAAATTTCACAATTATTTTCAAGATAATGACCTCATATTGTTAGCTTTTGAACACTGACCTTTTTGTTTTCAGACGATTTTACGGATTATTCTGTTGACTAATATTAATTCCACAAATTTATAAATTCGTTAATGGCATCATTGATTAATAATTCTGTGTGTACGGTATTCTCTCCGGCAAATTGATTATAAACAGAATACCATGGGATCGTATAAGCTACTAATACATATATTTGCTGAAGTATTTATGCACGAATACATACAAACTTGTCATTGTTTGTGTGATAGAAAAGTAAATACCGTGTCAATAAATCGATATCCGAAAAGTTCACCACCGACAATTCACCGCCTGGAAAATTCACTACTGATAAATTCACCACCAACAAAAAGACAAAAATATGTATATTATTACTTTATTTAGATTTGACTTGTCTCAACGATATATTTCAGAATATTTTGTAAGAAAACAAAATCATATGTTTTAATATCGAATTATATATTTGTTTTATTATTATATATTTATATTTTATTTATATATTTATATTATTTATATTATATATTTATATTATTATATATTTGTTTTTCAGAATATTTTGTAAGAAAACAAAATCATATGTTTTAATATCGAATAATATATTTGTTTTACAGTTTACATAATTTTTTTTATTAAATATAAAAAAAACGAGCAACTAAGAAACAAAAAGTGATATTTACATGTTTTTTTTCCCAAAGAAACAGTTAAAACCTTATACTTATATATTTTTATATTATTGCAAATAAACGTATCAAAATAAAAATAAAGTTTCCCACTCATCCCTTTAGTCATTAGGAATTAAATATAGAAAATCCCTTCTTAAAGAGTGCTTGCGTCATAAAAGGAAGCCATGTTCCTGTATTTTCATATTTGTTTCGGTAGTGAATTTGCCAGCTGTGAACTTTCATAGACCTAGAAAGAATGAATTGTACATATTCTATATTATACATATATTCCTAATTTTCAAGAGTAGTAAGTCGAATTAATATTGTTCAATTATCATTTATATTATAATATTAATTTTAATAAATATAATAATCTAACCGAATTCGTCTCTACTATTATATACAAAGTGGCATACGGAATAAAATATTTTATTTCCATTATGATATCGTATTTTACCCCCTTATAAAAACCTTCTAGTCCACTCACTTATCTACACATCAAGAAACACGTGTAACATAAAAACGCTTACGTTGAGATACGAATTTCAAGAAAAAATCTTAAAAAATAAAACAGTGGTTTTTGAGTGAAATTGTTAACTAAAATTCGTTTGTTTGTCAATTGAAAAAAATATTTATTATAATTTGAAAATAGAGGTGGGAATTCGCCAAAGATTTCCCGATATGCGGATAACTTAAAAATATGCATATAAATAAATTTTTCGATATTTATAAATAATTCTACAGTTTAAAAAATTAGTAAATCGAATTATTTTATAAATATTAAGATCCAGCTATCCAGCTAGACACAATATATTACATCATATTTGCAGCATTTTAAACTCACTTTCATTACGACTTGCAGTAGGTAACAATGTGCGCCTTATGATTGGGATAAATATTATAAAAAAATTATTTTATCATCTCCTGATCGTTATACAGTGTATTCCAAGTTAATTAAGACATCGGAAATTTAACATAGGCACAATTAGAAATGTTATAGTAACCTTTGGTCAAATGTAACGATGTGTGATTGGTGCATTTTGAAATGCCGCCTCGAAACTAACTGATAAATTTTAAATTAATCAACAGTATTTTGTTTTCACCAATAAAATACATTAATGAAAATAAATTTGAAAACAAAATACTAATTACTATTTTATTAAATTTTGTGGCGGCATTTCAAATTGCACCAATCACACATCGTTAAATTTGACCAAAGATTACTACAACACTTTTAATTGCCTCCATGTTAAATTTCCTATGTCTTAATCAACTTGGAATACACTGTATAAGTCTATCTTGGTATGCACGAAAGTGTCGTGTGTTATTTCGAGGACTGCTCGTGTAAAGGATTCTAGTTGAAAAGGTGTTGATTTCAAGGAAGTGCACAGAAATCAAGTAACATTGCATTGAGAAACGTACAGGAAAAGGTGAAATGATTACATTCACGTAGCGATTTTATAAGAAGCAAGGAATTAGAGATTTTTTGTATGGGATTTTCACTATACCAGTGGTATCGCAACAATTTTATATAAAAGATACTGTTTAGGCCCGTCTAAGACAGAACTAATGAGTAATACCCCTTCCCTTACAGTTCACTTGCTGTTTACACTCTTCTTCTCCCACTTCCCCTGTCATATCATTATGATCAAGTAGGTTTCGCATAGAAAAATATATAAAAACAATATCTAAGCATAGAACTTACAAGGGGAAGCAACAGCACGGTCCATGAGAATTTCAATGAGCTTGTGGTATGTCAAACTAGAGCAAAAATAAAAAGACACGTGTCCAACAATTTGATCTCATAGACCTTAATTATAAAGATAATTAACTTTGAAAATTTGTGTATTCAATATAACCGTGTATTATGTTCGCTCGAAATAGTGTGTTGGTCCTACGGTCAACGCGCTGGCGTCTCGCCTGGTTTTAAGATTTTGATTTTAATTTTTATTTACAATTATTTTTTATTTTTTTGTACACATTACCTCTCCCACTTGCGTAAAAATCGATAAATTAGACATAAATAAAACATATATTATTATTGACAATGAAAATATTGATATATCTGGCGTATACATAATTATTAATTTGTTTTAAAGTAAATTTAATTTATTATTGACACAACTCATTAGTTTTTAATTAATAAATTGAAAAGTTTTAATAAAAAACAAACTTGAAAGAAACCACAAACATCTATTGTCAATAATAATATATGTTTTATTTATGTCTAATTTATCGATTTTTACGCAAGTGGGAGAGGTAATGTGTACAAAAAAATAAAAAATAATTGTAAATAAAAATTAAAATCAAAATCTTAAAACCAGGCGAGACGCCAGCGCGTTGACCGTAGGGCCAACACACTTATATTTCGAGCGAACATAATACACGGTTTTATTGAATACACAAATTTTCAAAGTTAATTATCTTTGTAATTAAGGCCTTTGCGATCAAATTGTTGGACACGTGTCTTTTTATTTTTGCTCTAGTTTGACATACCACAAGCTCATTGAAATTCTCATGGACCGTGCTGTTGCTTCCCCTTGTTAGTTTACAAACAGTTTATAACACAGTGCATTGTTACACCCCCGATTACTCTCCCATTAATGAGATATAACGAAACATTGTATTCACTGTTGTATTATATGATATATGCATGTATATAAGTGTATTTTAATAACATCAATTATTGAATAAATATAATACAAATAGTTACACAACTTCAATAACACAGGTTTACAAAAAAACAAAAGTTTATGAATATTTGACGAGACCATTGTATCCTTATGTATTTTGACGTCCTGAATCCGAATCTGAGGTCCGTTGACCTTGGTTAGCTCAGTTTCAAGGTCATTTTAAGGTCAAATTTTTAAAAATCGCTAAATGATTCTGGTAAAAGGTGATATATAGATTTTTCTGGTCGCTGATTCTAAATTTGTCATCCGTTGACCTCTACGAGGTCAGGTTCAAGGTCATTTCAGGGTCAAAGTAGGAAAAACCCCACGAAAATACTGACAAAACAGTATATATAGATTTTTGGGGTTGCTGAATTAAAATTTAAGATCCGTAGACTCATACAATATCAGTTTCAAGGTTATTTCAAGGTCAAATTTTTATTTTTACAAATCGCTAAATGATTCTAGTAAAAGGTGTATATAGGTTTCTCTGGTCGCTGATTCTGAATTTAACGTCCGTTGACCTCTATGAGGTCAGATTCAAGGTAATTTGAAGGTCAAAGTGGGAAATATCAATCGAAAATTCTGACAAAACAGTACATATAGGTTTTTGGGGTCGCTGTATTAAAATTTGGAGTCCGTAGACCCCTACAATGTTAGTTTCAAGGTTATTTCAAGGTCAAATTTTTAAAAATCGCTAAATAAATCTGGTAAAAGGTGATATATAGGTTTCTCTGGTCGCTGATTCTGAATTTGACATCCGTTGACCTCTACAAGGTCAGGTTCAAACCTATATGTACTGTTTCGAGCAAATTTTTTCACTTTTTCTTGAAATGACCTTGCATCTGACCTTGTAGAGAGCAACAGACATCAAATTCAGAATCAGCGACCAAAGAAACATATATATCACCTTTTACCAGATTCATTTAGCGATTTTTAAAAATAAAATTTTGATCTTAAAATGACCTTGAAAATGACATTTTAGGGGTCTACGGACCTCAAATTTTAATTAAGTGACCCTAAAAATCTATATGTACTGTTTTGTCAGAATTTTCAAGCGATTTTTCTCACTTTGACCTTGAAATGACCTTGAATCTGACCTCATAGAGGTCAACGGATGTCAAATTCAGAATCAGCGACCAGAAAAACCTATATATCACCTTTTACCAGAATCATTTAGCAATTTTTAAAAATTTGACCTTAAAATGACTTTGAAACTGAGCTAACCAAGGTCAACGGACCTCAGATTCGGATTCAGGACGTCAAAATACATAAGGATACAATGGTCTCGTCAAATATTCATACACTTTTGTTTTTTTGTAAACCTGTGTAATTATTTAAAGATCGACAGCGTACACAGGCCCCAACAGCTACAGTGAGTACGTTTATACAGCGCTGTTATTCCGGTTTTACTGTAACCGATGTAATAAAACCGGGTGTAAAAGTTCGTGTAGATGGCGCTTTACACCTGACATAACTAATCAGGTTTAGTTATGCTATTCCTCTTGACCTACATAATAGAACAGGAATAAGAACGCGTGTAAATTGCATGGACGCAGTTATATCTATTTAGCCAACCTCAAAAAATATAAGTGTCTACGGAGAGTAGGGATTTCGTCGTAATGCACTTCGCATTAACATTTGAAAAAAATGTCGTCACTTAAAACATGGTTAAAACACCTGAGACGAAGAGATTAAAAACAAAAGAAAGCGTGATTCGTGGAACGTAGAGGAGACAAACTATTTTTGGGATTTCTTGTTGGTACGCCATCGAACTTATAGCGTACTTCAAATCGGTATTATAATTCCAGCTGACGGTACTTATTCTCGTATGTGTAAACAGTATCGCTTAAGACGATTTAACTACATCGGTTGTAGTAAAACCGGAATAACAATTCACCGAGTAATGGATTTATTAAAATTATTGTCTAATATTAATATTGTCTTTTCATTGAAATGTAGTAGTCGTTCAATTTTAATAAATTCAGACGGTCAATATTCGGTAAAGTACCAACCTGACGAAAAAATATCTGTAGAAACTTTTTTGTAGAGAATTTAATTTTTGTTGTAGTTGAAAGAAAATCAAGAAACTGATTTTCGTTCTTTCCTTTACCCCGAAGGGAAAATTTCAGTATTTATTATTGTTAGTGACACTCTAAACAACCACTATATGAAAAATATATCCAGTCAGAATTATTTCTGAATTTGTTCCCAACTTGGCATTTGGCTTATTTAATTTTAAAATTTAATAATTTATATTTTAGTATATGAAACATACATTTTTGATAATTGAAAATTATAATACAACATGAAAGCATTTTAATATAACTTACTTTAAAAGTAAAATCTTTAGTAATTAAAAAATTATCAAATGTAAAATTTTTCATATTTATGTTTATGTTCATGTTCAGTTATGACGATATTTAAGAACGAAATTTAAAACTAATGGTTTTAGATCATGTTTAAAAAAAAAGAGTATTTATGACATTGTCGTAATATGATCAGTAGAGAAAATATTTGTATATAGGCGTCTGAATAACCGTGATTTCCCTAGAGTTAAATTCTATACCCGCATGTATTTATTATTTAAAATACAAAGAAAATATGACTGCAATACGTTTCATTTAAATATTTGACAATATTTCTTACATTTTTGAATATGCTTTGAAATGTATATTCGATTTTAAATAAAATTAAAAGCTAAATTCAGATTTGAAAATCCTTTTAATAATGTACCTCAACAGAACATAAAAATCTTATTTAAGTATTAGGTAAATGTATATAAAATGTATATAATATTTACAAAGTTTGGAGACTTCTGATCTACTGGCTGTAAATGGAAGTTCATAAAGAACGGACTTCCGTGGTGAAATCAAACATTGTACCCCGGTAGTGATATTTGTACTGTGTAAAGGCAAGTAATTCTGTCTCGCTCGTATCTCCTTCTATACTTCCGAATATCGCCTCGACCGAGCGGACTCACTACAGTTGACTGGATTTATAAAACGATTTTCATTCAAGAAGTTATAGTGAGTGAAAATAGAAAATTTGTTAGTTCAAACGCATTAAAAATTCAATAATATAAATCTTTCAAAGCATTTGAGCATTGTTTCAGCTGGAAAATGTTTATTGTTTGAAATATCAACTGTAAAATGGAAAAAATCTTTTTTTATTAATTTTTTTTAAAGCTATATAATTTTCAACTATACAACAATGATTATTAATAATTAATACGTCATTGTCATTAATATGTTTAAAATTTTTACAATCCATATGAACGTGCTATTATTCAATTATTATTTGGGTAGCATGTAATAAATACATTTATTATTGTTAAATAAATAAAAAGTTCTAGATAAATAAACAATTTTCTGCAGTTTTTTTTCATAATATGTAAAAATGAAAAAGTGTCAATCTGTATAAACAGACTTTTTTTTTTAAGTCATCTATAAATATGAATATTTATTGACTTCCTTACTTATGAATGATGTGTAACATTTCTTTCTATGTATATTTGTGAAGCTTATCTTTCTTTTAATATTCCCCGATCATTTTTTATATTTGTATAAAAAACTCATAATTAAAACATGTCGCAAAATTTGAGAACTTTAATCTACACAATCTCTCGCTTTTATCCCTGAACATTTGAATGAATATGAATAATAAAGGACAAAAAACCTAACATCAATGGACAAGTAAACGAAAAACCGCATGAATGCTGAATTAATTAAATGACAAAAATACAATCCGCGTGATGTGGTCAAGTCTAAAACAATGTTTCGGTAACAAGCTTTATAATTATTTAATATGAAATCGGATAAAATGTTTATTTAACCTTATTAACATTTATGTTAAGTATAATTCCACAGTTTTGAACTGATAAATTATATGTACAGTGATCATTTACCGAAAACCGAAATATTAAAAAAAATACAATAAATGAAGAGTTGTCAATATCGACCTCCGATGACGTGTAATTACGAAAAATGCGATATGGGTTTTGTTAATTTTTTTCATTAAAAAAAATTGGGTTTAACGATCAAAATGATTTTTTTTTACTTTGTTTACTGTATATTTCATAGAGTACATTGAAGTATCTTAACGATTTTCACATATGTAATGTGTGCCTACATAAGCCATAACATACTTGTCAAAGTACGAGTAGGATTCGTGCTTTGAGGGTTCCGTATCGTTATATAAATCTTAAAAAATTATAAAAATATTAAATTTTATATTTTGAAAAATAAACATTGAAAACAAATAAATTCATGGGATATTTACAAAGTACAACAGTAAGTAAATTTAAATAATTTCACTGTTTGTAATAAAAAAAAACACGGTAATAATCGAATGCAGGTGTAACGTTTTTTGTTGTGATATCTTCACCACTGGACTAGCGAATGTTTCTTAGCAATAATTCAGTGATGTGTGCTTCTTGGATGGTAAAACACTATATTACCTATGTTGTATATTGTTAATTGTTTATAGTTTTACATATAATTAAAAATTAATGATTTTCGGACTTATTCCTTTACTTGTACTATGAGACCTTCCTTAGTGCAAATTTCAAGATTCTAGGTCATAGGTTTTGATGATCAGTCAGTGAGTCAGTAAAATACGCTTTGAAAGGCCGTATCTTTTTATTGCATTTAGTTATAAAGTTGCATTTTACAGAATTATGAGGCTGTAGACCTTAGTATTTGATATTAATTTCAACTTGATACCTCTAGTTATTCCTCAGAAAACGGGTCTCGATGGACAGATAGACGGTCAACAAAGTGATCCTATAAGAGTTCCGTTTTTTTCATTTTGAGGTACGTAACTCTAAAAATGATTGAGGTACTGTAATGTGCACCAGAGGCCAATTTAGTCCCTTATCGCTACACCTATTTTAATGGTAAATACGTTAAATACATTTTTGACAGGTATTAACCCTTCGTTAGTCGCGAGTTTAGGCGCGCGGCATACATGCGTAGACCATTTTCAATAGAGCCTATAATAGCTGAATTTGATTTTTATTTCAAATGAGTTGAAGTATGATGTTTATTGATGTATAATTTTGTATACAACACATAATTTTTGTTAAAATTTTTTATATATTTTGTCGTGGAAAAATAAACAATGTTAAATATCATTTTTAGACGTTTTATTGTCATAAATTCTATATTATTTAAAAAAATAAACATAATATATCTAAATAAAAATATGATTACCAAAATATGTTAATTATGATTAATATATAGAAATACAAAAAAATTACAATGAAAATGTGGCAAAGAAAAGTATGAAAATGGCGATCAAAATTGGATATTTTTATTTCGGTAAAAATGTAGTGCGAATATATCTCATATGGTCTTTTTATACATATTTGCCGAATTATTGCAATTTCTAGAATAAATATTACACTGTCCGACATAATCACCTACCCTATTTGCAAGAAAGTCGAAAAAAATTTCCCGAGGGGGGTGGGGTGGAGTGATGACCTAGACCTTATCGTATTGACCAAAAAAAAGATCACTTTTACGGGGGGGTAAAAAAATTTTCCCAAGTACATTATAGAATAGAATATTACATCAATTTTCTCGATCCCTGAAGTGGGTGGGGGTATACATACGTAGACCAGCCGTTTTTGATTCGCTATAACTCAAAACACCGGGCTAAAAAATTGCAACTAAGTAACTAATAATATGTTAGGATATGTAATCGACAGCTACTCAAAAGGACACGTGCTCAAATAAAGCGTGGTTTGTGTTGTTACAGTTTTTATAGGAGTGGTTTACGCATGTATGCCGCGCGCCTAACGGAGGGTTAAAAGAACTTGATTAAATTCGCTTTGGGTTCTGAATAACGTCATATTCATGTTTTAGAAATAATTCATTTTTTCCTACTCATATAATCGATCAATATTTGACAGGAAATTTTAAAATTTCCGATAATGAGAATCGGATAAACATAGTATAAATATAGTTAATTTTGGGTGAAGGATGTATGAATAATGACAAAATGGGAATAACTACAAAATTGTACTCCGAATTTGATAAATACTAATTATGATATATATCTACATTATACATACGAGAATCATTTTCTTATACGGATTCTGAGAAGCAGGCGCGCTCATACATATTTATTATATCTTGCTAATATGAATATGCATTTATAGTAATCATTTAATTTAATCATTATATTGAGTAATCTATACCTGGAAATTCTAACCCTGCAATTCACGTTATTTTGAATTTCAAGATTATTCATAGCAGATTTGAGGATAATAAACATGGTGTAAAATAAACATGTCAAATCAAATTAGAGAACCTAAAAAAAGTTTTTTTTTAAATTTATTTTTTCTCCATTTGAATTGATATTGTTGACCTAAGTATGTGTTGAAAATATCACCAAATTTGTGTTAGCAGGATTTTTTTTTAGATTTTTTTAGCTTGTGCTTATTGAATTATCGAATTTCTGGTGCCAAGTTCTACTAATTAAGACTTACATTTTGATACCTCATACGCCCAGGTATCAAAAAAATATTTTGGCTTAAGAATATCCATGCCCCTTTTCCCGGAGGGTTTTATTGAAATTTAATGTTTCTAGTTTATGTGGCTTACGAAATATTTTGCTGTTACACGAAAGGACAGAGAAGGACGATAAAGTGAGATTAATTGAGTTTTGATCTGGACTAAAACCTTTTATCCTTATCTGAAGAAATTACTAGTTAAGCTTCCAAATCGGTTTAAATTTTGCCATTTTTAAATTCTATGTACCTCTTCATTAGTTCAAATTATAAAATGATACCAGCTTCTTTGTATGAAGTACCCTGCTTCAGAATATTTTGTCTCACTCAATTTCTGTGAATAATGTACACACTTTTAAAAAATAATTAGAAAAATTCCAAAATCGACATCAGTAAACATCCCATTCCGGTTGAAAGATCATTTTGTTTTTGTTATATTTTTACATGTGAACTGTTAGTTCAATGAATTAAAAATATATAATTATAAATAAGCATATTTTACCCCGAAAATTTTTATTTTGGTTTGGTCCAAATTCTTTATAATATCGGGTATTAGGCTTTCAAACAATGAAAGTCTTATAAAAATGGTTCAGAAGTTTACTTTAAGACAGACAAATATAGTCTTTATATACCGTCAAGCTCGGTTATAGCGACATTATAGGGATCACATGGTTTATGTAGTTATAACCAAGTGATCATCTTCTCGTTTGTATTGAACTGATGACCGACCAACGTCTTTTATTATCGTTCAAAATGATTTGGTTAATTGGCAAATTTAATAAAATTATTATAATTGATATTCAGTCATCATAATCTATATTTTATTCTTTTTTTTATTTTGAGGTTTTAATTTTTTTTATTTTAATTTTCAGAATTTTAATATTTTTCGTTATGAGCTATATTACAACTATCTTTAAGATGTATGAATAATATTACGTTTTGTTTTGGGTTTTTAATGTTTTTATACAGAAAATTTATATTTTATTAAAAATGTATGAACCCACCTCAACTCTTTTTATACAAACACAAGAAATTCAAAAGAAAAAAGAAAATTTTGACCTTATAGTCGAGTTGTTGTTACATCTGATGTCGCAATAACCGAGTTTGACTGTATATGGTAATTATTGATTTAAATGAAATGTATTCAGTATACAGTACCTATACATGTATAGTATACTATATTGTTTAGGAAAATTACCATTCTCTTCTAATGTAATATAGTACTTTAAATTGGGATAAAGGTCAATAAATAATTGCTGTTATTTTTTTTATGTATGCATAAAATGTAGCGCTTTTATTTAAATTTTTTCGGAATCTATATCATTCCATCATCAGTGCATTATACAATATACAATATTATTAGAAAATTTTTTTGTAATTGTAGAGCAAATAATATTTATAATAAAAATATTGAGAATAAAATTATGTGAATTCATATAAAACAGCAATTATTTATTGACCTTTATCCCAATTTAAAGTACTATATTCGTATACTATACAGAGTGGGGCATTTAAAGTGTTACAGTTTATTTTAACTAAACTATAGGTTCCTATTTAAAAAAATATCCTTGAAGGCCACGTTAAAATAGCAAATAAATATTACTATTCTTACAACCAAACATTTTTTGGTTGAAACATTTTTTTCAAATATGCGATGGTTCTGAGATAATCAACTGTAGCACTTTAAATGCCCCACCCTGTATATATAGGTAGTATACTTGTTACCAAACGTGGTTTAGTTTGTTTATATTATGTAGTGTTAATTATGTTATGCTTAATTGTAATTTATTTCTTATTTTCAACCAAAACTTTACAGTCATCAACACATGTTAATTTTACATTAAACATGCAAATATAAACAGACAATTGAATTAACATCGTAGACAAGAAAATATTTGGAGTGGAAAATAAATTTTCTTAGATTCTGTCTACAGCTAAAATGTGGTCGTAAATACAATTAAATATCTATAGTACCAAGTTTCTTAGATCTTTTTTTTAATGATATTGAATTCACTCACACTGAGTCTTAACAACGTCACATTATATAGGAAAGTGACGTTTAAAAAATTCATATGTCATTTAGTTGTGTAAATACATATTTATAAAATATATCAAAAAATGTTTCAATAAATTTCAACGGGAAATTGAAGCGCATTTTTAGGCAGTCATTTGAATCTATCTTCTTCATTAGTATAGTTATTCAGTTATTCTGTATCATTAGTGGGGAAGGAGGGTATAATCAATAAAAAATCTGAAAAAAATTTGGTAATGAGGTTTTGATGGGGCTACCAACGACAAATACTAAAGTCAACAATATAATTTTAAATTTTGGAATAATAGGGAGGAGTGTAATAGAATTTAAAATTTTTATTTTCATATCTAGGCATGTGGTATGTCAAAATGTACATCTCAATTAGTAAAAACAAAAAAATGTCGCCTGTAGGGGGCAGTGGCGTAGTAAGAAAAATTTTCGGGGGGGGGGTTAAGGTCGTCACACAATTGAAGACCTTTTTTTTTAGTCATATAAAGAAAGAAGTCTTTCAATTTAAAATTATTATGATTATTTCGCATATTTTAAGAACATTGAATATTTCGGGGGTGAGGGGGGGGGGGGTTATAATCACAAAAAAGGTCATTCAATTCAAAATTATAATAATAATTCCATATATTTTAAGAACATTGAATATTTCGGGGGGGGGGGGGGGGGGTTTCGACCCCAAACCCCCCCCCCGTTCCTACGCCACTGGTAGGGGGCTAAAAGCAGTATTTTATTTTGTCCACCCTACCTCTAGCTCGGTAACTACTAGCTCAAAAAATCTGAAAAAAATTTGGTAACGAGGCTTTGGTGGAACTACCAACGACAAATACTAAAGGTTACAATATAATTTTAAATTTTGGAATTATAGGGAGGGGCGTCATAGAATTTTTTATTTTGATATCTAGGCAAGTGGGGTGTCAAAATATAGATCTCAATTAGTAGAACTTGACACTTTTTTATATTTTTTTCTAACTTAAAAATACACGTGCTTCCAAACATTCCATGTACTACGTACTTCGGAACCCTTATGGCATACATTCGTGTATGTCTTGCCCGAATTTTTTATAATACTCATTCATGCGGTTAATTTATTATGTAATTTATTGAAAATTGTATAAGTAAATTTGTGGCAATAAATATTAGATATCCGAATTTTATTATTTAAATACCTATGTTTAACTTGATATAAAATTAATTAATGAAACGAACGTACATACATACATATATTTGTGTTTTTATTTAAAATAATGTAATTATATAAGCTCCACTCTAGAAAAAGATAACCGATGATGTTTGTCTTAATATTTAGGGTGGCAGACGAGTTCTGAAGCCCATAGTATACTCGAAGCATTATTTCGTCACGTCTTAAGTATTAATTATGATACATTGTTTTACAATAAATTATTTGCCTGCGTGTTAGTTTGTTGAAATACTTACTGCCTTATTTGATAAATACATGCTCATATTTGTGCAAAAACAAACTCTCTTATTAAACTTATTATGAAGAATCTAATTATAATAGGTATTTTATGCTGAATACATTTATAGACAAGATAACACAACTGCGGTCGGCATTATTATGTTTATTACGAAACTTTTTTTATAATAATGAGAATTTTTTCATTAGAAAACATGCATATTTTATAAAAGAAATGTATTAAAAAAAACATTATTTCTATCTTTCTTACATACGTGCGTATGCGGTGATATACAATGGAAGCAAACTGACTGTCTGGTGGAGTATATTTCACTTTTGTAATGATTAAGTTTCGTATGGAATCATGATCCTGAGTTCACGAAAGCAAGAATAAATAACAACGTGTATATAGGGAGGGAGTGAAGTAGATATTGCGAGAGGGAAGGTGAGTACAGGATTGTACAGTTTATAAATATATGTAAGAAAACACATTAGCTACACATTATTGGCAAGATCTATGTAAGCACAATCAATTATATCTCGTTTCCCCAAATAATTTCCTGATACTGGTACTAGCATCAGTTGTGGCCGCTATAAGAGTAAGGTTTACTGTTTTTGTGATTGACGGGCTTCATTTTTGTAATTGTCATGAACTCATTTTACTAATAAAACAAATAACTCTTTATTTAATCAATTTAATTACCAAAGTCCGTAAATATAGTTTATTTTTTTTAATTATAGCCTTTTATTTTGTTATACATATTATATACAGGATGATTTACAACTAGTGTAAAAAAATTTTGATGTATTTCGAAGCAAAAAACTGTGAACCTACATATGTCCGGAAATTCTTCCTGAAGGAGCTACAGTCTTTTACCCAAAATTAGTGTTTATTTAATATCTACAGAACCCATTATGATACAGTTATGAATTTTGATACAGTGATTTGTATTAATAAGTGTTATCGATTTCCAGTATCAAAAAATATTAATTTAGACCAGGGGTGTATGGAGCCAGTGGGCCCACAGATTTTTATTTTGAATTTTTTCCTGAGTTGGGTACTTGCAGAAGATTATATGATACAAAATACATAAAAATATACTTTGTTTATTTGTCATAAGATCAACCGTTTTCGAAAAATATCGAAAAAAGAAAGAACTGCAGAATTTTACTTAATACGGATGACTCAAATTACACAAAATAAGTTTATATTCTTGTTCTATAATTAAAAATAAGATAAAAAGTTAATATAAATATATCTCCTAATACTTGTCATCATCGACTTACAGTCAGTTGTATTACTGTTACAGAATAATATTAAAAATGAAATTATAAATGACTATTTTTTGATAAAAATGTAGTTTTGAAGGTTTATTTTGTATTAACTTTGTATATTATTTTTAATCGTAGAACAAGAATATAAGCGTATTTTGTATAGTTTGAAGCATCCGTATTAAGTAAAATTTTGCAATACTTTCTTTTCATCAATATTACTCGAAAACAGTTGGTCCTATAATAAATAAACAAAGTATATTTTTGTGTATTTTGTGTCATATAATCTTCTACAAGAACCCAACTCAGGAAAAAATTCAAGAACAAAAAAATACTTGATAAAAATCGGCAGGCCCACTGGCCCCATACACCCCTGGTCTAAATTATTATTATTTGATACTGTATCAAATTTCATTACTGTAGCATAATGGGTTCTCTAGATATTAAATAAACATTAATTTTGGGTAAAAGACTGTAACTCCCTCAGGAAGAATTTCTGGACATAGGTTCACATAAAGTTTATTGCTTAAAATTACATCCTCGATCTACTGTTTTTTACACTAGTTGTAAATCACCCTGCGTATATTACATACATTATAATTTTTAATATAGTCAAATACCCTATTTAGTATTTAAATAAAATATGGTTTTAATGAAATTTATCCTTCCTCCTCAGAGACCAATTTTATTGGCAATCCTTTGCTAATGTTTTTTTTTTTTAATTTTAGAATTATAGGACCCCGTGGATTAACAGTCGGCAGTTTCATTTTTAAATGTAATTTTCTTATTATTTTCTAAAGCAGTATTCGTTCAAAGAATAACATAAATGATCTCATATCTCATCTTACTAATTTTAAAATATTTCTTATTATTTAATTAAAAGTTACAATATCAATCAATTTGTGCGAATATTAACTATAAACCTATAATTTTGATTTGTATATTTGTTATAAAATATAATAAATCTGGTTAGTTAAAATCATATATCATATAAACAAGATTATTTAATCAATTTTCAACACTACTCCTACAAGTTTTCGTTTATTTATCATAGTTATTTACGCTCACAGAATTTAATTATCGAATGCTAAAACTTTAAACATACTTATTCAAGTTATTATGTAGTTTAAAAGTCCACGCACACAACAGACTTTTAATCAGCCAATAGTTTGTTTGAGTTCAAGCTGAAAATGGATTTGTTATGTTGGTGGTAGGTGTGTAATAGTCGGCCGATAGTGGTTTCACAGCTAATAATAAATCCTACGTAACTTCCATAGTCAATCACAATCTTACGTAATGCCATTTCATTAACACTATTTCATTGCAATGTACACATTTACTATACTGATTGTCAGTCGGTCGATAGTTGAATTGAGAATCAGACAGTCCTTTTGATTTTTTAGTCGGCCGATTTTTAATCGGTAGATGTGCGCACACTGATTAAGAACTATAATACCAAACTTAAACAGTATATTGAGAAAAATAATTCAAGCAAAAAACATTATATGAACATATGTTCGGAAATTTTTCATGAGGGGGCTACAGCCCTCCAAAGATTTAACTCAAAATTAGTCTTTATTTAATATCTGGAGAACCCATTGTGCTACAGTTATAAAATTTGATACAGGGTTTAGTATTAATAAGTGTTATTGATATCCAGTATCAACCAATAGTAAGTTTCACCAGGGTAATGTGGGTCTATGGGGATTAGAGGCCGTCGATTTTTATCCAGTATTTTTTGTTCTTTAATTTTTTACTGAACTTGATGTTAAAATAAGACTGCATGACAGAAAATACACAAAAAATTACTTTGCTCATTTATCATAGAATAAACCGTTTCTTAAAACAGATGCTTCAAAAAAATAAAATAAATTTATACTCCTGTTCTATGATTAAAGGTAATAAAAAAAGTTCACGTACATATACCACCTAATATGTGTCCTCTTATACCTATAGCCAGATATGAAAACTATAGGTTCCTATTTAAAAAATTATGTTGACCTTCAAATATTCTTGAAGGCCACGCTAAAACAAAAAAAATTACTAATCGATTACCCCCTCACAATCAAATATTTCTTGGTCGATACATTTTTTCAAATATGCGATGGTTCTGAGATAAAAATCTGTAACATTTTTAATATAATGTAAATATATATCTCCATGCCAAATGCCGAACCGATCAAACTATCAATCGACTAAAGGTCTGTGGTGTGTGAGACTCTAAGGGATGCAAAATATTGTAAACATATTGACTGTACTGTACAGTCCTAAACTAAATTCTAAAAACTCGCATACGTATTCACATGATGTACGATCATCTGGTAAAACTAATTAATGGGTGGCGGCATAATGACAACTTTCGAACCGTCACACACCCGGAGTCCCGGATTGACGCACGACGAAATATTGCAATCTTACCAAATTTGCATTGCAAAACTTGAATGATAAATTTCAACCTTGCTCTATAAATTGTAGTGTATGAGGTAATTATCTCTGTTAGACAAACAACGATATTTGTTTCTAATACATCTACGCATCAATATGTATTAAAATATATGGTTAAAATTTACCTGTTTGTCAATAATGGGTGATTAATATTTATGAATAATATATTAGAATATTTATGCATATTATTGCAGTTAGGTAAAGCAAAAATAATCGAGGTTGGACAGTCGACCCATGTATATAAAAAACACAAATAAACAATAAAAAATACAATATTATTACCATCTCCAAATTGAGCAACTTCTTTCTTAATTTTTTTCCTATATATATATTATTTTGAACACACAGTACATATAATACATTTTTGTCTGATATGTATTTTATAAACACATTTATTGATAGTAAAAACATCCGAAGAAACCCTATTAATCTCACTTTGTCGTCCGTCCGTCCGTCCTTTACACTCAAAGCTAAATAGCTCGTAAACTATATAAGCTAGAAACTTCAAATTTTTACTGAAGATGTGAAATGACACCCTTTAGTAAAATATGTACAAATTTATTGAATAAATAATTTTTTAGGGGGGGGGGGGCAATAAGGAGCTGAAGCTAGGTAAAAAAATATTTTCTTTTATACCAAGTCATGTGGCACGTTAAAATGTATAACCAAACAAGCGAAATTTGACCATTTTTCTATTTTTTTTCTAACTCAAAAATGGCACCTGTAGGGGGCTAAAAGCAGTGTTTTATTCTGCCCCCCCCCCCCTCTAACTCTGTAACTACCGGCTCAAAAAATCTGAAACAATTTGGTAACGAGGTTTTGGTGGGACTACCAACGACAAATACTAAAGTCAACAATATAATTTTAAATTTTGGAATTATAGGGAGGGGCATCATAGAATTTTTTATTTTGATATCTAGGCATGTGGTATGTCAAAATATAGATCTCAATTAGTAGATCTTGACACTTTTTTATATTTTAACTTTAACTTAAAAATGCACCTGTAAGTGGTTCCAAACATTTCACGTAGTACGTACTTCGGAACCCTTATGGCATACACTCGTGTATGTCTTGCCCGAATTATTTATATTTTATCATTCATACCATATCTTTGAAATGGTTCAATATATCGCAAAAACGAACAGACCATAAATTAATTCTAGATTACAATATTCTCTACAAAAAAGACTTTTAACTCCGCAGAGTTTCAAAAATAATCAAAAATTGACATGAGTAGATAAATATTAAAATATTGTAAAAAAATTATAAAAAAAAAATTTATTAAATATTATAAGTTGTCTCAAATTTGAGTATTTTATTCGGAGATTTATAAGATCTAATTAATATTATAATATTATATTTTCATTATTTTTGTCCTTTTTGAGAGTATATCTATATAAATGGTGAGAATAGTTAAAATGGATAGAGGAAAGATCAGAATAGATATGTTATACCTATATACTTTATAATATAAGAACGTAAAACAATTAATATTTATAAATCGTCGGTTTAATAACTGTATAAACGTTAACCACGGTTATAAAACGAACTATTTACTATTCGGTGTTAGTTTGCCTACATACATAGATTGTTGTAATATTATTTATATTAGCCAGAAACAAACTCGTTTTTTTGTGATTAGTTTAAATTATTCATATATGAATTATTGTTATATTTCCATGTAATTATGTAGTGACAACACAAAGGTAAAAGTTATATATTATTATATACGTTTAATATAAATATATTAATAAACAACAACAGTAACAGTCAACTTTATTTAATTTGAATTTTCCATTAAAGGCAAAATGAGATACGTAAATAAACTTTTCGAACTGTTTCGTCTTATTTTTAACAACATCTTGGTGAAGACAATATTCTTATTTGAGAGTTACACAAACTTTCTTTTATACATATATGTATGTATGTGTACAATTCTGAATTCTAGAGAAAATCTGTTGTTTTTCCTAAATATTTCCTAACTCAATTTTCTTCCTGGCTTACCTGAATGAGTATTTTTCTCAGAATAGCTGCAGACAGATTGCAAAAGTTAATACGTATCGGTTAGTTTTGGGTCGTAGGAGCAGGATTGTATTAGCAAACAATTGCAAGCAATTTTATTTCAGAAATTTATTTAGTTTCGATTTATTCCATAAATCTAATAAACAATTCATTGTCAGTAGAACAATTCTGTAATTCAATTGACGCAATACTTTTTCATTATTCTATTATTTTCCTTACTTTAGTCTTGTGACTATTGTATTTTTCTAGAACTAGAAGTACAGTTATAATTTATCAAATAAAGATTTTCAAATACTTATTCATTATTTAATTTATAAAGGAAAATGTTTATTTAAGGCTTTACACGAGAAAAGACGAGACTAGGTTTAGGTTTAATCTCCTCTCGTAAACGTGATCGATACCAGGAAAAAAATCTAGATCGTACGAATTTTCTTATTTTTACAAAAAAAATAAATTTTATACATCTAAATATTCCTTTAGTTTGTACTATGGGCTTCAGAAGTCGTCTGCTACCCTAAAGGTCAGAATCGCTAACAATAGATTCAAAAATATTAAGGCAAACATCATCGGTTATCTTCTTCTAGGGCGGAGCTTATATAGTTATATCATTTTAAATTAAAACACAAATATACGTCCATTTCATTAATTAATTTTATATCAAGTTTAAGATATTTAAATACTAAAATTCGAAATAATAAATATTTATTGCCACAAAATTTACTTATACATAATAATTTAATTGCACAAATATATATGAATACTATAAACGAAGAGTACTTCTTTATCTAGCAAATGAGTTTCAAAATATCTGTCTGGAGAAATGATTTAAATATTATAATAATCAAATGGGAGGAACCAATTAAGTTTGTGATAAGTGAATTTGAATGAAAACTGGTCGACCACTTCTACATGCGACTTTATCTTAGTCATCATTGAATGTAGAATTTCATTGAAATACTAGGTATTGATAATCATTTAAAACTGAGATTCTCGAAAGATTTATAAATAAAGTTGACATCGTCTCGACGCGGTGTGAGGTCGTAGATTTTAAGCTCTCCAATTATGCATAGGTATTAAATAAGTGCATTTGTAATTAATAATTTTTAATAATTAAATAAAAAAATCGAGTAAGGACCTGTAGTCAAGCAAAATCAATTGTTTTGTTCCAATATTAAGTCCTTACAAATCCAGTAGTAATAGAGAAAATGATATATCTGTTTTTTTTTTTTGTTTCGAGTAGATACAATTCACAATCAGAACTAATAATACTTGACAATATTGACATTTCAGAATTTATTTATGATTTCGAGTGAAATAATATTAGGGGAGAGTGGGGTTATCACGGGCACGGGGGTAATAGTGAATTCAGTGGTTTCAGTGTGTTATAGGAGGAAAGATGTTCTCTCTGCACTTACCGACAATTGGGCCTACGTCTAGTATCAGAACGTTAACGTTCAGTGTAGATCACGCTGTGACAGTACAAAGTAAGATTGATATTTTTATATCATATTTCATCTAATTGTTTGTTAAAATAAAGGTTTTGTAATAGCTCTTATATGTAAATGTAATTAAGTAATGCTCAAGTAAGCCTTGATCAAACAGTATTTGATGTCACCAATATTGTTTATTATATGATCGTAGCCACAAGAAAAATATCTTTATTTTTTCAAGGGTAATGATAAACGAATTAAATGGGGCATTGACGAACGTTGTAAAAAAGACCGATGATAAGTAAAACTAGAAAAGTGCGGGAAATCGCAGTTATTTTAAAGAAAATAACCAACTGTTTTTGTTATTGTAATAAAAAATATTAAGAGCCTCCTGTTGAAGATTCGGTAATGTGCTACAAGTGCAATTTATGGGCACATGATAAGTGTACCAGAGGCTTTCGCTACGACTTTTGTATTATTTAGATTTAATTATCTCACTGTTCGTGATTACCTCATACTAGCCGAGTAATCACAATCACCTAATATTATTATTAATTATTAAATTTGATCATGCAAGTTTATAAGTAAAGGATTATATAATAATAATACACAATACATTTATTGGTTTCTTACTTAGGTGCCAATTTATTTGATTTTTCCCTTAAGTGTTAGTAATTACCCCCACTCTCCCCTACAGTTGAAAAAAAATTTGCCATTTAACTGTGTTAAGAGTGTAAAGACATTTCTTCATGTTATCTATAAAGTAAACATACCAATTATCCCAAGGATGAACAGTTTATTTAAATTTTTGATCAACCCCAAAAATTTACATTTGTAACTTTTTTTATTTTGGTTTGTATGAGAGTTTTTATTTCTTCTTGTATATATTGGTACATCAAATAAAGTATAGTAATCATGAAAAAACTCAAGATTTCAACGGAATTACATTTTTTATGGGTCCCTGAATCACGTATGACCATTATTTCATTGACGATGTGTCTCTGCCTGCATGTCGTTGAACGCTCTAGGTGCGTCTGCAGTCAAAACGTTTAAATTTAAACATGGAATTTTTTTCTCTTAAAATACTGTAGATATTTTTGAAAATAATCAATAAACCAAATAATCTTTTTAAAATTTGTAATTTTCTAATTATTTTGAAACGGTCGTCGCACAAAAACATAGTAAATATTATTATTATTCATAATTTATAACATAAATAATTTTTTATAGTACATGTAACGAAGGGATTTAAATAGAACAAATTCAGAGTGCGATGAAATTTGGTACCCACATAGTACCCATAATAGTATGTCTGTACACAAAAGTCCCCATCTATAGGCCTTGTGGAAAAAAAATTAGAGCTGTTTGAAATTTTATTTAGTTTTTATTGAATAACTTCAAGATAAGATATTTGTTTAACAACTTTATTGCAAAATTTCTTTCAACGTGTCTACATAAATTGTTAAAAAGTCGCCGTGAATCCGAAAACTATGTGCGTTTAATCAAAAAAATATGTTAAAATGGATTTTTGAGCTCTCCCGATGTAAAATTCCAAATCTCCGCTCGCACACGTAAAAAGATATAGATTGTTTTTCGGTATAACAATTAATATATGTATTCGTTTCTGTGCTATGGTGTACAATGTACATGTGGTAGTTTTAAAAATACCTTTATTGGTATTTAATTATTTGTTCATCCTTGTATCGTATTCAAACAATATTTTATAGTTTATCCATACCTTAACATAAATCGTCTACAAGGGTTTAAAAGTTACAGCTTTTTATAACATAAAACCCTACGATAAAGTTTGAAACATTCAACTTCCTCTGTGTTTTTTTTTTAAATTGAGGTTTATTTTAATATATGTACATACATATTTAATTAAATATAAAAGTTTTTCAATAAAGTTGGTGGGAGTTATTCAGGGCATATGTTCGTAATATTAAACAAGTAATATAATTTAATAAGAGAAAGAGAGAAAACCGTTTTGGAGGATGGTGACCACGAATGAAAATTATATAACTGTAAAAACTGATAATTAGTCGAAAATATGCTTCAAGTTTTATAAACATGTATTGAAGGGAGATATATTTTTTAATGGGGCCATAAATAAGAGAAGAAAAAAATCAAAACGAATATATATGTATAATAAAAAAAATTATAATATTCTTACACAATTTCTTTTAAATATGATTAAAACAAAAATTATAGATAATAATTTATTTACAACTTGTATCCAAAACATTTTTTTCTAATACGTACCGTTTAAACAATAATTCGAAAAATTAAAAAAATTAAAGAAAATCGATTATTTCCTAATAAAAAAAAAATTGGGGAGAAAAATGAACGGTACATAAATTATAGATAAGAGCATTTTCTAAAAATTTAATCTAAAACATTTTTTCTACTGTGCACCGTTTCAAAAATAATTCAAAAAATTCAAAAATTGACATCAGTAAACATCCGTTTTTCAAAAATAGAAGGTGCGCATCTATAGTATACAAGAACCTTAAGTTTAAAATTTCATTTTTGTAAGTCTCACTATTTTGGATGTAGAGCGTTCACAGACACATAAACACACATTCAGACAAACACACCCAGACGTCATTGAGCTAATGATCGTACGTGATTCAGGAACCCTCAAAAAGTGTAATTTCGTAAAAATCTCGAGTTCAATTTTTCCATGATCACTATACTTTATTATACAGTACATGTCATGTACTATGTATAAAAAACATATTTAACACATTTTCAGTTAGTGAATTGAAATATTTAGAATGTCCTACTCCATAGATTGTTAAATAAAATGTGTTGTAATATTATACATTAAAACGTTTATCTGTATCTCATCTACAATAACAAATTGAGATTCATGCAGCAATTGTCACAAGTATCCTTAAGCAAATTCAAAAAACAATTTGATAAAATCATCAGTACCATATTATTTACATAACAAACACTTATAGCATTGTTTAAAGCTGACTTGAGCTGATTCTCTCATTTTCTTTCCAACCCAATCACACGCAGTTTTACGAGTAAGGCTATAAAGTTTGACATTTCTGTTCCGCGTGTTGAAAACTTGTCATCTCTGTGCCTGAATGTGTTTGATGGGGCAGATTTAATAAAACACTTGTAACCTGAACAGAGAACGGGTGACGCGCGTGACAAGGGTACCCAAAATGTAAATTCTAATATTTTATCTGACATTTATTCATACATGCATAATCTCTATGTTACTACATGTATGGAATCATATATATTTTATCTATGTATGGTAAAGCAACACTGTTGGAAAATATCGACAATTTATTTTATGGTGTTACTATGTGCCAAGAAATTTATTTTCTTCTTCTTTATTCATTATTGTTCGGATGGAAATATTTGTAATGAAAACAGAGGTTATACAAATAATTTTTAGTACTTGAAGTTTAAATCAGTGTTTCTCAACCCAATCTGTGAATCGGTAAATATATATCTTTGTTACCGCTGGTAAATTGGCATATATCTTAGCTCATAACGTGGAAACTGCAAAAATATCATAATTCAAAAAAGCGACATGGAAGTTTAAAGTGTACCTAGAGGGAGATGGGGAGGATTCATACACTGGAAGCGTTCATACAGATTGATTAATAAGTGTAGTAACGTAACTACAAAAATATGTGTAACACCAATTAATGGTACTGATAACCCGCCACAACATATCAACAGTTTAAATCTTTAAATTGTCATCTTGATGGTCGTTGGCGATAATATATAAAAAACAGTAACAAATTGTGTAATTATATATACATAACATATATGTAAAAAAAAATACTTAGGTTAAGAGTAGATGACCTTTTTTGTGCTGTGTTATTTATAAACTT
This sequence comes from Sialis fuliginosa, assembly GCA_961205875.1. Classification (NCBI taxonomy): domain Eukaryota; kingdom Metazoa; phylum Arthropoda; class Insecta; order Megaloptera; family Sialidae; genus Sialis; species Sialis fuliginosa. The sequence continues at coordinate 16,470,217 of OY540812.1, forward strand.
TATAAAATTGAAACAAAGTTTATTTAATATTTTAAAATTTTGTGCGCAACAGTCGACTGGTTTTGATGAAACATTAGTACAAATAATACATTAATATACTAAATATTGCTAATTGAACATATTTATTATGAATGATAACGGTATTATCATCAATCAAATAGTCGATAATTTTAAACTGAAAAAACCTCAGTTTGTCAGTTATATGAGTACATTTTTGAAACGTAAATCCCATCAATAAATTTAACAAAGACAATTTCCCATATTGATTACGTTTCCACTGACATTTACACAAAAAATCAACAAAGAAATGATTACTCGGTATTAGGTACAGGCCCACATCGTTAGCGAATATCAGAATATAACGGATTATGAAAACTAACGTGCGAAATAAAACCGTTTATTATTCTTTCCGGGATTACTATAAAAATAATTTTATTTTCGCGCATTTCATATATTTAATATGGCAGAATATTATAATGATGCACTGAATATCTTGACGGTTCTTTTTTACAAGTAAATAAAACATTATTTTTTTAACTTCACAAATATTTTCAGAATAGGTATATTTAATATACATATGTATAAGAATGTAAAAAGTAACCGAATTCTACATGAAAGTGAGTAACTTTTCCCTAAAAAAATTTTCTATAAATAGTTTACTTTGCGAAATAATAATGCGTGTCGTTTTATTTTGAATACTCGGTATACAGGGTGGGGCATTTAAAGTGCTACAGTTGATTATCTCAGAACCATCGCATATTTGAAAAAAAAATTTCAACCAAAAAATGTTTGGTTGTGAGAGGGTAATCGAATAGTAATATTTATTTGCTATTTTAATGTGGCCTTCAAAGATATTTGAAGGTCAACATCATTTTTTTAAATAGGAACCTATAATTTTTATTTAGTAATCGTATTCTACGTGAAAAACAAAAACCACGAATCTTTCATTGTAAACTTTTTTTTGAACAACCCAAGCTTTCAAAGGTATCTAATAAAATAATTCGAGATTTTGAACTTTCAAAAATTTTTTACTCAGAAACCACAAACTTTAGAAAATAAGTACAAGATACACAAAATATTTGTTTTGGTCCAATAAAGCTTGGAGAATTATTTAAAAAAATTTAAAAAACTTTTTCTATTTATTTTATTTTAGCAAAAACAAAAAAAAGTACGAAATGTTAAAAAAATCTAGAATAATTCTCCAAGTTTCATTAGACCAAAATAAACATTTTTTGTATTTTGTACTTTTTTCTAAAGTTTATGGTTTCTGACTAAAAAATTCTTGAAAGTTCAAAATCTTGAATTATTTTGTTAGATATTTAGGAAAGCTTGGGTTGTTCAAAAAAAAGTTTTTAATGAAAGATTAGTGTTTTTTGACGTAGAATAAGTTTACTAAATAAAAACTATAGGTTCCTATTTAAAAAATGATGTTGACCTTCAAATATCCTTGAAGGCCACGTTAAAATAGCAAATAAATACTACTATTCGATTACCCCCTTACAACCAAACATTTTTTGGTTGAAACATTTTTTTCATTTTCAAAACATTGTTTATAGTATATTGAAAAGAAAAGTTGATTTTTTGTTGATTTATATAAAATAATGAGTAATTAAATGTTTTGATTTCTTTAAGTTTTGATCTGATGAGCATATAAATAACATTTTTACATATATGTAAAGCATATTGAATAAACAAATTTATTATTTTTAAATTACGTTTATTACTATAACATTATTATTGATCTAAAAAATATTCTGTTACTCAAATGCTGGAGTTATTAATACAGAGGTTATTTTAAGAAAATTTTTCAACTGCAAATACCTTTCTTTTGCTTTGTTGTATATTTCTCTCTAAAAAAAATTATAGCGACCTTTTTTTGCTCTACACTTACACTTCTTTATATATATTCTTTCTACTTGCAATTTTTCAACTACACAAATTAGCTTTTACAACTGCAGTTTTCTTTTTAGGGACTGCAGCAACAAGAGAGCTACTACTACATACTAAAATAACCCCTGTATCATTAATAGATTCTCAAAGAGTTAATTTCAAAGCAAAAGATAAAATAACTTATAGTACCTATACCTACATAAAATATATCCAGTAAAACCTTCTTTAACGATAAGGGATATTTTTTTATTAAATTTATTAACTTAAAAGGTATATAATCTTCCAAGAAAAAAAACTGCGATGAAAATGTACCGTCAAAAGATGTAATGGAACTACTAAAAGAAAGATTATCAAATAATCTTGTACATACATGTTATAATAGTTTTTATATTTATTGAAAAGACTTTCGAAGTACCTACTACTTACCTGCGTAGATATAGATTTTTTCTTTATTATAACACTTAAATGAAACATTAATATCCTTTCTAATATAAATATAATATTACATTATATTTTATTTATCTTATTCTGTTATAAATAACTGCATAGATAAACGAAAAAATGATAAGTCTTGAAACTGTCAATTCTACCTTCAAAAGTTTAATATAGATATACATACATAAATATTAATGATATGACGAATATTCGAATTTGCATTCCTGAATATTCGCACACTTTTAAACATTCGAGTCCAGTGAAAAAGGGCGCATATTTTGCGAATATTACTTTATGTTGTAGATTGTAGATAATAATATACAAAAAGATAATTTTTTGATCTTTTTTATTTAATAATTATTTTTAAGAAGTCTAGTAAATGAGTAGTCTTTTTTGTATTTAAAAAAGAATATAAGAGTTTCTTAATATAATTATCCATAGTAATGAAAAAAATGTAGTATCTAGTGTTTTTTTATTAGTATTTAATTAATGATTGGGAATTTCATTACTTACAATTAGAAACATTAATCAACAAATCAACATTTATTCTATTTAACAGTTTTTATAATTATTTATTTTTACAACTATGACTATGCTTAGTGACTTATATTGTACATTTTAAAAAAATTCTTAAAGAACTTAAAAAAATACTACAACGAATTAATATGCATTTATTACACGTACAGAAAATACGTGTAAACGTCTATGGTGATCAAGTTATAAATAATATATTATTTAATTTGTTGATTATATGAAGATCCTTAAAATTTTTACCTCTGAACTCCATTCGCGAATTTATAAAAGCATACATTCATTACATTACAAATACAATATACATATGTATGTATATTGTATATATGTAAGTACCTACGCCATACATATTTGAATTTTATTAGATTGTTTAAAATACAATTTCTGTATTTTATTGATTGATAAGTTTCTATCACATTTACTCCTTGACTAGTTTACAGAGGGATATACGATAGGATGCAACATGCCGGCTTTCAGTCCTATGAACATCGCTTCGCTCCCACATCGCGCCACCAAAGCCACACTCTTCACCACATCCGCTTCCGTCCGAACACCATTTTAGGGTCGTATTACAAGGACACTTCCTAAAATGCTATTAAGAAAATTGGAAGTATTAATTTGTTGTTTAATCAAATATTAAATAAAAATTAAGATGATCTTTAAAAAAATCTACTGTTAATAATAAAAAGTTAGTTCGTGTGAAAGGACACCAATGGTTACAGTATTTTCGGTGACTCGCTATCTTCAGGTCGGTAATTGTTGCCTCACCCTTTCGGCTTCCGTCTGTTAATTTCATGCGTTCAGTTTCTTTCGTTTTACTTTAACAAATGAACACAATGACTTGTGTTCTTTTATTGCTTCAAGGTCTATAAAATGCACCCTGTACAAATTATATCAGTGGTTCTAAACAAGACATCTGTAGAATTATAATGTAACTATAAGTTGTTTTTTTAGTTAGAATTGAAAAATAAGTTAAAATAGTTGCCTTTAACTTGGTATTTTATTAAATATAATAAATATTATATAAAATATATATATTATAAATATATTATATATATATATATATATTATATAATAAATATTATATTAAATATAATAAAATATTAAGTAACATATTTTATAATATAATTTTTATACTTAAAATATTCCTATATGAACAAAAATAGGGAAATGTGTTAAAATGATACTATTCCACTCACTGAAAATTATTTTGGTCATAGCAATCATGTTCACTGAATAATTCATTACTAAAGAGAGTAGGTATATTTTTAAATTTTATTTAAAAAATTAAGGGCATCAGAAAAAGGTTTTTATAAAGAGTCTCGTTAAGCAATTTTTATATGTATGTATATTAAAATAAACAAATAACTAATGTACGATACTCATTTTATAATGCTCAAAAACTCTTTAGTAATGAATTATTCAGGGATCCAAAGTAATATAATTAAAAATTGGAGATAATATAACTTCGAAAAGAAGAAAATGAGAAGATATTTTTAAATTTTGATGAGACGAGATCGAGACGATATCAACTCTTCGCGAGTCTCGCCGAGAGTCGCGGGTTTAAATGATTATTTGATCTTTAACTTAAAAGCAATAATTAAAGTAAAATATATAAATACATTTAAAAAAATGGGGAAAAAAATCACACGAGATCGAGATTTTTTCGGTTTCGGTTTCGATCACCTCTCAGTATGGGTCTTGATGTAATTTTTAATTTAAAATTACATACTTCTAGAATTTTCAAAAAAACGTTTTTATGTTGATTATATTTTATTATTCTCTATACTTTTATGTACGTTTAAAAAAATTTACACGAAAATTCCTTCGACAAACTATAACGAAAACATTACTGTACAGTGTACAGGGACCTTTTTAAAATTTTCAGAACCATCGACCTATACCAGTGAAATCATGCAGACCATGAAACAACGTTTTACTTAAAGTGGCCTAGATAAATAAATAACTAATAATGTGTAATTCATATTTTGTCTTATTTTTAACAATATAGTTCCTAAAATACAACCTTAAAAAGTATAAATTTTTACCAGCGCTGGAGGTATATGTAACCCCTTAACTTTTAGGTAATACCAACAACAACAAAATCTTCATGAGCAATTTTTCGAATTTTTCCAATAACTAATGTTTAGTACACCTATGAAATTAACCAATAATATCATTTTTCGACAACAAATATATAATCAGAGTACATAACAAAATAAGAAGATAGAAATCGACAGAAATGTTACCAAAATATCCCAAAAATATTCGAAGCTACTCATTGTCGTAAATACAAGACCGAAAAGAACTAAATTTACGTGAGCGATTTAAGAACACATAGAAGCACGTACTTACGTATAACTGCTACATTACGTTTATACAAACTCCTATGTAGTTACATAAAATATAGAACGTGTATTCATTCTCGAAAATATGTAATTATTATTTGTCTTTCATAAATACATCAATCAAATTCTATTTATAAACGGCATGGAAAATTGCAGTTTAACATTTGTACGAATTCGTGAAATCGTTAATTTGTTTTCTAATGTTGTAAATTGAGTATTATATATACCTATATATACTATATACACTGAACAAAAGAATTAATTGTAGAAAATGAATGTATTTATGATAGTTGGCTTTTTTCGTAAATATTTGTTAATCATTAACAAATTTAACAATGTTATCAATTAGATATTTAGTAAGAACACAACAACTATTGTTAACAATAAATAATCTCTTATCTCAGTATACATATACTAATTTTTAATAATTATACTTAGCATATGATATTGTGTATTTGTTGAAAAAAAAACAATATGGAGAACCATATGTATTTTATTATGTCTTTCTTGCTATAATTAAAAATTGTAAGTATTGTATTCTTTCAAAACAATTACTTTTTTCAAGTTTATATTTCAGAAGATGTAATAACACTCCTTAAAATTTTACAAAAGATGAAAAATTTCTGTCAAGTAAATGTAAAGCAAAAAAAGTGAAAAAAACATAGGACGCCCGGGAAAAAATGATAATATATTAGCATATATTATAAGAGCCAACCGGTAAGATATGCTGAGGGCTTCATTTTGGCACGATCCAAGAATATATTGGTATATATTATATTATATTTTTATATATTGTAATATATTAATATGTTAATATATATATGACAATATATTATAATATATACTTATACCTTGTTATATATGTTAAGACATAAATATATATCATAATATATACAAATATATTTTTGGATCGTGCCAAAATCAGGCTCCGAGCATATATTAGTATATATTATAATATATACTTATACCTTGACATACATCACAATATATTAACATGTATAAGTTATATTATCATATATATTTATACCTTGTTATATATATTAAGATATAAATATATATTGTAATATATACTAATATATTCTCGGATCGTGCCAAAATCAGGCTCCGAGCATATATTAGTATATATTATAATATATACTTATACCTTGACATATATAACAATTTATTAAAATGTATTTTTATGTTTTGTATTATATGCTGGGGGATCTAACTAATTATTGTATATCCTGACACCCCCAACGGAAATCGCCCACACACACGAACCCTGGAACTCGTACTGGACCTATAAATAATGAAAATAGAAAAAAATGGGTTTTTTTAAATAAAAATAGAAATTACCTTAACTGAATTTATTATACTGTGAAAATATTCATAAATAATACCATACAAATCTACATTCATAAAGTTAGACATAAAAAAGTTATAATCTTAAAAACTAATAAATATAAAATATTTTTTTAACTTGAATTATATCTATACAATAAAAACTATGTTTTAATGGAATTCCATATATTAAAGCAAATACTGAATAATAATAAGTATTTAAAAAATATATCTCATTTATATTAATAATTCAATAATAGTAAAATATTATAAATACACACTCTAACGTCCAGTATTATAAAGGAGCTCGCAAAATTTGCAAGCTTGCAAACACTTTCAAACGAGGTATCAAACTTATATAAGTTATATAGTTTCATGCGCAGTAAGTTGATTTTTACCGTTTTTACTCAAGATCAGTAAATAGACTTTAGTAAATATAATTTACATACCTTTGTTTTTACTTCCTATTGAAAGTGTTTGCAAGCTTGCAAATTAATGAGCTCCTTTATAATACCGAACATAAGAAAAATTCTTAATAACTAAATTTTTTAAACATATAAGGTACTAGCACCAGTCTAGGACAACACCGCAGTGGTGAACATTTTAAAATTAAATGTGCTGAAATAGAAATATCCGTTGATGTTTGATTACTGCCCTTACTGGATATTAATCTATATACATTTATAAATGTCATACTATCAAAAAAAGTGTATTTTTTATGTAAAATGTAAATGATTAGTGAAGTGAGTATATTTAAAACATTTTTATGTAACTAATATTTTCTGTTATAATGAAATTAAGAATTTCTGATATTTATATTACAAATTTATACACAAAGATGTAAAAAAATTAAGGAAAGTTGTTTAGTTGATAAAATTAAACCAAATTATAATATTTAGTAATTTGGACAGTCCCGTATTAACTTTTTTTATATCAAAAATATACAAAGAAAAGAAAAATTAGTTATATGTATTTATCATTTTGTATAATGAATTGAGAGTAAAATAAGAAAAAATTAAAACTCGATCACGCCTGTCACCTATAAAGGGTTGTAATTAGTTTCATTTGATCGGGCGGAAAAAATACTACAAGGGAGGGGGGTTTAGGGGGAAAAACAACCCCTATCTCGCATAGGAACTGAGATATATATTATTTTGTATAATGAATACAAAGCAAAAAAAATGTAACTTTTGTGTTGTAGTAATTTTTGTAATTTTTAGCAAGTGTTCACCACTGGATGCCCATTACTGGTTTTATGTTGTTCACTATTGGAGAAAAACATAAACGAAATAATAGGCTATAATTTGAAAAAACAAAAACAGAATATATTTGCGGACTTTGGTAATTAAATTGATTTAATAAAGGGGTAGTTGTTTTATTAGTAAATTTGACGATTCTTTCTTTTATATCTTTTGTGTCATAGTACTTATCATTAGCAAGTGTCCATCATTGCGTGCTCATTACTGGTTTTACTGTATCCATTACTGGAGAAAAAACATAAACAAAATGAAAGGGTATAATTTAAAAAATAAACTACATTTGCGGACTTTGGTAATTAAATTGATTAAATAAAAAGTTATTTGTTTTATTAGTAACATGAGTTCATGAGAATTACAAAAAAGAAGCCCATTAATCCCAAAAAACAGTAAAACTTGCTCTTAAAGTGTCCCAGACTGGTGCCTGTATATTTAAATTTAAAATCTGTTCTTATAAATAAAAAAAATATTAACTGTTATAAATATTGACTTATCTTAAACGACACTATCTTGCTATCCTCTTGTATTAAAATAAAACTATGTTCCCATATACAGTTACATATTCTTGCAATGTTAATTGTTTATAATTTTCCACTGTATACTTGATTATTTCTTTATATTAATGTTATTTTCTAATTCTTTTAATTTGTCCTTTCAACATCATTTGTCTTTATTAATTACATATATTTTATACATTAAATAACATTTATTTCCACTTATTATTAATATGAATTCGCTCTCTTTTATTCACAAGTATTTAATGCACCATCTCTTTCTAACGCATCGTATTCTTAACTTCAAATATGATTATTTCTACTCATATTTATTTATTCTTTAATCTTTATTATTATACTTTTTTAATGATTTCACTTATATTTAATTCAATACACATATAATAATATTTACTTCTATAAGTATTCTATGACTGACTTTTTTCTATTATTTAAAGATATTCTATTATTTTAAACATAACCACTTTTCACGTTTTAATAAAACTACTTTTTATTATATTCACTTTTAAAATACTCTTCTTCATTTAATTTTAATTTCTTTACTCTGTTTTAACATTTATACACTTTTTAAAACTATTATTTATACTTCTTTTTAACATTACGTCTTAACTTAATGACAGCATTCTGATTATCTTGAAAATGGCTTCCCTTTGTCAACTACCGCACATGCGTCGAACTAATTTTATATGTACAACAGAAGTCTTAAACAAATATAACAGTGGTCTTTCAGTCTTTCTGTAACTTATTTACAGTGCGTACACAAATTTTGAAAATTTGGCTGTAATGCAGTTTATTGCCCCTTCCATGTTAAATTTTGATCTATTACTATCCCTAAAAAGTTTATTTCCTTATTGATGTAAAACTATCAATTTAGAGAGTTGGGCATTTAATTTTTTTATTTGATTGAAAAATTGACGATTAACAATTAAATTGCATTTCTTATTTGCAACTAACGATTAATAATAGTTATTTGCAATTGCTTAATTTCAGATTTAATTAATATAAAAAATTTACAATTAAAATTTGTCTACCTGTACTTTAACGTAGTAATATAATATAACTACATATAATGCATGGTGGGAGGTTATTGAATTAATTTTTTTAAAAGTTCAGACACGTATTGAGTGTTATTTGAGGCCCGTATTGTTAAAATAACAAATTCACATATATAATATATAGAAACCTTTTTTATAATTTAATCAATTAAAATAAATGTACAGAAGCGTATTGAGTGATATTTAAGGCCCATATATTAAATTAATTAATAAATTCACAACTCGCCCCATATCACAGATGAAGGGTTGCAATTGTTCTCACTCGATCCGGCAGGAAAAATACTTCGGGATTGTAGTTGCGTGGGGGGCAAAACAACCCTCTATCTAGCGCAGGAGTCGAGATATTTACGATTTTCTGTAATGGATAAGTAGCGAAACAGAGATAAATTTAATATTTACAATCAATTTTATTGTAAATATTAAATCGTAAATATGTCGACTTCTGTACGAGATAGAGGGTTGTTTTGCCCCCCACACCCCTGTATTATTTGTTTGTTCTGAGGGATGTTCTATACTACAAAATGTTTATTTTCCAGGGGTATCAAATTAAAAAAAACATTAAACTATTAGTTATTGAAGCTTAAAAAGTGTGATTCAGTCATTTTATCAGTATAGCGGATAAACAAATGATTTTTTTCAAAATGGATACCCTAAAATCAGTTATTTAAATGTTAAAAAAATATTTGCGAAGAACGAGATTGAAATGTAATTTTTTTTACAGATGCTATAAAGTAAGCTTCAATGGCCAATAGGTTTTTTGCCAATATTTTTATTCAATGAAAATATTTTACATTTTTACTTAGAAGGGCACTAACAACAAAAATTGAAAAGGTAAATATGAATAATATATTTTCAGAACTCATGGCTGGTATATATGTTATCGGCAATGTATGAAATACGGCATTCTATGGAATTCCTAGGTATTCTATAGAATGCCTAAAATCACCAGGCAATGTATGAAATGAATTTAATTATATACATTTCCTAGGCATTCTATAGAATACCTAATTGATTGCCGGCAATGTATGAAATATAAACATAAATAGGGTGAATCGATCAATTTTGGTCCAGGTACAGATGTTGCCTTACTTTATGTTATAAAATACTGATGCAAATATACAATAAAAAATCTTGGTTCATTCTCGATAGCTGTAGGTAGGTTTCTAGATTACAATTCAGTATTGTCGGTACAATACTGAATTATTTATCAAAATAAACATTTTATATTTACGCGTTATAATAGACCGGTACGTATTAACGCGGACAAATATATGACTGAAATGATTATATAGTATTTAAGGTTCCAATATTGTTTCTGTGAATTTGTTATTTTAACAGTAAGGACCTTAAATCTTGCTTAATACACGTCTGGACTGATATGTTATTGAATGTTTAAATAATATCTAAGGTTTTTATTTTTTATTTTAATAATTTTATATCATACTTAATATGCGTATAAACTAATATTTTATTTTATTTATTACTAGCGCATTGGCCCGGTGTTACCCGGAGATATTAATTTAATTAAACATAAAGTAATCATGCCCACCCGACATGCCCACCCAACATGCTAACAACACACGGTTCACCACGAATTGTTTTTTCCGGCTTCATGAAATGTACCCAAAATATCGACAAATTATACACCTAAACTTAACCTATCCATTAGTGAAAACCGGAATAAAATCCAATCAGTAGTTATTGAAAAAATCGTGTAAAATTATATTTTCTCGCAGGAAACTCCTGGTCTTATCTTAGAATTTGTATGAAAATCAAAAATAAATAAATAGGTTACCTTTCTTGGAAGTTCTTTATTGTAATTTATAAAAATCCGTTTATTTATATTGTACAATGCATATTTTTTCATTCAAACTCATGGTGGAAAGATATATATTTGTAGGTATCATGATTCAAACTGACATTCACATACATGGTATATAGTAATTGTTTTCAGCGTTTTATATTCCATAGCTACTGTGTTTTTCTATAAATGACAGTTCTATGCTCTGACATCATAGAAACAAAAGACGCTGTGCAAAAGATTCCTTTTCATCTTTTGATGTTAAATTTTAGATTTTCATAAAATATTATTAGCTACGATACTGCTCGTAAAAATTATCTGACTATTGCTGAAAACCGCATTGAAATCGGTTCAGTAATTTCGGAGTCTATAAGCCACACACAAACGAACATTCATTTTTATATATATAGATAATAAATATCAAATGTTATACTATTATTTATGTGGCTTTGTTATTTTAACAATGAAAGACCTAAATCTTACATAATATGAATTTGGACTTTTAAAAATTAATTAAATAATATCTATCTGCTTTATTAATATCATTTTGTCTTTTATTTCATACATTTCCTAATATTATCTTGGCATTCTATAGAATTCCTAGGGATTCTATAGAATGCCTAGGCAAAGTATATAATAAATTTCTATTAAACAAATATTTCATACTTTGCCTGAACTCGTCAGGCATTCTATAGAGTTCCTAGGAATTCTATAGAATGCCTGAATTACATACATTGCTGGTAACATATATATTATGTATATTATTATTATATTATAATATATGATTATCTATTATCATATATATCTATGTGCAAATATATATAACAATATATTTTCGGAGCTGAGGGCTGATATATGTTAATGTATGATAGTATATTATCAGATATGTCTATATATTAATATATATACCGATATAATTTGAGCTATGAGGGTTGATATATATATTAAGACATCGCTATATATTATCAGATATGTCAATATATAAATATATATAACGATATATTTTGAGCTCTGAGGGTTGATATATATATTAAGACATCGCTATATATTATCAGATATGTCTATATATTAATATATATAACGATATATTTTGAGCTCTGAGGGTTGATATATATTAAGACATCGCTATATATTATCAGATATGTCAATATATTAATATATATAACGATATATTTTGAGCTCTGAGGATTGATATATATATTAAGACATCGCTATATATTATCAGATATGTCAATATATTAATATATATTACGATATATTTTCAGCTCTGAGGGTTGATAGATATATTAAGACATCGCTATATATTATCAGATATGTCAATATATTATTATATATTACGATATATTTTGAGCTCTGAGGGTTTATATATTTATTAAGACATCGCTATATATTATCAGATATATTAATATATAAATATATATTACAATGTATTCTTGCATCTGTAGACTGATATATATTAAGACATTTATATATATTATGAGATATATTAATATATTAATATATATTTAAAATAAATGTGTATTAAGACATAACCATATATTATCAGACATTTCTTTGTATAAGTATATATAACAATATATTTTAAGCTCTTTATATTAAGATATTACTATACATTATCAGACATATCGACATATAGTAATATATTTTTGGCTCAAAAATTAATATATTACCATATATAACGATATGCGAACATATCTTATAATATATCGTTATATATTATCATTTTTTCCCGGGCGTTTATTTGGTCTTAAGACACTTAATTTGGAAATTTAAATGAATTGGAGTTAAAGTAAAGACAACAAAAATATAAGAAATGTATGTGGGGGGTGCGGGGTGGCGAACACAAAATTATTAAAAGATAATGTATATTATTTGACAAAAACAAAAACCAACAAATTTAGGTTTTCACCACTTCAATAGCTGTACGAGCACGTATTAAAAATATGTGTCTCTTAGATTCAATTAAATTACAAATATACCAATCCTCATTAAAATCCCTGAGATGCACTTTATAACGTTCACTTGTTAAACGATAACAGACACAAAATTAGTACAAAATATAGAATATTTCAAAAACTCTTTGTCACAATAACAATATGTTAGGTCTGGGGTGTCTTCACAAAGAAAAAAATTTGGTTATAAAAAAATTTAAAACGGTACATTTTTACAAAATACATATATCGTGAACAAAAAAATCTACAGACACACATACACACACACACACATCCGTCAAATAGAAATCAAAATTTATTTACGTTTTGAAGCTAGTACAATCAGAGTCTGCCTTTATCTTGGACACGATTGTATTTTCAAAACATTACATTAATATGATTTTATATTATGATAATATTAAATTAATATGAAAATTCAGAAAACATACATATAGTATCTTGAATATCCATTTCAATTTAAAATCAATAATTTATTTTGTAAATATCTTATATTACATCGCAAACATACCTATACATAGAGATGCTATCGTAGCTCTATTCATTATTTATATAAGACCATATTTCCAGTTTGCTTTTAGCAGTGCGTGTTAGGTATAGTTTTATTTGCTATTAATACAATCGATGGTGATTTTATTTGCGACTAGGATAATTGAATATACATGCAATATACGAGTATCACACATATTTTAATGAATATCATTTTTATAAAAATTGGTCTACTTCAATTAGTGAAATGGTTGGAAAAACTGTTATAAATGATTTAGTATTTTCAGCTAAAATACTTGCTGAAACGTCACTGTTTTATGTCAAGTGAAGATTTCAGTTAGAATATTATGTTTTTCCAAGTGCTATGGCGGAATCCAGTAGTCAGAAAAATATATAATATAATACTAGTTCATTTGGACATTTTTAAACGGCGGTAGTAATACTGACTTTTACAAATGTCCTACAGAAACCGCATTTCAACACTAACAATAAGATATGAAAGCGATATTTTTATATCTTCAAATCAATAAATTTTTTTATATATATCACGTATGTACCTATTCGTAGATTCTATTATAATTTTATATTATTTATTATTATTTTATATTTATAATTCTATTATAAATTTATTATAATTATAATAAAAATTTTTCTAACCGTTATACTGATAAACTTCAAACTTTGAAGATTTTTTTATATGCCAAGAGCTTCTTCGTGAACGAAAGATGTTTTGTTTAATTTTTTTTAATGAATGAAAAAATAAAAACATTATATACGTATAAATAAAGGTATTTTGCATTATACGGCCGCTATTTTGTCGAGAGTCATTTTTTTGAAAAATCGTAAGTTTCATTTATACAAAAATAATCGTTCGGACATTTTTACTTTTCAATGATACAACTCGGAGAAACCCTATTCATCGCATTGTGCCAATCAACCAATTTATTTTGGCAAAGTAGCCCTTACTAATTTTTTTGTATCCCCTTACCAAAAAAATACTTTAAATAAATTATTTTTAGTTAAAAAAAAATCCTAAAAATCTATTATATATTCTTTTTACTTGATAACTAGGCAAGAACTCTTAAGTAAAATGTCCTTATAATTTGAAAATTCATGATTGCAATTTTGTTTCTATGATAAATTAGTACATTACATTATTATTGATAGATAGGTTCAGTAACAATATAAGAAATGGAAAACGAAAAATGACAATTTAATGTACTGAAAACATTTTATTAAATACTAATAGTAATAACGACATTGTTTAAATTTACATTTAATTGCGTTTGATTCATACTATCAGAATATGATTTTTTTATATCGAAAATTCATATATGAGAATCAATGGTGTATAAAAAAATAATAAGGTTCTGAGTATTTCTGAGACAGTTATTTTAAATAAATATATACAAGTATGTGTAATGTATATATTATAATTATTTTGTATAATAAAATATTCAACATATCTTCTTAAAACTTCCTAAATACGCCATTGACATAATACCAATATACTCAAAATTTCCACATTCTCTTTTATGTACATCACTCAACAACCCCAATTGACGAGAGTGAAAAGTTATTGAAACATAAATGCAATCGAGATTTCTGCGAATTTTCAAATCGATATCACACATTTACTAAAGTGTTTTTGAAATATATCGCAATAATTTTGAGAGAAAAAGTAATATTATTCATAATATAACATGCACACTTAGATTTGGAACAGTTTTTAAATTACTTCGCTTCATTTTCCGACAAATTTTTTATTTTAATTAAGTACTTATATTGTCAAAAAAATTGTTTGAAACAATTTTTATTTCTATTAAATGTATAATACACCGAAAGGTAGGTATAGATATATACCTATATATATTTTTAATATCTATAGTAGGTAGGTATAGATATTTTATAAAAAAAATCAAAATCAAATGTTACGCGAATTGCGAGATCAGTTAGCATTGTTGTCGGAATCTGTACAATGTAGAGTCGCATGCAGAAGTGGTCGATCAGTTTTCATTCGAATTCGCTTATCACAAACTTAGTAGGCTCCTCCCATTTGATTATTATAATACTTAAATCATTTCTTACTGTACCAAACAAATTAAGACAGATATTTTGAAACTCATTTGCTAGATAAAGAAGTACTCTTCGTTTATAGTTTTCATATACATTTGTGCGATTAAATATTCTGAATTTTAGTATTTAAATATGTATGTTAAACTTTATATAAAATTAATTAATGAAATGGACGTATATTTGTGTTTTTATTTAAAATGATATAACTATATAAGCTCTGCCCTAGAAAAAGATAACTAACTCTTAATATTTTAGAATCTGTTGTGAGCGATTGTAACATTTACGGTGGCAGACGACTTCTGAAGTCTGTAGTACAAGTACATCATAGATAAATAAATATACATTGATGATAAATATATATGAATTGAAATGTACATACTTATTAAAATTGTTGGATTTTATTATTAATATATTTCTATATTGTATAGTTTGAAACATGAAAGATGACCGATTTAAGCATTGAATTTACATTGCCAACCAAGTCATCATTCCTGTTACGAAGTATTCCACATCAACATACATAATTTTAATTTCAATGTGAAAATTTTGCACTCTCGTTGATTACGCGATGATGCTTTTTCTTAATTTCTATAAAAAAATTGTTCATCTTACTTAATCAGTTTTTGCCATCTAAGGCTCTACTCCAAAGCTCTGTGTACAAATATTAATATTACCGTCTAGAATGTTTCTTTTGAAAATACAAAATCGTTATCGTTTTTAATTATAGCACACGTATATAGGAGGCCAAATTAATACACCTTGACATTTGCTTGCACGGTTGCGTCTATAATAAATTTATAAAGCACAATACCCCCACCACTGAACACACCTACACAATATCACGTGTGCGTGTGTGAAGGAAGGGCGAGCTGTAAATCATAGTAAAAAGCTGTTGCATTTCCAAAATAAATGACCTTTCTTGATAACGACCCTCGGACGCAATATTACCGAAACAATGCTATACATTTATAATGCGATTTAATTTTATAGCCGTTGTATTTTATTTTACCAGTATTATTAAATGATTTCAATTTCTCGTTTGGAAAATGTTTTTTAAAATATTTAATGAAATAAGGTACTTTTACTTTTACTCTATTACTTTTACAATCATTACATTATATTCAAATTAGAAATATTTAGCTTTCTAACGATGTGTAAAATCCAATTTGCTATTTGAAAAAATACGCTTTATATGTATTTCAGACTGTTGTTAAAAGCAGGGACCTGAACCTGAACCCGAACCCGAACTCCGAATAAAACCCGTATTTTTCATTAATCTGAACCAGAACTGAACCGTTTTATGAATAACCAGTAACCATATATTTTTAAAAGGTTCATTAAATTATTTTTAAAATTTTAATATTTTTCTCAAATGATTTTTAAAGGAGATTATAAAATGTACAAACTGGAAATCTGTTTGAATTTAATGGTATGATGTGAGTTATCAAGTCTACTACTAAAATTTACATATTTTTTACTTTCTTTTTTAATTCTATAACTGAATTACATTTCTATTTCCAAAAAAATCTGATAAGTAGAGATTTCAATCTTTAAGATGTAATTATATTTTTTGCTCTTTTTTCTAGCAATATTTTAAAGACGATTAATGTTTTTTTTCTTCTTCAGAAAAGGTTTTATTTATTAATTATATATATATTTTAACAAAATTAGTTTCTTTCAATTACAAACTTGAACCCGAACCTTGAAAAAATAACGGTTTTTGAACCTAAATAGTTTGCACCATGCTGAACCCAAACTCGAACAAAAATTTATATTTGATCCCGAACCGAAACCGAACATTAAATATATTCCGGTTCAAGTCCCTAGTTAAAAATACTTTAAAAATAACTAAATTAAATAATCGTTAGTAATTAAAACACACCAATTGTTATGTGAGTAGGAACTGTGATGGGTTCTTAACTCATGCTAAACGCCAAGTTAATATTGTTTAGCTCGTTACTGTTATTTTTAAATAAATTTATTTATTTAAATATCCAATTCACAAAAATTATGTATAATGTGTATATATATGTAACTTATATCTATAATGTATAATGTATTTTTTGTATAATGTATATGTGTTGTATCAATGAATATGTTAATCGTATGAAAATTGAAAACATACTTGAAGAATGAATATGTATTATGTATTATGAATATGTTGTTCGTATGAACACTGAACACATACTGCCTAAAATTTGTAGAATTCAAAAACTCCTAAAATTCTAATTGAAAAAGATAAAGGGCGGAGTTTGAAATTAGTTAGTTTGGTTGGTGAAAAAAGATAGTGGACAGGGGTTACTTGCAGTGGGAGAAAGGACTTGCAGTAAGAAAGGGTTCCAGGTAGCGGGAAAATACGTCGGGTCTGTGACGCATCTGGAGCAATGTACGTAAATTTGAAGATCTGTTTAAGCAGGAAATAGTCATAAATGTTAGACTCAAGCCAATTAGCAGTGTATTGAAATTCTTGGAAAAGTAAACCCTAGAAAGGTTTTATGAACGTTGCAGTAAAATAGATAAATTCTTGGAAATATAATACACATAACATTAACTAAATCCTTAAAACTACAGTAAATATATAGTAATAATAATAATAATATATATGATAATAAGACTGAATAAATGAACAAAATAATAATAAAAATTTTAAACAAACAATTGTGAAGGCGTTGTTCAACGACGTAACATGCCGCCCGCCATTGATTGCGTGCAATCAATAATTAATGTCAATTATTTGAATCATCAATTGGAAATAAGATCACTTTTTTATAGAGCGTTTATATTCACCACTTAATGTCTTTACACTTGTAACACGAATCACACCATCGTTGCCAGGATGAATTTGTGTGATGCGTCCCATGATCCATTGCAGAGGTGGAAGGTTGTCTTCCTTCAATATGACAGGTGTCTCAATTATAATTGATGTTGAATCTGAATGACTCCATTTATTCCTAGTGTTCAGCTGATTCAGGTACTCCTTGTGCCATCTCTTCCAAAAATGCTGTTTTAATTGTTGGAGGTGTTGCCAGTTTGATAGTCGATTACTCGAAATATTGGACAAGTCAACATCAGGCAAGCTTGTTAATGAGTCATGTATAAGAGAATGGTTAGGAATTAAGGCAATAGAGTACTTAGGATCATTTGATAGTGGTGTGAAGGGACGTGAATTAAGAATGGCTTTTATTTCAATAAAATGTGTATTGAACTCTTTAACTGTCAATAATTTGTTACCTATGTAGGAATTAATGTTTTTATTTTTTCCTCTTCGAGAGAAAAATCTTTTCAATGAACTTAAAAATGCATCTGTTGATAAATTGTAAACGACTTCTAAATTAATTGCCTTGATTACGAAGCACATGAATTTTGCTGCATAAACCTTACTTTTCTTACGTTTCGCAACAATGAGATATTTGTTAAATGAAATTTCGCTCAAGAATGACAACTGATTTTTGTAATGACTCTGGTGAGAATTGATATCAAGAGGCACCGATTCATCCCAGTCAATTTGTAATTTACATGAATTTTGTATAATTAATTTTGTTTTAACAATGATAGGACCCAACAAACCTATAGGTTTAAAGAGTTTCGCGATGCTTGAAAAACTTAAACGTTTTGTAATTCGTTTTTGTAATTCTGAGTCATTGTTGTATTTATATATCAATAAATCGCGTCGCGAATTCCGCTGAATGCGTAAAGTTTTGATATCTTGAGATGGATCATCGAATAAACCTGTGTTAGTTAATTCGTTTGGTAATAAATTGATTAAATTTGAATCATTAGATGACCATTTGCGCAAGATAAAACCACCTAAGTTAAGTAATTGAATTATTTTATCTCTAATTGTAAGTTGTAATGTATTATGAAATGAATTGCTTCTAGTTAACAAATCATCGACGTAAAAATCGCGTTTTGCTACCCTTGAAGTTAATTGAAAATTATGCTGGTTATCATCAGCGAGTTTGTGTATCGTACGTACAGCTAAAAAGGGAGCAGAAGCTGTACCGTATGTAATTGTATCGTTTGGATTTTGATCGTCTAAAATTTGTCTGTACATTTTTTCAATGTCAGCATTAAAGACATAAATGTGAGTGCGATATTGAATGAATAATGAAAAAATGTCGTCTTGGATTGTGCGGCTGACCTTAAGAATATTGTTTAATGAAATACTTGTGCTTGATTTCGCTGAACCATCAAACACAATTCGAACCTTTGTTGTAGTGTTTTCTACAAAATGTTTTTCTACCGTTGCTTCATCGGCGGATAAAAATTTTGTCTCTGGAACTTCCTCAAGTTCCCAAAAATTTGATAATTGATTTGTTATTGAAGTAAGTGCAAGATTACAAGAAATTTTATGAGATTGAAAGTTTTGATTTGTAATATGACCGGCAATTATCCACCCGAATTTAGTTTTCTGCAAAATAGCTAATTGATTATCAATGTTAATTTGACCTATGCATAATATTCTGTAGAAAATATCTGCGCCTATCAACGCATCAATTTCTGCTGTTTTGTGAAATGTTGGGTCTGCTAAAGGTATATTTTTAGGTATATTTAACTGTTGTAGATTTATTTGTTGTGAAGGTAATGGATTTGTAATTGTTGGTACCACTAGAAGTGAAATATTTTCTTCAAAATTCCCTTGTAATGATGATATTTTAGTTGATACCTCGTGTTTAATATTAGCTTCTAATTGATTCAAAGCTCTTACTGGAATATTAATTTTTGTGTGTTTTAATTGAAGCAATTTAGCAAACTTTTCAGTTATAAAATGAGCTTGCGCACCGCCATCTAATACAACGCGAGCTACTTGTTTTTTATTATTTTTGTCAAAAAATGCTACTTGAGCCGTAGCTAATAATACTTGACTTGAATGATTCGCTTGTATATTATTAACTGATATACTCGTAGATGGTTGAGGTTCCTTGTCATTATGAATTTCGAGATGTAAAAGTGTATTATGTTTTTTACCGCATTTTTTACAAGGTCCGCAAATACATGTAGCCGAATTATGTCTTTTTCTTAAGCAGTTGAGACAAAGTGCCTCTTTTTTGACTGCATCGATTCTCTCGGAAATAGACAGTTTCAAGAATTTTTTGCAATAAAATATTTTGTGTGACTCGTTGCAAAAGTTACAATGTTCTGTATTTTGTGTTACGGCAAAAACGTGTTTTTTATTTGTACTTATGTTGTATTTTGAATTAGGTGAATTATTGTTAAATGTTGATTTAACATGATCATGTGTATTACGAGTATTTGTAGCCTCTAAAATTTGACACCGCTGTGTTAAAAAAATAATAAATTGTTTTAACGTTGGTAAAACCTTGGACGTTATGGATTTTTCCCACTCTTGGTGAGTGACTCGATCAAGTTTGGCCGTCATACAATGAATTAAAATTGAGTCCCATTTATCTACTTCTTGCCCTAATGCCTGTAGTGATCTCGTGTGTGTATTAATGCTGTCTAAAATTTGTCTAAGACCTGTGACACTTTCTCGTGTGCACGGTGGCTGGTCAAGGAGAGCTTTTAAATGATTTTGAATAATAACGCGTACATTTAGATATCGTTCTTCCAATAAAGACCACGCAATGTCATAATTAACCGCGGACGTTTCTAAAGACTGAATGACCGTTGCAGCTTCTCCTTTCAAACACGATCGTAGATAGTGTAATTTTTCAATTTTTGAAAGTTGTGCTTTGTTATGCACCATAGATTTAAATGAATCAGAAAAAAACATCCATTTATCATATGATCCGTTAAAAAAAGGCAAATCAATTTTAGGAAGCTGCACGTTTGAATTTAAATTTATTGTGTTATTTGTATTTACTTGACTACTTGGTAATGATGCATTGTCATTTAGAAATTTACGCGCTAATCTTATTGTATTATAATATGTTGTTTCGAATTCATCTCTATAGATAAGATGATCCTCACTATCGTCTAATAATTCAATTTCTATGTGAATTTCATGAAATTTATCTAAAAACTCTACTATTTTATTGAATCGAAAACTAATTTCGTCAATCTGAGTAGGTTCCGCTGTAGTTAAGAATGTATTGAATATTGTTAATTGTCTTTTTAAATTTGCGCGTTGACTCTTTAATCTAGGAAGTTCTGACATTTTGAAGCCGTACTTAATTCAATGAAGGAAATGAAATGATAAAGGATTTAAATGACTCACAACAAACTTACCAGATAATTCTCTCCAAGTTATGTTGATGGCCTGATGCACTCGTGTAGATGAAGGTTGATGGGACCTCGGTGATTGAAGTTGAATTGAATGTTGTATTGAAGTTGTATTGAATCTTGTATTGAAGTTGTATTATGCCTGTAGGCTCGATGATTGAAGTTGAATTCTTCTTGATGAATGATGTGGAATGTGTACTTGAATGTATTTTGTATTATTATCGTCAAACGATAAATGATGCACAAAAATGATTTTGTATTTCACTTTATGATGCACTGAATCTTGATGTGTATGATGTATTAATTTTTGTGAATTTTCTTGAATTGTTGCTGTATCCGGCTCGAAGGACCAAATGTTATGTGAGTAGGAACTGTGATGGGTTCTTAACTCATGCTAAACGCCAAGTTAATATTGTTTAGCTCGTTACTGTTATTTTTAAATAAATTTATTTATTTAAATATCCAATTCACAAAAATTATGTATAATGTGTATATATATGTAACTTATATCTATAATGTATAATGTATTTTTTGTATAATGTATATGTGTTGTATCAATGAATATGTTAATCGTATGAAAATTGAAAACATACTTGAAGAATGAATATGTATTATGTATTATGAATATGTTGTTCGTATGAACACTGAACACATACTGCCTAAAATTTGTAGAATTCAAAAACTCCTAAAATTCTAATTGAAAAAGATAAAGGGCGGAGTTTGAAATTAGTTAGTTTGGTTGGTGAAAAAAGATAGTGGACAGGGGTTACTTGCAGTGGGAGAAAGGACTTGCAGTAAGAAAGGGTTCCAGGTAGCGGGAAAATACGTCGGGTCTGTGACGCATCTGGAGCAATGTACGTAAATTTGAAGATCTGTTTAAGCAGGAAATAGTCATAAATGTTAGACTCAAGCCAATTAGCAGTGTATTGAAATTCTTGGAAAAGTAAACCCTAGAAAGGTTTTATGAACGTTGCAGTAAAATAGATAAATTCTTGGAAATATAATACACATAACATTAACTAAATCCTTAAAACTACAGTAAATATATAGTAATAATAATAATAATATATATGATAATAAGACTGAATAAATGAACAAAATAATAATAAAAATTTTAAACAAACAATTGTGAAGGCGTTGTTCAACGACGTAACACCAATTAATCTTAAATATTACATGCTGATATATAAATGAGCAAACTTCTAACTAACTGATTTATAAAAAGTGAGTTTAAAACAAATTACAATTGGTGAATAGATTTATCTTGGAAATCGATTTCACTAAAGTTTGTATTATTTTTCAACTTCAAGCGCGATAATTAAAAGAGGGTTTTTAAAGAAGATAATTCAATCGGATTGTACATTCGGTAAAAAACAATTATTAAATATATATATTTTTTTAGTTTCTATATTTTTGTTTGTGTCATTTATACTAAGAAGCCAAAACAACTAATTCGATAATTCTATCGATTTTATAATTTTGTATTTTTTAATTTACAAATTTGTTTTAAACAAAATTTAAACCTTAATGACCCAACTTTTATATTTTTAATAAATTGATTTTATATATACAAATGAAATTACGTAAATCATTCTGAAAGGGTTTTTAAAAAAAAACCTTTTCACTTGGAATATATTAATGCACAAAAGATACTAATCGAGAATCTACGTCTTAATTTTTTGTTTCCAAAAACAAACATTAAAGTCGTTATAGCAGTTGAAACATGTCTTTAAATCGACCTGTTTAAACACGTATAGTATATTCTCTCGTACAGCTACCTACGCAATTCTGGTAGCTAATTAATTCAATTCAGGGCGATTTTGGCATAAATTGTAACCTAATTTACATATATTTCCCAGTTATTGGGAATAGATGTGGGCCGATAATATAAAGTTTATTGCAAAGAAGAGTATACAATTAGATTATCCTTAAACTGGCAGTGGGAACATGAAAAATCCTGGGCTAATTAAATCAAACTTTAATTACATAATTACTTTATTATTAAGTAAAACATGTAATTAAAGTCTATAATATAAATCAGATAATATACCCCAATTTTCTTCTTCTTCTAAGATTTGCGAATCTATACAACATACAAATTATGAAAACCTAATATTATCTTAATCACAACCAAGATATGTAAGGACAAGGTGACCTCAGTAGCTCCTTGACCATCCCAAGTTTCGAATAATAAAATATTTATGTTAAACTATATCTACCAACTATTAAATTAAATTAAATATTGTTATTAATTTTTAATCCATTTTAATATGTGTGACCCATATAAGATCAGTAATGTTTTTCCCAGCTAAATAAACAATTACGATTGGACATAGCTGGTTTAAAAGCAAAGAAAAAGTTTTGATTATTTATATAATTAATATTTAATAAACCTATTGATTATTTGTTTATCTTTATATATAAAAATGAATGTTCGTTTGTATGAGACTTATAGACTCGGGAATTACTGAACCGATTTCAATGCGATTTCCACCAATAGTTAGATAATTTTCTGTACATACACGTGGCTATAAATATTTTATGAAAACCTAAGATTTAACATCAAAATACTCATGTTGGGTGGGTATGTTGAATATTTTAGATCACTATGTTGTTATGGATATTAACCCGGATCCAGTGTGCTAGTATAAAATATAATAAATGCATATAAATCACTATTGGATGAAGTAAGCTTTTCCTAATTGAAATTATTTTATTTTATTAATGAAATAAATACGATTAGTTTTGCTTTTCTTATGCTTGCAAAAGTAAATTAGCTTCCAGCTAATGCTATCTGCTAGGCACTGAATATAAATAACAATACACACAGATGTTGCGAATGAAGTCGTACATATGATAACCTTAAAATAAGTGCTGCCAAGTGTACCTCATAAAATGCATATCATTTACATTATTATACATTTATTACCACTGCTTTAAAATATCGAGTAATTTCATAACAATTTGACACCTAGTAGATATTATTAGCTAGAAGCTAATTTGCTTTTGCACTCAAGCAAATTCTTTATAATAGTAATAGTTTTTCTTAAAAATAATTTATACAGCACTGTTTCATACACATTTTCATAAAAAAAAAGTTGGGTTCATCTTGGAAAAAAAATACATTAATTATAAGTCTTCTGTTGTAATACAAAAAGTGGAATTATAACATTAAATTAAACTAAACTTTAAAATACATTTTTTGCGATAAAGATAAATCTGACATTTAATTAAAGCTTAAGATATAAGAAAACAAAAATACACGAAACATTAGACAACATTATAAAGAACATATTTTTCTATATCCATAAAATTATGCACTTAGAACAAAAAATAATTTTTAAATGTACCTATTGTTATCCCATTCTTCTACCAATATTGTAATTCTACCTAACCTAAAATCATTTACTCAGGCCACCTTCTTCGTTTACACCTACTATGATCGACGCATCAGCAAACTAACTCTTCATCTTCTTTCCTTGTGATACCTAATACCTACTAACTATCGATTGATAAAGCACAACACGAAAATACAACCCTACTACTGGCTGTCGGAAAAGGAATTCCCCAGCCGACATGAAGCAAAGTAAGGAAAAAAAACAGAACAACATCAAATTATATATAGGAATTTTGTAATTATGTAATGTATATTAAACTTCACGAACTTTGACATTTAAAAAAGCTACCTATTTTTTCAGTACCGCCAGAGCCACTCAGAGCATCTTAACTGAAACGGCAGAATTTGAAATTTATGTTCTGGATTTTTAGATTTAAATATATGAGAATGATTGTTTTAAACTAACTCTTGAAATAATGTGCCAGAAAATAAAGTTTGTCTTTGATAAATGAGAAGTAACTCATAATGTTTGTCAGTTAGTATTTTAAAACTTATGTAATAAAAAATTATTTAATAGTGTTTCTAAGTAGATATATTTTAAATTTTCACGTCTTGATGTTATAATTGATTTGAAAAAGTAAAAAAATATTGGTTCTTAACACAAAAGTAAATGCACAAATATTTAAATATGAATAACACTAGAAACTCTTTCCAATCTATAAAGGATGAGGGTACATAAGGCGAGTTTTTGGCCCTAAAAATAATAAAAATTTTTAATATGTCCTATTCATGTAATAGTGCTTGTACTAGTGCATTTTTTATTGTTTTAAAAATTTTAATCAGTTGTATAGCACACTATTTATCGATATTTTCTATTAATTTTATTCTTGTTATAACTTGTTTTCTATCTATTTTACCACCATGCATGTAGGTATTACACTTTTATAAAGGGAATATTCTCAGCTATAAAATCCATTAATAATATACAGGTTATCCATTAAAAAAAGTCATATTTAAATATATCTCCAAAATATAACATTTAATTGTATTTTTGGGACCGCCATTTTTCATCTCGGGAAAAATATTGATACTTTGCCTATTTAACCGATCTTCTAGCTCTAATAATAACAAAGTTAGCAATGATCACTCAGTTCTGGCGAACACCTTTATAAATATTTGATATACATATACAAATTATTAATTTTATACAATTTAATGATTTGATGTACACATTATAATAATTCTTTAAACACGTGGTTGTATATTATTAAAAAATTTTTTTTCGTTTTAAAATATTAATTGTTAATATAATATAATATAATATAATGTGTAAGGAACTGATGGAATGGAAGAGAAGGAGAAAAATATTATGTGGTTAAAGTAGAATATATATTTTTAGTTTTAAGTAGAATTATATTTTTCGTTATTTGCAAGAATGCTTTTGAAGTTTAAGTTGTTTATTTTTAATATTTTTCCTTCTTTTCTGAATTGATTGATCAATGCCATAGCGTAAGTAGAATAATTATTGTTTTTTTTTTTGTTTCTATCTGAATTTTGTACAAGGATTTTTCCTAATTTTGTAATATTATTTTGTAGATATTATAAAAAAAATGTATGCACTGAAGAAGAATGGTTATAACATTCGAAAAAATAGCTATTTTATGAAATAAATGCACGTATGTATGTGTAATTAAATAAGATTTTTTTTTAAATTTTCTTTATTTTGACCATAAAAAATCCCAATATTGAAACAATAATATCATTATAATATGTATACATGTACATTTTAATAGATATTTCCATTATAAATTCCGATATAAACTCTATTTGTTTACATAGGTATGCACATGTAAATAAATGTTTTAATTCGATTTCAATTAAAATATTTTTCGTCCGACCCTTCATATTTATAAAAAAAGCGATCCGACCCGTTTTTCGAAAAGTTTGGTGACCTCTGATCTAGTGGATCCTTTTTTCATTTATTTTATTTTTTAACTCTCTTTAGTTTTCTATAAAATAATAATATACCATGTACCTATTTCATACACTGTAAACAGTTGTGTTCTATTTTTATTTAGAATATGTATAATAATATGTATACTAATGTATAGTATATGAAAATAGAACTGAATCAAGAATTTAGTTAAAAACAATATTTACTAAAGTACCGCCTATTCTCTTAAACGGAAAAACACTTCCGGTATATTTATGCGAACGCGTACATAGACTAGAAAGTTTTGTTTTCAAATAATACACGTATTTTCTTTCTTCAACCACTGAAAGTTAAAAAATATTTTCTTATTAAAGTGATTTTTTATCAGAAAGTTCAAAAAAGTATTTTTGTTTTTATGAGACGTGAAACGCGACTTTATCTAATAAATATGTAAAAATTAAATTTAATAAAATCTTCAACATTTACATAGCGTTGGTGAAGTTGAATAAATATTACATTTTCATAATAAATTTTATTATTTAATCATTTTTTATTTAATTTAGGAAGGAAAATAAATCTGATTTGAAAATATCTATTAGTAAAATTATAACTTTTTATATGCATTTTCTTTACGTCTATGCAGAATATAATGATTTTTTAAATCCATTATAGATATTGAAATCTTAAACATAATATTTTTTAATGGATATAACTCAACTTTGATACATACTAAACATTTGTTTAGATTTCATGAGACACCATTCTCAAATATTTCGATAAGATTATTTACGTATTATAAAATTAATATATTTCCAATTTTAGCACGTTTTTAAATTCATTACTTACGATAATATAATGTTTTTGTTTTGTTATAATTATATTTAGAGATAAGCTCTATTTAATTCAAAAGTGCTAACACTAACTGCGATTGTATTTCAGAATTTAATTTAGACGCGAACCATTTGAATGCTATCATTCTGAAACCACAGTAAGTTTGAATACAACTTTTGTGTAGACTGTATATAGTACTAGACTGAGGTAAACCTGTAACTACACGACTGAATTCAACTACAAACTAAACGTAACTAAAGCTATGGAGAGCTATCTATAAAACCAGAAGAGATAAATGAATCAATATACTATCAATTAGATTAGTTTTCCTTTTGCTATTCACATATATCACTTCGTCGATAAATTACATCTTTAAAATACATACTATTGAGAATAAAAACATTAACTTGCAATAAAAAATGAAGTAGGGCATTAATACTCCTTACAATAATAAAATGGTTATTATACCTACATAAATTTCTACTTTAATTGACCGCAAATTGGAGAAGGTACGAATATATATATTTTAAATTTAATAAGGAATTACATATACCACAAATATATCCTACAATAAAAGGTAATGTAATTTTTATCGTTATACTATTGTAAGTTTATAAAAATTAATTCAATACTCTTCCATAGAGAGTTGTTTTTCTTTAGGTTTTGACACGAAATCAAGCATGATTTATATGAAGTTTCAAGTAAATATGTATCATAATTTTGTACGGTTAAATATGATACAATGAAAAAGTGTGTCGCAAATTTAATTGCTACTATACGGTACTTTGGTTTTGAAACTTTTGTCGCACTAATTAATATAGAAAGGTCACATTCACACGAATCTTTGGATTAGGTTATGGATTTCATGGAATGAAATTATACGAAGGTGTCGAGTTATTCCTAGTATTACCTATATTATTAAAGAGCAATGTATACTTGATTTGCTTGTAAAAACAGGCTTACATGATTTTCTCCTGAATTGATTAAATATATACGGTTTACAACCAAAAGTTAACAAGTTGTGTGCGGTGAACACAGCTCCCGTGTCCATACAAACATTGTAGCCATGCGTTAAACACAGTAACCGTGTTCAGTAAGTTAATACGATGCACAATATTTTTAAATAAATTGATTTTATATTTTAATTTTTAAGTTATTTTGTGGTATATTATAAAGAGTAATTTAAGAGTAAATTACAATTTTACCTTTTTTACTTATTTAAAATTTGTCAACCACGCACGACGTTCTCAATAATTTGTTCCCATTAAATGTGTTAATAAACACGAAAGATTATTTGTTATTTGGGAATTTGATTTTAACACAATAATAAAAAAGCAGGTAATTCTTGTCTTGTCTCGAAAAAAATTAGCCGATCTCGTCTCAGTATCTTCTCGTACACGTGACCAAGATCAATACGAGAACGACACCATGAAGAAAACGAAACCGAGATCGAGAAAATATCGGTCTCGTTTGAATTTTTACTGTAACAAACTTTTTAATCCATTTATTTTCTGTAATAAAAGAAAGAAATTTTGAAATATATTGAATCTTAAATATTAATTTGAAGATTTAATACCCAATAGTAAATTTTTACTGATATTTTATAATCTATTAAAACTGAGCAGCCCTAGTCAAAAATACAATGAATATATCTAATAAAATTAAAAATTGTAAAACAAAACGTGTAAATAATTTTAAATTTTAACGTTTTCTCTTCACGAACAATAATAAAAAATACAAAACAAACAAACACCACTGCGCACTGGCGAGAAATAAAACAAAAAACATTAATGATTATTAGTCAGTTGTTGTATTTATGTACGTTTTAACAACCGTCGCATCATAGCAAAAGTTAATGTTCGTGGAAGCTTTGTACTGCAATAAAATTGATCTCTTTCGTACGTACAAATCTCAGATTTGGTTTAGAAGTGCCTTACATGAACGAAAAAAAGATAATAATTTTGGCAGGAAGGGGGTTAGTAAAATGAACGAATTTTATTAGTAGTAGACATTATTATTAAGTATATTATTTAAGAAATATCGCATCCATAACTAGATAAATAATATCGGGACTGTGGGAAGAAATAATGGTAACTAATTTGAAGTGAATAATGTCTAATATTTTACTCTAGATACTGGGTGGGCCTTTCAGAAACTTGATGTAATGCGCTGAGGTCAATTTGCGCACTAACGAAAATTTATAATCAGTGTATCTCGACACTCAGAGAAGCAACCACGCGACTATTGGTCTTAAGTTATAGATATCGATTAGATCTACTTGATACAAGTAAAAATCAAAACATTTAATCAGTTTTAATTAGTGAAAAACATCATACTGTAAAAAACAACAACAAAAATTAAATTTCGCATTTCCATATATAGTATAGTTTATGTAAGTTTATGGCAGAATTTTATGTCCATTTTACAAATATACACGTTTCTGTGTAACAAAAAAAATGAAGATGTGTCAATTCATGAGTCTGAGTTTTATTTAATCTCACCTCCACGCATTCACGTCAATCCCTCGACTGTGTATCTCGACACAGTCACATCCATTTTTTTTAGTCTGAAGGATTCATGTAAATAGAAAATTCAATTTGTTTTACTATATATTTGTTAAGAATAGTTTGATTTTCAAACGACGACAACGCTGAATTGTGCAAACGCTGATTAAGAAAGTTAACGGAGGATTATAGGACATTTTTCGTTAAATATATGTTTTTCTGTTGCATAACAACGCTCGATTAATTTAACGCATCACAAGTAGTCAATGTTTGTTAAACGTGGTGGGTGTTTGTATTTTGGCATACACACTTGAATCATTTATCCACGTCTCATCTCGCTTTAACTTTATTTGTAAAAAAGAGACATACGTCATCAAAATCCATTATGGGACCAGTAACAGATAAAATCTCTTATCTATATTCTATACAAAGCAAAACACAGTATAAGCAATATTAAAGAGGCTTAGGTAGTTTTTTTAATATTCGTCATTTTATTGTGTATATATTGCATTCACTTCACCAATAATCTGATTATTTATAATAGGGTTATATATAATTGCACTAAAAATTTGATAGTATGCACTCAAACATAATTTTAACTCGTATAGAAGAATATGCCGGCATGACGCCACAATTGTCAAAAATCACGTAGGTATATATACAATAAACATAGTTATTCAGAATAAAGTTGATACTCTAATAATTAATATAATAATAAGTTAACTGTCCTTTGTTAGGGCAATCTATTGGGGACGAAGGGAGGTTGGATAGTTTTGGTTAGGCTAAAATATAAAAAATCACAATAAATATACCAAAAATATATAATTAATAATCACCAAAAAATCATATTAAAAATATCAAAACATTAGTGGAATCATTGAGTGCAAAGTATTAATTTTTAGTGCTAAAGATTAATTTTTAGTGCAAAGTATTAAAATTTATGTTCCAGTGTACAAAGCGCATGCTATCAAATTTTTAGTGAAATGATTTTAAAAATAGTGCTATTAAAAGCAAGCCTTTAAAATAAGTTGTTTAAATAAGTCGAAACGAAACAAAGTTAATTGGTGTTTATGGAACGGGTTATTTATTACGATTACTTAACCTTTTAAGGGCGACACGCGGAATGCAATATCTGCCCTGGCGGCCGAGCTCTGTAATACATATAATATATAACGTACATAACGAAAGTACGTCAGTCGGCCACAACAAACACATACATGTACGTCACCCGTGACAAAAGGGTAAATCGAACAATTAACTATTCTCTATGTAAATATATGTTCTTAAACAGCTTAGACTCCACCCTATATCTTTTACTACGTACGAGTTAGCCAGCTATGATTGTATCAAAAACGAATACATTTTCAAATAGATATTTAATATTATAGATTATATTTATTATTTATATCATTTAAGAAAATGTAAAGAAAACAGTAATAATTTTAATTGT
The DNA here is from genome assembly GCA_961205875.1 of Sialis fuliginosa. Lineage (NCBI taxonomy): Eukaryota > Metazoa > Arthropoda > Insecta > Megaloptera > Sialidae > Sialis > Sialis fuliginosa. The sequence goes on from OY540812.1 coordinate 16,502,120, forward strand.
AGATAAACATACGTACCTTTTTGTATATTTTTAATTTATGAATTTAGTGTTACGTTTTCTAATTTTACACGATTATTTGCATTTTATTATTATTCAAATTAAAAAAAAAATGTATCTCCAAATTTTGAAAAATATCTCTCTAAATAAAACCATGTTGTTTACAAATAAAAGTTACAAAACAACAGAACATAAAATTTCGTGTCAACTTGAAAGTTCTTTTCTACAGAAGTATTTTTTGATATAAAATATTATTCTTCAATTTTAATATACCAGTATGAAAAGAAAAAAGTTGTACGGTCTATTTAAGTAAATATTTATTTTATATTACATCTGGAAGTATGTAAAAAATAAAAAAGTGTTTATTACTTTAGAAAATTGTATTTTGAGATAAAATATAGCATATTCTTTCTACAATAATATGTTTGTTTCGTGTTATTAATGCAATATATTTGATTAATTTCAACATTCATCATTCTCAGCCAACGTTTCGTCAAACATCCTTCAATTATTTGCAAAAAATGCTTGTAATTTCAGAACTTAGTACGCTGACTCACTGACGCTTGAAAACTTGCAATATTGCTTTACACGAGACTGGTTTATATTTTTTCAAAACGAAACCGGCTTATTTTTTTCGAAACGAGAAAAGTTAAATTGATATAACGATACAAGACGTTACCAGTTTAATATTTTATGACTCTTGGTTATGTTATAATCTCGATGCAGCAAAAAATTAAATAACTTTAAATTGTTAACAAATTATGATGATTTCATTCTGTAAAAAACTAAGTTAAAAAAAACATCATTTCACTAGCTTCTATTTTCGCAAAAGCAAATTATCTTAAAAATATAGTTAGGTAAACTACTCTAATATTTACCATGGAAACTTCGTTAACTTCATAACCTGATGTTATCTCGAAGAACTCCCTAACTATTTTACCTTGTTTGTGTTTATACACCATTCTACCCCATTCTGTTTTGCTTGCTCCACTTTGCTCCATAATGACAAGAAGTAACCTCCGTATTACGTTTATAAGATATGAAAAGAATCGTATTATTGGATCTTTATTAACCTAGATAATCTAAGAGCAATATTCAAGAAACAATTTTCGGATCAAAATCGAAAAGAGATTAAATAAATATCTAAATGAAGGGAAGGAAACAAAATAATAACAGCCTAAACCTTAAGTAAATTTATAATATCGTCAAACATTAATTTTTAATTATTTTAAATAGAATTTAAACAGAACGATTAAAAAATTCATATTGAAAAGAAAACGTTTTTGTTTTGATTAATTATTTATTTATGCATTATTGTGTTTACCAGTTTCATGTAGGGAGCTACTATTTTGTTTATTACACTCTGCAAAAAATAAATAAATACAGGATTAAAATATTTATAAAATGTCAATTTTCAAACGTCATTATTCCGAAAACCACTGATTTTAGAGATGTGATATGCTGTACAAAAAGTGTTCAGAATTTATCGCACAATTCAAAAATTGTATAATATATAGGGTGATCCATTTAAAAAAATCAATGATGACTGCATATGTTTTTCCTGAGACACCCTGTATACAATTTTCTTATGTCAAAAAATCCGCAACTAAAAATACTAATCGACGGGTCCGAGCGTTTTTCCAAAAAGTAATTACCTGAATTTTAAACGAATTTGTTCCTTTCATCGTGAACGCACTGTATATGTTTTTATTATAAGTTATCAGTTTTAACCACTAATCACTTTCCTTTAGATATTGTTTACATGTTAACACAAAATTATTCTATATAAATATATACATATGTATATTGTATATAAAAAAGTAGTATGTGCCTCACCTACATAAACGCACGGTTGAAGTGAAATTTCTTTTGTTTTCATTTACCATGCGAATCAAATAAATAAAGCTAAAAGTATTAATTGATAATAATCAAACGTATTATTTTAACGCATAAACGTAGTATACAACAATTGATACTTCGACACCGACCTAAACAAACTTGTATATGCATGCACTTTTCATCCATTTTTATCTTATATATCTACTCATCGCTCTCTCACGTATATACACACTCTTCTTAGCGTTCCATGAATAAAACGTGTCATTCTTGGTTAATGTGTCGAGATAGTTCCAGTTCACTACTCTCTCTAAAGAAGTTTCACTTGAATAAAAAGAGGTGTTACCAGTAAAATTAAAATAAGTACACCTACACATATAAGTATGCATATATACCGTTATGTTAATATCTAACGACATTGCAATTTGTATGTATGTAAGCGATCTAAAATTCAATTGAACTCTATTCGAATGAACCTGCTTTTCAGCATCTGTCACAACATTCACCGGTGTACATTTATTTATGGTTGCTTTCCTGTTGCCATAACTCGAGACTGTATAATCAAATCCAGAGATGGATTAGATAAGTATTTCCTAATAATGATTCAACATGCATTTGAATTTAAGTTTTGAAACGAAATGTATATGCATCAGGAAACTAATCTAGAATTCTGGTTATGAGTGCTTCTTTCAGGTGCTTTTTTTTTCATTTGAAAACCCCGACAAAAAAGTAACTAGTAGGGGAAGTGTTATTATATCTTGGGTCAATTTTTATCATCTTTAGTAGACCTTTTTTATAGCATTTTTAATAACAACGATTACCAGGACAAGCTATTAACTGTATCATAGTTTATTTTATTTTTTTAAGCATACGTAGATATATTTTACCTACATACATTCTTATTTTTAGTAAAACGGTGAATTTTTTTTTTGTATTATTGGCATTATTATATATTTACAATTTTTCTCATTATTGTTTTCATAGACATAGGCACTGGGAACAAAACATTTTTACGATTTTTTTTAATTTGTTAAACATAGATTTTTATATCAACAAAATGTTAGCTTTCATTTGGTATCCCACTTGATGGAATTAAATAAAACAATTTGTTCGATAGCCAATTTTGACTCCATTAAAAAGCGCAAAATAAATAAAATTCAATTATGACAAATCGCAGCTTTCTCGATCAAACTAATCAGTATCTACATGTGTGACTTCAGTGTTGATTTCATAAATGTTACATTTTAATTTTTCCGATTACGTTACGAAACACTGAAAATAAGATTTATAAATGATTTTATAAAATGTACAAAACAATTACATTATAGCTGTAATAATATCTTTAAAAAAGTAAAAAATCATTATAAATCTACTAAAATATATTATATATTTTTATTTTCGAAAATAGGTCGAAGTATACTAAATAACTAAATACTAGTGATATTTATAAAGTATTTTATTACAAACATTTAAGTAGGCCATGAAAAACAATTCTTAAACAAAAATCACATTAACAACAATCAAAATAACAAATTAATATTTTAAAACAATAAACTATTAAAACTATTACTTTTTTTGATAATATTAAGTATAACAAGTTCCACATCGTTGTAAAGTAGAATAAAAAACACGTTCAAATATGCTATAGCCAACTTATTGTTAGTGGCCGATAAGAAAAACTAAAGTAAGGGCTTGTAACTCGGAAACTAAAAGTTATATAAAAATTCTATATACACTAATCAATTATATACAAAAAGTGCTTTAAGAAACCGCAAACAAAAAGTACCTATCTATTTTGACAAAAATATTATAGCCATTTAAAGAAATTCCGAATTTTTAGATTTTTGGGCATACCGCCTAAATCACATATAATTATTAATATTTTTTGATGTAGTAATACTCACACCTTCCTGACAAATAATTAATCTCATTTAACCAAATCTGTATCTCTCACCGTTTAGGAAATCCTCATGCATATCACGCTTATCTTGGACAACCTGTATGTACTGTACGTAACACAAAATATATGATACAAAAAAATACATTATGAATTCATAAAGCCGTTTCTGTATTTGGACAAATCTGACCGATCTTTATTGACTTGAAAAAAAAGAGTCACTTTACTGTCGCTTGAATATTTTATTAAATATATGTCGAACTTTTTTCCGGTTCTTGTAAATAATTCATATTGACATCGAGTATTCTTCATTGAAGTTTGATGAAAAATGTAACACTTCTTATTTCGAATGATGAATTTTCTAAATATAGCGAACTTTATTATGAAGTCCGACTCGTTGAATTGATATTAATATGTTTCTATCTAAGTAAAATCCATTCGTTAACAATTACCGACTTTGTATAATTTTAAATATATAGGTATATATACAGGATGAATAAAAATATGGAATATTATTTTTTCTAAACTAGAAAAATGTTGTCTTCAAAGTTTATTGATTAATTATAATTAATTGTCACAATTTGGCTATCGTCATTATTCGTATGACGTCATCAACCTGTTTTTTTTATATGAATTTCTATATTTTCAGTATACCGTTAGTTAGATCTTTGATAATATGTAATAATGGGTAATTATGTAATACAATATTTTTCAAGTAAGGTTTTTCTTGGAAAAATAAAAAAATTCAAGAGTAAGCTCAAATTTTGTAACTAATTAAAATAAGATTATAAGAAGCTCCATTTAAAATCCTGAAATGATTCTCCACATGTGAGCAAAGATATCGTAAAAATAAAATCAATAAACTTTAGCAGCATCCTTATACCCGCAATGTTAATTTTTTTTCTACAAAATCTTTGCTCACATGTGGTGAATCGTTTCAGGACATTGAATGAAACTTCTATTTTTTTTGTTGTTAACAGAATTTGGGCTTATTCTTGATTTTTCTTTTTTATTGAAACATGTAACATGAACTCCATGTGGTTGTTTTCATTGAAATTCGCTTATCACAAACTTAATAGGCTCCTTCTATTTGATTATTATAATATTTAAATCATTTCTCCATATACCAAATAAAGAGAGGTATTTTGAAACTTATTTACTAGATAAAAAACTACTCTTCGTTTATAGTGTACTCATATATATTTGTACGATTAAATTATTATGTAATCCATTGAAAATTGTATAAGTAAATTTTGTAGCAATAAATATTTGATATTCCCAATTTTAGTATTTACATATTAAACTTGATATAAAATTAATTAATGAAATGTACGTATATTTGTGTTTTTATTTAAAATGATGTAACTATATAAGCTCCGCCCTAAAAAAAGATAACCGATGATGTTTGTCTTAATATTTTCGAATTTGTTGTAAGCGAATAGGGTGGTAGACGAATTATGATGCCGATGGTACCTTTTTTTTATTATATAGTGAACCTTGTTGCTCACCGAGAAAAACGTTAAATTATAATTTTGAACATCATTTATTTTCGAAGGTTTACTGTGGTAGGTACAGTATGATATTTTACATGGATTTAAAGAGAATAAAAGTACACACTAATGATATAAAAAAGGTCTATTGCGTCATATCTTTAAAGTATGAAGTCACATAAAATAATAAAGGCAGCAAAACGGTGGCAAATAATTATCCATTATTTTTTACAATACATTTTTTCACAAAGTTTATATTTACGCCGTTGAATATGAAAATAACTTTTTCTAGAATAATGTCGGTCCACTCGGCAAACTAGCCGAATGATCTCGGAAATGACTATATGAAAAAAGTTGAAATTGTGTACGTTTGTTTCTTTGTTGATCTGGTGAGAAATTGCTACATTCCATTTAATCCGTCTTCCGATTCTACCGGAAAAAAATAAAACATTTTTGACAATAAACTGATACTTTTTTGTAGTAAATTGAAAAGTCGAACTTTTCCGATTATAAACATACTAAATTTATATCAGTCTCTGTGTCTGTTTGCCTAACAAAATGATCACTGAATGAAAAAATAAATAGTATCAGATCGGTATTACTGATTCTTATGCTATCCGGTTGATAATTGCTATACTTTATTTTAATTCGACTTGCGGTTCCACCGGAAATATATTTTTGACGACCAATATTTATTTTTCTGGAAATTAAAAAATTTATGACATCCGTTTTTTTTTTTTAAATAAAGTGATGAGAAGTATTGGATAAATATATTTTCTATATATTTTCACCTTGTTTTTATTCATCCTGCATGTACAATAAAAAATACTACCGAATTTATGAATAATATTATATACATGCATACTTATACCATTTTTTTGACAATTTTGCATACGTATTGACTACAAAATCATAAAAAAAATCTAGAAGTGATCATGTTGGTGGTTGTATCTGAATGGTAATTTGAAAAAAAATATCTGGAATATATATAAAATATCTACTACATGTCAAGGTTTTATCTCTATATTTATTATATATACATACATCAAACGATTCGTAAATGTTGATATGTTTAACAAACTGACATTTCTGTCATAGGAATTTATATACACATCGTAAAGGTTTCTTTGTTTCTTAATATCTCCAAAAGATTTTTGTATTCACGTTAATGATTTTTTGCCTTTAATACAAAGTTTGTATGCAGGGAAGCATCGTTTATTAACTGAACTAATAACGCTAACTTTGTTTTTTTAAGAATACTGTCAAAGAGTGACGATAAATTAAAAGTAATTTTTCAGTCTCTTGTGATGCTTAAAAAAATAAATTCAGTACGTTCGAATCTTTCACAAGCTAAATGACCAATAATAAGTTTGTTGTGTACGGGTAGTAGTTTTTTGTAACATGCTGTATTAACTAATATCAAATTCAGTAAATCGAAAATAAGTAGACTTATTGTGAATCACACTTAATTAGTTGTTCCTTATAGAGAGATATATCGTTGAAAAATACTCGATAGACACGATTTATTAAGAAATTATACCGGGTGTTCCAGATCACCCGTTCACTATGTTTTACGCCCAAACTATTAGATAGAGTTTTATGATAAAAATTTACTGTATAAATCGACCCTAAAGAATTTTAGGAAAATATTTTCAACCCCCTAAAACTTTCCCTTGGGGGGTAGTTTGAGGGGTAGATGCCCGTTTCTCAGCAAAATCATATGGAACGGTATATCCAAAAGTAGATAATTTTAAAGATCATAAAAAAGTAAGGAACTTTTATAAAAAAATTTTTTTCATACATTCAATTGTTTAGAAAATATGGCGACTTGTTCCCAAATTTTAGGGATTTACTAAAAGTGTTCTAGTTTCGTTAAATGTTAATGAAATTTTATTTTAAAATTTTTATTTGAAAGTAGAAATAATGATGTATGATTATTTGAGAATTGGAAAGTGTCATACGCGACATATCAAAAATGCCAAACTTCAATTGGGGATAATTCAAAAATTTTAAATGGAATGATATATCAATTAAAATTATAATTTTTTAAATATTTTTTAAATAAAATTTTAGTTGTTAATTTAAATATATTTTTTTCTTACTTTTAAATGACCAATAAATAATGTGTAATTAATTTTTAATAATAAAGTCCCAAAACTACAACCTTAAAAGTATTTATTTTCACCAGCGCTGGAGGTTTGTAACCTCTTAAGTAATCACTGCTTCATAACAGTATCTTATTTTAACAAATTAAATATTTATCTAGTACGAGAAAGGTCTTGGTAAAATATGAGTACAGGAAGGTATTTTTTCACTTTACTTCTATGTTTTCTTTGTGTAATGTTATTCATTAATTAAGATTTTAAAACCGCGACGCGGAAATTTAGATTTTATCAGAATATTTTAAAATTAATTAAGTTGTGAAAACTTTACATGTAAAATAATAACATCCGTTCACAAGCGTCAACAGGAAAGATTATAATAAATTTTGATATTAAAAAGTTAATCATATACCTACCTAGTTATACCAAGTCTTTTTTTATAGATTTATGATTTTTGCATTTGGTTATAAATATTATTGTATTTGCGTAGTTAGTTTTTTTTTTCAATGTATCGTTTAATGTTTCTGTGAATTTATCTGATTCATTAGTAAAGTAGATATTCAGGTTAAACGTACATGATATAATGAACAAAAAGAATACTTCTTGTTTAAAAAAATAGAATATAATATTATACAATACATACTTACTTGTATTAAATTATTTTCCGTGATAACATATCAGTAGGAGACATAAACCATATGTTCTTTGCCTGCAAACATTACGAAGGGGCCGCTAAACAATTAAGAGAATCTCTCATTAAAAATAAAATATTTCTACCATACAACATTGCTCATATCATTGCTACATTCCACATAGAAATATATAATTTAATATACAAAATTAAAAAACACAAAATAGAATTGTAAAAGCCAGTGGGACAAATGTAATACCCGCAGGAAGACGATTCACTCATACAACTCTGTGAACACACAGGGAGGTGTGGGTGGTCGCATGAATGCGGGTATAGATTAAGATAGAATAAGATCCTAATGTGTAAACCTAACCCGGAAATCCATGGTCATTTGGGCGTCGTAAATGTGCCTACCCTGGTTGCCCCGGGGCAAGTTCCCTTCCTAACAGTAATCCCTGTTCGGTGAAGGGTGTGATGTAACTGGCTGTATATAAAAAATGAGGCCATAAAATATATTTAAAAAAAAATTCCGTTATGTTTTCAATTATTAAAAAAACATAAGGCACTGGCACCAGTCTTGGATATGACCCCAGTAATGTTTTTTTTACTGAATTAGAAATGTTTGTTAATATTTGATTAATACCATTTCTGAAGATTAATCTATATGCATTTAACTGTCTTACAGCGTGATTTGATGACAATCGGTCAAAAGGTGTCAAAATGGTGGATATTTAAACAAATTACTAGTATAATTTATTTATTAATTATTATATTACCATAGCAACTGCTTTACATTGTTTCAAATTAGACGATTCTTTCTTTTATATCTTTTGTGTCGTAGTACTTATCATTTTGTAATCATTAGCAAGTGTCCATCACTGCATGCTCATTACTAGTTTTACTGTATCCATTATTGGAAAAAAAATAAACAAAATTAAAGGCTATAATTTAAAAAACAAACTATATTTGCGGACTTTGGTAATTATATTGATTAAATAAAGAGTTACTTAAATTGTTTTATTAGTAGGACGAGTTCATGAAAATTACAAAAAAGAAGTCCGTCAATCACAAAAACAGTTAACCTTGCTCTTATAGCGGCAATAACTGGTACCAGTACCTTATATATTTTATAAAAAATGTTAAAAATTGCACAACCCTTGAAACAACACCAACGTAACCAAAAATGCTAAATTATTTACCCAAAACGCAGCGTTGTCTTTCGACATACGCCGGTGAATTTATCACAAAAATTAGTTGCCTTTTACGTCGTATACGCTTACATTTTATGAAAAACATAAAACTGTTGATGCAAAGATTAAAAATGGTCCTCTACAAATCATCCTTGTTAATTAGTGCCTGTTCATTATACGTTAGAAGTTTTCAGACCTATACATTGCACACACCCTTATGTTGCTAGGGGTGTATTTACCTCATGAAATTTAAACAATAGCTTATTCACATATATAAGTAGATGCATAATGCGTATATGTATATAAATTTAATATTATATAATTACTTCTATTACCCAAAAAATTGTATTGTATGTATAGTATAATACTGGGTGTAGAAATTAACTATAGAATATAGGAAAATTTAAAGATAATAAAAACCATTAGTTTTAAATTTTGTCACCAATAAATAAAGTTCATAAGTAGTATAATACGACAACATGAACAACAGTTCAAAAAGTTGGCCCTTATGAATAACGGCCACGTAAACCAAGAGAAGAAAGTAAATAAAGTTCCTTTAAATGAAAACAAAATGCAATCAATTTGGATTTAATAATTTGAATTTAAGAATGTATAAAAAGCAAGACTAAGGAAACACCCGAATCAACTAGTAATAAAATTGTTGACAACCAGTAGTGACAGTAGATTAAAAAGACATACTACATTAGATTTAGAAAATAGATTTAATTATATGCGTAGTCCTAACTTATATTATATATAATATATGGTATATTAATATAATAGTAATGACATTAAAAATATAAATAACAGCTTAATAGCATAAACGTCAAAAAATGTATGAAAGGAAAAGTAACAGCAAGCTTTCGAATCACAGTTTCATTCTCAGGCTTTTAGAAAAGAAATTAAAATGAGACAGATGTTGTAATCTCAGTATTAAATGTTACTTTTCCTTTAATAAATGTTCTGACATTTACGCAGTTAAGCTGTTATTATTAATATATGGTATTTAAAAAAAGATAGTTTGCAAATAACATGAACGTAATATATAAATAATTCGTATATAATATAAATAATTCGGTCAAGACGTACACGGGTGTAAGCCATAAGGGTTCCGAAGTACGTACTACGTGGACTTTGGAGCCATATGTTCATTTTTGAGTTAGAAAATAATATAAAAATATGGTCATATTCTACTAATTAAGATCTACATATTGACATCCCATATGCCTTGATATGAAGAAAAAAAATTATTACGCCCCTCTCTATTTCTCCAGGGTCAAATTCCACTTGTTTGGTTATACATTTTGACCTGCCACATGCCTTGATATAAAAATATATTTTTTTACATATCTATAGTTCTTTAGCGGCCCCCTCCCCACCCTGAAAAATTATTTTTTCTACAAATTGTGTACATTTTTTACTAGAGGGCATCACTTTACATGTTCAGTAAAAATTTCAAGTTTCTAGCTTATATAGTTTACGAGATATTTTGCTTTGACTGAAAAGGACAGACGGACGGACGACAAAGTGAGACTAATAATCCCTAAAAAAATATTTAATCAGTAATTTTTGATAGATAACAATATTAATACCCCATAGAAACATTTTTAATACTACACCTTTGTTTAAAAGTTAAAGCTTTTTATCAAATGTCAAAATGAAATTAATAAAGTTGTGAAACAATGTGAAGCATTCTATTTTCTGCAATTTGTAAATAAGTGTGAATTTCTCTTGGCGTTTATGACTAAACTCGACGACGAAAGTTAAAACATATTTGGATCAAGCTTAAACTTTATAAGAAAAAAAATATCTTGTATGTTATTTTTATTTTAATAATTTTAAATTAATATAAAGAATTAATTAAGTAATTAAATTCAAATAAAATATCGGTATGGAGAACCATACATGACTTCCATGTTCTTTCTATCTTTTTAAATAATTTTTAAATATGAATTTTTTTCTAAATATTTTATTTATATAACCTACTACTATGAATATAAATTTCGTAATACATAAAAAACATATATACTTACGACGGTTACAGCTGTTATTGCCATTTGTATATAAATATAATCTAATTTCCTAATGTCCAAAACATAATACACATTCGTAGAACAACTAATTTGACAATCCGAATTTAGTTGCATTTGTTTCCATGGCAACGTGAATTAATGACATTTTAATTAGTATTTAAAATTCAAATTTTGAGGGTGTTTTTCACCCCTTCAATGGCTGTTTAGGCGGGTACAAATAATAAATGTCCCTTAGGTTCAATTGAACTACAAATGTACCAAGTTATAACAAAATTAGTGAAATAATACTATCAATGTTCGCTTTTTAGATGAAAAAAGTTACAAAATTTCAAATTTTTCCAAAACCGCTAATCCGATTAGCACCAAAATCAATAGGTCTGGAGTACTCACTGAGACAAATATTTTCCCCAAAAATAATTCAGATCGGTGCATTTTTACAGTAGTTATCGTGAACGAAAAAAAATTCTACATCCTGACACACAGACACACGGACACACAGACACACAGACACACGCACAGCCGCCATGCGGAAATTAACTTTTCTTTACGTTTTGAAGTTAGTACAATCAGAATTTGTCATTTTCTCGGACAAGATTTTTCGATGGTATTACAATACTTCCATTTCTTTTAGAACATGGAGGTAAAAATTACATCAAAAATAATAAATAGATGTTTTATTTTTCTATGCGGTGAATGCATAATGGTGCATTAGTTATAAGGTGATGTATTCTAATGGAAATGTACGAGAAAATTACGTGGCGCGATTATGTTCGTCAACTTTTCTATTAGTGAATAAATTATTTTCATGCTATAATATTTAATGTCTGATAAGTTCGACAACAAAATATTACTGAGTAGACAAATATTATCTTTTTTCATTTTTAGTTTGGGTGTAGTTGAACTGCCGCAAAAAATAAAGAACGTTGACCTTGCATAGCAAACATTTATTTCAACATAAAATGAATATTCTCGTATAAACCAATAATAATAATATTTCTAAAAATAGAAAAAAGTAATATATTTTAATGATAAACAAAACCTAAAAATAGATTATATATCTAACATTAACTCATGTTCTAAAAGAATAATAAATTGATAATAATGAAAATTCTATTAAAATGGAAACAACTGTACCAGGCTTGTATAAATCAATAGAATCATATCTGTTATGAATTTAATGATCGCAATTTTTCGTTTCGTTGGGAGTGTTGACTAAAATAAATGTACAATACTAATCCTTAAAAGAAAACGCATTTATATCTTTCTACAATATTTAAGAACTTGTATTTGATTACTTGTAATTTAATTTTATCAAACTTATTTATAAACCTACTATTTTTCATCAAAATTATATTTTTGTTTTGATACAATATATTAAAATAAGGTACTGGCACTAGTCTTGGATATGACCCCAGTAATGGCTATTTTTTAACTAAATGTACTGTATTAGAAATATTTGTTGATATTTGATTACTACCATTTCTGAATATTAATCTATATATAATACATTTATATGTCTTACAGCGTGATTTGATGAGAATCGGCTAATAGGTGTCAAAATCGTGGACATTTAAATTAATTATTAGTATAATTTATTTATTAATTATTATATAGTCATAGAAACTGTGTTACATTGTTTCAAATTTGACGATTCTTTCCTTTATATCTTTTGTGTCGTAGTACTTATCATTTTGTAATCATTAGCAAGTGTCCATCACTGTTTGCTTATTACTGGTTTTACTTTATCCATTACTGGAGAAAAGACATAAACAAAATAAAACGCTATCATTTAAAAAACAAACTATATTTGCGGACTTTGGTAATTAAATTGATTAAATAAAGAGTTAGTTGTTTTATTAGTAACATGAGTTCATGAGAATTGCAAAAAAAGAAACTCGCCAGTACCTTATTATCACAAAAGTAATGTTATTAACTAATGCCAAAGCAATGCACAAGTCTGTATTGATACCCACTGAATATTTTTCTAAAAATTTAAATATGTAAGTAAAGTTTTTAATGTGAATATTTTTCAAATAACTAAAAATATATTAATGCAAGTAGTAGCGTTGTCCAAGCGGCCCGCATAAGAATTTGTGCAGCTTCTTTCCCCTCCTTAACTTGTAGTGTGTTCAAAACAAGAGGATAATTAGCCCGCAGCCTGACAGATGTATATTTATATAAATGAAAACTCGCAAAATATAATATGTCATAGAGATAATCTTGTCAAATCGAAAGTTCATTTTTTTTATGTACAGTATATTTATAAATATGTATCTAATTTTATTTTAGACTTTCGTATTTTCTGCAACACTTATTGAACATTAGAACAAGTGCAACATAATTTAAAAAAATGAGCCGTTTCGGCGATAAAAATTTTTAAAGAAAGAAAAATTTAAATTAAAGTTTTATTTTTTTTAACGCTTTTCTAGCTATTTAAGTTTTTAACTAATAATGTTTCTGAGGTATGTTGTAATTAATGATGAAAAATGTAATTATTAATTTTTTTGACTAAGTAAACAACTTGTAGTGATCGCGTATATAAAAAAAATTATGATGGTTCGCTGTGTTCCAAAAAATTGAGAAAAACAATACAGTGTGATTTACAAGTGATTAGAGACTTTTTACAGATAATATTTGATATCTTATATAGATCTTGGCTTCTGGGTGTAGATATCTTCAGAGCTCTTATAAAAGTCACTTTTAGAAGAGCCCTGATGTCAAATGCAATATGTTACGAAACATTAGTTGATAACACAACTATATTGACGCGGCTTACATCCAGAAACCAAGATCATCACATACAAAACTTATATAATATCTTACAGTTTATTTTATAACGATGAAAATAAATAGTGCTAATTGCTAAAAACCAGTGGCGTATTTACGTTAAGTGCCGCCCTGGGCCAAAAAAAATGCCGCCCTGGGTAAAAAAATAATTGCCGCTCCGGGCAAAACAATTGTCGCCCTGGTCAAAAAAAAATTGCCGCCCCTTTATTTAGGGAAATTATTATATATCTTTAACAGTTGTACATAAAAAACTGATGACCTTTTTTTTTTAGTCACATTAATTGAAATTTCAAATTTTATAAACTAAAATATTTGTAATATAGGGAAATAAAAACTTGACGACCCTTTTTTTTTTAGTCACGCTACTCATTTTTTATTTTCCTATATTTTTTTTAAATATGCTATATTAAATTTAAAAAATCTACCGCTCCTCTCGGCCTGCCGCCCTAGGCCATGGCCTCCATGGCCCCATGGTAAATACGCCTCTGCTAAAAACTAAATTGTTATATTCCCTAAAATATTAAGATATAGTATTCTTGTAATATAGCCAATATTCTGATGTTATTACTTAAAGTGTTAAAAGAATAAAAACTTAAATAAAACATTAATTTAAATTTTTCATCTTTAAAAATTTTTATTTCCGAAACGGCTCATTTTTCGAAAATGTGCCTATGAGAGCTTTTGATCAGCTTCACATAAATTACAACATATCAAAAAATTAGAAATTTTCACCGAAAATCATTCTTATAATATTTTTAAAGATGGGTTTTAAATATTGATATTGAATTTTCTATACGTTACCAACAAATATGATTTGTAATTTACATTATTCTGAGTACGATCCTTTAATGAATACATAACAAAATGCAGGGAAAATTATCGATTCGAATGAGTCATATATATTAATTAACTGTATTGATTAATAAAGTCAACATTTACCCTTGCGAAACACTGCTATATCTTTTATGTACAAAGATAAAAGAGTTCATGAACGTTATTGAATAACATTGTCTGCTTGATTTATGTTATACATAAATTATATTTTGTCTAATATTCGACAATCTTCCTAAATGTGAACATCAATAAAATAAGTGTTATTTTGCTATTATAAATATGATTTTTATAACTTTATTAGAATTTTACACTCGTTTTATGTAGGTAGATGCATATCTGTATATCATTTTTCTTCTTCATCATAAGTTTATTGTCAATAGGATCTTTTCCATTTCTGACAGATCCTTCGTGTTATTCAATTGAGTGTTATTTGTTTTGGGTATACGGAGACACAAGACACACGATGGAACATGAGTGAGCTCATGAGCCGATCATATCTGGTTTACACAAACATAAAGGTGGGGTTTTCTACATATGTATCATAAAACCTATTGGTGTACATTTTCTATTATTGTATTATCAGCAAGAAGCAGATATGCGAAACATTGTCTAGAAAATAAAATAATGGCCATAAAAAAATAAGTACAGTCGGAACTCGTTTATTCGAAGCCTTCTGAATCGTTTTGAATCGAGGAAGTCGCGTTTATTCGAAGTCGAGTTATGTATAGATCCTTGACCAATCAGCGTTGGCGCGAGAATTGAAGTCACCACGAAGATGTATTCAAATGTTATAAATGTATAATAGAATATCAATTACAAAAAATTCCTTCATTTATTCTTGTTTTTGTATTTTTTGATATTTTAACAACATATACAATCAAAGAAAAACAAATTCGACATTGCAAAATCATGAAAAAGCTATTACAGACAATTTTGTCTATTCGGAAAGTGTCATTTTTACTATTCTTAAGTTGGCAATATATTCTGTGATTTTTGACAGTTTTCTATGATTTTGCAATGTCGAATTTGTACTTTTTGATTGTATGTGTTGTTAAAATATCAAAAAATACAAAAACAAGAATAAATGAATGAATTTTTTGTAATTGATATTCTATTATACATTTATAACATTTGAATACGTCTTCGTGGTGACTTCAATTCTCGCGCCAACGCTGATTGGTCAAGGAGTACGGTATTAGCCGCCGTTCCCCTATGTATTCTATCTGACCTAACATCAAATCTATAGATATGATTTTCGTTGCTTTCGTAGCATGCAATGAATATCAAAAAAATTAAAATCTTTTGAAAAATATTGTACAGTCATTGAGATGAATACAAATGCTCTAATTCATTCTACAAAAAATTTCAAAAATATGTTCGTTTACAACATGACTCGAGAATGGTGGGAGGTGAAGGAGGAAAAAAATTACGAATAAACGAAACTCGGCATTTCAGATAAATGAGACTTCGAATAAACGAGTCCCGACTGTACTTAGAAATTTCAATTTTATTTTTTGACATATCTAAATGTTCTTCTTCTTCTTCATGGGTTTTATGTCAACTGGATTTTCTCCTTCATCTAAATGTTATTTTTAAATTTAATTTTCAATTTTGTACTCCTAACTTATTTTTAATTTTTTCTTTCTCAACTATTACTTGGATCTATCAATTATTATCTCAAATTTAAAAATCAGCAATATTTTCGAAATAAATTATTTTTATGTGATTATAAATGAGAAATTTTTTTTTTTAAGTGTTGCGTTATAATTATTTTTGATAAACATTTGACTCATACATCAGTAATGACACATTTATTATTGTTTAAAATTCTAATCGCTTATATTGATCATCAACCCAAACCAACCATGGTTTTAAGATTGCTTTTCGTTCACTGCTCTCTTTGATATTTTGTTAATATCAAAACCAATATATTTGATACGTTTTGATTTGCTGACCAGAAATTCACAAACCGGAAAATTTAACGTCAGCAGTTTTATGTTATACCGATACATACGGTCCTTCATATCTAAATAAATGCTTTGTTTTGTATATTTTCAAATAATATATCCTGAAAATGTGTAATATTTCAAAATGTCGACTGATAAAAATATCAATAAAAAGCCTAAGTACTAGGTACTTTTTAAAGTGATTAAATTTTTTTTATTGTTTATCAATGAATATCGTTTAATTATGTAAGAATATATGTTAATGTCAGATTTTTTTTACTGATTATAATATAAAAGAACAATAAGATTAATTCAAGATCCACCAGAGAAAAATATAATTTTTATTAGGGAAGCATCCGTTAATTAATTATGTTCGTAGTATGGATGATTTTTTTAAATTTCGACCCTCCTTTCCCTTTGTAAGAATTCGTATGATTTTGGTACCCCCCTTTCTACGGTATTCTTACGCTTACGTAAGGTTTTCTATTTTTATTATTACATTTATCAAGATCAATGACTAAATTGGTGGAAGCTAAAGAATAGTGATTCCATAGACGATGCCAGCATATCTCTGGGATACAGAAAACAACGAACGAAAATATTTTAAGAAATGCTGGTGTCGGTAGACAGTTATTAAAAACGTTAAGAGCCAGACAATTAAACTTTCTAGATCACTGTATTAGGAAAAAAAATAATTAAGAATTTGATACTAACAGGCAAAATTGCTCAAATGTTACTCAAGAGCAAATAGAAGAAAATGAATAAATTTTCTAAAATTTTCGAAACATAAATCTACACAAAACTGAAATTCTGTTTTCTAAGAAAAAATGCATGGCAGTAGAAAAATAGATTAATTCACATACAAAAAAATAATTGATATAATATTTAGAAAAAAAGTTCACCAGCCAAAACTGGTTACATTTAACGTATTTTTAAATAATTAATAAAAAAAGGAAACTTGCTCCCCTCCCCAAAAAAGCATAATTAATTCATAAACGCTCCCTTAACTTCATATTTATCTTGCACATATTATGTTATTAATTTCTATATTATGTACGAAAGGAAATCATTTGTTTTTGATTTTCTTCCACTTTAGTGTACGAGTACAAATACGTTACCAAAAAATATAGTAACATACACACGTACTTTATAGAAAAAATAGGTACTTAAGTAGAGGAATTATCTGTAATTATACTTTTTATGTAATTTACAATTATAAAATATTTTTTTGTACAAGATTCGAAGCTCTCAGAGTGATCTTGATATGAATCTTGGCTTCTGGATGTAAGCTACGTTATCTAGACCAACGTTTCCACAAATATTGTAGAGCTCTTAAAATGTTCAATTTTACATACAGGATGACCCATTTTAAGTGTTTATGGTAAAATGTTACCAAAAAACTTTTTAGATTTTTGTTTTCAGTTTTTTGATTGCATCAACCGTAAAAAACTTATCAGGGGTGGACATTTAAAATTGATCTCCTTGTACTCAAAAAAATACTTAAGTACATATACATAAGTATGTATATATGTTACCGGCAATGTATGAAATACGGCATTCTATAGAATTCCTAGGTATTTTATAGAATGCCTAAAATCACCAGGCAATGTATGAAATGAATTTAATTATATACATTTCCTAGGCATTCTATAGAATACCTAATTGACAGCCGGCAATGTATGAAATATAAACATAAATAGGGCGAATCGATCAATTTTGGTCCAGGTACAGATGTTACCTTTCTTTATGTTATAAAATACTGATGCAAATATACAATAAAAAAATCTTGGTTCATTCTCGATAGCTGTAGGTAGGTTTATAGATTACAATTCAGTATTGTCGGTACAATACTGATTTATTTATCAATATAAACATTTTATATTTACGTGTTATATAATAGAAAAATGTATGTTTGTCCAGTAAAGTAGCACAGTGATCTCGGAAACGGCTGTATAAAAAAATACGTAAGTTCTTTTGTTAGTCCGACGAAAAATTGCTGTCATTTTAATTCGACTGAATTTTATTAAACTTTTTTTCTTGCGTTCGTCCAGTGAAAAATTAATAGTATGTATTAATAGTATATTTTAATCCGATTTCCGGCTCTATCAGAATTTTTTTTACAAGAATATTTATTGTGCTGGAAATTAAAATAATATATTTTGATAATTAAAATAAAGTGAGAATAGATAAAAATATAGGTATAAAAAATATTAATTAATTAAATAATACCTATCTGCTGTATTAATATCATTTTGTCTTTTATTTCATACATTTCCTAATATTATCTTGGCATTCTATAGAATTCCTAGGGATTCTATAGAATGCCTAGGCAAAGTATATAATAAATTTCTATTAAACAAATATTTCATACTTTGCCTGAAATCGTCAGGCATTCTATAGAATTCCTAGGAATTCTATAGAATGCCTGAATTACATACATTGCCGGTAACATATACATTTAGAACCTATAAAAAAATAAAAAAGGTTTTCTCCTATAGTAGTTCTACTTTACAAGACAATATCGACCTCATCAATGTATTTAACAATTGTACCATTGTCACTAGACAAGCTTCATCTTTTCGTTCCATTCATGTAACCTTCGTTGCCAGCCTTTACGGATAAGTAGTGTCCAAGGAGCTATAGTCAAATATCTATGGTGCACTTGTCCCTCTCTAGAAACCTCTTTGTATCGTTTCTGTACATTAACACTTTCGATACCAAGTAAAAATGCATGTTCCAATTTACATGTGCGGAATACCAAAAGTACACATTGTTTATGATACCCATGCGGTATCATGTCGCACGCAGAAAGGAATTATGGTAGTGTGTTGAAAGTGTTATAGTTTTGTCTCACGGCATGCTATACATAATGGAGAAAGTGTTGCAGAAAAAGGAGGGTAAAGGACTTCAAAAGTGTTATTTGTAGTTTGAAATTCGTGAGTATTCTTTTTACACGAATTTGGATACTGGTGTAGAATATTTAAAAAGTGTAGTGTTTGCTTCTTGTTTAAATATTATATAGGTATTTATACAGTTTATAGGCAATTAAGTATTTAAATTGATCCATCTAAAAGTGTAATATTTCTGAACATGGCGATGCCAAATTCAATTTTCTACTGAAATTATATACATATAAACATATAAATATGTACATTTCAAATCTGTATAGTAGTATACATATAAAATATAGAAAGTCTAATATATTGTGTATAGTTCGTGGAGTAGTGAAAATAGATAGATAAAATAAACGATTTTTATTAATATAGAAAACTTATACAGGATATTCTAGACTAGACCATTTTTTTTTAAATTATGTAGAAGACTGAAACAAAAGTCTCTTTTTTCTTTTTTTCTGTTTTTTTGCCCTGATTATTATTATGTATATATTTTATAAATAACACTCTATTTTGCAATTTTTACAAATCATTGAAAAGTTGATATTATACTGAATACAACTGTCCTAATAAATTTTAAATCCAGTTTTTTAAATCGGAGATATTACATACATATATTGTGCCTTTCTTTAGTTTACTTAGCAACAAAATATATTTCATAAAAAAAAAACAGGACAACAAGGGATAAAAATGACTTTTATATCAAATCTGTTTTATAACGTTTGATCTTTCGAATCTGAGAGAACGTGTACAATATATCAACATTTGATCAAACATTGCAATGAATATCATACAAGTCTATTTTCGGATTTTATTCAATTAAAAACAATAATCCCCACATCAACCCCTTGGCATATAAATACAAAAACAAAACCTTTTTTTTTCTTTACCAATACTTATAAAGCCATTTTACAATTTCCAAACATAAACATTCAATCTCTACAGCACAGTTTGAACATGTATGATCACGTTCACTGGGGAATTAAATACAAAACTTGTGTGTACATGTTAGTTTATGAGTCTATACAGGAAACTTCTAAAAACAATTGACAATCGCAGAATGATTGTTGTATGTTTGCGTTAGTAGTTAAATCTGTACCTAATAGATTGTTGTTTTAGATTACTAGTAGATAAGTTATAATCCTCTCTCAATAAACATTATTCTTAAATGAAACTTCAAGTGAATTTAATAACGCTTAAACATTTTAGAAATGTTGTTAAATTGTATTTCAATATATGTCTGTAACTTGTCACATTTCTGGTCTTATGAACTAACAATAAAATAACATTAGTAAGAAATTACTTATATTTATCTATACATAAAATCCAAGAATTCGACCTGAACAATAATAACTTGAATCTGGATCGTAAAAACCAGATTGAATTCGAATCATAAATAAATTCAAGTTTAGGTTTTTGTATACAATATCTATTTACATATAGATATGTTATATCTACTTAATAAATTATAATTTTCATATTTTACTATATTTTCAAACATTTACCTTACTGCCGGGAACCCCTTGCACTTTAAATCTAGGGAGGACCGCAACTTTGACCCCCCCCCCCCCTAACTTAAACAACACCTATTGTAAATAAGATTTTTTTATTTAATATAATCTATAAGAAAATAATATATTTCTGGCTTTAGATTATTTGGTTTCAATCCAAATATGTAATATAGCAGTTGCATTGTGAACCGCGCTTCAGGCTTTTTATTATTATCTATATAGAAGATAAAATCATAAACACTCATGCAAAGTTGTGAATCGCCTGGGTTTTTACACGTTGCTGGAGGGTACAATTTATTTTCTGTTAAATCTGAAGTTCGGCGCTATTTATCCCACGGTGATGATTTAACCCTTTGCCCCATAAACTAAATTATCGTACGTTTGGGAAACACGGCAATCTCGCTAATAGAAATTTATTTCCACTGTCTGAATTGTGATATTTTGTCTGGTGCATATTTGCACGATATATTTATTTGTCTGGCTTTTTACTTTATCTTTTATGTTATCTTTGTAGATTTCGGTATTCAATAAAAACATTTATTTATCTATGATAACATATAAATGAATACTTGACCCATAAGGGTCGATCCACACTATCATGCCGGGCCCGGTTCGGTCTCGCTCCAGTCAAATTTTCAGTATAGTAAATACTGTATCGAAGCGTGATTGGATCGAGACCGTTAGATATCTATAGTGTGAATGATTTCATTGTTTACTGTATATTTAAATTTTGATTGGAGCGAGACCAGACCAGGACTGGCACGATAGTCTTGATCGACCCTAAAGGCTGGTTTTGTATATTTATATTTATTATAAATATTTACCATTCAATGTATACTATATATGTCGGGTGGAGAATTTAATGTTAAAAAATGTTATCTCAAAATTATCGCATATTTGAAAATAAATGTGCCAGACAAAAAGTTATTAGTTTTAAAAAGAGTATCGAAGAAAATTTTTTTCGTCATCTTCAAGGTTATATAAGGAACTTATATTTTTTATTTAGAAATCTTATTCTACGTGAAAAAACACGAAACTTTCAAAGAAAACTTTTTTTTGAACGCTGAGAAAATAATACGAGATTTCGGACTTTCCAGAATTTTTCACCCGGAAACCATCAACTTTAGAAAAAATGTGCTAGTAAAAAAATGTCTATTTTGATCTAATACAACTTGATAGATTTTTTTGCTTAAAAAATTTGTTTCTTATAATTCCAAGTGACTCCAACACAACATCTTATATATTCTAACTCCAACCACCTCATTTGTCAAGACCTGCTACTATCGACCCATCAACAACTTCTTGATCCTTCTTGTGTCCTCGAAAATCCCCTGAAACATATACTTGAGCTGTCGAATTAGAACCGATTTTAAAATGTATAATATGTGTTATTATATTTTGAATAGATAACATTGAAAATTTTCATACATGTTTTAATGTAATTATTTAATTAAATTACAAGTGTTAAGAAAACAATTATTTATGTCGAAAATTAATATGGCTTTTTGAATTTTTAAGTAAATTAAGTACTTATTCATTTGTACATATTTTTGACAGATTAATGAAGGAGCGTCATTTTCAGAAATATATTGATTCATATTAAGTTACAAATACTTTTTTGTGTAGGCAATAAAATAGTATATTATACCACGAGTCAATAATGATAGCTATTATTACCGAGGATAATTTTCGAACCGAGCCGCGTAGCGGCGAGGGAGAAGAAATTCCAAGGTAATAATAGCCATTATTGCGAGTAGTATACTGTACTTTATCCACGCCTATTTGAATTACTTTCATAAAACACAACTGAATACATACATAACCTCAAATTAATATAAAATAATTTTTTTCTATATTTTGGTTTTCATTCATTATATTTATATTTCCACCGTAGTATTTTTCCCGCCGAATCGAATAAAACCAACTACAACCCTTCATATGTAACGGGGGGTAAAATATTAATTACTAAAAATAAATAAAAAAGTCCACCCCCCTTGAAATTACTTAGGGGTCGAATTTTCGAAATACGAAGTAGCCTATGTCCGTCCTCGGGGTGCAAGCTATCTCACTGCCAAATTTCATCAAGATCGGTTGAGCGGTTTGGCCGTGAAAAGGTAACAAACAGACAGAGAGACAGACAGACACACTTTCGCATTTACAATATTAGTATGGATTTGAGAAATTGTGATTGGTGCACAAGCGGGTATAATGGTCATTATACCCGCTTGTGCACCAATCACACGTTCTCAAATTATTCATTATTCCCTCTGGGATTAATATATAGCATTATATAGTAAAACTACGTATGTAATACATGTATTATATATAAGTCGTGGATAAAAAAGTTTATGATACTGTTTTGTATAAATACCTATTTATGTATTCATTATAACTATTTTACGATTTCAGTAGCAATGTTACAAACTGAAAAGACTTATCATTAAAATATCATTCAACTTTGAATATGTCTAAAGAAATTAGTCTCTTTCAAGATTATTCATTCAAAAAAAGAAAAATCTTGGTGAGTTCTTCACTATTGTTTAAGTTTTAAAAATTGTATTGTGATTTTCTTTTGAATCAGAATAAATACGTACACATTTCTCTTGTTGTAAGGATATTTGTTTTGTTTAAAAATGAATCCAATTATTTTCGGATAAAGACATTTTTTCCCAGTGAAAATCTTTTCACCTTTCTTATTCTACAGTATTCGTCTCATTTTCATTATTCCAGTTTTTCCAAGAGATTTATTTATTTCCATCAATACAAAATGAATGCATTTGTTTTATACTAACCGTATATTGGAAAATATCATTAATTTAAATTAGTAACAAGTAATTTTATTAATTAGAAATAAAATTTTAATATAAATTTAATTATTTAAATTTGTATAATAAATATACATTTAGTTATCTTTTAAAAAACAAAAAAAACACAATAATTTTAAATATAATATATTAAAAAATGGTCATTTACATAAACTCATATATTATTATATGTACATATAAGTGTGTATTCTGTATAAATATTGAAAGTAAAATAAGTGTTGATGCACATAAAAAAGTATGTTATTCGATCCCTCGATAATAATACGAATTCAAGTAATAGCAGTTTCTGTAATAAAAGCTTATTGTTCTTATTTTCTTTTCTAACCTTGCAATGAAAAAATGAGAAATATTGAGTATAATAAAGGGAAGAATAAAACTGATAATTCATTATTTTAACATCCTTATTTAGAATACAAATTGCTTGATTATTGTTGAAATGTATACGAAAAAAAAGATATATAGCAAAACTGTTTTATTTACTTATTAACACTTAAAGTACTAGGTGATATATGAACAATGTCAAAACCACATCTGATATGTTAATAAAAAATAAATTTTATATCTTATCTTCAAACTTTGTTTTGTATATACCTACTACATTCATTCGTATGCATGTATTTACAAGTAATTTATATTTAAAATGTTAAAAAAGCTGCCCTTGAAGTGATTAATTAATAAACTTTAAGTAATACGTAAACATAAATGCGTCTTTTTCATAATTTACTCAATAAAGCTTTATTCTATTAAAAAATGTAGGGAAGGATGCCACGTTTGAAAATGAAACTTTTTGATTGATTAATGAATATATATACTAAAATTCAAAATTAAAGAATTACTAAAAATTTTCAATATTTTTAGGTATTTTTGAATGGCTGAATCTCCGCGAAAAATGGTCCTAGAACAGTTTTAAAACTTGTAACCTAGTAGTTAGGGCTTCACACGAGATGAGACTAGATTTATGTAAGTCTAGTCTTGTTAAAATTGAAGCACCTTATAAAGTTCGACCGTTGTACACTGTCGAAAACACATATGTGTATAGAGAATACCTACCCTTTGTCGTGAAAGAGCTATTCGTAAACGTTATTGCAAGTCGTTAGTGTGATTTAGAACACAGATTGTGACAATATCTGCTGTAGACATGTTCAGAAGTGCAATAAACCTACCATAAAAATATTCACAAATTAAGATTAACATCCCTGTTCACAAAAACCGGATTAAACTTATATAATAATAAATAATAGATCAACCGGAATTTTATATCGTACATTGAAATTAACGAGGCAGGGAAAAGTATTTAAAAGCAAATATATTAAAATTAATGCAGTGTTGCGCTTTTATATTTATTCAATGTCTTCTTTTTAACACCTTGTTTTTTTCTGATAAAAATAATTCTTGTATAACTTATAATTACAATACAGTGGCGTAGAAATTCTTTTTGTTTATTATAATATTTTTCTAAAGTAATAGGTGATAATAGAGAAGTCTTGCGTTGATAATCGTCTACGACCTACACAGTTTAAAACAATAATAATAATCGTATATAAATTATAAAAATGTTGCCACTCGTTTTCTATTTTTTATATACATATTTAGTACTAAAATTTTAATTTGTACTATATTTATTACACTATATTATGTATGTATAAATGAATATAATACGCTTGCATATTATATTTGGATTTTTTTATATTCCAACACTTCTAAATAAATAAAAAGTTATCCAGTTTTCGCTGTTATATATTCTTACTCAAAACGCAGCCTGGATTTTATTTCACAATAGTTGAAAATTCTTCGCGATTGTTTCTCTTGGAGTTTTTTTTGGTTGAAACCCCAGATCAACAAAGAGACAATCAACATTTCTCGACGTTGTGAAACATAGTAAATCGCCCCTAATGCTACGGGGACTCATACTAGAGTATATTTTTAGATTTTGTTATGTCTTCTAAACGATTTATTTATTAAAAAATGTATACTTGTTCAGTAAGAATTTGAGATTAATTTGGGTAAGCGTTTCTTAAAATTATTGACTATGAAGATATTAAATTAAATATTAATTTTACAGATTTACTGTTATTAATATACGAAATGTAATATAATAAAAATAATGCAGCTTTTGAAGGCATAATCAAAAAGTGTCATTGAAATATTTAATTTAAATTTTTATGGAATTGTATTTTATTTGATAAAATGGTATAAATATGTATTCTATATAAAAAATTGATACTCTTATATTCATATTAATTTTATATATCATTTGTGAATGATTAACTCACAAATAAATTTTATGTTGAACAAAGCCTATAAACTCCCAAAGTGGATTATTTTCTCTGCTGTAAATAAGGAGAATATTTACGAAAATTTAATGCCGTTTTTCATTAATATATTCGCTTTCTTCGGATAATTTTCTTCTGCAGTTTTATTTTCCATTAAGTTTGCTACCTACTCGATTTCCAGTATTTTACAATAGGTAGACTTTCTGGTTCGTTAACTTTTGATCTTAATGTAATTTCTGTCAAGAATAGAACAGTGACTCTCGGCCTAATTTATTTACAGAATCACTCGTTGATGGAGAAAAGTTAACGGATATTGTCTCAGATATTGAGATATTGAAAATTTTATTATTAAATAATAAATGTTACCTACACAATACTACACATTTATAATTTAATTATCCGTTGTATAGGTATTTAAAAAAATAAGATATATTTAAGTAAATTTTAAATACAGTAGATAATATAAAATTGAGTTCTTAGTTTATTAAAATTATTATTTTCTTTTATTAATATTGAATATTTATGTAATAGTAAAGTTGATTTTTTAAATGAAGCAGGGCTGTACATAAAAACAAAAAAATTACTTAAGTAGATGTGTACATGTATAAATAAACATTAAAAATGTAACTAAGTGCAAGTACGAAGCACTTTTTAAATACTTAAGTACAAGTACAAGAACTTGTTATTGATAAAGTACTTAAGTATAAGTATAATTATCCCAAAAAGTACTTAGGTATACAAATATTTTTACACGACATATTTAAATATTATAAATGTAAAGAAAATTAAAGAACAAAACTCAATACATTTCGTAAAAAATAATATTGTTATAGATACCTACTTACAATAAAATATTTTTTATTTAACACGCAATTATTTTTATAAAAATGAAATTTGTTTACAAAAACTATTTTTACAACTTAAATTTAAATTTAAAAAATTTCATTTAACCACATTACAAATATTTGAAACATTTCTCTGGACATTAAAATACGTTTTTATAACTTAAACAAAACATGTACAGTGGCAGTTCATGACAAATAGCTACAGGGGTTTCAGTTTGTACGTACCTACCTACTACATAAATACAATTCAAAATAAATAAAATAAAATATATTATTTTATATAACAAATTGTAAGTAAGCTATTCCATACAAAGTTCCAAATATATACCTACGCAGGAACGTTGTTTGTCATTCCATAATTTTAGTAGAGTTTCAATTCTACAGAATTATTTAATACAGATATGTATAACGGAAATACATAATTGATCTTGAAACTTCATTTCTTGTAATTTTATTACTATAATGGGTGTCCCAGATAACTTTTCCAGCATAGGAATCTCGGTATGTATTATGTATAAAATATGTATATGATTTGATTAAATGAGATTAACTATTTGTAATATACGGAAGTAGGAAGGGGTGAGTACCTATTACTAAATCAGAAAATTAATAATTCTATCTCTTTAAATGGTTACAACTTATTTGTCAATGTAGATAGATACTTTATGTTTCCCGTTTCTTAAGGCACTTTTTTTAAATTGATTAGTGAATTTATAATTGCAGGCTAGATGTCATTAAGTCAATAAAGTAAAACACAAAAGTACACATACCTATTTTGTTTTATCTAATACATTTTTCGGAATACAAAGTAGTCTATGCCTTTCCTCGGGATATGCCCAATTTAATCAAGATTGGTTCAGCGGTTTAGCCGTGAAAAAGGTAACAAACAGACAGACAGAAACAGATTTGTAATATTAATATGGATTAATAATTAATTTGCGTCTAAACACATTCGGTCATGTCAAACGTTTGTTTTTTTTAAGCGTGTAAGGAAGTGAGAAATAAGTAACCAGAAAGAGATAGATACTAGTGTTCTGACAGATACGCTCAATATAAAGTGAACATAAAACTTCTTTGGTTAGCCTGGTCACTAGTTTCTATCTCTTTCTAGTTACTTCTTTCTCACTTCCTTACACGCTTAAAAAATGACATTTTTTTAATTTCTGGTACATTCTACCAGAAATTCCATGAATCAACCAATCAAAGCACGTTGCTCCGTTTTTTGGTCAGACGTGTCTCGATTGTAATTGTGATTTATTCGATCGATTGCAATGGGGTGCTTTTTCAACTATGAGTTTGTTGCCAAAAAAGATCACATCTAAACCCCTTTCATACCCTAGATTACGCTGTAATATATCTAAATTAACAATCTGTTAGTTCGTATGTATGTATTAAAATCCATTATCGTTGTATTTAATGAAAATGGTAACCATATAAAAATAAAATGATACTAAAATTTGTACATAGGTCTGTAGAGGTATATACAGGGTGATTCAGTGCTGTCGTGCCAAACTTGAACAGTAAATTAAGAGAAATATTTTAAGTAAAAAACATTATATGTCCGGAAATTTTTCGTAAGGGGGCTACAGACCTCCAAAGATTTTATTCAAAATTAGTTTTTATTTAATATCTGGAGACCCCATTGTGCGGTCTCCAGATATTAAATAAAAACTAATTTTGAATAAAATCTTTGGAGGGCTGTAGCCCCCTTACGAAAAATTTCCGGACATATAATGTTTTTTGCTTAAAATATTTTATTAAAGTTATGAAATTTGATACAGGGTTTAGTATTAATAAGTGTTATCGATTTTTAGTATTGAGCAATTATAATTTAGATCAAGGCTGCATGGGGCCAGTGGGCCCATCGATTTTTATCTAGTATTTTTTTGTTCTTTAATGTTTTCCTAAATTAGACACTTGAATAAGATTGTATGGCACAAAATACACAAAAATACAATTTGCTCATTTATCATAGGATAAACCGTTTACGAGAAATATGGATGCAAAAGAAATGATGCAGAATTTGACTTAATACGGACGGTTCAAATTACAAAAAATATTTTTATATTCTTATTCTATGATAAAAAATAAGACAAAAAAATAATAAAATTATACCTCTAAAAATTCATCCTTACCAATAAATAGCCATTTTAAGTATCGCTTTCTAGTTATGTTAATAGTAAATTACTTTAATAGAACTGACTATAGGTCTAAGAGGACACGTATTAGGTGATATATGTACATGAACTGTTTTCTTACCGTTAATCAAAGAACAGGAATATAAATTTATTTTGTTTAATTTGAAGCATCCGTATTAAGTAAAATTCTGCATGCTTTCTTTTGCATCGATATTGCTCGTAAACGGTTTATCCTATGATAAATGAGCAAAGTATATTTTTGTGTATTTAGTCTCATACAGTCTTATTCAAATTTTTAACTCAGGAAAAAATTGAAGAACAAAAAATACTGGATAAAAATCGATGGGCCTCTTAGGCCCATACAACCCTGGTCAAAATTACTATTGGTTGGTACTGGAAATAGATAACACTTAGTAATACTAAACCTTGTATCAAATTTCATAACTATCGCACAATAGGTTCTCAAAATATTAAATAAAAACTAATTTTGAGTAAAATGTTTAGAGGGCTGTAGCCCCCTCATGACAAATTTACGGACACATGTTTATATAATGTTTTTTGCTTAAAATATTTTTCTCGATGTACCGTTCAAGTTTGGCACGAAAGTGCTGAATCAACCTGTATATACAATATACAATATACATACATATTTTAATATATAAATACTGTCAGTTTTAAAAAGAAACATTCAATTGTGAACGTAATACACATAGATTTTCTACTTAACTCATAAATATTAAAATAGGAAATACAGACAGCGTTTGCGTACCCTATATACTCCACACATGCACCGCAACTGTATAGTTAACTAGATTCATAGTAAACCAAAAACTTATTCGGACACATGTATGTAATATATATCCGTGTTTCAGCTTTTATGAATTTGTCAGTTGTAGCCTTTGACATGGGGTAGATGTCTAATATAAGGGGTAGATTATGAAGTCAAAGAGCTTACCAGGACGATTTTAACTATGTTAGGAATTTTAACACATTCACATCGGGTGAGAGAAATACAAATATCTTGTTTAACGCGTCTGTATCCTTTGATATCCTTGTAATGTATATTATATGTGTTCCTGCATTTTAATCTGTGAAATAAAGATGGTGCCGGGTCGTTGTGTTAATGCAGTCATCATAATAGATATTCAAATCTTGATGCTTTTCAACCTTTGTTTAATGTAGTAGTTTTCATTCTATTTGAGATAAACAATAATGTAATTTGCATTTCGTATAAACAAATATATTCAAATAACTAAAGTTAATTTGGTATTTGTTACGAACCATGCGGTAAGAATTTCAAATCTAATAATTGATACCTAAATAATATTTAGCTCCTATGACATGAATGATGACAAGTACATATGTGTTATAATAATGGAATTTTAACAATTTACCTTTTGAAAGTACATATAGATTTTTCCAATAAAACTAGTATTTATTACATATTTCGGTATTTTATTAATTGTTTATCAATATCAGTTTAAATGTCAATGATTTTAATTAAAAAATAAATATTAAAATTACTCATCATGCATATGCAATACTGGTCATCATCATCATTTTACCTCCAATAGCCCCATCTCTTGTCTAACTGAATTTGTAATTTCGTACAATTTTTAATGGAATTTTTGATAGATCTCGATAATTGTAATTTGACTCAATTAACCATAATTACATTCCAATTACACATGAAACAAATTGATTGAAAGATCTGGGAAGATATTTTGATAACAATGGAACACATAACACTAAAAAGAACACAAAGTTTTACTAGAAACTGTCACTCCGGCACAATATCCCCGTAATGTTTTTATGGTTTTAGTCTTGGTAAACTAACATTGAGTTTTTGTTCGTGAAAATCTATTAAGAAAGCAGAAACTTCCGTTGTTCTTATATCTTTCTTATTTTTACATTAAATTAGTAGTTTTTTAAGTACAAAAAGTTATCTATAATACTTAAACATGGATAGTAAACATTTCAAAGGTAAGAAATTAATTTTTTCGTATGATCGATTTTGGTAACTGCGTAGAGAAGGTTAACTCTATAAGGTGGAAAATCTTGTGCAGTAGAAGTAAAGTCAACCAAGACAATTCAAATCAATAAAAATCCTACGAAAATAAATTACCTATAAATATCTTTTCAATGTATATGGTACATTTGTATTATTGCGTACAAATACGTGGTGTGACGATTACCCTCTTTCCAATCTCCTTTCCATAATAAGTGAAGCATTTTACTATTGATTCGACTACTAAACGTGTTTTATATTTCGTAAAAATATAAATAATAAGTATATGACTATTTCAATATATTTCGAAAGCATTTAAATGTTTAGCAATAAATCACTACTGAAAAAAGTTCCTTAATGTACGAACGCAACCCTGTTTACATACAGGATCATTTTACATATATAAAAAGATTTCGGCACATAAAACTTTTATTTCGTATATAATTCAAAAGTTCTTTTGTGAACTTTGATACCCCGGTATTGTTTGGTAGACATTTGTAACCAATTGAAAGAAAATAAAAATTCTATAGAGACACACTGAATACTGAATATTATTTTACAAAAGGGATGGGTTGAAGAATTATATGATGTAATGCCTTTAGCTTTCTATTTATCACTTGATGACATTTGATTTTGCTGTTTGGAATCAATACACGTATACATAATACAAAGCGATAGCAAACCTTTTTTTATTCAATAACTCGTTTCAATAAAAATATATCTAAGGAATCCATAGAAATATAGCTAGTAGATCAGCGTTCGGCAAACTTTTGTGACAGAAGGGCTAAATCTGTCTATAACAATTTTAAAAAAATTTGAGAGCTTTAAGTATATTTTTTTACAAATAAGGTAACTTTTAAGTAATTTGATAAAAAATTATAATATTGATTATATATTTTTAAAATAAATTTTGATTTTAGAAAAATTTTGTACGTCCTGTTTTTTAAAACAATTTTTTTCAATTTTATTTTGAAATATGGTTCGCGAACCGCAGTTTGCTGACCCCTGAGCTAGACTATCAGTATAGTGAATGGTATTGAAGATTCACATTACGATAAAGTAAACAGTAGAACCTCGATATAATAGTCTAATTCAGACTTAGGAGTGTCTGATAAAACCAAACGTCCGTAAAATATTAAAGTAGGGTTACCGAACGCCTATGTTAAAATTGCCTGATTAGTTAGTTTGCCCGTTTATATAATTACGTGAATATTGCTAGTTTCCTAACATTTATTAAAATACGAGGTTTTTATTCATTTCACGTCATAATAATAGTGCGCACATATTGTAAGTGCCAGGTAATCACAAAAAATATGTATCTACTAACTCATTAGGTAATTTTGCTCTATAAATACAGTTAGCAAGTATTGCCAAAATGCTGGCGATATTTTTTGTAATAATTTTTTTAAATTTACTTCATTTTTTTAAAAGAGATTAATTAGTATTACAAAAAACACTAATATTACCTAATGAGTGAAGTAAAATACATTTTATCGAATCTCGGAACGTCTATATAATAATTAAAATAATCTGTCAAAGAAATTTGTAATCAGATATAATCATCAGGTGTCGATCTTTTTCTTGGGTCTTTTTATATATCAGTGGACTATATATAAGAAATATACCGAGGTTACAGCGGGAAAAAATATTTAATTGCGCAATGGATTTAAATTGAAGAGCAATCCAGTGGCTTTAAAATGAATAATAAAAGTTAATGATTTACTTTAGCTATTCTATATAAAAACGGCGTCAATTTACGATGTTAGTAGCAACATCATTAACGTCGTGGAAAAAATAGTTTTTTTTTTAATGAATATATTTTGCTTTGGTTAATCTGTATAAGAGAGCAATTAATTAACTTTTTTGGTGATAAGAAAATTAATATAGTTAATCGTTTTTAAAACGTCTTCAATTATAATTTTTTTTTGTATACTTTCGTGACCGTTGACCGTAAGAACTAACTTTTCGGGCTGTTCCTATTTTAAAACTTGACGTTTCGAATCTCATGTCGAAATACTTCTGAAGAAGACTTCGACATGAGAGTCGAAACGTCAAGTTATGAAATTCGACAACGGTGACAATAACCTGAAAAGTTAGTCCTAAAATGTGTTTATTTTTATATAACACCCAAAAATAAGTATAATTTTTTCAATAATTATTTGAAGTAGGTACATCTTTAACTGTTTATCATTTTAAAGTCACTGAATCAATATTTAGTTTAAATTATTACGCATTCAAATATACTGTCCCGTTTCCGAGATATATTTTCTTAATTTCTGTTTATTTATTCAAGTCCCAAGAAAAAGATCATCTCGACACCTGAAGAGGATATCCAATTACAAATTCCTTTAGCGAGCATTTTTAGGATATAAATAGGTAAACATCCCGCATACAGGCATTCGAAGATTCGAAAGAAAACTTGTTAATAATTATTGTTTTTAATTTTGCAAGACTTTGATATTTTATATTCTTCCATTACGTATAGAAACCTGCTAAAATGCCACTGAAAAAAAATGCGAATAGTCTCATAAAAAAGTCGTTTACTTCCATTAATGATATTATTCATTCCATTATAAAACTTTAAATTAAATTCATTCTAATTCATTTTATGTAAATGTATTTTTCTATAGAAATTTTCTTGGAATTGTATTTTTAGGTATTTTCAATTTATCCATATTTATTAAATTCCATTGATATGTTCTAAATCAATTTTTTTTTCAATCAGCACTCAAAAGTGTTTGTTAATATTTTGTAATTGCTGAAATATTTTATTTTATTTTAATACATAATATACACTGTGGGAGAGAAATGGTTTTCAATTATCAACTATTTTCTTCTTCTGAAAGAGTAGGAAAGATTTCTTAAACAAGACTACAACATTTGAGAAAATAAAAACAATGTAGACACTACTGACTTACGTACATAAATCCCATCAAAATAAAACAGCCTGTTTGTCTGAAATATAGCCAATAAATCTTGTAGAAATAATTTATAAAATACAGAGATAAACACAGTATGTCCAACTTTAAGAAACGAGTTAATTTGGCAAGTGCTTAACGACATCTGACCTGACAGATTGAGCCACCAGGTTGGCAGTTCTGCAAACCTCAAACCGCTGATTTCCCAAAGGCCTCTAACATATCCTAGTTACAAATGTTTCTACGTCCGAGTTCTAATTAGGGTTGTGTTGATTGACGTCGTTTATTAACAAAGAGCCATACAAGTTTTTAATTAATATTAAACATTCGGAAGTGAGGCGGCATTTCGAGAGAAAATTGTGGTATAATTTGTGTAATTCTGTTAAAATATGGTGATATAAAATCTGCCTTTGTCAATGCTGCGTTCTAAATAGGAATATGATTATTTTTCATTCTTGTTAATTAGGGTATTTCAGAAAGTTTTTAACTAATTAAAGATAAATAAATAATGTTTCTACAGGGTTTGTAGAATATGAATGTGACAATCTATTTGCGTCAATTATATCAAAAATGTCTTATAACAATCAATTGAATGGGAAATTCAAGCATATATTTAAAGGCAGATTTTTTTTCTTTTTCATGACAACATAACTATGACGTCAATTAACTCTTATTGAATAGCAATATATATATAATATATGTTATTTTTGGTACTTTTGGAACAACAGTTTTTCTCTTTACAGCGACATAAAAATTTTATAGTCGTGAATACAAAAATATACAAAAAACAGTAGTTTAATTTTTAATCGTATAAAAACAACTAATAAAGTGTCAATAGATTGAAAAGATAAGCTAAAAATCAACTTTATGTGCCAATATTATTAATACTGGGCAAAATAAGACATTTTATAGCAGTTTTTACTGTTTGGTGTAAAGATAATACCCGTAATATGACGATGCAAAAACATTATAGTAACGAAGAAGAAAAACAAATAACTACCTAAAAATATACGCTTGAATTTTTCTTTTTGATAAATACGTAAATTAATCGCCGTGTTGAAACTTCCAACTAACCAGTGATTAAAGTATAAGTAGTGTTTTTTTAAACATAAGAAAATGAGTACAAAACGCCTCCATAACGGATACATTTGTAACACCCACCAACGATTCATCAATCTCAAGTATTTGAAACGGACCAATTACCCAGTATATATTAATCAAAACTACAATTTACTATATAATAATAATTAACAAACGACCACTAAACGAATGCAAGTTGATTATTTAATAGCTTTTATTTTGTGACAAAGATAGTATGTAATACCGAAACAGAACCCACCCATATGATTGATTAACTAGCTTGTTCGACACCGTTCTTGCGTGGGCAAACACTTTCTGCGAATCTACCGTTATTACACTTACAATTAGTTAATTAAATTTGCAACCTTGTAACCAAAACACATGTATGACGTATACGACACTTCACCAAAGTACAATGGCCTTTTTAATCACAGTCATATAAAATGAATTGATTCAGTTTCAGATAATGCAGTGTGATTCCTGTGGGGATTCATAGATGCCTGTAGCAGTTTTCTGCGAATTTTATAAATATAAAATGAATTTGATTGATGATATCGGATTAATAACGTACAGGGAAAAAAATAAACACTAATTAATTTGTTTTCTAATTTTAGAAATTTCATGGTGTCTCTGTAACAAAGAGAGATTATGTTTTGGTGTAACAGTATTGTTGCTGGGTAATAAACGTACGGTTAGATATAATTTTACCAGTCCCACGTATTAAAAGGTACATTATGTAAATTTAGAACTGATTATACATAAAGGTTGGTTAAAAATAAGGGCCTGGCAATTAATTTGTTTTCTGTCAATTTAGTATAAAAAATGTCAAGTTCAATAAAAAAATTGCGCGAATTTTTTTCAACAGTCGTTTTTTTCATTACATATTGTATAATTAAACCTTTTTCTAGATAGTAACATAACTCTCATTTAGTATCATTGTAATTTTTTTTCTCTTTACTATAAAATAAAAAAAATAAAATCTATAATAATCTCTATATAAAATATTTTGAATAATTTTTGCAGGAATGAATCTTTGTAGTGAACAAACTTAAGTGACCCGAGTTACTAAAAAGACTAAAGACTCATTGTTCTTCTCGTTATATATGATCTGATATTAGGTACCGTTTATTGGAAATTCGATAACTATTTTCTTTTTTGTTTTCTAAAGAAAATATTACAGTAAGAACAATGACTCTTTACTCTTTTTACTAACTCAAGTCACTTAATTCAATACAAAAATTAATTCCTGCAAAAACTATCCACAATATTTTATTGAATGACTCACTGAACAATTCACTAAAAAACTCATTCTTTCCATCTCTAATGTGTATTATCAAAAGATTACTCTTTACACCGTATTTCAATCTAAAGAAAAAGCGGCGCCACCCAAGAGGTTTCTTTGTCTGTCTAATTATAAAGACTAAGTAGGTATACACAATAATCTTTTATTTTTTTTACAATGTTCAAAATGCGGTTAATGCTTACATTAAGAAATAAAATCTACCTATAAAAATCTAAAATTATGTTAAGTGTAAAGTATTTAATATAATATATCTATTGTCTATATACCATACCTGAAATAAACTTTATTCAATAAAGGAAGGACATTTTCTAATACAGCAATTATTTGCGGCTCTCAAGGGTCTTGTAGATGACTAACCTTAAATAGACAATTTAATAACAAGTTACAAAAGCAATTTATTTAAATGTAGGGTTGCCAGGAACTCAAGATGTAAAAAGAGAACTATTCCATTTAAAAAGAGGTTTTTTTTATTTTGTATTCATTATTTTAATAAATAACTTCAGTTACATTTTTGAACGTAGACTTTCGCGGTTATTCAATTGTATAAACATTTGATTGTTTATACAACTTTATTTACAGTTATATTTTTACATACATTTAAACTAAAAATAGTTAAATATTTATTCACTGTCGGCAGTAGCATAAAACAGCCCCTAAAATCTAGCACATTAGGTATATTTGGAATCGGAGCTCCCATATCTTATCTTATCTTGGGCCCCTATACTGGAACCTGTTGGCGGGTCCCCTAAGAAAGAATTTTTATTTAGTAAGTTTTTTAGGTCATTCAATAAATATAATTGAAGTGATCAGATGTTTTGGTCTTTCAATTAGAATTTTTAAATTTAATCATAGATTTTTTTTAAATAAAAATTAAATGCCATTTTTAGTTTTTAGTTTGTGATTTTTACCTTAAAATATTGCCACTCTCAAATTGAAATTATGGGCTACTTTTTATGGGATTTACATATTTATAAATGCGAATATAATAACCAGGACTATCATAAGTCAAAATATGCTTTATTAAAAAAAAGAACAAAAAAGAACATTTCAATATAAAAAAAGAAAGATTTAAACTCAAAAAGAGAACATATTCTCTTTAAAAGAGATATTCTGGCAACACTATTTAAATGTAATTAAAAATTATCTCTCTCTCTCTATGTGATACGTTATTTTATCTAATCTTAATTGAATTATTAAAAAATAAATATAAAAAACACAATTTTGCATAAAGCTGACATATGTATAGCATACTACATACGTAGCATATGTTACAGTTAATAAGTGTCAAGGGACATTTAATTTGCTATATACTTGCATCATTTTATCAATTATATTACTGTTTGTACACTTGTGATATATGTAGTTAATAATTTAGAGGAGTGATTAAATATAGGTAATATTAAATTATACATTTTTTATCATTCGGTTTTAGTAAATAAATTAATGAACAGTGATTAATTGGCAAAATTAATTGAACATAAAATTGGATTCGATAGTTCTTTGATTTAGTATTGATGTTATTCATGTTAATTAGGGCATAAACAACAATGTAAGCACCAAAAATATTAATTAGTCAAAGCAATTTATTTTCGTCAATACAGAAGGCTTCAAATTAAAAATCAGTTATTTATTTGAATATTCTCACTCACTACTTCTCTGTGTATGTTACCGGCAATGTATAGAATTCCTAGGTATTCTATAGAACAAGCTTGTCCAACCCGCGGCTTGGTGCGGCCTGCGAGGATAATTTAAAATAATAATAATAATAATTTTATAATAATAAACCTGCATTGAAATTAGCACGACTAAAAAAAAAGGTCTTCAGTTTTTATTTATCTAATAAATATTTATATTAACGAAAAATGAAAGATGTACAGTTTAATTTTTAATATAATTTGTCTTATTTAAATTAAACATATAAAAACATCTTTGTTCATAATTTAGTGCTAATATCACAACGTAGAAAGTAGTAACCACGGGTGCCAAAAAAAAAAAAAACAAGTAGCAAAAATGTGTTCATTAACTACTACAGCCCGCGGAAAACACGTAAATCTTATTCTGGCCCGTGTTATACAAAAGGTTGCCCAGTATTGCCCACCCCTGGTCTAGACAACCTAACTAATAGCCGGCAATGTAAGAAATATAAACAAAAATAGGCTAAGCCGACCAATTTTAATCCAGGTACAGATGTTGCCTTACCTTATGTTATAAAATACTGCAGATGCAAATGAATTATTAATTTTTTTTGATCATTTTCGTTAGCTGTAGGTTTGTACCGACAATACTGAATACTGAATTTATCTTACTTATGTAATTTTAAATCATATAATAATATGCGTCTGAACTGATATTTTATTTTATTTATTATAATAAATATCAAATGTTCCAATACTGTTTATGTGATTTTGTTATTTCAACAATAAAGGCTCTAAGTTTTACTTAATATGAATTTTGACTTTTTAAAATTACTTAAATAATACCTATCTGCTTTAAAAATATCATTTTGGTCTTTTATTTAATACATTTCCTAATATTATCTTGGCGTTCTATGTAATTCCTAGGTGTTCTATGTATATAATACCTAAAAACGTATATAATAAATTTCTATTAAACTAATATTTCATCCTTTGCCTGAAATCGTAAGGATTGTATAGAATTCCTAGGAAATATATATAATGCCTAAAGAATATACTTTGCCGGTAACATGTACACTAGATTTGAAGAATGTTCACTATTATAAAGATTATAAAAAAATATTGAATTTTGGCCTTATTTATTAAATTATAAACAGCGAGTTATTTACTTATATACATTTCCTTACATGGATTGTGAGTGGGAAATGGATATTCCCCAAGGTGATTAGGGCCAGAACATACTACTGGCCCAATAGACATGGGATTTCAAACATATAATATACATATTATATCTAACCTATCTATACCCAATTAATAGCCATATTCTCAGAGATAGCACTAATTGTAAGTATGTTTAATGTATATATTTTACATACAGGGGAGAGTGAGGTAGTTACGAACACCTAAGGAAAAAATATATAAATTAAACCTGAGTAAGAAACCAATATACCAATTTTAATAAAATATTAGAACAAAATTAAAATTCAAGCAATTTCTGATTACTCGGTTAGCATTGGGTAATCATGAACAGTGGAATAATTAAACCTAATTGATAAAAAGATGTACTTTGACTATTGGCACATTTATCATGTGCCCATGAATTGTCCTTGTAGCACATTACCTAGTCTTCAATAACAAAAATAGATATTTTCTTTATCAACATCTTCATTTCTTCTTTTTTAGGGTTCCGAAGAAACCCTATTAATCTCACTTTGTCGTCCGTCCGTCCTTTTCACTCAAAGCTAAATATCTCGTAAACTATATTAACTAGAAACTTGAAATTTTTACTGAACATGTAAAATGACACCCTTTAGTAAAATATGTACAAATTTAATTTATTGAATAAATATTTTTTCAGGGGAGGGCAATACGGAGCTAAAGCTAGGTAAAAAAATATTTTTTTTATACCAAGGCATGTGGCATGTTAAAATGTATAACCAAACAAGCAGAATTTGACCCTTTTTCTATTTTTTTTCTAAATCAAAAATGGTGCCTGTAGGGGGCTTTAAAGATAATCCAAAAAAACCAAAAAAATGTATACCAAGATGTGTGGCATGTCAAAATGTACATCTCAATTCGTAGAACATGACCATATTTTTTTTTCTAACTCAAAAATGGCGCCTGTAGGGGGCTAAAAGCAGTGTTTTATTTTGCCCCCCCCCCTCTAACTCTGTAACAACTGGCTCAAAAAATCTGAAAAAAAATTGGTAACGAGGTTTTGGTGGGACTACCAACGACAAATACTAAAGTCAACAATATAATTTTAAATTTTGGAATTATTCGGAGGGGCGTCATAGAATTTTTTACTTTGATATCTAGGCATGTGGTATGTCAAAGTATAGATCTCAATTAGTAGAACTTGACACTTTTTTATATTTTAACTTTAACTTAAAAATGCACCTGTAAGTGGTTCCAAACATTTCACGTAGTACGTACTTCGGAACCCTTATGGCATACACTCGTGTATGTCTTGCCCGAATTATTTACTTGATCGTTAAATTTCCAATTAACGTCATGGAACTGTCATATAAGTTTGATACCCCGTTTGTTAACTAACACACGTTTAGTTATTATTTTATAATACCGAATATACAAATAAATAATACAAATTTTTCAAATAGTTGTCACTTGTCATGAGAATCGTTAAAAAATAATCCTATAAAGAACATTGAAAAACAGGTGAACAATTATTTTGTAGTAATCATTTATGATAGTTATCACAAACATAGTTAAGTAAAAAAATGTCAACATTTTAAGGATGTACTGAACTTGTTTGTGTCAAAAGTAATGTAAATCTAGATAGTAATGCAGAGACGTATATACAAATTTCGGACCTCTGGCAAATTGTGAAGCAATAAAATAAAAAATAAAAATATGAAACAATGGCCAAAAAAGGTCCTCAGTAATAAAATATACACTCTTGACTTTGACGTCCTTTAAGGCTGGGATTCCCTGAATTTTTGTCAGTTCAGTAATGAATGGCCGAAATCAAAGTAAATATTCACTGTAAAAGTCAAATTCGTTACAGTCACTAGACAATCGATATTAATACATTATTGACGTTATAAAAACTGTCATTCTCATTTTTGATTATTTAAAAATATACATACATACAATATAATTGTGTTGATAAGATGAAAAATTTTGGCTATGAATGTTCGTTAGAATTTAAAAAAATAATAACATAATTTACGCATTTAGATTAATGTAGAATGAAGGTGTAATAAAAATATTCATATCATTTGTTATAAATAATATAAAAATAAAATAAAATACATTAAAAACTGTATAACAATTATATTATAACTATTATATCTGATTAATTCAACTCGAACTGTCATTATTTTCATTAGCACATTTATTATTCTGCACATTGTTGCCAATTCATCTCTTCTACTTAATTTGATATCTTTTATTGTCTTCAATATTTTGCATTTTATGTGTATTAATATATTAATACACTCCATAATAGACCATGAAAAAAAACATATATATATAATAAAAACATTTAATGACTAGACGGTGAAAAATTAAAAAAAAGATATATTTATAAACAATTTATCAACGTTTCATCGATTTATGAG
This sequence comes from Sialis fuliginosa, assembly GCA_961205875.1. NCBI lineage: Eukaryota > Metazoa > Arthropoda > Insecta > Megaloptera > Sialidae > Sialis > Sialis fuliginosa. Next base: position 16,543,876 of record OY540812.1, read on the forward strand.
ACTTATGGGACATATCTTATTTATTTTATCAACTAACGATGCACACACTCGTTGCAATTAGCTTAAAAATTACACAGATAATTAAAAAATAATATTTATTTTCCAGTTAAGCTGAGTCATTAAAAAATACTAGTGCTGATTGCAATGAGATTGTGTTCTTCTAATTCGTTTTAACACATAATGTGTACATAGTATATATAAATATACATAGGTACATTATATAACTTTTATATATAATACAACATTTTATCATATAACTCGCTTGTCACAAATCCATTAATTAAACGACTTAAAAATCGTGTTATCGACTGTATGTATTTTTTCGTGTTTCAAATTGTTTTGCACCGCTTATCTGGACGTTTAATGGCGTGTTCACACCGAAAAAACAAAACACGAACATCGTGTCTTTTAGACAAAATGTCTACAAATTTTAAAAACAGAGTGTTCACACCGAAAAAACACTCGAAAAACGACAAAACAGGAACATGTTTTCACAGACAAAATTGCAACTTTTTACCAACATTTCGCCAACAAGACCTCATTAAGGGGATAACAAAATATAAACATGTCATTTTTGGCGTTTACACCAACAAAAACAAAACAGCAACATATTTTGATTGACATTTTAACAACATGTAATAAAACAGACCCTTAGTATCGGATAGATTTGTACAAAAAAGACACTGTTTTTGTTATCCATTTCATATGGAAAACAAATTGTTTTTTTTATTTTATATTGGAGAAATACGTACTATTTTCAACCGTTGAGTTATCAGTTTTTTGATATTATCAAAATAAAACTAGTAATTACATTTTTAATAACTTATAAAATATAACGCAGTAACAAAATCCATCAACAAATTTTAATTATCTAATTCAGTAATTGATTAATTAATTAAATACTAAATAATAATAACCTTAACAATAGAAAACATTTCAAAGTTTATTATTATTAATAATTTAATAAAATATTTTCTATAAAGGAAATTTAATATATTATTATATTATTTATATGTATATGTTGTATAAATATTTTATATAATTACTTATATTATATTTTAAATAATTATAATATATAATATTTAAGTACTATAAAGTTTACCCGAGACTCACGACTCTTTTATTATTATTAAACGGTGAGAGATATTTAAAAAATGTATAAACAAATTTCATTTAAAAAAAAATGATGTATAATTTTAATTGATGTAAATAGTTCTAATAGATTTTCAAATAAAAATTTAACACTTTATAGGTGTCCTAAAATTCACTGTTAAGTACCTGCTACGTTTCCGAAATCGATTAGTTTTCAAATAGGAGTACAGATGGTTTATGATTTATTATTCATTTGTATGCATATACAAATAACATTTCCTTTAAATAGTATCCTCTCTATACCTAAAGTAATAATAGTACCATTATGGTATTAACCTGTGTCTTACCAAATTTAAATATTTATAAAATCATATATCTCTATATGGATTATAAAATATTTTATAAACTCCAAAACTATATTAAAGCTATAAAAAGAGCATTTAGTTAAACTTGGTAATACCGGGCGTAAGTATTCTGTTTTCTTAAGTTAGTTGGACAATTTGTATCCCTCTACAGGGCGAATCAATTTAATCAAAAATATAAAAATATGTCGATGTATGATATGAATTGATAAATTTGATTAATTTTAATTTATATAAGATAAAAAAAAAAAAAATATTCAAATTTTAAATATTGAAAAATCAAAACTAATTAACTATATATATACTTTTTAAAATACTATAATATGTATAGTATATCATGCACGTGCAAAGTAAAGAAAAAATGTATTGATAAAATATTATTACACATAGGCAATAAATCAACCTTTTCTCAGTTTATATTTCTATAGATGTATATGACAATACAGGGGTGTACAATCAGTACAATAGACATGATGCCAATAACAAAGTATCACTGAAATTATGATTTTAAATAATGATTCTAAAAAAATGTATTTATTTTTATATTAAAAGCGAGATTAATATAATTTTTTTTAAATAAAAACACAAAATACAGTAATCCGCCATGTAAATGGAACACCAATCAGAGCGAATGTCGTTACGCCTAAGTAAACATCATTTTGTTTCATTAATATAATTATTATTATAAATAATTTTATGATTTTAAATTAGCAGTTTGCTCAGTTTTGTGTTACCAAAATTAAAACCGAGAAACGTTAGCGATGGAAAATGGATTTATTATTGTTGACAAGGAGTGTTTACATAGGCGTGACGTCAAAAATGCGCTATGATATTTGCAAGCGTTTTGGCGTCAAATTCAAAATTAGTTTTAAAAGGGTCAATTTTTTCTTTGGCAAAGGTTTCGTAATTACTATTCCTCCGTTGGTAATAATAATACATTTTTACTGCATAGTATACGTTTAATAAAATTCATAAAAATCAATATAAAAAACATAAAACTTTTCATTTTTTTACAAAAGTAGTGATATGTTTCTAATTTTGTGAAGATTGGTGAGTTTTATGTTTTGTTTTTAATTTTTATTTTACTTCATATTACATTAAAATAAAATTAAAATAACATTCTAAATATTATGTTGGACAACCCTGTATTCTTGTCAATAGAAACATGTTTTTTTTGGTGTGAACGCTCTAAAAACATTTGTCGAAATTTTGTTAAAATGACGTGTTTGTGTTTTGTTTTTTAAGAACAAAACACAAACTGTGTCAATAGAGACAAGTTGCAATTTTGTTGTAAAAATGTTCCTGTTTTGTCTTTTATCAACTGTTTTTTCGGTGTGAACACCACATAAGGATTATCAGTAGTCACTCCCGCCACACGTCTACTGTTATTATCCTTCCAGGACAAAGGTCACGTAAACATGAAGGCAATAAAGTTGACCCCCGCAGCCAATTCGTTGATAGCTTCAGACCTATACCAACTGCTGGCACTAAACGATTATATAGATTTTCACGAAAATATTTTCGTTGTGTGCTAACCGTAAATTGGAAACTGTTGCGGTTGAGAAAGTCTATTAGAGTCTACACATATTGTTTAAATTGTTTTTATTTCTTCTAAGTTTACTCGATCTTGCAGTTTTTTATATCAAATATAAGAACATTTCAACAATATATACAGGCCCGGATTTAAAAATTTGCCGCCCCTAGGCTGTTGCGAAAATTGCCCCCCCCCCCCCTCAAAACAGTTTAAGTCATAGATGTCAAAATATAAAACTCAGGATCTTTTTTTTGGTTGCGTCAGTTTCAAATTTTATAAATTTTTATAAAGTTACATTAGGGAACATAAAAACTGAAGACCTTTATTTTTTTAGTCATGCTTGAGTTACATGTATAGAGAAATTATTGCTTATGAGTTGAAATTTTTACGTCTCGATTTTCGGATGGCAAACTCATCGATAATGGAATCAAAATCAAATTCAATTCCCACGAATATAACAAGTTTTCAAAGTTCCCACCAAAATTTGCCGCCCTTCAATTCTTGCCGCCCTAGGCAGCTGCCTACTCTGCCTGCTTGGTAAATCCGGGCCTGAATATATATGTATATGTTTTATGGTTAGATTTAAAATATTGATACGTTCATGTACATAATTAAAAATCAGAATTGTAAGATTTTACAATGTATTTTGTCAGGTGGAATTATAATTGTCAATTATACATCTTTTCATGCATTAGTATTATATCATGTTATCAAATTGTGGTAATATTTTTTCTTGAGTTCAGTTGTGCATCGTACTTTAAACTGTAATTGATCACGACACGAGATACTGGCTAAAATGTCAAAAATATGTAATAAGAGTTGTCACAAGTACCCAGTGAAATTACTTAAAGTACAAGTACCAAATACGAAATGAAAGTACTTGAAGAATCAGTAATATTGAATTTTTTCAAAAGTACTTGCTGTGCTTTAAGTACTTTATTTATTAAAATCAAAATACTTCAAGTATTAAGTACCTACTTCAAGCAATTTTAAATGTGAAATACTTGTTAAGTATTTCGCTTGTTAAATTCAAGTATATTACGCTCAAAAAGTACTTAAAGCATCAAGTACTTTCTTACTATTGTTTATTCTACTTGAAGTAAAGTACGCCAAGTACTTTTCAAATATTTTAAGTATTAACTGTTCTGTATGTTATAGATACAATACTCGTATAACTCGAAATATAATATAACTAAGAAAACATTTGTTACATAAAGTAGTCCGTTGCGAATATTTTTCCACAAAAATAATAAATTATCAAAATTCTTTATGTTTTGTATTTTAAGTGTAAACTCCAACTAAACATGAACCAAAACCAAACCCGAAATAACCAAAGTCATTATAATAGAGTATCTAGTTAAAAAAAAGTTATATTGCGTTTTTACATGGATATAATCTATAATTTATATGACCAGTTGTTTGGTCGCCACTGAAATATACAATGATCACTCACATAATTTTAAAATTCTTCAGGGACTTGCACCTTATCATCCATATATACATTTTAAATTAAAATCATACCGCAGTAAAATTCGGTTTGCTTGAAATAGACTGCTTCCATAAATAATTAACAGACAGCGGTTGTATGGAACATACGGCGGCGCGGGCGGTGAGAGAAAGAGAAGAGCAAAGGTGAGTTAAATTTTCTTGTAATCCCGGTAATTTGTATGAATTCTTAACGACTGATGCTCACAGTCGTATAGATGTTATTAGTATTTTCCGAAAAACTATTCTCAGAATCAATATAAAAAATAAATATGAGTATTTTTCGGTAAACAATACAATACATATAAACACACAGATTGTCTATGGGTATACTTAAGCGCGCAATTCGTATACACTTATAGCATTAAATATATTGTATTTGAGCAATTACATTTTTAATTCTGAGCATTATACTTAACATAAAGTGTGACATTAAAAAAAAAATTTTTACCAACAACATTTTCCGTATAACATTAAAATTTTGTTTTGCGCAATAATATTTGCGTTCATTATTGTATAATTTAATTTGTTTTAATTTTATAACTTTTAATTTGGGGGGGGGTGTTCCATTACCTCCCCCCCCCCCCCTTTCCAAATAAAAATGATAAACCTGAAGAATATGCCGTTACCGACGTCACAACTATCAAATATCACGTGTTGATGTGTTAGAATAGACCTAACCTAACCTAACCTAACGAAAACTAACCAACCCAAAACTAATCAACTCGATTTCGCCCCAATAGATTGCCGTAACTAAGGACAGTTAATTTCGATTTTATTAGAACATCAACATAAAATATTATATGATATTGCTCATTTAGTACAAATTTCACCAACCTAATACTCATTTAGCCATTTAAGGAGAATTTTTTTTGTCATTTTATTTCTTTATTAAACAAAAAGTATTTTCTTAACGCTAGCTTATATTAACTATTGCTAAAACACAAAAATACTGTTCAATATTGAAGAAAGAGAAATTCTATAATAATATAAGTGTTAGAATAGTATATTTAATACTCTTCACTATTTTTCATTTAAAATAGTGCACGTTTAATTTGTTACCATTGTCTATGTGTATTTATGAAAACAATATTCATAATTGATCTGAACAGCTAATTTAAATTAAGTTCGTGTGTTTGCTTGTTAAATTAATCTTAATTTGGATGGAACATTCACCAACTTATTCCGTAAGATCTCTCATGTAATATACGCGAAAGGGAAAAGCACTAAAATAATGTGTCTCTAACCAGAAAAAAATTCTTTCAGATTAAATATCATGTGATACGCTGAAAAGCATACCAGAGATACATATCTATATCAAAACTATGAAGAATTGATAAAATATGTAAGGAGAGTGGGGTAATCACGAACGCGAAGTAATCGCGAATTCAGTGGTTTCAGTGATTGTTATAGTATATTAATAAAAATTTGTCGGAAATAGTATTGACAAAAATTAGTATAAAAAGTTTAATCGGCAAGGGTCCGAAGAACGATTCCAGATCTTGGAAGTTAAATAAACTTGAGATTTTACAGTAGATAGTAATAAACAAATACGTATAAGAACTCATTCAACTTTATGAAGTTGGGAATAAAAATAAAACACCTTAGACATTTTTAACACCACGTACAGTCGTCTGCATTAATGGTCTTGCAGTTTGTATTAATTTTCGTTTATCACAAACTTATTGTTAGTATTATAATATTTAAATCATTTCTCCATGTATCAAACAAAGACAGATATTTTGAAATTCATTTGCTAGATAAAGAACTACTCTTCGTTTATAGTACTCATATATATTTGTGCAATTAAATTATTATGTAATCTATTGAAAATTGTATACGTAAATTTTATGGCAATAAATATTTGATATTCCGAATTTTAGTATTTAATTATATTAAACTTGATAGAAAAAGATAACCGACGATGTTTGTCTTTAAATTTGGAATCTGTTGTAAGCGATTCTAGCCTTTAGGGTGCCAGACGAGTTCTGCAGGCGACTGTACATTAAGCCCTGATCTAGCCGGATGTCCTGCTTATCGACTTTTAAGTCTGTGTTATTATGTTTAAATAAAAATATTGATTATTATAGATCTAAGTGATCTTTTTAAAGCAATTAATACATTTTTAGTTACCTATACGTGTAACTTTTTTATGTTAATTCACAGATTCTAAGGATAAATGGGGGTGCATTAAAAGATGCACTTTATAATCACATTTTTTCGAAATGCAAATTTTTTAATACATACTTTCGTTTCTTGGTTTTTTCTATGCTAAACGTATCAAACACAATGTTCAATTTTTAAATAAATGCAAATTAAATTGTCACGAATATTTATAGTGTGATAGATATATGGTATTCCATCTTATGTTTAAATGATATATGTATTTGCTCCCTGGATAACACTTCAACTGATCTATATTTCTGAAGGAAGAATATTCAAAATGATAGATCAAATACGTTTTTCGTTTCTGATATAACAATTTGAGTGAGAGAGAGAAAGTAGTAGACATATATAGGTATAATCTGTCCAAAGACATCATGGTAAAAAGGAAATTCAGTGTAGCATGTATAGCAGTGGTATTTCAACTTTGTAACTTTGTATTTGTATTGATTTTTTATAAAGTATTTAATGAAAATTTTAATATTCAACACTTCATTTCAACGAAATTAAAAATTATTTATTTCAGAGCAAAAAGATAAATTTAATTTGTTATTTTTTGTAGCAATTTTTACAGACATAACAAATTGCATTTTATAGTATTAAAGATAAAAAAAATATGATTTAATTACTCAGGTAGGTATTATAAGAATTCTATTAAAATGTAAAATTCAACAAGGCAGTCTTATTTTATTTTTATAATTTTTATTTATTTGGAAAGATGATTCTTTCTACTTTTTTGTATTTTGAAATTTTCCATACAGAACAAAAATACGATACCCCAATTCGAGTTTTTGCTGTAATTTTTGGTAATGGAAAACAGAAAAACCGGTTTCTTACCACATGAAAACAATATCAATCGACACGTGTTGCTAACTACTACGCTCTTGATAAGGACTTCTTGTGAAGTCGAAACACGTGTCGAGTGACATTGTTTTCTTGTAATTAAGGTGTATATGTTTGATTTAAATGTAATTATTGGTATCAAAGTATGCCGTGTTTAGACTAAAATGACAAAACTTCAACACTTCATATTTAAAAACGTATAGGGAATTGTTGGGACCCCATTTTGAACAATTATTTTTTCAGGGACTCCCTCCCTGATAGAAAAACAAAGAAGGTCGTTAGATATTAATTTATCACTGGTAAATAGAAATGTAAAAGTATTTTAAATTATGCCAAACATGTTTCACGGACCCCCAACAAAATTCCGCGGACCCCGAGAGTCCGCGGACCCTAGTTTAAGAACTGCTGATTTAGTATATTAAATAATTCAACTGATTGATTGTAATTAACAGACTAGAAAGTATTCGTAATCGAAAACCAAAACATAAAACTAAGCCGTGAAGTATTTTTACATCCACTGGCCTATTTGACTATCCGTTTTCCCCAATATAATATTTCACTATTTACTATGCCATATAAAAAAAATCGAAGAACGCTGCACAGCTTTTGTCACGTTTAACCCTGTCAACACGACTACCCATCTACTTACATTTCAGGCCGGTTCTAACGTCGGATATAATAATTTTCAAATTACAGCTCGACGTGACAAACCGGCACGCTACTTTATATTTCATTCAGCGGTGGAGAAATTGATACAGAAGAAAAACCAGAAAATATTTGACGGTATCTTGAATTGTACGAGTATATACGTTTATCTCTCATTTTATTTTATTTAGTTGCAGTCGTATATTATATGTACACTGAAAAAAAATTGCTGGGAACAAATAAATATATACTTATTGATTCAAGTAAATAAAGTATTTGTGCAGGAGCCAATAATTCCGTATTAAGGTCAATAAATTGAATCGATGCATCAAGTAAATAATATTTTGAACCAAGTTTTCCTTTATTTCGTTTAAAAAATTATTTTTTCCGTTCAACCCAATAATTGTTCGTACTTATTTCTTAAAGAGAATAAAACTCGTGTACTTACTTGAGTTTTCTTCTCTAAAGATATGGTTTGACAAGTGGAATTGATTGAAGCTTAAATAGCGAATGTCACACTCCGTCCAAATTATACGACTGGGTTTTCCCTAAGTCGGCTGTCTTATACGTACCTATATACGGAGCAGAAATACAATTTCCTAGCGAGAGGTAACTTGCGTGCTCTGGAGTAATTGTATTTTGTTGGTCCAAGATGCTATGTTATTGGCATCAAATAATTGAAGAAATAGAAAATTCTCATCTAGATCGATTGTTTAAATTAGTTGCGTTGAATTGTTTTAATTTATCCAATTATTTGCAGCACATCATTTGAAATGGAGTCAACTTAGTAAATATTTTGCAAAATTTTTTTTTATTATAGGTATTATGTAATAAATCATCATCAATTTAAAAACTTATTGTATATTTTATAAAATAACATTAATTTGTATCAATAAATTAGTTTATTTGGATCAAATAAGTTCCTATAAATAACTGGGTTATTGAACACAAGTCAATGAATTATTTAGTTCAAGAAAAATTTACTTGCTTTCAGTAAATATGACTCGAATAATTTGAATTATTTCAATCCATTTTTTTTCAGTGTATGTATGCCATCTGTGGATATCTACACTTTATTCGGTTGTGTGTATTATTTATGTATTTTATTAATCCCATTTAATCCAAATAAATGTATCTTTTTCAATCTAACGTAGTGTTGTTAATTATTTAATAATTATGTTATTAATTCGACGATAGTTTAAAAATTTATTTTTATTAAAAGAAAGAAGTTTTAAATTCACATTAATTTATAATTTTATTACTTATTTGTATTCTTATGATTATTATATCAACATTTTACATCTACCTTTTGGTGACATCCCCTAAATTTAGGTCAGAATAAATATAGGAAGTTTTCAATGAAAAAAAATTCTTTATGGATTCTTATAAAGAAATAAAATCCAGTTAATTTTAACATTACTTGCATACCCACTACTAATAAATGTACAAAGTTATTACTACTTGGACTTTCGACATAAAAACCATCATAATTTCTATTTCTAAGTTTCAAATAGATCAGAATTTTTAACAGAACTACACTACATAGAAAAAAATCCTCACAAATTTTAACTGGTACTGTATAAGATTTAATTTGTTTTAATTATGAAAATATAAAATTTATAATTAATGTATTTTTATTATTTAATAAAAAATATACAGATTGACAGTTAAATGTATTGTAGTAATTATATTGAATTTCGACATCTGTAAATGATTTTTTTATTATTTATATCAAAAGCATTTTATCCTTTTACAAAACGCTTAAATAATATTTTATAAAAATTTAATTTATTATGCTGACTTTCTGTCAATTAAAAATTAATTAACAATAATTAAAAAAAGAAGTCGTTATCATATTCTCTTTTAACTTTTTAATGTGTGTAACTCTTATTAATAATTAATCTTTTTGTTTGCACAAGTCTAATTATTGTGTTATTTATATTATATTTTAATATTTGTCATGAAGAGCTGTACAATGCTGATGGTATCTTAACCATTTTATTTAATAATCATTTTCCATATGACTAAGTTTGAATTATATTATGTTACTGTTAATGTTAGTAATGCATATAGGGGAGAGTGGGGCAATCGCGAATTCAGTGGTTTCCGTATGTTAGAAGAGGGAAGGTAATATTCTCTCAGCACTTACTAACAGTTGGAACTACGTCTAGTATCGGACCGTTAACGGTCAATGTAGGTAACGCTCACAGTACACAGTCAGCTTAATTCCATTTTTATATCATATTTTATCTAATTTTTTATTAAAATAAAAGCCATGTAATAACTGATATGTAATTAATATAAACGTGATTAAGTTATTCTCAAGTAAGTCTCAATCAAACAGTATGTGATGTCACTCGTATTATTTATTTTAAAATCCTAACCTTAAAAAAATGTTTATTTTTTTCAAGCTCGTGAGATAATGACGAACGAATTAAATGGAAAAATTCCGAACGTTATAAAAAAAGCTGACAAAAACTAAAACTGGAAAAAGTGCGAGGAATCGCAGTTATTTTAAAGAAAATAACCAAAAAAAGAAGTACCAAGTGAAAAAGAAACGAAAATGTTCATAAAGAAAATAACTATTTTTGTTGTTATAATAAAAAATATCAAAATCATCCTGTTGAAGACTAGGTTATGTTCTTCAAATGCAATCAGAGGCTTTTGCTACGAGTTTTGTACTAATTAAGTATAATTATTCTACTGTTCGTAACTACCCCATGCTAGTCGGGTAATCACGAACACATAAAGTTTTATTTTTGTCTTTAATTTTAATTTTAATTTTGTTTTTATATTTTATGTAAATTGATACAAAAAATTTATAACTAATAGATTATTTAATAATAATACACAATACATATATTGGTTTCTTAATCAGGTTTTAATTTATTTGTTTTCTCACTTAGGTGTTCATAACCACCCCACTCTCCCCTATATGAAGATGCTCCTGTGTAATCTTGTTAACAATTTTCTAGCATTGTTAGAGAATGTACTCGTACATTCGTCCACTTAATCTAGATAAGTATAGTTTCTTCTTGCTACATTAGCATATTTAGAGATGTTTATATTAAAAATAAGTGCCACTTAAAAATTCTCACAAAACATGACCTTATTTAGTTTCGCTTCTCCATATGTAAAGTTTTTTTAATATCTTTATAAAGGTTTCAGTGCAAGAATATTAACACATTCTCATAGAATTTTTTAGCTGTGAATGGTTAATCGTGTAGAAATTCTTAAAAAAATAATTACGGTGTTTTCATCATTTTATTTGAAAACTTGATACTTTCTTAAAATAAAGAATGATTTTCCATTTAGATCATGGGTGTCTACATTTTAACATCCTAAGCCCACATTGAGTAAAGAGGCATTGTCTTGGGCCGCATAAAATAATATAACAATAAATGTATACATATAAGGAATAAAACTAATTTGGTTATATGTATATATTTTTATTACAAGCTTTTACTTGACCAATAATGTCTACAAATCTTACAACTCACTTTTCACCCACTTCTAATTGTCGTATCGATTTGAAATTTTGTACACGTATATCAGTTCGGTGACAATGCAATATAGTATATCTAATATCGTTCTAAATCTAATATGGCGGACGCTCCAAAATGATAGTTTACTTGTTTCGTTACAACTCCTTTTATATGGGTATCAAATGAAAGGGTTTAACGAATAAAATACTATTCATGTCATTTCAAAGTACAATTAAAATATTATATCGTTCGAATGGTTATAGTTATAGCTATATATATAGATATTATAGATTCTACCGGAATTTAAACATGGAACTTCGTAAATTTTATATAACATTGATTCATATTGAAATTCAATTTTAATTTGCTCAGTTATATGTACATAATAATACGTACTAGTTGTATTTAAATAATTATTCATTTATTTTGAAATTTGATTAAAATAATGCACATGAATTGAAATTTATAACTTTTACATAATTTCAGTTATATATAATATTCATTCACGTTTCTAACATTTTGTATCTATTAGTTGAAAACTTTGGGAAACTTTATCCACAAGTTTCTTTCTTTTAGAAACATCGTGAGAATATTAACAAATATACACGAAACTGTTAATCAGTTACAGACTGAAACTTTTCTTTTTCATTTTACGTGCGAAATAACTATAATTCCATTTTTGAACATTTTATAAAATATATCAATTTCGATAAGTATAAAAAATATGTTAAATATTTCCGATGCAATGAATGATAAAAAATTATATATAATTTATTCAACAGTCACATCATTAACTTTTAATTTGCATTACAATTTAGGACAAAGGCTGTTGTTATCAATTATAATTGGTAACAACAGCCTTTGTATTTATAATTATATATAATTATAAATAAAAATACGTATCATCTATGTATAATATACGTATATTTTACAATAAACAACACACCATTTTTTATTAGTATTATTTATTTACCAGATACCAAGAACGAATCATAAATTCCTAACCAACATTTATATGCATATTTTTGTTTTTTCTTAAATTCCGTTAAAAATGATATCATTTTTAATGTATGCTTTGTTTTTGTTTCGTATTTATTCAAGATATTTGCTCTATCATAATTTTTTCGTTTTCATAAACCAAGAAAGGCAAAAAGCATATGTTTATACATAAAATATGTAACTTATTGTTAGTAACTACACTATGTATAATTTATTATAATGTTATGATCATTTTATATATGTTTGTGATACATGTTAATGTATTTTTATGTACATATAAATAAAAGAAGAAATTATTACATTTTTATACAAACGAAGTATGCATACTTTCATCGGATCAATATATTTTAGCACGCATGAGTTAATTGTAAATAGCATTTTTATTAATATATTACATAATTTACAATGATCTACATATATCCGTTAAGAAATAATCTAAATAACATTCCACCACTTTATAGGAAATGTTGGTAAATATGTTATCAATCAGAATTCGGTGTTTTGTAAAATTTAAATTATTTTATTAAAAGTGGTAGAAATCCAATATTATTGGTTTATTATATTTAATTTATTTATCAATGAAAACATACCTACTCACTTGTATATTAATGTGTTTATACCAGTTGAAGCATATACATACTTTAAATAATAATTATTGTAATTAATGTACCAAACGAAAGCACGTGATTTATTTATTATTTTATTACAGTGAAAATTAATGTCACTAATTTTAATGAAATTAAAATATACTAATAACATTTCTATTGTTTTCTCATTGTGTGCAATGCATAAACTATAAATACGCGCCGATAAGTGGGTAGGTATTACGAATGTTAAGCGTAGTAAAAAAAGTATTACAAACCATATTTTGGGATTTATTATTTTATTTCCTTTAATTTTATGTCAGTTATCAATGATTTAACAAAAAAAATATTTTAATGACATGGACTAAAGGCATGCGTTGTAATATTAAATTTACAAAAATACCTAATTGCGGCGAGAGCTGATTATTTTCTGGTGATCTTTTTTCCGATTTTTCCCATTATAACTTTCGGAGATATCATCAGGGGACAACATATATTTACATTTTTTAATACCAAAACGATTGCACATTTTAATTCCTTGAAGTGTCAGCTTTCATTTGATACTCCACTCGCTGGGATTGAATAAAATCATTACCCTCTTCCCATACTATAAATGTACCAAATCTCAGCTTTATAGGTCAAACAATTAATTAGCTAGAAGGTTTTCGGTACACAGAACAAACACAGTTTGTAAAGTCGAGATTTCAATTTTTTTAAATTTATTTGTGTGTTCAATCATTTTCACCATATTAAGGGAGCTTTGCATATTGTCATTCATTTTTCCATAAATCTTTTGATCCCTTAATTATTTCGATTGTGTGTAAACATATTAAATCTTGACCCCCCAAAGGGACTAAGGTGGTCTCGGTGAAACCAGTCAACGAGCTTTATTTTTAGTTTTTAGTCGTCGTAAAAAAAATGTTTTAGGTTTTTTAGCGATAGAATGTGGGGTCATGGATTCAATAAATTAATAATAAGTCAAAATCAAGTAAAAATACATAATTTTTATAGCAATTAGAATCTTTATTTTAAAATTATTCGTTAAACTATATATTTCTAATCTTACAAAAGAATTGATTATAATTTGCGCATTCAAAAAACTTATATTATAAATATTAATGTAAAACGTACACTATTATGTGTAATCCATTTTCCAGTTTTTCAGTCATAAAATTCATTAATTACGATAAGTGTAACCGTATAATTATTTTTCACCAGACTAATCAATCTTTTTCATGAATTCTTTTTATTTGTTCAGACTGTTCTAGAAACCCCCTAAAATCAGATAATATCTCAAACATGCAAGGATTTCTATCCAGTTACTAAATAATAAATTTTTATTTATAACGTATATACGCATATCAGCGGTCACCAAACAATTGATTGTGAACTACCTATACCTCGCGGCAGTTTTTTTTGGGAGCTCGTGTGAAAAATATTTTACTTGATATAAAAATGGGTTATAATGTCTTTTTCTTATACTATAGGCAGGTCAGATTCAAAATATTTCACAGTAGGGGAAATTCAGACTTGGATATTTTTTTCATATAGGGTAAACTTATACATTACACCCCAGTCTAAAGGAATATTCAATAAAAAATAGAATACCAGATATGACAAAAATTATTTTAATAAATCATCATAAACCGTCTTTTGTTTATACGATGGCAAATTAATTTTTAGGATATTATGATAATTAAATAAAATAGGTATAAACAATGTAAACTCTTTGGTGAGACTTTTTGTAAGCAGTTCTTGAGGTAAAACGTCTCACCGAAGTGACAAAACGCCTCTAACTTAATTATAAATATGTAAATAAAATTTGTTTAATTAATTATTTTTTATAACTTCTTTTTTATCAAGTTTCTACATATTTTAGCCAATTTGGTGTATATGTGTATAAAGTGTCTTTGAATGAATGAATTTTAATGGTACTCACCGCAATATGTTTAGAAGCCAGAAAACTATTTTTTTATATGTTTTAGTAATAAGCATAAGAAACACAGGCATAGTCCAATTATTCTCGAAAGTAACTTTTGCTAATTGTAACCCACACGTGTCACTTGCACAGATGTAGCTTTGTTTGTGTGTGTAATAAAGCTGTGGGGCGTTTTGTCAACTGAGGCATATTGTATAGTTTTACCCTAATGGTTCCCTATGGTTTTACCCAGAAATCCGGAAGTTTTCCTCCTCCAACGAAGTCAGTATTTCCTTCATTTTGGGGGTGAAAGAGGGCCAAAAATAAGTTTTCGCCGATTTATCGACTTACTTTTAAGGGTAAAATTGTCATATACAAAATTAGTAAAAAAAAGTATTAATAATTTAAAATAATTAACTTTTATTTATATAAGACAACGGTGTAAACACTCAATATTTAAAGTAGTATAAAACAGAATAATGAATATAAGAATAATATAATATACAAGTTAACAATATCTTATTTTTCATATTATAAATTAACAAACCAAAAAATAATAATTTGTATAATTCAAGAACGTGGTTTACAAATGTAATAAACTGCGTTATTTAATTAATTAATTTAACGTCGAAGCCAGAAATTAAGAATCACTTAATATCATGGCAGTAACTTTTTCTTTTTTTTAAATTTAAGTTATTAGCCATCTAGAGTAGCCCCTCAACAAAAAACGTTTTCTTAAAACGTAAAATTCTCAATTTAAAACGAAAATTTTACACCCTTGTGGAATATTTTTTTTGTTTTTCATCTTCTTCGAAACTTTTTTAATATTAAAAAATATATAAAAAGAACACTTTCCCACAATTATAACCAGGGAGCCAAATTTTCGTTTTGAACTTGAGAAATAAAACTACGTTCTGAGATGAAAAGTGTGATGTCTTATTTTTATTCATTTATTCTTTACAAAAAATAAGGAATGATTAAAAATTTAAATATTTTATTTTATGAAATGTGTTGAGATTACAAAACATTCTACAGAACAACAATATTTATACAAACATCTGTAATGTGTCAATTGGCAATTTGATAACTCATCACTTTACTTATCTTACTCCTATTGCCATCGTCACAAAGAACATTGATTTGTTTTTAGTAACAAACTATGAAACGGTCAACAATATTTTCGAGGAAGTGTGTGTGTGGGCTGGAGGGTAACATTGATTTTAAATGGGTTAGTATGCGGGGCACGCAAAACTTAATATGTAAATAATGAGACAGTATCCCATCTTTGTTGTTTTCGATAGTTACTGGGTTGTACGCATTTCAGCATTATTTAAAATATAGATCGAAAATTGAACTCTATAAGAGGAATTTGCAAAAAATGTTTCTCTGAAATAGTTTAATGATAATACATTAAGTAATAGTGAAGTGTTTACTAGACTGTCAGTTTGTCCTTTCTACATAATAATATATGAAACTGAAACAATTGAAAATTATCTTTACTCTTAAGAAAAAAATGAATTTAATAATCATATAAATTTATTACATACTAAATGGAATACTCATAATTAATTATAAATGTTAAATCGATACTTACATAAAAATTGTAACATAAGGAATTCACTTCATATCTTCGCAATCTGTAAAAGTTCAAATGTTTTTATTATTACATAATAAAAATCTATCTAAATAAATTAAAATATTCATTACGAAAATACTATATTATTATATAACGTACATATGTATATAATATGTATAACCAAACTATTCTTAGAATATTCTAAATCAAAAGTCTTTGTTGTACGTTACGTTTTGGACAGATAATTTTAGATGAAAAGTTATTTTTATATTTTGACTGGCGGCGATGTGAAAAAGATGTTTATATAAAAAAATCATCAATTTTAAAAGAAAACTTTGAAGGTCAATTCACTTTTCTTTGGAAACACTGGACACTGTGTACTAAATTATTACTATATATAGCATTTGAATCAAGAGTTCGCTTTTTTATGATGTAATATAAATCTTAGAAAGGCTTCACATAAATTTTTTTTTATAAAAATTCAATACCTTGTCATGAATATATGAGGGATATATTTTGTGATGTTTTTTTTCAAAAGAGTTTGTTTCATATTTTACATATTTTGTTCTATTGTTATCAAAATTATATTTTAAATCACTGATAACTTAAGTATGATATTAATAATTAAGAAAATGATTAATTTGACATAACAACTGACTGATTATCATATTAAAATAAAAAAATAATTTGGAAAGACCAAAAACAAAGTCAATATTTTATTAACAAATACGGACAGTTAAATGACAGTTACAAAATTATTTTTCAATTTACTGCCAAAAAAATGATTATAGAATACTATATTTTGTAAATATACATATTTTATTTATTAATAGAATTACCACGCGTATTTCTTCTACTAAAGTTTGAGAATAATTAAACGAAATTGGGCAGACATTTTATTCTGCGACCGTTGATTTTTAATTGCTGTTTAAATATAAGGAGTTGATTTTGAATTAGCTATTTAAAAGAGTTATGAAATAGATTCATAATGTGCAAAGTTTTTTATTGTTTTACTATGGCGCCTAAATAATAACAACTTTAAGAGTGGTAATTCAAAAAAATGTTATTATTCTCTATGGAGCTCTATAGCGTAAATATTTTATTTTGAATAATTAAGTATATTGTGGCGATCATTCACTTTATGATTATATTTTCGTAAATAAAAATCTAGTGTGGTTATTTTGATTTTATTTAATAATAGCGGACCCGCCCCAGTTTTGCATGGGAGTTAATATTTCACCCCCTGTCACATATGAAGGGTTGTAATTCTTGTTTAATTGACCCGGCAAACGTTTTTTTTGCCCGGAAATAATTGTTTTTTAAATCAGGCCACAAATACACATTTTCGTAAATATCTCAACTCCATATACATTTTTTGCAAAAAAAAATTATCTAACGGAGCACCAAACAAACATATGGTTTGAATATGGTTTCGATACGTCCAGTGAGCCTAATGAGGAAATATCGAAAAAGATTGCAGAATTTTACTTAATACGGGTGCTTCAAATGACACAAATAAGTTTATATTCTTGTTCTATAATTTAAAATAAGATAAAAAGTTATTATAAATTATCATTTATAGTTTCGTTTTTTTAGTCATTTTATTAAAGTACGTGTAACAGTAATACAACTGGTGATAAGTCTATGATGACAAGTATTAGGAAGTATATTTATATTAATTTTTAATCTTATTTTTAATTATAGAACAATTACATAAACTAATTTTGTATAATTTAAAGCATCCGTATTAAGTAAAATTCTGCATTACTTTATTTTTTCGATATTTCTCGAAAACGGTTGATCTTATGATAAATGAACAAATTATATTTTTGTGTATTTTGTGTTAGGTTAGGTTAGGTAGTACCCAACTGAGAAAAAAATTAAAGAACATACTTGACAAAAATCGGTGGGCCTACTGGCCCCATACACCCCTGGTCTAAATTATGATTGTTTGATATTGGAAATCGATAACACTTATTAATACTAAACTCTGTATTAAATCTTATAACTTTATCACAATCTAGATATTAAATAATCATTGATTTTGGGCAAAAGACTGTCACGAAGAATTTCCGGACATAGATTAACATAAGGTTTTTTGCTTAAAATTACATCCTCGATCTACTGTAAAATTTTTTTACACTAGTTGTAAACACTCTGTATATTAAGATATCAAGCTTGTTTTAAATAAAATAAAAGCCAAAAGTGACGATCAAATACAATAATAGAGGAAAATATACCCGTTAAAGTAACTAAACATGAAAATATATTTGGAAGTAAGTACTTAAACCCCGCCTTAACACAGTTCACAAAACGATGATCACACTAGCGTAAGGGTTCACAAAAACGTGTTAGAGATAGGTGAGAGAATGGGAACAACTAAGCCATATATTACAAGTATAGGTTGGATTTAATAAAAGAAAACTCTCGGGAAAAAACCTCTAAATTAATTTTACATGAGGGCCTCTATGTTGTAGTTACGCCACTGAGTGGTTCAAGAGACTAGAAATAAACAAACAATTTATACCCAAATCCATCTTGAAACCTTATTTATAATTCATTTATATAAAAAGGAAGGGTTTTTCTTAGCATCTCTATTTTTGTATCTTTCGTATTCTTACACCAATTCCCTTTGAAACGACGTGGAAGTTGTTTACACTTATTCGTAAATTAACACAGCGGTACTTAATGGGTTGTGCTAGTTCCGGTATTCCTATTTGCTAATGAAATGTGTGATGGTACAAAAGTAGATTAAAAAAGTTACTTTATATTTTAATGTGGATATATATGTATAAATATACCTATACGTATTTATATTAAAATTTACATGGATATAAAAACAAATAGAATACATTTCATGTTTGTTGGTATAAACGAAGTTACAATAAATTCTAAAAGAAGAAAACAAGATTCTAGGAAACAGTGAAACTGTAAAAGTTATATTGACATTTAAAAACAACTAATTCAATTCTACCCGTCTATAATTTCTTTTTGAGAATCGTTATGTTCTTTATAGTTCATGAGTATCTTATTATAAAAATCTAAATAACTTCTATATATTAATTATATTTTTTTACCTACAATTAGATTCTCCCCGGCACCTCCACCATTACAATTTAGAGAAACCAAAATTTGGATACTACTTTACCCAAACCATTTCTTTTTAATTACATGAATAAAAAATATAATGTCCTATTTCGTAATTTCTGTGGCTTTCTGTTATATGTTAAAGCACATAATAGGTATTTAAACGTTGGCG
The DNA here is from genome assembly GCA_961205875.1 of Sialis fuliginosa. NCBI lineage: Eukaryota > Metazoa > Arthropoda > Insecta > Megaloptera > Sialidae > Sialis > Sialis fuliginosa. The sequence continues at coordinate 16,563,821 of OY540812.1, forward strand.
TTAATATACCTACTCTTGTTTTACAGAGTAAAAGTTTAATTAGTTATTGTTGTGGATAGTTGTATCTTGTGTATGAAAATGTACATATGTATTTATAATAATGTATATAGGTATAATGGTTATTATCCACAACTTAAAAGAAGTATATTTCACTAAAAATTTTATAAAGTGACATATTATACAAGTTTTGAGGTTTCCGCGGTAATCTTGGTATGGTTCTTGGCTTCTGGATGTAAGGCGCGCCAATTTGGTCGTGTTATCGGCCAACATTTCGTCACACATTACAGTGGACATCTTCAGGGCTCTTCTAAAAGTGCGTGACATATTAATATATATAAATATAAAGGTTTAATTAAATACAATTTTACTTGAATGGTATATATATTTATTTGTAGATAAACAATATTTAATTAAGAAAATAAATAATATTAACTCAATTGCATATTGTTCTATATACATTGGAAAAGTTACTGGGCAGTTTAAGATCTACTTTAATATGGATTTTAATTTTATGATTTGTATGATGTATGTATTATACCTACTTTAAACATTTTGTAATGTAAATACTTATTTATGTAAAGAAAGATACATGTAAATAAGTAAAAATATAAATTTTGTATAATCTTAAAATATATTTTAATATTCATAACGTTGCCTACGTATACAGCCTAAAACATATGCCTTACAAATGATTTTGACTATTTTTATTATATTTTATCTATGCATGTTTATTTGCTAATGTGATGTCATATTATACATACATGACATCATTTACAATTTTAACCATAAGATAGTACTTTTTATTCGCTTTATATCCATGTCAGAGTACGATACATTTATATATAGTACAAACCAAGTTAAAATTTTGATATTTACATTAGTAAAATTTATTAACAATTAAAATAAAATTATAAAAAAAAATAACTAAATCTATTTTTTTTTCAAATACAAAATAATTTCGGCTATAGAATCAATGTTCTTTGTTTTTTATTGGGGTTTCACACGCGATTGGCATAAATTTAAAAAATAAATTACGAGACCTGGCTATTTTTAACAGAATGACACTGTTGGTTATATAATCTCTTCAAAGAGACCGAGACTAAAACTCTGTCTTGTCGCGAATAGTAAATTAAATTATTTGAAAAAAAATAAGACGGTCTTGTTTTGTAAAACATTAAGTCGGTATCGGCTTGAAAAAAAATTAAGCCAATCTCATGTGAAGTTCTTCTTTTGAGTAGGCTTGTATAGATAAATGTTAATGACGCATTTTTGTGAAAAGCAATAATTTAAAATATATATTATTAACACTGTTACATGTTTCACACATACTTATAAAAAAATGCACCCCCTCTCTAAAAAATATATAAAAACGTAATTATAATAATTAATACATAAACAAAAATCATCATTCGAATATTTATCTACTAATGCAAATTGATTTTTACAATTTAATCAATAATTTTACAGACTATACGTATGTACATGTATAAATAACTGAAAGAAAATTATCACATTTTTTTAGGAATAAAACCTAGAGGCTACGTGATAATCACAAAATCATAAATCTTTGAACTAACACTCACAGCGGATTCTAAAGATGATTCGTTTTTGCTCAACAAACAACTTGGAAAATAAAGTAATAGCATGTGCGAGATAAATTCGGTATTATATTTGGCTGAGAAGCAATAGAGGATAATATTCTAGCCTCGTAGGAATACTCTTAAATACTAACACCAGCAGTTCTAAAAACATGTATTGTTTAAATTAATCAAATGTTATGTTTGTTCTTGTAAATGAAAATATGTAATATTTACAATTAAAATCGATAATCCTACACGTTACAAATTTATTATTATTTCAGATATCTACTCGTACATATATTTGTTTATCTGTTCATATTTCATTGAACTCGAAATGTATGTATGTAACTTGTTAATAAATCTAAAAAAGTCTTAAGTAAAAATAAAAGACTACACTATAACTGAAATGTTTAAGCGAGGTCGGTTTAAAGTTTTATTTTGTTTTTTATACTTTTTTTTTAATATTTATTAGAACCAACTAATGTGTTACAGAAAATTAAGATTTATAAAAATATATTCGGAAACTACAAGACCATATAGTTTGAGGTTCACTGAAAACGGAACTCGAAGATAATATTACACATAAGTATTCAATACAAAATTCAAATTTACCTTTTCTATTTCTTTAAACCTATTCATTGTAAATTGAACATAAATTATTTTTCAATTGAAAATCTATATCTTTCGTAAGTTTTTATTGTTAAATATAACGAAGTTTTCTATTGAATACATTTCAAACAAGGAACTATTTATTGAGTTGTTTTTTTTGAAGTTATTTCTATTTCCATCACGTAATGTTCAAATTCATATTTTACAGTGAAATTCTGTATAGTATAAAAAATATTTTAAAGTTACTATCGGTACCATGGGAGTCATTGGACTTTCTTATAAGTAAACAGTGATTGTACAACGTACTTAATCAACCAAATGCCAAATTACTATCTTCTAATAAAAAGAAATGTAACAAAATCACTAATGTATTGCTTCTTCGCCAAATCGATGATGTAAGAAGCTTCGTGGTCGTTTTAAAATGAGAAAAAAAATTGTTCTTCGAAATTTTAACTTGATCTTTTTGTTTCAGGTCAAGACAAACACTTTTCTTTCCGTGTGTGTCTGTTTCGTTGTGTGTGTGTGTGTGTGTGGCTGTCTGTCGTTTGAATCCTTGTCACACGCATAACTCATGAACCACTGAACCGATATTAATAAAACTTGGTTCGTTGGTTGGATCTGGCTTGAGGTTTTTTGTAATTTTTTCAAAATTATTAGAAACGTCTGCAAGGGGGATGGGCGACATCCTAAACTATTTTTTAAGATATCAATGACACATGTTACTAATTGTCAAAAAATTATAAATATACGAAAAACTAATCAGGTGCGTCTTAAGAAAAATTTCGAACTAATAATTTTTAATATAATTGTATAAAATTTAATGGTTAACCACTGCCAGACAATTTATCTGAATATTTTTTCGGTTTTATTTAAATTGTTCAATAATAAACTAACTAACTAACTTCGCTGAATTTAGCACGAGGAAGCACTGTGCATTTACTTGGCAGATTAACTTAAACTAATTTTCGACTTAATTTAGAACAAACAGACGAGCAAATTATTTTTATTTAATCAATTACCTGTGAAACATCACATGGACATAAAGGTTCAAAATATTTAAATTTAACAAACAAAATCTACAAATTTATAAATGCATGGATTTGTTATATCCTAAAACCTATTTATGTTTTATAAACATGTAAGCTGTTTGGAATTATCTAAGCGATTTACTCTACATCTAAAAACTATAGCAATAACTCTATACGGGTACGACATTTAACGTTTTCAGGGACCCTCTTAAAACCAATGCAGATATACGCATGAAATAGAACATGAACTACGTAAAATAAAAATGAAGTACTTGCTGACAGAACATTACCATACAAAGAGCCTTTGTGTCAAATTTATTTTAGGCACAGGAAAAACCGCATGAAATACGTATGTGCATTATATCAGCAGTACCAAATCTGTTATATCAATTTTTACTTTCTTACACTATCTCTATATATATGTATATAAATGAATGTACGTTTGTATGAAGCTTATACATAGACTCAGGAAATACTGAACCAATTTTAATGCGGTTTTCATCAATAGGTAGATCATTTTTCTAATTTAATTTATTAAATTAATTATTTAAATCTAGTATTTAACACTAAAAGACTAAAAAAATCTTTATCAAGTCGTGTTTTGTTTCCATAATGTCAGAGCATACGTTGTTGGGTGGGCATGTTAAATATTTTAGGTCACTATGATTTTATGGATATTAATTTAGGTAACACCGGGTCCAATTCACTAGTATTAAATATAAGAGAGTATAGTAATGGTGAAAATTTTTGAAATATAGGATTTCTATGAGCTATCCATTATTTTTATTGTGATGTTTATGTGTCCGCCCGTAGACGCTTTAACTCAAAAACGACAAAATTTACAAGAATGAAATTGTATGTTTATGATTTATGCGATCCATGAAAGAAAACGATTTAAACTGGGGAAAATGTTACAACCAGACCAGGATTATATGGTAACTATTGTCGATTTTTGAATTTTTAAATTGTTTTCTTTACTACATGATAAATTAATTGGACCAAATCAGTAGATGATAACGTTAATTATATTAAGTATTAAACAAATTGTAGATACCTAAATAAATTAATTTTGTTTTATTTTTTTTATATATATTGTATATTTAAATATACTTACAGATCGAATAAATAACATTTATTTTACAGTCTATTAACTATATGAAAAAAAAAAAATTTCTATTATTATGTGATTTTGTGTAGAATAAATTATTTTTTGAAAATTAGTAAAAATCCCACGTATCCATGATAGATATTTTGTTATTGATTATGCATTACTAAATTTTAACAATAATTCAATTTTAATTCATTTTAAATTTCATTATCGACAGAGCATCCCGCATGTTATAATTAAAAGTAAGTAAATGTTTACATTTTAAATACAGCAATATAGTTAAATCACATTGTCAGTGGTTTCCAAATATTGGTCCGTTATGAATAATATAGGCTGAGTCATAGCACAAAATAAACAGTTTGAGAACCATTAATACAATTTATTGAAACAAAAACATTATACAGCAAATAATGCTATCTCTGTTGATAAAGCTACCTTTTTGTTGGCACTCCCTTTGGATTGTCTTAATTATACGAACCGTTACAATGCTGACTGAGTAGTCCTTAGGGATATAACATACTGAAATTAAGGATTCGAGGTCATTGATACGTATTATATCTATTTTCAATCTGTCTTTTATTTTCACTTATAAAAAACAGTTCGTGTGAGGAAAAGAAGCAATTTAGTTTTTTTATATTTAACCATGGTCCCCACGTCTTATCACGGGCCCCTACTCTAGGTCATCTCGGTGCCCTCCCATCACATACGATAATTTTGTAATGAAATTTTATAAATGTAAAAAATTAAAATCAATTAAAATTGTGTTCTTCTTTTTACCAAACAAATTTTAAATTTGACAATGCCAAAAAAGGATAATTAACAACCTAATCGCAAAGACCCCTCTCCTCCCCCTAATCTAAAACTCTAATTCACGGCCCTGTCATCCAGGGGCCACCAGGTCATTCAAACTTTCTGAAAAAAAAACTCGTCGAAATTTTGTTAATTATAAAACGTTATAATTACATTAATTGCAAATAGATATTAAAACTATAAAACCATAAAATGTATGCATGTATGTATGTATTAAAGTACAAAAAATGACTATTTACAGATACGAGACACAGATGTATTTACGCTAATTAACGTTTTGTATAAAAAGTACATTAGTGAATACAAAAATAAAACTACCAACGAGTGTCTCTAAAAAAGTAATGTTATGGGGCGGAATAATATTATTTTATGATACTCAATGTTGAAATGAAATATTGTATGTGTACACAAGCAATTTGGACCCTTTGTTCTTTTAAAGTTTAAAATATTTCTCGGGGAGCAACATGGTCCGCTAAGTGTTAGAAAAAGAGTAGTATAAAATCAAGATATCCTTGGTATAAAATAAAATAAAAATTGGCAACGTTAAACATTAATTTTCTGTTCGTATACGCGATGTATTCGCGATGACAGCTATTAATTAATTAATTTAATGTTTTGATTTGATAACGTGTACTGTTATCCGCACATGATTTTGTTATTTATAACTAAAAATTTATAATTAAGAAATAGTTTTTATTATTCTTTGAAATTAAAATAAGAATATATTTAGTGCGTACGAATTTTAAATACCGCGCCAGTTCTATATACGTTGCGGCGTTGTCATAGCTTCTACCGTGATATTTTTTATCGGGGCGGTAAAGTACTTGAAATTTTTTATATTAACTCCAAATATGTTTATCTAGTTTTCCTCAAAATTTCATAAACTTGAATTTCCTTCGCGTAAAATTATTTATTTTTTTTATTGAAAATCTGCTCAAAATGTCGTAATTCGCAATATTAAAATTTTCATTTTATTTTGACAATATCTATATCAATATTTTATAATTTGGAATAGAGCTTCTAGTAACTCTTTTTTAGTTTTTTATAATATTTTAACTTACTTTTGTCTTTTTAAATTTTTCCGAGAAATACCTTATAAGAACTTATCGTTCAAATACATAATTTATTTATTTTTTATTATGGTTGATTTTTTTGAAGTAAAAAACATCAAACACAAAAAAAACATATAGTAGTTATAATTCACGAGGGACCCAATGTTAAATAGTTATTTCAATCGAAGGCATATTTATTAAAATAGCAACAGTTTCGCAATAAAATATTTTTCTAGATAGGTGTGTCTACATAAAAAACAGGTATTTACACATACAAATTAATTAGTATTTTATGACTATACAAAACCACAACAAAAATAATAAAGCTCACGTAGAGTATACGTGGACGGTTTTTATTTCTTTATTTAAATAATGGCGTATATACTTTTCATACATATATAGAAGAAATAAAAGAATAATGATAAAAGTTACAACATTAATTATTTTAACATAACATAAATAGCTTGCATATTAAAAAACAGCACAACATCGTTGTTTACTACATCAACTGGATTTAGTTAGTGTAAATAGAAAAGCATTGGCGTGCCTGAAGAAAAACAAATTTATTGTCATTTTCATTATTCATTTTATTTTCTAGAACAAATTAAATGTTTTAAGAAAATGACTATTTACTATAGTCATTTACAATAACTGCACACTATTATTGAGCAATTTTATGAAATACTCACTATCGTTTATAGAAAATGACAAAATATAATTGCGAATATTACTACATAGTTAATACTCTAAATTTATAAATCTTAATATAAAAACGATGCGTATGTATGTGTTCTCATCAGGCCTAGCCCACTGGACGTATAGAAGCCATATTCACACCATATATTCGTTTAGAGTTTATAGATTTTTTGGGCTTGGTAGGTGGTGCTGAGGTTTATATAAAAAATACATCAAAACGTTGTTTTTTTTGTATGTGAGATCATCAGGCCTAAACCACAGGACGTATCGAAACCATATCACACCGTATGATCGTTTGATGTTGTATTAGGTTTATCTTTTTTTGGACCCGGAAGGTGTATTCACGGTCTGATTTGATATTGATATTCAGAATATGTGTTAGTAACATGGAAAGAAATATTTTTTCAAAAAATGTACCCAGTACGAATATAATAACATGTCCTGACTGACTGACTGATTCATCATCGCCGAACCAAAACCCCTGAACTTAGAAACGTGAAATTTTGAGAGGTGTCTTCCTTTTATAACGTTAGCACCCATTAAGAAAGGATTTTTCTGAAATTCAACCCTTACGGACATAAAAGGGGGTGTAAAAGTTTGTATTGTACGTGTTTTAGCATTTCCCAAAATTCAACCACTGAGGGGTTGTAAGCGGTTGTTAATTTTTATTTTATTTATTTGTCATAACTGTTTATGATCTTAAGTAAATTCGGACAAAATAATATTCAATAAAAATAAAAATTTCGATATTCAATCCCTAATAGCGTGGGAAGTGCGGGTGGGGGGATTTTTGATGTTTATATAGATAATTGCTTAAGTTATAATGGTGAATTCGGTAAAAATAGTGTTCGATAAAAATAAAAAATTCGACATTCAACCCTTAATAGCGGGGGTAGACAGGGGTGGGTTTTCGAAATTTTTAACTAGGATCCTTGATATTTAAGATTTTGAATGAATAAAGAGCATGAAGGGTTGTAATTTGTTTCATTCGATCTGGTGGGAAAAATACCACAGGGATGGGGATTTTAAGGGGAAAAACAACCCCCTGTCTCACACAGGAGTCGATATATTTACGATTTTGTATTATGAATACAAAACAAAACATAAGAAAAAAAAATCATACTTCACCCCCTATCATGTATAGAGGGTTGTAATTAGTTTCATTCCATCTGACGGGAAAAATATCGCGAGGGTGGGAGTATAGAAATCCACGTGAGCGAAGCCGTGGATATCAGCTAGTCTATAACTATTGTATTATTGATTATTATATTGTTCTTTCTTTTTGTAATTTATAATCATGATTGTTCTCCTTTTTTTGTATTGACGCCTTCTATGTCTTAACGACTTACAGAATAAAGATTATTATTATTATTATATTATTATAATATAATAATTTTTAAATCAATAGAAATTAATAATGTATGTATATTAAAAAAAGATAAATTTCCCCGCCAATGAACGTTCCTGAAATTGTACAAATAAATGAAATAAACTCAATTGCAACGCGGGCGATGAAATATGTGATATTGTTGCAACACAATGTTCCCACATCACACCTATTTTAAATATTTAAAATGTTTTCTTTCCCGAGAGCGAGCGTTAGTATCTCAAACAACAAGCCGACACATTGTTTGTTTTATATTATTTATAAACATATATTTTATTCTGTTACAGGATAAATAAATAATTGACAAGAGGTATATTGTAATTTCTACTATGATTTTTGTTACAAGCTAGTGTTATTTTATCATACATTTTATATTTGCATTAATCATACAATGCGTATACTAATAACATGCACGTTTAATGAAAAATGTATTTGTATAACTTAAACATATATATATTAGAATCTTGTTTGTTACATATGTTAAAAATTAATTAAAATTTAGCATTTCTCAACTTATTCACCATTTTATTTTAATCATAAATGTAAACACTGCTATATTCAATTGCAGGATTTTCTGAATTTATATAAAAGTAATTATATTAATTAAACATATGCTATGAAACTTTGGTGGTTTCTTATTTTGTAAAGATTGTCAAACAGTAGATTTCATAAAGCAAAAATAATTACAGTTAGTTAATGGATCATTTTTATCATTAATTAACGTTAATCATCAATTGATTCACGGTACACGGGCAGTTGACTAACAGTGATTACTATTTGTATCCACCATAACCATGATTAACATTTAAAATTAATAATAGAAAACCGAACATTTATATACCTTATAGTAAATTCACTCATATACGAGTAAATTGTTATTTAAGATATTTTATATACATTATTATTATTCAATAAAACACTGTACATGTCCTATAATAGAATATTATATACAAATTGTTTTTCTTCATGAATTATTAAAACAAACACACCTATTGATAGATTTTACATATACAAAATTATCTATTTTTAGGGTTCCGAAGAAACCCTATTAATCTCACTTTGTCGTTCATCCGTTCGTCCTTTTCAGTCGAAGCAAAATATCTCATAATATAAGATAGTAACTTGAAATTTTTATTGAACATGTAAAATGATGCACTCTAGTAAATGATGTATAAATTTGTTAAAAAAATTATTTTTCAGAGGGGGAGTATTAATTATTATTTATATTTATTATTATTTAATAAATGTATCACCAAACCAGTGGAATTTGACAATTTTTCTTATTTTTTTCTAAATCAAAAATGGCGCCTGCAGGGGGCTAAAACCAGTCTTTTATTTTGTCCCCTCTCCTCTAACTCGGTAACGACTGGCTCAAAAAATCTGAAAAAAATTTGGTAATGAGGCTTTGGTGGGAAATCCAACGACAAATACTAAAGTCAACAATATCATTTCAAATTTTGGAGAAATGGAGAGGGGCGTCATAGATTTTTTTTCATATCTAGGCATATGGGATGTCAAAATGTAGATCTCAATTAGTAGAATATGACCCTATTTTTATATTATTTTTTAACTCAAAAATGCACCTGTGGCTCCAAACTCCCTTATGGCATACACCCGTGTATGTCTTGACCGAATTATTTTAATATGCACTGTTATTATTTTGAAATATATCATTACACAATAAAATGCGTATGGGTACTGTAATATGCAAACATTTATTCCATTTATTATTCTGCACTATTGCAATCCGTTTGGCGACCATAAAGATATATATCTGTCATGGATGCCACGGGACGTATAAATAATAATTTAATTAACATCCAAGTCACAAAATAACAATTGTGGGGAAATTTTAATGAAAGTTTAATTAAATTGTTATACAAGTGACACTAATAATAAAAAATACTATACAATACACAATGGACGGTATGAATAAAACGTAGTATAAGCTCAAGAGAATATATACATATATGTAACTATGATTACGTTTACACAGTGCTGTTATTCCGGTTTTATTATAACCGATGTAGTTAAACCGTTTTAAGTGGTGCTGTTTACACATACGAGAATAAGTGACGTCAGCTGGAATTATAATTCCAATTTGAAGTACGCTATGAGTTCGATGGTGTACCAACAAGAAATCTCAAAAATATTTCGTCTCTTTTACGTCCCACGAATAACGTTTCTTTTGTTTTCCATCTCTTCGTCTAAGGTGTTTTAACCATATTTTAATTGACTACGCTTTTACAAATGTTAATACGAAATGCATTACGAAGAAATCCCAATACTCCGTAGATACTTATATTTTTTGAGGTATGTCCATACAGTTTACACGCATTTTTAATTCTGCGCTATTCCGGTTTACTTATGCTATTCCCGTAGACCAAGAGTAATAGCATAACTAAACCCGATTAGTTATGTCGGGTGTAAAGTGCCGTTTACACGAACTTTTACACTCGGTTTTATTACATCGGTTATAGTTAAACCGGAATAAAAGCGCTGTGTAAACTCAGATTGGTATGGATCAAAAATTTGACAATTTACCCAAACTTAGAGTACATACCTACATATGTTACATAATATATCCTTACTTTGAGTATCAACACATCTCGCAAACACACTTTATACGCAGTGCACTTGCATATTAATCCAATATTCATTTGTAGTCTTATCATCCTGAATTTATATATTGTATCCTTGCTGTCCTGTATTAATTTTATTTCTTACGATTTTGAATGGAAATAAAATAAAATATTAAAATATGTGGCTGGAAATTGTATCCACATATTTATATTCTCAATAATTTTTAAAATTACCATTTAACTTATTTTTATAGAAACAATAGTTTAGTCTTGAGAGCCATTTAGACGCAGATACAATTTTTTATTGAATTACTGTAACTTTTGATACGTTGAATTGAGAAACAAAACTTTGTAGACACTTTTGTAGAGAATTTTATCTTCTATACAAAATGATGTCTAAAAATTTTTCATCAGTTATAATGAATCAGTAATACCAACTTTAGTACTAAATAATCATTTTCCCATGTTATTTAAATGGGAATCGCGACCCCCACCTTCCTAGCGGCACCTTTCAAAATTGAAATAACTAACAACTAATCCTTCAGTAAAATTTATTTTAGGTCAAAAACTAACGTATTTCGTAACGAGAGCAAAAAAAATTTTTAACACACTGTATTTACTAAAAATAACAAATATTGGTGGTAATAATCGAATTAAGAAAACAAAATACAACAAATAAAAAGTTATGAAGAGGTTTAAATTATAATTTGCAATTTTTATTTTTTTAACAGTAAGATTTTATTAATTTATATTATTTTCAGTTTTATAAAGTTGGGTTTTATCAAGTGCATTTTCCATGCCGCCTCTCAGAATATCTTGTATTAGTGCTCGTATCTCGGTTCGGGTATTCTCCTTCAGCTGTTCAATCGTTTTTGGTTTGTTAATATACACCCTTTCTACACGTATTAGATATCCCCGAAGGAAATACTCAGAGACTGTTAAATCTGGCAAACGGGGAGGCCAGTTAAATTCTAAATTTATAGAAATTAGACGTTATGATGCTGATTAATATATAGGTTTATTTAAAAAATGTGTTATACCCCTTCGTGACCTATTTTTGTTCCAACAAATAATAGTACCGAACGTACACTATCGGCCGAAAGTTTGGAAGCAGGTATATTTTATTTTTCTGTGTATTAAAACTTTGTTATCAATGCGTTCAATGAGACTATTTTGAGGGTTCCGTATCTCGGAACCCTTATAGAATCACTATAACACACGTCTGTCTCTTTGTCCGTCCATCTCAGGAACAGCTAGAGGTATCAACTTGAAATTAATATCAAATACTATAATGTCTACTGGCTCATAGTCCTGTAAAAATTCAAGTTTCTAACTCAATGAAATAAAAAGATACGGCCTTTCCTTTCAATTTTCCCCCCTCAATTGAAAAACGTTTACCACCAGCGCTGCTGTGATAGCATAAATTAACCAGTGTTTATGTAACAAACTGTAAGCTAATGTGATTTTAAGTCTTAAGTCGTACTAACAATAAACATAAACAATGCCTGTTGTCTTTATAATTCCTGTAGATACGCTCCTGGCAGTTTCAATGTCCACTTACATTCTTCCTTTGAGCTTATATTATTAGATAGCATACCGAATACCGAATTTAGCGGCTTTAAGATTATTCTTTTAGATTTGAGTAGTTGTATAAATATGTAATCGTTACATTTTAATGTTTTTCTGTCATTTACCTCAAGAAATATTTTCCTTTCATTGTGCAAAAGAAGAAGAGCTAAAGAAATGCTGTGAAACAGTTTTTTTATAAATACATTTATGACGATATTATCTTAGATTTAAGTTTATTATGGCCACTGGCTAAGGTTTTCGAATTGTTTATTTTTGCCTACATTTAGTTAGAAAATGTTGATTTTTCCGTCATAACTTGTCATAAATAAATAAAAAATAAATATCAACTTTGTTTTTATTTCTTTACACTTATATTTATCGACATATTAGCGTTTTAAATATTTATATCAAGTACCTTATATACATGTTAACCACAAAAAAAAAAACAAAGCCAATAGATACTACTAGTTCCAAACTGTTCTGAAACATGCTCCTGATGAGGACTTCTTGTGAAGTCGAAACATGTGTCTAGAGATATTGTGTTATTGTGGTTAAAGTGTACATATTTAGTTTAAGTGATTATTGAATCAAGTTAAATACATATAGGAACAAACTACGTGACAATTTTATAATAACTCGTTTTACACCGATGTATGTACCTGTATATTGTCAGCAGGTATTTTAATCTAACAAAGATTAGAAACATGAATACACAGATTTTATCTCTCGTATTGTAAACGAGGGTGGATTAAATTCAAATCTAACACAAAAACAACCTACACCCGTATGTTGGCGAAATTGAATTATATAAATTGGCTCCCAGTTAACGTACATACACACCAATTGTGTACGTTCGATGAGCCAGTAATATTTTATAAATAAGTGAGGTAAAATTAGATAAGGCCGTCACAAATCCAAACTTTCTAAAGTTCAACAATGAAGACCGTCCTTGAGGCTATTTTGGATTATTTTACTGATCGGTATTATATAACAGATTCATTAACTTTCGGTTTGTGCATGTACTGTAAATATTTTTGTTTTCTTGTTTGAATTTATAATAAACATTACTTAGTTTTGTTTTAGATAGATCCAAGCTAAAACAATTGTGTTTATATTTCATGGAATTGATTTTTATTGAAATAAATTTTTAAATAAACACAGTAATAAGATATTTAAATCATTTGTTATTACATCTAGATTGAAGGGCAGTTTTCATACAAAATTTTTAGAAAAAAAACACTTGTTATTAATATAGTATTCTGTGGTAAAAACAACGTTAGTAAAAAAAATTTCATGATTTCAAATACGTAAAAAGTATTGAAACATGTTAATCTTTATGATGGAAAAATAAGCGGAGAAATGCCACACTCCTAATATTTTCCGATGTTGAAAAGATACGACTATAATTTAAACGGCTTTCGGTAGAAAGTGCTTATAGACATTATTAGGTGCCGGTTCAGTTGTGACAGTGCTTGTCGTGTTCTTGAAGTGTTGAAATAAAACGTGTGCGAAAAAAAAGTACACCAACATTTTATGTAAGTAACGTACAAAAACTGATTACAAGCGTGATGGAGATATAAAAAAGTATGTGGCCATTTTTATGCGGTGTTCACACCAAAGAAAACAAAACAGCAACACGGTGTTTGAAAACACGTCGTATTTAAAAATGCATAGGCTTTATTGCACTTTTGTCAAAAAGACACGATGTTGCTGTTTTGTTTTTTCGGTCTGAACACGGCATTACGTTTTGAGTGATTTCTTTTCAACATATTTACATAGATTTTTTTGTCTTATTATGTTCGTGGTGTGTCGTCTATGTATATGACATCTCTTCTGTAAGATAGGAAGAGACGCCACACCAAGCAACATTCATTTGGATTGTCTTATAGTTTGTTTTTTTTTGTATCTAAGGCTGTGAAGAAATACATTCGAAAACACAACGTTACCAAAGAACAGTGACTGAAGAATATTCGAAGCTGTAGTCATAGAAAAAGTAAAAAAAATGAAGTAACAAAACATGAAATAGAAGAAAGAAATGGAAATTCAATTATCAGGTAATGTTTTGTAAAGATATGACCTTCTGTACTGCAACAATTATGAGAGGAAAAATATAAGCAAAAGAAAAAATCTTGTGAGAGGGACAGCACTTTACCTGCTCGTTGAATTTCTTATTCTTATTTATAGATTTTATGTATGAGATTTTTTTTGTATTTTGTTTTAATAAAAAATTAAACCGTTTCAACCAATTCCTATTTTTATTATCATTCTCATAAAACGGGTAGCGTCTCTTCGCATTTCACCCTAGCTAACATAATTATATTATAATATCGCTGGGATACCGCCGCAGTGCAATTGCGTCATTGTTCCATTTGTCCATTTAGAACAACGAGGTAATATTCGTAATTATTATTAGGTATTAATATTTCAATTAATTAATTTCCCCAATACCCTCACAGACACAGAGTTCATAAGTAAGGGTTTTAATTAAACAGTAAATTTTACTTTTCTCTTTTATTAATTTTTTTTTAATTATAATATGATACGTTTTAGAAGACACACATTAGTAAATTTTAAACTTTTAGATATGTACTATTTGGAGGGGGGGGGGGGGCATAAAAACATTTCAGAATTTAAAACTAGAGTATATTTACTTTTATTAAAACTTCCTTTTATAATTTAAATATGTACAGTGTAATGTAGAAGTGGTCGTTCAGTTTTCATTCAAATTCGCATATCACAAACTTAGTAGACTTCTCACATTTGATTATTATAATATACATTATCCATCATATCATTTCTCCATGTACCAAACAAAGAGAGATTTTGAAACTCATTTGTTATATAAAGAAATACTCTTCGTTTATAGTACTCATATATATTTGTGAGATTAAATTATTATGTAATCTATTGAAAATTGTATAAGTAAATTTTGTGGAAATAAATATTTGATATTCCGAATTTTAGTATTTAAAATGTTAGACATCAAGCCCCCCAATAAATAATATAAATATATAATATAAATTCCGTTAGACATCCCTTGCAAAACAATCCTTCATAAAATAAAATTAATTGCACAAAAATAACGAAAAACACCACTGAGCTGTTGGAAAAGGATTAATCCAGCCGATAAAAAATGCATCTCATCATCATCATGTTAAGCTTGATATAAAATTAATAGTAACTATATAAGCTCCGCCCTAGAAAAAGATAACCGATGATGTTTGTCTTAATATTTTGAATCTGTTGTAAGTGATTCTGACCTTTACGATGGCAGACGACTTCTGAAACCCATAGTACTTTATTAATGTTAGAGTGGGTGATTAAGGGTACATGTATATAATTTACATGATTGTACGAAGTAATATATCAACCTATACATACTTATCGATAAATTTTACAAACATTTACTATATTCGTCAAATACATACATATATGAACTTAATATTTATACTTACCTTCTAATAATCGGTAAAAATCTTCGAAAAATCTCAAAGATAATGCACATACCTATATAAATACAACTACAGATAGGTAAATGTGACATTAATATTACATTAATGTACCATCAGCAACGAACATTTTCACCAGAGATATGTTTGAATGTAAGTATGTATTTCTAATGTTCGTTAAGTTGTCAAGTCTGACATACCTACCCTCTTCTTTTCCCGTTACCCCTTCAATCCCCTCTTACACACTCATTAGTGCATGTTCATGCAACTGAAACATGTATGTACGTTAATGTTTGTATTATTTTTAAATTTCAAAGTTGATAAGTATTACCCGTATACAAACATATTTTTATACTTAATCAATACTAATATAAGTCTAAATCTGTATAATAAAAATATATTCGATTTTTTTAGTTTGATGCGTCGTTTTTTAGGTAATATAATCAATTTTGATTGTTAAAAAATGTTTATTAGGCTGTATGTTTGTTTATTCGGACTTGACATGAAAACTACTGAACCGAATTTAATGGGATTTACACTTTACTTTTAAAAGCAAAATACCCTAAAATCAGTTTAATCTATATTTATA
Organism: Sialis fuliginosa; assembly: GCA_961205875.1. Taxonomy (NCBI): domain Eukaryota; kingdom Metazoa; phylum Arthropoda; class Insecta; order Megaloptera; family Sialidae; genus Sialis; species Sialis fuliginosa. The sequence goes on from OY540812.1 coordinate 16,580,280, forward strand.
TGAATCTTAAATAATGTTAGATATTAATGAAAAAATACAATTAATATTTGATAAAAGGTAGTAGTAAAACAGAATAAAAATAAAAATTCAAATCAATGGTAGTTGCAATATTGATTTAATTAAACCAAAAATATATATTGAATAGTTCGGTCAGGTACTTATTACCAAACAATACAATTAAATATTTTTAAATTAAATTGAAAACGCAATTATTTGATTTCGAACAAAAAACGCCAGCGATGTTGCAGTTGTTTAATAATCCTTCAATACATCTAAATTTAATCAAAATGAAATTCGCTTCTGATAAGTATTGTCATATTTGGAATTATATACCACAGTTTTTCCCATAATATTAAATTAATATTGATATAAAATAATACAACTTTTTTAACGGTTTTTGATATTCGTTCAGTAAGTTTTGATTAACTGTCAATCAATATCAATTTTATAGAAGTTGATTGATTCTAATCTAACTTTTTCAATGTGTTTTCGATTTATATCTTCATTTATAGTCGAGAAATAAGAAAAACGTGATATAAATTTGATTTGATAGTTACGAGCAATTCTCGTAGAAAATATTTATATACAAGATATGAAACTATATACGAGTAGATACATAAATATTATTATATACTCTTATATTTTTAGATCGAAAATTTGATAACCAATATATTTATATATTTTTCTATTTAATATTGAACCAACCAATTAATTATTTACATTTTTTTTTAATATACTGTTTCCCAACAATACTATAAAATGTAGAGGTAAAAAAAACTGGGCAGAACACACTACTGACCGTTAAAGGAGGTCAGGGGGTATATAAAATGATTTATCATCACCGAACCGAAACTGGTTTCATTTCGGTGGGAAAAAGGAGAAAAACAGCCACTCGTCTCGCATAAGAATCGAGATATTTACGATTTTGTACTATGAAAAAAAATCAAAAAGTAATATTTCATCCCCTGCCAAGTATGAAGGGTTGTAATTGGTTTCATTTGATCCGATGAAAAAAATACTACGGGGGTGTCACCAACTTAAAATAATATTATTTGTGCTGACTACATAAAAAATTACTCAGCGCGGGCGAAGCCGAGGGTAGGTCCGCTAGTAATTACATAAATTACAATAGTAGAATGGACAACAAGAATGTCCCATGTTTAAAATAAACTATTTATTAAGAGTTGCTTCAAATAAAATATATTTGAGACAAACAAAAAAATTGTGGAAGTATTAAAATTTTGATAAGCATTTTAAAATATTCAAGGTTAATTTTTAATTGTTTCTCAATCACGCTAAAGATGTATAACTTCTAACGCGTGTATATAATAACACACACCGACGCGACAATGTTTTCAGCGCCGAAGTATAGATAAGAAAAACATAGTCCTGTTTAAAGTACAAAAACGTTTTGTGGGGCTATCAATATTTAAAAATTAGGTTTCTATTGTCTATAGTTCTCTATTGTATTGTATATATTATATAGGTGTTGGCAGATTGCGTATATATTATTGACAGGTGATATAATAAACGACGTTTAGGTGGGTAAAGAGAATTGTGACCTAACTCAGAGACAATTTTTGTTCTGGTTGCATGTACCTAATGCAATAAGTCTAACGTATCTATCAAATCAAAATACAATGGTTAGTATTGGTTAAGTACGATTAAGTGATATTCCCACATCCATCTTGGCTGCGTCGGGCAAGCCAGCTAGTTACTTTTTTTTCAATGTACAACATACCTGTATCATATAAAATTAAATAAATTTTATCATATATCTATTAACGAGCAAAAAATGAACATTCATGTAAAAAAAAAACAACATCACTAAAATATAAAATGTACAATGAATATGACACGTTCTGACGTATCTAACTTTCAGAAAGTTATTGAAACTGGCAGCAAAAAAATACTTGCTTTACCCAACGAAAATAGTATTTACAAAATTGTTGACAGTTAAAAAGCATGTCAGAATAGTAAATAGATTATTATTTTTACTCTTATCATTAGTTTGATATTGTGATAAAAAGTTATTCTATTATATCGTTCGTAAAATAAGAAATCTAGATTTACGTTTATCAAAACTATGTTTTAGAAAAGATTTTTCCTTTAGAATTTTTTTCAGTTATCTTCTTCATAATTTTAAAAGACAGTTTAATATATTTATGTCATTGTACGTACATGAAAATGTCAATAACAAGCAACATATTTTAATAGATTCTCATTTTACTTTAAATTGATTTAAACATGGTATTTAGAATAATCTCTTGAAAGTTGATGCAAAAAATAATTTTAAAATCGTCCAGTGGTATGTGTAATAAGGATTCTGTAGATACCAATTGAGTACAACAAAAAAGTTGCACGTGTAGTTATTATTAACTTTTTTTATCAGTAATGGTAAACAAATAGTTTTAAGATGTAAAACAAATTTTCGCTATATTGCTTTAATAATTATTTGTATTACTAGGGCGTAAAATGGCAGGCGCACGAGAGAAAAATTACTCGAGTGCGAAAAACACATTTTACGCACGAGGTGCACACAATATTTTTTCTACAATAATAATATTAACAATAATTTAATATAGGTAACAATTAATTTTAATATACTTTTTTATGGCCTTCCATCTTCAATGATGTAGCCAGGATTCTTTATTTTTATTTTTTTGCGTTTATTTTGCTATAAATTATAATTATTATAAATATACATACATATATTTTTTAATTTTATTATACTTTATATTTATAATAAACGACTAACCCACTCATATTGATCCCATTTTAGAGTTCAAAAGAATGGTAATGGTTAAGTATCAAAAAAAATTTTTAGCCTAACTTTAGTTCTATTCATTTCAAAATTTCATTCATCATAAATTTGATAGAATCAAAAAATCGAACCTTTGTTCAACACAAAAGATATTTTTAGAAAACAGTTATCTTAATATTTATACTTTAATCAGTGACTGCATGGTATTATTACATTATTAAATTATATAACAACGTGCATTAAACGACGGCTTGAATAAGTAATAAGAACTTTTGTAAAGTATGTACTCGTATATTGTATAGGAAATTCCTAGCAGAAAATTCAAAGCTCTATTTTCATATGTTGAAAACTTTTAAAAACTACACAGCTCTTTAACAACGTATTCACAAAACTTTTACGAAAATATTTTTTTAATTTATATTAACGCACGTTTCTCCGCAAAAGTTACACGAGTTTGGAAATACACATACATGAATGTGTTCATAATTTTGTCGTTTTTTTGTACATCTATACATATGCATACATAAACATACTAAATTAAATATTTATACATAAGTGATTAGTGTCAATTTATTCAAAGTATGTAGACCAAATTATGTATATACAACGAACGATAGTGTATTTTATTATTGTGTATTCCATGCAGGGACCATATGTTTATGTTTACACAACCAAGTAATGCTAGCTTATAATAAATTCATAATAATACAATTAATTAAATCTGGTTAAATCTTTTAATAACGGGACGTCAATAATTCTAATTTTTTGTTTACTGTTTTCTTTTATATGAATGTACAACATGGATCTTGGGTTCTGGATGTAAGTCGGGTCGATTTGGTCGTATTATCGGCCAACGTTTCGTCACACATTGCAGTGGACATCTTCTAAAAGCCCAAAATTTAGCTCTGTCGGAATTTTTGTAATTTGAAATGTCTATTTTGACCGGAGTATATAGTTCATGTAAAATAATTATAAGATTTTATTATAAATGACAACTGACTGTATCACACATTCGAGTATTAATGACAGTTGGAGATTAAAACACAACGACGCGTGTCAGTTAATTTTTGATTGACATTTTGTTTTATTCAAGTGAAAGAGTTGACAAGGATTTTGATTGCTAGCAAAGCATACAAACGGTTATTTTAGTTGAACTAACAAATACACGTTAGTTTTATATTAAATAAAAATAAAATAAATTTACGTCAGTTGTATGCACACATGATATATATATAAAACATTCACTATATTACACATTTATCAACAAAATGTACAGATTTTATGAAACTATTGGAAGAATTATAGTACACGAAATGTAAATAATTTTCGCTGCATTCATTTACTTCTTCCATATAGCAAGTATTAATTTATAATTGCATTGCCGTGGGGTGCATTATACCATACGAATGGTTCTCTATATCTTTCATTGAAAATTTGTTTTTTCTTTTACAAATCGTTTTATAAATAATATAAAAAAATTATTATCTTTTAAAGAGAAACTTTTCTGGAAAAATTAAAATGAATAAAACATAAATTAGGTATAGATTATATCAGTCTATACTGTCCGGTATTATAAAAAAAATGTTCTCGAGCTTAAGCTAACAATATGCTAACGTTATCTGTGTTATAATATAAATGACAGCCCACTGACAGTTCTAATCAGTGGTATGTTTTATATCAGGTCTGGCCACCCGACGCTCTTATGTGCGGCCCGCGGCCACATATGAACAAATTTTGTTTTTATAATGTTTATTTTAAGTATCGGGTGTTTCAGAATGACTAAGGTTAATTTTAATTTTTTTAAAAATAATGTTCTATTTATGCGACTTATAATCACTTATTTTAATTGATATTTTTTTAAATATAATACAAAATTAGAATTTGAAGTATTTTTGTGAATAAATAAAACCATTATTTATTAGTTTTATTAAATACTTGAACCATACAGATATATTTTGTTGTTGGTTAAATATTTTTTTTAAATTTACAATGATTGAACAGTTACTTGTTTTTTTCTCTCGGATCAAATGAGACAAATTACAAACCTTTATCTGTGACGGGGGAAAAATTTTTTCGCTATTTATTGATTATACAAAATCTTAAATATCTCGGTTCCTATGCAAGCTGTTTATTAAATAAAAACTAATTTTAGGCAAAATCTTTGGGGGTCTGTAGCTCCCTCACGAAGAATTTCCAGACACATGTTCATATGAACTTTTTTGGTTGAAATATTTTTTTCGATCAACTGTTTAAGTTTGTTCCACCTGATATGACTCAACCTGTATAATAATCGACATACTACTTTTATTTAAATATTTTTTCCGAGTTTTGCATGTCTACTGCAAACAAAAACTTGGAGTTGATGTTTGGCATACGCCATTGAGATAATGGTCGTACTCATACTCGGTTTAAAATTCTATTATAATTCTAATTCTAGGCATAATTCATTTTTTATTCAGTTATAAAATAGGAACACAGTGTTTACTAAACATTGTTATATTTGTTTCTATAACACAATATACATTTCGAAAGTGGTGTATCTTTACGTGGATTTTCTTAAATCTGCGACATCTGAAACATACTGTGTCAGAGAGATGTATGTGTATGTAAATTAAAAATGCCGCTAACGTAGCGAATATTTTTCATAAATGTGCAGTGAGTTTTTCACGAAGATAATCTACATTCTACTTACGTGTATTGTATAATTTTCCCATGTTATCTACAAAGCTAAAACGTTGCAGTGTACGTTAAATATATAAACTCTCAGATACCATATCACTGACGAAGTATATTGTTACACGATCTGATTGTATAGTTTATTGTCAAGCCCAAGCCAAAATTTAATACATATATTAAACAATACATGATTAAGTGCTGGAAGAATCCACGATCAATATTGTTAAGAGTGGTTATATTCGAAGCAAAATTATATTTGCCGCTCTAAAATGTGTGATTTCTTATTACTTATGACATACAGATTGATAGAAAAGTTAGAAAACGGTTAAATATCTTAAAAACAATACTTTTTTGAGAAAAATGTTTCGAATCAAAGTTGTAGGGTTTAAAAAATTCTATTCAATGATCATGTCCGTTTGACCTTGAGTAGAGAAGTCAAGGCCAACATGATTTTTTTATTTTGAATACCCAATTTTTATCACACATGATAGCGAGACGTTTTCAAAACACTAATTGATGTCCTATTTTTGTTGTTGAGTTATGAGATTTTTGTGGTACCCGAACCAACATGTTTTTTGTATTGACTAGGGTTGACCATTTTGTAGTATCCCCCCAAAAAAAATCTCAACGGATGTTTGATACATCCTGGATAATATTAATGCTAGCGGCATCATAAATTCTAAAGCTCATAACTATTAGACAATTCTCAACAAAAATATGTTATCAAGTATTGTTTTGGAATCGTCTCGCTGACATCTTTAACGTCGTGTGATAAAAAATGGGATGTTATATTTAAAAAAATCATGTTGACTTCATTGAATAGAATTTTTTAAACCCTACAACTTTGATTCGAAACATTTTTCTAAAAAACGTATTGTTTTTAAGATATTTGACCGGTTTTGGAATTTTCTAACAGCAAGTGTGTTTTTAAATATTATTTTCGGTTTTTTGTTCGTAAAATAAATCTAATTTTCCAAAATATATTTAAGTTATTTGACTTTTTAATGATTTATATGTCTGTACAGTAAAACTGCGACCAAACGTTCTGTCCATACACGTAATATTAACTACAAGTTACCCAATGTAAATTAAATCTCAAAATACTGCTCGTGTGTCCGGCTCATTTTATATTATTTCTTCTTTCAGAAAACACTTCGTATACGAGCAATGCGTGTATCTGATACCTTATTTACATTACTTCTGTAAAAATACCACGTCAAGTAAACAAAAATTAATAAGGTATAAAACTAAATTAAACATGTGGCGAAACAACAGAGTTATTTACAAGTAAATAATTAAAATTTTCAACGAAGCTGTCCAGTAAAAAGATAAGTATTTTTGTTGAAATGTTGCTTAATTGATTCGTTAATATTTACTTTTATATTGTATGTTATTTTTTACTGTTGAAAAAGTTATTTATTTTTTCATGTGACGATAATTCTTTTAACGTAACGATTTTGATAAACTCATCCCTACATCGATAAGCGAGGTATTACTATACATATATAAAGTTTCTGTATTGCTAAAAGAAGGATACAAATACGAGTGCTTTTATGTGAAGTTATGAATCTCCTACTTGCTCCCTTTTGTATTCACGTTTTAGTGAAGTAAGTATTCGTTTTGCACCGACTTAGCGATTGAGTTTGAAAATTGCGTGATATGTGAAAATTGCCAAGCTTTGCATATGTAGTTACAATGTTGCAAATTTCTTCCTTTAGAGAAATTATCCTTATGAATAAAAGGCGTAAATTAAACTTTCAATTTGACATGAAATATTAATCGAACTTGTTTAAATTAAATACTACACAACTGACACATACAATTTATATTTTAAATATTTAATGTATAACTTTAATTCATAACAAAATAGAATAATAAACTATAAGCTCTATAACAATAAGATGTTGATAATATGTTTATATTAGTACAAGCAGGGAATATTTTAATAAAACGGGGATTCCATGTAAAATGGAAATTAGTTACTGCAATATATTATCTCTTCGCTACTAATATCATGTTTCTGTTCTATTAAGATCGTTAATTTTAAAAAATGTCCTTAATTACGGCAAAAATGTTATATGGTAATGATGTTTTTATTAAAGAACTTTATTTCACTTTTATAGCCATTTCTGCAAACAAGAAGTAGGGAGTTTTGCGATATTATCATATTAAACACGTAGGAACCTGTGTATTTATTAGATACATTATTACTAGTTGATAAATTAATAAATATGTAGTCGTTTTTACAGAGTAGTAATAGGTTTAAAATGAAAAACAATGTTCAATTGAAATTATTCTTTAGGGGAGATACGCAATGTAACGGACATTTGAGATTCACGCTATTTTTACTTTAAATACAAACATTATAAAAAATCAACTATGTTATACATAATAAATTGAGTTTCTTAATTAAATAACATGTTTTAAAAAAGTCGTTTTTATCCGTTTCATGACACCATTTGTATTGAAAAGAACAATGGTTGTGATAAAATGGACTGGGGTACATAAGTGGTACTTATCAAATATAATTAAATTTAAACTAAACAAAATTTTAATTTAATTTTGAGATCTTAATCATTTTTAATTTAGTATTTGTATCATTACTAAGTAGTTAAGTACTTAATTCTAAAATTGTGTTTCATCACGTCTAATTGGTTATTTTATTACATTTATGACCAAATAACGAAAGCCTCTGGATGTACTTTAACCACTGGTACACTTATCATGTGCTCATAAATTGCACTTGTAGCACATTACCCACTACCCAGTCTTCAACAGGAGGATCTTGATATTTTTCATTACAATAACAAAAATAGTTATTTTTATCAACATCTTCGTTGCTTCTTCTTTTTTACTTGGTTCTTCATCAATCTTCTTCATTTGGTTATATTTTTTTAAATTACTGCGATTCCTCGCACTTTTTCTAAAATAGTTATTTTTATCAACATCTTCGTTGCTTCTTCTTTTTTACTTGGTTCTTCATCAATCTTCTTCATTTGGTTATTTTTTTTAAATTACTGCGATTCCTCGCACTTTTTCTATTTTTAGTTTTTTTACAACGTTCGGAACTGCTCCATTTAATTGGTTTTTACCCCACAAACTTAAAAAAAAATATTTTTTAGGCTAGGATCATATAATACACAATATGGGTGACATCAAATACTGTTTGATTGAGACTTACTTGAGCATTAATTAATCACTTTTTTTGCCTTAAATTTCTTAATATACAACCAGCTAAAAATTCAAGACGGAACATGCCTCACCTGACCGGGGTTACATAATGGAATAGGATGTTGCCCTGGGGTGATCAGGGCAGGCGAAATTCACGAGACCCATGGAATCACAGGAGTAATTCCAGGCTGACACAATAGATCTAAATTTAACTTTAACCTTATAGCCCCTGAGTTAGGTATCGTTTGTTCCGTCACTCGGTTAAAATCGAGCTCCGGAACCTCCGTAACTCCCCCGGCGGACATTACAAATTCAGTAGCTGGCTATTACAATTCAATTTTTGTTTCAAATATGAAGTTGTATATTATTTTGTATAGATCCATGTCTGCCGAGGCCAAGATAGAAATGATATTTAGTGGAGGATAAATTCCTTTCTTAATGAGATCTTCAAACAAAGTCTTCCTTTCCCTCTCATACAGTGAGTATTGGAACAGGATATGTTCAATATCCTGAATGAACTCTTCATCGCATGTACATTTTTCAGGCTGAGCTTTTTTATTTTGAACAGGTACTTTCTATTTTCACGTGATTGATTTTAATTCTTGCGATTTTTGGCATCATATTTTTAGATACCCATTTTTTTTCTTAATCACATATTTATATTAATTATACTATATCAGTTATTATATGGCTTTTATTTTAATAAAAAAAGATATGAAATTTTATATAGAAATGGAACTAAGGTTGTTTTGTATTGGGAGCGTGATCTACAGTGAACGTTAACGCTCCGTTACTAGACGTAGGCCCAACTGTCGGTAAGTACAGAGATAAAATTAGCTTTCCTCTTATAATACACTGAAACCACTGAATTCGTGACTACTTCTGCGTTCTTGATTACCCCACTTTTCCATATGCCATACACCCACAGTAAAATAAAAATAAATACTAAATAGGTTTAGAAATAATACAATTCTAGAACAAAATGACTTTTTAAATTTATTTTGCTGAAAAAAGTAACTTGCTCTTTTTCACAACCAAGTGGTAGTTTGAGAAGGAGGTAGACCGCACGTTACATCTATTGATAAAATCTGGTCTTTCATCAGAATTGATTGCATAAGCCTTTTACATACATATAATATATATATATATCAATATATCAATATATCAATAATTCTGTAATCTTATTATCTTTAAAGTAGATTTTATATTCATTTAACATCATATACCTAATAAATATGTTCATCGATTCTTAAACAATTACTTATTTTTGTTTTCTCATATGTTAACAAGATATTGAAATCATGAACCGCGAGTATCTGATAACACAGCAACACAAAAAAAAGTGCGGAGCCAAAAAAGCGACCTATATAGATAGCATTGTAGTAATGGTCGAGCATAGTCTAAATCCAAATTTTTAGAATTTTATGCTAAGCAGTTTTTAGGGTTCCGAAGAAACCCTATTAATATCGCTTTGTCGTCCGTCCGTATGTCCGTCCGTCCGTCCGTCCGTCCTTTTCACTCAAAGCTAAATAGCTCGTAAACTATATAAGCTAGAAACTTGAAATTTTTACTGAACATGTAAAATGACACCCTCTAGTAAAATATGTACAAATTTATTGAATAAATAATTTTTCAGGGGGGGCAATAAGGAGCTAAAGCTAGGTAAAAAAAATATTTTTTTTTATACCAAGGCATGTGACACGTTAAAATGTATAACCAAACAAGCGGAATTTGACCCTTTTTTTATTTTTTTTCTAAATCAAAAATGGTGCCTGTAGGGGGCTTTAAAGCAAATCCAAAAAAACAAAAAAATTGTATATCAAGACGTGTGGCACGTCAAAATTTACGTCTCAATTAGTAGAATATGGCCTTATTTTTTATTTTTTTTCTAACTCAAAAATGGCGCCTGTAAGGGGCTAAAAGCAGTATTTTATTCTGTCCCCCCCCCCTCTAACTCTGTAACTACCGGCTCAAAAAATCTGAAAAAAATTTGGTAACGAGGTTTTGGTGGGACTACCAACGACAAATACTAAAGTCAATAATATAATTTTAAATTTTGGAATAATAGGGAGGGGTGTAAGAGAATTTAAAATTTTTATTTTCATATCTAGGCATGTGATATGTCAAAATGTACATCTCAATTCGTAGAACATGGCCATATTTTTTATTTTTTTTCTAACTCAAAAATGGCGCCTGTAGGGGGCTAAAAGCAGTGTTTTATTTTGTCCCCCCCCCCCTCTATCTCTGTAACTACTGGCTCAAAAAATCTGAAAAAAATTTGGTAACGAGGCTTTGGTGGGACTATTAACGACAAATACTAAAGTCAACAATATAATTTTAAATTTTGGAATTATAGCGAGGGGCGTCATAATTTTTTTTTTTGATATCTAGGCATGTGGTATGTCAAAATATAGATATCAATTAGTAGAACTTGACACTTTTTTATATTTTAACTTTAACTTAAAAATGCACCTGTAAGTGGTTCCAAACATTTCACGTAGTACGTACTTCGGAACCCTTATGGCATACACTCGTGTATGTCTTGCCGGAATTATTTTTTATTTGAGCTTTAATTTTAGATTATGATCGACCAATAAATACTACAATGCTATATAGGTCTCTTTTTTGGAAAAATTTAACGAAAACCCAAAATTCAAGTTCAAATTAAAAAAAACTGGTAAGTAGAAAATTCCAAAAATTTGGATTTAGACCTTTTTCTGTTGTGTAATTAAACTTTTTTAAGCATTTCGAAGATTTTATTACGATATCCCACAGTTTTATCAAATTCTGTTATTGGTGTCAGTCATATAAAAAAAAAACAGCATTTACTGGTTAACAGATGTCATCTGTTAAATAGCAAATTCTGGGTTCTCATTGGTCTATTTGGAGATTAGTGGTACCAATAATGAATATTAATACAACTGGGGGTATACATAACTAATAATTTTATAAGTATTTTCTACATAAAATTATTTACTAATTATTAATTTAATAATTTAAAGTGACGCCATATTTTTGAAATCTACATAGAATCGCCAAAATTTAAAATAGCATTCTGTATTTTTAATCATACCATTTAGTAAGTACTTTTTATTCTCTTCCATCATTGCAAAAATACATATGCAATACGAGTATGTATATCAAAAAAATCGAAAAAAATGAGGTGGAAAATGGATTTTAACAATCGTAACATTTAATCAAGACTAATTAGCGAAATACATTTTTTCCAATCAAGTAAATCACAATGATTTATATACTGATGTGCGAATATATTCGTGAGAAAAGAATAACCAAAAAATAAATAAAAATAACGACGTCACGTAAAAAATAAAGATATCTAAATTCATATACTTAATATTTAATGTTTTTTACTTTTTGTTGATCTTCTTTTAAAGAAGAAAATCTACTTCTTGAAAGTATATCTATAAAGTCTCTTTCTCACCATACTAGTTTAAACTAACTTTACTATTATGTTTGGAACTGTGACATAAGTTTACAACTTTTTAAATTAAAATATCACACTTACCTTCAGTTTTATCAAAATCTGATATTGGTACCAGCCATGTAAGTCTCCAAATAGACTAATAAGAATACAGTATTTACTATTTAACATATGTGTATCATGCTGTTAACACAAATAAACTGGCAACATAGATAGAAGAAATCAGGCATTATACTATTGATATGTATAAACCAAAAATAGCAATTTTCAATTTCAAGCAACTTTACATATAGTTTAATTTGACGTGAAATGAGTTTTTATGTAGTAAATACTTGTAGGTAGAGGTTGTCAAATCGTATAATGTTATTAATTTATACTCATTTCTATAAGATAAATTTTGATTATATATTTGATTCTTTTTACTATTTCTTTATATGTACATTTATAAGAAAGTGAATCCAATATTTAAAAATTTTAGATTGAAAAAACCGTAAAAAATAAATAAAGCCGACTTTAAAAACTGTTGAATTTAATTATTAGGTAAATATATAATTTTCAGTGTTTTTAGGTTTTTTTTATTAAGTCGGTTTTTTATTTTCCCCTTTGAGTGGCGTATCTCGAAGTCCATGGTGATATTGTGTTTAATTTTATATGAAACCAACTCGATATATTACTCTTTTAAACAAACAAAAACCGTTCAAAACGGTGCATATTTGTTCGGAGTTATACTCGAACATACATAAAAAATATATATTGTCGAATTGAGAAGATTATCTTTTTTTGAAGTCGGTTAAAAATTAAAATAGCGAAACGTTTCTATTACTTTACAACAAAAACGACTACTACATACATTTATAACCATTTACAAGGATAGTTAATTATAACCCGTGCCGGCAAGTCGTAAATTGTCGCTCAAAGAGGAAGGAAACATTATTGCAGATATATACAGTAATTATGTGACATAAATTACAATATGTATTACATTTTTACTCTACTAACGAGCAGTACCTAAATGTAATAAAGACAAGAAGATAATCAGATATGGCCAATCTAAAAAAGAAACTCGATCTTACCTTCATTATTTTAATTACAATTTTTTTACGATTATTTATTTCGGGTATCCCAGCCGTAGTATTAATCATAAACTAAAAATTAAAAATGGATTTATCTCTTTTTAAAAAATAAAATATTATATTTACTATTCAGTCATCATAATCTATATTTATAATTTGTTTTAATTTTGAGGTATAATTTATGTTTTAATATTTTTCGTTATGAGCTATATTACAACTATCTTTATGATGTATGAATAATATTACATTACTCTGCTTCGAACTAACTTTTTTATATGTGTATTATTTCTCCCCGACACGCGTATCAAAGGTCCCCGGGGTCGGGGTGGTTTAATACAGTTTTCAATTTTTTTTAAAACATGAAATTCATACTTATGTTAGATGTGACAAAATTTATCTCAAATAATGTTATATTATATACAAAGGTCCAAACTTACAGTTAAAATAACTTTTGCTTTTTGTTTTTAATGTTTTCATACAGAAAATTTCTATTTTATTAAAAATGTATGAACCCTCCCCAACTCCTCCTACCTTTTAATAACATATATTTATAATTATTTTCTTCCAAACAACAAAGAGTAGGTACACAAAATATATCACGAAATTAGGAAACAGTTATTAATAATTAAGTAATTTTATCTTATCTTAATAATGTTTTCTTTAAAAAAAAACTTTACTCAAGAAAATACATTATGAATATTACCAACATCAGTATAAATTACGATGTGTCATAAACTATTTTAACACATTAACTTGTCTAATTTAAAATCATTACAAAATCCAGCCCAAGTTAAAACATAATGTACCACAAATTTACCATCTTAATTTGATTTGATTAGTGACGGTGCTTTAAACGTTAATATCCTTCCTTCAATGTATGTGCGAGAGAGAAAACTTAATTAAGATACAGTTATGATTTACTTGTTTAGTTTGGTCAAAGAGTAGAATTCTGTTACGTTAAATGTTAGAAATAATTTCACAGTTCGTTGCATTTGTAATAAAGATAAAATGGAGCGATATTAGTTAAGGTGCAGAAGTGTTAATAAAGATTTTAAAATTAACACTTTTACAGACACTAAAAATTTTCATGCGTTTTAATTGTGTAATTTGTGATAATCATATTAACCTTTTATTTGTATTTTTGCCAAAATTTTATAAAGTTAATTAACTTGTGTGATGAGGGTTTCTCTTCTTATAATGCTTAACGGACATGCCATTATGGCAGTTAAATAAGAGAGTTAAATGCGGTTAATTGTCAATGTCAATGTTGTTATTTTAAAATGGGTTATATATAATTGCACTAAAAATTTGATAATACCTATGCACTTTGTACACTCGGACATAAATTTTAACAATTTACACTAAAAATCTGATAGTATGCACTTTGTACACTCAAACATTAATTTTAATACTTTACACTAAAATTTAACTCGTATTGAAGATTATGCCGGTATGACGTCACAACTGTCAAAAATCACGTTTATACATAGTTAGTCAGAATAAAGTTGATGCTCTAATAATATACACGTTAACTGTCCTTGGATAGGACAATCTATTGGAGCGAAGGGAGGTTGGTTAGTTTTGGTTAGGTTAAAATATAGAAAACCACAATAAATATATCAAAAATATGTAATAAATAATCATCAAAAAATCACATTAGAAATATCAAAACATCTATAGTGGGATCATTCAGTGTAAATTTTTAGTGCAAAGTATTAAAATTTATGTTCGAGTGTACAAAGTGCGTACTATCAAATTTTAAATGCATTTAAATACAAGCCTTTAAAAATTAAGAAGCATGTCTCGTACAATTAATAGTGTTAAACATATTAAATTAAATAAAATCAACCCAACAGTTTTCTTTTTTTTAACATTGTTAATAATTATTTGTAATTTTTTATTTTATGCTTATAGTCCAGATGTCGAGGACTTTCTCCCTGCACTTTTTGATAAAAACATGAAAATTGGTATAGTTGTACATTAAACATTCCTCTAAAAAAACTAGAAATTGCGACATAGGGGCAAAAATATCTCCGCAAGTATAGTTTTCTTTATTTATCTCGCAATGATTATTTGAACGATTAAAATAGAGGACAACAGAAATAATGTTTGTTAGATTCTAAACAAAAGTTATTGTTACTATAAATTTTAAAATTAGAGTCGCTATTGCCTTATAAATAAGGATTAAAATTATAACTTGTTATATCAGCCTCCAACACATATATGAAATTAATAAATAAATCAAAAAATAATGCTTAAAGAATTACCTAAGATCATTAATTAACGTATAGAATTATTATCAAACTGATCATGGATGAATGTTACAAAAACCTAAATATTCAATTAAAGTATGTATTGTAATATCTTCGATGATTCAATTCATAAGCGTAAGAATTTTTTGAGAAGAAAGAAAACTTGTTTTTATTATTTCTTGAGAGAAACCCACACATAAAAGTGATAAACCAAATAAATGACGTCTTCCTCCTTCCCTAACTTGAAAACCATACATCATCTTGAAAATATATTAATAGTTTTATTATTTCACCAAACATACGTGTATGGAACCCATCTTAAGAAGTTCTTTTTATCAAAACTAAAAAATTAATGTTTCATTTTATAAGCTCACTACAATACGTTTAATATTGCAGCTCGTTAAGTTCAAAATAAACGAAATTTCATTTAAACGGAAACAATTATATGTGTTTATATTTTCTGTACACGTGTCTCTTTGACGTCGAAACAACTTTTGAAAAGATGAAAAAAAACTTTATCTTTACGTCGGCAAATTCAAAACTTATGTTACCAACCTGTTTAATTAAAAAAACAAGCTTTGTACCTTTTTTTTACCACAGTTTCGGTGTGAATTTTAAAATATAATTTGCCCGTCTTTTGTTTCTTTTTTGTTTTGTTTATTTTGCCGTTCGGAGCTGTTGTATTAATGTTAAATTTGTTTCCAAATTTAATCTCAGTTGTTATGCGATATTGACTAAAGTTTACAGCTGAATGAAAATTTTGTTAATACAAAGTGATCAATTATTATTTATAAGTTATAGTTATATGAATTACTGCATTAAAGTAATCTTGCTCCGTCCCATACCACTTATATTATTATTGATGTTCTCAAATTAAATTTTAATTACACATATCGTAAAGAAGATCTACTATTGTATTTATATTTACTTTTAACCTTTTTCTTTTCTTATACGTCCATATATGTATATGAAATATGTAAACATAGGAGGTAATGCAAAAAAAATCGAAATCAAGATTTCGATGAAAATGTCTATGTCTCTAATTCATTATGACTATTTTCTATATATTACTTTACAGAAATGGTCTCCGTCAACGCTTGGACCTTGCAAATCTATTACATGTTAACTGCGTCAAAACGCAGCGTCGTTTCGACACAGCTAACATGTATTGAATCGCATATAACAGATTTGCAAGGTCGAGACCGTTTCTGTAAAGTGCCAAGGCTTATGATTCAAGAAGTACACAGAAGGATGACAATCAATATTTATGACAGTTTTTTAAATTTATTTAACCAAATTTGAATGTTATACAAAAAGCGATATTTTACAGAAAAATTATATAAAATACTAGTCGTATGATTAGAAGAGAGGGTCGTTTATAAATATGTAATTCATTTTTAGCAAATTAATTAAAGTGTGTTCAATTTTTACAATAGCAAAACATTTTAGATTGTACTGTATGATGTCTGTATGGTTACTTCAATGTAGTTGAAATTATTATCATCTTATTTTTTATCTGTAATAAATAACGCACAAAAAAATAATGAGAAAAAGAAACAAACAAAATTTAATATATCATTCATTATAATATACATACCTAAAATATGTGTGTTCTTCTTTAACATATAAAATTACGTGAAATGATTTACAGATATCTCTTCATCAAAATTGCCTCATTACCTTTAATTACAGCAGGAGATACAGTAAGACAATTAACAGAAATCAGGACAATCGTTGAATCAGGGGGAGAAAGCGGTACAAGGGTATTTAATGCATTTCCTTCAATAAGAACTTAATAGTACTTTAATCGTTCGTTCACTTGTCAAGTATTTATCATTATTTACGACTGGATGGATGTCATCATAAGTTAGGTATTATTACAGAATCTTTTACAAATGTATGTAAGTAATGTACATATACTGTACCTACGTATTGTTATTAAATATGGCTTGAAATAAATTGTTATTTAAAACGCAACGTGTAAAACAATTATAAATAAAATGTCACCTATCCCAGACAAACATATGATATATATTTTATCTAGAAATGTAAATATATGTATGTAGGTACTACTTTAAATTTAAATAATAAAATCTTAATTTTTGTTCCGGATTTATTTCTAGATTATTTTTTGTACTTATCATTTCTCTTCAATTTTTAAGATTCTATTGTTAAGGCAATGAAAATGAAAAAAACGCAGCATTCTGAAGAAAAAGAAACTATAAAAAAATGAATAAAAAGCTCAGACCAATGGTTTGTCTGATAGATATTGTTTGAGAGACTAGGTTTCATGAATACGTGTTTAGTTTTATTAAAGAATTATCAAAATGTTCAATTCCTTTAACTGTAAACCAGATATTCCCAAACTGCGTTTTTTATGAAAAAATCCCAAATAACTATAAGTTTTGAAGAAAATAAAAAATGTCTATTAATAACTTGTTAAAATACTATTTTACATACAGAACTATCAAATATGTAAATATATTTATAAACCAACATATAGATTCAAATAACTTATTTCAACTTATGTTTTGTTTTTAATTGTTTTTATTTTATTTGATGATACATAATATGTATAATCCATGAACATTTTTTTCGTAAGATATAATTTCTTTTCTAATATGTCTAGACCTCCACTAATAGAGATTATCTGACAGTTAACGTTACAGAAAAAATAATTTTTTATTTCTTATTAATAATAATAATTATTAAATATTTTTAAGTACATATATTATAAGTAATAGTAACTAAAAAGAAAGAATAAATGCCCTCTTTTATTGATTTTTATTTGAAGAAAATAAATATATATTCGGTATACATACTCAAAAATTGATTTTTATCAGATATTTCCAATCTGTGTGCAACGGCGCTTTAGGGCGTCGCGGTCGTAGCAAATTTAAAGCGGCGCGGCGCAGCGGGATACTTAAAATTTTCGAATGAACTACTCGTACTAGGTTGTTATGACATACATACATAAATACCTATTAAGTTAATTGGTCCTAGCTACTTAATAAAGGCAACTGTTGTGTATAACTTATACACATCTGGCAAGGGGCGGCAAAAATATTACTAATGCAGATAGACTAATTTTTTAATTTTTTTATTGCTTCCTCGCAATATCGAAGATACGAGAAGCTTTGTGATCGTTTTAAAATGAGATAAAAAAATTGTTCTCCGATTTCAAAAAAAAAATTTTATTGATGTTTCCGTTTCAGGTCAAGACAAACACTTTTCGTTCCGTGTCTGTCTGTCTGTCCCACTGAACCGATTTTAATGAAACTTGGTTGATTGATTAGATCTGGCTTGAGGACGCTCCCATTACAAAATCATCAAAATCGTGTGTTAGGGGAGGGTGAAATCCCAAAATATTTATTTTTTCAAGATATCTAGGAACGACACGTTACGTGAAAATTTTATAGAATCTTTTTTGTAGAGCATTCAATTTCCTATATAGGTGTACAACGTTTGTTGTAAAATATTCCCTTACAAAGATTTATTTCAATTTGCTTCAAAAAAAATCGTCATTTTTTTTTTAAATTGATATTTATTTTGACATATTAAATGTCATTTTGACGTTTGCATAAATTTCGATTTAGATTGAAGTTTTCAAAAATTAAAAATATACGATATGCGTCTTAAGAAAAATTTCGAATTAATATTTTTTAATAAAATTGTGTAAAAATTAAATGAATAACCAATGTCAGGCAATTTTTCTGAACACTTATCGGTTTTTATTTAAATTGTTCAATAATTAACTACTTTTGGTGAATTTAGCACGAGGAAGCACTGTATATTTACTTGGCAGATGTTTTTTTTAAATTTGATATAGTTTTATTTTTTTAATCAAAATATTTGTACATGCATAGTTTTTTTAATAAAATTCATATAAGTAATTCGTACCTATAGAAAAAGAACTTATTATTTTTTCTTGAACCTTTACCAGCTCTCTATGGCCCTATTATAAATTACCTCACAATTGCATAAACACTTAAATACTGGAGATAATCAGTTAATGGACAACTTGACTGTCATTAATTTGACATAATTATAGCTTGTTTGTCAGACAGATAACGCATATTACGTTGTGATTAATTCAGAAGAGATATTATGCGTATAAATAACAATATTCCCCATAAATTTGTGTTCGGTTACAGCAAGCGCTAAACAATACCAAATCCGTTTTTATGAAAACCCTTTCATGTTTAATCTTTTAATCTTTGATGCCATTGTAATTGACATCATACTGATTTTTGCTTTTATGAAAGTGCTCGTTTTTTAATTTGATATTTTGTAAAATTATAATAGCGTTTAATTTTGAAACTGTGAATAAAATTATTACTTATATTTACATAATATGTAGTTATAATCTTTATTCTGTTAAAATGTATATAATCCGTGTATACTAAAATTTTGTATTATAATGCGTCTACTCGAACACATCCCATGCCTCATCTCTTCACCCTTTTAACAAACACTCGGATATTTTGTTATTTCTCAAGGTCTCTATATCACCTAAATCGATTTTTCGCAAATTAAAATGTTCCGTGATAAATTTACTATGCATGGAAATAATTATTCGATGTAATTTATGTCATTATTGAGTTACGCGTGATTATATAATATATGTATAAAACATTTCAGCAACTTAAATATTAAAGTTAGAAACATGGTCTCGCAAACTTTTATGTAGAACTAATTGAACTCTATAAAACTTCCATATTTATATAATTTTGACGTATCTCTTATAGTTTAGGCCAGCATACGAGTTAAATGGTTCGCATGCTTATTTTTTTACTTACACATTGCACAGCTAATATTATTTTTAGTGATAGCTTAATGTATAAGTTTTATCAAAATCGGCCCAGTTATTTTCGAGATAACCTGGGATAAACTTACAAACACACACACACAAACTTTTTTCTATATAATATTAATATAGATAACTTACTGCGAAAATGTTATTTAAAAATTGTTGAACTTGAAGTTTACAAATGTACATATATTCTTTAACTGACAGCTTCGTCCACGTGTATTTCGAAATCGGTAAATTCCCATACGTATTTAATGTACTGTTCAGCTTTCTGACAAAGTATAGAGCATGGTAGGTAATATCTATAATTTAAACCAATTGTGTAAAACGATCCTAGAATGTGTAAAACGGCTCTAGAATATTAAAAGTAATTGTGATTTTATATTTTTATTAGCTTTTGTAAAGTCGATACAAAATTACTGTTATGAGTTATTTTCGAATATACTCGTACCTACATAAAATACTTTTTTACTCGCTGAAATTTTTATTTTTTAATTTGTAAAAAAAAATAAGACACCATTCTTAAGGAAGGGGGGGGGGTGCGTTCTGCAGATTATTTTAGACCGAATTTGGTGGTCATTTATTAGTTTGAAGCTACATACTGATTTTAAGGTCTTATGCTGTCTAACAGAGAAAATCTCTTTAAAAATAGTAGTATAATAAAAAAGATAGATTTTATTTTTTGTTGTAGAATTAAAAAGTCTAAAACTTTTACATTGTACAGACATACAACAAAATTTTTTTATATGAATATAATAATTGCAAAATTTTATTCAGACAGAAAATTACATTATTCGCTATATTTTTTACTGTAAAATACAGTTGTTTCAAAATAAATATAGATTGACAGGTTTATTTCAATATTTTTACAAAGCCCCGGATAACTAAGTGACCAAAAAAATACTTTTCCTTTAGACCGTGACCCTTCTGAAACATCACAAAAACCATGTTCATGCAGCAATCACTGCGAAAGCTTTTATACTTTTTTTATGACATCCTTTTCCTTTTCACATCAATAACAAAAAAAAAGACAGGTATACAAATAAGTATAAGCATCACCTCAATATTGACATATGTAAAAATAACAATATCCTTGTTATATTACACATTTTGCATCACACCATTATCTGCCCCATCACTTTGAATAAAAATCAACCCCACCCCGTTGGCACTTCACCCACACTCGCCGGAAAATAATCATATGTTCCATCGCATTCTGACAACAACAACATTAGGATTTCAAATTCATAAATGTCATTTGTGTTCAGTACATAGCCTCGAAACGGCATTACAGGATTCCTTTTTTTCAAATATAGATGGCAATACGTACAAGTTGTAAAAAGTAATGGATTATTTCCGTAGAGCTTTGCAATATCATCGCACAATATATGTAAGACTTTCTACTAGTAGTTTTATACAAGTAGTAACTATGTACTCGATGTATTATTATTTTATTTAATGTACTGCGAAAGTTTTTTTATCATTTAAATATCGTTAAAGATCTGTTGAATAGTGCCAGTGGAACACCCACATCATGTGAAAAAAGGTCACTGCGTTTAACATAATTAATTATATATGTTTGGATATTATTTTTAAATGACTGCAGGGTAACTAGACGTCCCATATTTACGAAACATGTCGTTAAATTTTCTGCAAGTTGTAAAAATCGATTTTTGGCGAAAAAAATGTTCCGTATATTTATTAATTTCTGTATTTAATTTATTTTTGTATTGTTGAATTTTTAATAATATGTACAAAGATAAAACGTGAAAATTACGCGCACTCATGAACAAAAGTAGGTACTAACAGAGTGTTTTTTTATGTGAAGGTGCCCTAATATAAAATTAGAAAATAATTAATATAATAATGTTTTTTTCGTTTCTTGATTCTTAACCTAAATTATGCATTAAATTAGTTTATGTATACTATTTGATAAAAATTAGTATCTATTATTACTGCCGTATTGACACACCAACATTTTTTTCAATTTTATAGTGATGGATCAACAACTGAAAATAAGGTTTATATCATTTTAAAGTTATAGAATTTAATTTATGTATGTATTATGTCATGATATTGAAAAGTCAAATATCAAGTAAAGATTTTAACATTAGATGCGCATGTAAATACATATGGCTAAGCAGTAACTGTTTATTTAAACTAAATGTATTCACCTTAACCACCCGAAAACAATGTCACTCGACACCTGTTTTGACATCACAAGAAGTCTTCATCAGGAGCTTAACAGTATGAAACTGCTAGGTTTCTGATGAAAACTTCTTGTGAAGTCGAAACGCGTGTCGAGTGATATTGTTTTCTTGTGGTAAAGGTATATATTTAGCTGAAGTGACTCAGAAACAACATTTTATCCGTTTTCCAGTAGCAATTGTTTAGTGTTTTGTCTATTGGAAATGGAGTGTTAAGTCCGGTATTATAAAGAATGTATTCTATAGCAAAAGCAAAAGCACGCATTTACATATGTATGTGATTGATTTGATCTTACCACGGTAGAAATCAGCGATCTAAAAACAGTACAGCATTGAAACTTTACATTACTATATATTTATTACTAACGGATCTCAAATCCCGAGAAAATTCATAACGATACATAACACCTCGCAAATAGCGTTTACTTTGCTTTTGCTATCGATCAAATATTTGATAATTTATATTTGCAATACAGCATTTATTACTACTTTAAAAAAAAGAAATTATAACTAATCAGAGATAAATGCATATTTTAGTTAAATAATTTTGATTCGCAAAGCTCCTCCACCATGAATTTTTAAAATAAAATTCGCAATTAAAAAAGGATTAGTGTATTTTAAATTAAAAATCTACACATCCTCACAAAACATTAATCATATACTAAAAAATTATTAAACTCTAAAAATAGACATTGTGTAAACATATAAACTATGTTTTTGAGCTCTTGTCCACATAACCGTATTTCTTTACTTGACATCAGAGTCAAAGCGTCAAATAAAGGAATACGACAACGTGGACAACATCCTAGTTAAAATAGACTATGGTTACGAAAGCCTACAGAATATAGATGACAATTAAATCTCAAGCACGTCTTAAGTAAAATTCCAAAGCTCACTTTATAGATATATAAATGAATTCAAGTCATGTGTAAATATTTATCAACTTTATAATATATAAAATAAAATATGGAGCTTCGCATTGTAGTAAACCATGAAACTCTCACTGGAACAAAACAGAAAAGTCGAAAACACGCAAAGACTATTGTAGACACGCTGTCAGCATTACTAATGCTATTATTTGTTCGATAGACCATTGAGTTTTTTTTTTCGAAAATATGATAAACGTTTTCACAATAATAACGTGTGATGTTGAATTGTTTGCCTTGATGTATACGAAAAACTTTAACTTTCGATGTTCCAGTAACATCTTAAATATAGGTACACACGGCCGTATTTCTCAAGAAGCTTGAAAGGCCCAAACAGAGTGAAAAAAATTTTGGAGCGATTATAGTAATAATTATTTTAAAAGTTTGCTAATGGTGCATAGTTTTATTGTAATATCATTGTATAATACCAGGACAGTATTAAGATACCCAAAGGCCCCTGGGCAAAAGGAGTATTTAAATAAAATTGGTAAAATAAATCCAGAAGTGTACGATAAAGTTAATATTTTTAAATGTTTATATGATGTTTAATGTTCTTAAAAAAACATTTATAATTACATGTTACAAAGATTAATAAAATAAAATTGATATTTTCACATTTTTAGACTAGAATATCCTCTTAATAAGCGATAAAGATTACTTGTACAAAAAAAATTATAATATCTTTGTTGTATACAGAGATATTTACTTAAAACTAATTGTTAACACCTTTTGTGGGCTGTAGAAAAGTATACTCGCAAGGGTTTGATGGGGACTTTTGATACCTTATTTACAAAAACAAAATGAATATGTATACAAATATTCAGCTCCCTGCGAATTTTTCCCCAGTGAAAACCTAATGTTCCTGGACTATAATTATAATTCATATAAAATACGACAGATTACGTAAAACGTAAAGACTTGTGTTTGAAGCTCACATGATATATTAATAATTATTTTTAAACTTCCCTTTGAAAAAAACTTTCTTATAGCGGGGCTAACATGCCACTTGTATTGAATCACATATAATAGATTTTCAAATGTAAAGTACTAAGGCTTAATTATTTTTTTAAAGAGTATCGGACGTAATGCAAATAAAAACTATATAAATTGATTTTTAAATAGCAAACAGGAGATATTTTAGTATGTAGTTATAAACTGCAGTTGTAAAGGCTAATTAGTGTGATTGAAAAATTACAAGTAGGAAGGAAAATATAAAAAAAGTGTACTATAAAGCAAAAAAAGTAAGTAACTATTATTTGTAAAAGAGAAATATACAAAGTGTAGAGCAAAAAAACAAAAAAAGGGTATTTGCAGTTGAAAAATAATTTTCTTAAAATAACCCCTGATGGTAAAATGTACATCCGGTTTTCGTAAAGGACAATAGCTCTTATTTATACAGCTACGCATTGCATCGTTGATCCTAGAATAATCAAATCTTGTACGTTACCTTACAGGAAGAGTGTAGGTGGAAATTGATATCTATGGTATTTGAAAATCCCTTGAGATTCACAGAAATGAAATTTATACAGGGAGTAAGCAGATTAGATATTTTTAGAACTATATATATGCGCCTTGAAGAACCTTTAGGATTTACAAAACAATAATTGTATTATTGTTTTAACATATTATATAAAAAATAAGAATATTGGACACTGTTACTACTTGAATTTTTCAAGAAATCACCGATTAAAAAAAGATATTATGTTCAATATGTATGCCTGTACAATGTACATTGTACATATTGTAAATAACTCGCTAGTGCCTCAATCAATTACGATGCCTTTTTTAATATGAAAGTGTATTTTCTGTATTGGACTTTTCTAAAAATTGTATGTTTGAAATAAAATTGAAAATGTCCGGACAGTTTGGTAGCTGAATGTGATTTTTAACCCTCCACTAAAATAAAATTAAAAGTTATGTACCTACAAATCTGCATTTGTTTAGCTTTACGTATATCTGTAACTCTCAAGGCCTTATTGCAGTTACGTAAATTTAGGTAAAAAAAAGGAAATAACGACCACCCCCCACCCCCTTCCAATTAGTCAATTAGTTATATTATCATTTTTTAGTTTGAAAATTAAAATTTTTATATTTATCTCTATCAATTATGTATTCTATGAACAAAAAAAAATTTATACATTTTTCATGTATTATTATTTTTTATCATATAATTTTAAAACTATATCGCGTAAACAACGTAAAATATCAAAGTGTAATGAATGATAGTTATAAATAGCAAAATTTATATATGGCTCTCTTGTCAAAAAATGTTGGTGTCCTCTGTTTCACACAGTTACTATTTAATTATAAGTATCGACAACGAAATTCAATAAAAAGGCAAATGTATATTTCTTCTGATGTCAAATCGTATTCGTAAGCTCACCAAAAGCACACCCCTACCGCATTTCAAAAAAATTTCAGTTACAAAATTGACAATAACCAAACATGTATTTAAATTTCTTTCTCACCGCTCGCGATAAAAATGAAAAATAGCTATTGAATATTTCGACGCGAAGTTCTTAGTTCGAGGAAATGAGATACAAACATGATAAACGATGTTGCAAAATTCGCAGATGCAGCGGTTACAAATTCTGGCCTTAGACCATATCCATTGTACATCTGTGATTTTTATTTACTACAATAAATATATTTTAACTCGTTTTTAGTTTTTATCCACGTACTCATTTTTCTCTGAACATAATATCAATTAAAAATAAATAATAAAATTATTTTTAAATGGACTGTCAACAGTTTAAGTGTAACAGTGTACAATTACTGGGTGTTTTTTTAAAGACTTTCCAGCGGACTATTTACAAAATAAAGAATTTTCAGAAAAAATGTTTCAGACAAAAGTTTCATGGTTTCGAGTGAGCTAAATATTGACATGATGGGGTAACCTTAGAAAGGTCACTTTGATGGGTTTTCAGGTTCAACCTTTCTTTTTCAAATCTAAATCTTTATTTTTTGTTGCAGATTTCTAATTTAAGATATAAAATAAACAACTTCTGTTTGAAGCATTTTTTCTGAAAATGTCAATTTTTTATGATATGGAGCAAACCAAAGATAAATGTCTTGATTTTCTATATTTTTTTAATCGAAAATTACTAATTTTTAAAAATAATCGCTTGAGGTAAAGAATGCTTAGATTTAAGGCAAGATCCTCACAATTTTTTTTTACTTTGTAATTAAATTTTTTTCAAAATTTCAGAATTTTTTCTTTATAAAAAAGTTGTATAAAAAATTAACAAGAAATTTGAAAAACAATTCTCCGACAATCCTTACTTACAATTAGTTCTTTTACTTACAATTAGTACTTTTTTAATTATATGATTTTTCTTGAAAGTTTATAGCTTTCGAGTAAAAAATTAAAGAAAATCCAGAAATTTCTCTTTGGTTTGCTCCATATCATAACAAATTGATATTTTCAGAAAAAAATGTTTCTAACAAAATTTGTTTATTTTATCTCTTAAATTAGGAATTTGCAACAAAAAATACAGATTTAGATTTGAAAAAAAAAGTTGAACCTGAGAACCCATCAAAATAACCTTTCTAAGGTCACCCCATGATGTCAATATTTAGCCTCCTCAAAACCATGGAAACTTTTGTCTGATACATTTTTTCTGAAAATTCGTTATTTTGGAAATGTAATTTATTAACAATAGAAGTTGTTTTTCTGAGTAAACTTGAAAACTACTGAACCGATTTTTTTTTATGAGGCTTACACTGTAAACAAGTTTAGGGATCTAAAATTAGAATTTTCATTATTGCACTGTGTCAAATTAGCAGGGCTTCGAACCGGAACTGAACCGAAAACCAAAAACCGGATAAACCGTTATGTTTTGCCGGAACGAAAACCGGAACAGAACCGAAATAAAAATAACGGTTTTTTCGGTTCAGTACATATTAAAATACGCGCGTTAACATGATCTTATTTCCCACTTCAATTGTCGTTCGGACTATCATAAAATACCATAAAATATTCTAAATTATGGTAGAAAAAAAAATTTTAATACAAATAATTTGTTTTTTAATTAATAGCTCGGAGCTGAACCGGAAACCGAAAAAACCGTTATTTTTTGCGAAACGAAAACCGGAACCGAACCGAAATATATTTTTTTAGTTGAAACCGAACGAAAACCGAAACGAAAAAAATAACGGTTCGAAGCCCTGCAAATTAGTGACAAATCAAATATACTAGGATAAAAAGTAAAACTATCGTGGAGGTAATGTATGGAGGTTACTGTTTGCGCTGGAAATACACGCGGGCGAAGCAACGGATAAAAGTTTATTACAAAAAAAAAGAATAAAATATTATAATATTTCGTCAGTTTATAACGTTTTTCATAATATGCAATAAGGCATTTTTCCCCTTGTATTCATATCTTTACGTTTATTGCGTCACCAGTTTTTGTGTAGAATATTATTCTACACATTTTCCCTGTGACACGTTTTTCACACCACGACAACAATTAGCAAGATACATACAAAAAGCCGTTGATGGCCATTATTTTAAAGTTTTTTTTAATCTGTAACCTTTTTAATATCCTTGTCAAAAACATGTATTGTTCAAAATTTTCTCTTCTTTAATAAAAGTATGTCATTTCACTAATAATAATTAAACAAGTATATTGATCGAACATTTTAATTTATCACAATTTTATAAATATTTATAAATGTCAAAAAATATTATAAATATTATATATAACTTTTTTAATTGCGATTATCGCATCATAAAATAAGGAAAGCATCAACGAAAAATAATAATAATTTTGATAAATTACATGTCAAAAGACAGTTGGAATTCTAAATCCATGTCAGGACTTATACAAAGATACAGTATAAAGTTACAGATGTAAAAAAATATAGAACGTTAGAAATGATTTATCTTAGAGTTTGCTGAATTTCTATGTCAAATAACTCAGGTCTTTTTATGTATTGTTGACTGCTCTGTATATAACGGCATTTGTATTTCCGTAACCTTTTTTGTTTAACAATAAGTCATATGTGCGAGATATGAATATAAAGTGATTTTAAATATCGTATCAGTGATATTTGCTTAACTTTTGAAGGAATTATAAAAATAAGATTTTAATATCTGCATAACATTTGATATAG
Source organism: Sialis fuliginosa (assembly GCA_961205875.1). Taxonomy (NCBI): domain Eukaryota; kingdom Metazoa; phylum Arthropoda; class Insecta; order Megaloptera; family Sialidae; genus Sialis; species Sialis fuliginosa. The sequence continues at coordinate 16,608,716 of OY540812.1, forward strand.
GATGACGGTAGTTTTAGATGTTATTTATGAATATCAAACTCTATTAATCAACTAGAAATTTCAAAATATGATAAAGTGTGCTTTTAGTTGTTATTATATTTGAAAGAATTTTTCAAGTGTCTTCTTTAGTTTTGATACAAAGTTTCATACTTTTGTTGAAGTTTTCTGTTATATATAACTTTTCAATAGATACTATTTTATCCCATTTATTCCACACTTCTTTAGCGTATCTAAAATTTTCTCTGATAAGTAATATAAGTTGGATACATTGTGACACAATTTCGTTAGATCATTATATTACTACACATACGCAGTGGCGTAGCAACCATAATTGGCGCCCGGGGCACGATACTTTTTTGGCGCCTCCAAAAATAATAAAATAAAAAATAATTATAATTTTATAATAAATCTGATTTAAAATTCTGGCCCATGACCCTTACTAGATTTGGTTTATGCTATGCGGTTCAAAAAGTTAAGGACCATTTGGCGCCCTTCTGTAAGTGGCGCCCGGGGCATGATAGACCCCTTGCCCCCCCCCCCCCCCCTCGCTACGCCACTGCACATACGAACAAATTATATTAAGCATAGTATTTAAGCGCGTAATATTGTATATACTTTGAGCATTAAATATATTGTATTTGAGCAATAACATTTTGAATTCTGAGCATCATACTAAACATAAAGTGTGACATAATTTTTTTGAGCAATAACATGTTCTATTACCCCCTCCTCAAATAAAATAAGGTAAACCTGAAGAATATACCGTTACCGACGTCACAACTATCAAATATCACGTGTTGATGTGTTAGAATAAACCTAACCTAACCTAACGAAAACTAACCAACCCAAACTCGATTTCGCCCCAATAGATTGCCCTAATTAAGGAGAGTTAACTTGTATTTTATTAGAACATCAACTCTGTACGATTTATAAAATATTATATAAATACATGATATTGCTCATTTAGTACAAATCTCACCAACCTAATACTCATTTAGTCATTTTAAGGAGCAATTTTTTTTTCTATGTGTCATTTTATTTCCTTAATGAACAAAAAGTATATTCTTAATGCTAGTTTATAAACTATTGCTAAAACACAAAAAATACTGTTCAATATTGTTTAAAAATGCTATAATAATTTATTAAGTGTTAGAATAGTTTATTTAATGCTCTTCACTATTTCTCATTTCATTTAACAGATACATAGTAGGTATATGAAAACAGTTCATGGACTTTCGTATCAATCTATAGAACAATCTATAAAATAATCATTATGTGCTATAGTACACAATATTAATTATTCTAGAGTAAATATTTATTTTAAAGTTCATTGTGTTTCACATTTCAAAAATGATTAATACTCCGGATTCCGGTGTTTTAAATTTGAATGTTAATTGCACTGTAATAGATTTTGGTGAAAAATTGAATTCAGGCATTCACAAATGATTTTGATTGAATCAAGGGAAAACTGGTAGTCAAAATCTAAACATTTGTTTCGATTAATCAATAGCATATTGTCCAAAACCTTTTTTATAACAAATTATAATAGATATTAGATGTTAAAAAAATAAAAGATACCCACAATTTTCTAGAAACATGGGAAACGGAATCAAAACTAAATTACATGCAATTTTTTATCGTTACCCTGTACGCGATTTTGCAGCAAAAGAAAATTTATTCATCAATAAAAACAATGCGTAAAAATTGTAACTTTTATAAGAATTAATTTTCTTTCATGTCTAAATTCTCGCATTAAGGGACAGATTATGTTATAAAAAACAACTTAAATCGTGCTCATTGTGCATTCTTTTTTATAGTCGAAGGCATGGGCGGATATTTCGTAAACAAACTTGACAGTTTGCGAAAAAGAAGTTATAAAAGAGGAGATATAACGGCCTTAAGAAAAACTGTTGATACGACCTCCAACCAATTATCTGAATCGTTCAGACACGTACGCGGTAATTAAAATATTTCCTTAGTTTTTATTTTATTAAAAATTTTATTGTTTGAACATTTTTGTATAATTACATAAAAAGGTTCACGTCCAGACGATAAAAGTGTCGTCTCGGCAAGGATGAATTTAGATGAAACGAGACCGAGACGATATCAACATAGAGAGTTTTGATTTTAAGAGATTGGTTGTTGAGGACTATAATATACAATGTATACAATATTTGATATATAATTGATAACTCGCAACAGACCGAGACTTCTCTAGCCCGGTCTTATCTCGATCATGTGTACAAGACGAGACAGAAAAAATACTTATCGGTTGTAAAATTCAAGACTGAGACGAAACTTACCTACCGAAGTCTCTATTCATAACTATACATATAGATAATCTATTAATATTCTTAATCAAGATTTAAAAATAACATGCGCATAAAATATCCCTCAAAAATTTACATATTTTTATTAGGTACTTACCTATTTTATATTTGTATTTTTGTAACTTGTTCAATTGTAACAAAAAAGAAAGCATGTTTATATTACGAAGTTGGTGTTATTATCGACAATTGAATTCGTCTTTATGACTAAACGTATCATAAAATTTTCATAGTAAAAACGATAAATCTATTTTAATAATCTTAAAATTGAAATAAGCATAATGTTAACAATAATGTTATTACCTTATAAAATTATAGAAAAGTTAATAAAATAGAATAAACCATTAGAAATTAGATATTAATTCCTGTAGCAAATTAAGGGGGCTCTTCAAAAAATTTTGCTAAAGAAAGAAGTCACTAAAATTACTTGAAGAGCAAAAAAGATCTTCGGGTATTGCAATCAAAGCTGTTACAAGTACCCAGTGAAAATACTTGTACAAGTACCAAGACTAAGTAAAAGTACTTGAAATATTAATAATTTTTACTATTTTCAAAAGGATTTCAAGTTAATATCAAGTATTAAATTCAAGCAATATCAAAAAGGACTTAAAGTATTAAGTACTTCAAGCTATTTTTAAATGAGGTACTTGTTAAGTATACTTTAAGTACCTACTTTACTTGTAAAAAATCAAGTATCTATTATGTTCAAAAAGTACTTAAAATATGTAATTGAAGTACCTTTTCAAGCATTTTACTTGGAGAACTGACAGTTCTGATTACAATGGTAATTTTTTCAAATTTTACTATTAATTTTCGAATTTTTCTTAATAGATATGTATAAATTTTTATTTTTATTTTTCACAACTCCCATTAAGGGTAGGGGGAGGGGGAAAGTAACATTCTACATTAGACCACAACCTTCCTTAGTCAGCCACTAATTATTTCTATTATTTCAAAAATAGTATATTTTATACAACATGAATAGAAATTACTTTACCTATACATAAAAAGTGTTTTTTCCAAATTTTATTAATAATATATTGACATCAAAACTTTAAAACTTTAATAGATATCTGATACAGTACTGCATTATGTAAGTTTTACTGCGACAAAAAAAGTGTGTTTACATTTTTTAAATAACTATTTAGTTCAGCAAAATAGACAGACTAGCATATTGTTCTCACATGTGGAATTTAAAAATGAAACATTAAACATATGTACGTATAATGTTTTTAGGTTTCCGTAGAAAAATAGGAAACCTTATAGTTTCGCCGTCCTCAAAAATTTTAAGCTGATTAAGATGAAATTTGGTATACGGACGAAGACTGATAACATAAAAACAGAAATGATAAGATTTTAAAAAAAAAATTTTTTTTTTGGACCCCCTTTCCATAAACTGAAAAGTGAACTCACATTAAATCTTTTTCATTTAACCCATTGAGTGGGATGTCATTAGATAGATCTCCTAAAATGCAAAAATAATGTTAAATGATCTTTTGATTTTAACCCTTCAGTCACGATATATTTGCATTTAAATGTCGTTATCAGAGCGTCCCCACCCCCCTAATTTCTAAACTATCGATTCAAAAAATCTGAAAAAAATTCAGAATGTAACTTTTAGTTAGTACTTTCACTGAAAATTATAACGAACACTGTCAAAATTATTTTGGACCCCCTCCCATAGACTGAAAATTGTCGCAAACATCTTATAATTGGTTGAAAAAATTAGGAGTAAATGGTAACCAAATAAACAATACGGAACGGAAGAGATTGACAATATGGATCGTTTAACAATACATACATTTATAGTATGGAACGTTTAGTGTTCCTAGTTTTAATACATTGTCTAGTTTGATACCATTGCATATTGCATACCACAATGTACGTACGGTATTTCAATTTCGCACTATTGCGTTGCGCACCGTTATTTATAACGGATATTGCAGTACTGATGCTTCTATGTTCACATCCGTCTGCTGTAATTTGTTACTAACTTTGTATCGGTCATTTCATCAAAGACTTGTTTTATCAGTGCGGGGTCTGTAGCAAATGTTATAAAGTGGCCCTTGGCCGTGGCGTCACTAGGAGGGTGGGGGGTGACACCCGGGGTGGAAATCGATAGTGTCACCCCCTCAAAAATTAGAAAGTGCAAGCTTTTGAATGAGCTTTGGTTCATGCCAATCTAACAATTTTTCGCGGAGATATAACTGTTTAAAAATTCGAATTTATTTTTGCTTTTCTTTAATTATCCCTTAATTTTTTTGAGGAATGTTTAATAAAACACCACTTTTACAAACAAAAATTTAGAAAAATCGATTAAAAAAATTAAAGATCCGAGCTTTAAAAATCGATTTTTATAAAATCGAATGGAGATCGGAAACCCTAAAATTAAATTATTAATTACTGTAGATTTGGACACCCCGTATCAACCATTAGACGGTAGGTGACAAATGCAATAAGATATTTTTTTTACTAAGCCGCGGGGCCCGCAACATTTGCTACTCCTGCTACATAGCTAATCCGGCACTGTGTTTTATAGAAATTACCAGTTTCCAAACTCAGTATTTACTATGTTTGAATTTCATTATTAGTTCTAGCATTACTTGTATAGCAAACTGAAAATAACATAGTATTAACTGAAATGTCAACTTTTTGCAACTTAATAAGATACCTACTAAAAATAAAAATATAAGTCTGAAAAAATAAGATTAGAATCGGTCACAAAATACATTATTGTATTTTTATGCTTTAAAAATGAAATCGAACCAAATGTTATCTTGATTAAAGATAAACTCACAATCAGAGATAAATATTTTAATTCTTGTAAATCACAAAAAAGTCATCATATCTTATTTAAAAATGCGTGTAGATGGTTATTCTATTCCTCTTGATGTGCAGGCATAACATAACTAAACTGGAATAGAGACGAAATAAAGACGTGTGTAAACTGCACGGACATTATCTATTTAGCCAACCCTAAAGAATATAAATATCTACGGATTTATAGGGATTTCATCGTAATGCACTTCGCATTAATATCACATTAACATTTGAAAAATCGACGTCAGTTAAAACACTTGAGACAAAGAGGTGGAAAAAAGAAGCTAGATTCGTGGAACGTAGAGGAGACGAAGTATTTTTTGGATTTCTTGTTCGTACGAAGTACGCTATCTTCAAATCGGAATTATAATTCCAGCTTGCGTTACTTATTCTCGTATGTGTAAACAGCACCACTTAAAACGATTTAACTACATCGGTTATAGTAAAACCGGAATAACAGCGCTGTGTAAACGTGCTCTATAACAAGCTTGTCCAACCCACATGCGGCCCGCGAGGATAATTAAAAAAAATTATAATAATTTTACATTGAAATTAGTAGCTACGACTAAAAAAAAAAAGTTTCAGTTTTTATTTTTCCTAATGTAACTCTCTATTTATTCAATAAAATTAAGAATTGAAATTTGAAAAAAAAGGTCCTCAGTTTTATATTCTGGCCTGCGGCCCTTAGCAAATTAAATTAAATTAAATTTATGCTATGCGGCCCAGAAGGTTCAAAAGGTTGGACACCTATGCTCTATAATACGTACAACAAATGTTAATTGCCGCTGCATTCATTGGAAATTTTATAAAGTACGCCACTACCTATATTTGTAATTATGAAGTTACCGGAATTGATGGATTTTTTTAAGTCAACTAAAGCAAATTAAGAATGGATAAAATAAGTTTTTACCAATAGCTTTAAAACAATAAGTTCTCGCGATGAAATTCGATTTTTTACGTTCTTAACTCCAACTAGATATTTAATTTATGCAAAACAAAAGTCTTGCCAGAAATGGATAACTGGCGGAATTGTAAATGTGACCTAGAGTTATTAAGGAATCTATCACAAAATACTACAATACTTTTAGTTTAAATATTTATTATTGCATACCTAACAAAAACTAACCAAACCGATTTTAAACCAATATATTGCCCTAACCAATGACAGTTCGATTAAATCTTCGTATTATGCATAATTTAAATACTATGTTGCAGTTTTCGAAAATAATAACCGAATATACAATAATTATCTATTTAAAAATATTGAAATTAATAGTACATATACTTTACACACATTGGCGCTGAACAAATCATTATTTAAAAACATTAAGATAATAACCGAGTAAAATAGATAGATTATTTATAGAAAGTAATTACAGATGTGAAGATAATATTAACGTTTTGCATAAATTAACTAGGAAACAGAGTTGATAAAAGTATTTAATTTGTCGGTTTTCACGCAATAAATTCAACTCTTTATATTGAACAATTATGTACAATATCTCTCTCTATAAGTATAGAAACAATACATTAATGGGCCATAAATTTGAAACCCAGTTTCAATTTATCTTTCGGTTAATAATGGCTTGTACCTGGCAGATATACTGCTAAAGTTTTTATATAGATATAAAAAGGAAGTGAGTAAAATAATTTTATTATGAAAATTTTCAGGTATTCTGTACCCCATTTATAAGGGTTATCATTTTATTTTTTCTGTTTAATTATTTAATTTATACAATACAGGCATGGGCAAAAGCCGGTCCGTAGCAAGACGTCTGAGTACCTAAAGCAATATTTTGATTATCATAAATTTTCCATAAAAAATTAATTTTTTAAATCTTTTTACATCTAAAAAACTATCCAATAGGATTCATTAGTAAAGAGTTAAATATATACACACAAAAAAGTGCAGAAGCAAAAAAACGACCTATATAACATAGTAGTATTGGTCGAGCATAGTCGAAATCCAATTTTTTTTAATTTTATGCTTACCAGTTTTTTTTTTACTTGAGCTTGAATTTTGAGTTTAGCTAACTTGAAAAATTCAATCTCAACCCAAAGTTCAAGCTCAAATTTAAAAAAATTGCTAAGTATAAAATTCCAAAAATTTGAATTTAGACTATGCTCCACCAATATATAGGTCACTTTTCTTACCCCGCAATTTTTTTTTGTGTAGCTGTGTAATTGTTTTCTTTAAGTATTTTTGTATTTTATCAAAAACTTAGTACTTTATAACTCTGTTATATAACACTTTTTATCTTATTTCAAAATCAGTCGCAGAGTAAAAAGTGATAAAGAAAAGTAATTTTTACTATAATGTAATATAAATGTATATCATAAATAGTAACCAAACCATTGGTATTTAATAGTTATATAATTATTATTGATTATCTACTTAACAATACTGCAAAAACGTATTTTTAATGTGTTTGCCAAACATAAATGATAAATGAACAATGTAACTTTGGGAAAATACATCAGTCGTAGCAACGCACCCTACACTGAATAGTACAGGGCCATTTCAATACAATTTAATGACACTATGGAAGTTTAATATTTCCATTAAAATTATACATCAATTTTAATGTTGGCCAAAATGATATTAAATTATAAAACTGTTTATTAAATTTATTTTACTTACACAGGATAATTGAATTGGAATGTAATTATTGTTTAATTTATATAAGAGTACGGTACGTTTATTTGTCTTATATGCATGGCATATAATAATGTATGTATACAGGTATATTTTAATAAACATTAACACTATATTTTTAATAATTTGGGATTTTAGGATTATTTCATTTTGCATGAAAATATTAATGATTGCAGCTTCTGCAGTTATTTTGAACTGGTGTCTATTGATTAAAAGAAACTGAAGATATTTTGGTCGGCAATTTACCCACTAAAGCAGTGGTTTTAAAAGATTTTTAGGTGACGCATTCTTATATAAACACCTTTACAGGCGCGTCTATAGGAGAGGGTGGTCCTAGGGGTCATGACCCCCCCCCCAAGAATTAAATAGATACACTTAATATTATGAAGAAATCTGAAAGTTATTTAAAGTAGTCAGATGAACGCTGGGTGAGTTCAAATCACTCTATCTATTAATAAATTTTCAGCTACAAAATCAATTGAATAAAAATTTTATATCATGATAAATAATAATTATTTTATATGAGTTATAGGAAATAGATTTGACTTCGTTTCTAGTTTCCAACATAATAAATCAGAAAAAAAATCATAATATTTAAAATATAAAAAAACACTATGTTGTACTCGGAGGGCAATCACCATTTTTCATAAAATATACCTACCTTCTATGTACCCAAACATATCAAAATCCCAAACTGATTCAAAGGGTATAACATACTCGTATAAATTCGCACGCGGTCGTATCGACATGGCGCGGGCGGACTCTAAGGAGTGCAAGCAGTGTCTTAATACTTTTTAAACATCTATAATTTGTTGCTAAACAGGGCTGGACTAGCCTGGAGGGATACAGGAATAAAGTTAATATCGTCTCACTTGTCAAAATATTCGGTGGTCTCATCTCGTTAAAATTCATGTGGTATCGTCTCAGTCTCGTCTCGTTCAAATCTAAGCCACTTTCGTTTCAAGTGTGTAGTTACCCTACTCGTATTGTAGCGAATAAAAAATTAAATTACTTGAAATTGTAAAAATATCAAGAGTATTGTCTTATAAAACATTAACATTTTTATCTAATCAATTTTTCGGGATACAAAGTAGCATTCCTCAAGATATCAGCTATCTCCCTGCCAAATTTCATCAAATTCGGTTCAGCGGTTTAGCCGTGAAAAGGTGCAAAGCCGATATCGACTCGAAAAAAATTAAGTTAGCCTCTTTTTGTTAAAATTGATTACAGCCAGTCTCATTTTGATCTCGTGTGACGCCTTTATAAAAAAATGTGTGAATTTTCATTTTTTAAGTATTTAAATATGAATTAAATATAACTTAAAAATAGTATATTTACATCAAAGTTCCTACTTTGTATAATGTAAAATCTCATTATGTTTGATCATATTTGCGAAGATTCTTTTTATGTATGTACCTATGTAGCTAAGTACCTACTTGTAATTTTAATTAAAACAAATACCAAGTAAAGTTATATTTTTACCTAAAGAAATGTTAAATATGTATATAAAGAAAATATTTAATAACTATGTTTTTGATCGTCTTGACTATTTGTATTTTACAATACAATATCCATTTCAACAGTAAAAACTTTTGTAAATATTAATAGCGGAGAAAGATTATTGGCAAACATGAAATGTAGAAGAGTAAACAAACTTAAATATTTTTTATTGTCGTTCTTTGATCTGAAAATAACGGTTTATTGGTTTGGAAAGGTTTACAAATATTGCAAAATGTTAGACAGAAAAATTGTTTGATGGTTCGAATATATATAATAGGATTTTAAATACTTATTTTTCTATAACTTTTGCGATATTTGTTATAAAGTGTTACTCATCCTTTTAGCAATGTTTAAGAACTAATACATAAGTATTTAAAAACTGAAAGACAAAGGGGGATTATTTCCTATTAGTAATTATAGTATATTGTTATTTGTCTAATGACACTCTTTTCTTAATAAAAAAATATATGATTTACTTAATTAATTTATTTTTGAAATGTGAATGGTGAAAAATGAACTAAAGCTATTTATACTATATTAAAAATTACCCTTATAAAATGACACAATAAAAAATTAAAGTGAAATGTACCATGGCAATTCAAATAATTGAACTCATAAATTGTCATTACAAAATACGATTAACAGTTTTAGTCCACAATTATAAAATTGTAATTTTTTAACACAAATAAAATAATCGGATTTTTATAATGATTGATCAACTGATAATACTAATCGTTGTTAGTGTCTAGTCACTAGACTGAATAGACACTAACAATGATTCATTCGATACACTAGACTCTACTAGTGTATCGATTTTTAGTGAGATATCCGGTTTATTAAAAGAAGAAAAACTTTTAATTAGGTACCTATTTATTAAATCTAAATTAAATATGGGAAGAAAAATTATGCTGAACAAATATTATGTATAAAAAAATGGAATAGGGTCTGATAGGGCCAAGATTGGGCCCCAGATTCAGACCAAAATTTAAATTGATGAAGTAGGAAATACTGACTCAATTACGAAAATGTTTAAGAAATAATAGTTTCCATTTAATATTATCCAATTTTTTTATCTAATTAGGTATTGGCCCAAATTTGGTACAGGGTGGAAATTAAATTAAATAATAAATAAAGTGCTATTTGAAAAAAATATATATCTTAGTCTTACAAGACCCAAATATGACCCAAAATTTAAACCACCTATTAAAGCTTATTTCGAACCCCACAACTTTTGTAATTAATATTTTTTTGAAATTCGATTATTTTGAATAATTTCAAGACTTCTATCAATAATGTACTATACATATAAAAAATAATTTAAAATGAAACATCTTTATTATATTTAAATATGTATGTTGGAGGAGGGACTTAACTAAAACTAAACAATAAGTTGATAATTTGAACAAAAAAGTTATCTAGCTTGCAATTTTCTTATTTATGTAAATATAAAATTCAACAAATAATATATTACCTTAACAGACAAGATGTGTACAAAATTTCCTTCCCAATACAATATGATATTATATTTTGTTTTAATCTATTATTTTGTCACTTTAATGTCACAATATTCATTAATCAAATAAAATGTCACGATATTTTTATGAAAAAGCTTGAACTATTCCATTTTCTGTGTTACAATACATAATTTATAAGTTATATTCATCGATTTTTCTACAAATAAATTAGTGTAAATGGTCACTGTATTAAATTGATATAAACCGACTATAACTCTACAAATAGTTTTAATTTAATAATAATTCTTTTAATTTAAAATATATAGAGGTAACTTCTTAATTTTTACAGAAAGTTTTGTTATTTATTAAAAAATTTAAAGAAGATGGTTTCTTCATTAATATTCAAAAAATATTTCTTTAACGTTTGATAAAAAGTTTAGGCACAACTGCCAAACTATTTAATTTTTCTGTGTAATTAAATTAGAAAAGATTAAATAGGTGTTAATTTATTTTTAAAATTCTAAGAAAAGAAAATTTAGCATCAAACTTCTTAAATAATTCTAATAATTAAAACAGTATTAATGACCATTTAACTCTAATTTAAAATATTCATTTAATATTTAAAATGTAAATATCTCTTAACAATTCACTACTGAAACACCAACCAACTCGTTCAAAGTTAATTACAAATTATTAATTCTATTACAGTCCGCCATTTTATTTCATTCATTGTTGAACATTGTTGAATCCGCGTTTGCGATGTAGTTCCGTGTTTTACCGCAACACAGCGCTGGCGTCAGCAACATCTGACAGCGCCGAATGTTCAGCGTCGACTAAAGGACGAGCGTCGGTTCGGTTACCGCATCTGTGGCAAGATTCATATCAGTATACCTAATTTTGCAACTATGTATGTATGTGTATGTAAACGATTGTAGTGTCATTAGACCTCTATTGACATTTAAACATTGGGGTTGCAGATGCGATTTCTAACGTGTTACATGTATGTAGATAAAGATGTTTTATATTAAATATTTCACGAATTTATAATATAATGGGTGGTATAAATAAAACTTATGCTCAAGAAATTTGAAGTTTAAAATTAAAATTCTCAAATATTACTCAGAACTGAGTTTTAACTTTAATTAGTAATTTTTTTTCTTGGAGAAAATATTAAAACACGAAGAGAAGCCCTTTTGAATCACGCATTCAGCGACGCATTTCCTACAAAGGGAAAATAATATAACCTATTTTCTTCAATAATCGCATATTTCAAATATGCGATTGTTGAAGTAAACAAATATGGGCGGATGTAGTTAATGAATGGTACACAGATGGCAGCAAGTTGATCAGCTCGTTCAGAACGAAAATTGCGCGCTAATTCGAAATCAGTAGTTCAATTGGGAATGCGAATATTGGATATTTGAAAAATGAGGGCAATCGAAATCGCGAGAGAATTTTTACAAGATGTAGAAAAATCGTTTTCATAATCGGAGTGTTATGTATTAAACTAAAAAAGTTGTATTCTCCCAGAAGTAGTCCATGTTGCCCATGCCTAAATCCGCCGTTGTGCGTATTAAAACATTTTTGAAGTACCTATATTGGTAATCTAGGTTTTCAAATCGCCATGACGAAAAGCATGTGTGTATTGATCCACAGTCTGAAATATAATTACTGATATGATAGTAAAATTAATGAGAAAAAAATATGTGGAGAAAATTTCCAGTAACTAAAGAATCGATGGAAATAGATAGGCATCCATCACTTCCCATTCGCAGTCTTACAATTAGCTATAAATTTTACAAACGTTCCGATATTGAAATAATAAACTGATCTGAAATGACTGCATTTATGTATAATATTGTACAGTGCTTAATCAAGATGATACACTATAAATAACTATTGGACTATTATGCATGCGTGGACTGGGTATAAAGTACGAGTATGTTTTACTCTATGTTTGAGTGAATACTTGAGTTTTTTTATTCGTACCAATCTAAATTTATGTTTGAGGTAAATGCTCATTCCCAAATTATATTCTTCTCAGCTAATATTTTGTCTTCTTTATACCACCCATCATAAGCGCCGACTTCGGAGAAGCGATAGGGGTGATTACCTTTCTAGGCGTGGTTCCACAGAAACTCGCCCCCATTTTCTAGTTTATTTTAAATTAAATTAAAATTAACATACACACGTCAACAAAATTCATTAAAAAAATGTGCAATATTCAAATAACTTTAAGAAATTTTCCAAAATAGAGATTTAAGCTTGAAATCTTTATTTTAAGTTTTCTTTAAAAAAATTATTTTAATGGACCTACATCTTAAAAAGTACGACAAAAAATTAAAAATATTTTTTATATTTTGACAGCATGCGCCTAATTTAAAAATAGTTTCAGATATATTTGAAATATTACATTATAAAATGTAAACCTTTAGCTTCAAATTGTTTTTTATTTTTACTTTATTGAGTTCCAGAAATTTTAAGCTAACATCATTATTATTTTTTAGATAATTCAACCCCCACCACGATACCACCCTATTCAACATTTCTTATGAAAATTTCACCCCACTCCCCTTAGATAAAATAAAAAGTTGGTGTATATACCACCTAATGTTTAGTGATAGCCAAATTTTATAAAAACTAATAGAAAAATCAAACTAAACCAATTTTTGGCAAATGTTTTTACATATTTATATGTATTATCTAAACATTATTATGTATAAAATACATTTATATTTGTATACATATAGAGGAAAATTAAAACATAACATATTAATATTTATTATTATTTATTTTTATTAAATATGGTTTACAAAAAAATCGGTATCTTGTAAATTTGTCGCTCCATATATTCTCAGAAGTTGAACCATAGTTAAATCAGCTTTAATAGAAGCAATATGCGACACAGAATTTCCTTTACAATCAATAATATTAGGATCAGCTCCACGATCTAACAAAAATTGAACAAAATTTGGTCTACCGTTTTGAACAGCTTCATATAACGCAGTTTTTCCTTCGAAATCAACAGCGTTGATTTCAGCGCCACGATCCAATAAAAGTTGTATTAATCCGGTCCTTCCATTAGCAGCAGCAAAATGTATAGCCGTCTTGTTCTCTGAATTCTTTATATTGGGGTCTGCTCCACAACTAAGAAGAAACTTTACAACCTCCAAACTACCATTCAACGATGCTATATGCAAAGCAGTGTTTCCAACGTTATTTTTTACATTTGGATCAACTTCGTATATCAATAAGAGTCGAACCAATTCAGAATTACCATCAAAAGCAGCTAAATGAAGAACTGTTGTACCGTCAATATCTATTATTTTTGGATCTGCCTCGTTCATTAATAACAATTGGACGAAATCTGAGGTACAATTTAAAACAGATTCGAACAAAACCGTTCTTCCTGAAGAATCTGTTTTGTTTATATCAGCTCCATTAGTTACAAGAAGACAGACGATATCGCACAAACCACTATTTACTGCATAATGTAAAACAGTTTTTTCATATCTGTCCACGATATTGACATCGGCTTCTTTCTTTAGTAAAAGCTGTATGAAATGTATATTATGGTTGTCAACTGCATAAAATAAAGCATTTCTCCCATCGTAATCTACTATATTAACATTTGCATTATGATTAATAATCGTTTTACCAATTTCAAATAATCCTTTTTCAACTGCATAAGTCAATGCAGTTTTCCCTTTTAAATCTAAAATGTCGACTTCCGTATCATTCTCTAACAAAACATTTACATCTTGAAGGCTGCAATTAAGCACAGCTAAATGTAAAGCAGTTCTTCTTTTAATATCTTTTATATTTGTGTCAGTACCTTGGGCAATTAGAAGTTTAATTATTTCAGTATTTCCATTCACTACAGCCCAATGTAATGCAGTTCTATCAGTTTTATCAAGAAGGTTAGGGTTTATGCTATGTGTTAATAAGAAATGAACGGTATCATTCCAATCATATAATGAAGCTAAATGCAAAACTGTTCTTTCTTCACCATCACGTACATTAAAATCAATACCAGTATCACAAAGCATTTTTACAATATCGTAATTACCAATTGCAACTGATAAATGTAACGCATGATTTCCTTTGTTATCAAATGTATTCGTGTCAATTTCGTGATCTAAAAGTAGGTCTACAATTTCTATATTACTATTGACAATCGCCAAATGTAAAGCATTTCTATCGTCGTTATCTACCAAATTAATATCGGCACCAGAATTTAAAATAATTTTAACCATATTTAATTGGTTTCCGATAACAGATAAATGTAATGGTGTTATACCTTTTTTATTATGAATGTTGACGTCACAATTATTTTTTATTAAAAATGCAACCATTTCATAATTGCATTTTTGAACTGCAATATGCAAAGCAGTCATACCTGCTCTATCTAATAAATTAATATCAGTTCCAAAATTCAAAAATGTTTCGATAGTATCAATTTTGTTACTAACCGCCCTGTGAAATGGTGTTTCACCATCATTATCAAAAACATTCAATGCTGCCCCAAAGTTCAAAAGTACTTCAATACACTTTATGTGTTCATTTAAAACTGCGTACATTAACGCAGTTTTCCCATTAATACATCGATGATCAATAAACGCTTTATTTTTTAATAACAATTCAACGATATCCAATTGTTCATTATCCACTGCATATTGCAGAGCTGTCTTTAGTTTATTATCAACAGCATCCACAAATAATGTAGAGTGAGACAGTAATAACTCCATAATATCTATTCTATTAACTCGTACAGCATAATGCATCAGTGTCTTTCCTTCGATATCTCTGACATTTAAATTTACCTTATCATTAATTTCAATAAGAAGTTTTAGATTTTCGAATTGTCCATTGAAAACAGCCCATATCATTGCATCCCTTCCATCTTTGTCTGTCAATCTTAAATCTGCGCCATTTTTTAATAATATTTCTACAATGTTTGGATAAGAATTTTGCACTGCGTATATCAAAGCTGTCATACCTTGGTTATCTTGGATATTTATACCGATTTCATATTTTAAAAAGATTTCGATAAAATGTTCACTTCTTTTAAGAACAGCGTAATGCAAAGACGTCTTTCCGCAAATATCCATTAAATTTACATCAGTATTAGAGACAAATAAAAAATCAGCTATTACATAATGACCATTTACTACTGCCTCATGAAAAGCTGTATGTCCTTCTTTGTTTAATATATTAACATCTGATTTATTGTCAACCAATAATTTAACAATATCTAAATTTCCATTAAATGCAGCAATATGTAATGGAGTTCTCCCACTTTTATCTATAGTGTTTACATTCGCTTTGTATCTTAAAAGAAGTTTGACTATATTATAATGGTTGTAATTAACTGCGTGATGTAAAGTAGTACGTCCTTCTAAATCTATTACAGTGATATCTATTTCATTTTTCAATAACCAACATATAGTATCGATTTCTCCCTCACTTGCCGCATGGTGAAGTTTAATAGTTATATCGACATCATCCATGTTCTCATCTGTAGAAGTATAAAAATATTGCATATTTATAATGTAATTTTCATAAAATGGGCTCGGTGCACGACGCAAGCCGTTCGGAAAAGACCCGGAGCCCAACTCTGTTACATTTGAGAATTTTTTTACTCATTAGTTGAAATTTGTGTGAGACCACATATTCAATTTTCCCCGCTTATTATATTAAACCGTCCATCCTGTATATATGTAGAGTAATAATATAATAGTAGGGACGTTAAATATAAATAAAAACAAACTTGTTTAGACAAACAAGTTTGTTTTTATATATATGTAGAGTATATAAACTTACCATTTGATATTCACTTCGTTATAAATTCTTCATAAAATTTGTTTTAATAGGTGTGTATTATAATTATCTGTAACAATATATTCGTATTATTTATTTAATATAGGTAAGATATTTAAAATTAAACAGAACGAAAAAGAATTATACACATGTATTTGAAAAACAATTTTTAAAAGCTCTACAAACACAAGCAAAAAATTCTACGCTTTAATATATTAAAGTATATAATGTTTTTTAGATAAATAGTAGATATGTACAATAATGTACATTATACATATGGGCCTAATAAGCTAACATTTATAATAAAATCAATAAATATAAAATTATTTCTATAATACGATATTATTATAAATATTAAACAAGAAACAAATGCTTACATGTATTAATTATTCACAGCACAAAAAATTATATTTATTAAATTTAAAAATAATATCATTGCAATAAGGTTTATATGTAACTCATATTAGTACATAGATAACGATATATTGATACATATTTTGTTATCTCCAATTTAGTACGATATCTATTTTTATCTTACTTGATAAATAGGAAAAAATGCTTTTTGGTTTTTTTTAAATACGTTACGAACAATAATGACTAATTTAAATCGTATAAATATTTAAGTATTTTTTGTTATTAATATTGGCTTATCAATAAATAAATCTTATTAAATAATTACATCTTTTATTGTGATATAATAATTAAAATCTAAAAGACCAAATGCAAATTTAATATCAATGTGTTTATTACCTACTTAAAATGTTGCATGGCAAGCATATAAAATTTTTATTTTAATGAAGGTACTAATTACATATTCATATGCATAAGATTTATTTTAAACATACATATATACTCAAATCTAACAGATATTTAAAAGATTTAAAAATTATTGGTTTTACATGACTTCTTTCTCCAACAAAATTTTAACTAAATCTACAGCTCCACTTTGTGCTGCATAATGTAAAGCCGTTTTTCCTTCATTATCTGGAAGACTTGCATCAGCTCCGTTTACCAAAAGATTTGGAGTTACATTACAATCACCCTTAATTGCTGCAAAATGCAATGGCGTTTTCCCTGTTAAATCAACAGTATTTATATCAACTCCTTTATCGATTAATTCCTGTACTAACTCGAGCGATCCATTTTGTGCAGCGTAGTGCAGGGCTGTCTTTCCTTCGGAATCTACATCATTAAGATGGGCTCCATGTTCCATTAAGATTGGTGCAATTTCACAATTACTGTTACAAACTGCCCAAAGTAACGGTGACTTGCCGTCATTACTGGAAACATTAACATCAGCCCCACTGTCGAGAAGAACTAACACCACATCAAGATTTCCTTCAAGGGCAGCCCAATGTAAAGGATTTTTACCATCGTTATCAGTTATAGACATGTCTGCACCACGATTTATTAAGAACTTCAATAATCCCACTGCACCACTCTTTACAGCATGAATCAGCGGTGTATTTCCTTCGCAATCTATTTGATTTATATCAGCTCCACGATTTAGAAGAAGTTCAACAACGTCTTTGTTTCCTTTAAAGGCTGCGCAGTGCAATGGCGTTTTGCATTCATTATCTCCAGAATTAACATCAATTCCAGTATCTAAAAGAAGATGCACTATATCCTTTTTACCTTCTTCGGCAGCCCGATGCAATGCTGTTTTTCCTTCATTATCGAATGCATTAACATCAGCGCCACGATCTATAATTATTTTTACTATATTGAAATTTCCATCAATCGCGGCACGATGTAGTACAGTTTTTCCATCGTTATCTGCAATGCTTATGTCAGCACCCTGATCCAAAAGTAAATGTATTATATCGACTTTCTTATAAACGATAGCCCAATACAACGGAGTTCTGTTCACACCATCAACATTATTAACATCTGCGCCAATATTTAATAACAATAAAACCAAATCCATTGAACCATTTTCAATAGCAGTATAAAGAGCTGTCATTCCTTCATTGTCAGCTATTGTCACATCAGCTCCATTGTCAATAAGCCACTGTACCGATTCTATTCCACCACTTTCAGCAGCAAAATGAAGAACAGTTCTTCCTTGTCCATCTAATGTATTTATGTCAACTTCATGGTTTAAAAATAATTCAATCAAATCTAAACTACAACTTCTGGCCGCATAATGCAATGGTGTTATTCCTTCACTATCTTGTATATTTAAATCAACTCCATATTCCAGAAGTAAATTAACAACATCTCCTTGAGAATTGATGACCGCTCTGTGTAAAATATTTTTACCCTCGTCATCTAATGCATTTATATCAATACCTTGATCTAGAAATATTTGAACTATATCTCTATTTCCACCCAATATTGCCCAATAAAATGCTGTTTTTCCATTTTCATCGTAAGCATCAATATCAATACCACGATCTATAAGAAGTTGTACAATTTCACTATTCTCTTCAATGACTGCTCTATGAAGAAGATTTTTTCCTTCACTGTCTTTAACGTTTATATCTGCCCCCTTCTCGAGAAGATGATGCACTGCCTCGCTCTTTCCACTCGTTGTTGCAGAATACAAGACGGACCTGCCCATATGATCAACTTCATTAATATCAATACCATAATCAAGTAGAATTTCAACCAGTTGTTCAGATCCACTCTGAACAGCAAAATGCAGGGCCGTCATTCCTTCTTTGTCTTTAATAGTAGCGTCGGCTCCATTATCCAGTAACCATTGGACCATTTCTACAACTCCTTTCTGTGCAGCATAATGAAGAGAGGTTCGTCCTTCATTATCAACGTTATTGATGTTCTCCATCTGTAAAACAAAACAAAAATATATTAATTGTGTTATTTTTCACAATGAATATTTGTTAACAATGAGTATACTAAATATATCATATTTTCTTTGTATGTTAAGTTGTATTAATAAACAGACCCTCTATTGTATGCAGATATTTTTCAAGCAGAAATAATCAGATTATTTAATGTTTTCACATATCCACATAAGAACACCGGATTACAACAGTTTATTATATCATTATTCCATAAAGTATTAAATTTAGTAATGTGGAATAATTTTCGTCGACTGAATTATCTAAAAAATGTATTTATTAAGTTTTTATTATTTCACCATTTGTGGTCATATCGAAACTTCACTTATAGGTACTATATTTATCGCCAGATAACACTGTTATTACATGTAGAAAGAGAAATTACACAAAAAAGGTACCTACTAACTGTATTTTAATACTGTACTGAAGTACGCATTTTTTTTACATAAAATAATTTTATTATTCAAATAATATCAAAATACTTTTATGATATTTTGTAAGATATTTATATCAGTATATAAATATAAACAAAAGATAATTTATATATAGAATAAATTTATCTTTTTTTTTTTCAAATTGAAGTAAAGTAAAATTAAAATCAGTGCAATTAAAATTAAATATTTATTTTAACGTCAAGGTTCTTGTATTCATTAGACGTAAATATATTATATTATAATTAGAATATTTCAAATATGAAACACATAAAAGTCTATTCTATGCATATATTGCAAATATTACAACCATACCTATCTTAAAATACATTCACAAATAAAATCAATGTTGCTATTTTGTTTGTCCCATAGTTCAAGAACACGCATTTCGTCTCGTATTAAATATACATATATATAATACAAACATAACTTTTTTATATTTAAAATATAAGATGCAATGCATAATAAAACGAAGCAAAAAAATAATTTTTACTTTTGCTGCACAGTATTGTAAGCAACCGGAATTGACCTACTCAATATTTATTTTCGAAGTATGGTTGATTGTGAAAGTACACAACTGAAATCATAAAACAAATATCAAATATAGATTTCCAGAATCTCTGTTATAAGTAAAGATTAAAATTTATTATATAAACAGTTAAAACACTCATTTTTTATTAAACAAATCAATTTAAGATCTTAATTAAGGAGGAACACCACTGTGAATGCTTAAAAAAAGATTTTTTGAGTGTTTTTCGATAACTAGATTAATTATTTAGAATTTATAAAAAGGTATGTTACTAAACATAGGTATATAAAACTTGATCCAAAAAAAAATAAAAAATTAATTAAATTAAATTAAAATTGAGCCTCGAATCTTTTATTCAAAAATGGTTGGTCTGAAAAAAGAAACACAATATTTTTTTTCAATCTATGTATATAAACATAGTTTTCGTTGTGTGTCGGCTTTTTCTGACAAAAAAAATATTTTAACAAAATCGCGGGTGTTCAAAGTAAAAATTATTTTGGCAAGATTTTTACTTCTATTCGGGGTCTCAAAAAGTATTAATTTTATTTTTATTTTTATACAATCATAACTACTGTGAATATGAAAATTTTCCTTTTTTATATCTATGTAAAATCGAATAATTATTACTAGAGTTATTTTTCCGGCCAGATAAGTACATATTTAATTTATCAAAAATTAGGATTTTTTTTCTTACTGCATATTCGTCGATTTTTTATATTTTGACTAGATATTTGTTGGAGATATTTTTGAATGCATATAGGTACTATAAAAAATATTATTTAAAAAAATCGATTTTTTACACAGTGACATTCCTCCTTAATGATTAATAAATCAATATTTTTAAAACTTACTTTTTTTCAACTCGAACAAATACTTTGTTAATAAATAAAATAATAGAATTGCATATAGAATATTCTCGTACGGTATGAACACACCTTAACAAATAATGTCATTATCTTATATGAAATTGTTTTTAATACTCATGAATATCAACTTTGTTATCAATGTTCAGGTCTGGCATAAAAATATTTCTATTTCGTATTATCAAGACAAGATACAAAACTGACTATGGGTTTAATAAATAAATATTTTGGGATATCACCCCTCCCCCTTAGGTACACACAATTTTGAAATGAGACCGTCCTCAAGCCAGACCCAACTCTCCAACCAAGTTTCATTAATATCAGTTCAGTGGTTCGTGAATTAGTGTTTGTTTTGACCTGAAACGGAAAGATCAATTTAAAATTTTGAAATCGGAGAACAATTTTTTCGTCTCATTTTAAAACGATCACAAAGTTCTCGTATCTTCGATATTGCGAGGAAGCAAAAATAATAATATTAATGAATTCTATTTTCAGTCAATTGAAGTTGTTTGATGAATCTGATATGTCAGACGAAGTTTCTACGAAGCGAAATGAAAAAAAAGAGAGAATAATTTTTATTTTAAACATTTATGTTATACATATATCTGATTTCAAAAGTGTAAAATGTCATACTTACGGAAAAAATATTAAATTTACTTTCAGCAACGATCCACCTACACAATTTCTTCCTAAATTAAATAACTTATTAGATTATAGTCGGTGGAATGTGTTAGGGTAAAAACATGCAATTACCACATTAATTATTTTACACTTTTTTTTGGTATTTTATGCGCCTAATTAAAATTGTTCATTTACATAGCAATGGGTTATTATGTATAAGAAAATAATGTAATGTCTGATTACAAATCTTCGATATTTTAAACTATAATTATACTTAAACTAATTTAATATGTGCAAAGATACAATTTTTAAAATCTTTTTAAGTGTACTTGCCCGTTTATCAGAAATTAAATCCCGATTCCTTCGTAAATATGTATTTCAAGAATTAAAACGGAAACTATACTACAGTTCTATAGGTATAAAATTTATTTCTTATTATTATTATTATAACTTACTGCCCTTAGCGCTTCACGTTTCAGCCCCAATATTTTGAATGTTTTTTTTTTTTTTTAATAATTTCAATAATTGTTAAGCCATTTCTGCTTTTCGTTTACCACGTTTTACATAACAATCCGTTTATATTCATATATGCATGGGCGTCCGCAAAGGGACAGGGGGAGATTGGGCACTTCTCCCCGTGGAATATAACAGTAACGTTGTTTTTTTTTACAAATTTTGCCCCTCCCCAAAAAAGAAAAAAAAATATTACGTCCCTGCATACATAGATACATGATTGGTATCATACATACCTATGTATATATATATGTAGATCGTTTTATTTATTTTTATTAGGTTAAAGTTCATTAATTACAGAATCAAAACTCCAAAGAAATTAAAAGTAGAGTTACTCTCATTAATATGGGAATTTATCTCATTAACATCTGTATTTTAATACTTATAACTAGAGATTGGAAAAATAGTTATTCAACTATTGCGTAAAAATGCATTTATTGTAATTTTTGTTACATATCTCCACCGTTTTCAGAAAACTGGTTTGATTGAACAAAATTTGAAATCAACTATTTGGAACTACCTTTCCAACTATTTTTAAACTATTTGCGACACTTTTTACTGCTTCGTTTGCACTAATTATTATCAAATCGTAAAATAAAAACTATTTACCAACTATTTTCCGAAAAAAATTCTACTAGTAACTATTTCATTGAAAATAACAACTATTTTTCCAATCTACTTACAACATACCTGTCTTAAAACCTTTTCGAAACCAATGATATTCATTATTTGTTCTCTTGGATGATGATAATGAGTCGATGGATTTTCATTATTCCCGATATTTTTGTCCATCTGAAAAAACAACATCAATGTAATTATTTTTTACTAGCTGTCACCCGTGACTTCATCCGTGTGGAATCAATTTTTTCAGGATACAAAGTCAGTGGCGCACCCAATGTCAATACAAACAAAAACTATTTTTTTCTGGGTGCGCCACAGTACAAAGTAGCTTTTGTCCATCCTTAGAAAGTAGCTATCTCCCTGCCAAATTTCATCAAGATTGGTTCAACGATTTAGCCGTGAAAAGGTAACAAATAGACAGACAGACAGAATTACTTTCGCATTTATAATATTAGTGCCTATGAATGAATAAGTTTGTTAATCAGTACATTGATTGAAATTGTCTTTAAGTCCTAAAACTAGTAGTAATATTCAAACAATTACACAAATTTTGGGAAAATAGATAAAAGAACATAAATTAATTTTTTAATTAAGATAAGCGTCATTGATACTATGTATATAAATATTAAATATGTATATGAAATATAAAATAATTGAGATATTAAAAAACACTTGTAAATATACATATATTACATATGTATTTGTATAGTAAGTAGGTTCTTAAACATATCTAATCAAATAAATTAATTTTTAATACGAATATTTCGATCTATAACATAGAAACTAGGCACTCTAGGTATATGACTCATTCAGTTGTCAATGTGACTTATTAAAGATTATTAAGTGATTTTGAATTTTAGTAATATTACCCTCTAAAACTGAATCAATGAATAGTCATGATTGTACATATCAGTGACTATGGTCATTGAGTAAAGAATAACAAGAGAAACAACGCAATGTATTTTGATGAAACGGGGACGATGTTCCAAGCTCTAGATGGCAGCACTTAAGCCATCTTACAATCGGAACTTGAACTAACTTATTATCCAAGATACAAAATTATCCGTCCCGTACCCCTCGCTTGACAGCTCGCTAAGCTTAAGCTCCGCCTTTACCCAAACCAGTTTAATGTATTTATTACTATTTTCTGTTCATGTTAATGTAAACATCGACGCTTAACTATTCACACGTTGTGACTTGTGATTCGTATTATTATTTTATTTTTAACCTTCCGTCGGGCGCGACTGATATATTTGATACATTTCTAACATAAATAAGTATTTATATGTAATTGAAAAAGTTATGTTAGTAGTTGGAAAATTTATTGGTATAATAAATGTATTATTAAAATTAAAATAATGAACAAACTATTTTTTAGGGTTCCGAAGAAACCAGTGGCGTAGTAAGAAAAATTTTCGGGGGGGGGTTTTGATATTCCAAAAAATATGCGAAATTTTTTTGATTGAAAAAGCAAAAATTTTAGTTGATTATGACTTTTATTGACTAAAAAAAAAAATATTATGAAGACTTTTTTTTTTTTTTAGTTTAATTAAATACAATTAATTATATGGTCCAATATATTTTAACAGCATTGAAAATTTCGGGGGGGGGGGGGTTCGACCCCAAAACCCCCCCGTTCCTACACCACTGGAAGAAACCCTATTAATCTCACTTTGTCGTCCGTCCGTCCGTCATTATCAGTCAAAGCAAAATATCTCGTTAACTATATATAACTTGTTTTTACTGAACATGTAAAATAATGCCTTCTAGTAAAAGATGTACTTTGTTGAAAAAATAATTTTTCAGGGTTGATGCTAAAGAGAAGCTAGGTAAACAAAATATTTTTTTTGTATCAAGGCATGTGGCACGTTAAAATGTATAACCAAACCAGTGGAATTTGACGCTTTTTCTTATTTTTTTTTTAAATCAAAAATTGCGCTAGCAGGGAGCTTTAAAGCAAATCAAAAAAAAAATTGTATATCAAGACGTGTGGGATATCAAAATGTAGATTTCAATAAGTAAAATTTGACCCTATTTTTTTATATATTTTTTTCTAACTCAAAAATAGCGCCAGCAGGAGGCTAAAAGCAGTTTTTAATTTTGTCCCCCCTCTACCTCGGTAACTACTGGTTCAAAAAATCTGCAAAAATTTTGTAACGTGGCTTTAGTGAGACTACCAACGACAAATACTAAAGTCAATAATATCATTTTAAATTTTGGAATAATAGGGACGGGTGTCAGAATTTTTAATTTTAATTTTCATATCTAGGCATGTGGGTTGTCGAAATATAGATCTCAATTAGTAGAATATGACCATATTTTTTTTTTTTTCTAACTCAAAAATGGCGCCTGAAGGAGGCTAAAAGTAGTATTTTATTTTGTCCCCACCCCCCTCTAACTTTGTAACTACTGGCTCAAAAATTCTGAAAAAAAATGGTAATGAGGTATTAATATTTCACCCCCTGTCACATATGAAGAGTTGTAATTGGTTTCATTGGATCCGGCGGGAAAAATACTACGTGGGTAGGGGTTTTAGGGGGAAAATCAACCCCCTAACTTGCATGGGATTCGAGATATTTACAATTTTGTATAATGAATGAAAACCAAAAAAAAAATTAAAAAATATATATTCACATATAGAGGGTTGTAATTAGTTTTATTAGATACGGTGGGAAAAATTCTACGGGAATGGAGGTTTAGAGGGAAAAACAGCCCCCTATCTCACATAGGAGTCGAGATATTTACAATTTTGTATAATGAATGAAAACCAAAAAATAAAATAAAACATTTATATTTCACCCACATTCTCATATGAAGGGTTGTTTAAGTTTCATTCGATCTGACGGGAAAAATATTATGCGAGCGAGGGTCAACAACCCCTTATCTTACATAGGAACCGAAATATTCCGTACTTATATTATAAATACGAATGTGGGTCTATCTTTCTGTCTGTTACTTTTTCACAGCTAAACCGATCTTAATGAAATTTGGCTGGGAGAAAGCTTGCATTCTGAAGAAGGACGTGGGCAACTCTCGAAAAACAACACCTAAGAGATTGAAAGGGGGTGGAAAAGTTTGTATGGAAAAAATTTTTTTGGTCATTAATATTTCACCCCCTGTTATATATTCAGGGTTGTAATTGGTTTCATTCTATCCGGCGGAAAAAAACCACGAGGGTGGGGGTTTTAGGAGGAAAAAAAACACCTTATCTCACATAGGAATCGAGTTATTTACGATTTTGTATAATAAATAAAAAAAAAGGAATACTTATTTATTTCACCCCCTATTCAAATATGAAGAGTTTTAATAAGTTTTATTCGATCCGGCGGGAGAAATACTACGGGGTTGGGGATTTTAGGGGTAAGACAACCCCCTATTCCGCATATGAGCCGTGATATTTACGTTTTTGTATAATGAATAAAAGGAAACAAATTTAATATTTCACCCCCTTTCATATATGAATAGTTTTAATTTGTTTTATTCGATCGGGTGGGGGGGGGGGATACCACGTTTTTGGGTAACGGTTATTTAACCCATTAAGGACCAAAATAACAATTTTTTTCGTCATCTTTGAGCTCCAAACTCATTAAGAATAACGGAAGTAATATAAATAAAAGTCATGTATTTTACTATTTTCGAGTGTGCTCTTTCGATTTCCGGGTTCAAAATTGCATTTTTATGGCTCTGAAAAAAATATGGCGGATTTTAAGTCGAAAAGTATCAAAAAATAAGAGATTTTGTATTTTCACTTTTTTTTTCGAGTCGAAAGAGTATCAGAATTGAATTGAAACTATGATCAACGGTGATCGGAGGTGTCAGAGTTTAAGAAAACATTTTTTTTTCTCACCTTAAACCATTTTAAACTCACCAAAATGGTAAAAAATAATAAAAAAATTTGTAAAGTTCAGATTTTTTTGTATTATTCTGCGATAATCATGCTTTTATGAGCTACTTATAATAAAAGTGAAATTCTATGTTAGATACACTATTACAGTAAATATTTTCACTCATTCCCCGTTTTTAATTCAATATGGTGGGGATAAAAATTAAAAAATCATAATTTTTTTCGGAATTTTTAGTGATGAGACTTTATAAACTACATGTTTTATATCTTTCAGTCATATTCAAATTACTGTGTACATTTTGGGGTGCTTTTTTTATTGAGTCCCCTTGCCTCTCACTGATAGCTGACTTATTTTAGTGTTTGTTTTTGAAACACATCGCAAAATCTCGTCACATTCCTCACACATTATTCTAGTTCTTATTAGACAATTTGAACAAGCTTACAAAAATAAAAAGAATTTCGATGATATTTGGTCAAAAGTAATTTTAATGTCTAATATTTGAGAAATAAAAAAAAGAATTTTTAATTTTCATTGAAGAAGATAAAAAAAATAATTCGGGCAAGACATACACGAGTGTAGGTATGCCATAAGGGTTCCGAAGTACGTACTACGTGAAATGTTTGGAACCACTTACGGGTGCATTTTTAAGTAAAAGTTAAAATATAAAAAAATGTCAAGTTCTACTAATTGAGATCTATATTTTGACATACCACATGCCTAGATATCAAAATAAAAAATTCTATGACGCCCCTCCATATAATTCTAAAATTTAAAATTATATTGTTGACTTTAGTATTTGTCGTTGGTAGTCCCACCAAAGCCTCGTTACCAATTTTTTTCAGATTTTTTGAGCCGGTAGTTACAGAGTTTGAGGGAGGGGGGACAAAATAAAACACTGCATTTAGCCCCCTACAGGCGCCATTTTTGAGTTAGAAAAAAATAAAAAATATGGTCATGTTCTACGAATTGAGATGTACATTTTGACATACCACATGCCTAGATATGAAAATAAAATTTTTTAATTCTCTTACACCTCTCCCTATTATTCCAAAATTTAAAATTATGTTGTCGACTTTAGTATTTGTCGTTGGTAGTCCCATCAAAACCTCGTTACCAATTTTTTTCAGATTTTTTGAGCTGGTAGTTACAAGAGTTAGAGGGGGGGGGGGCAGAATAAAATACTGCTTTTAGCCCCCTATAGGCGCCATTTTAGAGTTAGAAAATAAATAAAAATATGGTCAAATTCTACTAATTGAGATGTACATTTTGACATGACACACGTCTTGGTATACAATTTTTTTTGGTTTTTGCTTTAAAGCCCCCTACAGGCACCATTTTTGATTTAGAAAAAAATAGAAAAAAGGTCAAATTCCGCTTGTTTGGTTATACATTTTAACGTGCCACATGCCTTGGTATAAAAAAAATATTTTTTTTACCTAGCTTTAGCTCCTTATTGCCCCCCTTGAAAAATTATTTATTCAATAAATTTGTACATATTTTACTAGAGGGTGTCATTTTACATATTCAGTAAAAATTTCAAGTTTCTAGCTGATATAGTTTACGAGCTATTTGGCTTTGAGTGAAAAGGACGGACGGACGGACGAACGACAAAGTGACATTAATAGGGTTTCTTCGGAACCATAAAAACTTATTTTGTATATACATATTGTTATATGTAATATCATTGAGTAAAGAATAACAAGAGAAACAACGTATATGGGAGAGTTGAAACGCAGTAGATATATGAACCATGCACTATTTGAGCCCCAGGAAGTGCTGGTATCTATTGAAAAAATTATTAATTATTCATATGAAATATCTGGTTTTCGACTCTGCTAAATCGTCAGATTTTAAGCTCCGCCCTTCTAAAATGATTTACGAACGTCTTGTTTACATTATTTTAAGTCGGCTGATACGTGATACAAAGGCGGCAAGAACGTTGCAAGAAGAAATATTCGTTACTTATTATCTTTTTCTTTTAAATAAAACAAAAAAAATATGTAATGTTAAAATTATTTGAGATAATTGCTGCTATCAATAATATAATAGATTTTTGCTTTAAAATAGGTTTTTATAAGTTGTAAGAAATTTAAATTTGTGACGCGATGTTACATTACTGATGATATAATAAGTAAAATTAGATTGATCGTTTTATTCATTTCAAATTAATATAAAAATATATCAAAACTAAAAATATGGTTCTGCGGTTTTTTGTATCTACATTGCTTTAAACATAGAATATGGATTGTGGACCGATACATATTACATATAATAATATATACAAAATAAGTTTTTTTATCTTCTTCAATAAAAATTAAAAATTCTTTTGTTTTTGTTTTTATTTCTCAAATATTATTTATTAAAATTACTTTTGACCAAATATCATCGAAATTTTTATTATTTATGTACATTTTTTTTGATATTTTGAAGAAATAAAAATCCTTTTTTTAGGCCGACGCGACGGCTGGAATGTTTCTACATATAAAGAAAAACAGAAAAAATAATAATTTAATATTGCATCCCCTGTCGCGTATGGTGAAGCCGCGTTTACACTATGTAGCAAAACCTGCTATATAACAAATGTTATATAACTTTTGCTATAAGTACGAAAACGGAAAAATGTCAAATGTTACATGTAGCAGTTTTTGGTGCTACATATAGCAAAATCTGCTACATATAGCAAGATTTATGTTTTCCATCCAGAGTAGGTAAAGATCAAAGAAAAATAAGCTACATGTAACTTTTGCTATATGTAGCAAGTATTACAAGTAGTTTTGGTTCTCTAGCATCTGCTACATGTAGCAGTTTCTATCATTCGAGTTCAAGCGGTGATATTTATATGTCTTATGTGTCTATGTCTACAACGGTTTTTTCATTTTTAATAAAGCTTTCATAATGGAAAAGTCATGCAAAGTCATCTGCATTTAAGTCTTTCAGCAAATCATTTCCACTGTATTTTTCTCTAGCTAATAATAACGGCCGAACCCAAAACCTACGTTTCCTTCTATGACATGCCAAAAATATCGTAATAGCTGCCGCTAGCATTAAGTCTTTCCTCCTCGACATCTTCAATCAGACTGGATGTTATATAACTTTTGCTACATGTAACACAGTATCATTTGAGTACAATTTGAAAAATATAGCAAATGTTTTATAACATTTGCTATATGTAGCACTGCTACATATAGCAAATGTTATATAGCAGATTTTACTACATAGTGTAAGTGCGGCTTGAGTCGTAATTATTTTCATTCGATCCGGCGGGAAAAATACTATGGGGAAGTACCCTCTCTCGCATAGGAGCCGAAATATTTACAATTTTTTAAGTTCGGTTAGGTAAATAATACATATAGATAATACAAATTTTTGTATGATAATCGATAAACAGGTCAAATTTTACACACCCATTTTTTTATCTAATACATTTTTCGGGATACAAAGTAGCATATGTCGTTCTTCAGGATGCAAGCTATCTTCCAGCCAAATTTCATGAAGATCGGTTCATCGGCTTAGTCGTGAAAAGGTAAAAAAAAACAGACAAACACACTTTCGCATATGTAATATTAGTATGGATTTAAAGCAATGAAAAAAAATTGGAATAAAAGATTTCACGACTTCTATTACTAAACATTACATTCTAAAAGGTAAGCTGAAACGTCGAAAACCACACGTAAAATCTCGGCTTGAAACATTGAAAGCTTGTTCAAATTGTCCAATAAGAACTAGAATATTGTGTAAGGAATGTGACGAGATTTTGCGATGTGTTTCAAAAACAAACACTAAAATAAGTCAGCTATCAGAGAGAGGCAAGGGGACTCACAATAAAAAAGCACCCCAAAATGTACACAGTAATTTGAATATGACTGAAAGATATAAAACATGTAGTTTATAATGTCTTATCACTAAAAATTCCGAAAAAAATTATGATTTTTTAATTTTTACCCCCACCATATTGAATTAAAAACGGGGAATGAGTGAAAATATTTACTGTAATAGTGTATCTAACATAGAATTTCACTTTTATTATAAGTAGCTCATAAAAGCATGATACAAAAAAAATCTTAATTTTACAATTTTTTTTATTATTTTTAACATTTTGGTGAGTTTAAAATGGTTTAAGGTGAGAAAAAAAATGTTTTCTTAAACTCTGATACCTCCGATCACCGTTGATCATAGTTTCAATTAGAGCTGGGCGCGGGCCGTGAATTTTTCGGGTCACGTCGGGTCACGGCCGTGACCCGACGTGACGTGAGCGATTTTCAAATATTGGATCGTGAGCGGGCGTGATCGTGAGTCAAAATAAAACAATCGGGCGTGACCGGGCGTGAGTACATTTTTGTCGTGCGTGAGTCCGTGAATATATATATGTATATTTTGATATTTCTTTAATTTCTGATCTCATGCATATATGATAATCTGTTAAATCGAACTTTTATATTAAACATTTTATTTATAATATATTATTCGGGTCACGAGCGTGACCCGCCGTGCGTGATCGGGCGTGAGTAAAAAAATAGAATTCGTGAGCGGGCGTGATCGTGAATACTTTTTTTGTAACCGTGAGTGAGCGGGCGTGACTAAAAATTTTTCTCTCGTGAGCGTGCGTGATCGTGAGCAAAAATTACTCACGCGCCCAGCTCTAGTTTCAATTCAATTCTGATACTCTTTCGACTCGAAAAAAAGGTGAAAATAAAAAATCTCTTATTTTTTGATACTTTTCGACTTAAAATTCGCCATATTTTTTTTCAGAGCCATTAAAATGTAATTTTGAACCCGGAAATAGAAAGAGCACACTCGAAAATAGTAAAATACATTACTTTTATTTATATTACTTCCATTATTCTTAATGAGTTTGGAGCTCAAAGATTGACGAAAAAAATTGTTATTTTGGTCCTTAATGGGTTAAATAGCCGTTACCCAAAAAAGTGGTATCCCCCCCCCCCACCCGATCGAATGAAACAAATTAAAACTATCCATATATGAAAGGGGGTGAAATATTAAATTTGTTTCCTTTTATTCATTATAGAAAAACGTAAATATCACGGCTCATATGCGTGATAGGGGGTTGTTTTACCTCTAAAATCCTCAACCCCGTAGTATTTCTCCCGCCGGATCTAATAAAACTAATTAAAACTCTTCATATTTGAATAGGGGGTGAAATATTCCTTTTTTTTCATTCATTATACAAAATCGTAAATAACTCAATTCCTATGTGAGATAAGGTGTTTTTTTTCCTTCTAAAACCCCAACCCTCGTGGTATTTTTTCCGCCGGATAGAATGAAACCAATTACAACCCTGAATAAATAACAGGGGGTGAAATATTAATGACCAAACAATTTTTTTCCATACAAACTTTTCCACCCCCTTGCAATCCTTTAGGTGTTGTTTTTTTCGGGAGACTATGTTGCCCATGTCCTTCTTCAGAATATAAGACACACTTTCGCATTTATAATATTAGTATAAATAAAAATAAATTCTACTAATTGTTATCTATATTTCGACGCCCCACATGCCTATATATGAAAATAAAAATAAAAAATTCTATGACGTCCCTCCCTATTATTCCAAAATTTAAAATTATATTGTTGACTTTAGTATTTATCTTAGGTAGTCTCACCACAGCCTCATTACCAATTTTTTTTCCAGTTTTTTTTGAGCCAGTAGTTACAAAGTTAGAGGGGGGGGGACAAAATAAAATATTACTTTTAGTCTCCTATAGGCGCCATTTTTGAGTTAGAAAAAAAATAAAATATGGTCATATTCTACTAATTGAGATCTATATTTCGATAACCCACATGCCTAGATATGAAAATTAAAAATTCTGACACCCGTCACTATTATTCCAAAATTTAAAATGAAATTATTGACTTTAGTATTTGTCGTTGGTAGTCTCACTAAAGCCACGTTACCAAATTTTTGCAGATTTTTTGAACCAGTAGTTACCAAGGTAGAGGGGGGGGGGGGGGCAAAATTAAAAACTGCTTTTAGCCTCCTGCTGGCGCTATTTTTGAGTTAGAAAAATAGGGTCAAATTTTACTTATTGAAATCTACATTTTGATACCCCACACGTCTTGATATAGAATTGTTTTTTTTTTTTTTGATTTGCTTTAAAGCTCCCTGCTGGCGCAATTTTTGATTTAAAAAAAAATAAGAAAAAGCGTCAAATTCCACTGGTTTGGTTATACATTTTAACGTGCCACATGCCTTGATATAAAAAAAATATTTTGTTTACCTAACTTCTCCTTAGCGTCAACCCTGAAAAATTATTTTTTCAACAAAGTACATATTTTACTAGAAGGCATTATTTTACATGTTCAGTAAAAATTTCAAGTTATTAGCTTATATAGTTAACGAGATATTTTGCTTTGACTGAAAATGACGGACGGACGGACGACAAAGTGAGATTAATAGGGTTTCTTCGGAACCCTAAAAAAGAGTTTGTTCATTATTTTAATTTTAATAATACATTTATTATACCAATAATTTTTCCAACTACTAACATAACTTTTTCAATTATATATAAATACATATTCATGTTAGAAATGTATCAAATAGATCAGTCGCGCCCGACGAAAGGTTAAAAAGAAAATAATAGTACGAATCACAAGTCACAATGTGTAAAATAGTTAAAGCCGCCGCTTCGATGTTTACATTAACATGAACAGAAACTAGTAGTACATATATTAAACTGGTTTGGGTATAGGCGGAGCTTAAGCTTAGAGTGCTGTCAAGCGAGGGGTACGGGACGGATAATTTTGTATCTTGGATAATAAGTTAGTTCAAGTTCCGATTGTAAGATGGCTTGAGTGCTGCCATCTAGAGCTTGGAACATCGTCCCCGTTTCATCAAAATACATTGCGTTGTTTCTCTTGTTATTCTTTACTCAATGGTAATATGTATCGGTCCACAATCAATTATGTTTAAAGCAATGTAGATACAAAAAACCGCAGAACCATATTTTTAGTTTTGATATATTTTTATATTAATTTGAAATTAATAAAACGATCAATCTAATTTTAATTATACATATCATCAGTAATGTAACATCGCGTCACAAATTTAAATTTCTTACAACTTATAAAAACCTACTTTAAAGCAAAAATCTATTATATTATTGATAGCAGCAATTATCTCAAATAATTTTAACATTACATATTTTTTTTGTTTTATTTAAAAGAAAAAGATAATAAGTAACGAATAATTTCTTGCAACGTTTTTGTTGCCTTTGTATCACGTATCAGCCGACTTAAAATAATGTAAACAAGACGTTCGTAAATCATTTTAGATGGGCGGAGCTTAGAATCTGACGATTTAGTAGAGTCGAAAACCAAATATTTCATATGTATAATTAATAATTTTTTCAATAGATACCAGCACTTCCTGGGGCTCAAATAGTGCACGGTTCATATATCTACTGCGTTTCAGCTCTCCCGTATACGTTGTTTCTCTTGTTATTTTTTACTCAATGCTATGGTCTAATCTGCACTGTAAAATAGCGAAAAATTGATCACTAAAAAATCAGTGAATCATTGTTAATATGGCCAAAATTACTTGTTGATCTGTGAAAACTGGTATATACCACTGATTTTCAGTGACTTTTACGTTCACTGAAGGAATCAGTGAAATTATCACTGATTCAGTTTACGAGAGTACACTGCAAATGCAAAGTGTGTTGTTTTGACACACCTAAGTGTGTCATTTTCTTGTAGTCATATTTAATCCCTTTTTTGGTGTGTTCTTTTATAAACACACTTTAAGGTGTGTAGTTTTAACACGTTTTTTGAACACGCTTTGTAGTGTGTTAGTGAATTAACACACTACAAAGCGTGTTATTGTAATAAATCTGTAAACCACATTTTATTATGAAATTATTATTGAACAAATATAAATACAATGATTTTAAATAATATACACTACATAATAACTTTTTTCTTCTTCTAGCACGATATTATTATCACTTTTAGTTGATTATATCAAAACAATATGGACATCACTTTTATCCGAAATTTCATCTACAATTCCACATCACATATTTTATTATTTCTATCCGGGTCTCCTTTTTATAAAATAATTAATTTTTCCTTGTAGCATCATTTTCAGAATGCTGTCAGTTGTAGTTGCGTTTATTAATCCTTGACGTATCAATTCTACACCCGATATATCTTTTTGTGGTGAATATTTAATGCACTTACACATTTCACCTATCAGACAATAAACTTTCTTTTCTATATTAATTTAATATACAAAAATATCAAGCTCAATTCAATAAAAATAACGAAAGATACGACGTATAAATGTTACTAGTGTCAAATCGTTCTCTACGTACTATATGGCAAAAAAGTGAGAGCGAATATGGTATCATGACTATAGAGGGAGAAAGATCGAATGTATATAGGCTATATTCACCTATATTATATTCTAACACACCAACAAGTGTGTTTATTTTCAAAGTGTGTAGTTCTCCAAAAAGTGTGTTAGTAGATATTAAACGTGTCATTTCAACACACTTAAGTGTGTAAATAATATTTTTGATTATGATTTACAAATTATTTTTTACACACCAGAAAGTGTGTTACTCTTTTAACACGGATAAGCGTGTCAATTGCAAAGATCAAACGTGTAAACTAACACACTTAATCTTGACTACACACTTATGTGTGTCAAATAACACACTCATGTGTGTTTTGTAACACATTTTGGTGTGTTTTTAACAAACTAGCATTTGCAGTGTAGTAGTTGATAAAAACCAGTGATTAATACTGATTAATATTTCATATTAATCAATAAAATATTTTCATTCGAAGAAATGATAATAACAATGTTTTTAATACTTATATTTACAAATAAATGTAATTTAAAATGTATATTTTTTTGAAAAGTATATACTTCAAATAAGTTCTATTCTTTGCACATCGACAAAAATGGACCAGATAGTTTTGGTAACTGAGTCTCTTATAAAAGAAAATAAATATATGTAAAAATATATAATAGACTGCTGGCCTTGGATTAGAACGCCCTTATAATAAATAATTGCATATTAGAAAGTCATGTGGTGACCACATTATAATTTTTGTTGTTTCAAATTTGTTCATTGTAAAAATCATTTATTATTTTTACATCACTGTTTCTCCAGCAACTTATTATTTTATTTACAATACGAGTCATGAAGGCTATGATGCAACACAAACGTCATGTATTTTACAAATAATTGTCTTTATAACATTCAAATGGATATTACAATTTTCTAAGTGTTTTACAAATTCAAGTTATTAACATAAAGCTATCTAAATTAAAATACTCAACCAGATACACTACAGGTAAAGAATTAGCATTTAATTGAAATTACTTTATAAATATTCATTCTGTGCTCATTTTTCCAGTCAAATTTTTTGAAATAATGTTTTTTTACAAAGTTAAAACGTTATTTGCGAAAATGTGTATTTTTGATGTAATTATTTACTTATGTTTAATTAATGTTGTATAATATAATAAAATATTTGTATGAATCTGCGTATTACAAATGGAATTAAGAAAATCTTTTTTTAAATTTTGATCGAATATTTTATATTAATATATAGATACATTAATGAACATAGTTAAAGGAAGATAAACCTCCACCTCCTCATGATAAATAAATTAGAAAACTTTGTATTACTATCTATGAATACTAATTTTTCCTTTTGTAAGATAAAATTTTGTATTACACTCATTTACTCATTATACATAAATATATAAAAATAGTGAGAAAGGTTGAGTTTGTTTTTAGGGTATATATTTAGATTATCAACAAAGGAATTAATTACTTTTCGTAGCATAGTTGAATTATTTTCATGATTTATATATATTTAAAAATCTACAAAAAGGATCGAAATTATTAGTATTATACTAGTAATTACTATTATCATTAATCATTATTAATCAATTTTAATCACCATATTTAAGAAGTAAGAGAGAGGGGTGAATGTATATTATAAATGTTTTATTCTATAGTTTTCGGATTCGCCCTTGACTTCTTGGCTTTAGCCCAATATACATAATAGTTATTCAAGTCTTGTCTGGTTTAATTTTTCAACAGCATTTACGATGCAACGTTCGAAACCTCATAGCAAGTTCTACGTGCACCAGCAACACCGAATACCTGAATATTACGATGACGGAATCGAGGAAGAGGATGAGGAACAACAATTTGTTCAAACAGCACAGGTAAAAATATACATATATGTATACGTATGTACATACGAACAGTAATTTTTATTTGATATCAATATTACTTTATCGTAGTTCTTAACTGCCTTTTGGATATAAAATCACTAATTTTACTAAAGGTAACTAACAGGTGCCTCTCTCGGATTTTATTGAAACTTGGTAAAAATGTAAATCAGGTAAAAATTAAGGACACTTATTTTTTATACATGCCCGTTTTTATATTTAAGGGGTAAAATCGACCCTTGAAAATGAGGGAAAAATTTTTAATTTGTAAATAGCTCGTAAATCGCTTAGAATAGTGGCTTATGTATAGTACAAAATTTGTTTAGTATTACAAGTGCTATAAAATAGCATAAATGTGGTACCCCCTATAGTTTTTATTGGGGGGTATAATGGACAGCCCTCAACTTTTTTCAAAAATGATTTTTTTTTTCATAAATCAATAGAGTGTATTATTTTGAATACAATGATATAGAATTCCAAAATAATGTATCTCCAAACTTCGGAGATATCGGAGAAAGAACACTTATCAAAGTAATGTGGTTCTATTAGATATAAGTTGTGATATTAATTTGAAAATTCACAAATATCTTCAATATGGGTTTATTTTATTCAACGATAGGAGTGTAGTGTGCAACCCATAAAGTAATAAACAATTAAATGTAGCGATTTCAAGTATTGTCCTTAATTTTTACCTAGTTAACATTTTTACCAAGTTTCATTAAAATCCGAGAGTGGCAGCTGGGGAAGTTTCCTTGTAAGTCAAGAAGTTTATGTTATATGTATATGAAATAGGTCCATGAAATTAAATGGAATAGGTATGTACTTCATCAATCAAGTATTCGAGTACTTATCTAACCAATAAGGCGTAATTATTTTGTCTCATGAACCCATAACATTGCTATGCTTCGAAAGATTTAATAAAATATATTTTAGGTTTTGAATTCTGGACTTATGTTAGTTGTTTTTAAAATATTATGTTAATTACAGTACCCTGAAGAATATATTCTTGACGTGGGTCAAGAAGAAGAGTGTATACCAAAAATTTACAAAAAGATATCTAAACGAAAATCATTACAACAAAAACACAAATCAAATTATGAGGCATCGTATTTCAAGTCTGTGGAAAACGAACCAGTAACTGGTTTCATTCCTGCAATGGCTCAAGAAGTACCTACCATTAGGTAAACAAAAAATTATTAAAGTAACATTAAAATATTTATAAATCCGAAATCTTATTTTTAGTCATACCGACACTATTCTACAATCATACGAACCAATGCAAAGTCTTGCAAAAATATCGTCAACCCAATACCACGAATGTCATCCAAGAGCGTATAAACTTTATTCAGCGCGAAATTTAGAAAGTAAGTGTTATTTATTTTTATTAAACACTAGCGCATTGGACCTGGTGTTACCCAGGCATATTAATTCAACACACAATTCAACGCGAATTGTTTTTTCCGACTTCATGAAATTTACACAGAATATTCAGAAATTATACATCTAAACTTACCTATCTATTAGTGAAAACCAGAATAAAATCAGTTCAGTAGTTATTGAGAAAATCGTGTAAAATTATAATTTCAAACTCCCAGGAAACACCAGGTCTGGTCTTAGAATTTGTATGAAAATCAAAAATAAATAAATAGGTTAGCAACAATCATAATAATTAATTTTGATATTTTACCTTTCTTAGAAGTGAAATGTTTCTTTATGTTTCAATTTTCAATCAATTTATTTCAAAATATTTAATTGTTAACATGCGTCAAAAATCTTTAACTTTTGCAGGAAACATTTTTTACCAACTTTTTCATCATTGAAAAACGAAAAAAAATTATCTTATTTCTTACAAATTTTTAGCAATCCTTGTCTCTACAAGTCTTGAGGCTT
The DNA here is from genome assembly GCA_961205875.1 of Sialis fuliginosa. Taxonomy (NCBI): domain Eukaryota; kingdom Metazoa; phylum Arthropoda; class Insecta; order Megaloptera; family Sialidae; genus Sialis; species Sialis fuliginosa. Next base: position 16,647,620 of record OY540812.1, read on the forward strand.
CCGCGGTGATCTTTATATGGATCTTCTGGGTGGAAGCCACGTCGGTTTGGTCATGTTATCGGCCAACATTTCGTCACATATTGCAGTGGACATCTTCAGGGCTCTTCTAAAAGTGCAGTTTTAGAAGAGCACTTTTAGAAGAAAAAAAAGTACAGTTTTATAAGAGCCCTGAAGATGTCCACTGCAATGTGTGACGAAACGTTGGCCGATAACACGACCAAACCGACGCGGCTTACACCCAGAAGCCAAGATCCAATCCTTGTCTCTTACGATTTTCTTTTTTAAGTTTTAGTTTTTGGGTAAAAAATTGTTGAAAATCCAATTAATATCGCTTATTTTTTTGTCTATTATTTATTGAGTGAGAAACTTATTCTGAATATTGTTATTTATAACAAAATAGCAATATTGAATTAGATAGGTACAGGTGTAAATGTATTAATTATACTAATTACTGATCAGTACTCTTTAATCAAATAAGGAGGATGCTCGGTTAATCCAAAAAGTTTTTAGAACCACTGTTTTGTATTTGTTTCTAGCAACAGCCGATGATAACTCAAGTTTAAGTGATGGTGATTTGTACTCTGAATATGACAGATTCGTCAAAAAAGCCGTGACGAAAGAGAGACGGCGACACGGAGAATCTGAAGGTGCTAGTCGACTCTCGCGTCAACACAGGGACATTTATCCGTTGTACGCCAGACGCAAGAGAAGCTCGCATAGAAAACTTTCGACAACTTCACCAACCGCGTCTTCGTCTAGAACCAAACACCACAGTTTAACTCTCGCGAAACCGTCGGCGTCATCGTCTTCCACGAGGCCTTTCACTGTTTTGACACCAAGGTTAGAATTTATTTATTTAATATTTAAGATTATTAGAAGCAAACGTTGGAATTTAATAACTTCATTGTAGATGAGAAAATGTTATTCTTGAGAAATTAAGTACAAAATAATAAAAAGGGGGTAGTTTTTTGGCATATTTTTTTTCTATAAAACACAGGTATAATTGTTTCGTATTTTTTTTTTTTTTAGATATTATCGTCCTAACACTGCAACACATCATACAGCTCCACCAAAACAACCCTCAGTACTTTGTATGCCCTTTGTCTGTCAGCCGGACCTGGCTTCAGTGCACACACGTCGTATACCGAGCTCACAAAACACGTAAGTATTGTCTGTTATTAAACAAAAAATAAAAATGATATTTCACATTACAAAAACAAAGTTTTACTAATTTTTTAAAGTTAATTGTTTATTTCAGTAAAAAGATCAATTCTCCAAAAACTCATCCAAACAGCTCAGAATTTGATTTTCTGATATCACAAGTAAAAGAATTGATACCGAAATTTGGACATGGTGATCGAGGGTCATTGGAAGTAGATGAGGTCCATAATTTAAAATCATTATAAAATATATACTACATCAATTTGTACTTACTTTATTTTTAAATTTTTGATAAAATTCATTTTACTTTCCAGTCTGTGAGTAAATCAACTCAAATTCCAATCGAATTTAAATGTAGCGAAGAAAATCAAAATGAAGAAATAGAAAAAACTGCTGACGAAGAATATTTCGAAACTCTTAAAAATAAATTACGCATCCCCGAAGTGACCATAGAAATGCTGGACGAGATGTTGAAAGAATTAGAAACCGAAACATTGGCCAGAACAAAGAAAGATAAAACTAACGAAAATGATAATAAAAATGAACAAAATAATGAGCAACAGAATCAAAAACAACCAGATACGAAAAATGGGAGCTCAGAAGATAATGAAAATGAAACAAAACAGGTACATCCCATTTACATTTGGGTGTCTCAGATAACATTTAAAACATGGCAAGTACAACAGGAAATGAAGCACAGTATTTACTGCTCGTATATTCACGCGGTCCAAAATACCGCAAAGAAAAACAACTTATCTATTTTGAAAAATAATTATAGCAATATTTATTTCTATACCACGTGTTATTTAAAATATCTGCCTTGGGAACCACGGGACTTTCTTATACCTAACCTAACCTAACAGTAAATTGTATACGTGATTCTTTGTTTATTAAAACATTTCTAACAAAATAAAACAAAATGAATAATATAGGTAATATTATTCTCTCCATTATATAACAAGTGATTTTTTTTAACGTAATAACTGAAAACGGATGTTTACTCTTGTAAATTTTTGGATTTTTGAATTATTTTTGAAATAAGAAAAAAATGTTTTAGATAAAAAATGTCGTGTATATTATTATCTATAATTTATTCCCCATACATTTTTTTCCAACATTTATGATTTAGCCAGAAAGAATTTTTTTATGTAATTATTTAGATTCACCTACACAGTTCACTCTCAGTATTACGTATAAGAAAGTCCCATGTTACCTACGGCAAATACACACACTGTTCAATCTCTGTAATACGTATAAGAAAGTCCCATGACACTCATGGCAGATATTTCTCCTCTGTTATGAACCATTTGAATTATAATAATTTTTTTTTTCTTCAAAAATTCGTTTTTAAAAAAAAAAGAATAGAACATAAATTATAGATATAGATATTACCTACATTTTTTAACTTGACCATTTTTCTTTATTTTGCACTGTTTCAGAGTAGTTCGAAAAATTAAAAAATCGACGTAGGTAAACATCCGTATCCGGTTGAAAGATCGTTTTCAAAAATAGGACGTTTTCTTCCCAGCCAAAAATTAATCTTAAATATAAAATATCAGCCTTCTACGATTTGTCGTATTTGAGTTACAGCGCTTACAGACAGACAGACGGACACACAGACATCATGGCGAAAATAGTCAGAATGGATTCAGGGAAGGTCAAAATAGATAATTCCGTCAAAATCCGAGGTTCGAAAAAAATCGGCTTCACTATACTTACTTATACTAATGTATATTTCATATACATGGTATAAGAAAGTAAAAATATCTTAATACTTGTTGCTTCCTTACAATTAACTAAAATAAGCAAAACAAAATGTTTTAACAACATGGATCTCGATTCTTGATGTTAATTGAGTTATTAAATGTAGGTATTTATATATTTACTATAAAATTAACAAACGCAATAAGGACACGAAATCGCTTAAATACATCTTAAAGGGTTGGTTTGCGAAGCCATCTTGGTTGGATTTGTTTCTTAAATTTAGTCAGTACTTATACTACACTCACGGAAAAAATTAAAGGACCACTTTTATTTTTCGAAAATTTTGCTCATTTTCAAAGTAATGCCGATAGGTTAAATATGATCCTTTTTTTACTTATAGGATATGAAAATTGAAGGAAATTTTATCATCTTTTCAAATTTAGGGGTATTTTTGTGTTATTCAACTTATTTTTTGACCAAATCACGGTTTAATAAAAAATAAAAAAATTGATTTTTTTTGCAATTTTGAAAGATACCTACGGGGATGTTAAATTTTTTTTCTAAAATTTCAAGATAACCGTTTTGTAGGAAATTTTTTCAGCTTTAAAACACTTTTTCAAATTTGTTTTATAATTTTTTGGTGTCGCGATATTCGAGTTTGAATGAAAAAGTACCAAAAAGTTTTAAACGACCATAAAGGGCCTAATGTTGGTCGCACAAAAAAGAAAAAAAAAGAATATTAATGCTTAAATAATCACCTATTGTCTAGTAGCATTTAAAAAATATTTAATTTTAACTTAACCCTTCAAATGCGAAAAACAAAACAATGTTCTAATTTAAATAATCCTGTAAAAATAACCTTTTTTTCATCATAGATCTATTGTTTAAAATGTATCCATAAATTAAGTTCTATCAAATAATATGAAAATTACACTTATAACCTTCTATGTGAACAAAAGTTCCAGTAAAAATCTTTTAATTTGGCTGAAAAATTGCATTTTGAATTTTTTGTATACGTTTAGGACTTGACCGTACTTTTTATAACAAGTTTTTCTTTGAGATTTTTTTTTTTTTTTCGAAAAACAATCAATTTTTGAGAAAAATTGTAAGAGGGAAGAAGTTTTTCATTCTTCTTAAAGAATATTCATAACTTTTTTCAGATGTTTTATATCAATATTGTGGGATCAAGTTTATTTTTAATAGGGTACTTTTTCATTCAAACTTGAATATCTCGGCATCAAAAAATGTCCATTTTTTTATTTTTTATTAAACCGCGATTTGGTCATAAAATAAGTTTAATAACACAAAAATACCCCTAAATTCGAAAAGATGATAAAATTTCCTTCAATTTTCATATCCTATAAGTAAAAAAAGGATCATATTTGACCTATCGGCATTACTTTGAAAATGAGCAATATTTTCGAAAAATAAAACCGGTCCTTTAATTTTTTCCGTGAATGTATAAATGGCCGATACTTTTTTAAAACGTCCTGTATAATCGTAACTGAAATCTCCATGTTGGAAATGTTATCTAGGATATCCGGTATATTAGATTATATCATGTATTAATCAACTAGTAGAAGATTAATATATGATTATATGTACATGTACTGTACATGAGTACAAAATATCATGCATATATTGTAGAAGCTAGTTTCAACGTACTGTGTTGAAATTTATAATGACCAACAAAAAATAACTTAAGGAGAGTAATAATTTGGACTCTGTAGGCGTTATTTTTTCTTCATTTCCTTAAATCCTGATAACATTTGGTACATTGTAACTGTTTTTCGTGTAACGAAAAATAGACTGAACGCCTGGCTTAATAAACAAATGAAATAAACAATTTAAATACTGACCAAAAATTCTGAAAAATTTCAAATGTATCATCTTAATTTTTTTAAACTTTAACGTATAGTATATATATATTTGCATTATTAACATTAAAATTATGTTGATTTTTTTTCTTATAGATTTTTATCTGCTCTGCACGATATTATATCGTTTTTTTAAACTAAATTGATATTGTTTATAAGAAAAAGCAAATAGTCCAGGAACATTAGGTTTTCTCTGGGGAAAAATTCGCAATAAGCTGAATTTTTGTATACACCTTCATTTTGTCTTTATAAATAAGGTACCAAAAGTCCCCAACAATCCCATGCGAGTATACTTTTTTACAGCCCACAAAAGGTGCTAACAATTAGTTTTAAGTAAATATCTCTGTATCTATTGGTTCTATGACTAAAATAGTTATTATCAAATATAAAGTTTAGAAAATTACCTACAATAAAGACCTTACAACTTTTTTCATACAAGTAATCGTTTTCGCTTATTAACAGGGTATTCTAGTATAAAAATGTGAAAATATCAAAAATTTTTTTTTGCAATTTATCAATAAAAAGGATTTCAAAAATATGTGTTCAAAACCCTATACCTCAATTCCAAAAACTGACGGAGTTACAGCGATTTGAAGATGATGCGTAGCATTGAATAGCCAGTTATGTATAAACTTTGAACGCGTTTTTTTCGAATCTGAAAACTGAAAATGGCTGCCATAATATCACAAGATCTACTGAACCGATTGACTTCAAATTTTCTGTGTATATACCTTCAGTACACATGTTATTACCACCGTTAGCAGAATTGAGTCAAAAACATTTTTCTTTATTGTATAGATAGCGAAAGATTAAAAACATAAAAAAAAATGAAAATGAATAGTCACTTTTCAAAATGCCGCCATTTTATTATTTTAATTATTACAATTATTTTATTTGCAACCCGCTATAGCCCAACTTATATATATTAAGAAAATTATTGGTTTTGTTGGCCACTGATATAATTACGATAAAAATTACTAACATACAATTAATTTTTATTTTTTTTATGTTTTTAATCTTTCGCTATCTATACAATAAAGAAAAATGTTTTTGACTCAATTCTGCTAAGGGTGGTAATAACATGTGTACTGAAGGAACACAGCAAATTTGAAGTCAATCGGTTCAGTAGATCTTGTGATATTATGGCAGCAATTATCAGTTTTCAGTTTCGAGAAAAACGCGTTCAATGTTTATACATAGCTGGCTATTCAATGCTACGCATCATCTTCAAATCGCTCTAACTCCGTCAGTTTTTGGAATTAAGGTATAAGGTTTTGAACACATATTTTTTAAACCCCTTTTTATTGATAAAATGCAAAAAAAATTTTTTGATATTTTCACATTTTTAGACTAGAATATCCTCTTAATAAGCGAAAACGATTACTTGTACGAAAAAAGTTGTAAAATCTTTATTGTAGGTAATTTTCTAAACTTTATATTTGATAATAACTATTTTAGTCATAGAATCAATAGATACAGAGATATTTACTTAAAACTAATTGTTAGCACCTTTTGTGGGCTGTAAAAAAGTATGCTCGCATGGGATTGTTGGGGACTTTTGGTATCTTATTTATAAAGACAAAATGAAGGTGTATACAAAAATTCAGCTTATTGCGAATTTTTCCCCAGATACAGCTATTTTTCGTCTAAATGTACTGGACTAAAAAGTTAAAATAAAAAAACTCAAAAATTTGTTTTTTTCACCCTAATTGGGAGGTGCAAAATTAAGAAATTAATTATAAACAGGTAACAGGTGTCATTCAAGTGTAAACTAAAAAAAGGTCCTGAGACATTTTATCTTATATTGCTTAGTTCTCACTACGTATGCCGTGACTAGTAAAAAAAAGCAATTCTTGAAACTTTGATCATTGTTTTTTAATTGTTCAAATAATTTTAATTTTTTATATGCACAAATGTTCTTTATTTCCTCATGAACACATCTGCATCAACAAAATATTTTTATTTTACTTTTAGAAATAATGCAAGTGATTTTCTTAACAACACTGGTCTATATATCTTATAATGCCAAGTTAACACCAAAAAGACATAACAGCAGCACGTGTTTTTTTGTTATAAAATAATTTATATTGAAATCTTGTCGATCTATTGAATTATAAAGTAACTCTCTGACAATCGGTCTGATATTTTCTTTTATGCAACACGTTTATCAGAAGTAGTTAATCGAGCAATTAACTAATGCTTATTATTTTTTTCTTTATGCAATCCACCAGATATGTTTTAAAAACACCATGTTGCTGTTTTGTCTTTTTGGTGTAAACACGGCATAATACGGCGGTATTAGATTTGTCCTTGATAATGGAGCGGGCGCGTGCGTGTATAACAACGTAGTAAAATAATATATAAATTTTATTTTTACAAATTTTATGTAACTATGTAAATAAAATTATGTCCAAAAACATGGATATCTTCCGATGAAAGGATTTTTCTGAAATTTAACCCCTTAAAGCAGGGGGGAAGCATTTTTTTCATACGTTTATCGGGTTATAAATTATATTATAAAAATGAATTTTAATTGTTCCATACTACCAGTACACATGGTATTAAATTTTATAAATTATATAAATGTTCATAAAAATGAATATACCGCGGACGAAGCCGCGGGCGGATCGCTAGTGATACAAATATTATACTAATTCACATCACTTAAATAATATCGAGCAATAAAAACAATTATTTGTACATGAGTATTTTTATCATATTTTAAAAATAATTCATACTCACTAATATTTAAATTTTAAAATATTGTTTCCTGCACTATATTATTTCTAAAATAACACTTTTTTCTGCATTCCAACTATAATTAAAAGAAACTGTGATTTTAACTGTACCAGAAAAGATCTCGCAAATCAAAAAAATGAACATAACTGGATATCTTAATAGAAAAACATGTGTTGCATGAAGATAGGTGGGTAGGGGCGATTAGAGGGGAGGGCCGAGCATATACACATGCTAATTGTTTAGCTGTAGTATATATCAATGCGTATTCGTCACAAGGTTATTTAATACCTACGATTTTAAATTCATTTTCCTTATTTAAGCCGGTGATATCCAATAATTCATAACTTTTTATTTTTAACACAATTTTTTTACGATTAATGATTTAATAGCTTTTTGCATTAACAATTTTGGCAATTAAATATATACAATATACCTAGCCCAGTCGTCAAAAAATTGAGCTAGAAAATATTACGGAGTACGTTTTTTCTAAGAAATTGGCAAATTTTGATGTATAGAATATGGCTATAACTCCCCACTTCGAAAACTGAAAAAGCATTGAAATGTAATATGACGTCATATATTACCAAATTCTCTCACCCACCCTCGTCAAACTTAGTAACACTAAGCACTATTCCCCCAGCCCCGACATGCGTATGTAGTTAATAGACAGAGAGCTGTATAAAATTGTAAAGAATGAGTGTCTTGAAGAACAAATATGAAGTCTGATTTTGATGAATGTTTACATTATTTACATGTATCTATATTTATTATTTATACATGTATATTTTGTTTCGTATTACTTTCAGCAACAGCTGAAAGACAGTGTTTCAGATGTGAATGTAACTTCCCAATTCTCACCAACCCTTCCGGCTGTGTCAGAGATGTCTCTACGGTCTTCTGAAGCCAACAAAACATCTAGCAATTCGACGGTCGTGGTTGATTCGCATCAACAAAACAACCATCAATTCCAAGGGCACTCACAGCATCATCAGTGTCAGTCAAATCAACAGCACCAAGAAAATCGACAGCAGCGTCAAGAATACCAACAATGTCAAGCAAACCAACATCGCCAGCAACAGTCAAGACCGCCGTCACGTCAAAGTAAATGTTCTACAACCAGCGATGGTAAAAAGAAAACTTCAACATCTAATAAGGTAAATGTAATATAGTATATGTATGTACCAGTTAGAAAAAAGTCATTTGTTTGGCGACACACTTTTCTAGAACTATGTATTAGAGTTCCAAAGTACTATATAATATCGCCAAACAGGAATTGGTTTTATTTATCCACATAGTGTGTAAACTTTTAGACTGTATATTATATAGATGATTATTGATTTCAGTGTTTACACTTTGGATTCTCGTTCGTAATATATGTATTGTAGTGGATATCTTAAAAAGATATCTACTACCTTTTATGTAACAAAATAAGAAAACATTAGCCGTTGTTAAAATAATTGTGACACGAATCACTGCCAAAGGAAAATGTAGTTTTTATCAGGGTCACCAACCATTTTTAAATGTATAGCAAGCCGGAGAAAATTATCATTATTGGAAATGCCATTTAATTAAATACAATAATTAATTTTTTTTAAACGATTCGCTTCACAGAACCATTGTCAACCTAGACCAAACGCATAAATCTACACGTGAAATTTTAATTGTGTTTTCCTTTTATGACGCAAGCATCCAAAATAGTGTCAATTGCTTACATTATAAAGATGAATTTTAGGCAAAATATTCTAATATTATAAGAAAAATACACGTATATTGCGATCTTTTGAAGTTCAACCCTATAATATGGGTAAAACATTCTTCCAAAGAGTTTGTCCTCATTCACTCACTGACTAATCGAAGCAGGGCCAAAAAACCTGAACTTAGAAACATAACATGTTTGGGAGTCTTCCTGTTACGACGTAATCATCCTCTAAGAAAGGATGTTCCTTAATTCATCCCCTAAACTAAAAGGAGTCACTATAGTATTAACATGAAAATATCGATGTTTTAAAATCAATAAATTGGTTTACACGCTTCGATTATAGGTATAGAGAATTTTTAAATTAGCCCAGAATTCAACAAATTCTTACAACATGGAAAATTATTTTGAATGAGTTAATTTTTAAATAATTCTGGACTAGAGCTGGGCGCGTGAGTAATTTTTGCTCACGATCACGCACGCTCACGAGAGAAAAAATTTTAGTCACGCCCGCTCACTAACGGTTACAAAAAAAGTATTCACGATCACGCCCGCTCACGAATTCTATTTTTTTACTCACGCCCGATCACGCACGGCGGGTCACGCTCGTGACCCGAATAATATATTATAAATGAATTGTTTAATATAAAAATTCGATTTAACAGATTATCATATATGCATGAGATCAGAAATTAAACAAATATAAAAATATACATACATATACTCACGGACTCACGCAAGACAAAAATGTACTCACGCCCGATTGTTTTATTTTGACTCACGATCACGCCCGCTCACGATCCAATATTTTAAAATCGCTCACGTCACATCGGGTCACGGCCGTGACCCGACGTGACCCGAAAAATTCACGGCCCGCGCCCAGCTCTATTCTGGACTTTTAAAAAATCGACAGAAATGGATTAATAACATATCATATCAGGCCGTAAGCTAGAAATCACTGCTCTAGTGTAAGTAATTATTAATCATGTTAAACATATAAAAATAAATCTCTAGTACTTTATCCACACCCGCTCTGTATGTATGTATGTATGATGGTTAATAGAGCGAGAAGCAATCGTCGCAAATAACCGATGAATTGTTAAAGCGGTCTGCTTCGATTCGCGTGCTTTACAAAAATAAAAAAATAAAAACGGTGACAATATATATGTTCAACGATCTTAGTTCTTCATATATCTTTTTTATGTTCATTATCCAACTTGTAATTGCTTTTGTTCTTTTATAAGGATCGTGGTTTGAAATAATTGGGATTTTGTTCATCGGATGTTTTTATAATGTATTTTATTATAGTATTGAATGTTAGGATGTAGTGTAGTATAGTAATATTAGTAGTTAATTTCTCATAAAGCAAATAGGACTCAACTCTTACTGACTCTTATGTGATATCCAATCAAAAGATATGTGTGTCGAAACGTTTAAATCAAATAATATCTAAGAATCATAAAATAAGTTTAAAATATACTATAGTAACTATTTCCTCCATTTTACAGACCATGACCCCCCCCCCCCCCCCAAATTGTAAGCCTAAATCCGCGCCTGTGCGGTGGTAGGGGTTGACAAATTTGCCAATGCGCTACTGGTATTAATTTATAATAATTATTTGTTATAAGTTATTGAGAAACCAATTATTTATACTGTAGGGAAAAGATTTGCCTCCGCTTGATATAAATGTGCTGACAATCGACTCTCCGCCCATTTCTCGGAATCAGTCGCGTCCACCTTCCAGAAGACAGAAATACAGAGATCCAGAAGCAAAGACTGTGAAAAAACTGGTGTCACCATCGCGACGTTGTCGCAGCCCAAACAAAGAATCGGAACTCTCTAGCCAAGCGTCTAGTGTAACTATAGTGATAACGGATGAAACGTCGAAAGAAACTGTCGAACATAAAACTCAAGAACTAAACGTATGTGTGTTTTTTTTATATTTACAAGTATATTTTTCGTTGTTTTATTTGAAATTATTCAATATCTCAAAAACCAAAGATTTTCTGCGTTAGATAGTGATAATTTCACCTTGAGTGAAGGTTTTAAGGTCATTATGAGGTCAACTTCATTTTTTTAAATGGAAATCTACTTCTTCTTTTGCATATTCTTATGCTACAGAAAAAATGAAAAGTTTATTTTTTCAAGAATCTAAATTTTAACTTATTTTTTATGTAAAATTAACATTATAAAAAAACAAACAATTTTTGTATTTAAAAACTTTTTTCAAAACTCAATTTTAAACCATTTTTTAATGAAAATGTAATAAAAAAACATTCTATATGCAAAAGAGAGAAATAGGTTTCCATTAAAAAAATGATGTTGACCTCAAAATGACCTTGAAATCTCCCTTCAAGGTCAAAAATTTTACCTCCATTAGTTTTCCTAGCCCTGAAACTTTGTAAAAAAAAGATTTACCCTGGAAAACTTTAGTTTTCGTGATATATGACTGAATTTAAATAGACCACCCGGTATGGGACAAAAATCTAGGGGCCCCTAGCCTTTTAGTTTTTTTCATTTATAATAAATTTGTGTTTAGAGACCTGTACGTCTCTTTTAGACAGCTTTTATATAATTACTTGTTTTGCTTTTAAAAAGGTGGGACACGGGTTAGGTAGAATATGATTTGCTCGGTCTGAGGCCCCCAATCTCTCGGTCCTGTAGTTAATTTCTTTACTTCGTAAATTTACGTATTTAGTGTTGGAATCAAACGATTTCAATAATTTTAGTATCCCATGATTCCTACTGAAAAGAACATAGCGGTGTCTGTTTGTACGCGCGTACAAACAGACACCGAGGACGAGAACGGCGGTGACGATAACATTAGCGAGGCTTGCGGTGAATGCTGTGTTGGTAACGTCAAACTAGATGACGAACTGCAACATTCCAAGAGTTTCATCATACAGCTGATCGATCGCGCGCTCAGCAAGGAGCTCGGCACTAACCTAGACACTAACATCTCCAAAGGCAAGGTAGCCAGGTACTCTTGGTTTTGTTTATGTTTGCAATTTATTTTTATGGTTTATTAAAAAGTGTAATATATTGGTTTTGAGAAAATGAAGTAACACATAAATCAGTGCTTTGATTTTAATTTAATTTTGACTTTTTTACAGAAATATTTTTAGTATCTATCTAAGGATTATTTTTTAAAACAAAAAATTTTCCCTCGACCCTTGACCAATAAAAATAATTTCCCCACTCCATAGATTGCTGAGCTAATTTGCCTTTAATCCAAATACACCTCAAAAATCCATGTCCAAAATGTTAACCCCCCCAAATGCATATTTTTATGCATAATTTTATGTGCAATCGTTTGATAGTGTTTGATAGTCTAATATTATCGTTTTATAGTTATTACTACTTATTACTTTAATTAGTATTAATTAAATAAATTTTATGAAAAAGTTAATGTGGGGAACATTTGATTTTTGTGTTCATTTTGGATAAACAATATTCCTTTTTATTTAAAAATGTTTGATAGTACAAGCTTATCGTTTGATAGTCGTTACCTTCGCAGTTTTTTAACATTTTCGTTAAACAATTAAATTTTTTAATTTCCCGCCTTCTCATTTTTAAAATTCTAACTAACCTAACAGAAATTATCCAACCTAAACAAGAACAGTTAACCTAACCTAACCTAACCTAACAGAAACTAACCAACCTAAACAAGGACAGTTAACTTGTATATTATTAAAGCATGTTTTTAACCTAATCTAACTTAAACGCGGGAAATTTGAATATTTAATTGTTGTTTAACAAAAATGTTAAAAATCTGCAAAAGTAACAACTATCAAACGATAGACTTTTACTACCAAACATTTTAAAATAAAAATGAACCTTGTAAACCCAAAATGAACTCAATAATCAAATGTGGGGGGGGGCTAACTTTTTCATAAAATTTATTTAATTAATACTAATTAAAGTAATAACTATCAAACGACAATATTAGACTATCAAACAAATATCAAATGATTGCCCATGAAATTAACTAAAAATAAGCATTTGGGGGGGCTAACTTTTTTGACATCAGAAATCCATGGACCCTATAAGCTAATTGTAGATCTAAAAACTCAATTGCAGCCAGCAATCTAGCTGATTTTATTAATATTAGATAGAAACTTTTTATGAATTAACTAAAGTTTCTTCTTGATCTAAATTAAATAAATTTTTCTCATTACTTTTCTTCAGTAGGAGTAGACATATAACATCAACAAAATATTTGAAAAAAGCATGTTCACGAAAAAAGTTTTTGACTTCTTGGAAGAGCCACGATAATTCAAAAATGTGTCAACATAGTTCAAACAAAAGCGTGAAAAGTTCTACAAGAAACAGTCAAATAAAAGATCACAGTATAACGTGTACAAATAATTCTAGTTGCGATAAAACCAGTCGACACTCTGATTGTAAGGTAAATACATATTATTGAATATTTATTTTGAACATTTATTGATCAATGTTCATAAATATTGATTTATTTTTTAGATGATTTCATTATCAACTCCAGCAATCTCGGGTTCCCCATTTTCAACACATGGTAATAATTATAGTATCTCCAAGCAGAGACAACAAACAGATAACTCCAAGAATTGCTCCAAATGCTATTTTCATCACATAATACCAATTGGTGACTGTTAGATTTTTTTATAATACTATTATAATTAATTCAATTCTAGGATGCACTCAAATAATAATATAATATAACATAAAAAAATTAAATTAATGAAAGATTCATCCCTAAACATTGTCCAAATACTAAATACAAAAATACATCTTATAATTTACTATATACTAACTATTAATATCACATAAAAATAAATTGTTTCCAATCGGAAACCACAATGAATTCAATATTTTTATAACTAGACTTATTAAATAACATGTAGAATTATTTGCTTTAGTTTCTATATAGCATTCATTGTATTTTTTTTAAGCTGAGGAACCTCCATATGTACAACAACTAAAACAATTGCGTCGTGGCCATCTTCACCATATACAACAAGAAATCAAGTGTCTTGAAAATTTAGAAAACATTATTGACTCATGTGGCTGTATAACACAAGAACCAAACCGTACAATATCAACAGCTACATCTAACAATCCTTGCTTGTTTTCGGATACGTGTACAGGTCATCACGAATTCATTTATGAGAACAATGATCATGACAATAATTAACGGACAGTATCTGTAAGTGTTAAATAATTGTAATTCATTAATTATTGACAGCTTAATTATGAATGACTATTTTACTACTGTTCACAAGATAAGAGATGTGACAAAATCAATATTGTTATGTTATTGATATGTTTTATTAAAAAATCATATTTGCATTTTTATATATTTTCAATTTTATGTACTGTGAAATTTATCTATTACCTATATTTATTGTCATTTACTAATGTCTACATATTTTGTTTTAATATATAATAGGTACCTTTATTATTTTTGTGTTATTATTTATTTTCGCATACTTATAAAAAATTCAAGAAAAAAAATGCATTACTTGGTTTAAGTTTTTAAAAAATGTTGACATCTAATACTGGTTATTATTTTGAAATACTGGTAAACAGCCTTATATCAATCTGTCATGTGCTGTCATGTACAGTACATCAATTGTATTTTGTGATGTCGAAAATATAGGTTATGAAGAATTAATATTCAATTTTCAACATATTAATGATACTTATTTACTAAGAAAATAAACAGGTATTTTCATACAATTTTTTACATAATGTCTGAAGATGATGAAGAAATAATTTTCCACGTAAGTAAAAAATAAAAAAACAAAAAAAAGTTATTTAAAGTTTTAAAATTTCTATTATTTTACATGAGATTTTATTATCTTAATTAATTAATTGTAAATTCCAAATTTGTCTTTTTTATTAATTATTTCAGAATTCGCCGCTAGCTAGTTATCTGACAGAAACTGGTATTTCTGATGAAGATTTTACATCCACCTACTCAAATTCTACTATTTTAACAGAAGCTCCACAGAATAAACTCAATAATCAATACGTGCAAACCAGCGATCAAAAAGTATTATTTTTAAAGACCAATACAGAGTGTATGGGTGGAAGCTGTCAAAATTGTCAAAAATCACATATATAGTTATTCATAATAGAGTTGATGCTCTAATAATATACATGTTAACTGTCCTTGGTTAGGGCAATCTATTAGGGCGAAGTCGAGTTGATAAGTTTTGGGTTGGTTAGTTTTCATTAGGTTAAAAACGAGGATTCAATCTCCATCGCAACAAACTTTTTAAATAATTCTATCAAATAAAATAAACATAAAAATGGTATAAATGATCTGGTTACGCATGCATATGAACTCTCTTCTGAATAACTATTTACATGATTTTTGACAATTCTGACAGCTTCCACCCCATACACTTCGTATTAATCTTTTTAAAAATTACACTAACTAAATGTTAAAATATTTCATTAATTTTCAGGATTTACAAGAAATATTATTACAAATTCTTCATAGCGATCTGTTACTTCATGACAATGTGATTATTTTAAATTATCATTTATCAATAATGAAAAATCATCGGTTACATTCTTCGACTAGTATAATACCTTCATTAGTTTTTATGGGGGCTGTGATTAGTAAATGTTTTGCTTTACCTCATTCATGTATAGCTAGTTTATACATTGCTGGATTTGTTCATCGAATAAGCAAAATGGTAAAACGAAAACGCTGGAAAGAAAATATTAAAAGATTGATAAGTAACTTGAAAAGTATTATAAAATCTATCAAGTCAATACTTAGAACTACTAGCAATTACAATGGAATTGTTTTAGGAACTGCAAGGTACATTATCATTTATTTTTAATAAGAATTATGTCGGGGTTCTGTTCTGACATCATACTGTTTGTCAAGTGCAATTTATTGACAGCAGATAATGTAGTAATATACTTATATTGTGAAATAATAAAGTGTGAGTTAAATGAGTAGAATCAAGAGAAAAGTAATTTAAATATTTATCTACTTACTGCTCTTTAATATTAATACACCATCAATCATGTGATTTCCCAATCCTATTTTCCAACAAATTTTTATACACTAAATTTTAAATAATTTTTTATGTCTGACCACTTTCTTTTGAATTATAAAAAAAATTATTTTATTTTATAGGTCAAACGACACTACAAATGTAACCCAAGAAACATTATATCTTATAAATAAGAGATTAATAAAAAATTTACGTGCATTTATTAGAAATACAAACAAGAATATCGATTATATTAGAAAAGAAATACCATTAGAATTAAGTGACTTAGAATTATATCAGACTGAAGAAATTAAAAGCCATATTGAAAATTTAGAAGAAACATCTGTAAATATTTTATCTTAATTTCCATTAACTAAATGCTAATTAAAATTATGTTCCTTACAGAAACTCTACTCGACGGCTTTAATCACTGTTTCAGAGTATATGAAAATCCTTGGATATACTTTATGTCCAAATCTATGGAAACAAGCAAGCATAGACCAAATTATCTCTGTATGGAATCATTTGATACCAAATTCTGTGAATGAAATAATTGAAATAAATAACGATATTGAAAATCTTAATAATTTTATGACAAAACCGAGTTTTATAATCAACAAACCAAAATCTATTTTAAATAAAACGATTTCTCCAAAACGAGACATATCAAGTAGCCTAGAAAATGCTGCCTTGATTTTACAACAAATAACAGTAGAATTTAATGCTCTAATAGTAAGTATTTTATATTAATTTAATATTTGTAAAAAAGAATGAATCCAATGTGAAACAAAATATAAAAAATTATCAAACCCTTAAGCATCACACGATTATGCCAATTGGAAGGTCTGGGTTGTGAAGAAAAAAGTTATGCATCCACACTATAAATTCACCTACATAGCGACTTAATGAGCATGAAACAGCCAAACAAGAACGTTGACAAGTCAATCAATGGATTACACTAAACTAGTTGAATAATAATGTTAATAAAGGCTTTATGCTCCAAAGTAAATTTCAAGCAGTTATAATTTATTTATCAGTTAATTATGTCTCGGCATTCTTCTCAGAAACTTAATACTCAACACCATACAGATTTTCATTTATTTTTTTTTTTTGATGGAAAATAATTATCATAATCAGTGACGCTCCATGAAGGAGGAGAGGTCAAAACCCAATAAAAATACTGGGTAACGGTAACCTATGTGATGAAATTAGGTGGTTTACATACTGTGATATACATGGGTTAAGATTTATTAACATAATTCATGAACATTCATATAACTTATTTATATTTTTATTATAGGTGAACACAGAAAACACAATTAATAATGTGGATAATATAAATAATGGAATAGAAAACGTCCAAACTAAAATCGAATTGTTTAAGTCATATTTAAATTTATGTCAGATTAGAATAAATAATTTAACAAACACTAATACCAATTCAAAGGTATCTGTAACTAATAACGACACTTTGAAATCAAGTGATTCTTACACACGAATTAATTACGATGATATATTAGAGGAAATAGATGAAATTTTTGAAATTTACATACCAAAAGAAAATAAATCAAATAAAAATGTTGAAAATTTCAACAACGATGATTTTATCGAGAGATCACAAGCGACTGTATCAAAGATAGTTTTAAATGAATTAAAACAAGCTTTAAAAAATAAAAAAGAAGAATGGATAGAACGAGAAAAACGGGCAAAAAAATTTCATAAATTATCAGATATTGAAGAATATAATACAGACTTCAGTTCGTCGACTGATACTGAAACTAGCTGTAACAATGATGATAAATTATTACTTAATAAAATAAATTTAAATGAATCAAATTCCAATTTAAAATTAATTGAAGAAAAAACAAATATTGTCGGATATTCTAAGAGTTCAGAAAATGATTCATCAAGTGATGAAAATGACATTACAGAGAAATATTTGAAAAATATGAAAAACTTTAATAAAGTTGAAGATGCTCCTTCATGTGATTTTGGGTTTGGAGACGGATCTAGTATTTTAGCTGCATGTTTAAGAAATACGCCAAAATTTAATTTATCAGAAGATGTGTTTACAGCTGATGATGGTGACATTGAAACAGATGATGATTAGAAAATATTTACATATTTATAATGTCATTAGGAATCTGGTTTATTTCGAAATAGTCAGCATTTTGATAAAAAATTAATATTACAAAATCAAAACTGCATGATTTTGAAATGATGTGGAAAAATGCAAATTATTAATTTTATCATTAAGTATTGTATGTACTAATGGTTATCATAAATATTAATTTTCAACAAATACATGACTAGAAGTAAAATACTACACTTATCATTTAAATGTAAACAATAAAAAAATAGGTTTGTTTTGATAAATTGTACTTGTTATCTATTTATTTCAGACTTCTAGTTTCAAAAATGATTTTATCAGCGATTCTATTGATGTATTAATACATTTAATATTCTTTGATTAATACAATATTATCCATTATAAAAAATATATATTAAATGTATTTATTTCAGATTATCACCTCAAACTCCAGCCTATATTTTAACTGAAAGTTGAAAATTTTAAAATTAATTGTAAATAATATACTATACAACTGTCCTGTTAATTGTAATGTTTATTATTTATTTTATTTTAAAATATATAAATAAAACAAAATTGGATAAAAATATGTGTATATTTATATAAAATATTTGTGGCTTCACAAACCTGTTAAGCGTTTCATCGACTAATTAAAGTTTCAACAAAATCTAGTATTATTTATAAATATAATTATATATATATGAACATTGGAACAAGAAAGCCCAGAATTTGTTAAAACTTATAGTATAAAATATAGAAAGCGTATAAATATAAAAAAATTAAGTAAATATGTATACCATAAACCACATAAAAATTAAAAAAAAATCAACATTTAAATGAATAACTATTTTGTTTCCTTCTCAGAAACTAACAATACAGGTGCTTGGAATTTTTTTCCGAATACTTTTTCTTTCAAATCTTCACCAGCGTAAGATAACAATGGTGAAATTTCACACTCTTCTCCTTCAATAATACCACCAGCTTTAGTAATGTATCTTCGATGTAAAGAAAAAAGATCATTTCTTGCAGTACGAGGACAATCTCTACTTCCTTCAGCATCTGCATTTTTCAAAGCGCTAAATTCTACATCCCTTTCAACTTCCCAAGCAACAAACATTTCAGTAAATTCAAATACATCGAATACGAATTTTTCTATTTTAATTCCATTTGGAACTTTCGGTGTTTGTCTCAAACCGTTGTCATCAATGTACGGTATTTTCTTTTTGGCAACGTGAAGTTTAAGTTCTGTTTCATGTTGTTCTGCAACTCGATGCAAGAAATCAACACTAAAGAAATGATTGCATATATTCCCGGCATTAAATACTAATGATCCATCTTCCGTTTGCATTTTGGCAGTTGCTTCAGTAATTTCACTGTACTCAACTACACGATATAAGTTATCTACAATACAAACAACACCTACAGCTTCCGTAGGAGATGTTTTCTGCACAACTTTAGCAGCACAATCAGCATTACGTTGGACACAATACCCAATGAAAACAGGATCAGCAACTTTGACTAGTATGTTATCTACACTGTGTGCGTGAATATAACGCACATCTTTTTTACGCATATCTGCCAAGATCCCTTCATCTCGTAAAGCTCTGTATATTCCTCCATTACCATCAGGAGCTTGAGAAATGTTAAATTTTCCATCCATTATAATATGACCGTCAAAATCAAAACATGGCAATAATCCTTGCTGAAACATAACTATATTATTTTTATCTAGGCCAAAATAACTATGTTGAGCAAAGAATTCAGATGTACGCTCCATTGTGTGTTCACTAGTCATAATATACCAAGTTATTACACCTTTACGTCCATTTGATGCTTCAGCCAATTCTTGTAACCGTATAATTCTTTCAGCTTGAATTTGAAACAACGTCTTTCTTGATGGTAAATTTAAATCATACATGCCTTTTGGATGAGTAACTCCAAGCCGGGTTCCTTGGCCTCCTGCCATAAGTAAAACTCCTACATGGTTATCAGATATTTGCCGCAAGCCCTCAGTTTCATACACGTTCAATTCTGATGGAGAGGATTGCGTTACAGAGCCCTGTTGCGAAGAAGGGATAGGTTTCATATGCTCATCTAATTTAAGTGTATCGGTTTGGAGAGACTGTGTCGCTGTTTTAAAAAAACTTGTCACTTCTTTAAAATTAATACTTTTAATGTCATTCATTAATTTGACTTGTTGTTCTTTAGTTAATTCATCCCAATATTTAAGTAGATGTGTTTGATCATACTGTTTCAATTCATTGTACAATTCTTCATAAGTAGACATTGTTAATATTGTTTGTTGCTTAAATTATCAAACTACTAATATCTTCTCTTTTAAAATGTCTACTATCTTACTGTTTGCATGTACCACTTTATATTATTATTAAAAACTTAGTTTGAAGTATGTATTTTATATCACAGCCATATGTTTACGTGGATAATTTGATAAGATTAGAAAGTAAAAGTTCTTTGACATTCACACGTTTGCATACCTTGTTCTTGAAGAGGTGAAAGTAATTTTAATATAAGACTTGTAATTTATTTTAAGGAACTGCATTTTCAATATGTTATTAGAGTACAATAAGTCTATTTGAAAACATGCTTATGGTTTATATTATTTATATATGTACAAGTGCTAACTAACAATAACATTGCTCTATCATTACATTTTGATTTAAACAACTCTTTTTTAATTTTCTTTATGTGTATTTATATAAATTGATTAATTAAAACTATTTAACACTACTTGTTTAGTAATATTATTTAAAAATAATAAATTCACTTTTATATTATACATCCTAAGTAAGTACTTTTTGATAATGAACAATATTGATAAAAAATATCAATTTAACCGGTTTACTAATTAAATGTCATAACATAAAAATATGTATGTTGGCTGCTCTGTATACCTAGTTACATTTGATACAAGCATTGCTGCAAACTGTCAAAGCTTTTACAAAAATACCTTTTTAGAAGCTTTGCAGTACAGGGCTGTAATAATGAAATATCGACAATTAGATTTTTTAATTAAGAATGTTTATCTTTGCGTTAAAAGGCACTCTGGTATTATAATAAAACACACAATATATTAACGGTATTTATTACAATAAATATCTCACATTTCATATACAATTTTATACAACATTAAATTAATTTTTTTACAAAATATGTAATAAATACTTAAAACCTATAATTTTTACATAAAATTACATATTTATCTACACAATTAAAACATTATATTGGTCAAGCTGATGTAAATTACCAGCATTTACAATCAAATTTAATCACTAAAGACTGATATACAGCCATAAAAATTAAATTGTATAGTTGTATATTTAGCATACATTATTATTTTGTATCACACAACAAAAATATTGTATTATGATTTTTATTTATTAGTATATTAGATTGAATCTTTACATTTAAAAAAATTGTTTAACAATCAAAATATTTTTAAAAAATTGTGTGTGATACTGAATTTCAGAGGCGCGCCAATGGGATGCACAGCACCCCGACGGCAATTATTTATTATAAGAATATAATAAAAAAGCACAACCTCTCCCAATTTTATTAAATAACAAAATTTATTCAAACTACACGCCCCTACTCAAATATTTTTAAATTTCAATGTTTTCATATCGAAAAAAAATGTTTTTTTTTATAAAATTATAATTTATAATTAGGCAACCATGTGAGCCGTTTATTTTGAAAGTAGCCCAACTCCATTTATGTTTAAACTGAGATATTAAAGAGTTTGCGTTTCAATAAAATTAAAAATATACGTGAAAGATATCAATGTGCCACATTGAATATGTGTTTCTAAGAGAGTTAAATTTATAATTATTATTAAAATAACCCCAATTATTAAATAAATAATATGTGTTACCACAAATGGAGTTAAGCCATTTTCAAAATCAACAATTACATTTGTTATTAATTTAAAAGAACTCAACTCCATTTGTTGTTAGTTAAAATGCTTCAAATTGAAAAAAAAAACACTCACTTTATTTTATATTATTTCTTTATAACTCTTAAAAAATTTATACAATTCAGGAAATCTAAGTATGTATACAGAATGATTTTTAAGTCTTGAGATTATTTAATATCTGGAAAACTGGATTTTTAGGGAAAATATTTGGTACAAAAGTTTCAGGATTTAGAGGGGCAAAATCAATGGAGGCAACAATTTTAACCTTGAGTGGAGGTTTGAAGGTCATTTTGGGGTCAACAAATTTTTTTCAAAAGAAATCTATTTATTTTTTTGAAAATTCGTATTTTGCAGAAAAAAATTAATACTTTTGTCTGAAAAGTTTTATAAAAAATTTCAATTTTAACATATTTTTTTTATTTTGTAACATTAAAAAAAAATTTTGCTTTAAAAAATTATGAAATTATAAAAAAATTATTTTTTTAAACTGCATTTTTTCTCAAACAATTCAGATAATAATTTCAAAATATTTTATCACAAAAAAATTTTTTTAATGTAAAAAAAATTTAAAAATTACGTTAAAATTGAAGTTTTTAAAAAAAACTTTTCAGATAAAAGTAATTTCTATTTTTTGCAAAATACAAATCTGCAAAAAAAGTATGTATGTTTGTATGTTTCTATTTAAAAAAAAATTTCTGACCCCAAAATGACCTTAAAACCTCCAGTAAAGGTCAAAATTGTTACCTTCATTGGGTTTACCCCGCCAAATCCTAAAACTTTTGTACCAAACATTTTCCGTAGAAAGCTTTAGATTTTCAGCTATTGTGATAAATTAACAACATTATTAATAATGAAGTGGAGTTAGGCCACTTTCAAAATAAACTTTTTAACTTTAAATTAAGTGTGAAAATTGTGTTCAAAATTTTTTTTCCTTTGAATATATTTAACCAAAAATTGTTTTTTATGATAGTTGACTTCTAATTATACACGTTACTACAGCCAACAAAAAAAAATTGAAAAATGGAGTTAGGTCACTTTCAAAATAAACGGCTCATATAATTAATTATTAATTAAATGATAATAAAAATAAGAATTAATATAATTGTTGCGCAATATTACGTTTAGTTAAATTAACGACAGGAATAAAAATATAATAGGTATGTATATTTTATACGTATTTTATTAATATCCACCTCGAAACTTTAAAACTTAATCCGCTTATGGATAAAATAATATAAAACATTAACAGCTAGCAGTTTTTATACTAGCTATTATAATAGCTGTTTTATATATTTAATTTATACTATAAAAACATAACAAAATTATAGTACATAAAGGGTATAAAAATATAATATAGGTATTAAAATTTCTATTTTTCGATAATCATAAAACATTTTTAAAATATTGAACCAATCACATATTATTTAATATCAAATGTAACTGTAGATTATTTCATTATGGTAGAATGATTCTACAAATCACATAAAAACCGATCAAATATTTCATTATTAGGTGCTTCAAAGTGCAAAAATATTTGATCCATCAAATTATCATATTCAGTTTTGTCAAGCTCATTCCATTACAAAATCTTCCATCTTTAATATCCTAAGCAATTCATTGTTGAAGAACATTTGATATGCAACAATCAGCATCTCGTAGCTGAATTATTTCCAAACAATTCCATTTGAAATAACATTGTTGCTTAAAACAATCAGCATTCAATAGCTGTCTTCATTTTGAAGAATCACATTTTAAATTCTTTTATTATTTAATATCCAATCAAATAACAATTAGTTTATGACACATTATCACAATGAAGCTGTCACCATAACATTGTTACGTCTTTTCATCGCTACCTTTGATTTATACAGGTCACTTTTACGGCATTCTACTACGGTTCCACTTTGTGTTACGGGCTGGTGTGGCGGGGACGTTCTACCACCATTTATTAACGTGCCAAGCATTCGTGTTACACTGAATTTTCTCATTTTACCACTACTCGACGATGAATTGGAATTTAAAAGATTCTTTTGTCTACATTCAGAGATCAGATTATCAAAAGATTCATACACGGATTTGCTGTTATCGGCGACCGATACTTCGTAGAAATGGCAGTTGTTTTGTACAGCTAACTTTCGACCGTCGATTTCAGTTACCTGTAAAGAAAAATAATAATTAATATAATAGAACTTTCAAGAGAATTGTTTTTTTTTAAATCAATACCAAAATTATAATATCGAGACAAGTTCAGATAGTTATTTTAGCTTTTGAATGAGCTGAATGACATACATATTTGTGAAACAATGGTAGAAACTTACTAGTTTTTTTAATTTTAAAATAGGTTTCTTAAAAAATAACATACGTTTCTGAAAAATAACTGTCACCAGAAAGATTAAAGTTATTGATATTTATTGAGTTATTTTCGTAGTAAATGTCACCGTGTCGAAATCATTTGACAAACGGACACGCTATTTTCTAATCAAATGTCCTAAATATTTGACAATATAGTGAGAGAAATTTCGCAAGCGAGTTCCAGTTTATTGGTTATCAAGCATTTGTTGAATTTTGTAAATTTTTAAAGACATTCTTTAATTAAATCGACATCACGTTTATTTGCAACAAAATTCTCTAGTTTAAGTAATGTTTATATTTATTAGACAATATTCTATTTTTATAATTTAAAATAAACACATTTACAAAAGTGTACCTAAAGAAATCTAAATTTACGTCCGAACACTTTTCTGTCGACAAAAATAAATTTAAATTTAGATTTCTATTATTTATATACGTACATCCTCTTTTCTTTACGCATTCTTATTTAAAATAATTTATTTTAAGTTTTTACAAATATTATTATTATTCATTTTAAAAATTTTATTCATAGTAATTTCACGACCAGTCAATAAGAAAAAATATATATAAATTTTTATAAAAAAATTTATAGGTACCTACATTACTAACATTAGACACATATATATATATATATTTATCATATTATATTTATTTAACGAAGAATTTATAAGAACAACAGAGCTAAAAATAATTCCTTTATATAAATACAAAACTTTTTTATATATTCATGAAGTAAGCTGGAAGATATTTTCGGTGTCATCTTGTCTACGAAAAACAGTATAATAATTTATCAATAATAACTTTATTTAAAAGTAAATATTATTGTTTTTAGTACAGAAAGTTATATGCAAATGTCATATAATATGTACTGGAATCTGGAATATACTTATATACTAATAACCCTCTAAATTTTTCTGTAGAAATTTCTTAAGAATCGCTTTTGTCGCTTATAAGTATTTCAATAAACGGAGGAGAAGAACTGAAAAACATAATTTTTTCAGAAAATCCACTGGAATTTCTTTTTGTTCCTAATTTTTGAAGCAGTAGGCATATGTTATTGCTATTTCATTATATCAAAAGAATAGAACAATAAGTTATGCAATTTTTACGATCCGCGTGGAACTGGCATGGCGCCGACTGACAAGATAGCAATTGTTATGGACGACCACTGCGTCCATGCTAATTGTAAGCCACGCTCACACGGCCGTAACATTTAGCGCACTTTATGAAGAAAAAAAAATAATCGGAAAAAACACGTTAAACCGAAACAGCATTAAACTGGGTCTTACTGTAATTTGTGATCTACTGTACTGTATTAATAAACCCGACTTTATAAGTTGATAGATAAAATATTTTAAGATAGTTATAAATGTTTGTACTTTTAATTATTTATTTATAAATTTTCTAAGTTTACTCAAAATTGCGTAGAAAGGTAATTTTAGATTTGCAAAATATTTGTGGACAAAATTGGCAGATCAAAAGAGCATCAAACGTATTTATTACAATTTACTCGTATTCAATATTGAGAAATAAATATTATTTATACTCAAAGCACTTGAACTTTAAGAATATTATGTAATAAATATTTCTTCGAAAGACGAATGGTGAGTACAAAGTTTGAAATACAAATTAAATAAATAATAACAATAATCTTTATAAATAACTGGCCTCCAGAACGTATTAATGGTCTTGAAATATTTGCTCCAGAATTAATATATTTATTGCATTTTCAATTTACTATGGACAATAACTTTACATAAATAATTTAAAATCTTTGTTTAAATCACACTTTTATTAATTTTGATATATAAATGTATACATACTTCTACCCAGTAGGTATCTTTATTTGTTGCTATCAATTAACACACATTATACTATCCTCGTAAAACGATTGTTATAGCGTTCTCGAATAAATATGCAAAGTGTGCTAATTTAATTCGGACCGATATTTATTTTTATAATTCATATAGTAAAAATAGAATTGTACTGACAATGGGAAATATTTTTTAACAGTTAAATTTTTCTCGAATTTTTACGATACAACTAACATAAATGTATTCGAAATATAGGGTGCTATTTAAAAAAAACAGGTCGATGACATCGTATCTCTAAAGTATGACATCACATATATGTAAATTGTGCAAATAATATTTTTAACTGTAGAATTAGTGATTCTTACTTTTTATTCATCCTGTATTATACTAATAAAATAAAACCTTCTAATTAATTCATTAGTTTATTGAACTATAATAATTAAAATTATTTTATTCTAAAAAGAGACAAATCTACTTTTCTAGGATAGCCTTTTGTAGCTGATAGTGTTCTAGGACAATCCGGATGTTGATTTTGATAACTAAACTGATTCACAAATTGACCTTGCATTTGGAATAAAAATGTAAAATGGAACGTAATGAAAACAAACACATGTTCACTAATATATATTATTTGAACTAGAATAAGTAGGCATTGACGGATAATATCTGACGATCGTTTGACAACAAAATGATTGCAGAATTGGGTCAAAGCCATCTACGTGATGACATACGATTTTAAATGTTAATAAAATTTGTATTTTGAGTTTACATAACTCTTATGTTATATGTGTTTTTTATTACAAATTAATTACAGTTACCTATATTTAACATAGCACGAAAAAATAGGACATTCCGTAATGTTATTCGGAAGTTGTATCTCTACAACTGATTTATTTATTTTTAATTGTAATTTGAGTATATTAGTATATATATAATTTGTTTATACTACGAATAATTTAATACGGAACATATGTTTCAATGTAACATTTGTTTTGCATATGCAAGGCCGGATCGCTAATATTTGATAAAAGTTGCTATAGCAGCAGTGTTTAGTGTTGAATTCAGGATAAGTGCCGGGGGCTACCTCCCGCCCCTTCCTCACGTATAAAATATGTATATTATTACACATTATATGTTTATATAATGTAGCTAGATCAGTGGTTCTTAACCTTTTCGAAGTCACGGAACACTTTTGATAAAAAAAAATTGTGGAACACTATCTTACAAAATCATTAAGGTCATTTAAGGGTCGATTACATTGAGCGAGTTTACAAGCTAACAAGCCAGCTTTTAAAAAAGTTGTGGAACACTATCTTACAAAATCATTAAGGTCATTTAAGGGTCGATTACATTGAGCGAGTTTACAAGCTAACAAGCCAACTTTTTTACAAGCTGGCTTGTTAGCTAGTGAACATGATTACACTGAGTTTACAAGCAGCTTGTAAAAAAGCTGGCTTGTAGCTTGTAAACTCGCTCAATGTAATCGACGCTTTACATTATACAAACAAGAAAAATATGCAAGCACATATATTTTTATTAGAAACTACAGTTAACGCATTAATAATCAGCCAAATATAAACAACATAATTCGTAAAAATGTAAGTAATTCTTATAAAAAAAATTTATCAAAAATGTGATATTTGAGCTTTTTGGCTTTTGCAGATTTAGAAATGTCAAGCCTAACATGTGATAATGCTACCCTCATTTCTTTATCAATATTTCCAAATCTTTCACGTTTTTTAGTTAATGTTGAAAACCCCAGTTTACACAAATATGAAAACTATAAAAATTATTTGCTTTTATAGAAATAATTGGGTACTCGGCTTGCACAAAATTTCAAAATTCCTCAATGCCAGTTTACAAAATTTCAGTATGATCCGTCGACAAACTAACTGTTCTTCTTATTAAAACGAAAATTCGTATATAGGTATTAACTACAGCAATCCAATCGTAATTTTCTGTATATTTTCTAATAATGTATTGTTCTGTGAAACGACTGAAATAGTCGGACTCGGTAGCACTGCTTGTGAATTTTTTTTATTAGTTCGCGCAGCACTTGTTACATGTTCGCGGAACACTGGTTAAGAACCACTGAGCTAGATGTACTGAAGGCTATGTATTGATTTAAAATGTGTACTGTTTGTGAGTAAAGCAATTATAAAAATATTTTTAAAACTATTGATGCTGATATACATTTATTATATTCTAATTCAGCTAGTGTAGACAATATCAATTCAGATTTTCCCATTCTACTATTGTAGATAACGTTGGTTAAGTTTTTTAAAAAGTGTGATTCGACCTTCAGAAAATCTGGCCACTTAGAATGTTTATTCTTCGGAGACCATCCAAAATTTTCTGTTCCCCCCGCACGGAGTTTTAATATTCCCTCCTGGAGTAAGCTCTTTGGATTCAACATTGACTAGCGTGAAGTTTATCCGCACGTGTTCGACTTTTGTCGACAGTTTTGATTGATAAGGTTACAACAACGATGTCAAATGCCAAACATTTTTCACCAATTATTTAAATACATGTAGGTTTAATATTATTACTGTACAAAAATGAAGAGTAGGCCAATCATGAAAATAATCAAACTCAAGATTTCAACAAAATTACACGTTTTGAGAATCCCTGAGTCGAGTACGACCATTATCATAATGAAGTCTTGCGTGTCTGTCTGTCAGTATGTATGTGAACGCTCTACAGCCCAAACGGTGACACTTACAAGTATGCAATATTTAAATAAAAGTTTTTGAAGAGCATCAGTAAAAGCATCAATTTTTGAATAATTTTTGACACAATATATTCCATCAAACATTTACTTAATATTT
Source organism: Sialis fuliginosa (assembly GCA_961205875.1). Lineage (NCBI taxonomy): Eukaryota > Metazoa > Arthropoda > Insecta > Megaloptera > Sialidae > Sialis > Sialis fuliginosa. The sequence continues at coordinate 16,676,806 of OY540812.1, forward strand.
TCTTTTTTTATAGACTAAAGAAGTGGTTCTTAACCAGTGTTCCACGAACATGTTACAAGTACTCCGTGAAATTTTCATCCCTACCACTTACAATTCATTTGAGGAACTGTATTTAATTTAATTAGGTAATCCTGTTCAATCTTATTTCAGTCATTTTATAGAACAATAAATTATAAGATCATTATTAGAATAAATATATTATGGCTATGTTCCGATATACACTGCGAGCACTGTGACTTCTGACGTCACTCCACTTTACTGGATTGATCATTCCGTTTTAGATTTTGTACTGGAAACGATGGTGAATTTTCTATAACGGAATACTTTGCAGTTACTGTAGACCGCCATTTTGAAACTAATGTCAAAATAAAGACCAGATATATTTATAACGATGAAGTGGCCAGATTCATAGTATTTCTATGCAGGACATCACTTTTAATATCCTCTGATCATATAAAGTACAATAATAAATAAATAGTTCAAATATTATTTTCAATAATGAAAAAAATAGCAATTCAAAAAATTTATATTGTTGCGTCAATTTGCTTAATTATAATAGTGCATTTCAATTAAGGCTAAATTATTTATTCTTATTTATACTTACTTTTGATTATATATACCTGGTATATATAATTTATGGTATATTATACCATAAATGTTATTAATTCATCTTCAAATAACCTGATAATAAAAAATACATCCAAATTTAACCTTAAATGCATCTGCTTCTGTCAGTTGCATTCAAATTTTAGAGTACTGTGAGCACAGATGCAATTAAGCTACAGTACTGGCAGTAGAAAAATGGCGGCGATCAATGACGTCATTGATATTGCTAGGATACTGTAACAGAGCACTGGAAGCTATAACAGAACGCAAAATCCAGTAACTGTCACCACTGGCCAGTGCTCACAGTGTATATCGGAACATAGCCTATATATTACATTCCTTCTCTAAATATACAGAAAATTACGATTAGATTAATAATTGCTGTAGTTAGTACCTACGAAATTTTGTTTCAAGAAGAAGAACGATTAGTTTGTCGAAATTGAAATTTTCTGAACTGGCTTTGAGGAATTTTGAATTTTTGTGCAAACCGAGTACCCAATTCTTTTCATAAAAGCAGACAATTTTACTACAGTTTTCAACATCATATTTGTATGAACTGGGCTTTTCAACATTTACGAACATTAAAACTAAAAAAACATGAAATTTTGATAAAGAAATGAGGGTAGCATTATCACATACTAGACCTGACATTTTTAAAATCTGCTAATGTCAATAAGCTCAATTATCACATTAAATATTGATTTAAAATTTTTACAAGAGTTACTTTTTACGAATTATGTTGATCAAGCTTTTTGTAGTTTTTAATAAAAAAATATATCAATGCATATTTTTCTTGTTTGTTTAATGACCTTAATGATTTAATGAGATAGTGCTCCACATTTTTTTAAATCAAAAGTGTTCCGTGACTTTGAAAAGGTTAAGAATCACTGTTAAAAAGGAACTAACTTCACTTTCTCTATTAGTAAATTTTGGTATATGTGTAAAAGCATTAATGTATTTAGAAAATAAACGTACGAATTGATATAAGACGAAATTAAAGTAATTACACACCTGTCTCATGTGTTCTAGGTCGGCTTTGTTCGCGACAAGGTTGACGGGAAGTGCCGTCGCTGTGCGTCGCGATTGGAAGGTAACGAGAAGCTCTAGTACGCGTCCTGCGTACGCCATGGATGCCCGGTCAGTCACGCTGTATGTAACGACACATGCGTCTGCCCAGCGAAGAGGTTCCTCGGGCACCATCGCCTGAGGTGATGCTTCTTCACAACAGACGTCTACAATCTCCACGTCCTGGGGATGACCCCCAACGTTCACTGTTTGTTTGTAAAGAAGGTCTGAAAAAAATAAAATAAAAAGTTAATATTGTTTAGATTTTTATCACTACAGAAAACGGAGAAACGAATATACAATATGCGTGTTTCGACTTCAAATAAAGTCCTCATCAAAATTTTAATAATATTAAATTACAATTAATAGTCAATTTTTAATACCTACATATTATTTTACAAAATAAAAACACATTTAACTTTGAAAACCTATTAAATAGTTCAATTAGAATGTGTTTTTAAGTTAAAAGATCCTTCTAAGAAATGTTATTGTTTTATTCGCTTTAAAATATTCTAATAAAATGTGTCATCCTGCAGGGACATTTTACGGTTGACCGATTTTGTTTTGTACTGCAAAATGAGTATCACATGAATAATTTTCACAACTCTTGACCCAAAACATTATTTAAGATATTTTAAAACGAAGAATACAATAAACTTCCAGAAGAAAGATTATGATAGAACTTTCTATACAGGGTGTCCAAAATAAGCGTAAAATGCATGGGAATTTCCTAAACGGTAAGAGTTATAGATTCGGTTAAATGAAATAAATTATTTGTACGGAAGGAGTGAGTATTACTGTATCAAAAAATATTAATAATTCTATGTCGTTTAGGCGGTATAACCAAAAATCTGAAAAATCGGAATTTCTTTAACTAAAATAACTTTTTTATCAAAGTAGACAGGTATTTTTTGTTTGCGGTTTCTTAAAGCACTTTTTATGTATAATTAATAATAATTGATGTATTTAGAATTTTTAAATAAGGGCTTGTAACTCGGAAACTAAAAATGACATAAAAATTCTAAATACACCAATCAATTCTACATAAAAAGTGCTTTAAGAAACCGTAAACAAAAAGTATATATCTACTCTCACAAATAAGTTGAAACCATTTAAAGAATTTCCGAATTTTCAGATTTTTAGGTACACCGCATAAACCACATAGAATTATTAATATTTTTTAATGTAGTAATACTCACTTCTTTCTTACAAATAATTTATCTTATTTAACCGAATCTGTAACTCTTACCGTTTAGGAAAGCCCCATGCATTTCACGGTTATCTTGGACACCCTGTATAATAAGGTAATTTTAATACCTAACTCGCTTCATACATTATTGACTCCAATATTATAATAAATTAAATAAAATCATAAATAAAAAATACCTGCAGAGCAAGTAATGTAAAAAAAATGTTGCGGCTATGCAAAATTTGAACATTTGTGACATATCAAAATTCATATTTCTTAAGAAAATATACTTTAAAAAAAAACTTTAATCATCGAGGTGTTTGACTTCAGCTGCATTCAAGTTTCGAATTCCGCGCGATATTTAAATTAATGAGAGCGTGATGTTTATTTCTGACACCGTGTGTCTGTGTGTGTGTATATATGTGAACATGTGTGTGAATACGTGTACGTATATGTATGTATGTGTGTTTGTCTATGCAACGGCGGGTAATTATTGTCCACAGGTGATATTTAGGACAAACTATTTAAAATAAACCTTGGTACACTGGGCCAGGGATTTATGAGAAAAACTTTACAGGTATCATTTAATTTTAATTATAATTTAAACCTTATATCCTAATAACTGTAACTAATAAATCCATGAAGGTGCCACTTAACTATTTGCTTATTTTGTAAACAAATATGAAATTGGTGCATGAATGATTTTCTATTTTGAAACACAGCTTTCGAATGAAGGCTGTTTCTTGATCAAAGTTTCGTCATTAGTTACAATGAAATTCTTCCAGAAAATAAATCAGTGATTTTCAAACGGTTTGTGTAAAAAATACTTATTTTGTTCACTAAAAAAAATCCTACTTATAGATTTTAGATCCAAAATATTTAGATTAAAAACCACATAAAAGTAGGTATGAATTTTTAAATTTTATATTACATAGAATACCGTTATACCTAAAAAAATGTTAAAGAACCACTGGACTAAAAAAATTACGCAACATAATAATAATTTTTATTAAAATAAAAATTAATCTTATTACATATAATTGTAGGATAACTCGCTTCTTTGTTTATATTTAGACGCGAAAGAAGTTCAAAATCAACTTGTTTTAATTCTAATTTCGAGAAGCCATCACTACCAATGCCGATCAAAAAACATAAATTTTATAAAAATAAAATCATTAGTCCCAAGAAAATATATTTCTAACCTCAATATTTTATATATAAGTACAAACATTATTATTCATAAAAAAGCTCTTGGTCATTTTTCTTGAAGAGAAGTTCTTTGCTAATTTTTGACGTGTCACAGTAAATATAAATCATATTTAATCACCTCGTAATAATTTTATGATCATTAGCTTTTATTTACAAGCAACTATAAGTAGGGTGCAACCTATTTATTTATTTTAGTACACTCCCAACTAGATACGGCTAATTACATTTATATAAAAAAACCTAACAAACAACACGTAAAAAAATTGTATATTGCCAAAACTAAGGCGCATCTCTATCGTTTATTACAAGGGGCATTTAACAGTATATTAATATATTACTAACTTTAATTTAATTAAATAAATAAATTATATCTCAAATTCAAAGTCGACTTCAGATAACATTAAAAATTATTAAATATTTAGAAAATACGAGAAAAATATAATCAAAGTACTCGTAATACATTTTATATTTTTATATTTTTCGAGAGCAAAAGAGATCGTCATTCATTTCTTGGCTCTACTGCGTGATTTCAAAATTGATTTCGTTTCTAATCTATGATCTGTAAGATGACAAATTTTATAAGAATATTGAATTAATTTGAGGATAAACATGTAGGTTGTTTATATGTTATCATATATTACGTTTGTTTAATATATATTATCGATGAATGTAAATTATTAAGAAACGCACATATACATATATTATCTCAATTTATTATTATAAGAGCGATTGTTAAGTTCGTCATTTTTGAAATTTTAGATTTTTTCTTTTTGTATACTTAATTCCAGCCGGTGACAGATTTTGCATTATGCTAGGATAAAATTTCAAAAAAAAAGTTTTTTCAAAATAGCCTACATGGCAGTCAGCATTAAAAGTTTCATAACAATTTGTATTTGATTTTAGAAGTTTTAAGTTTTTACATTCAAATATAACAGGTAGGGTAAAATGCAGTAAGACGCCACGGCGCGGGCGGAGAGATTTCACACTTTTAATATCTTCCGATGTAGAAAAGAGACGAATATATGTATATAATTTAAAGAGCTTTCGATATAGGTTCCCGTGCTTAGAGAAATAAGTATGTATAGATGCCGATTCAAATGTGGCAATTTGTTGTATTCTTGGAGTGTAACAAATGAGATAGAGAGGAGAGATCATGACCTTCCGTAATGCAACAATTATGGAAGGAAAATACATGCAAAAATTAAAAAACTTCTGCCAACTAAATGTACACTGTGCTTTCTCGTGCTAAATTATCCAAATGTAGTTAATTTTTGAACAATTTAAATAAAAACCGATAAAGTGTGGCATTGGTTAACCATTTAATTTTTATACAATTTTACTAAAAGATATTAGTTCGAAATTTTTCTTAAGACGCACCTGATTATTTTTTCATATATTTTTAATTTTTTGACAATTTCAATCTAAATCTAAATTTATGCAAACGTTAAAATGACATTTAAAACATCAAAATGATATTTAATATGTCAAAGTAAATATTAATTTTAAAAAACAAATGACGATTTTTTAACGCAAATTGAAATAAATCTTTGTTAGGGAATATTTTACAACAAACGTTGCAGACCTATATTATAAGAAATTGAATGCACTACAAAAAAGATTCTATAAAAATTTCACGTAACATGTGTTGTTCTTTGGAAAAAAAAATATTTTGGGATATCATCCCTCCCCCTTACACACGATTTTGAAATGTAACCGTCCTCAAGCTAGACCCAACCATCCAACCAAGTTTTATTAATATCGGTTTAGTGGTTCATGAGTTATGCGTGTGACAAGGATTCACTCCCCAGACAAACAGACACACGGAACGACAAGTGTTTGCCTTGACCTGAAACGGAAAGATCAATTTAAAATTTTGAAATCGCAGAACATTGTTTTTGTCTCATTTTAAAACGATCACAAAGCTTCTCGTATCTTCGATATTGCGAGGAAGCAAAATAATATACGTGGCATTAGTTTTAATAAAAAATAAATCGTTTCAATAGCACAACGTTACAATAAAATAAAAAATCATTATGAACATAAAGTTTTCGCCACCTCTACGAATTTTATTGTAGTCACCTATGTTTAAATGTCTTAAGACTGTAGGTAAATGTAACTGAGGCATAGAAACATTCTTTGATCGTACCAGTTGGCAACAAAGATATAACGCTCTGATGTTTTTTTATATATTTAGACCAGCTACAAGTGAGAAACCCTAATATGTAAACATGAAATAAAATGAAATGTACAATGTTATATCATGTGAAAATCATTTGAAAAATTCTGTTTCATTCAATCTAATTAATTTTATTTTTATTTTATTTGATTAAGAAAAGTTATTATATACATGAAAGACCTATATTTTTATATGTGTTCAAATATTCAGTGGCCAAAGTTACTATTAGAAAAACAAAAAAGTCTATTATGACCCTTTTCCCAAGGAAATCCTCTGAACATATTTTTCGTATCAAAACAGATTAAACAAAATTTCGCATTACGTATAGTGAATTAAATAACATTGCTAATTGGAAAATTTGTTATTGTTTGCCAAATATTTTAAATTTTATGTTGCAAAAAATAAAAATTAGTCTGGGAACCTTGGTGTAAAATATGTTTTTTTTTTGTAATATAATAACACAATTATTATGAACAGTTCACATAAAGTATTGCATCTTATAATAATCATATTCGAAAATATTTATAAATAGTAATGTTTTATGTACAAATATTCAAAATAACAAATTCCGACGAAAGAATAGGGAGGGAGTAGAAAATTTGCAAAAAAATCATAAGATTCAAGTTTATCATTCTAAACAGCTCGTATGTACCTACCGGGTGTTTAAAATAAAACGTTACAAATTTTTTTCGAAATTTTACTTAGTTTTTTCAAAACAAAAAGTGTAGGTGTATTTTTTAAGTATCTGAAATAAAATTATTTGAAACATTTTTCAATAAAATTATTTTGAGAAAAAGCATTTTTTTGTTATAATAAAAAAAAATCACCTCGAATTAAAAAAATGTTTCCAATAAATTTTTGTTTCATTTATCACTTTGAATAAAAGAACAATACAATGTATAGTTTAACTTTAAAAATCAATTTTACCATTAAATATATTTTTTTTTATATTGCCACCTATAAACTGAGTAACTTTTATTGAAAAAGTTTTTCTGTAAGCAGCTTAATTTACGAAATAAAAATTCGTAACGTTTTGGTTTCAACACCTGGTTCATGTGTAATATTCACATCAGTAACCCTATTTATTTATTTATATTATACATTATAGAGGCTCGTAAAATTGGTAGCTCGAGACTGATTTTTATTGTATTTAGTTTATCCTATGCAGAGACTTTATAAACATCATTTACCAGGTTCATGTCACATATCGAAATTTTTGGCTTACAATCGTTTTATCACGTAGGCATTGAAAATGACGTCAGTTGTAGGTACAATAATTATTATTTTCCGTAAGTAAATAAATTGCAAATTAACGCAACAAAAGATCAAATTTAAATAATTAGCTTCAATTTTAATTGAAATTAACACAATCAATGTTCAAATATTTACTATCTAGGCCAAACTACGTTATGTAAAATTACATTATTATCAAATCGATAATCTAACTTGTAGGTAATTAGCAATTATGTGGGAAAATCTACAGATGAGAGGAATGTAGAATTAATAATTTGTATTGAAAGTAGCAGGTTATATAAATATCATTTGGAAAAACAGATGCTTAATTAATAATTAATTAATAAAATACAATGATTCAAATTATATTATCTACCCTATCAAAATATAATATTAAAATTATGCAGTCTTGTCTTATGAAATTTGCGGGCCTTGGGCCACAGAAGCTTTATGCACTCTAAGTTTTAAATCATTTTTTTATAATTTAAGAATTTGTGATTATTTTTAAAAAGTTTTTAGAAGTTATTATATTCTCTTGGCATATTTTTGATGAATACGTATGTATGTAACTTCCATCATTGATCAATGTTCATTGTATTATTTTAATAGTAATTCATATTAAAATAAAGAATTTGAAAAAAAATCCATACAATTTATACAATTACATTAAAATATACATACCCTGTATTAAATTAAAATATACTATAAAGAAATATTTTTTTTAAGAATGCAATTTTGACCAATTTAAATAGTTTATTATATAAAGTGATACTAATTTTAGATACCCCCTTATTCGCTTAATATATAACTCCCCCCCCCCCCCCCCAACCACTGGCTCATTTCTTTAAAAATATGAATATTTTATATTTTTTAGAAAATACCCTAGACTAGAAAAACGATGTTGAATTTATAGCTTAATTAAGTCAATACTAATTATCCCCTATAATATTTTAATATAATAAAGGCAATTTACAAACTCCGTTACGACCGTATTAATATAATTATAAAAAATAAGTACAGACAGATTTTGATATATTTGTAATAATCAGAACACAAATTGCACGTAATTGCATACGCTATAACTAGTAGTTACTATCAGGTTATACGTTGTAATTATTCAAAGTGTTTTGGACACAGAATGGACTTCTGCACGTATGTAACTAGTCAAAAATAAACAACACGATACCTAGTCTATTTACGAGATAGCGACAAGACCTCGGTCAATCGACAACGGAAAACTTTGAATACGTCTGTGGTTAATTTAATGCGAATAAGATTTTTTTATGTACCTACGATGCTAAAATCAAAATCAATACTTGATAATTTTGGGTGTCCCTATAATTTATTATTTAAATAATTATTATAGAGTGCGTTTATATCGGTTACAAATATGAATAGGGATATTTTTTATCGATTTATATAATTTCCGTTTCGGGTACGTATTTTTTTTTTGTTCGAAGAATTTCCTCGGTTTCAGAATCGGATATGGATATGAAATTATTTCGGATAGTTTTGAATACGGATTTCTTTATTGTTGGTATTTGTTTTTTTCCGCAATTTGTGTTTCTGGGATCGGGCAATGAGGAGAGGGAACACTCCGAAATAATACACGGGTTTTCGTTTTCGGAGGTTAGAATCTAATTATTTCAGATACGGATTTGGTTTTGAAGGTCATAATAATTTTGGATATCCGGTAGATTCCTTGTTGGATACGAAGCTTCCGTAACATCCCTAAAATAAATATAAATAGTACCTATTTTCTTCTTAACATCAGAGAATTATGATATTTAATATTTAATATATCCAATGAAAATTTTGAAAATTGATAAATTCGTATTTGTGCTAGAAAACGGAGAAACTGTGGTTTCTTATTCACCTGAAGATTAATAAATAAATAAATACTTAATGGCAAATGGATAAAAATATTGGGACTGTTAGGCTCTTGATGAGGACTTCTTGTGAAGTCGAAACACGTGTCGAGTAACATTGTTTTATTTAGGTTAAGGTGTACATTTTTAGTTTAAGTGTCGTATTTGTATCAATAATAGGTTGATATATTAATTAATTATATTTTAATTTCGTAGAAGTTATTATCGTGTGAAACATACCCCACATCACATAACTGCTAATAAATATGATTTTATGAGCTTTTTATTTTCGTTTCGCTTTTGGGATAGTTTGCAGAGATTTTATTAAGTTATATTTACTCTTAAATTACGTCATAGGTTACACAAATATTGAGTGATATTAAAGATATAGAAATATTAACATTAAAATATTCAGTGCATCTGAGTAAATATATGAGACGCATATCTACAGAGTGGTTTTAAAGTATTGTACATATAAAATTAATATTTTTAAATTGGCTTTGCTTGAGACCTACATAATTAAAATTCAAAATACATCGAAACAGAAACAAATAAAATTGTATTTCTATATATACAATATATACGAGTATATATGTCACTGGCTAACTGGGCTTCTTAGTATAAGTCATATTAAGAAAACACGTATGGTATACAGAAATCTTTAAGTATATTATTTTTCTAATTATACACGTTTTCATAACCCCAATTAATAATTTTTACTTATTTAGAGTATTTAATAAAGAAAAAAACTAGAATCATTTTATGATATGTTCGTCCATAAAAACATCACATAAAAGAAAATATACAATGTTTTTTTCCATTAAAATTTCTTTTTTGCTTATGTAGAAGTCGTAAATGACTTTTTCCACATGATATTAAAATCTTAATAAGAAGGTTAATGAAATGCAAATTATTTTTGTTGTACTATATATAGCAGTATGTACTTATATTTTTATTATTTTCATTTCTTTTATTCAATGTGGAATATTTCGTGCATATCTGCAAATTATATCTGTTGATATGTAGTATTAATTACTTAATATCATTACTAAATACAATAATTTAATAGTAAAATAAATATGTATGTTTGTAACAATTGAATCGTAGTATTAAAGAAAATATTTTATTATAAGATATATACACCTTTTTTTCAATCCCATTCGCCTACGTTTTAGCTTTCGATCGAAAGTTAATTGTCCCAAAATTTCAGACTCGTTGATCAAACCTGTGAACGGTGCAAACCATTTGATTAACATGGGAAAAATTACTTTTTTACTTACACGTGAATAGCTCGTTTTTTTAAATTATCTCACAATCAGAGCAATATTTTGTAGAGAATTAAGTGCTCAATTCATAAATCCAGTAATTTTTAAGATATGTTTGTTTAAAAATTATCATAAAAATTGGATTTTACTTTTTATGATAATGTTTAAATGTTTGATTTACGAGTCTGAAATTTTGGAACAATTAACTTTTGATCCAAAGCTAAAACATAGACCTATGGGGCCGAAAAAAAAACCACCCTAATATACACTTTATGGAAACCAAATAAAATATTGGACGATTTTGTTCTTAAAAATATTTCCCTAATTAAAGTTTGGTACCAAAATTACACAAAAGGTGTATTGCAACTGACAATGAGTGATCTCAATTATTCAAAAATCAACATATATTAAGAAGACCAGTTCACCGATTTTAGCCTATGAAACAAAAAAGAAACTCACCTGCATTAGATCTGTATTCTCCTATGAATCTTTTTGTTAGATATCTGACCGTTAACGCTGAAAGTAAATAAAATTCACAATTAATAAATATTAGTTCAGTAATTTGTATCAAAATGTCTATACTGTATTTTTATCATTATAAAATCTTCATTAATTTCTTTCATTTTTTTAAGATAATGGTGTCAAACACACCACCCATAAGACCCTAGAATGCGCCCGGCCCAAAACTTGCTACATATTGATTATATTCTTGAAATAAACATATAGAATTTAAAAAAATTAAATACATTTTTAAGACATTGCTAATTACAGAAGTACAAAATATTAGTTAGTTTCTCCCAAAAGATAACTGAAACGGCCTTCAGGCAGTCAAGAATTTTGTGGCCCATGTTTTTATATTAGTTTGACACTACTGTTTCAAGGTATATATCCAACTAATAAATTACAAATTGTTAAGTTTGTGGTTAAGGTTCACAAACCAACCCTTCCCGAGAAATGAGTAATTTTAAGTCTTAGGAAGTTAAATTAATTTCACAGAAAACTTAATAAAACGTTAATAAACAAATACTTATAATATAGTATTTAACTTTTCGAAGATGGCAATCTCAGGTAGGTTTGATTTGCGGTCTTGCGGATCCATTGTGGCTGTTTATTCATCAAAAGTTTCCATTAATAAAAAAAATATGTTATCGATCAATTTTATGTATTCATAATCATGAATTGATTAATTTTAAAAGTATATCAAACTGTATTTATAATTACATTTTCAAATAAATATTTAATTTTACAATGTCAATATTTGAAAACAGTACTTCAAACAGCAATGTATTTTAAAATAAACAAAAAACATACAAACGGCAGGAAAAACACTGACTAATTTATAAAAAAATATTTATCTTTTTAAGCGCCATTTTAAAAATTAATCAGAAAAACAAAATATCTATTTTAACTTTTCATTGTAAGATTTTGAGTGCATCAAACTTTTTTGTAAATGTTTTATGAAATACATTTGTAGTCATTAAACTTTACACGAATTGAATATATGTGATAAGATAAACTGACATTTAAAATCGTTTCAACTTATATTTTTGAGAAAATTATTCGACAAATGTAAATATTTAGTTTTGTGATATTTACCTGATTTTCCCACGTTTTTACTTCCAATTACTGCTATTTTTAATCTAGAAGTTCCAGAATTTTCATCAGTTTTCATTTTGTCTGAAAAAGAATATTTAATATTAGTTATTTTCTTATCAATTCTATACATTTATAAAACACTTCTATATTTCAAATAATTGTTATCTTTTTAGACCTTTTCCTTAATAAAAACATAATTGTTAAATATTTTATATTATTTATATTTATTATATTTTATTAAATAATAAAATCACTTACGATTTTAAGAAAATAGAGACGTATAATTTTATAATCAATGAAATGTGAATCATTGCAAAAAATCTAAAATGATATAATAAAAACAACTCTCGTTTATGTATTTTTGTCACAGACGAATAAAAATATTTAATCCGTTTCATTTTAAAAAAATAAATACTATCTAAAAATAAACCATCTTATGAATCAATGACAAAAAAATGTTGTAAGCAATTTTTTAATTGTAAAATCTTATATGCATAATAAATTCCAAGGCGAACTATAGGGTTCGTTATTGCATGCAACAAGCAGGGTGGCAACGGCTTGCATCTGTGACTGGCAGGAATTTGTGCATATTTATGCTCAGTGTATCAAAAAATGAACATGAAATGTTACAAATTCTTGTTTTCATCATTTTTGGTTTAATATACACCGTACCTACTTCATGATACATATTTGCTTGCCAAAATATAAAAAGGGTTCGCAATAGAATGTGTGATAGGATAGGGGTGTAGTGGCATGAATTCCCATCGAACTTAATACAGCCTACCATTTGAAATTTTTATTATATCATACATTAATCTATTAATTAATATATGATTATATACACTATACAGATTGCTGTCACCCACGAAAATCTGGCACGCATGTTGTACCATATTGAATATTTCCGCAGGAAAAAGAACAATTTTAAGTGTACCTTTGATACTTTTTTTTGTATACTCGTATATAATTTGCATGAATATTATTTTTCTATTGTTTTTTTTTTACATTTTTTTACAGTGAAATGGTACGTATGAATTTATAATTTTTGACATGAAATGTTTGAAAAACCGGGTTTTTACAATTAAGACTGATGATTTATTCTTCATATTTATATTTTTGGCCAGTATCTAGAGGTCACTCTGCCTGCGGCAAAAACCGAGCGACATTTGCGTCCTCCTCCAGTTAGTGGAGGTCTTTTTTTGTTGTTCTCATGTAACTTTTTACGCCTATAAAGCTCGTCTACCCTAGTTTAGTGCCCCTGAACCTTGCACTCGGTTTCACCAACCCCTAGTTACGTCACTGTTTGTATACATATAATGAATAACATTTTTTTAACACATGAACAATGTAAACTTTTAGATTACTATTTTCTGATGTAGTTATGCAAAATTATTTATTATTGTTTATGCTTTACACACGCATACATATGTGTACATTATTTCGCAGAACTTCTATTTCTTCCTAATAATTTTGACTGAATTTATTATTCCATGATAAATTTTTAATAAATGTTGTGGTGGTGAATGAATGAAGTAAATGTAAATTTAATATATTCTATGTTTTTAGTAAACATAAGAGATGATATTATGTCTATGACCTTAAGTCATGTCGGAGCTGTCAGGTGGCGTTAGTTAGTACGTCGTAACACCGATAGATGGCCATAAGTAGGAGGTGGCGCCGTAATTTGTGTTTACAATATGATATATGTAACGTGTTTACTACTGTTTACACATTGCCCATGTTGATGGGAAACATATCAAATACAACACTGGATTAAAATTCTACGACGTTTTATTGTTTTCCTTACTAGAAAATGATGTAGAATAATATTGAAGTGATTTACAATTAAATCATGCTTTTTATTTCGTATGGGAGCTATCCAGAAACAGACTAAAAATAAACTTACTCCAGATATCCACGATATCAACATTTTAAATAATTGCTAATAAATTAAAGATTTTTTTTAAAACATTCCATAAATATTTAGATATTCTTGTCGTATGCACTCTAAAAATTGTACATAAAATATTATAGCAACCATACGGCGATCTGATGGGTGTTATTTTAAGTAGAAAGAGGATATCCACCCTAGAGATACTCAAAGTAAGAGTTTAGATAGCGTCGCCGTTTTTAGACAAACTGGCTGTGACGCAATTTATTAAAAAAATAATTTATTTGTTATTTTAAGTATGCATTAAAAAAAAAAATTGAACATAATGTAATAATATGAAGTATATATTGATTGATAAGATTAGAAAATAAGGCTGAGAGTGAGACCTGGCTACTACAATCAACTAGAAATTAATTCGGGCTCGATTTGGTTGTGTTATCGGCCAACGTTTTGTCACACATTGCAGTGAACATCTTCAGGGCTCTTCTAAAAGCACTTTCAGAAGAACTCTGAAGATGTCCACTGCAATGTGTGACGAAACGTTGGCCGATAACACGACCAATACGACGCTTATATCCAGAAGCCAAGATATACTTGATTTTCGAATCATATTTACAGTCCTAGCTCTATGTCTATGGCCACAAGTCACAACTAATCTTTGGTGGCGGAGCTGGGGATTATATAAAGTAAAAAAAATATAATACTCCATACCCTGTAGAACGCATATGTGCAAGATAAAAATAAATTCAAGGACTTTTTGACATTAGTAGTGTTAATACAAACAAAGCAAACCAAAAAAAATAAACTAACAGCATAATTAAAATTACCAAAATATACATAATATATGTATGACAGTATGTAGATCTTCATTGATTCTGGGGATCTATATATCTAAAAATTAGTATAGTTATGAACAACATATTTACCTGATTTCTTTAGATAAATAATTCTTGTTTATTAGGCAATACATTTCCATGCAGTTATATAGTTTCGTTTTATTTATAAACTTAAAATAACATGGTTCCAAATTGAGTTATTCATATTGACATTACTAATTCTAAATAGTCCTTGAAGATATTTTTATTTTATTTTATTATTTGTTTTTAAATTTTAAATGAAAATAATATACAAACAAAAACAGTAATATTATATACATGTATCTATGGTATGGTAAATGGTTTGTGTATAAATATACCGTTTCTAATTTGTTTATTATTAGGTAGGTATTGAGAACCTTTAAGCAAAATTTAATCTACTGAAATATATCAAAAAATACCTCCCCCCCACCGCCTATATTCTATAAAAGTAAAAAGTTTCTGAACACAATACTGTGTTTTTCTTGTCAACAAGAGAGAAGTTACTTTCAACAAGTATTGAATATAATTTATATAATTAATCTGCAATGATCATGAACGGATTAAAAAATTAACGACGTCTGTACTATTTTTGACCAAACTCGAACCCCGATATGCGTCAATATCTCACGCTTTTTCGCAAAAGACATGTTTATGTCAGTGGGCAAAAATACCGCCGCTACAGATATATAATAAGTGTTTCTCGTGCTTGCGGTCTATTTTAGAATCGGTGGGCACATACTCACAGAACTGTCGCGTCGCGGTCGCCTACGACCGTCAGTAGCGGCGGGTGTCCACATATTGACTCATCATTTGTTGATCTAACTACTCACAATCAGTGGTTTTTTATGAATTTTTTTATTCTTAAGAAGCTAGAGATTTATTAATATTATAATAATTACAGAAATTAGAGATAGCCTATTTTTAATATATCAATTAAATTTGATATTACTTAATGTTAGTCTAATTTAAATAGATATATATCGATGATCTTTCATGTTATTTCGTTTGATCTATTCATGGTAATTGTATTCGTTCGAGAAATACGTTAAAATAAATTATTATTTAATGATATTTGAACAAAACACACCTAAATCATTAATTTTGTTCTCCTGAGATTTGATACGTATTGCTTCCTCGTAATATCAAAGATACGAGAAGCTTTGTGATCGTTTTAGAATCAGACAAAAAAATCGTTCTCCGATTTCAAAATTTTAAATTGATCTTTCCGAATCAATATTAATGAAACTTGGTTGGATGGTTGGGTCTGGCTATGAATGTCTTAAGAAAAATTTCGAATTTTTTTTTAGTAAAATTGTATAAAATTAAATGGTTAACCAATGCCAGACAATTTTATACTCCTATAGACGTATACAATTATAACTATATATAGATAGCATTACATTTTGTGTAATTTATAAATATAGGCGCCGACTTCAGGGTGATGGGATATAGACAATCGCCCACTTAGACGTGATTCCACAGTAGTTTTCCCCCGTCTGAATCTGCACGTCGGTTCTAGTTTCTATTAAAAATTAAACAAAACGTTATATTACTAATTGTAAGCTAGTATGCATTCAAATTTAGTAAATTATTATATTTCGGTCAAGAGGATTTTATTCCCCTCCCCAAACTACCTACCCTAATTTAACACTAGTTATATAAACCTTTCCCCCCCCCTCCCTATGTAGGTATATAGGTATACATTGGTATATATCGATCAAGAGATTTGAAAATTATATTATATTAGAACGCAGTTGTACGACTTATTGAAACTAATTTTCTTAGAAAATGACACTATCGCGGCAACACATTTATCTCACAATTTGGATATATTATAAAAATATAATAACTTATTTAGAATTTATTTCTATTTTATGTGTATACTGTATAGAGCATTTCTTACTAACGTTTGAATTTATTGTAGTTTTCTTTGTATCATTATTTTATAGCATATAGAAGCAAGGTTCTATGGAAAATTGAAAAATATATATTCAATGTAAACAAATTTTTATATAAAAGTATGATTTCAAATATTTTTTTTATTATTATCAAGTTTAACTAAAGGCCCCTTTAATTAATTGTTGAATTATCAACGGAACCAAGCATAATACTTTTAATTAAAGGAATTTTTAATTTTCTGTTTTTAAAATGAATATTATAATATTGATTTAAATCACGTTAGTATTATAATTATAATACACCAAATCTACTTTAAAGGAGCATTTAGCGCTAAAGGAGCATTAAATTAGTTGATAATACCAGATAGGTACCAGACAATAGCCGTGTAGTTAATAATTATAATAATAATATTTATAAATACAAAAAAATATTAATTAAGCGTTAATCAAGTAAATTCGAACAAAAAAGAAATAAACAAGCTTAGACAATTGAGTCGATGCCCTGAGTTTGAAATCAGAATAAAGCTTTGTTATTGAATGTGACGCATTACTGAAGATAAAATGTATCTATACAGATGAATATTTAAGGCATTCACCTACGATATTTACATATATATTCTCAGGGCCGTATTTAACATCTGAACCTGTGGTGCGGTCCCACTACTGAGAGTGATTTTTTTTTAAATTAACCTGCAAAAATCAAATTTCAGAGGAATTTTCTTATAAAAAATCTAAAAAGAAATATTTGAAGATTATTATTAAATTGTAGACATTTTTTTACTATACAGTATTTAGTAGATAATTAATTGATGAGATAATAAAAATGGAAAGAATTGTAAATCATTAAGGTATTCAACACGATTTATTAACATTGATACGAATAGCTATCATAGTTTAATTAATAAATAATATAAAAAATGTCAATTAACTATGAACAACCCCAATTTTATAATCTAAAATATTGTAAATTGTTCATTTAAGGTTACGTACCACAAAGAAAATACCTATTATTTCAAGTGTTTATTCTACATGAATTAATGTTTTTAAAAACTAACTAAAACTATGATATGAACAACTATTGTTTAAAAAAGAACACAAAGTTGAGATTCATGTCTATATGCAATAACCGGTAGCATGTATTTAAATTTTAAAAATAACATGTATTTTATTTTACATAAGGATACATACCGATTCAGTTATCTTAATTCTTTTATTTCTATTTTGTCTGAATTTACCTGATTCACAGTATTTTTTAATTAAAATTTTTTATCTATAATTTATTTAGTTAGGTATATAAGTACTTTTATAGTGCATTAATTTATAAATAATAAATACTGATGAACACATTATCTTCATTGTGCATACTATATTGGGTAAAAACTAAATAAATAAAGATTGCATCAAAATACCAAAACTAAAATTACATACGAAATGAAAAAAAACGAGGATTAGTAACTAAGACATTTAAAGAATGCCTATAATTTATACATCCGCCACTGCAGAGTATGTGAGTGTGTATGTGAATATGTATGTGAGTGTCTGTGTTTGCGTATGTTGGCCCAACGAATTTTCAGTCTTTTGGAATGCCATCTATAATATCTAGGCGCCTGTGAAATTTGTCGCTACAACGTTTTAGTGACTTTTATTAGTTTTTTCTCAGAAATTTGTGGAACATGTGTATAAGAGAGTGAACATAACGCGCACAATGAAATTAATATATATAGCTACAAAAGAAATACCATAAATCCACAATTTATCTTAAATAAAAATTGTTTTAATACATTAACCTTTAACAACTGCACAAAAGACAATATTATAATTAGCTGTTGTACTATCCTAACATCCAAAAATAAAGTTTTGTTATCCTCAGAAAACTCCCCATAAATCAAAGGGTCTCAAAAATGTATTTCTTTCCTATATAAATATAGTCCCTGGTTCTAATAACTTAACATAATTTTTTTAAGTTTTTTTGTTAAATAACACACATCATTAAAATTATATAAATTATTAATTATAAAATAAATATGAACCCTTTTGTAATTGATACTTTGAAAATTGTAATAAATTTAACTTTTTCTATAAATAAGTTATTTCAATGTTTCACCCACTTAGGTTAACCCATTAAGTACGTTTTTAAAATACTTACTACTACTTAAAACATAGAGATTAGTTAGAATAGCAGTCACCATATATTTCTAAGAATTTACTCTAGTAAGAAAACTGAACGAAAATATGATCTGACATTTTTTTTCTTAATGGGATTATTTATAGACTCATTTACTTTCGGTGAATTTTTAAAACTTTCGTTCTTTCATAAGAGTTTTATATACATCATACATATTCATAAACGTTTTCAAAGAAAAACTTGAATTTATTTAACGATAACATAATGAAAAAATAAACGCGTAGGTATGTTTACAAAAATAAAAATCGTAAAAAAATTTATGAGTACTTATTATATTCGAGTATTCGGTTTCAAAGATATTTTATGTACACATATATTTTACAAACAATTGTTAATTCATGAAATACATAAAGAAGTATAATAAATAAGGAAGTATTGTATTTTCAAATTCGATATTTTGATGGAAATATTCATTTTGTCGCCATATTGTATATGTGTATGTCTGTCGATCACTCGGTCTGTCTGTCTATCTGTAGACTTTATAACTCAAAAACGACAAAACATAAAATAGTGATTTTTTTTTATTTGGGATTATTTTTCGTCTAGGAAGAAGACCTATTATTGGAAACGATCTTGCAACCGGAAACAGGCATGCTCATAACTTCGGGTTATTGAAAATATACATAATTTATACAACATCGTAAACTGAAAATCCGTAATTCGGGGTATGAATATACGTCAAATGTCCATTCAGAACTTCATAAATAAATTAATTTTGACAATTAATTTATATGTTTTACAGCAAACTTAATATAAATTGTTTTAAAATCAATTGTTGGTGTATTGCTGTTTGGTGTAAAACCACCATATAAAACAAATGAAAAAGGAAACAAATATAGAACAGCAATGGCAGTTATTAAGTTTAAGTTTCCATAAAGATTAAAAAGGAAGGTATATAATTGTTTCAATATGTATAGCATAAAATAAAACTATATTTTTTAAAGGGATGTTTTTGTTCCCCAATATACCTATATACAAAAAGAGTAATACTAACATATTCCACAGGCATACCATAAATGTGTCGACACAACATGAGCAATTAAAAAATCACAAATATTTTAATTCGTTTGTGTAGGAATTTCCATGAAAAACAGTTTTCACAGAACCTCCGTAAAATTATATTTACAAATGATGACAAATTTTCATTCATTGCTTTGAATTCCATCTGAAATTAGAGATGTTCGTTCTTTTTCATTGTTTGTAGTATACATACATATATTTATAATATGTTTCAGCAGCTATGAAAATATACTAGAGCTATAAATTAGTCATTTATTATTGTTTATAGAAAATGGAAAATTCGATTCTGCATATTTTCTTTTATGTCATGACATGATTTTTTTTAGTAATTACAAATACTTTATGATTTTAATAAAAAGTTTAAAACAGAATATGTTATTTTTAGTACATAATCATATCATATAAACAAAGAAAAAATGTATAAATAAAACTAAAATAGATAGTTTATTTTATTTTTATAAATACGTCAAGATCGTCTCCTAAAGAAACCGACAGGATTCATAGACAACCCTTTAATTTAATTAAAAAATAATATCCAATCGGTATTCAATATGTCATATTTTTAATTATATTATTAACATAAAATAAATTCTTTCTTATTGTAAAATTGAATGAATACGGACCTGACATACACACAACAAAACTTTTAAAAATAGTTGTTTTGATAGCTCTTCCTGAAATATATGTATTCACACTTTTAAAAATGAAAAGAATGTTTCGTTTTTTATTAGTAAATATTTAGTACCTACATTTATTCTTTTTTTGTGTTTAAAATTTATAAATAATTAATAATCACTTACTTAAAATAATCTACAGTGGGAAATTAAATCTATTACGCATGTATTTTTAAGTATCCCCAGTCGGGAGGGGGGGGGGGGGTCAAAATATATAACTTACCCTTTTACTTTTGACACTGTCACATGTTACGAAATGTTGATTAAAAAGTTTAATCGTAAATTTCATTTCACGTGTAAAATTAATATAGAAAATATCGATTGTTTTTCCAAACGGTAAGAATACATAATTAATTTCATAAATATTAAAATATAATAATGATACTACTTTGAAGAGAAAAAAACATTTCCTAACAAATAACTTCCCCCTCCCTTCTCTCCTTCTATTTCACACATACACAAAATTAAATATAAAACTATAAACATGTAATTCAATAAAATAATAATAAAATATGTATATAAATAAAGTTCTTATTTTTTATTGGAAATTCAAATGCATGTATATAATACTACGGTTATATAAAGTACCTATAATATTTTTAATATTAAATATAAAATATTATAAATAAATATATTCTATACATATGTAACAGTAAACAAATGTTTTTACCTTTTTATTTGATCAATCAAGACGATATAACCATAATATGTATATTACCACTTAACTAACACTAAAACTATTTTATTATGAATGGATCAAACACAATACCACAGTATATTAATCTAAACTTAACACTATTCAAAAGTTCACTAATTGTTTAAAACACAAATTCAAGTTTTTGTAAATCGTCTTTTGTTTACAACAATCAAAAACAAAAGTTCACGTTATCGTAAGTTCATTAAACATACACTTATATCGTGTTTTATTATATTTTCCAACAATCAAAAGCAGAAACTATTCAGTACACAATCAAATTTTCGCACTCGATAAACGTACGAGATAAAATAACATGTATACGTGTTGTCTGTAGATCGACGCTGCGTAAACTGGCAGGCGTCCCGGCGATTGAGCGTCGTTTTAATAGAAAAACAGTGTTGTTGTGGCGACTGAGAGACGCATACCGACGTTCCCACAAATCCGTTCGGTGTTATTAAAATGCATTTTGTATTTTATTTTACTCTTAAGTTATGGGTCCATTCCTTTTTGCCGTAGTTCTATCAATGATGTAACACCAATAACAAAGTTCAAAGTACCCATTTTTAATTATTTAAATTTTATTTTAATGAACCATTGTTTCTAAAACTCCACACGAGATGAAATGAAACTAGGTTTAGGTATGTCTCGTCTCATAAAGTCGCACATTATGAAAGTGGGAAACTCTAGGCAGAATAAATATTCAAAAATTTAATTCAGGCGTCTCATCTCGGTGCGAAACTCTAATTTATCATTTTGTTAGTTCGCTTCTAAGCTGGTGGACAAAATAAGTCTCAGGGGATAATTTTCTGTTTTTTAAATTAGACTCGAAATGATATTAGGGTTATACCTTAAGTAATTTCATCTATTTTGTGAAGAACATATCTATACGCACAGTAAGCGTGAAATTTCGCCTTAAGTCCAAAGCAAAGGAACACATTTTCGTAGGTAGAGATGTTATACATACTATCTATGTACCACATACTATTTTCTATTATATAGGTATATCTTCTACACAAAGTTCAAGTTTATGCTGAATTTTATGGGAAAAGTCAATCAAAAAACAAATGAATGTCTCGACATTACAAATGCATTAAATGCATTTATATTTGGTTGAGTTTGAAACATAATTCTAAATGAAAAAAATCCAATGCAATAATTATCTTAGAAAATTTAATAAACAACAAGAAGAGAAAAACTAGGACACCAAAAATTTCCTTTTCGGTATCAAAAGTCTTTGAATTCAGAGATAATCCAATAAAATTGGTTATTTTAACAAGTAGTTTAGCAAAAAAAACACTTCATAAAACATATCATAACATTATTCACAGATGCACGTTTGAAAGTTGAAAAGAGAATGAAAGTATTTAAAGAAATTTTCATGGTTGTTATTAATTTTTCTATGTATGTATGTATAGCTCTTTAAAAAATAATAAAACGACCAAGTGCGTGTTGGGAACGCACATGAAAGGGTTCTGTAGTCATTCTCACTACGATTTTTCAAAAAGAGTTATTCCAAAATATTTCATAAACTATTTTTGCTATATTGTTCGTTACAATTTTCATTGAAAGTACTAATTAAAAATTATATTCTGAAATTTTCTCAGATTTTTTCTGATAGCCACATTGAAAAGCAAATATATCGTGACTAAAGGGTTAAAATCAAACGGTCCTAAAACATTTTTTGTTGCATTTTAGGAGACCTATCTAAAGACCACTCAATGGGATATGTGAAAAAAAAATTGAATATACTTTTCAGTCTATAGGAAGGGGGTCCAAAAAAATTTTGTTTTCAAAAATCAATCTATGATCGTATACCAAATTTCATCTTAATCGGTATAAAATTTATATAGACAGACGTGCAGAGCAAAACTATAAGGGTTCCTAGTTTTCTACGGAACCATAAAAACAGTGACCGTTCGAAAAAGATGGTATACGGGCAGAAATATATAGGAACTTATTTACATTTCGGTGCCCCTCTAGCATTTTTTTTGGACCCATCACTAGTAGTACTCATATTTTATTAATTTATTATATTATATTTATAATGTATATGTATCATATTTTATAATAAAAGTTTAAATTTATAACTACCTACTTCATATGATTTCGCCATTACCTATATTTGTTGAGATATTTAAAAAAATACAATCAATATTTATATTATGTGAAAAACATATACGTACTCAACCTCTCTCCTCACCCCAAAATACGAGATCCCTTCACATATTTCAAATTTCAATATATTTGTAAACATAAATTAAGTATTCAAAATGTATTTATCACATCTTTAATAAATACATACCTATTTCTCATAAGAACGAAGTCTGTATGTCATTGGAAAATATATATCTTCCACTTCATTTGTTTCTATCTTCTGCAGGCATTCTTTGTAGAACATGTTGGAAAAAACACCACTCATTTGTAAAATATCAACGTCGTAAGATATTTACAATGACATAACTATGTTTTTTTTTTATTAATAGATATTATTTACAGTTCATTAATCAGGTTTATCCATAACGCATCTCAAGTTTAATCAACGGATGAATGTACATAAAACATACAAGTTGGGAAGATTTGGTGACCATAAGACAAACTAATTTAATTGTTTATAATTTTTTCATTCTTTCTTATACATATTATTACAATTTTAAAAGTTCATATGTAAATACAAACTGTAAAATCAAATTGTGCTAAGAAAACAAAATAGAAGTTTTTGTTAAACATATGCAAATATAATGTAAGCTATGTTGCCCCATTATAGCCTATATAAATGAATAAAGTGGAGAGGATGGGGTTCCTTTAAGTTTAGCGCCGGGGGCGTATATATTCACCTTTATCCATAACTTCTACTGTTAAAATAAAAGCATAAGTACACAGTGGCGTATAAGTACACAATTTGAAAACCTTTTTTTTTTTTTTTTTAGTTACGCTAATTTCAATTTAAATTCATTATAAAATTATTATTATTATTTTTTTTTTTTTTTAATTATTTTTGGGGACGCCAAAAAGATATCGTGCCCCGGGCGCCAATTATGCTTGCTACGCCACTGTAAGTACATCGCGAATTTTCGAAGTTCAACCCTAATAGGAGTAAAAAATTATTCCAGATTAATAGTACAAATGACATTAGATTTTATAAATTATATAAATATTCATACAAATGAAAACTAAGCGGACGAAGCCGCGAACGGGCCGCTTGTTAATTATATACAATAAAGTATTACACATTTACATTTTTAATATCTGTTTTATAAGGAAAATCAATTTTAAATCTCAAAATATCTTATGAGTTGTGTAAATAAAAAAGAAAAACGGGGCTCAAAAGTGAATAGTCATAACCCAAAAATTCCAGTATTCGATCTCAAAATTCAACCGAAAAGGTGGCAGTCTGACTAGTTATCACTTCAAAAAATTATAATTTTCAAAATGTATTTCTTTATTAATTGGTAAGAGATAGGACAAATGAATGACATAAATTATAGAAAATAACATTTTAATTGATTATTTTCTTTTAAAAATTATTAAGAGATGAATAAACACGAATTATAGACAGTAATATTTTTTACAACTTTAACTCAAAACATTTCAAAAATAATTTGAAAAATTAAAAAAAAATATTTCACCCTTTAAGTATTGTCGTTGAGTTGTAGCGTCTACAGACCAACACACAGACTGGCATTACGAAAATGATCTGAATAGTTTCAGGTAAAATAATTTCGAATTTTAATATTTAATTTTAATCACATGTATATTTGTTTAAACGTTAGTTATGAAGACAATATACATCCAAAAAATTCTCACAAGGGGAACCCTTGAACTTGTTCTTTCCGATTTTCTTCATATTGAAATATGTTGTAAAGGGGGGTTCCCTGATAACACCTATACCCGGTTTTGGGCGTAGACGGGTAATAGTTTAGAAGATATGATCCAAAATATTTTTTTAAACTGCATATATACTATGGTTATGTCTACAGTTTTAACAAACATTTTCAAAAATAAACATTGAAAATAAATTCACAAGATATTTTATAGAATAACTATATATTTAAATAATGTCACTGTGTGCAATTAAAAATAAAAATTTGAAAGCACAGATTGGGAATCGAACGCGCGGGTCTATTATCATTACCGCTAAGCCAATAACATACGCTTGTGTCTACAGTTTTAACAAATAGGTATAAGTATATGCAGCATTAAAAAATATTTTGGATCATATCTTCTAAACTATTACCCGTCTACGCCCAAAACCGGGTATAGGTGTTATCAGGGAACCTCCCTCTACAACATATTTCAATATGAAGAATTTCGGAAAGAACAAGTTCAAGGGTTCCCCTTGTCAGTATAAAATAATATTTAGAAGTATTTTATTTACATTGTCCGCCATTTCAAACTAAACAATCTTTTGTGTATTGATGTTTTTGAAAGAATTTATTTTTATTTTCTATTCTCTGCAAAAGATAGAATAAGGTCAATCAAAAAAACTTGCACGTGATGTAATTTATATTTAATTATTTATTTAAAATCAGTGGCATATGGTTTGCAACCAATTTGTTCCTATAATTTAATATAAAAATAGCATATGAAAAATCTAATAAATACATTTTTTCATGTTTATTATAAACTAGTCCATTGCACCCGGTGTTAGCCAACATACCCACCCAACATGCCCACCCAACATGCGATACGAATTGTTTTTTCCGACTTTTAAAATTTACACAAAATATCCACAAATTATATACCTAAACCTAACCTTTCCATCAGTTACTAAGAAAATAGTCTAAACATTTAATTTTCAAACCCCCAGGCAGGTCCCGTCTTAGATTTTGTACGAAAATCAAAAAATAATTGAAATTTTTCTTTATATTTGAATTTTCAATCAATTTAAAATCAATCATTTAAAAATATTTAACTGTTAACATCAAATTGTTCGACAAAATATTTAAAACAAATGTGATTATAGTACTCTAAATTAACAAAATAAAATATTAAAATTGTAGAATTCTGTATTCCGTGGCTATAGGTATTATGTTTTTATTTACTTAACAGTTGTATGCTGTGACATCATGGAAACAAAACACGACTTGATAAAGATTTTTTTAATATTTTGATTTAAATCACAGACAAATTATCTAACTATTGCTATATTGGTGAAAACTCAGTTCAGTAATTCCCAAATCTATAAGCCTCATACAAACGAACATTCATTTTTACATATAGAGATAATGTTTATTTATAATATAATATGATATTTTAAAACAAAATTTTAAAATAATATCCACCTTTAATAAATATTTAAATATTAAAGAGAACTCAATAACAATTATATTAACCTGGTAAATAATACCATTTTATATAAATGTATATTTATATAAAACAATTGAATTGCTGACATTGACCTTTTTATTTGTAAAATGTCAACATCGCAAGATGATCGCTTTTGGATATAATTTTATTATATTACATAAGAAGAACTTTCAAACAAAGAAACAAATCAAAATAAATCAGAAGGAAATAATAATATATTCGTGATTTATTGAACTGATTGTGTGAACCAAACAAATACATATATTAATTGTATAAAATAATAGTTACCAAAAGTTTTTGATAGGTTTACTTTTGAATCAGTTATGTTATATACATATAATGGAGTTTTGTTTATAAATAAATGTTATAGGACATTAAACCTACGACCTGCGAGTCAAATGCGGCCCACGATGTCATTTTATGTGGTTCGCGACAGTTATGAAACAGTAAAAAAATAAATAAACATAACAAATACAAAA
The DNA here is from genome assembly GCA_961205875.1 of Sialis fuliginosa. Classification (NCBI taxonomy): domain Eukaryota; kingdom Metazoa; phylum Arthropoda; class Insecta; order Megaloptera; family Sialidae; genus Sialis; species Sialis fuliginosa. Next base: position 16,704,021 of record OY540812.1, read on the forward strand.
TTAAATAGGAATGTACTTAACATAAGTACGCATTATAAATAACTGCCACCAAATTATTACTATACACAATATTTCGAATATGTCTTAAACAGTGGTGTATTATAATAATCAAGTGCCTCAAGCAGAATAAATATTCAGGACCTCTTTAAATTTTCTTTCCCTCAGCTCGGGGTTAATAATAAAATTTGCATTAAATATATACGAATAATGACTTATTATTATTCGTTATTATATTATTATTATAATTATTATTCATTATTCATCAATCGTAATCCAGTACTTACATACCGAATGTTCAAAATAAGACATTAATTTAGAAAATAAGTACGACAGAAAGAACGTTAATTTAAAAATCACAAGAATAATAATATCTTTTTGTTGAAGTTTTTTCTTTTAATCTTAAAAAATAAAAAATAAATGTTTTAGTCCAAGTTAAAAAAATCGGTTTAAAAATTATTTTGAACAAAAGTTTTTTACTTTTTAACGTAGAATCAGATCATTATAACAACACAATTATTAATTCTCATTTAAAAAATCAAAGTTACATATCCAAGTGATTGCACAGTGCTTTCTCGTTCTAAATTCTGCAAAAGGATAAATATTTGTACAAATTATAGACTTATATACAGGGTGCGCCAAAAGTATGGAAACCCCTGAAAATTTCGCAGAATAAGCGGGAAAAAAAAAATGAAAATACCATATCCGACGTTTTTTTTGACGGGGAATCCAATGGTGACCTTGAATTTGACCTTGAACATAACCTCTAAGCTACAGCGAACCAAAAATCGATTTTTTAAATAGTACCCCCTTTTTTTATTGCAGATTCGAAAAGAGCGGAAAATTTTACGTTAGAATATGTATTTTTTTTTTTTCAAGGTCATTTTAAGGGCACTACAGACTCAAATAAAACAAGAATTTACCTAAAATTAAGCTCAAGTAAGTGAAAATTTCGCAGAATAAACGGGAAAAAAAATGAAAATACCATATCCGACGTATTTTTTGACGGGGAATCCAATGGTGACCTTGAATTTGACCTTGAACATAACCTCTAAGCTACAGCGAACCAAAAATCGATTTTTTTAAATGGGACCCCCTTTTTTTATTGCAGATTCGAAAAGATTTGAAAAAAAAGAAATACATATTCTAACGTAAAATTTTCCGCTCTTTTCGAATCTGCAATAAAAAAAGGGGGGTACTATTTAAAAAATCGATTTTTGGTTCGCTGTAGCTTAGAGGTGATGTTCAAGGTCAAATTCAAGGTCACCATTGGATTCCCCGTCAAAAAATACGTCGGATATGGTATTTTCATATTTTTTTTCCCGCTTATTCTGCGAAATTTTCAGAGGTTTCCATACTTTTGGCGCACCCTGTATATAAAATTTACAAAAAGAATGTAAAAAAACTTTTGGAAAATTCTCGGAAAATCCTTATATTGTAAACATATTCTTAATCAGCGACCCCCAATACTCCCAGGTAAAATTTTCTCGTCGAAAATTGGATTTAATATATGACATCAGTAAATTATACAATACAAATTTTCAAAATAAAGGGGGGGGGGGGGTTAACTCTGACGGCTGGAATGTTTCTGAATTCAAATAGTACCTATATAGTACAACAAACATTTTAAAAAATCATCAAAATCGGTGCTGTTTCTGAGGGTAAATAAAAACCTTCATTGACTCAACTAATAATCTACAAAAAAACATCTGCCAAGTAAATGCACAGTGCTTCCTTGTGCTAAATTCACTAAAACCGATAGTGTTCAGATACATTGGGAGCGTTCAGCAAATCTACCACTCTGGTTACTGAACAACGAGTTTTGATTGGCTGATTTATGGAATTTGCGGTAGAATGTACCGAAAATTTAAAGAATGTCACATATAACATCAAATGCCAAAGTGAGAAAGAAGTAACCAAAAAGAGATAGAGAAGTAACCGTAGAATTTGTTCGGTCTCGTGTGGTCTTCGAGTTGACCGATTAGAGTGGGGGTTAGAGCTGGTGCACATGCGTATACATGTTTGCCAACTGTCACTCGAAACTAAATACAACATTACAAAAATAAATTTTGTACTTTGAGGTTATTCTTGTATCGTATAAAACAATTTTGTGTTATATATTTTTTTAAACTTTTTTCTATTTAAGTATATTTAACTAATTTGTAGTCTCTATTTTTATAATATAAGCTTTATTAGTGTAAGATCATATATTAATCTAGTTGATTAATATATGATATAACCTTAATAAATGATGTGTAATTATTTATAACTTATAATTATATTACAATATTAGTTTTATTTTGTTCACGTACCTACATTTGTCCACTGTGATTTTAATGTTGCATTAAAGAATAGTGAAAAAAAGAATAATATATAAAATGTTCTATATAATATTGGCCCTTTTTAGAGATGGTCATGTACGAAAGGTGGACATTTGGAGATTTCACTATATTTGTTACTAAAAATGTTTCTTTTATTTATAATTTTTTGTTATTGTTATTAGATTAATAAAACTTTGATTTTAATTTTAGATAGGTGTTTATTTATTGAGTTTTGTATGCTGTGTTTCATCTTTGAAACGTGAGATAAAATACTCGAGAAATTTTATTTTAACATTTTTATCAAACATCTGTTCCGCATTTGTTTAATAAATGAAATGATGATATTTAAATCAGAAAACTTATTTTATATAGATTATGCTGGTACTCAGACAATGCAGGTTAAAAATAGACTATGTGACGTTACCAGCAGTTTATATAAAAATGTCTATGTTAGATATCGCTGACTTTTCAATAGAACTAATCGAACCCTATAAAACCTTGCTGGTATCACTTTTGAATTTAAAAAAATTAGGGTCGAGTAACTATTAAACTCCAAGGTATCAAAAGAAGTTTAGATAAAAATTCCAAATTTATAGCTTAGATCTTTTACTGTGATGGACGGTTGACAAAGTGAGATTAATAGGGTTCTGGTCATAATCCTACGGAGCCCAAAAAAGAAGTGATTTTTAGAATTTGTATTGTATTATGTTTATAATCGAAGATATGTAAGTAAAATAAATGATGTTAAATGTTTTAAATGGTGCAAGGTTTCAGGTAAGCATATGTTGTGGTATTTGTTTAGTGCTATGTAAAACTCTTTTTTGATATAAATGCGGCTCTAATGAGCCTTGGTAGAATCAAACTCTTTAAAAAGAGTTAGCAACGATATTTCTTTTTTCATTAGCTTCCTGGTTGAATTCTTCTTCCACAACATTATCTGCCTCATCAATGTTGAATTCTTCATCTTCAAAATTAACGTCATTTTGGTTTATTATAAAATTATGCAAGATGCAACAAGCTGTTATCATCTTATTGCCTAGTTGAAAATCAGTAATATCGAGGTACTTCAGTCTACGAAATTTGACTTTCAAAAGACCAAATGCCCTTTCAATAATTGATCTAATAGAGTTGAATTTTCTATTATACAGCCTTTGTGCAGGTGTTAGATGGCCATTATCACGAAATGGTGTCAATACATTTTTCTGTAGTGGATACGCAGAGTCACCAATTATGTGCATGTTCCCCGGCAAGAGTCGAATTTCTTCATTGTTCAGTTGATGAAAAATGTGACTATACCCTTGCATCATGCATTCGCCCTGGCATTCCAACAAAAACATCTATAAAACATGCTCGATGATCACAAACACCTACAATAAAATGATTTTATTAATATGTTATATAAAGTTACATAAAATAATAGAATACCTTGTATAATATAATATAATAGAATGAAATCCTTTTCTATTATAATAATCCACAGGATTTTCTGGTGGCTAAAATATTTGTGACATAAATAACAGTTTACCAAAAATCAATTCAATACTCATTTTGCTAATACAAAATATCCAATGTGACAGTTCTCACAGCTGTTCTTCCCTATTTCCACCATTTTGGTTAACCAGAGTTGGTGGGGGTAGATTGGCTGAATGCTCCCATTGCCTGGCATTGGTTAACCATTTAATTTGTATACAAATTTTACTAAAAAATCTTAGTTCGAATTTTTTCTTAAAACGCACCTGAATATTTTTTCATATATTTTTAATTTTTTGACAATTTCAATCTAAATCTAAATTTATGCAAATGTCAAAATGACATTTAAAACGTCAAAGTGACATTTAAAACGCCAAAGTGACATTTAAAACGTCAAAATGACACTTAATATATCCAATCAAATATCAATTTAGAAAAACAAAACACGAATTTTTAAAATTAATTTAGATAAATCTTTGTAAGGGAATATTTTACAACAAACGTAGTAGACCCATATTATAGGAAATTTAATTCTCTACAAAAAATATTCTATAAAATTTTCTCGTAACATGTGTCGTTCTTGAGATATCTTGAAAAAATAAATATTTTGGGGTGTCACCCCTCCCCCTTACACACGATTTTGATGATTTTGAAATGGGACCGTCCTCAAACCAAACCCAACCATCCGACCAAGTTTCAATAATATCGGTTCAGTGGTTCATGAGTTATGCGTGTGACAAGGATTCAGGGGACAGACGGACGGACGGACGGACACACGGACACACGGACACACGGACACACGGACACACGGACAGACAGACAGACACGGAACGAAAAGTGTTTGTCTTGACGTGAAACGGATAAATAAATTAAAAATTTTGAAATTGGAGAACTTTTTTTTTGTCTCAATCTGAAACGATCACATAGCTTCTCGTATCTTCGATATTGCGAGGAAGCAAAAAATTAATAATATAGAAGCGCAAGATTTGCAAAGCACTCTTTTCACCCGATTTTGTTGATTTTTATATGAACTATTATGAACTATACTAGCCAGGCTCAACTAATAAACCAGGTTTATTTCAATTCGTTCAACGATTCATGAGTTATGCTTGTAACAAGGATTTAGAAAACAGACAAGCACGGGGCGAAAAGTGTTTATTCAGAAACTATATTACATAACTTTTTTCTATCTTCTGGATTCGGTGATTGAAATTATTTATTGAGAAAGAAGAACTTTTAAAAACGTCTACACATTTTTTTAAACCAACATAAAATGTAAATTCCATAATATAAATTATAAACTATCATTTGTAATTTGATTAATAAATTTTAACTATAACCGCAAAATAATATCAATTTGTAAGTTCCAGTACTGGTCCAGTAACTAAAAAAATTAATTGTAATAATGGTTTCAAGTTTCATCTCCCATTTATAATTTTCAAGCGAGTTCATTGAATTCCAATATTTTATTTCCGCCCTCACGCGACAAGTCTGAAAGCGTGTCGACGCCATTTCGTAGTACACAAGCTATAGTAATTACCTGCTCGTTGGTAATGAGGCAGTGCGCCCTCCCGGAGCGAGACCACGTGGCTCAACGTAGGCACATGTAGCACGTTATTCGTCGTCTGCTACATGTGAGCTTTATTCTCTTAATTATTGTCATAAAGAAGTAATTATCAATTCAATGTTATACAATATTTTTCAATTTTTATTCACCGCATATTTTTATATAAGATATTTTAATTAACCAAATTAACTTTCATAATAATAATAATAATAAAGTAAAAAAAAATTGAAAGTTTGTGGAATAAATATGGAAGTACTGCATGGTTTATAACTTATATATGTGTCTAAATTGGATAGTTTATTTATTTTACTAGCATTAAGCAGAGAAAATGGCTTAAATGGGAAATTTTCCAGAATAGCCATGTTAGGGTTGATTTTTATAGATATTGAGCCGCTGAACATGAAAAAAAACGCGCCCACATAAGAGGTGGGGCTTCACTCCTAAAAATGGAAAAAAGAATAAACATCGCGATTTTCCCTCGTTTTTTCGATTTATTTCAAAAACTAAATCGACGATGGGTTTATATTATGATTGATATTTGTAGCTGATACTTAAACGAATCGATTGAGACCAGTTAGATAAAATTTAACCAAAAAACATTCCTTCCAGAGGGTGAAAAAGCCATACAATTACTAATTTTCAGTCGGTTGATACTATTTATTTTTCTCTAAATGCTGAGGGTTTCTTACAATTTTCGAAAATAAGTTATTCAGTAATAAAGTTAAAAAAAATGAAATTTTTAGATTTTTGAAAATTATAGGGAACCCTCGACATTTAGATAAAAATAAATAGTATAAAAAAATTCTTCTCAATAAGTACTTTATAATAAACAAACGAAAATTGAAATCGGATAACTATAGGAGCTGAGATACAGGAAATTTGATAACACCGGCGGGGGCCACCTTTCAAATATTTTTAGTGTATTTACGTGCATAAAAACATTGTTTCTTGTGCAGCCTTGATTGTAGGTATAAATAGAAGCTACAAGTGCAATTTGGTAAAAAAATATTGATTCCTGATTTTTTTACTTGGTTTTTAGTGCAACATAATTTTTTTTTATATTTCGTGTCACCCTTAAATATTGGCTAATACATATCATTGGTAAACTACTGGAAAAACGGAGAAACTGTGGTTTCTAGTCACTTAAACTAAAAATATACACCTTAACCACAATAAAACAATGTCACTCGACACGTGTTTCGACTTCACAAGAAGTCTGGAACTGTTAGGCTCCTGATGAGGACTTCTTGTGAAGTCGAAACACGTGTCGAGTGACATTGTTTTATTGTGGTTAAGGTGTATATTTTTAGTTTAAATCATTGGTAAAGCTATTCATATTTGGTTATAAAACGGTTGGAGCTTTACAAAAAATTTATTATTATACCCCTGAGTTATTTAATTTTTACTTACCTCTGAGAGGGTGTTCTTTAGTTAAATTTTTATCTAACTGGTCTCAATCGATTCGTTTATGTATCAGCTACAAATATCAATTATTATATAACCCCATCGTCGATCTAGTTTTTGAAATAAATTGAAAAAACGATAAGGACTCAGGGGACAGACACACACACAGTCAGACAACCACGGAACGAAAGTGCCTGTCTTTACTTGAAATGAAAAGATCTAATAACAATTTTAAAATCGGAAAACAATTTTTTTTCTCGTAGGTAAATCATTGATTCATTTTAGGATTATCGTTAATGAAGGTCAACAAATGGACGACTTATTAACCGTGATCATGTTTGCAATTATTTGTTTATGCAACATACCATTTAAATATGTGGAATACATATACTATTATATTTCTTCAAAACGCAGATGTTTTTAACTGTGTGACAAAAAACGTGTGCTATGTGCTATATACATTATACATACATAAAAGTTGTATAATACAATTATTCTGCATATACGTAATGCACGGAGTTATGCATTGATATAGGTGTTAATAACATAATAGATATCTACGTCGAAGGTACGTTTAGTACACCTGTTTACTAACACAAAACTTATAAGTTTTCTACATAATTTATACTTAAACACGTTTCCACTTGACATAGAAATTCGTATCACTAGTAAAATCATGCATATCTATATAGTTTAAAACAATTACCTTCGCCGCGTCTGTCTGTCTGTGTCCTGTGTACGATTTTCTCAGTAACTACTGAACGGATTTTATTTCGGTTTTCACTAATGGATAGAATGTTTCGTGAGTAAAATTTAGGTGCATAATTTGTGGATATTTTGTGTAAATTTAATTCAATCGTTGGAGAATTATCTTCACGTGCGCTGAGTAACACCTGGTCCAATGCGGTAGTATATTATGAAATCAACTAATATCAAGGAGTAGATTAGAAAATTTTACACTGGCTTTTTAGCCTAGACCAGCGATTCTTAAACTAGGAAACTTTTGCCGAGGGTGCGTAAAACATGTTTGGCATAAATTAAAATACTTTTACATATTTACCAATGATTAATTACTATCTAACGACCTTCTATATTTTTATGTCAGGGGGGCAGGGGTTATTTTAGTGTGTAGTTGTAGCTTGTTTCTGCAGTTGTAAAAACTAATTTGTGTAATGCAAAAAATTGAAAAAATGTATAATAAATAAATAAAATAATAAAATATGTGGAAAAAGGTCATTGCAGTTGTAAAAGCAAAAAATGTAAGAAATGTAGAGCAAAAAATAGGTCATTGCAGTTGTAAAAGCAAAAAATGTAAGAAATGTAGAGCAAAAAAAAGTTATTGCAATTGTAAAAACAAAAAATGTAAGAAATGAAACGCAAAAAATAAAGGTCATTGCAGTTGAAAAGCAAAAAATTTAAGTATGGAGCAAAAAAATACGGTTGTAAAATTTTCTTAAAATAACCCCTGCAAGGAGGGGGTCCCTGAAAAATAATTGAACCGCTGGCCTAGACGGTTTGAATATCAGTATATAAACAACTGAGTATTTGATTTATGAAGGTCAGTAGCAAACCAAGGAAGGGGGGGAGGGGGGCGGTCCGCCCCGGGCCACAAGTGCTATAGGAGCTCTGTGCAGCATATAAAAAAAATGACACTGAAAAGTAAGAAACATTACTAAGTGACCTTTTTTGAAGAAAAAAGTTCCCAAAAGTGAAAGGTCATTCAGTTACACTAGAGGATTTTTTTTAAGTAGAAGCGAAAACAGGTCATTTAGTTGCACCAGTGGGCGATTTTTAAATTAAATTTACTAAAAAAAAATGTTTCCGAAAAAATGATTTGTATACAATATTTCATAATGTGTCACCATTGGGGAGGACGGGGGCATAACTACCATTCCGCCTCAGGTTTCAACCTTCCTCAATCCTCCACTGATGAGGATATTAAAGTGATTGAAACACGTGTTACTGTTTAATAGGAAAATAGGTATGTTTGAGAGTTGGGGCATAAACGTGATAACATGTAAACTATAATTAATTAATAACTATAGTCGGGTAATAATTATTATTAATGTGAAGCTAAGGAGGGTTATGATATAGGCAATCTATGTATTTATGTATGTATACAGTAAGCGTTATGAAAGTGGGGGGGTAGTTTTTTTTAATATACGAACCATCAAAATAAATAATTTCACAATGCTTGAAGACCTTTTTTGCTCATCAATCAATTGTAAGAACAAAAAGAAGATCTTTAAACATTTTTTAATAAAAATGGTGGAATAATAAATACCTAACTAATAATTATCCGTATCTAAAGTACACCCCACATGGCGCGGGTAAGAAAAAGCGGATAATAAAACTAATTAGGTATCTTGTATTTTTTAAGAATTTTTTTTTCATATATAACATATTTTAATTTTGCTTCCTCGCAATATTGAAGATACGAGAAGCTATGTGATCGTTTCAGATTGAGACAAAAAAAAAAGTTCTCCAATTTCAAATTGATTTATCCGTTTCACGTCAAGACAAACACTTTTCGTTCCGTGTCTGTCTGTCTGTCCGTGTGTCCGTCTGTCCCCTGAATCCTTATCACACGCATAACTCATGAACCACTGAACCGATATTATTGAAACTTGGTCGGATGGTTGGGTTTAGTTTGAGGACGGTCCCATTTCAAAATCATCAAAATCGTGTGTAAGGGGGAGGGATGACACTCCAAAATATTTCTTTTTTCAAGATATCTCAAGAACGACACATGTTACGAGAAAATTTTATAGAATATTTTTTGTAGAGCATTAAATTTCCTATAAAATGGGTCTACTACGTTTGTTGTAAAATATTACCTTACAAAGATTTATCTTAATTTATTTTTAACATTCGTGTTTTGTTTTTCTAAATTGATATTTGATTGGATATATGAAATGTCATTTTGACGTTTTAAATGTCACTTTGACGTTTTAAATGTCATTTCGACATTTGCATAAATTTAGATTTAGATTGAAATTGTCAAAAAATCAAAATATATGAAAAAATATTCAGATGCATTTTAAGAAAAATTTCAAACAAAGATTTTTTAGTAAAATTTGTATAAAAATTAAATGGTTAACCAATGCCAGGCAATTTATCTGAACACTATCGGTTTTAGTAAATTTAGCACGAGGAAGTACTGTGCATTTACTTGGCAGATGTTTTTTGTATAGGTAACACTCGTAACACCATTATTAAAAATAGACGAATAACAAGGGATTACTGTACTTACATATAATATTTTTAAAGACAATGACACACTTTTCAAAAATGACGGAAAGCATTACAGCAATAACAAAGATGACCCGACAATATAATTAGCTTGTCAATTAAAATCTAATTAAGTAAAAATAAATACATTTTAAATAGATACGTATAAAGCAGACAACAGCAGGGGTAGTCAAGCGCGATTCGCTAATCGCATTTCGTTAGAGATAGCTTGAGATGTAGCGACGTGTGTATTTAAAATAAACTATTATTCTGTGGTCTATGCAAAGAGATTTTATGACATAGAGACAGTGAGCCAGCCGAAAACGATAACTCTCGGTAGAAAGAGAATGAACAAGATTATGGACCACAGAATAAAGATACACCAGAAACGACAGTCCACGTCACGTAGGTACTCAATATTTTCTTTCTCTTATTATTTATGATTGACGCCTACTTGCATAAAGTGCTATGGCTCACTTCCTCTATGTCATAAAATCTCTTTGGGTCTGTGAATTACTTATAAGATTTTAAGGGGGTATTCTAGTCTAGAATTTTGAAAATATCGATTTTTTTTCTTCCATATTTTTAAAGATTAGACCTTCAAGAATATATCCTCCAAAGGAATTTTTAAAATTTCAAATATTTACAGAGTTATAGCTATATAAAAAGAAGGCCCAATGTATGGAGCAAGAATCGCCAATTAACGAAATGTAAGTACAGACTTTGCTCAAATCTTTAAATGCGTTTTTCTCGAAACTACTTTTTCTAATACGTCTGACGGGATTTCTCAAGTTCTAATAAACCGATTAACTTGAAATTTGGTGTGGACCTTCATTATACATATATCCCCTTATTGTTGGAACTATAATTATGTAAATATTTTGGTTTTTTTTTATTTTTAAAAAATTCAAAACTTTGAAAAAAAAGGGCAAAAAATCACTTTTTTCAAACAGCCGCCATTTTGTGAATTTTTTTTTTTAATTTCGGTAGTTCAGACGATAGCGACATTTTTACTAATTAAGAAAAAAAAATTTCTTTTCTTTTTCAGATCACCAGAAGGGTTGGAATTATGTCAAGAAGGACGCACCCTTATTTTTCACCCCGCCACTTTACCAGCCTGTAATTTTTTCAATTTAAAAAAAAAAAAAAAAATTTTGTATTGTTAAAATACTTTCTTACGAATCCTTACGTGAGTGGCAGGGGAATTCTAAAGCGTTACTTCGTTAGTTATATCTTCTAATTAATTATTTTAAAATACGTTAATTGAAACCAGTTTCAACTACTTATATTGAGATGACCTTTTCCATGACCCCTTATCTTATCACGGGCTCATGGTTCAGTATTTTCTGTGGGCCTACTCGTGTTAAGAAACCTATTAGACATTTTTTACGACAAAAAAAGTTTGTTGACTCGCCGCGCCGATACTCCCCTTAGCTCCGGACTCACAGGCTAAAGTCCTGTCAGCCCCTCCTTGTGGGGCCATGACCTTTTCATATAGATGTACCTACTAATCAATTTTTTAATAAAAATAGGTACCTACTATTAAAATATTATATTTTTTCACGCGTCTTACAAGGGGACATTATACGATGTATGGACGAGGGATTTCAGACAGCTTTTGGAAGGTGAAACTAGAATAAAAATAAAAATACATGTGTCCAAGAATTTAATCTCGTGGGCATTATTAATAAAGATATTAAATTTTGAAAATTATTATACTACCTACTATGTCTTATCTTATGCAGCAATAATTGGCATTGTAAATATTCTATTCTATGAAAACAAATTTTAAAATCTTTTTCCTTTTTACTTTTCTTTTTTTTGTTATTTATTTTCATTATATAGTTTTTAACTTCCAAGTTTTACGTTACTATGTATCTCTCCGAAAGGAGAATGAGTTGTAATGTATTATAATGCTTAAATAAATAATAATAATTATATTTTATGTAGGTATACTGTATCAAGGTACCTGCTGGCACCATCAATATTTTTAAATTAAATGTACTGAATTATAAATATGTGTTGATATTTGATAACTGCAATTACTGGATATTAATCCAGGGCAAGTATAAGGCGGGTACAGTGCGTGACTTTCACGCAGAGACCAATCGCCGAAAGCGACAAAATTTGACTAAAATTTCTCATTTTCACCTCAATTTCCAGTAGACAAATTGTATGAGATTAGGGTATAAGGAGTAAAAAAATTTAAATAGTTCTTCCAGAAATTGAAACAGGGCGCAAAAGTAAGAAAAGTAAGTTTGAGGGGCGGAAAAATCGTGATATGACAAGTAAAAAAAAAGGTCATCAATAATAGATGGGGAGCGGCAATTTGACCTATAAGAAGCGAAGGCGACAAAATAATTTTTCACATATCATCTGAATCCTTGGTGTCGCGTCGGTCCTGTATTAATCTATACACATTTAACTGTCTTACAGCGTGATTTGGTGATAATTGATTATATTTTGTTTAAAAACAGTGGACAAATATTATCGCGATTCGGCACACTATCAAGAAAAGTGTATTTTCTTATATATGTATATAGGTAAATGCTTTACATTGTTTTAAATTTTACAACTTTATTTTATAACGTTTGTGTAATAGCACTAATCATTTTGTAATCATTAGCAAGTGTTCATTTCTAGGTGTTCATTATTGGTTTTACGTTGTACGTTACTGATTTTACGTTGTTCATTACTGGAATAATAAAATAAACAAAATAAAAGGCTATAATTAAAATAACAAACTATATTTGCGGATTTTGGTAATTAAATTGATTGAATAAAGAGGTAGTTGTTTTATTAGTAACATGAGTTTATGAGAATTACAAAAAAGTATCCCATCAATCCAAAAAAAATAATATACTTTACTGGTGCCAGTACCTTATATAGTCGAGCGATTAATGTGCTAACGAAGCAACGCGGTGAACGCTGGTTCCAAACTCGGTTTGGGAATTTAACTTTTTATTTTTATTTGCAATTGTTTTTTATTTTTTACCATTTTCTTATACATATTTTGGCTAAATCTCGTTTAAGCGTTGATTTTTTAGATAGAAAATATTATTATCGATAATGCATAGTTTTGGATTAAAATATAAGTATTATCATGTAGGTAAATTTAATGGTTTATTTATAAAATTAGTTAATATAAATTTTATTAATGAAACTAATTTCATAGAATCATAGAATTTTATATTTTACAACAATGTCATAATTAAAATAAATACATTACTTACTTGTTTTGTTTACCAATTAAATGACAGATCAATGTTGACCACCTGCTAAATTGTATCCTTATTCATTATCGTCTATAATAAAACAATCATATATTGATAATAATGTTATATTTAATAGAATTCATAAATATTTCAAATTTGACAAAATATACAATATACGTGTATTATTATTATTACTAAATATGTAAATCATTGATAAAAACCACCATGAACGGAAATCTCAATAAAGAAGCTAAAAATTTTGGTTTTTGAATTGATAAATGACCGCGACCCCTCCTTACCTCTTTGTAAATTGTTTTTAAGATTAAATTTTTCCTCTATATAATTTTGTGTTCAGCTCACCACCACATATTTATAAAAATATCCTGTATGATATTATGAATAATAATAATAAATTAAAAATAAAATATTCATAAAATTACTACAATTTATTTATAAAAATACATACTGTCAAATACTGATTATCTCTGGGTTAATGAAAATAAATGTGTTAACGTTTCCTATCTACATGTATATTCATTTCAGTATTCTGATGTAAATGATTAATCTCCAAAAATACAGCAGCCCACTGAGTTATTATATATTGCCCACATTAAAATTAAATAAATGTTAATAATCAGGTCTGCTTTGTGTTTTATTTACCTGCATTTGACAGGACATACAATCAATCCTGCTAATTTACAGATTGCGATTCACGCAATACTAACTTATACAAAATCTAAAAAATGTCAGATGTAATATATTATTAAATATAAATTAATTTTATTAAGTTCCAATAAGGGATCAAATATTTATTTTTAATCCTTCGAAATGGCAATATTAAAAACTTTGTAGTTTTTGGTCAAAAAAACTGAAGCTCACATTTCTTTTTTCAACTTTGATAATATGCTCTGGGTTAAATAATAGCAAATAACTTTGCCTGGTACTATTTTTCCATCTTTAAATTCTTTTTTTTGTCTGCAATTATTTTTGTCTTTCTTACCCAACGTTAAAGCGAAAGAATGTATAAAAAGTACTTCACGCCTCGTCTTATTCCAAAATTGTTTCATTTGGCCTTCAATGCTACACATTGTATTAAATAACGTTAACCACAGATAATAATCGGCATTAGACTGTATGAAAATAATAATTTATTTCTAAATATCAACGTTTCAAGATCATATTACGCATTCCTATATCAGGCAATAACAAAAAAATTATTTAAAATTTATCTAAGCATGTGGAACATTTATTACTTTTTCTTTAAATAATGTAATTAAAGAATTGCAAATAACCACAATCAAAATCCTCATAAGAGGCAGGGAGTTGCAAATCAAACAATTACAAAATTAATTCAGTTACTGTTTTCAAGATAATATTAAAATTAATGTACCTAAAGCTGCATAACGAATTTAATCTACCTGAAAATAACACTGTTCCCACTTTATATAATATAAATATCAACAGTATTTTATTCGGAATAATGTTACACGTGGCTTTAAACCAAACAAATTTCGATTTATTACTAATATTTGATATATTGAAATTTAATAAATGCAGTTATAACAGACAAAATTAAATATAGAGCCTTGATTAAAATAGTAGACTAAAATATTATATTGTTTTGATACAACACACCAATATTGTCAAGCAATTCAATATACAAAGAAAGGTTGAAAAGTTCTCGGCCTCAGGGGCTTGATATCGTAATTGCTTTTGCTATGAGTAAGTAGTTTTACAACTCTTAATGAGTATATGGAGCAAAAATCAGATAATTAGTGTAATAATGTCTATTAAGTAATTAAACAATAAACATCACTATGTTTGAGTCATTGACGTTATTATATTCCTGACCAAAACCAGGAAAAAGTCAAAATAAGTTTATGAACAGATATCTCAGATATCTGCCATTTAATGTAATCTGAGTTTTGCTCTAAGAATTCTGCAACTAGTGACCCCATAGCACAAGCAATTGCAATAACAAATACCTCAGACCAAGAACTTTTCAGCCTCCGTTAGTACTTCAGTATTAATAATATACAATATTAGAATTAATAACAAATAAATGCAGCAAAAAAATACTCCTGCTTTAATTAGTAATTTTTATTATAAAAAATCTCCAAAGGAAAACTTTTTTCTTTTATTTGTTTCTCTAACCGCCAGATATTAATAATATAAATATACATATAGATTTTATTCACCGTTATTCACAGTTTATCACGTAAGATATATATATTATATATATAATTTATTTATACTTATTTAAAATTAAAAAATTATAATAAAATAGGTTACTACAACTTACATTGTAAAATATTATAAATTTACTACATAATTTGAGAAGAAAGTTATACAATTGCCACTCTACTCTGGAATGGAAAAACGGTGCATTTTATATATTTTGCTTTTATTTCCCTAATGATACATCTTACTCAGAAAATTTATACATCCTCTATATTAATTATAATTTTTATTTAGCTAAAAACGATACATTAAATAGCATTTGTAAAATGTACCATTACAAAAAAAATATATTTTAATACAAATCAAATACATAAGTCACTCTTTAAATTTGATTGAAATCACAAAAATCTGAGATTATTATACTTTTAAAAGTTAATTAAATAAACACCATTATTATTTTCAATATTATACAATTTTTCATAATTTTAACTAATCGGAATGTATTAAAAAATAGTCCCATGGTTTGAAAAGACTCAAGTATTTGATGTAGCGAACGAATATGATTCCAGAGCTGTGCAACGTAATAGAGGAGGAAATACAACAAGCGGTCTATACGAGAGGGGCCCAGCCAATATATACCATACAACTAATATGAAATCATTGATTTATACACTTATCACCACTTCACTGTGTCCGAAGAGTCTCTGAGCCACGCTTTGAGCCCACGTACGCGATCACTTGCAACAGTTCGCGCCTACTTTTGCTCCGCTTGCGTCATTTCCTTCAACTAATCTGCGTCCACCTTGTCCTACAGCGCCTGAAGAACCGCCCGACTGCTCGTTCTTTGGCAGCTTCTTAGCTATAATAATAAAATAATTGAAAAATATTAATAAATAAATCAAATATCAAAAAAAAAAATATTAAAAAAAACGTTTTTGTCATCATGATGTGCAATAACCAGTATTGCCAGCCAGACCTTGATATTAGTAACCGAGACTGGTTTTAAAGCATGAAGGGACTCAAAACTTGCATAATAAAATTCTGTGGTTTCTGACATTTCATCAGAAACATTATTAACACTTTATTTCTTATCCATTGTAAAAGTGTACAAATGAATCTAGTGTTTAAAACAGAACAATTAAATTCAATCACATGGTTGAATTTACAAAAATTCTACTACGTATTGTGCTCCCAATCACAAATGATCACCAGACATTTGGAGAGTTTTCATAAATATAAGTAGAATCAACTTTCTAGAAAAATTAGATTATAGCCGAGGATTAGTGACATTGTAACTGAAGTAAAATAACATTGTCAGCATAAAAATTATTTTAAATTGATTCAAGATTAAAATTATGAATTATTATAATACAAGATAACCTTCAAATCAATGTTATAATATCTAAGTTCAACTTTATATATTATAACACAGTGCTGTCAAACTATTATGAACACAAGCCAAAAAGTCTTCCAAAAAATGCCTCGTTATGTATATTCAAAAATAGCATCTATATTTTCCTTAATAAATTTACAACAAAAAAAAATACATTAACTCTAGATATAATTACAAAATTTTATATATTTTATATACCTATTATATACAACAAAAAAAAGAAATTATAAATATATGTTTTTACCATAAAGGAACTTTTTGGGAAAAAGTATATATATTCTATACTGCTGTAATTTGCAATGTTTTAAAACTGTATTTTATATTTTTTTTAAATTCAATATTAATATTTTAATAAAATAATTGACACCACTGGTATAACAAATAAAATTAAAATTTCAGTGATACAGTTTGGTAAACACTGTTATAAACAATATAATACTCGTAATATATATTTTAATATATTAATAAAATGATTATAATATACAGTCTGGTTAATAAGAGTAAAATTTATATTTGGAAATCTGTTATACTAAAAACTTATGAACAAATAGGTAGAATGTATCTTCCTCTCAGTTATTGCCCTAACAAAAAAAAATACATTTTTCAGAAAAATTTTCACAAATAAAAATAGCTTTGAGTACATGAAAATATAAATTGCAATTAGGAGAATATGGAATTTTTGATGCAGCCCTTCTTTGCATAAGAAGTACTGTTAGATTAACTTGGTCTACCCCATTAGTAGACTTCTGTGGACCGCAAAGACAAGGATTTTAGTGGAAAATAAGCCTCAATATCAAACAATAGACAACAGCAGTGATTGGACTAAATATTAATATAAAAGCATCTAAGCAAATGAGTAGTGTGTGTAATTTTTTAAATAAATAGTTTTTATGTTATATTTAAATACTTGACATGTTCTTGTCAAACAGACTATATAATAACACTCATTAATATTATCTTAAATACCAAATCTTACATTAATATTATAGTTATCAGATATTTTTGGTAATTATAAAAAAAATTCAAACAGTAAAATAATTTAATAAATCAAATTAACAGATAAATCCACCACACTATTTTAAGATACTGAATCATTTTTAATCCAATCTACAAAAATAAACAAGTATTTTCAAAATGGCACGTAGCAAAAACTTCAGAGATAAAGGATTTAACATTTACATGGCTTCACTCTACCTTAATATGTAATTATGTAACAAAACATTGTATGAAATTACTATTTTAATTATAGTAATTATAAATACAATTCCTGAACATTGTCATGACTAAAAAATTAATCCTTGAAAATCTGTATTATATGATTAAAAATAAATACACATTGTACGGACTTTTATAAATGAAATAAATAAAATAAGTGTTATCAAAAATGTAACTGATATTATAATTAATGCGCATGTGTATAAATCAATTTTAGATAAAACAGTACGTAATAAATTCTTAAAATGTTAACTACATAAAAATATAATTTTATTTATAAAAATTTTAATATGCTAAAAGGTAAATATAAATGTAATATGTTTATAAAAGAAAAAAATCTTTGTCAAAAGAATAAAGGTTAATTTCTGATAACATTTTATTGATACCATAATATTTCCTAATGTGTAAATTTTAACTTTATTAAATTGCATATTTACTTAAGGCATTCTCTCTGTACAAAAAATCCATATAAATAAATAATCTGTGAAATTACTTTAAAGTAAAATTATCAGTATAAAAACAATCAATCGGATTAACTGTTAACATTAAAAAATTAATAAAAACTTTTCTATTAAAAAGCAATATTAATTAAAAATAATATAAATGTTTTGAAACTTACCTATCTCAAGGAATATATCACTAACATTCAAAGCCGTTTTAGCTGAAGTTTCCATAAAAAGCAAAGAGTTCTCATCGGCATACGTTTGGGCCTCATCATACTCTACACTCCTTTTGTTTACCAAATCGGCTTTATTTCCAGCTAAAGCTATTACAATATTTGGCGATGCTTGCCTCTGCAGTTCCTTTACCCACGTTTTAGCACGGCCGAACGTATCGTGATTCGTAATGTCGTACACGACAATCGCTGCCTGTGCCCCTCGATAGTACATCGGTGCAAGACTGTGATACCTACAATATCAAACACCGAATAAATTTCATGTTTAAATTTTTACCTGTAGTAGTTTAGTTTTTCAAGGCCAAGCATGTAAAGAATAAAGTACAGTAATGAAAATAAAAATTAAAAGTAAGCCACATTAATGCCAACAGCAAAAAGTTCAATGTAGTTACTAGTATACTGTTCACAACGATTAGGTATAGTTATAAAAGGTATTAACAAAATAAGTTTTTGTATTTACAAATAAACTCAAGTATACTGTATTTGTATTTAAAATATTACTTACCTTTCTTGACCGGCAGTATCCCAAATCTCAAATTTTATAGTCGTATCATCAACACATACAGTTTGTGTAAGAAAAGCAGCACCTATCGTACTCTCTTGATACTCATGAAACTGGCCTTTTACAAATCGCAGAACCAAACTAGATTTGCCTACAGCCGACTCTCCGAGCAAAACAAGTTTAAATTGACATATTTTGCCCTGTGTTGTACCATTCGGCCTCTGCGCTGCACCACCTCTAGTTGCCATCTCGTATAATTAAACTGCATACAAATAATATAGTTTTAGAAAACTCTACAGTGCAATAGCACTAATACTTTTTATTTATAACGTTCGAAATGTTATACTTTGTACTTGGTCTATAATGTACAATATAATGGCACTGATGAAAAGATAAAGAAATCACTTTGTTTAAAATGGCAGCAATAGCATTAACATTAGCATTGGTTTAAATTATTAAAAATACAGAAAACGTACTGATACAAGTGATACAAGTTAATTAAAAACAAGATTGGAACTGGAAACTGATATATTAAACAATTATATTTACGACGTAAACGCTTTTAAATCAGCTGACATATTTTGACATTTTATGAAAATGTAATGTTGACAAAATGTATAATAGATTAGACAACCAGAATATTCTTATACAACTGACGTGAAAACTCTTACTAATTAAATGACTAGTGGCGATGACGCATTTATTAAGATATGATTTGATAAAGTATACATCAATATTTAAGCCTAACCTACCTTCTAATAGACACAAAAGCAATTGTGAATGTTGATACAGGACGGTATCTATCCGTAATATTACACATGCACTATACTCCGACTGATTTTTAAATAAATTCTTTTAAACTAACGCATTTACATGAGTAAACACACAAAAACAGATCAAAAAAGACGACTTTTTTCAAGAACGGATGAAGCCAGTCACAAGTCTAGCAACTCATCCGCCCTTCGCACAAACTAAATGACAAATATGAAAGAAGCCACATCACACTGTATTTTAATTAATAAAATTTAATATGTTTACTTTAGATTATAAATATTGTATATCTGCCTATCTATTACGGAAATTGCAGTGATAAAAATTATATTTCCTTACAATATATCAATATAATTAAATAAACAATAGGAACTACTTTGTGTGGAAGCTATATAACAAATTCATGCGCAAGACGCGGATTATTTGAATTACTATAGTAACAATTTTTGAATTATTTATATAAATAAATTGTTTAATAATTTATTAATTGCTAAAATATTTGTCATTATTTAATTATGAGTATTAGATTTTATTTTATTTGTATTTATTAATTTTAAAATGGCAGGAAATTATAAGAAATTTATAGATAGAAATCCGATTATTAGTGCTGTAAGGAATGTACAAAGTGAATTCTCAAATTGGTTTAATTAATGCTAATAACTTTTAAAGGCTGGAAAGCAGTCAGGGGATCCTAATTTGACATTAGCAAAATGTTTGAGATATTATTCTACCGAAGATAAAATTAACGCATTGAAAAATGATGTTAAACTATATGATAAACGCCCTACTTTTATATATCCATTACCTCCATTAGATAACTGCAATCGACATTCTGGAACATATACAAGGGTTTGGAAAATTTATATTAATAAATTAAAAACTTTCAATTAACATTGTATCGGTGTACATTTTTTAACTACTCAATTTAACAGGTAGGTCAAGTGATTAATCCCGAAGTTAAAAATAACTTTGAGCATTTAATCGACGAATTAAAAGAAACAAATTATAATTCTTATTGGAAATTACCAGTGGGGAAATCAAAAGACCCTAGATCTGGTTTACCTGCAGGATTGGATTATAAAAATTGTACTTTCGGCATACCTTCAAAAAAGTGTAAATATTTTTCGTAGTTTTGATTTTCTAATAAATCTAAAAAAGTGCATTGACAACCACAAGGTTCTTTATTTATAGGTACTACTGTTAAGGAACTAGTAAATCCTCCAAAAACATATACGGAAGTATTTTTAGAAGCAGATAATTGGCATGAAAATTACGTTTTTACTCATAATGACTATAATCCCGGAGAACAAATAAATCGAAAGTAAAATATTAAATAAATCGCTTTCAAAATTTGATATTTTATAAATAAACATATAATGTATAATGGCGTAGCTAGGGGTTGGCGAAACTGGCTCCGGTCGGGGGCGCCCACCCTAGGAGGGCGGAAAATGGATCAGAATAGCATTATCAGGATTAAAAAGTGGCACGAGAAGTAAAAATAAAGGTTTCAGAAATGAATGAGGGACGGGAAATTTTAAGTGGCAACGAAAAAAAAGGTCTTCAATAACAACAGGGGGCGCTGTTTTCAGTTTTCGCCGGGGACTCCTTGCTACGGCACTGATAATTTATTAACTATAATTAATAAAATCACTATTTTTAGTTACATGAAGCCCCCTTTCGATCAATATAAATTATATGGTGAAAAAAATCATATAGGTAAAGGTGGAATTTTTGTTAAAAAATGTGTTAATTGGTTCAATAATAAACCTGTGTGTATTGTTGATGAAAAATTAGCAAAAAGAAACAAAAAACAAATATACACAACTAATGAATATTGTTTAAGGTCAGTTAATTAATGTTTAAAATTGTTGTTTATGTATTTAAAAACGAATGTTTTATTTTTTACCAAAACAAACTATATAGTTATATTTATAAACATAAAACAAATGACTAACAATAATGGTTATATGTACAGTCGCTTGTTATGAAAGTCGGGTGCCTCAGACAGAATAAATATTCAGGCTTCCCATTTTTTTTTTGAGTAACATTAAAAAAAAATTCAGTCATCAAAAAAATCTAGCCCTGAATCTCGAAATATTTGCTTGTCTCAATTTAATTAATTAAATAGACTACCCGGCATACAAACATAACACGAATATTAATTAATTTTTTTAAATTAATTCAAATACTGAAACGAAAATAATAATTATTAAAATTAATTTTAAATTATATCACAGAATAATAAATATAAATCAAATTGATTTTTTTTTTATATTAATATGTGTGTTATATTTATTTATAATGAAAATTGCTGCAGTATACACATTGACACGTTTAAAATTCATATAATAATAATTTAGCTTTTGTTAATTTTAAAAATGAGGTATATCTTTATATGTATACCTATAATATACCATTTTTTTAACAGAAACGACATTAAAATTAAACAGGATTCGTTTGGAGTCAAAGAAATACTTCAAAACGCTCCCACAGATTCTTTTAAAACAAAACTTGGTGACTGGATTAAGCATTCAAATAAAATTAGATTTATTCTTAAAAAACGTTTAAATCCCGTATTCGATCCAAAAGAATTTTTATATCGTTTAAAATATTACGATAATGTAAGAATGCGCCAATTAAAATTTTAAAACTATAAATGTGTAATTAATTAGTAATACTGTACCTACATTGTTTTATTATAGGACAAAACAAGTATATTGCCAAAACATCAAGTATATGAAGTTTGTAAAGAATTTAATGTGTCTTTTAACAGATCTCTTTTTGAACCTTTTATGGAATATTTAGAAATTATGAAGAATGATATGATAAATTTCAAACAGTTTTGTGATCTAATTGACCCACAGAAAGAATATCCAGATATGCTGTTTTTAAAAGGTTTTAAATTTTATTGTGCAACAATCAACTTTCAATTAGCCAATCAGAGCATGCTTCTTTAATGCCTATTTTCCACCAATACTAGACCGACAAAACAGAAATATGTTTTATAAATTGAAATATGGGTCCATTAAAAAAAAAAACGCCATATTTTTGTTCTATAGTAGCAAACCATTAGAAAATATGCTTTTTAATATTACACAAATTTGAATTTCATACTGTAACAATTATCGTTCAACCAATCAAAACGTATCTATTCAAAAATTGAATATTACTCGGTAACTACTGGCTCAAAAATCTTTCAAAAAATTGGTAACGAGGTTTTGGTGGGACTACCGACAAATATTAGTCAACAATATCATTTCAAATTTTGGAGAAATATGGAGGGGCGTCATAAGAGTTAATTTTTTAATTTTCATATCTAGGTATTTGGGGTGTCAAAATGTAGATCTCAATTAGTAGAATATGACCCAATTTTTATGTTTTTTTCTAACTCAAAAATGCACCTGTAAGTGGTTCCAAACAATCTACGTAGCACGTACTTTGAAACTTTTACGGCATACACCCGTATATGTCTTGACTGATTTTTTCTATAATTTAAAACAAATTATATGTTCCAATTTAACAGATATACCAGAAGAATACCTTCATTATAAAACAACTAGTCAAGCTGCAGCTGAAGATTACAAAAGTATCGATAATTCTGGTTAGTTTATCTTAATAAATGAATTATTTTTGTTGTAATTATTTATTCTTTATTCAGGATTGCGGCCAGCTGGAACAGATTTTCAAGAATCGATAGAACAAAATGTTAATACTAACTCTACTATGAGGTCTTGTATTAATCCATCTATTTTTACCGTTTTTGGTGTAAACCATATAGACTTCTTCCAGGTATTTTATTGATTCAATTTTATTTTTTAAATTAATACAATAATTTTTTTTAGATACGAACAAAAAAAGACATCAGAGATATTTTTGAAGGGATTGGCTTTAAAATGAATAATGCAGAGTTTGAAGAACTTTGGAACGAAGCTTCAAAACAAAGTATTGATGGTTTCGTATGTGTTGAAACATTCAGAAACGTTTTGAATAATAGATCAGAAAATAAAAAATGTAACTGTACTGAAAACGATATTTAAATTATAACATTTTTTTATATACCAAAAAATGATATTTTTTATTTAAAATTTATGTACAAAGTTAATTTATGCATGTTCATATTGTGTTTTTATCTTTTGTCTTTTCTACTTTTTGTTGATTTCTTTTGCTTTTTATTATGATCTTTTTCTTTGGATTTTTTTTCTTTAACAATGTGTTTTCCTTTTTTCTCTACTTGAAGTTTGTTTTTGTTTTTCTTTCTCTTTTTTCTTTCTTCTTCTGAAGATGAACTTGAATCTGAAAAATAAGAATGAAAATTCTGAATTTGTTCTCCATCTTTTAGTTGTTCATAACATTTAATGTTTGCTATTTAGAATTAATTAATACCTGAATCTGAAGAGTCACTACTTGAGCTGCTATCACTACTGGAACTGCTTGAACTCGAATCAGAACTTGAAGAACTACTAGGTTCTTTTTCTTCATTCCCATTAAACACTGGTGGTTGAGGTGCTGTTGGAACAGACTTCAAATGTTCTCTTAGTTCATCAGTGAGACCTCCCAAACCAATAGAAGTAAAAAAATTGATAGCAAATCTTGTATTTTTTGGATTATCCCGTGGAAATATTCCAGCAAAGGATTCTTGTAATGTTTGATCTTTGAGTCGTTCATTTAGTTTACTTAAGCCCATGTATTCTGCCAATTCTTGAAATACTATTTTGATAAAAATACGACTGGAACTTGTCGTATCATCTTTATTAAGTTTTATTATATTTAAAACATCCCAACTAATTGCATCAGTGAAAAGTAGATGTGCGAAAAACTTACTAACATTTCTTAATTTGTTTATATCTAATCTATGTAAAGTAGAATATGAATCTCTAAAAATTTGTTCAAACGGTGCAACATATATACGATTTATCTGACAAAATCGCTGTGCAAGAAGACCATAAAATTTTTCATATGTTCTCTGTTCAGCACAACAATCTAAAAACATATGACACAGTTCTGATTCTTGTCCTGGTTTTAACTGCATCTTCATTAATTTATGTGCACATTCTTCAAAATCCAAGCTCGATTGAATTGTCAAATAAATCGTACGCCTTAATGCTAACAGATTTGTCTCTGTATTATCAATAATAACACCTTCTTTCTTTTCTTCTTCTTCTTCATCACTAGATTCACCAGAACCGTCTTCGGATCCTGAACTAGAATCACTTCCAAGTATTTCTTTACTCAATGCTTTATACTTATCTTCATTTTCTAAAAATTCACCATCAAATCGAAATACATTTAAAATATCATCACCAGCTTTAACATCATCTAACGTAACAAGATGTGTAAATTGATCATCTTCTTCTACAATATCTAACTCCTCCATTACAGCTACATGATCTTTAAAACCATCTTTACGGATCTGGAACATTACTTCAATCATGTACTGCACTCTTTTATCTAACTGGCCTTCGTGTAATATGTTCCGTAACATTTCAAATATGGCATTGATACCTTTTGATGAAACTTCAGTTAACTTCTGTCCACTCTCTTTCAAAAATGCAATTGCAACTTCAACAGAATCATCTGTAGGACTTTCAACAAGCAGTGTAAGAATTTCTAGAGCTAAGATTTCATGTGCAACTCTTTGATTTACAAGATGAGCGACAAAAGTTGCTGATGAAATACATGTACTTTTATCATTGCGTTTAAATCCACGTTTAAATTGTAAAACTAAACGTTTCAATAGCAATTCTCCAATATTGGGAAATTTTGAGTTTATTATAGATACTAAAGCTGCATACACATGTGTGAAAGTTGGAGATGCTGCTTGGGCTTGTATAATGGATTTACATAGTAAACCTCTGCCTCTTACTATATTTTCTCGTAATAGTTCTCTTGTGATTGTTCTAATATTTGCCACATTTACTTTATTTATGTATCCGTGTATTGATTTCTTCAATGCTTCCCATGAAATACGTTGATACGCAACTGAAGATTTATCTGTAATTTGTGCTTGCATCATACGTAATTTAGCTGGAGGTATGTAAGCACCACCAGTTTTTGTTGTAAGCAAATCAACAGTTTTCTTTTGCTTTAGTGTCATTTTTTGAGGATCATTCTCAACTACTTTTTCTTTATCTTCAGATTCTTGGTTTTTGTTTTCTGAATTTCTGTTTTTTGATTTATCATCACCGTAATATCGGTTACCTATGAATTTTTCATTTATTTCATCATCAGATTTATTTTCTGGCTTTTTTTTACTACCCCAATACCTTGGATACTCTTCTCTGGGATTATCAAGATCCCTATAGTTCATCATTCTCTTATATTCCTGATTTCTCCTATGATATTCATATCTATCATTTTTGTTACGTCTGTTATAGTCACGGGATTCTCTTGGTGAAGTTCTTCTGGGCTTACGAGAACGTTCTTCAATGTCCTCATCATACTTTTTTCGTTTAGAATCTTTATTTGTTTCCTTTGAAAGATTTTTTTCATTATTTTCTTCTGCTGAAGAATTAGATTCCTTACGATATTTTTTTTGTTTAGATTCTTTATTTTCATCTTTTGAAGAATTCTTTTCAACAATTTCTTCTATCGAAGAATCTGAATTATATTTATCAATGTGCTTTTTACGTTTAAACTCTGTCCTTTTATCTTTTGAACTTTTATCAGTAATTTTATCTACTGAAGAATCTGAATTATATTTATCATTATACTTCTTACGTTTTACCTCTTTTCTTTTTTCTTTTGAAGTTCTATCAGAAATTTCTTCTACGGAAGAATCTGATTTGTATTTATCATTGTGTTTTTTACGTTTTAACTCTTTCTTTTCATCTTTTGAATTTTTACCCAAAATTACTTCTACTGAAGAGTCAGAATTATGATTATCACTATGTTTTTTACGTTTAAATTCTTTTTTTCGATCTCTTGAATTTTTATCAGAAATTACTTCCACTGAAGAATCTGAATCATCTTTTTCGTTTCCCATTATATTAATGTGGTTTAGTATTTAGGTTTATAAAATAATAACACAAATATTTTATTTCTTTTAATTAATTTAGAATTAGGTATTAAAGTTATTTTCCAATAAATGTAAAAACCACGTAATAACAAGTATTAACCACAAAACTACACAAAAACGTCTATGACAAAAACTGTTATTAATATCTAGCTTCAGAGCAATGCTGTCATTTGCCATCTATATATGCCAACTTCATATTACATCTACGCAATATGACAAACATGACAAATAAAAATTGTATATGTATGTATATGACTACAACGACTACAACCTTCGAGCATATACCTACTAGAGGCAGCCTTGCCGCTCGGCCGTGCAAAACAAGCGTGCAAGAGAGAAAGCGCGAATAAGTATACATCCTTTTTCTCTCACTCCGCGTGCTGAATTCGGCGAGCGAAAGAGAAAGGTTGTAAACTTATTCGCGCTTTCTCTCTTGCACGCTTGTTCGCACGGCGGACGGAAAGGCTGCCTCTAGTAGGTATATGCTCGAAGACTACAACAATTAAAAAATTACAATATTTTGAATTTAAATATTCAAAATAATATGTAACGTTAAATTTAAATTAGATGAGCTTAGAAATATTATGATTATAAAACGTAAAATCTTTAACATACTTATTACCCTTCTAAATATTTGAAATATAGAAATTCGTACACATACCTATAAAAAGATAAATAAAGAACCAGCCATATTCTTCTGTAATATTTTACATTCTTCATTCTAAAGTCTTCGTCATAATGACGTGCATAGAAATATATTTATATATAATCACAATGAACAAATATCTAATTTTTATTTCATTTTGGAACTCTACCGATGAAACATTTCATTAAAGTATGTGATATAATATTTAATAATAATGATAATAATAATTGTTTTAATTAAATTGTGATTGCCATCATTAAAAAAAATTGTGATTGATAGATAACTGTGATAGGTATATTATAAACTAAAAACGAAATATATTAATATATTACATTTAAATTAATATAATTAATTTGTAAAAATAAAATAAATATTTGGGGTACTAAAAACAATATATTAGATTTAAGTAGTTTACATAATGTATGTATATTGTATATAGGTATGATTATAAATCATTTTATATTTTTATTTGTACCTATTTATAGTAGTTATTATTATTATGTCAGAGTAACTATTACTAATTAAGTGGGAAATGTGTCCGCTATTAAGTTTCTAATATTAAAGGGCCCTCCCATTTTCTAATAAGTTTTTTTATCATTTTTTAGTACAAATGTTGTATTAAAAATATTTATTGAATATTGATGAAATTTTGCATATTTCGAAACACTTTTATTTAACAATACCTACAAAAAAAGCACACCGCTGCATTATTTTTCATTTTACAAGTTTTGCTTCTAAATATTCCTAACATAGGTACGCTCACGCCGCGTTATACAGGGTGGGGCATTTAAAGTGTTACAGTTGATTATCTCAGAACTATCGCATATTTGAAAAAAATGTTTCAACCAAAAAATATTTGGTTGTAAGGAGGTAATCGAATAGTAATATTTATTTGCTATTTTAACTTGGCCTTCAAGGATATTTGAAGGTCAACATCATTTTTTTAAATATGAACCTATAGTTTTTATTTAGTAGTCTTATTTTACGTGAAAAAATACGAATCTTTCATCGAAAACTTTTTTTTGAATAACCCAAGCTTTCCAAGGTATCTAACAAAATAATTCGAGATTTTGAATTTTCAAGAATTTTTTACTCAGAATCCATAAACTTTAGAAAAAAAGTACAAGATACAAAAAATGTTTTTTTTGGTCTAATGAAACTTGGAGAATTATTCTAGATTTTTTTTAATATTTCGTACTTTTTTTTGTTTTTGCTAAAATAAAATAAATAGAAAAAGTTTTTAAAATTTTTTAAATAATTCTCCACGCTTTATTAGATTAAAATAAATATTTTGTGTATCCTGTACTTTTTTTCTAAAGTTTGTGGTTTCTGAGTAAAAACTTGAAAGTTCAAAATCTCGAATTATTTTGTTAGATACCTTGGAAAGCTTGGGTTGTTCAAAAAAAAGTTTTTAATGAAAGATTCGTGTTTTTTCACGTAGAATAAGATTACTAAATAAAAACTATAGGTTCCTATTTAAAAAAATGATGTTGACCTTCAAATATCCTTGAAGGCCACGTTAAAATAGCAAATAAATATTAGTATTCAATTACCCCCTTACTACCAAACATTTTTTGGTTGAAACATTTTTTTCAAATATGCGATGGTTCTGAGATAATCAACTGTAACACTTTAAATGCCCCATTCTGTATATAAGATAATAGACGTTTGCTGTTTTACAAGTAATTTATTCAATCTTGAAAAAAATGTGCTTGTTTGAGACGTATTCAGTGGCGTATTTACGTTAAGTGCCGCCCTGGGCAAAAAAAAATTTCCGCCCCTCTACCAAGGGAAAATATAATTTATTTTTGATAGAAATCAGAATTACTATATGAACTGAAAAGTGATAACTATTTTTTACAAGTAATGTAAAACAAAATATAATATATATTAAAAACTGATGACCTTTTTTTTTAGTCGCACTACTAATTTTTTGTCTCTCTATTTTTTTTAATATTCTATATTAAACTAAAAGAAACTAAATAATCTACCGCTCCTCTCAGCCTGCCGCCCTAGGCCATGACCCCCATAGCCCCATGGTAAATACGCCACTGGGCGTATTGATCTAACGTTTCTGAAAGTTTTAGCTCTGTAAGTTCTTTTTTTTCATTAATTCAGTTTTTTTAAATTTATTCTTGGCATACTTGTTTTCATAAAATCAGCGATAACATCTTATATTTAATACAGATAAATAATTATCTTCAATTTATTTTAGCTAGTATAAGTATTCTTTAAAATTCCTCCTAAAAAGTATACTGAATACATATTTAAACTAATTTTTAACAATAAAAAATGCAGTGCGATAAAATAAGACATGAGAACGATATTTTAGAAACAATTGACGCTGCGTACGCTAGTGGCGCTTGGTGGGAAGTGATTGAATTAGGACGCATTGTTGGTGACATCACAGCATGGCGGAAAGTGCTTTGGCCTCGGCCAGACGAAGGGTGCTTGGAGTTTATAGCTGCCAATTTGGCTGCCAGGAATCTTGAAGGTTGATATTGTATAACGTGGCTTGGTCATTTTAATTTATTATATGATTATAACTTATTCTATATTTAACATTTCCTGACCATAGACATATAAATAAACTTTAGCCCGCTTAGCCAAGACCTCGAATACAAACGTACAATTCAACTGTTGAACTTCAAATATTATTTTAAAACAACTTTTAAACTAATTCTTAGCAGATATACAAGAGCCAAAACTACTTTTCTAGTGAATAAAGTGCAATATTTAAAAATAATTTAGATACTGAATATGGTCATTGTGACGCTGGAGGGGGGGGGTCACAAATTATCGATTTTTTTGCTTAAATTGATTAGCAAAAAAAATATTTAAAAACTCTTCAAATATTATTACATCTAAATAAATATTTTTTGTCTTTTGTACTTTTTTTCAAGATGGTTTCCAAGTTTTCTAAAAAAGAATATAATATTGGAAAGCGTCCACTGTATATAGTTGACAAATGCTCGTAAGATACTAGAAAATACAAAGTATAAGTAAGATGTTATGATTTTTTAAATATCTGTTGATAAGATATAGCAGGGCTTCGAACCTTTTTCGTTTCGGTTAGAGTAAAAAAATATATTTCGGTTCGGTTCCGGTTTTCGTTCCGCAAAAAATAACGGTTTTTCCGGTTTTCGGTTCAGCTCTGAGTGATTAATTAAAGAAAAATTATTTGTATTAAAAAAATTTTTTCTACAATAATTTAGAATATTTTATGGTAGTAGGTCCTTGTATGATAGTCTGAATAACAATTGAAGTGGGAAATAAGATCATGTTAACGCGCGTACTTTAACATGTACTGAACCGAAAAAACCGATATTTTTATTTCGGTTCTGTTCCGGTTTTCGTTCCGGCAAAAAATAACGGTTTTTCCGGTTTTCGGTTCAATTCCGGTTCGAAACCCTGAATATAGCCCAGTAAATAAAGGTTTTAGCTTCTAAAAAATTCCGACCAAGCTGAATTTTTGTGGAGACTTTTATTTTGATTTCCTAAGCATACACTAAAATGAGCCATGGGTTTTTGTTTTTTAGGGGGTAAAGGGGGGGAAATTCTAGTTTTTTGTAAATATCTAAAAAATTGTCAATTTTCGAGGAAAACAGTTATGAAGAAAATTGTAGCTTATAAAATTCTACACTAAAAAACCCCTATACTTTTTTCGTATAATCAATTTTGTTATTATCTTTTGATGTGGATTAGGCCTACTGGGGATACCACATAAAAAAAACGCGCCCAGTAATCTATCTCCGTAGTGGTATGGAAAAGAGTAGGTACGCATTTAAAAAAAATCAGTTATCTCAACTTTATCGCACTGTTTATTTGAAAAGTATTGATTATACGAAAAAAAGTATAGATGCCTTTTTTGTATAGAATTTTATAAGCTACAATTTTTTTTATAACTATTTTCCTCTAAAAATTGATATTTTTAAAGATATTTGCAAAAAACTAGAATTCTCCCCCTAAAAAACAAAAACCCATGGCTCAAATTAAGGGTACTTTTCAGGGTATGCTTAGTAACTCAACATAAAAGTCTCCACAAAAATTCAGCTTGGTCAGAATTTTTTAGAAGTCGTACCGATTTTTTTAGTTTGTTTACTGGGCTAATATGAATAAGGGCAAAGAAAAGGCACAGTCAATTATCATTTCCATGGTCAACTGCTCCACCCCCCTGATAAAAAAACGTTCCGTTGCCGTACATAAACTTTAGAATTTATTTTATAATGTTCTAACATATTTTTTGTTAACTCTAAAGGTATTACCAGTATTGGATGTGGAAGTGGTTTACTAGAATGGTTACTCCAAGAAGCAACTGGAATTCATGTTACTGGTGTTGAAGTTGATTCTAGTTGGTGGAGCAGACATTCTACTTTCATTCCGTTAAAATTTGTTGATGTTGAACAAATACAAATTAAACCTAATACTGCTTTAATGTTTTGTTATTTTAATAATGGTAAGTTTTATTTTTGAGAATTTATATGTACCTACTTGTTTTATAAATGTAAATTTTTTAGGTCAAATATTCCAAGATTATGTAAAACAATATCAAGGTACAAGCATTATTATATTAGGACCTGGACCAAACCGTGGTGCATATTGTGATCCAGAACCTCTAAAACCTAATTTTCAACAGGATTCTGGATGGACTTTGTCATCATTGTATCATATTGGAGATACTAAAGATTGTGTAGCTATTTACGATAATTTAACTAAGAAAGTATTAATAGATCAATATTAATAAATATTTTTTAATATATTTAAGAAAATAGTTTTATATAATTTTCTGAGTAAATAATGTAATGTAAAGAATAAGTGTATCACTTGTATATTTATTTATTTTTCAATAATTATCTGGTGTTTATAATTGATGTAAACAAATTCATTAATAAATATAAATATAATTATACCTATAATAAAAATACATGTCAAAAAATATTTACAAAATACATATTTATAAATAATATCTACAATTTGGTATTATAAATGTTTAGGTACATTTTTCAAAAACATTATCGTTCTTCACCTAAAGAAAAATAAACAATGTTTTTGTTCTTTTTGTATTATTATTGTCACTGTTGTTGAAGAATAAGCTTTTACTGTATATTTAGCTAGGAAATTCTGACATCATTATACACATTTAACCTATGGCAGTTATGATATCTTATTGTCTATACATTTTCAAATGCATTTTACGTAAAACAAATAATATAAACTTTTTTCAATTATGTCTAACATTAATACATACATCAGTAGCATGAGTTGGGGTTCGCTTTCTCATATAGACAGTGACGTATTTACGTAAGGGCATAAAGGGCATATGCCCTTGGCGGGGCTTCGCTTTCTCATATAGACAGAGATATATTTATGTAAGAGTATAAAGGGCATATGCCCTGGGCGGTAAATTTGAAACGGACAGAGTGCAGGAGTGACCTGGCAAGCACGGGTACAAGTAGCTTGCTTTAAGGAGTGCTGGAGCTGTGAACATCCAAAAATATGACACTAATCAACTTTGTATAGAGTTAAGTGTACTCAAACATGCATATTGCATTTTCATGTTATTCCGAGTAAAAAAATAGGCTTGAAAAGGGGGTGACAAATCGCCAAAATTTACGAATACGTCACTGCATGTAGACAATTTAATAACGCTTATTATTATCATTAGAAATCAACTGTAAACCACTTGGAAAGTGAACCCATGCTACTAACATGTATTCAATTAAAACAAATGCATCTTTGACTCTTTTGATATAAAATATTAAAGAACACATGTTGCATATCATTGATTATTATTATATGCTCTTGATAATTATAACAATATAATAATTAATTCAGGATCAGCATGAAACAAATGTAATTTGAGTGCACTTGTACTTGGCCTCATCTCAATGTTAAAAATCTGTCCCTGAATTAATCAATGCATTAATGTGGCAGGAATTCTTTTGCATAGTTAATATCTTACAATTTCAATATTCACTAAATATTATTTCAATTACTAAATCAGATACAGTCTGTCTGATAAGAGCGTGACCAGGAAAACTTATATTTGGAGACTGGAAAAATTGAAAACTTACGAACGAGCAGGTAGAAAGCATCGTCCTCTATGGTGTGTCATACAAAAACACTCAGTTATTGTTCTACCTTCGATAGGAAACAATGTTTTTAATTTTGAACACTGCATACACCAAAATATTTCAAACAAGATATTATTTTATCATGCACGAGTATTCTAACTCGTCTATGAGCGTCTGAAACGCAATGAAGAAACTGCTCAGAAAAAATGTTACATAAATAAAATAGCTTATGAAAATATGATTTGCAATTGGGAGAATGTAATATTTCCGACTAAGCCTTTCTGTGGATACAAAGTTATGTTAGACTAACTTGGTCTATCACCATGAGTAAACTTTTCCGTTGCATGTTTGGGACTGCTGGGTTTTAATGGAAAATATGCCTTAAAAGTTATGTTGATCATGCTTTTATTAGACAGACTGGATTTAGTAATATGTTTGAACACAAGATTTGTATTTTATGTTGAAATGTATGAAAAAATTGTATTATGACCCTGTAATATGAACAATATATAATTAATACTTGAAATAGTGATTTGGTAACACACTATAAGGATCATTTAAGTGTTACGAGTGAAAAGATTGTTAAAAATGATTAATGTTATTAAAAAGATTCAGATTATGTGGAATGCAATTTTCATTGTTTTTTGTATACTGTGAATAATTTCTATTGACTTATACATTGTTGTAAAAGGAAAACAATATGAACAGATATTAAAAGACTAGATACATTATGCCACTGGACAGGAACTTAATAAAACATTATGAAGTTCATCCATTTCCGTCCAATCTTTATTAGTGCCTCCAATAACCACATCTTGAATACAACCTTGGAAGTTTTCACGATTTTGTAAAAGATTTTGTGATTCTAAAAAAATATATAATTATAATACACATTTCTATAAAAAATTATATAAATATAATAGATACCTGGGACACCTCCTATATACAAAGCTCCTGGGTATATATCTACATAAGAATCATCTTTTATCTCTACACTTTCGCTTTTGCTATCAATTTCAATAAATATCTGATCGTGTGCAAAATGTGCCGTAACAGAATGCCATCGATTATCGCATAATAACGATGAAGCATTTACTGTTGCGATAACAGGTCTCGAAACACCAGTATCCCACGTCGCTACTATCATTTTACCATTGAATATTTCCAGTGAAATTGCTGGTGATGAATTCAGTGCTGATAATAATATTCCGTTTAATTTTGGAGTTCTAAATTTCATAGATACTTCCAAAGTATTGGATATTTCTAAGTAATTAGCTGCAAAGATAAATATTATATGTTATTTTCATTACATAAATGAAAAGATTCTGAAAAATAATTACCATAAACTGCAAAAGCATCACCGCTGAAGAAAGAACTATTTTCAACTTTTGGGAAACATTGTTTGATATTATCGTATTTATTTGTAATTAAATCTCTAAACACGTTATTTATGTACAATTCTTTCACGCAGCCTCTTAGTTGATCTAACTCATTAAACTGAAAAATAATAAATATTAAATTAAAAAATTTAATTCAATAAGAATAAATTAAGTACAAGTACAGGTATAATAAGGAATTTCCACAACATGGTTAGAAAATTAGGGAAATCCCTGTATAACATGGCATTTTCATAACTCGGTTTTACTCTAACATGATTCGAGAATTGGGAAAACCTACGTAGAACACCAAAGTTGTAAAAAAAATTTGATTTTTCAGCGCACCATTTATTGGCCGTACTACTTCAAAATTACGTCACTATTGATATCAAACATGTGTTATAACTTGTCCAAACTTTGTCCAATCAGTCAAAGCACTGTTATTATATACTTTGCAAACCAATTGGGCAGTAGTATTATGCTGCTAAAGAGACATAATAAATGGCGGTAATTGAAAATATACGTAAATGTGAAGTGTTGTAGTCAAAAGACCTAACTCAGGGTACAATTGTATAATATTTAGATACATTTTATAGTTTCATTCAGCATCATGTTACACATTGCTACATCTTTTGTTCTGAAATTGATTAAACGATAAAGTTAACCAAATACTTACAAAGCTTCCAGAAAGTCGGCTGTCTTTCGGTGAAACACCTCCAATGTAAATGCTGTTTGCAACATTTATCCTCTTGGGTACTTTGGTTGGTCCTGCATCTATTTTATCATCGACAGTCAGTTTCCATCGTCTATCTTTGGTGGTGATAACAACACGGTGCCATTCTCCATCACTTACTTGCCGCAAACTTAATAATTCGACTTTTTTTCTGCTTTTAATAATAAGTTGTACGTTTTTATTTTTTACTTGGAGTAAAATGTAATGGCGCTGTTTCTCTCTTAATCCCTATAAAGTAAAATAAACAATATTATTTTAAAATTGATTCAAAATTATCGACTACTGTGAAACTTACTGGTGAAATAAATAATATTCCATTCGGATAGTAAGTCCTGAATTGTAAACTTAAAGTGAAACTTTTTTGCCAAAAATTGGCTAATTTTAATTCTATAAATACATTGCTGTGTTTAACATCTCCAAATTTTATAGCACCAGGTATTAAAGAGTAATTTGTACTTCTACTGCATTCTTCCTTTGATACTGAACTGATTCCCATTGGAATTGCCATCATTCCTATTTCTAAAGGGGGAGCATTACTGGCCGGGCCATTTCTTCCAATTGAAACATGCTCAAAAGACAAAGGAGAGTTGAAAAGAATCAAGCTGAAATAAAAATTTAATCTATACTAATACATAAAGAGATAAAGTTTGTTTGTGTTTGTCAGAGGTAATCTTGAAAACTACTGGACCAAGTGCTATAGGGTACCATTATCATGCCATCACTCAAAACAACTGAGCAATAAATAAATTAGCTGCGCTATCTAATTTTAATATTTAAGTCGCTGAAGATGTTTTTATATAAAATCAATTTTTAGATTTAAATAGTACATTTATATATAATATATAAAAATATATAAACCTCAAGAAATAACAAAATATCCGAGCTAAAACATAAAAATATAGAACATTCACCGATTTTAACACACATGCGAACTGCCAGTTTATAATATTTTATAGTAAAATAAAGTAATCTAATATAATATAAATAATAACTCACTTGTCATTAATGATTATATCTCTTATTGTTCCTCTGAATGGTTCATCAGTAATCAATAGTTCTTTATTTTCTGCATCAGGTATTCCACCAAAATAGATAACATCAGGAGTTATATTTACTTTAGATGTAGATTCTTCTAGCATATCGTCTATTCGTAATTCTAATTTCTTATTTTCTCTCAGTAACATAATCGCATGGAAATGACCATCGTTGTATGATTTATTCGTAGATAATGTAAATATTTCTTTTCCAATTTTTATCTCGACAATTATTTTTCCATTGTGATTTTTTATTTTCAACCAATCTATATTTTCTTTCAATTCACCTTTTAAAAGCATCAATGCTATTATTGAGTTTTCTTGTTCTGTTTGGAAGACAAAACTAAATGACAATAGTTTTTTTTCAACGGATTTTAGATCTAATTTTATATAACCATTGCCAAAGAATCCAGCACGATTTAAAGTCTAAAAAAATGGATTTAAAATTATTTAAAAAAATAAGACTTTTTAAAACACATATACACATATTAATTAGTATTACCTTTTCTGAACAAGAATAATCAACACCGTCATGTTCAGCATCCATTGGATCATACCTAACTCTATCAATAGATATATCAGCCAAGCATCCCAGCATTGAATTATGTGGATTCAATTCACCAACAGGCGTGTACATCATACGATTCATAAAACCTGGCGGTAATCCTCCAACAAAATATCTATGAGTTTAAAAATATCATTTAATAGTAAGGTAATCATAAAATAAAGCCTTTATTATATTACTTTGCTACTTTAAAGTCAGGTAGTTGTTTCCTTATGACTGGTATTTGAGGTTTATCCACATAACGTTCTCCATTCACAGAGAGAAGACCTTTTTCTTGATATTGTGAACTGAAATCACGACCTGCTTCAACCTTAATCCATTCACCCGTATTATATCGTTCTTTTGTTACAATTTCTAGTTTAGATTCACCGATGTACTGAATACAAAATACAATTTTACCTTCCCGTAATGAAATAGAAAGGTAGCTGTTCTGTAAATGTAATATTTATTTTTAACGGAAGTTCGTATTAGAGAGATATTGTTTTTTTTACTTACATTTGATTTACTAACAACAGCTAATATGAGAGAATTTTCATCAAACGATTTAAAAGTCAATGAAAGAATTTGTTTTGTTCCTGAACTGAATGATTTTTTTTCTTTTGCAGAGTATCCGGCTCCATTAAATTGATATTCGTCAGGTGTATATGTCCTAAAAAATTATTTTCATTCATTAAACCCTTTTAACTTAACACACACATGATTTCAACACACATGGGTTAGCATAACTCAGTATTTTCGTTTGCTTATACCTCCAGATCTAATGGACCAATTTAAAAATATTTTTATTTTTTTAATCAATACGCCAGACAGTATAGAAAACAAATATGTATGTAGATGAGAAAGTCATAAATCTTGCAATACTTACAAGATATCAAGCAATTTATATTGTAACTTTTGTTCAAAAAAGGATATAAGGGTTCTACTATTATATATAAATAAAAATATTTTGAGTTGAACTTTAAGAAATAAACTATGTCATGATTATTTATACTTTCCTTAGAAAAAAACTAAAAAAAAAAAATACAACTATCTACAGCGTTGAGAATGAAGTATTGGAATTAATTGCAATAATTATGCATGTTCTCCAAACTGACTGAGTTAGCATAGCCTAGTGTGTGGATCAAGGTTTAAGTTGATAAATTCATAATTTA
Source organism: Sialis fuliginosa (assembly GCA_961205875.1). NCBI lineage: Eukaryota > Metazoa > Arthropoda > Insecta > Megaloptera > Sialidae > Sialis > Sialis fuliginosa. The sequence continues at coordinate 16,742,558 of OY540812.1, forward strand.
CCAATAACTGATACTCTTGCAAGCACCTGCAGACTGTTTCACGTAATTCCACAGTGGAATAGGTGCCTCATCAACTATTAAATCATTCAATGCCACAGTCAATCCTTGGTTTTGTAACAAATTTGTATCTTTTTGCGATGTCGCGATACCTCCTATTCTTATCTCTGCAACGGGACCAAATCGTAAGATAGTATGGTGTGGATGTGTTGATTTGAATTCAAATGTATTGGGTATTCCACGAACAGTTGTTCCATTTGCCATAAATTTTTTACTTACTAACAATCTACCAACATTTAAGATTCTAAAACCATACAAGAATTTAATATTTTTGTAATTAATGTAAGAGTAAATTTGTATCTAATACCTTTCTACTTCAACACTATAATAACAACCAGAGTGTTCTGTTAATTTTTGAATTTGTTCTGGATGAACAACTACTCCAGTTTCACGGCCTAAATTCCATACTAATCTAACTTTACGATTCACCATTTCGATTGCAATGAAGTGTCGTGTTGAACCACTCATATAAAACAATGGTGAGTCCGGAATATCTGAATTTGTCCAGAATAGAAATGATATCGATGTGAAACTAGTAGGAGCAGGTTGTTGTATTCTATAAGTTCTAACGCAATCTTGTCTCTTACTCATTACGGGTATTCGAATCTGCAAATATTTTATTTATTTATACATGTTTTAAATGGAACACTTTTGTTAAACGTACCTCACTAGCTAGTCTGTGAGCTTCAGCAACTTTTTCTCTTAGACTTTGTAGTTTATCATTTAACGTTCCATTCCATTTTAACATTACATCTTTCTGTGTTGTAGCCATTATATTGAAACTTTGTAATTTCTCATTTAATTGTTTCTGTATAGCTTGGGCTTCCGTTACTGAAAATAAAAATAAAATATTATCTCATCTAGTATATTTCATAATTTATTTTAACACTTACAATTTTCAGCAGCTCTAGATAAAGTTACAGTTTTATTAGCTTCGCTAGCATTTAAATCATTTAATGCTGGTAATAATTTATATGCACGATCATCGCTTACTTGTTTTGCCCAACTATATATAGATTTCATTGAATTTGAATCACGTGTAGCTATATTTAAAGCTTTCCGTGCTTGTTCAGTAGGACCTGCTCCAAACAATTCAAGTATACGACTTATATTATTGTCTTCACGTCCAGCATTCCAAAGTGTATCTTTTACTGATTCTAATGCTGCATTTAAGTTGAACATTTGATTATCATTCAAAACTTAAAAAAAAAAACAATGTCACAATATCTCATAAAAAAACTTATTAATAATAATTAAATAAAACATTGCGTACATTTAAGTCTTAGTCGTTGTCCTTCAGCTAATTTTTTAATTTCTTCTGATTTTTGAAGCAGATAAATTGCTTTAATTATTATAGATTCATCATATTTTGGAAAAATTAAATCGTTTCCTTTGCTGACAATGAGCGAAGCATTGTTTCCAGCTACAGAAGCTGATGCAACGCTATTGACTATATTTTGATAAGCATTGCTAGCTTGTAAAGCTACATCGGCACTAGTTTTTGTTGCATTGAACTGACTGGAAAAAAATTATTTGATTTATTTAATTAATGTTTTGAAAAAAAGTTAATTATATACATATACATAAATAAAATACATACTTTTTGTAGTATTCAGCCCACTTTTGTAAATAAAGTGCATGGTTTTTAGCTTCTCTCACTAAATTTATTAAATCATTAGTAACATTAATGTTCATTGACCATGAGTCTAATGAGTTTGATAAAACGTTTTGCTCATCTGATAATTTTATGAACTGTTCGTCGCCATTTTCTATTGAATTTTTTGCATTATTTAAGTATTCTTCACTATGGCCATTTAAAGTTCTTATATTTTCATGTAATCTCTCAATATCAGCAAGAATTTGTTTTAATCTTTCCAATGTCTTTTTATCTTGTTGTAATACTTCATTAACGTTTGTTATTTCATTAGAAGTTCGTTTAACAATCATGTCCATGTCATTGATACGATTGTATAAATCTTGTAGATCAGTGTGAAATTCTGACAATCCTGCCAAAAGTTCGCTGCATGAATCTACAACATCAAAAGCCTTCTCCAATTCTGCTGAGAAGTCAACATTTCTTATTTCTTCTAAAACTTCAAGTCCTTGGTTTACAGCATTTTGAACATTAATATGTCTGTCACCTTGCCCAAAATTTTCAAGTTCTCTTACTACATCATAAATGAGTATTCTTTTCTCTTCTATATCACGATAAAGTTCACGAGATCTATGTTTTAATAAAGTCGATTCATTGTGAATCTTATGAGTTTTCTTTTTCAATTTTCGTGATTTATTTTCTAATTTACTTAGACTTTTTTCTAAATTTTCATATGACTCACCAGGTAAATTCAATATTTCAATTTTGAAAGCTATTTGGTCATTCAATTTACGTTTGAGAAATGTTGCATTTTTTTCTAGATTCATAAGTAGTCCAAAAGGTGCAGGGATTCCACCATTTGTTAAATGTTTTGTGCTAACTTCAAGTACATATTTCAATTCATCTATATCATTAAATAACCATTGAGTACAATTATCACAAGCTAAAAAAAATTATAAAATTAACATTTATTATTTTTGTAACGCAAACAATATAAATACTTCACGTACGTGTACAAACATTGTTTTCCAATACATGTCGTGGTATTTCACATACGGAACAATCTCTACTCTTGATACCTGGTTTACAATTACATTGTCCTGTAATTTCATCACATTCATCACTAACTCGTCCGTATACATTACAAGCACATGGTTTACATGGATTTCCTGGTACACCATAGTAACCGTGAGCACACCGGTCACACAATGGACCAGTATGACCAACACGACACTGGCAAATAAACCCGCTTTCTGGACGTGGTTTTCTGTAACAACTCACTGCATAATTATTGTTTGAATCTGGACATGGACAAGGAAAACAGCCATCTTCATCAGGATTTCCGTAATAACCTTCTGCACATATTTCACAGTGTTTTCCAGCAGTACCACCAACACAGTTCTATAAATCATCAAAATGAATTATAAACTGAACAAAAGTCAAGTTATATAATAAAAATACTTACAAGACAATGTCCTGTTTCTGAATCACAGATCTTACTGCGTTTATTACATTCACAAGGTTTTGCTTGTCCTATAAGGTCGATGACGATTGTACCGTCAGGTCGTAACCTGTCTTTCCATCTGTAATAACCGATACTCGGGTTCTGGCAAGAAGATGCGTTGTACTGGTAAGGACACTCGCATAACTCTACACCATGAGCTAAAGGTGGAGGTCGACCTTCTATAAGTATAGCCGTGTCCAACGATACATGTTTCAATCTTTAATTAATAAATAGATATTTAAAAAATATAGACGCAGGCTTTAGGAATTTGTATTATAGACGCAGGCTTTAGGAATTTGTATAAAATATTTTATTTTAATTATGTAAGTAATTTATCGTAGTGTTTATTTTGATTCTTATTTATTAAATAATTCATATATATCTACCTACACAGCCTCAGAGTATTGTACAGCATCAGATACACGGATATAAATATTGTCTACGTTCTGCAAAACGACCATCATTACATCTCGAGTCACCTTCGTCCCTCTCGGCCGTTTCAACCATTGATCATGTAAAACAGTCCACAGCGTTTCATGTAACCTAATCTCAAATCTTCCATTCACTGGCAGTAAGGAAGGGTTGTGTGCAAGAGAGATTCCATGTCCTTGTATAATTACCAATGGATAAATATGAAGAGATTTTGGTGGGAATAGTCTATATGGCGCCTTCGTTTCTTGGAATATATTTAAAAATCCTCCATATGATAATATTCTGTCTCCAAGGAAATCGTTCGGCATATTCCAGTAAAGTGGAAAATGTAGATAATTATTAATACCGATTGTTATATTTCCATATGTTTCAGGAACAATTGTTAAACCGATATTTTCTGTAAATCCTTTATTTGATAGGTCAATTATTTGATATGAATTTTGAGAATATGGAGATGGAGATGAAGTCCGTGGTACAATATGCTGAAATTAATTATTATAACTAATCTGACTTAATTTTTATGAATCTAAGATATATTACAAATATTATCTTTTAATACCTGAATAAATGTAAAAAGATGTTTATTGCGATATCTCTTGTCTATCTTCAAATGCAATGCTCTACTTCCTTTTAAGTTGATTTGAGCCCATGTTAAACCAGAATCTGTGCAATGGGAAGTTTTTCCGAAGCAGAAACATTGAGTGCAACCTTCTGGATTTATTTCATCCAACCCAAATGTACCGTTTTTACATTGATCACATTTTCTACCAATAACGTTTATCTAAATAAATAAACATGCAAATAAAATATTATTTTCCAATAATCTAACAGCAAATAGATCAAATATAATTAATATGAACTGATAAAAATGTATCTACTTTAACATATTAATTTGATTGAATTATATCATTTCTTTTGTGGGACAAAATATTATACAAACAATAATTTTTATATAAAATTCAATTTTTTATAATTTCTTTCTAAAAAAAAATATTTTTTGGAGATATAAGCAAAAATAATGATGGCAAGTCATTTTCCAAGATTGTGGAAAAAGATTATATTTAGAAATCTTTTTATCATCTGTGCCAGAAATATATTTTTTCCATTTAATATTCTTTCAACTCTTTGTTTTCATACCTTGCAATTGCACTGTCCATTTTTATCACACGGACATAATCCTTCGTTGCAGCTATCGTTTATCACTCCTCTAATATTACAATTACATCTTCGACATCGTGGATATCCGAAAAATCCTACACCACATTTATTACATTTACTTCCGGCATAACCTTCCCTACATGTACATTCGCCGGTAAATGGGTGACATTGTGTCTTTACTGAACCCGCTGATTCGCATACACAAGCCTGAAATCAATTATCAATAAGATATAAATTTTCTTTTCTAAGAGACCATTCTTCCATTGAGACGACGCGACTATGACCTGCCCGGCAATTGATCAAATCAGTTGTACAGTCGTATGTTAAAATTATGTACTATAGCTAATCTTCTTACCTAAATATATAAATGACTTCTGATTATAATGTAGTTTTCATCAACGCTGTCATAAAACGTGACTAACAAGGTAACTCTTGTCGCACCAATTTGCTTTAAAAAAATTAGGGTTGTAGTAGTGGCATAGACAAATCTACACACCAAGTCATTTGACGGAAAACTCATGAACAAACGAGAAAAAAAATATAAAATTCCTCTGTAAATTCGCGTAAACATATGTACCTATCCAGTTAAAGTCAAACGCAACACTAGCAGTGACTCGGTCATTAGCGCTACGGGCTGATAACCGTGAATGGCCGGGTTCGATCCTCGGTGCGATCGATTTTTGTTTATTTATGCCACTACTACAACCCTGATTTTTTTAAAGTAAATTGGTGCGACAAGGGTCTGGTGGTCCCCTTGTAAACAGTGAAGAAATATATTACACAAGTCGGAAGAAAAGTGCTAAACTATAAACTATGTATAATAGGATTAAATTAGTTCTATATAAAAGTCCGCGATAACATATATTTATTTTTAATAAATAACTCATTTAAGACGTTTTCATAATTTTTATGTATCGAATTTTATTTATGCCACTTACTGTTGGTTTAGTTTATATTATTAATATTAAGTGAAATTGAATGTATCATACGGGAAAAGAAGCGGGTAAAATGCCGCAGACGAGAACTACTATCTGCTGAATTTCGTTGCACATTCATTCTTAACTGCAGCATGAGAAAACTAATGAACTGATACATAATTTTTTTTTATTGGATCTTAGTCGCGTCACCTGAGAAATTAAATACATTTAAATAATTCCAAAAATACCTTGCAGCCTTTATTTGGTTCGAACCCCCAAGAATTCGGGACACACCGCCCGCAAAATTCTCCATGACTAAAAGCGGGACAAACACATCTACCTGTGTCAGGATCACACATGTGTCCAGGTCTATCGCAAAGTTCGCATTCTGAAAATATAAATACAAATTTTAATTACATAAATCTTTTTTTTTTATTGTTAACTTCTATTTTTACTCCAAACTTTAAAAATTACCTTTACATCCTTCGGTGGTGAATCCGTAGTGTTTTGGTAGACATGTATCACAAGCGTCACCGCCTACACCGGGTTTGCATAAGCATCTTCCGGTGTGTTGGTCGCACGTTCCGTCTAACGAGCCGAGTGGATCGCATCGGCAAACACTGCATCCCTTGCCGGAGTATAGACCCCAATAGCCAGGCTGTAAAATCGGTTGTTTAAAATTAAACTGGGCATATCCACAAAGGTCGAAATTTTTTTCGATATTTGATAAATGTACAAGATTCAGAATGTAGGTACGTATAGAATATCTGTATCAATGAAAAAGTTACTGATTCAACAATGAGAAAAGATTATTTATAGATAACGAACAAATCCTCTGTTGCAGGGGTTATTTTAGTGTGTAGTTGTAGCTTGTTTCTGCAGTTCCAAAAATGATAACTTCAGTTGTAAAAGCTAATTTGTGTAGCTGAATTTGCAAGTAGAAAGAAAAATATAAAAACGTGTAAGTGTAGAGCAAAAAAAGGTCACTATAATTTGTAAGAAAGAAATATACAAAGTGTATAGAGCAAAAAAAAAACAAAAAATGTATTTGTAGGTGAAATTTTTTCTTAAAATAACCCCTCACCTGTTGCTACTCGCAAAGAGAAAAATACGCATATTAATAAAAAAAATGTAGTTAGTTCGTTTTTAAATGATAACGTTCATCTCAGTTAGGTATGTTGAGGGTTTGTAGATCTTTTTTAGATGATAATGTATAGAAGTATGCAACTAACTGTAATTAAAATAATATTTACATTAACTTTATTTAATTAAGAAGTATAAGTACCTATATAAAACATCTGTATAATATAAATAAAGTTTTTATCACTTCAAATGTCAAAGACATTTCTTTCAGCTAATTCTAAAAATAAGTACAAATACTCGAATTAATTAAACAAAATTAACTGAATTTATTGTAACTACAATAAGATTACAGGTATCCTTAAATAAAATTTTAGTGAGGGCAGGACCCCCGTTAATTTAAATTATTTTATTTTTTACGTTTTACGTATCCATATAAGGTACTGGCACCAGTTATGGCCGCTATAAGAGCAAGGTTTAATTCTCATGAACTCATGTTACTAATAAAACAAGTAACTCTTTATTGAATCAATTTAATTACCAAAGTCCGCAAATATAGTTTGTTTTTTAAATTATACCCCTTCATTTTGTTTAAGTATGTTTTTTCTTCAGTAATGGATACAGTAAAACCAGTAATGAGCACGCAGTGATAGACACTTGCTAATGATTACAAAATGATAAGTACTACGACACAAAAGATATAAAAGAAAGAATCGTCAAATGATAATATAATATAATAATTAATAAATAAATTATACTAATAATTAGTTTAAATGTCCACCATTTTGACACCTGTAAGACAGTTAATTGTATATAGATTAATATTCAGAAATGGTAGTAATCAAATATCAACAAATATTTCTTATTCAGTATATTTAATTAAAAAATATCCATTACGGGGGTCATATCCAAGACTGGTGGCAGTACCTAAGTATATTACAAATAATTTTAAAATAAATATTTTAGAAGCATAAAATTCATAAGATAATTGACAGATATGTACCAATATTAGATGGTTAGTCACAAAAATTAAATTCATAGAACTAATATAAATACAGTAGAAATTCGACTATCCGAATCGTACAAAGATTTAAAAAAATGTGAAAATATTGATTAATACCAATTAATAATTATTAAACCAACAACAACATGTTAATGTATTTTATTTAAAAGATTCTATTTAACTTTATTCTATACAATCCATAATTCGGCTGATTGAAGTACATTCAATCGAGTTTTTACTGTATAAAAAATACCACCACCCATACATACTTTGCACTCATCACATTCTGATTGATTGATGTTAATATCGGACCAAACAGTTACAGTGCTCCATAAAAAGGACATAGTGACCAAACGTAGACGAAACTTTGCATCCACCATCTTAAATTAATCTTTAAAAATTACATTTTAAAATATTACTTTAAACATTTATATAATCCATAAACTTTAGACTAACTGGATTTATGAGTAGAAAAATTATTCTTACACCCAGAAGCCCAGATTAATATGAGAATATTTAGAATAATTTAATATGTATGTATGTACAATATTAAGCTGGTGTAAACATAGCATTAACATAAACATAGATGGTTAGTAACAGTAATAATATCAAAATTAATTAGTAAATATCTACAAAGACAATACATTAACACACGCTGTTATTGTACAGAAATTAATCTATATTAATTATAAATAGTTCAGAAATATTTAATGGGATAAGAGTAACAGTAACCTACATATAGTTTTATAACATACGAACAATGAAGGTTTGAAAATCTTTCATAGAACTCTTTGTTAATTAGATAGGTCTTCGCATTATCTCATATAATTAGTTTTAAATTACCACTGGTTATTATGTGGAACAGAATAAATACATATATCGAATTGAACTATTTTTATTCATTATATTGCGTGTTTTATTTTTTGACTGGAATATGTTGTTATTTGTTTTGATATAAAAAGGTAATTATGAATTTAAAAATTTTATAATTAAAATATTTTTTTTTATGCAAATAAAGTATAATAAAAAATGTATATGTGGAATATGTAAAAATTGACAAAATTGTTAAAGAAACAACTAAAAAAATTATTTTAGCAAATTATTTTTTTCATGTTATGTTTTTGTTAGATAACGTATCTGAAAAAAAATAAATTATTTAAGATGATTAATTATTTAATATAATAATAAGTACATGAGTGTTCGAAAAGTTCCCGGAAAAAAGTAAATCGAAAATACAAAAAATATTGGGTTTATTTTTCAATATGCTTTCTCAATTTTTTAGTCCTTTAAGAATCTCCGAGTAACAATGTTTTTACGCAATTTATTGTCTTCTAATTAATTTTTTTTAAATCGTATGGAATTAAAAAGGGTGTATATGACAGAGATTCCCAGAAGTATTCCCGTATAGTAGATTAGCTCTTGAATCATTGTTAGATTGAAATATTAGTTGATTTTCGCCTAATTGTTTCATCTGATCGAATTGGTATTTCTAAAGATAGAGCTATTGTTTGGACAGCTTCGCCCTATTAGAGAATTGGAAGATCCATTCATATATATTGTTTTTTTTTTGGCGCATTATCCCTATAAATCTGCATTAAATCATCAATTAATAATTAAATGAAATAAACATAATTTATTAAAACTTTAAAAACCTTTATATACATAATTTTGATTTTTTAATAAATTCCGGGAATTTTTTTAATATAAAATATTAAGTCGAAAATTTATAGATGTTAGTAGTAGTTCACCAAGTTCCAGAAAATAATATAACTAAATAAATATAACATACTTCACATCGATTACAAGTTCTTCCAATAACGTGAGGTTTACACCTGCATTGGCCGGTGATGATGTCGCACGTGGTCAACTCAGATCCTGTTGTATTGCATCCGCAACCTGAAACAAATAACGAAAATGTAATCACAATTTTAATCAAATTTTCAGCCTTTAATAATAATATTATTATTATAATATCTCCCAGTTAACATTTCGACACATAAATTTCGAAACGTAGTCTTCACTCAAAGTCCAGCAATACGTTTCAAATTATCCTTACATATTCAGGGGTCGAAACAAATTCAGTGTTCAAAAATACTGACTTTACTGACTATCTGAACCGAGTTAAAAAATGTAGGTGTTGTATTATGAAATATTTGCATTGTATTGTAAAGATGGTGGAGAATCGAATGTATCACAACGCTTAACGTTTCTCAGCCGTATATCTCGAGAACTATTGGTCCTACGGAAAATTGTGTACAGGACCTTTTGTATGTAAAATTAGCTAAAGAACAAATTTTATAATAACTAAAATTGCCGTAAAACCAATAGTTTACGAGATATTTGGAAAAAAACGATTTTCGCGACCTTTGACCTTGAATAACTTTTTTTGCGTACACGATTTCGCATTGGACTTTTCACATGTTATTTCTTATGCCTAAATAAAGATAATCCCGGTGAGAAAAATTCACTTGGATTTTTTTCGTACAGCGGCCGTTTTTTCGACTCATTTTCCTGGGTTATAAGTTTATTTTGACGTTTTTGTACTACATATTATTATATATTATAAATTTATATAATATTATTTGTATACATAAATTCTTAAATTTAGTACTATAAAATTCTTTTTAGATACTATTATTTACAAATAGGTACTACGTATGTAATTTTTCTCACCAAACTTGGCATAGTGAGATTATGATGTTTATATGTTCACGTATACAATAGTATATATGTTACAATTATGTCATAAAATACCTTCTAAAAGTTGGTAATAAAAAATACAAATAAGTAAACAATATAGAACATTATGTATTTTTCACGGTAATTGTGTCGTTTTGAAGTCAAATAGTGAGTTTTTTCACGATAAATAGGGTTCCGATGTGAAAACTTTGAGTGCCAAACAAAAAAAACTGACCATTTTTCCAAAAAACTGACTTTAACTGACCGGGTTACAAAAAAACGACTTTTACTGAATTTACTGACCGGTTTTGACCCCTGTATATTATTAAATCCAACGTCTCTGTCTGTTTGTCCGTTAGTGCGCTTATCACTTGAGAACCACTTATCCGATTTACGTGTTTTTTTTTTAAATTTATATTTTAGTATATATTTTGTTATGTTAGGTAACATAAGGAATAAGCAGTGACGATAATAGTAAATCAAGTCGAAAAAAAGTTTGTTTGCTCTTTTGCAAAACGCTGCATAAACCATTAAATATTTAACAATGTAATCTAGTAAATAATTATGTAGAATAAAAAGATTTAAAATAATTCAACTATATTTTTTTTAAATCCTAAACAATAATTCCGTACACCACGCGAGCGAAGCCGCGGGCACATATAAGTCTAGACGTTTTTGAAATTTCAATTTTAATTGGGTATGCAAAGACCACATCTGCTAAAGGTATTATTTTTATATAATTAAGAAAACATATTTTTGTAAGAATATGACTATCTTCTGTATACATTTATAAAAGAAACATGCTTTGAACCCATTTGTATTTAATTGGTGTGAACGTTATTGTACATATAATTTTATAACTACAAAGTATTAAATTTGATAACTGTGAAATTGAACAAATTTAAGTTAATTCATTGAAGGTTATATAAGGATATTTTTTTATGCTACAACATAATAACAGCGTCGATTTTATGAAAAATACTAAGACGTGTCTTGTAACTAGAAAATAGTGGCGTTAAAATATTTAAATATTTAACCAATGTTTAACATATTTTAAAAATCTAAATTCTAGAATTCTTTAAAATTCGTGGCATTATTTTGACGCATCTGAAGAATCCCATTTGAGGATCATTCTTATATAGGTATTGTTTGTATAATTTTTTTAAGATAAACTTACTCAATGAAAACGTATAGTTTTATCTTTTTTACCAGTGGCGCGTTATGAGAGTCAGGGGCCTCAGGCAGAATAATTATTCGGTGCTCCCCATCTGATTTTTTTTTGCTTTTAGAGCAATTACGAGAATAAAAAAAATGTATTTTACGTCAAAGTCTTATAGGCAGTTGTCTAAATTGTCTACCGTGTAAGGCGTCACTGTTTCTGACGATTTATTACCTAAATTCATAACCTAAATCCGACCCTGATATTATAATATTATTTAATTCCAGCAATCATAAATAAATTAATTATTATGCGTAATTTTTAATATCTGGAACTAATTACTGATATTCGGAAAGTTACCATACTATTTTGTACGCAAGTTAACTTAAACTATCGTTTTAAAAAACTGCAAGTGCTTTATAATATGACACAGTTTTTAATTGGTCCATTAGCAGCAAAATGTTCCGCCGATAGGCTCGATCACATTCTTGAAGGTTTTATGCACAGCTAACGCAATCCAGAAGCGACTGGGATCTTGTCTTAAGTACACACATACACACACACACACACACACACACACCACTCACTCAACAAACCTATCACTACCATGCTCATGTAATTAAAGTTTGATCACTTATTGCAGTGACAATCAAAATGTCAACACTCCTGTAATACTTTGTTATAAATTTTATATTTATATGAGTACTAAAAATAGTTTTATGGTTGAATACTTGAATGTATACACATATTTATAGTTGATGTCAAAGGTACTTGGGCTTTAGAAGTCGTCTGCCACCCTAAAAGTCAGAATCGCTTACAACATATTCGAATATATTAAGACAAACATCATCGTTTTTTTTTTTCTAGGGCTGAGCTTATATAGTTATATCATTTTAAATAAAAACACAAATATACGTCCATTTCATTAATTAATTTTATATCAAGTTTAACATATTTAAATACTAAAATATCAAATATTTATTGCCACAAAATGTAATATATAATATTTTATATATGAGTACTATAAATGAAGAGTACTTCTTTGTCTAACAAATGAGTTTCAAAATAGCTGTCTTTGTTTGTTACATGGAGAAATGATTTAAATATTATAATAATCAAATGGGAGGAGTCTACTAAGTTTGTGATAAGCGAATTTGAATGAAAACTGGTCGACCACTTCTGCATGCGACTCTACATAAGTTTATTTGGTATTGAATTAAATCGATACGTGTTTTGTTTGTTATTAAAACAGCAAGAATAAGAACAATTAAACTAAGATGTGAAATATCCAAAATAATAACTGTTTTATCAGAACTCCTTTCTCAAGCATTAAAATCACTGATTGTAAATATTTTATAGGTATATATAGACATGTGAATTATAGTTTTGTTGGTTTTTAATTATTTAATAAATACAATAAAATACTTAACTAATATATTTTTAATGACCTATTTTTAATTTGCCAGTAAATAAATAAAAACGAAAATTACATATTTTTTATAACAAATTATCATTGACATTCTTTGCCGTTCTTTGACACAAGATAACTTAATACAAATACATTTTAAAAGTAATATATTAATTTTTAATTAATAATTGTTTCTTTAAAAATATCAATTGTTTGACTGAAGTAAATTGTAAATTATTCTTATAGATTTTTAGTCCAGTCAAGCTTTTATTTTGCCACATATCGAAAAAAAATCTGATATGACTGATTTTCGGTATTTCTTTAGATACTTATGTATCGAGTTTAACATACATCACCAATTGAACGCACACAAAAATTATATTTTGTAAATTTTATTAAAGCATTAAAATATTTCAAATTAAAATGTAATGTTAAATTTCAATGCCTATAAAATCAGTCAAATATATGTTTTCATAGAAATTTCAGTTGAATTACAATACTATTATCAGAAATATGGCAATCATACGGCAAAATTAAATAAAATTTTGAGAACTTGTGGTTCATTATATACGTGTGTATATAATTAATATTTGATTGCTCTGTAAGGCCAGTTCGAATTTAATGTCGGGCTATAAAATATATATTAAATTATCTAAATTATCTCATCAAAATTGAGGTGCCAAAATAGAATATCATAAAAAATATTGATTGTGGAAAGGTCGATGAAATTTATGTTTATTTATTTTAAAAAGGTGTATTTTAATCTTAGCATATATAGCCGATAAAAATTTGTTTATATTAGATGTTTTTTAATACCCATGATGATGCTTCTAGTGAAAAGTAACTACAGATTGAAAACCTCTTTTATTATCTAAATTCTAAACTCTAGTATTTCTGTTACTCATTATAATTCATTAAGAATCTAAAGTAAAAAACTATATTTTTGAAATCAAAGAACCTATACAAAATCAGTGAAGAAAATAGAATAATCACTAAAATGTCATCGATTTTTTCTACTGTTTAGTTAATTATTTATGTAGTATCAGTTTCATTAACGATATACAGTTCAATAATTATTCATAACACTTGGCAAGTGTTGAATTTGGACGACTTGTTTCCTGTGTTGCTTCAAAATATGAATTTATTAGATTTTACGCTGTATAAGTACTCGTACTACAACAAACTGCATTTCATATTGTTTGTTTCTACTGCACAACGTACATATGTATTTTATAAAATCAACCGAGCGAAACGTTCTTTATTAAAAACTTTAATTCCAAATAAATGCCGGGAAAACATTACAGCTTTTGTGTTCTTCCATTTACCAATTATGAAAATACACACTTACATTGGCGTTGCAATAAAATGTTCGATAGGGTTATTTTATTGGATCATTTATGTCCGGTATTATAAACGAGATATCAAAATTTGCTAGCTTGCAAGCACTTCCAAATGAGATTTCAAACGTATCTGACAGTTATCTTTAGGTTTCATGAAATGTTTGATAATTTTCGTGCACGCGTGGTATGTAAACACCAACGGTATTAAAACAGTGGTGATATTATGAAAATTATTTTGTACGGTCGCCAACTGTGTTACAATTAGTTGAAGTATCACTGCTTTAAATTCCATAGCTAATCCATACTAGTACAGAATTAATACCCCATTTGAGAGTGCTTATAACTCCTTTATAATACCGGACATTAGGAATTTATGACCATAACTGCGCGCGCGGCCAACATCTCTATAGCGAAAACATTAAACCTAATCATTTCGAAATTGTATATCTAAACTATTTATGAATTAATAAATAACGTTACATTAAGAAGGTTTTTATGGTAATTTATAATTGTAGTTAAATTGATGAAATGAAAAATTCTATGGTCTTAGGATGTCTTAGGTCATAAAATGATAACTGCAAAAATGTGATTTCTCAGGAGAGCGATTTAATGATAAGAAATGTTATGTCTGTTTTGTAAAGACATCATTAAATTATGATTTATTTTAATGTATTTCTCGAATGAATACATACAGGGTGCTCGCGATATATATTGACAACATTTTACTAAAACTGGCCTGTTCTAAGAACATACGATCTGTATCTGATATCTTCAACAATAATCTTGCGAACCATTGCATCCGACATCTGCAGTTCTCTTGCTATGGAGTACATTGAATTTTCTGGATTTTCATTGTGATCCTTATGCGTCTTCCTTGTTGGTGAGGTGACAGGATAAGTATCTTACACCTTCTTCACGTTGTAAACTGTACATGTAAATGTACATGTTCGCCCTTCATCGTATTCCTCCGACATGATGGTTACTTTCAGAATTTAATACTTTATATCTGAAGCAACGATGTTTAATCATAGCCTTAGAAACATAATTCCATAAAATGAATAAGAAGGACATGGATAAGGGGATGCAAAGTTATTGCCAATTTATCGTGCGCACCCTGTACATTATGATACAGTGTAAGAACATACATAACTAAATCAGAATAAGTGTTTATGTATCAAAAAATAGTCAAAATGTAAGTATATCATATGACCTATAGTTGTAAGAAACAAAAAAACATTACATATATTATACAATACACTCAGACCTCGTTTAACGCTGAGGACGCATTCTTTGAATGTGAAGCACTGTGTTACAAACGTCACGAACCAATGTTTTATTTTTGTTAGTTATACGTGCGCCAATTAAGTATCTTATTACGTAAATGGATATACAAAAACTGTTTTGTAACGAATCAGCGTTATGAGGAATCTGAATTATGAATATTTTAAATATTATGTATGCTGCCCCCCACAAAAAAATGTTGCCACCACTGGTCATATGAACAATGCACAATTGCGTAAAAGCGTTAAGAAATACCAACATATGAGCAATAAAAATACAAGAATGTAGTTATTAAACTGAATAGATAAGATTCTTGTCGCATGCTACGGAAAATTAAAAACATACCACAGTTGTGAAGAGAATTTGTCTGCAATGAAAAAATCTAAATGTTTGCAATTCTTTTAGACAATTATTATACTTTACAAAATAAAACTATCTTGAAAAAATTACAAATTTTTTTATTTTATTTTTATCTATTATAAGTAATTTTTTTTTTTTTGTCGAACTATATTATCCTTTTTGCCACTACAGTAAGGACAATTACTGATTTTATTGAAAAAAGGATAAAAGTTCCCCGCTTAAAATTAAATAAGGTACTGGCACCAGTCTTGGATATGACCCCAGTAATGGCTATTTTTAAATTAAATATACTGAAGTATAAATATTTGTTGATATTTGAGTACTACCATTTCTGAATATTAATCTATATATACATTTAACTGTCTTACAGCGTGATTTGATGACAATCGGCCAATAGTTGTCAAAAAAGTGAAAATTTAAACTATAATTATAAGTATAATTTATTTATTAATTATTATATTATCATAGCAACTGATTTACATTGTTTCAAATTTGACGATTCTTTCTTTTATATCTTTTGTGTCGTAGTACTTATCATTTTGTAATCATTAGCAAGTATCCATCACTGTGTGCTCATTACTGGTTTTACTTTATCCATTACTTGAGAAAAAAACATAAACAAAATAAAGGGATATAATTTCAAAAACTAACTATATTTGCGGACTTTCGTAATTAAACTGATTAAATAAAGTTACTTGTTTTATTAGTAACATGAGTTCATGAGAATTACAAAAAAGAAACCCGTCAAACACAAAAACAGTAAACTATGCTCTTATAGCGGCCATAACTGGTGCCAGTACCTTATAATAATTCTGCGTTCTTATTAAACGGCGGTATCGGTTCCAATGTTTTTATAACTAATGCATAATTGAATATTTAGACAGGTTATTTTTTACTTAAGAAATACGATCTATAGATAATTATGAATCATACTATCTACACGATCAAGAATCCAGTAAATTAAAATATAGATATTATAATTGATTACTTGTCGAAACAAAATAATAACAACACATTACATTTTTATAAAAACAAACTATGTAGATATTATGAGAAGACAAAAAAACAAGTTCAATCATCGCCCAGAGGGGAACAAAAAAACAATGTGTATATTTAAACTAATTAATTTTCAATACGTGTTTCTGCAACACAGGCGGTTATGGTACCGCAGTATCTAGTCAGTACCTAAACACGCGTTCCTTAATAAAATAGAAACATATTTCATTTATTTATTTAAAAAAATTCTAATATAAAAAAAATCTAATTTTTAGTACAAACAAAATTAATATACAAAGTGGTAGATATCGAAAAAGTTAAAGGCGTATAGTAGGTACTGACTAAAATTAAATGATTAATTTCACAGCTAACTTGATAAAACAAAAATTATCTTATAATAATAATTCATTGAACTTGGCGTATGGTAGTTAAGAATCACATTTTTATTAATTATAATTTATTTATTTGAGTCAGTATTATACTTTTTTTAAAACTTCATATATCAACTATCTTTTTGAGTGGAGGGGAGGGAGGTAGTTATAAATGAACATAATTTTTATGATTTATATTCTACGGAATACTTCTGACTAAATCTGATTTTTTTGGTCGAAACAAATCATATTTTTTATATTTTGATAAATAATTAGAGGCATTCTAATCTAGAAATTGGAAAATATCGATTTTATTTTATTTGTATTTTATTAATAAATATATGTATTTAAAAAATATGTGTCCAATACCATAAACCTCAATTATCAAAATTGACGAAGTTATAACGACTTGAGGAGACGGGGCAGATGTGTAGTTGTTTTTGAAAATGACTGCTTTAATATCTTAAGATATATTGAACTGATTGACTTCAAACTTGCCATAACCACCGGTAGCAGAATTAATTTAAAAATATTTTTTTTATTGTACGGATCACGAAAAATAAAAAAAATAACCAAAAATTAATAGTCACTTTTCAAAATGCCGGCATTAAAATTTTTTATTTTCTTTTCATTGCTACCCGTTATAGTCACACCTGTACCTACAGATAAAAAACTGATTGGTTTTGTTTTTTCGAATGGTAATTTTTATTATTATTTTTTTGAAAAAAAAAAAAAAATTATGTAACTTGTGTCGAAACTTATATGTCTTATATTTTTTTCGAAAAAAAATAATTCCCCAAAGAAGCTCAAAAATCCATTACTAGACTAGAGTACCCTTTAAATGTATTTCACAGATCATGAACTAAAAATGTTTATGTATTAATGTAAATATAACTACCCCTACGCCACTTTTCTTACGAGTATTATACCCACTTTATAATATACATACATTAATAATATGTTTCTTTATTAGAAATAAAAATATTTGGACACAGAATGAACTGAAATTCTAGAAAAAAGATCGTGGCACTTTTGATTGTATATTACGGACAATAAATTACGGTTTGTCCACCCTTGTACCAGATCATCGAACTTGCTTAATGTAGACTTTCTAGAGCCCACCTATTATGAATTATTCTTGCAAACGTAGAGCAAGTTGATGGATTCTATTCTAGAGTCTGCATGATCCATTTATGTGTACAGTAATGAAACTGTTATGGCCCGTAATAACGTATGTCTGATAATATTTATTGTTTGCGGTAATATCAAGTTTTAATTTTAAATTTATTACGTTAAACAAACGTTGGTTCCAGGATGTTACATCTAGTGAAAATTTAGTAGCTCATTGTATATATATATTTAAATGTGAAAGTGGACGTTAAATGTAAAGTTGGGCTAAAAAAAATTAAATTATAAACTATAAATACATAATCGTATAAGTTATTATCAAAAAAAAAATTGCTATGCGTGCCACGGAACTTTCTTATACTGAGTATTATACAGTGTAAGTAGGTATATAAAAAAATCTTTCAAACCGAAAAAAGATTATCTAGGCAACTTTTATCTAAAATATTTTTTGTATTTCGCCCTGTTTCAAAATTACGTTAAAAAAGGGTTTCTTCCCAGATGAAAATTAATTATAAATATAAAATTTCACCCTTCTATGTTTTGTCGTTTTTGAAATACCGCGTCTATAAGCACAGACTGGTTTTTAAAAAAATCTGTTTTTGCAATACTTACTTATTACTTATACATGTATTTTTTACATATGGCCGTATAAGAAAGTAAAAATGTTTTAAAGTAAACAATTATTTAAATAATTTTAAAAAGGGATGAGAAATTAATCAGTGTCAGTGGTGCTAACGTTATATATGATAATTTAGATTCATAAAACATATAATTCATCGTACGCCAATGAGAATGACGTTATCTTGGTAAGTGTTTTAACAAACAACGATATTCTTTGTGGTGTTATTAATTGAACAATCATGAAATTGTGTAAGAAAATAGCGGATAAATAAATATTCTCTTGTAGGCGTTAAAATGTATCATTTTTATTGGCAACTAACGTGTATGTCTAACAAAGAATTTACAGTTATTTCAAAATTAATTTTTGAACACGGATGTTACATTTTTCAATCTGTATGCAGTCAAAATTATTAATTAAAAAACATTAATCAATCAATCCTACTTTGTTTTTTTTAAATATGTTCTCAAACCTAAAAAAATGTTTATTTAATATACTTAAGTATTTTTTCCCTTCACAGATCCATGGATCCTACCCCCCTTCTCCAAATGAAAATCTAGATTCGTACCTGAAAAAAATCAACGGTTTTTTAGCTAAAAATAATAAAATTAACCAGGTTAAAATGCATAGCAGGTTTCTGCTGTTATCTATATCTGGGTAATCTTTTGGTTACTCCTAGATTTTATGTTTAAGCTATTTGGTCATGAATTTCATGGTCACATTTTTTAATATAATAACTTGCGAATTGCCCATTCTGATAATGTATACACTGTAATATATGACGAAACAATGATAGAATTTACTCCTAAAACGAAGCCAGAAATCACAAAAAATGTAATATTCATTTAAATACAGAATATTTTAAAAATATTTTGTGATTATAATTGTAAATAATTATATCTAGATTTGGCCACTGCTTTTTGTCTGTAGACTTATACGAAAGTGGAAGAAAACTTTTGGCATTATCGTTTTATTTAATAACAATTTACTACAAATATATAATATTTTCAGCAATTATTCAAATTATTTCTTACCCCGGTTAGAAATGGTTTAAAAAATAATATTAAAAAAAATTATACAAATTTTCTCTCGTCTATCAAAAAGTTGTTAGTTCAAAATAATTATCAATAATCTTTGAAATCGGAATTTATTTTTGTTCTTTGTTAGATCGAGTATGTCATGTATTTGAATATTAATTCATATCTCTTGTTCATAACCAATAATTACCTATTACAAGTTTATGATGAAACTGGATGTAATTTCAGAGGATGTATCAAAATATTTGTGTAAACGCACAAGATAATAATTCAAGTCTTGTCATTCGATTAAAACAATTTCTTCTAAAATTCATCGATGTCTAAGTGTTGCCAGTACCGGTGCTCAAATCATAACAGTTATAAAAAGTTATTTTACTTTTCTTGCACAACTATATTTAATAAAATATTTGTTGTTAAAATAGTAAAAAATGCAAATTTTCTTATTTCTAGTTATCCGATTTGGTTGAGTTATAATAGGGTTCTATTCTGCAAATAGATTATGTGAATTCCATGGTGTAAAAATGGGTATATATGGACAAATTGAACTTTGTTTATATTTTTATGACAGAAAATTAAAACTATAATATTCTCATTCAGTAAATGCAAACTTTTACGGGGGTTACTGAAGAAATTTAATTTTATCAAACTTCATACGAAAAAAATAATAGGACGAGAGTAGAACACACTTCCTAGCCGGTAAAACAAAACAAAATATTATTATGGCGGAATTTTTGAAATTTATAAAACTGTTTTTAAGATATTTTAATTTTAGGGAAAAAGACAATGTTAAGTATTGTTGTGGTTATTAATATAAAAAAACTGAGAAAAAAAATTGAATAAAAGATATTTCAATCCGGCACTGAATAAAAATTTTACGTAACGTGATTATTTATGTATTGGTCATCTACGGCAAAATTATTTTCAATGAAACTCCCATAGCATGTTTAGCTTATATATAGGTTCAACATGTGCTTCATTAGCTGTCACAAGAACCGCGTGCGTACACACAACAAGTCGTTCTTAACCTCCGACACAGTGGCGTTCGTGGAGAGAGTGGATTAACACGTCCACCGACACTTTTTAAATAACTATACATAATGATGCGATATTTAAACATGTATAATTCAATTTCATCGAAAATTATACACGAACTAATAGAAATATTAATTTTAAATCTGATCGTATACAGAGTATCCCATTTTAAAACCTCCGCACGAATAGCTTCTAGATAAAGACGCTAGCAGAAAATTTTTCAGACAAAAATTGTCACTTTTCAAGGGGGAAGTGAAATTATATGTAGAGGTTTTAAAATGGGATATCCTGTGTATGTTGATTCCGAAAACAACGTAAAGCTTTGAAAAGTAATCAAGTTACTTTAAAAAATATAAACAAATAGTATTCTGTACGTTTATTATATTTTATTTTCATTTATTAATACGAAATATTTAATTTATTTGAATGATGAATATTATATAATTAATTATATAGAGTATTTATTTCTTAGAGAGTATTTATTATATATGAAAAATCTACTGACAAATCCGAATAACTACATATATCTGACAGAATTTAAAACCAAACTACAAATTTAAAGTAACTCCAACCCCAAATCGATCCTTACTCTAAACCTGCTATGATCGGCCTATTAGCACATTATTTTCCTATCTCGCGTTTCTCTCACAAACAGTTACAAACGCTTAAATACAATTCATACGAAGGAGATATCAGGAAAGAGGATGATTCAGTCAACGTTAAACATCATGAAGAAGAACTTACATAATTATTCAATTAAATCTCAGGTACGCTACTGAAGTATTAAGAATGAACCATACAATACACAAAGAACTCTCTGTGAGGCCAATATTTGTATTGCTTTTTTATAACCATTCTAACATGTTTAAGCTCATTCAATCTATTTAACGCAAGAAGAACTGTTCTGATTTGATCAGCAACCTTACGGCATTCAACTGTTTCCATTTATTTTACAAAGAATTTTAATTTCCAATCTTACAATTATGAAGATATAGATTTGCAAGTTCATTTTAATTTATATATATTTTGTAACATCTCCTTGAGGTATATAAATATATAGATTGATATACATAATTTCAATATTGGATTAACGACGAACCATGCAGTAATGTTAAGTTTTCAAGAAATATGGGGATTTTATCAATAAAAGTTTATAAGTATTAATATAATTAATATTTATTTCGTTAAATATAATTGCATTTAAAAATATATTGCGATTTTACAATTCAGCTACATCCATAAATTATGTAAAAAAATTATCTTTTGTTGATAAGGACCGACAAATTTTCGATGAACGCTATCGTTATCATATTTTGAACCAAAAAATTTATGAATGTTACAATTTATGCTCCTATAGTTAATATATAATACTCAAAAACTCGAAACGTAATTTCATAAAAAAAACAATATATTTAATGCTCAAAGTGTTTGAAATAATGCACGCAGCTTAAATATTACTCGTTAAGAATTAAGAAAAATCAAGATTCGCCACATTAAAATTACTATCTTTGATAATATCTGTATATGTTCATCACAATTTCTTTCAATATGATAACAAGACAAACTAGGTACACAAGTAATTACAAATATTGTTTTAATTAACACTTGTTTTATATTCTTATACCCACACTTCTACAACATTCATAGTTGTATATGCTACGTTTGGTTTTGTCTAACAAATTGAAACAATAGCGCCCGAAGACGAATCTGTTAAGTCATAATAGTAATTTATTATAGGTATATCCAACAATGTACGGTCATTTTGTTCGAAATTATATTGTTTGAATTGAATTAGTGGACGCGCCTCGGGGTCACTTTAACACACATGGGACCGGTGTATCGGCACCATTCAAGTTTTGATTATGTTTGTTTTAACACTTTACTACAGCGGTACCAAATTATTATAATATTTTGTTATAAAGATGTCAATTTTTTATGAGTAATCGATAAAACAGATTTTTTAAACAATTAAAATATACATGTTTTATTGTTTATTTAAGTGTAGGTTCCTAATTTACTATATATGTTTACATTTTAATAGATACATATTAAAATTATATAACATAAAATACTTCTTTACGTTATGACAATGTTTGATTTAACATTTCACTTCAAAAATAATAATACCAGCCTTTAACAATACCCCAGTTTTGAACATTTTTAAATTAAATGTACTGAATTAGAAATATTTGTTGATATTTAACTACTACCATTACTGAATATTAATCTACATATATACATTTAATTGTCTAACAGTATGAATTGATGATAATTATCATTTTGTTTAAAAACAGTTGACAAATCACGGTTCGGCATACTATCAAGAAAAGTGTATTTTCTTATGTAAATAAATTTTACGACTCTTTATTTTATAACGTTTGTGTAGTAATATTAATGGGATAAACTTAAGGGAATTTGAACGAAAAATGATCGACCACTTCTGCATGCGACTCTACCTACAGTTATCAACTTTTAGCAGAAAAATCCGAGGTGTCCTTGAAGACTCTTGGTGTATTTCGCGTCTTTTATGTAATATTTTCGGTACAATTTTTTTCAGATAAAACAGAACAAAATCAACAAACTTAAAAATTAAAAACATCAGTTTATCTCTTGAAAACATTGCAACAAAAATCCCATTGAAGAGTTTTTAAACGAAAGAATGGCGGATGTTCCCTAATATATGGCAGAAGGTCGTAGAATAAAGGTAGGTGTAAGTATTTAAAAATAACGTGATTTAATTTACCTTTAAAATCTCTGTGAACATTTTGAACAACCAACCCAATATTATATTTTCAATTGTATATTTATAAAACTAGTTTAATAATAAATTTAAATAAATAATTTGCCCTGGCGAGCCCATAGACAAATATCTCAATCATTTTCATACAAATAACATATCTTGCGATAATGATTAAAATAAAATGATTTATTTATGCAATTAATAAAATCAGCTAATTGAAATTTCATTTTTCTAATGAGGGAAACATAAAATAAATAATACATGCGATATATAAATTAAAATAAGTTAAAATATTCTGACATGTCCAAATCTAGACGCGCCATATCGTTCTTTATCATCAATGAGGTATCACGGTTTTTTATACATACACATATATTTACAACATGGGAGTCACAGATTCTATCTCACGTCCTACACGCATCAGTTTTCATTTAATATTTAAATTAGTTACGAGATTCTACACTCAAAAAAGTGTTTAGGTATAATAATGTTAAAGCATTTTACCAATTAAAATTAAAAATACAATAAAATTTGTCAGTTCTTGCTAAATTAAGAATTTTAACTGTGTGTAATTTTTGACAGTAGTGTAGTTTTTTGTGAAAGTCTGATTTTGGTTTTTATTTCTAATAAAATAAAACTAGAAAATGGTTCGTTATACGATGAATAAGCATAAATTATAGTCAATAATTAGTGAATTTATACTTACGTTGTACAAAAATTATAATTTTGTACAACTTTTTTAATCATTTAAAAATATTTAAACAAAATCATGTTATACACATCTTTCGCGTATACATGTTTATCGACAGAAATACGTTATATAAAGAAGCAGTTAAGGTAGACAAAAAATTTTTCGTGTACAAACAAGAAGAACAACAGAAAGTATCATTTTTGTGAATAATCTCAGTGACTCCTTACATAATTCCTATTAACCCGACCACCCTGTTCATTTTCTCCTGCTATATGATTGGCCCATCAGCAACTTCCCATTTCATCTTGTATCCCTGTTCTCCCTAACACTCATACATACGCACAAAAACACTTACAGCATATTCTTGAAGAAAAAAACAACCACGAAGGAGCTGTCTGAAAAGGCTAAAGGTCGATCCAGACTACCGAGCCGGTCACGGGCCATTCTCGCTCCAATCAAATATAAATAAACAATAAACAATGAAATCATTCTCACTATATGTATTGCTCAGGTCTCGGTCCAATCTCGCTCCAATCAAATATAAATAAACAATAAACAATGAAATCATTCTCACTATATGTATTGCTCAGGTCTCGGTCCAATCTCGCTCCAATCAAATATAAATAAACAATAAACAATGAAATCATTCTCACTATATGTATTGCTCAGGTCTCGGTCCAATCTCGCTCCAATCAAATATAAATAAACAATAAACAATGAAATCATTCTCACTATATGTATTGCTCAGGTCTCGGTCCAATCTCGCTCCAATCAAATATAAATAAACAATAAACAATGAAATCATTCACACTATAGGTATTGCTCAGGTCTCGGTCCAATATCGCTCCAATCAAATATAAATAAACAATAAACAATGAAATCATTCACACTATAGGTATTGCTCAGGTCTCGGTCCAATCTTGCTCCAATCAAATATAAATAAACAATAAACAATGAAATCATTCACACTATAGGTATTGCTCAGGTCTCGGTCCAATATCGCTCCAATCAAATATAAATAAACAATAAACAATGAAATCATTCTCACTATATGTATTGCTCAGGTCTCGGTCCAATCTCGCTCCAATCAAATATAAATAAACAATAAACAATGAAATCATTCTCACTATATGTATTGCTCAGGTCTCGGTCCAATCTCGCTCCAATCAAATATAAATAAACAATAAACAATGAAATCATTCACACTATAGGTATTGCTCAGGTCTCGGTCCAATATCGCTCCAATCAAATATAAATAAACAATAAACAATGAAATCATTCTCACTATATGTATTGCTCAGGTCTCGGTCCAATCTCGCTCCAATCAAATATAAATAAACAATAAACAATGAAATCATTCACACTATAGGTATTGCTCAGGTCTCGGTCCAATATCGCTACAATCAAATATAAATAAACAATAAACAATGAAATCATTCTCACTATATGTATTGCTCAGGTCTCGGTCCAATCTCGCTCCAATCAAATATAAATAAACAATAAACAATGAAATCATTCACACTATAGGTATTGCTCAGGTCTCGGTCCAATATCGCTCCAATCAAATATAAATAAACAATAAACAATGAAATCATTCTCACTATATGTATTGCTCAGGTCTCGGTCCAATCTCGCTCCAATCAAATATAAATAAACAATAAACAATGAAATCATTCACACTATAGGTATTGCTCAGGTCTCGGTCCAATATCGCTCCAATCAAATATAAATAAACAATAAACAATGAAATCATTCTCACTATATGTATTGCTCAGGTCTCGGTCCAATCTCGCTCCAATCAAATATAAATAAACAATAAACAATGAAATCATTCACACTATAGGTATTGCTCAGGTCTCGGTCCAATATCGCTCCAATCAAATATAAATAAACAATAAACAATGAAATCATTCTCACTATATGTATTGCTCAGGTCTCGGTCCAATCTCGCTCCAATCAAATATAAATAAACAATAAACAATGAAATCATTCTCACTATAGGTATTGCTCAGGTCTCGGTCCAATATCGCTCCAATCAAATATAAATAAACAATAAACAATGAAATCATTCTCACTATATGTATTGCTCAGGTCTCGGTCCAATCTCGCTCCAATCAAATATAAATAAACAATAAACAATGAAATCATTCACACTATAGGTATTGCTCAGGTCTCGGTCCAATATCGCTCCAATCAAATATAAATAAACAATAAACAATGAAATCATTCTCACTATATGTATTGCTCAGGTCTCGGTCCAATCTCGCTCCAATCAAATATAAATAAACAATAAACAATGAAATCATTCACACTATAGGTATTGCTCAGGTCTCGGTCCAATATCGCTCCAATCAAATATAAATAAACAATAAACAATGAAATCATTCTCACTATATGTATTGCTCAGGTCTCGGTCCAATCTCGCTCCAATCAAATATAAATAAACAATAAACAATGAAATCATTCACACTATAGGTATCGGTCAGGTGTCGATCCAATCTCGCTCCGATACATCATAGTGCAAAGAATATTTTACTAGAGTGTGATCAAACCTGGCATGAATTGTACCAACTGAAGCGAGACCGGACCGAGATCAGCATGATAGTCTGAATCGACCCTAAGCCAGCAGACAAGAATGCATGAAGAAGAAGAAGTATCGTTTTTATGTATGACATAATTATTTATTTATTATATTTAATTTTTAATAGTGTAGTAGTACATAAATTTTGTGTACTGATATACTCCAAATAACTTCATTAAAATCTTTCACTAATGTAGGATGTGTTGTTGAAGTTTATTTTTATGAAAGTTCAACATACGATCAAGTTGATAATTAAAATCATTGATAAATATTATTCGATAAACACGAAAATAAATTTAAATTACTGTAAATGCATAACAATAAAATAACTACAGTGTTTTCTAAACATTAATGCACCCATAAAACGTTTTTGATACGCAAAAACAATAAGTAGTTAACCATTATATAAAGATAATCTTATGAATTAATAATAAATTAAAACTGTTCAATAACAATGTTTGCAATTTGATTCAATTAATTGAATTATAAAACAATACATGCATAATTAATATTTTATATACTAATATGATAACTTTTAAATAATACAGGCTGGCAATTTTGAACTTTTTAAAGGCTGTTTTTTTATCTAATTATTGATTCTGTATAAATATGCTTATTTCAATGGTATTTCTTTTTATCACAGAAATAATAATAAAAAAAACTATAAAATCACACTTTAAATTTTTTAATTAAAATACCTATATTAAATGTTGAAAATACAAGCTATAATAATTTTACCAAAAAGCAATATTTCCATCTGTTTATTATCTTATCTATAAAATAATAAATAATTTATATTCTAAAATTTAACAGCGTTTGGTGGGAAAAATATAATTTGATTTCTTGTAGTTTATTAAAAATTTATATTATTTATATTGTAGCACCTTTGAGTATAACATTTATATTAAATAACTGTATTTTTGGTGATATATTTATTTTAAA
Organism: Sialis fuliginosa; assembly: GCA_961205875.1. NCBI lineage: Eukaryota > Metazoa > Arthropoda > Insecta > Megaloptera > Sialidae > Sialis > Sialis fuliginosa. The sequence continues at coordinate 16,770,667 of OY540812.1, forward strand.
AACTGAATATTGTAAGTACATTTTATTTTAATATTTATATATATATTTATATGCATCATATTACTATCTGGTATCGGTTGAACATCAAGATATTAATTTTTTATAGTTTTTTATGTTAATTTAAAAAAAATATATATCGACGTGGTGGGCCTAAATATGTAGGTATCAATTTTGCATTTAGGACACCAAAGTTAGTATTAAATACCAAAAATACTTAAAATAACAAATATATTTTCCAGTAATACTTTTGAAAAAATTTGAAAATACATTTTTTTATGAAATACGATGTGTTGGAAACTCGCAATTGTATGACATATAAACATAAAAGATATTCATATCGACAATAATTTATTAAGTCTTTAAACTAATAATTTTTTTAATTTTCATTAAAAGTTATTCATTTTAATTTTTATCTAAATTCTAGATTTTACATTATTAGGACAATATTTTCTTTTGTTAATTCTGCTTATGAAAGAATAATAATATAAAACTGGATGACATATTTCTAATATATGCCCTAATACGAAAAAGTTAATTAATTAAAAATAAAAATATACAATTATTAAAACTCACCACCTCTTAAGCCAACCCAGTGTTTAGCTGGGGCAGGATATCGATATGGTGGTAAGGCCGGTAAAGGGTGGATCCACGGCCTTCTCGGGGGTGGACATTGCCTCCTCCAGCAACCCACACAAGAAATTACAGCTGTACAATCCGGTACTGGATATGGAATAGGCCTCAAGTAACCATAAGGCCTTCTGTTTGGATGAAATGTCCTCGAATATGGTGCAGACCTTTTAAACCTAACGGTCGAATTGTGTAATTGAAGTTGGCTTTGGTTAATGTTTTGTATTTCTAAATCGTGTTTTGTTTCTCTGTTTTCATCATTATCTTTTACATTTTTGTTTTCTTTTTCTAAACGAATCGTGTACTCTAAAAAATTGATGTATTTTTCTCCATTGTCATTATTTCTATTACCCACAACTAATTCATCTACTTTATTATGACGGCTATTCATCTTCTTGCCTTCAGTAGTTTGTAAGTGTCTATTATAGCTGTCTGTATTTCTGCTATATCCATTTATTTTAACCTTGACATAATCATTTGTCAAATGATCCAACTCTGGTAATAATTGTTGACTAAGTTTAAAGTTGTATTTATTAATAGCCTCTTTTGATATTTTATTTTTATCTAAATTATCATTTGCTTCTAAAAACTCTGATATACCTCTGATAGTGTTTAAATTATTTGACGTCGTAGATTCTTTAATGCTCGGCCCATCTTCATAATCAGAATTTACATATTTTATGTTATTTTTATTATCTAATTCAATCGGTTCTTCATTTCTTATTGCATTTTGTTCGCCATTTAAGTTATTAACTTTTACAGATTTTAAAGGGCTATGTTTTGAATTTTCTGCCTTTTCTTTTCCTCCAGTCAATGTAAACATTGATATTAATATTATAAATACAAATAGAACACAAATTACAAACGTATTTTTTTGTAAAAAATAAAATCGGTCTTTCTGTTTTTTCGACTTCATCGTTGTTTAAAATCACTTTAGTTTTTTTATAAGACATATCACGAGTTGTGTTAAAGTCTGCATAGAATTAATAAACCTACACATTGTAACAAAAACGATTATATATGTTCAGTTAAAACACCAAATTTTTAAAATACCTATGTGCATACCTACATAATATAACGAAATACGTGTATAATTACTAAATAGCAAGTATTTATATTATTTTGATTTTTGTATTATTTTTAATATTAGCAAGTACTACGCCACTGGGCTTATGATAACTGAGCGATTGTTAGTTATGACAGCATCGCTTTAGGTCAGCGATAAGAAAATATTTTTTTTTCGAATGCATTTATTTACAAACATCCGCGGAAGCTGTAGTATTTTTTATCTTCCGTTAAAAGATTACAATAATTCATTCATCTATCCCTTCCTAGCCGCGGTTGTATCAAACGGTTGTCTGTTCTAACATAAAATACTTACTTTTAATTCAAATTAAAGTTATACGCATATTTCCACAACTAGGTTATTTCTAAATAAAATAAAGAGTAAATAACATTTTAAAATTTATATTTAGTTCAATATACGATAATAATTATCTAATCATAAAATTTTATATTGTAAATGCCGCATCTATCTAATTTTTAAATGCCAAAAAAATAAATTAAGAAATATGTGCGTTATTAAATAAATAAATATAATATATGTCTATGCAGCAAATAAGTTAATTGATTTTGTAAACATTTTTTTTATAAACTTAATGGGCTTCGGGTAATAAGTATGAGTAAGGAGTAAAACATACAACGCTTACGAATTATCGTTAACTGAGCCATGTTGACCACAAAATTCACTGAATTTCGTAGCTAGTACACACGCACCCGGATGGGGTACGTACGCTTTTACGCATCCATAATAGAACAAATACACCCGCCAGTATACAATACACACTCCTAACAGACATAAAAGGTGGATGAATTTATATAAGCCTGTGTTCGTGCCTGTTTTAGGTGTATTTGTTCTATGGAAATTTATTGTGGGCACGTATCACACTATCCAGACATATATACAGGATTCCCCAGCATTACTGATGTCAACATTTAGATTCTCTTAATATTGGTTCTCATGAGTTTTTCTAGATATTTTGTATGGTGTGTGTATTCAAAGTGTTCATTATTATATTGTTTACATTGTGTGAAAGTTTTATTACAAAACATAATTGCAATAGTGTCTAATCATAATGGAAGCTAGAGTAACAAAATGTGAAATGTTATCCTCTCGGCACGCTCAATCAGAAATTTTATTTTCTGATGAGAAAAAGGATTCTTTTCAGGATGCTCACAATCACAAATAGTTGTCTAACGTTTCCAGAATGTCTCTCGTGTAATAGTTTGGGGAGCATTATCAAAAAAGGTAAATTACCGATACACTTTATGGAGACAGGGGTAAAAGTTAATCAAAATTATTATATCAAGACAGTTTTAAAGAAACATTTGCTACCTTATGCCAAGAACTATTATTGCTTATTATTATTACATAAGGCAAAAATGACAATTGAGTGGTTAAAAGAGGATATCCCTGATTTTATCGAACCATCTGAATAGCCTGCTTCTCCTCTAGATTTGGATTATTTTGAATGGGGCTATATACTAGGAAAACTGGGCAATGTGAAACGCTTCAAAATTAATGAATTTAAAGAACTTTTGATTAAGATTTGGGATGAAATTCCATAAGATGCGAGCCTCAAAACGAATGAAACTCGTAATTCGTGAAAAAGGAGATAGATTTGAACTGAATTAATTTTATGTAACCTCCATAATGTATTGTTGAAAATTTTTTCATAAATAAATATAGTTTCCTCAAAATTCACTCATTTATTTGACATTAGTAAAGCTGAAGAATCCTGTATATTATATAGCGATGAAATTCAGTGCATTTCTTACTCGAGTATCCACATTTATTCACCAATAGTACTCATCAGTGCAATACAGTTATTAAAAATTACAAAATTACAGATTATTTGAAATAATGATATTTAATAGTTCTTACTCTAATCAAAAATATCGGTTAATTTGTCACATTACTATGATGTCATTATTTTTATCTAGACTTGAAATTATTTAGAACAATGTGAAATAATCTTATCTATTATTTATTAAATAATTGCACCATCAGACATATTTTAAATAGTTACAATAACATAGAAACAAATATTTTATTTTTTTAAATACAACTGTGAGGATATTAAATAATAAAAATTTTAAGAAAATTAATGAATTTTCACCTTAGGTTTTTTATATACCTACTTTTCTTGTAATAATAGTAAGTACATATTACTAAAATGTACTTGCTTTGATTTGATTATTTAATTAATTAATTAATGAGTTTATAGGTATTTACAGAACAATAGAAGAAACTTGAACTCACATAAAGTAAATCAAAAAATAGTTTTATTAACCTATAATCTATACTACCATTTAATTAAGATTACATATAGTGTATTTATTCTAGTACCGAATTAAGATATTTTATACTAATTGTTTTTCAAAAATTACGTAATTTAACTATTATATGAATGCAATGATCGCATATGTGAGTACTATATGAATAAAATAGAACTTTATCTTTAAAACTTCCAAAAGTTTTTTAAAACTATTTTCTTAAATTTAGTTTTCAGAAAATTAAATTAGAAACAGTATTTTGCGCGAGGCACTAAAATACTCTATAATCCAGCCCTGTGTAGATTATCATAATAGTAATAAAATACATATTGAGTTGCAGATTCAAATGACCGATATATTTCCTTCTGGAAATGTAGGTGTCTTGATGTGAAAGAATTCAAGCAGTAAAATTTCTAGTTATAAGATGTAATAAAAACACATAATAATAAATTTACATACTATTGTATTGTTGCAAATGATTTTTTTTTCAAGTTATTTATTTGTATTTGCTATAAATGTTAATATTTTTTCGAAGATAATGTAAAGTTATAGGTTTTATTTAATTACAAGCTTTTGACATTTTTGTAAATAGTATGGAAGATTTTTGGACTTTTGTAAGGGTTTGTAAGATTATAGCGACCCTCTCCCTTCTTGAAAATTTCCTCTTTTTTAATTGACAACAGTATAAGTATCAATTATTTTTACTGTATACTAAACCCTGAACGTAATTTTAAGGTCAAAAGAAAACATGATTTTTTTTCCAAAGAAAGATGCGAATAATTATATTAGCGAAAAATTGATTTCCTTCATTGTAAGTAAAATTTTTTGACTTTTGGAAGACTCGTTAAATTCAACTAAAGAAGTTTAATATTTTCAATTTTATATTTAATTAATAAATAAAATATTGCAAAATTTAAAAAGAATAGATTATATTTAAAAATTGAAAAAGAGAGATTTGGACCGAAGCTGCACCGGAAAATGAATTACGGTTTGCGTTCCTGACAAAAACCGGCATTTATAAAATATTTTATTATTTTTTTTTTTATTTTAATTTTACCAGAATTACTACTAAATCACCAATCTTACAAATTCTCACATTTTTGCAACCACTAATCACAAAATCAATTTATACCACAATCATAACAAAAACACTACCGCGTATTAAACAATAATTCCCGACATGCTCGCGCTATATTATCCCGTCTGTCCACACGCGTGTACTCCAGACCGCTCCGAGACACCGTGTGATAACTTAACGTCCGCTAGACAGACTGACTTACTAGACCTAACCGCGAACTAACTACATATCGCGCTCGCGAACATCTGTGTGTATGTGTGCGTGTGTGTGTGGCGCGCGCCCGAATGGTGGGCGTGATGTCAGCGCGTCAAGTTGGAACACTTATATTTGATAATGCTTCCGGAAGATTCCGGGTTATATTTATTAAAGAGTTTGTGTATATTTTTTTATATATTAATGTTTTGTTATATAGTTGGTAATGTATATGTGTTTGAACTAATGCGTAGCAAATATGTTATTTGGTTAGGTGCCAATTTTTTTGTTACAAATGATAGAATCAAAGGAAAATATAAATACAAAATAATAATAGGAATGTCGGGTATTACAAAAAATTTACTCTAGAGTAAAAGCTACGAGGTGTCAAATTTTTATGAATTTGTTCGGGATTTTAGAGCATAGGGGAACTAGAGGGTGGCTCTGCCCCGGGTGCCAAGTTACAGGGGGGGGGGCAAAATGAGAAGAGAAGAGAAGAGAGAGTTTGATTTTTCGCCCCAAGTACCAATCTTCCTTAGTCTGCCACTGGTGGTAATAAATGAAAATTATGCTATGCATTTTATGATGTACTCATGTCACCAGTGCTTTTAGATCACTTACTACACAATTTTTCAAAAATTAAGCTTTAAGTTAGATATAAAATCCCAATGTGTGAACCTGGGGGCCGAACCTATGCTTCCCGGGTCTCTATTCCCCTCGGTGATCCACGTCAGGTGGCGGGTTTGTGAAGCATTAACTGGCTGCATATGTAAATTAATGTAAAAAAATTTTTGCGAAAAACATATATGAATGTGACATACCAAATAAAAAAATTTAAAATTCAAACCGTATACAGTTCACCCGTTCCGTAAAAAAGAGATAAGCCGCGGCCGTCATTATCTTTCAGCGGACTGATGACTGACAACAGAGGTTGTTTTAATATTGATACATTATCGTTTGCTGCAGAAATCGCAACGAATTGCTTGTGAATTGGCAACAATCAGTGGACTGTAACATGGTGCTTACTGTTACCTTAAATATATGAGAACAGGGGTTATTTTAATGTGTAGTAGTAGTATTATAGGATAGTATTTTGTTCTGTAGTTGAAAACTGTAGTTATAAAAGCTAATTTGTGTAGTTGACAAATTGCAAAAAGGTATTTGCAGTTAAAAAATTTTCTTAAGATAATCTATAGAATCATATTGAAATAAACCGAAAATAAAATTGATATCTTTTTGTTAAAATTTAAGCTGGTTTTATCTCGGTCTCGTGTAAAGCCCTACCAATTGTTAATTAATAATGAATACATTTAAAATATGACAACTACGAAAAATATAACTTCATAATTCTTTATATGGAGAAGATATAACTGAACAAATGTAATCTATAGAAAATAAACATTTCAAGATGTATTAAAAGTTTTATTATTATTTATTTAATTATTGATATGTCTAGTGAGTAATTAATATCAATTTAGACGCTTATTGCATTATATTGAAAAACTGATGTCTGACTCTTAAGATAAGTAAAAGATGCTTAAGTAAGGTACTGGCACCAGTTATGGCTACTATAAAAGCAAGGTTTACTGTTTTTGTGATTGACGGGCTTATTTTTGTAATTCTCATGAACTCATGTTACTAATAAAACAAGTAAACTCTTTATTTAATCAATTTAATTACCAAAGTCCGCAAATATAGTTTGCTTTTTAAATTATAGCCTTTTATTTTGATCATGTTTTTTCTTCAGTAATGGATAAAGTAAAACCCGTAATGAGCATGCAGTGATGGACACTTACTAATGACAAAATGATAAGTACTACGACACAAAAGATATAAAAGAAAGAATCAATAAATAAATTATACTTATAATTAGTTTAAATGTCCACCATTTTGCCACCAATTGGCTAATTGTCATCAAATCACGCTGTAAGACAGTTAAATGTATATAGATTAATATTCAGAAATGGTAGTAATCAAAGATCACCAAATATTTATAATTCAGTATATTTAATTTAAAAAATAGCCATTACTGGGGTCATATCCAAGACTGGTGCCAGCACCTTATCACCATTTATAATTTGTCTATACCATTATTTAAGAAATTGCACGTGTAACAATTGTTTATGAACTTCTGATACATAATTATACATGTGTATACACATAAATGGTGATATGTTTAAAAGTCTCGGCTTGGCGAACACCTGATATTGCAGATTGGCCAAAGGCGCGGCTGTCGCAGGATTCGCGTAGGCGTAACAGCATCTCCAGATCAGTGTCACATTATTATAAAATGAATTATTGCCCTTACAATTGTCACACATGCAAATGCATTCTATATGCTCCTCTTCCTCTATTTCATGTAGTTAAATTGGATGTGATTTAAATTATTCAAATGTAAATAAAATCTGACTGGTTTGGTTTTTATCTTATTGTTGAAAGGTATCAGGTTTGCATGAATAATTTTATAAAATATTCAGATGAAATTATAAATTGTTTTCGACAAATAAATTAGCTGCTTAGAAGCTAAAGTGAAGTTGTTGTACATTTTTGTAGATTTTTTTATTTTGAAATTTTAATATTGGATTGATGAAATAAAAATAATTTGTTTTCAATATAAGTTCCAAAACTCGTTCGTTCCATTTTAAAAAGTAATAGAGATGTAGTGGATTTTGAAAGAATTTCTGGCATTCTTTCGTATTTTAATGTCAGTTTTCAGCAAAATTCGCTCAATTATAATATGATTGAGCGAGTTTTGCTCAAAACTGACATTACAATGTGAAAGAATGACAACAATTCTTTCAAAATCCGCGAAGAGCTTCAGATCACGGCCCTGTCAGCCCCCCTCCCTACAATATAGATAATCTATATATGTAAACAACTCAACTGATAGAAACAAATACATATTATTATTATGCTAGCTTAGAAGTTTTGTTCATATGAGACATAATTTGATCAGATACAGTGGTAATCGAAGTGAGATCGAACAGTTTGATAACTTCTGTATATGTAACCCGTACAAAATTAGAATATATTTAATGTAGGCACTCACATTTAATCAAGCGAGATAATGATTTTTTACCATATTAAAACATGTTATAAACATTAAAACAATACATTGAAAATTATTTATTACTGATTGTTCAAAACAAGCAGCTATCTGTAGGTTATTTATGTATGTTATATTATCAAAATACAATTAAATACAGTCTATAGAAATTGTATTGAATGAATATTGAAAAGAATTACAAGACAGCCTATTCCAATAACAATAGAAAGCGGTCCCCAATCGTCAGTGATACTCAAAATGTAAGTACTATAAAACACAAGAAATATATTTTTTTATAATATCTATATTATATTACCTCATACATTTTGGATTTTTAAAATGTTTAACTTAAGTTATTATTGTAGCAAATATTTCTTAGGTATTTATAATTATTTTAGATAAAGTTTTACAAAATTATCTCAGTGTTTCCTGTTTTGTAAAATAAATAAATACATATTGCATTGTTGTTCTTATCAACCTTTAAACTAGATAATTTCTGTAGTAGATTAAACAAGCACTGCGCATACACCTGTATCTACAAACATAGTGGTTCTGAAACTATGATTAGTTACACTTATAGAATGCTTTATTCATATTTTGTAAATTTACATCCTTAATATATATAAAGCTCAACGTCTCTCTGTCTGTCTGTCTGTCTGTCTGTCCGTTCGTGCGCTTATCACTTGAGAACCACTTATCCGATTTACGTGTTTTTTTTTTTTAATTCATAGGTACGTTCTCTGGCCAGGTTATAGGCTATATTTTTTTATGTTAGGTAACATAAGAACTAAGCAGTGACGATAATAGTAAATCAAGTCGGAAAAAAGTTTGCCGTCGGCGCGCTGTTTTGTAATACGCTGCTTAAACCGTTCAATATAGAACAAAATAATGTATTAAAGAATTGTGTAGAATCAAAAGTTCTACAATTAAGTCTGCGACACTATATATCTAACTTTTGTATTTAAGCCACAATGACTGCTTTTATGTTACAAAGAAAATTTAAAATATTTGGGTTCTGTTTACGTGGATTTATGACCTGCAAAACATTAATCCTTATCGAAATAAATGATTTCATCGTCATAAGTACTTAATGTAGATATAATTTGCCCTTTACAGAATCCAATTTGGTCTTTTGGTTTAGGAAATAACGTGAAATATAAATACAATAACATATTCTTCGCGGGAATTCGCGCGAACTATGTGTCGCGGGGAGAGGGAAGATCAGCGTTCGGCCGGCAGTTGTTTATTTTGTTTTCAATTATTAACTTTTAAATTTAAACAGAACACAAATTATTTGTAATTTTTGTTCTGATTTGTTTTTTTTTAGGTACGTTAGGTTGTGATTAGTTATTATTACGATAATAATTAATCGTGTTTGTACTTAATTCAACAATATTTTGCAAAAATCTTAAACAATAATTCCGTAGTCCAAGCGGGCGAAGCCGCGTGGGCCCAGCTAGTTACATATAAGTATGTATTTTTTATTAATCAGTATTTTACTTATAATTAAAAAATAAAATGTTATATTGATGGCAACGCTGATTATTTAAAAATAAAAGTATATAAATGTTGATAACCACTGCAATAAATTATTAACATTTTAACACTTATGACTCCCTTCAACAGGAAAAGCATAAATTACATTTTATATGTACTTATGTTTAAGTTTTATTTACAGAAGTTTTTAAGAAACGTGCCCTGGGAAATTGAATATAAGTATACTTGTAGACGCGCATTAGGGACACTTTAGATGGGCATTTTTTTAAACATGGTTATCTATTTATTTGTAAAGATATTTTACTACATATCTTTATTGTCCATCTATCAATTTGACTATCCGGATATAAGAGATTAATTCTGTACATAAATTACAGAAATGATATAAATCAATATAAAAAATTAAATTAAACGTATTATTAACAATAAGAATAAATAAATAAAAATAACAATAAATATCTAGTATCTGACTGTTTTTTGAGTCTTAATATCTTTTGATAGTTTTTGGAATTTTTGTTTGTCCGTGTAGTATTTGTTTCATTTAAACTCGAAAACTATTAAACCGATTTTGACGCGATTTTCATTGTTAGAAGGCCTACAAAAAACATAACAAAACAAACATGTCACAGTATAGAGATAATAAGATACCTACGAGTTCAGAGTTTTAGAGTAACCAGGTGCATGGACATTCATAAATTTAGAAATAAACACGGAAGAGGCTATGGAAGCAGTGGCGGACTAGGAAAAGGATGGCACCTTAAAAAATCTGGTTATATTTTTTATTAATATTAATAGTTTATTTATTTTCAAATTTTATTATTTTTTACGATTATACTAATCTAATCTAAGGGAATTTTTAATGGGAAAATAGAACCGAGGCGCCCATGGGCGTAGCCAGGATTTTGTTCAGGGGGGGGCAAAAAATTTTTTTTTGAAACCGATTGGTCGGCGCGTTTTGCCTAGTACCCCGAGGTAATAAAAGAGGGGTAAGCAAAAAAAGCTCTCACATTATTATGGTAACCTTACCTAAAAAATTTTATAAAAAATTTTATAAAAAAATTTTTTAATAAAAATATTTTCAGTGGACCTCAAATTTTTGGCGTCTGGGACCTCGAAATGTGTAAGAACGACTCTGATAAATGGCCATTAATGTAAACAAAATTTGGTAAATCCTTTTTTTCTTAAATTAAATTCTATCGTTTCGTTGCAACTAGGAACTTTGGATCGTGAAAATCCGTGATTTTCATTAACTTAATAAATCAATTTTTTGGTGTGTTCTTGATTATTATCGAGGAATTATAAAAGAGCTAGGAAAAAATTAACATTTTCATTATTTATTATATATAGGTGCGCAAAAAGTAACAATGAAAAGTCATTCTTTTTTTCATTTCTTCTTTTATTTTCGCCACATTTTTTTAAATCAATTAAATTTATATGTATGTGCATATCTTTTTGAAGACAAAATCCTCTACAAAAATGTACTCTACGTTGCTATTTTGGTGTTTTTATTTTTATTTATAATTTTTTTATTTAATGTAAAAAATCGATCTAATTTGAATTGATAATACACATGTATAGTTGAAATATCAAAAAAACTTTTTTTTTGTATAAAAAGGATAAAAAGGCAATGACATGAATAGTTTACCCGCTATAACAAGAGATTGCAATAAAAAAAACAATGATATTTACATTTTCGAATCTAAAAATGTCAATATTTAGCCAATGAACTGATTCATTTGTTACTCTTATGTCCGGTATCATTAAGGACCTAACAAATTTGTTAGCTAACAAACACTTTCAACTGAGGTATCAAACATATATGACAGTTCTTTTGGAGTTTGTTGATGACTTTGACAAGTTTCGCGCACGCGTTGAAGGTAAATACAAACGGCATTAAAACAGTGGTGATGTTATGAAAATTATTTTGTACGGTCAAAGATGCCAACTGTGTTACAATTAATTGAAGTGTCACTGCTCTAAATTCCATAACTAATCCATAGATACTAGTACAGTATTAATACCCCATATGAATGCAATTGCTAGCTAACAAATTTTGTTAGGTCCTTTATAATACCGGGCATTAGTTCACGAGCTAGGGGGTGGGGCAAGCGTCCCCCCTTGCCCATGCTTTGTGGGTAGTTATTTTAACACAAAACACAGTTTTCACTGTTGCCAACACTGCGACCTTTGCCTTTAGGTGTTTTTATTTTATTTTTAATTTTACCTGATATTTTAGTTTACATGTAAAAATAAAAGATTGTGATGATTGTGATTAAAAAAACTTTGGTATTTGATTTTCTGGATCCAAAATATAAATTTACGTTCAAAAATCCAATGGACATCATAGAAGTCTAGAAATATCCCTGTTTGAACAATAATACTGATTTACTTATTACTTTTTGTCCACAAGCTAGGGGGGGGCAAGCGCCCCTCCCTGCCCCACCCTGGCTACGCCCATGGTCAGGCGCCCCTATCCTTTATTCCGCCACTGTACGGGAGGAACTTAGTCGTGGTTCAGTAAAATTTAAAAGTTAAAAGAAAGATATTGTAGTCCATCTAAAATATCTCTCATAAAATTATAAACGCTTCTTTCAATTTTAAACACCGAAAAGTTTAAACTTTATTTTCATTTGTAAACTTTATTTGCTGCTTCATAAATACTCGTAATTTTGTCTGCATACAATTAGTTTACTTTTATGAAACATATAAGCTCATGAACGAGCTTTTTACGTTCTCAGAAACGAGAATCTGATGAAAATTAAGATAGAGATTGAGCATGTATACATTTAAGAGACTAATAAATCTAAAATAATAAACTTTAATTCATATTGCGTAAAAAAGCAAGCTATACAAATACAAATAACAGTAATTTTAATGAAACGCATATATACTTGTAAGATACACATTGATCAATATATAAATAAATGGATGTATAAGGTAGATGTGCCAAACATCAGAATGCGCCCATAATTGTTAAATGTATCTACATAGCTATAATAATATATTGCTATCAAAATTCTCTAAATCGTATGAAGCTTCATTAATAGGTTTATGGGTACCATTATTTTCATGCTTCAGATTAAAGAATTTTAAAAAATATACACTTGAATCACTCTTTCTCATTATCTGAAGAAGTAATTATGCTTTTTACAATTTAGTCATACATATTTTTATTAGGTTTATAGTTAATAAATAATTATATAATTATAATATAATAATTAATTTGCAGTGTGCAATTTTTGCACATACACATATGTATTTAAAATTATTTTATATACAGTTAAAGTTTTATTAGTAAAAATAAATAAAACAAATCAAGTATCATTTAGTGCGTTTACACAGCGCTGTTATTCCGGTTTTACTGTAACCGATGTAATAAAACTGGGTGTAAATGTTCGTGTAGATGGCACTTTACATCTGACATAACTAATCAGGTTTAAACTGCATGGATATAGTTAGTTCTATTTAGCCAACCCCCAAAAAATATAAGTATCTACGGAGTATAGAGATTTCATCGTAATGCACTTCGCATGTGTAAACAGCATCGCTTAAAACGGTTTAACTACATCGGTTACAGTAAAACCGGAACATCAACGCTGTGTAAACGTACTTATTGACTAAAATTTAAATCACTGGTTTACAACTCTGTACTTGTAGTTACAAATATATTACGTTAGTAGCATTGGACGCATTTACCCTACGTATATGTGTGAATGCAATATATATTAAATGAATGAGTATCGCCGAACCGGTTAGAATTCTGTTTATTTTTTAACAGAACTAATTTAATCAGATTTAAACACTATTAACTGAATCATTTGTAGTGATCTGACTCCGACATGATTTGTTTTCTAGACCTAATGAACTTTTGACTCATATAATATAAATCTATTTACTTGTAAAGAAGTTAAGTTTGCTTAATTTATTTATTTTTAAATTCCTGAGGAATGTTAACATTTCTAAACAAGCGCGTTTAAAAGTATATAAACTATTCTAAATATCTACCGCATTAAAATACAAGAAATATGATTTTAATATATTTTAACAGAAAAATCCTGTTGAAGAAATTCTTTAAATGCCCTCGATTTTTATAGAGCTCAACTGAATTTTTGAAATGCAAGCAATTATTATATTATAGAGTAGATTGTTGATTATAAAATGCATTCTACATTTAACTCATTGTAGTAAATATCATAACATTGTAAATAATACAAACAACAAAATTACCAATAATTTTTCATTATAATTCAATTAATATAATTATCTTCTTATGATACTTGATACACGACACAAAGTCTAGTCTACATACATACACTCACGGAAAAAATTAAAGGACCACTTTTATTTTTCGAAAAAATTGCTCATTTTCAAAGTAATGCCGATAGGTCAAATATGATCCATTTTTTACTTATAGGATATGAAAATTGAAGGAAATTTTATCATCTTTTCGAATTTAGGGGTATATTTGTTTTATTAAACTTATTATTGTGATCAAATCGCGGTTTAATAAAAAATAAAAAAATTGATTTTTTTTTGCAATTTTGAAAGATACCCACGGGGATGTTAAATTTTTTTTCTAAAATTTCAAGATAACCATTTTGTAGGAAATTTGTTCAGCTTTAGAACGCTTTTTCAAATTTTTTTTATAATTTTTTGGTGTTACGATATTCGAGTTTGAATGAAAAAAGTACCAAAAAGTTTTAAACGACCATAAAGGGCCTAATGTTAGTCGCACAGAAAAGAAAAAAAAAGAATATTAAAGCTTAAATAATCACCTATTGTCTAGTAGCATTTATAAAATGTTTAATTTTAACTTAACCATTCAAATACGAAAAACAAAACAGTGTTCGAATTTAAATAATCCTGTAAAAATAACCTTTTTTTAATCATAGATCTAATGTTTAGAATGTATCCAGAAATTAAGTTTTATCAAAGAATATGAAAATTAGACTTATTACCTTCTATGTGAACAAAGGTTCCAGTAAAAATCTTTTAATTTGGCTGAGAAATTGCATTTTGAATTTTTTGTATACATTTAGGATTTGACCGTACTTTTTATAACAAGTTTTTCTTTGGGATTTTTTTTTCGAAAAACAATCAATTTTTGAGAAAAATTGTAAGAAGGAAAAAGTTTTTCTTTCTTGTTAAAGAATATTCATAATTTTTTTCAGATGTTTTATATCAATATTGTGGGATTAAATTTATTTTTAATAGGGTACTTTTTCATTCAAACTTGAATATCTTGGCATCAAAAAATGTGACAATCATTTTTTAAAAAGCATTTTGAAGCTGAGAAAATGTACTAAATGATGAATATCATGGAATTTGGAAAAAAAAATCATACATCCCCGTGTGAAACTTCCATAATTACAAAAAATTTCAATTTTTAATTTCAGTCAACTGCGTGTGGTCATGAAAAAACGTTCAACAACATATTAAAGACTCTTGATTTCGACAGTTAAATTAATTTTCATTGAATTTTCACCGCTTAATCGTTCAAAGTAACTGAATTTTTTTGGTCCACACGCGTAGTTGACTAAAAAAAATTAATTATTTATTTGCAGTTATAGACATTTCACACGGGGATGTATGATTATTTTTTTTCAAAAATCCATGATATTCATCATTTAGTAAATTTTTTCAGCTTTAAAATGCTTTTTAAAAAATGATTGTCACATTTTTTGATGCCAAGATATTCAAGTTTGAATGAAAAAGTACCCTATTAAAAATAAATTTAATCCCACAATATTGATATAAAACATCTGAAAAAAATTATGAATATTCTTTAACAAGAAAGAAAAACTTTTTCCTTCTTACAATTTTTCTCAAAAATTGATTGTTTTTCGAAAAAAAAATCCCAAAGAAAAACTTGTTATAAAAAGTACGGTCAAATCCTAAATGTATACAAAAAATTCAAAATGCAATTTCTCAGCCAAATTAAAAGATTTTTACTGGAACCTTTGTTCACATAGAAGGTAATAAGTCTAATTTTCATATTCTTTGATAAAACTTAATTTCTGGATACATTCTAAACATTAGATCTATGATTAAAAAAAGGTTATTTTTACAGGATTATTTAAATTCGAACACTGTTTTGTTTTTCGTATTTGAATGGTTATGTTAAAATTAAACATTTTATAAATGCTACTAGACAATAGGTGATTATTTAAGCTTTAATATTCTTTTTTTTTCTTTTCTGTGCGACTAACATTAGGCCCTTTATGGTCGTTTAAAACTTTTTGGTACTTTTTTCATTCAAACTCGAATATCGTAACACCAAAAAATTATAAAAAAAATTTGAAAAAGCGTTCTAAAGCTGAACAAATTTCCTACAAAATGGTTATCTTGAAATTTTAGAAAAAAAATTTAACATCCCCGTGGGTATCTTTCAAAATTGCAAAAAAAAATCAATTTTTTTATTTTTTATTAAACCGCGATTTGATCACAATAATAAGTTTAATAAAACAAATATACCCCTAAATTCGAAAAGATGATAAAATTTCCTTCAATTTTCATATCCTATAAGTAAAAAATGGAACATATTTGACCTATCGGCATTACTTTGAAAATGAGCAATTTTTTCGAAAAATAAAAGTGGTCCTTTAATTTTTTCCGTGAGTGTATTTTCTATAACAAAACGTGGTCAATCTTTACATAAATATCCGATAACATTTATACCTTTTACCAAAATTAAAAATATTTATTTCATCTCAGCATTTAAACTTAATTTTAAAAAGGCCGTGTCCAAAATAATCAAATTTGAGTTTTCAACTTTTTTTTATAGAAGCACTCTTTTATCCAAATGTGTTATTGGTATCTAGCTATGTAAATCTATTTAACAGATTTAACAGATGCGTGCCAAGCTGTCAACACAAACACACTGAAAATTAGGTAGATTAGAAGAAATCTGGCATTAGTGTTCTATTATAGAAAAAATCAAAAAAACTCCAAATTAGTTAGAAACCATAAAAAACTATTTGTAAAACTGATGGTTCTTACTAATACCGGCCATATCCATAATAAAGTTTATACGTAATTTGGCCATTTTTTAAATTTTAATATTTAAACATGTTGATCATAGACATAGAGCATGGACCACTCATTCTGTATTGTGTAACATTTCTTAAAAACAGTGAGAGAGATGCGGTAGGTTTGGGATATATCTATCTCTTTTTCTAATAAGAATGAAATAGACACTCCTGTTATGTATATCCCAAACCAGTTTCTATCTCTTTCTTTTGACACTGCTATGTTTTCGAGTCAGATGCGCGATCTACACTAATGTACACCAATGGACTAATGCAAGTACTACTTAGCGCGCGTGCGCTAAGTCGTTAATCACTATCATAAACCTGTCATTAAAACATGATACCTTGCAGAAATTATAGTTGTAAAACATAGAAAATACCAAAAGGTTATATACCAGTTCATTATTATTAGGAAAACGAACATAAACTATAAAATAGTTAATAATGTAACGCTACTGAATTTATTTTACATTGGACGTATACATTTCACTTTGTATAATAGATGGCGTGTTCAGAAGATCCAAAACAAAATAAACATTTGTATAAACGAGACAAACTAAAAATAATAAACTGCCATCAAGACTTACCATGTTCTCTAGTAAATATTTATAATTTGACGAGCTAATTCCAGCCACCGCCAATATAAATTGAGATAAAATACACAGCCATACGTCTATTTCCAGAAGCTATGCGGATTTTTTTTTAAATATACACATAGACCATCATGAATTTGTATATTAATTTATTACTTCATAAATCTTTAAATTTGAAGTAGACGTTTGATATTTATTAAAATGATATTTAATTCATTTTGAACAACTGTTCTCAAATACAGTAGAGTTGCGCTAATTTTAGAAAAATTGAACACCTTATATTTAGAATTAACTTATTACTGTTAACCATCAGAGATGCGGGAACCTTTTACACCTTAAGGCCATACAAACACACACAACATCTACCAAAGAACCACGAAGGAATTGTCTGAAAAATCTAAGCTAGTAGACAAATATTTATTGAACACCTTATATTTAGAATTAACTTATTACTGTTAACCATCAGAGATGCGGGAACCTTTTACACCTTAAGGCCATACAAACACACACAACATCTACCAAAGAACCACGAAGGAATTGTCTGAAAAATCTAAGCTAGTAGACAAATATTTATGAAGAAGAAAAAGAGGATTTAGTTTTATTTGTTATTTTTAATTTTGAAATATAGTTCCCTCGTATTGCCACTAAAAATACAGAACTTTGAAATTTGTTTTCATACTCATTTTCATATTTTATGTATAGTAACGCTTTTATTCCGGTTTAACTATAACCGATGTAATAAAACCGGGTGTAAAAGTCCGTGTAAACGGCACTTTACACCCGACATAACTAATCGGGTTTAGTTATGCTATTCCTCTTGGTCTACGGGAATAGCATAAGAAAAACCGGAATAGAGCAGGAATAAAAATGCGTGTAAACTATGTCTATATGGACATAGTTATACCTATTTAGCCAACCTCAAAAAATATAAGTATCTACGGAGTATAGATATTTCATCGTAATGCACTTTGCATTAACGTCAGTTAAAATATGGTTAAAACACCAGTGACAAGAGATGGAAAACAAAAGAAACGTGATTCATTGGACATAAAAGAGACGAAATATTTTTGAGATTTCTTGTTGGTACACCATCGAGCTTATAGCGTATTTAAAATCGTAATTATAATTCCAGCTCACTTATTCTCGTATGTGTAAACAGCACCACTTGAAACGGTTTAACTACATCGGTTATAATAAAACCGGAATGACGGCGCTGTGTAAACGTACTCATTGATATTTTCAAACTGTCTTACAGGAGGTCACCCTAAGTGTAATAATAGAAAAAGGCCGCAGATTTCCCATTTTTGTTTTAGACAAATAGATTGATTATAATCCATACTATTATTATAAATGCGAAAGTGTGTCTGTCTGTCTGTTACCTTTTCACGTACAAACCGCAGAACATTTGGCAAAGAGATAGCTTGCATCCTGAGGAAAAACATAGGCTATTTTGTATCCCAAAAATATTATTAGATAAAAAATGGGTGTTTTATCAGCTATCATAACAGAAATCTGTATTTACTAACCTTCTTCTTCGCAGGTTTTATGTCTGACAGCTCCTATTTAACCTAACTTCCCCGCGCGAACGAAGTCACAGGTAATAGCTATTATAATATAAAAATAATTGTAATATTGCTTTCTATCTACGATATTATCGATGTAAATATCGATTCAAAAAATTATATATTGTCAGTATCTTTTTTGTATTTATAAATACATATAAAATACGTTGATCAGTATTGATTTTATCTGTTCAAGTTTACGAGGCCTAACTGTATTACTTTTAAAAACCTTATTATTTTTTTTTCAAAGAAACGATAATATACTCATACATATATATAACTGATCTCTGAAAATCGTTTACTTTGTTTTATAATTTATTTTTTACAGCATCCGCACGCCTACAACCTCCCAATAGAGAACTTGCGTTGAATGAATATCAAATATTTTATTTAACTACCAATAAACTATAGATCTTATTATTATTCAATTTTATAAATATACTGGATCTAAATTTTAGATTAATAAATAAACCGTTTTTCAAAATGTTAATTTAAATAAGTATCTCCACCATTATCTTGTTACTTAAGTTAAATTCTTTAGTGCATTAACGACGTTTAATGAATGTTCACGACAAAATGCATAATTTTACTCGTCTATATAAATAAGCTTGACTTGAAGCTACAGAGTGTGCCAAGAATTACTTCCTTGATTCTTATTTTCCTTAAAATAATTGCGTATATATGAGATCCGTTTTCTAACTACGATTAACGTTAATCATAGCTATTCGTTAGATTAGTAAATCGTCCATTTACTAACCGTGATTAAGTTTACGATTTTTTATGCTACACTTCAAAAATAATTTCAAAAATTCCAAAATTACTACTTTATTATGTAATAAAATTTACTTTAAAAATTTCTTTATTTTAATAGGATGTATTACTTATCAATACCTACTACATATGTTTACTTTTTAAATATAAGAAGTTCAGAAATAATAATGATTAATGAGTACTACTTTTTTTTGTTGATTTTTAAATTTTGATACTTGAATAAGAAGTAATAAAGTAGGTACATTTATAAATACATACGATATTGCTCAATTTTATAAAAATACCAAACTAAAAAATTCTATAAACAGAATAAATTTAAAAAATCTTTACACAGAATAAATTTATATTCTTGTTCTAAGATTAAAAAATAAGAAAAAAAAGTTAATGTAAATATTCGTTTTAATATGAATCTTCAAAGATCTATAACCAGTTGTAAATAAGTTACTAATTTGACTAAAAAACGAAATTAAAAATGGTTATTTGTTGATAAAGATACAGTTTTGGAGGTATATTCATATTTACATGAACATTTATTTTTATTTATAATCGTAGAACAAAAATATTATTATATTGTGTAATTAGAAGCATCCGTATTAAGTTTAACTCTGCAATATTATATCATTACTGTCGTATTTCTCATAAACGACTGATCTTATGACAAATTAACAAAGTATATTTCTGTGTATTTTGTGGCATATGATATTAAAAAAGATCCAAACACAGGAAAAAATTTAAGAACAAAAGAATACTAAAATCAAAGGACCCACTAACTGGCCTCACTCTTCCTTGGTCTAAATAATCATTAGTTGATACTGGAAATCGATAACACGTATTAATACTAAACCGATTATCAAATTACATGACTATATTATTACAATGAGTTCTGAAGAAATTGAATAAAAATTAAAAATGACCTGACTTTTTTTAAACGATCACAAAGCTTCTCATATATTATTCGAAATTATTAATTTTGCTTCTTCGTCATATCGAAGGTACGAGAAGCTTTTTGATCGTTTTTTATAAGAGAAAAAAATTCTACTAGAATTCTAATAGAATGAGCTGTTTTTCTCCATCTGGCCGTCCGCCGCCCCTTTTAAACTGGCACTACGGGCGGTCGCCCAGTCTCCCTCCATAAAGCTGGCATTGCTGTTATACATTAACAAATTAATTAAACAATGAATTTTAATAAATATAAACATTTCATACATCAACCATTCTTTTTTCCAAAGCTTACTTGACTTGTATTTAATATTGCACTCGAGTGATTAATTGTATAGTTTTGTCGACAAACAAACATATTTTAGTTTTTCATGGCACTTGTGATTTGTATTCAATAATTAATAAAATGCGTTGTATCTTTGTCATAAGTTGTTTTATTGTCGAAGATACGAGAAACTTTGCGATCGTTTTTTTAAAGAGAAAAAAATTGTTCACCGATTTCAAAATTTTTACTCGATCTTTCCGTTTCAGGTCAAGACAAACATAATTTATAATTGGTTTAGTATTAGTACGTGTTTAATACTAAACCGATTATAAAATTTCATAACTGTCTCACAATGGTTCTCAAAATATTAAATAAAAACTAATTGGGGCTAAATCTTTGGGGAGCTGTAGCTTCCTCACGAAGAATATCCGGACCATGTTAATATGAACTTTTTATCTTTAAATATTTTTTTCGGCTGACTATTCAAGTTTGTTTTCCACCTGATATAACTCACTCTGTATATAAGAAGCCATATATAAACTTGAATGTCTTTCTTTTTAATTAATATACGTACAATTCGTTGGTGTGGAAATGCTCATTTACACCATTCTCATTCAAGACCGTGCAAATTTAAATACAGCAAATAATAGTAAAATACAATCTATTTGTGAGGTACCTACTAAATATGTATGTCTGACAGTATTATGTTGTCTAAGGACTTTAGTAATTTATTATTTAATTCAGCAGATAATGTAACATAATTCAGCACCTCGTAAAGAAATTTTATTTTGGTTTTAATTCACAGAAATTATTTATAATACCGAACATTTATGGTACAGCTTGTAACCGACAGTTACTCCAGTTTGTTTATTTTTTTCCAATTTAAAAACTGCAAGTCTAAACATCTACATACATAATTTCCTATGCGATATAAATACATATATCGTATAAATACGTTGTCGGCTAATAGCGGAGCGTGCAACCAGATATAGGGGTTTTATGTAAAATCAGACCACCAAAGAGTGCAGGCCCGCAGGCCGGAGGCCCGCGCGATCACAGGTATTTGCGATCCCCAGGCCGGCACTGCTTAATCAAATGTTACCGTTTACTCTATTTAATAATAATAATGATATTTGTTACTAAAATTCGTTCATTTTTGAGCAAGTGGTCTATTATTATAATAATTCAAAATCAAGAATAAATCATAATTGAAAATATATACAGTGACACGTTACCCAATATATCTATTCCTTAAACGAAACATTAAAGCTTTGGCACTTTACAGAAACGCTCTTCGTCACCGCTACAACCTTGCAAATCTATTACATGTTAGCTGCGTCAAAACGCAGTGCCGTTTCGACGCAGCTAACATGCCACTTGTATTGAACCACATATAATAGATTTGCAAGGTTGAAGCGGTGACGGAGACCGTTTCTGTAAAGTGCCAAGGCTTAATGATATAAAAAAATATTATTTCTCCGTAAAAAAGACCACTTTCATAAGCGACCATATTTTACTAGTAGTAACCATAGCTGGTCGGTTTGGTGAAAATCGGAAAAACAAAAAAACCAAAATTATAAGTAGGTATATATATGTAGTAAAATAAAAGATAAAAAAAGGTTTTTAAAACTTTTCTATCAAAATTTAAAGATCATAAAAATTTTAATATAATGACTCATCGTCTGTTTTAACATATATTTACTAAACAAAATATAATTTGGTTATTTTAATTTTAAATATTTAGGGTCGATCCAGACTATCGTGCTGGTCTCGAGCTGGTCTTGGTTCGGTCTCGCTCCAATCAAATATAAATATACAATAAACAATGAAATTATTTACACTATAGGTATCGCTTTGGTCTTGGTCAAATTATGCTCCGATGCAGTATTATTATACTGAATATTTGACTGGAGCAAGATCGGCACGGTAGTGTGAATCGACCCTTAATCCATAACCAGAAAGTAGAATGGCTAAATTCGGTATACATATGTTTATTGCTTATACGCCAAAAAATACTCGGAAATTATCATATGTACCTATTTTAAACTAAATGAAAAGTCTTCTTAAGATTAATTATTTAATAATAATAAAAAAATATGTTCGAAAAATATTATGAACACTTCAGCAAAATAAAAAAAAACTATCTTTAGCCAAGACAATCCTTGTTTTATAAATAACGAAAACAATATTTTAATATAAGAATATTATAATCTTAATCCAACTATATTATTGTTTCTTGAAAGCAATATTGTCGGACGAAAACAATAAATTCTCTGTTTTAAACAATATTTCGAAAATAATATTTTATCTTGCTTTAAGCAAAGTTTTTTTATGCGGGTATGTGTCGTTGTAACATCTATGAAGAAGATTCACGGACCATTATATGTATATGCGTGCCACAGATGTGCCAAGAACAGCATAATTTATACATAATTCATAATTTACATGCGATAAAACGTTTTTGGTGAAAAATTAATAACGAATATCAATATTGACGGTTTAATAAAATTAAAGGCTATAGGTTCTTAGTATCGAATGCATTCTAAAAGGTGTAATTTTTAATAAAATTATCGCTAAGAGGCATTATATTATTTTCTGTATTTTTCTTTTTTTAAATTTCGTATAAACATTTTTATTTGTAAAGAACATAATAAGGTAAAGGCACCAGTAATGGCCGCTATAAGTTTTCGTTTTTTTTTACTAATGGGCTTGTTTTTTGTAATTCTCATGAACTCATGTTACTAATAAAACAAGTCTCTCTTTATTTAATCAATTCAATTACCAAAGTCCTCAAATATAGTTTGTTTTTTAAATTATAGCCTTTTATTTTATTTTTGTTCATGTTTTTTCTCCAGTAATGGCAAATGTAAAACCAGTAAAGAGCACGCAGTGATGGACACTAACTAATGATTACAAAATGATAAGTACTACGATACAAAATATCGTCAAATTTGAAACAATGTAAAGCAATTGTTATGATAATATAATAATTAATAAATAAATTTTACTAATAATTAGTTCAAATGTCCACCATTTTGACATCTATTGACCGATTGTCATCAAATCACGCTGTAAGACAGTTAAATGTATATACATATGTAGATTAATATTCAGAAATGGTAGTAATCAAATATTGGGTCCATGCTAAGACTGGTGCCACTACCTTAGTCGGTATGAAGTATTGTTGTTTTTTAAAAGTTATTTAATAATGTTTTGCAATACAAGAAGATAATTCCTATCTACTGTAAAATATCGTGTTTTCTTAACATTTGCTTGTTTCTATTATTTTGTCAAATCAAACAACAAATCTTTGACAGATTATTGGTTTGAAAGATAAACAAATACCTTTGCTCTCAGGTGTATTTGTATATATCATAATAGCGTAACAGAGTTGTTCAAAATGTGGCGTTGTACATTAATAATATATATTTATTCGGTGGAAAGGAATGTTCATAAAGATAAAACATTGTAGCTCCATAATTCCTATTAGTAGTACATTTATAGGTAATTCTACAACTCGATATATAAATCAAAATAATATGTAACAATAGGCGACTCTTTGTTCATGTATGTATAGTAAAGTAAGTATAGAGAAGTCGTGAGCCAAAGTCGAGCCACCTGAGTATTAAGTCTGGCCTGCGAGCATATTTCGATTATCATGAATTTTCCATGCAAAATAAAAATTATATAACAAAATATTTTCACATCTTAATTTCCTGTAAATTAACATAAATTAACAAAAAATAATTTAAGATAATTATGTATGTAATTTTGAGAACTTATTATTGAGAAAGAATTTAAAAAAAAATTAAATAAAAATGTTTTCATTGTGGATTTTTTATTCGTCTTTTCCAAAATTTCATTTTTATATTTTATATAGTTTTTTGGTCAATTTTCGTCTTAAATAGTTTTTTAAATGAAATATTGCGAGCTCAACCGTTGGAAGTACAAAAATTGACAAATAAAAACTTTTATTGGTAAATAAAACTACTGGCCTACGAACAAATTATAATATTTTCATTCGAGATTCGACCTTCCGTCAAATGTATTCACCCACTCCATGTATGTTCGGTATTATAAAGAATTTGTTTGAGTGGAACAAAAGCAAATTAACTTCCAGCTGACGCTATCTGTTAGGTATTAAATATAAATGACAACACACTCACAAAGGTAGCTAATTAAATCGTACATATGATAAACTTGACGCATGTGCGATAAATACAATCAGCTACTTAAAATAAGTACTGCCAAGTGTACCTCATAAAATGCATAGCATTTACATTGTTATACATTATTACCACTGCTTTAAAATATCGATCAATTTCATAACAAATTGACACCTAGCAAATAGCGTTAGCTGGAAGCTAATTTGCATTTGCGCTCAAGCAAATTCTTTATAATACTGGGTAGTAGAGTGTTAAAAAAAGTGTCAGATGTTTTAAGGGCGTATAAAGTATTGAGTAATACAGTTTATTACGTAAGTCTGTCCGCGAACCAATCCGCCTTCCAGACACGAGAGTAATTCTGAGTCTTTAAGTTAAATGGGTTATTAAGTATATAGATACTTGAACTTGTTTATAACGGTTTCATTAACTTGAAATCACTCATATCTCGAGATTATTTATATTATGGTCTAAACAAAATTGTGATACATATACATTTAGTAAATTTGTTTAAATAAATCACAAAAAAGTATTCTTTAATTATATACATATGTATATACGTTTGATATGGTACTCAAAAAATTATAATTACGAAAATCTTGTCTTCATTTCTATATAATTACATTAGACTAGTTTAGAGGCAATTAGAACTATAGTCATATATGGAATATATGGAAGTAGGGATTAATAAGGGACAGAAAATTTAATTCTGAGGTAATGCAATCTCAGAAATGACAGTTATCTGTCGTCTAACTGACTGTTAGTTTCCTGAAACAGGTGACAAATGGTTCTTCAATTAGATACATATATCCAAAAATGACAGTGTTACCAAAGAAGAGCGAGATATGAAGACATCTAAAATCAATCACCTCCTATACAGTGTATTCCAAGTTGATTAAAAGACATATGAAATTTAACATGGGGGCATTTAGTAGTGTTGTAGTAACCTTTGGTCAAATTTAACGATGTGTTGTATTTAGAAATGCCGCCAAAAAAATCAACTTGGAATACACTGTATAATACAGGTCTTCAAACCGGAACTGAATCGAAAACCGAAAACCGGAAAAATCGTTATATTTTGCTGGAACGAAAACCGGAACTGAACCGAAAAAATTAACATGATCTTACTTCCCACTTCAGTTGTTCAGGGCTATCATACAAGTACCATAAAATGTTCTAAATTATGAAAATAAATTTTTAATACAAATAAAAAAAAGTATAATTAATCACTCGGAGCTGAACCGAATACCGAGAAAACCGTTATTATTTTCGGAACGAAAACCGAAACGAAAAAAATAATGGTTCGAAGCCCTGGTATTGAGCAATGGCAGTACCGCTGTTTGGGTACTGTAACAGCACGAGGCACACAGCAACTCTCCTTCCACCTGTTATTTCCAGTCGGTCCAGTTGCGTTGGACCAAGATGTACTCGTACAGATAACATGCATAACAACCATTAATAATTGTAAATGAATAATAGAGAGCGCGCGCGCGGTGAGACGCAAGGGGGTGGCTATTGCGTCACCGCACGACCGCCCGCTCGTATATCTATAAAAGGACTGGCCCGCGACTTATTTGTATACTCTTGAATAGTAAAGGGATCGATTTTTTTGTTGTTCGATTTAAGATTGATGTCTGAACGAAATTTTTATACGATGTCTTTGAATTCCACACGATATTAATATATTATGAAGATGTAATGATAGATATAATTATATTAATATAAATCATGTTTCTTTATCGGTGGTTTTGTAGTTGCAGAAAACCATTGGCGTGTTTCAGGGTGTATATTTAAATATTCACAAGTGGTTTTGTAGATATTTGCAAGTTTAAGACTTGATTTTTACTCCAAAAATGTAAATTAGTAATGTTCAAATTAATCATAGTTTACAATAAATGTTTCGTTAGAAATTTTCGATAATCTAACTCAGTAAATTTACACAAAAAGAGACCAAAATAAACTTTATTTAAAATATCGGTATGGATAATAATTTTTAATATATGAAAAATTTCAATGGGATTTATCAGAAATAAAACTCACCTTTGTTTTATGAATATTAATTTTCTTATGACAATGTCAAAAACACAATACCACAGAACATTAAAAATAATGTTCTGTGCATAATACACATTCGTAGAATAACTAATTTGACAATTTGAATTTAGTTGAATTATCCAAGGGAACATGACGTATTTAAAATTAAAATTTTGAGGGTGGTTTTCATCCCTTCAATAGCTGTTTAGGCACATACAAATAATAAATGTCCCTTAGGTTCAATTGAACTGCAAAATAAGTGAAATAATACAACGTTCACTTTTTAGACGATAAAAGTTACAAAATTTCGAATTTTTCCAAAACCCCGATTAGCACCAAAATAAACAGGTCTGAAGTACTCACTGAGACAAACATTTTCTCTAAAAATAATTCAGAGCGGTGCATTTTTACAGTTGTTATCGTCATCGAAAGAAAATTCTACATCCAGACACACAGATACACACACAGGCACACGCACAGACGCCATGCAGAAATGAACTTTTCTTTAAGTTTTGAAGGTAGTAAAATCAGAATCTGCTCTTATCTCGGACACGATTTTTCGACGATATTACAATACTTCCATTTCTTTCAGAACATGGAAGTAAAAAATCTCATTGATAGTCCGTTTTTTAGAGATTGCCAATAATTAGAATTTCAACATGATGCTACAAAATCAATCATCAGTTATAATCGTCATTTTTAAACGTCATTCACGGTTATGGTGTATTATATAAAGTACAAAATAATCACAATTAGATAATTGTCCTTTTACTAATCGATCTTAAGTCTAGGATAAACGTAAATCATGGTTTGAAAACGATTGATTAATTAATCGTGATTAATTTTGCTTTATGCAATCCATCATAAACAGTTGATCTTATAAGAAAATATATTCTTATTATTATAATTTTTATTCAGATTCTTCCCAACTATATCCTAAGTAAAACTTTTTAATTCAAACTTATTAAGAGCTAAAATATTAAAGGTTAATCACCGTTCATATTAAAAATGGGGTTTACAATTCAAGCATTTTCCTAAATTGTGATTTCTAAGAATAAATACAGGTACACAATACTTATTTTAATTCCTTGCAATTAAGTCATTTCTGTATTTATAGATAATAGTTTATTTACAGATCTGTTTATAACGCATCTATTGTTATCCAAGTGAACTTGATCTAACATATCGACTAAATGACGTGGCTAAATCACTTCCGAGTCAGTCTGACGATGTCTTCTTTAGATTCTCAACAGATAGAAACTCCTAATGACTTTATTTATACATGTATCCAGCGATAGTCAAAATGTAAATCGAAATAACAAATCTAGTATGTAAAATTAACCCATTAAATTCAACAATTTAATTAATATACTACACCTAATTCTGTTTTTGCACGGTAGATACATACATACGTACAGCCTATTATCACCGTGTAAAAATTTTTTATTAACTTCCCAACTGGAAGTTATTGTAATCGGTCCGAAAATCGAAAGTACGTACGTACGTATGTGCGTGTCATTTTTTACGTTCACGAAATCTCGTAAATAAAAAATGCTATTGACTTCGTTGGGGTGCCAATCGAAGCGTTTTGACGTGATTATGATGATGTGAAAGAAAGGATTTTTCGAAATTCAACCCCTAAAAGCGTAAAAAGGGGTGTCAAGTTTTTTTTTTTTTTGGTCGGATTTACTTGAAACTTAGTATAAATATTTTACAATACAAATAATGAAAAATGTATTTCAGTATTTTTTTTGTTAATTCAACCCCTAAGGGGGTAAAAAGGGGTGTAAAGTTTTTTTTTGGTCGGATTTACTTGAAACTTAGCATAAATATTCTACAATACAAATAATGAAAAATGTATTTATTTTTGTTATACGTACCTAAACAGCCATAGAAGGTGAAAACCACCCTCAAAATTTGAATTTTAAATACTAATAAATAAGTCTACAATTCATATTGCCTTGGAAACTAACGCAATTAAATTTAATTTGTTTTATAAAACAAACCAATTCCATTTAAATTTTTCATATACATATTAAAAAAATATTCACATAAAATATACGGAAACAATAAATAATCAGTATTCAAGTATTTATAATCATACTGTGTTGGGAATAATTGTGTGGACCTAAAGAGTCTCACCCCACCCCAAGCTTGTTTATTTATTTAATTGAAAGGGAAAATTTCACAAGAAAAAGAACTTCACTGTACGAAAATAATAAATTATATACATTTTACACTAACAATAAGTAATTAAAAAAAATGAGTCCTGTAATTTTTTTCATCATTTTATTGTTATCGACCGTGCTATTTAAAAATCGTGTAAAAATATACAGAATTGGGTGTACAAATATGGTTTCATCGAAATATATTTTAATGTCTTAGCGAGTTTAATATTATTAAAAATATTGAATATAATGTAATTAATAAATCATATTAAAATTTTTCTCTTTGAAGAACATTTTAAGCGAGATGAAGACAAATGGCGTATGTATGTTCTAAATCTAAATTATTAGTTTGAGCCATTATAATTAATCATTTCTGAAATGCGATATTAAAAAGGAATTTGGCAAATAAAACCGGGAAATAACTTAATACAAATATGACACATTTATGAAGTAATTTAAATATTTTAATTATTTTTAGAGGGTGATATAAATTGTTGGAAATGCGAATTTCATATATTTCTTATTATAAACTAAAACAATCGATACCAACGATTTTATAGACCTAAAATTTACAATATTGTTATGAAAATGTACCTATACGGACCCATTTATTTTGAATTTCAGCATTTGTTGGGTTTTTTTTTCATCTCGTCTGCTCGAAAAAATTTAAATTAATTCTATAAAATTTAAACCAGTGGAGTAATTAGAAGTAAGCAAAGCCGGCCTCCACCGGAAGCGATAGATTTAGGAGGGGGGAGGCATAGAGAGGAGAAATTGAGTGAAAGGGGGAACCGATTGAAGATCAATAACAAAAAAAATGTTCTCGCTTATACGGGGGGTGGAAAAGTCAGTTTGGAGGGGCGTCGAAAACAACATGAAGACAAAAAAAAGTTACTCATTCATACCAAGAGGTTGGAAGATTCAAACTAAAATAAAAGATTCGGGGCATTTTTTCACTTTTAGCCGGAGATGCAGCGACCTCTAGCTACGCCTCTGCACAAATTTGCATTATTTTTTTTTAATAATACAATAGTAAATAATTTATACATATAGATAACGCAGGAGTGAATTTCGGTACACTTTATAATATCAGCGTTTTTCATACCCATATAGATTTTATATTAATCCGGTACTGTATAATTTCATGTCTATTTTAAATTACTCGTACATTGTAAGTTAATATAATTACATAAGCATATTTTTAAAACTACTATTCTAAAAACACTAATGTATTATATAAGGAAAATTTAAATATAGCTTATATCTCACTTAAACAAAAAACAAAAATCAAAGACATGAGCTAATGAGCAAAAGTGTTTGAATCTAGTGAAAATAAATAGCGCCATTGCAAGATGAAAGAATGCTTTCCTAGTTTTTTCTTCTTCCAACAGTTATTCCGACGATAGATTATCAACAGATGTGATTTCTGAGATTTATATTCTTTTTGTTTACATATCAGAAGTGATTTGAAGTTTGATTAATGCCGACGAATCTAGATGACTTTGATCATTCCTAATGAATATAGAAAAATGGTATTCGTTTTAAATATTTTAAAGAAATTCTTTAATTTAAAAATACGTAATTATTTTATTAGTTTATACTATTTAACAATATTTTTGGATAATTATGATAATATAAAAACTAGGCAATAGCCAATAATATATGGGTGCTGAAAACGAATTTGACAATAAAACACTCACTGGCCCCTAAAATTTATTTGTTATAAAAAAAAAAGAAAATTTGTATCAATTTTGAGAGCCTACGCGGGTCGTGATAATTTTTTTCGACTAAATCTGAATGAATGATCTTTGGTGATCAGACTTTTCTCTGCGATTTGATTTTTTTGTATCGATGTACGATCATTTTTGACCGAGTTATGAAGAAAAGAGTTCCAAGTGTGGTTTTTGCTTTGATCACATATAACTAGATAAAAAATGGTCACACAACGATACAAAAAAAATCAAATTGAAGAGAAAAGTCTGATCTACAAAAACCATTCATTTAATTCGATAAGAATATGTTTATAAAAAAGTCATGCGGGATTTGATGTTTATTGTGTTGTTAACTATGAATACGATAATTATTTTGACCTCACTATGAATATTGGCCATTTTTGGCCATATTTTTGAATTTTTTATATTCTATTCGAATTAAATATATAAAAAACTCAAAAATATGGCCAAGAACGACCAATATTCAATAGACTCTGTAGCTCCGAATCTATTAATTTTTGAACTTTCTGTTCAGGGAGTTTTTTTATCAGAATGGCATGAAGTACAACATATTACAATTTCAGCCAATTTGACCGGGAACTATTTAGACCCGTGAAACTCTCAAAATTGATATAAATTTTCTACTTTTTAGGGAGGGGGGTCTGCGAGCTTTTTTATTTTCAAATTAGTTTTGGCGCACATAATACGTAAGAAAAACATAGTCCGAGTACAAGATCATTGTGGACCTATGTTGTTAATACCTAACGCACAGTAGCTTAGGAACGGGGGGGTTTTGGGGTCGACCCCCCCCCCCCCCCCGAAATATACAATGTTCTTAAAATATATGAAATTATTATTACAATTTTGAATTGAATGACCTTTTTTGTGATTATAACCCACCCCCGAAATATTCAATGTTCTTAAAATATGCGAAATAATTATAATAATTTTGAATTGAATGACTTTCTTTTTTTGGATCATATAGTTAACTGCACTTAGTCTTGTGACTAAAAAAAAGGAAGGAAAAGGTCTTCAATAACTACTTATTAATTATTATTAATTAACGAACAATTTTATACAAAATAGAAGAAATAGAAGAAACCTTTATCTTTCTATGCCTCAAACGCAATGTTTATCTGCCTCGTGCTCGTCCTAGATCATCAAATATCATACTCAAAAAAACAAACTGTACACACTAGAGATGCTCACCGATTCCAGCTAGCCCCAGATAATTTATGCTACCATAATATTGCGTAAGCTTACATACACATGTTGTATAAACACTTCCCAGCATTATGCTCCTCAGCACGAGACGTTTGTAAGTACGTATTTAACATTCAGAATTGTTGCGTACACTGCAGTATTTATTGCACCAATGTACGTTAATTACATCTTCACTATATTACACACTCAGTATGGGGTTATTTGTCGCCGCCTACTTTGATTCTTATATGGCTATTTGGGAATTAACATAATGGCCGATAAAATTTTCATGTGACATGTGTACATATTTAAATGTGACATTTTGTCCATATTTATCAAAGGCCAAGTTTGTAATGCTTAACTGTTATAATTTTTAATTATGTATGCTCAAATTTCTATAAAAAAGTTACTTTTAGATATTTTTTTTAAATTTTAAACTGACTGAAAAAAAACAATAATAAATTTAACCATTTGATTTTTTTTTTGTCTTATAACTTTAGCTATAAACCAATGAATGATGACAGTATGTGAATAGTTAAGTTTAAAAATAAAGAAATCTGTTTCATATTAAAATCTTATTATAACCGTTTATGTTTATACAAAAGGTAAACAAATTATCAAACTACAGCCATAAAAAAATTACGACTATACGAACAATTCATGCTCATAAATTTTATAAAAGTTTTGGTGGAATCTTCGACAGTTTTTTTAGAACTTAAAATATTATAAAAATAATAAGTACCAACCTACACACTATCCAGAGCCGGCTTTAGTAAGTCTGGCGCCTTGGGCGAGATTTATTTTTCAGCCCTCTCTCCCCCTAAAATTTTTTTTAAATCACCGAAAATGTCAATTAAAATTGATAAATTAACAATTAAGTTCAATAGTTAATATCTCAGCTTGGCGCGATCCTACAGACTCCAACTTTTTTTTAAATATAGACATAGACATATAGACATAGCTTACATCATTAACTTTTTAGACTATCAAATGCCCTAAAACCGTCGAGACCCTCTTCCCTTCTAATTAACAAATTAAAATTGATAAATTAACAAATAAGTTGAATAGTTAATATCTCAGTATATCATCTCACAAATTTTTTAACGACACTGATGAATAAATTTATAGAACCTAATTTATACTAGACTAAGTACATAACGAATAAAATGAGCTTAGTTTAAACTCTCTACCACTAATGAAACCGAAGATATGTCGTCGTGAAATCCTTGCATCATAAGTATATGTGAGCATACAAAGTACCTACAGTTTTGATGGATTTTGTGATAGGGTTGCAGTTAAAACGCAAAACGTAGATATTTGTATCTTTCCTAATACATTTTCTAGCTCTGGGGATTGGCCTATCAGTGCTTGTTTTTTTAAAAAAGGACAAAATAAAATTAGGGCATTGGAACGGAAGGGTAAATGAAAAAAGAGGCAACGAAAAAGGACAAAGAAAAAGAAGAGGAATGTAGAAGAAATACAAAAGAAAAGATTTGAAAAAATGTACTGATTTTCAAAAAATCTGATCACTTTAAATACAGTAATTAAGTAGCAGTGTAATTCAATTCAACTTTTCTTAAATATTACTTCTTGTGATATTGAAATTATTTTTATTGTACCTATATAAGTTTAACTAAATTATTGTGAAAGAGAAATGTACCCAATAAACAGTTTTGCGCCTCGTTGATAGATATAATTAATCTAATTCTAGAGCCTATTTCCATGATACAAACATTGAACTGATTCGTGCACCACAAACGCTACCCACTGACACACGTTACTGCCAAAGTGTCACCTACCGTATTTATGTTAATTTCTTAAACACAGAAGCGGTGTCGTGCGCTTTTCTTTTGTTAATCCGCCGCCGGTAAGGTAGGCGTTCGTTATACCGACCGTAAAATGCAGTCACACCTTTGTTACATTTTAAGAAAATGTACTTAAAACTTAAATAGATTACGGTTTTACACGATGATTTATTCAACAACCAAAACTAACAAAAATAATTAATGTTTTAAGTAAAAGAAGTTCATTTACATTCAGTTTTTATAAATTATTTTATTTTTTAAATTATGTAAGTAGGTGTTCAAAAATTGTTAGGAATTTTTTGAACTTTCAACATATTTTTTAATTGTTGTTAATTTTATGAGGAAAAACCTCATTGTAGTGGCAAGATAAAGCCGTTTTTACCGTTAGGCAAATCCAGACAGCTGTTTTTGGTTGGGTCTCAACTTTTTAGGGGCCCAGCCAGAGGCAGATTTGAACCTCTCGGAGCTCCTGACGCGAAACTGATTAAGTTGAATTTTGTATAAATTAATCATTACCATCTTTATTATATTATTGGGGGAAGGAGTAAAATAAATTTCTGTTTGAAACTCTTTGAATGTGCCATTTTTGAATTAGAAATAAATAAATAAATAATGGATTCAAATGCACATGCCTTGATATATTTATTTTGCCTAATTTGGCGCCACTGAAAAATTTATTTTTCTTGACATCTATGTTTAGCGATCGTGTTTAGTTAAAATAAATAATAATAAATAATAAAATTGTTATAGATTACGAGATATTTTGCTGCTAATCAAAGAACGTGTGTGTGAAAATCAATAAAAAAAATCGACGCAGATGCGAGGCCCATTTTCATCGGGGTCCTAGCAAGCGCCAGGTCCGATACCCGTTAAGTCCAACAATGGGTTCAGTGGTACGAAATAATTTTTATACATATTAAAATTTTAAGAACATAGCCCCAGCTTCATTCATTTATCTAGGGGCCCATACATGATAAAATCGGCACTTTGTTGTAACGCGTTTATTTGATTTTTGTAATTCAATAAAAATACTTTTTTATTAATAGATAATATGGGATTTAAATTAAAAAAGGAACTTGATTACCTTTTTTACCCGATAACACGAAATCTACGGATTTTGGCAGTCTATTTATTTATATTTTAAACAATAAATATCGGTATGGAGAACCATACATGACTTTCATGTTCTTTTTATCTTTTTAAATACCTAATTTTTAAATATAATTTTTTTTGAATATTTTATTTATATAATTTACTATTATGAATATAAATTTCGTAATACATAAAAAACATATATACTTACATCGGTTACAGCAGTTATTGCCATTTATATATAAATATTAGTTTTCTAATGTCCTAATATTCGTAGAACAACTAATTTGACAATTTGAATTTAGTTGCATTTGTTTCCAAGGCAACATGAATTAATGACATTAATTAGTATTTAAAATTCAAATTTTAAATGTGTTTTTCACCCCTTTAATGGCTGTTTAGGCACGTACAAATAATAAATGTCCCTTAGATTCAATTGAACTGCAAATGTACCTAATCTTATCAAAATTAGTGAGATAATACTCGCAATGTTCACTTTTTAGATTTAGACGAAAAAAGTTACAAAATTTCGAATATTTCCAAAACCCCTGATCCGGTTAGCACCAAACTCAATAGGTCTGGAGTACTCACTGAGACAAACATTATCCCCAAAAATAATTCAGATCGGTGCATTTTTACGGTAGTTATCGTGAACGAAAAAAAATCTACATCCTGACACACAGACACACAGACACACGCACAGCCGCCATGCGGAAATTAACTTTTCTTTACGTTTTGAAGTTAGTACAATCAGAATTTGTCATTTTCTCGAACACGATTTTTCGATGGTATTACAATACTTCCATTTCTTTCAGAACATGGAAGTAAAAACGCAACTGCGCAACGTTATTTTGCAAAATTCCATTCAATTTCACAAATTAGTCTCGTGAAAGAAGAATTTATAGCAGTTTTTGTTGTGAAAAGTTGATCTTTAGAAGGGAGAGATACGATTTTTAGTCTAAACGAGCGTCGAAATTTTTAATTGCATGTTTCATAAAATAACATTTGTCTGACTTACTTTGGCAGCCTTCTTCAGAGAATCCCCAATGCAGATGTTGGCAGGCATCGCAATGGAAACCCTCTACTCCTAGTTTGCAGTGACACTCTCCACTAACAGAATCGCATTGCTGGGATGTTGCTCCTAATGTGTGACAGGAACATTCGGGACATCCTGCTGTTACATTACCTCGACCAGGCTAAACAAATTAAAAAAATAAAAATGATTTTTTTATTTATAATTTTTTTAAAAATATTTTGAAAGTGCGCAGAAAAAAAATTTAGTATGTTAAAAACAAAAATGCAAAAAATAAGTTCTTGATTTTTTTTTTTAATTAATGCCGTGTTTACACCAAAAAGATAAAACAACACGGTGTTTTTAAAACAATTCGTTTTTTTTTTAAATATAGGGTTTGTTGCTATTTTGTTTTAAAAAAACACGGTATAAGGTACATAAAAAAATCTACAATAAATTTTTTATATAAAGACAAGGGTAGTCTCAATAGCTCCTTGACCAATCAGCGTTTGCGCGGAAATTACGTAAAAGTAAAAATAAATTTTTCGAACACAATAATTCCCTTCTCAACGAAAATTGGTAGTTTGCTACCTACACTTAAAGAAACCAATTAGTTCAGTTGCCATTTTGAAGTTATTCGCGTAAAAACAGTGTTTTGCCCTTTTCACACCCTGCAAAACTACCTTTGCACCCCTTGGTGGACTACACTCATCAGTTTCTTAAAGTGAAGTGCCTAAACTATCTCTATACCAACTTTCATTGATAAAGAAATTATATCCCCTGGGTATGGTGTCTAGGTCTCCGGGTTTGAACACCGTTTCTCCGGGCTCCGGGTTTTGTTATAAAATCTCCGGGTTTTGTAATAATACAACTAAATTAATATAATCATATAAATACATAAGTAGTGTTGGATAGCCTGCTTATAAAAATAAACTGTAAAGATCTTTTTTTTTAGTCAACAAATTCAAATTAAATTCTTAACTTTTTGTTGTAAGTGAATATACTAAAAAAAAAAGATCTTCAGATTAAGGCGAACATTTTTTTCCCTCGTCTCAGGGTTCCCATCATTTGGAATCTGGTCACCCTACCCCTGGATGACGTAATTCCCGCGCAAACGCTGATTGATCAAAGAGCTATTGAGACTACCTTGTCTTTATATACCTTGTCCCTCTACCCTATGTTGCCGTTCTAAAAATAAATCTTGTTTTAGAATTGGGCACATTATTTTTGTAATCCGACTAATAGAATTGAAGATATTTTTTAAAATGTACAGGATAACCCATTAAAAAAGGCACCTTTTAAAAAAGGTCTAAAAAATGGCTTTTAGAAGTTGGCCAATGTAAAGATTTGAGTTACATGTTACCTAAAACAAGTCAATAAAAAAAAGTTGCTCTTTCTTTGCAGTTTCTTATTTTTAAAAAATTTGTGCTAATAATGTTTATTAAAAAAAACTTAGACTTACCTCACACTGATCACAATTTTCTCCCGTATAAAACTTTCTGCACTCACAAACACCTGTTTGCGGGTCACACTGTTCCGACACTGCTCCATTTACATCACACGAACATGCGATGCAACCAACTGAAGCCTTGGGATCTCCCCAATGTAACGGTTTGCACTTCTCACACCTCCACCCTTGAGTATTACCACGACAGTGTAAACATCGTCCTGTCCGTGGATCGCAAGGTCCAGCCCCACCACATGCGCATGGTCGACATTCTCCAGATCCTGGTGATGTTGGGTCACCAAAGAAACCATCATCGCAACTGAAATGAAATAAAAAAAATTCTCAGTAAATTTATTGAGTTAGTTACTTAGTTATCAACTTACATTTCACAATGATCACCTACATATCCGACAGGACATTGTGTGCATACGTATCCTTCTACTCCGTCATCTTTTACATCCATCTGGCAACTAGGGCTGAAATTATTCCTCGGATCCAACAAAGGACATGCACATGGTTTACATGTACCTCCATGCACTAAAGGATTGCCAAAATATCCTTGCATACATCTCTCACATTTATCTCCAGTTGTATTATGTTCACAGTCACAAGAATCTCGTGTTTTTGAATTGCATGTCCGTGAATGTCCATTACAATCGCACTTGATACATATTCCTCCAGCTGCTAATGCAGTTGACATAGAAACGATTGATCTTTTAGCACGGATTCTTGGTTTATCATGTCTTCTTTTAGTCCGAGAATGTCTGATTGGATGTATTCCTTCATTTATATTTTCTCTTTCAACTCGAATATTTCGCAATTTATCAATTTCTCCGGTTACAACATATTGATATTCATTTAACTGAGTTGAATTAGTTACATACTCATTAAATGAATACTGTCTTCCATTTGTTGAATGTTGAACATAATTTACTTGTTCTTCTATTTTATTTACGATGTACGAACTATCAGTTGTATATTCATTAAAATCATCGATATAAGGTACAACCGTTGATAGAATTTTATGGTTAGAACTGATTTCTGATTCAGTGGATTCATAATCATACTCTTCAATACTGTTAATACTTTCTGTTGTTAAATAATCATGTCTGTCATTTATATGTGACATATTTTTATTAAAATCTATTCGGACATATCCGAAATCACAAAATTCACAATTGTTCCCGGTGTAACCTGATGGGCAAATACATTTTTCAACTAAACTGTTGTAAACTTCATCTGCCGGTTCTATATTGATTGACGCTTGTTCTAAAGCGATGTCTATTTGATCTGCATGAAACTTTGCACGTAATAAGATATTTTTTACATCTGAAAGGGTGCTCAAGAACTCAGCATGTGTTACGGGCCTGTGGTCATGGTGTGATGTAAATGTAGAAGTTGTGAACTGTGAAAAAAAATTAATTAAATCTTAATTAGTACTATAAAAAGATTTTCTTGACTAAAAATATTACCTCTTCGTCATTCAAATGGAACCACCCGTCTTCAGTCAATAAAACTTTAATCGTCGCATTAGTATCAGTATATATCTTCTTTCCATATGCAATTTTTAATCCGTTTTTTCCAATCAAAACAACGTCAGGTCCTTCAGTTGGTTTTCCACTAGAATCTCCTCTCATAGAAACCCAGATCACTGTGAACTCTATGTACGATCCATATGCGTCGAGTCTACTACCGCAGTAAACGTTGGGTGGTGCTAACCACCACCACCAAATGTCAGCACTGTTCAGGATGTATGAAGTTATAGGTAATTCATGGTTTCCAATCACAAGCCAGCCTGTGTCTATGTCTACAGTCGGAGAAGCTGTTGAAGTTGTTGAGGTATCGCTGATTAACCATCCATCTAATGTTTTGTACTGAAAATAGGCAACTTGTGTTACATATAGATATTTTTACATATACAGAGAAATATAAGATACATAATGCAAAGTGTCTTTTAGGAAATGTTTTGTACAAAAGAGCCAGAGAATGACATTCTGATTTTCACATTTACATAAAATTAGTGAATTTGTAAGCAGTGAGTATTTGAGAAGTTTTTTTATTTGAATAATTGTGTTTTTCTTTAAGTACCAGAAGTCTAAATTTACATACAAATAACTCAGCAAATATTATTTAACACAGTCTGTCTATGCTCCTGTTATATGTTTATTATAATTTTATAATCGTTTCTCTGTGTTCCAAACTAAGGCATGCATATCATTTGTTAGACTGTGACGTACTCAGCAGTTGTAATATAAAATAAAATAACTTAAATATTTTTTAAATACTAAAATAGAAAATTATGCATTATTAAGTTAAATTAACTTACAGTTTGTTTTTTTGGTAACATCGGTTCACAAAGTTCGCTGACTCCACTACAGTAACAAGGTACACAGCCATCTGGATTCATTTTGTTGAGGGCATAGTAACCAGGTTTACATAAGCCACAAGTTGGTCCTTCAACATTTGCCTGTAAAAAATTGAATTGCAAAATATCACAGATAGAATTAATCCTTCTTAAAATTTAAAAATAGATTTATTATAAAAAATATTACAATATACCATAATAAGATATTAAAAGGATTATTAGTAAGATTTGGTACTTATAATTCCATATTATGTACATAACTAAAATAAATGATAATAAAAAACAACTAACCTTACATTCACATGCCGTATCACAATTATGTGGAGTTAGAGTACCTCTTGAATCGCACAAACAAGGCACACAATCTGGAAAGCCGCGGTACCCTGGAGCGCAAACATCGCACTTGTGTCCCGCATAGCCCTGTCGGCATAAGCACTGACCAGAGATCTGAGTCTCTAGAATAGCTTCCTGAAGACATGGTCCGGCACTACCACGTGGATCACAATCACAGACTATGCAAGGATGCTCGGGAGATGATCTGTCGTCTGGACGGAAGTAGCCTGGAATGCAGCTTTCACAATTGATACCTGTTGTATTGTTCTGAAAGAATTATTATTTGGTTGTAAATTTTATATACAGTATTTATAATATAGTAAATATAAATAGTCTTAGCCTGGTAAGTAGAGTCAGATTTCCCAATTTCTAACAATTATATTAAATAAAAAATTTTTAAGTTTATGGATGCTGCATAATTTTATTGTAAATTTGTAAATATCATATATGATATTTAAATTATATAATTCATAGACTTTCCGTGTGATTTTTTTAATTCCAAACTACAAAAGCTATAAATAAAAATGCCCTAAATATCTTTGTAATATAACGGGAATTGATGCATTGGTCATATCAACCCCACATCCTATCACAGGTCCCCAGACTGAATGACCTTTTTTTAGGTCTTTCAATAGGAAAATGATAATTTCATAAGAATATTTGATTGACCTCTTTTTAGGTTTTTCAAAAGGAAAAAAACAAAGGACATTTCCCATTTATAACATGGGAATTTGGTCCATAACTGCCCAGAAATGAAAACGATTCCAGTTTTTAGTGTTGTCTGATGCATAAAAAACTTTTTTTTTAAATTGGTTCCGGGGTTCTATCTAGGGGGGGGGTAAAATATCGGGTTTCTTTTAACTTTACGGCAGAAATAGTTATGTACAAAATTAAAACTAATTAAATTATCTACAAAAAAAGGTTATATACACGACAAGATCTTTTTTACTTTGGACAACATATGGACCAAAATTAAGCAGTCCTTACATAGGTATGTTTAATTCGTAAATTTCAACCAATGATTTTTTTGCCGGCCGCACCGAGCCTCCCTTATTGTTAGCCTATTTCAATTTTTCAATTATTATTTTTTTAATTCTCACTTTGCAATCAATACAGACTCCACCGCCCCTGTATCTGCCATGCACGTCCACGCTGAGCTTATCCCTCTCTGCTGTAGAGTCGTATCGACACTTGTCAGTATGTCCATGACACTGGCATTCCTCACACGGTCTATTCGCACGCCACGGCACCTGATTGTGAAGTAAGCAACAATATTCGCATTGAGCACCGCATGCATTTCCTTCACACCGACATTCGCCTATCTGAGAAAACACAAC
The DNA here is from genome assembly GCA_961205875.1 of Sialis fuliginosa. Lineage (NCBI taxonomy): Eukaryota > Metazoa > Arthropoda > Insecta > Megaloptera > Sialidae > Sialis > Sialis fuliginosa. Next base: position 16,812,272 of record OY540812.1, read on the forward strand.
CGTTACATTGTTATCAACAACAATTAAATTTCAAATATGTACAACAATTGATGAACATTAATTATTTAATTTTTTAAACTTGCTTAAATATTAACAAGCAAGAAGTAATAGAAGATATTTATCCAGTCATAATAAAAATCTTATTTCATAGCTGCTAAGTGAAAGACAAATCAAATATAATAAACTTCACATACCCAAGTTTCATTGTTGATAATACACCTCGACGCAAGACCGTTACACAAACACTTAGCTCCAATGTTTATATCCCTGATTGCGTAGTAAAGTCTTTTAGCTCGCGTGGCGTCCGTTGCCGCCGCCGCAGCTCTACGTAACAACAACCTAGCTCTTGGTCCTCCTGCACCTGCATCCGTCGTCGTGCGCATGCGCAACAATCTCAGACGTACATACCGAGCTTTCGTAAATGATTCGAGTTCCAGTGAAGAACCGTTCGCTCCCGGTCGACCGTTTATAAGGTGAGTGTGGATCTGAAAATTAAATTTTATATTTTGCTGTACATAGAGATATACAAAATATTTCAAAATAATTTTAAAATGCAAGTTTAGGATTTATGGTCCCCCTTTCATTATATCAGTAAAAATAGATGCCCCCTCCCCTTCAAAAAAATTTGCAGTTGAAAAATTTCTTAAAATAACCACTAAGGTATATATATTAAATATTAATTTCAAAATAACAGAGTAAAAAGTTTTGAATCAGTACCTAATAAATATCTAATACTAAAGTAATTATTATTATGTAAATTATTTTTATCGCGGAATAAGTATTTATTTACAAACATAAATATTAATAAATAAGAAATATTTTACAGCCATATTTAAAAAAATTTTACTTGTTTGACTTGCATAACCAGTTATATTATAATATTGTGTTAAATATTATTACTTTATTACTATCCTTATTTAAACACGATTTTATAAAATTAAAATACCACAAATATATTTTCTTGTTTATTTAAACAGAAATATTTTACGACAACTGGCATTTAATTATTTTTAATATAGGTACTTATATATGTAATTGAATTTATTGGCAATAAAATTCATTCATAAACAACAGAATTTATTCCAAAAATAAATGTATCAATGTTATAAATAGTTTTTATGAAACCTACTAAAAATTATGATTAAAGTAAAATTTAAAAACTGCCAGATTTGTTATAAAATTCACAATTAAATATTTAAATTATTTAACATGTTAAAATAATATTTACTTCTTATTACCAGGGCATACACCTTGAGGCCAGAGGCGCAAATTAAAAATGAAGCAATATGCATTAAAAATTTCTAGTAAAACAAAAAAATATTTTGCTCTTCGCCGACCATAATATTTTTTAGAAGTAATGAGAGCCCGTTCCCTTTACCACAGGATTCTTTTCTTACCTAGATATAGATAATTGTCTTATTTATCTAGTATATAATATGCCACTGTCCCTCATAAATCCCCTGTCATCGTGAGAGCTAACTTATTACAAACTCACGAATTCGTCAATTTAATAATAGGCAACCAGATATACAGCAATGTATACATAAATCCTACAACGCGAACGATGGAATCCGGCATATTTAAAGATAAGTACATAAATACACTACCATATTTTAATACCTATATGATATATGATACTACGAAAGTAGTGAAAAATAAAAAAAGAATTAATAATAATAATTATTTCTTTCAATTAATTATTATTCATATTTAAAAAGAAAAACGCTGTTAAAAACGTTTTTTTTACTAACCTCGCCGTTTTCCAAAGGAAATAACTTGGAGTAATAAGACGTACAGATAACGTCTGTATCAGAGCGATACCTCGGCCTTCCAGGTGTAGGAGTTACGCCGTACATCCTCCAGCAGTCGGCGTCACTTGGTGCATAATACTGCCACGGTAGGAACTCTTCTCCGTCAAGAGATCGCTCCAGGACCCATCCTGCAGGTCTGGGTGCGCTACCTGACCGAACGATGACGTAAGCCACCTGGTATACCTAAAACAAAAAGTAAATATTATGAAAAATGTAATTTATATCATTAATAATATTATTAGAATAATAATATTGATAAAAAAAAATTAACAGATAATATTTTTTGAATTGAGAACATTTCTAAGTTGGTAACATTTTAAGTAAACTGTATTTTAATTAAATTAATAAAAAACATCATCCAATTATATTGTAGATATTTTGAATTAAATGAACAGTAAATGTTACCTGCAATATTTGGCAAAACATTAAACTATTTCTACTCAGAATTAAAAAATCCCAAATAAATTGTTTAGAAAACAAAAAAAATGTTAGATGAGTATGAAAACTAAATATTTATTTATAAAATAGTTTGTTCTCATTCAGTATCACTTACTCACTCACTGACTGACTCATTTTATGACTTAAGCACCCAATTATTTTCCGGAATTCAACCCCTAAGGGGAAGAAAATGATGTTGAATATTTTTTATTTTTGTATATGTTCATCTGCGTAATTGCTTATGTAGTACCTAAAGATGAATTTCAGGCAAAATACTCTTCTAAGTATTTATTAAATAAAATATTCACGTGTATAGCGATTTTTCGAAGTTCAACTCTAATAGGGGTAATGGTATGAAATTTTATAAATTTTATATGGCCAATAAAAACGAAAAACTGTAGACGAAGCCACGAGCGGGTCACTTTATTAACAATTGAATCTAAGCCTGAATAATTTATGCTGCATGCCTCAAAAATTAGAAAAATATTCAATTAAATTAAATTCTTTCAGACTATATACATAAAAATAACATTTTTTTCCAGTTACATATATCTATATGTATATCTTCTGTACTCTGTGGAAATTTAATAAATAAAATTGCGATTTGTGTCCTATTTTTTATTAAATAAATTTTATTGAAAAATTCATGATATTTTAAAATTGGATATATGTATTAGTATGTAGATTTTATTATTCTATATTACAAATTGAACGGATATGATGTTACGCGGTCGAGGTAGTCACGTTGGCTTCTGCACGTTCTATCAACATATAACCGTGAAAACAATAAAAACCACAACCAACATTCTCTCACAAAGAGCGCGTGTGTGGCGGTTCCCACGCTGCGTACCCACCCCCACCACGGGTGTCACGCGGCAATGACAGGCGTTAATGGAACCGCGCGGTTCACGCTTACAGGCGCTGTTACAGGCCCGGCACTGATTGCTACCTGTCCGACAGTCTCCGGACGGACATCACACAGAAACGGACTTGTATTTTATAACCCGTTCTAAGATTTTAGTTTAGTATAGTAAAACCTGTCTAAAAGTTTAGAGTTCACACGAGGAGATGGGACTAAATTTTGCAGGGCTTCGAACCGTTATTTTTTTCGTTTCGGTTCGAGCGAAAAAAATTATATCGGTTAATTTTTTAAAATTTGTATCCTCATCCTCATTTTTCTGTGAGGGTATTATATCATATCATATATTAAACATATGATCATATATAACGGATATATTTTCTACAAAACTACAAACTAATGCAGTTAGATCAGTCAAATAAAAATTTGATTTTAGGAATTTTAATAAAATTGAAATATGTTGCTAAACTTAATATAAATATAGATATCTTATAAATTTTTATTTTTATTTTGTATAATCTTGAATATATGTATATTATTGTATATATAACTGATTAAATAAGTGATTATTGCAAATATATTTTTTAAATGATTCTATTGAAGCTTGTAGCGAATTTTAAAATGAAGCATTGGCGTATCATTGTTTTTATTTAAGTGTATGTTTTCATTTCATGATCTCTTTTATTAAAACTATACGTTTTATCGTTTTCCCTCTAATTATGTTTTTTTCCCGTCAGTCTCTTCAAAAACGGAGTTTCACTGTATTAATGAATGAAATAAAGAAAACAATTAAAAAAATTAATACTTAGTATGGATGGTAGTGACTAGTTGACTAGTGAGCGACCCAAGAATATAAGAGCGAATACCCAAAACGTATAAGACGTGTTGCGTTAATGACAACTGAACGACAATTCAAGTCGGAAGTAAGATCATGTTAACGCGCGTATTTTAGCATGTATCGAACTGAAAAAACCGGTATTTTTATTTCGGTTCGGTTCCGGTTTTCGTTCAGGCAAAAAATAACGGTTTTTCCGGTTTTCGGTTCAGTTCCGGTTCGAAGCCCTGAAATTTTGGTCTCGTATGGGATTTATACACTGAACCAAAAAGTGGCATAAATACAACAAAAAAATTCATTATCATGATGAAAAAATCATCATTTTTGAACCGATGTAATTCTTCATCATTATAATGAATTTACGTTCATCAATCTTTGATTTATTATTTATTATTGATGAAATAAAAGGGGGGGCTAGGGGTTTCTCTCCCCCCAAAATTTGTCGTTATGCCTTGTTTAATGTTACAATTGTGATACATAAAAAAAATGATATATATGAATTAACCCCCCTCCTCCTGAATTTTTATTTGGGTGCGTCACCGGATCCAGATTTCATCTCATTTTTGTTGTATTCCCCATTTCGCGCGAACCCTTTGATGTGAATGCTATGGTTCGTGCGAACCCCCTGTTAATCAGAAAAAAAATACTTTCGTTTTTTATGATTATCGGTGATTTTCTACTGCTCTTTCGATGTTTAACTGTTTCTTTCAAATATCTATCATATTTCGTCATTTATGGCGCCAATATTCAAATGAACTATAAATTGTTTTTTTTTCCTGATAGTTTAATATTCATCAGTTAGTGTGCTACTCTGCCAAATAATATTTCAATGGGAATATTGATATTAAAAAAAAATGTTAGAAAATATTCACTGCGAATGCGAACCCCCTGGTAAAATTTTGGAAAAGCATCACTGCATACAAGGTATATTTTGTGAAAAATGGTGATTGCCATCATAGTGTTTTTTATTTTTATTTTTTCTGGTTTACTCTGTACATATTACAGAGGATCATAATAAAATTACCTCTGATAAGTCATAAGAACCTCTACAATATACTACATGTGCGATCAAATTCGATTAACGGATTATCAAAAAAAAAAATTTTTTTTCGAAAACTATTTTTGGGATCTAATATTGCATGCTTATCCGACTATAGCCTTTATTAAATTACTATGCACCCACGCCATTCTTCATTGATGAAATAATGTGATATATTATGGTTGAAACGAATTATAGGACCATAGACGTTCTTCCATCTTTTGTTCTGTAGGTTTTGAGTTTAAAAAAGTTTTAAACTTTTATTGCATCTAATGTATATAAGACAAACAAAAAATCGCAAATATTTATATATTTTACACAGACAATTCATATACTTAGGTATTATATGTGTACGAATGTCACGTGTCCCTCATTGAAATACACTGTTTTCATTAAACTAACAAAATGTAAATATTAAATACAAATCTACAGTCATTTATTACAAAAATACCATTTATCCACCAATAAATGTTAAAACATTCAAAATTATATAGGCATACAAAAAAAAATCAACTAATTGATAGAAAACATAAGTATCATAATTTTTTACAAACCTTCTAGTCTGACTCAATTTATAATTAATTTCACAATATCTGATTTAAAGTTTTTGTCGCCTGAAGCGCACTAACACTTATCTTATTTTTCGATTTAAATCTATACTTGCACTATTTTAATCTAAAGGCAAAATAAATCTCGATTTACTGTTACAGACCTGTATAAAGTACTATAAAGTAATTTAGAGAAATGACTCAGTGAAATTACATTACTTAAATCTGGTATAATGGTTTAATTGATATAGCTGTATGTAGCTAACAAATAAATGGAAAAATCATTAAAGTCTAATTCTATTTAAAAAAACATACATTAACGTTGTTTACCGTTGTTTTTTATTTACATTTCGTATACCACGCGTAAATTGAAAATATTTCATAAACAAATATTCAGAAAATACTTTTTTAAACGAAGTCATATAAAAATATATTTTAATAAAAAATGTTCATATATAAATTTACATACCTATCATATGTTTAAGGATAGATTATAATCTTAAACTATATCTTTAATCATGTCGATAAATCGCTATAAAACGTTATTTAATTGCTTCACTTGTTGTTAAGCCTATAATAAATATTTTTGTGTTCAATAATTTGTGGTATTATTTTTGATATAATCTGCACAATTAATTGATATAAACCAGAGACTGAAAACAGTTTTGTTTATAAATAACTTAACTTTTTCATTGACAATTTGATTTCAGAAAATAAAAGTAAGGAATACTTCGGTGTTAAACGAATTGAATATAATTGGTTAAAGTTAAGGACTCGCGTGAAGTTAGTATCGCAATTTTCATAAAAAGATAAAAAATATTCATACTAGACAGCATTTTTAGAGTTCTATAATATTTCGAAAATGAGTTATGTCAGTTTATAATATAGTTCTTCAGTTTTAGAAAAGTTACTGGTTCTGATTTTATCAATTTGAGTAATAACGGCAGAGCCGTACTTATGAATATGTGCATGAGGCGCTAGCTGGGAGCATCGTGAAGACAGGGTCTCATGAGGGACAAAATAAAGCCAAGTAGTGCGGTCTCGAAAAGATGGTTAGATAACCTCAAAACTTTTTTGGTTAACCTAACGCATGTTTTTTTTACTAAAAAATTTTTTTTGTACCTCGAGCCTGAAAATGTGTAAGTGCGGTCCTGAGTAGCGACAGAATTTAGATTTTTTAATTTAAACGCAGAAATTCTGAAAATTCACCACTGATCTTGCACATAATACGTAATGTAAAAAATCTAATGAATTTCAAAATAGAAGGACTGAGAAAATAAATGCATAACATTACACGAGATTGAATAAAAACCATATGTTGTGATACGTGTTGTATTGCATTAGTGCATTGTTGGATGTATAGAGTCACGACCTCTGGAATGGGCAGTAGTAGCTTTGCGCTGGTTCGCGGTCAGACATCAAACACGGCAGCCGTCTAGATCCGCGCCGATAACACACACTATGTGTAATGTACACCCGCGGGCCATGACTAGAATCATCAGGGCTGGGCAAGTGTACGTACCAACATACATACTTACATTATCAACAAACACACAAGTAAACGTAATAATTGAAAACAATCAAGCAAATCAATCGAAAATTTTAAAAATAATTTTAACTATATACCAATGCATGTAAACAGAGCTTATAGAGGTGGCTGCACTTTCGGTGAAAACCGAAAAAAACACCCCCCTGATGTTAGCGAGGATATGTTTTTTTTTTCGTTCTCAACAGCGTTTTAAAGTTCTTCTATCCCTTTTTTTACCTCTCCCTAGACCGTCTACCCTCGGAAAAGTCCGATTTCGCCAACCCCTAGCTACACCACTGCATGTAAACAACATTTGTATAAATTACCTATATTAGATATATGTAGGAACGTACCTACAGATATACTGAGACAACAGCAAAAACATCTACCAAGTGAATGCACAGTGATTCTTCGTACTAAATTCACCAAAGTTAGTTAACTATTAAACAATTTTAATAAATATCGATACAGTATTCAGAAAAATACTCCATGTATCCGTCAGGTGAATTTACAATGTACAACGTTAGTCGATAAAACAACCAAAAATAAGCGGTTTATGCATTTATGCCATGTAGCCAACATTCAGTGAAATTTTAAATATTACAATTTTTCAAGAACAAAAACTCTACTTCGGTGCTCTCAATTTAATGAATTCTAAATTAGATTCTTAATTAACAAATAATTATAATTATTAATTATATAATTATTATATAATTAAAGTACAAAAGTGTATTAAGATGTCACGAATTTTCTCGTTTTTTAAAGAAGTCTTTATCTAAAAATATTTGAGAAACACAAAGTTCATATTTTTTAACAATTGTGAGTTAATGTTTATATAACTCTGTAGAATTAAGGTAAACAATGAAAACAAAAAATATGATAAAACCATTGGATAGTACAGATTTCAAGATTTTTTGAATAGTTTTTTTACCGAAGCTACACTGCTTATAAAATATTGTTTTTATTCGTGAAGGATCAATTAATTTAGTGTATTTTTATATACCTATACAGAATAAAATAAAAAATTCTTGTTACATATATGTACAATAATGTACATATCTAGACATAATTTCTTTTACCGAAGACTGTAGCTAACCTTATGGTCAATCAGGCGCTGAATTTGATTAATGTAAACTTATAAAAATATAACTGATAAGTTATTTTTATATAAGTTATATATTACAAGAACTAACATATTTACCCGGAAAATAAAAACATAAAGCTTTTTCTATTATTGCATACATACAAAATATATTCTTAATATACTATAAAAAATATACAATATAATTTATTCAAATGTATGTTTACAGAAAGAGAAGCTTGCAAGAGAAACTTGTTGAAATCCGTAAAGAAAACAACATTTGCGATTATCATTTCGAAACAACACACGATTAATTTACAAAAGGTAATTCGGCGGCGAGATCTTACACGGAATTTTAAAAACAATAGCGGTAAGAACGCGTCGAGACTGTTTTCATTTACAAACAGCCCGAAGTCAAAACGTGGCTCCTGTATAAACATCATATATTACATGTGAAAATATTTTTAGAAGTGAATATGACCTGGAAAAAATAATTGTCACGCAGACCTCATGTGTTTAATTTTATTGTTTTTGTTTTGTAAAATTATAGTATATGTGACTGGTTTCGTTTTTAAATTAGTTAGTTCAGTGTAAAAACTTGTGTGGAGACATTTAAAATAAATTTACTGTTATTTCTAATTCTTCTTCTTCTTCAGCTTATTTTCATTGGTTTCCTTTTCTTTTTAATTCGGTCACTATTTTTATTTTAACACTTCTTTTATTTTCTAAAACTTCACAAAAGTTATTAAATTTGCTTAATAATCTTAGCTATTCTTGTTTAGCGAGGCCCTCAGGTTCGCCATTAAATTCATTTTATAGATGACTAGCTGTGCCCGCGGTTTCGCTCGCTTAAATATAAAAGTTAGATACATATGGTATCGCGTAGTTTATTTTAGATCTTTTTATTCTACACAATTCTTTACTAAATTATATTGTTCAATATTTAACGGTTTAGAGCGCGCTGACGGCAACCTTTTTTCCGACTTGATTTACTATTATCGCCACTGCTTATTCTTTATGTTACCTAACGTTACAAAATATATTATACTAAAATTTCGGCAAAGAACATATTTATATATGAATTAAAAAAAGAATACGTAAATCGGATAAGTGGTTCTCGAGTGATAAGCGCACTAACGGACAGAGAAACAGACAGACGCAGTGTGAATTTATAACTTGTTATATGTTCAAATATATATACGACCTTAAGCTCAAAAAGGAACAGTTTCAATACTCATTAATATTATTAATATACAGTTTTGTGTAATTTGACAAAAATGAGTGATTAATTTTTTAAATCTCTGTCTGACAAGTATTGAAGAAATCCATTTTAAATCTTTAACTAACTTTAAAACCTAACCTTTTACAAACAAAACTATGTCCAGTACATGTTCTCTAGAGAAAAATGCAGTCTTCTACTACTCAACACTTTGAAGTCGTCCAAAAACAAACAATACAAAATGGATTCCTTCAGTCAATTGTTTTTTTATCAAATACCTGGGTTATCTTCTACAAAACATGAAAAACTGGTCAACCCCTTCTAAAAAATATGTAGGTTATTTCAAATTATTTTGGTTTTTTATTTACTATATATCACATTTGTATTTTTTATAATCGTAAATGGGAGAAGAACATTCGTTTTTTCATTGATTAAAATTAGTGTTAATAAACAAAGAATTAAAATTTGAAAAGGCATTTAAAGATGGATTTCTAAATTTCTTATTGTTTTTTTTTTTTGGCCAAAATAACAACCAAAACAACTAAGCTTATATCCAGAAGCCAAGAATCACGTGGAACAGTTGAAGCCTTAAATTATTATTAGTTATTATTCTAATTAATGTCACAATATTTTCTTATCTATAGGCTGTACTGAGTGTACAGTACTGTACAGTGTAACTGTAGATACGTGTGTCGGATTATATAAAATAATATCTTTCTGGTAAACTGATAAAAAAATAAATAGGGTTTTCTGTTATGAACCATATTTAATAAAAATATAATTTTAAATTATTTTCTTTAAAAAAATGTTTTTTTTAAATGAATAGAACATAAATTAAAGACATAATGGGCTTTGCAATTTTTATCTATACTAACAATAAGACATTTTTATATACCTATACTGTTTCAAAAATAATTCGAAAAATTTCATAAAATCGTTTTAAAAAATAGGTGGTTTTCTTCCTTGGGGAATGTTGATTCTTTTAGACAGTTTCATTATTGTCGTTTTTAAGTTACAGCTCTAGAGACCGACATACAGACATCATGGTGAAAATAGTCAGAATAGATTTAGGGAAGGTCAAAATGAATAATTCCATCAAAATTCGGAATTAGAAAAAAATCGGCTTAATAATACCTTACTTATACTATATTATACTATACTATAAGAAAGTAAAATGTATAAAAGAAAAACTATAAAATAAACGAGGATCATTTCAAGATTTTTACTTTTAATTTCAAATAAATTATATATATTCAAAAAAATCGTATAAATCAGAAGTTTTTAAAGGATAATTACACACTCATTTGATATACTAATAAATTAATAGATTAAAAATATATTTCTATCAATCATCTAAAGGATCCCTTACACCGTCTTAATTTTATTAGTACAATAATCGATTGTAATAGCGAGGATGGTTATTTTGAAACGTTATAATATACTAGAGCGTGAGTGGGTTCTTTTATAATTTTGTTGAACAAGAACGCAGGGTCGCCCGACGGGTGGGCCCCATGTAATATGGCGAAGCCCTATGGACGAAGGCCCTGCACCAGTATTCATGGACAAACGCACGCTAACAGGGCTGTCACATTGTCGGAATTCCTTTAATGACAAGGGTGAACAAATATTATTTATTTAAAATTTCATATCATATAGAAACGCTTAAAGGTTATATTATAAAATGACGAATTTTAAAAAATAAAATATTTTTCAAATTTATTTATAGGTACTTCAAAATTAAAAATAATTTACATTTAATTTCAAATATTTATAAACTAGTATTTCTTAAAGTATGTACTAGTTATGTATAACTTCATTTTTAACTTTACATACATATTCATAAAAATAATCAGTCAAAATAAAATAATATAAATTCAGTAATAATATACTAGAGCTGGGCGCTGGTTGTCAATTCTCGTGTAACGCGTCAAAAGTACGAAATATCAATGTAATATAGTATATAGTAATATAAATCTTCCCTCTTGCCAATATTTTTACCAAAAATGGGATACGCCAAAAAAATCTAAATCTAAAAAACGCCCAAAATTATTTTTGCCTGTCATAGCACGCCACTGTTATTCGTTTAAAATTTTAAATAAACTTTAGTATTTTTATAACTCCTTTCTTGAAGAAATGCCTCTTTTTTAATGTCAACGAGAAATGTTGCACATACATAATCTATATTTTGTAAAAAAAAAAATAGGGTTTCACAAATCCAGTCAGCTGGCTAGTAGTAAAATTGAATTTAAAAAATAAGAAAATTATTATAATAGAAAATCAGTAGGTACATAAAAATATATCTTCAATTTAATAAATTATATTATCAAAATACTGTTGTTTTATTGTTATGTACTGGAATTCAGTTATCTTTAAAAAAGATTTATTTTTCTTTGAGGCTTGTGAGTAGCGTTTTTCCAAGCATACGGTTCATCGTGATTTGTCGAGCCCTAACAATCAGTTATTTAAAACTTAAAATGAATCCTTCTCTACCAGCAAAACAATAGCATTTTTTAAATACTTCAAATGAAAAAATATTGGACAACCTGTTAAAAGACAATGTTCGGCATCTCTCTCTTAGATTTATATGTGTTTGTTAATGGAAAATACACATAAGGTAATAGTTAAAAATAATGTAATGATAGTAATCAAAGATTAATACACATTCTCTGTGTTCTTCTTCCAAATACGGTCGGCGTTTTTTAACTTTCGGTCCATTTATAAATTTAAATACGAAACACATTGTATTAGCCTGTCATTGTCTCATTGATCTAACATAAAAAACATGAAATATGCATTTCTGAAGAGCTTTAGAGATCTCCATTGTGACATGCGACAAAATGTTCGTCATCATGATTACGTAGTCGCAGTTTAGATAATACAAACATAGTACATATCTTATTTTTTATTGTAAATTTTTATTTTTGATATCTTGATTGAACTTGATGTTTTTGGAATTTTATCCCACGTCTTTGATCACGAGGGGACAAAATTACACAGGCCGACAAAATATTTTTCTTCTGTTGTCTCTACTTCAATAAGTGATTTCGATTTTTTTTGGGCTTGCCTAACATAAAAGTGCCAACATGACGATTTTGGTAATGTTTAAGAATTTATTACCAAGTAGGTAATTTTTTTTCTAAAGTTTTCGTTGGCGGTAAGAAATAGTACTATCTTTCGTCATTAAAATGAATTTTGACTTTTTACCTGTACGATTTTTTTTACCGAAATATACAAGATATTGTTATATTTATCGTATAGTTCAAACTAGCACATCTCGACGAAAAAAAATCGTACAGTAAAAAGTAAAAATTCATTTTAATGACGAAAAGTAGTACTACTTTCTACCGTGAACGAAAACTTTAGAAAAAAATCACTTACTTGGTAAGTTGGTGTAGTCTCCTTTTTATACTCTTAATGCAAATAATAATACCCATATTATTGATTATTTACATACATATTTTAAAAATTTTCGCAATAAAATCAAGTTTGAAATAAATCCAGAATGATGTATGACGAAATGTCGCCCACGAAATTCGAAAAAAGCAATACTCGCTAAATTTCCAAATACAGAATATTTGGTACTTATATGCAATATATATGAGTATGTGTTTATTTATTTTAACGAACACAAAAATAAATAATGCATATATTTTACTTTCTCTTTTTTGCCAACGTATCATTATACATTACATTAGACATGTTCTCACAACGTTAATATTAAGTACAACAACTTAAATCTTAATTTATTATATAGTTATTTTTTAACTAACTTTTTGTCATGTATTACAGTGTATTATACGACATGAAATTACATATACATATAGGTATTATGTATGGTGGTATATCGCATTAAAAATATGTTTATTTACGAAAGCAACCGATACTAAAATTAATTAATATTTATTAATATAATTATTATATACTTAAGAAATTAAGTATCAAAAAGGTCAACAATTTATATTATTGAAAAATAAACAATTTTAAATTGACTGAACCAAACACATTCTACAGGGTGTTGATTCGTCTAAATTAGGTTTTGATTTTAGAGCAGTGGTAATAAATTACACTTTGGCTTCTTTGTTATTGGCCGCACATAAAATATAAGTAATAAAACTTATTTTTAGAGTTTCAAAGAAACCTTATTAATTTCACTTTGTCTTATGTCCGTCCATCCTTTCCAGTTAGAGCAAAAATCTCGTAAACTACATGAAGAGGTGAGTTCCAAAACTCGTTCGTTCCATTTTAAAAAATAATCGAGAAGCAGTGGATTTTAAAAGAATTATATTATAATTGAGCGAGTTTTGCTCAAAACTGACATTACAATATTAAAGAATGCCAAACATTCTTTCAAAATCCATTGCATCTCGATTATATTTTAAAATGGAACGAACGAATTTTGGAACTCACCTTCTCACATACCTAAATAAGCTAGAAATTAAAAAAATATTAAAAATGTAATGTTATATAGACAAAAATGTTTAAAATTTTAAGAAAACAAATTTACGGTGGGGGGCGCTAAAGAGCTAAAGCTAAACACAAGAAAAATATACCAATACATGTAACATGACAAAATGTTTAACCAAACAAGTGGACTTTGACCCTTATTTTTTTAATCCAGGCAGTAATTAACCCCTCCCCCTTCTAACTCAATAACTACTGGCTTAAAATATTTGAAAAAATTGGTAACAGGGCTTTGGTAAATACTACAGTCAACAATATCATTTCAAATTTTGGAGTAATAGGGAGAGGTATCATAGAGTTATTTTTTTAAATTTTCATACCTAGGCATGTGGCGTGCCAAAATGCAGATCTCAATTAGTACATTTTTTTTCTATATAACTCAAAAATGGCGCCTGTATGTGGCAGTAGTACGTACCTTCGGAACCATTATGGTCTTATAGCTAATACCCGTGTTTGTATTGACCAATTTTTTTGATCTTATTAATATATCACACAATAAAGTTACGTCGTATTATTTAGGATTTTGTGAGCCGCATTACTAGTTATTCAGGGCCGCAGTTTTGATACGTCCAGTGTACACCAATCACCACTGCTTTATTTTAAATTTCATACCCTGCAGAAAAGTTTGGTTTAGATTCTAGACAAATGCTTTATAATACCGAGCATCAAATGCTACAATAATAAAAATGTTTATCGGTTTGACTTCTGAACAATCTATATAAAGAATAAATACTATATTAGCATCATAAAAGTGCATCGATTCGGTCCTGATTCAACGATATTTAAAATTGTGCTAATTTACTACGAATACATTTTAACAAAAAAATCTATACGTCATTATCTGTATATGCACATAACATTTCGATTTCATTAATGTAATTGTACCCAAACATAGCTCCACCAACATCCCACTGTTTGTTTTAAACGGAAGTACACCTATGACTAATCGAACATTTATATGAAATATTACATAATGACATTCCATTAACAAATACCTATAAACCTACAAGTTCGACATATTTTATCAGTGTCGTTACTTGGAGGTTCAATAAACACAAATACAACTCTTATGACGTTTACAAATTACATTACTTTTTAGATTAGTCTAGAATCTAGATTGTAGACGAGTGTTTTCCAAACTTACACCATGCGTGGTTTTCCAACGTATCCCACTTTTGATAAAAATAATTGGGGTGAGGGATAAGATTTTACAAATTTTATAAGCATTCATTATTGGTATTATAATCCTGAATGAAATTTTCTAAACATAGATACAACAACGTATACTTTGAAACTTTTTCACAAGTCATACTTTGGAAAACAAGTTAATTTGAAACTTACGTTCATCTTTGATGAATTACACAATACTATTAACATTAACAGGATTTTGTATTTTTCTTCTTTCAATCTTTCTAATCCAGTAGAAATTTCTCTATACTACTGAAATAATTACCATACCGTTGTTATTTTTCGAGATGTTTTCATAAAATTAAATAAATATATATGTTACGGTCAGTGTGATAAACAGAAAATTATAAATACCTACCAGTTATTATTAATACAAATCAACAAAATAAATAAGGTCAGGTTAGTTTAGGTTAGGTTGCGGTTAATATTAATACGTATCAATAATTATGAATATTATTTATTACACTGACCGTAACATATACATATATTATGGAGACCATTGGAACGTCCAGAAAAAAAATTTAGGGGGAGGTGAGTATTTTTTGTAATTACTTGCATTTACCTATTTATCGTGATTGTTGTTTGTAATAATACACACATACAAATTCGGCGGCGTTTGACTCCTACCCCTCTATAGATGCGCCACTGATGGGGACAATATCATAACAAAAGTTTTTTTTATTTAACTTCCATTCCTCCTTTACAGATCCGTATTAAAAACTATCATGTAAAAAGAATATTTACCTATGAAGGCGGAAGAGGGGCCAAGTACCGATCCAGGGGGGGTTATGTAGGACATGACCCCCCTCCCAAACCTTAAAAATTAAAGCAAATTAAATAGAAAAATGTTTATTTAATATACTAAAGTAACTTTTTTGTCCATGTTACAGTACATGACCCCTCCCCCCAAATTGTCATTTCTCAAACGCTGACCCTCTCCCCAAATTGTAAACCTACATCCCCGACTGGAGGGGAGGTATATCTATGTAACCTTTGTGCTATATATACTGAGAAAAACTTTTGAACTTAAACTGAATTTATTAATTATGGAGCGTCAATTAGTAACGTAAGGATGATTTTCAAAGTATTCGACCTCTCTCTCCCATTTTAAGGATCCGTTAATGTAATGTTACCCCTTCCCCCTTTCCTTCGATTTTTTTTTTAATAGTAGTAACAAAGTACTTACATTGATTTAAAAAAAATGACTTAATGTTAATATAGGAAAAAGCAATGACAACAGCCGAAACTGGTTACAATAGGCATGATGCCAAATTTTTAAAAACTATTTTATGATGATCTTACGTGTCTCTTATTTCCAAAAAAATGCTTATTTCTGCAGAAAATAAAGGTTTAATCACAAAAATTGACCCTTTCAAAACTAATTTTGACTTTGACGCCAAAACGCTGGCAGGTGTCATGGCGCATTTTTGACGTCACGCCTATGTAAACACTCCTTGTCAACTATAATAAATCCTTGTTCCATCGCTAATGTTTCTCGGTTTTACTTTTGGTAACACAAAACTGAGCAAATTGATAATTTAAAACCACAAAATAATTTATAAACAGTGCAGATATTAATGAAACAAAAATGATGTTTACGTAGCCGTGACGTCATCCACTCTTACTGGTGTTTTATCAAACATGGCGGATTGCTGTATTTTGCTTTTTTATTTTAACAAAAATCATATTAATCTCGCTTTTAATGTAAAAATAAATACATTTTTTAGAATATTTTTAACTTATTTCATTATTTAAAATCATAATTTCAGTGATACTTTGTCACAGGCATCATGCCTATTAACAGATTAAAAATAATTAATTTGAAAAAAAAATTACGTAAATAACGATAGTGACCTCCCCTCCCACATACCTCCCTCTCTCGCAAAACCTTACGTAGTTAATGGGTGCTCCCTTATTAAAATATGTATTACATTTTTATTCAGTTTTGGTATCACTGGTGTGACATGGCTTGAGGTTGGTACGCTACTGATTTATGTGAGCACTCATACACACACACATACGTACATACACACGCGCGCCGCCGAGTCGTCCACAAGCCTGTCTAGAGAGAGCCGTGCACGGCCAACATGACTCAGCGAGGGGGCGGCACTAGTCAAACGTCCACTGACCTATCTCGCGTTAGATGGCGTCAACGGCGGCGGGAACGCGCAACAATTAAATAACCAAATACTACGGGATGTGTACTCATATAGACACGTGAGTTTATTTTGTTTAGTCAGATATGTGTTGTTTTTATTTCCACTTTTATTTTTAACTCGTTCAGAAACCAATGTAATTTGTCATTATGTTTAACCGATTTTCTAATTTTAGAATACTTTTCAAAAAAATAATTCGGTCAAGACATACACGGGTTTATGCTGTAAAGGTTCCGAAGTACGTACTACGTGGACTATTTGGAGCCATATGTGCATTTTTGAGTTAAAAAATAATATAAAAAAGGGTCATATTACATATTAACACTACACAACTCCACATGCCTAGATATGAAAATAAATCTATGACACCCCTTCCTATTTCTCCAAAATTTGAAATGATATTGTTGACTTTAATATTCGTCGTTGGTAGTCCCACCAAAGCCTCGTTACCAAATTTTTTTCAGATTTTTTGAACCAGTAGTTACCGAGTTAGAAGAAGGAGGGACAAAATAAAATACTGCTTTTAGCCCCCTACTGGCGCCATTTTTGAGTTATAAAAAAATAAAAATATGGTCAAATTTTACTGATAGAGATCTACATTATTATACCCCACACGTTTTGGTATACAATTTTTTGTTTTAAAACTTCTTGCAGGTGTCATTTTTGATTTAGGAAAAAATAAGAAAAATGGTCAAATTCCACTGGTATAATAAAAAAAATTTACATAGCTTTAGCTCATTAGCCCCCCCCCTTGAAAAATTATTTTTTCAACAAATTTGTACATCTTTTACTAGAGGGCATTCAAGTTTTTAACTTATGTATATAGTTTACGAGATATTTTGCTTTGACTGAAAAGGACGCACGGGCGGACAGACGACAAAGTGAGATTAATAGGGTTTTTTCGGAACCCTAAAAAATGAAAATATTATATCCGTACTTAACATAACATCAGTTACACAGTAGCACTTTAGACAACTGCCTTGAGCCTCGAGGTAAATGAGGCCCCGAGTTGATAGAGGAGACCCCGAAGAGAAGTAAGTGTAATTTATTGTTTGTAAAGAAAAAAGGTCTCCCATCTTTGTACACCTAATTTTTTTTGTTATAACTTTTTTTAAGGTATATACAACGATGCACATTTCTAATCTAAATATGATGATTATAAACTTATATATTATTTTCATATAATATTTATTTTAAATATAAAATGTAGGTATAGGTACATTATTATAATATAACACATATAATATATGTGTTGCTATATATATGTTAGCGTAAAACAACTGTTTTAAATATTGGACCCACTTATTAAATCCTTAAATGAAATTATTGTCAGTCACGTAGAAATAAACTTTTCTGTCTATATACATATAATTACATCCACATGACCGCATTATAATCTTAATCAGCGTTTAAATTGGGAGGAATGTTAATAATTATAAAGAAAGCGTTGTACAATTCCATGATAAATCCTTCTATTATAACTGTACTAATTTTGATTTTAAAAGTGAGTATACAATATTATAAAATAGTATAAATAATCATTTTAATTTCTTATCTAAATTGTTTCATTATATTTGATAATTACTTATTCATTTGCTAATTGTAATATTAAGATCTAATAATATGTTTTTTATTAACAAATATTTTATAAAAAAAAATTATTAAGAACAAATATGTCCGAGTTACCCCTCTCTGCTGGAGCCATTGATTCTACATACACAGAATAAATAAGAACGTGATCATAGAAAAATTAATTTAAACTTTAATGATAACTTTCTTTAACCATAAAAACCCGATACTATTAAAATAAAATAACCCTCCGAACAAAAACTCATTTCATTATAAATAATGATGGGAAAATATAAAGCTGAAACAATTTCTTGATTGTATAATCATACAGTGTATGCCTATATAATTTTTTATCCATATTATTATTTAATTAAGTAATAAAGGGTAAATTGAAAGCTTATCAAATTTGAGAGCACTTTTGTATTAAGTCATTGAGAAAATGTTCAAGAGGGAAACACTTGTGATCTTTAATAAATAACGTACTTATTGTTTCATGTCGCTGAAACAAATACGCAACTTAAGTACATAGAAACTTTTATTTATTAACCCTTTAACTGTTATTAGAACGGCCGGATTGGAATGATAATTTGCCGCCTTTTTTATAGAATTATAATAAATTATAAATGGACTGTGTTACGCACTAATGTATTAACTTACACGAAGCTCTTTCCGAGATATCTACGTTTTTAATGCGAGCAATAAAACATATTTGTGATTTTGTTAGATACGGTTTTTTTTTAATTGGAAAAAAGTAATTTGGAATTTGGTTGGTTGATTAGATATATCATCCAATAAAATCTAAAAAAAACACTGTTTACTATAACTATTCTCTCTTCAACCAAACCACAAATAGTACTTTACAAAGTGTTTTTGATAAATTATAATTGAAATAAAATTTTTATAGTCATGCTCTACTTTCTGTATTTTTGTGAGTTGATTTAGTGCATAATACAGCCCAAATATATTATTAAGGTAAAGCATTTGTTTGAGAAAAAACTTACAATTTTTGTTGCACTGCGCAAATTAGCTTTTACAACTGCAAACAGTTTTAGAGCTGCTCAAACATGTGAAAAAGGCACACTAAAATAACTCCTGATATTATATTAAACAATGGATTTGATTAATATAAATATAATGTAGATATATTTAACGTAACAGTGTTATATATTTACTTACTATCTTTGTCATACATTATGCATATTTTCGAATTTCAGAAACGGAATACCATAAACTATAAACCAAAGATGACAAATCAAAAATCTTTCGCGCACCAAAATAAGGAAAATCAAGTATCATATGCACATTGTATCAGCGTACCATGATATGTATATAATTGTCTTGTATGTATAATGTATACGTTAATTCTTATTTTTATATTGTTAAATTCGTCGCGTGCCAGTAAAATTTTGTCGGTAAGTCATTAGTTTATCATCACTGACATAAACCGTTTATTTTTTCGCATGAAATAAAATATTTTGTACAGTAATGAGTAACACCTAATTATCTACATTAAAGAATATGTATATAGACAACCATATTTTCAAGCAAACTATTTCTTCATGAATCGATCTGAATATACTTTTAATTATTTTCTTCCACCAACAATATCAAAATAGTATAGTAATCACAAGAAGGAACTGTTAATTAACAAGGGAAGAAATTGGGGTAAAGGTCGAGTTAAGAAATTCATTTTTTTTGCTGCAGTAATTCACTTTAAAAGGGTGAAATCATCCCATGTTTATTTTTACGTTTTTATTTTTAAATGATATAACTAAATATGAGAGGTAATTATTCTTATATTTTACCTTGTAAGTAGAAAGAAGATCTCTTTGACTATTAAATCTATTATGAGAATAACAATTACAAAGTATTTATAGTAAATAGGTAAGCTATACAAATTCTTCTCCCAGTCGGTGCGGTGTATTGAGGTCGGGCTAGTACGTTCCTGGAGTCAGACAAATGCGTTCTCGGTCCTTTTGGAGCACGATGACTATATAAGGCACTGCTCTGCACCGGTTATAATCTTCCACGCCGCTTATAGACAATAACCATTTAAGGTTAGGTTATGGCTCGCGTACGTGCTCCATATGCAGTGGTGGATACGTGCCAGGGGTCGAGGGGGTGTTTATATTGAAAAAAAGTATGGCGTTGTATTATTAGAGACGATATTCGTTTTTGATGAAGAATTTTTAGGTCAGAGTTCAGAAATCTAAGTACCCGTAGTTATGGTACGTGGTACTAAAAAAATCCCTAATCTAACTCGTTTTTTATATTTATTTTTCAAAAAATCAGATTCTTAACACAAAAATACAGGTTTTCATTAAAAAAAATACCATCAAAAAAAAAAAAATATCATGTTATTATCCCCTCCAAACTTTTGTCTGAATTTTTTTTTCGTAAGCAGTTTACTTTTCGAAATAAAAATTCATAACCGTTTATTTTAACGTTGCGGTATATGACAAAGAAAATTTTTGAATTTGATTTTCTCGAGAATGGCTGAATAGTGCGCGCTACTGCTGCGGCAAGTTAATGTACAAGTGAAGACCTTCACGTGCTATAAGTAAAAAACAAATCCGGGTACCTGACTCCCCCCTTGTTACTCGTTTTAACTTCTAACTATTAAAATATGATAAAAAAATTATATTTATATAAACATTATTTTCATTACCTCAAGCTTAGATTAGGAAAGACTATGGATACATAACAACCAATGCTAGTCCGTATATGAAAATGTTACCAAAAGCCATCTTTTTTTAATTGTCAAAATCGCATATTGTCTCAGAGGCGTCAGTTGAAAATTTATAATATGAAAATATGCTTTAAATTACAATTGAATTTAGTAGGTATGAGAGATGATAGTTCCAAATAAACATTTCTCTGTTAATCAATTATCACTGAAATACCTTTAATGACAATATAAAACATTTATTATTAATTAATTTTATAATCCAAAACAATTGACATTTATTTTAAAATCTGAATGATACACCAATGACTCGTGGAGCGATTTTTCGTGGTGCGATATGGTAACAACGCTAGGTAATGTGTTATTTGTCCTTTATCTTACATTGTCTAACAAGGGAAAGCAGCACGGTTAATGAGAATTTCAATGAGCTTGTGGTATGTCAAACTAGAGCAAAAATAAAAAGACACATGTCCAACAATTTGATCTCATAGGCCTTAATTACAAAGATTGACAATAGATGTTTGTGGTTTCTTTCAAGTTTGTTTTTTATTAAAACTTTTCAATTTATTAATTAAAAACTAATGAGTTGTGTCAATAATAAATTAAATTTACTTTAAAACAAATTAATAATTATGTACTGGCGTATATAACAATATTTTCATTGTCAATAATAATATATGTTTTATTTATGTCTAATTTATCGATTTTTACGCAAGTGGGAGAGGTAATGTGTACAAAAAAAAAAAAAATAATTGTAAATAAAATTTAAAATCAAAATCTTAAAACCAGGCGAGACGCCAGCGCGTTGACCGTAGGGCCAACACACTTATATTTCGAGCGAACATAATACACGGTTATATTGCATACACAAATTTTCAAAGTTAATTATCTTTGTAATTAAGGCCTATGAGATCAAATTGTTGGACACGTGCCTTTTTATTTTTGCTCTAGTTTGACATACCACACACTCATTGAAATTCTCATTAACCGTGCTGTTGCTTCCCCTTGTAAGACTTCAAGACTATCAAAGATATTTTTCAATAAACAGGAAATCAAATCAAAACAAAACTTATATTTTACAAACATCAACTTCACATTTCCATCTATGAAAAGAAACTAGATCCGCCAATGATTACATTATAATATAATATACATGAGTGATATAAATACAGATAGATGTCTAACTGTCAACCGAAGCCCACATCCGAAGTATAACAAAGCCGAAATCTGGCCTTGTAGTCGATAAGCGAATGCAATCCGCGACAAGAAAACATTCTCCCACAAACAGATAACGTTTACATCGCACGTAAAATACATAACATTCCCATATCGGTACACAGTGACACTGAATGCACAAACAAGATGGATTATGTTTGTTATAACGTATGAGATTTCTACTTCTTTATATAAATCATAAAACCTATGTATGTTATACATTATAGTAGAAAATTATGTCCGCAATAGATCAATCATTAATTTCTTCAATCTCATTTTTTCTTATATACTTTTGGAATTAAACTTTTATATTGGATCATTTGGATCGCTCATATTTTCAATGTTTGCGAATGTAATTTAAAGTAGTCAATTGCAAAAACAATTAAGTGAACTTTTTTTCTAATTTCGTTCAAACTTGAGCTGTTAATTAGATTATTTTATACTATTTCAGTCAAAAAATAGTGACTAATTTCACTTTTAACATATTTTTACTTTCTTATACCCATCTAAGTATATGAAATGTACATATTGTGAAGTACGTACAGTGAAGCCGATTTTTTCGAAATCCGAATTTTGATGGATATTCTGACTATTTTCGCTATGATGTATGTGTCTGTCGGTCTGTAAGTGCTGTAACTCAAATACGACAAATCGTAGAAGGCTGAAATTTTATATTTAAGTTTTTTGTCTGAGAAGAAAATCTCATATTTTTGAAAACGTTCTTTCAACCTGATACGAATGTTTACTGACGTCGATTTTTGAATTTTTTGAATTAGTTTGAAACAGTGCGAATTAGAGAAAAATGGTCAAGTTAAAAATTGTAGGTAATATTATTATCTATAATTTATGTTCTATGCATTTTTTTCGAAAAAACAAATTATTGAAAAAAAATTATTTATAATTCAAATGGTTCATAACAGTTGGAAAAAAATTTACGGAGAATAAATATTTTTTTATCTAAAACAGTTTTATTTTTATTTCAAAAATAATTCGAAAATTCAAAAATTGATAAGAGTAAACATTTTCGATTAAGTTATTACGTTCAAAAAAATTCATTTAATACATAATGTAGAGAATAATATGATCTATAGTTTATGTCCCATTTATTTTATTCTATCTTTTATTAGTTCGTCAGAAATATGTTTTAATAAAATAAAAATCACGTACACTGTTCATTGTCAGCATTATGTATAAGAAAGTCCCATGGCAGATATTTTTTTAATTTTAGTGACATTAATACAGTTGAAAAAAGATACATAAATAATACAATATGTGGGCAGTTACAATACTGACGAATAGTAAAATATTCATTTCAAACGTTGCCGAGAACTACATAATAATAATAAAATTTAAATGTCTACTATTTATTTTTGTTACTTCTAGTTATACCACATCGTTCTGGTCATAATTTCATTCAAAATTTCGTTACATATTTCAGTGGGCACTTCAAAAATTGAACGAAAATTTAAAAGTAAGTATTGCATAGAATTCAAAAATCACTACCGATATTCAAACATCAACCCTTTAGTTAAGTAGTTTCGTTCTCGAAAACAATAAATTATATTTTAGTAAAATCATTTTTATGGGTTCTACAAAAAAAAAATACAAAATAACAAACTACCTGTTTTAAATCCAGCGTAACCGTAACATGCTCATACTGCGTTCCCTGCTGTAACGTGGGGCTCTGCCACGCCTTGCCAGACCCGTCAATCGCGTTGTGTATCGGGTGTCTTTTGGAGGCGGCGTCACAAACCCCACAAGCGTCCAACCTGCTTCCGCCACCGCGCCCCAGGTCGGCGCTCAGCCGGCAAAACTCCTCAGGACCCGTTTCGCCGCACGTTGCGTTCGAGTATATCAATGCGTAGCGGGCCACGTTGAACACCGGAAGCCCGTCGGAATGGATTGTAGGATTGTGACGAAGTCCTGGAAAAATAAATTAAATAGTACAAATTAATTTTATTACCGAAAATAGAATAAATACTTCCAGTAATCTTTATATCTCTGGAGTATTAAATTAGTATGTACCTACTACATGGGCTGAAAAGTCTTTGGCCTGACATACAGATGACGACATAAACAAAAAATCCTTATGCTTCCCACAGAGTACCAACCTTAACTAGAATACTGTCAAAATTTAATAACATTTCATGTACTCTTGTTCAAGTTACAGCCTTCGAAGTGACGCTACTTTAATTAGTTAATTAATTTCGTGTTTTTATTAAACATTGTTTTTCAATGGGGAAAAATACTGGTGGGTAGCGTGTTCGATTTTCAAAGCAAAATTTGGCACTGTATCACCGCAACGAGAAGGATTTTTACATGCGATTTGTGACAATAGATGAAACATGGATCCATTACTACATACCGGAGTCCAATCGGCAATCAGCAGAATAGTTATTGCCTGATGAAAGCCGTCCGAAACTCCGGGGGTTACTATAAGAAAATTTTTCAACTGCAAATACCTTCTTTTTTGCTTTATTGCTCTACACTTTGTATATTTCTCTCTTACAAATTATTACAAATTATAGTGACCTTTATATATATATTTTTCTACTTGAAATTTTTCAACTTCACAAATTAGCTTTTCAAATTGCCGTTTTCATTTTTGAAACTGCAAAAACAAACTAAAACTACACACTAAAATAACCTCTGCAAAATTCCCCAAAACAGTCGGCGGGTAAAGTTCTTGCTAGTATTTTTTGGGATGCACATGGTATAATATTTATTGACAAACCTTCAACATGGTAAAACAATCAACAAAGAATATTACCGTGCATTACTGGATCGATTATACGACGAAGTCAAAGCAAAACGACCGCAAATGGCGAATGAATTGGTTTCGCACCCACCGTATTCTCCTGATATAGTCCCCAGCGACTACTACCTTTTTCCAAAATTGAAAATTTGGCTCTCTGGTAAAAGATTTTACTCTAATGAAGAGGTCGAGTTGGAAACAAGACAGACTTGACGCGAACCACTATAAGACCGGTATCGAAATGTTAGAGAACCGTCGGAACAACTGCATTACTCAATCTAGATGAAGATTATGTCGAAGAATAAGAGTTTTTCATTAAAAAATTGTTTTTTCATTGTTAGACCAAAGACTTTTCAGTCCATGTAGTATTAGGTACGTTCAAATTTCAAATGCTCATGAATGTCCTTAAAAATAGATGAATGACCATGAACTTCTATTTTTTATTATTTGTTCTTCATTTTTTACAACAATTATGATACCGTTGAAATATCATTAATCAAAGAACACTTTTAAATAGTAGCTAGAACACATAAAAATGATGATGTATTATCATTAGCTTCGTACCAGAAGCGTCGTGACATTGCGTATTTTTTGTATCTGGAAATTTTTAAATATTTAAACAATATTCAATACATCATTTATCAACGATAAAAGATTAGGTATTATGATATAATGTTTATTCCTGATTATAAAATATGAATGGGTCGTTATAGTCCAGTAGTGTAAAAAATTCGATATAAACCAAAATTACTTACGAGGTATTGCCAGTGCGCATTCAATATAAGTGCAATGGAGAATATAACATAACTGTGTTATGTTGTCTATGGATTTTAACAATTTAGTTTCTATATGAATCAAATCTAAAACAACATTTCAGTACCTTGTAGAAAACTTTTAAACATAGTAGGTATTAATCACGAAACATTTTCAATTATAAAAAAAATGTATTGTCCATTAAAGATGCTTTTTCGAACTTCAAAGTCAACTAGAAATATCACTACACGAAAACTAAGCGAGGGGTTCGGGGATCATCCCTGGGAAGAGAAAATAATATAATCCCCTCATATTTACAGTTGTTAACAAATACTACTATATTTTACACCTTCATTAAAATAATAAAAATAAAATGCAGAAAAGTTATATCAACTTCGTGTAACACCAACACCGGTCAAGAACCATTTATCTGTCTTATGGAGCATAGCATTACCTAATAAAGATATATAATAACTAAAAAATGGTATTATGAGAATTATACGTAGGTAACTTTAACCAACCATCTACACCACTGAACATTTGAAGTAGCCATCAATGATTTTTACCATTCTCTAATTAAGATGGACATGATTTTTCTTGTACATACATAACAGTTTGTGTATACAGTAATGTTGAAACCGTAGGGCTTGAATTCCAGGAACACAGAGCGTTTTAATTCCAGATGCCATCTTTATTAATGGGCACTGCATCACACGCATTCAAATTTAAATAAATATATACTTTAATTAGATCTATTCAAACAACTACTGAGCTTGTCTACAAGTAACTGTTACATACAAAATAGAAATACTGATTAGAAAGACTAGATTTATTTTGGTAACGTTACAATTTATAATATCTTTTTAGGGCGTACGTTCAAGTCCCGAGTAAAAATGAACACACGGCCGCATCACGACCATAGCACGGCCGTGGGTTCATTTTTACTCGGGGTTACAATAGAATTTCATAAAATTATTAAATTTGTCGACAAATCCATATATCACGTTTTTAGTTTAATATGTGAAAAGTTTATTTAACGCTATTAAACAGATTTTTTACATTTTTATCGAAATTCCTGTACTAACAAAATGTGTATATTATACTTATGCCCGTTTGCACCGTATTAATCTTAAGTCAGGCTTAGCTAAGTCTGGATTAAGTCTGAGCAAAGCTTAAGTTTTGTTTCGTTTGCACCGTCTCCCATCATGCTTAACTATAAAACCGTTAAACATGACAACACTGTAAAAATCTAGTAACTTTTTATATCTTACGTTTGTGTACTTACATCAAGAGGCTGATTTTTCAAAAACGCATCTGTCAAACACATATTTTAGTCGAAATTCAAAACAGAGGAACATAATTTCAAAAGAGAAATGTATTTACTAGACATAAGATATAAAAAAGGAAACATTAAAAAAATGAAATAATAATTTAAAGTATTTTTATTTATTTATACATATTTATAATAGTCATCAAACGAAACCATCAATAAAAATTATATTCATCCATATCATTAAAATAATTTGAACGGGTATAATTCAGTCTTGGAAAGCCAAACTCAATAATGTCTATAATATCTAAATCGTCCTCAAAAATATCGTGCATTCAAATATCCATGATTGAATTCAACACAAAACAAATAATACTTAACACAAAGAAACATAACTATGTGACAGACGTTTATAGGTTATGCAGTAATGTCCAGGTTATGTACTAAGTATGTATGTCGTTTGTCGATGTAATGACCATGCGCGAACGCTCGATTCCTATTGGTTCCTTACTTTAAGTTTGACTTAAGTCCTCGCTAGCAAGGACTTAGATTTAAGATAGACTTAAGAAATTGTGGAGAACGGTGCAACAAAAATCGTTGTCTTAAGATTGACTTAAGTTTAAGCCAGACTTAACTAGTACGGTGCAAACGGGCATTATAATCATTAATTTTATATTTTCATACTAATAATACATATAGTCCAATCAGATTAACATGAACATTACGGATATAGGGAACTAATTCGGACCAAAATTATTTTTGGTGAAAACGTTCTACATATTAGTGTTATAATTCCACAAAATGTCCGAGTTGTGCTACCGCCGCCATCTTAAAAAAATGATGAACGGGTTACATTTTTTCATAGTTTTTCGCGTTTTTCTCTGAAAGCGTTCATTTTACGAATACGGTGCAACGAACTTTTTATAGAGTATACATTTTTTTTTAAATAAGTCCAAGGTCGTTAATATCGGTTTAAAAGTAACACAAGGAGTGCCGGTTTTTAAAAATCATAGTAAACTGGGAAAATCAATTATTTTCAATTTTACTTGACTTTCGATGCTATTACGAAAATTTTATATAGAATATTTATGAAATAATATAAATTTGTGCGTACAATAACACCAAAAACATCAAGATTAGTGTAATGGTAAAGGATAGAGGGTTAATATTCTTAACTTCCACATTAGTGTATATCAGAACAAGATATTTTCCTACTACAGAATTGATTTAAAAAATTTTATACAGTATTAGACTTCGGATTGCCGAACACTTAAATCTTTATTATATAAACATTACTTACAAATATTAGTAAATAATATTATTTTTCTATTTTTAATATATATATATATAAATATTCAGAATTCCCATTTTAGTATAGATATACATATGTATAACGGCTTTAAGCTTTATCGGACACCTCTCTCCATTTAATTAGGAGCAATTTTAAACACTATACGTTTTACGACATACGTAATATATCATAAATAATGTTTAGTTATATTTTATCGTGGGAATCTCAATCATCATCAATAAAACTTCTGAAACACCAAGTATTTAACAACAAGTTAAGTATTTCTTAGTCTAATGCTATGCATAATGCATATACCTATTCTGCTCACCTCGCTGTGTAGGCACTTTTGAAACAAATCAAAATAAGCTAAAATGGTACGTTTATAGTCGATTCCGTATAGGTATAAATAAAAGCGGGGTGAGTTCAGGTCAGCCGAACAGGCGTACGTATAAGATCTGTAATACAGATACTAAAAGGGTTAGTTAAAACATTGTTCACTGTTTTCTAAAGACTGTTTATAAAAGATTTTGATAATCTCTGTTCTAGGCAATCACCAATAAGTACCTAAATATTAGCGTAACAAAGGGTTCCCATTACTGAGACGACACTCCTTCTAGTTAGGTCCCCTACAATGGGGTTCACAGATTCCTATGAACCTCAAACACGTACAGGATGGTTTAGAAACAGACACACCCACCTACAGTTTTTTTATCGTAATTCTATTGTGTTCGTAATAGCTATGATTTTTGGTGATAGTTTTTGATTATGTGTAGAATAAAATCTTCTTAACTGTTATTAGCTTTTATATATATACACATCAAATGGTATTCGATGTGGACAGTCTGGACGTACTGTTCACGTGATTCAATCCTGATAAGTTCAGATATACATGACAATGAGTATTGAATATTCTACATTGCTTATTATAGTTTCGTTTTTAATATTAGCTAATAAGGTACTGGCACTAGTTATAGCCGCTATAAGAGCAAGGTTTACTGTTTTTGCGTGATTAACGAGCTTCTTTTTTGTAATTTTTATGTATGTTACTAATAAAACAAGTAACTCTTTATTTAATCAATATAATTACCAAAGTCAGCAAATATAGTTTTTTTTTTAACTATAGCCTTTTATTTTGTTTATGTTTTTTCTCCAGTAATGGATAAAGTAAAACCAGTAATAAGCACGTAGTGATGGACACTTGCTAATGATTACAAAATGACAAGTACTACGACACAAAAGATATAAAAGAAAGAATCGTCAAATTTGAAACAATGTAAAGCAGTTTCTATGATAATATAATAATTAATAAATAAATTATACTAATAATTAGTTTAAATGTCCACCATTTTGACATCTATTGGCCGATTGTCATCAAATCACGCTGTAAGACAGTTAAATGTATATAGATAAATATTCAGAAAAGGTAGTAATCAAATATCAACAAATATTTCTAATTCAGTACATTTAATTTAAAAATAACCATTACTTGGGTCATATCCAAGACTGGTGCCAGTACCTTATTTATACGTGTAGCTTGTAGTATGAAATAATATAAAATATTATTAATTAAAATTGTGAAAAATTAAAAAAAAACAATAATGCAATTTAAATAAAAACCTACAAAATATTTTCAATTAATTTAAAACCCGATCTTCAATCATTTACTTGGTCAAAAATACAACACAAAAAATAAACACAGGGATAAAAAAGCTAATAAGAAGTGCATAAAAACAAGTAACCCTATTAAGCACGCACGCACAAAAATCTAATATCAACATGACTTCATCATATCATAACATTAAATATTTTAATTATCTTAAGTCTGTAATTAAAACAAAAGCCGATCTATTGGATAAACGATGAAGCGCTAAAGAGACAGTGAAAAAAATTCCGAAGATTATACATAATAAAAAAATTCTAAAATAAAATATTTTTTAAACTATAATAAATTGTATACAATATATATAATGTATGTAATACCTTATATTTTTGTTTTTATTTAAGATATAATATTGTTTATATTACTTATCCAGTACTTACTTTTAAAAATGTATGAATTATTTAAGTAGTAATAAATAATATCACGTATATTTAATATTTTTCATTTTCGCATACTGTAATATAAAATAATTACCAGTAGAAAATTAAATAAGCTATAAATTGTTCTTCATTTTTTCTCGGAAGTAATTTATGAGCAATGATTTTTTAATAAAGAAAATTAGTTGTTTTGTTTCTTTAATGAGGAAGACTTGGATATTTTAATATGTCAGTATGCAGTCGCATATACAGACAGAGAGAGAGAGAGTTAAGATAATTAGAAAATTGTTTTACATTGGGTTTTTTTTTAATGTGGAAAAATTGACGTAAGAAATAAACTTTTTGTGGTTATAAAATTATTCAAAATAGAAATTTAATACTATTGAGGAAACACCAAGCTTGTTTGATGATGCAATACAATACTCGGAAAACTTTTTGCGGTTATTATACATAGTACATGTTAATTATATCAATCAATGTGTAGATATACAGGCCCGGCATAACCGATTTTCATACAGAACAAAAAGATAAGAGCATACAGAAACATGGTTTATTGATTGGTATAATTTAGATACCAAAGTAATGACGGTTTGTGTTCAAACTGCCTACCACCCTCGCAGGCACAGAGTCAGCAGACAGATTCGTTCTTATTTTGTTTTCTGGCAGCGTTTACTGACTTATGCTGGGCCCTGTATATCTTTTATATTTTTACAAAAAATTTCATGAAATATATCGCAAGAAACGAACCAAATATTGTATGTGTAACAAAAAATACTCTAACGAATATAATTTAATAAAATATTTCAAATTTGACAATTCTTTCTTTTATATCTTTTGTGTCGTAGTACTTATCATTTTGTAATCATTAGCAAGTGTTCATCACTGCATGCTCATTACTGGTTTTACTTTATCCATTACTGGAGAAAAAACAAACATAATAAAAGGCTATAATTAAAAAAAACTATATTTGCGGACTTTGGTAATAAAATTGATTAAAGTTACTTGTTTTATTAGTAACATGAGTTCATGAGAATTACAAAAAAGAAGCCCGTCAATCACAAAAACAGTAAACTTTGCTCTTATAGCGGCCATAACTGGTGCCAGTACCTTATCTCCTTTTTTGGAGGAGATGAGTATGCCATTATATTTCTTAAAATAAGTATAATTATATAACTTCAACAGTTTGTTAGCAACAATAAAATAGCTTAAAAATTAAAATATTTTAATTTTACAACAAAATTCAGTATACTTGTCACATTTAAATAAATAACATAAATTTAAAAAAAGACATGAATATTATTAAATACCATTTACCTATAATATACCTAGCAAATAATTCAACACATCATGTTATAACCGTAAAACATGTAGAAATTACTTTTATGGTGATTTTATTGCCATTTTCAATTTTATATTTATTATTTCCTTGTCTCAATCGTTAAACAACCGAATTAATTAAATTTTCAGAAGCGTAGATGCCTTTAAAATAATAAAACAATAACTTTAAAATAAATAAATATTTATAAAAATACCTATAGAAAAGAGCGATATAGTTTAAAAAAATCTAAATTAATTCCTACTAAAAAATCAATAAGTTTCCATATCTTAATTTTATACCATCCATTTAAAATGTTTGTTACGCCTATGTTTGCATATTTATACTGTGAATATTATTTAATTTATCAACAAACAAAAAATACATTTTCCCATCTAATTTAGGTTTTTAATACGCATAAATAGTTATTAATATTTTAATTTATGCATTTTATTCATTACAAAATATAAATAAATAAATCTTAATCTGTTCACAGTATTTTATGCTATTAAATATATTTTTTAACTAGATATATCTGCATATTTACATACAGTACAGTATAAAAAAAGACTACTGTTTTTTTAAAGATTTTCCAGCGGATTATTTGCATAATATCGAATTTTCAGAAAAAAAGTTTCAGACGAAAGGTTAATGGTTTCGAAGGGGCTAAATATTGACATTATGGGGTGACCTTAGAAAGGTCACTTTAATAGGTTTTCAGGTTCAACTTTTCTTTTTCAAATCTTAACCTACATATATTTTTTGTTACAGATTCGTAATTTAAAAGATAAACTAAACAACTTTTGTTTGTAAATGTCAATTGTATACAGAGGCGTATTTACCATGGGGGCCATGGCCTAGGGCGGCAGACCGAGAGGGGCGGTAGATTTTTGTAGCATATTTAAAAAAAATATAGGGAACAAAAAATGAGTAGCAAGACTAAAAAAAAGGGGGTCATCAGTTTTTTATGTGGCTTATATTTTCCATTATTTATATAAACTTCTCACTTTTCAGTTCATATAGGAATTTTGACTGTTAAAAATATATTATATTTTCCCTTGGTACAGGGGCGGCAATTTTTTTTTACCAGGGCGGCAATTTTTTTTTACCAGGGCGACAATTTTTTTGCCCAGAACGGCAATTATTTTTTACCCAGAGTGGCATTTTTTTTTGGCCCAGGGCGGCACTTAACGTAAATACGCCACTGATTGTAGGTACCTATATGATAAGGAGCAAACACACGAATAAGGATAACATCGTCTCGATCTCGTTATGTCTCGACACACAGCCCTATTTTAAGTTGTAAGTTATAGTGTATACATATTATTTAAAATAACATAAGTCTTAAAGACATAAAAAACAGTAAATGTAAAATATCGTTCTTATATTTAATAATAAAAAAAGAACAAAATACATATATTTTGATGATCAAGTTCCAATAATAATAAATAATTATATTTTTACGGTGGGGGATATTTTTTATACATAACGTACTGGTTTTATTTTTATTTTTTTCATATCAGACATCATCTTCTCTTTATGGATTTAATTTATTGACCGTTAAGGCTGAGATAAATTGGTATAATTTATGAAAGCTAGGTTTGCTATAATTAAAATGATTTAGATCTCGGCTCGCCACGCTTTGAAGCCGGGCGGTTTTTAGATAATATGGAAATTAAGTTTGTTGATATAATCCAATGTATATTCCGCTAGCTATCAAGTTAGCTTCTTATGGAATTATTAATATTACGCACTGATATAAACATATGTTTTTGCAGTAGGTAAAATGTAAAAACATATTTCTAGATGTTTTCAATGTTTACTACATTAAAATATGTATAATTATAATACCATTCATTATAATTAATTATAAATTTTATCATTAATACTCATAAATAATTTTTTTTAAACCTGCGATAAATAACATAAATTGATTTGATCTATTGTATTTAATTTTTATGACACACAACTTTTCATTATATTTTAACTTGTTTATTTTCAATTTTAACAGCATTAACAATTTATATGTACGTTACTCTTCTATAATAATAATATTTTAGTTTTAAAATTTACTATTAATTATTTTTTTTTTAAATATCATTGAAATACAACGCCATTCGTTATTCCCTGAAAAAATATTGATATTTTGTCCATTAAACTGATCAAAAACTCGAATAAAACATAGACATAGAGCATGGACCGCGCATCTTACTCGAAAACTGAGCCGTGCCCAAAAGATAGAGATAGAAAATGGTTTGGGATATATGTACTTGTCCTTTTTTAAACAGGAGTGCCTATTTCATTCAAATTAGAAAAAGAGATAGATACATATATCCCAAACGCCACCGCATGTCTCTCACTGTTTTGGAGAAATGTTACACCATTATGTTAATACAGAATTCGTGGTCCATGCTCTATGTCTATGCAGTTAGGAATTATTACTTGGTTCCCACGATCATCCTGTATATTAATATTAATTCAAAACAAAACAAACTCGATATATAAATTCATTTTATTAAAGCATTTTTAATTATACTAGCTGTGTCTTTTTATTCTTTACAATTTTTTTAATTGTTTAATATTTAACGCGGGTTAGGTAGGGTATTGCAAAAGAGCGCGTTGGTGGCAATTTTTTTTCCGACTTGATTTACTATTATCGTCACTGTTTATTCCTTATGTTTCCTAACATAACAAAATATATAGTAAAACCTGGACAAAGAACATATCTATGAATTAAAAAAAAAAAAAAAAAACACACGTAAATCAGATAAATAGTTCTAGAGTGATAAGCGCACTAACGGACAGACAGAGACGTTTGTGTTATAATATGTAAGGATTATATTAAGTGAGTATAATAACAATAATATTATAAATTGTATAAATCTGTATTTTACTAATCAAATTGACCTGCCTGTCAGTTTCAGTATACGCGTGCCATAGTTTTAGGATACCTACATCAATAACTACTTCAAAAATTCATAATAGAAAACACTCAATCCAAATCAAATATTTGGTAGATATTTAAAAAAAAGCAATCGGCAATGTTAAAAGAATTTAAGTACAAATAAAAAAAAATGTATTTTATATCATACCATTTCCTAAAGTGCCGTTTAATTAAAACCAAATAAAATCAACAATAAAAATCCATCTACATTAAATTATCTTGAGTAGTCTAATCCAATAACATTAAAAGTCGCTGAAGAAGTAAAAAATACACGACACGTTTCAAGAGCATTAACCAAATTGTCGGCTTTGTTAAAGACACCGACATTCAGACAATAAAACCATAAACAAATCTGCGAAACCGGGAGAGGGGGTGCCAAAGTCATCCGTAACAAATAGGAAGAACATTTTTTTAATGTCAAAAATGTAGACCTGTATATCATGGCAACTAGAATATACCTGTTGGCGCCAAGAAGTTCCAGTGGCGTCGAAGTAAATGTAATAAAATAATGTTATAGTTAAATTGTTTAAAATTGTAAGTAATACAAATCAACTAAAAATTTTGTTTTTCACATTCATTGAAGCTACAAATATTTTTCCATATAATAAAGTAATTATTAATGTATTAAAATTTTGAATGCTATAATATCAGTTGAAACAAACTTTAACAGTTCAGTTATATAACAAGGGCGGAGAATGCTAATGAAATATAATAAACAATAGGTACGTAGTAAACGAAGTCGTTATAAGCAGCATGAAATCCATAGAATTTATATCCATCCATCGTTATGAGTGTACTACAATAACATAGTTTCATTATACTCGTATTATGAAAAACTCTTAATTTTACAGTAATAAACAAATTTTATTTGTTTTAATTTTTAACATATTCATTCATATATTTAAAATTCATTATAATTATTTTGAATTAAAATATCTGACGCCTATGGTCGAAATGACAGTTGAGTTCTACTGGTTACTAGAAAATACTTCTTTTTTGTCACCAAAAAACTGAAGACATTCTGTTTTTATGATAATGATGTTTTCTTTGTGTAGTTATTTATTTATGTAAAAATTATTTTTTCGAATATTAGAAAAAAACATTTCCACTTTTAAAGTCATAAAAACTGAATTAATTATGTTAAAAGTGTAATTTAAAATACATGCATACACATGTGAATACATTGATTCGATACTAGCTCCACAAATCAATCAATAAAGTTTATCAGAAGTAATTAGTATAAAGTAATTAATATTTCTTATTAAATGATAACCTACAATACAACATAATTATGTTATGAGTGCAGATTTTCCGATTGAAAATTAATTCATTTAAAAGATAATATGTATATAGTTGAAAATCTATGTTTTTTATAAGTAAAATTATGAAAATAATAAAACATGTACTACTTGCCCTTCTCAAGCCTCGGTTCAAATGTCAATCGACATTTTAAAATTTCATATTATACTATAATACAATGGCACATTAAAATTTTTATATTTTTATGTTTAATGAGCTTAATCTAATAATAAGTTTATTATTATGTGACAAATGCACAGTAAATCTTTAGCGCCTGCTTTGTATTGTCGTCCATGTACTTGTACAGCACGTGTATAAAATTATATCCTCAGACTGATTGAACAGAGAAACGATACAGTTGCTAGATAAGGAAGAAAAAATATCAAATTACATAACAATGTCTTAATTTCTTGGTAAATTCAAAATACCTGGTAGAACATTATCAGATATGTTACATTCACCATAATAATAATTATTATTACTATGATATATTGACATTCCTTTGGGTTGTATCAGGCATTGTAAACATTTTTACAAGCAGATACCTACATTTGTTTTTGACTTCTGATAAAACATTTAAAGAACATTGCAGAAACCTGAACGCAGGTAAAATTATAAATAAATTTTAGGATTATAATATTATGTGTTTATTATATCTAAACTTCGAAAAAATCGCCTCTATATTTGTCATTTAATTTAAAAAATGTAAATAGTCGAATAATTTGCATCTTTGTAATTATTATACATATTTTAACAAAGTTTTCTATTGATCAAATAAATGCTTTTTATCGTATCTTGTACTCTATGCTAGACTTAGAATTTTGAGTATCCAATACGATTGACTTTACTTTTCATCGATTCGCTAATTTTGATACTAGAGTGCTAAAAATTTATTTTGATGACTGAATCTTAGCAAATATTAGTTCCTTACGTGTGATTTTTATATATGATACCTACACATTAGATCTTACGTATGTTATCAGGGTCGGCCTTATCAGTAAACAAAATTGTAGTCAATCCGGTGAGTGGGGGAATTAAAATGTTTTGATATATTAAAATATTCGTTTAACATATCAATTTTTTTATAATTCAAAATTGTTATAAAATTATATAGGTACTACATTTGGAGCCATCTATTATCTATTAAATGAACTATTCTTAACTTAAAATTAAAGTTAAATTAACATAATCGAATAAGTATGAGTTATGAGAACGTCACCTTGCTATTTTCAGTCAAGTCGGCGGTGACGCGATTTGTTCAAGCAAGCATAAAAAAATTTTAATTGAACATAATATTATATCTAATATGAAGTATATTTAATGATATTGATTGATAAAATCATTAAAAATTGCTATGAGTGAGACTTGCCTACTAATCAATCAGAAATCGATTCGGGCTGTCAGAATTCTTACTATGGGTACCTAACTCTATAGTAAAACCTAATCTAACCAAAATCACTTTAAGAGGTAATTTCAGTGCGATTGGCAACTGTGTTATGTTGTTAATAGATTTTAACAATTTAGTTTCTTGCTGTGCTATATACACCATAGAAATAGAGCATGGACCACGCATCTGACTCGAAAACAAAGCAGTGTCAAAAGAAAAATATAGAAAATGGTTTGAAATATACTTGTCCTTATTTAAACTTAAACATAAGTAACTATTAAATTCTTCTTAGAAAAAGATAGTAATATATCCTAAACCTGCCGCATCTCTCTCACTGTTTTGAAGAAATGTTACACCATTATGTTAATACATAATGCGCGATCCATGCTCTATGTCTATGATATACACAAACCAAATCCATAGACAATATAACATAATTCGGCACCCTGGTTAGGTTTTGGCATAGATGTAGACATGGTTCAGATTCACGACAATAAGTGGTTAGTTACCGATTAGTGACCGGCGAGTTTTGATTGGCTGATTTATGAAATTTCTAGTACATTCCACTAGAAATTCCATTAATTATTCAATCAAAACTTGCCGGTCACTTGAAGAGACAGGCCTTATTTAAACCTAAAAACATTTATGTCTCCTTCTAAGCTCATAACGGCACTGTGTAAGAGAGAGATAAAACATGGTTTAAACACGCTCCATCTCTTTTACTCTTGACGACCATCTTAAAATGCGGATCGCGCTGTCCAGTTCTACATGTCTATGGGGATTTGGTCTAGACTTCATGTGCATTATGTCAAAAAATTGAATTCTATAGTTTAAAAAATGTTACAGATTTTGCTGTTTGAATTGAAGAATACTATTGTAAATTTTGGTAATGTTTCCTATTTCGTTTTTTCTGTGGCTCAAATGGCTTGCATCCCTCTGCGGCCGACCCTGCATATAATTGTCGAGAACCACTGGTGTAACATGTCATGTATTCACGTGTGTATGTGTGTACGTACGTGTATGACTCACAGAAATCCATTGCGCTATTTATACAAAACCCCGGCTCACTAGATCTTGTACACATCTGCATCCGCGAACGATCCAATGCCTTGTTATTGTTTACCAAGAATAACAGACAGGGGTGGGTAAGTTAAGACTAACAATGTGCTTCTACAGCACGTGTAACCCAGAGATTTTGATGTTTTTATTGAGTTATAACAACTAAAAAAAATTAATTTTCCACAAAACATTGCATTAAGATTTTAGAAATCATTGGGATTCACGTCGAAACTAATCTTTTTCGGTTTTCCGCTTAAATTTTGACGAGATTCGTGTGATCCTATCTTGGTTCGTAAAAGTGTGATTTTGACTTGAAGCTCTATATCTTATAGACCAGTCATGGGCAAAAGTAATTAGTCTGATTAACATAAATATTCTATGCCAAATCAATTTGCAGTTAGTCCAGTATGAGACAGCCACTCGTTTTTTGTAAAAACATAGATTGACAGTTCGTACTATGTACAAATGAGTTATGGTATACGTATATGCAATACGTGTACAATATGGCTTCAAAAGCAGTTACCAAATCAACCTCAGATTCTGCAAAAAACGAGAGAGATTTTTTATTCAATGAAGAATTTGTCATCTTTCAAATATTCCTAATTTTGATCAAAAAATCAAATCTTGGGACTGCGAGCTCAAGCGTTAATCTGGCCCTCTATCAAAAGTATTTGTCCATCCCTATGTCCCTGTTATTGACACTGATTAATAAATACACATACGTATACAGTTCAGAATTCCTCATTATTAAATTGCACATCCCTTAATTAAACTAGCGACAAAAAATTGTAATAATTTCTCATTAATTTCAAACGGATTCAACTTTCAATTTGTTCCTTTTGTGACCGGAAACGATGCGCGTATGATATACATAGCACGCGCTAAATCCGTCTTGGCACCATCTACCGGTGATTGGCCGCAATAGGGTGCCATCTACCGGCGTACAACCAAAGCGTCGCGTCGTCCGTCGCCATGTTGTCGATTCGACATTTGACAGATAAAAACCACGCGCAAAAATGCATCATTAATAGCTTCTTGAGTGATTTATACAATCATTAGACATCGTGATGATGGATTTTACGTATTTGTTGTTATTTATTTAAGCCATTGCCTTCATTTAGTTAGCTGTTAGAGTATACATTATTTATAAGGTTCCCATAATATTTGACTTCATTATATAGTTATAGGTCGTATCTTTTAAATATCTACCATAGGTGCCACGGAACTTTATTATACATATATATATATTCGGGTTTATAAAAATATAATTTAAAAAATCTAAAAGAAATATAATATAATATAAGAAATATAAAAAGGCAACACTATTTCTTTAATCTGTCCAATTTTTTTATTTTGTGATTTAAATTTAATATGAGGCATAATAATATGTTTAATTAAAAATTTAATATTATTTTTATTAAAAATTATCCGTTTTTATATTTACTACGAGTAAGTAAGTAATTTAAAAAAATTGGTGTGTGTACTTATATACACGCGTTAGAAGATATACTTCTTTGGCATTATTGAAAAACAACTACGAAAAATTAACCTCAAATAATTAAAAATACTTTAGTCCGGTGTAATTAGCCGTGAAAAATATAAAACCTCGGAACCCGTCTATATATAACGATTCGTTGGTGGTTTGTTTTCTAATTTTGAAAATAGCGAGTAAATAAAATTTCGACAATTTGCTATTCGATGTTATATTTCAGATAGATATTTATTTACATTTCATGCAAAAGACACCTGTAAGCAGTAAAATGTTGTTGGTCACTAAATTCTGTTTTTACCTAAATACAATTATCAAATTGAAGGATATTATTTATTTTCATACCTGATCAATTTCATACGATACCTTTTACAAAACCACATTAGTTTTTAAGTACTGCTAACGGTATTTGGTGTCAAATAACATTCATAAAAAACCTGATAACAAATCTAACAAAGACAAGGAAGAACAACAATGTTCTCAGCTTATTTATGTAACCCGAAACCAGAGGTTCTTAAACAAGTTAATGTAAGTTAAAGAAAAATGAATTAGTTTACAAAAGATACAGATCTGCATTATTATCATTTAAAAAATGGCGTGAGTAACAGAAACAGGGGTTATTTTAGTGTGTAGTTGAAGCTTGTTTCTGCAGTTCCAAAAATGAAAACTGCAGTTGTAAAAGCTAATTTGTATAGTTGAAAAATAACAAGTAAATAAATAACAAATAACTCAAATAAAGGGAATGTATTTTGCTGTTGAATTTTTTTTAAACAACCCCTGAACAGAAAGTAGTAAAAAAGTAGTGTGTGCCTCACCCACATAAGCGCACATTGAAGTGAAAATTCTTTTGTTTTTATTAAATTAATTAAATAAAGCTAAACATATTAAATTAATAATATTGGACGCATAAACCGTATACAAAACTCGTAGCTTGACACCGACTTAAACAGACTTGTACGCGTTCATCTGTTATTCTCTTATACAACTAAGCAATGCTCTATCACGCATAACCGATGTAAACTGACTTGACATGCGCTATTAATCCATCTTTCTCTTATGCATATACTCATCGCTCTCTCACGCATATGTATACTCTCATTAGCCGTATTTTAAAACTAGTCGAGGTCATTCCTAGCTCGCTAAAGAAGTTTCACTTCAAAATATCTTTTGAATTAACAACCCAATTGCAAATTACTGTTAACATAGAAATCTCATAATTTGTAATTATATGAGAATAGTTATTTAATTAATTGTGTACACTTTCATACACAATATTAATAAAAATATGTATATCCTTCCAAATACTTCATCATATATACAAGAGATTAGTTGCCAAAAAAATTAAGTTCGCTTTTTTTAAATTTGTTAATTTTAATATCTAGATCATTTCTCGGCAACCGACGATTTGGAAGGGAACTTACAATAAGTCGGTTGTATTTCTGAATTACTAAAATATTTGAGTATATGGTCATCAGAAGATAATAAATGATACTACCTACAACTGTTATTATTTTAAAAGTTTCTGACGGAAACTGTTGCTCAAGATACCCAATTTA
Organism: Sialis fuliginosa; assembly: GCA_961205875.1. Lineage (NCBI taxonomy): Eukaryota > Metazoa > Arthropoda > Insecta > Megaloptera > Sialidae > Sialis > Sialis fuliginosa. The sequence continues at coordinate 16,854,060 of OY540812.1, forward strand.
GAAACCACAAAAATGTAATTTGAGTTCGTAACGTTTGAATGAAGCCGGTGTTAATTCAAGGTGTTGATTCGGAATCAAGTCTTAAGCTGCTTTGTGTTTGACAAATGTCCGATGTGCGGCGCTGATGTCGTTTTTAATCAAAGGAACTTGTACAACTTAATTTAATCCTATATTTTTTGTAGAAATAAATCATTGAATAAAAAGAAAACATGACATATACTTACTAAAATAAATTATAAACCATTGGCCCAGTCAGTGATTATGAGATATTGGAAAATACGTTTCACTTGAGTTGTTTTTAGAAATATTATCTACCTTGATTTTTCTTATTAATGTATAATAGATACTAGATAGTTAGATACAATGTGGTGTATAAAATTTTATAGAAAATCTATTATGTACAGTGAAATACAGAAGTGGTCGTCCAGTTTTCATTCAAATTCGCGTATCACAAACTTAGTAGGTTCCTCCCATTTGATTATTATAATATTTAAATCATTTCTCCATGTACCAAACAAAGACAGATATTTTAAACTCATTTGCTAGATAAAGAAAGTCAAGTGAAGTAAATGAGACCTATTTTTTGCTTTTTGATCCAAATATATATGAAAATAAAATATATACGAATGCAAATTTTTTGTGCTTAATTCTGTAAAATTTTCAGTGAGATAGAATAATTAAGATATTTTTACATCTAATTAAAACATTTTTAGATCGTAAAAATTTAAAATATATGTATATAAAATACATATTAACACGTTAACTGCCACAACACAAACTTTTTTTGGGTCTCTGGGGTCAAATTCTAATTTCTATGAAAAGTTTTAAAAAATATTTTATAAATTAAAATCATTTTTTTATATTTTCATGTTTCTGTTTGAAACACAAAAAATGAAAATAATTTAAGGAAAAAATAAAAAATTCTATCACTGAAAACACGTATAGTAGGTATGGGTCCAGCAGGACAAGCACAAGTAAATTTCATGTAAATAAACGGTGAGAGAGGTTCACGTTCTGCTACACGTAACAAAAATTTTAGTCTTTCGGTGAGACACACACGGTATAACTCGAAACGCGTGTGGGCTCATGGTAGTTAATGTGTTAAATCAGGATCAACGCGAACTTGAATCCAAAAACCAAGAATTATAAAATGTGTTTAAAATGTACACATCAGTTTTAAAACACTTCCTATTTAAAAATATATAGGGTTTATTACACTTTGGTCAAAAAGACACGATGTTACTATTTTGTTTTTTCGGTCTAAACACAGCATAAGAATGACTCAAGGTATCAAAAAAGCTTGATTTTACAATTTTCTCAGTGAGGGTTACATAGTTACATTATATTGAAATAATTAATTTCTTATCATTGCCAGAAAAAAAAAACTTAAAAACAGTATCGACGGTAAAAATCAGTAACGATAAAAATCAAAATTTAAACGATTCTTAGCTGTTACAAATTATCCTTGCACGCACCCCTATGTTGACACGATAACAACAGAAACTTAAAGTAAAATTTATTCTTAATGTGTAATGTACATTCTCATCTTAAATTATGCAAATTGGTAAACATACACGCGCCAGCCAGTAATACCAACACAAATGTTTACATTATCGTTTAGTGATGCGAAAAAAGTAAAAGTGTATGTGTGTGACAAATATAACAACAGGTGACAATGATAATAAGATTGACGTGTTTTTATGACTTTTTATTGGCTTATGCATATTCATAAGGTTTTAATTGTCCGCAGACGATTTGTGTATATGTACTATGGGCTTCAGAAGTCGTCTGCCACCCTAAAGATCAGAATCGCTTATAACATATTCCAAATATATTAAAACATCATTTTGTTAGAGCGGCGCTTATATGTATAGTCGCACCATTTTAAATAAAAACACAAATATACGTTCATTTCATTAATTAATTTTATATCAGGTTTAACATATTTAAATACTAAAATTTGGAATATCAAATATTTATTTATTGCCAAAAAATTGACTAGATTACATAATAATTTAATCGCACAAATATGCTATAAACGAAGAGTACTTCTTTATCAAGCAAATGAGTTTCAAAATATCTGTCTTTGTTTAATATATGGAAAAATGATTTAAATATTATAATAATCAAATGGGAGGAGCCTATTAATTTTGTGATAAGCGAATTTGAATGAAAACTGGACGACCACTTCTGCATGCGACTTTGCATATAGCGTTTTTTTAGCTATAGCACAACTAAACATTTTTGTAATAAAACACGGAATATAGCGGCAAAATGGAGACGTATTATTTTTCATCTTCTATGAAATAAGGTACATTTCGTATTATTAATAGAAACGTATACTGAAGAAAAAAATCAAAAGCAAAATACTCTAGTTTCACTATTAATTGAAAAGAATAGAAGAAAAGAAAAACAACTAAAATTAGAACTGCGTAATCGTATTTTCGGTCAACGTCGCAGTATATTGAAATGTTCATCGTAGTTGAGACGAATTACATAGTCGGAAATAAAGTAAAGCTAGTCGATAAATGTCAACATCTTTAAACTAAGGTTTCCAAATTAAATGATATACTTACATTTTTTATAATCAAAAATTAAAATCTATGAAACAAAATGTATATTTCCAGATTAACAAAAAAAATACACAATTTTTACATATTATTTTTTTAAATTAAGGGAAATACAAATTACTATAAAAGGAGAAGTCATGCTGTTTTATGAAAATTATGTTTTTCTCCAGAGCCTACACCATACTTATCATAGAAAGCTCTATAAAAAAACACTGATAGACCTGATAGTAGCGTAGTCGTTCGGAAAATTATTCCGATTTAATTTTTTGTTTTTATCTTATTGGGGAGGTTTGCTCGATTAAAAAAATGCAAGGTGCTAGTCGGTACCTTGATTGGATATTGTTCAAATCGCGAAAAGACCCTACAAAATGAAAAAAAAAGTTTTTTAAAATAATGTTTTTTTATGTCATCTTTAGGTCTTTTTTCATAAAAAAGGCCATTACACTCATAACTGTAACTCTACTCCTTTATTTGTTAAAAAAAAAATTAAGTTCATAAAACCTTGAAATTAGGTACCTATATTTTCAATCATGAAAATGTAGGTATACTTTAAAACTAATATTATTATACTTATGATTATATAATTTAATTTTTTAATGTTACCAATATGGTATACCTTTATTTTAATTAACAAATTGAAAATTTCATGAACTTTTAAATTTTTTTTAACAAATAAAGGAGTAGAGTTACAGTTATGCATGAGTGTAGGTAATGACCCTTTTTATGCAAAAAGACCTAAAAATGACACACAAAAAATTGATTCCAAAAAATATTTCTTTCATTCATTTTTTTGCCCTTTCGCGATTTAAAGAATATCCGACCAATGTACCAACTGGCATCTTACATTTTTATAACCAGGCCAACCTACCCAATAAGATAAAAACAAAAAATTCAAACGGAGTAATTTTCCGAACGACTATGTTCTGGTCTATGATGAAAAATTCAAAGTTTGAGAAACACTTGTTATTACAGTTAACTTTAACTTAACAATAACTAAATCCACTTGACAGTTCAGAAATGAGGGTTAAATCTGTACCATATTATTAACAACTTATTTTGATGAATCATCGTATCAGATTTTAATGGATAACTCTGAGCCGATATTTATTGTATCTCAGTATTGTCTTTTTTTTAATCCAGCTATTAAAAATCTTTCATAATTATAAAGAACCGAGAATGTTATGAAAGCTTCTCTCCGTATGAAGTTATCAAATGAACACGACTTTTAAAATCAAGATAAATATCATGGGTGTTTTTAATTATTAATGTATGTAGTCTTGTACAGCGAAGAATAAATGATTTATGGTTAAAAAAATTAAATTAATCGGTAAAATTTAATATACATTATAAGTTTACGCATTTTCAACACTACCAAAATGACAAGAATAAAAAAAAACATATTAATAAAATTATTATATGTATGTATAGGAAGGTATTTGTAGATAAAAATTTCTGGTAAGCATTGAAGAATGGTATTTTAAATTTGTTTTCTTTTTACAGCCTAGAATAAGGGCGTGAAGCCCTAATTTTTCAAGACTTATCTGAGTAATTACTTTGATTTTTTAAATATAAAACTCTATACAAAAAAATAATATTTACGGTATAGTAACATTCCGTGTTAAAATCTATAAATAGAAAATTTGTTTCAAACCATATTTCAAATTCAAAAATATCAAAACAAAAATTGAAAATTATATTTAAAACTAATTTATGCAAAAGTAATACACGTTTTAAAACTCGTATGAATATATTTACTTACATAATATTTATTGAGATGGAAGATTCTTTTTGGCTTAGTGACAAGACGGTAGACAGAAAAGTTAGGATTGCCATCAAAATGTCATACAAACCATAAATAAAGTTATTATATTATACATATTGATATTCTACGTGCTAACATGAAAGCGCCTGATTTTTTAACTACATTTTATCCTGGATATTTCAATAAACATCCTATATTCAGATTCTGTAGGTTGTGGTCATAAAAATTTATTTAGTGCTGAAGAATAAGAATAAGTAAAAATGTCTAGGAGATTTTATTATTAAGCACGTATTTTCGATTAAAATTTAAAAGTATTTGTGATTGTTTACATATCATTAATCAATCGGTCATTACCATAATCCTATTCCATAGATTATAATGTATACTAATCCTGATTAAGATGAGTAAATGGAAGGCTTAAGCTACCAAAATTATGTTTTGAATAAATAAACACTTTTTGACACTTGAATACATAACATAAATATGTAAACATCAATGTAATTAGACTTTTTATTTCTAGCACTTTCAGTTTTTTTCATGTCTTCTCAATTATAAAAAAATGGTAAAAAATGTTTTTTAAGTAAGCTTTTATCAAAAATGCACTAAAAATTAAAAAAATAATTTTCAGTTACCATAAAATTTTCAAGTTTGTATGACTAAAACCAATAAAAGCGTGGGGCTTTCCCTTTCTGACAGCCATAATTAATTCATTGGTTTTAGTCCTACAAATCTGAAAATTTTGTGATAGCTAATAGTTTTTATTTTATTTTTAGTGCATTTTTGATAAAAGCTTGCTTAAAAACATTTTTTACCAATTTTTTTTTTAAATTGAGAATACATGAAAAAAAACTGAAGTGTCATAAATGAAAAAGCTCGTCAAACCCTTTCATTTTATACCCATATCAAGGGGTTTGTGACGAAAAAGGTAATCCGCCATCTTGGACTACCTAACCGGTATATTGGATTTAGAACGATATTAGGTATACTTTATTGCATTGTTACCAAACTGATATACGTGTATAAAATTTCAAAAAAATACGACAATTAGAAACGAGTGAAAAGTAAGTGTAAAATTTGTGGATATTTTCAGTTACAGGTCAAGTTAATAAAAACTTTGTAAAAATTAACGTAAAAACTTAAGGTTTGATATCAAATAAAAAATGTACAGTAAAACTAATATAGGTTAATATTAAATCACTATTAATTTCCATAATATAAAATATCATTTCTAATGATATTTTACATAGCTAACGCTATCTGCAGGAGTAAAATTGTTATGAAATTACTCGATATTTTAAAGCAGTGGTAATAAATGTATAATTATGTAAATGCTATTTATTTTATGAGGTATACTTGGCATTACTTATTTTAAGTCGCTGATTTCTACTTAATACGCATGCGTCAATAAGTCATTTTATGTACGATTTCATTGGCTACATCTGTGAGTGGTTGTCATTTATATTTAATACCTACCTAGCAGATAGCGTTAGTTGGGAGCTAATTTGCATTTGCACTCAAGCAAATTCTTTATAATACCGGGCATTAGTGTAGGTACTAATAAAATATTATTAACTACATTTCTATAAAAATGTATTAGCTATTACTATTATTATATAATATGGGCGTTAAGAAAGAAACCTTGTATACCTAGGCACATTAAAAATTATATAATAATATGTACGCTACGTGTATCCGCTAGTATAAAACATATTTTTATTAGAGATCGACAATTTGACATGTGATTTCATTTAAATAGTGACAAGTAAATGTGGTGGTGTGTTTATTAAACGTGTACCGGTAGAGAACAACACAAATAGCGCGAGCTCCGTGGGCGTTAGACCGACTCTAGACGAACACAGGCTATAATTAGAGACAGACAACTTCACAGTAGTAAAATACCGTTTATAAATCATACCAGTCCTGTAACACGCGACAAATAATTCGGTCAATGCAAAAAAACATCAGGATGTGCATTAAAATATCACATAAACTGATTGAGCTACATTTTAACTAACAAATCTGTCAATTTCGAGACGAACCTTGCGCGTACTAGCGTCCTGTACCTATAGTTTTTCAATTTATTCGATTACGTTAATTTAATTTAACTAGTATCGCCTATACACATATGATTTTTTGTGCACATCTATGACACAGTACCTAACTTAACCTAACCTAACCTTACAACAAAAATTTCTAAATAAAAACACTGCAATTGAAATCTCTATGCATTATCTACGTTTGACAGAAACACAAAACTATTTATTTTTGCCACTTGGTGGCGCCAGGCGTATTGCTATGCTGTTGAACGATGCGAGGAGAAATAAACAAACAGCGAGAGGGGAAATCATGTGTGTATGTAAACTTTATTTTATCTGCTTTAACGGCAACATACACAGATGATTTTTTGTGCACATCCATGGCACAGTACCTTTCAAATGATATAAGATTCATTCACCTCCTTTTATAACAAATACTAAAAAAACGTACGACAATTTTCGATATTCACTTATGAATATATAGATTTTAGCATAGTTAAGCGTTAAGAACCACTAGTTATATTTAATAATACTATATTCGTTTATAGTAATTTTAATTTATTATAAACGGTGGGGGCTGATCATTTTCTTTTGATCTCGGCATCATTATATGTATATATTTCCAATTTTTCAGTTTTTGATTGTCAGTTTTCATTTGATACCGCGAATGAATAAAAAAAATGGTAATCCAATATCTCCCCTCAAAAGCACCAAAAACTTGAAGTTTTCTTGTTTTATTCAGGTCTAGGTATTATTGGTCCGCCATTTACTATAATTATGCCAAATCTCAACTTTGTAGGTCAAATGATTCAGTAGATAGAAGGCTATGACAGACAGACAGCCAGACACACTCATAGACATAATGTTTCTATAAGTGTTATTTTTCTAATTTCGGTACGAAACACTAAACACGACTAACAATTACAGGTATATGCTATTAGGTCATTAGGATAACGTAAGTACCTATGTAGACACAATTCCTTTCACTATTTTACTTATATTTTTTTCTCAATTTTTCCAAAATTTGAAATGATATTGCTGACCTTACTATTTCATTTCACCAAAGTCCTACCACCATGAATTTTTCAGGTGTTTTGAGATAGTACTTAAAGAGATAGGGGCGAACATATGAAATGACTTTTTCGAGCCCATTGCTGGTGCTAATTTTGCGATAGAAAAATAAAATAAAAATACTACTGATCTAGGGGAGCATTAAAAAACATCTGCCAAGTGATTTTGAAAAAACCGTCCTCGAGCCAGGCCCAACCATCCCACCAAGTTTCAATAATATCGGTTCAGTGGTTCATGAGTTATGCGTGTGACAAGGATTCAGGAGACAGACGGACGGACGGACACACAGAAAGACAGATACGGAACGAAAAGTGTTTGCCTTGACGTGAAACGGATAAATCAATTTAAAATTTTGAAATCGGAGAACATTTTTTTTGTCTCAATCTGAAACGATCACAAAGCTTCTCGATATTGCGAGGAAGCAAAAATGATAGTGAATGTTTATGATTGACTAAAAATCCTGACCACACTTCTGCTTATTTTTATAATTAAAAAAAAAACGTTTCTGCTTAATCCTACCCTGAATTTTCATCTAAAAGAAACATCCATACACGCATAAAAAATAATTGTTTGAAATGTGTCAACTAATAATAGTATCGTAAAAAAAGCGGCGCATAGTTTCCATAAATAAATATTAAAAGTTATGACTGCGACATTAAACATGACTTAAAAAAATGATCCCATTAAATAATTACCCAAGCTGTTTTAAATTCCTCGATATTTAATAAGTTAATGTTATAATAAATGTCAGTCGGAGATACGTTTCTCATTTTTTTATATTCTTTAAAACAGTGCTTTAATAGAACTGAAGAGAGACACCTCCAGCTATTTCCTTGTTTTAAGTTTAAGTAGTTATTCAGGTATAACACTGTAAAAAAATCTTATGTGAATTGATCATTAATTTTTATAAGAAAAATTATTTTGATCTATATACATACATATTATTATAATAACATGTCATGACTGACTGATTGATTCATCATCGCCGAGCCAAAAACTCCTGGATCTAGGAACGTGAAATTTCAGGGCTGTCTTCCTTTTATGACGTAAGCACCTACCTACTAAGAAGGGATTTTTCGAAATTCAATCTCTACGAAGGTAAAAAAGAGGTGTCAAAGTTTATATGGGAAAAATATTTTTTTAGTCGGATTTACTTGAAACAAAAAATAAACACATCAGCACTTTTCAAAATTACCCCCCTAAGGAGTTGTTGATTTTTTTTTAATATCGATATATTCATCTACATAACTGTGTGATAAATAATATTCAATAATAATAAAAATTTCGACATTCAACCATTAATAGCATGGGAGGGGGAAGTGGGGGGGATTTTTGATATGTTTATCTACATACGGAAAAATAGTCTTCAATTAAAATAAAAATGTTGACATTCAACCCCTAACAGCGAAGGTAGATAGGGGGTGGATTTTTATAATTTTTAACTACGATCCGAGATATTTACGATTTTGTATAAGAATAAAAAGCAAAAAATATATATATATTTCATCCCCTGTTACGCATGGAGGGTTGCAATTAGTTTTATTCGATCCAGCGGGAAAAATATAACGGGGGTGGAAATTTTTAGAGGAAATACAACCCCCTATCTCGCATAGGAGCCGAGATATTTACGATTTTATATAATGAATAAAAAGCAAATATAGAAAAATTTAATATTTCACCCTCTGTCACGTATGGAGGATTGTAATTAATTTCATTCGATCTGGCGGGAAAAATACCACGAGGGTGGTGGTTTTGAAATCCACGAGATCGAAGCCGCAGGTATCAGCTAGTTTTATATAATAACAACATTATTTGTTCAACTAATAAAATTAATTTAATAAAATAAAAATAATTATTTTTCATAAAACTAAACAACAGTTTTTTTTCGTGTACGATCAATTTTTACATAATGTTTAAAATGGACAAATAAAAATACCTTTATTAAATTTATTGTTCTGAACTAACTAATAATTTAAGAATAAGAAGAATTTAAATATAAATGTATAGTATTTTCACTGTGTATCACTTATAAAGATCTTCAGAGGTGCAATACTAGCCTTAGGCTGGTACTTTTCGTTTTAATGTTATTTATCAAGTCATGCAATATGGAAATCAACGCTAGAACATTTTACTTGGTGGTCTTTGAAAATTGACGGCTTAATATTGTACTTAAAATAATTTTATTATGATATATAAATAATTATACGAAATGAAAAAAATAAAGACTATCATTAAAATAACCAAAAAATGGTCAATGACCAAATGACCACATAAAATTATTTAGTAGCTACACATGTATATATGTACATATGTAGATTGTAGATATATATAGGCAATTAATTCCACAAAACAAACACGTCGAATTTGATATTTTTATTATTTCTATATCTATACATAGTACTTACAGTGTTTCACGACGAAAGTTTAGGTGTATAATTTGTGGATATTTTGTGTAAATTTCATGAAATCGGAAAAAAAAACAATCGTCGGAAAGGTACCTTCGCGTGTGCTGCATAAATATTTACCGATAAATGAAAACAATGTTTAATTAATTATCAAGATCATTATTATCTTTGATAATTATCAAAATCATTTTAAATTTCGATAAGTGTCGAATTAATGAAAGTAAGTCATTATCTTATTTTTTTCCTTTAAGGATGTTTTCGTTGGCTTTTAAAAAAATGTTCAAGGTGTTTTTGTTCAATTTAAACATTTTATTTGACTGTGTATTTCAAAATGTCAATTTTCAAACGTCATTATTCCGAAAACCGCTGATTTTAGAGATATGGTATGTTGTACAAAAAGTGTTCAGAATTTATCGCACAATTCAAAAATGGTTTAATATATAGGGTATTCCATTTAAAAAAAATCAATGATGACTGCATATGTTTTTCCTGAGACACCCTGTATACAATTTTCTTATGTCAAAAAATCCACAACTAAAAATACTAATCGACGGGTCCGAGCGTTTTTCCACAAAATAATTACTTGAATTTTAAACGAATTTGTTCCTTTCATCGTGAACGCACTGTATAAATGAAATATGTTTTAAATCCTTATTTTTTTATTAGCTGATTACAGAATTATCATAATCAAAACTGTCAAATACAGATGATCGGGGAATCTCGTAATAGCTTAAGTTAAATTACTTGTTCGCGCCTTTTGGGGTGATAATTCCCCGTTTTGTTTATTATTATAAAAGAAGAAATTTAAATAATCATCATAATTTTGTTACAATTTTTACTTTTATTAATTTTTACTATCAAGATAGTCAGCATTTGGTCACGTTATTGTGAGTAATATTTGGTACTTGGTTAGATCTGGATTTAACTTTCAGAAATAAAACAAAAAATTTACTCGTTGTTTTTATGGTCAAACATAAATCAAAAAACATTTTAAAACTACGACCTTCGGGTCAGTAATTCGTACTGGTATCAAACATATTATATGGTTTTACACGAACAACTATTATTACCTTATTTCAATTAAAAAAAAATCGTCAGTGGTCAATTTTTCCAAATAATTTTTTAGTTTGTGCGTGATTTGAAATAATACATATAATAGTATTTTTATTTTTAATTAATATTTTGATTTTAACATAAAAAAACATTATTTTTTAAATCATTGAAAATATTTTTACTGTGTAAATATTAAACACATATAGTCAATTACATACATTAATATAATTTGAATCTAGAATACATAGCAGAATTGTATTTACTATAGTTATAATAATTATGATAGTTAATATAATACCTACCTCAACTTTAAACTGGCGTATAATAACAATAAAAAAAAATTACTGAAATAAACAATTCTAATTAATTACATACCTATCAAATATTAACAAATTAAGTATAATAATAATAAATGTATTAATACAAGAAAATAAATATGTAGTATAGTATTATGAGCTCGCACTGTCAATAATATTTAAATTAACCCGTGTTAAATAGCAGCGGCACGCACAAAAGTGTATCATATTTGCACCTGCATTATTTTCGTCCGTATATCAGAGTTTTGTTTCCAAGAAACGAATACTAAAGCTGCATATTACTACATAATAACAATACACGTAACAATAAAAATACACATTTTGTTGCACTGATCCCTGTCGCTGTTTGTAAAAAACACTCGATAACAGTTATCGTTAAAAAAATGTTCATCTATTGTATCTCTTTCAGTGACGGATTTGTAAATTTCCGCCCCTGGGCATTTAAGTTATTGCCATCTTAACTGTGCTAGTTCATAAAACCTTTTTACCCATTAAAATGGTCATAGACATAGATCCATGGACTGCGCATTCTGTGTTACGGTAATGTGTAAGCTTTGGTTCACATAACTGATATAGCGGGTTTAGGAGGTGACTCCCTCCTCAAAAAAAAATACTTTTGGACGAAGACTTAAAAAAAAGCTTAATGGATACCTGTCGTGGGGCCCTCTGGCTTTTTGCCAGTCCTGCCACTGTAGTTACGCCACTGATCAACAGGTAATAAAATGATTTGATTTATTTATATCAATATTATCTTTATATCTGACCCATAGGAAGTAGACACCTCTTTAATTAAATTATCTTTACTTTTAATTTAAATAATTATTTTCTATATTTTTGTGCAAAGTAAAATGTAACATCAATTTTATTATATAAATCTGTTACCTCTGTCTACACAATGAAAAAAATTAAGTCTAGTTTTCTACATCCGTTTGATACTTTTTAGAATTTAGGCCTCTGTCTGTCTGCTTGATTGTTTGTTCTAGCTTGACAGAAAAACTAAAATCAAGAACTTCACGAAGGAGCTGTCGGTAGAGGACAACATCCAGTCGACATTTAAAGCTATAACCATAACCATACTGATTTTGATGGGACTTTCACTGTTAGAAAGCTTAAAATTTTAGAATTAGTTGAGGTAGGACTTGTGACATGCCTACATACCAAGAAAAACTTACAGTTGGTATTTTCTAATTAAAATATATAAAAATGAAAAGGATAATCCATAGCACGGATGTAGTGTCCACGTTTTTAAGGTAAACCTTCATCGGGGAATATATATAAATATAAAATTAATTAAATATTTTATGCGTGTATAAAAATATCTAAATGGGTTATTAGTAGATTACCTCCCTCATATCCGCCCTTAGTTTGCGATAATATTAACACGATTATAATAAATGGAATTATTAATACATATTATTATGCACTTATCGCTGTTAAACATTGAAAATGTGTCATTAAAATGATACAACACAAATTTTAAAACGTATATGTTAAGTTCAGACAGTAGGTACACAATATTAGGTATGTGAAGATATGAACTATACAATTTAAAAAAAAAACTTAATATATGATGCAAAGGACGTAACTATAAATACCCCTCGCAAACTTCAATTCTTTTATTTTTAATGTTAAATATAAAAAAATTATATTGTATTAATTGTTTGTCTATTTCTTCATCTCAAGTGCAAATAACACAATCAAAAATTAATTATCTTATTCCACAGTAGCGGCTTTCAATCTAAAGACAATTGTGATGTGAAGATTCAAAAGTCCGAGGGTGGTCTTTTCATGATTTTGCACTTGCCATAATAGCACCTGACACTCAGACAGATATAAATAACCTGCGACGTTTCTACCTGATGCACATACCTCTCAGAATATAACGCTAGAACAGAGTTCTCCAACAAGTTCTCAGAAATGCAAATGTTATAGAAAATGTACCCATTGCATTTTTTTTAATATAGAAAAATATATAGTATTTTACAACAAAATATAACAATTAAAATATTGCTATCTACAAAAAATAAAATTGAATATAAATGTATCATATTTTATACTTATATCATATACAAAATAAAAATAATAAATTATCATTATTGGTAATAAATTCAATGTTTCAACGATATAATATGATTTATATCTATTATTCAAACAAAATAATTTATTGAAAAATGTCAAAGAGAACACAAGAAAACAAAAAAAAAAGATTAACGCTACATAAAGTGATTTTTCTTGCATGTCATTGATAACAATTTTACAAATTATTTTTAACACATAATTTATCAGTTTTATTCAGTCCATATGGCTCATTCTGTGCGTTTTGTTGATTCCTTATATCAATGAAGAGGCTAGTTTTGAGCTAAAAAAACTCAAAAATATTAATAATTAAAATTCTTAGCTCAATAATACAAAATAATAACTAAAATTATAGGTTGAACCATATGTTCGATACATCCATTCACGATAAAATCCATCTGTCCTATCAGTACAAGTGTTAAACGAATGAAATAGCGATTAAAAGTCTAGTGTTCGTATCTAACTCATTTGAAACCGGTTTTAATGATAGCTCGAACTCGCGACCCGCCTATTTAGAAGCGCTGTTATTTAAATCTCTTTTATTATTGTACACTTGTTGTACAAGAAGTGCCAACTAAATACATTGGAGATATGACAGTGTTGTGACAAATTTCGATTGTTTATTATTTACGAATCAGTGTATATCAAAATGTTCTCTTCTCGATGTAATAGTGCCATTATTATTTTTATATACCCAAAAATATTTTTTACGTCTTTTTTTTAAATTGGGATTTAAAAATATTTTATAATGTTTCAGTAATTGTAAAAAATTATATAAAATACAGAAAAGCATTTACTTTTAAAAAGAGAAGTTGACAATGCCCTACTCAAATAGTTAATAAATTCATATAAATATAATTCTTACCTTGTCTTTGACCGTTTGCACAGCTTCGGAAAGATGCTAATAAAGTCAATAGTAGAAAAATAATAGATATAACACCTAGAGGCCCCCTTTGAAGGGGCGGAGCACTACACTGCTTCATCACGTTTGTCTAGTAAGCATTAACGATATTAACAATACTGCACTTCTATACATCAAGCTCAGATTACTGACTTAAACAAATTTGAATTTTTATATTTTGAATCAAAAATTCTGTAATATTAAAAAATACAATTACAAATATTTAATATCAATAAAAAATAAAAATAAAATAGTCCATATTTTAATAATTTAGAAACTACTAATTTTAATTTAAATAAATGGCATTAAGAATCGATTTTTTAATTATTTTCTTTTCACTTTTATTTACTTTTAAATCACCCGAAAGCGTCACAAGAAATTAAACAGCAAAAAAAAAAACACATAAAAACATTATTTGATCACAAGTAACAAATAATTATACGCGAAAGATTAGCCACTAAAGTATAAAATATCGCGCGTTCGAATTTATTCGGAATCGTAAAAACAAAAATGAATCGAGCGTGTGCCGCGACCTGCCTTACCGGCTGCCAAAACGCGACTGTCCACAGGACGACAGCTTCTTCTTGAGTAGGTCCGAGACAGCGTGGCCGTGGTAACCCTGGCAACCGCGATTGGTCCTCTGTGTAAGTGCGTACCTATGTATATATGTGTAATATGTGCACGCATATGTGTATTTGTATGTGTGTGTTGCAGGCCCGAATGGACAGGTTTTAAATCTCAAAATATTTAAATACTATTAAGAATTTAAAAAATCTTACTTCAAGTGTACTTTACAAATAAATTGCAAAATTGATTTTTAATAAATAACATTAGTTTAGTATTGAAACTTTAATTCAAAGCTCTATGCGGGCGGAATTTTTAGTAAGAATAAAAGGGCCAAATTCTTTTGATTGAAATCTAAATTTAGACACCCCATATGTAAAAAAAAATCTGAAATGATATTGTGGACTATATGTAGTATATGTCGTTGACAGTGGCGCAGCTAAGAAAACGGGGGCCCACCCGCAAAATTTTTTGGGGGCCCTCTATTAAAAAAAAGTCTTTCTACACTTCCATTATAATTATATGCAATGTTGTGTTCTTGTTATTAATAAAAATTAGCATTTGTTTAAATAAAAACTTCTATTAATCAAAAATTTTCTACAAACCACGTCTTGTTTTACTCCGAAATTATTTGGTCGAAATAAATATTTTCAGTATTTTAGTATATTCATATTCTATACTAACAATAAATACACGAAGGAACGGGATTGTGACAAAGTGCTTCTTAAATAAGAATTTTATTAATTTATTTGCGTAATTTTTATTTTATTATTAGTTTTTTAAGCGTATACGTATTTTTTTCTGGCTTCCCCCCCCCCAACCTTCGTGCGAGGTCCATCCGCATTACAGGCTTTATTCCTAAAAAAATTCCAGAATTTTTGAGCCAATAGTTACTAATATAGAGGGGGAAGGGGGATGAATGGCTGTTTATAATTTATATAAAAAAATTAGGCCAAATTCTAATGATTAAAATCTACATTTTGAAACATGCCTTAGTATAAAAATATTTATTTATTTACCTAGATAAAGCATTATGATGCCCCCCTCCCTCTGAAAAAATATTTTTCCCAAATTTTTAGATTTTTATCTAATGATCGTCTCATAACTTTACTTCAAGGCACTTCAAGCTAAAATTAAAGTTTCTATAGCGTGCTTATACAGTATAGGTACCAGATATTTTGATGTGACAGACGGACATGAGATTAATAGGGTTTCTACGGAACACTAAATGATATTTTAAATATGTAGATGAAAACTTTTAAAATTCCTAGTGGTACGTTTTAAAGCAAATATCATAATCTATTTAAAAATATGTTGATGCATTAATCAGAATTTTTTAGAACAAAATTTAAATTAACTTATACTCATTACAATTTTTACAACCATGGATTTCATTAAAACTTTTTATAAGGATGGTACCTCATCTGAATCGCCCTCCTCATTAACTACACTTATATGTCTAATTCTAAACAAATTGCGTCGATAAAAACGTAATGTTTCTTAATAACAATTAACTTAAGCCATAATTTCTAATTAGTTTTAACGAATGCATAAATGCTATAAAGAAGAATTTTTATCCATTTATAATGATTGTAACCACTAATGATGATTAAAAAAAAAATCAAAGAAAAAATGCATCGGCTTGTAACTGAACACATAATATATTTTTTGTTTGTTTTTGTTTAAATTTATACTGTGGGTATTTATCAACGTTTAAAATGTAAATTTATTTTTTAGTTGAACAGTTTTGTAAAAATACTGAAAATATCGCATAACAGGTATTATAAAAATAAGTTTTAGTTCTTAAAAACTTTATTTCTTTATTTTCAGTTTTTCGGACGTTATTTTTGTGGGTATGTATGTCCATATAGGTATATTGTATATAGAAAATAATTATATACATATTGGAGTGTCCAAACTGGTCAAATCACATAGTCAAAAATCCTTCGGGAAAAGAGCTCAAAAAATATTTTGCACAGAGACCCCCAAATTATAGTTATGCCCATAGACATAGAGCATGGATCGCGCATTCTGTATTAACATAATGGTGTAACATTTCTTTCCGAGAGAGATGCAGTGGCATTTGGGATGTATCTATCTCTTTTTCTAATTAGAATAACAATCTGGCTCTACTATTTAAAAAAGGACAAACCTATTTCTATCTTTTTCTTTTGACACGGCTCTGTTTTCCAGTCAGATGCGCGGTCCATGCTCTATGTCTATGGTTATACCAATGTATCGTATCGTCTATTTTAATAATTTTGGGAATAGGAATAATAAATTACCAGATTTTACAGAAAATTTATAAGTCCAACTCGTGAGAATATTTTGAACGGCATGAAAAAAACAGTTTTCTGACTTTTTAATATCGAGGTGAGAATTGAGTCACTAGATTACTACAAGGGTTCGGAAATAAACTATAATAATTACTGAGAAAAAGTTGATGAATCGTGATTCATCTCTTTCTTTACATTTATTTTCGTTTTTATGATGGAAATTCGGTAGAAACTAAAGTGGTGCATTGGGTGCATTACACAGTATAAGACAATTTACGCAACTGTTTAGGATCAGTGATGCGTTATAGCATGTACATCATGTACATAGTGTTGAATTCATTAAGGCCACCACCAATAGAGGCGCCAATTTTGAATTTCGATATTCTTACTACAGTAATGAGTTTATAAATTATTATTGGTTTGAGGCCTCCTTGTTGGTGAGGACCTTTGACAATTTCTCTTTTTGCCCATAGCATAACGCGCCACTGTCAAGGTTACTAGGGGAAAAGGGAAAGAAATGCGTTTGAATATTTGTTATTGTATATCATACATTATCAGTGGCGTCTTATGAAAATCAGAGCCCTATTTTTTTGCTGAATAAACAAAATTTAAAAATTTATACCAACATTAAAAAAAAAATCTTTTCAGAATGCCTAAAGACCTTGTTTGCTCGTCAAACAATTGCGAGAACAAAAAAAAAGGTCTTCAAACATAGGTACATACAATTGTTTACTTATTTTCTCAGCTCGGGGCTCTCCTTTGACCTTGGGATCCTACCACCCTAACACTAATTTTAGAAAAAAATGTTTGTTTTTTAAACAAATTAGGGCCTCAAAATTTTTATTTTGCTTATTGTCATAATGTGCCACTGAGAAACTATAGGAAGAAAAATGATAAGATTTTTTTCTAGAAAAAATGAATAACGCTTAGATCTGTAATTATGGTAAAAATGGTCATATATAAATAAAGTTTTTTTGCCGCTTTTATATGTTATACCATAGACATAGAGAATGGACCAGGCATCTGACCCGAGAGCAGAGCCGTGTCAAAAGAAAGAGATAGAAACAGGTTTGGAATATACTTGTCCTTTTTTTTAAACAGGGGTGTAACTATTTCATTCTTAGTCCCGAACATTAAAAATATTCATAGATATTATCATAATATATTATCTACTGTTGATTAATATATGATATTATTATACTATATGTATATAAAGAGGTTAAAATAATTAACGTTATAAAAAAATTTATTTAAAAAAAGAAACAATTATTGATTTCTAAATAATATGTTTCGAATTTTTTTAACCAATTTTAATATCTTGTTCTAATATCAAAAAA
This sequence comes from Sialis fuliginosa, assembly GCA_961205875.1. Classification (NCBI taxonomy): domain Eukaryota; kingdom Metazoa; phylum Arthropoda; class Insecta; order Megaloptera; family Sialidae; genus Sialis; species Sialis fuliginosa. Next base: position 16,872,428 of record OY540812.1, read on the forward strand.
TAATAATTTAATTTTGTTAAGTAAATCGTGTATGTGCTGTTTGTAAGTGCAATCCACCTCATCATTTTGTAGCAACCATATGGGAATTGATTTAAAACTATTTTTTATTAATATATATTTAATATTTTTCAATGCAAAAATGTTATTTTCCCGCGGAATATCCGTACATAATTTTGCAAATTTCTATCAGATCAATTGATTTTTTTTTTTTATTTCCTCGATTAAATATGAACCATTATAGTATGTTTATTGTTTATATTATTTACTTTTCTAATAAAAAACTTATTGCACAAAAATCACAAGATAGATATACAAAAATATATCTGACAGAAATACTACCCTGAACTATAGTAAGCTACCAATCAGATTCTTAGAAAAAGAGGTAGATATATTCCAAACTACACTGCATCTCGCTCTCCTTTTTTGAACAGATGTTACACCATTGAGATAATACAGAATGCACTGTCCATTCTCTATGTCTATGTGTTATACTATGTATTTCAATCCAAGTGAGCGCAAACGCGGCCGTTTCGCCGCGCGGTTTTAAAAATGCAACAGATTGTATTTTATTGGAGGTGCGGGAAATGGCCGCTTTTCGGTACTTATTCAACATGTGTATAAGGGTTGTAATTGTTAATGGTTTTTCGCCGGTCGTACGCGAACTAATAAATGTGCGCGAACTGCGGCTAAAAACCTCGCGTACGTTCGCAGTCTAATGTCCGGTATTATAAAGGAGCTACCAAAATTTGCTAGCTAGCAAGCACTTTCAAATGGGGTATTAATTCTGTACTAGTGACACTTCAACTAATTGTAACACAGTTGGCATCTTTGAACGTACAAAATAATTTTCATATCACCACTGTTTTAATACCGTTGCCCGTTGGTATTTACTTACAACGCGTGCGCGAAACTTGTCAAAGTCTTCAACAAACTCCAAAAGAACTATCATATAAGTTTTATATCTCATTTGAAAGTGCTTGCTAGCTAGCAAATTTGCTAGCTCCTTTATAATACCGGACATAAGACCACAAACACACGGAAGGTTATTCATCGCTTTTATATGTTACATGTACAGGTAGTCCTTGACCTACGCGATTTCGACATACACGAATTCATACTTACGCGATTTGAAAACCGAGATTGTCAATAATGGTAATAATGTCGAGTAAAACAGATTACTTACATCAATTAACCAAGATTAGAATTAACTTGGCAATTGTTTAAAGTAAGTTTAGTATAAAATATTATGAATAGGATAAATAAAAACAACTTGTAAAAAAGAAAATAAAATACATATATTTTACTAATAATAATACCATGTTTAAATTCAAAACAACATAGAAATACAAAAGACGTTAGGAAAAGTATATTAATAATATTTTGTATTATTATATTACAATATTAGTTTGATAAAGCTGCAAACAAATTAATCTTATTAAGAATGTTGATTTTTAAATAAAATAATATAATTCAAATTCATAAAAAGATTAATTTGTATCAATATGCAATTATTAAAATATATACCAGGGGTCAGGAGTTAATTCTGGAGCTAGTTATTCGTTCTAGAACTTATAATCTGAAGATAATTTTGCTGGAACTTATAAAATCTAATCGTTCCTTGGAGATAATTAATTCCGGAATTTATGAAATCTATTTGTCTCTGGCTTAAAAGCATCGGAACTAATAGAATCTATTTGACTCTAGAATAAATTATCGTTTAGCATTCGGAATGATTACAATCTATAGTATAGAGTATACCAGAGGTTCCTAAACTTTTTCAACTCATGGAGCCCTTTTTGAACTAAAGTTTTCCTATGGCACCCTTCCTATTAGTTCTGGAGTTTATACATCAGGGAATAAATAGATTTTATAAATTCCAGAATTAACTCTCTTCAGAAATAAAAGAATCTATAAGTTCTGGAGTTTATACATCAGGGAATAATAGATTTTATAAATTCCAGAATTAACTCTCTTCAGAAATAAAATAATCTATAAGTTCTGGAGTTTATAAGCCAAAGAACGAATAGATTTGTAAGTTCCGGAACTTTATCGGAGCGGGAGTCAAATAAGCATTAATTCCGGACCCCTGAATTATATATGCAATGATAACAATGATAACAGTCTATATATTACAGTGACAAAATGCAATAAATTCACCAAACATCTATTAAAAGAATTCATTTGGCATACATTAATTCTACAAGGTCACTTCTACGCACTATCATTATATCAGAACCATCCCGAATTGTGCAGTTTATTATATTTGTTAACATTCACAATAATCGAAAACGCAACTTCTTCTGCATTTTTATTTTGACCATAATAATCTACAAATTCACCATCTGGGTTCACAAGATACATAATGATGGTGTGGTCGACAATGTAATCATCATCAGTATCTCGTGGACCTGCGCTGAAGTATACACGATAAGCTTTGCAGACTTTACTGACTTGTTCTTCTGATCCAGTTAAACCGATCATTTTATCACTAAATTCTTTCACATATTTACCGACAATCTTTGGTGTATCACGCGTTGGGTCAACAGTGATGAAAATAGGTTGGATTTTAGGCACACCATCCGTTTTATCTGTTAGATACAGTAAATGATAATTATTGTTATACTTTAACAGTAATGTACATAAATAAAGACAAAAAGAGATATGAAATATAACATAAAAATACCTAACATCTTCATAATCTTTAATTATATAAAAAAAGTTCATTGTGACAAAATTGGGTCTACGTTTTTTAACTATATTAACCCCCAGCTTCGCTAAAGGAGATTAGGGTTTGCAGATTGTTCTAACCGAAGAGTTATTTAATTCATATTTCAAATATAGAATGCGTTTGCACACACTTGACATTATATGTTCAACAGTAATTTCATTTTTTTATGTACCCCAACACCTTACTATAGTCTAAAAAAATAACATAGTTACCTAATTTATTAACTACAGTTGTCATTTTTTCAAGTTCATCAGGGCATATATCTGGACAGTGAGTAAACCCAAAATAAATAAGTAACCATTGTCCGTGAAAGTCTTCACTCTTTCTTAAGTTTCCTTCTGAATCGACCAGTTCAAAACGTCCACCGATGGCTGCTTTTCCAAGAATGCGTTTCCTCTCTCGCATTAATGCTGCAATTTGTGTGGTTTAAATATTATATAGTAATTTAACACCAAATAATATAATGATATTAACAATATTAACCTTCTTCTTTTTCTTTCCGTACATACATCATAAAGGCTAATAAACAGCCCCCTATTGCACTTGTAATTGCCAAACTTTTCCATGTTATTGGTCCTTTTGACTTCCCAGGATTCGTTCCTGGTATCTTAGGCGGTTCGGGACCAGATGAAAATTTACAACAGAAACTCTAAAATTAAAATACTTATCAAATTTATTTATAAAATCATAAAGTATAATAAATAACATTACCAGTGGATATAACTTTTTTATAGGTCTATTCTGAAATAAAAGTTTGTTAAATAAATGTCTAGTTGCCATTTTTGAGGACAATTTTAATATATCACTCTTCTTGGATGAACACTTATTTTCTTAATAATTAAAATATTGTAGATCAACACATCATTAACATTTATATATTCCTAAAAAACATCAATTTTAGAAATTATATTAATTTACATAACCTATATCTTCCAAACTCCATAAAGTTAGGTTAATATATGCTCTGAAACGCGCAACAAATTAAACCAATGTGAATTGAGAAATAAAATATGTACAGAGATGTAATCAGTATTTTTGCTTCCTCCCATATCGAAAATACGAGAAGCTTTGTGATTGTTTTAAAATTAAAAAAAAAATGTTCTCCGATTTCAAAATTTTAACTTGATCTTTCTTTTGCTTTCAAAAATCGTCATGTTTTTTACAATCGCCATTTACTTTGACATATTAAATGTCATTTTGACGTTGGCATAGCAGAAAAAAATTAGATTGAAATTATCAAAAAATTAAAAATATACGAAAAAATAATCAGGAGCGTATTAAGAAAATTTTTGAATATTTTTAAATAAAATTATATAAAAATTAAATAGTTAACCAATGGCAGGCAGTTCAGTTATCGGTTTTTATTTAAATTGTTCAATAATTAACTTTAACACCTTTGGTGAATTAACCATGAGGAAGCACTTTTATTCTTAAACTACTAAAGAAAAGGGGTAAAGGTACAGTAAATAAATAAATAAACAGACACTTTAATTTCTATTATATTTAATAAAGACAAATATATAATAACTTTTTTTTCATGTTTATGATATTTTATTTTTACATTAGTATTTTTTTAATAACGAAAATATACAAAATATTAAACAAAAAACTATTTATTAATGATGTGATTTTATTTTATTAATAATGTTTTATAAACAATGCATCAAAAAAATTAATATTTAACTAATAAAATGAATAAATATATAATATGGGTGATTTAAAACAACATAACCTAACAAATATACCTTTTGTATAAATACATACACACTGTACTAAAATTATTATATTGTTTTAAACCGTATTTCAAATTGAAAACATTTCACAAATTTTAACAAATATTTAAGAAACAATTTCACTTTTCTTTCATTTATATTTTTTACATTATATATATGAAGCACAACCTACCTAAAATTATAATAAAATCATGTTTAATTAAAATCATCATTTTTAGAGTTCCACATAATTTAACTTTTCAAATATTTTCGAATGACATAAAATATATTCACCAATATTGATACTAGCTTTTTAAAGTTGTAATATTTTAATTAATTAATTAACAATAAATAAGTAATACCTTCGAAATAACACGATTTTATTAAAATTTAATTCTTACTATGCAGTACATAATAAATATACCACTCATGGCCATAAAAATATGTTTTTGATTTTTTATACCGATTTCAATATCGGGATTTTAAACCCTGGACTGAAGCTAACCACTAGACTTTAAATAACAATTACAAAGCTTTAAAGAAAATCGGTACAAAATCCAATATAATTACAAAATATAATACAGTAATAATACGTCCTATGTTGACTTATTGAGAACTGCTCGTTTATTGAAGACACATCTCGCTTGGTATTTTATTTATTGTAGCACTTAAAATATATCAATACATTATTGTTATGTTTATATTTTTCTTAATAACGCACCTGTAATGTTCATATTTTCACAACCTTTAATATGTACAATTTTTTGTACTTGGCACGGATTGTGCTAAAAAATAGTCCAAAATTTGGCACTAGATTAGTTGTAAGCGAGATTTGTCTATTTTATAAAATATTCATTTGAAAAGAAATAAATTCAAAATATATTTATTGTAAATTACAATTATTTTTAAAATAATACAAACAATGGCCTCCACAAGGGCTAGGGTCCACTCCAGTAAGAGTCTCGACAGCGTCACCATTTTTAGCCAAATCGGCGTTTTAATAAGATCATTTGTGTTCTTTTTAGCAAGTATAAAAAAATACCATTAAAATTGAACATAATGTACCTAATAATATAAAGTATATTTAATGATATTGACTGATAATATCAGAAAATACGGTTGTGACTTGGTTATGGTTACTACAATCAACCAAAAATCGAACCGCGTTATCCAGACTCTTACTGGAGTGAAGGGGGTTGATCGGCAAATAATAAACAGTGATTTTTTTTCAAATATTGATTTTTGTATGTGGATTTGTTTGTTAAAAAATACCCAACACAATAACGGAAAATAAATATTTTCTTATCAAAATGCCCCTAACTAAAAATATTTTTATGTGGCTCGATCCGATTATTCGATTTTCTATTTGGCCCGGAGCAAAAAAGGTTTGATTATCACTGATTTGTTAGGGAGGTCCGCCAAATATGGGGCACACATTATCATGTGGGGGCCATGATACGAATTTTCGAAAATCATAGTTACTATAAATTTTTACAGCTGAATAATCTAAATCACCTTTAAATAAAAATATACATTTAGAACAATTTCTTTCCAAATGAATACACCTCAAGAAATTAATCTTAAATACAATTTTTCAGAAATGAGAAACGTTTTGGCACATACATATAAATAGCGAAATAATTCATGTTCAATAATTGCACCGATCAGAGGCGAGATCTTTACATTCAGAATGTAAAAGGCATTTATTTCTGCTAGCGATTGGCAACGACCGTTTACCGTTCTTTGTTCTGCACGTAAAACTATCCTTTGCATTCGCCACTGACAATAACTATATGAGTAATTTTATTGGGAATCTACTATATATAAACAACTGCCCTCACTGACTGACTGACTGACTACTCACAATCATTTTTTTGACCATTTCCACTAATCGGAGAACCTTGAAATTTGGTATATACATTCCTTGTGGGTAAAAAATAACAATTTTATATAAAAATAATTATGCAAACAAATCATAAAGTACAAATTCTCATATCCGAAAAATTGTGTTTCATAAATATCGATGATTCCCAATCAGTCCGACATGATCTAAAAATCTTCACATTTTCTGTCAGAAAGATTAAAGATCACGTATTTTTATCCTCTATTCTGATTGCGGTTATTTTTTAAATACACACTGTATCGTTGGTACTTCATATTTTTGTTAATAAGACGATGCTAGTCGATTGATTTACATTATTGATCTATATGTAAATGGAATGTATGTTCTATCTAAATATGAATGTTAAAGCACAAAGTAAGAGCCGAATCATCATCATAAAAATATTTATTTAAGATTCATGCCTAGTATTATAAACGTGCTAACAAAATTTGCAAGCTTGCAAGCACTTTTAAATGAGGTTTCAAACCTATCTGACAGTTCTCTTGAAATTTCATGAAGTGTTTGACAAGTTTCGCGCACGTGCGATAAATAAACACAAATGGTATTAAAAATTAAAACAGTGGTGATACTATGAAAATTATTTTGTACGGTCAGAGTCACCAACTGTTCTAAATTCCATAACTAATCCATAGATACTATCCCAAAATTAATACCCCATTTGAAAGTGCTTGCAAATATGTTAGCTCCTTTAGAATACCGGATATCAGTATATAAAAAAAAATACAGTATTGTATTCTGGTATGATCTTTAATTTATTTTTATTATACAGTTTCTCCGTTTTTCCAGTAGTATTTTTATTTATTGAATTTAGAGTGATCCGGCCCTGTTAACAAAACAAACATTTAAAAAATCCGCCAAAAGTCAATAATATCGTATAGAATCATAGCTAGCTTGACGGTTTTTGAAACAAATACAGATAGGTTATTTACAGATGATTAAAATGGTAGCAGATATGTGTTTTTTGGCGATAAAAAATAATGAAGATTGATGTACAGCAATCAGAGCTATTCATTTCCATAATCATTGTTTTTTGTGTACATATTTTAATGAATATCAAATAAAAATGGGCTATTAGTTTCTTCAATATCATAATTCAAATTTACCTGTTCTAATCAAAAGTATAATTTGTAATGTTCATTGTTATTGTCGAGCCCCGTTATATTATAACTTATATCATTATCATTGGGTTCAGTACAACGAAACAAACCAATAAGTAAGGTACCAGTTATGACCGCTATAAGAGCAAGGTTTACTGTTTTTGTGATTGACGGACTTCTTTTTTGTAATTCTCATGAACTCATGTTACTAATAAAACAAGTTACTTTAATTAATTTAATTATTAAAGTCCGCAAATACAGTTTTTTTATTATAGCCTTTTATTTTGTTTATGTTTTTTCTCCAGTAATGGATAAAGTAAAACCAGTAATGAGCACGCAGTGATGGACACTTGCTAATGATTACAAAATGATAAGTACTACGACACAAACGATATTTATAAAAGAAAGAATCAAAATTTGAAACAATGTAAAGCAGTTGCTACGATAATATAATAATTAATAAATAAATAATACTAATAATTAGTTTAAATATCCACCATTTTGACACCTATTGGCCTATTGTCATCAAATCACGCTGAGGGACATTTAAATGTATATAGATTAATATTCAGAAATGGTAGTAATTAAATACCAACGAATATTTCTAATTCAGTATATTTAATTAAAAATTTGCAATTTCTGAGGTCATACCCAAGACTGGTGCCAGTACTTTATTTGCTAATATTTTCTCAAAAATACTATCTATAGGTAATTTTATTTTAAATATTGAAATGTTTGTCAAATACCATCAAATCAGATTTACTTTTAGCGGATTTTAAAATTATTTATATTGAACATGATGCAAAATATGAAATTTTAAAAAATATATAATATTTATACTAACAAATAGCATACAATGATTCTAAAAATCGCAAATACATATTTTAGTCATAATACCTTGGTCCAAAATATAATTAATGAATTTAAAGCTTGAATTGTATCTATATATGTATATGTATGTATAATGTATATAATACCCAGTACAGTTGAATGAATTTTTACTTTACGATTACGATACGTAATTATTTTCTAATTCAATAGTATATTTTTGCCAAATATATAATGAGTTTTTATTTTACAGATAATTGCTTTATTTGGGATTTATCTATTTGAATTAGAAAATAATCACTGGTATTCACTAATCATTTCAGTAGATCAATATAAATCAGTAATTTCCAAATGTCTGTACTTCATGTTAATCTATTATATTTACACAAGAAAAACTAAAACAATTTTGAAAATAAAAAGTTTTTGATTGAATTTTAGATTATCTAAAACGTTTTATTTGAAAAGTTCTGACTTATATCAATTACTTCTTTGATTATTTTCTCTAAAAATCGAAAATTATATACCTCTTCCCCTATGAATAAAAACCCGTTTGAACTGTATCTTAACACGGTTTTTTCTTCCGCAAAAAATTCTAAAACATGGTCAATGAATAAATAAATGTATCTTTCAAAATCTTATAAAACAAACAAACATATTTCACTATATGTTGCCTACAACCACTGTTAATATTTTTTTCTTATTTATTAGTTTTCATTTCAAATGCTGTAAGTACTTTTCATCTAGCATGGAAGGCCAAAAAAAAAGTACTTTTCAAAAATAGTTTGGTGGATATTACGCACTATAAATTTGATAAAATACAGAGCCGTATTGAATATTAATTTCACAGCAGCATATAATTATATTCTCTAACTGCCCTTTATACTCTATAGGCAGTGGCGTCGCAAAGGGGGGGTGGGGGTCACCCTCAATGGATGACACTCGTGTAACTATATATTAAAAAATAAAGTCTATTTTCCATATTTTTTGGTTATTTTAAGCTTCCAGGGAGTAAAATATGTAAAAACAATTTTTTTGGTCATTGAAAGTCTATAAGGGGTGTGAGAACCATCCAATTTATTTTAAAAAATATATTTTTTTTCTCTCGTTAAAAAATCACAGGAGTGACACCCGCCTAATGTTAAAAACATAAAACCTATTGACTATTTTTGGCGGGGATGGGGCTTGGAGTGACACTCTCGATGTCCGCCCCGGATGTCATCCCCCCTAGAGACGCCACTGTCTATAGGCTCTCGTACCTAAATCAGAAATGGTGAAAATATGTATCTATCACGTACCATCAGTACATAGTATATTTCTAAAATGACACCGATAATTTTTTTAAAGAGATATACAAAAAATAACTATCTACATAAAATGAAATGGGGATGATATTTTGTTATATTGCAGGAGTAATAAACCCAAATGGTTCAAACTCGTTGATATAAAATTACATTTGTTATATAAATTTGAAAGACGCATTTTTTAGACATTATCATGAAATACAGCACTCTGACTAGTATTTTGTAGCTATATATGAACCTATCTACAGATGATAGTTTTTCATGTGTACATTGTTCGTACGTTTATGTTTGTATAAATGTATGTGTATTCAGTAACTTTCCCTTCTCCCCTTCTTTCAAAACGAATTATCAAATTATATATTTGTTTTATAAGCATTTTAGTGAAATAAGATAAATACAAAATACTTCATATTTCAAATTACCATTAAATGTTACTAAACAATTAAGTTATAATTTAAAAGTGCAAATGTATGTTTCATGTAAGTATAGTAATGTTCAAATCGACGACTAAATATTTACATTTCACGTTATATTTTAAAAAAATTATCGTTTGCATTTGACGTACCGCATTCACATAATTTTTGACACTCGTGTCGAAATTTGTGTCAAAATATAACACACAATATAAATATTTATCAATCTATTAAATAATACAAGTTTCATAAATCTATCGACTATTGGCAACTTTCCAATTTTTATATTTTATTACTATTTTATAAATATATTTATAAACAATATTGTTCTTCATTATTGCAAGTTTTAAATAAAATTACTTCTAAATTATAACTGGTGTAACAATTAATATATTTAAATTTGAAATGATATTTATATATTTATAATTATTATGCAATTTTCTACACGATGTCCAAGATAAGCGTGAAATGCATGGGGATTTCCTAAACGGTAAGAGATACAGATTCGGTTAAAAATGAGATGAATTATTTATAAGGAAGGGGTAGGTATTACTACATCAAAAAAAAAAAATTGTATGTAAATAAATATAACAAGTTACATATCGTTATAAAGTAGAGTAAAAAACACGTTCAAATATGCTATAGCCAACTTAGTGGGTTATAAGAAAAACTAAAGTTAGGGCTTGTAACTCGGAAACTAAAAGTAAAATAAAAATTCTAAATACACCAATCAATTCTACACAAAAAGTGCTTTAAGAAACCGCAAACAAAAAGTACCTATCTACTTTGACAAAAAAGATATAGCTATTTAAAGAATTTTCAGATTTTTTGATATACCGCCTAAACCACACAATTATTAATATTTTTATATGTAGTAATATTCACCTCTTCACGCTTATCTTGGGCACCCTGTATATCAGTTGATAGACCGGTCCTGCAAGAGTACCGAACCACTGAGCTTTGTTCGGAACCTTTATGACCAGTCTAACCTTGTCTAAATAAATTTCATAATTATAAAAGTCTCACTAAAATATTATGGGGCAGAAAGAAGTTTTAACCGACGCCACTGTATGTATGTGTGTGTGAATGTATGTGAATTATTGTTACTGAAGTTCTACAACGCTTGGCCCCTCGCCACTGCACACAGAATCTTCAGGTGTACGGGAAATCTCACCTTCTGTCGTCGGCTCCATGTTATCCAAGGCGGACCTTGTTTTGCTGCTCATACCACGCTGTTTGTTAGCGTGTAACGCCTACACAAACAAGGTCATACAAAAACAATTATCGAATTGTTATTTCATTTAATACGATGGGAGAGTGTAAATTGTAAACTGTAATCTATACTCTTTACTCTTTAATGCTATGTCCAAATCAACCGAGTGAATACTGAATTAAAGTCAGGTACTTAACAAGAACGAGCGAGCATTCTCGGTTGTTAATTGTTTCGCTCGAGATCAGGTTGATTGCGGTACATCTAAAGAAAACCATTCTCATGATTCTCTTTTGTAGAAGTGAAAGTATTTTTGTATTATACGGATATTAATTTATTCTGCAGACGATTATAATAATGGAATACTATAATTTCCGTTTTTAAACTAACATAGTATGGTACTTTATAATATTATCCTGTAATTTAATTTAGTTTATAGAAATCTAAACGGCCGTTTCATCGTATGTTGGAAATTTAAATTATCTAATATTTATTTTTTTACTGGAAATATTAAAAATACACCATAACTTATACTAAAAAAATGTTTTAAAATACCTTTTCCCTACTTCCTTTCTTCTGTAGAAGCATGTAATAATAAAATAAATATGAAATAAAAATAAATAATAAAATATGTCAAAACTATTTTTATAGATAATTAAAGTGCGTCGCAGATTATTGCAAAACAATTAACATCAAAATATAGATATATTGTTTTGTAAGTTAGCATAGAACAACTCTTATATAATTTAAAACATTTATAAGTTTTCTCTAAAAGCGGTAAATGACAAAAATGAAATACAGTAGAGACTCGATATAACGCACTAATTTAGGCGTAGGATGATCCGATAAAGCAGAAAGTTATATAACAACGCGTATAAAGTCTCCCACATACCGGAGCGAAATAACCGCTGTAGTTGCGTTTAAAACGCAGCCGCAAATATGAAGTACATGGCGGCTTATGTACGTGTTTAGACCGGCGCGGCAGTTAACCGCCAAGAGTGCGGTTTTGCAGCGTTTTTATTCGCCATAAAGTTAAAACACGTTCTACAGCGTTTTAATCGCTGCCGCGCTTATTTGAAGACCAAAAAAAGTAATAAAATTTGTAAGAAATCATCTTATTCAGTGGTGAACTAAGTAAAGTTGACATGGCGGATGTTAAGGACTCCCTCCCCCTGCATAAATTTATTTTCTAATGTTTAAAAAATATTTATTTTTATATTTTATAATTTTATTATAAAATAATGACCTAAATGTTTTCAACAATTTTAATCGAAATATTACCTATTCTATGTAAAAACAAACTTGCAAATTCCACTGCCGCAACTAATGTGTTTTTTTCTTCTGCGCCGCAACCGCTGCGAATTTCGCTTTAGTCTGAGGGAGCCTTTAGAACGTGTATGTTAAATCAAATACAACTTACAATTAGTTAGTTAATTCGTTTGTAACAATTTTCAATATACAGTTTATTCCAAGATGGTTAAGCCATAGGAAATTTAACATAGGGACAATTAGAAGTGTTGTAGTAACCTTTGATCAAATTTAACGATATGTGATTGGTGCATTTTGAATTGCCGCCTCGAAACTAACTGATAAATTTTAAATTAATCAACAGTATTTTGTTCTCAACATTAATTTAATAATTTAAGCATCCTTGATAAAATTATAATAATATTTTTTGACAGATATAAATTTGAAAACAAAATACTGATTACTATTTTATTAAATTTTGTGGCGGCATTTCAAAATGCACCAATCATCATCGTTAAATTTGACCAAAGGTTACTACAACATTTCTAATTGTCCCTATGTTAAATTTCCTATGGCTTAATCGATTTGGAATACACTGTATAAACAAAAATTTTAATTTTTTCTATGTATTTCAATTATATTTTTTTTAGAAATATAGGGTTCCAGCATTCGAAAATAATTCGTTCCTTAAAAGTCATTCAGTAAGTTATTTCCAGCTTTATCATAAAGACATAAATGCATCGATTCTTATAATCACGACCAATCCCCAGTAAATAGAGTCATGATAATATCGCATAAAAGTACTTATATTTTATGAAAAAAATAATATATATACGTGTAATACCTGTAGACTGAACCTGCGATGCGCAACCTTGCGGCCACCGCGCCTCTTCGAAATGTGTGGATTGTTAGCACGGAGCGTTTTGTTTCTCAACACCTCCAGCTGAGTGTAGAGACGTTTCAGCTCGGCGCGGATGTCTTCAGGATTCATCTCGGCAAGCGTTAGTTCGCACATAGCAGCCGTGGCTGTCGCGCCGCCCGAACCTACGCTTCCCGGACCTACGCCGCCGGAGGAGTCGCCTAAGTTGTCACCACTCCCCTGGGGGGTTGAAACGTACATATAAATGATCTTTAATAAAACACTGGGAAATTTTTAACTCATCAGTTTCCTGATAGGGGTTTATCTAGACCCGTATATAGACATTTTGAGATTCGAAGCGCAAAATTAGTGTGATATTTTTTAAATTTAAGGTAATTCTTTTTGAACGAAATTTTTCCCAGAGTCCGTTTATAAAAATTATAAAAGTAGATACTATGCGCTTTTTCATAAGTACGGCTCTGGTTTTATCGAGTTTATTAATAATGTTCGGTATTAGAAAGGAGCTCGCAAATTTACTAGCTTGCAAGCACTCTCAAATGAGGTATCAAACTTATATGACAGTTCTTTTGGAATTTGTTGAAGACTTTGACACGCGTTGTAGGTAAACACCAACGGTATTAAAACAGTGATGATATTATAAAAATTATTTTGTACGGTCAAAGATGCCAACTGTGATACAATTAGTTGAAGTGTCACTGCTCTAAATTCCATAGCTAATCCATAGATACTAGTACAGAATTAATACCCCATTCGAGAGTGCTTGCAAGCTAGCAAATTTTGCGAGCTCCTTTATAATACCGGACATAAGTCTTGTCGAGAGTTTTGATTTTAAGATATTATCGATAATTAGTATTTCAAAATGATTCTACGTTAATTTAGCAATATTTAACATTTGATTTAATTAAAATAATTTTTGAATGTATAAAATCATATTTTTTATGAAAAAAATTATAGTTTGCACAAACTCGAAACTTGGTTACGTATACGAGACGAGACCAAAACGAATCACTTATATTTTTACGAAACTTCAGATTTTAAATTTTGAGATCGAGGCGAGAATTACTCGTACGATACTTGCACTTATACAACTCGTTCTCACGACGCCAGCGTATCGATTAATTCCCGTAACGATTTTTTCCTCGTACTCTAGTGGCATTGTATTTCATATGAGAATGTTCAAACGACACACGGCCAACCATATATCGAATGAATTTATTCCAATAAATTAATTCGAATAAACATTCGATTGTGAATTTTTTCAACAATCACACAGGTAGCAAAGTGACTTGGGCCAAGAAAATCTTGTTTTATATATAACGAAAACAATATTTTCTTAATATAATTTATTCTTAATCCAAGTATATTATTGTTTTCGTTCAACAATATTTCTTTAAATGGAAACAACAATTTTCTGGATTAAGAGTATATTCTTAAATTAAGAAAATATTTTTTTCGTTATATAGAAAACAAGGATTTCTTGGCCCAAGTTAACCTTTCTACCAGTGCACCTACATCTACAACACACAAAAACACAAAAGTACACGAATAATCCTCGAAATGAGGATCAATAATTAAATAACTAACCGGTTTGAAGGCATCCACGGGCAGACGACACGAGAACTCTTGTGCCAGCGGCGCCCTGGCCTGCCTGTGTTGGAACCACAGCTTGGGAGTGAACACTAGCACTAGCACAAGCGTGTGTGTAAGTTGAGAACGGGCCACGTGCGCTAGAAGATCAGCGTCGGGGTGCGCGCGTAGCAGAAGTGTGGCACGCAACACGTACCTGTAAAGATATTATATGTAAAATAATATAATTAGTATCAATATCGACTGTCTCAATCGATGGCCAAGAAAAAGTCTAACAAAATCAGTTTCGGATGATAACTTGCTGCCCCGGGCAGTTGTCCTTTTCACCCGTACGTAAATCCGTCCCTGTGCATATTGTTATGCATAAAAAGGCACTTAATTAAATGTTAATTATACGCCTGCTAAAATGCATAATCGAGTTAGGCAGTAGGGTTTTTCTGCTATTAAAAAAATGCATAATCAATATTTCACTTTTGCTGATTTGCGGCGGTTTTCCAACAATATTTACAAATATTAACAATTATAAATAACAGTATAATATGAATAATATAGTTTGGACTTATACAAGAATCTGTTACATTTGTTTTAGTTATACCATTCTTAAATTACAAATTTAAAACGATAATATCCATATTGAATATTTGAGAACTTTTTGCTACAGTAAAATTTATGTTACATAAGAGCGAATTTGTCATATATGACGTTTTATGCGACTTCTGTTAAACAAATATGTTAAAAACAACAAAATTTAATGAAAATGGGGTCAATACGCTACAAAATGAAAAAATGCCCTAAAATTCAAAATATTAATCACTAAATATAAACGTTTTAACTTGGGTGCTCAGACCAAGAGATTTTTTTTATATAATGTCCGGTATCATAAAGGACCTAGCAAATTTGTTAGCTAGCAAGCACTTTCAACTGAGATATCACTTATATGACAGTTCTTTTGGAGTTTTTTGATGACTTTGACAAGTTTCGCGCACGCGTTGTAGGTAAATACAAACGGTATTAAAACAGTGGTGATGTTATGAAAATTATTTTGTACGGTCAATGATGCCAACTGTGTTACAATTAGTTGAAGTGTCACTGCTCTAAATTCCATAACTAATCCATAGATACTAGTACAGAATTAATACCCCATTTGAATGTAATTGCTAGCTAGCAAATTTTGTTAGCTCCTTTATAATACCGGACATAAGTGTTAAATATGCCGTTAGTTACGCTACTGCTATGATATAATAAATGTTTCAGTCTTCGTGATAAAATGTATCGTTATTAATTACATTTACATATTTTGTACACAACATATAATTTTAAATAACATTAAAACATTGGACTGACCAGGCACAGTTCGCGCAAAGCTCGATACAGATACACGCACAGAGAAATGCGCGTTCCTTGTAGGGTGTCGCGGCGTTGTAGCTCGCGTAGGCGAGGTGCGCGCCGAACAGAAGCACTCCTAGCTCGCCTGCCTGCGTCACGCGGTCCCACCACAGCGGTCGACAAGCCACGTGGTGCAGACCCTCGGAGCTTTGTTCCTCCCAAATCAACACGCCGCCCAGTCCGGATTTTATGCCCGTGCCATCGTCCGGCTGGAAATGTACAAAATGTAAATAGATTAAATGATGAGTGCTGCAAGTAGTTGGGTTTAAAGATATACGATATATATACTTGGACCTATATTTTTGGAATATTTCTTGATTATGAAAAAATAATTTTAACTACGTAAAAATCAACATTACATGACCTAACAGTATTATAAAAACTTCATATTACAGGGTTCCCCAACATTACTGATGTCAACTTTTATATTTTCTTAAAATTTGTTCTCGTGAGTTTTTTTAGATATTTTATACGGTGTGTGTATTCAAAGTGTTCATTATTATATTGTTTACATTGTATGAAAGTTTTATTACAAAACATAATTGCAATATAGAAGCTAAAATAACAAAATGTAAAATGTTACTCTATCATGGTCTGTGGAGGCTCTCTTTTTTATGACAGCAAAAATGTTTGGAGTTAGCGAGTCTTTTTTTGTCAAATTCATTTTCAGCGCCCAAAAATAGCCCCATAGTCCGGTTAAGAATACAAAACCTTTTTTATCAATATTTTCTTTTACATGTTTCGTTTGATAAAGCAAAATTTTAGGAGAAGGTACTTATAATTATAATTTAAAAATAACTTCCAGTATATATTTTATAAAAATATAGTTTCAAGAAAAAAATACATAAATATACTAAATTTCCCAGCCCTACTACATCACGAATCACGTTTCTTAAAAGTTTGATTGGTGGATCAGAAACACTTACCTGTAATTAACTACATACACGTTTCGTCGGTCGTAAAGACCACACTCTGAACCTACTGCAATGTAGAGATCAATTATTCCCAACAATGATGAGTTCCGTAATTGAGGGAATCCCGATAATAGTGTTTTTACTTATTTACAATCTCTAATAACCTGTTGAAAGCTAATTTCACCCATGCACCCCATTTTCAAACAGTATCCATTTAAAGTATTATATATTTATACACAAACTTCCAAACTTTTCCAAAAGTTTAAATCGATTTATATTGTCGACGTTTCAGAACATTAATTTGCAAAAACTTATTAAAACATTATTTTATTAATAATGAGACCTTTTTGGTAAGATTTTTAAATTCCTTATTTTTACACCCAATATTTAAAAAAATCTAGATCAAAACTTTTGTATCTATTATATTGTCTATGAATTTTAGTATGTATATTAACTAAATTGCAAAAATTCTTCGACACCATAAAACAATTGTCAGTCACACTTCTAGAGTGATTTTAGACTGACAAACCGACACACTGATATCATGACGAAAATAGAATGAATTCAGAGAAAATCAAAACTGATATAAGGTACTGGCACCAGTTTTGGATATGACCCCAGTAATGTTATTTTTTAATAAAATATACTGAATTAGAAATATTTGTTGATATTTGATTACTACCATTTCTGAATATTAATCTATATACATTAACTGTCTTACAGCGTGATTTGATGACAATCGGCTAATAGGTGTCAAAAAATTTAAACTAATTATTAGTATAATTTATTAATTTTAACTATTTTACATTGTTTCAAATTTGACGATGCTTTCTTTTATATTTTTTGTGTCGTAGTACTTATCATTTTGTAATCATTAGCAAGTGCCCATCATTGCGTGCTCATTACTGGTTTTACTTTATCCATTACTGGAGAAAAAAAAATAAAAATAAAAGGCTATAATTTAAAAAACAAACTATATTTGCGGTCTTTGGTAATTAAATTGATCGAATAAAGAATTACTTGTTCTATTAGTAACATGATTTCATGAGAATTACAAAAAAGAAGCCCGCCAATCACAAAAACAGTCAACCTTGCTCTTATAGCGGCCATAACTGGCGCCAGTACCTTAATCATCAAAATCTTGAATTCGAAAAAAACAAATCTGCTATACTTTTTTATACTTAATAAAAATATTTGATATACACAGAAGGTCGAAGTAAAAACACGAAAAAAAACTTACTGTAAAATCGAAACTCATAGCTGTGAAGGCGGCCATGTAAACAATAACAGCTGAAACCATGATGAGCAGGTATTTGAGCAGGTCCGTGTCCTTAACGACCCACCGGTGGGCCTTTCGCGTTCTGAATTCCACCAAGTGTCTGTACAGCTTAAGTACAATGGAGCCGTAACAAATTATGAACCCTAGCTCGTGGGCCCAAGCTTCCATTAAACATCGCGTCGTCGTGGGTTCCAAAGTTCTCAAAGCGACCTGAATAAAAATATTATAGTTAATTTGAAAAGCGACATAAATAAATGTTAAATAGTTTTAAAATTTTCTGTAGTCATATAATATACAGGTTGTGGAGGTTAACTACGGTGCATAAGAAAATCAATGTTATTTCGAATATCTATGTATTTAGGAAGTTGTGTTGATTGCTCTAGTTCAAAGATGGCAGCACCAAAATCTTTTACGTGAAAAAAATTAGAGAAATCAGCTACAATGTGTAAAATGCTGATATTTTTATATTAATATATTTCACATTCAATTTACTGATCGTGAGAACTAATAAAAAAATTCTCATACCGTAATTACCTAAAAACAAAATATTTACATTTGAACATCAATCCAGATCATAATGACAAATATTTCACCAACGCAAGTAAAAAACGAACCAAAATTTAAAAATTGTTTTACGTTCGTATTTGAAATCATTCGGCAGATAGACAGACAGACACACATACCGATATACATTTAGTATGTTTATATTTGGAACGCATTAACCTTTCAATTTAGAGCAAAAAAATATCGGTCCACTATCAAAAATCAATTTTTATATCTATTTCCGGTAAAACCGGAAGTCAGATTAATATGACATATAGCATTTTTTATTAAGCCAACAGATAAAATAAACTTACTGAATATCAACTTTTTTCATATACTGTGGCTGTTTTTTTAGATCATTAGGCTAGTTAATCATTCACATTTTTCTAAAAATATGTATTTTAAATTGCAGAGGTTTTAAAACGATGAATATTAATTCAAATTGAGCAAACTCATTTTTCTATCAAAATCAATGTTCCAAAACAAGATTTGTGCTTATGAAAACCGAATTGAGACGAGATCTCGTCTCGAATGTAGTTTATGATTTACGAATTAAAATAATTACATTTTATTTAAAAAAATCCCTCTATGGTAACTTCTGCATTACAACAATTATATAAAAAAGAAAGAAATATGTGCATACACTATATTATTACCAATGGCGAAAATGGCGAAAATCTACATCAAAAAATACATATTATATTTTCGTCTCTATTCCCTATCCTGCTTAATCGCAGTAATATTATCAAAGCTACGATCCCCTGGCTATAGATTTGTCCCACATTAGATTAATCTCGTAAGGCAGATGATTAAATACAAGGTTATTCATTTAGGCCCGAAGTTACACCAGGTGGAAACACGACACAAAGACGTGAATTTTATTACGCATGAGTTAGTTTTTCCACACAGTAAATTAGGCATGCAAACAAATCTAGTTTGTGTTTAATTGTGATAACGTAATTTGATGACTTTTGGTATTCGAGTGCACCATATTTTAGACTTTAACAAAGTGCTTCTTTATTCTTTATTTAAAATATAATAATGAATATTTCAAATAATAAAAAAAGAAGAATTTTGATTTAAACTGATACATAACTAAAACGCATGTAAAAAAAATTACAGTGGAACTCCGTAAGTTCGTTTTTGAAGGGACTGGGGGGAAAACACGTACTAACGAGAAAAACGTACTTATGAAATATTTTAACATGGGGTCTTATGGGAGAATGACAGGACTTAAACAAAAAGTACTATGGCAAAACACATACTAACGAGGTTCCACTGTATAAACGAATGTTAGAGGTGAGCAACTGGATTAACATTACATTAACTATTAAAGAGGTTTATTTTGTGTTCGGAATCAAAGTATGGTTTGATAAAAATTAACTTTTAGTTGATCTCACAAGAAAAAAACTGCACCAAATTCTGTTTCTAAAATTAAAATTCGAAATTTTTAAGATGAAAAAAGATCGAAGGCACCAAAAAGGATTTTTGGTAGAGTACTGAAAAAAAAATACTTTAAGAATCTAATAATTATGCATTAATTTAGACAAAGAGAACGATCATATTTGGGGTAAATTTACGTTTTTATGGAAATATATGTAATTCTTTCATAATACATAGTTGGGGAAATATTTCGATAGCCATCAAATTATTTTATCGAGAACTAAGCTGACAGTAATCTTATTTAAACATGTGATTTTGCATATGCCATATACATATATTTACCTCTAAATACAATTTTGAACAACAAGAACATGCTCGTGATTATTTTTACATCGGCTTACCGTTGAATATAACAAAAGAATTCCAAGAAGAATTGTTTCTAGGATTTTCCACATTCCGGATGCTATTGTCTGCATGTTAGAAGAGAGAAAATGTTTGTTGTATTTATAATTATTCGTTAAAAATTATCAATTTTGTTATTAATAATAATTTAGATAGAAAATTGATGTACATACTCGTATAATTATTTAATAGTTTTTTTCCGTTTTTTTTTTGTTAGTTGGCAAGACGTTTGTCCCGGGCAGCAGTTTGTTAAGGTCAGTAAAATTATGGATTGGGGGCGGTAAATTTGAAGTAAGCAATAAAAAAAAGATCAAGTTACTAGAAAGCGCAAAATTGTGGATTGCAGCGGCAAATTCGAAAAAAAGGTCTCAATTTTCATATTAAACATATAGTGCACTGGGGGGGGGGGGGTAGCAAGAAAACTGTGAAAAGTAGAAAAACGTTTCTCGTTATGAAATAAAAAAACTTTATTTACAAAAATACTAAAATTTATATATTTAATTAATTTATTATAAATAATAAAATTCTAGTATGATATTACATTTCAATGAATCACAAACATGACAAATAGAACGATGTAATGGCACAAATAAAAACGATGGAATTACAGTTGGTGCTACATGAGAGAAATAATCGTTTATTGAGACAAAATTATGTTTACAGTGGGTAAAATTCCATATACAAATGAAATGAGTTCAATACAAAAACTCAATATCACAACAATCACCTTAAAACGAAATGCTATTTACAAATTGTTTACCTTGCATTTGCGTTGTTTGAATACAACGATCGCTATTACCACTGTCAGAGCCATGCACGCTAGTTGGACACAGAGCACAGTAGCTCTCAATAGCGGATCTCTGTGAGCTAAACATCGCCCGTCAATGTCGCATGCGTCGCAAATTTCTGGACATTTTGTACACCTGTTTACAAATTTTAAGTTAAAATATTTTATTATATATGTTACAATTTTTATGAACCAGAATTAGTTTAATGAAAAGTTTCAAATATTCCAATAAATTTTTATACACATTTTCAATAAGAATTTTTAAATCATCGTTAATATTACATGCTTTTTGTTAACGGTTTTCGAGATATGATCAAATATTTAAGTTAAAAAATATAAAAGTTAGTTTACCCGTTTTAACATATACTACAGGGTGTCAAAAATGTTCCGGTACTGTCGAATATTTCGAATGGTACATACTACTACATACAACATCGAAAAAACAAAAAACAAATATTGCAGATTCGGATTTTGCTTCAAAAAATACCTAACTTTTGTCTAAAACATTTTTATATGTGGGGGGTCGAGTTTGGTGTAGTTGAACAGTTTTTTTTTAAATATTAAACACGTATTTTTTTGTTTTTCGATGCTGTATGTACCATTCGAAATATTCGATCATCCCGGAATCTTTTTGACACCCTTTATATAGGTACATGTTTGTAAATAATTAAAATTATGCCTAAAAAGTTTTATTTCACAGGAAAAAATTAATTTTTAATTAAAATGAAAATAATTTAGAGTAATATACAAAAGATTTGTTACATCGAGATTTTACTGTATTACCAAAGTATACAAAAACGGTCAAACTCGAAAACACATACATATGTAGTTTTAAGATAATACCATGAAAGTATAATATCGAAAATACAAATAGGACATAATCCTGATGACAACCACAGTAGTGTGCGACATTTGACAAAAGTCATGTACAGATCGGAACAACAAGTGTCAAATTTTATTACCGTAACAAAACCGTTATTTGTTACTACATGCTGATACTATCAGCTACAATTATTGCCTCTTGTTGCTTGTTTCTATTCTGAACGATGAACTAAAACGGTAACAATTTCGTTAGTATTTTACAAGTAGTTTTTCCAGAAGCCAGTTGTATTATGATATATACAGTGCGTTCACGATGAAAGGAACAAATTCGTTTAAAATTCAGGTAATTATTTTGTGGAAAAACGCTCGGACCCGTCGATTAGTATTTTTAGTTGCGGATTTTTTGACATAAGAAAATTGTATACAGGGTGTCTGAAGAAGAACATTTATGCAGTCATCATTGATTTTTTTAAATGGAACATCCTATATATTATACCATTTTTGAATTGTGCAATAAATTCTGAACACTTTTTGTACAGCATATTATATCTCTAAAATCAGCGGTTTTCGGAATTATGACGTTTGAAATTCACATTTTGAAATACACACAAGTCAAATAAAATGTTTAAATTGAACAAAAACACTCTGAACATTTTTTTAAAAGCCAAAAAAAATAACCTGGTATTGAAAAAAAAAGAAAAAAAAAAGAAAAAAAAAGAAGAAAAAAAAGGAAAAAAAAAAGAAAAAAAAAAGTTCAATGTTTTTTTTTTGGCATACCAGGATGTTTTTGTTGGCTTTTAAAAAATGTTCAAGGTGTTTTTGTTCAATTTAAACATTTTATTTGACTTGTGTGTATTTCAAAATGTCAATTTTCAAACGTCATTATTCCGAAAACCACTGATTTGAGAGATATGGTATGTTGTACAAAAAGTGTTCAGAATTTAGCGTACAATCCAAAAATGGCATAGTATATAGGGTGTTCCATTTAAAAAAATCAATGATGAGTGCATATGTTTTTTCTGAGACACCCTGTATAAAATTTTCTTATGTCAAAAAATCCGCAACTAAAAATACTAATCGACGGGTCCGAGCGTTTTTCCACAAAATAATTACCTGAATTTTAAACGAATTTGTTCCTTTCATCGTGAACGCACTGTATATATTGTAGTTTGGACAGTGGCGCCGGAACCTATTTTTTCTGGTAGGGGGGGGGGGGGGGGGCAGTACGAACCTCAAAAGTTAAGCTGACCTAATTTTACTAGGCGTTCTTAAAATTCAAAATTGACTTAAATTTTCTTTAGTTTGATTAATATCGTATTATTTGTTAAAAAATTATATATTTAGAAGTACAGTGGAACCTCGTTAGTACGTTTTTAAAAGGATTGGGGGAAAACACTTAGTAACGAGAAAAACGTACTATCGAAATATTTTAACATGGGGTCTTATGGAAGAATGGCGGGACTTAAAAAAGAAAACACGTACTAACGAGGTTTCACTATACTCATTTTTTTTTCTTTGTCTCTGCTTAGACTCATGGTTATGTTTTATAATTTGTTTGTGAGATTTAACATCAGTTTACAAAAATTAAAGAATCTTTAAGAGTAAAAAATTAGTGGCTCCGGTGCCACTGTGTTTGGACTATATAATACAAGATTTCATAAACACGCGTTAAACTCCTGAATTATTATATTTAAAAAAAAGCGTTATTTTTTATAATTATTGTTTTAATAAAGATTAAAGTTAAAACAAAAAAGTTAAATAGCTTTTTTAGATTTTTGTCTAAATCTAGAATACAGGAATATTTGATTCCCTGTAACTTCAATGACTATAAAATATTAAATATTTTCACATATGACACACATGTCACAAATATCAAGAATTATCTAATTATCATCATTTTAATTTTCGGTTCTCTGCTTCACAAAAATTATACAGCTGGTCTAAATGAGTCAATCCATTCAATAGATAAATTCATTTTAATAAAATAATTTTAACAAACCTCGGTGGTATCAAATTGATTTCGACATCATCCCCTTGGAATCCTTTCCAGGAATGATTAGCCCCCTCGAAATAAAACCGCTCTTTACACAAACACCGATAACCGCCTCTTTTAAGCCCATGTTCAAATTTCGGAACACACTGAAATAAAACAACAAGTACATAAACAAGTTCTGATACTATTGTAACAAAATAAAGTATACTTTCGCAATGATTTAGTTCGAGATAGTTTCAACAAACAAGATAAACTTATTTCTCTAGATTGTTTATATTGTTGAACAGGATGCATTTAGATATACATCAAGTTGGAAGAGTCCGATTATTTTTTAATTTGGACATTGATTTACTTAAATTCTTTTAGCATAATACCAGGGGTGGATAAATAAATTTGATTTATATTAAAGGCATTTTTTTCATGTTCAATGTATTCAAAGAATGCCTTGAAGCGTCTTCGATGTTGCCGTTATTGTTTTGTATTATATTAATAGGCATGATGCCAGTAACAAAGTATCACTGAAATTATGATTTTAAATAATGAAATATGTTAAAAAGATTTTTGAAAATGTATTTATTTTTATATTAAAAGCGAGATTAATATAATTTTTGTTAAAATAAAAACACAAAATACAGCCATCCGCCATGTTAGATGGAACACCAATCAGAGTGAATGACGTCACGCCTAAGTAAATATCATTTTTGTTTCATTAATATCTACACTGTTTATAAATTATTTTGTAATTTTAAATTAACAATTTACTCGGTTTTGTGTTACCAAAACTAAAACCGAGAAACATTAGCGATGGAACAAGGATTAATTATTGTTGACAATGAGTGTTTACATACGCATGACGTCAAAAATGCGCCATGATACCTGCGAGCGTTTTGGCGTCAAGTTCAAAATTTATTTTAAAAGGTTAATTTTAGTGTTTTAACCTTTATTTTCTGCAGAAATAAGTATTTTATTGGTAATAGGAGACACGTAAGATCATCATAGAATAGTTTTTTTTAAATTAGGCATCATGCTTATTATAACAGATAGCATTTTCCTGTTAACAATTATTTCAGTGTTTTATAAAATTGATTAAAAAAAACGTACGTAATTATTAAAAAAAAAAAAAAATTATCGATCAAACCAATTTATGAAATATCTGAATTTTTAAGGAAAAAAAAGTTACCTAAAATTTTCAGTTTTTTCCAAAAATTTGTATTGAAGCTATCTCAAATATAGGTACACCGTTAACAACTATACTCACAAATGTACTCTCTTTATCACACTTATCCGGTCCCCCAAATATTTCACTCAATTCAGGCCTGCACTGGTCAAGAGACACTGGAACGAATACACCCACGAGTAGTCCATCAGCAGCCGATGTTATGTACCCCTGATACCACACGCCCCGGTTCAGATCACAATCTTTGAACGGAGGAGTCCAAGTAGCGACTCCGATTGCTCCGTCGGCTGCACTCAATGTGGACCAGTATGGTTCAGTGTCAGCCGCACGGTTTGTATGAAGAAGTAAACGATCTCTAACACGGTAAGCTAGGAGACGAGGCTGTCGATTATATGAAACTGCAACGGCGAAGATACGATTGTGCTGATTGAAAGCCTGAAAAGGAGCAATGGAAAGATTGCAGATAATTGCATTGTGGAACGTGGCAATAATACACATACTTTTCGACTGTATTTATTTTTGAATAAAGAAAGTAAAGATATCGATAAAAAAAATTACGACTAAATCATTATTGGCATAAACCATAATATATTTTATGACAGGTGAATAAATGTATATTACACATTTATTGCTCTCCTTTCGTAAGTTGTTATATGTTATATTAAAGTAGTATGAAGAGAAAATATATTCTTGTATGTATAGTATGTGAAAACTAATGCTGGATTGTGATCGATAATTTCGTATAAAATATCGATAAAAACGAGTAAAGGCTTGGTATATAAGTGCGTTACCACGTTGTGATGTATGTGTTGTTCTAAACCATCGCTGAAATGCGGCAAGGTATCAAATATAAATAAAACGTGTTATAACGATTTGTCACGTGGCTTATTTGATACCCTACCGCATTTCAGCGATGGAATAGAACACATATAGTAGAGGGAAATTAGCATTTTGAAGTGATACATTCGGGAAGTTGGATTTTTTTAGATTTTCTCTTTATATGTTCGAAGATTAGTTGAAAATCAAAAATTTGGAAAAATCGGTCGCCTGTAATAGTCCATTTAATTGTCAAATATGTCAGATTTGATGTTTAAATTGATTTAAAAAGTTGTAAAATTCTTAGTCCTGATATCTGACATGGCTAAATTAATTGTCAATCACGTGACAATAAATTTTATTAAGACAAAAAATTTTAAGAAAATGCATCTACATTTCGCACTTAAAGCAAGTTCTCGCCGCGCGACGCGCGCCTTTAAAACCGCTCAGTCAGTAAATTGTAAAAATCTGTTTCCACTTTATATTGGTATCAAATTGTAGGTATTTATAGTTGTAATAACAAAAAAAAGAAATAAAAATTCCCAAAAAATACCACCGCCTGTAGTAGTCCATTTAATTGTCAAATATATCAGATTTGATGTTTAAATTTATTTAAAAAGTCGGAAAATTCTTAATCCTGATATCTGACATGGTTAAATTAATTGCAAATTACATGAAAATTAATTTTATGAAGACAAAAAAATTTTTTTTAATGCGGAGTAATGATTAATTCTATATAGAGACTTTTGAGATCTGGCCGCTTGCTTCAGTGTCATTAGAACACATAGCTACATCCCGGCGTTGCAAAGCGCGTCGAAATGCATCTCATTTGCCAATGCATTTTCGATAATTAAATAAAGTATATTTAATAAAATGTATAAACTAATTTTCCGACAAATTTCATTATCATATTGTTGAATTCTGAGTTCGGAAATAATCAGTATTCTTATACAAACATTTTTTTTGTTCGCTTTGATTGTAAAATATGCAGCCAGAACTAATATTTAGTTTTGAATAACCTTCTGTGCAAACGCTAGCTCCATCGAGTTGTTCTTTGTTGGCGGGTGTCTGAGCAGTTTGGCATCGTTACTGAGCATCTTGCCGGCTATCTCAGCGGCACCGACGTTGACGGGGGTGCCGCTCGGCGCTGTTGTCGTTAAGGAGGCTGGAGTGCACTGGGTTCCGCCGCCTCCGCTCGCTGCGCTTGCCGCGCACGTGCCCAGCGCCACAACGGCTACCACCAGCAGCGCCGTGCAGCGCCCCATCACGTGCTGCTGGTGGTGGTGGCGGAAGCTACTGCGTCCATATCCACTGTAAACATAGAAAACATAATTTAATTTAATAATAATACGAATAAATAAACTCGGCGTGCATGTGTCTTAAATAAACGTCGATAATCTGTAGGCGACATACAATTAAAAATACTCAAGTTATATCAATACAGATATATAAATCAGTAGGTTGTCTATACATTGCATTTTTAAGTCTATAAGTATGTCATTTCACAACGGGGGCGTTAAGAAATTTTACAATATTATTTTTATTTTCTAATATATGAACCGTTGATTTTGAAAGTGGCCTAACTCCATTTATGTTTAAACTGAGATATTAAAGAGTTTGCGTTTCAATAAAATTAAAAATATACGTGTAAGATATCAATGTGCCACATTGATTAAGTGTTTCTAAGGGAGTTAAATTTATAATTACTATTAAAATAACCCCAATTATTAAATCATTCATAAGTGTTTTTTTACCACAATTCAAAATCAACAATTACGTTTGTTATTAATTTAAAAGAACTCAACTCCATTTGTAGTTAGTTAAAAAGGTTCAAATTGAAAAAAAAAAACACTCATTTTAATTTATATTATTTCTTTATAACTCTTAAAATAATTATACAATTCAGGAAATCTAAGTATGTATACAGGTGATTTTTAAGTCTTGAGATTGTTTAATATCTAGAAAACTATGGATTTTTAGGGAAAATATTTGGTACAAAAGTTTCAGGATTTAGAGGGGCAAATCAATAGAGTTAACAATTTCGACCTTGAGTGGAGGTTTGAAGGTCATTTTGGGGTCAACAATTTTTTTTCAAAGGAAATCTATTTATTTTTTTGAAGATTCGTATTTTGCAGAAAAAAAGAAATAACTTTTGTCTGAAAAGTTTTATAAAAAATTTCAATTTTAACATATTTTTTTTAATTTTGTAACATTAAAAAAAAATTTTTGCTTTAAAAATTTATGAAATTATAAAAAAAAAAATTTTTAAAATTCATTTTTCCTCAAACATTTAAGATAATAATTTCAAAATTTTTGATCACAAAAAAATTTTTTTGATGTAAATTTTTTTTTTAAATTACGTTAAAATTGAAATTTAAAAAAAAACTTTTCAAACAAAAGTTATTTCGATTCTTATGCAAAATACAAATCTGTAAAAAAATAACCAAGTTTATATTTAAAAAAAAATTGCTGACCCCAAAATGACCTTAAAACCTCCACTCAAGCTCAAAATTGTTACCTTCATTGGGTTTGCCCCGCCAAATCCTAAAACTTTTGTACCAAACATTTTCCATAGAAAGCTTTCGTTTTCCAGCTATTGCGATAAATAAAACAACATTATTAATAATGAAGTGGAGTTAGGCCACTTTCAAAATAAACTTTTTAACTTGAAATTAATTTTGAAAATTAATGTGTTCAAAAAATTTTTTTCCTTTGAATATATTTAACCAAAAATTGTTTTTTATGATAGTTTACTTCTAATTATACACGTTACTACAGTCAACAAAAAAAATTTGAAAAATGGAGTTAGGCCACTTTCAAAATCAGCGGCTCATATATTAAAATGAAAAAAAAATGTGACGATATTAAACAACTTGTATTTTTTATTTAATTTACTATTAAAAATAAATCATTCTCAGTCCTCCAAATCAAACGGTTCAGTTGGCTGTGGCTAACAGACAGATAGACACAGATTTGATTCATTTTTCCGATTTCAGTACGAAACACTAAACATGGGCGTTATTCAGTTGCGATTGTTTTATACAATGATAAAACGTAATTGAATATATCGAATAACTAAATATTGAAAATTTTGCAGATACGATTCTTTTATTTCTAGACGACGAAATATAAAATAAATCAAATACATTTAAGATCTCTTTGACATTATTTACAGAGTTGAGAGTCAAACTCAAGACCCATTGGTTAAAAATACTACTAAAACAACAAGAAAGAACAATTTACGGTTGACATATATCGCGACGTAAAAATGTATCCCCAATTTTAATTGAATACACATGTTGCTTTACGTCGGGACGTTTTTCTCCGCCTTTTTTTTGACACTCAAATGTCGAGAGATGCTGTTAATTTAGCCTGTGAAACAGTGGCGTTTCGTATACAAAAACAATACCTAAATATAAACCCAAACATAAAAAATTCCGGTTTTTGTAGTATGAAAGTCCTTTTCATTAAGTTTTTATATACATATGATATTAAATTATTTGTATATAATTAATATAGGTATAATTTTTACATGAGACTTAAAAAGTAAATAGAAACTGCTATTAATGACTTTTTTTGTATACACATGGATTTCAACTCAATGTTTTTCATAAGATTTGAAAAACGGGTAATATTATGTAAAACCAACAATTACATTTTAAATTAGGTATTATTTCCGTTAGACATCCCTTGTAAAACAACCCTACATAAAAATGACAAAAACACTACTGAGCTGTTGGAAAAGGAGTAATCCAGCCGACAAGAAATGCATTTCATCATCATCAAATTAGATATTATAAATATTAAGGTAAGTTCCTTTTCACTTCGCGACTTATTTTGCGAAATTTCTTACGCTGATTGACTAAAATTTAATTATTTCAACTAATGTATGCATGTTTCCAGTATATTTTACTAAATACTGTTTTTGTTAGTTTTCTAGTTATATTACTTTGTTTCAATCTCAGTCAGTGTAAAATTTTATTTTATTTTTTTAATTGATTAAATTATAATAGAGATTAATTAAGTTAAGGTTTCGTTTTTTCAAATAAAATGGTAGCTTATTACTTTCTACGCCTAGTAAATTCAACTAAATAAATATATTTTTGACGTGAATAACGTCTAATGTTTTACTCCAGATATTGGGTAGGCATTTTAGAAACTTGATGTAACGCGTTGAGATCAGTTTGCGCGCTAGCGAAAAAATTTATAATCAGTGTATCTCGACATTCAGAGCAGCTACAACGTGAGTTTTGGTCTCAAATTATAGATATCGATTAGATCTACGTGATACAAGTTCGCATTTCCACAATTTTGTTTACAAATATTAATTAATTGAATTGAAATAATAATAGTATATTAGAATAAATTCTGTAGAGAGTAACGTTTTTAGTTTTTTTATTTAATTTTTTTAAATTGAATAAAAAAAATAGAAAGCAAATTTCGTATTTCCGCGATTTTGTTTGTAAATATTAATTAATTATTTTTATGTTCGTACAAATCAAAAGAAATAACTATATTATAAATACCAGTCTGAATTTTATTTAACCCCACTGCTACGTATTAACGTCATTCCCTCGACTGTGCATCCCGACAATGATATACCCATTTTTTTTTCTTCAGTTATATAATAATTAAAGAGGTAATTTATCATGTATTTTAGTGGCAATTCCAAGAGAGGAGGAGAGGTATCAGACCCCCCCCCCCCCCGCCCGCGACTAGGTCAATAAGCAATTTTAACTCAACAATCAATATAGATAGAAATAAACGGTTCTTATTATATGTAATAAATTTACAGAAAAAAAAATGAGAGTGCGCCGCTGATGCATTTACATAAAAAGGGTGTTAAATATCATACTGGACATTTCATTATGACTGTAATTATCATTTCTAATAATCCTATTATAATTATTATATATAATTATTCGATTTCATTTTCGCATTTGCAAAACGATTTTTTGTTCTTTTGCCCTCGCATTCGCTTTCAGATATATAAGTACTTTTGTTACAATCCCAATAAATATGTGTAGTATTCCATACAAAAGTAGGTCTATCAACTTTTTAATACAAGACTGCAATTGACTTGTGTCAAAAATACTTAAAAATGTACTTATTATAATATTTTCGTAAATATGACATATCAGTTGTGTCGATAAAAACTTAGCAAATATTGTTTGGAACAGCCTAACAATAAAGTAAGCTATGCAAGTACTAGGACTTTACGCTGAGACGAGACTTTTCTATGTCTCGTTTTGAGACGAGACCGAGACAATACCGCTTAAATTTTAACGAGAAGGGACGATGTAAACTTTTAATTAATCTATTCGAACTTGTTTTTTTTTTTAATTAAATTCAGTCTAGTAATATTATATTTCTAGAATTTTCTTATTATTTGTATACATATAATGTATAATTTATATTTACAGGAAGAGGAGGATATAGAAAGGGGGGGGGGGTACGTCACTTGGTATTGCGGCTCATAAAGGTCTTAATTCAACACAGAATGCTTCAGACATGTATATAAAAAAACCTAAATAATTTGAATACTTCCTTAGATTAAGCATTTAATATGATAATACAAAAGCAGGTTTAATTTAATTAAAATCTTGTGTTTTTATTTCATTAAAATAAATTATTAAAATTCATAATTTCATTTGTAATAAACCAATATTGTACCCCCTCCTGTTTTTCACGTGGCGTCACTGGCTGCGTTCCATTTTACCCGCGCGCGTGTCTTGACAAAGGCAAGTTTTTTACCCACTTGTATTCTCGAGTGAAATTTTGATAGCCACTTGTAAAAACAGCAGCTAGCGCACTTTGGTAGAAAGTAAAATCACTACAGTGCAAATACTTTACGAAACGATAGTAGTTTTTTTTGTTATTACAAAATGGCGAGCCTGTTTAAATGTGATAACCGACACTTCAACTACGAAATTCACTTTTTTGTTTTATAATTATAAAAAACAATGGCTTATATCGTATTTGTATAATTCAAGCTCTGCTTAGATTTTTGGTTACTCGCAATCAACCAGGAACACTTTATTATAATTGATTACATACTATATAGATACTTTCTATCACTTTTATCATTTTAATACTTCGATGTACAGAAAATGTTTATTTTGTATCTTGTTTTAAATCCTATAATAATGGCCAGTATTAAAATTAATTTACTCGTAAGTAAAAGTAAACAAAAATCTCTTTCCAAGGAATCTAATTGTGTTGTATTAAATAATAGTACCTACATATGTATATGAATTTTAGGACTACGCATAAGATGAGACGAGACGAGAAATAGGTATGTTTCGTTTTTTTTCAAAAAAATTAATAGAACATAAATTATTGATGATATTACCTACAATTTTTAATTTGACCATATTTCTCTAATTCGCACTGTATCAAAGTAATTCAAAAAATTCAAAAATCGAGCTCAGTAAACATTCGTATCCGGTTAAAAGATGGTTTTCAAAAATATGAGGTTTTCTTCCCAGACAAAAATTAATCTTGAATATAAAATTTCACCCTTCTACTATTGTCGTATTTGAGTTACAGCGCTTACAGACAGATATATACACATACATCATGGCGAAAATAGCCAGAATGGATTCAGGGAAGATAAAAATGGATAATTCCATCAAAATCCGGATTTCGAAAAAAATCGGCTTCGCTATACTTGATATACCATGTATATTTCATAAACATGGGTATATAAGAAATTTAAAAAGTCAGTTATTCTTATATGTAACAAATAAAACAAAATTAAAAGATCGAACCTTATATATTTTAGTTCAATTATTGATTTAAAGATTAATATGAAATAGTAAATGCATACTAATTATTAATAATCCTTTAAAATCTAACTCTCGACAAAGCTAAAATCCATAGACTATAGACAATATAACGCAGTTTTCAAACGCACTGAAAATAAGTACATCATATAAAAATTTTGGTTTAGGAACAAGTT
Source organism: Sialis fuliginosa (assembly GCA_961205875.1). NCBI lineage: Eukaryota > Metazoa > Arthropoda > Insecta > Megaloptera > Sialidae > Sialis > Sialis fuliginosa. The sequence goes on from OY540812.1 coordinate 16,905,798, forward strand.
CTTTACAAAAAAAAGCATAAATATTTTTACAAAAAAAACGAGTTTTTTCTATTGTCTAAACGAGATCGCCATTAAGACTTTTGAACGGGTTATGAAATACACCAAATATAAACGATGTACCATCAAACATAATTAAAACGTTTATTCAAAGATAGTTTGATCAGTGACGTATGCAGGGGACTTTGGGATTTAACTCCCCTTTGTACTGTTTTGTTGTTACTAATTTAATTAATATAATTGAAGTTTGTAATGTCATTTTGTAAAATAACTTTATATAATTATATGTTTTAGCATTCCGTGCAAAGAGAGACAGTGAGCCAGCCGAAAACAATAACCCTCGGTAGAAAGAGAAAGAACAAGATTGTGGACCGCAGAATGAAGATACTCCAGAAACGACAGTCCTCGTCACGTAGATACTCAATATTTATTTCTCTTATTATGTATACAATAATAATATCTTTGATTCAGTGCCAAACTGGGGAAAAAATGGAACACTTGTGGAATTAATCACATACATAAAACTATCATGAGTTGTGGAGCTTTTGCTGTTTTTTTTTTCAAAAATAATCAAATATTAAAATGAAATTGTAGTAAGTACTGCAGAGACCTGCTTAGTCCGATATGTGAGTAAGTGCACTTTGATAAGATCTTATAGGCTCAACTCAGATGAACCACTGCACAGCCACTAAAAAGTGGCTCGAAATAACCGAGTAATTAAGTAACATGAAATCATATGGAAACGCGTCATTCCAGTCTCACATGGACTACAAACTGAAGTTGAGTTTCGAGCCACTTTTTACTGACTAGAGTTGAGCCTATGATGACATTATTAAAAAAACGCGCACTGTTACTATAGAATTATTATTCTTCAGTATTGCAATTTTTAATTAAAATTAAAATGTTATGAACATTTAAAAAAAACATTTGGGCGCCATATGTTTATTAAACATTGTCGATCAATTCTGCAAAGAACACATCGTAAATGTATATATAATCTCGGTACGGAACATTTATCGTTCGAGCCCGACTCACAATTGACCGTTTAATTATTTTTAACTTATTATAAAATTATCAAATAAATATTTTGTAAATTGTATTAATAAATAAATACATATATGCCACCACTAACTATCAACAACGAATCGTCTTTGTATTGTTATAATATATCAGTGGTCTTCAAACTGTGTTCCGTGAAACCCCTGGGTTCCGCGGTATCTCTCTGGGAGTTCCGCGAGTCAAAATAAAAATTCTAAAAAAAAATTAAAAAGCACTCACGCTACTCGTAGTTGGCCAGTGTTTATAACCAAAAAAATATAGATACCTAATACCTACATTTAGTTATTTCGACTTACGCGAATTCATACTTACGCAATTTGAAAAAAGTGTTTTTTTTTTATTTCGCGGCGCTTTGTATCCCTGCGGCCATTGTCCCAATCGAGATTGTCAAACACCTCACCCTTTCCCCCCCCCCCCCCCCCAACCTTGTCAATATGCTCAAAGTTTATTTTAGGGAATTTATATATTTTTTAGGGTTTTTAGTACTGAGTTGGTGCATTTTGTTTACAATTTTGAACCTTTTTCTCCGCTGCATTCATTTGTTTTACAAAACTGATTGTTATATTTTTTGTTACAGTAAGTCCTCGACTTACTCGGTTTTTTGACTTACATGAAAACCTTTGGAACGAATTAATCGTGTAAGTCGAGGACTTACTGTATTTGAAAATTAATGCATTCCAAGAAGTTACTATTGTGCGTGATATAGCTATATGTGAGTTTTTCTGCTTATAGCCATAATATATTTTTCCAAGGGTGGCAAGTTATTCGCTGAAAAAACCTTATAGTTCTAAGGGTTCTGTGAGTCGACCAATTTTAAAAACACTGTAATATATGAATACTTACTGGTTATTTTTCATATATCTACATATGTATATAAGTTTCAAAACAAACTGTAATAAATTTTCAAAAGCACAAAAATAACTAACTCCCATTCCAGAAGGATCTAGTGACGTGGGTATTGGAAACATTTGAAATGCGTGCAACAAACATACATAAACACGTGATATTTTCAATTAACTGTCGGCGAAAAAACATTTGTTGTTTATTCTCGATCGAAAATAAATCAAGCAATCTTTTTGCAGTGTCTGTATTCACCGATCTTATTTGAAAGGCAAATGTTTTTAAAATATGTCATTCATTGGGAAATCTACTCTCATAAATATTTGTAAAAGTATACTAATATTTAAAAAATACTATTTGTAGAAATGAAATGTTTCTGTTGAAATATGTACGTAGTCTGTTTCTTAAAATTTCGTGTTTTGAATAAGCCTCATGGATTATTTAACTCCTACGTTTATTCAAACAATTAAATACGTTTTTTTTTTTAGATTTTCACACGTTAGAAAAATATTAAACAAAATTGTCGAGTTCTAGACAGGACCGTAACTAGAAACTCGGGGACCCCGGGGCAATAGGTGACCCAGGGACCCCCAAAATATGCAAAAGGAAAAACTGAAAACCTTTTTTTTATCATAGCTAACAAACTGTAGCCTACTCCATATTAGTAAAAAGGTCATTCAATTCAAAATTAGTAATAATTGAAGACCTTATTTTTTGCTCCTAACACAATTTTTCCTATTTACTTACTTACTCCAATTTTTACACTGCGCCCCCCCCCCCCTAACTTCGGGGATCCCGGGCACTGCCCCGGCTGCCCCGGTGGTAGTTACGGCCCTGGTTCTAGAATAGAAAATTAATCCCGTATGGACATCATTATTGGGACATCTTTTTTGCAAACAATTTCGTCCTATGTACTTGTATGCATGACGCTGCATGAGTCCTTTTTTCCTCAGAGAAAAACTCTAAAATTTAAAATCGTTACATGAAAGTTATGAGTCCGTCCTCGGATACCATACTTTCCAACGTTGAATATAACGAAAACAAAAATCCTCACAAGTTGAAGGTTTTAAGGATTAGTAATCAGGGGTTATTTTAGTGTGTAGTTGTAGCTTGTTTCTGCAATTCGAAAAATGAAAACTACAGTTGTAAAAGCTAATTTGTGTAGTTGAAAAAATTGCAATAATACTAATTATTAATACTTTTATATAAAGGATCCAGTTATCCCAAGGCATAAAACAGTCAGCAGATCGGACAAAATGAAGGATATTCAGATATTAATATTAATTGAGTTTTCTATGTATGTGTAAAAATATGTACTTGCCAGAATTTATAAACTATAAGTCTGAGATATGCTCACAATCAGATGAAAGAAGTAGTGGCGTAGGAACGGGGGGGGGGGGGTCGACCCCCCCCCCCGAAATATTCAATGTTCTTAAAATATGCGATATTATTATTATAATTTTAAAATGAATGACCTTTTTTTTTATCATAACCCTCCTAATTATTCAATGTAATCATATAGTTAACTGTATTTAAAAAAAAAGGTCTACAATTTCTGCTTATCACTTAATTTTCAATTGTTTGACCTTTTTTTTTTTAGTCATAAAACTAAAAACAGTTAACTATATGATCAAAAAAAAAAGGTCATTCGAATCAAAATTATAATAATTTCGCTTATTTTGAGGACCCCCCCCCCCCCCGAAAATTTTTCTTTCTACGCCACTGTAAAGAAGTATGTATGTCGTATGGTTGCAAGCTGTCGTTTCACACCAGAATCAATTGAATCGAACAATATGCTGAGTATTAACATCAGAAATAAAAAAAAATCAGATCTGGGCCAAAGTTACCCCCATCACATACAATATCTTGTATACGTATTTTTGAGCACTGAAAACAAATTTGACAATAAAAAAGCTCACCGACTTACACTTTTTTTGCTATAGTCAAAAAATAACAAAAAATTGGAACTTTTATCAATTTTGAGTGGACCGTGATTAATTTTTTCGGTCAAATCTAATGAATGACTTTGTAGACGAGACATTTCTCCCAATTTGATTTTTTGTATCACATATATAAAAACCACATTTTTAACTTTGAACCCCTATAACTAGGAAACAAATCATCATAAAAAGGGGTAATTTGAAAAGTTGAAAGCGTATAAGCGATACAAAAAAGCAAATTGAAAAGAAAAAGTCCGGTTAAGAATACAAGACCTTTTTTGTGGGACTGTGTGTTCAACCTATAATAGTACTTTTTAACTTTTCTATTTCATCTAGTTTTCAAGCAAACACATTACGAATTTGTTTTTTGTAAAATCGACCTTTTTTATAGTATCTATTAATAGATGTTAACACACGCAATATTAAATGAAACACATATTAATTTGATGTTATTGTGAAACAATAACACAAGTTCGTAAAAGTTATTGTTAGAATCAACTTCTTATGTAATATTTTAAAGTTTAAAATTAAAAAAGCTCTCCCATTGAATATGTTTCATGTACCTACCTCGCATAGTTTTAACGGGAGGCTAACTTATATTTTTATAATTTTTAAATTATACCAACATGCCTACCATTTACGAAAATATTTAAAGACGCCGTGGCTACCCAGGGCGCCGCGGATTTGCAGGCTCATCCATTTCATTTATGTAATAAACTTTTTTGTAACTTTTTTTTTTCTAACATAATCGAAGTTATTAAAAAAAAGTTCAAAAAAACCGTTAAAAACGGTATCCTGAGGTCAACCAATGTAAAAATTTCAGTAACGAATTTTCTCATTTCCTATGATGCCAAGAACGAGTAGTTTTGTTTTATATTTTTTCAATATATTTTTTAATTAAAAATATATTTTTTTTTAACTGACATACATATTTACAATATACTTAATATAAGTATTTTTATCATACATTAGCTACAGTATGAAAGATTGATTCAGCTAGATATCGACTATGTTTAATAGAAATGAAATATGTTTTGGCCCAATTCCTAATAATCTATAATTAGATGTTTGTTTGAAAAAATCTTACGTACGATTTCTCAGAATAATATAAAACATATGTATCAATTCTATTCATTTCAAAAACTCAATTCTTAGTTATGTTGTTTTGAAGGTCCCTGAATCACGTACGACCATTATCTCAACGACGTATGTGTGTATGTCTGTCTGTCTGTGAACGCTCTACAGTCAAAACGGTGAGACTTACAAACATGAAATTTTAAACTTAAGGCTCTTGTATACTGTAAATGTGCACCTCCTATTTTTTAAGACCACCGGAAACGGATGTTTACTCTTGTCAATTTCTAATTATTTTTGAAACGGTGCATGATAGAAAAAAATGTTTTAAACAATAGTCATATTTAATTTTTTTTATCTATATAATACCCAATTCATATTTTCAAAATAATGTACCTTTTGAAAGATATACTCTAATTACAGAATGGTACATTATAAATAAACTACCCTGGTTGGCACAAGACATACATCATGAAAGTTAACACTTTCTTACATTACATTAAATTGTTGTTTTTGTTAATGTTTGAGATATATTTTAATTCTATTCTGTGATTTTATTTCAAAAGTTTTTATTATAAATTGTTATAATAATTTTTCTGTTTAAGAAAATGTTGTTTTGTCAATGGCTTCTTATTTGTTTGATATTTCAACAGTTCACCACGTTTTATATATTATTATTTCTATACATCTATTTAGCTGATAGTAAAAATAAATGCTTTTATTTTCAGAAATACCTCTTTTATAAAACGTAGTGAGAATCAACAGCGGATTTTGGCATGGACAACATGGACTACTGCCCAGGGCGGCAAAGTTTTGGGGGGCGGCAGATTCTGGGAGAATACAACTTTTTTTATTAAGTACACAACAACATTTCTACATCTTGTAACAATTTTATGACGATTTCGATTGTCCTCATTTTTCAAATATCCAATATTCGCCTCTATCAATTGAACTATTGATTTCGAATTTGCGCACGATTTTCGTTCTGAACGACCTGATCAACTTGCTGCCATTTGTGTATCAACTCATTAACAGGCCCTTCTTTCCCACTATCATCAACTATAACCGATATTTATTACCGAAAAACATATTTATTTCGAAATTAAATTAATTTTTTTAATAAATTCTTATATATTTATATAGTAACTAAATGAGTCTACGTCTTACTTTCTTGTATTTAAATCGATATTTGTATGACAAGTTGAAATTTTGCCAAAAATCGACATTTGAATTTTTTCGATTTTTCGTAAATTTTTTTTACGAGTTTTAAGGTATTATACATGTCATTATATAGATTTTGATACGCTGATTCCAAATCCGTCAACTAAAATCAATTCCGACCACGCGTTCAAAAGTTATTCCATTTTTTCTCCAAAAATTTGAAAAATCTAAAACTTTGAAAGGCTATATCTCGAGAACGGTTTAAGATACAGACCTGCGGTTTGAAGCATTCAACTTTTCACGTCATTTTCTATACAATAAACATACTTTTAACGAAATCAAAAATTCAAAATTTTTTAGTGAAATTTCCTGCAGTGAACTTCAATATATATATTCTAATAATATATTTAAATTATTTATTAACTGAAACACATATTTGTATTAATTTACCCATAAAGTAAGGGAAGCACTGCTTTCCCTGCTTCCATAGACGCTTCGCCACTGATCCATTAATTTATGCTTATCTACTTTTATTTGTCTATCCTAACAAAATAGTGCTCTGTCAAGGTCATAGGGGCCCCAGTATTTTAATGTGCCCAGGGCCTCCAATAGATTAAAGACGGCCCTGCTCATTAATCATTAACTACATTCGCCCATATTTGTTTACTTCAACAATCGGATATTTGAAATATGCAATTGTTGAAGAAAATAGGTTATGTTTTCCCTTGGTAGAGGGGCGGCAATATTTTTTTGCCCGGGGCGGCACTTAACGAAAATCTGCCGCTGGTGAGAATGACTACGGAACCCTATCATGTGCGTGCCCAACACACACTTGGCCGTTTTATTTTAGGGAACATCCTCTTTTCAATGGATGAATTTGTTTTTAGATAATGTTATTTTACTAAATTAAACCTTTAATGTTTAATGTTTTAGAAACAAGTATGATTTTTTTATCGTTATATTCATAATTTATACTATAATTTTAGTATAATTTTTATTGTTAAATAAAATAATTGAGTATAAATACTATATACTATATACCTAGTAGAACTTGAATTTTATAGACGGTTTCGATCAATATTAAATTACACATTGGAACAACTTTCATAGAAGCAAATTACAACAATTGGTTAATATAAAGATTATAACGTAATATTTTTATTTAGGAATCGAGTGAAATTCTTATATAGCTACTCCACCCCCTCTTGATCACATGGATTGTAATTGCATCGATTACATAAGAAGAGATGCAGGACCGTTTCAAGACTATTTCTTAAATATGTAGGTATCAACTAAAAAAATTGCAGAAATAATATGAAATGAATATGTATGTATGTATCATAGGAATTTCATAATTTTTAAAAATCTTTATTTAACATTAAGAAATTATTTCAGAGATAAGAATCAATGTAAAATATTTGAATATCACAACAATTATATTTGATTCGTATCTTTCAATTAAAAATATGATAACTATGCAAAAGTAGGGCTCCATCTATTTTTTGCTCTAACATTTTTTTTTTAAAAGATAAAACTATAAACTTTTATTTTTATTTTTGTTGTTTGTGCGGATTGCTAAAAAATGTTCCAAGTCATTGAGTTCAGGGACACATTTGAAATTTGGAAAATCATTAATAAGTTATTTTTGTAAATTTTTCAATTATTGAAAAAAATTTTTATGTATTTTGATGTAAGAAAGACGATGCTGCAAGAAAAATCGAATACCAAAATTTTTAATATTTTTATTATTTATACTTGAATGAATAATATTTAAACGAAACAATATATACATTTTTATGCTGTTTATTTCTAATAAAAATAAATGATTAATTTAAACAAAAAGATTATTTTTCTCATACATTTTTCCCATGCAAATTATTTTAAAATTTCTGAAGTGTCGAAAAAATATATGGAATCAATAAGCGCCAAGTAATAGTGTGTACTATTAATTTAAATATTAATTATTGCATATTCGAATGTTTAATCGTTTTGAAGGGGGGCCGAGATATAATTATCCCACTAAAAGGCGAAGATTTATTTGTATTGTGTTTTTAGATAAAAATCGAATACAAAACCTTCAAAATGATTAAAACTTCGCCTTTGCACAATTTTTAATACCCTACTGCAGTCTTTGAAAAAATAAACAGCAACACACAAACGTTCTATTCAGTGGTCCTAGGACACCTTGGAATTGTAAAAATCGATATCATACGAACTAATTGAAATATTCAATTTTTCTTGCAGCATCGTCTTTCTTATATCAAAATACATGAGAAGAAATTATTTCAATAATTGAAAAAAAATTAACAAAAATGATGATTTGTCAAAATTTCAAATGCGTCCCTGAACTTGATGTTTATACTTATCGACTAAGAATATTTTTTTAACAATCCGCAGTAACAGCAAACATAAAAAAATCCATGTAAATATAATTTGTTAATTTTTTAGAGCAAAAAATAGGTGGAGCCCAGCTTCTCCATAGTTATGAAAAATATAATTATTTTACTAACGAAAAAAATTAAATACCCACATCTCATCTATGTTTCTGTTACACAGAAATAATCAAGATTGTCAATCTCTACTTTCTTTTGTAAAGTTAAAGATAAAATTAATAAAACTTTAAACATTCACAGTCCTTCCCTGTCTATTCCACCCTCGTATTTATAAAAGTAAACGACTTTCAAGATCCACTAGGTTGCTGCACTAATTACATCGAGTAATTGGACAGAAAATAAAAAATTAAGTATAATTTAATTAATTTATAAACACCTACCGACGATGTTCTGCAAAATGTGTACAATTTTCATTTACCATTTCATTTTGTTATTAAAAATATATACATGTAATGAAAAACGTAACAAATTGGACAGTATTTGGAGGTATAAAACTACTTGTATGAATACAGAAATAAAATAGAAACTTGAACAATTTTTGTTAAAGTATTTAGTGATTCGCAATCATTTTAAACGGTGGCATAACGGTTACTTAGTTATAAGAACACTTATAACTAATAAGACAGTTTAGTACCTGTATTGATTATTTATCGATGTATTTTTCATTTATTAAGGATCTAAAATAAAGGGTTCTTGAATACTTATTTTCTATTTATATTACCTTTTTCTAAGTTCGTATGGCAATGTCCATAAATTAAGTAAGGCTTTAAGGAGGGGGGTCTAAAGGGTTATTTACGTACCTTTTTCTCATTAATTATCTTATATATTTTATTTATATACTTTGCTACTAATATACATATATTATATTGAAAAAAAATAAGGAAAAGGGGGTTTGTAATTATTAAATTGAAGAAAATTGTATTATAAGTTATATAAGGAGGAATTAAGAATTGAAAGAATTATAGATAACATTATTATGTAATTAAATAACTTTAACATTATTTAAGGGGGAGTAATACCTTCCCAGTTCAAGTACTGAATGGTGAATTAATATTAAACTCTTTTTGATTCAACAACCATATAAATACGCGCCTGAAACTCATTTTATCTTTAATGTATGTTCTGTTATAAAAAAAGAAACTATTTTTAGGTTTAATATTATTTTTAATTTGTTGGAGCTGAGTTTACAGACCTTTAAATACACGAAAAGTGACATAAATTTTAATTAATGCCGTTATATGAATATAACATAATAATTCATTAAGTCGTGTACTAAAAAAGTATTAAGTGCTAACAAAATATGACTACGTAAATTAATTATTGGATGTGCTGCACAGTGCAGGCGACACAGGACCGGATTCAAAATGTATTTAATTTTAAATTTACTTTTAGAAAACACAGAAAATATATGTATAGGTACATTCTGGTTCAGGGTCAATTCATGTACCTTTGTAAAAGATTGCGGGTCATCTCGATTTGCATGCGCACATAAATAGGACTTTTAATACAACTAAAATATTTAGGACCATATACAGGATGGGGCATTTAAAGTGTTACAGATAATTATCTCAGAACCATCGCATATTTGAAAAAAATATTTCAATCAAAAAATGGTTGATTGTGAGAGTGTAAGCGAATAGTAATATTTATTTGTTATTTTATCGTGGCCTTCCAGGATATTTGAAGGTCAACATCATTTTTTTAAATAGGAACCTATAATTTTTATTTAGTAATCTTATTCTACGTGAAAACCCCCGAATCTTTCACTGAAAACTTTTTTTTAACAACCTTAACTTTACGAGATATATCTAATAAAATCATTTCGAGATTTTGAACAATCAAGAATTTTTTACTCAGAAATCATCAACTTTAGAGAAAAGTACAAGATACAAAAAATGTTTATTTTGGTCTAATGAAACTAGAATTTTTTTTAACATTTCGTATTTTTTTTATTTTTTTTTTTAAATACAATAAATAAATAGTTTTTAAATTAAAAAAATAACTCTCCAAGTTTTATTAAACCAAAATAAACATTTTTTGTATCTTGCACTTTTTCTCTAAAGTTGATGATTTCTGAGTAAACAATTTTTAAATGTTCAAAATCTCGAAATTATTTTGTTTGATATTTCGTCAAGTTAAGGTTGTTCAAAAAAAAGTTTTCAGTGAAAGATTCGGGTTTTTTTTACATAGATTAAGATTACTAAATAAAAACTATAGGATCCTATTTTAAAAAAATGATGTTGACCTTCAAATATCCTTGTAGGTAGACCACGTTAAAATAACAAATAAATAGTACTAAAAAAATTTTTGTTGAAACATTTTTTTCAAATATGCGATGGTTCTGATAATAATCTGTAACACTTTAAATGCCCCATCCTGTATAATAATATGTCAAAAATCATCCAATTGTTCAACAAAATATTTGAAAGAGAAGTGATCATAGTTACCTAAATTAATAAAATAAAATATTGAAACCGAAAATTATAGAATTATTTATTTTATTATAGAACAGTTGTATGCTGTGACATCATGGAAACAAAACACGACTTGATAAAGATTTTTTTAATCTTTTGATGTTAAATCTTATGTATTATTAGTCACGATACTGCACAAGAAAATGATCAAACTATTGGTGAAAACCGCATTGAAATCGGTTCAGTAATTTCCAAGTCTATAAGCCTCATACAAACATTCATTTTTATATATAGAAATTATATTTTTCTCTATAATTTAATACAAAAATGTATCCTTATTATAGATACTTATTTCGATTACAAAAATCCTAATTCAGTAACTATACATACCTTATACATCAAAATAACAGTCATCCTTTTGAGACATCTGCCTCTATGCATATCCTACAAGAGCTAAGAGATTTGGACTTTTGTAACATCAAAACGGCCGTGGAAATAAGCGCATGCACTGCCAACCGCGAAATCAGATAATAGTCAATTGCGCACGCCCAAACTTGTGTTCTACAAGCACTTGTTCCAATATAATACATATAACTGATAATTATTTAATAAATTATTCTTATTAAATACTTTCAGATTTATTTACACACTGTTTAAGGATATGTTGATTTTTTTAAATTAATTATTTTGGACATGGGCGATTACGACTTTTTAATTTCTTTCTTAATTATTGTCAGTTTTTAATCATTTTTATGTTTTAATTGTTGTTTTTAAAGTAGTTCTTTATTTTCATCTATTTATGAATATATATTTTCATCTTAAATTTACTGAAATAAAAATAGTTTTAATAGTAAGTACGTAAATAAATCATTTTGGCTACATTGATTAATTAATTTCACTAAAGTAAAAGTGTAAATATGTAGGTATTCCAACTATTTTTATTTTTTTGCATTTACAGCAGTTTTCAGGAAATATATATTTGTACTGAACTTCTTGATTTTATGTAAAACAAATTAATAAAAATTGATTATACATTTATATGTACAATAATGTACATATTTTATACAACTTTTAATAATTTCGTCGTTATAAAAATACCTATTTATTTGATTTTTAATTTATTTTGAAATACTTTTATTTGTACTCCTCCAAGTCAACTTACTTTGTTTATACAGAATCAAACTATTTTGATTTGAGATATTTTATTTAAATCAAATTAGCAGAGCTGAGTTCAATTTAAATGTTTTATTTTTAAAATTGTGAATATTTACAATATTCACAAAATGTATATAAATAAAAGAAAAGAAATTATCAAGATAATTTTTTACATTAAAAAATAAATTTGATATTTTTTATCAGTAATTTTATTAAATAGAATTTCAAAAATATAATTTATATTTTAAATTTCAAATTAAAATAAAAAATTTAGAAAGAAACGTTTTAATAAAGAAAACTGCTAAATTAAACATTGTTATTAATATTATTTATAGTTGACAATTTAATTAACAAAAGGATCGAGAGTCGAGACTGATAACAAAAAGACAATCCCACATCCTGATTAAAGAAAAAGCACACCCCTTGAAAATGTACACATTGTCACACAAGGAATATATTTCCGAAATAAATAAATAACACACATAATATACTTTACAAGAATAAATCGAGAACAACACTGTAACAAAACACTAACACAAGAAAATGCGGTTTTCAATTGTTTGATTTTCGAAAATAAACGTATATACGAGATAGGTGTTGAGAGAGTCAATAATGGAATAATAGACGAGACATAACCTCAAAACACAGCTAGCGCTGTCGCGGACGGCAGACTGAGCACCAGAGCGCAGTCACACGACCTGCCGGTCGGCGGCGCTACCATGTTGTCATGGAAACGGCACACAGCCGGTCTAGAGATCGACGAATCGGAAAATCGCTTTCATGTATGATCGATGAGCGCTCAGGATGCCGCTCCAGACGACATCTTGTCGTGTTCTTTCGCGTTAACATATTAACGGATACAATGACGTCACGATGATTGTTGATGTTTTGTAACCATGGATACATATATTGTTGCAACAATTGACGCCACATACTCGTTTTGAATTCTATTGGATTTATTAAAACAAAAAAAAGACCGAAAATTTAAAGATAATTCTCCTAATAATAAAAAAATATAAATTGTCAATATTTGTGTATTTTTATACACACTTGATTCATTAAAATTGCAGAAAAAATATATTTTCAATTAAATAAGAAACCACAAAATTTTATTTGCAGTTCAAAAAAACATTTACTTAAATATAATCAATTTATTTACATTATTATATACAAATATATAATTCAAGCTATTATTATCTAATTAAAATTCATTTTAAAAACATAACTTTTAAACTAAAACAGCATAATATTAATGAGGCTTCAAATCAAATATTTCAATGAGCAAAGGTTCTACATTCGATGGGTTTACATCCAAATAGACACTGATAACTTCATCATTGAGTTTGTGCAATTCCGATATTTTTTGTATCAACTTAAGGAATGTTGATCTTGCTTCACAACCTTGGTATACGCTTTCTAGATATCGTCTTAATAAATAATAATAAGAATTCTAAAAAATATTCACACATTAAAACTTTGAATTAATCAAAAAATATTTATTTTATAATTAATTGTAAGATGGTACTTCGCTTTGAAGAAATACTATGTTTTCTGTAGAATTTATGGAAACCAAGAAGTCACAAGTATCTCATAAGCTAAGAAACCATTACATAGGTTATTTTATATAGAATTATGATGCCAACCTGTTCTAGTTTAATAACATCATGATGCACAACACGTGGTCTATCTGGTGTGAATAAAGTTATGGCACATAAAATAAGAATAATGTTTTCATCCATTCTCCAGCGGGGATCAAACGTTCGGATAAACCTCTCAAACTCCTGATAAATGTTTCCTTTAGCTTGTTTTAACACCTCCACTTTTATTCTACTCATCGATTCTTGGCTGTGAGGTATCTAAATAAAAATTCATGTTTTTCACAAATTGATAACAAAATAAATCAACAAAAAGTAGACTTAACGGGGAACACCACTGTGATAGATAAAAAAAATCGAATAATTATGAGTAACTTTTTGATCGTACTGTAATACGAGAACTACCTTAATCAATTTGGCGCCTAAATTACGTATTTAATTGAAATTAACTATTTCTTACCAAAAGTATTTAATCATATACAAAATAATATAAACTGTTACCTTCCATGCTTCTTTAGTATGATCGTATGTCATGGCACTCCGTAAAATCATCATCTCTGTACATCCTCCTTTCAACAAAGCTACTTGATCTTCCTGACACATATTTTTAAATGCATTTATTTTCTTTGCCATTTTGATCAAACGACGAATAGCAATCGCTGTTAAATTAATAATATCTAAGAGAACGGGATCCGTTGCACTGCGTGGATTACTATCTGCCTTTATTAACATAATCAAAAGAAAATAAATATGTACATCTACAAATTAATATATTTTATAAAAAAAAATAATACCAAAGAACTAGAAGTTGTATTGAAGTTCTTAAACAAACTACCCATTTTAAAAATTTCAATACACCTTCGGACATCTACTATTTATATGAATGTAACTTGGAACAAATTTTAAGATTTTCAGTTTATATAATATAATAGTGGTTAAAGATTTTAAAGTATGTCTTCCTTGTGGATCACAATAAAAATAGTTTGAATACCTTATGTAAAGAAATATATAAACTTAAACTAATTATGTAGGATGGTTTAAGAACTCCAAGTCAACAAAAATACAACACTGTCATCAAGGAATATTTTAAGTAAGAAAACAAAATACCACAAATAATTTATATCACAGGCATGAGAGATTATAGTATTGATGCAAATTACACTGGTACCTCCTGATAACGAACTCCCGTATAACAAAGCCACCATACAACGAACGCTCGGAACCCCTCTATAGTGAACAAAACGAGTTCTCTTCAACCCTCACTCCTGCGCCGAGTAAATGAAAGCCACTCATAAATAATAAGAGAAAGAAAATATTCGAGTACTTGTGTCTCTGTCTTAGGAACACATTGCACTTATGTTTGTGGGTATGAATAGGTCGAGTAATGTACTTTGAACAAGTGTTTAACAAAGATGGAAGGGATGCATCATCCTTTCTTTCTCTTTCTACCGACAGTTAGCATTTTGGGCTACCTTACTTACTCTATGTTATATCATCTCTATGTTTCCGCAGCGATCCATCGACATTCACACAGAATTTTCTGTTTCTTAAGATTTCTCATACAATTAAAAAACAAAAAATAATGTAAAAAAAACGTTTGTATAACGTATGTACATACGCGTATCTACTTGTCAAAACTCTGATGGACGCCATTATGACGCAACATTCTGCACATACCATTCACGCATGTTGTAGAGTAGGATACCCCTCTCGCGTTCGTAGTATGGGGGTTCTCGGCTCCCGAGCCATTCGTTATCGGAACCTCCAAGTTTACTAAATAATTAAAAACAAACAAAGGGTGCAACGCACTTTAAACCTACAGTCGTCTGCAATTAATGAATCGATGTCATCATCTAAAGGCTGCAGCAAAGCTTTGTTAGCTACAATTAACTCATGTAATTTTGCTCTTTCAGCATCGTTCAACTCTCTTGAACTACTTGCTAAAGATGTATATGCCTCAAACTCTAATTTGATTGCTTCACATAATATCGATTCTATAGAATTTGGTTCAATAGGTATTCTAGAATGAAAAATATATATTAAAATATAAGGCTTCCATGAAAAAAACATTTAACCATTTTATAATAACATTTTTCAAGAATATATTATAATTTCTAGCAATAATCAAGGATTTACAGCGAGGTATACAATTAACATATATATATATTTATACATATACGAACAAAAATATTTATAAAGCACTTTTGAAAATTATAACCAATATTACTGTACCTTTGTACATCCTGTAAAACATCACGCGTTACATCAGTAACAGGTAGATTTTGTTCTGATGTAAAGTTCTGGTTATGGAAATGACTGTTGCAAGGAGTCTTTCCATTATTGATCAATTCTGTAAGAAGCGGTGCCTCCTGAACTCCAGACACAGGAGATGCAACATTACTACCAACGTCAGATCCACCGTAATGAACGCTTTGTGTCATACTGTCATCATTGGAGACATCGATTTTTGCATTCATAATCACGCTAACGTTATTAGAACCTTCATGTACTTCGTTTGCTTTAATGCTGTCGTTAGATTCATCTTTTAGATAAACATTTTTGGATTTATTATTTATATGTTCGTCACTGACAGCAAACTTCTTTTTTGCTCTGTTTTGTTCTATTTTTTTTCGTTTTAAGACTTTATCTTCTTCTGACATGATGTACTCTTTCTTCATACCAATATTGAAACATTTTTCTAATCTACATTTTTGACAAAATCTTCTAGTAACTATTGTGATGTCACATTGTTCATTGAATGGACATCTAAATTCTTTTGTTGTCAATGCATTGCGTCTGAAAAATGCTTTGCAGCTTTCGCAAGTTAATGCGTTAAAGTTATATCCTAATGCTTTATCTCCACAAACTCCACAGACCTTATTCATTAAAGATAGATCAGCAGAATTACTTTTATCTGCAGTTATAGACATTGTCTTGTTCATATTTTCATTTATATGAATTCATTTATTATACTATCATTTAAATTATAAAATGTTATTCTCAATTGAGGTTATTTTCACTTATAATTTTTACACAAAAGTAATGCATAAAACAGCGTATATATTTCACTACAAAATCCATTCTAAAAAAAATTATCTAAACAATATTTAAACATTTTAATTTAATTTAATCACAGTGCAAAAGTCAAACTTGAACACAGATTAGAAAGCACAGCTTTGATAAATTGAAATTCTAAATACATAGGTATACATATTAATCTTTCTGTATTTTTGCAAAATCTTCTTTTCCAGAAATAGCTTACGACAGTTAATGTAGCATAAAAGATAAAATATTATCACCTTATCACTATTCAAAATAAATTGATCATTCGATGACTGTTACCAACGTAATACTTGAGATAATTTGTCAAAATTAAATTATGACTCAATTATCAACTGCTCCATATTCTGAAAAATAATAAAACGCTATTTAAGAATAAACGAATATTCAATATTTTATAAAAGAAAAAAAATATAATCATATATGTAATGTATCAAATTATATATTTTAATAAATAGGTATAGCACTAAATATAATATTACAAATGACAAAATTAATCATTTTGTTTTCTGTGCTGGTTTCTGTCCTTTGTCACAAACAAAACATGTAATAATAATGATTACACGTGATCCTTAACCAGTAATTTGATTGGTTTAAAAAGCTGCCATATTATTGCTATATTATTATGTATTTGAAATTTAATTCTTGTACGATTATATATTTAAAAGTTGAATACGCATATTAATAATTAGTTTAATCATATATTAATCTACCAGTTAATTATTAAATGGTTTAATGAGTGAAAATGCAGGATTTCAATTCTTCTAGATAATCAAAATGATCTTACAAAGAATTCATTAATTCTGATAGGTACTTCAAATAGCTATTGACTTTTAGAAAACATTCTTGCATTTCAATTAATCTTAGATTAGATAGTTTTTCTAAATATAATATTTGTATCTTAAGCTATACAATCTTACTTACCTTTATTGAGTAGGTAATATTAAAAAAGTATATCATAATATAAAAATTAAAATGTAATGCAATAAAAATTTATATAAAACTTTTTAAGTTGTATTCCATCATGTTTTCTATATAAAACAAGTTTGAAATTAAAAATAAATTTAAAATTCTAATTCATAAAATATAATTTTTTTATTGTTATAATTTTATACCTATACAATATATTAATATATTTCTCTTTTAATAGATTTACATTGTGCTTTTGGCCATTAGCACAAATTAAATTTATTACAAATAAATTGCATACCATTGCACCATCATAATTAAAGAAAATATAATTTTATATTTAGCCTATAAGTTTATATAATATATTACTTATATTAATATATAGTAGGTTAGCTAGTATATTAATTAAAACTATATATTTTTTGCCTGCTTTCCAACAATTATTTTGCCAGTTAGATCTGCCCAGTTTATAATAATAATAATAATAACAATATATTATGATATCTATAACTATATATTTGTAGTATAGAATGCATTAAATCCGTATATATATATTTTAAAAATATAACCTCATAAATGTCAAGAAAACTCATAAACCGATTATATTATTCATCAATTCAATTATTCAGTTCATAAACCTAATACATAATCCTCAAAGCTGTATAAATATTTAGTCGAACTAAAATAATTTGAATTTCACTATACATATTATACAAAAAAAGTTAGGCCTGAAGTATATATACATATATAAATACAATTAAACTGTAAATCCCTTTTACATAAATACATATTTTTAGACCGCTTTTAAAAACATTTATTAAGAGTACAACTAACATAGCAGTCATTAAAAACATCAACTTTTCTAAGATAGGTACCTACTTTCAATACCTATATTTCTATAAAACTAAATATATTATTTTTCTAATTTTATTATCAGACTTACACAAAATAATGAGCAGATGTGTTTCACTAAATTATTATTTCTAGTTCGACTAAATATTATAACAAAACCGATATTCTCAATTACACTACTCAAAATGACATTCAAAATTACGTAAATATAAATGTTTCTATTAAAATAAATAATTAATGGAAGTCATGTAACACAAAAGAATAAAACTTTTACAGCTAAAATTACTTTTTCATTCATCACAAACAAAAAGTACAGGCACATTTTATAATTTATTTAATTACAATTTTAATGCAATAAAATCTAAAATTTTCATTAAAAATAATATTAACAGTTTTATACAAAATGTACCTGTTTATAAAATTTATTCGTAGCCAACCTGATTGTTTACTATTAACATATAGCAATGTACGTAGAGAATATATAAATATTATAATGCAAAAAAATTGAAAAGATAAAAATAAAATATTAATAAATAGTTCAAATCATAAAAACACAATTTACAATTAAGACATTTAAAATGAATTATAATTTCATAAACAATCAGAAAGGTACAAATTTTTAAGCTAACAAAATTATAATTATATAAAATGTATTTTACATAATATACAATTAAAAATTATTGCACAAAAAAAAATAAAACAAGAATTTTGATTTATTTAAAAAATGTACTTTTAAATCATTTCAATAATTGAAACTGAAAAAATAAAAACAAATATTGATGTTTTAAAATGGCATAATGAAAAAATATTATAAAGACCATTTACTTAAACAGAACTTTTTTTTTTTTTTTTTAATTAGGAACAATTTAGGCCAATTTAATTCAACCACAATTTGATTAATTTAAAATAATTTCATTTTAAAATCTAAGGTTTTTAAATGAATTTATACTTTTGAGTAAATAAAAGTTGACAAAAATTTTGTGGGTACATTTCCTGTATTAATCAAAATAACAATAGCAGTATTACAAGAAGCAAATTTTTACATTTAAGACCCATTGCAAAAGTTAATTATACATATAACATAATGAAAAAATACACCAAGTTAAGAAATATTAAAATACAACCCTGTAGTTAATATTTTTATTTTTTTAGAATGGAATGTTCTAAAAGTTAAATGATATATATATATACAATATATATATATATATATATTATATTATATTACCTAGATGGTAAAATGCTTTTTTTACTATTTGACATGTTTTTTGTCAAGAATTCATGACAATTATTTTTTAGGAATACAAATAATTTCATAAAATAATTTCTTCTTAATTAAACAAGAAATATAATCTAAAAAGAAATTACTTCACGAGTAATAAAATTTTATATATAATACCATTAAAAAAATCATTTTTTACATATATATTTCAAATAACATTTATTTCTAATATGATATTACATTTGCTTCATTAATCATTTTTTTAAATGAAAATTTTGAAATCGCTACTACTGTTTATAATTTTAAAAATGTACAAATCATACAAAATGTTTAAAAAAATATTGACCTAAAAATATGTAAATATATATATTATTACCTAAAAGCGTTCAACATTTAATAAAAAAATTTAACATTCAATATAATTTTTAGCTAGAATCCATGCAGAAGTTATTATAGTTAATTTCATTGTTTAATTAAATTGACACTTAAAATAGATAATTTGTCTATTATTTATATCAATATATTAGTTACAAATAATTTTTAAATATTTAATGCATTTTTAATTTACTTTTGTTTGTAAATAGAAAATTCTTTTAAAATTTCTTCACAATCATTTGCAAAATCATTCTATATTTAATATTTGGACGAATTCATTTCACTTAAAAATTAATGTAAATATTTTATAAAAAAATACAAATGATTTATTTGTTGAAACCTCCTTGTTCGATGTAATTAAATATAAATTAAAATCTGGTCACTAGAAACACAATAATATTCTTTTGATATTATGAATATTAAATGTACATTTTAATCAAATGAAGTATTATTAATTTTTAATTGCTTTCATAAATAGACAAAGAGGCAGAAAGTTATCAGTTTTGTCGTTATCACATACAGCGCAATATATATGTATCTTTACGCACTTTTTTAAAAGCCATTAACTAATGTGGTTGTGTGTCAAAATTTATAACAAAGCGGTAAATTTATTCTAAACACAATTCAATATGTGTATAAATATTCTAATATTTTATTTATTTTACTATTTGTGCTGTATTAAAAAACAAACAAAATAATTAACTTTGTTGTCTTCTAGGTCATTAGCACACATTTTATATTCTGAACATTTAGATATACTAAATTTGGTGGTTGTTTGTCCACATATATATAATTTTTACTATACAAATTTCTAAACCCTGTATTACAATTTATTGTTAATTTTTAAATTTTGATACATAACCACACATACAAAATCAAATATGAATATATTATACAATATTTTAAAAACTTCAACTATTATATACAATAGCACCAATAACGTATTACCAATATTAATATAAATATTAGATATGGAATTGTGACAATGTATTTTAATAATAAATCCAAGAAACAAAAAATACAAAACGATTAAAAAATGTACGTTAAGCGAAAAAAAAAACAACTTTAATCCTTGATAAATTGCGTTGATAAATGATTATTTTTTAAATTTTGTAAATAAATTTTTCAATTGTATTTTTTATTAAAAATAAAACATTGGATTTTTTTGATTCATAATAAATAGATCAATACCTAAAATATCTCCACAATCAAACCACTTAATCTATGTATACAGTATTTCTAAAACCGGACTTGTTTGGTATCATCGGCTAATAAGCTATCGAGACCTGGTGAAGGTTTAGGATAGGTATGGTTAAATATAATAATGAAATGGATTGTGTATAGGAAAATAGTGTTTGGGGTGTCATGTTTTGAAAAAGTTTAAGAAACACTGATATGAATAGTACAATATATAATTTTTCATTATGATTAAATCATAAGAGTACACATTTTTCATATAGCAATACAATAGGAAGAACTGAATTGTACAAGTTAATTTTTTACATGAAGATATTTTAGTTTTAATTATTAGCACCCTCGTACAATGTCTATGTAAATAAGTATATTATTATATGATTATAAAGTCACTAGATTTTTATATATTTTAAAATTAAATTAAATGATATAGTTTTCCACATTTCTGTCATGTACCAAATATTGTTCTTAAACTAACAGTTATTTTATTTTTAATACATTTACCAGACAACTTTTTTTTAAATTACAATTTATGATGAATTTGAATAGAACAAAGTGACTTTATGGTCTTCTATATATCAGTATATAAAAAAATCTAATAATACTCGATTTAAAAATATTTAAAAATATGTCCTTTAATACTAGATGCAGACGCTTTTGTCATAAAATAATGTCATATGATATAACATGTATAAAAAAAATATTTTAATAGCAAAAATATAGTATTACAATAAAAATTGTGATCATTTACACTATACAAATATATATGTATATATGTATATAATAAATATTTATATACATATCACTTTTACTTTCGATACAAAATGTAACGTTGGAAAGCAGTATATATAAATTTTTTTTGTGTGCACAAATCATAAAAATAGAGCTCTTTCAGTACCTTATAAATAACATAGTCACAACTGCTTTGTTTTCTTTACTTGCCAAACATGGAACAAACAACAGCACACAATTTTTCCTAAATAGTATTACATTGAAACATCGATATGTAAATTTAATGCAATTGTTTCTTTGATTGATTAAATAATAATAAAAAAAACTAGATATAAGTACTATCTTCAGAAAACAATTATTTTACTTTCATAATATTGTACACACATTCTTTTAAAAAATTATAAAATATTTTAAATTTGTTCCATTTTTAGCAAAACAAACATAATCATCTTTTAGCTCTTTTTACATTGATTAGCATGACAGAGATAAACCTATGGTACACTGAGAGAAAGAAAACATATCACACAATTACGCTACGGCATATATCATCAAATAAAAAATAATTAAAAATAACCTCAGAGTCATACGACGGCTGCAAGACGAGACGACAACACGTACCCTGGCAGTGGAATAAATCGCCGGTAGGTAACTAACGGAAGCAAGTGACAGTCTTCGTATATCGTTCTGCGTTTCATCATACTGACGATTGTCTCCAGTTGATAAACGACTCGACGAGCATGCCTGACAGAATAGCAAACCCTCCAAACAATATGACTAACAAAAGTGTCTTCTGTTTGTCAGACATAGGTCTGTCGTCATGAGAACCCGGGAACCACGATGGAACCAGAGTGCGTTGGGTTTTGCGACCACGACTGGGGGAGCTGGTAACTGGCGTCGTACACGCCAGTCTCTGGTTGCTTGCCGACTCAGCTGTTGGTGTCGAGAAATTGGTTTGGACATACGAGCCCGGTAGTTCACCACTCACCGCTTGCCTCACAGCACAAACACGTACTGAATATTCTGCACTCGGTTCAAGCTCTGTCATTGTATATTTTGTATCTTGTCCTTTGTATACCTACACAAATAGTTTGATTTAAATATTTAATATATTTTACCACACATTGTGCAAAAAGACATTTTATGTTGTTGTAAAAACTTTTGATTTTAAATTACCTGTTTGTAATCTTGATCCCGCACCCTCGTTAGCTGCAACACATAAAAGATAGGGTCAGTTGACGTTAATCTGCAGGGAGCCCATTCGACCGTGCACGATTTCTGAGTAACTTCGACAGTCTTCAGCATCTTGGGACAAGGTGGCGGAGCGACACTTGTTACAAATTCATATACGTCCGACCAATCTCCTGGTCCAGCAGCATCCGTTTCTGCTGCTACACGAAACCTGTATGTTGTGCATTCTTGTAACTTGTTCACTTTGTATGTGTATCCCGTACCCTGGTAAATACACTGGAACTCTTTTAACTTCCTATTATCAATCTCTACACAGTATCGTGTGAAGTCTATATTCTTTCCATCACCCCATTTTAATTTCAAATAATTGTGTCCGATACCTACACATTCTAGTATCGGCGGAGGTGGAGGTGGAGGTAATGTTGTCACCCGCACAGTCGAAGAGAAAGGACCGCTACCAATTATGTTCACAGCTTGTATTTTTATTTTGTAAGTTGTGTCAGGTGTTAAATTTTCAAGCACATATTCAGTCAAAGGTTCTTCTGTTGATATAAGCTTTTCTCCAATCTCAATATTATAATGCAAGATTTCAGCTCCATTATTCTGAGGTTCACTCCAGTATAAGGTTACGCTAGTTGGTGTTGACTCGTATTTTGGTGTTAAAATGCCAGATGGAACTGATGCAGGTGTCAAAGTCACTGCTATTGGCGAGAATTGACTACAACCAGCTGAATTGCATGCTTGTACTCTGAAAAAATATGACGTAAATGGTGTAAGTCCTTTGACTTCATAACTAGTTGAGCCGCCTTGAAATATCGAGCTGAAATTTTCATCTCTATCACTGCTACCAATCTCTAGTCTGTACTCTGATACTGGCGCTCCGTGACACTGTGGTTCTTTCCATTGAACGTATATGGAAAACGGTGATTTTGCATTGACTTCTGGTTTTTCAGGAGCATCAGGTGCTGCTGCTTCACTTGTGACTGACAAAGCTTCAGACCATGGACCCTGTCCAACACGATTCAAAGCTCTTACTCTAAACACATAATTCTGACCTGGAGATAAATTGTTTATAATAAATTCAGTCGCATTTCCTTTATAAACAATACACTGAGTTCCATCTGGATGTGTGATTTCTAATTCAAAATCTGAGATAATCGCCCCTCCATCATATTGAGGATATTGCCATGCCACTGCTATACTAGTCGCACGAGGTTTTGCTGCTAAATAAGGAGACCCACACTCAGCAGGGCATACAGCTTCTGTCATAACTGTGCAAGGATCAGACCAATCACTTCTGCCCCCGGGACTGGCACATGACACTCGTACTTGATAGATCGTTCCTGGAGTTAATCTATCACACATGGTTTCCGTATCGGGTCCTGAATATAACAAGTTGTTAGCACCACCACTCGTACTAATCTCAACCATATAATTAGTTATATCAGCTCCTCCACGATCGCTCGGTGGATCCCATTTTACTCTAAATTGATACGAATGTACTCTTCCTTTAACTATAGGTTTTGGTGGTTTTGCTGGTCGTTCAGGTAAAGTATTATAACAAACTTCTTCGGACCACTGTGAGGAACCCTCTTCATTTTGTGCTTGGAGACGAAACCAGAATTGAGTTGCTCGTTGCAACCCACGGTACACATATTCTACATCTTTTCCGTTATAAACTGGTAAAAATCCATGCCTCGAATGTTTGTCATCCATTTGTAATATAAAGTTATCATCGGCATCTTGTCGCTTACACCAATGCAAATGTAACGAAGAAGATGTTGCTTCTCGTAACATTGGTGGTAAAGGTTGAGGAGGTGGGCAACCGGTCGTAGAAAATGCAACAATAGATGAATAAGAACTCTGACCGCATTCGTTTACAGCCGCTAAACGAAACTGGTAACATGTATCTGTTTGAAGCCTTTGTAAAGTGTGTTGTTTTGCTTTACCTCTTGCTAATTCTACAAAAGATCCACCTCCTCTACCTTCATCGTATTCTAAAATATAACAGAGTATATGCGAACCGTTATCTGCAGCTGCGCTCCACCTCAACTGGAGACTTGACCGTCCTCTTAAGATTAATTTAGGAGGTTGCGGTTGATCAGGTTCACACGCAGGTGTTTTAAAAGCCGTTGGCTCACTTGCACAACCCTATAAATTGCATTAATAAATTAAACTACACCCTTTAATAAAATGTCATTATATTACATACTTTGAATAAAAACCAAACAATATACATTAATAACATTAACAATTGTCAATAGTTATATTACATTATCTATATCCATTTGGATAAAATCTAAGAAGGTACTACTAATGCATTATAATAACTTACATGTATCTCATCCCAATTCACTTGAACACATACTGCATACTCTTGCCCAGGCCTGAGATCCTCTACTCTACAAGACAATGATTTACCACTATATATTGACTTATATTTGCCTTCCTTCCCTCTATCCGTACTTAACAGAACTTTATATAAGAGTTCAGATTCAGGGACTTCAGGTTCGTTTGCATCACTCAGAGGTTCTGTTATTCTTTGTGGTACCAACCATTGTAAAAGGGCACTGCGAGAAGTCAGTTCTGTTACTCTTGGTGGTTGTACTGATGATAGTATTTCCGTTATAGCTTCTTCATCTTCTTGAACTGAACTACTCTCTTCACCGTCTTCTGATGTTCCTACGCTGTTCATACCTTGATCTTTTGTCATTCCTCTTTTTAAACCATTTACTAATTCTTTATGTGCATTTAATGCTCCAGCAGCATTTGAATTGACTAATCCTAAAAAAAATAACGATTGTTTATTTATTGTTAAATATATTTACTCCTATAACTAACAGAACTAAAACATTGTAAAAAGTTTTTGCCTTGCCAGTTTAGTAGAAAACAGGCATGACGAGTTAAATAACAAAATAATTAATTATAGTTTTGAGTATAAAATTAACACAATACCTCCTCTCGGTTGCCGCATTTCCATTTTTCTTTTGAGCCTTATCCTTTGCCTTTGTGCTCTCTCGTCTTTGAAATATTGGTGTGACTGCTGGTGCTGCTGTTGTTGTGAAGGTGGTGGAGGTGACGAATGGCCGGTGTGTGTGGGAGGAGCTAGCGCAAGCCCATAAGCTGGCATGGGAGGTGGTCCATAGCCAGCTGGCATCGCCTGGGGGAAGAACGGTTGGTGTGGTTGTGGGGAACCATTACCAGGACCCTGAAAATAAAGTTTTGTCATTAAAACTACAATTATAAGTTTTCTTCAGGATACAAGTTATAACTACTCATATTTTTTAGTTTCTTTTATTTATTAATCCTATTTATTATTAGCCAAAAGTAAAGAAAAATGTCTTCTGTTAGTCTAGTATTTTATAAAAGTTAACAAAGATGGTTTATTTTAATTAATAAGGAGGTAAGATTACAAAAGAAACTCAAAAATAAATAAAAAGTCATTTACGTTTTTAATTATAGGGTGGGACTTTAACAATCCCTCTATGTAATATGAATTCATGCATGGTATTTATTAAAGTACATCTTTTTCCCAAGACGCAGAGGCACTAATGTGCGAACTTTTTTTAGTTATAAAGCGCAGTGATGAAAATGTATTAATTACTAAGATTGACGTAAATTAAATTCTAGTAAATTGAATAAAGATATTCCATAGATATTGGTTTACGTGAAAATTAAAACTTGGGATTCCCCATTTTTACACCAACACAGTAATGAGATTCTGCTGCCACCTGTCGACGTATGCACGAACGTATGAATTATTAATTTTAATTACACGATAAAACAAAAAACTTGTACCGCAGCCGAGATGAAAAAATCAAACCTGTATGTATTGTTTATTGCAGAAACATCAACATAAAAACTATTTTCACTATTCTTTTTTTTATAAATAAAAACAAAACAACTGCACGTTACGTTTACAAGGTCGCACAACAATGTTATTTTTAAATTAACTTTTCATATTATATTAATAGAATTTCCACGTTACGAATACTCGATTTACGAATGCCCGGATTTACAAGCAGTCAATCCAACATTTTCTATCAGCCTTTGGATCCGTCACTGGATATAATTAAGTCATTCAATTTCCAATATGAGTAATTTTAAATCAATACAATTTTTGTCTTTTTTTTTTAATATTTCATACATTTGCCAATAAATTTAAAAACACACATTTATCTCTTATAACTTGATAATAGTCGTTTTGAATTCTGAATGGTTCAATATTTATTTACATTTCTTTCCAAGGTGTGTATTTTGCAAATTGATACTTTGACACGTATTTTTACTTCCAACCTATTCGTAAAATCTTAGAAGCTTTTATTTTTTAATCACCCAAAATTTAAATTATAAATCTTCATTAAAAACAATACAAATTTCATTAAATACCTGTAACTTTCGATCGCAATTACAATTTTTCTTTTCACTCATTATAAACAGGCTGGAGTTATCCAACACTTGGCCACGTTTAAGACAACAATCAGCCCAATTAAATGTCACCACGTACTCACTGATAAATGAACTAATGTATGAGCGGATATGTGCTGACATCTGGCGACACGTGGCCGTAACAATGATAACAAGTCAAAATTTACATAAGTATAAACAAAATTTATTTATTTACTTAACTCTACCAATGTCATAACTATTAGACAAAAATAATGTTAAGATGTACAACAAATAAATATTTCGTTATCTTCAAATTTGAAATAAACGATTTTTATATTTTTAACGGAAGCACACTGCATGATCAACATTGTTGTGCCAACAATGTTGACTGCATTAATGAAAGCGCATTCCGTTGCGAAAATTTAATTATAATATAAAGAATTGAATGAGATGTGACGTTTTTGCATGTATTATGTTTTCTGATAACATATTTTTATAATTAAATAATTATAATAATCACTAGCGTATCCAGGAACTAGACAAGTGTGTATGGGGGGTAATTAAAAATATCGCTAATATACAATAAACGTTGATTAATCAACTGCTGTGGCCACCGCTAGACTTTTTATACATTTCGAAGAAAGCAAAAAACTTTTATTTATTATAAATAAATATATAAAATAATTTCATACAATTTTACTAAAAAATATTAGTTCGAAATTTTTCTAAGATGCACCTGATTATTTTTTCGCATATTTTTAATTTTTTGACAATTTCAATCTAAATCTAAATTTATGCAAACATCAAAATGACATTTAAAATGTCAAAGTAAATATCAATTTAAAAACCAAACACGATTTTTAAAAGCAAATCGAGATAAATCTTTGTAAGGGAATATTTTACAATAAACATTGTAGACTTATATTACTTTAGGAAATTAAATGCTCTAATGACATTACAATATGAAAGAATGCCAAAAATTCTTCCAAAATCCACTGCATCTCGATTATTTTTTAAAATGGAACGAACGAGTTTTGGAACTCACCTGATAATATGTAGTATTCTTATGCGCTCTACAGTTGAGTATATATGTTATATTCTTTAAGGCAAATAATCTCCGGTGAAAAAATAAAAGTTATTTTAGGTATAAAGGGGTCTCTATTTTCTATCTGTACAATGCATACGACATATATTATACAATATATCAAATAAATATTTATTACATTTCTGATAAGCGATAACTAAAAAAAATTTTTTTTAACAATCCAAAATATCAGAAAAAAATTACGAAACCTACAAGAAGTATATTATTATGTTCGTTTGATATTTACTTTGTTTTTATAATATTAAATGCGTGAGTGTACAAAAAAAAACATACACATGTCGAAAGTTCAATAGTATGTAGAGCATTGTTCTTTATTATTTATGTGAAAATAACAATCTATGTTTAAACCAGTGAGTGGTTCAAAAACATAGCAGCACTTAATAAGCAATAACAATTAACAATAATAATTATAACCTTTTCTAATGTTGCATACGGACCACGCCAATTCCAAATTATTTTTATAATACCTACATATATTTATTCGTTTATTCTAACATAAGTATTTTTAACAATAAGCTTGTTTTCCCACAACACCAATTTTCAAATATTTCTTCAGATATTTTATTTCCCATTGCATATTTTGTGTCCGGTTATACACGTTTTAATAATTTGTTTGATTAATTTTTTTAAGATGGATCTAATTTTAAACAAATCGCCATAATTTTTGACCACTATAGACAAGAGCTGTGCAGTACTCGAGTACAAGTACTTAAGTACTTTTTTTTGAGTAATTGTACCTAAAATACTTTTTTGAAAAAAGTACTTTGTACTTGTACTTAAATGTGTTTATTTGAAAGTAATTGTACTTGTGTACTTGAAAATATACTTAAATACATACAAATGTACTTAAGTACTTTTACATTATACAAGTACTTTTTTAATTACAAATATAGAAATAAAAACATTATTTTTCGTAAAAAAAGTGCAAGATTAGGTATTCAATTGCAGTTTGATAACGAACTATGAAGATAAGTTTATATTTTATAATTTATTTATTATTTATTTATTTAAAAAACAGTTCATGCGGTTCTGGTATTATTATTTTTTTATAAGTAACCCCCTGTTTAACAACGATTTCTTGTTTCATGTTTATTAAGTTAAATAAAAATATAATAGATATTGACATTATGTAGTTACGTTGTACGTTAAAGTTTTTATAATGGTAATGGTTTATAGTTTTGTCGGCCCGAGTGCTCCATTTTCCAACAGCTCAGTGGTTTTTATTAATTTATTATTTGTATATAGAAATTTGATTTTAACTTAAAATTACTTGTTTGGAAATTCTGATATATGTATACATATACCGACATTTATCGATTTATCTCCCACCCAAAAGATCTAAAAAATACCCAGGGCTGGGGCGACGCGAAAATAGGCATTACTGCACTGAAGTATAATATTTTTAAACAGTAAAGAAAAAATATATAACAAATGTAATTGTAATTGTAAATAAAAAATTTAAATACAATTACAAAAAATATTTGTGTTTGTACTTAAGTACATTTTTGTGATAAAGTACTTGTACTTGAACTTAAGTACATTTTTTTGGCAATGTACTTTTACAAATAAGAAAACTAAAATTAACCATTCTATAAAAGAATAACAGTTAGTACTGTTATAAATATTTTATCGAACATATTAATAGCAGTAAATTTTTGTTTATATGTAAGAAACTTTATTTATAATAACCGATATTCGAGGTTATCAATCATTTATATTTTATGCCACAGTCAAATAATTACATAAATAAATTGAGTATGTGTGATTTAAACGAGTAATCATTTCCAAGAAACAAATTATATAATTTTTTTTTTTCAGTTTGTCCAATGATATTTTATTTAAAAATGTATTTTGTAAAATAATGATATCGATATTGTTAACTTTTGTAAAATATCAATAATTTAATGCGTTATTATTTGATAATAAAATACTTTAGTTTTTGATAATTACATACAATGCATTTTACTAGATTAATTATATCTAAATCTAAATGATACAAATAATACTTAATCTTCAAAATTCAAGTACAAAAACGGACTTTAAATCTATATATATATTTTTTTTTTCAAAAAGACGCCATAACATTAAAACTGTCTCACAAGAAACAAAGTTATTACTCCTACAATACAATAAAATTTCGCAAGAAATATTCGAAAGCAAAACTTGTTTTCCTTCGAGCATTAAACATCGATTATTTTTAACGTTTCTACTAACAAATAGTGATATTTTAATTAAATAGATGATAGTGAAAACTAAATATCATTATTCAACACAAAAAGGAAGTATATTTAAAACAACATCGATTTGTTCTAAAGATTATAACGCATTTTTAATCCTGGAGGGGTCGCGTCTCCTATAATAGCTTAGTAGGTCGCGTGGCGCATCACAGGCGCCATGCCTTATTTTTCGTTATAATTTTAAATACATACATAAAAATATTCTCCCAACAAAATCTTTATTAATAAACACATTTTTGAACTTTTCATATAAAATTATTAGGAATCAAAACCTTGCATAAATATATGGTGGAAAAAAAGAAAGTAATAAAGTATTTCTGTTAAAGATAGTTAATTAAAAACAAAATAACATCTGTAGATCACCACCAATAAAATCACAGAATAATTACAATCAATTAATCAGTATCATAGTCATCGTCATTTTCGTCGTATCCATTTTCCGGCGAACAATCTTTCACCATCTGATTGCGACAAGGGCAGTTTTCCGGTTTAACGGAAACTAGAATAGTAGAGGGAAAGGTCTGAGGGTGTTTCAAAGTCAATTTTTTCACGACATTCAAAGGGAACAAAAATTATGATTACTTGGAACCTGTGAGACGCCCGCGACCCCTCCAGGATTAAGAAAGAAAATCAAAATATCCTAAACAAGTACAATATTTGTGACCATTGGTCAGTTTATGCTAATTTAAGTGTATATTACAAAATGATAAAAAAATAAACTTTAACACGTTGATCAGGAATGGAATAACTTTTCACAAAATTTCGTTAATTTTTACTTTCTTATACGCCCATATGTATGTATGAAATGTATATTAAAATTGTCAAGCCAATTTTTTTGAATTAGGAGTTTTGATGGAAATATCCAATTTGACATTCTCTGAATCTATTCTGACTATTTTTGCTTTGATGTCTGTGTGTCAGTCTTTAGACGCTGTGGTTCAAATACATAGAAGAGTGAAATTGTATATCTAGGATTAATAATCTTCAACGAAGACAGCCTATTTTTGAAAACAATTTTACAGCCAAAACCGATGTTTACTTTTTGTCAATTTTTGAATTTTTAGAATTATTTTTGAAACGGTTTGATTTAGAAATGATTTAAATAAAAGTTGCAGAATATATTATTATCTATCATTTATGTTCTAGTCACAGAAAGATTTGTTTATTAGACACACTTACACTATAAAATCAGTATTGCGTAAAATCCTGTGGCTTTCATTGCGGTTTTTTTTTTTTAAGTATATAACGTTATTCTATGACATTATCACATGTTACATTATAAAATAACTTTAATTTATACAACGGTTATTGAACGTTACTATTAAAATATCATTAGATTATAGTATTCGTGCTTGATTTGTACAGTCAGTTCCACAAATCAATTGACATTAGCATATAGTCTGGCCAATGACGATAATTTAAAATGCTTGCTATCATTATTAAATAAATTTGATCTATGCGTAGAAACGAAATTGCTACTATCGATCGTACTGGAAATATCTCGTAGAAAATTTTTGGTTTTTATACTTACATAGTGTGGTTGGTTCTGATGCTGGTGAGGTGGTGGTTGCAGCGGCACCATGTGCTGGTGCTGGTGCTGCGGCGACAATATCACATGGCGCAGCGTTCCCGACTCATCCACTATCTGCTGCACCATGTGGCCGGGAGGGACTTGCACCGGCATGGCGATCGGGGGCGAAGGATTTGTGGACACCATCGGTACAGTTACCGGACCTACGACAAAAAATCTCGTTAGTTTGATGCAATCTACATAAACATATAAACTTGTGGAACGGGGACTCAATAAATAACGATTCTTCTTATATTTGAAATGAGAAATTATATAGAATAAAATAAGTTTTTTTAACCATAAAATCATTAGATGCAAATCATTACATAAAACTAGATTAAATTAATACTTGATAGTAAGTACTATGCTATAGGCAGAGCTGTCAAAAGTACTAAGTGAAAGTAGTTGAAGTAAAAGTACCAAGTACTATGTGAAAATACTAGTAATTATTAAAAGTAATTATTGTATTTTCAAATGTAATTGAAGTGAATAATTCAAGTACCTACTTTACATGTTAAAATCAAGTATTATAAAAAGTACTTCAAGTATTAAGTAGGTAGTACTCAAGCTATTTCTAAATATGAAGTACTTGTTAAGTATTTTAAGTACTTGATCTGTTAAATTCAAGTACTTGACTTGTTAATGTCAAGTATTACGTTCAAAAAGTACCTAAAGTACCGAGTACTTTTTACTATTTTAAAATATACTTGAAGTAAAGAACTTCAAGTACCAAAAAGTACTTGAAATACTTCTTCAAATATTTTACTTGAAGTATTGATAGCTCTGGCTGTAGAATTATATACACTCGGTAATATCAAATTGTTTTTCAAATTAAACATTTTAATTTTTTTATTGATGTTGCAATCGGCTAATACGAACGACCCCCTGATTGTATAAGAGGTGTTTATTTATATACATAATTCAGTGTAAAAGAACAACTCATAATTTAATGAGTAATTCTCTCTAACAGCTAAAATCTAATTACCTTCTCACTCAAGTATAATCCCCATGCCATATTTTTTCTACATACGAACGAATTTTAATCATAATAATTTTTTATAAGTAAAATGACACAATCATTTTATTTTCTAACCAGCCCGCTCATATTTAAGATTATCTCGAACTTTTCCGCTTTGGTTTGATTTGTTTAATCGAGAAATGTATTGATTGGTAGAAACAGCTGGGATATCAAACTTATTAAATAAGTCAGTTATCGTAAACTTTGTTAACAATATTTCAATATTGTGTTTATAAAGACTTAACTCAAAGTTGGAAATTAAAATATGTTCGAAAAACTGACTTTTAATTTTGTTTATTATGAAGTAGAAGTTATTGTATTATGAAAAATATAAACTTCTATAAATACATTTATCTAAAAAATGTTATCAATTACTTAATATTATTTATTTGTTTTATTAATTACTGCATTGAAATGATAAGTTAACAATAGTGAGTCAATTGTAATTACTTGAATAAAACAACACAAAATAACAAAAAAGAGAGAAAAAAATTATAATGACAACTTTAAAAATAGATTTGAAACTTTAATGCTATTAATTATTATAAGTTATTAAGCACTTAATACACAGTATATTAAAAAATAAACAAATAAATGCATTGTGTTGTTAGATAAACATAACAATTACACCTTAAAGATTTTTTAGAGGAGCAAAAAATTAACCAACCTAAATTATACGTGATTAAAATTAATTTACCAGAGAAATGAATGGTTCTTTATTCTTGATTTATGTCATGTATTATAAAACTCATTAATTCCTTTTTTTAAATAAATCGAGAAAAAAGTTTACTTCAAATAATATACTACAATATCTGTAATTAAAATGGTTTCATAATTTTCTCCATCTTGTTTCACCTGAGAACACCTGGATCAAACATCGTGAAATCATTTCTTTAGCGGGCGGCGCGATGGTCGAGTGACGTCGCGAGCTCTCCCCTCCCCTACGTCGCCCCCACCCCTCACTGTGCCGAGCACCAGCGTGACCTTGACGACCAACCCGATACCGCCTCGCCGCGCGATCGCGTACATTGACCGAAACCCTCCCTGTCGAGCAAGCAGTCGGTGTTTATGTATGCATGTATGTGTATGTGTGCCATGTCAGCTGATGGTCGTCTCTAAATACATACAGACCTTATACCCGTATTGTACCAAATATAAACCATAAATCAATACGAAATTATATTTTAATAATAATAATATATTTTATTTGATAAAGACCAGTACAGGTATACAAAAAGTCAACACAGCAGTAATAAATAATAAATAAATAATAATTAAGACATAAAATTATTTTGATGATATTTAACGTAAGTATATTTGAATAATTAACTAAATTAAATCATTTCAACCAAAAACACTATTTTATAAAAGTCTATTTTGCACATTTTCGATGTAAAACTTTTCAGGTATAATGTTAAAAATATAAAATAATTACAAATTAATTGTTGTGTATTTTCAATTCTTTCCATTTTTACTATCTCATTATTTTCTAAATACTATACAGTAAAAAAAAATACAATTTAATAATAAATATAATATCGGTATGGAGAACCATACAAGACTTCCATGTTCTTTCTATCTTTTTAAATAATTTTTAAATAAGATTTTTTTTTAAATATTTTATTTATATAACTTACTACTATGAATATAAATTTCGTAATACATAAAAAACATATATACTTACGACGGTTACAGCTGTTAATGCCATTTTTATATAAATATAATGTAATTTCCTAATGTCCAAAACATAATACACATTCGTAGAACAATTAATTTGACAATCTGAATTTAGTTGCATTTGTTTCCAAGGCAACATGAGTTAATGACATATTAATTAGTATTTAAAATTCAAATTTTGAGGGTGTTTTTCACCCCTTCAATGGCTGTTTAGGCTCGTACAAATAATAAATGTCCCTTAGGTTCAATTGAACTACAAATGTACCAAGTCATATCAAAATTAGTGA
Organism: Sialis fuliginosa; assembly: GCA_961205875.1. Lineage (NCBI taxonomy): Eukaryota > Metazoa > Arthropoda > Insecta > Megaloptera > Sialidae > Sialis > Sialis fuliginosa. The sequence continues at coordinate 16,941,238 of OY540812.1, forward strand.
GATAATACTCGCAATGTTCGCTTTTTAGACGAAAAAAGTTACAGAATTTCAAATATTTCCAAAACCCCTAATCCGATGAGCACCAAAATCAATAGGTCTGGAGTACTCACTGAGACAAATATTTTCCCCAAAAAGAATTCAGATCGGTGCATTTTTACAGTAGTTATCGTGAACGGAAAAAAATCTACATCCTGACACACAGACACACGGACACACAGACACACGCACAGCCGCCTTGCGGAAATTAACTTTTCTTTACGTTTTGAAGTTAGTACAATCAGAATCTGTCATTATCTCAGACACGATTTTTCGATGGTATTACAATACTTCCATTTCCTTCGGAACATGGAAGTAAAATGTTTCTTTTTTATGTTTTTTAGTTATAAATTTCTTTAAAATGCGATTTTTGCAGGTTAATTTTCGAAAGATTTTAGTATTGCTACAAAAAGATAAAATTATATACGTACTATCGATTCACGCTTGATCGAAACGTATAGAAGATGTCGGATAATACAGAAGTTTGACTAAAATTACAGAAATTAGAGTGTATTAAATTCATCTACAAGCAGAGTATGCATTCAATATACATAGGTATGTATGTATATAACATAATACGGTATCGGATAATCGATGCTCTACTGCTAGCGAGAGATGCGGGTAGAAAATAAACTTATCAATAAAACATTACTTTCTACTTTTAAAATTAATATTCAAAAATAAACCCCTGAACTAAATTTTCCATCACGGATGCAAAGATTGACCCTCGTCCTCCGGGAGGACCGCCACTGAATATACCCCCTCTCTCTCTCGCGCCACACATACATTGACGCCAGACAAAGGCCACCACGATCTAGAGAGCGTTGCTGGTCGAGTTACGGTACACTAATACCACCAGGTGACGTCATCATCGCTGCATTCCACACGACTAGTACCCGCCGCGTCCCCGCGCTGGCGATGGAACCACCGCGGCCCCCGTGTGGGAATTTCCAGCCGTCAGATTCGGTGTGTTCTCACACCTGAACTATCTCGCCATATATCTGTCTATTGCAGATTTGCTGGATTTGATATATATTTATATATACATATATTTTATGATTAAGATTATTTAAAATGGTATGAAATAATCAGGGTCGCATTAATTTAAAAAGTAGGTTTAAAAGTTGTAATATATGGATTAAAATACATGAGAGTGTAGGCATAAAAATTAAATTTAAAAACTACAAAAAAGATAAAATTTCATTTAACGCGGGGATTCGTTTTACGCGTTAAACGAGGGTTACTTCTACCTACAGTTAATTTTAACATTTCATTGAATATAAAATTTGAAGTAAATGTAAGCAGATATTAATCTATTCAAAAATGAATAAATTCATTTTTTGAGGTTAATTGATATAAATTAAAATACTAAAAAAGTAATTGTGGATACTGTTACTTTCAAAAATATGACTGGACACTGGAAATACGAGTATGATACGTTTTTTTTTTAAATTTTATTTAATCATTTTCAATTCAAATAATATGAAAGGTAACATATTATAATTTGTGTTTAAGACTATACTTTTCTATGTTATAAACTTAAAAGTTATTCTCATGATATCATTTAGAAATTTTAAAACATTTATTCTTATAATCATGTACATACATCTATATATTTGAAGTGAAGTACCTACTATAGTGCCTACATATACTTATATTGTTTGTGAGAATACTTCAAAAATCAATATTTACCTAGACAGTAGATAATTTATATGTCTGTACTATATATCTTTCTTTTGCGGTATTTTTCTACAATATAATATGATACATACGATTGCAACAATGTACTGTTGCATTTGTTATAGCCATATACTCATGAGTACATTCACATAATATGTATATATGATTCATTTATCATATTTATTAATGCTTTAATTTAATATTTAAATATGTATTAACTTTATTTTTATCAATAGGTTTCATAAACAACCAAATTTTTTTATTTTTTTTTATTTTTTTGTTGCTCTTAAATAATAAATTAGAAAATAAAAATAATAAATCAAATCTACATAAACTATAAATCATTCCTAACAGTAAATAGAAAACAAATCATGTATATCGAAATAAGTATGAACACAATGAACACAATATCAGTATAAAAGTCAAAATAATAGTCATTATATTATTGTTGACTCCAGATCGATAGAATATTCATAGACATTAAGTTTTTAATACGAACAAAAATAGATTAAATATTTAACGGTAACCGCCTTCCATATTTGATATTCTATAAAATATAATAATGAATCTTCAATTAGTTTTAATTTAATTGAACCCAACAAGCATTTTGACTATTATGCCATGTGCCCATGCCGCACAGTGGGTTTAAATGACAAAATTTTGTGCGAAATTTTACTTCAAGCCAATTTTCAACCAATTTGAATTTAGTCGGCCTCATTTGAAAACTAAGTACCTAGTTGTAGTTTATGAAAATTATCCCAAGAATAGTATATTTATCCTTCTAATTACTTTTTCACCCCCTTAAAAACGTTTAAAAGATACTTTTTTGCATAATATGTTCTATATCTAATATCATTAATAAATATATTTTTTATCTCACGAATTACATATTAAATTAAATTAAAATAAGGTAAAAATAAAATAAATAAATAAAAAATTTGCATTTATAATTAGAGTATCTTATAAAATTGGATTTTTTCTCTATCTCTTAAAAGAGAGAAGATATCGAAGAAATACACACTATCGACTCATTCTGTAGAAATGTTCACACAGATTTACACATTCATACATATTAATTAGCACTGCTAGCATATTAAAAAAACATTTTGTGCAGTATTTACTACTCGATTTATTAATTTACGAATTTATCGTTTAATCAGATTTAAGCGGGTGAAAGAGTAATTCAGAGGGTAAATATACAATTCTTGGGGTAATTTTTATAAACAACAATTACATTAGCTTTCAAATGAGACCGACTGCTTTCAAATTGGTTGAAAATTGGCTTGAAGCGAAATTTCGCGCAAAATTTGGTTATTTAAACCCACTGTGTGTCGCCTAGATGCTAAAGTTACCGACTCTGTTTTGAAAATCAGTTAATATTTATTTACTAAACCATCAATACTTTTTTGTTTCCTAAAAACTACATCACAACCACAACATAATGTGGAGTTAATCATTTTAGCATTTGAAAGGCCCATATTTCGATAAACTTTCAAATCTTTATTGTTTATATAACAATAATCGCCAAACAAATTAAATAGGCGCCGGGAACTGATACTATAATAAGAAAAAAGGTTATCGACCATTGACCATGGGATATTACTCAAATCACTGTCATCACTTTAAGAACGGGGGCGGCAAATTATGACTCGCGACAAGTTATAATATATCATAACAGAACGTACTAAAGAAATAATATATATTTATAATATTTCTCTCTCTCTTATTTTGTTTCAACGTACAATAAACATTACGTAAAACATAATTACATTGCAAAAATGTAATGACGCATTTTTCTCGGAACATGATACGAAACCTTAAAGAATAAAGACAGGCAGGCGGTTTTATGAATGGATAGAAAAACACAATAGAGTTTAGTCACCAATAACTTAAATGTATTGGAAACCTTCTCGGAAAACACCCTCATTGTAAAAATACATCAGTTCTGACAAAGCGGCATTTCTCAAATTAGTAAATATCTATTATTATTATATATTTTTAAATTGTTTACCAATAAATTTTCTATTTTAAACAATTCAAAATTAATAAATTAAAATTTATGATCACATGTTTATCTTCAATGATCTACACTGATGCTTACAATTTTTATTTATTAGAACATTAAATGTAAAATTAATACCTAAGACAAAAAAAAGTAATTATGTTAGGTAAATTATATGTTATTATTCTTTGTAATTGATATTGACGTATAATTTTGACAACAAACTTTTTCCAATCAAGAGATATTACTTTATCAGAACCTACGTCATTAGATAAAAAAATATTTATAGTATTAATTATGTAATTAGGTTAATTTCCTGTAGTTTTACTAACTACGGGCGTTAATAACTATAAAATTGAAAATTATACATTATATGAAAATTTAATGTTTTCTTAAATATTTTCGTAAAAGTTTATTGCCAAGTTTTTGATACGGCTTTCCCACACATGTCATCAGCTATACACAAGGACTCTAACCATGACTGTGTCACCGCAACTATGCGAGCTATTCATTTTTAGGACGTAACAACAGAATTGTTATTGCGTATGCAATCGGATCGCTGAAACAGATTCGGATCGAAAGCGGGTCACCGTATGAAAAAGTTCATTGACCTCGCGGATCCAAACGTCGATGCATATTTTCTTCTTCATGAGAATTATTTCATTCACAACAGTACCGATCGATGCTACTAACAACTCGGAATGCACAACCACGGACACAACAAATGTGTGTCTAAATCAAAAAATAAATAACTGTATAGAGAATCATATACATTATAATTAGGGTGACCAGATTTTGGTTTTCGTAAACACTGACATGTAAATGAAGACCCCGTTTTTATTTATTTTTTCGTAAAATTTATTATCCTAATCTGCACTTTTGCGCTCCCTGCTTCTATTTTTTTTAGTCGTCATCATTTTTTGCAAAACCCGGAGAAATTGCACCGAAACCCTGAGCCCGGAGAACCAGTATACAAACTCTGAGACTTCGGGTCAAAACCTGAGACCTGGTCACCTTAATTATGATCTAATCTTAATATGTAAAATTTGCCAAAAAACTCGTACATTGCATTCAATAAGACGAGATATTATTGCTGTAGGTACGAAATATGTTCAATTAGACGCATGCATTTTTACAGAAGTTATCATAAACGAAAGAAAATTGTACGTGCATTCAGGCACTGCCGCCATGCGGAAAATTACTTTTATTTACGTTCTGAAGGTAATACCATATATTAATTTACTAGTAGATTAATATATGGTAATACCTACAATCAGAATCTAACTTTACTTCCGACATAATTTTTCGATCTTAAATTTAAAATTGATTTTCATTGTAATTTTCTAACAAATATTACTACATTTTACATACGTATAAGTATATTTTGATATGTGGTCCACATTAAAGATATCGTTATTTTACATAATGTGGAGTAACCGTTTATTATACAAAATAGCTACACTACATTTTATATATGAGAAGGTAAGTTCCAAAACTCGTTCGTTACATTTTAAGAAATAATCGGAATGCAGTGGATTTTGAAAGAATTTTTGCCATTCTTTCATATGGTAATATGCATATATGGTACTTATGCATCTCGATTATTTTGTAAAATGGAACGAACGAGTTTTGGAACTCACCTCCTTATAATATATTATATTCACAATTTTATTAACAACAAATAAAAGGCGAACAGTGAGCGCTAAAAATAAGATTTCTGCAGAAAACACGTATGCTTTTATTACGTGTTTACGTGAGGAGGAAAAAGGTATATCTTTTCGTTTGAGGTCGGTCATTATCGTGAAAGTCTCTATACACATACACACACACACAAATATATACAGATTATTTCCTAGAGTCTAGAGAATTCCTTTTACTTTGAAACCTAGCAACACAGATGATTCAATAAGGTTATTATTAAAACGACGTTACCAATCGTCACGGCAACAAGGATTTTCTACTGCAAAGTAGAATGTAATGATTTTTCTTGTAAAAATATATCTTTGTATATATACAAGGGATGTTCAAATGTTTATAACATACATGATTCAAATATTCTTCGAAACATTAATATTAAAAAAATCGTATTAATTTTTTAAACAGCAAATTACTGGAAATAAGATATATTAATAAACAATACAACATCGTTAAAAAGTCGAAAGAATTTTTTTTTGAACGAACATATTAAAAAATGGATAACATAGTCAGTTGACTCGTTTGTACTTCTGTTGTACCTGCCGTTGTTCAAAAAATTGAATTTCGGAATTCATCTACTACTTAGCGTTTCAAATAAACAAAGTCTTCTAATATTAAAATTATGATAAACTAAACCAAGTGTTTTTATATACATACATATGTATACGCGTAATTTTCGAAAATTAGGTATTGAAAAACGTAATTAATTAAAGTTAAAAACCATGAAAATATAATATTTATATAAGTAACTTTTACAAACATACCAATTATATAAATTAAAATATATTAATTGATTTTACTTAAAATACAATACTTTTACTTCAAAATATTTAAATTTATTTAAATTTATTTTATAGATATGCCGTTTTCTGCGAATAAAATAAAATTTTACGACCTTGTTTTACTTTTTGTTGTTGAAAATGCAGCATTGTTTGCAATTTTTAATAGGCTTTTCAACTTTTATGAATTCAAAATAAGATTTCGTCATTTGTGCATTGGAATATTTCACAGTAGCATTTAATCATAATTTGTTTACTAGTTTTATACGATTTAAAAAGTTAATTGTAAAATCGAATGAATTTGACAATAGTAATGGATTTATAGATGTAAAGAAAATATAGTTTTATGTAGGTATAACATTATGTTTGATAGTATTTATTTTTATTTAATAGTAATTACCTATTAGATAAATTTTGCAAATTCCATATAATATATAAGAATTCATATATTTTCAGTCTTATGCCTTATTATTTATTTATTTTTATTTTTTCTATTGCCTATATATAAGATATGTATTATAAAGATTATATAAACACCATTATGATGTAATATAAGGATAAATATGTAACAATATACGATACTCGTCTATGTTACAAATCAACATGCACAAGACCGAGACGATATGGCTTCGATTTTCACGAGACTAGATCGAGATAATACATCATTGAGGCGAGACTGTCATTTGTAAAATTTTAAACCGAGACGAAACTTAAGGTTCGAAAGCTGAGACGTCTCATCTTGTCTTATGTATAGCCCTAGTTTTTTTTATAACCTACTATAACATAACGAAAAAAAAATTTTAAAAAACGCTATTGAAATTCCGGAATTACCTCAAAATAATAATTTAAATAAAATTGTATTAAAAAATGTTGAACTCCGTTATTTTATTTTACATCCCTATAGTCTAAGGTCAAAGGGCAGGAGATACTGAGAACAGCTAGGCTGTACTCGACGAGGCAAGCAGCTAATTTATTATGTTAGCAAATTATATTCGGTGCGCCCGTCTGGACGATGTCCACGACCGGCAATAATTTATGTTTAAAAAACAACAAAGTCAACAACGTCTATAAATAGTTCCAAGGATGGTCGTCGTCTGCAACAGCAGCGGCGCTGGCAGCGGGGCCGTAGACAACTTACAGAATAACCTTAGGTAACAGAATACCAGGATATGATTAAAAATTGTTTAAACATTTTAATATAGATACATGCATTACAGGAGCAGTGAAATAAATTAACTTTTTACTGTTAAAAATTACTCTTTTTTATAACTTATTTGAAAGAAACACAAGAAGTTTAGGTATAGAAAAATTAAATTATAATTATTATGTAATAAAACGTGCAACTAAAGATCAATATAGCACGATAAAGATTATTATTTTTCAACTTAACAATCAGTTGTTAGAAAATACCAGCTCAGGGCCGTAACTACTACCAGGACAGTGCCCCGAAGCCCCCGAACAAGGAGGATATTTTTTTACGAACTCGGAATAAATTTTTTTTTTCAACACTGAGAAAATTTTTCAAAAACAAAAACCCAAAAAAATAGATTTATTGAATTATCTTTAACGCCATCTACAATAAAAGAATGTTACCCACAAGTTTGTGTTATTTAGCCTTTTGAATAAAATTTTGAATTGGCACACTTTTTTTTATAATCATAAGGAATACATTTTCCTAAAATTTTATTAAAATCCATTTACTAATGGTCATTATAAAAAATACTAAAGGTTTTGGTTTTTATTTTCTTTAGGTTATGTAATAAAATTATAAGGTTTTTAAATATTTAATGTTATATTGGTGGCTGTCACTGCAAAGATAGTTTTGTTTACATTTTTAAAATGAAATCGGTAAAATTTAAAAACATTGAAACAACCTCATCACTGTTTCTTTTTTTTTTTTTTTTATTTACTGTTTTATAAAAAATACAAATAATTAAAATTTGAAAGTCTTCACATTTTTAATGAAAAACTTTAATTTTTATTTGAAGATAGTCACATTCATGAAAATTATTCAACAAAATTTTTATAATGGGGCCCTCGATCACTTGCTGCAAATGTCATGACATAAAGTATCATAAAACGTGAAAACCAAAAACACTTCGAGGCTTAAGGTAAACATTTAAGAAATATATCAATACAAGATAAATAATATTACTTTAAGAATTTAAGTTAAGCAACACAACTGACTGTGTAAACAGGTATAAACATATCAAAATAATAAAATTGTCAATATATCTAACGAGTCTAGCAAATGTCGTTGACTATAACCAGGTGATGCCACAAAAATCTGTGTAAATAAAAAATTATTTTCGGACACCGGCGTATAAACAAAAACTCAAAATATTATTGTGAGCTGTGCCAGAAATTTTTCTTGTGTAGGTATATAAACACCGATGATATCATTCCAGGTCGATATGTCGGGGAAATAACATCTCGGGAAAAACCAGGCAAACATTCCAGTTTTCCGCCATATATTATTCTTAAATTTATTTTATCGTATTGTAAGATAAATGTATATACGTGCATATACAACAATTTAAGTCGATAATAACGGGGAGTTTTAAATTTTAAATGAGGTTTTCATATAATTAAATAAATGTATATTCTATAACCCGGATATCTCTAGTAAAACCTTTGGTCACGTCAATCTCGCTATAACTAACAGAGTTAGAATTCAATTCTTAATTAATTATTATTAGCAATGGCATTGCTGCGTTACTGTAATACAGTGTGTTCCACGATAGATGTAACAAAAAGTGTAATGAACAAAAAAAAAACACTTGAGGATTGAGTCCTGCTTGATGTAAAATTAACGTATACAAAAAATTAGTTAATTTGGTCTTCTACAGAGTGTTTCATAAGCAAAGTTGAAAAAATTACCAAGAATAAAGAAACTTTTATTTTTCAAAATAAGAAAAAAAATTATCACGAAAAGTTGTTTAAAATGTAATTTTGACAGCTCCAAATTTGTATTCTGCATACAGCCCCCAACCGTTAAAACGCACCGCTGATTTTACGAATTAAATTTTGAAATCATTTGGATCAACCATTTTGCAGTTACATTACATCAAAAACACTGATCTATTTATAAATATTTTTATTTTACAAAATTATAATTTTGACAGCAAATAATATTTTTTGTATAGATATGTGAGTCATTCATGCTTAAATATAGATATATGATTGTAAACAACCAACTGCTATTTTATTTTATGATAAAAAATCTTTACAGCTGAAACTTAAATTGGTATGTATTTAAATTATTCTAAATGTAAAATAATCGAGTAGATAGAAGTTTGATGATAAAGGTATATACTATTCTTTCAAATTTATGTCTGTATGAGTCATTATGATTATAGTTTAAATATTATTCAGATTGATACATAAATACAAACAAGTATTTCGATAATTAACATTACATAAATTATTATACAGGGTGATTTACATCTAGTGTAAATAAAATTAACAGTAGATCGAGGATGTAATTTTAAGCAAAAAACCTTTATTGAACCTATATCTGGAAATTCTTCGTGAGGGAGCTGGTCTTTTGCCTAAAATTAGTGTTTATTTAATATCTAGAGAACCCATTATGATACAGTTATGAAATTTGATACAAAGATTGGCATTAACAAGTGTTATACATTTCCAGTATTAAATAATAATCATTTAGACCAGAGTTGTATGGGACCAGTAGCCCGCCGATTTTTATCAAGTATTTTTTTGTTCTTCAATTTTTTCCTGAGTTGGGTACTTGTAGAAGATTATATGATATAAAATACAGAAAAACATACTTTGTTCATTTGTCATAAGATCAACCGTTTTCGAAAAATATCGAAAAAAAGAAAGTTCACAGTACAAAGTACAGTCATTTATATTGTAGTTTCGTTTTTTAATCATGTAAGTAAAATACGTGTAACAGTAATACAACTGGCTATAACTCTATGATGATAAGTATTAACAATAAGAGGTATATTTATATTTACTTTTTATTTTATTTTTAATTATAGGACAAGAATATAAACTTATTTTGTGTAATTTGAAGCATCCGTATTAAAAAAAATTCTGCAGTACTTTCATTTTTTGGATATTTTTCGAAAACGATTGATCTTATGACAAATGAACAAAGTACCTATATTTTTGTGTATTTTGTATCATATAATCTTCTACAAGTTCCCAACTTAGGAAAAAAATTAAAGAACAAAAAAAATACTTAATAAAAATCGACGGGCCCACTGGCCCCATACAACCCTGGTCTGAATTATTATTATTTGATACTAGAAATCGATAGCACTTATTAATACCAATCCTTATATCAAATTTCATAACTGTACCATAATGGGTTCTCTAGATATTAAATAAACACTAATTTTGGGCAAAAGACTGTAGCTCCCCCATGAAGAATTTCCGGACATAGGTTCACATAACGTTTTTTGCTTAAAATTACATCCTCGATCTACTTTTAATTTTTTTTAAATCCCCCTGTATAGCAAAAAAAAAAATTTCTTTCAGTTTTTTCTATTGAACGTGTTCATATACTATGTCTAACTTTCGCGATTTTTGAGTTGTCTTTAATAAAAGTCTGAGAAGACCACGACCAAAAATTTTAGCGCAAGACAAAACCCCAGAACAAGTTTATTCAATTTTAATTTTATAAAAAAAATACAGATATTTCAAGGGAAGAATGCGAATAGGTAATTTCAATATTTAAAAAGGTATACGTGATTCCGCATTCACAAAGAGGTCTAATATAAAAATCAATGAGTGATATTTTTTTAAAACGTTTCAAAACAGTTTTAAATTACGTGATTTATAAAATACGAAATATGTCATCAAATTATAATCATGTAAACAATTTAAAATAAAATACAATAAATCTACAGCAGTTGTACGAATTAACTCTAATTAAAAGCATAAAGTTTAATAATTCTAAATAAATAAAATATTGATAGGACCAGTCCTAGAACTCTCATAAATAATTCAATATAATGTTTACTGATTATTATTCGTAAATCAAACAAAACATATTTTATTTGAATTATAATTTATAGAATATATTATATTTTTTAACAAACGTCAAACAATTATTTATTTTTTCAGGTATTTTTATAGTTTAAAAACAGTCAAATATGGGTTCAGGATCTTAACACGTGAACATTTGATGAAAGTTAGAAAAAAAAGTTTTTTTTTAATAAATCACAATAACTTTTTCATTCTCTATAATCGGGAAGTTAAAATATTTAATATAAGATTTCAGTAACTGAAATCAAATATTAAATAAATAGCTGCAATTGTTATTTCCTTTATGGTATCAAAGAAAATATAAATATCATTATAAAAAAATTCGGGCAAGACATACACGAGTGTATGCCATAAGGGTTCCGAAGTACGTACTACGTGAAATGTTTGGAACCACTTACAGGTGCATTTTTAAGTTAAAAATAATAAAAGTTAAAATATAAAAAAGTGTCAAGTTCTACTAATTGAGATCTATATTTTGACATACCACATGCCTAGATATCAAAAAAAAAATTTATGACGCCCCTCCCTATAATTCCAAAATTTAAAATTATATTGTTGACTTTAGTATTTGTCGTTGGTAGTCCCACCTAAGCCTCGTTACCAATTTTTTTTCAGATTTTTTGAGCCAGTAGTTACAGAGATAGGGGGGGGGGGGGCAAAATAAAACACTGCTTTTAGCCCCCTACAGGCGCCATTTTTGAGTTAGAAAAAAAATAAAAAATATGGTCATGTTCTACGAATTGAGATGTACATTTTGACATATCACATGCCTAGATATGAAAATAAAAATTTTAAATTCTCTTACATCCCTCCCTATTATTCCAAAATTTAAAATTATATTATTGACTTTAGTATTTGTCGTTGGTAGTCCCACCAAAACCTCGTTACCAAATTTTTTTCAGATTTTTTGAGCAGGTAGTAACAGAGTTAGAGGGGGGGGGGATAGAATAAAATACTGCTTTTAGCCCCCTACAGGCGCCATTTTTGAGTTAGAAAAAAAATAAAAAATATGGTCATGTTCTACGAATTGAGATGTACATTTTGACATATCACATGCCTAGATATGAAAATAAAAATTTTAAATTCTCTTACATCCCTCCCTATTATTCCAAAATTTAAAATTATATTATTGACTTTAGTATTTGTCGTTGGTAGTCCCACCAAAACCTCGTTACCAAATTTTTTTCAGATTTTTTGAGCCGGTAGTAACAGAGTTAGAGGGGGGGGGATAGAATAAAATACTGCTTTTAGCCCCCTACAGGCGCTATTTTGAGTTAGAAAAAAAATAAAAAATAGGGGCATATTCTACTAATTGAGACGTAAATTTTGACGTGCCACACGTCTTGGTATACTTTTTTTTTGTTTTTTTGGATTTGCTTTAAAGCCCCCTACAAGCACCATTTTTGATTTAGAAAAAAAATAAAAAAAGGGTCAAATTTCGCTTGTTTGGTTATACATTTTAACGTGCCACATGCCTTGGTATAAAAAAAAATATTTTTTTTACCTAGCTTTAGCTCCTTATTGCCCCCCCTGAAAAATTATTTATTCAATAAATTTGTACATATTTTACTAGAGGGTGTCATTTTACATGTTCAGTAAAAATTTCAAGTTTCTAGCTTATATAGTTTGCGAGCTATTTAGCTTTGAGTGAAAAGGACGGACGGACGGACGGACGGACATACGGACGGACGACAAAGCGATATTAATAGGGTTTCTTCGGAACCCTAATTAGTTATGACTGCAATTGGAGATGATAAACCAAACTGAATAAATGTTACAAATTGAACATTTCGTTTGTCTCGAGATTTGATAAAAGCTAAAAACGTAAAACTAAACTCACAATATGATATATTATAATAGTATATTGGACTGGAGATTGCAATGAACTGACGTATACACGCTTTATTTTTCTATAATGCAATATAACATCTAGAGCAGAGGTCGGCAACCGGCATTTGTTACTATTTATTATTGTCAGTTAATTTTCTAATATTATACAATGTAATTTATTACAATTAGCAGTACTGATATTCGTTTAGTTATACAGCTAAAGGTGGAAGTAGAATATAACGAAGAGAATTGAATATTTTTTGTAGAAAATAATAATAATAACTTATTTTAATATATTTTCTGAAATTAATTAAATATTATGTACACAAAAAAGAAATGCCTTGACCCAAGATAATTCTTTTTTCATATATATCGAAAACAATATTTTCTTTATAAAAGATACTCTTAATTCAATTTTATTATTGTTTCTCTTTAAAGCAATATTGTAGGACAAAAACACAAAATTCTCTATTTGAAACATTTCCAAAACAATATTTTCTCTTGTTTTAAGTAAACTTTTTTATGTGTGTAATTATTCATTAAAAAGTACTAATACCGAGTTTAAGTAACAATGAGTACCTGATCTCAAACTATTCGGTAACCTTAGATTTAACAAATTAGATCTCTAACTGACAGTGTAAGAGATATCTCTTTAAGAGAAAGACAGACAACAGTTGCTATATTCAGATATAATCTATTGTTCGTGAATAACTAAATTAGAAATTTATAAAAATAGTATGCAGTACATATTATTTTTTTAAATATATATTACGTATATAATATTTATATACAGTGAAACTTCTCGAACCGACCACTTTTTCCACACGACCCTTCCTTTTTTCGGAAAAAGACTACTTCCATTAGCGTTAATTTTTTTAAGTACAACCATAGCTGATCAATTTGGAAAACTAAAGATAAAAGTATTAAACATTTAATATACCTATTTCAAAATAAAAATCATAAATAACCATTCCAATCCTCTACTGCATTCCTTTCAAGTATGACGCCAACAAAAGAGCATAAAAAGAACACACTACGTACAAGTTTTTTCACTTATTTTAATTATATTAACCTGTACGAATTTCAAAAACGATATCTCCTCTGACAGATTCGTATACAAGATACCAGAAAGTAACTTCATAAACATAACTATAATCAAATTGACTAGACGCACTCAATTTTTCAGTAAACAACTGATTTTGAAGTATACATAATACATATTATGTACTGATTTAAATTTTTTTTATTAATAATAAGCTTCTTTTTTTTAATTCTAATCAGTGCCATCTTTATTTATAAATTTAATTCCGGTACTATAAATAAACAGACAAAAATTAGTTAGCTAACAAGCACTTTTAACGGGGTATTAATTCTGTGAAATTTTCTAAAAAAATAGCAACAAACCCTATTCCCTATACATTATGTATCAAAAAAACCTACCATGTTGCTGTATTGTCTTTTTGGTCTAAGCACGGCATAAGGATTTTTGCAGGGCATTTGAATTGACTAAAAACACAGTTTGTGACGCTGACCATAGAAGATTTTAATAATAAGTATAGTATAAAACTTTAACAACTATTATTTTAAATATAATAGCAAAGCCAGTATATACATTGTGTCCAATCTCTCTCAGCTGAGAAACTTTTTTACCGTTATGAAAAGTAAATATTGCATGCTGTACTCGATTTTTTGCTTATGCTTAACTGAATGAAAAATAATCTGATTAGTAATAAATACAAATTGCCCATTCGTCCCCTTGTTATATTCGAACACGATAATTTTTACTGCGAATTTCAATGTAAATTTTAACATATATTTCCGTTCATTTACATTATTGCACATGTAATCAAACCACTGATACCAAATCGTACATGAGAACCACCATATCATCATCTTCCAACAAAATCATCACCGGGGCATTACCGCCATTCGTTAAAGAAATCACCACCACGCTGAGTAGATCTGCAGAATGTCGCGCATTCCATAGACATCGCAACCGTTGTCCAAATGTCAAGGTCCCCCAACAACCGCCGCGTGTTTACACTCTCTCGGGCCGGTTGCCGCCGCCGCCACGCCGCTGCCTGCCCCGCGCCCACACCGCGCGCTCGTATGCATGTAGGCCCGTCAACAATGCACTCGCGTTTGCAAAAAAAAAACATATGTATGTGTGCAAAAATAATGTAAAATAATTACTTTTATAGCAGGGTTTCATACCGTTGTTTTTTTTTCGTTTAAGTTTTCGTTCCGGTTCAAGTAAAAATATCTGCCATGGGAGCCACGGGACTTTCTTATACGTAATCCTGACAGTGAACAGTGTACGTGATTTTTATTTAATTTAAAAATATTTCTGGCAAACTAATAAATGATAGAATAAAATGAATGAGACATAATCTATAGATAATATTATTCTCCACATTATGTATCAAATTAATTTTTATGAACGTTATAACGGATGTTTTTTATATTTTTTATTATCTATAATTTATTCCCCATACATTTTTTTTCCAATATTTATGATTTAGTCAGAAAGAATTTTTTAAAATAATTATTTAGAATCAACCACACTGTTCACTCTCGGTATTACGTGGCAGATATTTCTTCTCTGTTATGAACCATTTGAATTATACATACATATATAATACTATTACCTAAAAATTTTAACTTAACCATTTTTTCTAATTCGCACTAGTTCAAAGTAATTCGAAAAATTTAAAAATCGACCTCAGTAAACATCCGTATCCGGTTGAAAGATCGTTTTCAAAAATAGTTTTCTTTCCAGACAAAAATTAGTCTTAAATATAAAATTTCACCCTTCTACGATTTGTCGTATTTGAGTTACAGCGCTTACAGACCGACAGATAGACAGACACACACAAATCATGGCGAAAATAGTTAGATGGATATTAGAATGAATAAATACTTTTATTTGTATTAAAAATTTATTTTCTACCATAATTTAGAACATTTTATGGTACTTGTATGATAGCCCGACACCACCCTCCAATATATGGTTATGCTGCACGCACGGAAATAATCATACTTTTTTTAAAGTAATATATTATTTTTCGAACTGAAAAAACAGATCTTTTTTTAAAATGTAGTTCCGGTTTTTGGTCCGACAAAAATAAAGATTTTTCCGATTTTTGGTTCAGTTCCGGTTCGAAAGCCTGTTTTATAGTATGTTATCACAATTAGAATACTTAATAATATTTTTATTTTTAAAATTTATCACTTGTATTATCGCCCTACGTTTGGATGCATATACATCGTGTTAAATGTAGATTAAATCCGAGTAGAGACAAGATGTTAATCTAGCCCTGATTATAAAATATGATTTATTTTAAAACCACCGCGTTTGTGTTTTGTCAGTTTTGATGTTAAAGACAATATAGTATAATACAATCGTAATTACTGAAGATAAAATTTAACTGATCTTGAGATATTTAACTACCAAATAGATAATGAAAGATTAACTTCATATTCTCATAAGCGTCATTTATGACATTCACACATATTATACGCCCATTTTAACACGTAACTCAATTCCAAAATACATAATTAAAATATCAAGAGAATGTTATTATAGATCTGCAAATTTCTGCTTGTAGGTTACAATCTAATATCAAAAAATTCAGATATCTATAAAGAAATAAGGTACTGGCACCAGTTCCTGCCGCTATAAAAGCAAGATTTACTGTTGTGATTTTGTGATTGACGGGATTCTTTTTTGTAATTCTCATGAACTCATGTTACTAATAAAACAAGTAACTTTTTATTTAATCAATTTAATTACCAAAGTCCGCAAATATAGTTTGCTTTTAAAACATTTTATTTTGTTTATGTTTTTTCTCCAGTAATGAGCACGCAGTGATGGACACTTGCTAATGATTATAAAATGATAAGTACTACAACACAAAATATATAAAAGAAAGAATCGTCATTTTTGAAACAATGTACAGCAGTTTCTATGATAATATAATAATTAATAAATAAATTATATTAATAATTAGTTTAAATGTCCACCATTTTGATACCTATTGGCCGATTGTTAAATGTATACATAGATTAATATTCAGAAATGGTAGTATTATCGACAAATATTTCTAATTCAGTAAATATCCATTACTGGGGTCATATCCAAGACTGGTGCCAGTATCTTATTTCAATATTAAAATTTTTAGTTACAGCATGTTTAAATCACATACACACACACACATATACATATGTATATATAAAGAAATGTGAACCTACGATAAGAAACATTTCTAAGATGATCTCTTTTCAAGTCCACAACTATGTCGTGCCATACACAGCTGCGGCAATTTAAATTGGAGCCAATAAATTGAATAAACGATGTTAGTACTAGCAACTTCTACTACAATACGTCCATTATTTGTATACCATTATATACTTTCTTTATATTATCGTTAAATTTGTTTGAATTTCATAACATCGCGGTTTCTAGAAATTAATTTTCATTTGACCCCGCGTTGTGTGTAATCACTAATGCTGTTCACTTAAAGGGTCAATTACTATCACAAGAACGTTATTTGCAGACATTGTATTTTAAACTAATTAATTAATGCAAACTATATTACGAGTATATTAGTATACTCTTATATAATATTGGCAAAGCATATTTATTGACAAAACAACTACAACTTTGATGTAATAATGCACAGTGTTATAATTGATTCTTCCAAGTAGTGAAATAAAAGCTTAACATATATACGAGGTGCCAACTGTGAATTTGAAAATTGTTCCATGTTGTCTATATATTTTTTCAAATGAAGTTTTATACACCTTTTTTAATTTGACTTAAGAGAATTCGTTTATAATAACGGATATAATTTTATTATTTCGTATGATTAACTTTATTTAATATAAAAAAATGTACTCTTATTTGAGTGTACCGACACCTTTTATTTTACAAACAAAAGACTATACTATAAATACTACCTATTAATTAATCAAATTATTATTAAGAGTCATTGTTTATTGTTTCTTAACTATAAAACTTTATCAGAATTTTTAGTATAACTATTACTAAATAAAACATTTCTTGGAGGTATATATAATTAGACGTAAATTTCCTAAATAAAAACTTCAACACGTAAAAGAAAATAAAAAATATATCCAAAATCTACGCAGATAAAAAATAGTTTTTTTTTGTCTCTTTTAATAAATGCAAAACAATTATAATAATATATAATTTTCAGTAATTTTTATTATTAATAAATACGACATCAATTTGAATTAAAATTAAAACTAGAGCTTCGCGCCGAAATAAGACATTCGTTCCAGAAACGAAACTGCTAGAATTTTCACTAGTTCTAACAATAAGTCAAGTTTTCTCTCATGTGAAGCCTTAATTAAAACATTTAAATTCTATATTAAAACTGAAACACGTGATCTCAAAACAAAACATACCAAAATCTAAACACATCGGCATCTCCTGGTGGTGCGACATATGCGGGTGATGATGCGGCGGATGGTGCGGGTGATGGTACCCGGGCAGATAGTACCCGGTACCGTTGTGCTGCTGCTGCTGGTTCTGCTGGTCATAATACTCGTATTGAAGCTGCTGTTGCTGATGGGCGGCCTGGTGCTGAGACATGGCGAGAGCGAAAGCGTCGCCGCCGGCGTCGCTGTCATTGCTCCTTGCAGCGACCATCGCGCCAGACATTGCGCTGCTACCCGGACGCGTGTCGGAAGCTCATAGATATACCCACTACTTGGACGCACTTCGAACTTCCATTAGTGGATTTTAAACCCAGACGTCACTTATATTACCGCACACAGATGGCATGCACTGGTACAGAATTATTGTAAACACAGATGTTTAGTACAAATCAAATGGCAAGTGTGTTTTTTTTTCGTATATGAACTTTGATTCACTTTAGTTAAATAATTTTTGTCCAAGTTTTGATCACAGAAAGCACCACAATAATGAAACTTTTTATTTATGTTTCAACACTGTTTTATTTTAAATCATTGGTAAAATATGACTATGATATTTTTGGTTAAATTTTTATTTATTAATAAAGGAAAAACTAAAAAAAAAAAAGAAAGAAAATTATTAGATTTCACAGTCTCGGTATCGTTACAATCACGTGCGAATCGAAACGAGACAGACTATAAAATCCAAAACCAAGACAATACCGTCAGATATAAATTTGAGACGAAACGAGAGATTGGACGTAAATAATAAATTACTTATTTATGTTTAATTATAAATGAAAACACATTTCTCCCTAGCCAAAATGTCACAATTTAATCAGAACGATCGTATAACGAATTTCGCTAAGTAGACGCGTGCTATTTTCCCGTTACTATCTCTCTTTATTTAAACCAATATTTGAGTTTGGATATTTTCACGCCGTTTACTTATTCGTGTTTTCCATTAAGGGCGACCAGCAGCCACGATGGTGTTTGCACTTTACAAATAAGTGCACAGTTCAATAACAACTTCGGTGTCATTTTTCACGTGGAATCGATTCTGTGTGGAGGGGCGGCGTCATTGTGACATTCGGGCGATGTTGGGAGGCATGCTTAAGGCGACGCCGCCCGTCTCGTATCTCTCACCGGACAATGCCGTTTATTAAGAAAGTTTTCAACGTGTGCCTAGTTCTCGTTAACGACGCAACGATTTTTCTTTTCTAACTTTCCTCAACCTATTCCTCTTTTTGACAAATTATTTTATGTTTTCTTGACAGATCGTTTCTAATTTTTCTTGTTCTCGTCGATTTAATTTCACAAATAGAAATGTAAGTAATTCACAATACAAGTGATAATTTGAATAGATTTTCAAACTCCTTTAAAGTAGAATAAAATCCATAAAATGTTATTAATATCCAATTAAAATTTACAAGAATAATTAAAATATTTTTATGGGGGTTCCTAGTAGTGATTATAATTTATTTATTGTTTATCGCAACGCTTTTAATAACGCGACATATCGAAAAACTGAACTTTAATCGAACAAAGTTTGCTGAAAAACCCAACACGGATATCTCATAATTTGTTACGAGAATATTTTTACTGAGAATATGTTTTCAAAACATTAAAAATCTGCTGTAGCCAAACAACAATAATCAACATGTTTATATATTTTTTACAAACAAAAACATACACTAAACATTATTCGATAACGGGTTAAATTAGACAGATGTTGCCGTAGCAACAAGTTCGAAGAATCTACGAGATCATAAAACGAGCATCACTAATGATTAAATAATTGATTTTATGGCATACGTTATCAATGTTGTGCTTGTGTGAATTGTGTTTATTTGTTTGTTCCATTTTATCGTGGATGACTTTTCCATAGTTAATCTAGTTAATAATGCGTGAAGCTTACTGTTTTTGTTGACATATGCGAAATTATTTAAATATATTATAGGCATCATATTCTTACGCTATTGTTGTCATTATAAAATGAAATAAAAATAAAATGAAATTATTGTTTTGTTTAGGAAAATACAAAAATTAAAAAAAAAATTATGTGATTAGGTGACGTATGTATAAAGTGGCTAGATTTTATGAAAGTAAAATCATGCAGTATCTTTTTTTAAACTTATGGCCAACATTGTTTACACTTTAGATCAGCGGTGTAACCAGCGAGGGGTCAGATAGTTATACTATCAATGTCAATAGTCCTCCCCCCTAACCTTCCTAGTTACGCCACTGCTTTAGATATAACTTATTGTTATATAAGGTACTGGTTTCAGTCTTGGATATGACCCCAGTAATGGCTATTTTTAAATAAATGTACTGAATTAGAAATATTTGTTGATATTTGATTACTACCATTTCTTAATATTAATCTACATATATACATTTAACTGTCTTACAGCGTGATTTGATGACAATCGGCCAATAGATGTCAAATTAAACTAATTATTAGTATAATTTATTTATTTTTACATTTTTTCAAATTCGACGATTCCTTCTTTTATATCTTTTATGTCGTAGTAGGTACTTATCATTTTGTAATCATTAGCAAGTGTCCATCAATGTTTTACTTTATCCATTACTGGAGACAAAACATAAACAAAATAAAAGGTTATAATTTATAAAAACAAAATATATTTGCGGACTTGGGTAATTAAATTGATTAAATAAAGAGTTACTTGTTTTATTAGTAACATGAGTTCATGAGAATTACAAAAAAGAATCCCGTCAATCACAAAAACAGTAAACCTTGTTCTTATAGCGGCCATAACTGGTGCCAGTACCTTAGTACAGCGTTGTGTAACTAGTAGGATAGTAATATAGAGAAATAGCACAAACAATTTTGTTTTTCATAAATTTATATTGTTTTTTTTTATCATTATACATACATACGTCACTTTCCAATTCTGTCAAACGAATAAGAATAATTAATTAATTTAACTATGGGATAAAATAATCATCGAATTGAATGAAAATATATTATCAATTAAAAAGTACGTTGCAAAAATGATATTGGATAAAATGAAAATAAACAAAAAAACATCGAAAACAACACAATCGAAATAAATACAATGCAGGTCCGACTCTATTGCAGATTTTACGTCCGGGACCCGAAGGTCGGCGCGCAAAAATACAAAAAAAAATGTGCATAATGACAGCAAGGCTGTTCTTGGAACTCTGTATTAATTCAATACTGAAACTACAAATCACAAATTTCTAAAAAGTACTATATAAAAGTAACTAATAAATGCACAAACAAAGCCAATATTTTCATCTTTTTTATGTTGATTTTGGGTTGTTCAAACATTTATTATTTACTACTATTACTGATATTTCACAAGTACTGTTTAACAAATTACATACGAATATATATGTTTAATCATTTTTTCAAATTAATATCAAATAATAAAATTTATGAATTTTAATTGAGATCTTAGCACACTGTGATCTATGAAATTAAACATTAAATAAAACATAATTGAAAAAGAACGCAATGGTATTGAGTAAATCATTTTTTAAAAGCGTACAAAATCAGTTTTATTTAACGCTATGCGAATTCCAGTCGTAAAAAATATAATTTCATCATAAAAAAAATTAACTAGTTAAAATCTCAATATAAAATGCACTTTGGAATTTTCATAGAGATGTTTTGTTTCATATTTTAAGAAATATACGATGAAGTAAAATATTGTCAACGTGTCAATATACACAATTTTTGTGCATTGTTAATGTTATAGTCAGGCGCGGATCTAGGTTTACAATTGGGAGGATTAAGGTCTGAGAAATGACAATTTAAGGGGGGGGGGGGTTGTGGTCTGTGAAATGGAGAAAAAAGTTACTTTAATATATATATAACCCCCCTTGGAGCTACGCTTGGTTATAGTTTAATTCCATTACACGTAAATAAAATGTAATTAATGTTGTAGCACCATGTAAACATTACATGTTCACCAGGGTTTCTTTGAAATCTATACTACTCATATTAATTATTATTTGAGTCATTAAATAAATTGTAACCCTGAGGCACCTTGAGCACTTGTAAAATCCGTGAAGAAATTTAAATAAATAAATAAAATATTTTCAAAGGCAGACGTTTCTGCAGTATGTATTTAAGAATTATCATAGAAGTCGTGTTTTATATAGATTCTTGGTCAGTAGTTCTCAAACTCTTATTTATTGCACTCAATTTAAAGAATTTTAGATTATATTACACTTAAAAGTTTTAGAACCACTGTTGTAGTTGCCCATGTATGAATTCAAATATTAAATAAATTTTACTCAATTGAGTTTCAAATATATAATTTCCTTTTTTTAATAAAAACAATAATACTAATGTAAATTGATCGAGTTTCGTAAACAGTTATAATAAAATAAATTTTACAGTAAATTGGTTTCAAATTATTTAAATACAAAATTAAATTGATTTTAAAATAATAAACATAATATTCTAATATAATGATTTAATATAAATATTATTTATCAGGGTATATTGCTCAACAATCTAGTGTTAATGAAGAAAACAATAAATAAATAAAAATGAAATGACATTATCATTTATGATATATGAATGCATTTTTATGTAATTACAATGTACTAAGTAAACTATATCATAATAGAAAAAAAGATATTTAAATCATTAACTAGGTACTTCAGTTTGATTTGAAAAACCTACATTGACGGCGTCTATGATAACATTTAAATAGAACAAAATTGTCATGACTATTAATAGAATAATTAGAAATGAAGAATATATTACATTTTATATATACTTCAACGGTTATTTTTTTATATCTATGTTGGTTTAAAAACAAATTTTGAAATTATTCTAATTAAAATGAAACAAAACAAACAAGCAATTTTATTAGTACACCGTAAACTAATTTTAAAAATGAAATTTTTCACTTTATATTAGCTACTTATTTAGATATCAATGCAAACATCTAAATATATTGTGAATTTTTAAAAATTATATCAGACAAGACAAAATATTTAAATATCCATTAAAAAAAATTATTAAAATGAGTACACAATATATTTTTTTCAAAGCGTAACAATATTATGAACACTGGTTCATTTGGACACATCACAATAAAAATACAAATATACTGACACAACACTTGTTTAATAATATTTCTCCACACAAATACCTACACACCAATAAAATAATTCTATATAAAAACGTTAATAATATTCACAATTAAAGTACTACAATATATGATAGAAATAATAATATAAAGTTTATAATATTAAATAGACTAAATTTCAATAGATACCAAACTGTGCACTCGTGGTCACTGACTGACTTACCACGTCGTAACTGTCTCCCCCTCTCCACCGCGAGATCGTGCATGCTTTGCCCCACCACCCCCGCCTAGCACATATGTACAGAACCAGCGGCGACGAGACAAGGTAACTCGTTTTACTAAACCGTATCATATACAAATATTTTACTAGTTGCGACATTTTAAAAGTCAAAAACGATATATATTTTTAAATATTAAGTTCCGGAGCAAAGAGAATATGTTTTGATGAAAAAAATGTTTTTTTGTCGTGTATATTTCTACTTCCTAACTATATATCCATCTTCAACCATCTGGGTTATTCAGTAGATTACGAAAAATATTATTTATTTTCTATTAATGTCGAAATCTGGACAATTTTTTAATGTTTGGATGTTAAATAATATTAAGGTTCAATTTTTTCAGTTTTATCATTGAAGGTAGTATATATATTATCATATATTAAACATACTATTAATATATGATATTATGTACCTTTAATATTTTACTATTTTTCTAATTTTATTTAAAAAAATTTAACTAAAAAATTATCGAAACCAGCAAACGCTTAAAAGGTCAAATATCAAGTCGAAGGTTAACGATAAAGGAAAATATATTTCCTCCTTTTACTATATTAAAATAACATAATATAAATAATAAATCATTAAAATATGTAAACACAACGTTATTTAAAACATTATTTAAGTACATATTTACACTTTAAAAATTAAAATTGAATTTACACTTACAGATTTAATATCAGATGAAGAGGTGTAAGATATTATAAATTACATTATATTAGATTTATGTAATTTTATAGAAAAACCCAGTATATAAAAAACATACGTTAATATTTACTTTTGTAATAAATTATAAATTTTCCTGAACACTAGGATTTGTTATAAAATTTTGAATATATCTCCTGAAATGTATAAAAAAACGACCAACAGTACGAAAAAATCCGGTTAGTATAATATTAAACATTAAATATAGTTTAAAAACATGTACAGTTTTGAATGAAATAATCATTTTTACATTATCAGCAGTACACGTGAATTCTGAATGACTGAATCGTCACAGAATTGTCAAACAGTGGTCGTCGTTACTACACAGTAGACGACAAATATTCAACAGATAAGTAAAACAGAGCTCGACAACTGCGGCACTCAGCATCTATTTGTCTATGCGTCACTGACATTTGTGTAATACACGCTTATGTGGAGCAATTAATGACACAAACACACATACACACACACACTCACGCCAGTGTCATACCGTAGTAGTTTCACACGGGTCAAACTATATTTAAAAAATAACTACCAGTTTTTAGATATATCTATACTTACCACATATATTAAAAATTTTATCAAAATTTTTTAAATAGTTAAGTAGGATCCAAAAGGAAGAGCGGCGATACCCCCCCCCCTCCATAACCGTTAGAATGCAATATTAGTTCCATTTTCTTTTTTTATTAAATAAAATATATAATGACCGGTATTATAAACGAACTAGCAAGTACTTTCAAACGAGGTTCCTAACTTATCTGACAGTTCTTTTGAAGTTTTATGAAGTGTTTGACAATTTTCATGCACGCGTGGTATGTAAACACCAACGGTATTAAAACAGTGGCGATATTATGAAAATTATTTTGTACGGTCGGAGTCGCCAACTGTGTTACAATAAATTTAAGTATCACTGCTCTAAATTCCATAGATACTATCATAGTATTAATACCCCATTTGAAAGTGCTTGCTAGCTAGCAAATTGGCTAACTCCTTAATAATTTCGGACATAAAATTCACTTTTTTAATAACACAAATTATTTTTTTATTTCAATACGATCCACAGAAAATAAATATTAACTTGGGTCTACCGATTAATGAAAATTTATATAATTTTTTTTTTTTAGTTCGTTCACTATTGAAGTAGGTACATACCTTAAAGATTTCCACATACATATATAATGCACTACATAACCAAGGTATGTAAAGACAAGGTAGTCTCAATAGCTCCTTGACCAATCAGTATTTGCGCAGAAATTACGTAACCACGAGGATATATTCAATTGTTAAAAAATTAGTACAGTAAAAATAAAATTTTCGAACACAATAATTCCTTTATCAACGAAAATTGATACAGAGATATTTTGGTACCTACACTTTACGAAACCGGTGAGTGTAATGGTTATTTTGAAGTTATTCGCGTAAAAATAGTTTTTCGCCCCTTTCACCCCCTGTAAAACCACTTTTGCACCTCTTAGTCGAATACACGCATCGGTTTCTTAAAGTGTAGATAACAACCAAACTACCTCTATACCAATTTTCGTTTGTAAAGGAATTATTGTATGTATTCTAAAATTCTATTTTTATTGTACTAATTATACATTTATAACATTTGAATATATCCCGTGATGACGTAATTCCCGCGCAAACGCTGATTGGTCAACGAGCTACTGAGACTTCCTTTCGCTGTACATACTACATACCTTGCTACATATGTAACTATGTACATACTAGAATGCGATCTTTCTTTACTATAAAGAATTGCCAAAATCGTACACAAAAATATTGAAAATATTATTATTATACTCCTAAAACTGAAGATCAGAATATAATATATAGTAAAGTGACAGCAAGAAATAAATGAATAAATAAATTAAATACATTGTATTGATTTTTATTACGATAAAAAGAAACAATACGTAAATACCAGACTCGTGTAAGATTATCTTTTATGAATATTTATTATCAATAAAAATTTGATTTCTATATTCTTTCAATTTTGTTTTATTATCATTCGAAACAATATAATATTAACGATATAAAACAAATAAGTATACATATTTATTTAGAAATTTATTTTGTTCCCTCTAATATATACGTATTTATTGTGAGCAGTCAGATGATGTGTGCTGTGGACCAGATATTTTAAAATATAGAGCGCATAAAATTGTGCAATTATACACATTTAGCATAATGTAAGTGGTAAAAATTCATTTTATTTTAGAGATAACATATACAACATGTCATAAAAATACATTTATAAAACATTTTGCTGAAATAAATAAATAAAAATCCATAAGTAATAATTTAACTATCACTATTACCACAAATAATAGTGGTAGAGGGAAATTAGCATTTCGAAGTGATGGATTCGGGAAGTTCGATTTTTTTAAATTATCTCTTTGTATGTTCGAAGATGAGTTGATAACCGAAAAAAGTTAGGAAAATCGGCCATATGTGTCCCGAAAGAATTGCATAATTGTGCATTTTTGATACATTTCAAGTGTATCGCTACACTGTTTTGAAAATATCACCGGTCGTAGGAAAACATTTTTTTTTAAATACTCGTAAGTTAATAGACTACAGAAGAAAGTATGAGTAGCGTTACTTTCCAAATGTATCCTAGCCTCAAAAATAAAAATAAATGTCGAAAAACTTTTTTTATTACTAATAATGCAATAATTAACGTAAAAATCAAGGGATTTTTGTGCAAATATGAGGAAATATATATTTTTATGTTATAAATGCGTGATGAAATTTTCAATAGTAAAATTTGATTTTCACACCCACAATCGACCATTTATGAAAAAAATTGAAAAGCTCGCCATTTAATGAGAAAACATCGTAGGGTAATTTTTTTTATGTACTTTCTTGTGAACATATACCAGAATCTGTCAAATAATTTAAAATATCGTTTTTTTTTTAATTAAAATTTTTTATATTTTACCATTACTGCGAATAAAATCTTAAAAAAAATATAATTCCTGTAGAATCACATTCACATAATAATAAAAATCATTTGCAATAACATAAAAATATGTACTATTAGAAACACCTCTAAAACATTTATAATAAGACTATTAAAATGTGGTATAAACATATCTTGATCGAGTATTAATTTATTCATCATTTACGATATTTTAACTTATTTAACAGATTTTAGCATATGTTCACAAGAAAGTACATAAAAAAATCTACAGTTAAAAAAAACTACCCTACGATCTTTTCTCATTAAATAATGGTGAGATTTTCCATTTTTTTTTTCAAAAATGGCCGATTGTGTACGTAAAAAAAATATTTCGTCTCATTTTCACAAAAATGATTTTGACGTTAATTATTGCAATATTAGTAATAAAAAAAGTTTTTCGACATTTTTTTTATTTTTGAGGTTAGGATGCATTTGGAAAGTAACGCTACTCATAGTTTCTTCTATAGTCTATTAACTTACCAGTATTTTAATTTTTGTTTTGTTTTCCTACGACCTATAAAACCGGAGATATTTTCAAAACAGTGTAGCGATACACTCGAAATGTATCAAAAATTTTATTCCATTTACTATAGTGTTTATATTATACATTAAATATTAGTAGTAGTTACAAATAAATTTCATACTTGTAGGTGAGGAAAACACATAATTATTATTAACGTCGTGAAATATTTTGTAGTGATTTACACCCTCTAATCACTACGCCACTGGATTTAATTAAATGCTAATTCACTAATCAGGGTTCATAGTTCATTGTAACATGCGTTCTGAACTTAAACCAACTTATACGCGTGTATATATAATATAAAATTAATAAATAGAACATATTAGTTACTGTTGTATATTATTTATGATGTATGTACACAACCTGAAGATATTAAAGCATTTTCAATAGATGTTAAATAATAAAAAAAAGCTTTTTCATCTAGATATTTTTCTCTCTTTCATTAAGCTGCAAGTAATTATATCATTTCAAAATAACTATAAAAACCTGTTACTTTATAAATTGTTTTACATGAAAAGTCAATTACTTTTATCTAATGTAACATTTCATGAAAAATGAAAAAAGTTTGTCATCAATTATTTCAAGTTTCCACATTTCAAAATACAAGAAGACCATAATATGTATGTAAACATCAAAATTCAGAAAGGGAGGTAAGTATGGATGATTTTAAAAAAGTGGGGCATTTAACTGCATTTTTTTAGTTTAGAAATCACCCACAGTTACATTAAATGCAATTTTGCACGAATTTGAATTTTAATAATAAAATAATTGCTCACGTTTTCTTGATTTTTTTTGACGTAATAAATGAATATACGCAAACTTCCGACTATGTTTACGTAAGTCTAAGGATCGGATTAGAAAAATAATATATATTCTCTATTCATGTCAAAACCTATTATTATTAATATATACAGGGTGTTTGGTTCGGCGATACGAATATTTTGAAAAACGGTAGAATGGGTCATTTGGAAGTGATTTAAGCAAATATACCTATGTATATACAAAGTGCAACAGTTTTTTTATATGGGCAGTTTTAGTAATTTAAAAAAAACAGATTTAAACAATATACATGTTAATGACAAAAGTTCAAAAGTTAAAGACCCCATATTTAAAAAAAAAAGATTTTTATATTAGTTAAAAGTCTGTACTATACTATCAGGTCAAAATAAAATTTATGAATAACAAAAACAATAGCTGCAGTTTAATATTTAAAAACTTATAAAACTTTGATAAAATTATTTCTTTAAAAAATTATTTTATAAAATCTAGCACACCTATAGACGTTCAAATGGTTTTAAAACTATCATGAAAAAATTAATTCTTTGTACACTACATACAGAAAATAATCGAAAAAGATATTGGCATCAGAAAAATCAGATGCACGGCGCGGGCGGTTTCTCAAAGATGAGTAAAATAATTCCACCCAAACTAAGCATCTAAATGTTAATCTGTATGGACGGAAATCTGTGCAAAGTTTGTACAAATGATCTGTACTAACAGTCCAATTTGCGACAATTATTTGAGCTTTTAAACCCACTATTACCCCGATAGGGGCATTAAATATGCACTGTAATATTTATAAACTACTTTTGGATCGAAATAACTTATAAGAAAAATGTACAGCAAAATTTAGAAAATGTTGACAAGGAAATTTTCCACGTGCTGAAAACATGAAACATTATATTATCTATTAGATTACGGTCTCTAAAATAGCTGAAATGTTATATTTTTCTTTATAACAAACGTTGGCAACAATTTATAAAAGAATGCAACACATTTACACTGATTTCCGGACGAGTATTACAATGTAATTTAATGATTATGTTATATTATTAAATAATTACACGTGTGTACAAAACTAACAACATATTATGATGTATGTACATACAGATATTTACGTTTATTACATACCTATACATATAATAAATATATAGAAAAAATAGTTTCAAGAATTACCTACATATATCAATTAAATATTAATTAATTAATTGAAATATTTGTTATTATTATAACACAGATCAATTTTAAATCTACATGGTTTTAAAAATAAATATTATAAATAATAATATAAAACAAAAATTATCGAGTGCGATTCAAGCCTCGCGTATTAGTACCACGTACCGTATAATTTTTCAATTTATTCGATTATTTAATTTTTGCAAAGTTACGAACCACTAGTTTTATTTATAGCAATTATTATAATTAATTATTATTACAATTAATTTTATTTTGATCTCGGCACACATATTCCAATTTTTATTATTTTCGAAGATATGGTCAGAGGACTAAATATTTTTACGCTAATTTTTAACAAAACGTTTACATATTTAAATAAATTGTAATTTTTCATTTGACACCCCACTACCGGGATTGAATAAAAAATTTGTTTGGTAACTCATTTACCTCCCCCCCACCACCAATAAGCACCAACAACTTAAAATTGTATTTTTATAACTCAGGACTACCTATTATTGAACCACCATTTACTATATTTATACCAGATCCCAGCTTTCTTAAATCAAACGGTCTAGTAATTAGAAGACTGTGACAGACAAACAGTCACAGTATGGATAATATTATTATAAGTATTCATTTTCTCATATTTCGGTATAGAACACTAAAAATGGATTGAAATAGATACACAAAAAAACACGCGAAAATAAAAGAAAACAGGTAGGTACCTACACCTACCTATTATTTCCAATACAAACAATTATGATTATGAATTATGACATTATTGTTACTACGACAACTAGTTTAATAAAGTAATGAGAAAATATGTAATGTAAACAACAATCTATATTTAATATAATTATGATAATACAATCTCAACAACCCTCGATAACAGATTTATCTTATTCCAAAATTAGCAAAATTCGATAAACGCCTATCTCAGTTCATACGTGATTTTTTTACTAAAGTCACATCCGGTTTTTTGCAAGCAGATATCAGAGATTCTTTAAATGTTTCAAATAGTTATAGTAGTCAAGTTTTGGGGATATTTTAAACGGTTAGCATTTCATTATAATAAAAACTTCGTCAAATTTAAATTGTTCTATACTTACATATTCACCTCTTTGTATATTATTATTTTAAATATGCATTTATTAAGAAGTATAAATTTACTGTAAAACGAAAAACTATAATTTTCTTGTTTTGATTTTATTCATTTTACTTTATTTAATACGGAAGAGCTCACAGATTTTACATTTTGGCAACTACTGTTATACATATATGAAATATTTGATTCACGTTTATTTCCTGATAAACAAAACATTCCATTTTGCATTCTCATGTATAATTCAAAATCATTACGAGATATTTGCAATAGTTTTTTTTTGTTTTGCATATAATTGCATATAATTTAGGTACGTGTTATTTTAGACAAGAATAGAAAGTGAACAACGAAAAACAAGGAACATAAAAACACAATCTAATTTTGGAAATGTCAAAAAAGTAACACGGTATTTTAATACGTAAAATATGTAACAAAAATAGGTATTTATTTATATTCATGCATAAATAAAATATGAATTAGAAATTAAATGATTTCATAGTAAGAATGTTGTCGATACTTGTATTATTATAAATAAATATACCTTATGTTTTTTTTTAATAAGAACTTCGAGAGAACTGGTATTTAGTGTTTTTAAAAGCACGATGACGCGATTATCCGCTTCCAAGTTTTGTTTCTCAAAAACAAATAACCTTCGAGGTCGGTAAATCCAGTTTGAAAAATAAAACACTACAGCCACAATGCACATACTTGCATAATTACCTTAGTACCACGAATCAACCAACATCTTTGAAAACATATCTGTTGTCCAGTAGATGTGTACAAATCCATTGTAAATATTATAACATTAAATAATAAATTGTACAATAATCACCCAATAATGGATACTAGGATTATTACTAATTATATATAAATAATTCAGTAAACAGGACCTTGATTTATCATTGTTTTCATTTGTATTATACAAAATAGAAATCGGAATACATACATAGTAAATGTTATAATTATACGATTCACATATGCCAGTGGCTTATAATATTTTCTACCTATTTATGTTTATATTAACAATTTAGCGCAATGTACTATAAATATTTCTACAATTGATATTATAAAATACTTCCAAGAAATGTACTTATTATCAATTAATTAGGATATTTACAGTATTTTTTTTATTACAAAATTTTATGTTTCATCATGTTAATTTCAGTTTTAAAATGTTTAATTTCATTAAATTAACAACTATTAATTTTACTAAGAACACTAATGCACGGTTTGATAAACAATAATTATCTACAGTTTAAAGTAAACTATAGATAACTATTATTTATAAAAACGGTCATTAATATTGTAATATATATACAAATAATGATACATATTTATGTTAATTATAGAATAAAACTTTTATAAGTTTTCAGAAGTATTTATAAGAGCATATTTTCAAAAACACTGTTTTTACTGTGAATTAAAAACTACTAGATCTTAAAAATTGAAATTTTAATTACGTATTCCCGACGAACCGCCACTGCTATTAGAGTTCAGTGATTACTAAAAGCTCCTCTCTACCAAATATTCTTATCTCATAACATAATGGGCACATCCTTTAGAGATGTGTGCGTTAGACTAACGGCCTGCTAGAGCTCTCTATTGTCGAGGTCATTCTAGAAAAACACACGCACAACGTGATAGCGGAACTCCAACCCCTTCCTCCTCGCAGTACCTTCACAAAAATAATGAAATGTGTCTTAATCCAGCTACTAGCTCTAAGTCCTCGTAAATGCCTATTCCTCAATTAAAATATCGATATAATTTGTTCACCCAAAATTAAAATCTCTAAATCGCTTATAATGCACCATATTTTATTATATTGACTTTTAAATATACTTTTACTGTTCACTACTTACCAAATAATTTATAAATATATTGTCAATAACCTTTCACTTCCTATAAGTCCGCTTAAAAATATCTACTACTAGCGCATTGAACCCGGAGTTACCAGGGTTAATATCCACAAAATCATAGTGACCTAAAATATTCAACATGCCCACCCAACATGCCCACAACACACGGTTCACTGCGAAATATTTTTTTTCCGAATTTACACAAAATATCCATCAATTATACACCTAAACCTAACCTATCTATTAGTGAAAACCGGAATAAAATCCGTTCAGTAGTTACCGAGAAAATAGTGTAAAATTATATTTTCAAACTACTAGAAAACACAAGGTCCCGTCTTAGAGGAATATGTATAAATATTTTTGATTTTTTCAGTTTATAAATACGTCGTTTAACAAGCAATATAATCCATTTTTTTACTTTTTAAAACTTTTGTCTCTGTCTGTTCAAACTAATGAACACATTTTAATAGGACTTTCACTGTTAGAAAGCCTAAGACCCTAGAATTAGTTAATGCTATATAATAATTATGAAAAGTGGTATTAAGGATATTTTTATAATTGATTTTTAATAAAAATATATAAAAATGAAAAGGAAATTTAAAGTAAATCGTGTATTTAAAAATTATAAAAGTGAAACGTATTTGATTTTCGAGATAGAAGAATCTATATAATTCTATAATTCATGTATAAATTAAATGAGTACTTAAATACTGAATTGATTGTTATTTTCGACTTAAAAAAATTGTTTAATCAGGTGATCAGCTACTAAATTTAAAAACGATTTTTGGCATTTGAACAACCACACAGGTGCAAAAATACAGATATGAACATATTATAAATAGCACAATACAAAAAAACGTGTTTTTTTCTATAAGAAGCTTAAAAAATCGCCTCTGTTTTTCTCTCTCCCTTCATCTGTCGGGGTTAAAATACCCACAACAAGCAGACAGCGTAACGAAATCCCATCTTGCCAAGTTTAACTTTTCCATTTAGCTAGAGCATCTGCGTCATTATCTAAGTTGCGAAAATTTCACGCTTTTCATTTACTATTTAAGCTTATTTTCTGAATAAATTCAAGATAAGCATCTGTAAGGTACATATTTATAGATAAAATACAATCAAAAATGCATTACATCTTTATAAAATATAGGTTAAAATTTTCAAATTAAAATAATAAGTAACAAATTTAAAGCTCATTTAGCGCTAAATGCTCCTTTAACCAAAATTTTGTATATTACAAACGTGATTTAAATCAATATTTCGTCTCTCAATGAAAAATGTACATAATTATAATATTATCAACAAACATATATTATGAGTTGAAATAATCTCTTTCTAATGCCTTGTTGGTTTTAAAGAATTCTCAAGATATTATGTGTTTTTACAGTCTATAGTATAATAATATTACTTAACTGGAAACCCGCGTAAGATAAATACGCACGTAATATCGGAGAAAACTGGATAGCCGGTTACACGAAGTGTAGTCAGTTGAAATTTGGAGTTTCGATAGAAAACACCGTGGATAAGCTAAAGTGACAATCACAAGTAAAGGATTCCCTGTAACCTTCCTTCGAAGTGATTGGTGTTTAGTTATTATTTGTGTATATATTTTGGCATTTTTGCCTTTTGTGTGTTTACTTATTTGTTCACTCATTCGGAATTTTGTGTATTTAAGTATATATATTTTTTTCCTTTTATGTGGGACGTTTGTTTACGAATAGTGCCAAATATAATAATTTGTGAAACTTACTATGTTATTATTAGCGCGTGCTTAGTGTTGTTAATTTTTTTTCTTTCAATTAGTTCTTAATTTTTCTTATGTTCTTTAGAACTGTATAACCATTCCAGCAGTATTTTATCGGTGAGCTGGCTATGGTTAAATTGTTGATCGTAGAATTAAGTTATGTATTGCCTTTTTGGTGTGTAAAGTATTTATTGGTATGTTATCAGAATAAAGTTTTCTGTCTGTGTATTTTAATTGAAACAAGTTGGGTTTTTTATTTCTAATATGGTATTTCCACGTTACAAATGGGGGCTCAACCGGGATCTGAAGTAGAAAACCCAATAGTATACAGTAACTAAGTACGTAATAGTGTTTCACATAATTATTATAACTATTTATTCTTTGCTAAATCAGTTAGTATTGGGGGGGATCGTGTGTACATTTAGATACGTAGTAATAATTTTATATATACTTACCATTCACTTCACTCATACCCAATATTAATCCAATACCTTTATCATGTCTTCACCACCTATGCTTACACCTGAAGATCGAAGGGCTAGAGGGCCGCCGTCATTAAGGTACTTAGCTAATACCACCGTAGAGCAAGAACGGACAGTTGTACAAGAACAAGTCACTGAAGATACAGTCGGAGAAACACAAGTGCCTCCAGTCCAAGCTCGTAGCTACACACCTGAAGATACGACGTACGCTCTAACTGGTCTTGCGGCATATCAGGCCGAGCTTATAAGATCTATTAATCTTCTGGTGTCTTCCATGGCAGCTCCGAAGAGGGAAGAAGATGACAGAGCGACTAGTTTTCCCGCGCATCAAGAAACGACGCTCATTTTTGAAAGAGTCCCAACGTGCAACGGTCTCGAGCCAAAGCTGATCATTAGCTTTATTGAAGCCGTTGACTCCATCAATGACTTGCGGTATTTTACACAAGAACGCCTGCTAATCCAGCTTACAACTAAGTGCCAAGGGTATTTGATGAGTTGGTGGGGTAATACTATTCACCGTTACCGCACATGGCCGCAAGTTAAAACGGCCATGCTTCAAGACTTGTTAACTGAACTGGATATCGAATCCCTGAAAATGGAATTGGTTTATCGATGGCAGAGGCCTCTTGAAGACTTCAGAGAGTTCATCGCAGATATAATACAGAAGGAGAAGGCCCTTCAGTTAAATATGCCAGAGAGTACATTGTGTAGTGTAGTTTTTAATCATGTCAATGATGAAACCTTTGGTCTGATGAGGTTTTCTCATCCGCCACGAGATTTAATCGAGCTACACCATTTAGGACAGCAAGTGCAAGCCGCAAACAGGAGGAGACAGTTATTTGCAACCACACAACGGAGTAATATGACAACCAGTCATGTTAATCAAGCGCCTGTCTCAGAGGCACAATGTTCGTTCACCAAAGTACTACCATCATCTTCAAAAAACTAACACCCAGGAGAGTGAAAAACGTCAAATCATATCACTCTCCCTTTATATGTGTGATTATAAATAATTTAAAAATCAACGCCTTAATCGACACGGGTTCTACGAAATCGTTTGTGTCTGCGAGTATTTTATCCCAGCTATCTCCAAAACCATTCGAAGTGCGGTCATGTGACATATTGACTCGAATAGCGGATGGAACACTTATTAAAATTCAAAAGACAGTTATTACTCGAGTTAAAATACATTCGTTTTTCTGGAAAACTCCATTTCTTGTCTCTGATCAATTGTCTACTGACGTCATATTAGGGGTGGATTTCCTTGTCGCTTCTCAAGCCTTCTTGGATCTCAGTAATCACTGTATGTCTTTCAAATTCAACCCAAAAGCCAAGGTATCGTTCGTAGCAAAAGAGGCAGTAACGCCGAATTTGTTTTTCACTTCCTATCCGGAAGAAGACCATAAGCTAGTCCAACAAGATAAACAGGATATTGAGGTTCTGTTGCACGAGTATCACGATGTCATTACAGAGCGGATAGGACGAACTACCGACTACACATATCATATTATCTTGAAGGACCAGGTTCCAGTTAGGAGGACTCCGTATCCATTGACTCCTCCAAAAGCTGAAGAAATGAATCGGCACATCCAGCTTCTACTTGATAAAGGAGTAATAGAACCGTCACAATCTCCTTATGGTGCGCCCGCCTTTCTTATACCCAAGAAGGATGGTAGTAAAAGGTTATGTGTAGATTACCGAGATCTCAACAAAAAAATTATCTATGATTCCTTCCCAACGCCTTCAGTAGATTCAGTGTTCCAAACTATAAAGGGAGCCTCAGTATTCTCGGTAATAGATTTAAACTCTGCCTTTTA
The DNA here is from genome assembly GCA_961205875.1 of Sialis fuliginosa. NCBI lineage: Eukaryota > Metazoa > Arthropoda > Insecta > Megaloptera > Sialidae > Sialis > Sialis fuliginosa. Next base: position 16,978,239 of record OY540812.1, read on the forward strand.
CCAAATCCCGTTACACGATGAATCAAAGGGATACACCACATTTCTAGTACCTAACGGGGCGTATCAGTTTAAATTTACACCATTTGGACTCTGCGTATCTCCACAAGCGTTAAACCGGATTATATTCTCCATGTTTGCTGATCTTAGATATCATTATGTTTATCCATATTTTGATGATATTCTAATCTACAGCGACGATATATCTTCACATCTAACACACCTCCGAGAAGTTTTCGCTAGATTGCGCAAAGCGGGGTTCACAGTTAATCCGCAGAAAATGAAACTATGCAAGAGCAGGATTCAGTTCCTGGGGCATGTGTTATCCGGGGAAGGTATTCACGTGGATCCGACGAAGGCTGCGGTAATACACGAGTTTCCCATGCCTAAAAACCTAAAACAAGTAGAACGGTTTTTAGGTATGGTGGGGTATTTTGGACGGTTCATTCCTGAATATGCTAAGGTCGCTGCTCCCCTACATGCCCTGAAGAAGAAAAGAACTAGATTTAATATGGGTGTGGAGCAACGCGAAGCCGTTGAAAAACTCAAGACTATGTTATCAAGTCCCGCCGTATTGAGATATCCTAATTTCGAAAAGCAATTTGTATTGCAGACGGATGCATCGGATATAGCACTAGGGGCAGTATTGTTGCAGGAATTTGATGGGGAATTACATCCAATCCAATATGCCAGTCGCAAATTAAACAAGGCAGAATTAAATTATCCCACTTACGAAAAAGAAGCGCTTGCTGCAGTTTGGGCCGTAGAGAAGTTTTCGGTATACTTGGAAATACGTCCTTTCATTTTGCAGACGGATAATTCGGCAATTACGTGGATGTTCCAGCATCCGAAACAGCTTGGAAAGATTGGACGATGGGTCCTCAAACTCTCGCGATTTCGATTCAGCATAGAACACATCCGAGGTTGCGATAATCCGGTAGCGGACTGCTTAAGCCGACTACCTTACACCGAACCTACCGAGCATGAAGAAGGCTGTAATATTTTACAAACTATTCCACAGTCCTTTGTGAACCTCAGGGAGCATCAGCACTCCTGCCCTGTTACTAGCCTCATTTTGAACCGACTTGAAGCCGGAGAAAATGTCAAAGGGTATGTGATAGGGCAGGGTCTGTTGATGCGAACTGTGGGGAAACATAGACTGAGAAGGGCCGTAGTTCCTCCTAGTTTAAAAAATATGATATTATTTTATTTTCATGATGCAGAGACCGCTGGACATCAGGGGGTGACCAAAACCTACCGAAGAGTCGCTAAATCCTTCTGGTGGGCTGGACTTTATAAGGATGTTATGGCGTACGTTCGCACCTGTGAAGGATGTCAAAGAGCCAAGGCTACAAACCAGGGTCCGGCTGGATTAATGAATTCAGAGCTTCCACAGCGGCCTTGGGAACGCGTTTATATAGATCACGTTGGTCCGCTACCTAGATCCAGTGGAGGCAACCTTTACATACTCACCTTGGTTGATGCTTATACCAAATGGGTGGAACTTATTCCTCTGCGAAGAGCAACCACTGAGGCGACCATTGGTAAATTGATTCCAAACATATGGTCTAGGTACGGTCCTCCCGAAATAGTCATTACCGACAATGCTAAATGTTTTGTATCTCAGCGATTCAAACATATGTGCATTGCTTGGGGAATAAGACACGTGACTACATCACCATATCGACCGCAAGGTAATATGGTTGAGCGAGTGCACCGTGATCTGAAGGCTACCTTGACCATACTATTGAATCAATTAGGTAGTAGTCACCGAGATTGGGACTCGAAGGCAGCATACGTGGCACTATCACACAATAGTGCTGAAAGTGATGTTACTAAACAGTCTCCGGCGTCGTTGTTCTTAGGACGTGAACTACCCCAACCCTTAATGAATCAGTGGGGGCTGAATCATATAACCGATCAAGAAGGTCGTCCAACCCCTGATGATATTAAGGATGTTCTCAACAGGACGAGAAGGCGTATGGAGCGACTATACAACCGCGGGCGTCGTCAAAATCCTTACAGAGTTGGGCAAACCGTTCTGAAACGAATACATCTTCCTTCGAATGCGGCAGGTGGTGAAGGAGCCAAATTTCATTGGAAGTGGTCGTTGCCTATGCGAATTGTAAGGTTTTCAAAACCCGGAAACGTAGTTTTGGTTCCAATTGATGGAGGTGAGGAAGTGCGTGCAAACGTGGACCAGCTGCGTGCGTATTATTCTAGGAACGCGGAGCTCCAGAACGAAGGGGGGAGATTATAATATTATCAACAAACATATATTATGAGTTAAAATAATCTCTTTCTAATGCCTTGTTGGTTTTAAAGAATTCTCAAGATATTATGTGTTTTTACAGTCTATAGTATAATAATATTACTTAACTGGAAACCCGCGTAAGATAAATACGCACGTAATATCGGAGAAAACTGGATAGCCGGTTACACGAAGTGTAGTCAGTTGAAATTTGGAGTTTCGATAGAAAACACCGTGGATAAGCTAAAGTGACAATCACAAGTAAAGGATTCCCTGTAACCTTCCTTCGAAGTGATTGGTGTTTAGTTATTATTTGTGTATATATTTTGGCATTTTTGCCTTTTGTGTGTTTACTTATTTGTTCACTCATTCGGAATTTTGTGTATTTAAGTATATATATTTTTTTCCTTTTATGTGGGACGTTTGTTTACGAATAGTGCCAAATATAATAATTTGTGAAACTTACTATGTTACTATTAGCGCGTGCTTAGTGTTGTTAATTTTTTTTCTTTCAATTAGTTCTTAATTTTTCTTATGTTCTTTAGAACTGTATAACCATTCCAGCAGTATTTTATCGGTGAGCTGGCTATGGTTAAATTGTTGATCGTAGAATTAAGTTATGTATTGCCTTTTTGGTGTGTAAAGTATTTATTGGTATGTTATCAGAATAAAGTTTTCTGTCTGTGTATTTTAATTGAAACAAGTTGGGTTTTTTATTTCTAATATGGTATTTCCACGTTACATAATATGCGTTGTAAAAACATAGCACAGATGATTAAAAATCAATTTAATTAAATATATTATGCTTGGTTCTGTTAATAATATGACAGTTAAAGAAGCATTTAGTTAAACTTGATAATACCGAGCATAAAAATAAAATTGTTTTTTTGAATACAATTATTTATAACACTATATTTGTCTAATCGAATGATTCATATTTTTTTTACAATATGATATTTTTGAACAAAACATATAAATAAATAATTTCCTTAAATAAATATTTCTTATTAAAAAAATATAAATTGTTTTAGAAAACTGGTTCAAAAACCAATATACACTAAAATGAAACCATCAAAAAACGTACAGGCAGCTAATCTAACCTACAACTAACCTTGTCACCAAGTTTAATTTAATGCATAATGAACACAGACACACATACACAACTATTAATTACATCCTTTGACTCCACTAACAACATTTAACATTTTCTGTATAATTTCTTGTAAACCAATTTGCTCTGAAATTGCAAACAGATTACTATAATTACCTACATACAAATATTGTCATCCATTACAAAATACCATTATCAGAAAATAATACATAAAGCAATTTTAAGACTTAAGGCAATGATAACTATTAAGTTACCTCTTAGAAATAGTTAAGTCAATAAACTAAACAAACATATTAGTATATTATGTAGAACGCCATTCACAAAAAAGACATTTGCTTCTTCTCCAATATTCAGTATGATGAAATCGAAAGAAACTGTTCAGTTAGTAGGTATATCGATTCTTTAAAAAACAGGTAGGATGAAAAATTCATTGGGAATTAGTTTAGTATATTTTAAAATTGAAAGAATGTAACAACAGTATCAAAGTACGATTTAATACCTGAACTAAACAAATTGGTGATATCAAACATCATAAAGATAATAAATTTTAATCAGAAGACTTTAATTTGGAAACTAAAATATTAAGCTTGCATAATAATAGTAATTTTTTTCAATCAAACTTTATAATCTTTTTAACGTTAATAACAACAATAAATATTTTCAATCTACATACAATAACATGATCATTTAAAGTAACGCACTGTTACTTCCATTATAATATAAATAGATTCATTTTTCACTTGAACAGTAAAAATAGATTATATCTAAATTATTATATTATCGGTTTGTTAAATCAATACATAAATACAATAAATAATATTAAATCATTAATGAAAATTATTATTAAAGGCGGACAGGGTATTCAATTTGTACACGTAACAACATATGGATAATTTCAAAAAAAATTAGAAAAAATATTTTTTTCGATCTAACTGTATATACCTACTTTAACAGTGCATTAAAGTTAATTATTAAATTTTACATTTCCTTTTCCAACTATAAAATTGCATTATTTAATTCAAACTATATCAAATGACCCGTAAATGCGCTAATGACCTTAATACCGCACACGTTATGGATACGCAAAGTTCTGGTGTCTAGCAATAATCTACTACTCTCTCTCTCTATCTCACACACACACACATACTCTGTGAATTGAATTAACATTATAATTATTGATACATTACAATTCTCGACAGTGACTCAGCCCTGTTCCTGTCTTTGTCTACCGCACGAACGCCGGCGCTAAAGCTATTTTCTCTCTCTGTCTCTACCACATTCTCTGGCTCGGTAGGAATGTTGTGATGACGTCTTGAGAGAACACAGGGACTTCCTTTATGTAGATTGTGATAAATAGAATACCAGAACACGAAAGAAATTATTTAGGGTATATCTCAGGGGTGGATAAAATGCCGTCCACAAGCCACAAACTGACCACCAAAACCAAAACTCAAAATAACCAATATAATTATAAAGTGGTTTAATTTCAGAAGAGGCCCGAAAAAGACTATAATATAATAACTATATATAATGGTATCCGGCGAGTTTTTCGAAACACAATTTTTCGAAACACAGTTTTTCGAAACACAGTTTTTCGAAACACAATTTTTCGAAACACAATTCTTCGAATGAACAATTTTTCGAAAAAATTAAGTTTTGGGTTTTTTAAATTAAGTTTTATACAAAATTTGATAAAGGTAGAAATGAGAAAGAATAAAGAAAAAGCAAAACAATTTTTCAAACTTTTATTTAGTAAATAAAATATAAAGTAAAGTAAATTTGGACATTTTACGAAATATATTTAAGTTGTATTTGCATGTTTTTTGAAAGTTAGTTTATTAATAAATTCAATTTAAGTGATTTTATTTTATGTTTTTTAAATCCCAATAAATGTTCTTTTTTACGCGTATGTTATTATTAACATAAAACAAAATTAGTTTATTGATGAGAGGATTAGCCAGCCCTCTCACAAACTGCATATGTATTAACATATGCATGTATGTACCTAAATAAATTACATGGCTTTTTGTTTATTAAATATATCGTAAAATGTCCAAATATTACTTTACTTAATATTTTATTTACTAAATAAAATTTGAACAATAAAACTTACATTTTTCGAAAAATTGTTCATTCGAAGAATTATGATTCGAAAAATTGTGTTTCGAAAATTTGAGTTTCGAAAAATTGTGTTTCGAAAAATTATATATAATATAGGATTCATTGTCTCATGTATGTCGTCAGTTAATTGTAGAGGCTGACCGCTTTATAAAATCAGCAGAGCAGTGTAGAAATACTCATAGTAAGAGTTTTTTTTTGACAACCCGAATCGATTTCTGATTGATTGTAGTAGCGAAGTCTCACTTGATTTTATCAATCAATATACTTATATATTAGCTATTTAATTTTTTATGCTTGCTCAAAATAATACATCAATGATTTTGCTTCCTCGCCATATCGAAAATACGAGAAAGCTATTATAAGATCGTTTTAAAATGTTCTTCGATTACAAAATTTTAACTTGATCTTTCCGTTTCAGGTCAAGACAACCACTTTTGTCTTGACCTGACACACGCATAATTCATGAACCACTGAACCGATATTAATGAAATTTGGTTGGTTGATTGGGTTTAACTTGAGGACGGTCCCATTTCAAAATCATTAAAATCGTGTGTAAGGGAGAGGGGTGACACCCCAAAATATTTACTTTTTTAAGATATCTCAAGAAAGACACGTTCGCCACAATGTTTGTTGTAAAATATTATCTTATAGATTTATCTCAATTTGCTTTAAAAAATCGTCATTTCTTTTGTACAACCGCTATTTACTTTGACGGTTTAAATGTCAAAAAATTAAAATTATTATTATTATTAAAATAAAATGGCAAATTAATATTTTTCAATAAAATTGTATGAAAATTAAATGGTTAACCTCTGGCGGGCAGTTCATCTGAATACTTTATCGGTTTTTATTTAAATTATTCAATAATTAACTACCTTTGATGAATTTAACACGAGAAAGCACTTTACTTGGCAGATGTTTTTTTTTTAATAAATAGGACCACTGCAGGTTTGGTTAAAAATGGCGACGCTGTCGAAAGTCTTCTTATGGGTATCTTTATGGCAATGCAGTCGGATCAGTGCCATAACAGAGGCTCTGGGGCCCCGGAGCAATAAGTGATCGAGGGGCTTTCCCTCGCACTATATGCAAAATATAAAAATTGAAGACCTTATTTTTTCGTTTTCACGCTTGTTAATAAATTGAATGACTTTTTTTTGTTGCTGCCTCAATCTTGCCGACCCCAATTGTTACGCTACTGTGGGCCCCTCCTATGCTCAGGGGTCCCAGGGCACTGCCCCGGTGGTAGTTACGGCCCTGAGTCGGAGTCGAGTACAAATATCCCGATTCCTACTAATATTACTAGAAAATGATGTACTAAAAATTAAACAATCATTGTGAGAAAAAATAAAACTGCAATTAGGATTATAAGTCAGAATCAGAATCCCTTAATTTTCATAGTTAAAGTAAAGCTTATCAAATTACCAGCTATCTTGTCTGCAGTTATACCTGTCTTTAACGATATAATTTTCATATTATAAAGCTAAATTATAGGTAATATATTCACAAAACTATTGAACGTAATAAAAAAATCAAATAAAAATTCTAAATTTCCAAGTACCTACCTCAGACTATTTTTACAGTTAAAAATTGCGAAATAGTATTCTCTTGAATTTTACTTTTACTATACATGTGTTAGAAGAAAATGTTAAGAGATTTTATAGATCGTGCCAATTCTGAACAGATGAAATCGAATTATAAATTTACGAGTATATAGTGCTGCATTTCACATACCTGACGTACATTTTATCATAAATTTTGTTGTGAAAATACAATTATAGTTTGTCAATAGACAACAAGCGGTTGGAACAATAATGATAATTATTTTATGGACTATAAGGTACTGGCACCAGTCTTGGCTCCTTTAAGAGCAAGGTATAGGTACCATAGACATAGAGAATGGACAGTGTATTCTGTATTAACACAGTGGTGTAACATCAGTTCAAAAAGTGAGAGAGAGATGCAAAGTAGTTTGGAATATATCTATATCTTTTTCTAAGATCCTGATTGGTAGCTTACTATTGTAGGGAGTCCGTGAAACATGTTTGGCATAAATTAAAGTATTTTTACATTTCTATTTACCAATGATTAATTACTATCAAACGACCTTCTTTTTTTCTGTCAGGGAGGCAGGGGTTATTTTAGTGTGTAGTTGTAGCTTGTAACTGCAGTTGTAAAAGCTAATTTGTGTAGTGCAAAAAATTGAAAAAATGAATAATAAATAAATAAAATAATAAAATGTGTGGAAAAAAGATCATTGCAATTGTAAAAGCAAAAAATGTAAAAAATGTAGAGCAAAAAAAACTCAATGAAGTTATAAAAACAAAAAATGTAAGAAATGTAATGCAAAAAACAAAGAACATTGCAGTTGAAAAGCAAAAATTATAAGTATGGAGCAAAAAAATAAGGTTGTAAAATTTCCTAAAATAACCCCTGCAGGGATGGGGTCCCTGAAAAATAATTGTTCAAAAGAGGGTCCCTAGACTACATAAGTTTAAGAACCGCTAGTGTAGATCATGATAGAGATTCAAACGTTGAAAATTATCTTCAGAGATCTTTTGTAGACCGTTGTAGATCTTTGTAGATCGTTATAGATCTTTGCAGGTCTCCACAGATCAAAAACCAGTGAACAAATTTGATTTTGTCTCAAAATGCAGATCTATCCCAGATCTAATTTGATAACTTTAGAAAAAACATTATCATTATTTTAAAATTTAATTTATAACATAATAACCATATTTTATTATCGTGTCACAAGCGTGACACGCCGTGTGTAATCGGACAGTCAAAAAAAATTCGCAAGCGATTTTTTGCTGAACGTGAGTGATCGTGAGCAACAATTACTCACACTCCCAGCTCTATATGGTATAGCCAATATTTGTTACTTTTAAATACACTATATTTTGACAACAAAGCTCAAGTTTATCCCCAAGCACATAATCAATCTAATGATCCGGCTCATATTTTATTATTTTCACAAACATATGAAACGAGCGATGGGTTCATTATAATATTTCTCATTCTAGTATCAATATTTATTCTCGTTTCTTCTCTCGCGGTGCGATTCCCCGGTGGCCTCCTTGTCTGGGTCGCCGACGTTACCCCTCCGACCCCCCACCAGTATCGCTATCCTCTCTGAAACACAGACTCACGTCGCGACGCCCGGCCAGACAGATGCTATATAGACAGTGTACATGCACATACACATTATACCCCTCAAAATGTCCCCCTCCTTCGTTAAAGACAGCTACTGTTTTACTATGTTGTACAAGGGCTGCCCAGTTAGTTATATGAAAGTATTTTTATACATTATTTACAAAACGAGAATTCTGATTTTAGACAAAACATAAAACAAAAATCACATAACATTCTTAAATACACTTTTTCTGAATATTGAAGTGAATCTGCATCGTTTTGTACATTATCTCGGTAAACGTTTGTAATGTGAGACGAAACGTTGACCGAGATAATGACCAAAACGACACAGCTTACGCACAGAAGCCAAGATATACAACGAAAAAAGAAAAAAAATATTTCCATCAAAACTAGCACCCAGAAATTCAGAATCAATCGATTACGTAACTATTAAGTATTGTACGCCGAAAAAAAACACACAAAAAGTTATTTAATTATATACTTTTGTTATATACTTTTGTCTAAGAAAGCTTTTAGACTAACACCCGGTATTATCAAGATGAACTAAATGCTCCTTTAACTAACTGTCATATTATTAACATAACCAAGCATAATACATTTAATTAAATGGATTTTTAATCATCTGTGCGTTTTTACAACGCATATTATGTACATTGTTCATTGAGAGCCTAAATATTGATTTAAATCACGTTTGTAATATACAAAATTTAGGTTAAAGGAGCATTTAGCGCTACTCGCTTTAAATTAGTTAATAATATCGAGCATAAGCCTTTTGAATATTCTAAAATTATAGTTGCACATGTCTAAAGTCAAATCAATTTCAACATACGACTTAACAAAATTATCTAAATTAAAAAAAAATTGCGACCCGTATCCAGGAGATGCAGCGCCTCCGATTGCCACACCCCTCACCCCATCTCGTCTACACATCCACAATCCCGGGAATGTACGAGGCGCGAGTACAGACACACATACACACACCTATATTTTACGCGCCGCGCCGTAGTGACCTGGTTACGGGTTACGGGTTTAGAATGTGACAGTTTTTACTACAAACAATTTCGCTGCTCGATATTTTTTGTGAGGCGAGGGTATGTCTACGTCGCTGTCAGACGATTTTTTTATTATTTTTTTAATAAGATTTAGAAATTCTTATTTCACATCATTTTGACTTTTTAATACAATTATATGTTTAACGTCAAGACTTTACTTAAGTACCTATATGATATAACGAATAAAGTATCTATTATGTTATTACATTTGTACACGAAAAAAAACTATCTGCGAAAAATAACGTGATTTTTAAAAGAAACAAAATAATCATGGAAAATCGTCGTATAGCCCTGTAATTTAAAAATTTCATGAGATACTCATAAATTGATGGGTAAAACTGCAAACATTACAACCTAAACTTATATTATTACAGTTTCAGAGAGTAAAATATTCAAAGTGACCAAGAAAAAAATTTGTTATAAAAAAATACTGAATTATTATTGAAAATATCCTATGATCGACAATTAAAAATTACGGGACAAACTGTAAAAGTTATAATACGTACAAAGTAATAAATTATTAATAAACTGTATTTATTACTGTACTTACTTTAAATTTCATTAAAAGAATATTGATTTCGAATCGGGGTGTAAACTAGCTCTCGCTAGGGAAGTGTGTTTGTACTTTCTATAAATGCCTTGGAAAGTGATATTTTTAACAATGGGACAAGTACCTTCTAGCTATTTGCATTACGATCTGGTTGATTGGGATATTACCTAATATTAGCCTTCGATCAAGATTACGAACTCAGTCGATGACGCCAGAGCTCTATCACGGAAATTCGGAGATACCGTTCAAGCGCCATTTTGCCAGGAGCAAACTTCTTTTTAAATTGCTCCAGTTTTTGAAATCAAAAATAACTAAAAATTTATAGTTTGATTTTTTAAACTTTTTTTTAAATCTTGTTTAAGAAATTGACTTAACGTAATCCATTGTACGAGTATGTCACGTATTCTTTAATTTAGAAATGTGATTTAATCGTTATCAATATAAGTAAGAACAAACAAACACGCAGAATCCTTGAATTTGTCCGTGGAACCCCAAGGTTCCACGTAACCGTCCTTGAAAAACACTGGTATAGATTATAGATAATAATATTTAATTATATTGAACTTTTATATAAGATCTACATCTTTATCATTATTTCTAAACACGACCTAATACCTATGTTTTTTTTAAAATATAGCAGTTTAAATAGCTCAAGAACCACATTTTTAAGACTCCTGATTTTATCTACCCGTATCACACTTCTTACTTTCCTTCCAGTCTGAAAAAATTTGATGTCAATACTGTATACAAATCACACATATTATCCGAACTTATATCGCAATTAATATACATACTATAGCTTACGTCATGTCGCTCTATTTATAAAATAATATGCGTATACGTGTGGCAACAACAGTGTTAATAATGGAATTATTCATCCGATAAACTAAAATAAAACAACGCAATGTGTTTGAGAATATGCAACGCTTATTAATATGTATTTTAAAAACAACTGCTCTTTTCTTTGCGACTTAATAATAGAGATCGTATGTACGACTGACTGTACGTGCATTCAAGAGAATTCGAACGTACTTATTAATTTTCCTTTGTGATTTAACAGTCTGATTTTAAATAATATTGTTTGTTTAAGGTAGTTCCAGCATGAAATCACTTTTCGACAGATTTGGCCGAATTTTTTTTCTCGGGTTTATAACAACTTTATTTATGAATTCCTAAAATTTCATAATTTTTGGCCGTTTAGATCGCGAGATATTTAAAGACAAAGTTCGCGATTTTGAGGGTCATGTCCCATTTAAAGCATGTAAAATGTCCGGTCTCTCCAACTATTTTTTATTATATTAAAAAATTCACTCGACAGAATTGGAAAAAAAACTAGGAGAGTGTTGAGAAATAATTTTCGAATAAGTTAAAAAAATAAAAATAGCACCTCGCCGTTTTATTATCAAGATGTAATAATTAAAAAAATTAATTTTCGATCCATTTCCAACCTGTTCACTCAACAGATTATAGTGATCTGGCAACGCTGTGCGCAACGCTCTCTGAAATAGTGTAGAATAAAAACGCGATACTATTTGTACATACTGAGACCATAAACAAAAATACATAAACACTCAGAGCAACGTTGCCAGATCACTGAAACTAACCATATGTAATTGTATGTGTGAATGTCTGTGTGCCGAGGCTTCTAAATTTTTATCTATAGTAAATTGTCTGATTATACTATACCACGCTGGAACTACGTTAAAAATGTTTATTGACAATTGTTATAGAACTCTCAAAATCTTCCTTTTATACCAATGTTTATGTGATTAAAATCTTTCCTTATATCCAGTGGCGTATTTACGTTAAGTGCCGCCCTGGACCAAAAAAAAATGCCGCCCTGGGTAAAAAATAATTGACGCTCTGGGCAAAAAAATTATCGCCCTGGTCAAAAAAAAATTGCCACCCTGGTAAAAAAAAATTGCCGCCCCTTTACTAAGGGAAAATATTATATATTTTGAACAGAATTTTTTTTACAAATAATGATAAAAATATAATGTACATAAAAAACTGAGCTTTTTTTTTAGTCACATTAATGGAAATTTCAAATTTTATAAAATTTGTAATACAGAGAAATAAAAACTTGAAGACCTTTTTTTTTTTTTTAAGTCACGCTACTCATTTTTTATTTCCCTATATTAAATTTTAAAAATCTACCGCCCCTCTCGGCCTGCCGCCCTAGGCCATGGCCCCATGGTAAATACGCCTCTGCTTATATCGAAAAGTTTTAATAACTTATTTACGCTCCCAATAAAATAATAGTCAATCTTTCGACGAGTATCGCTAGTGCGACTGACAATTGTGTTATGTTGTCTATGGATTTTACAGCGTCAGGGCCGTAACTACAGGCTCGGGGGCCCTGGGGCAAGAAGAGGCCGAGGGGCCCCCAAAATATGAAAAATTGAAGACCTTTTTTTTATCCTTACTTGCAAATGTACCACTTATGTTAGTGTAATTTAGATTTTAATGACCTTTTTTTGTCGACAATCTCAAGTTTTTTATGTAAATGTACATTTCCTATACTATAACTTTATTTTCATGAATAATAAATGTAAAATTCAAGTTGACAACGAAAAAAAAAGTCATTAAAATCAAAATTTGCATTTTCAAGAACCAAATAAAAATAAAAATAAAAGTTTTACGCTGCCGCGAGGGCACCCTTCCCCGGCTGCCCTGGTGGTAGTTACGGCCCTGTACAGCATGCAATACATAGACCATATAACACAATTCGGTACCTTGTAAAGTAATTGGAATTTGCTTTTCACACAGAACTAGTGGCACCGAAGCCAGGGGGGCAGTTGCCCCTCCAAAATTTTCAGTGGGGGTGCAGACTACTTTTTACCCCCTCAAAATTTGGATCCTGTTTTTTTTTATGGCGGGTTTGAAGCGACGTGCTGTTATTTACGTTCTGTAATTTTTTTACTAATAAAAAATATTTAATTTTTGTAAACTGATGTTAAAGCTCACAAACAAATTATAAAATTAAACCATAAGTCCAGTCAGAGACAAAGAAAAATAAAAAGTGAGTGCAGTGAAACCTCGTTAGTACGTTTTTTTCTTTTTTTTAGGTCCCGGCATTCTTCTATAAGACCCTACGTTAAAATATTTGGTTAGTATGTTTTACGTGTTTTCTTCCAGTCCCTTTAAAAACATACTAACGAGATTCCACTGTATTTCTATTAATTTTTATTTTTTAACAAATAATACGATATTAATCAAACTAAAGAAAATTTAAGTCAATTTTTTGAAAGTCAAAAAAATTAGGTCCGCTTAATTTTTGAGGTTCATACTGCCCCCTCCCCCAGAAAATATTGGTTCCAGCGCCGTTGATTGTATACAAGATAATTTTCATAATATCACTACTGTTTTAATATCATTGGTGTTTAATTACCCCGCGTGCGAGAAACTTGTTAAACACTTCATGATACTTCAAGGGAATTATCATAATATAGGTTTGATCCCCATTTGGAAGTGCTTGTTAGTTAATAAACTTTGTTAGCTCCTTTATAATACCGGGCATAGAAGAATATTACATTTTCTTTTTAATGTTGCATTTGCAGCCTAGGTGCAAGGTACAAAATTCCGCCCCTTTTGATATATGGATATGAATCATATTCATACTGATTCATAAAAACTGATATACATACTTGTATCTTGAATAAAATACTATTTAAAATGTTATACATAAACAATCTTTTCTAATAATCATTTATCGCATACTTATAGTTATAATGCAGTGGTCTTCAAACTTTGTCGCTTTACGGAACCCTTAGAGACCGTTCACACGGCGCCGCCGTAACTGCTTTCCCCCGTGTCAATGCATTTCATATTAGAGCGTTCACACGACACACACGCGGTCGAGCTGCCGTATACGGTTGACCGTGTATCGTGTGAACACTCTCATATGAAATGCATTGCCACTACTAGGCGCACGGGAAAAAGCCGTTACGGGAAAAAAACGTTACGGCGCCATGTAAACGGACTCTTATAAGTATATGGTTTATTCGGTGAACCCCTTTCCAGTTTTAGATAATCATATCTTAATGTAATATTAAAAGTAAAACATGTTGGTTATATTATATATAGAGGTACGTTATGCTAAAGTTTTATATTTTTTATTACATAAAATTAACGTAATTTACTCATTAATAGCATCAATTCGTCCCCAGATCTCTCCTCAAACTGTGGAATTTTGGCTCTATTTTTGTTATCTGCAGTCGCATTTCATATTCTGTTTTTTTTTTGACGGAATACATGTATTTTAAAAACGCCTTTAGGTTTCCATAGAAAACTAGGAAACCTTATAGTTTCCCAATGTCCGTCCTCAAAAATTTTAAGCCGATTAAGATGAAATTTGGTATACGGACGAAGACTGATAACATAAAAACATAAATGATAAGATTTAAAAAAAAAAATTTTTTTGGACCCCCTTTCCATAAACTGAAATGTGAACTCACATTCATTAGATAAGTCTCCTAAAATGCCACAAAAAATGTTAAATGATTTTTTTATTTTAACCCTTCAGTCACTTTATATTTGCATTTAAATGTCGTTATCAGCGTCGTCCCCCCCACCGCCCTAATTTCCAAACTATCAATTAAAAAAATCTGAAAAAAATTCAGAATGTAGCTTTTAATTAGAAAATTATAACGAACACTGTCAAAATTATTTTGGACCCCCTCCATAGACTGAAAATTGTACTAAATTTTTTTTTCACTTACCCCATTGAGTGGGGTATCATTCGATAGGTCTCCTAAAATGCAACAAAAAATGTTATATAACCTTTTGATTTTAACCCTTCAGTTACGATATATTTGCATTGAAATGTCGTTATCAGAGCGTCCGTTGACATAACTCTTGTTTATAAATCGTAATGACTACGGAAACCTATTATGTGTGTGCCCAACACGCACTTGGCCGTTTTTTTTAATTTTTAAATATATAACTAAATGTATCTTTATAGTTTTTTAGTAAATAAACATTAGTCAACTAGTGTGAGTGCTTTATGATTTTTTTTTTTGACTCGTAGAACCATCAGAGAGGGGTTCCGCGGAACACAGTTTGAAGACCACTGGTTATAATGTAATGATATATTATAAATAAAATACAAAATAAATATTAAATTAAGATATCAATTTAATACAACAACAAATACACAAAATGTCATGTGACGTAAACATTCCCCTACACGCCACCCACCCAGTCATACACAAAACCAACGGGTACGCGGAAGTATATCTACGCAAAAGCAACAGGTTGTTGACATTTGTCACCCTTTTGCGACATAAATACAAACTAAAATCCGCGACTGCGAAAAATACTGTCCTTCAGTTTTGTAGCTAATATATATAATGAATAATTAATATGAATAAGTTACTGTTTCAGTTAAAAACTTTGAGTCAATATATGAAAATCGAACAATTAATTATGTTTTATTATGCACACGTGTTTTCAATAATGAAATATGGAGTAATAATGTGGGGCCGAAGCACTGATGTAAAAGAATTTTTATAATTAAAAAAAAAATCATGAGAGTAATTTTTCGATTATCATCACGAGAGACATGTAAAGACATATTTAAAGAACATCGAATATTGACTTTTCCGAGTATATACATATATGAATTAATTACTTATATGCATCAGAAAAAATATTTTACAATGTCAAAAACACAGGGACATTATAATACAAGATCGAAATATATATATGATTTCATGCATAAAACAAGTTTCTACGAGAAAACGCCTATTTATGCTGGTTTCAAAATTTATGAAAAATTGCCGGATATAAAAAAATGAAATAATATCTGCTAAATTTAAAACAAAAATTAAAAGTTATTTGCTGAATATGGTTCCTTATGAAGTTGATGAGATAGTAGAATTATAGTTGTGTATATTTTTTATATATTTTTTGTTTTTATATATTACTGCTGTTTTGACTTTTTGTATACCTGTACTGGTCATTGTCAAATAAAAATATTATTATTATAGATACTGGCACCAGTCTGGGATATGCCCCCGTTATGGCTATTTTTTAATTAAATGTACCTACTTAATTATAAATATTTGTTGATATCTGATTACTACTTTCAGCGTTATTTGGTGACAATCGGCCAATAGGTGTCAAAAGAGACGATTCTTTATTTTATATCTTTTGTGTCGTAGTGCTTATCATTTTGTAATCATTTGAAAGGTTTTACTGTATCCATTACTGGAGAAAAAACATTAACAAAATAAAAGGCTATAATTTAAAAAAACAAACAATATTTGCGGACTTTTGTAATTAAATTGATTAAATAAAGAGTTACTTGTTTTATTAGTAACATGAGTTCATGAGAATTACAAAAAAGAAGCCCGTCAATCACAAAAACAGTAAACCTTGCTCTTATAGCGGCCATAACTGGTGCCAGTAATTGTAAGTAAGCTTATCTAATCGTGTAAAATAAAACTAATGTTAAGTAAAACCATAATGAACAAATCAAAAAACAATAATAATACTGGGAAACGTCTCGAACTTATACCCTAAAAAAAGAAACAGAAACTGACTACCCCTGAAATCGTCACAACCCAAGCTGCTAAAATTATTTACATAGCCATTGCAAAGATTATGCCACGTCTAATGTAAGACACATTCCTCCAGCTTTGCCACTGATTATCGTTCGGATTGACCTATGTACTTGAACCGTTTATCATTGCGTTTTCTTTATTAACTAGATTAACATAAAGTAAATAATTAAATACCCTTCCTCTAAGGTTACAAATAATGTTATATAAACCAAAACGATTTTAAATCATACTTCATACAAAAAGTGTAACATGAAGTATACAAAAATTGCAGCAGTAATAATAATTGTAACAAATATTAAAGACCATGAGTCAAATATTGTCTGAATCATCATTTAAATGACATCAGCGTGAATAATAATATGTTAAATGAACTACAGCTATACCACTCAATAAATGTTTACATCTTACTATAAGTAGACACAATAAAAAGCTCGTAAAGTACATACATACATAAAATATAAATTATGTATTTGACAGTATTTTTTTAAATTTTGTTTAGTAAAAAGCTAAAATTTTCATTGTTCTTAAAATGAAATGTAAGTAATATTTAGGAAAAAGTATTTATCCCTATGTATATATAATATATATCTAAGAGTTGATATCCTTTTCAGAAATAATTTTTATCTTTTATATTTTAATTAATAAAATACACTCACGGAAAAAATTAAAGGACCACTTTTATTTTTCGAAAAAATTGCTCATTTTCAAAGTAATGCCGATAGATGAAATATGATCCGTTTTTCTCTTATAGGGTACGAAAATTGAAGGAAATTTTATCATCTTTTCGAATTTAGGGGTATTTTTGTGTTATTAAACTTATTTTTGTGATCAAATCGCGGTTTAATAAAAAATAAAAAATAGATTTTTTTTTGTAATTTTGAAAGATGCCCACGGGGATGTTAAAACTTTTTTCTAAAATTTCAAGATAACCGTTTTGTAGGAAATTTTTTCAGCTTTAAAACGCTTTTTCAAATTTGTTTTATAATTTTTTGGTGTCGCGATGTTCGAGTTTGAATGAAAAAAGTACCAAACGACCATAAAGGACCTAATGTTCGTCACACAGAAAAGAAAAAAAAAGAATATTGAAGCTTAAATAATTAAGTTCAATTAATATTAATATTAATCACGGTATAATTTTGATAGATATTGCCAATATTTTATAACAATTTCTCACGACGCACAGTGGGTCTAAATCACACATTTTTGGGAGAAATTTCGCTTCAAGTCAATTTTCAACCAATGTAGTCAGCCGCATTTAAAAGGTAAGTAGTTGTATTTTCTGAAAATTACCCAAAAAATAGCCAATTCACTCTAAATCATCCCCTTAAATGTAAATATGTAGATTTGTTCACGCATGTTTACACAAATTACACATACTATATAATAAGTATAGGTAAACGTCGTTTTACGCCGGGGTTCCGTTCCGAGAGACACCGGCGTAAAAAAAAATCGGCGTAAAATGAACACAAATATAATGGACGATATAATTTTATTATTTTTTATTTTTCTTAAAAACAAAACGAAAACTCGGAAACAATTTCACACACACAATAGGCTGCTCGCGTACACGGTAATAGAATAAAACAACGTGTAAAAGTGTGTCTGCTATTAGAATCGCGGCGCCTACTGTCATCTGGTGTCGGCCGAACCGGGGAATCCCACGCCGGCACCAACCGGCGTAATTGTGAATCGGCGTAAATCGAACCGGCGCAAAACGACGTTTACCTGTACTAACAAATTAATCTTTATATTTGTGCAGTATACTCGTATATTATCTTACTCTATTTATTAATTTATGAATTTATTACGATAGTTATACGATAACTATTAGTGTGTATAGAACAACGTGTTAAACCTATAACCCGATCGGTTGATTAGAATTTCGTTTCTGCTTCCCACCAACCGTAAAAAAGTGGTTTCGAGAAAAACGGTCTCTTCTATGCGCTATAACTTCGTAAATACTTTGAATTTCGGTCTACAATTTTCACAGTATACTCTCAATATACTTTACTTTCAAAATATTATGTCAAAAAAATCGAAAATTTAAAGTCGTCACACCGCAATACTTAACAGGGTGTCGACTGTTTTTTGAAAATAAAATTCCCTGACTTTTCCCTGACCACAGATTCAAAATTTCCTGACCACTAGAGGCTCGGGGGCAAGAAGTGATCGAGAGGCTCCCAAAATGTGCAAAAAATTTGAAGACCTTTTTTTTGCTCGTTAACTGAAATTTATACACTTTTTTCTTCTTCACTGACTTCCCTGATATAATAAATTCCCTGACGTTCCAAAAAAATGTAATAAATTCCCTGATTTTCAGAATTTTAAAGAAATTCCCTGACTTTCCCTGACCACTTTAGGCTTTCCTGACTTTTCCGTGATTTTCCCTGACTTTCCAGAAAGTGAACACCCTGTACTACCTTAAGTAAAAAATTAGGTATACTCATCTAGGAAGAAAATTATTAAAAAATGCAATATTTAATATCATTTTCTTTAGAATATTTTAAGAAAGAATAAAATCAAAAACTCACTTTAATACGTTAAAAGTAAATTAAGATGAATTTATGTATAAAAACAGCTAAATTATATTTCATTGGTGTATTTAGAGTTTTGAGTAGAACCACCTGTGAGGCCTCTAAAAATCCTAATAAAATGCCTACGTTGACTACGCCTAAAACCGCTAAAAATCAAATAAAAATTTATTAAATTTTAGTTCTAATCCCCCCCTGCAACGAATTTGTGTTTTGTTAATTGATTATATTCTTGAATTCATTCCGTCCCTTTCATTCTACGAATGTCTCGAGGACCAACACAAATAAAAAAGAACTTAAAGTGTGTCTGTGCCTGCTTTGTGTATGTACAACGCTAGGTGTCGGGTGTTGAAAAAGCATTATACAAAATAAAAACAAGCATACGTTATTCAGAATAGTGTGAAGTAATTAACTTGTATGACAAGGATATGAAGTAAGAAAAGCCTTTCATTCGAAGCCGTTTTCAATTTATTAAGTAGTTTGAAACCGTCACAATTGTACTGGACTTATAATTTATTACAAAAAATATAGTTTCCATACATTTTATAAGGCTGCACACAAGATCGAAAAAATCGCGTCTCGGCGTTTAGTCCTAATATTTTATTATATTTTGATTTTATTTATTTATGTTAAATACAAATAACATTAAAATTAATGGTATACCCACAATTATATGTGTATCGGTTATTACTTTTAATATAAATATAATAAATAATTACTTTTAATATAAATATAAATAAAAAAAATTTTGAAATCATTCTTCAGTAATTTCAAAATATGTCAAAAATCGCATTTTAATTTAAAATCTTCATATTTAGGCAATACGTATAGTATGAAAACTATGTGTATATTTGATAATCCTAAACTGACAACTCGCAGATTTTTTTCGTACTTTCTATTTGAAATTTTTTCCACTTAATTTAACGGTCTACATTATTCCAGTGGCGTAGCTAATGCTATACGTGTATCCTAACAGTTTTATCTTATTATTATTTTTATGGGAAAGCGGAAGTTTTAAATAAAAAATTATTTACAAAAAAATTCTCATGAAAATATCTATTAATAGAAAAAAATTATTTGTAGGTACAGGAAATATATAGTTTTTTACTTACGATATAATAATTTTTTTTTACTTATGATATAATAATTATGTTGACACCGTACGAATGAATACGAACATGAACTATGAATTACATTAATATACGCGCTCCTTTTCAATTAGAATGTAGGTAAAATTAATTAATTAGTTTTTAACTTTGCTAAAGGTTTTAATCTGCGGTACGGGGAGTGTCGAACCTCGTGTATTAGTGAATACGTGAAGCTCGACTCGCAATTTACATTTTTTTAGTCTGGTAGGATATAGGCAATGTAGGGGTATCAAAAATCACTGGACTCTAAACCCAGGTCTATACATAGTACATACATCTCGCACTGTATGATAGTAAGTAGTTAATTAAATTAAAACGGCCAAAAAATGACCCTAAAAATATATTTTTTTTCGCCCGTTTGGGGGTCCGCAAATATTTAATTAACACACAGACATTAATCACACAAAAAATGAGTGTAGGAATAGTTTCAAAGATATAAGGTATCAAAGTAATTGTAACATGTATAGAACGTTCAAATGAACGAAATTATCTAAATTTATAAAACGATATAAAATATATCTACATTAAATTATAGGAATTAATTAATTGCCAATAACATCGACTATCCAAACATAAAACTACCCCCGAAACAACTACTGCTGTCCTTTCAACTACACTATAAGGTTTCGAGTTTTATCTAATGATCTTCATAAAAATTCAGGTTGCAACTTGGGTATAGGGGGTAGTTGAAGGGGTCGTAGTAGTTTTTTAGGGGGCATTTTTATGTTTGAATCGTCGAAGTTATTAGCATTTAACTAATTCCTACCATTTTTTTATATCGTTTTATAATTTTCTATCATTACGTACATTTAAATGTTCTTCATGTTTCAATTACTTTGACCCCTTATATCTTTGAAACTATTCCTATGCTCATTTTTTATGATTAATATCTCATCATAAGACATCATTTAATTAAACTACAAATTAATTTAATATTGCAGACCCCCAAACGGACAATTTTTAGGATTACTCTTTAATCGTTTAAGTTTTTACCCCAAAAATGTTAACCAATATTTTTGGTTAAAAAAAATATTGTATATTTTTAGAAATAAGTGAAACATTGAAAGTTTCCTAAAAATATTTAACAATAATAACTCTTTGAAAGTACGTATTTTGTTACATTCTCTTTAATCTTTATCTACCTATGTAATATTTGAAAGTCACAAATCAACTTGTGTCCGAAAGCAATTTATCATAATATAACTGAAAATAAATACAACTACAAATCATGCATACATCCATATGTACTATGTAAATTAAGTACCTCTATATCAATAATAATTTTAAAAATCAAAGACATTGCGTGTATAAATTTAAATCTTCACTAAAGCACTTGCGCAAAAAAGCAAATATTTTTCCATCAAAAAATATATATAAACACAAGATAGTAAATAACCCACACAAGTTTTTTCATTTTTTAACAATCGATTTTAATAATTTAAATAAC
The DNA here is from genome assembly GCA_961205875.1 of Sialis fuliginosa. Classification (NCBI taxonomy): domain Eukaryota; kingdom Metazoa; phylum Arthropoda; class Insecta; order Megaloptera; family Sialidae; genus Sialis; species Sialis fuliginosa. The sequence goes on from OY540812.1 coordinate 17,000,166, forward strand.
ATTGTTTGATATAAAAATACGCGCGCAGTTCTAATACATTTGAATAGACAAAGCTCACTGGATTCGGTCGACCGCGACGTGTCAAAAGTCAGTCGGTAACGTAGAACGCTGTGTTGCCATACATGACCGAACTCTAGCGACAGTTCATGAAACTTACAAAATATATCAACAATGAATGCCATACCCGCCATACCGTTTATTCAAATTAAAAACTCACAGAAAATTTTAATCAGTCTTGAGTAATTCAATAAAACTATTGCAATTACAATAAACACGCTCGTGAGATAGAAATTTCATAATAAATACATATGCACTCTGCACTTATAAATGCATAATAAACAACATAAAATTTAATATTAACAAACATTAAATTATGAAAATATGTTTTACGATGGTTACACATTATACGTAAAATACGCTTTGACTCATATTTTCAAGAAAAAAGTATACTTTCTGTATTTCCTGTTACCACACTTTCTCAACAAAAGTACATAATATGCGATTGTTTATTGAGAATAACAATGATAACAATTAACAACAGATGCGTTCCATAAAAAACACAATGTTACAAATTCTAATCTTCGATAATTGTATTTGTAAATATATACATGTTCACGACAGTAGCGTAGCTACAATGAGGCTCAAGAGAAGGGAGGGTGGGCACCTGAAATTTTATATATACTTCAACTGTATGGAGGTCAGTGGCGTAACCAATAAGGGGGCCTAGGGACCTGGCCTCTCCGTAATGTTGTAACCGTCGAAGAGCTAGATTGTTACAACATATAATAATATGTAAAATGTATTTTATATGTCAATACCCCACCCTCCTTAAAAAATCTTAGTTACGCCACTGAAAGAGGAATATATTTTATTAAATTACAAGAAAAGTATACCTATATACAATATTTTTATTATTATTGTATCTTAAATTTCTTCAGTAACCCACTTAAAAGTTTACAATTCCTGAAAGAGAACATTATAGTCTCCATATTTACTTATTGTTAGTTTAATATCGATTGGTTTTAATTTTTTTAATAACTATAATAAAAGATTAGCACAGAAACTTCATGGGACTAAAAGCAAAACATAATAAAAAAAATTGTGCAAGTCGTGCCTCGCGTACCTACAAGTCTCCCGTACCATATAGTTTTTCAATTTATTCAGTTAATTTAATTTAACAATATTAAAACCACTAATTATATTAAATAGTTCATATATTAGAAAACAAATGGCTCCAAATGTACTATAATTAAATTATTTTGAATTATTTATTAAAAAATAAGTAAATATACATAATGCAAAAAATTATTGATAATTTTTTTTTTTTTGATCTTAATATCATTAAACATATTCCCATTTTACTTTTGAAGATATAAACAGTTGGTTTTGTTAAATGTTTATTTTAATAATGTCAAAACGTTTACATATTTAAATTCTATTAATTGTCAGCTGTCATTTGATACTCAACTCGCCGAGATTGAACAAAAACATTTTTTGGCCACCCATCTGCTCCCCTTAAAAAACTTAAAATTTTATTTATATAACTTAGGTCTTTTACTGGTCCACTTTTTCCTAAAAGATTGCCAAATTCCAGCTTTCCATGTTAAACAGTTTAGTAACTAAGCTAGAAGGCAAGCAGACATACTGTTGATTCCATAAGGGTTGATCCAGACTATCGAGCCGATCTCGGTCCGATCTCACTCCGATACAGCAGAATAATTTACTGGAGTTTTTTTATTGAAAATTCTCAAATTTTCTTCATTTTAAAAAATTATATCTTTATAATAATCATATTTTCTCTTAGTGTAGGGGCGAAGGGGCGGCAAATTTGGCATCTACCCCAGGTGGCAGAAACCTATGCTACGCCACAGTCAGGCTTGTAGAAACCGGATATGTAAGACTTTCTTGGTACGAAGGTAAAGCAAAGCTAAAAATAGACATGACAATTTTTTTTATACGTTTTTACGTATACCAAGCTTGTCCAACCCGCGGCCCGCGGGCCACATGCGACCCTCGAGGACCCTTGGTGCGGCCCGCGAGCATAATTAAAAAAAAATATCTGCCCTGGGAACCACGGGACTTTCTTATACCTAACCTAACCTAACAGTGAATTGTATACGTGATTCTTTGTTTATTAAAACATTTCTAACAAAATAAAACAAAATGAATAATATAGGTAATATTATTCTCTCCATTATATAACAAGTGATTTTTTTTAACGTAATAACTGAAAACGGATGTTTACTCTTGTAAATTTTTGGATTTTTGAATTATTTTTGAAATAAGAAAAAAATGTTTTAGATAAAAAATGTCGAGTATGTTATTATCTATAATTTATTCCCCATACATTTTTTTCCAACATTTATGATTTAGCCAGAAAGAATTTTTTATGTAATTATTTAGATTCACCTACACAGTTTACTCTCAGTATTACGTATAAGAAAGTCCCATGTTACCTACGGCAAATACACACACTGTTCAATCTCTGTAATACGTATAAGAAAGTCCCATGACACTCATGGCAGATATTTCTCTTCTGTTATGAACCATTTGAATTATAATAATTATTTTTTTTTTAAATTCGTTTTTACAAAAAAATGAATAGAACATAAATTATAGATATAGATATTACCTACATTTTTTAACTTGACCATTTTTCTCTATTTCGCACTGTTTCAGAGTAATTCGAAAAATTAAAAAATCGACGTAGGTAAACATCCGTATCCGGTTGAAAGATCGTTTTCAAAAATAGGACGTTTTCTTCCCAGCCAAAAATTAATCTTAAATATAAAATATCAGCCTTCTACGATTTGTCGTATTTGAGTTACAGCGCTTACAGACAGACAGACAGACAGACGGACACACAGACATCATGGCGAAAATAGTCAGAATGGATTCAGGGAAGGTCAAAATAGATAATTCCGTCAAAATCCGGAGTTAGAAAAAAATCGGCTTCACTATACTTACTTATACTAATGTATATTTCATATACATGGTATAAGAAAGTAAAAATTATGATAATAAATTTACATAGAAATTAGTATCTACGACAGTATCTTTATTCTGTGTCTACGACTAAAAAAAAAAAGGTTTTTCCTAATCTAACTCTCTAGTTATTTATTTATATTTATAATATTAATTAGGAATTGAAATTGAAGCGACAAAAAAAAGGTCCTCAGTTTTATATTGTAAGCTGCTGCTCTCAGTAAACTAAATTAAATAAAATTTTTGCTATGCGGCCCCAGAGGTTCAAAAGGTTGGACACCTATGACGTATACAATATTTAAAAAAAAATGTAATAGAAAATAAATGTTTTTTTTTCGTTTTGTTTTTATTTTTTAATTATTAAACAAAACAAAATCTAGTATTTCAATAAAATGTACTCATAAAGACAATATATATTTAAAATGCATTCTACATCCGCTACATAATATGCCTGATAATGTCAACATAATATCAATAATTGCAACTGATTAATACTTAAATATCAAATCAAGAACAAACGTGGCATCAAAACCCGCAATGGTCCTCATCATACTGATTTAAATTATATATTAGTATAAACGGGTCACTATATAGTTCCTCTTTTAAAGATATCTATTACACCACTGTATAAAATACAGAATGTAAAGTATTGTAGGGAAAACTGTGATCCCGTTCATTGACACGAGCAAGGCGACTATGGACCAGTCGCTAACCTTGTAGTGATACATAGAAATACCGCACAGCAGCACTAGTTGTATGACCGTGAGATGTCGCCACGCATTGCTTGATCGGCCGGTAAAACAGAAGTTGGAAAATTAATCAAATAATTATTTTTGAAAAAAGGATCAACAATTGAATGTTAAAAAATCTCAACTTCTTAATAAAAATCTATTTTAGCGCATTTTCCAACCTCAAAAGCACAAAAAAATGAAATATTAGAATATTACCTCACAAAAATTCTTAAGCATACCTGTATACAGCAATTGATACCATTAAACATTTAATATTTTAATTACTGTAGGTAATTACAATTCTATGAATTTAAATAAAATGTAACTTACTGTTATTTAGAAAACATTTAAAGAAACTCACCTGAAACAAAACAAATATCTAAATTAAAAAGTGTTAATCAAACTTTATTTTATTTTTTATAATAAAATCAGGGACAAGATCTTATAATTATTGTGAGCAGGAATAATAAATAAATAAATATATAAAAAAAAATCAAATACCTATAAAAAATAAAAATAAAATATTTAAACATTAACATAATTAAAACTAAAAATTAGTAATAGTCCAGTAATTTTAGATATTAAAACACCTAATCTGGGATAAAAAATAGCAGATAGCTGAATTTTTGTATACACCTTCGTTACAGTGTTATAAATAACGTGTAAAAAGTCCCCAAAGATATCGCGCCGGCGTTGCGAGATATTGAAGGTCTAACGTGACGAAAAACGGTTATTCGTGAATATCTCACTTCCTATGACTCGGAGGTCAATGGGGGTTATTATATAAAAAGTGTATTATTAAATTCCTAAGAAAAAAGGTTCTTTCCATTAAAAAAAAAAAACAACCGTTCTCGTGGTAGAGCGCGGAGAAAGTATGGCTATATATTTGCATACGGTATGACGCACTCTATGGCAATTGACTATTTGCATATGACTATTTCTACGTGAAAAAATTACAGGACAAAAATTAAAGAGTAGCAAATAATCTATAAGGTGTGTCATTCGGATATATTAAAAAAACATTTTTAATCAATTTTAGTCACATTTAGTAGAACTACAAACACAGTGATTTATGAAAAATTACCATTCTTGTTCAATTTTGTGTTGAAAATCTACACTTAAGTTTTGCAAAGTTATTTAATGGTTCTACTAAAGTAGGCTTAGGACATATTGAGTAGAAAAGAGAGAAAAAATGTGTTAAATTGGCCTGCATTTAACGAGAGGTACGCCAAAAATTAAAAAATCGAAAAAAAAATTGTTTTATTATAAAATGCACCCTTTTTAAAGTTGTATGTGTACTTATGTTATAAATATGACTAAACAGTAAAATTATAAATATTTTTGGGCTACAAACATGTTTTTTATTATTTTTTTGCTAGAAAAACTTCTATTCATACTACCGCAGGATCTCTTGATAGCTCCTATTTGATATGCAAGCCTTCAAATTAAAAAAAATAAATTAAAATACATTCGCTATAAAATTTTGAATAATAAACAATCAATTATTTTTTACTAAATTTTATATTTTCCGTGTAATGGGAAGTCAAAATCAACGAATATTGGACGATAACAAGAAAATTGGTGTCCGCGGGATTCTTTTTTGTTTTATAAAATAAGGACTGCATCGAGATAGGAACATGAAATTCGGTATTATTGTACATCAAACTCTCCTCTTCAAAAGCATATGTGGCGCCACTCTCAATTCTTATTCGGCCCCAGTTTTATAAAACAAAAAAGAATCGCGCGGACACCAATTTTCTTGTTATCGTCCAATATTTGTTGATTTTGACTTCCCATTACACGGAAAATATAAAATTTAGTAAAAAATAATTGATTGTTTATTATTCATAATTTTATAGCAAATGTATTTTTATTTATTTTTTTTAATTTGAAGGCTTGCATATCAAATAGGAGCTATCAAGAGATCCTGCGGTAGTATGAATAGAAGTTTTTCTAGCAAAAAAATAATAAAAAACATGTTTGTAGCCCAAAAATATTTATAATTTTACTGTTTAGTCATATTTATAACATAAGTACACATAAAACTTTAAAAAGGGTGCATTTTATAATAAAACAATTTTTTTTTCGATTTTTTAATTTTTGGCGTACCTATCGTTAAATGCAGGCCAATTTAACACATTTTTTTCTCTCTTTTCTACTCAATAATGTCCTAAGCTTACTTTAGTAGAACCATTAAATAACTTTGCAAAAGCTTAAGTGTAGATTTTCAACACAAAATTGAACAAGAATTAAGAATGGTAATTTTTCATAAATCACTATGTTGGTAGTTCTACTAAATGTGACTAAAATTGATTAAAAATGTTTTTTTAATATATCCGAATGACACACCTTATAGATTATTTGCTACTCTTTAATTTTTGTCCTGTAATTTTTTCACGTAGAAATAGTCATATGCAAATAGTCAATTGCCATAGAGTGCGTCATACCGTATGCAAATATATAGCCATACTTTCTCCGCGCTCTACTACGAGAACGGTTGTTTTTTTTTTTAATGGAAAGAACCTTTTTTCTTAGGAATTTAATAATACACTTTTTATATAATAACCCCCATTGACCTCCGAGTCATAGGAAGTGAGATATTCACGAATAACCGTTTTTCGTCACGTTAGACCTTCAATATCTCGCAACGCCGACGCGATATCTTTGGGGATTTTTTACACGTTATTTATAACACTGTAACGAAGGTGTATACAAAAATTCAGCTATCTGCTAATTTTTTCGCAGTTGAAATCTAACATTACTGGACTATAACCAAAACAAATGAAATAATAAAGAGCTATCTAAAAAAAACATGGTAGTTAATTATCTAACAGTTTTAATCTTTAAATAAATACCGACACTTTTTTATTCAATTTTATCTAAAAATATTAATTCGAAATTTTTCGTGATACGCGCCTGATTATTTTCCTGTATTTTCAGTTTATTAACAATTTAAATCTAAATTTTTCTGCTATGAATACGTCAAAATGACATTTAATACATATGTCAAAATAATTAGCGACTGCAAAAATCAAAATACTATTTTTTAAGCAAATGCAAATAAATTTTCGTAAAGAAATATTTTACTACAAAAGTTGTGGTGACCTTTTTTCTTGATAATTGGATAATCTACAAAAAAGATTCTATAAAACATTTACGTAACATATGTGATTCTTGAGATATCTTGAAAAAATAACTAATTTGAGATGTCACCCCTTAACAAAATTTTAATGATTTTTATATGGTACCGTTCTCAAGCCAGACGGAACCAACCAACCAAGTTTCATTAATATCGGTTCAGTGGTTCATGAGCTATGTGTGTGACAAGGACGTTTGCTGGGGACACAAATTTTTAAACTTTATATAACGCTTGCTGCGTCATCTCTGAAGTAATTGAAATAAAGTTTAGACATCCTGGCTACGCTGGATAGTCTCTCTAATAAAATATATTTTACTCTTTAAAGTAGTAGTTAATTAAAAACATATACAAAATAAAACCATTCCACGACAAAAAGCATCAAAACAGATTCGTACCTTACAAATCGTACAGTACTTATTTCTAATTGTGCTAGAAACGAGATGAGTCTACTCTCGGGCAGGGGAGAAGAAGGGGGGGAGGAGAATCTCGTACTGATAAAAGATCCGCGCGCAGCCGTTCCGGAAACGGTAGTTTGCGACCGGAAGTCCGTTGTGAACTGCCACATTGACACCCACCCTCGCTATATATGTGTACGAGTATGTGTAAAAGTCTAATACAATTGCTGCCCATTATATGATAGCTTCCTTAACGCGAGATTCTCGCCATATTCCAGCGGTAGCTAACCGATGGACCCTAACTTTCACGAAGATTACAATACTAATAACGTGGTCTTATGAACGAATTTCTCCAAGTAAAATTCAATGTAAACTCACTTTATAATTTTGGCAGTTATATTATCCTCTATAAAATTACGGCCTGCAAAAAGTCTTTTTATTCGGAATTCGGGCAGCAGTTATTTTTGACCAGATCAAAATAATTCTAGTGTATAGCGCATTTATATAATACATTAGCTGATATTCCGCTAAGGATCGATTTGTCTTTATTTTTGTGCAATTGTTAAAATGCTGGAATTATTGAAAATGATTTTTCACACTTTTTATTGTACGTACTTATAAAATCTCTAATGTAAGCCTGTTCTAAATATTGAATTTAAAAGTATACATAATGCTAACTTTTAAAAGTTATTTTCTATAATCTTCTTTAAAACATCAATATTCCATTGTTATTATTGTACATATATATTATTTAAATATTATATTTTACAGCTTAATCAGACTAATTCATGAAACGTTTTTTTCCAATAAATTTTGACGTAACCAATAATTCATAAAATATACACAATGAAAAAAAAACTTCGACTCACTATATACTGGTACTTTCCGATAAAGAATTCCTGTACAACGAAGCAACGAACGCTTGGAGCCCCTCTACAGCGAACGAAACGCATTTTCCTCAAACCCACTTATGCGCCGAATAAATGGAAGCCACTGATAAATAATAAGATAACGCAAATATTCGAGTACTTGTGTTTCTGTCTTATGAACACATTGCGCTTATGTTTGTTCGCGTGAACAATTCGGGTAATGTACTTTGAATATATGTTTAACAAAGATGGAACTGGGGCACCATCCTTTCTTTCTCTTTCTAACGACAGTGTTTTCGGCTACCTCACTTACTCTATGTTATATTATCTCTATGTTCCCGCAGCGATCCATCGACATTCGCACAGAATTTTCTGTTTATTAAGATTTCTTAAGCAATTAAAAAACGTATGTACATATGTGTTTCTACTTGTCAAAACTCCGATAACCGCAACGTTCTGCGCATACCATTCACGCATGTCAAAGAGTAGCATAAGTAATTTCTAATCATATTTTAATCATATGTCATCAACAGTCCCTACATTGGTCTTACTTTGTCACAATCATTAAATCATAATGCTTTATTTATGAGAATGAAAAGAAACCATTTCAATAAATTGACCAGAGGTCCTAAACCCAAGGCCATTATGCATATGTGCCCCACGTAAAAAAAAACTCTTGTTATGTATATTATGATTGTGACAGTTGACAGTGACGACAAGAATTTAGATCTGAACATAAAATACAGTCAGACGCTCGTTATTGACAATCACTCGGGCCAATGTACGCTTATTATTGTCAACGTATATTTTTCCCACTCCTCCGAAAGCTCCACGTGCGCACATAGTTAATAAGAATAAAAATGCGCATACATCACAAACAAAACACTACAAGACCACAGCATCACAAAAACATCATAAAAATAATGCATTGAATAAAATTATACATTAATTTTCAAGAAAACAAAAACATCAACATGCCATCTGCTATTTCTCTGTTCTCAACATATTTCTTTCTGCTATTCTTTCTTAATCTTCTGCGGCAGAAAAATGTTTTTTTATATAAAAAGAACTGTTAATACCTAAATTTTGTACTTATTTTTTTATAGAATTGAACGCGCTAGAATAACGCCCGCACCGCGAACATTACTTCGACTAAAATGCATGCTAAACAAGTTGACAGTAACAAGCAGAGGGGGTTGATAATAACTGATGACAGTAACGACATTGACAACTATTCTACTTTATAACTTCCGGTTTTAATTTTTATTTATTTTAACTTTACATTCTAGGTTTGCTTCCTCGCCATATCGAAGATACGAGAAGCTTTGTGATCGTTTTAAAATGAGAAGAAAAAAAATTTCCGATGTTAAAATTTTTACTTTAACTTTTCGTTTCAGATCAATACAAACACTTTCGTTCCGTTTCTGTCTGTATGTCTGTCTGTGTGTCTGTCTATTCTCTTAATCCTTGTCACACGCATAACTCATGAATCACTGAACTGATATTAATGAAACTTGGTTCGATGGTTGAGTCTGGCTTGAGGACGGCACCAATTAAAAATCATTAAAAGCGTGTGTAAGGGTGAGGGATGACATCCCAAAATAGTTATTGTACAAGATATCTCAAAAACGACACGTTGCGTGAAAATGTCATAGAACCTTTTTTGTAGAGCATTCAATTTTCTATAAAATAGGTCACCACAACTTTTGTAGTAAAATATTCACTTATGAAGATTTATCTACATTTGAATAAAAAATCGTCATTTGTTTTGTTCAGTTGCTATTTACTTTGACATATTAAATGCCATTTTGACGTTTACATAGCAAAATTATTTAGATTTTAGACCTCTGACTTCAAAACTACATAAGGGACCATTCCACTATAAAACCGTTTGAAAATATTTTTTTTACATTATCGAAAATATTAACTTTCATAAACATGCTAATAAATTTTGGTCGCGATATTCGAATTATTCAGGTCGCTATAGCCTTTCTTAGAAAAATAGATCAACCAGCTGTCTTCAAGATATAAGGCAGATGATTTTTATTTTCAAAATGGAGGTTGTAGGGAATTTTATAGCAAACAACTTTTATTTGAAACTTTTTTTGTATAATACTTATTTAGACTGGTATTTAGCAAATATCAGAAAATCTGAAGAATTTTGGTTTACCCATGACACGGACAACCAAAATCAGAGAAATCTTAGGGTATTATTCTAAATCACAAATGTAACAAATTCTGTGAGTAGCAAAACTGTACCTAAAAATTCCTATTTTATGCACTTTTTACGCTAGACAGTCTGAACTAAAGGTAAAACATTAAAAAATATTTTTATGCACAACATAATAATAAAAAAAATCATGAAAATCAGCACAGTGGAATGGTCCCTTAAGTCGATTATACATATTATAAACTATATTTTTTAAATTGTACTTACCACTTATCCTTTGCATGCTTTCCCCAATCTGGAAATTGACTGTAACTCCAGGATTTACATGAAAATGTACCACATGCTCATGTTGTCCATGATGTTGATGTTGCGGTTGAAACCCCGGTCCGAAATGAAACGTAGCCGGGGCTCCAGCACCTGGTGGAGGTGCACCAGGTGGCAATGCTTCCGCAAACGTCGTCCACGGTTGATGCACGTGATGAAAATGAGGCGTTATCGCGGCTGAAGCTCCCGGGGGCGGAGCTCCAGGCCCCTGCTGTTGCTGTACGAGAGTTGCACGCAAATTTGTGCGAGGTTTCTGCGCTCTTATAGCTGTTGAGCTGACGGTAGCGCCATGGCAGATGCCCGACGTCGCTACCACAGACGATGCTGAACTCGTAGCGCCGACATTGTTGCTACTGCAGCTAGGGAGATCGTGAACTTTTACCATTTCGCATTCAGTTTATTTTTTGTGTTATTGAAATGTACGGTATTCTGGAAAAATGAGAAAATTACGGTAAATTATAATTTTTTACATTGATATTTTCATGTCTCAACATTTTTCTTAGTTAGGATCCAAATATTACACTAGTAATCGTTAGATTATTTAAAATTTAATTTAATTTAAAGAAATTATTGAATATATGTATATTATTGAATTTGACCTTCAAATTCAAAATAATAACTCGTACTTTCTAAAATTATTTCCCCCAACTAATAGATAAAATAAGATAATAGTAATTATATTAAATATTTACAACATTATACAGGTATATTAATAATATAAATAATTATATAAAAAATAAATTTTGATGATATACCTGTGCACGTTAGGGTTACCAAATTTCAGACTTGAGAAAAAAATATACCTTAAAAAGTAATCATAATCACATATTTATAATGTTACTTCTTCCTTCCACCCTTTTCGATTTGTTTACATTAGCCAAAAATGTCAATATCTCAAATTAAAATTATATTTATTTACTTTAAATTTGCTAATGCATATTTCCATATGCATTTTATCAGGCGCGGATCTAGGTTAACAATTTGGGGAAGGTCATGGTCTGAAAAATGACAATTTGGGGGTGGGTCATAGACTGTGACATGGACAACAAGTTACTTTAGTATATTTAATAAACATTTTTCTATTTAATTCGCTTTAATTTTTAGATTTGGGGGGGTCATATCTCCCATGACTCCCCCCTAAACCCGCGCTTGCATTGTATAAATAAAGTAAATATCAATTATAACTGACCCCAAAAACACTACTACTTCAATCTGGATTGAATTTTATTAATTTTAAATGTTTTATCTCACTTCAAAAGCTAACAAAATAATACTAAATTCAAGAGTATTATTTATATACATATCTTCATATATTCTAAGACTAACTGACTGACAAACCATTACATTTTTTGTTTTAATTTTGTGTATAATAAATAATAAATGTATATACCTACTTGTGTACTAAAAGAGTACAAAGTACATAGTACAATTAAGAAAAAATAAAGAGTAGGTATAATGTCCAATGTTATAAACACGCTAGCAAAATTTGCTAGCTAGCAAGCACTTCCAAATGAGGTTTCAAACCGATTTGACAGTTCTCTTGAAGTTTCATGAAGTGTTTGACAATTTTCTCGCATGCGTGGTATGTAAACACAACGGTATTAAAACAGTGGCGATATTATGAAAATTATTTTGTACTGTCAGAGTCGCCAACTGTGTTATAATAAGTTGAAGTATCACAGCTCTAAATTCCATAGCTAATCCATAGATACTATCACACAATTAATACTCCATTTGAAAGTGCTTGCAAGCTAGCAAAATTGCTACATAGCTCCTTTAAAATACAGAATATAAAAGTAGAATTTTCATAGAGTACATGTACTCTTTATGAAAATAGTACGTCTGGTAACTGGTAACCCTATATGTACGAGATCTTTTTTTAGGCCCTAAATACAATTACTTAGAAAACAATTATGTACTTTCAACACAGCTACATTTATGAAAAATATATTCGAGAACTCAAACTAAAGAGAAAGATAAAACAAGTTAAGCATTTAGGATATTTAAAATGACGTGTCAATTGTATGTATGTATATGTATGTATACATAGTAAATACATATTGCTACTTTCTCGAAACAATTTTATTACCTGTAATTTATTTTCACAATACACCAATTTAATTCCCATTTTACAAATACTGTTAAAGCGATATGGTTGGTAACCCTACATAATATATACGAGAAAACCGGTGTTTAGCCAATTTCTTAGAATCCTCAATCTACTGTATCACCAATACAGTGATATTAATTAACTGATGCAAAAAAATACGTAAATTATCTTTTAAACATAGTTCGCTGCCAAAAATATATTTAAATAGTACTTACTCAAGTCACAATTTGGTTTAAAACCCTCAATAAAATGTTACAGTATGCTGTTGACGTATTAACGCCCACGAGAAATGCATGTCTCAAAACAGTTCAGCTAAATAAATTATATCCAACATGAATCGTTGCACAAACATACAAATTTACCATAGCTGAGTAAAATAACTTCTATCAAATAACTTTACAGAGACTGCCGTACGTAAAATATGTTTATTCGAATGAAAATTTCATTTGACATTTAACACTATCCGCCATGTTTATCGATTTTCCAAACATTAGTAGGCGTTTACGGAAATTTAGTCTGATCATCCTGAGTGTGTACCTGTAACTTAATTGTTCCTTTTCAAAATGACCGGTTAAAATTAGTGTAATAAAAGAAAACAATGAAATAATACTCATTTAATTGCGCATATTTAAAATAACTGTTGTTAATAAAATACAATGTATCATTTAACTAAACTTCTTGAAAGAATAATACTTTATATACCCACATAGGAAAATTGAAAATCGCAGTATTGAGCTATGCCTTTTAGTGGCTCTATGTAAAATATAATTTATAACCCTCTTGTTGTGAGGGAAAAATTTGGTCAAAAGATTCCCTTACCAAAAAATATGCCTTTATTCTAAATAGGACATTTTTAGGAATGATGTAGTTGTTTCCTCTTGAGTCTCTAGCTCTGTGACATTAAACTCGTAACAAATCAAATGATACATATAATTTTCTATTTTAATTCTTATTAAAGTTTGCGAACAAATAATGCAATATTTCATATTAAAAAGATTACATAAGTCCGTATTTATTTCTAATTCGCTTTTAAATTGTGTGTGTTAATGTTTGGCAAAGGATGATAACATTCAGTTTATTATCGAATTTTTAGCAGCTAGAGATCGCTGCGCTTCTGAGCGAATAATAAAAAATGTTGGGGGGAATCAACATTCCGCCCAAGGCCCAACCTTCTTAAGTCCGCCACTGTTTCTACCCCATTTTGACGGCTTCCTCAACCTTGCGCCCCCGGCAGAATGAACCCAGTCCCTGATAAGGACACAGGGCCCAGGAGGCGGAAAATTCATCCTATAAAAGATAAGAAAACAAATTTAATTATTTTTTCTGAATTATAGTATTAACTATCATATCATTTCTAAAAACATAAAACTTTTATTATTTTAGTAGTTTTATTAAATCTTTCTTAATTATGTTATGTATTACAATAAAAAAGATAATAAAAAGTAAAATTAAATTATTTTGATTCTTCATAATTCTTTATATCAGTTTCTAAATTTATTTTCAAAAATAAAATGATACAAAAATTGATTAAAAATACAAAAGAATATTGTCATCCAAAAAATAAATTATTAAAATTTTATTCATTTACAAATGTCAATGAAAAGTTTGAAAAATGTGCATGCAGCAAATGCATGATCATGCATCTTAATTATTTGTTAGTATGTGTCTAAAGGCTGTTGTACAATGCGATCAATGTTAATATTAAGACAATCTTATGGGTATGCTATATTTACTGTTCTGTGGGGTATGCTAATGCTTACTAGGTCCTAGAGAGAGATACCATATAATATCACTAGCGTCCGACCGAAGGTCAGTTTTCGGCCTATCTACTACCACCGAGGTAGTACCCCGGGGTCCCCGAGCTTAGAGGACCTCCAAACAAACGAAAGTGAGTATATAATAGACCCCTCGATCGTTTGCTGCCCCGGAGCTTCTATGTAGTTACGGTCATGTATACTTATGTTTTCATAATAGATAACATCAATGTTAATACATAAAAAAAAACATCTGCCAAGTAAATGCACAGTGCTTCCTCGTGCTAAATTCACCAAAGGTAGTTCATTATTCAACAATTTAAATAAAAACCGATAGTGTTTATATATTATAAATTGCCTGGAATTGGTTAACCATTCAATTTTTATACAATTTTACTAAAAAATATTAGTTCGAAATTTTTCTTAAAACGCATCTGAATATTTTTTCATATATTTTTAATGTTTTGACAATTTCTAAATCTAAATTTATGCAAATGTCAAAATGACATTTAAAACGTCAAAATCACATTTAAAACGCTAAAATGACATTTAAAACGTCAAAATCACATTTAATATATTCAAGCAAATATCAATTTAGAAAAACAAAACACGAATTTTAAAAATAAATTGAGATAAATCTTTGTAAGGGAATATTTTACAACAAACGTTGTAGACCCATATTATAAGAAATTTAATGTTCTATAAAATTTTCACGTAACATGTATCGTTCTTAAAATATCTTGAAAAAATAAATATTTTGGAGTGTCACCCCTCCCCCTTATACACGATTTTAAAATGGGACCGTCCTCAAGCCAGACCCAACCATCCGACCAAGTTTCAATAATATCAGTTCAGTGGTTCATGAGTTATGCGTGTGACAAGGATTCAGGGGACAGACACGGAACGAAAAGTGTTTGTCTTGACGTGAAACGGAAAGATAAATTTAAAATTTTGAAATCGGAGAACATTTTTTTTGTCTCATTCTAAAAACGATCACAAAGCTTCTCGTATCTTCGATATTGCGAGGAAGCAAAACATTGTGCTAAGGCCAGTATATAAATTTCAACATGATGTTAGCCTTGAAACACGTGTAACTGTATTCTTTATTATACTGAATTCTAACTATATAAGACTGAGTGAAAAGGAGTTATTTGAAAATGTATTTTCTTATTTAAGTATACAAAAACACTATAAAATGAATTCTGGACGTTTTATCATTAAAAATAAAAATTTATTACTTGCAACAAGCTCAAAATGGGGTAATTTAGGTTAGTATATTATCTATTATTAAATATTTTCATATTGTACCTATGTGACACTAATATTTTTTTTATCAAGTTCAATGACATTGTATTGTGCCGGTTTTTATATCTAATTTTATTTAGTGTCATCATCTCAATCGAAACTGCATATAACAAAACCACGGTATCCTTTGGCGAAGCCTTTACCATTGCCAGAAAACTTAGATGGTATCAGTCGGTTTGAAATTGGACATTGGTCACCTCTTCGTACCCGTGATATTAACGGACCATCTATATTGTGGCATCCATCGAATTTTCGCTACGGCGGATGGATCTCGTCTGTTACAACAGATCCACGAGTAGAAAGTTACGATTGTAGAGGCTTTGTAAGCCTTTCCTCATGCATGCAAACGAATGTCCCAACTCCATTCTCATCGAACGGAAAAGCTATGCATTTTAATATGCCTGGCGGTCTGTGGGAACAAGGGAATAAATTTACTGCAGAGAATATGAGAAGTGTTCATTATTTAAACACTGTTAGAAGTAAGTTTGGTAAAAAGTGGGACGCATGAATTCTGAATCTGTTTTTAATATTTTACAAATGCCTCTTTATATATGTATTATTTTATAAGTAGGTATAATATTATCCCTTTGCGGTTTGAGTGTCCTGACCATCAACACTTAATTTAAACTGGTATTCAAAGGGTTAATAATATAACAAAAATTAATAGATTGTATTTTTTTATCTAACTGTAGTAATACAGTCAAATATGTTACTCTGTCTTTTAAAAATGTGATAAATTAAAATTTTCTATCTTTTGGAAAGAAAATAAAATAGTCTGTGATAAAAGAAGAATTAAATTATTAGATTTATAAATAACGATACAAAAAATTAAATTATAAGTTTTTATATAAAATTTTTTTGCTTGTTTGAAGTGCCCAGTTATATACTTTGCTCCAATGAATTGAATTAAAAATGTACTGTAACATTGATAAGATTAATATAAGATATTTTAGTATTGTAAATTTACAATCTAATATATATTTTGTAAGAAGTATTAATGTATTGTATTATTTTGCAACAATAAAAGTAAGTTGATTTAACTGAAATTGTTACTTATTAAATAAAAATCTACTATTTTACATTGAGTTTTATTTTTTAAGGTATGAGTACCGAAGTCAATAACACAACACCTGAAAATATCAGTAAGAAAGAAAAGTTCAAACGTTTTGTTAAAGAATATGGAAGTACTGTTATTGTATTTCATGTAACAATATCACTAGCTTCTCTAGGAATCTGTTATGTGGCAGTATCCAGGTAATTTTGTCTGAAAATACAAGTAACAAAAAAAATCGTAACCATTGAGTAAAAAATAACAAGAGAAACAACGTATACGCATTGAGTAAAAAATAACAAGAGAAACAACGTATACGGGAGAGTTGAAACGCAGTAGATATATGAACCATGCACTATTTGAGCCCCAGGAAGTGCTGGTATCTATTGAAAAAATTATTAATTATACATATGAAATATCTGGTTTTCGACTCTGCTAAATCGTCAGATTTTAAGCTCCGCCCTTCTGAAATGATTTACGAACGTCTTGTTTACATTATTTTAAGTCGGCTGATACGTGATACAAAGGCGGCAAGAACGTTGCAAGAAATATTCGTTACTTATTATCTTTTTCTTTTAAATAAAACAAAAAAAATATGTAATGTTAAAATTATTTGAGATAATTGCTGCTATCAATAATATAATAGATTTTTGCTTTAAAATAGGTTTTTATAAGTTGTAAGAAATTTAAATTTGTGACGCGATGTTACATTACTGATGATATAATAAGTAAAATTAGATTGATCGTTTTATTCATTTCAAATTAATATAAAAATATATCAAAACTAAAAATATGGTTCTGCGGTTTTTTGTATCTACATTGCTTTAAACATAGAATATGGATTGTGGACCGATACATATTACATATAATAATATATACAAAATAAGTTTTTTTATCTTCTTCAATGAAAATTAAAAATTCTTTTGTTTTTATTTCTCAAATATTATTTATTAAAATTACTTTTGACCAAATATCATCGAAATTTTTATTATTTATGTACATTTTTTTGATATTTTGAAGAAATAAAAATCCTTTTTTTAGGCCGACGCGACGGCTGGAATGTTTCTACATATAAAGAAAAACAGAAAAAATAATAATTTAATATTGCATCCCCTGTCGCGTATGGAGAGTCGTAATTATTTTCATTCGATCCGGCGGGAAAAATACTATGGGGAAGTACCCTCTCTCGCATAGGAGCCGAAATATTTACAATTTTTTAAGTTCGGTTAGGTAAATAATACATATAGATAATACAAATTTTTGTATGATAATCGATAAACAGGTAAAATTTTACACACCCATTTTTTTATCTAATACATTTTTCGGGATACAAAGTAGCATATGTCGTTCTTCAGGATGCAAGCTATCTTCCAGCCAAATTTCATGAAGATCGGTTCATCGGTTTAGTCGTGAAAAGGTAAAAAAAACAGACAAACACACTTTCGCATATGTAATATTAGTATGGATTTAAAGCAATGAAAAAAAATTGGAATAAAAGATTTCACGATTTCTATTACTAAACATTACATTCTAAAAGGTAAGCTGAAACGTCGAAAACCACACGTAAAATCTCGGCTTGAAACATTGAAAGCTTGTTCAAATTGTCCAATAAGAACTAGAATATTGTGTAAGGAATGTGACGAGATTTTTCGATGTGTTTCAAAAACAAAGACTACAATAAGTCAGCTATCAGAGAGAGGCAAGGGGACTCACAATAAAAAAGCACCCCAAAATGTACACAGTAATTTGAATATGACTGAAAGATATAAAACATGTAGTTTATAATGTTTTATCACTAAAAATTCCGAAAAAAATGATGATTTTTAAATTTTTACCCCCACCATATTGAATTAAAAACGGGGAATGAGTGAAAATATTTACTGTAATAGTGTATTTAACATAGAATTTCACTTTTATTATAAGTAGCTCATAAAAGCATGATACAAAAAAAATCTTAATTTTAGAATTTTTTTTATTATTTTTACCATTTTGGTGAGTTTTAAATGGTTTAAGGTGACAAAAAAAAATGTTTTCTTAAACTCTGATACCTCCGATCACCGTTGATCATAGTTTCAATTCAATTCTGATACTCTTTCGACTTGAAAAAAAGTGAAAATAAAAAATCTCTTATTTTTTGATACTTTTCGATTTAAAATCCGCCATATTTTTTTCAGAGCCATAAAAATGCAATTTTGAACCCGGAAATCGAAAGAGCACACTCGAAAATAGTAAAATACATTACTTTTATTTATATTAGTTCCATTATTCTTAATGAGTTTGGAGCTCAAAGATTGACGAAAAAATTGTTATTTTGGTCCTTAATGGGTTAAATTGCCGTTACCCAAAAAAGTGGTATTTCATTAAGATCGGTTTAGCTGTGAAAAAGTAACAGACAGAAAGATAGACCCACATTCGCATTTATAATATAAGTACGGAATATTTCGGTATTTTGGTTTTCATTCATTGTACAAAATTGTAAATATCTCGACTCCTATGTGAGATAGGGGACTGTTTTTCCCTCTAAACCTCCATTCCCGTAGAATTTTTCCTACCGAATCTAATAAAACTAATTACAACCCTCTATATGTGAATATATAGGAGGTCAAATATTTAAAAAAAAATTTTTTTTGGTTTTCATTCATTATACAAAATCGTAAATATCTCGAATCCTATGCAAGTTAGGGGGTTGATTTTCCCCCTAAAACCCCTACCCACGTAGTATTTTTCCCGCCGGATACAATGAAACCAATTACAACTCTTCATATGTGACAGGGGGTGAAATATTAATGACCAAAAAAATGTTCCCATACAAACTTGTCCACCTCCTTGCAATTCCTTAGGGGTTGTTTTTCGGGAATCGAAGTAGCTTTTATCCTTTCCCAGTATGCAAGCTATCTTACTGTCAAATTTCATCAAGATCGGTTCAGCGGTTTAGCCGTGAAAAGGTAACAAACAGACAGAGAGACAGACAGACACACTTTCGCATTTATAATATTAGTATAAAAAAAAAAAATTCTACTAATTGATATCTATATTTTGACACCCCACAAATTCTATGACGTCCCTCCCTATTATTCCAAAATTTAAAATTATATTGTTGACTTTAGTATTTTTCTTTGGTAGTCTCACCACAGCCTCATTACCAATTTTTTTTCAGATTTTTTGAGCCAGTAGTTACAAAGTTAGAGGGGGGGGGGACAAAATAAAATTTTACTTTTAGCCTCCTACAGGCGCCATTTTTGAGTTAGAAAAAAAATAAAAAATATGGTCATATTCTACTAATTGAGATCTACTATATTTCGATAACCCACATGCCTAGATATGAAAATTAAACTTAAAAATTCTGACACCCGTCCCTATTATTCCAAAATTTAAAATGATATTATTGACTTTAGTATTTAACGTTGGTAGTCTCACTAAAGCCACTTTACCAAATTTTTGCAGATTTTTTGAACCAGTAGTTACCGAGGTAGAGGGGGGACAAAATTAAAAACTGCTTTTAGCCTCCTGCTGGCGCTATTTTTGAGTTAGAAAAAAAATATATAAAAAAATAGGGTCAAATTTTACTAATTGAAATCTACATTTTGATACCCCACACGTCTTGATATACAATTTTTTATTTATTTTTATTTGCTTTAAAGCTCCCTGCTGGCGCAATTTTTGATTTAAAAAAAAATAAGAAAAAGCGTCAAATTCCACTGGTTTGGTTATACATTTTAACGTGCCACATGCCTTGATATAAAAAAAATATTTTGTTTACCTAGCTTCTCCTTAGCGTCAACCCTGAAAAATTATTTTTTCAACAAAGTACATCTTTTACTAGAAGGCATTATTTGACATGTTCAGTAAAAATTTCAAGTTACTAGCTTATATAGTTAACGAGATATTTTGCTTTGACTGAAAATGACGGACAGACGGGCGACAAAGTGAGATTAATAGGGTTTCTTCGGAACCCTAAAAAAGAGTTTGTTCATTATTTTAATTTTAATAACACATTTATTATACCAATAATTTTTCCAACTACTAACATAACTTTTTCAATTACATATAAATACATATTCATGTTAGAAATGTATTAAATAGATCAGTCGCGCCCGACAGAAGGTTAAAAATAAAATAATAGTACGAATCACAAGTCACAACGTGTGAAATAGTTAAAGCCGCGTCAATGTTTACATTAACATGAACAGAAACTAGTAATATATATATTAAACTGGTTTGGGTAAAGGCGGAGCTTAAGCTTTGTGTGCTGTCAAGCGAGGGGCACGGGACGGATAATTTTGTATCTTGGATAATAAGTTAGTTCAAGTTCCGATTGTAAGATGGCTTGAGTGCTGCCACCTAGAGCTTGGAACATCGTCCCCGTTTCATCAAAATACATTGCGTTGTTTCTCTTGTTATTCTTTACTCAATGGTATACGGGAGAGTTGAAACGCAGTAGATATATGAACCATGCACTATTTGAGCCCCAGGAAGTGCTGGTATCTATTGAAAAAATTATTAATTATACATATGAAATATCTGGTTTTCGACTCTGCTAAATCGTCAGATTTTAAGCTCCGCCCTTCTGAAATGATTTACGAACGTCTTGTTTACATTATTTTAAGTCGGCTGATACGTGATACAAAGGCGGCAAGAACGTTGCAAGAAATATTCGTTACTTATTATCTTTTTCTTTTAAATAAAACAAAAAAAATATGTAATGTTAAAATTATTTGAGATAATTGCTGCTATCAATAATATAATAGATTTTTGCTTTAAAATAGGTTTTTATAAGTTGTAAGAAATTTAAATTTGTGACGCGATGTTACATTACTGATGATATAATAAGTAAAATTAGATTGATCGTTTTATTCATTTCAAATTAATATAAAAATATATCAAAACTAAAAATATGGTTCTGCGGTTTTTTGTATCTACATTGCTTTAAACATAGAATATGGATTGTGGACCGATACATATTACATATAATAATATATACAAAATAAGTTTTTTTATCTTCTTCAATGAAAATTAAAAATTCTTTTGTTTTTATTTCTCAAATATTATTTATTAAAATTACTTTTGACCAAATATCATCGAAATTTTTATTATTTATGTACATTTTTTTGATATTTTGAAGAAATAAAAATCCTTTTTTTAGGCCGACGCGACGGCTGGAATGTTTCTACATATAAAGAAAAACAGAAAAAATAATAATTTAATATTGCATCCCCTGTCGCGTATGGAGAGTCGTAATTATTTTCATTCGATCCGGCGGGAAAAATACTATGGGGAAGTACCCTCTCTCGCATAGGAGCCGAAATATTTACAATTTTTTAAGTTCGGTTAGGTAAATAATACATATAGATAATACAAATTTTTGTATGATAATCGATAAACAGGTAAAATTTTACACACCCATTTTTTTATCTAATACATTTTTCGGGATACAAAGTAGCATATGTCGTTCTTCAGGATGCAAGCTATCTTCCAGCCAAATTTCATGAAGATCGGTTCATCGGTTTAGTCGTGAAAAGGTAAAAAAAACAGACAAACACACTTTCGCATATGTAATATTAGTATGGATTTAAAGCAATGAAAAAAAATTGGAATAAAAGATTTCACGATTTCTATTACTAAACATTACATTCTAAAAGGTAAGCTGAAACGTCGAAAACCACACGTAAAATCTCGGCTTGAAACATTGAAAGCTTGTTCAAATTGTCCAATAAGAACTAGAATATTGTGTAAGGAATGTGACGAGATTTTTCGATGTGTTTCAAAAACAAAGACTACAATAAGTCAGCTATCAGAGAGAGGCAAGGGGACTCACAATAAAAAAGCACCCCAAAATGTACACAGTAATTTGAATATGACTGAAAGATATAAAACATGTAGTTTATAATGTTTTATCACTAAAAATTCCGAAAAAAATGATGATTTTTAAATTTTTACCCCCACCATATTGAATTAAAAACGGGGAATGAGTGAAAATATTTACTGTAATAGTGTATTTAACATAGAATTTCACTTTTATTATAAGTAGCTCATAAAAGCATGATACAAAAAAAATCTTAATTTTAGAATTTTTTTTATTATTTTTACCATTTTGGTGAGTTTTAAATGGTTTAAGGTGACAAAAAAAAATGTTTTCTTAAACTCTGATACCTCCGATCACCGTTGATCATAGTTTCAATTCAATTCTGATACTCTTTCGACTTGAAAAAAAGTGAAAATAAAAAATCTCTTATTTTTTGATACTTTTCGATTTAAAATCCGCCATATTTTTTTCAGAGCCATAAAAATGCAATTTTGAACCCGGAAATCGAAAGAGCACACTCGAAAATAGTAAAATACATTACTTTTATTTATATTAGTTCCATTATTCTTAATGAGTTTGGAGCTCAAAGATTGACGAAAAAATTGTTATTTTGGTCCTTAATGGGTTAAATTGCCGTTACCCAAAAAAGTGGTATTTCATTAAGATCGGTTTAGCTGTGAAAAAGTAACAGACAGAAAGATAGACCCACATTCGCATTTATAATATAAGTACGGAATATTTCGGTATTTTGGTTTTCATTCATTGTACAAAATTGTAAATATCTCGACTCCTATGTGAGATAGGGGACTGTTTTTCCCTCTAAACCTCCATTCCCGTAGAATTTTTCCTACCGAATCTAATAAAACTAATTACAACCCTCTATATGTGAATATATAGGAGGTCAAATATTTAAAAAAAAATTTTTTTTGGTTTTCATTCATTATACAAAATCGTAAATATCTCGAATCCTATGCAAGTTAGGGGGTTGATTTTCCCCCTAAAACCCCTACCCACGTAGTATTTTTCCCGCCGGATACAATGAAACCAATTACAACTCTTCATATGTGACAGGGGGTGAAATATTAATGACCAAAAAAATGTTCCCATACAAACTTGTCCACCTCCTTGCAATTCCTTAGGGGTTGTTTTTCGGGAATCGAAGTAGCTTTTATCCTTTCCCAGTATGCAAGCTATCTTACTGTCAAATTTCATCAAGATCGGTTCAGCGGTTTAGCCGTGAAAAGGTAACAAACAGACAGAGAGACAGACAGACACACTTTCGCATTTATAATATTAGTATAAAAAAAAAAAATTCTACTAATTGATATCTATATTTTGACACCCCACAAATTCTATGACGTCCCTCCCTATTATTCCAAAATTTAAAATTATATTGTTGACTTTAGTATTTTTCTTTGGTAGTCTCACCACAGCCTCATTACCAATTTTTTTTCAGATTTTTTGAGCCAGTAGTTACAAAGTTAGAGGGGGGGGGGACAAAATAAAATTTTACTTTTAGCCTCCTACAGGCGCCATTTTTGAGTTAGAAAAAAAATAAAAAATATGGTCATATTCTACTAATTGAGATCTACTATATTTCGATAACCCACATGCCTAGATATGAAAATTAAACTTAAAAATTCTGACACCCGTCCCTATTATTCCAAAATTTAAAATGATATTATTGACTTTAGTATTTAACGTTGGTAGTCTCACTAAAGCCACTTTACCAAATTTTTGCAGATTTTTTGAACCAGTAGTTACCGAGGTAGAGGGGGGACAAAATTAAAAACTGCTTTTAGCCTCCTGCTGGCGCTATTTTTGAGTTAGAAAAAAAATATATAAAAAAATAGGGTCAAATTTTACTAATTGAAATCTACATTTTGATACCCCACACGTCTTGATATACAATTTTTTATTTATTTTTATTTGCTTTAAAGCTCCCTGCTGGCGCAATTTTTGATTTAAAAAAAAATAAGAAAAAGCGTCAAATTCCACTGGTTTGGTTATACATTTTAACGTGCCACATGCCTTGATATAAAAAAAATATTTTGTTTACCTAGCTTCTCCTTAGCGTCAACCCTGAAAAATTATTTTTTCAACAAAGTACATCTTTTACTAGAAGGCATTATTTGACATGTTCAGTAAAAATTTCAAGTTACTAGCTTATATAGTTAACGAGATATTTTGCTTTGACTGAAAATGACGGACAGACGGGCGACAAAGTGAGATTA
Organism: Sialis fuliginosa; assembly: GCA_961205875.1. Classification (NCBI taxonomy): domain Eukaryota; kingdom Metazoa; phylum Arthropoda; class Insecta; order Megaloptera; family Sialidae; genus Sialis; species Sialis fuliginosa. Next base: position 17,025,036 of record OY540812.1, read on the forward strand.
ATAGGGTTTCTTCGGAACCCTAAAAAAGAGTTTGTTCATTATTTTAATTTTAATAACACATTTATTATACCAATAATTTTTCCAACTACTAACATAACTTTTTCAATTACATATAAATACATATTCATGTTAGAAATGTATTAAATAGATCAGTCGCGCCCGACAGAAGGTTAAAAATAAAATAATAGTACGAATCACAAGTCACAACGTGTGAAATAGTTAAAGCCGCGTCAATGTTTACATTAACATGAACAGAAACTAGTAATATATATATTAAACTGGTTTGGGTAAAGGCGGAGCTTAAGCTTTGTGTGCTGTCAAGCGAGGGGCACGGGACGGATAATTTTGTATCTTGGATAATAAGTTAGTTCAAGTTCCGATTGTAAGATGGCTTGAGTGCTGCCACCTAGAGCTTGGAACATCGTCCCCGTTTCATCAAAATACATTGCGTTGTTTCTCTTGTTATTCTTTACTCAATGTCGTAACTTAAAATTATTTTTCAGTGGTCTTGATATAAAAGCAACGCTAAGCTGGTTTGGAGTCAGTGAAGAATTTATTAATAGTAAGTTTGCTACAGGTACTGGGACATTTGTTGCTGCCTACGCCGTACACAAACTGTTTTCACCTGTACGTCTTAGTATAACTATTGCGTCAGTTCCATTCATTGTTAGGTATTTACGCCGCATAGGTTTTTTAAAAACACCTCATCGTGTACAATAATTTATTATGAAGAAAGTATATCATAATAATTGTTTTCATATTATATTTAAATAATATATATCCAGGTATTCTTCTACTTACAACTATATGCAAAATAATAATTTATGTTATTTCATCAATCATTTGTGGAAAGTTTGTTATTTACTTGATTTTGATATTTTATATGAAATCTTGATCTATGACCAAAGTCATAGCCCTCACATCTTATTGCGGGCTTCCAAGTTAAGAAACTAAACACATATTTTTAACATAAAAAAATTTCTGACTCGCCACTCCCACAAGCAAAAGCCCTGTTAGTCTCCCGCTGTGGAGACCATGACCAAAGTATTGGAATGGAACTCTATAGTTAGTTGAGAACTAGTTATTATACCTGTATATGTATTTATATATATATATATAATAATTTGTAAAATGGCTGTGTTGAATTGAATATATTTGCCATGAATGTGACTTTTTCATGTAGGTAAGGTGATGGTTAAAAATTATTTAACAATATCACATTTTTTTTTTGTATTTATATTACATAGGTTTGTGTAATTGGTATACATTTTTAATAGTTTATTTTTTCAAAATAGAAATACAACAAAATAAGTTAACAATATAGTCATAAAAAGTTATATATGTGTATAATAAATATTATTCAAGCCTCACAATATCATAAAATTGGCAATTGTATAGAGCAAAGAATATATATACTAAAGATATTGAAAAGAGAGAAAATTTCTATATTCTATAAAAATATTACAATTACATGTAAGAGTGTACGTATATTAATTAGAGGCAGTCTGAAAATGTGTATATTAAGCTAATTGAACATTTTAATTTTTAAATTAAGTATGTTAGTGCAATAGAAATAACTAACATTTATAGGAGTATGAAAGTGGACCTAAAATATTCGTGCACCCTGGATTGTATCATTTTAATAGGATTAATATCATGAATTCAGATCTATAAAAAAGTTTTGTTTTCAATTATAGACAACAAAATATTTTGTAACGAAGACTTATTTATAGTGATTTTTAATATCGTATTATTATTATGAGTATGTAATTTTTTCAACTATTTATATCATATTAAATTACTAAAATAAAGATTAAAAATGGTATTGCTTTATTTATTTGTTCTTAGTGCGGACACTGCAGACAATATAGTTTATCAAATTGCAAAATTTAGTTAGGAATTAATATTTTCCATGAGGTTATTTGGCCCACATTTTTTATTTTGATTAAATTACTATCTCAGAATAATGACTTGTTCAAAGCTTAATAATTATAATGTCAGTGTCTTTTAAAAAACTTATATCTGCCAGTCCAAAAATATTTCCTAAACATACGACGATATGAAAATATAGCATAAAATACTAGAATTAATGAACTATAATGGTATATTGCAATTACTGTAGATTCTTCTGGCATGTGGCACTTTGAGATTGCATAGTTATTTGTTGTTATATTTGCCTAAAAAATAAAATTCATTAAGACAAACTTCATATATGACCAAGTCAGTAGTGGACTAAGGGTGGGGGAGGGGTCGTCCGCCCTGGACACTAGGTGATATTGAGGCCCTACTATAACATTCCCCTATAGGACACAACCTTCCTTAGTCTGCCACTGGACCACGAAAAAAATATGACTGTATGAAACTTTATTACTGAATTTTTGCCCTCTATTGAAATTTCTTATATAAATCCATCAATTTGACAGCTTTGGTAAATCTAGTATTATACTCATGTACATCAATTGCTTTTATCAAACTATTTACATTTATGTAAGTGGCCAATAAGTAAACAAGTTTATTTTTCAACATGCTCAATAGTATATTATCCAGTATCTTTATGAGAACATTGTCCAGTATATAAAACATATCTACATACCAAAATAAAGCTAGGATTATTTTTATTTCTCCAACTAAATGATGAAATAGAGATCTCTTCAGTTTTTAAACCTGTGTGCCCGGTGTGAATTCTATGACATGAGTGATGAGTATGTCCACCTATCGCAAGTCTTGGCTCTAAAGTCCGTAGTAAAGTGTCCGTAGCTTCTTTACTCAAACAATCCCAACGTTCTCTCATAATCATTGTTTGTTCTGCTTCAGGAGCCATGTCATCACCTTCGTTATCACAACGTAATTTGTCTGATTCCCGGTAAAGTGGAAAATGCTAAAATATATAAATGCATAATGTTAACTTCCAGCTATATTGTTATTCCATAAGAAAGTGGCCAATAGAATTATTCCTTTCAACTCTCACTACATCAAAAAATTATAATATCAAATTAACCTGCAGTAATATTGGTCGACTGTATGTACCAAGATGCATATTCTTTCCACAGTTATGTTTCCCTTTTGTACATTTTAAACGATCTATAATAATACACAGTCATTATTATCATATTTAACAGTATACAAATTTTTAGCTTACTTTCAATGTTATTTATTTGTAACTCTGCAGGCCGACATAAAAAACAGCCATCACCTTCAAAAGCCATGCTATTAATAAGAACAAAATGATTTCCATATATGGAAACAAGTTTAACAGCAGATGATTCAAAAGCAGTCGTAAATCTTTCCATTAAATAAGGACTTATTCTAAAAAAAAATTATATTATTTTATAATCATAAATTTGTTAGAATACAATAAATACACAATATTAAACAGATTTAAAAAAATAATTTTCATAACTTTTACCACATGCTTATTGTAAAAAATATTTATTAACCCATAATGAAAACCCATATCATGATTGCCTGCAATGACATAAACTTTTGTTCCTCGAGGAACATAAAATAAACTATGAAATCGTTTAACGTAATATTGAAATTCATCTTTACTGCACCATAATCCTTCATCGAAAACATCACCTAAAATGATATTTACTTTTTATTACAAAAATATATAATTAAAATACGTTTTAATTCGCAAAATTTTAACAATAAGTAACCTAAAACAAATATAACTTCTGGTTTTAAAAGTTGTACAGATGTTTGAAATGCTCTATGCATTTGCCATTCACGTCTTAATTTATCAAACCAATGTCCATTTCTTGATCCTAGTAAATGTAAATCAGCAATAAACATTGTTTTTATTGGTTTATAATATGGTTGAACTGTTATATTAGGCTCAGCTGTGGCTGAATCGATATTTGGCCAATTACACTGAAATTATGAAATATTATAAATAACTATTTAACTATTATATTTTATAAATACACACTTGTCTCAGGACAATATAATATATTGCATATTCACATAGAAAAAATACAAAAGAGATTCCAAAAAAGATCTTTAAGGGTAACATTTTCTGTAAAAATTACTGAGATTCTGTTTACTGCATATTCTAACTTAAAAACTAATGTTTTTTATGGTGTTTGTAAAAAATTACATGACAAAATCAACAAAAATTTTAAATTTGACATTTAACACTGACTGCATCGACTACAGATTCTTTGACAGTTGCTTTGGCAGATAACACAGAATAAAGATAAGGAGTGTCGATAGATACAAAAATACATATGTACATACTTAGATACTCTAAATGGTAACTCAAAGTATATAAAGATATGGTAGCCTCATCAGCTCCTTGACCAATCATCGTTGGCGCGGGAATTGATGTCACCACGAAAACATATTCAAATTTTATAAATGAGGCGGTGAGTTCCAAAACTCGTTCGTTCCATTTAAAGATGTCAGTGGATTTTGAAAGAATTTTTAGTATTATTTCATAATGTCAGTTTTGAGCAAAACTCGCTCAATCATATTATGACATTGTCTTTATATACTTTGTCTTCTACCAATGCCCCTTGCGCTTCTTGGTTACCAATAAAACAAATTGTGACATAATCATTTCCGTTGTACGTGCATTTGTGTGTTGGCCCGTTGGCCCTCTGTTGGTCCGTCTTGTCCAGTGTCGTCTGTTTGTTCGTATGTACATATTTGTGTGGTTACATCGGTTGCATTTATTGAATACATAACCTAGCAGTATGCTTTTTTAATATAAATTATTGAAGATATTGAAACTCACGATGATGATTTATTAAAACAGGAATATCAGGTATTCATGAAACAATTTTAACTTTTATTTATTTGGTTAATACGGAGAGTCTGGGGGTCCTCTGTCAAAAACTCTGAAAATCACGTGTTGATGTGTTAGAATAGAGTAGAGTATGTTGTATCTATGTTAATATATTATTTAGTGCAATAAATAAACCTAACCTAACCCTACCTGAAAGGGAACCAAATCTACCTGGACTACTCTAACTTAAACTAAATAATTAAATATAACACAGCTAAACGTGGCCAGTCGTTTTATAAAATGCGTGATTTATAAAAGTTGTTAAGACTGATCTATGGCCGTATTCATAGTTCCTCCTTGAGGAATAAGGATCCCTTGACAACCAAGGCTTCCTTATTTGCTTCCTTATCTCAAGGTAGGTCGCTAGCTTCCTTGAGGCTCCCTCAAGTCATAGATAAAATACAATTTAACCGTAACGCTGACGACGCGTACATAAACATAACCTATAAATGTAGTTGCACATTTCAATCTATAGTTTTGTGCTGTCATCACCCTTTCAGACAACGTGAATAAATATAAAAAAAAAGATAATGAACAACGAATTTTAAAAAACACTTTATTTATAAAATAAACATTATTAATAACATAAAAATAATATATAATAAGATTTCCTTGTTTTGTCTTCTACGTTTATTATGCAAAATTTGTTGATAACAGTCAAATTATCTGTTACAACCACTCTTTATAGCATTAATTTGCTCGTAATTTTCTTATAACAGCTCCATGCATTAATTGCAACGAGGAAGGGCATTTTTAATGATTTTGACACTTAACTTTAACACACGGGAGCAGGTTCCGAAACTATAAATTTCTTGAGCAGTTAATTTCCTACAACTCTTCATTAGTTAAGGGTTTGCCATTTAATTTTAACAAAGTATGAATATCAACAACACCTTTGATGCCTTCGGAAATGGCTATAAACTAATTTCTTCGGTGGTATTTTGAATATTATGTTCATAATTGATGTAATCTTCAACAATTTATCTGAAACTTTTTCTGAACACCCTTCTTACATAAAATTTTACCATTTTGCATTCAAAATAAATGAACAATAGTTAAATTTTTCTTCATTTTTACTGAATTAGTTAATAATAATAATTTAAAAAGTCTAATGACAGAACAAAAATAACCAACAAAACACATAAATACAACTAATTTTCCGTGTGAAATTAGTTGCACGCATTATAAAACGGCGCTACCATTTGTAGGTCACTAAAAATTCTTAGAATATTCGTTCCTCGATGAAGGAAGCCTTGAGATTTGACTATGAAACAAGGGAGCCTTGGATATCTGAGGAAGCCTTGATCAAGGCTTCCTTATACCTTGAGATAAGGAACGTTTATGAATACGGCCAATAGTCACGCATGCGCGTCAACCCTATTCTGAATAACTATATACGTGATTTTTCACAAATCTGACAGAGGACCCTCAGACTCTCCGTATTAGCCATTTATTTTTGTATTGAACATTAGTGTGTGCTTTAGACTGCAATCGCACATACTGCAGTAACTTGCAGTATTATACTGCTTGTAGAAAACTTTTAATTCATTCTAATCTAACTGGTCACATAAATAATATTTTGTATAAGTACACATGGTCAGCTAGATATGAATGCATTGAATATATTATACAAGTAATAAATGTGGCCGTATGAACAGTACATTACATTCATTAATCCATAATGGAAAAATAATTTGTTTTATATATTATAATATAAATATTTATTATGTTGTAAAGAAGTTGAAAACGACTGTTTATAGTGAAGAGAAATAGAAAATAAGTAGTATTATATTTATTATTCTTTTTTTATATTACATACAATAATATTAATAACAACATTTTTTGCAGCTTCATGTATGATACACGATGGTAATAATTACTCCTGCTACTCTTGTTATGAGGTCATTTTTGTTTACTACATATGTACCAGTGTACGATCTCATAAATATAACAGTATGAATATAGTAATATGGCCGTACATTAAAATCTCTTGAATTGAAACATAACAGCATACAACATTATATATGTTTCATAGTGGTATCATTTATAAGGTCGTTCACGGATTCAGAAAATACTAGTGGCCGATCTTATAAGTGTGACCAATGTGAAGTTAAAATATGCAAGAAGTGGGAATTTTCAAATACCAGTTGATACATGCGAGCAACTAGAGATGAGAAAAATAAATTGTTTTAATGATAATTAATCATTTGAATCAGTTCAGTAAAATAATTTGTTCAGAGACTCATTGACTGAAAGATTTGAATAAAAATATTTAGAATTAGTTGTCATGTGAGTATTAATTAAAGAACGGAACTTGAAATCTTAAACATTACAGCAAACAAATGTTTCATAGTGGTATCATTTATAAGATCGCTCACGGATTCAGAAAATACTAGTGGCCGATCTTATAAGTGTGATCAATGTGAATTATATTGTTAAAAAATGATCCACGACTAGAACTGGAAAATTTTAAATAACCCCAGTTGATGATAAAAATATACAGAATTAATTAACCAGTGAGTAGTAAAAAACGGATCACTTAAACTCATAGATAGTATTAGCATCTTCTGTCATTATGCATAACTCACAAAAATAAAAGATACATCACCTTCGGTTGGAGATACGTCATAACTCAAAAATGTCTGCTAGTGAAAGCAATATTAAAGTCAATCGAACAACAGGTTTGTGCCACTAAAGAAATGTAACTCTGAAACAAGTGCAGTAACTTTGAGGTTTGATGGTGTACATAAATTCTAAGCGAGCTGTAACTCCAAATTGTATATAAGTATATGTCATATGTTGAACCCTTAACACACCAATCTGTTATGCTGTTATGTAATTGTGTACCTCAATTGTCTAGTAGTCTAGTTAAAGAAAATAAAACTTATATAGGTATATGAGTATGAATATAGTAATAATTAGTTACATATAGAAAAGAGGAGTTATTATTATGTGAAGAGGAGATCATAAAAGATAAATCTGTCACACAATAAAAAATTAAATTATTAGTCATATTATAATTAATGTAATTTATTTAAAAGGACGTAAGAACAATATACATATATTAATTTAATTAACACAAATTCCAATCTTAAAATTACAAATAGTTCCTAATTTGCTCTAAATTATTTAAAACATGAAAAAATTCGATTGCGATTTAAACTACATATATGTAAATATTTTTAAAAATATAAAAAATAAATGTAATCACAACCGTTTTTCACCTAAATCATAAATACCTACGTTTTGATATTTACAATAAAATATATTTTTTTGTAATTTAAAGATTGAATTTCTAAAACTCGTATGAAGTAAAGTTGACTGAAAACTACTGAAATAATAAAATTTACATATTTTTAACATTCACATATTTATGAAACAGAGTAACATTTATTAAATTTGTTTTAACAATGTGAGTAATTTCTTATATACAAAATAGAAGAGTTACACAAAATTTTCTTTGATGAGCAGTAAGTAAATACGTTCCGTCGTATTTTAAAACAAATCAAAAAGATGCCATTAGAAAATATATTAATTAAACAGAAAAATGGTACATGCTTCATAATTATAAATCTTTTATTTCAATAGAGATGGTTATATTATTAACTATGAATTAATGTAAACATTGGAATAAGAGGAGGGACGTGAAATTCAACAAAGTGTGTATCTTTAACAAAATAAATATACATAGTTTCATTTTTCTGTTAAAATTTCACCATACGTATATTGTATTATATATATTAACTAATATTTATTAACAAACAACTATACTAACTAATATCACAAAATTATACATTGTTACAAACCTTCTCAACTGTCAAAATATTTAAACTGACCAATTACACAAAATCAGGATGTGTATTTTCAATATCAATATAAGTAAACAACAATTTATATTTTATACATCTAATTGTCTTTTTGTGAAAAAATATATCATTATTTTTGCTAATTCATTGACTTTTTGCTGGCTACGGTAAACGCATTTCCACCCAGGAAATTATTTGTGTGATTTAAGTACTTAAATAATTGTAACAGTTTAACAAAGAGTTTACAATTAATTTGGCTTGTTAATGTACATTATTATTATATAGTATATATTATAACTTTTATGAAACGTGTGCCATTCTATACAATAATAAACAGAGTATTATGTTATATAAGCATACATCCACTTTAACTTCATTTTTAACATTAATCAACATTTATATTAAGTTTGGCACTGTTTAGACATATACTTTAATATAATTTATTTGAGATCATTTTCTTCTGGAAAATTTCTTAAAATTATGAAGAAAAATAATATTTATTTTACATAATAAATAATATTAATACAGTGACAGATGGCAGTATATAGGTCGTAGGTATATTGATGAAGCCGATAAAATTCAGTTTTACCTCATTGTTGTATGATAGATTATCAATCTAATAATAGCTCACGACAAAACCCGAATGCGTCCACCTTTTTCACCGGCTTTATCGAAATTTCTCTGTTAACCGCCATTGCAATAATCTTTCGAATACATTTATCAAAATTTTGTATGACAATATTATCAGACTATCGTAATTAAAGTGACTAGACGTATATACTGATTTTTTACAGTGGCGGACTAAGGTAGGTTGGTAAAATGTTAGTTATGCACCTCTCACAGAAATTAGAATAACCTTTTTTTTCGTTGCCACTTCAATTTTGACTCCTACAAAAACAAAATTTTGTACCCCCCTAATAAATCTGAAAACCTTTTTGTCGTTGTCGAACTCAATATTCATGCGTCACTTTTTTATCTCTCTCAAAATTTTCTATTTCGTCCTTCCCCCTCCCTTATACCTTGTTACTAGGGGTACCCCCCCCCCTAGTCCGCCACTGATGTCGGGTATTATAAAAAATTTGCTCTAGATCAAAAACTAAACTAATGGTATATGTGAGTATGTTTACACAGCGCTGTTATTCCGATTTTACTGTAACCGATGTAGTCAAACCGGGTTTAAAAATGCGTGTAGATAACGCATTACACCTAACATAACTGATCAGGTTTAGTTATGCTATTCCTCTTGACCTACGGACATAGCATAACTAAACCGGAATAAAGACGAGTATAAACTGTATGGACATAGTTATACTTATATCTATCTATCCAACCCTCAAAAATATAAGTATCTACGGAGTATAGAGATTTCATCGTAATGCACTTCGCATTTACCTACATTTGAAAAATCGTCAGTTAAAACACCTGAAACGAAGAGGTGGAAAACAAAAAAAAACTTGATTTGTGGGACGTAGAGGAGACGAAGTATTTTTGGGGTTTCTTGTTGGTATGCTATCGTACTTCAAATTGGAATTATAATTCCAGCTGGCGTTACTTATTCTCGTATGTATAAACAGTATCGCTTAATACGGTTTCACTACATCGGTTACAGTAAAACCGGAACAACAGCGCTGTGTAAACGTACTCTGTGAGGTGTAGTATTAAATATATAATGTAAGTTTTATACTTTTTTGTGGCGTACCCTTGTCACTACTGCTTTTAAATAATTGATTTCTACTTAATGCGCACGTGAAAAATATTGCTATACGGATTGTACATTTTTAATCAGGAATTGTAATTTTTCCTAAAATTTGAGTCCCAGTTTTCTCCGTGTAAGAACTGGCATTTTTATTTAACACCCCGCAGATAGTGTTAGCTTAGCTTTGTCTCAAGAGAAAATTCTTTATAATACCGGACATTAGAGGTAATAACTAAAAAATGGTCGCAAAAATTACTTTATAAGTATTTGAACTTTGAATAAAAATGTTATGAAAAATAAACATTATTGATTCAGTAAGTCGTAAGTCGATGCCTATCTGCACGTTACTGCACAAAGTAACTTTTAGAATTGCTTTGAGAGAGCTGCACACTTAAATAACCCATGTAGTTAAGTACTGATTTTAATGGTTATATTTTATGCTTAGATGTCAAATAATTCTGTGGAAAAAAATCGGATCAAATAAAAAAATCATTTTGAAGCCGAAACTACAACAGATTTTTTTTTTAATTTTTAATTCTGTGTTCTTGCAAAAAAAAAAATTTTTTTGTTTGCTATAAATAATAACAATATAATGTTTTTTATTTAATTTTGTACGACAGTTTTTATCGTAATTTGTGAGTTATGAATATTGCCTATTTTTTTGATGTGTGTAAATAATCAGTTGACGTTGATTAATTTCACTTTGAAAAAATGCTTCCAATTTAAGGATTAGTTTTATGAACTCGGTAATTAGTTTTTTACGAAAGATTACTGATAATTTTACCTGGATTATTTAATGTAAGTACCTAAACGAAAAATTAAATTTTTCTTTAAATTAAATTTAAAACTAATTATTATTATATATGACATCATAAATATTTTTTGTTATTATTATTTTATAAAAAAGTTTAATTTACGAACATTTTATAAAGTTTAAAAATACTGTTTCGGGTTGTCTGAAAAGTTCATAGGGATTTTTAAGAAATGCTTGAAACTCACGTGGATGTTAGGTAGATATTCTGAAAGGTAATATCTCAGTGCATAGTTTAAAACAAAGTTTGCGCATATTTGTTGAGGTTTGTTTATGTTGTGATTGTGAGCATGATTTAGAAAATAGTAACGTTAAACCTTACAAAATTGTTACACCTAACCTTTCCCTTTAAATTATCATTTTTTCAGTCCTTAAAGAATTATTTTTAAGGCAGTAATTATAATTCTTTAGAACATTGGAAAATTCGGTTGGCTCACTGTCTCTATGTATACAATCTCTTTGGTCTGACAACGCAGCATCGTTTTGACATGTTTGTGTCATTGGGAGCGTTCACGTCTGACCAAAAAACGGAACAAGGAGCTTAAATTGGTTGATTCATGGAATTTCTGGTGGAATGTATCAGAAATTAAAAGAATGCCATTTGTTAAGCGTGTAAGGAAGTGAGAAAGAAGTAACCAGAAAGAGATAAAAAGTAGTGTTCTGGCAGAAACGCTCAACATGAAGTGAACATAAAAGTTTTTTGTTAGCCGGTCACCATCTCTTTCTAGTTACTTCTTTTTCACTTCCTTACACGCTTAAAAAATTACATTCTTTTAATTTCTGGTGCATTCCACCAGAAATTCCATGAATCAACCAATCAAAGCTCATTGTTCCGTTTTTTGGTCAGACGTGAACGCTCTCATTATGTGTATATGGTTACAATACCAAACCATTTTCGCTGTTATTAAGTTTTAATTGACTTGATTTTTTTCAATAAAATATTTGTTTCTGAACAGTTGTAATGATCACTAAATTGTATACCTTGCATAGGCGATCCCCTCTTACCGCTTGCCTCTTAAAGACTAACAAACCTCCCTAAAGTCCCTACGAACTTTCCAAACGATATTTTAATATTGCATTGAGATGAAAGAACATTGCATTTATATTTATTATTTATTAAAATAAATTTAATATGGATGGTTAAGTCTGTTAAGTAAATAAATAAATAATATCCGAAAATGTTCGCATTATGTATTTTCATCATATTCTATCCACATCTGTTAAATATTTATTTAAAATAATACTGAACTCAAATTATACATACTTTCCTATTGCAAAAAATGTAATTTCGATGTATTTTTCTATTTACTGCAGAAGATGGAATATTATTTATTGTCATTCGAATGTCCGGAAAAATTACTAGTTTCAAGTATCCATGTCAGATGATAATATTATATTATTTTAATTAATTTTTATGATGTTATTTTAATAAAATATATATAAAAGTCATTTTTCTATATACCACATTATATTTTTATTTATTCTTAATTTCATAAATATCTTAAACATACCAATCAACTGTTTAATTTTGTTTGAATAAAACTACTGATTGCTATGCTCCATAACTACTATATTATTCTGTGATCCATTTGTTTACAATCATGATATTTTATTTATTTTTCCTACAATAATAATGGCAGTTGTAATATTTAAAAAAATTATATTCAAAATGTGAAATATAAATAATGTTGTGTAAAAAATCTATGCCGTTATAACACGTGTCATCAGAAAATTTTGTCTCTAGTTTATCCCCATTCACCCCATATTATCTATAATGAATTATGACTCCGAAGAATAGTATTCCATGTCAATAGCTCATGTAAATTAATTTAAGTTAATCTTTTGTAAATATATATGTGATATGAATACATGAAACTAGTCTTTACATTTTTGAAAACCCTGCAGTAAAGAAGAGCAGTGGCTCTTAACATTCCGAAACCTACGAACTCCCCAAATCATCAAATAAATAATAAATGGTGTTACCGAATTCCTACTCGATGGAAGAACGTTGATTTCAAGTTGTTTGAGAACCTCTGCAGTAAATAATGAGCCAATTAGAGAAGGTCAACCGTCAGCTAAAGCCGGTGTTACCCAACCGTATTTGTCATGGGTTTTTATCAGTGATCTAAAACTTTGTTCGGCTGACCTCTTGTTAAAGTCTTTGGTACCGTTTTTTGATCTAGCGATGCGACCCTGGCCTTTGACCAGACTGGCTGCAAACTGCATCAGGACGGCTTCCACGGTGTACGCACTCGCCCAACCACGGGGAGTAAGTAGTTCCATGCAAATAGCACCACCTTCCATCACAAAACCTTAAAAAGATACAAAATGTGTATTATATATAAACATAAAATTTATGTATTTATATTAGGGTGTTTTTTTGATCCCATTGGTCTATGTTTTAGCTTTGGATCAAAAGTTAATTGTCCCAAAATTTCAGACCCATAGATCAAACCTGTAAACGGCGTAACCCGAGTCTTTTTCCCATTTGATTAGCATGGGAAAAATTACTTTTTTACTTATGCATGCATGAATAGCTCGTTGAAAAATTTATTTATTTTAATTTCTTACAGTAGCGTATTATAGAGAATTATATTTCCTACAAAAAGATCCCATGTGCTCAATTCATAGATCAGTATTTTTAAAGATATGTTCTTTTAAACATTATCATAAAAATAGTTATTTATTATGATATTATTAAATATAGTTATCAGGAACGGTGCTCTGGAAGCCAACTTTAATAAAAAAATTGATTACCTCTGATTTTTTTTGTACAAAAAAATACATAAATTGTGTGCAGGTCATAACGCGATTTTTTTAATTTATTTATTATTTATTAACTTTTTATTCTACAAAATAAACAACAAAAATAAAAAATTATTGGAATTCGACTCGGGACTCATTGTTTAAAGATCTTTTATATTTTTTTGTAAATTTTGAAATATAAAACAAACGGTATTTTATATCGAAAAATCACAAGAGACACAATAATTTGCTTTTATTAAGGGAATTCCAAAATATATTTGATATTATCGATATGATAATTAATACCCGAGATATGAATTATTTTCAATTTTGAACGGCCGCCATTTTGAAATTCATAAAGGAATTCCGCTAACTAACGAATATAACTGAGGTATTTACAAGATCGATTTTTCTACCAAGTTTCAAAAAGATCGGAATAATACCTGAAAGGCTAGAGACTCCACAAGAAAAAAAACCTTATAATAAAATTGAAAATAATAACTCGGGTACTAATTGTCGGATCGATATTATCAAATATATTTTAGAATTCTCTCAATAAAACCAAATTATTGTATCTCTTATGATATTTCGATATAAAGTGCCGTTTGGTTGATATTTTTAAATTTACAAAAAATTATAACAAATCTTGTAATCTAAGGGTCCAGAGTTCGAATCCCAATATTTTATTTTTTTATTTTTTTGTTTATATTGTAGAATTGTAGAGTAAAAAGTTAATAAACAATAAATGCTAAATAAAATTCGCGTTATAATTCTGCATACGATTTATTTATTTCTTATTTTATGAATTATTAAAAAAGCGCCTAGGCGATTTTTTTCTTTTTGGTCTTAAAATATTCCTTAAATACTAAAGAATTGAACTGTACAAAAAAAATCAGAGGTAATAAATTTTTTTTATTAAAGTTGGCTTCCAGAACACCGTGCAGGGGTTATTTTAGTGTATAGTTGTAGCTTGTTTCTGCAGTTCTAAAAATGAAAACTACAGTTGTAAAAGCTAATTTGTGTAGTTGAAAATTATAAAATATATTATATGTTGTATAAAAAGATATACTACAAAAAAGGTACATCCAGTTGAAAAATTACAAGTAGAAAGCAAAAAAAAAGAAATAGCAAGGAAAATGTACAATTGTGAATTTTTTTAAAAATAACCCCTGATAGTTATTTGTAGTGAAATATAATTAAATTACATATAGAGATAATAATATGTACTGTAATATAAATTAAACAACAGTGAAGTACAGCAAATATATACTTAAAGAAAAAAATATTATTATGAATTATTTGTATTTTTCCCGTGATTAGGAAATTTGAAAAATTTAAAAAAAATCCCTGATAAGAACACCAGTTACTTGTATTATGGATTTACCTTTTTCTATCCTGGGTGAGATGACACGCATGAAAGGCGGTGCGAACGGAAAGTTCTCCGGAAAGGAGAGATGCAACAAGATATGCGGCACGTCGAGCTCTTGCATGTCACGAGCTAGGTCACTGTCGGCGTCCACGCGGTGGAGTCTCACGTGCCACTCGAACAGGCTATCATCTACTAGCTCTACTGTGAACGGCAGAGACACGTCACATCGCTGCAACCGCTGTAGTTCTCGTAGTTCTTTCATAAGTCTTCGGGCACGAACACTTCTCTATAAGAAAGATAATTATATATTATTCATACTGTCTCAAATAATGTATGCATACAAATATAGCCCATATCTTCCTTAATTTTCGTTCTCTAATTTAAAGTCAAGAATCAACCATTAGGTTGATTTTCGAAAAAAGTTTGTCCAAAAGTACTAATGGAAGTCAATAATATAACCAGTGCTCTATAGGGGTCATACAAAAATATATGGATGAACACTTTCGTTTTTAAATGCCCCCCCCCCCCCCCCTCCCCCGCAACAGACGTATCGTAATCAGTGTAGCAATTTTAACATTTTTGAAATATTGAAAATTATAAGAATTCAAGAGAAATAATTTGGTCAAGACATACACGAGTGTATTCCATAATAATTCCGAAGTACGTACTACGTGGACTGTTTGAAGCCATAGGTGCATTATTGAATTATAAAAAAAATTGAGATCTACATTTTGAATCCCCACATGCCTAGATATGAAAATAAAAATAAAAAAAATATATGACGCCCCTCTTTATTTCTCGGTTTGAAATGATATTGTTGACTTTAGTATTTATCATTGGTAGTATCACCAAAGCCTCGTTACCAAATTTTTAAAAAAATTTTGAGCAGTTATCGAATTAGAGTGGGGGGGACAAAATAAAATAATGCTTTTAGTCCCCTGTGGGCGCCATTTTTATGTTAGAAAAAAAAATAGGGTAAAATTCTACTAATTAACTACATTTCGATATCCTACTCGTCTTGGTATACTTTTTTGTTTATTTATTTTTTTTAAATTTATTTTAAAGCCCCCTGCAAGCGCCATTTTTGATATAGAAAAAAATAAGAAAGAGGGTCAAATTCTACTGGATTGGTTTTTGACGTGCCACATGCCATGGTATAAAAAAAAAATTACCTAGCTTTAGCTCCTTAGTCCCCCCTCCTGAAAAATTATTTTTTCAACAAATTTGAACATCTTTTACTAGAGGGCACCATTTTATATGTTCAGTAAAAATTTCAAGTTTCTAGCTTATATAGTTTACGAGATATTTTGCTTTGACTGAAAAGGACGGACGGATGACAAAGTGAGATTATTAGGGTTTCCCGAAAATTTTACTAGATAAAAAAATTCAAATTCCACGTGGACGAAGTCGCGGGTAACAGTTAGTATTATATAAAATCTGTAACTGAAAAATTATTAACCATCGCATAAATTAGATTTCTTGACAAAAATAAAAATAAACAAAAAATAATTCTAGTAGTAAAACTACGTATCTTAATTTTGAAATGATAAGTAGGTACACTTTCAGAACAAATAAATTTTAAATTTAATAATAAATAGCGAAGAATTGTATTATTTTTAAAGAATATATATTTTTTTCATTAAATTAACAATGTTAATTATACGATAAGCAGTAGCGTAATTAATTTTTTTGACCTTTAATAACTAATCAAAATAATAGATACTCTACATTTTTGAGCATTTTATTTTACAATTAACTAGAAACATTAATTTTTTTAACATACTATAACGAAATCATCTCTAAGAAATAATAATTTATAAGTAGAAAAAAATAATTCTAATTTTTGATTAAAGAAAATTAAAAAATCATCGAATAAATACATACTATTTTAATTATTACATTACGCCATTATCACAAAAATGGTCTTCAGTTTTCACTGAATTCTGATTTTTCAATGAACATTAAAGGAAGTAAATATTTTATTTTATTTTTTTGACTTACATTAGCACTGCATATGACGGATGAAATTACCTCAGGAGG
The DNA here is from genome assembly GCA_961205875.1 of Sialis fuliginosa. NCBI lineage: Eukaryota > Metazoa > Arthropoda > Insecta > Megaloptera > Sialidae > Sialis > Sialis fuliginosa. The sequence continues at coordinate 17,042,292 of OY540812.1, forward strand.
TATTGCAGAACGTTCAGCTGATCTTGTTTTTTTATCGGGCGCTATTCTCGCCCCTCTACCCCTGGGGCTGACTGGAACACTGGCTGGAGCTACAGCATCTCTACACCGAAGCAGTCTAGCACCTCCTGGAGATCCTAGACGCTTACTGCACGCTGCAGCCGACGTGCTCGTTTCTGCCGAAGCAACAGCATCCGGGTCACCGGTGTCACTCGTAGTTGTGGAACTTTGGCCAGCTCCGGTAGCTCCGGCGCCTCCACCACCGGCCCCGCTCGAAGCACGAAGCTTTTCACTCGAACGAAAAAGCTTTCTAAATGCAGCAGCTACTTTTTCTTTAGATCTGGACGTCATTTCTTTGAGGCATTTGAAGAAAAATCTATAAAAAATATTCTTATTATACCATTATTTCAATTAATTTCTGTATTATACCTATATATTACAATACGTACCAATACAAGTTAATTTTTTAATAATTTTATTAAAAATTGTGTAATTTCATAAAGAATTGATTAATTATAATCACTTATGTGCACAATGTTGAATTAATAAAATAATGATGATAATCCAATAACTCCAGAAATACTATATCAGTATTTATGTATTTTCTCTTAACAACAAAGCACATTGTTCACTGAAATAATCTAAATAACAAACAGGAAAACATAAACCATTTTTCCGACTTCATTTTCGTACATGTACGATTGACATGCATTAGAAAAATCATGCATTTCACGCTAAAATAATCATATAAAATAATTGCTGTACCTTTTTTCCAGAATAGGATGGACGGGTTGCACAACGTAGCCCTCTAGCGGCGATCCTTGCAACTAGATTATTTTATTCTGCGCACGAGCCTGCTTTCATTTGTTATTGGTTAGGTTGCGTCGCATGTATACGCGCCAAGTGTCACTTGACATTTTCTTCGTCTTGTTTGAATAAAAGATGTTTGTCGTGTATAAAAGATAGTTTTCTGAATCGATTAACGTTTTCCTTATGGCGTCGTATAAATTAATCTTAAATAGATTAGATGGCAGCATCTGACAGCTATAAATTAATATTTTTAATTACAATTTATCTATTCATATATTATTTTAAAATAATTTTGTTTTTACGATAAAACTATTGTAAATATTAATATAATAAAGGTAAACTTCCTTGTATATAAATTATATAAAAACGAAAACTGGTTGAACTTTATTTTATTGTTGAGATGTTGTCTAGTGTAAAAAATGTATAAAAGTAGTAGCGTAACCAGGATTTTTTTGGTGGGCGAGGGGGGCAGAATTTAAAAAAAAAATTCGATTGTTTTCAAATGACCTTTTTTTTAATTTTACTTCATTTATTATTGATTATTGATAAATAATGCTATCGATATTTTTTTTCAATACAATGGTGTTTTCATGAAACCAATTAATCGCGTAAATGAAGGGATTACTATACATTAATTTTTACTACAATTACCGAATTTTGAATGTTACCCTTTTTCGATGAATATTTTTTAGTAAGGATGCTTCCAAAAAATAGCGGTCAAGCGGGGGGGGGGGGGGGGGGGGGTAAGTAGTAAAAAAATAAAATAAAATTTTATATAATGCACGAATTATTTAACTGATATATTTAAATAATATTATACATTATTATCTGAACAATAATTTACTTATTCAGATTTAATTTAAATTTAACAGTGAATTCACGAATTCGTAGAATTAATTTGCTAAATTCACTGAAGCTATGTATTTGTGTTTTATACTGAGAACTGATTCAACTGATGACCATTACTAAAGATTAACCTAATATTACTTACACGGTGATTTAATTAGAACACAGCAAAATAGTATTTACATAAAAATAATGACTAACTTTATGTTTATAATGCTTCAACGAAATCTTTGGTTTGACAAATTCGCACTCTACATTATGTAGATTCTCCTATCCTTATTCTCTTAAACTGTACAGCTTTGGATTACGGACCATTTCATCATAAAGCTTTTGATTAAAAAAAATGTCCACTATTTTGTGAAAAAAAATACTGAACATAATGTGAAAAAAGCGGAATGTCCGCTCAAATAGTGGTCACCTTGCAAAACTACTTTTTAGAGATTTTTTTTAATTATGAAATAATCTATTTTTATTCGAATTTATATATGTTTTATATTTTTTTAATTAATGTAAAGTCTCAAAATTAGCTATAAATTAATAATTATTCATAATAGCATAAGATTTTTCTCAGAAAAAAAATACGCAATTCTTGACGACCCTAACCCCTCGCGATGTCGGGAAACTGTTTGTAATCTATGGATTTTACACAGTCGATGACTATGGCACATTATGGCTGCCGTAGCGTCCAGTGGTGTTCAAAACGCCCATTTACAATCACAGTTAACTAGATCTCTGGACAGAATTCTTGAAGAAGCTCAACTTAGTGGTGAATTAAAATTAAGTGGTAGAAAATTAAAAGACTTCCCGAGCTCAGCATCAAGATACAATTTAATCGATACGGTCGTCGCAGGTAAGTTTACATATCTTTCTCTCTCTTGTACGCAAACAAATAGTATTTGCGTACTGTTTTAATCGTTTTCCTGCTATATATGTTTGATGATAAAATTAACTTCCTTTTATTCAAGGGGGTGCCGACTCATAAATTATTTTATTTATCACTGTTTATGACCTATGTTTAAAATATATTTATAACGATTTTAAAATATAACTTCCTGTATATTTCACAGTATAAATCTTAATTCGCAGTTAAAAGTAAATAACTAATTTGCATTAATTTAATTGAATTTTTTATAAGAAATTCCGAAAATGATCAACTAATAATAATATAGGTATATAATATCTACTATTGGTTTTTTAAATTATTTTTTTAGTTACTATACATGCATATAAAAACCTACTCTGATAACTAAATAAGCGTTTTATCGGAAATCGAACACGCGACCTTTTATTCGAACCTTAAATCGTATTTATATTGAGTTCGTGACTCATGACATTTAATTTTAAACAGTAAAATTGTATTATGTACGTATAAATGACTGGCACTGACATTCTGATTAATTAACGATTAATGAGAATGTTAATGTATTTAAAAAATATTTCGTTTGATTTTATTTTTATCTTAAAATATTTTTTTTAATTGAATGAATGTGGTATTTACTTCCGTTTTGAAAGGAAATTGGAATTTCCGGTTACTTACAAAGTACATGCATCTGTTCTGTAATAATAAAGTATTCTTTGAAAATTGTAAAATATAAGAAAATTTTATATTTGTAATGTTTTCGTAAATATTATCATTTCAACAATAAAGTTACAATAATAAATATATATTATAATTTATACATCTATTTATTATCAGAGTAAAATTAGGACGATAGGGGGTTCTCGGTACACTCGGTACCGGAAAAAGGGGGACTTTGTATATATCAACAAATCAGATCTTAATTGTGCTTTGACAATTGCACATACTATTTTATTGTTTGAATCCTCTAAAATTTAGAATTATTTCAATTGAAAGTAAATGTTTCGTTTTAGGACCCAAACAGTTAACATTTGTACTTTTTTTCTTTTTGAATAATATATTTATAAAAAAATATTTAGGACTTGCACATATTAAATTTTTTTATTGTTTATTTAATATTAAGCGTATAATTAAGTATTTCACAACATACTTTATATTTAATTTTTAACTGATAATAGTATTAGTGGGGAATTTAATTAATTCAAAGAGAGTTTTGTCCCAAGGCAACTCTTAAAAAGGCATCGATAACGTAAAATAAAAAAAGGTTTGCAGTTATACAAAAAAATAGATTAGGAGTGCTTATTTCAGTTTTTGCCAGGGGCCCAGTGACCTCTAGCTACACCTCTCTACGTATCTACAAGTAATATAAATAAAAAAAATTTGTCGGGAGAAAAATATTATTTAGCACCTCAAAATGGTAATGTTTGAAAACACCAAACTTGAGACTATGTTTATGTTTATAGATTTATCCAAAAATCGTTTGTCGGAAGTGCCATGTGCCCTGGGCTCGTTCCCATTCTTAGAACGCCTCCAACTATATCACAATGTGATTCGCAACATTCCATCAGAAGCGATCTGTGCTCTAAGACTTCTCACTCATTTAGACCTGAGCCGCAATCAATTGACATCTCTACCAAGAGAACTGTGCGCATTGCCATTAAAAGTTCTTCTTATATCTCACAACAAATTGACGCAATTACCTGATGAGATATGTCGTCTCACCAAACTCGCCGAATTAGACGCTTCGTGCAACAAATTGACGCAGTTGCCTTCGAGAAATTTCAGCGCTCTCATTCAGTTACGCAGTTTACTTCTACGAGACAATCTTTTGACATATTTAACAGTAGAAGTTACAACATTACCACTGGAACGATTAGATTTGAGAGAAAATCGAATTGGATCTTTGCCTATTGAGTTAAGGCTTATGCACAATTTAATTGAGCTGCGTCTTGATGATAATCCACTTACTTGTCCACCAGCTGCGGTAATTTTCTGTTCAATATTATTTATTAGCTGATTATATTATAACACAATTATACTATTATATTGTATATATTGTAAATACCGTTGTAATTTTAGATATGTAAACGTGGTCGTGTACACATATTTAAATACTTAGAACTAGAAGCAGCACAACGAAGTCAAACAAGGCCTAATGCAGATGTGAGACGCACATTAAGTCAACGATCAAATGTCGGCCTACCAATGCATATAAACAGACATCGTAGACATAACATAGATAGTGGTTACTCTACTAGTGATGGTTACGACAGGAGATGGTCACAAGAAATACAAGGTTATACACAATTTTATTTGCTTTAAGTCCAAAGTTATTGATGATAATTGTATCAATGTTGTAATCAAAAAAATAATATAAAATATATTTTGTAAAAAATTTACTTACATTAGCTTAAAATGTAATAGAATATTTAAAACTTTAATTTGATCCACACCAGAACCAAACCAAACCCTTTCTATGAGGTGTCAAATTGTTTATGAATATAAAGCTGCTATCCTTATATTATATATTTAAATTTAATATTCTGCAGATAGCGTTTGTTTTGGTTTTGGTGTCTGCCAAATTTTTTATAATATCAAACATAAATGAATTACTCAAAATTTATTTATTTTTGAAAACAACATATATTTTTAAAATATAGCGGGAGGAGAATTAGGACCATTGAATGTTTCTACTCCTGACGGTTCTAGAGTTTCGACACCTTCGACTATTTCTCCTGGAGGTCATTCCTTATCCGATGAACAAGGAAGGTAATTGATTGTAAAATTTATTTTAGAACATTTTGATAAATTTGTCATAATTGTAGAAGTGCATCATCGCTATCAACGACTGCAGACACTCCTAGTAGCAGTGGCCCTGACGACAAAACTAAACAGTTACCATTTCAACATATACAAACTTACAAGTAAGTTTTTATTTACTAATAATATTTAATATTATCAATTTATAATACTTAGACTTTTCTACAATTTTGATGATATTTATTCATCGTTGTAAACAAAAATAAATTACAGGTTTTCTCCTTCATTCGAGATGAATGTAATATTTGAAGGTTTGATATAAAAATCTGTTGCATGTATAACAAGTCGACAAAGAAAAAACTTTATGGCAGCTATTGGTTATAAGTTTTATATTAAAATTGAAATTATCATAAAATTCAAGCTTCGCTTAAACTGAAGCCGCCATCAGAAAACATATTTCCGTCTGCAATATGTGTACGTTCTCAACAAATTGTTAAATAAATTCAATGCTTCGCTCAAGCGAAAACAATAACATCTAATTTAAATTAGCTATGCTTTGCCGACAATAAATATGTACTTACTTTAGTTAAATTAAAATCTAAACAATTACAGAGAGTACAAAGAAGCCTTGCGACAGCAACGCAACCAAGATGCACCTACTGCATACCGTGCCCGCACGAACGGTGATGCCGGGAGCACTCCTTGCACTCCAACCCACCGTAAAAGTACAGCTATGGCTAGTTCTAAATCAGATCCGACACCTTTGCATAAATTAACAACCATCACAACACCTATGGTTAATGGGAGTTCATCTCCCAACAAGACTGTCTCTCGTAGTCCTGTGTATACCAAACCTCCGTCACCTGTGAAGACTTGCAACGGAGGCTTATCCCATGATAATGTGCCACCTGGACGTACCAGTGCTATTCCAACAAGAAAAACTACTACTCTTACTTGGAATAAAGAAGTACCTCCAGATAAATTGAGTTTTACAATGAGGCGAGAGTTTGATAAAGCAAAGGAAGAATCCGGGCTTATTGAACAGCTTCGAAGTGTAAGTTTCTATACGTATAAATAATAATTCTTTGGCATTTACAATATATATATTTACTTCAAATATTTGTTATGTCTTATTTAAATTTTAGATAATTGAAACGAAACTCAAAATGTCATTACCTGAAGATTTGGCTCCAGCTTTGTCTGATGGCGTTGTATTGTGTCATTTAGCTAATCACGTAAGACCAAGATCAGTAGCAAGTATTCATGTGCCATCTCCCGCAGTGGTACGTAAAAAAAATAAACTGAAAATAATTTTACACCTTATCCTCTACTTTTAATTTTAGCCGAAATTAACTATGGCCAGATGCAGAAGAAATGTCGATAATTTCTTGGAAGCTTGCAGAAAAATTGGAATCGAGGAGGTATGTTAATTTTAATATTTCATTTGATTCTGTGGTGTGGTTTTTTGCACGCTTGAGCAAGAGTGAATTATTTTGAGTTTAATTAATTAATTATTTTATTAACTATTAGCAGATATCTGCAGGTTTGTTGGTGATGTTTTAAAAGAATGTAAATTTTTTTTAACCTTTTATGGATACACATATAAAATACTGCTTCCAGATATTTATTTTATAATCTACTGGTCAATTTAGAATTATAAAAAAATTAAAAAGTAAAAGAAAAATTTTAATACAATTAACTAGTTATTTTAAAAGCTTTTTGATTTATCTACAATAAGCTTGTTTAAGCTTGACCAACACCTGTAGATATCTGCTGAGACTGCGGTGTGGTTGATTGCAGGAGCTATTATGCGCAGTGGAGCCGATGTTGCGCCAGCTGCAAGTTGCAACCCGCACGTTCACCGACACCGTAGTCTCAGCGCTGTGCTTGATCGTGTTCATCGGGACCGTTATCTTACTTACTCTCTACCCGCCTCCCAACTAGATACGGCACTTATGACATCATACGCTAGTCACTTAAAAGCTTGATTACCTTGTATTGGATGTAAAAAGAGAGAGTACATATTATAATAGTGATGTATAAGTATAGAAAATCAAAAGTACAAATTTCATAGTATTACTTCATTGTAACTATAAAAATGTAATTATAAAAGTTATATATTCAGTCTTACGGTTTCTGATTGATCTGTTAGGATTGTTAAAAAAGAATTGAAGCGAGCAATTTTGTTTTGGTTGTATCGTAAATGACAAGGCTGCGGCCACAAGTACTACTTGTATATACAAGCTAGAAATTCATTTAATTAATTAAATCTATATTTGATTTCATTGGATGAATTTCTAACTTGTAGTAAATACTGCGTGTACAAACAGTATGTTTGATCACATTCTGATGATTTTATGGGAAAATCAATTAATTTATTATTATTAATAACAGTATTATTAAACTTATGAATAATACAAAACAGGCCTCTTTTCTAGACCTCAATCTAAATACATATCTGATACTGTAAGACTGAAAGTCAATCAAAAAACAAATGCACAGTACTTTGATGTACTTTTAATGAGTTAAATAACATTTACATTTTGTAGATCTGAGCTCTCTCTTTTTATACTATGTTATTTATATATCACACACTTGTTTTCTTTTTTGCAAAGAGGCTGTGACATAAAAATTGATGTGTAGTAATTAATTTGATTTAATTTATTTATGTGATTGAATATGCCTTTCTATATAGATGAAAATATCTATATTATGTATGTAATTGTTATAAGTTCTCGGTGCTCGAATTACTTCCATCTATGAATATAGACTCATTAATGAGACCAGTTTTTTTAATCATAAAAAAATTTTAGTTATTTAAAAAAAAAACCTTAAAACGTACTTAATTCAAAGTGATCTAGTATTTAAGTACATAATATATGTATACTTACTTTTGAATTTTGTTTCTATTTATTGTATCATTTATAATTTAGATGAGCTTTGATAAGCCTTACATGAACATTTAATGGTTAAAGTATTATATGAGTATTAATATTTAGAATTACTAAATTAAGGATATAAATATTATAGCATTACAAAAAAATTAAATTACTATCTTTGAGTATAGAATACTAAGGATATGCAATATGCTGTCTTTGTTGAAGTAAATCACAACAATATTTATATTTAACTGTTCTACACGTTGATACATCCATATAGCATATATTTACTAGTATTTACTACATTTAACTAGTTAAAAAGATTACTATTTATTCATAAAGAAAACAGGCAGTATTTTTGCTTCAACATAATATATAATATATTTATTGCTTTTCCTTGTATTCCTAATTTTATAATTACTACACATGTAGGTTGTTTATTTAACGTAGATTGCAAGTGTGTGTTGAAAACTGAATTTTGCAGTATTATATTTGCATTTATATAAACTATATATTAAACTAGCTTTTTATCATTTTAAAAAGCATGGTGCTTTATTATTAAGGTTTAAAATATATCATACATTATATTTTCATAAACAATTACATTGTTTTTTCTTTCAAAGATCTATAATAAATTTTTGCTATATTATAAATTTTAAAGCAATATTTTTGCAATGTAAGCTTACCATTTATTTATTAGGCAATTATCTATTTTGAATTAATATTGCCTGGTTTGTTACTAACCTTGGTTTGTTACCACAATATGTATAAATATTGCCTCTATAGTAACTGAATAAACGTATAGTGTTTTATTTTGTATATTTATTTTTATTCAATAAATGCGATTAATTTAATTTTTATGTTACTGATTTGTTATTTAATATTGTAGAATCATGTTGATATTTTTTAGAATCTGATTTGCTGTTCTGCTGATGTTTTGGAAGGTCGTGGTTTGGTTCAAGTTGCTATCACAGTCACGGAATTGCTCTCTTTCCATACCACCAAGTCTTGACGTACTTTTATTTCTGTATTGTATATATACGTATTATAAACGTGCCAAAGATTATTTCAATAAACGTCTTTTTAGTGAATATTTATTACTCAATTATTTGTTTTTTATTTTTCTATGACTAAATATATACAGTAGGATCTCTTTTTACACGGATTTCTTTTATTTATTTATTTTATTTTCATGCAAATTCAGGGATTCCTTGTTTCAGCGAGTGGGGTATCTAATGAAAGCTAACAGTTCAAGGAATATAAATATGTAAACGTTATGTTATTATTAAAATCTTCGTTTAACAAAATTCCACAAACGGTGACAAGTTGTATTTTCAGATATGTAATGACGATAATTTTGATGAAAAAATATGAAAGATATTGTTACTTTTTAATAAAATTGAAAAATAAACTTAGTTTATTTTAAGATTTACAACAATTTATTTCAGATTTTCAAACTAATTTACTTTGTTTCTTGTTAGACATTCTTTCGTGAATTTTCAGAAACTTTACACGATTTTTGGCTTATTTTAATTAATAGATTTGGTTTAACATGTTTTTTTTTAAATTATGGAACGTATACCTAACTTTACAATGTAAACAATGTCTGATTTTTTATACCCGATTTGCTGTGGAATGTATATCTATCGCATAAATAGAGACTATTGTATATATATTATATGTATTAGGAAGTAATTTATAAATTTCAGACTCTTATTTCCTTAATAATATACCAATTTTAAGCATGCATTCCATTATTTTCAAAAATAATTCAAATAATGGAAAATTGAAATATTTTCCTTTTTTAAATATTTTGACTGAAATTGCATGAACAAACAATAATTGAACATGTATATCAATTTTTGTAATACATATACATTTATAATATATTTATACATGAAACTTATTGTTGACATCATCTCTAAACATTTAAAAAATATGTTTCAACGAATACCTATATAAATATCGTATACATAATGTGCATATTATCAATCTGTGACAAAAATAAGCCATTAGTTATGTTTTTGCTTGGCTTTTGATTGTAATAAAAAATTGTGAGGTAAAAAATTTAAAAGCACATCACAAATGTCTTTTGAGTGTTAATACAATCGGCTGTTAAATAAATTATAAACAATAACATCGAATATAAAGTTTTTATCTTTAGTGGAAGGTGCTCCAAATCAAGTAAATACATATTTTCTAAATTAAAAGATTTAAGTTTGTATTAAAGATGGAAAGTAAAAATCTATCTGAAATTAAAACTATTAAAGAAGAACCTGTTGAATATTCTGATAGTACAAATCTAAAAATAATAAAGGAAGAAGAATACAGTGATTCGGAGCAAAATGAGAATTTGACTGAAATTAAAAAAGAGCATGATGAATATGAACACATAACAAACACAAATACTGTATTTATAAAAGAAGAACATTTCACCGATGAGTCGTCATCACATTCTACAAGTTCAGTGCAATTGGATGAAATTAATGAAACAAAAATTGATAATAAGTGTGGGGTATGTGGAAAATCTTTTAAAAATAAATACATTTTAGCTAAACACAAAAAGTTATACTGCTATAAGAATGCACCAAAGACATATAACTGTAAAACTTGTAATGAAACATTTACAACTATAAATGATTTGAATTTACATAAAAAAGTACATAAACATAATCGCAGTTTTAAATGTGAAATATGTAATATAATATTTCCATATAAAGCTGATTTAACAGTGCATGTAAATTTGCATGATAGTGAATTAATTCATAAATGTACAGTGTGTGAAAAAGTATTTTTTAATAAAGAAAATTTAAATGAACATATGATAGTACATGAAAATAATACTGAATATGAGTGTGATGTTTGTAAAAAAAAGTTCAAGAAGAAAGATAAAATGCAGAGACATAAGAAAATGCACACTAACAAGCGTGAACAATGTAAGGAATGTAAAAAAACATTCTACATTGAAAGTGAGTTGAAAGCGCACATGAAATTCCACACAGGCGAGAACGGTTTTGCATGCGATACTTGTGGTAAATGTTTTGAAACAAGAAGCGGTTTAAATACACATATAGGAATACATTTAGATGTTAAACTTTTTGAATGTGAAATATGTCATAGATCATATAAAGTTTACAGCTATTTAAAACGACATTTAAAAACACATTCTGACAATTATAAACTTACACATGAATGTGAAATATGCAAAAAATCATTTCATATAAAAAGTGCATTAAAAAAACATATGCGTGCACATTCTGAAGAGCGACCATATAAATGTGAAGTCTGTGGAAAGGATTACAAAGATAAAGCTACCTTGAACAAACATTTGAAAGTACATACAGACAGTTACCATTTCAAATGTGGAATTTGTGGAAAGGATTATAAAGATCGAGGTACTTTAAATAGTCATTTAAAAGTTCATAACGGTGACCGAAAATATAGTTGCAAATTCTGCACAAAGTCATTTCTCTATAATTGTGAATATGTTAAACATTTAAGAATACATAAAGACGAGAGACCTTTTGAATGTAATGTTTGTTCTAAAAGATTTCATGTGGTGAGTACTTTAAATAAACATCTGTTGATCCACGAAGGAGTAAGATCGTTTAAATGTGATTTCTGTGATAAAACTTTTATACGTAAGGGAGATATGACAAGACATGTGAGGATCCATTCAGGAGAGCGTCCATTTAAATGTCTTGAATGTGAAAAATCTTTTTACATGAAGTTTGAACTGACAGCTCATTTAGCAGTTCACAGTAATAAAAAAGAATTTAAATGTAATGTGTGTAATCAAGAATTTAAAAGAAGATGGGGTTTAAAAAGTCACATGGTTGTGCATAGTAATCAGCGGTATAAATGTAATTATTGTGAAAAAGTTTTCCACAGAAGTAAAAGTCTCTTTCTTCATTCAAAAATTCACACAGGTGAAGAAATATTCCGATGTCATATCTGTAAAAGAGCTTTTATTGATAAGGCTACATTAGAAAAACATACAAAATATCATGTTAATGCACAAAAATATAAATGTCTAGTTTGTAGAGTCAATTTCCATTCGAAAAGCCTTTTGGATAAACATTCTTTAATGCATATAAAGAATTCCCCATACAAATGTGTTTTGTGCGATAAAGGTTTTGTTCGCAAACAATCCCTTAAGATACATATGCGATTCCACACTGGCGAACAACCAGAAAAATGTTCAAAATGTGGCAAAACATTCTACTACAAAGTAGCTTTATACAGACATATGAAAATACACAATGCTACTCGGCCTTTTAAATGCTCGATTTGTTATAGAACTTTCAACCAGAAAACTACCTTAAAATATCATATCGTATCATGTCATGACAATTAACATTTCATTGATGTATTGTAATTATTTTTATATTTATGTTTTATATAATATTATGTATTAACACGTTATTGAATTATCTTTAAATTTTTACTAATTATTTGAATATTAATAAAGTTATATTTTAATTTGTATCACTTTTTAGATTGAAATACATAGGAGAAAAGATGGTGTTTATTATTAGGCCATTTTTACTCTTCACCTTATACCTATATATTTGTAATTAATTGGGGATTAAGATTTTTAAATAATATTCATGTATTCATTAGTATAAATAGGTCATTAAATTTACTTTTTTTTAAATAAAACAGTATTACAACTGTTGAAAATTGGCAAATTTTAAGACAGGAATTTCTAAAAAAAGAAACTTAGCAACTCAGGGAATAAAGTGACAAAAAATGAATATCCGGGGCTCGTAGCTTTTTGCTAGTCCAGCCACCCTGTAGTTGTATCACTGCTATAGGCATATTTATCAATACTTTAAAAAATTACAAAAGTTATAAATTAATAATGTATGCTTATATGTAATAAATAAAATAAAAATGTTTCAAAACTTATTCATTTATTTAAAAACATGTACACTAACCTTTATATACATTTAATAATAAAAATAAAAACGATATAAATAATTAATTTTTACGAAAACTTTTTAAAATAGGATAAATATTTTCCAAAGCATCTTGAATATCTTGGCGTGTTTTTCCTGCGGTGAATATTATTTTCCCATTAACAAAAATCAATAAAACTACTCTCGGTTTAACCATTCTGTATATCAGTCCTTGAAATAATTCTGGTTCATAACTGAAAAAAAATTAAATTAGAAATTATCTACAGATGTATTATTTTATTATATTTACCTGCTAAATTGACCATGAACTTGATGTAAATTTTCTAATTTTATAGGAAACCTTAAATCACATGTTGCAACCATATTGTGTATTTTAAAATCTTGTAATTTCACCTATAAATATAATTTTATGATTTAAAAAAAATGATACAATAAATTTTTTTACATACTGGGAATCCAATTTTCTGAATAATTCTTGAAAATTTTTTCACTGCAAGTAATGCATCTGGTTCGTTTCTAGATCCCGTACAAACTAATTTTCCTGAACGGAATATTAAAGCGGTGCTTCTAGGTTCTCGAATACGCATCACAACACCTTTGAATCTAGATGGATTGAATTCAGAGTTTCGCGTTCTTACATAAATTTTCATCAAATCGAGTTCACAACACAGATTTGCAGTTACAACACAGTTTCTGTTAAAATGGAGTTGAATAAATTTTTGTATAGATAATAATGTAAGATAAATACATACTGCAAATGTATACTAGATACAGGATCGCCTGAGGTCGCACTGATAGGTGTGATAACATTTATCATAGATTGCGGAGGTATGTTATTTTTTGATAGAAGTGGCTAAAACATCAATCTCGATAATATTTAAATAATATTCAAATCAATGAATCTATGTATTACTTACAATGGATGGAGGTGGCATAGAACTGCACGGTAAAGATTTTTGTACAGGACTGTTTAACAGCATTTTTAATGGAGAAGTTGTTTCCATTGCGTCTGACATTATTGATACTTATTTAATAATAATTTAATGAGGTACTAGCGCGCGATAGTTCGTTACAATATTATAAAATATGCTGTAATTATCGTACATACACGTGTCATTATTTTTATCTACATAGGATGTATAAAAATTCTTCCAATTCTCGTAAAATACATTGCATATATTATACTATTATTATATTTAATAAATAACTAACATATTAATTTACTTTTCTGTTATAATTATAATAATATTGTTATTGACACTGCCATGCCTTTTTAGAAACGTCAAAAAGTCAAAAAATGCAAAAAGTATATAGGGATATATAACTTTGTTGTGGTGAAAAAAATATATTTTCAGGTGGTAGTACTGTTATGTTAAGGCGGTAAATGTAAATTTCCCCATTGTTAGATGCAAAATCAAAATGGTTATTTCGTTACTGTAAAATTCGAATTTAATTTTGTTACAAAAATTGAATGTAATAAATACTGAAGAAATTTTGTACAGTTTATTATTTTGTGAAGAATATTTTAGTGTAAAATATTATAATAGTTGCATAATTTGTATAATATATTATGCATTTGTCATTCCCGAGTTGTCGTCATTTACAGCATAAGTATGACATGTACATACATACTTCAAGATACTTAACGTCCTTAACGTACTTAAAGTATTTTTTTTAGGTTAGGGTATATTATAAAGTCATATAGGTTATTTGACTTATCTATTGCGTATAGTTTATTACTATCATTGTATTTTAAAATTATGTTGTGGTTTGTTTAAATTAAGATGTTTAATTATTCCTCGCCTAATTTTATGTAACTCAGTTTACTCAGTGTCATATAATATGTTACAATATGTTTTTTTTTAACTATTTCAACATGAAGTAAACATTATAACATATTAATCTACTAGAAGATTAATATATGATTATAATAAATATCCGTTAATCGTTCAACAATGTTTTGTTTTAATTCATTTTGTATGAATAAATGTTACGTAACATTTGTGTATTACCCTCATCCTTAATGTAACAATATAGCTCTAAAAGCGTTACATAGCTTATGGACAATCCCATATATTGTATGATAGTTTTAGTAAATAAAATAAAAAACACGAACATTACTTAAACCAGTAATGTGTATTTCGGTTCAAGTTCAGTTCCGGTTAGACAAAAAATTTCATTCTGGAACCGGTTTTCGGTTTGGTTTAACTCCCTGGTTTTTATACCGAATCGTCATCCCTGTATATAGAATTGCACTGATTATTTTGTTGAAAATTTCAGCGATAACTATGTTATTAATTATTAATATTACCTGTTTTCTTTTTAACATTGTCTAGAGTGGAGTTTAATTTTCACATATTGATGAAGTATAAAGGGTTGTTTGAAGTTGATATAATATGCATTATAATATGATATATTAAACTACTGGTTGTATATATATTTATATGTCATTGTATTTATAGATGTATGTATAGTAATGTATACATTATACATATGCTATGCAATTAAAATACTTACATACAAAAAAAATCATATACAATAAAAATATATGAAATAAAAATCATGAATGCAACAATTTATTTTATTTTTATTCAGTGAATTATATGATAGCCTCAAGACAAACTTACAACTGTTTGTCTTTTATTTCATTAATCCTGAAAGTGTTGTACAATATTTTAGTGTAATAGGTTTTATATCAATAGTATTATTCATTACATTACATTTACAATGTGCAAATCATTACCTAGAAGTATATAAACGTATGCTTTCTAAGTACATGCTTAATGGAGTTATCATTTTTGTCAATCACACTTCCTTTTAAATAATTTTAAGTATTATCTTCTTTATAAAAATAATATTTTATTTTATCATAAGGATACATAACATACAAGTACAAGCATTAAACATTAATATTCTACAAATATGTTAAGACTACAAATTATTTAAATTTATAATTAAAATAAAATATAGAAGTAGTAAAATAAACATAGATATGTCGGCTAGACATCTGCATGAAATTCATTTACTATCACATATGTTTATAATGCAACTAATTGTGTTTAAATGTACAATAGTCTTATCTTTAAAACAGCAATAATGAAAACTCCATAAATACAAATACCAATTAATTCCATATCACTGTTCTGATGTACAGAACTTTATAAAATATATATATAGTATTCAGTAATAATTCCGTAACTAAAGAATTTGTCACAGCGCTTCAGTGTAATGTGATTATATAATTTAATAAAATTACATTTAATGACATCAGGCAGTGATTGAAATTAAGTTATATACTGTATGGCCAATCATTACTGAAATATTTAGTGAATACTATATATTCATTAGATATCAGCCTATCTACCATAGTAGCAGTCGATTCCCCCTATATAACATTTAAAAGACCGCCATCAACTTGAATGTAAAAGGTTGATCAAAATCACAGACATAATATTCAATTATAAACACACTTACCACCAATAGTATAACAATAAAAATGATAAACAATACAATGATTATTAAAAGATAAACTAGATTTTTATTTGTTTTATATTATATATACATGCGCAGGACTTGCTTTCTACTGAACTGCATCGGAGTTAATGAACTTCAGTACTTTTATTTCGAGCCCTTATAATATCTGCTTATTGGTGGATAAAGCAGCGTTGCGACCTATAGTTTCATTAACACAGTCCTTTGCATAAGGACTTAAAATAGAAAAGGATCCAGAGCTCCACTCCAGTGCAAGACAGCTTAAATGAGCCTCGTATATATAAATATTCTTTTTTTTGCTATACTGATTATGACAATCCAAAGGTGGTTTCAGTACAAAAAACGTACAAATTCCTACTATATCATATTACATATAATTATTATTTTCTATGATAATCCTATCCAAATTTCACAGTAATAAAATCATTTATTATAAATGCTACTACACAGTTGTTTTAAAACCATAGGTTTGTTTCCACATCTGAAATTTTTCATTTACTGTTTTTAACAGCCCAATAGAAATTTGACTTCATTTCATATCCGACCTAGCTTGCCCTACATACGAGTACATTTAAATATAAATACAGTGCTCAAACTAGCCATTCTCATACCAATTCTTCTTTTTGAGTATTTACATTTTATGAGAATAGGTCAATAAAACAATTTAATTAATAAATACAAATGTTATAAGAGATATTAAAATAAATTGTTTTTTCCTATATATATAGTATTTGTTAGTATAAAATTGTACTCCATGTATTGCATGCACTAGCCTTGTTTTAGCACTGTATGTACATATTTAACATCTAAACTTTCTACCACTTGGCAGACTTGACAAATTTACTCACAACCAGGAAACAATCAGTATAGTAATTGCAGCGTTAACAGAAACACCGCAATACGAGAAGACCTTTCTAATCAATGTACTCTTTTTCTCCAAGTCTAATTATGCTAACAATATTTAATTAAGATTCATCACACACGTTCGCTCTACTGCAGCCCCTCACATACTAAACTATTGACATTCATGAGCCAGTTAACAAATATTACTATCTGAGCGGCACTAATGCCTTGTTTGCTACAAGGCACTATCAGAAAACCACCTTAAACTAAAACTGTTTTGCAAAGAAGCATCCAAAATGCTCTTATCCTCATTGTAATCAATTCAACTGACAGCAATTAAATATTATATTCAGTAGTTGAAAATAATTATAATTAATAATAAACAAATAGAATGATTATAGGATTGAAATTTTAATCTTAAAAATTTTCTAAAAAAAATTATTTTAATATAAATAAATTTATAACTCATAATCATTCTATAAGTATTTATTTATATATACAATACCGAAGTGATATGTAGGCAACCATACAAATACTTTAATAATTTTCATGTACTATCATGTAAATTTGAATTTTATGTTGCCAAAGACATGAATTGCCTTAGGCAATAGATACCATCATTACGGCTTTGTATATATATTATAAAAAAAGATTATGTTATTTCATTTCGATTTAAAAACATGTTATATGCAACTTAAAAGGTCAACACTTAGAACATATTGTAACTTACAAATTTTTATTAAACATCAATTTTAAACAACTATTTCCTATTTTAAATAGAACAATTATATGTATTTGACTGTTGACATGAATACTTACTTTGTATGTAAGGTGATTTATAATATGCATATCTATTTATTTTGCTAATGATTTGTACTTAGAGTAAAACCTGAATAAAATTTGTATCATTATGTTATAAGGTAACAGAGGCAATTTATCAACAGCAGTGATTACATAGTTGTTTGTCAAATGCAACAGTTAACAAGTAGATAAACACTGATTTATTATGTGAAGAAAGCACATGGATAATTTATAATTAATATATTCGCCTGTAGCTCCGTTTGTCTGACCAATACCAACAAAACTGTCAATATATATTATTGTTAATTTATCTGTGATAGTGTTCCATCTTATTTTACTAGACTTATATTCAATTAATTCAATTTCTAAAACATATTACTTTTTAATAATGGTCTCCGATTAGTATTATATTAATATATTATGAATTGTGTAAATATTTTACTGAGCTTTTAATATGTTCAAATATACAAATAGTCAAATTACAAATATTTAATAGCAATTTTTTTTTATATATAATAACTTTTAGGACATTCATAGTGCAACAAAACAATTAACACTTATAAACAATGTGTCCAATATTATCTAGAAGTACGTATGGTATCGAAGTGCATTTAAATTGCCAAAATAAATTATCAAAGTTAGTGCATTATTTATGACTTATGAAAAATATATCATTATAGTTTTTAGATAAATTCGTATTTGGTTATATTTCTAACAGCCAGTATTTCATCATTTACTCATTTTCATCTCATTGGTTTTACCACTGTATGAAATGGTGCATTTAACATTACCGTTAATGTACAATAATGAGAATAAAGAGCAATTTCTTATTATGAGTCACATATGAACAGGGGCATTCGCATTGTCCACGTACACAGAAGAGTACTTTATTGTACTTATACTAAATTAATAGTTAATGTTTCTAGTCACGGCAACACATGAACACATATTACGTTATTCATATCATATTTGTACACTGCACTCAATTATAATATAATCATCTAATAAACATTGCCTCATCTCGAGTCAGCTGCTTTTTGTAAAATTTAATTTTTCTATAATACATATTTTTACAACCACTCTCAATATAAAAACATTATATATTAAAAACAAATATTATGTATCTACATAAAATATATAATTAGACTATCACTGGCAGATCTACTTTATATCAGACCATATGTTGCCGTGTATTCTACACATGTAAAACAGAGATTATTTAAATATGAGAGTAAATTAGGTGGACGGGCATGCAAGTCCAAGTGGACATTACTATCAGTGCATTGCACGGACTAAAATAAACCAAAATAACATTAACCAATAGAATACATATCCATACAAACGCTCTGTCAGTATCTGTATCGATAGTGCAATACAAACGAATGCAACTATCGTAATACAAAACAATCATCATTTATATAACAACAAACATTATTTACTTATATACAAGTCAGTGTTCAATGTGCATTAGTTTTACATAACAGGTATATATATTTTATAGCAAAATTCGGATATATTAGGTACATTAAATGATTACGTAAATCTATAAAAATTAAATATGCTCGTACAGTTGTTCTACTTGAGCTATTTTCATTATAAATATATTTTATAGAAGCAGCAATGATACTAAAAGGCGCAAAAATAAAAAATAAACATTCACTCACACTCTTATATTAAATTTGTACATATTATATTTGTTGTACTTTATTATTTTGTTATAAAAATGAAAAGGTAAAATAAAAAATAAACAAAAAAAATCAATAAGAAAAATTTATTTTCAACATAAAATTGGATGACAACTAAATAATATAAATCACTCAAAATTTAACATTACAATGATGCTGTGATGTCATTTAGTGAAAATTTCTTCAAGAATTTATATATGTACTCAATATGTTATCGAAATCAATAAAATTATAATAACTTCGAAATTTGTACTCTTTATATCATAAATATGTGTATTGTATTTGTATGTATTGATATACATAACAGGTTGCAAAAGTATTTATATGTTGAATCAGTCAAAAAACCCTTGGTAAAGTTTTACTTTTAAATAATATGTGTGTACAAAAGTTCTATATTTGAAATAAAATATTTTCCAATTTGGAAAATATATAATCTGAGAAACTTGCATTGTTAATATAAAATACAGAACTTGATTATTTGTGTTTCATGTATGTTGATAAATATAATATTCCAATTAAATTAAAATATTATTACACAGATTTACACAGTTCATTCAATTCAATATAAAATAATTAAGGGTATAGAAAGCTGAAATTTGGCACAGAAATAACATTTTTATGTCACATAAAAATTATAAAACTATTTAAAATTAATATTTAAGAATCTTAAAAATAATATTAAAAGGTACATAATTTAATATATTAAGATACAATTAATGCTTAAAGAATATATAAATAAATGGATATCAAGTTAACATACAAGTCACGCATTATAGTATTTTGTTCAGTGTTTTAAATATGATATCTCGCTTAGTATTTGTATGTTTATTACTTTTTGAAATTGGTTCTGAAAACAAATATGTTAATGTATTATAATACTTTATGTTCTTTAAGCATTGTATTTTGTAGGAAAATGTTATTATTAAAAATCGATAATTTAGGATCAAATAATAAATATTTTGCAACCTATCATATATTTGTGTAATATATATGGAAGTATAATGCATTTATATATGTATTTGTTTATTTTTATGAGTGTCAGTGACAATGCAATTTGATTTTCAAACAGGAACAGAGTTAAAATATAACAGTTAATAAATATATAGTGCATCAAAATTGTTTTGTCTTGAAATATGAACTGATGAACTGTATAAAATAATCATGATTTTTATTATTATTTGAGGTAGAACAGTTTTAATAAAATCAATAAATTATACTACAATATAAACAAATTATTATAGAGATTCTATCTGTGTTTGACATGTTTTTATAATTGTATATTTTGTACCATTTCCATTAACCTGAGAACATTAATGAATTTTATAAGTTAACATTGTTACAAAACATTATTAAAATATAATTTTGATATAAGACCACAAATAAACATGTAATACACACAAAATTTTCAAAAAATATAAATACTGAACTAATAAATACATTACAAGTATATAGACAGGTAATAAAATGAGGTAGATAAAGTTTTGTACTGTAAAAGTTGTTAACTTTGGCTATCTAATAGTTTGCTTTTATTTAATATTTAAAAAATCTAAACAGAAAATTACCTATGCCAAACACTGGTAACTCATAACCAATAAAAAATAGTTACATATCATATTGCTTATTAGTTTATTTTGTCTTTACTCAACAAAATATAAAATGTGAATATATATTTGACAATAATGATATTGGATGGCAACAATTCTGTTTATATTAGACTATAATAACACTATTACTTAAATACTACGTAATGTTTGCTATTATACAGTTCTATATGTATAATATATACATGTATAAACTAAACAAACATTTGTGTCCATTACGAATGATATGTACAACTTATAATTGCAATGATTGCATTGTCACTAAATTGTTTTAAAAATATAACTGTGATTTTATCACTAGTCGCACACCACAATAATAGAATCCTAACGGATGTTTATAACGTACGTTGCGTTTCCTTAAGTGAAATAACATTTGCATATTTGTATACTATATTCAGCTGCATGAGATTGTACCCTTCAAAATTGCAGATAAAATACAGATTATCTTTGCAAACATATCCACACTAACTTATTTTACTAATTTATAATGCTCCCGGAACTGCCCAATATTGGATTATTATAGGGTGTTGTTTACGTTCCAGGAGCAGTGTTATCACGATGTACATAACACATTTTTATACAAAAGGCTGTTTGGTGTCACACACCATAATTAGAAAATTTAAAACTTTATTCTAATCGCACTGGGTGCATTCCATAAATTTCATCATATAATATATAAACGATTTTATAGTAAATAACGAACAAATTATTTTACATTAAATAAATTTCACAGATAATAAAAAAATTTAGAGTCCGTACTTTAGAAGTACTCGACTATGAAAATTTAGAACTAGATTAGTATACTAAAAATACCATTGCCCAAAAATAAATTGTTGGATAAAAACAAAAGCAAAAGCTAGGAATTTGTAATTAAAAATTAATTTAAACATAATGAACACTAGATTTTTTATAAGAAACTTAATTTATTAGCTAACTTTACCCAATAACCAATTCAATTACCAACTCAACATATTCAGAAATGCCGCTGATGACATTGCCGATGCAGTACCAAGTCAACATACAAACAAGCTCAATGTATCAAAACACTTATCATATGCACTGTGTGGGTACTTTAACAGACACTGTAATAATTACAAACCAATTATTACATTTTGCGTTATTTCACTTACTCTTATTCGAAATACCAACTTCCGGTTGTGTACGACAAAAAAATATACAAAATAAAAACATTATGAATGAAAATACTTAGCAAATTAAAAATAACTTAAACTTGCAATTACAACCATCTTCAAATTAAGAGCGAGGAATTATATACTGACAGATTTTACCAAATATCAGTTCGATATTTTGGGCATAAAAATATAACTATTGTCTATTGTATAAATATAAGCTATTTATGATTTGCACTGTAAAAATATACTTATATATATATGTATGTACATCTGTATAATAAAAATATCAGCTATTGCAGTTTATTGTAAAATTGTACTGGATTAAATATGCTCACTTTATAAATTGTACTGTATTTGTTAAAATAAATACCAGAATTAACCTGAGTTCATTTTGATATACAAAGTAGACGTCATGATTGCAAAATATCATCACAAAGATAGACAAATACCTTAGAATATAAACCAAACGATTATAAATATTACTTGATTTAGGCTACTCCGTTAATCACAAAGTCATATTCTAGGGGATTTGAGTTTGTTGACCAGATCTGTTGTTTGATTATGGTTTTACTTAGCCTATTATAAATACTGTATCTGAGGTATTCGGTAAAAACAAAAATAAAGATTTGGTGTAGAGGGAGGTTTGTTGCAAATGAATGACTAGTGAAGACCGGTCGGTCGCGTGATGTATGTATGTGGGCATAGAGTTGCACAGGCTGGTACATTTGGCACTATCAGTGTGAGTCCCTGATTGCAACTAAATAATTAGGTATGTAAAACTATTTCTATTATTATGATCTCTATGTTCCTGAGTTTGTTGTATGTCTTATGTCTATTATTATTACAGTGTGTTGCACTTTAATGACTAGTTTGCTATATAGTAGTGCCACTTCTGCATCAGTTAATAAAACATTTAGAAATGTAAGAAAATAACATTCAATATAAAGCTGAGGTAGTAGCAGTGTAGTTTAGGTGTTACAGAAGTGGCATCTTACTGACTGTCTAGTAACTAACAAACAGTTTAAGGCTATGTTGCGAAGGGTTTGTTCTATTGTAGTAATGTTTGAGGTACGGGGTGCAAAACCCCTAGATATTACATTCATTCATGTCACATTCATTCATCCAACAAGCACACATCTCACAATTATTATGTAATAGCCATCATCTGCGTGCATCGAATATGTCGCAAAAACATACAAGTAACGGTAACTTAAAACTAGCGTTCGTACATTATATACATAAAACAATTGTCTTTTAATGAACCGGTGGTACAGCGGTGACAGAGACCAGCTCTGACCGCTCGACCATTTTTATGTACTGCACTGACAGGCTCTGAGGCATTGACATCATTGCATGGACACATAAATACACCTAAAATAAATAATAAATAATTAAGTGCCACCCAACAATATCACCCACATTTCACTCTGCCAAACTGTACAACAAATGACCGGGTCTATGATACAGTAGAACATCTGCATTTACTCCTAATATGTACAATATCGTTGTGATCGAAGAGACGCGCCTGTCTCTAAATGATCGACAGAACATTCTTCTGTATCAGCTCCTACCCACCAGTTACTATCAAAAATTAAACAATAACTTAAAAATATAAAAAATACAACATGTAACTATTCTGTTTATGGATTTCATCCATAACAAAATGTTTCACAATTGTATGTAAACCCTGTTTTTGCAAAATCTCATCTTTTCCTTACAAAATATTTATAATTTGTTGAAAAATATGTATCCTTAAATATGAATAATAGAAGGTACAATTTCAATATTAATATACATGTTTTACTTCCCTGTATTGAGAAAAATTAAAATTATATAAATGTATAAATATATATCTAAAATCATATTATTTTAATATGTTATAAAATTAATCAAGAACAATAAATTTGAATTTCATTAATATCTAAAATTTACACAGCCTTTTAAAGACGAATAAAAATTAATTTTTTTTGAAGCTCAACGTACCATATAAAAAATACGTAAATAAAATACTGAATTCTAACTAGTTATATAAAAATTTTATAGAAAGAAGTGTTTTTTCAAATGTTGAAGCAAACATCAATAAACATTAACAATTCAATAAAACAAATGTATTTATTATTAAATTACGTTGGTATTTTCTGGTTTTATTCTATATTGAAGTTTTTTAATTCATGATTATTCATTCATAAAAGTAAAAATTCTTCAAAATGTAAATTTTCACTAGATGGCAACAATCTTCAAAAATAGAAGAAAATCCAAGAATGCCAAATTAATTTAAGATAACAACCGCAAAATCCTAAAATCTAAAATGTATCATTATAATGATATTATTGTAATGTTTAAATTTATCAAATAAAATTTAAAAGCTTTTATAAAAATAAAGGTATTATTTGAGATTTTGCAAAGACAGTGACAGGCCATAACAAGAAAATTAACAACAAGCTCCGCACTGGTTCATTATTGGTGTGTAAATATGACTATTTCTCTGCTGCGTATGGCTACTGCACGTGAGGCCACATGTAGCAGAGAACGGGACAACTCTATTGATGGTTGTGGACATGTTGCTGTTGCTGTTGTGCCTGATGAAATGATTTCATACTGAGCTCAGCTTTGTGTTCGCGTGCTATATGTCTCCGGACCGTGTTGTTGCGTGTGAACGTACGTGAACAGAACGGGCACGGCACACGGATCCCTTGATGTCGTTGTCTTATGTGTGCTCTTAAGTTGGTCTCGTAACCATACAGACGCTCACAAAATGGGCACTTGAGCTTTTTACCTATATCCGAATGGAAATATATGTTATATATGTTGTATGTACCCTTAACAAAAGAATTGTAAGAGATTTTTAATTCAAATCATCATATCTTTGTTAAAAAAAATCATTAAAAAAGCATTTTCAATGCATGTCGTCACCTGAATATTTGTTTATTACAAGTCCACTAAACTACTTTTGTAGTAAACAAACTTAATATAAACAGTTGTTGGTGATATGAAACCCAATTTTACTTTTTGTTATCATTTGAATAGTGAAAATTATCAAGTTTTTATTGAAAATTAAATTAAAAGTGTCAGTAAAAAAAAGTTTTTTCAGAAATTCCCTTCAGTTGACGCTGATTTTTCTTTTAAATTGTAGAACAAAAAATCAACTTTTCTATGATTTTTTTGATCAAGTGAAAGTATTGTTACCCAGATTTTTAAAAAATTGATTGAATTTAAACCAGAATTAAATATTAAGATTTATAGATTATACAAGCTTCAAAATACTTTTGAATGATTGTTTGGCAAATATTTTTACTAGTTGCAAAAATTTAAATTTTATTTATTTTTTGTTAAAAAAATTCCCTAAAAATTTTTTTGACGAGTGTATATTCCACGTATGTTATACAATTCTCTAGCCATAGATAGTTTATGAATGTAATATTTGAATATCTCACCATCGGGTGTAGTAACTGATCCAGCTTTATGACTGAGTTTGGCAGGCATAGAATTCCATAAACTAATGTCAGGCGGCGGTGCGTCCCGATCACATTCGTATCCGACAGATGTAGCTACCATAGGCGGTACTGCACCGTTGGCTGATACATTGTTACCCGTTACCATTTCTTCTGCCGCTGATGTCGGAGTTTCAAGTTTCATACGTAAATCTGAATGAAATAAAATTTTCAGTAAATTGAGCCGTTTGAAATAAAACAAATATAACATAAATTACCTTCTGGACAACCGGAATCTTCTACTGAACAATTGCGTTGTCTGTGATGTTGGTGATGGTCTGAAGGATCCGCAGCAGCATCCGTTCTGTCAAACGCTGCGGCAGCTGTAGGCGCAGCTCCAGCGTCGGGTTCGTGTGGAGCTGCATCAGCTTCGGGTTGTTGTAACGGTGTTAAGGATGAAGAAGACGACGATGAAGGACGATAAGCGAGTGAGAGCGGGCCGGGAGCAGGCGAGCCAGGTCTACTACTTCCAACCGCTTTTGAGCCGTCTCTCAGTACCGAAGCTCTAATTGCAGCTTCCTGTTGCAATTCGCTCGGACTACGTATCGGTCTCGGAGGTTTGCCATACGTGGACCCAGCGGAACCGCCGAGCCGGGGCTCGTATGGACCGCTGCCTGCGCCGCCACCACTTCGGTAGTGTGTCATGTAGGGCGACATTGCGGGTGAGTACGAGGAGGGAGAAGGTACTGGGTGATGCATTCCGTGCGAGTCGCTCACGGCCTCGTCTTTGGCTTGTTGTAGACGTGTGTACTTGCGTAACGATGTCGGCGAGTCGACTTGTGTCTGATCGTGTACTCCTGTACCATTCCCACTTCCACCGTTGTTACCGACACCTCCTACAGCAGCTGCTGCCGCCGCCGCCTGCTGTTGATGACTTTGTGCCACAGCAAGCTTTTCATGTTCGATACTTAAACCCTTTACCTGATAACAAACACGTAATTATTATTATACAATTAATTAACTAATATGTTTAACACGCACCTGTAAACTCTCGGCCGCTTTGAGAAAACTACTGAGAGCGTCTTGAGATACGTGCACCTCGCCTTTGTACATAAATTCGAGTAATGCAGACATGTTATCTGCAGACACACCATCTAAGATGACAGCCACACTTTGGTGCAGTGGAGCTGCTTCAAATAGATCTGCTAGATGTTTGCTGCATGCTGCTAGAATCAGCTTATGTGCTCGAAATGACACACCTGAAATAATAAATATCATTCAACAATTATTTGTTTAAAATAGCGCACCATCTTTCAGAAAATTATAAAATTATGTTAAATTGATTTTTTCAGAAAAAATAATTAATTAAGCGTAAATTTTAAACATTTTATATTAATGTTAATACCTATGCACATTATGTAATCTAAGTTTCTTATTATAGCATTCAATTAACAACAAATGTGATAAAACATTTTTTTGTAATTATTCAGTGATGATTACGTGTTTTTGTCAAATATAATAGCAAATAGAGATAACACAGAATAAACAGTAGTATTTGTTTAAATATGCAGATTTATCTAGAGTGTGAACACGCGCAAAATTCATAAAACCGAGATAAGAATTTTGCAATGAAATATTTTGGCGATATCGCACAGTTGAATGACCGATAATCAATGCAAATGTCATTACCATTATGCATTTATTTTTCATAGAATACTTAAAAATGGTACATATGCACCCGAAAATAATTACCAACTAAATGTTCCACGTTTATATTTGTAAGTTTTTGATATATGACATGTTCAGAAGTCGCAATGACTAATTGCAATTTTATGACAATTTCAAGTATCTACGTGATTAGTGAATCAACCAAAGAAAAAAGTTGAATTTTTATCTATAAATTAATTATAGAATGTTTCTGTGTCTATATACAGGTTGAGTCATATAAGGTGAAACAAACTTGAACAGTTGATACAGAAAAATATTTCAAGAAAAAAAGTTCACATAAACATGTGTCCGGAAATTTTTCGTGAGGGAGCTACAGATCCCCAAAAATTTAGTTAATATTTTGAAAACCCATTGTGATACAGTTATGAAATTTTATAATCGGTTTAGTATTAAACAGGTATTAATACTAAACCGATTATAAAATCTGAAATGGAAAGATCGAGCGAAAATTTTGAAATGGGAAAACAATTTTTTTTCTTTATAAAAACCGATCGCAAAGCTTCTCGTATCTTCGATAATAAAACAACTCATAACAAAGATACAACGCATTTTATTCATTATTGAATAAAAATCACAATTGCCATGAAAAACTAAAATATGTTTGTTTGTCGAGACGTCAACCAAAACTATCAATCACTTAATTATTATATTAAATTCAAGTCAAGTAAGCTTTGGAAAAAAGAATGGTTGATGTTTGAAATTTTTATATTTATTAAAATTCGTTGCTTATTTTGTTAATGAATAACAACAATGCCGGCTTTAGAGAGGGCGACTGGGCAGCCATGCGGGGTGCCAGTTCAGAAGGGGTGGTGGAAAGCCACATGAAGAAAAACTTAGCTTAAATTAAATAGTAGAATTTTTTTTCTCTTTAATAAACGATCACAAAACTCCTTGTATCATCGATATGACGAGGAAGTAAAATTAATAATTTCGAATAAGTAAGAAATGGAGAATATATGGGAGCTATTTGGGAGCAATAGAAAATATGAGAAACTTTGTGATCTTACATATGTATATTATTTAATATACAAATAAAATGTTGAAATTGACTACCGAAGCTACCAAAATGGGGAAAAATGGATATTAGATACAATTATTCTCTTATAAACATATCATTTAGTTTCTACTATTTAATTTAACTACATATGCCAAAATGCAAAATTTTAAAAGTTTAGAAAAGGCTGTACGGGATTCACCCTAATAATAATAATAATAGTAATAAGCTTGTACCGACTTAGGAAGCTTTTTAAAACGTAATGTTTGGTTACATAAATCAAAAATAATCATGGATAGTTAATTGTCCGTTTTCAAAGCATGATTAATGATAATCCTAAACTTAACCACGGAGAGTAAATAAACGATTAACTAACTGTGATTGTTTTTTGGTTTATGTATATCCAAAATAACATAAATTAACGTTCATTAAGCTTTGAAAACGTATTATTTCTGCACCATTAAATTATTAGTTTAATAGATAAGGTATAGGCATGTGTCTATGTATAATAACAATATTTAATGTGATAATAGGACTTCTAATTGTAATTAGAAATAAAAAATAAACAATTTCTTCGCCAGTTTTACATAGGATAAAATAATTGTTTAAGCGAAAAAAATATTTTTAGGGTGTCCATTGTTTTTTGAAAATAAAATTCCCTGACTTTTCCCTGACTTTCCCTGACCACTAGAGGCTCAGGGGCAAGATGTGATCGAGAGGCTCCCAGAATGTGCAAAAAAAATTTGAAGACTTTTTTTTCTCATCAACTGAAATTTATACACTTTTTTCTTCTTCACTGACTTCCCAGATATAATAAATTCCCGGACTTTCCAAAAAAAAAATGTAATAAATTCCCTGACTTTTCAGAATTTTAAAGAAATTCCCTGACTTTCCCTGATCACTTTAGGCTTCACTGACTTTTCCCAGACTTTCCAGAAAGTAGACACCCTGATTTTTAAATTCAAAATACGGTTTTGTAAAACCCTGTTATAGCTTCTATGGATTTTTTTTTTGAAACAGGAGGGTCACATACAAAAACCCACATACCTATGTGTTTATGCGATTTACTGCACATCATAGCCGTAAACAGAAGTTTTAAAACGTTTGTAAAAATAAAATTACTGTTCATCCATTTAACAAAATATTAATAAGGGTCCTTTTTAGCTAAATAATTCAATCATAAAACAAAAGTATTAAGTGCAAAAAAATCAATTTTTCCATTGTTAAAAATATAACGCCTACATTTTATAATTAATGTTCGGTTCTTAATTCGTTAAATTAATAACAGCCGTGTGCTGAATTTAAAAAAATGTAATTATCCAAGTAAATTTGTTCTAGAATTCATTCGTAAATACAAAACGAACATCTAAAACAACAAAAGATAACTACATATAAATAATTAAATCCTTTATTTTAGTAATTAACTTTGTTTACTGTCGGAACTAAAATAAATAATAGGCGAAGTGGTGGAGGGGATGGGGGTAGTTTCATGCCCGCAGATACCTTCCATTGTAGTGTGACGATTGAACTGCTAGAACGTGTATAATTGTCCTACCACTTAACCGGTGACAATGATGTAATTTTAAAGTCGGCTCGTTATCATTAAAGGCTGTGCCGGAATTCCCGTCGATAAATACGAGATTTATCGACTAAATAGCTGTATCTGGGGTAGTTACAGGTTGCCCATGGTTACCTGTCAGTACACCCCCCGTCTGTGTGTCTGTTTATCTGTATGTCTGTCTATCAACCTGACTGCCGGTTCCTGCCAACGCTCAAAAGTTTTCCACAGCAACGCCATCCTAACAACACGATGATATATTGTGTCTGTACTTGTATTATATAACATGCGGTGTACACAATGTTCTCACTACTCTAAAATTTACCGTACCCAAGTTATATAACATGCCGCATACAAACTTCGTTAGCATTCAAAAGCTTCTCGACTTACAACTTTATTATTTGTCTTGATTGACACTCATATTCAAATATTTTATCAAATTCATTATATTTGCAATGCTAATATTTATATTTGTTACACGTAATGAGTGAAAAATTAATTCTAATAATTGTGTCAATAATTCTATGCCGGCTGGTTAATAAATAACTTCCATATTTGCTAATTAAATTTTGATAAAAATTTATAATACACTTATTTCTTAAATTGAAAATTTTTGTGTTAGATACATAAAATGTTAAGGCAATAATTTAAAAAAAATACGGAAAGACTCAATTAAAGGGTTTAAACTTGGTAGTGGGAATAGCATTTATATTGTCAAGAAAAAAACAAAGAAAGAGAAAATTATATATGGCAAATGTAAATTTAACCACCCAGTACGAACCAGAGCTGAAAAACTCTTAACATTTTTGAAGAGTTTGGTTTCAGTATAAAAATTTCAATAGGGAACCCCGGTTCTAGAATTCGGTTCCGTTTTTTGTTTTAAAAAAAGGTTTTGGTATGCAAATTTCGTTGTTAAATTGATCGTATTTATATTTTTTTGCAACATATTTACAACAACCATTTTTTGAAAATAATATGTAGTACCTACCTCTAATATATTTCAGATTATATATATTTTTTAAATTATCAATGAGGCATATATTTTTATAGCAATTTCAATAACCTATTTTAGTTATATTAAAATTGTAAAATAACAAAAAAACAACTGAAGTGTACACTAAACACGACTAAGAAATC
Source organism: Sialis fuliginosa (assembly GCA_961205875.1). Taxonomy (NCBI): domain Eukaryota; kingdom Metazoa; phylum Arthropoda; class Insecta; order Megaloptera; family Sialidae; genus Sialis; species Sialis fuliginosa. The sequence continues at coordinate 17,073,768 of OY540812.1, forward strand.
GATACTTATATTATCTTGTTTAAAATTGACTTTCAATTTATAGCTATAAATCATTATTTGTTTTGATTTTTTATCTTTTATATTTATTTCAAAACAAAAATAATTTTGAACATAATATTAGTATAATTTATTAAAATTGCCTTTCCTTAATTGTAAATGAATCACTTAAAAGATTAGTTAAGATAAAAAATCATAGATAACACAATTATAACTTTAAAATTAATTTGGCTATATTTCGGCGACTCGATGACAGCCAGTCGGTGATATTTGAACGTGGAAGCGTCAGAAGTTGTTTTAAATGGGGTTCCGGTACCGGTAGATTTTTTAAAATTTTAATTTTAAGGTTAGGATTTCGGTTTTGTAATTTCAGTGGGTTTTTGGAGTTCGGTTCCAGTTCGTTTTTCCGACTCTGATATACGATCTACTTAATTTTGGTTGTTGTCTAATTTCAATAAACCTTCAATACTCGTCAGTTCTCCGCATTTGCATTTATTCCTAGATTCAACCTTTTCGTTTTGTACGTAATTTTACTAGAAAATATAACTAGTATTATTTCTTAATACGCTCCTGGCTAAAATCAACTATCATATAAACTAATTATAGGGTATTTGGCTTTCTAATTGTAAAAGTGCTATAAAAATCAGTTCAGTAGTTTTCGTGTCAAACAACAGACAACATTTATTGTCTATAAAACGAAGTATACCTATAGACTAAAAAATACTCTATTAACCCTAGATCACTAAACAAATTTTTAAATTACAGTGTCACTAAATATTAATCTGACTGATGAAGGAAATGAAATATCAATATTTTTTTAATTATCACATTACTTAAAAACTATTCTAAAGCTAATTAAAGTAATTCTTTATAATCATTGCAAATTAAAACAGTATGTTCACCACAAATGACCTTGCTGCAAGAGTGACATGATTACTTGGTCATTCTATGCTTTTGGTATGGACAGAATGCACTACTATTTCGCGAAATCTCCGGAACTAAATAGCGTGCGTTCACGATGAGTACACATAGGTAACTAATTTGCTCAATTATGAAGGTACTGAGGGTGCACCGGGAACACACTTATGTATATACCCAATAAGTTGGAGGTATATAGTTTGTGAGATTAATGTTTAGTGATCTAGGGTTAAAAAAAAAATGGACGTGTATTGCAAAAGGTACACAATTATTCCAGAACAACAGTACAAATGGTATTAAATTTTATAAATTATGTAAATGTTCTTAAAATATTATATAATAGAAGATCATTATTGCATATTTGCAGTAAATTAAGTTAGCGTATTTAACGTAATTCATCGATTACTGAATACGTTATGCTATATAGAAAATAAAAGTATTGCAGTGAAAAAATGTACAATACCTTCACAGAATAGCGTGACATCTGCTAAACTTTCTGACTTGAACAGATTGCTGAAGGCGGTGGCGAGATTGCTGCCAAAACTGTTCCACTTTAGACAGAACTGCTGCTGCGGATCCATTCCCAAGCCTGAATGGAATGTGTTAGCTGCAACAGGAAGAAAAACACTATATTATTCACAACATTCAGTTAATCCTTCGTTTATTAGAAATACAATAAAAAATGCACAGGGTTAATTTTTAACTTCGAAAAATATTTGATATTTTCTTTAAAAAAAAAAGTTTGGCTTCCGTAACACAACTAAATAAACTATCACTGATGATCCTTTTATTAATTTTTGTAGATTTTGTATAAGAAAGTATCGATTTTAATTTTTACCTAATATGATCCTATCTTAAATTAATTATTATAGGTATAGTGTAGCAACGCTAGTCACCATTTTGTTTTATATTTCATTAAACAAAATTTTTTGTATGTTTTGAGACATGTACATTAAATCCTTCAAATTTCATTTGATTGCTTTCTTTATTATTTAAAAAAAAATCTAATTTACCGAAGTGAGTGTCAACTCAGAAAGAAAAAATACAATCCTATGTATTACCAGGATATTTTAAAGTTTCATTCGCATGCAACTAATAATTAAGTAATGCAGGTCCCCTTCACAAAAAGTATCCATAGTTACATAAACGAAAATACACCCATCGCATTTAATACTGCAAAAATAAATATGCTAATTCAAAAAATCAAATGTCATGAGGCAATGAACCGATTCAAGATCACATACCACCAGTTAAGCAAGAAGGGGAGGATAGGGGAGGGGGGTATTTGTTAGAGGTATCTAACTGCGTTCAAGGTAACTTAAATAATTATTATTAGTTTCCATTGTGCACGACAATAGTGAACGTGCATTCATCATTCCAAATATAATCATAGACACTTGGCGCATATACATACACGACGTTGTGTGTGTGTGTGTGTAATGACTTTTTAGAAAAGATCAAATAAGTCGACACGATGGTGGTGGTGTCTTGGCGCTTGAAGCAGGCTCTCTGAAAAAGCTTCGTCACTATAGAAACTATTTAGTTATTGTTCTAATTCTAAGATGTTTGTCATTTCTATAAGAAATCAATTTAGTATTTTTTTAATTTTTATTGTATTCTTTTGAAATTTAACAAATAAAACTCAAATCACATGCAACAAGTATTGATGGATTTTTTTCTTCAATTTTTATCACTAAAAAATGGACACCCTTTTTTCATTAGATTATACTTTATGTAAAGTAAACACACACACAATGTTTGGTTTTCTACAAATTAAACTTTCATATATTCACTTTTACCTTTTGTAAACAATTTTCAGGAAATCACAAAAAAACTAATCTAAAATTTTTGAGTTTAAAAAGTGTGTATAAAAAATAGATTTTTTGTACACATATAAGTACCATATAAATATATTCTAATTTTCAGGATACCAATTTATTTATACAACAAATGTATAGATTAGCGATGTTATGAAGTTTCGTATCCGAAACTGAAAATATCGGATATCTGAAACTCTTTTATCCGTATCCGAAATAATTCCATATTTGAATCCGAATTCAAGAAAAAAATATTCGTATCCGAAACCAAGAAAAAATATCCCTATCCATATCCGAAATCAAGGAAAAAAAATCCTAATCTGTATCTGATATGTCATATCCTTAACAACCTTACTATAGAATTTTTCTAATCTTCCTCTATTAGATACAATATGCTTAATTATATGAAAAACTAAAGGTTTAATCGAAGAATAAAATTTTGAAACACGTTTTATGGTTGCAATCCCTTTAAATGATTAATCAGGAAAGAAATAAAATACATGCTATTAAAAAGTACCTAAACATGTACATTTACCTTGGGTTACATAAAGCAAAATTAATCACGATTAGTTAATCAGTTGTTTAAAACCCCTTATTACGTTCATTCTAAAAAACAATCACATTTATGATAAATTTTATAAGGTAAAAAATGATCATGTTTAGTGAATTGTTCATTTACAAATCGAAATTAAGTTCAGAATTAACATTAATCATGGTTTGAAAACAACTGATTAACTAATCGTGGTTAATTTTGCTTTATGCAACCCAGGGTTACTGTATTAAATATTAAAACTTGAAATCTTCTTTGTTCCCTAACATCATTCGCTACTAGGAACTAATCGTTCGTCTATCCGAGCATCTACCTCATATAAACAATTTCTACATGATGTATTATCTAATCGCCAATAACACATTTTTTATCTGGACAAGCAATAAAAAATCCACGTGCAGAGATGTTGAACCATGCGAAGCGTCCAATGCACTCTGAATGTGCACTTCCTGTTGCGCTGGTTTTAGTGTGCAATACCCCTTCGCCGCCCTAGCCGGTTCTATGCAGCCTTGCTGTGTGTTGTATCATTGCCACCCACCATCTCAACTAAAACATGACGCAACTCATGTGTTATGTAACAAAGGTTGTTATTTTGCAAATGTACTCGGTGATGTACAACTTATTATCTGTAACCTCGAATTTTGACATAATATTTCAAAGGTTCACTACTGAACTGTTTTCAATGTTAATTTATTTCTTAATTACACAATAAGAACAGTTTTTTTAATACGAATTGTATGTATAATTTTTCTAACAAAATCGAAGTGAAAAGTAATATTTTTCAATTTGAAACAAACAGAAGTTTTTATAATTTGGCAGCAATACAAAATACGTATATGTTTTTTGGATTAATAAGACAAATAAATTACATTATTTCTGTTATCATACTATGAACATATGGCAGGGATATTATTTATGTGAAAATCATTTTATTTTATTTTATTTTAACTTCAAGTGCACTAGATTTCGTTGATTTTAGTGAGAAAATAAGATTTGTTTAACCGTTACTTTTAAATTTAAATGAGCTTTTATTGGTACGAGTATCTCGAGATGTATTGTTTGTTAATAGTCTTTTTGTTTACTTTTAAGTATACTCAAGGCGTTAATTCGAGCTTTAAAACCGAAAAATTTGATTTCTCCAGTTTCTTTGTTTGCATAAGATTGCATTCTACTTTAGTATAATCAAAATCTATTATCATAAACTTTAAAAAAAATGTTACAAAAGTTTTCAAATTTTATTGTCAACAAGTTAAGACCTTTAACGCCTCAATTTAATAAATGTATCTCGAGGTACCAGTAAAAGCTCACTAAAGCCGTCATCATCATCACTAGTTTTTGAACTAGTGGCGCGGGTTAATTTTAGTTTTAGGGGCTACGCTTGAATACACCTTATTTTTTCACTAAAATTAATGAAATGTAAGGTACTTTAGTGAAAATTTTTAAAAAGTTGTTTTTTCGCTCTATTCCGGTGGTTTTAAAACTTTGTCGACTCATGGAACCTTTAGGACTAAGTTTTTTTCTGTGAAAAATATATTTTAAAAATAATATTCAAAGTAAATCAATTTTTTATTAAAAATGTTTACATAAAATTAATGTAATTTACTCATTAATAGCATCAACGCCCCCCCCCCCCCCGTATCCTACCCTTGTGTTATATACGTTATAAAACGTCTTTTTTGTAGTAACTTTTTGAAATACATTAATTTTCAAATATAACTAAATGTATATTTATATTTTTTAGTTAATAAACACTAGTTAATAAATGTGAGTGTTTTATAAATTTTTTTTTTATTTTTTATTTTGACTCGCGGAACTCACATAGAGGTACCGTGAAACCCCGGGGTAGATATAGTAACGACACGTTCCTTAAAGAAAACAAGCAAAATTTTTATTTGATTAAGTAAGATATTATTTAATGTATAATAATTAAGTTATACTGATTTTTCATTACAGTGCACTGATTTAAAAACTAACCTAAATGCATGGAAAACAGAATTATTAGTGCCATTTCTTTATATACATATAACCAATATATATTTTCATTCTACGAGAAGATACCGTTGAGTTCATCTAACTAAATCACATCTTACAACGTTGTATATGTTTTTTTTTAAATGTAGAGATTTCACAAAAAAAAATTAAAAATAAAGTATATGACTCCGAGTCGTGGAAAATTGCATGACTCAAAAAAGGTCGGCAAGAAGAAGAGCAAAGTACAAAAAATAGTTACATTCTATATTCACATAGATATATTATGCGTCATAGAAATTAGCAATTCTACATATCTACTAACAAAATTATTCCGTACCCCCTTAGGGGGTATAGAATAAATGAGATACATTCTTATCGTATTCGGGTCTCATAAATGTCACTTGCCCTGATTATCTCAGGGTAAATTTCCTTCATCTTTATAGTCCACGTTGATATATAAGTTTGGATTATAATTGGCTGTAGGTATATAATTACAATAAAACTAGCGCATTGGAATGGTATTTTGAAGTTAATCTTAAATTTTCATAAAATAGCCACGATACTGCACAGAAAAGTTATCTAACTATTGGTGAAAACCGCATTGAAATCGGTTCAGTAATTCTAGCAATAATTTATATATACTTAGAGATAATAAAAATGAGAAGAGTTTAGCAATTATGCAACGAAGAATACATAACGATAAAATGCACATAACGAAGTAATTAATAAACAAAAATCTATTTCGTGTTCAGTTAACCTTGAAAAGAATCACACGTACAGATTCTCGAATCCGATGCCTTTGTTCCAAAAGTGCAAAAAATAAAACACGATGTGCTGAAGTTGCTCGCACACACACAAACACAAGTTATAGGATATAGTGTGTGTGTGTGTGTGTTAGTTCTCGTTATGGCCTTGGCCTGGACAAACACACCAGCAACAGCAGAGCAGCAGCAGCATCACGAGGGTGGGTAAATTAAAGAGAGAGTCAGCAACGAAAGCGGGGGATGTGCGCGTGTTTGTGCGTCCGCTAGTGTGAGTTCCAATTCCACACTAACCCCTCCACGCACTGCCCCAGTTCATCAGTTAATTAGTACTGCAGAATGCTGCAAGCTTTTTACCACCACCTCACGGTGGAAATGTGCTTGCGCATGAAAATCATGCAAATTATTGGGTTCGTTAACCCTTTACTATCGCCTAGATTGGTGTATCACGTATGATAAAATTGTGTTGATTTTACCAAGAAACGATCCAGGAATTTATAGTCATTGTTATATTTACTTAGACCAGACCTGGGCAAACTAAATTGTCGACCTAAAATTTTTCAAGGGTCGCATATAAATAAAAATAATTCTAACACAACGAACTTCGTATTTTTTTAAGTAAAACTACGTCTTCCTCGGTGGTAAGCTCGGGACCACGGATGTAAAGAAAATATGTCACATTTTGAAGGCTTATATCTTCGAAACTAATAATCGTAAAACAATATATATAAAAACACCAATAGATTTTATAGTTGAAGTTAAGATAATTTTCATAGGATTTTGAACCTTCAATATTTCACCCCATCACTTTAATTGATCTCATTCAATTCGGTGGGAAAATCATATGGGGAGTGAAAGGTAAAAAAAATTATCACCTATCTCGCATAGAATCCGAGATATTTACGATTTTGTATAATAGCGAAAAAAAATCAATATTTCGTTCACTGTCACAGATAAAGTGTCCTAATTTGTCTCATTCAATCAAAAATACTTCAAATTATTTATTTTGTATTATAAAAATAGTTTCAACAATATATGTATATGTATAATATGTATAAATAAAACAATATTTTAAAGAAAACAAGAAGACAAAAATAAATTATAAAAAAAAGAGAAAACAATAGAAAATAAAATCCAGTTTCAGACATTTTGATACACCCGATACTCAAAAAAAGTCATTATAAAACATAATTTTGTTCGTATATGGCCGCGGGCTGCACATAAGAGCGCAGTGGGCCGGCCCTGGCTTAGACTATCAAAAAATCGAGATTTTTATTTTTATCTCTTTATATTATTTTAAATACTAATTCAGGTACTAAAGGTGCGCATCGCAATTTGACGCCCCTATTGTAGAAGTTGTACTTATGAATGTGACTAATGACTATTGGCCTTTGATCTTTCTTCTCGTTAGTATAACTGATGGTTCTTTGTTCACTATTTTTTTGTAAAGCTTTTATAGTCTAGTACAAGGGATGTTACGTCCCTTCTACCTTCGCGTAGTGTTGTAAGTTCCGAATCGGGAATAGAAAATTGCATTTCTTGAGAATTTTCAAGAATTAATGAAAATTATTGTTTTTAGTAGGTATTTATTAATAAAAAATAAAATTATATGTCGCGCTATGTTTTATGAACTTTTGAGGAATTTGGTAATTTTTAAATAATTTTTTCCAATTAAAAATATTTATAATACGAATTATCTATAACTTTTCGTCCAAGTTTTATTAATTTAATAATATTAAATAACAAAAAAAAATGTAAAAAAAAACACAAACTTGCATAAAATAGAATAAAATCACTGAACTGACAAATTCACGTACTCATTCTTGTGCTTAAAGAAATCATATTATAAAATACATACATACATATGTATATACATAGGTGTACTATAAAATAAATTAAATTAGAATGTAGACTCAAAGAAAAATATCCGAATTTCTCGGTAGTTAATTTTTTCTTCTTGTGATTTGAGAATTTAAAAATCACTAAAATTTTCCGAGAATTCCTGAAGGGAAATACTACCTACGTGTATTTTCAAACAAATCTTAAGATTAATGATGTTTATTTCACATAACAACAGAGATCAAAAAGAAAAACAAATACAATGTATTATGTATATTTTCCGTATCTTATTTATGAAGAAATATTGGCGAGTTTCACTATAGTTTTACACTAAATTAACTGAAAACAAACATGTTTTTTTTTGCTGTGTAAAACATGCGAATTATGAATGAATGAAAAACGACTGTCTTGAGTCATAAGCCATAACATGATAACTGACATTTTGGATATTTTCTGAGAAATACTTATTTCTAAATTTTGTGTGTTTTTAGTTTGGTCTATTAACGCTTCTATATTCATTCGAGAATTATGTTTAAATACAGGTATGTCCTAATAACACTATATATGTACATAAATACATATACTGTAAATATTTGGTACCTACGTATAATATTATAAAATTATTTTAACACTAGCAGCAACTTGATTTGCTTAAGTTTCAGGTTACCACGCTAAAATTGCTCCATTTTTTAACTCCTGTAAATTATTTAATACATTTTCATCCAAGCAGTTTATTTGTTACAGAATTAATTCCCAAAATGCAAAGTAAGTACTTGATTGACTAGCGTGCAACAAAATAAATAGGCATACTTCAATATTTTATTTCTCAATTAAAATATTATAATTTCGAATAGTAAATTAATTTCTACAGATAGTATAAATTATATTGAACAAATCTAAAATAGATATATTTTTTTCCGAAGTATAAAAACGTTCCCATGAGCGATGCTGAGATATGGCCGATAGTACACTCACGTCCAAGTACACAAATACAACATAGAATGCAATATTAGAATAAACGGTCACATATTTCAAGGTCGCCAGCATAAAATTCGTTAGTTGTTTTTTATAGCATGAAGTTTGTTAAAACCTGCTTATTGAATGACAACATCCTTGAAGGTGTGTGGTTCAAGGATTCGTATCATGTAATTGCAACCATTATATACATGTATATTATATACAGGCTGTCCCGTAAATACACCGATAAACTTTCAGAAGTTGTCAATGATATTAAAACAATCGCTTTTTGTCAATAAACCTATGTCCGTAAATGAGCCGTGTTAGCAATAGAGCAAAACTGTGTTGATCAAACGTTGTAAAGGGCAGAATCTACGAAAATCCATAATTTCTGCTTTAGGGGGCATTTTAATCCCTTAAAGGGTCAATTTTTAGAAAAATTTGCAAAGCATAAAAAGTACTTCGAATTAGTCAGTGAATACAAAGAATTTCTTTTAGAATATTTGGTGCCATTTTTTATAAAATTAATAAATGTTATAGAAAATTCTAAAAAATATTTCATTATATTGTCTGGCTAATTTTAAGAACTTTTCAGCTTTTGCAAATTTTTCTAAAAGTTGATCTTTTAGGAGATAAACATAAAAATTAACATATAAATAGAATGTTTGGCAAAAGGCAAAAATCATTGCTTTTGTGCGGGCTACTTTCTTTTGCTCTACTGCTAAAACGCGATTCGTTTGCGGATATATGTTTATTAATGTTTTAATATCCATGACAACTCTTGAAAGTTTGTTGGTATGTTTACGGAACACCCTGTATATATTTATATAATATATTATATATATATAAACATTCAAATAATTTGAATTTTTATGTATTTTGTACCACACATGAATAATGTTTAAGTTACTGGAATTTGGAATTCATTTCAATGAATTATGTTTTTTCTAACATAAAAAGTAAATTAATTGATTTAGTAAATGTCACATGTATTATATAGATTTAAAATTTGATTATTTTTTAGATGTATTCTCGAAGGTAAAAAAATACATTTTGTAATTTGAGCATAATTTTTCATGACCTTTTAATTGTAATAATCGATTCTATTATCGAACAAAGATACTTGCTTTTGAACAATGCCTTTACATCAATATTAAGAATACTATTAATAAAATTAAAAAAAATATTAGGAACATAAATTAGACAAAATCAATGATTTGATGCGATTATATTTACAAACCAGTATCTATAAATATACATATATCCAATTTTAATACAATAACAAATCAGTGACTGTAAATATTATAGTTGGTATTTCAGTTTGGTAAATATGTTTATGCAATAACAAAAATAGATACTTAATTTTAATTATTCAAGTTTTTATGTTATTATAAATCATTTATTCGAACTTTTACAATGTTTAATTTTACGTTTCGAAAAATTGAATGGGTAATTATTAACTGTATAGGAAATTGAATAGCGGACTAAATCTCTTAAGATAAAAAAGATTTTTAAAACTAAAAACAACCCCCAGTTTCACACCAATAAATTACATCAAATATGAAATATAAATAATACAATAAGAAAACCTTTAAATGTTTAATAGGAAAAAATGAAAGTTTTTACTTTCTTGATTTTTTTCTGTCGATTTTCAATATTTAAATTTCTTTATTAATTTGAAATAAGTACACTCCTCATTTTTTAAATCGTTCGATTGATGCTGTATTAGTTAAAAGAAATTGTAATAATATGTACAAACATATATAATTCAAACAGCACAATATTACATCTGCCAAGTATATGTACAGTGCTTTCTCGTATTAAATTCATAAAATGTAGTTAATTATTGAACAATTTATATAAAAACCGTTAAAGTATTCTTATGAACTCCTTGCCATTGGTTAACCATTTAATTTTCATACAATTTTATTTAAAAATATTAATTCAACATTCTTCTTAATACGCACCCGTTAAGTTTTATATATTTGAAAATATATATTTGAAATTTTTTGATAATTTCAATCTAAGTCAAAATGACATTTAATATGTCAAAGTAAATAGCGGTTGTAAAAAATCAAATGACGATTTTTTTAAGCAAATTGAGATAAATCTTTGTAAGGGAATATTTTACAACAAACGTAGTGACCTATATTATAGTTAATTGAATGCTCTACAAAAAAGATTCTATAAAATTTTCACGTAACAAGGATTCAAGATCAATTCAAAATTTTTAAATCGGAGAACAATTTTTTTTCTTACTTTAAAACGATCACAAAAGCAATATCAATTTGTTTCGAGGCGGCGCGACATTTAAAAAAGTACCAATCACATATCCTTATATTTGCACAAAGACTACTACTACAATACTTCTAACTCTCCCATGTTAAATTTCCTATGGTTTAATCAACTTTCAATACACTGTTTTTTGAAAAAACAGCCCATTCTCGATATTGATTGAGAAATACGTAAATTTCAAAAATAATAAAAATACTCTGTAAATATTCAAACATTCGGCAGTGACATGTAAAAACAAAGGTCCACACCACAATGATATACTTCTGTTCCGTTTGCATACACGGGCAACCTTTATGAATATTCAAAGTGTGTGTATAATGCTTGATAATAATTCGGAATCATCACAAAAGCGTTACGCTTAACTGATGTTGCATGATGATTATATGGTACATATGTAAGGTTTTTATTTAGTAAATGCATTTTTCTACAACACAGACTATTTTAGAACAATGCACTTCTGAAAATTAATACCAAGGCCATTAATTATAAAAAATAAATTTTACATAATACATAAACATACTGTATGTATTACGTATCTATATTTATAATTGTACTACGCATAACGATAGCGATACTACGTTAATTAAATTATCATTAATAGAGCTTTCGATACAACAAAAATAGAAATTTAATATTATAATAATATTAATTATGTACACATACACATTACATATGTATATGTGTATCAACTATTTATTTTTGGATTGAAAATAGAGTCAAAAGGGATGTGTAAAATTAACACTGTAAGTTTCGGAAAAAAACTGTTAGTTTGGATAACACTCAATAAGCCCTAAAGTTCTCTTCTACTCGAAAAAGAGGACTATCAATTTACTCTCCCCTCCTAAAAAAACAATGATTTTATAGAGCGGAGGGGGATATAATTGATAGAACAATAATAGATTCAATTTTATATTTTGTTGTATTTATTACATGTATTTTATACTTTCCTAGAGTTTCTAACGATATTAACCATTATAAAACGCTAATTTTATAAAAGATGCCTTTATGATGAACGAGAAAAAATGTTTGTACTCCTATTGATACATATATCCGCTGAATGAATGAATTAACGTCATTCGGTCTATCAAAAATATGTTTTGTTCGTTTTAAACATACATATATAAATTAAACTAAAATTATACACCTTAACAACAATAAAACAATGTCACTCGATACGTGTTTCGACTTCACAAGAAGTCCTCATCAGGAGCCTAACAGTTCCAGAACTGAAGTCGAAACACGTGTCGAGTGACATTGTTTTATTGTGGTTAAGGTGTATAATTTTAGTTTAAGTGACTAGAAACCACAGTTTCTCCGTTTTTCCAGTAATACATACATATATAAAAACAATGATTTAGAATGAAATTATAAAACTACTTACACATATTTGATTTTTTTGAGTGATATTTGGCCTCATCAGTTTTAAAAGCACTAAAGCATTATACTAACATAATGTAAAAATCGATTATATAAGCTCTATTATATTTAAATAATTTATTAATCAAAAGACTTAATAAATATAACCTATTGTATAAATATTTATAATAATCTTACTAGACAATCGTTACAAATAAATAAATAATGCAATAATATTTTTACATTATATAACACTAACCCACTATTCAATAAAAGCTTTTGAATATTTCAGAAAACAAAGAAACATTTACCTATATATACTACGTAGAATATATACGAGGTAAACTTGCAGCGAACGCATTCTGCCCTTGAAGGAGAATGTTTAAAGGGTGGTTTCGGGTGGGTGAAAGTGGGATAGGGGGTGGGTGAGCAGGCGGTTGAAGGTCTCACTTTTACCGATGCAGCAGCTTGCGCACATCGCATTTGTCCCTGGAGATGGGTTACAAACAGTGATTCTCAATAATTTTAACTACGGTTTACATAAAATTATTGTTGTACTATTATTATTATTACTGAGCCTTTTGTTTAGTTTTAAGGTTTTATAAATATTAGTTAATGAGAACATTAAGTAGGTTAAGCCCGGAAACGGAAATTTACTCTTGTTAACTTTTAAATGTTTCGAATGATTTTGGAAACGGTGTGAATTAGAAAAAAAACGTTTTAGGTAAAAATTGTATGAATATTACTATTTATAATTTATGCTGTATCTTTTATCAGTAAGCCAGAAATATTTGTTTTATATACGACCACTCATAATAGTATTACGTATAAGAAAATCCCGTGGTACTTTTTTGTATTATTTTATTAGCGTACATATTATACATACGTATAATGTGCAATCTACATCGATTTTATCATATTACTCACGTAACAAAATATAGTTATCGCTTGTGATTCAATAAGGTTACGTTTTTGAGAAATGAAACAAATACGGAAATAGATTACAGAGATATTGTATGTATGACAAATGTAAAAGAAAATCTATTATATAAATATGAGTTATTTTCGTTAAATTCTATATAAACTACAAACAAAATATATAAACAATATTAAGGAATAGACTTTCATTTGATTAATAATTAAGATAAATAACTCAAATATGCAAATTCTGAATTATTAGCTTTTTTTATTCCCTTTGTATTTAAATTATATTTCAATTTTAACAACAAAGCAGAGCGAATCTTCACCGTTAATTAATTTCGAAGGTGTAGTTTTAACATCTTTATTTATTTCAAAGCTAAACACAGCTTATTTGTCTTATGAATGAAAGCTTTATCCAATCAGCTGTTCGTCAGATTATTAAGGCGTCATCTATTATGTATAAAGTGGAGCTTACTACACCTACTGTGAAAATAAAATTCACGTAAATACTATGTACAAATAAAGTGCTAAATATACATATATATGTCTAGTGATTCGGTACAGTTACACCTCAAGTTACGGATCTTTCAGTAACATCGATTCGCATTTACGTACTTTTTCAATTGGAACAAATTAAACGCGCTATATTTTAAATGAAATGAGAAATAATGAAGAACATTAAATAAACACTTAATAATCTATTATAGCATTTGTAAACAATATAAACTAGCGTTAAGAAAATACTTTTTGTTCATTAAAGAAATAAAATGACAAAATTTGCTCCTTAAAATGACTAAATGAGTATTAGTTTGGTGGGATTTCTACTAAATGAGCAATTTTATAAATCGTTGATGTTCTAAATGTTATTGCTCAAAAATTAATGTCACACTTTATGTTTAGTATAATGCTCAGAATTCAAAATATTATTGCTCAAATACAATATATTTAATGCTCAAAGTATAAAATATTGCACGCTTAAATACTGCCCTTTTTCAATTACCACCAATTGCCGAAGTTGCGGAACTTGTTTCGGAATTACGATTCTTTGGCATTATGAATTTGTTACTCGATTGGCTTCTAACATACAAAATTAGTCTTAGAATTAGAAAAAAACAACAGTATGTCCTACAAGAAAAAAGACAAATGAGTGGTAATTCGAAGTATCTATGCATTCACGTAAATCAAATTCTTTCTAGTTGAGTACTTTGTATTTTGTTGCGCTACGAAGGAAGTTTGAAGGTTAACGGAAGTTGAATACGAGCACTAACATTTTGAGTACTGCGTTAGTACACGAGTATACAAGACTTGCTCGCATGACGGTGATGGTGATGGTATGGGTGCGATGTATATGGGTCGGCCGGAGTCTCGCTTTCGCCGGTGCAGCAGCTTGCGCATCGCACAGCAGCGACGGCCGGGTGCAGCGGTGGGTGCTAACCCACCCACCACATCGGGTGCTTTGTTGCCAGAGAGAGACATCGGTATCGTTGCATTTGTGTTGAGAGTGTGTGCATTGAACTGTTATTTATCTAGATTACCGCGCTTTTCACAATATTCAGCGGCCATTTTAAATACGGGATTCAATTCGATCTTAATTTTTGACATGTTTTTTATTTAGGGGATTTTTGACGCAATACGACAAGGCAAAAATATTGTATTCAATATTGTATGTATATTTTTTTAGCCGATGAAAAAATGCGCCAAAGAACAATATTCAATTTTGTTAAATGGTTACAATAAAAATAAACACGTAAATATAGCAAATATAAGCAATTTCCGCTTTTACTAATTAGCTGATTCCTAACATGGAACTCTTACAATTAGAACGCAATCTCGTAGAGCCGAATATCTCCTGTATAAGCATCAGTACTAACAATAAGCCAAATCTACATTACCGGGAAAATACAGATTTTTAATCATCGTTGCAAAGTAAATACCTTTTCATTTTGTTCAAACGTAAAAACAGTTTACAGTAATCAATCAGTAAATTATTTTTCAGGTAAAAACAAAAATTCAACATGTAATTTTTTTGTCAATAAAGTACATAAATATATTTTTACATATGTATATCTACCATTTAATTAATTTCATTCATGTATTAACATCAACTGTTAAGTAAAGATAATCGCTTTGGTTTTTGAATGATTCAAAATAATATTTCTAATGATATAAAAAGTTTGAAGGAGCTGTAAACCTTGAATACACATGTTTATATACGTATTAAATTAAAACAGCTGATCTATGTAATCAGTAATTAGTAATAAAATCATATTAATTATTTCAATTGTAAGAATTTTTTGTTAATTAACTAAGTAATAAAAAAATATGAAATTTAAACCACAAACAAGATAAAATCAAGAGTATCGTGTGATTCATAAGAGCATCCATACAAGTAGGTATTTAATTGCTATTTCTGTTACCAATAACAACGTACGATCTAGTCGACTTGACAATTCAGTGGCACTAGTAAAGCTCTCGTATTCACTTTCACTGAGAGAAAGCGCTTGCGACGCTTTCAAGGACGTCGCAGTCCTGCGGCGCAGCAGGACGTTGAGAGGAGCGGGAGTGAATGGACCGGAGCGGTGCGCGGGGGGTGCCAATATCGCACGTAAGCGGAATCTCGTCATACGAAACAGTATCGATGTTTTATAAAAATATGTGTCAATTGTATACATTTTATTAGTGTTGTATAATTTATGGCATTGCTGTAGTTTTATATATGTATATTACAGTAAAAACGTACAATTTAGTAAATAAGCGCACTTACTTTTATATGTATGCATTATATCATATATTATGTATGATTATATGTACAAGAGATTGTACTAAACAAGTTCTTTGTGGTGGAAATTGAGCCGACGTTTTAAAAGCATATTAAATAACCCCCAAGGAGATTAAGACTCGCAGAGATTGTCCTAGTTCAGGACAATTAATTTACTAATTAAATTAGTATGTGCATACATTGACTAGTAAATAGTGTATACATTTACTGAATTAAACTATTTATTGTGGCCAATGGCGTAGCTAGGGGTTGGCGAACCAGCGTATAGAGAATAAAAAGCTGGTACAAGGACTTAAAAAAGGCCTTCACTAATTTAAAGAGGGTGTAATAGTCAGTTTTAGGGTACTGAAATCGACATGACAACGAAAAAAAGGAGCGCAGCGACCTCTTGCTACGCCACTGACTATGTCATATATATATAATACTGAAACGATTTTTGCTAAGATTTAGCAAAATTCAAAAAAATAAATTGGAAAACAATAATTGTAGGTCTTCTGTTTCCTATGTATATAAAATATCGATTGCATAAAAGTAGTTTTTAGCTAAATTATTTATTGGTTTTTGATAAGATTATAAAAACCTTGTAAATGTAATTTTTAAACATTATATGTATAAAAGATACATACTTGTATATCATATACAAATTTTTGTAAACTAAATAAAAACCGGTGAGTAAATAATATAATCGATAGGGCTTGCGTCGGAACCCGAGATTATTGTAAATTAAAAAAAAAACGAGAATGGTTTTAATTTTTTCAGGACAAGATTGGATTAAATTGATATAAGACGATGCCAGTTAAAAATTTTATAACATAAGATCGGCTTAAAAATTTACAGATACTAGTTGTCGTCAAGTTTATAAAAAATATATACATATATGTTTTATTTTTTATTATATAATTTTGATACTTTATTTTTATTTTCAATCAATAAACTTTACTTTTTCCCAAGTCGCTTACAATTAGATATATTTATTTAAGAAGTAGATATAATAACAATTAAACTATCTGTGCATATTTATGTGAAAGCTTTTGTAGAGCAACATTATTTATCAGCAGTTTGTTTATTTGATATCTTCATGCGAACTTTCTGTGTTCACTGATGTAACTACAGTAGATAAAACGTTTGATAAGATAGCTGACTATGATGGACGTATTTTACCGAATATTAAATAATTTTCCCAGAATATGAAACAAACATTTTTATGTTTTAAATGTAATACTCGTTTAATTTTTTAATAGATAATATGTCTCCATTTTGATTTTTATGGAAAATTAATCAATTTATAAAATGTTTAATACAAAATTGAATTTAAATACAAAATAATTTTTCAATGAAAGGATGAAACCACTACATTACAAAAATATAACATTTGATTATTTAAATTCAAAAAGTTGTCCGTCATCTCTTCCAGAAATAAACAATTTTTTTGTTATGATATAATATGAATTTACATTATCATATAAAAAAAAAACACAAAATCATGTTTTCACATGAAAATGATACATAGAAACAAAACGAAACGCCCGAGGTTGAATCGACGAATGAAAGTTGCGGGGGATGGGGTTGGTAAACAGACTAGCTGTGCACATACATATGTGTTGTATGTATGTATATGTATGTTAGGAGATATACACTATATAGATTGTATTGATTCCATAAATGGCTGTTTTGACTTTGATGTGTTTATTACAGATGCAGGGACGAAGTCAGCGTATAATCATCATAGGTGTAGTTTTAATAAGGGTATAGCTACAATTATTTAGAAGAAAAAAATGTATAATTTATTCATTGGTATTTTTTTCTCCGTTCACGTTAATTAAATACAGTAAAACTTCGTTATAACGCTCTTGAGCGGATCGGATCAAAAACGCGGATACTTATAGCACATTAAGCGGAAAATAAATTAAAATATAAATATTTTTCCCAAAAATATGTTTACATGTAGAATCACAATTTTATTATAATATGAAAAAAGAAATTACATACGTTATGTAAATTAAGTACTTTTTTCGATTTCTTGACGATTTATAAGAATAGAACGGAGAGTTGAACCCGGAAATTCAAGAATCTTCGCTAAATCTTTTTGTTTCAACACTTTATTTTAGTCAAATTTTCGTAAAATCACCATTTTTTCCGTTAAAAAGAGTTTGGTATTGGTCAACACTTGCACAACAAATGTTGCGAAGTTGATTTGAAAAATTTTGACAAAAAGTTTTCGTTGTCGCTGTGAGCGTTAAAAACGGGAATATTTGTATATATGTATATTAATTTAGGTGTTGGGGTCGGGACCATGGAAAAAGCGCGTATTAAACGGGAGGGAAGTTTCACTGTAGTTATTTATTTTATAAAGTTTTAAAATATCAAAATATCTTTTTAATAGTTCATAATCTATTAGTAGTATTTTCATCCATATCTTACTCGTATATTAGTAAAAACGTGTATTATAATTAAAAGTGTATTATATCTATCTATATAAGTATCGCCATTTACCCTTTTCCTGCAAACCCTTGCTCAGAACACAGTATGCGTGTCTCCCTAAACTCATCATCCTGACTGCAACCGGGATAGGAGCTCGTACTAATATTGCTCCACCGGAAACGTTTTCCCAGTACCGGGAAAATGCACAGCATTGCAAATGACGTTAAAATGTGGCGCTGCCTGCTAAACGCTTTCTATGCATAATTTCAATATTCTCTATACATATATATTTTTGATTTAATGTAAATATGCTCGACATTTAAATATCTCTATCTCTTGCAAAATTACTCTTGATGTTTATATTATTATATATATATATGTATGAAGGTATATATATACATATATATGTTACATGTATGTACAATATACAGGTATACCAACGAATTCACGAGGTTATTTATAAATCATTATTTTACGATAGTACTTGACGTTTGATAACTTTTGAACATTTTTCTTTAGAAGGTCACACAGGAAATTCTTCGGATCGCATGCTTGAACTTAATGCATATATACATTATTAAAATTCAAGCATAAGATAGGTAAACGCATTTTTCAATGATGACTTAGTCTTAGGTATAAACTGTGTTGTTTTGATAGTTAATTACTAATTTGATTTTTTTTAAATGTCCACTATAATGTGGGACAAAATTTTGAACGAATTAACAGCCAGAATAATGTGTGTATTAAATATTTATAGACACATAATTAAATACACATACGAGGTAGTACAGTAGGTATAATTTATGTAATTATTGTTTTTAAAATGATTATTTCAAAAGAATTAATGCAATGAGGTTAATTGTTTTGTGCAAAAATGTGTTATTCTTTGATCAGCTATTTGTTATTTATAAATACTTTGAGAGTTTCCAGCGAATAAACCTCATATAAAATTTTATATAAAATGTCAATGTTGGGTATAGCAATAAAGGTTGCGTTTGGATTAAAAAATATTCTAACTATAAAATTTCCGGTTTGAAAAACGCAAATAAAGCGGAAATATCGAAAACAAAATTAGTGAACTGTTAAATGAGATCATATGTACGATATAGCAATCCACCCAACAGGTAAATTTAAAAATACCCATACATACAGAAATTTCAAGTGGTGGCATATTCCGTAGTTTTTTTTAACAATAGTGTGATATATGCAATATGGTGAGAGCTACATATACGATATTGAGCGACTTAAAAATAATATTATGTGCTTTTCATTGGTAACAAACGTTTAAGAGTTTAATATGGATTTATATAACAATACTATTTTTTACTTCAAATTGCAAAAGATTTTTCTGAATAATTTTATGAAAAATATTACCCAAAAGTCTAGCTATACAGTTTCTCAGCACCTCCTCCATAATTAATAGATACATTTGCGACTAGTAATTGTTGTAGTTCGTAAATGTAGATACGTTTTATAAAAATATTAAAAGAAAACAATAAACTTTGTCAGTAGATACTGTACTCAGTGACGTCACTAAGGGGAGGGCGGTCCACCATGAGTATCACCCTCAATGAGGTGACACCCGTGCAATATGTTAAAAAATAAAGCCTATTTACCTTATTGTTTTGGTTATTTTAAGCTTCCAGGTTGTAAAATGTGTAAACATTTTTTTTTGGTCATTGAAAGTCTATAATGGGTGTGGTAACCATCCAATTCATTTAAAAAAAAACATATTTTTTTTTGTCGTTAAAAAATTACAGTAATGACACCCGCCTAATGTGTAAAAAATAAAGCTTATAATTTTTTTGGCGGTGAGGAGGGGGGGAGTGACACTCGGGGCGGAAATCGAGAGTGTCACTACCCCCCCCCCCCCCCCCACACTCTCGATTTCCGCGTCGGGTGTCACCTAATCAAGAATGGAGCGTATGTACATAAATAAATATTTTATATTATATTTCATATAAAATATTTATATGTCTATATTTTATATACCTGCTACTACCCTAATAAATTGTTCTGATAATCTGAAAGAAATAAATCAACACATTTTAATTTTCCTACGAATTACCTAAATAATAAAATGTCAATATATCTCGAAACTAATATGTATGTGGAGTAATGTGAACATTACTGAACATTCTTAATGTTATATTAAAAAATCCCTTATGTTTAATGTATCTAAAAAAGGTTTATTTGTTTAGAATAAAAATGAATACATATAGATTATAGATATCATAAACTGCCAAAATAATGTACATAACTGCGTTAAAAAAACATTTTAGATAACAGTACCTACATAAAATAGATAAAAACTGACGTGTCAACTACTGAATGATGAAACAGCGTGATTAATATTTGTTTCCCCTAATTTTTGATGGACCAAACCGCTAGTAATAATATAAAATCATCCATAGTAAGTGTATTACATAAAACAACCCCATTTATACTGTTATACTGAATGATAAAACAGCGTGAACATATTAAACCGGTATTAATAATATAAATTACAATATAATAATTATTATTATTATAATAAGTATGTCATACTACTGTACATAAAATAAGCGTATTTTTTATATACAAAACATTGTAATTGTCGTCGCATCATTACAGTAATATGTTGGAGCACGTGTAACCGGAAATAAACATACATTCACAATAACACTCGTGCGATCGATAACTTCAGTCGGTCTGAAAGTGAAATTTCAGGTGGGTTTCATGGCTGCGCGCCGCGACGCTTCCCGGTAAGGTCATCGACCCTGAGACGTCGGCGAAATATAGTATTGATATTTTTGTGTATACGGAAGTAGCTCAACTTGGCCTGATGTGAACCCGCCGTCGTGGGGGAGATGGATTTCTTATACATGGGTCAGGGATGCGACGTTCAAATTATTATTTATTTATTAACGTTGTGGAAGGGAACTTTAAACTGTTATTGTATAGAGTATTATGAGTTTATGAGCGTGTGTATGCTTATAACATCAAATAATTGTGGCGAGATGGATTTCTTAAATAGGGGTCACAGATACGACGTTCAAATTATTAATGGAAGTGAATATTAAATTGTTATTGTTTTGAGTATGAGTGGGTATGGGTAGGTATAGTTTTATTATCAAAAAGTGTTGTGGTTTACTAGTTATTATTTAAACAAGCATTATAAATATATGTACCTACATATAATGTGGTGTATTTAAAAAAATTAAATATGGATAATATACACATTATGAGCGTTAATGTCATTAATGCAACTGATAGTTCAGACAAAAAAAACTAGCGTAATCCTAATTTTTAAATATTATCTATTATTCTGAAAATATGAAAAAATATCTACCAAGTAAATGCACAGTGCTTTCTCGTGCTAAATTCACCAAAGGTAGTTAATTATTGGACAATTTAAATAAAAACTGATAAATTACCTGGCATTGGTTTATCATTTAATTTTTATACAATTTTAGTAAAAGAAATATAAGTTCCTGATTTATTTTTTTAATTATTTTTTCGTATATTTTTTACAGTTTCAATCTAAATCTAAAATCATTTAAAACGTCATAATGATATTTAATATCTCCAAGTCTGGCTGTATATGAAAATAAATGCCAAAAAAAAAATATCTCCAAGTAAATATCAATTTAAAAAAAAACAGAATACGTTTTTTTAAAGCAAATTGAGATAAATCTTTGTAAAGGAGTATTTTACAACAAACATGGTGACTTATATTATAGGAAATTGAATGCTCCACAAAAAATATTCTATAACATTTTCACGTAACACGTGTTATTATTGAGATATCTTGAAATAATAAATATTTTGGGATGTTACCCCTCCCTCTTACACACGATTTTGATGGTTTTTAAATGGGACCGTCTTCAAGCCAGACCCAACTATCCAACCAAGTTTCATTAATATCGGTAACGTGGTTCATGAGTTATGCGTATAACAATAATTCAGGGGATAGACACACTGACAGACACGGAACGAAAAGTGTTTGTCTTGACTTGAAACGGAAAGATCAATTTAAAATTTTGAAATCGGAGAACAATTGTTTGTCTCATTCTAAAACGATCATAAAGCTTCTCGTTTCTTTAATATTGCGAGGAAGCAATTGATATTTTATTTTTATAATCTACATTTTTATAAAATCTTTTCGGAATTATATTTCTAATGTAGCTTTGCATATATTGGAAACTGAAATCTTTATTTGTGTTGTTTTATGTATCTGCAGAATACAAATGAAGTAATTATAAAAGTATGTTTCATAAATTATTTTTTTAATTCTGTACATAGTATACCAAGATAATAGCTTATTATATGAGAACAAAGTACCAGTAATTAGTAATTAACTCTCATTTTGATCTGAAATTATAACACGAGTTACAGTTTTACCATCTTACTTTTTTACATAAACACTAAAAAATTCTATACTTAAAAAGAACATTACTGTATATCAAAACTTATTTTCTTTAATGAAAAGTTCATGATTAAAATTACTGAATGAATATCTTCATACACATGTAAAAATGATTTCTTTCTTGTTTTTATTGATAACGAAAATGAAAAATATGGTCAAGAATATATTTTTTGTAATACATGTTAAAATTGAGAAATATAATTACTACCTTATAAGTTAATGTTAAACAATTGTCGCACCAAATTACCCATCCCCTGCAAAAAAAACTCAACAATTTCATCCTTGTTGGTCTTTTGTTCAATGCCCGTATAAAACATAATGGAGTATATTGAGGTTATTTTTATTCACGCCACCCAATTTGCCCACTTATATCGTGGAAAGTTTCTGACCTAAAGTAAAGAATTAACCTTTAAGGTACCTGTTATTACTCATTACGTGACCGTAGAAAAGATCGATAACGAAAGTTCCGTGTTTGTTATCACTCAATAACGGTGTAAATTTCGTTTATGCACAAGTATATCTATGTATATTATTGTATATGTAGTATAACATAATACCATTTTCTGTTACACCTAGCTAGAATAACTAGTTAATAGTGCAGTGCTGGATTTAAGGTGTGCGCAATGCGAAATAACCCCTAATTTCATTTTCTATGACAAATATACAAACGATTAAAACTAATATCATTCAAAAATTCATATAACTTGATTCATGGATCGCAAACTTTTCATGCCGCACCCCCCTATACAAACTCGTACCCTCTTCCATAACTAGCGAGATTTTTTATCAAGATTTGGTATTTGGGAGGGATTTTATGTCGATGATAAACTTGAAATATAAAAATACTGTGTATACCGGATGTTCAAAATACGTTACGAATTTTTAATTCGAAAAGTAAAAACTTCTCATGTCAGACAAATATTTCCCAATTTAGAGGGGGGAATTATCGTTTTATTTTTTATTCTTGGATGATAATAACTTTCTTACAGTTAAAATTAAACCATGACTGTCTCTGCGTTCCTTGTATCATCTGCCGTCCCCTCTTCAGGGGCGCGTCCGTTAGTTTGTGTATCCCTGAATTAATTGACAGTAGCAGAAATAGTAATTCCAACAGGTAATGTAACATATTATAAACAAATAGGTAGGTATATAGACCGTTTAAAAAAAGTATCAGATTTTTTTATTTGTTTAGAGTACATGCTGTTAAAATTTGCCGAAAAAATATGTAGCAACATTGTTAATCTTCAAAATAAATTAAAACCAATTCTATAGCAATTAAATTTAAAAAAATTATACACTGTAGGCAGAACATTTAGATAATATACAAACAAAACATTTAAGGTAACGAATATTAAAACTAACATATTAACATAACGTATTTACAAAGCTATTAAAATAATAAGAGTGCGTAGTCTAAGGAAATAGCCCTTCAGTTTTTTTAGTCCTATGAGAATCATTACCATTAAGGTCGACAGGTTGTTAATAGAATCACAGGTGAGATTTTCACTAGCATCTGCTTCGGAATATTTAATTAGTGCGTTTCTTTTAGTATGGAAAAAAATGAGTTTATGTAACACGAAAATACGCATGCACACGCACATATAAGTCGTTAAAATGGTAAAATATTTGGTTGGTGAGGTATTCTTTAGCAAACAAAGCATTTTTTTCTTTCGATTTTATACTTTTTTCATGGTTGCATAAAAATTCGATTTATTTTAAATACACAGTTAAATTTTATTTTTAAATTCAATCTGTAAATAAAAAATATAAGTTAAAAAATAGTTTAAAAAAATGTATCTCTGTATTTCGACTGTATAATTAGTTTAGATTATGTTGTTATAATTGAATTAGGTCAACCCATATAAACGAAAATTTACAATTGATACTTATAATAAAAATAAAAGGTAACATAGTTAACAAAATTAGTTCTGGCACGTATAAAGTAAATATACAATTGATATTTTTTTTGCAAAATGGTACAAAGATTTCTACATAAAATAAGCCAATTAAAACAATTCAATTACCTTGAGATAAAATCAATTTGTTCATTGTCACGAACACTACTAATTTAAAATAGGAAAAAAAATTCGTTTTTATTATAAATAAATAATAATATTTATTTTTGTTATATTTTAGACAAAAACATATTGTAAAAATAGAACCATATATCTACGCATGACAACAAATCGAATACGAATATAAAAACTAGCTAGTATCCTTCAGCAGAGCCATTCCGTGACCTGCGGTTTAATTTCCTAATTAGTAGAACTGAAATTCATCTGCACAACACATTGCCTAACTAAACTGCGGAAATATTTCTATCATTACACATTTTCATTAGGATAGTGAAATTTAAAGTTGAAAATAATGGTATATTTATATCTGCAAAAAATTTACTTTTATATATCCTAAGATTCGCAAAAGGAATTTAAAAAATGTTATAATGTACATCCTTAATATGTCTCTCTGTCTATCTGTCTGTCCGTTAGTGCGCTTATAACTCGATTCACGTGTTTTTTTTTTAATTCATAGATAAGTTCTCTAGCCAGGTTATCGAATTTATATTGTTACGTTAGGGGACATAAGGAATAAGTAATTATTGACGATAATAGTAAATCTAGTCGGAAAAAAGTTTGCCGCCAGGTTGCTCTTTTGTAATACTAAACCGTTAAATATTGAACAAAATAATGTAGTAAAGATTTGTGCAGAATTAAAAGATCTGAAATAAAGTTCGCGATTATATTACAAAGAAATTTAAAAATGTTTGGGTTCTGTTTATGTGGACTTATGACCTTCAAAACATTAATCATTATAGAAATAAATGATTTCATCGTCATAAGTTCTTAATGTAGATATAATTTTCCCTTTAGAGCATCCAATTTGGCCGTATAGTTTAGGAAATAACTTTAAATAAGTTATATACGGTAAAATGTTTTTAATAACGCGCTAACTAAAGAAGTGCCGTATCGGAGCGTGGCAGAGGGAAAGATTCACATGCGCTCGGCCGGCATTGGGACTCCTTCGGCTCGGCCGTTGTCTTTTGATCGTCAATTGTTTATTTTGTTTTCAATATTTAACTTTTAAATTTAAACGGAACAAAAATTATTTGTACTTTTTCTTATGATTAGTTTTTGTTAGGTAATTTAGGTGTTGATTAGTTATTATTACATTAATATCTAATCGTGTTTGTACTTAATTCAACTATATTTTTCAAAAATCCTTTACAATATTTTCATAGTTCACGCGAGCGAAGGCGCGGGTATAGTTAGTACTTTATAAATTTACTTGGTTAAAAAATAATCTTAAAATCCAACGAGTTGGTTGTTCATAACTAGACCTACTCAGTGGCGTAGATAGCATTTTGCGATGGGAGGGGATAAATAAAAAAATTAAGTTCGGGGGCTCCCAAAATATGCAAAATAAAATAAAAAAAATTATTATTATAATTTTAAAAATTGAATGACTTTTTTTTTTTGATCATATACTAACTGTAGTTAGTAAAGCAATAACTTGAGAACCTTTTTTTTTTTACCACTTTTACTATTTTATACATACTAGAAGGCTTTGAAAAATTGTCTCTCAGTTAAAAAATGTTTTTGAGTTTTCTCATGATGCAGGCTCATGGGGGGTGATTGATCATCTTGATCCCCCCCCCCCTATCTACGCCACTGGACCTACTATATGCATAACACTTTTTCGGGTTAGGTAAGTATGTAAATATAAAAAAGTGCATGTTTATGTTTTACATCATAATATTTTTTTTAGTGAGTCAGTTGTGAAATACTTGGCAGTATGTTGGTAGGTATTGGGGGAACGTAAGGATATGCCGTTTTTTTGTAATTGTACGTATTTTATAAAAACGTACGTATTTTAGTAAAACAATATTTTATTTTGTTTTAAGCGCATCGATACATTGAAATTTCACAAGTTATATAATATATTGTCTGCTAAATAACGATGTGGCATTAATAATAAATAATGTATGTATAGTATGTTTTTTATTCATAATTTTTTATGTATCGTTCAATAAAACATAACGTGTTGTCGCTATGTATGTCCGGATATACTTTATTTTATTTTTATAGATGTGTAGCATCATATTTTGTTGATAGATAAGTTTTATTTCTTAATTATCAATAGTTTTGAAGCTGTGATTTTTCCCAATTTTACCAAGTGACGCTGATTTTTTTGGAACAAACAAGATATACTATTTGTTTCTAAAATAAATCTGAGGAACACCATATTTTTTAAGATTATTATATAGACTGGTTTATATTTTATATACTTTTTTGCAAAATCGGGCTCGACAGTTCTTTTTCAAACCGTAGCGATTTTTAAATAGTAACTTTTTATCTGTCTCCACTGTGTGACGCCTTGGCTAATCGGAACAGTCGGAAGTCTGCTGCAAGTATTATTGCATTCTAAAATTCTGAAAATAGACCAGTTACATATAAAAAATCTATATAAAGAGGATGAGTGAAATGTTATGTAGACCAGCGATCCTAGTAAATTAAAAATACACTCTACCTTCTCATCAATCACTCGCAAACATAAATGCAACTCTGGCAATCTGCAGCTAGCGATCATTATGCAACGTTACAGCATCACTTTTATAAATACACCTCCAAACTGTGTGATGAAACCGGAACTATAATATAGCAGAACGAGCCTAAATTTAACATTGAACGGCCTGTACGAGGTCTAGGGCCTGCGGTTGACCATGAGAAAGAACTACTACCGATGTTGATAACATTATACTGTGGCGTTCTATAAAACGCACTACCACGGTGTCGTATCTTAAGTAATTATGTCCAATTACCATGTACGCATCGCAAATAAACACTTTGTATTTTACATTGATATTCACTGCTTAAATTAGGAAACATTAATAGTGTAAAAATGTAAATTAATTACAATGAAGTTGTAGATTTTCTTGTTGATGATTATTATATTTATGAGTAGGTATTTTATATACTATATATTATATAGTAACGTTGGTATTAATTAAGTTTTGTTGGTACGAAATATATATATGTATATATTTTATATTTAAAAAAAAATTTTTTTTACTATACAACATGATCATGAATACATAATTTAATAGAACATTCTATGACCATGTTCAACACTATTAAAAAACAGTGAGAAACCATAAAAAACTATATATAAAATGACAGTTGTTTCCAATATCCTACTATAAGGCCATAATAAAATGTATTCGTAATTAGACCATTTTTTTGAAATTTAATATTTAATTGTGTCGACAGAAGATAGATCAGAAATAGATTTTTAAATTAAAAAATATATCTCGCCATTTTTAGACGGTATTGAAAGTGGTGAGTTAGTAAATGTATATTCTTGTACGTATTATTTGTATGTTTATTACTTAGTGCATGCTTTATGGATATATTTATATACAATGTGCATGATATATCAATTAGTTTTGTTAATGACTTTGATGTTAGTAAAACATTTTATTTATTATTTTTTTTAGATATTTTTACTGCAGTTTTTGTGTAATAGAATAAATATTGAATAAACACGCTTAGCTAGATTTTTGTATTTCAAGTTAAATACGAACATACGTAATATTGTCATATACATAAAATATGTGTCTCGTATTTATCCTAGAGAAAATATACATATGGTATTCATAAGTTGACTTGACAGACATTTCATATCTATCACAGTGTTATGTCGACAGAATTGTGTTGAACGTATTGCCCAATCTGACAGTAAATGTGTCAAGGCTGCTTACGCACTACTTAGGTCTATTTTGTGTGTTAGATACACAATGGGCAAAGCGTAAGGTTGTGCGTTCAGGGTTACAAACGCACATTTGATCAAGTAACAAGTGCACACTGTTAATTGATTAATAACTTCATATATGTCGCTTTGAGGAATCTATGTCAATTACATCAATATTTATATTTCAACCGTGAATGTAATTAATGATTTTTTTGTTGTCACAGAAAGCTGATAGCAGAAAGTATATCCTTATCAAATGTGTGTATACGATAAAATCCCACACTAAATAATACAGGGTGATTATTATTACTGAATTTCTAATGTCTAAAATAAATGTTTACTGATTTTTCTCTTCTTTCGCCTTCGTTATAGTCCAAGAGGCGAGCGACAAAAATTGCAACTACTTTCTAAAGGCTGATTTTTTTATATTACGTCACATTTGTGGTGTAGAGATACAGCCTGCCGTCGGTCAGCTAGTTTCGTTAGCGTTTGGCGCAGGGGCGGCTTTATTTTTATAAAAATGTTGCAACCTCTTTATAAAATCTGAAAATTTATTTGTAAGCAGTATTTTAAGTAAGAACCCTTTTTATCATAATCAGCCTTCAAAATCTTGCAACCGGGCGCGTCAGCAGCGCGTTTAACTTAATGAGTTTAACGCGCGCAATTTTTGTCGCTCAACTCCCCGACTATTAAGTAGGAAGTGGTTTCTTTTATTGCACGCGCGGTTAATTTTAAAACTATTGATTCATATTTTCATGTTGTTTGTGATCACTCTATTAATATTATATAAAGTACTACCTTAAGAAGATAACATCCAATAAGATATCACGATTTTTTAGTATACAATTTTTATATAACATATATGTGTAATCTACAAATGAAATAGATATTTAGGAAAATTTAATACATATTTACTTAACGTAGCTTCTAAATAATGATGTAGGTATTATAGAGTTATGTAGATAGAAAAAAAGCTTTCATGTAACATTAAATATATTAGATTTTTTCTAGATTTTTTTAACCCATGCACGTTGATACAGATGTATTTTTTACTTAATTTGTATTTCTATAATTATTATTCATGGGAAATGATTCAATTTCCAATTTTGTAAGTATTTCTTTTAAATCTACGCATGGACATTTTTACTATAATTAGAGATTAGAACGATGTATTTTTGTATAAAAAATTTAATCCTTTTAGTCCTCAGTACCTCGACCCTTTTGTAAATTTATTACCATACTTCTGAAACTTCTTTTTTATTTACGAAAATTCTTAAAAATGGGACATTTTCAAACGTGCAGCCGTGGAATTTTCCGGGCAGCGGACTGAAAAAACGGTCCAAGATATTTGTCGGACAAAATGACCAATGGTTTTGTAAAAATATTTATTTAATAATCCTACAAATTTCAGGTAGCTAGTAATAAACTATAATAACCTCGTTATTTTGACATGGTGGAGGTGGTAGACTAGGTGATACCCCACTATTTTTGTCCGACAATTTTTATTTTATTTTCTCACCATATTATCTTAGTTACAATCTATTGGCCATTTTGTCCGACAAATTTCTTGGGCCGTTTTTCCAGTCCTCCGCGCCGCCCGGAAAATTCCGTGACTGCACGTTCGAAAATGTCCCATTTTTAAGAATTTTCGCAAATAAAAAAGTTGTTAGACTCGTCAAAAAGAAGCCACTCACGAAGTTTCAGAAGTATGGTATAAAACTAACAAAAGGGTCGAGGTACTGAAGACTATTTAGTTTTATATGATGAATACCTGTATAATATATGCATAAGCCAAATAGTTTGTAAATTTCAGTCATATAATGTATATTTAATAAAATTGTTAGCACCTAACATTTATTTAGAAAACTTCATTCAAAAAAACGTATGTTAATGATTTAAGTAAACTGATATTTTTAAAGAAAACTGTGAAATATTTGCAAATGTATCATCGTACTGGGAATAATATAACACGCACATAAAAATGAACAAGTACAATAAAAACATACGCAATAACACGCACATTAAAGAAGTGATAATGACCTTAAATGTTGCACGTGCATGTAAAGAGAATCAGAGCTTATCAAGACTTCTAACAAAACAATGACCAAATGTACATGAACAAATACAAAATCATTATCCGTGAGAAGCGAATGCATTTCATGCAACAAAACTATGTATAGGTGTATACGTACAAAAATGTAAGATTCTTACGGCAGTGTAAAATGACATAATAATAGCCACCTTTTTATAAAAAGTAAGTATGCCAAATTCTTTTTATTTTTATTTCATTTTACAAATTATAAATAGTATAGTTTATGTAAGCAGTACTCAAGTCTTCAATTACATTTTCTTCTATCCACAAGAACGAAAATGAGCTGCTACTATTATTATAAGGTGAATGTTGACCATTAAAATGTATTTTGTTTTATTTAATTAAAATTAAAATGTAAACTATTTTGCAAATCAAGGATCGTTTTATAGCTGTAGATTTGTAGATTATTAAAATCAATCAATTATGTATATTATTATATGACAGTATTTTAATTGTTTTAAATATTTGTGTATGAAATGTCTTACAAATAATGTTTTTCTATCGCTGAAATCTGAGGATGAAGTTAAAAAAAAGAATGAGAAATAAAAAAGAGTGTCCTGTCTAAATCATCGAGCATGGAAGGCAAAAAAAAGTCTGAGGATCTGTAGTAAAAGCAGTTGTCAGTTTTCGGCGATTTTTTTTTTTTGTTACACCGAAAAATCCAAAAACCTACATTCAATTTTAACCATTATTTGTTTTTTTTTCAAATCAATTCTAAATTTTAATTTATATTTTAGCCAGCAAATATATAATTTTAATTTCCTGATTTTGTCAAAGAACTATTTCACAGTTATTAATCTATCATTTTATTTGAACATATATATATAAATTTATTTTTCATGGCCAATATCGTATCCACGTGTGCTTTGAAATAATTTCGGATATTAAAAGCAGAATTATTTTTTTTTGTGAGCTAATTCATTTTAATCTACAGATTCTAAGGAATCCACTGACTCAATGATCACAAAGATAACATTTAAATTGTCAAAGTTACTGTAAAAAATGTCTGAATAAACTAGGCGTAAAAACTATAATATTTTCCCGGATTCAGACTAATATCTATAACATTTTAAATAAAAATGTTATATTAAAATCATATTAGTTATATTTATTAATAATGGTAGATACGAGTTAATTAAATAGTATACACTTGAATAAATATTTATCTTTAATTTTTCCTAGTCTCTAAAATCGCTTGACTAACCGCTCTAAAGCTGTAATTAGTCCATTTAAAGTTTAAGCATTACACTGAATATCATAGTGATATTTGTTTTTGTAAACACCTAAAGTGTTGGTGTAGATGACAACCTATTTATGCATCAAACCGAAAAAAACATGTATTTGACGAAGAGTTTTAAAAAACCAGCGTGTCATTCAAACTGTAATTAAATTGTAAGATTCATAATTTCTAAAATTATGTGCGTATATACATGTAGTTACCTTTTATAATTTTATTGCGGATTTTCAGTAACGGAATTATTTTATTTAAATAAATAAAATTTCGACGAATACCGTAATTCAGAAAAGTGTCAAATTGTTTTTGATATTTTATACACTTTTTTCGCTAACCTTTGAGTTTTTATTTACCAATATTTTTAATAATATTTGTTACATTTATATTCTTTTGAAAAAACGTTCATCGTTTTTTGCAATGACTTAAATCACACAGTTAAAAGTTAAAGTTAATAAAAATAATCGTAATTATTGCTAAAGACATTTCTTGTTGCAAACAAAATATATAAATACACTAATATACTTCGTTATATGGTTGGGATACGTTATAATAAAATTGGACGTAAAGCGAAATGCTGTTTAATGAATTATTAAATACATATATATTCATAGGGGATTTCCTGATTTTAAGACTGTATATCGAAACTTAGCAATAAGAAAATGACGTTATAACGAAAAGTTGTATAAAAAATGGCCGTAAGCGAAGTATTAGTATAGCTAATTTGAAAATTATTTTTAATAATAAATTATTGTTTGAATTAAATTTCGTATTATGAACAACCTTTTTGTTCTATTTAATGCGTATTTTATATCACCACTATATTATTTGTTGTATTTTGAAAAATTTGAATTGAAACATTAATTTCTTATACTCACTATAACTCATTTATACAGCCGTATAGGAAAGTAAAATTAAAAAATAATGGTTGAAATTAAAAATACAGACAGATAAAAAAATCGAATGGAAAAAATATTTTTGTTATTTGTTCATTTTATCTCTTATTCCCTTAAAAATTATATTTTTCTTATTTAAATTTGTTTAAAAACTGATAACCTAACCTCAACCGTATTTTTTATTTATCTAATCTATTTTACCAAAATTTTGTTAATACTTAAATTATTATTAGTTGAACTTATTTCTTAACTACGCCACTGCAGATTATTTGTTACATTATTTAATAATATCTACCATCTCTAGCTAATTGAAAAGGAAGTAGTATACCAGAAACAATGACGCACCATACCGAATTACCGTAATGCTATAGCATTTTCAAGAAACCGCAAACGGATTTGAATTTACAATTCAATGCGTTTGCACCAAAAAGCAGCGGGAAACAGCATTTCTAAAATGCAATTAAACAAAAGTGCGTGACCGCGGATCGCGTTGCGTGTCGCACTGTTGTCGTGCCTCTTCTACTTTCACAGCCCACCAACTATGTGTGTGTATAGCCAAAAACTCGTGACAGTTCCAAAAAAAAATTACATCGAATTCTTACTGTTTTTATTATCGAACAGTATAAATTAAACATTTTATATATTATTGTTTCTATGCAAGTTATTCGGAAGCTAAAACGACTAGTATTGCCTTTTGAAGAATTTTCTATTTTTTTATTCTTTAATAAGGTACTGGCACCAGTTTTGGATATGACCCCAGTAATGGCTATTTTTAAATTAAATGTACTGAATTAGAAATATTTGCTGATATTTGATTACTACCATTTCTGAATATTAATCTATATATACATTTAACTGCCTTACAGCGTGATTTCATGACAATCGGCCAATAGATGTCAAAATTTAAACTAATTATTAGTATAATTTATTTGTTAATTATTATAATATCATAGCAACTGCTTTACATTCTTTTAAATTTGACGATTTTTTCTTTTATAAATTTTGTGTCGTAGTACTTATCATTTTGTAATCATTAGCAAGTGTCATAGGTTTTTACTTTAACCATTACCGGAGAAAAAACAAACAAAATAAAGGGCTACAATAAAAAAAAAAAACTATATTTGCCAACTTTGGTAATTAATTTGATTAAATAGTTACTTGTTTTATTAGTAATATGAGTTCATGAGAATTACAAAAAAGAAGCCCGTCAATCATAAAAATAGTAAACCTTGCTCTTATAGCGACCATAACTGGTGCCAGTGCCTTATTATTGTTTTTATGCAAGTTATTCAGAAGCTGAAATGACTAGTACTGCCATTTTGAAGAATTTTATGTTTTTATTCTTTAGTATGGCTTTTCGAGCATAGAAAAATTTCGTTCCTTTCAATTCACTTTACTAGTTTTCGTTCTATTAATTAATTCATAACGGCATACTTGCATCTTTTTTTTCAAAAACTCAAATTTTCATTTCGTTATTGTTGTTTGACTTCTCTTTAATATTTAATGTTTTTTGTTTTAACATGTATGGTGGTAGTTCCATTTAACAGCAAAATTATTATTGACTAATTCATTTTCAGTCTGTAACTGAAATTACTATTAACTTAATTTTAATTTGTAGAAGTCTTTTTTTAATCTTAAAAATATATATTGAAAACATGCCCATAAAAATTATAAAAAGTAAAAAATAATTATAAGTGAAATAATTTAACTTTTTTATGAATTAGTGATTACATCCATTAATACATTAAACATACTATTATGGCTCATTATACCTACTTTAATTCCTTACTTTATCAAAGAGGAAGTAGGTACCTACATAATGAGTGTAACATTTATCTCGTGTTTGGATAAAATATTTTAAAATGTATTACAAATTATTAATTATTAATGTTGTAAACTGTAAAATAATGATTCAATAATAAAGAAAAAAACTGTAGAAATAGCGCTATTTGTTCAAATAAAGTATTCATAGATATTTATGGTTTTTGTTACAATGTTATTTTATATATTATATTATAATTATTAATTAATATATATAACAATTACTATAAATGTTATCAATGCTCGGTTTCAATAAACAAGAACATAATAATAATCGAACATATAATAATCTGTCAAATCTGTTAGATATCTATTGTTTTCGAAACCGGACATATATGTAATAAAGATAATAGAGTAGGTACATCTAATCTTACGTACTGCTGATTTTCTATAAAAAAATACATCTTATTAACAGCATCAGTGCCTGGTTACTACTACACGTACACAAAATCTGCAGGTGAAACACACAAAAAATAGCACCGACAAAAAATTAACGAATCTGATAAACCGGTTTCATCAGAAAGCCTGTTCCATAATTCGATTGTTTTCAACCATTTTCCTATAACTGAATATAATTTTCGTGCAATTTTAGCAATGTATATTTTTTAAATCTTAAAATGTATTGAAAATATTTGCCTTGGGAACCGCGGGACTTTCTTATACGTAATCCTAACAGTGAATAGTGTACGTGACTTTTATTTTATTAAAATTAATAAGATAGGATAAAATGAATGGGACATACACTATAGATAATATTATTCTCTACATTATATACCTATCAAATGAACTTTTTTGAACGTAATAACTGAAAACGGATGTTTACTCTTGTCAATTTTTGAATTTATACTATTGTATATTTCATAAACATGGTATAAGAAAGTAATACAATTACTAACTCCAAAAACGACTAATGATGGAAGGGAGAAATTTTATATTTAGGATAGATCAAAATGGATAATTCCATCAAAATCCGGATTTCGAAAAAAATCGGCTTCACTATGCTTACTTATATTATTGTATATTTCATATACATGGTATAAGAAAGTAAAAACTGTTTTAATAAATAATCTTATTTTATTATCATTAATATGATAACAGTAATAAATGCGTGATATTAAGTACTGCACAAGTAAGTATTTTCTATTATTAATATATCAAACTATATACTTATAATTAAAATTAAATGTGATGCAATAATAATATGATATCTGATAAATATTTATTCATACAAGGACTGGCCCTAAGTCCAATTTTTCTTTGTTCTTATTTAACATCAAAATGCTTGCATATATAAATTATAACACAAAAAATCGTGCACTCAAAGTTTGAACACGCTGATAGATTAATTAATATTCCTTATAAGTACAAAGATAAAGCTTTTATACCATTTTCATAGAATAAAGTTAACATTATTTGATTGTTACGACGTGGTCATATTTTCGGTATGCATTTTATTATGACGCATATTACAGCATATTTATTATTTGTCGACATTTGTGTGGATGTGGTCAAATAAATGAACGTATTATTATTTTTAATACGATATTCAATTTGGATGCGTTATACAATTTTCTAAATAACAAGCATAATCATTTAGTTTTAAACCAGGCATGTCAAACATGCAGCAAAAGCTGTGGTCGGCCATTCCTCCGAAATAAAATAACTAACAAAAAAATTACCTTTTCTGTATTTTAAGTAATTTTATTGTAGTGTAAGTTTATTATGTACTTGGAAAAAACAGCGTTTGTGTATCTTTTCACGTATTAATCTTTTCAAAAACAAAATTTTTGAAAGGCTAAGATAAACGAATCAGCTTCTATACCTTCAATTTTGAAAATTTTATAAGACCAAAATATTTAAGAAATTTTGATATTTTTATTTGTGAAAAACGATGCCAAATATTTACTAAAATAGTACTTATGTTAGAAAATATTATTTTGTAGGTTTACTCTTCTATTTTATAATGTTGCTGTTTAATTATTTAACAATAATTGTAAGAGTTATAGTATTTATTTTTAAGTAATTTCAAGTAATAGTTTTTAGAGCATTATCACTCAACTTTACAAATGTATTAGTAGATGTCACTGAAATACTTTTTACCCATCCAAATAGTAAAATTTCTAAATAACTTTTACTCTTTTTGCGATATCTCTTTTCATAAATAAATATTTATTTTGAAATATATTTAATTTTAATAACTAAAAGACAAGGTATTTAAAATAAAATATTTTTTTTTAATATATTGAAAATATAAAAATATTATATTTTGTGTAAATTACTTTTTTGAAAGGTGATTGATGATTTCATGAAAGAGCAATTTTGAAAAAATTCAAAACTAAAATTATTACCTATTTATTTTCTAACATTTACTAGCTTTTCTCACCCGTCACAATATTAAAAATATCATATAAATAGTAATTATTAATCAAACATTTTAATGGTTAAAAGAAATGCTGTTATTCAGGCATCACATAAAAAATAACTGTTATGCCGTGTTTAGACCAAAAAGACGAAATAGCAGCACGGTGTTTTTTGACAAAATGGCAACAAACTCTATAAGTACATTAAATACGAAGTGTTTTAAAACCACCGTGTTGCAGTTTGGTCTAAACACGACATTAGGATTGTCTATCGTTTGTCTGAATTTTAAGAGTATACATATATCTGAAAGAGGTTGATGGATATTTCATGAGTGTATCACCCATCAAAAGCAATTAAATTTTACAGCAAGAACAGTAAAAATATTGTATTCTTTCTTTAAGTAATATTGGCAGTACTTGCGTGTTTAGGAAAAAGGCAATAATATGATTTTATCAAAGTGTTTGGTTTTAGTACAATTAAGATTGTATAAACGATTTCTTACACTTTACTGGGGGAAAAATCAATAAAAAATGGTTTTATTAATGAGATACAAGCCTTTTTAGTTTACTGCTTTTCGTAATTTGGTTGCTTATTCAAAGTGTGAAGGCAGTAAATACTCTTTCCAAAACATAAAGGTAGTCAAGTTTATATATAATTTTAGCATGTAATAAGACACTAGCATTAATTCACCCTCAAACTATTTGTACAGTTAAGTGGAACTTGAAAGTGCTAAAAACTTTGATCCTATTTTTTTCAATTTTTACATTTTTATTTAGCAGAATAGCTCTTTATTTAAGTGTAGGTACTAACATGTATTACATGTATGCAACTGATAACAACATGGATATTATACAAACATAGTAAAATTTGGAGTTAAAATGAAATGACCCTTATGTGGCTCGTGGTACAAACTGAGTTTTATATACAGTTAAAAGACAAACTGCCCAAGTGAAAGAAAAATTTGAATTATGCTGTCATCTATGAATTTGCACTCTTTCCTGTAACTTCTTTGTTAAAAACCATTACTAATCTGAAACAAACTTTAAGTACTTCGTATGGAGATTTTACTAGGAAAAATTCTATAATAGTACCGGATATTACATAAATATTTAAAAAAATATATATATTTGTATTTTTCTAGGAACGGGTATCTTTTTTGCTTCAATCTTCTTAAATGTTGCTGAATCTCATAATCATATATGGGAATTATTTATTTCTAATACTGTCCATATACATCATAAGTAGTTTTGAGAAAAAATGCATTTATAACAATTATTTCAATATGGAGAAATATTTTTGAATTTAAAAAAGTAAAATGATCAGTTTCGGATATGTCGACAAAGTCAAATATGGAACAGTATTGGAAATAGATGACTTATACGTAAGGGATAATTAAGTTATAAAAATAAGATACATCATACATTATTTGTAAAAAAACAAAATGTTCAGTTTGTCGTTAGAAGACAAGAATCATTAATGATTTCGTAATCAATTTACAAATGCATATATGCGTAAACATTTAAGATTTCCTGTTTCTAGCAAGGTCAAATCAACGTTTCTTATGTCCAAAAATCGTACAAAAACTAAAACTTTATTATATTTTTATATCAAGAAAACTGATTTGCAGATTAGGTTTAAGCATTATCTTAAATTTATTATTTCAATTAAATTTTATAAATAATAAGTGAATCAATTTGATAAGATAAATGCCAACTTCATTTTATCTGCATGTATAATGAATATGATATTAGTTACGCGTATAAAATATTATTACAAACGTATTTATAAATACGAAGTACTGGTTTTCAATAACGCTATAAGAAGATGTATTACGAAATTTGAAAAGTAAACAATATGAACCCTAATTTTTGAAGCCATGACACTGGAGTGTTAAGGTCATCTTGTATACTAATTATTGAACTTGAATTTGTAATGGTTTCGAGGACTTTAGATATAATAATAGTTATTTTTTTATTATATTTAATAGAAATTATAGTTTATTGAATTCTATTTATTGTTTTAAATACAAATATCATTCATAGTTTATAGAAATTATTATGCAGCAGCAATTGAAATTTAGAAAGTATTTTAAAATCTTATAATAACTCATTACACATTTTTATAGATGGTGTCCCAAAGAAAATAACCAGTTGTCATTTTCAAATGCATGCTGTTATTGAAAAAAATAAAAGTAGCGTTGAAAAGAAGCAGTTTTGAATGGGTATATAAATAAAATTTAATAAAATATCTGTGCATCAATTTATTTTATTGATGAAAAATATGTTAAAATTATCGATAATTCTGTTAAAAATAATACAAAAAATTATTTTAATGCGGATTTATTGCCCAAAAATAGAGTGCTGTAACACATAAGTTTAAATAAATAATGAGTTATAACCTTTTTAGTACGGTTTCATTCTTAACTTTTTGTTTTCAATATTTAATACGGACCCCCCTTACAAGAATTGCCATACACTTTTCCTCTCGAAAAGAATAAAATTGCAGATTCTCCTCTTTTCAACGCATTTTTTTTTTCAATAACTGCATCCATTTGAAAATGATAGCTGATTAGTTTCAACACCTTCCCGTTGGACATCCTGTACATGTTTAAGTTTTTTTGTAGAAGTAGTGCCTGCTAG
Organism: Sialis fuliginosa; assembly: GCA_961205875.1. NCBI lineage: Eukaryota > Metazoa > Arthropoda > Insecta > Megaloptera > Sialidae > Sialis > Sialis fuliginosa. The sequence continues at coordinate 17,113,546 of OY540812.1, forward strand.
TAAAAAAAGAGTTGAGTTGATATAAAAGTACCCATTAAATATAAGTATGCATACATTTTTATTACACGGATTTGTTATCTGAAAACATATATATACATATGTATACAAGATATAGCAACAAAAAGAACTCACAGAAAAAGCCCAATGCCCAATATACAAAACTAAATTCACTCATGGCTGTTCAATTACGTAATAAAAGTGACCTACACGCAGTGTCAATATCTTCATCTTTATCTAGCACGCAAACGCACTACCGCGTCTATTTTTTATAAACTTCGTAGACTCATACGCAACAAAGAAAACTTGTTTGTTTGTGATTGCATTTGGATCTATTTCTCTCTGTCAGATGCGGAACAAGAAAACTCCCAGTAATCAAATTCTTATCTATCGTTCTTAACGCACACGCATGTTGTTTTGCAAGAGAGGTGGGGGGGGGGGATTGTTGAAGGTCAGTATACAGTGAGGTGGGGGGATGCAAAAACTGGCGTCTTTTTAGTAAGAAAACTCAACACTAAAATATACTGGATCTTCCATAATCTAGAACTCTTTAGTTTTATTATAATGTTCAAGGCCAAATCCAAACTCTGAAAAATTCATCAAAATTGCAAATGTGAACTTTGTATACATATATGCAACAAATAAAAATAAAACGACAATACTTATATAAAATACATATTAAATACAACAAAAACAGATAGACATATCATCGCTAAACTTCGCTATTAAAATATTCAGCTGTTTGTTTTTATGTGTATATATATATGTACAAAATATGCTGTACATTAGAATAAATAAAATAAATTATAAACATTTAATACACGTATCAAATCATCAGTATAATTAAATTATAAATAAGGCAGGCATTCTCACATGTACGAATGAATTGAAGTACTTGTAATAGACAAAAGCATCTATCACGTGTATTAAACAGAACACATGCTTAACCTATAAGAAGAATTATAAAATGCGACATACCGAGTAATAGTTTCTATAAGGTGTATCAAAGTCCGGTGTGCAGACATAAATAGACACTGATGTATCACCACAAACACAGCTCTAAATATAATAAAATCACCCTTTACTAATAACTTGTTTACAGTATCGTCCGTCCGTCCGTCCGTCGAGCCAACCAACCAACCAAGCCACTAACCAATGAGCTAACCAAACTAACAAACCGAACGCAAGTGCAACACGGTAAATACACGCACAGCAGTAAGTGACAATGATCCTGCACGCACTACAATTCGTTATCAGGAACAAACAAGAGCCAACAACTTGTCGGCCGCGCTAGCAGTGGTCGAGTGATGATGATGATGACAGAGAGAGAGGTAGAGCGCGCGCAAACAGTGCGCGAAACGCGAGCCCGCCTGCGTTTGGCCTTCGTGTCCTTCCGCAACTGAAACTTACGCACTCACTAGGCCAACGTGGCGAGCAAGTGCACGACAAAGATCGCCTAAGGAGGAGGAGGTAGTCACGAGAGAGACGCCGCAATCCGCGATCTATTGCACACAGCACGCATTGTTACACTACTGCCGCGCTCGCACACATGCGTGCGTTAGACTGCGAGAGCGCTATTCGCACCTCATGCGGACGTGACAAAGTTAACCGCTCGCACTAGGTACCACGCTCTCGCATACCTACTACTGCTGCTCTTGCCGATGCATATGTTGTGCGTTGTTTTATCTAGCATATCTACTCACTCTCTATAATAACGGACAAATATATAGCTGATCAAAATAAAAATTAACACTCATATTACCACCGACAAATATCATTGTACATTCTAAAATATTAAATTAAGAACTAGATCGAATCAAACAATATAAAACACTAAATTAATATGAATCACGCATCATTAAAAGTAAACATAATATACAATTAACATATTTTAAATACCTATCATACAACGATTATATTAATTTATACATAACGAATTTTTTATAAATATACCTTACCTATCATTCCTATACAAAAAGGTTACATCGTTTAAGTCCAATATTAACGACACCACATTGAGTTTCTATTTTTTATCTGTACCGAAAAGTAGGTGAAATTTTGCACACAATTTTCGTACATCATGTCGACCTCTTAAACACTAATGAAACCATACCACCTGCACGTGCGTACTAACTGTATAGTTTTAGGGAAATTGTAGAGAAAATAATGTTGTTAATGTGAATATATAGTCAAATTCAATTGTACACAAACATACACAAAGAAAAAAAATGCAAACCAGTATGCTCTTGACAGAGTTGTAGTAGTTAGTTTAATGTTTTTCTAACTGGTTGCTGATTTTTATTTGATACCAGTTAGCGAAATAATGTATTTTTTATCATTCGGCCCTGACTTCTTCATGGTTGTCTTCTTCAGATTAAACTGGTATTTGATTTAATATTGTAACGTTTTTACCTTCTATTATTTGATATTTTAGGCAAACTATTAATTATTTCCGTTTTTTTACATAAAATTCTACTTTTTATTCAAGTCCCTTGAATTTTAATTTTTTAATTGAATTTTTTTATTGATTATTTATCCAATTTAATTTGTTTTAAGTGGAAGTTAATTTTTTTTACCTTCTATTATTTGATATTTTAGCAAACTATTATTTATTTCCGTTTTTTAACGTAAAAAATTCTACTTTTTATTCAAGTCCCTTGATTAAGATACAATTTTAATTATTTATTGATTATTTATCCAACTTAATTTGTTTCAATTTTGGAACTATTTAATTACTACTTACTTTTATAAACATTTTTTTTGTAACAAAGCTTTTGAAAAACTATGTATTGTATCACAAAATGTATAAATATTTTTATTATTAACTGAAAATTTAATATTATAAAACTCTAAAATACAACATTAACTAATCAGAAATTAATTAGTGCTTTTATAAATGTTAGCTGGATGTACATGCTTTATGAAACTATAGAGAAAAACTATACATTCAGATATCGGGGTCTTTAAATAGTTATTATGTACAACTGATTACTCGTACAAATGTCAAAAGTCTATATAATCCTGACTACTAAAAACGCACCACCAGCCGATGCTGGGGATTTTTGCGTTTCGAGGATATATGTAGTTGCAATACTTATTACAAAAACTAGCAATGTTGTGAATGCTATTGATTGTATTTTCAAGTACCTGATTTAATAAACTGATAGATACGACATATTGTGAAGCATTTACAAATAAATGTTATGACGGTTAATCGATTAATTAATATTGGGGATTTAAAAACCTTAAATATGCAGCGTTAATAATTTAATTTAACAGATATGATTTATCTTCTAGTAACAATTTATAATTACACATAGGAAGATTAAAATGCCCCTGATGGGTATCGCAAATTGATTTTTTTTGTTAGATAATTAAGTAAAGTATACAAATATAGAGTATTCTCGTTTCGATGCATTACTAAAGTGTAATAATCATTTTTCGTAAAATTTTGACATTTGCTGCTTGACAAAAAAATAAATTTTATTTTTCAAAAATCATGTAAGCCATAATCATTACAAAAAATAAAACGGACAAGTGCGTATTGGGCACGCACAAATAGGGTTCCGTAGCAATTCTCACTACGATTTATAAAAAAAGAGTTATTTCAAAATTTTTCATAAACTATTCTTGCTACAGTGTTCGATATAATTTTCATTTAATGTACTAATTAAAAGCTACATTCTGGAATTTTTTCAGATTTTTTGCATCGGTAGTTTAGAAATTAGAAGGGGAGATGCTCTGATAACGACATTGAAAAGCAAAAATATTGTAGGTTAAAATCAAAAAGTCATAAGACATTTTTTGTTGCATTTTAGGAGACCTATCTATCTCACTCAATGGAGTTAGTGAAAAAAATTTGAGTACACCAAAAAAATTTTGACAGGGTTTGTTATAATTTTCAGTGAAAGCTATATTCTGGATTTTTTTCAGATTTTTAAAATCGATAGCTTAAAAAATACAGGGGGGGGGGACGCTCTGATAACGACTTATATTATAATAGGCACCTACAGAAACATTTTTCCTATATACATCAACCCTAAAAAAATCGATTTTTATAAACTTGGCCGATACTAATAAAATGTTGTATACATAATATGTATGATTTCTTATTCTAAATCTAAATAAATTATCATTAAATTTTGTAATATAAAAAACATAAAATATACTTCACGTGAAAAAAAATGGTTTTTATAAATATAATTTTTAATAATTGATTTTAGGAAATTAAAAATACGACAAAAATGTATTTTTAACCAAAGCAACTTTGAACCCTCCAAGTACATAATTAACTCAATAATATTTTGTATTATATTATCTATGTTGCGATCCGGGGCTACACTGTATAGAATTTTTGTTATATTAAATTTGAATAGTTTTAACAACGAATATTTAAAACTTGTACATTATCAAGTACTTGTGATAGTTCTGTTGACATTATTTGTCTAAGCTGGATGTCTTTAATAATCACCAGTTTTTTTTAAATTTATCAATAGCTCTAGGACCTATTAAAATGCAAAACACTGGTTACCTACCATTTAAAAAATTTATTTCAGAATTATTTACTTAATATACTTTATTTAATCAATTTAAATTAATCTTGTATGTATATGTGAATATCGATAAGATAAAGAAATAATAGAAATTATGTCTTAGATTTTCTATATTTTTTTTTTAATCTAACGTAATATTTATTACTCGCATAATTTTCACTAACGATATAAGTACCTATGTATATAAGATATAACTCGACTACAATCTAAAATCCAAATTATTCTAGATTTTATTTCGAACTGCGGAATTATAAAAAAGATAATAAGACAGAACTTTTATTGTTAAGACTTATGATGGAATAAAAAAATAACAAATTGAGTCAAAATTAGGTGCTATTAGAGCAGGGATCACCAAACTTTTCGATAAACGGGCCGGATCGAATTTTTTTTAAACATGAGGGGCCGGACGAAAAATATTCTTATTGGAATCCTATTTATTTACATGTGCAATTAGCTATGTAAATAGAGTATATATCGTTTATAATGGAAAAAATCTATTCAAATGTAGATAAATACACATATTTATATCAAATCCTTAAATTATATAAAATTAATATTTCTTATATGTATAAAAAATATTTATATATATGTATAAAAATCTGGGGCCGGTTTTTCTCCAAATTTTAAAACAAATATTGCACTACTGCAAGACTTGTAGATACACATTGCAATACTCAAAGCAGTAGTTTAGTATTATTATTTTTACTATTTTGAGTTTTTAAATAAACTATATAATAACACATTGTTTTTTTAATTTTTTGCTTTTGAATGTTTTTTAGTATTTTTGATCAGATATTATTTTCACGTTTTTAAAGACAAAAGTTATTTTTCGTCATTGCATTGGTACGTGAAAATTTCATATGACTTTCAAATTATTTAAGACTTCTGCTCAGAGCTGTTAATATTTCAAGTAAAAAAACTTTAAAAAAAGTACTTCAAGTATTTTTTGGTACTTGAAGTACTTTACTTCAAGTATATTTAAAAATAGTAAAACGTAGTTGAACAAGAACTTTTTTAAGTACTGTCACTTAGTATTTGGTATTTGTACTTCAAGTACTAAATGAGTATTTCATATATGTATATCTGCTTCTGCTGATAAGTCATACTGTCTGTACTCATGTGATTTAAATTTCGAGTCTTGATTAGATTCTTATACACAGGTTTTAAAAAGTAAAAATGATGTTAGTTAACAGAGTTAACACGATGTAGTAGTACTCAAAACTGTATGTAAAATGTTTTTAGTTAGATGTTAACACTTTTGCGGACAGTACTTTTGATGAAATGTCTCACAGAAATGCACACATTTTTTTGTTATATTTTTTAAATAGCCTCTATGTATACATATTAGTTATGGGCTATGCGATTTATAGGGAAGGAGACTAATCAACAACATGATTTTAAATAGAAAATTTATCTGTATTTGTAGTCATGTGCAGAGCCGGTCTTAGCAAGTCTGGCGCTATCGGCGAGATTTATTTTTCCGCCCTTTCTCACCAAAAATGTCAATTAAAATTGATAAATTAACAAATAAGTTGAATAGTTAATATCTCAGCTTGCTGCGATCCTACAGACTCCAACTTAAAAAAAAATACATATATATCTTACACCATTAACTTTAAGACTATCAAATGCAGTCGAGACCTCCTTCCCCTATTATTAACAAATCAATATTGATAAATTAACAAATAAGTTAATAGTAAATATTTCAGCTTCGCGCGATCCCACAAACTCCATTTTTTTTAAATATTTCTTACACCCATTAATTTTAAGACTATCAAATGCCCTAAGACCGCCGAGACCTCCTTCCCTTATTATTAACAAATAAAAATTGATAAATTAATAAATAAGTTGAATAGTTACTCAAGGTGTCCACTGGTTTTTGGAAATAAAATTCCCTGACTTTTCCCTGACCATAGATTCAAAATTCCCTGACTCGGGGGGCCCCGGAGCAAGAATGTGCAAAAATAATATTTGAAGACCCTTTTTTTTTACACTTGTTACATACTTTCAATTCAATGACCTTTTTCTTTTTTCCCTGACTTTCTAAAAAAAATTAATAAATTACCCGACTTTTAAGAATTTTAAATAAATTCCCTGACCACTTTAGGCTTCCCTGAGTTTCCAGAAAGTGGACACCCTGATTACTATTTCAGTTTGGCGCAATCCTACAGACTTCAAAAAAGTTTACTTTAAAATTATAGCCTATATACTGATTTGAACCTTACCCCCCCTTCCCTAAAGCCGGCGCTGGTCATGTGCACATATGTTCCTTTCGTTGGTGACTGCAAATGCAGACGCTGTTCGCGAAAGTGTTAAATGTACTGTGAATAAAACTGAACCACACGTTTTAATTACTACGGTCCTGTAATGAAACACAAACAAGAATCGTATGACGCGTGCGCAACACAAATCCGTCGCGCCGCACTGACCTAACGCATATACACACAACGACAACGAAGCTACTTCCTCTACGTGTCTCTCTTGCATGCTCGCCCAACGCAGAGTCCTCGCTCTCACGCACGCATCTAAACTGCTCCGCCAACTTTTCCGGTATTCATATGTATATGATTTTGCAATGATCTATTATAAGTAAAATTTCTTTGTATTGTGATTCATAATTCTCCTGGTATAAAGATTTTTTTAACATACATATATGGTATATGTTTTTTTACTATTTAAAAAAATTGCATCCAGATGTTTCGAATTTCTGAAATTAGTCATTTTGTATATTTGTAAGAAATATATTCAGGTTTGTGATAGATTTTTAATATGAATTAAACTGGCTTATCTTAAAACAGGCCTGACCAACCCGAATTGCACCACGGGCAGCATTAACGACCTAAAATTTTCCGAGGGTCACGCATAAATACGAAATTTTGTAAAAAATGGATTTACTGGTTTTAAATTTTTTTCTAATCATTTTTTTTTTTAAGTAGAACTTCGACTTTCCCGACAATATTAGGTAATAACTTCGGAAACACGAATGTAACGAAAATATGTCACATTTTGAAAGCTTATATCTCCGAAACTAATAATCATAGAGCAATAAATAAAAAGCCAATAGAACTTGTATTTTTATTATAAAATATAAATTGTATATTTTCATAATACGAGCTTGCCTAGTTTTAGATTCTTAAGCTTCCGAACAGTGAAATTTACATTAAAATCGGTTCAATAGTTTTTATGTAAGTGGCCCTTAAAAATCTCAGAAAAATTGGCAGATCCATAAAAATAATTAAGTAAAAGTAATTTCGTTTATTTTTTGTATATATTATCGAATTTCTAATTTTTATTGTCATTTATGATCCTAATTTACTTTTACTTTTATTGTTATTATTGATATATGTATAAAATAATTATTTATAATATTATAACAATCTTTTGTTCCGATGCCGCACAACTTTAGTCAATTTCTAGGTAACTTATTAAGCTTACGTATTTCTCTATTTATATAATACATATTCTCAAGAGGCATACCCCAGATTTAGAACCGCTAGCCTAGTTTATATAGATTACTTACATATATCTATTAATACATGAGTGCCATCAGAGTATTTCTAAGGGAGGAAAATAACACAATTATTTTTTATATATAAGTTAGTGAATGATTACTTCACCTAGTTCGTAAAAATCAATGTGGTAGTTTTTGACTCCACGTTAGAAACCTATTAACGTATAAAGTGAAAAAATCATAAAATAATATGTCATACATACAAAAGGTACTGGCACCAGTTATGGCCGCTATAAGAGCAAGGTTTACTTAGTAATTCTCATGAACACATGTTACTAATAAAACAAGTAACTCTTTATTTAATCAATTTAATTACCTAATATAATTTGTTTTTTAAATTGAACTTTTTTTTTGTTTATGTTTATTCTCCAGTTATGGATAAAGTAATCAAATACAAATCTCCTAACCATAAAAATTGTAAGAGTTTAGACTTACACGCATTTCAATAGCAATGCTATCATCATCAGAGTCCTAAAGACATTGACTGACAACAGTGTTTTTAGGACTCACGCGTGTAAGTCTAAACTCTTACAATTTTTATGGTTAGGGAATTTGTATTTGATAAATCATAACCATAGTTTTTGCCTGTTGTTTGTTATGGATAAAGTAAACCCAGTAATGAGCACGCAGTGATGGACACTTGCTAACGATTACAAAATAATAAGTACTACGTTACAAAAGATATAAAAGAAAGAATCGTCGAATAAGAAACAATGTAAAGCAGTTGCTATGATAATATAATAATTAATTAATAAATTATGTCCACCATTTTGACACCTATTGGCCGATTGTCATCAAATCACGCTGTAAGAGAGTTAATGGTGTATAGATTAATATTCAGAAATGGTAGTAATCAAATATCAACAAATATTTCTAATTCAATACATTAAATTAAAAAATAGCCAAAACTGGTGCCAGTACCTTATGTAAATACAGAAATAAGGAGATTATATTTAAAACATACGTAGTTTTTGAAACTGAGTTACCGCAAAGTTTCGTTAAAATCAATTTTAATGTAGATACACGAGTATGCAATTGTTTGAAGTATGTGTATACAAATTTAGATTTTAATGAAGTTATGTTGTTATTGACGGACTTCACACAATTACGTGAAAATGAGAAATGTGTGTACTGCTTTTATACTTTTAATTAAAAATTGATTTCTGGAAATTATTACTTTTTTCGTTAACAATAAATAGGTAATAACCAATGAAATGTAAAAAAATGAAAAAATATACTTTTTTCTAATTTTCAAAACAAAATTCAAAGTTATTTATATATAAATTAAACGGCCAAGTGCGTGTCGGGCACGCACATAGGGTTAGGTATTCTCATTGTCAGTATGATTTATAAAAAAGAGTTATTTCAAAATTTTTCATAAACTATTTTTCCTACAGTGTACGTTATAATTTTCATTGAAAGTAGATTCTAATTAAAAGCTACATATTGGAATTTTTTCAGATTTTTTGATAGTGTTCGTTATAACTGTCAGTAAAACTACTAATTAAAAGCTACATTCTGGAATTTTATAATATATCGTGTCTGAAGGGTTAAAATCAAAAGGTCCTAAAGCATTTTTTTGCATTTAAGGAAACTCCACTCAATGGGATAAGTGAAATTTTTTTTTTAAATATACATTTCAGTATATTATGGTTTTATTAGGGTTTTCTACGGAACTCTAAAAACGAAATTTGGTATTAAAAACTAAAAATAATATAAATTAAAACAACCAATTAAACGGTAAAACCAGAAACACGAAGTTTTGCTTGAAATTATTAAAATTGGCCTACTAATTAGATGCATTATTAAAAAAATAATTACTAACATCGTAGACCAATAGACGGACAGTCTGCATTAAACAAATGCAACGTTTTAGTGAAAGTGACCCACTATAGAACACATGCATTCTCAAATAGTTATGTGTACACACACACATATACCGTGTATTAAATTTAACTACAGGATGACCAAAAATACTTTATTTTTTATGACCTTTCCAATACTTACAATTACCCTATTTCTCAACAGTTTCATCCACTTCGTTAAGTAGTAATAGGTATATTTTTATTGTTTTAAGAAAAACACTATTATTCATGTTTTACCAAACTTTTTGATGATATACTTGCCCTGGGTTACATAAAGCAAAATTAACCACGATTAGTTAATCAGTTGTTTTCAAACCATGATTAATGTTAATTCTGAACTTAATTTCGATTAGTAAATGAACAATTCACTAAACATGATCAATTTTTACCTTATAAAATTTATCATAAATGTGATTGTTTTTTTAGAATGAACATAATAATAGTTTTAAAACAACTGATTAACTAATCGTGATTAAATTTGCTTTATGCAACCCAAGGTTGATCTATTAAAAGTTACATGCTTTTTCCAGGTTCTAGATTTGTAGATATGTACTAAAACCATCATAAAATCAATATGTAGGCCTTTTTGAGTCGGTAAGTCGTTTTTTTAGAAATATAAACCATTTTGGTAATTTGTAAAAATTTTGTGTTTGGCCGTTTGATTGTTCCGACCACACGGAAACTACTGAACTGAATTTGACCCGAGAATTATTAAGTTCTATGATAATTGAATTATATCAGGGCCTGGATTAAGAAAAATTTACAGTTTATATTTTATATTGGTGTATTTTTTATGGAATAATTAAGTCAAGCACGCATATTAAAAAAACATAATATTAATATTTTTTAACAAAATGTATAAAAATTAAATGGATAATAAATATATCGGAAAAACGTTAGTTATGAATGAATCTATATTTAAGTAATATTTTATGCTAGTGACATTTCAATTTATTTATATATAATAAAATTTAATATTATATTCACTAATTGTGCAAAGCAAATATTGATATGATAATTATAGTTTTGTATTCTGAAAAGTACTTAATCAATTAAATATTAATAAGGTAGCAAGATTACAATAAACTACTTATTTAGTCAGAATTAAATTACTTTAAATCCCACTGATATTTTAAAATTAAATTCATTTGATTTAATCTTTATATAAAAATTAAAACTTTGGAAAACTTATATTAATTTTTAATAAAAATTATAGGAAAAAATATTTCGTTTCATTTTTTATTGCAAAGAAAATCCTAATTTGAAATTGGATTTGATTTACGAGATTTTTTCTGTCAATGTTCATTAAAATTTAAATTTAATTAAAAAAATAGTAATAGATAAAACTTGTTGGTTTTTGTAATATGAACTACATTTTTATAGAAATAAAAGCATATTTTATACCACAAAATATATCATTTAACATTAAAAATAAAATAAATTAAAATAAAAAGGATTATAATTAAACTATAATTTTAGAGTAATTCCAGATTAAAATCTTATAAATATTCATTAATAAAAAATTAACAAAAATAAATAAAAACATATCGAAAAAAAATATTTTTATAAATAAACATATCTATAAATTATCAAATACAAATCCCCTAACCATAAAAATTGTAAGAGTTTAGATTTACACGTGTTTCAATAGCAATGCTATCATCATCAGAGTCCTAAAGGCACTAACTTAAATCTAAATAACTAGTTATTTAGATTTCAGTTAGTGTCTGATGGTTAGGGGATTTGTATTTGATTAGTCATAACCATAGTTTTTGTCTGTTGTTTGTTATATCTAAAAATTATCAAACAATTAACGACATTGTGTATAAATAAATAGGTATGCAATTATATAAATCCTAAATAAATAAAATGTTGCACAAGCGAAACACCGTTATTTATAATTATTTCACAAAGATTACTGAAAAATATTGACAAAAACAAAGATTATCATCCACGTATTTATAATTGATGAAATTGAATGTTAAAAAAATTATTTGTTCAAAAACATGCGTTATCTCTCAAGGTCCGACATCTTTATCTATATACATATAATATAATATTAAATAAAAACAAACTTGTTTGTTTAAACGTCAAAATTTATTAAAGAAAAGGAAACCGCAAGCTTTCGATTCACAGAATCATCGTCAGGCTAAAATATAATAAGTAACAATTAAATACAATAAATATAACGCAAAATATTGATATTTTAAAATAAAAATTCAGAAATATACCTATTAATAAAGATTTAAATTTGAGAACGATGTCGTTATCTCAATAAAATTCATGTGACTACGGAAATGTTTGAAAAAATAACAAATCTCTTAGTAACTCAAATAGTTACTAAGGAACGAAAAAATTTATTTAAAAAATGACAATAATTAATTATTTAAAATTGTGTTGTAAATAGTAGATAATGTGGATATGTCAGTTTTCTTGTTAATTGTATTATTGTTTCTTTTTATTTAATTTAAATCTTTATTAATAGGTATATTTCTGAATTTTTATTTTAAAATATCAATATTTTGCATTATATTTATTGTATTTAATTGTTACTTATTATATTTTAGCCTGACGATGATTCTGTGAATCGAAAGCTTGCGGTTTCCTTTTCTTTAATAAATTTTGACGTTTAAACAAACAAGTTTGTTTTTATTTATATTTAACGTCACTACTATTATATTATTAATATAATATTATATACGATACAACTACATCCTTAATATATATAAAGCTCAACGTCTCTCTGTCTGTCTGTCTGTCCGTTAGTTACCTTATCACTCGAGAACCACTTATCCGATTTACGTTTTGTATTTTTTAATTCATAGGTACGTTCTCTGGCCAGGTTATAGGCTATATTTTTTTACGTTAGGTAACATAACAACTAAGCAGTGACGATAATATTAAATCAAGTCGGAAAAAATTTTGCCGTCGGCGCGCTGTTTTGTAATACGCTGCCTAAACTGTTCAATATAGAACAAAATAATGTATTAAAGAATTGTGTAGAATCAAAAGTTCTACAATAAAGTCAGCGACACGATATGTCTAACTTTTATATTTAAGCCACAATGACTGCTTTTATGTTACAAAGAAAACATAAAATATTTGGGTTCTGTTTACATGGACTTATGACCTGCAAAACATTAATCCTTATCAAAATAAATGATTTCATCGTCATAAGTACTTAATGTAGATATAATTTGCCATTTACAGCATCCAATTTGGTCGTATAGTTTAGAAAATATCGAAATATACATATTAGAACATATTATTCGCGCGATTGTGACCGTGCGCGGGGAGCGGCGAGGGAACATGCCAACACGCTGGGAAGAACAGGCCGGTATTCTATTGATTGTCAATTGTTTATTTTGTTTTCAATAATTAACTTAAAAATTATTATTAAAAATTATTTTTACTTTTTATTCTGATTCGTTTTTGTTAGGTAGGTAATTTAAGTGTTATTTGGTTTTTATTACATTAATAACTAATCGTGTTTGTAATTAATTCAACTATATATTTTTTAAATCCTAAACAATAATTCCGTAGTCCACGCGAGCGAAGCCGCGTGGGCCCAGCTAGTATATGTATATTTACGTATCCATACATATAATATATGTACAGGATGGGCCAAAAGTCACAAAAAAGTCTAAAGTTTTAATAACTTTTTTAATTTTTATTTTTTATTTACACATTTTGTAAAGCAGATCCAACGAAAATATAACTGCCATTACGACGTGAATCAACGATTAGACGTTTGATTAGATATTGTAGATTTTCCTGTATTTACCACAAATATTTTATAGTACCTACGTTCTATTTTTCATATATAAGATAGGAACATATAAATTATTTTGTGTTATTGTAAACAAATAGGTACCATTAATAAATCAACATTTGTGTTAATATATCATCCATCAATTAATAATGAAATTGGCCTGGTTACATCTGAAATATCAGAAGACTTTTATCCTTGAAAATAATTTCGATCTACAACTTTACTCCTGAACATTATTTTCTACTGTCACCATAAACAAAAACTAATGGAAAGTGTAAATAGATATTGTATTAACTAATGTTTTTCTCCGTTTCTAATAACTGGAGTAATGGAAATATCGTTATTTATATTTCCATTACTCCAGTTATTAGAACTATTATTTGTATAGATTATAATAGTTCTTTATATGATTTACATATTTATTTAATAAATTGGTAATGTGTATATTGTGTATTAAAAATATTCATGAGTAGGTATATATTTTACTTTTGTAAAAGTCTATAGTCAATAGTCAATAATACATTTCTGTTTTATTGGGCCTAGACAATCCTTATTTCATACATACATATGTTTTATTATTTATCTTCAAAACAATATTGTTGAATAAAAACAAATATGTATCTATATGTTTTAAACAATATTTTCAAGACAACATTTTTTTTATTGCTTTAAGACACTTTAAGTAAACATTTTTTGCGTACACTAACAATAAGTGACAAATAAATAAATTTTATTTATTTATATAATTTCGGTATTCCCGAATAAAATAATAATTTTTAAGGCATAATTTTTTTGTGAGTTATAATACAAATAGTGTACAAAATGAAACAGAACACAAATTATAGTGTTATGTGTATATATTAAATTAAAACATTAATTATTCTGAATAATCTTTTATTTTAAAATCGTTTTTGGGGTAAACGACTTGTTTTGGCTATAGTCTAGTTTATTGCCTTGTTTTGACAAATATTGATTACCAGTCTATTATTAGGAAAACTTTATAACAATCAACATCTTCAGTGGCACGTTCTACAATAGGCAACTAGGGCCTGAGGAAAATATATAATAATTTTGATGAAGACCTTGAAGAAATGATTTTCAGATATAAAATTTTGTTATCTTTTTTCGACAAACAAAATGGGGGACCTAAATATTTATTCGACCTGAGGCCCCCGACTAACATAACGTGCTACTGCCCATCTTGTATGTTCTTAGGAAAATTTCAATAAAATAATGGAAAAAGTTCCATATTTACGACTAACAACTTCTTAGAACACTGAAAAGATCTTTAGAACAAATTACAAGAGGAAGAGAGGTACAGAGAGGAATTAATATTGATATAATATATAGAGTAAAAGTATCATCTTGTCAAAACAGATAACAAAGGTGGGTATTTTAGTCAGTATAAAATTAATATCAATTCCATTTTGAATACAGCCAGCAATCAGAAGAATTTAAAACAATTGAAGACGGATTACCACTAATTAATAAATCCGTCATTGAAAAATTGGTTCATTCCAATATCTCAATGGCATATCCATTAAATAAAATAGTTGAATAAATAAAAGCAATAAACTTTAATTACTAAAATTAAGAACGAAATTTCTGAAATCCTGGCCTGTAAAAACTGCATTTTCTGCCCAATTATTCTCATAAGTTCTTAGTACCTACCCACTGACTAAAAATACACATTCAAATTGTATCTATTACAAAGCAATTTTAGTTCGTTGTAGCCAGGGCCAAATTAAACGCTTTGTGAGTCCTGCATAACATAATTGCATTCACAAGACACCAAATTATGACATAATATGTATTCATAGAAATATGTAGTTCATTAGGATTTTTTTAATCTAGAATCTCTAATTAACAAATTATAATTTTATAAAATATGCATGTAAAATGAATATTAAATATATTTGCCATACATGTGGATGCCGCGAGACTTTGGTGTAATTTTTCAAATACATCAAAATTAAATAATAATTATTTAACCAACACCAAGCTACAAAAAAAGCTATGATGGGAAAATAGAAAATTATTTAATTAAAATGAATGCATTTTGGGTTTTGCGTTTATTTAAACTTTAGAAAACTGCGGTGGCCATCACATAACTTGTTTTATATGTTATACAGAAATTAATATCTTGAAAATGGTTAGTTACTCGAAAAAATTAATAAAATATAAATTATTATAGATTGTAATATTCCCTATAACTTATAAATGAAACATTTTGTTTCTATTATTATTATTGAAAAAAGTAGTCAATAAAATTCCGATTCTGGTTGCCGAATCATTATAAAAAAATATACATATATAGATCCTTATAAATATAAAATTTCACACCATGTTTTGTCTTTTTAAGTTACAGCGTCTACAAAAATTGAGGGAAAGTCAAAAAGAACATTTCTATTAAAATACCGATTTCGAAAAAAATCACATTTCTTTCATTCTTATAGTAAAAAAATGCGTAATATAAAAATAAACGACATTGCAATGAATACATAAATAGTTATATATATATATATATTTTTAGTTTGAAAAAATACGCAAATAAAAACTATAAAGATATTAAATAAGTAAACATAATTTTCTGAAAAAGATAGTCCACATCACAGGTCTACAAAACATCCAATAAAACTAAAATAAATATTTGGACAGCATAATTCCGAAAAAAACAAATACAGCATAATATGTATTACTTATATGAATTTGCGAACAATAAGAAACAAAACGAAGTGTGTATTGCATAAGACAGCAACACTGACCAGGTTCAGTGATAGCAGGAATGTCGGTTGTTCAGACTGGCCATATAAAACTAGCATGCGATTTTAGTGTTTCGTGGCGCGAGAGGGGGGGGGGGGGGCTCCGCGGTGACTGACGTCCTACGCTAACGCAACCTTCATGCAGGCCACTGGCTCGGGCGCACTAGCGTCCGTTGTGCTTCGCCTCCACTTGCCAATTTTTATACTTGCCGTTCATTTCCCCGCTCCATCCTGCTATCGCCGTCGTACAAACGATCTGAACGTTTCCCCATTCCCCGTGCACCGCGAACATTCGTGTGTGTGTGTGTGTGTTTGTATGTGTGTACATAGATGTGTGTGTGTGTAGATGTGTGTGTTGTGCAGTAGAAAAAAAAGTTGAAATATTATTGTTATTAATGCATTGCTAATAGCGCTGTTTTCTTTTTTTGCGACAGGTTGGATTTTACAGACACAATTCGACCCACAACAACACCACCGGAAATGGTTATGTGATTTTTTATAATATTTGGAGAATTAAAAAGAAAACATATATATTTTCGCAATGATTTAAACGTATTTTATCGCGTTGTTTACTTCTGTCACGTAACTTTAAGCCGTTTTGTTTTATATAAAATGTGAACACCCAATGAATCAGAATTACATATAAATATAGCTATTGTAAGTGTATGTCAATTGCTTTCCGACTGTCCTAATTATTTTATTAATGCAATATGTACACAAACAAATGCAAATAATACTTACAATTACAATTATGTAGATTAATATAATGTTTTTAGAACACACATACATATTTTATCGTAATATTTGAATAAAACACTTTTATTTAATAGGCAAACATAAATACACGGTTAAGGTTATAAAAAAATGAGTAGTTCTATGATCGACTCGAAACCTAAACTACAAATGCACTTTAGAGTGAAAGTTTATTACAAAAGAGAATGCACCTATGATTGGTGAAACAATGTATAGGTTAGTTGGATGCGAATCAACATAAAACACGAATATTAAAGTAATATTTTGACTACCAGATCAAACTGATACATTTATTTATGTATATGTGGAATAAACAAATCAATCAAAATATTTACTTACCTCTCATTTCCATTCCTGTTTAGAGACGATCGATTTAAAGTCATAAAATGTTTTGATTTCCACACACAATTCACTTAAAAATTATAATGGACTGACCTTTTTGGTCGTCCTTATAGTTCAATAACAAGTTCATAAACGAATTCAAGTGTTATAAACACAAAATATTCAATTTCAAATTATTAGCAGAAAGGGCATTACATTAACGCAAAACAAGGTAGGTAATTAAATTGGAAAAACCGTTGTGATAATACATTACATCACTCGGAGTAATAATAGGAGATGCAATACCAATGCCAGCTGCTAATTCTGTCAACCAGGAAAAATGTTGCAAACATCTAACCTCGTGCTTTTTGGCAAAGGCCCCCTCCCCGCCCCCTGGTCGGGTGGCGGAGGCGAAACGGCACGGGAGGGCCCCTCTACCGAATTAGCGTGCAGTGTGGCGCGGGTGAGGCGCGGCGATATCTGTATAGCGCATTCTGTGCCGCGTTTCGATAGCGGGGGGCCACCGAGCATTTACGTTGTTGCACTGACTCTTTCGGATAGGTCCTAGTCATGCTTCTATACACTTTCATATTTTAACAGCAGTGTTTAGAAACGCAGTCTATTTGTTCTTACTGCTGCGTATTTCACATTATTTGTTCAATTTAGATTCAGTTTTACTTCACATTTATCTATAAGCAAATTGTTTCTAAATATTATATATTCTTGAAATATTTTTATATTCAAGTGAACTAAAATACATTTATGTTAATCTAAAACAACTAAATTGACAACAGGGATGTCCATTTTTTCTAACAATAAAACTTATAATAATTTTGTGGTGCAATTCAGAAAATTATAAAAATGGTTCAATAGTTATTTCATAAAAGGATATGCAACTAGGATTGCCCCTTTGGTCTAAGTCCTCTAAGTAGGACGGTTTTCCTTTCCGCAAACATAAACAGCGTCCTCCTTCATATTCAAGTTAGACATACAATTGTCCGGATTTGAACATTAATAGAGAATAGAGAATTAATTTCCTAATCTGATCCATAGTCTTATGTAAACTATCAGAAGTTTGCGCATATTCATTTATTGCGTAAAAAAATCACGGAAATGCGTATGTCTGGGCAACAGGCAATTACTGACGAAAAAAAGTCATTCATTTCAAGAATTTAAATTTGTGTAAAACTATATTTGATGTATCTATGAATGATTAGAGAAACCATTTTTGTTAAATTCAGATAATAACCCGATTGGAGCAGAGGGATATCCGTAAATTGCTGAGTAGCGAAAATATACACACAACAACGAAAAGGCAGTAAAAATGTCCCGCCCCTCACGATTTTTTTTCTGTCAAAAATTATATGTAGCGAAGGAAAATAAATAAATGCATTAACGTCGCTAAGTCCACATGTACTACACAGTTATGAATATGATACGTAACACTAAAATAGTGATATTTTTATTCAGTCCACCCCACGCAATCCGTCTGTTCACTTTTAACAGGAGATGAGATATAATACAACTAACAATAAGTTTACCAACTGCCCTCCTTTTAAGCAGAATATAATATCTTGTTCCTTGTTCCGTATTTCTTTTTGTATAAAAGCAAATAATGTCGGCGAGAGTAAAGATCATTTCCATGAATGAGTTATTCATAACTCAAACTTCACTTTTTGTTATTTGTTTGATTTTGATATCAAATTACCTGATTATAAATCGCGAATGCATATTTGAACCGTTATTTTTAAAAATGGTAAAAGTTCACAGATTATTATTTTAATAATCAAAAAGACATCAGTAACTTTTTTAAATTTGCTATTTTGAGGTCAGGATAAACTTTTGGAGTATGAAAAAATTTTCTACAATGTCTTATTACCTCTAGATTACATTAAACATGTTTTTAGAGGTTTTTTATTACTGACCGGATTGATCTATTGTAAGTTTAGATTAGATGATATTCCGGCATCCATTCGGGGAATCCAGTTTTTTTTTACATATTTATTTTCTGCAGGTAATCGATGTTGTCAATTGTTTTTTTGGAGTTAGTTATTGTTTTAGCTCAGGTAATATTTGGCAACCCTAGTTCTGGAGAGTGAGAGCAGCGAAGGCGGTGGTACCGGTCTAATCTATTTGGCGGCGTGTGCATTATTTCCATACAGTCATGGCCAATCGCAAGTAAAACGATCCCCCCATACTAAATGCGCAACTGACACATTGTTACTGTTGTTGTGTGATATAACACTAAAATAGGGTTTCACTCATTAACGAATGCGTTTTAGTGAACATTTTACTGTAGAGTAGGTATTTAATTGACACAAATTGTACCTAATAATTTTTTTGATAATTTTTGATTGGATGTATTCTAGTTCAATATTTGATTTAGTGTCAGATTTTAAGAGTCAGGGTCTACGAGTAGTCAAAACAACAACGAAAAATCTTTATATTATTTCTGCGTTTAAGTTTAGTTGTTAATAATAAAAATTAACAAATTAGCTTTGAAAAATATTTGATTTGAAAAGAATAAACAGTTTATTTCTTCATTTTGTGAGCCCCTCTCTTGGACAGCTGCACAGGTTGGCCCTCTTCTTTGAAATCCGGTACTGGTTATATAATACATATGTACATGCATCATATTATATATAGTATGTGGAAGATTTTCTTATTGAACATTTAGTGCAATACTAAATTTTTTAATTTTTGTCACATATGCCTAACCTGATAAAAGCATTATAATTAGTATTACCTATTCATTCATTAATAAATAAATATATTTTCTTTAATCATATTTTATTAAACAAATATTTACCTTCATGGCATATACAAACACTTTTTTTTACCTTTTTTCAATAAAATATTTTCAAATATCATGGCCAGTGGCGGATCTAGGATATTTTATCAGCAGAGTTTTATATAAAAATATGCATTGGTTTTTGCCACATTAACAAATAGACACTGACTCTGGTATGTGTCTAGAAACCTCGAATTAAACTTGACTATACTTCTTCTAGTCAATTACTTCTACGTGATTGGAGATGTTGAAATGAATATATATCAGTAAGATTTACAATGAAAAAAAATTGAGTAATTCAGTTTCAAAAATACAGCTGGTTTAATTGTTTATACAAATAATATCTTTTTAAACGTAAATTTATCACATTTTTAAAAACATATTTTTTTCTACGAACAAAGGTGTCGAGAATTACAAACTACCGTAAAATTGCGTAAACATGTACGTAGTAGTGTACACAATACAACAAATATACAAAAACCGTATGCAATGCAATATAGCAGAAATATTAGCGAATGTATATGAGGGAGTACAGCAAACATAGTGACTGTCAGGTCAACATTCGTATATCGACAAGGTCACATTAAAGATATTTGTATAAACATGACTTTTCGACTAGAAACAGATAGATAAATATATTTCGCTTTGCAAATGGGTCTATTATAAATCAGCAGACTTTATTATGCATACAATTCAAACAACAGGTTATATTTGCATTTTATTTTAAAGCACTCATAGTTTGTAACCGTGACATTGGTCCCCTACAACGTAGTACATATTTACATCAAATAATTTGTGCACAAACCAAATATTGTAGTTATTTTTTTATACAAAATTGATTGAAATTATATGGACAGTTTAAAATAATATAAGTAAATGTAAAATTTGACGTAAAAACCTTTCTTTAAATCAGTAGTTCCCAATGTGGAACTCCTTGGGGGTCGATGATGTTTATAAAGGGTCTTTAGTATTTCAGAGGTCTATTGGGGCTCGATGATAAATTTTTCTGTTTAAAAATGTTATTTAATTTTTAAGAAATATTATTCTTAAATAATTGTATCAGTTTTTATTATATATATAAATATAATATAGATTTTTATAAGGCGGTGTGATCCACGCATTTAAAGCTAACCATCACATTTTTTTTAAATTATATTATATTTACATATACCTAAGTCAGAAAATTGAAAATTGTGTGATAAAATATATATTTATATTTGTTATGTTAAGGTTGCTACACACGTAACTGCAAACATGACAAGTATGCATGATCCATCTTTTTGTACAAGCACGCACAATTTCCCTGACACCACCACACGGTACATATGTATATGCTTAAACAAGCGCCAATTTGCGCTTGGACTATGTTAAGCTCGGACGACGATGCGCTCGTTTTGGTTGCTTTTTACCTTATCCACAAGAGAAAAGCGCGAAAGAAGAATCGTGGTGTAAAGAGTGGTTAATGAAAAAAAAAACATATACCCACATTAATTTACTGAGTAAATTGAAGATAGATCCGCGTGATTGGCATAATTATCTCAGAATGAATGAAGAAACTTATTTGAATCTTTTGTTACCTTTAATTAAAAACGATACGATCATGAGAGAAGCTATAACTCCCCACGAAAGATTTACAGCAACCTGTAGAGCTCACTTACGACTGACGTTTGCTTGTACAAACCTGCACGTTCTTAGTACACACGTTCAGTTTCGCTTATGCAAGCGCGACTTGCTAAGCTTGTCAAGCTTGCATGCATGATTTAAATTCAATCCATCTTCAGGCGGCTTGTATAATTAAAATTATTGTGCAAAATTATCCTACAGATACTACAGACTGCTTGTACAAAAAATGGATCATGCATGCTTGTCAAGTTTGCAGTTACATGTGTAGCCACCTTTAGTTATAGTTTATTTTTTCATGCCAAATATTAAAAAAAATCAAAAAGTACAACCACCGCATTAGTTGAAATCGAACTATTGTGCAATTATAATCTGTGCTTCTGAAATGTTGGTTTTATCTGTAAAGTTAAAAATGAAAATGGTACAAAAATAAAAAAATATAAAATATAATATAAATTTTAATCTAATAAACCACTTTTTCTAATTTTTTGTTCATGTTAATAGTCAAATTATTATCTTTAAGTTTTTTATGTGTAATTATTAATATTATGATTAAGTTGTATACTGTATATTATAGAGAAAAATGTAGGGGAGTCGATGAAGAAAATCATTCTTTTAAAAGGAGTCGATGTAGGAAAAAGGTTTTGATTACAGTTCTGTTGTCAAGAGTGCAAATTTTGTTCATCAGATTATCAAAGAAAATTTAAATGGTAGGAGCATGACCTGAAATTCCATCTTACATGCCCATAAGGGATTACTACTATATTTCTACAAACTTCTAGTTAAATGAGGTTGCGATTTAAATATAAGAATGCTCAAATGTAAAAATGATTAAGTCTACATTGTGTCAATTTTGATTATTTTAGTATTAGGAATTTTGATTAGTGAAGTATTTTTTACTTGTCAATAAATTAGAAAAAATGTGTTTCATTTAGCTGCATGTAAGGTATGTTTATAATATAACAATCTTCTTGATTATAAGTTAAGTGAACCTACTCGTGTTTGCTTCTGAATGATCGACTCGTATTACACAACAATGCTTCAAGAGTAGTGGTCTCCAAACTCAATAAACTTGGGAGCTACTTTTGAAATTAAATTATCTGGTGAGCTACACATATTTCTATACTTACCTACTGAAAGCATTTCCCGTAAACATACCGACCAACCTTCAGGCGTTGTCGAGGACATTAAAAAAATCACTTTTTGTCAGTAAACCCAGGTCCGCAAATGAGCCGTTTTAGCAGTAGAGCAAGAGGAACCTCGCACAATAGTTATTTGTGTATCTAGGGTGTAAAATGATAGTTTTTCGCACGAGTGTGAATGTTTGTTAGTCGAGGCGCCATCCTATTTTACACTAAAAGTCACAGGGAATCCTCCTATCAGTTTGGTCGATATTTCATGATATCAAGATGTAGAAGGAATAAGAATTTTAGGGAAAATTCATACATACTTTATATTATTTAATTGTGCAACAAAAGTTACATTAAGAAGTCCAAATCCACAACTACATATATAGGTACCACGTGTTTCTATAAATATAAAACTTTTTTGAAACTTAACAAAGTAGCAACAATTTCGTAACGATAAACTTCCTTTGTCCGTTATCAATTTCAACAACCCCTAAAATAACTGGCTAATTTCGGACGCACAGCAATCCAATCAATCATGAAACACAAAAAGAACGTCATTAAAACATGGAAAAGAGAAAACAATTTAGAAATATCAAGATATCTGGATTTTCAGAGCACGCGCTTCTGTTATAAAAATCTACATATATTAGATGGAGATCTTGGTACCCAGTTGTCAACGGTACATCCCAAACGGTACACAAGATTGTCACCGTGATAACACAATCTATTTCCCTTGTTTGGCTATCTGGCGGGTACAATAAAAACATCATAAATCTGCCGCGATTGCGTATTGCGTGTGTATTGTACTAAGCACGGAATCTTCACGTACAGAATTTTTTATAAGATGAACCAAATACGCAATTTTAGTATGTACATATATTACATTGCAGCAACATATTAGATACGTACATATGTATGTACATATACGCTCGAATATGGGTCGGAATTGAAACTAATGTTTTCATCCAGTGACGGATTAAGATTAACATATATTTGCTTGAATTTTCTAGGTAGTCTGACATGATAAACTAAACCTATTATAAATGATACTTACCTACTAGTAGATGTAAGCATTAAAATTTCCTTTTTATAGGACGCAACAAATGTATAGTTAAACTATGAGTACGTTTACACAGCGCTGCTGTCGGGTTTTACTATAACCGATGTAGTTAAATCGTTTTAAGCGATGCTGTTTACACATACGAGAATAAGTAACGTCAGCTGGAAATATAATTCCAATTTGAAGTACGCTATAAGTTCGATGGCGTACCAACAAGAAATCCCAAAAATACTTAGTCTCCTCTACGTTCTATACGAATCATGCTTTCTTTTGTTTTCAATTTATTCGTCTCAGGTGTTTTTAACCATGTTTTAACTGACGACGCTTTTTCAAATGTTAATGCGAAGTGTATTACGATGAAGTCCCTACACTCCGTAGATACTTATATTTTTTAGAGTTGGCTAAATAGATATAACTATGTCCATGCAATTTTCACGCATTTTTATTCCTGCTCTATTCCGGCTCAGTTATGCTATGCCTGTAGGTCAACAGAAATAGCATAACTAAACATGATTAGTAATGTCGAGTGTAAAGCACCATCTACACGAACTTTTACACCCGGTTTTATTACATCGATTACAGTAAAACTGTATTTTCTATTTTTTGTATTCCTGTTGTTTTGTATAAATGTGTTTTATTGATTGTCATTATTCTAAAGAAGACTTTCGACATTAGAGCCAACAAGAACAAATATTCTGTGAAGTGTAACTAATATAAATCTAATTACAATATTTGTGTTTATATGTAGATTGTCACTCTAGAATTACAATTTTTGTATTATAATAATTGTAATGCAGTGATTTCTTCAAGGTTCTATGTATATAATAATATTGTATGTATGTATATGAATGATATAGTTAGGCTTTAGTAATATTATAATTTGTCACATATAACCTTGTAATTGTAGAGTGATATGATAGATACTTACTTAATTTCATTATACACAAAAACAAAAGGACACTTTTTTTTACAGGGAAGCAATATGTTCCTTTTATTTTAAATTTATAACAACAATAAATTAATTTATTCTATAAAAACCAAAACATCAAATATTATTGTTGAGCAAATATTAGTACCTACTAATAACTTTTCAACGAAAAACGGAAATTTTTATATTTTCCATTATATCTTATCCATGTATATAATTAATACTATATCAAAATAGTATAAAAAGTACTTCTTCATGCTAAATTCTGGAAAGAGAGATTATTTTTGAAGAAACTACAAAAAGTTGTAATGATCTTTTTTTTTAGAAAACTTAATGCTCTACAATTTTCAAGTAATAACAACAACTTTATGATATCACACACCTTCACCTGATTTTTTTCATTTTTATGAGTCCATCAACTATATATAGCCAGACTCAACTAACGAAACGAAAAGTGTTTGTTTTGACCTGAAATGGAAAAATCCATTTTCCAATTATTTTGAAATCGAAGACCAATTTTTTTCTTGTTTTTATATTTTTATTTTATTTTTCTCCTATGCTTTATATGGCATGAAAACCAAATAATAAAGATAAATTCAGTTGAATTAAGGAGGAATGAGGCATACAATCGGAGACAAATGTAGCTAAACTATTTTAAAATTCACAAATATCTGCGCTGTAAATATTGTAATAGAAGTTATAAATGTCACAAATTATAGCTAGAGTCGTTTACTTACATATTTAAAGCTAATTTTTCTTACCATATGACTATTTTGGTTAAATTTGTAAATATTTTAATATTTGTAACGTATTTTTTGACACTGACTATACAGCAGATTTAACTTAACAGAAATATAGTTTTAATATTATTTACATTAGTTATTACTGCAGATTAATAAAAAAACACACCCCTGTATTATAAATACAACAATTATTGAAATTAATTATAATTGACGTAAATATAAAATATAATATCAGTTTAAGCAACGACGTAAATATTTTCAAGTTGGTAAATACAGCTGTCAAACGATAATATATTTTTCAATTAATTTTAATTATTTCTCGTAATATACGTAAACTATATCACATTTTCTAATTAATACATCTTTCGAATTCATAATTAAATCATACAAAGCCGCTTTTTAGTACATAAACAATACATATTTCATTATATAAATGTAATTGTATGCATACATATACTAAAAATCATACTAAAATGTATTCTAACTGCATACATTATACTGAAAAGTATACATTATTCACTTATTGCATAAAACTTATACTGATGCAAATAAAATGCAATGTATTTTCGTATTTTTTATGTAAAACCATAGTCATTTACTGCATAAACCAAAATATAATTTGCAGCATTTGCATCCTGCATGGAAGCAGTAATACATGAATTGCAAAGTTCTAAACACTGCATAAAAAACTGGTTCTTATGAATAAGTCAAATATATTCTCGTATTGCATCAAGCTATTTTATGAATTTCAAAATCAAAAAATGACACTGCATTAAACGATTTTGAATTGCAAAATTCTAACATGCTGCATAAAACCAACTATACTTGAATTGCAAAATTCAAAATCGCTGCTGCATAAAAACTGAATAATAAAACCGTATGTGACTGGTGCTGCATAGACCCACTTAGAATTACAAAATTACTGCATAAACTTTCTAATCAGAAGTATCTGACGATAGTAGAGCATATACGTATACATATATATATGTGTTTCTTTTGCCTATTTGTCCTTCTGGTTCGGAAAACTTTATTAAGCAGCATTAAAATATTGTTTAAAAAGTGCAAATCATTGACGAAAATATCATATCTAATCATTAGAGTTGCACAAGCGTTTTGGGAAGGGAGGAGAAACAATTCGGTGGAAGGAGAGCGCACAGAAAGCGGGGAATAGATGTTTAGGTGAGTTCGAGGCGCACTCTTGTCCATGGTCACGCTCTTGGGGCTCGCGGGGGCGACGCGGGGGGCACCGGCGGATAGCGCACGCAGCGTAGCGCAGTTTCGCACTTCAGCAGTGGAAATGGAAAGGTGGGACCAAGGTCACTGCGTTTCAACGACAAATAAATATTTTTATAAACAAAATTAGAAGAATACTAATTGAAAATGGAAGGAAACTCACTAAACCTGTTGCAAATCGTACCTAAAACGACTAAATAAGTTTTATGACTCATCGCTGAGGAATTTGTGGTTTAATTTTCCAAAACGCATGTTTTTTTATCATATATAATATTATATATATAATAGTAAAATCAGCAACGACTATACGATAGCCTATATATAATTATGTTAGTTGTATAAATTGCAATAGTTATAAATGCGTAACATATAAATGTGATAACAGTTTTAATTTGCAAGATATACTTGCATTTTCTCTTTTTAATGTTTCGAATTAGCATATTTCATTAGTCGTAAATAAATATAAGTAACTTATATAAGCAGTTCTATTTCTTTTAGCTTATGTTTAGGAGGTTTTTACTGAATATTAGTGTACAATATGTACATAAGTTAGCTTAAAATCAATATGTATTAAACAGTTATTTCTAAAGTATTATATAAATAAAGTATACAAATGAAATGATTTTTAAGGCTCAATATTGACTTTAAGGGTCGATCCAGACTATCGAGCTGGTCTCGCTGCAATCAAATATAAATAAACAATAAATAATGAAATCATTCACACTATAGGTATCGCTCAGGTCTTGGTCCAATTTTGCTCCGATACAGCATAGTACAAAGAATATTTTACTGAAATGTGATCGAACCTAAATGTATGCTGAATTTTATATTGAAAAAAAAAACATGTCAGACACTAGAAAAACAAAAATTCTTATATTCATTCTATTAGTTTAAGCAACGTTGAATTGGGCTAAATGATTAAATCACATTCTACTAATGTTTATAGATATACATTTTTGCAAACAAGTTTAAAAAAATGTAGGTATTGATTTCACCTTCAAAAAATCAGGCCAGTTTATAGGTATACAAGCTCCATAAAATGTCAAAAAAAATTTATTTTGTAATTTTCGTAAGTGAAGATCTTTGTATAACGAAAAAAATTGAAAAGATATACATGTAATATATTCCAATTTGTTAGAAACACGAAGAACACGAAAGTGGGAGTACATATTCTAAAGTGGGGGTATCTATTATATTAGATGTATTAAATATCGAATATAAAGTTTGATAGCAGTAGCAGATAATGGCGTTTACCAAAAGAAACAGTAAATACAAAAAAGTCAAAATGATCTCAAGTTTAACACGATTAAAAAATGTGAATTTCTGTTATGAATATAATTATATTCAAAAATAATTTCAAATCACTGATACATTAAAACAATTCATGAGTTCCGGGTAATAGAAGTTTGAAATACATACTACAGAGATTTGTTCAAAAATAAAAACTAATCAACAGCTAACAAATTCAGTGAGCATTTGGCAACAAGCACAAGTCACGTGGAGTGAAACTATAAGGAAACCTAACACGGAACCTGTACTAGCGATCTCCGGGGTGGGCGGCTAGCAGAGTTTAGGGCGGGCGAGGGGAGTGCAGAGCGAAGCGGGGAAGCTGCAGAGAGCATTAGCCGAGCTAAGGACGCGGTAACAGTGGCATGTGCACGGGCTAGAATAACAAACTAGCGAAATAACGCGCGTGTGCTGTATGCCATTGGGAAAATAGTTCTTATTCAAGGTCACTGCTATCACCGCGAACTCAGCCAACTAGCAATCCAATTATGAGGCCTGCCAGAAACACATGCATGGGGTGGCGGCTTGTAAGGATGCGTGCTTCGTTTCAACATTTACAATAAATACATACATACATATCTACAGTGATGCGTTAATGTTTACGTAGGTAGGTTCAATCAAATTTAATTGCATTGTATTTATATTTTACAATCATTTTTATAAATAGATAAACAAAATCTTCCTATTCTGGAACTATAGAACACACAAACTTCGACATGGTCTTAAAATGTATATCATATAGTCTTTTTAAACATAATTAAATTTAATAATTTTTTTAGTAAATACAGCACTTGAAGTAAAGTACCACAAAAATACTAGTATTAATATTGCACAATATACCAACAATTAGATTAAAACGATTTTAATACCACTGTATCACTCAATAAAATACGAGTTCATACAATAATTTCTACTTATTTTAATAAAAAAAACAATTGAACTTCAAAAGTTTATATAATATTAAAATATCTTATATTGTATACATTTAAGAAGTTAATAACTCGACCATAAATCCAAACATATTACATTTTATATATGAAATAATGTCATTACATTATTGTGTAAAAACAACACTAGAGAATCTAACAAAAAACTTCAATCGGCATTGGCAAAGCTAACGGCCGACCACTGAGACAGCACAAAAATGTAGATTAAATTTTTATGTTCGCTAATTTTGCATTGCTGAACCTTGTGTATTGGTCAAACACGTGGAACGGGGAACTCGTTACTAGCCGATCATTTGACATAGTTTTGCAAATTTAATAAAAGGGTACAACTAATAATAGTTACATCAAATAAGTAAAATTATTTGCTGTATATAGTAGATATGTTGATTTATTGTATATCTAGCATATTTTCAACACCCGTTATTTTCAATTAAATTATTAATTTTTTTAACATGGTAAGTACATTTATATACTTTTTGTAACAGTTAGATGAAAAGATACAATGTTTATAAAAAGAATTTCGGAGATTTATTATGTTTAAAGAAAACAATTACAAACGTTTTAAAAACAAAACATATATTTTTAAAATAAATAGTTGAATCTCTCTTCATTAAAATAAAAAAATCTTATGTCGTTATAAATATGGAAAAAATATACTTTTTATATTATATGCTGAATTTTTCAGGCAATGCTGGACACTTTTCGATTCATCATTTCAAATTATAAAATAAATGTTTTATGACTTTTATGTATGATTACTGGAAAAACGGAGAAACTGTGGTTTCTAGTCACTTACACTAAAATATACACCTTAACCACAATAAAACAATGTCACTGTCTGGAACTGTTAGGCTCCTGATGAGGACTTCTTGTGAAGTCGAAACACGTGTCGAGTGACATTGTTTTATTGCGGTTAAGGTGTATATTTTAGTTTAAGTTTATGTATGATGTGAGTAATTCATTTTTATAAAATAGACTATTATCGTATTATTAAAGTTACTACATGTACAGGTTTTTTCAAATTAGTTTGATAAAAAAAAATTAAAATGAATGAAAATTCAATATGTAAAGAGCATTGAAAAGTCAGACTTCAATCGTTTTAAAATGCTTTTTTTATCTTTTTTTTGTTTTATCTAAATCTACAAATGCCTAAAAAATGTTCAAACGTATTTTTTTACAAACATTATTTTTGTTTGTTTTATAATCTTACAATTTTGCAAAAAGGATTAAAATCAATCTACAAAAAGCATTTATTTGACTATTTACCATTATTTGAATATTTGTAATTTTTCTAGAAATATTCAGTTCCCTTTATTTACATTAGAATTAAATATATGAATGGAGAACCACACATGACTTCCAAGTTTTATAATGGTAGGTATAATATTAACAAATATCTGTCAATTAAAGTTACTAATGATAAAAATTTCTTCGAAAATTATTTTTTCTTCAAGACAAAAAATAATACTAAAAAGTATTTTGATAAATAAACGTTGATATTATACGTGCCTCGCGCCCCCTCCCCCAGTCAGCACCTCACACATATGTTTGTAAGTACGGGTCTGTACTCATACTGATTAGACTTGAGAAAAAAAATTCATTTCAATTATTATAAATATGTGTCATTTCTTCACTCATGTTTTAGATGAAAATAAAATATATTCCAGTTTGTCACGTTGATAATACATATATGAGTTTTCAAAGAACTTGAACACCCACGAGTTCTAAATATTATAGTTATCGTTGCGCCAAACAAACAAACATAATAACAAACCATATTTATCTTAATTTCGCAAATCTAATTAATAATAGCACAATCAGTGTTATAATCTAATTCAAACTGACCTACCATAAGTATTTCTGTTTCATTGAAACAAGCTGGAAACTAAAATAAGGAAAACATATAAAGAGATCGTGTTTTGTAGTGGCAAGCCTCCAGCAACAAGAAAAGTAATTAAAACTTTGTACATTACCGGGAATACAGGATCAGAGCGAGAGTACGTCTGAATGAGTGACAGCCAGTCGCGTTGACGATGTCGGGCGAGGTGAGCGCAAGGAGTCCACAGAGATTATGGTATTAGCTGCCGGATTATCGTGTGATCAGGTTCGGACTTACAGCTATTGGGAATGTGTCACACGTGTGTGTAAATTATGGACGTCTTTGTCAACTTCTTGCGACCATCTTACGAAGGATTGGGGGAATTAATTAAATAAATTGTCTCTTCACTAAAAGATGATTAAATAGTTCATCAATTCAATTCAACTAATTATTTTTTTTAAATAAAACAATCGATCGTTCAACAAGTAACGGAAACATTGGTCATTTTGTTTATATCAATTTTAGTTAAATGTAAAAATCATTTATGCCCGATATTATAAAGAATTTGCTTGAGTGCAAATGCATATTTGCTTCCAGCTAACGCTATCTGCTAGGTATTAAATATAAATGACAACCACTCATAGATGTAGCCAATGAAATCGTACATAAAATAACTTTGGCGCATGCGTATTAATTAGAAATCAGCGACTTAAAATAAGAGCTGCCAAGTGTACCTCATAAAATGCATAGCATTTACATTATTATACATTTATTACCACTGCTTTAAAATATCAAGCAATTTCATAACAATTTGACTCCTAGCAGATAGCGTGATGCGAAATGAAGACAGAAGATTGAACCATAAAGTATTGAATGGAGGCTCAAAATTGGAAGAAACGATCGTGGAAGATCACAAATACTATAGCGGAGTGATAGTAGTCGACACTCAATGGTCAAGAAAAACGGGATCGGAGTGGTGAAGATTAATATGTACAAAATTGGAATTAGAAAGCAAAATTTCTCAAAATTAATTTCGAAAACTCAAGGACAAAATTCGAAACTATGAAATTACGGTAAAAAAGCTTATTAAAGTCTTATTTGAATTTTTTTTATTGTATATTTTTATGAATATTTACGAGTTAGGTAATGTCTGGCTTTTCTTCTTTATGTATTATTTTCTATAATTTAATGTTTGCCTATAAATGAAATAATAATGATGATAGAAGAATACATACTTTTCAATATAACCGTAAAAGTTTGTATAAAGTGACAGAAATTATAATATAACTATTAATTAGCAAAACATTCGTACCATTTATTTTACAAATATTCTTATCAACCTTTTTATCCATCCTATATAATTTTATTACTACATCAAAAAGTCAACGTCAAAGGCAGAATTTATATGGCAGTTCAAAATAAAATTAAAATATGCGGTCATTAACTAACAGATATTTTATAAAATAAATTTCCATGTTGAAAACATTGTTTTTCGTCAGTAATGTACCTATCAAAATAGTTAAAACGAAGCTATTTACACTAAATATAATTGAGGAACACCACGGAAGCCCTAAAACCTGCATACATAGAACAAAAGAGAAATATTTTAAATAGTTATTTACACTTATAATATTTTTAAGTACTCCAGGATCTTAGAAAAATTCGTGACATTTAATTGGTTCCAGTTCGTTTTTATTTATTATTTATATTATTCGTGAAAAATCTCTGATTTGTTCCGCTTTCGATTTGAATCTTGTTTAAAATGTATTACATATTTTATAGTGGGCATAATTATAACAATAGCATCGTTTATAAATTGTGTACCTAACCATTGTAATTTTTAGAATACCTGATATACAATCTTGGATACGTTACTGGAAACAATTTGTTTTTGACTAACGAGGACAGACATGAGAGAATTGTAGGAGGGGTGATTTTGGTTTGAAAACGTTAACTCGGAAATGCCCCTGTTTGATACTACATGGCGTCAAAGACTTTAGATCAGGCGTTCTTTGAAGTAAACTTGTCAAGGTAGGGTACGAATATACGCAATGTACCTATACTTATATATTAACGATATAGGTATGTACGTATACGTATCTATTTCATCAAAAAGCACATTCTATTTTACATGAGTATGCATAAAGTATGTACATTATTGTACATATAACAAAGAAATTTGTTGTTATGAAAGAATGTTTTTTGCTCGATAAAAAATCAAGAACGTACAGAAAGTAATAAATACCTACAACTATTTTGTATATTGACTAATTTGATCAAATAACTTGTAAGTATGCATTAATACCATATCAAAAATTTTCTTGAATAAGTAACAGGAAGAAAGAAAGGATTTTTTTATTAACTTGTCATAGGGACCGAAATGTTTACATTGATTGAATATTGGAAGGTATTTTTTTTTTCTTTCCAAAAAAGGCTTCATCTACGGTTTCTTTTGTACATACATTTTTAAATATCTCCAGTTCTATTGATTGTAAAAAACATCAATTTTTCCGTTATTTAAACTATTAAAAACCCTGTAAGTTTATTAGATAACCTAGAAAAAAAACTACAATAACTAGTAATTTATTAATAATTTTTTTTTGTAACTAAGCGAATAATAAATGGATTTTGATAAAATTTTAGTAAAATATATTCCTTATGATTATAAGTGTGCCAAACAAATATTTTTTAGAAGAACTAAAAAACGTATTTAAAAAACAAATTCGATTCGTTAAATAACCTGATAGTAATGTTTGGTACAGTGCCATTTGTAGGTTTTTTTGTTGTGAACTTAAGAAAATTTTATAAATGTTTTTAAAAACTTATACTTACTTAAAAATTTTATTTTTTAACTTTTTGTAAGACTTTTTAGTTTTTTTTTTAACTTAACCCTTTCATGCATACATTTTTCTTTGGGTTCAATGGACTTGAAATTTGTCACTCGGGGGTTTTTGGGGTCGCTGATGACGAATCTGAGCACGGAATTTCAAAATTCAAAATGGCGGATAAAAGTACAAAAAGTTGCTCGATGAAAGTGAAAATGGGCACTCGGGGGTTTTCAAGGTCGCTGATGACGAATCTGAGCACAGAATTTCAAAATTCAAAATGGCGGATCCAATATGGCGGACAAAAGTATAAAAAGTTGCTCGAGGAAAGTGAAAGTGGGCACTCGGAGGTTTTTGGGATCGCTGATGAGCTCAGAATTTCAAAAGTCAAAATGGCGAATCCAATATGGCGGACAAAAGTACAAAAAGTTTTATCATTTTTGTCCGCTATATTAGATCCACCATTTTGAATTTTGAAATTTTGACTTCAGATTCGTAATCAGCGACCCCAAAAACCCCCGCATACTAGTTTTCAGCGTAATTTAATAAATTTTATCTTTTTTAACCGCCATATTGGATCCGCCATTTTGAATTTTGAATTTTTGACTTCAGATTTATAATCAGCGACCCCAAAAACCTTTATAAAGCTGATCACCGATTTTTTAACAGTAATAGATTTGCCACAGTTACATTTAATCTGCAAAATAGCTACTTTTTTGCTCTTTATTTATTTATAAAATGCAGTAATTATTTTAAAAAGCGCATATTACTTTTCTTTTATAACAATTGATGTCCTAGGATACTTACGAAATGAAATATATGTTATAATATTAAAAAAACTGCATTAGAAAAGGTGTTGCAGTACAGCATCACTATGCAACAAATGGTTAAACCATGCTTTTAATTAAAAATAGATATTACTTACACATTAAATTACTTTAATGCTTTTTAAGCATGAAATATGATATTTAAGTCAACTGTGCAGTCATATTTAATTTATTAGTATGTTATGTTATTAAATATTATTATAATACAACTTGTCAAAAGGAATGTCTAGAAAAACTATTAATATTTTAATAAATATTTATTATTATTGACAAATGATTGTTGTTATAATATAAAAGGGTAACAGTCATGTTGCTTACAGGTTATAAATGCGTTTTAGCTATTCTAAGAAAATCTTGATTTGAAATTTGGCACACTTATTTATTATCGTTATCACAA
Organism: Sialis fuliginosa; assembly: GCA_961205875.1. Taxonomy (NCBI): domain Eukaryota; kingdom Metazoa; phylum Arthropoda; class Insecta; order Megaloptera; family Sialidae; genus Sialis; species Sialis fuliginosa. The sequence goes on from OY540812.1 coordinate 17,148,687, forward strand.
AAATTGTTTGGTGAAGTTACAAAAAAATTTATAAAAATTATTGTAATTTTATTTTTACGTTATACAATAAACTTATAAGGTTTTAAACAAGGTATGTAAAGTACAAGGTAGCCTAAGTAGCTCGAGAGAGAGAGAGAGAGAGAAATACGTCATCTGTAGTGCCCAAATGTGGAGAGGGGGAATAATGTGCCCAATCATAACAAATATAGCCTTGTAACTCAGCGTGAGAAGGAGAAAATACGTCATCTGGGGTGCCCAAGCTGATTATGGTCAAAAGCTACTGAGGCAACCTGTGCATTTACTAACCTTGGGTTTTAAACTCTTTAGTTTTTTTAAAGAAAATTCATAACGAAGAAAATAGATTTTTTGCACAATGCAACCAATAGAATCTGAGATACAGTTCAAATATACATTTTTTTAAAGGTCAACCAAAAATATATTCCGTGGGTTAGGTCAATGTAAAAATTTCGGTTACGTTACCCTACGATCAGGATGCCAGTAAATAAAAAAAAATCGCCTCTGCCATCCAGTTCTTTGTTCAATAAAATGTTTGGTAGTATTATTCCACTATGGAGTAGGTGCCAGGTACATAGATCTAATTAATTTTGGAATTGAGAAGAAGATGATGATAAAAAGAGATTTTTACGTGCTCATCGAAAAATCGTGGTTCTCTGGTCTTGTTTAACTGTCGGTTAATTACGTTATTATATGTCATATCGTAAATTTGATGAATATCTAATTTCCAAAAAATTAAAAAATGAATTTATCTACTGAAAGTTTAGAAAACAAAAACATCCTGAATTTTATTTACTGGAAAATATTTTTATAGTATCAAAATTCTCTGAAACAAACAGTGAAATAAGAAAAGTAATTTTCATTTAAATGTTCGACAAATAGGGATGAATCGAATTTCATTTTATAAAAGTACAATAGTAACTATATATTATTATAATCTTATAGTTCACATTTTTTTTATAGAAACTATACTTATTGTTTTAATGTAGCTATCTCCAATATTCCATCTTGTACATAAATATAAATTGTATATAAATATATGTATATTATGTAATTATTATAATAATTACATAATATACAGTAACACAAGAGAAACATATGATCATTAAAAAAAAAATATGGATTTAACAAAATATATATAATGAGCATAATTGGAAAATGTGTGCAGACTTAAAAGTTATGGCCCTTTTTTTGCTGGGGGCCATTATTTCGAACGGAACTAGCCTGTGTGTGACGCATCTAAATTACGAAGAAACGATATTGTTCAGACTCCACTTGTATCAATCGAAAAAGTTTTGCTATCACCACTTCACATCATACTAGGAATTATCAAAAAATTCATTAAGGCATTGGATCGAGTAGGACAAACATTCATCGTAACTCGTCGAATTTTTCCAAAGTTGAGTGGGATAAAAATAAGTGACGGTATGAAATCAAATCTATTTCAATTTAAGTGTCGACTAGTTGAAATTTCATTCTGTATTATGTTTACTTTATAGGAGTTTTTAATGGATCAGACATTCGTCGTTTGATAAAGGACCAACGATTTGAAATGGAATCTGTTGCATGGGATTGCGTGAAAGCGGTTATTGCAATAAATGTTCTTGGAATTCATCGATCTGAAAATTGGCGTAAACTAATAGAAAACATGCTCACTGCTTTTCACCGTAAAATGTTCGAATGTCATTAAAAATCTATTTTTTTCATTACCATGTCAAAAAACACTATAGTAGAGGGAATAGAGACAAAAAAAGTGATAAATATTGATGTATTCGGGAAGTTGGATTTTTTTTAGATTTTTTCTTTATATGTTCGAAGATGAGTTGAAAATCAAAAATTTAGTAAAATCGGCCATGTGCGTCCTGAGAAAATTGGATAGTTTGATACATTTCGAGTGTTTCGCAACACTGTTGAAATATCTCCGGTTCTATAGGTAGTAGAAAAATAAAAAAAATATTAAAATACTTATAAGTTAATAGACTATAGAAATGCATAGGTAGCGTTATTTTTCATGTGAACATATGCCAAAATCTGTTAAATAAATTAAAATATTGTAAATGATGTACAAACTAATGCACCTTCGAACATATAAAGAGAAAATCAAAAAAAAATCTAACTTCCCGAATGCATCACTTCAAAATGCTAAGCGTTTCCATCAAGTGACGTCAAAGCTTGAAAGATGGTACAACGGCAAAAAGCTAGATGCTGGGTGATATTTGTTGGAATTTACAGGAGGTAAATGATGAAACAGAAGAGTCGGGGCAATCAGAGAATGAAAATTGATAAAAATCGAAAAAATGTCGATTTTTAGTCAAAAATTGATGAAAAATAACTCTAAATCGACCAAATTTTTGCAATTTTTTTCAAATGTTATTTTTCTAATGTATTCTCATCAAAACAGAAGTTTCCGATAGATTTACATTGAATAAATAGTAAAAAATCAGCCCATTCTGTCCTTTGTGGGCCTCAAATCTTCAAAAATTGAATTTAAGATTTCTAAAAATCGCGATCTAGCTTTCAAAAACGACTAGTACCATTGAATTCAGCGTACTCGAATTAGGTTTTACCCCCGGGTGCCCTCCTTGTTGAGATTGACGACTTGCACAGTGATTATTAATTAATTATAAAATGTTATGTTAAAATAACCTCATAACACATTTCCTAAAATATACAAAAATGGTATATGGTGTAAAAATGTACACTATATAACAATATTGTACACCCCAAAGTAGTGACGCCACTGCTTCTTTGAAGTGACATTATTATAATTCATATTCGAATAAATCTACACTTGGTATCCCTAAAAGGGCCCCTACGTACTTAATTATATTACAAAGTTTTTAAGGTTGCACAATAGTACTGAGCATTTAAAAGGGTGTTAGAATTATATAACAAGTGGGTCCTCTTGCAATTTTATTTGCAAATATAAATAACAAATATTTGATTTCTCACAACTTAGCGTATTTAACATATTGGATTTTCTACATTAACAGTATGTGATAGTTTCAAAAAGTAACCTTGCAACTTGAAAACTGTGACCTCCTCTTCTTCCAAAAAACTAAACGTAAAGAACATGCAAACATTTAAAAAAGTATTAAAAATCATAAGGTTGCGCACGAGACGAGACAGGTATCATAAATCTCGTTTTATCTAGGTTTTTGGAACCGAAGTTTTGTCTTAGTATTAAATTTTATAACTGACAGTATTATCTCGAGAAAATTGAACGCCATCTCGATTCGTAAATTAAAAAAAAAATAGTTTAAAAAAAATGCCTTTCATTGAGACAAGTCAACTGACTTATTTGTTAGCCATTGCAAAGTTTCAAATTGATACGACAATAGGCATGATACCAGTAACAAAGTATCACTGAAATTATGATTTTAAATAATGAAATAAGTTAAAAAGAAAAAAATGTATTTATTTTAAGCGAGATTAATATGATTTTTGTTAAAATAAAAACACAAAATACAGCAATCCGCCATGTTTGATAAAACATCATTCAGAGTGGATGACATTAATTAATATCTACACTGTTTATAAATTATTTTGTGGTTTTAAATAATCAATTTGCTCAGTTTTGTGTTACCAAAACTAAAACCTAGAAACGTTAGCGATGGAACAAGGATTTATTATAGTTGACAAGGAGCATTTACATAGGCGTGATGTCAAAAATGCGCCATGACACCTGCGAGCGCTTTGGCGTCAAATTTAAAATTAGTTTAAAAATGGTCAATTTTTGTGATAAAACCTTTGTTTTCTGCAGAAATAAGTATTTTTTTGGAAATAGGAGACACGTAAGATCATCATAAAAGAGTTTTGAAAAATTAGGCATCATGCTTGTCACACGCATAACTCATGAACCACTGAATCTATATTAATAAAATTTGGTTGGATGGTTGGGTCTGGCTTGAGAACGGTCCCATTTTAAAACCTTAAAAATCATATGTAACGGGAAAGGGTGGCACCCCAAAATATTTATTTTTTCAAGATATTTCAAGAACGACATATGTTACGTGAAAATGTTATAGAATATTTTTTGTAGAGCATTCAATTTCCTATAATATGGGTCGACGACGTTTGTTGTAATTTATTCCTTTACAAAGATTTATGTCAATTTGCTTTAAAAAATCGTGTTTTTTTTTTAAATTGATATTTACTTTGACATTAAATTATTATTTTCTAGTCAAATTGTATAAAAATTAAATCGATCACATTTCAAGATCGGTTAATAAATAAAGACACAATATTTTTTTAGATCAAATGATTTGCAATAATAAGGAAAAAACTACAATTTCATAAATAATAAATATATCACATTTTTGGTTTCTATCGGACCGTTTGATTTCACATAAACGTGCATTTCACCCACATACCCTCTACGGCAAACGCCTATGCATCCGACTATTATATAACTCATGTACAATGACATCAGTTGAAGGCAATAAGAAAAATGTTAAAAATTCTATCCGCACAAGCCTCTTTACACGCTGATGCGCTACAAACAAAACAGAGATGATGTCATAGTTAAATTTTCTTGTACACTGCAGATGTTTAATATTCTTAAAGCAGTGGCAAGTGTGTGTGAGTTAATAAGTGTAATGATGATAAATCTCCATGTGGCATTGCATAGAACTGGTCGTGAATGGAGCACGTCAGGCACATCCGCGCTGCAGAAGGACACCATGCGTTACGCAATTCTTCAAAATCGCATAATATAAATATATTAACTAACTATATGTATATCTAATATATTATGTCCATTTTAGAATATTGTCAAGCGGCGTGTATTTATACCCAGTGGCTCAAACACAAAATTATAATAACTTAATATGAATATGTTTATTGTAAGGTTTTTGTGGATACTTTATGTTTTCAGTAGTATAATATCGAGGATTTCTAGATTTTACAGATAAGTATAAGGACAAAATAGACATAAAATATATGTTAGTTATATTTCAATGGTCTTAGGTCATAACAGATTTAATTAAATTATTATCTATTTTCACATATTTCTCGAACGAATACAGATTAAACGAAAGAACACAGAACTAAGTACATATATGTATATCAGAATAAGTGTTTATTAGAAGATGGTCATAATGTTAGTTATCATGTTATGATCCATGATCCATCAATTCATATTTTGAATATGTAATCGTGCAGAATAGTCTTAGATAGTTATCGTAATCATATGTATTATGACGACCCCATAACAATGCCATTTGGATGCGTCATATTGAATTTTTCATCCGCCAACTCTAAATTGATATAACTGTTGTCAAAATCGTAATCATGTATCTAATAAACTTCGCAAGAGGTGTTAAATAAAGTTTTTGAAAGTTCTGCGATTTTGTCTACCATTTTGAATCTTGTTAAACTAATGTAAAAATCGTCATTAGCTAGTTAAACTTTGCGAATGCGTTTTATAACCTTAAAACGCCTTGTTAGCCAAAATAAGAAAACATATGTTTAATATTTTTCGATATACTAGGTGTATGCAAAGTTTGAAGAATATCGGCGAGTGGTACTTGGGTAATGTTACTTGTAAGAAACCACAGTTTCTCCGTTTTTGTAGTAGTGAAGCCATAAGTTTATTTATGTTTACAAGCACATGATCTTTCCTACTACAGATAAGTATATTAGGATTATAGGACAAACTTAAGAGACGAGCTTCGATAAAAAGTAATATTTCCTATTTATATACATTTTATACACATGTAGGTATAATCGTGTAAACTATATAACATCAGATATAGCTAGGTATCACATGTATTATGTTCTAGTTAGCTATGTCGTAAGATCGACAGTTATAAGTAGTTAGAATACATGTGAACTCGTATCATCAGAAACTGTATCTCGGTGCGTCGCGTCGTTTAGAAACGAAAGAGATTAACTTTTATGGATTGCGAAACATAATGTATATTTGTATATATTATTATGTAGTTGCGATCAGAAATTTTTTTTAGGTATTCTTGTACACACTCTACAGTTTTTTGCGGTAGCCAATCTCCGATGGCAAAGCTTGCAAGATATTTTAAGTAAATGTGCAATTCAATCATCCGTAGAGCGCATACTACAAGATTACCACAATCAGTTATTATTTATATAATTAGATCATATATTTAAGTTCAAAAGTCCTCCAAAGTTTACAAAAACATCAATTCTTTTGATGGTTTGTTGTCGTTTTAGTTCTGACTATTTTATTACGATACAACTAATAAATTTGAGTGGAGATTATAAATGACAGAAATTGTGATGTGGTTTTTAAAACTATAGATTTTTACGAACATTTTTAGGAGGGATGGGTTATTTATTATTGAAGAAAAATATATTTATAAGAGAATTTTTAACCAATAAAACTTTTAATACCTTGAAAACTTGTTTATTCATTAACGTGTGTTTGTATATTTTGCATATAATCAACAAAAATGTGATTTAAAACAACAAAATAACGGCTATTAAATAAATAACTAAAGTAAGATAAAATGTATATATTTATAATAATAATAATAAAACGTGTAGGTCTAATCAAAATTAAATAAAAAAGGAAAACTTTTTTTTAATATTCTGATGTAACTTAACATTATTCGTGTATTGACCTATATTATATCTAAGAAAAAGTATATTCTAAGCCAAATGAATGCAATAGTTTATTCAGTCAAATTAGGTTGACCTATTAAGAAATAAATATTGATAATTTTATCTTTTTCCATTGATAAATAATTTCCGTTAAATATCAACAAAATAAACAGTAAATGTATGTACGCTTGGTATTTATTTTAATTAAGTATTAATAATTTATATCAAGGACGCACGCACAACTAATGGCTCGAGGGCCGTATTTGGCTCATTTATAAAATTATACTGAATACAGGAGTGTATTTGTCATCTGGATTTGCAAAAAAAGTTACCTAAAGGGGCCTCGGAGTATCTATTCAACTCAGCACATAAAAATGTGTTTCCTCTATAAAAAAACTTGTATAAAAAACTCCATGATGCTCTAGATAAATAAAAGATTATGAATCATTGTTATACAGAGACCCTCAAAATGTAAGGGTGAGGGACAATGGACAATAGTTGGTGAATTATAGATTAATTTATTTAAAAATCTGTTTTCCAATTACGCATATTTATAAGTGGATTAAATTTGGCAGAATATGTAAATCCAATTTTGAATGGAATGAGTTTATGGTAGTATCAGTTAAAGATTGATATCTTTTTTTTTATATAACAATATTCAATTCCACATTTCAATTTTCCTACATTACTTTAAATATTTCAAAATACAAAATAATACAATATTTGAAATCATACCAATTAAAATCAAAAACATTCTAAATTATGTTAAAAATAATAATTTGAAATATTGACTATAAATTAAAAAAGTTTAAAAAATAATGCAAAATGTACATTTTGAACAGAGAGTATGGTTATTTGAGAGATAGTAAGATTTTTTTATTTCGATAATATTAATTGAGAGGATCCAATGTACAAAATTACTAGTGAATGTACGGTAGGTAAGTAGGTATTATAAACCTAACCAAAAGCTAATACAAGGCATGGGCTATTTTAGTGTGTACTTGTAGCTTATTTCTGCAGTTCCAAAAATGAAAACTGCAGTTGTAAAAGTTAGTTTGTGTAGTTAAAAAATAAAAGTGTAAGTGTACAGCAAAAAAAAGTAATTCTAATTTGTAAGAGAGAAATATAGAAAGTGTAGAGCAAAAAAGTAAATGCAAATACAAAATTTTCTTAAAGTAATCCCTGTAACAAGGTATCGAATATACATATTATATGTTGTTCATGGATTTGGTGTGTTGAAATTGAATTGCTAAAATCCATAGATAGACACATATAAGACAGCTGTCAATCACACAGAAAATATTTTGTAAAAAGGTTTTGTTTAAGTTTTGGTCGAGAACAAATTCTTTATAACTACTTATTAGATATAATATTCTTTTAAACATTAATAAAATTCCGAAAGTATTTTTGTAAATTCTATTTATAAAACATCAGTTGTTTGATAGATGGATTTTTCAGAGTAACATTTTTTATTTAAATAACGATTCACATTTCAAAGTTGTATTAAAACGAATATATACTTTTAATAACTACATCTGCTATAAATACTTATAATAATCAAATATAATCAGATCGTGTACGCAAAAAGGGCGATCCGCGAAAACCTGCTAAATTATACTCGCACGCACATACATACATACATAAAAATGCGTATACGCACCTGCTCTTGCCTAGGGCCACTGCCGGCTGGATGCTGCATGTATACGCAAGTGCGTGTGCCCCTTCCGCTGTGTCTTGTTGCCGGGCAGAGCTCCGCTGTTGTCGTCGTTGAGAACTGTGCAAATTAAAACACAAGTACGTCTAACTATCTATTCGATCAAATACAATTTGGGTAATAATTGTGTTATAAGTCTATCGGATAATTGTTGACGTGTTCATGATATAAATAAATATATATGTACATATCATGTATACAACAAACATACATATACCTATAGTATATAAAAAAAATTATGTCTACATTCTCGTAAGAAAGTTTTTGATTAGAAATACACAGTGGCGTTGCTAAGGGGGGGGGGGGGGGGGGTCCTCCCTGGGTGGCACCCACAAGGGGGTGATACCCATCTAATATGTATATTTGGTTATTTAAAGCTTCCAGGGGGTTAAATGTGTAAAAAAAAATGAGCCAATTAACTTGTTTTGTTACTGAAAGTCTATAAGAGGTAAAATCACCCAATTTACAGGAAGAAACCCGCCTAATGTGTAAAAAACAAAACCTACTGGCCTTTTTTTGGGGGGGGGGGGGCGAAATCCGCCCCGGGTGTCACCCTCCCCCCCTAGCGATGCCACTGTAAACACATACTCCAACCCACTATGAAGAAATTTAACCTCTCAGGAGTCTAATAGATTAATTTCATTTCAGGCAAAATACTTTTCTATTAAAATAAAAATACAACCTGATATTTTAAAGATTATATCTAATAGGAGTAAAAATTATTTCAGACTAACAGTACAAATGGTATTAGATTTTATAAATTATATGAATGCTCATAAAAACGAATAAACGCGGGTGTAACCGCGGACGGACCGCTAATAAATAATATAAAACAATTTATTGATATTGAATATATGCATGATATTAAAAGAAGAATGGAAATAAGTGATTAGATTTTCTGGAAGCGAAATCAGTATATTTTAAAAAATATAACATTGCCAGTACAGTAATCCCTCCATTTACGCGTATTCACTTTTACGCGGTAAAATTTTTTTTTGGAAAAATAGAATGGAAAAACGTAATGGAGCAATTTCTATTGCTCCATTTACGCGCTGTTTTCATGGAACTGATTAACCGTGTAAATGGAGAGATTACTATAGTAGGATATGACTAAATCCAACTCAACGTTGTCTACCCTAGTAGGATGATAGTATAATGGGTATAAGAAAACGTTTCTAATAGTTTTGTTTTTCTTAAAATCAGTACATATAGCCTTTAAAATCACTAACTTAAGTACACATACATATTATTATTATATATTTTTTAGATTGAGCCTGAACATAATAACATAATAATTCGTTCTATAAAAACTCATTGTACCTACATATGTTGAAATCAATAATAAAAAATAGTTCCTTCCTATAATAGAAAACCACCGGTTTTGCAACTATCATTAGTTCTAAAGCTCTTGTATAAGTAAAATAGGTTCTTGGGAATATCGGATAATTTCAGATATATGCTGTTTTTAAATTTACTATATAATTAATAATGCTTGTTTTTTTTTATGTAGATGATCATACGTCGCACTAAAAATAATTATATGGATTGTAACCTCAAGGTTGTAATCATTAATATTAATTAAATTAATAAGTATTAACGAAAGAAGCATACATGTTAACTAATGTCATTAATAAGATCCGTTAGGAAAAGTCAGAAGTGGGTCAGCTTATAGATAAAATTAAGTGTAAATGATTTATAAAAAAAATAGATATTCACAAAACACTAGCGCATTGGACCCGGTGTTACCACCAAAATCATAGTGACACACGGTTCACCACGAATTGTTTTTTTTTCCGACTTCGTGAAATTTATACAAAATATTCACCTAACCTATCCATTGGTGAAAAACGGAATTAAATCAGTTCAATAGTTACCTACTGAGAAAATCGTGTAAAATTTTATTTTCAAACTCCCAAGAAACACTAAGCTCCGTCTTAGAATTTGTATGAAAATCAAAAAATAAAAATAAATAGGTTAGCACAATCATAATCAATTTCGATATTTTACCTTTCATTGAAGTGAAATGTTTATTTATATTTCAATTTTCAATCAATATATTTCAAAATATTTAATTGTTAACATGTGTCAAAAATTATCCAATTGTTCGACAAAATATTTGAAAAAAACGTGATCATTCATAGTAATTTAAATTAATAAAATAAAATATTGAAACCTAAATAACAGTTGTATGCTGTGACATCAGGGAAACAAAACACGACTTATTAAAGAAGTATTTTGATGTTAAATCTTAGGTTTTCATAAAATATTAATAGCCACGATACTGCGCAGAGAAATTACCTAACTATTGGTGAAAACCGCATTGAAATCAGTACAGTAGTTCTCGAGTCTGTAAGCCTCATACAAACGAATATTCATTTGTATACATATTTAGATATGTAATACAAGTATGTATTAAATAAAAGTTTGGAATTAAAATTGATAATAATAAATCACATGTAAAAATATATTATTCATAAACTGAAATATTAAAAAACCATTACTGTATATTTTCCGTTTTCAGTTCTAAATAAAAAAAATGATTAACAAATTGAGAGTAAAGCAGGTTGATTGTAATTATTGCAAATACTGTTTATGTTTCTATATATGATTCTTTAATTTTAGGGAGATGACGTAATTAGCGTTAATTAATTTTTTTTGTTGTTGTTTTACCAATTTTCTGATGAAAGGGAACATAATAAAACAGCCTAAAGGTGTATGGAATTAAAAAAATAGCCCTGGAAACATTTGTTAAACTAAGAGTTTCATAACATTATTGACGTTTTTGGAATTAATAAAGCCGTGTAATCATTACAGCAATACATGATATTTTTATTAGTGGGTCTAATGAAAATTTCAGACAAAAAAAATACCAATTATTTGATTAAAATTTAAAATGATAATAATACCTCTATAGAAAACGCCTGGATGGGTTATTGAAATCACATTTGTAAATTGAATTTTTATTTTATTAATTGGTAATTGTTATATGGGAAAGTAAAACACTTGATATCTGCAACAAAAGTGCGACATGGGAAAAACACAAAATTTCCATATTTAATCAATAATTAATATTTACAAGTTTCGTATCGTTTGGCATTATCGTATTAGTTTCGTTTCATTAAAATATATCATCTCGGTTTTAATTCAAATACTTATTTTATTTATTTATCAGTGAATCATGTTGATATCATGAGATATTTAATAGTTTGCGTTTCAATAAAATTAAAAATATACCTGTAAGATATCAATGTGCCACATTGATTATGTATGTGTTTCTTAGTAATTCGAAGAGAGTTAAATTTACAATTACTTTTGTGCTAAATTAACAACATTTTAAGTGTGAAAATTAATGTGTTCAAAAAATTGTTTTATGATAGATTATTTCTAATTATACACGTTACTACAGTCAACAAAAAAAATTGAAAAATGGACTTAGGCCACTTTCAAAATAACCGGCTCAAATATATTCTCATCTCGTCAAAATTTAATCCAGTCATAAACGAGAGAAGATCAAAAAAGTCTTGGCTCTACGTGTATTTATTAAGGTTTTTAGCTTCGGATCAAAAGTTAATTGTCTCAAAATTTCAGACTAATAGAACAAACCTGTGAACGTAGCAAACCGAATCTTTTTTCAATTTGATTAACACGGGAAAAATTACTTTTCTACTTACGCGTGAATAGCTCGTCGAATTTTTTTTTTAATTTTCAGAGCAATATTTTGTAGAGAATTATGTGCCCAATTTATAAATCCAGTAATTTTTATGTTATGTTTGTTTAAAAATTATAAAAATTGGATTTTACTTTAAAAATACTGTATCCACGAATTGAGCACTTGGGATCTTTTTTGTAGGAAATTTAATTCTCTATAATATGCTGCTGTGAAAAATTAAAATAAATAAATTTGTCAACGAGCTATAATTAACGCATGAAAAATAATTTTTCCCATGTTAATCAAATGGGAAAAATACTCCGGTTTGCGCCGTTCACAGGTTTTATCTACGAATCTGAAATTTTGGGACAATTAACTTTTGATCCAAAGCTAAAACAAATAAAACACACCTTAGTATTTATATTACATCTATGTATTACCCACTGTCAAAAACTATAATTATCATCTGATCTTATTTTCGACTCTTTGTCCTCATGATGTTTTAAACATATTCCGTGTGGTTGTTCGCAAACTAGATAGATTTAGCATAAATTTTAATAAAACATTATATATCACGTCCAAATGATTCAAGCTGATTTCAGTTGTTATCGCGTTTAAAAATCGATCTTTAAGTTTACAAATTAAAAGGCAGCAGATGTACAAAAGTGCGTAACAGAAATATGTAATTTCGCATTCTTTTTATTAATCTCATATTACGTATCTCTACGCACAGTATTATTAAAATTCTATTTTATAATGCTAAAAGCTGATGTTAAAAAATTCACAATAGACAGCTGCTTAACTTGAATAGATCTGAATTAATAGAATTTTTATTGAAGTGCGTAAATCACTGGGTTTTATGTTTTCGAACGACAGTTTTGACCTCACAAAAAATATATCTGTAGACAAAAACATGTATTTTTTTTAAATCAAATATTTGTATTTATTTTGCATTGCAGTCTAAGAAAAATGGAGTAAACATATAACATTGTCAATAGGGTTTGCAATCCCGCAGACTTTTTTTTCCCGGGAAATCCGCCAATCCCGCACTTTTTCCAAAAATTTTATTATTCATGCTTAAAGTTACTATTATTTAGTTAACATGACAATCAACTAATAAAAAATAGTTCTATAGCGGTAACATATGATACGTAAACGTACCATATAAACCGATGTAAAATCTATAAAATACACAAGAGGTTCTCTAATCTGCTAGGTACTACTTTTGTCTTTTTTTTTCGATTATCCATTTCAATTTTTTTAACTCCTTGGTTGCGTATAAATTAGCCCTTGTTTTATACGTAGGTCACCTTTTACGCCGCACCGGTATATACGGTATTTCACGTAAAACTAAACCACTAAATATCATTATTTACGGTTGTATTTTAAAGACAATACTGTTAAAAAAATATCGTGTAGATCGTATAGAAAAAGATAGTTAGTGAGGAAACACGAATTTTGTATATTAAATTTTTGTCGTTAACTTTCATTTAATCTGTCATTCTTCTTCTAAATTTTTGTATTTTGATTTTTTTTTTTTTTGTAATCTGCGGACTGTTCAAGCTTTTTTCGTCGCCTGAGTCGCGCGAATCCTCGTATATTTTAATCGGTTGCGCGGTCACATTTTTCGAACGTTTTTTTTTAAATTCTGGAGGTATGTAACCACTTAACTAATCGTGAATAAGAGATACGTAAAAATTCCACTAGTTTCATATTAAATCATCTCAGCCTTAATTTTTTTTTTCAAAATAGTAACCTTTTTTATCCATATTTACGCTTTACAAGTATTCAAAACGCACGCGACCTACAAATTTAATGTTCAAAAAATTCCGCGCGGATCCCGCACTTTCTTTGCGGGATCCGCATATCTCCAAAACGTGCGGGATCCCGCGGGAATGCGGGATCCCGCATTGCGGGATTGCAAACCCTAATTGTCAACTATATGTATCTGATAATTTTACTAAAATATATTTACTATATACATGTTTTATATAAAAATATTTTCATAATCTAGTATAGTGATTATTTATCGATTCCATTAAATAAAAAAATATTTCTTTAAATAATTTCAAATTTGATTACTTATTTTATAGATATTTTTGTTAAAAATATAATATTGGCTGAGTGACTACGTCTTGGATCATACCCGTGTTGGATCTTTGTTTAATTGAAATAATTAAATTAGAAATATTTGTTGATATTTGATTACTGTCATTACTGAATCATAATCTATACAGACTTAACTGTAAAACAGCTTAATTTGATGATAATCAGCGAAAGGGTGTCAAAATGGTGGACATTTAGACTAATTATATTATTTTTTATATTTTCAGCAAATGAATTTATTGAATGACAAGTTTTGATATTAAAATTAAATTAAGTAATTTAGAAAAAAATAACAGAATGAATGTTATTTTAAATTACAAGTGTAATAAGATTTTTTTTGTAAAAAAAATAATAAAAATATGATATTACCTCTTCAAAGCTGGGTAACTTTTGTAAGAAATGTTTTTCTGCTAAGATTTTTCATTTTGAATAAAAATTTCGTTTTATTTTGAATAGAAAAAAGTAGCCTTGAATTAAAAAATGTTTCAGATAAAAGTTTCTTATTTTTTCACGTTCAATCAGATTCTTAAAATAAAACAAAAACAAAGTTATAAAATAAATTAAAAATTCATACAAAAAAACATCCACAACTTAATAACTTTCTGTAAGTAGCTTAATTTATTATTATTTTAAACATCCGGTAAATAATATTATGTAATAATAATGGTCTACTTTTATCCGTAGATTGCTTTGTGTTAAATTTTTCAAAAGTTTAGAATAAAATATGAAATATATTATTTCTTTCAATAGCAAAAGAAAAAGCGGGTTACAAATTGATAAATTAATTATTTAAATGTAAAAAAAGCTTTTTTACATTTAAATAATGGACATACTTATCAAAAAGGATGTCGACTAGAAAAATTACTCATCCTTTCGAAATTATAGAAGTATAAAATAACATAATATGTTTTTATAATTTTAATTAAAACTGAGTGAATCAGAGGACGTTTTAAATTTAAAGTGTTTCTACATAAACTAGGGTTTAGATTCAGTGATTTTTAAACGAGGTTCTGCAGAAGATATTGAGAGTTTTTAATTTTGATTAACGATTCTTAATGCAAATAATTATAATTTGGTGAACTAAATTCAAAAACCTATATTGGTAAAAATAAATTGATATCAAATCATAAAGTTGTCGTAAATTTCCTTGTTTAAAAAAAAAAGTTTGAAAAAGACTGATTCGATCGTAGCAGCACCCCCCCCCCCCAAATAAAATAATTGTATTATTGAATTTGCTTTCATTTTATAACTTTTAATTTGGGGGGGATGTTCCATTACCCCCTCAAATAAAATAAGGTAAAGCTGAAGAATATGTGTTAATGTGTTAGAATAAACCTAACTTAACCTATCCTAACCTAAAGAAAACTAACCAACCAAAAACTATTCAACTCTATTTCGTCTCAATAGATTTCCCTAACTAAAGACAGTTAACTTGTATTTTAGTAGAACATCAACTCTGTAGGATTTATAAAATATCATATAAATGTACAGTCGCCTGCATTAATGGTCTTGCAGTTTGTATTCATTTTCGCTTATCACAAACTTAGTAGGCTCCTCCCATTTGATTATTATAATATTTAAATTATTTCTCCATGTATCAAACAAAGACAGATATTTTGAAATTCATTTGCTAGGTAAAGAACTACTCTTCGTTTATAGTACTCATATATATTTGTGCAATTAAATTATTATGTAATCTATTGAAAATTGTATAGGTAAATTTTGTGGTAATAAATATTTGATATTCCGAATTTTAGTATTTAAATATATTAAACTTGATAGAAAAAGATAACCGATGATGTTTGTCTTTAAATTTGGAATCTGTTGTAAGCGATTCTAACCTTTAGGGTGCCAGACGAGTTCTGTAGGCGACTGTACATGATATTGCTCATTTAGTACAAATCTCACCAACCTAATACTCATTTAGCCTTTTAAACTTGATCTTCTAGTTACAGAATAAAAATGATATCATTAATGTTTGAACCACATGATTGTCATCAATATAAATATTGTGTCTTTAGATTAATTTTTTTACTAAAAACACTTCAATTTTACAATGGTGGTACCTAACAGATTTCGACAATAATATTTTCGCAAACATTTTCGGGAAATTCCAATTCAATTATTCAGAAAATAAACTTTTATCTCATTTAATTTCAATTATCGAAACAATTAGTAATTTTTTATAGGATACTTTTAATTACCCAAGACTCATTAATAAAAAATAATAAATATCCAATTATCGGAAAAATTAATAATTTTGAAAACTAAATTATCAATTTCCCAAATATGTATTGGATAATTAAAATAAATAAATTTCGTAATTAATAATTTTCTGATTTTATAATATCAATTACCCAAAATATGGATAGTGGAAATATATATTTTTTGAAATTGGATTTTTTGTTAATCTTTAGAATAAATATTTTTTTTAATATCAAAAATTATAGTTCGTTAATTTTTTATCAATTTCGTATTCTTTTGGTTCTTACTTATTTTCTTTAGTTTATGTTTTCTTATATATTTTTGTCTAATTATACATCAATTAATTGAATTCCACACGAAAAGAGCTTTAAGAAACCACAAACAAAAAGTACCTATCTACTTTGGCAAAACAGTTATAGCCATTTAAAGAAATTCCGAATTTTCAGATTTTTGGGCATACCGCCTAAACTACATAACATTATTAATATTTTTTGATGAAGTAATACTGTAAGGAAGGGGTGACCCTTCCTTACAAATAATTTATCTAATTTAACCAAATCTGTATTTCTCACCGTTTATTTTGCACGCTTATCTTGGATAAATAACCCGTATAGTAACAAGGACCATTTTATAAAAATCAAAGTATAGCACAAATAAAAATTTTAATAAAAAAAATCTTGTTACAATTATAAAATATAAATAATATTTTGTCATTAACACGTCTATTTGACAAAAGTAGAACTGTGACCGAAAAAAAGACTTCTAACTTGGAAGAATTTTTGGACATTTATTTATTCTTCGATCAACTGTTAAAGTATGACACGCTAGTCTTGAATCACCTGTACAATATAATAAATTAGTCGAAAATATAGTGCATATCTACATGGGCGTAGCCAGGGTGGGGCAGGGGGGGGCGCTTGCCCCCCCCCCCCTAGCTTGTGGACAAAAAGTAATAAGTAAATCAGTATTATTGTTCAAACAGGGATATTTCTAGACTTCTATGATGTCCATTGGATTTTTGAACGTAAATTTATATTTTGGATCCAGAAAATCAAATACCAAAGTTTTTTTAATCACAATCATCACAATCTTTTATTTTTACATGTAAACTAAAATATCGAAAAATTAAAAATAAAATAAAAACACCTAAAGGCAAAGGTCGCAGTGTTGGTAACAGTGAAAACTGTGTTTTGTGTTAAAATAACTACCCACAAAGCATGGGCAAGGGGGGACGCTTGCCCCACCCCCTAGCTCGTGAACTAAGAGTAACAAATGAATCAGTTCATTGGCTAAATATTGACATTTTTAGATTCGATAATTTAAATATCATTGTTTTTTTTTTTTGCAATCTCTTGTTATAGCGGGTAAACTATTCATGTCATTGCCTTTTTATCCTTTTTATACAAAAAAAAAAGTTTTTTTGATATTTCAACTATACATGTGTATTATCAATTCAAATTAGATCGATTTTTTAGATTAAATAAAAAAATTATAAATAAAAATAAAAACACCAAAATAGCAACGTAGAGTACATTTTTGTAGAGGATTTTGTCTTCAAAAAGATATACATATAAATTTAATTGATTTAAAAAAATGTGGCGAAAATAAAAGAAGAAATGAAAAAAAGAATGACTTTTCATTGTTACTTTTTGCGCACCTATATATAATAAATAATGAAAATGTTAATTTTTTCATAGCTCTTTTATAATTCCTCGATAATAATCAAGAACACACCAAAAATTTGATTTATTAAGTTAATGAAAATCACGGATTTTCACGATCCAAAGTTCCTAGTTGCAACGAAACGATAGAATTGAATTTAAGAAAAAAAGGATTTACCAAATTTTGTTTACATTAATGGCCATTTATCAGAGTCGTTCTTACACATTTCGAGGTCCCAGACGCCAAAAATTTGAGGCCCATTGAAAATATTTTTATTAAAAAAATTTTTTATAAATTTTTTTAGGTAAGGTTACCATAATAATGTGAGAGTTTTTTTTGCTCATCCCTTTTTTATTACCTCGGGGTACTAGGCAAAACGCGCCGACCAATCGGTTTCAAAAAAAAAATTTTTGCCCCCCCCTGAACAAAATCCTGGCTACGCCCATGCATATCTATATTTCAATTTAGAAAAATTATATGTATAGGTACCTACTGTATACAACACATAGCCTTTCAAGCTATATACGTATGGTAACTATTGGTATAATGTAATAGATTTTGAATATAATATAATATGTACTAGTTAGATTAAAGTAATAATTTCAAATGAAATATGTATATTTTTTTGTATTTCGGCTCTGCAATTTTTGGGAGCATCGACCAAGTGACACGTGCTAATCTGCGTGTGAGTGGCATTGACTCTGATTCTAAATATCGCAGTGCTAAAACAGCGCTGACCCTAGTTCAGTGAACAGGTTCGGCTTTAGTGGGTACAAATATACCATCGCCTCAAATCTTTATTGCACACCTCAAGCAAGCTATGACTAGAAGTGTATTCTATTCTCGTCCTAAATTTGTTTTGCGTATGTAATATGTGTACATTGATTAAATTAGCATTATATATTAAATTTCTTTAGTAACCCACTTTAAAGTTTACATTTTCTGATAGAGAACATTACAGTCTCCATATTTACTTAGTTTAATGTCGATTGGTTTTAATTTTCTTTTATAAAAATATAAACAAAGTTCAATTTGTCGTCAAATTGAAATTTTTAAGTGACGGCAGATCGCAAAACGTAAAAAATTAACAGAAATCCTTTTGAATTAACTTCATCTTTTATCAGAATAGGACCCGTTAAAAAATTACACATTCTTCATTTTTAAGAAATATAGATAGGTATATTATATTCAGAAAATCTGAACCCTTTATTGTACGTTTAATGAAATAAAGTATTTATATCTACAAAATTTAGATTGATATTTACCTTGCAATTTAAAATATCGGTATGGAGAACCATACACGACTTCCATGTTCTTTAATATCTTTTATCTATATATTTTATCTTAGTGAAGTATTAATTAGTAGTTAAAATTCAAATTTTGAGGGTGACTTTCACCCGTTCGATCGTACAATTAATAAATAACCCGTAGGTTCAAATAAACTACAAATGTACCAAGTCTTATCAAAATTAATGAGATAATACTCGCAACATTCACATTTTACATTAGACGATAAAAGTTACAAAATTTCGAATATTTCCAAAACCCCTAATCCGATTAGCAACAAAATCAATAGGTCTGGAGTACTCACCGAGACAAACATACACCCACAAATAATTCAGATCGGTGCATTTTTACAGTAATTACCGCGGAAATCAACTTTTCTTTAAGTTTTGAAGGCAGTATAATCAGAATCTGCTCTTATTCCGGACACGATTTTTCGACGGTATTACTATACTTCATTTCTTTCAGACCATGGAAGAAAAATTAATTTTTCAAATATGTGTGGACTCGGACAGTAATGTTTCGAAGACAAAAATATAAGTACTGATCTGTTCATTGCAACAGTAACGTCTGATTTGTAGGGAAATTGTGCACACATTGGCTAAAAATAAAATGGCCGATGCAGAAGATAAGATTTTAAGGATGATACTAAAATGTAAATAATTACAAACGAATATTTTATTATAACGTCTTTATAAAATAAATAAATATAACATTATGATACGCATTGTGATCAGGGCTCGACAAATCCTGCGACGAGTTAAAAATTATTATACATAATTGAAAGTAATACTTATATTACTAATACATATAGAAATGTTTCCTTAAGCATATGATTAATTTTCTTACTCATAATAATTTTGTTGTCTTTAAAAATTATTTCTTTTTAGGTCGGGCGAGGACCATTTCTGCGTGGCGTGTAGGATTCGTTATATTTATAAACGATGTCGGCCCTGAATATGATAATGATTTTTGAAAAATAAAATATTTGAATAAAAATATGTAATCTCGTGTTCACATTTACTTTTTATATTGTGCTTGTAAAATAAGCGTACAAAACAATTTTAGGGTTTATGTTAAATATGCACATAAAAAATTAATCACTTTGAATGTTTAGTTAACAATTTAACGCAATCACCTTAATCTGGTACGAAATAAATTATATAAAATACAGTAAACTTTTTTATTCGTTTAAAATGTTTTCACTTTCAGCAATGCATGCTCTAGAATATTTTGTATTTTAATAAATAAAAAAATTTCATAAAACTGAAATGCAAACAAAAAATGTGAATTTGATCATACTTATACTTATTGTTAGTGGTTGTATTTTAATGTATCGTAGGATGAAGGACGAAGTGCTAAAGACCATAGCATTACAATGAAAGATGTGAAATCACGCAACAATATTCTTGTTTGACGAATGCTGTGGTTGTATGCAAATATGCAGATATTTACTAATGTATTCATTGTTAATATACATTTGTAAAATATTTCCTTATATTTGTTTTAATCAAAATTTAAATATGTACATATTTTTATGGTTTTCTTAAAATTAGTTTACCACAGTGCTTCTTCTGTAAGGGAAGATAATTTCCAAAGAAACTATTAAAGTTTTAATTACCTTCTTTATAGAAAAGTTAATGCTCTAAAACAAGATTTTATACAATCAAAAAAACAATTTTGGGATACCACCCCCACTTGATTTTGATAATTTTCATATGGGATCATTTATTAGCCAGACACAACTAACAAACTATATTAAGTTTCACTCAAATTCCTTCAATGGTTCATGAGTTACCTATGTGTGTGACCAGAAAGACAGATATGGAATTTGTGTTTAAACCTGAAACGAAAATATCAAGGTGAAATTTTGAATTTGGAGACCCAAAATTGTTTACATTTTTCTTATCCTTTGGATATAGCGGTGAAGCAAAATGATATATTTGTCAAATATAGGTATTTGTATACATGAAAAGCTAAAAATATATTATCAAAATATTTTAAAGCATTTAACATTATTTGCTTAAACTTGCAATCAGCGTACGATTAAGTGTTATTTTGTTACTTAATTTATTAAAAACACAAAGAAAACAAAGATTGTACATATTTAAAATAGAACAAAATAAATATATATATATATATTAAACAGAAGAAAAAAACTGACTTTAGCTATTAAATTGACATTGACATTAACATTTAAAGTTATTATCATTTCCATTTTAATAATAAGTGTAAATTATCAATTTTTACTAAATTTTTAAGAAATATACCGGATGTTTTTTGAAAGACTTTTCAGCGGATTATTTCCAAAATAACGAATTTTCAGAAAAGTGTTTCAGACACAAGTTTTATGATTTCGAGGGGGCTAAATATTGACATTATGAGGTGACCTTAGAAAGGTCACTTTAATGAGTTTTCAGGTTTAACTTTTCTTTTTCAAATCTAAACCTATATTTTTTGTTGCAGATTTTTAATTTAAGAGATAAACTAAACAACTTTTGGTTCATACATTTCTGAAATTTATGGATTTTCCATAATTTTTTACTCGAAAATGACTAATTTTTAAAAATAATCGCAAGAGTTAAAAAGTGCTTAGATTTAAGCAAAGATTATCATAAAAATGTTTTTAATATGTAATTCAATTTTTTTTTCAAACTTTCAGAATTTTTTTAAATAAAAATGTTGCATAAAAAAATTAACGATAGATTTGAAAAACAATTCCTCAAGAATCGTTGCTTAGTTCTAAGTACTTTTTTAATTTTGTAATTTTTCTTAAAAGTTTATAGTTTTCGACTAAAAGCTTATGGAAAATCCAGAAAGTTCTGTTTGGTTTGCTCCATATCATAAAAAATTGTTTCAAACAAATTTTTTTAATTTTATCTCTTAAATTAGGAATCTGCAACAATAAATATAGGTATATATTTGAAAAAGAAAAGTTGAACCTGAAAACCCATCAATGTGACCTTTATAAGGTCATCCCATAATATCAATATTTTGTCTGAAATTGTTTTTCTAAAAATTCGTTATTTTGGAAATAATCCGCTGGAAAATCTTTAAAAAAACACCCGGTAGATTTATTATATTTAAAATAAAATATGTATAATATCTAAAAAATAAACATGCATTTTTATTAAGGTTATTAATTAATTGTAAAAATAATTTCCTATTAAGTAATAGATTATTTACAAAGTTTACAGCACAGAATAAAAAATGCATGCTAACTGTTTAAGTAATAATTGCGTTAGTAGTTATGTAATTAACATGAACGTTGCACGAGGTACTGCGAGACCTTGACACTCGCAGTGCAAAAATATACCAAATAATTTCAAGCTGTGCCTCTTACAGAGTAGGAATTAGTTATGGTTGTGCTAACGTCGCATATTAATTTTTTACTATTATTTATGTACACTTAATTAGAACGCAGTAAAAACATTGTATATTTTTTACTGGCTTATGAATTTTTTATTTACCATATGTTAGTATGCATATGAAATATGTATACGATCGAATCCATAGGCCTTCTTTTGCACAAAATAAGCATTCTCTTTTTATTTGTATTCTTTGTTTTTACTTTTATCGCGTTTGCGATAAAAATAGTATGGATATTTGTCGAAAACGTGTATGTTTCAAGGCACTTGTTACAATTAGAAAAACGTTTAAAAAAATTATTGTCTTTGATTACTCGGTAAAGTAGTCGAATGATCTCGATAATATGTCATTTTTATTCGTCCGTTTTACCGGAAGTAATATATACATTTTTATTTTTTGGCAATCGATATTTCTTTGCTATATATAAACAATGTCTACAGATAGGGTGACCAGGTCTCGGGTCTTGACCCGGAGTCTTAGGATTTGCATATGATTCTCCGGGCTCAGGGTTTCGGTGCAATTTCTCCGGGTTCTGCAAAAAATGATGACTAAACAAAAGGTCGTAAAAAATAGCAAAAGTGCAGATTAGGGTAGTAAATGTTTTAATATATTTTATGAAAATAACAATAAAAATAATAAAATTAAAATAAAAAGAATGAAATAAAATAAAAAAAGGGGTCTTCATTTACATGTCAGGGTTTACAAAAACTAAAATCTGTTCACCCTATCCACTGATGATTATATTTAATATAAATTTCTTTCTATTGTAAACAAAACTTTTAATTACTTCTGGATAAAAGCGAATTATCATACACCATTATACATAGCTGGTAGACCCGACATATATGTGCGTCGTCAAAATTACTGTTTGATCAGTGAAAACTGGTATAGATCACTGATTTTCCAATGATTTTTACGTTCACTAAAGGCATCATTGAAATTCTCACTGATTCAGTTTAGGAGAGTAGATAAAGAGAATTTTGTTTTGATAACAAAGGCCCGCAAAAAATGAACTTGATCTCTTAACTGTACTATATTTTTCTTACGAATTTTTGGGTGCTGAAAATGGATTTGACACAAAAATCCGACAGACTACCAATTTTTTTTTTTTACTATATTGTCAAAAAATTGTAAAATTGAATGACTTGTAGATGAAACTTTTCTCTTCAATTTTTTTTTTTTGACCGAGTGAGTTATTTGTGATCAAAGCAAAAACCATACTTTCAACTTGAACGCCTATAATCAGGAACAAATGATTTTGAAAAAATGGGAAATACTTTCTTCATAAATTGGTAAGAAAAGATAAATTGAAGAAAAAAGTCTTATCTAAAAAAATCATTTATTAGATTTGAACAAAAAATTTTTCACGGCCGTAGAGGCTCTCAAAATTGATATAAATTTTTTTGCTATTTTTTTACGATAGCAAAAAATTTTGAGCGTCAGCGAGCTTTTTTATTTTCAAATTCGTTTTCAACGCCCAAAAATACGTAAGAAAAACAGTCTGATTAAGAAATCAAGACAATTTTTATTTTTTTGTGATTGTAATTATAATTATTCGTCATTTTATATCTATAGAGTTAATAAAATTACTGATACACAAAATATATCAACAAGAACCGACCAAGTACATATAGAACATTTATTTATTTATAACATATTGCATTTTACATACATATGTACAATTGGATATATTCACTTCATGGTTACCTTCAAGTTTTATGATATTAGCTCTACATTTTGTTGGTTGTATTTAAAACATCGCAATTTAAAGTCATTTCCGGACAAACTATACATTTTTAACTGACTGTCTTATTTTTGTATAAAAAAACTTTAATCTGCCTTACTACATTCTTTTGTAGTATTATTTACCAAATAACATGACAATATTTCATTTTATTCAAATCACAAAACAAAAAAAATGAAGACCTCAAAATAGATTTATGAATAGACCTTTCATTTGTTACTAGATTTATGAATTTTAGATTTTATGAAGAGTGATTATTTAAATGTGTTTTTCTATTTACGTATCGAGAAAGAACACGAAGAGGGTACCTATTATTCAAATTCTAGTTATATTTTCAAGCAAGAACTATCCATATCTGTAGGAGTTGGCTTTTATAAAATTTCTAGTCCGACATTGTCGCGTGTTTGAAGATTGTAAAAGCGAGACGTAGAATTCATTTCTGCTTCTTTAGACTAGGTACTAAAATGTTTAAAATATTTTTAAAGAATATCTTATTGGCAAAAACATTTTCGTCACATACTGACTTTAAAATTTCGAACCCAAAAAATTATAATTTAGGCCTAGGGTAGAGCTCACGACTCGCGCACATTGTGATTATTTTATTATTCGTAAATGATAAGAAATATTTAAAAAAATTTTACTCCAATCATTTAAATCTATCAAATAGCACCTCCAAGAAATCAATTGTTTATATAATTCAAAAAAGTTATTTACAAATTTCAATATTTAAAATAAAATCTATTTTAACAAGCTCGTAGTGAGTTTTAGGACACCTATAAAGTGTTAATTTATTATTTGAAAATCTTTTAGAACTATTTAAGACATCAATTTAAATTATACATGACTTTTTTTATGATTTTTTTTAATTATTGAAACAATTGATTTGTTGGGAGTGCCAAATGATAGATCTAAATGAGAGGAGTAATTGTTGTTATTACATTTTTTTAAATATCTCTCACCGTTTAGGAATAATAAAAGGGTTGTGAGTTGTGGGGTCACGCGTCCAGCTCTAGTCTAGGGTGTTGAGTGATTTTATAATATTTTGAAATCGAGTGCAATTTCTTTCGGCGCATATTATTTAACAAATTTGAAAAATAAAATAAAAATCAGGGAAGTAATATGTCTGGCGTTATGTGTTCACAGAATAAAATTAGATTTAGATTTCGTCTGGCATTGCGCCGAGACGCCAACGCGTCGATCATGCAAGACACTGTTTATTGTGCTTTTGTTTTCGGAATGATGAACAGGTGCCCCAAAAATCCAACAACGGGTTAAACGACCGCGGCCACCATGCGCTGTATTCAGGACCTAAGCCCGTTAAATCCCGGCCTTGGGCTCGATTTTATCAGGGGCCGGTTCAGCTAGTTTAGTTAATTAAGGTAGTATTATTTTAATCAAAATATAGGAAACTGATTCAAAATTGTACTCTCGAAAAGATAATTCTCAAAATTTCTTCCATTTAAATTTATTATAAAATATAATTAAAGTATTATTACTATTTGATTAATTGGCTTTAAAATTTTATTCAAACTAGGGAAGTGGTTCAATGGCAGATCAAGCAGTCCCAGTACGTCAACGAAACGTACGGTCGACCGAAAATATTATTGTGGTGGGACAGAATGTGCGCGAGAACCAAAACGTCTCGATTTCACGTCGTTCACCAGAATTTGACGTTTCGTACATTTCAACTTTTGCAAAAAAAACTTGGGCTTTTATCTGTACAAAATTCAAATTGTCCAAGAACTGAAGCCTACTGACCATTCCACGCGCCGCACATTCGCTTATTGGGCTCTGGAGCAGTTGGAAACCGATACCAATTTTGGCCAAAAATCATTTTCAGCAACGAGGTGCAAGATCGTGCGATTTGACTCCCGTGGACTTTTTTTGGGGGTTATGTTAAATCTCTGGTCTATGCCAATAAAGCCAGCAACAATTTTCGATTTCGAGGACAACGTTGTTCGCATTATTGGCGAATTGAGGCCAACTTATATGCCCGAGTCATCCGAAATTGGACCTCTTGGATGACCACCGTCAAGCAAAGCCGTGGAGGCCATTTGAACGATATTATTTTTAAAACATGGCATCGAATGCTCTTTATCTTGAAATAAAAAGATCCGCTATATCTCAAATACAACTTGTTTTATTTAAATTAAAAGATGTATCACTCTTAATGGATGATCCAGTATAAGAATTATTAATTACTTATAAAATACATATAAATAAATAATATGGAATAATGACAATGATCAATAACGATAATGTACTTATTTGCTAAAAATTTATAAAGAAAAAATACGTTTTTTATATTTAAATAAAAGATTAAAGACTTATGTCCAGTATCAATCAATATAACACCCCGTTAGCGCTAAATGCTCCTTTAAAGTAACTCTGGTGTATGACTAACGTGATTTAAATGTCATATGATTTTTTCATAGAAAAATTAACATAGCGTTGTAAAACCATAAAGCAGAAAATTAAAAATGTATTATTCTTGGTTCTGTTAACAATACGATAATGAATAAACATAGATTTAAGCTTAATGACAATTAGTTAAAGGAGCATTTAGTAAACATCTGGCGTTAAGCTTAATAATATGAAATAAAAACATGAGCGTGTCGTATCTTGCCAGTTCGAAACTGAAAGTGGCCCATAAAACTCATGTTAAGATAATAAGACGGTCCTGGTTGTATTAATACCCTCCGCTCGTGTTATGTATTTTCCACTCTTATTTTCGACTCGCAACGCATTTTACAATAATATCCACTGCGCGAAAATAACTGCAACTTTCTGCCAAATGTATTTATTTCGTCTATCTACATTTAACGAATTTGCCAACTGCTCAAACTAAATATAGAAACACGGAAATTCACTTTTCATAGAATTCAACACTAAAAATTATTTTAAAATACGTGTAGGTATAGTTTATATGATTTATTATAATTATTTCTGAATGCAATATCTTAAAAGAGCAAATCCACTGAAAAAGAGGGATACATTTTTAGTTGACGATCCAAATTAAAGAAACACATATCAACAAACATAAACCACTAACTAAACATTTATGAGGAATATTTTATTTTTTGTTCCTGGTTGCGATTTCGCATTGTTTCGGGAACAAACGGTACCCATTGGAGCAACAAGCTTATTTGTAGTTTAGTACGAAAATAGGAAACAAAAAAAATATGAACGGTCTCCAATGATGGGACTATAGTTTCATAATATACAAAACTTTTACTTTATTCATTTTTTCTTAAAAAAAAGAACATTTGAAATTTTTAGAAATATGCAACGAAAACTAAAATGTTCTATAACTGATCTATACCATTATATTTGATATTGTTGACGTAGAACTACGTTTTCATCGGGACTCAGTACTAGGGGGTAACGAAAATATATCATACTTTGAAAGCTTAATTAATAATAATCGTAGAGCGATAAATAAAAACGCCAATAGATAGTCTCATTTATAATAAAACTTATATACAGTAACAGAAAAATTGATAATAGACGTAGTTCTACTGTGCCTTTATTTACGCATTATATTATTTTAGTTCTTCTTCTGCAAATTTTCATGGCCATTGTCTATACGGGCTTGTTTTCGAGATGGTCTCCATGTCGTAGTTGATACTATTGATGTTCTATCAGAGTGATTCAGAAACTATATAGCAGAGTTGTTTCTGAAAACTTCATACATCTATAACAACTTGGATATCATCTCGAAAACGAAATCAAAATTAATTTAATATACAAACAATATCTGTAGGAGTTTCGATAGTCAAAAATATTTAAAAAATGTTCAAGTAGTTAAGTTTTTATATAAACAATACATGATACAGATATTTTATAGCTAAAACGTAAAAAATATTAACCGCGTGTAGTTTGATTTAATACAAACACGTGTCTATAGTTCCCCAGACATGTATCGAAACTGAAGTGTTAAAAAGAAAAATAATAATAAAGAAATCTTCGACACATAAATGTGAAATGTCATTTTCGTTTTGCCATAACTATCGCACATAAATTTTAATTTTGAAATCCACGAAACAAATATAATATCAGCCCACACGGTGAAATTACAATAGTAACTCAAACAGCCGTTATACCAAAATCCAGTAATAAAAAGCGTCCTCACACTCACATACACATATAGTCTGCAAACCTGGGAAAAACGAATTGGGTCATGCATGAACATCATACAAAAGCCTCGATATTGGATTCGGCACACGATGTGTGTGCTGCCGCGAGGTATACTCGGCATATTGGACGGTGCTGCCCTCTAAATACGCTCACCGGATATAAAACACATCATACAGATACAAAGATAGGGTTACTGGAAAATAATTCATGTCATTAATTAACCCTTTACGTGCGCTGTTTTTGTAACAATGGCGGGACCGAAGCGTTCGATATGCTCGATAACGATGTATTAATCACTTTACTGAATATGTTATTTGTCACACATATTTTAATCAAGAGTACAATGAATTACCGAGGGAGGATTTTCTTGGCTTCCTATAAAATTGTTAATTGACATTTATTTTGTACGTAAAATTAATAGTTAATTTTTAATCTTAATATTATATAAAAACGTTGTGTTCTCATCAGGCCTAAACCACTGGACGTACCGAAACCATATTCTCACCATATGTTCATTTGGTGCTCCGATAAGTTTATAGATATTTTTGACCCGGTAGGTGGCGCTGGAGTCGAAAATGTGTATTTATGGTCTGATTTTTAAACAAATTTTTTTTGAGCAGAACAACGTTTGCCGGATCAGCTAAAACAACAATTACAACCCTCCATACGTGACAGGGGGTGAAATATTAACTCCCGTCCGAAGCCGGGACGGGTCCGTTAGTATTATATGAAATAAACGTTGAATAAAAAATATCATTGATTCTACAACCTACAATATTAACATTAAGAAAAAATGTTTACTCACAAATATAATGGTTACATATTTACCACATTATGTAATGCACTTTGCATTTTTAATACACTGTAAGTATTTCTTACTTTCTTTACATCCATTTATAGTGTAACAAACATTCAAAGATATATCTTTAAACAACGTGAATTTTAGAATATGTAATTGTTTTGACAAAAGGTATTTGGTTCTGAAGGGGCATTAGATGCCACTCTCTTTTATTTAGTTAAAGGTCATTATCAAGATCACTACAAGGTTAACTTTTATTTTTTCATATTAAACCTATATTTTTTACTACTGTATCTTAATTTTTGTCCGATTTCATATTTTAAAATTTTTAGATTTACAAGAATTTTTTACTCTGTAACCATTCACTTGAAAATGTACAAAGAACAAAGAATGTTTATTTGGATTTAATAAATGTAAGAGAATTATTTTATAAGTTTGTTTTTACTAAACAAACATTTTTTGTGCTTATATTTAAAACAAAAATGATTCCAATAAAAAATCTCTAAAAAATTGAATTCGGTCAAAAAAGTTACTTTTTTCCGTAGATTATTTTTATTGTAATAAAAATATAAGTTTCTATTAATTATATAAAAGATTACCTTAAAAATGACCTTTAAATATAGATAAAAAGAGAGTTGCATCTAATGACCCCCTCAGAACAAAGTAACTTCTGTTTGAACATTTTTTTCCCGAAATCACATTGTTTTTATAATATTTGTTACACTTTAAATGACTCATCCGGTATATGTTAATGCCATATCATATTACTGGTTTTTGTTGTCAATATGTGGAACAATCAAAATTCGATTACCCGAGAAAGTTTATTTACCAACATCTTCAAATACACGAGAATCTATTGTATTATAGTTTAATAACATACTATAATGAAAATTAATGAACATGTTTTTAATATACATTATTAATGTTAGTTCACGTTTTCGCAATTGAAAATAATTAAATCAAATAACGTAACCATTTAGGTATTTGAATTCATATTCAAATAACTGTCTTTGCAGTTACACCTCATACTACTGTAGGTGCACTGCGGCATAGAACACCGAAATCTAGAATTGGGCGTTGCGGAAGAAAGTTCAAAATAAGATTTTCTAAGAATTGTTTTTCATTATCTTTTATCTAACAATTATAAACCTTCTTTAATGCTTACTATGCCATTATTACCGGAAGTTACGTTTCTAATAATTAAACCTAATACGGAAATAGTGAGATATAAAAAATAAATGTAGTAGGTAGGTACATATTTGAAATTTTAAAAATATAATTTCCCTAGAAATTTGTAGATCTGATGAGTTAAATATTCGTTCAAGGTATATTGATAATATTGAAACTACCATTTTTTAACAAACAAGTAGATACTGCCAATTTGACATTCTGAAATACGAGGGTATACACTATAATGATAATTGTATACTCTACATGTACTTGGACATTGCTTGTATTTACTCTGGATTTTACAGTTGAGCTCTAATCATTCGAATCCGTTTTCCAATTGCACCGTTAATGAACAATGGTTCTGTTATCTGATTTATATGATCAAAATACTATTTCAAAACCACCCATATTCATACAATATATAGAAATAAAAATTTGTCAATACCGAGTCGAGTCTCACGTACTTGTGTCCGAATCATATAATATTTTAATTTATTCGATACTGTTAATTTTATTTAACATTAGAAAACAAAAAATATGGAATTGTGGAAGGTGCTGATACTCGTAATTTTCTTTTCAAACAACTCAGAAGCTAGAAGGTTGTGACAGACAGACAGGCAGATAAAACTAAATAATCAAAGTAAATGGCTGTCTAAAAAGACCAAGAGGGTCTAGAGTCTAGAAGAAAAAAGATAATTAATGTAAAAAAATATGGAGAAAAATGTCAACGAAAGGTACATACATAAAAATATAAAGATTCAAAAGTGATAGCATTAGCTAGATTGACGAAGAAACAATGTTTATCAAATGAATGCTCTCATCAGTGGTGTTTTATGGGATGTATTGAGTTGAGGTTAGAGATCAGGCATATTTGACAAAGTACGTTTATACAGCGCTGTTATTCCGGTTTTCCTATAACCGGTGTAGTAAAATCGGGTTTAAAAATGCATGTAAATGGCACATTACACCCGACATAACTAATCTAGTTTAGTTATTCTATTCGTCTTCACCTACAGACATAGCATAACTAAACCGGAATAGACAGAATAAAGACGTGTGTAAACTGCATGGACATATTTTTACCTGCATCTATTTAGCTAACTCCACTTTGCATTAAAATTTGAAAAAGCGTCGTCAATTAAAACACCTGAGACGAAGAGATGGAAAACAAAAAAATCGTGATTCGTAGGACATAGAGGAGATGAAGTATTTTTGGGATTCCTTGTTGGTACGCTATCTAGCGCACTTCAAATTGGAATTATAATTCCAGCTGGCGTTACTTATTCCCGTATGTGTAAACAGCACCGCTTGTAGTTTGTAGTTAACATTGGTTACAGTAAAACCGGACAGCGCTGTGTAAACGTACTTTGACAGTTTGGTACATAATTGATGTATAGGAAAACACGACAAAATTCAAACGTATTCGATATGCGATAAAAATTTCAGTTTCTTCACTGCTAGTGGTTTTCATTCGTTGAAGAGAAGAATGTTTATGTTATTATTGCCGAAAGATTAGACATCAACTACATTGACCACAGAACGTCGTCAACTAACGGTCAATTGCAAAACGAAGTAGAATATTTACAGCTCGATTGTAAAGCCAGAGTAAATAAAGGAAGTATGCGTAGATTTATGTATGATCACTAATTGTCTTTACTTTTTTATTTACCGTTGTATAAATACTTTATTTATGGTTCTCAAAAAAAAGTTCACTAGTAACACGTGCTTCAAAGTTTACAAGTTAAATTTGTATATATTTTAATCAGATTAACTGTAAGAAACCGACAAGATTTTCAGAACAACGACCAGAAAAATGTATAGTCAGCTGTTTTCATGAAAACACAGAACAATCAATAAAAAGAAAGATAAGTATATATGTACTACAGGGGTGTAATGCCCTCCATTAAATGACCAGTAATTGAAGAAACTTCATGTTTGTTTTTTAATATAATTTATCCAAACTTACATACCAATACAAGTGACCGTTTTTTGTCTGAGTAACTAATCAGTTTGGAAAGATGTATCACCGCATCCCTAATTTTTTCAGCTTTTATAATTATTGATATTGTTAGATAATTTGTTAATTTAACAAAATCTAACTCTGTAATATTATATAAACGATATATATTGCAAAAAATGCATAACAAAAAAATTAATTATAGATAGAAATTAGTCGTACCTACCTACATGTAAATTTTTTAATTCACATTTAATTAAACAGATATGCAATATACATAATGTCTCAAGCGATTTTTCATTTTTGAAAAAAAAATCGCAAAAACCATTGTTAACCAAATAGAAAAACATCATTCTCACTGGTACGATTTTCTATTTTTAAATTATCTATCTATGTAAAGTCGATTTAGAAGTGAAAATCTTTAAAATTTGAAAATACCCAACGTATGTATGTTCTTGATCGGGAATGGTAACAGATTCAAAATATCATACCTTTTCCAAAAGTCGATGAAAGACCTGAATTTAAAGTGCCGCGATATTAGTTAT
Organism: Sialis fuliginosa; assembly: GCA_961205875.1. Classification (NCBI taxonomy): domain Eukaryota; kingdom Metazoa; phylum Arthropoda; class Insecta; order Megaloptera; family Sialidae; genus Sialis; species Sialis fuliginosa. The sequence goes on from OY540812.1 coordinate 17,181,622, forward strand.
AGAAATGTATAATTATGAATTTTTTTGAATATTTATATTTATATATTTACAGCCTTATTTCTCGAAGGAGGTTTTTTTTTAACATTTAGAAAAACACTTTCTAATAGCAGCATATACATATGTCTATTTAAAATAAACGTATAATAAATCTCAAAATATTTTAACGTTTATTTTTTGCAAAAACAATAATATACAGGCTATTTTAAATATTAGCTAACGAACATTTTCTTGACTGTAAATTCTTTATTTGTTTATTTTACAAATTCGAATTTTGCAATAAACGGTAGTAGAGAGAAAGATGTACAATATGGCAACTAGAAATTAAGTCAAATCAATTTCCTATAACTCATATAAAATAATTACTTTACTAATTATTAATTAGGTAAATTAAAAATAGTATGTCAATATTCATTTCTACGTGTCAAGCAGCTAAATATCATAATATAAATTTTTTATTCAAATGATTTTATAGTTGAAAATTTATTAATTTTATTTGAACTCATCCGACTACTGTAAATAACTTTCTGATTTCTTCATAATATCTAGTGTACCTTTGAATTCTTTGGGGATGTCATGACCCATTGCCCCCCCCCCTTGTATACGCACCTGTATATATATATATGTATTAATGTATATACCTACAACATATGTATGTTATTTAACACTAAAGAAAAAAGAATTCATGAGCAGAAAACATAATAGCAAAACACATAATCTCCATGACACAATATCGAAAACATAACCTTAAAATAAAGTTGAAAACACAGACTGAAAAACAAAACGACCATCATATAAGCAGGCATCCAGTCAGTGAGCTGAAAATACATTTCAAGAACAAATGAAAACGAGAGAACGCAGGAGAGGAAGTTCATTGCAATTTGAAATAAAAAGTAATAGCAAAGGCTGTGGGGTGTGGGACGACGCAGGACCGGACCGGGGGGACGGCAGCACGACGCGTGTCAAGGCCGCATGGCGTCTACCATCACACCCGGTATCGATTTGGCGCGCCGATGCCAGCAGGTATATACAGTGCGCTAGCCGCCCACATGTTCTCTGCTTGTGTATTCATTTCAAAGACGTCCTTTCCTACATAATACGTACACTCTATTCATCATGTCAGGACAACTGATAAATAAATAGCTCCTTCCAAAGCTCTAATACGCTTTTCACGACAACACCGTTACTTTTGTAGAACGTACACCCAACTGTATGTAAACACGTATTCTTGTACATACCACATATACCAACCTACCTACACTATAGATATATCTATATGTTTTAATTTCATTGTTGTTGGCTTTTAAATTATGCTCCTAGTTTTAAAGATATGATAATCTATTTAAAAGATTTAAATATAAAAGCTATATATATGTACCTACATTGAAACACAGCTGTAGGTACAAAAATTCTCTCAGGTAATTGTAAAATCTCTTTATGAGGTACCGATTGTATTATTGACAGTGACTACATTGTTTTATATTTATTTTAATAAGATTTAATTTCACTTTCACTTCGAAGAATTCATAGAATAATTTATAAAAATACCAGTAATATTTGGTATCATAAGGTACTGACACCAGTTATGACCGCTATAAGAGCAAGGTTTATTGTTTTTGTGATTGATGGTTGTTTTTTTGTAATTCTCATGAACTCATTTACTAATAAAACAAGTAACTCTTTATTTAATAAATTTAATTTTTTTTTAATTATAGCCTTTTATTTTGTTTATGTTTTTTCTTCAGTTATGGATAAAGTAAAACCAATAATGAGCACGCAGTGAGGGGCACTTGCTAATGATTACAAAATGATAAGTACTACGACACAAAAGATATAAAAGAAAGAATCGTCTTTGAAACAATGTAAAGCAGTTGCTATGATAATATAATAATTAATAAATAAATTATACTAATAATTAGTTTAAATGTCTACCATTTTGACACCTATTGGACGATTGTCATCAAATCACGCTGTAAGACAGTTAAATGTATATAGATTAATATTCAGGAATGGTATTAATCAAATATCAACAAATATTTCTAATTCAGTACATTTAATTAAAAAATAGCCATTACTGAGGTTATATACAAGATTGGTGCCAGGACCTTATATTACAATAAAATTACTGATTAAACAAATAACTGATATTTTAGCAAAAATTTCTTCACTATTTTTACTTTTTAAAAAGTTCTATCAAAATCGGTTCAGTAGTTTTCATGTAACGTTGAAATAAATAGACCAAAATTCAAAAAAATATCAAAATAAATTGTATTGATGGTAAAACAACATTATATTGATTTATAATTTAATACTAATATCCTTTTGAATTCAAAATGATAAAAATGCAAGTAAATCCCATACTTTTATTACTTTCACATCAAAATAATGAATGCAAGATATTCTGAAACAACCCATACCGACCGCGAAGCAACTTTATGGCATTTACCCTGATATCAGTCTTCTCGATCACCGAAACAAATGTAGCAACAAAGAGAATCTGAGAATGAAAACAGACGAAAAATCAAGCCACGCGCACGGTGGGATTTTCTGATAAGTTAATTGTCTCTTCATCAAAGTATAATAAATGAAGGACCCTAATAAGATGTTAAAAGTACTCTAACATCATAAGTATCTAATCGTATAAGTAAATAATGCTTATTTTCATAAGTGCACATTTTTTGCCAGAATCAAGTCACATTTGGTAAAGTTATAATTGTTTTTCCTTTCGTATATAGCCATATAATAATAATATGATATATAATAAAAGGTACATTACTTTTAGAAGGGCAATAATATTGCTAGCAATATTATATAATTTCCATTAATACACAAATATTACCCTGTGTAATCACATTTGGCAATGATACTTTTGACTATTTTTTTTTAATTGCTGTCTTCAAATCCATGGAAATTATAATATTATAATCATGATGTCTATTTAGGAATATATTTTTGAAAAAAAAAAAATCTTATCATCGGAAACGGATGTTTTTTACTCTCATCATTTTAATTTTTCGAATAATCTTTAAAATGGTGCAAAAAATGTTTTAAGAATATACTCGTATACATGTTTAATAATTACTTTCTTACAATATCGAAGATATTAGATAGAATAATCTTATAAAGTTTAGGAGGGTGTTCAAAAAAAAAAAATTATTGAAAAATTCGTGTTTTTCACGTAGAATAAGATTACTAAATAAAAACTATAGGTTTCTATCAAAAAAATGATGTTAACCTTCAAATATCTTTGAAATTTACGCTTAAATAACAAATAAATGTTACAATTTGATTCCCCCCTCACAACCAAACACTGCTTGGTCGAAACATTTTTTTATCTGTAATACTTTAAATGTCCCAATCTGTATATATATGATACTGATGTATAATTAATTTAAGTTAATTTATTTTTTTATTAAATGTGCTACTAGTACATCTCAAAGATTTTTTTCTAAATTGAATAATTATATAAATACAAAAATTATATATAATTATATATAATTATATATAAAAGTACTTACAGTAAAAGAAAAGTTAATCTATGCAGATGTGATTAAAATTACTTTACATTAATAAAAAATACTTAGTTTAAAAATTTTAAGCTATGAAAACAACTAGGAGTGGAACGGGGTCTATGTGACCGGCAACTAGAAATATATCATACGTATTCATTGTTTACGTTATTCTTATTTTACCTATATTATATTATATACAAAAAAAAACAAAGAAAGGTGTATACTAATTGAATATACAACATATTTTTAAAATTAATTATTATCAATATCATATATGTATGTATGTGACAGTTAAAATGTAAACTTGATTATTGCCTAATAAACATTAAAACTTTCATAGGGCAAATGTGAAGATACCTCATATACATACGTGCTTCATGTGTATATCAATTTACAGAGATTTGGTGGCCGGGGTTGGGGTGTACAAGTGGTGGCGGCAGTAGCAGCAGAGCTAGTCCGTCTCTGTAGCAACGTCGACGTGGTTCGTCCTTGAGCTGCACCGGGGTGGTGGGCGGCGGCTGGCAACACGACGCCCCCGGCTGGCGCACCGCCAGAACTTCCCTGTCGCCACCCCCACGCCCTTCACTTTCACTACCCTACATTCAAGTGCGCTTTCACTCGTACACCATCTCTTGTTCCCACTTCCTCTCTCGTTCTCTCCACACACACATATACTGTGCACGTTTATACATACGAAACATGATTAGTGGAATTTCGTTCTTGTTTCATAGGGGTGGAAATATTATCATCGCTGTTTTCGGTATATAATTCAACGAACATGTTAATATTAGGTTTTGGGCTTTCGCGGTAACTATTATGTACAAACTACTTTTATCCTACGTTATATTGAACAAGTACTTAAAAACCTTCGAAAAAAAATTCAATAAGGTACTGGCACCAGTCTTGGATATGATCCCAGTAATGGCTATTTTTTAATTAAATGTACTGAATTAGAAATATTTGTTGATATCTGATTACTACCATTTCTGAATATTAATCTATATACATTTCACTGTCTAACAGCGTGATTTAATGACAATTGTCCAATAGGTGTCAAAATAGTGGACATTTAAATTAATTATTAGTATAATTTATTTATTAATTATTATATTATCATAGAAACTGCTTTACATTGTTTCAAAATTGACGATTCTTTCTTTTACATCTTTTGTGTCATAGTACTTATCATTTTGTAATCATTATCAAGGGTTCATCACTGCGTGCACATTACTATTTTTACTTTATCCATTACTAGAGAAAAAACAAAAACAAAATAAAAGGCTTTAATTTAAAATTCAAACTATATTTGCGAATTTTGGTAGTTAAATTTATTAAATAAAGAGTTACTTGTTTTATTAGTAACATGAAAAAAAGAAGCCCGCCAATCACACAAATATTAAACCTTGCTCTTATAGCGGCCATAACCGGTGCCAGTAACTTATTCATTTATTGAATAATTAACTTCAAAAAAAATGAATACTAATAAATTTTGAACCCTTACCGATTTTTTTAAAAGTGTTATTTATTACCAACGTAATTATTTTTGATTATGAAATAAGTTTTTATGGTATGTTATTATTTTTCAATATTCAAGAGCAGGGGTCGGCAATTCAGCGCTCGCGGACGCTATGGCGCCCTTATTGGATATTTATATTATATCAATTATGTTAAATCCTCGGAAATCGAAAGTAACATTGAAACGATGAAAAAACTAAAAAAAAAAGATTTTCGATTTATCTGTCAAATATGCGCCCTCGGTGATTTTAAAATTTTGTATTATGCCCATACAGACCTCTTAAATTGTGTAATATATTTTTTTCCATTTTTTAAATAATTTGTAATTGTCGTAGCATTGTTTTAGAAACAAGATATTTATTAAAAAAATGTTTCTAAATAACATACTTAATAGATTACCAAAAAGTTCTATCAAGTAAAAAAAAAATGCTTAAAAAACATATATTTCTTGGGGTTTTTCTGATCAACACACAACGAATTTAAAATTCAATTAATACCTACTAAGACATCATAACCATCATAACATTGTTGACTTGCTAATTTTGGTACCGAGCTACCTATACAAAGATCGATTTTATCGAATATTTTAGTTTCACTTTCTTAATGACGTTTAATAATACCCAAATGGAAGAAAAATAAAAGTCAATTTAATAATTAGTTATATCTAAAAAACTTCAAGAATTCAATAAAATGAAACTATGTTTGTATTTTCTTTGTTATAAAATTGATTGATGAAATATGTATAAATAAATTGTTGAGATACATGAATCTCAAACGGACTTTCTTTGATCTTATTGTTATATAGGTTTCTGAATAAGATCGCGAAATATCAAATCGAAGTGTGACGTGGGTTAAAGTCAAATAAAGTAAAACATTTATTTAGTAGGTATATTATATTATTTTCATTGTGCTTTCTGTTATAAATGTATTTAAACACAGTACCAAGGACTTTACAGTAGGCGCTAATGGAAATGATTAATAATTAAGTGATTCATTAAAACAAAGCTCTTCTCATTACCAAATTTAATAGTGATAATACGTATATTTGTTTATATGGACACTGTATTAACAAACGACACATTTTATAATACATATATTAACATATCGTTCAAAACAAGCAATACACTCATATATTGTAATATCTATAATTTTATCTTCGCGTTTTCATTAATTTTAAACCAAATGATCTTCGAAAATGGACTCGTTATGTTTAACATTTTTATTTCCATTTAATTAATAGTTATTTAAAAAGATCTAACTAGTGAACTGAAATAAATTAATATCAAATAAAATTGCTAGGTTTATTTTTGAAATACAAAAATAAATCTAGATAATAAAAAATGGGAAGTCAAATGAATCAATGTTAAAATTACTCGGAATCGAAAATGAATAATATAGAATACTTATTGTTCCTTAAATTATATACATGTTGTTTTTTTTAAGTTGGTACAACCTAAAATAGCAAGAGAGCAAATCATTTTAGCGAAAAATGTTTCAGACAAAAGTTGTATATTTAGAGGGGGGTATTTAATGGTGAGTCATAAGGTAAACTTCATTTTCAAAAGGTAACTTATGTATATTTATTTTTTGCATTTTTTTATGCATGTTGATTAATGAAAATTTCAAGATTTTTTTACTCAAAAACTATCAATTAAATAGAAAAATTGTAAAAGGCAAAAGTTGTTTATTTTTAAGCAAAAAATCCCGGAGATTTTTTCTGAAATTTAAGTATCATGCATACAAAAATTGATGTTTTCAGAAAAAAAAATTCGAACAAAAATTTCATTTTTTTTTGTTTAGAATACGAATCTAGAAAAAATATAGGTTTTCATTTCAAAAAATGAAATTTATCTCCAATGTACTTGAATCTTACAATCAAGGTCAAAATTTTCATTACCATGAAATGTCCCCCTCTCAACAACATAGATATTATATTTAAAAAATCCTGTATATTAAATAAATATAAACTTATGTTATGTTAAGGGTCTCGTCTCGTCTTCCAAGAATATTATTTTAAACCTGAAATCTACGTTTAAAAAAGTGGCGTATTTTTTTCAATTCTTCCTAATGTATCAATTTTTAACAATTACTAATATAATTATAGTTATTAGTTTTTTAAAATTTACAGGACAATATTATCGTTAATTTCAACTAAACATTTTAAAATGCATTACTTCGTGTGATATAATTTAAATTAACTTCATTAATTTTTCACATTTTTAGATAAAAAATAAACTCTTGCTTTGTTCAAATAATAGATTTTCTACTGTACTCGTATTTACAATTAGTTATTACTTCTATCACATTTCAGGTGATTCGTGATAGTTAAATTATTACCAGTTTTCATCTGTTATTGTTTCTAAGAATTGAATTTATACGAAATTATAATTAACGAGGAAAATTTATTTTGAATATTAAAATAAATTCACTAGGCAGAATAATATAATATCCCATTTAAATGTATGATACGTTCATATCTTATTATTAAATATGAATGGTTTGTGAGTTTTGGTTTCTAGGTAGGTGTAAGTTTATTCTTAAGAAAATATACATACATACAAATATAGTAGGGCAAAATAAATTACTAATTGGAGCCCCTTGCAGGCGCCATTTTGGAGTAAGAAAAAATAAGATATAGGGTCAAATTCCACTGGTTTGGCTATACATTTTCACATGATACATACATACTTTAGCCCCTCCCCCTCAAACTTATTTTTATCAAAAAAGTCTAGAGGGCATCACTTTACATGTTCAGTAAAAATATTGAATGAAAAAGTACGGAAGGGTGACTAAATGAGATTAATAGGGTTTCTTTGGAACCCAAAAAAACAACCCCCTTAAAATTCTTAAAATTATACGCAAGGTTAGACAAGGGCATACTAAAGTTGGATTTTAACTGGTCTTAATAGAGCAGTTATAATCTTACATGGGAAAAGGGTAAGGTATAGGAATATTTTAATATAGCAATTCGCAATTCCAACATCGTTATTCATGAATAATAAAATTGTTATTATTTATAATCAGTGAGTTGAAAAGTTTGAGGCCGATTGACTAAATTAACTCAATGGTTATTTAAATTAATATATTGATTACACCGGTCATTCTCATATACACTGCATCTCTTGTTCAATTTATTTTTTAACAAATTGAAACGGCACCTCCACCATATCAAATATTGCGTGTACCCAGAATACAAGAGATAACCCCGAATTATGGCTGATGATATTGAACGGCACCTCCACCATTTATAACACTGTTTACACCCAGAATTCAAAAGTATCATTCTCAAATCTTGATATTGGACTGACCAATTGTACTGTACTATTTCACACATAACGAGACAAGTGTCGTCAAAATTTAAGTCGGTATCGTCTCGTTTTGGATTTTACAACTGACAATCTAGTCTTGGTCTCATCTCGCCTCGTTGAAAGCTAAATTTTTCTCTACTTTGTTATAAGGTACTGGCACCAGTCTTGTATATGACCCCAGTAATGGCTATTTTTTAATTAAATGTACTGAATTAGAAATATTTGTTGATATTTGATTAATACCATTCCTGAATATTAATCTATATACATTTAACTGTCTTACAGCGTAATTTTATGACAACTGGCCAATAGGTGTCAAAATGGTAGACATTTAAACTAATTACAACTGTTTTACATTGTTTCAAATTTGACGATTCTTTCTTTTATATCTTTTGTGTCGTAGTACTTATCATTTTGTAATCCTTAGCAAGTGTCCGTCCCTGCGTGCATATTACTTTATCCATTACTGGAGAAAAAAGATAAACAAAATAAAAGGTTACAATTTAAAAAACAAACTATATTTGCGGACTTTGGTAATTAAATTGATTAAATAAAGAGTTACTTGTTATATTAGTAGCATGAGTTCATGAGAATTACAAAAAAAGCCCGTCAATCACAAGTACAGTAAACCTTGCTCTATAGCTGGTATCAGTACTTTATATACAGAAACTTTTCATTCACATGTTCTTTTAATTAAAATTAAATTAAATGATTTCCATTGTATTTTACAATCATCAACGAACCTAGAATCATGTTCAAATACTAGTTTTGTCAAAATCTAAGCCACTCATCTCGGTGTGTAGCCCCAAGGCCCCAAATGAATATGCCTTATTTAAAAAGCCGTGCTTACAACTAGAAACTAAGTGTATCATCGTATTATGAAATATAGAAAGATACATCCCCCATTTAAGACACTGTGTTTACACCTAGTTTCAAAGAGAATCATTCCGGATCGTGATATTGAACAGAGAAAATATGCGTAGCTTATTTAAAAAGCTGTGCTTACACCTAGAACCCAAGAGAATCATCCTGGAATCGTGATATTGAACAGAGAAAGTGTACGTGCCGCAATTTGAGAAGCCCTGCGTGGAGGTGTTCCCTCCTCCCCGTGGGTGCGAGGCCGTGGCGCTGTGAAGGCCGAGCTTGACGCGTGCGTGCTATTGCCGTCCTTGTCTAGTGTAGCCATGGCGGCGTGCACACGGATTGCAGCGTCGCGCCGCGAGGAACATCCCGGCCAACCCCCCACACCCTATACCGCTGATATAACCACCTGCCCCACTAACCGAGTGTATACTTAGAAACAAGTGCATGTACATGTTCGATACGTTGACAATTGCTGACAGGTTACAACGCTCAGATGCAAATGTGACTAACAAGGAGACCTAATTCTGCGTTACAAACTTTGAGCATTGTCATATGTTGTGACATTTGAGAGGGCCCTAGTACATTCCTTTTATGCATTTAAAACCAGCGAACGGGCATGCAATAAGTTTCGAATTGAAGCGTTTCTGATTTGAGCTCAAAATTGGAAAAAATTGATTATTTCATAAAGTTTTTGGAGTTTTAATGCTAATTAAAATATCGTTTTATGTCATAGAAATTCTTTTCTTAACCTCCTTCAGTCATTTACATATTTTTAGTCAATAAAAAAGTATAGTTTATAGTTTTAAGTAAAAAACGGTTTAAAGTGTGAAAAAATGAACGAAAATGATAAAAAAATAAATATTGACTTAATTGAAGTCGGTTAAAAATGTAACGAATACACATTTTCTGGACTATTTTATAAGTGGACAACGATTTGATCGACAAACTTATTTAATATGTTAACAGCAACGTTTGTTAGTAATGAATCCATTTATTTTTCAAGATTACGAATCAATAATCAAATATTATCCAATTCTTTATAAACCTTTTAACTTTACTCATTTTCCATATAGGATGAATATATATTATAATATATATATATTTTATAGAAAACAAATTGAAGAAAAAAACATATTATATGCCGCGCCCTAACCTTCCTAACGTTACCGTGACATCAGAAAGATTAAAAAGCTATAGATATACAGTATACATGCATGAAATAAAAGCTCAATTATTTGTTAGGAAACAGACGAAATCTGTTTTTACGAGTTAACAATCACAAAACACCCCAAAACCATTAATACATGAAGAAAAAATTACACGTGTTTCAATAATAATCACCATCATCTAAATTAATATTGGAAAAATTATAATACTTTTTGGATAGATATTTATTTAGATATAAGATACTGGCTCCAGTCTTGGATAGGACCCCAGTAATGGCTATTTTTTAATGAAATGTACTGAATTATAAATATTTGTTGATATCTGATTACTACCATTTCCGAATATTAATTTATATACATTTCACTGTCTAACAGCGTGATTTGATGACAATCGGCTAATAGGTGTCAAGTGTCAAAATGGTGGACATTTAAACTAATTATTAGTATAATTTATTTATTAATTATTATATTATCATAGCAACTGCTTTACATTGTTCCAAATTAGACGATTTTTTCTTTTATATCTCGTTTTTCTTTATCCATTACTGGAGAAAAAACATAAACAAAATAAAAGGCTATAATTAAAATATATACATATTTGCGGACTTTGGTAATTAAATTGATTAAACAAAGAGTTACTTGTTTTATTAGTAACATGAGTTCATGAGAATTACAAAAAATAAACCCGTAAATCACAAAAACAGTAAACCTTGCTCTTATAGCGGCCATAACTGGTGCCAGTACTTTATTTATAATTAAAGGAGCAACTGTTATAGATATTAAACATAAATATTATAGAAAAATAAAATATGAACATTATTTTTGATATGAATGTTTTTACTATCAAAGTTCGTATTACTGATTCATGATAACTGATAATTTTTGTTATAATGTAGAGAATAAAATTATTTTCTAATAATGCCAGTTGTCGACTGGGTTGTTCTTTTTTCGACAGATCAGTAGCAGGGTTATATATTGCTATTTAACTGATATTTATAGAATATTGACGTAAAAATGCTGACTTTTGTAAAAAAATATTTAAAACGCTTATAAGTTTCAACTCATTGCATTTACACTTATACCTCTCTAGACTATTTTTATAGAGAATTAAATTTCCATAAAATTAACAGATATTCCGAAAAGTATCAGAAGTCTTGCGACATCCATAGCAGATATTTTGTATTCATATTATTTGTGATGCAGATATAGCTTAAATTTAAATTATGTAGGTATAATTAATCAATCCTCAATAACGACATACCAGATATACTAGATATATTTACGTATGAAAATAAACGACTTTAAAGGATTACCTGTTTGATTAGTTATTATAATTGTTTCGCTCAATTATGGTAAATTTATGTAATTGTTTTATGCAGTTAGATATATTTTATTAATTGTTCATTACGTGACAGTAAATGCAAAACTAATTATAATTTCGATATAATCTGTAAAATCCTATGGTTGAATAGCTGAATATAGACATGCATTTTGTAAACAACTCATTTCCGTTTCATTAAATTATTATTAAGTTACACATCCGTATAATTGGTTACAATTATTATAACGTATTGACACCGAGGACAAAATGAAATAAATTATGATGTAATTACTATAAATCTATTATCAAATAATATGTATGTGTGTTGAACCAATTGAAATTTTAAATAATATGGCTTATAAAACTATATCAATAATTATTTTATACAATACCTACTAGCTTAAAAGTTCAAATATCGAGATGGTTTATTCTATAATTAGATAGTATGTAACCATAAAAATGTATGCATGTAATATTAATAATTCTATTGAACATAAAAAAAATATGGAAAGAATTATCAGTCATATATTTAAGGCTTGTATTTAAATGCACTTTTTTTAATCATAAACGCTTTTTTTAATCGTTTTCACTAATAACTGCACGAAAAATAAAATATTCAACATAAAACAAATAGGGCGAGAGTAGAACACACTTCTAAGCAGAGTCCGGGGTGTGCAATATATTGAACTTAAAACAAATTATGTCATTTTGAATAAATAGTTTCCACCAAAAATTAAAAATTTGCACTAAATAATTCCACTAATGTTTTAATATTTTTTATGTGATTTTTCGATGTTTATTTATTCCATATTTTTTATGTATATTTGTTAAAATGAAGTGAAATTGTCAAAGATTTCCAAACAATTACGTTTGAAGAAATAAAAGAGTGTACCTAATAATATTTTTATTTTGTAGGCTGCTAGAGCAGTAGTGTCGAACTCATATATGAACATTGGCCACCAAATTCAGTCTCAGAGTGTCTATGAACCGCAGCCCCTGCCCTCCCCCAAAATAGTCGAGCAAAAAAGGTATTTATGTAAGTATTTACCTATATACAAAAATAACTCATTTAAATACTAGTTATATTTTCTTTAATGAATTTATAAAAAAATATTAATTTTAGGTAAAATGTTATATTGACTATTATTATTATTTAGGATGTTTTTTAAATGTGCTTTATATTTTTAAAAATTCTATTTTACTAGTTATTTTAATTAAAAAAAAAACATTTTCAACCGCGGGTCGCATTTTAGAGTTTACAGGGTATTCCATTTAAAAAAGTTATACTTCAATATATCTCTGAAATTCGACATTCAATTGTTTTTTTGAGACCGCCATTATTCATCCCGGAAAAAATCCGATACCGATCTTCTAGCACCAATAATAACAAAGTTAGCAATGATCCCTCGATTCTGGCGAACATTCTGCATATACGAGTATAGAGCAATTTGTCTAACCCGCGATGATATTTTTATTATAATTGATTTTCTACATAAAATCAATTTAAATACAAATTAATCTAAATTTATTGTCAAATGACATACGTTCATTTCGCTACGAGCTCTAATTTTGAACAGATTCAAAATTTTTAACATACAAAAATTTTTTTATTCAGTTTTCGGTATTCTAAAAATATATTTCGAACTTAACATCTTTGTATGACTGCAATCTTAATTGTTAGAGGTGAAGATTGCCAAAAAACATCAATTCTCCGATATACTAATTGTTAGTAATACTTTTAGCCCACGAATAAGTTACAATATTTAATCCAGCCCTGCCTCAAAATAATTTACCCACATCTAGAGTCTAAAATAAATTATTAATATTTTAATATCTAGTTCAAAATTTTGAAAAAGATGACTTCAAACATACATACATATGGTATTATTAAAATAAACTATACTAATAACTTATTTCAACCATTATTCAAAAATATTTTTTAGAAATTAAAGAAATAAAAAAAATTCGTAGGTGCAGTTGAATGACCATTTTTTGGCTCGTCACTTCTCAAAAATAATATAAGTTTTCATAAAATAAGTAGGTCCTCTTTTTACAACACCCTACTTATTGGCACCTCCCTGTACCTTGGAACCCTGGGTAGTCTACCCAGGGTGCTAAGGGGGAAGGGGTCTCCCTCCCCCATAGCTCGCCACTGGGTCAGTAGTTTACAAAGTACTATTTTATTTCACAAATATGTTTCATGTAGGTACTGCTATTTAAACTGTAATGCAGATTTATTCTATCCCTATACTTTTATATTATATTTTATTTGGATGAACATAATAAATTGTTTATTATTATTATTATTGTTCCTATGAAACTAATATAATGTTCAAAAATGGTATATATATTATCAAATCCTGATTTTACAGTTTAACATATAAAGAAAAAAATCACGCTTTAGTTACCCCTTGTATGATTTTGCATAATAAATAGGGTAAATAATAACACGTCTATTATTAATCAGTTCGTTATTGTTTACCTAAATAAATAAGCGGATTTTAGCAAAACTAAAATTAACAATGCATAAACTAGTGATGCAGAGTTCATCATTAATAATATCGATAAGACCAATAATCCGGATGTCAAACTAGTATCATTAATGCCTGTATTCATATTTAACGCACAAAATTACTCTCCAACAAATACAGAGATTAATATCTGCATGAAAACCAATTCCCAATGTAATTTATAGTGGATAATCTTGCAAAACATGTACATATATAATAAATGAGCTTATTTAAAAAAATATATTTAAATTAAAATACATCTGAAATAGGTATGTAAGTTTTAGTTTATAGATGGGGTGACGTATAATATGCAACCCCTTCCCTCGAAATGTCAGTTTAGCTATTTGAATTTAGTGAAATTCAGTAAATGATAATTGTTTTGAAGGGTTTAAATTTTTATATATATACAAATACGTACCATCCCATTTTCAACAAACTAATTTAAAAACCTGAGTACCTACCATTATTGTCTGTAATTCAGGTAGGTATAATTTATTAGCCATATAGGTACCTTTATTAAAAAAACGGTATCTATATTGATCAAAATCAACAAATATAACCTTATTTCACCCTTTTCATTAAAATATATACCTATATATACGTAAGTACATAACTATAATCCAGTTCAGTAAAAGAAAAAAAAATTAGCAACATAAGTACAATAAAATATTACATAATATATACTTTAAATATTACCATAACCTTATACGTTGTACTTATTTGAAATAAACAAGTTTATAGTGAGTATGAACGTTGTTTCTGTAATACTTATGTGCTTATTTACCGGTACGAGTCAATCAATAGTCAGGTAGAACGCCGCCCTATGCATGAAGTATAGCTATATGCATAGCAAACTTCCTCTTCCATCAACTAACCCTTGACGAACGAGTTCTCTTTGAATAAAGCATGAATCGAGGGTTCGAGCCCGGAAGGACATCGAAAATCCATCATACGATCACAGCTTCTAATTTATTTATGTCCCCACTAATTACTATAAACCGCCAGAATTGTGTGAACTTATGCATTCCGCTATACATTTCAGTTCAACAAATTGCAAACTATTGTGCATTTCTATTTTACATGTGTGTTCATTGTAATAATAATTCGCTTTCTATTTCATTGTTGATAAATATAATTTTAATTATGTTCTACTACTTCTACTATTTATCAAATAAAACATACATACAGTTATAAAAATCATTGAACAGTTTTAATATTACCTGTAAAAACCGCAACAGCAATTCAATTAACACGTTGGTTCACAAAACCGTGCATAAATAGAAATTTTGTATATTAGCACTGTCAGGAACAAAAAGTGTCATTTATTTACTATTTCTTGTCCTCCCCGGATAGGACACACATCACAATTGCAAATAATAGAAGGATATGTTTTTGAAATTTTAAATTACATTTTTTTTTTATATACAACATTAGCCAGAAAGTAAAATTTTGCATACAAAAATCGCACCTTGATATTGTGCTTGCTCCCGCCTATGGGCGATAAAGTGAACTGAAATCTAGTAGTTCATCTTTTCGCCACCAGGTGATAATGTAAGTGTCGATTTGTAACATTTTGTAGAAATTATTGTGTAATTAATATATATTTTATTTGTAGTATTTAATTTTATTACAATGATTGTAATATCGAAATCTGGGAATTTAGCTCCATATCTAAAAGCTAGTGCTCAGGTTGTAGCAAATGGCTTAAAACCGTTGCGTTCTGCTATACCTGCTCTGGATAAATTAGTTGTTCCAGATAATCCAGACGTAATCAATAATTTTACATTAATTAAAGCAGTTCCAAATGTTCATCTTAAAGTAAAATCAGGTGTCGGAGGTGAGTAATTGCATTTTAATTTTATTGGTTATGTAACAAATTAGGTTATGTTTTTACACTTATGACGTTTTGCAGTCAAAACACAAGTACGATATGCCCATACGGATGTTCAAGTGCCAGACTTCACAGCATATAGACGTGAGAAAGTCAAATCACCACATTCGAAGAACGATACAGCAGATGAACGAAGAGCATTTACGTATCTTATAGTCGGAGGTACATATTTATAAAATGCTTTTTTTCATTCTACATTTACTCCTTAATTAAAATGTATGTCTAGTTGTCTATTGTATAATTTATAGGTAAATACGAAGAATATGGGTGGACTGACGTCACAACTATCAAAAATCACGTGGATGTGTTAGAATAGAGTATAATATGCTGTATCTGTAGTAACATATTAGAATTTTTATTTGACAGAATTATTTAATAACAGTTCGTTACAACGGAGATTGAATCCTCATTTTTATATTATATTAACCTCCTTTCGCTCCAATAGATTGCCCTAACCAAGGACAGTCAATGTTCATATTATCGGAGCCTCAATTCTATTCTGAAATCTGAATAACTATATATAAATTTCTCTATTTTTCAAGTAAGTACTAATTGGAACTAAATTTATCCTAGGTGGAGCAGTTGTATCTGCATACGCAGCTAAAACAATTGTTGCTGAATTTATCAGTGTAATGAGTGCTTCTGCTGATGTATTGGCTTTAGCTAAAATTGAAGTCAAACTTGGAGATATACCAGAAGGAAAATCTGTTACATTTAAATGGCGTGGCAAGCCCTTATTCATTAGACACAGGTACTCTATCTAATTTATTTTAAGATAAAATTTAAAAAAATATATTGTTTAATAAAAATTATAGAACTGCAGAAGAAATCGCCACAGAACAAAGCGTACCATTATCAGAGCTGCGAGATCCTGAACCAGACAGTGTTCGTGCTCAACGCCCAGAGTGGCTTGTTGTTATCGGTGTCTGTACTCACTTAGGTTGTGTACCAATTGCAAACGCTGGAGATTGGGGCGGCTACTACTGTCCTTGCCACGGATCACATTACGACGCTTCCGGTCGCATTCGTAAAGGGCCTGCTCCGCTCAACTTAGAAGTGCCTACTCATGAATTCCCAGACGAAGGCACACTAATTGTAGGTTAATTACTAATATCATGTTATCTTAATTGTAACAATAGAAAATTATTATCCAGGTTTCTTTTTTAAAATCTATTTATTCAAATAACACAATTGTAAAATTTATTGTATCTGTTGTAAATAATAATAATAAAAAAATATACATTATTTAGTACTTTATTAATATATTTTATTCTCAATTAACCATCTATTTATAGATAGAATCAGGGCTGTGGAGTCGGTGTAAAAACCTACAACTCTGACTCCTACTCTTTTACTGTACTTGAAAATATATTCGCTTAAAAAAAAATAATGTGTAAAAACCATTGTTTAATTAATGGAGTCGGGAGTCAGAGTTGGTACCTCTCTACAGACTCCACCCAAAATTTTTCTGGTTCTGACCACAGTCCTACATAGAATGACCCTGTGGTACCCTCCGGAAGAGAATTTATCAAGATAAATTTAAAAAACTCAATGGATTCCAATATCTAATGATAATTCGCTCTACAAAACCCACTGTATGTTAATTAATATAAGTTGAAATCAATACTATTGTTTACAGCTGTATGGTAAGTACTAAATTCCTGTAAATACATCAAAAAATATTTTTTTAATCCAAAAATTATAAGATTTATTTTCTTAATAAAATATGTTTTATAAAATATAATATGTATAATAACTATGCAAACAACAAGGCAATCATTTTCAATAAGGATTTTAGAATTAAATATTTCAATAGATCTTTAACATACATTAAAAATTTATTTTATTGTTTATGTACATCTACATGAGTACCTATGTATTTCCAAATTGATCTATAATTGGTTCACATTTCACTTCGACCAATTCTAACTTTGTATGAATTTTTCTATGAACAGCCAATTGGCCTGATTGTGTAAATCGACGTTTACACACAGTACACTCGTACGGTTTTTCTCCTAAAAATTATAATACTTATTAAAATAAAGCTATAATATATATACACTATTTTGACGAGTAACAAAATTTCAGAATCTCAGATCTCAATAATACTATCAGGCAGAAACAAAGCCAATCTTAATAAGTCTGACACCCTGGGTGAGATTTAAAAAATTCCCCACCTCTTGGTATGATGTGTGTTATCAAGTCCACTACTAACTAAAATTTACATATCTTTTAATTCTATAACTGAACTACTCGTACATTTCAATTTGCAAAAAAAATCTGAAAAGTAGAGATTTCGATCTTTAAAAACCATAAATATATTCTGGTTCAAGTCTCTGGTTTAAATCAATAAGTTTGTCTGTATTCTTTTCTATTATTCTCCTAACCTGTATGTATTCTGATATGTGCTTGTAGTGTCCTTGCATCAATAAACCCCTTTCCACAGTAAGTGCATAAATGATTGCGCTGGCCCGAGTGAGTGCGACGGTGGGCGGCCAGGTTGCTGGACGTGTGGTAGCGTTTTGGACACTGTTCACATGCGTACGGTTTCTCTCCTGTATGGGATCGCATGTGCACGGCCAAGTCAGCAGCACGTGCCACCTTTTTATCGCACATAGTACATTCAAATTTTTTTTCGCCAGTATGTGTCGCCATGTGCGCGCTTAAGGAACCTTTACTCGCAAATCCCTGTAATAATTAATTTAAGTGTTAAACAGGATTTTAGAATAAATACCTGTTTATTTTTTTAAACCAAAATAGTTTCAAATAAAATTGCAAAAATTGGACAAAATTCAGCTTTGACAAACTTTTAAAATATTTTACCATGAATATAATTTCATTTAAAATTTCAAAGTTGCAAGAGTGGAAAAAGGTTACCACTACCGGATTAATGCAATAAAAAAATATGTATAAACTATACTAACCTTACTACATACAGTGCATTTGTATGGGCGTTCCAGTGTGTGACTCCGTTTGTGAATTGTGAGGTAAGAGGAACTGCCAAAACAAGCTCCACAGGTAGAACATACAAATGGTTTTTCACCGGTATGAACCCTAGCATGTGCCTTTAACACAAACGAATGAGCAAATTTCTTGTGGCAAATTTCACATTCAAAGTTTTTTTCACCTGTACAAAATAAATTTTGATAAAAAATAAATATTTTGATATTACCATTGTCATATTCTAAAATATATTAATTATTTTATAAATCTAATATTAAAATTTTACTTATGTAATTAAAAAAAGATTAATAATATTATTATATTAAACTTTAAAATGTTCTTGTGTAAAATTAGGCTTTTCAAATCTTGTATTATGCCCTAATAGACAAAAAGGTTGTCGACCCCTGCACTATAATGTACACACATGAAAAATTTCAAGCTTCATACTGTAACGTATGTCTGGTGGTCGCTGGTCAAATAGCTTTGCAAATTTCAGGAAAATTTAATAATGTACTCGTACAAGTCCATGCAATCTCATTACAACTTGCCATTACTCACTTTAAAATGTTTTGTGTAACAACTTTATTTGAACTATACTTCTGTAAACATTGTGACAACAATCAACTTACCTGTATGAATTTTATTGTGAGTAGTTAGACCATGCGGGTCGGAAAAACATTTACCACAAACGGCACAAACGCACGGTTTCTCACCCGTATGTGTACGGATGTGAATAACTAAGTGACCAGGTTCGTAAAATCTGAAAGTAACAACGTTCACTTTCAATATTTAGAGGAAAAACAAATAATTTATTAAACAGTTTCTAAATCTGTTTGATTTTTGCATCTAGCATGTATTTTTAAAATTTGAATATAGAAATTGAGAATAGAATTTATGATTATAAACACAAGGGTGTATTAAATTCAATTGTTAAGGTAGTTCTTGTGCTACAGTACTATCAAAAAGTTACGCTCATAAAAGCATTTTGTCATGAAAATTAAGAAAATAACCCTAATATGTATTTGCTATAGCGGATATGTACAAAAGTTGCAAATTTTGATGACAATGACTTGTTTAAAATGGTCGATCTCTTTAAAATTTAATGTTCAGATAGATTCCATTGTTCTTTTTATCTCATGAATTTTTTAAAATTCTATCGAAATGATTTTTTGTACAAGAACTACCTTAATTGTTTGGGCACAAAACTAACATTTGCTTTTAATAAACATGTAATAATGCACTTATAATATGTATAATTACCGTTTACCACAAGTTGTACACATATGTTTTCGTTGTCCATTGTGAATACGCATGTGCTTAGTTAAGCTACCTGGTAAACTAAAATGTTTTCCGCACATTGAACAACTATATGGACGGAAGTCTGGATGTTCACGTAAATGTTCTCTTAAATCTTTCAACCCTATTATAAATTAGATTTTTACAAATTAATGAATAAAGTATTGCTAGATGAAGAATAAGACAAAATGTAATGAATCCGATAATAAAAAGAAGAAATACTGTTAATATTTAATTAAAACATGATTTGAATAAATATTTTATAATTAAAAAAAATTGGATACTACATTTTCTTAAAAAATAAAATTGTTAGAACTTGGCTTGTAACTTTTATCTTTTGAGCATTTTTATTTTTAGGACGAATTGAATTTATATGTGTTTGTTGTAGAATTACAAAATATGATATTATATTAAATTAAGATGTGGATTAAAGTAAATAAATGCCTGTGTAAATATATTTTACTGTTAATACAATGTAACGTATAACCCCCACTACCTATGTTGACGCGTTTATGTTTTTAAATGCTTTATTATCAAAAAGTGAATGTTGCAACATTGCAACTGCAGAGTGCATTTTATGCCATGTGTGTACATAAATTCAACATGTGTCCTAAAGTTTAATGAAAAATATTATAACAAACTTACATGTAAATTCTACATTACATACAGGACACTTTCGTTTGTTAAGATGAATGATACGATGTCTTTCCAAACTTGAAATATAGGAGAATTTTTTTTTGCATTCATTACATTTATAAATTTTATCTCGATTAAATTGAAATTTTCTCTTTCCTTTCTTTTTATGGTCAACATTTTTGAAAGTAGAATTTTCAATTTCATTATGTTTGCTTATTCCTGTTTCTTCACATTTTATGTTACTATTTGTAAGTCTTTCAATTTTATCTTCATATGCGAGTCTATTAGATTCTATTTTAACCAAAGCATTTGTTGTATCCTTATTTTCTTCTTTAAGTTTTTTAATTTTATCATCATATGTGAGTTTATTATTAGATTTTAATTTAATTAATACATTTTTTGTATTCTTATTTTTATTTTTTAAATCTATCTAAAAATAAAGTGATGTACATGTATTTAAAATTACCGAATTATAATAGCAAAAATTTCTGCAAAACCCATTATAGGATCTGAAACTTTGTTCGAATAATGGACAAATTATTTTTTGTCTCTCTGACTATTCACAATTATATTACTCTTGATTATCTAGTTACAGTAGACGTTCCATACTGTAAACCTGTTTGGACACAGTACCTTCCATACTGTAAAATCCCCCAATTCTCAGAAAGCCCCGTCTGTGCATCATTTATAATGCGAACATCTAATGATTGATCGAAAAACTAGAAGTTGGTGGTAAATAAACTCACAGTATGGAACTGAGGGAATTTACTTTATAGATTTGTTTACAGTACGGTCATTGCAGTATGGCACATCTACTGTAAATAAAATTTATACGAACAAAAATGTATAATTTTTTTTATCAATGTGAAAACTAAATATGTATTTAACATGTTTACCTTAGTTTGAGTTGCCACAGATATAGTATTATATTTTACTTCTGTGTGGTGGATTTTAGAGTCATAATCAAAACTAAAATTTGTAACTTTTGATTCTGAAACATCATCATGTTCTACTGTATTATGTTGATCTGAATTTAATTTGAAAAAAAATTTGCGTAATTGAAAATCAGAACTTTTGCATAGTTGTCTAAAAGATATTGCGGTTTCAGCTTTTGTTGTACAATTCAAGCATATAACATCAGGTAAACCATCATTTTGGTCAATCTAAAAAATACAGTCAATTGTAATTTACTCTTAAGAAAGTATGGCAAATGTACATACAACTGAAAGTACTTATAATATTATATTAGAAAGTAACCTTACTAATTATATGTAAGTAGAATTTACTGTTTTAGTGGCAGATTACCCAATGAACACAGTAGAGGTGGGCGCGTCTAGGGCTCCTCATTGCAGGGTCCAACAAATTGTAAGGGTTAATTAATTTAATAATTTTGTTATAGTGTAAACGTTTTAAGGAGTTTTGTGCCATTTTAGACAATTTGATCCCCTCCTTGCCAAATTTCACGTAATGCAGTACCATATATATTATATGACAGTATATTTTTTTAAACTATTTTGGCATGAAGTAAACATTACGGTAAATACAGAGAACATGGGTGGCCAACATCCCAACTATAAAAAATCACGTGTTGATATGTTAGAATAGAGTAGAATATACTGTATCTGTAGTAACTGATTACCCCAATAGATTGCCGTAATCAAGGCGGAGATTGAATTCTGAATAACTATAATGTTACATAACTATGTTCTCCAGTTTAGCCAACATTATATATGGGTTAATCATAGACATAGAGCATGGACCGTGCAATCTATATTAACATAATGTTGTAACATTTCTTCAAAACAATGAGAGAGATGCAGTAGCCTTTGGGATATATCTATATTTTTCTAACAAGAATGAAATAGTTACTCTTGTTTAAATAAGGACAAGTATATCCCAAATCATTTTCTATCTCTTCCTTTTGACACGGCTCTGTTCTAGAGTAAGATGCACAGTCCATACTCTATGTCTATAAGATTATCAAACTTTGTTTTGTTTTTATTTGTATGAAAGATGTATGTAGATTATAGAGAATATAGCTCCCTTAAAAAAGTTATGTGGTTTATGGATGTTCCCTAATATTGAGAAAAATTAATAAAATTTACACTGTCAATTCTCCTATTATATACTATGTGTGCTAACTTTTATTAACTTTGCCTATTTTGTTTTCAAAATAATGTAATTTAAAGTAAGCATTTTATACTTCAGCATAAAAATTGATACACCTTAATTAATTAATGTAAATCGTTAAATGATATCATAAAAACCGTTAAAATTATTATTTCTAAGCATGTTTATACAATAATTATAGACATATTATTTGAAATATAAAAATAAAAATATTTGGTTGGAAAATGAAAAAATATTATATTTACTATTACTGAAGAAACTTCCATCACTATTTCATAAAAATTTTCTGAAAATAACGAACGTAATTCATTTGGTTTCTTTTCCTCGAAACAAGTTCGACAAAAGCTGCTTTTATTAAAATTAGAATTAAATATTGTATCCATTATTTCTTCATTTAACAAAAAAAAGTTTTACAAAATTAACCACAGCTTTTTAATTAATATTTGATAATATTTATGCAGTATAACCAACTGCTGCTTCACAACGTCACAGAAAATATGTAGTAGTAGCCCCATAGACATAGAGCATGGACCGCGCATTCAGTATAACAACATAATAGTGTAACACGTGTAACATTTCTCCAAAACAGTGAAAGAGTTACGGTACGTTTTGATATATCTATCTCTTTTTTTAATAAGAATGACACTCCTGTTTAAATAAGGACAAGTATATCCCAAACCAGTTTCTATCTCTTTCTTTTGATACGGCTTTCGAGTCAAATGCGCGGTCCATGCTCTATATCTACGAGTAGCCCCAAGGTATTAAATGGTAGCCGAAATAGAGTATGTTGTATGCCCGGTATTATAAAGAAATTGCATGGGTGCAAATTCGCGCCTGCGCACATTAGCTGTCAAATAACGCTGTCTACTGGGTATTGAATGTAAATTACAATTTCTCAAAAATGTAGCCAATGAAATCGTAGATATTATGACTTTCACGCATGCGTGTTATTAAGTAGAAATCAGCAGTCTTAAAACCTGTTGTGATTTTAGCCGCGGTCACATTAGGCTGGTTTACCAGCGCTGCTTTGCCAGCGCTGCTAGCAGCCGAGTAGCAGCGTAGTGTGAACCCAGTACCAGCGCTGCTTTACCAGCCGGCTGGTGATTTTAGCAGCCGCTACTAAAGTAGCGCATGTCCAACTTTACCAGCATACCAGCCGATCACGTGACTCCGTTCTCGTCTACTATTGGCTGGATTTAACCTACTTTAATTAATTTATAATAGTTAATTATTTAAATTATTTTTTTTAATTTGTTCATAGACAAATTATTATTGTACACAATTATTATTAGCTACACAAATATTATTATTGTAACGTAAATAAATAAATACAAAAAGCGGTGTAAAACGAAATACTGACAATAATATTTTATTATGATCACATAACTAAAAAAATACTAATGCCCGGTATTATAAAGGACCTAACAAAATTTGTTAGCTAGCAATTACATTCAAATGGGGTATTAATACTGTACTAGTATCTATGGATTAGTTATGGAATTTAGAGCAGTGACACTTCAACTAATTGTAACACAGTTGGCATCTTTGACCGTACAAAATAATTTTCATAACATCACCACTGTTTTAATACCGTTTGTATTTACCTTCAACGCGTGCGCGAAACTTGTCAAAGTCATCAACAAACTCCAAAAGAACTGTCATATAAGTTTGATATCTCAGTTGAAAGTGTTTGTTAGCTAACAAATTTGTTAGGTCCTTTATGATACCGGACATAATACAATAAAAAGATTATACGACATGTAATTTTCTAATAATTTATAAGCAATTGTAAAACAACAAAAATTACATATGATATGAATATCACTAACAATAAGTACTAAATAAAGAATAAACTCTTTAACATTATATAAATTATTATAATAATAATTTTAATGTGTTAATATATTTACAATGTATACAAACGTCAAAAATACAAAATAACCGAGTAGGATATAATATTATAATTGACTCAGGACATTTTCTTGTGATTTGTGATCTTTAGATTTCAAAATATACTTGTTGGTTGAAAACTGTCGAAACGCCTCGTGCATCTGACTTTATTTGATTCCATAAAAAGTACAATACATTAACAATTGTCGTAAAGAAGTCTCGCGGTGTAGGCAAAGAAAAAATATTATCAGAACTGTCACAATTTAAAATACAATGTGAATCGACAACAAACCGTCGGTTACTATGGTTACTACAGTTAGCAGCGCTGCTTTGCCAGCGCTGCTAGCAGCCGACTAGCAGCGTAGTGTGAACCCGTACCAGCCGCTGGTTGCTGGTGCTGCTAGCAGCGCTGGCAAAGCAGCGCTGGTAAACCAGCCTAATGTGACCGCGGCTTTTGTGATATACAGAAAAATAGACTTCTAGTCAATATCACTAAAAGGAAACTATTCAATTTGACATTTCTTTATTATAATAATAATAAGTTATTATTCTGTGATAATAAGTACCTACTTATTTTGATGAAAAGTTTATTTAAGTATATAAAAAAAATTAAAATGAGAGAAAAAGGATACAGTGTGATGATGATAAGCAGGTTTTATTAGAGCTGGTGTTAAAATACATAGATATTATCGAAAATAAGACAACCGAAATAGCTAGTGAGTTCAATAATATTACGAAGACAGGCCAACTACCCCAGTAATCGAAAAAGTAATCAAACAGAATCATATTTTGACGTTTCATTCCGGAATCTGTTAAATTCCGTAATCAAATGTAACAATTTCAATCTGTTTAATTATGATTTAATACGATCAAGCGGTCTGAAGATGTTTGCAGTACTACCAATCCATGATACAATTTACCAATACACATTGCCAACCTTTCTTTTAACTGTAAATTTTGATTCCGATTTAGTTCGAATGATTACGTTGAATCCGTATCGTTCCGGTAAACGACATTCAGTTTGAAAATATTCAATACGTATTATTACGTTCGGTGTTTTGAATCCGGTTTATTATGTTTTAAGGAATTCAGATTGGAGGTTTCGAATACGGATCATTATGGTTCTCAACTATGTTCGTTTTAATACGTTTTTTGGAACTGAATCGTAATTAAACAAATTCAGTTTACTGAATGTCAGCACTAAATGAATACGGTTAATAACGAAATGATATTATCATTGTAATTTTCAAAACGTAGCATTTGAACGTTAATTTAATAGTTTACATCACCTTTTTTTATTATATCACGGGGATGACATGATAAAATTTGAGTCGTTTGGCATATAAGAGGTAATAGAGTGTTTTGCAAAATAGTACAACATTGATACAATTGAAGACGCCATTTACTTTTTCTGTTTTCTTAAAATGACGCAATTACTTAATGTCGACACGTATTATCCGTATTATACTCTGTAAATAGTGTTAAAAAATAATTATGAGTTTACTCGATTTTAAAACTATATTGAACTAAAGTTTCGACAAAAATGTGACGAGAAACTGGAAACTGTGGTCACAGAACTTTGAAAATTGAAATATTCCGTTCTACTTGGTTATGATTGACTATTACAGAACTTTCGAATACAAGAAAAATGAAGATATCTCTCTTATTTTCAATATATTATAAAAGGTAAAGGGCTATGGAATTTTTTATAACAATAATATGTACATAATTTTATTTAGATAATTAATTTTCAACAAATAAATGTTTTTTTAGTTTCCAATCTGACAAAGAAAATAAGAAGTGATTATTGAAATTTATATATTAATAACACATGAAGAATGTCAGTTGAATTTTTGACGGAGTCCAGTAGTTTGAGAGCAGAAAACAGTACATCGAGCGTAGTCCACGATTAATTATTAACCTTTAACTAGTGAAACGAACAGGTGCCGTCTGTGAAAGTGATAATTTTAAGGACAAAAAAACGTTATTCTAACAAAATATCTTGAAACTATTAATATAACTTGAATGTCTGGCTAATACGGAGTGTATGGGTGTCCGCTGTCAGATTTATCAATAATCACGTAAATAATTATTCAGAATAGAGTTGATGCTCTAATAATATACATGTTAACTGTCCTTGGTTAGAGTTGATTAGCTTTTATTAGGTTCGGTTAGGTTAAAAACAGAGAATCAATCTCGGCCACAACAAACTGTTTTAAAATAATTTTATCAATTAAAATAAACATGACGGTAAAAATGTTCTAGTCATGCATGCGCATAAACTCTATTCTAAATTACTATATATGTAATTTTTAACAATTCTGACAGGGGACACGCATACACTCCGTATTTACCGAACGTCTAAGTATTATTTTTTACTAAATTGTTAACAGAAAAATTTTAAGAAAAAAAAGCTTACTAAAAAATCAGTTGATCGTATTAAAATATGATTAATTGCGCATGACTATTTCAAAGCACAAAACAGTACCAAATCAAATATTAGGTATCATTTCAACTTATTTTTATATAATTTACAAGTAAAAACAGTTTAAAAACCACTAATTTTTGTTTTGCACCCATGCTCGATATATCAATGCTAATATATCTATCCTTGTTTACATAACCTATAAAAAAATGTCAATATATGTATTAAATGATGTGAATATTATGTATTTATTGTTGTTTTTTTGTAAAATATTATATTGAATGTGTATTTATTGTATAAAATAAATTTCAGGTGAAATTATTTAAATAAATATTAATTTTATCACGCGTCAATTACACCCATAGACTTATATTTGTACTCGCGTCATTTGCACCCATAGACTTATATTTGTATCGTATTTCCTGAATCCGGTAATATTCGTTTTAGTTCGGTTAGTTTGATTTCTCATTCCGTATTAATGGTATTAATACAAAAAATGGAATTCAGATTCCGGAATAAAACAGAATGGTATTTCATTCTGTTTGATTACTTTTTCGATTACTGGGACGTAATGGTATTCAATTAAAAAATCTTCACGAAAGTATTTAAAAAAAAGCCAAGAAAGATTGTGCGGATGAGAAGGTAATTCATTATTATAAAATAAGTTTTACAAACAAATTACTAATTGAATTAATTTTATAGGTGGAATTATACAAGACAGGAGATGTATTTAAAAAAAATAGATTTTGTAAGACAAAATTTTTTTTACATACAATTGGAAATAAAACTAGGGAGGGAGCTATGAAATCCTGTTGGTAGCTGTGCACCTTTCGGTTTGTTTTTTGGTAATTTTTTATCATTTATATATAATTAAAATAACAATTAATTTAATTTTTCTTTATTTCAGATGCCTTATTAGAGAAAAGCAGTGACAACGAAATAATATTTGTAAGACCAGTCATAACTTTGCAATAATAAAAACATTTTAATCAATATTATACATTTATTTTCAGATTGATATACAAAACAGAACACCGCAATATACTTATGTTTTATCTCAAGTACTCTCATCTCCTATCAGCCGTAATCATAATCGTTCCTTATCGCAAGGTCGGAGAAAAACTCGATCAAGTCTATCACAGGCTCCCTTGTTTCATTGACAGATCTCAAGGTTTCCTTCTAGAAGTAATGAATATTTTAGGACTTTTTACTGACTTACTAGTGGCAGCCCCGTTTTATAGCGCCTACAACTATTTTCACGTATGAAAATTTTGTATCAATGTGGTTTATAAGTTATTGTGTCCTGCTATTAAACTTTTTTGATAATTATTATTAACTAATTCAGTAAAAGTGGAAAAAAATTAACTACTGTTTATTTAATTTGAATGCAAAATGGTAAAATTTTGTGTATGAAGGGCGTTTGGAAAAGGTTTTTATGAACATAATATTCAAAATATCATCGAAGAGATTAGTTTGTAACCATTTCCGGAGGCATCGAAGGTGTTGGTGATATTCAGACTTTGATAAAATCAAACTGCGATCCATTACTTAATGAAGAGCTGCAGAAAATGGACTGCCATACTATGTCCGAAGAATAAATGCATGGAGTTATATTAAAAAAATTACAAGCAAGTGAATGCTGTAAAGCGTGGTTGTAACAAATTATTTTTATTTGACAGTTATCGGCAAATTTTGCATAATAAATGCAGTAGACAAACAAGGGAATCTTATTATATATTATTTTGATGTTATTAATAATGTTTAGTTTATAAATAAAGTGTTTTTTTTTAAATTCATTGTCCATTATCTTTTTTTTCCTTTATTCACTTTGTCTAAAAGGATAATGACAGCACAAAGCTACAGATTGAAATGTGTAACTACTTTTATGTTATGTTGTTTATAAACACATTGTCAGCATTACAGTTAAAATTGTATTCAAAGCTGCCTCAAGGAAGCTTCCGACGAGCCTTGAGATAAGGAAGCCTTCGTAGTCAGGGAAGTTTTATGAAACGTAAATTGAGAACAAGGAGGAACTATGAATACGATTGAATATCTTCTCCACTGCTCTCGATTCGTTTATATACATAATGCTGCTTTTTGATCAGCTTCTGCTGTATCCAAACCACCTTATGACGCTTGTAAATTCGCTTCTTACCACTTTTCGAACATCTATCATTTCCCAGCCACCTTCTGATGCTCATTTTTAAATATTTTTTTCATTATACATTAGTATTGGATCATTTCTTTCTCTGAACACCCAAGATTCTCTTTGTATTTGAATGTTATTTTCAAAGTTATCTGAAAATAATACTGAATATTCAGGTGATATAAAATGTCCAGATGATACAGATGAAATTGATGACATTTTGAAACGTTTCTGTAATATACAAAAAGTTGAGATAAATACTATTATATTATAAATTATATTATATGACAATTAAAAGTAAACAATGTTTTCATCTTCAAGCGTTTTGTAAAAAATGCCAAATGCAGGCAATTGCTTTAAAGAGCTATGTATTATATAAAAGTATATTTACTACTTACCAGCAGTTTAATTTTCAATTTTTACCACAACACGTTAAGTTTTTGTCCATAAATATCGTATACTTAGGTTATGTGTCAATTTAAATTCAATATAAACACATCACAGACTTAAAATACACATTTGTGTACACCCATATAATGTACATGCATCGATTACATTATTATGTGTCTATTACCACTGCTTTATAATATCGAGCAAATTCATAACAATTTAATACCCAATTGATAGCGTTATTTGACAGCTAATGTGCGCAGACGCGAATTTGCACCCATGCAATTTCTTTATAATACCGGGCCAAGGTATATAAAGACAAGGTAGTCTCAAGAGCTCCTTGACCAATCAGCGTTGGCGCGGGAATTGACGTCATCTGGGGGATCTATTCAAATGTCATAAATTTTTAATAGAATATTAATTACAAAAAATTCCTTTATTTATTCTTGTTTTCGTATTTTTTGATATTTTAACAACACATACAATCAAATAAGTACAAATTCGACATAGCAAAATCATAAAGTGCTGTCAGAATCATATAAAGTATTGCCAACTTAAGAATAGTAAAAATGATGCTTACCGAATTGACCAAATTGTCTTTGACAGCTTTTTTATAATTTTACAATGTCGAATTTGTACTTATTTGATTGTATGTGTTGTTAAAATATCAAAAAATACGAAAACAAGAATAAATAAAGGAATTTTTTGTAATTAATATTCTATTAAAAATTTATGACATTTGAATATATCCCCCAGGTGACGTCAATTCCCGCGTCAACGCTGATTGGTCAAGGAATTGTTGAGACTACCTTGTCTTTATATACCTTGGTACATAATTAGAAATCTGAAATGGTAACGATTTCTTGGCGGCTGCACTATGGTAGCACAGGCGGACGCAGAATAAAGTTGTTAATGGCGGTTGTCTATTAATGATTACTGAAAAATAAAATTGGGAAACTAAGTGATAAATATGTACTTGAAATCATGAAGTATTTTTCTTAAAAAAATTATGTAGATATGTATATTAAAATATATAATTAATATTTGATAATATGGATATAATATATTATGTTAGAAAACTATTAAATTGGAATCAACCAGAAGAAACTGACAGAAAACGAAGGTAAAAGTTTTATAAGTATAATGTATAACTATATAGTAACTGAGCCTATTAGATTTATGCCTTAGATTTGTACTAATTGTATAACAATATGATACATATAAATAATTTTAAAAACAACATTTCATAAGAAATTACTTATGTTGTATTGATTTATATTTTATTTCTTCAGGGCAAGTGATGAATTACCATCTGTAATTAATCCGAAATTTCGGCGTGTTAGTTATTTACATTCAATTCCTGTAAGAGGTAAGTTGTATTTTAAAATTGGAAATACATTAAACTTAAAATTTATTTAAACATCTTATATTTTCATTAATAGATAAACCAACATATTTTGGGGGAAATTATAATAGTGTAAAAAATTCTAGAAATTCTTTTCAAAAACCACATCGAACACACACATACATGTCGAAAGAAAATTCAATTGAAATATCAGATGATGAAGATGAAATTATTCTCCTTAAAAGTAAATCTCCCAGATACAGCCATAAAAATGGCACCGAAAAACAAACACCACTAAAAAATGATGAAGATGATGATGTTTTATTTGTTACTAGTATTGAATCAAATGAAGCAAAGTCAAAAAGATTAGGTTACCGTTTCTTTAAATCAAAAGAATTCGATACGCCCATATCTGAAAGAAGAAAGTCAAATATACCATTCAAGATGCAGAACAGAAGTACACCAAATGCAAGAAAAACCATTTTATCCAATATGTATAGTACTTCTAGGCCGGCATTGAATGAATCGATAAGACTGGATGAAAAACAAAAATATCAAGAAATGATTAGGAAAATTGCACCAAACCAAAACAGTATTTTTGGTAAATATTCAGGGTATGTTGATGTGCGGAATAGAAGTAGAAGAATATTAGATTTAGTTTCAAAACCTGTTATTGATTTAACTGAAAATGAAAGTGCAAAAAGGCTAACTAGCAAAACGGAAACTAAAAATGAATCTCCTCCTATTGTGGTTAAAGATTCTTCCGATTCGGAAATTGAATGTTTAGGAGTGAAAAGTATTCCAGTAAAGCAACCACCAGTTTTTTATTCAAATTCACTGAAAACGATGCTGAACTCAAAACCAATTTGTAGAAGCGAATGGATTAAGGACATGTAAGTTATAATTATTAGTCATATAATTTTTCAAAAATTGCAGAGCTCTAACTATATTTTAATAAGACTTTACGTGAAACAAAAATTATTTTTTGTTGTATTTTGTATATGTGTACATTATAATATTGTATATTTTAAATATTGTTGCTGTCCTATCATATTATCAATCTAATTTATAACTAATTGTATACACTTAAATGTTTTGAGCTTCAAAATATATTTGTGTTTATGGATTGTGGGAGAATGAATTACATTACTAATGTTACTATACATCTCTACTAGCAATATCTGAGTATCAGTTAACCCATTGTATATTGCATGTTTTAATTTATGACTCAAACGCTATAAAAACACCTAAAATATGCAGAACACCTGAATTTTCCTGTTTTGCAGAATAATAAACTATAGCAGGTAATCTCCGGTTAATACCGGTCTGGCTGATCTTATTTAAATAAGGTTGCCTTCAAAAAATTCCAGCTGAAGAAACAAAGAACTGCACAACAAGCTTTTCACAATGTACCTAATTAACATTAACAAAACTTTAATTACAGAAACCCCTCCATTTATGCGAATTCACTTTTACACAGTTGAAAAAGTTTATCTGTTCACTAATCTACTAGACACCGGTTGTCACTACGTTCATATATAACAGGACTTGGGTATTCTCTTTGTGACGTGTATTTATTCCGTAACCTATTTGTGTCAATAATTATAGTGAACATATTGCTTATTTGCTGCAATAACGTCATAACTCAAAAATTGCTAGTTTTGTGTTTATACAGGAAATACCGTTCGTACATGTACTTTATACAGCAAGAACAACATATCTGAGCTTCTTTAACTAACTGCGATGGAG
This sequence comes from Sialis fuliginosa, assembly GCA_961205875.1. Lineage (NCBI taxonomy): Eukaryota > Metazoa > Arthropoda > Insecta > Megaloptera > Sialidae > Sialis > Sialis fuliginosa. The sequence continues at coordinate 17,214,656 of OY540812.1, forward strand.
CATAAATTATTTGAAAATTACCATATAAAGTTATACCAATTTAAAATTTTAAACGTGTCTCCTGAAAAATCACAATTTTTGAGTTATGACAGTGTTGCAGCAAAAGAGCAATATGAAGAGTGAATTTCTGCTGTATTTTTATGATAGTTAATTAAAAACTTTTTTTGCTGTTGTCAGAAACCTGTTAAATTTTATTTTAAAAAGTTATATCTCATCAAGAAAAAAATATTTTAGAAAATGGAACAGATACTTATTTTTTACATGATTTTCTATTGCTCCATAAATGAGTTTTTTTTAAATTTCAATTAACCGCGTAAATGGAGGGATTACTATATTTTTTATTTTTTTATTCTCATAAACAGCTTAACCGATTGACTTCTTTAGAACACGACATGCTTACAATATTTCTATTTTTTTATTGGTAGGGACAGTAACTACATTTATAAGGTTTAAAAAAAATTATAAGGTTTAAAAATGTTGGGATGATGCATGCAACAATAATCAATTGCTTAAATTTTTTCGTAAATTAAAAAATCATTAAAATGATATACAAAAGCTTATATTTTATGTACCTTATTACTTATTTTTAAATTTATTTTTTAGTACTGAAAAACATGAAAGATTAGAAAAAGATAATTTGAAACAAATTGAAGAATGTAAAATAAGAGCTGATCTGTACAGAGAAGTAAATAAAAAAATTTGTGAAAAAAAGTTAGAGGAACGTTTTCGGGAAATTATAAAAATAACAGATATTATTGAATTGGATGAAGAAGAAGAAGAGGCAACTGTTTTCCCAAAACTTACACAGGAACAGCAACAAGTAATTAATATGGCATTAGCAGGAAAAAGAGGTCCAGTTATCATTGAAAAATTTAATATCCGTATTACACCACGAGATTTGACCACACTCGCAGGTTTGAATTGGTTGAATGATGAAGTTATAAACTTTTATATGAACCTATTGATAGAGCGTGGTAAAACGCAGAATAGATTAAATGTATATGCGTTCAATACTTTCTTCTATCCTAAATTGCTGTCTGGGGGACACAGTTCACTAAAAAGGTGGACAAAGAAAGTTGATATTTTTTATTACGATTTAATATTAGTTCCTGTTCATTTGGGTGTGCATTGGTGTATGTGTGTTATCGACTTCCGAGATAAAAGTATTCGATATTATGATTCTATGGGTGGACACAATAGCCAATGTACGGAAGCTCTCTTAAAATATTTGTCAGATGAGCGAAGTGACAAAAAGAAAGAGAAGTTTCCATCAGATGAATGGATAATGCCGGTCGCTGAAAACATTCCCCAGCAAATGAATGGCAGTGATTGTGGAATGTTCTCATGTACATATGCTGAATTCCGTTGTAGAGATGCCAAATTTTCGTTTACACAAGAAGACATGCCATATTTAAGGCGAAAAATGATGTTTGAAATAATTTCAGGGCAGCTCTTAATTCCGTAAACCATCTTATTGTCAAATGCATATGAATATATATAATCCATGTTTAAACATATTTATTTAAATTCATTGTGTACGTTCAGTAAATTCATTAATTTAACTAACCATATTTAAGCCTCGAAACATTCATATACTTTAGTTTCCTGAAAAATATGTATTTTTATTTATTTTTGAAATCGTGTAACTACATTTTTTTATAAATAAAATCTTGAGCAATGCAAAGTTGACAAAATCTTAATTCTGCAGATAAAATTCTAATAGTTAATTTTCTAGTTCAATTTTATAGTGTATAAGATTACATCCATTACATCATTGGAATTATTTCATTATCATTTAAGTACATATATTAACTCTTTTGGAACATTTGACATACAAGTTTATCAGTTTGATTAATGGTGTTTTTTTTTAAATAATTTTTCAAGACCTGTGATGTATAGCTGTTCCGAAAGGGTTGCTGGTGTGTAGATTCTATTAAGACATCTTTATTCTTTGATTGATTAAGACTATGTTTTTGTATTTTGCAAAAGTTGTATAAATATCATGTGCAGAAAACTGTTCTCTAAATTATTTTCATTTATTTTTTATTAAACTACCATTACCAGTTTTTTTTATTTCTTAGCTCTTAATAAGAGCAATAAAACATTAAATTATTTTAGTTATTGTGGGATTTATATTATATTAGAGGTTTATTTACATATACATATGTACATCTAATCGGTGCAAGAACCAGATTAACATATTTGTATTTAGATGCATTCATATTGTTTTAACATGATAATGCTTGCAATTAGTAAATATACCTTTAATTTTTTAAGTTGAAGAATTTGTATATAAGAGCTCATTTTTGTAACATTTTTCTGTTATATAATGAATAAAATAGTAAAAAATACAATTTACTTTATTGAATATTATTTCGTAAGTAACTAATTTTATTTCCAGAAATAATTTAGTTAATAAATTAATAATTAATGTTAGTAATACAGATTAATATATGGTAATACGTACATACATACTTGCAATTATGAGTATTTACATAATAGCAGGCATAATAATATACATAGAATAATAAATATAGATTTACACTAGGTCGACATGATAACGATAAGATAAGTTTTGTTTAACAACCACTGATAGGAATTTGAAATATTTTTGTATTGTTGGCTTTCTTCTCCTTTCACCCCTCATCTCAATGGTGTAAGTAATATAGGTTAGGTTTTCAATTAGGTGCGGTTAATTAATTTGTTTAAAAATAGTTTTTATCAGTTTTTGCTCTCATTTATTTAATATTAAAAATGTCTGGACCATATAGAACAGTATATGCATTTGCTAAAGAAATGCATCCAAAAACTGTTAAAGCAGATATACAATATGGAACAGCTGGCTTTCGAACGAAGTAAGTAATGTTTTTTTATTAAAATTATTGGTATTTTGAATGAAACATTGTATTTCTTTATATTTTTTACAGAGGGCTTAATCTTGGCTATGTACTGTATCGCATGGGACTGTTGGCTGTGTTACGATCAAGATTTAAAAAAGGTACAATTTGTGTAATATTTAAGAAATTAATACATAATATATTAATTCTGATAAAATTATAGCTACAATTGGATTGATGATTACGGCGTCCCATAATCCTGAGCCAGATAATGGTGTTAAGTTAATTGATCCTCAAGGAGAAATGTTGGAACAAAGTTGGGAAAAATTAGCTTCTCGTTTAGCTAATGTTCAGTATGTCGATTATTAATTTAATTTAAAAAATTGTATAGTACCTATAATGTAATATGAATAATTTTCAGAGATGATGAATTAGAAGGAACTATTCAAGATATCGTTAACACTTACAACATCGATATGAATTTACATGCTAGCGTTTTTATTGGAAAAGACACAAGGTAAATAATAAAAAATAACTTTTATCAATTGGCTACTATTTTAACTTTTTCTAGACCAAGTAGTGTAAAGTTATCTCAAGCTGCAAATGATGGTATTCTTGCTTTAAAAGGCAAACCTCAAGATTTTGGGATCGTCACAACACCTATGTTACATTTCTTTGTAGTGTGTAAAAATACAAGTAGAATGTATGGTGATCCGACAGAAGAAGGGTATGTCAGTAAATTGGTATCATCATTTAAAAAATTACGTGGATCTGAATACAGTAATGGAAATTATAAACCTAGACTGCTATATGATGGAGCAAATGGTGTAGGTTATAAAAAAATTAAATTATTTCAAGAAAAGCTGGGAGATTACTTGAAAATTGATGCCTACAATGATGCAATTATAGGTATATATACTTTTGATAAAACTGAAAATCACTTGTTAAATTTTTTATTTCTTTGTTATTTTTTCAATTTATGAATACTTATAGGCAGTGGCAAATTAAATCATATGTGTGGAGCAGATTATGTCAAAGTACAACAGAAGCCGCCAGAAGGTGTTCCACGTGAACTTTTAACAAGATGCGTTACAGTTGACGGTGACGCAGATAGAGTTGTTTATTATTACATGGACGAAAATGACATTTTCCATTTATTAGATGGAGACAGAATTGCTACACTCGTAGCTGGTTATTTAATGGAGATGCTACAAAGCACTGAATTAAGCTTGCGTCTTGGATTAGTTCAGACTGCTTATGCCAATGGAGCTTCAACTGAATACATATCAAATAATTTGGTAATTAAATATTAGGATTACAATGAATTTGTTTGGAGACCTCTGCTCTAGGGTTTTGAAAAATTTAATGAGAACATGTTCAGTACTATATAACTGTTTTTTTCTTTTGGTTTGCAAATACATAATGTTTTCACTAGTTGTATATTTCAAACTTATTATCAATTTAATAACTTATGATCAAATCTTTATATAATAAAAGATTTATTACAGAAAGTTCCAGTTGCTTGTGTTCCAACTGGTGTTAAACATTTGCATCATAAAGCACTTGAGTTTGATATCGGAGTTTACTTTGAGGCAAATGGCCACGGAACTGTCATTTTCAGTGAAAAAGCTAAACAAGCGATTAGCAAAGCTGCTGATGATGATAGGTACATTATAACTGGATTAAATATTATACAAACATTAAATATATATTTTTATTTTAGTTTGACAGAATCTGTTAGATCAGCAGCGAAAAGGTTACTGTTATTAATGGACGTAATAAATGAAACTGTTGGTGACGCTATTTCAGATATGTTACTTGTAGAAACTATTTTACATGCACGAGGCTGGGATATCAAGCAGTGGGAATCCAGTTATCAAGATTTACCTAATAGACAAATAAAAATATCTGTTAAGGTAATGATTAAGTTACTAGTTAATTTATTGTAATTGTTTATACCAGGCGCGTCAGCAGTGCGTTAAACTCGTTAAGTTAAACGCGCTGCTGACGCGCTCGGTTGCGAGATTTAAAGGCTGATTATGATAAAAGGGGTTCTTACTTAATATACTGCTTACAAATAAATTTTCAGATTTTATAGTTGCAACATTTTTACAAAAATAAAGCCGCCCCTGCGCCAAACACTAACAAAACTAGCTGACTGACGGCAGGCTGTATCTCTACACCACAAATGTGACGTAATATCAAAAAATCAGCCTTTATAAAATAGTTCCAATTTTTGTCGCTCACCTCTTGGACTATAAGTGATTATTGATAATTTCAGGAGCTAGTAGCTTTTTAATACAAACGGGAAATCTTGGTCAAATCAAATTCAGCTTTCAATATTACCACCAGATATTGGAGTGCCATTATATTATGTTTTTTTATTGTCATTTCTATTTTTATAATTGTGTACAGTGTACATATTAATATTAAATATTTTATTTGTAGGATCGCAATATCGTCACAACGACAGATGCCGAAAGAATTTGTGTAACTCCAGAAGGTTTACAAGAAGAAATAAACAATCTTGTTAATATGTATTCAAAAGGACGAGCTTTTGTAAGGCCATCGGGGACAGAAGATGTTGTACGAGTTTATGCAGAAGCAGATAACCAAAAAAACTGTGATCGACTTGCAGCTGAAGTCGCTCTTAAAGTTTATCAATTTGCTAATGGTGTTGGTTCTCCACCTGTTGTTCCAGATGCTTAATATTTGGTTACCTTTTACACAAAACCGATGCTGAGTTTAACGATTGATTTAAGTGCAATATTGACAGAATGTAGGTGAAGGTTTTTTTATTAATACAGTAATACATTACAATTATAGGTTTTTGGTTTTATTAATATTTGTTTTGTAATATGTTTTTATACTTGCCATGTTTTTATTAGAATTTTTTACAATAAATATTTATTAATTCAATGTCGTTATTTTTTGTGGTTTTTGACTTCAATATTTCTATATACAGCATTACAAAATTTATACTTTGACCAAACTGGGATTACCGGTGGGACAGGATGTTGCCCTGAGAGATTCAGGCAAGAGACATTCTTGATGTCCAGGAAACAGGTTGATGGCTCCTAGGTATTATATCTACCTTATTGATCTTATCATATACATTCATATGAAGCTGTTCTAACCCATATTTACCTCTCTAGCAGAGATTTCCATATGCACTCATACAGCTCCATATGCATGTATACAATTTTATATTATTTGTTATAATATAATGGTAACAACTAAAATATAAATTTTTATTTATTGTGGTTAGTAATAGGGTTAAGATGTCTGGGGGGTAGTATTTTTCTGCTATTAATGAACTCTTCTCGATTGTTATTTTTGTATGCAAACAATACATGATTGAGGTCTGCTGTTGAATTGTTTTTTTATGAAAATATTTTATTTGATATATCGAATCCTAACTGCCAAATTAGCATAAGCGCAACAATTTTGTCAAACATGAATTTTTATTTTCAAAATTGAGCTGCTGCTGGCTTGATATTTTAAACAAGTTGACAAAAGACTAAAAAAGATTTTTATTTTAACAAACGGTAATGTAAACCAATGAATTTGTAGTCGATTTGATGTTTTCGTTCATTTAAAAATTGATAGAATTTATTTTTTTAAAACTGCTAATTCCAATTTAAAGCAATTATACCTAGTTTCTGTATTTGATGACATTTTGTGTATACAAATTGATTTTTATTTTAATAGACTTGTTTATAAAAAGTAACGAGTAAATCAATAGAAAAATATGTATAGTCTATACATATTACAAATATTTAGTACCTGAGTACTAAATATTGTCAGCAAACAGGAGACAATATTCAAAATATATGGATAAACCAGAGAGCTACAGTTGCATTTTGATTCACAGGCTAAAAATATTCTTTATAAGGAAAATAGTTGATTCAATTAAAAAATAAAATTTTTAAGAACATAATGAAGTTATTTTCTTTTTAATAATTTTTTGAGATTTACTTTCACATTTATAACTATTCTGACTATAGTCCATATTCTATGCTATATGTTTGTTACCGAGATATTTTCTGATTAAGTGAATCGAAAAGAATTATTGAAATATGATGGGTATATTAATGCAGGGTGCAGCTTAAAATGTTAACGTTCATTGTTTATCTCGTGGGTGGGGGACCTTTTTGTAGCTTAATATTATCCATCCCATAGTATTTTTAATGTTTCTTTTCAAATATTAAACATAGATTTAATCATGCAAACTGTCAATCAGATTCACCATCACTTTCAAATTTACATGCTATAAATAAAAAGAAAAAGGAATAGAGAGGTTTCATAAATAAAATAAATCATTTCAGCTAGCTTTATTTCCAATCTTGTTACAGCCAGCATTATCATTAGAAATACATTTATATCGTGTTTTTGCAATACTATCTAAAAAATAATAATAATAATAATATTGTATCCCACGAAAACAACACTGAAATAGTTTTCAAAATGTTATTGTACAGGTATTTTTACGAAGTGCTCTCGAATATTTCTCCAGTTCTGTGTATATATGGGACGAACGTGATCTTTTTTTTCATATTTACATTAATTACTAAAACTATATCTCCAACAGCTGCACTACAAAACAGTTTATTGGAGTAATGTCAATGTAACTTATTTATTAATCAAAGACTATAATCGATAACACAAATAGAGTTTGTTTCACTATTCTTAGATAATTTAAAAACAAAACTTACATGTAATTTATAATAATATTAAATTAATAGAAATTAAATAGAATCTCAAAACGGAACAGACATTTGATTGCATTTAATAAATGAAAGTCAAGAATATTTTTCAAACAATTCATAATAATATTAATTTATTATAGAACAGTTATTACCTACATAGGTACAGTTACTTGTTTCAGAACAGTGAAACGTGCTCACAGATTGAATCAAACTTTCTGTATTTTCGTCAAATGCTAAATGATATCTATTGAATAAAATTGGGTTGTCTTTTAAGTCATAAACTGGATCCTTTTTGAGAAAATTATAACTAATAATACGGTATTTTTTTTATAACTTACGATTAAAAACAATATTACGAACAAAATTTATCAAAACTTTCCAAGTTTCAAAAAATTAAAAATGACGAATTTTTCAATTTTTAATATTGAATTTAAAAAAAAAACACATTTTTCTAAAAAAAATATACAGTTCATGTCTTAAATCAGTGGCATAACAAGTAGATACAAAATAACTCACTGTAAAAATAAAAGAAATAATATGAAATCATTTTTATCGTACTATTTTTATAATACTCAATCATGATAAAGGCCATTGTAAATTTGAAAATTCTATCATTCATAATAGTTTCTGTTTTGTTTCAGCAAAACTAATGCTATTCTGTTATCAAGAATTTAATTGCAGAGTGAAATTTTGTACCGAGGTCGTTTTTTTATAAGTTACACCACTGCCTTAATTCAATATCAACAGCATATTATCGTGTTTAAACAAAAGTGGAATTCACTGTAAATGTAAACTACGATTTTATCATATTTATCAAAATCTGTAACAATGGATTCCCTCAACGTCGACAAAATTGATTACAGAAATTAAATACCTATTTACTTACACCTAACATATTAATCATTTAAACCAGGGCTACAATACATAAAAATAAAGATTAAATACATATTAATGTATAATATACTTCTAAAAATTCGTATTTAAATCCATATTATAATTTATTTTTAATCTTGAAAAAACATATTTTGCCCTGACGACATCAACAAAAATAAATATAAAATTAATATTACATACTTGCAAACTGATATATCAATATGTCTTACAGATAGAGAATTATATAATCACATTTTCGTTAATGAAACTGTGGGATATACGAAAACTAATCATAAAAAGTTAAAATATTTGATTCATAAAAATTTTATTGTTTACAATAAATGTTAATTACTTTTTAAATATTTCTTGAATTATTTACACCTATTTATCAACATTCCTGCTATATATCTATTTATATTTTGACATTTAAAATCACTTTTACAATTGATTCTATTCACTTAACAAACAATTTTGATCAGAAAAAAAAATAGAAAATATAACTAAAAATCTTTTTTTGAATTTAAAGTCAATTAGTTTTCGTATATAATAATATAATACATTCTAACTATGAAAAAATGATAATAATGGGGATATTAGGGCTATAAAATATAATTTATTACTAAAACAAAATTAAAAAAATGAAGTTTAAACCTAACCAAACATATTTCATAACCCTAATATTACAAATGAAATGATCGTAACCTATATATATATTAATGAATGTCGCGGAATAATAATTATATAATAACCGCATTTAGAGAAAAAACATTAATTGATTCTTTAACTACGCGATGGACATATTATTGATAATCACAATTCATATAGTTAAATGTAATGTGCTTGACATACTAATTCATTCATTCCGATTATGTTATATACAAAAAAAGAAAAAAAACTTATAGGACATAAATTCAAAATGAAAAGCTTTTGGCATGAGGCCCGAATCGAATATCTTTAGACCTCTTTGCGTCACACATACCACTACACACTAAACAATATTAATTGTGTTTTATTGGTGAATAATACATATACAAGTTATTTTGTAATCAATATGACATGTGGGTTACAATTATCGACATTGGTTCTTACCCACGAGTCTGTATTAACTGCCGTCCAGCGATGTTTTTAATTTGTTGTGTGTAAAATTTGACGGAAACCTCTCTTAGATACGTACGTTAGCGGGTTCCTATAGAAAAAAATTACATTGTTATTTTATCAGAATTTATTAATTTAATTTGTACTTTATTTCACGTGAGGGTATTATTTTATTGTTTGCATTTTAGTAATGCGAAGTAATGACAAAAATAATCTGACAATAACACAGAATAATTTATTTAAAAATTCAATTCTTTTCTATAACAAAACACTTAAGAAAATACACATACATAGGAGAAAAATTATGTTAATAGGGTGAAAAAGGAATGTAGGAAGTCTTGTACAATCAGTCTCTCTTTGTTTCTCATTCATTGGGACTTGGAGCTTTCTGTTTGGATATTATTCTGGTTGGTCTCAGTAAGCTTCTCGAAGAAGATTTGTCAACTTTCGTGTTGGAGGAAACTGGATAAGAAGGGTAGGACACATTAGCTATTATGACTATCATTAAAATTAAAACCAGCGCTCATCAGCAGTAGTTAGTTACCTAACTTCAGGCAAAACAAATAAAGTTTAGATTGAAATTGCTCGTCTCATAATGTTTCTTTTGTAATATATACATACATACATATATCAGAGCAAATAATTAAAAACTAATATTTCTATTTAATCTTCAAGTGAATCTTTTGAAGTTAAGTTATTAGCTTCTATCGATGGCCATAATTTAGATAATTGCATTTGATGCAGAGTAATCAAGTCGATACAATGAATCAATACTGTCAACTATACTTACCGGTTTGTTGAGCGACAGCCTGTGATGTCTGCGCAGTAGCACCGCATACACTACTACCGTTACCGGTACCTTTCTGTTTAAGCATCGTCCAATCAAACGTGTAGTCGTAATGGTGGTTAAGCGTACGAAACAGGATACGGAACAGCTGTCGCAAATACATGTAGTCGGGCGCTTCTTCAAATCTCAGCCCGCGGCAGTAATTGAGATACATTGAAAACTCGGCAGGAAAACCTTTGCATAATACTTCTACGGGCGTTGACATTTTCTTTTCACTGATTTTTTCATACTTCTGTTTTTTGGTGGCCGCTTTCAGTCCTTGCCACGGTAAACATCCTCGATTGAAATACATCAGCACATAACCTAAGGATTCCATGTCGTCTCGTCTTGACTGTTCAATACCTAGATGAGCGTTGATGGATGCATAACGTGCTGTGCCAGTCAGGTTCTTGTCTTCACGGTATCCGATGTGCAATCGGGTTCGTGCATCACGGAACTTCTTTGCAAGTCCAAAGTCAATCAAGAATAATTTGTTGCAGTGGCGGCCGATACCCATGAGGAAGTTATCTGGTTTTATGTCTCGATGAATGAAAGATTTGCAATGTACATATTCGATACGACCGATCATCTGGTCTGCTAACATGAGTACCGTTTTAATTGTGAAACGGCGCGAACAGAAATTAAATAGGTCTTCAAGTGAAGGTCCTAATAAGTCCATCACTAATATATTGTATTCACGCTCTGTTCCATAATATCTGAAATAAAATAAATTAATTTATATTAATGAATGTACATAAGAATTAGTTTAAAATATAAATTCTGATTAACTGACAAAAAGTAAATTATTAATAGTGTAGATATAGAATGTAGCAAAAGTTTGGAACTTACAGACTTTTGATACTTAGTTGCCAAAGTTATGGCTTCTAATTTTTGAAAAACTAAAAAATTTCAGAAATACATACAGTGTATTCCAAGTTGATTAAGCCATAGGAAATTTAACATAGGGAGTAGGGACAATTAGAAATGTTGTAGTAGCCTTTGGTCAAATTTAACGATATATTCGATCAAAGGTTACTACAATACTTCTAATTGTCCCCATGTTAAATTTCCTATGGCTTAATCAACTTGGAATACACTGCAGTTTGATTAAGACATAGGAAATTTAACATGGGGGCAATTAGAAATGTTGTAGTAATCTTTGGTCAAATTTAACGATGATGATTGGTGCATTTTGAAATGCAGCCACAAAATTTAATAAAATAGTAATCAGTATTTAGTTTTCAAATTTATATCTGTCAAAAAATATTATTATAATTTTATCTAGGATGCTTAAATTAATGAAATTAAAGTTGAGAACAAAATACTGTTGATTAATTTAAAATTTATCAGTTAGTTTCGAGGCGGCATTTCAAAATGTACCAATCACACTTCGTTAAATTTGACCAAAGGTTACTACAACATTTCTAATTGTCCCCATGTTAAATTTCCTATGTCTTAATCAACTTGGAATACACTGTATAAGAAAATAATAAATAAATCAGGTCCGTATCAAACAAATTTAGAATTTTTATTTTCTAATTAAATTGTATAAATAAAAATAAAAATATTGGTATTTGTTATATAGGATGATTCAACACTGTCGTGCCAAATTTGAACAGTAAATCGAGAAAAATATTTTAAGCAAAAAAATTTATATGAACATGCATCTGGAAATTTTTTATGATAAAGCTACAGCCCTCTAAAGATTTTGTCCAAATTTATTTTTTATTTAATATCTTGAGAACCCATTGTGATATAGTTATGAAATTTGATATTTAGTTTAGTATTAATAAGTGTTATCTATTTCCAGTATTAACTTATTATTATATAAAAGATTATAAGACACAAAATACACAAATACTTTAGGTAGGTACTCATTTGTCATAGGATAAACGGTTTACGAGAAATATCTATACAAAAGAATGCATGTAGAATTTTACTTAATACGGATTTTTCAAATTACACAAAATAAATAAAAAATTAAAAGTAAGAAAAAAAGTTCATATAAATATACCTCCTAAGTCCTAATAGGTCTCCTCTTACAATTAGATCTATAGCCCGGTCGCCGCCAAAGGCTGAGGCCCGAGTTTTGAGTATCTAAATATGGCATGATTTGGGGTTGGGGCGTAAGCGCCCATGGGTAAAGCACATAGTTTTTAAATAAAACAATACTTATTTTATTAATCTTTTTTCAATAGTAACTAATTTTGCATATTTTATCGTATAGTGTGCGAATTACGAAAAAATCCGACTGCAAACGTTGTATATTCATTTCAGTTTTTAGACACCGTTGTGCATTGTTAATATAAGCTTGTAAAACGATAATAAATACTAGTAGAACGCATTTAGAAGTATGTAGTTACTTGACATATTACGAACCTTACATCGACGTATTTTTGTGAGGACTAATAACGTATATATTATATTTTTTGTATCGATTATGGAAACTCCATAACACGGAGGCGGTAATCCGATACTTGGGGGTCTGTCCGTCCGTCTGTCTTGAATGATGTCCGATCGAGTCGGTGTAAGAGGAAACGAGACCGGCCGGTTCAGTCCGCCAAGTTCGCTGACCTCTATGTTTTTTATTTTTTTATCTCTTCTTCATCCCAATGCTTTTTGTTGTGTTCGGTTGTTACAATACCACGGAATAGACAACTGTATCGAATCATTCGTAGTAAAAGAGCCGCGCATTAAAAAGATACAAGATATTTTCTTTTATAAATAGTAGTTTGATGCAATACCGAATAACCAGAAAAACAAATCATAATAAAGTTGAATTTGCCAAAAATAAGAACAAAACATACAGTAATTTTATTATATAAAAGTAAAATATATTTCATTTAAGGTAAACATTTACAAATTGACCACAAAAATATCATTCGTTTAGCTCAATCAACTAAATAAGAAACCGCAGTTTATCCGTTTAAAACCGTAATAATTATCATTTAGAAAACATATTTGGTATAATATACATAGATTTATACTCATTATTGTTTTAAAGAACATCTTGATAATTTGTTATTGTAAAATAGACTATGAAAAATATACTGAATGTTTAAGTTTAGATCAAGCAAAACATAATAAGTTATTTATCATTAAGTTTTTCATTTTAATAAAATAATTTTTTATGTTTCATTAAATGACATTTTAATAAAACAACAATCTTATCAAAGTTTATTTACTACTACGTACACGAACTAATAAAGAAATGTTCTAAAATATGTTATACAATTGTATGTTTTCAATTTCCACTCTGATAAAAAAAGGTTTGAAGCCAAACATACTGTCCAAACGCATTTCTAATTTAAAAAAAATGCTGCCATGGGTGCCTCGGGAATTTTTTATACGTAATATAGACCGAGCTCTGATAGCAAAAAATGATACGTCATCGAACACCTCAAATTTAAAAAGTGAAAATGGTTGGAAATAATGTAAACAACATGTTAGACCCGGCAGACTATTAAAAATATGTTAATTGCTATGCTTAATGAATTTTTGAAATGAGTTAAAAAAACAATGAATATACCTTACAAAACACCTGCATGAAATTTACATAGTTTATAGTAAATAATGTGCAATTTTTGAAAAAAAAATGCTGCTTAGCAATTTTTGTTAATTACCTTGTCTGCCTTAAATTTTTATAAGTTATAATTTTCAACAAAAGTACGTCACATAACACCTTTTTTTTATTTATAAAAAAATGAAGTTTGAGATCTCCCCTATCTGTTAAAACTTTGCTGACTGAAAATTTTTGTTAATTACCTTGTCTGCCTTAAATTTTTATAAGCTATAATTTTTAACAAAAGTACGTCACATAACACCTTTTTTTTTTTTTTTAAATAAAGTTTGGGATCACCTCTATCTATTAAAACTTGTCTGCCTAACAATTTTTATTAATTAATACCTGCAAACTTTTATTTTGCCTGCACTATTTTCATAGAATTTCGATAAATGGTAATATTCAAGTTTCCGAGCAAAGAAATATCTATTACCTGCAAGTCTTATCTCAAATCCCAATAGATCAGCGGTTCCCAACTTTCATTTTATTTATTTGTGGAGATCAGTTATCAAGTGCTCGGTGCTTAATTAACTTTTCACACAGCTTATGTTTTTTGTTGGGAGGAAGGGGTGTGCCACTGTATCTTTTTTCGCCATTATAAATTTTTTTTCGCTTACCCCTGAGAGTACGCGTACTCCAGGCAGGATATTCATCTATTAGGATTTTGGAATTCACGACAATGATTTATTTAAATTTTAAATAAATAATTGTCCTGAATTAACAATCAAATCATTAAATTTTATAAAATTAATATTTCTATATATTATATATTCATCGGGAGCCGGATGTAAATCTTTGAAGGGCCGGCACGCAGGTCCTATTTTGGTGATCGCTGGTCTAGACTCTAGACTCTAGGGTAAACCCTATTTGTTTTATTTGAAAGAATTATGAATGTTTATTATTATTTTTAACTATTCTGATACATTAAAAAATTACTATAGTTCCAATAAATAATTGATTGAATCTAGCAAATTATTTATTTAAATCGTTGCAATGAAATATTTTATAAGCTCCATCAAATATCTGATAAATTCGATATAATTTATTGATTTAAAAAAATAATAAAAAATAGAATATTATTTAAAAGACATAAATTATAGATAATAATATTCTCTGCAGCATGTCTCAAATTAATTTTTTTAAACGTAATTACTAAACCGGAAACGGATGTTTACTCTTGTCATTTTTTTTTTAAGATTTGTTTTCAAAATAGGAGGTTTTCTTCCCAGACAAAATTTAATCTTAAATATAAAATTTCACCCTTCGACGATTTGTCGTATTTGAGTTACTGCGCTTACAAACAGACAGACACACAGACATCATAGCGAAAATAATCAGAATAGATTCAGGGAAGGTATATTCTTTTTCTAATTTTCGATAACCCTTCACCAAAATTTCGATGTGACAATGGAGAGGAATTTATTTTTTTGGTCGTCACATCGAGGCGCATAACTTTTTTAATTTTTAATATTTTTCAATAAAAATTGGTATTCAATAAGTTGAATATATATTTAATAAGATGTCTACTACCTGATCGCAAAATAATATGGTATACATATATAAAATTCTCAAACATTGACAATCATATCACAGTGGCTTTCCCCCTTAAGACTGACCTGGTAAAAAACATTTTTTCGATAAAAAAACTCTCTTAATATATAAAAGAGATGTAAAACCTCGATTGATAATTAAAAAAAAAAAAAAAAGTTGTCAACGGTTATATTACATTTTTTTTTAACAAAAAAATGTGGTCGTAGCGCTTAAAAAATGAAGACTGACAAAGTAAAAAACGTTTTTTTTGCTGGCAGCAAAATTTTAATGCAATAAGAAGTCTCAAAGTTAATGTTAGAAAAAAAATTAAGATGGTGTTTTTTCACGGCCTCCGTATAAACTATTTAAACGAAAAAAAAATCATTGGCACGGCGCTTAAAAATTAAGACTGACATAGTAAAAAACATTTTTTCGATGGCACACAAATTTATAAGCATAGAAGAGGTCTCAAACTTTATTTAAAAAAAAAAGAAAAAAGGTGTTATGTCACGCCAACGGTTGAGCCGGACATCCATCTCATGCATGGATGCTGCACATTCAAAATTAAGGCAGACAAGGTAATTAACGAAAATTTCCAGTCAGCAAAGTTTTAACAGATAGGGGAGATCTCAAACTTCATTTTTTTATAAATAAAAAAAAGGTGTTATGTGACGTACTTTTGTTGAAAATTATAACTTATAAAAATTTAAGGCAGACAAGGTAATTAACAAAAATTGCTAAGCAGCATTTTTTTTTCAAAAATTGCACATTATTTACTATAAACTGTGTAAATTTCATGCAGGTGTTTTGTAAGGTATATTCATTGTTTTTTTAACTCATTTCAAAAATTCATTAAGCATAGCAATTAACATATTTTTAATAGTCTGCCGGGTCTAATATGTTGTTTACATTATTTCCAACCATTTTCACATTTTAAATTTGAGGTGTTCGATGACGTACCATTTTTTGCTATCAGAGCTCGGTCTAATACTGACAATGAGAGTGAACAGTGTAGAGTCGCATGCAGAAGTTGTCTTCTAGTTTTCATTCATATTCGCTTATCACAAACTTAGTAGGCTCCTCCTATTTGATTATTATAATATTTAAATCATTTCTTCATGTACCAAACAATTTTCGTGATATTTTTTCGTTCAATATTTTTTAGTCGTAATCGAAACTCGAACTAAGTTCTCATCACTGAATATGTGATATTTGAATGTCTAAATCATTTTAAACACTAGCTTGACATTGATTAGTCTCAAATTGAAATTGATTATTCTCAATTTAAAATTGTTTAGTCTCAATTTGAATTTGATTATTCCCAATATGAAATTGATTATTCTCAATTTGAATTTGATTATTCTCAATTTGAAATTGATTAGTCTCTATTTGAAGTTGAAAAGGTATAGTATCTATGGATATGTTGTGGAATTTAGAGCATTGATACTTTAACTTCTTCAACTACTTCAACACAGTAGATAACATTGGCCGTACAAAATAATTTTCATAATATCGCCACTGTTTTAATACCGTTGGTGTTTACATATCATGCGTGCGCAATTGTCAAGCTATTCATGAAACTTCAAGAGAACTGTCAGATAAGTTAGAAACCTTATTTGAAAATGCTTGCTAGCGAGTAAATTTTGCTAGCTCGTTTATAATACCGAATATTACACTTTTTTATATTTTTCTTTCTACTTGTAATTTTTCAACTACACAAATTAGCTTTTAAAACTGCAGTTTTCATTTTTGGAAACTGCAGAAATAAGCTACAACTACACCTATCCCCCGATTTACATGGCACTTGTTATACACGATTTCGCTTTTACACGATTTATAAATTGACAATTTTCAAAAAACTAGTAAAAATGTTTATTCCGCTTCATATATGTACGCCTATACAAAGATTTGATGATATTTTTGAATTTTTTTCCTTCGGTAACCTGATGAAAAGAACAGGAGATTCCCGGGCTTGTATAATATACATTTAGGGGAATCTCGGTAATCTGTGCGTATGTATTTCACAATACAAGTGGGTAGCACAGGTGTTGTTTTATGAACTAAGAACAATTTTGAGTTTTCCAAGATGTCTGACTTTTGTTTTACTTAAATAAATTACTGAATAATGCACATTTTGTTTTTTTTTTTCGTTTTACACGATTTTACTTAGCAAAATCCAAGATTTCAGTTTACACGGTTTTGTGCAGAACGTATCTACCGTGTAAATCGGGGGATAGGTGTATACACTAAAATAACCCTTGTTAAGAAGAGTTCTTATAAATACATAAAGTTTGGTAACTACTGTACTCATATTGCCATATTACGGTTATATTTGCACCAATCTATTTAATTAAAATTGACCGTCTCAAGTATAATACGTGCAATTTAATTAATTCTGCGTTAATATAGTTTTTGTGGTACTTATACATTATTTCACAACACAACCTGAAAGACGATGTCGCAAATAAATATTTTGATTTGATAATTTATTGTTAATTCCATTAATAATAGCTACTGATATAATATTTATAGTATTCAATTTTGACTTTATGCGAGATATAAAATGAAGCAAAACATAGTTTTAATAGATATAACAATGCATTAGGTCATAGATCTCAAACCTTTTTTTGTCGCCCACTTTTGCTGTATTTTGTTATTTCAAACAAGTTCAACACCTACTTTGATACTGAAGATGAAATCTGCATTGCTGATACTACAGAAGTTTAATAGTTTAGTAGTTTTTACATGTATATTTAGGTACAAAGTCCCAGCTAGCAAATTATTGGTATACACCTTTATTTTGTTTTAAATAATGTTTAAAAATTTACACAGAGTCAAAGGTCACAAAAATTATTTTTCCTTGTATACATCGCTTCTATTGGTCGACCGACAGAAATAATTATTACAAAAATTATTTTTTTCTATGAGCAACCGTTTGGACAATAATCTAATAATTTTTAACCTCGTATTACGCGCATATCGATGGAGACTTTTGATATATTACTTAAAACAAAAATTAGGACCCACGTACCCCCTTTTTTGTCTATATATGACTAGACTATAAGTACTCATTATCAATGCTGAATCTAGTGTGGTGCCGAAGAGGAGAGGGACATTTTTCAGGCGAAATAAAATCCCCCTTTGACCAAAATATATAGTTGATCATAAAAAAAACAATTATAAAAGAGTATAGACAACTAAAATAATTAGTGTTATTTTGATTAATTTATATTTATTTATAAATTTACTGACATCACTTTTAAAAAAATCTCGCTAAATTTTCTGCTCGTCAAAAAGTAAGGATATTCTTTAAACGAAGATTTATTTATTTTAAACAAGACCAACTTATAATATCTAGTGATGAAACTTTTATTTGTAATTTAGTTTTATAAATGGTAAGAAATTTAACAGTAATAAATAAAACATATTTTAATACACTTAATTCTAAACCGTCTTATTTTGCAATATACCAGGAAACATAAAATGTATATTAATTTTTCACCTCCGGATCATTTATTTCACAACATTTAAAATAGTAATGAAGGCCAATTTAATTCGATTTTAAAAAAAGATAAACTGTTGTATTTTTTTGCAGTTTTGCTTAACAATAAGACAATCGAATACATTTGATAATAATATTTACAATGTTTAGAAGCCGCTGACATTAATGACGACATAACGCCGTTTATTCAATGATTATTCTAAATATCTGTGTGCACAATCTGTGGCGAAGAGCTTAGTTAGCAAAGCAAAGCTACAACACACGATTTCCATTTTAAATCGCAGCCCAATTCCCAAACGCTGTCCTTGGCGTGCGAGGTACTTTCATCTAGCAGCGTTGTGGTGACGGCGACCTTATTGCCCCATAACGAAACGTTGGTGCTTGCTTCGTTACCTACGACCAGATATCGTCAAAATGTGTATGCGCCGACAGTTTGAAGATCTCTGATTAGAACACACGCTTTATCAGGACAAAGATAATCTTATTAAATATTGAATAATGATTGGTTAGTATATTGGTTTTTGACTACACATTTTTGTTCCCTATTTTTGTAAACTAATCATGATAATATTCAGATATTGGTCGAAATGGTAACACAACTCTCAAAAGAGATACATGATGATTATAGTTTTAGTAAACACTGCTATATATCATTCGCTATTAAAATAATCTTTTACAAAAAAAAACATGTTTTCATTAGGAACCTAACAGTTACAGAATGTTAAGCTCTTGATGAGGACTTCTTGTGAAGTCGAAACACGTGTCGAGTGACATTGTTCTCCCGTGATTAAAGTGTATATTTTTAGTTTAAGTGACAAAAAACCAGTTACTCTATTTTCCAGTAATGTTCTAAATTAAACATTTTTAAATAGAATAATCCGATTATTTGTCTTAATTAAATTATTGCATTTTTTAAGTTTGGGAACCACTGTTTATATTCACATCGCCTGTCAGCTATGGATTTACATGGTTTCATTTTAATTTATAATACCTCGAGTTACTATCACTGAGCACAGACAGTTTATGTAAGTCGAAATATAGGTATTAGGTTGTGACGCCTATATTTTGTTTAATCTATTTATTATGTACTTCCTTGTTGCAATGCCTAATGCTAAAAAAATAATATATCAGAGGTTTTCTGAGAAGAGAACATTTGGCGAATTTATCTTTTCTTCGGTGAAATCCTATAATATTTTGTTCCTCTTATTTTCACAGCATTTGTATTGTTTGAGTCATGAGATATAGTGACATTAACCCACTATAATAGCCCGGAGTCACAGTGACTCCGTGCTGTTTTCGAATTCGATTTATTATTTTTTTTTTAACAAATTTTTGAAACAAATTTGAATAATAAACCATCGTTTTTTCATAAAATATTTTGTACTTTATTTTCCTCTAAAATGCTCTCTTCATTCTTCAAAATAAATATACCTAATTTTTGAAAATCATGTAAAAACCAATATACCCACCAGAAAGACATATTTAAGGATTCAAACACCGTTTGAATTTTTGAAAAATCTCTAAAAACAAAGAGTAATTTTTGTAAAAATAAAACACGTCATTTTTCCAATTTTTTTTCGCGGATTTTAACATATTCAAAATAAAGATTTCACACACATTTAAAAAAAAAGGTTTTAAATGCACTACCAATTTTTCTTGAGCCATTTGGAAGATTCTGAAAATTTCTGCCGCCCTTCAAAGTGATTGGGGCCTAATTGACCCTTTCTATCATTACGTTGTTTATTATAGAGGGATAAATATTAAGCTGTCTGTTTTGTAAATATAGTGTAAAACAGGCATTACGATCGTCATGGCATCTATACTCTACATCCTTACTGTAGGTCCCCGTGCCAGAATTTTCAACGGCTTCCCAAGCTAGAGCCCTACTTATAGAGTTATTTTACAATTGATTTCAATCAGAACATTTGAAAAGTACACTACTGATTGCTACTACTATATACTATGCCATTTGTCCAACCCTACATAAGTAGTTGATAACTGTAAAAACCAACGGCTGATTTGATGACAGACCATCATTTGCAGTCAGTCTGCGCACTGTAACATATAGTCAAACAATTATTTTGTATAACAACGGGAACTGTTTGATGTAGCAATTTTTGATTTTATCCGAGCGCATCAAACAACATTATGACGTTCATATTCAGTTAAATAATACCGACCTGTGTATGTATTTACGTTCAGAAATACACTTCCGCGGAACAAAAATAGACGTTTTTATTTGATTCTATTTCTGTTCCCAACGGAATGACACGTGCTTTTTTATCGGTGCACCCAAACTTCACTTAATTTTGTATAAATTATAATTTGAATACGTTTGTCTCACATAATTATGCTCTTTTATTCCAAAAAAAATTACTAAAAATTAAATATTGCATTATAAGGTACTGGCACCAGTCTTGGATATGCCCCCAGTAATGGCTATTGTTAAATTAAATGTATTGAATTAGAAATATTTGTTGATATTTCATTATAGGTGTCGAAATGGTAGACATTTAAACTAACTGCTTTACATTGTTTCAAATTTGACGATTCTTTCTTTAATATCGTAGTACTTATCATTTTGTAATCATTAGCAAGTGTCTATCACTGCTTGCTCGTTACTGGTTTTACTTTATCCATTACTGGAGAAAAAACATAAAATAAGACTATAATTTAAAAAATAAACTATATTTGCGGACTTAGGTAATAAAATTGATTAAATAAAGAGTAACTTGTTTTATTATTAACATGAGTTCATGAGAATTATAAAAAAAAGCCCGTCAATCACAAAAACAGTAAACCTTGCTCTTATAGCGGCCATAACTGGTGCCAGTACCTTATATAAATGTTGGTATATTTCTACGTTCCAAAAAGTATTTACTGCTTTTATTCATGTCTATCGATTGCCTCTTTTTAGGAGACAATTTGAAAATGGCTATTTATTTTAACGTACTTCTCGAATTAATACGAATTTTATTAATAGACTAAATGGAAGAACACACAAAACTATAGTTTAGAATAAGTGATTTATCAAAAAATGGCTATATCAGTTATCAGGTTATGACCTTAAACCATCGGTATATTTTGATAGGTATTTAATGTTGATATTTTGCTGTAAAAAATATTTTATAAAATTAATTTACAAACGCAATAACGTAAAACATGCAACACTGTACAGTATTAAAGATTTTCGAAGAAGTATTCTTTGATAAACAAAATTACATATTTTTATCTTCATATCAGTTCGTTTATTTGATATTAAGTATAAATATTTAGATGTATTCAGTAATTGTTTATTTATGTTACGAAAATTACGCGGTATATTTATAAATATATAACATACATATATACATAAATATATAATATTAATATAGTAATAGAAATATGATTGACAAATTAAAATATTGACACTTCTTATTTACTATAAACAATTGCGTCAAATAATATCAAGATTTTTAAAGAAAACAGAGCAACGTGACTAACCTCATGGAACATTTTAATATTTACCAAAAATGATATGACGTAAATGTTTTATAAAAATTTAAAATATGACTTTTATATCTATCTAAATACATTAATAATTTATAACATTGAATATGAATTGCATTTCTTATATTTTTGAAACTGATACCAATTCATTTTTTAAATTACTGTTTTTATAATACAAAATAAAATTAGAGCGTTAGAACCCAATATCGATATTTCAATGGGTCATGTTGTGCAATGAGACATTAAATCAAAATCAATTTGAATTACATCTGATAAACATTCAATAAAACATATCCATAATTGGCAATGCGACAAAACGTTGGATGAAAAGGTAGTAGCAAATAATAATATCCACATAAGGAAGAAGTTTAATAATATCGAAGTTAATTTGTATCAGAAACGTAGCGAGATTCAGGCCATGAATCTAGAACACGCGCATGCGCGCGACGCACGCACACACTCGCCCGAGCGTCTCGTACGTGCCGTGTGTTGGATCCGAGTGCAGACCTGTTGCTCAAAACACAGTCGATATTCGAATAAATTATATAACTTTCACTGTCAGCCTATATTCCTCCTCCTCGTTCTCGCATCTACGGCTCCATAGTAGATCAACAACGGTAGTGGTTTTGTTACCAAGCGACCACATTTTAAAACAGATAATGTAAAATTATACGAAACGACCTATTGCAGTTGGATATTGCCGATATTGAAACAAGTTTAGATATCTAAAACGGCTGTGTTCTATAGAAAACATCAATAGCAATACTATACTTAGGATATCAAACTTTATAGACATTTTTACAAAAAGCAAGATGTGGAATTTAAAGATCAAATGCAGAACCTCTGACAACTCTAATTGAGTCTGTTCAAATGGCCTTTGTTGAAAATGAAAATTGACCTTTAAGTTCACAAAATTTCTGCGATGGTGATGACATTTCAATGTAAAGAAAGGCATACGGACATTACGCTATACATGAGGGCAGTTGTCAATCCTAATTTAAACCAAAGAAATATTTTAATACTTTTTTCGGTTCTCTGCCATTTACTTTGGTTTAAGTATATAATTCTGTTATATCATTTAAAATACTGTATTGCATTTAGGCTGACCAGATTTCAGTTTTTGTAAACCCTGATATGTAGACGAAGACACCTTTTTTTATTTTATTCTTTTATTTTAATTTTAATAAAATTTATTAAAATTTAATCTAATTTCTTATCCTAATCTAAACTTTTGCTGCCCCTGTTCTATTTTTGATGACATTTTTTTAAGTCGTCATCATTATTACAAAATCCGGGGAAATTGCACCTAAACCCTGAGCCCGGAGAAATAGTATACAAACCCTAAGACTCCGGGTGAAAACCTGAGACCTGGTCACCCTAATTGCATTCTGAACACTATATTCTCTTTACTGCCATAATCGAATGATAACTTTAAGAGGTGCCGCAAGGAGGGATCCCGTTTCCCATTTAAATAACATGGGAAAATGATTATTTAGTACTAAAGATGGTATTACTGATTTATAACTGTTGAAATTTTTTAAGGACATCATTTTATAGAAAATAAAATTCTCTACAAAAGTGTCTACAAATTCATGTCTCTCAATTGAAATATCAAAAGTTACAGGCATTCAAAATGATTTATTTGTTAATTGTACGTCTAAAAGGCTCTCACGGCTAAACTATTGTTTCTATAAAAATAAATTAAATTCTAATTTTGTAGGAAATTTAGTTCTCTATAAAAATAGGTGTAAATGCAGTGAATTAAAACTTATAAGAGTTTTGAATGTTTATTTTTTTACAAAAATCAACATTTTAACATCAATTTTCTATAAATATCAATTAAATAGCAATATACTCGTATTGCCCTACTACTGTGCCGTCGGAAAAGGAATTACCAAGCCGATATCTAGTATTATTATGACGTCCTTAAATTTATTTATCAGTTGAAACAGTAATACCAACTTTAGTACTAAAGAATAATTTTTCCATGTTATTTAAATGGGAAACAAGATCCCCTCCTCTTAAAATTGAACTACAGGGTAATCCTTGTGGGGGGGATTTATTTTGGGTCATAACCTACCTTATTTCATAACGAGAGCGAGGGAAAAAAATCGATTTTTTGACACACCCTAATGTATACATGTACATACTTTTTGCAATTTTCTAAAATCCTCTTCTTTAAGCTTTACTGATTATTTATTTACCTACGTCAATCTTAAATTAAATACTAAGAATATACTCGAAACGCAAAATTTCAATAAAAATACAATTAGCGTGACTGCGATGACGTATTTACAAGCTTACGCTTTCTTATTTCTCATATATAAACACAAAACCATTATGTTGATAAGGAAATTTCAGATTGACCGAGGCTAAGACCACAACTACGATAGAATTAAATTAACACTGAGAAAAATAATTTATCATTTCAATGTGGACTACACGTTGACTCAATCTCGCCACGAAATGTGGCGAAGTACGCTGCAAGAGTTATATAGTCAAACACAGGGCGAGATTGAACACATAAACAACATGTATTTTCTAGCAAATTTATTAACGTTTAAAAATATTAAAATTTTAAATTATATTAAAAATTCAATAAATTTTAGCGAACATATTCGTAGAGTCTATAGTCTGTTTCATGTAAGATTGCAGTGTTGGGCGAGGATTGGACGAAACGATTCACACAGGTACTATTGTATACATGAAATTTGTAAGAAATAAAACTCACCTTTGTATTATGAATATTAGTTTTTTAATATCCTAATGTCGATAATATAATACACATTTTTAGAATAACTAATCTGACAACATGATGCATTACGTCAGTGAAAATTGTGTTACTGTGAATCTGCCTGGCGTTTTGCCTAATCAGGAGCGCGTATTAATGCTTCCTATGTTAGCTGTCGCTGCAATCTTAAATGAAACAGACTATAGGTATAGTTTAGTGGACATAATTTTGATTTTTTAGATCATGTTTTTAGTTCAACTGTAGTACAAATTGTATTAAGACAATATCGGCTCGATATTTTTCAATGCACTCGCAAATAAAATATTATTGTTTCTATTAGTTCTTCGAGATCTGACGCGCAGCTTGGACTTGGACAACAGTTGTCAAACTCTTTAAAAATTGCTTAGAATATGACTAATATTTAAATATATGAGAAATGCGGTTCCCGAGCGAGAAGTACATAACACATGTGCGTTTTCTAGTAAAAGTAAGGGGTGTAACATCGCTCATTACGTATGAATTTTGGTAGCCACGTAGAGAATCGAGAGGAAGAAGATGAAGTATAATTAACTTGATTATTTCTTTGAATTAACCGTAAAGACGATTTACCCGAATTTTATTATCTTCGGTTCTTTTAACTTTTTTTGCTGTTGGCTCGACATTTTTTTACAGCAGTTTCTCACATAATTCGCTCATATAACGCCGATTTAATGACAATCCATATTTTTACGGTTCTGTAAAAAAAACTAGGAACCTTTTAATTTCGGTCTGTCTGTTTATCTGTATGTCACAACTCACAGCCCTCCCATTATCTCATTTATATACCTATTATTACCTATTAAGATGAAATTTGATATAAGGACATAGATTGATGACTCAAAAACAGAAATGATAAGATTAAAAAAATTTTTTTTGGACCACCCTTCCATAGACTGAAAAGTGTATTCAAATATATTTTTTCACTTACCCCATTGAATTTTTAGATGGGCCTCCTAAAATGCAACAAAAAATGTTTTTTGGCCATTTTATTTTAATAATAATATATAATAATTTGCTTCAACAACTACCGTATTGCTGAAGTTGTCACAAGTAGATTATTAACTTATGTCCTAATAGAACTTGGACATTCCAAACCTCGTTTCTAGGTAAAATAATAAATTGTACGCAACGAATGCATTTTTGATTATCTTATAACAAATCTACTTTGTTTATAGTAGTTACTATTTCATACTATAATTAATGTATATAATATATAGAAAGCATTTTTATGTTATCTAACGTATTATTTATTATTTGAGCAACCCTTGAATACTCTGATATGTTAAAAGCATTGCTGATATATGTAGATAAAAAGTTAATTGGATTTACATAATGGATTTCCTTCTTTGCACTTTTGTTATGGCAACTATAGTTACAATACATAATAATATAGTACGTACCTATTTTTTAGACATACGGACTAGAATAATATTAGTATAGTAAAAATAACTCAAAAAACACGTCGAGCGGAATTCTCTAGGAACAGCAAAATTTTTATGCCATAATGTAGGGGGGACATTGTAGTTTCACCACCCAAAAGTCCCACGAGCTAAACCTTGTGCTAACTCGGGGAGCCCCATTCAAAGTTGGATTTTGTGCAAATATTTATTCATTTTTCTAGCTCATAAAAATACAGATATCTCGAGAACAAAAGTAGATATCGAAAAAAATGTTGCTGTTTTAGAATTGCTATAAAATACCCAACAATATGACTAAATAATATTAGAACCTATACTCAAACGTTTAGGTGTCACGTTCATTTGTTTATCAAAAATCGCTGTAATTTTATTGTTTTTTCAATTCCATACTTTTTCATTACATTATTAAGTATGAAAAAAAAATTGTTTTTTACTTTTTGTAATTTTTATCTTATTCTACGTTTAATTTCCTTTAAAAATCTGTCATGGATTTTGATCTAAAAAAATTGTGTGAACACGTAAATAAAATTTCAAAAAAGTATTATTTAGTTTGCAAATTAAATGAATGTTAAATTAACTGTATACGGTTTTTCAAAAACATTAAATATTTCATTAACCCGTCATACTATCTGCAAAATTTTAGGCATTTTGGAATCGCTATGAAATTTGAATAATATTATAGGTGCACAGAAAAAAATATTTAAACATTGTGAACATATATGGGGCGGTTTTTTTAGGAAACTGCATAAAAATTACAGTCTATGAATTCATACATGGCTGTGCTCCTTTAAATAATTCCTAGTACTATGATGTCTGTTACATATATAGTGCCCATGCATGTACGTTTATATAAAAAAAATTTCCGCGATTAAACCATTCAAAAAAAAAAATTACAGTCATTTTAACTTGTGAACTGAATTTTATTTTTTCGTAATTTGGTATAATCAAGATATCTCCTAAACAAATGAAGATACATGCAAGTACCATCACATCAAAATACGTAAAATTTTATGTGCTACAACTTTTATGAAAAGTATTTTTTGTTATCTTTATTCTAAATGGTTAATAAATCTACTCGAAAATTTATTTTTAGAGAGGCCGACGAAAAATAAGCTAGTTTTGATTTTTTTCTGGCCCTAATGTGAAGAATTGATAAAAAAATAAGTAACACTAATTTTAGAGGATAATAATTTACAAACTCTCTGAAAATTAAATTTTAATAAGATTATATATAACAGAAATATTTAATTTTGAAGTGCTCAAAAAAATGACATTTTACATCAAGATTGTTGTACAGAGTAAGCTATGGAAATTAACACTGTGCAGAGAAAAACATTGACGAAGTCAAAAATTGGGAAAGATGTTACCAAATATCTATAGTTTGATATAATAAACAATTATCAGTAATAAAATTTTTAATTCAACCCCTATATTGAAAAAACCACCCTTAGTGTATAACTCTCAACTTATGTTCTCGATTTTCATGAAAACGGTATATCGCACGAAAAAAATGTATGGAACTAATTGTGTAGAGAGTAAAATTTGCAAATGATAACAAATAGCATATTAATTGAGCTATTTAAAATTACGGCGTTATTCAAAGGTTTATAAACGAGGCCAAAAAACATATTAAATATTAGTTATTTTTGAAAGGCACAGACATTTTTTTGCCAAACTTTGTAAATATAAACTACTTACATTATTATATAGTCACACCAAATTCCCAATCGATCAATGCCATAGAAAAAAAGTTATAGCCAGTTTAATTTAAAAAAAAATTATCAAAAGTGTGAATTTTGTAATATTGATATGCTGTTATAATCAAAATTTACGAAAATTTTTCATAACATTATAAGTCTCTTAAAAATTCTGATATTTATTTGAAATTTCACAATAATGATGGCTGTAGTTTATTTTCAATACCCAGTAATTAACAATTGTGTATGTTAAATTATAGGGTTTTTACAGCTCTATAAGTGCGCAAAAATGAAAAGTGTTAATTTTAAATTCCAAAACAAAAATATTCAAAAATTGTTTACACCAAAATGAAGATAAAACTAGCACTTTTACATATATCATAAAATTATTAGATCCCTTTAGTTTTTAAATGATAACATAATATCAATGTGCTATTTAATCTACCCTATAATTCTACCCCTAAATTAAGATTATGAGGAATATATGAAGTTGGTCCAGAAAGTTTCAAAAATCTTTATAAGGTCTTACGAACAAATAGAGAGATTGTATATTTATCAATGAAAGCAAAATATAATATTAACAACTATCTATTTATTAACTTTTCAATTCACAACACCGTTTTTATTGAATCTAAATTAATTAATTAAATGAGATGACATAAAAAATAGATTTATTCGTTAAAATAACAAAATATTGATTGCAAAATATGTTAAACTTTTCCTGATCTATAAAAAAAAATTTAATTTAATGGGAGATGTTAACCCTTGAAAGTAGGTGCACTACAAGTTAAAACAAAGCGAATGTAATAATTATAGATAAAATCAACGTTTAGAATTCAAAAATATTTTATTTTTAATTTTGACGATTTGGGGTATCTACTCAATAAAGATTTTTGAAACTATCTGGACCAACTTCATATATTCCTCATAATCTTAATTTAGGGGTTGGTGTCATAGGGTAGATTAAATAGCACATTGATATTATGTTATCATTTAAAAACTAAAGGGATCTAATAATTTTATGAAATATGTAAAAGTGCTAGTTTTATCTTCATTTTGGTGTAAACAATTTTTGAATATTTTTGTTATGGAATTTAAAATTAACACTTTTCATTTTTGCGCACTTATAGAGCTGTAAAAACCCTATAATTTAACATACACAATTGTTAATTACTGGGTATTGAAAATAAACTACAGCCATCATTATTGTGAAATTTCAAATAAATATCAGAATTTTTAAGAGACTTATAATGTTATGAAAAATTTTCGTAAATTTTGATTATAACAGCATATCAATATTATAAAATTCACACTTTTGATAATTTTTTTTTTAAATTAAACTGGCTATAACTTTTTTTCTATGGCATTGATCGATTGGGAATTTGGTGTGACTATATAATAATGTAAGTAGTTTATATTTACAAAGTTTGGCAAAAAAATGTCTGTGCCTTTCAAAAATAACCAATATTGAATATGTTTTTTTGCCTCGTTTATAAACCTTTGAATAACGCCGTAATTTTAAATAACTCAATTAATATGCTATTTGTTATCATTTGCAAATTTTACTCTCTACACAATTAGTTCCATACATTTTTTTCGTGCGATATACCGTTTTCATGAAAATCGAGAACATAAGTTGAGAGTTATACACTAAGGGTGGTTTTTTCAATATAGGGGTTGAATTAAAAATTTTATTACTGATAATTGTTTATTATATCAAACTATAGATATTTGGTAACATCTTTCCCAATTTTTGACTTCGTCAATGTTTTTCTCTGCACAGTGTTAATTTCCATAGCTTACTCTGTACAACAATCTTGATGTAAAATGTCATTTTTTTGAGCACTTCAAAATTAAATATTTCTGTTATATATAATCTTATTAAAATTTAATTTTCAGAGAGTTTGTAAATTATTATCCTCTAAAATTAGTGTTACTTATTTTTTATCAATTCTTCACATTAGGGCCAGAAAAAAATCAAAACTAGCTTATTTTTCGTCGGCCCCTCTAAAAATAAATTTTCGCGTAGATTTATTAACCATTTAGAATAAAGATAACAAAAAATACTTTTCATAAAAGTTGTAGCACATAAAATTTTACGTATTTTGATGTGATGGTACTTGCATGTATCTTCATTTGTTTAGGAGATATCTTGATTATACCAAATTACGAAAAAATAAAATTCAGTTCACAAGTTAAAATGACTGTAATTTTTTTTTTTGAATGGTTTAATCGCGGAAATTTTTTTTATATAAACGTACATGCATGGGCACTATATATGTTACAGACATCATAGTACTAGGAATTATTTAAAGGAGCACAGCCATGTATGAATTCATAGACTGTAATTTTTATGCAGTTTCCTAAAAAAAACCGCCCCATATATGTTCACAGTGTTTAAATATTTTTTTCTGTGTACCTATAATATTATTCAAATTTCATTGCGATTCCAAAATGCCTAAAATTTTGCAGATAGTATGACGGGTTAATGAAATATTTAATGTTTTTGAAAAACCGTATACAGTTAATTTAACATTCATTTAATTTGCAAACTAAATAATACTTTTTTGAAATTTTATTTATGTGTTCACACATTTTTTTTAGATCAAAATCCATGACAGATTTTTAAAGGAAATTAAACGTAGAATAAGATAAAAATTACAAAAAGTAAAAAACAATTTTTTTTTCATACTTAATAATGTAATGAAAAAGTATGGAATTGAAAAAACAATAAAATTACAGCGATTTTTGATAAACAAATGAACGTGACACCTAAACGTTTGAGTATAGGTTCTAATATTATTTAGTCATATTGTTGGGTATTTTATAGCAATTCTAAAACAGCAACATTTTTTTCGATATCTACTTTTGTTCTCGAGATATCTGTATTTTTATGAGCTAGAAAAATGAACAAATATTTGCACAAAATCCAACTTTGAATGGGGCTCCCCGAGTTAGCACAAGGTTTAGCTCGTGGGACTTTTGGGTGGTAAAACTACAGTGTCCCCCCTACATTATGGCATAAAAATTTTGCTGTTCCCAGAGAATTCCGCTCAAAATCTAATTTGACTATACTATATGTATATTAAAAATTCCCAAAACTTTTCATAAAATATAAACCTATTTCTTGTATTAATCTACTATATATAACGAAGTGCCCTGACTGACTGATAATCATTTTTTTGACCATTTCCACTCATCGGAGAAACTTGAAATTTGGTATATACATTCCTTGGGGGTAAAAAATAACAACTAGTGGGCCTTTTTTGAAAAAGTTTATAAATGGGGTAACAAGGGGCCCCCAATTTTTCAAAAAAAAAGTTAGAATTTTTTTATTATTTTTTTTATATTCCTTGGGCGATATAATGTAAGGTTCAAATTTCAGATTTAAAAAAAAAGAAAAAAAAAGGAAAAAAAAAGTTTTGATGTAAAAAAGTATCAAAACGAAAACCGATATTAGATTTTTTTAATTTTTTTCAAATACTTTGGTTAATTGACAACCATAAACCCGTGTCTGATTTTTGAAAAAGATATGTTAAAGAGGAGAAAATAAACAAAATACGTTTACATATAATGCGCTTTAAGCATTTACTAAATTAATTGCAAATGTCGTAACTGTGGATACATTATATTTTATTGATTATTTTAAAAAAATTTAAATGTCAGTGGCCATTTAAAATTTTGAAGTGAACAATAAAATATAACAAAAAAGAAATATAAAGAACATAACGAATGAAAAAATATGCACAACTCTAATGTAATATATAATTAAAATTTTCATAAATAAATTTGACAAAAAAATTGAAGACAAACAATTACAGCATTCGGACACAATTCGACCAACATTCGGCGATAGATATGTGTTCCCGGTACAAATAAAAATTAAGTATATAATGACATTTTTTAAATCTTAAGTCATTGAATTATCAATATTTTTACTTTCATAGGTATAGGTATTTTATTATATTTATTTGTAATCATAAATATCAGAAGAATTTATATAATTTCAAATTAACATTGTAATTTTAAATGATATTATTTTAATTGTTGTTTGAAACTGTATATCTGTCATCTTTACCCAATGTACTAACCTAAAATGTACATTTACAAAATTAAAACAAGATGTTGATTTATTGCAAATTGTTACGAAAGCTTCATTCAATTGACAAGACCTATATTTGATTGTAATTAATTAATTAATTGTACAAAGGGTGTACGAGTATCTACAAGAGCTAATAATGTATTTATATAGACACATTGATGAAATTATTTTTAATATTCATAAAATGTTCAAATCATGTAAGTACATGATGTAATACAATACATGTACCAGAAGTCATAAAATAATTTTTTGTCGTTGTCATATCAGAAACAAATGTCATAATATGTATTTAGTATGCAATATATTTTCATACGACAAGAGTTGAAAACGCATCGTAAACAAATATACAGGTAATCCTCGACTTATAATTGTCTTTGTCTCTTTCTTACATGCACATATTACATAAATGAAACAAACAGTTCCGGGAATTTCCCAAAAATGTAATTTATTATTATTTATGTAGATATTTTTGGGAACCCGCAACTGTTTGTTATGTATAGAAAATGCGATTCGCTTCACATCAAGGAAAACGTCCAAAGCAAAAATATGTACATATTGTACGTGTTAACTTACAACTTATTCTATTTACGATCGATGTTTAGAAACCTATCTCGGTTGTAAGTCGAGGAATACCTGTACTACGATATATAACGTATGTCTTATCAGTTTAAGCGTAAAAAATATCAAAGTTAATATTCAATGTTTTTAAATGCTGCGAGAAGTTCAAACATGCTTGACTGATTTAAATTTACTTTTTTCCTTATTTTATATATTACTTACAAAATAACCAAGACGTTCCATTAAAATTTCAGGATTTGTGAAGTGTTCTGTCGTAGGAAAAGTTTAGGAAGCACTGTTCTACATCATACTTCAATATCAACCAAATTGAGTTATTGAGGGTAAAAAATATATTGAAAAAACCTCATAGAGAAACCATATTTAGTTTGTGCAATAAAGTTTTAACAGGTACGATTTTTCTAAAATATCTTAAAATTAATAAAATTAAAATTGATAAAAACCCAGCTCTAATGAATAAATAAGAAAGCACTCCGTCACAGCACTATATTATTCCGTCGCGGGAAAGTACCTACCATATAGGCCAGTCAGGATCCACTCAGGGCTAGCTACGTCACTGGTTACGATACTATATTATTGTTGGTTACGATATTTCATAAAACAGATATCGGTGCTTAGAATACATTGTCTGGAGGAATACGATAAAAGTTTTAACAGATTTTTTAGCGGAAAAGAGAATTTTGTCGCTTATATATGAGATTTTTAGAATCGATAACTCAATTTCGCAAAAAGTGTATCTTACGATACTTTGCCTTGGAGGGGACGATATAGAAATAATTTAACCAGGTATGTTATAATTTAGGTATATAAAAACATAGTACCTAGCCATGGAATACAAAATATTTTGTCGAACAATTAAATGATTTTTGACACATATTAACAATTAAATATTTTGAAATGCCTATATTGATTGAAAATTTAAATATGAAGAAACATTTCACTTCTATGAAAGGTAAAATATCGAAATTAATTATTAGGTTTGGTGTAAATTTTTCAAAACACAATTTTTCGAATCACAATTTTTCAAATCAAAATTCTTCGAATGAACAATTTTTCGAAAAATTTAAGTTTTATTGTTCAAATTTTAATTAGTTAATAAAATATTAAGTAAAGTAATATTTGGACATTTTACGATATCCATACTAATATTATAAATGCGAAAGTGTGTTTGTCTGTCTGTTTTCTGTTTGTTACCTTTTCACGGCTAAACCGCTTTACCGATTTTGATGAAATTTGGCAGTGAGATAGCTTGCATCCCGAGGACGGACATAGGCTATTTCGTATCTTAAAAATTCAACCCCTAAGAAATTGCAAGGGGGTAGAAATTTTTTAATTTTTTTTAGTAATTATTATTTTACCCCCCCGATACATATGAAGGGTTGTAAGTGGTTTTATTCGATCCGGCGGGAAAAATACCACGGGGGCGTAGGTTTTAGGGGGCAAAACAACCCTCTATCTCGCATAGGAGCCGAGATATTTACGATTTTGTATAATGAAAGAAAACTAAAAATAAGAAAAATTTAATATTTTACCCCCTGTCACATATGAAGAGTTGTAATTGATTACATTCGATCTGGCGGGCAAAAATACTACGGAAGAGGGATTATTAGGGGGACAAAACAACCCCTTATCTTACATAGGAGTCGCGACTTATATTATAAATGCGAAAGTGTATCTCTCAGTCTGTCTATTTGTTACCTGTTCACGACTAAACTGCTTTACCGATTTTGATGAAATTTGGCAGTGAGATGGCTTACATCCCAAGGACGGATTAAGGCTATTTCATATCTCGAAAATTCAACCCCTAAGGAATTGCAAGGGGGAGGAAAATTTTAAATTTTTTTTAGTAATTAATATTTTACCCGTTACATATGAAGGGTTGTAAGTGGTTTTATTCGATCCAGCGGGAAAAATACCACGGGGGTGGGGGTTTTAGGGCGGAAAAACCCCTCTATCTCGCATAGGAGCCGACACATTTACGATTTTGTATAATTAAAGAAAACTAAAAATAAGATAAATTTAATAATTTACCCCCTGTCACATATGAAGGGTTTCGAAATCCACGCGAGCGAAGTCGCGGGTAGCAGCTAGTGATATTATATAACGAAAAAAAAGTAAACTTTCCTCTGCTAACAAAATTAAATTATTTGTATTAAATAGTTTATTTTTTTAGTCAGTAATGACGGTGAACATAAATGTTTGAATCATTCTTCTGCTGAACAACAAAGAAACATAATCTAGGAACATAAAAATGGAACAAAGATAATATAAAAAATGATGCTGTCCAGAAGAAAATCATATACACTAAACTTTTGCCGTTTCTTTTAACGGTTCATGCGTTTAGTATATTATGACTTTCGGTGAAACAAAACAATAGTTGCTTATCATAATTTATTTTTAGAAACGCTTTTTGTATTTTGTTTTTGTTGATGACACTTTGTTTACACGGCTCACTTGGTTTCATAGATAATAAATGCACGTGTTGAGGTGTTTTCAATAAGTTCACATGCGGGTTTATAGATAACAAATACTGTATTATGTATTAATTTTTATCATGTACTGAAGAATAAATGTATTCTAAATTGATACAAATATATATTTTTTTAAATAACAAATAATGCTAATTTTCTTCTTCTAAAATTGTTCAAAAAAAAATTTATTATAGACTCGTTATTTCTATAAAGTTAATTTCGTTATTTCTATAAGTTAATATTTTAAGATTATTATTTATTTAGTAATCACTACTTTTGTTCTGCTTTTAAATAGCACATAATATATGAAAGAAAGATACGTATTAAAAGTAAATAATTCCACACAAGTATATTTATTTTATCTAGGTATGGGACTTCTATTATATTTCTGCGAAATGTTTGTCTTTAGAAGTCTTTGTTATAGCAATATTTAATTCGAAAGTCAATTATTGTTTAAGTATAAGTTTAAATAAACAATTTAATAAATAAACAGTTGTGTATCCATGTAACAATGCAGATAATACAATTTACATACGTAGTTATTAAAAATATTTTAAGAAAAGTATTGATTTAATGTTTAAAAAAGTACTGAAAGGACATTGAAAAGGACGAAGAAAAAACATTTGTTAAATACAAACAATACATTTTATAAAAGTATATTTTCACGAATATTTTTGTTGGTTATTGTTATTTTAACATTAGCGTGTATGTGCGGGCAGAAGGAGGGGGGGTGATGAACGACAGAGCGAAAACAAATTCGCAGCCACCTTTGCGCATTGAAAAACGAGCAAATAACAATGCAAAGTTATTTCAACAATAGAAGCGAGGCTGATGCCAAGAAGTTTTATTCACAGCTATATGGTTTTTTAAATATGTTTATATAAGTATCTAACTCCCCCCCCCCTCTCTCACAACCAATTTCGCCACCCTTGGAATTGTTTTTCGTTATTTTATAATAAGATACTGGCACTAGTCTTGGGCCGCTTTAAGAGCAAGGTATGCTGTTTTTTTTTGGGATTGATCGGCTTCGTTTTTGTAATTCTCATAAACTCATGTTACTAATAAGACAATCAAATCAATTTAATTACTAAAGTCCGCAAATATAGTTTGTAAAACCAGTAATCGACATCAAGTAAAGGACACTTGCTAATTATTACTACGGCACAAAAGTTATAAAATAAAGAATTGTAAAACTGAAACAATGTAAAACAGATGTTGTGATAATATAATAATTATTAAAGATACACTAATAATTAGTTTAAATGTCCACCATTTTGACACCCATTGGCCGATTGTGATCATATTAAGCTGTTTAGTATCTATAGATTATGATTCGGTAATGGTAGTAATCGAATATCAACAAATATTTCTAAGTTAGCACATTTAATTAAACAAGAGTCCAACACTGGGGTATGATCTAAGACTGTTACCAGTACCTTACTTATTTGTGAAAAATTCCAATGAAAATCATCTTTAACGTAAGCATAAGTATGAAAGGGAATTAACGCCCGTCTAATGAGTTCTACGAAAATTTAATGGGTATTTTCTTTTTAGATACGTGTACAACTGTACAATTCATTCTGGTTTATTTCAAGATTTCAGTTATTCCCCATAACAATGTGAAATTTGATTTATCTTAAAAGAATTAAATCAAACTAAAATTATTAAGAAGTACGTTTATCACCAATGAATTCAAAAGAATAATGAACAATAAGCTAACAATAAATGCATATTTGTACTTACTCAACAAGCATGATAAATTAAAATTATTAATAAACAGCAATGACTAAAGTATTGATTATCTGTATAATATACAGATTGTTTTAGAAACTAAATTAATAAGCAGGACCATGTGAAACTAACGACCATATATTATATTATTCTAAAAATTACTTATAGCATAGTGACAATTATTGCAAAATAAAATAATTCGGTCAAGATATATACGTGTGTACTGTGTATGCCATAAGGGTTCCGAAGTATGTACTATGTGGACTGTTTAGTTAGAGCTACAGGTGCATTTTTGAGTTAGAAAAAAATATAAAAATAGGATCATATTCTATTAATTGTGATCTACATTTCGACACCCCACATGCCTAGATATGAAAATAAAAATAAAACATTTTATGACGCCTCTCTCTATTATTCCAAAATTTAAAATGATATTGTTGATTTTAGTACTTGTTGGTAGTCCCACCAAAGCCTCGTTACCAAATTTTTTAAAGATTTTTTGGCCAGTAATTACCGAGTTAGAGGGGAGGGGAATAATATACTGCTTTTATTCTAACCTAACCCCACCTGAAAAATAATTTTTTCAATAAATTTGCACATCTTTTACTAGAGGGTATCGTTTTACATGCTCAGTAAAAATTTCAAGTTTCTAGCTTATATAGTTTACGAGCTATTTTGCTTTGACTGAAAAGGACGGACGGACGACAGAGTGAGATTAATAGAGTTTGTTAGGAACCCTAAAAATATCCGGAATAATAAAGAATTTGTTCGCAATCAAACCGAACTCTCTCTACGAGGTATTTCCAGTACAATTGACAGCTGTGGTATATGTTGGCTATAGATTTTTAGTTATTTAGATAATTTAACACAATTCAATACACTGTAAAAATAATTTGGTTTAGTCAAGACATTTTAAATATTTTTATTGTCTGCAACTTAATCTTCTCTCTCTCTAGTTAAACAAAGATCCGTTTTAAGTGGACTCACATTAAGTGACCTATATGATAACGATTGATTGAATATGAAAAAAAAATTAATTCAATTAAAAATCAGCTAAATCTTGAAACAACTCAAAAGTTTAAATAAAACACTGTGATTATTCCAAGTGCCAGATAAATGTATATTTCAGTTTAAAGGTTACATTTTCAAAGTGATTCACTTTAAAGAACTATCTCTAACAAATAATACAAGTAGAAGACATATGTACATCATACAATACAAAATATATGTGGACCTTATTTTAAACCCTTAATATTAACACGTATATTGCAACGCATGTCAAATAAACGTCTGTTGTACCGTTGTACCATGCACATACATTCAGACCACGATAATATGGTGGTGGGCGTTGAATTATCCACTCTTCAAGTACGGCATTTTACTTTCGACGCTGCCGCTATTCTTCTTGTTCGTTCACGGTGAAGTTTCCCAAACCTACGATTGCTAGGTGATGATTGTAAAGGCGAACGTACACGTGCATGTTGTTAATCAGCCGCGTGAGTTGTTTTTACGTTAATTTAACTTCATGGTATATTGTTCCAAGATTTAAGGCTTCCGTGTTATTGTAAAACGATTGAAAAGTCAACCATCCCTCGTATATATTTATTTGAATCTTGAATCATTCAAAATAAAACGTTGATATATTTCATGTGGCCCCATATAAATAAGATATTTGCAAATTAGTCGTCATAGTTAAAATTAAAATTAGCCTTAAGGTTATAGACCTAGCACCCCTTTAGTTATGAACTATCCGGTTTTTTTTTTAATAAAAAAAGATTTGATTTCGAAAAATTTAGTTTTTAATTTATATGCAGAACACATGTACATTAATGGAATTGTTTACTTTGTTAATAATTAAAAGTAAAAAATAGATATAATTTGGCAATCGTAGTATATAGACTGTATCCTTAATATATACTATGGCCTCGCCGACTCTAGTTGTTGCACTCGCACACGTTGTTTGCCTATAAGTCGCACTCTATTACTGTTACGGATGATTTTGTCCACGCGTCTACAAACATGCTATCATGGTAGTGTTGTATTTATAGTTTTTCATTACTTTGAATAAACCTGGTTCTGAAATAACACGTGAATGTATATGTTTTATAATTTTTATAGTATTTAAAAGGGTTGAAGTTTCGAATAATCAGTGTTTAAAACGTCTCTGTATAGAATTTCAATAAATAGAGCACTTCCGGCGAATTCGCTCATTTACCGTGTATTAAAAACTTTATTTTTAATATCCAATTTCTTAAAAACCATAAGTAGTCCAATTTGTCAGTCAATCATAACTCTCTAGATCTATACAATGAGACTATGGTCCTTATTTTATCTATCTCCACACCAAGTCTTTTCACATTAACGCCCAGTTTCAATAACAATATATATCTACAGTTCATATTAAATTGTTCGATAAGTATTATTTGACCAATTAGAACTCTTAACTAACGATTCAAGTTATCTCCATAAGAGAGCGAGAGAGATAGATAGCTACAAACAAATGCTAGACAATTACTTGTTTATTGAAACAAAGTAGAAATGAGTGTTATGTTCTATTTCCATACATAAGAAACATTATTTTTGAATATATGAAGTTAATCATCTCAAATACGATGATAAATAAGATTGTAGTTACATTATCGACGACGCGGACGTCTTTAAAACAGTCTCAGCAAATCGTTTGAGTGCTATTTTATCGGCATTTGGCACCACCGCCAAAACAACACCGCGACCTCCGCACTGCCGAAATCTTCAAGGACCTCCCACCGTTTGTTTCTATCCGAATGTAACAGGTAAATATAAATATTCATCGCAACCTCCGAGACCACGCGCATTGCACTTCTGTCTGTCGAGGCATTTTCTTTTTATGTGGTGAAATCGGACGCCTTGATACAATTACATTTTTCTAAATTTCGGTTTAAATGGGTGAAGGGTATTGTATCGGCATCAAGTGGGAAGAAATATCATTATTTATGTGCATTTAATTCCTTGGAAATATAATTAAGATTGTGAATTGTTCGAAACTCAAATGTATAGTTCTTTAACGTAATTCATCGTTCATTAATTTTTCAGATTTACCATAACATCGCCATTCTAGATAACTTCTATGCGAGATTAATATTTGTATGATTTATTGTTTTAATAACTTGCAATTGCACTGAATATTCCAGTCCATATAAATATCAAATACATTCAAGAATACGTGCAACTTTTGAAAACAGTTAATCACTAAATCCAATAATCCACTGTTACATTATATATTTATAAATACTTATTCAATAAAGATATAAATATTTAAATATATATGTTACCACCCACATGTAGCACACAACGAGTTAATTTATGTTCGTCATATTTTCAGTTTAATTGTTCTACGGTCTACATTCAAATGTTAATGTCTAAGATATTCGTACTAGAGCGGAATTTAAATTTGATACATTTCATTTAACAAATAGAGATCGTAGAATTGGACCACCAGTTATTTATCTTATATTGAAATTTAAATGAAAAATTTGCACGTTAATTGTAAATTTTTAAAAATCAATTAAGAAAATAAAAAGTTAATTTTAGAGAAATTTAATTTGTTAAATTTGAAGAACTTTCTGTGGAGGTAAATCGATTAATTGGGATTCTAATTCAGAACTATTTCCAAATAAATAATGAGAAAGTTTTATGAAAACATTATTCCAATTTTTATAATACGAAGACACTAATTTAAGTGTTTATTACAATTTACAATTTTTCACTTTCCTATTGAATATTAACAAAAAAAAAAAAAAACGCCAAACTAATGATCAATTTACTAAATATTATACTGACAATAAAACATAATTGTCACATATACCGGGTGGTCTATTTAAATTGAGACAAGCAAATATCTCGAAAACTAAGGTTTCTCAGGGAAAATGTAAATCCTAACCCTTTTTGAAATAACGTTTTTGTTATGTAAAATACAAATATGTAAAAAAGAAATAGGTTTCCATTAAAAAAAAAATTAAGTTGACCTCGGAATGACCGTGATACTTCCACTCAAGTCCAATATTTTTACCTACATTGGTTTTCCCCTCCCTGACCCGAAAACTTTTGTACAATTTTTCTTGTGAAACCTTAATTGTCGAGATATTAACTTGTCTCAATTTAAATTAACCACCCGGTATATCATTTAATTATTATTCTTCTGGAACCGAATTTTTTGTAAATTTTATAAATCGACGTATGTACTGAAATTATATTTTATCTCAAATATAATACTTTCTACCTGTCTTTTTAATAAGACAATGGATTTTTTTCTCAAATAAATTACAGTGCCACATTTAAATTATTTGAAAAGTTTTTTAAAAACTAATTTTCAAAAGTTTCACTAAATTTTTACAGTATACATCATTAAAATATTTTTTCTCATGATTGAATTTAAATTTTAAATTGGCGAATTTCATTTCTATATGAGTCATTCCATGTCAAATCAACACAATTTTAATGAAAAATTTACCTCACCATCTCAGATTTTCATGAAATTTGGCACAATTGTACTATTCATTTAGACTTGGAAAAATATCAAATTTTATTGAGATATGTCTACTGGTTTGGAAATTACAGCTATGTAAAGTTTTCAAAAATTGGTCAAAAAACCGTGATGGAAAATTTTTGAAATGCTCTGGAAGCTGATCTAATTGACTTAGAGAATTGGGCGGGGTGTCATTTTACAGCATATTTCACACTGATTCCAATGATATAAAACACAATATGGGTTATGAAAAAAAATGTTTTCAAAATCAAAGTCAAAATTTTGATTTTTAATTTCACAACAAGTACGGTTTCGAAAATTTTCAAATTAATACCAAACATAGTCATTATAGTTGTGAATCATCTGGTAAAATATAAATGTGGGATGACAATGGGTTCTATGTTAAAATAATTTAAGACTGAAGCTCGAATTTAAAAATCGCTCTGTATTTAGACTGTGAAAAATTCAACAATGCTAAAATGTATACTTGCATGAACATGAACACTAATATGAAGTAACAATACATTAAAATACAATACAAATTTAAAATGGGCTATTACTTGCCACAGAAGCATGGCCCTCGCATTACCACGGGCTTCAAAACTGGAATTGTTGCGAGCCCCTTAAGAAATTTTTTTTCGACCTTGCATTTTTCTTTGAACGACTTTTTTTAAGGTCTTTAAATAGAAAAAAAAATAATAACAAAGTTTATTTTTTAGGCCTTTCAATTCAAAATTTTAATTCATAATTCATTTTCAAGAAAAACATTAATTCTTCCAGTCGGGGTCACAGGATTTAATTTTGTATATATTTTGAATTATAACTGAAGATTTTTTGTAGTATTGTTGATTTATTTGCAACAAGCTTATTTACTTCAAAACTGATGAAAGCTAATAGTTTCATTTATTTATTTTTAATTCATACTAAAGTCGATCCAATAAGGTTACCAAATGCAGCTTACATGTCATTGTTTGCGTGAATAGTTTGACATTAACAAATTGGAATTTTGAAACTTGGATTACTGGTACTTAAAATATAACAATACAGCTTTTTATCACATTGAACTAGCTACTATGCCATGTGTATTTACCAATTTAGGCCTAACATTTTTTTAATAGCATAAATATTTCCTGTATACACAGTGATTTTTAAATTCGAGCTTCAGTCTTCAATTATTTTAACATTGAACCCATTATTATCCCACATTTATATTTTGCCAGGTGATTCACAAATATAATGACTATTCTTGGTATTAATTTGAAAAGTTTTGAAACCGTAAAAAAAATTTTTCGTAACAATTCCAGTTGGAGGGCCCATGATAATGCGAGCGCTATGCTTCTGTGGCAAGTAATAGCCCATTTTGAATTTAGTAATGTATTGTTACTTCATATTAGTGTTCATGTTCATGCAAGTATACATTTTAGCATTGTTGAATTTTTCACAGTCTAAATACAGAGCGATTTTTAAATTCGAGCTTCAGTCTTAAATTATTTTAACATAGAACCCATTGTCATCCCACATTTATATTTTACCAGATGATTCACAACTGTAATGACTATGTTTGGTATTAATTTGAAATTTTTTGAAACCGTACTTGTTGTGAAATTAAAAATCAAAATTTTGACTTTGATTTTGAAAACATTTTTTTTCTTAACCCATATTGTGTTTTATATCATTAGAATCGGTGTGAAATATGCTGTAAAATGACACCCCGCCCAATTCTCTAAGTCAATTAGATCAGCTACCAGAGCATTTCAAAAATTTTCCATCACGGTTTTTTGACCAATTTTTGAAAACTTTACATAGCTGTAATTTCCAAACCAGTAGACATATCTCAATAACATTTGATATTTTTCCAAGTCTAAGTGAATAGTACAATTGTGCCAAATTTCATGAAAATCTGAGGTGGTGAGATTCATACCCTGTGTTGATTTGACATGGAATGACTCATATACCTTGTAGTCCGAAGTCCTTATACTATAGATATTCTATTAATTAAAAAAAACTTTTAGTAAATATATAAGGAGTGGCACCAGTCTTGGCAAGGACCCCAGTAATGGTAAATTTTTAATTAAATGTACTGAATTAGAAATAGGTGTTGATGTTTGATTACTACCATTTTTGAATATTAATCTATATACATTTAACTGTTTTACAGCGGGATTTGATGACAATCGGCCAATAGGTGTCAAAATGGTGAACATTTAAACTAAT
The DNA here is from genome assembly GCA_961205875.1 of Sialis fuliginosa. Taxonomy (NCBI): domain Eukaryota; kingdom Metazoa; phylum Arthropoda; class Insecta; order Megaloptera; family Sialidae; genus Sialis; species Sialis fuliginosa. Next base: position 17,258,562 of record OY540812.1, read on the forward strand.
TATTAGTACAATTTATTAAATTAATTTAATTTGATTGTATATTATTTTATATTAAATCAATAAAAGTTCCGATAAGTACTCTATCATTATGTTTGTTTAAATCCAACAATCTAATACATAGTTCTACATTAAATTTTATAATAAAATTAAATTTTTTATTATATTTTAAGCAAACAGCAGAATATTGTTATATTTGTATAATTATTTGGGGTTATTCGTAGTTGTTTTTCAATCACGCCAAAGAAATAAGTGTAACTTCTAACACGTGTACATAAGTAATAAGTACATACTCAAGTTTTTTTATAAACGTTCATTTATTGTATTGTATTAGTATTATATATGTATTGTATTATCAAGAATCAAGCCAAAGGGAACGGACTACAATATTTACTATGACGAGTATATTAAACTAGTTTCCATTTTGGATTTGTTAAAAATGGTATAAACGTATGCAAATATATGCGTAATTTTCATTTGTCACGGGTAGGATCAATAACCTATGAATCATAATGTTTTAATTGCGGTCTGACAATGAAAATGAACAAAAAATGAAAATATTTGCATTGTTTTAAAATAAATATTATTACAGTAATTAGAAATTCTTAATAAACACAAACATTAAATAAATGTAAAGTAAACTTAAAAATAAGAAAATACTATTTTTACTACTAAAGTATATTTTTTGAGAGTGTGTATAGAGCGTCATTCATATTTTTTGGATTTAGGGAAATGAATGAAAAATGTAAAAAGAAACCTGCTTTACAGGTGGTATTTTAGTGTGCAGTTCTAAAGGTTTATTTTGTATAATGCTTAAGAATGAACGTGAAGATCAAAAAAGCCCATTAATTGCACCTAGGATTTTTTTTAAATTGAAAGACCGAATTTTTTACTCGTGCAGTTTTAAAATTTCCATAAAATATCATTGCTGTTTTATATTATTCAAATAAAAAGCTTTTTAATAAATAATATATTTTTTTTTATCCAATTTTAAAACAACGATATTTGTGTACAATATCAAACAAAATGCTCCGGTCGTGTAACCACTTCTGCTCGGGCAATGTTGCTACAACAAGATGATGATGATGATAACGATTATTGGATTCATCTCGCGAGCGGCCGCGGTCTGTGCAGACACATATAACGGGACACGCCGACTTTCACACCAGGAAGTGAGCGAGGCGCACCACACTGTACTCGTAAACACGCAGGTACTTAAAATGTTGCCTGTACAGTAAGTAAGTAGTATACGTTCAGATATCAACGACGCAAATATTTTATTTCGTTTGAGTAAGGTACTGGCACCAGTCTTGGATATGACTCCAGTAATGACTATTTTTTTTAATTAAAAGTACTAAATTAGAAATATTTATTGATATTTGATAACTACCATTTCTCAATCTAAATCTATATACATTTAACTGTCTTACAGCGTGATTTTATGACAATCGACCAATAGGTGTCAAAATGGTGGACATTTAAACTAATTATAAGTATAATTTATTAATTAATTATTATATTATCATAGCAACTGCTTTACATATTTTCAAATTTGACGATTCCTCCTTTTATATCTTTTGTGTCGTAGTACTTATCATTTTGTAATCATTAGCAAGTGTACATTACTGGTTTTACTTTATCCATTACTGGAGAAAAAACAAACAAAATAAAAGGCTATAATTTAAAAAAAAAAAACTATATTTGCGTACTTTGGTAATTAAATTGATTAAATAAAAAGTTACTTGTTTTATTAGTAACATGAGTTCATGAGATTTACAAAAAAGAAGCCCGTCAATCACAAAAACAGTAAACCTTACTCTTATAGCGGTTATAACTGGTGCCAGTACCATATCTGAATTTTGAAATAAGAGTAGAGGAATTCGGCAGGTCTTCTTCCAAGTTTTCCTATCAGGAAACGCGCTTAAAATACGATGAATGATGTGTAATCGTAAAATTTTGAAATTATTTCGCTTTGATTTTTTTAAAGCATTTTTTGCGTTCTAAGACCAGAACATCCCCAAACAATGAAATAAATAATAACCTTAAAAAATTATTAATAAACCAAATTTGTATGATTAAGCTTCAATTAATCTAAAAATATGTTTTGTTTGAAAAAAGTATCTAATGCAGTGAAAAAAGAATCCACATAATATGTTTAGAAATAACAGAATTGCACAAGTTTTCGTCACATGCATCCAAACAGCAGTGTTTTTTATATAGACGTAAAGAAAGCGTTAAAAACTATGAGTCAGCGCGTTCATAATCTGATACACCAACTTCTTTCCAGCGAATCATAGATGAAATTTTCCCTTCTCAATTTACATATCGTACATTTTGATAGAGCTATAGAATTTTATATCAACTGTACAGTTGCTATTTTAAAATATATTAATAATATAATTGTTATAGGTACCTACTTGTAAATAACAATGTTTTTGATAAGTATAATTAATGTCTACGAACTTTTTTAAAATATATTTGTCCTCAACAATTACTTGTAATTATTGAATATTTGAAATTATTTAAAATTACCTATTTATGTACATTATACGAGAATTAAATACAAAATTAATTAATTAAGTAAATATTAGAAAAAAATTTTAAATGAAAAAAAATGAGCCATGCATAATAATAAAAACGTCTCGCATATGATTTTAATTAATTATATTGACATCATTGTAGAGGAGCGGTTCTTAATTAAGGGATATAAGATAATTGCAATATAAATTAATTTAAAACCTATTAATGCATGCTGCATTTATTATATAGATACATCAGACTGAAAATAAGAGAGGTAAATAGACAAGCAGCAGTTTTAACAGAAATAAATCCACCGAATTGGAAATTAAATTTTTTTAATGTTTACTACATATTTATATTCAGTCAATGGATTAAGACAATAAAAAATTGAAATACCTACATGAATTAAAAAATGTGCTGTCTTTCAGTTTTGACAATCTCAAAATGTAGAATATTTTTAATTTTATATCAGATACTTATACATTTGCAAAATATTTTCTCTCCTGTTAATGTTAATACTACGACAAACTCGTAGATATATTTTTTTTTGTAATTTGAAACTTGATCCAAATTTACCATTAGTTTTATATGTCGTCCTCAAGTTTAGTCATATGCATAATAATTATATAATTATATAATATAATTACCAAACAAAACAGTTTGCATTGAATTGTTTTACAACTTTATCAAAATTGGTCACTTGTCTCTACCCCCTGGATATGACCTTACCTAACGTAATGTAAGCTAACGAAACTCTAACGGGTTGTTTTTAAAATTTTTGAACAAGTTTACCCCCCACACTTCTCTGATTGTATAACCGAAGAGAACGCAATATTTAATTAATTTTTTTAATGAAAACTTTTGTTTATTTTGTCATTGTACAATGTTGGGAATATAAAAAAGTTAATTTGCAGAGAGCAGAAAAAAACACATGGTAAACTAACCTAAGTTGTTTAGGGTATTTTTTTTTACAAATTTTGCCTTCTCTAGGATAATTTTTCTGCGATCGCCCCTGTTATTTAAATTCTACATCCTGTACAGGGCCGTAATTATCATCGGGGCAGCCAGAACAGTGTCGCCAGCCCCCCGAAGTAGCGTAAAAATTGGAGTGAGCATTGATTGATTGAGATTGAGGAAAACAAATGTTTAAAATTAAAATTAGTAATAAGTGTAAGTCTTCAATTTTTATATTTTGCATATACTGGGGGGGGGGTCCGGTCACTTGTTGCCTCGGGGCCTCCGAGTCTCTAGTTACGGCCCTGAATTCCTATATAGCTCTATCCATTTACTAGATATCAAAAACAAATAACCTAATTTTTCGTATTTTGTGGATTTGTTAGTGGTACATAAGGTTACCAGATGTTCACTATTTGAGCGGACAGTCCGCTTTTTTCATATTATGTTCACTAATTTTTTCAGAAAATAGTGAACATTTTTATTTTATTTAAAAGCTTTATAATGAAATGGTATGTAATCTAAAGCATACTACTAAAGACCGCGGGCCAGAAAATGCAAGACCTTTTTTTTTAGTCTTCAATTTCAATTCCTAATTTTGTAAATACTATTTTACTGTGTTCTAATTATATCAAAAAAAAATTATTTTATTTTGCTTCCTCGCAATATCGAAGATACGAGTAGCTTTGTGATCGTTTTTTTACTTCTTAACCTCCACCCCGTTTGTCCGCTATTTTTTGGAAACAGACCTGGCAACCCTAGTGATACATTTGATAATAAGACCATACCTGATATGTGGAATTCCGATACCTCCATGGAGGAGTTTATACAGCTTGCTCTCGTACAAAAGTTGCGGGTGTCTCGCGCGTATCGATTCTAATTTGACTGCGACTTCCTGAAATAATAATACATACACACACGTTATTACATGTCTCGTTGATCTAATAGTTCTTTGTGAGCACAAATACAAAAAAAAGCACACCAACTTCATCTAACATCAGTCAAGCATGACGTGTCGATACTTACATAATGTTAGTGAACTGTTACTTTAAGTATACATTTGTGGTTACAATATATACTTAAGTATTTGCATTGTGTAATTATTAATGCATTAGTTTATGGTTAATTAATAACTCTGAATTTTATGGTAATAAATATATGTGAACAAATTGTAAAATATGTATTCTGTTTTGTTATAAATACAATGTTGTCTTAAGATTTTCATTAATCATTCAGTAAATGATGTATTTGAACTTTTGAGTACCGGTAGTCATTATAAATAAATGTCATTCATCTTCATTTAAATTTTTTTAAGCAGTAGTTATAATTTATTACATTATCAAACAAAAGGTTATTGCATTATAAGGTACTGGCACCAGTCTTGGATACAAGCCCAGTAATGGTTATTTTTTAATTAAATGTACTGAATTAGAAATATTTGTTGATATTTCATTACTACCATTTCTGAATATTAATCAATATACATTTAACTACCTTACAGCATGATTTGATGACAATCGGCCAATAGGTGTCAAAATGGTGAATATTTTAACTAATTATTAGTATAATTAATTAATTAATTAATTATATTATCATAGCAATTGCTTTACATTGTTTCAAAGAAAGAATTTCTTTTATATCTTTTGTATCGTAGTAGGTACTTATCATTTTGTAATCATTAGCAAGTGTCTGTCACTGCGTACTCATTACTGGTTTTTCTTTATCCATTACTGGAGAAAAAACAAACAAAATAAAAGGCTACAATTTAAAAAAACAAACTATATTTGCGGACTTTGGTGATTAAATTAATTAAATAATCACAAAATAGTAAACATTGCTCTTATAGCAGCTATAACTGGTGCCAGTATCTTATTTCATTTTATTGATATTATTATCTTGTACGGTGTAATTTAATTTTAATTAACATTATCATAATTATTACACATTCTGAGTTAAAAATACAAACGAAAAATATATCTTTAAAACAAATAATAAAAAATAAATAACATCAACATTGCATTAAACTCTCAAAGTTATAGAATCTATTTTTGTATGGACACATTTAAAGATGAAAATATGTAAATAGTATGAAAAATCGATTTTATTTACGCATAAGATATATTTTTAGATTCACATGTACGTACACATATCTATAAAGAATTCGTTGAAATTTTTGTAACGGCTACGAGCTTAAATATTCAATGCATACATGAACGTATAAGAATTGATCTTGTACGCGTAAAATGTATCTATGTACATTGTAAAGTTTCTACAATAGTGAACAAAGTATTTCATTTTGATAATATTAAGGGAGGCCGCACACCTCCGGTTACCCTTCATTCGTTTGGAAATAATTAAAAAACCGTACGTATTCGGAGACCAAACATGTTAAGTTCGCCTTCAGGTTCCCTGATTAGCAGTGGCGTATTTACGTTAAGTGCCGCCCTGGGTAAAAAAAAATTGCCGCCCCTTTACCAACGGAAAATATAATATATTTTTGAGTCAAAATTCCTATATGAACTGAAAAGTGAGAATTTTTACAAATAATGGAAAATATAATATACATTAAAAACTGATGACTTTTTTTTTTGGTCACGTCGATTGAAATTTCTGATTTTATGAAGTAAAAAGTTTGGAATATAGAGAAATAAAAACTTGAAGACCTTTTTTTTTTTTAGTCACGTTACTCATTTTTTATCTCCCTAATTTTTTTTTAAATATGCTATATTGAACTAAAAAATCTACCGCCCCTCTCGGCCTGCCGCCCTAGGCCATGGCCCCATGGTTAATACGCCACTGCTGATTAGGTTTTTAACCGGGTGAGTCAACCCGATGCATTTCGCCCTCGTTCTGTTTGTATGCACGGTTTCAAACCGTACCGTACGTGTGCAATGCGCCTTATGTTCCTTGCTATTTCTATCTTCAGATTCCCTGATCCGGCAACCGCGCCAGGGAACCTGATACGGTAACCGGACGTGTGGGGCCACCCTAAATGTAAACAAAAAAATCAAAAACACCTGTACGTTTAAGCATAAATATATATTATTGAGATCAATATAATGTATATTTCAATTACATACAGACAGACTGAACCAAATATTTACCAATTTAAAATAATCAATAGTAATTGTTCTCAATAATGTTATAAATACTTATAACTGACAACGCAAACATAACAAAATAGGAATTTTATTTGTTCTATTATAAAAAGAGTTACTCAACACTCGTATGTCAATCTAATGCCGTGTTTTTTAGATCGAAAAAACAAAACAGCAACATCGTGTCTTTTTGACAAAAGTGCAACAAATCCTATACATTTTTAAATACGATGTACCTATTGCTGTTTTTTTTTGTCTAAACACGACATAATAAAAGAATACTTAGCTCTAAATTATTTCCAATTTACAACTGCCTAAACTTATAATTATTATTCCTAATGGATCCTATCACCAAATCAAAATATCAAACAATTTTTTGTAAAAAAAAAATAAAAACGAAGAATTAGTTGAAATTTGAATAATGTTTATTTCTCTGAATCACATAATTATATGTATATAATTCAAGAAACGTAGACATACTGGGTAGACGTTTTAATTATACATACATACACACAAATATACATACATACAAAGAGACATGTTATCAATAATACAAAACTATACGCTCGCGGGCCTTTTGTTCAGTGAATATTTAGTATAACGGTCTGATATCCGTATAAAAGAATTATTATGTCTGTTCAGTAGGAAACAAATACAAATAGGTACCTGCTTAAATAACGTTTCAATATAAGTTTATATTTTCTTTGGTTTTACGCCGTTAATTCATTCATTTATAATATTACTTTACCATGTGGCTATGATAGTATTCACGTTCATTTTGATAAGAAATTAAATAAAGTAAGGTAATTTGAGAAAATAAAATATATGTAAGATTGTACAAATAAACAAAATCAGATAACACATTCATATGTATTTATTTTTTGCATTGTAATCAAAAACATTTTCTAATCGCAATAAATCTAATAAACAATAAAATAATAAAATGACTAACAGAATATTTGCGAATATTACCAGTTTTTAATAAAAACGATTAGGAATGTTACAAATAAAAATACATTAAAAAATAAAGGATCTAAATTATTGGTTATTTGAATGCATAATATAAAATCATTTACTTTAACATTTTAATAAAACTTTACTCATTATTTATTTCGAAATATCGTGATTGATTATGATTAGTAACGCCAAGTTTTTTTCCAGTTTGTATAAAATCAAGCAAGTACATCATTTTTTGTAGACTTTGGATGGACAATTCATTTTTAACAGGGTCTATTTAAGATTTGTTTAAAACGCTATAGTTTAGGATTTCTAAAGAAAAAAAACTGACATGGGACTTTCTTATACGTAATACCGTCAGTATACAGTGTACGTGTATATCTAAATATCTACTTATACAAAAAACAAATCTTTCGTTTCGCACATAACTTAAAAAATCTACAACAATTTTTGTTGGGAATAAAAATTCTACATCGTGATTCAAAATTCAACCCTTTCACATTGTGTTTTGTTTTCATTAAATTTACATGTAGTTTACTATATTTTTGTAGGTATAATAGTAACTACAGTTCTTCTCTACAATGTCTAATGTTTATATAAACCATTCGTAGGGATGCTTTAAGGTCATATAAGTATACATAATCAACAAAGAGTTTGACGGAAAATAAAAATGTACAACCTTCAGTGTAAATGATAGTAAATATAGTTATTAACATTGTTTATAAATGAATATGTGTTGTCAATTATGCTTAAAAATCACATCTACGTTTACATAACCTACAATACATGTATATGAATGTGTACCTACTCAAAAACTTGAATTATTGTAAAAAGGCCGGATGAAGATATTTATATTCAGTTAGTAGAATTAAAAAAAAAAAGTCGACAGGTCTATATACCTATCTGATTTCCTGTTTTTATTAGACTAGTTAAACAACTTCACTGGTTTTATTGTATTTAAATAAAATGTAAAAAATTATCCAGTCATAATTTTAAATATGATGTTTATTTTATTATTAAATTAACGTGATTAGGTATTGTCGACATATGAAATTATATGGATATAAGATTTGGTATATTTATAAGTCATATGTTGTAAACATTATTAGCTAGTTGAACGTATAAACATCGTGAAATATTAAGCAATCATGTTTATACGAATGCATCTACAAATATATATATATGTATTAATTACACTACTTATATAAAGTCGTCGCTATTCATTCAAAGGCATAATAACTGATACTGAATTATCCCTTAACTATTTTGAATCATTAACTAATTGTAAGATGAAAACGTGGTATATTTAAATATGTCTGATTCATATTAACTTCGACAAAAGATATGTTGAAATATTGACAATGTGAAAATGTACCTAGATACCTATATCTTGAAATTCTAAGAAGCTTATGTTTAGTGACACATACGGGGAAAGATCAAAAATACGTTTTTATATTGAATAGGTAGTAAAAATACATGTTTTGGAGACATTCTGAATTCTTGATTTTATTTGATATTTTTGTACAATTTATATTAGCACTTCAGAACGAATGTACTTATATTGAAACATATTATGCAAGGAACACTTTCACACTGGAAATAAATATAACTAATATATATATATATATATATATATATATATATAACATTATTATTATTGTTTGCTAAAATAATTGCTTTTAATTGGAATAATAGTACTTAGAAATCTATATTTAATGCAGTCCATGAACACATATTGTAGTAAAAAAATACTCCAAAATGACACTCATTGTAAATTTACAATGAAATATTGGTTTATTAATTTATAAACTGTTTGCATAATAATAAACTTTGTTCATATCGAACGTACGTAGTTTTAATTTCAGAATATATTAAATAGAGGAAACTGAATAAAATTTTCAATAACACATCATAATATAATGGCTGCCACAATGAACACAGCATATAACCTTTTGCAAGACAATGAAGGATAGAAGATTACAATTGTAATGCACAGTTACAGCTATATACTGTAACTGTGCATGGTTTTTCAAAAACAATATTTGTAACATTGGATAATTACCTCGCCATTTGTAACATTTATTCCCAAATATATGTCACCAAACGAACCACTACCGATTTTACGCATTAAACGATATTTTCCACCAACTATAAAGTCTTTTTGAGCAGCTACATTTGCCATTTTTATAATCTAATTTATTTATCTTAAAAGTCTTTAATTTTGATTTAATGAACCAACCACAATAAATGTTCACAAAACTATCACTTGTTCTGACAACACATCGACATTTCTCATCAACCAATGGTCGACTGACGTCACATCTTCCTAGTAAAGTAGCGCTAGTGTTTGTTCGAAACACACTCGTACGTTACAATCACTCGGTCGGTTTTTGAAAGACAAAATAATTTTTGTCATTTATTAAAGAAATACATTTATTTTAATGCATATGATTTTATATTAATTTTTGTTTTACAAAAAATATTAACACACATTTATTTTGCAATTGAAATTAAAATTATAAAAAAAAACAATTGAAAAATATTCTAAGCTACCTAGTTTGTAATTATGAACAGTAGAGAGCAGCACATACCATATGTGGTTTTATAAAGCAGTGTTGCCGTTTAATTTTAGTCCTAAATTATTTCTATAACATTTTTCTCTGATATTTTAATATTTTCATATGCATGATGTCTATATTAGGCAGAAATATTTGCAGAGCATTAATTCAGGTATATATTGCTTCAATAAATATTATTTATGTTATTACATAATCTAAAATTATAAATAATCCTTTTATTACAGGGTTCCCAAAATATTACAGCTAGAAATATTCACAATACTGCTGCATTAGGAACTGTAAGTAAAGAATCATAAAATCTTAATGTTTTATATATAAATATGATTTATATTATTAGGTTTCACAAAAGCATTTACCAGAAACTCGAACAACATGCACATTGATTCCGGGTGATGGTGTTGGTCCGGAACTTGTGTATTCCGTGCAGGAAGTATTTAAAGCAGCTGGTATACCTATTGATTTTGAAACATACTTTTTTTCTGAAGTAAACCCAGTATTGAGTGCTTCTCTCGAAGAAGTAGTAAATTCCATTACAAAAAATCGAGTATGTCTGAAAGGAATTTTAGCTTCTCCTGATTACAGTAATACTGGTGAATTGGAAACTCTTAACATGAAACTTCGCACTGCTCTTGATTTATATGCTAATGTAGTACATGTTAAATCTTTACCGGGCGTATCGTCAAGACATAAAAATATAGATTTAACCGTAATTCGAGAACAAACCGAAGGTGAATACTCTGCTTTGGAACATGAAAGTGTTAAAGGTGTCGTTGAATGTTTAAAAATTGTAACGGCTACAAAATCAACACGAATTGCAAAATTTGCATTTGATTATGCAACTAAAAATGGTCGTAAAAAGGTGACTTGTGTTCATAAAGCTAATATCATGAAGTTAGGAGATGGATTGTTTTTGAAATCCTGCGGAGAAGTAAGTATTCTATGACTTGAAATTAGATATTTAATTTGATTTCACAACCCTGATTTTAATAAAAAATAATTGTTCTCATTTTTCAGTGTCCTTGAGTTAATTATCTAAATGTAACAATTAATGAAATGTCCATCTGTTTTGTTATCTCAAATCTCAAAAGGCCATAAATATTTATTGTAATGTAATATAACTAAAAAAATAAATTCCTCAAAATTGTGTTTTGTAATGTGTTTAACGGGATAAAAAAAATGACTGAGATGATTATTGAGAAATAATTATGAACTGAGAATATTAAGTTACTTACTTTCATAATATATTTTATATATTTATTTATATTTCAAATTAATGTTTATATTTTTAGATGGCGAAATTGTATCCTAAAATTAAATTTGAAACTATGATAGTAGATAATACGACAATGCAAATGGTATCTCATCCACAACAATTTGATGTTATTGTTGCACCGAATCTTTATGGCAACATTATTGACAATTTAGCATCAGGACTTGTTGGAGGAGCTGGAGTTGTTGCTGGTGCTTCATATTCAGCTAATTGTGTAGTTTTTGAACCTGTATGTTTCAATTAATTTTTTTCAATAAGATATAAATTATATATCATGTTCGAAAGTATAAAAATCAAACAATAATTTAATTAAGGGGTATAATTTCAAAACTGGCTATGCCCATTTTAAACTGATAGGGCATGTCAAGTTTTGATATTATACCGCCCATTTGATTTGTAAAAGTTAATAACTGTTCTAAATTTATTTTTAGGGTGCGCGCCATATTTATTCTGAAGCTGTAGGTAAAAATATTGCCAACCCAACTGCTATGTTACTATGTGCAGCTAAAATGTTAAGACATGTCAATTTACCAGAATATGGTGAAATGATTCGTCAGTCAATTTGTAAAGTTCTTGAAGATGGAAAAGTAAAAACAAAGGATCTTGGAGGTCAAAGCAATACTACAGAATTTACCCGTGCCATTATTGCCAACTTAGTACCACCAAAGTAAACATAGTACAACTGTATCAATAAAGATCTCTTGGCTGTAGAATACTACTAAATTGTACTTTTAGAATAATTATAATAATCAGTAGTCAATTGTGATTGTATGAATTTTTAACTATATACATGTATTATTAGGAAAGTGTGTTTTTTGATGAAAAGTTTACACCAAAGACCGTAAGGGCATTTTGCAGCAAGAGTTATGCAATTATGAATATTTTTATTAAAAAACCAGTTTGCAGTGTTTAAAAAATATTTATTTGTGTTTGTCGTTTGTATATATATACATATATAAATATAATTTTGTGTATTTTACGCATTAATAAAGTAATTTTTAATGAATGTATACTTTTAAAAAGTATTATTATTATATATTATAGTAGGTACATCATTAAAAAATGAGATAAATGTTCTATTGTAATAAAATATTCTCATTACACAACTAGAGAAATTGCAGTCTCTTATGATGCACCTTGACTTGGGCATTTTATTACAAACGAACCGAGCAAGAGATCATTATATTTGCCATTTTTCTTGTGCTCTTCTTGTTCCCACAATTGTCTTCAGTTTAAAAATGGATTTGAGTGTGACAACAACTGCTTTTTTAGTATTATATAAATTTAAAAGAAATTTAAAAAATACAAGGAAAGTTTGGCAACCAAAACTGAATCCATGTAAAGAATATTTTTTTTATTCACTAGTAAAGTTAAACAATTTATTCTATCCCATTTAATTGCAATTTACTTTAATTTTATAAAAAATATGTAAACAATAGATACTTAGATATCTAATGCGAAAATATCATGAATGCTACAGACACTATAAACATTACAAATACACTTCCCCACCTGAACACAGTAAGCAAGTGATTTCTTTTGATCCTACACAATTTATCAATAAGCTTTGGAAAATGTTTGGTATCTTCGCTTTGTTCAGAGAAAGGTTCTGACTAACTGAATGTTGCTTTAGCGCTTAGTTCATTCGAAGTAAAATGTTCAAGTCAGTACGTAGCATTACCCACTAAAACTAAGTATAATCTTAAGTTAAAGTTAAATCTTATGACATACAGTAAAAATTTTGATTATCTGTCAAGCACGAGACTGAGGCCGTGAAAGTTCTAATTTCATAAGTCTTATTTTACAACCGATGAGAATTTCTTATGAAGTTAAAATATGTTTAGTAATTTTGTCAGCTTTGTGGTTTTAAATGATACAAGTTTAGTTTTAGTGTTGTTTTGTACTATTGTATGAAATTGTCCTAAACTTAAGACTGTTTTTCACATAAAATTGGAATAATAGAATTTGAAAATTATTTTATCAATCTGGATAAATCTTTAATTGAAAAATTGGAATTTTTTTAATTTTGTGTATAATTTTTTTTGTTTACTTGAATATTGTAAAATGGTTTTATACAGTTGATCTGTAATATCGACAATAATAATCATATTAATAAATATCTGTTATTGATTGGATTTTCTTCTTTGCTTAAAATAGCATAATCATAAAAATATATTAATAATGAAACAAAATGATCAATTTTTATATAACATTTATTTTACTATTTTTTTGCTAAAATATTTTTAGAATACATATATATAGTTCACAAACGTTAAGATTTATTTTTTTTGGGTGGAGGAGTCCATTCATTTTTCCCATTCCATTTTGGAATCGCTAATCTTTGTGTGCGTTCAGAAGCTGAAGCTCTAAGTGCATGTTTACTAATCATGAAGGGATTTTCTCTTGTCGTCACATCGGGGGCACTCTTTCGTGCTGGAAGCTGAGCTAGTTTACATGTACGTTCTGACGCTGTGGCAGACAATGCACTTTGTTTAACAACACCCAATGGTCTGACAGGGGGATCTTTGATTGCTTTTGGTTGTGCTAGTTTTATTAGATTTTCTGATGCATTATAAGATAGCGCACTTTTTTTAATTCTAGGATCATTTATTGGTGGATCTTTGATTCCTTTCGGTTGTGCTAAATTTTCTATTCTTTTTGTTGCTTTATAATTTAACGTTTTTTTTTCGATTACGCATGGATCGTATTCAGGAAATTCAAAAAAATGTTTTGGTTGTGATAACTCTTCTATTCGATGTGTTGCCTTATATTTTAATGCTCTATTTGTTTTCTAAAATTTAATGGTATTGACAATGTAGTTTACTATAAAATAAAGTATAATAGATTACTTACTTCATAATATATATTTTCGAGGTAGGATATATCAGATAAACTTTTTCTTCTTTTTTTTGGAATACAAAGAGTTTCAATTCTTGGTTTCAGATATGATAATGGTTTACGGATGCGAGGCTAAAAATTTATATACAATTGATAAATTAATAAAGTATTATTATTTAATGAAATTACCGGTAGTGGTTCTGGAAAAAATTCTCTTTTCGGGTGCGAACGGAGAATACACCAACGTAATCGTTTATTTGATAGTTTTTTTGTCCTGTAAAAATTGTGTTTAATATAAATTCAAGTTTCTATTGTATACTACGAGCCGTACTTATGAACAGGTATATGAGGCACTAGCTGGGGGTCTCGCGAGATTTGTATAATATCTACTTTATTTATCAAAATAATTTTTAGAGGTTTTCCAGCTCAAAATGTTTAAGTACGGCTCGTGTGTATAGTACTCACATTAAGTTTAGATTTTACGATTTTTTTACAATGGATTTTCTATATTTTTAACAAGAAATTTTGACGGAGAACTTAGACAGTTTTTCCAAAATATAAATTTAAAAGGATTTAATTTTATTTGTTGTTACATTCTTATGGTAACAAAAACAATTTGAAATAATAATCAAAGCCTGACATGATAGTTAAAAAATTTTAAATATACAAAATGTATCGTAATATTTTTTATGTTTTATATACTAAATGTTTAACTTACACGAAGAGAGCACTATATTCTTTTGCTGTTACATTCCTCTAGGTTTGGCCAATTGTCTTGTTCTTGGAGAACATTGAGCTTTTAATGCGGCTGGTTTGACTTTGAAGGGGTTCGCTTTAACTGTATTTACAGACTCGTTGTTACGTGGTTTGGCCAATTTGTTGAGGTTTTCTGATACTTTTTTTTTATTTTTCATAACTTTTAAAGTGGTTTCAGTTCCATTTTCTTGTATATCATCAGTTTTTGCAAGTGATTCTAATGTAAATTAATTTTTGTAAATAATTTTAATTAATTAAATAATTAATATATCATTGATATAAAATTGAATACATACTTTTTGTTTTTTTAACCATTATAGTATTTTTCTCTTTTTTTGCTATGTTTTTTAAGTGTATAATCTGAAAACTGAAAATTTGGAAAATATTTATTTTAGTAAAAAATTGGAATGTTATTTTGAAATCATGACGACAGTGAACAAAATATACTTATCAAAGCTTTCTAATGAAATACTCACTTCTTTTAAATCTATTTTGGTTGTAAATATTATAAGTATTTTACTTATACATATGTATTAAAAGAATCAATTATGTTCCCTTTGGTTTAGCCAACTCCTTAAGTCGTGCAGAGCATCTTGCTTTAAGTGCTATTGGATTTACACTAAATGGATTTTCTTTTTTGTCCATATCTGGTGCATTGGCACGGGGTCGTGGAGCAGATAGATTTTTCACACGATCTGATATTTTGTATCGTAGGGCATTACGGCTGACTTTTGTATCATTTACAGGAGGATTGGCTATTGTTCTTGGTTTTGCCAAGTTTTTGATGTAATCAGTTACCTCATATGATAATGCCCCTTTTCTCACCTGAAAACAATTAAAAGGAATTATCAACATACATTTTTAAAATTATTTATGTATTTTTTCACCTTGAAATGGTCTATTTTAGTAGATCTTCTGTGTGATTGCCTAGCTAATGCTAGATTAATTACTCTTGGTAATAATGCAGATAGTTTTCTGTAGACACGTTTCTGAAATCAAAAGTACATTATATTATGTATAACAACTATAGCTTATTGAGTAAAATTGTTTGTTAAAAAATTTGTATGAAAACTGATGTATTAGAATGTAAGTTTTTCTTTTGTATATTTTAATTTAATTATTACCGGGCCTATTTCTGGAGGTGGAACTTTCTTTGGTTGTGCTCGTAACTTACACCATTCTAATAATTCGCTAATATCACCTCTTAAATCAGTCGACGATTTTCCTCTGAAATAAAAATATATACAATCATAAATATTTATTTTTTACACCTATATTTCTATAAGTAATCATATAAAAATTTGAATAGTATACTGACTTAACATATCCTTGTTTGGCTTTCCATTGATTCTTTTTATCCTCTTCTGCTTGTTTTTGAACACTCCATTTCATAGTAACATATTTAGACGATTGACTTCTAGACAATTCTGCTTGTAGATAGTTTACCCGTTTTTTATCCAAATGTTTAAAACGTTTAACTGCGTCTTGTATTTTCCTGTAATAAAATATTGTTATGTTAGTAAAGTTTTCAAGTATTTATTTAAATACAATTTTACCATGGCACATTTCTAGATAAATGTTCAATACGGTCACTACAATCATGTGTAAGTACAGAGGGACTAATGATAGGTTTGAGGTATGGTTTTTCATATTTATATACTTTCCGAGGATATGGTTCCGCAAGCGCTGATGTACGCCATGTCGCTGGAGTTGTACTATATAAAGCTGCTGGACTTACATAAGCACGTTCAATTGTATAGGGAGGCTATAAAAATTATTAAAAATCATACAATATTCTAAAGTAATATTATTACTATACTTACGTAATCATATTTGGGTGTTAAGTGTTTGGGTTTTGCTAATGCGATAGTACGGAAATTTTGGATCATACTATGGTATACACAATTTTTACTATTTTTATTTAATTATCTTAATTTTTATCTCTTAGCTTGTCATTAAGAATATAATACTTGAAAATTTTGAATTTTTATCTAAATGTTTGAATTTAATTTTTGAAGTTTGACACTTAATAGTTAATAAACAAGTGAATAATTTTCATATGTAGGTATGTTATTGGTATTTAAATTATATTATAAGTTCTATTTCTTTATTCAGATAAATAACAATTAAGACTTGTGACAAAAACAACTTATGTAAACATACGTACCTAGGTACCCACCTATATTAAAATTATCATAAAGTTAATATACATAATATTTACCTACTAAATCTGATCAAATTATGATAAACAATTTACATTTGTATTTTATAATTTTAACACTATAAATATAATACTATATATTTATTATATACTATTCATAATATAAACACTAATATCAGTACAAAAAAACGTATAAAGTACCTAACTATCTATAATAATTATTAAAAAAATAAAAAAGCTTATTTATGTATTGTTTAATCATATTTTAGGATCTCCTGGTTGTAATTTTACTAGTTCTTCTGAAAGTTCCCATAATTTCTTTCCTTTTGCTTGATCGCTTACACCAGATGACAAACTGCTTTCTTTACAGTCCATGAAGTATTTTCCGTTTACTCCTTCCAACTAAAAACAATAATAAAATGAAGCATAACAATCAATAAAGAAGTACATGGATATATGTTTGTGTGAATAATTCAAATTTAATTTTACCTCTTCCGAAACTGCAAGATAAACACTAGTTTGTGCTCCTTGTTCTGGTGTCTTAAAGAATCCTTTAACAATCAACTGCAATCCCCAGCTAAGGGGAGCAGGTACATTTCGCCAAATCCCTGAATCAATTAGGCCAGGATGTAAACAGTTAGCAGTGATACCAGTTCCTTCTAAACGACGAGCTAGCTCCAGTGTGAAGCAGATATTTGCGTACTTTGATATGTAGTAAATGAAAAGAGCTGGCGGTAGATATCCTTCAAGAGGATTGATCTTGTTGAAATTGAGGTTTGCAAGACGGTAAAGTTCGGAAGCAACGACGACAACTCGAGCAGGTTTTGAACGTTTCATCACATCTAAAAATTGTTATTGTTAGAAATAGTTGCTGTAGAACAGTTTAAAGAACATAAATATTACCGATTAAAAGGTGTGTTAAAAGGAATGGTCCAAAATGGTTTGTGGCCATTGTTTTTTCTAGACCATCTTCAGTACTTATTTTTGAGGCTTCGGCAGTTCCAGCATTGTGAATGAGGACATGCAGTCTTTGCTCTTTCTTCAAAAATTCTGCAGCGAATTCGCGTATGGATTTTTGCGACGATAAATCCAGTTTCATTATGTGAATATCTTGGTTACCAGTTGTTGCCGCGATTTCATCTACAGAAAACAATACAACAAAAATTATCTTACTGAAAAATTACCAAATAAGAATCTTTTTTGATCTTACAAATACTATAAATTTTATAGTTTTTGAAGATCATTATGTCATGGTACAATATTCAACCATTTATTATTTATTTTCGCCCCTTTTCAGAACTTATGAAGTTTTATTTTTTTTGTAAAATATGAATTCAACGAAAAAATTGAAATGCAGTATTTTTTGCTCATATATAAAATTTATTTCTTTCATAATCTTACCTCTGGCTTCTTTAGCAGTACTTAAGTTCCTGCACGCAAGAATGACTCTCGCTCCCCGACGTGCCATTTCCCGTGCTGTCTCTTTACCGATTCCACCTGTAGCACCGGTTACTACCACAGTTTTTCCGTCCATTCTTCGTTTACTTTTGCACCGTCCGCAGGTAAGATACAGGTACAACCGAAGAGCGGACAGAACAGACAAAGCTCCGAGAACCAGGAACAAGATCACTGCTTGCACTAAAGTGCTGCTGATTTCTACACCTAGTAGGTGCATTCTGAAAAGATTTATATGCATATGTTTTAGTTTATAGATTCATTAAAGCTTAGAATATTTATCAAAATAATTTTGTTTATTAGTAGGTAGATAAAGTTTTAGATCAACAGAGTCCGTGCTTGAAGAGTTTCTGTAGGGCAAAGTGCTTTTGAATATTAGCTTGCTTTTTGAGTTAATATATATGTCATTGTTGGTGTATCCTAACGATCTAACTATAATATCTTCTTCAGGAGCGATTCTGTAGGTAGCAGCTTTTGCTATGCCACGAAAAAAAGGTACCGGAACACCGGACAAAAATGTCCTGGTTTAGACTATATAATAATTGAATGAAATAATAAAATTAAAGGTAGTTGTCATGTTAATGCAAACTACCAAAATAAAATATTATGAATAATAAAGTCAGGCGCATATTAAGAAAAACGACAATTTATTGGAAAATCACGTAGGACTTCCATTTTTCAAAATCATATCTTTTTAATATAAAATTTTTAATAGAATTTGCCAGAAAAATCTTTTTATTTAAAATACAAGAAATAAATCATTTCACCCTATCAATTATGTGCTTCTTTGCAGTGGCGTAGTAACGGGCGGGGTCGGGTTTTGACCCCCCCCCCCCCGAAATATTTTGTGTTTTGAGAAAAAATCAGTTCAAAACATCTTCAAAAAAATTAACTCCTACGCATCCCCCCCCCCCCCCGAAATTTTTTCTTACTATGCCACTGCCCTTTTGGTTCGATTAAAATACGATTAAATTCTTACATTTTTACAGAAGTTATTGCAAAAGAAAAAAAATTCTATATCCTGACACAGACATCATAAAAACAATTTTTTTTTGCATTTTGCAGAATCTGCTTTTATATTGGATAAGATTTTTTGACGAGATTACAACACTGAAATTTTCTCCAGAACATGGAAGTAAAAATGAAAAGGTTTTAATTGTATATAATTTTAATAAACGCGAACGAAACCGAGAGGAATTTCTAGTCATTTATAAAAATGACTTCAACAAACCAGTCTGGAAATCAAACCACTAACAAAGGCCATGAAATCTTCGAAGTTTCATTTTAGTTCATCCAAATACGTATATACCTATACAATTATAATATACTTAATGTAAACTTGAAAAAGCTCGTATAAAGCTGTCAATATGTTTTATGGAATGTTAACAGAATCTTACAACTGAATTTATAATCGTTCCCAATACCTGTGCTCGATATTTAAATGCCTCCCTCTAGATAACATTTTTTTTCTAAAACTACGATTTTAGTAAACGCTATTTTATTTTTATTTTTTATGTAAGTATCTGCATTTTGGAGTTCTCTTACAATGAATAATTCATAATACTTTATATACACAGTGGCCTTGGCCAGTCTCAGCAGGTAATGAATAAAACGTACAAAAAATTAAAAAAAGAAACTTTTATCCAATTATTATAATTTCTATAAACTATACATAATTTACTTCAATATTTTTTGGATCAAGTAATACCGATTTTCCGGTGTTTTTCTGTTGAATTTAATGCACCCCAGTGAAAACATATAAGAATCAAGGTTAACAACGTACTTTATCGAGGAAGGTCAATGTAACGTATCTCGTCCCCACCTACCGTGTGAGTACTCGAGTGTACAAAAATAATGAGAAACACGAAGGTACGATGCTGCAATTATTGATAGAAATAAGGATGTAGTTACGTATGGGTAAAAAGGGCAACTGTACCGGGTGGTAAATTTCACCCAT
Source organism: Sialis fuliginosa (assembly GCA_961205875.1). NCBI lineage: Eukaryota > Metazoa > Arthropoda > Insecta > Megaloptera > Sialidae > Sialis > Sialis fuliginosa. The sequence goes on from OY540812.1 coordinate 17,279,104, forward strand.
CACTGAGACAATTCGAAATAATTTTTTAGACCTATAAGATAATGGATATTAGGTAACTGAGACAATCGAATTTTTTATAAAAATATTTTTATTATTTTATTTAGGGAGGTGGCAAATCGTCTTTGCCTACATATATAGATGAATATTATCAGTATTTAGAGTCAGGAGTGTCACGAATATATATTTTTTTTGTAAACACGCTTTATTTCACTTTTTGCATAATTAAATAATAATATTTATTATATAAAAAGGGCTTAATATAATTGCACTAAAAATTTGATAGTATGCACTTTGTACACTCGAACATAAATTTTAATACTTTGTACCAAATTGTTTTAAATAAAATAATAATTAATAAAACCAATATGTTTTAAAATTTTTTTTCTAATATATATGTAAATATATTAAGGTTAATATTTAATCGTTTTGAAGGGGGGAGGGGGGTATGCAAGTCCCACTAAAAGGCGATGATTTATTTGTTTTGAGCTATACCCCCCCCCAACTCAAAAAAACAAAAGAGGATTAAATACAAGGTGGAACAAACTTGAACAGCATAAAGCTTCTCATATATTCGATATTTATTGCTCTCAAATTGCTCCGATATATTCTCCACTTACTTATTCAAAATTATTAATTTTGCTTCCTCATCAAATTGAAGATACGGGAAGCTTTGTGATCGCTTTCTAAAAAGAAAAAGAATTTCTACTAGAATTTAAGTTAATTTTTTCTCCATGTGACCACCCGCCGCCCTTTTTGAATTGGCACCCCAAGCGATCGCCCAGCCTCCCTCCCTAAAATCGGCATTGCTGTTATACATTAACAAAATAAGTAACGAATTTTAATAAATATAAAAATCAACCATTCTTTTTTCCAAAGCTTACTTGACTTGAATTTAATATTACACTCGAGTGATTTTAGTTTTGGCTGCTAACAAATATATTTTAGTTTTCCATGGCAATTGTGACTTTTATTCAATAATGAATAAAATGTGTTGTATCTTTGTTATGAGTTGTTTTATTATGGAAGATACGAGAAACTTTTCAAAATTTTTACTCAATATTTCCGTTTCATGTCAAGACAAACACAAATTTTATCACAATTGGTTCTCAAAATACTAAATAAAAACTAATTTTAGGCTGCATCTTTGGGGATCTCTAGTTCTCTCACAAAGAATTTCCGGGCACATGTAAGTATATGAACTTTTTTTTTTGAAATATTTTTCTCGATCATGTTTGTTTTACCTGATATAACTCACACACTCACACTGTATATCAAAATTATATCATGTGTAATAAAAAATATCAACGAAAGTTTACACTTTCAATTCTATACCGAAATAAAAATTTTCTCTTTATTTTTTTAAATTTATTAATTTTTGTAGAGAAATCGAAATTACTTTCTTATTTTCTTCGTTACAATGTAATATAACGTCTGTTGTAAAACATCACACTTTTTAGGTTTTTATTATGGGTCAAAGTATATACTATATAATACAATTAACTTTAAATGCCATGACGTCCTTTACTTGGAATATAAATAATGTATAATTATATATTTGAAACAACGTAATTGACTGAAACATGCACCTATACGTTAAAATTATGTATTATTTCCCTACTTGTAAGAAAGATGAAGTAACGATTTCAATTCAAGTTTATATAACACAAATCAGATTTTCGAGGTCGAAACGATACCGCTTCAACGGCTTCAACGCTGTCTTGCATGCCGATGCCAGCGCTATAAACTGCACAAAAATTATTATAGATAAATCTTTTATATTATATGCAGAGGCATAGCTAGGGGTTGGTGAACCCGGTCCGCTGGGGGCGGCAAAATGGGTGATAATAAGATTAAAAAGTCTTCAGAAATTGAAATTATTAAGGAAGACGGCAAAATTGTGATGAGAACTAAAAAAGAAAAAAGAAAAAGGTCATCCAAAATAGTAACGAAATTTAAATGACAGTTGCATGCGCGCTAATTAGAAATCAGCTATCTAAAATCAGTGGTGGTGGTGATTGCCTATATTAATTTTATATATTTTCTATATTAATTCTTGACGTTTTCAAGGGAGTTTCTCCTCTTTTTACCCTTAAACGCACGTCTCAACTAACAAAATATACGTATACCATAATACTATTAAACTTAAGGGTATTGATACTATTCGTATAATATGCACTTTTACAATTTTATTACGCCAAAAAATTGTTTTTTAAATACGTAATTTTTTGGAATTAATATTTTGACAAAAAATTACTTATTATAAGGTGATACATTTACCCAAATTTCAAATCAATCAGGACATTTAAATGATTTATAGTCAACTAATGTAATTTCTCCACTACAAATACTACAATATAATAGTAAAATACTAAATTAGTAGGTACTTAAACTCCAACACTTTGCTCAGGAGTTATTTTAACAAAATTTTAGAACTGTACAATTCTAGGTAAAGCATGCAATTTTTTTTTTTGATGTTTGAATAAAAAAAATATATTTTTTAAATTGACCTTTTTTGCATTGCTCAAATTAATTTTTACAACTGCAAATTTCGATTTTAGAATTGCACAACCATATAACTACTGCACACTAAAATAACCACTAACTTTGCTTATATCATATATTAAACTGTGTATTTAATATATGCTTATATGTACTTTAACAACTAAAAGTAGAAAATAAGACATTTTAAAACTTCTTATAATAACAATGAACTATTTACCTTAAGTTCAACAATCACACACTGTTACATTCACGACACATTTACTGCCACAGGTGTATGTATGTAATTATACGAACCACAAGTGGACACTGATTTGGACACGTAATCTTCTGCGTTGCCGGTACCAGTTCCTCAAGAGCTAGTTAAATTGTGTCTGTTGAATGCACTGACGCGGCAAGCACGTGTGTCGAGGCGAATGCGTACTTCTAGTGCCGAGATTATACGAGTTGATTTAGTGTTGTCAAAAGTAAGAATACTAAGTTTGTAATTATGTGAACCTGTATCTCACTAATAATATCTTTAAACAGTTTCAATATTTAGATATATTAATGATCTCTGTGGCATTACCAGCCTTGTTAATAGAGGACTCCTTATAATGGGAGAAGGACTGACTTTTCATCCTGTTCTTTGGTTAACAGTAATTAATTTGGTTGTTTTTATTATATAATATCCGTTCACCTTCAAGATTTATTTAATTTTCTGCCACTTTGCATATAGCAAAATAAGCAATTATTATATATGTATGCTATTATAATATCATTAAATACTTATAAGTTTCTATTATTTGGAACTTTGAAAATTGTAATTTTTAAGGTAAATATAAAATTTGATTTATTTTTTTATCTAGCAATTCTATATTAATTGTAGTTTTTATGAAGTACTAATTATGAATAACTTCCAATTATGTATGCTGTGTTATTTTTCAAAATGACATGAGTCATATCATCTATTAACAGTGACGGGACATTTTTTCACCAGAGAGAGGGATGGGGCAACTTGATAATTTAAATACGAATTTAATTTTTAATTCGATCTCGTATCCTTCTACTTTTCTACGAATGACGTATCCATACCCCCTACTAGGGGCTGATAGGGCTCCAGTCCGGGGGACCCGGTGCGGCAGAAAAAAGGTAATTGAATACTATTTACGAATAATTTTTTTAATTGAATGACCTGGTAAAAAAGAGGCCCGCCAACATTTCTAGGCACGTGATAAGATGGGAAAAAGGTTTTAAATTATAAAGTATATTTACCACATTATGAGTAATCACCCTAACAATGAGTGTGAGTAAGACAACAATACGCAGGTATACTACTTATATATGAAATGAAAGAGAAACCAAAGCCATAAAATGTTAATGAACCTGCCACAGTATCTGAAGAAATTTTCGAGTATTTTTTATGTAAAGATATACAAATAGTTGAATACTCATATGCAGGGCTGGCAGAAGGCGGGTATGATGCGTGATTTTCACGCATGCGCTAATCACCGAAAGCGGCAAAATTTGAATAGTTACACAAATGACTATTTTAATTTTTAGTGTATTTTTAATAAAGCTTGTTTAAAAAAACAATACATTTTTGATTCATTTTTATTTTTAAATTTTTAGTTACTGACTGACTAACTAGTAACTAGCATACTTACAGGTAAATCTCGTCAAATCTTTTCAACCCATATCAAGGAGGTTGTAAAGAAAAAGTAATCCGTTATCTTGGGGCATCCGCCATATTGGGTTTAGACTGACGTCACATAGCTTATCGTATTTTACTCGCCAAACCCTTTCATTCGATATCCATATCAATAGGGTTGTGACGAAAAAGGTAATCCGCCATCTTAGGGCGTCCAACATATTAGATTTAGAATGATATTAGAGATATTATTTTACATTGCCATTGGACTTATATATACGTGTACAAAATTGCAAATTGATACGACAAATAGAAGTGGGTGAAAAATGAGTTGTAAGAAAACAAAAAATAGCAGTGGGCGCAAAAGTGTGGAAAAAGGCGGTAATATGAATTGTTCACATCATCTGAATCCCTAGCGCCGGTCCTGCTCATATGTGTTTATAATGTAATGTAATATTTATCAAAAATGATGACAATATCATTTTTAAGTTAGTTTTTAATACTGTAAAGTTTAGTCAAAATAGTTTTTGAGTGAAATTTTGTAGTATTACAAAATTCTGCTTGATATGATTTTGAATTATTTTGATTATAGGTGCCTATTATATTAAATAAAATATTTATATAGACATTTAAAAAATTTTGAAACAATGCCAATGAGACAAAAAAGATAAGTATTTTAACTATTATTTTTGATCATATATATTTAATAAAAAATTACATCCTATATCCATATACAATACATAACTTTTGTTGGGAAAATAATAGTCAGTGCTTATTTTATACCTAAATATTTTTTATATACAAAGTGGGGCACCAGAACTTCATTCTTAATAGTTTATATTCATAGAGCTTATTTCTTTCCGATTAGTATCGGGTCCCTAAAAAGTTGAGATCCAAGCCAATTGTCTATAGGTTTCCCTACTGGTAAAAACCGCCCTGTAAATCGTAGGTATATTTCTTACCTTCTCCAACCATTTTTCAGTGTACTGATACGCCATTGATAAAATTCCATAATTGATAATTAATAAATCCAACACAAAATTTCACTCTTAATAAATTACACACTTATTTACAACAAACGGATTAGTCACCAGGTTTTGCCAATTCCTTGGACAGTCATTACTGTTATCGAAGAAACAATAATACTTACTGTTAAAGCTATTTTAATTAAGAATAGTTTTGGGGACACTTACGAAAGACTTGAACTATATAATAATAGATTAATTAACATATACTTACTATTCAGCCCTAATTATTAGATGGATTGTCATTTATTGTTTTGTATGTTAATTCGAGTGTGTTTATAATTACTAGGACAGGTAGAAAATAACACATGTAATGCATTTATTGGTTAAAATTAAATTATTCATTAATTAAATAATTATTTTAAAGGAATATAATGGAAGTTGTACTCACAATCAGATTAGGAAATTAGGATATTTGTCATTAAAATAATTTAATAAAAAAATGGAAGATAACGAAGTTCTTTTAATTTAATTTAATATATGTATTTTTTAATTTGTTATGAATATTTGGGAATTAAATATATACGCGTGCTCACTTCTTCATTGAAGATCTTCTTGGCAAATTATAACCGCAGCAATGGCGTTCAAAAATCGTCAAAATCGACATGACGACGGGGGGCACTAACAACAGGGGGTCTTTTTACTGCATCTCTGAACAGCGAATAGAATATTGAACAACTGCATTTTATATAATGCTATAATAATATAATTTTATGTGTAAAGTAAATATTTTGCACAGTTTAACTAATAATCGAATAATAAATACTAATACATAAATAGATGAGCTATAACCTATTATTTGATATACATAGGTTAATTTTTGTATATGTTTATATCAGGGATCTGAACATGAACCACAACCTGAACTCGAACTCGAACTCGAAATCCGAAAAAAACAATTTTTTTATTAACTTGAACCTGAACAGAACCGCTATATTTCAAAATCAACGAATTTGAACTTGAGTCTGAATCTTTTCAAGGATATATATTTTTTCCAACAAAATAATTTTATTTCAATTACAAACTTGAACCCGAACTCAAACCTGAACACTGAAAAAAATAATGGTTTTTGAACCCAAATAGTTTGCATCATACTGAACCCAAACTCGAATCAAAATTTAGATTTGAACCTGAACTGAACCCCAACTATAAATAAATTCCGGTTCAAGTCCCTGGATTATATACATACATACTTATCTAAATTAGTTATTGAACTTTTATGAATGACTTATACCTGTTATTATAAAGAATTTGCTTGACTCCAAATGCAAACGCTATCTGCTAGGTGTTAAATTGTTATGAAATTGCTCGATATTTTAAAGCAGTGGTAATAAATGTATAATAATGTAAATACTATGCATTTTATGAGGTACACTTGATCGCTGATTGTACTTATCGCGCATGCGTCAAGGTTATGATATGTACGATTTCATCTTTGAGTGTATACAAATACTTTTATTTGGTAAAAATATACAATGGTTATATTATAAGACTAGCATATATAATATCAATTATCTCCAATGTAGTAGATTAGATACATGGTACACTGTACACTACTTTTTCAAAATAATATGTACATTGCACATTGCACATATAGATTCAATATTTACAGAAAAAGCTTTTCTTATTTTCTCGAATAAACAGTGTTCAATACTTTCACAATTAAATTAATAATACTATTATGTCCGGTATTATAAACGAGCTAGCTTGCAACCTTTTCCATAGATTAGGTTTCAAACGTATCTAACAGTTTTCTTTAAGTTTCATTAAAAGTTTGACAATTTTCGCGCACGCGTGGTATGTAAACACCAACGGTATTAAAACAATGGTGAAATAGAGGGTCGGGGGCTCCGGGACAAGAAGTGACCGAGGCCCCCCAAAATATGCAAAAATAAAATTTGAAGACTTTTTGGTTTTTTTTGGTCGCCAAATTCAAGTTGGCAACGAAAAAAAATCAAAATTTATAATAAGTATAATATTTTCAAGTTAGAACCAAATAAAATAAAAGTTTTACTCTGCCGCGGGACCCCCCTACCCTCGGGGGTCCCGAGGCACTGCCCCGCTGCCCCGGTAGTAGTTACGGCCCTGAGTGCTGGCAAGCTAGCAAATTTTGTGAGCTCCTTTATAATATCGGATATTAATATTTTTTAGAAAACAGTATACAAATATGTCAATATCGCGTCTTCTATAAAATGACACCTTTCTTACAATTAGTTTTAAAGGTATTTAATGGATGGACATTTGATAAATTTTAACTTATCTAATGAAATGTTTACATTAATTACACCCTCCTCCCGATTGTCTGTTATAAAAATAACTAAACTTTAAAAATAATAATATATGTTTTCAAATCGTTATTATAATATTTAATATTATTTATGACAACTGCATTTGATTTCTTTCTGATTGGTTTTTCAGAACCCAATGGCCTGTATTTTGCCAGAGGTTATTCTAATGTAACTGTAAGTATGATATTAAGTTAAATAGACAAGTTAATTAAATTTTATTATTATTTTAGGGATGCATCTTGAAACACTTCGAATAATAGATGCACTTATCTAATTTTTTAAATTAACTTTTCTTCAGGCCGTAGTTTAACTAAAGATTCACTTTGCTCCCAAACTTTGATAGCAAGTGCCTGATCTCTAGCTGTTTTGGAAGGATTGCGTTGTCTGCAGTCTTGGAAGTTTTTACCGGATATGTTCTTTACTTCATCAGCTACTGTAAGGTAGATTATTGTCTGTGCACCTTCTTCAGGAGTCTGGAAAATATAATTTTATATTGACTATTATACATCAAGCATAATAGGCATGATGCCAGTAACAAAGTATCACTGAAATTATGATTTTAATTATTCGATTGAAACTAGTGTAAGAGGTAAAACCATCTAATTACAAAAAAGAGCCCACTAATATTTTTTTGTCGTTAAAAGTTAAAGTACTTTATTTTTATTTATTTTGGGGGGGGGGGGGGTGACATCCACGGTTTCCAATCCTTAATGACGTCACCGTATATCAAATGTATTGTGTTTATTTATACATACCAAGAAAAAGAAGTACGCATATATCGCAAACATCGGTTTTAGCAACCAATTCGCGTTCCTGAAAAGCCCAGTGTCTACTGCACCAGGATGGAGACAGTTAACAGTGATTCCTGAATCACCCAAACGACGAGCTAGCTCCGTTGTCATATAGATGTTACACAGCTTCGTGTTGCTATAGTTTACCAAGTCTAAGTACACTGGTTTGTTCAAATCTGACGCATTTAACCACGCAGTAATATGCGCTAGCGAAGCGACGTTAACAATTCGACTTGGTGCTGATTTTTTTAGCAAATCTGAAATTTTTAAAGGAAACGTGGATTAAACTAGGGAAATTGCTCCAACAGTGGGAATGGTCCAACAGTGGGAAATGGCGATATTTTTTTTCTGTTGAGGGGTAACATCAAACTTTTGACTTTGACAGGCAACGTCAATTGCTCTTTCACTTTCTGGATAGTTTCGGAGCAAAAAGACGCATTTGTTGAGTTGTGCCAAACATAGCGTAAACATTTTTTTCTAAAAACTTTTTCAAGATTTTTTAAAGTGTTTATAAAATGTATATTTTTATCGAAAAATAAAAGTTTATACAGCGTTCGATTCCTTTTGTATAGTTTTTCATTGTAATAAAAATTATTTGTGAAAATATTGAATGGAATTTTTATTTTTTGGTAATTTCAAAATGGCGTCCTTTTCCAACAGTGGGAAACGCACTTTTTTTTCTTCGTAAAGTATTGAAACGTCATTTTTAATATTGAAAATTGCCATTGGAATACATGTAAATGATTTTGAATGTTTTTTTAGCTAAATTTTTTTGTGATTTCTGTGCGTAATAGTTTCTACACTTGCGTTCATTGTGACTCTGATTTAGATGTAAAATCAGATGAAAGTGTTGAATAAACCAATAATATTGAATAATTTTTCATAACTCAATGTGTTTTCTTCATTTTTACGCTTTTATAACAGTTTTTATTAGGTTTTAGGCCGTATCCCACTGTTGGACAAAAAAAAGCCAATTTCAAGCTCCTCAGAAAATTGATGATAACTTTTTTGTTTCGCAAGATATGGCATATCTTTGTCCGGCAAAAGTTAAATATTGATATGCTCTTTCGAACGGTGTATCAAGCGTAAATTATCTTATCATTTATAAAATTTATGGTCATAAAACAAAACCCTTCCCACTGTTGGAGCAATTCCCCTACAACATTTTTGTAAAATTGTTGATAACATTTTTTGTAGACAATTTTAAGGATATATTGCAGTTTTACTTTAGTTGTGATGTATGTATTTATTTTTGGGATTTATTGTTGGTACGCATCGAAATTATAGCGTACTTCAACTTTATAGGCACTTGCCTAATTTTAATCTGTACAACGAGCCATGCACTATTTATCTAAAGTTTTGTATATTCTGCACAGTGGCGTAGCTAGAGTTTGGCGAAACCGACCCCCGCTGGAAGCGCAAGGTCTACAGGGCGGCAAATTCAGTGATGGTGATAGAAAAGATAGCGGGTAGCACAAAAGTCAGTGTAATGACATGATAACGAAAAAAGGGTATTCATGGTATTCAAAAAGGATTGGGGGCGGTTATTTCAGTTTTTGTCGGGGGCGCAGCGACCTCTAGTTACGCCTCTGATTCCGCGTTGCCTAATGCGGTGTTCACACCAAAGAAAACAAAACAACAACACGGTGTTTGAAAACACGTCGTATTTAAAAATGCATAGGCTTTATTGCACTTTTGTCAAAAAGACACGATGTTGCTGTTTTGTTTTTTCGGTCTGAACACGGCATAAGATAGCAGTCAAGCGTGTGCTTCTCTTGTACAGAACACCCAATGTGAACCTACAATGTACAATCATACATTAATCTACTAGTAGTTAATAAATGATACAATGTACAATTTAGGATATTCATGTCTAAAATATATTGAAATATTGATGATTTTGGTAAAATAAATATTAATATATTTATCGTACTCGCTTGTGTATATTTTTGTCTTGGACAAACGACAACATTGTTATGTTAGCAATTTTAGAAAGTGAGGTATTTAAGTATTCCATTGAAGTTCTGAATTCTTAATTTACTTTCACGAAAATATAAAATAATGCGTCAATTTATTTTTTAAGAATATAAGAACGTTACAAATATGTAAATATGTAGTGATTTACTAGTGTAAAAAAATTAACATTAGATGGAGGATGTTATTTTAAGCAAAAAACTTTATTTGAGCATGTATGGAAGCTACCCCCCCCCCCCCCCCCTCCCATATTATTAGTTTTTATTTAATATCTGGGGAACCCATTGTGATAAAGTTATGAAGTTTGATAATCAGTTTAATATTTATGAATGTTATCGATTTTCAGGGGTGTATAAGGTAAATAAAAATCATACACAACAGATAAAAACAATTGGTGACTCTGACCGTACGATATATGTATATGAGCATTTCCAGTAGTTTTTTTAAAAAACAGGGCGCACGTATGTCACCGATTTTGCTCTCAATTTTTTTTCTCAAAGTACATATCAAAAAAACACGTTTCACAAAATCTTTTCTCCCCGCCCCCTTTTTTGGCCGAATTATGATTTTTTAAACTTTTGAAATCGAGCGAAATTAGACTTTTTTCGATAGTACCTTATTTTTCAAAATGTCCCTTATTATGCATGTTATAGGGCTCATTTTCTTCGTTTTTTGTTGATTTTTCATTTGAAATCGGTTTCAGAGCCGAATATTCAATTTTGGCCGAATGCGGTACCATAACATTAAGTTGGATTTTTTGTAAAAATAGTCGATTTTGAAATTGCCGCTAAATATTTTGGTTTCAACCAAAATACTTCCGGTATAGGTCATTTTATTCTATTTTTTATGTAGTTTCCAAATATTTATACATTTTTTAATTTGGTCAAAAACTTTTAAAGTTACACTTGTTTTAAGATGTCTTATTTTTCAAAAAGCGCTATATTCACACCATTAAAACTTTTTTCTCTATACTCAAAATTGCACCAAATTTTGGCAAAAGTTTCCTTACTTTATCCTTAAAACAACCCTCAAAAAACATTTTTTCATATTGAGCTCCTAAGTGAGATATAATTTTTATAAAACACCTAATTACTCGTGTATTAAAGTTAAGAATTTACATGAATTTTCAGTGTTTCTGAAATATCGGGACTCCTGATAATCGAATAAAAAATATACCACTTAATTCGTTATGAAATTCCCTACAAATCTACATAAGTTTAATTTTTTTAGATTAATTAAAAAACCTATAAAAAAATAAAAGACGAGCGAGCGCAAGCGAGCCAGTCTTAAAAATCAGTACATATTAAACAACAAAGTTATGAGACACTATTCATTACATTTAAAGTTGTTATTAAATAAATACGAAATCGATGTACAAAGTTTTTATTTTTTTGTAGGTTTTGTAATTAATCTAAAAAAATTAAACTTATGTAGATTTGTAGAGAATTTCATAACGAATTAAGTGGTATATTTTTTATTCGATTATCAAGAGCCCCGATATTTCAGAAACACTGAAAATTCCTGTAAATTCTTAACTTTAATACACGAGTAATTAGGTGTTTTATAAAAATTATATCTCACTTAGGAGCTCAATATGAAAAAATGTTTTTTGAGGATTGTTTTAAGGATAAAGAAGAGAAACTTTTGCCAAAATTTGGTGCAATTTAAAAAAAAAACTACTGGAAATGCTCATATATATTTGCTATTTTAATAACACTATTTTTACTTAACGCGCTTATACTAAAATATTAATAAATGTCATATAACTGCCATATATAAGTTTGATACTCCGTCCAAAGTGCTTACAAGCTAACAACTTTCATTAAATTTCTTTATAATACACCACGCAATTTTTTTAAAATTTTTACCCATTTCCTCTTGCTTGTTACAATTTTAAGAACCCCCCTTCTTAATATTACGTCACAATATTCCCGGCTACCTAATTTTTCAATTCTTATGTCCGGTATTATAAAGGAGCTAGCAAATTTGCTAGCTAGCAAGCACTTTCAAATGAGATATCAAACTTATATGACAGTTCTTTTGGAGTTTGTTGAATACTTTGACAAGTTTCGCGCACGCGTTGTAGGTAAATATCAACGGTATTAAAACAGTGGTGATATTATGAAAATTATTTTGTACGGTGAAAGATGCCAACTGTGTTACAATTAGTTGAAGTGTCACTGCTCTAAATACCATAACTAATCCATAGATACTAGTACAGAATTAATACCCCATTTGAAAGTAATTGCTAGCTAGCAAATTTTGCTAGCTCCTTTATAATACCGGACATTAGTTTTTTTTAATAGACATAAGTGAAATATGCAACTGTCATATAATTTTTGACACTCCCTCTCCCTCGTCACACTTTGTCACGCTCAGCCCTCCCCGCCCCCACTCCTCGTCCCTCATATGCATGCGTAGATAATGGACAGCCGTTATGTTAAATATATTCTATATACACACCTATAAGTAACATGGTGAGTAAAAACGGTCCCAAATGGTTGACTTGCATACCAATATACAAGCCATCAGATGTGAAGTTATTCCCCAGTCCACTTGCTCCCGCATTGTTAATCAGTACGTCCAATCGAGACTCTGTCTTGTTGATTTTAGCGCAGAACTCGCGCACTGAAGCCAAGGAGGTGAGGTCCAGGTGGCGGACCACGATGTTCTCATTACCAGTACTTGCTACTATATCATTACGGACTCGTTCAGCAGTCTCTAGGTTGCGGCATGCCATGATAATACGGGCTCCTCGTATAGCTAGATCTTTGGCGGCTTCTTTACCGATGCCTAGAATTTTTTTTATGAAAGTTTTATAAATAATTAATAAATTTGTTTCTAGAGTGTTTTATGTAGTACATTAATTTGAAACGTTGACATTAAGCATTAAATATGCATTTTATGTATTTTATGTTTTTTTGTACTAATAAGTACTAACAATAAATATAAATACTATATAGTAGATCCTTTTATGCCTTACTTTGTATAAACTCTAAAATTATGGAATAACAAAAATAAAAATTAGTTTATATATGAACTTGTATATTTAAAAAAGTAATGAAATCAGTACAAATCTATAAAGGACACATAAGTACCTATAAAATTCAGCTTTAAAAGGCGTCGATATCGAAATTATGACCAAAGAAAGGCCCGCAGTTAAGCCTTGGCACTTTACAGAAACGGTGTCCATCGCTTCGAACTTGCAAATCTATTATATATGATTCAATACAAGTGGCATTTTAGCTGCGTCGAAACGCAGCTGCGTTTTTTTATTGAATCACATATAATAGATTTGCAAGGTCGAAGCGCTGACGGACACCGTACCATAGCTTTATACAAGGGGGGCGGAAAAGTCAATCCAAACCGTTAAAAAATAGTTCGCAATCGCAGTAATACAAAATACAATATCCGAAGTGTAGCAACATCTAGCTACGTTTATGGAAATATAATATAATAAATTGTTGCATTATATTTTCGATATAGCACCTTTTGCTGTAGATATTTACTAAACTTATTAAGGTTCGATCAGATATAATATTAAATATGAAAGTTATGAGAAAACATTTGTAAACCTCTTTGAATAATAAAACGAAGGAAAAAATATAATTATTATATTATGCAACTTACGTAACCAAGGCCAACTAGATTTTTGTTAAGATGTATAGGCTATATGAATAATAAATGCGTATTTACATATTATTTTTTTGGTATCAGTATGTTATAATTGTTATACATATATATATTAGTATCTGTATAAATTTTAAATGTTTAGTTGTTAATAATTTTATATTTCATACAGTACAATTTCTAATTTATTTTAATATACATATATAGTTCAGAGGGTAGTTCAAATTAAAGTCTATGATTTAAACCATTTTTCAAGGTTGGGAATGGAAATTGTCTAATATAACTACTATTTAAAAAATATTTATACATAGAGAGAGCTGATTTAGCAATTCCTGTAACCTGTAAGATATATATTTAACATTTTAAAGTCGCCATGTAAAATAAGCAAAAGTATATGAAAAAATAATATCATATATGTATGTAGGTATGTACATATCACTTCAAAAAATTATCATTTGGACCTTCATCAACAAAAAAATAATCTTCATATTTTTTTTATGTTTCTTAATCAATGTTATGATTAACATAAGTACTAAAATATTAATATAGATAATATCTATTCTTATTTAGATATTAATTATTATGTTAATATAAAATTGTCTAATTACTTTTTTCTAATTAAATTATTAAAATATAGTCCAGCTTAAAATATTTACTGTAATTCAAATAAGTTGATCAATTAGTAAAGAACAAAAGGAAAAAAAAACATTTTTTTACTAGACTCAATAAAATCTCCATTAAAATCTTAATTAATTCTATTCTTCTAATAATAACAATATAAATATAAACAATCTTCAGAAATGCATCGACTAATTAATTCGTGGTTATACTTGAACCGCAATTTATTTATGGTTCGGGTTCGGGTTCGGTTCGGGTTTGGGTTAAATATGTTGCAAACTATTGGGATAAAAAACCGTTAATTTTTTTTGGGTTTAGGTTTGAGTTCGGGTTCAAGTTTGTAATTGAAAGAAAATTTCTCTGTTCGAAAAAAATTATAATTAACCAATAAAACATTTTCTGAAGAAAAAAAAAAACATTAATAGCCATTAAAATATTGCTCGAAAAAAGAGAAAAAAATAAAATTAAAATTTTTAGTAGTTGACTTGATAAGTCACATCATACTATCATATCATAAAATTCAAACAAATTTCCAGTATTAGTACATTTTATAATCTCTTTTAAAAATTATTGGAGAAAAATATTAAACATAATTTATTGAACCTTATAAAAATATATGGTTACCGATTATCCATAAAAAGTTTCGGATTTAGATTCAGGTTCGTTAACTTTGAAATATAGCGGTTTGGTTCGGGTTCAGGTTAATGAAAAATACGAGTTTACGGTTCAGGTTCAAGTACCTGGTTATAATATTACTTTAGAAAATCATGAATGTTTTTTGATCCTGCAGAACTATTTCTATTGATTATGTTTTTTTTTTGTAATTTGTTGATATTTAGCGAATCTATTATAATTTATTTCTCGAATGATTTCATATAATATTTAATTAAATAGGCTTTTTAAAATTAATTTTACTAATATATGGGAAAGGACTATTGGAGATTAGCATTAAATTAGGTTAATTAATATTTTAATTTATTTACCTGAATTAGCACCGGTAATGATGACAGTTTTACCATCTAGTCTATTTTTACTTGTACACTTTTTCAACGTTAATTTCACGTAAACTCGCACAATAATAATAATACACAAAAATATTAATAAATACCAATACCACTCCATCTTTCTTCTCCAAGAATTACCGGTAGAATAACAAAAAAGGCTTCATATAGTTTTTACCTTCACGGATTTTAACTATTCAGGATAGTCAAACATTCGAGAGAAATAGTAGGTACAGTTACTTTTTCTATGTATATCTATCTTTGTTAAAAGATTGAAAATCGTCTTTTTACGGTATTGAATTACTTGTTCAAAATGTTTATGTGCAGGATGGAGAATAGCTGAAATGAATGAATTGCATTTGTTTTCTCTGTTTTGTATGTGTTGTAGTTATAGATCTATTCATTAGTGAGGTTTCGCTTTATCTATATACTTAAGTTTGTATTGAATTATTAAATTACAAGCGGTTAAACAAAAATTGATATCTCTTTAAATGTTAGATAACAATATTAATTATATTATATTATAATATTAATAATATTATATTATTTTACATTTACTTTCAAATATTGAAAATTTTGAGAAGTGAAAAAAGATCATTCAATGGCACCTGGGATTTTTTTTAAAAACTGATTGAGCAAAAAAAGTCAATTAAAAACAATTGGAAAAATTACAGATCGAAAAAAATTCATTCCCCTCCAAAAAAAATAAATCCTGTGATTTTATGTGGTTTAGTTTTGGAATTTAGATCAGTGATACAAAAATAATTAGATGGAATATTTTTGTCTGATTAAAAAAAAAACATTGCCAAATAAATGTACAGTAACATATAAAATTTCCACGTAACATGTGTCGTTCTGGAGATATCTTGAAAAAATAAGTATTTTGGGATGTTACCCCTCTCCCTTACACACGATTTTAATGATTTTGAAATGGGACCGTCGGGACTGTCCTCAAGCCAGACGCCCAGATCGCCCAGACCCAACCAAGTGAACCAAGCCAACCAAGTTTCATTAAAATTGCGGACAGACACACACACAGACAGACAGACAGACAGACACGGAATGAAAAGTGTTTATATTAACCTGAAACGGAAAGATCAAATTAAAATTTTGAAATCGGAGAACAATTTTTTTTTTCATTTAAAAAAGTTATCGAAGTTTTAAACCATCTTATATTATAGTATGTTTCCAACAGTTTGCCAACAGAGGCCAAAACGGATTTGACGTTTTATAAATGTGACTGATATTTGCGATATTTCTTTTGGCCTTATTTGATTTTTAGGCTTGATTATAATAATTTAGTAAATGGTTGACATTATTATTAAGTTTTAGTTAATCATTTTTATTCTTTAGTCATGTGGAAGTGTCATAAATGCGGCAAACCAGTTTATTTTGGTTAGTAACTGCGTTTAAATATAATTTATGAATGTTTGACATTTGACTTTTTCATCAAACAAATATGTCCAAGTAATGTTTTAATTTCTAGCTGAAAGAAAACAGTCATTAGGTTATGATTGGCATCCAGAATGCTTGCGTTGTGAAGAATGTGGTAAACGGTTAAACCCCGGACAACATGCTGAGCATAAAGGGGTTCCGTATTGCCATGTCCCTTGTTATGGTGCTTTGTTTGGACCTCAGTTATTTGGTCATGGTACTAGAGTTGAATCTCATAAAAGCTTTGGTCAGAAATCATATTCAAGAGTTAACAGTGGGCCTTCGTTACCCCGCTCACACTTAGAAACAAAATTAAAGGTAATGATAAAAATTCTTTCCATTTTTTAGTTTGTAATTGCTAAAAATATTTTTTCAGACTTTTAATCAGTTTTATGATAGTCGTGCTGGTGAAATACGTAGTCGTGAAGTAAATGGAAGGTTAGTATTGGAAGGTGCTCTTCGAATTCATTGGGGTGTACGTGGTCTTATCCATTTAAAAGAAGATGATGATCAACGTACTGTAGTTACAGTGCGCAAAAGAAATTCTTGTAGAATATCTACACATATGATTAGTGAACATGATTTACTAATATCTAATTTAGAACAGGATGATAGGTAAGAATAAATCAGGAATTTTATATTTAATTTGTGTTAATTATTATTTATTTATTTCAGTTCTGAAAAACTAGAATCAGTAAATAATGAAATAAACACAGTAGAAAAAAATATGTCAGAGGTCACGTTGAATGAAAATACAGATAAATGTCCTGAACAACCTATTGATTTATTGATTCATAAAAATTTAACTTTACCATCAAAATTGGACGTTAAAAATTTAGGTTGGGATGAATTAGATGAATTATTACAGGTTGGTTTGTTAAAATTAAATTATTATTAAAATCTTAACAAATAATTTGTAATTTATATTTGTATGTTAAAAGGTGGAACGTAAAGTTGATGAGTCAGATAAATTATATCAAACAATGCCAAATAGTTTAATATTGGCCAGCACACATTCAAGTAGTGATAGTTCATCTACAACAACAACTCCTGCTATTTCAAATCAATCAAGTGTAGAATCTCCTACAACAGAATCATCTTTTGTACTAAATGGTTCATCAAAAGACGAAGATGATAAAAAATTCAAAGATTACGATGAAAAAACATTAGTTCCTCAAAGATCTGAGAAAGAGAGTCGGCAGATAACACAAGATGATAGCTGGATAGAAAAAGGTTTAAATAGATCCATGTCTGGACCGGATTGTTTAGAACGTACAAGATATTCTGATTCAGATACAGACTGCGATGATAGTTTAACTCAGGTTTGCATTTGTTTATATTAAAATTTAATCATGTTATATTTACAGTATTCTGTCAATATCTTTACAAAATAATAATATTGAATTAAAAATATATTTAGGAACCTTCAAGCCCTTCTGAAGTGAAACCGCGGCATGGATCTACAGCAATAAGGCGACGTCCTGGTGCTAGACGTTCACGTACAAAAATAAAGAGAAGATGTTCAATCAATGGACATTTTTATGATCGCGAAACAAGTATATTTACTCCACCACATGGAAGTCAGATGAGTGTTTGGGTTACATCTTTAGTAAACACTCAAGAAGTTATAAACCTAATGTTGGAGAAATATAAAGTTGATAGTGCAGCTGATAATTTTGCATTGTTTGTTGTCAGAGATAGCGGAGGTATATTATATAATTATGCTTGGTGTATGTGAATACTATAAATTGCTTTTTGTAATTATTATAGAACAACGGCGTCTTCGAGAAGATGAATATCCTCTTTTAGTTCGTGTACTGCTCGGGCCACATGAAGATGTTGCAAAATTATTTATTTTTGACCGCCATAGTTCAGACGAAGTTAGCAGTGAGGTTGCGCAGTTCCTAAATTTATCTTTAGTAGAATGCAGAGCTATTCTGCAGCAATATAAGATGCAAGAAGATAAAGAAGTACAACGTATTTTAGCTGAGTAAGTTAATAGACACATTTGAACATATGGTATTATTTAGTATCCATGTACCAATTATATACATATAAAATTCAAAATGGTCGTACCCTGAGTTATAATTCTTCGACTTATAATGTTTCAGAATTATGATGATATGTAGGATATTATATTAAATATTTTAGTATTAAAATTGAAAAAATTGATTTTGAATTTGAATTTATCTAGAAACATGAAATTTTAGTGGTGCCTTCCTTTTATGACGTAAGCACTGATTAGGAAGGGATTTTCTGAAATTCAACCCCTGTGTAACTACTTGTATTATAAAAGTGAATTTCAGACAAAATAATCTTCCTAATATTAAGTGGGTATTGTGATTTTTCAAAGTTTTATTCAATAAGGGATAAAAATTGTTCTAAACTAGTACAAATGGTATTAGATTCTATAAATTAAATATTATAATATAAAGCGCATGAAGCTATATAGGCTGCTAGTTTTAATGGTATTTAATATTTTTCAGATACGAAGAAATCAGAAAACGAATTAAACAACGAAAGGAAGAATTAAAAGTAAGGTTATGATACTACAATCTCTTTTTTACATTTCAAAAGTACTTTATTTGAATTTTATACATGTAATCATATATTAAGCACAGAACAAATTTGTTGAACGTTAGATAGTCCGTACTATCGTAGAGTATGTTAGAAATGTATAACAAATTTAATTTTATTGTGAATAATATTTTTTTAGTGATCTAATCTTCTCTAAAATATACTGAATGAAATATTATCAACGAGATATTATTTTTCAATAAAAAAAATGTACAACTATTAAATTATTATATGCAATAAAATTTGTTGCAATAAAAATAAGAATACAAGTAATTAAAAAATGTAATCGAATAATAATATTTAACACACTGACACAAATGTATTTGAAAAAATCACAAGGCACATTAACTAATAGTTGTAATACAAATTTATAAAACCCTAGTGTCTGATTTTTGCAAATGCCTTTTTTTTTACATACTGTAAAGTCCCTATTTACATTTAATCATTTTGCACAATAAAATACTGTAACTGTTGTGTAAATTTCAGTTATATAACTTGCTTAACCTTTTAAGGATGGTGCATGGAATGTCTTATCTACACTGCCGGCTAGTTTCTCGTAACATAAGGGTTATGCAGCAAATTTGTTTTGCAAAAAATATTAATTGATTTTGAAACTTCTTAATTCACAAAATAATTGAGGATGAATGGGGGACTTTATGTACGTAAATTAATTTTTTCAATCTGATTTATTTTTCTAAATGACAATAATACAGTATATTATTTATGCTAAGTATTAACCCTTTACATAATGAGTTGCATGTTTATTTAGTAAAAAATAAAACAAAATAATAAGTATAAGTGCATAATATAATATATATGTTACATACTCACAAGTTACAAAAGATTAAACATGAATTTTAACCCTTAACCCTTTAGAGTCAATTACATTAAGCGAGTTTACAAGCTAACAAGCCAGCTTGTTTACAAGCGAGCGAGTCAGATAGTAAGATAGTGATGATGACACAAAACTTGCCACTCGCTCAGTAGCCAACTAGCTAGCGAGTAAACCACATGTTGTGAATACATTTTATAGACACTGAAACCAGGAATCACCAAGATACTCACAATTAGTGAACTAGCTACTATGATGACACACGGCTAGTTTACAAGTTAACAAGCTAACAAGCCTATAAGTCAGCGAGTAAAGTAGCCCGGCTTTCAACTTTTGTAGCAGATTGTTTTCAAGCAGCTTGTTAGCTAGTGAAATGATTACACTGAGCAAGTTTACAAGCAGCTTGTAGCTTATAAACTTGCTCAATGTAATCGACGCTTTAAAGTGCTGACAAACATTTAAAAACTTTTTTGAATTGCTGATTATATTTTTATGTTATTATAAGGAAAAACATTGTTTTTTGTTATAAAACTCAAGTTGATTTGTATTTTTTACTCAAATTACCGAAAATTAAGTAATTGTTTGTTATTTTTTTATAAATACAAAATATGAATCCGTAATTCAGTTTTTGTTATTATTTTCTCTTATCATCATGAAGAAGCTCATCATTATTCTCTTATCTTTTCTATTAAGTATTTCTAAGGAGTATAAGACGCTAGATGATTAAGGGTTAAAAATTGAAACATAAAAATAGATATTTACTGAAAGGAGGTATAGATTATGGATATAATTGTGATAGACTTTAGATAAATCATATGAATTTATATAAATTTTATTTAAAATTGGACTGTATATTTTGTTCGTATATTGCATAAATATGTATTTTAATCATTTGTAAAATAATGTTCTGATTACTTAATTATTAAAATACATATAACTATTAATTGTCATTTTAAAGCTAGTGGAATGTAAACATCACAGATTTTAACTGGGTTTAATTTTTTGATTAAAATAAAATTTGAAGTTAATTAGAGGGTACTGTTACTAGAGCTATACTAACGGCATTTGAGTAAGTACGGAGGGCACAGAAATTTATTTATATTAAAATTTTAATATAATACAAATTTGGATTTTTTTAACAAAGATACAAAAATGATAGTTATGACTCTAATTTTGCAGTAAATACTTTTTTAACAAAATATGAATATCGGTATATTCATTGGGAGATGTTTAAATATATAATATATAAAATAATAAAATAATTTTTAAAAATAAAACAATTTTTAGTCAATTTTGTAGGATGAGTGATCATTTGTACATAAAATGTATTGCATATTTAAAAAGTAATATAACATTTTGATTGTAAATGTTTCAGAAATTAATCTGTTCAAATGTGTCTATGTGTTTTGTTTAAATTTATGTAATGTATATTTAAAAAATATCTGTATTTTCTATGTCAAATTAGTTACCATTTTTCTCAAATAATATGGTTCATTTAAATCATTTCATAAGTAATGTTTTCAGTATTTAAACTGGTCTAAAGTATTATACACTAAAACAGTCGTTTAGTTGATGGCACCTTAAAATATTTTGTTGTGTCACTATTATTATTATTATTTATCACTGAATATCTAGGTATAGTAAGCAATTCTATTTTCGTTTATTGAAAATTTGCTAAATATATTTTTCATGCATTTTTTTGTGTAAACATTAGAATATTGTTGTTTGTTAAACAAGTTGAACCCTTGGATTTTACAGTATACAGTTTTAATGTTGCTTTAGGGTCGATTCAGAATATTGAGCTGGTCTCGGTCCAGTCAAATATAAATACATAATAAACAATGAAATCATTCACACTATAGGTGTCGCTCAGGTCTCAGTCCAATCACATTCTGATACGATAGTTTGGATCGACTCTTAAAGTACTCTAAAATCGACAAAAATGTAAAATACAGTTAATACACTTTATAGAAACTTTAAGGTATTAAAAAATTGGTTATATGAATTTTTGTTGATCTAATATGAGACTGTATTTTTTTATATTTTTATAAATTATTGACATGAATTTTAAGTATATTATTTTATGATATTTGAATCTTATTTTTTACATGACAATTTAAAAAAACAATGTTTCAACGTCAATTTATTTGTACATAAATAAAAAAATTGTATACCTATCTAGTTTTACTGCCTTCATAATTGAAAAAAAAATGTAAGACTGTTTATTATATCACACAAAATGTTATATAGAAATGTTTTTCATTAATATACTTATTAATTTTTAACTATTAGTCAGTTTATTTTTTTTATCAGATTGAACAAATTTTTAAACACTCAAATCAGTTAAAAATTAATAAGTTTGTATTTTCTTTGCTGATATGTGAATTGTAAGAACGAATTATAGATTAATTTTTAGAGTAGCTCTAACTAAAGAAATACAAAAAATGAATTGCTGTTTCTATAAGAATTTCTGACTATAAAACTATTTTATGATAAATATTTTCATAAATAATATAATACGATGAAATTATTAATAACAAATATTGTGTATGGTTATTTTTGTTGTTTTACATTTAATTAATATTATATACATTTATTTGGTGCTTATGAGACCATTTTCATTATCACATTATTAATTATGATAATAAACTTTTTGTAATGTAACAATTATTTAGTCAATATAATTTCTTTTTTATTTACATATTTTGCGTTTCATTATTCATTAACTTTTAATAAGCTATACATTTTTGTTTCAGCTATTTTATTTGATTTTTAACAAAATTTTTTAGGTCAGTGATTTCTAAATAATAATTGGCGTGTAGGTAGCGTAATTTAAGTCGTAATTTTGGTCATAATAACGTAGCGAATACTCAATGGACTCGATCAAAGAATAAATATTTCTATAACTATAAAATGTCTTAGAATTCGGGGGTAATTTTTCTTTCGTTATTTTAAAGATTACAAAAAAAAAAGTTTTTTGCTAATTCTTCTATAAGCTGCAAATATTTCTCGTGCATTTTAAGCAAAAAAATATTAAATTCCTAAAAATGAAGGATATATAGGTAGCCTAAAAAGCATATGAATTTGCGAAAAAACTAATGAGAATATAATTTTATATGACGTTTTAAAAAAAAATGTTTTTTATCCTGGTAAAATTAGGTATATCCCCGGAATGGTGTTAGTTGATATACCTCTC
The DNA here is from genome assembly GCA_961205875.1 of Sialis fuliginosa. NCBI lineage: Eukaryota > Metazoa > Arthropoda > Insecta > Megaloptera > Sialidae > Sialis > Sialis fuliginosa. The sequence goes on from OY540812.1 coordinate 17,302,599, forward strand.
CTCTAAATAATGAAATTTTATACGCGCCTGAACTAATTCTAAGAACCACAGATCGTACGCTACAATAATAAAAAAATCCCCAGCCAACACTTAAAAAATGTAGAATGAATGTTCTACACTACTACATGGAATATTTTTGAAGATTACAGTTTATGGGATCACAGAAATCCAGTTAGAAGGATTGGAACGTTCCCATGTAGGAAATTACAAAGGGGCCACGGTTGGCCCGGGCTTGCGCCAATGCTAGCTGACACTGGACCAAGATACAAATGATAACTTTGTTCAAGACTCGGCCAAGGCTTGTCGTACCAAGGCTGACCCAAAGTTGATGCAATCTTGGGTAAAGAATCAGTGACCCGAAGCTCGGTATCTGAAGGTTAACCCAATCTTGGGTAAATAATAGGTGACTGCAGCTCGGTATCTGAAATATTATATAAATATTAATATTGGGCCAAGCTTGGACCCATCGTCAAGGCTGGCATTTCTTACATTACCAACGTGTTTTATTGATAACATTTTATCGTAATAAGTTGAAAAAAGTTAAAAGTGTAATTTTGTTAAAAATATGTTTCTATAAGTAAAATATTCTGGTATCAAAATTAACCAAATTCATGAAAGATTTAGTTATATTATGGAAAATGAGCAACTTTCCCATATTTTCCTTAACATAAATAAAGTGATAATTTAATTCAAACATAATATTCATTGTCCGGAAAGTATAACAAAGGAGAGTTTCAGATATAAAATAAAAATTAAAGACAAAGGAAAACCGTGGGGTATGCAATCAATATTTATTAATTTGCATTTGCAGTAAGGACAGGTTTCATGTAAGAAAGGGAAGCAATCAAAAACACACCCCTATACACAATACGACCCTTGTGTGTTTCTTAAAGTGTAGGTGTGGCGTATCAACCATTAAAGACACGAAATTATTTTTGTTGTCTTCAAAGAATTGTTGGATTTCTTAAGCAGGTATGTATTTAAAAATTTGTGATACTATAATAGAAACTACAAAATGCAAGTGTAGGAAGTTAAAAAGATACAAATACAGGACCGTAACTAGAGGTTACGGGGACCCGGGGCAGCAAGTGACCGAGAGGCCCTCACTCTATATGCAAAATATAAAAATTGAAAGACTTTTTTTCGTTGCTACCGACCTCAATCCACAATTTTACGCTTGTAATTAATTTAAATGATCTTTTTTTGTTCTTTAATCTTGCGAACCCAATTTTTCCGCTGCTGCGCCCCACCTCTCTATATTCGGGTACTGCCAAGGTGGTAGTTACGCGGGAGGATATTAAAAAAATGTGAGACATTTTAAGATCATATAATGGCGTGTTTACACCAAAAAGACTGAAAACAGACAAAATGGCAACAAAATTTATATATTTTCTAAATTGAATTGTTTTAAAAACACCGTGTTTCTGTTTTGTCATAATACTGACTTAGATGAGTAAACAAATCTAAATAGAGATATGGGCGATTGTCAGTTTTTACTCACTTAAGTCATGCAGTTTAAAATACATACCATATACTTTTTTTAACACATACAACCCTTACTTTTGAATTTCTTAGATTTAAACTATGCAATTTTAGACTCGAGCCTTCAGGATAGAGGCCTGTCAGCTCCCATTGAAATAATATAATTGATAAAATATCTAATTTTCTATGCTTAAAAAATCCAACTGAACTGATACATATGATTAAAAAAAAGGTCAAGACGCGGTCAATATATTTTAAAAGCGAATATAAAATTTTTCATTTTCAGCCGTCACTGAGTACAATAACATCATAAGGCAATTATCTGCCAACACAAAAACAACAACAGTATGCGCGATATTCACAAAACAAAAAGAAATTTAATTAAAATTTTTCAATTTAAAAATCCAAAGAATGCAATGAGATACTTAATCAGTCCATTGATAAAAAAATAAGTAGATATAACTAATATAATCATCAACGTACACACGTACCCCTATTATTATAGGGTTCGAGAACATTATGGCCTACTCCTCCCCCACATAGTAATTTTATAAACGTTTCTAAAACAATATAGACAGACACGCGGACTTTCTCACGTTGCATCCTTTTATAAACAGACCACCCAAAATTAATGCACTCAAATGCATTTATATGGTGCTATTGTGTTACAGGCAGGGAATTTAGACGATAAGAAATACATATCTTCAAGTTATAGTACATAAGGTAAGTATCGTCTGATGTTTTTCTTTTAATTAATTTTCTGATTTCTACATTACGCTGATGTTTTATTTTTTAAGTAATTTTATAAGAAGATGGCAAAAACGAAAATTTAACGGCTATTATAGATTTTATATTGAAAACAGACCATGCGAGAAATTATAACATTTTACTATATGTTTTTATTTGTATAAAAATGTAGGTATTATATCATATACTTAATAGATGGAATAATTATTTTTAAACAGGTAATCAGGGGCGGGCTGGTTATAATATTTGCAAAGCAATAATTTATTTATAATTATAGTGTTACGCTCACATTTATTATTAGCATTAAATTGATTATATAAATGGATATTATTTGTAGGATAATATGTAAAACGGCCAAATTTTGTGTACACCAAATCAGTACATTTTTCAAATTTTTTGCAGAATCTGGCTCAACCCAATTGGATATGGAGAAATGGATCCAATAACTTTATTTTACATATATATTAAGATTTTGCGTCTTCGTAATATTGAAGATACGAGAAGCTTTGTGATCGTTTTAAAATGAGAATAAAAAATGTTTCTCCGATTTAAAAATTTTAACTTGATCTTTCCGTTACAGGTCAAGACAAATACTTTTTATTCCGTATATGTCTGTCGGTAGAATAAATTCTTGTTACACACTTAACTCATGAACCACTGATAACTAACTTGGTTGGTTGGTTGGGTATGGGTATTGCTTGAGGACGGTCCCATTTCAAAATCATCAAAATCGTGTGTAAAGGAGAGGGAAAGGCCAGGCAATTTATCTGAACACTTTTTTGGTTTTTATTTAAATTGTTCAATAATTAACTACCTTTGGTAAATTTAGCACGAGGAAGCACTGTGCATTTACTTGGTGGTTGTTTTTTTATATTCTGCAATTTTTTTTAAAATGAGTACGACTGGTCAAAATTGAGGTATCATTGCAAATTTTTTTTAGTTAGTTAAGGTATGTTTAGGTTAAGTTACCATAATGTAGCGATAGCTTTTTTTGCTCAGCAGCACCCAAAAAAGTTAAGTCACCCTCTACTTGGCTCGATGTACTTCCTTTAACCTTGGGAGCCCTGAATAATTGTCTACTTACTACATATATAATTCGCCACTCTTCTTCACGAGATCCTTATTCTTATGAGGCCCCAAGCTAGCGCCCCATGTGCTTATTAATAAATACGGCTCTGTCCTCACTTTTTATGCATCAATTTTATTTTCTAAATAAAATTACCATAAAAAATATTAACACAATCTGTTGAAGAAACACTGGTATATAGGTAGGTATCATCTCGTTGGTGAAAAAATAAACAATTTTTCTGCGTGAAACAATTGATTAGTCATTAGCGTGCGCATTATTGCGCGCGCGGTTATGGTTGATACTCCGACGAGGAAGTAACTTGAGCACAATGTCTGACGGGCATTCTGCGCGGGGTCGCGAGGTCGAACCAGCGGACCATATGGTCTCTACAGGCCCGACCCTGCCTCTGTGGGAACTATAACAGCAGGAATGTGATAACGTTTGGACGTTTATCTGGATGTAAGTTGCATCTGCTTTGTATTTTTGATGACCAACGTTTCTTCATACTTTGGAATGCAAAGTTTAATGTTTCCATGCAGTTATCAGTAGGTGTAAGTTATATTTGTTTGGTCGGTCATGTTGATTCGATTTATTTGAAATGGTAAAATGGTGTTGAATTAGAAACATCTTGTAAGAAATAGTATTTTCAGGTTTGAAAGATAAGTTTTTTTTATCGTACACTGAGAAAAGGCATAATAATTTATAATTGACGAGATTTGGTTATAGTTAACAATATATAGTTGCTAATGGTGAACATGCTATTTAGTTACTGCGTTAATAAAACTCATGTTGGAGCTACATATATCGTTGTGTTCTTACTAATTCTCTAATTGATAACATTTATTAAATTTGTTAATAATTAACAAATATTTTCGAAAACACGCCAACTAAATACATTTATTTCCTACAACTAATTATTTTTCTCATTGTAAGAAACAAATCATATGGATTGTAAAATGATTTTGTCTATATAGAATTTGTTGATTGAGAAACTATTTCATTTTTTAACAATGTTGTAGAAAAAGTGTACATAGTTAATTTAAAATTTAAAAGTGTGTGGCAAAAGCATATGGATTTTCACGATTTCTTACATTATTTTATTATTTAAGAGGCAGCTTCAAAAAGGAATTTGATTTTGAAAATAAACGTTGTTAAAAAATATGAAAATTACACTTAAAGGTTAATTTTACAATTTTTTATATTCTGCAAAATTACAGGGTATATTAATATTTTTGAATAAAATATATTTTGTTATATTTCTTTCAATGCATGTGTACAATCTTTTAATCGGTTACTAAATAAGTATTTATTTAAGGAGTTTCCTGATCGATTTCAAACATATTTCAAAACGGTTACAGATTAATGAAAATTTGTTGTTAGGTTCCTTCATACTCGATAATACACTACAATAAATTTCAAATGGATTCACTAAACCGTTTATGAGTTACAATGATTCTAACTTTCATTAGTTTAACATTGGTTTTAATGGGAAATACATGTATCACCGGATATAAAAATCAAATAAAAATAGAAAAAACGGTTAAGCTTTTCTCAATTTTTTTGTGCATATAGTTTCAATATAATAGAATGTTTTTCTGAAGTTTTATGGACTTCCTCTACACCGTTTTTGTAGAATTAATTATAATATGACGATTTACGTGAAATATGCTTCACCAAACGAAAAGATCTGGCAACGTTGAAATAGTAATCACATGGAAACCAGTGATAACATATCTATATCCTTGTCACTCTTATAAACAATAATATACTTGAAATGAGAGTCAAGTCATACTTATTAAATATATTATATAGTATTAATTAAATTTCAAAATAAAACAATACCACTGAATTATATAAAATAGTAATACTAATAATGAATATTTGCTGCTATGTATTTGATTCAAGAGATATTTATCTGATGACATTTCAATATAAAAGAATAACACTATTTAAATTGATGAAAGTAAAATTAAAATAATTATTATATTGTAATATATACCGCTCCAATTAACATTTTTATACAAAGCTCTGCTGCATAATTTGCTTTTAATTTCTAAACACTTCTTTTCTGGTGAAAAGGGGGTAAAAAATAACGTATTGACATCTGACAGAAACTGTTCACAATGTCATAGTGTGCTGCCAATTTAAGAAAAATGAATTAATATTACAGCGTTGTCACGATCAACTCTTTTCTATGAATGCTAAATATTAACGTCAATAATTAAAAAATATTTGTATTTGTAGTATATAGACTATACACTTAACTTTTTAATGATATGTAAATGAGATTTAATAATGTAAGTCAATAAATAAATTAATAATTATTAGAAAAATTTAGTTTCAAGAAGATTGATTCAGGACATTTTCACTGTCAAAAGTTTTGTTTCTTAAAACAGAAAATATGCAAATATAATGTAAAAACGTCTACAAAGTTGAAAAATAGTTAAAAATAAGTAAGTATTCAATGCAACTTATTGTTATTATCAATTATCTTCATGGTTTTTATTTGTAATACGTAGATATTTGAGAATTAAAAATTTTATGTACTTTTGCGCCCGATTGTATCTCAGGAAACTCCTTAATTGTTTGGAACTAACTATATATTTAAATAATCTAGTGTGAACCGAGAATATTTTTGAACCTCTGATATAAGGGGATCCGTTTCAAAATAAGTATACAGTTTTTTTAAGATCCTTTAAATCTGCAATAACTATTTATATTCGAAAAAAAAACTGATAAAATATACAAAATGAAAAGCAGTAACGGGATAAAAAATATGCAAAATGATGAACAACAATGGGAAATATGCAATTCTTATTTGCATTGTCAAAGAGACTTGTTACATATTGTTATTTTCGAGCATGTTGTTTATTATGTATATTGTATATACACATATATGTATGTGCTGCCATTGTTAGTTCTTGACTTATGTGGTTTAACTGCAATTTCTTTGAGTATGCATTTTTGCCGACGTTTCACTCATCTTGAAATCTCTAAAAAGATATGTTCATTTTGTATGCGTAACATTTATTTTACTGAATATCTTACATTGCCTGGGAAAAGTGTTTAAATTTTAGGATTAATATAAAAAAAGATAAGGTACTGGCACCAGTTATGGCCGTTATAAGAACAAGGTTTACTGTGATTGACGGGCTTCTTTTTTGTAATTCTCATGAAATCGTGTTACTAATAAAACAAGTAACTCTTTATTTAATCAATTTAATTAACAAAGTCCGCAAATATAGTTTGTTTTTTAAGTTACAACCTTTTATTTTTTTATGTTTTTTCTTCAGTAATGGATAAAGTAAAACCAGTAATGGACACTTGCTAATGATTAGAAAATGATAAGTACTACTACACAAAATATATAAAAGAAAGAATCGTTAAATTAGAAACAATGTAAAGCAGTTGCTATGATAATATAAGATAATTAAGAAATAAATTATACTAATAATTAGTTTAAATGTCCACCATTTTGATACCTATTGGCCGATTGTAATCAAATCACTCTGTAAGACAGTTAAATGTATATAGATTAATATTCATAAATGGTAGTAATCAAATATCAACAAATATTTTTAATTCAGTACATTAAATTAAAAAATAGCCATTACTGGGGTCATATCTATGACTGGTGCCAATACTTTATATATGGTCATTTATTAAGCGTGATACATATTTGAATTTAAATAAAACGAGTTGTATTTGAGATATAAAGGATCTTTTTATTTCAAGTTAAAGAGCATTAGATACCATTATGTTTTAAAAATAATATCGTTCAAATGGTCTCTATACGGGTTTGCTTGACGACGGTCATCCGAGAGGTCCAATTTTGAATGACTCGGGCACATAACTTGGTCTCAATCTCGCCAATGACGCAAATAACGTTATCCTCAAGGTCGGAAATTATTGCTGGCTTATTGGCATAGAACAGAGATTTAACATAACCCCAAAGAAAAAAGTCTACGGGCGTCAAATCACACGATCTTGCACCTCGTCAGTGAAAATTATTATTTGGCCAAAACTGGGATCGATTTCCAACTGCTCCAGAGTCCAATCAGTGAATGTGCGATACGTGTAATGGTCAGTAGGCTTTAGGTCTTGGACAGTTTGAATTTTATACAGATAAAGGCCCAAGTCTTTTTGCAAAATTCGCCAATTTGATGTGTTAGAAAGGTCAAATTCAGGCGAACAACATAATTAAGTTCTTATGGAAAATAATCTCTTTCTGAGAATATCGAAAGTTATCGATGTTAACAGGTATTGATCTAATATTATTAAACACTTTCAATAATATAACATTATTACTGAGTATTGTTAAAATACAATTTCAAATTTTTATACCTTGACTTACATTATTTTTAACATGATCAATATAATTTGCCAAACTTTTTAAGAATAAGTTTTTTGTTTTGCTAAAGGATAATAAATAACATTTTTTTCTACCTGTGGCTTGTGAGGTTACAGTAAATCACTAATAAAACCCTTATTTCAATGCTCCTTGACCCATTAAATTACAAGGCATATAACTGTTTTGTATACAGAAGTCATGTAATAATGTAGGTACTGTTTGTGTATAATATTTCCGTATATATGGATACTAGCAGTGGTGTAGAAGATATTACATATAAATGCTATATTATATACTTATTTGATATTTATATAAAAATGTAAAAGATAATCAATGGCATTTGTGATGTTGGCATTCACCGATTTGGAAATACACGGGGGAAATGTGGGGGGGAGGGAAATTCTAGTCAATTATAAAATTGGTAATTTAAAAAAAATCGATATGCAAATATGTCAATAAATTATTTGAAAAACAACCTTTTCTATAATCTTCAGGATATAAGTTACATTTCTTACAGTTGTAAAAAGTCAAGAGTGTCCAAATATTTTAGTATGTACTATGTATATTGTATGTACATATATGTAAATATTAAAATAAAGGATTTAAAAAAATCATTTACAGACTTAAGTGGTAGTTTACATGTTGATTTGAGTCTCCTTTAGAATTACTTATGTAAAAAATGCAATCCAGGAATTAAGTCAATAATGAGTGTTTTAGTTTCTAATTTAATAATTAAATGGTCACTGATATTCTTCTGTAGGCTTTCGTGGCCGTTGTCCATAGTAGCTAACTTTTCAGGCTGTTGTCCACGTTGTCGTATTTTTCTTACACTTGACGTTTCGACTCTCATGTCGGAGTCTTCTAATATTATTTTTATTTTAGACAGATAAATGTGATTAAAATTCGTAACACCATCTATTTTGGTATTAACATATATTATATCTACGATATTACGATCATCCTTCCCTCTTTTCTATGCAAATAGCGTTTTTTAATATTTTTTTATTTAAAAAAGTATATTCCTTATTTTACTATCGAAAACCTTTATTTTTCGTGTAAACTTAAAAATTATTATTAATTTTATTATAGAGGATCTTTTTCGTAATTCACTTCAAAAATATTAGTAATTTTATTGAAGGACCTTATTTTTAATTTTTGAAGTCATTGTTTCTTATTTTTTATATACAATATATTTTTTTAATTGTGGACCCCTATATCGCGGGCCCCGAGTAGGGCATACAAAAACCCGAAAAATTTACAAATCCCGGTTTTAGGTTTTTCATAAAGTGAAAAACCGGTTAACCGGTTTTTAGTCGGGTTTTTCAATTATGTTTAAAAAATGTTTTAAACTATTTAAAAAAAATAATAAATTATTATTTGGGGGAAGGCTCTAGCCTAAAAATAAAAGTCAGTGAATGGTATATTTACGTATTTAAATTATTAATTGAATGGCCGAAAAAAAGCCTGGCCAAGAAAAAAATTCTTATGGGGTCCGCCAACAATTCCAATCTAGGGGTTCGTGATAGTATGTGGAGGCCATAATTGCAGCTATAGCAAATATATTTTGTATTATAATACATTATATTATATTGAAATAAATTATTTATTTATTTTCATCTCAAATGCGGAATTTACAATCTGAAATTGATTAGTCTAAATTTGAACTTGAAATGGTATAATGTCCTTTATTAACATATTATTATACACTTGATGAATAACCCTCAAATTCCATTTACTTCGCTATAATATTTTTATTTACACATTACGCGTTAGTTTTAGAATTTAAATAAATTCACAACATAAATACTTCATGAATAACAGTAAAAAAAAAATTATTTGTCATTTAAAGAATCAAAAAAATTTTGGTAAATTTTAACAAAAAACCGGTTAACCGGTTTCGGTTAAAACCGGTTTGTATGCCCTAGCCCCGAGGCGACTACTTCCACAACCCGCCACTGGATATAAGACTTCACAATTATAGATGCAAATATTCTGAAACCACCACGACCACTCCACCACTGTTGAATTGCTGCCCCAACATGAAGGCACACCTTCTGTAACAAAGATTTCCATCAAGACTTGACCGAGCACGCGCGAGCCGCTGCCGGGCATAGCTCATTGTGTGTATGTGTGAGTGTAATTAACTGACACCCACTCGTAAAATCCGCCCCCTCCCAACGAATTGTTTTAAGAAACGTGATGTATATTAATTACGGTGTTTTGATTGATAGGATGTTAGAAAAATATGCACTTATGAATTGAGGTGCCGTTAGATTTTAGTATATTGGGCGTAAGATACACCTGTAAGATCTTTAGGCTTCTGCGGTGATCTTTTGATGAAACTATACTTATTTTCTAGGTTCATGTTTGAGATGTTGATAGAAAGATAGTTGTTCTCAATATTTTTGCGGACCGTCTTCATTGTAGAAAAGATGAACCGCATAAAAATATTAAAACACATTTTTATAAAAACATAATAAAATTAATACTTGAAAAAACAGACACAAAAAAGTTATTGTTTAAAATATTTAATTTTGAAGTTTTGTGTATGGATTTATATGGAATATGGAAACGCTGATTCAAATTTATAATTTAAAATAAATTATGAACATAATAATAATCAATTTGAGAAGATTTAATTCATTTATAATTGTTTTGCATTTAATACCAACATATAAACCTTAGAATTTGACACAGAGATATTACCAGATACCCACCTAAAAAAAAAAAATTCCTAATAGTTATTTTTCTTACTTGTTAAATGTTATGTTTGTATTTTTTTTTGTACTCAGGTAGAACAGTTAATCGAGACAAATATTTCAAGAAAAAAAATTCATATAAATATGTATTCGGAAATTCTTCGTGAGGGATATCAGATCCCTAAAGATTTAGGCTAAAATAAGTTTTAATTTAATATTTTGAGAACCCATTGTGATAAAATTTGTGTTTGTTTTAATCTGTAACGAAAAGATCGAGTGAAAATTTTGAAATCGAAGAATTTTTTTTTTCTCTTTAAGAGAAAGAAACGATCGCAACGCTTCTCGTATCTTCGATAATGAAGCAACTCTTAACAAAGATGCAACACATTTTATTCATTATAGAATAAAAATCACAAGTGCTATGAAAAACTAAAATGTTTGTTTGTCGAGGCGACAGCCAAAACTCTCGAACTCGAGTGCAATATTAAATTCAAGTCAAGTAAGCTTTGGAAAAAAGAATGGTTGATGTTTGAAATTTTTATATTTATTAAAATTCTTTGCTTATTTTGTTAATGTATAACAGCAATGCCGTCTTTAGGGAGGGAGGCTGAGCGACCGCTCGGGGTGCCAGTTCAGAAGGGGCGGCGGACGGCCACAATAGATTTATGACGGATTAATAACAGTTAATTTATTATTTATATTATAAATTTCTTAGTTTTCAAATTTTGGCAGCAGCTTACCTACTTGACCTTTGAAGAATCTATATTTTTCAAAATACATATAAAAAATTATTCTAAATACATTTATTTTATTTGCTACTAAATTAAAAAATATTTTTAACTAAAGTTGTTTTCAACTTTTAAGAGGATTTAACCGTTTTAATTTTTAATGGACTCATCTAAATATGTGTGTATGATGTATATGCCATTTGTAATATATATGTAAAAAAAAATTGTTCTATATCACAGGCGTATAAAGTCGTTTTATTTAGTGTGTTACTGTCTATACATGATTTATTGAACAAAAAAATTAAGTAAATTTATTGACAAAATAATTTAAATCTGAATAGTATTAATTTAGTTGTGGTCTAGTTTATACAATCAACTGAATTCGGTATATTTTCATATACAAAAGAATTATAATAAAAACAGCAAATTGACCTTCTTTTTACAATCACACAATTGATGTAAATCACATTTCTGTAACCAGCATGTGACATGAACGAAATAGAGCAGTGAATTTGTTGAAAGTAGGACTAATGCATTTTTCAAAACCGTATTTTTGTAAAAAAAGAAAAACGTACCCATTTATAAATAATTATTTGATAACTTGATCGATCCTAACAATATATTATTATCATAATATTATTAAATTCTTTAATCTTTTTTGCTAGCTATATTTTCACTTTCAAGTAATTTAACGATAATAACATCTTTATAAAATGTTTTGCAGCGGAATTTTAAATAATAACAGCATGTATTATATTTCTAAGAACAGAGAACAAAACACTATAATGTGTGTATTAAATAACTTGTAATTTATTTACAATTACAAATATTATACGTAAGATAATATGTGATAAGTACCCAATTTCAAACTGACCTTCGTATATACAAATATAATAATTCTAGTTTTCTACTACCCACGTGTAATACTTACATCATCAAAAAATAAACTACCATCTAAAATTTTATACTGCGTTTAATTAAAACAAACACTTTTGAAAGAGTGTGTGTAATATATTTTTAATAAATATACAAGATGTTTAAAAAATTAACCTCATTTATTTCTTATGTTGCTTCCACGCAATATCGAAGATACGAGAAGCTTTGTGATCGTTTTAGATTGGGACAAAAAAAATGTTCTCCGATTTCAAAATTTTAAATTTATCTTTCCGTTTCACGTCAAGACAAACACTTTTTGTTACGTGTCTGTCTGTCTGTCCGTCCGTGTGTCCGTCTGTCCCCTGAATCCGCATAACTCATAAACCACTGAACCGATATTGTTGAAACTTTGTCAGATGGTTGGGTCTGGCTTGAGGACGGTCGCATTTCATCAAATCATCAAAATCGTGAGTAAGGGGGAGGGGTGACACTCCAAAATATTAAATTTTTCAAGATATCTCAAGAACGACACATGTTACGTGAAAATTTTATAGAATATTTTTTGTAGAGCATTAAATTTCCTATAATATGGGTCTACAACGTTTGTTACAAAAATTTATCTCAATTTATTTTAAAAATTCGTGTTTTGTTTTTCTAAATTGATATTTGCTTGGACATATTAAATGTCATTTTGACGTTTTAAATGTCATTTTGGCGTTTTAAATGTCATTTTCACATTTGCATAAATTTAGATTTAGATTGAAATTGCAAAAAATTAAAAATATATAAAAAAATATTCAGGTGCGTTTTAAGAAAAACTAATATTTTTTAGTAAAATTGTATAAAAATAAAATGGTTAACCAACTCCAGGCAATTTATATAAACACTATCGGTTTTTATTTAAATTGTTGAATAATTAACTACCTTTGGTGAATTTAGCACGAGAGAGCACTGTGCATTTACTTGACAAATGTTTTTTATACCATTTGATGTCAGTAGAAATAAAAAATACAGCTGCAGATCAATTTTAATTCTTCGGATCCAGCTTGATTTATTCGTTGAAGATTTAAATTGTTAGTAAAAATATGTGATGCGACAATATTGTAAGACCTAGGAACATATCTTATCCCACCGCTAATTACAGACTCATCAACTCACAGAGTTATCAAAATTCAACCAAAGAGAGGGATATGATGTTAATTTTTTTATTTCCTGTATCCAAATAAATGTTTATATTATTATAAAGGTTTTTAATTAATTTATAATTGTTATATAAAACTTATTTTATCCAGAATAAAATCTAGTATAAGTTCTAGTTCTAACATTTTTCAGACACTCTGTACGTGTGAAGTATTCCTACATAAATATTAATTTATATATGCGCGGTATTCATAAGCTTGCTGATTAACATAACTGGATAACGCTCATCGATTTGCGTTCTTGATACCATTGGCGGATTCATTGGGACCAAATCGGGCTGTAGGATTCCACGTAGAGTAAAGTGAAGCATAATTCCCGGTTCCATAAATAAGAATTAAAGTATACTTATTTGATTAGTAATTAATTTATGTTTAATTATCGATAAAAAATTGTATACTAAAATATTAACTCTTGGATTTGTTTTACATCTACCAGGACTCGAAAAAGAATATTTTACGATCAAAATTATTCAAAGAACAACAACAACCGATAAAACAAAAAATAGATAGGCATCTTGTGTACGGACCCAAACCATATTTTCAGTAATTTCATGAACAGAAGAATCGGCACATTCCGAGCATAGGATGATAATAGGATTGGATGGGAACATATTTTTTAAGTATATGTATGTACATAATCAGATATTAGCTCATATAAAAAAACAAAAATTTACACTAAAGAATAGAGCACTGTTATTATCATTTTCACAAGTTTATGAAAATCGACCACATCTGGTATTCGACATCATTTTATCAATGGATGATTCCATAATATATGAAATGAATGTACTATCTTAACCTATCCATTTTATCTTTGACCATATTTAGTTTATATCAAAATATTTCTTTAGTTTGATAATATAACATTTAGTACCGTAAAAATATTCTTCAAAACCCATTAAAGTGAGAAATAGTTTATAAATAATAATAAATCTTTATTAATTAAAATTTGTATAAAACTATAAAAAACTTTTAATTTTTTTAAAAGAAATTGTTGACATGCCAAAATAAAATAATTTTTAAAAGTTTATAAGTGATATTAAACATAAAAGCATGTGTCGTATAATTATGTTTCTCTTAAAATAATATGTATTAGTCGAGCCTCTCTCATATATTCTTCACAGGCGCTACTGATTTGTCCGATACCATCGTACTTTCTTTGTGCGAAAGTCTTCACGCCCGCGGCCTCGGCGAGTGTGTGTGAGTTACTGGCGTCGGTTTAAGGCCGTCGCGACGTCCGGCACGCACCCACTCACCCCCGCATCAAGGTTGTGCAATAAAAAACAAGCACATGAAGGACGTATCCAAATTGTAATGGTAATTGTTAAAATAATGTGTTTTTGTTACATATCATTAAATGTTTTTATATATTTATACACTTGTATGGTATTTTATATACCTTTGTTTTAGTTTTTACGGTCTATATTTAAATCAAATTTGATTAGTCCTTGGCTATAGTTGAATTATTATTTTTTTTTTTTGATATCGTTGAAGTTTTATTTCGGGGTTCTTAAAGTATAAGATACCTTTCTTAGCAAATATTGTAGCAATTCATTTGTTTTATATATTATGATAAAATTAATAATTAAAAAAAAATTTTGATGGTTATAAAACAGGGTCGGCTTGTAGAAGTGGTCTTTTTGGGAACAATTTATTTAAGAAAATGAATGGTTTCATTAAGTACTGGTCGTTTAAGGATGATGTTCATGTTTAAATTTACCTTGTCCTTAATTAGAGATGACCTATAGAAATATACTATTTATATTTTGTAGTGCAATCTATAAAATCGACAAAACAAATTAATTCTACAAAATTTCAAATTATTCAATTTTTTTTTTTGAAAAATAATTGTATGAAAAACAACACAGTTTATTTTTGAAGTTAATTTGTTTTTATAAATACTTGTAAATAACTTATTCAGGATGGCCACAATAAAATGCAATCTACATAAATACAAGCAGGTATGTAAGTTGAAATGTAGAAAAACCTCTCTTAAGGGGGTTGACCACTTTTGACAGCCGAAAATAAGCGAATTTTAAAGATTTTTTGTGTCGAAACTATTGATTCTACATAATTAAAATTTTTTGTTAATTTTATTACATCTATTAATTTTCAAAAACATTTTTTTTAAATTAAAAATGGCGACTGTACGATCTTGCTTCAGAAACAGTTGCTACCTGAGTTGTTCCACTACAAGCATCCTAGCGTCTGCTGCATTGATCGGTAACATCAAAAACAAGAAATATTAAATTTTTAAGACTCTCACCTTCTACGCGAATTTAAAAAAACTAAAGAAAAGTGAAAATTCTAAAAATGGTACGTGTTTGAAAAAAAAACGATTTTTTATGAAATTTTTACTATATTTGTTAATGAAAAAGTAGTTTTTTTTTTTAAATAAATTTCAAAGAACTTTAGGTTCACATAGGACATAGAAGGTAATATTATCTATTAGTGTGCAAAACTTCAAAATGATCGATCAAATAGTTTTTGAGTTATCTTACATGAGGTTAATAAAGTTGTTTTCAGAAAAACGCATTTAATGTTTCAAAACTCAAATGTTAGAGTTGATAACTCAGTAGCGTTCACAGACTATAACTTCAAAAGAGGTGTAAATTTCGGTTTAAAATTTTAGGACGATATTCTACACATGTTCGACAAAAAATGTATGCAAAAAAATATGATATTTTTGAAAGTTTTATAGTGGTTTCCCCCTTAAGGTATAAAATCGATTTTTACCCCCATGTCCTCTCACTATGCATTATAATGTTTGAATTGATAAAGTTAAAATATTTTTAATTAAAAATATCACCCTCTTCGTATTTATACATATATAAACCAAAAATCATCAAATAATTTTTTAGTTAAATAAAATTTTGAACGAGTTTTTAAACAGTATCATGACAATAATGTTAAACATTTAATAGAATTTTAGATTGCAGCTTAATAATTTACCTAACCCTAGACCGGTTCTTCATTTTACCATATTAAAAAAAGCCATTGGAACTATAGTATAGGTATTTAATATGAAATTATATAGAAAAACAAGTAATACATATTATGTAAAAATGTTAATATTTGCTATTATTATTCTAGTATTTTTGATACAATTAATGCAAATTGTTCGATTTTTGCTAACAAAATTAATGATGAAATTAGTAATGTCAAATCACTTATATAAACAGAGTAAATCAACACATTTACAATAAAATTCATTTGAATTAATATTATTTGAATCATATTATCAAAATGGACCTGAAATTCCTCTTTAGTAAAAAAAAATTGTAACCCTTTTGAAAATATTTTTAGTAAATTAAAATTCTACAATGAAGTACACACTGACAACAAATAGGTAAATCCGGTTAACCGTTTTTGAAATCAGATGTTAAAGTAACGTTATGGGTCCAAATGGACCCAAGGTCCGGTCTAGGGTTAAAACCAGTTGAAATACACGAGCAAAAAAAAATGTCGCGAACCGTGTAGGTTGTATAAACGCGAAGCTGTGTTTACGAACGCTTTACTTGAGATTCGAACTCATAACCTTTTGTACCGGTTACTTATGCTACGTATCCAATATACATATGTAAGTAGTTGTTGGATGTGTGTATGAGTTATGTGTTTTGTAGATCGCGGTGTGCCGTGGACGCGTTGTTATACGTTGCTATGCGACAGCCCGGCGTCTAGCTTAACGCCAACGCGTGTGCGCCGGCCTTGTGAATTGTTGATTAGTTTTTTGTTGTAAAAAATAACAGATAATGTTGTTTAGCCAAATTAGGCGACCGACTCTTATATTTATTTTTAAATTTAATATACAAACAAATATACTATGTGCATGTCATATTTTACATAATTAGTAAAATATAAAATTACCTACGGTAACAAAAGTACATTATGTTTTATTTTTTCTAAATTAAGAAGTTAGGTCGAATTTAGTTACAAAATTCGCAAGGTTTCGATGAATCCCCCTCCCCCTCCACTAAACTGAGGTCCTAAGTAACTGCTTATTTTTTATGGGTAAATCCGACCCTGTGTAAATATGTCACTTGATCTTGTTGATTTCATTGTTTCCATAAAAACATAATTATCTATTTTCACCAATCTATGTTATTAACCACTCTATTTATGCTAACAGCTTGGTACCTATCGGTTAAATGCCAAATGCAGGGTTCTGAAGGCTGTTAGATATAATATAATAGTTTAGAAATAACAAAAATTTTCATTTAGTTAATATAAAAAATGAGAAATTAACATTTATATTTTCTTCATTATAATTTATAATACTGTTATAATTGTTTTTACACGGAGTGACTTGTAAAAACAGTTTTTTACCCTATTGAAATACTAATCAGATTAAAATTAGATGAAGACAAATCGAAAATACGTCCTCAAATCCGTTGATCAATTTTTGAGATATCGTCGAACAAAAAACTGTCAAGTATATATGTATACACATATGTATATATTATTGTACTTTACATACACGCATATATACTTTAAAAAAATTTACGACTATTATTATTGAATTCTTCTATACATCTAATAAAAATAAAAATTCAAATTCAAATATGGTTTGTTAGCAGGGGTTATTTTAGTGTGTAGTTGTAGCTTGTTTTTGCAGTTTCAAAAATCAAAACTGAAGTTGTAAAAGCTAATTTGTATAGTTGAAAAATTGCAAGTAGAAAGAAAAATATAAAAAAGTGTAAGTGTAGAGCAAAAAAAGATCACTATACTTTGTAAGAGATAAATATACAAAGTGTAAAAAAGATATTTGCAGTTGAAATTTTTTTTTAAAATAAACCCTGTTTGTTAGGTATCAAAATGTGTATATTTGGTAAAAACTAACTTTATTCAGAGTATCTATGTACAAAAAAATTCAAAATAACCGTAGAAGCATTAAAATTTGTAAAGAGTACATAAATGAAAACTATACTACACTAATCTAAATATGTTCATATTGATGTAGTCGTATTCAATTTATTTTTATAATCTTAAGATTCAATCGTAGTTATTTATTATACTTTCGTAAAACTAGAAATCACCCAACACGTTGTTGATCCTTTACTACCTGTAAAGTAGTGTAAAGGATCAACACCGCCTGCTATTAAATAAAGCAAAAAATTCATTGAAATGTTATTGATGAATGAATGTATGATAAATAAGGATTTTTATTTGAATATACAGGTATTAAATTACGCCTACGTGAAAAACAAACTGTTAGTTCAATTGGATTAATCAATCATATCATATTTGGGTATGTGTAAAAGACATCTGTAAGGGTTGTCTTAGATTTCATCGTTGCTGTCGGCTCTTTATAGAATATGATTATATGTGAATTAAAAACATTTTTTGTCCTTTCCATTTCTTACGTATGTTACTAAAACACTAGCTGGGTTATTCGCTGTAGCTCGGATGGATGTTAAAATGCCACCTCAGCTTACCTAACCATACAAACCATACATAGGTAGTTTTCATATCACAACTCATATTTATTATGGTATGTGATCTGAATGATTTTCTTCGACTTGCGTCACATAATCTTTTACTGCTTATAAATACATATATGTACATACATAGTTTATAATAATATGTATAATATAGAACTATATAAAAAACATTCTGTAGCGAGTTATTTATTAAATATAAATATAGCAGATTTTTATGTAAAACTAATTGAACTCAACATAAGTTATATACATGATCTTGATAGGTATATACATACATAGGTATGTTACAGTTTATGTCAGCGATTCTCAACATCTTTACCATAACGGAACCTTGAAATAATATTCATGTTTGAAGGAACCTCTAAATTGTTTTTTTTTTATATATCATGTTTAATATCCTCTTTTATTATTTATGAACATAAAGTTTATAAATAAAAAAATATCATAATTTTTCTATTCGTTCAAAAAATTATCCCCATAACTGGACGCACAAAACACAGATAATAATTACTACAATAACTTAATTAGAATTTCTCATACAACTCTATATAGAGTTCCAGGGAACCCCGGAACGTTGAAAGTAATACGGTATAGCGATCCCTTTTTTCAATATTTTTGTTCTGTTTAGCCTCCTGATGAGATAACGTAATTATACATAACATAATATGTTACTTCCGAAACCTGAAGGAATACTCCAGTGAAATATTAATTAAAATCGGTTCAGTGGTTCTTGACTATTTTTGAGATCATTGATGACAAACAATCAAACTCAAAATCTCTATACTTGTTTCTTATAATGTAAATACATATTATCAGCAATAACATACGTAAAACGTGATATTGAGATTATCAGATATGTATAAAACTGTAATAACACATAACTTTCTTTGTTTCATATTTTACCCGTGTACTAAAAATATGATATTATAATTACAGTAGTTGATAAGATAAAGAATTTATAAGCTTTAGAAGTTGAATTCCCTTATACAGAGACATGAAATAAACCGTAGTCAGTTCTTTTGCTCGTCTAGGTATTGTGAGAGGTATATGTTACGTCAATGAATGCAACAAAACTTCTTTATTAACTCTTGAATAGGCTAGATATGTATGTATTATGTATGTATAAATAATATATGTACAAATGCTGTATTTCAGTGGCGGCATGTATTAAAATTATATGTTACCTATATCATCTTTTCGCGTTTCTTAATTATTATACATCATATTACTAATCTGAAAATAAGAACATTATAAAAAAATAATTTAATATTACCTACTTAATTTATTTTTACTTTGTTATTATGTATCTAAGAATGACGTCAAAAATGTGTAAGTGATGTTGGCAGTTGATAGTTTAATGCCCGGTATTATAAAGAATTTGCTTGAGTTCATTAGTTTCCAGCAAACGCTATCTGCTAGGTATTAAATATAAATGACAACACACCCACAGATGTGACTAATGAAATCATACATATCACAACCTTGACGCATGCGCGATAAGTACAATCAGCGATTTAAAATAAGTACTGCCAAGTATACCTCATAAAATGCATTTACATTATTATACATTTATTACCACTGATTTTAAAATATCGAGCAATTTCATAACAATTTAACATCTAGTTAGAAGTAATTTGCATTTGCACTTTAGCAAATTCTTTATAATACCGCATAAGTCTACTGTTTTTTAATATGTAATTTTTATCATTACTCCTTTGATTATTATTCATACATATGAACATTAAAATACTTTACTAATCAAATATACATAGGTACTATGTGTGTAGGTACTAATATTGATCGTATTGTGAATAAGACAGTTATAATAAAATCTATTCATTTAATGAAATACATTTTAATTATTTATATCTTTTTATTTATTAATAATTTGCTCACAAAAAAGCAAACCAAAATATTATACGGGGTATTTCCAACGCGACTGTCAGCTGTTTAATGTTATTTATGAATTTTAACAATCTATTATAATTTATACAGAAACCAATTCCATAAAAAAAATTCAAAAAATAATGCAATTCGGTACCTTGGTAGAAAGATTTTTTTACTAACAATTCTTTAAAATTTATATTTTTGTTTAATAGTTAACAGGAAATACGCACGAGAGGAACATAATAAAAACATCTAAAATTTGCAGGTTTTTATTGTTTTAAATTCGTTATTCATAGTAATTATTATTTTATATTTGGTCCGTTTTTAGTGTTTTTCATGGTTATGTTTGTACCTGAAATAACTGAGAACCTGTTGACATACATAGATCGCATGAATAGATCAAGAAATGGGAGCTCTATCAAACTTCGTGGTTGTATGTAATTTCGTTATGAAAAGTGTAATTTCAGAAAAAAATTAATATATTGTTCTAAATAACTGATTTAATATGTCATGAAAAATCTAGCAAATTTGATGTTTTGTCTTTTATAATAATGTGTATGTTATAGAGCTTATAACTCATATATTTTACATCACGAATTGTAATAGGTATAAAGATAGATATTATGGATTGTTTTACAACTTAGTTATTATTACTAACTAATTAACTTTTAAAGAATGATATAGTATTAAAAATGCTTCTGTAGTGTATTAGATAAGTATAGTTGGAAATTTTTAAAGATAAATGAACTGTTTACATTTAAGTTTTTAATGTTCAAATGAAGCTAATAATGTTGTAAAATAATCGAAAGCATCCTAATGTTAATCAATACACTTTTAGTGTTTACGACCAAATATAAAACGAATGATTAACTTTGAAATTTACAGGATACAAAGTATTTTTGACTGTTAATAGGAAATCAGATTATTTGTACTTGACTGAAATAGCATTGGATTTTCAATATATAACCATTAACTACTTAACACAAATGGCAACTTATGATAATTAGTAACTTTACGAAATACATAAAATCACCACGATATTTGACAAATTATTTCTTCATCAAACAAAAATTCGCGCCGTCACTGTCATTACATATAAATATTACATACATACCTCTACATATATGTATGTATGACCTAAAGCACGGCTTTGCATGTAATTAAGAACAGTTGACATTTTTACACCGTGTCCAGCCATTCATATTCAAATCATTGAACACATTTTATGTTCCTGTTTTTTGATATTGGTACATTACCCACAGAGCCAGAAGTTATTACTTTAATAGATGATTTTAAGCAAGTAATAGCTTGTTTTTCATGATATACAGTAATGTGTTAACTTTTTTGTTTAATATAGCAGCTAAAGGTATTGTGAATTTATGACATTGGTATGTGAGGCGCTAGTCCCAAGTTTTTTTAATGTAATTATTAAAACTTATAGTTCACCTATAAAATATTTGAAGTCTCTTTACCAGAAGGTGAATATTAAATTATAGTTATCTTCATTTAATAATTTAGTATTTTCTAGTAAATTAATAATATGTATATATATATATTATATTTATTATCTAATTTACATCAATTTAATCTAAATTTAAACTAATATATTAAACATAAAATGTTTGTGAGTTTGTTTATTTGTTAACATTTATCTCAGTAATCAAAATGAAACTTTCAACGTGTTCCTTAAGATCTTCTGAATATTTGTTGGAGGGTACCTAAAACAGTTAGTATTATGCAAATACATATAAATGCGTGTATGGAACAGGTCTAATGTCTGGTATTATAAACAAGCTTACAAAATTTGCTAGCTAGCAAGCACTTTCAATGAGGTTTATAATCTATCTGATAGTTATCTTGAAGTTTCATGAAGTGTTTGACAATTTTCGCGCGAGTGGTATTATAACAGTGGCGGTATTATGAAAATTATTTTGTACGGTCAGAGTCGCCAACTGTGTTACAATAAGTTGATGTATCACTGGTCTAAATTCCATAGCTAATCCATAGATACTATCACAGAATTAATACCCAATTTGAAAGTGTTGCTAACTAGCAAATTTGATAGCTCCTTTATAATACCGGACATGAATATCGAAAGTTACAAGTAATTTTTGTCATTATTTGATTTATTAGTGTTACATAGATTGTACAATGTTCCGTTCAATATTATTAGTAGTAAAAAGAATTTATATGTGCTTTATTGTTAGTCTACCACTGTTTTTATATTTTAATAAACATTTTTTTTGGTGCGTAAATATTGGTGTTATAAATTGTAGGAAATTATTTGTGGCAAGAAAATTTTAAAATATAGATATTTTATAAGAATTGGTAATCCATTTTTTATCTGATATTTTTATAGGTCAGTTGTATACATTTTTTTGGCTCGTAATGTTAAAAAAGTAATGTTATTTGTCAAATTTTATAAAAAGTAATGAAGATTGAAATTTATTTAATTTTTAGCAAACAGAAAATAAATAATACATGGTTATTACATGAAATTGACAAATGTATAAAATATATAAGAAATGTAGTACATTTTTTGAAGTATCGTAATTTTTTGTCACGCAAGCTCATATACAAATGTATAATTGTATATGTGTATACAAACATAGTACATTTTTTAACAACCACAAATCAACAATTGTTATTTTTGAAGTTAGAACAATATTATTTAAAAAAAATTAAACATTAAAATTCTATAATATTTAACATAGTGGTAAACCTGAAGAAAAGTTATAAATAAAAATGCAATACGAAAATATTTTAAATTGTATTGACGATCTTTCTATTTATTTTAAATTATTCATTTATAATATACCTGCATCTCAATTATAAAAAATACTTTTAAAATTATACACATCGAGAACCCCACAGTTATTATTTCTAATTTAAATTTCTGGTATTGTAAATTCAAATACAAAATTACAAATATATACATACTTACATATCCGGAAGGGATAAATGAAAAGGTAAAATTTCTCAAGTATTCGATTTTATCAAATTATCTATAATTTATAAACGTTTATTTCTACTGTTAGTTTGTATTTTTGATGAATCAATTATACAGTGATTATCATAGATAAAAACTCTTGTGTATTTTCTGTTCGAAAGTGTATTATTTGAACATTATAAAGTTCATTGGAGCGTGTTTAATAAAATTATAAGAAATTGAACAAAAAAGTGAGAGTAAGTAAGTAAGTATGATTTGAAAACTATATTTATGCAGGTTTATTGGTTATTTTGTGAATTATAAAGTAAAATGAATTAACTTGTTTTCCTTACTTAATTATTTATAATGTACCTACTATTGATAAAATAACTATTCATGTAGATACACTCTTTCTAAAGTTATTGTTAGATTTTGATGTATATTTTAATTTTTAAATTCTCAGGATTGAATTTAGTTAATTTACCTCGTGACACAAGTATATTTTTCAATAAATAAGAAAATAAATGAAATATTTTTTTATTTTGTGTATTTTAGAAATTGATGAAAAGAGTAAACCAATTTGGCTACTAATATTATATTAACGTCTACATAAATAATGTTAATTAATAGAAATACACTCATAAAAAAAACTAGACAAAAAATGACAATAAACAGGGTTAACAAGATTGATTAATCAAATTATACCAAGAAGGATTTGAAAAATGTAGCCAATATCTCTAATTATCATTTGCTAATCAAATTCTCTCATAAAAACGACATTAGAGTGTAAAGTAGATTTATTGGTTATAATCGTTTGTAATAAATGAATTTAAATATAAAAAAAACAATAATTAATGCAATTACATAACGCACGACAAGATAGCTTACAATTAGTGATATTTAAGATAAAAGCCTGTACTGTCATACCTCGTGTCCTCATATATTCCTCTTTTTACTTAATTATTACTTAATAGTTGAAAATGAGGACTATAAATCAAAATTATTTTATGTATATGTCTATAGGAGAGTAGTGAAATATTAAAGTTTATAATATGATCATAGCTCCAAGTTGTGGAGCTATGACTTACGACGATGTTTTACTAGATGTGCAATATACCTATTTATATCTATGTACATCTTCATGACTGCGCGTTCAGAGTTCCCCACAGGTGAGAGAGAACGCGGTGAGTTACACTCCTGAGGGCCAGTCTTGCGCGAGCCGGCGTGCCGGTAAGTGTTGTTTGTTACTGCTGCTATACTTGGGTCAGTGCTCACTTCTTGTCGCGTGTGATTGTTATGTTTTGTTGTTATTTTGTTATCAAAGTGTACGCCGTTGGTTTATAGCCTATAGGTCAGTTGAAATGTTTTATTAATTGTTTGTACTTATTTTATATTTGGAAATATTTTAAATAGAATTTGGTATTTGATGTGGTTTTTGTAACATGTTTTATTATTTTGAAAAGGCTTGACAGTTTATTGTATATCATTTTTCGAAAATTAGATAAGTATAAAATATTTATGAAATACATTTTTTTTAAATAATTTATAATTTAAGAATTATTTGATAAAAAAAATTATCTATACGAAAAATAGTAAAATTTATATAGGTATAAGATATTTATGAAAATATATATTTTTTTCAAAATAATTTATAATTGAAGAATCATTTGATAAAAAAAGTTACCTATAGGAAAAATAGTAAAATTTATTTTATATTTTAAATATAAATTAACCTTTATTATAAAAAAAAAATATAAAGGCTATTCAAACTAGGTATTCGTTTGTGTATATAATATTTTAATATATGCAGTATTAATTATGATAATAAATGTGTCGCCACCTATTGGAGAGGGTATTTTGATATATGGTAGCAAGGATATAAATTAATTTAAAAATATTTTTTTTATATAAATATGTTTAAGATTATAGAGGAAGTAGAATTCTAAAAATGATAAATTGTTTTGACACCAAAAAACCTTGCACTTTATAATCTGTGCTACTAGTATTTACGACACATTAAAAAGAATGTGTTCCTTTTAAAATCACGCTGATTTAATGTCCAGATTGTGTAGTATAAACGTTCAAAAGGCGCGGCGAGAATTCGTTGTCAAAATAATAATATACTTATTCGTTTCAGGTCTAGTCGTATCAGTTTCACTTTAAATTATTGTTGAATTTTATATTTTAAGTTTTAATGTATGTATGTATTTTTGGATGAAAATTCTGATATTTTACTGATACATTACATGCATAGGGTCATAATTTAGGTTACGTAAAAATACAATACAAATGAATTGTATAATTAATATATTACCTACAGCAATTGAATATGGTTTTAATTTATTTGATTTTTCCTTTAAGTGTTCGTAACTACCCCACTTTCGCCTACTATCAAAACGTAAAATAGCTATAGAAAATTATTTCTTTATTAAAACAAAAGAGTATTTGAAATAAATATCATTAACACGCAAGAAAAACATATTTATTTTCTTTTTATTGATAATCAATACTTTTAAAACTGCTGTGATCACCACGACTTTTTAAAATATTTTTTGATTCCGCAGTGTTTCAAAAATTATTATAATAAATATAAAAATGACCAAATTGATTTTTTCGATTGTCAGATTTCTTTCAAAATAGCTAGATAAATAACACAGCTACACAAAAAAAGTGCGGAGCCAAAAAACCGTCCTATATATAGTATTCATCGAGCATAGTCGAAATCCAAATTTTTGGAATTTTCTGCATCCCAGTTTTTTTTTATTTGAGCATGAATTTTGGATTTGGTTGAATTTTCCAGGTTGGTTAAACCCAAAATTCAAACTAAAAAAAAACTGATAAGCAGAAAATTCCAAAAATTTGGATTTCGACTATGCTCGACCAATATTACAATGCTATTTAGATCGCTATTTTGGCTCCGCCCTTTTTTTGTGTAGCTGTGTAATTGATTCAGAGAATATCAAAATTAATATTTCTATCAAAATCTTAACTCTTTTCGAAAATTTTCATCATATGTTATTATACTTAACTTATATATGTAGGTATAGAAGAAAGTAAAAATAACGCGTGTGGAAGAAGAATGGATGGAATATTAAGTAGTGTAACTTCAGTCTGATTAAAAGATTAAAGTTAAAACCTATACTTAATACACAACATAAACTAAAATAAGTTTGACATGCTGGTACTAAACAGAAAGTAATGTTTGAAAATTATCACATATAGATCAACAGCACATAACAATTAAAACGTGTCTCTTTTAAAAACCAGTAGATTAACTTACCCGATTGTGTAACAACTGAGCTGAAAGTGACTGAAGCTCGCTCCTAAATGAAAACGAAATACGTACGAGTGTATGCAGTCGCTGTAATGTACAAATGATTCTAATTAAAACGTATTATTAAATATTACGTTTAACAAAACGCTTTGATAGTGTGAGGTTATGTATATTACATTAAAATGAATGGATTAATTAAGTACATTAAATGGGATGATTTATAATTAAAGATAATAACCTTTTTATCTGTATATTTAAAGAAAAGCTTTATTAATTACTTGTGTCATTAGTTTAAATTAATTTTTTTTCTTACCATTATAAAACTTTTTTGTGCTGAAATGATTACATCATATTTTCAATTTCTTATATACTAATATGAAATATGTACTAATAATATAAGACAGAAAATCAATAACGAACATTTTTAAGACTGTGATTCTGATGGAGATATCCTTTTTCACTATTTTTACCGTGAAGTCTGTGTGTCTGTTTGTAGACACTAACTCAAAAACGACGGAATGTATTGAAGAGTAAAATTTAATTTTTAAGATTTAAAAAACATGTAAACCTTATCGTGTGCACAATTATTTATTTTTTAAGTAAAGTATATTAGTATCTATAATTTATATTTTCTTGATTCCCTCCTATACTATTTATATATATATAAAAGTCACGAGGTGGCCACATCAGTGCAGTAATTTAAATTAAACGTATTTACTATCTATAAATAGTATTCTCGGTTATTGTTGATTATCATATAAAATACTAATTCACTAAAAAAAGTAAAAATATAGATACAACTAGCGGACCCGTCCCGGCTTCGCACAGGAGTTAATATTTCACCCCCTGTGCCATATGGAGGGTTGTAATTGTTGTTTTAGCTGACCGAACAAACATTGTTCTGCCCAAAAATAATTTGTTTAAAAATCAGACCATAAATTCACGATTCCATCTACCATTTTTTATAAAAATATTTCTTTCCACGTAACTAACACATATTCTGGATATGAACCAAATCAGACCATAAATACGAATTTTCGTAAATATCTCGACTCCAGCACTACCTACTAGATAAATTTTTTATAATAATATTTTTTTCCACGTAACTATCATATATTTTGAATATGAGCCAAATCGGATCATAAATACAAATTCTCGAACCCAGCGCCACCTACTGGGTCCAAAAAAAGATAAACCTAAAGGAGCATCTAAAGAACATATGGTAGGAATATGACTTCGATACGACCAGTGGTTTAAGCCTGATAAGAACACATACATAGGTATCAACGTTTTTACATATTAAGATATAAATAAATGTTGTTTTGTGACTTGGTAGAAATTAAATATTTATTTATTTAAACTTCGGAGATTAAAAACTAATTAATATGTAAAACTACTTGAAAATTATCGATTGTAAAATATATTATACATATTAGGTATATTTGATTGCAAAATTAATTTCGTAATTCGATTTTCGGGCCTTCGAAGCTTCCAGGATGTGAAAAACTCAATTGTTCAGGTATAAACCTGGCTTTGGAAATATAAATGCTAGGTTAAGAATACAAAATTACGAAATAGAATTTGATAATTAAAACCGCATCGAGGATATTTGCTAAATTGTCTTGCACAATTTTCTATCCGCTTCCATATAAGTTTCACAAGCAAAGCTATTTCTTTATCAGAAATCGCAATACATTTAACCTTAAACCTTTCAAAGTTATTCATAAATTAAACAAAACAAAATAAAATGTGCATATTTAGCGTTAACACAAAAGCATTCTGGGAAACGCCGTCTATTTTTTGTTCATGTTTGATCCAAATAGCCATAAATATTTTAAATAGTAGAAGAATTCTGTTCATTAAAATGTTTGCCTAACATCAATAAGTTATATATATTTTACGTGAACAAAGTCTGTAAAATAAATTTGAAGGACTGAAATGATATGATTTAAAAAAGCCATTAAACATCTTTATGATTAAAAAAGTTATTATTATAGTTTAGGTTTGAAAACTTTATGGTTAATAGTTAAACAAAAAAACTTTTTTATTATCTATTTAAGTATGCTAATTTACGAATTTTAGAAGTTTTCTACGAAATTTAATTATTACTCTTAAAACAAAAGGACAGTCGTAAAATTCTATAAAGTATATTAAACGCGACCTTATAATGAAGCTGTCAATTTTTATTTTGATAAAATCTAGATATGCAAAATTTCACACGTAATTTTTCGCTTTAAGTTCAGTGGTCTACAAAACAAAAAAAATGATTTATTATAAGAAATATTATTTATGACTTCAACAAAAAAAAAGTTATCTATTAATATTTATTAATACAATATAAAAAGTATGTCTTTTTAAATGTTTTATGTATCTTTGTTTTTATTATTAGTTTTAACATACATTTCAACAGATAAAATTCAATTAATTAAATGAAGATTTAATGCTTTGTAGATCACACTGAGGGTAATTTCAATTTGTAATTATAATTACTCCTAGGGAGGGACATAATTATTATTATACAGTAATTACATAATAGCATATTAAGCTCATATATCAGGATTATAAAAAAGTGTACCTAATTTAATAATGATAGTATTTTACTTTTAATTAGACAAATACATCCAGACCTTCATTATTTTAATGCACTGGTCTTATTTAATTTCCATAGTTTTATTCATAACTTGAATATTCGTTTTTCTAAATAATGTTTAATATGTATGTAGATTAAATAGTTATGGTAATTTTAATAGTTTTAAAAGTGTAAATTCACTTGCCAATATTAGTTTCGTTGCTTATTATTGGATGAAAGCGAAAAAGTATTAAATGTTAGATGGTACAACATTCGAATGCAAAAGTAAATAACTAGTTTACGGTTTGCTAATTTTGATACAAAATAATTGGTTAGAACTTTCTTGAATACCTAAGAAAATAATTCTACATTTCCTATTCCAACTGTTTGATAATTGGACTTAATAATTTTGACTTTTCAACGATCAATATATGTCTAGAACCAATGATATGTGCAATAATACATTATAACAAAAAATCTTGAATAATATATTAATTTTAGCGGCGTTTCTTTACAAGATGCGAAATAATTATGTTAATTCTCAGCTACTGCAACTTTGTGCGCTCACACACACATCGATGTGCAGATATAAGTGTACACAAAACACTAGATACCGAATTGCAGTGCTATAATTATCTGTTATTAGCGTTTGCTTCTTTAAGAGCTTTTCGGTTCGGATATCAGCAACTTGTGTTTTTATCTATCCAAACTACAGTTATGAATATGAGCTATCAAATGACTATAACACTATGTTATTAAAGTATTCTTTCTACGTTTCCGCGAGTGAATTCACACTGAAAGTCTATAACAAAAAATTGTAAACATTCTTTGAGTTTTTTTTAGGAAATGTTTTATGATAGCATTATAGTTGAGTTGTTTCATTTTTTTAGATGTATATATTAGTATATAACTGTTCAGTTAAAAAAAAAAATATTTCATAATTGTTTCTTTGTTACACTAAATGAAAGAGAAAAGAGTAATTTATTTTATTTTATTTTATTTAGTTATTATAAAACTGTTCTTATCTTGTATTGAAATACATTTTGAATCTCATTAATACATTAAGTCAAGTGAATGGATTTTGACCAGAACCTTATTAATCTCATTTTAAGGTCCGTCTGCCCGTTAAAGCAAAATATATAGTAAACTATATACATTATACGCATACATAATTAATAATTACATATATGTATAAGCTAGGAATTTGAACTTTTAACTAACCCACGCTGACTTTTTTTTTTGAAATAAAAGTTATAATCAGTAGAACTTGATCCTATTTTTATTTTTTAACTCAAAATTTGCAGCAGTAAGGGATACAAAACAGTCATTTCATATGGCCCCTTGCCTTTTATCTCGGTAAGTACCGGTATAGACTTTAGTGATACTTTCAACAACAATTACTGAGACCGACAATATCAAATGTAGCAATCATTGAGAATACCCATTTTAAAGTAAAATAACGAAGAATTTTTATTATTTTTTTATGAAAAATGTACTAATTTTATTTTATTATTGTGTTAGCTCCAAACTTATATAGATCTCACATGAGTCTTTAAGCAATTTAATTAAGACAATATGCGTATAATCACGACATTTAAAAGTTAACAAACGTAATAAAACTGTTCTCAGAGTCTTGCAAAATACGAGATGTTCCAAGCGTTGCCCATCCGTGCGTAAAGTAGAATTTGTTGTTGCAGATCTGATAATTATTAATGGAACTAAATATAGACACGCCGCGGTTTCGTTATTGTTTCATATTCGCCGTAATTTACATCGACTGCCATAAATAATTTCTACGGCGATTATAACAAATTAGTTACGTCGAACTATTGATATCATATTATAGCTGGCAGTTAAATTATCATATTAGAGTAGAAAATAATATGTTTATATACTTATAAAATGACTTGATATATTAATTTTTTGGGGGTTAAATTTTAACTGGTATTTATTTATCTTTATACCCGGTATTATCAACCAATTTAAAACTCCTTTAACCTAAATTTTGTATATTACAAACATGATTTAAATCAATATTTAGGCTCTCAATGAAAAATGTACATAATATGCGTTGTAAAAACATAGTGAAGAAAAATAAAAATTCATTTAATTAAATGTATTATGTTTGGTTCTGTTAATAATATGACAGTTAGTTAAACTTAGTAATACCGGGCGTTAGGGGAGTAAAATGAAAAGATAATTATTTAACTCACAAGGGGAAGCAACAGCACGGTTAATGAGAATTTCAATGAGCTTGTGGTATGTCAAACTAGAGCAAAAATAAAAAGACACATGTCCAACAGTTTGATCTCATAGGCCTTAATTACAAAGATAATTAACTTTGAAAATTTGTCTATTCAATATAACCGTGTATTATGTTCGCTCGAAACACGGCCCTGCGGTCAACGCGCTGGCGTCTCGCCTGGAAAACAATGGTTCGAATTTCGGTTTTAAGATTTTGATTTTAATTTTAATTTACAATTATTTTTTATTTTTTTGTACACATTACCTCTACCACTAGCGTAAAAATCGATGAATTAGACATAAATAAAACATATATTATTATTGACAATAGATGTTTGTGGTTTCTTTCAAGTTTGTTTTTTATTAAAACTTTTCAATTTATTAATTAAAAACTAATGAGTTGTGTCAATAATAAATTAAATTTACTTTAAAACAAATTAATAATTATGTACTGGCGTATATATCAATATTTTCATGTGAAATCATTTTATTTTTTTATTTTCGGGTTTTAATTCTGAAAAAGTAAATTCTGTAATTTACTAGTTAATGAAAATATTTTTATTTGGTTTAATTTGTGTGTAAATAATTGAAACAAGATTTTACGACAGCATTATTACACGAACATAATACACGGTTATATTGAATACACAAATTTTCAAAGTTAATTATCTTTGTAATTAAGGCCTATGAGATCAAATTGTTGGACACGTGTCTTTTTATTTTTGCTCTAGTTTAATATACCACAAACTCATTGAAATTCTCATTAACCGTGCTGTTGCTTCCCCTTGTCAGTTAAGAATTTTCAGTTAGAATCGTTTTGGAATAAAGTGATATTAAATAACTTGGAATTGAAATGTGGATGTTTTTTTCAATTGTAAAAAACTTCATATAATTAATCAATATTAGAAAAAAATCAATTTGACTGTAATATACACATACTTTTTCTTACAACTATATCACTTTCTCGAATCTGCTCAACGAGATAATTTGATGTTTTACATTTTGCAATAACTGATTGTAACAATCCATCATGAACTTTATAAATTTGTAGGTTTCACTTTTTCTTTCGACACGCGGTCGAAGGTTTACACAAAATCTATATTATTATTGTCTATTTTCGTTTACTTTTGTTGATTTGATGTACGTTTCTTGTATTCGTGGCTGAATAATTAATACTAGAAATCACTTACGACTTGTTCTTAATTGGCCTGCTGGTAAAACAACGGGGGGCTACGAGATTTAAATCATAGGCGCCTAGTGGGGATTTTTATCGTGTGAATTCAGTTTGAACGTGACGTTGTAATGGACATTGTTATGTAGGAAGTAACTGACAGACGAAAGTATTAATTTTATTTGAACATTAAAGTTTTATTATTATATAACTAAAAATATTTTTAGACTTGAGATTAACTACAATAGTTTTATCTATTTTAAATATAATATTAATTAAAATTATTTAAAAATAATAAAATTCATATTTACATTAGAAATATCAGTTTTCTATCAATAACATAACAATCTTCGCAACGTTCCTTTGTTAAACGATAATATGAACAAAATTTAGAATATTTCCAAACCCCTAATACGATTAGCACCAAAATTAATAGGTCTCCCAAAATAATTGAAATCGATACATTTTACAGAAGTTATCTTCTGTAAAAACTTATGCGGAAAATAAATTTTTCTTTATGTTTTGAAGGTAGTACAATCATAATCTGTCCTTATTTTTTTGACGTAAAAATTAATATTGTCTGAACACCTCAATGTATTATATTATTGGGTTGAATAAGGTTGGTTAATTTATTTTTATAATTAAATTGTGTACCTGTTTTTTACATTAAGAACTTGTTTTATAATCAGAAATTTAAGAGGTGAAGTTATTGCAGGATTTTCAACTGTTCTGACAATATAGGTTTTTACACTGACGATATAAACCGATTTTATCCGATGTAAGCTTATGTATGTGCCTAAGTCGTGTTTTATATGAAGTTGGTGAACTAAAAACATCTCATTTCAATACAGGATAAATCTATAAGAATACCATGCCAATTCAACGTGAGAACTATAGTTACAAAGCTTTTCGACCTTTTCACCTTGACAGTGAAATACCAGACATTGTTTTCTTTAAGAACATGCAGAGAATCCTAAATGCGATTTTACTGGAACATCGTAACCTTGAGAGTAACCACAAAAAATTCCGTACATGCACTCACTTCAATAAATACTTGTATATAGACAACTTTGTCTTATATCTTGATTTCGATCGGTATTAAATAAAAATACATAACACCAGAGCCGCATTTGAATAAGATAAAGGAGACAGATGCCTGCGGCCCGATTTAAAGTTATTTTCTTGGACCATTTTAAATTAATGTTTATTTTACTTATACATACTTATATGCTTTATTAAAATTAATTGCTTTTATTTTTATGAATACTGATTAAAATGTTATTATGTTGAAGCAAATAACACCTAAATGCTATTTTGCATTATGTACATATTATGTATCTTAGGGTGTGTCAAAAAAAATATTGTGAAGTGAAAAATACAAAGGAAAACTAAAATGTAATAATTGCCTTCTAATAGTATTAAATGTAGATAATCCCGTAGCTATGAGTGAATTAATTAATAAAAATGTTTAGATTTTTGTTGTTTTTATTTATTTTTATAAATGTCACAGCTATTTCGGAACAAAATTCAAGAGGGAGTATATTTCAATAACAATATATTTTCTATTAAATGTAAATTAGCGAAAAGAAATAATTTGGGCTTATGTCTGACTGATGTCATAAAATGCAAATTTCTCGAGTGGGTGTATTTGGTATATTTCAAAATGCGACAGGTTCGAATATTTACGTAACGGTTCCGATAATGCATTGACTTTATCTACACCAGTCCTGACTTCACAAGCAACAAGTCGTGACTTTCGTTTTTTTCCGTCAAATATTTTAATAGCCGCTATACTGGAGCTACTGTCTTTGTGTACGTTTTGAGTACAATAGATATTTTATATATGTGTTATATCGGTATGTACATTGTTGTAAGCATCTAGGTTTCTTGGTTTGTGTTTATTTTATTGATTATAGTTGATATTTTTTGGCTATTATGAATTGTTAGTTAACAGATTAAAAAATTATTTTATGAAATAATATTTTGACGTGAAAAAATGAGATTCTGAGTTGTGCATCCTTACAGTTTCCAATATTTTATTTTATATTCTTCAGTACCTCTTCGGCAAGACTATAAGCTACTAAATATTTCCAGTATCTATGGTACGAAAAAGCTATTAAAATCGATAGCTGTCAATGAAATGCTTGTTTTTTAGAAAAATGTATTATCAGTGAAATTTTATTTCATACTATTTGATTTTTAGGGTTCTGTCAAAATGGAAACTCTACTAGTGAAGTTCTTATACGCGTTTGTCCGCAACATAAATCAAAAATTAATTTTGAATTTACATATATGTAAAATTGCCTGTTCATTCTTTAATTCATTATTTGCTGCGATTTAATATGTACGTAAAAAAATTCTTAATGCACAGATTGTCAAAATGCGCATCTTGTTGAGCTGATTTAAAAACGAACACATATTAGGTACACCATTAAAATAAGTTTAATTAATATCGGTTCAGTGGTTCACAGGTTATGTGTGTGACAAGGATTCAGGGGACAGACACACACATACTCACGGAACGAAAAGTGTTTGTTTTGACCTGAAACGGAAAGATTAATTTAAAATTTTGGAATCGGAGAACAATTTTTTTGTCACATTCTAAAACGATTACAAAGCTTCTCGTATCTTCGATATTGCGAGGAAGCAAAATATTTAGGTAAAAACTGCAAATTTTGAAAAATGGGAACATTGAAAATTTGGGTAATTCCAGGAAAAATAGTATCATTCATATCGATCAACATTGAAGAAACTTGCACATTGTGTATGGTGTACACTGTACACATTGCTGTATTTTTTTTAACTTTTCAAAGCAGTTCACATTTTTAAATATTTTTTGGTTAACTGTACTTTTTGGTCCAACTAAGTATACGTAAAAGTCGTACAACTATAAGTTATGTAAGGTTAAAGGTCATTACGGAAGCTTTCTTATATTCAACATGTACATATTATCATATATTAATATATGTATGTTTAATATATTATATTACTTACAGTTGATTTAATATTGGTTACATATTTCGAATATTTAAATTTAAAAAGTACAATACAGATTATTTACGTAGTTTTTTATTATAATTTGACATTTATAAATTAATGTTATTATATTAATGTGTTGTAAATAGGCGTTAATGTTATTATTCAAGAATACAGGAATGTTTAAAAATAATTCATGACTCAGAAATCCATGTGTCGAAAATTGTCCGTGTGCATACATTATTTAAAATGTATTTATCTGAGAGAAAAAAAACGTCATGTAAATATTTGTTTGAAGTCTTTTTTATTTTATTTTATTTTAAGGAATGTAAATTGTTAATGTAAGAGCTTGACGGTTTTAATATCCATTTAAAACTTTTGAATAGAGCGAAACTTCTCTAAAACGATCAGCTATAATTACTAGAATACGGTTGTTTTTGTAAAATGTATATTAAAAAAATTGAATGCTCCCTTTAAATACTGGTCATTTCAGAAAGGAATCGTTTAGAATTGAGAATGTACCTTCATATAAAAATATTAATTTAATTCTTTTATTTTCAGATTCGTCTTCAAAATAACAAAAAAAAAACATGTGGTGATTGTTGAGTGCTTTGTTAAAAACCTATGTAAATCATTTAATTGTATTCTATTATTGAAACTCGAAAGTAAAAGTTACAAATTAATTAGTGCTATAAGGACTGCCAGGCATGCGACATCGAGGGATTGTCGACACCGAGAACCGAACCCTCAACCTTCCAACAACATTCATTAATATCAAAGGGAATTTTATGACGTACTATCATTTGACAGCCACGCAAGGTATAGTTGTTTTTTTATTTTCGTTTTTTTTCATCTTCTAAAGTGCTTTGATATTTACTGTTAAGCCACCGCTTGGTTATTTTGATGTAGGAAGTGTTTATGAAAATTGATATCTTCGATAGTAATTTGTTTGAACCTGTTGAAAGGTAACCGATGATTTTATTTTGTTTCTTAGAATACCTTATAAGGAGTTTGATCAACTGTTTCTATGTGACAGTTATGTGAAGAATCAGGGGCGTGTTGTTTTTGTTTACTTATATGGTTTTGCCAAATTTAGCTTTCTTTATTTTGGCAATAATTGTTTCAAGTTTGTCCATTCGGAATGTTGTTGATTTCTTATTATAGCTATTATAAATTTTGAATAGTAGAATTATAACAAAATAAATATATGTATATTTGACTAGGTATCGAAATTATATGAGTTATATATATAATTGCATGCACTAAAAATAAGATACTATGCTCTTTGTACACTGGAACATAAATTTTAATATTTTGCGTTAAATTTAAAGTCGTATTGTGTTAAATAAAATAAAAGTGAATAAAACCAATATGTATTTTTAGATTTTTTTTTCGAAAATATATATAAAGGTTAATTTAAGTAATTATGTATAAATTTGGCTAAATTGAATGCCGGTATGACATCACAATTGTTAAAATTCACGTATATACATAGTTATTCAGAATAGAGTTGATACGAAGGGAGGTTGGTAAGTTTTGGTTAGGTTAAAATATAGAAAATCACAAAAATCATCAAAAAATCTTATTAAAAATATTAAAACGTCAATTCGATCATTCAGTGCAAGGTATTAATTATAAGTAGAAAGTATTAAAATTTATGTTCAAGTGTACAAATTGCGTACCTACTATAAATTTTTTGTGAAATGATTTAAAAAAAGTGAATTTAAATACAAGCCAAGATATAATAGGAATATATTTCTAATGAATTAAATTAGTTTATTTCACGATAATTCAGATTGATCACAAGACTTATTTTTGTTTAGTCTTTACAGAAACGAGACCAGCATAATTTTTTTCGAGACTAAACTGGCTTAAATATTAAGCCAATGCCAGATTTTATTTTACAGAATGAAATTGTTGCAGATAAAAAATATTTATTTTCATCTTGTAAATATTAAGTCTCGTTTTGTAAAAAAATAAGCCAATCTTTTCAGTCTAGTGTAAATTTATAAATTTAGAAAATACATTTCATACGTTTATTTATAATTATAACATTCATTGTAATATAAGTATACTTTAGTTAACATTTAACTTAACGATTAATAAGTATGTTTTGTAAACATGATTTAATCTATTTAAAATAGCTCTATGTCAAAGAAATTGGTTCACTTATTAGTGTTTATGGAATTAGGTAATAGCATAATCGATATTTATTGTAGATTCGATCTCTACCGTGTGACCATGCATGTTTCAATTCACTTAAAGAGTTCTATGTCATGTGTGTGACCGGGTTTACGATTGATTTAACTGCATATAGGTACTGCCCCATTTAAAAAAATATTAATTTTTCAAATACATGAATCAAGAAAAAATATTATAATTAAGTAGATTCATTTATAATTACACATATACATGATATACACGGTCATAAGGGCGTAGTTTTTGAAAAATAATAATAAATTAAATTTGATATTTTAAAAAAAAATCTGAACTATCACCAAACAGTCTTAAAATACTAAATTGCCTAAATA
This sequence comes from Sialis fuliginosa, assembly GCA_961205875.1. Lineage (NCBI taxonomy): Eukaryota > Metazoa > Arthropoda > Insecta > Megaloptera > Sialidae > Sialis > Sialis fuliginosa. Next base: position 17,340,772 of record OY540812.1, read on the forward strand.
ATAAATTGCACATTTTTCAATATTTACAATATTTCTTTCAGTGATATTTACTATCATTTTCAGAATTTGTAACTCATAACCATATTGATGTTCTTAAGAAATATACGTATAGTAACACTAAAATAATTAACAGTGGTAGAATATGATTGGCCAACAATTATTATTATTCAATACGTAGTTATAAAAAAACCACAAATCTTATGAAACTCTAATAAGAAATTCAAATACACAATGCAAGAAAAAATAAACATTTAAAATTTTAGTACATTACACTTGACGCAATATAGTTGCCCTAGTTTCTAATATATACATATATTTTTTTTAAATATTTATCATTTGTAACTTAACGAACTCACCCATATATTGTGTTCACAACAATTAATACTATTAGTCTGCTTTAATTTACTTAAAACATTATCATTGTAAATTGTAAACCAACACCCTAAAATATTGTGTTTGGCCTAATTTACGAGTTCTAGTGCAGAGGGCGCTCTATGCGTTTTGCACGACATTATGCCGGACTGTTAAGTGAGGGTGAAAAAGTTAACCGGAAAGGGTGCCGATGTACTTCTTTGATTAGAAATGATCCAGTTTATTTTACGCAAAGTTTTTAAAGATTTGCTTTGTCCTCTTATCCTATATACTTTTATATTATTTATGTATGTTATCTGCCTATAAACTGACTGCAAAAGTTTAGGTGGGTTTATTGTTAAAACGTGATTGATATATTTAACCTAAAAGTTTGTTTTAACTAGGACGATATAAATTAACTTTTTGGTCACATCTTCTCGACCTTGGTATTGGTAAACTTTATTCTTGAAATATATTATTAAAATAAATTTTTTATCGGCATAAAATAAACACCTTCAAGATATTGGATCTTTCATATGAAACCTTTGTTCCACCTAAAGACTTTAAAAAAAATCTATGATAATATATACTGTGTATATCATATAATTATGTGTATTATTAAACATGTTTGAATATGGTTATTATCTAACATCTATCCTAATTGTGGAATAACATACCCATTTATAGATTGTTGATTTTACAGACAAACTATGTTTTTGTGTAATAAAAAAATTTGAAAGCATCGATAGCCATTTAAATACTTTCAATTATGAATAATTCATTTTGTATAGCACAATTATGTTAATTAAGTCAATTATATGTAATGTATGTTGTTTAAATCTGTATATAGAATACAGTGGTGTAGAATATTAAATAATGATAATGTTTTTTTATGATTTATATCAATTTTGAAACATAAATCATTTGCATTTTTGTATTTTTTCATACTTTTGATATACATATATAGTATTTAACAAATTATATAATCATTGCTAAAAACTAGTAGTCAGTAGGTATCTGAAAAGCGTTTAATTTAATAAATAACAAAAAATTAGTAACTTCTGAATAAGATATGGCGGACCTGTAATCTCGAAAAGGTACAACTTCCGAATAATATCTAACTTTTCTATTTTATAACACGTGGTCGGGGCAATATAGTTGCCACCAAATTTTTGTTATTCTTTTAAATACATAGATTACAAATATATCAATTTTCCTTTGTTTAGTATCTACGTCACTGGTCTTGCAATGCAACATTATTGTAGTTTGAATTTAATTATTGAAATTTAATATTATGATGAAATCAACTGAAATTCGTATTTTTTTTTTAAATATTCTGAAACTTTTTAACACATTAAATTAACACTTTTGAACTGTGTAATAGTTGATAATAAAATCTTAATACCTGTAATTAGTTTAAAATATACAATTATTAGCGGTCATTAAATTCAGTTTGATTAATTATTTATAACACAATTTTCGATAATTAGAATGCAAATAACTGCATATAATTATTATTTTAATACGGGATACTTTATATAACAAATATATTTGATATGCTTTTAGTAATTTAAAGTTGTGTAAAAGTTTTTTGCATTTTATTTTGGTATTTTATTATTTTTAAATTGCATTTTTTACATTTTACTGTAATGCAAAGTAAAATTCTAGTCTTTGCATATATGAAAATCAATGTTTATTAATTAATATCTCGTCATGTCACAAATGTTAATCTGATTATTTTACGCCTTATCAAAATAAGTTCAATTAAAAATATAAAAAATAATAGTTTGGTTTTCAGTTGATACAACAGATTTTACATGTCACATAACAGGTTTTGCAACACAATTTAATCGAGATAGATATATTAACATCTTAAAAATTGTTGTTGAGTACATAAAATTATTCCCTGTTTAGCGACATTGCACTCTGAAATTATAAATTTTAATAGTTAAAAATGTTTGTTACATAATTTAGCTTTACCAATAACTCTGACAATTATTTTATTGGCTACAAAGTTACAACTCTTTCAGTTATGTTCAATAAAATCCGGTGACCTTTTTGCCAGGTCAATTGCTTTTTTTTAGATTTCACAAAATCTAAATAGTTGCATCCCAATGTTTATAGCCTAATTCGTTTCGATTATTCCATTTGGAATTAATTTAAAACGAATATAACTTACTCATTTTTTATCAATGTGTTAAAACAGGGAATTTACAACGATTTAGTTCTAAAGATTTCTATATTTAAATGAAATATAAGCTATTTGTTTAGCCATAGAAAAAATAAAAGAATGATTCACTATTACGGCTTAAACAAAAATTAACGATGTCTGATTGTATTATTTACTGTTAAGTTATAATTGTAAAAATTAATAGATCAATGTTTTTGATGAACTTTACTTAAAGACTTGTAGTTAATAAACAATTAAAAAAATCATTTCAATCAGAAGTTTGTGTGATTTATAATTATTCCAGATTATTCGCCAAACAAGAGAATTTTTTTAGTCCACCCGGTATACAAACTACTCTATAAATAGGTTTGTATATTCATTAGAATAAGCATCAACAATAGGCGGCGTTGAATCGAATGCGATTTACGATGAATGTACCGTATTTTCCGGACGTTTGTTTGAGTAGGTACAACCGCCGTGTGGTTTGACTGACTTGATGTGTTATAAATAGGGTTGTATATTGTATTTTCATAACAAACAACAGTGATTTACGTTGAAGTAAGCACCGTGTTTTCCGGATACTTGTTTGAATACCACTGTCGTGTGGCTTGACCAGCTGGACACGGCACGCTCGTGGGCTATGTAGAAGCTGCGCCCAGCGGCCGGCCGGCGCCGTGATGGCGACAATGCGATCGCGATCTATCAAACGAGTAGTTGCCGCTCTGCATTGTTGGGTGTTGCTTCATACTATCAGCGCACTTACACATACATACATACATATCGCGTATACATTTACATATATGTACCTTCACATATACACAAACAGGCACGCGTCATCCAGTAATGAAAATGTGTAAGAGATTTATTATAGCGACATATAAATACCCATTAATGTACTTACAGTGTTCTATAGGGTTTTCAGAAACGTGTATACATTTATTGTTTTCTTTAGTTGAATGATTGTTAATGTATCAAAAACTATAGGTTTTTAAATGTTAAGTAAATATGGTATATCTTGACTTCTGGGTGTAAGTCGCGTCGTTTTGTTTATTTCAGCTAATGTATGACGAAACGTTAGCTGAGATAACGACCAAAAAGACTTGGCTTACATCCAGAATTCACGATTTACTTCAAAATCAAAGCAGAAGCCTGAACTTAATTATTCATTTTCTAGTTAATTTTTTTAAAGATATTTACTGCAATATACTACTATGTTATATCAAAATGTTAATAAATATAAAAACTTACTAGAAATACAATTTATTTACATGGTTTATTTTTTTTAGGAAATTATCAGAATATCGGAAACTGGACTTTTTTTGTACATTATACCTTAGGGCCTTAGGCCAATGTGGAATTTAAAATTTGTGTTGGTGTACTAAACATAGCAATCAACAAATATTTCTTGACCACCATACGAATTTTTGATTTGAGATAAAATATATTTACTTCATTTTTGATCGTAGAATTTCGCGGTTATTCAATTGTATAAATTTTTTATTATTGGGTTTTATTTCGCGTCGCACTTTAACGTCACTTGACGTTTTGATCAACAGCTCGTGGTCTTCTTCAGAAGTGAAGTGTCGGGTCCAGAAGGTGTAGCTGCTTAAATAAGCGTTGGTGTTTGCTAGAATGTTTGTTAAGTGACATTAAAGTGCAACGCGGAATTAAACCCGATAATAAAAACTTTATGCATTTATTTAATGTTTATTTTTATTATAGAGATGATAATTAAATCCAGATAACAATGAATTATTTATAGAACATTACTTTCTACTATATTGCCACAGTATTATAAAAAAATCTCAACTTCAAATTCCAGAAAACTTAAAAAGCTATTATTTGATAATTTTTGTTATCATGCTTCTTTGATGTCATGATGAAAACATCTAATAAAAACAATTTATACAATTATTTTTAAGATAACTTTATACTTAAACTTTTTACACCTGTAACGCAATGTGAGGTATTGGTAATATACAGGCAGTATTTTAAAGTTCTGTTTGCGCATTTGCAATAAATGAATTGATCCTTATATGATACTTGTTTGTAAGTAGTAAAACTAAGAATTACAGCCTACTATGATAGCAATAACCTAAGAAGTACGTCGTTAAATCTCAGGGTTTTACGCCACCCACACTACAGAAGTTACGGACAAATACTATTCTGCATGTTATGATATTATTATACTGCATTATAGATCCGTTTATTTCACAATATGTTATGTATCTACGAGTATAACACTTAATAAATTATACTTCATGGTACATACTTAGGATAAAAATATAAATCAATATGAGCTTGTGTGCATGAAAACGCTTAACCGAAAAGGGAAATAATCATGAGTTTATTTGAAATTGTGTAATATCAGAATTATTACAGTTCAAAGCATATAGGATGCATATTTGCAATACTAATGAGAAATAAATGGGGTTCTAACTTCTGCTTTGATATCTATGAGTACCTACTATGAAACGATTAAGAAAAAAAGTCGAATATATACAATATACATGTGTATTTAATAATACCATGGTATAAATGTCTATATAAAATAATAATATCGTTTTCAAATATTTTTTATGTTTGACTATAATGTAAAATCTACCTGATATTTTTGGTATCAGCATTAAATTCTTACGTGGTTTGTCCTTTAAGTTTTTTTTTTGGTGGCATATAATGTAAATAACGCTTCATTATTAAAATTAAGATACCAATATTAAACATAATTCTATATCTCTTCATAAAGTTAAATATATATAAATATATATGCCCTTTATATAATGAGAAATATTAATTTGCTAACCATTAATATTTCAATTAAGAAATATAAATTAAATTACTATTGATGAGTTTATATTTATGGTGCTTCTAAGAAGAAATGTCTTGCAAGGTTCCCTTTTAATTTGTAGTCATCAAAACTCAAAGTATATAATGAAGATATTTTACCTTAATTAAGTATAATTAGTTATGAATAATATTTATAATTACCTATAATTCAAACGGTTTTACTATTTATGCTGAAGGTTTCCTAGCCTTTTAGGTAAAATTATTGACTATTTATAGATTATTGATTTTGTGAAAATAGAATGAAAAAATGTAAACAATTCTTATGTGTACCTATATGTACCTATGTATTCATATATATATGTTATACATGTATATTAATTTCTTATAAATATTTATACCTATGAATGCATTGAAATTTTCTTTCATTTTTATTCCCCAATTTTTATCTTTCTAATAATATTTTTTAATTAAAAATTTTAATATATCTTTATGAAAGTATTAATTAGCCCAATAATTTAATATATCAACTCCATGATAGCAAAAAGATAACTAAGAACTATTCAATACCGAAATTTATCGGAAAAAACATGAAACAACTTTTGGTGAAAATCAATACTGGTATTCTTATTAAAATATTTAATAATTTTTTTTATTATGTTAACATTTTTGAAAGTCAAAAATACAAAATAGATTTAAAAGTACATTATATACATTGTACTACGAAGTGTGGACGAATTGATGTATCCAATATAGGTATTTTTAATTCTATTTTGTATTTATTTGTATATATGTATTATACAATAAAACATTATTATTTTTTGTATTAAATACTTACTACTGTCTCAGTAAATATATTAAAAAAAAAGATCTTTATATGTTTTAATTTTTAATAAAGTATTTATTTTTCGGATCTTGTCAGACGAGACAATAATTTTATAAGAACACGAATGATTTATCTTATTCTCATGATTACGAGGCTTTTAAGATTGCCTTTAAAATGTTTTGTTGTAGACGAGATATCATTTAAAAAATCATCTCAGGATTAATGACGCTAGACTATGTGCTTTATGAGCGGCCGGTATCTTTGTTCTCTGTTTTATCGTGACTTGAGAACTGGAGGGATCTTGGTTACAATTCACAGCTAACTTATATCTGGTTCTGTCTTGTGTGCAGAAATACCGACGTAACGTTTAACGGCCGAATGTCCGTTTTAATAACGGTAAATAATGTATAGATTTATCCTAAATATTATTTTTATCAATTTTTCAGGGTATGGATCGATGATATTTGAATTTATAATACAAAACAGTGGTGATTTTTTTTACTATTAAATATAAATTTTATTTTTATTAAAATATTGTTTGATCTTACTGAGTAAATCGTATTGGGTTTTTAATTAGCTTTAGGGCGGTAATTATTTGATCTCAATACTCAATTATTTCGAATAAATATAAATATAAAAGTTTTATGGAATTTATCAGGTACCTATTGCATATTTTGTGCATAATTTATACAGATTTATTTTACAGCATTAGCATGGATTTGTTTTACAAAATTTCTGTCTATTGTTATTAAAATTCAATACAAAAATATAACATAATAAATTTAAAAGTAGAATAAGCTTGTATGTATGTACAAACAATACGTAATAATTGCCAAAAGAATTATTTTCTGCAACACCTATGATTAATGTGGGTTTTTATGGAATGTTATACATACATGCATCTAGATATCACGTCATACATACATACATACATACATTAATGCACATGTGTATATATGTATGTATGTGTATCAACTCACGTCTCATACGTGATATAGTTTTGTTTGTATGTATACATGGTTTTGTGTATTATAATATGGGTGTTGCATAGGTCATTCACATTTTTATTGATTTGTTGTACAGTGCCCTAGTAATTTTTTCATACTTTTAATTGTATCATAAAGGTTATTTATTATAGTTACATGTAGGTAATTTCTTTATAAACTATTATTATTTTTAACACTACAGATCTATAAAAATTTGTATGAAATTAACTTAAATCGAAAGAAATGTTTTGTAATTTTTTGGATTTTACCGATGTAAAGAATCAAATAATTGTATTGCTGATACTTCTAAATATACTTGTTGATTAAGTCAATATTTACGTTCAATATATTGATTATTATCAGTGGCGTAGCTAGGGGTTGGCGAAACTGACCCCTGCCAGAGGCGCAAAGACTAAGAGGGCGACAAGTTCAGTGGTAATGGTGATGGTGACAGAAAATATAGTGATGAGTAAAAAAAGGTTGCCATTTACACAATAAGATGGAAAAATAAATAAATGATCTTCACTTATATAAGAGTGTGCCTAAAACGATATGATAACGAAGACAAAAAAATGGGGGTGCAGTTACCTGTTACTACGCATCTGATAATTATTGATTGTCTGTTTGGGCAACAAAAAGATTTTATGCTTCTTTGGTTTCATTAATATTGCTTTTAGAAACGAATTTTTTGTATGTCTAAATAGAGGTTAGAGATGTTGCTTTAAAAAAAATACTTTCGTAAAAATATATTTGTATATGCTCATACAGAAGAAAGTAATGAATATAACTAAAAGTTGATATAATTGAAAATAAGCATATGAAACGAAAAAAAAAATTCGCATACTTTCTGTTCATTAGTTTTATCTGTATATTTGCACATTAAGTGTTATTTTTCAAGGCACGAAGGCGGCTTTTGTTATTAATTGTTGTTAATGTTGTGTTTGCATGAATTAAATCATTAATATGAGGCTTTCATACACACTTGTGACTGGTGTAAGACCTGTTTGTTTTTATTATTTTTGTAACAAAGTATGTGCAAGTGTAGAATTCATAATTTCGCACGGATTTGCAACAAAATATCTTATAATAAACAAGTTTGTAACAAGTGAATAGGAACTTTCAGGTGTATTATAAACAGTTACCATAGAACATAACATAATCTTTTATCCAAGAAAATTCTTAGTAGAAGGCACATATTTGTAAATATGACAAATAAAAAACAATCTTACTTTTTTAAATTATACCTAAATATGTATAAAAAAGTAATGATGATAATGTTCGAAATATAAATATTAAGAAAAATATTTATAGTAAACTTTTTTAATTTGTTTTGACTATTTTCTTTATAATGTCTGTGTGTCTGTCTATATACAGACGTTCTAACTCAAAAACGATAAAACATACTAGAAGAGTGAATATTTATATTAAGGATTTATATGAGCCTTAAATGAAAAAAAATCTATTATGAATGAAATATGACAAACAGAAACGAAGTTTACCACTGTCTAATTTTTTTTGGCTTTTTTGAATGGTTATTTATCAACAACTAAGCTCCTCCAAGTTTTTATACACTATAAAATAGAGATTGGCCTAATGTGTTTGTGAGAACCCATATACAATTATATAAATAAGTACATTTGATCTTTAGTACCCATTGAGCTGTCGAAATGTGCCATATGTATATGAAACAAAAAAACTTAAATAAATGTGCGTGTAAATAATTCAGCAAACTTTCACATTTCATGCACTTTTTTTTAATTTAAACGCACAGCAATTAAGGTACTTTAAATTTTTCTTTTAATTTATACGTGCGATGGGCTGGAAAAAAAGGTATCGATTAAATACGGTTTCACTATTTTTTGTCATGACTGAATTTTGAAAAGCTACACATGTTTCAAATGTTAACTTTAATAAATATTATACCTATGTAATTATGGTCAATGAAAGATTAGCTCTAATATTCTGAATTTGAATTGATAAAATTATTAGTTATAAGACCAAATAAAAAATAATCAAGAAAATGATGTTTATAAACTTGTTAGTTGAAATGTGCAAATTTTGTATAAAAATAAACGTTTTACTTTTATTTGATTCACTACACAAGTATTTAAATGTAATAAATTGTTTTTACTTTGTAATAATAAAAAAAGTTAAATTTATGTATAATGGTTTTTAAAAGAAAACACGGATTCTTAACATGCATCTTAATTTAAAAAATATTTAAAAATATATATAAAAATATTTAAATTATATTTAATCTCAACAAAATATTAATAATAATATTCTTTTGAGGACAAGAATTTTAAAATTTATTTAACTGAAATCCCCTGAAGGGAAATATTGTCAGCCTATTCCATATATGGTTACATACTTTACTAATTACTGAACATTTATATAAATATCTAATTAATTGGTATTTATTATTATTATTAAATTTGTTGTTTCAATCAAACATATTAAAAAAATCTATTTACAGTAAGACCGCTTTCACTTTTTTTATGTAAATAAAAAAACCATATGGTTTTTTTAGAACATCTTAGCCTTAACCTGTAAAAGAGATATTATCTGTGTGTTGTATTTACCGATTATTATATTTTTTTTATTACTGTCATTATAGTTGTCTAATTTAGAAGAGATCTGGATACAGATAGAAGTTATTTGTGTACATTTAGTTATAATTGCTGATCGTGATATCAACCCACATTAAGTTTTTGTTATTATTTTGAGGTATGATGTTTCTATACTTGGGTTTCTGTGTGTAATCATGGCCATTATTTTGTTGTTGGTGTAGCTGAAAATTGTAGATTGTAAGAGAAAATTATAAGGTGACCTTTCTAGGTCACCAATTCTGTAATGTACAGTTATGTACTGAGGGATACATGACATCGCCGTACATGTTTGGTTGAATTTTGTGTTTTTATTTTGTCGTAATTTAAACTATTTATTGTTGGGTGTCATGACTACCTCTTGCCTTGATCGCCCCTGGACATTTTCATATCTAGTTTTTGTAAAAAACTGGATGTATATTTCTATATTAATGCCATTAATATAGAAAAAAGAATTACAACAACAAATGAAATTAATGAAGCGTGAAATGTAAATGTTTTGATTCATTCATAAATCAACTTAAATGCTGTCAATTTTAACATTACAGATTTCGTTATTTATAGCAGTTTTATTTGGTTGTTATTGTTATATATTTTTAGAATTATGTAGTAGTATGCATATGGAATGAAAATTACCGCGTATATGTAGTGTAAATTCAATTGTTTGAATAAAATGTAACTTAAAAACAATATAATATATTGTTTTAAAAGCTGCATAAACAATTGAATAAATTATAAGACACATTAAATGCAGGACAAATAAAATCATTTTCCGTAAGAATATCCAATTTACATTCCACAGTAATTAATTTGAAGAATTATAATGACCATTTGTATAAAATCCGAAGCGAAACATTCTAAAAATGAAAGAATGCACCGAGCGCATAAATTTTATTTATATAATTTATAATACATATAAAAACTAAATCGTTTATAAATACTACACATAACATGATATATGTTTTGTATAAATAATCATTAAACGCAAGTTTAAGTATCATGAAAAACAATTATGCAATTTTTAGTCTTAATAAAAATTTCGAGGATGAAAGTATATCGAGAAATAATATTTAAAAAATGGCACGCTGGTGGTAAATTTATATTTTCTGATGAGAAGTTAAGACACAGTTTGGTCTGCTAGGATTTGAGGATATCACAGAAGACAAAAGACACGTTCCGAGATTCTAGAAAGCTGCGTCGGTCATGGTTTGGGGCGTCATGAGCCCAAGAGGCAAATTAACAATAATTTTTATTGAAAAAGGTGTAAAAATCAATGCAAAATATTATTTGGAGGAAGTATTGAAGAAAAATGTCATGCTAAATACCAAAAATTTATTTGGAGATGATTATTATTGATTTTAACAAGATGGAGCTCCCTCCCACACAGTAAACATTATTCAAGCATGGTGTAAGGATAATTTGGCTAATTTTTTGTTGAAAAATGAATAGCCGCCAAGCTCTCCCGAATGCAATCCTCCGATTATTTTGTATAATCATATATGTTGTCTAAGCTCCCAGATTACAAATTCTCAAATTTGCAGCAATTTAAGAATGTTATTATCAGAATTTGGGACAAAATGCCAATGGAAACAGTGCATGCCGCTTGCTAGAACTTAGAAAGAAGATTGAAACTAGTTATCAAAGTTAAAGGAGATGCTATTCCCAAACACTTCAATACATACATAATATGTCTACTTTAAGAATTGAATAAATACTTAACTGAAACCTTATTATAAATTTAATATTTTAGGGTTTTTATTTGTATCAGAATATAATTGTCACGGTGTATGCATTTGAGCAAAGTTTATTACGATTTTTTTGTGCAATAATACCATATTGATTGTACAATACAAAAAAAAAAACAAATACAAATTATTCATATTATCCTGATAATCTTCATTGTTATGTATAGGGTCGAGCGGGGTAAATATGAAACACCAAAAAAATGGGGTAAAAGTGAAACAAGCTTGCAACTAAAAAACTAATTTGTTTATAGAAGAATTATAAATCATCATTAAAGGTTTGTTAAAGCGACCTGAAAATATGATGTGTCACCCCTACAGATTTCCCTGTTAGTCGATGTCAAAACGTGTGAATTAAATTTTAATTCTTTGCACATAACTTTCTGTATAGCTCAGATATTAATTAAAGTTACAATTTTACATTGAAATGATAAATCAAAGTTGCCTTATAATTTTCAAGAAATATTTTCCATTAGAGGCCTGTTTCATTTTTTCCATTACCTGTTTCACTTTTTCCCAAATTAGAGGTTAAAAATGAAACACGCTTTTTCCACTTTTAAATTCCGTGTTGTATCGTACAGTTCAAATGACGTAAGTATTTAAAATGGTTATTCATAAGCGCATCTAGTAGAAAAAATTAAAGTATGAATTTGTATTGTTAACTGTCAAAAAACATGAAAGATTTGTATTTTGTTTCACTTTTACCCCAGTTGACCCTTAACAATTATTTTGAAAAGTACATTTCATACCTTTAACTATCATTTACATTAAAGTACATATGTAGATACTAGTAAAAAAAGCACCATCAATACCTACATATATTATATAACAATCCACGTGTATGAAAACATGCTATATTATATCAATTACGCACATGTTTTAAAACAATAAAGTTCACAATATTGTGAAGTAATATGATAATGGCTGTGAATATGGCCCAATTGTTTTTGATCTAGTTGGCCCGGACGTATGGCGCTCATTAGTTTGTGAACCGTGAAGGCCGTCCAAGGTGGCTGTGAGAGAGTGGCGTCAACACATACATACACACACTAACATAATGTGTGTGTGTTCATAGAAACTTCCAATTCACGTATAGTTAGGGAAGCAGAAGTGTTTTGGATGTACGAATATTTACTTTGAATTTTGATAGTGTTGGAGATTAATATAGTTAATTGGTATCTATATTTTTTTGGCAATATTCTAGGAATATATGGTTGAATAGAAATAATTATTTAATAAGAATTCTTAACCAGTTTCTTACGAGATTTTTTGACAGTGTTTGATGTATTCTTTTATACTTTCAGAAGAAAGTTTCTTGTATAGAAAATGTTCACTATTATGTTCACATTAATATCTGTAGTTTAAAACTAACAATAAGTATAGGTGTTAAATACTATTTATAATTAGCAATTATCATTACAAAAATCAGGTAGGTACGTATCTATGTATTACAAAAATGTCAAAATGTTAATCATCATTAATATAATAAAATACAAACACTTGAAATTGCAATGTACTAAAATATTAAACTCAAAAACGAATAAATAAATATTTACTTATTATTGAAAAATCTATAAATAACTAATTTCACTATTTTTAATGAAGGTTAATTGTAATGCATAATTATATGTTCAACTGTAATTATATAATATTTACTCAACCCCACACAACTATCAATCGGAATAAATTATTTACTAATTGATAAAGATATTTGTTTTGAATTCAAGCGTATTGGGGAATACCAAAAATATTTGAAAAGATGTATTATTTTTTATAAATATTAGTGGAGTCATATAACCGAAATTTTTTTTTTAATAAAACAATCTCCCCCTACAGCGATTTTATGATTTTAAAATGTTCTAGGGATCAAGAGAAGTTCATAACTGAGTTTGTGGATTAATCCGTTTTCCGCGCGGTACTTTTTTCACGACTTTTCCGGAAATTCATCGATTTTTCCTGTTTGCGGTTTGATTTTTCGCAAATATCTCCGCTTCTACTTAATACTCGTAAAGAACTCCTCTATCGATCTGTGGGAGGCGGAATACTATAACTTAATTTATAACCTCAAAAAAAATTACAAACTGCGCATATAACAGATTTTTTATTTTTTCTCAATTACTTAGCAACAAGTATGAATATTTTGATGAAAATAAGGAAAAATGTACCTCTTATGATCCTTAATAAACCTACCAAGTTTGATTCCTAAATATTCAAAATTGCCGCCAAAATTTATATTTTCAAAAAAAAATTGATTGACGCGCCATCTTTGGGCAAACCATCGTAGAGCAAATTTTTTTATCTCAAATTGTAGGGTATTTTATGCCCTTTTAAATGATGTATATATACTTACCCATACATTCTAAAACAAAAAAGTTATTAAGATTTTTCTGAACTGATTTTTGCTTTTTCGGATTGTTGCCGTAAATACATTTTTCCCGCTTAACTTTCATTATTGTTCAAAACAAATTACAAAATTTAAAATCTAGTTAAAAGATGAGTGTTTGAAACAAATTTAACATATTTTTACTATATTAATTAGTAGGTCACCCCAAAAATTCAGAAATTTTAAAATTTCACCCGCACAAATTAATCAGTTTTTGTTGTTGGAAATATATTTTATTTGCAATTTAATTTTTAGTAACGAGAAATTTTTTTTTATTAAATTCAAAGTTATTTATTAGAACAACATAAAATTACAGACGAATACTCAAAATATATATGTATTTTAACCGAGCCTCATAAACTGATTAATTTGTGCGGGTGAAATTTTAAAATTTCTGAATTTTTGAGGTGACCTACTAATTAATATAGTAAAAATATGTTAAATTTGTTTCAAACACTCATCTTTTAACTAGATTTTAAATTTTGTAATTTGTTTTGAACAATAATGAAAGTTAAGCGGGAAAAATGTATTTACGGCAACAATCCGAAAAAGCAAAAATCAGTTCAGAAAAATCTTAATAACTTTTTTGTTTTAGAATGTATGGGTAAGTATATATACATCATTTAAAAGGGCATAAAATACCCTACAATTTGCTCTACGATGGTTTGCCCAAAGATGGCGCGTCAATCAATTTTTTTTTGAAAATATAAATTTTGGCGGCAATTTTGAATATTTAGGAATCAAACTTGGTAGGTTTATTAAGGATCATAAGAGGTACATTTTTCCTTATTTTCATCAAAATATTCATACTTGTTGCTAAGTAATTGAGAAAAAATAAAAAATCTGTTATATGCGCAGTTTGTAATTTTTTTTGAGGTTATAAATTAAGTTATAGTATTCCGCCTCCCACAGATCGATAGAGGAGTTCTTTACGAGTATTAAGTAGAAGCGGAGATATTTGCGAAAAATCAAACCGCAAACAGGAAAAATCGATGAATTTCCGGAAAAGTCGTGAAAAAAGTACCGCGCGGAAAACGGATTAATCCATAAACTCAGTTATGAACTTCTCTTGATCCCTAGAACATTTTAAAATCATAAAATCGCTGTAGGGAGAGATTGTTTTATTAAAAAAAAATTTCGGTTATATGACTCCACTATATGTACTTCTAGATTCTACTAGTATATTCCAAAAATGTATTGAAATGGTAGTTAACCAATAATCTAGCCTTATATTTCAAAAAAATCTATAATAAATAGTAATCTAAACATCCTGGTTTGGTTTTTGTGTTAATTATGAATAAATAATTAGCTAGCTAATAATTATGAAAGTATTCAAGTATTTATTCATGCTTATACAAAGAAAATTCACAGAAGAGGTCATTGAAGTATTGATCATTTTTTATTTTATATTTAATATCTTCTTAGAATAAGTGTGTTTCTTATAAACAAATTTAGTTTATCGTTTTATATTATATACAGGTATAAGTCCAGGGTGAGTAAAAAATATGGAATATAGCTTATATTTTCTAAAATATTCATTATTTAAAAAAATGTTTTAGTAAAAGTTTTTAGAGAAATTATTTCCTATGTAATGTTTACGTTGCTATGGCATTCAACACTATTTTTTTAAATGATAACATAACATTTTATTGATTTTATGAATAGATCTTATTTTTTGCATACAACCCTGTAAAATTTTAATAAAATTGCAAACGAAAAATTTTGAGAAAAATTTAATTTTATAATTTCATCTCACATTAACTACAACTTAGTTAACCAAGTAAGCTTTGAAAAATGACTGAAACTTGTAATGTATCAAAAAAGAATAATTTATATTATTTTTATACCAATTCAAATAGATCCGTGTATTGCATATTTAATGCTAATAATAAATGAAAACTTAAAAATCATTTGCATATAAAAAAATTAAAAATTGTATACAAAAATGCAAGAAAAAATAAATATTATTTTTGTTGATAAATTTAACGTTTATTAGTTGTCTCACATACGAATTGCTATTAAATTTAAATTGTTATCAAGTTTACAACAGCAAGTAAAATACTGTTGGATTTTTTAAACTTGTTTTTACTTATAAGGTAGCATGCTACTTTTATTATTATTTTTTTAGTATCACCTCTTCAAAAATAAATACATACATATTAAAAATACAACTTGTTTAAAAAATGTTCATGTAATTTTATAAAAAAAAAAAAAAAACAACTATGATGTCATTGTATATTATTACATTATTTTAATTTTTTTCTACAAACATATGTTAAGGTTTAATATAATTATTCATAAACTATGGGAACAATAAGCATAACATATAATGCACCTGGATAGAGAATCAATACATAATGTAGAGTTGTAAATACTAGAAGATAAGATAGTGGCACCAGTTATGGCCGCTAGGTTTACTGTTTTTGTGATTGACGTAACTATTTATTCAATTTAATTACCAAAGTCCGCAAATATAGTCTTTTTATAGCCTTTTATTTTGTTTATGTTTTTTCTCCAGTAATGGATAGAGTAAAACCAGTAATGATCACGCAGTGATGGACACTTGTTAATGATAACAAAATGATAAGTACTACGACACAAATGATATGAAAGAAAGTATCGTCAAATTTGAAACAATGTAAAGCAGTTGCTATGATAAAATTATAATTAATAAATAAATTATACTAATAATTAGTTTAAATGTCCACCATTTTGACTGCTACAGTTAAATGTATATTCAGAATTGGTAGTACTCAAATATCAACAAATGTTTCTAATTCAGTAGGTATATTTAATTTAAAAAAATACTGGTGCCATTACCTTAGTTGTAAATAGATATATAGATGAAATAGTTTACCCATTGCCAAATAAATGTCCTCAATAAATTTAAAAAACTAGCCTAAATCAGTTAATGGAAATTTTGAAAGCCATTACCAAATATTTCAACAAAACCGATAAATAATTTATTTACTCTCGAAAAACAACGGTTGTAATGAATTATGTCAACGTAAAGTTTTCATGTCAATTAAAAACAGAAACCGTGTACAAAAATATATACAAATAATTTATTCATCAGTGGCGTACAGCGAAGCAGAGAAATGAAGTTATTGTGATTACTCTAAATATGTTTTCGGGTTTTCTATTTATTTTTAGTGTCTGTATGTTTGTTTCTACGTTCATATGTGTATATATGCAACATTTTTTGTTTGACGATATCTCGAAAGCTGATTAATAGATTTTTATGCGTTTTTTGTACGATTTCTCTATCTAAAATAGATCTGATTAGTTATAGAATAACAAAGTTGTTTGTAATTCCTTTTTTACGAATCTTCTTGTATAACTACAGTTGCTGTAGTTCTATAAAATATATATAATCCTCAGTTTTTTATTTTTGATTTGTGTTTACTCTTTGTAAAAGAGCTAATTTTAATCTTATTTGATTCTGTTATAACGAGGTAAAACCCTCAATGAAATATAAAAAAAACATCCTTCGACATATTAAAAAAAATCTCTTTCTTTAAAATTAAAAGTACTGGATATTTCTGATGTCTATAAACTGAAATTTTGATACTTGTCGTTCTTATCTGTACAAATTTTTATATTATTTACGCTTTTACGCCTATGATATTTATCCATTATGTATATGCGAAATCAAGGTCACAGTGAAAACGTCAGGTATGAAAAAACCGCCATACAAAAACAGATAACAAATTTCATCGCTGATTGTTATTAATTACATTTGCCTTATCTGATGTAATGATTGTTTATAATTGACTGAATATCAATAGTCAAAACAAATGGTTCTTTTTAACAAGAAATTCTAAAGTCATTGAATGATGATAATCATGTTTTTTTCTTTATTCTACTGAATAATTTAATAAATGTAATTTATGAGGACTGATTGAATAGCTTTTTTAATTTTTTAAATTTGAATTCTGCTAATTACATAGATTTTTTTTGGACATAAATGTTTATATAATATTATTTCCACGCAATTTAAACTAATGTTTCATCTTCGTTATCAACGATTTTAGTAGATTAAATATGTAGCCTTTATAATATATTTTATAATAAGTATAATATTAGTGTATAATAAAAAAAAAGCTACAACCACAATTTTTATACAGAGAAAAAATATTGTAAATGGTACGGTATAGAAGTAAGATTAGGTATACCGAAAAAATTGTAGGAATATAAATTCTTAAAAATCTTGATTAAAAAATGTATTTATACATTTCTTGTACATGAGTATAAAAAAGTAAAATTTAATAAAATAATGTGCAACTTTCTATGTATAGAATTCGATATGCATTTATTATAATTATTGATTGATTTCGATTAGTTTACTATTACTGCACAATATAGGTCATTTCAGTAATATCATATGCCAGGTCGAGTAAATAACAACAAAAGAGGAGATGCTCATTCAAGAGATCAGCCCACTATATTATATATGATTTGATCACGCTCTTTTGTTTTTTCTACTGAGTATTTATTGTGTATGACGTTAGGGTAATGCCTTTTGAATACATTAAGCACTGTCAATTAATCAAAATATTGAAGTAGGCGATGAAATATCTCTCTTTTGACACTCGAGAAGGCGTAATGAATGCGAATTTTTTGCAATTTTGTATATCCGATGTGGAAGAGAATGTAAAATATTTGTAAAATGGAGAGCTATGAGGTTTGAAATATTCTGATTTTTTCTTTTAAGTACCGTTTTATGGATTATACCGCAGGCCTAGGTTATTGCAGTATTTCCAATACATTAATTAAATGTTATTTATTTTAAAAATTGAAAAGTGATTGAAAAATTTGTAATTTTTTTTGTAATATATCAATTTGTATAGTCTGTGCCAATCTTTTTACAGGTAATATATATTTACAGGTATAATATATGTATTTTTGGGAGAATTGACTTAGATACAGGAATTCATTCTATATAATATCTATCTAATATCTAGATTCTAGATATTATCTAGAATGTTTTTCTGTATCTAAGTCAATTCTCCCAAAAAAGTGACTTACACCACTATGGCTTTCACCCCTTCATATATATTAAAAAAAAAACTGATAATGTTTTACAGTTTTTTCTGTATGTTCCTACTTGACACGAAAACTACTGAACTGATTTTGATGGAACTTGAAAACCGAAGACATCATGATGAGGCATGATTGAATTAAAGCAGGCCTGTATTAATTTACAAATAAATATATGTATATATAAATTACAAGAAAAATCAAAGAAAGTTGTGATATCGATATAATTAAACCAAAAATTTATATATATATCGGATAACTATAAAGGCTCATAATATATTTAGAAATAATAAGTCACAATTCATATTTTATAATAATATGTTAAGAGAGTACACATTTTAATTTTGAAATAAACGAGAGGAACTTCGAAAAAAAATTTTAAAAATTAAATATATTTTTTTAATACATATCTTTATCTTTATATTTGCGATTATAAAGTCTACTGCGAATTAAAGTTATGATATAATATAAACTACTTTTCTAATAATAGAAAAAAATCACTACAAAACAAAGAAAATGTATGCATATTGATATTATACGTACCTACGTGGTTATTTTTAACATAGATTTAGTGATAAGTAAGTACTAAATATGGTAAGGTGATATAAAAATAAACATTTCTATTTTGTATTTAGTATAATATGTAATCGTTGTTATATTTTTAGATTTCACTTGTACTTATATAATAATGTTTGTATGGTAGGAATTAAATCTCAATTATATTATTATTATTAATTTGGCGAACTTTCCACTAATATTTAAATATAATCATCTTGATATATCTAGAATTAAGTAGGTAATATCTTATTGGTTGTATACATACAAACTTTAGGTACTCATTGTCAGTAATATATAGAATGTCTTTTTGACAATGTTAGACTTAAAAATAGGTAATATAAATCATTCAAATCTATAAAAGTATTGCATTAATATCCATGAACAAAAACAGTCGCTTTTTTTCAAAAACATGAATGCTGTTTTAATTATTCAAAGTAATAAATCTTCATTATGTTTTATTTTTTGTAGTAATTAATTTCAATAAAGCAAATTATGTTTGTCTTATATTTTAGCCAATAGATATATTAACGTTTAATGAATAAAGTAATAAAGATATCCAAATTTAATTTAAAGGTCAAAACACATTATAAAAAATAAGGAAGTAACTACTTGTGGTGTATAATTAGAGTATTTGAAAAATTTTATATTGAATTTAAAGTGATATTAATTTATTGTATAATTTATTGGTAATATTTGTTTGTTAGTTTCCAACAGAAATGGAAACAAATAACAAATAAAAGAATATTAACAAACAACAGACAAAAACTATGGTTATGACATATCAAATACAAATCCCCTAACCATAAAAATTGTAAGAGTTTAGACTTACACGCGTTTTAATAGTAATGCTATCATCATCAGAGTCTTAAAGACACTATTTCTTTAAGACTCTGATGATGATAGCATTGCTATTGAAACACGTGTAAGTCTAAACTCTTACAATTTTTATGGTTAGGGGATTTGTATTTGATAAAAGAATATTGTTTTGTATGATGCAGAACTATCGTTATAATTTTTGAATTATTCCTATTTTCTGAATATGATGATATCATTTCAACAATTATAGTTTCTAGTAATATTTTCAAACGATTTGAAAAACGTTGTAAATTAAAAAAAAACCATATTGCATGGTCATATTTTGTAATAAAAAAATAGTAAAATCGCGGCAAACGCTATAAAAACTTTAACGATAAATATTTCATAAGTAGAAACATAAAATAAAAAAGGCGAGGCGAAGGTATGTACAATGTACGCACATATTCGGAACTTGTCATACCTTTTAAAGGTTAATTGTTTGAATGTTCGTAGGTCGACAATTGGTCGCACCCTTTCGTCGATTGTACGGAGTTTTCTAACTATTTATATCTTTGCTATTTTCCCCCGTACACAACCGATTTATTGGTGTACCATGTATATTCCGACACGCGATATTCGTTGTGACTTTTTTACACTTCGTAGTGCAAATCTATATAGGTATATATTTGTGTTATTTATTTACATTGGGAAAGGTTGGAATATGGATTTTGAGGATATAAGCCGCATCGATTTGGTCGTTCTATCGGCCAACGTTTCGTCGCACATGGCAATGGACATATTCAGGTCTCTATTGAAAGAAAATCACTTTTATTAGAGCCCTGAAGATGTCCACTACAATGTGCGATGGAACGTTGGTTGATAGAACGACCAAACCGACGCGGCTTGTCCCCAGAAATCAAGATCCATATCAAGATCACCGCGGAAACAATAACTTCTGGTTCTGATGTTTTTTGTTTAAAATAAATATTTTATTATCAAAAATTCAATAAATGTTTATATGTAAAAATGTGTCGATAGTGTCACCAAAGCCGTGCTACTAAATTTTGTTCAGATTTTTTCAGCCAGTATTTACCGAGTTAGAAAGGGGCGGAATAAAATAAATTACTGAGTTATACATTTAAAAACATATTTTTTGCCTAGCTTTAGGTCTTTAGCAACCCCCCACCCTTCCCTAATTTAAAAAAAAAATTTTTTAGTATCTTTGTTTAGAGGGCATCACTTTACATCTTCAGTAAAAATTTCAAGTTTCTAGCTTATATAGTTATACGAGATATTTTGCTTTTACTGAAAAGGACAGACGGACGACGAAGTGAGATTAATAGGGTTTCTTCGGAACCCTAAAAGGCAATAAAATATTTGATTATTCTTATTTTGTATTCTTTGTTACTTAAGTAACATTAGTTAAGTTTTGAACGACTCAAAAGTAATGATTCATAAATATCTCTAAAGTAAACATTATTAATATTTTTTATTCAGTAAACAGTCATTAACCTTTTTTATTTGTGTTTAGTTTTAACACATTCAGAATACAAATGAGTTGAGCAAATATTTTTTATGTTACTTATAAATTATTAAACGTATTATAGACATTCTTCACCAGCGATTGACAGTATGATTTATTATGAATCATATAACAAAATTAATATAACAATAGAGCTAATAAAAGTGAGGGTACTTGGGTTTCGCTATTAAAGATTAATGATCTTATTATTAATCAGCTAGGAGACAAAAATAACTTATTTTAATTATAATAATATATATTTATATAATATAATATATATTTCACCACCGAGATTTGGAATTGTCTTGAATTTCAGAAGTACTATAAACAATAAATGTGTCTGTCACATATGAGAAGTTAAAATTAAATTATACAACTATTGATTGCAATATATTGCATATTGATAATCTTTGCTTATTTGTCAATACATAAAAAAATACCTTTGTGTCGTTCATATAATTGTATGCATGTTTTATAAAAACAACATTTTTCAATTATATTTCAAGTACATCAAAAATACTGCTTTACATGTTTGTTTTTTTCAAATTGTGTATAAAAAATATGAACTTTAGTATTTTCTTAATCAATTCAAATGTTAGAATTAATGACCAAATATACCGCGCCCACTAATTAGTTTTGCTTATATTGATGTGGCTTTTTATACGCTAAGAAATTATCATTTATGGTTAATTAAACACTATATAAATAGTGTTTTACTGATTTAAAAAAATAAATAGATTAAATCTATATATGATGATTTTTGTTGACATTTTGTAGGTCCTACTGATATGGTGTTTTTTGTTTCATTACAGTGAATATAAATGCCATATATTGACATTTATTAGATGTATATTTCATGTATATACACTAGGGTGTTTATTTCGGTCCCGCAGGCCTATGTTTTAGTTTAGGATCAAAAGTTAATTGTCACAAAATTTCAGACTCATAGATCAAACCTGTGGACGGCAAAAACTGAGTCTTTTTCCCATTTAATTAACATGGGAAAAATTACTTTTTTACTTACGCGTGAATATCTCACTGAAAAAAATTTTTTTTTGAAAATTTCTCAGGAGAATATTTTGTAGACAATTAAGTGGTCAATTCATAAATTCAATAAATTTTAAGAAATGTTTGTTTAAAAATTATCATAAAAATTGGATTTTACTTTTTATGATAATGTTTAAACGAACATACCTTTAAAAATATTCGATCTATGAGTTGAGTTATCACTACTTATCACGGACATTAAAACAATCGCTTTTTGTTAATAAACCCATGTACGCAAACGAGCCGTTTTAGCAGTCAAGCAAAAGAAAGGACCCCGCACAAAAGCAATGGATTTTGCTTTTTAGTTGAAAATTTTTGTAAACAAAAAAAAGTTGTAATGCGTGTAACCTACGAAAATTCATAATTTCTGCTCCAGAGCGATTGTTTTAATGTCCTCGACAACTCCTGAACGTTTGTCAGTAGGTATGTTTACGGGACATGCTGTTTAAACTCTGATGACATATTAAATAAAATTATAATTAGAATAATCGTTTTCTTGTCGATAATTTGAATTTATTTTAATGTAGATTTGGATGTAAGGAATTGTTATGAAATTAATATTATAGAACTGGTTGGCGTACTCTGGTCAACCTTTATGCCCTATGTTTCCGTTAGTTATTGTTGTTATCTTGTTTTATGTATCAGTCCACAAGCTATGCAACAACCGAGTGTGGGTGTATAGGTTATTGATTATTGAGCATGGAGTTTATATTGAACCAACCCTTTGTCGCATAAAAAACAAGACAATTTGTTCATATTCATATCAATATATATAAATCACAGAACAATCAATTTTATGAATCATGTGAAAATATTATAGTAGTTTACCGACATTCATTAATATAGTATTTTTATTTTATTCTGTGTCCAACTTTGTTAAAATTAATTGAATAATATGTAAATAATCAATACTGATATATTATTATACCTATTTGTTTTTTTGTTCCAACTTGACACGAAAACTACTGAACAGATTTTGATGGGACTTCCACTATAACAAAACATGACACAAGAATTAGTTTAGTAGTTGTGATGTTCATGTAATTAAATCAACACTAATGCTGCAGTGGTGAAGATGAGCTGCCTAGATTTTAGAGCAACCCATCGTATAGAGGTATTCGTCGATTTTTTAAATAAACGCAGGTAAAAATGCGGCAAAATTACAGTGAATAAATAGTGCTTCACTGATTTAACCAAAAATAGATTTTTGTTGACATTTTGTAATAAGCTATTTTAATATGATTTAATTTTCCATTAAATTATACATATGATATATATGTAGATATATTTTAGTAAGATAATAGGTATGTTAAAAAGTGATGTGTGCCTCATCGACATTAACGTACGGTCGATGTGAAACTTCTTTTGTTTTCATGAATCAAACATATTATTTCAACGTATAAACCGTATATAAATACGTAGCACACAACAGCTGATGCATCGACACCGACCTAAACTCGTTGACTTGTACGCATGCACTATTATTTATCCATTTTTCTCGTATACATCTACTCATCGCTCTCTTCCTTAGCGGTTCATGTTTGATTATTTGAAAATAACGTATCATTTTGATTATTTGATTAACATATCGAAGTCATTCCAATTCACTAGTCTCGCTAAAAAAGTTTTACTTCAATAAAATAATAAAAAATACAAACATTTTCAAAGTCATTTACATATGCATTATGCATGTATTGAAATATTACTTAGGTACAGTTATAAACGACATCTTTTTGTTAAATTCTTGGTGATGCATTGCACATGTACACACATGTACATACATTACAACTGTAATCAATATAAAACCTACGCCCGATGTTACAAGGGCCGATATAAAATACTTATAATATATTGCAGTAATATGTCAGTACTGATGTTTGCATCAAACAACAATGGATACATTTAAAACAGAGGTAACTCAATTGTTTCCCACTTTGTATTACAGTATTTATTCTTTATTACTTCATTGTTTTTAAATTGCAACACATTTTATGGTAAAATATACAGACAAAACTTGAATAAATATTTGTCAATGTTAACAGTCCCATTGGCATCCTTATCAAGAATACCCTGTATATGTGATCAATAAAAAGCCATAATCAATCACTGTGACACGCAGTTATTAATTTGTAAAGCTATTACTTTTATCTAGACTAAAGTTCCTTTAGACCCAAAACCGCGTTGGCCGCTATCACTTCATTAGATCCTCTATATGTCATTCGCATATCTGATGCACTATAATTGATTAATATAAATTAAGTAATTACCGTTTAATGAAGATAATTAATGAGTAAGATCCAACGGATGTCAAATACTTAATTGTATTTACAAGATAGTCATGGGAGAAATTATAAATGAGATATTTAATAATGATGTGGTTTCGTTTTGTGTATTAAATAGTTATAGCTATCCAGTGATGTTCTAATGGTTGATATATTATTAGAAAACGATAAATCAAAATCTATATATTAAATTGAAAGTTAGATAGAATGTTTGTTTATTTTTATTCCTGAGACTGTAGGGATATGGTGTTATTAACAATAAGATCATATATTATAAAATGAATGTTCGTTTGTATGAGGCTTATAGACTCGGGAATTACTGAACCGATTTCAATGCGATTTTTACCAATTGTTAGATAATTTTTTGTGCATGTTTGTGGCTATTAATATTTTATGAAAACCTAAGATTTAACATAAAAATACTATGGAATAAAGAATTCTCTAATTACGGTTTGAATATTTTATTAATTTAGGTCAGAAAAAAACAGTTCTGTGCATGTTAGGTGGGAATATTGGGTAGGCATGTTGAATATTTTAGGTGACTATGATTTTGTGGATATTAATCCGGGTAACATCAGGTCCAATGCGCTAGTGAATAATAAATAAAGAAAATAGCTACGAGTATAAGCAATTGTTTTTAGTCACCAAGAATATTTTAACCTGTTTAAAGAAGTCCTTCTTATTGCATATAAACTAAAATAGTTGAAAATTATACTTTTTGGTGTCTAGTTCAGATTTATTCATTTAAAAAACATTTGCTTTCTGTTTTTTTACTCATCACTGTTGACGATGAAATACCCAAGAAGATACATCATATCCTAAAAATTAATATGTTATCCTCTATTTGTATAATTTGATAAAATTGTTCATACTTACAAATAAAATAGAAAATATTGTTTAAATTAGACTATCATTACATACCCGAGACTAATTTTAAATAAAATTATTTTTTATTTATTAATTATTTCATGTTAATATCTTTATTCTCAGACTGCTATAATTTGAAGTCATAACAGTCGTGAAAAATGCATTATAGCTGAAACTGTAATCTACTAGCCAAGAATTCGACCTCTGTATCATCAATATGCAAAATTACAGACACGGCAACATTACACAGATAAAATTACTACGCAATTGACATTGTATCAAATGTTATATGGAGCGTGGTACAGCGGTGCATTCAGGTATTCTACAGATGGTGCAACGTCAAAGCGGTGTTTCCTGTAACCTTGTCAAGGTGTCCACATTTCTGGTGAATAATTCAATTCACGCGTTACATACACACGCACATTTATTTACTCACAGACAGTGTGTGCGGTTGATGACCGTGTTTATAAGAACTGACCCTCTGATAATAGCGAAGTCTGTGGATTTTATCAACACTCAGTATTGAATTATTACGTTTTTTGTTACAGTTTTAATGTCTATTATTGTGGTTTATATATTTTCAACATTTTTTGTTAAAGAAGATAACCAATATTTATTAAACCTTTTGTGGTTGGAAACTATAATATTTATTATTGCCGTACTTGCAGTAAATTGGTTCTAGTATAATGTTATACCCCCTTTCACTTTGTCGTAATTATTTTCTTTTTTTTTATGAATAATATAATAATAATAAGATTTTGCTATACCTATATATGTATAGGTATATATTTACAAGCTATTAATATAAAATAGGAGTCTCTTAGTTACAATTTAGAATTAGTTACAATGACGAATGTATAGAACATAAATCAATTATAATGATTCCTTAATTGCTTGAATATTTTTTAAATTCAAGTATAAATGATGATAAAAAAAACTGTAAGTATTTTTGCTTTAATTAATACATCTTCTAATTTAGTAGATTTTTAATACCACTGGAACACAAATTTTGTTAAATCTAAGTTTTTTACGAATATTTATCGTAGAAAACTATCATAAAACTGCAAGCTAACTTGCATGTCATATTTACCGGATAAATGTGGAAGACTATTTATGTTTTAAAATAAAATAAAAATAAAATCAGAAAGATTAAAGTTCAATTTATAATGCAATCTGGTATAATTTCCATATGTATGTGCTTGTGCATATATCATAATAATTTGAAGTTTATTACATTTGATAGGTACCTAATAATATGCACCTAATCTTTCGGAATTTGAGAGCTAATAATTTTTATTTGACCTTACGGCACCGGTAATAATATGATAGTTACTGTTTCTTTTATTATTTTGAATATTAATGTTTCCCATTTGCATTTGTAAGTGTATGGACTGATATTATATTTAGTGAAAGGTTTTTGAAAAATATTATATTTTATTGTTGTGATATAAGAAGTTATCATTGTATAATTGATTATTGATATTCATTTTCAATCATTACATACAAATTGGAGAAAATCCGCTTGGAAATAGAGAAATTTGTTCACATAAGTTATTTTCAATTAATTTCGACATTATTTTCGTACCTCGTCGAAGAATCGATTTAATATAATCATGCATATTAACACTTGATAAGTATGAAATATTCTTACAAATCAAATTCAATTGTAATTTTAAGCGTTTGAATTTTACGTTTGATGAAAGATGGCCAGTTATGAATCCATAAACTTTCGAAATTAAAGGTAGCAACTGTGTTAAATGATTTTTATGATGCGTTACTCTAGTTGTTCATTGTGTTTTTTAACCTTTATTCACAAATATATGTATATTCCAACATTCCAAGAATCACAGCAGAAGTTCTTATAATTTCATTGTAATACCGTCGAAAAATCGTGTCCGAGATCAGAGCAGATTTTGATTGTACTACCTACAAAACATAAAGAAAAGTTGATTTTCGCATGGCGGCTGTGCGTGTGTCTGGATGTAGAATTTTCATTCGTTCACGATTACTACTGTATTATCTCACTAATTTTGATAAGTCTTGGTACATTTGTATTTCAATTGAACCTAAGGGATATTTATTATTTGTACGTGCCTAAACACCTATTGAAGGGGTGAAAACTACTCTCAAAATTTAAATTTTAAATACTAATTATTACGTCACTGATTCATGTTGCCTTGGAAACAAATGCAACTAAATTAAAATTGTCAAATTAGTTATTCTACAAATGTGTATTATGTTTTTGATATTAGGACATTAGAAAAAGTAATATTTATAATACAAAGATGAGTTTTATTTCTGAAAAATCCCATTGAAATTTTTCATTTATTAAAAATTATTTAAAAAGATATTAAAGAACATGGAAGTCATGTATACCGATATTTGATATTTTAACATATGGTCCGATAAAAATGAAATCTAAAAATATCAACATAACCTTCAGTTTAGGAAACGTTAGCAAATCTTTAATAGTTAAACATAAAAAAAACTAATAACAATGTTATATTTGTCTCACGATTTTTGTCTCCATAATCGTTGAGGCGTGGTTTACTGTACTTTTTCCGTCATTGATTTAAGATCAAAATCAACAATGAGATAAAAACTAAATTGGCATATTCGCATATGTCTCAAGTCAAACATTTATCTAGCACGTTGTAGAACATGTTCAACACAACGGATGCAAGGTTAATTAAAAATCATAACGGATGTTCACTGTTTATTGATTGCAAAAATAGTATCAATATTTATATTACGTAATCTTCGCACTTTGTAGTTAAAATTTAATTAGTCGATGGAAACTATGGGCAGGAATGGGTTGATGAGAATTTGAACTCTATAATTGATAGTTTACTGACTAGCCAAGTCAAAAATTAAATTTCTCGTTGAGATTTTTCATTTTATTAATGAAACATATTTAGAAAAAATGTGTGATTAATTATTTTATTTTTTAATTTTATATTCAGTTTTGTGCACCTATTTCCAGGGCTTTTCATAGATGTAAAGTGACACGGGGAAATCATATTTTCGTGTTTTTTACGTTTTTTCACCATTTATTTTATTATTATTGACATTTCTTATGTTAACTTACTAAATATAAAAAAAGTATATATAGTAAAGTATAATTATAAGAATTAGGAAAGGTTGATTTTCATCATCATTAAGTTCTTCAGGAAAAACCGTAACTATGGTTTCAATTCACACAGATTAAATTCAGGATCTACGGAAGGAAATAAGTTTACAACAAGTTCTGGATCTTTTCCACATACTTACAATGTGTATCAACCAATTGCCTCGTACTCACATCCGAACCAGCCACTTCCTGGAGGCGTGAGTATCACCTCCAGGTGTTAAACAGCCGCATGGACTTCCTCTAGCTTACAGTCGAACGGACATCTATTCTAACAGCAATCCGCATGAACCACCTCTAGTTTATTCCGTGAATGGGTTTATCAACTCAAGAAGCTCTGGTGGAGCTGCACCTTCTTATACATACCAAATTGATGATTATTTATCCCGGGGTTCGAACAGCCAATTAACAGCTGGATTGGTTCTTTGGGAAATATCGAAACACAGATCTCATTATTGTGTGAATCATTCAATGAAGAATAGTTCAGTTATATCAGAAGTACCTATAAATGAGGAAATTGTACCTGGAGAAACTTATATAATTTTACCGATTGTATCTATGTGCTAAATTTCAAATTTTTACGTCGAATTGTTTCAAATAAAATCTCTTGTGACAAACGGATGGTCGGACATACACCGAAGTGATTCCATAATGCCCGGTATTATAAAGGACCTAACAAAATTTGTTAGCTAGCAATTACATTCAAATGGGGTATTAATACTGTACTAGTATCTATAGATTAGTTATGGAATTTAGAGCAGTGACACTTCAATTAATTGTAACACAGTTGGCATCTTTGACGGTACAAAATAATTTTCATAACATCACCACTGTTTTAATACCGTTTGTATTTACCTTCAACGCGTGCGCGAAACTTGTCAAAGTCATCAACAAACTCCAAAAGAACTGTCATATAAGTTTGATATCTCAGTTGAAAGTGTTTGTTAGCTAACAAATTTGTTAGGTCCTTTATGATACCGGACATAAGTGTTTCGTTTTTACATAACACTAATAAGAGATGAAAATAAATCAATAATCCCTGATAGTATTTTATAGATAAACTTGTATTCTGACACGCTCGTAATATAATTTCATAAATCTTTATTATGATTGCTATTATAACATACATTCAATCGCAATGAAAACAATTTATACAATTTCGAAAGAGCACGTGTGAAACTCAATTTACAACCAATAGAGAGAAAAATTAATTGATTTGTCAGTTAAGTGTATGAATATAATATTTCTATACGTACTGCAATGTGTACTGATCCATAATTCAACGTAGCTGCAACCAAGACGCTTTCTGTTTACCTTATAAAGGAGATTTCAATTTGTTATAACCATATGGCGTTTCTTCTAGGTACATGTTTCATAATCCGCGTTTATTCTTTTTTAAAATAAAATATCTTGTTATTATTGTGTATTACAGTTAAAACGGTAAGTATATATAAGCAAAAACTTACAATAATTACGGTTAGGTTATATTAGTACTGGTGTGAAATACTACAAAGTTTCCTTCATCGTTTATCCGGTGATGATACATTAGTACATAACTCATTATGCTTCTGTAGGAAAAATAAATGTTTAATGACATAATTTCAACGCAAATGAATTTTTATGATCTATTTTATATTACGTGTTTTTGGAACTGATTTACCAGAACTGTATTTTCTTTTAAGTCTTGAGGCTTCCGCGGTGTTCTTGATATGGATCTTGGTTTCTAAGTGTAAGCCGCGTCGATTTGGTCGTGTTATTGGCCAACGTTTCGTCACACATTACAGTGGACAACTTCAGGGCTCTTCTAAGAAAGAGAAGAGCCCTGAAGATGTCCACTCGAGTTAATGATGTGATTTTTAAATATACGCAAAAATTTTGAGTATACAAATAATATCAAATATAAATCTATTTCATAAACCGGAGTCACCGCATAATTGTTTAATAACATTATTATACATACAGAGATATAAATGATTCGATATACCTAAAAATGGGTATGATATAAATTATAAATAATAACTTAACGTTTTTTTTTCTATTCATCGTTTTAAAAATATAAGTTTAACATCTACTATGCACAAGAATTTTAATTTTAAAATTTCACGTTTGTAAGTTATGACTGTAGAGTGTTCGGAGACTGATAGACACACAGACGCCATCGCGCCGTCTACAAAATATTCGTACTCGATTAAGAGATCTTTAAAACCTGAACTGATATTAAAATATCAAGTTTATTATTGTTATTACTATAGTTATTTATACTCTACTTATTTATAAAAAATATATTAAAAAAAAGATAAAGTAATATAAATTGATATTGGTTAAAAAGTATTCATATGGGTATGAAAAACACTCACATGTTCAATATCATAAAGTACTACAACAGTAAACATTTTTAAATTATAAAAATTTATAATTCTTCTTATAAAATGCTACTTTTTTTGGTAATTATGAAACCTGTTAAACCATATGGTTCTTTAAAGGAAGTTTCGTAATGATAATAAAATTTCAATTATAAAAAATGTTGCATTTATAGTAATAAAATAATTTAAACTGAAATGAGTTTCAGAGTTAACTTCACATAGTAAAAATATATTACATATATATATGTAATTATAGAAAATTACGTGTGAATATATATGAACCATATGTTTATTGAAAAAGTGATAATTTATTGATTTAATTTATTGAAATATTTCTGTTACTACATAATTTGATTTTCTATCGTGTGAGTAATTGCGAATTACATGCTCATATATTTTATGATTATTTTAATTATATGTAAATTTTAAATTAATATTTACTTATAAAAATATCATATTAACATCGCAAGTTATAGCATGCTGAATATAATGAAATAAGATTTATAGTATAGTGCAGTGGCTCTCAAACTTTTAAGCGACAGACTCTAATTAAAAAATTAACGAATAATTAAATTTAAAATTTCGATTCAACCCGTTTCAGAACCACTGTTGCAGTGGGTAGATTTTTTTTGTTGAGAGATGGAATAATTTATGATGTATCTATTTTTATTAATTAAAATTAAGGTATGGTTATGACTGCATACCAAGAGACTATCTTAAATTTTGACGAAACGAGATCGAGACGACATTTACTTTTTTATCAATGATAATTAATACCTTTACATATGCCTTGTAATGTGTTTTCTGTTTTTCTTCAATAATTTCTTTATATTTTCTTTTGTTATACTTTTGGAATTCTGCATCACCCAATAATTCATCAACCAATGTAGTACGTATTTTTCCTTCTTTGTACAACGGTTATAATAATATAACGGTGAATCAACAACTTTTCCAACTTGAAAATATTTTGGAAGAACTTTTAAATCATTCTTTTTCTAAAAATGTTTAGGATCTAAGACAGAATGCATTTGCAGAACTTCTAAATCATTTTTAATTTCTTCTGTTATTTCTGGAGCAGGTAAATTGTATCACTCTTTTCCTTTAGATTTTGATTTTTCAATCTCTTTTTCTTTTTTCAATTGCATCTTTCCTTTTCTGTACGAAGGAATCTTTTCCAATGTTTCAAAACCAGGTTGAAATTAGATTTTTCCAACAACTTATCTAGAAATTGAAGTCAAATATTAAATAAACAGGTTTTAAATTAATTTATTTTTTAAAAGATAAGTTTTTTTCGAAAAAAAATCGGGTTGTATTATACTACTTTTTGTATATTAATTAATGCGTAACTGTAGTTAACCATAAAAAAATTACTATAAAAATATGAAAGATTCGTTATATTTCAAAATTTATTTGTTTATATTAAATATACATTTTTTAGATTGTAAAGTAAAATTTGTTTCGGTTACGGTCTCGATTTCAGTCACGTGTGCGATACGAGACCAATACGAGATTGCTTCAGTTACCACGAGACGAGACTTACCTAACTGTTGTCTCGTGTGTAGTCCTACATGTAATATAGTTAACATTTCAATTCGTGAAGAAATGTTGGCTAAAATGGGCAATTATAGTCTTATAATCATTCTCAAAAATCACGGAGTATATTTATAATGACCTTAATAGTTGTTTCAAGAGTAATTTGTTTAATGGGTTAAGTTTAACTATTCCAACTATCCGATTTATTTAAATGTATGACTATAACTCATAAATAATGGAGTACATAAAAAAGAAAGTGTTTTTTGAATTATATGATAAAAACAAGACAATTCCATTAGGATATAATGATATCCATTAATATGTCTAGTTGTTGTTCGAGCAAATTTAATTTCATTGAAAATAAATGAAAATTTTATTAGAAATCAATAAATAAAATTGTTCTAAACAAGATAATCTAGTGTTGTATTTAAAGAACAAATTATTAATACAATTTGAACGAATTGGTTTATAAAATCAATATTTGTTCCCTGAACCTTGACACTAAAAAAAGTATAATGTGTTATTTGGAAGGTAAAAGGGTTCCCGTATCTATTGAATCAATTTTATGCGTTTTATTTATATTTTTATATTTGTGGGGATGTGTAGGTACATATGAGTGCACTGATAAAGTTATATATAGTAGAGCTTTATATTCGTTTACAAACTATCTCATATACAGATTATGTTTGTAGGACAAAGTAATTGTATAGGTACTACAAATGTGTGTTATTGTTATTTGTAATAAAATATTCATTTTTAATAATTGCTGTTTTCTTTTCTTACAGGTCAGTAGAGTGACATGTTGACAAGAGATAGAAGTAAATATGCTTGTTAATACTTATTTTCTGTGAGTATTGAATTATAATTAATAATTCAAACATTCTTTTTTTTTAAATTATATATTTTAAAACTTTTACATTAACTCATTTTTAATAGGTTGTAACTTTAATTGAGAAAATTTTACAATAGATTTAAGATGATTTAATAATTGTGTTTCAACTTGAAAATCAATTACGACCTATTAGAATCAGTTCATTAGTATGTAACTTTTTTATAGGTGTGTTTATTAAAACATTGATTTTTTTTGATATGGTTATTGTGACAAGAATTTTTTTTTACTTTTGAGCCATTTTAAAATATAATAGTAAAGTCAAATTATATTACTTCACTTATAAGTATTATGATAACAAAATTAGAAAATCGAGAAAAATATACTTCAGAAATATTCCGAATTAATTTTGAGTTTCTGAATTAAGGCAACACAATTGTTTATACTTACCTAATAATTCAATTTAACAGTTTTTGAAGTCGGTTTTCTTTTTTCTTTATTAAACAGTTTTTTTATTGGCTTGGTACCCACTTCAAAAAACTGTTTTTAATTATTAGGTATAATTTTCAGTGTTTTTTTTGAAGTCGGTTTTATTTTTTTCTTAAATTTTTTTTTTATTTTTCCATTTTTGAGTAGTACATCTTTGAAGTACATGATCAGATTCTGGTGAAATTTATATGGGACTTTTTGGGGAGTATATACTCTTTCAAATAAAAAAAAGTTTCATCGAATAGGTGCATATTTGTCGGAGTTATACCTGAAAATGCATAAAAAAATATATACAGAAAAATTGAAAACTCCCTCCTTTTTTGAAGTCCGTGGTCAGATTTTGGAAAAATTATATGGGAGTTGAATCGGATGTATACTCTATCAAACAAAAAAAAATCGTCCAAATTGGTGAATGTTTGTTGGAGTTATGTCCGAACATACATAAAAAATATATATATACAGATGAATTGGGAACTTTCCTCCTTTTTTGAAATCGGTTAATAAAATTGTTTAATCACGTGTATTGATTGCATTTGTTTACTTATACGTACGAGTATATTCGTATGTGTATGTGTATACAATTTTATCAAATATAGAATAGCTGGCATGTAGGTAAAGTACGAAAGTAAAATGTTTACAATTCTATTGTACTCGTTTTATGAATTTATACTTTCTTTACTAAACTTGTCTCATACTTATAATATTTTTATATCACAATAATTGTGACTGACTTCCTTGTGTGCGGCCTGTTTCTAGCACGACAATAAAACTGTAATGGAAAAGGCACGAGGAACAATAAAACCTACACATGCCGATATCATTTTGGACATGTCACCTTTGTGTGTGTGTGTGCGTTCGTGTGTGTGTGAACTCTCGCTTATTACACAATTAAAGATATGTGTCTTTGATACGGATCAAGATACAGTTGATCCGGTAAGAACGTATTATCTTGCAAATGTTACTGGGAGAAAAAAATGTTTTATGTAGAGTGAAATTTATTATGTGATTTCTACGAATGACTAAAATATTAATTGTTAATATTTTTTAAATTTCTATTTTGTAGGTACAGTCGCATGCAGAAGTGGGCGACCACTTTTCATTCAAATTCGCTTATCACAAACTTAGGGCTCCTCCCATTTGATATCATTTTTCCATATACAAAAGACAGATATTTTGAAACTTATTTGCTAGATAAAGAAGTACTCTTCGTTTATAGTACTCATATATATTTGTGCGATTAAATTATTAAGTAATCTATTGAAAATTGTACAAATAAATTTTGTGGCAATAAATATTTGGTATTCCGAATTTTAATATTTAAATATGTTAAACTTGATATACAATTAATTATTGAAATGGACGTATATTTGTGATTTTATTTAAATTGATGTAACTATATAAGCTTCGTCTTAGAAAAAGATAACCGATGATGTTTGTCTTAATATTTTTGAATCTGTTGTTCGAGATTCTGTATTTTAGGGTGGAAAACGATTTCTGAATCACATAGTACATAATGCTGATTTTTTTTTAAATCGTAGTATTGATGGAAATATCCATTTTAATTACTTTTATCACGATGTCTGTGTATCTGTCTGTGAACGCTGTAACTTAAAACAGATAAAAAATAGAAGGCGAAATTTTATATTTAGTACTAATATCGATTAAAGGATATATTCATTATGTTTATTATATAGTTAAACGAATATTTTTATTCCTGCATTAGCATTTTTGAGTTTTTATAATATAAAATATATTTTTTTGGTTTTATATTTAATGTGTAAACATCAAATTTAATTTTCTATAATTAATTCTCGATCATAATATTAAACTTTCATAATAACAACAAACATAAACATAATTTATTTCACAAAAAGTAACGATTACTGTAATATATTTCATCGAATTTGTCGAAAAGTAATAAATATAATTACATGTGGGAGGTTGTATGGAAATTTTTTTTATGTATGTAATTATATGAATACTATACGAATATTTTTATATTAATGTCTCAATCTAAAATGTACTAACAAAGTTTCACTTTATAAAACTGATTCTCGATTTTTTTAAATAAAATAAATTCTATGGATCCTAATTTATGGTACAGCCTGTATTTTATGATTGTTCAGCAGAAATAATACATAATACGAGTATATTAAGGTATTTGGATTTAATACAATAAACATTTTTTTTTCTTTTGATGTTTGTTGCTTTTAAGTTAGGTTTATATAGTACATTAACTAATTTGAGACAATAATTCAACAATTTAGTATCATTTATGATATAAAAGAGCTTTTATAAAATGGATTTAGCAATTATGTATTTTCTTAAAATGGTAAAAACAAAAATCTCAAGAGTTCCAAGAACTACAAACATTGTTGCACTATACAAATAAAATATATTTTTCATTTAGATAAATAACAAAAATGACAATAGAATTCAACCCGACTAAAACATCTACATATATAGTTATGTCAATATGTAATTACATACCAATATATGCACATGAGAAGGTCAAGTATGTACGAGTACATTTATACCAATTTTTACTTTCTATATCTCCACTGTTTTAAAATACATAAGAGTAAATAGTTTACTTACTTTCATTTGTTTAGATTTATTACACACGATTTATTAGTAATTACCGTTACGTTACACTTTCTTTGTCTATCAACATACAGAAGTAATCATGACGTCTTTTTTTATTAAGCAATTAGGAGCATCTTCCGGTATTATAGATGAACCGTTATAGTAATATTTAATATCGTAATTTATGGTGTGGTTTCGACTATTTACTCGTAGGTAGTTATCAAAATTATTATGTGAACTGCTTTTGTGTATCATTTTATATACATATATTTGATTGGACTTTATTAAATTGTTACGGTTTATTCTTAAATTATACATATATGCCTGGTATAAAACTGTTCTTTTGCGAATTGGAAACATTCATATTATTGGATTAGTGTTTGATATGCTTATTTTACATATATTTTCACATGTTATTCAATTATATTTAATGTAGGTAATTTTAACATTGACATGTCTTCGAAATGATAACTACACCTTTTCTTAATAATTACCTATCGACCGTTTGAGAGATATCAGCGGTATGTAAACTTTATTAGTTTGCGGACATTCTAATTTAAAAAAAACTGAGGACCCCATTCAGTTAAGTATAAATATGATGAATAGTTATTTTTATTAGAACACAAAAACAATAAATTATTTACTCAATTTACACAATCAGCACGTAACCACAACTAATTTGAATTCATAGTAATTTTTATTTAACAGACATCTGATAAAAACTTTGTGAACCTCAGTTTCCATTGCTTTTGATATACATTTGACATATTACATACTTTGGTATAAAACATATCTTTTTAGTTCTTTAACGCCCCCCTCCCACGACTTTACATATTCAGTAAAAATTTCAAGTTTCTAGCCATATAGTTTACGAAAAATTTTGCTTTGACTGTGAAAGAACAGACGGATTAAATTAAAATGGTTTCTTCGGAACTCTAAAAAAGGATCAGTTTTTCGAATATAATTATTATAAGGTGTAACTAAAGTTGATATAATAAATATTCATTCAGACATTATAATAATTTAAATAAAAGTTTTATTACTTTTCTTTATTATATTTATTCCTATCCACCCTTAATGTGAAATGATTGTACCCATAATCATATGTTAATAGTATCATTAAAATACAATGCTTTCTTATGACTGTACTTACATATACATAAATGAGTAGGAATTTACATAAGAAAGACTATATAGTTTACAAGTCAAAAAAATATTTAAACAATAACAAAAGGCAATCCGACAAAAGATATCCACATCGATTCAAAGGAAAGCAATGTTACAACATTTACTGTTATAGAAAGAACAAAAGTAATTACTATTAACTAACACACGTATACGTATATAGATAGTGGATTTATTTGATAAACTAAAAGGTTATCTATGTTCAACGATGCATTGTTGCTATTTTTTAAAGTTAATATTATTATACTCATATGACCGGTATTTGAATTTGCTCTCGAGCAAAAGCTAGTTTAAATGTGGGGTATTAAATATAAATGGCAACCCACTGACAGTTCTAATGAATGGAAGATACTTGTCTATTATATCCCCGGCATTTGTAGATGTGCAAGTCTCATGTATTATAAGATATAATCAGTACCAATGTGAGTAAAGTACCTATGTACAATTAGTTTTTATGCATAATTTAATTACTATGTTGCAGTTTTCGAAAATAATAAAATTATTATCTATTTAAAAATATTTAAATTAATAGTACACACTTTACACACATTGGCGCTGATCAAATCATACACTTCATGTCACTTGCTTTCTGCAAATACCGGGGATATAATAGACAAGTACTGAATGGAATAGTTTATATGAATGACCTTGACGTATGCGCGTTAAGTAGAAATTATCAATCTAAAAGCAGTGGTGACATGTGTACTTCAGAACGATTTGACACATCGCAGATAACGTAAGCTTAGTTTTTGCTCTAGAATAAATTCTTTATAATACCTACCCGACATTATAGATTATTGATAAAACTCAACAAGTTATTTAAAAATGTTATCCCTCTCTCCCTTACACAATTTAAAATTTCAACCGATATTGTATTGTCTTCTTTATAATTAAAGTAAGATGAAGACTGAGATATCAAACGAAATAGTGAATCGATATAAACTAGCCAGCTTATTTTGCGACCTGAAAAACCTTCTGTCTTTTAATTTGTAACGAAATTAGTTCATTTTGTAATAACAATATTTAACGATACAATTATTACGACATAGAAAAAATATAATATTAATTTAAAGAAAGTGTAATAAGTATCGGCTATAATAATAAGTAATTAAATATTATAAAGCAAGTTATAAACTCTACACATGATACAGATTGCTAGTAGGATGTAGTTGAGCTGGAGTCATTTAATTAATTTAATTAATTGTATTCAGTATTTTTGAATATTTTTTTTATAAATTCAATCATTGTCTTGTAAATTAAAATCTTATATTATTGAGCAGCAAAGGAGGAGATCCTTCTGTGCATGTCAGGGCATGATTAAACAAACAGTATTGTGGGGGTGTATGAGGTGTTAAATTTTCTAATTTTTACATAAATTGAAAAAATGTTTTTTTTTTAGTTAAAGGTGGTTACTTTTCTCCAAAAACAAACAGTAGGTACCAACATAGAAAGTAAAAACCCCGTATAACATATTGCACACGAAATCTGCTACAACGGCTGCCGTTGCTTGTAGCGCTTTCTCTTTGCTCTTGAGCACGCTGTAACAAGATCAGCCGCCCACGTTCAAACTCGCTCTCTATTATGAGCTGGTCTAATTGCTTGACACTCCTTAATTCGCAGTTGGTTTTGTCTAACCATTACATAATAGATTGTGGAAGTGTACGGAAACGGCGTAGTTCTGGATGTAAGTTCAGTTGTATTGTTTCGGTTTTAATGAGTTTTCAGGGTTATACTAACAAGTTCATTTAGGTTAATATTGATTTTGGTGAATTTTTACATTTTACGTGATGTCTGTAACTCAAAACTTTATATATTACTTACAATTAGTACTTTGATTTGGTGTTTTTATAAAAATAATACATATAAGAAAATCAAGTGGAATCCCTGGCAGATATTTTGTGTAAAAAAGTTATAAAGATATTCGTGGGATGCTTTTCATCCCTAATTGCAATGTTTTCTAATAATAAGATTATGATATAATTGTAACGTAAATTATAGCACCATCATTGACAGCTTCTGAAGATGACACATATTTGTGCTGAATTCTTTTTCAGTTTTAGTTTCTGGAACGCTTATTACATGAAATTGTACATATACTTATATTAATTAAAATAAAGTTGAAGAATTTTAGTGAACAAATAATGTATACATTCTACGAAAACCATTATAGTTTAAATATCCTTATTTGTTTAAAAAAATTATGTTACAAACTTGAATATGTTAGGAAACATTGTTAAAAACATTTACGGTATTCAAACGAAAGTAAACATTAAAGTACCAAGTTAAATAGACTCACGTACTTCTCAATACCACAATTGTTATGTTAGTTAAGAATTGAAAGAAATATTTAGTAACATTTTTACTATACGAAGGACAATGGTTCGTAAAATATGCACGCACATATATTGTTTGAAGGAATTTGCATTCGTTAAAGATAAAAGGTGAACACTAATGTAGTAAGAAAATAGAATTGTTTTGTATTTATGTAGTTATATATTATAAAAGCTGGATTTCTGAATTTTATTGAATTTTTAAAATTAACTCAAGTAGGTATTGGTACCAGTTATGGCCGCTGTAAGAGCAAGGTTTACTGTTTTTGTTTTTGACGGGTATTTCTTTATTTAATCAATTTAATTACCAAAGTCCGCAAATAAAGTTTGTTTTTTTAAATTATAGCCTTTTATTTTGTTTATGTTTTTTCTCCAGTAATGGATAAATTAAAACCAGTAATGAGCACACAGTGATGGACACTTACTTATGATTACAAAATGATAAGTACTACGACACAAAAGATATAATAATTAGTTTAAATGTTCGCCATTTTGACACCTATTGGCCGATTATCATCAAATCACGCTGTAAGACAGTTAAATGTATATAGATTAATATTCAGAAATGGTAGTAATCAAATATCAATAAATATTTCTAATTCAGTACATTTAATTAAAAAATAGCCATTTCTAGGGTCAGATCCAAGATTGGTGCCAGTACCTTATTCGTGCTGATCTGAAAACAAATATTATGGTCATTTTTGACTGACAATACTGGACACATGTATGTATTGTTTAATCATTTTTGAAGTTGTTATATTATAATAAACTACATATAACAGTTAGAATTGCATTAGAACATATTTAGGTATCTTTAAAAAAACATAAAATACCGCAAAAACTCACTATAATGGCACTTATAAAAAATCTGACAGAAAATTACTATTATTATAAAAGAAATGTTGCGTGCTATGGTAAACAATGCAAACAATAAACATTTTTCTAACAAAAAGAAGTTATTTTATAAATAGACTATACGTCCAAATACAAACCGTTAGAGGATATAGAAAAGACCATAACCTATAATAGACATTAATCTTTGTCAAAATCTTTATAAATCGTTGTTGTTTTGTGCATATAAAGAGTTGGTGTACTTCGTCCAAGTTCTCATCGGTCAACCGTTAGTTTGAGGTAGTAATAATATGGACCCGTGTTCTTAAAATGTATATAATAATATCATAAACTATTCTCTACATTCTTACTTTTTTAAATAATATAACTATGTACATAGTAAATGCATACATAGTTATCAGGTGATAAAAATAAATGTATTTTCTGTAGGTATTTTATACTAGAAATAATTATAGTTGTATCTATTATTTCCTTCGATATCACATTTCTTCTAATAGTCGAGCGGTTTACCGTCAAAAAGACGCTTAGAAAATTGGTATATTTAGTCAGTACCAATTTTTAAGCGACTTTTTGACGTAAAAACGCTCGCCTATAAGAGATATTGAGAAAATAAATTTTTTTAATGATATTGTAAATAAAATTGCATATTATAAGTTTATGTGTGGCCGAAAAAAGGTGTATAAAAAATGATATTTAAAAAAAGAGGTGACCTATTTACGAGTATTTATAATTTATTTAATTCACAATATTTATTAGAAACTTTCAGGGGTTAAAGATATGACGTTTTCAGAAATTTTGACCAAACAAAAAAAAAACACGGAAAACTAAATCGGAATAAATGACAAAAAGATCGCTGTTCTTTATGAACTAATTATATAATTTTAATATGTTGGTTGAAGTGTCCTAAATGAGCATAAAACCAAAAGTCAGAAAATATGAAAAAAAAAATCTAAAAATATTTTCTCTAACATTCAAAGTTCAGTTATTACTCATTACAAATCTGATTTTATCAAATTGCCATTAAATTTTTAATGATTGTTACCGGTGTCTATTTCTTTATAAAAAGTCGGATTGTAAATTTTTCTCTGACACTTATAGTTAGTTAATTTTTTGATATTATTCATAAATATATCTGTTTATCTTTTTTGTGAATTTTACTATCTAATATTTTTATTTTCTGTCATTTGTGACATTTCATTTTCCTTTTTGTTTAATTTTAACGATATAAAAAATAAAATACATTTTTAAAACTGATAATTTAAAATATAACTATAATTATACTCATTACGTAAATAAAAATTGTATTCGGTAATAAGAAAATAAATTTCTAGTTAATAGAATTTATAGCATAAAGGAAGTGTAAAAAATCCTAACCATTAATATTTATTTATTAGTTTCAAGAATGCGGGCCCAGCTAGACCGATCTAAAATATATCCTATTATTTATAAATCATTTTTTATATAACAACATCTAATGATTGGATGAGATCTTTTTAAAGACACTTTCATGTCACGATTACATTTGTTTCACGCTGGGACTTTAACAACTATTTGCTTTGTAATGTGACTTACTATTTAGATTTTTGATTCAATGTAAGAAATGTCCATAGTAGGTAATTTTAAAACTAACCCAGCCACAGAAAAGATAAAAAAAAAATTCTAAATTTTTTATGATTTTCGGATTTTAAAAGCAGCTGAAATATATGTATAATCAAAATGTTAATAAACAA
The DNA here is from genome assembly GCA_961205875.1 of Sialis fuliginosa. Classification (NCBI taxonomy): domain Eukaryota; kingdom Metazoa; phylum Arthropoda; class Insecta; order Megaloptera; family Sialidae; genus Sialis; species Sialis fuliginosa. The sequence goes on from OY540812.1 coordinate 17,383,755, forward strand.
GGAATATTTTTATTATATACTAGATTTTTTTCTGTGACTTACTACAATAGAAACGTAGGCACATCCCCACCACGGCGGTATTGGTGATGGGTTAATTACATTAACATCATAATTACCTGCTTTGATTACCCTTTTCATTTTTACACATATTTCATTTATAAGATAATACAATTTACACATTTTTCTTTATATATACGCGTCTGACCTAATTACTCAATACACATTTTTGGACCAGTTTCATCAATATTCATATTTATTCATTGGTTTTTGATCTATGAAGACCTGCAAAGATCTACCAAGATATCTGAAGATCGTTGTAACGTTGAAAATTCATGAATTTTCAACGTTTCATTCACTTATCACTCTATCACTTATCCGTCAAGTCGCATCAAACTCTGAAAACTATCAAAATTCAATATATGTATTGCATATACGATTTATAGACTCAAAAAAACTAAATATTTACATTAATATGCAATCAGATTTATGTTTAGTATTGATTACAACAAATTTAATACGTTCTTATTTCTTGTAACTTTATAATTTTATTGTCGATATTTAAAAATTACAGTTGTAATAAAATTCTGTTAATCCGTGAAACCGATGGTTCGTTGTAATTCGATATCATATTCGCATAAATAATAAAGAACAAGTAACGTACATTGTATTGCCGAAAACTAAATTGCCCTTTGTGCTTCTATTAAAAAACAACATGCAAATTTTAAATATGCTTTATTAAGAAACAGTTAACGTGTATTATTATGATTTAATTTCAGATACATATCTCGGACATTTTACTTTGTGATTTAAATACCGTATATCTCGAAAAGAAATTAAATTGATTACGGTTTTTTATGTTGAGATTTTAGAATTTGATTGTAGTAATATTAACTGTAAGGTATTCTATAACGAACTCAATAGTATTTAAAATTTTACTTGACTTATGACTTTTAAATAACTCTTAACCTTAACGGAACAGGATTTTTCGCAGGCCTCCTCCTAGACACTTTTTTGACAGCGACAAAAAAAGCTTGTTAATTCAATGTACCAAGCGAATCGGGTCCAACTTAGCCTTATGTCGCTAGATTAAAGCCTCGCCCCCCCCCCCCCCCCCCACTCTGCGTGAATGAATGACGAAGAGATCTAAATTGATGAAAAAATGAAGATATATTTTTTACAATTTGATAATTTTGATACACAATCATCAGATATTGTAATATATTGTATAAAAAACAAACACTATAAATCAGGAGTGGATAGAAGCTGACTCGTGGACCACATTCGGCCTGCTTGAGTAATTAGCCGCGTCGATATTTTGATTGCTATGCAAAATCAATATAAAATTAATTAAATCTTTTTAAATCTAACTTTATTGTCAAATGTCATACGTTAACAAAATCGTTTGGCATTTAATTTTAATTTTGAGAGCTTATTATTCGGAAGACATTGAAATAAATGTTTTGGGGAATTTATTATTTGATCAAGAACTATGTTTTTCTCTAATTCCACACAAAATATACTTTTATACTTTTCTTTTTTGAAGGAATACAAAATAAACTGACGGGGGAGTAAAAATTGCGAAATAAAAACTTTCCAACATTTAATGCAAAATAAAAACTGACCCATTAGCATTATATCACTAAAAGTTTGGAAATATAAGTAGGTATATTCATGTATCTGTACAATAATTGTAAATATTTGCCCACTCTTACTATAAATAAGTATTTTTTCTTAGAAATAAATACACATTGTGAGAATAAAAATATTTTGATATCATTATACCAAAAAAAAATCAAAAGTTTAAGGGAGAAAAAGGAAATATAAAACAACAATAAATAAAATAAAAATAAATAAATAAATAGATCATAAAAAAACAAATACCTACGCAAGAAAATAACTAAATAAATATAAATGTAAACACATTCAGAAATAATCCAAAAAGAAGAGTCTCGCAATCCATAGGAAAAACTGACCAAAATAAAAAAAAGTTTGGAAATACAAGTAGATAACATACGTTCATCTGTATACAGATACAATATTTACAATTATTGCTTTCAATAATTGTAAATATTCGCTATAAATATAGACATTTCTTCTTATAAATAAATACACATTTATTGTGAGAGCAAAAGTATTTTAACTAGCATTATTCCAGAAAAAAAAATCATAAGTTTGGAAATACAAGTAGGTACATACGTGTATCTGTACAATATAATGCACGACAAAATTGGGTATGTGTTTATTATAAATGTTATTTCTATACATTTACCGCAGAAGCAGATGCCCATATGTGGGAAATCAACTACTTGCATACATATACAGTCATGTGTTCATGTATGTATAGTATATCTTAAGAATCGAACATAGCCTGTTCAATTATTTTAATTTAATAAGTCGATAACATACATGTTCTGTAACAATTACAAAATGGTTTGTTATGGCAATAACTTTGCTAATTGGAAAATAATAATGGATAATTGATATAGCATTATAAATAAAATATAATCTACATTTGTCACATTAATAAATATATATTGCTTGTACATAAATAAATAACATATACATATATTGTTTAAATCTATAAATAAACATTATTTAAATGTTGTTGAACTTTACTGGAATGCAATAATTATTTCTATATGTTTTATTAAATATACTTACCTAAATATGTAAATATGTAATTATTTATAATTCAAAATTCTCATTTATTCATTCATCATCCTTAAAAAAATATCAAATTATTTACATAGTAAATGAGCAAGTAATAAAATCTAATAAAATAGTCTATGTACATAAGTGTTTAACTTAGATAAAAAATTAAATTTAAAAAAATACAAGATACAAATTGAGGGGCCTGGTTTTATACACCTCTGTTCTGAGAAATAATCTGAAAATCGATAATAAGTAAACCCATAGACATAGATCATGGACCGCGCATCTAACTCGAAAATAGAGCTGTGTCAAAAGAAAGAGATAGAAAATGATTTGGAATATACTTGTCATATTTAAACAGGAGTAAGTAATTACTTCATTCTTCTTAGAAAAAGAGATAGATATATCCCAAACGCCACTGCATCTCTCTCACTATTGATTTGGCAACTAAGTAATTTCGGTTTTTTTCGTCAGACGGCTTTAGTCGTTCTTAGTCGTTCTTCTTCATTGCAAGCTTCAGACCGCATATGGTATTTTAAAGCTGACGTTTCATAGATTATTTCGTAAAAAAAAGTTTCAAGTTTTGTTGTTTATTTATTGTTTTGCATTGATTTGAAATGGAGATTCCAGCCGGTCATTTTCGTCACATTTTACTTTATTACTTACGAAAATGTAAAAACGCAGTGCAAGCCCGGAAAAAGTGTGATGTGATGTGATGTTTATGGTGAAGATTTAATATCAGAACGCCAGTGCCAGAATTGGTTCTCTCGTTTTCATTTAGGAGATTTTGACCTTAAAGAAGCACCATGCTCTGAACGCCCAACTGAAGTTGATGACGACAAAATAAAAGCAATAATCGAGAATAACCGGCGTAGTACAATACGAGAGATCGTAGAGAAGCTTAACATATCACATACATGCGTTGAAAGACATTTAAAACAACTTGGTTGTCGTTAATAAGCTTGATATTTGGGTTCCTCTCGAATTGAAAGAAATTCATCTCACCAAACGAATTTCCATCTACGATTCATTGCTGAAACGGAACGAAACCGATCCATTTTTAAAGCGAATCTTAACGGGCGATGAAAAATGGGTTGTTTACGATAACATCGTGCGAAAAAGATCGTGGAGCAAGCGATATGAGCCTGCACAATCAATATCAAAAGCCGATATTCATCAAAATAAGGTTATGCTGAGTGTTTGGTGGGATTTCAAAGGTATTGTTTATTTTGAGCTGCTCCCAAAGAACCAAACTATCAATTCGGATGTCTACTGTCGCCAGCTAATGAATTTGGATAAAGAAGCGGCCAGAACTGGCAAATCGTAAAGGCGTCATTTTCCATCAAGATAACGCCAGATCACATACATCTTTGGTCACTCGCAAAAAATTACTGTCGTTAGGCTGGGAAGTAATGCCTCATCCACCGTATAGTCCTGACTTTGCACCATCAGATTATCATTTATTCCATCCACTTCGAAACCATTTGAATGGAAAAACATTCGATTCAAATGAGGCTGTCAAAAATGAGTTGATTTAATTTTTTGCCTCTAAAAACCAAACTTTCTACGAAAGCGGAATTATGAAGCTGACTAATTATAAGTTGTATTGGGAGTAGTATTTTTCTGATTTTTGCTGTTGATGTTCTTGCTCAACTACAAACATCCGTATTAGTTTTTTTGATTCTATGCAAATACTTCTGACTAGTGCATGGTTAAGCTTCAACCTTGTAATCATGATTGCCATGTTTCTCGGACATTCACGTGTTTCGTACCATGCTTTTCTAGGTATTTTTGTTTGTATGAGAAACAAGTTAGTTCCTTGAATTTAGTTGATTTTGACAATTTTTAGACCCATATGATTATACTTTTCTTAACATATTTTTAGTCAGTACTTACGTCCTTAAATTTTTCAATTTTTTAGAAACATGTAATGGAAATGTAATACTAAAATGGGGTTTAAGGGGTGAGATCCACTTAGACAACCGAAAATACGCGAATTTAAAAGATTTTTTTGTGTCGAATCTATTAATTCTACATAATTAAAATTTTATGTGCGTATTATTATATCTTTTAATTTTCAAAGTTTATTTTTTATTTTTTCAATATTTCAAAAAAAGGATTACTAACGGTTGCCGCCTGAGTTGTACCACGGCGTGAAATCTAGCGTATGAGATTTTTAAGATCCACACATTCTGTATAGAATGTGTGGATCTTAAAAATCCAAATAAAAATTAAAGTTCTAAAAATGGTACGTGTTTGAAAAAAACTTTCTATTTTTTTATGAAATTTTTACTATATTTTTTAATTAAAAAGTTTTAAAAAAAAAAATTTCAAGGAAATATAAATATAAAATAAGTGTGCAAAACTTCAAAATGGTCGATCAAATAGTTTTTGAGTTATCTTGAACGAGGTTTACAAAAAAATGGTTTTCAGTAAAATGCGTTTAAAGTTTCAAATGGTAGAGTTAATAACTCAGTAGCGTTCACAGATTATAACTTCGAAAGGACTGCGAATTTCACTCTAAATATTTAGGAAGATATTTTACATATATTTGACTAACATTTTATGCAAAAAAAATTGAAATTTTTGAAAGTTATAAATGGTTCTCCCCCCCTTAATAAATTAAATATGTATTATTACCTTTTTCTGTAACGTAAAATTGTTACAAAAATGGAGTTAATCGTTTTGGTAACTGACCCCTTCCCCCTAAATTACATGCTTGCACGTGCATACAAACACATAATATAGGTATGTGTGTGTGGCACGTATAAAAGTCTCTGATCGGCCATCATTATCTAATTCTGCTCTCTATAATCGAACACCGCGCGCATAAGGTATTCTGTATCTAGACGTAATTACATAACCTCGCGTACTGTCGTATAAAATAGGATGGCTTTACTTGAACATGTCCCAATGAAACTTGTAATATGTCACGATGGAATTTATTATTTTTTTTCAAATCTGTGTTCTTTCTCTTTTTCCAATTTTAAGATATACTATAAATATGTATAAGTACTTGCATATATGTTAATGCGTCATTTGGAGAAAAAAGTTAAAAAATCAATTGAAACACAATATATTTTAACGTTATTCTTATAACTAATGAAGTAACCAAAAATAAATAATAGAAATATGCCATCTGCCAAGTAAATGCACAGTGCTTCCTCGTGATAAATTCACCAAAGGTAGTTCATTATTGAACAATTTTAATATAAACCGATAAAGTTAAATTTAAAGTTGAGATAAATCTTTGTAAGGGAATATTTTATAACAACCGTGGTAGACCTATTTTATAGGAAATTAAATGTCTATAAAAAAGATTCTATAAAATGTTTACATAGCATGTATCCTTCTTGAAATATCTTGAAATAATAAATATTTTGGGATGTCATCACTCCCCTTTACACACAATTTTGATTGATTTTAAAATGGAACCGTCCTCGAGCCAGACCCAACCATCCAACCAAGTTTCATTAATATCGGTTCAGTAGTTCATGAGTTATATTTGTGACAAGGATTCAGGGGACACACGCAGACACAGACAAATAGACAGACACGAAAAGAAAAGTGTTTGTGTTGACCTGAAACAGAAAGATCAATTTAAAATTTTGAAATTGGAAAACAATTTTTTGTCTCATTCTAAAACGATCACAAAGCTTATCTTATCTTCGATATTGCGAGGAAGCAAAATGTTCAAAACATTTTACAATTTTTGATTAATTATTGTTGATTTAAATTTAAGCAATATATGACTCGACAAATGAACTCTAAAATAAAAAAACAAAAACAATACAGCATTCCTATAATGTAATATGGCACTGGGGAGTTATACAAATCATTAATAAATACATATGTACAAATTTACATCGTCAGATTACGTTTAATAATGCAGGAAAAAAATCAGTATTACATACCAGCATGTGCAGAGCTTCAATAAATGATAGCGAAAAATTTATTGTGAACATAGAAACTACATAATTGCTTGTCAGCCACTTATCATTTCTAGACAGATTCATGCACACAAAAAATGTGTGTACATACATATTATATACATATTACATATACATGCTTACTTACATATATGCACATGTTCATGTGTATGCTAGAATAAATGGAAAATAAATAATAAAAAATAATATATTATCATGTAAAATATAATATCTACTGTACAATTTGTTTGAATGTACAATATTTTCTTGTACGAGGTTGAAATAAATTATTATATTTTGTAACTATTCGTTTTAAAATAAGTAGGCATACCAGTTTGATATAAACAATTATCACTGAATATGTGATTCATTTTTCTATATAAAGAAAAAGACGTTCAAGTAAGTGCTTATTAAAAAATATTTTTTCTGATATTAAATTATTCTGAATAAAAAAATATGAATAAGATGTTATAAATTATATAAAATTTATTCAAAGCTTCTATATTCTACAAAAATGTTAATAGATATATATACATAATTTTATGTAAAAGACAATTACAAATAAATGCTTCATTATGTGGAATATATTTCTCTTATATCCAATTACAAATCAAATTAAATTCTTCGAACTGATAAAAAATCAACACAACGACAGTTTTATCACAGCCATCTTGGATTCGTCCGGCAGAGATTTTAACGAACAACAAGACAGACAACCTGATGAGGAACTAAATAAATTGTAGTCAATCTTTTGTGTGCAGGTAACGACAAGCAAAAAAAAACACAACCTATTCTCCTTTGCGTTCTTTTTTAATGATAGATGCAACGGTCAAGATGTAAATCTTTTGAATATACAAGTGGTTTTGTTATAATCAACTAATTGAACAAAAAAGGAACAAACGTTTTTGTGTATGTATGTATGTTCATTTATTTGCAAAATTGAAGATGTATTTTATTTAAAAATAAACAGGCAGTCAAAATTTTATTATTATTAACAGATTTGTGGGTTTATTTGTTTGTAACATACGATAGTAATATAATGCACTGTGTTATATGGGTAAGCAGTAGAGAAAATTGTAACGCAAGCCGCCGAAAACGCTGATAAATGTACCGGAAATAAATCAAAACATGTATTAAATTATTTGGTAACCTTCCTCTACGAAATCTTAATAGCACTTAAACCGATTTGGTGACATTCCGATATCCACCTGGGCAATGCCAAGTAAAACAGCTTGTAGGTAGATATACAAAATTTGAGAATCTTGTACATCTTAATAAGATGCACGTGTGTTCTTACCTGACCATGAATAAGTCACTTGTAACACACACTGAATATTTCTTATAAATTATAATAGGTATATAAGGTTAGATAATATATACCTACCTATACGTATAATATATTTAGTAAATAAAAATCTTGAAATCTACAAGAAATTCTTAAAAAAATAATTCAACAAAGGTTCAACCCCGAGTAATGGGTCACGATGTACTATCGCCGGTACCTGGCTATTTACGTAATAATGCGTTTGCATTGCGTCTTCTTCAACCACGGACCATTTTCACACAGTAACCACTATTGGCGTGACTAATTGGCGAAGGCACAGGCATTGTCTAAGATAGATCTTCTAAAGACCATCTCTGGAGACGTGATCAGGTTAATGTACCGATATCAGCGGTGGCTGATGGACTCGGCCCATTCTGTATCACGATCTATACAATGTTGGCGGGTGTTGTTTCACACGGGTGACTTTAAACAATTAAGGGTCACGAACTAGGGTCAACTAGTAATGTATTAAATATTCGCATGCAGGTGGATTCGGTTTATTCTGTATACTTATTATGATATAAAATGTTGGCGGGTGTTGTTTCATACGGGCATGTTTGTTCCATAACTACAGTCAACTAGTGTTATATAGTAAATGCTTATATACATATATATCTTTAATATTTATGATCTACTACGTAGATATAATTTCACAGCTTTTGGCTACGTTTAACTTTTTTTTGAAAAAACATATTTAAGGCTTAATAAAAAATATGTTATTTTTTATTACAATGGACGATAAAAAAATATTTTTGCTTTTTCCTAGAGATATAAATAAGTAATTTCGAAGGTTTTTGGAGTGTTAAAACTGAATCCGTAGCCCTAATGGCTCTATTACGCCAGTTTATCGTGATATTTTAAGCTGAATGCTAAAAATAACTATTTTTCCCATATTTATGAATAAAGATATTTTTAAGCAGGTAATTTAAAAAAAGTTTTCGTTCATCATTTCATCTTTAAAATGAATTTCTACATTTCACTGTTCGATTATTTTCGTATAGATATAAGTACTTGTTTAAGATAAAGTGACATTTGTTATATTTGTGTTTATAGTTATAGTCCATTGTGTATATCATCCACTCTTAAATTTTTAAATATCATATCTTCAAACTAGGAAAAATCATAATAAATTTAGCCAGAATAATCATCTGACATTTTTAGTTAAAATTTCGCGTGATGGAGCAATTTGAGAAATGAATTCAGTTTCACGACGTTAAAAATATTTTTAGATCTCTGGGAAAAAATGTAGTTTATCTGTGTTATTAAATATTTTATAAATCTCATAAAAACACATTAAATAAAATAATAATAAAATAACTTCAATTTTGTAAAAGTTCACTTACACATCCACAAAAGAAAATTCAACACAATAGACAGCACTGTATAGGTATACAATTTTCTCATTCGCAATTTAAATGGAAGATGCAACAAGTAAGCCCGCCAACAACTCCAACTATTCTCTATCTGATATTGAATAGATATGTTAAACAGATAATAGGTAAGGGAGAAATAATTGACAGGCGCCTACAAGAATGCTCGAGCGCAATAAAGAGCTTATGAAATGAATCCGCAGGAATACACAATGATCATCTGATACAGTAGCGGTAATACAATATGCAAAAAAAAGATCTCAAACAAGATTATCTGTATGTCTGGTATTTAACACAACGTATATAACATAAATAAGAAGTGGGGATATCGTATTTGGATAGTGAAATGTGTAAATGAAATTGTACTTAAAAATAATTGATACGTCACTTTTTAATATATTTGTAATTTATTGTTTGATGTGTTATAATCATGTTAAATATTTTCTAACTCTCATAATAAATAAAGCAAGGGCTATTATAAATAATTATTAAATATGTAGGTGTAATAAAGAACTATTTAAATAGGGTTACCGTATTCCAGATATGATTTTTTATTTTTTTTTATTTTACATGATGTTTTTAAATTACTAATGTTTTGATATTAAATGTAAAGTTTCAAGATATTTCCTAAACTATACGACCAAATTGGATGCAGTAAAGGGCAAATTATATCTACATTAAGTACTTATGACGATGAAATCATTTATTTCTATAAGGATTAATGTTTTGCAGGTCATAAGTACACGTAAACAGAACTCAAACATTTTTAATTTTCATTGTAACATAATAACAGTCATCCTGGCTTAAATATAAGAGTTAGATATATGGTGTTGTAGACTTTATTTTAGATCTTTTGATTCTACACAATTATTTACTACATTATTTTGTTCTATATTGAACGGTTTAGGCAGCGTATTGCAAAAGAGCGCACTTTTTTCCGACGTGATTTACTATTATCGTCATTGCTTATTCCTTATGCTACCTAACGTAACAAAATATAACCTATAACTCTCGAGTTATAAGCACACTAACGGACGGATGGACAGACAGACAGACAGAGAGACGTTCAGCTTTATATATGTATGTATATAGAAGAAACTTTGAAACCACTACGTTATGAAAACACATTTTTTTCTGAAAAAATTGGATATCTACCTAAAATATAGTTGTTGTTTTATAATTATGCAATTAAATTGTTTTGTTCAAATAAAATACTCGGATACCAACATTAACGAACCGACAACATTGGACATTCTTGAGGGAACTGAGCTACCCATAAAAATAAAAATTTATATAATTACAATAAAAATATAAATAGAGAGGAAACAATAAATTGATAATTTTATATGTATAGTAGTAGGTATATACTAATCAAATATAGAATGCCTATAATCAAACAAATCATTTTGAAAATGTCAGTCAAACAAATTGATGATACATCATCTAACGAGGAATTCGAATTTAGTTTGATTGGAAAGTAGAATCTATTGGATGTTTTTATTGTTCACTGATAGATGTGGAAAGGTAGATTAATATTATTAGATTAATTTCCATTAAATCAATTTTAATTGGCTTTTGTTCACGATTGGAATACTTTCTATAAAACATTAAATGTACGCCAATGTTTATGCGAAAGTAAAAAAGGAAGGTATTGTGAAAGAATATTGTACGCATACAAATTTTTCTCGTGAAAACTTCTTATTTTATAAGAGACTAGCTGGGCCCACGCGGCTTCGCTCGCGTAGACTACGGAATTATTGTTTAGGATTTTTGAAAAATATAGTTTAATTAATTAAGTACAAACACGATTAGTTATTATTGTAATAATAATTTATCAATACCTAAATTACCTAACAAAAACGAATCAGAAGAAAAAAGTACAAATAATTTGTGTTCTGTTTAAATTTAAATGTTAATTATTGAAAACAAAATTAACTCAAACGTCAGCCGAGGGACTCCGAATATCTACCGAACGTAAGCGAATCCAGTCTGATGTACATCGCTTCGATGCGGCACGACACCATACATTTAAAATGTTACCTTTATAAATATATTTTAAGATATTTTCTAAACTATACGACCAAATTGGATGCTGTAAATGGCAAACTATATCTACATTAAGTACTTATGACGATGAAATCATTTATTTCGATAAGGATTAATGTTTTGCAGGTCATAAGTCCATGTAAACAAAACCCAAATATTTTATGTTTTTTTTGTAACATAAAAGCAGTCATTGTGGCTAAAATATAAAAGTTAGACATATGGTGTCGCGGACTTAATTGAAGAACTTTTGATTCTACACAATTCTTTATTACATTATTTTGTTCTATATTGAACGGTTTAGGCAGCGTATTACAAAACAGCGCGCCGACGGCAAAAATTTTTCCGACTTGATTTACTATTATTGTCACTGCTTAGTTGTTATGTTATCTAACCTAAAAAAATATAGCCTATAACCTGGCCAGAGAACGTACCTATGAATTAAAAAAAAAAACACGTCAATCGGATAAGTGGTTCTCGAGTGATAAGGTAACTAACGGACAGACAGACAGACAGACAGACAGACAGACAGACAGACAGACAGACAGAGAGACGTTGAGCTTTATATATATTAAGGATACGTATCAATTTAATTATATATATGGTCTAGTTTGAATAATTAAATATATATGTAACATATGCTCCAGAGATTCAACTTTGGTTTTTAGATTTTTTTAGAATTAAATGTTACTTAATATATTGAAGATACCCCCAAAAATAAATGAAGTCATAATACCCGACAGGTATTCTTTGTTTAAATTTAAAACACACGTTAAAATAATTTTAATATACGTAACTATCTATTGTATTGAAGCCTTTAATTGGGCAAACAATAAATACTAACTAAGATAAAAATCAAAAATTAGATTGCATTAAATAAAATTTAAAACTGTAAAGGACACGATTTAAACCTTTTGTTCTGTTACAGTTCAAGGAAAAATTTAGATCAAAGAATTCAAAAGATGCCATCCCTGACTTATCGACCTTTAAATTTGCAATATATAATAAATATTTTGGTTCACTTTTATTAAAGAACAATGCCTGTTTTTGTATAAAGGAAATATTTAATTGTTATTACATTTTATTAGAATCGGAATGTAGTGATAAAATCAATAAACACTTCGACATTTAAAATCAATTTGTGAAATCCAGTTTATGAAGAGTTTTATGTGTATGTAAATAAAAAGAGAAAGGAAGTAAAATGTATTTGATTGATTGTTAACCTTCCAAGGCTGTTCGCAATGTGATTCTATGTGTTAATAGATTAATGATGTCGATTTTATAATTTATGAATTAAAATTGGTAGTTATTAAAAATGTGTAAACACGGAAAACCACTAATTAAAATAAAAAAATATAATTCAAATATGTATTTTATCAATAGAATTCATTTAATTTAACTAAATTCTTTAGGATTTTAATTTATGCTTTAATATCTATACATCTTTTGAATGTTTTGTACAGAATACTTCTGTTTAACGAATTTTTTTATTATTTAAAATATATGTCGGCTGGGTCTTCTCCTCTTCCGACAGCTCTTCGTGTTTATCTAATAATATTTTCTTATTACAATGGAAGCATTCACGTGTTAGGTGTTAGGTCTTCATGTCGAGACGAGACTGTCATAAATGGTGAGATGATAACGATATGATATCAATTTTATTTTTAAGACTCGTCGTCTTAAGACATTGTGTATAGTAATTAATATTTAACACGATTCGTTTATAACATAAAGAGATATGAATGTGTAAATGGGTTTTATTTTATGTTTAAATTTTAAAAAGTTTGAATGTTTGAATGATTTTCAAGTAAAAAAAATAATTAAAAATCCCACGAGACTCTCGGTATAACGTGAAAAAAACATCTGCCAAGTATATGCACAGTGCTTCCCTGTGCTAAATTCACCAAAGATAATTAATCATTGAACAATTTAAATAAAAACCGATGCTCAGATAAATTGCTTAGAATTGGTTAACCATTTAATTCTTATACAATTTTACTAAAAAATATTGGTTCGAAATTTTTCTTAAGACGCACCTGATTATTTTTTCGTATATTTTTCATTTTTTGACAATTTAAATCTAAATCTAAATTTATGCAAACGTCAAAATGACAGTTAATATATCAAAGTAAATATCAATTTAAAAAATAAAACACGATTTTTAAAAATAAATTGAGATAAATCTTTGTAAGCGAATATTTTACAACAAACGTTGTAGAACCATGTTAAAGGAAATTTAATGCTCTACAAAAAATAGTCTATAAGATTTTCACGTCACATGTGTAGTTCTTGAGATATCTTGAAAAAATAAATATTTTCGGATGTCACCCTTCCCCCTTAAACACGATTTTGATGATTTTAAAATGGGAGCGTCCTCAAGCCAGACCTAACCATTCGACCAAGTTTCAATAATATCGGTTCAGTGTTTCATGAGTTATGCGTGTGACAAGGATTCAGGGGATAGACGGACTGACACACGGAACGAAAAGTGTTTGTTTTGACGTGAAACGGAAATATCAATTTAAAATTTTGAAATCGGAGAACATTTTTTTTGTCTCAATCTGAAACGATCACAAAGCTTCTCGTATCTTCGATATTGCGAGGAAGCAAAAACAAAACCGATTTAAATTATGACGAAATGAGACTGTTGGTTTTAAAATCCGAGACCGATACGAGAATTACCTGTCGTGTGAAGGCCTATAGTTTGAAGGAGTTTATCTGTAGATAGATTATTTATATATGTAATAGCTTTCAAGTGTAATTAAGAAAGTGAGTAGAGTACTAATACTAAAATCAACTAAATCAAGTTTACATTTTGATCATAAAATTTTTTTTTGAAAATTCAAAATAATATTTATCATTTTAGTAAAAAAAATATATTAATTGATTTATTATACCATTTATATTATTTATAAAAACACTTGGGGGATACGAATTGTTTCTTACAACTCAACATGCAGTCTCTTTAATTCATTGCACGTACAAAAATAATCACATGGCATTTACCGGTAGCAATCGCCATCAGAAACAAACGGGCTGTTTTCAATTTCATCAGAAACCCAACGTGTGTCGATGATAGTGTGTAAATGCAGTCCGCGGTACACTTTCTATTTCTGCTGTAAACAATACGGAACGAGTTTTGTTGTTATTCTTTTTGTCCACGCCACACCTTCTCTCTCTCTCTGTCTGTCTTCCGAGAGCCCGACTCGACCGACCGGCCTTCCAATGAACTCGCCACGATACACGACTTCGTACACTATTTGCACATTGTTACGTTATAGTTGTATTGTATTTTTGTTTACAGTGGTGTTAACTGTGTGGGGAATTGGGAAAAATTAAGGTTTGATTTCTTAAATTTGAACGACACTGAAACAATTTGTGAATTTTTTGAAAAATTCAAATGAGATGATGTTCAAATGTTTTGAATTTTGACTATACCTACCTATTAGATTCTCGACTATAGGGTTTCATACGAGACGAGGCGGGACTAGGTTTATGTTCCGTCTCGGTATCGTGTGAAGTGTCATTTTTTATAGACATATTATGAAGAAAGTTGTTTTTTATATTAAACCTTTCTTTTAATTTAAACAAATGATAAATATTTTTTGCAATCAGCAAATCTATATTGAATCGTATTTTAATAATCTCATCTCGTTTAAATTTATACCGCTTTCGTCTCTGTGTGAAATCAAAAACTTGACATAGACTTTATAAAAATTAAGTGCAAAATCGCGAACCATTAAAAAATTTAACTGAAGGGCTTTGTTTTATGGCTAACAAATAACATATATATATAAAACAAGCGACAATAAAATAATACATTATTTTTTATAAAAACATAAAATGCAAATTAAAGTACAATAAAATTGACTGAAACTGAAGAATGATGACTTACTGATTAACAATTTCCATGAGCACAAGGTCCAAAAATGGACAGGATCAACAATTCACGAGTTGCATTATACTCCAGTTTTAGTAAATTTGACTGTATCCTAATTTACATTGATGGAACCCTTTCAGTAAAGTAAATATCAGTTTCTGAAAGAAATTTTTTTCATTTAATTCCAGTAGAACCAGAAATATATAACACTTTTTTATTAGGACAACAAATAAGACAAACATATAGATACTTAAATTATTTTTTCTTACGACTGTGTTTCCAATATCATTCGACTAGTTTGCTAGACAGACCGACACTATTCGGCTAAAACCATTTTTTTAATTATCAGTTACATAATGAAAAGAAAATAATAAATTCCAAAACATTTGATCATAAATCAACTCTTTAAGGAATATTTTGTAACGTTATATTATGCATTGAATTATAAATTATCGAAAATATATTTTTTTCGTTGGATAAAAAAATCTAATTAATTTTTTGAAATATATTTCATCAGCCACTGTATTTTTGTTCGTTTATTTTTAACACATTAGTGCAAACAGCTTTCGTTACTTGATGTGTTTTGTATTAGTTTATAATATGTAACGCTACATTAGTTTTATTGTACTGGAGAAGCATTCTTTTTTGTGTTTTTAATTATGTCTATTGTTTGTTTCATGAATATTGATGATCTTTTTGGCTGTTAAGTATTTAGGATATATGTTTTACAATTAATGTGTTAATAAGTTCATTATACATATTTATAAACGTATTGTGTAGATATAAATAAATCATTATTTTTTGTTCGTTCAAAAAAATTGCAAAATTACTCTTTTGTTTTGTTTAGAATGTATCTTATCTATTTTCTTCAGGTTGTGTAATAGTATTTAAGATTTCATATTATGTAATATTGTTATAAATTAAATTTTCTACATATTTTATATTTATTGTTCTATACCAGTACTAGTGGACCCGTCCCGGCTTCGCACAGGAGTTAATATTTTACCTCCGATCACGTATGGAGGGTTATAATTATTGTTTTAGCTGACCCGGCAAACGTTGATCTGCCCAAAAATAATTTATTTAAAAATCAGACCATAAATACCATTGACATGGCTGGACTGATGATAAGTCAGACATGATGGCTGAAATTGAATATTTCCTAACAATCGAAACTGATTATGCGCATGCGTCAACGGATGTTCGAAATTCAAATTTATCAAATTGATTTGTTAAATATATAAATAAATACATACAAGTTCGATTGTATATCAACTACAATACACTTATTTAACACGCGAATACCTGTAATTTATTTTAATTATCAAATCATAACTAAATAAACAACCATAGATGCATATTAACTGTCAAATCTGATTAACAATTGAATAAAGAAACTATAGAAGCACGTCACATACCTCTATATTATATCAAAATTGAGTTCAGTGTTGCGTCTCGCGCATGCGCAAATGGAAACGATACTGTTAGAAAAAGTATGAAATTTAGCCATCCGGTTTAATAGTAATTCCATAGGTATCCACTATCCAGTTAAATAATACCAGATCAGTGATAAATACACATTCTCAACTCCAGCGCCACCTACCGGGTTCAAAAAAAAAACTTATCGGAATCAGAGCAACAAACGAACATATGGTGTGAATATGGCTTCGATTCATCCAGTGGTTTAGGCCTGATGAGATCACATACATACATACGTAATAACGTTTTTATATATTAAGATATAATAAACAATGTTACATATTAGATAGAATTCGAAGGTGGGGTGATTTAGCTAAACTTCAAATTGTTGACAAGTAAAAAATACTATTAGGTAGATAAAATGCTAACAACTATAAAATGATATCATTTTTTAATTTCACTTAAAACTCATTTCTTCATACCTGTGTCTAATTAAAAGTGACACATTTTTTACCCTAATTAGAATTTTTTTAGGATATTAAAAACTAATCTAAAAAACTAAAGTTGAGTATAAATCATTGCCTCATAAAATATAACAAAAAACTGTTTCAAAGGGTAGATAAAACCAGAAAATAATTAAATTTCTCATACTCTATTACCAATAAATTTTTAAAATCCATCAAAGTCGAAAATAATGAGAAAACATCAATATATTTTATAAAGTTATTTACAAAATCCCTATCGGTTTTTAATACGTTATGGAGGAATTTTAATGGTTAGCCTTATTATTGTAAAGTCATCTTTTTAAGGGTGTTAATACAGGACCTGACTGAAGGAAATATGTAGAAAGAATTTAATTTTTAATGAATATTTAAACGTATCTAAAGATATTTATATATTTGCTATCTATAATATTATACCTATATATTTTTTTGCAAAATTATAGATACTAGGATTTTCTATTTACGTGGATTTAAATCAATTAAAATATCAAATTTATACAAAAAACAAACATGAAAATGCTGAAGAAAATCAATTAGCTTTTAGGTATATATAAATTACTTACATGCACTTATTATTAAATATCTTTTTGAAAACCTAAAATATTTAAATAGTTTTTTATTGTCCATATAAACTAATTTTTGGGGCTGTTGTCCATGTTTTCGAATTTTCTATAACTTGACGTTTCGACCCTCATGTTGCAATTTTCTGCAGAAGTGAATTTTTTCTTACCCTCTCGATATACATACTATCCTCTGTTTCATTTAAGTTTGCAGTGGTTGCCGATGTTTTGACGGTACCATTCACGATTCGTACCGTCAAAAACCCTGGCAACCACTGCAAACTTAAAAAAAAGAAATATTTAAAAATAGAATAAATGAAAGAGTAAAAACATACTTTTAATAAGTATTCCAATCTTTTCCTCACACTGACAATTTGACTAGCAACACGTGGCCTCTAAAGAAAAAAATGGCCAGTCAAGATATAATCAAATATAAATAAAGAACATATTTATTATACGGAATTTGTTATTAATAACATCTTCTACACGATTATATATGGTAAATTTGTTTTACTTCGGATTATAAATACCCATCTTAATACTTCAAAAATCTATTGTACTATGCTGTTGATATGTACTATACCGTAATATTAATAAAAAATAATGCGTTTGGAACACGAGTCAAAGTTTACTTAAACCGATTCTGGCCGTATAAAGTATCTTGAGAACAGATCCGAGGTAAGGTACCTGTTGCTGCATTCAGATTGTATAGATTTCATTTTTAGCCCGGAAGCATGGGTACGACACGACCCTTTTTACCAACACTATTATGTTCACAGTAGGTGTTACAACATGGGAATAAAAGTTTCAGACTACACAATAACATTTTTATAATAAAACGAGAACAAAATATTAAAGGCTGTTATTATTTTCTTGTTTATAATAGATTGCTACGAATTTTATTCGGGATGAAGATAATAAAAAGGTACTATTGAAAAGTTAGTATCAATTGGGTTTTATAAAATAATATGCTACATTTTGTTAAAAGAACATATATGATACTATATGATGATGCATATACCTTTTTAAATAATTATATTTAACGGAGTTACACGTTAATATTTAATATATTTCACCCTTCAACGAAGTTGAACAAATGTCTAACAGTTTAGACTAGTGTTGGGTTTACCCCAAATAACGAAACTATCTTATTCGGCCCGCTTTGTGTTTGATATAAATTTTTATTTTAATTTACTGTGTCTAACGCTATCTTCAATCAAAATATTTTCCAAGTGCAAATTTTCAGCAATTTTTAAGCCAACGTTACATATGATAACAAATTTTGGAAACATACTTATCGTTCAAAAATGGCAATATCCAAAGTTTTATTATTTAAGTACATTAAATCAACAAAATGAGACCAAAAAAGTTCTTTATATTTCAATATCTACATTTTTGATTTCATAAAAATTTATAGGATAATTATATAAGGATAAAAAGTTCAATTTTTGACAGTATGTAAGGGATTGCAAAAATCTGGTAGACAAATTTTTTTACACTGCTTTAAAGCTTGGAGTTTTCTGCAACAATTATTGACTGAGATATTCAAATTTTCTGTAAAAATAAAGCATTTCCCGCTTAATTTGATTTAAAATTATTTCATTTGGCCTACCACCCTCAAGAGTTACCTACCTATACGTGTTTTATCATAAATTAAAATGTAATATGGCTTAATGATGTGTATAATTAATTTCAAAAGATTTTTTTAAATAAATAAATCGCAAGTAAAACTAACTCGTTCTTTATAATTTCTATATAATTATCAAATTAGAACTAACAGTTAAAAATTAATAAATAAATCTAAATAACAAGTAGTTGTAACCATAAACTACAACCGTGAAAATATCAAATAAAATATACATACATATAAAGTAAGTGTAGTTAAAATAAATATTGGTAAAATTATACGGTCAGCAAGATTGTAAATAAAATCTGAATAAGAAATTAGGTAGACTATTTTTGCATGTGTTATAAATATTTATTATATCTGAATATAATTATTACAACATACACACATATCTAATACGTTGAGCATTAATGTAAGATCATTAGTAAACTATTATAATTCAATAGCGATTTAGTGTATGTAATTATTTACAATCAAGTTTATAAAAATCAATGAATAATGACAAATATAGAAATTAATTATAACAAACTGATTTAAATATTAGGTTCAGTTGTTTTTCAATTGACATGTTTTTAATTTAAGGCTTTCATTTAATTAGTACTCTGGTTACATTCTTGTACATGCATTCATATCTCTGAGATACCGCGCCGTGAATTTTTAATTTATGTTAATGTTATATCTCTTCGCTTGATTTTGTAATAGTTATTTATTATTGTTTATGAATATAGACGTGGAAAAATTACTAAAAAATTTTTATAAAACATAGTAACTGTAGTTTTACTTTAATTTTCAGTGGGTGTTTAATTTTCTTACTAAATTAGTTTGTTAGCAAGAAAGTTAAATGCTAATGTGAGAAAATTGGTGCAATAAGCTATTAATTATATTATTATATTCAATTTTTTTAAGTTTTAAGAATATATACTTTAACTAATTTAATTTTTTTATTGCAGGTAATATTTTCATCGTCGAGAAACAAAATTTTTAAGACCAAATGAAAGTAAGAATTATTCTATTTTTTACATATTTATGCATAAATCATCCCATAAGAATATTTTACATTAAGAATGCAATACGAAAAGAAGTAGGTATAGTAATATAGGATTTTTAGTATTCTGTATAGTTTTTCAACCCTCAAAGTACGTTTTCTTTTAAAATATAATACTAATAAAAGAAATAACATAAATAAACGTGAAGATAGCAAAGGAATAAATAAGCATACTTATAACTTCATTCTTATCTATGCATACGTTTTTTGTGTCAAGTTTTAACCCTCGTTAGGTACATATATAATATTCACAGTGGGTGTTTGAAGTCGACAATAAAAAAACTTGTCATAAAAAGGGCTTGTTCACACCTATACAGAATATATAATGTGAATTCATGTAATGTTTTTCAGGGACGTCTAGCATTATAATTTGACTAGAGGGGCATTCTTTATGTATTGTATTTTTTTGTTAATACATACATATTTGTTAATATATATTTTTCATAAATTATTATTTTGATACAGGTGTAAACGTTTAGCATTGATTTTGGATCTTTAAAGAATTGTTTTAATTTATTGTAATTTTTTCGTATTCATGAGTAGCTATATAATATGATTTTTTTTATAAAACAACCCTAATTGTCGACTGGTTCTAAACCTCTTCTGACAGCTCCTCGTGTACTTATATGATAATACAATCAAATCTCTTTTTGCGCAATAGATACGTTCCACAGCAAATCGAGTATAAAAAATTTACGAAAATAAGAATGTCTAAAAAAAAAACACAAAGAAAATTAATTCGAAAATCTGAAAGAAATTGATGTCAAATTTAAAATAATTTTTATTTATTTAATTTTATTAAAAAGTAACTATCGTCACTTTCTGAAAATACAACTCGGCATCGTTAGTGAACTAGTGCAATTTTTTTTAATAATAATAATATCTACGTTTAAATATTTAAATTCCTTGAATTGTCAGCTTACATTAGATACCCCACTCGCCGAAACGAATAATCCCTGAATTTGAATGGAAATAGTACCGCGTATCTTCAAATCCGCCTAAAATAAAACCTGCGTGAAAAGAGGTCCTACTGTACAGAATATATGAAGATTATTAAATAACACTGGAGAAAATGTCTACATTATGGAAAACCTGGCTATTAAAAAATTTCAAAATCCAAATTTGTTGTATTTTTCGAACAAAATCAATATATTTGTACGAAAAATATAACAAATTTGGATTTTGAAATTTTTTAATGGTCAGGTTTTCCATAATATAGAAATTTATTTAAAAAGAGAGTTTTCAGGAAATATACATGGACATGTTCTAATCACTATTTAAATTTGGCACCTCATACATTTTCCTCGTATTTTTTCTTTTATTTCCTGGGCTAATCGCAGGATTTTCGTAAATATATGTGTCATTTTATTCATTACTGTAAACTATAAGTACTTATTTTTAAACATGTGTGCTTCAAATTGTATGTTTTTAAAATAATCAAATAACTTTTTAGTGCACAGAAAAATAATATTGGATTTACAACCCTTAAAGAGAAGAATATCAAATATTTATTTGGGTGCTACGAATGATTTTAATATAAATTGTGGTATCAACTTTAAAACTTTGAGAACCACTGCATAAAATATTAAAGATTCTATGAATTAATTTGCTCTATCAATAAATTCACTTTTTGTTGTTTTAACAACATCGTTTTGTAAAACAATGTTATTTAAATTTCTATACATAATAATACTCGTACATAAAATCGTAAATAAATCGCGTTAATGAAAATTTATGGATGTACATATGTAACTTGCGGTTTTACCAATTTTTCCTTAATGTTAAAATATTTGAAACCATAAATGCCAAATTCAGAATGTTGGTAATAAAAACCGACCTTCGAATAAGGACCTTGATATAAAATTTGCTTAAAATGTGTTCCTACGTTCAGATTGTTCATGCTCCACTGAATTATATTAGATACAATTTATTTGCATATTTTGTCATTTTTCGAAGCAAGATATTATATGTATTTTTATTATTTTTAATAAAGAATCCATGAGTCATAAGAATATGAAAACATTAATTGTGTTTATGGAAGGGTTATATTTAATTTAAATTAATTTATTCGTACAATAAAAAATGAAATATACAGTCTCTTTAAATAAACATAATTTTATATTCTTAGTTCATAACTTGATAATTATAAAAATGTAGTTTCTCTAGAGAGTAATTTAAAAATTTGCAGATCTATTTCGTTTCTATTATATTTTTAAACGTTGTTTCTTACCACATGAGACCTCCATGGTCATCTTATGAACCAAAACAACCGCAACTAGATCAATATTGTACAATATTATAATTTATAACATTAGGGTAGATCGAGACGAATCGGTCAAAAAACTTTCTTTTTTAAAATGTAGTTTCTTACCACATGAGACTTCCTTGATAAATCAAAACAACCGCCACCAGATCCATATTGTGCAATATTTTAAATTGTGATCCGATTCACCGTTAATTTTGTAGCGAATCGAATAATTTTATTTATTTTATTGCATGAAATTGAATCCAGTTTAAGAAATAATAACAAAACATGTCTTTGATAATTTATTTGTCATTGAAGAAAAATTGATTCGATTCGCCTCGGCTTACACCATATATTTTAACGTATTTATCGAGTGAATACTATAATTAGACCATATATTAAACACACTAGTTCTTTAATATATGATTAGACTAAACGAAAGAATGATCAAAATGCCAGTTATCATATTATGGTTTAAGACTATCAATTATTTTCTTATAAAACCGAACATTGTCTTATCATATCTGTTTTTTTTTCATTAAAATAAAATATATGTATTTTAAAATGTGTAGGTTTATGTATATTATACGAACGCTTTTAAAATATTTAAACTTATTGTAATAAAAGTTATTGAGTCATCGGTATCTATAACATAATCAATAAAAATAATATCTATATTCATCTGTCGAGAATGGGAACATTTGAAATAAAGATATTACATTGAAAAGTCAACATATGTAAATTTAAAGCATATTTTTGTTTGTACATTGTTCGATGTCTGCATTATTTTGATATATTGAAACAATTATCAAACGAGATTGAATCATCTATGCTAAAATGTATAATTTTTATCAACCTCATATTTTTAATACAATTGTGAAATTGTTTGTACTTACGGCCGTACACGAGACAAGGCGAAGCGAGATTCAGATTAGTCTCGTCTAGATCTCAAAGTTTACAAGCGACATTCCCATATTGATCTCATTTCGTAAAAAATTAAAGCCATCTCGTCTCGTCCAAATTTAAGCCACTCTCGTCACGGCGTGCAGCTCTGTTTGTACTCGTACTTACCAGAATAAAGAATCACTTTTGTATTAATAGTTAATTTATAATATATTGATGCAAAATTAGAGGGTTTTTATAAATATGACTTATTTATAAATTTTATGTATCAGTCTGTTAGAGTATGTTTTTATATTTGTGTATAGTGAACATTGATATATGTTTGTAATTGTCGAATTTGGAAATGGTCATATGCCACGCGCCTACATTAGTATATATAAACTACATGTTTATAATATCTTTATTTATAATTTTGCGTTACTAACGTGGTAATGCAATTTTTCATACAAAAAAAATATACGGAAATACCAGATTGTATTTGACTTTGGGTGTTACTTGCTATTATTTGACAAACAATTGAAAATTTGTGAAATCATTTTGAATATCAATCCCTGAAATTTCGATTAAGAGAAATTCAACTAAATATATTAATAAAGCATTAGTTATTTTGCTTTCCAGTAAATATATACTTTTATATTATGTTCGATACTTGAAGAGTATTGATTGAATTCTTATATATTTAAATGTCATATATTATAATGTCAACCATATTCCCAAAGGACTTTCTTAATATGTATCGATTGATGACATTTTGTGATAAATGCTATGAAGTTTACCTATTGCAGAAAGAAAAAAAATTCTTATAACTATTATTGCAAAAATGAAACATTCAAATTGAGTTGAAATGATATGATATCTTTTATAATGATCTCTACCAGCGGTCACCAAACTCAATAAGCGTGGGGCTGCTTTTGTAATTTAAATTATCTGGAGAGCTACACTGAAAAAACAATCAGTTGATTTTATCTATCATACAATATAATATATCAATAAATTGAATAAAAATATTTGGTCAAATATGGGAATCTCAAAGTTTGGTAAAATTGGCCTAATCTAAGTACTTAAAAATATTTAGTAAAAAGGAACAAATATTTTTTTATTATATATTACTTTTGTGATTGACGGGCTTCTTTTTTGTAATTATCATGAACTCATGTTACTAATTAACCAAGTAACTGTTTATTTAATGAATTTAATTAACAATGTCCGCAAATATAGTTTCTTTTTTAAATTATAGCCTTTTATTTTGTTTATGTTTTTTCTTCAGTAATGGATAAAGTAAATCCAGTAGTGAGTACGCATTGATGGACACTTGCTAATGATTACAAAATGATAAGCACTACGACACAAAAGTTATAAAAGAAAGAATCGTCAAATTTGAAACAATATAAAGCAATTGCTATGATAATATAATAATTAATAAATCAATTATACTAATAATTAGTTTAAATGTCTACCATTTTGACACCTATTGGTCGATTCTCATCAAATCACGTTGTAAGACAGTTAAATGTATATATATAGATTGATATTCAGAAATGGTAGTGATCAAATATCAACAAATATTTATAATTCATTACATTTAATTAAAAAATAGCCATTATTGGGGTAATATCCAAGACTGGTGCCAGTACCTTAGATATAATCGATTGAATAATGATGTCTCATTCATAATTTTTATAGTTATTTTTTAAGTAGTTGTTAACAAGTGTATGAAGGTAAAATAACTATAAATAAAGGTAAAAAAATTTGAATTAAAGATAATACTCTTTTGCAATATTTCGGTGTAATACCGCCCTGTACATCACACCCTCGTGTTCCTACACGCTGGATTAATGGTCAGCTAAGAAGACCGCTGAAGAATGTCTGTCTGTAGGCGTACGGCGAGCTAGAGTATATCGACATGACAAGGTCGCTGCTAGATCGGCAGCTAGTAGATAATAATTGACACTCGTAAAAAACAATATAAACTTATCAAAAAACCATCTCTGATTGTCTATTTGTCTAATTAACCAGACTACTAGATATGGGTGTACGTGAAATTGGTTTCTGTGCAAGAAATCTAGTGAAGGTGTGGTAATTGTTTTATAAAAACGTGTTATTTTAAATGTGTTAATGTAATTTTTATTAGGAATACAAATATTTATCATTATTGACTACGATATTTGGGATGAAAATAGTCAAGTATAAACAATATGAAAATTTGTTAAAAAATATACTAATTTCAAAGTTCTAAATTGAATATAGAATAATGGAATATGGTTTATGGTTTACATTAAAAAAACGGAAACGTTTTAAGTGTGTACACTATGAATAAATTAATAAGATGTAATCATTTAAGATTCAAATTAAATTAGTCTGTTTTATTTATATATATTTTTATTATTATAATATATCATAAAAATAACTTAATGTGTTGAATTTAGAGAATTTTACTTCACGGGAGAGGGTGGGGGGGGGGGGGTGAAAATCCAAATCGACCTTATCTACACTACAAGGATTTGAAAATCCAATAACTGAATATAAGAAAATATCACCAAATATTTTGGTTTTTCATACTATTTTTTTAATATGTCATAATATATTTTGGCACCTAGACTGATTTGTTGTTTTTATTACTGTATTCATGATATTCAAATTATTACAAAAAATATAATTAGTTGAATTAATTATGGCTTTAAATCTACCATCTTAGTACAAATACATAAATAAAACTATGAAATCAAAAATTACCCGAAGCTAGCTTACTGGATTTAAAATTAAGACATTCCATTTTTAGACACGTATATGCATACGTAATTAACGGAAAAACTTTTGATGTATTGACGCAAAAAGCATATGATTACAATGAACGAATTTCAATGAATATTTATACGTTTTTTTATCTTCTAGCGAAAGTATTTGAAAACCATAACGAATGTTGTTTCATTTTGGTAGATTCCTTGCCGCTGGTAGGATGTGGGTGTGAACTAGCTTTACTTTTAGACTTCGCTGTAATTTTGAGTGAAATAAAACGTTTATATTGTCAAATATAAATTTTAAATTTATTCAGTGGTATAATTTAGTTGAAAATATTTATATTTATGATTTTATTCGGTTATGATTTTTGCAAATTTACTCTGTTAAAAAATCTAGGCTTTAAGAATTGAGGATATATAAATATAATTTGTAGTTGTAGATAGAATTACAGTTTTTATAAATTTGAAGCTAAATTAATTTTTAATCAAATAAAAAATTTATGATTTGATATACATTTCTATACCAAAATGAACATAATATGTAAATGAATGTATCTAAATTTTGACAGATTCTTGTTTATGAGCTATTTTCAGTATCAAACTAATAAATTAAAATATGTATATTATCATCAAAAATAAAAGGCGACCAATTAAACTTTTTTTGAGTTATAAAAGTATTTTCATGAAAAAACATGAATTTTTTTGAAATAGTAATGCGGAAGACAATATTTTCGGAGAGCACTGAATTATTACTTGATACACTATTAGTGAATGTATATTTATAAAAATGACTTGGCCGGTTCTAAATTAAATTAAAAACAAAACATAAATAAATAAAGAACACTTTATATTTAATATATTTTTTTATTTGACAGCCCCGTTAGGTGCGGCAAAAAATGTGTTCATCGGTGTTTCAAAAATGATCCTTGAGAATTATTTCTGAAATTAATTATCTCAAAAACGTTTATGGTAACCTCAACGAATAGGCGTGGTGAATGTTTATAATAAATGTATTATTTACTTTACTATTGTATTACTACGATGTGTAATATACTTTTGTATACACTGAAAAAATAACTTATTGTTAGTATACCGAAAATATACTGAAAATGTAAAACAAAAATTACTGTTTGGAATTTATTTTGGTTTGAACAATCAGTGGCATCCATTGTTGTTAAGCCAAAAACTACTATTGGTAGATACTAGATTCATTTATTATTTGTTGTGAAAAACTTTAGGGGGAGATGGGGAAGATTCATACACTGGGAGCGTTCATACAGATGGTACTAATGTAACTATGAAAATATGTGTAACACCAATAAATGGTACTGATCACCCGCCACAATATATCGACAGTTTAAATCTTTAAATTGTCATCTTGATGGTCATTTTAATCAATTTTCATTTTCAATGCGTAGAAGTTATTTTGGTGCGTTGTCGAAAATATTTGTGTTATTTTGAATGAATTAGTGATATTTTATATGTATAACAGTTACATTTATTTGTTTGTAATGTTGATTTCGTTTTTCTATGTTTCCAATCTTTTCAAAACATACAATTTTATAAAATTTTCACCCGGGGAGTGTTTATACAATAAAAACGGAGAGGTTTGGTAATGTATAATACTGATGGAACCATCCGATCTTCTCGTTTGTGATCTGATGACCGACCATCGTCTTTTATTATCGTCCAAAATTATTTGGTTAATTGGTTAATTTAATAAAATTATTATATTTTTTATTCAGTCATCATAGTCTATATTTATAAATTGTTTTTATTTATTTTGTAATTTATTTTTTAATTTTCAGAGTTTTAATATTTTTCGTAATACTATATTTAACATTTATGAATAATATTACGTTACTATAAATTGAAATTCATACTTATTGTTGGATATGGCAGTTTATCTCAAATAATAATGTCATAACAACTTTTATTTTGGTTTTTTAATGTTTTTATACAGAAATTTATATTTTATTAAAAATGTATGAAACCTCCCCAACTCCCCCTACATAATTTTTACAAGTGTGTTTGATCCACCGCAGTTTTATTTGATCCAAAAACATAGGTCTACTTGACCTTGTCTGTAGTTGAAACAAGAACAAAAAAAAATTACATAAATCCAAAAATATTTAAAATATAATAAATAGTTTGTTTATTTGTTTTATTTTTTCCGGTGTATAAATAATCGATTATATTAGACCGATAGTCCATTTCGTACGATACACATGTATACACGTATACGTTACTTTTTTGTCTGACTTTCAGGCACGTGACCTTTAAAAATACATAACTGACGTTTACTAATGTTCATCAGAAACTATCCATCTTGGGTCCTGACCTCTAAGCAAATTAACCACATAGTTCACTGTCAGAGCATATGTTTAATGTCAGCGGTATAAACAATTAGATGTATTTGCATTTGTATAATTGATTCATTTGTTTAAAACTATTGAATTATTCAGATCTCTGAAGCGTATATAATTTTTTAAAGTACATTATAAATTACATGTACTTTAGATTTTTTTAATATGAAATATTATCTGAATATATATTAAAACTAATTCGGTGAATTTAGAAGGAATGTTCTTATGATTTTTGTATACATAATATGTAAATATTGTAAAGCGCTGTGTTAGCTTAAATTTTTACTTACCATTTATACAAGAAATTTGTAAGTCTGCACTAAAATTGGAAAATTATTTTTATTTGTATAACTATACCGGGTGTTCCAGACCACCCGTCCACTATGATTTACGCCTAAAGTATTGAAGATAGATTTTTATGATAAAAAATTTACTATATATTATGTTGAACCTAAAGAATTTCAGGAAAATATTTTCAACCCCCTAAAACTCCCCCTTGGGTACATGCCCGTTTCTCAGCAAAGTCAAATGGAACGGTATATCCAAAAGTAGATAATTTTAAAGATCATATAAAAGTAAGAAACTTTTGTAAAAAAGAATTTTTCATACATTCAATTGTTTAGAAAATATGGCGACTTATTCCCAAATTTTAGGGTTTTACTAAAAGTGCTGTAGTTTCGTTAAATGTTAATGAATTTTTATTTTTAAATTTTTATTTGAAAGAAGAAATAACGAACTTTTTAATGATGTATGACTATTTGAGATTTGGATAATTTAAAGTGTCATACGCGACATATCAAAAATGCAAAACTTCAATTGGGGATAATTCAAAAATTTTAAATGAAATGATACATCAGTTAGTACTTTACCTTAAAAAATATAATTAAATTAACAACTTTTGTTAAGAAAATTAAAAATTAAAAATTATATATATATTTTTTTTGGAGTTTATAAATTCTGAAAACTCCTAACAATCAACAGATTATAAACTCTGATAATAATTTGCATTAAATAATAAACATTATGTAACAACATTAAGCAACAAGTTTCGCAGCTGTTATTCCAAATTCCTTTACACGGCGTGCACAAAAAATACGGTCCAATCAGTCGAACTAAATTACAAAGTACATAAACTCATTGAGATATTCAATATATCACCGTGACATTGGTTCACGTATCGGAGGAAGACAATAAACGCCATGATTGCACACTGAAAGTCGTGGAATGAAAATAACACTCATTATAATCGCTTAACGGACACTCAGGTTCAATCAACTTGTCATTACAAGCCTTTTCGAGTAACTTTGAGTGGCGATGCTTTTGTTATTGCCATGTTCCTTTCATTGTAACAATGATTGTGATCTGGAAATTTGTTATTTTAAAGTCATGAATATTATTTTATTGTTATTAATACCTACCTACTATTTATATTGGAATTCGGTTACAGTAATAGTTTTATTTGATTTTCATAAAAATTTAATAGAACAGGAGTAAACTGTATTTTTTAGATTATTTACTTTCAGTGATGAAGTGCTTTCCTGAGGCCCGATACTTACGTAGCAAAACCAAAGGGGAGCTCCAAATATTCTAATTGCTACTTATCATAAATAAAATTATCAAAATTGTCTTATTTGATCGATGCAGTCTCACATTTTTGCTAGCCAATTTTGTATTTTAGACTTTCCTATACTAACAGAGACATAAAAAGAGTATTGGGAAATTGCCACTTCAGCAGGATGGATTTATACGTTCAGTATGACAGAGATTAATGGAATATGGTTTTCTGCCGAGGTGTGGTCTGCAGTGGCCGCTGCGCCCTCGGTGAAAACCGAAAAAAGCGTGTTACTTAAGACCTATTTTCCGTTATAATGTTGGTTTTTACGTTTCTTAAAGTTCTTCTATCCTATTTTTCCACCCCTCTAAAACTTGCGCCTGCGGCGGTATGTTCTCATCAGGCCTAAAACACTGGACGTATCGAAGCTATATTAACACCATATGTTCGTTTGGTACTCCGATAAGTTTATAGATTTTTGAACCCGGTAGATGGCGTTAGGGTCGAGATATTTCAAAAAATTGTATTTCTTCTATATAACAAATACATCAAAACGTTGTTTTTTTGTATGAGATCTCATCAGACCTAAACCACTGGACGTATCGAAGCCATATTCACAGCATATATTTATTTGGTTTTCTGTTAGATTTATCTTTTTTTTGGACCGGGTGGGTGGCGCTTAGGTCGAGATATTTACGAAAATGTGTTTTTAACAACATTTTCAAGGTCAGCTAAAACAACAATTACAACCGTCCATAAGTAACATGGGGTGAAATATTAACTCCTGTGCGAAGCCGGGACGGGTCCGCTAGTGTTTTTATAATTTCTGTAGCTGACATCGTGTTAATTGTTGTTTGTAATTGGATGTTGTTAATTAACAATAGTTAAATTTTAAAAGAAAACTTCCTTTTTATAATTTTAGTTTTTATTATTTATTGCATTAATTGTAATATCAAGTATAAATATAAAATTGTAACAAAAAACAACAATTATTATGTCCTGTTAATTTGATAGGTTAGTCTTTTAAATCGATTTTAACTCGATTAGAAACCTACAAAAAAAATTAAATTCGAGTTATTTGAATTATTACAGTATTTGGTATTAACGATATTTTATGATAGCATTCAGCTATTTATTTTATAATGACAACAGCTTTGGCACCAATTAACAATTTCTTAGCCGCGTTCCGTAACGTTAATATATCTTTATAACTGCCCATTTCTCACACTACACATTTATTGATTTTATAAACACCGAACAAAGACAGCTGTAATTAAGGTTTAGAGAAGAAAAACAGCTTCTGGTTTTACGGACGCATGCTTTGTAATAGGACGTGATTCTAAATTGTTGCTATCATTAAATTTAATATCGTGGAACTGATCCAAATATGCTGTTGGAATTGTTGGGTAATATTTTTTAAAGCTCTGAGCATTATAAATAATGTGTGTGTTTTTATTTTTATAATTTTGCAGTTATAAAAAACGAACAAAAATGTTTAAGGTTGCTAGCATGCCTCCATTTGACGTTTATTTTTCATTTATGGAAAAAGTAAACTAATAAAAATGATAATAGAGTTATGGTAGATATTTTAATTTTTTTTGTTTATATTTATTTCTCGATTGTATAATGTCAGTAATTTTCTAATACAAGGAGGTAAAATATTTACTATATTTATTAAATTTTTGTTTAATATTCTTAGTATATTTTATTTTAATTATACTGAAATTAATTATTTATTTACAAATCTGCTGAATTATCTTTTTGTAAAACTGTTTTTGCACTTTTATTAAAATAATATGACTGTCCAAATCAAAAAATGTATTTATATGTTTATCATCTTAAATTAATCGTTTTTCTTTAAAAATTCTTTATATATAGAATTGCCAGTTTAGGACATGAGAAATCGGTATTTCAGATTTTGATAAGAAATTATAAACATTGAGAAGTGGCAATTTTTTAAATATTATTTTGAAGAAAAATATATAAGGCCAATCACGCTGAAGAAGTATATAAATATACCTATATTATTTGTAAATTACCCAAAATAATAAACATTTAAAAATAAAATAAAAAAAGCATATTCTTACATAGGTACTTAAAATTTTTTTTTCTTGGGAAAAGTTAAATAAACCATTTAGTTACATAAATAATTGGGTCAGTGATCTAGAAATCTATCTAATATGTGACAATTTTGTCGCATGAATGAAGTCGTGTATCGATATTAGAAAAGCATTGATTTTTCCACGACAACGTGTGACACACAAACACCGAAATAACACACGGAATTGGGTCACCATAATTCAGAGGGATGTCAAACAAGTGGGATGGGGTTATGTTACACGGACTAACAATCATCGGTATAAATATTTAATTAGTACGTATCTGTTTTTTAATAATCATGTTGATTGGTTTGTATTTTTATGTTTGAAGATTTGAAGAAAAAAATTAAATATATGTAAATATCATAATTTTCAAATTAATTTCTAGATTTTAAATGATATGATAATAAGAATTACTGACTTTACATTTTTTTTCTCGGTCCCATTGGCCTATTTTTTAGCTTTGGATCAAAAGTTAACTGTCCCTAAATTTCAGACTCGTAGATCAACGAAAATCGAGTATTTTTCCCATTTGATTAGAATGAGAAAAATTATTTTTCTACTTACGCGTGAATAGCTCGTTGAAAAAAATTTTTTTGAAAATTTCTCAGAGAAATATTTTGTAGAAAATTAAGTGCCCAATTCATAAATTCAGTAATTTTTAAGACATGTTCGATCAAAAATTATCATAAAAATGGAATTTTACTTTTTATGATAATGTTTAAACGAACATATCTTTAAAAATACTGGATCTATGAATTGAGCATTTGAGTTATTTTTTGTAAAAAATGTAATTCCCTATAATATGCTGCTGTGAGAAATTAAAATAAATATATTTTTCAGTGAGCTATTCACTCATAAGTAAAAAAGTATT
The DNA here is from genome assembly GCA_961205875.1 of Sialis fuliginosa. Lineage (NCBI taxonomy): Eukaryota > Metazoa > Arthropoda > Insecta > Megaloptera > Sialidae > Sialis > Sialis fuliginosa. The sequence goes on from OY540812.1 coordinate 17,416,884, forward strand.
TTTTCTCATGTTAATCAAATGGGAAAAAGACTCGGTTTGCGCCGTTCACAGGTTTGATTTACGAGTCAATAAACGGACATTTAACATTTCATTTAAAGCTAAAACATAGGCCAATGGGACCGAAAAGAAAAAAAAAGAAAAAAGAAATAAAAAAACACCCTAATATATGTAATATGTATGTATGTCTATAAGAATTATTAAACTAAACAGTTGAAACTTAATACACTCGGAAGACATCAAGTAAGTGAAGTTTAAGAAATGTTGATCAACATGAATAGATTTTAAATTTAATCTGACAGTCTCATAGTTTTAATTTTCAGTCCTTTAAATACGAATATTTAGGATTAAGATTATATATAAAACAAAGCATAGTTATTTATTTATAAAAAGATTCCATTGTATGTAAATAAATATAAGCAAATTATTTTAACTGAAAATCCCACTTAATCCAGGACTTATGTGCATTTTTAAGTCCTTTGAAACAAAACTGCATTCACATTTTAAGACGAGTCATTGAATCTTATTTCCGAATAAAAAACACATTCCGGGTCAGAGAGGTCAGTGATAGGTGCGTACAGAATACTATTTAAAAGGTTCACGCCTCCGCCCTCACCTCAAGCGTGTGACATGTAAAGTATCGTGCTCCAATCGATCCATGAATGAGGTATTAATACAACATACCGCTCATGACATCAAAAGTTCTGGCGGTCAATACACCGCAATCGATATGTTTAACAAATGAACTGTAAAAATGACAAAATGACTATTAAAAAAAAGACAATCGAGGGAATTGATAGCTTTATAAACAAAATACATGTTATGCGAAAGGCTTTCTTCCCAAAAAAGATTTAGTTCATTTTTTGCCATTTTTTCAATGAAACGCAGAAAAAAATGTTTTTTTAAGTAAGAGAAAATTAATGAATATAATATCATCTAAGAATATAGTTTTAAAGGGGAATAATAAAATACTCTCATTATTCAAATATTATGATAATGTTTTTATTATATATAAAAACTTGTATTGTCTTGGTCCAATGCAATTTACCTTAAAATTAAGATAATTTTTAGTGACAACGTAATAAATAACAATAAAAATGAAGTTTTTAATAATCTGGTGTATGGTAAAAACAGAAATATTATTTTCCATGGTTATTTTAGTAATTTTATGGGATGAAAATTGTATTGTACTTCAAAGTATCCACAATTGTATTAATCTTTGGGCAACTAAATGGCTTAAATATGAAATCTATAACTTTGTTGTTTTTATAAAAACATGACTTATTGTACAAAGGTATTTGACTGAAGTTCATTAATAATGTTATGAATATCATTTTGTCCGTATTTGTTTCATTGTTATGAGATTATGCAAATTAAAGATACTAATAAACAGAGCTTATGTCACATATCTGTCAGAAATTCTAGTGTACATGAATCACTTTCTTGTATTATTTATGTATGTTATGTAAAACAATGTCCCACAAAATGATAAAAGTATATAATACTTAATATAAAAAAAACATAGTCTATAGAAAAAAATTTGAAATAGAATTGATCTATATAGGTAATAAATATAATAATATGTATATACATAAATATATGTATTGTATATAATGTAAAAGTCAATCATGAAAATTATTTTTATACATTATCATGTTTCTCTTTTAATCCAAAGATAAATAAAAGAAAACACATAAAAAACATTATATTCGGTTAAAATATTCAATATACAGTAAGTTCCGGTTAATTGAGGCACATATTATATTAACTATTATTTATGTTCTACATTTTTGTCCCAAATCAGTCACTACCTGATAAATCGTAATCCCCCCCCCCCCTTTTTAAAAACAAATTTCATTCAAATAATATATTTTTTGTATTTCCTGTACTTGTTAATTAATTAACTGTTTTTTTTTTACCGTATGTAAATATATTAACATATAATTATGTAAAACTAATTCTGTATGAAACATTTTAAATAGTATTTCCGACTGGGACGTTAAGCCGATTTAATTCTGATTAGTGTAAAATGTAATATGTCAAACAAGTTTTTGTTTATCACTTATGTGGCAGAAAAAACGAATCCATATAAAACAATAATCCAAGATAAAAGAAACCTTTCAACGTGTCTGATACATACGTACATATATCAATATAATATGCAAGTAGTTATTTTAAGACTTAAAATATTAAAGATTAAAAGTTTCTCCTAACATGAAAATGTCGTATTTAGACCAAAAAGACAAAATAGCAACACGGTATTTTTAAAACACTAAAAATGTATAGTGTTCGTTGCTAATTTGCGATATTGCTGTTTTTTTTTCACGGAATAATTTAGAGTTATAAAATTAACAAGGTAATATCAATACCTGTGCATAACAAAAATTCGTTAAGGGATGAATTAACTGTAGGTTTCAGCAATTTTATTTGTTGTGTCATCGTTAAAATTAAAAATTGTAAAAGGTTAAAGTGTGTTATAAAAATCTCAATTCATGCAAAGTAATATTTTATGATGATATATTTCATTTTATGTTAATATAATATTTTTTCACAGTTTATGATAGATTTTTATGTTTTCTAATAACTGTATTTCATTTTATGTTTCCGATAAATCACAGAAATGCCACACACAAAATATCCACTTCCTTGTTCTAAAATCGAAAGTCATTAAAACATATATCTTACCGTCATATAGATTACCGTTCTTTCACTTTCTTCAAAGGCATTGACATTGAAATTGAAAATTACTTGTTTCTGTTATAAATATCAATAATGTTGGTATGCAAAATACTTTAAATATTTTTATATTTATATTAAAAGGGTGTATGTATTTTTGAATAGATGTTTCCTTTTTAATTATATTTTAATATTAATAATAACAATAAAATTACGATTTTTGTAAAAGTAATTTCACCTATGACCGAAACAAAATTGAACACGATTTATTAAAAAGTGTACAAAAGAACACTGAATCAAAAAAAAAAAAACATTTATTTTGAAAGAAAAATAATTCAGTGTTAAAATAAACACATTCATATTTAACTCATACGTAAAGTACTATTTCTTATAACATATTATATTATTTTGTTAATGACAAATGATTTACAATGCCCTTTAAAATGTTTATACGTGTTTTTTTGTTACTCTCACGTTAAAGTATGTATAATATTTTTACTTTTATGATTTATTGAATATAATAATAAAGTGAGTCATTTTAAAGGTATGGTGTTAAAATACATATTTTAAGGTGTTTCGATTTTAGTATCATAATGTCTATGTTTGTCCAATAAAATGTGTGTATAGTATTCTACATGTCATGAGGAGTGTTATGAAATCAATAAAGATAGGTGGTGTATATAAAGTTGAAGAAATGAATTTAAAAAATTCTAATCGTATATGTATGAAAATATTTGAGATTCTTCATTAGTAGAAAGATAGTTTTTGAATCAATAATAACTAAATTAACATTATATTGTACCTACTTGGATAAACAAGTCTAATCACTAATAGCAGATTTGAAATAACAAGTATGTAGGTATGGCAATAATTATTTATTTATGTTCTGTTATACATTATATCTAAAACACTAACTTATACAAATTAAATGGATTACAATCCGCAGTATATTCATGTGATAATATAACCATGTATGACATAAAAAATATTAATTTGCAAAAAATACAAAGAAAATAAGAGAAAATTATACGGTCAATTAATCAAATTAAAAATTCAACTTTAATCATCTATAAACAACTTAACATATGTGAAACTATATATCAGAACTAAATACAAAAATAAAATTATTAAATATTAATAAAAAAATATGGTGTTCATAGAATTAAAGAAAGGTGATAAAATAAAAAGGAGAGTGAATAATTTAATTTATAAGAAAAGGAAGCAAAAGACACACAAAAAAGTCAAGTTGAAAATTAAAGAGAAGTCCTATTATAATATAAAACTTAACAAATAAATTAGTTAAACTCCAACAAAATTTTTTAATATATGTAAACAATTATAAAATGCTTTACATTTATTTTTATCAACGTAAACATGCAATTTAAGCAAATATATACTTTTACGTACCTACAGTCCATTATTTTACGTCCCCTTATAATATATGTATTTAGTCTAGTTATTAAAATGTGGACAAAATCTACCACAATGTAAATATTTATTTTATACATTCTGTGAAAATGAAAACGGTCTGTATACTTTGTACAATTAACTAAAGTATTTTGTCATCACGTAATAAAATGAAACGACAAAGTATTTTTGGACAGACGATGTCGCATTTTCTTGATTATATCTTCAATTACTGTTTATTAGCGTGCATGAAAATATACATCTTACTCATATGATGAATGAAACGTTGGTAGAAAAAACATGAATCTCGAAACGTAATCGAGACGAGAGTGCTTTGAATTTGAAAGAGACTAAATGAGATTGTCTTAATTTCGAACGAGACAAAATTGGGACGAAACTGTCAGAAATTTTGACGAGGCTGATACAATATCAAATTAATTTATAAGTCTTGTCGAGAGTCTCAGTTTTAGAAGATTATTAATAATTAGTAAATTAAATTAAAGCAAAATGTATAAAAATTCGTTTGTATCGCTCTCGGTTTCGGTCACGTGTACGAGACGAGACTGACTTACTTTTTTTCGAAACGTGATTTATGTGACTCTCGTTTCGTCTCGTGTGCAGTAATTATTGAATATGATTATTTTCATCGAATTTAATTAAAAGAGTAGGTTTTCAGTATATTTCTAACAAATCTTACATTTGTTTTGAAAACACAGTTAGAAAATTTTGCTTACTTCTGATTGAAAGTATTTTATGAGACACAGTGGTGAAACAGGCGGCTCATAATTGATACCATAATGTTTGACGTACAACCTTGAGTAGTTTTAGCTATAAAGTAGAGCGGGGTGGACGGGGGATGATCGCGTGACGTCCTTGTTATCAACAGTGGCACAAACAAACCAACCACTAACTCCAACCCCTACAAGGGTAATTTAAGATTACATTATCTAAAAACTGCTATGTGTCTCCTAACGTGAAATTTGTGATCTATAGTTTTAGTTGCTGGGCATCATCTGATTTCAGATTGACTGATTAATTTTTTGTAAATTTACCTGAATAACCTGATTTTATTTGTATTTGCATGTTTGCTTGTGTTTATAATGGGTGATGGAGAAGAAGAAAATTACGTACTTCAATTTATTATTATAAACTATTTTATGACTAGTATTATAAAGAATTTGCTTTCAAAAAAATATTCTTCATTTTTTCAAACTACTTTTCTATTATAGACAATATAACACAATTGTCAATTATATTTTTTGTAACTTCTAAAAAAATTATCATTTATTTGGAAATATATTATTTATAGAAATAACAGTGTCTAGTATATTTGCAGTTTTTTATTTAAAAAAATACGTTATCACGAAAAAATATGACTGATAATAAATTATTTTACTTAAGAAATATCATATAATTCATCATAAAAATATATAGAAAAATATTAAAAGCATACTAAATATGTAGTTAGGAAATGACATAGCAGGGGTTGATATCCTATTTGAATATGTGTTAATGTGTTTTATGAAGTAAATACATTTATAATACACGATGTAGCACATTCGAGGACATTGTCATTTCCATACAACAATGTTTTACGTCCATTTTCTGATACAAATCTAGTGAAGCAATTTGTTAGTGGTTGAAGTATACAAAGACACTGGACTTTGAATATACAAGATGATTATTATTTTATAACATTATACAAATTATTAATTTAGGTATTTTTATCTGAATATTAAAAAATAATTGAAGCATTATAGATATTTTATAACTGTGTTGCCCGGGAAAAAAATTTAGATCTAAAGTGATAAAATTAGATCTTGATAAATCTGAATTTTGAGACAAAAGCGTATTTTTTCACTGGTTTTTGATCTGTGGAGACCTGCAAAGATCTACAACGATCTACAAAAAAAAAACAGTGAAAAAATATGATTTTGTCTCAAAATGCAGATCTATCAATAATATCAACATTTTAAACTTTTAAATGATAGAGTGAGCTGCATATAACTTCTAACTTTGAATTGCAACATCACGTGAATGAGTTAACTGTGCGGTTTTTATTTAGCATTATTATTAAGATCTGCATGAACGTTCTTAATAACGCAAAAGCATAAATTATAATTAGTTTTAATAATGGTTATTCTTCAATACATATAACTCAATACAAAAAGTGATACTACTAAAAAGTTTCACAAAAAATTCACACGATTTGTCAGAAGAAACAGTCATCAAAATACAAACTTTAAGAAACTGTTAAAAACACCTAGTTCTTTTCTGTCAGTTTGGTTGAAAACAGAGATAATTTATAACTTTAAATTTTTTTATTAAACTGATTACTCAAATTTAAGATTAATCTTTATATCACATAAATAAATTAAGAATTGTACATTAGTGATTTATACAGATATAAATGCAATACAAAAGCCTTAACACGTAAAACAAATATATAAATCAAACATCTATAGTTGCGTGTTATAATGAGTGGTATTTGCTTTTCAGGTTGCGGAAGAACTGAAGAATAATAGTGTAATTAATAAATAAAGACAACTGGTTAAATGGTTTGTAAATCACAGCTCGTAAATATCGGTTCGATTATTTATTGATGAAAAAAAATTTCTTCTTAAATTAAACATCAACTAAGAACAGTCATTACCTATAAAATAATAATAATTTAAATAAGATATTTATGCCCGATATTATGTATAAAGAAATTTCTTGAGTGCTAAAGCAAATTAGCTTCCAGCTAGATGTCAAATTGTATGAAATTGCTCGAAATTTTAAAGTTGTGGTATTAAATGTATAATAATGTAAATGCTGTGCATTTTATGAGGTACGCTTGGCAGCACTTATTTTAAATCGCTGATTTATATTTATCGCGTATGCGTCAAGGTTATCATATGTACGATTTCATTCGCTACATCTGTGAATGTGTTGTCAATTGTTATTTATATTCAGTACCTAGCAGATAACGTTAGCTGGAAGCTAATTTGCTTTTGCGTTCAAGCAAATTCTTTATAATATCGGGTATTACATGTATAGCGTTTGGAAGTTGGAGATTGCATTGGCCGTAAATAAGTTACTTAATTAGATATACATATACATACTAATAGACTTAATAAATAATTAATTTAATGATATTACTAACAATAAGATGTGTTAAAGTCATCTACTGTATATTTTATTTGATAATTACGATACATAAAATTTAAAATAAGTACATAAAAATTAAAATTCGGTTAAGATAAATGGATTATTATAATGGAGTTTTTACACCAAAAAGACAAAACCGCAACACAGTAACTATATCTTTTAAAATACGAGTTTTTTAAAACTTTTTGGTGTAAACGAACCATAAAAATTACAAGATACAATATGAAATAAAAATATGTGTAAGTATACAGTAAATAAAAAAATATTTCACACATACATTATAAAAAATGGCAATTAGTAATATAATAGTTTTTTTAAAACGAAGCAAATGCTCATTATAAAAACATAAATTTAGTCTTTAGAGTTTAAAGCATTTAACCTTTCAGAACAGCGTATAATTATTTTTAGAAGATATTCACCTTTAACAGCATTATGTCAAAGATGGAGCTAATAATGTACTTACGAACTTTTTAATGAACAGCGAAATAATTATTTAAATGTACACTATGAGTTTTTAGTTCTATTCCGTTATACATATTACGTTCTAAAGGCTTTCGTGGTCGTTGTCTATATATGAACGTTGTCCACGTTGTGAAACATTGTTTATGAAATATTTCGGTAGAAAACTCTGACATGAGAGTCGAACATCGATATTCAAGTAAAGAAATACAACAATGTTCACGTGTACTTAAATTATAGATAGTTTAAGAAGATATTTTTCTAACATTTATCAGTTGTCAAGCATTACATTCATGTATATTTGTAAACTTAAAATGAGTAAGAAAGATTTATATACCCAGAAAGCTAGATACAGTACAGAGCTTTGAAAATAACCATAAGTATTAATGTAGAAAACGACAAGAAACGAAGATGTTTTAAATAATATGTGCCTCACCCACGGTTGAAGTGAAACTGTTTTCATTAACCATGAGAATTAAATAAATAAAGTTAAACGTATTGTATTAATAATCAAACGTATTATTTTGACGAATAAATCGTATACAAAATAAGTAGCTTGAAACTACATAACTTGTACAAATTCATCCATCTTTCTTTTATACATCTAGTCATCGTTATCTCACGCATAACCGATGTAAACTGACTTGTACATATGTGCTATTAATCCATATTTCTCTTATACATATATTCATCGCTCTCTCGTGCATATACAATATACACACTCTCTTTATCGTTTCTTCTTGAAAACCTGTCATATTTTAAAACGTATCGAGGTAATTCCAATTCACTAGCTCGCTAAAGAAGTTTCACTTCAAAAATATTTCATGAGTAAATTGTTTAAATATACATTTTCGGGAGAGTGGCGGAGGGTTAAGTTGTCGATTAGCTATCCTTTTCTATACGTACATATAGGTATAAAATATAATATAGAACAACCCACAATAACGAAAAATTCTAACAATTTCTGGGTACATAAAAACCTTGATACAAAATCATTGACACCAATAAAATCTAATATATTTTTTTACTAAATACACCCAATATTATAATCCGATACGATTAGAAACAAACGAAACAAGAACAGTTTTTGTTATTAATATAATATATGATGTGTTGATATTGCCATTTATTAAGATTAGAATGTGAATATATTAAGTAGTTCAATTACAGGGTAATAGCAATCTCAGAAAAACATAAATCGAGTGAAATAGTTTTACATATTGACAAAATAATTAATGCATAACTTGTTTCACTATATATAGAATCGCATTATGTATAATTAAGTATAATAAGATTAGCAATAGAGAATGTGTCAAACATGAAATAATAGGATTTGGAATATTATTCGTAACTGAGAGTTGTTAGTTGAATATAGATTTGGAATATATTATAACTGATTTTATTGATTTACTAGTCAAGAGTATGAGAACCATTCCTTTATCTTTGGAAAAATATACTCCCTCTTTGTTTTTTATATAATTTTTCATCTGACATAATTACATATTCTATATATGTTTTTGGTTTATTTAACCCATTATTTAATATTTATTTTTATAAATTTACTATAGCAGAAGGTTCACTTTTAGAGCCCGTGCACACTACATATTTTTGTCGGCCGATAGTTTGGTCGGTTTCGAAATTGTCATGGACATATGTATATGGAACTGCATACACCTACCGATAAAAATAATCAAAAGAATTGCGCGATTCCCATTTGATTTGATATAGCAATAGTATGGCATGCTATATTTGTGCACCCACCACCAACTAAACTGTTTAATTGGGAACAAATTGATAGTGTGCACTGTGCACAGGCTCTTAAAGACATTTTTTGTTTTTCATCAGCCTGCATTGATAAATGATGAAAAACAAAATTTACAAGTGAGATAACTATTTCAGAGGGAGTAACATTTAAAAAATTTAAATTCTACATAATATGTATGTATCATACTTACATTGCACATATATTGGAATATTTTGTGAACTTTCTTATTTTATAAAATATCCATGCACATTTAAGGATAGATTATATCTATTATTTTTATTTTTTATAAAAATAGTCAATATCCTTGTTAGCTTAGCACGTTTATAAAATAACAATATAAGTAAGTATTTAATAGTAAATATTCATATCATGCCTGTAAATAGAATTATATTTCAATTTCAACTGATGAATTTTAAATTATTTTAAGATATATAACTAAGGCTTACTCAAGGTGGGGTACGCGTACAACAGTCTTCTTGGAAATTTAATAGGGGTACGTGGGGCTATAAGTTTGAGAACCCCTGCTATAACCTATAGCAATTAAGTCTTGTTTCAAAATTGACTATCTGTGGTCTTGTAAATTTAACTATTTCCTTATCTACTTCTCATGTAAACAAATTGTTTTCAACTACTATTCAAACACAAAAGTATAAAATATCAAGTCTAGCATTAGTAATATAATACATGTTATACAAATATCAAAACCATATATCAATTCATTGTACCAATAAATCGAGAAAAAAATCTATTGGGTTTCAATAAAACTCATTATTTATTTATAAATTCAATATTTTAACATAACATGAACTTTTATATAAAGTGTCTAGTTTTCAGTGTGGTCGATAAACATTACAAAATAGGCTTCAAATAAAAGAAACGACTAATAAAATATCTTCTAACATAGATATCCATATTACATTACACAAATGATTTTTAACCTTCAATTTGAATATCAAATTTGTATGTACACATAAACATTTATCCAGTGGTGGTTTGAATAAAATTGTTAGAAGGAATATCAAACTTTATATAAAATAATATTTTTATATTTAGTTTAAGGAAACATTTTTTTAAATGCTATTATTAATTTTATTTTTCTTTCACAATAATATAAGACTAATTAATTAGTAAATATAAAGGTTGGATAGAGTAAATTTCCTTTATAGAATTCTTTTTCATTTTCTTCCTAGCAGGGAGTAAATTTTTTGAAAACATTGTAAGTAATAAGTAGTGATTGGAAAAATAGTTGTTATTTTCAATGAAATAGTTACTAGTTGAATTTTTTTTCGGAAAATAGTTGATAAATAGTTTTTTTACGATTTAATAATAATTAGTGCAAACGAAGCAGTAAAAAGTGTCGCAAATAGTTAAAAAAAAAGGTAGTTGCAAATAGTTAATTTTAAATTGTGTTCAATCAAACCAGTTTTCTGAAAACGGTGGAGATATGTAATAAAAATTACAATAAATGCATTTTTACGCAATAGTTGAAAAACTATTTTTCCAATCTATAGTAATAAGCTACAGTATACAATTTAACAGATTTGATGTAAGAAAATATATTAAAATTAAGTATGAATTACCAATAAATAAGTCAAATTATTACACAATTTACACAGCTATTTTCATTAATTGAACGTTTTGCATAATATGAGACTTGACTGGTAATATTACAAAACTGTTTTTATTTTATTTTACATTATATTTTGTAATAAATTCATGATTCATGAAGCGCCACTGCATGCTACAGAAGTTTCAGAATCATCAATTTAATAACAAAAGATGTGTTGTGAATGGTTTGTATGTAACATGACAGTGTTAATTGATACTATCAAAGAATTTATAACCGATCTTTTATATTTTATTAAAGTATTTGATAGATTTATTAGTATTCTGACAGGCATTTTCTTCATATCTGTGTAGACATGTATTGTGTTGATGTTTTGTATACAAAATATGTTCAGTAAGTTATTTCACTACTTGTATACAAATAGCGTATGTCATGCAGAAATCATTGTAGCCTCCATTCATTTTTTGCATTTTGATACGATGTATTATAATCTCAAATTGATTAGTTCGGTATTTATCTACCAATAAAAACAACAATTGTTATATTTTTGCATTTAATTTATTCTGTCAAAATTAAAACCTACTTTAGAATAGATATAGGTATACTCTTCTTTAATTTATATCAAGATAAGATCAAGCAGCATTTATTTTATTTACCTATTTATTTTTAATTAATATCTACTCTAAAAAACCTTACACATTATGGCATTTATTTGTACGTAATTGTGTACGCAATGCCTATGTAGATATATTTATTTTATTACTATTAATAAAAGTATCACATTACAATTTTCACAGAAGATCATTTTCTCGTACGTACATACATACATTAACAGTAAAGGACGGTTGTAAATAATGACGATAAGTATTCATTACAATCTTATCCAGTTTATAGTTTATAAACTTATTTTAGTGCCAAAGTTCAAAGAACTATCTATTTTATAAAAGATATACAGATCTAAAGTTGTGTTAGTTATCATTTAATCTAGGGTGTTGACCCTTAATTTGTGTACAGATTTATCTATTTTTGTTTCTTTGTTTCTAATAACTTTTTGGGGTATATACCTATCCCAGTTAGTTAGTTAGTTAGTATGAACAATTGTTTTTAAAATATACCCAAATATCAAGGTATATAAAGACAAGGTAGTCTCAAGAACTCTTTGACCAATCAGCGTTGGTGCAGGAATTGACGTCACCTGGGGATCTATTGAAATCTCATAAATTTTTTAATAGAATATTAATTACAAAAAATTACGTTATTTATTCTTGTTTTCGTATTTTTTGATATTTTAACAACTAAAAAAAATCATAAAGAGCTGTCAGAATCACATAACGTATTGCCAACTTAAGAATAGTAAAAATGATGCTTCCCGAATAGACCAAATTCTCTGTGACAGATTTTTTATGATTTTGCAATGTCGAATTTATACTTATTTGATTGCATGTGTTGTTAAAATATCAAAAAATACGAAAACAAGAATAAATCAAGGAGTTTTGTGTAATTGATATTCTATTATACATTTATAGCATTTGAATACATCCTCCAAGGGACGTCAATTCCCGCACCTCCGCTGATTGGTCAAGGAATTGTTGAGACTACCTTGTCTTTATATACCTTGCCCAAATATCATTAATTTGAGGATATGCATATTTCATGCATGCTTAAAATCAATAAAAATAATTGTGAAAATTATAAATAATTGTTGAACTCTATATTAAGATTTGTTTATGATCAATTTAAATTATTGTGACCAATGTTTTCTCCTAATAGACATATGTTTATATCGAGATTAATAAGAGTTTGTGGCCAGAAATAAATAGTTAGTGATATTTGCTGATTGTCCACCCCTAAATTAAGTAATTGCCAAACGTTTAAAGACCCGAGGCCAACAGCCTTGCATCAATCACATACGGGTCGTTATACTTATTCGCGTGACGCTCACCTCCTCCCCTAAATTGTTAGGGGGTTGGAGAAGTAGCTGGCGCCCCCTGTTGCTTTAACGTTTGACCAAGGGTCAAATAAAAATAACTGTATTGTAAATTTTCCACAGAGTCGGGGAAAATATACGTCTTATAAATTTTATAGCAATGTGCGAGAAAACTACTGAAAACACTGGCGTACTTTATTTTAGATTTTTTTTTTACTTATAAACTATTTATAAAGTAATTCTTATAATGTTATCAGTATTATTAAATATAATTTACATATATGTAACTGTTTCCAGTCTTGGATATGACCCCAGTAATGGCTATTTTTTAATGAAATATACTGAATTAGAAATGTTTGTTGATATTTGATTACAACATTTTCAATTTCTGAATATTAATCTATATACATTTAACTATCTTACAGAGTGATTTGATGACAATCGGTCAATAGGTGTCAAAATGGTGGACATTTAAACTAATTATTAGTATAAATTATTTATTAATTATTATATTATTTAGCAACTGCTTTACATTGTTTGAAATTTGACGATTCTTTCTTTTATATCTTTTGTGTCGTGGTACTTATCATTTTGTAATCATTCGTAAGTGTCCATCACTGCGTGCTTATTACTGGTTTTACTTTAACTATTACCCATTATCCATTATTCATTACTGGAGAAAAAAACAACGAAACAAAATAAAAGGCTATAATTTAAAAAAAAAAAACTATATTTGCAGACTTTGGTATTTAAATTGATTAAATAAAGAGTTACTTGTTGTATCAAAACATGAGTTCATAAGAAATACAAAAAAGGAGCCCGTCAATCACAAATCAGTAAATCTTGCTCTTATAGCGGTCATAACTGGTGCCAGTACCTTATGTACCTATAACCTAAAACATTTTAATAATTCTATATTTATTTTAATTTTATGGAGCGAATATTTAGTTTACAGTTCATTGAGAATTGTTCAGAAGAATAACAAGATTTTATATAAATGTCTAGAATACGTTATACTTTATAGACTGATTTATTATTAATGTTTTAGTATTAAAATCTACACCACTGACTTTTTACGTTAAGTTTTCCTTATCGTGAAACTTTTCGCATGTCCAAGCGGAAAATTCTATTCGAATTAAGGTTGTTCTGTTTTATACTAATTATTTTTATCAGATAATAATGACGTACATACGTATAAAACTAGACGCAGAAAATGTATAAAAATGTCTTAAACAGGTATTATAAGAATTATAGTTCAATCAATTTAATGATAAATTATTTAAGTATAATAATTTTTTTAGAGTGCCTAATAGTACCTATCTATAAATATTCCGTCTCACTTGGCACATTTTTGTTATGTATACAATATACATACTATTGTTTCCAGCACACTCACTCACAATCAGATAAATGAGTAAGTTTTTTTTTTCACAAGAAAAATACAACCAAGTGATAATGTTCACAGTTTTTTTTTATAGTTTATTGATATTTAATAATACCTATTAATATGGTGCGTGTCAAATAAAAGTAAAGAAAAGAATTCCCAAAACAATGAAATATTTGAAAAAACATTCAAGGTTTGAATATTGAAACTTAAAAGAATAACAAAGTAGAAAAAAAACAGAAGGTTTGTAGAAATCGATAAAATCTCAAGCCTTGACACAGGGATTGCTTAAAATATGGATTTGAAATAACATTTCAATACATATATCGTTAAAATATGTCATTCTTATTTATTATTACTAGTATCGCCTATGGTCAAAATTCAACAAATATTTTACCTGCATTAACGGTAAAATACACAAATTATTTTTTTTGTGCATATCTATGGCACAGTACCTAACCTTTTACAACAAAAAATTCCAAATCAAAACATTGCAATTATATGCATTCTCTACGTTTGACAGAAACCCAAACTATTTATTTTTGCCGCTTGGTGGTGTTAGGAGTATTACTATGCTGTTGAACGATGTGAGGGGAAATAAACAAACAGCGAGAGGGAAAATCATGTGTGTTTGTTAACTTTATTTTACCTGCCTTAACAGCAACATACACACATTATTTTTTGTGTACATCTATGTCACAGTACCTTTCGAATGATGTAAGTTTCATTCACCTCCTTTTATAATAAATACTAAAAAAAACGTACGATAATTTTCAATGTTTAGGTACGTACTAATATATCTAGATTTTCCAATTTAATGAGTATATAATTTTGCTAATCTCAATAAATTGAAGATGACAAATAATTCATAGAAATATCCAATACATATGTGTGTATAGAATATAAAAGAATCAATAACTGACAAAAAGAACAAACACTGACGTTATCTATGAAAGTTTCTTTCTTAAAAAATTCCGCCTTAGGTACAAATATTCAATATTCCGATTTTAGATTTCTTTATCAATGTAAACGAATCAGGTATTAATTTCAGTTTTAAATTTATTTACACTATTATTACCGAACCACTGGCCATATGGACTACGAATTATCAGATACAGTGTGAAGAAAAAGCCCAGAGCTGAAAGATATCACGATTTATCTTTTATTTGTAACAATTCGCGTTACGCGTGAATACTGTCCCGAATTTGGAACGAATTTTGATTCACGTTTCTTTAGAATATGGTTCGGGGGTATTGTGGAAGATGTATTTTACATTAATGAAGAAATAAATACATTTTATAGAGTTCCGTATTCCGTACTGAAATCTGAAAACCGAAGCTCTGTAGTCGTCACACGCTTCTGTTTTCTGAACTGCTTAACTAATATCCGGTATTATGAAGAATTTTCTCGAGATCAAAAACTTAGCTAACGGTATATGCATGGTATTAAATATAAATTACAATTCACTGATAGTTTTAATGAATGGTGTAGTTTATATGAATGACCTTGTTGCAAGCAGTAGTGATAATTGTACCTCATAAAATGTTTAGAATTTACATTACTATTTGATTTGACACCTCGCAGATAGTGTTAGCTTAGATTTTGCTCTAGTTCTTATTAATATCCGACATTAGGAAACAAAGAAAACTGAGAGGAATTTGTCTAATAAAAAATATCGTATTTTAACAAGTGGGGTGTCGAATGACTAGCTTAATATATGAACAATAATTGTATACCAAAAACTTACTTTAACAAAATTTTTCAAAAGTTATAAAAAATGTTGTCCTTCACCTATCTTTCTGAAAATATCGATGAAAAAAATTGAGAATTAGTAGTCGCTATGTATACAGCGTTAGTAAGATAGCAAATTGAAGATAAATATTTGATCTACAAAATTTATTCATTTTATCGTTGCCCTTAGAGGCACTTAATTTTTTGTATTTTTTGACGATAGTAAATAAAATTTTATCGTCAAATTCGTTTTCAGTACCTACCCTAAAATACGCCCGTGCGGTTAAGAGTACTAGACTTTTGTGTGTTGGCCTGTGTTATTGACACAGTTTTGTACAAATAAAGTTTTATAAAACTTAATTTACCCCAAATAAAATGCGTAGAATCATCTTGCTCTTGTATGTACAATGCGGGTGAAGTTCTTTGCAAGAATTAAACATAGAAAATTATGTATGTCGTGTCTAAACACAATAACTGTAGAGAAAGGGCAATAAATTCTAATTATTTTTGTAACCAATGTAAACAGATAAACGCATTACAGGTTACCCTACAGAAATATATATAACCCTTAGAAAAATTATCATAATATAATATAACAAATAATTTTGTTAACCCTTATCGTTTAATGATCTTTTAATATTTTTAACTAGATTAATTAATTAAAACCCAACAATTAGAGTTATTATTTCATTATGATACCATTGACAAGCCCTAAGTGAAACTTTGCTTATTCACCCAGATTAAAGGTATATTATGTAACAATTAGATCTGACAGGAATTTCCTACATTGAAAAACCGAATGTATTATAAAAGCATTCCTGCTATATCAGTCATAATTACTCAACAGACCGTTAGACTAATTGTACAGATAGGATGACTTGCGTTTGTAACTTACACTCCCATTATATGCGTGTGTGTACATACGCATATTTTTACATTGGTCGACAAATATGTATAACATACATACATCATATTAACATATACGTATATATATGAAATATAATGCAAACAGCAAAACGAAATATAAGTCTTTATACTGCAGAAAAAAGTATTAAAGGTAATTGCTAGTGTAAATCAAAGACATAACTTGCAAGTATTACTTCAAACTATATAAAATATTAACATTGCTTGCAACATACAACATATATATCAGACTGTCTAATAATGTATAATATATGTAATCTAATATAATATTTAATATTGAATAAAATATTTTAATCATTTACATCAGTGCTGGCCAACCTGCGGCCCGCCGCGTTCTTATGTGCGGTCCGCGACCAAATACGAACAAATTATGTTTTAGTATCGAGTGTTTCAGAATGTCTGAAAGTGGATTTAATTTCCGGTTGTTTTCTTTAAAATAACATTTAAAATTTTGTTTTATTTATGTAACTTAACTAATAATTTTAACTGTAAAAACTGTTGTTATCATACAAAATACGATTTTGAAGTATTTTTGATCAAATGAGACCGATTATAACACCCTATATCTATGACAGATGCGAGATAGAAGTAATTTTTTTACCCTGTATCCCCATATGACATTTCCCGCCAAATTGAATGATACCAATTATAACTTTTTATTTGTGACAGTGGGTGAAATATTGAAGGTTTCAAAATCCTATGAAAATTAGCTTAACTTTTTTGTGTTAATATATTTAAAGATGAAGGGATGGAAGGTTAGGTTATTGGCGTTTTATTTATTGCTCTACGATTATTATTTCTGGAGATATAAGCTTTCAAAAGGTGGTATATTTTTTGTATTCGTGCCCCCAGAGTTACCATCGGGGAAGACGTAGTTTTACTTCAAAAACTTAATTGATTAAAAAAAAAATTCAATATGTATGAAATTCGTTGTAAAGGCAGATATCGAATAAATTATGAGAACACATTTTAGATTTTTTTTATGTGCGTCTCTCGAAAAATTTTAGGTCGTCAATGTGGCCCATGGAGCAGTTTGGGTTGGCCAGACCTGATTTACATAATACATACTATGTAGATGGGTATTATTTCATATATACCAAAACATCGATTAACTGCATTTGAACATTTACTATAGAATTATTTTTTTACGATACGCTACCTCAACAAATTAAGGGCATTAATAATATTTATATTAATTTTTTTAAATAATGGAAATGCTGTTATAAACTAAAGAAGTTTCGAAATTTTTATTTTTTCCTAATTTTTCTTGAAAAATAAAATATACTTTTAAATTGCATATCAAATTTGATTGCTCGAATTGCGAATTTCTCGAATCGATTTTAGACAATTTCCGACACTTTTTGTTAATACCTTGTACAAAATGTTTTTTAATAGTAAGAATACCAATATGTTCTTGGCTAGACCTCCGGTTTTCGACTGTTGGTAAAGTGACGTAAATGTCAACGAAAACGTTTAGCGAAACCATTTTTTTAAATAAAATATTTTAGGCGGTCTAAAGCAGAATGACTTTAATCTTATAAAATTATTTTTAAATTTCAAATAGCGAAAGGTTGGAATGTTTATTCTTAAATATATCCAATACTACCTGGGATGTCCGGGTAGATGTCGGAATGTCATTTAATCTAACGAAACATATATACAAAATTTCTCTCTTGCTTACGTCACATTTTTCGTTACTGTTTACCTGCGTGGATGCCATTTCTATTACTTATCAGTAATAGATACACTTCATCGGAAGAGAGCCTAAACGAAATTGGTAAACGTTCACATTATATATAAATTATATATGTTATCGGGGACTCTTATAGTTTACTAAGGCCTGCAACTTTAATGATCCTCGGGCGCCCATTGTTTCGACTTGTGCAACATTTTAATCACTATACCAGTGAAAATGGAAAATAAATCAAACTCAAATAATCTCTATTTCTTTATAACATAGTATACGAGTACCTATAGATAAATATTATTTGTACCAAAACAATAATTTATTGTTTTATTTCAGTGACGGCAAGAAGATGAGTGCTTTACTGTTGGCGTTCCTGCTGATGACGATGTCGTCTGCGTTCGCCGGCGACCCACAATTCGATTCAACGACGTCAATGCGCCGGGTCCTAGTCCCAATAGACGCGGCTGTCGATTCTGTCATCTATAGGCTCAGAGCGACCGACCCAGAGTTCGACTATCCGCTACAGTTTGAATTACTAGGTAAGAATAAGTAAAATTTAGTGAACAAAATAAAGTAATCTTAATAACCTTATTAACTCTTTAGATGCGTCTGTTGTTTTTTTCATTGTTCCATAAGAAGTGCCAATAATCCATGGAAAAATAAAGTAATGGTATTTATTATTTCATACATGTCAATACTGCACCTAAATCCATCAATATATTTTTATTGAATTTAAGGTAAAATGGTGAAACATAAATTTAATTACATATTACGTAGTATAAAACAAAGTCCCTTGTCGCGTATGTCTGCTTGTCTGTGCACGATTTTCTCAGTAACTACTGAACGGATTTTATTCCGGTTTTCACTAATAATTAGAGTGTTTCACGAGGAAGGTTTAGGTATATGTATAATATGTTTATACAAGTAATTACCAATATTTAAAATTTTCATGACAGGGACACGTGTTTCCAATATGTGGTGACCAAGTTTAGGTATATTTTATAGCACTGCAGCAACATAAAGTGTCAAGCTGATATATCGGATAGCCGCATCTAAAGGTTTAATGTGTTGATAATTATAAATGTTCTAAATTTCTAAACAAGTAACTAAAGTATATCATACAAAGTCAATTCGTACATTTTTCGTTAGAACATTTCTATAATTTCTTTTTACCTAATGTCATTAAGTATCTTTAGACAATTCGATTTGTCTTTATTAAGTTGTATTCTCTTTGAAGTTAGCCGGCAGCTTTAAATTGAATTACTTTTAAATATAGTTCAGATATTAACCATAGATAGCATTGATATAGACTTTCTAGTTTGTTATTTTGCTGTTTATTATATTAGACATTTATTTTTAATTTCCGACAAGTCGAGAATAATTTATTTACATGTAAATAATAGAATGGTATCGAAATTGTTACAGATAAAAGTTGTGGGTGGTACCTATACAGTATTGCATAATATGATGTTGTAAAATATAAAATTGTATATTTTTGTACCCATCAACAAATTATGGCTACTCAAAAACCATTCTTAATAGTATATATGATTAGATACGTATATAATACATAAAGAAAATATGAACAGGTATCAAAAATTACCCATTTTGAATTTCCTCGCTCACAGAATCTATTATCTAATTAAATGTCTATTTCTATATAGAAGAAACTAAACATAATATATAACCAATTTTTCATTCAATAAACTTTATTTTAGGTTCACTTATAACGTTGATGTATTAATTAGGTATAAATAAAGATAAAAACCGTTTGAAATATGTGTATCTGGAAAAAAACCGTAACAAATATATATATAAAGTAATTGTCATGCTTTCATGACAATTTCTCTTGATGAAATGTTTTATAGTACAAAAAAATGATATCATTGCTCATGGTCTTTAACGAAGCATAAAAAAATAAACCAAATATTATTTCGATAAATCACTGTTGTGAAAGCAACACGGTTGACAAGTTGTAATTGAAGAGTAATTTTTCAGATATTTTGACTTTAAGTTCTTAATCTTCATCATCTAAACTCTGATAATAGATGGGGCTATTTCAAGGAAACTAAAGTTTATTTTCTGCAATTTGTGACTTATAAAAACATTAGCTGGGCCCGCGCTCAGGAATTATTGTTTAGCATTTCAAAAAAATATAGTTGAATTAAGTACAAACACAATTATTTATTATTGTAATAATAACTAAACAACATATTATATATATTTACTACATTTTTAAAACAGTTTAGCCTATACGTATTGCAAAAGAGCGCGCTGGCGGCAAACTTTTTTCCGACTTGATTTACTATTATCGTCAATACATACATAAGGAATAAGCTTCCTTATGTTACCTAACGTAACAAAATATAGCCTATAACCTGGCCAGAGAACATATCTACGAATTAAAATAAAAACACACGTAGATCGGATAAGTGATTCTCAAGTGATAAGTGCACTAACGGACAGACATAGACAGACATATTGAGCTTTATATACTCGTATATGTATAGATGCGAACATGAATATTATATTTATATTATTTCAAAAAACGTCAACATTTCTTTGGATTGTCAAATTCTTAATAATAGAGTTTACTGTTTTTTCGCAGACGAAGGTGCCAAATCGGTGGTCCGCATTGATACATTACCATGCAGTCGGTACAACTCTGTCTGCCAAGCTAACGTGGTCCTTCAACGGCGGCTCGAGGTCGGTCGCATCCACGACTTTAGGGTACGTGTGCGCGACACTAAAGGCGGTTCCAACACCATGACCTGCAGCATTGTTGTGACCAACGGGACGACGCCCAAGGATTCAATCTTCCCTAGAATACCTGACTTCATAATGGTGCCGGAGGTCAGTTGGTCTTGCAAATACATTAGAATATAATGGTTCTATATGCAGTTTGTGGGTAGAAATTTTTCAATTTACATAATTAGTAACTATAAGAGATAAATTTAGTTAAATTATTTAGTGTGCCACTTTCGAAGGTCGTGCAAATATGATTTTGTTTGTCGTGGATTTTATCCCACTTATAACTTATTAATTATTAATATGAACAGTTATATTTGAAGGTGGTGGTGTGTAATTTTGAAAAAAGAAATTAATTAATACTAGTTTCAGTTACAAACTGCATGATGTAACCTTTTTACTATTAAAATATAAATATCAAAATAAGTATATCAATTTTTCTATGAATTAGTCAATACTCATTTAGCTGTAAAATTGGCATAGATATTGAAACAACCAATTTAATTTCGATGTACATCACGCAGTCTTTTTCAGAAAGGACCCTGCACAGTCAAATTGTCTTAAACTGTGTATAACCCCAAATAATTAAAAAAAAATAAGTGGACATATCTACTTAATATTTCTGTTTCACCCAATTTGACTGTACTCTTATTTTTTCAGACACTTGATTTCCTATAACCTTTAACCCAACATATCTAAAAATTAACCATGTTCGAACCTTGTACTAATAACACTTTTTGATCAAATAGTTACAATCTATTAATATATTTTAGTTTTAGCCAATTTGACTGTATCTTAATTTACAATGGTCTTGTGTTGGGTCCTTTATTTAAGACAATAACTACGAAAAATTCAAACAGAAAATCATATACATAAGCATGTTTTGATTATAAGCAGTACTTTTTTCGAATTTTCAATCCACGTTAAAATAATATCTTCAGAACTTTGTTAAAAATTGATCAATAAACTAACTGTAAATGAATCTATAAACTATAATCTTTAAAAGTAAATACTTAATGCATTCATCGATTGATTGTTTTATTTATAAAATTTGATTAAAATCTTTATTAAAAATTTTGTTACATTTATTTAGGAAATTCAAGATAATATTTACTAGGTATGTTAAAAAGCAGTTTTACTTATTAGATACTCGTATATTTGATACGTACCTGTAATATCGAATTAATCATTGTAATAATTGCGCCATAATATCTAACGTGTCTTCTAATTGAATTTTAAGTACCCATAGTTCATTATTTATTATGTAACTGAACGCAAATGAGTTTGCGCAATATGAAAAATATAACGGAAGAGTGCAAACGAGACATTCTTAAAAACGCCCTCTGATGTTTTATTCATGTTTCTAATATGTAAATGTGCGTAATATTGAAATCGTTAAAATCATAAAGGAACAATTTATCCTTGTAGAATAGTGTTATTATAATGTAAACACATGAGGCGTTTGGAATTTAATACGATTTAGTAGCGCGACTAAATCACATGATATGCTATTGTAAAAGGCTTCCGTTATTTTTGAAAAATCGTGTAAGGGTTCTGTAACAAAATAAGTTTGGGAACCGCTGGTCTGGTTTAAAATTTGCGTAAAATTCATACTAATATAATTAATTATAAGACTGGCAGTTATTTTCTATTGATAAATCCAAAACCATACACAAAAATAAAACTAGACAATCTAACACTAGGACATAGGTTACATACTATCTTCAACTGCACTTCGTTACTTTTGTTCTACGGCATTGGCACAAAATGTGATAACAAACCATTATAATTCACTCGTTGAAATTTGTTACAGTTATTTTTTTATAGTTTGGTTAATTGCCTCCCCTAACCCAAGGTCTTTTTAAATACAAATTGCATGAGGTAACCGCGGTATAGATCGCGTGTCTGCACCTACTCATTGCCAGCCGAATGTGTTTTCCAATTATTGCGCTGAATTACCATGTGGACTTATTCAAAAACTCAGCACAGCTTTTTGTTATTATGTATGTAGGTGAAATCATTTGCATTGGAAATGCTGGATGAATCATGTGAATGTATATACCTATGTATATGTGTGTACATTCATATATATTTAAGGGTAGTTGAATTCATTTCAATATTTGATTGGGGTGGTATTTGGATTTGCTATACTAAATCTATAATAGAATTAATATGTATATATAGTTAGGTATAAACATACCTACTTATGTTGGTTAATAAAGGTTATGTTGACATTTTAATGAAGATGAATTATGGTAGATTTAAACATATGCGCTATGTAAACGGAGAAGTATGTTATGTATTTAATTTTCTGTTTGATCTTTTTTTCATATTATGGTTTATGTAATGTATGATATATTATACTAACTTTTTGACGAATCTAGTTGTTTTAATGAAGGCCTTAGAAAATTCAATTATACAAATACAATGATTAAAAAATATATAAAGTTTAGTTAAGTTTATTTAATTCTATATATGAATTATTATCAATAAATATAAGTTAATTTTTAAAGGTTTTCTTTAGTTGTACATTATTAGCTAAATATATTGATTAATTATTTATCACAATTTCGCTTATGTTAGTAAATATTTTGAGAAAAAATATGTTGAAAGCTGAATTTTAACATAGTGATTTATTTGCTTGGATTGAATGTTACCAATTTAAAATCAATCATTTTTCTTTAAATTTTACTACATGTAAGACTATACAGGTATATAGGTACCTACTACCTAATGGTATAATAAAAAATATAAAATATTAATTAAAAATAAATCGAATGATGAGATCAACAATAATTAAGATACCAAAATTGTAACAATATTTAGCCAGCATTTTATTCCAACGCTAATGTTTTTGGCTATAGAATCGATGTTCATTACCTTTAGTCATTAATGCTTTAGCCGTTTCAGCAGGTGCTAAAACAATGTCTTAATTACCATGGTCCAAAACCCTTATGTAGTAATTCTTGGATTCTGAGTGTAATACGTATTGCTGTAGTAGTTAATTCGATCAACGTTACAACAACCTATGTAGGAAATGCCAGCCTTGACGACGGGTCCAAGCTTAGCGCAATATTGGGTTGCCAATTGTTCCTTTTTCGATATTGGTCCCAGTCTAGGCCAACATTCAGATACCGAGCTTCGGGTCACCTATTCTTTACCCAAGATTGGACCAACTCTGAGCCAGCCTTGTTATAACATGCCTTGGTCGAGTCTTGAACGAAGTTATCATTGGTATCTTGGTCCAGTGTTGGCTAGCATTGACGCAAGCCTGGGCCAACCGTGGCCCCTTTGTAAATCCCTACATGGGAAGTCAGAACTTTCTGAAATTGGTCAAATAAAAAACAACAGCAACATTGCGTCGATTCAGAAGTCCGGAACTTCAAACCTTGAACAATAATTAATAACATGATTTTACCTAGCCCTAAAACCACTTCCCCCTTTGTGACAATAAATAAACTAACACATGTGCTTGTTTCCCATACAGGACGCGAAGAGAGGAACGGAGTTGGGTTTCGTGGTTGCCCGCAAGAGCCCGCTGTCCCCCAAACCTGTATACTTGGAACTATGGGTGAGGATCTTGTATCAGATTACAGATTGTCCGTGCGATTTGCTTCAATGCACAGCGTGCTTAAGTGTGTCTGTGTGTGTGAATGTAAAACAGAGCCGGTTGAAAGATAGGGACAAAATTTATAGTTTATTTTTCTCGTTTCTGTATTTTTGAAGTTTTATTTATTTTTTATATAGTTTATTGATATAATACATATATAAGGTGGGCAACTCATTTTGACGACAATGAACTTGATACCAGGGGTTATTTTAGTGTGTAGTTGTAGTTCGTTTCTGCAGTTCCAAAAATGAAAACTGTAATTGTAAAAGATAATTTGTGTAGTTGAAAATTTGCAAGTAGAAAGAAAAATATAAAAAAGTGTAAGTGTAGAGCACAAAAGAGGTCACTATAATGTGTAAGAGAGAAATATACAAAGTGTAGAGCAAAAAAGTAAAAAAAAGATAATTGTAGTTGAAATTTTTTTTAAATAACCCCTGCTTGATATACTACGAAGACGAAAAGCACAAAATTATATTTAAAAAAAAAATATTCGACTTTCAGTTACTTTCATGACAAAAAACTGCAACGATTTATAAAATTTTGATTAGTTCTTGATTAAATAAAAAAATCCTAATAAAATTTTTTAGAGTGAATTATTTGAATTTTTATCGATTACTTTCCAATAAACCCAGTAATACCTAGTGATTCTTTGTTCACTTATGCCGTTAGATTAGTTTTAAAAGATTTTTGTTACTTTTAAGATTTAAAAAAAAAATCAGGATATAATCAAATATTGTCACGGGAAAGACAATTGCTCATTTTACCACCCGTGTTTTATATTTTTTTTATCGATATCAAAATCAAAATAAAAACTATAATATATTTAAATATTATTCGAAAAAAAATAATAAGTGTTAAGAAATTTTAAAAATAAAAATAAAGATTATTTAATGTGTCCTCATAAAATTAAACATTACTATGACAAAACAAACAAAAATTTATTCAAAGTGATTTAATTGAAATGCAAAATAGAGAAATATAAATATAAAAAAATAATTTATTAGAGAATGAATATTTACGATTATCAACATGATAGGAATATTAAATTAAAGAGTATAAAAAGTGCTAAAATTTGTTGGAACGACTCTGTATTTTTTTATTGTATGTATGTGTTTAGTAATAGACATCGATGGTCTAGAATCTTTATAATATTTATTGCTTTTGTTTGACTCGTCTTTTGTAAGAATTTCGTTTGTTTATAGATCACTATCGAACTAATGATCTATGAATGATATATACCTATTCGAGTTTTTATTAATCATTAAAATATTTTAGAGTCTATTATTACTAAAAGAAGTACAATACCGATACTATTAATTATAATTAATCCAAATTTTGTTTTTTAGGGTTCTTCATTGTTCGCAATTCGACAGAAAGTTATTTCACCAGAAACTACAGAAGGAACGATATTTCTTTTAGGACCTTTGGACTTCGAAACGCAATCTATGTATCATCTGACAGTTTTAGCAAACGTAAGATTTATTTTATTATATAATATTACTATAAAACTTACATTTTAAATTACTTTCAATTTTAAAATTAAGCTTATTAATAACGTATTACAATTTTTAATTATATCTTAGTTATAATTAATTATCAAATATATGCAACTACATTTACATCTCTGTATGTTAATATTGTATTGCATATGAATCATTTTTAAATTATATAAAATCATATATTAATCTATTGATTAATGTATGATAAAATCATTCCATAATAAATATCAATAGGAATGAACTAATAAAATATCCCTTTTTAGGCATGCATTTGAACAGCGTACCCAACTTTTCACAAAACTAATTTTGTTATCTTTATTTTTTTGGGGGGAAGGGATATTAAATATATTTGAAATTCGTATGATTCTGGATATTTAAGGTAAAGAGTGGGGAAAAAAATGTTAGAATTTGTTAATTGTAATAGGCCAGTGGTGTAAAACACGACAATTAAACTGAATTTGGTGACCCGTGTTCATATGACACCACTAATTGTAGAGTGTGGACTTTAGACTAATGTAAGCAGGGTTTTTTTTTGTAATGTAACGCGGTGGAACGGCGTTCCGGCATCTTTTTTTCGTGGCATAAGAAAAGCTGCTTTAAATTTAATTTAAATGATATTTCAATATAATTTTTTTTTAGTATAAAGCTTGACAAGTAGTGAGTTCCGGCACCTTTTTGTTTAACAAACAACCCTGAAAGATTGCAAATAAGTCAATAAGTGTAACAATGTTTCAATATTAGAATTCACGGCTAATATGGAGAATATGGGTGTCCCGACGTCACAACTGTCAAAAACACGTATGTAGTTATTCAGAATAGAGTTGATGTCTTAATAATATACACTTTAACTTGTTTCTTAGGTCAATTTATTGGGGCAAAAGGGGGTTAATGTAATATAAAAACGTGGATTCAATCTCTGCTGGAACGAACTGTTTTTATTAAATAATTGTTAAATAAAAATTCCAACATGTTACAATATTCTATTCTAACACATCAATACGTGATTTTTGATAGTAATGACGCTGGGACACCCATATTCTCCGTATTAACCGAATTCACAATGTAATGATTAGAATATTGAATTAAATAAATTATTTTGTCACTAAAAACCAACAAAATTTAAAAAAAAGTTTTATTTGTGTATTGCCAGGAGTACACGTACCACAAACACTGTATATTATATCGGAAAATTGCAAATGTTATTTTTACGTTATGTTCCAGGATGCGTATGTTGAGAGTAAAAGCGACAGCCGCAACATCGCCGGACTGGCCGTTGTCGTAGTGGTGCGCGACGTGCAGGACAGACCACCAGTGTTCACTCTAGCGCCACCGGTTACCAGACTCACCGACACCCTGGTGCCCGGGGATGTGGTGGTGCGCGTGCACGCCGAAGATGGCGATCGCGGCGCGCCACGACCAATCCGATATGGACTCGTGTCAGAAGGAAATCCGTTCACGCCATTCTTTAACATATCTGTTGTTGATGGTGAGTAGTGATTTAAAATTTAAAAAAACCGGCCCGAGAAATTGCCACTCTTTTGAATAATTTATTAATTAAATTGTTATTACTTCCATGTTCCGAAGAAAATGAAAGTATTTTTAATTGTAATTTTGTTACTTGATCTTGTAGAATTTGGTGTTATTATGTATTTAGCTCTGTTCTATACCGAATCCGTTGCTTAAATTGTTCTATTTGGATGAAAACTTTAGAAAAATACTTAGTAATATATTCATAAATATTACAAAAACCTTAGATTAGGTAAGACTATGAATACATAACAAACAATGCTAGTCCGTACATGAAACTGTTACCAAAATTTTACGACGGCCATCTTTTATTAAATGTCACTTTCGTCATGTCTATGCACATTTTCCCAGATTTCTCAGTTAATCTATTATCACTGAAATATTTTTAAAGTCATAAAACATTTATTATTAATTAATTTTATAATTAAAAACAATAGATATTTATTTTTAAATCCGAATGATACGCCAATGACTCGTGGAGCGATATAGTTACAATGCTAGATAATGTGTTATTAGTCCTATATCTTTTCTTGTCTATTGTAAGACAAAAACAGTAATTTCTGGCAATTTTAGGTTAGGATGTATCGAAACTTGACTTATGTCCAGTATCATAAAGGACCTAACAAATTTGTTAGCTAACAAACACTTTCAACTGAGATATCAAACTTATATGACAGTTCTTTTGGAGTTTGTTGATGACTTTGACAAGTTTCGCGCACGCGTTGAAGGTAAATACAAACGGTATTAAAACAGTGGTGATGTTATGAAAATTATTTTGTACGGTCAAAGATGCCAACTGTGTTACAATTAGTTGAAGTGTCACTGCTCTAAATTTCATAACTAATCCATAGATACTAGTACAGTATTAATACCCCATTTGAATGTAATTGCTAGCTAACAAATTTTGTTAGGTCCTTTATAATACCGGGCATTAAATGAGCAATTTGGGCAGAATATTTGATTTCAGCACCTTAAAAACCTTCGGAATCACCTATTCAGATTCTGGGTCAAAAATAATGTCAACTTCAATTTATGAAGTTTTTCATAATATGTTATAAAAAATTGGTTTCATTCTATTGGTGTGTAAATATTTTTTTCTAATAATTAAATATACTTGTAAATACCTTGGTTGGATTCTTACTAGATATAACAATATAATTAATAACAAAACACGAAGTAGCTTATTACAAGCAATGTGTATCCTTGTTATAAAGAACACACGTAATTTGTGAAGATAGTCTATGTATACAAAGTATTTAATGATTCCATTAAACTGTCTGCCTGTAACTTTACAACAATGTTAACTGACATTTACACATCACGCGAATGTGCCCACTTACAAATGTTATAAATATAATTATTTTTTGCTGTGTTTCCATTTGAAATGACATCGCTTTTGCAATAAATAATATAAAATGTTCAACGATAGAAAATTGGTGATTTTTTTGCAATTTGAGTTACATAGTACCTATACTATAAATCATGGGTTTAAAATTTATTTATTTTGTTAGTTTTATATACTTTGAAATGTCTGGAGATATTTCGAAAATATTGAATAAAGTATAAAATGTTTTAATATTAGTAGTTTGCACTTCTAGATGCTTGTTATGTTTTGATAAAATTAGAGTTAAATCTGATTTTGATCAACTAAAATAATTAGTTCATCAACAATAAAACCAATAAAAATTTGATTTATAGTAGTTTAATTTTAAGTGTTTCGTGATTAAGGCTGATTAAATAATTAAATAACATTTTTTAACCTGTACGCCGTTATTGAAATATTATTTCTAAGTTGTATTGATGATAGAATATAAAAGTTATTGATAAAGTCATAATACTAAAAGGCATATCGTGCAAATTTGGCTGGTTGGTTATTAGGGTGTATTTTTTATTTTTATTTTTTCGATTCCATTGGCCTATATTTTAGCTTTGGATCAAAAATTAACTGTCCCAAAATTTGAGATTCGTAGATCAAACCTGTGAACGGCCTATTTCCCATTTGATTAACATGGAAAAAATTACTTTTTTACTTCGCGTGATTAGCTCCTTGAAAAAATTTTTTTTTTATTTCTCAGAGCAATATTTTGTAGAGAATTCATAAATCCAGTAATTTTTAAAATATGTTTGGTTAAAAATTTACATAAAAATTGGATTTTACTTTTTATAATAATGTTTAAACGAACATGTCTTTAAAAATACTGGATCTATGAATTAAGCACTTGTGATATTTTTTGTAGGAAAAATTTTCTATAATATGCTGCTGTAAGAAATCAAATTGGAAAATGACTCGGTTTGCGCCGTTCTACGAGTCTAAATTTTGGCACAATTAACATTTGATTCAAAGCTAAAAAAATTTTAACAATGAACACAATATAAAAGATATTAAAAAAATGATTTTAAGTTTTAATGAAGGCAATATGATATTTAATGGAAGTACGATTAATTCAAGCAAACTTTGGTATTGAATTTTACTTTTTATTTATTTATTTTTTAATATTTTACAATTTTTTAAAAATAACAACTAAAATCACAACTTTTTAAAACCAATCCATCTACGGATACTTCTATACAACAAACATAAAAATATACAATGTAATATAACTTTTTTATATTATAATTTGTTTTATTCTAATACTGCTTGTTTGATATTTACTTTGGTAAGAGCTCTTCAATTGGAACTGTAGCAAGGATTTTGCTGGCTATAGCAGCAATGATTTCTTGAGAAGAGTCATCAATAATTGGTTTTATAGAATCTAATATTCCTCTTGGGTTTTGGTTGAAGAATTCTGCAGCGGCTTGAGCTGTAAAAAATAAAAATTACTTCATAGTGTTATAGGTTATTTTATGTATTTATTTTCTTTTGGCGAACAAACACCGTTGGAAAATTAACTTTAATAGTATTAAATAATGAAATATACGATATTATAAATACTAACTGGCAGCACTATTGGTTCCATCAGCATCGTTAAGTTTTATTTTACCACCTCCAATTCTGATGTTACTTGTTACTTTATCTACATCTAAATATTTTTCTCCATCTTTTTCGACTTCCTTTCCGGTAAATCCTACGATAGCCTTTACGTCAGCTGTAAAAATTAAATGCAATTAAATACTGTGATATACATAACATATCTATTGTAGACTGCAATTATGAGACTTTAAATTTGTCGTGTGAAATAAATATAATAAACAAAATGAAATACTGTTTTCTAATAAAAAATTCGCATGTTTGTTATTACAGGATCAGTAACTGTTTATAAAATAAGTTGCAATGTGTGTCCTGATTACGTAACATTATATTACATTTATTTTGATGCAATGCTATACTATTTGGCCTTGCAGTTGAAAGTTCTGATATACTTTCTTTAAATAAATTTCAGGTTATTTCTAGATCTACAATTTTTGAAAATTT
Source organism: Sialis fuliginosa (assembly GCA_961205875.1). Classification (NCBI taxonomy): domain Eukaryota; kingdom Metazoa; phylum Arthropoda; class Insecta; order Megaloptera; family Sialidae; genus Sialis; species Sialis fuliginosa. Next base: position 17,448,354 of record OY540812.1, read on the forward strand.
AATTTGTGCAAAAACATAAGCCGTTTATTAATGCAACATTAGCATACAATAGGTTGAATACTGTTAGATGAAATTGAAATGAGGGATGTTTACAAATAAAAATGTGTGCAGTTTTTTGACATTGACCAAATTGCAATTTTAATAATGTCATTGCATTTGTTGGAATAACTGCGAACGTTTCATCCAAGGTTTAAAATTTCTTTTATTTATAATATTAACTACAGTTTTTGTTTATCGGTCAAGGGTACTTTGATTTTAAAAATACGTATTAATTGAAAGATAAAATTAAGAACATAATGACAAATACTCACTGAAATCTCCTTCGAAAGATCCTTTGCCGCTTAGAGTTACAGATAAAACTGTTCCTCTGACGTCATAATCTGAATTCACATGAATACTTGGTAGTGAAATAGTAACGTTAAATCCAAGATTATCAATATCAGCTCTAAAAATTAAAAAAAATATCAAAATTTTATTTAATAATAATATATTCACTAAGGGTGCAAATAATAATGGTTTAACTAATTTGTTTGAACGTGATAACTAAACATTAATGATAGTTAATATAATGTAAAAAACTGTTTCATACGTTCGTAAATCAAAAGATAAATTTAAAAAAATGTAGATTGTAAATGTTCTATAAGCCAAGAAAATATAAAATCTTTAGTCGAAGATGTTAAAATGGTATGTTCCCGCGATGATAATTATAACATGATACTCTCTACCTCCCTAATTAGTCCGTTTAATGGAAGTTTTATTATATTAAAAATAAAATTAAGTATATACTCGTAGTGTAAGTTACTTATATGTATATAATGCAAGGTTGTTTTCTCCATTAATGTGACATAAATGTGTGAAGGTCTGCTAAAGTATATATTATACAGAAGGAATTACGCGAATATATAATAAGTGAGACAACATCAATGCAGAAATAAAACGCATTGTATGTATAAAATGCAATAAATATTAATGCTGTTTGATAATCCAACTGTTGTCAATTTATAATTATGACGTCTCAATATTCACATACTTAAGACTAGTAACGACAAATTGGCTTGCTCCAACTACTTTTATGTTGTTCAAGATAGCTTTGACGGTACCGCCGTCCAATTTACGGTCAAATGTCAATTCATTGAGTTCGAATGGGTCCAATTTTGGGATCTTCAGTTTGCTGATTCCCTTGACCAATCGTGGTTTGAGGTTTTCAATAAGCTTCAATAAACATTTGTCATAGTCTGGTGTGGTAGTTTTACAAGCATCAATGTAATCCGCTGGAAATAAATAAATAAAAGAAACTTGAGTGGTTTTTATAAAATTATTTTGATTTTAAATTTAAAATATTATAAAAAATAATATTAATAATATATTACATGTGGAATATGGAATGAATTAAAAAGTATTCACATATGTACACTCATTTAATAACGAAATTTGTATGTTAAATGTGAATGTACAGTCGCCTGCAGAACTCGTCTGGCACCCTAAAGGCTAGAATCGCTTACAACAGATTCCAAATTTAAAGACAAACATCATCGGTTATCTTTTTCTATCAAGTTTAATATATTTAAATACTAAAATTCGGAATATCAAATATTTATTGCCACAAAATTTACGTATACAATTTTCAATAGATTACATAATAATTTAATTGCACAAATATATATGAGTACTATAAACGAAGAGGAGTTCTTTATCTAGCAAATTAATTTCAAAATATCTGTCTTTGTTTGGTACATGGAGAAATTATTTAAATATTAAAATAATCAAATGGGAGGAGCCTAGTAAGTTTGTGATAAACGAATATGAATACAAACTGCAAGACCATTAATGCAGGTGACTGTACTTACTTTGAACAATAATAATAAAGTAATAATATAAACGCAAGAACAAATTTAAAGACTTTATCTAATAATAACGTAATTATTAAATTTTATTTATTCTAAATTAAAAAAAAAAATATTTCAATAAAATATTTGAAACGAAGAAAAATGATTATGATTAAAATAAAAATATACAAAAATATTAAACTTACGCAATTTGGCTCCAAACACATCGGCTGCAATAGCCAAAGCGAAAATAATAAACGCAAGAACTTTCATTGTTATTATTATTTATAAAACCTTGTTACTACTTGTACAATCACTGCTGTAAAACTGATGATAGCTAAGACGCTGTATCGGATATTTATACTCAAGCGTCCGACCAAAACATGATTAATTTAAATAATTAAAATAGTAAAAATATTATTTTAACGACGAAGGTATAGTTATTACCTAAGCGTTAAGGAAACGGAACATCTTCGGTCAAGTTCGACACCTTTCGGTATCTGTTTCCTTAAGACATTTTCACCGAGCATTTTAGTTTCTGTTAAATATGAGATTATGCCTAAAATAAACAAAAATAAAATATAACGAATAAGATAAAAATCAAATCAAGCTTTTTGAATTTCCTGCATTTTATGATGCAATAACAGTAAGAATTTTTTTATAAAATAGGTATAATTCAAATCATCACATTTTCGTTAAAAATAGCTGTATCATTCAGAAAGCATTTTGAAGCTTATAACATTTACTATTAACTTTTCATTAATTATTAAAACAATTTAAAGTATTGTCTTTTCATTAAAAATGGTAAAATAACATTTTTTTCTTGTGTACCTATTTACAATATATTTAGCCTTAAACTTGACTATATTTGTGAAAACTTTCGTACTATAAAAAATCGACAAAGGTAAAGGCACCAATTATGGCCGCTATAAGAGCAAGTTTTCGTTTTTTTTGGATTAATGGACTTGTTTTTTGGAATTCTCATGAACTTATAAATATTCAGAAATGGTAGATAGTAATCAAATATCAATACATATTTCTAATTCAGTAAGTACATTTAATTAAAAATTTTCCATTACTGGTAAAGACTGATACCACTACCTTATACAATGTAATCAAGCAGACTCTTCTATGAGTTTTTCCATCATGTAAGAGCTTCATAAAATTTAAAAATAACTATTTTCCGGTTTCGATTCATTGTTTTCCAACATTTTGAAAAATCGATTAAATTTAAATCAGGAAAAGATATTAAAAAGCAGAGCTTAAAAACTTTATAATACTAAATAATTGTTCTGATTATTTTTAACGAAAATGTGATTGTGATATAGTTTTCATTTTAATGGTTTTTATTTTATTATAGTTAAATAAAATAAATAGATGAATAATCTATACCTATACATATAATAACATGTCCTGACTGACTGACTGACTTCATCATCGCCGAGCCGAAATTCACGAACCTAAAAACGTGAAATTTCAGGAGTGTCTTCCTTTTATGACATAAGCACTCACTAAGAAATCACTTTTCGAAATTCAACAGGGTCGTTTGTATTTTTGTTGGTCAGATTTACTTGAAACTTAGCATAGATATTCTACAATACAAATAATAAAACACATATTTCAGCATTTCCCAAAATTCAACACTTAAGGGGTGGAAAAAATAGTTTTGGTTGATTCACTCGAATGAAACTTGGCAATAGTAATACTCTATAAGACAAAAAAAATTCATCCCATATTACATATGAAGGGTTATTATAGTTTCATTTGATCTGCCGGGAAAAATTCAACACGGGTAAGTCACCAACTTAAAATAATATTATTTGTGCTGACAACTTAAGAAAATTATACAACGTGGGCAAAGCCGCGGGCAGGTCCGCTAATTTTGTATAAAGTGAAATGTTTTATAAGCTAATATTAATAATAAATCGTTCCTAACTAAATGAAAAGTATTGGTTACTAAAATAAAAATTTTATCAAAAGTTGAATATCTCCACAGTATTTATTTTAATAGGTGAAACTTCTTCCTTGAACTAACGGTACTTATATTCATATTTGACATTGCTATTCTTAAATAAAAAACATCGTCAGAGTACTAATATCCCAGCAATGTAGATGTCATCTTAACAATGCAAAAATGTGCGTTATGTGCATTAACAAAACAAATAAAAGAATACACAATAAAATAATATTTTACTGTTCCTACTAAATCTCCCATAGTATTGTCCATGACACCGCTTCTTAATAGAAACTTGTTTATTGTTTTCGGTGATGTTGTGTAATTTCTAAATCATAATCTGATTTTTACATGGGCATCCGCGTAACATGTACCTCTAGAACGCGTTTCCGCTAAAGTATTCTCGTGTGTCGCAGCGGGAAATATGTGTTTATTGTGCGGATAATTAAGAATATTTAATACAAAGGCTTACCTAGTTTTAGGGTATGCGTTTTATTGATTAAAACAGGACTGTATTTGTAGTTTTTTATTTGTTTAGCTAACATAAGCAAGTACTTTACATAGGTATGGGAGGTTTCGCGTGAGGCGGATCAGAGTTTGTGGATAAAAATATTTTTTGGGGCTTAAATTATAGCTTAAGGAGAAAGCTTTCGAATGTGGATGGGTGTTTTATATGACTTAAGGGAGCTAAAATTTGGGTTAAAAAACGTACAAATTGAATTTTATTTACGTTTCATTCTTTCATGGGTGATTAGAAACAATTTCAAAATTTTAATATTAGTAATTTTTGAGAATTTTATTTTCATTTTTATCTCCTAGTTTTAAGAAAAATTTGCAGATTAAAAAGTGTTTAGAATTAGCGCAAAAATCCATAAAAATATTTTTAGAATTTTTCGTAATTTAAAATCTGATTAGATCAACTCTATTGAAGTAGATCTAAAAAATCCGGGTTGTTTTATGAAATGTATCAATTTTGAAATAAAAACATAAAACTTCGAAAATTTATAACTTAATTATAAATTTATATGAAAAAAAACTTAATCAGGATCTACATAATTACATGTGACTATATATTTTTATAAATCACATAAGTTTATTGCCGGACATAATTATCTATTATGCATTTATTTTTCCTAATTACCTACGCATTTCTTAAAGTAAACGCACAAATGACTGGTATTGTAATGTTTTTAAAAATATGTTAATTGAAATATCGCAACGTTCTAATTAAAGGTTTTTCCCTTGTATTAGAAATTAATTAGTAATAGTAATTTATGTAAATATAATCGGCATATTTTATCAATCTTTCTCTATTAATGTTGAATAAAAGTATTTGGCATAAGAAGGTAAATTGCCTAATATTAGTTAAGGCTTTTTAGTGTTCGTTACCGAATCAGAAAAAGGGATACTTATGGAATCAACACTATCTGTCAAGCTTTTTAACCACTGAACTGTTTTACCTAGAAAACTGATATTGGGAATTCTTACAGTAAAAAGTGGATCATAAATCGACCTGAATTATAAAAATAAAGGGGTTATCAAATTTCATTTTATTCAATCCGGGCGAATGGGATATCAAATGAAAGCTGATAATTCAAGGAATTTAAATATGTAGATTTTTTATTGTTATTAAAATCTCTATTTTTAACAAATTTTCGAAAATATCAAAATATATTATAAAAATATTTTATATTTAATAATGAGAAAATTTTGATAAAATTGGTGATATTTATAATGATGTCGAAATCACAAAAAAATAAACAGCATTCACCACACTTATGTACGTATATTTTCAAAAATAATTGAAAATTAGAATGTGGATATCTGATAAAAATATAAAATACATTAATTGTATTTTATTTTATTCTGGTTTGTTACTAATTGAATTGTCTGTTTAAATTGGTTCTTAACTTTTCCAAATGTTTAATACCAATTAATTTGTATTATTTAGTGACATTCACAAGTGCAGTCAAATTAATATAATCGAGTAAATTGAAAAACTGTAGATACGATGTGGGACACTAATACGCGAGGCTCGACTCACGTTTGACAAATATATTTTAGTGAATTCAAGTAAATTGTAATGTATGTTATAATAAAACGTCCAAGTGCGTGTTGGGCATGCACATAATAGAGTTCCGTAGTAGGTAATTCTTACTACGATTAATAAAAAATTGTTATTTCACATTTTTTATAAATTATTCTTGCTACAATGTTCGTTATAATTTTCATTGAAAGTACTAATTAAAAGCTACATTCTGGATTTTTTTTTAGATTTTTTGCATCGATAGTTTAGAAATTAGAAGGGGAGGGTACTGATAACTACATTGAAAGGCAAATATGGGTTAAAATCAAAAGGTTATATAACATTTTTTATTGCATTTTAGGAGACCTATCTAAAGACACCTCACTCAATGTGATAAGAGAAAAAAAAATTATGTACATTTCATCATCATTGTTTTTGGGTCATACTTAATAGGTATACCATTTTTATAGAGAGGCGGACGGACGGACAGAGCGAAACTATAGAGGTTCTTAGTTTTCTACGTAACCCTAAAAATGTTCACACATTTTAAAACAAATTATTTGTTGAATAAAATAAATTATTTATATATTTATTAGCTGCAACAATTTGAAGACTATCGAGTTGTTATAAGTTTAAACAAGAATTTCAAAATGACATCTTAAGATTATTCTTAAAAAGTCAAATTATAATATTGTTTCGTCAAAATAAATGTACACTGTTTATTACTATTTTCTGCCTCTACTAAAAACAGATTGTCTGCTTTTTCCAATGTAACAACAATTATTATTTTTAATTTTGGTAAAAACTACATTTTAATTTCCCTACTATTAACTTTTTTAATAGAAGAATGATATAAATTAGACAAAGCTAATAGCCATGCACTTGCATTTTTTTATCATAGATTAATAATGCATTCATGGAACCTTCGCCTTGAATACTAGCTTCTTATAAACGTTCAGATCCATATCTTAAAAATTCAAAGAAGTTTGTGGTTTATCTACATACGTCACAACTCTTTGATGCTTGTCATTATTTACATCAGTTAAAAATCATGTCCAATGTTATTTTGTAATTCTGGTACTACATACCTATATTTCGCTTTTACTTTTAAATAGCACAATAAACTAGATAAAATAAACGCCATATACTGCATATTTGTAGACACCAGTAAAATAATAAAAAATGTGGAGTAGAACACGATTTAAGAATCCATTTACATAAATTTTAATTAATATCCGTTACGTAACACCGGGTCTGGTGCTGGTTCCATGTACCGTGTTAACATTATTTACAGGAACTGGACATTGTAATTAGATCATCAACATGTAAGCCTTGGATTCGTGCACTGTCTAAAAAAAATCATGTTTAGGGAAATTTTATTTCTTGTTTTATAAGTTAAAAATTACGATACGGTTAAAAAACTTAGATATATATATGATTTCTATTTGTAATTTAATTTGAAAATACAATACAACATTTTGTCGGAGAAACGTACATTCAGGGCCGTAACTACCACCGGGGTAATGCCTCAGGCCCCCCGAGCATAGGGTGGCCCCGCAGCAGCGTAAAATTGGGGTTGGCTGAGGTATCAACGAAAAAAAATACTTTAATTTTTATATTTATATTGTACATATAGTGAGGGCCCCTCGGTCACTTACTACTCCAGGGTTCCAGACCTTCTAGTTACGACCCTGAGTACATTAAGTCAATTTTATGAAAAGTTGTTATTATTCCAAGTTTTAAAAAATGTAGGTACTTATATTTTGTAGTACAGAAAGCCTCAGTTTTATTTCACTTTTCAGGTTGCGCTTTATACAATAGGCAAATTAGACGTGCCTAATGCCCAGTCGACTAAAAGGCTTTGCCCTCGACTGTAAGAGATTCCTAAAAACAGAGATATTTCCTTTAATTTTATTATAAACAAAATAACTAAATTTCTTAGTTAACAAGTACTTTCAAATAGAGTGATGAAAAAAAATGAATTTTTAGATACGATGTTTTTTAAAAAGTGTGTATTTTCTAAATTTAAGGTAACTACATCCGTTGGGGTGAATTTTGGTGCACAAAATTTTCACAAAAATCTTCAAATAAGAGCTTTCATTGAATTTTTATAAAATCGCACTTGAATTCAATCTACAACCATACTATCGGGGACGATTAAGTATTTAAAGGTTGATGCCTACCCTTATAATTTATTTGTGTTTTTTAACATACGGTAACGTTGTATATACAGTTTACTATCCATTTTGTAGATTTCACAATTTTATCTTTACTTATGCCATTCGAGTTAATTATAATATAATGAGGTTAGAGTAATTAAGGGTATAAAAAAGTAGTTGAAAATAACTGGATTTTATTGAAATTGTAAATTTATATTAACTGTGATTGTTATGACCTAAACTTAGGGAATGATACCAAAAGGTAAATAGGATAAAATGTTATTAAAATTAATAAGGTAGTACCTTTAGAGTGTAAAGAAACTACACAAATAATAACTATTGTGAATTTTAGTTTTAATTTGGAATAATCAGTTTTTACACTTTTTTTTCTATAGGTACTTGAAAATACCATTTTCCATTTTTCACAAATCTAAGTGTTACACACCCACTACTTTTAAACGGACAAAGCCGTAACTTCGAGTTTTGAAATGAAGCCGCATTAATGATTTCTCTGATTTTTCTAATTAATATGACAATTTTTAACAAAACTGTGTTACTTTGAAAAAGTGTACCGCTAATTGTGACAAGCAGTGTATTTTAGTGTATACCTAGTTTTACTATTAAAAATTAGAATATTTACTACAGCGTGAGCGTTTATTTTTGTTAGTATATTATTAGCAACAATATACACTGCCTCAAAGAAAGTCAATGAAACTCCAGATGAAAATAACAAGGTTGTTGCAATTTAGAAATAGAAAATAAATAATAATAATTAAATTAAAAACACGCCTGTTAAATGAAATTGCGGTTAAAATATAATATTCAATGTATATCGACTAATTCGATTGAATAGTTGAGGTAATGCTTTGCATGTTTTTATGAGCTTGAACTAAACTCAAACTATTTAGTTTTTGTATCTGATAGTTATAAAAGTTTTGTTTTGAAAAAAGCTTTAATAACCTTTTCTATAGGTGAATTTATTACATTTAACTATTTTGACCTAAATTATAAAATCAAATTATAATTTGTGCTTTATATTTTTAAAATTGAATTATTTTAAAATAATCTAAACGATATCTTGAAGAATTGTCTAAAACAATTAACTTGAAAATAAATACTATAATTAATTTATTTTTTTATTATTTAAATTATATACTTTAAAGTTAAAGTACTTTCTTTAGCTTTTGAATGACTTATACAAAATGAGTCAATAGTACGTATTTTTTCAATATTTCCTCTCTTTGAGATATAAAAACAAATTTTCATTTTTGAATTATTATATTATATTCAAAAACTAACTTTTATCTCTATCTCTATAAGGAGAAATTGAAGAAATACACATATTGACTCACCTGTATAACAATCCTAATGTCATGGATATACAAAGAATATCCTAGTGGTCACTGCAGTTAGTTCGCGTGACGAAAACTAGGTGGCAAATTAATTTATTCAGTCAGTAGCTCGTTACTTATGGCGTCTCAGATAGCTGTGGGTGTGCGCCGTCAGGTGGTGGCGGGGGGTCAGCGACGGTCGTGGTGGACGCTAGATGGACGCTACTTTATCGACTGTCCTACTTACAATTAGGTTTAAATAAATATAATCATATTAACGTTGCGCTGTTATAGATTAGAATCAGACCGGATAAACCGAAAAATTGCTTTTTTGCCCTAATTTAGTACTTATGTACCTGTGTATATTGATTGTTCATACAAAGAACTAATAACGTATTTGTAATAAATAAACTATTTGAATAAGAGAGTGATTCAATAATAAAACATGTATTGTATATTATATAATCAGGTTCGACAACAAGGGCGGAATAAGGGTACCAGACTTTGAGGCTCTTATAGATAATCAGATAACAGATAAATGAAATCAGGCATAATCATGCCACGGTGACGCTACATAGAAAAAAACCGATGAAAGTAATGGCCAGTAACGGACCTGTAAGAAGTTGCTAATATATCAGATTCTTTGAATAATAATTTTCCATAAAACATACCTATTTCATTTTTTTTGTGACATCGCGTATTATAAGTTATAAATATTTCATTTGTATAGTAAAAACAACACTGAATACGGTTTTAATTGTAGATATAACTTATTATATAAGTGGTACTTTTTACTACAAAATACGTAATATCATTAGTTAATCTGAAATCATTACTGTGAAAAATTAAACATACATAATTATGCTAATTTCATAAGCAAAATTGTTTATGTTATTTATATTTTATTTAAATATATTGTTATCTAAAAACAAATAAATTTATTCTGTATTTTGCTTGTTACATTATTACCGAATTGTATAAATGATTATTGTTTTATTCGAAGGTTATCAAGTGTAAAAAATGAATATATGTAATAATTGCATTAATGCATTTTTCATACAATAAATTAAGTATATGTAAAAAAACGTAAATCAACAACCAGGAAGTTAAGAAAAGTGGAATCTATCTTGCGTAGGAGTAAAATGATCATTTTCTACTATAGTATATGTTTGCTGGGTATAATATAAAAACAGTTATGGCATTTTCAACTAATTTTAATATTACCAATAATTCTAGTAAAGTTTATTCTTAAGAGGTTTTTACAGCAGTTAAAGTTAAAAAGTCTAACGAAGACTATTATTTTTGATAAGAATGTAACGATGTCACAAGCTTACTAGGAATTTAAAGGTAATTTTTACTAGAAAATTATCTGCGTGTACATATAAGCGAAATCTGTACATAGTACATAACCTTCAAAATCAATACATTGTTAAAACTTATTCCTAATTTCACTACTGTCGATTTAAAAAAAAAAATTAATTAAATACTTTGCAGAAAATAAAAGTTTATAAATAATTCGTTCATAGGTCAATAATAACAACGTTTATTAAACTTTGATGTTTTAAAAAGTACCTATATAATTATAAAGAAATTAAGATTAATTTTTATATGATGTATTATATATCACAAAATATTTCGTGTGTTAAGAAAGAAATTAATATTTATATATGTTAAAATAATTTGCCACCTAACTTATTACGTTCTTAATACCTCTAAATTAATGTTATAAAAATGACGTTTTGTAAAAAAAAAATGTAATTAATATTTATTAAGTTAATTTAGAACGTGAGGAATTAATTAATTTTATAAAAAATGATCTTTATGTATAATGCGTATACAATATTGTACATGTGTATATATATATATGTACAATATTCATACACAGTGGTGTATTTACCATGGGGTCATGGCCTAGGGCGGAAGGCTGAGAAGGGCGGCAGATTCTTTAGATTATTTTAGTTTAATACAGAATATTAAAAAAAAATAAGAAGACAAGAAATTAGTAGTGCGACTAAATAAAAAAAAAAGATCCCCAGTTTTTGATTCATATTATATTTTGTTCTTCATCACTTATAAAAACAGTTATCACTTTTCAGTTCATATAGCACCTAATTCTGACTTCTATCAAAAATAAATTATATTTTCCCTTGGTAGAGGGGCGGCAATTTTTTGCCCAGGGCGGCACTTAACGTAAATACGCCACTGTTCATACATATCATAAAAATAATTAACGACGTTTTGTAATTGATGATTCATGATATTTATCATATAAAAAATGTTTATTTGCATGTATGTATGTACAATATGCAAGTTTCTCCGTTTTTCCAGTAATATGCAAGTAGGTATACACAACTACCACAAAAAACCGCAATCTCTTTATCTTAACCAGAAGTTGGAATAGATTTCTTAGGGGATATATTATATATACGTCATTGTATATACATACATATATGCATAATGCATATTATAAAGTATGATAAATAATTGGTAGATTTTTACTTCAAGCCGTCCAATCTTTTTTTGTTCTTTAGCCTTGAGTAGGAGCATAAATATGTGAAGTATGATTATTAAAATGAAGAACCTTAATTAAAAAACAAATCTTTCCTGACATGCACAAAATATAAATTTACAAATTTAATAATTATATTACCAAAACAAAACAAAACTGTAAAATATGACATCCGTGTATATTTTATTGTAAAATTAAATATTTTTATTTATCATTCATTTTTAATAAATGTTGTATTTTTTTCAGGTGAAATTGTTCTAGTTCGATCACTTGATGAGATCACTGCCATTTCACACCCAGGTGTTCCAATTTTACTGACAGTTGTTGCTGAAGAAGTGAGAACTAATCGCGATGAACCACCAGCTCAATCAACAACTGTTCAACTTGCTTTTTTACTAGGAGAACGTGGAAATGAACCACCTTATTTTGGCAGTGACAAGTAAGATTTTAATTAACTTCTTAATTTTACTGATTTTTAATATTTATGTATTTGGTCTATCTCATTCGAAAAATATGTTATATAAATAATATAATTAATGCCATCTGAACAAAACGAGTATCCTTCAAACTTTTAAATCGCTTTCTCGGGAAATAACATTGTGTATCTAAACATAATAATAAATATATATACTAGTGCAGAGTATGTCTTTATACGCAAGATTTTGCATTTTTATAAATCTAATATCAATATTATTTTAATAAAATATTTTTAGATTTACTTGTGAATGCAAAATGACAAAATCTTTTTATTTCAGTTACGTGACTAGAATTGATGAAAATGCTCCGCTGGGAACAGCTTTAATTTTCTCCGACCCGTACATACCGGAAGTAAGCGATGATGATATGGGTAAAAATGGCGTATTCGCTTTAACACTGGATAACAATAATGGTACTTTTGAGATTACACCAAATGTTGGTGAAAGGAAAACAAACTTTATAATTAAAGTACGCGACAGTATGATGCTTGATTATGAAACTAGGAAATCAGTGACTTTTAGAGTAAGTATTAATGATGTTAAACATCATTGTAATTTCTTTAAAAAAATGTATTATGTTTGTTTAGATTATTGCTCAAGAATTAACACCAACAAGTAATCAATCAACATCTGTCAGTGTAACTGTCTTCATCAACGATGTAAATGATAACCCACCCGTGTTCCTCCAGAAAAAATACGAAGTAACACTTCCAGAGAACATGACTGCCGGTACAAGAATAGTTCAAGTAACAGCTGAAGACATAGACACTGGATTATTTGGAAAAGTGAGATACACACAAATTCTTGGACATTTGAACACTTCCTTGATTTTAGATCCGACATCCGGTGTTATAACAGTCGCAACAGATAACCATGGATTCGATAGAGAAGCATTGCCAGAGTATGTTCTTCATATAGAGGCAAGAGATGAGGATGGTAACGGAAATCGTGCTATTGTACCGCTTGTAATAAAACTCATAGATATAAATGATTGTGTGCCTGAATTTGAGAAACCTTTATATGAATTTATATTGTCAAGAAGTTTTAAAAATTTTACGAACCCAGCGATTATTCATGCATATGATTCAGATGCAACTGAACCAAACAATGTTGTTCGGTATGAAATTTCAAATGGCAATTACGAAAACAAGTTTGCACTTGATTCTGTTACTGGAGAATTGACTTTGTTAGCTCCTCTTACAAAAGATGCTAGGCGACGTAGGGGTTCATTGAGAAGTTTAGTAAATAATAATAAAAATAAAGATGTTGAGGAATTATTTGTAAATGGAAAAGATGCAAAAGGGCATATTGTTAGAAAAAAGAGGCAAGCTTCCCAGGATGAAGTATTTATTTTAATTGCAAGAGCTTATGACATGGGGATTCCACATTTATCTTCGACATGTGAAATTCGAATATACCCACCTGAATCAAAGGCAAGAACAATGATGTTTATAGTAGCAGGAAAATATCCAGACAAGAAGAAGACTGAAGAAGTGTTAGCTTCTCTTACAGGTGGAAGAGTTACAATACAAGAAATTAGACCTTACAGCGGAAAGGAAGTTGGCGCTACTGATGTAACAACGGGGATGGGACCTGTTGATAAGTAAGCTTTTTTATAAATATATGTATATTTATTTTTATTAAATTGATAAATATTATTACAGAAGCGTGGTCATTGCAAGTGTTCTTTATAATAGTAATTCAGTCGTTGACGTCAGTAACCTGCAAGAGAAATTTACAACGAATAGTACGGTGGTGACCACTCATATTGTAGGAAACCAAGAAACTCCAATCACAACAAGGGTATGTAAAATTTTCTTTATTTATATAATATTTTCTTTTGTATTATGTTAAAAAATATTTTTTTTATTTTTAGAGAGAATATCGTGGAGATAGTGGTACCTTACTGTGGATTCTTATATTCCTTGTAATAATAATTTTTATCGCCTTTCTCTTGCTGGTACTTTGCTGTATGTGTGAAGGGTGTCCTCTTTATATTCCTCCAAGCAAACGAGCAATTCGAGTGAAGTCAACGCAAGAAGATACTCATTTAGTTCATACTGATATAAGCAAAGACATTGATTTAGGACACGAAAATAAAGGTGTACAAGCTGAATGGAACGGGCGTTCGGGTCGGAAAGAAGCTTGGAGTGCAGATATAGCAGACAGTAGAACAAAACCAACTAGTTGGAAATTTAACAGAAGGAATCAATTTAATAAGCAAGCTATTTCTATGAATGGATATGACAATGGTTCACCGCTCAATGATATGCAAATTAGTAATGAAAAATCAACGTTAAGATTAAGAGATGGCCCTAACGTCACTTATACAAAAGAAATACAAAAGAAACATCAAAGAAAACACCAGAAACATGTGTATATAGAAGATGCAGATGGTGATTATGCAAATGTTAACAGAATAGAATACCAAGATACAAAGCTTCCGAATCAAGCAGATGATGATGCAGATGCAGATTCATTGAAACGTCATGAGATAGAGCGAGGTTCTGATACCGAATACAGAGACACATTGAGGAGAGGTTTACAGAAGCAACGTACTCATTTAGAAGATGAAGATTACCCTCAAACTGCGAGAGATCAATTGTTTATTAGAGATGGTAATACTGAAATACTTAGATTAATTACAAGAGGAAGACCAGATGACCAACAGCCAATCCAAGGAGGAACACAGCAACAGTATATTATGGTTGACAATGGAAAAGATATATTAATGCAAAGGTTTATAGAACAACAACAAATTCTAAATGCAACACAACTCCAGCAAGATTATGTGCAGAAAACAGAAGCAAACATTCAAAAATCTGGGGCTGAGTTGCAAGTAGATGGAGATATGCAAGTACCTGAGACTGCTCAACCAGATACACCAAATCGAGTTCAAGTACAAAATGAGTTGTTAGAGACGTCACTAAGACAGCAGAATGAACTTTTGCGTCAAATTTTGTTAGAAAAAGAACAATTACTACAAAAACAAGAAGATAAACTGGAAGATAATAAATTCGAAACACAAAGTTTACCGGCACATTCAGTAATGGCCACACAGACTGATTGTGAAGCTCAAACACAAACAGAATTTGAACTTATGAGACCTCAAAAGAGGAAAACACGAAGTGATAACGATGATTCTTTTTCTGAAGATAACAACGATTACGAGGTTTACATTGTCGGAGAAGGGGATGATGTTAATGGTATCCGGTGGTCTAAAAGAAGGAAGTACTACAAACGTAAAAGAGCTAAAATTAAAGAAATGAAAGCTAAACGAATTGCTAAAATACTTGCTGAGATCCAACGAAAAATTAAAACTCCTATTATTGAAGAGTCCGAAAGTTCGATTGAAACGTTAGACAAACATATTAAAAATAATGGATTGAAAGGTCAGTATGAACAAATACACTTAACTAAGAAACAAGTAAATGATTTATTGAAACAACAGGATGAAATCATGGGGAAAAACATGGAGAGCGATGGTCGTGTGAAATCTGGATTGAAAAAAGAAGTTCTGATAGAAATATCGGATAGTTTAGGTGGACGATCTCCAGTCAAAAAACAACACAGCAAATTAGAAAAACAATGTGCAACATTTGAGTATCACGATAGTGATGAGGATAGTGAAAATGATGCAATTTATTCAGTCAAAGTAGGAAAATTTAAAGAGGTTTTTTCCGATGATAGTCTCGATTCATTTCCAACAAATGGTAAAGATTTTCTGGACACAAATGTAATTTATTCGGGTAATCGAGACAAGAGAAATTTAGCATTTTCTAGACAAGGATCTTCAACGGATGCTAGAGAAACCAGTGAACACGAAATTAGAAATTTTAGTAAACGTTCGTCGTTTGAAAACGATGATGACAATCATCCATCAGCGTTTAAAAGTAGTTACGAATTATTAATACCACCTGAAAACGATAAAATAAAAATAGAAATATGTTCAGACCAACCGCATAGTGTAGAAAGTGATAGAATAAAAAAACCAAGCCATCCTCATTTAAAAGAAAGACACCCGATATTTGCGTCTCAAGTTGAAGGAAGAAAAGCTTTCACTGAAGATAAGAAACTCGATGTATCCAAAAGTGTTCCTAGATACATGCAATGGTATAAAAATAAAAAAGAAAGAAGCAAGGTTAGTAGAGAGAGTATAGATAATTCGTCAAATAAATCAAAAGTAAATTCTGAACCTCACGTTACCAAAAAAATAAAGAAAGATGTTAGGTTACCTGGTAGAGCATCTAAATCATCAATTGGAAAAGATGACAGTGCTAAACCAAAACGTCCATCTCTTAAAGAGTCACAACAAAAAACAATTTCCAATGGACGTCCTCTTCTTCAGCATTCTGAACATAGATACGAACACATGTACCCACATTCACCGTCTTTGTATGCTCAGCCTGTTCAAATATCTCAACACATATACACCAGTTCTGATAACGAACGGAACATTGATTTACGAAACGCCAATACGCAAACTTATATAGATAATAATGTCAATCATTCTGATCATGATCATTTGAATTTAACTGTGGTTTTCGAAAATGATCACGAAAACAGTAACAATAATAATACGCAGCCATCATTAAGAGTAAATGCCTTAGAAGATGATCGTGATTCGGGTATAGTGATGAACACTTTAGTGCACGGAGCATTAAGGAAACCCCCAATCACCGAAAAGAAAAGTGTTTTCACAATTGCATATGATGACATGCATACGAAAAAAATTAGAGCGAGCAGTGACACGCCGCCATATTAGTTCGTAATATTATGTAATCAAAATGTAAATATTAATTGTTATATCCTAGGCTGTAAATTTTACTGCCCTTTTAAATTTTCTTATATAGGTATATTAATATAATATTGTGATTGATAAAGAAATATTGTCCAAACTTTTAGACATAGATTATTTTAATTACCGAATATACATACATATAAAATGTATTATACACATATTAATATTATATAGTGTATGTTTTTTATTGAAATAATGCAAATAATAATTGTAATTGAAAAATAAATAAATAAATTATTTACTTTGTATTTGTGTTATTTATTATAGAACCTACTATCTTATCAAATTAATTATTAAAGTATTTATTTAATACTGATTCTAAACTTAGAATACTGAAACAGTTAAAAATTACTTTAATTTTAAAATCTAAATTATTATCACAAAAATACAGATGAATTTGTTACAAAATAATAATCATCTAACCTAACCTGACCAACTTAATTTTAATTAGCGTGCTAAAATATTACCTACGTCCATCTGGAAAAAATTAACTTTCAAACGGTGAAAGAATTATCCAAATCGGTTGAGTAGATTTCGAGATTGCCTCTTAACCTCTTACAAACATGCAAACAAAGTCACAAACATTATCTCTCTTTAATATTAGTAGATAAGAGTAGTGAGTAGATACGATAATAAAATAAAACGGCCAAGTGCGTGTTGGGCACGCACATGATAGGTTTCCGTAGTCATTACGATTTATAAACAAGTTATTTAAATTTTTTTAAAACTATTCTAGCTACAGTGTTCGTTATAATTTTCATTGAAAGTACTAACTAAAAACTACATTCTGGATTTTTTTTATAGATTTTTTGCATCGATAATTTATTTAGAAATTAGAAGTGATAACCACATTGAAAAGCAAATATATCGCGACTGAAGGGTTAAAATCAAAATGTCATATAATATTTTTTATTGCATTTTAGGAGACCTATCTAAAGACACCCTATATACTTAATGGATTAAGTGAATTTTTTTTA
Organism: Sialis fuliginosa; assembly: GCA_961205875.1. Classification (NCBI taxonomy): domain Eukaryota; kingdom Metazoa; phylum Arthropoda; class Insecta; order Megaloptera; family Sialidae; genus Sialis; species Sialis fuliginosa. The sequence continues at coordinate 17,466,413 of OY540812.1, forward strand.
ATATACTTTTCAGTCTGTGGAAAGGGGGTCCAAACAATAAATTTTTAAGGACAGACGGACGGACATGGCAAAACTATAAGGTGTCCTAGTTTTCTACGGAAACCTAAAAACTTCTGCCTAGTAAATGCACAGAGCTTCATCGTGCTAAATTCACCAAAGGTAGTTAATTAATTATATTATTGAATAATTTTAATAAACACCGATAAAGTATTCATATGAACTGCATTGGTTAATCATTCAATTTTTATACAATTTTATTAAAAAATATTAATTCGACATTTTTTTTAATACGCACCTGAATATTTTTTCGTATATTTTTTAATTTTGTGCCCAATTATAAGCAATTTATTGACCTACATATATTTAGATGACATATTTTTTTACGAAATTCCACCAATGATGTACCTCAATTTATCGTTTCAAGTTTTACATGCGTTTTTTTCTAATAAAATTTCAAACTCTAGTTAAATGACCTTGAAATTTTTGAAATCTTTATTTAAAAAACACCTAATGTTGATCATTTAACGAAAATCATTGGACCAATTATGATCAAATCGTAACCAATTTAATACATATTTAAAAAAAAATTATTTGTTTGATGAGCGACTTAGAAATACAAGCATTGCATATTATTTTACAAGTATTTAGGAATTCATGTACAGTAAGTAATAATTAATATACAATAGCTTGATAATTGTCAACACATTTTAAAAACATGGTAATTACGATTTCCACAAATTATTTTGTCACTACTATTAACATCATCAAAGTTTCGTTTTTCCAGTGTGCAATAGTATTAGGAGAGCATAACTAACATAAGCCAACATGATCATCGTTGTTGAATAATCAAATGGGAGGAGTTTAACGTACTAGCTTAACCACGCCTTTAGTTCCGCCTACAACCATACATGAGCGTTTACATGTTATCATGTAATAAACATACTAGTTGTTTAATATAAATTATGATGTTATATAGAGAACTTTAATTAAACTTATTAACTTATTTATTATATTATTTCCTAAATACTTCCAAAAAAAATTTATATAATCCATTTTCAAGTAATAAAAAAAAGAAAAAAATCTAAAAAAACACAACTTCAGACAAAAATTCTTAAAGGATCTCGTAACAAGGGGGTCGTAATTTTTTTTTTTCGTATTATTTATAAGTCATGTTGTAATATTTAATTTAATCTATTATAATAAATATCAAATGTTCCAATATTGTGTTATTTTAACCATAAAGGCTTTAATTCTTACTTAATATGAATTTGGACAAATATTATCTTGGCATTTTATAGAATTCCTAGGTGTTCTATGTAATGCCTAGCCAAAGTATGTAATAAATTTTTACGTTGCTGCCCCCCTCCCCCTCACTCCATTAGGCTTACGGAGTCCGGGGCACTGCCCTGGCTACCTCGGTGGTAGTTATGGCCCTGCTCAGAACTAGAATAACGGACTTCCATTATTATGGTTCGATACAAAATCAAATTTTACTTGTAAAATTTGTAATAAGATGAAAATCTTTATTTTTGGACTGGTTCTGAGATACAGATTTTTAGCGTTCGATGTACTCTCCTCCTTACATGCGTTTAATTCTAAACTTGAATACTTTACTAACAAGTCTATATATTAGGGCACTAGAAATTAAACGCTAACATTTGGTAATACTTAAACAACATAGCCTCCTGATATTAAATCAAGTTATTTACATGTTTTCATTACTTGCTCTCACTCAGCATGTGGCAAAAATTATATTTACCTATATTTTTTCTTAATTTATTCTAGGATTTTTTAGATAAATTATGAATTATTTATAAGGTCCATGATCTTAGCACCTCATTGGTGGAATTTCATAAAAAATATGTCATCTAATATTATTAATTTTAATATTATTAATTTTAGCGTACCATCGGAAACACCACTTATTTTTAATTTTGGTATAATTCGGAGTGCAAACGTTTTTGAATGACTGAAAATTAAAAAAAATATTTTCTTAATTACTATCGCTGACCAATTTCTAAGACTATGTGAGCAATTACTACCTATTCGGAGACTAATTATTTTTAATAAAATCCACCAATGATCATGAACCTATTATTTATTTACCTACAATTTATAGTTTTTTTTATCAGAGATTCATGATGCCTTAAATAGTGTCCGATATTATAAAGAATTTGCTTGAGTGCAAAAGCAAATTATAGCTTCCATCTAACGCTATAGCCAATATATCTGCTAGGAATTAAATATAAATGACACCCACTCACAGATGTAGCGAATGAAATCGTACATGTGATAACCTTGACGCATGTAGAATCAGCGACTTTAATAAGTGCTGCCAAGTATACCTTATAAAATACATAGCATTTACATTATTATACAATTATTACCACCGCTTTAAAATATCGAGCAATTTCATAACAATTTGACATCTAGCAGATAGCGTTAGCTGGAAGCTAATTTGCTTTTGCATGCAAGCAAATTCTAGTACCAGGCATAGGAAAGATAATTTTCAATGATAAAAGTATTTGCTTCCACAGTCGCAGACTCCTAGAGCTCTAAAATAACTGGGTAGAAATTAGTTAATACATTTTTTATAATTTCTCATATTTAAATATTGCAAAAATCTTCCGCCTTTTGCCAATGCACTCTGACATGATATACAATAGTTTTTTAATAAATATTTTTTAAAGAAGAAATAATAATATTAATATAGTTAGTTAATCAATAAATTTTAAGTAATTACAGCAAAAGGAATCATAATACATATTTAATAATTTTTAGTACTGTTAGATTAAGTTTCTAATTTATTCTATTTTAATTTGAATTATATAATTGCTGTTATTTAGATGCAAATAATGAAATAAAGATACATGCATGAACTTGTTTAATTAAATCTGATTTTGTCATGGAAACAGTTTATTATTTATATTGATGTAAACAAAGTTATTTATTCCAGAAAGTGCAAGAGTTTTCAGTTTATGTTGAACAAATATGACTGAAAATAATGAAGATTCTGGCTGCAGTTATAAATCAGAAAAAACACTTCTATCAAAATATCAAATTCCTTTGGATCATTTAGATTTTGATTACGTAAAAAAATGTACAGATGGAAAAGAATTGGAACGTATTGTACGTATTCTACGATCTGGTGAAGAAGGACACTATCCTGAACTCATAGAGACAGCTGAAAAATGTTTAGCAGATATTAAACCACAAAGTAAGCTTTTACGGAAAGAAGAACCCATGTTAACAAAAAATAGCATGAGCTCCGAACAGTGGAATACGCATTCTAAAGATTTACAGGTAAAATTGAATATTAAAATAACATATTGTATTTATATAAAAACAAGAGAATATTTATGCATTTGTAAGTAATTTTGTATCTTTTTTAAGATTTTAAAGTTAATGAAATTAGTAATAAAATATTTTTAAAAATACATAATATCTTTAATTACTTCAGATTTGGACAGATGACATAAAAAAGTTAGATACAAGTTTACAGAAACATAAATTTCATAAAAAGAATCTTCCAGCAGTAAGAAAAAGTTCATCTCTCATTAAGAATCAAAATGGGGATAATTCTGTAAATAAATCAAACCTTAAACGGATTTCTTCTTGTGATTATGCTGCATGGGACAAATATGATCCAGACACAGATTTATTAAAACAAGAAATAGAAGAAGAAAAACAAAGAAAACAATTGGCTGATAAGTTAAAGAAACAATCTAATAAAGATCAAAATTGTACATTTAAAATTGATCAAAAACTAACTAAAGCGGAAGCCTTGGTTTTAGCAAATCAAGAGAAAGATAAAGGAAACGAGAGTTATAAAGCAGGTGATTTAGAAGAGGCAGAAAAACAATATACAAAAAGTATTTGTATTAAACCCACTGTCGTTGCTTATAATAATCGATGTATTGTATGTAAGTATATGTTGAATATGTTATAAATGTATTGAAATTTAATAATTTAATGTTATATAAATATGTGTATTGTTATTGTGTAAACTTTTCCAGATATTAAATTAAATAAATATACCGCTGCATTAGAAGATGCTAATTATGTTTTAAACGAAGAGCCTGAAAATATGAAAGCTTTATTGAGAAAAGCACAAATATTACAAAATATGGAGGAATATTTTAAAGTGAATTAAAAATATTTAAAATAAAAAAAATTAATGTATTAATATTATATATTATTTATAGGCAATGGAGTGTATTGAAAAAGCAATAACATTAGAACCAAATGATAAAACAGCTCAAAGTTTAGCTAATGATATTCGATGTAAATTACCTAAAAGTGAAAAACGATTCAGGTAAAGGAATCTTTATACAAAGTATCATTTTATTATTACAGTGTTTATTTTTAGATTAGCAATTTCTGAAAACGCAATTGATGAAAATGATGAACTAAATAGTAATGTTAAAATAGAATCGAGCACAAAAACAAAGAAAATCATCATTCCAATTCCTAGTACTTCACAATATACTGGTCCAACTGTAAAAATAGTCGAAATGCCAGTAACTCCAGAAAGTAAAAGAAAATGTACTAATGATAACATAATTAGAAATACGATTCACGAGTTTACTAATTTACATGAAATGCCATACAAACCAAGAGCAGTTGGTAAAACTAGCCTTCTTAAGTGTCTGCTTGAAGGAAATACTCAAACAATGTCAGAAATACCTCAAAATTACAGTTTTAAATACAATCGTAATGAAATTTTAGAAACTGAAAGTAATCGTAAGATAAATGATAATATCGTCAATAACAATTTTGACAATAGCGATGAAATTAAAGATTCTGTTACACTTAATATCGAAAATATTTTAACAAATTTAGAAATAAATAGCGATACACAAATAAATCAAGGTATAGATAACATGACATCCGCTTTTGGAACAAATAATGAAGGATTTGCATCAAATAATACTTATGTATTTGATAACCACTGCTGTGGTGAACCTTATCCGGAAAGTGATGAAATTAGAAATATTAGTTCTCCATTTGAATTCATATCTTTATGGCAAGCAATTGAAACTGATCCTGGTTTGAAATCTTGTTCAAAATTGATAAAACGTATAAATATATCCGAGCTTTCTACAGGTAAAATATTATCTATATGTATTTAATTTTTTTTCCAATCACAAATATTTTTATACTAATAACGTATTTTATTTTATTTGCAGTAATAGGAAACAATTTAGATAGTCACATGCTCAGCTTAATATTAAGATCTTTGGAACTGAATTTTCTAGTGCCAGATAACGTGTTATTTGTTACAATGTTTTTAAATGAATTGTGTCGCTTACCCAGATTTGATATACTAGCTATGTTTTTTGGAGAGTCCGATAAAACAACAGCAAAAAATATCATAGCATTTTTAAAACAACATGGTCAAATTATAACAAATGATATAAATGATAATATTATCAAATATCTGTAATTTTAGAGTTTATTTTTATGTTTTTTTAAAATATTGTATAAAATATAAAAGCAAAATAAAATATCTGAAAGTATGTATGTATTATTTTATGAAATAATATAATCCTTCTGTATCGTTTAAGTCTTGTTGCACTATATCAGCGGTTCTTAAACTTATATGTTCTAGGGACCCACTTTTGAGCAATTATTTTTCAGGGACCCCCCCCAGATAGAAAAAAAAAGAAGGTCGTTAGATACTAATTAATCACCGGTAAATAGAAATGTAAAAGTACTTTAATGTATGCCAAACATGTTTCACGGACCCCTGGCAAAAGTTCAGCGGACCCTAGTTTAAGAACCATTGCACTATATGATTTAACGCACACAATGATTTAAATTAATTAACACTTTTGCACTATGTGTCATTTTTGTAGAATTAATAATTCAAAGGCATTAAAATGAAAAAAATATTATGAAATGTAAAGTATATATTTATTAAAAACCTTTCATTTATTATAATTAATCATATATTTATTATATAAAAATATAATCTATTTCTAATTTTGTTATATTTCTAATTTAATGATTTATGACTATAAAAGTATAAAACATCGATTAAAACTATAAAAAATATTAATCATCAAATTCAGCTGATTAATGTATAAGCATAAGATTAATTAATTTGAATAAAATTTTATAAAAAGACAGTGTCCAGTGACATAACTACAAATTTCACACACCTGGCAAATTTTGAAGACCTCCCCTTTACAGCAGGTTTAAATGGTTTCCTATAAATAAATAAAATATTGTCGGGACTTTTGGATGATAACCAAAAAAAAGGCTTAATGGATACCTGTCCTGCCACCTTGTAGTTACACCACTGCCTGACTGTCTAATTTTGACAACCAAATTAATCTAATTCACATAAATATAATTTAAAAGACATCTGCAATGTTTCATTTTCAGATACCCAACTGGTTTTTTATATATCGGCACACAACTTTCTGAGGATAAGTTTGCCATTCATTAAGCGTGGTTTTAGGAGATGTAACCTAGAAAATATAAATAAATTTTTTAATTACAATACAAGCAAAAATATTTCAATTAAATTATTAGTTCAATAAATTCAATATATTTTATATTAAGAAATTTTTATAAAGTAGTAAAATTTGAGAACATAAATAATATTGGGACTATTTTGGAAAAACATTATTCTTCGCTTCATGAATTTCCGTAATTCAAGCATATATACTTATACTGGAGAATGTATATTCAAGCAGAAAAAACTTATCAAGCTTTTATTTAATACTGGATACTGCAAATTTACTCCAATAGTGTGCTTCACAAAAGCAACACAGTGTTTTTAAAACACTTTCCCTAACGGTTTTGATCATACACGGTTTACACGCGGTATACACGCAGTATACACGCGGTATACACGCAGTATACACGCGGTATACACGCAGTATACACGCGGTATACACGCAGTATACACGCTGATTATTGCGCTTTTATGGGGTGTAGTCACCGTGTATATGACGGTGTCCTTGGGAATTTTTTATACGGCGTTTATGCGATGTATACACGCCGTTTACACGGTGATTATTCCGAATGTATCGCGTTTTCATACGTGTAACTTATAGAATTTACACGCAGTTTACACAGTGATTATTCGAATGTATCGCGTTTTCATACGTGTAGTAGACGTGTAACTAATAGAATTTACACAGTGATTACGTCGAATAAACCGTGTATGTTAACAGTATTTATACTTACAGCCCTACTTTTCGTTTAAAAAAACAAGTAACATTTATAGCCTTTATAAAAACCACAAACATGATTCCGTAGCGAGAGGTAACTTGCGGTTTGTGTTTTTTATAGCGTATAAACTTCGCATATACACCGAATTTACACGAAGAATAACTTCTTGGTATACCCAGTACATTGTGTTTTTACCGAGTTTTTACTCAGTGTTTACACGCGTAAACACTGTATAACACAAGTGTTTACTCAGAGTTTACTGCGTATGAATCGCGTGTATACCGCACTATACACAGTGTAACGCGCGTATATAATTTTCCCAAGCACACGCCGTATACCGGGTGTTTACACGGTTGTTACACAGACTTTATGCGCATACAGCGTTTACACGCCATATACTGTGTGTATACTGCGCGTATACACACAGTATACGCGTGTACCCGAATCCGTTAGGGTTGTATTTAAAAAAGCACAGTAATTGTTACTACTTTGTCAAAAAAAACACTGTGTTGTTGTTGCTTGTTTCATCACACTCTTTACAATAGTTGTCAGATGTGTACTGCTTTTATAAAGCACACCCAAAATAAATCTGCAATATCGGTCACTGCTTTTATGTAATAATTAATAATATTGTTATATTTACGTGTATATAATATTACCTGATCTCCTTTAAAACGATCTAAGAATGTAACGCAAACAATAGCAGCTTTTATTCCCGCATAATGTGTTAATGCAGAAAATGCTGTTGCTTCCATTTCAATGTTAACGACTCCTACACTGTGGACCTTTTTAAGATATCTCATTTTATCTTCTTCAGTGTAGTTACAAAAAGCACCATCCAATCTACCCTGACCTATATAATATAGAATATTATTAGACTTATCATTGGTAAATTCATGTAAGGTACATAATGTATTTTAATTAATTAAGGTATGTTTTAAAATTTTTATAACATAAAGCTTCGGTCAAACTGGTGTAAATCACAAGCAGACTGCGATTTGTTCACGCCAACTCTGGTAACTAACTGGGTGGACGTGTTCAAACTGAAGCAAATAGTCACATAAATTGTATGATCTGAAGGTGAAGTTTAGGCGGAAAAAGGTTATTTAAAGAAAACTCAAAATGACAATTTATGTTGAAATATTAATAATTGGGAAAGGAATTGCTGCGGTTTGCTCAAAGCTTTAGATAATGTATTTATACAGAAATATATCTATGATATTAAAAACTAATGAAATCATACCTTCATAAAAATCATTTGTTGCCATTGTCTTTCCTACAACAATTTTAAATTTATCATCTGAAAGATTCATTTTTGCTAAATTTTCTACCAAATTTTGATCTAGAATTGCTGGTCTGCGAATGATTTCACCAAGAACAGACTGTAAATTAATTCATATTCAGTTGATATTTTAATTATTTAATAAAAATAATAAAAATACCATTTCATGAGAATCATTTAGTTGACAATCGACTGCTCCATTGCTGACTACAACAGATCCTGGCTCAATACCTAAGCCCCCACTGGTACCAATTCGAAAGAAAATAGGATCTTTAGCTTTAGCATGGTACAAAAGTTTTATAATTTCATGTAGTAAAATCATAATGGATGGTATCCCCATTCCATGCTAAAAAATAAATCATTTTTTTTTTAATTTTAAAATAATCTGATTAAAAATTTTAAGTAAAAAGATTTTATAAAGTCAACGAGGCCTTAACTCTGAGTCGAAGTGGTTTGTTTCAAAACCACTACAGTAATAAATATTTATGGTGAGTACTAATGGTATAAAATTAAAACCACTTTGCACATGCGTAAAATAAAAAAGTCAAAATTTTATTTCTTAGGACTCAAAGCGTTAAGCAAAGTTTTACTATAAACGTTTATTTAATTTCCTTAAAGTGGCATAACTAGAGTCGCTCGACTGGCAAAAAGCCAGGGGTCCCGTGACATGCATCTAGTAACCTTTTTTTTTTTGATCACCTCATCTCCTGATCAGCTAAGCTTTTATTTTTTTAAGAGGTCCCCACCTTAAAAATTTGGCAGGGGCCCTAAATTATGTCACTGCATATATTATTATATACTTTTTTTAATTTATACTCTGTACTTGTTTATGTAGTAAATAATAGGTAAAGTAAAGCCTTAGTTAATTTGCCTATTGACTCACAATCAGTGCTTTTGGTTAAATATACGTTCCATAACAAAAATTAATGATCATAATATCTGCATATTAATCTCATCAAATTTTGCAATAACTGTTTATCAAGCAAATTATGTATTATTGTTTTAGTTATAGGTATATACGTATGAATATGTATTTATTTTTTAATCAGGGTTTGACTGGATCATTAGGTCAAGACTGAACGTGGATTTTTTTTTCAGACAAAAATATAATTTATGTTTTTATAATATTCACGGGTGCTGCCAGGCTGTTTTTCAGATGGGGGCAATTTATTATTGTTCAATTAATGAATAATTGTATTATCTATATATAAATCACTGATTATATATTATGAAATTTTTACCAAAATAAGCTTTATTTAGATATTTTTTATACTTAAGTTTGATTCTATTTTATCAAAAATTTAAAATTATGTAGGTTTTATATTATCATAACTATTCATAACTGGGTCAATACAAAAGGTTCTATATGGTTATCAGTAATTGTATATTTTTCTATTTCCTGTTATATAATATATATACTATATTATTATGAATTGGTTGGCTACAAATACTACAAAAATTTCATTTGCGTCATTCGATGATGAAAAGTACATATCATGTGTAGAATTTTTATTATAATATTTGTCTAGTTAGATTCCCATATTATAGTCAAGATGAGTTTAAGGCAAAAAATATCTGAATTAAAAACTGGCTAATAGATTAAAAATTAAATTTAAATTCTGGTGTTCTGATTCCTCAGGTTTACAATAAAAATAAATACTATTCAATTGCTCTATTATTTATATCAAATACACATTAGGTATATGGTATATACTTACATATATATTTTTTACATTCTCATAGTTTGATAATAAAAGTTTAAGTTAAACATTATTCTATTATCACTATCATAAATATTTACAACAATATATCCATATATACAGGCTGTTTTAATTTAAGAAAGCAAGATAAAGAAAAATATTTTGGACAAAAGTTGAAGGGTTTAAAGGGGGACATTGTTATCTAAATCATTTTTAGTGGAGGTCTGGAGATAATATGCACGTTATCTATATTTAAAAAAAATATCTCTATTAGTATGCATTAATTTATATTTTATCAACATATTTTTCTGTATAAAATTATATAAATTATGTATAAATTTAAAATATCATTGAATAGTATGTTTTAATTTATGTGTTACCAAATTGCCTTTGATTAAAGAGCTGTATCTGCATTAGTCGCATTTGAAAGGTCTTTCTTTACTAAGCGTTAATTTATGTTTTATCATTTTATTTATCTGTACAGAGCTGAATTCGCACTTTTCACATTTAAAGAGTTGTTCATTAGTATGTTTGAATTTATGTAATTCCATATCATATTTCCATAAAGATTTATATTCGCATTGGTTGCAATTGAAAGGTTGTTTGTTAGCATGAGTCAGTTTATGTTTTACCAATCTATCTCTTCATACAGTACCGAATTCACACCGGTCGCACTTAAAAGGTCGTTCATTAGAATGTATGAATCTATGTATTCTCAAATCATTTTTATGTACACAGCAATATTCACATTCATGACATTTAAATGGTTTTTCATTAGTATGTGTAAATTTATGTTTGACTAAAAGATATTTATAACTGCAGGTGTATTCACATTGGTTGCATTTAAAAGGTCGTTCTGTAATATGTATTAATTTATGTCTTTTTAAATATTTTTCTCTCACAGAGCTATATTTGCATTGATCGCATTTAAATGGTTGTTCTTTCACATGCAGTAATTTATGTGCTACTAAATAATATTTCTGTTTAAAGCTTTGTTCACATTGGTCGCATTTAAATGGTTGATCTTTAGAATGTGTTAATTTATGTGATTTCAAATGACCTTTACATACACAGCTATATTCACATTGATCGCATTTAAAAGGTCTTTCAATACTATGTGTTAAATTATGTTTTTTCAACTGACCTTTCTGTATGCAGGTATATTCACAGTGGTCGCATTTCAAAAGCTGTCCATAAGTATGTGTTAATTTATGTGTTTTCAATTGAACATTCTCTATACACTTATATTCACACTGATTGCATTTAAGAGGTTGGTCACTAGAATGTTTTAATTTATATTTTGTCAAATTCATTTTTTGTTTACAGCTATATGAGCATTTTTTAGAATTAATTTTTTTCAAAACATTACATTCATCAGAATGATGATCAGTAAGACTGTTTTTATTTAAAACTATTTCCTGATCATAACTTGTTTTTTTATCCCGACATCTTGTTTCATTTATAAGACTTTCATTTTCTTTTTGTTCACTGTTAATTTCAGTTAGATTTTCTTCTTTTATTACCAAGTCTTCCTGAAAACGATTATCCATAACTTGTTTAAAATGCCAATAATTATTGAAGTATGCAAAACTGTTTTACAGATGATGTGCTAATTTTTATTTATTAAAATTTAAGTTCTCGTTAATTATACCCTCCCCCCAGGAGTTATTTTAAGGAAATTTTAGAAGTGCAGTTTGAAGCAAAGCAAATAAGAAAAAATCGTACGTACAATTAAATGTTTAACACCACTGCTTTACGCTTATATCTCTGTGCTTCACGCATGCACGACATCTGTCAAACATCAGAAAGATAACCTATATTTATTTGCATTATTCAATACAATTAGCGCAATTAGCTAAAACTCTCCCATACCTGTTTGTAATATATTGAAAATTCGTCGTATATTTCAACATCTTGAATAAGATCACTTTCTTCTATTTCTGGTTTTATATCTTCCAGTTTCACAAAAAACATTCTAACAGTATTCGTTTTTGAACAAACCGTAATTTTACAATAAAATTGAATAAACTGCAAATGATGTTCCCCAAAAAGTAATTATTTACTGGGCTAATACGGAGAGTCTGAGGGTCCTCTGTCAGATTTGTGAAAAATCACGTATATAGTTATTCAGAATAGGGTTGACGCGCATGCGTGACAAGATCAGTGTTAACAACTTATAAATCACGCATTTTATAAAACGACTGGCCACGTTTAGCTGTGTTATATTTAATTATTTAGTTTAAGTTAGAGTAGTCCAGGTAGATTTGGTTCCCTTTCAGGTAGGGTTAGGTTAGGTTTATTAATTGCACTAAATAATATATTAACATAGATACAACATACTCTACTCTATTCTAACACATCAACACGTGATTTTCAGAGTTTTTGACAGAGGACCCCCAGACTCTCCGTATTAACCATTTACTGTACGCTCCGTTTAACTGATTACTATAAAATGCTATAAAATAGAACTTGTTCGTGAGTAATATCAATATTACTTTTGAAGCAATATGCAAAATTTTCTTGTAGGTCACGTGAACACATCATGGGTGATGTAGACCAGTAGTATGCAACATTTTTTTATTCATTTGATTTAATTTTTTTGTGCAATTTACTTCGAGGTTCTTATAATCATAACGACGAATATTTTTCTAATAATAATATTAGTGTAAGTATACACGCTTCACGCACAAAAGTCAAACATTTTAATAATAATAAAATGATTGTGGTATTATAGGTAAGTAATAGCCTGAGCAGCCTGGGTAATAGGTATTGGTACTAGTCTTCGAGCATATGCCTACTAGAGGCAGCCTTTCCGTCCGCCGTGCAAAACAAGCGTGCGAGAGAGAAAGCGCGAATAAGTCTACAACCTTTCTCTTTCGCTCGCCGAATTCAGCACGCAGAGCGAGAGAGAAAGGATGTATACTTATTCGCGCTTTCTCTCTCGCACGCTTGTTTTGCACAGCCGAGCGGCAAGGCTGCCTCTAGTAGGTATATGCTCGAAGGTACTAGTGGTACTTACACTGACGGATAATACAGGACCAACTTTGTACATGGAGTATCTAAATGCTGGTTGACTTATGTCCTGAAGAGTGTGTCCTGCAGGCATTTTATACTTAAGTTCATCTTTCACATAATTAGCAAATGACAGCATTCTGTGAGATGTTCCACCCATACAGACAAACTGAAAAATAAGAAGGAATATTAGCAGTGTCGCCGGAACCACAATTTTTATGGGGGGGAGGGGTGAATATGAACCTCAAAAATTAATTCATATCGTATTATTAGTAGAAATACAGTGGAACTTCGTAAGAACGTTTTTAAAGACACTGGGGGAAAACACGTACTAACGAAATATTTTAACATGGGGTCTTATGGAAGAATGCCGGGACCTAAAAATAGAAGAAGAAAAAACGTACTCAAGTAAAACGTCCTAACGAGATTTCACTGTACTAACCTTTGTCTCTGACTAGACTCATGGTTACATTTTATAATTTGTTTTTGTGTTTTAAGGGTCGATCCAGACTATCGTGCCGGTCACGGTCCGATCAGTGGCGTATTTAAAACAAATTGCCGCCCTGGGTAAAAAAATAATTGCCGCCCTGGGCAAAAAATTGCCGCCGCTCTACCAAGGAAAAATATAATTTATTTTTGATAGAAGTCAGAATTATTATATGAACTGGAAAGTGATAATTTTTACAAATAATGTAAAAAAATATAATATAAATAAATATCGGTATGGAGAACCATAAATGACTTCCATGTTCTATCTATCTTTTTAAATAATTTTTAAATATACATTTTTTAATTTTAAATATTTTATTTATATAACCTACTACTATGAATATACATATCGTAATACATTAAAAAAACATATATACTTACAACGGTTACAGCTCTTTTTGCCATTTGTATATAAATATTAGTTTTCTAATGTCAAAAACATAATTCACATTCGTAGAAAAACTAATTTGACAATTTGAATTTAGTTGCATTTGTTTCCAAGGCAACATGAATTAATGACATATTAGTATTTAAAATTCAAATTTTAAGTGTGTTTTTCATCCCTTTAATGGCTGTTTAGGCACGTACAAATAATAAATGTCCCTTAGATTCAATTGAACTGCAAATGTACCAAATCTTATCAAAATTAGTGAGATAATACTCGCAATATTCATTTTTTTGACGAAAAAAGTTACAAAATTTTGAATATTTCCAAAACCCCTTATCCGATTAGCACCAAAAGGTCTGGAGTACTCACTGAGACATATATTTTCCCCAAAAATAATTCAGATCGGTGCATTTTTACAGTAGTTATCGTGAACGAAAAAAAAATCTACATCCTGACAGACAGACACACAGACACACGCACAGCCGCCATGCGGAAATTAACTTTTATTTACGTTTTGAAGTTAGTACAATCAGAATTTGTCATTTTCTCGGACACGATTTTTCGATGGTATTACAATACTTCGATTTCCTTCGGAACATGGAAGTAAAAACCGATGACCTTTTTTTTTGTTACGCCGAGTGAAATTTGTAATTTTATTAATTAAAAAGTTTTGAAGATAGGTAAATAAAAACTTGAAGACCTTTTTTTTAGTCGCGTTACTAATTTTTTGTCTCCCTATTTTTTTTTATATACAACTAAAAAAACTAAAGAATCTACCACCCCTCTCAGCCTGCCGCCCTAGACCATGGCCCCCATGGCCCAATGGTAAATACGCCACTGGGTCCGATCTCGCTCCAGTCAAATATTCAGTATACTAATACTGTATCGGAACGTGATTCGACCGAGACTTGAGCGATACCTATAGTGTGAATGATTTCATTGTTTATTGTATAGGTATTTATATTTAATTGGAGCGAGACCGGACCAGGACCGACACGATAGTCTGGATCGCTCTTAAATCAGTTTACAATAATTAAAGAATTTTTATGAGTAAAAAAATTACAGGAAACAGATTTTTATAATTGCACGTCGCTTCAAACCCGCCCGAAAATAACAGAATCCAAATTTGGGGGGGGCAATTGTGTCAGAGCCATGTACAGGGAGTGCAAAGTTAGGTAGGGGTTTTATACAATTATACAAAGATATAATAATTGTAATAGTGAGGACCTTTTTTATATATTTTATATAATAACCAAATATGTATTTTCTTACGTTAGGTAATTACAATTGAGTAAAAAAAATTATTTGAAAGAAATTTTTTTTATAACTGTCAAAAATGTATTGCAAAAAAAGTTTTATGCTTAACATTCCGTTCCAGGTACCAACCTTCCTTAATCCGACAATATACTCATAAATATAATATATTCAAGTAAATACATAATAATATGCTGTTTCAGAAGGAAGTTTGTCTTCTATCAAAAGTAAATTATTAGTAAAATTAGTAAATTATCTAAATATGTATATGATCTAATTATCATGCCCCCATTCTCCAGTGACTCACATAAGAATAACCATAGACATTAGAGCATGGACTGCATCTGACTCGAAAACAGAATCGTGTCAAAAGAAAGAGATAGAAAATGGTTTGGGATATACTTGTTATTTTTTTAAACAGGAGTATCTATTTCATTTTTATTAGAAAAAGAGATAGATTTATCCCAAACCTACCGCATCTCTCTCACTGTTTTGGAGAAATTTTACATCATTATGTAAACACAGAATGCGAATAGATATTTTTTAATTTGGATAAAACGTAATATCGTTACACTGCGCCTACTGATTTGTTGTTAAAAAATTAACAATAATACAAAGAGTGTATAATTTAAAGTTAAACGTGAAGGGGGGGGGGGGTTGTAACTCAAATATAAAATGTGATATAAAATGTATAAAAACACCATTTGTGCCCCCCCCCCCCAATTACCTCGTGGTCCTCTAGGCAGTTTCCTAATGTGTTTACTGTGTAACGCGCCACTGTAGAATCTACGTTTTAATTTTATTTTGTAATATCACAAACATAATAGATGTATTTTGATAGTGAGTTCAATATTTTTATTTATATTTTATTATCGTTATTAATAACGTAATTGTTTAATTTTTATGCATAGTTATTATGCATGTTTTGTTTATTCTTGAACTAATCTAGAAAATAATATTAATGATTAATTTACTATTTAGGTCAGTTTCCTGTTTTATCATGTTATTGATACTACATAATAATTTAGTTTTTGTAATATGACCAAATGACCATGTAATATGCATTTATAATTTTGGTGGAACTGTAAGCAGTAGTGGGCTGAGGGGGGATCGCTCTTGGTGTCAGTGCTAAGGTATAGTCGGGTTGTCACAATGAGATACAAGAGTTTGTGGTGGTTGAACAAGGATTATAATAAATATGGTAATCATATTATATTTGTACAAAATTTAATTAATTTAAAATACAAATTAATATAAGATTAGTTACAGGGGCCCCAAGAAGTTTAAATCCGCCTCTGTATAGTATATACTTGGAAAGAGCATCGAAGTCGGTGGTAGGATATTTGAACAATAACTTTGAACTATTGCAGATTATTATATAAACAATCAATTAATGTAATCAACAAGTTATTTTTATTTCCTTAATATACCTTTCGCAAAGTTTTTTACGAGTAAAATTCAAATAGCTGTATCTCTACACCCATTGATATGTAACTGGAGTCACAATTGTATGAAATTTTTTTACTAGAAATAGTCGATACCTCCTAAAACACTTAATTCCTCCCGAAACACGATGTTATTATAAAGAATTTGTATAACTTTAGATGGAAAATATTTTTAAATTTTTTATAAAATATTTATACGTAGCAAATCTATCTGATAACCTTGCAGTCACTCTACTTAAGTATGCAAGTTAGATTCTTGACAAAGCAATTTTAATGAATTGCTATTTACATTTACATCGCATGATACATTAATTTAGATTTTTTAATGATTAAGTATATTATTTGGTACTGTTATTATCATTACAACGCTACTGATTTTTTTCGTACTTCCTGTTATAAATAAAAATCTATTTACTATATTATGTAAATAAACAAATATTTACCTTAACGTCACCGAACATTTCTTGTAGATCGTGAGTTCCACTCCCTAAAGCTAGATGATATAGCACATCTTCTTTTAAATTATCAATATTTGGATTTTTTAATTGAATTGTGTTCTCATCGTTTCTGAAATGTATAAAACAATGTATGTATTATAGGTACACGCTCAAATTATATCAATAATTTATTTTAGTATTTAATGTATCACCTAATAAAAAATAACTTATATTTATTAAAAATTTGTCAAATAATATAATCTATAATCTATAGATAGGTATTTATTTATTTTTTAAATTTATATAAACCAAGGACGGCAAACTAAATTAGTGATGCAATCGAGTATTTTTCATAATGTGTCGTTATACATTTCCTGAATTTCGTGGTACATTATTTAAATGAACTTACTTATTGTTAAAGAAAAGGATTTTACTTCATTTATTTATTATAATTATTTTTTTAATTAAAATAAATTATTTATAAATCCAGAATTATTTCAAATTCGTCTTGATCGATATTTTAAAATTAATTTTTAAATATTTTTGAAACTGATTTCGTTATATTATGTAAAACAAGGATTTCTTGGCCTAAGTCACTTTTTTGTGTGTGATATAAACAATATTAGAGGGACAGATTTTATTTGTATGCCAGTAGTATAATTACAAAATCGAAAATTATAAATAATACAAAATTTAGTGTGTCATTTTTCCAGAATTAGGTGATCGTTTCAATAAATAAATAATAATTTGTTTATACATTTTTGTTATCATTAAAATTTAAGATGACAAAAGGAAATATATCGAGAGCTATGCATTTTAGAAAAAATGTAGTAAAAGTTGTGTGATTAGGAGGAGGAGACAAAATTGCATATTTTATTTTTGATTTAGTGGACGATTTCAAGGTAAATGGAAGGTCAATATTGTTTTTTAAGTAGGAACTACATTTTTTTGCACCATCTGATTCTATGAATAAAAACAAACAACTTTTGTCTTAAATATATTTTTATAGGACTTCAATTTTTTTTATATTTGCCAAACTAACAGTTTGTTTTATTTTTAAAACTTTTTACTCTGAACCTTTCAATTTTGGTTAATCCTAACTGAAAAAATAATAATAAAAAGCTAAACAAAGAATAAATTATGCCATGCTATTTCTCTTCGAAACCATATAGCCTTTACTAATAACATTTTTGTCTAAAATGCATAGGTCTCGAAATATTTCCCTGTATAAATTATATGAATATATAAAAAAGTTTTAAAAAATTGTAATTTTGTAAATAGTTTGTATATGTACGATAACAAAAAAAATAATGATCTATCAAATCTAATTAAATCTTCATCATCTTCAAAATTAAAAAATTAAAAAAGTTATAAATTTTATAACGTAATTTGCTAGTGACAGAAAAAATAACAATGGAATAACTAACCTTCCATTTTCCACGATTTTCTGTTTCTTACAATTTCTTAGGCACTCAGTGTTACAATTGCAAGGCATTTTGATGCTGTGACAGCACTAACAAGAACACGTTCGACCACGGAACTAACGCGATTGTCTCTATTGATGTAGTGACATTCCATATAAATATCAAACACTAATACATGTGGGTATGTTGCGTATGCATGGGCACTTGCAGAATTTTTTCCTAGGGAAAAGTGAAAATTTAAGCGCTTGATCTGAGGCGCGTATAATTTTTTTTAATATTGAAATTAATAATAGGCAAATTGGTGAATCCAGGTCTATTTTTTTAAATAGAAGAATTAAGATAAAAGTGTAACAAAAATATGTGTTATAAATTTTCTAAACGAAGAAATTTTTTTTGAGTGTTGTGAAAATAAATATGCAAAATACATATAATTATAATAGTCTTAATATAGGTCTCTTGGTGGTGATCTAAAAATTTTCATTAAAAATTAGAAGAATGAGTGTTTATAATTTTCATAGAAAATAACAATGTTTTTATTTGTGGCGATTTTAATATTTAATATAAATAAATTGATGTGAAACGCAATATATTAAATACGCTTTACCAAGAATTTAATTTGTCATATGTAATTAGCGACCAATACTTTTATGGATTTATTTCATGATTTCACTTATCATTATTTTAATTTTATGATTAAAACTGACATTACATGCATATAGTTAATAATGTATGATATGACAGATGACACAATCAGTGCATATACATACTTACATATAAGGTTTTATTGATTAAAGATTATTATCATTATAATACAGGTGATTCAGTACTGGCGTGCCAAACTTTAATTGTATAGATCGAGGAAGTTAGGTATTATTATTAAAAAAGTTTTTATAATGGTATATTAAAATGTTTGATAAAAAATGTATATGAAACGTGGAAATAATCTTGTTTTAATTTTTTCTTAAAGTGCTTGATGATGTTAATGTCGATTCGGGCCAAGGTATATAAAGTATTAAGTAGGCGCGACAAAGGGAAACACGTCATCTGATGTGCCTCGTAACTCGGCGCAAGAAGGGAAAACCACCAAGCTGATTGATCAAAAGAAATGAGGCTACCTAATACTTTACATATACCTTGGATTTGGACGATATTAAATCAGGGTAATTTCTGTAATAATTTTGAAATTTACTATAGAAAAAATGCACGCAACGTTTTGTTTGAATTCTTGCAAATAAAAAAAATATTTGTATGCCTCGGATTCATCATAATTACATATTATTATAAAATAAGAAAACAAAATAAAAATCTTGTATTTTTTAAAACTAGTTACACTGATATGACGGTGCAATTATTGGAAATAAAGGGAACAATGTCTTCCCCACTTGTTCTTATATGCTGGCACGTATGGATTATGCATTGTACTTGTATGTTTTGTGATTTCTTGATCAGAAGGTTAGTTTTTGAGCAGGATAGGATTTAGAGATTTATATATACACTGCTGTGCAAAAGTCTTTGGACACCTATGATTTTGACTTGGGAACAGTGGCGTAGGAACGGGGGGGGTTTGGGATCGACCCCCCCCCCCCCCCGAAATATTCAATGTTCTTAAAATATATGAAATTATTATTACAATTTTGAATTGAATGACCTTTTTTGTGATTATAACCCCCCCTGAAATATTCAATGTTCTTAAAATATGCGAAATAATTATAATTATAATATAATTTTGAATTGAATGACTTTTTTTTTTTTTGATCATATAGTTAACTATGCACTTAGTTATATGACTACAAAAAAAAAGTCTTTAATATTTACTTATTAATTAATTTTCAATTATGTGACCTTTTTTTTTTTTTAGTCATAAAATTAGAAATTATAATAATAATTTCGCATATTTTGGGACCCCCCAAACATACCCCCCCCCGAAAATTTTTCTTACTACGCCACTGCTTGGGAATCTTCAATTTCGATGAGATTTTCCGTAGAAAAAGCCAATCAAGAGTGATATGAATAAATGATAGCTCTTTTTTCTCGATCTATATACACGAGTGTGTGAAGGCATTTCGCGTTCTAAAACAAACGTTACCTCACTTTTAAGAGTGATCTTGTTAATTTATAATTTTGAAAATGAAATGTTTATACTCACTAAAATATACAGATTTCAGTCAATAAAAATCCCTAGTAGAGCAAAAAAAGTATAAAAAAACAACTTCTCGTTAGCTTGAAAGACTGTGCGTCAATACTTTCAATTTGAGTAAACCTGTCATTTCAGGTATATAATTCGAAAATTACCTTTAACATGGAAAATTGTAAATGTTGTATTTTGGATGTACTAGGATTATTACAAAGGTCGTAATTAAGTACTTATCAATATTAAGGATTTTTTATCAACCATTTTTGCAGTTTTGTACTTTAGTTCGCAAAAAATTGAGTGTCCAAAGACTTTTGCACGGCAGTGTACCTTCATTTATTTTTTATAAAATAGTTATTTGTTTGATATGTGTATTTTTATAGTTCATTTTTCATCGAATTTTTGTAATATTTTTAATATAGGTATAGAATATTATATATTTTAATATATAATAACCTACCTTTATTGAAGAATACAGAAACAGTTTTATACGAAAGAAAAAAACATATATAGACCAGAATACAATGGCGCAGTCGTTCGGGAAAATGTCTGATTGAATGTTTGATTTTTATTATTTTATCTTATTTTTATTTTATCTTTTTTGTATCATCTTTAGACCTATTCTCATAAAAAGGTCCTTACACTCCTATTTGTTACTCTACTTATTAATTTGTTATAATTTTCTTAAAGTTTATGAAACCTTGAATTTAGGTATTTTCAATCATGCAAATGTATACTTTAAAACTAATTTTATCATATTTTATATTTTTGTATGATCTTCAAAAGAATGTTAACAATATGGTAAACTTCAATTTCAATATTCTTACCGGCAACCACCTCTATTTTAATTAACAACCAAGCGCGTTAGGCTCTGTAGTGTTCTCTCTCTCTCTCACACACTTCTACGTCCCATATGAGCAAAAACAGTTATATATAAAATTAAAGCTAATTAAAGTATCTACAGAAAATGTTTTATACATATTTTTATTAATATTGTCTTTTCATTGAAATATTCTATCAATAATTTCAATAAATTCAGAGAGTCATTACTCGGTGAAGTATGAATCTGACGAAAAAAGTTCATGTAAATATACCTCCTAATACGCGTCCTCTTAGACCTATAGCCAGTTCTATAATATTACTGTTGCACTTACTTGACTAACTTAACTAAAAAAGGATTCTGAAAAAAGCTATTTGTTGATAAGGATGCATTTTTGGAGGTGTACTTATATTAACTTTTTGTCTTATTTTTTATCATAGAACAAGAATATAAATTTATTTAGTGTAATATGAAGCATTCATGTTAAGTAAAATTTTCTTTTGTATCGATATTTCTCGTAAACGGTTTATTCTATAACAAAGTATATTTTTGTGTCATAATTTTAAGAAATGTCCAGCTCAGGAAAAAATTACTAAATAAAAATCTATGGACCCACTGGCCTCATACAACCCTGGTCTAAATTATAATGGGTTAATACTGGAAATGTATAACCCTTATTAATACTGCATCGGTTATCAAATTGAATAAGTTTATCAAATTGAGTTCTCAAGATATTATTAAAACTAATTTGAGGCAAAATTTTTGGAGGGATGTAGCTCCCTCATGAAAAATTTCTGGACACACATTCATATAAAGTTTTTTGCTTAAAATATTTTTTTCAATTTACTGTTCAAATATGGCACGATAATTCTAAATCAACCTGTATATCTACTCTTATAATTATCGAATAACCTATTGGATTGAAAATTTATAAAAACGGTCAAAATTGTCAAAAATAAAGAATATAAAAACATTTTAAACTCAAAATATTCAAAATTATAAAGCGTACATATATACGATAGGATTACCAAAATTTATTATTTAAATTATCTGTAGCAGATAATGTAAAGGTTATATAGTATTTTTTTTTAATTTAAAATTCAACATTTGTTCAGTGCTTTAATAAAGATACTTGAAAGTTATCTGTTTGTATTCAATGATTTAAATTATGATAAATAAATTTAAATACGCCCCTTTATAGTTAAATGTTATCTAATATGTTTTTTTTATTACGTGCTAGTTTTAGGTATTGTTTCATTGGATTTTTTAATGTAGGGGAAATGTCCCAAATGCGGTTTGGGTTTTAATTGTGTTATCAATTCTCCGTAAAATGTATATCTTTAATATCAGTGATTAATTAAAAAGAAAAGGCTACAAGTACATATTTTATATAAAAATATAAGATAAATGAAAGTAGAAATATCAAGGACAAACTATATTTTGATTAGCTACAGTATTGTTTGCTATAAATATGAAATGTT
The DNA here is from genome assembly GCA_961205875.1 of Sialis fuliginosa. Taxonomy (NCBI): domain Eukaryota; kingdom Metazoa; phylum Arthropoda; class Insecta; order Megaloptera; family Sialidae; genus Sialis; species Sialis fuliginosa. The sequence continues at coordinate 17,489,461 of OY540812.1, forward strand.
TTATTTATTATTTTTTATTGTGTCAAAAAGGTGATGCCAAGATTTAGAAACCATAAATAGTGTCATATAATAATAGTCTACTCAATATTTTGATGTATTCTTATTTTATAAAATGAAATAATTGTTATAATAAACTTTTAAAAATAAACAAATCTGCCAATTTCAATATGAAATAAAGGAACTTCTTCCGTGATTTTTATTATTTCATATAATCATATTCAAAAGAATTTTTAGATCCAGAAGAGCTAAAATAAATCTTTAAATAAATGCTAGAGCCATCTACAATTGTATTAGAAAAACATAACACGCATTTTAAAGAACATAAATGTAGAACTCTACAACTGTAAATGCTATAAGAATGAGAAAGCATGCTGTAATCATATTATTATAGTAAAAATAGTGTTTATAAACAATTATTAGTATGTTTATTTTGAATGTAGCATATGAATGGTGGAGGGCACTTATTTACACATTGGTGACGTCATTTACGTCCTGCTCCCACCGAAGGTCATGTTGTGCTGGTCCTGTAAACTCGACTAAATGAATAGGGCAACATAACATGAAGAGGTACTGGTACTATTTTTGTAACTGTACCCAGATTTTGAGCGTTAAAAAGAAAATAAATATTAGGAGAACATAAACGATAAGTGCTGTTATTAATACATATTTATAGTGTTGGTTATTAAAAACGTTATCTATAATAGGAATTAAGTTCTGGTGTATACAAAATATAAGATACTATTGTGTGGGCCTTCAATCCAGGTAAATCTACTGAGCGTGGTTTGAAGCCCGAGCATAGCAAATATTACAAGAGACGAGGTAGAGTACATCTCTTAATTTCCGTTGTCGGTCGATCCGGAATGAATAGATCAAGTGGAAAATCTTAAATCGGTGTTTCCTCCTGTTAAATTCAACAAAGGTAGTATAATTATTTTTTCCTCTTTGAGAAAAAATCACATAGCTTACCCAATTTTTCGCATATGGCGAGGAAGTAAAAATAATAATATTTATGTTGTTGAGGTAACACTTGTGGACAAAGTGAAAATCTTAAAAAATTCTAAAATACATAAATAGCAACTGGCATTCTATAACTTTGGTGGTTGAGAATTCTTGAGAAAACGGTTGATAACAAAAAATTTATTGAAGAATTTTTTTCATTTTTGAAACTGCAGAAACAAGCTACATACATATAATCATGGGCGTAGCCAGGGTGGGGCATAAGCGCCCCCCCCCCCCTAGCTTGTGGACAAAAAGTAATAAGTAAATCAGTATTATTGTCCAAACAGGGATATTTCTAGACTAGCTTGCCCCTCCCCCTAGCTCGTGAACTAAAAGTAACAAATGAATCAGTTCATTGGCTGAATATTGACATTTTTAGATTCCAAATTTAAATATCATTGTTTTTTTTATTGCAATCTCTTGTTATAGAGGGTAAACATGTCATTGCCTTTTTATCCTTTTTATACAAAAAAAAAAGTTTTTTTGATATTTCAACTACACCTACATGTATATTATCAATTCAAATTAGATCGATTTTTTACATTAAATAAAAAAATTATAAATAAAAAAAAAACACCAAAATAGCAACGTAGAGTACATTTTTGTAAAGGATTATGTCTTCAAAAAGATATGCACATACATATAAATTTAATTGATTGCAAAAAATGTGGCGAAAATAAAAGAAGAAATGAAAAAAAGAATGACTTTTCATTGTTACTTTTTGCGCACTTATCTAGAGATATAATAAATAATGAAAATGTTAATTTTTTCATACCTCTTTTACAATTCCTCGATAATAATCAAGAACACACTAAAAAATTGATTTATTAAGTTAATGAAAATCACGGATTTTCACGAGCCAAAGTTCCAAGTTGCAACGAAACAATAGAATTAAATTTAAGAAAAAAAGGATTTACCAAATGTTTACATTAATGGCCATTTATCAGAGCCGTTCTTACACATTTCGAGGTCCCAGACGCAAAAAATTGGAGGCCCATTGAAAATATTTTTATTAAAAAAATTTTTTATAAAACTTTTTAGGTAAGGTTACTACAATAATGTGAGAGCTTTTTTTGCTCCCCCCTCTCATTACCTCGGGGTCCTAAGCAAAACACGCCGACCAATCGGTTTAAGAAAAAAAATTTTGCCCCCCCCTGAACAAAATCCTGGCTACGCCCATGCATATAATAATATACTATAATGTATCATGTATCATTCTGTAATTATAGTATATCTTTCAAAAGGTACATTATTTTGAAAATATAGATAAGGCATATTACTTATAGATAAAAACATTATCTATTACTTTTATTTTTTAAATATTTTTTTCAATCACGCACCATTTTAAAAATAATTAGACATTTAGAAAAATTTCGGTTCAGTAGTGCTCCTCAAAAATAGGAGGCGCATATTTACAGTATACAAGAACTTTAAGATTAAAATTTCATATTTGTCTCATCGTTTGGTTGTAGAGCGACGGACAGATTATAGACGTCATTGAGATAATATTTGTACATGATTCAGAGATCCTCAAAATGTGTAGTAATTCTGTTAAAATATCGAATTCGATTTTTTTTATTTACATTTTTTACAAAAAAGTAAGAGTAAAAAAATAGATTTCTGCCATTTTATTTATCATTAACGAGAATTACGCAATCGTGATAATTACCCAGTTATTTATGTTCTGTGGTATCGATAATTATAATCAATTTCACCAAAATTACAAATCCAAAGTAGTAGAAGTAGTAAGTAGTACAAGCATAGCGGTCAGTTTACAATAATGACATCAGGGTACCATAATTAATTTTTGAAAATTCCAAATCATCTATTTCATGTTTACCTGTTAACAACACTGTTAAATTGTTGATGAAGTTCCTTTGTTTGTATTCAAATCAACCTCATAAATTTACCTTATTCGAGGCAACTTTTTATCCAATCGATTTTGAGTTTTATCATAATTACACATAGAGATCATAATCCTATACATGCTTTATTTATTTGCATAGTAAAAAAGTCATAGCAATTTGTTAAACTTATTTGCATGATTAACAATCAACATCATTTGGTCCCAATCACACGCAAAATAGGATTAGGAGAACATGATCTAACTAACAATATGGTGTGTTTAGAGGTGGATCACTGCCGACGGCACTGCACATCTAATGACAAGAAACACGCGGTAGTAGAAATAAGTATCTGGAGAGTAGGAACACGAATACAAAGATATATGTACACTTATATTCTCCTAATAAATCGCGTTTTCATTTGCTTTCGTAAATTGTTATTATAATTATGGTGATAAATAAAAATAATAGAATAATTTCTTTCTTTTAGATAATTTTTACTGTAGGTAGTGTACTATTTAATATTTACTATTTTCATTATTGTAACATTATTACATCACAGAAATTATATTTCTCAATTATTTTTATAATTTTCAATTTTTTTAAGGATATTGTAAATTTTCTGAATATGTATATTGAAATCATTTGAAAAATTGTAATTTATACAAACAGATACTAAGCGCAGGTAAAAAGAAGTGTTCGATATTGGTTCGGTATCGGCCATCAATATTATTGAACTAATCGAATCCAGTTCAATAGAATCGAGGTCTTGGCTGATTTGTTCATACTAGGCAAGCATCGCATCGAAGAGGTAACAAATATTATGGTGTGTTTTCCAATAATAGGGAAATATTGGAATCGGTATTCAATCAATAAATATTATTGTTGATAGGAAAACTACACGTTATCTTATTATGAATAAATAAATTTCAAATGTTACTGTTTGAAAAAGAAGTGAATGATAAAATGATGTAATCTGAAATTGCAGCTGTCATTTATATATATGTATGTATATAATATTATATAGGTATATATAATTATATTATGTTATCGTCATGTGTTCCTGATATAAGAAATGTTGATAAAATATCCGCTGTGCATTCTTCAAATACTAGTGAAATAACAGAAATCCCTGTTTAATGTTTATTGAACGCTTAGGCAACCACGAGGTAGCGTGGCCGAGCGGTCTAAGGCGCTGGTTTAAGGCACCAGTCTCTTCGGAGGCGTGGGTTCGAATCCCACCGCTGCCATAATATTTTTATTATTTAATTTAAAAATGATAATAGGCAATAGGGATTTTCAAGCATACCTAAAATAATACTAACAATAATTGAAACCATTATAATGGTGGATAAACACAAGCATTGATTTGGTGGCGCCAGTTGCCTAGGCTTGTACACGAGTGAAGCTTTAGACGTTCTGTAAAACATAAATTTTTCACTAGTAAACTCTTTTCCAATAGTTTCTTATAGTGAATCATGGTTTTCTTCTCCTGTTCTCGATTGGTGACTTGCATACGCATCGAACGTATTTTTGCCTTGATATCGGCGAACTAAAACCATAAATATACCCATTAGCTGTAAAGGTTTTAAATTTCTAACAACTGGCGAGTAGTTCGTGTTTACACGTACAAATCATGCAAACTTTTTTTTAGGTGCATAAGTATATGCACTGTTTCAACTTGTACGTCCATAAGTTGATATTTGCTTAAACATACAATTTAATTTTTTTGGAGCTACCAAATCCATGCATGTGTAAACCCACTATTGCCACTATTGAACAACATTGTATTATTACAGCTGAAAAAAAATTACGTATATGAGTAAGTATTTCATTCATATTTGAGTGACCTTGAAAATTTAATGTAATATGAACCCTTGGACCAATTAATAAGCCTAAGTGCCCATTAATAACCAATTAACTTATATGGACCGGGACGCACACTTGCTTTATGAAGATATGTTAATAAAATAAATAATTTTGAATGAAACACTTTTTCTTAATAAAAACTAAATATTGGTGTAATATATTTTTTAATTTTTCTCGCGACCCACCAAAACTCAGTCTGCGACTCACACTTTAAGAACCGAACCTTTGTATTAGATCATACATATATACTTTTTAATGAAATTACTCCAATAAGGTGCTAAGGACATGGATTTTTGGGTGAAAATTAATACCAGGAAAAAATAGGTACAGTTGTATACGTTAGATTTTGTATATTATCTAAAATAACTTTTAACATCGCTACCGAAGAAGACTCGTTGTTACATGACATACTTATATCTTCAGACGACAAAAATACTACAATCCGCAAAAGTAATTTTCGGATAGAAGGAAATACATCAACTAAACTATTACATAAATTTTAACAATTGTGTAGATTTAACCAATAATAAAATATCGCCAATGCCAAGCTTTAGTTTACTTGACTGTACTTAAAAATAGAATGCATCTGGAACAGTAAATTTGGAGAAACGCCAAAATTAAGTTTATTTTTATATTTCTGGAACACTTATCATTAGTATAATTGAGGAAAATAAAACATATCAACTATCATTGTCTTTTTTATATGGTATTACACCTTTCTCTAAATAATTTGAAAAATTTCATCTTTGTTTCTTGAAAAATGACAAAAAGTTGAAAAAATAATTAAAAAAGAACCCTGAAGATGTCCACTGCAATGTGTGACGAGACGTTCACCGATAACACGACCATATTGACGCGGCTTACACCCAGAAGCCAAGATCCATAAAAACACAGATGATGCACTGAACTGCTGAGGTTTTTACAATAATATCTGTATCGCCACTTGTGTTCATTGTAACGCCCAAGAGTGCGTCAACGCACACTAGATATTTCGTTTGTTTATTTTCAACTAAACATAAACAATTAATTTTTTGAATATGTCTATTCGTAAGATAGACCCATTAGCGATACAGTAAGTGTATACAAATACTGTTAAATATCACAGGTTATTTAAATTTACTGAAATTGTAAACATGTACGTATGTTCTCTTTTTTATGTTTTTAAATATGAATAATAATTCTAACAAAAATAATACATATAACTATTCTATTTTGGCAGAATAAAAGAAAGTCTCATCTTCTGACAAACTCATATAATAATAAAATAAAACAAAAATTTTATATCATTAAAAAAAATTGTTTTCATAATTTTGCGTTGACGCACTCTTGGGCGTTAATGGGTTAATTGTGATTCTATAAACAAAAGAGTCAGATTAATTTTTCTTTACTTAAGGTTGATCTCAGATAATTTTTTAATTTTTTAAAATAAATAAATAAAAGTTCCTTTCACCTGAACAACTAAAAATACCTTTTTTTTTGCTTTTTTGCTTTACACTTTGTATATTTCTCTCTTACAAATATTATAGTGACCTTTTTTTGCTCTACACTTGCTATATTTTTCTTTCTACTTGCAATTTTTCAACTATACAAATTAGCATTTATAACTGCAGTTTTCATTTTAAGTACTGTAAAAATAAGCTACAACTACACACTAAAATAACCCCTGCTAAAGTACATAGTGCTATATAAAGAGCTATGCCTATGTTTGAATAAAATTTGGAATTTTAAGGTATCATACTCTCGCAAATCTGCCGCTCTAGGCCCGAGCCTACTTGGTCTATTGGGAATTCGTCACCGGTTTTATTGGCATACGCCCTAGACAATAATGTAACAATAATTTCAAAAATGATACACGCAAATATGTTTATTATAATAATTTACATATTTGTGTATTTTTCATATAGGTGTTCATTCTAACTTTGACCCGTTGACTCAGATTCTAGACGGCCATACGCAATAGAGCTCCGTATAAAAGCGTCAAATCATCCTGAAATCTGTACAGTCAGTATCCTAAAGTCTGGAGTGTGCTAAAAAGTGCTATAAAACATGTCTGGAGGACGACCATTGTGGCAGGTCAGTGCAGATATTTTTTTATCCCTGTGATTAGTTGTGGTTAAATATGTGTGGTTGAAATAAATTACTAGTGGTGTTACACACATAATTGCATGGGTTTAAAAAATTATATGTTGAAGAGTATAAAAAATAATTTATCGTTATGTTAAAAAAAATTATATATATAACTATTTAAATATGTTTTTAAAATTCAATCCTGAAAAATTATATTGGATAGTCGGGATATTACTGTATTAAAAGGAAGAAATATGTAATAAATAATTTCAGGACTTAGCCATTTTATTATTATTCTTTAATCTTTTATTTAATGTAGAACATTATATTATAAATTCAAATACAACTGCAGTAGAATCACAAAATATAATAATTGCAATAATATAATTAAAAACCAGTTAACACCTTTTTTTCTCTATTGGATATTGAAGGCGAAGCTTACCAGTTGGCCTCATCGGCATATCACATTACCCGTCATTGTTCAACACTATAATCTTTAATAAAAAATATCCAATTTATTTGTTGGTTTTATTTTACAAGAAATACGGTCAATTACTATTTACATACAAATGTATATGCAATTACACACATCTTAAATTACATCAGTTTGTCTTGTAGGTCATGGCCAACTTCTTGTAAACTATTTTTAAAACAGTAATGATTAATTGTAAGTGTTTGTTAAAACGGGGTGTACTCAATCTAGTATTTAAAAATTATTTATATTAAAAAAACATATATAGGTATGGAGTATAAATATATTGAAGTATTTTAACGTTGTTTTTGACCAAATGTGTCAGGGTCATTAATGATTACATTAAAAACTATTTTCGAACGTTTATATGTATATTATCTGGGATGACTGCACTCTGATATTTATAAATTACAGACGTAACAAGTTATTTTAGACATATTAAATAAACTACAAAACCTTATGTTATGGTATATTCACATTCTTAGATATACTAATTGTTAATTAAATGAATAATTTTTAAAAAAGAAATCTCCTGGTACAGATTCAGATAGTTTTCTCATAATCCTAATGAATAATCCTTCGATAGTTGCTTGCAAAATTGGCTTGAATGCTTCGCTTGCGGCTTCCCAATTTTTATTTAAATAATCGTTCGTTCCATCACCTAAAATGATTAATCCTTTATACTATATGTATTATATGCGTGATATATTGCTCATACATTAAATATCTTCCTATAGTTAAAGATTTTAGTCAACGATTGATTTATATATTTTTAATTTATAATTTTATACAATTACTTACCTAACTCTTTATTTCCGTTAAATAAATTGTTGAAACGTAATTTCAAATCTCCGAAATTATAATCAATGTTGACAAAAGTTATATTATGGAAATGAAAATTCTTTTTTGTTACCCAATTGAATCCTGATTTTACATTTGCAATGATATTTCCTGAAAATTATATATTATTTAAAAGAGATCAGATAAACAAGGTTTAACATGTAGCGACATTCCCACGCTAAAATATTAAATTTCCAAAATTTTATTTTTAAAAACAACTTTACTGCAGTTACCCGACAACATTCTTTAGTTTACAATATTATAAAAAACTTTAATTTCTTAAGTCTGTTAATTTAGTTTTAAACACGTTCGATTTGGATATCCCAAGATCGGCGGCAAACGTCCAATATCCTTAAGTACAGCTAAGGTTTCAAACATGCCGACATATCACTTCGCCGACACCGGGGTTTTTCCAAAATTTCTAATGTACGCTCTGAATTTTCCCCCCTCTCAAAATATCTATCGCTATCCTTTTCTAACTGCTCTAAAACAGGATCTTTCATTTTTCCAAACAACACACTTGGTTTCAACTCTTGACATACATAGGTAACATCTCGCTACAGTACCTTTGCGCTGATTGCTACATAATACACTATACATCACATACAACAATAAATAAATAAATAATTACTAAAACATCAAAAGTGTTATCATTAAATTTGTACCTTGTACACAGTCACTAAAAACATTTTGAGCAAGGTTCCTTCCATACTGTAAAAATCCCATTTCTTGAAAAACCCCACTCATGTGTCTATGTACAATGTAACATGTACAACTGTCATTTACGCCGCGAACATCTTATGATTGGTCGAAAAACTAGGAGTAGGTGGTAAACTAACTTACTGTATTGAATGGAGGGGATTTACTCTATGTATCTATTCACAGTACGGACATTTACAGTATAGAACGTCTACTTACAATTAGATAAATACTATACTATCTAACTGTTAGGAGGATATAGTTATTATAATATGAAGGTATAACTTATAGTCCTCACTCAGTACCTCGACCCTTTTATAAATTTATTACCATACTTCTGAAACTTCGTGAGTGACTTCTTTTTGACGCGTCTAATAACATTTTTATTTGCGAGAATTCTTAAAAATTGGGAATTTTTTAACGTGCAGCCGCGAAATTTTCCGGGCGGCGGACTGGAAAAACGGCCCAAGATATTTGTCGGACAAAATGACCAATAGATTGTAACTAAGATAATATGGTGAGAAAATCGAAAAAAAAAATTGTCGGACAAAAATAGTGGGGTATCATATAGTTCATTACCAACTACCTGAAATTTGTAGGATTATTAAATAATTATTTTTACAATCCATTGGTCATTATGTCCGACAAATAGGTATATTGCACCGTTTTTCCAGTCCGCCATCCAGAAAATTCCGCGGCTGCACGTTTCGCAAATAAAAAAGTTGTTAGACTCGCCGAAAAGAAGCCACTCACGAAGTTTCAGAAGTATGGTAATTTTACAAAAGGGTCGAAGTCAGTAGGACTATTAGTAAAACCATTTTGATACACAAAATCTTACTTGGCTCTATAAAGCAATCTCCTTCACCATTTATTGGCAGGATTAAAATTCTTCCATTGATCTTATATAATCCCACGATTTTCATGCTTGGAATAAATATTTGCATAGTAGTGTTTTTTTGCGCAATGTCCAACCTAAAATGTAACACAATATTAGGGACATTTTATTTATTCTTATGATCATGTTCAAAAAGTATTGATGGAAATGGAATAATAGTCCAGACTGTGAAGGCTAAAACAGGTTTTTTTAGACACAGTTTTGCCACATACAAGATTTGTTACAAATATGATTTAGAATAATATCCTAAGTTTGCTTCGATTTTGGTTATCCGTGTCAGGGGTAAACCATGGTTCAATTGCAAAATTCTTAATATGTTCTGATTTTTGCTAAATAGTGGTCTAAATAAGTATTATACAAAGAAAGTTTCAAATAAAAGTTGTTCGCTTTAAAATTCCCTACAACCTCCATTTTGAAAAAAACACTTTTTTAAGCTGTAATAACAAATAAAGTTTAACATTTTTTAAGTTTACACCCCTGAAAAATAAATATTGTGTAGTACAAAACATTCACTCAAAATTTGGACCTTATGGGTCGATCCAGACTATCATGCCGGTCCAGGGCCGGCCTCGCTCCAGTTAAATATAAATATACAATAAACAATGAAATCATTCACACTATAGGTATCGTGCCGGTCCCGGTTCGGTCTCGCTCCAATCAAATATAAATAAATAATAAACAATGAAAGCATTCACACTATAGGTATCGTGCCGGTCTCGCTCCAGTCACACTCCAATACAGTATTTACTATACTGAATATTTGACTGGAGCGAGATAATATCTTCAATTGTTATTATTTTATTAAATTGTTAATAATGGAATCACGCTTGTCTTTGATTAACAATACATTTTTTTTGCAGATTCTTTATTTTTGTACAACTGTTTGTATATGTTCCCAAATACTTATACATATAATCGATTGCTTTGTGTTAAAATTAGCTAAATTTGTTTAATTAAATTTTTGCTGATAGCAATATGCGACTTAGGATCAATGTTGCCATTTTTATAGGACACAAAGAGTATATGATAGCTAACTACACCTGATACTTGGCAACACTATAATTAATCATTTTCTTGATTACTCTAACATTTAACATCTCACTCCATCCGTCTTATCTATTACCTTATTTACCGTACTTTAACTACTATCTATAAATAATAAGACAAAAATATAAAATAAGATCAGTAAATGAGGTAATACATTTTTGTTATTATCTTATGAATTGACAGGTAAATAAATCAGTAATAATTGAAAATACATAAGGTACGTCAAGGTATTTAAATTGTACATTGCGCCCTCTTTTTGTATATACTTACTTGTATCTTGTAATATTCATTTGAGATAATCCAAAAACAGTAATGTTTTTCATTGAAATATCAATGTTCACTGGTCCGTCGCCACCATCGAGAGCAATTTTATCTATTTTCATTGGATCTAAGGGGAGAATTCCAAGATCTGGTATACCAGTAAACAATTGTTGAAATAAAGAAATAGTTGATTTATGTGCACATTTATTCAAATTCTTATCTTCAACATCGCAACCATCTAACCATGAAGCTGAAAAGAAAGATACACTTGACTGATTAAATAATTTCTTTTCTTAAATTAGGCAGTAATAAATTACTATCCATTTTTGTACGCTTAATTAAAAATTAAAAAAAAAAATGTTTTCTTTTTATATATCGCTAAACGTAATTTAATTTTTTTTTAATTGAAGAAATATATTACCCATTCCGAGATGAAACAATGTAATATTTATAGTTTTATGTGTTAATAAATACAATAAATACATTGGTAAATAAATTAGAACGCAGAATTGACATATTGAAACAATTCAGGACAAGAATAGGAATTTCAGAATTTAATTTTTTAATGCCTAATGCATAATTTTATTTTTACGCCTGTTACGCATGGCAAGTGTCATTTCCATCAGTGCTAATAGTAATCATACTGCAAGGTGTATTTAATTAAATGATAAACTATTTGACTTAGCATATTATGCAACACTTCTCGCCCATCATTTTAGTGGCTGCTTGGACTAGACCAATGATGGGTAGCCTATGACACGCGTGTCAAAGGTGACACACCAAGACATTTTGGGTGACATGCACTGTTAAATTTTAGTATAAAAATTTCTAAAATCCGTTCGGTAGAAACCGAGTCTATAAAAAAATTATCAAAATTTATTGATATTCTCTGATGTAACATGACACCCGAGTTAAGTTAGGTTTTTTCAAATTTTTGACACACCGAGCTAAAAAAGTTAACCATTACTAGACTAGACGTACCAGTTGGATAAAAAAATACGTTTTCTGAAGGTATAAATTGTAGAAACTTCAAAAAAATTCTCTTAAAATGTTTTTAATATTAATCCTTTAATTACTGAAATATATTTACTAAACTGGCTGTCAAACGCAAATAAAAAATGGTCAATAAGCGACAATAGTATCAGCATAATTAATTAAATCAATTGACGATAGCCGTAGTTAAAGGGTTAAAGAGCTGTCGATTACTCAAAATGATTTTATATTTCATTACGAAAAACTAGAATATATGTATAGATTTTTTGTAAATTTTTATGATTTATACTGCGAGAGTACTACATAGTGGGGCATAAGTAACTTTTTTATTTCAAATCAGTGTACAGGTTGTAATTTTAGAGTAAATGTTTTTGTAATTTATTTAAATTAATTAAGGCCCGATTTTGCAGAAATATTGCTAAAAATAAGCAATGTTAATAAAAAGAAAATGTTTAAGAAAAATTGATATTTGATTGGTACCATCTGACTAAACCTTATTCAACAACTCATAGAAACCATTATTTATTAGATCGAAAGTGAATTTAATAACAAAGATTTATAAAATATTAATATATGTGTAGCATAATTAGTTACTAGTAGATGAATATATAACAATTATGTATGTAAGTATAGTTTTTATTTGCACAAATAGTTGTATAAATGTCTGTATAATAATGATTTATAAAAATCACATGTATGTTTAAAACAATCAATAAAAGTCAAGGTAAAAAAATGAAGCAGGTTTTTATTATAACTACTTAAGATTGATAACTAATTGCCTGTTGTCGAAGTAACAATTATATCCTTTAATTGGTTATAAGTAAGTTATAAATTTACAAGAATTAATAAAATTACAGAATAGTATATTAATAAAGACAAAACAAATTAACATCAATTTACATAATCAAAGTTAGGAAAAATGCGCATTGAAAATTTAAGGGAATTTTGGTAGGTATATGAAGATACCAAGTAATTTAAAGATTTCTAAAGTTTTTGAAGCTCTGTACTCTGTAGTAATCTAAAATTCTTATATTGTCATTCATACATTGTCAATATAGGTATTATTTGATACGAATAGACGTTTTTTTTGGAACTTAACCACGTTTCCACTATTATGTGCAGAGGCTAGATGTACTGCGAAATCCGAAAAAGCGCTCCCCTGGTGTTCTTTTTTTTTTTTCGTTGTCATAACGATTTTGACAGTTCTTGAACCTGATTTTTGCGCCCCCTGGAGTTAGTAAAAACTTTTTTTTACACACACACACACAAGCTCTTATACCCCATTTTGACGCATTGTACCCTGCGGGGGCCATTTTCGCCAACCCTTAGTTACATTGGCTATGTGCTTGTTATATATAGAATCACAATGAATTAGTCATTAAGTTGAGATTATACGCACTTTTGTACTCGTATATAATTTTTACTAAGGGTGGTGTAAATAAATAGTGTCCATAAATCGGCCACCCTTGGTTTATATATTTTAAACTCATTTTTCTATAATGGTATTCTTTTCAATACAAAGTCTATACAGAAAAGTAACCTTGAAAATTAATCAACATGAGTAAATAACAACTGATTGAGTTAATTGCTCATTAATGCAATGAAATAATTGTGTAACGAGAACTATACGTGTATATGGAATGATATTATAGTCCATTTGATATTATTATGTCAGTTTTCACTAGAAAGTATGATTTTCTTGTAATATTCCATATTAATATAAATGTTGATAAAATTAAAATTGTAAACTATAGTAATTTTCTTTTTTTAGAGGAGCAGCTGGGGTTGACGTTGACAAATATTAAATATATATTTTTAATGCAAAAAAGATGTTTAAGAGCAATGGTGAATGTATCACTTAAAACATTCTGCTGTAAAATTTTTAACACGTTCACTATACAGGGTTTTCTCAAACAGATTGACGACTCATATGTGGGGCGCTAGTAGAAGTGTAGTCACTATATAATTTCTCGGCGAAATCTACAGTAACGAAGGTCTTTTAACAATTTACGATTTATAGGATAACAAAATATTTATTGAAAAAAATGGGTAATATTGAAAGCTTTATTATGATGGTAAAAATTAATGTACAGAAGTACCTAAATAAATATATTTTTTAAAGATTTGAGTCTTTAGTTTTTAATGCTTTCCACAAATTAAAATTTTATTTATTTTTCGCTGACAATGCATTATAGAGTTATAAAAACAAAAACAAAATTCATTTTTTTTGCAAATTTTTTTGAAAAGTGCATGGAGTTAAAAATTTTTGAAGTGAAAAGTTCTTTAGCGATACTAGTGAATTGGAATTACCTCGATATGTTTTAAGATATAAAACGTTTTAAAATACGACACGTTTTGATGAAACGCTAAGAAACTATGGAAAGTAAAAGGCCGCTGGCGGAAACCTTTGATATAATCTTTAAGTTATTTAATCTATTTAAAAAAAGTCCAAATGCGTATTAAGTGATATTTTAGGCCCTTACTCTTAAAACATAGACTATATAGAGACCTTGCTATGTAGAATACTTGAACTTTAGACATTAAATTGCATTTATTGATTTTTATGCATTTTTCTATACTCAAAATATACCTATAAATTTTTACTTTATTTCAATTCATAACGATAAAAACCAATAAAAGTATTAAATCTTGGATTATTCATGAGCGGAAAAATCAGTTCTTGTGATTTGTAATCCTTAGTTTATTTTATTTAGAGAGTATACCTTAACTTTATTGTTGAAAAATCCGTTGTATCATTACTTTCTTTCAATGTATCTATAACAACGACGTTTTTCATTCTTATAAAATAACATTGTTCTTGCTACAAAGAATAGACAAGCGACAGGAATTATTCAGGAATAATCCAAATTTAACAGTTTTATTGATATCATCGTTATGAATTGAATTAAAGTAGAAATACTCTAGAAAATGAGTCTATTTCAAGTAGAAATTTTTTTTTTTTAATAAAAATATCAATAAACACATAAAAAGAAAAATTCAAGCTTTCTGCACAATTTTTAACAAATATCGTACGAAGATTTGTTACCCATTACAAGCTTACAATATCAAAATTACAATTTTGCTTGGATTTTAAATAAAGCTTTCCGCATAATTTTTAACAAATATCGTACGAAGATTTGTTAACCCATTACAAGCTTACAATATCAAAATAACAATTTTGCTTGGATTTTAAATAGCTTTGTGAAAACAAATGTAAAAATTTAAAAGCAGATTTGAAGCTGAAATTCTACGCTTTCGAATAACATAAACTGATTTTGCGTAAAACAATTTTAATCCTATGCACACTCAAAATTTGAAAAATAATATGAACTTTTATTTTGTTTTATAATAACTCCTTAACATTTTATAAAAATAAAATTTCAATCTGTGAAAAGCTTTGAAAAGTAGAAATTTTTATTTATTTCTATACATCAATTTTCACCATAATCACAGTGTTTTGAATATTGCCCTTTTTTATTTGTTGAACCCTGCTAATCCTTATAACGATTGTTTTGTTGTCTATCAAAAATAAAGATATTTTTTCAAACATGATAATCTTTAACAGGGCGGTTAACTTTTACTATATGATCTACTTTTTCCTTCAAAATTTGACGTGATTTACCATCTTTTGAATTTCGTTGCACATTAAAAAAAATTTGTAGAAATGTTGTCTATTTATTTTAAACTTCAGAATTCTTAAGTTCGTAGAGATCAATCGCCTTTCCTATATATAGAAATAGTAAATATTACTTTAGCTAGAATGCTGATCGAAAAATCATAAATTTCAATGTATGTATTTTAACATACTATTTATAAGTAAAATATTTATCACTTTTTAAATAATAATCAATAAAAACTTACGTTGTTGTTTTAAATATTTTGCACTGAGACATATTTGTCCACAAACAAGAACAATGAAAAGAACTTTAGAATTAAACATGTCTGGTTGCGTAGAACCTTCAACAACTTTTGATAAAAAGTCTTCCCTCTGATATTATACGTTACCTTTATATAGAGGTATGATTCCTCACCACTTAAGTTTCCTTCTTCTCTTGAACTTTATTCTTAGGAATTTTTTCAACATATAGACAATCAAAAACAAAAATTTCTTGAGGTATTACTATAGGTATTATTTTATAACGAACGTTTGAAGTTATGTTCATATTTATTTAATTAAAAAAAAATAAGGGATGGCCTTCATTATTTCACCGTAAAACAGCTTTGGTTGTACTTATAAAAGGTATAAATGTAAGTTTTGGAATTATTAATAATAATATTTATGCACAATATGAAAATAAAACATACACTTAAAATACAAAATGATTTTGTATTCTCAGATCATTCAATTTATATGTAGATACTTAAATAATATTGATAAACAGTGAAAATCGGCAGATTAACAAAAAAATATGTTTTTATAAATACATTTTTGCCAGATGCTAGTGTATATTATGTTGTGTCGTGTTGATCATAGTGTCAGCAATACAGGATACATAATAGGAAAGGATATTGCCTATGTGCTGATCAAAGCAGGTATAAACAAACGGACTTTTGGAATTTATGAATATTGGTTGTATATATTGATTCTTAATTATATTAAAGATTTTTATATGAAAACTAGCGGATTGCCCGCGGTTTCACTGCCGTTGTATAATTTTTTTATTTTAGCAGCACAAATAATATTTTAAGACATTTTTTTTGCGCTCTTGGCCTTGCACATTTAATCTTTTTTATAAAATATATATTTCTAAGATCATATAGGTATTTTAAAAATGTTAAGGTAAACACTTAGCACCTACTTGGTTCTAGTTTCTCAGCTCATTGTTAGTAGTATTGCTTCCTCGCAATATCAAATATACGAGAAGATTTGTGATCGTTTTAAAATGAGACAAACAAATTGTTTTTCGATTTAAAAATTTTAAATTGATCTTTCCGTTTTAGGTCAAGACAAACAATTTTCGTTCCGTGTCTGTCTGTCTGTCCCCTGAATCCTTGTCACACGCAAAACATGACCACTGAGCCGATATTAATGAAATTTGATTGGATGGTTAGGTCTGGCTTGAGGACGGTCTCATTTCAAAATCATCGAAATCGTGTGTAAGCCGGAGGGGTGACATCCCAAAATATTTATTTTTTCACGATATCTCAAGAACGACACTTTTTTCCGATGATTTCAAATGTCTTAATACCTGTGATTAGAGTTATTATTACTGTTAAAACTATTTACAATGTTTAACTTGATCTTAATTTTCAAATACTTACATATTAATTTTGAAGATTGCACCCTTAGGCTTTATTATGCTACTGTAGTATAATAGGGTTTATTTATGTTAATTTTAAAAATGATTATTTTTGTTTTGGTTATTGATAGAATTAATCTTTTTATGTTTTAATTTATTTATAAGACTCAGAGAGACAGATTGATAATTAATTTTCTTGATTGCATGCAATGTTTTTCATTTTATTTTAAATTTAAGCTTAGCAGGCCTTATTACCCGCAAGTATCTTACAATTAGTTGTCTTGTTTCCAAGATCATTTTATTAGTCCTGTGAGTGAGAAAAATAAAAAAAACAACTACTATATAAATAATTTATATTTGGTTTTATTTAGTAAAAACAAAGATCACAATACGTTTCTAATCTATCTCTAAAAAGTTTTAACAATTCAAATAATTATGCAAGAATATTGCTAACAAAGAAATCGGCTGGAATTCCATGGAACAATTTATATAAAATACTGTAAAGAATTCCTTCGATTGTTGATTTTAGGATTGGTTTAAACGCTTCATTTGCAGCTTCCCAGTTTTTGTTGAGGTATTCGTTTGTCCCTTCACCTAAAATAATTAAGTTTTTATATAATATATGTTTTAAAACTTAATAGTTTCTGTAAACGGTCTATTAATAATAACAGTGCAGATGAAATAAAAAATGTAACGAATGAAATAACTCAAATTGTATAAATACTTTAATCAGCTGTATTCAAACTTTTTTAAGCACAAACTGGTATCGGCTGATTTAAATTATTAAAGCATATAAGGTACTAGCACCAGTCTTGGATATGACCCCAGTAATGGCTATTTTTTAATTAAATGTACTGATTAGAAATATTTGTTGATATGATATATTACAGCGTGATTTGATGACAATCGGCCAACAGGTGTTAAAATGGTGGACATTTAAACTAATAATTAGTATAATTTATTTATTAATTATTATATTATCATAGCAACTGCTTTACATTGTTTCAAATTTGACGATTCTTTCTTTTATATCTTTTGTAACGTAGTACCTACTTATTATTTTGTAATCATTAGCATGTGTCCATCACTGCATGCTCATTACTGGTTTTACTAGTTACTATTGATATACATATTATAAGAAAGTAAAAATTATTTATTCCGATATAATTTCAATATGCATAAAATCGTGTCACGAGCGTAATTCGCCATGTGTGAGTAAAATAACTGAAAACGTGAGCGCATATGAATTTTAAAATTTATTTTGTATTGTTTTGCGTATACTATATTAAACTTGTTCTGCCTGATACATTAACATACTGATATTTTAACATTAATAATTAAACATAATGTACGCTTTACAAAAAAACAAAAACAAAACATAAACGATAGCCAGAACAATATCAGACGTTAGAGAAAGCCATTGAAATTCAAATAACTTATGTTATACATATATCACTTTATTTTCTATTTTATTTAAAGTACTGCTAATACCTAAAGTGGTTGTATAATTCCATTTTTTATTTTATTTACTAATATACCATTATTGAACTACATATATGAATACAGTACATGCATACTTACTAAGTTCTCTAGCTCCATTGAATAAATTATTGAGTTGCAACTTCAATCCTCCAAGTTTGTAATCAATGTTTACGTTAGTTACGTTATAAAAGTTGAAGTTCTTTTTCTTGATTAATGTGTAATCTGTTATTGCGTTAATCTCAAGATCCTCTGCAAAAATATATAATAGTATCAACAGTGATGAGTTATGAAAGTCAGGACCCTTAGGCAGCATGAATTATTTTATTTACATATTTCAGGGTAAATTGGGACATTCTTTAGGGAAATATATATTTCACATACAATTTGAATAAAATATTAGTAAATACAAAAAACATAAAGCGTTACTAAAATGCCACATATGAGGAGGTGAGTTTCAAAGCTTGTTCGTTCCATTTTAAAAAAATAATCGAGATACAGTGGATTTTGAAAGAATGTTTGGCATTCTTTCATATTGTAATCTCAGTTTTGACCAAAACTCGTTAATCATATTATAATTGAGCGAGTTTTGGAACTCACTTTCTCATATAAAGCTTTGATGTTAATAAATATAATAATAATAATCATTTAGTTTATATAAAAGGTTTTAATTTGGAATTAATAATACAAAAATAAGAATATGATTTTTAAAATGTTAATATACTCTTGAAGAATCATTTAAGTGGTAAATATAATCAAAATAATTGCAATCCTTATTTGTAAAAATTAAAAAAATATATAGTTTTTCATAATCTAAATTAATTTACTTGGTTCCAACCAGCAGTCCCCAGCACCATTCAAAGGTACAATAAGAATTCTGCCTTTCGATTTGTAATATCCCTCAATTCTTAGTTTTGGAATTACAATGTGAGTTTGGAAATTTCTCTTTTCAAAGTCCACTCTGAAATACAAATATTTGCATTTATTTAGGTATTCTAATATAGTACATACATATAGTCAGGCAAAAACAAAGTGATTTACTCTAGATAGATTAATATCTCATATGTAGATATGTATGTTTTATTCAGTTTCATCGTTTATGAATAATTCCTGTACGACCAGTATAAAATATAGAAATTTTTCAAGCTCAGATTTTTTCAAAAATGGCCTACATAACTACATATATCTTGTACAAAACTCAGGCTTTCTAAATATCTTTAGTTGAAATGAAAGTGAAACAAATTACAACTTCTGAATTTTAACTTTGATGTAAATAATTTTGAAAATATCTTTGAATGTAAAGCTTTATAAAATTGTTTTAAATAATATGTAGTAGGAACAAATATATATTTTGTAGCCAATGTGGTGAGTTGTGTAATTTTTAACAATGGGCTTGTAGTTTTTACGATATCTTATTATTTAAAAAAAATAGGAGAAGATCGGTTAGCCCCGGACACTTAAATGAATTGTAAATAAAAATACAAAAAACACATTTTCTGTCTTTATTTTAATCTTAAAATCAAACTCGGAACTTGTTCAATCATATTAATTTAAAATTAGTGATCATAATAAAAAATTTTTACTAAATATATTAAAAATACATTGGCCTTAATTTTTTGGCAATACAAAAGAGCCCCGGACATAGTAATCAATAGTGGTCCAATCGTTTCATGCCCTGACAAACATCACAATAATAATGAATATCTGAAGAATCTATATATGGTAAACATAATCTTCATGGGCACAGTCTTCTTCAAAAGTTTCTCCATATATAATACATTCGGTCGATCTTGTTCGGAAAGACTGAATATTTTTCTTTCTCTTCAAAGCGTGTAGCTCACTCGGCGCCCACGCCGCAACTGAGTTGGATTTGATTTTACTCTAGAGGGTGCACATTTAAAATAAAGTTTTACCTAAGCAACGTGGTTGGTTTCCTAGAAATTTAAACGTCCGCGGTTACCCGCCGTCCATGACTACCCGACCTTCCCTAACATGTACTTTTATTAAATAGTACAAAAAATATTTTACTCAATGAATTTTTAATATTTTTATTATAAATTATTATGATGTGGCATCTATACCTACTTTTTATTAAAAAAAAAATACTGAAAAAATAATTTAATTTATGTATATAATAAAAATAAATATACACGTTTATCTAATTATGGTCTAGCATATTTCAGGAAAATTTAACAATAGATTTGCGCAAACCCGCTTTAGCCATCACTAGGTACATTTGTATACCTACATATGTACATTTACATACTGTTTTTTTTTTATTACTTACGTATTGAATGTAACATTCATTTGAGAAAATCCAAGAACTGTTACATTTTCCAAGGAAATATCAACATTAACTGGACCTTCTCCTCGTACAATCTCGATTTTGTCAATTTTTAACGGGTCCAATTTAGGAACACCAATTTCAGGAATGCCGGAGGAGACTTGCTTGAATAATCCCTTTGTAGATTCTGTTGAACATTCACTGTATTTCTTTTGTCCCTTTTCACATAGTTTCAACCAAGCAGCTGGAAAATTAATTATTAAATATATAATAATTTCAGATCACTTAATCTCAAGTTTATTGTAATAATATTAAGTATGCATATTCAGGGTTGCATAAAAGTACAACTTATTTAGAAAAAAATAGACCGTTCGTACCTATTAGTTAATATTTATCAAAATTTTTAATTCCTTAAGCTAAATTATTCAAAATATGTTAAATGCTTATTGCTATATAAATCAACGGCGAATACTTTTCTAAATTAATTTCATCTTAAATCTTAGGTACTTGGATATTTTATTATAATAAAGTTCTAAACTTTTAATTTAAATAAAGAAATATTTAAATTTACTAAAAAAATGTTGTCCAGTATTATAAATAATTTGCTCCTGAGCAATTGTTATCTTCGCGGTATTAAATTATAATATATGACGGTGGTTAATCTTTTTATATGAATGACCTTGACGCATGCAAGTTAAGTAGTAAGATCTAAAAGCAGTTGTGACAAGGTTACATTACAAAATGCATATCATATAAACAATATTATTGCTCTAAAATCACGATAAAAATCATAATGATTAACTTTAGAGAAAATTCTTTATAATTCTCGACATATCTGATTTGAGTCAATTAGTAAATGATTTTTTTTAATGCAATCCCAACACGTATACGAAATTATATAAGTATATAAAAAGTACCAATTGACAATGTCGTATATGAACTTTTTACTACGTCATATCATAACGTGTAATGTGTACTATGAAATTCAATATATTTGAATATGAATATAATGATATTCAATTTTAACAAAAATAAGATTTCGCAAGTTCAATTGCTATTTTTTGTGGTCGTAAAAAAACTCAATGTCAAGGTGGTTTTCAATGTTTACCACCTTGACGGTGGTAAACATTGAAAACAAGATCAGTAAATTTTAATCAAAACAAAGAACCTTATTTTTTTTGAAGTATAATAAATTGGTATGCTAACAGAATAAAAAAAAGAACTTTTCCATTTGACCGAATTAATTATTATTTTGTGATAACAAATTTATATAAACATAATAAAAACCAATAATTTTCAACCTAAATACATTCATTTTAAAAATGTAATTTTTTTATGATTGGAGCTTTTTTATTGCTCAACTATTTTTTAACTAAGAATTTTTCACCCTATTTTTAGGGAACTCTCTCCCCTGGATAGTAAAACAAAAAAGGTCGTTAGATACTAGTTAATCACTAGTAAATAGAAATGTAAAAGTACTTTAATTTATGCCAAACATTTTTCACGGACTCCCTTCAGAACATTTATTTTTCAGGGAATTCCCTCCCTCTGATAGAAAAACAAAGAAGGTCGTTAGACACTAATTAATCACTAGTAAATAGAAATGTAAACGTACTTTAATTTATGCCAAACATGTTTCACGGACCCCTGGTAAAGGTTAAGCAGACCCTAGTTTAAGAACCACTGATCTAGCCCATGACCCTGACCATTTTTGATTTGCCTCATTATTTTATAAAAACTGTAATTGATCAATTCAAACGGGAAAAAACTTCAAAAACGTGAATTCATATTTTGTTTGATATTTTTTTAAGGTACAATTCAAAACGAAAAAAATCATCTGTCAAGTAAATGCATAGTGCTTCCTCGTGCTAAATTCACTAAAGGTAGTTAATTATTGTACAATTTAAATAAAAACCGATAAAGTGGTCAGATAAATTGCCTAACATTGGTTAACCATTTTATTTTTATACAATTTTACTAACGCACCTGATTATTTTTTCGTATATTTTTAATTTTTTGACAATTTCAATCTAAATCTAAAATGCAAATGTTAAAATAACATTTAATATAGGTATCAAAGTACAATAAACATCAATTTAAAAAAAAAACACGATTTTTAAAAGCACATTGAGATAAATCTTTGTAAGGAGATATTTTACAACAAATGTTGTAGACCTATATTATAAATTTAATGCTCTAAAAAAAGATCCTATAAAATTTTTACGTAACATGTATCGTTCTTGAGATATCTTGAAAAAATAAATATTTTGAGATGTAACCCCTCATCCTTACACACGACCAAGTTTTAATAATATCGGTTCAGTGGTTCATGAGTTATGCGTGTGACAAGGATTCAGGGGACAGACACACGGACGGACAGGAACTTATTGTAATAATATGTATTATAGGTGCACCTTTATTTTTTTATATTTCTAATAAATGTTAACATAAAGTTTACAATTTTCTTGGAATTTTTACTTAGATTGAATTTTTTTTTATAACTAAAAAGTGGCTAAGAAAAAACTGTAGTCATATTTGTTTATTTGAGACCTCAGGAAACGAAGGTTATGTGATATTGACAATGCATGTTTGAAAGGAGTATATTTCTGATTCTAAGAAAATCAATATGATATTATTATTATATCGTTAATAGGTATATATGTTAAGTAAGAAATTAAATATGTGATAAATTAACATAACATTTTCCTGTTCTACGTATAATTAAATATGTCACGACAAATCAGAAAAAATAGTTATCAGTGGTGACTGTCAAGGCAAATTTATATTTCTTTTATACTTAATGCTTTTTTACATTGTACACCAACGGATAATATTTGATTATTATTGAAGTTTTTACTTTACAAATGTATTTTGGAATACTGGTTTGAGATTTTTAATATTTACATAATTTCTTATAAGTACATTAGACTCTTGTTAATCCGGTATTTACTAGTCCGGCGTACTCCTACCGCGATGCACGACATGCAGCATTACATTCGCTAATTCGGTCTTACTAGTTCGGCCATTCAACAACCCGGCGTATCTCATACAATGAAATGTAAAAATTTAAAGGAAATACTGGTCGTGTCACATGATGATTGCCGGATTACTGAGAGTAATTCTACCCACTCTATAATTCGGTAATGTTTGTACAAGGAATAGCCGGATTAGCGAGTCTAGTGTAATAAAAAATCAACATATTTTTGTATATGTACATTATTACATTTTTTTTGTTAACACTTAAAACGCCAAATATTTGAAAGAGAGTAAAAAATAAAATGAATTAGAACATTTATTGAATGAAATTATATAATTAATATATAAGAAAAGTCACACTTCCAAGATTGTGGCCTTAATAGATATGCATTTAATATTCACTGACTTATTTAATGTTCATTTACAAGTAATACACATATGTTTACATTCTTACGAAACTATATGTAATAGAAAACCTTACAACCTTGTAACTTAGTACCTATGTGATATGCTACAGCGATTTTCAATTAATCATACAATTATAAGAAACAGTATATACGATTATAATAGGTAAATACATATAGATAAATTATGCATAGGTATCCCAAAATATTTGATTAAATCTTATTAAGTCAGTAGAAAATTAACAAAATTTTACGATTCTAAGAAGAGATTTGGAAATATTTGTTTTTGTAATCATCTACATGAACAAATGTTTACAATGATATAAAGTTTGGCCTTAAAGCGATGTCATATTTAAATCAGATTTAATGTTGAAATTTTGTCACTTAATACATTGCTCTGTAAAAAAACAACTTATTTTTAATATTAAGTTGTTTTATTATGATATCGATTAACATACATACATAACAACATACATAAAGAAGAAGTTAAAAAAAACGTTTTTAGGGAATAACAAAAAGTATTATTAAAATTAAACTTGACTAATGTAACAATGAATTTGAATACCTATATATAAACGTCAAAATGACTTAATAGACCAAGAGCTGACTGCAAAAAACTAGCCTATCGAGTAACAGGGTAAAATGTTTTTTAAATGTTAGTACCCATAGCGACCATGAGAAAAATCATTTTGTGCCTGGGCGGAACTTGTTCATTTTTCAGGGGGGGGGGGCTAAGGAGCTACAAGTAGGTAAAAAAAAAATTTTTTATACCATGACATGTGGCATGTCAAAATGAATAACCAAAGCAGCAGAAATTTACCCCTTTCTTATTTTTTTAATAATATTAAATAAAAAAAAATTATTTGACGCCCCTCTCTATTGTTCCAAAATTTAAAAAAATATTGTTGATTAGTGTTTTTAGTTGGTAGTCCCACCAAAGCCTCGATACCAAATTTTTTTCAGATTTTTTGAACCAGTAGTTACAGAATTTGAGGGGAGGGGGCACAATAAAATACTGTTTGAAGACCCCTGCTGGCACCATTTTTGAGTTAGAAAAAAAAATTGGTCATATTCTACTAATTGAGATCTACATTTTGACACCCCACACGCCTTAGTATACCATTTTTATTTTTTTATTTTTGAATTTGCTTTAAAGTCCCCTGCAGGCGCCATTTTTAATTTAGACAAAAATAAGAAAGAGGGTCAATTTCCGCTGCTTTAAGTTCTTAGCCCCCCCCCCCCCAGGCACAAAATTATTTTTCTCATGGTCGCTATGGGTACTAACATTTAAAAAATATTTTAGCCTGTTACTCGATAGGCTAGTTTTTTTGCAGTCAGCTCTTGCTCTATAACAAATGTTGCCAACATTCAAATGACAGTGTAATTTCTAGTTACAGATAATAAACTGGTCAAACTTACTTATTTCAATTTACGAAATTGTACAAAAACTAGAATTGACTTTATAAATATTTATTATCAAGAATAATAAATGGCAAATTAACTAACTGGAATTATTTAAAAAAAAACTAGTCTTCATAGAATAGTTAAAATATCGAATAAGGAAAACAAGCGTGCAAAAATATTACTCTAAAATTATTTATTAAAAACTTATTAAATTATTTAAATTTAAAAAAAGCTCTCATTATGTATCAAAATTTCCAGATTGCTTAGATTTATTAATTCAAATAAAATTATTTGCTTTAAAGTTGCAAGAAGCCATCCGTATAATTTCTGACTTCATAGCTTACATGCTATTGCTAAGCAACGAACGAAGGCGTCAAGCTAACAGTAATAACAAAAGTCTAAAAATTACGTTTTAAGTTTTTTTTTTGTATAGAGATTATACCCATTATTTGTCGAATTACTATAACTTTTAAAAAATTTATAAAATATTTTTTTATGTAAACCACATTGCTTTTTAACATGAATAATATTTTTTAATATTTAAAATTTTCAATTAATATCAGCGAATATATTTGCTACCCACCATAAACATCAATAAATATAATACTTTTAGAAAATATAATTTACTTACGTTGTTCTTTCAAGTACTTTGCACCAAGGCATACTTGCGCGTACACAACTATAAGAACAAGTAACTTAGAGTGGAACATGTCTGTCCAGTGTGAGATCCTATCACGTTATGATAACAAACCTCCCCAATGATTCACATTGGCAACTCCGGTTTTACGCTTTTGTTTCCACCACTCGTTAGTTTTTCTTCTTCTTTTTTCTTGCACTTTTGGTCTTGCACTTTGGTATATTTGAGGATGTTATAAACAAACATGTGGATGTTTAACATGGGAGGAATAAATTAAAGAGTAAAGTATATTTATTTATACCTATCGAGGAAAAACAAACTATGTATATGTTCAAATATAAGATTTGGTAGTTTTTTACTAGATTAAAAAATATTTAAAAATTTGAAAACTACATAAGAAACTTGAAGCATTTTGGTTAAAAACAACGAACTTGGTATCATTTCGACCAATACCAATCGGATACTTATTCGGTTCTGAAACTAATCTTATGTTAAAGTTCACTGAAAAACAACCTCTATCACAAATAGTCTTAAATCGTGCAACTTTAAAACTTCAAAAATCATATTTTGGGAAGGATGGTGTATGGGAAATTAAAAAGAGATGGAAAATACCATAAGTAGCTATTTTCGCGCCCAAGACAAATGGAGTATATTTTTTTACTCAAATATATTTTAATATTAATTTTTGATTTTTTTTAAATCTTCATTTTTTTAATAGGGTATCAAATTCTTTGTACTGAAACATAGTTTTTGAAAACAAAAATTTTTTATTGGTGTAAAAAAAATCACATTAGTCTGATTTTTTTCAAGATGAAAAATTAGAGCTTTATGTACAATGTACATGATCGTGAAATAATCACATGAGGATGTCAGAAAAAGATTGTTTTCATAACAAGTTTTGACATTCTTGTGAAAATTTATTTCATTTAAAAAATAAATGAAATACTTAATATAAAAACGTTAAACGTTGCAAGAAATCGAATTTTATAAGATTTTGGTTAAAGTTTTTTAACAAACAAAATTAACTTCAACAAGTGTAACAAAAGTTCTCAAAAACTATCAAAAAATGTTAAATACGTATCTCCGAAATACATAAAATACATAAAACTATCAGTTGTGGTTATCGGTTTTTTGCAGTATTTTTTTCAAAAATAAGAAGGAAAATTTGATTAACATGCTCAATATTGGTAGAGTATTATCTTATTCCGGCATAGTCGCGGAAGTCGGACCGAAGATTTCGATGACAAGGAATGTTATATTGTATTGGTTGGTACAGAACACCTGTAAAATTAGCATATTTTTAAAATATGATCATGTATCATAGAACACGAAAATCATATACTTATAGTTGTGTAATATTATTATATTATTTAAAAAATACTATTTATTTTATATTATGATATGTTCAACAATTATACAATTAGATCGTATGAAATGTGCTTTATGCGTTGAAATTATATTTTATTTCTTTAAACTACGTCAGACATTCGCAATATTATTTTTTTACATTATTTTACTTTTAACTGGGTATCACCAACCTTCGTCCATATTTTTATACAACAGTTCTATGACGTTTGTTAATGATTTAGTGCATGTACATACGGTAAGTAGAAAACAACGGTATTAAAACATATATATGATAAATATTTTTTACGCTAAATTTTAAGCTAGTTTTTTTTATATAAAACGTAGCCTCTGAGTACCGAAAATACTTTAATAATAGAAGCAATTTATCCCATAAGATTTTTCGAATCGTGGTGTCCTTTTTCCTAAGTCAAAACATGACTTAATTGTAATGAACAATTCAAACAATTGCATTATTAAACAAATTTATTTATTTATTATTTATTCATTAACAAGTAAAAAACACCGCGGCTCTTCACTACTCTTCAGGGCGCCGCGGCGCACACTTTGGAAACCAGTTCCATAAGACATGTTACCAAATGAACTTTAACCCAATTGTTACTGTTCAAAACAATTTTTTATCTCCGATTATTGTAATTTTTTGATATATGTATTTTTATGCATGTAGTTTGCTAGAAAAAATAATAAATGTGTATGTTATCTACAAAAACTGGAAAATGAGGGGTGTTATAACGCCCGGTAATAATGAGCCACATTATCACATAGAGAACGATTTAAGTTACTTGTATTGACTTCAAGTCGACTAAAACACATAGAAAAAGTTATATTTATTGTAAATTTTGTTTTTTTGGTTGGTATTTGGAAGAAAGAAATTAGTTGGACAAAATTTCAATTAAAATTAAAGCATTTTTTGGGTTAAGCACTGTAACGTTTGTTTTATATAGAAAATATTTCTATAATAATGAAGAAATAATAATAGTAATTCTAAATATTCCAAAATAATTTGCATTGTTACTTAATTAATTGTATTTTTTTGTTTTAAAAAGAAAATAATTTTTTGTGTTATTTTATAGCGTGACAGAATAATAAATGAATATAGGTACATACATACTTAATATATTACATATATTAGAAGTATATTTCGTTCCACTTTAAGCACATCCATATTTGTTGCTTTAATGTATTTTATGTACAATTTTTTCATTTGTGATATTATCGTGAAAATCATTTTATTAAAATAAAAATTAATAGGTACTAACAATGTGCCTAAATATAAGAAAATTACAACATCCAGGAAGTATGAATTACATTTATTACAATTACAAATTAAGTCCTAATGATTTTTAATTAGTATTCTCAAAAACGAGTTTTTTTATCATTCAATTTAAAAAAAATTAAAAGAAGTTCGCATTGAAATAAATTACTAATGAATTTATGTTATAATAAAGTTTAGTAATGTAATATAATTTTTACTATGTTTTTATGCTGAAACCCAATTTTGAAAAAAGTGTAAAATTAGGTATAATAATTTATATTGTTTCACATTGGTGCGGTTAATTGTTAATGTACCGTGCAACAGTAATTATAATAATAACACCTAAATATTTCTACTAATTACAATTAGGATTTTATGCAACATTATCAGTATAAATTCTGCAGCATAATTTTCACTAATTTTATTTATTATCCTCATAATATGTATGTTACCAACAAAACTACTAATTTAAGCAAAACTAGGCTAGGCTATTTAACTTTACAAAAATTTTTTATTTGAACTAATTTTTATTTATTTATAAATTTTTTGTCAGCTGGATTTCTTCCTCTTGTGACAGTTCCTTCGTGATTCGAAATAATAAATATATAAAATACAAATATAAAGTATAAATTAAATTATAATATAATAATTATATAATAAATTAAATAAAAATAATTTAACATTTCGTTGCGGCGGAGAAGGAATCCCGCCCGTTTTAATCAATATTAACTTCCAGCATGGCTACAGGAGATTGCCCTAATAGTAGATTTTTATAACTAGTTTTGTCTAAATTTTACTGTTTTTGTGATTGACGAGCTTCTTTTTTGTAATTCTCATGAACTCATGTTACTAATAAAACAAGTAACTCTTTATTTAATCAATTTAATTACCAAAGTCCGCAAATATATGTAGTTTGTTTTTTAAATTATAGCATTTTATTTTGTTTATGTTTTTTCTTCAATAGCGGATAAAGAAAATCAGTAATGAGCACGCTGTGATGGACACTTGCTAATGATTACTAAATGATAAGTACTACGACACAAAATATATAAAAGAAAGAATCGTCAAATTGAAACAATGTAACGCAGTTACTATGATAATATAATAATTAATAAATAAATCATACTAATAATTAGTTTAAATGTCCATCATTTAGACACCTATTGGCCGATTGTCATCAAATCTCGCTGTAAGACAGTTAAATATATATAGATTAATATTCAGAAATAAAATATCAACAAATATTTCGTATTCAGTACATTTAATTAAAAAATTAGCCATTACTGGGGTCATCAGTACCTTATGAGAAAATAAATATAAATGTATACAATTATTTTTTGCTTATTTCGAAATCCATTTGAAAAAATGAATGTTAGCAATGCAATTAAATACACAGAACACCGTGAAATGATGTTCTATTTCAAACTATTTCGGTTCACGATGCCCGTAAGGTCTCATAATCAGTTATGCTATTATGACTTAGTAGCCGCTCAAAAAAAAAAACATTACCCAAAAATATGTATTTTAATCGAAAATCTTAAACATCAGAACCTAATCAAGCAGTTGTAAAAAGTTTAGATACCGCTGTAGTTTAACAAATATGTAATTAGAAAATAGAGAAAATTATTTAAAAAACTTTATTGCTTACATACTAAAATTACCATTAGTCAACAATACTAGCTATTTATTTGTTTTAGATAATTTATCATATTTATTATTGTCACATTAATGACAATAGTATATGATTTTTATAACGTAATAGATGATAGTTTCATTTTTTATAAAAAATAAAAAAATTAAACATTATTTATATTTTATTTTTTTATGAAATAAACATTATTTGTCTTAACAATACCAAGTAACTACTATAATATGAACAGATTTTCATTTTTTGGTCGTAATTAAGTCACATAATGGGAGCGTTCACGTCTGACCAAAAAACGGAACAACGAGCTTTGATTGATTGATTCATGGAATTTCTGATGGAATGTACCAGAAATTAAAAGCATGTAATTTTTAAGCGTGTAAGGAAGTGAGAAAGAAGTAACTAGAAAGAGATAGAAACTAGTGACCAGGCTAACCAAAGAACATTTATGTTCACTTCATGTTGAGCGTTTCTGTCAGAACACTAATTTCTATATCTTTCTGGTAACTTCTTTCTCACTTCCGTACACGCTTAAAAAATTACATTCTTTAAATTTCTGGTACATTGCACCAGAAATTCCATGTATCAACCAATCAAAGCTCGTTGCTTACTGTCAATCGTGAACGTGACCAATAAGTGTCAGAAATCATAAATTAACTCTAAATTATAGACATTTGATATTAGGAAAGATTTTTCACAAAGAAATCTGCTGGAATAGCTCGTAAAACTTTGTAAAAAATATCGATGAAAATATCTTCATTCGTTTTCTTTAAAATCTCTCTAAAAGCTTCCGCTGCTTCTTTCCAGTTATTGTTCAGAAATTCGTTTGTTCCTTCACCTGTAATTGATAAAGAGATAAATATGTATGCTCAAACCATATCAAGGATACATATATATATGGAGTGAGATTTTTTTAGAAACTAGACATTTGATCGATTTATCAGACCTAAGTTTTTTATTGATATTTTGAAATATATTAAAGGATTTAATAATACAAAAAAAAACAATCCAAGCAAATTTAAATATATGCAAATGTTTTATGGGTACGTAAAAATATTTGTTGAGCAATTAAAGATCATGATTTTCTACAAAAAAAACGTTCAGACATATTTTTTCATATCTATAAGTAATGGTTTTGTTTAATCCGCTACGAACTTTAGCGAAATGTGTTTTAAGTCGTTATACGTAAATTAGTAGATTTTTTAAAAATTTTCTACGAACCTTTATGTACATAAAATTGAATAACTTTGTAACAAATCAATGGGTTTAAATAAAACATATTGTATTTTAAAGATGAACAGTACAGCTTTATTTTAAATATGTTAGTTTTTCGTTTTTAAAAAATTAAAAGGAATGCCTACAAAAAAATATATTTTGGCTTTAGACGACAATATTAACGTTATCATGCTCTATGGGGTTTTTATTCTAAATTATTATTTACTAAGGTATGAACATTTTTATATATTGTCATCTAAATCCAATTTTTGTATTCCTTTTGGAATACGAAAATTATTGTTTGTCGCTATATTGGATGCCATCTTGAATACCAAACTTTTGGTCATGATTTTTACTTGACTACTGCGATTTCAAATACAGCAGAGTGGAAATGCTCTAAATAGTCTAAATGTTTGCAAAATTTTATACAAAATGCTTCTAGAACTTTTTACGGTTTATAACGCATTTCACTCGGATTTGATAACGTTTTACGCAAAAACTGCTATAGATAGAAATATGTCGTTTTTGTGTAGAATTTATTGAATATATTTGAAAAAACCTTTTCTGGGGATTAGCTCCTCTCTTATCAGTGTAAACTTTTTTTAATTGTAATGTATGTGTATATGATTATAAACCTACTTAACTCCAGAAGTTCGCTTGGAATGGTTTTTAGCCCAGGAAAATAAGGATTTTACTGTGAAAAAAATCCAAGTGAAGTTTATTAGAAGTATATTAGTATACACTACTGTACGTAACATGTAGTTTTACTATAATTTTTCTCAGATGTAAATCTCGAGAACTATGGGTCCTACTGAAATTTTGTATAGGACTTTTTTTTATGTAAAACTAGCTAAAAAACAAATTTTATAATAACTAAAATTGTCGCAAAACTAATTGTTTACAAGGGATTTGGAAAAACACGATTTTCGTGACCTTTGACCTTGAATTTTTTTTTTGCGCACACGATTTCGCAATGGACTTTTCACACGTTATTTATTATGCCCAAATAAAGATAATCTCGGTGAGAAAACTTCACTTGGTTTTTTTTCGCACAACCAGCGTTTTTTCGCCTTATTTTCCTGGGCTATTTGTTGTTTTATTTCAGTGTTTGGTTTAGTTAATTTTTACAGATGTCAATTTGAAATAATTTTTTTATTGTTGAGGGTCATAACTATCTTATTTTGAATTTGAAAATGTTTGAAACTGATAAATTTATGGTTATTACAATACAATATTTCATATTTCTTAACATAAATGTCAAGGAAAGATATTATAAATTTCATTAATTAAAATAATTTGCATTTGATTAGTAGATTATTTGATGCAAGAACTAGTTGATATAATTGATTTATTAAAAGAAAATAAGTAATCAGAAAGATAGTATTATACTTACTCAGTTCTCTTGAACCTTCGAACAAATTATCATAGTAACACGAGAATCCACCTATTTTATAGTCTATGTTTATGCCAGTGACATTAAAGAAATGGAAATTTTTCTTCTTTATTAGATTATAATCGAGAATAATATCCACATCAAGTTTTACTAGAAAGTACAAAATAATCATATTATTTAATTAATATTCGTATGATTAACAACTAGCTTGGGTGGATGTCGTAATGTCACCTAACCTAGCTGTACCTCTACATACATACAATCATCATAACAATTAAGGTGTCAACAGATTTATAGAGAAATAAAAAACGGCCAAGCTCGTGTTGGGCATGCATATGATAGGGTTCCATAGTCATTCTTCATTTTTATTTTCTGATAACCACATTTTTTGCAAATATATCGTGATTGAAGAGTTAAAATCAAAAAGTCAGTTGACATTTTTTGTTGTATTATAAGAGACCTATCTAATGACACCTCACTCAATGGGGTAAGTGAAAAAAATGTGAGTGCACTTTTCAGTCAGATATATTAATTTTAGAGAAAAAATATTATCTGCAAAAGTTGTATGTTTTCAAAGGGAAACAGCATGGCATCGTTTAATTTCGATTTGGTGGACGATACCACGGTCAGTTGAAGGTTCATTTATTATATATGTAAATCTATATTTTTTATTGCATTCATCGGAATTTTTAAATATTAAAAAAAATCTTGTTTTGTTTTCATGAACTTTTTACACAAAATTTTATAATTTTAGAACAAAATTGTAAGAGACAAAAAGTGTTTATTTTTATGATACAAACTTGGAAAATTTAATTTAGAACTTTTTTTCAATGTTTCTTTTATTTATTTGTAGCATACTAAAAAAAATATGGCTTCAAAGGAAAAAAATTTCGTCTCATAAAAATAAGCACTTTTTGCTATTATGTTCTAAAATTGAAAGATTTCGAGTAAAAAGTTCATGAAAATAAAGCAAATTCTATTTATTTATAATCCAATAAAAAAATATTCAGACAAAAGTAATTTGTTTTTATTTGTAGAATACGGTGGTGCAAAAAATTAAGATTACTATTTAAAAACAAAAACACCAAATCAAAAATAAAATATGCTATATTATATCACCTTTGAAACCACACAACCTTTATTATTAACAATTTTTTTCTAAAATGCACAGGTTTTTAATTATTTCCTTGTGTCAATATAAAATTTACATCCTGTATAGCAGGCGTACAATCTAAATGGTTCACGACCTCTCATTTTTTCAATGTACACAACATTTTGTAATTTTTCTCGTAGCTTTCATTAAATTTGTAAATATAAATTTTATATAACTAGAAACAATTTGTGATTTATTTACCTGGTTCTATAAAGCATTTGCCATCTCCGTTCAATGGAACAATTAAAATTCTACCTCTTGATTTGTAATCAGCGTCTGTTCTAAGTTTTGGGATATGCATACGTATTACAAAGCGATTTTTATCAAATTCAATACTGAAATCAATATTAAACATTAATTAAAAAAATAAAATAAAGGTTTTATTTTTTTGTATTGGGAGTATCACACACTCACTTACAGTGATACAATTTATTGATCTAATATAACTTTACAGTAATATAACTACAAATTTAGGGCCCCGGCGAATTTTGATGAAGGAGCTATCTAAAAAAGCTTAATATTGACTCGGAAAATGGGGTAGATAAGGTGGTGGCTCAAAAAATATCAAGGGATATCTATCGTGGGGTCCTCTGACTTTTTGCCAATCCAGTCACCTTGTTAGTTACGTCACTGCTACAGACTATAGTTTATTGTTAGATATTTTAAAATTTGTGTTTTCTTTATACTTACTTATTATATAAAACTTTAATATTAGCAAGTCCAGTGACGATTGAATTACTCAACGTTAAATTAATATTAATGGGTCCATCTGCTTGGTGAACGTTGATTTCTAAACCTTTTAATGGGTCGGTAGGCAAGATTCCGACTTCTGGTAGTCCGTTATTGATATTGTCGAATAAATTCTGTATGGATTCTGTCGAGCATTTTGGAAAATTTTTCGCTCCTTTTTCACATTGTTTTAACCATTTTGCTGAAACATGATTAATGGCATTGTTTATTATTTTTCTATTCGTGCGCAGGGCTTTTTCCATTCTGAATAACCGAAGCTTGAACTTCTATTTTAAATGGTAATGTAATAGTTAGGGTCGATCCAAACTATCGAGCCGGTCTCGATCCGGTTTCGCTCCGGTCTTGCTCCAATTAAATATAAATAAATAATAAACAATTAAATCATTCACACTAAAGATATCGGTCAAGAAAAAATGCCTTAAGATAAAAGAAAATCTTAATTTAGTTTATTTTCGAGTAGAATTAAAAAAATTTATGCCTTCAACTCTTAATACTCACTCTTATCTTACAAAAAATTAATCTCAATCAATCAAATCTATATCTCTTATAGTTACTGAGATCCCCATGTTCGAAAAGTTATCTGGGGTAGAGCTGGGCGCGTGAGTAATTTTTGCTCACGATCACGCACGCTCACGAGAGAAAAAAATTTAGTCACGCCCGCTCACTCACGGTTACAAAAAAGTATTCACGATCACGCCCGCTCACGAATTCTATTTTTTTACTCACGCCCGATCACGCACGGCGGGTCACGCTCGTGACCCGAATAATATATTATAAATAAAATGTTTAATATAAAAATTCGATTTAACAGATTATCATATATGCATGAGATCAGAAATTAAAGAAATATCAAAATATACATACATATACTCACGGACTCACGCACGACAAAAATGTATTCACGCCCGGTCACGCCCGATTGTTTTATTTTGACTCACGATCACGCCCGCTCACGATCCAATATTTTAAAATCGCTCACGTCACGTCGGGTCACGGCCGTGACTCGACGTGACCCGAAAAATTCACGGCCCGCGCCCAGCTCTAATCTGGGGCACTCGGTATATGTTATTATTAATAAAAAAAAAATACGATTTATTCAGTGATCTTAAATAAAATAGTTACCTACCTACATATGTATAACATGGGTAGTATGGGTACTAATGTAATGTTAAGACAATCATATTGCAACATAAACTTATATTACCACCCAAAAACCAAGTACTTAATGTGGGCGTTCAATTAATTACATCATATTATTTTGTTGTGATAAAATTTTTTAACAAATATACATGTATTAGTTATATTTAGTTTCAAAAAAATAGCCTATGCGCTTCTAGATCAAGGTTTATGTTGATATTTAGTTTTGAGAGGACAATAATTTTGTCAATGTATTTATTTGTCAAAATAAAATAAATTTTAAACAATATTTTTCGTAATTAGTGATTAAAATATAAAAAGTACTGTACCACCTCGATATCACGGACTAATTCGGGCAAATGGTTTTCGAAAGTTTTTTATACATATAATAAAGTATATAGGATAGATATACCATTTCCGAATTCAACATATTTTTTTATCCTTTTTTTGAATAATTTTGTCCCTATAATGAATATAATTTTATATTTAATTATATTAGAATTCTGCGAGGTTCTTATATTGAAAAATAAATTATGTTTGTATTCATGTAATAAATGTAGAATATATTGAAATTTTCAATAAGGGAACTAATCAAATGTACTAAAGAATAATTTAATTAAGAAATATTTATGATTATTAGCCTATGTCCGAAAACTAAAACGTTAATATTTCATTTTTCAAAAATCGGTCACTCAATTCTGTAATAATGTTTTTATTAACGTCTACTATAAATAATATCAATAAAAGTTATTTTCAATAACAGGCCAAACAAAACGCCCATACCTAATTTAAATTTTAAAGTTGTGTATTACTAGTCCGGAATCTGAAACTGTCCGGAAATCGTTACATCTACCCTAATTGAGGTTTCCAAACGTGAATGTAAATAAAAAAAGAAAAAGTAAGTTTACTCAGATAGAAAAAAAAAAGAGTTTTGGCTAAATCATCGAAGATTTTACTTAAATATATAAATTATATAAACAATAAACATAACTTACGTTGCTCCTTCAAAAATTTTGCACCCATACATGCCTGCAGGCAAATAAAAATCCACAATAACTGATAATAAAACATGTCTGCACGTACAGAACTTCTTACACTAAATAATAAAAGTCAAAACCCATCGTTATATTAATATTAGGAATCACGCTCCTTCAATGCCATTATGTTTTTCAAATATTTTTAGAGGTTTAAAATTTTATTTTCCTTGAATAAATTCTTATCGAAAGAGAGATGTGATTATAATATTAAGATATATTTAAATATGTTTATCTTTGTCTGATAAATGTTATCTAATGAAGCTATACATATGTCACAGAAACTTGTTTTTGGAATGGTGATCAAAATATAATTAATTTTTTGTAGTTTCAAGTTAATACCTAAGTAGATTAATTTATAATTAAATCAACTTTTTGTAGTTTAACTTATTTTATTATTACATAACATAATTACAACAGAATAAAACAATAAGATATTATATACAATGTTGCTTCTTGGCTTGAACATTTTACTACGAACGAGCCGAGCAATTTGTGATCGTCTTGTTCCAACAATTGTCTTGAATATACAAATGAATTTAAGTGTGACTGTATTTTTCCCCTTTTGAGTTGGGCTAAAAGTGGTTAAGTTTTTAAACATCCGACTTTACAAGTTTAATAACACTATGAAGTATTAGTAGAAGGGTGAAATTTTATATTTAAGATTAATTTTCGTCTGGGAAGAAAACGTCCTGTTTTTGAAAACGATCTTTCAACCGGATACGGATGTTTACTAAGCTCGATTTTTGAATTTTTCGAATTACTTTGAAACAGTGCGAATTAGAGAAAAATGGCCAAGTTAAAAATGTTAGGTTTTATGTTCTATTCACTTTTTCGAAAAAACAAATTTTTGAAAAAAAAATTATTATAATTCAAATGGTTCATAACAGAGAAGAAATATCTGCCATGAGTGTCATGGGACTTTCTTATACGTATTACAGAGATCGAACAGTATGTGTGTTTGTCATAGGAACCATGTGACTTTTTTATACGTAATACTGAGAGTGAACAGTGTGGGTGATCCTAAATAACTATTAAAAAAATTCTTTCTGACTAAATCATAAATGTTGGAAAAAAATGTATGGCGAATAAATTATAGATACTAACATACTCGACATTTTTTAAGCAACGCATTTTTCTTATTTCAAAAATTGACAAGAGTAAATATCCATTTTCGGTTAAAACGTTCAAAAAATTCATTTGATATTTGATATTTGAGAATAATATTATGTATAGTTTATGTCACATTCATTATCTTTTATTAGTTTGTCAGAAATGTGTTTTAATAAATTAAGAATAACGTACACTGTTCACTGTTAGGATTACGTAAAAGAAAGTCCCGTGGCTCCCATGGCAGATATTTTTTATTGAAAAGTAACAAATATGTAAACAAAATATTTTATTTTTTACAGTATAAAAAATTACATATTCAATAATATTTTATAAAACATTTCTAAATAAATTCTAAGTTACAAAAAAATATTCAGCTGTATTTTCATCTTTATAGAAAATAAATATTATGGAAGATTTTTTACAAAGAAATCTGCTGGAATAGCTTGTAAAAGTTTGTAAAAAATATCGAAGAAAATTTCTTCATTCGTTTTTTTAAACAAATGCTTCAGCTCCTTCTCGCCAGTTTTCATTTAAAAAATCGTTTGTTCTTTCACCTGAAATTGAAAATAAATGATTTACCATTAAAATAAAATTAAAATTATTTTATTAAATTAATTATCAGTGTAAATGTAAAATCTGTCTTAACAATGTATGTACACATATACAAATTATAAGTAAAGTACTTTTTTGTAATTCTCTTGAACTTATGCTACTAATAAAACAAGGAACTCTTTATTTAATCAATTTAATTAGCAAAGTCCGCAAATATAGTTTGTTTTTTAAATTATAGCCTTTTGTTTTGTTTATGTCTTTTCTCCAGTAATAGATAAAGTAAAACCAGTAATGAGCACGCAGTGATGGACACGTGCTAATGATTACAAAATGATAAGTACTACGACACAAAGGATATAAAAGAAAGAATAGTCAAATTTGAAATAATGTAAATCAGTTTCTATGATAATATAATAATTAATAATTAAATTATTTGAGGGGAATTTGATAAAGATACATGCATATTTTGTGATTATAGTAGAGATTAACGACTTAGATTTGAGATGAATGGCGACTTTAGAGTCGACTTTAACAGTGCAAGTCGAATTTTAATCGATCTTTCCTTTTTTTTTGTTTTCATCCTGATGGCCGATGGATACAAGTCGACTTGACAAGGAAATTCGACTTTTTAGTCGAAGTCGCCTATGTACGATATTCCACATGGCTTTTCATAAAAGTAATAGGAAAGATACATACTATATTCCTATCAATTAAAATATTTGGGTTTGGTTAGTATATTAGTAGAAACTTATAAGAGCTAGTTAGTTGATTAGTAGATAGTTGCAAGAATAAGTTATTCTATTTATTTGATTTAGTAATAATAACTGAGCTATCAGAAAAATAGATAACTTAAATTTATATTATACTTACTCAGCTGATCAGCTCCCTTGAATTTTGGAACAAATCATAGAAATAAGATGAATATCCACCTATTTTATAGTCTATGTTTATGCCAGTGATATTAAAGAAATGAAAATTTTTCTTCTTTATTAGATTATAATCACTTATAATATTCACATCAAGTTTTACTAAAAATATAAAATAATAGTTAATATTTTTTGTTTGTTTTGTCTTGGCCTGCATTTCGTCATCTTCTAGGTATGTTATACATATCCATATACATATATTATAAAGCTTAACGTCTCGCTGTCTGTTATAGGTAATAGGATATATTTTGTTACGCTAGGTCACATAAGGAATAAGGAGTGACGATAATAGTAAATCAAGTCGTTAGAAATCGTAAATATCTCGGCTTCTATGCGAGATAGAGGGTTCTTTTCCCCCCAAAACCCCCACCCTCGTAAATTTTTCCCGCCGGATCTAATGAAATTAATTACAACTCACCATACGTGACAGCGGGTGAAATATTTACTCCTGTACGAAGTCAAAACGGGTCGGTTAGTATATATTTGAAATAGTATTAACTTTTCTTTTTACTATATACATTCGTTATATTCATGACTAGCTAGGTTATCCGGTTGGGTGTTTAGTCTTCTTTGAAGATTCCGTGTAATTGTTATTTAATTCTTATTGTAGTAGTTTTCAGAGAACTACTACAATATGAATTAAAACAGTATGTTCTTGAAATTAAAATATTAGTAAATTATTATTTATTTATTTTTTATTTATTTTATTTTTTTATAACTATAACATTAAGTAATATTTTAAATATGTGGGTTCTTGTCTGATAAATTTTATCTGCATGAAGCTATATTTTGTCATAAAAAGTTGTTTCTGAAATTCAGGTAATCAGGATGTATTTTTTTAGATTTTTTTATAAATTCTATTGATATTGTTTTACTTTCTTATACGATCATGTTTATATTTATGAAATGTATTATATAGTATAAAAAAGTATTTATTGCTAAACCGATTTTTTTGAATTCGAGATTTGATAGAAATATCCATGTGTTGTCACCATGATGTCTGTGTGTTGGTCTATAACTCAAAAATAACAAGTATAGAAGGTTGAAATTTTCTAATCAAGAAGAAAACTTAATATTTTTTCGACCAGAAACGAATCTTTACTCTCGTCAATTTTCGAATTTTTCTGATTATTTATTATTTTTTAAATATTGTGAATAAGTAAAAAAATCTTTTATTAAAAGTTATATTTAACTATATTATAATAATCGATTTTTTTTAAATTATATTTCAAATGGATCATAACAGAAAAAAAGCTATAACAAATGTTGTAGAGAAAGTTATTTTCTATACTCATTCATTTTTTTATATCTATTATCAGTTATCAGTTAGCCAGAAAGTTTTTTTTAAATATTATTAGAAACACGTTTATTGTTCACTTACATTATTACGTATAAGAAAATCTCGTTGCACTTATAGCAAATGTTTAATTTACAGCTTTTTTGTAAGCTAGACTTCGTGTAAACTGTGTGGTGTCATTTTTACTATTTTAGGAGAGATATTAAATAATATAAGACATTATATGTATTATATACATATTCTTATTTTATTAATAAATCATACATTAACAAAACAAAACATATTTTTTAAATACAAGTTAATTAATTTCTAGAATATTCGGAATCAAGAAATCTGCCGGTATTTTGAGGAAAATTCTATGCATTACGCTTTCGAAAATTTCTTCAATTGTAGTTTTTATTGTAGGCTTTAATGCTTCGCTTGTTTCTTTCCAGTTTTTATTCAAATAATCGTTGGTTCCCTCACCTGAAAACAAGTTTAAAAAGCTGACATTATTATACATTTAAAAAAATAAAAATAAAGAAATTATTAAATTAACTTGAAATTCAATAAAATTTTTGTCATATTTCGATTTTCATGGTTAAGATAAATCTAAAATATTTGAAAATAAATTGTAATGAAAACAAATATTATAGTTGATTTAAATACTTACTAAGCTCTTTTTGTTTGTCAAATAAATTTCCTAAGTACAATTGCATTCCACCTACAGTGTACTGGGCATGAACTGAAGTAATATTAAAAAATTTATGGTTATCTAAATTAAAAATATTGAACTTGGTTACAATGTCTACATTCACATCAGCTGTAAAAAAAGAAAAATTAATATATACATTATACATATTATGTATATTAATAATCTAACACCAACAGTGATATTGTTTTTTCTTTTTTTCTGTATATACTACATACTTGAAAATTGACAAAATAGATTTTTTTGTCAACAATATATAAATAAGTAAATAAATTCTTGGTTCGGTTTATAATTATGTTATTATTATTAACGATATTTTGTTAAAATGTTCTTTCGAAACAAATTTAAAATTTATATCAGTTTAAACTGAAACGTACACCTAGATATTAATACGTGAACATCAAAAATTGTCGTAAGTTTTTTTAGTATTTATTATTATTAAAAAAGTGAATGAAACTTATATCATTCGAAAGGTACTGTGTCATAGATGTGCACAAAAAAATCATGTGTGTATGTTGCCGTTAAGATAGGCAAAATATTGGTAAAATTTTGACCATATAGGCGTCACTAGTATGTATTAATTTGTAACTTACAAGGTTCTATCCAGCAATCTCCTTGGCCGTTCAAAGGTACAATTAAAATTCTTCCTTTAGATCTATATTTGCCATCAATTCTTAGTTTTGGTACTTTAACGTAGGTGTTGAATTGGTTTTTGATTAAATCCACACTGGAATACAATTTAAATTTAATTAAATAAAATATTCTGGATTAAATGCTTTAGATAATATGTATATTCGTCAGTTAATATTAGGCATGAATAACTCAAAATTAATCGAAGAACCATTCTAGAAATTGATTTTGTAGATGAAAAAATGGTACCAAATTCTCAAAACATTATACAAATTTGTTATTCCTTACATAGAAGTTTAATTGAGATGGTCAGATTTTTTGTTATATTTCACATGATGACAAATAATGTTTTTATTTTTTGTCTATGCCAACTAAAACTTATCTAAACTGTATCTTTGTAAAAACTAAACAACCATCTAGCAAATTAATTTTTAGTTTTTTAAATTTTTTGTCAAATATCAGACCATTATGAAAAGATAATAGTAAAAAAGAAATAAGCTGTATATTTTGACGCTCACGTTTTTTAGTTCAAAAATAATCTGAAAATTGTCTCGCAATGAATATTATGATCTGAAGGTTTTTTTACTCTTACATTACAATATTAAAAATATATACCACAGGTATTGTGTAATTTAACCACAACAATGAGTATTACTTTTGTTTTAAAGTAAGTTAATTTATAACCTTAATTATTTTTATTATACTTTTTGTCTCTTTTTTTATTTAATATTTTGTTATTTTCATCTCAATTATATCTTCTTACAGATTCTTTTTTTTATAAATTAATGAATAATAAATAAATAATTTAAAAAATAGGTTCTCTATGAAACTTATTAGTCTATTTTATTAATATAATAAAAAAAGTTTAAAGTAGTATTTACTCATTTGATATGACTTCCATGTTTTTTAATCCTTGAACAGTAACATCTTTCATGTGGATATCTATATTAATTGGCCCCCCTCCAGTTTTAATATGGATTCTATCAATTGACAGTGGGTCAATAGGGGATATTCCGTATTCCGGTAGACCATCATATAAATGTTGATACAAAATTCTTATCGACTCTGTCGAACACCTTTTATAGTTTTCTTCGCCTGCGTTACATGGTTTTATCCAATCAGCTGAAAATAATATGTACAATGTATATATGTATTATGTACTAAAAATGTATTGGATGTAGATACTTATGCCTGATATTATCAAGAAATTGATTTTAAACAAAAACAAATTAAATTTTTACATCAGGTGCTAAATTGTAATGTTATACAAAGATTTATTAAAATTCTTTTGACAAAAAAGAGAAGAAATTGAAAATTGTTTTTACTTTGGAACAATTTACAATTGCTATCCGTTAACAATGTTAGATAAAAATATGGTTTATGTTATTATTATACATAAAGTACTACTTAAAATTTTGATATACAAAAATTAATATATTTTTTAAATTTCATACAGGCATGTTAGAATGTTTAGTATTAGTGTTTAAGAAATAAAAATACAACACCTAGTAAAATACTATCGAAAGTCAAAATGCAACAATTTTTGGTTATGACTGGAACTTTAATCCTTTTAAATTCAAAAAATATATATATATTTTTGAAAATTCAATAACTGCACTGTATAGTTTTTAGGATAGCATTAGGAACTTACGAGCGTTTTTAATATATTTTGCACCTAAACAGGCACTAGCACAGATTAACACCACAAAAAGTAATTTACACATCTTAATGAACAGATAAATTGCAGACTATGCTTTATGAAAATTCTGAATTAAATCTTATATAGGTACCTAGTTTTATACATCTCATATGCATTTTTATTTTTTTATTCTATTTTTAAAGTTCGAAAACCTAAGTTGAAATTATTATTTTTTAACTTGTTTATTTAAGAAATACCTATATATTGAATTGCTTAACGAGTTTTTACTACAATACATAGTGGGCAAAAAAAGTTTAAGATGTGGTAGAGCTATTTACATATTATCTTATTCGTATACAATACCTATAGTTATACATACATTTACTTGAGACACTCGAATTTAGTAAATACCTACAAATAATTTGCATCATGTAAAAAATTCAGAACAGTCATCAAAATTGCCCAACTACTGTTATCTTATGAAAATATAAGTAGATTATTGTATAGTTAACAATTTTATTACAGTTTTTGATTGTTATAAGTAAAAAGAAGTCGGTCGTATTTCGTATTAAAGTACAATAATCTAAATATCAAAAAAATCCCCTATTGAAAAACATACATAATATTAGTATATTTTAATATTTGT
The DNA here is from genome assembly GCA_961205875.1 of Sialis fuliginosa. NCBI lineage: Eukaryota > Metazoa > Arthropoda > Insecta > Megaloptera > Sialidae > Sialis > Sialis fuliginosa. The sequence continues at coordinate 17,534,312 of OY540812.1, forward strand.
TTTCCATAACTGTGGTTATTTTAAGTACTTAATAAAATCAAACATACTATGCACATAGTTCTAATGGATACAGAATTGCTATATACAGAACGGAGCATTATTATAGGACCAGGCGTTTATTTATGTAGCTAAGGTATTGATAATATCAAAAAAGTTTAAATAAGAAATATCTCGGGGTTTTTAATGTGAAGAGGAATATAAAATGATGTCAAATTTCGCATAAAAGTATTGCTAAAAAAAAAAATTTAATACAAATTTTATCCAGAACAACATGTTTTTTTAATAGTTTAGTTAATAAAAAAATGTTGCCTTCCGAAAGTTTATAAATTTGGGTGCCATATCTCTCTTCATATCAAAAAAAAAACAGAGATATTTCTTATTTGAACTTTTTTGATATTAACAATAGTTACAGAAATAAATATCTGGTCCTATAATAATACTCCATCCTGTATATTGTATATTTTATTATAATAGTTAAACCATATTTCGTTTTAAATAATTAATATAATAACAAAAAATTATATGTTAAATAATAATAATCTTATTGATAATAATTAAATATATGTTTAAAACATAAATAATACAATTGCTAATTTATTTGGGAAATAAAAACAAATTCTGGCCCACTGTGCAACGATTGCAAAATTTCACTATAATGTTATATATTATATTGATGTAAATACAAAGCTTTGAACATTTTTTTTTAAATTTTGTAATCAAAATACTTATGAATATTAATGATCAGTGACGTACCTCTGTTGTCCTAAGTAAGTCTTTGTTTTACTCTTATATTATCTTTACCTTTATATCTTCTTCATTAAAAGAAAAATTCAGAAAATATATACGTATGGTTTATTTGGAACAAAGAAATATATTTTATTTTTTGGGTTGGTAGTTACAACTATTATTGTAATTGGCATTTTTTCAAGTAGTAGGGTATTGAAGTGTCTTCAAGACATAAAGTGACGTCATAGGTACTTAATAATGCTTAAAATATATTGCAGCATTCTTAATGATGTATTCAAGGTATTGGGGACAATAGTTAAGTTATATGTATGTTTATGGTTTATTATAATATTTTTAACATTGACGTTGTTGTTATAATTGTAATATGTAAAGACGTAATATTTGAATCACGTGGTGTGTGCTTCAAAAACATATTTTTGTATTGTTTTCGTCACATCTAAAGCTTAGAATAGGAACGGTTATGGATACATAACAACCAATGCATCCCGTATACGAAACTGTTACTAAAACTTAATGACGGCGTTTGAAAATTTAATATTTGCAAATTTCCTTTATATCATCATTGAATTTGGTTTCAAATAAACTTTTGACAGTAATTTAAAGTTTTTAATTATATAATTTGTTGTATTTTATTTGTACTCTGTTTTAATTAATTAATGTACTCAATACCTCCAAATGAAAGTTATTTATATAATATAGGTATATATTATATAATAATAATGTTATTTATATAATATAGATTTTTTTATTTTAATTTAAAATTTAAAATATTTCGCGGTACCTCTACCAATTCGACTTTGATTTTTAATAGATGGTACAACCAATGATGAAAGTATACATACCAGAACTTGTTTATAAAAGTATTTTCACTGTATTTTACAAAGAATAAGGAAAATGAAAAAAACGATTATTTAAAAATAAATTTATTGCATACATACTAAAATGCCATTTGGCTGAGAGGCTAAGCGCCTCATTGGCTAATAACGTAAATAAAAATACAAAAAATAGAATTAGTTAACAATAGATAATTATTTATTTTAGAGAATTTATCGTTTATGTGTATATAATATTTACTGTCGCCACATTAATGACAACAGACAACAAATGAACATAGATTATAAGCAACTATGTTCTACATTATAATAGTTTTCTCATCAAAAAATTCAGACATAAGTGCGAGCTATACTTGCCTTAGTGTTCTATGCCATCAGCCTCCCTTAAATTTTTGAAAATTCTGAAAAACATGTCATTGGTGCACAAGAAAAGTGACACAACTCAAAAATCCTTCTTTTTGAGTTAAATATTATAAAATATTCATAAAAAGATCGACTTTTATCAGAAATAACGACAAAAAGATATTTAATAAAATACTAGGTAGAGAGCATGTATTACTTTGCTGTTTTATAACTTGAAAGTGCACAACAATATTTTAAAATCGTTCTCCTGAAAAATAAGAATTTTTGAGATGTGTCACTTTTCTTGTGCACCGACAATGTAAGAACCAAAGTTGTTATAATATTTTTTGTCAAAGAACTGTTTCTCTAATATCAATGATTCAGCAGTTATAAAGAAATAAACAAATAATGATTATTTAAAATTTTTTTAAACAATATTTTTCGTGATAAGATTTTTTTTAAATGCATAAAAAATATTATTGTCTTAATGAGCTTTCATTTGACATCCTACCCCTCAGAATCATTTTCAACTTTTATCTTTGTGCTAAATTTCAAATTTTTACGTCGAATAGTTTCAGAGAAAATCACCTGTGGCAGAAGGACGGACGTGATTCCACGTATGTTTTTCATGGAACACTAAAAATTCATTTTAATATTTATGTATTATAGTTATGTTTAATGTTCTATTCTTTGTAGGTATATTAAAAGAAAAATGGTTATTATTTAGTCGCATAGTTTTTTTATCACAAATCTATAAATCAAGGGTTATGTTAGTATGCAGCCTCTAACTTCTTTGTGTAACTCTAAAATTCAAATATGCAGTTCTAAAAGTTACTTTGTGCAGTACTTTATAAAAAAATAAATCTAGGTAATCCTCAACTTACGATTGGTTTCAACATAATTATAATTTTTTATTACGAAGTTTTTATTCATCTTTCAGATATAGTAATTTTTACGACAGTATTTTTTGTAAACATCGCCTCTAATTTTCTCTAGTGTAGGTATAACTTTTTTTGCTTAGATTGTACAGTTCTAAAAATTTCGTGAAAAAACCCCTGTTACAAATGGCTATTATTTAATAATTAAATTAACTCTAAACATATAAAAAAGTATCAAGTGTATTTTACAAATCTCTTAACAAAATTCATATAGAAATTAATATATTTCTATATGAATTTATGGAAGATTTTTTGCAAAGAAATCTGCTGGAATAGCTTGTAGAAGTTTATAAAACATTTCGAAAAAAATGCCTTCATTTGTTGTCTTTAACAGTGGTCTAAATGCTTCTGCTGCTTCTTCCCAATTTTTATTCAGAAAATCGTTCGTTCCATCGCCTGAAAATAAATAATAAATGATTAGATACCTTAAAGTAAATTAATATGAACAAAATAAAATAAGTTTCATATGTATTATGCATATAATTATATTTATGGTATTTGCATTTGGAGTATAAAGTAGAGCTATATAGGCATATATGTAATGGAACATCCCCCCCTCAAAATTAAAAGTTATAAAATTAAATCAAATACAAAAATACAATTATTTTATTTTATTTTATTTTGGGAGGGGGGTAATGGAACCCTCCCCAAAGTTATAAGATTAAAGCAAATTAAATTATACAATAATAACGAATGCAAATATTATTGCGCAAAACAAAATTTTAATGTTCAAAACGGAAAATGTTATTTCTCAAAAAAATTATTTTTAATGTCACATTTTATGTTTAGTATAATGCTCAAAATTCAAAATGCATTATTTTCGTATAAAATTAAAAGATCAAAGAAACTTTATTGTACGATATCTACATATATAAATGTGTAATTGTGTATTATAATTAAATAAAAATAATTTAGCAATCACAATTAATAAATGATAAAAAATGATTTTATACTTACTCAGCTCTCTTGAACCTTGGAACAAATCATGGAAATAACATGAAAATGCACCTATTTTATGTTCTAAATTTATGCTAGTGATATTAAAGAAATGGAAATTTTTCTTCTTTATTAGATTATAATAGATTGTGCCATTCACTTCAATATTTTCTGAAAAGTTGTAATGATTCATATTAATTGACCCCTATTCAATACATTAAATATAATAATACATTTTTCATGACCTTTATTATTTTATAAATAATAAAAAAATACAGTTATTTATTAATGTAATTTTTTTTATAGTTTTTCGTAATTTTCATTTAATTTTTAGTAGCTATTTTCTTATATGTATTTGAAATAATATTTATCATTTATTTACCTGGTTGTAAAAAGCATTTGCCCTCTCCGTTAAATGGAACAATTAAAAGTCTACCTCTTGATTTGTAATCAGCGTCCATTCTGAGTTTTGGTATATTTATACGTGTTATAAACCGATTGTTCTCAAATTCCACACTGAAATCAATATTAAAATAACAATATTTTATACAAACTACTCGTATATAGTTTAGTATTTGTATTAAGAGTATCGTTTTGTTTTCTTTATTTTGCACATATATGTAAAAGACTCAACAATAATAGAATAAAGGATGGGAATCAGTTTTTTTGTAAAATATAAGTTCATATTAACATAATTCTCACTGCGATGAAAACCTCGACAAGTTACCACCAATTGATTAGCATAATACTGTTAAAATGCATCTTTACCCTTTACTTTCTATAGGTAATAAATAAGTTCGAGATAAAGCCGAGCTTATTTTAATGATTATGATTGCGTTCTTTTAGTCGATCTTCAATTCATTGTAGAAATCTTAATTAAGATTTTAGATCGTATTTCAATTTAAATGTTCGACAAATACCTACTAAAGACCGATAGAATTTTTAGGTCAAATTCACAGCAAAAATGATTGCATTTTAATAAGTGCACAAATATATTTTTTATTGATTAGAAAATAACTCTTCATTTACATAATACAAGAAAAAATATATACTGTGATACACAAATTTTATAGTTAATACTGTAAAATTTTTAATTTTTAATGTAAAACGTACATTTAAATAATTTAAAATGTCTGAATAAAGTTGAAATCAATTGTCTCGTTACAAAGAAAAGTAGCTTTAATAATTTTTAATGAAAAACCTATATATATTTGTGTGTATGTGTGTTTTTTTTTGCTTACTTATTATATAAAACTTTAACATTAGAAAGTCCAACGATCGTTAAATTTTTCAGCGATATTTTAATATTAATCGGTCCGTCTCCTTGCACTGCATTGACATTTAAACCCAGTAATGGGTCAAATGGTGCGATATCAACTTCTGGTAGTCCGTTACTGATTTTGTCAAATAAATTCTGTATGGATTCTGTTGAACATTTTGGATAATTTTTCATTCCTTTTTCACACAATTTTAACCATTTTGCTGCAAAATAAATTATATTAATGCTTATTGTTAATTAAATTCATAGGCTGGGTTTTAAAGCGGGAGATAAAGCACAGTAAAAATACTGAACCCAAAATGTTTGCTAGAGCTCAACAATTTATTACATGCGAATGAATATCTTCCAGGTTCCAGGTTCCTAAGTGGGAGTTCGTTTTATGAAGATTTTATTGTAAAATACAAATAATATAAACATAACTTACGTTGTTCTTTCAAATATTTTGCAGCAAGACATCCCTGAAGACAAATTACAACCCACAACAATTTATAATAAAACATGTCTGTACCTGATGAGTATGTTTCACTAAATGATAAAAATTAAAACCCATCGTTATTTTATTATTAGAACCCTCGATCTTTCAATGCCATTATGTTTTTTGAATGTTCTTTAATCATTTAAATTTTGATTTCTTTAAATAGATACGTATCATAAGAGAGATGTTTATAATATTTAGATACATTTAAATATGTTTCTCTTTGTCTGGTAAATTTGACTAATGAGCTTTTTCGTCATAAAAAGTTGTTACTCAAATTGAATAGACTTTTTTAGTCTGATTTATTATTAAGAGAATTATAAAATAATAAGATATGATATAAAACATGTACTTATTTTATTGATAAGCCACTAATAACAAAACAAAACAAGTTATCATATTGCACATCCCAAGCGTAGCTTGGAATGTGGTCTATTATCGTCCTATTTTTTTTGCGTATATATACATTGATAAAATTAGCATTATATCTTAAATTTCTTCAGTAACCCACTTAAAAGTTTACATTTTCTGAAAGAGGACATTACAGTCTCCATATTTACTTAATTTAATGTCGATTGGTTTTAATTTTCTGTCATAAAAGTATAAGCAAAGTTCAATTTGTCGTTTTAGACCCATTTTTACACCACGGCAACAAACTGTAGCTCGCAATACGTAATAAATTAACATCAAACCTTTTGAATTCGCTTAATCTATTTGCAGAATAGAACCCTATTAAAACTCATTGTCAGCCAAATCGGATAACTAGAAGTAAGGAAATTTGCATTTTATTTAAATATTTTTACGTATTTTAACGCAAAAATTTTTGGCAAATATATAGTGGTTCGGAATAGTTTGAAAAATATTCATTAAGTGCGACCTAGGGCATACAAAAACCCGATAAAATTTCAAAAACCGGTTTTCGATTTTTCATAAAGTGAAAAACCGGTTAACCGGTTTTAGTCGGGTTTTTCAATTAAGTTTAAAAAATGTTTTAAACTATTTAAATAAAATAATATTTTAATATTAAAAAAATAAAACTTATTTAACTATACCTTTTCAAGTTCAAATTGAGACTATTCAATTTCAAATTGGGAATAATCAATTTCAAAATTGAGACTATTCAATTTCAAATTGTAAATAATCAATTTCAAATTGAGACTTATCAACTGCAAATTGGGAACTATTAATTTTAAATTGGTAAAGATAGTTTAAAAGCTAGTATTAAAAATTAAAAGTGATATAGGTGAAGACAGTAAATATGACTCAAACTAAGTTTCGTTTACAGTAGATAAAAAATATTGTACGAGAAAATATCACGAAAATTATTGTTAATTATATCCGATATGTCACTCATGATATATAATTATATGATGCATTAATTATGATTTGATAATTTGGACAATAGTAAATAATTGAGGGCCTGGTTTTAAATAAAATTAAGAAATTAAAAATATTTAATATACAATGTATGTTAACTTAATTAATAAATATTCGTAACAATAATAAGTTAAATAATAATTGCAACCCTATACAAGGCTCTAGCCTGGGAGTCTAGGATTAAGGGGGATCTGGCCCGGCGAGCAAAAATAAAAATCTGCGAATGGTATATTTACGTATTTAAATTATTAATTGAATGACCGAAAAAAAGGCTGGACAAGAAAAAATTTCTTATGGGGTTCGCCAATAATTCAACAGGAGCTCGTGATAGTATGGAGTATGGAGGCCATAATTGCAGCTATAGCAAATATATTTTGTTTTATAAAACATTATATTATATTGAAATAAATTGTTTATTTATTTTCATCTCAAATGTGGAATTTACAATTCTCAATTTGAAATTTATTATTCTAAATTTGAACTTGAAATGGTATAATCTCCTTTATTAACATATTATTATATACTTCAGGAATGACCCTCAAATTCCATTTACTCCACTATAATATTTTTATTTACACATTACGCGTTATTTTATAGATGCCCCCCTTTTTTAATTTAAATAAATTCACAACATAAATACTTCATGAATAACAGTAAAAAAATAAAATTATTTGTCACTTAAAGAAACAAAAAAAAATATATATAATTGACTTTCGGTTTTTCGGGAAAAACCCGGTTTTACGGTTTTGGTAAATTTTAACAAAAAGCCGGTTAACCGGTGTCGGTTAAAACCGGTTTACATGCCCTAAGTCTGCGACCGTCGCGTGAACTGACATGTTTTATACATCTACTTACATATGTCATTATCGCTAAAAAATGTATATTTAAATTTGTATTGTATTATTAAATTATGTTATTGTCACTTATTGTTTGATACGTTTTTCTACCAAAAATATACGACGGTAAAATAAACATCTGGATATTGTTCTGTGTTCTGGATTTCATACGTTTCATTGTTGGTATGGTATCTTTTTTAATAATTTTGAATTGTGTTTGTTGAAATTTAATGTTAATTCCGAAGAATTATAATTGTAGGATTAACGCATTATGTAAGGTGACCATCCGTCCTCTTTTGAAGAGGACAGTCCTCTATTTTGGCCCACAAAATATGTGTCATAATTGACTGAAATTGAAAGATGTAAAACTGAATTAGAATTTATAATTTCATTTTAATTTATAAAAATGATTTATAATTCTGTTTTTGTTATTGTACAATACATACGATACATATTTGAAAGTAAAACGTATCAATTCAGTTTAAAAAATTAAATTTTTTTTTTTATAAAATTTTCGAGGTCCAAAAATAAAGTGACCTTTTTCCGAGGAATTTTCTGAATGGTAGGGAGGGTACCCCTTTTTTGTCCTCTTTTTTATTTTTATAATTCTGGTCACCTTATATTATGATAGATTAAAATCTATTATTTGTGGAATATGTTTTACAGGTTCCGTATTTATTTATTCTTTTGTGACAAATTGTTTTAAGAAAATATACTACTTGAAAGTGAGGTTATGTCATTTATAGTAGTAGATAAGAAAATAACTATTTTTTAAACATCATTTAAAAAACGATAGTTTATTATTCTATTCTAAAATATTTGGAATAAAGAAATCTGCTGATATTTTTCCTTAATTTAATTTCCTTAAATGTGGTTTTTATTGTTGATTTTATTGCTTTGCTTGCGTCATTAAAGTTTAAATTTAAATATTTGTTGGTTTCTTCGCCTAAAAATTATATGAAATGGTTTTAATTATTATACATTTTAGTGAAATAAATTTAAATGTTAAAAATGAAAGGATTAATTTAATTTGAAAGTAATAAAGTTTTTATTTTATTTTGAATTTCATGGTCAATATTTAAAGTCAAAAATAAATAAATAAATAGGTTAGCAACAATCATAATAATTAATTGCGATATTTTACCTTTTTTGGAAGTGAAATATTTTTTTATATTCCAATTTTCAACCAATATATTCAAAATATTAAATTTTTAGCATGTGTCAAAAATCTTCTAATTGTTCGACAAATATTTGAAAGCGACGTGACCTAAAGTAATAAAATACTGAAATCAAAAATTACAGAATTTTTTATTCAATGGTTACTGTGTTTTTATATAAATGTCAATTGTATGCTGTAACATCATGGAAACAAAACACTACTTGATAAAGATTTTTTTAGTCGTTTAATGTTAAATTTTAGGTTTTCATAAAATATTAATAGTTACGAATTTGCACAGAAAAATTATCTAACTATTGGTGAAAACCGCATTGAAATCGGTTCAGTAATTCCCGGGTCTATAAGCCTCATACAAACGAATATTCATTTTTATATGTATATTATTGTATGTATATAGAGTTTACATTTTAGTTGACAAAAAGTGTTTTTATTTGTTGTCAAAGCTGTCAAAAACTTATCCAATCTGTAGCTTTGTAAAAACTAAACAACCTTCTAGCAGATTACTTTTTAGTTTTTAATTTTTTTGTCAACCATTATGAGACCATTCTAAAAAGATGATAGTAAAAAAGAAATCAGCTGCATATTTTGACGCTCTCGTTTTTCTGATTTATATAATATACCTACATTATTATACATATATATATATATATTACTTATAAAATATTAATAATTTTTAACAATTTCTTACTCTAAGCGTTTTAATATTTGAAAAAGTGACATGAATACAATTTGTAATTAGAATATAATTTTTTACCAAAAGTCAGTTAACTAATTAATTACTATAATTACTTTTAATATACTTTTAACCTTTTTTAGAATTACGAAGAAACTCTATTAATTTCACATTGTCGTCCGTCCTTTTCAGTCAAAGCAAAATATCTCATAAACTAAATAAGTTACAAACTTGAAATTTTTACTGAATATATAAAATGATGTCCTCTAGTAAATGATGTACATTTTTAAAAAATAAGTTTTAAGGGGGGGGGGAGGGCGATATGGAGCTAAAGCTCGTAGAAAAGAAATTATACCGAGGCACGTCAAAATATATAACCAAACCAGCGGAATTTGACCCTTTTTCTTCTTTTTTTTCTAAATCAAAAATGGCGCCTGCAGGGGGTTTTAAAGCAAATAAAAAAATGTATACCAAAACCTGTAGGATGTCAAAATGTTGATCTCAATCAGTAGAATTTGGCCCTATTTTTTTCTAACTCAAAAATGGTGCCTGCAGGGGCCTCCAATCAGTATTTTATTTTGCCCCCCAATGATTTTTGACAATAAAAAAAGAAAACAGATTAGATTTTTTTCCGTTGAGACAATCCCTTTATCATTGTTTGTTACGATAATGAGAAATATACACATAGAATAAAATGTGTCGTAGTTAATATATGGTTTATGTTAACCCTTTAGACGCGACAATTTCGCTAAATAAAATAAAGTGCACATTTTCCGAAAAAAATAAAAGTGGTCTAATTTTTTTTTATTTACATTTTCTTTTCATGATATCAATTTTGCATGAAATTGCATGTAAGGAAGTTGATATTTGTGTGTAGTATATATTTTGAGTATTAATGAATTATTAGTAAATCAAAAAATTTTGGTAATATTTTGCGGAAGAAGGAACTTGTTTTTATTATACTTTTTTTTAGAGAATGCATAATATTACTAAATACATTTTTTATTTTATTATAAGTTACCCTGAGTCCGACAAATCGTCTTTGTCGAAGGCTGTAGAGTTATAAAAACGTTACCGGTCACCAAGTCCATTTCTGCATTTCTTGCACTTTATTATTTCCCATGTTTGAAAAATGTAACTAATTGTAAGTCGACTTCCTCGTTTATTTTATATACAGGGTGTCCCGCGGGAAGGCGTTTAATCTAATTAGCTGTCATTTTTAAATTAATGCAGTTATTGAAAAAATAAAAATTGCGTTGAAAAGAGGAGAGTCTGAAATTTTATTCGAGTTATGGTAGAAGCAAGTATGTGCATGTCAAAATGAATAATCTGACTTTTTCTATCGAAAAGTGTAAGAGGTTTCATATTAAATACGGAAAACATAAAGTTACGAGTAAAACCACACTAAAACTTATGCGGTACTTCACTCCATTTTTGGGCAATAAATCTGCATTACATAAAATAATTGTTTGTGTTATTTTTAATAGAATCATCAATAATTTTAGCATGTTTTTTATCAATAAAATAAATTGACGCACAAACATTTAATTAAATTTTATCTACTAATTAAAAACTGCAGATTTTCTTCTTTTCAGCGCTATTTTTTTCCAATAACAGCATCCGTTTAAAAATGACAGCTGATTAGTTTCAACACCTTCCCGTGGGATACCCTATATTATGAATATACATAATCTATTATCCTTCATTTATTTATTGATTGTATCATATATAAATTAATTAAAATTTATGCACTTTTTTGCTTGTTGTCATATGTAAATAAATATTTTGTTAATGCATTTTGTTGTTATGTTATGGAGTCAGTGTTGAAATAAAACGGTTCAATTTTCAACGGGTATTTTCAAGGTCTATATTAACAAAAAATTACAATTGTTGCTATGAATGTACTTTTTTGTTGATTTCAATTAATTTTTCAACCTTTGTTCCTATTGCAAAAAGTTCAGTGTTTTTATTTGACAACTAATGAAATAAAATTAAAATGCATCAATTTATAGTTCGCATACTTACAAGAAACTTTATTTATTTTACTAAAGAGATTAAGCTATCGATTTGTCATTTAAAATGCGGTTTTAGGGTCGATCTAGATTATTGAGTCAGTCTCGGTCCGATCTCGGTCCAGTCAAATATTAAGTATAGTAATATTGTATCGGAGCGTGATTGGACCAAAACCTGATCAATACCTATAGTTTGAATGATTTCATTGTTTATTATTTATTTATATTTGATTGAAGCGAGACCGGATCGATAGTCTGGATCGACCCTTAAGCAGTAGACTTTCAATAAAAAAAATTACCAAATCATTTTCAAGCACAGACAGTTTTTTCCATTTTGTGACCAACCAATACGTATATATTAAAGTCTTTTCAATAATTATACTCTAAATTTAATAACTTAATAACAGATATTTTTAATTGTGCTTCATAAATTCATCAAAATCATGTCGTTTTTATAAGTACTTATGTAATGTAATAAAAAATCTGTGAAACTTTAAATTTTTGACGTTGATATATTAAATTTTTTCTAATTGATTTATGTTTTCTTGGTATTCTTGTCATATGCGTTCTACAGTATTTTTACATTATATTACATGGTATGGTACCAATCTCTAGTAGCACTTGGGATCATTTTAGGTAAAAAATGATTTTATACATTATACATACTATAGTGAAAATATGCAATACTTGATTAAGGAAATTAAAATGTGAATATGGTAAGTATTAAACGTAATTTATATGTATATAAAATAAAAAATATAGTGATAATTATGTGTAATCTTATAATACGTTTACTCGCTTGATAAATGAGAAAATTATTGTAATTATGATGTTTAATATTATTATTAATTACTTCTTTAATTACAGGTATTTTTTATCTAATAATGAACCTAAGTTTCTTTGTTGAAAAAAAATTGCTCATTATTATTTTTTACATTGTTTGCGTATGTTCATTTTTATTATTCGGTGTAATAGATTTGTGTATCTTTTATTCCAAAACAGTGCATAAAAGATATAATCGGTCCATCTCAATTTATGTCCAAAATTCTGAATATTTTATGAAAATATATATTATAACTAGTCTTTATTTTGTATTGAGAGAAAAATTTCATCATTTTCATTAATTTATACGATACAACAAAATATTTAAAATGATTGAATATGTTTTTAACCTTCTAGAGTTTAATCAAACACCATGGTATTGATTTTAATTACCGCCTTCACCTTACATTGAACTAATTGCTATACAAAAATGACGTAATCTTAAATTAAATTATCTTATAATAATTTCAGAAATTAATTTTTATAATTACTTTGAAATTATCAAAACTCTTAATTTAAGTTTTGTTAGGTTTATTATTCTATTATTGTATGGTATATGCATATAAAGGGCCAAAAAAATACAAAGATGGGGGCATAATAATATGTTGATCCTTGTAAAAGATAAGTAGATGCTTTTACATATATCAGTTCGGCTACTTGTTCGTGACGCAAGAAGTTAAGGAAAGAAAGAAATAATTTAATGGACTTCTTGCGAGTCGTATAATTTAAACTAAATTCCTCTTTGTAGAATCAATAGTATTCTTCAGCAATGAATATGAACTATAATAAACGATAAAAGTTATCAATCATATTGTGAAGTATGCATTTAATTTAATAATATGATTCTGCTAAATAATGCATTATTATAATTGCAAAATACAAATGACCTTGTGTATTAAGAGATTTATATACACAAGATATAAATAAGATTATAAACTGCAACCAAGTGCATATGTTCTTTATTTTTATAGAAGATGGAATTTATGAAATTTGTCTGTAATTGTCATGTTAAATATCTGAAATAGGGTTGAATCAATCCCTTAAGTTATATATTATTCCTAAATTAAATTAAAAAGAATCTTATCAGAAAATTAAAGTTATTGCTTTGCATATATGAGAATGTATTGATTGAATTTTTTTTGTATCTATCATCGTAATTTGATATATTTAATATTTTAATCGAGATGAACTTTGCATAAAATCGAACGATATGACACCAGGATTTTCCGAATTTTAATGAGACGAACCTGTTTGAAATTAACACGAGAGGGACGATATCAATTTTATTTATATGTCAAGTGGAGAGTCTCGGTTTTTCAGGATTGTCAACCATTTCATAATATCAATAATTATACTAAAAGATTCGTTATATTTCAAAATTTACTATTTATCAAATTTTATTTTTAAGCCAAAAATTAAACAGATTTGATAAACTTTTTTAAAGTGAACCTATAAATATTTTGTCTTTTCAACGAATCACTCGTCTAATCCATATAGTTTCTTCTAGCTTAAAATTTAAGTTTTAAAGTAGGTACCATGAAATTTATTCTTTAAAATAAAATATTAAGTGTAATGTTTGCACTACAAAAATTATAAATTCTGATGCGTAACGTATACATATTTTTAAGAATTGTATGTATTGTACGTGTGTATTAAAATTAGATTATAAGAATTACCTTGAACTTTGCTGTTCTTATTACATAATGAAATTTGCAAGAACTATGTGGCGAATAAATTGCGTTGAGTAGGTTCTTTTTATTTCTATGGAGAAAATCACAACTTATATACATAGGTACTTGTTTATATTGGTCTATTAACCTCATTACTGGGGGATTTTATACAACCCAACAATTATTATATTCTTAAAATTTTAACCCTTTAAAAAGTGATATTGACTTCGTTGGAGTGTCAATTGACGTTAAGATGATCTGATTGAATGACTGTAAAAAATAGATTTAAGAATTTCTTGAAAAATATTTATCTGATCTAATTTGTTTTGGTGACAAACTGTTTTTATCAAATAATATTTTATCTACACATATTATAAAACAAAGTCCCTTGCCGCGTCTGTCTATTTGTGCACGATTTTCTCAGTAACTACTGAACGGATTTAATTCCGGTTTTCACTAGTGGATAGAGTGTTTTGCGAGGAAGATTTAGGTGTATAATTTGTGGATATTAGTTAACATGATTTAACAAATAACATCTTTTTATAATATTGAAAAAAAAAACAATAAATAATCAGTATTCGAGTATTTATAGTCATACCATGCTGAGAAGTTGGTTGTGTGGACCTCAAAGGTCGTACTCCAAAGCTTGTTTAAATTTTAAGTAATTTTAATGACGACACAATGCCAACACTAAGGAGCTGTCAGAATATGATAAAGTTCTAGTAATTTTATTTTTTATTCACGAAAATATTTCTGTAAACATTTAAGTCGGTTTTGTCTTATATCAATTTAAACCATCTTTATTTTGTAAACATTCACCAAAATCTCTATCAATATTTTATTTATGTAAATATCTCTTAATCAATTTTATTTATGAACTGGTGCAGCGTACATTCAGTAAATATAAATGATATGTAGTTTCATTCAATACGTTGACATATAAACAATCTATTTTACGAAATAAGGAAGCTATTACTACAATTTTATTTACAAATATTCATACATTGCTTCAGATAATCTAGATAAAACTCAATAAATCAACATGTGATTATAAATTTCCAATAACCGTTGTGATTTTCATAACATCCAATATGCACATGCACATTTTACACTGCAAACCTGTTTGTTTGTTGTCGCATATTCCCTAGAGTAGATACTCACCATTCTGCTTGCTTTCACTTCACTAGCACTTGCAATCGGTGCCAGTACTGCTAATTGCAATATACGTAATTGTACCGTAGAGGTAGGGCGAATGAGAAAATTGAACTATTCCGAATTCAAAGGGAGTAAATTATTAAAAATATGTTACAAATCGTATTAATATCTCAACAGTTGGATTGTTCAAAACTCAAAACGACTCTAATTGTTAAGCTGAAACCATAGACATACATGTTCTGCTCATCTCGCTTCTAGTTGTTTTTGTTATCGTACTGCAAACAGGTGGATGAGAACAGATTTGTGTATGGCCGGTTCTATAGATTTAAATTATTTTATTCACAAAACTAGAAGTGAGTAGACGGGTATGTGTATGACCTCAGCCTAAGTCCAGTATCAGATTATTTAAAATAGTAGGTACAAAAATGATTTTAAATTTATCAACAAAGAGATTCATTTCTGAAAAATATTTCGTTAATAATTTATTTTGATTCCAAAATAAACACAGGTATAAAAATAATGTAAAAGAACCTATTTGCAAGCAAACCAAACCAAAATCTTTCTCTGATGTATTTCCAATACAACTCATAACTGTGTATTGTGTATGCTGTCTCATAGATTTTAATTATATAGATAATTCTAGAAAAACTAATAAATTTAACTTGCAAGCAAATCATCTTTATAATGATTTCTTATGACATATATTTGATTATTTATTAGCTACGTAAAATTTTCCTGATACGAAATGGAAATACTGTAATAGAATAAATAAGACAAACCACAGTTTCTAAAACAATAATTTTTATAGAATTATCAAACTGCATTCATCTTTCAGATACAACTTGGAGAAAGCTTAAATACAAACATGACATTTCTAACATAAAATCTTTGAAGCTATAATTTTGTAATTAAATGAAAGTATACATATTTGATAATTTATTAAAGGGATAGCTATAAAATAAAACATCTGCCAAGTAAATGCACAGTGCTTCCTCGTGCTAAATTCACCAAAGGTAGTTAATTATTGAACAATTTAAATAAAAACCGATAAAGTGTTCAGATAAATTGTCTGGCATTGGTTAACCATTTAATTTTTATACAATTTTACTAAAAAATATTAGTTCGAGATTTTTCTTAAGACGCACCTGATTATTTTTTTACATATTTTTAATTTTTTGATAATTTCAATCTAGATCTAAATTCAGTAAACGTCAAAAAGACATTTGATATGTCAAAGTAAATATCAATTTAAAAAACAAAACACGATTTTTTAAAGCAAATTGAGATAAATCTTTATAAGAGAATATTTTACAACAAACGTTGTAGACTTATATAATAGGAAATTGAATGCTCTAAAAAAAGATTTTATCAATTTTTCACGTAACATGTCATTGTGTCGTTCTTGAGATATCTTGAAAAAATAAATATTTTTGGATGTCACCCCTCCCCCTTACACACGATTTTGATGATTTTGAAATGGAGCCGTCCTCAAGCCAAACCCAACTATCCAACCAAGTTTCATAATATAGATTCAGTGATTCATGAGTTATGCGTGTGACAAGGATTCAGGGGAGAGACATCACACAGTCAGACACACACACAGACAAACACGCAACGAAAAGTGTTTGTCTTGACCTGAAACGGAAAAATCAATTTAAAATTTTGAAATCGGAGAACATATTTTTTTGTCTCATTCTAAAACGATCACAAAACTTCTCGTATCTTCGATATTGCGAGGAAACAAAACGAAATAAAGTGGAACATCAAGTATATTATGTTGTTTCAATGGAAAATTACTAAGAGGTGCCTTGATTAATACATACATAAGTTTTTAATAAACTTAAGGTTGAATGCTGCTGACAATACGATCAAGGTCTAAATCAGTTGAATATAGGTACATATGTATATGTATATATGTATGTAAGACGTCTGGCTTCTTGAACTAGCACTGACAATGAGTTCAGACTAATTAAAATGACAGAATAACAATTACTTGTTCTGAATTCAAATATTATTTATTTTTCTATGAGCCTCTTTATTTCAGAAAAAAAAGTTGTACGCTAAGACAATTTTTGTGTGTCGGTCTCGAAACTAAATCAAGACCAACACGAGAGTACTTTAAATTCGGTTCAGACGAGACCATATGAAGAGAGAGAAAAGAGTCTAATTTAAAAAAAAAGCTATCAATAATAAGTACAAATAGCATGGCTTGGCCATAAAAAGCACACCCCTTAGATTTTTGAAACTTTTGTTCTTTGAAGAATGTTATTTTTCTTATCTTTACTTTCATTTCTTGTCTAAATTGATATTAATAGTAACAATAGTGGTTTTATAAGTTCGTTTGAAAACAATAATTAAATGACATAACCTCACTTTCAAGTAAGTAGTATATTTTCTTAAAACAATTTGTCACAAAAGAATAAATAAATACAGAACCTGAAAAACATCTTCCACAAATAATAAATAATACATTTTAATTTATCATATTACGTTAATCCTACAACTATATTTTTTCAGAATTAACATTAAATTTCAACAATTTAAAATTAAAAAAAAACATACCATACCAACAATGAAAGATATGAACAATATCCAGATGTTCATTACCGTCGTATATTTTAATAGAAAAACTTATCAATCAATAAGTGACAACAACATAATATTTAATACAATACAAAATTAAAATGTACATTTTTTAACTAATGACATATAAAACAGATACATGATTTTTCGTAAATTGTATTAATATGACAATGTATAAAAATTAATAATAATTAAGAAGATAAAATAAATACATCCACATATTTTTAAATTACAACGATAACAGCTGTATTCACCAACGTCTGGCGGTCTGGCGTTTACAAAAACTTGCACTCTAAAATAAAAATTATGTTTATAGGTTATATTATATGATATTATATTTTTGTTTTAAAAATGATCTTACCTGATTTTATCTTGTTTAAAAAGTCATTAATTGACTTTGAATAAAATAATTAAAATACAGAACATATCGACCTAGCTATATACATATAAATTATAACAATATAATATGACAGATGAACATATACATTAATTAAAACTATGTAATGTGGCGCTCGCTTCGGATATTTATCGAACTACCTCGATCAACTATATATTTGCGATTAAAAAATTTGTTAAAATAAGCAAAATGAAGTAAATAAACTGCAAATTTCCTTACTTCTAGTTATCCGATTTGGCTGAGTTTTAATAGGGTTCTATTCTGCAAATAAATGAAGCGAATTCAAAAGGTTTTATGTTAATTTATTACGTATTGCGAGCTGCAGTTTGTTGACAAGGTGTAAAAATGGGCCAAAAACGACAAATTGAACTTTGTTTATATTTTTATGACAGAAAATTAAAACCAATCGATATTAAATTAAGTGAATATGGAGATTGTAATGTTCTCATTTAGAAAATGTAAACATGTAAGGGGGTTACTGAAGAAATTTAATATATAATGCTCGTTTTATCAAATTTCATACGAAAATAAAAATGGGACGAGAGTAAAACCACACTGCAAAGCATAGCATGCTTTGGGTGTGCTAATTTACTATTTGATATTAATCTTTAAGTTGATGATAAATATAAAATATATGATTCGTTATATTTCAAAATTTCTTTGTTTATTACACGAGACCGAGAAAAACCTCAGTCTCAGACACGTGTTCGAGATTAGACCGAGACGAGACTGGCTTAACTTTTTTTGAGACGAAATGATTTAAATTTTCACGAAACGAATTTCGTATGTAGTCTTCTCGTACTAGCGAGTATGTTATAATATTTTTGATTTTATAGAAATACTTTTGGTTAATATAGTTAAAGGTTAATAATAATAATTAAAAATACACAATTTTTATTTTCTTCATATTTATATGGATGCTTTTTTCAAATTGATCCAAAATCATTTTATTTCTAATAGTATTTATTATTATGATAATATTATTATAATGTTTTTAACAATTTTTGGATAGGTATCTTAGTTTTGAATAAATAGACTATGCCACCTCAATGCAGGTGCCTTATATATTAAGCTGTTATAAAAATAAAATAAATATTAAAATAATTAATTGAGATCAGAAAGATGCACTTGCACTGTATGAAAATAATAATTTATATATTAACATAGGTCAGTAACTCATTGATCCAAAAGTTGTAAGTCTTGACATTGTCCCCAAGTGTGTTGAAATGACAGGCGGTTGTTTAATATTAAAAACTTGTTTAAAATCTAGCCAATTAATTATCAAGAAGTCTAAATAACATATCCAAATCACATTCAAATGTAATAACCAAAGAAATATAATATTACTAGATTGATAACTACAATGGGTGAACGCAGGTTGGTAGAAATAGAAAATAACGTACCGCATTGCTCCTTCTACTATTTAATCTAAAAATGTTTCAGAGTCATGGTGGAAAGATTACAAGGTGAGCTCGATAAACAAATGACATCTACTATTGTGACGTCACGCGAAGTACTTTATGTGTCAGATGGAAAATTCGTGTATTGTTGTGTAGAATTCGCTTTGATATATGGTGAAAAGTAAATAATATAGAATGCCGGGTGTTTATTGTGCAGTGGAAAATTATAAAACTTCAAGTTATCTTAATAAGAAAAAGTATTCTGAACATATTAAGTTTTTGTTAATTCCCAAAAATAGAGAAGTGCGTGAATTGTGGTTGAAAGCATGCGGGACTAAAAATATCAATAAGGTACTGTCACCAGTCTTAGATCATACCCTAGTGCTGGATTCTTGTTTAATTAAATGTACTAAATTAGAAATGTTTGTTGATATTTGATTACATACTGTCATTATTGAATCATAATCTATAAACACTTGACTGTAAAACAGCTTAATTTGATGACAATCGGCTAATTTAAAGTAATTATTAGTGTAATCTATTTATTAATTATTATATTATCATAGCATCTGCTTTACATTGTTTCACATTTTACGATTCTTTATATTTTATATCTTTTGTATCTTTTATAATCATTAGCAAGTGTCTTTCTCTGGATGCCCATTACTGGTTTTATTTTATCCATTACTGGAGAAAAAACATAAACAAAATAAAAAGCTATAATTTAAAAATGAAACTATATTTGCGGACTTTGGTAATTAAACTGATTTAATAAAGAGGTACCTACTAGTTTTTAGTAACATTAGTTCATCAGAATTATAAAAGTCGATCAATCTCAAAAAACAGTATACATATCTTGCTATTAAAGCATCCAAGACTTGTGCCAATACCTTATAAAGTCAAGCAGAGTTTGCTCGCTGAATTTTACTGACAAAGATTGGCGACTCAAATATATTATTTTGAATAATCCTGTCATCAAGAGGTTACTAAATCCAAATGCTTTGCTTTCAATAAAACTTTTAGATTTAGAAAAAGGGTTTTTTAAAATTAATTTAAATAGTTTAAGTTAAGCATACGCTGTGATTTCTTAAAAGTCAATGTAATAACATTAACATACCTGAAAAAGCTAAGCAATCATTTTTTAGATGCAGATTATATTTTAGATTACGTAAATTAAATAAGTAGCTAATGTATCATAAATCTCAAAAAAGAAAATTTATTAAAACTATAACATAAAAACAACACTTGTTCTTTTCATTTATATAAACAATTATCATTTTATTTTTCAGTTTGCACTGACAATTATGGTTACTTCATTAGTATCTAGTATAGGTTCTTCCTCTGGAGTTTTTATTACAAATTTAGATTCTTCTAAGCGGTTTCTATTACGTCTTCATTTGCTTCTTTCAAATCTACATCGATTTATAATATTTTAATTAAAACTAGAACATAAAATACCGGTATGGAGAACCATACATGACTGCCATGTTCTATAACATCTTTTTAAATAATTTTTAATATATGAAAAATTTAATAGGAATTTGTCAGATATAAAACTCACCTTTGTATTAAAAATATTAGTCCTATAATGCCCTAATGTTAAAAATATAATACATATTCGTAGAATAACTAATTTGACACTTTAATTTAGTTGCATTTGTTTCCAAGGCAACATGAATTCTGCAATTTCGATGACGTCACAACATTCAAGGTCAGAGCTGTCAATCTTACCTTGTATATTTGTATCATGTTTCAGAGTTATAAACTGTCAGTGCACACCTTAGACAAATAATAATATAATAAATAACACATTACCTAGCGTTGTTACCATATCGCTCCACGAGTCATTGGCATAGCATTAAGATTTTAAAATAAATATCAATTGTTTTGAATTATAAAATTATTTAATAATAAATGTTTTATATTGTCTTTAAAATTATTTCAGTGATAATTGATAAACAGAGAAACATCTATTGTAATTTAATGTATATTTGCATGCATATTATAAATTTTCATCTGCCGCCTCTGGGATAATATGCATGGAAATGACGATTATTTGAGAAAAGATGGCTACCGTAAAATTTTGGTAACACTTTCATATACGGACTAGCATTGGTTGTTATGTATCCATAGTCTTTCCTAACCTAAGGTTGTCACTCTAATCAATATTATAGTTCTATGGTAATAACATGTATGTAAATACAATGTATTTTATCTTTATTGCAATTTAATTATTGGAAAAGACATATATTTTTTGTTAAACTTATCCTTTATTGCGTTTTTAAATTGATTAATTGAAAAATTTACATTGATAATTTGTTAATAGAAAAAAACAACAAAGATTGGTAATGTGATAACATATCGCCATAATTTTATTGTGAAATGAATTGATGAGCCCAAAAATAAATACCTGAAATATAAAAACTAAAAATGTCAATATGAATATTATGCAAATAATCTTCATTTAATGATAGAATGATCACTTCGTAATTTAGGTAATTATTGTATAAAAAACAATGCATAGTAGATGCTTACGCATTACAATCATGTATGTTCAAATACAATAAAATGTATGCGTATTTTTTGTATGTTATCTTACATTTAAACATTTTTCATTCCAGGATAATTTTTATATAAAAACACTTGTTTTAAATAATTTTCAAATATAAATAATATCTTATTTTTTAATATAAAAATATTTAATGAAAAAATGTTGTTCTATTAGGATAAGATGGTCCTACTTTTTAAACTTATGTATTTTGACATAATTTATGGCGCCAGCTGCGAGGGAACAGAAATAGACATGTTTATTTTAATTTCAATAGATTTCTGTAATTCTATATGTATATTAAGATCTTTCTTTAAAATTTAATTTATTTAAATTAACGAAATAAAACTGTTAACAAAATCGCTTACTAAATATATATTCTACTGAACATAATTATATGTATATAGTTAATAATATTAAGCAGATTATATTATATCTGTGTTTCTCAACTCAAACTCTACTCTAAAATAACTATATTTCTTACAGCGATAAATTTACGTATAAAATTAATTTTTAAATGCTTTTATATTGTCTGTATAAGTATATACATTTTAAAACATTTTACGCGGACCGGTGACATAATAGAATGAATTTAAATAAAAAATAAATAAATATTTTTTTAATTATTATGGAAATCATAGGTATTACTGCATGGAAAGGAATTTTATAATGAGCTTGTAATAAACAACAAATGTGATGGTTATATTTAACGATTTTTGGCATTAAAGTTAAATAAAATTTTGCGTAACGATCTTCTGAACCAACGAGAGATCAAAAAGCAATTAAAAAGAGGATTTGCAAAATATTTTTTTGTGACAACGAATATAACATTAGCATTATATGTTGATGGTCACAACATGATAAATATCATTTCAAATCGCCTCTCTAAGAAAAACAATTTTAAAATGGTAAAAAAAATGTGACAGGATACAGGTTGCTGTGAATAATCGTGTTCTTAAAACAGATTAGTACGTGCAGACACACATAAGATTTGAAAATAATGTAAGTACATACCTACATAAGTATAATTTAAGTAACAAGATTAATTAATTAAAAAACAGGTTTAAAAAAATTAAATATGTTTTTATTCTGATTTTAATCTGAGCTAATGATTTCTTATCTATAATTTTATACTTGCGAAAATTATTCGCATAATATACAGAGGAAAATTATGTAAATACATTTTTTTGTTATGTTATTAATTATTTTATAAAATATCTCGTCCATTCTTTTTGAAAAACATACAAACTAAGATTATGTAAATGATAAAGTAAAATATTTCAAGCGAAGAATATTTTCAAGTACATCCAATTTATGCTTCTAAAATTTATATAATCAGTCAAGAACAACAATTTCATGTCATTTAAGATGGTTCCTAGATTTTATCTTGATCATAATTTTTTCAATTTTTAACGTTTTGTACCGAAATCGGAAAAAGGAACACTTATGGAGTCTACACTGTCTGTCTGTCACAGAATTCTATCTACTGAATCTTATGGACCAGAAAAACTGAGATAAAAATATAACCAATCCCGGTGAATCGATTATTATTATCAAATGGAAGCTGATTAATCGATTTAAAAGTAAAACAACGAACATTGATTTTAGAATACTTAACGTACATGCGCAAAATCATTAATTAATAAATACTTACAATTAATTCAAGGAATGGTGTTTTATTTTATTTGAAAAAAAGTTATTTTTTAAAATAAATATTGTTAAATTTTGTACTTTTTGCTCAATAAATCAAAAATGGTTACAAATAGCCAAAAGAATGTACATACAAAAAACGTATGTAATTCTAAAATATATATAGGATGTTCCATTTAGAAAAAATGAGAAAAGTAACTTTGAAGTTCTCAAATTTTGAAAATTAATTTTGAACAACCTGTACACGATATTTAAACAAGAGCACCCTTTAACCTCCTATAAAAAGGTTCATATTTAATTTCGTCTTTAAAGTTGCAGCCGCGAAAGTGGTGAATTGTTAATTGGAGTAATGTAAAAATCAATTTTTCTGAAAAAAATATTATTACTTCTAAACCGGAAATTAGATGGGACTAGTATTTTAGATATGAAGAGAAGTGTTAAATATGCAAAAATATTCAGGGCATTCCATTTAAAAAAAATATCTTAAGCGTGCCATACGTTTTGTAGCACCCTGTATATTTTAAAATAATTTCTATATATGCGTATTTACCCACAGTTTACATCTGCATTAGAAAGATTGTTTATCTGTTATAGTGTACAGTGTACGAGCTATCGAACTTCCACGCACTATTGCCCCACCCTGTATAATAATTATAAGAACAAATAATTTTGAAAATTATGTTTATTGTCATTCAAATTAGATATAACAAATCAATAAAAGTAGAATCAGATACAAAAATGTTTACAATAATAATCAAAAGGAGTTTATATAAGTTAATACATTATAATAAAACCTAATTAATATTTTTAAAGTTAAGCATGTACTGTGTAGAGTGTATAATAATGTAGGTAATGTGTACACTTACAAATTAATTCAGTATTTACATTAAAGAATTATAATAGAATTTTAATGATCGTAATTAGAGTAAAAAAGTATTTTATATTTAGTTTTTTCTTTACATAAGTGCTACAGGCATTTTATATGTCAATAGTGTAAACATACGTCATTGATGAATACGTGTTTCTAGAGTGTACTAAAAATAAGTCAGTTTGACTTAGCTTTGAGCAATTATATAAATCATATGTGTGTATGCAATGATGCCAACATTTTAATATGTTTGTAACCAGAATCATTTAGTTTATTTCTAAATTATTACGAATTTTATTGCGTGAATTTTTTTAGATGTGTGTAATATTTTATTTTAATAGAATAAACAAGAGATAAATTAAAATTACCCCAAACGAATTTTTAAAGATTGATGTCATTTTTAAAATAATGTAAGTTTTGATTATAAACTATAATTATATTTCTTTAAACCCAATATTTCGTTACAGATTTTTTTAAAGGGGAATATGGCCCCCACATCCTATAGTGGCTCCCCAGTTCAGGATTTTCAGCAGGCCCTTTCGCAATAAGAAATCTAAAAAGAACGACTAAAAAAGTTTAATGACTCCTTATCATCCCTACTTTTGCGAGGACAAGGAAGTCAGTTTAGAATTTAGTAACTCAGTTACTAAATTCTAAAATATTGGCATGTACAATATTTTCTATTGCGTTAAGAATTCACACAAAAATATTTAACAAGTACGTAATAATATGTATACAAAAAGAAATTCCAGAAAAACATTAAGGTATTTCCTGTTTCGTGAGTTAAATGATTCCTAACATTCACTCGGAAAATGAAAATCAATGGGCGAGTCACAGGTACTGCACACCACTGGCGTAGCCAAGGGCTGGGGGGGAGTCTGCTCCGGGTAACACCCTCAATGGAGTGACACCCGTGTAGTATGTTAAAAAATAAAACCTATTTTTCTTATTGCTTTGGTTATTTTGAGCTTCCCAGAGGATAAAATGTGTAAAAAAAATTTTTTGGTCATTGAGAGTCTATAAAGAGTGTGACAACTATCCAATTTATTTAAAAAAATATATATTTCTTGTCGTTTAAAAATAACAGGGGTGACACCCGCCTAATGTGTAAAATTCCGCCCCGGGTGTCACCCCCCCCCCCTCTCCTAGCGACGCTACTGCGGCGCACACTGATGCTTACGTACTTGTAAAACCAGTAACTCGTCAAGTAAGAAATACTTGTATATATTAAATGATTATATTTCATGTACACATCAATTTAAAGAATTCGACTAAAATATAAAACACCTGTAGCTAGAAAACGACCGAAACAATAACATGCTTGTTATTGCTTTTACATATGTCTGGTGTTTCCGAAAGATCCAAGTCCACTCTGAGAAGCACCCTTGTTATATCCCATCTGCAAATTGAGTTCTCCGTGATGGGCACGCAGTTGCTCGTCTGTGAATTGCCTCTCATTCTTGTCGGCCATTTTGGGGCCCAAAGCGGGTCCAGTGTATTCAGGATGTTTTTGTGTCTGAAATTAATTACAAAAAACATAATTTATGAGGTGGTATAGGACAAAAATACAGTACATCCCTTAAAGTATACCCCTTTAACGTATAAACATCTCTTAAAGTATACAATTTACCCCACTAAACGTATATCATTTAAGGCTTTGTTTAACTTTGCAACAATGATTAAAACTATTTAATGGAAATATCAATATCACATTTAAACTTTAAACTATTAATATAAACCAAAAATAGTTCAACTTCAAACAAAATTATAGTTTAATTTGATCTGAAATGAGTTTTTATCAGGTATGCGGGGATAGAGGGAAAATATACTTTTTAAGAAGTTATCAGGTCCCAAGTGTATACGTTTAGGGAGATTCCACTGTATTCACATGCTTAGAGAATACTGTTAATATAAATTATTATTTTTCAAATTATTTTGTAGTAATTTTAGATAATAAATATATAACTATTATATTATTATGTTGTACAATGTAGTCTCTAGTATATAGAAAAATAATAATATATATAATATTAAGATAATATTGTTTTCGTTATACCTATCGATGATTAATTAAAAATTCATATGACGTAAAAGGCAAAAATAAAAAAAATATTTTTTTATGCAGTTTTAGTCAGTTTTTATTTCTCTCTCGATTGATGTATGTATTTAATATTTCAATACTTATTAAAACTCGTGTTTTTCACCCAACATTTTTTAGCTTAAACTATAGGCTTAGTTAATAAAAAATGTCATTGGAGACCTTTAAAATTATGATATTTTTAGATAAGAGAAATGTCAATTGTATTAATTAATATCAATCGAATATGTATACTAACAAATCATATTAATTTTAAGTTTGATGTTAAAATATCATACAAAACATCTTAATTTTAATTTCAACTATTTTTATTATTTTATTTTATAGCTATGCACAAACATCCGAATATTAAATAAGGAGTCAATTACATGCGTCACTGGCGTGAGACAAGTAACTATTTTTATTTATTGGTGCAGATGCGTGAAATAACATTATTTATAAATGAAACTGCAATCATGAATCTATTTTGAATACAAAAAATCTCATTTATGTTTTAAATTGCATTTACACGATTTACTAAGCTTGGCAACACTCACCAATCTCGCGAGGGCGTATAGACACAGTGTAACTTGTGGAATATTTCGCCTCTCGAATAAGTCAGCTGTCTGGAATATTTCTTCTTCGGGTAAGCCGTATTTCTTCAGGGCTGCTTGGAATCTGGAAATTTAAAATATTATCTAAAATATGAAGCATTTACTGTCCGAACATTAGTCCTATTTTACATCAATTTTTTTCCATTTTATTAAAAAACAAAAACAACTATAATCAGACCCAACGCAAATTTTTACAACATACTTGATAGATATATTAAAGTTTTTCAAGTTTTTGCAAAATAAATGAAATATTAAATTATTTGTTTGTTTCGTGAAAAATATTTCACAAATCAAGTCCTCGCTTCTAAAAATAAGATATGGACTTTCTTTGGTATCTGAATCTCTCATATATTGTAGAATTTTAATGTTGGGTTAACTCTTGGTGGAGTATAATGTTTTCCATACTAAAAAGAAATTTTGAATGACATAAACATACCTTTGGATATTTTCCATCAATTGGAAGTTAGTTCCTTTAGTTTGGATTTTCTTCACTGCTCCTGGCATTATTTTATTGATGAGGTTGCAAAGGACACTGCCATCTCGCAGGATATCTTCATAGCTTCCTTTTGGCAAGGAATCTCCAGTAACTGCTTCGATCCATTCAAGGACTTCTTTTTCTTGGTCTGCGTTGCGGGCCTAACAATATAATTTATACTTAACATATGTATATATTTTTAATTTTGTTAATTTTTAATATGTTGTAACAAATACATATAACATATAATACAGAGTTGAGAAGTAGTATCAAATTTTATTTAAGGATATTTTAATAGCAGATTATAGTATAAAATATAAATTAAATGTCGAAACAAAAATATATAAGATGTATTAACATAATATATATATTCACAACTAGTGTAAAAAATTACTTTTGTGTAATTTAAAGCATTCGTATTAAGTAAAATTCTGCAGTAGGTATTTTCTTTTTTTTTCGATATTTCTCGAAGACTGTGTCTTTTTTATGGTTAGGGAATTTGTATTTGATAAGTCAACCATCGTTTTTGTCTGTTGTTTGCAATAAACCGGTTATCAAATTTCATAACTATACCACAATGAGTTCTCTTGATATTAAATATACACTAATTTTGTAGCTCCTTCACGAAGAATTTCCAAATTTTAACTTAAAATTACATCCTCGATCTACTGCAATTTTTTATACTAGTTGTAAATCACCCTGTATAGATTGTATAACAAAGACCGTATCATATAATATGTATTAACCAGAGTTATCAATAATACATTACGTTGATATACAATTACTATGTATTTAACTTTAAATACATATAGTAAGAATTATATTTTGTAGTCATGTAGTCAACTTTATGTACATTGCTGTTTGTTGAATGCCAATTTTAGAATATTATAAGTTTTGGTTTAATTTATTCCAATATTCTTACTGGAAAAACGGAGAAACTAGTTTCTTAGTCACTTAAGCTAAAAATATACAGCTTAACCACAATAAATTATAAATATTATTGTGGTTAAGTGTATTATTTAGTTTAAGTGGTATTCCAATATTATCACTAAATGATGATAATAAATCTATTGCAAATAGTTAATTTTTATGGATATATAATAAACATTTATCTGCCAGTAAGTTTCATAGACTTATGTACCCTACCGTTTTTTTTTTCTTCATTTGCACAATATACTCGTCATAAATATATTTCAAATAGAATCCATATATCTTATTACAAACACTATACCGCAATCTATGTATTTATATAATTTTAATATTTAAGAAATCATTTGTTATTGTAGTAATTTGAATATATATATTTTTAGCCCGGCTTTCCCCCAACTTCACGTAAACATGTCACCTGCCACATCATTTCCCGCGTTCACAAAATCCTACTTGGCACTGGGTTAGACAACAAATCCATGTTCTCTGTAGCCGCAGAAATTGAACGGAATTTTTGTGCATCGTTAATAACGAATAAATATAGACACCAAACAAACTTTTGTTTTCAACTTCGATAACTTACGAATTTACTGGATTTATCGCTAAAACTGTCGTTTGATATAATTTATTACATTTTGATTTATTCAATGTAGAACAGGTAAATTAATTAAAAATCCAAATAATTAAATGCTTAATGAGCTCTTGGCAACAAAAACTAAAAATAATATACATAATAATACAAGTTCAAAATTTGTATTGCCATATGTCATGACAGATTAACTAATTATAAGTAGGTAAAATTAATATTCTATGTTTCAATATTTGCTAAAATTATATATGTGCGATTTTATCGGTTTACCACAATTATGACAGAAATAAATGGGGTGAAATTCGTATAAATCTGGTTAAAATTTTTCTAAACAATCAACCGTTTCCTCTTTGATACTCTTTCCCATCAGGAGTACGAGCACTTTTAAAAATATAGTTATACCTATTGAATATTATGCTAATACATAATTTCAACTTAAAAGTCAAATTATTTTGATTATTATCAATAATTGAATCTTGATAAAGAAAAGGTTTATTATTTTTACTTCGTATTTTTTTTATCTAAATAAATAATATAGAAACAATTACATCGTGAAATTTGATATTTCCTATAGTTTATTTTTGTATTTCATTTAGATTTACATTAACATTTTAGCAAGGCTCTTTAGATAAATAATAAAAGTTTTCTTTAGTTTTACTAGTATTTGTGAATAAATAAATTTTCTTACAACTCGCATAAAACGATAAATTCTTGGCACCGCTTCAATATCTGTCAAATATTAACATTTTAGACATTAAATAAATAAAGATAAACTAAATCCATTTCGAACGTTTAAAATAGGTTGCCAAAGTAAATTATCTTTCGTTTTTTTGTGAATCGAAGTCTCATTTTAATTCTAAAGTTCTTTAATGAATGTCACATCTGTTTTCTTGAGGCATCATAGCAAATAATTATAAAAATAGTACTCCTGAACAATACGAAGTTATATTTTGAAAAGAACATATATGTAGAAAAAAAATTGTTATAATAGAATATGTAGGTACTCTTTATCCCACGTTAATTCTATTTATTAAAATAAGACCTTTAAGTTGATGTAATAGTTGATATATTTTTTAAGTTAATTCATCGTATTTAAATATTATTAATAATATAATCAAAAAATGGAGAAATGAATACATATTAATCATTAATATTATATTTCTTGAAATATACCAAATATATGTTTTGCAAAATAGATAATATCAAAACAAGTAAAAGTTACTTCCGTTTCTGATTTATCTGTAATAATGTATGTACATATATCAACAAGTGCGTTTAAAATTAGACTCAATGTAAACGGGGTTAGTAGTTATTAGTACAAACTTATATGTTATATCAACAAAACATATATTCATTATATTCTAATTATTCTGTTTTTTAGAATTTACTTACTAAAAAATATTTTTTAAAATAATGTTAGATTTGTGTACCTACTACTTTAAGGTTTTTGAAAGAAATGGAAAAATATTTTATTTTATTTGTGTGATTTCCTTTAAATTATTGCATATTAACATTTTAAAAACATAATGTATTAATAATTTCACTTATTTTATTCAGTGTCAAAATAACTATGTTATAAATAAATCGTCTAGAGTAAATTTTTAAATATATTATTTACATTATTAGTAAATGCTATCTTCTTGTTAGTTATGCCAAACAGGTGTTCCTATTGTATACGTAAATACATAGTTTTAAAGCTGCTAGTATTAAAGCATTCATAGTGATCTTAATGTAATTCTTAATTTGAGCAACGTTTAGTCATCCATTACAGTGGATATATTCAGCGATTGGCTTTTGGATGTATCCAAAAGCGAATAATCATTATAAAAGCTGGATTAAAAAAAGGTGTTTGTTTATTTTCTTTAACATTCTCTTCAAAAAGAAAAGAAAAAATAAACATCGTCCTCATTAAGCTAACGTGTTAATATTATTAGCACACAAAAAGCAAAGTAAACTGTAAACACATGTTTCCATACCGGCATGGTTATATAGTATTTCACAAGTTAAGTCGACGGACGTCTTTTTTCTCCACAATCTGTAATCGTCTCGACGCACGTTTGGCAACTGAGAAGGCGTCGTTGAGCGTCTTGTTTTTCACACCAAGCCCACTAGATCCTACCGGTGAGAGGGAGGGGGTATGGGAGGAAACCAGTGAGTTTAATTGTTGTTGATTTGAAAATAGGGTAAATGTGAAATAAATTAATATAAGTTGATAATATACAACACTTTAAAATGTGATATTACATATGTTTGTTATACTTTGTAGGATGTTAAGAATTCAAAAAATTATTTTAATTTTCTATAAAACTTTCGGTTAAAAATGTTGTTTATTTTCAGAATCTCTTGTCGACAGTGTAGACCCTCAAGATGGTGGAAACTTAAAGATCAATTTTTTTTAACAAAATGTTGTCTCTTGTCCTACTAACCATTAAGTTAGAATAATTTTTATATCTAACATTTCAATTCTAAACAATTCATTAGTTTCTTTTTCATGTTTACAAGCTTATTTTTACAAAATTACCTTTTCATTTTAAGACATACTGTCCCGTATTGAATGTTTTTATTTATTTCCAAAAAATCATTTGTTCTCCATATTTATTTAGTTAGCAGTATTTATTTTATTTTAAAAAGATTCGCGTGATTACGAAAAACGTTAATACATTTTAAACATTTTACATGATTTACGAAAACGTATGTGACAAGACAAGATACCTCTTGGTAATAAGATCAATTAATTGTTTTCATATAAACAATTGAATCTTAATTCTATTAAACAACAAAATAATAATACTTTTAAAATATCTTAATACGTAGAACATGATAATCGACGTTATTTATATTGAAATCATATTTCTTTGTTCTCTGTCTTCTAATCTATCATTATTATAATTCAATTAGGAAATTGCATTAATTATATTATAATCGTTTCCAAATCCAATTATAAAGCTATGTTACCTTTATAAAAAAAAAACATTTATTCTTTTAAAATAATATTCAATTTGTTAAATTACCCTAATTAACTCTAAATATTTTGATAAATGTACTATAATATATAATGTTTATTTCCATATTTTTGTTTTAAAAACTCAGTGACAAAATTATGAGTCTATTTTGTAAATATTTTGTATAATGTAGCTTTATATATTTTGTTTGGTTTTGAAAAACAACAGTGTTTAAAATATGTATTTTTTATTTTATTTTTTCAATTTGAAAATACATGTGTTCCAGCTTGCGTCATATTATGAGTTCATAGTTTTTTATGTTGAAATATTAAAAATAAAATATTATTTTTAAATGTTATTATATCGTATAACAATTTAAAAATATTAATAGATATTTATATTGAAAAAATTAAATAGATACTTATAAAAAATTCATTCTAACGGAAAATTGATAGCAAATACATAATCTCATATCTAAAAATACTTTTTATCAATGGGGTAGATTATAATAGATGTGTAATAGCTTTTTTTAAATTTTACAATTTTTAAAATAAGTTCTATTAAAAAAATATTCGTTCATTTTATTTCTTAATTTTGTTTTTAAATTATTATTAATTAATTTATAAGCTAATATATGTAATACCTCAACCTACATTTTAACTGAAACTTATGTTATAAATTTATAATGTTATATACAATTGTTTCTTCAGAATTATTTATATTATTTTACTAAAATAAATGCATGGTGTATATTAAAACGAAACATTCTGTATACGATATTTAATTTTCATTAAGAGTTTAAAAATAATCAAACAAATATATGCAAAACAATCTTTTCACATATCTCGAAATAACTTAATAAAAAATTAATAATTTTTGGCTGTAAGTTACTTCATAAATGTATGTACCTACTAAAATATAAAACTATCAAATGTAACTTCCCTTGGTCCGGCGCCAACTTGTGAAATGTGCATGCTAATATAACTTGCGTAAGGCTACTGCTACTATTCCCCGCATCTTAAAAATACATTAAACAGAAAATCTGGTGTACTCGAAATTAACCAATCGAGTGCCAACGAATTTATTTTCATTCAAAGTCATTTGTATTTGTTTATGATCGTTATGTCTCAATAATTTCTTCATGATATGATACCGCCTTTGATAGAGCAATATGATTTAATCTACAGTTTCATCAAGTCATTGCATACTGTATTAATACAATTTGTAACATATTAATGTAAACTAGTATCTCCTATGGTCGTAATTCGACCAATATTTTACCTGACTTAACGGCAACATACACACGTGATTTTTTGTGCACTTCTATGGCACAATAATAAATTGAACGTGAGTTGAAATCTCTATACGCAATCTCTACGTTTAACAGAAAACCAAAACTATTTATTTTTGCCGTTTGGTGGCGCTAGGAGTATTGCTATGTATGCTGTTGAACGATGCGAGATGAAATCATGTGTGTATGTTAACTATATTTTACCTGCGTCAACGGCAACATACACACATGATTTTTTTGTGTGCACATCTATAGCACAGTACCTTTTGAATGATATAAGTTTCATTCACCATTCACCCCCTTTTAATAAATACTAAAAAAACGTACGACAATTTTTGATGTTCACGTATATTCGAATGAAAAAATGAATCAATATTTACTTTTTGTTTGAACGAATTTCTACATAACATAGTTTGTAGATATTGTATTTTCTTTCAATTTTTACATCAGACAATTATAGTAAAAAAATATTATTTTCGTATTTGACGTACAAAAATATACCACATAGTACTTATTGACCAAAATTAATTTAAAAAGTCAACTAACCCTTCTAGAGATTTTTGAGTCTGATTCAATTTGAAGAAGCTGGGAGGGTTGGTTCACATACTTAAGTTGATTATATTTTGTTATCATTTGTATCACATTTTTAACATCCTGTGTTTATAACTATAGGTACAAATATGATCTTACAATGTAGGTATTATATTAATATTGATACACGTGTGTTAGTAATTTTAGAGACAATAAATAAGGCAATAGAAATAATAAAAATAAAAACTTTTATAAAAAAATTTAAAAAAAATTTTTTTTCTAAAATTTATATTTACCACGTATATACCTATATGTAAACTAATCATATAGTTTACGATACAAGTTATAAATCAATTTCTAGATAACTACCAGAATGCGATGTATAAATATAAAAATACATGACTCAGGAATTTTTGTAAAAGATAGTTGTACATATTTCACGTTACCACGAAAAATATATATTACAAAACATATGTAATATAGACATGCAAACTACAGATTATACATTATTTTCCAATAATTCAATAAGTTTTTTTTACATTCGATAAGTCAGACAACTCGACACTTGAGTTTTGGCAGCGTTTGTTTTAAACCACACATTTTTCAAATGAATTGAATTTTCTATAATTTGTCGAGATCAATTGAAATATTTAAATTTGTCTTGACAAATCCTCTCAGTCTTTGATCAAAAACATATTTCACGTAGGAGTGTGGGAAAAACCCAAGAAAACTTGCATAAATACAAACCTTTGCGTTCACAGATCATATCTAGCAGTGGCGTTACAAAACATAATTATCATATGAATAAAAAAACTTTTTTTTAATTGTTTTTTTTTTTTTTTTGGGGGAAAATAATTTTCAGAAAGACAACGTGTATTATAATCTGGCGTTAAATGAGTTTTTATTAATAAATCCTTGTATGTGGAAGGGGTAGTGAGAGATATATTTTTTGAGAGGTTATCACGTCCCGAGTATATACTTTTATGAAGGTTCTACTATACTTTTTTAACATAAATATTATTTAATGTTAAGCGTTGATTCATGCGTATGTATGTATGTAAAAATAATTGATAATATATATTTTTAATTCGAAATTATTAACTCTATTATGTACGCGTTATCTAAAATAGTTCTGATTTACACATTTACTCGAACTTAATTAAGTTAACTAAGTGTATATATATAAAGTTAGATTAAGTAATAACATTCAGGTATCAAATCTTTTCACAGACATTCACAGTCATTTTAGTATTTCAATTTTCTAATATTTTTTCTTGTACATTTAATCTACTCTTTGGCCTTTGGCGTCCGTTACATCATTCAATTGAGTATTATTGATTGTTTGTTTTTATTATCTATTGTTGGTCTAATAGATTAACTACTATATGATATAATCTTTTCTAAGATAACTTTTTATCTACCACGTCACTGTTTGATCTTTACTTCACACATACACAGTTTGGCGTCGCGTCGCTGGCATCGCTACGACGCCTGTTGCTGTGAGACGAAGCCCAAGGCGCGGGTGTTAGTGACGTCAGAACATGTATATGTATGTATATTTAGCTTATTGGCTTTCGTCAGTCGTATTTATAAAAGAGATAAAAAATATGTATAACAATCATAATAATATTTTAACTGGAACTGGTACAAACAACAGTTGCCAGGAGTTTATTTATCTTAATATTTATTTAGAGCTTAAAACAACAATATTGTTACATTTCTCTATACGTGGATTGATCAATATTATTCGTTACAAAATAGAAAGAAAAAATTTAAATAAATAATTTTCCTCAAAAATTTATTTTACAATCAAATAATTATCCTCTTATACGACCATTGCTGGATGAAACCATTCATGCTTTTGCGAAATATTTATATAAATTTTCCGCAAAAATACTACTCTATAATTGCGACCATTTTTTTAAAGAGAAATTATAAATATAAACATAAGTATTATTTTCTTTACTATTTTAATCTTGGCTTGATTTATACATTAATTATAATTGCATAAGTATTTCAGGTAATATGTAGGCAGTTTTAATTTGTTTATTTATAAATATTAGTGTTGGGTAACGATTTTTTCGTTAAGGTATAGTTACGTTATTCAAACCTATAAGGAAATTGATTTTTCTAAGTATAGTTACCTGTAAGAGTAACATACATTTCTTTGCGTTTTAAATAACATTTTTGTAAATTTAGCAACACTAAAATATTTCTGCAAATTTCTGGTAATTTTGTAGTGAAATAATTTTTAATATAACAAATTAATGAGTGTCGTTGCAATTTATTGTTTTTCGTTATGCATATACCTGTTATGTATGTACCTGTAATGCCATGTTTAGACGAAAAAAAACACCAACACGGTTTCATTTAAAAACACTTCGTATTTTAAAATGTATTGGGTTTGTTATTTATATTTATAAAACAAAAAACACGATGTTGCTGTTTTGTCTTTCTGGTTTAAACACGGCCAGTGCCATAGCGAGGGATCGTTGCGCCTCTGGTGAAAACTGAAAATAGCACCCCCTGTTGTAATTGACGACATTTTTTTATTCTTATCATGATTTTCCCATTCCTAAAACTAATACTGAACACGACAAAACGGTTACAATTTTTTGGAGCTGTAATGAAATAAGTACTGTTGTATTTTAAATGAGTTTCGCAAAATGCTTCGAAGGTTTTTGCGACAAAGTAATATTCTATTTAATTCATGACATTGGAATATACTATTAATAGATCAATTTTACAAAAAATATATATACATTTACAAAATATACTCTTATTCTGGTAGCTTTTGAGTTGCCTTAAAGTCTCTGTAAATACAGTTAAAAAAATATTTACATATTTAGATACATCTAAATGGTAACATGCAATGATGTGTATATATTTACATGTCAACAAAGATTATCTATATATATGTTTATTTTATTGACTATATAAACCAGTGGTTCTCAAACGAGGTGCTGCAGATGCATCAAAAAATATTGAAGGATGAATAAAAATATATTATGATACTATAGAGTGCTGTGAATTATTGTATTTTATAAAGGTGCAACAGCGGTGTGCAATGCAGGTAAAGTTGCCATACGTCCTCTTTTGAAGGACATCCGGGGGGATTTTTCAAATGTGTTCGGTTTTTTTTAAGAAGATGCGATTTTGATTATTAAAGCTTTTGCCTCGAGTGACATTTTAGTATGGGTGGTAGATATCTGACCTCTTTTTAAATGAATTAGCCCTCTTTTCACATCTTGACATTCTGGTAACACTAAATGCAGGTTCTCTTTACACGTATGTTTATGCCACTCTTATATTGAACCCCTACAGTGCACGCGGCTGGAGTGCCATCATCTAAAAAAAAACGTTTATCTATAATAGGTAGTACGCAAAAAATCGCACAGTATCAATTTTCTATGAAAATATTAAATATTGATCCAAAATACTCGTAATATGAGATATGAATAAATAGACAAATGTAGATAATGCGTAAATTGAAAAAGCGTGTCTACTACGACATAACACTGGTAATATGAATTTAATAATTCTGTAAAATAAATATTGTGAAAGAATTAAAAAGATTTATTCTTCATTAATATTTTATTACCCTTCACACGATTGATTTTTATATTTTATCATCTACTAATCAGAACCAACAAAGAAAGTTTCATTAAAATCAGTCAATACACATACACAACATATTTTTCCATATTTTGATGATAATTTTTACTAAAAAATCTTCTCCATGTAAAATAATAAAATGCGCGTTTGTGAAAAATAGGTAAAAAATCAATAATAAACGTTTGAAAAAAAATCGCAGTACTTGGATAGAGGCGATTCAGTTCTACTATTCTTTTTATAATAATTTTTTGCGTTAAATCCGCCATTATGAGAATATTTACGGTGAAAAAGTGCAATGCAGATACATATATATGTGTATTTCGCTTCGTTTTCAAAACTACCTTTCATTTTGAACATCGATTGCGAGAGAAGGCTGGGAATTAGCCGAATAGAACACATAACATTTTTTACGCAGTATTTCATTTAGAATCTTTAATTCCTGTTGTATTTTTTTCTCTGAACAATAGTGCGTATGAAAAATGAGAAAAACTGTGATAAATTTCATTCCGGGGTAGTTTTTTACGATTTAGGTGGGAACTTTTCGGATTCTTATTCCGAACCTTACTGAGAGCTCGTGGTGAAAGTCTCAAAACTTTATAATTTTTTTCTATTTGGCGAATTTTAATTTAATTACCGTGGACTATATAGTTACTTGCTGTTTCTAAGGTTAATTATTCATAATAATATGTATTTATATATACATACATTTGTATGTAATACATATTATGATAATTCTATACATATATATGCATAATAAAAATCATTATAATTTTTTTTCAGACTGCCGGTAAAAGAGACCTTGAACAAGAAGCTAAAGCCCAGCATTGGATCGAGACTGTCATTGGCGAACGATTCCCAACAGGACTGAAATATGAAGAAGCATTACGAGATGGAATTATTCTATGCAAATTAATGAACAAGTTGAGACCTGGAATCATCAGCAAGATCAACACTTCTGGGGGTGATTACAAAATGATGGATAATCTCAGCCAGTAAGTGTCCTTTGAAGATTATACAACTGTTCATAGTCTTTGCGATTACCAAACAACTATGATACTTAAAGTATGGATAAGTAAATTACACACATTAATCCGAAAATTAATAAAAATTATATATATGTAGATACCTACTTGAGAAACTAGTTATATTTTATGTTTTAAAACTGTATTTTACATTTCATTAAATTCCATATTATTATCTTATAAAATAATCAACTGCAAGCTTTAGGTCGCGGGCTGTATTCGAGGGTCAAATGGACCGCGTATTTATGTACGTACATTTGTACATATACACATATACTGCTATATATCAATCATGAATAATGCTTTACTTTCTTATTAGGTTGTATATTTTTATTATTATTTATTTTTGAGACTATTTTTTATGAAGAAACCTGTTAATGAATGCCTCTGAATAAATTTTTGTACATATACTGTATGTAGATGTAAATATTGTAGCTCAAAAATCTAAGTATGTATCTTGAATCTAGAACCTTGTTATTTAATTTTTGTATTTATTTAAAATTAAGTCATAATTTTATAATATATAAAATAATTAAAAATCCTGTAAATAAAATGTATATAATTTGCAAACATTATAATTCAAGACTAACTTAATATTGAATATCGTAAATGAAGCACGTACAGAAATGCACGACTGATCGGCTGATTCCTTGTTGTGATCGCGCAATGCGTTCATGAAATTTTTGTCCAGTCATTCGGAAAAAGTATCAAATATCAGAAGAAACTGGAGCATATCCTGTTTTTCCGAATTGTGTGTTCTCTGGATACTTATACTTGACGACTCAAATATCCATATATAATTCTTATTGGTCTTGAATTTCATCCATTTTGAACAAGGTTTTTCTCCGGATAATGGAGTATTTTTTTGTAATACTGCCGTAATATGAGATTATACATTTGCAAACTAAAACAAGAATTCTGCAAAATAAGACAGATGAAGAGTCGTCGGAGGTTTATGGTGGCAGCTAATTATAAATCACATTTAGGAATAGTTTGATTAACAGTGTTTATTTTTGTATCAGGTTCCAAAAGGCGTGCGTCAAGTATGGAGTGCCAGACGTCGATCTTTTCCAAACAACTGATTTATGGGATATGAAAAATATTGCGTTAGTCACTACTACTATCTTTGCTATTGGCAGAACTGTGAGTATAAACTTTCAGCATATAGAAGTCGAAGTAAACATGTAATTTTTTTGAGTATTATTATTACCATATTTTAAAATAAAAATTCAAAGGAATTCATTGATACATCATCTTACAGGGAATATAATCCAATTTTTGTGTGTAGAATTCAGAATTTTTGTCCGTTTGTAATGTTAGTTTGTTTCGAGTAAACTTGAATATTACTGAACCGAATTGATGAGACTTTTACTGTTACAAGAATTTAGGATAGATATCACTACAGATTATGTTTTTTCTCCAGTAATTGATAATGTAAAACTAGTAATGGGCACCTAGAGATGACACTTGCTAATGATTACTACGATACAAAAGTTATAAAATAAATAATCGTAAAATTTGAAACAATGTAAAGCAGATGCTACAATAATATAAAAATTAATAAATTAATTATACTAATAATTAGTTAAATGTCAAAATGGTGGACAATTTAAGCTGTTTTTAAATTAAGTGTATATGATTCAGTAACGGCAGTATTCAAATATCAACAAATATTTATAATTTAGTAGATATATTTAATTAACCAAGAATCCAACAGTGGGGTATGATCCAAGACTGGTGCCAGTATCTTAATTTTGTATACCGTATTTTTTAATTAGACGAAAAAGTAATCTACTTATACATTTTCTTTCAATTTCGTTATTATTATATTCAGGCCTACAAACATCCAGAGTGGCGTGGACCTTGTCTAGGCCCTCGTCCTTCTGAAGAGAATCGGCGAGAATGGACCGAGGAACAACTGAGGGCTGGTGAAGGCGTGATTGGTTTACAAGCAGGGACTAATAAAGGAGCTACACAATCCGGACAAAGCTTTGGAGCCACTCGAAAAATCCTGTTAGGAAAATAGAATCATAAATCAAAATAATATAATTTTCTCAATATGTTAATAACAAATTAACAAAATAGCTCGATTTTTTAAATTATAAATACACTGTACTACATTAGTTCTATTTTCGAGAGGAGAAAATATAATAGTGTGTGGACGGGAAAAATGTATTAACTAACAATTTTTTGAAATTTTTATTTTTGAGTACTTATTATATTTAATTTCCTTGTGAAAAGTCAGTACTTATATTATAGAAATAATAAATGGCCTTTTGATGTAGTAGATAACATTTTATCATTCTTGATAATCAAAAATTATAGCACAGAAATTATAGCTTTTTTGAAAGAGTTTTCTTACATTTCTTTTAACTTTTATAATTTATCTAGTAATTGTCAAATTCAAAATATTTATAATAAGACAGTGGCGTCTTCGTGGATAAAATGTAATAAAAATCGGACCTCTTGAGATTTTTTAACTAAACGGTAATTTTTATTGTTTTACTTCTAGTATTGTTTTTTCATTGAATAAATACTAGATTAATAATATCGCAAACCGGAGATTTCGGTACTATTAGTGGTAATATTTATGTCTAAAATTAATAAATGTGCTACGCTACTGATCTATGAGATATTTTTTTAATTTTTCTGAGAACAACACAAAATATAAAAGTTACTTATTATTTTATTATAAATATTTTAAGAACTCTTGACAGTTATCAGTTCTGATAAAAATTTTAATGGATATGTAATATAATGTAGGTATTGTTAAATTTACAAAATTAATCAGTTGAAAAATATATACATTAAAAATATTAGTTTTTATTAAGAATTAATTATTACACTGATAACTTTTAACTAACCAATTATCATTTTTTTATTTACTCACATGACGCTTCAAATGTATTTATTTTTGTAATGCATAGGTACTTACCTGTGTATAATATTGATAATGTTACATTATATATTTTTGTAATAAATTATACTAAAAATAAATAACTGAAAGCAAAAATTGTTTTAAGTATATTTAATTAATTATTTATATTTTTTCACGCATAGTTGTTATAACAGTTATTAAGGTTGTGAATCAAAAAAGAATACTTAATTTTACAAATTCGCGACAGGTGTGTCATAATATAACTTATTAAAATAACTCAGCAGAAATTAAAAATTGATTTCATTCATATCTCATGTAGCCCAGCTTCCGTGGTCAATGATTGGCTAACGTATGAAATAATTTAAGTTGGTATTTCTATGTAGGCGTTTATTTAATGCGTTTGTACTACTGATTTAAATAATAATATTATTTTTAAAGATGGCTTCCTCTTATTCTAACCATCAATATTAATTCTAAATATTTAAATATTGAACAAAATAAATGTGATTATCAGTGCCTTACATGTGATCATTATTTTATTGCTTAGATAGATCTTTATAAAATATTAATTTAACTAGAAACAGTGTTCATATATTAGATTAAGAGTTAAGTAATAACAGATGGGTCATTTAATATTGAAATTGGAGGAATTGTTATTATGGAATTTAGAACATTTGTTATATATTTATAAATATTATTATCTTCTCACCAACAGTACGCAGATATATTAATAAAGAACATGTGTTGTCGTAAATTTGCAATGCTATTTTAGTGTTTGTATAAGTGTACTATTGAATTTTTTGTGTACACAGTATTTTGTGTAAACAGTACAATATTTTTAATATAATCTTTTGAGTAATCAATGGACTGTTATCAAATATATTATGTTTACATAAATAAAGTCAAGTATCACAACAGATGTTTGAAAAAATGTCAACATTACCTGTATTGGTTGAATCTGACACATCAGGTTTGTAAATGTTCATAATACTTACAAAATGAAGTGTAGAAACATGTATACATTTTCAGCAGCTAGTGAATGTCGAAGTGTTACCGACAGTGTAGGTAGTCATAGCGATGTGTCAGGTAATACGGCTGTTACTACCGGTGGCATGTCCACCAGTGCAGGAGCTCGTACAGCACGCATGGACATTGTTTGCGTGCTTGATATTTTACAGCCGGAAAAACAATTTGAACGGAAAAAAGCTTTAGAAGAAGTAAAACAAGCTTGTAATATGGTCGGTGCAGAACATCATCATGTTCAAGTAAGTAATATGTTATTTTATTTCATATTATAATAATTCTTAGTGAATATTTTTATGCACAGTTTAAGAAATTGGATTTTGGTGAAACAAATGTACTTGAAATATTTTACAATGCAGATGTAGCAGTTGTAGATTTGTCCCTCCAATTACAACAAAGTTCTTTGTTTTATCATTTGGGTGTTCGTGATA
The DNA here is from genome assembly GCA_961205875.1 of Sialis fuliginosa. Lineage (NCBI taxonomy): Eukaryota > Metazoa > Arthropoda > Insecta > Megaloptera > Sialidae > Sialis > Sialis fuliginosa. The sequence goes on from OY540812.1 coordinate 17,577,445, forward strand.
GTTTTGGAATGCGCCAGAACGTTTTATTAATTCACGATACTGATCCTGAAGCTACATTAAGATTAAAGGTATTATCAGTAATATTTAGCATAATTAAACTTAAATTAAATCAAATTTTTGTTTGTTATTTCAGCTATCTTGTGGAAGTTATATTTTAGTACCTTATACAATATCTGAAAATGGTGATTGTGTTGTAAGTGAAGTACCTGGAACTGCTGTAGACATTATTCCCGACAGTAAAAAGAATACTTTATCATTTCGATTAAAGAAATTTCTTCAAGATGTAGAAATACAATCAAAGTATGTATGCTATTTTTTTACTCCAATATATTTTTTTTACTACAGCATAGTATTAGATAAATAAACGAAATTTTTGTTATCTATAAGAGCAGATTCTGTATGAACAAAGGGGATAATTATTTTTCCTTAAAACAGTTTAGAGTTTTAATTATACTCTAAAATAAAATCAAATTATTGAAATTACTCCTCTTCTCTCAAGAAAAAAGTAACAATGATCTCAACCAATTTTTGTTTGAACATGAAATATTTTATTTTAGAGCTCACATGAAGGAAAAATTTCTTTCTGATTTACGTAAAGCAAGAGAAACATACACAGGAGAAGAGTTCTCGAAAATATTGCATAACATGAGAAAACGTCTTGATGATCCCAACGTTTTATCTGGTGATGTTATTTATAACATGTTGATATGTTTTCGTGAAATACAAGATTATGATGCTATGGTTCAATTAGTTGATGATTTACAAACAGTCCCGAACAAAAAGAATTATGTGAAAAATTCAGCTATTTCTTACCTGTATGCATTTGCATTAAATCGGTATGTAAATAATTAATCTATGTCTGTATATTTATTTGTTATTCTAATTTAAACCTTTTAAGACGAAACAAAGAAGGAGACAGAGAAAAAGCATTAAGTGTATGTAATAAAGCACTTGAAAAAAAAGAAAACCAGTATCCAGATATGCTGTGTCTCTTTGGACGGATTTATAAAGATAAATTTGTTGAGTCAGGTCACCGAGATAAAGATAGTTTGAAATCAGCTATACATTGGTATAGGAAAGGTTTTGATATTCAACCAAATGAATTTGCTGGTATTAATTTGGCAACTTTGTTAGTTATTGATGGCAATGAATTTAGTAAATCGAAGGAATTACAACATATCGGTAAATTAAAAAAAAATGTGTGAAAAGTATTGTACTTACAGTTTTTATTTTGTTGTAGGAATGGTATTAAATAATTTAATAGGAAAGAAAGGCAGTTTATCATCACTAACTGAGTATTGGGATGTAGCAACTTTTTTTGAAATATCTGTACTTGCAACCGATCATGCAAAAGCTATACAAGCAGCTGAATGTATGTTTAAGTTGAAACCACCTAATTGGTATCTGAAATCAACGATTGGTAACATTACTTTAATTGATAAGTCTAGAAGAAACTCAGAAGGAAATGAATCGTCGCCAGAAGAACAAGTTTTCCAATTTTGGATTGATTTTTTTGTTGAAGCTATTAAACCCGAAGTTGGAGATAGTATTCGGTTTCCGGTAATTAAATTTTTTATAAACAGAAAATAGAAATGGTTCATTTTAACTATGCATATTTATTTTAGCTATTGATATTGGAACCGACAAAAATATATATGCCAAGTTATGTAAATATTCACTTAGGAGCTGAAGAGAAATCAATACAAATTTGGAATCTGTGTTTAGATGCAATGAAAAACAAGTGTAAGCAAGTTCACGATTGGTTATTTACGGCAAATGAAATACGTAGTGTTAGTCTTTACAAAAGGGATGAACGATGTTTGTTTCTTTATGTACACCAGAATTCAGATGATTTTCAAATGTTCTTTCCATCAATGGCATATAGACAAAGATTTTATGATATGATATTGGAAATGACAGCCGATCAAGAAGGAATGGTTATGGATTTAGATTCCGATTTAACTACTGATCAAATGAAAGTTAGTAAATGCTAATTAATATATAAAGTTTTTATTTATATTGAAATATATTTTTGGGCAGATTAATATTGATATTACATTTTTAGTATGAATATGAAACTGATGATCAAAACAAAAAAATAATCTTGGGAAAAGGAACATACGGTATTGTATATGCAGCCAGAGATTTAAATACTCAAGTACGTATTGCAGTTAAGGAAATTCCAGAAAAAAATCTTGGCGATGTTCAGCCATTACATGAAGAAATCAAACTTCACTCACAATTGCGGCATCGCAATATTGTCCAGTATTTAGGGTCAGTATCAGAAGATAACTTTTTCAAGATATTCATGGAACAAGTACCTGGAGGAAGTCTTTCTCAATTGTTGAGATCGAAGTGGGGTCCGTTAAAAGAAAATGAATCAACGATTGGTTATTATACGAAGCAGATTTTAGAGGGATTGAAATATTTGCATGATCAAAAAATTGTTCATAGGGATATTAAGGGTAAAGTGTTTTTAAACATATTTTTAAAATGATTTTCACATTTTCATAATTATTTTAGGTGACAATGTGTTAGTAAACACATACAGTGGTGTTGTAAAAATATCAGATTTTGGAACTTCTAAACGATTAGCTGGTATTTGTCCTAGTACAGAAACTTTTACTGGAACATTACAATACATGGCTCCGGAAGTTATAGACAAAGGACAGCGAGGTTATGGCGCTCCGGTAAGAATAATTATTACAGTCTGTTTAATAAGAACATGACCGACATAACTTTTCAGTTGAGTTTTACAGCGCTTTATTATTAATAAAAGTAGTCCAATCACTGTCCTGTCAATTATTGTGATTATTATTTGAGGTTATAAGTTTGTAAACAAGTTCAAATACTCTCACATAATAAGAAAATAACTTGTCACAGCGATAATAGGGCCTTGTAGAAAATAACTATGATGTGTTTATCCTGTTTGATATTTTTCATGTCTTATGGTAGATCATTGACGGTGTTTTTTTTTTATCAACTGGTTCACAAATACCTTTAACTATTTCATGTATTTTGTGGCTGCTTTCTGTGATATTTTTGTTGTTTGCAATACTCAAAATTAAATTAATTTCCTTTCTGTAGTGGACAATACTTTCTACCTGCTTGTTCATATGTTTTCAAACACCTATTTTCCTGGTTTTGCTCATATTAGACTGTATGTTTATTTATTTGTAGTTTTTTATTTAATGAACTTCTTTTATTTCTGAATATTTTTATTTCAGGCCGATATTTGGTCTCTTGGATGTACAGTTGTAGAAATGGCTACAGGAAAACCACCATTTATTGAGTTGGGATCTCCACAGGCAGCTGTTTTTAAGGTTGTATAAATATTTTTATATTTATGGATGAATAATTTCAAAGATATTGTACGTAGTAAATCTTTTTGATCAAAATGCAATTATTTTCTGTAGGTAAAGGTTATTTAAAATTAATTAATATATTTTTTGCATACTTTATGATATGAATACTGCAGAAAATATTTTATTAGAATTACAATAGCTTCTTATAATTGAAAAATGATCATAATGCATATTATTTATGCCATATATTTTTAAAAACTGATGACATTAGTATTTTAATGTTGAAGAATGAGAATTGCTGATGTGTTTATAAAAAAAAAACAGTGAATTAAAATAATTCTTGTCAACAGGTTGGATATTATAAAATACATCCAGAAATTCCTCAGGAATTATCAGACCGTGCGAAAAACTTTATATTATGCTGCTTTGAACCTGATCCAGATAAAAGATCTGCTGCTGCAGAATTACTTGAACATCAGTTTTTGACTGAGTGAGAGTTGTTATGTTAAATTATTAATTTTAAAATTCTTAAAAACTAATGCCTATTAAAATATTCTTAAACCTTTAATGTTAATTTTGTAATGGAATAATCTTATTTGGATATAAACATGTGATTTAAACACATTTTTACTTATGAAAAAATCATTATTTATTTGTTAAGATCTGCAAAAAAATAAAAATCCAATAAAAAAAAGTTCCTGTGAACATTTTATCGATACATAAGAGTTAACATATAATTTTAGTTATTTCAATTATTTTTTGTAGAAAAAAGAAAACATCTCGTTTATCTACATCTGCTGAATTTAGTCGCAGTATTTCTGTACCAGCAGAAAGAATAATGAATCGTTCATTGGATCGAACTGTAAATCATTTTGTCTCAAATGCAACGCCTGTATCACCTGAAATCGAGTAAGTGAATTAGATATTAGCATTTTGCTTTGTATATTTTGAAATAAAGGGGCATGTGGATTTTTAGGCATGAAGTTGTTAGTGTACATACATACAAATAATATTTATACAACTTTTATTTATTTGATAGTGGCTGTATATAAGAAAGGCTCTAGTTATTTTACAAAATTATATATATTTCAATGAACTATTTCAGCTGTTATTTGTACATTAAATATTATTTGATAAATGGTTTTGGTTGATTTAATGTTTTATTACATGTTAAAGTACACTGGTATCATGTTAAAACTAACAGTATTAATAATAAAACAATTCACAAATGTTGAAATTCCTATTGCGGTGAAATTCTATTATTTGTCAATTATAAAAATTAAATTATTAAAATAAATCGGTCAATGAAGAAAAAATATGTAATACATTTTTTTAACATTTGTATTTTAATTTTTTTTTCAGTTTTAGCCTAAAAGATTATAGAATACTATACAATAATTTTGATATTCAATTTAAGAATTGAACATTTTTTGTTTGTTTTATATATGAATAATATATTTTATTACATTATTATTTAATACAAAAGTATTCTATAATTTTTACATACATCTGTTATTCTAATACACGTTTAACTAGTATTTACTAATACAAAAAATATTATTTTCTAGAATTCTAGTGGACTCTGATTGTGATGATTAGTAAGTTGAATTAATTTATTAGTTTTAATATCTCTGTATCAAAACTTTAAACACAAATACACTCACAAAAACATACATAAATACAAATGATATCAAATATTTATCTTTTTTCCTTTTTATTTTATTGGAAACATCAAATTACCATTTGACAAATTATGTTTATATTAATTTAATTAAAATGTCTTATTTATCTCTGAAAGATAACAATATCCTGTGTAATAGTTTTATGTTATTATACACGTTATAAAATATATATTATTAAATTATTTAAAAAAAATATGATAAAATTGTAGTTTAACATGAAGTAAGTTTTCTGTGTGAATATTGTATAAATGATAATATAACCCATTAAGTGCTTATGCAATTAAATAATAATATCAAAAGTCTTTTTTAATTGTTTTGCTTATTCAAATTCTAATTTATACATATTTTTGCTTTGCAATATTTTTTTAAATATGTATAACTAAAACATGAAGAATTAAATAATATGCAGTTGATGGGTCTACCAAAACGTTTTTAAATAACAAAGTGTATTTTTAATGTTAAATAGATTTATAGGCAATACCATTGAGTAAAGAATAACAAGAGAAACAACGCAATGTATTTTGATGAAACGGGGACGATGTTCCAAGCTCTAGATGGCAGCACTCAAGCCATCTTACAATCGGAACTTGAACTAACTTATTATCCAAGATACAAAATTATCCGTCCCGTACCCCTCGCTTGACAGCTCTCTAAGCTTAAGCTCCGCCTTTACGGCCTTTACCCAAACCAGTTTAATATATATATTACCATATATTAATCTACTAATATGTCTCATCCTGAATTTTTTGATTAACCAACTGAAATGTAGGTGGCAGTACCAGTACTGAATATTGTATTTAGCCAGCAAACAAACCTTCAAGGTCATATATTTATTTGAATTGGTATTCGTTCAATCATGTTCAATGTTTGTATACCTTAGTGAGCGTTCAGTAAATATCTATGTAAAAAATGCTTATGTTCAACTATATTATTAATTTATTTTGTTTATTTCTGTTGCTTCTTACCATTTTTATTTGATTTTTACTACTTAATTTTGTTTTAAATTTTATTAATTTCCTTTTCACGTATAATAACTTGAATTTAAGTACTTATAGTTTTACTTCGATAAAGTTCGATAGTTTAATTATACGAGTATATTAATCTACTAGTAGATTAATATATGGTTTAATTAAACTTGTTAAGACTTATCAATCACATCACAATGAAATACTTGTAACTATGTTAATCTATCCTTAATATATATAAAGCTCAACGTCTCTCTGTCTGTCTGTCTGTCTGTCCGTTCGTGCGCTTATCACTCGAAAACCACTTATCCGATTTACCTGTTTTTTTTTAATTCATAGGTACGTTCTCTGGCCAGGTTATAGGCTATATTTTGTTACATTAAGTAACATAACAACTAAGCAGTGACAATAATAGTAAATCAAGTCGGAAAAATTTTTGCCGTCGGCGCGCTGTTTTGTAATACGCTGCCTAAACCGTTCAATATTGAACAAAATAATGTATTAAAGAATTGTGTAGAATCAAAAGTTCTACAGTAAAGTCCACGACACCATATGTCTAACTTTTATATTTAAGCCACAATGACTGCTTTTATGTTACAAAGAAAACATAAAATATTTGGGTTCTGTTTACATGGACTTATGACCAGCAAAACATTAATCCATATCGAAATAAATGATTTTATCGTCATAAGCACTTAATGTAGATATAATTTGCCCTTTACAGCATCCAATTTGGTCGTATAGTTTAGAAAATATCTTAAAATAAATTTATAAAGGTAACATATTAAATGTATGGTGTCGTGCCGCATCGAAGCGATGTACAACAGACTGGATTCGCTTACTCTCGGTAGATATTCGGATTCCCTCGACTGATCGTCGTGAGTTTATTTTGTTTTCAATAATTAACATTTAAATTTAAACAGAACACAAATTATTTGTACTTTTTTCTTCTGATTCGTTTTTGTTACGTAATTTAGGTTTTGATATGTTATTATTACAATAATAACTAATCGTACTTTGTACTTAATTAATTAAACTATATTTTTCAAAAATCCTAAACAATAATTCCGTAGTCTACGCGAGCGAAGCCGCATGGGCACTGCTAGTCCTTAATATATATAAAGCTCAACGTCTCTCTGTCTGTCTGTCTGTCCGCCCGTTAGTGCGCTTATCACTCGAAAACCACTTATCCGATTTACGTGGTTTCTTTTTGAATTCATATGTACATTCTCTGGCCAGGTTATAGGCTATATTTTGTTACGTTAGGTAACATAACAATTAAGCAGTGACGATAATAGTAAATCAAGTCGGAAAAAAATTTGCCGTCGGCGCGCTGTTTTGCAATACGCTGCCTAAATCGTTCAATATTGAATAAAATAATGTATAGAAGAATTGTGTAGAATCAAAAGATCTACAATAAAGTCCGCGACACCAACTTTTGTATTTAAGCCACAATGACTGCTTTAATGTAAAAAAGAAAATTAAAAATATTTGGGTTCTGTTTACGTGGACTTATGACCTGCAAAACATTAATCCTTATCGAAATAAATGATTTCATCGCCATAAGTACTTAATATAGATATAATTTGCCCTTTACAGCATCCAATTTGGTCGTATAGTTTTAATAGTTTAGGAAATATCTTAAAATAAATTTATATACTTACTAGCAGTGCCCACGCGGCTTCGCTTGCGTAGACTACGGAATTATTGTTTAGGATTTTTGAAAAATATAGTTTAATTAATTAAGTACAAACACGATTAGTTATTATTGTAATAAAAACCAAACAACACTTAAATTACCTACCTAACAAAAACGAATCGGAACAAAAAGTAGAAATAATTTTTGTTCTATTTAAATTTATAAGTTAATTATTGAAAACAAAATGTGATCATTTCCTCTGCCCTGCGTCTACTTGGCACGCTCCCTCCTTCCCGCACGCCGCGACAGGGGTCATCATCGCGCGAATAGTATGTTCCCGTATATACATATATTTCGATATTTTCAAAACTACCTATACGACCAAATTGGATGCTGTAAAGGGTAAATTATATCTACATTAAATACTTATGACGATGAAATCATTTATTTCGATAAGGATTAATATTTTGCAGGTCATAAGTCCACGTAAATAAAATATTGTAAATTTTCTTTGTAACATAAAAGCAGTCATTGTGGCTTAAATATAAAAGTTAGACATATGGTGTCGCTGAGTTTATTGTAGATCTTTTGATTCTACATAATTCTTGAATACATTATTTTGTTCAATATTGAACGGTTTAAGCAAAGTATTACAAAATAGCGTGCCGACACGACGGTAAAATTTTTTCCGACTTGATTTACTATATCGTCACTGCTTAGTTGTTATGTTACCTAACGTAACAAAATATAGCCTATAATCTAGCCAGAGAATGTACCTATGAATTAAAAAAGAAACCAAGTAAATCTGATAAGTGGTTCTCGAATGATAAGCGTACTAACGGACAGACAGACAGACAGAGTTAGACATTTTATTGCATTTTAGGAGACTTACCTAAAGACACCCCACTTATTGAGATAAGGGAGAAAACAAAATTTGAGTAGATTTTTCAGTTTACAGGACGGGGTTAAAAGCTACATTCTGGAATTTTTTTGATAGTTTAGAACAGTGGAGGGGGGGGGGGGGATCTAATAACGACTTTGAACGCAGATATATCGTGACTGAAAGGTTAAAATCAAAAGGTCCTAAGATATTTTTTATTGCATTTATAAGTAACTAGCTGGGCCCGCGCTTGCACTACGGAATTATTGTTTAGGATTTTTGAAAAATATAGTTGAATCAAATACAAACACGATTAATTATTATCGTAATATTAACTAATCAAAACCTAACGTACCTAAAAAAAAAAACAAATCAATTAAATTACAAATAATTTTTGTTCTGTTTAAAAAAAGTTAATAATTGAAAACAAAATAAACAACTGCCGGCCGAACGCTGAATCATCCCTCTCCCCGCGACATTTCATCATAGTTCGCACGAATTGCCGCGAATAATATGTTATTGTATTTATATTTCACGTTATTTCCTAAACCAAAAGACCAAATTGGATGCTGTAAAAGGCAAATTATATCTACATTACGTACTTATGGCGATTAAATCATTTATTTCGATAAGGATTAATGTTTTGCATGTCATAAGTCCATGTAAATAGAACCCAAATATTTTATGTTTTCTTTGTAATATAAAATCAGTCATTATGGCTTAAATATAAAAGTTAGACATATGGTGTCGCTGACTTTATTGTAGAACTTTTGATTCCACACAATTCTTTAATTCAGTATTTTGTTCAATATTGAACGGTTTAGGCAGCGTATTGCAAAACAGCGCGCCGACGGCAAATTTTTTTCCGACTTAAATCAAGTCGGAAAAAAATTTGCCGTCGGCGCGCTGTTTTGTTAAGCAGATAATAGTGCGATTTACTATTATCTGCTTAACAAAACAGCGCGCCGACGGAAATTTTTTTTCCGACTTGATTTAAGTCGGAAAAAAATTTGCCGTCGGTTAGTTGTTATGTTACCTAACGTAACAAAATATAGCCTATTACCTGGCCAGAGAATGTACTTATGAATTAAAAAAGAAACCACGTAAATCGAATAAGTGGTTCTTGAGTGATAAGCGCACTAACGGACAGACAGACAGAAAGAGAGACGTTGAGCTTTATATATATATTAAGGAAGAAAATGTGAGTATACTTTTCAGTATATGGGAAGGGGTTTCAAAAAAAATAATTTAAAAAAATCTCATCATGTTTTTGGGTTATCAATCTACGTCTGTATACCAAATTTCATCTTAATAGATATAAAATTTCTATAGACAGACAGACGGACGGACAGAATCTTAAAAAACTGAAAATTATATAAATTAAATATCGAACTAAAAATAAGGAAAATGTAAATACGATATAATATGAATTTAATTATTTAAAAGATTAGCAACAAAAATTAACGAATTAAGATCAGTATTAATCAGAAATATATAAATATTATCATATATTAATCTACTAATAATTGTTATAATGAAATCAAATATATTTTAATTGTTTACTATAAATGACAACAATAAACATAAGAACGAATTCCATACATATACAAATTAAACTGACGTGACGTATAATTCCATATTTTTCACCCGCACCAACCCCGCTTTCTTCTCTAATATTTATTTTATTTTGCTTTATGCTTACTTACAATAGACAATAACTGCTCTATGTTCATACCATAGATAAAATAAAATATTGAGAATGCTGACCATAGATGGAATTATATTTCAAGACGTGTCGCCATCTAGGTATTTTTTTTGTAATCATATTCATAGATTGGAACCCTGTGTGGCGCCATCTAGTATTCTGTATATTTGAAACTCATGATGGGACATATTAGTAGATTAATATATGATATTACTAGTTTCTGTTCATGTTATTGTAAACATCGACGCTTAACTATTTCACACGTTGTGACTTGTGATTCGTATTATTATTTTATTTTTAACCTTCCGTCGGGCGCGACTGATATATTTGATACATTTCTAACATGAATAAGTATTTATATGTAATTGAAAAAGTTATGTTAGTAGTTGGAAAATTTATTGGTATAATAAATGTATTATTAAAATTAAAATAATGAACAAACTCTTTTTTAGGGTTCCGAAGAAACCCTATTAATCTCACTTTGTCGTCCGTCCGTCCGTCATTATCAGTCAAAGCAAAATATCTCGTTAACTATATAAGCGAATAACTTGTTTTTACTGAACATGTAAAATAATGTCTTCTAGTAAAAGATGTACTTTGTTGAAAAAATAATTTTTCAGGGTTGATGCTAAAGAGAAGCTAGGTAAACAAAATATTTTTTTTATATCAAGGCATGTGGCACGTTAAAATGTATAACCAAACCAGTGGAATTTGACGCTTTTTCTTATTTTTTTTTTAAATCAAAAATTGCGCTAGCAGGGAGCTTTAAAGCAAATCAAAAAAAAAAAATTGTTTATCAAGACGTGTGGGATATCAAAATGTAGATTTCAATAAGTAAAATTTGACCCTATTTTTTTATATATTTTTTTCTAACTCAAAAATAGCGCCAGCAGGAGGCTAAAAGCATTTTTTAATTTTGTCCCCCCTCTACCTCGGTAACTACTGGTTCAAAAAATCTGCAAAAATTTTGTAACGTGGCTTTAGTGAGACTACCAACGACAAATACTAAAGTCAATTTTAAATTTTGGAATAATAGGGACGGGTGTCAGAATTTTTAATTTTAATTTTCATATCTAGGCATGTGGGTTGTCGAAATATAGATCTCAATTAGTAGAATATGACCATATTTTTTATTTTTTTTCTAACTCAAAAATGGCGCCTGTAGGAGGCTAAAAGTAGTATTTTATTTTGTCCCCACCCCCCTCTAACTTTGTAACTACTGGCTCAAAAAATCTGAAAAAAATGGTAATGAGGCATTAATATTTCACCCCCTGTCACATATGAAGAGTTGTAATTGGTTTCATTGGATCCGGCGGGAAAAATACCACGTGGGTAGGGGTTTTAGGGGGAAAATCAACCCCCTAATTTGCATGGGATTCGAGATATTTACAATTTTGTATAATGAATGAAAACCAAAAAATAAAATAAAACATTTATATTTCACCCACATTCTCATATGAAGGGTTGTTTAAGTTTCATTCGATCTGACGAGAAAAATACTATGCGAGCGAGGGTCAACAACCCCCTATCTTACATAGGAACCGAAATATTCCGTACTTATATTATAAATGCGAATGTGGGTCTATCTTTCTGTCTGTTACTTTTTCACAGCTAAACCGATCTTAATGAAATTTGGCTGGGAGAAAGCTTGCATTCTGAAGAAGAACATGGGCATAACACTTTTTTGGGTAACGGTTATTTAACCCATTAAGGACCAAAATAACAATTTTTTTCGTCAATCTTTGAGCTCCAAACTTATTAAGAATAACGGAAGTAATATAAATAAAAGTCATGTATTTTACTATTTTCGAGTGTGCTCTTTCGATTTCCGGGTTCAAAATTGCAATTTTTTGGCTTTGAAAAAAATATGGCGAATTTTAAGTCGAAAAGTATAAAAAAATAAGAGATTTTGTATTTTCACTTTTTTTTTCGAGTCGAAAGAGTATCAGAATTGAATTGAAACTATGATCAACGGTGATCGGAGGTATCAGAGTTTAAGAAAACATTTTTTTTCTCACCTTGAACCATTTTAAACTCACCAAAATGGTAAAAATAATAAAAAAATTTGTAAAATTCAGATTTTTTTGTATTATTCTGCGATAATCATGCTTTTATGAACTACTTATAATAAAAGTGAAATTCTATGTTAGATACACTATTACAGTAAATATTTTCACTCATTCCCCGTTTTTAATTCAATATGGTGGGGATAAAAATTAAAAAATCATCATTTTTTTCGGAATTTTTAGTGATGAGACTTTATAAACTACATGTTTTATATCTTTCAGTCATATTCAAATTACTGTGTACATTTTGGGGTGCTTTTTTATTGAGTCCCCTTGCCTCTCACTGATAGCTGACTTATTTTAGTGTTTGTTTTTGAAACACTTATCGCAAAATCTCGTCACATTCCTCACACATTATTCTAGTTCTTATTAGACAATTTGAACAAGCTTACAAAAATAAAAAAAAATTCGATGATATTTGGTCAAAAGTAATTTTAATATCTAATATTTGAGAAATAAAAAAAAAGAATTTTTAATTTTCCTTGAAGAAGATAAAAAAAATAATTCGGGCAAGACATACACGAGTGTAGGTATGCCATAAGGGTTCCGAAGTACGTACTACGTGAAATGTTTGGAACCACTTACGGGTGCATTTTTAAGTAAAAGTTAAAATATAAAAAAATGTCAAGTTCTACTAATTGAGATCTATATTTTGAAATACCACATGCCTAGATATCAAAATAAAAAATTCTATGACGCCCCTCCATATAATTCTAAAATTTAAAATTATATTGTTGACTTTAGTATTTGTCGTTGGTAGTCCCACCAAAGCCTCGTTACCAAATTTTTTCAGATTTTTTGAGCCGGTAGTTACAGAGTTAGAGGGAGGGGGGACAAAATAAAACACTGCATTTAGCCCCCTACAGGCGCCATTTTTGAGTTAGAAAAAAATAAAAAATATGGTCATGTTCTACGAATTGAGATGTACATTTTGACATACCACATGCCTAGATATGAAAATACATTTTTTTAATTCTCTTACACCCCTCCCTATTATTCCAAAATTTAAAATTATATTGTCGACTTTAGTATTTGTCGTTGGTAGTCCCATCAAAACCTCGTTACCAATTTTTTTCAGATTTTTTGAGCTGGTAGTTACAAGAGTTAGAGGGGGGGGGGGGCAGAATAAAATACTGCTTTTAGCCCCCTATAGGCGCCATTTTAGAGTTAGAAAATAAATAAAAATATGGTCAAATTCTACTAATTGAGATGTACATTTTGACATGCCACACGTCTTGGTATACAATTTTTTTTGGTTTTTTGGGATTTGCTTTAAAGCCCCCTACAGGCACCATTTTTGATTTAGAAAAAAATAGAAAAAAGGTCAAATTCCGCTTGTTTGGTTATACATTTTAACGTGCCACATGCCATGGTATAAAAAAAATATTTTTTTTACCTAGCTTTAGCTCCTTATTGCCCCCCTTGAAAAATTATTTATTCAATAAATTTGTACATATTTTACTAGAGGGTGTCATTTTACATATTCAGTAAAAATTTCAAGTTTCTAGCTGATATAGTTTACGAGCTATTTGGCTTTGAGTGAAAAGGACGGACGGACGAACGACAAAGTGACATTAATAGGGTTTCTTCGGAACCATAAAAACTTATTTTGTATATATTGTTATATGTAATATGTATCGGTCCACAATCCATATTTTATGTTTAAAGCAATGTAGATACAAAAAACCGCAGAACCATATTTTTAGTTTTGATATATTTTTATATTAATTTGAAATGAATAAAACGATCAATCTAATTTTAATTATATCATCAGTAATGTAACATCGCGTCACAATTTTAAATTTCTTACAACTTATAAAAATCTACTTTAAAGCAAAAATCTATTATATTATTGATAGCAGCAATTATCTCAAATAATTTTAACATTACATATTTTTTTTGTTTTATTTAAAAGAAAAAGATAATAAGTAACGAATAATTTCTTGCAACGTTTTTGTTGCCTTTGTATCACGTATCAGCCGACTTAAAATAATGTAAACAAGACGTTCGTAAATCATTTTAGAGGGGCGGAGCTTAGAATCTGACGATTTAGTAGAGTCGAAAACCAAATATTTCATATGTATAATTAATAATTTTTTCAATAGATACCAGCACTTCCTGGGGCTCAAATAGTGCATGGTTCATATATCTACTGCGTTTCAGCTCTCCCGTATACGTTGATTCTCTTGTTATTTTTTACTCAATGGCAATACATATTTTAACACTCTACAAATCTAATTTATTTAACAGTTTTTTTTATGCATTTTTAATTTTATTATGTTTAAACTTGCTTGTAAGTGTTAATATATGTTAACATAATTTCTTATTTCAATAATCTAAATAATATTAATCAGTCATTGTGATTAATATTATTTTGGTTTACGAGATGCTAAATATCCATGTTAACAGTAATTTGTTAACGTCAACTTAAAAGTTTTAATCTGAAATTTTTCTTATATACCTATAATACAATGAAATTATTAATTTAATCAATTAAAATATCATTGATTGTTTTGTTCTTGTTTAAATTACAGATTATGGCTCAATTCAGATTCACTTTTACAGAATTTTTTTCTTTTGTGCAATGTAATATTAGTTAAAAACTAATATCTCTATGGTTAAAACGTTTATGTGTTGTTCTTCTAGCGTTTGCAGTTAAAATTCACATTTAGTAAGACTTGGTTGCAGTTACAGAACTAATGCTAAGAGATATTTACACGAACATAATCGTTATTAAGAACCTCAACATCACTGTTAAGCTTTACTAATGAAATTTAATTAAATTATTTAATACAGCATTAATTAGGCAATTAATTTATCTAGGGCTATTTTATTTATTATATAATATATGTAGGTAGTCCAAAAAATAATCAACTTAAAGGGCCCTGGACAAAACCAATGTAAATTAGAGTACAGGTAAATTGGCTAAAACTAAAGTATGATGTAGTTCGTGACTTGTTGATCAAAAGTTACTGTGGGCATGTCATGAAATACATCATACATTAGTTTCATCTAATTTTTACTGTACCCTAATTCACATTGGTTTTGTCCAGGGTCTTATATCTTTTATAAAATATGAAAATGCTTCTGATGTAATTTAAAATAACAAAATTCTTATTTTCCTTAATATTTTTTTATAGAATTAATCGATTTTAGATTAAATAAGACTTAAAATGACCCAGATTAAAAAACTACAGTATACTTATTATTATTCCAGTGAAAATTACTCAGAATTTCACCTTTTTTATTATTTCATAAATGTAGTATAAATGTATGAATATATTATAGATATACAGTTAAATGATAGTAAAATGATTTTTTCCATTCTATTAATAAATAAATGAAATATTAAACAAATTAAAAAATAACATGGTGTCAAAATTAGAACATTTACTAAAAGTACAGTTAGTAACTTTGTTTATTTAATGAATGGGATAATGTTAAAACATGTTCTAAGAATTTTAAAAAACACGAAAGTAATAATAAAATAACGATTATTGAATATACTGTATTCATACGATTGTACATAATATTATAGTTTATTGTAGATAGATATTAACATACTAACCTAGGTACTAATAAACAATATATGTTTATTATTTTGTGATGGCTTTTTATTACAAATGTGCAGTGTGGATGGAGATGCCCCTTTGCTGCAGTCGAACACTGTAACCGGCGTTACACGTTCCAATTCATTGCTTACACCTATCTCCATACCACCACCAAATAGAGCAAATTCATTTAACAGGTAACATTCATTTATAACAATATTTTAATTAACTGTTATATGTTGAAATTCAATTTTGTTTTGTTTTGTATTGTATTGTCCACTATGTTGTACGTTTAAAGGTACGATCATTTAATTAAATTATTTATAGAGACAAAATATATTTTGCATGAATACTTTTTCAATAAGTGAGATCAAATAGTGATTAAGTCGATCATACATTTCTATTAATAAATAACCATAAATATATCTATTATTTCTATTAATAAATATATTTTTTAGTAAAATAATGTATACAAGATGTGGTCACAGTTTTTATATTTAATTAGGTTCAAATTCTCATTGAAAGTTGTGTTATTTGTTCTAACTTCTAAGCAGTCTAATTAGAAGGCATGTCCTAAGAAAAAGTAAAAATAGCTCTTTTCATAATTTATTTTATATTATCTATGTATTGTGAAATCACTTTACTAAAATCCATAGACAGCATAAACATAATTTTCGAACTACAGACAGTACTGCATGAAAAGAGTTTACTTTTATTTGAGAATAATAAAATTAAAATAAATTCAATAGTATTTGATTAACTCTTTGATACATGTTTGTTGTGGCCGGCTGACAAGCTTTTGTTTTATATTACATAAGAGAGACCGGTTGGCGATGCATATAATTCATTCAGCGCGCTGTCCTTAGAAGATCAATACAATAAATAAACTGTTTCTTCATTTAATAAACCTTTACAGATTGTAAAAAATAACAGATAACATTTGAACTAATAACAGTATTATTAAATTATAATAACATTTAAAGTACTTATTTAACAATGATGTAATTCGTAGCGTTTATTTTTTTCAATCTGTAGTAGCCCGGCATCGACACCATCGATTGATTTAGAGCCCGATTCAGATAGTTTAATTACCCGTCGTAGTTCCTCAGGGGCATTGTTGTCTCCGGAAGTCGAACTCGGTTGCGTTAATGGTGGGTCTAAAACTGACACTGAACAGGACGGATTCTACTTGTTGAAGAAAGATTCTCAACGAAGGACGACTCTGAGTAGAGTTCTGACGCAAGATGAAGCTAAAATTTGTCAGGTCTGGATGCTGAATATTCAGAAAGGTGTGAATGATGCTGAGATTGTTTTGAAAATGGTAAGCGCGTGTAGTACATTTAGAATGACTCGCATCATTGGATATTTCATCCTAATGTGTTATATATATATTAAATAATTTTTTAGTCTCATTTGGAATTACTAATGCGTGGCATGCGTGATTACATAATTGATCCCAGCAATGGTGTCCGTGCCATAGAAACAGCTATAAATTCTCTAAAAGATGCTTTGGATTGGGATGCAACAGCTATCAATCAACTTCACCTTGCTGTTTATTTATCGCAAGAAGCTGTCAATGAAGTATTGCGACTTCATTCGATTAAACCACATTGGATGTTTGCTTTAGATAATTTAGTGAGAAGTGCAGTACAAGCAGCTATTACTGTTCTATCTCCTGGTAAGTAAATCATTTAATTTTATTAAATAGTTTATATATATTGAGTCAAAGGAAAAACTAATTTTGGAATATTTCTCGATAGTGGGAAAAAGTATTTGAATATATTTAGTGTGAAATCGTTAAAGTAAATTGTTTTGTTATGAACTGTTTGAGAACTTCTGGAATAATATCTTTATTCAATATGTTAGAAAATATAAAATGAATAACAAAAAATAAAAATTACATGCACACAGAATAAATAAACTATTAGGCTTCTTCTCATAACGTTGACATCATCAACATTTTAAAATATATTTATATTATTTCTTATAAAACGATTCTAGTTATTAAAGGGTTATAACAGTATTTTAAAATTTAAATTAAATAAAAATGTATTATATCATACATTAATCAAATAATGGTTCATTGTTTTATATATACAATTATGCATAAGATTACAAAATTAAATCTGATAAAATAATTCTTAAACAATGATGCAATACATAAATTTATTTTAAAATGAAGAGTAACAACTGTTGAATTCAAAAAAGTTTTAAATAAAAGTAATTCAATTTTTTTTAATATTTAAATTGACCATTCGTAAGGTCAAATTTTTGTTAATCTATAAAGCTGTTTAAAAATTATAAGTTAATTAAACCATTACCAGTAAATATGTATTGTAGTATGTACTTAATGCTGTACACATGTGTTGAAGCCATCTGTATATGACATCATCATTATATATGTAGGATGAACTAATTCTGAAGTGTACCTTTGTTGACATTATATGTGATTGTTTTTGTTATCATATTTTATAGATTCTTTTTTAAATGAACAGTTAAGCTTTGGGAAGTTGTTCAGTTAAATGTGTTATCATTATCATCACATTATATTTATAAAAATGAAATCTTCATTGTTGTGATTTAAATATTGATTGGGATTTGATTACTATCGTATTATCGTATAGAGATGTTTATTTCTTGTGGTTTGTATGATTTTTTATTTTAGTAGTTTGATTGTTGCTCTGACTGCTTATAACTAATCGTTGAATATAAATTATTTAATCATATAATTTTTTAAAAGGGTTTTATTTTGAGAATATTCGTCTGAATATATGTATGTACAATTTATTGTACACTATTAAATTAATTTTTAACTAGAAATTAGAATTTTCTGTAAAATTTTTAGTTTTAGGACGGTAATAAAATTAAATTCATAATTAGAAGTACATATAGAAGATATAATATAATAGTAGTGACGTTAAATATAAATAAAAACAAACTTGTTTGTTTAAACGTCAAAAATTTATTAAAGAAAAGGTAACCGCAAGCTTTCGATTTGTATTTAATTTGTATTTAATTGTTATTTATTATATTTTAGCCTGACGATGATTCTGTGAATCGAAAGCTTGCGGTTACCTTTTCTTTAATAAATTTTTGACGTTTAAACAAACAAGTTTGTTTTTATAGAAGATATACCTATATTACTGCAATATATTATTATAATAATTTTTTTAACAATCAAACTTTTTTTTAAGAACTTGGAGCGAATTTGGCAGGTCAAGAAAGTCATCTAAATGTCAGATCAAGTTCTGTTGGAGGGACTTTAACTACTTCAGGAGGATCAGGAGAAAATGAAGTGGATGGTGCAACAACAGTTTCAGTCAGTACAGTCAATTCTGTAAAATCTCATAAAACGCTATCCGGTTTTAAACTCGGCACTGAATGTAATGAGCAAATTTCTGCATTGCAAGCTGAAAATCAAAGGTATATAATTTAATGTATTAGTATTAGTTTGAGCTTTTATTTAAAACATTGCAAATTTAGAAATTTAGCATTTTGGAAAAAAAATGTATAATTAGTTTAAATTAAATATATAATCAGGATATTATTCTTTTGGTTATTTTGGACAATTAAAATATTTGTCGCTTGTAATAATATGGCTGTTAGGTTTCATAATTCTAAGTGTGAAGATTTCGTTTGCAATACAAAACTCAATTTTAACAAAATTGTCACTTGGTAGTTTGGTGTCAATATGTTCAATTTTTTAAATTAATTTATATTTATTTAGGTTACACAGTATGTTGATAGATTTACAACGTTCACATCAACATTTCATTCATCAAATGATTGAAGAGTATCGTACTTTCAACATAAGTACATCAAATACTCCTTCAAGTGGTTACTCATCTTGTACTCAAAATAATATTGACCACAGTACACCTGCATCACCGTTCTTTCCTGAAAATTCAACAATAAATTTAACCCGAAGTATTCCTAGTTTACCGGCCGATAGGAGACTGACTGAGTGGCTACAAGGCTTAGGGTTAGATGTTGCTTCAATTAATAAAATTTTAGATGAACAATATTGTCTGGAAGACATCTTGTATCATGTTTCGAGAGATGATTTAAGAAGAATAAATTTAAGGTATGTAAAAATCATTGACAAAAACTTAAGCAGATATCCTACTGAGACAAGTAAAAAAATTTATTTTCGTAATTGTGGCTGTCTAAGAGTAGTTGTCTTTTTATTAAAAAAAATTTTTTTAAGGCATCTTTAATAAAAAAAATAGGTAAAAATTTCACAAAACAGGTTGTCATACAGTTTAAGAAAAAATTACATATTTTACTAGGGCCTTTCTTGAGCCTTCACAGTAGGGTTTCACAAAACAGTGTTTCTAAACCGATATTCATTCAATCACTATTTTCAGAGGTGGTATAGAACTAAAGTTATGGCGTGCCATTTTACAGCATCGTAAAGAAAATAGATTATCTCCAAGCGATATTGATTACGATAAACATGATAGCGCTGATTTAAATGTAATATGCAGTAGATGTTCTAATGGTATGATCGATGATACCATATGACATAAAAGTAACGTGTCGTTATTAATTTTCTTTTTATCGTATGTTATTTTTTCTGTTTATAGTTTATTTAAAGATTAAACACCGTGTGCACATTAATATAGTTAATTAAGTAAGCTAAATAAGTGTTCGTATTAAAATGTTTGAAACTCTACGTTAGTCGTAAATGGTTAAACTTTTAATATTTGTTTTATATATACTGCTTGAAGGTTTTTCTTTTAAATAGTGTGCAAATATCCTTTCTACATGACTGTTTATAATATTAAGAATATGTAAATATTTTTACATACATGAAGATTTGGTATTTTAGCTATCTCAATTATATAACAATTTTTTTTTATTGTAATATGTAAAAACATAGATCTTCGTTGTATTAAATGCTATTAAATATATAATTTTGATTGTAATGTTTTCAATGTTATGATGGAAAATGCGACTAATGGAGGGTTATACAAGTTAAACAAATTTGTTACAAAAAAGCTTTAATTAAACCAGCCATATTAATACCTTCCAAATAACCTAATTAACAAGTGTGCCTTTAGTAAAAGAAAAAATACCAAGATCAAGAAAATTGATTTTGACACTATAGTCATTAAAATTATTTATATATGAGTTATTCAAAAACCAAAATGATTTATCCACTTACCAAACAGTTGTGGAAATTATACATTATAAATAAAATAGCTGTTTTCATTGGTTTTTTAGAAAATACTTTTCGATATGATATGATACCAAAATTAACAAATTGATAAGTGGACTTAGTCACACTGGCAACTGAGGTACTCACATGATTTATATAAATAATAAAAGCAATATAGTTTATATTATTATTTAAATAATCAATTTGATTGCCATATAAAGAATATATTTATTGAATATAACTTTAATTTTAGTATCAGCTATTTTTTGTAAACATATTAAAGAAATGTGGAAAATAATTATGCTGTGTTCGCACTTTATAAAAGAATCTAGTTTTTAAAATATGTTATATATTAACATTTTAGACAATATATTTAAATTTGTGTTATACTTATTTATATCCAGTGAATCCAGTGATAGATAATAGATTTTAAGGGCCTATACTCCTAACATAATTTTTGGGATAGATTCAAATCTAATGTACGTATATTTTTTAAGAAAAAACGCATCACAAAATAAAAAGTGTTATTTTTAAATAAAGAGTAAAATAACTGATTAGTACTACCCTAAATTTTTTTTTTGAATTTTTCATCAAGGGGTTATTCAATTCCTAGGTTTCAGTCCAACAGATGTATTATACAAGATAAAATATTTGTAATTTACCATTCAAAATATTTCTGATAGAAAACTCTGTTGATACAAAATCCTGGATTAATTATTATTGTAAGGAAATCACAAATATTAGATTTATATGTAGTAAGAAGTCATCTTCAAGGAAAAGTTATTTACGTATAAAGAAATACGTTTTTAAAGTTAAATTTCATATTTGAATCGATTATTAAAAAATGTTTTTATTTATTTTTTCAGCTGATACTTAAAAGATTACTATAATTATCATGATTGATTGGCTAGTGAAGTGCAAAAAATTGTACAATTTATTACAAACGCTTATATATACAATAAATATTTTCTATGTTACTTGTAAAGAAAATAGTAAGAGTATATTTTATTTATGAAATGTTATGAATTAATTATTTTATTTTAGATCTGATGTAAAAAAATATATATTGAACAAATAGAGTAATAATTTTATTTTATGTTTTAATATTAGTAATCAATTTATTTCTATATTATTTGTTATTTTATTTTATATTACACTTCTTTACATCACACTGTCTAGTTATGTATAGAAATCTATATGTATATTATTATATATTTTATTTATATATGTAAAATTAGTTACATATTGTAATAAATTGTTTTTATGTTGAATAATTATTTTACAATGCTAAAGCTTCAACAAATTATTCTAATATACATTATCAAAATGTTTTTAAAACATTGAATTGTGCTATTTTAGTACCTTTTTAACAAATTATGTAATAATAATTAAAAAATAAAATTATTTATTATCGATGGTGTATTTTTCTTAACCTTTTTAACATTATAGTACAGCAGTTTTGAAACAGTTTAGTTATAGGCAGTAGTTTAGTCAGGCCACAGTGGCGCAACCAGGATTTCTTAAGGGGATTTTTCTTTTTTTTGTAATTATTACAAATACTACTAAAGTTCGTAAAAAAAACAAATGATTCTATACAAAATTATATTCTCTATAAGAAAGGTTATTACAATTATCTTTGTAAGTGCAACCGTTTCGGTGTTACAATGTTTCAATTTTGGATTTTTAGTATGTGAAAATTGAAATTTTCATTGATTTAATCTTGATTTTTAGGCATTCTCATCAAAATATCGAATATTGCAAAAATAAATGCGTTATTTAGACATATCGAGGAAGTGTATAAAGTTAATAAAAATGTTTACAATTTTCATTTCAATTTATATTGGTACTATATGCAGGAACCTGAATCGAATATTTATGGTTCGGGTTCAGCATGGTCAAACTATTTGGGCTCAAAAACCGGTACTTTTTAAGTGTTCGAGTTCGGGTTTAAGTTTGCAATTGAAAGAAAATTATATTGTTTAAAAAATAAAAAAATTAACAAATAAAACATTTTCTCAATAAGAAAAAACGTTAATATTAAATAACCATTGAAATATGGCTAAAAAAAGGACAATAAATAAAACTATATTTTAAAGATTGAAATCTACTTTTCAGATATTTTTTTGCAAATTGAAATGTAATTCAGTTATAGTATTAAAAAAGAAAGTAAAAAATATGTAAATTTTAGTAGTGGACTTTATAACACATCATACCATAAAATTGAAACAGATTATTCCTGTTATTATATTTTATAAACTCTCTTAAAATTAATTAGAGAAAAATATATAATTTATTGAACCTTTTAAAAATATATAACATGAAAAGGTTTGAATTCAGGTTCAAGTTCGTTGACTGAAATATAGCGGTTCGGTTCGGGTTCAGGTTAATGAAAAATACGTTTTTTTCGGGTTCAGATTCAGGTTCAAGTCCCTAACTATGTATTTTTTAAGTAAAAAAAAAATGGGAAATAACTACATTGTTACACATAATAATTAAAGTTATATTTATTCTGTTTACGTTTTTGTTTTTTTAAATGTTATAACATTAGATTCTACAACATGATTTAGAAATAAACCCACATATGTAATGAAAAATCAATAAATACATTTAATAACCACTTATGCTAGTAACATTTTATAGTCTACTGGACTCAATTTGAAACGGAAATTGATTTCTTGGACTTTTCCAAGACACATTCTCCATTAGGAGAAGATAAAATCTTGGATGTCAGAAGATATTAAATTTCCGAAAAATAAATCGAAAAATAATTCTGACGTCCGCAGATGGTACAGCAACATCATTACGTCCGGCGCGTCGAATTATTATTATTTTTTGTCGAGAGGGGTATTTTTGTACGCTAAAACGGTTCTCTAATATTTAAAAAAAATCTACAGAAATTCTTCTGTTTGATATATTTTTAAATATTATTCTCATTCGGACTTTAGGCTGGTATAGTTGCCAGAAATTCAAGATGTGTAAATAGAATTTTCATTTAAAAAATATTACTTCTTGTGCAATAATTATTTTAATAAGTAACTTTTGTTTACGTATATACATACGTTTAATTAAACTAATTGTAAGATTAGTTTTTGATCATTTTCGCTGGTAGCTAGAAAACAGCCTCTAAAATCTAACTCATGTACATTTGGTATACACCCAACTATTTTTTTACACGGCCTTTTTTACACGATTTTGAAATACCTAATACGGTTCACAAAGAAGAACAAATACACTTTTTTACACAAAAAATGAAAATTCCTTCCTTTTTTTAAGTCCATGGTCAGATTCTGATAAAATTTCTATGGGTGCATCTCGGGAGTATACTCTTAAAAAAAAGTCGAAATCGGTGCTTATTTTTTGAATTTATACCCAAACATACATAAAAAATATATATGTATGTACCTTAGGGTATTTTTGCTTCTTCGCAATATCGAAGATACGAGAAGCTATGTGATCGTTTCAGATTGAGACAAAAAAAAAGTTCTCCAATTTCAAAATTTTAAATTTATTTATCCGTTTCACGTCAAGACAAACACTTTTCGTTCCGTGTCTGTCTGTCTGTCCGTGTGTCCGTGTGTCCGTCCGTCCGTCCGTCTGTCCCTTGAATCCTTGTCACACGCATAACTCATGAACCACTGAACCGATATTATTGAAACTTGGTCGGATGGTTGGGTTTGGTTTGAGGACGGTCCCATTTCAAAATCATCAAAATCGTGTGTAAGGGGGAAGGGTGACACCCCAAAATATTAATTTTTTCAAGATATCTCAAGAACGACACATGTTACGAAAAAATTTTATAGAATATTTTTTGTAGAGAATTAAATTTCCTATAATATGGGTCTACTATGTTTGTTGTCAAATATTCCCTTACAAAGATTTATCTAAATTAATTTTAAAAATTCGTGTTTTGTTTTTCTAAATTGATATTTGATTGGATATATTAAGTGTCATTTTGACGTTTTAAATGTCACTTTGGCGTTTTAAATGTCACTTTGACGTTTTAAATGTCATTTTTACATTTGCATAAATTTAGATTTAGATTGAAATTGTCAAAAAATTAAAAATATATGAAAAAATATTCAGATGCGTTTTAAGAAAAAATTCGAACTAAGATTTTTTAGTAAAATTTGTATAAAAATTAAATGGTTAACCAATGCTAGGCAATTTATCTGAACACTATCGGTTTTAGTGAATTTAGCACGAGGAAGCACTGTGCATTTACTTGGCAGATGTTTTTTTTATTTATATTTTATTATATTATTATATTATAATATTTTTTTTATACGTGATTTCCCATGTTAATCAAATGGGAAAAAGACTCGGTTTGCGCTGTCCACAGGTTTGATCTATGAGTGAAATTTTGGGACAATTAACTTTTTATCCAAAGCTAAAACATAGGCTTGCGGGACCGAAAAAATAAAAAAAAACACCCTAATGTACCTATTGATTGAATTAAGAACCTCCACCTTTTTATAAGTCGGTTGAAAATAGGCGTTTGTGGGGAGATGTGATTGAAAAATCTTAGGTACGATACGTGGTGAAAAAGGAGGGATTGTTTCTTACGCGTTTTCTCTTTTTAAAATTTATTTATTTAACGTATTGGTCATTGGGCTTAGCCCCTCAGCCATTATTTTTTGTTGAATTATGTTATATGTGTTTAATCGATTTTTCTACTACTTTGCGATTTTTCTATTTCTTTTTTAATCTACCTTAAAGTTACGTTCAATATACAGTAAAAATAAAGTAAAGGCATGCATGTCCGAATTATTTTTATAAAAATATAAAATTTTAAGTCGACTTTTATTAAACTGATAAAACAGAATCTTGTTGATTTTTAACAGTTTCAAACATTTGTTTTCATATTTGTTTTTCATCATGAAAACTGTTCGTGTTTTATTTATAAAACCTTGGTGTCTTGTCAAAAAAAAAACTTTTCAGTTTCGTGGAAATGCAGTTTTATGTAGTTCTATTGATTTGCTATGTTATTGATGGAAAAGAAAATAAAATTTACTTTTTAAATTGTTTTTCTCTGGTACGCTACTGGAAGATATAATCCATCATGACGTCACTTTGACTAACAAGGTACATGTTGTTTAAATTTGGATTTAAATTCGCGCTCCAATCTGTTGCATGATTTATGGATAAATGCATACTTTAGATATTATTATTTTATAATATTGAGATCGTTAGGTTCATATTTTTATTACTATAAGGTTGTAATATTTGATAGTAATGCACAGATATAGTGATGGTAGCCCGTGGGATATGAATTGCCTTTAAAGTATGTATTCTTAATTCTTAATCATTTTAAACGAATAAAAAAGCCTTTTATGAGTGTGTGTGCTAAATATTATGCTGAAATTCTAATAACATTCTTAAATTGCTGCAAAGAGAATTTATAATCTGGAAACTTTGACAACATATATGACTATACAAAATAATCGGAGGATTGCAATCGGGAGAGCTTGGCGGCCATACATTCTTCAACAAAAAATCAACCAAATTATCCTTACACCATGCTTGAATAATGTTTGTTGTGTGGGAGGGGGCCTCCATCTTGTTGATATCCATAAAAATCATCTCTAAATAAATTTTTGCCATTTGGCATGACATTTTTCTTCAGTACTTTCTTCAAATATTATTTTGCATTGATTTTTACGCCTTTTCAATAAAAATTAAGGGTAATTTGTTTCTTGGGCTGATGGCACCCCAAACCATGACCGACGCAGCATTTTAGAATCTTGGAACGTGTCTTTTGTCTTCCGGGATGTCCTCAATTCTAGCAGACCAAACTCTGTCATACTGGGAGTTGTGGGATTGCTTCAGAACAAATAACTTCTCATCAGAAAATATAAATTCATCACCAGCGTACCAAGCCATTTTTTTAAAAAATATTATTTACTTTCATGCTCGAAATTTTAACTAATTGTAAGACTAATTCAATTGCATAATTATTTTACATGATATACTAGATAACATAACGGTACTTTTAATTATTTTTTGGTAAAGAATGGGTTGCTAAAATAACGCCAATAACGGTACATCGTCGATAAAGAGTTGTATCAGAATATAATAGGCATGATACCAGTAACAAAGTATCACTGAAATTATGATTTTAAATAATGAAATAAGTTAAAACGATTCTAAAAAATGTATTTATTTTTATATTAAAAGCGAGATTAATATGATTTTTTTTAAAATAAAAACGCAAAATACAGCGATCCGCCATGTTTGATAAAACATCAATCAGAGTGGGTGACGTCACGGCTACGTAAACGTCATTTTTGTTTCATTAATATCTGCACTGTTTATAAATTATTTTGTGGTTTTAAATTATCAATTTGCTCAGTTTCGTGTTACCAAAAGTAAAACCGAGAGAAATTAGCGATGGAACAAGGATTTATTATAGTTGACAAGGAGTGTTTACATAGGCGTGACGTCAAAAATGCGCCATGACACCTGCGAGCGTTTTGGCGTCAAATTCAAAATTAGTTTTAAAAGGGTCAATTTTTGTGATTAAACCTTTATTTTCTGCAGAAATAACCATTTTTTTTGGAAATAAGAGACACGTAAGATCATCATAAAATAGTTTTTAAAAATTAGGCATCATGCCTATTGTCACGGTGTAAATAATGTACCTATATTGACACATTCAGGGGGTGTTATAAAATTTCCCAATATAATGACGGATATGGTCGGTTTATTTTCATCTATATGTACAAAGTTAATTTCAAATTTTCGACACAGCCAAGTGTATCTCTTCAATTTAACTAACCATTTACCAATGCAGCATTAATTTTAGCTATTTCAAGTATACCTACAATTATTAGTGTCGAACTTAATTACAATAAGTGATAATGCTAAATACCGGCTATTTTGCCGACACCTGATTTTAATTAAAACGTCAACCAAATCTGACCAGTGAGCGTATTTACATTAGAATCATATTGTTAAATGATTTTCACACAGACCTACAGTCTAGCCTGAACAAAACAACACATTGTTTATTAATTAAACAATCCGCCCGTAGTGTTATGCACCTATATAGTATTATATTAACACTTTTATCATAATACCTGAAACATTAATACAATTTACGATATGGTGCCCGCAGACATCTATCGATACATAATTTACGTGTTGAACACATTACATACATGTGTGACCACGGCGGGATTATATTTGAAATGCAGTATGCGTATATGTTGGGATGCATTTTCAGAAAGGTCGTATATATGACCAATACATCGGTATATTGTGTAAAATTAAATTGTGGCCAATAATCAGTCTTCGTCTGAATTCAAACACTGTTACTGAGAAAATTGCGAAAGATTTGTGAGTGTAGAAGAAGTATGCTTTTTATATATTATATAATTAAATTCGTCGCCCCCACATCCTATCGCGGGCCCCCAGACTAGTATTTTCGGCTGACCACTTTCCGCTAAAAAATCTAAGAAATTATTTTTGACAGCAAAAAAACCTTGTTGACTCGTTATACCCCTCCATAGCCCTGGGCCTCCTGGCTAGAGCCTTTTCAGCCCCTCTTTTGTGGGGGCCATAATTAAATCAGATAATTTGTCAAGCCAAGATTTTATTGTAAACATTTTCAATTAATGTAGCACAACAATATATTTTTAAAAACAAAACATTATTTCATATGTTGCATGCCGATGCACATCGAGCATTTTTTTTGTCTCAAAACGAGATCGAGACTGAGACGAAATTGATTTAAATTCGGACAAGACGTGACCGAGATAAGATAAGTTTAAATTCTGAAGAAACGAGATCGTGTTACATATTGACGAGACCGATACAATATAAACTTTATTTTTAAGAGAATCATCAATTCGTAAAATTTGTTATTTGATATTAACTTTTAAATCAATAATGAAAATAAAATATATTATGAAGATTCATAACATTTCAAAACTTCTTTGTTTATGACCTGAAAACAAATGGAAACAATATTTTCCATAATAAAAATTCACACGAGACCGAGAAAAATCTCAGTCTCAAGTCTCAGTTACGTGTACGAGACGAGTCCGAGACGAATGGCTTCAATTTTTACGAAACGAGATCGAGACGAGACTTGTAAAATCCAAAACCGATATGACTCTTGTTTCGTCTCATGTGTAGCCCTAGACGTGACTGTTCTCTGATTCGGCCTTGAAAGGAGATCGAGACGAGACTGTTACTTGTTTTAAGACCGAGATGACTCTTATCTCGTCTCATGTGTAGCTCGCCTAGACGTGACTGTTCTCTGACTCGGCTTTGAAAGGAGAGTCGAGACCGAGACTATATTTTAATGAAACGAGACCATTTGAAATTTTGACGAGACTAGACGATATTATTATTATTAATGCTATAGTAAAAATTTATCATTTGATATTTAATAAAATAGGTAACTGACTCGGTTATACTAGAGAATTTAAAAACTACTTTCTAATCTATAAAAAGTTTAGTAAAAACAACTTGTGCCCTCATTAAAATACAGTGAATTTTACGTTAATTTTTACCTAAAAATTCTTTCAATGTAATGCATATTTCAGCATATGCTAATATAATAATTCAATGAAAAATGAAAATCAAATATGTACGTAATTCTAATTTCCTTTTGAAATTAAATGAATTATGAAAAATCATCAAATATTTAGCATTATAACACAGTTCACGAGCCGACGACCGCAGACACATACTAATATATAATTCATTCACACGCGAAATCAATTAATTATAGATATATGTATATATTCGCCATTGTACCACCATATTTACGCATAAAGTATACAGAACTGCAGACTGCAATTTGACTATTGTCCAGTCACGGATTTAGTTGCCGCTCTATAAAAATCAGTTCTATCTACTACATAAAACTGATTTTTATAGAGCGTTTTATAGTACCTTAGTTCAAAATAGAATGACTAGATTATCTAGTCATTCTATTTTGAACTAAGGTACTGGCACCAGTTATGGCTATTTTTAAATTAAATGTACTGAATTAGAAATATTTGCTGATATTTGATTACTACCATTTCTGAATATTAATCTATATACATTTAACTGTCTTACAGCGTGATTTGATGACAATCGGCCAATAGGTGTCAGAATGGTGGACATTTAAATTAATTATTAGTATAATTTATTTATTAGTTATTGATTCTTTATTTTATATCTTTTGTCTCGTAGTACTTATCATTTTGTAATCAATAGCAAGTGTCGATCACTGCGTGCTCATTACTGGTTTTACTTTATCCATTACTGAAGAAAAAAAATATAAACAACATAAAAAGCTATAATTTAAAAAACATACTATATTTGGGGAGTTTGGTAATTAAATTGATTAAATAAAGATTTACTTGTTTTATTAGTAACATGAGTTCATGAGAATTACAAAAAAGAAGCCCGTTAATCACAAAAACAGTAAACCTTGCTCTTATAGCGGCTATAACTGGTGCCAGTACCTTATATTTATATACGTATGTAATGTACTAATATTTTTATATTTGCATATGTTATATATCAGAGAAATTATGAAAATATGGGAAAACGTTAGTTATGGCAAATAAGGGCTCTTTACATTTAAAAATATTTAGAATTGAATTTATTCGAATTTTATTTTAATCTGAATTGAATCTGTAAAAAATACACTATTTAATTCAATAATATCAACTATTAAATTTTATTCAAAAACCTTTTTTCTACGCTATTATACGCTATGTAATACTTAGGCATTTAGCATTTCTACATTTAGTATATCTAAAAATAATAAATCAAAAAAAATTATGTATATTAAATAAAAATTCTACATGTAGGGGAGAGGTGCTGCAATTGAAACAGTTTTTAGAATTTCGATGATAACTTTGTTATTTTAATTAGTAATTATTTCAAATTTGGACACAATAAAGTCTTGCTATTCAACTTTTAATCACCAAACAAAATTTCTCAAAATATTAATCAGTGTATGTAGAAATCGATCTAAGGCAGAGCCAGAGAGTGTTTCAAATGACACCGATAAAGCGTCAATTGAAACACCCTCATGCGTCAATTGAAACATATGTTATAATTGTTTATTTTTCAATAAAAAAGGAAATTTAAGGAACAAATTAAATGAAATAATTTTTATTAACCATAAATTATTATTATAAATATTTTACACTCAATATTATAGGTATGTTTTTATTTCGTCTTATATTTATATATTCACTTTCTCTTTCTTCGCACTTATTGTCATATGTTTATCTTTGTCTCACAATTCTGTATATTATTATGTTGATTCAATTATTATGACTTATTATTTACGATGTTTATTATTGCATAATTACTATTTTTAATTTATTTATTGTACAAACAACATGTTTCAACCGACGCACTCTTAAATTGTTTCAATTGCAGCCTTGCCCGAAAAATGTAACATAATGTGCACCAAATTTAAATTAATGTAAATTGATTAAAAACACATAGCTCTATAGATACCTTGCTTCTGGATCAATCTACTAACCAAATATTATTAACGAGAAATGATTTTTGACTGTGTA
Source organism: Sialis fuliginosa (assembly GCA_961205875.1). Taxonomy (NCBI): domain Eukaryota; kingdom Metazoa; phylum Arthropoda; class Insecta; order Megaloptera; family Sialidae; genus Sialis; species Sialis fuliginosa. Next base: position 17,608,934 of record OY540812.1, read on the forward strand.
ATCCAAAAATATGTTCGTACTTTAAAAATAACACATTATCTGAAAAAACACTAATTCATAAATTTTTCAAAATTCATTTGAGAGAAAGTAGTGCCGACTTGGTCAGTAAAGCAGTAACATATTAGCTAACTCAGACGCTATAAAGCTTTCATTTATGACCACTAGTAGATATTATTTTTAAAACGTTTCAACTGACACCGTGTTTCAACTGCAGCACCTCTCCCCTACTCGTATCGTCGCAAAAGTTAATGAGTGTACTAATTTTGGATGGACATTTAATTATCAATCCGCTACTGCACATCGTATTGATTATACTGCAGAAACAAATGCATCACACACTGCAATGCACTTGGCAACGTAGATTCTCCACTTTCTGTTCGCCTGATAACTTATTTTCCGCTACTTTGGAGTCTCACAGTGACAATAGACGAGCTTCTTCTCGGCTATCGAGTTCTCAATTTAATGTATCCATTATGTGAAGTATATTGGTATGCATGCATACATACAGTACACTATATCAGCACTTGTCAAAATGTTATTTAACAGTTGATATATTTTATTACTTTTATGTGAGTTTTTATATACTTATTTTCGATTTTATATAGCGTATACAAATATTACTTACAAATAGTATGTGTTAATGAACATGCGCATGAAGCGGGGGTCTCGTGAGGGGTAGTGGTGCATTATATATTTGGTAAATTAGATAACTGCCTGGGTCCTGAGGTAAGAGGGGCCTAGAACATATGGTTTTAAACTTCAAATACTTTATTAGACGTTGAGCAAAAAAACTGAACTTATAGTTTAATACTTTTTGTGTTAGGAAATAAAAAAATCTTTGCAATGAGGTCTACATTTTTATAGCTATGCATATCAGGAATTCAACTGTCGAGTTTTATTTGTCGATTTATAAATTGTTCAATATTTAAATTTACTTTAAAAATTTCTACATTAAAATAAAATAAAAATATTTTAAATTTATTTAATGTAAAATAAAAATCAATTTTAGCAACTGTTCGTTATGAAGATTTAACCGTTTACGTTTCTAAAAAGCACATATAAGCAAAGCCGACCTTTGCAAGTCTGGCGCCCTAGGCGAGATTTATTTTTCAGTCCTCTCTCTCCCTAAAAAAAAAATTCAAAAATCACCAAAAATTTCAATTAAAATTGATAAATTAACAAATAAGTTGAATAGTTAATATCTCAGCTTGGCGCAATCCTACAGACTCCAACTTTTTTTTAAATATAGCTTACACTATTAACTAAGACTACCAAATGCCCCAAGACCGTCGAGACCCCCTACCCCTAATTTAAATTTGCTTTAAAACCCCTCGCAGGCGCCATTTTTTATTTAGAAAAAAATAAGAAAAAGAGTCAAACCATCTAGCTTATATAGTTTACGAAATATTTTGCTTTGACTGAAAAGGATGGACGGACGGGCGTACGGACGACAAAGTGAGATTAAGAGGGTTTCTTCAGAAACTTAAAAAGTAAAATTGTAAAATTTATACATGCAAGATAATTTGAGAATGTATTGTTTCAGAATAAATATATCAATGGTACTATATAGGTATGTACTATGATTCACCAATAAGAGTAAAAGACAATACCACTTTAGTAAAAAATATAAATTGTTCTAGTAACTACAAAAAGCAGTTCAGATACATATCACATTCTTATACAAAAACATTCCATGTACTTTATTTTTCTTATATCAATATAAAAACAGTATATTTGATAGAACTTTAAACCGATTTTCAGATATTCGAGATGTCACAGAATAAAAAGAAATACTTAAAATACATTCCCCCAATTTATTATGTGTGTATGCATTTATATTATTATGTTGTTTGTTCGGGGGATGAGGGAAGAGTTCCTCCTCTATCCTGAAGTGCATTCAGCCATTGAATTTAGTTGTATCTGTCAAAAGCACATGTCACTCTAATTTGAATTGATCGCTATTCAAACATACAAAATGGCATAAGTAACATTAATCATATGTATTTGCATATATGTACGTATACTATACATACATAGTTTACATCCATGTAATAATATATACATACATACATTATGCATATATAAATGTTTGTATAATTACAAATGAATTTGTTTTTTTTTTACGTCAAGAAAGATAAATGTATTATATTAACCAGGGCTTCGAACCGGAACTGAACCGAAAACCGGAAAAAACCGTTATTTTTTGCCGGAACGAAAACCGGAACAGAACCGAAATAAAAATTTCGGTTCAGTACATGTTAACATACGCGCGTTAACATGATCTTATTTCCCACTTCAATTGTCGTTCGAACTATCATACAAGCAGGGCCGGCCGAACGGCCAGGCGACCCAGGCGACAGCCTGGGGCGCCAATTTCGTGGGGGCGCCAATTGTTTTAAACTTTTTTTCTATGTTCTGTTTTAGGGCGCCAAATTTAAGCTGTATATATTTTTTGAATAATAGTTTTGATTTTTTCTGCAAAATAATTCATTTTACTTAATAAAATGCTTAATATCAAAAATAAATTATTTATTAATTTTTTTTACAAAACTTGAAAAGCACAGTGCCAAATCTGCGGGTGGCTTTGCGGATTCTTGTAACAATTCCGGTTAGTGTAGCTAGTGGTGAAAGAAGTTTTAGTAAATTAAAATTGATAAAAACTTATTTGCAATCGGCTATGATAGAAGATAGGTTGAATAATTTGGCTATTCTTTCAATTGAAAATAAAGTTGTAGCAAACCTCAATTTTGAGACAGCAATCGATAATCTTGCAGACATGAAAGCCAGGAAGAAATCTTTTATATAATTTTAGTTATATTATATATTATTTATCAATTATATGTTATATTATATTATTATATTACACTAATGAATTAATAACAAGTGTATTTAATGGTATTTTTCATTTTTCTATACATTTTATTCATTTTGAAAATTTTCTCCCGCTTTTTTTTGTGCGGATAATTTTTAATTATTGTCAATGTGGGGGGAGGGGGGGGGGGGTAAAAAAAAAACTCGCCTGGGGCGCCAGAATCGCAAGGGCCGGCTCTGCATACAAGTACCATAAAATATTTTAAATTATGGTAGAATATTTTTTTTAATACATATAATTTTGTTTTTAATTAATCACTCGGAGCTGAACCGAAAACCGAAAAAACCGTTATTTTTTGCGGAACGAAAACCGGAACCGAACTGAAATATATTTTTTTACTCGAACCGGAACGAAAATCGAAACTAAAAAAATAACGGTTCGAAGCCCTGATATTAACCCTTAATTGGTATCGTAAATATTACAAACGGAACTGGTATCATGGGGTATTTGCGGCCCTCAACGAAAATTGGTTTTTGGCAAGCTAGCTTCAATAATGAGACTGGATAATACTTGATAAATGGTAAATAATACACTTATTTTATGTAATCAACAAGCTTTTATTACCATTATTTTACTAAATTATCTTTTACGAGAGATCCCAACAAAGTTACATTTTTTTTAATATTTTTAGGTATCTACAAAAACTCTGAAAAAATTAACTTTAGGAAAGTTTTTAACACAAATATTTTTTCTTTCTTATCTAATATAAACTAATATATTACATGCTTCTAATTAACAATAAAAAAAAATCAACTGGTATCGTGGGGGTCGGCTGGCTTTTAACACGCACGTATGTACAGTCACCTGCATTAATGGTCTTGCAGTTTGTATTCATTTTCGTTTATCACAAACTTAGTAGGCTCCTCCCATTTGATTATTATAATATTTAAATCATTTTTCCATGTATCAAACAAAGACAGATATTTAGAAATTCATTTGCTAGATAAAGAACAACTATTCGTTTATAGTACTCATATATATTTGTGCAATTAAATTATTATGTAATCTATTGAAAAATTGTATACGTAAATTTTGTGTCAATAAATATTTGATATTCCGAATTTTAGTATTTAAATATATTAAACTTGATAGAAAAAGATAACCGATGATGTTTGTCTTTAAATTTAGAATCTGTTGTAAGCGATTCTAGCCTTTAGGGTGCCAGACGAGTTCTGCAGGCGACTGTACCTCCGTCACTGAATGGCGAGTGCGCACAATGCTTATTTTTTTAAATATCAAAGCTTGACCTGTGGGGGCCGGTCGGCCTCCACGATATCGTTAAGGGTTGAAACATTTAAAAAAATATCTACTATATAGGAACTAAAAATAAAAATAATAACATTTGAAACTAATACATTTGAGCTTTTTAAAGCTTATCTGATAGCTGTGTTAAATGTTACGAGTATCTATGGATTTTAAGGTAAAGATAAATCTGTTAATTTACTAATTAATTTTTTCTGAATGTTTACTGAGAAAATAACTATTATTTTTGTAGATGTTTGACTATAATATATTTTACATTAATATGTATTAGTATTGAATATTTAAGAAAGAATAGTTTGCAATTCAGCATAAATTCGAAAAATTATATTATTAAACTACGTTTATCACGAAGGCAAGCAAATTTAATAACACAATGTTAAATTTTTCAAGTTTTTACATCAGTGAATGTAATAATTTCAAATTTCACTACTTGCATTTTCTCTTCACATTTCGTTGCACACAAAGTTCGTTATTGGATGCGCGCTTGTAAAGATGTAATAAGAAATGTATTCAATTATCATTGTGCCGATGTTTGAACGTTAGTTGAATAATTTCAAAGCGATATTTACTGTAAAATTGATGTTTTCATGATAAAATAAATATTAGGAAATTAAATTACCGTGTAACATAATTACTGTACAACTTATTATTGATTTTTGAGACAGTAAAAAATTATTTCATCATGAAATATTTTTTCAGTAGGTACCTATAAGAATTGTTTGTCTAATTTTTATAATATGATTAAAACAATATATAGGAATATAATTTATTATCTTAAAATTAATTTTGTTTAAATACACATTAATTTAAAAAATAAAAGTAATATTCGCCGAATAAACCGAAATAGTTTATTTTCAACTTTGAATATTATTAGATTGATATTGTTTTTTGATGTATAACATTAAAATAAATTATTGTTACATAGATTGTCAGCGGTCATTTCCCCCAAATGTAATTTTTAATGAAGTTTTTCTTTCTTTAAATATTAGAACGTTTTAACATTTTGAGTAGGGAGCGTCCATTAATTACATACGTAAGGATAGTTTTCGAAATTTTCGACTCCACCCTTTCTTTTTGTAAAGATTCGTATTAGGTGACCTAGAGATACTCATAGTAAGTAAGTTTCGACAGTCCGAATCGATTTCTGGTTGATTGTAGTAGTCAAGTCTCACCTACAGTCGTATTATTTGATTTTATCAATCAAATCATTTCATATTATTACATTATGTTCAATTTTAATTCAACTTTTTATACTTTAAAATCATACATAAATGAATTTTTGAATAAATCGCGTCACCGCCAGTTTGGCTAAAAATGGCGATGTTGTCGAAACTCTTATTATATCTCTAAGTCACATAATATAAATCTTTACAAAAAGAAAGGTTGGGGTCGAAAATTTCGAAAATCTTCCCTACGTATGTAATTAATGGACGCTCCCTACTCAGAATATTAAAACGTTTAAAATATTTAAAGAAAGAAAAACTTCGTTGAAAATGAGATTTGATAATCTCGGCATTAGAGATTGCTGTTTTTTTTGTGTGTCTAAATACGGCAGTGGCGAGCTAGTGGATTATTTTAATCCTCATAAAGCTCTTCTACCCCCCAGTTATGCCATTGCCTCCCCTTTCCTAACATAAGTTGTTTATTTATATTTATTTATATGTAGAATTATTTATGTATAGTAGTCAAAAATAATTTCAGCTCATAACACACAGTCGTAAAAATATCTTTAAAATGCATTTTGTGTACAATCTTTACGTATACACGACCCTTACGCAGGTATCGACTTCAACACATGGCGCTCTGACGTCAGTCACTGTGATATCCATAAAACTTACCTGGTGGGTTTCCGACATCAGGCTACGCTGCTCACGGAAATCACTACCAGGCCCGCTCACGGACGCTCAACACATCGACGCCCGCACCGTCGTCCTTGGACGCTATCTCCAGGTCCGCCCTCGGACATTGCCTCCAGGCCTGCTCACGGACGCTCAACACATCGACGCCTCCAACGTCGCACCCACCGACGATCCACCCACGAACGTCGTCTGCCCGATCTATCCAGAACACGTCGCCAGCCCGATTCGTCCCGGACGCTACCTCCAGGTCCGCCCTCGAACGTCGCGTCCTAAACCGCTTACCACGCCGACGCCCCCGCCGCCACACACGCCACCCAGGCTTTCGCGGTCACCTCCCTCGTGACCCCTCTACACGACGCCCCGCCGTCGCCATCTCAACCGCATCTTGGATGCCGACGCCGTCCACGACGCCAGTCTACATCCCTCCAAACTAAAGATGCAGACAACCCCTTAACGACGAGATACTAATACATGATATCCATTATATAAATTGTATTGTATACACCATTATTATTGTTTCAAATAAAATAACAATAAAAACATCATCTGTCTCTCTCTCACAACATACCCAAATCGTATCAAGCTGAAACTGTTTCAATTAACGAATTTTAAAATTAATTAACTAACGTTTATAACTCGACCCACGAAAGGATTCGCACGACAACTAACTTAAATGTTTTTTCCCTTAAAATTCAATTAACGACAAAATAATTTATTTATAATGGTTTTCAGAGCAATATAATGATATAATATTTTTGTTAAATTTTCCTTCTAAACGGTGAAAATCAAATTAAAACAATACACGTCCACATATTTCAGTTATGGTACAGGTTTATGAGATGTAATATTTTCGTTTCTTTCACGCTGCTGCGACTTCAAGCACCGTTTAATGAAACATTGTAACGTTTTAATATAAAGACAACGTTAAAAATGTCTGGGCCCCTTAATCCTTCTTTGTTTGCAGTGTTATACCTTCATCGGCTGCCCCTCATTGTTCGGTATTACGCTACATTTGCTCAGACATTGGCGGTTCCGAAAAATAATTAGAGAAAAATGATTTATTGTATGTTCGCATCATGAAATTTATTAGAAGAAAATAAACAGTTTATGTACGAAAATATTATCTTATGACTTAAGACCATAATTAATTGAACATGAAAGGAATTATTATTGCTATGCTATAGTCCAGTGTTACGTTATATTATTTGTTATGGGATTTCTTACCAACGATGCATTTACCAGACAATAAAATACTATTTTTTAAATAGTGATTAAAAAAATGAAAGTTATTAGGAACCATACTTATTATGTTACTTACAATTCGTGCTTTGGTAAAGTATTTCTAAAAGTGTGGCATGCAAAAGGTTTCCAAGGTGTACGCGGACGAATTTTCTTATTCTTTTTACACTTTCGTAGGTTTGTGTATAATAAGTATTCTAAATAAAATATTATTTCATTACAATTTTTTTTAAATATAAAAACATAGTTTATTAAAATTTAACTATCATGTTATGCTGTGTTAAGACAAAACAGCAACACAGTATTTTTAAAACACTTCGTAATTAAAAATGTATAGAAATTGCTCTTTTTTTTCAAATAAACACCGTGTTGCTATTTTGTCTCTTTATCATTTTGTTTATTTTCTTAAAATATTTTACAATAGCAGATACAATGACACACATGAATGTACATATATTATTATTGAATACATATTTAATTGACACAAGTTATGAAAATATAATTGGAGAAGATTAATGCCCAAAGTTGTCATATTTTGTAAAAAAAATCATCAATTTCAAATAGTAAATTTTTATATTATAGGTATACAAAACCCAGAAAATCTACCCCATGTATTTTTCTTGCTCCGCCACTGAACGAGCATGCAGTTAACTTGACTTGACGTAATTGTCACGAGTATATTTTTCATCCGAAAAAGCACGGATTGTAATGAAGGCGTACGATATAAAATAAAACAAAATCTTCTAGATAATTAGTTTTCATATTTTTCTTGACTTTTTCTCTCTGCCAACTTTGTCATGGCGAACAATTAATTTTTTCATTTATTTTTAATAAAGTAAGATTAAATTAAATGAGAAATATTTATCTTGTCTTTAAACAAATATGGCATCGGCAGAAGGCAACCTGCTTCAAATTTAATTTAAATTATGATTTCTTTTTTTGCTCTGCCTTCTATTAAATTATTTTTTAATAATAACGAAATGGAAGAATACCAGTATGCCTATATGTTGTACGTATTAAAATTTTCTATAATAATTTAAATTGAGTAAGGAATTTTATAATGCAATATTGATTATATATTTTACAATGCAAGAGATTTCGAGAGTCCGAATTGAATACATATTAAATATAAAAATATAAAAAAAATTACGTTAAAAATTACTGTTTAGATTATTATAAAAAAAATTGAAGTATCAAACAATAAATATATTTAATTTTTTCTTTTTTTATATATGTAATTTAGGAGTGTACCGGAACTGAAATTTTGAGTTCCGGCCGGAACCGGAATTTAAAAAAAATAATTCTGTATGAAATATTAACAAATAAAGAATATAAATAAAAATGTTTTATACATAGGTTACGTTTTATATCAATACAATTAATTATTTTAAATAGTAGGTATAGGAATGAGGTACATAACATTCTACAAAATTTTTGTTTCTAATAAAATGTTTATCATACGTTCTTTTCGATTATAAATTATAAAAGGATAAAATCGAAGGTAATAAATCAGATATTTAGAAATTATTAAATATATCTAAAATGTTACCCATAAATGGGGACCAGCTATTATTTTTCCAAAAAATATCAATAATTAAATATCATTTTTATTACGTATCTTGTATTACTAAAAATTTATTTTATGATTTATGGTTAAATTAATGTAATTGTTACAATTAAATATATCTAAAATATAAAAAAATTGTTTTTGTGTTATGAAGTTTTTATTTCCATTAAAAATAAAATATAAAATTATATTAATGTTTTTTTTTTTACAAAAATACTGTTATTTGAGAATCTTATGCCCGGTCTCACCGCTCAAACTTATTTCTGTTCCTTATCTAACAATAAGTGTTCCTTAGTCTTAAGTTGAACCTAAATTTTACGTCGATCTCACAGGTCTATCTTATATAGTTAGCCAAGTGTCACTTAAATACCATGACTTAAATAATAAAATTCTGGGGAATTTTGATTTTTAGTGTACGTTGCTATGAAGCAAGTTTATAATTTGTTTGTATCCAAGGTAATTAAACCATGACTTATGTCAATACAATTAATTTTGGATATAAATTGTGCATTTGATTTATGCTGTGATTGTCATTAAAAAAATATTCAATAATGTACGGATATGTCACAAGCGATAAAAGAGAGGAGCAAGTTACATGCGGAAAGAGAAATTATTAATACCTATATTAAATATATGAAATTTCAAAGTATTATAATTTTTGTTCTTTTTTATTTAAGTTAAATAATTATTTATTAAAGTTAAATATTCGAGTCTATTTTTCAAACGAGTTATCAAAGCATACACTGGAAGCTTTGTTAAACGAAACAGTTTTAAAAGGTTAATTTTGATTTGAAAATGGTAATATCTATAATAAACTTGGCTTGAAATGCCATAAATTGTTATACCTATGATATCTACATTATTGTCATCAATAATTTTATCAAAAATGTTTACAATATTCATTTTTGTGTGCAGTTTCCAGGTTAAGTGGAACTAAAGTATCACTTTGACTAGTACTTAAATTTATGTAATACATAACGACTAAAGGAACACATTAGTACAATGTAGAAATAAAATTAAAAATTCCGGCGGGGTCCGGCCGGAATTTTCTAGTTCCGGCCGGAACCGGAACCGGAATAAAATAGTAAATTCCGGCCGGAATTCCGGTACACCCCTAATGTAATTACCTATTTTGATCTAATCTTTTTCTGGGCCTATTTATTGCATTAATTCTTATTTTGCAGATAATATATGTATATAGTATAAAAGTAAATATAGATTATTGGAAATATTAAATTACTGAAAAGTTTATTAACTCAAGTTTTTCTTCAAAAAGTTTTTAAATGTAAAACTTTCAATTCCGATCACATCTTTTTAAACTAGACATTGAAAAGAGAAACGAAAAACGAACTTTAACTACAATAATAATAATAAAAAACTTGCATAATAACGATATAAAACTTATGTGAAAAGTATAACTACTTGTAATATGACACGAAAAGTAAAGCCGTTTCAAATACATTATCATTTTTATTTGTCTTATGATGATTTCTAGCGCAGACATCATAAAGTAGGTAGTTTGGAAAGTTTTAATAGCACATTTTTCTTTCGTGTTCGATACCGATTCCCAATACATTGTAAATAAATTTTAAATAGGGATGGTAAAATGTATGAAATATTTTCTGAAAAAAGTGTCAATATTTGTTATTTCTATTGTTAAGAAATTTTAAAATGGGAAATACAATTTTGCTTCTTCGCAATATCAAAGATACGAGAAGCCGATATTAATAAAACTTGGTTGAATGGTTGAGTCCCATTTCAAAATCGTGTGTAAGGAGGAGGAGTGATTTCCCAAAATATTAATTTTTTCAAGATATTTCAAGAACGACACATGTTACGTGAAAATTTTATAGAATATTTTTTGTAGAGCATTCAATTTCCTATAATATAGGTCTACAACATTTGTTGTTAAATATTCTCTTACAAATGTATTGTTTTTCTAAATTCATATTTGCTTTGACATACAGTAAAAGCTCTTTATTCGCGGGGTATATGTTCCATAAATATGCCGCGAATACAGAAACCGTGAATACGGAATGGTAATTTATATGGGATTATAGGGGATACGTTCCTAGGTGACAAAGTAAATAAACAACTACAATATAAAAAAATCAATTTAATTGAAGTTTTTGACCATATTGATTAATTATTATCTTCAGGCTTAGGCAATGGTTTAAAAAATTTTGTAATTTTTTATTATTTTGTCTATTGCATAAGAATGCTATTGGGAACATTCCAACCAATTTTCATATATTTGGTAGCATTTTGAAATACATCCCATACATCCTTAACAACATACTTTAGGCAAAGTTGTAATAAGGTCTATTTTACTTTTTTATTAGTCCATTTGACGGCGTTTACAAAGGATATTGGGTTGGATATCTATTGGAATCCTTTTTATTATTATGTATGTACTGATTAGATCCGCGAATAAAGAAATCTTTAGCCGCGAATATAGGAATTGGGTCGCATTTTTTTAATCCGCGAATAGTGAAAACGCGAATGAAGGAAGCGCGAATAAGGAGCTTTATTGTATTAAATGTCATTTTGATGTTTTAAATGTTATTTTGATGTTTTAAATATCATTTTGACGTTTGCATAAATTTAGATTTAGATTGAAACTGTCAAAAAATTAAATATATATGAAAAAAATAATCAGGTGCGTCTTAAGAAAAATTTCGAACTAATATTTTCTAGTAAAATCGGTTTTTATTTAAATTGTTCAATAATTAACTATCTTTGGTGAATTTAGCACGAGGAAGCACTGTGCATTTACTTGGCAGATGTTTTTTTAACCGTTTTAGATTTTGGACATTTCACATATCTGTAATCTGTATACAGAAAAAAAAACAATATTAAATCTGTAAAAGAAATTATTTTCAATGAACTTTCTTTTTCTTTAGCGAAGTTGCTTATAAAACGTGAACTTACAATGCGATTCTTCTAAGAAACCTCATTCATCACACCAAAAAGCAAACAAAATAAACTAAAGATGTCTTTGCACATCCCTCGAAGAAAGAGTGCATATTGTATATGTGTACTGTATACGTTCGATGTAAGCATCTATTTTCAATACATTGTAAATAAGTTGTGAGCCGTTACCACGGTAACGCGCGCCACTCATGTTTGTTGCATTGAAAGTTACACTTTACGGTCCCATTAGGAAAATATCTAGCTATGTTGGTGACGTTAGAGTTTAGTTTTTATCTATATTTACATTTAAATGTCGTTTACAATTGGCTATATAGCAGTCGTTGCGAAATGTCATGTGCAATTCTCGAACAACGGGAGGAAGTGATGTCCAATTTAAGTGTTATAAATTAATTCACAGATAAGTGAAGTAGCTACATACGTTTTTGAATTGATCAGTAACCAAAACTAAGGTACTGGCATCAGTCTTGGCTAGGGTGACCAGATTTTAGTTTTGGTAAACCCTGAGATGTAAAAGAAGACTTATTTTTTATTTTTATTTTTATTTTCATAAAATTTGTTATAATCTGCACTGTTATGTCCCCTGCCTTTTTTTTAACCGTTTGCAAAACTCGGAGAAATTGTGCCCAAACCCTGAGCCCGGAGATCCAGTGTGCAAAACCGGAGACCTGGTCACCTTAGTCTTGGCCGCTTTAAGAGCAAGATATACTGTTTTTTAGGATTGATGGGCTTTTTTGTAATTCTCATGAGCTCATGTTACTAATAAAACAACTACCTCTTTATTAAATCAATTTAATTACCAAAGTTCGTAAATATAGTTTTTTTTTAATTATAGATTTTTATTTATGTTTTTTCTCCAGTAATGGATTAAGTAAAACCAGTAAATTGCACTCAGTGATGGATACTTAATGATTAAATATGATAAGTACTACAGCACAAATGTTATAAAATAAAGAATCGTAAAATTGTAAACAATATAAAGCAGAGGCTATGATATTATAATAATTAATAAATAAATTACACTAACAATTATTTTAAATTTCTACCATTTTGACATTCATTGAGATTAGATTATGATATAGTAATAGTAGTAATCAAATATCAACAAATATTTTTAATTTAGTTAATTTAATTATGATCCAAGTCTGATGCCAATATCTTATAAAAAATAACAGCGATCGATTTCTGTTGTTGGTTTGCTTTAGGTTATTTATTTTTTATCAGAAGGTTAAGGGGGCGGGACTTTAATCTTAACAAAAAGTTATTTTAAATGTTAATATTTCACAACGTATTATATCTTTACAGGTATAATGAACATTGAAGCAATAAAATTAAGATTGCTAGAATTGAATTTTTTCTTTATATTTTTTCTAGTTACTATTATAATCACATTAACATAATGATGCTATTTATTGAATGTCAAAAATATTTAAATTACGTATAAAAGAACGACCAAAATATCGTAACATAAAGTTTTGATTTTAGTTTTGGAATATGATGCTACTTTTATAAACTTTACTCATAAACGTAGTAATACACTGTTGAGCTTATATGTATATATTTATAGATTGATGTAGGTATGTAAGTATAACAACCTGTGTAACCTCAATATATATTTTACATAAATAACAGAGCTGCATTTGAGAAAATGTTAAATTCATTGATATTGAAATTGTTATTTTTGAGGTTAAAAATTTTATTCCTATTTCAAAACCAAAACCTTTAAGTAATTTTACTAAACGAATAACAAACACATATTTTTCTCAAAAAACATCGTAAATCAATAAAAAGAATGTTTACATCGTAAAATTTGTTATCTATATAATTGAATCACCCATACCGACCTATTAAATTGCCTAGTGTAAACGGGTCTTTGCTGTTGAAGACACATTATATAATGTTTCATGTGTCATATGAGAAATTTATACCGCTTGAGATTGGATCTGACAAAAAGAACGGTTTTATAAAGAGAGTACACACACTCACACTAGCAAACACACACACACACCGTCTGAAAAGTGGAGGAATTATGTCTCCAGACCAATAAACTATAGGTTTCTGGACGAGCAAGAAATTATCTTCATATATTGAACTTCCAGAACAGATTTTCATAAATTCAAATAACAAATTATTATTTATACTTGACGTTTTTATAATAGAGAATCGAATATTGATGGCCCTTGGTTGCTTTTCTTCGATCTAAAATCATCTATTATATCCGAATATTAAGAAAATTCGACTGGGTATTGTTTTTATAGCTTAAAATACATTTTAAATAAATTGCTTTGGCCAAGTACCTACAATACTTCTTTTATATAATACATAATATAAATAAATGGTTCATTATGTATTCTGAAAGTAAAGCTAAAATTTAAATTTTAGATACGTTTTTTTCCTTTACAACTTTTACTTAAAATATGAAAATAAAAATAAATAGTATCAAAAATTATACATAGATAGGTATCAATATTTTCTACGACTTTTGTTGCAGATCTTTTTTTTATTGCACTCCGTTTCAAAAATAATCAGAAAAATTCAAAAATTTATAAGAACAATATCCGTTTCCGGTTTAGGTTACAATCATATCTAAAGTTCCTAAGAACTACAAATTTAAATATTGGTGTTTGTAAGCTTCACCGTTCTTACTGTAGAGTAGAACATTCACAGACAGACACACAGATGTTATTGTATCGTATGTGATTCAGAGAGCCTCAAAACATGTAATTATCTAATTTGAATTTTGATTTTATAGTACATATTCTTAAGAGACGTATAAGTGAAAATGATTTAAACAAAACTGCTATGAAATTTGTGCAAAACTATCAGCAGTGACCAGTATAATAGTTATAGACATAGACATAGAGAATAACATCTGTTCAAAAAGTAAGAGAGAGATGCAGTGTAGTTTGGAATATATCTATATCTTTTTCTAAGATCCTGATTGGTAGCTTACTATAGTTCAGGGTAGTATTTCTGTCAGATATATTTTTGTATATCTATCTTGTGATTTTTGTGCAATAAGTTTTTTATTAGAAAAGTAAATAATATAAACAATAAACATACTATAATAGTTCATATTTTATCGAGGAAATAAAAAAAAAAAACATCAATTGATCTGATAGAAATTTGCAAAATTATGAATGGATATTCCGGGAAAATAACATTTTTGCTATTAAATATATATTAATAAAAAATAGTTTACAAACAGCACATACAAGATTTATTTAACAAAATTTTAAATATTTTTTTTGAGATTAGAACAAGATATTAAAATTGGTTAAAAAAATTCGAAACTTATATTATTTAGAAATCAATAATTGTTTCTTTTTTTAAATAAATTTTTTTTATAACGTTAATTATTTTAACCTCTTTATATACATATAGTATAATAATATCATATATTAATCAATAGTTGATTAATATATGATAATATCTATGAATATTTTTAATATTCGGGACTAAGAATGAAATAGTTACACTCCTGTTTAAAAAAAGGACAAGTATATTCCAAACCTGTTTCTATCTCTTTCTTTTGACACGGCTCTGTGTTCGAGTCAGATGCGTGGTCCATTCTCTATGTCTATGGTTATAGAAATGATTTTTTATAACATTAAACTGCCTTATATTTTCTTCAAAATAAAAACATCAATCCTCAATAACAAATGCGCTGCAGTACTTATAACATATAGTTCAATAAGTTTTCAGTAATGGTCAAAGCTAAATCCAATATGAAATAAAATGTTCCACTTAAATGATTAGCTGACAAATAACGGGGTCTTCGTTCGACCAATAAAAATGTCAGGAATACGGACCCACGCCACAATTACATTAAAATGTGTCTTCAATCTTCACGGTGCATTGAACATAGCCTCTGCAAGTGATATGTGAGCCAAAGAAAACAGCAAGATTTACGTACAAGCTGCTTTTGTAGGGTTGACATATTTCTCTTATGTTTGTGTGGTAGAACAATTACAAATTTTATTATTTAACCAATTTATTTGTTTTTTTTTGTTATACATTAATACAAAATAATATACATACATAAGTGCCGACTTTTAATATTACTTTCAGTAACTCGGTGGAAAAAAAATCGTTGAAAAAAAAATTAAAATGCATTTTTAAGCTGAGGGTCTAAAACTCTGAACTTTTAAATTGCATGTTTCTTATTGTTAGCTGCAATTATTTGTGCACTAGGCGCACCCTTTATTGGCCTGAGAATTTACGCCTGGGGGGAGGGGGGGAGGGATTGATGAACTCCTATGTATACATTAAGATTTAATATCTCTACCTCTATAAAAGTTATATTTTTCTACAAGTTACAGGTAAACTCGAAAACTACTGAATCGATTTTAATGCAGTTTTCACCAATAGTTGAATCATGTTTCAGTGCATGTTTTTAGCTGTTAATATTTTATGAAAACCTAAGATTTAATATCACAAGATCAAAAAAATCTTTTATCAAGTGGTATATTATTTCCATGATGTCACAGCATCCAAATGTCATTTATATAACAACATAGTAGCCATTGAATAAAGAATTCTATATTAAAGTTTCAATATTTTATTAATTTGGGTGTATAATTAGTGGATATTAACCCGGGTAAAACCGGGTCCAATGCGCTAGTTAGATATAAATAAATAGAATTTATTGATAATACAAAAATACAATTATAATAGTTAGTGTCTTTTTTTGTCTATGAAAACTTTTAAGAGTGTGCCTGCCCTCGTGGGGGGGGGGATATTAAAATGTAGACGGACATCTTATGAAAAGCAGATTTTTTTCCATTTAATTTCATTAATTTTATTTCTCTACAAGCGGGATGTTGAAAAACAATGTGTAATATAATAGAATTCTATTAAAATACAGGCATGATTGATGAAAAAAACGCACTGTTAATTTAGTTAACTTATTATTTAGATTATAATTATACTATTGTATATTTCCGTTAAAGGGTATGGTAATAGACTTTTCTAGATTTTGTTTAAAAAATAAATACAATATGAATTATTGCAAAACGTGCTGATGGTAATAACAACAATGGATTTCTGTAATACCTACATACATACACATTATAATGTTTGTGTAAGTGAATCGGCAGTGGGCTATATGCATGTGCACAGCTCACTAGATGTGATCAGCTTGTCTAGACAGCGGATCATAAAGGTACAAGTTCTGAAATGAAAATCAATCCCGTTTTGTGTATTGTACAATCCTCATCCATCTTCCTACATCACTTTCCAAGTACTGGAAAGTTTTACATGCATGCAACAGTTTTGTTGTTTAACTCTTTAACCGTTCGCTATTGTGCACGATCGATGTGTTTTACTGTCGATTTGGAGTTGATCAATTTTTTATGCTTTTTTGACAGGTTTCGTGTATGGGTTGAAGTTTTCATATTTTTGAAGTATAAAGTGAGAACGGTTAGAAAAAACTCGGTTTATTTAATAAGCTACATATGTACATGATATGTCCAATTTTTTTAATTTTTTTAGTTTTGTAATCAAATAACTTGCATAGTGAAATACTTTTTTAGAGAACAAAAATAAATATTCAGTATACAGGATGTCCAAGATGAGCGTGAAATGCATGGGGATTTCGTATACGGTATGATCTTTATATATTGGAAAGTGTGCTATTTATTAAACAAAATCCAGATTTATTCAATGATAACAAACATAACTACGACACTAGACATAAACATAATATAAAAACTATTCAAACCCGCAAAGCCATAGTATATAAAAATGTCATAAATAATACTATTAAAATATTGAATAAGATACCGAAACGTATAACAGATCTTCCAGTCTCTAAAATAAAAGTTGTGTTAAGAGAATATCTGATAGAAAAGTGTCACTACAGCTTGCATGAGTTTTTCGACAATGCATAGATCATTAACACTTAATATATATTACCTTTAATTAAACTGTAAAATATTTCTTCTGACTTATTCAATGTACTCTGTACCAACTGAATAAATACACATATTATTATTATTATTATTATTATTATTATGAGGTACCGAATTGGTTAAATGAGATTCATTATTTGTAAGGAAGAGGTGAGTATTTCTACATCAAAAAATATTAATAATTTTATGTGGTTTAGGCGGTTTTGGACACCATTATTTAAAGTAATATAATAATAGTAATAATATGTAAGGCTGGGTTTACATTAGGTATTCAAAATTCGACACAATAGTATTTAATTCAACATTTTTGCCACATAAAAATCAATTGACGTTGTGACCGTATACATCTGTGACAAACGTGCGTTTAATGTTTTAAAAATTTTTGAAATGTGACTTTTATCTTTTTTATTTTAATTTTTATTTTCATTTATTTTAAATGTTAGGTATTTCTTAAGTACCTACTTTATTAGTTAAATTCTACATTCAAAAACCCAACTAATTAAATCAAACATTAAATATTTCGGTGCCCCCTAGAGCGAAATTTAATGGATTTTCGTAAGTTGCGCCTATATTACAACTTTTGATCAGCACACCATTGAACTATCATTTCACCAAGTTGCAAAAAAAATCAACCAAAACTTTTGTGCGGGTTCTTTTCTTAATAATGGAACGTGTTTGTAAAATTTTTTTTGTGTTTTTAATATTTTTTTTTAAATAACGCACATTCAAGTATAAACGTGTCATATACACACAAAGTTAATAATTATTTGATATTGAAGCTGTATGTCGACATTGTTTATTGAATGATATGATCTTATTATATTAATTAAAAACAATACGAAGGATTTTTCATTGAAAAACAAAGCGTTATTTCAGTATGTTAATATTAATCTACCCGTTAAACTTGGGGGAGGGAGAATATTTAATTTCATAAGCACTTATATTTTCCATACACCGCATACACGGCAGCGTTTTATTACATGAACATTTTAATTTAATTTAACGTAAACAGAAAATAAAAGAAGACCTCGGAAAATTAAATAAGTTTTCAAAGCCAACTAAGATATTCATAAGATGTCACGTTTATATGTACAAAGTCCATATCTATATTCGAGATTATCTCTACCTACATAAAACTTTCCATATAATTTAGAATTAAAATTCATAGTATGAAAGAAAATAATTTTATCCATGTAATCGCATTTTTTAGCTTTTATATGCATATAATATATTCTTGTACAGAAAAAAATTAATAAGGATATGATGTATTGCTTTAGAGTGGTGCAAAATTGGATTATAACAGTAATGTCAAAGTAAATCATTTTGTTCGTATGAATATAGATAACATTGAATTAACATATGACTTACATCCTTAATATATATAAAGCTCAACGTCTCTCTGTCTGTCTGTCTGTCTGTCTGTCTGTCTGTCTGTCTGTCTGTCTGTCTGTCTGTCTGTCTGTCTGTCCGTTAGTTACCTTATCACTCGAGAACCACTTATCCGATTTACGAGTTTTTTTTTTTAATTCATAGGTACGTTCTCTGGCCAGGTTATAGGCTATATTTTTTTACGTTAGGTAACATAACAACAAAGCAGTAACGATAATAGTAAATCAAGTCGGAAAAAATTTTGCCGTCGGCGCGCTGTTTTGTAATACGCTGCCTAAACCGTTCAATATAGAACAAAATAATGTATTAAAGAATTGTGTAGAATCAAAAGTTCTACAATTAAGTCAGCGACACGATATGTCTAACTTTTATATTTAAGCCACAATGACTGCTTTTATGTTACAAAAAAAACATAAAATATTTGGGTTTTGTTTACATGGACTTATGACCTGCAAAACATTAATCCTTATCGAAATAAATGATTTCATCGTCATAAGTACTTAATGTAGATATAGTTTGCCATTTACAGCATCCAATTTGGTCGTATAGTTTAGAAAATATCTTAAAATATATTTATAAAGGTAACATTTTAAATGTATGGTGTCGTGCCGCATCGAAGCGATGTACATCAGACTGGATTCGCTTACGTTCGGTAGATATTCGGAGTCCCTCGGCTGACGTTTGAGTTAATTTTGTTTTCAATAATTAACATTTAAATTTAAACAGAACACAAATTATTTGTACTTTTTTCTTCTGATTCGTTTTTGTTAGGTAATTCAGGTATTGATAAATTATTATTACAATAATAACTAATCGTGTTTGTACTTAATTAATTAAACTATATTTTTCAAAAATCCTAAACAATAATTCCGTAGTCTACGCGAGCGAAGCCGCGTGGGCCCAGCTAGTTATGTATATAAGATAAAAAAATTAATACTCAAAGTGTTATTGCTGACATTTACGCAAAAATAATGTATTATCAGTTTTGGCTTTCTTTAGAAGTGGGATATGACTTATAATTTCGGATTAAATATGCGATATCGGTTTTGTTTAATATTTGTTAACATATATTTCAATATAGTTTTTTAAAACCATTCATTAGATAATTATTTCTTAACGATGAAAATTAATAAAAAAATTCAATTTTTTTAATTGTTGATGTATTTTCCATAGCGGAGTGCTTTAAAGATTTTTGTATCATATATAATTTATGGCTATATAAGTCAGAACTAAAGATTGGAAAAATAGTTTTTCATCTATTGCGAACAACGGAACTATTGTAATATTTATTATATATCAGCATCGATTTATAGTCCAGTAAAGGAAGCATTTTGACAGGAAATTAAGAGGGCAAGCAATTTTATAATTGATTCTTATAGATTTTGAACCGGAGAATTCGAAAAAAATAACCCGGACAAGCGAAAAGTGGTGCAACACCCTTAAAAATGGGGTTTAAGGGTGAAAACCCCATTTCCAACCGTTTTTTCAATTTATCACATAATCTAAAGCGATGATGGTATATTTTTATGGTTGATATATGTTCAGGACACTCAGACGAATCGATTGTGACCACATATACTAAATTTGACCAAAAATTATCTCTTCCAGAGGGCTTAAAAGACAGAAAAATGCATCTTTTCGTGGAAAATAGTTTAAAAATTAATAACTTTTGCTAAAATCATCCAAATGACTCGTAACTAGGTTCAAATTGTTCCTGAAGTTCCAAAGAATAATAATGAACCATAATTAAAAAAAAAAACTATAGTTTAACCAATAAAAATCGCTAATGTTTAACGGTAAGTAACGTAAATTTTTGAAAAACTATCTTTTTACTAAAATTTAAATAAAAACATCAGGGTTGAATATTTTTTAGTGAAACTAAGGTAGATACCTTCTATTTGTACATACAAACAAAATGAGACCCCCCAAAATAATATTCAATTATTAGAACGGGTGCAAGCGCGCTTAGAAATACACTGAATTTTTGTTGTATACAATTAAAAAAAATTACATTTTTCCAAACAAAATAATAGATTCAGTCCAGTAAAGGAAGTATTTTGGCAGGAAATTAAGAAGGCAAGCAATTTTATGATTGATTCTTATAGATTTTGAACCGGAGAATTCGAAAAAAATAACCCGGACTAGCGAAAAGTGGTGCAACACCCTTAAAAATGGGGTTTAAGTGTGAAAACCCCATTTCCAACCGTTTTTTCAATTTATCACAAAATCTGAAGCGACGATGGTATATTTTTATGATTCATATATGTTCAGGACACTTAGACGAATCGATTGTGACCACATATACTATATTTTGCCAAAAATTACCTCTTCCAAAGGGCTTAAAAGACGTAAAAATGCACTTACCCTTAAACATTAGCGATTTTCATTAATTAAACTACTTATATTTTTTTAAATTATGATTGGCCATTATTCTTTGAAACTTCAGGAATAATTTGAGCCTAGTTACGAGTCATTTGGATGATTTTAACAAAAGTTATTAATTTTTAAACTATTTTTCCCGAAAAAATGCATTTTTACGTCTTTTAAACCCTTTGAAAGACGTAATGTTTGGCCAAATTTAGTATATGTGGTCACAATCGATTCGTCTAAGTGTCCTGAACATATATCAATCATAAAAATATACCATCGTTGCTTTAGATTTTGTGATAATTTGTAAATGGGCTTTTCACCTTTAAACCCTATTTTAAGGGTGTTGCACCACTTTCCGCTAGTCCGGGTTATTTTTTTCGAATTTTTCGGTTCAAAATCTATAAGAATCAATTCGTTTCACTAAAAAATATTTAACCCTGGTGTTTTTATTTAAATTTTAGTAAAAATGTAGTTTTTCAAGAAATTACGTTACTTACCCTTAAACATTGGCGATTTTTATTGGTTAAACTATTAATATTTTTTTAAATTATGGTTCATTATTATTCTTTGGAACTTCAGGAACAATTTGACGCTAATTACGAGTCATTTGGATGATTTTAACAAAAGTTATTAATTTTTAAACTATTTTCCCGAAAAGATGCATTTTTCTGTCATTTAAGCCCTCTGAAAGAGGTAATTTTTAGTCAAATTTAGTATATGTGGTCACAATCGATTCGTCTGAGTGTCCTGAACATATATCAACGATAAAAATATACCATCGTCGTTTTAGATTTTGTGATAAATTGAAAAAACGGTTGGAAATGGGGTTTTCACCCTTAAACCCCATTTTTAAGGGTGTTGCACCACTTTTCGCTTGTCCGGGTTATTTTTTTCGAATTCTCCGGTTCAAAATCTATAAGAATCAATCATAAAATTGCTTGCCCTCTAAATTTCCCTTTTTCACACTTTTCACTGCTTCCTTGACTGGGCTATTAAAAAAAACCGGTTTTGATTAATTGAAGAAACGCTAGAAAACGGGGGTTTTACTCTTAAACCCCTTTTATGGGTGTACCACTTTTATCTATGATTTTTTTAGAATTCCACACTCTAAAATCTATCTAGAATCGACCATAACATGCTTGTCTCTGAATATTCGGATTTTGACACTTTTTACTACTTCGTTGACTGTACTTTCGATTAAATCGTAAAAAAATTATTATTGTAAACAATTTTTTAAACTATTGCACAACTATTTTGATTAACAATAACTACTTATTAACTATTTTACGGAAAAAATCAACTATATAGTAACTATTTCATTCAAAATAACTAGTATTTTTCCAATCTCTAATAATAATTACTAAAAATAATCGAGGTACTGAAGTGCGTATTTCCTTTATATTTCTAATTGTAAAAATTAATTATATTAGCAATCAGAGAAGGAACTATTTAATAGTTGTAATAAATCTAAATCGAAATGTGATTGTGTGTTTAATAGTGTAATTTGTATGTATTGTCTAAAAATTTTGGGCCCTCTAATATCTGACGCACTGTGCATATTTACTATAAATCTGCCATGTGTTTGTTTTTTAAATGAAAAACTAACATTTGGTAAAATATTTGGGGGTCTGTAGCTCCATCACGAAGAATTTCCGGAAAATGTTCATATAAACTTTTTTATGCTTTAATATTTTTCTCGATCAACTGTTCAAGTTTATTCCACCTGATATGACCCATCCTGTATATCTAATAAATATTATTTTGTACAAGGATGGACTACTTTTGATGGAGTGTCCGATTTATAGGCTTATGTATTATACTAACTTATTCGCGCGACAATAATTTCTCTTTGTGCATCAAATGCTGAATCGTTTTTATTTCACAATTTTCACTCCTCCGACGGTGGAGTTAGCAATTCCGCGAATGTGAAAACTATAAAATTGACTTTCAGATTCTTTTACAATTAAAAAAACTATATCAATTTACCAATAAAATCGGAATTTTTGAGGTGAAAAGAGTTCAAAGGTGCTAAATCCTTAATAGAATAAAAACATTCTCAAAGAAAAAAATATATAACAATTTTTTATATCAAACACATTCCGAGTAATTTAATTGTTTTTTTCCTCTTCGTTCATACTATTTGAAAGTAATTTTAGATACATACATATAAAAAGAATTTAAACTGATTTTAAATGAAAAATTCATGATAATCAAAATATTGGGGCGGTCCAGACTAATTACTCTTGCTTACATCTGTTTTATGTGGTAAGACAAGGATTTTAAAACTTAACGTTTTACAGGAATAAAATTAAAAAAATAGTTATGGAAAACCTAATAATAATTATAAAAATTAATTCATTAATAAAACTAATAAAATATTTTTGTTATACTACAGACATAAACATAAATGCATGTACAAATATTTTTAATACTTTACATATCTTTACAAGCCACACGTTATTCACAATACAGCTTTAATATTAAGTCTTAAATGAGAAAACTTCTGTTACTAAATCACAACTTTAAAATTGTTCAAATCCACTTAATCTGCAATAGGGCTTAAACGAATTGTTTTCTGTATTATAATGAAGGCAGCGTTCTCAAATTCTAAAATAACAAAACAATACTTACCTAATATATTCAGAGGGTCGGGCGGTGGAATATTTTTTCATCAGAGGGGTGGACAACACGATAACGATACATCAAAAGGGGTACGGAAGGCATCTTGATGATTAAAAAATAATTTGTATTTTAAATTTTAAGTGTAAAAGTTATGTTTTGGTAAATGAGTGAGGATATCACCAGTTGTATCCCCCGCTGTTCTGACGCCACTGACTGTATTTATTTATTAAGTTTGTTTAACTTGGTGCTTACTAAATATTGTATTTTTTATTGTCTACTATATTTTTTTTTAAATATTCAACGTTTATAATAAAAGATAAACTATTTACAAAAACACGTTGATAACATTTAAAAAATAATATGGGTTGGACATGAATGAAACACACCCCATTAACTTGTTTTAATGTATGAATGTTAAAATTGATTATAGAATACATTATTGTATTTGTGTGTTTTAAAAATGCAAACTTAACATTTTAAAAAATGATGTAACGTAATGAAATAAAACTCAATCTAAATGTCTTATCATTGCAAATTGCATGAAAGTCTTATATATTTTAAATAAAATTGACAATAATAATAATAGGAAATTTCAACAACAAATGTCAATTGGTACTGAATTTCTCGATATTTTTTATTTTTGGAAATTATTAAGTTTTCAGAATCGATGAATTAAGAAAAACTGTTGTTGATTTAGGTATTATAATAAATCAACAACAGTTTTTAGCATGTTTCCAAATTCGACATAATAAACTTTGTTAATAAATACATATACTAACACATTAAACCGGTGTTACCCGGCGATATAAATTTAATCTGTAATAAACCAATTAAAAATTATTTTCACTTATCTCCAACTATTTACGCAGCGCGTAAATCCGACTTCATGGAACTTACACAATATATCCACACATCTACACAAAATATCCACAAATTATATACCTACATCCTAAACCTTGTTCGAGGAACACTCTATCCATTAGTGAAAACCGGAATAAAATCCGTTAAGTAGTTACTTAGAAAATCGTGCAAAAACAGACATACAGACGCGGTAGGGGACTTTGTTTTGTACTATGTATAGAATTACAGAAAATTAAAACTAATCGATTGTGAGTAAATAGGTATATGGCGATTGTAATGTGCTATTTTAGAAAATGTAAACTTTTAAGTGGATTGGCGAAGTTTACCAAATAATGCTCATTTTTAAATTTAAACCGAGAGTAAACACACTACCAATTAAAGCATGTTTGGAGTGTGCAATATATTAAATTGGTAAATACATATTATTTATCAAGTACCGCTTTTTTCTGTATCTCTTAGTATTAACCTTATCTTAAATTCAGTCTTGAATATTGTTTCGTAGCATATACTTTCGATACTTATTTTTATCTAATGTAAAAATAAGTTTTCTTAGTTTAGTTAGTTAAAATCAACGTCATAGCCACTTTTCGTTTACTAAAATATCTTTTACATTTAACACAACATTATACTGGCAATCCGAGTTTTCTTTCTAAATAGGTGATATCTATGCGTGAAGCGAGAGATTCTTGATACGCCATTACAACATACATTAAGACGTGGGCTGCGATGCCGCTGTAGCTTTGGGTGGTGTGTGTGGGGTGGGCGAACAACGAGAGAACGCGCGCGCGCGACTTGGCTGTTGCACCACAATAAATCCGATTATGCATATGTACGTAATATGTTTCTAAAGTAATTGGTGTTTATTGCGAGAATGTAGTTTTGTAAGTAGAGATACAAAATAAATGCGCAGTCTGGGAGCGGTTGAATTATTATTACATTCTAATCTCTGTTTCTCCTATACTTTATATCTTTCTCCTTCTGACACATAAATACACATTTTGGGTTTATTATTTATCTCTTTTGTTCCTAATCTTTGAACAAAACGTTTTAATATGATTTAAAACTCTTTCTATGATCTGTAACTGTTTTATGACTTCTGGCTGCTAAATAATTTTGCTTGATAATATTTTGGACTCTTTAATAATTTTTGGTTATGGTTATGCCACTGATAGGACAGGATAATATGTGGGGGCCATATGATTATAGGTATTCAAGAACTGTTTTATATTTTCAGAAAATTATTTAAGAAAAACGGCAACATCTGAAGCTTTGTAATTATATTAAAAATTGATGAAGAAAAATAATAATCATAGATTCAATTCTTACATTGTGTTTCATCGTAATGAATTGTAAAATGTATTCTTTGGGAAAATGAGTTTATTTCAAGTCGAAAACGTATGTATTTAAAAGACAATAGTTCAAGCTTTCCACACATTTTTTAATGAATTTGTTAACATTTTATGAGCTCCACTCAGGGACAATTACACTGTAAAAATTTTCGATTTTTTTTTTTTTTTGCATGTTAAATATTGATCGAGACATTCGAATTATATATGGATGAGCTGCGTGCAAGATATAACTCACATGCTAACTTTAAACACGTTTTTCTCAACTTTTGCCACATCATTTTTCACACAATTCCTTAATGTCGTACGTAAGCTTTTTTTATTTTAAAAATTTCACATTTATTGAACGAAAAACCGTCGAAAAATTTTTGAAATGGCCACCATTTTGTTAATTTTTGGAGAAGTAGGAGGACTCTCCACCATCAGGCGCTTTTTACACATCATTTTACAGTGGCCAAAAATTAGATAAAAATAAAAGTAAAACATTAGAATATATTTTTATGTACAACATAAGAAATTTGAATAAAAAAAAAATGGGACTGATTATCGAATTTTGTTCAAAAAATAAAAAATCATGAATATCAGCAATTTTCATGCTCGTGATAGTGAAATGGTCCCTTAAATATATTTGTGTAAAAAATGATAAATCAAATAAAAAAATGAATGCTAAAATTCTACGTTTTCGGATTACATTTGCCAAAAAAAAATTTCAATCCAATATTTATAAAAAAATATATGAATTTTTGTTTGATAGTTTTATAACTGCATAACTCTGAGACAAATAAAAAAAATCTAAAAAAATGAAAACATTATCAAAATAGTTAATGATGTCTTAAACATGACATAAAGACTCTAAAATTCAAAATATTTTAAATACATATGTATAATGTATATACATACAGAACTTACAGATTTATATGTAGTATTAATATAATAAAATGTGAAAAATATAAACATTTCAGCAAAGGTGTAAGGAGGTAGATTATATCAAATTATGCATAATTAAACAAACTATGGTGTTTTTGTGTACATTTTTATTTCAACGAATTGTCGCAAACTGAAGCAAAAAACAGTTTTAACCATGTATGTACGTGATTTCATTAAAATATTATTGTTTTCAGTATGATAGTAAAAGGTACCAGGTTTACTGCGTCGAAAATAAAAGCAGTTTAAACTGTTTTTGTCGACAATTCTCAGACATGCAATTTTATAGCGAAACATTGTATAACAAAACCGACGTATGTATCAACGTATTATGTATATTTTAAAAATGATGCTGTGCGCAAATTCGATGTCTTTATTGCTAAAAGTTCTTCAATTTTCATATATAACTATAAACTTTTTTAATGACTATATAAGGTGCGATTTATTTGTATTTTACATCATTTAATTTGGTACTGATTCTAGGTTATCTTTAACTTATTTACCTATTTATCCATACAATAATATATAGTGTTTGTGTGTGAAGTAATCTCGAAATAATGATCTATTTGAGAAAAACCTACAAAAAAATCGATGCTCAAAAATCGTTAAACAGAAATATGTAGCACAGATTATGATTTTTTTAAGTTTACTTGCTTAGGCGCGTTGAGGGTTGAATTTTAGTAATGCAACGGAAGAAAAACGCAACGGATCGCTCGCAGAACGCGCGCGGAACGTCCGCGGAGCATAGTAGACATGACAGTTTTCTTTATTGTGTTAAATTTTCTCTCATATTTAACCAAAATATCCAACGCATTCTTTCTCTTTCTTTTGACTAGTCGTTTTTGAATAAGATTGCATGTATGTAAGTCGCACTTTATTACTTTTATGGATGATGTGTTCACGCGTCTTACTAATATACTGTCACGGTAGGCATTATATTTCTAGTTTTTCATTACTTTGAATAACATGTCGTGAATGTATGTATTTTATAATTTTTATAGTATTTAAAAGAGTTAAAGTTTTGAATAATCAGTGTTCAAAACGTCTCTGTTTAGAATTTTTGTGTAGATTTTCAATAAATATAGCACTTTTCGGTGAGTTATCTCATTTATCGTGCATTAAAAAATATATTTTTAATATCCAATTACTCAAAAACCATCCGTCCAATATTTAAAAAAAATTATTAAAATATATAAGTTATCCATAAATAACATATTCATATTTTAGACTTTTATCTATACATTGCTCTAACGATCAAATAACCTTAAATATTATAAAAGAGCAAAAGTCGTTTGGTTGGATTTGAAAGGTAAAATATACATAATTTGTAAAACATTTTTCCTTTGTACCAAAAGACCATATAAAATAATTCTATTTAAATACATAAATTAAATTTCATGTTACACATTAAACATGCGTGAAGCCATAATAAGTACACATGCATATCACATTTCCTGAATGTTAACTGCAAGTACACCGTTTATTATTTCTTATCATGCGCTTTTAACTTACAAGTAGCGCACTTTCTTCGCTCCGGTTACTGTTATAACTTTTAAAAGAAAACCGAGCCGCTAAACACGCGTTTACAAAACCCTTACAAATTATACACTAAGTTTCTTCAAACGTATATAAGCGTCTTCTAATTAAATTAAACTACTTTAATAAGGATCAAGTTTATGTATAACTTATACAAACTGTATGTATGTATATGAGACGTATATATTACAAAATATGGAATGTATTTTGTATTTCTGTGTGAGGGGATCATGTACATACAGAAAGTCACGGATATTGTGAACTTGGTTTTATTTGATGTTTTTATTATAAATTAAATATAAATCTGAGAGACAAGAATTCAATACAAGAAGTAATACAATTTTCATTAAAATAAGCTTTATTTTATGTTAATTAACAATCTAGTGGTTATTTAAAAAAGTAAATATGGATATTTTTAAAGAATTTTTTAAATGAAATAATATTAAAATTTGATAAAATTTTTCATTCTTCTTATAGTTAATCACATTTTTTGAATTTTATAAATTTTTTCATGTGAAAGATTAGAAGAAATAATAAATACTTACCTTATTTAATTATCGGTAAAATCGACGGTAGGAATCTTGGCTTTTAATTCCATTTTTAGTTTTTTATGGGTTTTAACACATAAATGTGACATATCATTTTTGAAATATTTTTGAACAATAATTATAGTTTACTATAATTATGTGGAATTACCTCTAAAAATTTCTACGAGATCGGAACAACCATTCTGAAGATATCATTTGTACAAGGATATTTTGAGAAAAATCTTATTGTGAAATTTTTTTGGCTAGTATTTCGTCATTTTTGGATAGGTATTTTAATGTGGTTTTGAATCACGTATGAAATCAGTATTTATGATTATTATTAAAGTTTAAACCTTTTTTAAATAATACTTTGTTTTTATCTGACAGAATATAAATTTAATTTATACAAAAACTGCACGTATTTTGATGGCTATACAAGATTAATAGTTTGGCAAAATCTGCTCATATATAGAATAACATGATATGATGAAATTAAAAAAGCTCTTTTGTATTTTTTAATATCAAAAATTTTTCATATATCATTGACATTTATGAAAACGTTTTTCCAATAACATGTATAGATAATCAATAAATTTTTATTTTACGAAGTAAAATTACGAAATTGGCCATACACTACTCCTCCTACTTGCTTATGCTGAACCAAGCACGGATCTAAGTTTACAATTTGGGTGATATGGGCAAAAAAGTTAGTATATTTTTATAAGCATTTTTCTATTTAATTTGCTTTAATTTTTGAGGTCTGGGGTGGTCATGTACCTCATACCCCCCCTGGATCCGCGCTTGTGCTCAATATATCTAATACCATGGAACTGTCATAAAAAAATAAACTATGAGAACATATTGCATAATAGTTTATTGTCAATAAAATCAGAGATTTGATTTTAAAATTATTCAAATGTGTACACATTCATATAGCATTTTTCAAGCGATATACAAAATGATAAGCGCATTCATAAATTCGATTACATTTTAAGTTAACGTTGTATCAAATTTACAACAATTCCCAAAACACGTTCTCCAGTCTTGCATTGTAAATGTGACCGCAGTGCAGTGAGCACGGACGATCATACATACATAAAGACAGACAGACAGACGGACGGACCGACGTTACGAATTCTTTACATGTGTGTATGTGTGCATGTAAGTTGCTTCTGCAGCGACGTGAGCAGACAGTATCGCCACATTATGACGGCAAAAAAGTGGATCGACCGTTTGGCGTACCACCTGTTGGAATCGAGCGCGTGAACGGTTGTTCTAACGTTTATTTTTTACTCGATGTAATGGTTTCTTGTGACGTCACAGATGGTTGGTACGAGTGCTGTTTGAATTGTTTATATCATGCGGTTGTATTTAATGTTATGGAGGATGGGTGGTGTTAATTGGATATTGAGTTTTACTTCGAGGTTGAGAAATGAAATGTTATTTTCTTGGAACTGTTATTACCAACCTATAAGTTTAAACTTCTAATATACATATAATAAAAAATATAAAAAAAAACTTTTTTTTTATAATTTGCTTGTTAAAACCCTATTAAGCAGAAAATGAAATTCGGTTAGACTTTTTACGTACCAAATATAAATTTTTTTTTATATTGACTTTGTTCATACTAGAAGAGTTAAAAAATGACTAATTCTTTTATTATGAACAAAATCAACTTTAAAAAAATGGAATATTTAGTACGAAAAGAGTCTACCGAATTTTCTTTTCTGCTTTTTTAGTTGGTTTTTTAAAAGAAAAATTATTGAAAAAAAGTTTTTTTATATATATTTTTGAGTTTTTAGTTATCCTACATATTCAAAGAATTAAAAAAAAGTTAATGTAAACAATAAACATATCTCGTGAATCCTAAACAAAAATATTTTAATTGACATTAATGACACAAGGTATTTTGTCACCCCTCCCCCTTACACACGATTTTGATGATTTTAAAATGGGACTGTCCTCAAATCAGACTCAACTAACTAACCAAGTTTCATTAGTATCGGCTCAGTGGTTCATGAGCTGTGCGTGTAAGAAGGATTCAGGGGATAGACAAACAGACAGACACCTGAAACGGAAAGATCATTTTAAAAATTTGAAATCCGAGATTAATTTTTATTTTATTTTAAAACGATCACAAAGCTTCTTGTATTTTCGATATGGCTAATAAGAAATCATATATTTGCATATAAATATTGATATTTCCAATAAGAATTCAGGATTTAAAAAAATAGTTTTGAATTTTTTTTAAATTGATAAATCGATCAATAATAATAATAATTTTAAACTGTCTTCATTAGACAATACAAAAGTGTAAAAAATATATTTAGAAAAAAATGATTTTTAAATATAGTTAGTGTTTTAATAATAATATAAAAAAATAGAGATTAATCGATTCCTAAAAAAGTATCAACCGTGTAGAAATTAGAATAAGGATCATCTAAATGTAACCGCGAATTAGATATAAACCTTTTGCAGGTTGTAAATTGACCGCACATCTATTTATAAAGATTTCTAAAAGTGTTAATACAAAAGTTAAATTATACATATTCGCGTTATGCTATACATATATTCTAAAATTATTAAATAATAACACAATACTTATTTTTGAATAATAATAAAAGCGACACTCTAAAATATAAATAAACGTATATAACAGACCGTGAATTTTTATTTATCATACGTGATCTTTGATCCCGAATATAACATATCATTTTCACTTCTGGCATCTGCCGACTGAAACATAACCGTTGCGGGTCTGTTTGTTAGGGTTGAGGGAGGGGGAGGTGAGAGAATGGGAAACAAAACACGACCTTTCACCCAAAGATCTCGGATGTGCAGCGTACAAGTCGCACTATCTTTGCTTTTAACTTGTACATAAAACATATTTATAGTTTTGCGCTGTGCTAGCTCGTGAAACGAATACGTCGTGTTTTTGTTCGTTTGTCTGTTTATTTGTTTTCATTTTACCGCAAATAGGATAGATGTCACATACGTACTCAAATATTCATTAGATTATTTAACCCATTAACTTATGCTACCTTATTGTGCTAATGCAATTTAATTTTGATGTGAAATGACAATGTTACTCTAGATCAGTGGTTCTTAACCGGTGTTCCGCGGAACACAATAATTCCGCGAACATGTTACAAGTGCTTCGCAAAATAATAAAAACATTTCACAAGTAGTGCTACCGAACTCGATTTTCATCCCTACCACTTACAATTCATTTGAGGAGGTTCTTATTTCAGTCGTTTCTCAGAACAATAAATGATTAGATCGTTATTAGAAGAAAATATTGTACATTACTTTCCTTCTCTAAATGCAGAAAATTACGATTGAACAGTTAGTTTACGAAGAACAGTTAAGCCCACTTACGGACTACGTTTGACTCGCAAATGTAACTTGCATAGTATAATGCTTCCACCAACAAAGAGTCAAGTAGAACGGACTGACAAGGGGAACCCTCCAAGTGGTTCTTTCCGATTTTCTTCATATTGAAATATGTTGTAGAGGGAGGTCCCCTGATAACATCTATACCCGGTTTTGGGCCTAAAGACTTGTATAAATGTAGTAACTGTGTTAATTTTCAATCTTTTATAAAATGTTGCTAGTGTACAACCGTTCATAAATAAACTTTTACAATTTTTACAATATTGAATTGTTTATCAACAAAATTTTGTACATTTGCACATTTTGATAAAATAAACATTGAAAACAAATAAATTCGTAAGATATTTTACAAAAGAACAATACATTTTAAAAAAGTCACTGTTTGTAATTAAAAATAAAAATAAAAATTAAAGAAAGAGCACACACTGGGAATCGAACCACGGACCCATCGGTTATCGATCTGTTATCATTACCGCTAGACCAACAGACGCTTATGTTTATAGTTTAAACAAATAGGTATATATGCAGCATTAAAAAATATTTTGGGTCATATCTTCTAAGCTATTACCCGTCTACGCCCAAAACCGGGTATAGATGTTATCAGGAGACCTCCCTCTAGAACATATTTCAATATGAAGAAAATCGGAAAGAACCACTTGGAGGGTTGCCCTTGTGAGCGAGTAAAAATAGTTAAGAACGAGCTCGTTCCGCTAAAGCAAACGGAGCGGTATCCGTTCGACTATCAATCGAAAATTACATAGTAGCACTTCCACCGGCGAAGGGGTAAGCGGAACGGATCAAACGAATAAAAATAAGTAAGAACGAGTTCGCTGCGTCACAGTGCCACTGACTAGTTTGTAACGGACTCCGCGTGCCCCCAAAGTGAAATAGCTTTCCTAAAGTTGGTATTTTGTTTTAGAATATCGGCCTCTATAAATGACAGAAGTTCTTAAAATTGTTCTCTGCTAACTCTGAAGTAATTCTTATAATCATAGAACAATCTATATTCACCTCTCAACGGTCTCTCTTTGATATGATTACTTAACCAAAACCTTGATTTGGCGCGCTTTTTCTTGTATACTTATAAAATTAAACATTTCTTTGTTTGCATATAGTCAGACTCGGCTTCACGAGCTTTCCCTTCCAAATACAAAGTCCGACTCGACTCGCTCGCAATGGAATTTGACCTATTTCTCATATTCCGTTTAGCTCGCTCCGCTCATTTCTCGCTTTCATTTCTCTTTCGCAGTGGAAAGGAAATAATAAAAATTATCAAAACTTTTTCTTAATGGAAGGCAAAACCTATTTTAACTAGTTCAGCTAAACTAATTCTCGCTCATTACCCTTTTGCAGTGGAAAACCCGCTTAAAGCCGAGTACCCAATTCTTTACGTAAATACAGACAATTTTGCTACAGTTTTCAACATTATATTTGTGTGAATTGGGGTTTTCATCATTTACGAATATTAATACTAAAAATTGTGAAAGATTTGGGAATATTGATAAAGAAATGAGAGTAGCATTATCACATATTAGGCTATTTTTGATTTAAAATTTTTACAAGAGTTACTTTTTTACGAATTATTTTGATTAGGCTTTTATGAGTGTATATTTTTAATATTAGATTGGAAATTAATACGTTAGCTGTAGTTTTTAATAAAAGAAATATGCATATTGCATATTTTTATTGTTTGTTTAAAGACCTTAATGATTCAGTAAGATAGTGCTTCGCAATTTTTTTTACAATCAAAAGTGTTCCATGACTTCGAAAAGGATAAGAACCACTGATCTAGATCATAGGTTCCCAAACTTATTTGACTCACTACTCACTTTTCAGCTATAAAAATTCACAAGGCTCCCCTGATAATTTACATTTTTTTATATACATTTCTAGTGCTATATATATGTATGTACATATTTATAATAATTCAGGACTTCCCAATTACACCCAGAACCACCAGGGCTCCCTTTGATCCACCCAATACCGCCAAGGGAGCCGAGGACTGCAGTTTGGGAACCAGTGCTCTAGATTTTAATTTCATTATGGTGGTTTCTATTCATTAGAAGCCAAACATACCATTATATTTACATTCAGTCGAGAAAATTATTGTTAAAAAAATCTAGTAGGTACTTAGGGAGCGTCTATTAATTACGTAAGTAAGAACGATTTTATACATTTTTGACTCCACCCCCCTAAAAGTTTTTGATAAATTAGGCCAAGCACGTATTATAAAAAAAAAAAACAATTTGTATATTCTAATAAAATGTATAGTAATTAAAAGTATTGGATTCTGAAAAAAAATGCTGGTGAAATCACGAACTTCTAGTAGGTAATATATTTTCTCACAAAAACGTATAAATAT
Organism: Sialis fuliginosa; assembly: GCA_961205875.1. Classification (NCBI taxonomy): domain Eukaryota; kingdom Metazoa; phylum Arthropoda; class Insecta; order Megaloptera; family Sialidae; genus Sialis; species Sialis fuliginosa. The sequence goes on from OY540812.1 coordinate 17,643,907, forward strand.
GTTTTAATTATTTATTACACCCACATGCAGGTATTTGCAGAGTGTTTCTGGTTGACTAACGCGCGTCTGGCTTCTGTTGTAATATGCAAACAGTACTGAGACAATAAATAGGCGTCGCGATGGGGAGAGTGGGGAGGCAGTCCCGCGAGACCTGGCGCTGGGGACATTCACTATTTACAATGGTTCGCAGATAGTTTTAGGAGCCTCACGGGGAACACACGCCAACATGTTAAGTGTGAACGTTTTATTTGCAAATGTGTGCAGGGTTGTACTTGTTGATATATTGGTAAATCACAGATTTAAAGTATTCAGATTGCAAAAAAACTACTTCTATTGAGGTATTTCAAAACAAAGAAATATCTTTTAAGTTAATAATCAGTGTCGTAGCAAGTGGTCGCCGCGCTCTTGGTGAAATCTGAAAAAGACCTATTTTTTTCGTTGTCACGATTTTCCACACTTAAAATATGCTTTCACATCCTCTTTCAATTTCTCATTGTTACTTTTTAATTTTGATAATGCTTTTCTGACCCATTTTGAATGGATTCGACCGAAACGTCCTCAAGAAGAGAACACAGAACGCGGAGCTACCCAGAATTCATCACGAACATCTACATACATTAGCCCGCGGAATACAATATTTCAACAAAACTATTATTATTTATATTTAATAACAAGTTAAATTAAAATCAATATAATCCGAATAATATAAAGATATTACAACAAATCATCTATTAAAATCAAATACATATTAAACAGTAGGTACCTACTTAAAATGTTCTGTGGATTTTAAATGGAATCCGGTGCTGGATGATGTAAATAATTCTAAACACACACAGCTAATAATTATTTATCTGTCATTAATTATTTTGTCTTATGTCGGTTTGAACGAGGTACTATAACAGCAAGTACGTCAATGCTGTTGAGGTTAAACTAGTTACTCGGGATGTTTTATGCATGCGTACCAAGTTTCAATGTTTTTATTCAAAGATCTTGAATTATTCTTGAGATCGAGTCTGGGTTCAGATTATTTTAACTACGTATGTATGATATTTACATTATAGAGTACGATATTTTTTTATAGAATATTAGAAGTTTATACGAAGACGTAATAATACTTCACAAGAGTTTTAAGTAGAATTATTAACTCTTGGAACTTATATAATTTGTTGATTATAAAGTTATGTAATTGAATGTTTTATTTACCAATTTAAATATTCGTTTAAGTTTTTATATGATAGTGGCTTACTCATATATTAGTTAGATACATACATTTTCTCCTCTCAAAACAAGAGATCTTATATACTTATCATCTAGATCACTGGTTACTATACTGTGGTCCTCGGCTCTCTTGGCGGTATTGGGTGGATCAAAGGAATCCCTGGTGGCTCTGTGTTTAGTTGGGAAGTTCTGGATTATTATACATATAACACTAGATATGTATATGAAAAAATGTTCGCTACTAAAAATGTAAATTATCAGGGGAGCCTTGTGATATTTTATAGCTGAACATGGAGTAGTGAGTCAAATATGTTTGGGAACCTATGATCTAGATACATATTACTTATAATTAGATAAGAAAATAGATAGAACCCATAACTCGTTACCTAAAATTGATACCGTTACACTCCAAAATAACAGCAATATTAATGCGGGTTTAAAAAAAACAGTTTTGAATAAAAAAAATATTAAAACGAACTTTAACTTACTTATTAATATCATATAAATTATACTGAAAAATGTACAAGAACACATCGTTAATCATTTGTTATTAAAATATATATTTATTTAAAAAAATAAATATTAAAACATTATATTTACAAGTACAAAATATATAAGAAGCATAGTTCTGTTAAATTTACAAAAAATATATAAATTATTTTTTACTGGATCGTTTTTATTCGTGTTTATTATCCTTTGAATCCTCCAACAACTAGTCCTGTTCCACGATGTCCATGTACAAGTCCGATCCCTACTCCACCTCCATGGTGGTGATTCTGAAAATAAGTTAATAGAAAATCATAATAATGTTTATTAATTTTAACTGATAATTGAGCTTTAAGGAATTTATGATAAACTTAAAATAAATATTAGCAGTGACGAACAAAGGGGAGGGGCACCCTAGGTGCAAAGATACAGAGGGAGGGGTGCCAAAATGAGGTAAAAAAGGTCCTCATAAACTGCAGAAGGGCAGTAATTTTAGGGGGTGCCAAATTATAACTAACTTTCTGCCCCGGGCACCAGCCTTCCTTAATCGCCACTGAATATTGGCAAAATTGACGAATTTACACCTAAAAGCCACAAAACTTGATTTGATTAGATACTTGTTTCAGTTTTTAGCGATGTACATATGTAGTAAATTGATAAAATATTATAGGTATCGTATTATTAGGAAAATATATAAAATAAATTAGAATGATTTCCCGTAATTTATTTATAAAAAAAAAAAACTTACTGGAGGATAATATCCACCATGTCCTCCATGGTGATGATGGTATCCACCCCCATGATGGTGGCTATGATAATGATCTGGCACACAAACTGCAGCACCAACAATCGACAAAATCAATAAAACCATGAAAACTTTATTCATTGTGATATATTTCTTTCAAAATCCTCTTAACACTTCTGGATATCGCTAAAACTCGATCTGACAGATTCAGCTATAGTTTCTTCCGTTTTATATATTTGTACGTATCGTTTGTCAATATTTATTTTACAAATGAAGGAGACCCATGTTATTTGGTTTGTGTATTTGCACTGCTTTAAAAGACTACCATTTTGCGGATATTCTAAGTGGTTTGGGGAATTACAAACGTGATTTCAAATTTATCATTAATATAAATAAGGTATGCGAATTATGAAAGTATTGCATCATTTTGAATTAACAATAATAAAGAAATTTCATTTTATTATCAGATAATTTTTTTAATCTCGGCAAAATTAATTTCAATATTTCAGTTTTATATTTAACATTTGAATAACGCCTATAAGAAACGCCTATAGAAATTGTTCTACTGTCTATTGATAATTAGGTAATGTTATTATTATATAAGTATAAAAGTAATCAGTTTTAATATCGGTAAAATTTCATAAAAATTAGAAATAAACTTTTAATTAAATTAAATTAAAAATTAGTGAAGTTTTAATTGTGTCAAAAAAATTACAGTCTTAGTTTACTTGTTATTTTTTTTAATAAACAAGTTTTTAATTTTCATTAATATAATCTTTTTTCTGCTATTCCATTTTATATTTATCTTAGGTAAAACTTTATTATTCCCAGAGTTTATTTATTATTACTATTCTAACGTTGGAGGTTCTTTTACAATAAAAGTTTCAAGAATACTTTAAAATATTCTTGTTTATCCCAAGAAACTTTCTTGCGATGTACAACTGGTTTGAGATATAAAATAAAATCATTTTAGAGTAAAATTAATTTCAACGAACTGTTTCTTTTACATTTTCATTATAGTTTTTCCAAACTTCTAAATGTAATTCTCAAGTATGTTCAGACATTTTATAATTTTTAAACCATTTAAATGCTAATTAATAATATAAAAAAAGTGAATTTAAATATTAAACATAAAACTAACAAAGGATTGTTTTGTATTATATTATACCAAAGTTAAACTTTGTGATAATGTACATATAAATTATAATTTATTTTTGTTTCGTATTTTACTATCACGTGAATTTAAATTTATTTACAAGAATGAGCATTAGTAAACTCATTATTAGAATGTGTTTTGCATTTTAATATTATTCCAATTTACGTTTTTGTTGAGTTTAATGAAAAACTAACAATAAAATTCTGTTTTATAATTAATTAGAGGTATAATAATTACGAATTGTCAAAATATGTATGTATTATAATAGTTTGATTATAGTTTTTTTGTTTTCTTTGTTTGTTATTTTTTTATTATTATAATGTCCGGTATTATAAAGGAATTAACAAATTTGCAAGCTTGCAAGCACTTTTAAATGGGGTATTAATTCTGTAATAGTATCTATGGATTAGTTATGGAATTTAGAGCAGTAATACTTCAATTTATTGTAACACAGTTGGCGACTCTGACAGTACAAAATAATTTTCATAATATCACAATTGTTTTAATACCGTTGGTGTTTACCTATCACACGTGCGCGAAACTTTCAAACATTTCATGAAACTTCGATGTAATTGTCAGATAGGTTTGATACTCCATTTGAAAGTGCTTGCAAGTTTGCAAATTTTGTTAACTCGGTTATAATAACAGACATAGATATGAGAAAACCGAAAAAGCACCCTCCCCCCCATTGGTGTTATTAAATACTTTTTTTTCGTTCATGTCGATTTTGTCGTCCCTTAAACTGGTTTTTTTAATTAGTGAAAACATTTTGTTGTTCTCATATTGGTTTTTACGCCTCATAAAGCTCTTCTACCCTACTTTGGCGCTCCCGTCGTAGGCCGCTTTCGCCAATCTCTAGCTACGCCACTGTTTATCATACAGTTGAACAAAAAGTAAGGAACGTTAATTCTACATCCTGAAATATTTATTAACATTAGGAAAAAAAAAGTTTTTTTCTCAATTTTTCTGTGACGTCATTCTTTGGACAAAATGTGTACATTATTGTTGTACCACAAGTAAATTTCGAGAAATACGTTGAAAAATGTATTTTGACACAAGTAAGTAAATCACAATGTTAAAATGAGCATACTAACTAATGGTAAAAAGAAAAATATGAAGTGTTATTTAAAAACTGGTTGGTGACGTTATTTATGAGAAGTTTGGCATCACTTGAGATAGGAAATAATTTTTTTTATAAAAAACATTTTTTCGTAAAGTTAATATTTTAACTGTTGAATCAATATTTATTACTTCATATTCACTATGAATATTATATGTATTTGTAGTAATTTGCAATCAGTTTATGTAAAACATAATTTTAATATTTTAACAAATCTAAATTTACATACATACATACATAAAAAATAAACAAATGTATTTTCTTATTTGAATAATAATTAGTACTACATATTTAATTTCTAGACAAAAAAACCTGAGATAAACCTAGATTTATATTAAATCTAGTGATTCATAAACTAAGCATACAAGAATGAACACACCACACACATAAATGAAAATGCACACATGTACAGGTCAACAATCATAGCAACCGTACATTATTTAGATAGCGAGGTTTTCCCGCAATTGCGTGCCTCGAGTGCTTGCCAAATAACAGTGGCGTTAACTGGGGATAAAAGGGATAAGATAATACAAATATAACATGTCCATGTTATGAGTTTTCCAACAATCGATTTAATTGAAATTGTTATTTCGGGCTATCTATTTGATTAATCATTTTCGGTTTGTTTTTTATTTTATAATTTCGACAGATTTTTAGAAATAACAGTATGTATTTATCATGTTTAAGAAGATACAGTTACGTATGTCATACAGTAGGCACTTTAGGAACTTTTAGGGCCTCGAGATAAAGTGGGTGGGAGGAGCTGACGAATTATATAAATTTATATAGTAAAAAATGTATGTGAAAACATTTTCATTTTTTTTGTTCTTTAACCAATTATAGGTACACATCAAATTTGCTCGAAGAGCAAAAAAGATTTTCAGGCATTGTGATAATATTTTTTTAAATGGGGACTTAAATATTTATTCTGCCCATTTTTATTACGTGCCACTGTGAAGATATGACACATTTTATTAACGAATTATTGAAAATTCTCTAAATAAGCTATGGTTACTTTAAAAAATTACTTTTCGTGGAAGTAAAAATGAAACGAAATGATTTCTCAATGAAACGCTGCGCGTTTAAGGAGGGGTTGTGTAAGAGAAAAAAATAAATGTTTCATTTTAAAAATATATTTTGATCCATTTTTTAATGTAGGACTTAACCCTCATAAAGTAAGTTCCCAAAATTCTTCTCATTGCATTTTTTGCACGTATGCAATAATCTATAATTTTCTTTGTGTTGTAACTATCTTTATAAAACTCACAGCTATGTATAACTTAAGACAATTTTCAGTTGTGTCCGACCGAAGGACAGTTTTTCGGTTGGATAAACTTTCGGCATCTCGTAGAAAGAGTTTGATTAGAGAAAAACATGATAACTGACACTAAGGCCATTTTTTGATTTAGTTTCATGTATTACAGTAGACGTTCCATATTCTTAAATGGTTGGGGCACGGGGGAGAGAGTTCCTAATTGTAAACATTTATTTTTCCCCACTCCTCGAAAAGTATCCATTCGAATCTTATTCACACAATTTTTTACATTTATCATGTTGTGACCTAATTCTTTATAATACTGGATTTTATAATAAGATTGAGTTATATTGTTTTCTGGGTGCAATCCACATTTCCTACAAAAATATATAATTATTCACGAATCTTCTGAAATGAATCCTAATAATTTAATTAATATGAGATATTTCATATTATACTATTTTAAAATCTATAAAGTACAATATATATACATATGTATGTATTACGTACATACAACATTTCTTATTATGCTGAAAATAATAGTATCTAAAGACGAAGTAAGTTTCACTTTCGTATATTTTACTCATAAATTCTGAATCTAAATTCGATGTACACGGGACATATTGCATTAAATAGGTAACCGAAGTTTAGAGTTATGTTAATTTCATACTTCCAGACCAAAAACGTTTCGGACTTAACTCAAAATAAAACTTGACGATGTGCCATTGGTTTGAACATATCTTCATGCAACCCGCAGCGCTGTTCATGTTGCTCAAGGTGAAGTTTATTATTCATGTATATTTGAACAGATATGGTCTATATTGTTATACCTCTTCTTGTCTACAGAAATATTATACACACATGCAACGGAGTTTAGGATCGCGTGAACGTACATGTACATTGTACATACGCCGTTCTATTGTTTGTGTTTGATAGGGTTATACGTATATATGTAATTCATAGAAACTGGATTGTGGGTTTCTATAATTCATGGTTGTAGACGTTTACGATAATAATAGTATTTAAGTTCAACCATATTTTTTGCAATAAAGAGTATGTTAGAACAATAAATATCGGACACTGTTTTTTTTTTTCAAATTTCTAATATAGAGTTTAGTTGGCACTGTGATTAAGTCTGCATTTTGCCAGTTTGCAATTTTTAGTGGGATAAATACTTGCCAATTAAAAAAGAACATCTGCCAAATGAATGCTAAATTCATCAAAACGAGTTAGTCACAGAATTTTTAAAATAAATACCAATAAACTAATCTGACGAACTATCATTAGTTAATCTTTATGTAATAGAATTTAATTAGAAAATTTTAAATGCGATATTTTTTTAATACATGCCTGATTATTATTTCCGTATTTTTTGAAATTTTTAGTTTTTCATAGTTCATGTTCAGTCAAAATCTAAACTATTTCTGCTATATACACGTTAAGAAGACATAATAATTTGTCAATGTCAATCTAAAAGTGTGCTAAAAGTACATGTGTATGAAAACAATTGCCGATAGCTAGAAATTTAAGAAGCAAAGTTTTGAAAAGGGAGATGACATCTTATATATTCGTAAGATAATGTTTGATTAGTGCTCCATAAAATAAAAAAGAAAATAAATAAAAATGTTATTAATCTATGTGACAGATTTTGTACACTTTACCTTTTTTACTTTTTTTTTTCTAAAATGTACTTTAGGACACATTGTACACAGAGAGAAAAGTAATGATAATTTTTATACAGAAAATCTTAGAAAAATTACTGTGCTCTCTATAATGCGTGCGCAATCGACGATACAAGTAAAAAATATTTATACGTCCATATAAAAATTATCAGTGCTTACATTATATAAATTGCTTTTTTACCACGCTAAAAATTACGGTGCTAGCATGGTAATATTTGGAATGCTGTATCAGAAAACTGCCTTACCGATTCAGTAAAATTTCTATAGCTTATTATTTTTTTTTTCAAACAGAAAGGTAAAAACAATAAAAAGCAATTTCATTTTAAGAAAGTTATCGATTTATTTATATAATATACATTGTTTTGAATTTTACAATTAATAATAGTTTACAAATATAGTTGTAGAACAATTTACATAAAGATATGACAACCAATACATGTGCAAAGAGACCGATTCACAGAACAAATTAAATATAAAATAACGTATTTTCAATATCTAAAATCTAAACTAACCTATATCTGTCAAAACTTATTTTACAAATAAAACTTCTAAAAATAACACATTAAAACCGAACAAAACATTATTGTAAAACATTTATCACCCACTTTCATTTAAAATTCGCACAAAACAATAATTTTAATAAAATAAAAACAATCATAGCCATTTTGAATCTAAATATGCTACACGTCCCGCTTTAAATATTATTCACAACACTTTTGAATATAAATTAAAATATAATACTTTAAAATCACGATAACATAGAAAAATATCTTTAAAATAGAAAACACTACACAATTACAATATGTACTTTTAAAACAAATATACATTCTAAATATGTATGTAACTGTCAGCTTATACGCCGCGCCGTCGGAAGATCGAAAATAGCCGACTGTACCCGAACCTTACTACCTTGTTTATGCTGATAGTAAAATTTGCTTTATATCCTAACTTTCTATTAAGATATATCGATAACCATAAATCTGAGATCTAGATATGATGCGTATGATTTTTAGAGAATCGTTTTACAAACAAAATAAAACCATACATACATCTCCACGATTAACAGTTAATGAGATATCACATTTTTAGTTTTTGTGTTTTCAACATAATTGGTATCTTCTGTCTTTTTCTTTCTTTCTGCTTTTGCCAGATATCTATGAAATATCATTAAATTTTATAAGTCAGTATTGTAAAATTTATCAGACCGCCTAATAATTTACATCAACTTAAATAGCATTTTTTTTAAGAAAAACAATTAAAAAATACAAATTTGTCGAGATAGGAACTTTTTACTGTGCTGTTTTATAAATTTTGCTGGCCTGTATTTTAAAAAATAATATTGTGTCCTTTACTTTTTATATTATGAATTTTAATTTTTCTTATTTTACCGTATAAAATTGACCATATTCGACTTTCGCACATCGTTTATAGTGCAGAGCACAGTAATTTTTCTCTCCGTGTATACACTGTGTTAAAATAGTATAGTTAATTTTAAAAGTGTATGGTATAGTGATTAAAATGATAATAGATATAAGTCTAAATAACATGGGTCCTCAAATCAACTTTTCTAAGAGTGATTCTGAATCTTGAGAAGTTAAATGAAATTAAATTTCACCGGTATTGTAAAAAATAGACGAATTTGAGAGTCACTATCTCTCGAACAGTATCTACTATACACCTTTGAATTTCCGAACAATTTTAAAACTATGTATTTGATAGTATCTCCATATATTTAAATTTATAGAGGTACAATAAAATGCCTATACTGACCATTATTTTACATATACGCGCTAATCATAAACAGATAATACAACTTTAAATTATATGTATATTATAGTAGGGTAAGATGGGTGAATTGCGGTAACTTAAGTGGGAATCAAAATAACCCCTTAAATAAAAGACTTATTGCAAAAGTAAGTGAACTTTCACATAGCTTATTAAGTTCACTTTATAACTATGTGGTATAAATTGCCATGATGTTTGCCATTTGGCATATTTTTATACATTCTTAAAAGCATATCTTTGACTGCCATTTCCAGGCAATAGCAGTCACCAATGAGAGTAATACCAGTTGCTCGAAAATAATACACTGTGCTTCCAAAATAAATTGATTAACAAAATAAAATTATGTTTTTGAACTCCAACCAACCCATTATATTCACTAACACATTGGTAATAATTGGTAATTTGAAAGATATGTATTAGTATAAAGTATTATTTGCTTACATTTGTTTGAATATTCCAGTTTATTACAACAAAATATGGCTCAACACATGTACAAATGTCACTCGCACTGCAGTTGGTGGAATATGGCGTTACTTCGTAAATTTGTTGAATCAGCCGTAAACTAAATGGCAGTACTCGAAATTATATATTTGACAATAACAGGTATTGCCCGCTGACTGCCATTCGCCCATCTTACCCTATACTATGTTCCATGTTTTAAGCAAGGTCGTGAACTTTACGCATGTTATAGTTATTAACTTAAAATTACTTAAATACTTTTTCGTGTATTGTTAGATTCTGTATTTAATGGTATCTTGATAACATCTTCCCGAACCGGTTTGGTACATATAGTATATACTTGTTTATAATGCGCTAAAATCAAGCCTTGGGGAAATCCGTTCTCAAGATATGTTTATTTTGATAAGTGATTAATTTTGAGAGGAAAAAACGTTTGTACATATCGTGGGTACTTGAAATCTTTTTATGAAGTTAATAGGAATATTTTATAGTGAATACATATACATGTATGTTCCCTTAAAGTTTATATAATACAAAACATTTATTTGATAATGATTTTAAGCTTTATTAGTTTTAGTTTTTTTCTTGATTCATGGTTTATGAATGCATACTGTATTAAATATTTATAGTTAAAACGATTGTGTAGGTACATATTCATATTAATGAACTAAAAAACAATTATATGTATATTACAAATTAACATACTTATTTAATATACATATGTATAAAAATAACACGAGCAAATGAACACAGAAAAAATTAACTCTCCTACAACAGAATACAAAATAACTTTTTGGGTTGTTTTTTCCTGGGACTTTTCAGTGAGTTTTTATTTTAAAAAGCTTTATTCTTAATAAATTATTGCACTTTTATTTTACTGTTAATCCTAATAACAAAGTTATCTATAAAATATTGTCCCTATTTTTATACATAAGTATCGGTGTTTTTTTAAAGATTTTCTAGCGGATTATATTCAAAAGAATTTTCAGAAAAAAATGTTTCAGACAAAAGATTCATGGGCGTTTAATATTGAGACCTATAATTGCTGGATTGAAAAAAAGAAAAAAATTATTTTTAATTTTTTTAGGGTTATACAGTACACTGTACACAGTCGAATAAGTTCATACTGATATTGAGATAAATTTTAATTATAGCTTATAGACGAATTAAAGTTATTAATTTATTTGAGCTATTAGGAATATAATAAATAATGATCAAACAATAATTACTGTCAAAATATATTTATTATAAATTGTATGAATGTAAAAACAGCATATTTATTTAAGATTACAGATAATGTCCTTATGTATGCATGATATTGGTCGTAAACCGGTCAGGAATTGTTTAGATATTTTTTATTCTTTTTTTCCGGCTACGAAGCCTCCAGCGATGCCACCTTTTTTTTCTCCAGTGTGTGAAGAAGATGAACTTCCTGCTACGAAAGCGCCTCCAACAAACTGTTTTTTCTAGAATATAAAAAAATAAGTATATTTCGTTATTTATTTTTAAATCTATGATAATAGATAAATACAAATATAATTTGGAAAATATTTATTTATACACAATATGATTGTTCTTTCTAATAACACATATTTTAAATGAACATTTCACGAAGAATTTTTGCAATCAGTGCCGGTTTTAAGGGGGAGGGGGGTGAACGCTTGAGGCACTCGGCTAGAAGGAGCGGTGGACAGTTACATGGAGAAAAATAAAATTTTTAGTAAACATGATTAATTTTTAAGAAAAAAGTACAAGCGTTGTAATTTGGAACAGATAAACCAATGTTATTTACGAAAAATCGGAATTTTTATTATTATTGAGTACTGTAAATTCCTAAGGATGGATTAAAAATAAGTACATATTTAAATTTAGTATTGTTTAAGACCAATTTGATGACTGTTTTTTTTTTTGGTTTAAAAATTGTATCGTTTAAATTTTCCAAAAAGTATTTTTTCTTTTTTTAATTTTAGTAAATAAATATATTTTTAATATTTACTTGATTAACTAGTAATCTTACCCGGGGTGCCAGACTCACTAAGGCCGATTCTGTTTATAATTAAATTTTTCTAAACTTGATTAATTTAGCAAATAGTGGAGAAATTTAATGTTAGAAAGATTTTTTACATTTAATGCATAAAATGAAAAAAACCGTTTTTCAATAAATTAAGAAATAAATACAAACCTTTTGATTTTTGATAATTACATTCTTAATTGCGGTATTAAAATAAATATACTGATAAAAATTACATTGAGTGTATTAAATATAAATAGTAGTACATAATATCTACAAAAAAATAAATCTCATAGAAAACATCATATTGTTGATTATTTCCTATTGAAAAAATCATTTATAATACTTACAGTTGGTGGAGGTACAGTATGATGGTGATAGACTGAAGCTACTCCTTCAAGATGTACATCATGTCCCTTGTGATGGTGTGCTGCAACAACTTCAAGTACGAGAACCACAACAAGTGTGAATAATACAGCTTTGTTCATTTTGACGTAACAATTAAATAATCTTCAGCGTCGTTGAAAATACAAAATTTTAAAGACCAATGCATATTCACATTTTGAAAATCCTTTTATATATGTACAGACAAACCTTTGGGTTTATTTACTTTAATTATGAATTTGAATATCACTGTTTAATTATAGTTGGTACTTAATTTTTTTAAATATAAACTGCACTCATCTTAGTCGACTCGTTGATTTGAGTCTAGTTTTTTTCTACGTCTTTCTGCGAATCGTTTATTGATTTTAAATAATATATTTTTTTTAATTTGTACAGTTAATTGATATATTACCATAATGTTTGCTTAAATTATACTTGATAATTTTACAAAAAAAAATTTATATTCTAAAATAAGATAATGCAATTTAATTAATTGAATGAAAATATGAACATTTTCATGTGGTATTAATAAATATTTTAAATGACATAATTAAGGCTACAAAATAAAACAAAATACCTATAAAATTAACAAATACTTTTTTTTTAATATAAAAATACAATATAGTACAGTTTGAAGTTTAAATTATATTTTATATATTTTTATTATTTATATAAAAAGTAATACTTACTGTTTTTAATTGACATTTGATGTTCTATAAAAACTATTTATTTTACCTATGTTCACTTGTTACGTGAATTTAATTAAAAACAAATCATTTTATAAAACATAATATGTGAATATTGTGCTTTAAGAAACAACAATGTTTAAGTAAAAACTTGGCGGTTGAGATTTTGTCGCTTCGTTGGATAGATTGTTTAAATACGAATGCTATGGCAGTAAAATTGTTGTTATATTAGATAAAAATATTTTTTAATGTAAATACATAAATCGTTACCTGATGTAGATTAAGGCTACGTGCGAAATTAATTATTATAATTTCATGATAAAAAATCATTGTTATGATATGTATGTAGATTCTCTAATTATAATTTGTCATTCAAATAAATAATTTTCTGAGTATTATAGATTTACAATAATCATAAATATTATGAGTAAAATATTGCACAGCTATTGACAAAATCATGCAAAAACGTTCATCACAAAACTTCAATCAATAATGTTCATATAAGTGCTATTATTGCCGATCTTTTATTTTCTTCCGAGTAATCCACCTATTCCTCCTCCAATACCGCCAGCGAATCCACCGACTATACCTCCCTTGATACCGAACCCGATGCCTGCAGTTTTGAAACCTCCAAATCCTATACCTCCTCCGTGCCCGAATCCACCTCCATGACCATAACCTCCTCCGTATCCACCCCCATATCCTCCTCCGTAACCACCCCCGTAACCTCCGCCATAACCACCTCCGTAACCTCCGCCATATCCTCCTCCGTGACCTCCCCCATGACCTCCGTGGTGGTGGTGATGGTGTCCATGACTGTGATGGTAATCGTAATCATAGTCTTCGTAATCATCGTGATGGTGATGATGACCTCCCTGTAAAAACAATAAATAAATAATTTCTATTCGAAATCAGGTCCTATAATTAATTGGATTTTATGTACTTGTTTACAATTTTTTGTATTTTTATGTACTTGTCATTGGGGAAAAATTTGCAGGGAGCTGATTTTTTGTATAGGTACATCTTCATTTTGTCTTTATAAATAAGATGTCAAAAAACATGTTCTAAAATATATTGTATGTTAACAATTATTTCTGATTTGAACTTTCATGTTTATTATCTTAAATAAAAAAATCAAGATTCTGGAGAAGAACGTTGATATTTTTTTTTCACTAATGGGTAGATTAAGTTTAGGTGTATAATTTGTGAATATTTTGCGTAAATTTCATGAAGTCGGAAAATAACAGTTCGTGGTGAACCGTGTGTTGTGAGCATGTTGGTTGGGAATGATTATTTTATATTTAATTAAATTAATATCTCCGGGTAACACAGGGTCCAATGCGCTAGTATATTATAAAGCTCTACGTCTCTGTTTGTGTCTGCCAGTTAGTGCGCGTATAACTCGAGAACCACTTATCCGATTTACGTGTTTTTTTTTATTAATTCATAGATAAGTTCTCTGGCCAGGTGATAGGATATATTTTGTTACGTTAGGTAACATAAGGAATAAGCAGAAAAAAGTATGACGCCAGCGCGCTCTTTTTCATTACGCTGTCTAAACCGTTAAATACTGAACAAAATAATGTAGTAAAAAATTATGTAGAATCAAAAGATCTAAAATAAAGTCCGTGATACCATAATATCTAACTTTTATATTTAAGCTACAATGACTGCTTTTATGTTACAAAGAAAATTAAAAATATTTGTTTACGTGGACTTATGATCTCCAAAACATTAATCCTTATCGAAATATATGATTTCATCGTCATAAGTACTTAATGTAGATATAATTTGCCTTTTACAGCATCCAATTTGGTCTTATAGTGTAGGAAATAACATGAAATAAATAATATGTTACTGTAATATTATTGAAAAACCGTGTTGGAGCACGGGGCAGGAAAGAGCAATTTGTGTGCAGAACAAAAATTATTTGTATCTACTATTTGTTCTGATTCGTTTTTGTCAGGTATTAAAAGTGTTGATTATTATTATTACAATAATAATTAATCGTGTTTGTACTTAGTTCAACTATATTTTTCAAAAATTCTAAACAAAACTCAGTACTCTGCGAAGCTAGTTAATTTATGAATTGAAAACTGGGAATAGAAATCGAGAAAATCTAATTAATTTAATTATATAAGAGTCATTCCATGTATAATCATCAAATTTATTAAAATATAGAAGTTGCACTGTTTTTAATTTTGATGAAAGTTTAATCAGTTGTTATTATACTTATTAGATAGCAGAAACTGTACTTAGAAAAATTTTAATGGCCATAGTTCGGGGGTGGTGACCATTTTACCCTCTTAAGGTATGAAGATTTCGTCGATTTTCAACGTTTTTTCAACTCGCTATAGCACGCGTTCTAATAAAGCAATTACAACGAGCTTAATGTCATTTGAAAGACTAAAGAATCTAGTTTCAATTGATCTAGCACAATTTAAAGTTTAAATTATTTTTTTTGTAGATAGAGGCTTTTCAAATTTATTAATAAAATTGTCATTTTTTCTATTTTTCGAAATTTATTGTGGCTCTAAGGTTAAACTGAGAAAGCTATAATTATGTGTAAGTTATGTTCATTTATAGTACTCAGTACCCACAAAAAATCAGCTTGATTGATGCACATCTTTTATTAAAAAAATTTATTTAAATATCGCAAAAATCACGAAAACACCAAAATTAGCTGTTTTCGAAGCAAAAAAAAGTTATGTGGGGGACGAGATAAAATTCTGAATTTTTTTTTACAAATGCTCTAAATAGTTATCTTTGAAGGCCTTATAGATTCGTTTTGTTATTTTCATTTTTATAGCAACCAGAATTTTTTTTTAAATTTAAAAAAATACGAAAACTTCAAAAACGGTTATTTTTAAACATAATACAAAAATATGTTGGGCACGAGATAGAATTCTGAATTTTTGTTTACAAATGCTCTAAATAGTTATCTTTGAAGGCCTTAATGATTCGTTTTGTTATTTTCATTTTTATAGTAACCAGAATTTTTTTTTTTAATTTAAAAAAATACGAAAACTTCAAAAACGGTTATTTTTTAAACAATACAAAAATATGTTGGGCACGAGATAGAATTCTGAATTTTTTTTTACAAATGCTCTAAATAGTTATCTTTGATGGCCTTATAGATTCGTTTTGTTATTTTCATTTTTATAGCAACCAGAATTTTTTTTTAAATTTAAAAAAATACGAAAACTTCAAAAACGGTTATTTTTAAACATAATACAAAAATATGTTGGGCACGAGATAGAATTCTGAATTTTTTTTTTACAAATGATCTAAATAGTTATCTTTGAAGGCCTTAATGATTCGTTTTGTTATTTTCATTTTTATAGCAACCAGAATTTTTTTTTTATTTAAAAAAATACGAAAACTTCAAAAACGGTTTTTTTAAACATAATACAAAAATACGTTGGGCACGAGATAGAATTCTGAATTTTTTTTATAACTGCTTTAAGTAATTAACTTTAAAGGCCAATTGGCTTTTTCTTGTTATTTTCATTTTTCTAGTCACCAGACTTTTTTTAAATCCTTAAAAGTGTAAAAACTCAGATATTGTACTAATCAATACTAAAGAGAATCTAAATTAACAAATCTTACACTTAATAATAGTATTTACTATTTCGGATTGAGTTTGATATTTTTTCAACTTTTTGATCAATTTCATTTTTTCTCTTTGATAGGTAAAGGTAGTTTTTTAATTACAACAGGAGATTCATTCAAAACAGCACAAACTTGGTTGATTTTTCAAATACAGGGTTCAAATATTTCATCCCTGATATAGTAAATAATTAATTTTTTGGACATCACGACAATATTCATAATGAAAAGTAATATTTATAAAAAAATATATAATATTAAACCTTTCACAGAAGAATAATAAGTATACTTCAAAATCAATTTAACAATTAATTTATTTGTATGCTTTAACATCATAAATATAATAATAATAATAATAATAATAATATAACACATAATTTTTTTTTGTTTATTTTCGAAAATACATGATTTAAAAAAAATCTGGTGACTAGAAAAATGAAAATAACAAGAAAAAGCCAATTGGCCTTTAAAGTTAATTACTTAAAGCAAATATAAAAAAAAATTCAGAATTCTATCTCGTGCCCAACATATTTTTGTATTGTTTAAAAAATAGCTGTTTTTGAAGTTTTCGTATTTTTTTAAATTTAAATAAAAAATTCTGGTTGCTATAAAAATGAAAATAACAAAACGAATCTATAAGGCCATCAAAGATAACTATTTAGAGCATTTGTAAAAAAAAATTCAGAATTCTATCTCGTGCCAAACATATTTTTGTATTATGTTTAAAAATAACCGTTTTTGAAGTTTTCGTATTTTTTTAAATTTAAAAAAAAATTCTGGTTGCTATAAAAATGAAAATAACAAAACGAATCTATAAAGCCTTCAAAGATAACTATTTAGAGCATTTGTAAAAAAAAATTCAGAATTCTATCTCGTGCCCAACGTATTTTTGTATTGTTTAAAAAATAGCTGTTTTTGAAGTTTTCGTATTTTTTTAAATTTAAATAAAAAATTCTGGTTGCTATAAAAATGAAAATAACAAAACGAATCTATAAGGCCATCAAAGATAACTATTTAGAGCATTTGTAAAAAAAAATTCAGAATTCTATCTCGTGCCAAACATATTTTTGTATTGTTTAAAAAATAACCGTTTTTGAAGTTTTCGTATTTTTTTAAATTAAAAAAAAAAATTCTGGTTGCTATAAAAATGAAAATAACAAAACGAATCTATAAGGCCTTCAAAGATAACTATTTAGAGCATTTGTAAAAAAAAATTCAGAATTTTATCTCGTCCCCCACATAACTTTTTTTTGCTTCGAAAACAGCTGATTTTGGTGTTTTCGTGATTTTTGCTATATTTAAATAAATTTTTTTAATAAAAGATGTGCATCAATCAAGCTGATTTTTTGTGGGTACTGAGTACTATAAATGAACATAACTTACACATAATTATAGCATTCTCAGTTTAACCTTAGAGCCACAATAAATTTCGAAAAATAGAAAAAATGACAATTTTATTAATAAATTTGAAAAGCCTCTATCTACAAAAAAAATAATTTAAACTTTAAATTGTGCTAGATCAATTGAAACTAGATTCTTTAGTCTTTCAAATGACATTAAGCTCGTTGTAATTGCTTTATTAGAACGCGTGCTATAGCGAGTTGAAAAAACGTTGAAAATCGACGAAATCTTCATACCTTAAGAGGGTAAAATGGTCACCACCCCCGAACTATGGCCATTAAAATTTTTCTAAGTACAGTTTCTGCTATCTAATAAGTATAATAACAACTGATTAAACTTTCATCAAAATTAAAAATGGTGCAACTTCAGCACCTTGATGATTTTATATGGAATGACCCATAAAGCTTATTATATTAGAGCACATTATTATAAATATAATTTACAATAAAAACAATACGGTATATTTACTTGCTGTTTATATATGTTTAAAATTATATAAACATGTAAGTATGAAAATGTATAGTTGGAGTGTTAAATATGACTCCAGAGAAATTTTATGAAAAATAATATTTGACATATCTGATATTATAACTTTTCACATCACACACATTCGTTTTTTGCGCACAGTAAAGTATACGTAATGTGTGAAAATGCTCCTCGAGTGAAATTCTTCAAACAAGAAACGTCACTAGCATTCAGGGTCTGGCGAGGATTGAACCTGTGACCTTTAGACGCTCAAAACAAATGCGTTGTCATTGCCAACAAGTGACATTACTTATTGGATTGGAAAACAAAAACCGAGAGTGAATCGTTCCCCTTAATTAGTTCTAATAGTTCTAACGCTCTATCTCTCTCTATCTACATCAGTGGTGGTTCGTGAAGAGGGTTGATTTACGTTTACAAGTTAAGTGGTGTACCTAATTATAGTTCGAACTTTTTGTTTTCTAGAATGTCCTTATTGTTCTTCAGTAATTATATTTTATAAAAAATGTACGGTTTTATCATGATTTATAGTTTGATTGATATTTAGCTTTGTTGTTTACAACCAGCGCCGACTTTAGGGGAGGGGGGGGCGAACCAGGACGACCGCCCTGGGGCGCCAAGCCAGGTGGGGCGGCGCACAATGGGGCATAAGTGACTTTTTGGTTCAAATCAGTGTACAGGCTGTAATTTTAGAGTAAACTTTCTATCTGTTAAATCCGATTAAACAAAAAATATAGCGAAATATAAACAATTTTAATTTTAAAAAAATCAAAGAAAAATCGATCATTTGATGGCTGCTAACTAACAAATCCTTATTCAGAAACCCAGAAAATCTTTACTAAGGTATTAGCTGAGATATTAACTAATCAACTTATTTGTTAATTTATCAATTTTAATTTGTTAATAATAGACGGTCTTAGGGCATTTTATAGTCTTAAAATTAATGATTATTTAGTTAAAACTAATACTTGGTTCCTAGGCTGTTTAATTTATTTATTGTTTTAGTAGTTTTGTGTCAAGTCAGAACAAACAAATTATAATCAGACAAAAATTCTAAAATTTATCAAAATTGATTAGATACATTGTCTAGAAAACAGAGCCTACAGATTTATATATTAGTATTGAAAGTGTATGTTTAAGAGTAACGAAAACAATTTTCAGCTCATATGTTTATATCTAAATAATAATATTGCAAGTATAAACAATCAATAAAAAATGTACTATATTGATTCAAGTAGGTAAACAAAATTAAATGTATCTACATTTATTAAATTAAAATATATACATTACATGTACTAGAATAGTAAACTATGTAGATATCTTTTCATATTTTTAGAAACTATAAATTTGAGTCGTGCACGAACCGCTACTGCACTCTATTAAAATTTTCAATAACATGGTAATTTCAGTTTTCACTCTATGTTGATTGGCTTATTGAATAATTATTACTGTGAACTTTACGCAAAAAATATCAATTTATGAATCTTATAGTTTTATAGTATGAATAAATGTATCTTAAGTGTCGATATTTCCATTTTAATGGCGGAATCAGTTCTATTAACTACATCTATATTTTATATCGATTAATTTAATAATGAAATCAAAAATATATACATATATTGTTAATAATACTTAACGGAGTTGATAACAATGAATAAATGTAATATAATTGTTATATTATAAAATGCCAGCTGTTACCCGCGACTACATTCGCGTCATCCTTAATATATATAAAGCTCAACGTCTCTCTGTCTGTCTGTCTGTCTGTCTGTCTGTCTGTCTGTCTGTCCGTTAGTTACCTTATCACTCGAGAACCACTTATCCGATTTACGAGTTTTTTTTTTTAATTCATAGGTACGTTCTCTGGCCAGGTTATAGGCTATATTTTATTACGTTAGGTAACATAACAACAAAGCAGTGACGATAATAGTAAATCAAGTCGGAAAAAATTTTGCCGTCGGCGCGCTGTTTTGTAATACGCTGCCTAAACCGTTCAATATAGAACAAAATAATGTATTAAAGAATTGTGCAGAATCAAAAGTTCTACAATTAAGTCCGCGACACCATATGTCTAACTTTTATATTTAAGCCACAATTACTACTTTTATGTTACTAAGAAAACATAAAATATTTGGGATCTGTTTACGTGGAATTATGACATGCAAAACATTAATCCTTATCGAAATAAATGATTTCATCGTCATAAGTACTTAATGTAGATATAATTTGCCATTTACAGCATCCAATTTGGTCGTATAGTTTAGAAAATATCGAAATGTATGTTATACGGGAAAATATTATTCGTGCGATGGTGACCCGCTTATGGCGATGGAACGTACCAACTAGAAGCGAAGGGCAGAGGGAAGGGAACAGGCCGGTATTCTTTTGATTGTCAATTGTTTATTTTGTTTTCAATAATTAACTTTTAAATTTAAATAGAACAAAAATTATTTATACTTTTTGTTCTGATTCGTTTTTGTTAGGTAGGTAATTTAAGTGTTATTTGGTTTTTATTACATTAATAACTAATCGCGTTTGTAATTAATTCAACTATATATTTTTTAAATCCTAAACAATAATTCCGTAGTCCACGCGAGCGAAGCCGCGTGGGCCCAGCTAGTAATATATATTTATATAATGATGTCCGGTATTATAAAGGAGCTAGCAAGCACTTTCAAATGAAGTATTAATTCTGTGATAGTATCTGTGGATTAGTTATGGTATTTAGAGCAGTGATACTTATACTTATTGTAACAGTTGACGATTCTGACAGTACAAAATAATCTTCATAATATCGCCACTGTTCACATACCACGCGTGTGCGAAAATTGTTAAACACTTCATGAAACTTCAAGGGAACTGTCAGATAGTTTAGAAACCTCATTTGAATGTGCTTACTAGCTAGCAAATTTTGTTAGCTCGTTTATAATACTGGTCATAAGATTTATATTGTACGCGTGGAATTTAGGTTAGATAGGAGCTGTCATCCATGAAGAAGAAGAATAAGGCTAGGCAATACAGATTTATGTTAAGTAGATAAAACAAGTCATGGGTATTAATGTCACATACCAATTTTTTTATACAATAAATTTTTCGGGATACGAAGTAGCCTGTGTCCTTCCTCAGGATGCAAGCTATTTCCCTGCCAAATTTAATCAAGATCGGTTGAGCGGTTTAGCCGTAAAAAGGTAACAAACAGACAGTTACATTTTCGCATTTATAATATTAGTATGGATAGTATGGATTAATTTTCAACGAATTATATCAGTTATTTAATTTTCACATCTTTAAAAATTTTATTTAACACATTTGTCTAGTTTTAGAGTGGGTACAGTTATATAAATAAAGGTTTATTAATTTATATATCGACATGCTATATATCTACATTTTATTATTTATATATTTGTTTTATACTTAATTAGTAAGTTTGCAAATAATAGGTAAATAAGGTATATAAAAAATAAATATTTAAAATTGGTTCGTTGTATATCGAAAATTTTTTTAGAACATAAATTTTAGATAATATTATCTAAATTTTTTAATTAACTTTTTATTTTATTTTTTATTTATAAATTTCATCATTTTGATTGTAGATCATTCATAGACCGACAGACACACAGAAGGCATTGGCCGTAATGATGTTTATTTCGTATATGTATCAAAGAGGTAGAGAGAGAGAGAGAGAGAGACATTTTATTTATTTATAATTAAAATGCTATACATTCACAATATACTACTTTTTAGACAATTATTGTTTGAAAATAAGATAAATTGACTATAACATCTACAAAATCTACATATTTTGAACATTACAATGTGTTTCAGATGAAAGACAACTCGTTTGTTTCTTAGCAAATTAAAAAAAACATAAAATATTACTTGCCAACCTTATAAACAATCGATAAACATCATGATTACACATATATTTTTGTGAACTATGAAGATGGGCAGTAAAAAATTACAGAACAAAAAATGGAACCGGTTATATCACTTAGCGCGCACAAATACACTCTCAGTATCAACGCTTAATCTAATTAATTCGTAAAAGTAGTACAAAAGAAAATCTTACATGAGGATCAGCAACCGGCAAGGATTGGGCCAATGCTATCAAAACAGCAATAACCAAAACCCCAGCTAATGTGGACACCATCTTGTATTATCAGATATAAAAATCGGCACAAACAACACTAAAGGATACACTGTCGATATATGTATGTTTTTGAACCAGGATATATTTGTTTATATATACGAGTATGTATGTGTACCTACATACACTCGCTTTTTCAACGAAATAAAAAGTTGGCGCTGATATGTGAGGTAAAGTAAGACAGGATAGAATAACGCGTTTATGTAGATGTAATATCTAATGTCTCATTTTATCCTGATTCAGCTACAAAGTTACATTGATGAGTGTCTTCGGCCTCGTGAGGTCTGCTAGAATTTATAATATCTTCTCTATAGCCTTGGTGTAATTTTTTGTGTAAATGTACGTTATTTTTGGGTAATTCTCTTTCACACGCCACGTGAGTTTGTTTAATTAACAGTTTGGAAGAATGAGTTAAAGCAGAGGTACCTAACAGATTATTTTGTACTGATTGTAAGATTTTCTCTGTAGCTTATAGTTGGTGATTTGTAAAACTTGGAATTAAAAGACAGTTATATGAGGATAGTATATAATATACATGAAAAATGAGATATCAAAAGACTTGTTTAAAAATAAAATCCATGACATTTTCGTGATACAATATTTGTTTGTGAAATTATGGTAAAAATTACTAAAATATTTATTAATATTTTTAGTAAGATCAGGGTACAAAAGATTAAGTACTTTAAGAACATAGTATAATACTAAATACCCTCATATATATATATACTTTCGATTTTTTAGCGTTTAAAACTGTACTGTTAAAACTTAAAGTGTATGGGAAAAACCAAACTGAACTAAATTTACTGCAATGTAGAGTTTTAAACGGTACGGTTAATATAAAACAGAGCTAAGAGTCGAAAGTGTCAATGAATTACTATATTAACAAATTGAACTTTTTGCTTTTAAAGTTTCATTAAGAGACACTATTAATTAAAATAAAGCTATATACCTGCCCTGTGTTAAATTAACACATGGTTAAAATTTTCAAAACTAAGTTACAGTTTTAGGGGCACTGGTTGTATACTACATTAATTAATTTTAGAAAAGTTATGTATACGTTTACAATTAGAACTTACCACAATTAATTCCAACGGAAATAGTTATACACTATTGATGTAATTTTTGCTACACCGCACCGACATAAATTTGCACATTTTTCGCATAGATTTATCGTTTTGATTTGTATGATAAAATTCCTTTGGAATACGTAATACTTTGCATAATGCCGATTAATTATTGTTTCTATGAACAATAGATGTTCCTACTTATTTTAAATTTTCAATTTTGGTACTTTATAAATTGATTTTTTAAGCCTCATGTAGAATCTTTTATATCTTAATTATTTTAACATTTATATATATAAACTTGCTGCTATATTATAAATATATATATAAATCTAAAGATTACGATTATGAAAATTATTAATGTCATTTTAAATGTTCTATATGAAATTCAATGTGGTAATGAACTATGCTGCAATAGTACGTTAAGGTCATTAAAAGACAAAGACCTTAGTTTTAAAAATATCACACAATTTGGGAAAATTCTGTAAAAGTTTACATATTACATTAAAATTAAATTTTCTTAGCAAGGTTGTATCAACAGGTTTCATCACATTGTAGAAATCCCAGATTTCAATAAATAAACAATGCATGTATAGAGAATTATGAAATATTAATGAGTAAACCGGTTACATTATAGTTTTTTCTGTTGATTGTAATTTACCTTTTTATTGTTTTAAATGTAGGAAGTGATTTGCAATAATGCGTAGTTATAAATAATTATAATAAATAGTAGGTAAATATATAAAAGAAAAATATATCTATAGGTACATTGATTATTTCCTTTAATAACATTGATTTATTGGTTGGTATTATTTTCTTGTCGTAATAGAAATCCATAACAAAGTATCTAATTATTTTTCTTATTCATTGATTCTTGTTTTATTCCAGTGTTACCCAACTTCTATGAACCCGCCAATGGAGGTGTGAAAAATCCTGATGTCAGTAGAAACGTTGGGTCAAATTGACTCGTTAGATATTAGGGGCTATTTAAAACACTCTTTATTTACATAATTATTTTAATATTAATTAAAACATATCATTAGATCCCCAGCCTAACATAAATCACATAATATACCCCCTTTTTAAATTTTTAAGATAAGTGAATTTATACAACATAAAAATAATGAAAACGTAAAATTATCTTAACAACAAAAATATTTTGATATAATATTACGTCTGCATGATTTAAACATACGTAGTGGAAGGTTTGGTTTCAATATTGAATTAATTCAATATCTTTCGGATCTGATAATTTTTTTAATGAGCTGGCCATGTTACAAAAAGTCACGTTAATAATAAACTCAAATTAATTAATGTTAGCTGTTCAGCATCATTCAGTTTGAAGGTAGACTGACGGATAAGTAAAGAAATAATTTCGTTTTGTTAATAGACTTCTTCATAGATGTCGTTGAATCCGATCGACCACACGTCTCCACTGGCGGGTTAAAGTACGGGCCAGTTTTATTTTTGTAAAATTTTAACTGATCATTTTTCTAAGAATTTTATGTTTTAATAATAATTGTATATTCAATTCTTATAATAAATATTTTATGAATTAATTTTGCTTTCTAGCCATATTCAATCATTTCTGAAAGCAAAAAAATTTTGGTATTCGATTTCTATTTGTTTTTTCCGTTTCAAGTTAAAACAAACATTTTTGGTTGGTTCCATCCACCGAATTTAATAAAACTTGGTTTGTTAGTTGTTAAATTAAGAAGGGGGGGGGGAGGGTGGCTATCCCATTTTTGCTTATAAAATATCTCATGAACGACATCTGTTACAAAAAAATTTACCTATAGACATATTTTGTAGAAAAAAAAGACATTCCAATTTTACATATCCATATCCTTCTTTACAAAATTTAGCTAGTTGGTAGATGTTAAAATAAATGCACACATGTATCTTATAAAATATAAGATATAATTTTTTTCCACTGTTTGCTTATAATAAATCTTGTTGATACACTATATCTACTGTTTAAAAATAATTCCACAAATAAACATTACACTAAAAAAATAAAAATTCCAAAAAAGGTATTCCTCTAAATAATAAATGCAAAATACTTATAATTAATTAACACTATAATCACTAATCACGTCCATGTATGACGTATAAATGTAAGAAATAATGATAAACATATCTAAACAGAAAGAGGATTCCCCTTTCTGAAATATAACAGTTGAATAACACAAATGACGTCAAATACAACGTCATGGGCAAGGTGAAGGTAATGCAAAATGGTAAACATAATTAACATCTTATATCTGCAACAGGTAAGAACGTAGGCGTAATGGTATGTGTTATTTTGTTTGTAAAAATGACAATCATCGGGGTTTCTTGGTAATAAATTTAAATTCAAAGTTCCGGATTTGACTGCACACGTAAAATGATGTATTATATGAAAGTTCTTAGAAAAACCACGTAATATTTTTATAATAAAATGCACTTTTAAATAATAATAATAATAAGGGCAAGGACATAGGTAGTACATTTTATGAAGAGTTTTGGAACAAAATTTGTCTTTTTTATTTTTAACCTAAAATTTATTTTTTCAATTAATTAAATTTTTCATTGTTCTCAAAGAAGAATATTTACCCTAAAATCACCAAAATATATTCCCGGCTATGGCCTCTATATTTTGTTTTTGTCAGGCTATGGGCCCCGTCAAATTTTCGATATACCTCTGGGTTAGCCCAGTCCTGTTTAGTAACAAATTAGAGATATTTTAAAAGTATTAAGACACTTGCACTCGCCCGCGCCACGCTCGCACTACGCCGATACGACCGTATGCGAATTTATACGAGTATGTTATACCCCTTGAATCAATTTGGGATTTTGATATGTTGTTTGGGTACATACAAGGTATAATATATAAAAAAATTGTGATTGCCCTCCGAAGACAACATGGTCTTTTTTGATTTTTAAAATTTTTTTTTTTTTTTCTGGTTTACTATGTATGTACAGAGGATCATTATAAAATTACCTCTGATGAGTCATAAGTACCTCTATAATATATTTCAAGCACCATCAAATTCAACTGAAAGATTATAAAAAAAAATTTTTTTTTCGAAAATTATTAATTTTTGGAAGTTAATATTTAGTCAGATTATAAATGTTAAATAGAATGACTTCCAAAAAAATAATCAGCTAAATCGATGTAAAGGCATGTTTTGCATGCTTACCCGGCTATAGCCTTTAAACAGAACCAAAACTTTTTGTAATGATTCGTTTTTGTTAGGTATTTTAGGTGTTGATTTGTTTTTATTACAATAATAACTAATTGCGTTTGTACTTAATTCAACTATATTTTTTTTTTAAATCATAAACAATAATTCCGTAGTCATGCATTTATCTATGTGTTGATTTCGTATGAAATGGAGGAGACACTTTGGGTTTGAGTAAAAATTATAATTCACATTAATTTTGTTAACATTTATTGGTTATTAAAATATTTGTTTCTTTTTTATAGGGCTTCACAAGAGAAGAGTGATGGTTTAAGTATGTTTCGTCTCGGTTTTGGTTTTTACAATCAACAGTCTCGTGTCGATCTTGTCTCAGTGGCGTAGATAGGGGTGGGGGGTCAAAATTATCAATCACCCCCCATGAGCCTACATCATGAGAAATCTCAAAACTGAAAGATAATTTTTTAAATTCTTCTAGTAAAATAAATAGTAAAAGTGGTAAATGAAGAGTTAAAAAAAAAAAACTTCTTCAGTTATTGGTTAACTTTGAATAGGACGACCTTTTTTTTTTAGTAATAAATGGTTCAGTAACTTAACTATATGATCAAAAAAAAATAAGGTCATCCATTTCAAATTATAACAATAATTTTTTTTATTTTATTTATCCCCCCCCCCCCCCATCGCAAAATGCTATCTATGCCACTGTCTTGTCTCGTCAAACTTGAAAATCTGGTCTGGTCTTGTAAATGTGACCGAGAATGAAATTCTTGTGTGAAATGAATTTTTTCATACACTTTTAATTTAATCATATATTTAATATTATTTACATATTTTTCATACAGTCATCGGTGGACCTATACTACTCATGTAGAAGTTTCATCTCGCTTACATTTAAGTTGGTGTGATCTCGATTAAAACTTTTCTCGGCGTGAAACTCTTAATTTAAATATAAAACTATTTAGTAAATAGTAATTAGTTCATATTATACATATATTTATTTTGAATGTAGATAGGTATATTATGACCATTACTAATTTTTTTTTCTTGTTTTGAGTTTAGGTCAAATAATTAAAAACACAATAGTTTTTAATAAATTTTAATTAGCATAAGCTATATATATAATATATATTTATATTTATATAATATTATATATATAAACTCATAATATTTTTATACCTACATATATTAAGCCAGCTTCAAAACCAATTTTATTTCTTAGAGCTAGTTTATAAAACACTTACTAAAAATAATTTTTTTTTTAGTTTTAATATAATTACTAAAAAAATAAAATATTGCAGGCTATTTGTTATAATTTTTGTTTTTATAGATATTAAAGATATTGCCACTTATAAATATGTCAACTGATTTGTAAACAATTTTATTACAGTCGTTACGGTTATTATTGTCTTGTCACAAAAATTTGAATATCTTTTTGATTTTGTTTTTGTTCAGATATTTCGCTAATTATATCGGTCACTTTTGGAATGACCTCAGCACTTCTATAATATCTGAATCCTGGATATCCTCCATATCCATAATGGCCATAGTAGGGTCTGTGAGGTCTGTATCTTCTTCGGTGATGATGATCATCATCGTCATCATCGTCCCAATCGTCATCAAAATGGTCATCCCAATCATCATGATCAGGCTACAAAAAATAAACTCGGTTAATATCTTCTTATGTATTATATATTGTATAAATACGTAGTTAATAATTATATAATATAGCGACGTTAAATATATTAAATAACAAATGAATTGTCTAAACGTCAAATTTATCAAAGATAAAGTTTTCGCAAGCTTTCGATTCACAGAATCATCGTCAGGTTTTCAGAAGGAAATAAAATAAAAGACAGATGTTGTAATCTCTAATATATGCTATACATGAATCATCAACATATTTTGTTTCCTTCTGAAAGCCTGACGATGATTCTGTGAATCGAAAGTTTGCGAGTACTTTTTCTAGTTAGTAATTATATATCAGACGTTGCCAATAAGTCTATTGCGATCTACCAGTTGATTGCTGCTTAATTTTTGTCGACCGCAATCAATTTTAAATAATATTAATTTTTAAAATAAATTACATTTAGTTCTAACAATTTTCTTTAAGTCTTGCAACGACATTCAGGAGAATTTAGATAACGTCACATTTGAACTGATATGTGCATATTATTATAGTAGTTAACACTTCAAACAGGAGTTGACTAAACGTATTTGTTGAGAAACCTAATGAATAATTTCAATTTTTAGTGTTCCGTACCAAAATCAGAAGGAGGAACATTTATGTAATCAAAAATGTGTCTGTCTGTTTGTCTGTCACATAATCGATTGACCTAGAAATCTGAGATTTGGCATAATTATAGTTAAAAGTGGACCAGTAGCAGAACAGTTGTAAAATAAAATTGATGTTTTTGTCGTTTTTTTGTGTGTGTAGGGGAGGGGGGGGGGGTAAATGTGTTACCAATTTTTTTTATTCAATCCCAGATAGTGGAGTATTAAATGAAAGCTGACAATTAAAGCTATTTGATTATATAAATGTTTTGTCAATATTAAAAACTTGTTTTCTTAAAAAAAAAAATAGTAAAAATATTTTAAAAGAACATTATTAGTATTCATCACACTTGGAGTCATTTGCGTTTTAATAGGCTATTAATCATAACTTATAGTGGTTCTTAAATTTGTAAATACTTGAAAAAATTGAAATCTTTAAATTTTTGATATAATAATCCAAAAAATTGAAAAACTATATGGTACGGGGCACTAGTGCGGGAGGCTCGACTAGTACACAATTTTTTTATTAATTAATTAAAACTTTAATTGGGAGTATACCAGTACTGTACTTAAGGGGAAGATTTAGGGGTTGGACCCTACCCCGAATTTGTCAATATATATAATATAATTAACAATTGTGATACAAAAAATAAATAAAAATTACATATAATTACAAAAAAATATTTTCTCCCGAATATTTTTTTGGGTGCGCAACTGAACTATACGATATGTCATACATGAAAGAAACTACTTGATTTTTTAGATTAATTTCGTATATTATTCAAATAAATAGTTGTTTCAAGAAATGGCTTTTCATTTTATTTCCATTCTTCTTAGCGTCTCTCATTTAGGCACATTGTCGTTCCTCTTAATATTATTATTCGAAAATAAAATAAAAATTATACATATAACGTGAGATTATTCATATTCATTTTTATGACAAAATTGCATTTATGTTGTAATGTAAAATATGTAAATTTCAGTTTTCTGCTACTGTATTATTGTTACAATAAAAATAAATAAAAAATAAATAAAACAATTCATACCTCTGGAAGTGGAGCAGATTCTACCAGAACCATTAAAGATACTATTAAGAAGATCCATGTTATTTTAAATGCCATTGTTATCGATAGATAAAAAAAAACTTAAAATTGTCTTGCAGTGTTAGTTGATTCGTTACTATTGACGAGGAAATAAAATTTGTTAGCTAATATAGTTTTGTTTTAAGGAATTTCCACCAATAAAAATACAACCACGTGATTAGAATATAAAAAAACTGGAAATAAATATTGATGTTTCTATGATAATTTAAACCTATTTTTTTTCAACAAAAACAGAATTCTTTTAGTCACCTTGTAATGATCTTGATACATTACACAGCTCCACAAAAAAAATTTTTGTATGCGGGGATCTGGGGTTGATGGGATGTATGATTATGGGGTTTTGTTTGAGTTTTGATTAAATTTTATTACTTTTTTATTTTTTGAGGTTAGGTTAGGTCAGGTTGGGTCAGATCTCCTCAAACAAAATATTTTTTTTTGTGGAGCTGTGTTATTATTATGAAAATAATAAAAAATGTTTTTCGTAACATTTATAGTAACTCAGCTCTTTATAAACGTTATCTAAAGAAATTTCTTTCAATATTAAATGACCATGCCCTGATTATTTCGGACAATATCTCACCCCTTCTAATATCAAGGTGTGGTAAAACAAGTGTTTGAAAGGTATACATTTTGTGAAAAGATAGACAGTTTTTATAGGTACTAATATACGTTTACAATTAATAGTACTGATATTTTATTCTATGTAATTGTGAGGTAGTTTAGTATCTGTACTCTAACTATGGCCCGCGATAAGTTTACATTCGTTATGTGATTATTTTTTAACTAACTTCAATACTTGTGCTTTTTTTATATGTAACTAAGCGGCTGAAGCTCGGTTAGAAATCGATGTATGCCTATATTTTTTGTGTTATTGATAAAACATTGGAATTATTAAAATATTTTTTTCAATATAGATATCTACATAGTTATTATCTTTTTATGTTGTGATAACTTAAAAAATATCACGATTGTTGATGTAAAATCATTTTTCCATGTTGATAACATTGAATGTTTTTATTTAATTAAGTATTATATTTTCTTATACATTAATAATGGTTTTGTAAACAATTGACCGAATTTGTGTTTACTGACATTTCATCTCAAAAAATAAAATTCATATATAAGACTAATATTCGCAATAGTACTTGTTCTAAAACTTAAAATTATTTCACTCAATGAATCACATATTTGTTGTTTGTGCAGCATCTGTTTTACGCAGCAACTTTTGATATCATAGAACAAATATAATTAAATATTTGACATGTTTTATTTTATTTGTATATTAAGATAAAATGAAACAACAAATTACTTAATATATGTATACAATAGTATACATATGTCTCTTATAATAGAAAGATATTTTTTTAGATGAACGGTTAGTTAACATAATAATGTGGTCATAATAGGTATAATGAAATGTAAGGTAGAATATAAAAATAAAAAGTAAAAATAATATATAAATATGTTTTATTATGAAAATGAACACTTTTAACATATGTACATCCCTATGAATAATCAAACTGATTATATCAATATATCACAACAATGAGGTTCCTTTTACTGTTTTACAAATCAAAATTGAATACTGTACATTTTATAAGAATATGAAAATAAAAATACTGCCGGATATGTAAAACTAATGCAGTAACAATAATAATTGGCAAGAATTCGCGGCCAGTTCTTGTTTATCCATCGTGATGGTGGTGGTGGTGTCCATGATGTCCATGATGTCCATGGCCTCCATAACCTCCATAACCTCCATATCCTCCGTAACCTCCTCCGAATCCTCCGTAACCTCCTCCGAATCCTCCGAAACCACCTCCATAACCGCCATATCCTCCATATCCGCCGTATCCTCCATAACCTCCGCCATGCTATAAAAAATAATTTTTATTGGCTGTGATATCGGTAAAAACTTTTGACTATATTAATAATAATTAACCTTCGTAATTAGAATTTTTAAATCGAAAAAAGTTGTAAAATAATATATAATATTAAAACAATACTTAAAATAAAAATTTTTATCGTCAAAAATAGCGAAAATTTAATTTAATCACATTGGCAACAATAGAATTCATAATAATAATAAAATAACAATAAAATACTTACATGTGGATCAGGAAGAGGTGAGCTGTAGGCAACAGCTACCATCATGAGGACAGCCAACAATACGATTCCTTTGAACATGTTTGTTGATTGTTTGTTTGTTTCCACAAGAATACTTGAGATGACTTGGGTTGTTACTGATGTTAACCACTAGCGATGGCCTGTTTATATATACATACATCTCGGGTCAACAAAAAACGGGTGAGATATTTAGAAACACCACGGCCTAGTAAAAAGGTAGAGGAAATTACAGAAAATTAGCAATACCTCTTTGTTTACTTGTGATTCCCCTTCAGTTTCACACGAATGAATTCTCTCATGGTAGACGCCCTCTCGCGGTGGTCGCTTGATTTACTTGACCTTGGGATTCACATATAGGATTGTTATACTACATTTTTAATTTTATTGCCTATTTTTCCTTCTGTAACCGCTTTAAACATTTGTGTACAATCCGATGTAAACATTGGCTTTGTAATGTCATGTATAGTAGAGATTAGGTGATACGAACATTTATAAAATTAAATGGGTTATTAAACTTTGTGTATTTAAATTACATTTTTGTTATTTATAATCCATCGAAAATTCTTAATTGAAATGTAATGCAATTAAGTACAGAGGAAATTAGAATTTTATCACATCCATAGGTAGGAGGTTGATAATGTACCGATCATATCAGGAAAGTATAGAAATGGTTATTTTCACTTATGTAAACAGAAAAGTTACTACTTTAATTTAGTTTCTTATCGTCGAAAGTGACATTATAAAATATATAAATAAAAATACCATAATTTACAATCCTACAATATATCTAAAAAAAAGTTTAATTGTAAAATAATACAAAATAAAACAAAATATGTTTGATGTAAATATAATATCAAAAGTTTCAAATTTAGGGTCATATTTCAGGAGTACTACTGTATGTAATAATCGTATGTTGCAACGTCAATTTCGAAGGTATTAATGGAAAAACAAGGTGATACGTGTTTTGAGGTAGTTTTTGGGAATTTCCAACTATTAACGTACTACATTATAATTAGCACATACATACATGTCTATTCTTTCAATAACGTATGATTCATCTCTTACATTGATTTGTATAAAGTGTTAATGGATTGTATATGATTTTATCGAATGACAGTTGGTGATTTATTTTAGAAATACACAAATGAAGTGAGTGCGTTTTTATATGTTGATTAATATGAAAATCAACTTTTTTTATTGTAATCATAAAATAATTTTGTAAATAATAGTTCGCAGTAATAAATATTAACAATAACAATAATAGGTAATTGATGAAGATGAATTTATTTAAAAAATATTTTTTTGCTATTAGTTTGGCACGTTTAGGGTAAATATTAGATGATAGCTTTTAAATTTCTTTGCTATTTTATTTAATCTCCAACTTAACATTAGTCGACTCTAGGCAAAATAAGAAATAAGTATAAAATGTACATATACTTATAGATCATAAAAAGTTTCTTATAATAATAATAACAAATACAAACGGAATTTAGATTTAGAATAAACTGATAACGAAGTAAACAGACAATTAATAATAGTCATAATGATATAAAGAGATAGAAGTAATATATATATAAAGCTTTTTTGAAATAGAATCATAGGATAGAAAGAAGCTATGTGATTATTTCTAGAAAAAAAATTGTCTCTGATTTTAAGTGATTTTAAATGTCCATTTGGTCTCTCTGTTTCTGGTCAAAACAAGTGCTTTTTGTTCTGCGTCTTTATGCTAGTGAATCTGTCCTCTGAAAACTTGTTAAATACATACATAATTCGTGAAATAACTAAACGGAATTTAATGAAAATTGGTTTGTGAGCTAGGTCTGGCAGCAGTTGGTTATAATAAAAATTATCAAAATCAGGTGTGCATTATTTTTATATAAAAAAAGTCATCCAACTTTTGTAGTTAAATATCCCCTTGCAATGATATATTTTCCAAAAGTACTGTGCCATATTTTTTCATTTAGTTATAGATAAAACATCTGCCAAGCAATACACAATGCTTCATCGTGCTAAATTCCCTAAAGGTAGTTGATTATTGAACAATTTAAATAAAAACCGATAAAGTGTCAGGTAAATTGCCAAGCATTGGTTAACCATTTAATTTTTTTACAATTTTACTAAAAAAATTAGTTCGAAAATTTTCTTAAGACGCACCTGATTATATTTTCGTATATATATATGCAAACGTCAAAATGACATTTAATGAGAAAAATCTTTGTAAGGGAATATTTTACAAAAAATATTATAGGAAGTTCAATGTACTACAAAAAATATTCTATATAGATATCTTAAAAAAAATATTTTGGGATGTCACCCTTACACTTTACACACGATTTTGATGATTTTTAAATGAGACCGTCCTCAAGCTAGACTCAAACATCCAACCGAATTTCATTAATATCGGATCAGTGATTCATGAGTTATGAGACAAGAATTCACTCAACATACAGACACATAGACAAAAAGACACACATACAGACAGACACGGAACGAAAAGTGTTTATCTTGACCTGAAACGGAAAGATCAATTTAAAATTTTGAAATCGGAGAACAATTTTCTTCTCATTTTAAAACGATCACAAAGTTCTGGTATCTTCGATATTGCGAGGAAGCAAAATTAATTTTAAGAAAATAATGCATCTGAGTAGTTTAATATTTGACACATATACATACATACGTTATTATTCATTCACATGCTAGTACGTCATAACCTTTATTTTTAGGTTTCTGTAGAAAACTAGGAAACCTTATAGTTTCGCCATGTCCGTCTGTCCGACCGTCCTCAAAATTTTTAGACCGATTAAGATGAAATTTGCAATACGGACGAAGACTGAAAACCCAGAAACAGGAAAAACATTTTTTTGGACCTCCTTTCCATAGACTGAAAAGTATATTAAAATTTTTTTTTCACTTAATCCATTAAGTGGGATGTCTTTAGATAGGTCTCCTAAAATGCAATAAAAAATGTTATATGACATTTTGATTTTAACCCTTCAGTCACGATATATTTGTGTTCAAAGTTGTGATCAGAGCGTCTCCCCCCTTAATTTCTAAACTATCTATTCAAAAAATCTGAAAAAAATTCAGAATGTAGCTTTTAATTATTACTTCCAGTGAAAATTATATTGGACCCCCCTCCCATAGACTGAAAGGTGTACTCAAATTTGTTTTTACTTACCCCATTGAGTGGGGTATCTTTAAATAGGTCTCCTAAAATGCAACAAAAAATGTTATATGACCTTTTGATTTTAACCCTTCAGTCACGATATATTTGCATTTAAATGTCATTATCAGAGCGTACCCTCCTCCCTTCTACTTTCTAAACAATCGATGCAAAAAATCCAAAAAAAATTTAGAATGTAGCTTTTAGTTAGTACTTTCAATGAAAATTATAACGAACACTGTAGATAGAATAGTTTATGAAAAAAAATTAAATAACTTGTTTATAAATCGTAATGACTACGAAAACCTATCATGTGCGTGCTCAACACGCACTTGGCCATTTTATTATTACTATTATTGGTATATACATTTTACCACAAAATACTCTTAGCGCTAATCAGTTATCACTGTATTAGTATATTAAAATAAATAATTCAGATAAATATTTTCTACATGCTATCATAAATGTCTTCTGAAGCCACTAAACGATTTGTCGATCACCGGATTAATATGATAATATCTAAGTTTTATCCTTATAGTTTACATTGAGAGATTCCTTTTGATAACAAAAAAACCTATAATTTCATATTCAAGATATTCATATCGAACTGAAAAAAGTTCTTGAGTTTTTGTACTAGAAGAAGATATTTACATATCGAAAAACATATTAAAATGTAAAATTCAATGTGTCTATATATTTGAATATCCATATATTAATTAATTTTATTCTAATACTAATGAAATTAAGTTGGGAAAACCAAATAGATTTTGAATGGATTTATTACACCATTTAATATCAGACAAATAAAAAAAATATATCAATGATTGCGTCTTACTCACTTGAGATGCGTAACAGCGACCAAACCAGTTTAAAAATTCTATTAAACTTTTTGCGGTTTCTAAGTAGTCAATCTAATATTCTCGATATTCAATTTTAATTAACCTTTATTTAAAATAGCACTGTTTAAAATTACATTAAATAATACGTTATGATTATAGATTTATAATACATCTGTTGTTACTATTGTAATATTTTTTTATGAAAATATAATTTACATTTTATCTGAACTGTCTATAAGCCAAAACGGTTAAAAAGTTAAATTATTGGTTGGTCGTCTATGTTGCTGACCGATTGATTTAAAAAAAAATTATATTTTTATTAAGAAATACAAATTATAAAAAATTACTAACATTTTTCAGAAATTCATTAGTTTATTATTGCGTGATATCTTATATTTCCAAAAACAAATAATTATAAAAAGTTGATTTTACTCATTTTTATATTTACATAGTAAAATCATTCAAAATTTTAAACGGCATATTTTATTTATATATAAAATAATAAAACGATATCTTATACCTATAGAGGTGGAAAACACTACTAATAGTATATACCTCTTTCGAAACATTCAAAATAAAAATAAATGCTTAAACTTACCGATTTAATATTGAAATAAAAGTATAGAGGCTTTACTGATACAATTTGTATCTAAGTACGTACTTGGTAAATATAAAAATAAAATTGGTCGTTACAAGCCTAAACAAATATTAAATAATCGAGTAATATTTATGATCATCGGTAAACATTTTATCTTGGATCCTGGCTTCTGGGTGTAAGCCGCGTCGATTTAGTCGTGTTATTGGCCAACGTTGGCCGATAACACGACGAGAAGCCAAGATACATACTAACAATAAATCACCACGGAAGCCTCGAGACTTGTATAACATTTTATCTTACTTATAATATTAAAGATATAAAAATATGTTTTCATTTATTAGGAAAAATATGAAACAAATACTATTTATGTTTTTCGATACTTCTTTGGTTTTAGTACATTTGGCAACTGAGTGCTCACTGCTCACTCAAGTCAATATGATAATTTAAAAATATATTCTTATAAAGAAAGACAGTAAGATATTTATTCACATGAGTTAAAATATATATAATTTATCACACGTATTTTCTGCTAAAATAATTATCTTGATTAGCTTAAAGTACAATAACATGTTAATTATTATCTAATTAATATGTGTTTCAAAAATATACAATTAGAATTAAATTTTGTATTAAAATTTAAAACTAATTTAAAAAATACTGCGTTGGTAAAAACAACACAGTGATGGATATAATAGCCTTGCGTGGTCAGATTTATTTCATTGTTAATAATTATAATTAGTGTTTACAACTAAAACAAGTTTTATTTTTAAACGTTTCGGTGCATATTCATTTATTAATATCTACCTGTGACTGTTTATTGTTCATATTTTATATATTATTTTTAGTTCATGGAATAAGTCAACATCAAAAGGTGTGTAAAAAAGCGACAACGAAGCAGACAAACAATTAATAATATTAATGATAGAATGATATTAAGAGATAGAAGTTATAATATAAAGCTTATTTTGATATAGTATGTTCATTAGCTTTTGTTTCTTCCAATTTTCAAAGGATAGAAGAAAGCTATGTGATTATTTCTGAATTTTTTTTGGTTAACATCAAAAGGTATGCAAAAAAGCATTAATACATGTATAAATAAAAATTTATTGTAGATTTTTAATTGAAAACTACTGAAGAAGTTGTATGATTTTTAAAAAATATAATTGAAAAAAAAATTCCTACATAATATTTTATTTTATTTTGTTTTTAAACTTACAAGTATTGAATTAGTGTTAAGATTATTTTAAAATATATTATACGAGTACCTATATAATAATAAAAATATATTATGAGTTCTGTAGATATTTTGAAGAAAATAGATCTTAATGTGGCTGAATATTAATAACCTGAAAAGTATGCATGGCTTACATCCTAATTCCTAATACTAGAAATCTCCTAAAATATTTTCTAAATAGTACAAACGAGTATAATTGTAATATGTTGTTTTAAGTACCTATATCGATGGTTTTAGGGCATAACAAGATAACTGTAAAAATATGATTTTTCAAATTTTAAATAAATACGGATACCATAGACAGAGCAAATGAAAAAACATACAAAATTAAATCGGTATAAGTGATTCTCAGATAATGGCCAAAATGTCAGTTATCATGTAATGACTTATGTTCTAAGACCATTGATATATATATTTTATGTTAGTCTATTCTTAATATAAAACGCAAATTATTCGTATGTTTGAATTAAGAATATGACAAATGAATTTAAAATAAAATAATTTAGAAATTATTTTTTTTTTATTTCAACCAAATAAATTATTACTTTAAAGAAAAAATCGTTAATTAAAACAATATTTAGTTTTGTTTGAATAGAAATTTTTACTTATAAAGGCAAACTTTTGATTAAATAATGCTAATAAGGCTTCTTATATCTCATCATTATTGAATTTACCTACATGAGAGAATTATAAATTTTAAGAAAAAGTCATAATAATAATTTAAAAAAAATCATCTGGGAATGTCCATGTACTCCAAACACTGTATTGTTTTATATTAAAGGTATTCAATTACAACTTCCAGTGAACGGTAAAAAAAATTATGTATTATGTAAGGAAACAATTAGTTACTACTTGAACAATGCATATAATTCTACACATCATATCAGCAAGGTTGTCGATCGACATGATTCTCTTTTTTATTACATTGTTTATGATTTCCTTATATTGGATCATTGTTTCCAGGAATTAAGTTGTATTTTTTGACTGGGCGAGGTAGCATAATTATTTACAGTCCTATCTATTTTTCACTCAATTTGATTATATAAGTCATTCAACAATGTGATTGGAACACTTTTTTTTAGATAAGTGTTTTTCAGAAAATACAATATAAATAAAAAGTTCAGTAGTTCAAATCTTAACCAATAAATAAAAAACATATTTTTCTATTTGCTATTTAACTACATATGAAATATGTAGTACATTTACAAAAAATAAATTTATCGACAGTTGAATAGTAAACTTTAATCCAGAATCAAATTCTAGCTAGTTATATGTATGTAATATGGGCTTCAGAAGTCGTTTGCCATCTTAAAGGTCTGAATCATTTATAACAGATTCGTAAATATTAAGAAAAACATTAACGATTATTTTTTTCTAGGGTGGAGTTTATATAGTTACATCATTTTAAATAAAAACACTAATATACGTCCATATCATTAATTAATTTTATATCAAATTTAACATATTTGAATACTAAAATTCGGAAAATCAAATATTTATTACCACAAAATTTACTTATACAATTAAAAAATATATTTAAGTACTATACTAGTAATAATAACTATTAACTAAGAGTACTTCTTTATGTAGCAAATGAGTTCCAAAAGATCTATCTTTGCTTGGTACATGGAGAAATGATTTAAATATTATAATAATCAAATGGAAGTAGTCTACTAAGTTTGTGATAAGCGAATTTCAATGAAAACTGGACGACCACTTCTGCATTTCACTGTACATGCGTTATATTCAGAAAAATAATACTTATTGATTTCCCATCCCTATTGAAATACCTCACATAGATACCTATTCAATTTTTTCTGTTATGGTTCTTTTAATTTGTTAAAATAATATCATTTATACAATTTCGGTTTACAGCAAAATCATAAATTTATATATGCACACCTATATTCAATTTTTTAGTATTGAAAAGCATAAAAGTAGGTAAGGTACTAACCCAGTCTTGGATCATATCCCAGTGTTGTTCTTGTTTACTTAAATGTACTAAATTAGAAATATTTGTTGACATTTGATTACTGCCATTACTGAATCATAAACTATAGTAATTAACTGTAAAATAGCGTAATTTGATGACAATCGGCCAATAAGTGTCAAAATGTTGGACATTTAAACTAATTGTTAGTTTAATCTATACCGGGTGTTCCAGACCACCCATCCCCCGTCCACTATGTTTTATGCCTAAACTAATGAAGATAGAGTTTTATGATAAAACATTTACTATATATATCGACCCTAAAGAATTTCAGGAAAATATTTTCAACCCCCTAAAATTCCCCCTTGGGGGGTAGTTTGAGGGGTACATGCCCGTTTCTCAGCAAAATCAAATGGAACGGTGTATCCAAAAGTAAATAATTTTAAAGATCTTAAAAAAGTAAGAAACTTTTGTAAAAACAAATTTTTCATACATTCAATTGTTTAGAAAATATGGCGACTTGTTCCCAAATTTTACGGTTTTACTAAAAGTGCCCTAGTTTCGTTAAATATTAATGAAATTTTATTTTAAAATTTTTATTTGAAAGTAGAAATAACGAACTTTTTAATAATGTATGATTATTTGAGATTTGGATAATTTAAAGTGTCATACGTGACATATCAAAAATTAAAAACTTCAAATGGGGTTAATTCAAAAATTTTAAATTTTCTTAACAAAAGTTGTTTATTTAAATATATTTTGTAAGATAAAGTATTAATTGATAAAGCATTCCATTTAAAATTTTTGAATTAACCCCATTTGAAGTTTTTAATTTTTGATATGTCATGTACATATGACACTTTAAATTATTCAAATCTCAAATAGTCATACATCATTAAAAAGTTCGTTATTTCTACTTTCAAATAAAAATTTAAAATAAAATTTCATTAATATTTAACGAAACTAGAGCACTTTTAGTAAAACCGTATAATTTGGGAACAAGTCACTATATTTTCTAAACAATTGAATGTATGAAAATTTTTTTTTACAAAAGTTTCTTTTTTTATGATCTTTAAAATTATCTACTTTTAGATATACCGTTCCATTTGATTTTGCTGAGAAACGGGCATGTACCCCTCAAACCACCCCCCAAGGGGGACTTTTAGGAGGTTGAATATATTTTCCTGAAATTCTTTAGGGTCGATATATATATAGTAAACACTCGGTATATGAATTATTCAATTATTATAGCATCTGCTTTTCATTGTTTCAAATTTTACGATTTTACTTTCTGACTTTTGTTTCGTAGTACTTATCATTTTGTAATCATTAGCAAGTGTGCATCACTGGGTACCAATTACTTACTTTACTTTATTCATTACTGGAGAAAAAAAAATATAAATAAAATAAAAGGCTATAATTAAAAAAAATATTTGTGGACTTTGGTAATTAAATTGATTTAATTAAGAGGTACTTGTTTTATTAGTAACATGAGTTCATGATAATTACAAAAAAGAAAGCCTTGTTCTTAAAGGATCCATGACTGGTGCCAGTACCTTATGTATGTAGGTACCTAATTTTTTGAAAACAATGTAATGTGAATTATTATAATATAAATAAAATAAATATCAATATTTAATTTAATTTAATTACAAAAATATAAACAAAGTTTAATATGTACATATTAATAACAATTAGTTACTATACACGAATATCATTCCTAAAACTCGTAAATAAGCGTTATTTGTATCGATGTTGTTCTTTATCCGTGATATCCATGATGGTGATGGTGGTGACCATGATGATGATGGTGGCCATACCCTCCATATCCATGTCCATGTCCATGTCCATGTCCATGTCCATACCCTCCATAACCTCCATACCCTCCATGCCCTCCGTAACCTCCGTAACCTCCTCCGAAACCTCCGAAACCTCCAAAACCTCCTCCGAATCCACCAAATCCGAACTGAAAAAATACAAACAAAAATATTTAAAAATCTTTTTTTTACACCTATAGTATTCGAACCATTTGTTGAATATTTTAATATCCTTAAGGATAATCTCTTTTTGTGAAGATAAAACGCCGAAAAAAAATTATCAAATGAACAACTAAAGGGCGTTAAAGAAAATTACTTTCAGCTTTCCAAATATGCCCTTAATTTTTTTTATGATTATTTGTTTGCTAGTTATAAGCGCTCAAAGTGAAACGTGACTTTTGCAAATTAAAGAAAAAAATTTGATCAAACAAAAACCCTTAATTTGATTTGGCCAAAAAAATTTCTAAAGTCCTGTAGAACCTCTCAAAATTGATATACATTTTTGATTTTTTTTCGGCATTTCATCTTCACAAAAAGATATTATCCTTAAGGATATAAAATTTTCAACAAATGATTCAAAAACTGTTTTTTATTTAAACTTTTCTTCGACCATTTTTCGCGGAAATACAGCCATTCAAAAATACCCAAAAATATTGAAAAAATTTAATGATCCTTTAATTTTGGAGTTTAGTGTATGTAGTGAATATATTTTTCACGCACTTTTAAGATGAATCAATTCCATAATTAATATTAAACCTTACCTGTGGTCTAGGTAGAGCACAGACAACAGATAAACATAGGATTACACAGATACAAAAGAAAACTCCTTTCATTTTTATTCGAATTTGGTTCTTAATAATTTATAAATCCAAGCAAAATTCTTCAAAACGCGAGTACAGCAAAACTGACCTATCATGACATATTATTTTTAGCTTTTATAGACTGTATTCGAAGAAAAATCATGAAACCATTATGTATGTAGTTGATGAACAAAAAAGAAAAATAATTATTTTAAGTTTTGTAATAAGTCTGTCTTTTTCTATACCGTACTTCTTATAATTTTTTGCGAGATCATCTTTGCGTTAATAGTTATCGACCTTGTATTTGATTGGTTAACGTTTTTAATATTTATGTTTTTGGAATTCACTTTCAAAATCAATGTAAGTATTAATAATAATTTAGTAATAACATAAATGGAATTTTGTTATTGTTTTTAATAAACAATTTTAAAGATTGGTACATACACGTATTAAAAATGTTTAATTTGAAAGTTAAAATATTATTCTTCGAACAAAATATAAAATTTTAAGTCTTAATATTTCTTCATTAACTCAAAATTGACATTATTTATTTATTTATTTATATGTTACTGGCAATGTATGAAATCCGGCAATGTATAGAATTCCTAGTAAGAATACCTAAAATCAACAAGCAATGTAGGAAATAAATTTAATTATATATATTTCCTAGGCATTGTATAGACTACCTAATTGATAGACGGCAATGTATGAAATATAAACATAAATAGGATAAAGTGACAAAAAAAAAAATTTGGTGCAGGCAGAGATTTTGCCTTACTTTTTGTAATAAAATACTTCAGATGCAAATGAATAATAAAAAAATCTTAGATAATTCTCAATAGCTGTAAGTTCATACCGATAATACTGAATTATTTATCTTACTTAATACACGTCTGAACTAATATTTTATTTTATTTATTGTAATAAATATCAAATGTTCCAATATTGTTTATGTGATTTTCTTATTTTAACAATAATGGCACTAAATCTTACTAAATATGAATTTTGAATTTTTAAAATTAATTTAATAATACCTACTTGCTTTAATAATATCATTTTGATTTTATTTAATACATTTCTTAATATTCCTAGGTGTTCTATATAATGCCTATTTCTATGATCAAATACAAATCCCCTAACCATAAAAATTATAAGAGTTTAAATGATGATAGCATTGCTATTGAAACACGTGTAAGTCTAAACTCTTACAATTTTTATGGTAAGGGGATTTGTATTTGATAAGTCATAAACATACTTTGCCTGAAATCGTTAGGCATTATATAGAATTCCTAGGAAAATATAGAATGCCTGAATTTCATACTTTGCTGGTAACATATATATATCAATATATGCTTATTTTTTTGTTTTTATTAAGAAAATATGTAAAAATACTTTTTTGGATACTCAAACGGATAACAAGTAAAAACTTAATCTTTAAGGGAAATATACTACCTGGTTACCAAAAATGAATTTCATTAACCACTAATTTCACAATTCTGCCTTGACCAATTTTATAAAAGATATATATTTATTATTTTACATCTCATTTCAACAAACTATTAACGGTCAATAACACGTTTAGACTCCATTATGGGTTTTACCCAATTTAGAAATGTTTGAATATCAAAAATAGTTTACAAAGAGAAAAACAATTACATCTCTGTTTTTAGATAATTATTCTTGGAAATACCTATGTATAAAACGTAACAAGGATATTGATCTAGAAGTCGAGGGAAATTTAGAACAGATATTCGGTAGACTTCTTGGCGTTCATTCCCTAGAGGTTTATGTTTTGTAACAATTGAAAGTATCATTGTATGACCAGTTAGTGAATGACAATTATTAATTATAAAAGTGGTGTGCAAATCATGTGATTGGATAAATTGATCGATGGATATATTTTAAAATACTTGTATTCATTTGAAAATATTTTTATGAACTAAAAATATTATATAAATCATAAAATATAAGTTTTATATCAGTCAATATACAGACAATGCTAAAATTGTTGTAATTTTAGGAAAACTTCAAATTTGTAAAATTATAAATTATATCTAAATAAATAATATGTTTATTCAGTTGTTCTACAAAACATTTATGGATTCTCATGAAACTGAACCTATTGACTTATAAATAAATGTTTGCCAATTGAGATCGGCTGAAGTTTTTGTATTAATTTTTAATATTTTCAAGCAGGTTATGTTTTTAT
This sequence comes from Sialis fuliginosa, assembly GCA_961205875.1. Lineage (NCBI taxonomy): Eukaryota > Metazoa > Arthropoda > Insecta > Megaloptera > Sialidae > Sialis > Sialis fuliginosa. The sequence goes on from OY540812.1 coordinate 17,688,871, forward strand.
CTTTCACGAGATAAGACTCGCTTTGTAAAAATTTGCCACATCTTATAAAATAGTAAGCTGGTATCGTCTTATATTAACTTCTCGTCGTCAGTCTCATTTGCGAAATTTTCTTTCAATCTTCAACATCAAGGAACGATTAAGTCCTCACAATCAGTCAAGTTTCGTACCAAAGGTCTTTTTTCTTGTGTGTTATTTACATTATTAATAAATGAGATTGTATAAAGAGTTGTTAATTTGGCTTTATAATATTATACCGGGTGTTCAAATTTTTAATTTGAAAATTAAGCTGCTTATAGAAAAGTTTTCTAGACAAATATTAATCAGTTTGTTACATGATATTTTAAAATTTTTGTTTAAGGGTGTAAAAAAATTCTAAAATAAAAAAATATTTCGGATGAAAATTTTGTATTTTTTTGCATAGAATCAGATCCGTAAAAATTAAATTTTCCATTAAAAAACTATAAAAAAAAACCACAAATGAGAATAAAAATATATTATGATATGATATTAACCCTTCTAAACTGACAATGAGTAGCTTGCAAAGTTTTCCTAAATAAATTTCTAAATAGAAATTTGTTTTATTTTGAACAGTCAGCATATAATATACAATATGCATGCCAATAATGACTTCCATCGCAGATAATACAGATACACAGTTATCTTAACTAGTGAATTTAAACTGTGAAATTAATATGAATAAATCTATATTAGTTTACCAGAAAAAACTAAAAAGTGATACAGTGCTATTAAACAGTCGAAGGTTCTATGATTCAAATACAAATAAAAACATTTTTTAAATAAATCAGATATATTATATTCGAATGTATCTGGGTTAGAGCCATGTATTTTTAAGTGATCATGACCAATATACGACGAAACGTTGACCATGTAGAACAACAAGACTCGCTTTACACCCAGTAACCCAGGTTTCCGTAGAAAGAAATTTAGTCTTATGATGATATTTTATTGTAAGGACTACACAATTAATAGTCATAAAAAAATAATATTTTCATATATCTACACATATATGTAATATAGACTTAATTAAAACCTAAGAATTTGAATAAATCTATATTTAGCTTGCCAGAAAAAAACTTAAAAGTGATACAGTGCTATTAAACAGTCGAAGGTTCTATGATTCAAATACAAACAAAAACATTTATTTTAAATAAATCAGATATACATATTAGAATGTATCTGGGTGACAGTCATGTGTTTTTATATGATCATGACCAATATACGACGAAACGTTGACCATGTAGAACAACAAGATTCGCTTTACACCCAGTAACCCAAGTTTTCGTAGAGAGGAATATAATATGTATTCTTTACTTTATTGTATGGTCTGAACAGTTGATAAATCATAAAAAAAACATCTGTCAAGTAAATGCACAGTGCTTCCTCGTGCTAAATTCACCAAAAGTGGTTAATTATTCAACAATTTAAATAAAAACCGATAGTGTTCAGATAAATTGCCTGGCATTGGTTAACCATTTAATTTTTATACAATTTTACTAAAAAATATTTCGAAATTTTCTATTCATTCTAAAACGATCACTAAACTTCTCGTATCTTCGATATTGCTAGGAAGCAATTAATATTTTTATATATCTACATAATGTTTATATCATCATAAAAACTATGAAGGTTCATGTGGTGTCCTTTGACATTTTTGAAAGTTGGTGTGAGTCTTAATACGGATAGTATATTTGTTATGTTTATACCTTAACTAGTTTTAAGATTTCAGTAACAATATCTCGGAATTACCCATTAGATCATGTTTGAATTAATTTCATGATACCTTGTAGTTTTAATTCAAAATTCGTGTTATGTTTTTTTCTATATAATTTTAATGAATTTTTTCTTAATTTTTTTTGTCTTATAACTAATAATAAATAGGCAGTTTTATAAGTTAGTTTTTATGTAAATATTAATAGAAATTGCTTTGGTTCAAAGATTATACTAAGCTTGTAATTAAAATAATTACTGCACATTTTTAATATTCTATAAATAAATATAATGGGCACATGAAAAATTTAATATAAAGACTATTATAGGTATATCGATCAAATGCACGTCTTGAATAAAATATAATTTTCAGAACATATTTTATAAGTTTGGCTTAAATTCGGACTAGACGAGTTCGAGACAGTACCACTTAAGTCTAAAAGAGACATTATCGAGGTAAGATCGTTTAAAATTTTGAGACCGAGATGATATCAACTTTTTTTTACAAATACCGTTGAGTCTAATAAATTGTTAATAATTTTAAAAATGTATTATTTGATATTAATCTCATAATATTTTTTGTTCTACTAGAATTCAAGCTAAGTTTTTCTCCACGTGTCTGTCCACCGCCCCTTCTGAACTGACACTACGAGCGGTCGCCCAGTCTCCCTCCCTAAAGCCAGCATTGCTGTTATACATTAACAAAAAAAGCAACGAATTTTAATAAATATAAAAATTTTAACCATTCTTTTTTCCAAAGCTTACTTGACTTAAATTTAATATTACACTCGAATGATTGTTGTAGTTTTGGCTGACGCCTCGATTAACAAACATATTTTAGTTTTCCATGGCAATTGTGATTTTTATTCAATAATAAATAAAATGCGTTGTATCTTTGTTATGAATTTTTTTATTATTAAGAAGTTTTACGATCATTTAAAAAAAAAATGTTGTCTGATTTCAAAATTTTCACTCGATCTTTTTTTTATAATCGGTTTAGTATAAACACGTGTTTAATACTGAACCGATTATAACTGGGTTCTCAAAATATAAAAAAAAACTAATTTTAGACAAAATATTTGAATCTGTAGCTCCTTCACGAAGAATTTCTGGACACATGTTTATATGATATTTTTTACTTGAAATATTTTTCCTGATGAACTGTTTAAGTTTGTTCCACCTAATTAATATTTTAATTACAATCATACATGAAAATAGTAATAAAATTTAAAAAATCCGGTAAAATCGGAACCGGAATAAAATCGTGAATTCCACCCGGAATTCTGGTACAGCCCTATTCAAACTGAAACAAAATTTGCAAAAATCGATATCTTTTAATAATTGTCTGTATTTCGATGGGAAAATTCATGTAAATAACGAGAACTTTTTTTTCTGGATGTTGATCTATGGAAGTTCTGTTTTACGCAGTGGAGCACATAACAAAAAAGATGCACTAACAAACAGTGTAGCAACGCTAAAGTTTTTATATTTCATTAAAAAAAATGTTTGTATGTATATTTCATTTGATTGCTTAAATAAGCATTTTATTTATTTTATTAATTATTTTATTATTCTCATTTTCCGAAGTGACGAATAAATGTAACCTCTTAAGGCAAAAAAAATATTAAAAATTAAATACGTTCTTAAGAATGTCTTATTGGTTTATTCAATAACAATTCCATGCTTTACAGATAATAAATAATTGTTTTGAGAACTAAATACCGGTAATTCATATTACAGTGATTTTGGTAACTCATGTTATATTTATAATCGGTGCATTATTTGAGGTGTTTTTATAGAATAAAAGTAAAAATAGGTAAGAAAACATAAAGTTAACGTTCTTCCTTTAATCTTTTGAGTTTTCAGAATCATAATAAAATTGCATCATAATAACTTTATAATTATTTTATTATCAGTCATAACGTTCAATAGACACTACCATACAAGTTGTTTAAAACTACAGAAACAAACTAATTCAATAATATTATTTGAATAAAATTTTTTAAAGAGTTAATTAACAACCGAAGAACTTCAAATTGTAGTCAAGTAAAACAAAATACAATCGTTTTTGTTGTAAAAATGATTCTGCCAGTAAAATTTTTATATAATGAATAATCCAATTTTTACTTGGAGCCGGCTATGTCGGCTTTCAATGAAATCGCCCTTTAGTTATATTTTAAAATTAAACTAGAGAAATAATTGATACAACTTTAATTTAACTAATTGTATTGTAATATTTACCTTGATTTTATTTATTTATTTTATCCTCGAATTAAAAATCCCTCGCGTACTGCGAACACACGGAAGTATCTCTTAGCGCCTACCTGTAAAAGATTGTCCAATTATTAGTTTACTAACTACAGTAATTATTATATAATATTAACGTTATTTAATTCATAATTAACTCAATTAATTTTTTTAAATCGTCTCGTAGATTTATTACGATGTCCTTTATTTGATAGAAATCCTACTAAATTGTTACACTATAAAATATTATGCTACTTTCTTTCTATCCTATTGGGAAGAATTATTGTAAGTCTGAAATAAAAAATAAAAAAATATCTAAAAATATTTTTTTAATTTAATTTCTAGTTCAATGAAAAATAATTTGATATGCAGTTTAAATAATTAAAATAATAAATTCTACTTACATAGCGACTTCCTCTCTGTACACTTAAAGGTGGAATGAATGCTGTTTCCGTTTGTATAAAAAGTAAAATAAAAATAAAAATAAAAAGTATAAATAAATACAGCCTCATACTTAAATCGATCCGTTTTAAATTATATTTTATCAAACTTCAGAAGATAACTAGTGCTTATTCGACAAGAATTTGCTTTTATAATTTTTGTTCTGTTTACAGCTCATTTTTGTTTAATTCCTTAGCACATTTTTAGTGATAATTAGTTTGTTTTCTGACTGTATGTTTGCTTTAAATATTTTCTGACTACTCTAAATACATACAATTTAAAGTATTTTGTTCCCGAGTACAGGTCTGTCTTCCAAAAAATTTAAATCTTTGTAGAAACATTGTTTTGAATTGATTAAGAACGTACGATCGTATCTATCTACAATGAAATCTCTATGTATAAAAATGAATATTCGTTTGTATGAGGTTTATACTCGAGAATTACTGAACCGATTTCAATGTGGTTTTCACCAATAGTTAGATAATTTTTCTGTGCATGTTCGTGGCTCTTAATATTTTACGAAAAGTTAAGTTTTAACATCAAAAGAATTAAAAAACTTTATCAAATCGTGTTTGATTCCATTATGTCGCAGATAATACAAATGTCATTTATATAAAACACAGTAGCCAGGAATACATAATTCTATAATTTATAAGAATTTACGGTTTCCATATTTTATTTAATGAGGAAGGACATAAGCTACTTTGTATCATGAAACAATTTATTAGATAAAAAAATACAAATTCACTGCAGAAGAAGTCGCAGGTAACCACTAGTTTTCTATATAAAATAATTTAAATACTTTCATTTTAATTTTACTATTCGTTTGTATGCATTAATATTGTAGCTAACATATATTTTTTATCTAACACATTTGATATGGTTTCATTTTAAAGTATTATAATGAATAATGAGAATGGTAAAGAATCGATTAATTATTCTTGAGATTAAAAAAAATTCCGTAATAAACAGTGAATTTTTGAACCATGGAAATCTTAAACACTTTTTTTATTCGTCTATATATTATAGTAATAATTTTGTTGAAATATTGTATTCCACGGGCTGAAGTATAGATGCTGATTTCGGTCGAATCCTATCGGCCATCTTCAGGTCTGGTCTGAACTTAGTTTTTTGAACTTTGTTTGACTAGTGACTCAGTCACTAGTCAAAAGACAACGCAGAACGCGGAGCTACCCGGAATTTTTCACCAGTATAGTAATAATATACCTATATGTATTTAAAATGTAGAGCTATGCATGTACATTTTCATATACATTGATATAATAATATTTGTCTTCAGAATGTAACATTCTAGACAAAATAATTGATCTGTATTTATCTATTAAATCTATTTTAGAATAAATCAACATTCTAGTTTATTTTTTATATTGTGTTTATAAAAAGCACTATGTATATAATATAACAAAGCAAATATAATAAAAAAGTATTTATGTACTGTATTTAAAACTGAAGACATATAATTACACATTCTAATATTAAATTCGATTGTCCTTCAGTACAACACTGAACTTCATAACAATTCAAAGCTATCATTATGGAGGTATAAAAAGTGTGAAAAGTTGATCTAATTTAAGAAAAGTGTGAATTATGAAGGTCATTAAAGATGATAAATAATATTATAGACATACAATAATAAACAAATTTAAATAAAAATTGACGCAAACGATCAATAATGATCTAAAAATATTAATTAGAAAAAAAACATTTAGATATTTTGTGTTAATGAAAAAAATCTTTATTTTTGCCATGTACTTTTTTTGGATATTAATTTTAATTTGTACATACTTAATATATGTTAAAATAGAGTATTCTATTCAACATATGTCAATATTGGAACATTTTTCCTCAATATATTTCACCTATTTTTTAGTCGATACTTGTTTATTTTAATATTTAATAAAAGCATAAAAACAGTTTATTTTATTAGTGATTGTTTCCGTAATATTATAATCTGTTGACAGAGTAAACATTAAAACAAAGTAAATACAATATGTGTTAATTGGTGGGTAAGTACTTTTGTTTATAAACAAATTCATATCAGACATTTAATTTTTTTTTTCGTAACCAATTACTAAACAGTTATTTATTTAATTTACTTTCCATTTCGTATCTTTTTTGTCAATACTAATATTTAATTTTTTTCCTCTTTTGGCTTTCGTAGAAATATACATCCAGTAAAACATTACAATGCTATCACTAGACATAGTTTACCAGCGGAAAAGGAGATTGCCCTGGAGCGATCAATGCAAGAGGCACTTATGATACATACGCACGAACTTATAGTTAATACTATTATTTCATTTACGACTATTTAAAAAAAATGTTTCATAAGAGGAAAATGATTGTCTTCATTACAGTTGCGCGATTTGTTTATAGATTGGATCGTTAACAGTAAAAATATATTAAATATGCCATCGGAAAAATAAATTTTGTACTAATATCGCGATCGTTAGTACAAAATGTTGTTCAGAAGACCAAATGAATAATTATACTTTACAAAAGTCAAGAAATAAAATAAAATTTATAAACCTACAGCAATTATATGGGATACAAACATTTTTTTAAATTTTATTGGCAAATATATAAAATATTAAACGATTTTATACGTTTTCTGAAAAGTGTACTATGTTACCAATATTTTGTATTATAACGGAGCTAACAATTTTTTAAAATACAAGCACTCTCGAATGGGGTATCAATCTGTTTTCTTTAAGATTTATTAACTGTTCGACAAGTTTCTCGTACACGCATTAAGCTAATAGCAACAGTATTAAAACAGTGATGATGTTACAAAATTATCTTGTACAGCCAGAGTCACCTATTATGTTATAATAAGTTGAGTATCACTGATCTAAATTCCAAAATAAATCCATAGATAATATCACAGAATTAATACCCAGTTGAGAGTGCTTGTTAGCTAACAAATGTCAGCTCCTTTAAAATACCGGACATAAAAGTTTTAAAAAGACAAAATGTAAGTATTTGAGTGACAATAATCCTAGAAAATTGGATGTTTACAAATTAAAAAAATCATGATAAACATGATGAGTACATAAAAAAAAACAATAAAATATCAAATATTCAGTGAAAAAAAAGTAAATACAAAATATACCAATTTGTTTTTATTTATTTATTTATTTACATGATATCCATCATAAAGTCATATATTTTCTCACGACATGTATATTAATATATAAAAACAATAAAACAACGCTTTAAATTCGTAGAAACAATTGTTTATCAAAACTACAAAAACAATGTTAACCTTGACTTTATTGGTTTGTACCATCTTCTGCCTCCAAGCAATAGTAATTTTTATACGATATAATATATGATTATTCAGAGCATCAGAAACAGGTTTGTACGAAGGTGTTTAAATTGTTACCTTTTTGTGTATACATATTTGCTAAGCAATAATTTAATTCATTAAATGTAAAATTAATTTAATAATAAACCTATAGAAATTAGAAGGATGCACAAAGTCAGAATATATAATATGTATATTCATATGTATTATATTTAATTTGTATACATATTAAAGCCATCGTGCTTTTGTTGTATCAAAGTTAATATTTTTATACATATATTCCTAAATTCACACTTTAAAAAAATATATACATATAACTAGATATAACTACATATTTCGATTTAGATAACTATAAAATAGTTTTAACTAACAAATAGTATCTAGATATTCACAGATATTAGACGAGGAGCAACAGAACAAAACCGGATAAATCCATTTAAGCAAATTATACAGGAGAAGTCAAAATGTACTTTTTTAAACTTTTGAGTATGGTTATAGGTAGATACAGTGAAGATTTTGTATTTAATTATTTTATATTTTTATACTGGATTTGTTAGCTTTTGTTCCGAGAAACATTTTTAAGGCCATTTTTAAAAGGGTTTTAGTAATATTTGATCCGTGATCTTTGGTCAGTCAATCGGTGATGGTTGAAAATGCCGAATCGAAAAAAAGGTCACCTCGGCTTAAAGTGGATTTATCAAGTTTGATTCTGCTGCTTCTCACTGACAGTAATAATTGTTTCATAAATACATTTTAAAGAAATCATAACAGATCTCGGTCTAATCACGCTCCGATACAGTATTCTATATTGAATATTTGACCGGCTCGATAGTCTGTATCGATCCTAAACATTAAAATAATATTTATCTCATTTATTAACAGTAATGAGTTTTGATTTAAAACAAGACCCATTCAAATTTGTTGTATTGTATTAAAATAAAATTGTTTTTTTTTTTTACAGAAAGTTACTACACAACGATATACATAATATTGTCCACGTACAGTGAATAATGTTGTGAAAAAAATAATTACGAATATGTTTTCATTGTATAATAAATAAATCATTCGATAAATAATATACCATCTATTACCAACGATCGCTATAAAATTTATCTTATGTTAAATAATTACTAAGAATTTGCGCCATAAAATAAAAAATAAATTGGCATCGTAGAAAAACGTATGACTCATTAAATATTTGTTGAACAAATGCGTTTGAAAATTCAAGTGTCAAAACTTTAAGTTGTTTTTGTAAATACGGAAGAACAAAATAACAATCATCTCACAATACGTGCATAAGATATTTTAAAAATATACTTTCATATATATGTATTTTATTAACACATTCGCTGTTCTGTGTAATTGCACGTATGGTATGAAAATATTTATTGAGTTTGATTTGAATGTTTATATATTTGAAGATGTGCGTACTGTAGAAACCTTCATAGATGTTAATTCAATATATTGAATAGTGTTTGTTTAATTTTGGAATTAGTACACTTTAAATATGTCTTGTGTATATATTGTCGTATCAACGATGGGATAATATGTTATGGAATTTTTTTATGAATATTTGTTTAAGTAGAATGAATGATGTAGAGTTTGTCACTATAATTACAAAAAAAACATCGTGTTGTTGTTTTGTCTATTTGATCTAAACACGGCATAATAAAAATATTTGAACCAATCAGTTGATAATGTGACTTATTATAAATCAAACTGTAGAAGTTTAGGAGCCTAAAAGAAAATAAAAATAAAAAGAAAATAAAACCACTCATACCCGGTATTATAAAGAGTTTGCTTGAATGCAAAAGCAAATTAGCTTCCAGTTAACACTATCTGCTAGGTATTAAATATAAATGAAAACACACTAACAGATGTAGCGAATGAAACCGTACATATAATTACATATGATGCGCGATAAGTACAATCAGTGACTTAAAATAAGTGCTGCTAATTGTAAGTGTACCTCATAAAATGCATAGCATTTACATTATTATACATTTATTATCACTGTTTTAAAATATCTAGCAATTTCATAACAATTTAACACCTAGTAGATAGCGTTAGCTGGAAGCTAATTTGCATTCAAGCAAACTCTTTACCGGATATAAGTCGTTTTGATTCCGGACAAATCCGGACAACTGGTGTATAAGAAAAATGAATGATCTAATCATAACATTCAACAGTCTTTAGAAATTTGAGCACTATAAATAATAGTTCATCGAAATATAATGTACGTCATAAAAAAATTATAGACGAATGAGTTACGTGCTTGACCAAATTTATTAACTGCTCTATCATGTACGTGTTATTTAAAAAAATCTGATCTGAATGCAAATTACATATAATATATTTTTTACATGTATGCATGCACGTGGTATACCTCCAAAAGTCCGGATAGGTATCATCTGAAAACAAAACTGACAATAAGTAATTTATTTTTATTTTTAGTAAATAAAAAAAGATTTTTGCAGAGTAGTATAAGACAGACTTATTTAGCATGAAAATATATAATAAGATATAATAATATCAGAGCTGACAATAATTCAAGTAAAAACCGTCATGATGGGTTTTGATGAATTTTTTCTATCCAATGATAACTCATTTTTTTAAATCGGTCAAATACGTTAAGCTCTGCCAGGGAACAGATGAATTTACAAACATACAGACATATACAAAGACTGTCAAAATCATAACCCTCCTTTTGATTTTGCAGTAGTCGGGTAAGAAATAAGTAACAAAACATTTATGTTTTAAATAAATAAAATTAAAAAACGTTAGATATTTTTAAAATTAAAGAAAAATGTATAGAAAATCTTATGCAAAAGTATATATTAAGTGAAAATTACCCATTTATCATGTTGATAAAACAATATGTAAATATTTTGACAGGTTGGCATGATGGCAACGATCTCTAAGAGCAATATCCTCATAAAAACCCACATATATTGTCTTAATTCACATGTATAGAAATAAATCATTATCAGTACTGTCCTCGCACATACCGGAAAACTCGACGGTAGACAGAAATTTACCTATGAGTCACAACAAATTAGTGTAGATAAAAATTATGTTTTCTTATACAAAAACAAAATTAAAGAATAAGTGTATTTACTTGTTTTACTAAACTGAGGAAACATTTATACTGACGCAATATAAAGTAGAAGGAAATACCTTTGTTTTCGACGGAAGTCAAGGACAGATTTTATTAAAGTTGGGAATTTTATGGAAATGTCAAAAATATTTACATGGTATCATATTTTTTGAATATAATAATTATTATAAGTTTTTTTAAGTAGGAAATTTTCATGGACAGATATAATTATTGTCCTTTACATCTTTTCTGGGCATAAATAAAATTGATGACATTCGATATATTTGCTTACTATCTAGGAATTCATTTTCCTCTAAAATAAGTTATTTATTTTTTGATCCATAAATCAAGGTTAAGTTATTAAAAGTGGGGAAACTACCATAAGAATACTATTTTGCTTTTAATAGTTTTAATAGGGATGCCGCCTGTCAAAGAGTGGTATGGAGAGGTGGAATTTCGGTTATAGGAGCGTAATTTTTGGGGCCAGTTGCATGAATTTCAGTCGGGAATTAGTGGTTCACCACTTTCGATATCTAACTGTACAATTTAGAGTGTGTCAAAAAAAAGCAATATTTTTTTTCTTCACTCTCATTACGAAATAAATTAGTTTAAGATGTGTCGTAAAGGGGATCTCGTTTCCCATTTGAATAATATTGAAAAATTATTCTTTAGTATTAAAGTTGATATTAGTGATTGATGATAATGGATAAAATGAAAGAAAGAATAATTTCCCCATGTTATTTAAATCAGAAACGGGACTCCCCTTTGCGACACCTCTTAAAAATGAACTACAGGGTAATCCGTCGGCGAAAATTTATTTTAGGTCATAAACTAACTTATTTTGTAACGAGAGCGAATGTTCATTTTTTAAATACACCCTACTGTACATATTTTGAACTAACTGCAGGTAGAATTGACAAATATTTATTTACCAATAATAAATCGCATATTTCAAACTTCTTTATTTTTTTATTAATAAATATGTACCTTTTATTTCCTAACAAAAACATCTTCAATATATTTAATGATTGTGAACCTTCACAAATTACATTTGAAATTAGACGATGCGCATGTTAACCTTTCTGAAGGACAAAAAAAAAGAATACAGGTAAATAACCTGATGACAGAATAACAATACTACTTTATAAATTATCATTTAATCTTCTCGTTATGGTTTTAGTTTTAATTCGTTAATATAAGTAGCGTGTTATTAGTGTACATTTATGAAAATTAGTAATATTCTAATTAATATTGGACTAATTTTTAGAGCTTCTAAAAAAGTAGTGTATTTTCTGTTTGAAAATAAAATGTCACTTTTAGTATAGGTATCTTTACTTTACTTTGTCATTTAAGATAACGTCTACATCTTGTATGGTTATATAAATCAGTAAATAAAGATAATATCGTACTTTTGTATACATTTATATTATCTGATCGTTGAGGTCTTCCATCTGACTGAATATATGAATAGAAAAACAATATAATTTTATTCTTTTTTTCAGGTTTTTTCTGTGAAATAAATACGTAAAAAATAAATAATGGCAAGCCAGCACAATAAAGAAGATATGCTCAAATAACGAGATACACAAATTTCAAGAATAACTAGTTTCAGTTTTCAAAATATAATTTTTATAATACAATATTTGAAAAATCGATTAATTGTTAAGTAAAAAAGGCATTAAAATACAATAATTTTAATAGGAGGTCAACATTTTCTGTTCTATAGTAAACTAAATAAGAATGTTTAAGAAGAATCCTTGTGTTGCTCATTTAATTTCTAACAGTGAAAATTTCATCAAAATCAGTTCAATGGTTTTCTCGGGACAAACATGACAAAAATACTTAAAACTATATAAATCAAGTCGATTGCCTGTAAAATGATTCATAGATACGAAATTCTTAAAATATTTAAATATGTACGCAGTGTCTAATATTATTAATATGTATAATAACTGCTCAAGCTAGGTTTCACATAGTTAATAGTAATAGTTCACACGCTGAAGATAGACTGATATACGGTTTATAATTTTCTCAAAATCATCTGAGTGGTTTCAAAATACATGTATTGTTGATCATGACTGACTCGACCTTGACATTAGAACTGAACCATGGCGTAATAGCAACCCATTATAATTTTTTCGACCTGTTAGTGACCCGGAACTTGAAATATTTGAACGAGTGTGCTATTTGTTGAATATATATGTAATTAAAGAAATATTCAATAATATGGTGTCTGCCATAGGCAGTCATACTCAAATATGGTTAAATTATTGAAAAATATGATTTGTTTATACTTAATAGTTTTCGAGTGACAAACTACAATAGGCATTATGCCTAATTTTTAAAAGCTATTTTATGATGATCTTATGTGTCTTTTATTTCCAAAAAATGCTAATTTCTGCAAAAAATAAAGGTTTAATCACAAAAATTGACCCTTTTAAAATTAATTTTCAATTTGTCGCCAAAACGCTCGCAGGTGTCATGGCGCATTTTTGACGTCACGCCTATGTAAACACTCCTTGTCAACTATAATAAATCCTTTTTCCATCGCTAAAGTTTCTCGGTTTTACTTTTGGTAATTCAAAACTGAGCAAATTGATAATTTAAAACCACAAAATAATTTATAAGTAGTGCAAAATGACGTTTACGTAGCCGTGACGTCATGCACTCTGACTGGTGTTTTATCAAACATGGCGGATTGCTGTATTTTGCGTTTTTATTTTAACAAAAATCATATTAATCTCGCTTTTAATATAAAAATAAATACATTTTTTAGAATCTTTTTAACTTATTTCACTATTTAAAATCTTAATTTCAGTGATACTTTGTTACTGGTATCATGCCTATTCAATACGATATCTAATTGTTACTCCGGAAAATGTCATCTTAATAAGAATTTTTTTAGAATTATAAAAAAGCAATCAAATGAAATTTGGAGAGTTTATTGTACATTTAAGCGAATATAAATGGTAAAAAATTAGTATATACATTTTAGGTGTAAGGCTTTAAATAATGTAAATAGTCGAATTCCATTTATAAATGGACACTGTTAATCACTAATGTACCAACCTATCGCAGCTCATTTTTAGATATTAACGTTCTCAATGCGCGCAAAGAAAATTCATTTATGATTTTGTTAAATTTATTTTTATTAGAAAAAATAATTTTGCGTTTGGTTGGTTAATTAGATACATTTTTCAATAAAATTGCTATTTTTGTGGGTATTGATACATATCATATTTAAATTTTTCTGAATTGGTGTAATTATATTATGTCTATTAGTACGTATGCATTTTAATTTCAGAAAATAAAAAAGAACTTTCAATATTATATACATTATAGATATATTTTATGTTATACATTTAACAAATACAACCATTATTATTTCCATATGATTGATGTACCAATTTTAAAAACTCTTAACAAATATTTAATTGACGCCAATGATTTTAAAATCTGAGTAACAGGTATCGGCAATTTAAATTATAAATTGATTCACTAGATATGAAGGAGCGATGTAATAAAAACAAGCTTGTTTTATTTTTTTCTAATCTTTCAATTCTGATTTCAATTTCTATGTTAGTAGTACTTATTACATTTTTTAAATTTATGTATATTTTTTATTATGATTTACGTCCTTGAATGATTACAAATAATTATCCTTAATACTTGACAACGTTAATTTCGACAAGCTTATAATAAGAAGAAGAATGAAAAGAAAAAGCGTGATAATATCGCTCACTAATTAAAGAGATTTTATCAGCTCATATTCTTGTAACAAGGGTCAAGAATTGTGATGTAAGTATAGGAGATATAATTGAGTTATTGTAGTTTACATAATTAAAAATATAATAGAACAACAAATATGTGTTATTACAGTTATTTAACGATAATTAACAATATTAAGTAACAAATAAAAAAACAAATTAACACTTTAAATATATCTAACTATTTTCTTCTTTGGAATTGATTTAATCTTATTTTATATTATACCTACTAATTGTGTTCAAAAACTTAGAATTAATATATAGCAAAATCTTTAGACTCTGTATTATGAAAATATTTTGGTTCTTTGAAAATAAATGTTTGGTGCTTTACAAGTAATGTAAATCTTTTTTGGTTTGTTTATCGAATCTGTTTTTTTTTTATTTGGCAAAAATATTAAAAGGTACTTACTGTTCGACTGCCTGAAACCATATAATTAGTTAAGACTATATTATAATTGATTTTGAAATTAGGGCAGGGTTGTATTGAAGTAAGTTTACAAATTTACAATCGATATTTTCTTAAAACAAATATAAAGAAATGAAAATAAAATGTAAAATATAAACCAAAAATATATCTGCCAAGTAAATGCACAGTGGTTCCTCGTGTTAAATTCACCAATGTTAGTTAATTATTGGACAAATTAAATAAAAACCGATAGTATTTAGATAAATTGTGGCATTGGTTAACCATTTAATATCATAATATTCTCTCGTATCTTCCATATTGCGAGGAAGCAAATTATGCAAAATAATTAGATGAGCCACGTATTAAGAAAAATTTATATTTGATGATTTGTGCAAAAATAAAAAAGATAAACACGTACGAAGTTGCGGGGAATTTTTACATAATATATGTATTTTATCTCAACTGTTAAATATACAATTTATGTACATACATTTATATGTACATACGTATATCAAAATATACGTAATGTGTCATTAAAAGTTGATAAATAAAGTTTTTGTAATAATAAAATCCCATATAATTACAAATAATATGAGCCATAAAAATGTAAATAAATACTTATAAAGCAACGAGATACTAATAAAACCACATTGCACAGTAATACCATAGCACTAAACATCTATGTAAAACAACACAAAAGGGTATTCAAACAATATCTTACACAAAAATATTGTCTACGACAAGAGAAACGAGTCGGTTTGCAATTACAAAATAATATATGCAGTGCTTTGGACCGCAAGACAGAAATAACTGACTCCCGCGACGTACGATTTTCAACCCCCTCATTTTAATGTAGATTAATAACAATGTCTCAGTGCTGCCACCACAACGACAGTGTTTTGTGGCAATATAATTGGCTGCACTGGTCCTTAGAGACAACCGCAACTAGTTGTCATTGCTTCTGTGTTTGTGTATTGTTGTCAACTACTGAAGTTCTTTGTTGTGTAACCAGTTACCTTTGCGTTTCTGATTTACTATTGTAATTAAGAATTAAAATTAATATTTTAGGTACAAAGTGGAACCTATTTGCACGTATTTTATGCGGTAATTTGTTACAGAAGTAGCTTTTATTTAAATGAATAAGTTACACATATTTTATTGTTATTTGTTTTATTCTCTGAATTTTAAATACCTATATAAATCTTTCATAATTCATTATATTATGTAAGTTAATTAAAAGTAGTCCTTTTGGCTAGTTAAATTTACAGCACACCTCCACCAGACTTTGTTGACGTACGAATAAGGCTAGTGTTCCGAGGCCATCAGAGCAGGCGAAAATCATGAGGTCCAATGTCCATCAATGTCACACATTAGGTTGTAATCTAGTTTATGCTATGTCTCTCAATTTTCACGCTTCTAGGCTAGCACATACATTGTATAATAATAATAATAATAATTTATATACATTGTACATTATATGGTAGGTACATGTGTCTTAGCATAATTGAGGCGCTCAGCGCCAAAACAGCCTAACCCCCAAATTCTCGAACTGAGAAAAACAGGTTTTAATAAATGAGGAAAAAATGGACAAAAATCACTTGCCCATAAGATATATATAGTACCATTATTTAAAATACTCCTATCCGTATCCAAAACAGAAACCAAGATTATCCATATTCCTAACTGTCATATTCCTAACATCCCTAGTAGGTATATACATTAAATCCTTTTTTTTTAATTTAAATGCTTTATTTTTAAAACCACTGGTGTATAGAACATTGCATACATTATATTATAATTGCAACTGAAAACGTTTCACAACTGTGGCTCCACATAATCTACCAAGTTTTGAATTTTAATTCGATGACATCGTCGTCGACAACGAATAATATTTACATTTAAATATCAATTCCCGCTCGAATGTGATTTTTAAATAAAAATAACGCACAGACGGAAAATACAATGTGTTGTTTGTAATGCATTAATTTTAAATAAAGGAAAATGTACTTTTTATCGAATAGAATCTCTAAGAAAATGATTGCATAAATTAAGACTTTTTTTATATCTTTAATAATAACATCTTACTGAATAATAATGAGTTACTGATTTGGTTAAAACTTAAGAGACCTTTTTGAATGTATATAAGTACTAATGACTTTTCCAAATCTATTTCTTGGTGAAGACCTGCGTGTCCGGCTGCTTAAAATACTTAGGACGGGGCCGTATTTATACATTTTGAGGCCTGATGCGCAAAATTAATAAAACATAAAATATACATTTTTTAGTCAACGCCTAAATCGCGAGGCCCTTGTCCTCAAGAGATTCTCAATCAGCGCTTCATGCGTCTGTTTATAATTATGACACAGTTTCGGCACTTTGTTTACTCATGTTTTTGCTCAGTCCCTTGATGGAGTAGCGTGATGAATCTACCCTAAATTAATTAAATTGTATTAGACTTGTTAATAATCAAAATCGGTTTAGTAGTTATCGAGTTTACACATTTTATTAAATTATCGAAATAGATTGTAGTGCTCGTAAAATGATGACTTTATATGAAGTCTACAGATTTGTATAAGTAGGGATCAGTACATATTTATAGGAATTAACATTATTTCAAAAATATGTATATTAAAAATACAAGAATATTTTCTAAATATTAAATATTTAAAAAGTACTAGTTATTTTATTTTTCCTGCAAACACACCCAAGAGACATGTAAAACAGACAACTGCATATCCTAAGTTAAGCCAAGTAACCTATTAATTCCCATACACAAAGACATTTATTTTTTCGACTGTGGAATTGCTGTATCACATACAAGAACATAAGAAGACAATATGTACGTTAAGTATAAACATTTATTGAGCAATTTAATTTCGATTAAATTTCATGCCAGCATATTAGCAGCTGTAGAGAGTATTACGTTGTTGGTGTGTATCGTTTTACAAACTACCTCTATGAGTATAGAGAGCTCGCTGACTTTAAACTTATTTATTGGCGTGAGAGACGATAGACGCGCCGTGTAAACAGATAGCGGCGTAAGAAACAACTATTGCTTTATCTGGCGTAGCACTACGAATTTTGCAACGGGCTGTCGGTATTGTGTTAGAATTAGTATATTGAAATAAAATAGATAATATAACATAAATTTATGTGAAAATATAGCTACGCCGGAAACTATTAATGCTTATCCGGCGTAGCACTTCGAATTTTGTAAGGGGGTGTAGGTATTGTGTTAGAATTAGTATATTGAAATAAAATAAATAATATAACATAAATTGATGTGAAAATATAGCTACGCCAAAACTATTATTGCTTTATCAAGCGTAGCACCGCGAATTTTATAATGGATTATCGATATTGTGAATTGGACTAAAATAGAATATATCTAATAATTTAAATATACAATAAATATTTTAATAATTGAACCCTTCAGAGCTAATAATCCACAGAACAGAACTATTCGATGATTTATAACTGATGTGGGCAAAGTTGGCCTGTGTAATTGGTTGAGCCCGGAATAATATTTGATTATCAAGAATTTTCTAATCAAAATCTACATAAAATTGTAAAATAATTTTAAATCTTAACTTACTGAAATGGCATACGCTAAGAAAGAATTTTATTATTTTACGACGAGCTCTAATTTTGAGAGCTTATAAAAAGAATTTGACATACAAAAATTATATAATTTTTTTCTAGTCTTTGATACCTAACCAAATCATTTGAGTACTTTTTATTTAATTAAAAATATGTATGTATAATGCCTTTTCACCTCTAAAATTTTAATTTTTGTTATACATTTTATAAATTGTTGTAGTTTATTTCGTGAAATACACGATTTGATATAATCATGTAGAATAACAAGCTTTACCATTGCAGGTGTGATATTGCCAAATAAATTCTTATCAATATTTAATGTTAAGTAATACTAATGGCTCACAAAAAATAGTTATGTTAAATCTAGCTCAATAGAAACATTAAAATATCTTTTCGAAAATCCAACCACTATAATCACATTATGCTATTCAATAAAGATTCAAAAATAAAAAAATAAAACCAAACAAGTTATATGTTAAATACTACCCAACCCCCAGATAACCCAACACTAACATCCTTCAAGCCTGACCATCCTGTTCGTACTAACCTGCTATGATCGGTCCACAATCAACATCCTGATCCTTCTTGTGTCTCTGTGCCTCTAAACATAGAAAAATATACAAAACTAAGAAGATGTCTGAAAATAAAATCATCCAGAAGACATGCCAATTATGAAGAAGAAAGCATCCCTGTAAAAGAATTTGTACTCTTAATTGCAATTTCAACTAATAATACGAATTTGCAGTACAAAAAAAAGAAGTAAAATTCACTATAGTCCAGGCTGTGGACGCTAAAACAGATTATTTTTACGTACAGTTTTAATACTTACAGAATATGTTACAAAAGTGGTGTAGAATAATACTCTAAGTTTGCTCCGATTTTGGTAAATAGCGATCTAAATAAGTATTATACAAAAAAAAGTTTTAAATAAAAGTTATTCGCTATAAAATTCAAATACAACCTCCATTTTGAAAAAAAATAAAAAATTCATTTGTTTATCCGCTAGGCTGATTAAAACACACTTTTTCAAGCTGTAATAACTAATAAAGTTTAACGTTTTTTAAGTTGATACCTCTGAAAAATATACATTTTGTGGTACAGAACATTCACTGAAAATTAGGACCTGATATCTTCAACAGTTTTTGTTTTATTAAATTGTTAATAATGGAATCATGCTTTGATTAACAATAAATGTTTTTGTAAAACCTTTATTTTTGTAAAACTGTTTGTATGTGTTTTTAAATACTTATAATCGATTCCCACCATAAAAAAGTAAAAATTTTCAATTCTTTGGCAAATGGTAACACTAATATCTTATTGTTGAGTTCTTTTTTATTTTAAACCAATTCAATTGGTTCATAGCACCAGAAATATTAAAAAAATAATAGCCAAGAACCTGCTCTGAATAATTATTTATCTATTGGTGAAAACCGCATTAAAATCAGTTCAGCAGTTTTTGAGTTATTTAATGTATATTACACACTACACGATTTTTATAAAAATTGATTATACAATTAATTATTTCTGCCTACATAAAAAGAAGTTTATTTTTGTATCTTTTACGGCTTATCTCGAAAACTACTGAACAGATTTTAATTCGGTTTTCACCAATAGATAAATAATTATTCAGAGCAGGTTTTTGGCTATTATTTTTTTGTATAGTACTTATTTAGACCGCTATTTATCAAAAATCAGAGGTGTTTTGCAATTGAACCATGGGTAACTCCTGTCACGGACAACGATAAAAATCGGAGCAAACTTAGGGTATTATTCTACACCATTTTTGTAACATCCTGTAAGTATTAAAAGTGTACGAAAAAATTTATATTTTAGGTACTTTCTAGCCTAGCTAGCCTGGACTACTATTGCAAATTGATATCCCAAATATCAACCCATACTTCCACATAATCCACAGCTAATTAATTACCTATACGAAGAAAATAAATCCAATTTGAAAGTTCGTAGTTCCACGTTGGTTTGGTCCCACGAGGTACTCGGTTTAGTATAGAGCTGATAGCTCTTCAACACGTATCTTATGTATGTGGAACCGGCTTCTTGTTGTTCTTACGTTATATAAACTATTATGTAATAATATACAATGGGATAACAAAGATGTTGTATGTCTGGATGAAAATTAAGCCCCGCATCTTAGTTTACATAAGAATTATTTTCGTATGGAAAATTATAGTGCATTAGTTAAATTCAATTTGATTTAATTGTCTCATTAAAAACTAACTCGCATGCTCTAAAGAGATTGTTTTATCTATTGTTTGTGTTTGGTCTTTGTGATCCAGTCTGGGTTTCGTTTTTTGTAACTGTTTTTGTTTACTTAATATGTGGATAATAAACTGACAGAAATTTATATGTTTATGACTTTTAGATGAACGTCGTGTTCTTTTTTTGTCTTTGATGTTTCCACATTCGTAATGTGTTGTTACGAAATTTTAAATTATTAAATAATTATATGAAATTAATTTATAATTAAATGTTTCATTTATCAAAAAATGTTCCCTACCTGTATCCAAATCATGTTAAATATAAAATAAACTAAAACATTAATTTAATAAATATGTAGGTAATATTTTTTTAAGGATGAGAATCTAATAACTTTTTCTGTACAAATTTATTTTCAGTTGTTTTATTTTAAAAATAATAAAAATAATTCTTAGTCAATGGTATTAAGAACTCACTTTGAGTAACATATTTAAAGATTGGATTTTTTTGTTGCGAGGAACGGTTCATTTCTCGAGGTTGTACTAATGAAAACATAAAATAGTCCTTAAGATTATTTGATTCAATACAAAATATTATTTATTCAATTCAAATTTTTCTATGTAGTGTTGAAAGATATACAGTACGTTCACGATGAAAGGAACAAATTCGTTTAAAATTCAGGTAATTATTTTGTGGAAAAACGCTTGGACCCGTCGATTAGTATTTTTAGTTGCGGATTTTTTGACATAAGAAAATTGTATACAAGGTGTCTCAGGAAAAACATATGCAGTCATCATTGATTTTTTTAAATAGAACACCCTATATATTATACCATTTTTGAATTGTGCGATAAATTCCAAACACTTTTTGTACAGCATATCATATCTCTAAAATTAGTGGTTTTTGGAATAATGACGTTTGAACATTGACATTTTGAAATACAAACAAGTCAAATAAAATGTTTAAATTGAAAAAATAAACTTTGAACATTTTTTCAAAAGCCAACAATAACATCCGGGTATTGCAAAAAAAAAAGAAAAAAAGAAGAAAAGAAGAAAAAAAAAGAAGAAAAAGGAAAAAAAAAGTTCAATGTTTTTTCTTTTTTCATACCAGGATGTTTTTGTTGGCTTTTAAAAAAAAGTTCAAGGTATATTTTTTTCAATTTAAACATTTTATTTGACTAGTGTGTATTTCAAAATGTCAATTTTCAAACGTCATTATTCCGAAAACCACTGAGTTTAGAGATATGATATGCTGTACAAAAAGTGTTCAGAATTTATCGCACAATTCAAAAATGGTATAATATGTATATAGGGTGTTCCATTTAAAAAAATCAATGATGACTGCATATGTTTTTCCTGAGACACCCTGTATACAATTTTCTTATGTCAAAAAATCCACAATTAAAAATACTAATCGACGGGTCCGAGCGTTTTTGCACAAAATAATTACCTGAATTTTAAACGAATTTGTTCCTTTCATCGTGAACGCACTGTATATCTGGGGTGGTTTTCTTAAAATTATTTTTCTCTATTCTTTAGAATTACTTTATTTACTGACAGAGGTTACTTCAAGAACATTTTTCAATTGCAAATACCTTTGTTTTGCTGTTTTGCTCTTCACACTTACACTTTTATTTATTCTACTTGCAATTAGCATTTACAACTGCAGTTTTCATTTTTGGAACTACAGAAACAAGCTACAATTACACATTAAAATAACCCCTGTTTAGGGATATTAAGCAATATAAATATTACATTATTTTATAAGTCAATGAACATTGATAAATTGTCGTTCATTGATTGTGGTTCATTTACTTTAATATTAATTTTATTCTAATAAACATTTTAAAAATTCAAAAAACAAGAAATATACGAAATATACATATATTTTATCTAAATAACATAATATACACATCATTTAGGAGTATCATCCCGTCAAATATTCATTATATATAATTTTAATTGAATGACATTACAACCTTAAGAAGATAGGATGCATATATTTAAATTTCAATAAAATTCTGATGACCTTACTTTAAAAAACGTTATACTAGTTCTTGCCCATGTTTTGGTAATAAAAAACAGTTATTATAAATCTCACAAGAATAATACGCATTATTAGAGTGTTGTCAACTTTCTAAGAGAGGTGTGTCTAAAATAGTAGAAGTGTTTATGTGCATAGATGTCCGAGGACGTTTTGTGGCTATTATATCAGAGTTTTTAAATAGTTGGAACATTTAAAACATGACATGGTATTTTTTACTACAAAAAGTTGTAAAAAAATTCATATGCTATTATATTTATATTTACTACATTGTAGTAATAATTGCCAACTCAAAACAAAAATAAAACACTAATGCCCGGTATTATAAAGAATTCGCTTGAGTGCAAATTCAAATTAGCTCCCAGCTAACGCTATCTGCTAGGTATTAAATATAAATGACAACCACTCACAGATGTAGCCAATGAAATCGTACATATAATGACTTTGACCTCATAAAATGCATAGCATTTACATTATTATACATTTATTACCACTGCATTAAAATATCGAGCAATTTCACAACAATTTGACTCCCAGTAGATAGCGTTAGCAATATTTTATATTTTTCCTATGCACTAGGACATTGTTAACCAAGTTTTTTTTTCTTTAAATTTCGTTATGCATACCTGATTTTTTAACATTAAGAGTTTTAAAATTTTAATATGTTGGCATATTTCAAAATTTAATTATTATAAAAATTCTGTTAAACATTTATAAATGTTTAGAACTGGTGATTTTAATATGCCTGTAAAAATTGACCTCTTATAAAATAAATTTATGTAAATCCATGAGTGATGTCAATGAATTGTTTTTAATTTCTAAGGCAGGCATTTGTTTATTTAGAAATGAAGATGACATTGACAAAACCACAAGATCGTTAAATTCTGAATCATTTTCTTGGAACTCAATGTTTTGTTAGTTGACGTGAAATTCATCAAGAAACTTGTGAGAAACAATTATTTTCTTATTATGTTTGCAAATAACAATAAGTTATGTTGTTAAACATGATAAAAAATTAAAATATCTACCCTAAAGATACTTTCAGTTTCAAACACAGTTTATTCGAAAATGCCCATTAATCGAAACACTGTTATTTTATATGTCGGTAAAAAGTCGTAACTTCGAAGCACCGAGAGGTCGGGTAGTGGTGGAAATTGAAAATCTATGACTGTAGTTTCCATGTTTTATAATGGGATTATTTTTGCTTACATACATAATCATGTAAAGAGAATATTTACATATTTTTTTTAATTTGAAAGACCATGCATCTATATAAATATTTAATAAAAATTCTTGGTCGATTCCTTAACATCTGATAATAAAAATAATTGACAGATATTATTTTAATCTGGAGTTAGTGGCCTAACTCCGGATGAGACATTTTAAAGACCAAACTTTCATTGGACTCTGTAAGTAATTTTAGTCAATTTAAGACACCGTTACTGTGAATCACTTATATTGAATTAAATGTTATTTTATTTTATATAACACTATATTATATATAGAAACATGAATGTTATGAAAACATACAATACAATTAAACAGATTATCGACAGAATTCACCGGATGCAGAATGACCCAAAAGTCTAGATCCAACCAGCAGCATTCAGTTAAATAAGAACATTTTTTTGATTTTATTTCTACATACTGTTTTCCCTGAAGTACGACCATTAGTTACCACTGTACCCTTTCTTATCAAACAAAAAATAACACGATTAATTTCCATAAGAAATTAACGAACCAATATTGCCATCTAATCGAATAACCATCTACGATAATAAAGACAGCATCACCATCGACGCACACAAGTTCTAGTGCGGATAATAACTCATTGGCGACTGCGACAGCTCCACTAAACATATTGTGCTCGGTATATTATATCTACCGTTGAGTATTTACCAAGCTTTACGTACATATTTACTCCCGGCTGTCGGACGTAAACTCTCTGGAACACAGCGTTCGTGATTTCCAATTTACATACAATTAGGATACAGTGATAGGTTTGTGTCTACCACGCTTATATCGCTCGCTCTCTTATACACAACCCACTCCACACATACCCTCCTCATACCAATACTGATAGGGGTTGTTTATGTCGTTATGTGCAGTGAGGGATGGTTACAAGAACATATTTTAGATTTATTAAAACCAAGCAAGTTTTATTAATAAATAAAGTATATCGATATTATTTATAATAGTTTAATGAAGAGCATTGTACTCTCTTAAAATGACTCTGAGAATTCCACTGATTTGTTCAGTGTCGATTCACCGATTTGTTCAGTGACTATCCACTGATTAGCAATGACTATTCACTCATTAACAGTGGTCTATTTTTTACTATTTCTCAGTGCAGAGTAGACCATAGTCACTGATAATCAGACTATTCAGTGATTCAGTTTCACATAGTAGGATTTTTATATGAGATAAGACGAGAATTAATTCTCGTTTCGAGATAATTTTAGCCAGTCTCATGCAAATTATCTTTTTAAATGAACCTAGTTATTCTAGGTTCATTTAAAATGACAATTATTGATAATCACTTAATTAAAGCCAGACTATGTCAAGACTGAAATAAAATTGTCTTGGCCTTGGTCTTGTTTCGTAATTTCGGAGTTTAAGTTGATAATGGGTATAGTTTTTTGTTAATTATATTATTTTTCAAAATTGTTTTACTAAATTTGAATAATTGTACCATCGGCAAAGATTCAAACCTTCCGAAAATTAAAAATGTCAAAAATGAGTAAAAATTTAGTCATCTCAGTAATTAGGAGTTGATATCATCATATAGGGTAACAAATTAAGAGTGACCTATTTTTAATTAATAATATCGAAAAAAGTAATCATTTAGTGGGCCTTATTTTAACTGTCAAATCTTTTGTTAACCTTAAATTTTTCGTGAAAATGGAGCGATGACCGATTGATCGTAAAATTGCTTGTGTACCTAGAGCATTTTATTAGAACCAATTCAATTATTAAGAGGTGGTTCCGACAACAATTTAATGTTCTCGTGGCTCCAAGTCGCAAGATAATTCTAAGATGGGTTGAAAAATATCGCCGCACAGGTTCATTTGAAGATATTAAACCTACGGAGAGGAAAAACAACAAAGAGTTGAAGCAAATTCTAATCAATCCGTGAGATGATTATCTCAACAAGTAGGAATTTTAAGTGAGTCAGTAAGTACACTTTTGAAGAAAGATTTACACTTTCATTCATATAAATGGCAAAAAGCTCAAATTTTTTTCCAAATGACCGAAACATACTAGATTTCAGTCATTGGGTTTTGAATAATAGTAACTAATAGTAACTGTATGGTGCGGATTATGCTTAACTGGAATATTAATACGTTCATAATAAAAGTGTTACAAACTTCTGAGACTGAATAATTGAATTGGTTCTAAATAAAATGCTTTACACAGACAATTCTTCGATCAAGCGGTCACCGCTCCATTTTCACGAAAACTTTAAGGTTAACAAAATATTTGACAGTTTAAATTAGGCACACTAAGTGATTTTTTTTTTGATATTAATTAAAAATATATCACTCTTAATTTGTATTTAAATAAAAATATTTCATTTTATTGTAGCTAGTAATCACGTAAAATGTACATGTGATATAACCCTTACAGATTCGATAAAAACATTTTGGATGTCTTGTACTATGGAGATGAAGACACATTGTGTATACAAGAAAATACTTTCCAAACAGAAACTTTTTATACGGTTAATAAAACAGTTTATGAAAAATTTATGACTTGATTATTTTTTATGTAATCAAAAAAGTGTAAACCAATTTTGGTGAGTTAATTGCTTTGTTTATATTAGTTCTGCTATAATAAAAATGAAACATCTTTTAATACTAAATAGGTTAGGTACAAAATGTACGCAAATACACAGACATTAATAAAACATTTCAGATTGCTATTTTTGACCCCATCCTCTTTAAAGTAATAAAAATGAATAATTAAAAGGACTTATTAAGATAATTCTCTCGTTCCATAAAGATTAAAAAAATAAGAGGCCGAAAAATACGGAGGGAAAATCAGGTATTAACGCGAGAGTAATTATAAAAATTCTAAAGAATGGAAACAGAAATCCTAAATTAGCTACCCTACTTTACAAATCTTCTTCTGTTTAATGAATCAAAGGAAAATAACTTTTTTAATTCGCCATTCCTTATGAGATTGTGAATTAGTATATTAGATATTCCTTATCAGGTTTTAGATTAGTTAAATTACTTTCATTAATATAATATAGGTAGGTATTTAATTCTGTTTGATGATTTTAAGACTGAATAGTTTTTTTATATTTATTATGAATATTTTTAATTTACGTGAAAACTATGTAGTAAAATCAAACAATGGTTGTTATAAAATATAGTTTTAAAAATGTATTTTTATGTATCTAAAATATTTATTAAACCTTTTTTTTATTAGTAAATATGGTATTTCACGTGGTAATAAATAACAAAAATGTATGATACAATTTTTAGAAGATATGGCATTGCGCATATCAACTAACTTCACTCTGTTCGATGTATAGGTCTCACGTGACGTAACAAAATAAAAACCCAAATTAATATAGAAGTCTATGATAGTAGTCAAATTATTTGGTGTTTATAAAACCGTGATAAAACCTGTATAATACATATATATACATATGCATCTATACAAATATATATGTACATGGTGCTTAGCGTGTCTGATTAATATATAAAAAAAAATTCTGAAATAACCAAGACATTATTAATTTAACTGATTTTCTAGCATCAATAATAAGAAATATAGCAATGATAATTCGGTCCCCGCGAATATTCTGTATATACAATAATATACATTTTTGAAAAATTCGATTCTATAATTAGAATAAAAATATATTTTTATTCAAATATATACATTACCTACATACATTTTTTAAGATAAAATAAATCAAATACATCTTATTATTATAGATACACAGATACTGGATTTAGTTTGGTTGAAATAAATTTTCCATTGTTTCATTTTTGTGGATTTACATAGCGAATTTTAGATATACCTTCGTCTTCGAACCGACTTTTAGATTTTTTTGTGAGCACGTTTGATAAAACTAATAAAAATTGGTTATATACAATTTTGACAAAAACCAGACACTAGTTGATCCCACAAAAATCCACCTTAGGAAAATTCAAATCAACCTTTCAATATCATGTTTACATGTTGCAGTGGTCTTAAATCTGAGAGTTAAAGTGTCATTGAATTTAGTTTGGGGTTTTGTTAAAAAAATGTTACTTACAGACCTACATAATATATTACATTTATATATATAAGAATTGATATATTTTCAATGCGAACTGAAGAGAATGGTTGACTTATAGAAATTATAATTGTGAAATAATGAGTTTACATTTACTTAATATTAAAATATGATAAAATATCCTTATTAAATATAATATATAAATATTGTATATAAAAGAATCCAGTAAAAAATTAATGAATGGAGATATATGTTTTTTGAGCAGTGAATGAGTTTATTTTTTAAGTAGAAATAATTAATTAGTTTTGTATTTAAAATTTTTTTTAGTAGATTTTTATTTCTTTCGCTCTTAAATCATAAGTATTTTAAAATAAAACTTATTGGCAAACTCTGGCACACACGAAACATGGTACAATATTTACAATCCGTGCTGTGCAATGTTTTTGAATGAAGGCAGGCAACACGTGACAAAATACATATAGTTCAACACAAGCAACATATTCAATATAAAAATTTACAATACAAAATAAAACCAAAAACTCGCTATCTATCAGATAGAGAATTTTATCTTGAAAATCGAATTTATCTGCAATATATAAGCGCGGAAAGTAAAATGTAAAAAATCTGCAGTGCATTGAAGAGTGTATATCTTGTACGTACATATATGAGCCAGGAGCGTATGTTTTGGGTATATCTGTATTATTTATATTATTATTATTACTATAGGTATATTTCTAGAGCTTAAAGATATTTGCCAATATTCCAAGGGGTAAAAATATATACAATATTTACATGGGCGCCGGCAGGATTTCTTTCAGGGGGGTGCATCTAGGTATATACAATTAAATTTATTTAAAATTCATATCACGCGGGTATTTTAATATGCATCTGCGGAACGCATCTTCGCCTGTGAGGATAATCACGCCTCTAGCGGTTGAAAATAAAAATATTTTTTTTTTCGAAAACTATATTTTTTTGGAAGCTAATATTTGGTCAGGTTGAAAGATACATAGAATGTGACTTCCAAAAAAAAATCAGCTAAATTTATGCAAAGCTGATTTTGTATGCTTACATGGTTATAGCCTTTGAGAAAAATAAAAAGTTTTGTGTCAGGCATTGTCATGGCACAAATGTATTTTTCAATAGAAAAATATATAAAATTTCATTTGGTTATAGTTTAAAGCTGTTATTCGATTGGTATAGTAAGGAGTCAAAAAAAATTTTAAAAGTTTTGTGCCAAAATATTACAACAGGATTTAATAAGATACAAATATTTTTTTTATATAACTTTAGAAATACTAATTTTTGGTGCAGTGATTTCAAACTGTTACTTTATTGGTATAATTGCTGTACAAAAAATTTCCCGGAAGAGGGGACGGCTAAAAATGTTTTTTCACAAGTTCCGAACAGGCACTTGTGAATGATTTTTTTCATGGTCGCTATGAGTACTAACATTTCAAAAAAATTTAAACTTGGTACTCGATAGGCTAGCTTTTTTGTAGCGAGCTCTTGGTCTAATACGTGTGGGTCATTTTTATTAAATTATGAACGACATAAGACGATTTTTGCGCAAAAAGCAAAAGACTGATAATATCAATCATCAGTCTGATTATGATACACCTATTAGGACATCCAGTCCAGATTATTTTTTTAAATTATTCTTCGGCCCGTATTATGCGTGTAGACCTTTTAGTCGCGTCATATTTTTTGATAAAACGTAATTTTCATCAAGTATTATAAGGTCAAAATGGTACATTTAATGTTTGAACTTAAATTGTTATTCAAAGAGTGAATTTTAAAGTAAAAATTGTATTTCTTAATTTTTTCATGTTTTTTCTTTTTTGACAGGGGGGTGCAAGTGCACCTCCTTGCACCCCCCTCCCGGCGCCCATGAATATTAATATGTTCCTTTTTGAGTATGTATATTTATTTAGGTATTTTTACAGAAAATGTAATCAATTTGGATAGTTTTATTTTATTCTTATCTTTCTTTCTAAATATTTTGTTAAAGACGTAAATTACTGTTTCGAGAAAATCTGTTTTTTTTTTGTTGGACTTGGCACGAAAACTACTGAACCAATTTTAATGGGATTTTAACTGTTAGAAAGTCTAAGACCCTAGAATTAGTTAAGGCTTTATAATAAGTTATCTTAAAATTAAGACATGTACTCTATTAAAAAAATTACAGGTTTTTTAATGCAAATGTATAATAAATGAATTATTGTAATTTTTTAATTTAATTTTTAACTCTAAGATCAATATTCTTTAATTTATCATAAATGTTTTTCAATACTTTATAATATGTATATTTTGAAATCGATTCCTTACATTTTTTTTTTATAAAATACCTTATATTTCCTAAAACTTATAAAATTTCAAAGATGTCACAGTAGAATGGAATCAACTTATTTTCTCACAAAAAGAAGTATGCATTTTGAATTTTTCATAGACATAGAGATTTTTATCTAGAAAATTGAATTTATTTGCAATATATGAAATACAAAAACCTTCTGTGTAGTGGCATCGCCGCATTATAGAAAATAAAACCTTACATGCGTGTTTTCGGATAAGAACGGAGGGGTGACTTTAAGAGACTTCAAAAACCTGCGTAGACCTACTTTTGTGGTGTAACTATTCAATCGACAGATCTGTACTAGGTGAATATTTTGTCAATTTAACAATCTCAAAAGTAAAAAACATGCTACATAAATATTTTTTTGTGATTTATGAATATTTCAATAAACAAACATTTAGATTTTTACTGTTGCAATTATTATATTATCATTGATGGTTTATCGTTATATATTTTGTGTACTTTTTATGCTCTAACTTTCTTTTAATAAATCTATTTGAGAATACTGTTGTATTGTAAACTATATCAAATATGAAAAAATCGAACTTAAAATTTCAATGGAATCCTCTATTTTATCGCAAAGACGTCAGTCTGTCTGTCTGTTTTTTATCGGTTTATGAACGCTCTACATTTTAAAAGGTGTATCTTACAAACACGATAACTTAAACTTAAAGTTTTTATATACAGTTAATATGCACATTATATTTTTGATGAGCATTACTAACATTTTCAAACGAACTGTTTTCAATTAATTATTAATTTTAGGACTGCGCACGAGACCTAGACTAGACGAAACTTACTTGACTCTCGTCTCGTTTCAGCGTGCAGCTCTAATTAATTTATTAATTTTAAATCAATGGTTATTCAATATCCCGCCTGCCACAATTTAATAGATGATTCGGTATTATTTTTGTACGAGAATATTTTGTATAAATACTGTCTTTCCTTCTAAAAAAGTTTATGTATAAACTTAAAAGTTTTAATTAACTACCCAAATTGTTTGTACCTCATAATACATATGTACGTATTTCAAAAAAAATTATTTTTTTTCAAATCATGAAGTTATGAAAATAAATAAACTTAAAATTCTTCCTTAACCCACCTCTCGACTATGGTTTCCTGTTTCTTTCCTTTTATGAGATGTAGATCAAATTCTTTTTTCGTATATGATCACAAATCGAATCATCTATCTTATTTACGATCCCTTTATCGAAAGGAAAATTGACCAAATAACAGACCTGATTGCAAAGTTATTATTATGTTTGAAAAACGCACATGTCTTTCATAAATTGGATATTAGGTTTATGTTGGAGGTAATACAAATTAGGTTTATTTTTGTATGAAGATTTACATAATATGCTACGTATATATTATTTGTATGTTTTAACGGAATATTTATGTTTCCCATGTGGATAAAAATATGGAAATATCGATTTTATTTTAAAAGATTGGGAAATATTTTATCTAACTGCATTGTAACCGTACATTTAGATAATATTTTATTTCATATACAGGATGTCCAAGATAAACAGTAAGACATACGTGTTCGGTTAAATGAAATGAATTATTTGTAAGGAAGGAGTGAGTGTTACTATATCAAAAAAGATTAATAATTCTATGTAGTTTAGGCGGTATACTAAAAAATCTGAAAATTCGGATAATCTTTAAATGGCTTAAATTTTTTTTCGAAGTAATAGATACTTTTTGTTTACGATTTCTTAAAGCACTTTTTGTTTAGAATTGATTGGTGTATTTAGAATTTTTATATCACTTTTAGTTTCCGAATTAATAATAATTCTAAATTATAATCTAGGATAATATAAATGGAAAAAACTTTATGCTGTTATATTTCCGATTAGAACTGCAACTAATTGCATTGTTTTAAATTGATTACTAACTTAAACTCGAAAAGTTTGAAATCTATAAGGTTTGTGCTATCTAGAATCATTGCATGTATCCACAAGTGCAATTCATAATAAAATAATCTTCAATATACCAGTTTTAATAGATAGCTATCGAAATTTAAAGAATCAATTATACATTTAAAAAATACATTTTTATATATTTTCTAGTTATAATTATTTATACTAATATATTTTATAAATAAGTATCTTCTTTTTATGTTTGACAAAACATCAAACTTTATTTACGCACACAAAAACCCTACAATAACCAAATAAAAGCCCACAAATCGCTTCAATTTAATCTAACATTCTGACCCCATATTTGACATGATGGGTATTTTTTTCTTCAATTCACCAATTCTTTTCTGAGCAATGGTGCGTGAACGTGCATATTGTTATCTGGACAAGATGATCGCTAAACTGAGAAGGGGGAAGGAGTACTAGAAGAACTCGGCTAGGGTCGAGACATTCAACCTCTTCACCCTCTTGTTACCGCATTGCTATCATACTGTGTATAGCCTCCTAGCAATTGCAAGAAATTGCAGTACTTTCTGCATACTATATGTATTATAATTCAAATTTTCCGCGATTAATTTTGTAAAGTTTAAAAAATGTTTTTTGTATTGAGGAGGGGGGAGGGATTTCGTAGCTACTTGACAACCAGTCTCGATTATGTATTCAAGCGATAATAGAAGCTCGGTGGCCTGGAAAAATGGCCACGGTGTTTTTCATCAACGTACCTATATGGTTTGCGGTCTGCTAGAACTGCAACGGACGTCGTGTTAAGGGACCGTTCTTTTTGTCAATGTCCTTTAGATTAAATGGTTTATACATAGAAGATTTAGATTAGGTAAGGGCCATTTCGTTTATATTGGACTAATATCGTTTAGTTGGGAATTTTTAATGTATTTGTTTTTGTTACCGTACATTTTTTTGAATGTTTAATAAAGTAATAAAATTTGGTACGCGGTTAAGTATTAAAAAGTTTTATCTATTTTAAACACCAGCCAAAAAATATTTACTCGAGGTAAATGGATTCGATGGGTTCTTCTATTTTTTTTCTTGTAGTTTTATAAATAAAATACTACTGAATTTTGTTCAACCGATTTTGCAAATTACAGGAAATAAGAAAAATATTTAACTGATTAAGTATCGATGAAAGTAAATATTTTTTGTATGAAAATTTTATTAAAAATAAATCAAATATAAACTGTTAAAAAACAGTCTACAAGCTGTCTAAATGGACTTAAGAGGACAAAATCCAATAACAATGAAATAAATAATAAATACAAACATTATTGTACCTATTTTGCTCTCTTTAATGAAAAACAAAATTTAACACCTATAATATAATTCTATTAATTTATACAGTTTAAAATAAAAGTAATATATCATAACATCAAAAAATATAAAGAATCTTGATATCTTAAACTAGTTTAATTTGTTCAATATTCTTAAAATTTGTTTCTATTTGAATTGTAAAAAATATATTTTAACAAAAGATCGTCTATAATAATTTAAATATTTTTCAAATAAATTATCAGAAAACTGTATTCTTTTTACATAAAAACTAACATTAATATGAATTTGATGCGATTTAATCTGCATTGTCCTGACATGTTTAAATAAATGATGACATACAGATGAATTAAATAATGAAAAAGTTACTATTTTAATAGACAAATGAAAAATGGTTACAACTATAGATTTTATTACATTATTCACAAAAAACAAATTTATGTTGAATTCTTATAAGTTGTAGTTTACTTGTGATAAATAGTGCCTTTATGAATATTTAATGATAATTTATTTTACCTGTTATTCAAATATGAAATGGAAATTAATTGTTATATCAACTTTTTACAATATAGTTATTTTTAATAATTGCTATACTGAAATTATTTTTTTATTTTGCACCATTCTGATAACAAAGGACATGATTGACTTATGTTAAGGTTATTGAACTAGCATCTCTTTAGTTGTGAACTATCCGTTTTTTTTAATAAAAAAAAAGATTTAATTCCGAAAAAAAACAGTTTGATACGATTCGGGTATGTGGTGAGAGAGAGACAGGTGATGTTTTTGTTGTTTTTGTATTTTTAACAATAATAATGATATGAATATACAATGATATTAGACAGTATATTGTATATTATAGTATAGTAAAGGGATTGTCTGCATCTTGAGTTTGGAGGGATGTAGACTGGCGTGGTGGACGGCGTCGGCGTGGTGAGCGGGTCAGGACACGACGTTCGAGGGCGGACCTGGAGGTAGCGTCCGGGGCGAATCGGGCTGGCGACGTGCCCTGGACAGACCGGGCAGGTGGCGTCCGTGGGTGGATCGTCGACGGGGGCGACGGCGGAAGCGTCGATGTGTTGAACGTCCGTGAGCGGGCCTGGAGGCGATGTCCGAGGGCGGACCTGCAGATAGCGTCCGAGAGCGGCGGTGCGGGCGTCGGCGTCGTAGGAGACGGCAAGAGCTGACCTGGTGGTGACATCCGTGAGCGGCGTAGCCTGGTGTCGGAAACCCACCAGGGAAGTTTTAATGGATATGACTGTGACTCGTAATAAGTCGATCGAGACCTCCCAAGGGAGTTCTGATTTGTTTTCAAAATACGTCCAGTTTTTATACCAATATTTCGTGGCTTCTCAAGAGCGCGTAGGGTGCACGGGTTGTACGGCTGGTGACGTCACGATCGGTGTACGTACTGGTTCCAGGAAAGAGAAATCACCCGCTCTGCTCAAGGTTGACAGAAATGGGCTGTGTTTGTGCATTCCCAATACCCCTTAACACAACAAGTGTATACATCTGCGTAGGTCAAATGTTCGTTAGGAATTTTTTTATGATAGTACAATATACAAATGAATATTTAATGATAATTTATTTTACCTGTTATTCAAATATGAAATGGAAATTAATTGTTATATCAACTTTTTGCAATACAGTTATTTTTAATAATTGCTATACTGAAATTATTTTTTTATTTTGCACCATTCTGATAACAAAGAACATGATTGACTTATGTTAAGGTTATTGACCTAGCATTTCTTTAGTTGTGAACAGTTTTAAATTTATATGCACATGTACATTAAAGGGAATTTTTTACTTTGTTAATAATTAAAAGTTAGAAATTAAATATACATAATTTGGCGATCGTAGTATATAGAATATATACTATGGCCTATCCGACTCTAGTTCTTGCACTTGCACACGTTGTTTGCCTGTAAGTCGCATTCTATTACTGTTACGGATGATTTTTTCACGTGTATTTACAAATATGCTGTCATGCATTTCTAATTCTTCATTATTTTAGATAAACCTGGTTCTGAAATTACATGTGAATGTGTGTGTTTTATTTTTTTTATAGTATTTAAAAGGTTTGAATAATCAGTGTTTAAAACGTCTCAGTATTAAATTTTTGTGTAGAATTTCAATAAATAGAGCACATCCAGTGAGTTCTTTGATTTACCGTGTATTAAAAACTCTATTTTTAATAACCAATTACTAAAAAACCATACGTCCAATATTATTTAAAAAAGTTAGTAAAATATATGAGCTATCCATAAATAACATTAAAATTTTAGACTTTTATCTATACGAGTACATTTCTTTAATGATCGAATAACCTTAAACATGTGTATACAGGCTGTTTCATTTAAATAGCTACAGGCAGGGCCTCCACAGCAGTGTAAAAATTGTGGTCGGCATGATTGAGGAACAAAAAATAATAATTGTGGATTGAGGTAGCAACGAAAAAAAAATCTTAAATTTTTATATTTTGCATAAAGTGAGGGTCCCTCGATCACTTGCTGCTTCGTGGCCCCAGAGCCTCTAGTTACGGCCTTGGCTACAGGTTAATAGAAAGATAGAGAAAAATATTTCGTTAAAGGGTTTAAAGGAGGACATCAGATACAGGGGGTCCTCATTATTTGAATCTCCGCAGTAATGAATTTGTAGAAAGATGCAACAGATTTAAAAACACAAGTACAATAGTTCGCAGTCGTCAATGGTGACTTTCAATCCCACACTCCTACGCTAGCGACTAATTTTTGTTCCCGTTTTATGCGGATTCGCATTAAGAGGTATTTTTTCGGTACCAGTTACCCTTGACTAACGAGGACTCCCTATATCATTGCATAAATCAATCTTTAAGTGATGATTTAATAAGTTTGTCGGTGAACTTTTCTGACGGTGAATTGTGGTCGGTGAACTTTCCTAGACCCACTATTTTAGATACACATGCAAGTACAGTAGTGCATACTTATAACACAATTGATATTAAATTTCTTTGTGCTACTTTCATTGTACGTACGTTGATTCAAACAATAAGCTTATATAATAGTTGTAATAGGATTTATTTTATCATACGAATACATGCTACAGCTTCTGTTTCAAAACGCACGCCCGAATGATTCGCTCTAACAAATTATATAATCTTATAAACAGATTTTACCATTCAGTAAATCGTAATTATTCTGATTAAAGCAGTTCTACAAAAAACGTGAACATATTTTGTTTATGAAATTAAACAAGCTAAATGTTGCAGTTTAAAATTTATGTGCAAAAAACAAACAATTAGTAGATTTAACAGAAATTCTTTTGTGTAGTTTGTGAACATAAAAAATTTGTAGAATCAACATGTTTACAGTATTTTGTCTTTAATGAAAATTAAAATCAGCATATTATTTTCATATCTTCTTTTTATTATAAAGACGATTTTAATTTAATCAATCGAATAATAAAACACAATAATAATATAAAATATAGACAATGAACTAATTTAACTAATCTTCCAAATTAGATAATTAAGTTATTTTGGAGAAACTACATAGTATAAATAATAATCGATATTATTAAAAAAAAACGTTACTAAATACAAGTAACTACTTTGACAATTTTCGGTTTCAGTTAGAGAACAGACAGTTAAAGTGAACATCTTAAAATTGCTTGACACATTGGTAGTGTCCCTATCTTGTCTTTGTGAAACACGATTTGTGATTTATCAAGAAGATATGTATCAGACTTCAGGAGACTACTGGTAACTATCGATAAATATATAATTAAAAAATAGTCAATTTTATTGTCACACATTGTTTTTTCATCTTGTTAGGTTATACTCCAAAGTTACGTTACCTTTGGTTCTGGACGCATATCCTAACTCAAAAATGTTCATTTCTCGAAGCACTACTATTATTATTTTTCTTATTCTGCTTCATATCAACTGGAAAATCCCTTTTCGACAGCTCAGTAGTACTATTATTTTATATGTTGAAATCTAGTCGGGCGGTAGCATTATACCGTTAAAGAGACATAACACCTCAAAATTGTAAATATACTTAAAACGAACCTACGTAAGTCTTAGGGTCATATTGTATGTTATGATCAGTTGTAAAGAAAAATTCCATCCTCGATAATCCATTAAATTTTTTAATAAATCCTTTTCAAGATTAATTAAGAAGCGATTAACATCTGTAAACCCAGAAACATATACATTATGCAATCAATAACAACGCAAAATCTATAAACAAACGACATTGGCCACATGCACTATTGCGTAATTCAATTGGGGGAGAAATTGGAATTGCGTTCATTACATAGTGTCTGTCTCTGTCTGACACATTCGTACACGTCTTCCCCGCAGCAATCAATTTCAGGGAATAGACCGCACAACAGGATGACAGGAACATCTTCATCCTGTGCCATCCTTTCAACGTTGGACCGGTATTGCCCTTACTAACCTCTCAAATACCTAGTCGTCTGTGTAAACACTTACTATCTCAGTCAGAGGTAAGATTTTTGTATTGCTGTTAATTTGCATGATAACATGGTTGTTTGATTCATTTGTGGCGAATATTAATCTCTATATATGAAAATGAATATTTGTTTGTATGAGGCTTATAGACTCGGGAATTACTGAACAGATTTTAATGCTAATATTATAAAAAAGAAAAGAAAAGATATATTGCTAAAAACTTTATAATATGGAAAATTATACTTTCTATATAACTATAATAACAATAGATAGCGATATTTTTGCAAATAGTAAATTATATCCTTTTATAGTCCGATCCTCAGACGTGAATTAGAATTGAAAATATTAGTTTGATTGGTAGAAGGTGTAAATTGTGTTTTTAAGTGTTCAATCGCGAATTCGATCAGGAACACAAATCTACTTATGAAAATAGATGCGTTTTTTATTTTTGCGCTGTAATTGAAATTATTTAAAAATTCGTAAAATGTGAAGAGAGTACTTTTGTGATGAGTCTACCTTCAATATACCTCTTCAGCATTTAGAACCTGAATATTGCGACTTCAAATAAAAAGTTACATATAAGCCGAAAAACGTATCATTTTTACATTTTGTAATGGCAAAGTTTTCAAACGCTCCGGATGTGAAAAATGTATAGGGGTATGATTATATTATTTAACGAAAAAGAAAAGCATCTCTAAACGAACAATATATTTTCATTTTTAGGGTTCCGAAGAAATCCTATTAATCTCACTTTGTCGTCCGTCCGTCCGTCCTTTTCACTCAAAGCTAAATAGCTCATAAACTATATAAGCTAGAAACTTGAAATTTTTACTGAACATGTAAAATGACACCCTCTAGTAAAATATGTACACATTTATTGAATAAATAATTTTTCAGGAGGGGTAATAAGGAGCTAAAGTTAGGTAAAAAAAATATTTTTTTAAACCAAGGCTTGTGGCACGTTAAAATTCATAACCAAACAAGCGGAATTTGACTTTTTATCTATTTTCTTTCTTAATCAAAAATGGTGCCTGTAGGGGGCTTTAAAGCAAATCCAAAAAAAAACAAAAAAATATTATACCAGGACGTGTAGCATGTCAAAATGTATATCTCAATTTGTAGAATTCGACCATATTTTTATTTTTTTTCTTACTTAAAAATGGCGCCTGTAGAGGGCTAAAAGCAGTATTTTATTTTATCCCCCCCCCCCCTCTAACTCTGTAACTACCGGCTCAAAAAATCTGAAAAAAATTTGGTAACGAGGTTTTGGTGGGGCTACCAACGACAAATACTAAAGTCAACAATATAATTTTAAATTTTGGAATAATAGGGAGGGGTGTAATAGAATTTTGAATTTTATTTTCATATCTATTTTTTATCTATCATTTGGCGAAATGTTTGATTCAATAAACTGTCCGTATTTTCCATATTTCGGTACAGAACACTAACAATGAACATATAGACAGTCAAATTCAAAAATCAATAACTATAATGTTACAGAAATTTACAAACCTAAACCATTTAAAACTTTTTTCCGCACATCAACGATTTTATGCCATCATCTAACATCGTCTGAATCAAATTATGATTCGGACGTTAAAAAATCTTTGTAATATACTCACATCAGCAGAAGTTAATCAAATCAGAACACGCGACGTAATCGAATTAAACTTCCGCTGTTCTGAGCAAGGATTCATTTAATAAAGCGGCCGGTGTCCGAAATACTGGCCCACGGAGATGCTGAACGCTGAAGCCACGCTATCTAATCGAATCACATTCCACCCTCTCTGGATATCTCTCATGGTTAATACAGTTATTAGTATTGGGGACGTAAGGAAAGGTAAAAAAATAATTACCGCACGTCGAAATACGTAGGTGGAATTTATGAACGCTTTAGCTAGAGGTGATTTTGTTGCCGTTATTTTTATAAGAATTTCGAAAATAATTGGATTTTTTTATCACATTATTTATTATTGGATTTTTTTTAATCGCTATGGTCAGTAACCACTCTGCCACCTATCGGATAAAATTTGAACTTTTCTGAAGTTCCCAATTATAAAGTAAAAATTATGTAAATAAGTAACTAAAATTATTAAAATGCAATTAAGAATTAAAAAAAAACTAAAAGCTAATAATTTTCTTGTGACCTCCGCATTACCCATTATATATATTTTACAATTTTTTTAATATTACTTTGAGAGATACGGTCAGGGGGCAAAATATTTTGGCGATTTTTTTTTAAATTTTAAAAAATAACAAAACTTTTGCATTTTAAAACTCCTTGAATTGTCAGTTTTTATTTGATATCTCACTTGAATTTAGATAAAAGAGACTTGACTGTATCTACTAAATATAATACTGAAAAGGAAAGGCAATGGTAGTTGTTGATATATATATAATAAACAAAAATTAATAACTTCAAGCACGTATCAAAGAATACAATTGATATTTATTAATCATATGGTTATAATTAAAAATGATTAAAGAACGTGGATTTAGATATATGTAAATCACCTAGTTAGCTGTTATTTCAATCTTACTATATAAATTACTCCCTTTAAAAAAAGAAAAGTCGGCGCCTATATGTACATGCATATGTACAATTTGTACATATACATAAGTATTATACATACAATGGCTACACTATAACGATACAGAAATAAGATATTCATGCATACAAAATAAAGCCCATGTGTTCTACAAGTTTCTGTAAGTTAGACGCATGTAATGTGTTTCTAAAACTAAAACCGCAAAATTATACTCACAAAGAGACAATAGATTTTATGTAGTTACATGCAATGTTCCATAAATATACTACACATATCAAAGCGTTCCTTAACTAGTGCGGTTGAATTGGAAATTATATACATACATATATTTAAATTATGTACAAATGTATGTATGTATTACGTATGAACATATATATGTATATACATATAAAAACAAACTTCTTTGTTTAAACGTCAAAATTTATTAAAGAAGAGGAAACCGCAAGCTTTCGATTCACAGAATCATCGTCAGGCTAAAATATAATAAGTAACAATTAAATACAATAAATATAATGCAAAATATTGATATTTTAAAATAAAAATTCAGAAATATACCTATTAATAAAGATATAAATTTGAGAAAGATGTCGTTATCTCAATAAAATACATGTGACTACGGAAATGTTTGAAAAAATAACAAATCTCTTAGTAACTCAAATAGTTACTAAGGAACGAAAAAATTGATTTAAAAAATGACAATAATTAATTATTTAAAATTGTGTTGTAAATAGTAGATAATGTGGATATGTCAGTTTTCTTGTTAATTGTATTATTGTTTCTTTTTATGTGTAACATTTCGGAAATGTAACGTTTAGCTTTATGTTTTTCATTATCTAAAATTTTAGTTTGTATATAATCAAAAATATGCCCTGTACTATTTGTATGTACTGCTAATGCTGTGGATGTTGGTTTTAATCTTGTATCTGATTTATGTTGTGTTATTCTATTGATAAGTTTTTGTGATGTATTACCTACGTAAATAGTGTTGCAACCCCCACACGGTATACTGTATACCAAATTTGATTTCTTAAAAATGTCTGTTTTTGGTTTAAGTTTTGTGTAGTTGTTTATGTTTTTATTGTAAGTTTTAAATACAGTTTTTATGTTGTACTTATTTAAAGTGTTTTTTATTAAATTAGATGTTTTATTTATGTAAGGGATTGTAATGTATTGTGTTGGTGTTGTATTAGAATTGTTATTATTATTTTTAACCGTGTTGTATAATAAGTGAACTCTTTTTGTTATACATTGTTTAATTAAATTAATTGGATAGTTATTGTTAAAAAATGCTGTTTTTATTTTGTTTAAATTTTCTTGTCTGAATTGTGGATGTGATAGTTTTAGTGCTCTGTCTATGGTATTGTTTAAAATATTAATTTTTATGTGTTGTGGATGATTGGAAAAATAATTAATATATATATTTCCTCTTCTTTAATAAATTTTGACGTTTAAACAAACAAGTTTGTTTTTATTTATATTTAACGTCACTACTATTATATTATGTATATACATATATACTACTCATTTTGAACATTCATGGTAAGAGTTCCCAATTCAATCGTTATACGAGTATTTACATATTTATCAGGTATGTAAATTAATAAACGTATATCTAACTTAATAATACTGATAATTTATGTTTAACATAGGTATAAATGGTATAATTTTATGTATATGTCACCGGAAATCGGAAAAATATAAAGAATTTCTAGGTATTTTATAGAATTCTTAAAATCACCAGGCAATGTATTAAATAAATTTAATTATATACATTTCCTAGGTATTGTATAGATAGACTAACTGAAAACCGAAAATGTACAAAATATAAACATAAATAATCCTACAGATACCAACATTTTTTGAAATATATATTAACTTTAAGACTATCAAATGCCCTAAGACCGTCGAAACCCCCTTCTTCTATTATTAACTAATTAAAATTGATAAATTAACAAATAAGTTGAATAGTTTTTTTTTTTTTTGCTTTTGGCTTTTGCTTGAAGTTGAATAGTTAATATCAATACATTTCACAAAATTTGTGGATTTAAAACGATTTTTAACTATGATAGATTGAGATTTAAAAAATTATTTTTATATACGATACCCTCTGTCTGATAGACATAATCCTCAGAACTCATGTTTTACACAACAAAGAAAGAACATAGTCTTAATTGAGTCATAAATTAAAATTTTAGTTATTCTAAAAAATTAAATAATTGAAAAAGACAAAAACGATATTAGTCAAAATGGCAATCCATGTATTTTTATTATTTCTATAATTTTGATTCTTTGTGTGGATTACGCCCTTTGGTATGACGATGAAAGGGTTCGAGACAAATTGAAAGGAAAACATATATATATATATTTCATTTTTTCAGGGTTACGTCATTGAGCCTGGGTACCGTCGATATGTACATATATACATAAATTTGGGTGTAATTGTTATTTTTGCAATTACTACTTTCAGATTAAAAACGAAACTGTATTACTTGGTGGTATCTATAATAAAATAAAAATTATTTTTAAAGTTTATACATACATAAATATTTCAAAGGTCAATAAATAATTCAACAATCAATTCAAAAGTAAAATAAAGTTTGAGATGTACTGCAAAATTCGTACTATAAATAAAAAAGTTGCATGAAAACATAGCTTAGGTATTACAGTTTCTTGTCTATCACGTTGAACGCCGTAAACATTTCAAAAGAATTTTTAAAATGTTATGTAAATAAGTAAAAAATGTAAAAGGTATCTGTTTGAACACTTTTTTTTCATTTTAATGTATGTGCTTTCTACAACAGTTCGATATTACGTTTTTTATCAAAAATATTATGTTGTTTTCTTTACAGTATAATGCTAAAAATATCGTGAGCTACTCATATTACTATGTAAAGTCTAATTTTTTGTTATTTTATTTTAAAACTTTCAATAATAAATAGATGTTTTTATAAATTATACACAATTCTAAAGAGAATATGTAATGAGATCAGACGATGAGTGCTGTGAAATAAAATGAAAATTGATTATTTTAATGTATGTATGAACAAGTAGTTACATGTCGATTTATGTAAATTTTAAAAATTAAATATATGTATAAAATACCGTAAATTGGAAGATTTGAATTTAATCTATGAATATATAATACCTACATTTGTTGGTCTTTAAGCATCAATTTTTATTTCTACACGAAGTATCAAGAGCTTCTTCATAAATATTACCTACAACATAGAGTTTATTAAAACATGATTTTTTTTCATGATCTTATAGTCAACTGGAGAAGATCTTTGCTGAAAGTTCCTTCGTTTTATTTGTTACATGTTTGTGATTTTATTTGGTTACACAGGGAAACAATGTATGTGTAATGAGGACAGTTATAATATCAGTTATAAAGTCTCCTTACTACGAGTGTAACCAAAACTAATTATTTAAGGTTCAACTTTCTAACAGTAAAATTCCCATCAGAATCGGTTCAATATTTTTCTTGTCAAATTGGAACAAATAAACAGATACATAAAAATTCTAAAAACTATAACACGACGTATTCATATTGTATACCAGATATAGAGAATAAAAGAAATACATCAGTATTGATAATAACAATTAATATAAAAGGTTTTTAAAAAATATATACGTATATCTATAATATTAGAATCTTTAACATATGCATTTCATACGTTCGTTGTCAAATAACTGCTTTTGGTGTGAGCAAAAGAAAAATACTGTAACTACATTTCAAGCAATTTCAGTGATTAAACTGGCAGTAAACTAGTGCATTGTACATCATATATGCAGAGTTGTCGAAATTCAGACAAGGATCCTTGATTAACAAATATATTTATTACAATGCATTAGAGCCAAGCTGTACGCTTCTGCCTACATCCCTTAATCAGCAAAAGGGGTTGAAATATTTAATTAAACTGTCTTTATATTGAACTTTCAATTGAATCGAATTAAGTTATGAGTATTTTGATGACAAGGGATGCGCGCACATACGATCTCTCGAATACAATATATTCAGGGTTGCCATTATTTGATTAATGTCAAATTCAGAAAAAAATGTATGCTCTGAAAAAATGAAAGTGTCGTGTCCGTGATAAGGACAGTTTCTGATTGTATTATGTACCTTCAAAACGTATAAAAAGTTGTTTTCCACATAGCGGTTGGGTGTGTGTCTGAAGTCTGAACGGATATAGAGTTTTCTTTGA
This sequence comes from Sialis fuliginosa, assembly GCA_961205875.1. NCBI lineage: Eukaryota > Metazoa > Arthropoda > Insecta > Megaloptera > Sialidae > Sialis > Sialis fuliginosa. The sequence goes on from OY540812.1 coordinate 17,733,741, forward strand.
TTCGTGAAAACATCTGTAAAAATGTATCGATTTGATTTTTTTTACAAAGAGTTTGTCTCAGTGAATTGGATAAGAAATATTAAAAAAATTGCATATATTTATTACCTATTATTTTCGTCTAACAAGGCTACATATTTCGATGAGATTTTGCGCACTTCTAGTTCAATCGAATATAAGGGACACATATTTTTTATACGTACCTATACGCTGTTGAAGTTTAAAAAAAATCGTTTTTGTTAAATAATATGAAAAAAGTGTTACATGTATGGAAACAGTATTTTTTATAAATACTTAGATAGTACAATTAGTTTTTCAAAATATTCTTAAGTGTATCCACACCGCGTATTTTGAAATTTAAATTTTCCAAATTGAAGTCAATATTTCCTGATAAAATTTGAAGATATAAATGATTTTTACTTACTATTTCAAATTAGCTTAAAAACTTAATTTCATGTCAACCCTAACCAAGAAATCCGCACATTCGTGAAAACCACAAACGTCACGGGCGTCTTGATTCAAATTAAATACGTAAAACTTATCTAGTTTAACACAAGATACAATCGGAAATTAAGTTACCTTTGTTTGAAAGTTTCTCTGATACATGAATGAAACTAATTTAATGCGAAACAACCTCCGTTCCTACTACGAAGGCGAACGTCTGTCTTTGTAATATGCAAAATTGATTGGAAATAAAAAATTACAATTTCTATATCGGATATTCTGTGTACTGGGTACATGAATATAAAATTGAATTTTCTATCACAGTTATGATTTGATTTTGTACCTAAGAAGGTATAGATGCAGTATATGTCGCATGATGTGAGATTTATAAAGTTGATAATTTTATGGAAGACAAGAATATTTAAAAAAAGTTTTCAAACAGTGAAATCAGCAGATTATAGTAGTATAAGTTTTCTTTAAATTTTTAGCTTGTTAAAAAAACTACAAAAATAATATTTTATCCAAATAAGGATTATAAATTCATGTTTTTAGGATTCCTACAAATGAAAAAAACGGAACCCTTATGAGATCACTTTATTTTATTTGTAAATAAGTTCTCACTTAAATGGTTATTGAAGAGTATTTTAAAATAATAAAATTCTTATAGGAACTTACACGTTACTAATTTATATAGGCAAAAAATTAACATAAAAAATAGGATGACTAAGGTAAGATGGTACATCAACTTCAAATGATAAATGTATAGTCATTTAGTCATACCCTTTAATGTCCTCTGAAAATGACAATGTCATATGATGTAATGAAAATATCTATTTTTTTAACTAATTTATATTTGATCATAATTATAATTTTGCTGTTTTCTTCTAGATTGTTACAGTTTTCAGCAGTAGAGTAGGGTTGTTGTTCAATGTAACGGGATTCTACTGTATTTACATGAATGAAAAATTCAAAGTTATAATTTTATATATTCATAGTAGTAATTTTACCTTTATAATTTTTTATGTTTTTTTAAACAAAATCATTATTTATATATTTATATTTTTTAAGTATATAACGGCAACTAGGTTTTTCAGCATCAGAGACTGTTCAAATTACATTTTATTTATACCTTATAATGTACGTTTTTAAAATTTCATATTGAAGTAACATAATAATAGAAAACGTATCTCTTTTGTAATTCCATTTGTAAAATTTCGTCTGCATGAAGGGGCAGATTAGATTTTGTCTTTGATGTCCATCTCATATATTATTACGACGCAAAGTTAGTTTACAGGCGACAAATAAACGCATAATTATGTAACCTTTGATATTTGTAAAGCTGCTCTGTTTCACAGACTACAACATAATATTCAGCCATGCAACTTTAAATTTCTATAGTTTTGTTCCAGTAAGCCACGCTCACTTGGTTTTTGTGTCTTTAATTATCCTTGTTAATTTTGTTGCGTAATAATTATTGTGACAGTGATTTTGCTTTGCTTTGAACCCGTTTCACAGTGAGTAATTTTTATTGTTATTGTATTTTATGATTTTCAAACATTTTTATTTTATTTAAAAGTCCCAAGTTTTGTACAAAATTAAAATCCTATATCAATAAAATGAGTTTCCTTATTTTATAATAATTTAGTTACTTTTATAAATACCTACATATGTTTTAAAAATTGCCGCACCTGCCTATTAAAAAAACACTTTGAAAATACACAGAATTTTTCGTCATCTTGTTTTGTTTTAAAGCATCTTATTTTATTTCAATAGCCAAACGACTTAAAGTAAGAAGAAAAATAAGGTACTGGCACCAGTCTTGGCCGCTTTAAGAGCTAGGTATACTGCTTTTTGAGATGATTAAGTCATTAAAGGATTTGCCCCTAAATAAATTTAGAAGCGAATTGAAAGCACTTTTGCTGGATTATTGTTTTTATAAAGTAGATCAGTTCTCATCTACAATAAACTATTGAATAATACATACATACATATTTTATATTATTATTACATATAATTACTTTTTCTGTTTATTTTTCTATTACTTACTACGTATATTTTTTATAATTTTTGCTGACATATGTTTTACACTCGCTTTAGAGTATTTAACTGAATAAATTATTATAACTATAATTATTATTATTACAATATAACCCTTTGGACGCGATCATGTCGCGAAATACTTAAATTTTTAGAAATCTGCACATTTTCCGATAAAAATAAAATATGTCTAAATAAAATAATAAAGACATTTTTTAATACAGTTTAAATTTTACATAAATAAAAAATTTATATACAAAAACAAAAGGTGGGGTAAAGGATTTTACTGAATATTTCACTGACATTTACATTTTTTTTCTAAAAACATTTTTTCTCAAATAAAAGTCTATTTTTGCGTATAACGGTGTTTTTTTCGAGTCAAAAGAAAAAAAATACAATCGACTTTAGTCGACTTTCGCGTTAAAAGGGTTAATACTCCGCATATAGCACTAGTTTAACTTTTGTTCGAGAGCAAATTATTATAATACCGTACATAAGTAATGAATACCTATTTACAATCAACAGCACGATATTTCTATTTTTGAAACAAAAACTTAAAACGGTACAATTTACAATAATTAATTTCACTCTCAAATACACACACTTCAAAAAGAAAAAAATACGGAATATCTACAAAGAGGTGCTTAGATCCAATGAACACATTAGATATAATGAAATTTATCTTTGTGAAGACTTGGTTGGCAGAAGTTTTAATATGCGGTAGTAAGAATCATCGAAGCGTTACACTGGGTGTGTGTTTGATTTTTGCATAGTTATTGATAACGCAAACAGCGGGTGCGTACTTGTATGGTAATTTCAAATATGGATTACATTCGTGATGTTTACTTTGGACTTTAACTTCATCCTCATAATGCACCGGGTGTACTATCCGCGTGTGTAGGTACTTCATATGTGTGTATAATGTGAGCGTGTGTGACAGGGGTGTATTTGTTAGTATATATATATCTTTATCAAAATAGGATTTATTTTTATAAAAAAAGAATTACAATTATTTCATCTTCGATAAAAAATTGTCGTAAGATGATCATTGTAAATGATGCTTGTAATTAGTAATGTAAAGGTAAAAAGTTTTCATTGCAAAAGTTTCATAATTTTTCAATTTTATTTAACTTTGAAAATTTACAAAATTTTGATAAATTTTGTTCATACGTTTTTAAAAGTAACAATATATTATTTTTAAATTAGTTTTGAAAATGATTGATTCTTGCATTGTCATTCGAGAATTCACAAGTATACAAAATTTCAAGACAATTGGATATCGGAAAGTGGTTAAAAAATTGGTTACAACTGTTACAAGTTAATAAAATTGTAAAAAAAATAAATAAATTCTATATTACATTATAATTTAACGCATATCATTATAATCTGAACGTTTCATCGACTTGAAACGTTTCATGAAATATCTTTTTATGAAATTTTACATCACTATTTATATTTTATAATATACATGTATGATTTCTAATGTTTTTAGTTTCGATTTAAATGCAGTCGATTATTTATAAGAAGAATAACAATCAGTCGTAGCCGGGATAAAGATAAATTTTTGTCAAGCTCTTACTCCCCAATGGAAAAAATTAATGAATTTGAGGAAAAAATCATAGATACTTCTACAATTAATTAATCGAGTATAATTAAATTGAGAAAACAAGATAACATGTTTTTAAATGCTTTTTTTATTTGTGTCAAAGATAAATGTAAATTTTCTTAGTTTTTAGACACTTACAAAAATATATTATATATTTAAGTGAAATTTTATCTATACATTTTGTTTACTTGTGCCCTAGCAAAAAGCTAACAAAAATAAACGGTGTAATATTTAAGTCAGTATTCAGAAGATATTTAAATTGATTATATTAAAACGAACCTGAGATTTAGGATTCTAAATAGAATTGATTTAAAAAAAAAATTAGGTTGAGATTTACACGCATCTATTACAATTCATTTTTTTGTGTCACACCTAGATAACTATTTTTTGAATAAATATTAATATTCTTGCTTTACTGAACTATAAATCGAACTGAAATAATTTTTGGTACGCTTGATAGGTATATTAGATATTATTGTAGGTAATTATTTTTATAATAACTATAGATCGTCAATCATAAGTCGTCTACTAACTCATTATTTCAATTTAACCTATTTGTAGTGATGCTATTTAAGTACTAAAGTAAACAAAATCTTGTACCTAAAGAAAAATTATGGTTACATTATCTGAATCGAATTAATCCCAACATATTATTGCAAGTACAAATATAAGAAAATGTAGTATCATAGATATCATGAAATTTACTCACTTACAAAAATGTCTAAATTCAGCCCTGTCCTTTCGCACACATACATATTGATGTATGTGTATTTGTGCGTGTATGAGCTAATTTAATATACTTGTAAATATCCCAAAATGCTACGATACGTTGTCGTTCAATTTATATGCACATATATGTATGTATGTGTGTTTGTACGTCCGTTGTTATTTGATTTGATGGTATTTTATCAACTGCATTGTTGTTCCAATTTATTTAATGTCCTCGGTCATTGTTTGTTTTTTATATAAAATGAAACGTTATGCGATTCGGAGTGCGAACATGTATCATTGATTTTATTTAAATCTTTTGTTTGCTTTTGTACCCATTTTGACACTGTTCTGTTATTTAATTAACACTAAATTAGTTTTAAAAAAACTATACTTACGAACATTTCTTATACCTATTAGACATAAAATATTAATATTATTGATGAATTGTCTTGGGATCGCAATTAATTTATTTAAAAAAACATATTTATTTATTAATATCAAAATTTAATAAATATTAAAAAACAAATTTGAATTATTAACTAATAAAAAAAATCACTAATGAGTACTAGGTACATCAAATAATACATTTAGGTCGCAGTTATATAGGTACACAAGATAAGACTTAAACCAAGTAACCTAGATGTTGAATACCACGCCACAACTAAAACTAAAACAACATATATCATATTATATTATATATTTAATAAAAGCAATGGGTAAATAAATTTGACTGCAGGGATGCAAACGTGACATAAAATATTAATATTTTCGTTATCAAGAATATACGACAACAAAAGACAATTGCTGTAGCAGCTGTCATTATCGAGATTTGAGATAAAAGAATTGTATCCCTTTCTCTTTTCTGTACACCGTTTCTTCAATTTCAGTAGTTCGCAAACTTCATGTGTTTTGAGATTAATTTTAATAGATTTTTTTTGCTTTAATTAATGTATTGTAGAACTACATATATAGTTTGTATTAATTTCAAAATTTTCTTTAAATTTTAACGAATTTTTAATGGTTTAAAACAAACGTTTTCAGTTTCAATGAGCAGTAAAAATGTTTTCTACATTGTTCAGGTTTTGAGGAAACTACGAAACTAAAAAAAGTAATTTAAATATTAAGTACTTATTACGAAATAAAAAACATATTAAAGTTATTTAGATCTTTTTAGAATAAAGTTTAACAATCACTGTTTCATCAGATCGTAATGTGCGTTATAAAAACTCGTTGTAATTCCGTAAATCTCGACTTGTCGAAAGGGTTACTACGCCTCGCTTGGCGGGGGAGCCAAACGGAAATGTGAATAATAGAAGAGACAATAGATGGGTTATGAATAGAAGACGAGTCCCTTGAGCCGACTTGATTCTTAATACACAAAAGATTCAAATAGTGACGTGCGTATGATATTTGGTTGATATTCGAATAATGGTAACATTTTTATACAGATATTGTTATTGTTGTTTTTTTCATATTTTTATGCTGTTTATTGTTCTTTGTTTGATAAGAAATATGACATAAGTAATGATGATTTTTACTGATAAATTGTATCTTATTTTATAAAATATGAGTATTACAAGTAGTTCCGGAAATATTTTAGAAGATTTTTTACTGAAACGTTATATTTTTTCACACACTTAATTTGATTTTTTTTTGAAATTATAACGAATTTAAATAAATTAGTATCATAAAAATATTTGAATACGTAAAATAAATAGGAATAGAAATTTCGACTTAAAAAAGTTGCAATTTTAAAAGAAACAAATGATTAAAAAAATAAGCAGATTTTTGATTTGTTCCTGCAATTAGTTAATACAAAAAAAAAATATCGAATTATTGATACTTCGGTGTAAACAAGGCCTAGGCTAACTATTCTAAAAATATTATTTTTTAAATAACTAGTATAGTGGTCATCTCTCTTATTCGTAACAATTTAAAATCTATGTAGAAGTCTTTAAGTTAAGTGTAATAAAATTTTTACAAAAAGAATAAACAAATATAGTATATCACGGCACCCTTTTGTTTATGACCACTGGTCTTTTAAGTGTATGTTTTACCCAAGTAAACATTATTATTATGATATTATAATTTATAACAATGTGATATATAAATTTATCAATTATATTTATTTATTATTTAAATATAATATTATTTAAAAATTTTAGTCTAAGCATAAATTTATGTATGTACAGTGAAGTTTATCGAATCGACCCCTTTCTCTTGCCCTATTCCTTTATTAAACGACCAGTATTTGATGAAACAATTCATATTTTATTTTTAAATATAGTTGTCCGCAAAAAGACCAGTTTCATTAGCAACTCTTAATAAGAATTATACTTGGTTGGTTAGGAGGAGTTTCACTGTATATCAGTTACTAATCCTACCCATCAAAGTTAAGAACGCTACCACCGTATAAATTTTTTATGATCCCAGCGGGTTGTTGCATTGTTGACGCGTAGCAGGAATAGGAATCGTCGTGAAGGGGTGGGAGTTGTCGAGGTCCCCGCCGTGTCCGGAAGTGTGTCGACTCCAAACGCAATTCAAGGATATGTCTTGTTATGGTAACATATTGGCTTGTCCTTTTGTGTCACGATGTATTTACTCATGTGAATTAACTTTGTGTGTGTGTGTGTGTTCCGTCTTAAGGGTAGGTTTAGAGCGTATGTTTAAAATTTATATTACTACTTATCTTCTAAAGAATATTTATGTACATACATATACCTACACATTCAAATATTGAGGATATTCGATTCGTATCAATTTTGAAATACACATTTTAAAAATTAATTTTTAATAATAGATCCTATGACACAAAAAATAAAAATAACTTATTGCTATACCTTGCGTTGCTTGAGTAGATGTCGGAATGCCACCAAAATGACATGAAATAAAAGAGTATACTGTTAGCGTATCGCATTTATTTGTGATCTGACATTTTTCTCCAAATCGGCTCAGCACTTTTTAAGATTAGCACTAACAAACAAACAAAGAAAAGCTTATGCCGTGTTCAGACCGAAAAAACAAAACAGCAACATCGTGTCTTTTTGACAAAAGTGCAATAAAGCCTATGCATTTTTATATACGACGTGTTTTCAAACACCGTGTTGCTGTTTTGTTTTCTTTGGTGTGAACACCACATTATGCGGTGTTCACACCAAAGAAAACAAAACAGCAACACGGTGTTTGAAAACACGTCGTATTTAAAAATGCATAGGCTTTATTGCACTTTTGTCAAAAAGACACGATGTTGCTGTTTTGTTTTTTCGGTCTGAACACGGCATTAGAAACGTCACCTCTTTATTATAGTAATTTAAATGTCATTTTGTCACCCAGTAGCTTCTGCATTATTTTTTTCCGATACGTGGCCCATATTTTTATTTTATAATACTTAATTTGCATCTAATTGTAACTGTTAAATTTTATAAAATTAAAATATTTTATTATAAGTAGGTTCTATAAAATAAAATACAGAAAATAATTAAAATGGTTAAAAAACTATATGAATGTACCGTATTTTTTAACCATAGTTCATACATATTTTACTATTTTCATGCCAATTTTTATCAAGCCCCTAAATTATTCTAAAACCAATTTCCTCGTAAGTACACGCTCCTGGCGTCTTTTATACATTTATACAATATCCACATTCAAGCCTTAGGCTGCTGCTAGTTATAAATAAAAAATACACGCGAAGAAAAGAACATAAATTAAAAATTAAAAACCTAATTGAATGGAACATAATGCTATTTATAACCATTATTACTTTCAAAATAAAATTCAATTTGTAAGTTTGAGAAAATAAGTTTGTATAAGGTATTATGTAGAATGCGTAGATTCATTTATATTTTACAAGCTTATAAATTTATGATAAGTTTATTGTAATAATATGTATTCGTGTTGTATGCGTATTAATTTGATATTTGTTATTCGATAGCATACCTACTATAAATTATAAATATTACAGAGTTAACCCTGAAAGTACAGAGATCGGTATAAACTTGCATTAGTTACCTATCGAGTCAATTGGCCCCGTAAATCACGAAATAATTAGTTACAATATTTTTATTTATAGTAATTGTCTATCAAAAACTTTCGCGAATCCAAAAAACCTAGCTGGTACACAAAGGATTAAAATGACAAAATAATTATATTACATAATTGAATGTAAATCACAGTTTTTCAAATTATGATAGTTTAGAAATATTTCTTTGCCAACAATTTCCAATATAAGATTATATCTATTTTTAATCGAAATGTAATATTTTTACAAACGTCACGAAATGTGACAGCTGTCATGTGTCAAATACCACGTGTTTTTCGAAAATGAAAGATCTGACGTCAATCAAAGCAACGAAATGTTAGGAATTCCAAAAACAAAAGCCTATATAGTGTCGAAACTGCTAAATTCTGTCATAACATAAAATTTCAGTAAATATTTCCCGTTTTCTTACAAAAAAATCAACAGCATAAAAACTATAAATGTTTTGAAAAAAGTAGCCATTTAACTGCATCAAGGATGTATCTAAAAACAGGTAAAGTATGAAAAAAATCCACTGAAATGTTTAAGGGGCTATAAATTGATTGTGACCGGACAGACATATAAATATATAATCGCAGGGTTTATATTATAATGTAGGATAGTTATTTCTTATGATTTGTACCAACATAAAAACAATTAATCAATATTTACAAACAAAATTGTGGAAATGCGAAATTTACTTTTTATTTTTTATTTAATTTAAAAAACTTTAATTAAAAAATTAAAAACGTTACTCCTACGAGAATGTATTCTAATTTACTGTTATTTTTGTTTAAATTCAATCAATTAATATTTGCAAGCTTAATCGTGGAAATACAAAATTTACTTTTTTTGTTTTTATTCAATTTAAAAAACATTAATCAAAATATTAAAAACGTTACCGCTGACGCAAATCATACAAGTAAGACGTTATTTATGTTAAAAATAATAAATAAATAATTTTTTAAATCCCATATTTCTAACTGTTTAGTTGAAAAGTATAAAGTTGGTATATCTTATTACCCTTATAATAATACGCATTATAAATTTAAATCATAATTTAATTTTATTTATGCAAGCATAATATATGATTACAACTACAAAAGGAAAATTAATTTAAAGTCCTATGGTAAAATCGTTTTTGATCCATTATGCATCCTCTAATACGGATATAATATGCCTCTATAGTTATATATGCAAATATATTAAAATCATACCCACGTTGGCTCTAATAATGCTCGACTGTTAGTATCCTTTGTGCACAACCGTCTTCTATGCTGGAGAGCACATAACAATATTCCTGGTAAATTCTAATAAAATTCCGGCAATACATTGATGCAAAAGCTCTGTTGTCGGGATAAGAAAGAAATATTTTCGATGGCGTTCTGTTCTTTGAATTACCGGGAATTCTTTTGTGGTATTTTTTTGTAAACTACTAGATATGTAGGTATGTATACACATGTGTGTCCGTATAGATTTAAATATTAACGGGACGCCCTCTCAATATGTTCTTTGTAACAAAAAAATAGGATAACCACAAACTCAGCTTTGACAATTAATATTAAGGCATTATAAATTTATCGTGTATTTTAAATTGCAATTTTCACGTCTTTCTGAAAATACTATTTTTCTCTCAGTTTTTTCCTACATATTATGAATTTTTCTGGTAGATAGCAAATTTTTAAAGAAGATTATAGTGCTTTTTAAAATTAATTTATAAATTCCATCTGCGCAGAAAATCAATTTTTGGTTAAACTTAACAAATTTTACAAATGTTTATGTTTAAACGATTTTATGCACAGATGGAATTTATAAATTAATTTAAAAAAAACTACACAGTCTTCTTTAAAAATTTGCCATCTACCAGAAAAAGTCATAAATATGTAAGAAAAAAACTAAGAGAAAAGTAATATTTTCAGAAAAACGTGAAAATTGCTATTTAAAATACACGTTAAAATTAAAATGCATTAAGCATAGCCTAAATATTAATTGCCAACGCTGATTTTGTGGCTGCCTTATTTTTGGGTCACAAAAAACAGATTGAGGGGGCGTCCCGTTAATATTTCAGTTTGTACCGACACCCTTATAAACATAGATGAAACTATTTAAACAATTTGGTTTATAATATTTAAATGTGCTAATCTTGAAATTTCTGTTACAATTTTTGGTCTTGTGTGAATTGTGATTTTTTACATTCTTATACAAGTATAAGTTATGCCGAACAATTTCGAATTTTGATATAAATATTCACTCTAATGTTTTATCAATCAATTTTTACTGTTTTTATTATATATGTGTGTCTGTAGATACTGTAACTCTAAAAAGACAAAACAAAGAAGGATGCAATTTTGTATTTAGGATTTGTATAAGTCTCGAAAAAAAAATCTTTTTCTGAGAGTAATCGAACAACCTGAACGAAATTTTTAGAATTATTTTTTAGTTGTCGAGAATATTATTATTATTATAATATATATAGGTAATATTATTTATAATAGAACAAATTCTTTTATTAAAAGTTGTAGAAAATAAAAGTGTTATATTCATTTATTTCTTATCAATTAGCCATTTTTTTCAATATATGAGATGTAGATATACATGTACACTCACATAGTATATAACGTATAAGAAAATTCGATGGAACAACATATACAAGGAAACCCAATATTTAACATTCATTATGTATAGGTAGAGTCGCATGCAGAAGTCGTCGACCAGTTTTCATTCAAATTCGCTTAACACAAATTTAGACGGCTCCTTCCATTTGATTATTATATTATATCATTTCTCCATACACCAAAGAAAGACCAATATTTTGAAACTCATTTACTAAATAAAGAAGTTCTCTTCGTTTATATTACTCATATTTGTGCGATTCAATTATTATGTAATCTATTGAAAACTGTATAAGTAAATTTTGTGGCAATAAAAATTTGATATTTGAAATTTTAGTATTTAAATATGTTAAACCCTAGAAAAATGTAGCCGATGATGTTTGTCTTAATATTTTTGAATCTGTTGTAAGCGATTCTGACCTTTAGGGTGACAGGCGACTTCTGAAGCCCAGAATACATTTTCAGCTAGGCTGATTTGATTACGTAAGGTAAACGAAACGAGATCAAAAAAGTCTTTTTTCGTTGTGAAGTCCTATTTTTTTTACTAACTTATTTGACGTTAGGGTTATTTATTCCCTTACGGCCACATTTTCTATTAGTGTTTGGATTCTTTATTAATTATTATAAATTATTTTACTTTACTTTTACTATTAATAGTATGTTTATTGCGTTTTAATTAATATTAATTGATATTTTTTTTATTAATAGTTTAAGTAGATTTAATCGATTTTTGTAAGCCCTATCTAAATTGGTCATAAACAACAATTTTTAGGCACTATCGGATAAATAACGAACTGAAGCTAATTTGTTATGGATACAGGGCAGTCATTATAATTCAACACTAGCAAACATTTGCGAACTTGAACAAATGTTTGTTTCTACTAGCTTTTTGGATAAATACCCACCATAAGGTTCCGAACTAACTACAGTGTCTATAACGGGAATGGAGCTTCGATGTCACGAGAATTACTGTCGACATCAGCATCTCTCTAGTGCTGTATTCATACTGTAAATCTACATTGCTAATTCTCTAACGAATCCATGTGATCACGCTGGCTTTGACGGACGCCCCTTTTCACCTCCAATGCTGCCGTCGCTAATGTGTGCACCTTTATTACGGCTGCAATGGCCAGAGGTGAATTTGGTGGATACTATTTCTTTGTAATAAAAATTTATATTTATAATTTTTTTTAGTAAAATACGGCATCAAATATTTTTGATTACATAAAATAAATTAGAAAATAAATCATTTTCAAGAAATGATAATAATAAATAAAATTAATTTCCTATGAAGATTTTGGACATCCTTTTTGAAATATGGAACCTATATTTTTGTTAAAATCCAGTACGTACATACATATTTCGTTTTTCAATTTCTCCGTCTGACGTATTTAGACACTTTCATATTTAGTCCCGTGTTTCGTATGTAAATGTCTGACAGGATATTTCATTCTGTTTCCCCTTTAATAAGTTGGCACAAGTTCATATTTTCATGCTTGTTATTTTATGTATATTATAAAGTAACATTAAATGTTTCATTGTGTGTAAATAAGAATTAATTTGATTTACATGCAAAGAATTTGTTTTAAATATTGTAATCACTTTCTGAATGAATTACATGAAAGGCAGTGTTAATTTTTATTTAAATCTATAAAGTTTTCTGAATTAAATGAGGAAAACCGAGAGGGTCGAACCGGAACTGAACCGAAAACCGGAAAAACCATTATTTTTTGCCGGAACGAAAACCGGAACCGAACCGAAAAAATAATATCGGTTTTTTCGGTTTGGTACATGTTAAAATACGCACGTTAACATGATCTTACTCCCCACTTAAGTTGTTCAGGGCTATCATACAAGTACCATAAAATGTTTTAAATTATGGTAGAAAATAAATTTTTAATACAAATAAAAAAATGTTTAAATGAATCACTCGGAGCTGAACCGAAAACCGGAAAAATCGTTATTTTTTTCGGAACGAAACCCGGAACCGAACCAATATATATTTTTTTACTCGAACCGAAATGGTTAGTTTTAAATTAAATGTACTAAATTAGAAATATTTGTTAATAATTGATTACTATCATTTCTGAATATATATATATATACATTTAGCATTTTTACAGCGTGATTTGATGACAATGGTGGACATTTAAACTAATTATAAGTATAATTTGTTTATTAATTATTATATTATCATAGCAATTGCTTTACATTATTTCAAATTTGACGATTATTTATTTTATATCTTTTATGTCGTGGTAATTATCATTTTGTAATCATTAGCAAATGTCCATCACTGCGTGCTCATTACTAATTTTACTTTATCCGCTACTGGAGAAAAAACATAAGCAAATAAACATAATAAAAGGATATAATTTAAAAAACAAACTATATTTGCGGACTTTGGTAATAAAATGGATTAAAGAGTTACTTGTTTTATTAGTAACATGAGTTCACGAGAATTACAAAAAAGAAGCCCCTTCAATTACAAAAACAGTAAACCTTGCTCTTATAGCGGCCATAATTGGTGCCAGTACCTTATTTCATTTTTGTATATTAGTGGGACATTGACTAAAAATGAATTCGATAAGACACACTTTATGTTTATAATCAATATTATAAAGTAGTCTAAATACGTAAAATTAATATTATTTGTGTACAAATTAGAAGCTAGTTTCATTTAAGGCCGAATAAAAATATTCTTCTTCATACATTCTTGTCTACTGGCTTAGCCTTTTCAGACATTTTTATTTGGAGAATGTGTCGCAAGTGAGTTTGTCGTGTGTATAAGGGAGCACAGGGACACAAGATAAAATGGGAAGTTGCTGATGGGCCAATCATAGTAGATGAAAATAAACAGGAGGCCGGGATTATTGGAGGTTATTCACATAGAACATATAGGGGATTTGTATTTGTATTTCGGTATTTCGTAAAAATGATTATTTAATTTCAACACTAATAAATCTAGCAAATTTTGATGGATCGATTACAGAATAATATTATTTTATTTAAAATTGCAATATAAAAACCCAATATTGACAAAACGATATTAAAAAATCGTCTTGTGATCCTGTGTATGTAAATATAAGTATCCAAAGAAAACATTTTCACTTCACTTAATACATTTCAGATGTCTACATTAGGAGAATCGGATTTTCATGTATTAAACAGGAAACATTTTCAATATAGTAGATATATTTCGTCGAATAATAGAATGAATTTAAGCTGAAAATCGTTTTAAACAAACCAGCATTGTTACATAGTCTGAAGATATATAAAAGAGATCATTGAAGCGATGTTTGGATATGAAGAAGTAAGCGAGAATTCTTGGAGCATTTGCATCGCCATTTGACAGTTGATGTCTTCCTTTATCCCGTAGATGGCAGCACTGTTGAGGAAAGTGACTGTAACGTTTAAATTTATTCAATTTGCGCAGTTTTCTTTAGTTCTATTGATACAAAGTTTTTGGTCTGTTTATTACAGGCTTTATAATTAGTAACCTGGTGTATTCAATAAATCAGGGCTCGGTAAACCACTGCTGAACCTATTTTTGCTGAAAAACGAGATGATTTTTTACTTTGTAAAGAGTACAGTCTAATAATATTTTAATTACGAAGTGTTATTTATTGGTGTTTTCTTTAGTTATGCTAAAGTTTAAACGTTAAAGTAAACAAATTGCATATATAAACTTCTAGGAATACATTGGAAGAATTTTCTATTCTATCATTTTTAACTATTAATCATACACATAAATATTGCTCAATAGGGGATTTTTTTTGTAAATACATAGAAGATTATTATTTTTCGCTTGCGTTTATTTCAAAATCAATTCTTTTTTATTTTTATAACCTTTATAAGAAAATATCAATTACTTATATTTTTTTCGAAATACGTGCCGGGTCCAATTATTTAGTACAATTTGATGGTTTAATTACATCAAACTACTGTTGATTTTAATTTTAACAACATATATCAATAGTAAATTTTCCTTAATACGGACCTGCTCTAAATAATTTTAAAAATTCAAGACATAAATGGGTACCGAGCAAAGTATCAGCCGAGTACAAATGTACAAAAAGCACAATATTATTGAGATCAGGTAAAAATCGCCGCGGGCCGCATTCGGTAGTTTGAGGACCACTGGTCTAGTCCGTCTTTTATTTATTTTTAATTATAACTATAACCAATACATGTAGGTACATTTAAACAATTCTGAAAGTTTACATTATTAAATTATATTTTCAATAAAAATTATAAAAGGAAAATATTAAATTGTAAAGAATTAAATGTCCACTTCTCAGTAAATTAAGAATCTTTATTCTATACTAAACACTCCCCAAATTACTGACCGTGAAACATTAGGTTTCACAGATTACGTCGGACAGACGTGTGCAATTGGAGTGTAAATAATTAAACCAATTAAATAGCGCCTGGCGATTTAGCGTTCAGAACAGTGTAAAGAAGATCAAGAAGAGATAGTCTTTCTTGAACGATCCATCCTTATTCTATAATTATATCAAATTGATTCGTTTAATGAAATTTAATATAAGCAATTTCTTTAATGGATTTCATGAAACTCGTGCTTTCTTGATGTGGTTTATATTATCCATGATTTAAATATTCAGAAGGGGTTGTGTATGGACTACATTATACAGTCGGTGAGGGAAAAACCCGAGCGCGGTGGTTTCATTTTGGTAATTGATGAACAGGGTAACTGCGTTTTTTTTCATGTAAAACTTGGTTTCGGATTTCAATTAAATCAAATTTAATTATTGTGACTTCCGGGAAATCAAATATTTAAATTTTGTTTTTAACAGTTGGTAGTATCTGTACAAATAAATGATGGATGGAGGATTGCTGGAGATGTAATTAAAACGATATTGGAAGTAGATTTGATGGATTTTTTTAATAATTGGTTTTGATTTACAGCGTTTAATTTTTAAATATAAAATTACATTTGTATTTTGTTTTATGGTTTTTTTATGAGCATTTACAAACAGTCATAAATTAATATTAAAACAAATTTATTTTGTTACACAACCTAGATAATCCTTTTTCAAATTTGCATAGTTGTTTTTAAATAATTAACTAAAAATGGGAAATCGCTTGAACAATATTCTCTTTATACTTATAATACCTATGTACACAGTAAATATGAATACTATATAATATAATTGTACAAAAATGATGTTAATTTTAAATGGTAATCGCTAAATACTGTGTTTTAGTTGGTAGAAGATTATTCAAGCAAATACTATAACATGTTTGATGTGCAAATAAGGGTACTTTTGAGTGATTACGAGAAAGAACTTATTCATTGCTGATTATGTAATCTCTCATCCTTTTTTCTTTATCCTCTTACGAGTTGACATTCAATTTTAATTCTACTTTATACATATGTATGATTTTAAATTGAGTCATTGTTTGTTGAATACGTTTTTCATTCGAATATTAATAAATAATAACATAGTGTCTAATATAGACTTTATCAACTTAATTCAAATATCAGAAACACTAGTAAGAAGATTGTATTTAATTTATTACTGACTTTTAAACCTCTTATTATTAGTCATTTTTAATTTTAATTTAAAATATAAGGAAGCGTCTATTAATAACGAAAGGATGATTTTTTAATTTTTCTACTTCCATCTCTACTTTCCTTTTTTTTTACTTTTACTGACTTAATTTTTCGGCTGATAATTTTTATTTTATTTTATTTTTTTAATTGCAGTAGATTAATTAACATAATAACAAATTATAAATAAATAGATTTATTTTACGAATGTAAATATTTCATAATTAAATAAAAAATATAATTTTAAATTATAATTTAAAAACGTTGATTGTAGTCCATGTGAGAGATAGATATTCTGGTATTGAAATGACAAGAAAACAAAGATAATTCTCATCAACAATGTTAAAGTTTTCCTCATTTCAATTAAGTTAAATTCATTCTTACAGTAGGTTATATGAAAACAATGTCGATATTCTGCGGGTGGTTATTTCTTTATTATTGATCAAATGTTACCATAGATAAGATAGGTCAATGTGAGCGAGCACTCATTGTCAGTAGTTTCTTGTTGCGCTATGATTTAAAGTACTATAAGCAGAAATATGGTTACTTGTTACTTTGGTATCTATAAACTGAATCTGATAATTATAAAAATTCAGTCGTCTTTTTATTTATAAATGAACAGCCAACCATTCTACAAAAATATATGTATCTTTTCACAATATACAGGTATGTAGAAGCTACATTTGCGCAGAAAACACGTAACGACTAGGCAATATTAACGATTGTTAAAACTAGGTTAGTATAACACTCTATACTGACGCATCGACTGCATAGAATGCAGTTGCAACAACGAGACGAGAGCCAGTGCATCCTTTGATGCAACCAGCACTGGAGCAAATATCAGCTTTGTACTATTATGAAAGTTTATAAAGTTTTTACAAATAACAAAAAAGATAACATTTTTGTGGTATTAGTGCACCGTTACATTGGAATTATTTTGTGTTTAGTGAGGTTTAATAGTTTATTATTATTAAATCTTCTAGTGAATATGATATTTATTATTTGTAAAGTGTTATGCATTTGCTGTTATCTTTGGATGATGGTATTCTCAATCAACATTTAGTAGTAGTGTGTGTAAAAAGTGTTTCCCCATCTGGAATTTTTCATCTTCGGGAATCGGAAACAGGAAATTGTAGTTCCTGAGAATTCCCGAAGAAAATATTTCATGAACTTATAATTTCATTGAAATAGGTTGGTAATTCTGATAACGCACAGTGCATTATAGCATCCATAAAAATTTAAGATTGGTAGTAAATAAATATAACTAATTAATTAATATTAATTAATATAAAAGCGGTGAAAATTTGAACATATTATGTAGATTGCGACAGTAAATTGTAGATTAGCTGAATTGTATGAAGGACATTTTTTATGAATTAACATTTACTGAAGATTATTTTATTTCTATTACCTTTTTTGTTCGAATGGCGGTTCGTATGAAAATGAGAAAAAATGGAATGAAGCACACTCCGGAGGTAATTTTTCACGCGAAAGGGTATGTTCTATCCACGATTTAAGTGGTACCTTTTTGGGTGTTTATTTCCAACTCTACTGAGAGTCAGTGGACAAAGTATGAAAACTTTATTAATTTTTCTTCTATTTGGCAAATTTTAATTTAACTAGCGTGAACTACAGATGTGTAAAAAAGTTATAAGTAAAACTAAAATGATATTAGAAATTTTTAATAAAATTAATTCAATATATTGTAATGAATTTACTTCGAATTTGGGGAATACATATTTGTTAAATAAATTAAATTGACATACTCATTCTTGCCCATAAAAAATTAAGAAAATGAAATGATTGTATAGTATTTTTTGGCAAGTAAAATATTAGTGTGTCTACACTGCACATATACATCTAATAATCTAGATAAATTTATACTAAATTTTCTGGAAATTCTCTGGAGGAATCATAAAAACTACAGATGAGTACTTTAAATTATTTATGATACTTCATGAATTTGGTCATATAATTAAATACATTCGTACATATTACAATCCTTACGAATATATTACGTACCTGCCTTGGTTACATCAAAAGTTTAAAGTTTCTATCATATCTATATATCAGTCTTTATCTAACAAATTTAAAAAAAATCTACATAATACATCACATTTCATTAATTTTACTCATAGAATGTACATTAAGTTAAAAACGCTTTCTATTAAAGTTACTTTGAGAGCTGTAATTAACTCAAACGAGTTTGACTTCAAATAAAAAATCACACCTGCTTTAAACTTTAAACTCTATCTCACAGAAAAAAATATGAATGACTTTAAATTGCAGCATCTGAAATAACAGTCAACTTTGTAACTACGTTACATAATCATAATTATTTAATGAAAAGTTAACACAGTTTTAATATAAAATCACATGAGATGAACATTGCAGCTCTTAATAAAGTTTAGTGACAATTCGTTTTTGCTTTGTCCCTACGTTTCTATCCCTCGTTTAATTTTTTTATATACTTCAGAAGAGCAGTCCAATTAGTAGCTACATTAAAAGATATAATTCGCATTCTTGGATGTCTGCAAGTTGAGGTCATAAATGACATTTCTTTAATTTTCTAGAAGTGGATGCTTTCGTTTTTTTTAATAATATTAATTAGTTCTTTCAACGGGAATATTTTCGTTAGGTAAATATACTGGCTTATAAATGTAATAAGAAGGGTTGGTAAATTGTTCTACTAAATGAAAATGCGAATTTGATATGAAACAATAATATTTCGTAATATGCTCAACTATTTATCAGAATAATTGTCATTTAATTATTTTATAGTTAATAATAATATGTTGTCGTTTAGGGTAAATAGGTAAATAGCTATAAATTTTTTACGGAATTTAAAAACAGTAAACATTATCGTAAAGAAATAAATAAAACATCTTTTAATATTTCAATAAAATATTAATGCAAATCAATAAAATGGAATTTAGAAATAAACAACATAGTTAAAATCAATGGTGGTGAAATGATGCTACTGATTTTTGAGAGTTTACAAGAGGTAAATGCAAAAAAGACTTTTTTTTCATTCTATTTATATTGTACTTAAACTTAAAATACTGCACTTAAATACGAAATACTACTATATACTTAGGTAGTAACCACCGTTTGAGAATCACTATCCTAGTAAATGGAATATACATGTTGTAACTGTATCAAGGCGGTTAGAGCGACGGCCGCAATGTTCTGTCATTGGTTGATTTGATCATATCCGCGTCACTTTTGACGAGCCGTATTTGCATTTATGAAACCCACAAGCACGAGGGTGAGTTCTAATCAACACACGGCGGAAGCGGTTTTGCTTATCTGTTATAGAATTGCGCGTGATTAAATATCAAATATTGTAGAATATCTCAAATGAACCTATTTAATTTTAACTTATAATTAGAGTTTAAATGTGATTAGTACAATTTAGTGAACATATTTAATGGAATTGTGATAACAGAAATATATTGTAAAAGGAAGTCTTTTTTACATCAATGTTATTTCAGATACTAACATAAAAAATTTAATCTTCATAGAAATTTTTCGCTCGAAAGCCCAAGACCATAGAATTAGTTTAGGCTATTTGATAATTGCATTAGGTCAAATTCGTTTAAAAAAAGGTATTTTTTTATAAAATGTATACAAGTTAAAAGGATGTGGTTTTTAAAAAATCCGCTGCGGCAACATGCTAGTCAATAATAAATTAATATAGTTATAATAAATATATAAAAACAAACTTGTTTGTTTAAACGTCAAAAATTTTTATTTAAGAAAAGGTAATCGCAAGCTTTCGATTCACAGAATCATCGTCAGGCTATTAATAAAGATTTATATTCATGTGAATATTATTGAGATAACAACATCGTTCTCAAATTTAAATCTTTATTAATAGCCTGACGATGATTCTGTGAATCGAAAGCTTGCGATTACCTTTTCTTAAATAAAAATTTTTGACGTTTAAACAAACAAGTTTGTTTTTATTTATATTTAACGTCACTACTATTATATTATTATAATAAATATATATTCACAAATATAATATATCGTGAATAGTAAGAAAACAATAAATCTTTTTTAACTATTGGTTTGTAAACAATATAAAACATATATTAAATTGAAGCTTGAGAAAATAAAAGTTGAAAGTCACATTGTAACTATCATTACTATAGTACGAATTAGTTTAGTTATATGTCTAGAAGACAATTCTGTCTACACAAAATAAAAATATAAATAATGCTGTATCATTACAACGCTATCTTTGTACCTGGATAGTGAAACACGATTCTTGAAAGATGGGAATTTAAATTCTTTTTGCTCCTATCTACTATAAGAAAACATATTTTTATGTACTTATGTGTAGGTTTTTAGTAACTATATCTTTAAATTTTAATAGTAACAATTTATTTTTATTTTATGTACATTTATGTATTCTTTTTCAAACATGATATCCTATTTATTGTCAGTTGTATTTATGTAGATAAAATGTGTTCCTTTGACATTGTTAAAATCTAAAGTAGAAATAAAATTCATTAAAATGATACCATAGTATGAATGATGTTATCATACCTAACATAAAAATCACATTAAAATTTTCGTTATTATTTCAGTTGTTAAAAAGCCGAAAAATGTTTACTTACGAAATATTGATTAAATAAATAAAATCATGGATGGACCAGTCCTAGAACCATCAGCTCTTTTGAATCATTTAAATCTTTTTTTTAATTGTAATTCTGTTACATGATCTTATTTATTTTTTTATATTTTTATTTTGTAGAAATGGAAAACTACCTCTCTACTATATTTATTGTAAATTTTTCTCATATAGTCGTCATAATTGTCCTTAGATTTACAAGCTTGTAATTAAAACAAGTTTATTTTTGATAGATGTATGTATTTTTTATTGTTATCAACAGAAAAAAACTTTATATTATATATTTTAAAAAATTGAATATACTATTGAAAAATTAATCATATCGACGTTAAATTAGTTATGTTTCTGAAATATCGTGGACACATTCATACAAACATAATATTACTAAACGTGGAAATCGAGTGAAAAGAATATTTTTTCTCTCTACGACCGGGATGTTAAAAAGAGTTATTACAAATAATATAATCTTGAATGCAGTTAAAAATGAGATTTAAAATTGTTTTTAATATATTGATAAATAAATGAAATATTCAGCAATTTTTTCTTATAATAACTTAACTAACTAAATATAAAAAAATTGAAAAATGTGACGTACAGAGATTTTGTATAGGATGTGCATTGTACATAAAATACGTATTTATATTCAAATATTTAATCTATATATGCATTCAATAATCAAGAGTTGATAAATTGATAACCATAACCAATTCCTCTTATTAACTAAAACCGCACTGTTGAAATAACGAGCAGAACTATACGGTTCTCTTGATATAATGAAGTATGCCACACTGTGTGAAATTCAAACACTAATTGAAAAGCACTAAATATGCAAAAACGCTATGATATGTCCATTCCGTATTTACCTTTTATCCCCTCCCTGGAGGATTCTTTCAGACTGGCCATCTGCATCTTCCTCTATTTATGTTAGTGGACCGCGTGTGTAGGGTTATATAACACTGACTGTGTTTACCGATATACATATCATGTTACGTAAGGGTTTTTTAATTAAAAACGTATAGGTTTGTTTTAGAATCAGCCGAGTGTTCTATTTGCCTAGCTCTTGAGCTTTATATAAAAAGTATGTTTTGTGATGAAGAGTGTTTTTCAGTTTAATTAAAGTTAACATTTTGTAGATGTTTATGCTTTTTGAGATTTTTGAATGGTGGAAATTATAAGTGCACTTTCTACATGTTTTATCATTTATTTATATGGTCGTTTTTTTGAATAATTAACAAAAAAGTTTAAAGAAATCTTTTGTTTTAGAAATTATCATGTAATGCTATTAATAAATGCTGATTCAAATAATAAATAATAATAGTAAAATTAAATGTTGTACAAAAAATTAAATGAGTAATCAATGTATAAATATTAGTTTTATCTAAAAAATTGTCGTTTTTGAAATTGTGATGTAATAAATGCTATTAATAAATATGAAATAATAATTTATATAATAATACTAGCTAGGTTTTCTGGGTGAATGTCGGAATGTTACTGAACATATATTTTTTTGTCGGAATATCGCATTACTTCTAATTTAAACGAAAATTTTCTTCGGCTTATATTGCATGACATTTTTTAACCCATGGATGTCGTTTCTATTACACAAATAATACGTACATTTCGTTGATGAGAATCAACACGTAAATGGTAAATGAATGAGACGTCCGTCGCTCACGTTGCATAGAAAAAAGTCTGTAGCGAGTTATCTATTAAATATACAGTGTGTTCCAGAATAGAAGTAATAACAGGTGTAATGAACACCAAATTTGAGAGCATTAAAAAATTAAAATAAAATAACATTTTCAATAAATTAAGCAGATATTTTATTGTGAAGTCAAATGTAGGGTCGAAAACAACAATAGAGACACATTATTATTTAGTTATTAAGTTGTTTCCAACCCTACTTTTACTTCACAATAAAATATCTACTTAATTTATTGAAAATATTTTTTTTGAATGCTTTGAAATTCGGTATAGGGTTACAAAATTGCATTCTAAACAAACTTTCTTAGTGAATTTTTTTTTCATATTTTGAAAAATATAGGTAGTTTGTTCTTGGTTATTTTTACAACGTTGCTTATAAAATACCCTGTAAAAGATCAAATCAACTAATTTTTGGTAAACGTTAGTTTTACATCAAACAGGACTCGATCCCCAAATGTCAATTTTTTTAAGGTTATTGAAGACTTAATCGTGTATGAATCTTAAAAATAAATATATATATACTATAAGTACTGTTAACTAAGAAGTTGACCATAATACTACTATGAGAAAATTTTCTATTATAAAAAAATCCTATTATCTTTAGTCACTGTAAATTTCAATAATTCTTCAGAAAAGGAACTTGAAGTTATTATTTATAATAATGGACTTCAAATAAAACCCCAAGGCACACAAAACGTATATAGCCAAGCAGCAGTGCACACATAGCAACAAGTCTGGAAAAGAAAATTATGCAAAACTCTGGACACAAAAAAGGAACGGGGAAACATGTCCATTATAACAAAGTCACTTTGTGTCGCCTTTTTAAGGGTGCTTTTGAATGGACATATCGTAACCTGCGGGGCAACAGGCGATATTCTAACTTCATTATATGGCTGCCTTTTTTGGAGGGACTGTCGGTACGCATATGCATGTTTCAGGACGTAATGAATTTATTCCACACTCTTGTTTTTATAATGAGGTGTGATGGCGGTGGCGGTGCAATTCGACCAGGTGAAATTGAATATTCGTTGTTAAATTAGTTTCTTTTGTTCGTCGGTTTTTGTTTGATGTCGTGCGATTTTCCTTGTGCGCTTGTTGCATTTTTCGTTTGAAATGTGTTTTCCGTAAAAGCTTTTGTGTGAAACTATATATTGTATAAAATGTACAAATGGCTGTATATTTGCTGCGAGATGGCAGAGGTAACAGTTATTTCAAATAATAATTTACCTTCGATTTCCACACATATTTTTTAAGATACAAATACACAGCTGAAGTCTACCAGATTCCAAAAATAAATAAATCGAATTTCAATGTAATTTTATATTTATATAAGCTTAGTAAAAGTTAATTCTGCGTAAAGGGAAATACAAAAGATACAATACATTGATATTTACCAAAAATATCAAAAACATTTCAATGAATTATTAAACGAAATATATTTTGTTATGATCAAAGAAAAATGAAAACTTACTATTATTCAAGATCTACTACTATTCAACTACAATCATTTTAATTCGAAAAAATAAGTAAAAATAAGAAAAAAACATTGTTTTAAATATTTTCTATTTTTTATGACACAGATTTCATACTTTAGGATCCAATATATACCTACCTCTAGCTTTTCACCTTTTATTGTAAGTTAAATTGTTCTTTATTATCACAAAAAGGTGTTCAAATAGGTGAAAGGCAACATTGTTTTTTTTACAAAATTCGTTTACCGTGGTAGTTGCGTGGACAGGATTTTTAATATTAAAATTATCTTATTATGATTTTAAAATTTTTTATCTTTTCAACTTAATTAATGATGTAAACTATACCTATTAAGATATGAATTTGAATGTGTATTTTTTATTTAAATCTTAACAATATATTTCCAACTTTAGTTCTTAACTGCTTTCAGAGATGGCTCTCAAGTTGGTAACTCATTAAAATATTTTAATTACGCTCAAGGTTGTTGTAGTGGTTCCCGCTGATTGTAGCAGTGCAGTGGAGTGTTGAGGGTAAATCTCCCGTCGCGTGGCGAGCATGAATTGTCTGGGGAACAGAGATCGTAACGGGAATGATGAGCGAGAGTGGAATTAAAATGTTCCCAGGTCATAACGAGATCTACAAATTGTATATTAGTTTTTGTTGTGAGTTATTCGCAGGAAAGCGATTTTGTAATTATGCCATGTTTAAGTTTTATGCTGTATAATAAAAAAAAAGTTAATTAAATTGAAAGATTACTGTTCTAGAAGTGTCTATGGCTTCATTGGTTGAGCACTGTGATTTAATTGTAAATGTAATTTTTGACGCAGTAATAAGACTTGTGTTCACGAGTGAACTAGTTTAAAAGAGCGCTCCTACACGAGAACTAAAGGAACTAGTTCGTATGCGCTCCGCTCTTTTAGTTCAATAGTTCCCGATACACTTCAAATACATTGTTCTAAAAATGAGTTTGTACGATTTTTATGTTTAATAATTTACGTTTGCAATACTTTATTACCAATTTTGAATTTTTTTTTTGGTTACATGAATGCAATATGTAAAAACACGTGATTTTTATATGTATTATTTTATGACAATGAACAAAAAGGAATGTCACAGATTTCAATGAAATTGAAATATATTGCAAAAATTGCTAAATAAATAATATATCAAAATTTTCATACATTATGTATCGAGGGTTCGATTAAAAAATAAATTATTATTACAAATATATACTTTTAAAAATACCGATCTTGTCTATAAATTAATAACGAATTTTTGCAGCAGTTTGCATTTCTATAGTTTGATGAAAAAAATATCAATACAAAATTACTAATTAAACAATTTAATAACTACACCAATTATTTTTCTTAATATCAATGCAAAATTCAGTATAAATATTATTAATACAGAGTTTTCAAAGGTAGCACTATTGATAATTCAGAAAGTCGTACCACTTTATTTATAATGCTTCAGATGAGAATTACTGATGTAAATATATATTTAATTTTCTTTGCCTAATTATCCTCTTCAGTTTATTTAAATCACTGCAGAAATCTTAAATAAAGTCCATTCATCTTTACTATTATATTACTTATAGATTACAAAGTTACACAATAACTTAACTTGACTGCTTTTATGCACGCCGTGCCGTTACTTATTGATATGTAAATAAAACAGATGAAACGATCTTTCATCAATTAACTCCTTGCCGTGTACAAAATATCATTTTATTTAATTAGCAAATGTAATCAGCAGCTACATTCACGTTTCTGGCAAATACCAAGACTTAAATCATCCAATATATGCATTATGCATATATTTGTCTGCAGAGGCGTTTCATTTACGATTTTATAGGGTCTATTTCTAGTTGATAATAGCTTAAAGAAAAATGAAAAATGAATCTAAAATTAATTATAAGGTATCATTTAGATATTTTTTAAGAATCTAATCATTCTCATCTATCCTACTTACATTTATTAAAATAATTTATTGTATAATACTGAACTGTTCGTATTATTAAATATAGCTGTGTCTGTAAGGTTCATACAAAATATTATTTTCTATAAAAACAATTATATTTATTAAGGATCTACGTAGGTTTAAAAAAATTATGCATATACACTAGGGTGGTCCTTATATGGGGTTAGGATGAATTTTGATCGGGCTGCCCCCCAAATCAGCTCCAAATAATTCAAAAAGAATGTGGAAAAAATTTCAGCCCTCTGTCTTAAAAAATTTCCATTACCAGAGGGGGGTGATTTTCCCATTTAAAATACACGCGTTTTTTTTATTTTTCTTGCGTCTAGAGTGTCTTAAACTCTTTCTAAAAATCTAGAATAATCATGAAAGCATCCCTGGTGTTCCATATCTTAATCGATAAAGTAAACTTCTGATTCAACGTTGACAGCTATAAGAGAAAATAAAAATACAATTTTTTTTGTATAATTTATGGATAATTTTGTCAAATAAACGTTTGACAATGAAAATATTGATCTTGAAATAAAAAATTTTGATTTTAAAATTAAAATTGAAAAAAAAAATGGTCGCGCAAGTTAGAAATTGATATGGAATGACCTTTTTTGATTTCAGAATTAATTTTTTATTTATTTCAAGATCAATGTTTTTATTGTAGAACGTTTTTCTGACAAAATTATCCAGAAATTATACAAATTTTTTTATTTTTATTTTCTTTGGTGGAATAACCCAATGACCCATATAGCAGACAACGTTGTATCAGAAATTTACTTTATCCATCAAGATATGGAATATGAGTACCAGGGGTGCTTTCATGGTATTCTAGATTTTTAGAAAGAGTTTAAGACACTCTACATAGTACGCAGGTCTTTGAAAAATCGAAAAAACACGTGTATTATAAATGGGAAAATCACCCCCCTCTGGTAATGGCCATTTTTTAAGATAGAGGGCTGAAATTTTTTCCACATTTTTTTTGAATTATTTGAAACTAATTTGGGGGGCGGCCCGGTCAAAATTCGTCCTAACCCCATATAAGGACCACCCTAAATTATACACCCAACATTTTTTTACACGGCAGACACTGCTATCAGAGTTTTGTGGAAAAAAGTGTATTTGTTCTTCTTTGTGGACCGTGTTATTTCAAAATCGTGTAAAAAAAGAGTTGGGTGTATGTCCTTAAATGCTAATTGTAAGTATAATACGATATTTAAATACACTTGCTTATTTTTAGTTGTATTCTACGTCACCATTTTCTTTCATTTAACTTTTTGATCAACATTCCATTTTTAAGGGTGACAGATAAAAATACGAGACTATGATAAAAAAAATCCAATTGAATCTGAAGAAAAAATTACTTTGCAATATACAATCGTAATTTATAAATATTTATTCAGAGGTACCATAAAAACCTTTGCATTTAAATTGGAGCGCTTAAAATCAAAAACGGACAATCGCCATTTTAGTGAAAATTTAATTTTGATATCTATCTATATAAAAGTTTGCTCTCTATCAGAATTTTCAATTACTTTCTAATAAAAACAGACAGAAACCCTATTATTTTAATATGAAATGTGGCATGTTTGGATATGTGCAACTATATATTTGAAATACAATAGATGCTGTATTGGAAAATCATGTTGTTGGTTTATTATGTTTATAAAACAATATTTTATTCTTACCCCTTTGCTCCATTATATAACGCTACCACTGCAAATATATAGACATATATGTAATCTAACGAAATGGCGTAGTGTCAACTACAGATATATTCGACAAATATTCACGTAGTTGCTAATGACAGAGCCTGTTTGATGCCAGTACAACCACGGTGTTTATGTATTTAGATTGAAGTTTGATTACGTTCTGACAAGTTTGTCTATGGCAAATTTAGAATTGTGTCGAATTAGTGTTGACAGGGGAGAGAGTTGGTTTGTCGCCAGTATTCCCAGTTGGCGTCTTGACGAGAAGAAGGGCCCGTGTCTTGTAGATAAATTGTTGAAACAATAAATCCATAAAATGTTGAGTACCTATATGTTTAGATATTAATGTTAGTAGATCGTAACACTGAATTTCTTCATAATGCAATGAATATAAAATCTTTGTTTTAACCAAGCGTTTAGCTAATATATATTGACAGATTACGCCTAAAAATATGTATTTTACTTTATTCATATACACATGCATACAAAGTTTACTTAAAGCAAGATATATTATTGTTCTAAAAATATTTCTAAAAACAGATAATTTATTATTAAAAAAATATATATAGTTGGATAAAGATTATAAGTATTCTGATATAAATAAAATATTGTTTTTAATATTATATATTATTATGTAACAATGATTATTTTGGTCCAATGGGCTTTATTTTCTGTGCATACATTCATTATTCATATTTTTTTTAAATATCATACTTACCTACCTTATGTATAGACTATTTTTTTTAAATATCTAAATATAAATAAATATAAAATAATTTTGGCCACTAATAAGTATTAATTATGAATGTCATTGTTTTCCTCATAATATATCGATTTTCGGTTATGTTTGTGTTCTCTTCTTGTGATCCAACGTGTAATTGTAAACTTCAGAATCATTTATTTATAAATAAATCAACAGAAATTTATAAAGATGAAGATTGACATCGATATGTGTTTAAATCATCGGACTACACGCAAAGAATATCGAAACTTCAAATTTTTTACTTTGGTTTTACGCATTGGTTTTGTATGAAATTTTGATGAATGTATTTCAAATCTCTTAATAAGAATAAAAAAAAAATTTATAAAAAATGCCAGACAAATTAACCGAAGGATCTCAAAAACAAAAAAAATCTATTATAATATGTTTGTTTTTTGCATTAATCTGCTGAAAAATTAATTGTTTAGTTTTATTTTAATCTGACTTAACAGGAATAATTACAGAATTATTTTATAGAACAAAATTGTTTGTGCCTGAAATTAAAACAAATATCTATATTTATTGTCAAGTCTTTTATTTAAAAAGCTAGTGTTAAAAACTTCACAATAATTGTATTATACAAAATCGTGTCTGAATAAAGTTTTTATATTTAATTTTCAAAATAATATTAACTCCATCAATTACTCTACGACAGGCCTGTATATTTTCCTCGTTATGCAGCAGCAGCTCTTGCAGTTTCATATGTATTATGTCGAGATTAGGAAATGACGTACAGATCTTAATTTGTTGTGTATTGACTGACTGGAATGTTGAATGTATAATGTCTTGCATCTACACAGAGATGACACAAACACACATACACAATACATATATAATATGTTTGTATACGTGTATGTATATATAAATTATTACGTACGTATTTCCTACTCTCGCTTTCCTGATTGTAATTAAATAGTATACAGTAGTTCAGTGGAATTCAAAATGTTTAATGATCATTTAAATGTATCTAAGTATTTAATTGTTAATCGTAAGATACATGTTCTAATGTACTATACTATACTGCAAGTATTTAAAATGTGCACTGAAAATGTATAATTTATACAAAAAATTGAATTTAGTTTACTAAAAGGGTACAATTATCTTAAGTAGATAATTGTATAATTACACATTTATTATGACGTAATAATCACGTTAACCCTAATACAAACTTTACATGTAATTTCCAACAGAATTGAAAGGAATAGTTTTCTCTATTGGATCACATTAACTAGAAAAATTATAAACGATTGTTAGAAAATAATATAGATGTTTTTTGTTGCAAAAATAATTTAACTTTTGATGTCCGTCATTTTTACATTACAAAGAAATCCCAAAATTACATGCATCTAGATTTTCGATTATCAATCCACAATTTTTTTTATTCTTTTGATCTGGAAAATGGGCGCCAAAAACATGAAAAATAAGTTTGCTGCTTTAAAGGACGATTGCTCTGAAAGCAACTAATTTCCAAATTTTCCATTTCTTAATATGAATAGATATTTTTTTATTGTGCTAAAACGATGATTCTATTAATTAAAAACTTCAATCAGTATCCGTAATTTAAATTATACACTATACATTTTACCTACATACTCCATAAATAAAAAAATAATATGGTACGAACACTGTACCTACTATTATCTCTGCATGATGTCATTTACTATCTATATAATTTAATAGTGTAATGGAATTGTGGATAGATAAATACAATATGCATATATAGATGTTTTATTAATGAAATAAAATAAAAAGTAATTCAAAGCATTAAAATAACTGTTTCAGGAAAACTGCCCTATATGTATTTTAATTGAAATTAAAGTATCGGCAAGACCTTTTGTAGTACATATTTTTGTTTGATCATTTTCATTTTACTAGTAACTACATTCCTATATAATCTTTAATGTTTCCTTTATTGTGGTTTAAATATAATAGATGTATTGATAATGCATACACAGTATTAATCCATCAAAAACAAATTTACCACAATACTAATACTTTTGTTATCATAATTTTATGCATATTACGTATTAATTAGTTAGGTATTTTTATTTTATTTATTTTTGGGTTGCCAAAATAGCCATCGCCGGGGGCGCAAGGTCCAAGATCATTGTGGGGATTCAAAAATGAGTACTAACGTTATTTTTAAGAGCCAGCAAAATTAACGTGACAACGGGGGCGCAGCAAACTCTTGCTACGCCACTGCCCCAACCTTCTCGTAACAAGTTTGCGCCCTTAAAATGCGTTAAAAACTTAAAATTTTATTTTTACAACAGGTCTACTATTGATCCACCATTTCCTATATTTATGCCAAATTTCAGGTTCAATAGCTGAAAGGTTGTGACAGACACACAGTTGATTTATTTTTTCCCTTTTTCTAAGTTCAGCATGAAACACTAGAAATAAAAAAAAACTATAAACATAAATTAAATTAAATAGCATACTACACTTAAATAGTGGATTTTAAGAGTTTCTTTAGAAAATTTAGTAAACATATTATCAACATTATAAACTATCGGAAAATGTAAATACATTTTATTAAACTTTCACCTTGGTGTTAAATTTTCAGTTCAAATTAATATTTCAACAACATATTTCGCAATCCTAAATTTGACCCCTCTTTAGATCTTACATAAAACATACTTAAGTATATTTCAATGATTCTTTTGTTATCATATTTTATATAAAAATTCCTCCAACAAGAAAAAATCCAATATACATCACATTATCTTATTTACGCATATCTTGAAATTGCTCAAGTATAAATTCCAATAGTAAAGACGTAGCGATAAATACTTTTGTATGCAACAGGAGTGACCTGTCCCAGGTGTGGGGTAGGACGAGTAGAAGCATCTAACATCTGTAGTGTGAGTAAGAGGAGAGTTCGATAAAAATATCAACCAAAGAATAGAACGTGATTGAATCGTTGTATACGTTTTGCACGCACGTTTGCATCCATTGTGGTTGCACCGTGAGGCCAGGTTATCGCAGAAAATGTAATTTCAAACCCATTAAAGCTCGATTGTGCGTTCATTTTGGACCAAGTCGGTTAGGTGAGCTTCGAGATTATATCTGTAATGAAAGTATCGGAAAAGCTCTGCACGAAATTTTACAAATTTAATTTTTAAATATACATTCTATCTATAAGGTACTGGCATCAGTTATGGCCGCTATAAAAGCAAAGTTTACTGTTTTTGTGATTGATGGACTAGT
The DNA here is from genome assembly GCA_961205875.1 of Sialis fuliginosa. Classification (NCBI taxonomy): domain Eukaryota; kingdom Metazoa; phylum Arthropoda; class Insecta; order Megaloptera; family Sialidae; genus Sialis; species Sialis fuliginosa. The sequence goes on from OY540812.1 coordinate 17,766,198, forward strand.
AATTCTCATGAACTCATGTTATTAATAAAACAAGTAACTCTTTATTTAATCAATTTAATTACTGAAGTCCGCAAATATAGTTTGTTTTTAAATTATAGCCAATTATTTTGTTTATGTTTTTTCTCCAGTAATGGAAAAAGTAAAACCAGTAATGAGTACGCAGTGATGAACACTTGCTAATGATTATAAAATGATAAGTACTACGACACAAAAGATATAAAAGAAAGAATCGTCAAGTTTGAAACAATGTAGAGCAATTGCTATGATAATATAATAATAATAAATAAATTATAATATTAATTAGTTTAAATGTCCATCATTCTAACACCTATTGGCCGATTGTCATCAAATCACGCTGTAAGACAGTTAAATGTATATAAATTAACATTCAGAAATAGTAGTAATCAAATATCAACAAATATTTCTAGTTTAGTATATTTATTTAAAAAATAGTCATTATCGGGGTCATATCCAAGACTATTGCCGGTACCTTAAATATATTTAATTCGTGTGGATTATAAGAAATATGGAAAATAGGCGTGATAAATATATTTATATTAATATGACACTTTTGGAAATCATTATGTATCAGAACAAAATTATGATCAAATTGTATTTTATATTAAATTTTATTTATAATTAGTGTTTAATTTTTTAAAGATAATTAGTTATTAGTAATAGTAAATAAACTATATAAAACTAAATTGCACATAATGTAATGTATGCTTTTAAGTTTTATTGATTGTATTGTAGTTTTTTCTTCTTTGTAAAAATTAAATATAAAACACTTTATAAAAAAAACACATTGATTTTTGATGTCGTTTATTAATATTTACTTAAAAATAATAGTGATAAAAATCAATTACGTACATATATTTTTCATGCATACAAGAATTTATAATTTCATAGTATAATTCAGCTATGTAATATACATATAAAGAAAATTCACTAGCTCTTTATTTTGTCATTTTATTTAATTAGTTCATTTTCTGTTTCTATTTTATCCATTTCTTCTTGATATTTCTTACAGAAATTAAACTTTATAAATTTGCAGATAGTTTTGAAAATAGGTGCAGATGCTTTAGCAATTTTACATAGTTTTTCATCGATAGGACCATTATGTGCACCTGCTTCAATAACGTTTCCAACATGTTTCGCTATAGTTCCGGCATGTTTAAGGACCTACAAAATATACAAAATAAAAATAAAACACATTTAAATAATTAAAATGAAATAGTAATATAGAATAAACTGTAATGGTTTCTAACTTTTTTAATTTACTAACAATCCTTGTATAATTATGGCTTCACAATTTAATTAATATAAACTGATTCTAATTTAATATGTTATAAGACGAAACTGGTATAAAGATGAGATTCATTCAAATGTAAAAAAATAATATTATTTTGGTAGCATCTGGTAAAATATAAAACCGGGTTAATAATTAAAATTAATAAGTTAAAGTCATATTAGTTTAGTTGAAAAATAAAATAAAATAAATTTTTCATTATTGTTACTTACTCCCCATCTCCTTTCTGCGTTTTCTTCTTCAACTTGAGGTTCTTCCTGAACTTGAGGCATAGCAAATATAACTGATAACACTAGAGAAAATGCTACCGCAAATACTAATTGGTGTTTATAAATCATTTTTATAAATTTATTAAATAATTGAATATTTACAAATATTCGGATAAAATACTATATCAACTCTTTAAATTTCTATTCAGAATGCATATTAAATTTAACTATTATAATGTTTTTTATATTTTAATCAATATGTTAACCACATTATGTTTGAATCATATCCTTTATTTACCTTTATTATCAATTAAGTCAGTTATAATAAACAAATGGATGTCAACTTTTTTCTTCATGCTAATTTTTAAAAACTTTATGTTCAAAATATCAAGATTTTTACTAGATTATTTAATACAATACCTATACTTAATGGCAATGTGAAAAAGTAAAAAAATTTTTGATTTATTTTATGACCAAAAAATATTCAAAATATCTACTAGTTCATGTCTGATAGATCAAGTCTAAAGTGTTTATTAAGACATATTATTTATTATTATAATACTCAATATTTAAATTTACTTTTTGAACTGTAAAAAATATTTAAATATTCCGATAAATATCATCAATATGTATGCATGTTTATTTTTTTATATAGGTATTTCTACTAATTCTTCTAACATAATATAAGTATAGATAATAGGTCTGATATTAAAGCAAATAGATATTTTATTTTTTTATCCATTCTATAACTAAATTTTATTAAAAATATAATTGCATACAATATAATATACTACACTAGTGTGATAACTATGTATATTAAGAAGACTTATTAATATACATATTTAAAATTGATCAAGTTATGGTTTCTTTATTTTCCGAGCTAGATCATCATCATCTATACCTGCAATGTCCTTGTATAATCTTCTATATTTCAACTGAAAAAACAATACAGAAATAATACAGAAATACCTACTACGTAGGCTGAGACCTCTTATCAGAAATAGTGGGTAAAGCAAAGAGAAAACAATAAAATTGTATACCAACGATTCAATTTAATTTTTTCTACAATGCTTTAGTTAACATAAAAATAGAAAATAGATTATCATGTATTATAAGTATATTAGACTTATTAATGTATCTACTATAATATCAGTGTGTAAAATATTTTAATTTAAGTTACCTTGATTTGAAATAGAATTTTATTACTTATATTAAAATATTTTTAAAGTGTAGTATTATAATTAAAAAACAACATAATATGGAAAATTAAAAATAATCCACGAGATTGAACAAATACCAACAAAAACATTAAGAAAAATAATACATGTAGGTATGACGTATTTTTATAACAAATAAGTGAACTATACTATCGTTCATTTGCTACAATATTTACATAACTCAAAAATTGTGATTTTGAGAAGCCACGTGTAAAATTTTGAATTGGTATAACTTGATAATTATTTTCAAATATATTTATGCTCTCTCGTAGTTAGTTAAATAAGCTCAGATATGTCGTTCTTGCTATAAAAAGTATATGTACGAACGGTATTTATAATTATTATATTTATAATTTTTGAGTTATATTATTTGTTGTAGTTAATGAGCGACAAAGTTGTAACTGATAAACCAACACGATTATATTTTGCTTTGGGTAACTACATTCAAATACTTACAGCTTTTTTTAGTTTCAATTTATGAAACAATGTAGGTTCTGATATAACTATACTTAAAGATAATATAGCAATTAAACAAATAAGAAAAACTCTTATGATATTCATTGTAATATTCAAATTATCTTATTTAGCTGTGGATTACTTGACAAAACCAAAATTAAACTGCGTTGAATGTTATCAACGTCTTTTATATACTACAACAATAGGTAATAACATTTTTAATTTTGTATGTATGCGTATATTTCATTGACATTTCAAGAAATCAACTGCATAATTGACGATGCAAAGCAGTGTTTCTCAATCGTTGTTGGAAATATTTCATTGAAAAGAAAATATACATATAGTTTTATTTTAATATAAAACCATTCAATAATTTCGATTAAAGACAATGTAGCATGTATGTATATTACGATAGTATGAAAAAGATATGAAATAAATTTTTATAATTTTCAGTAAAGTTTCTCTAATATAACAATTATAATAATTATATGTAAACATAAAATGATCTGATTTATAAATTCATTTAAACAATTTATTATTTCTTCTACTTGAAGTAGACATAATTTTTTATAATTTTCAGTACAGTTTCTCTAATAATACAGTTATTCTTCTTCTTTTTCATGGGTTTTATGTCAAATGGATTTTCTCTTAATACAGTTATAATAATTATATCTAATCATAAAAGGATCTTATTTATAAATTCATTTTAAAAAATTATTATTTCTTCTGCTTGAAGTTGCTTACGGAACACATTTAATTATTTCAATACATGTTTCTCATTGGAATATTTTGCAATTTCAGAAATTGATATCCTCTACAAAAAAGATTCAATTTAAAGCTATTTAACATTTAACTTATTGTTAGAGAGGTTAAATTAAACATCATAATTTTTTTCTAAAAATATGTTTGTATTTTTGACTGCAGGGCTACATCCGATAGTCAATAATATAAATAATAAAAATAAGTAATATTAAAATTTATAAATTTTTGTGGTGTTTTAAATAAGTAAAATCACTTTTATTCTTACATTTTCATTTTTAAAATATATGTATTCAGTTAATTTTCTTATAATGTCTAAAAAATAGACTTTTAAATGCTACGAGAAACAAACAAAATTATTAGAATAGGTAAATGAAATTCGTTTTTTTAATTTAATTACCCGAATTTTCATTATTGGTCCCAGCAAACACATGAAAATTCATATAAGTACATACATATCGCATAGTTCCTGAAATAAATGTAAAAAAAATACTATACGAAATATGTTTGGAAAAATTTACTAACGTTATTCGTGCGTGTTAATAATATTATTTCATTTACTAAAATCTACTTTTTCAAAAAATGAAAATTTACATAATTACAATTATATTACTTTACTGAAAACAGTACCTAATAAGAAGTTATTTTTGTAAAAAATTGCAATTACTTACTGGAGGATCAATTATTTTTGATATCTTCTCTTTTCTGGTTGTATGGATTGTTCATTCATTTTGTTACAAATCGATACTGGAAAAAATATAATAAATTATACTATTAATAAATAAATATGAAATCATGTAGATAACTATTTCATCATTTTTTTGATTATAAACTGTTTTTACTTACTTATTGAAATGCTTCTGGTTTAACGTATTAATAAATAATTAGTATGACAGTAATAAAAGTTTAGAGTGTATTATTTGGAAATTATATTGTACACACTAAATTAATTGGATTAAATTTTTAATTAAAAAATATTAAATATTATTTAATTAATTAATTAATTAGATTTAATACCATGCGTAGAAAATATTCTTATCTACTTTTAGTAATTATAATATTCGTAGTATCAATTAATTCATTTGTTTGTTGTATTAATATGTTTATTTTTAGTAAGTACTTATTCAATTAATAAAATATTTAAGCGTAGATTCTTCTATGAAGTTATATAGTTCATTTTTTTAATATTTATGAGGAAAATGTGAGATGAATTTGAAAAAACAAATGACACTATATTTAAATGCGCCATACTTCATGACGCCGTTTTTCTTGGAAGATATTAAACTAAATGAGATTAACTTAAAATGTGTTTTAAAGCCCTTCCAACGATATACATACTGCATATATATTTTCATTATTAACTATAAAAACTAACTTTAATGTTTACAAAAATCTTCACTCATAATAAGTTAACTTTTGTTATAAACTCTTATAATATTTAAAGTTTACTTATTGTATTTTGTACTGTAATATATTAAATATAATCTTCATACTACTTCAACTTTTTTGTGAAACGTATATTTTATTAATTTCTCGTTTAAAGTAAAACATATTGATTGCTCGGAATGAAAATATAAAAAAATCCGTGCTCTTTAAAAACAAACGCATAAAAAAAGAAATAATTTAAATATTTTGTACGCTAAAATCAATAATTTTGAGCAAAAACAGATTTGGAAAAAAATTACAAAATCAAAAGCGCTCAAAGTTAGGTCTTAAAAACATTTATTAAATTTTATTTCATATCATAAAAAATATACATTTTAAAGAAATAATTTCCTATTATCATACATATTTCACCTACCAACCGTGAAAATGTTTTTTTAAAGGTAAAAAAAATGTTAATATTTCAGTAATGCCTAGAACAAGCTTATAAAAAATTGCACCTTCCTTCGTTTCTTATTTAAGAATATTTGCTCCGCGAATAGGCCAAGTTTTATTCTAATTTTTTACCCCCATTACATAATTTTGAAAAAATCATATTTAAAGGAATACCTATGTCAAAATTAAGACAAAAACAAGAAATATTTTTTAACTGCACATAATAATAATAATAATAATAATCTTTATTCTTTAAGTCCTTTAAGACATAGAAGGTGTCAATACAAAAAAAAGGAGAACAATCACGTTTATAACTTACATAAAGAAATAACAATATAATAATCAATAATACACTAGACATAAGATTATAATTTATGAGAAAAAAATTCTGCCAAATTATAATGGCAATGAACCAACAAGAATGTTTTTAATCGTTTTTTAAATATATTTAAAGGTAGTATTTTAAGTTCATCTGGTAGATGGTTGACAATTCTTATCGCGCTATTGTATATGCTTGTATTTAAAATCTGTAATCTAGTTTGCATCGGAGTAAAGTCGTCTCTGTTTCTAGTGTTATAATTATGTAATAATTTATATTTTTCGAACAGTTCTTTGTGGCTATGTAAAAAAATGGCACATTCATATATATATAAATGTCGGTTAGAGTAAGTATATTTAATTTTTTAAATAAAGGGCGGCAAGGTTCATAAGGACCTTTGTTGCATATTAACCGGACTATTCTTTTTTGAATTAAAAATAAATCTGAAATACCAACGGCGGATCCCCAAAATATAATACCATATGTTAAATTGGAATTTATATATGCGTAATAAATAGTGAGAAGAATATTGTCTGTGACGATTTCATTTAAAGCTCTAAAAAGATAGCAATATTTTGATAATTTGGTTGTTAGTAACTCTATGTGATTGCGCCATTTCAAGTTCTTGTCAATATTAAGACCTAAAAATTTGACGCTGTTGACAATGGGTATATCGTTATTACCGAAGGGAATACTGTTGAAGTTTTCACCGAAATCTCCAAATTTGATAATTTGGGTTTTTATTAATATTGATCATAAGACCGTTGCTATCAAACCACCGATTGAGCTTAACTACGCTTTCATTGAAAATATCAAATAATTCTTCATAAAGTAATATACGCGCAATTTATTCCTTTTTAACATTTGCTTTCATTTACACTTTATTCTTAAGTGTTTATTTTAACAACACAAGGAAATGTGTCGAAGTAATTTTAAAAAAAATTATTTTTTTTGCCATGAAAATCTTCTAATCAAGAAAATTTAAATCATTCCTTATAAAATTGATTTTAAAAGTTTCCTTGTTTCTTTTGATATACATGTCTCCCCTTTCTTTAATTTTAATATTCCGATTCCCGCGCAAATCCCAAGCCTATCGGTAGATGATGGTACAAGATGATCGTGTATGTACGTTTTAAATTAAGTACGTGTGTTGAAGCGACTGACGCGGGTTTAGCACCGTGAACGCTATGTAAATAGCGTGTTATGGGCTCTATATCATGTTTAGTGCGCCATTTCATAGAAATTGGCAACACTTGTACGATATACAGATCGTAGCATCTTAAAATCATTTAAGGATACATTGAATATTTGTTATAGACATATCAATTGCATGATATTTTGATGATACTCGCATATCGACCCTTAATAATCTAGGTACATTTTCAATTACACAACTAAACTGCGGTCATGGTGACCGCAATAGTATTATATCCCATAGAAATAGTTAATAGGAAAGATTAGAGGAAATAACCATTAAAACTTTTTTTACGTATTCATATTTTGTATTTATTTAAAATATTAACACAGAAAACTTTGGTAAAATTGACAAAACATACACATCAGTTTGAGTTTTATTTTATAAAAAAAAAACAAATCAATTAAGGAACTGATTAACAGGAAGGAAGACATTTTAGCAAAATATTCAAACTTTTTTATTAAATCTTATAGCAAATATAAAAATACTTGCATAACTACCTACCATCTTTCACTGTGACCGCGCAAGTGTTATTTTAACTGACAACAATTTCAAGAAGGGCCAAAATAAATTTTATATCGTAGCTCTAGTAAAACAGAATGAGATTTTTAGAAATTGTCTATTATTATCTAGATACGGTCACAGGAACCCCAAGCAGCACCGGGTTTAGGGGGGGCGAATCAGGGCGACCGACCGGGGCGCAAGGTCAGGTGGGGCGGCGTACAATGGGGTATAAGTGACTTTTTTGGTTTAAATCAGTGTACAGGCTGTAATTTTTGAGTAAACTTTTTTTTAATCTTTGAATTTTTTGTCGATCTGTTAACCCCGATTAAGAAAACAAATATAGCTAAGTATAAACAATGTTAATTTTTTTAAAATTCAAGAAAAATCGATTATTTGATAGCTGCTAACTAGCAAATCCGTATTCAGCAACCCAGAAAACCTTAAATAAGGTATTAGCTGAGATTTTAACTAATCAACTTATTTGTTAATTGATCAATTTTAATTTGTTAATAATAGGGGAACGAGGTCTCAACGATCTTAGCGCATTTGATAGTCTTAAAGTTAATGATGTAAGCTATATTTAAAAAAAAGTTTGGGTTTGTAGGATCGTGCCAAGCTGAGATATTAACTATTCAACTTATATTCAATTTATTTATTAATTTATCAATTTTAATTTGTAAACAATAGGGAAAGGAAGTCTCAACGGTCTTAGGGCATTTGATAGTCTTAAAGTTAATGATGTATGTTATATTTAAAAAAAAAGTTGGGGTCTGTAGGATCGCGCCAAACTGAGATATTAATTATTTTTGTTAATTTATCATTTTTAATTGACATTTTCGGCGATTTTTTAATATTTTTCAGGGGGAAATAGGGCGGAAAAATAAATCTCGCTAGGGCGCCAGATTTGCTATGGCCGGCTCTGACCCAAGCATGTTTGATTTAATTTTTCTCTCATTCCAAAAATCTCATCTTGAGCTACGATATGAAATTTATCCAAGCTCTTGCATGATATAAAATAAGGTATCTATATAACGACGTTTCGAAGAAAATTCTTTATATCCGTCTATCAATCTCTCAAATATTCAAGTCAGTAGCTAAGCGTTTTGGTTTCTGAAACAGCCACATATGTTTTCACAATAGACATATCTATGACAAACAACCCGAGTCACGCATCCAGTACCCCTCCCTATATCTGCGGTCTCACAACATCCGTCTTTAAGAATGTGTAACTATGTCGCACAGTGTGTTTTAGCGTCTGTTTTATGGTTTTCGATTTTCGCAGATATAACGCTCGCCCGGTGATATTTATGTAGGCACATAATATTGAGAAATAGACCCGTGGAATTGCTGATGTTATCCTCGTACATTTATTCCGGAATTGGCCTCCGGATTATTACCGTGTAGAATCTGCTGTTGATGTGTCTTTTCGCTACTAGATTGAAATGAAATGAATAATATATTATACTGTCAGATTAGTTTGTATGAGAATGCATTTATTCTATATTTTAAATTACTATGCGTTTACCTTTTGTTTTCTTATACGGTCATACATATATACATATATACGTAGATAGTATAATATGTCAGTATTATTAAATTGTTTTTTTTTTAAAACTTGATTTTGAATGAAATATTCATTTTGATCTTCCCTGAATATTTTCTGACAATTTTAATTTAATTTATTTAAACTACTGATCAAAATTGTTGTAACTATGAAACAATGAAAATCTCACTATGATCGGATCAGTAAAATTCAGTATCTCTTTATAAGTGTATATTGTTACTCAGCGCATTGATAGAGTAGTGTGATGGTATATACACGTAATAATCTTAACTAATTTTAGAATTTTAGGGTTTCCAGTAGAAATGGAAATCTATTCATTATTTTCTAGCTTATGGGAACAAACAAACAGACTTGAACTATATCAATTAACTGTAAAACTATATGTATAGACTAAGAAAATCGAAAATTGAAAGAATGTGATTTATAGTTTGTTTTTAAACATACTGAAATAAGAAGCACATTATATTTTTGTAAATATGTCAACGTGTATTAATTGTACAAATAATCAGAAAATATTTTATATTGTTTCTATTATATGTTATTTTGTATTGTAAATGCGATAAAATATTATTATCAGATTATTTAATCAAATTGATTATTTAATTTTAGGTCAATAACTCCCAAATATCAATTTTATTATAATCAGCAACAAATTCACTATACTTACCATAAATATTGTTTTAGGTAAACTTTGTTATTAAAAAAAAATGCTTATAAATAAACATGAAAACAAGAGTATGAATCAAGATTATGTTCTCTTTTTTTAATTTATTTTTTATATTTAATGGAATTTCAAGTCCATGGTATATTCAGAATAGATAAACGAAAGAAAAAATTCGGAATATTTGAAAGAATTGCTGAACATTTTTAATAGAAACAAAATTTTATACAAATATCTGCATTTCCAACTGAATATTCATACAAATGTCAAAAGGTTAAAAAACGATCATAAAAACCGTTGAAGCTCTTTCACAAAGTCTATTTGAGTTATTCCTTTTTTAAATTCCCTGACAGTTTGTTGTCGTTATTGATATAAATGATTCAAACCGAAGCTGGAAAGCGACATTCAATGTCTGGCGACTTTTTCCTATTTTGTTTTTTTATCAAATTAATATTTATCACATATAACTGATACCAATATATCATAGATTCCTATGATATTTATCAAATACGGTTTATTTTCTCCCGGTGTATTTTTCTTTTAACGTACAGGAAATAATAAAATTATAGGGAAAGAGATGTTGTAAAATATGTTATGATTGATGGATTTGCACTCTAAAATGCAATGTTTATATAAAGTATCTATTATATAGGCAGTGTAAGATTTATTTTCTAACTTCTCCTATAGGGTCGCACTTAAAGAGGGCTTGCGGGAGTTCACCTTCCTCACCTTGAAATTCTGGTTAATTAAATTAAAATGTAAGCAAAATGGCAACATTTATTATAATTTTAGGATGCACCTTTTTAAAGTGATTTCCTGTTTGGAAATTGAAACAAAATAGGTAATTATCAATATACTTACAAGTCGATGCTTGGACATATTTGATATGTATCGCCCACCCCTCGTCCCGAAAAATATGTATTGCTTCGGCACTGTTCTCCCAAAGTATTAAAAAATATAAGTGAACGCAGTGAGGAGTATAAGAATCAATATTTGTTTACTTTTCTTTACGTATACCAAATTAATCACTTAACCAAGTCTCGTATATCATAAAATTCGTATGAAATTTATCATGCAAGGTAAAGATAATATTTATGATCTAATATATGACAAAGTGCAGTATACGACTATACTGCTCTTTGTTCGTTTTTATGGCATGTATTCATGGCTTATTTGATAATAATCAATGACATTTACTAAAACGCAAGTCATTATTTATCTCCTGCTCAAATAATTATGTAGGTACAAATAGTAATGTGATACTATCTAGTAGCATTTCCTTAAAAAAAACTAATTAGAAAACTGAAATAATGTATAAAATTTTTCATTAAGATACATTTTTTGATAGAATGATATTTAAAAGTTATCGCCTGTAATGGACATTTAATGTAAATTAAAACAAAATTTTTATTTTATGTGAGAAATCGTTTGCTATTAATTAATTATTAAAAAACAATAATTTCTTTTTTGTGATATAAAATATAAAATAAAGGGTCTATCGTGTCAAAACATTGATTTTAATTTTTTTATATTTACCAATGAATTATGAAATTAATAACCACGATAGAGATCTTGCGATCTTCTCATGAAATGATCGTTAAATTTTTTAAGATACGTGCTTGGATATTTTAATAACAATAGATCCCTTATCGCATTCGCGGTCACATATGTCTATTTTTCGTATGATGAATGAACTTTAGTCTAAACCCAGCTTTCATAAATTAAAGTTATCGTTTCACGCAAGAACCCCGCGTAACATAAAGACATAATTTGTAATCAAGAAAGTGAAAACGCAATTAAACACAAGTCGACTTTAGCGACGGGACTGGGAAGGGTTGTAATAAATTAGTTCTCTACTAAATAGAAAGTTGGCTCTAACTATAAATTAATATGCTGATACTCTCTAAACAATTATACCACATTGATACGTTCTTGGGGATGAGCAGTCAACCATAACCCAAACCTCTTCTCTCTTCCTCGTTTATTCTCTCTACTAAGTGCTATGAAGAAAAGTTTTAGCATGTTAAAAATAATACCCATAATTATTTTGTTGAAAGTAACTAAATGATTAAAATTTAAAATTAAAACTCTGTAAGCTTTGTATATACAATGTAAATATTATGTCTTTGCAAATTTTATTTTAGTTTTATTTATATCTATTTTTTGGTTGCTTCAAGTAAAATTTAAAAAAACTACTTTCACTACCAAAAATCATAAAATTAGTTTAAGTAAGACATCACTACGTTACTCTATCAAAAGAGTGAGCACACTGCAAATGCTAGTTTGTTAAAAACACACCAAAATGTGTTACAAAACACACATGAGTGTGTTATTTGACACACATAAGTGTGTAGTCAAGATTAAGTGTGTTAGTTTACACGTTTAACCTTTGCAATTGACACGCTTATCCGTGTTAAAAGAGTAACACACTTTCTGGTGTGTAAAAAATAATTTGTAAATCATAATCAAAAATATTATTTACACACTTAAGTGTGTTGAAATGACACGTTTAATATCTACTAACACACTTTTTGGAGAACTACACACATTGAAAATAGACACACTTGTTGGTGTGTTAGAATATAATATAGGTGAATATAGCCTATATACATTCGATCTTTCTCCCTCTATAGTCATGATACCATATTCGCTCTCACTCTTTTGCCATATAGAGTATAGAACGATTTGACACTAGTAACATTTATACGTCGTATCATTCGTCATTTTGATAGAATTGAGCTTGATATTTTTGTATATTAAATTAATATAGAAAAGAAAGTTTATTGTCTGATAGGTGAAATGTGTAAGTGCATTAAATATTCACCACAAAAAGATATATCGGGTGTAGAATTGATACGTCAAGGATTAATAAACGCAACTACAACTGACAGCATTCTGAAGATGATGCTACTGGTAAAATTAATTATTTTATAAAAAGAAGACCCGGATAGAAATAATAAAATATGTGATGTGGAATTGTAGATGAAATTTCGGATAAAAGTGATGTCCATATTGTTTTGATATCATCAACTAAAAGTGATAATAATATCGAGCCAGAGGATAAAATTGTTACAATGAATTTAGATATGCTTTATGTGGCTGATTAATCGAAGAAGAAAAAAATTATTATGTAGTGTATACTATTTATAACTACACACCTTAAAGTGTGTTTATAAAAGAACACACCAAAAAAGTGATTAAATATGACTACAAGAAAATGACACACTTAGGTGTGTCAAAACAACACACTTTGCATTTGCAGTGCAGTGAGTATAAATATATATTTTCAAAAATAAATTTTCTTATTTATACACTGCAAATGCAAAGTGTGTTGTTTTGACACACCTTAGTGTGTCATTTTCTTGTAGTCATATTTAATCACTTTTTTGGTGTGTTCTTTTATAAACACACTTTAAGGTGTGTAGTTTTAACACGTTTTTTGAACACGCTTTGTAGTGTGTTAGTGAATTAACACACTAGAAAGCGTGTTACTCTAATAAATCTGTAAACCACATTTTATTAAGAAATTATTATTGAACAAATATAAATACAATGATTTTAAATAATATACACTACATAATAATTTTTTTCTTCTTCGATTAATCAGCCACATAAAGCATATCTAAATTCATTGTAACAATTTTATCCTCTGGCACGATATTATTATCACTTTTAGTTGATGATATCAAAACAAAAAAATCACTTTTATCCGAAATTTCATCTACAATTCCACATCACATATTTTATTATTTCTATCCGGGTCTTCTTTTTATAAAATAATTAATTTTACCAGTAGCATCATCTTCAGAATGCTGTCAGTTGTAGTTGCGTTTATTAATCCTTGACGTATCAATTCTACACCCGATATATCTTTTTGTGGTGAATATTTAATGCACTTACACATTTCACCTATCAGACAATAAACTTTCTTTTCTATATTAATTTAATATCATAACATATCAATTCAATCAAAATGGCGAAAGATAATGAATTGACGTGAATGTCAAACGTTCTATACTCTATATGGCAAAAGAGTGAGAGCGAATATGGTGTCATGACTATAGAGGGAGAAAGATCGAATGTATATAGGCTATATTCACCTATATTATATTCTAACACACCAACAAGTGTGTTTATTTTCAATGTGTGTAGTTCTCCAAAAAGTGTGTTAGTAGATATTAAACGTGTCATTTCAACACACTTAAGTGTGTAAATAATATTTTTGATTATGATTTACAAATTATTTTTTACACACCAGAAAGTGTGTTACTCTTTTAACACGGATAAGTGTGTCAATAAACACACTTAATCTTGACTACACACTTATGTGTGTCAAATAACACACTCATGTGTGTTTTGTAACACATTTTGGTGTGTTTTTAACAAACTAGCATTTGCAGTGTACCTTACAACTTAATTTAATAAAATTACAATACATTTGAATTGGAATAATGGAAAACACCCATATCATTTAATATAAACTCTAATACAATTTATTAATAATATTTAACATATTAATCAACAGCTTACAAGCAAAACAGATTAATTAAAAAAAAACTTGATTTTGATAAAATTGAGTTTTAAATTTTTTATGATATTGTATCTATATTTTTTTGTAGATCATTAAATACTTAAATGTTTTATAAAAAAATAACATTGAATTAATATATTTTTCTTGCATAAAATGCGTTATTTCAAACTTTTGTTAGTAAAAGAAATGATCAAATAGGATGAAGTAGGCACTTATGTCAAAAATCGACTTAATATGTTTTGCTTTAAGCCGACGAATATATCTCTATCAACTTTTTCTTATATACATAATAATTAATTGAAGATTAATTCATTTTATAAAATAATAATCTTCTCATCACATCAAGTATGAAACTATTTTAATTATAATCCAATCCAGTTGCTACCAATTCATTGTACCTACCATTATATATTACGTGTATTATATAATGTAATATGTATTGAGTATGTAATCATTCAGTTGTAGAGAGTGTGGATTCCGGAGATATGCTGTGCGAAGCCAACGCTAATCTAGCATAAGTGCAGTTTAGTTCTGTGACTTTTGTTTGGGATATTCATGCATGTGTGTAAATTTATAGTTGGATTAGTTGATTGTCCTTAATTAATATCAAGCGCAGGGAATATCTGATAATGATTTGTAGAGATTATATCTATTTGGACCGCGTATTGTTATTGTTAGTATTCAAGTGACGAACTTCACCTAATGTGAGTTTTCTAATTTACATACTTTATAGAGTTTACTTAACAAAATATTTTATAACAATTTTATAAATTATTAAACTATATCGTATAGATATTTATAATCTTCTTATTTTATCCATAAATAATTTTTTTACCCGTTAGAATTGTATTCTCATTATTTTTTACAACTTTGTAAAAGTTAACTAACAAATCGAAATTATAAATTAGTTTTACTGATAAGTAAATAAGTAATAAAAATTCAAGGTTGGTACGGAAAATTCATCTCAATTTAAATCAAATACATTGAAAGGTTTTATTACAAGATAATTTAATATTAGTACAGGTTGTGGAGACTAAAACAGTTTTTTTAAGGTACTGTTTTGCTACCTACAGGATTTGTTACAAATGTGGTTTACAATAATACCCTATGTTTGCTCCGATTTTGGTTGTCCGCGTCATGGGTAAACCATGGTTCAATTGCAAAATTCTTTAGATTTTCTGATTTTTGCTAAATAGCGGTCTAAATAAGTATTATACAAATAAAATTTATTCACTATAAAATTCCATACAACCTCCATTTAAAAAAAAAATAATTTTAAATTGTAATAACTAATTGTAAGAAGTTTAACGTTTTTTTAGTTTACACTCCTGGAAAAAAACATTTTATAGTACAGAACATTCACTGAATATTAGTACCTGATATCTTCAATTGTTTTTGTCTTAATAAATTGTTAATAATGGAATCACGCTTGTCTTTGATTAACAATAAAAGTTTTTGTAAAACCTTTATTTTTGTATAACTGTTTATATGTGTTCCCAAAGACTTATATAATCGAATGTCGCCATGAAAAAGTAAATATGTTCAATTTTAGGTACTTTTTAACAATTAGACAATCTGGACTATATTAACAATTTGATTTATTGATAGATGGGCTTTTCGTAAAAAAATCATAATTAAGATTGTTTTGAATATAACTTTTTCATAAACTTTATATACACATGTACCTACATATTTTAAACGTTAACGTTCAGTTTTATAAACAATAGAAGTAAAGTGTATGTATACATTTATTGTTTCAGAAACCGGGCATACATTTTTATATAGGTACAAAGAGTGCAATAAGGACAGAAATGTATAACTACCTTCAAACAATAACACCATTATAATAGATCGTGTCAGTGAATAAATAGTTCAAAATGATCATCTTGGTTAATGGAACAACACATAACATTAGTTTTAAATTTAAAACAATCCTTACTTCAAACGCATAAAATATTCACCTATCATAAAAATGTTATCAACGTCTAGATTACACATTTCAATCAAGCCTTAAGACAAACAAATCACTGATATCAGAAGGTATATTTAATGGTATATGCGTTGAAAGGTTCTCGAGAGTGTACTAGTTGTCAGCATTCGAATCTTAAGAGCCACAAAAAGTTATATGGTACCTTAACATAAGTACACGATCTCATTAAATCATTCATAATTTGCGGAATTAACGTTAAATCATTTGTAATATACGTTGATTCGTATACGTTATAATGAGGGTTTAAGAGAAAGAATCAGGGGTAGCCCTGTTAAACTCGGATGGAGTGATTCTTGAAGAGTAGAACGTGATACAAAATGAAGAAGTGTGAGGTTTGTGAAGGTCTAAAAGAGGGTGATAAGTGGAACGGAGTTAAAGAATATGTGTTACATTTTTCATGGAGGATTTTCAACTTGGTGGATGTTGATTGTGTGTTTTTATGTGTACTCATGATGTGGAAGGGTCATGAAAATATCGCAATTTAGGGAAAAAATAGAAATTCTGTTTTGAATATGTAAAAATCGGTGTATAAGAATAACGTTAAAAATTCTGATATAGTAGTAAAATTACAGAAAAATTCTTTTGTCTGATCATAAATAATAATAATTATTATCCATTCAAAATAATAACATTAGAAAATTATACGATATTACACAAACTAGTTATGCCTATGGTCGAACTTCGACCAAGATTTTACCTGCCTTAACGGCAACATACACACATGATTTTTTGTGTGTGTACATCTATGGCACAGTACCTAATCGAACCTAACCTAACCTATCATTATCAATTTCTATTTGTGCTACTTTATTTCTATTACTCGGTCTATTCATTTTTAATTTCGACGCAAAAATTATCTCTCTTATCTCTGCCTTTCGGTCCGACCCATTAGCGTTTTTCCGTTTACTTTTAGACAAATATGAGCAAAATCGTAACTGTAATTCAAAACGAATTGATTAAAAATTGGAAACTTTCTTAATTTTCTATTATTAAGCATTAAAGCTTTTACAACAAAAATTTCCAACTAAAAACACTGCAATTGAACGCAAATTGAAATCTCTATACACATTCTCTACGTTTGACAGAAATCCAAAACTATTAATTTTTGTGGCTTGGTAGCGCTAGAAGTACTGCTATGCTGTTGAACAATGCGAGGGGAAATAAACAAACAGCGAGAGGAGAAATAATGTGTGTATGTTGACTTTATTTTACCTGCCTCAACGGCAACATACACACATGATTTTTTTTGTCCACATTTACGGCATGTACCTTTCGAATGATATAAGTTTCATTCACCTCCTTTTATAATAATAACTAAAAAACGTACGGCAATTTTCGATGTTCACGTATTAATATATAGACAACTTGTTATATAAAAACAAATAAAAGATAGATTCAACATCATTAAGTCTATAACTATATAAGTAGGTACTTACAATTTGTTATATTTCAATGTTTATTATAATAAATATAAATTTCAAAATATACCATCTTACAGCAAATTTCAATTTAAACCAACAATAAATTTCTTTTCATAAAACATTTTGAGAGCCAATTAATTTAACAATGTTGCAAGTAAAAAAGAAACATACATAAAGAGAATTTTCAAGAGATGTCAGATCTAGAAGGCTGCTGCCACTGATGCTATGTGTATGGAAAGAAATGAAAGCGAAATATCAAGACCTACTGACATGTGTATTCGATTCAACGGTAGAATGAAAGGATTTCTCTCCCCCTTATCGTCCCTTGAGCTTTTTAATTAAAGCTTTAAGCTTCCGGAATCAGTGTCAAGTGAGAGTACCCTACTGGTCCATTGATCAGCTAAGAAAGAAGTTAATTAATGATCGTTATTTTTTCCCGCTTTTCCTACGAAGTCTTGAAATTTATTATTGACATACAGACTGCCTTAGGTAATTCTTTTTCATGAATAGGGGTTTATATAAAATGTTTTGATTAATTTTTTACATTTAATGAATATTGTAGAAAAATTATAATGGATTTAGTTTGAAATATTCAGTGTTTGGTTTATTTTTAAATGTAAATAATTGACCTATAAAAATACAATATAACATATTATAAACAAAATAGAGCAATGTTTATTTATCGTTAACCATGCATATTAATCAAATAAATGAGCAATAAATATATAATATACAAACGAAATTTAAACATACATAAAATACAGATACATAATTATATAATACTCATAGATCAGGCATTTTCTATTATGTTTCAGAGAATTGTACTAAAATAAGTATGTACAACATAAACGATGCAATATAACGGATAGAGAAATAAAATTTATCCTGTTTGGTGACATAGTACTCTGAAACTATAAATCACACAAACTTCAGATAAATTTAAAAATATTATTTATATAGTCTAATATTTATGTATTGAATTTTGAAACTTAGTATTTACACCCCTTAAAGTAAAAAAACATCGCAAACACCAATCTGTACTATAACTACCTATACTTAACGGTATATAATCACTATAGGAATTGTTTGAATGATTCAACATTTTTAGTAAGTAAAACAAGATATAATGTCGCTAAACTGAATGGAATATTAATCCGCCTTCAAACAAAAATATTCAATAAACATGTTGTGGGGTCCGTTTATTCAAATAGCACTCTCTACTGAACAGAGACGTGGTTCAATAAGACCCTGGATCCAAAATCTAAATCACATATTAAATAGGTAACTTCGAACCCCACAATTTTTGCAATTCAATTTTTTTTGGAAATTCGATTCTTTTAAGTTATTTCATGGTTCTAGATTATAATACATTAAAACCTGGAACCACAAAATAACATACAGGATGTACTCTACATAGTACATCTTGTTTATGTATATTTGTATGTAAAATAAAATCATTCATTAACAAATATAAACATACTTTTGATTATTCCGATGACCAGATTTATATTTTATAATTCTTCTTTGATCATAAATATTTGAGACACCTGCAGTGCAGTATAAAAACAAACGTTTGATACAGAACAAACTAAAGAATATATATCACACGTAACATCATATTGAGCACATAAAACTAGACAAAGACAATGAATATATGAACAAAACCTCTATTCCAACGGCTTCAAGTGGATCTGATGTTGCAGCACATCTACTCCGAGATTTGCTGACGAAGTTACCAGGTTTATCGCGGCACAGGATGTCTTCTCATTTCAGCACACGGCCCGTATTCGCACTTGTTTTCAATTTTTTGCCACATACCTCCTACCTTCCATCTATTTACTGTTTTACGGCCCGTAGAATGCACAAACGATTCGTATTTTTTGTTTTGCACGATGCATTATTGTGTTACTTGAATGTGTCCGAAATTGGAAGATTATTGATTTAAAAAAAAACACACACACACCAACATAGAAAGTGTGTTTTTTTTTCAATTTAATTTGCGTTTTCAGTCTCAAATATTGGCCAAATGTGAGATATAGAATAAAAGACACCGCGTGAAAATATCTACTATAAGTATTTTATGTTGTGAGTGTATTTTTTAAATATGACCATTGTTCATTATTATTAATAAACTTTATTTTACATATCTCTGATATACGTTATTTATTTGAACTATGAAATTAATAATCTTGATATTTGAAGGGTTGGTTTTCTAAATAAAACTATATCATTGTCTATATCAAGAATGGGTAAAACTTATTACCGGATTAGTAATTTTACTTTGTTACGTTAGAGAAATTTTAATTGGTAATTTTCACTCTTCCAACAAAAATGGAAAACATAAAAGTATATTTTGACAAAAAATGTCTTTCGAGTGCTCTCACAACCAAAGAACTGCATAAATTTGTAAAATTTTGACAATATTATGAATTTGTTTGGGTAAAAAGAGAGATTAAGTCATGATAGAATACAAAAATTTTTCCAAAAACAATTAAATTACTCTTTTTAAGTTTATGCCATTTGACAGTAAGTTTTGATGTAAAAGTATTTTGATAATTTTTAATTGTTTTAATCGTGAAAATTCAACAAGTTTGGTTTCAATCATTCGAATGACAGAAACAAAATATGATACTTTTGTACTGACTTATGAATTGTGTGGTCAATTTTAAGGAGTTTGTACACCAATACAAAGAAATCTGAAAATCTGCCATGAAAAATTTGAGTAGCGATATATGATTGACTAGGCTGTCGTTTTTCAATAAAATTGTATACAGTGATTCAAATAATATATTAATTAAAATACTGATGTCGTGATTGTATTATTTATTTAATCTCAAGTAATTTCATACAGAACTAAACAAGCATAAACTTGTGTACCTACAGGTAAAACAACAGGCCATTGGAAACAAAAAGTTGACATCTTTTTAATGGGCATTGGCGCCAAAATATTTGGCAACCATATTGCTGTTAATGTATTAAGAGTAACCATTAACTATGATCCTAATCTAAAAAACTGAAATTAGCCATATAGTACTGCTCGCGAAATATACCAATTAACGATTTTTTAGGGGTTATATATCAAGATAAGTAACACAAAGCCAAGAACAAATAAAATATCACTTAAAAACGGCTTAATTAATATATTTTAAATGATAGTATTATTTGTCTTCTTTTGAATAAATCGACTCAAAGTTCCATATTTCTAATAAGAAAAGGATATTTGTTCAATCAAATTTACTCGGATATAATATTCTAGATCGCCCAAGCTAAAAGATTAAAATGATTTCATCACATTACGTTTAATTAAGAAATAATAAAAATGTTCATTGAAATTGCACTTAATCCACATCTGACATCGAGATTATGTTGTCTTTGGTGAGAAGAATTATTCAATAATCCTACGCAGTCTGGAAATATCTCAATATTCAATAGTTTGCTATTCGCGCACCACACGGACACAGTTCAATATTGCACGTTTATTTGAATTTCTCTTATTTTATTGCAGTACTTTTATAGAGCATTTGGTTGTACTACGGAGCCATTTAGCTGACACAGTGTTACGATGAAGTGTATAATTTAAAATGCCCGTTTTGTTCTTTTTAACAATTTCAATTGAATGCATTCTGTGCTTTTTATTATCTGTATTAGAATCGTTTCTCAAAATGCTTATATTACGTTTTTATTGAAAGATATCAAGTTATTGGTCTATTGTTTCTATAAAATTAATGAAATTTTTTGTGTTCAATATTTTGTTATTTGATAATACCATAATATTGTCTGTGATATTGTATATTTAATAAATTTATGTAGTTTTTTGTAGAAAATTCATTTTAATTAAACAATTTATTTTTAAAATAAACTACATAGAAACACAAAATATATTCTAATTGGCAGATATTTATCTGGCTGGATTATTATATTAAATATTTAAATATTTTTAAAATATATTAGAATAAGGAAAATTTCATAATTTATTAAAAACAGTTAACATTTTCTAGAAACAATTTAATATTTTTTATTAATATTAAGTGTAAAGTAAGACACTTGTTGACTTTAAATATAGCTTCAGGATTTCATTAAATACTACTTGGAAGAACATTATCACGTCTCACAATCAGTTTTTCTCTGTACTCGTGTTTAGACAACTGACATAATTAAATTTTCAATACATGTTTTTGGTTTATTTGACCCATTGTTATTATTTTTTTACGTAAAATAAGATAACGGATACACTTTTGGAAATGTCAATATTATGTCATTTTTGCATGATTTTTGAATTTGATTACAATGTCACTGACATTTTTAATGGTACGATTAAACATCAACTTGAAATTAAACTGTCAATAATCTAAGAACAAAAGTATATGAAATTCCCCCTATAAACAAAGTTTTACAACATATACTTACAATTAGTTGATCTATTCTGGAAAGATAAACATCACGAAAAGGAACGTACGAACTTGTTTTTTTACTAAACTTGATCCCCGGGTTTTTTTTGAGTCCATCGTTTCGAAAATGAAGTCCAAAATATCTGCCTTGGGAACCACGGGACTTTCTTATACGCAATCCTAACAGTAAATAGTATACGTGATTCTTATTTTATTAAAACATTTCTGAAAAACTAACAAGATAGAATAAAATGAATAATATAGGTAATATTATTCTCTACATTATATAACAAATGATTTTTTTAACGTAAGAACTAAAAACGGATGTTTACTCTTGTAAATTTTTGAATTTTCGAATTATTTTTGAAATAAGAAAAAAATTTTTTAGATAAAAAATGTCGAGTATATTATTATCTATAATTAATTCCCCATACATTTTTTTCCAACATTTATGATTTAGCCAGAAATTTTTTTTTTATGTAATTATTTAGATTAACCTACACTGTTCACTCTCAGTATTACGTATAAGAAAGTCCCATGGTACCTATGGCAAACACACACACTGTTAAATATCTGTAATACGTATAAGAAAGTCCTATGACACTCATGGCAGATATTTCTTCTCTTCCATTTGAATTATAATAATTTTTTTTTTTTCAAAAATTCGTTTTTACGAAAAAATGAATACAACATAAATTATAGATATAGATATTACCTACAATTTTTAACTTGACTATTTTTCTCTATTTCGCACTGTTTCAGAGTAATTCGAAAAATTAAAAAATCGACGTAGATAAACATCCGTATCTGGTTGAAAGGTCGTTTTTAAAAATAAGACGTTTTCTTCCCAGACAAAAATTAATCTTAAATATAAAATTTCACTCTTCTACGATTTGTCGTATTTGAGTTACAGCACTTACAGGCAGACAGACACACAGACATCATGGCAAAAATAGTCAAAATGGATAATCAAAATCCGGATTTCGAAAAAAATCAGCTTCACTATACTTACTTATACTATATGTATATTTCATATACATGGTATAAGAAAGTAAAAGTGATATTCAATATGTAGATTCAAGTTCAAATCGCGGGACTCAATATACAATATTTTTTTGTGAATAATCATAAAAAATTTCTCTTTAAATTTAATTGGAATATGTTTTTATATTTCTACCTCCAAATAAGATAAATGATTTTTGATAAACATTGGAAAAAAAATCATTGTAAACAAGACAAGGGATTATTATTTTACGATATGTTGGAATGGCTTTTAATATATTTATATCGGGCATTTGTGTACAAAAGTACATACCGTAATATAAATCAGAACTTTTTTGCAACATTCAGATTTATCTAAGGGACAAGAACCCAAATAACTCACATGCAATTGAAATACACAAAAACAAATTCTCATTGTCGTAGATCTGAGTTGGCCATTGTGAAGATCTTGAAAGTGCATACATGTGCCCGTATAACTCTTCTGCACCAAGAGGATGTGTGTTCCACTTCACGTGTGTGGGTGGGTGTGGATACAGGGTTGGCTTAGTGCTTAGGTACATACTCAATAATGATATCTGTCAAATGGCTATTTTTTAAACTATAACTATGAAAAAGACTTAGAATTTCATAAGTAAATGTGAATAATTATAAATGTCTTATTTAAATAATAGGTTAATAAATTGTTGATACTGATATTATTATTATTAAAAAATATGATTAATTTATTTTAGAAAGAATTGCACCTAACAATTATTAAAAGTAAACTACGATTTCACACGAAATCCAAACTGCTTTTAATATTGACGAGCCGACAAATCACCTTTTTTTTTAAAGTTTTGTTGGATTTAAGAGGGCAAACCCAGTTGGGACTTCCAAACAAAGCTCTTTTTTAGGATTTTTTTAGCCACGCATTAAAATAATTAATAAGAAATGTTTTTCCACATGAAAGATATGTATTTACAGAAAACATTGTAATTTTTTATGGAAAAATATTAAAAAATATGTGGGATACAACAAATTTGGGAGGGGTTAAAAAAAAGTGTTTTGCCGTGATCACTGCTGCTCGTCACTAGATCATCTGAAAAAGGGGATCATTAGCTAATGACATAATGCTTCGGATGAACGAAGGGATTTGAAAAATTTTGAATTTTCACAAAATGGCGGATATTGAAAATCAAAGTTCTTTATTCTACTAAAATTTCACTCGCATTTTCGGCTATAAAAAAAATAATAATCGTCCAAAAAAAATCCTTCGTTTATCTGGAGGACAATTATGTATAGAATAAGTAAGAAAAATTACAAACCGATCGGCAAAGCCGTTCTCAAGTTATAGTGATCACCGACTTCAAAAACATGGTTTCGAGAAAAACGCGTTTAAAGTTTTGAGTACGATTTACATGCAGATTAAAACATTATTTTAGAACTTACACTGAATCGTCTATGGACAGGACATTTGTCTGAAATTTTCAGAGAATACTTTTGAAATATTCTACTTTGAGAAAATGCAAGAAAAAATGGATTTTTTCAAAATTCTAACTAGGTCTGCCCCCTTAAAGGATTGTAAATAATTAGTATTTCAACATGAGTTTAGGTTCGCTGATGAAAGTAAGATACAATGAAAATAACATTTCCTCGATAAGATGTACGAGACGAGACATCCAACCCTTGTCTCGTATATATCCCTAATTTTAAATTAAACAATCCAGCGTCTTAGTGATAATAATCGTCAGATGTTTACATCACTAATTCATTAAGTGACTTTAGTTCTATTCAATAATGGATCAATTAACATTTCCATTTCGTTCACTGATGAATCAGTGAATTGATCTTTCGCTAAAGAAGTTTGAATGATATTACTGAATTTAAAAGTGGTTTACACTGATTCATCAATAAAAAGATGACAATGAATCATCGAATTTTACCAATTTTTTCAGTATTTTACTTCATAGATTTTCATTTGCATATTATACATTATACTTACATATAACTTTTTTAATCAGTGAGTAGTCACAGACAATCAGTTACGTTTCACTAATTCAGATTAAACGAGTAAAAGATTAAATGAGAATTTACACAGTGCCAATACTTTTCTAACAAATATGATCAACTGTAATAACTTAAAATTAAATTTGTCAAGTTTATAGATTAGTGTGCATAGTAAACTTCCACAATATTAATTAGACATTAATTTTGATTCATCGGCATCTTCTATAAAAACACAAACAGTTCCATCATCTTAGAGGCGGTCCTGTTTTAGTGTATGTTTCTATATATATGTACACACATTCACAAACACATACGAGTATATACGTGTGGCATTTCTTATAGCGACAAGAAGACGCGTATCTGGGCGCCGCAGCCACTCGACCGTGTAATTGCCTGCACAGGAGTCGAACACGCGCTCTTGTAATTTATGTGCGCGCGCGGCAAAACCTCTGAGCAGCAGCGGCGACGCTTCTTGTGCCGGTCTCCGCTGATAGATGTAGCTGCAATAGATGGCCAGCGATTCACTCTCATATGCGCGCTTCATTTGTTTGCACCGAGATTTAGTTCAAACTATGTAAGTAATGGGGTGATCAATTCAAAGTTACATAATCAATTCGATGATCTTTTATATATGTATATGGATGATTAAACGATATTGCTATGAAGTTATATCTGTTGACTTACTTGTGGTAACTATATCTGAAGAACTGTAGAGCTTATCATATGAATGGTTCAACTGTTATATTGAATACCTACATACATAAATGTATGCTATCGATTTTTACATTATATATTAATCTATTTTTATAAGAATTTATGTCTTTTTTTTTGTTCTAAATAAGTTCCAAAACTACTAAACCGATTTTGATGTGACTATCATTGATAAAAAGCTTAAGATCTTATAATTAGTCGAGTTTATATATCATTAAGGGACTAAGCTGTAACATTTAACACGTACGGAAATTTAGTTGAATTGATTTTTCCTTTGAGAACTGTTCATTGTTACAGTGTCAAATATGGGCATTAGTTTGGTATATACCATAGCAGTTCATCATAAGGATATTATTCCAAAGAAGAGCAGAGTGGTACATTCGACAAAACAAGCACAGCAAGAGCGAGCATTCACTAATTTTAAAATCACGTGAAGCCGCAAACCAAAGTTAGTAAACTATATAATACTTCTTTTTACTATTGTTAACGTATGCATTGTTAAATTTTTACCACTTTTAGGTAACTTATTGTAATATCTAAAAATAGTTTACGTTCACAAAACAAGCTCAATCAAGAGTTAAACAAAAAAAGCATCTACTAAAATAGCATTGAAAATATTAATAATTCATAAGTCTAAAACCAAACACCAAACTAATAACTGAACGATACATCAGCAATCTAATACCGATATATACATCGTTGAAATATGAATACCTACCATCTTGTCCAAAGTTTCAGTGTACCGTGCAATATGTCTTTATATAGATATGAATTGCAATTTAATTACAGAAGCGAATTTATTCAGTAATTAATGTTGCATCACGAGTCCAATACCGATGCTGTATTTGTTACAACTAAATGAAAATTAATTAAATTTAATTAAAGGTCTGCTGCGCAGTCCTTGATATGAAAGAGTACAGACTTTAAGTTGCACTTTATTTGATCTATAGCATTGAACTACAAAGTAAGATTTATATCAGTTCAAACCTTAAACCTCTGGAGCAGAGCGAAGTTATACTGCAATTTTAGATAGTTAGGGGTTCCATTATGGACCAAATATAATATTAAAATTAACATACTTACTATATACATTTTCCAGTTGGTTCAATTGTATGTTATCTACAAAATTTTACTTAAAAATGTATTAGGTAAGTATATAAATTAAAATTTATTAACAGGGTAGCCTCGTGCGAATTAGATCAATTGTTATTCAATGAAAAAAAGTACAAAGACACGTTTTATTATTTAATTATAAACTTTACACTTTTGGCTTGGGTTTCATGCAAAAAAATAATATGTAAACATAAAGTTGAAAAAAATAGCGTGTTTTTGCATGTGCTATATTGACACTAGGGTTTGCAATCCCGCAATGCGGGATCCCGCATTCCCGCGGGATCCCGCACGTTTTGGAGATCTGCGGATCCCGCACTGAAAATGCGGGATCCGCGCGGAATTTTTTTAACATTAAATTTGTAGGTCGCGTGCGTTTTGAATACTTATAAAGCGTAAATATGGATAAAAAAGGTAACAATTTTGAAAAAAAAATTAAGGTTGAGATGACTGAATATGAAACTAGTGAAATAAATGATATCTTGTTCACGATTAGTTAAGTGGTTACATACCTCCAGAATTAAAAAAAAAAAAACGTTCGAAAAATGTGACCGCACAACCGATTAAAACATGCCAGGATTCGCGCGACTCAGGCGACGAAAGAAGCTCGAACAGCCCGCAGATTACAAAAAAAAAACAAAAAATACGAAATACAAAAATTTAGAAGAAGAATGACAGATTAAATGAAAGTTAACCACAAAAATTTAATACACAAAATTTGTGTTTTCTCAAAACTATCTTTTTCTATACGATCTACACGATATTTTTTTAACAGATTGTCCCTAAAATGCAACCGTAAATAATGATATTTAGTGGTTTAGTTTTACGTGACATACCGTATATACCAGCGCGGTGTAAAAGGCGACCTACGTATAAAACAAGGGCTAATTTATACGCAACGAAGAACTTAAAAAAATTGAAATGGATAATCGAACAAAAAGACAAAAGTAGTTAGAAGTATCATGTATCTTGTACCTAACATATTAGACAATCTCCTATTCATAGGTGTATTTTATGGATTTTACGTCGGTCTATACGGTACATGTTACGTTTATGTATCATATGTTACCGCTACATTTTTGGAAAAACTGCGGGATCCCGTGGGATTTGCAGATTTCCCGCAAAATTCCCGCGAGAAAAAAAAGTCTGCGGGATTGCAAACCCTAATTGACACCTATGGTAAAAAAGTGGGTTTTCACAATTAACCTAAACAATTAAAAACGGTTTTAAACTATTTTGATTCGATTCATCTTATCTACCTTATAAAAAAAACTTTTTAATCAAAATGTTAAAAATATTTATTTAATATAATACTCGTATGTTGACTTTTGAATGACAAGTTAAAATATTGCAAAATATCCAATAATTTAAAATTTAAGTGAAGCTGTTAAAGATTCTTTAAATAACAAAAATTTAAAAGAAATAAGTAAAATTGAATTTTGTGTGTAGACTCACACTATCAATTTACATTGTTTTTTACACTGTTTCTTCAAGGTACGTGATACACTGTAGTGAACGGTTGTGAAATGAGAGAGTGTACCTATATATCGTTCTCTCGCTTCACTATTTGTAATCCGCGACCGTGATTCATACTATGTATTATTTAACGATTCACATTGCTTTTTTTTTATAAATATTATATAAAAACATAATTAAGGGGTTCTTTGTTAACATTTTAGGATTAAAAAAATAAGCTAATTTATTATTGGTATTTAACAAAGTATACGCATCCAAATGTAAACACATATAAGTAAAACTTTCTACTCAACGTAAATATTAAAAAAATACGACATAATCCGATTCACTGGCGTGAGATGAGGGACAAGCCAAAAACCTCTTCCATTGTTACCATGCAACCTCCAATGAATAAAGTTGCCGTTCCAAACATTACCAGCGCTTTAATAAATTGATTCTACCAACAAGCGACATGAAACACATTTTTTAATAATATCTTCTCAACCATACATTCTCGTTTGTTCACAGTTAATGCCTCATAATCCGAAAGAGTGCCGCATACAATATTAATGTACAGTATTTTCCACAAGAGGTTTAGTGAATACACAGTACATGCACTGCCGTGTATATGCGATTTTTTTCACCATCCTCCCACAGAATTTTTATGCATTTGCAATTTCAGTGTCGGGTTAGGTGATCAAAGTGATATCTAATAAAATTATTTGCGTCTGATAAGCATTCGTCCGTAACTATTATACGATTGATATGATATCAGTATTTGAATATTACACATATTGGTTTTATATTTTGTGGCTGTTGATATTTCTGGATGAACGCAGTTAAATTAAGGGGCTATGCTAGTTTATCGGCCAAAAGAAAGGTGTTTTTCACGAATTTTTTTCCAGCAATCTATGACAGATATCGTTCTAAATCTTTTTGGGTTTAATAAATGCACTATTGAAGTACACAAAAATTTTTTTTTATTAATTTTACTATATATGTGTATAATGCAGCCATGTATGCAGGTATGAAAAAAAAACAGGTGCGCAGTGCCCCAGTGTTTTAGCAGGAACGAAACACCTGAAACTCAAAACAAGATATGTATTTTATTCAGTAGGTGGTTGGTTATGACCTGAACTAGAATTTTAATTTTTGGGGCAAAAATAACAAAATGGCGGCTGTTTGAACAAACGGAATCTAAAAAGACCCTTTTTTTCTTGAGTTTTCCTTGTAAAACAATAGACAAAATTTTAATTTTGACATAATCCTAGTTCCAGCCATGCCTATATATGTAACAAACATGTGGTTAAAATTTCAGACCGATCGACCGAGTAGTTTTTGAGGACAGTATCGAAAAACATCATTTCGAGAAAAACGCGTTTAAAGTTTTTTTTTTTGAAATTGTTTTAAAGTTGATACTTACAACTAATCAGCGATGCCGGCACCATAGGCTCAGATCACTCTAAAATTTTAACACAATATTTTCGAAAAATGAAAAAAAAAATCGATTTTTTGAAATGCATGAACTAGCAGAGCCCCTTAATAAGAACAAAATATCGATGTGGAAAACCATATATGACTTCCTGGCTCCATAATTATTTTCAGTAATCTTTTTTTTAATATGAAAAACTTTAGTGGCATATAATTTAACAATTTTGCTATAGTTATCATATATATAGCTGCTACCCGCGGCTTCGCTCACGTGGATTTCGAAACCCCAATCCCCATGATATTTTTTCCGCCGGATCGAATGAAACTAATTACAACCACTAATATGTAAAAGAGTGTGGAATATAAATTTTTGTCTATATTTTGGTTTTCATTCATTATGCAAAATCATAAATATCTCGACTGCTATGCAAGATAGGGGGTTGTTTTCCCCCTAAAACCCCCGCCACCGTAGTAGTAGTGTTCTCGCCGGATCGAATAAAACCAAGTACAAGCCTTCATATGTAAAATATTAATTACTAAAAGAAATTAAAATTTTTCCACCCCCTTGGAATTCCGTCAAAAGGTAACAAACAGACAGACAGAGAGACAGACAAACACACTTTCGCATTTATAATATTAGTATGGATATGCAAAAATATACATACTTCTGAAACTTATAACCCGATTTTCACCAAAATTGAGTCAACGTAACGAGCAATTGGAAAACAATATTTCAAATTGGTTCTATTTTCATTGAAATATAGGACACAATGATTGCATATATACTTATGCGGAGACAATGCTTTATTTAAATTAAATAGTATTTCAATAGTTTAATAGTAATAAAGAAATCATATTAAATTATTAATCCAATTTAAACTGAATAAATTATATTATGTTGTAAAACTATTAGAAAAGCAATCTTTTTTAGAAAAAAAACAACTTTAATTATCTGCATAAAATAAAATCAAAGAATAACTTATAGGAATTCTAATTCTGAATTCTTTTCAAACAACTTTTTTTGTTTTAATGTTTTCATACATGCAATATTGAAATATATTAAAACTAGTAAGATTGAATTTCAAGAAACCTATATATACACGTTTAAAACTATTATAATTACATAGAAAATATGTATAAAGAAGTTTAAATGATATTATGTAATACTAGTAGACAGTTTTTTCATTTTATTAGTTTGTCAAATTGAATGACGTCTTTTAAAGTATTTTTCATCAACCAAACAAAGTAATGTTATTTCAATTGGACTGAATACAAGAAAATCTTTTTGTATGTGGTTTCATGTAATAAAAAATTTTTCATTTTGTGGATTACAGTAACTAGTGCTTATGTTTTGTTTCTTTGTCATAAATGTGGAAATTTTAATTAAAATTGTGAGTTAATTTTTATAATTTATAATGTTAAAGTGTACCTAAATGACATAAAAGAATATTTTTAAGTGTTGATCAAAAACATTCCTTAAATATATATTTTTTCTATACACGGTGTTCTCCAGAACCGAGTGATCATTGCTAACTTTGTTATTATTGGAGCTAGAAGATCGGTTAAATAGGCAAAGTATAAGTATTTTTCCCGGGATAAATAATGATGGTTTCAAAAAAACAATTGAATGTCGAATTTCAGAGATATATTGAAAAATAACTTGTTTTTAATAGAATACCCTGTACAGTATTATTGGATTTTATAGCTAAAATGTTCTCTTTATAAAAGTCTGTTACATGTATGGTGGTAAAATTGTTATAAAATAAGATATAACAAGTAATAAATTAATAAAAAATATCAAAAATTGTGTGCTATGCAAATTTAATTAAATAAAACAAATAATTAAAAATTTTAAAATAACAATTTCAGGTATTTTTGCAATTTTTTCGAAGATTATTCACGTTTCTGAATTTTATTGATGAAGAAAAATATTATTATTATAATTATATTAATTATAATTTTTTATCAATAATACTCAAAAACGTTAAAAGTCTTTATTTTTGCATATTAACTATTTTTTGATATTTTCTATTAATTTATTAATTATTTGTTTCTAGCTCCAATAATAACAAACCAATGATCACTCGATTCTGTATATTTTTTATCTTATAAAAAAACTACTGGGTGTGAATATTTGTTACTATCTATATTTATGTATAGTTATAATAATTATCATTTATTAGAACAAATTAATAATATTTAAAGTAAACAATTGAAATCAACGAAAACTGTTTTTAAATGTTATCTTTTAATACTTAAGTAAAATTTTATGTTTATCATAAAGTCATTAACATAAAATATTATAACATAAAGTTAACAAATTCACATTTAAAAAGATCCAAGTTTCGTTTGGCAATCTCTTCCATATTTCATAGAGTACTAATGTCTTTTTAAAACAGTAAAACGTATTATCAAATTGTAGTTACTACCAAAATAACAAACCTCATTTTCATTCAATAATCTTTATTTATGTGAAAAATAAAACGTGTGCTGTGTGTACTATCGGTTTTCAATTTTTATTATGTAATATTAATAAAGTTTAGGTACTCATTATGAGCTTATTTATTAAAAACGGATTCCTTTATGAACAATATGAATATTTTTATTTATTTTATATATTTATATTGTTTTACTTAAATTTAATTATTTGATGTAATGTTAGATTGATAGTAACGAAAAGGGTTTCACATGAATCGAGAGGATACTATGTTAATGTTTGTCTCGTCTCGGCCTCGGCTTTTACAACTGACATCTTTTTTCTTGGTCTCGTAGAAATTCTTTTTTTTTAATATGTAAGGAAAACATTAATCGTTCTTTTATTTTAAACTTATCATAGTTAATTCATAATACAATTAATAAATATAATATTTCATCTGATCAAAATTTAACCCGTTATTGTCTCGGTCTTATCTTTTAGAAATTTAAGCAGTCTCGTCTTGGTCTTGTCAAAATCTAATCTGATCTTGAAGACCAGACTATACTGAGAAAAATATCATCTCACAATTAGTGTGAACCCATGATTATTGGAGAATTGATAATTTATATTTGTACTTTGGGGATTGCCTAGAGTAATGTTATGTGACGGGAAAAGGGGAGTGGGTTAGAACAAACGATACATGATGCGACATTTGAAATACCTATGAATTCTATTCCTTTTTTTTAACTGTAGATTTTGTTTTGCAGTCGTGAAATAAAATACGTTTTTTTTAATGATCAATTTGACAATTTTATTCGTTAATAAAAATAATGATTCATTTGGGGGGGGGGGAGTCCAAGTTTTGTGACATTATTAGATAGGGGGTTGAAAAAATGTGATGCAGCGTGAGAAAGGAGGAGGAAGAAGTAAAAAAATGCGTGAATTTTGCGTGATGTATTTTAAAGATCACCCCTTTCTGTATTGTTTAGTTTTTTAGTTATTGTATATTGACCAAGAATACTTATGAATTTTTAATGTGGCAATATTCATTTTACAATATATATATATACGTATATACATATATATAATACACATACCTTTATGAAATGCTGTCTAACGTATTATTTATGTAGACATGTACTATTATTATCGATTAAGAAACTCTGATAATATTATTTATAAATAACATGGATTAGGATAAAGATTATAATACTTTTATTTGTAGACAAATAAACGATAGTTATAATTAAACAAATAATATAAATAAAGCTATAAATGTTTCGCCACAATATATATAATAATAACTAAAATTCACTGACCTACTACTTATATCATTTTCTTCGATTTAAATTTAAACCAATAAACACACAAAAAACGAAAATCTCGAGTCGCTACTGAATTTCCACCATATTATTTTTGGTGTACATACGAGTAATAATGAACTAGTTTTTGGTCTGATATCTTTTCTTGTTGAATGCAATGGTATTTAAACCTATTCTTAAATTCAGTAACAATATAAAATGTTATTATTTACGTATTGATATTAAAAGAATATGTAATATAACATTAAAAAAATATACTTATTAGGGCCTATGTATGTATTGGAACGATTATCTGTAAAAATTAATTTTTATAAGGGTATTTTATTGTCTACATATTAATTTATAGTATATTAATATAAATAAATAAATAAAGCTGTAAATGTTTCCCCACAATTTATAATTACTAAAATTCACTAATGTACTACTTGTATCATTTTATTCGATTTTTTTAACCAATACAAAAAAATCGAAAAGCTCGAGTCGCTACTGAATTTCCACCATACCTCATTTTTGGTGTACATAATAATGAACTGGTTTTCCCTCCCATAGCTTGTTAATTGTACGTACACTCTCCTCTACTTTCCTGTATTTTTTACACTGGATGAAGTCAGGGCAAAATCCCTTCTTCGTGTATTTTCACGGTAAAATTCATTATTTGCGAACAAATATTTCATTGTTTGCCGGTACGGCACGTAGAAAAATATTTTAATTTAATTTTAGTATTCACTGCGAGATGAGTTCAGACTGAAAAGAAATAAAAACCTGTAGATTTATACGCTGTAAATATTTTTTATTATGAATAGATGAATTCTTATTCTTGAAGTTTTATTTTTTTGTCGTATTTAATTTAGTATCTGTGATGAAAACGTTCCCTAATGCAGTACTTTTAATGATTCACTTCAGATAAAAGGCTAGGTATTTAAAGTAGACATGTTGACATAAATGTATAATTTTGTATAGAAGATACTTACTTATTAAATATTTTAGAAAAGTATATATAATCATACAAGTTCTATTAAAAATAATATTATAGCCCTTCTCAATTATTAGATATTGAAAAAATAATTAACAATCCATTGAAAAATCGCTTTCAAACAAACATTGGTCACAGTCACGGAATAGTCATTTCATTTTTTCATATCGATGTACAAATTCTATAAGTCGTAACAGTCACAAATTGTTTTCTTAGGCCCGGTATTATAAAAGCCAGATAACTTTTACTCTAGGGAATAAATTTATTCCACAAATAGTTTACACATTCTATGAGGTCCTTATTTGAGAAATGTCATTGTCAGAAATGTCATATCGATTTCGGTTTTTTTACACAAAATAATGTTGAGACATATTAAATACAAAGTAAAAAGTGATTATATACATATAAAAACTCCAAAATATCAATTTTTAATTCAATATTATGGAGATTTCTAATAAATTTTTACATTTGAAAATATTGCAACCAATAACGTCTATATGATTTCTTTATCTATGTACATATTGAAACGTCAAACGTGCATCAAACAAATAACCTAAAACTTCATACGTAAATGAAATTTGAATTTTTACAGTATTTAAAATTCTTATGAATTTTATTATGTGCTCAAAATGAAGGTTAAATTTTATTGATATATAATAATACAACAATATTGGCACATATTTCTTCATTTTTAGATGGGATGGTATAAAACATGCAGAAAATTATTTTAAAAAAAGGTTTGATAAAATAAAAATTTGAATGTATTTGAAAATCCATAAGACAGTTCGGTATCTTTAGGTCTTTAATTTTCTATATTACTGTATTCCTTCGATCTAAATTTATACAATTTTTCCCCATATAAATGTCCAAAAAGATTTTAGAATCGATAATGTCTTTCAGTCGCAGGTATAATAATTGACTGCGTATTACATTATCATTTAAAATTTGCTGGTTTATTAAAATTAGACTACAGTTAAAAGAAACAGGAATGATTTAATACTTTATTTTATTTCTTATTGATGTTATCGTAGAGTACAGCTTCGGGTATGAAATAAAAATGTAAATAGTTATGCAAAAAAATTTATTGATTATAATTATACATTAATTTTCAAAACAATGTACAAGAAACAAAAATATTTTTCTTGTGAAACTATTAATAAATATGATTTCTAGTTTTAAAAAAAATTATATGTACTTACGATGTTGTTCGGTACAAACCTTTAGAAAACATTAATTCCTTTCCGTAACAAACAGCAAAGTAATTTTGGTTTAGTTTTTTGTATTT
Source organism: Sialis fuliginosa (assembly GCA_961205875.1). Lineage (NCBI taxonomy): Eukaryota > Metazoa > Arthropoda > Insecta > Megaloptera > Sialidae > Sialis > Sialis fuliginosa. The sequence continues at coordinate 17,802,230 of OY540812.1, forward strand.
ATTCGTATAAATACGATGTTATTTTGTTCGGTACAAACCTTTACAAAACATTAATTTCTTTACGTATCAAACTGCAAAGTAATTTTGATTTAATTTTTTGTATATTCGTATGTGCTTCAAATGAAAAAATCTCTTTCGTCTTTTTTTATGTTTCTTTTGCTTGAGTCATATCACATACATATGTACAATGTATGGATATTTGTATATATGTACTATGTACATATAAATAAACAGGCTTGTTTCTAAAAATTATAAAAATATAAAACTAGCACAAAATCTACATTATTATAAGCACAAATAATTATTAATTAAGTTACCATGTTTTTGAAAAATTATTATTAAAGCATTCCTAGCTGGTCGCAGTTTCAATATCTTCATAACATTATATATTACTCCTTAAATAATACACAAAACAAATTTGACATTTACGTGTGAATTGTAGGTAAGCATATTTCCACAAAACAGCTGTGACCTATGACTATGGCTGCCACAATTTATTCTAATTACCACGTGACCAAGTAAATATTTATTCCTTGCAAAAAGATGGGAATAAATTTAATGGTATGATATAGTGATATTTATAGTGTATTTGTTATTTTTATTCCGTTTTTAGTAATTTTTCGTTCCGAATGTTGAACTAGTCGACATCAGAAAGAGAAGAACTTATCTGTAGCAAGTGAAACAACAATACTATTTTTACTACCTAGTACTGTCGCTATTTATTCATCAAGTAAACTTATCTGCCTTTTATAATACCGGCCCTTAGTTGAAATAAAATTATCAAGACAGTTTACAACTATTTTTTAGCTTAAGTCATTGTTAAAAAATATAAAATAATTCTTAAATAAAATCATGATCAACACGAACTTGTACCCATAAGCCTAGAATTATTAATCTTTCCATTAATTTGGATAAAAATGCTAAAATTATACACAAATATCAACACGAAGGCTGAAGTCCAGCTGACAAGAAATTTATTTACAAAAAAATACAGACAGGTACCAAGAATAACTTAAAATATTTCAAAAACGATTGATTTTATAAAACTGCAATCGCTAACCATATCGGTTTTTATCGTCTCAATTAGTATGATTTTATCTATATGAAGACATATGTATTGAGATACAATTTTAAATTATTATTACTTCAAAAGTAAAAAGTTGCATGTATACGTATTTTAATTTCATATAAAAAATTTCACCATTTAAAGTTGTGTTCCCAAATGAAGACTTTGGTCACACTCATGTATAATAGGGAAATAATAAAACCAAGTTATCTCTTTTAAACTTTAATAAAAATAAAATTAACTTATAAGTTAGATTTGATAAAACGTAAAACCCTGCCGTATTATCTGTGAAAATTTTTCTCTTTCTTAGGTTGGATTATTAAGAAGTATAAAGTATTTATATCTGATACAGACGTATACCATTCTCAGACTATCTTATACAATTACATATTCACATTAAGACTATCTCCGTCTGGTGGTGGAGCACATTTTCAAGTATCTACATGAATATTATTTTTTATCTCCGAGGTAATTAAATTTAGTATCTATGAAGAAAACTTTGTGTAAATGAAATCGACTGAAATAATTATGTTGGATTTTTTATTATTATATTTATAATAATCATTTAAAAAGAAAATTATACTATTGCAATAAATATTACATATTCAAATATGTTAAAGTACTTCACAAATTTACAATGAATACATTAATAATACTACATGATTTGAGTTTGATTTTAAAATTTCTTTGTCATTGATTGTGTGAAAAGAACATTGACTAATAATGAGGTATGCATTTGATAGTTTGAACAAAATGTGCAAAATACGTATAATTGATTTTGTATTTAAAATTGTTCTCAATATGAATTATAAAATTGTACCTACTTTCAATATTATGCTTTACATATATTATTAATCAAATGTATATTATATTATGAGTAAAAATACATTATACTATAGTATTAAAAACTAAAAAGTAAGTTAAATAATTATTATCTAAACCCAGGTGCTGCACTTATGACTTTTCAGCCTCATAAGAGAAACCTGTTTTAATCGTCCCTGGAAATATTTATTTTCATATACCTACATACATATATCCACTATTTATTAATCCTAGATTTGTTTGTTAATATTTGTTCTTTTTTCAAGTAGATATGTCGCTTGATGCAAATCAGCTGAAAATCAAGTTTTAATGACGAGTTAATTTTTTAGCTCTCAATAATATTAAATTTATACAAATACTTCATGAACTTCATCCACGATTGCAACCTAAAAATATAAAGAATATATGTTACTCTAATCCCCAAGTGTACCCACCACCCATTTCCGGAACTCCAGTTTATCTAAACCTGCAATGATCGACCCATCAGCAAACTCCCCATCTCTCTTGTGTCCCTGTCACACATTCAAAACACTCACAAACACCAACACCCATAACACATCACGATACTACTGAGCTGTCGGACTAGGACCAAGCCTGCCTACAACAAACATGTGAATAAAAAATAAAAAATTATATTTTGATTATTAGTCATGCAAACTAAGGCCATTTATTCATTTAAATACTATTATCCAGTAAAAATTAAACTCGGGATCATATGTGCATCATTACGTTAATTCTAAATATCGGTATGTAATGTAAAAAAAACAACTATGAATCGCATATATACTATTTCTTATGTTTAGGATTAATGTAATTATGGTTTGGCAACGACTGATTAACGAATTGAGTTTATTTGTGCTCTAAACAACCTATAATTAAACTTACAGTGAATCGAAAATAATATAATTAAAAATATTATTTCAATACTTTTATTAAAAAATCATAATATCTACATATTGAACAGTTTAGTTTAAACATAAAAATATTACGCTCATAGGGTTAAAACAATTTCGAATGATGTAGAATAATGCAGAACGACCTGCTTCATCTTCATCTCTAGATAATTGTATTAAGCACAAAGAAAAGTCAGCACAAAAGAGAGAAAGGTGGCGGCGGCGCTGAAACAATGGCATTGCATGTATGCACAAATTATGATTCTTAAAATATTTATTTTTTCACTTTTTTATTTGGCAACAATGTTACAAAGACATCTTCATTATAATTCGGCGAGGGACGCTCCTTGCGTCTGTTTGATGTAGACTTCTTGAATTATTAATATTCTACAAACCTTTGAATGTACCACGCACTTTTTTCTGTCCAAAAAATCTACATACTTGACTTCATTATTGTAGAAATAATTTCAACGAGTTTCAGTAGAACATAGGTGTCTCTGCGTGGGTGGGAGGTGGGTGTGTGTAGTACAAGTCTGTATTTGCGTATACATTATTCATTTGGGGGAGGTCACATTTATATTCATTATGAAAATTTCTTTTGAATTAAATTTCTGAATTCTAGTTTTACAAATAAGTATAAAAATAGTATATGTATTTACTTGTGAAGATTTTATGAGTAGCAAAATAAAATAAAAACATTGATAAAATTGTTATATTACTTTGTTTTGAGTCTATACTACATCGTTTAACCGATTAAACAATAATTTATATTGACAAATCAGGTGTGAAAAAAACATTAAAATTGATAGTTTTAAATATATCTAATATAATAATATATAAATGTATAAAAATTAAACAGATAATCAATGAGAGTTACATATAATTGGTATTAATAAACCATCATCTTTGGCTTTGGGGAGGGGGGGGGGGGGATGTACATAATGTATACGTTTTAGACACTCAGTCATACATACATTAAAGGTCAGTATGACTTTATAGTATTACATACATATATATTGAAAATGTAATAAAAAGTAAAAATAAAAAATTATTTATAAAAAGAGTTAATAAATTTCCATTGGTCAACGAACTCATGTAAGATTAATTAACAAAATGTTATAAAAATGTTTTTAGTAAAACTTTTATGTAAAAGAAAACTAATTATCAAATAAAAACTTTAGAAATTAGTTTAGTAACAACATTACAACTATTCATAAAATGTCAAATCTTAACTTTCCAATGTAAATTTGATACGAAAAAATTCAATTACTGAATTCTAATTAAAAAGTCAAGTTCTTTTAATTTCGTACTTATAAACAGAGGTTCCAGTGGCAACTCGTTCATAAAATAAATGTTATAATTCTAAAATACTTACATCTTCTAAAAATAATATGTTATTAAAAGCGACCTGTATATCATTGTAGTATTGAACGAGCATAGTCGAAATCTTTTTTGGAATTTTCTGCTTACTAGTTTTTTTTTTTAATTTGAGATTGAATTTTGGGTTAAGGTTGAATTTTCCAAGTTGGCTAAGCCCAAAATTCAAGCTTAAATATAAAAAAAACTGGTAAGCAGAAAATTCCAAAAATTTTGATTTCAACTATGCTCGATCAATACTGCAATGCTATATAGGTCGCTTTTTTGGCTCCGCACTTTTTTTTGTGTAGTTATCTATCTAAATTTATTATTATTATCTAAAAGCAACATTCCCTTCTTTGTTTTGCATTTATTAATTTTTTAGTTTTACTTTTTTAAATAATAAAGAAATACTTTTTGTGAACGCTCTAAGTATACAAGCATTAAAAGTCAAACTATAATTTTTGTATTCAGTAGATGTGCAATATTATTTTTAAAGAGCATCACTAACATAAAAAAAAGTATTTTGAACAAAATTTGTAATTAATATAATTATTTATAATTTATGTTCTATCATTTTTTCGATATGAATAATTGTTTTTAAGATATTGGGTGTTGACCAAAACAGATTTATTGAGTATTTAATAGAAATATCTTTGTTCGTACGTCACTGGCAAAATCCGAGTATATTCAATGAAACATCGGAAATTTAGTTTTTTGTACACGTTAATTAAAGAAGTAGTGATTATTCTGAAAGGTACTTAGAAACAGCCAAGTCTAAAACAAATATTTCCACAAGAAATACGTGTTTGTGCTAGAAGGAGCTTTGCAAACAGCGCGTAAAGGGGATGGACAACAAATTTAAGTAATTGGCAAAAGAAAATAAACACAAAATGATGTTTATTTCTACCTTTTTTTCTTTTCATGTTTTCTGTTTTAAGAAAAGTACACATATATATTTTTAATTCGATATCTTTTTCAGATAGAAGATAAATATCATTTATTTAATTGAAATGTTCAGTGAGTGCTTATTTATTTAGTTTATTGCAAGAAACTGTCATCTATGTTTTTACGAGATATTAAGACATGCCAAGTAATATCTAAGATTTTAAATTGCCGCAGTGATCGATATGATTTTATTACATTTGTTTCTTTTGCATTATACTTGTACGCACAATACAAATTAATATGTGGATTTATATATTATTTATCATGATTTTAGTATATACTTTAGCAAGAATATAATGTTAAATAACATACAAATAAATAATTGGATATAATATGTGTTATTCTATAATTATTTAAAATATTTAATTTATTTTAAAAAATTGTACGTACGTCATTAATTTATTTTAGGGAGGAAAACACTTTCGAGCCACTGCTTAGCCAAAACATAAATTATTTATGTACATCATCTATTAATATATTCTAGTAAAAATATAATTTTTATGAAGAAAAGCATGTCAAATAATATTTATTTGTAAATATTTATACTTTTTTTAGGAAATATAAGTACATATAAACGTGTTGCGCTTACTTCGAATATGAAATAATATAAAAACATTCATAAACACATGTTAGAACGTAACAATAAAACGAATTCATTTCATAAACCATAGTTTGAGGCATTTATGACATGAAAATTCTACAAAATGTATATTTCTACACTGTCACAGACTTGTAAAGCTTATGAAAAGTAACTTTATATATTTTCACATAAATATCTTCAACGGTTTTTTTCTAATACTTTTCACCATACACACGTTTTAGGCTATAAAAATATATTTTATTAGTACACTGGATATTTTGAGATATGATATATTTAGTGGGGTAAAAAGGAAATATATGGCGTTTATATTTTTGTACTACAACCATTTTACTACAAAATCACATTAAATATAAAAGTTTTGATATAATATAATTTTAATATGTCCTTTTATTTCTTATATTTTTTTATAGTTTCGTGATTTATTGTTAATAAAATTTCATATAACAATAATGAAATTTATTGAGTTTCAAGATATTTTGATTTTAAATATTATATATTTTCACAGAAAAAAACTTGTTCTTATTGAAAATTTTAGATGGAAAAAGCTTAATAAAATCTTGTTAATATGATAATAAAAAAAAATTCTTATTGACAACATTTTATGAAAAATATATTTACAATTTTTATTTAAAAAATTTATCATTTTTCAAATTAATAATTATTTATTACACCAACAAATGGGACTTTCAGACAGATTAAACATAATGGTTGCATTAATAAATATTTATCAGTGTGAATATTTTTTACACCACCCAACTAATGAAAGTGCAATTTTCAATATGATAAACTCAGTGATGTTATTTATAAAGTATTTTTTTTGTATTTAAAATATATTTTTTAAATACGATATAAAATTGCCAAAGTTTGTAACAACGCGAACGTGCAAACATATGTGATTTGGAATAAAATAGAATTATTATTTATTTATCCTTGTCATATATTTATTATAATTACCATGTTCAAGAAATTATGTATGTATTGTCATGTACACATTTTCAATATTACGACGATATAATCAAAAGCTAACAAGCTATAAATTACATATCTTAATTTCTAATCAAATTTGTATTGTTTGCATATAGTAATATTATAATATATCAATAATTAATTAATTTACTATGTATTACTTCGTATGACAAATCGTACTTTCCTTATCACATTTAGAATGTATTAATAAGTATGTAACATAATGTAGCATGTTAAATAATCAACAAATTATAAATAGATCTTGAAAAATCTAAATAAAATGCAATATACTATTTACTATTGATATCAGAAACATTTTCTATGGTGTATTATTTAAAATGCACATATTAGGCTGATTCTCAAAAAAAATCTAAATTGTTGTCCTTTGTGATTTCTATAAAACGAGATCGAAAATTAAAATTAAGGTGATTCTCTTATGAAACTACATCACTAAGTGTACCAAATTGTATATTAATTTTATTTCAGTTATTATAAATTGTAAAAATATATTAAAATTTATACCTCAAAAATCATTCCCTCACTGTGTCCCAACCACCAAATTTAAATACATTTCTAATTTGTTTCGAAAAGTTTTCTAGAATGTGTTTAATTACTTATTATTTATTCATTTATAACAATATTCGCTATTTAAAAATGTACAACAGAAAGTAAAACACAAACAGAAAAAAAAAACAGAAAATAAATTTACAAGTACTTATGTCCTTAAAAAACGAATCATTCCCTCACAATTTCAGTAACTGTGAAATTAGAACGTAATTTTAAATCTATCTGAACGCAGCGTTATTGTTTTTATAATGTGGCAATACTGACATTAAAAAATAAATATGGCGAAATGACTGTGAGTGTTGAAGTGTATTGTTGAAATTGTTTTAAAGTATTATTATCCAAATTTACATATTCGCTTGTCATTCCCTCACTAATACACTAAGCTATCATCATCACTTTTGAATTTTTGTTTTAACCCCCTTTAAAGTCAAAAATATTGGGGACCACTATAACCCTTCAGAAAATTACCCTATGTTTTATTATATTTACGAAACAAATTGTACATTATTAAAAAAAAAAAAACACAACATAACAAAATCATTTTTCTACTTTTTTTGAGAATCAGCCTTTAATGTTTTATTTTGTATTGTGTATGTATGTGTAAATAATGTTTTGTTAAGTTATGGAATTATCTACATTTAGTTTGAAAAACTAGATATATGTACATCTTAACAAATATTAAACAATGTTAATTGACACGTGTTTCGACTTCACAGGAAGTCCTTATCAGGATCCTTCTGTACATATTTAGTTTAAACTGACTTAGAAACCACAATTGCTCAGTTTTCTGGTAGTTGTATTTAGCTGAATATAAATGAGTCGACTTTTGATATTCTTTAAAAATCAATTAAAATATAAAATGTATAAACAGCCACTTTCCCAACTTACTTAAACTATACTTTATAACCAAAAACGTGATATTTTATCAAACATGTCCTTATATTTTCGGTCAAACACAACATAAAATAGTTAAGTAAACTTTATTATATACAATTTTACGATTATATAAAATATCGCATAGAATAATTTTCACAAGTTTATTGAAAAATAATAAAAAAAATCGCTAACTGCATATGGGTGACGTGATAAAGTCCCGTAAGAACGTCTCGATACAAAGCTGTATATAATAAAGTAAACAAGCGTAAATTTTGAGGGAGCCATCAAAGATTATTGGCTGCTAAACAGTGGCGTACTTAGTGGAATACAAGTATACAAAATAAATAAATTATATTTAATATACTCATTTTGTCATATTATAGTGTCGTATAAAAATCATAAAAGTGACATTATGTTAATCTAACTAACGTATTATGTCCATTTGTAAATTCTTAATTCGTCCATAATTAATAGAAATACTTATAAAGTATAATTTAAAATTAATAATACAAGATATTGTTAATATGTTATTAACATAAAAAATCTTTTATTGATTAAATTTTGCTTCAATCGATATGTTTATCGACATATTTAAGCAATTTAAAGAAGTTCAATGTTATATTTGCAGAAACGTTACTTGACAATTACAAAATAAAATTTTTTGTTTAATAAAAAAAAATTATATATATTTTGTTACAAATGATCTATCTTATTTTCTCTCTAATATGTTTATTATTATAATAACAAAAGTTATGATCTCAATTTATCTTCCATATGTTATAAATTAAACTAAATGTTTTCAAATTACCATTTCAGGCATACGTAGGTAATATCGAGTTTGTAAGGAGAAAAATAAATAGAAAAATATAATATACGGATTATAAGAATTACTACCATTATTAAATTTTATTTCGAGTGAATACCGTAAAAAAGAATAATAACTTGTATATGTACGTTTATTTTTATATTTCATTCACATACATTTGAAATAAATGTACACATTTGTATCGACCCTTATATTTTATTTTCTCGACCCGCCACTGATGATAAATATGTGAGCTTGGAGACTGGATATTTTTTAGTATGAGAGAAGTTTTATTTCGTATCTCGTATCTATATGAAGGTATTATAAAAATGAAAACACTCTCCGACACCTGAACTATAAAACAAATACATTTGTACGGCCAATTGTAGCGACGGAGGTGGCTGTGGAAATATTAAATGAAAATACCTATAAAGTTTTATACCTTACTTTTAAGATGCATGAGGATAAATAAAAATAGATTATTTCTAAGTAGGAGTAATGTTTATCTAAAATTGGTAGAAATATTTTTTAATTTGTATGTTAGCATTTAGTATTATTTTGTTACGTACTTGTATATAAATCACGTTTTATTTATATGTTAAATTCTAAAGATATAAATATAATCAATAGATTATAAAAAGGCATGATAATAAAAGTTTTGTATATTTTTATCAAAATCATAAAAAATAAATCTCGTAATTAGAAGAGTATAAATAAATTATTATCATGTCTCATTTAGATATTTTATTTCTGTGTTACTAAAAAATCTATCAGACGCCAACGTTGATTTCATACTAGTGTTAGATTGTATTACAATTACGTAAAACAAATTGCAAATACATATATTTTTAAAACCAATTAATAGAAAACGTAATTATAATAATTTATGCAATTTATGATAGGTAAAAAATATATTTCTTTTCTCCTTAATGGTTTCTTATTTTACTTGATACTTACAGGTAACATATTGATGTATTAAAGGACTATTTTTTGTTTATATTATTTTTTGTAGAATTTTAATGTTTAAATAATTAAACATTTACCAGCTCCTATAATCCTTATAAATTTGGAACTATCATTAATATATGTCATTTAACAGGTTGATAACCATAAAAAAGAAAATTTTTTAATATACTTTTTTAGTTTTTTTCATGTCTACTTCTAAAATACTTTTGTCATCAACAACTTTTACATATATGTACATATAACATAGGTGCACTCATATCTGTTAGCTTTAATTAAAATAGTATACCAAGTTGTACATTAAAACATACAAGTACAAATACGTTTTATTTGTGGCGAGAACTTTAAAAGGTCAACGTAAAAACACGGCTATAATATTTAATGGCCGAACGGGGAGTTTATTTTTCAATAATTGCGTTAAACCGAAATCGCCCCAAGAGTACATCGGCGAATGGACTTGAGAGTAATTGGTAATTGTTTATTCTGTCCGTCATGGTGTCCCCGTGGACAGCTTGGAAGATTTCACTCTGGCAAGTTGTGTTCTTTGGCGATACACTGCATTGCGGATTTCTGAACCAAAGTGAAAACGGACACTTCACACGTTGTACACTTTGTTTTATACGATATTTATTTTATTTTATTTTAATTATTTTTATTTGTTAAATCAATTAGTTGAAATTTGAAATATAACCAAAGATGGACAGTCAGTTTTCGCACAAGACTAGATTATTGCATTCTCATCTCGTGTGTAAGACCGATTTAAATTTTGATGAACGAGACTGAGACGAGACCGATTTAAATTTTGACAAGTTGAAACAAAATTATAAAATCTGAGACGAAACATTAATAAGGTCTCGTGCAAAGCCCTAGTGAATATATTTAACTAAATGTTTATATCGAAAAATATAACCTATTTAACATGATAATAACATTTTTGAATGTACATATGTTAAAATCATAAGCAAAAAAAAAGAGATTAACGCATACAATAAAATACATATACGACATTGATATTTATTTATTTAGACTCTATAGATTGCATAGAAACGAAGAATAATGAACTACATATATGTTCAATTATTAATTTTCCTGTTTCTAATACCTGAATATGATATTTAATATATGTATGTATACTTATTTGTTGTAACAAAATAAATTACATAGTATTTCATATATTAAGAAAACGTTGTGTAATTGTTATTAAACAATTAACTACGTCATAAATAAGTGAACATATTTATTCACACAGATAATATCAATAATATGAATACATTGTAACGGTAATAACCATAAAATTTTGTGTCTTATTTTACAATTTTTATAAACGAAATAAAATTTAAAAAAATCGTCATATATATGTATATAGGTAAAACCACTGACAGCAACAAATATCACCAAACGATGCGGCGTGATGTGTTTAGTTCAGAACAAGCCATACAAACAAGAGGTACAAATCGCAAGCGTTACTTGATAATCAAGGAAGACACATCGGCGGTGGCAGAGAGAGCCTTTACAATTCTCCTGGCCATCAGAGGGATTATAAGGGATGCGCTGCTACTACCCCCCGGGATTCTGTCTTTAGATCAACGCGACCCCACACGCCCACGCTTCGACACCACCTCCACCAATTTTAGAGATACTGTTTCTTGATGTCCCTTTGCAGCCTCTCAATTTAATATAATGCTTTTGATGTACCGGCGTGGACAAATGAAGTCGGCACGTATATTTCGCATGATTGTAAATATGGTTTTGGAGATTAAGATTTGAAATATTACTTTTGATATTGAAGTAGGAAGTTTTTATGTGCAATATAAAAATATACTTTTTTTAGTTTTCTACGATAACCGTAAGACTAAGATCATCTTTTATTGCATCAGCTACTGATAAATATATAAGTATTTTAGAACAAAACAATAAACATAGACGCCGTTAAGTTTTCAAAGTTTCTTTTTTCGTTTATAATTTTGTAAAGCAATTATAACTTATGGAATCGTCCTTACAGATTTCCTTTGGTTAGGTTTGCTAACAAAGCGAATGAGATAAATTATTTTATTTTACATATTCGCTTCTATAGTTTTTGGGGGTTCGAGTCTCGATCTAATTCTCTCACAGTTTTAATTGCCACGTAGGTTTAGTAAAAAGCTAGGTGGAATACTAGCGGCACTGCTTTAAGCGATCAAATACCTGTACCATATTGTACATACATATATTTAACAAACATTTGGCAATCATAATCAGTTAAAAAGGAAGTATAAAAATTTCGTCAATTTATTCGCATATAAATTACGTATCAAATGATGTCATTATATTTTCTGTAAATTAGATTACTGAGTAAATACTTTGCTACCAAAATTAGTTATATCACCAAGAAGTGGAGTTTAGTCGTTTTTGACAACTAACAGTAAAGAAATGAAAGATCAAAGAAAATTGTCTATAGATATTATGTTTCCACCAATTTACTTCTGTCATAATCAAATGTGATATTTCAATTCTATATTTTCCATTTTCTTATTGTTTATCCAACGATAATACTTTCTCTAAATAATAGACTTAAAGACATCAAAAATGCGTACATGGTTTTAACTTTTAGAAAAAGTTTAAAAAAGATACAAAAAGGAGGATGCCTGCTGAACTTTGTTTATATAAATATACATTTCCCATTTGTAAGCTATTTCAACACGCCACTATTTTCATTTGATTTATCAATTTGATGACAAAGCAACTACAAAACTATACAAAAAGTCTATTGTGCAAACAATTCTATCAAATAGAATATGTCAATACAATATAATCGAAAATGTCAAACAGAGAATCTAAGATATTGCTGTAGTTTTATATTTATTAAATTGTTTTTCTTATTACCAACATCTTGTTTTAATACCCGTCTAGATATATGTTCAATATTTTACTAGTTTATTTTAGTATAAGAAAAGTATATTATTATCGTATATAAATTAATACGAAAATAAAAGTAAGTATAGTTTTTATTATATACTAGAGCAAGTAAAAAATGTTCGCGGAATGACTGGGTCAGGGGGTAAATTAATTTTAACACTAGATTAGTGGGAACTGTTAAAACTGGCTGTATTCAAACTATCTCGCATAATTATTTTTTCTACATTTTAAAAATAATTTGTTGTCCTATTGAATCTCTTTCTTGCCTAAATATGTAGACTGTGCCAACTGTAAACCATGGTTTCCCTAGGGCAAAGTCCCAATAAATATCAACTAGAAGTGTTTTTCCTTGTTAATTTAGGAGATATTTTATAAACTAATGGTCTGATTGAGTTGAAACTTGGTTTCTTCTACTATAAATTCCATGAAAACTTTTTGACCCACCCTCGTACATAAGTTATAAGTGCATATAATTACAATATAATTGCATAACTGACTAGGAATGTTACATTTTTTACGTGCCAAAAATAGATTTACCTTCATATTTTCATTATTAGAAAATCAACTACTTGAACATAGTATTGATATAGAATCTTTAAGATCGCATAATTTTTTTTGGATACACAAAATAGCGGTAATTCGAAAAAAGGCTAGTTATCTAGTTATATCATTATATTGGACATATAGTTCTTACCATTATAAAATATTCACAATTAAATGTCTGAAAATCGAACTTACTAAAATCTATCATCGTCGAAGTTTGTCTCTAATAATAATAATACAAATTAATCTTTAATCATGATTCTGGCTGCCACACAGCGGCTTATCACGAAATAAAAGTAAAACTGTCTGGAACTAACCACAACAAGTATCTAGATAACTTAAAGCCAGTAATCAATAGTTTATAGCAACAGTATGTTACATCAATTAGATGTCTTACATAATTTCAGTAACAGATGAGAAGCTGCAGAACAACAGCTAAACTTTTGTTTAACAACCGCACAGAGTCGTCCAACTATTAGAGAATATTTAGATTAATTGATAAGCACGAGACTCATTTCAAAGAGAAATTCGAGCTGGGATATGGTAATGTCCAGAAGGAAGACCACCCTTCTTCGCCGGTGGTAACTCGAGGAGTCCCGCAGGTCCAGCGCAATTAATTGTATTTGTGTACGCGTAATTTTACTTGCCGTAAGACAGATTACGGGAGACGGGGGTTCCTCTGTAACGTGTTAAGTATTGTTTCCTGTTTTCTGAAGAGCTCTCCTTTGTCCTAACTTTGGTGATTGACAATCTTGTTAGGGTAAAGTTTTGAAATTGTATTGACAAATATGTGTCGAACATATTACTGATTGTTGGTGTTCATTAACGGTAATTTCGTTCAATCACGATAATTTTGACGAAATGGTTTATATACCCAAATTCACATAAGGTACTGCCACCAGTCTTGAACAATACCCCAGTGTTGAATATTTTTAAATTAAATTTACTGAATTAGAAATATTTGTTGATATTTGATTACTGCCATTACTGGATATTAATCTATATACATCTAACTATCTTAAAGCGTAATTTGAAAATAATTTATCATTTTGTCATTTTTATTTTGTTAATGGTTAAATAATTATCGCGGTTCGGCACACTATCAAGAAAAGTGTATTTTCTTTTGTAAATGCTTAACATTGTTTAAAAATTTTATGACTCTTTATTTTATAAATTTTGTGTAGTAGAACTAATCATTTTGTAATCATTAGCAAGAGTTCATCACTGGTTTTACGTTGTTCATTACTGGAGAAAAAAACATATACAAAATTAAAAGCTATAATTAAAAAAAACACACTATATTTGTGGATTTTGGTAATTAAATTAATTCAATCAGGAGGTAGTGCTCTTAAAGCATTCAAAACTGGTGCATCAAAATGAATGTTGTAATTAAATTAATATATTAGTTTTTTTTTCAGTTGATGAGTAATAAAAAAATTAATATGAAACTATAATTGTCTTTGTTCAAATAGCAAAAGTTGTTATAGAATACAAATTCATAACATTAAGTAACTTTGAATGTTCAGTTGAATATTTAAAATTTTGTCCACAACAAGACCCTCATTGCTTAAAATTTAAAAATAGTTTTGAAGCTCCTCTTTCCATCCCATGAATACATGTCTGTAGGTACATTAATGGTCTATTGATTTCTTTATTCTTTAAAAAAAATGGTATTTAAAAAGCTTCTCCACCCCTTATGAAAATAATTAGATATTTATATTTTCCTCAAAAATTAAAGAATTTTTTAACATTCTTTATTTATCAAAGAATTTAATATGATTATTTTCAAAGCAAAAGTTTCGTCTACACAGAAAAAAGTACTTCATAAAATATTGATTAAGATTATGTTTATTTTAAGATAATATGGTTTTTTATTCATATATAAATATAATAAAGATTATTTTTACAAGAATAACATAAAAAATTCAATATGTTTAATAATTTTCGATGATATTAGTATGAACACAAAGTTTAATATATTTCCTATTAACTGTAAAATTATTAAATATTAATATAGGGGATATTAATTATGGTCCAAATACGTGTGCAAGTGAAACACTACACGCGTTAGCCGAAAACAACCCGAGGCAATAATCACACACGTACACACATGCACTCAAATACGCGATCACTGCATACTGAAACCCTCCATCAAACTCAATAATAACTTTTGAGGGCATATATGGATTACAACATATTATAGGTACCTACACTAATATACATAAATATCTTCAAGATATGTAACATAGTATTAGTGCGGTTTACATACCTATTGTGTTTCAGTTTTGTTTATTTTAAGTACACGTATTATTACTTACTGTAAGCATGCGCTTATGAGTAATTCCATATTAATATAACGCAAAGTTTTGTGTTCTTGTATTATTATTAGGTTTCCGTAGAAAACTAGGAAACCTTATAGTTTCGCCATGTCCGTCCGTCCGTCCGTCCTCAAAAATTTTAAGCCGATTAAGATGAAATTTGGTATACAGACGAAGACTGATAACCCAAAAACAAAAATGATAATATTTTATAAAAAAAAAATTTTTGGACCCCCTTTCCATAGACTGAAAAGTATTTTCAAAAAAAAAATTTCACTTAGTCCATTAAGTGGGGAGTCTTTAGATAGGTGTCCTAAAATGCAATAAAAAATGCAATATGACATTTTGATTTTAACCCTTCAGTCACGATATAATTGCGTTCAAAGTCGTGATAAAAGCGTCCCCTACACCCTAATTTCTAAACTATCAATTTAAAAAATCTGAAAAAATTCATGAATGTAGCCTTTAATTAGTAATTCCACTGAAAATTATAACGAACACTGTCAAAATTATTTTGGCCCCCACTCCCATTGACTGAAAAATGAACTCACAATTTTTTTTTCACATATCCCATTGAATGTGATGTCATTGGATTGGTATCCTAAAATGCAACAAAAAATGTTAAATGATCTTTTGATTTTAACCCTTCAGTCACGATATATTTGCATTTAAATGTCGTTATCAGAGCGTCCCCCCCCCCTTAATTTCTAAACTATCTTTTCAAAAAATCTGAAATTTTTTTAGAATGTAGCTTTTAATTAGTACTTCCACTGAAAATTATAACAAACACTGTCAAATGTTAGGGTACTCAGGAGGTAGGCCTATACTCTACCTCAGAGGATTGAACTCTTGGTGTCGTCCGTGTGTGAAGTTGTGTTGGTATTTTGGGACTTCAGGATTTCCTTGTTTTACTCACCTTCCCTTTTTGGTCACTGGGACTGAGGTGAGGTCGTAATAGCAATAAAAACTTTTATTGAATTTTATGTTATTTATTTTTATTTAAAAATTAAAATAATTATTGATGTAATATGCAATTTTATGTTTTTAATGATTATATTTATTTAATTGAATTTTGACTATTGTCGAACGTTCTCTAAGAACTCGTCCGGTAAAACAGTGCCCGATAATCTGTTGTCACATCTTTTATAACCTCGGTAACGCCGCGATGGGTTGCAAGTTGCAGTTCCCAGGCATCACCTCAGTTAATTTGCCGACGTTTCACAACGTGACTATTTCGTGTGAACATCAACGTGTGAACGACGACGTGTAACAACAAATTACGGAGCAAAGGGGTCTCGGGTTATAACACAAAATTATTTTGGACCCCCCTCCCATAGACTGAAAAATAAACTCACATTTTTTTTTCACTTAACCCATTGAGTGGGATGTCACTAGATAGGTCTCCCAAAATGCAACAAAACTTGTTAAATGATCTTTTGATTTTAACCCTTCAGTCACGATATATTTTCATTTAAATGTCGTTATCAGAGCGTCCCCCCCACCCTAATTTCTAAACTATCTATTCAAAAAATCTGAAAAAAATTCAGAATGTAGCTTTGAGTTAGTACTTTCACTGAAAATTATAACGAACACTGTCAAAATTATTTTGGACCCCCTCCCATAGACTGAAAATTGTTCTCAAATTTTTTTTCACTTAACCCATTGAGTGGAGTATCTTTAGATAGGTCTCCTAAAATGCAACAAAAAATGTTATATGACCTTTTGATTTTAACCCTTCAGTCACGATATATTCGCATTTAAATGTCGTTATCAGAGCGTCCGTTGAAATAATTCTTGTTTATAAATCGTAATGACTACGGAAACCTATCATGTGCGTGCCCAACACACACTTGGCCATTTTATTTTTGTAATATTATATCAACTGAAAAATGTTACGCTTAAATGCGACTATTCTAAGAGCTATTCATAAATTATTTCACGTTAGATATAAATGTCAATATGTGTAAATTTTTAATTTTTTGACAAATATAATATTTTTTTCAATGATTATTTAATGCACTGATCAACAGCTGTTTTGCTACAGGGCATTTTGTTCAATCAGCTCTTATTGCGATATTACAAAAAAAAAATGTTTTCAATATGCAAACATTTAAATTCGTATATCTATATATTTTTTAAATCAAATACTACAACCAAATATCATTCGTAATGTAACTACGGGTCCTAATTGAACTATAAAGTCTTAAATTATACACATTCATAAAGTTATTTCCCTCGAAAATCATGTTTTAAACGAAGAAAAATCGATTTTTTAGCCAAAATTCCGCAATTTTCAAAATTCAAAGTGCTGTTACACAAACAATTTTTTTGAAATTTACTAAATTTGTAGCTTTATCTATCTTCTTTATTGTGTTATAATTTTAACGTAAACGAATGAAATAGTACTAAAATCAACCGCACGTGTCAAAATTGGTAGCTACGGTCACTTCCGCTCCTGGTGTATATATTTTTAAATATTCTAAATATATTTGTAATAAATAAATATCATTTGTTCTGAAATGAATGTAGGCTGGAATGCATCGATATGCTCTTAGTAAAAAAAAATATGGTCGATATGAGGTAACTGCAAGACTATATCTTACAATTAGATTTTTTTATAATAATCTAATCATTTTTTATTAACAATACCAAGCTTCTCTCCCTTACAAAGTTTAAAATAATCTAATAAGTAAATCTATAAAAAAAGCATATTGTTAAGAAAAATAAACTACGTATTTTCACTTGTACCTTTGTCTCACGTATACTCTTTCAACCCCTTATTCCCAATTTAAAATTCATTTACCTAAATTATCAATTTCCTAAAACAATCACTTTAACTTACATCGAAAACAAGTACATCAATAACAAGGGGTAAATATACTTCCACCCCGAACGTGTCCCAAACATTCTCCCTACAACTATTATAACAACTACCGGGTGACCACTTCTATAATAATTGTTTTCGTATATATACAAGTATATAAACATGATTTAATCGAGGTCTAGCATGATGAAGAAGATGGCACAAGGAGATGAGGTTTTGATTTGATTACATCTGTTTGTGCTAGTAAATAAATAGCCGCGGTCCCCCGGGTGCCTGTAATTGGATGCTGAAGATTCTGATCGCATAACAACTGAGCAAACTTATGTACATTATATAATATGTACCTACTAGATCAAGTTATACAAATGATTGCTATAGTTTTGTTTTGTTTGTTTTTCAAACAATATATATCTATGTGAAACAGTGGTTTCAAAAGTAGTGTGGCACTGGTTAGAAATAAAATAATATATTTTCATATTTTAATATCATTAACTAACATTTACGATTTTACAAGCATGTGTTACAAAATCGGCTGCTCATAACATTCTTTGTCAACAAATTCTAGGGAATAGACTTTTTAACAGTGAAAAAACTTTCGAGTTTACTTGAACAAAAAAATAGACAAAATTTCCATAAACATGTAACATGAAATGGTATCTAGAATCTGTAAAACAACGATAGACACCAAAAATTCCAAATGAATTACAATGTACAGATAGAGCCTACAGATTTATATATTTATATGATTTTATTATTATTAATATAAAAACTAAACAAAATTCCATAATAATGAGTTTTCAATGATAAAAGCCTATATTTGATGATTTGCGATCTATTTGATCTATTCTATTTGAATTCGGAAGACTGAATTCAAATAGAATTTTATTGATATTAATTAAAAATTAATATGTTTAAGTTCTATATAAAACATTTTTGTTCTAGTACATAACCATTTAAATAAATATTTTTCCGTTATAAATAGTTGTACGTGAACTATTTTATATATTACATTCCCTTCTATACACGTTATTAGTTCTTTACCATTACATGATCGACAAAAAAGAATGGATATTTTCTATGTAGGTACTCAAACATGAATACAGTTTACTGAACTCTTAAATATTTTTTATTGTGTTAAACTAACAACGAATTGAGATACTTGCATGGTTCGACCAGACTGTAATTGAATATGTCCAATTCAGACATTTCACAAATATTTGAAAAGGTAACTGAAGTCTATTCGTGTTTTTTCGTATAAAAATATGACATGAAAATAAAAATATATTTTCTTGAACAACCGCCGAGTATTTTTATTTGTTGCTTCATTTATTTCAATTGAGACCATATAAATATGTAAGTGATGATTGCAGAAAATGGTTTTATGATAACGTACTTTATACATAAAAGATTCATTCTGAAGCTAAAAACGAATATAAATATAAAAATATGGTTATGAAGGTATGATTAGATATGTTATAAAACATTTTTTGAGTAGATATTTAAAAAATATCAAAGTGTGAAATTATCAAGATAATTATAATTTTCGATAATTATCTAGTATGAGTCTGATTTATGAATGTAATTAATTATCTTATTTTTCTTCTTGAAGGTAATATAAATGAAACATATTTTATATCCTTACCTTTTTGATTACTTAATTACTAAAATAAAACTCAATAAGTTAACACAATGAAACAAGACTAACCTGATAACTGGAATGTCATAATCAAAACTACGGAAAAATTGATTCCCCACAATATATCCAACGCAGACGATCGGGAAAATCCCGTTAATATTTTTGCAACATTTATTAATCAACTTTCTACTACTCAAAAAAATTATTTATATATAGCTATAATAGATTTTTGACACATGTTAACAATAAAATATTTTGAAATACCTACTATATTGATTGAAAATTGAAATATAAAGAAACATTTCGCTTCAATGAAAGATAAAATTTCGAAATTGATTATGATTGTTGCTAACCTATTTATTTTTATTTTTTGATTTTCATACAAATTCTAAGACGGGACCTGGTGTTTTCTGGGTGTTATAATTCTACACGATTTTCTCAATAACTACTGAACGGTAGTTATTGAGGTATTTCTGCTTTTCATTAATGGATAGGTTAAGGCTTAGGTATATAATTTGCGGATATTTTGTGTAAATTTCACGAAGTCGGAAAAAGAACAATTCGTGGTGAACCATGTGTTGTGCGCATGTTGGGTGGGCAATATATTGAATATTTTAGGTCACTATGATTTTACGGATATTAATCCGGGTAACTTCAGATCCATTGAGCTAGTGTTTAATAAAATATTCATATTTTGAATGTAAATATGTGTTATTATTAAATTAAATGGGAAAAAGTTATTTAAATCTTACAACAAATTATTAATAATATTGGTATTTACATAATACTAAGAACAAATTAAATTTAATACTCATGAGCTAATATATGCAATGGATAAAGAAATAAATAAAAACAATATGTATAATCTTATTATATTACCGGTATTAATAATATTGTTTTTATATTTTACTTTTTATCATTCATTTAAATAGCTAGAAGATAATGAATCATTCTATGCTTTAAATAAAACATATTGTGCAAAAAAGCAATACAACTGCATTCCACATAAAGTGTGACGGCTTATTAAGATTCTTGTTTATAAAAAGAGACAGATGTATACTATTATACAAAATATTTTTACACATTAAAGATGAACGTAATAATTGTTATCATCATTGCGCGGGAAGAACCGTTTCTGATGTGTATTTTTGGTTTAAAAAAATCCCTTGTGACCCAGGAAATTATTCTTCCTTTTTCTTGAAGTATAGGTATATAAGCTCGAAGATAGACTAGTCAGTCAATATTACTTAACTTTGCTTGATCGAGTTAATATATATCTACATACCTGTAGTATATTTTTATTGTATTGTGAAGTGTTAAATATATAATACAAAAATGAAATTCTTCAATTTGTTTACTGTTGCATTGATGCTCGTCGTCCTAATTTCTGGAGCTATGTCAGCACCACAACCAAGGTGGAAAGGATGGAAACAAATTGTAAGTATTTATTATTTAAACAGAGCATAATTGTTCTTATTTGACAAAAATGTATTAAGTATTTTTTGTAACTTGGCGAAATAATAGTTCAAAGTGAGCTTATCAAAAGTTTTAAACCTACGAAAACCCATATAATTTACGATCCAGTAGGCAACATTTTTATTTATTTTTATCTCTTAAAGGATCGAATTTTATGAAAATTTGTAAAGAGTAAAAATGTTTAGAAATAACAAATTAATACGGATAAATAATTTTTAGAATTTTTCATAATATTTTTAAATTTCATATAAAAACTACCGTATCAGAAAACTAAAAAATTCAACCAAAAAGCACAATCTTTTACTTTTGAGCAGGGTCCTTTCTGTTTTTAAATGTAAAGTTTTTTTTAAATTAAATAATAATTGTTCTTATTATAGTTTGTAGAAAACCAAAGATAATCAACAAATATTCCATATCTCTGTCATTAAATTGAAAATTTTTTGTGTATCACCCATATAATTATATGTTAAATATGTTTGTAAAGCTTAGATTTTCGTCGGTTCTTATTAGTATTAAATATGTATATAAAATCTAAATATTTTTTATACAATGCAATCATGAACTTTTTTTTTAAATAAAATACTTTAAGAATCATTAAATAAATATTTTCTTTGTTTTTAAAGTTGATATAATTTTTTGAATTATGTGTGTATATAAACTGCAAATCGCAATAATACTATAAACATACAGATATGTTTATGGTATTATACAATGTTAAACAAAATATGTGTATATAAAGTTTTAAATAAACTTCATTTATTTATTTGCAGGAAAAAGCAGGACAAAACATATTCAAAGCTGCCCAAAAAGCTCTTCCTGTTATTCAAGGTTACGCCGCTCTGAAAGGATAAATCCCAAAAGAGACAACATTACTATTTATTATATATGTATTTATTTATTCTTGCCAAGAAGAACTGATTTGTATTAAATAATTTTAATAAATTGAATTAAATTGAATATTGTGTTTTCTTTTTAATTTATTAGTTAATATTGTAGATAAAAATATATATTGTATACAAAAATTTATTTCCATTTACAGAATTTAGCTCTAAAAACCCAATTTTCATTTTCGAAGATTAGTTTTCTTGAGGTTATTTTCAAAATGATTCGGAGAAGGTGCTACTTTAACCACAACTTTTCATAGTATATAATTAGCGACTCTGAAGATATTGATCTTATACGATAATATGATTGTACAAATTATTCTTTGCAAACAATTTTTCAATTTGTATTAAATAATAATAATAAAGGGTCAATCCATATGAACTGGTCCAGCACTGGTTGCTCGATCATTCTAAAAAAAATTGATTTTTTGTGTGTAATTACCCTAACATGTTGGTAGTTCGAAACGACCATTATTTTAATTTTATTGTTTTTTTGTTTTCGCGTGACGGCCATATTTGTTATACAGGTCGCAGCATTTTTTGTACTTTAAAGGGTTCGCGGAAACTAAAATATCTCAGCTTCTATCAAACCTTTCAACACGGGACTAAAAGCAAATTGTTCAGAATAAAACGGGCTACAAGATTACTTCTAGACATTTTCACCTAAATGTTATCCTAAAGGGTGAAATTTCAGCCTTAATTCTTAGTTATATTTTTGAAAAAATCCCATTTTCAAGGGGATGTTTTTGCAAGAAGGGGAAAAGTTAACAAGTCAAATTATTTTTTACAAATAGGTGGGTACTAGTTGTATTCACATACCAAAGTTCAACTCTGAGACTTGCCCCCCTTTATTTAAAAAAGTTCTCAAAATTTGAAAATTCGAGAAAATGGCACTTTTCAAAGCTAAATAACTCTGGTGGGGGGCCAGATAAAAATCTGAAATTTTAGCCCATAATAGTACTACATAATGGTATTATGTACCAATAATTTTGAGATTGAGATTTGACTACAAGCAGTGGTATTGCAATCACAAAAATGCATGTTTCAATGAGCGTATACATGTTGTGATTTTGTTTCAATAATAATTAAAACATGTTATATCTTTGTTATGAGTTACTTTAAGTTATTATATGTGATATAAATTTTTAAAGCTGACCTAATTTTCTATCTAAAAATAAAATATATATAGGGTGTCACCTTTGAAAACAAAAGTTGACATCATTTCCGGTTCAACCGGAAGTGACAGAAAATAAAAAATGAGAATTTAAAAACATTCAGAAAAAATACAATTTTTTTCTTCATTCAAGCATTCTTCTATTTCCAAGAAGAAAATAGATAGTAATAGATATTATATTAATGTATTAACATATGAACTCCTATTGAATATTGTGGTTGCAATACCACTGCTTGTAGTCAAATCTCAATCTCAAAATTATTGGTACATAATACCATTATGTAGTACTATTATGGGTTAAAATTTCAGATTTTTATCTAGTCCCCCACCAGAGTTATTTTATTTAGCTTTAAAAAGTGCCATTTTCTTGAATTTTCAAATTTTGAGAATTTTTTTAAATAAAGGGGGGCAAGTCTCAGAGTTGAACTTTGGTGTATGAATACAACTAGTACCCACCTATTTGTAAAAAATAATTTGACTTGTTAACTTTTCCCCTTCTTGCAAAAACATCCCCTTGAAAATGGGATTTTTTCAAAAATATAACTAATAATTAAGGATGAAATTTCATCCCTTAGAATAACATTTAGGTGAAAAAGTCTAGAAGTAATCTTGTAGCCCGTTTTATTCTGAACAATTTGCTTTTAGTCCCGTGTTGAAAGGTTTCGTAGAAGCTGAGATATTTTAGTTTCCGTGAACCCTTTAAAGTACAAAAAATGCTGCGACCTGTATAACAAATATGGCCTTCACGCGAAAACAAAAAACAATAAAATTAAAATAATGGTCGTTTCGAACTACCAACATATTAGGGTAATTACACACAAAAAATCAATTTTTTTTAGAATGGCCAAGCAACCATTTAATTTAATTTTGGACCATTTCATATGGATTGACCCTAAATTATTTGTAGTCCTTTTTGTTTTTTTATGCTGCTTCCTTTGAATTTAATAGGACCTAGTATTAAATAATTCAATAAATAAACAATATATTCATTTTTGTTATTTTTAGGAAAAGGCAATTTATCTCGGATATTTTTTAATATAAATAAGTATATTTATATGTGCAATAAAAAAAATTGAATATAATATGTACGTGTATTTTTTGTATTCAATAATTAAATTATATAGTAAACTACAGTTGGTAAATTTTATCAATCTTTAAATCATTTCCACATTTTTAATTTAATTACTAAATAAAAATAGTATAGGTACTTACATATTTAATTATAAAAAGAGACAAAAAATGATATCTTAGTTTCAGTATCGTACATATTTTGAGATGGATATATCATTTATATTTACTAGTAACTTAAATTAATCAGCAACCAAAATATATTATCAGGAATTATTTATTTATTTCCGCTTCCATAATATATATATCGAGTGCTTAATAATGACTATTACATTATTAGTTTATTGCACGTAAAGTAATATTACTTTGTCAAATCTCTTTACAATCAAGATGAAATTCTATATATTGATTAGTTTAACAATATTTGTTTATCTGCTTCTTGGAGCTTCAGCGGCTCCACGCCGAAGAATTCTTCGTCAGAAAATGGTAAAAACTTTCGTTGTTTTATTAAAATAATTTCTTTGTATTTTTATTTTTTTTAAGAATGAACCTGTAGAGCAGAGATTCCAAGTTCCTAATGAACCATATGGACGCTTCAGTGGAATAGGACGCTTATACAATGGAATAGGACGCGTAAACAATGGATTTTGACAAGCTACATATGATTAAACATATAATTATTAATGTATTATATTGTAGGTATATATGATGATATGAAACCAAACATAAGTATGTATTTTTTTATTCAATAAAATAATTGGAATAAAATTTAAAGTTGCGAATTTTATTTTACTAACTAGATACTCGTCGAGTTTATATTAAATAACCCAATCTTGTGATTTTTAAATACCTGGGATTTTCTGATAATCGAATTAAAAATACTATTCAATTCTTTATGAAATTCCTTTCAAATCTGAATAGATTTTAAGTATAGGAGAGAGTGGGGTAATTACGAACACTTAAGGGAGAAATCAAATAAATTAAAACCTGAGTAAGGAACCAACATATGTATTGTGTATTATTATTAAATAATCTATTAGTTATACAGTTTTAGTATCAATTTTAATAAAATGAAAAAACAAAATAATCACGAACAGTGGAATAATTAAACCTAATTAGTACAAAATTCGTAGTAAAATCCTCTGGATGTATTTCGACCATTGGTATACTTTTGATATTTTTCAGCATTTTTAGCGCAAGCTAGCGAGGCTTAAGAGTTAGTACTTATGAATTAAATAATGAAGCTATTAGACATTGCTTATCACATTTATGCCCGGTATTATAAAGAAATTTGCTCGGCAACTAACGCTATCTGCTGGGTATTAAATATAAATGACAACCAACTTACAGTTGGAATAAATGGTATTGTTTATATGAATGACCTTGTCGCATGCGCGTTAAATAGAAATCAGTGATTTAAAATAAGTACTTACAAGTGTACCTCATAATAGCGTTAGCTGCCGAGAATTTGTTTTTATAATACCGGACATTAAAGTTATTATTAAATAACTAAAAAAATTGATGTATTATAGAAAGTTTTTATTTGTTTTGTAGGTTTTGTAATTAATCTAAAAATTTTAAACCTATGTAGATTTGAAGGGAATTTCATATGTGGTATTTTTTTATTTGATTATCAGAAGCCCCGATATTTTAGAAACACTGAATTAACTATAACCACACCTATAAATTCTTATATTTTATACACGAGTAATTAGGTTCTTTATAAAAATTATATTTCATTTTTAAAAAGATTATATTATATGTAAAATACCTTTATCTAAATGTAGGTACCTACGTGTATTTTTTGTATTTAAATAATAAAATTATATTGCAATCTACAATTGGTTTAAATTTTATCTATTTATTAACCATTTCCACATTTTTTATTAAATAAATAAAGAAAAAATGACTGAGGGGCTACGCCCGATGGCCAATAATTTAAATTTAAAAAAAAATAAAGAAAAATAGTATAGTTAAACTTATAATTATAAAAAGTCACAAAATAGAATATCGTACATATTTTGAGATGGGTATATCATTTATATTTACTAGTGACTTAAATTAATCAGCGACCAAAATTAATAATCAGGAATTATTATATTTATTTATTTCCGTTTCCCTCATATATAAATATAACGCGTACATAATAATTACTATTACATTATTAGTTCATTACACGTAAAGTGATATTACTTTATAAAATCAAAATGAAATTCTATATATTGATTTGTTTAACAATATTTGTTTATCTACTTCTTGGAGCTTCAGCGGCTTCACACCGAAGATTAAGTCGGGAGAAAATGGTAAAAACTTGCGTTGTTTTATTCAAATATTTTCTTTATTGTTTTCTTTTATTATATTTTTTAAGAATGGAGCTGTAGAGCCGAGATTCCGATATCCTCATAGATCATATGGAAATGGAAAATGACTAGCTATATATGTAATTAAACATGTATATATTAATGTATTATATATATGTATGATGATTTGTAACCAAACATAATTATTTTTTTTATTCAATAAACTAATTGGAGTAAAATTTTGATTGATAAATTTTATTTTACTACCGAGATATTCGTCGGGTTTTTATTTAATAACCCAATTTTGTATATTTTAAAGCAAGTAAGTGTTATATATATATTTTTATATATTTATCAAAAAAACATTTTATAATTTCACACACAAACCATATAAATTATTATAATTGCATTTTTATGTTGACGCAATAATCTATCCATATCCTGTGAAAATATGTACTTTCTTACAGGAAATATCCTCTTTTCAAATTGGTTATAAATAATATTCGTACTATATGTTTTTTATTTTATATTTTTATTGTTTTATTTAATGGATTTGATTCTATGTGGAAAAAAATTTTTTGTTCGAAACAATTTTTTTCAAGTTGAATATTTTAAACTTTGTACGATAAGAAAAATTTAAAAAATCTATATAAAATGTTTACCACACTTGTGACATTAAACATCACCCCCCCCCCCCCCCCCGCCCCTAAGTTAACTTATTTTAAATGACAAAACTTTATACGTTTGGTAGATTCATTTGCTAAGAATAAAGAAAAATGTATTAAAAAATGCCAAACAAAAATAATAAATGTCAAATCAAAGTTTCGTATTTTTTCCCGTAAAAACACAGATCATTAGAACAAAAATATAAGTTTTCATTTAACAATTAAGAATACAAAAAAAAAATATATATATATTTTTAAACATCATGATATTACCCGTTTCAAACTGAGTAACATTTGTCTGAAAAGAATTTAAGTTACAGCTTAATTTCAAAATAAAAATTTATAACATTTTATTTTAATAATAATAATTATTATAATAATAATATATTAAAGGTTATATATATATATATATATATTTTTAATTAGTTATTTAAAATTTATTAGCAACCTGTTGGTAAATTATTATCTCTACTTTTTTTTATACTGAAATGCATAATCAGGAAGTAATCTATTTATTTCCACTTCCTTTAGATATTTTAAAGTAATATGAACGTTAAAAAATATTAGTATTTTATTGTTATTGAAGTTAAACGTAAACTAATAATTCGAATTGCCTGTAATCAAACACAAGCAAAATGAAATTATCTATATTGATTAGTTTGACAATATATGCTCTTCTGCTTATGGGAGCTTCAGCATCCCCACAGCCAAAATGGAAAGGATGGAAAAAAATAGTAAGCACTTTAGTTGATTTATTAAAATATTTACATTATAATTTAATATTTATTTTACTATATTTTTAAGGAAAAAGTCGGAAAGCGCATATTCAAAAATGCTGAGAAAGCGTTGCCAGTTGTTGTTGGCTATGGACTCATTAGTGGAAAATGATTACGTATAATTGAAAGCATATTTTATACTTACACTATTAGTATTTAAAATATATGTATATATAGTATAATAATATATAATCATTTGAAAAATAATATAAGTTTTTTTTTCAATAAAATTGAAATAAACTAGAGTGGTTTACTTAATATTTTTTATAGAATTGATTACAATAAATATAATACAGATTAGTTATTATCTATTATGTAATCGATATTCATATATGTAGATATACCTATATTTTAGGGTGTAGATATTTTGAAAGAAATAGTTAATTTTAGCAATTTCTAATAAATAATTATTTGTTTTTATTTAACATCTAAATATAACAAATATTTCAAAGTGTAAGTATATTCATGGAATTTAATTGTCAAAAATATTTTTCAATTTTTATGTATAGGTAAGTATCGAAGCGTAAAGTTTAAAACAATACTATTATTGAAGAAATAAGTTAGTTACAAATTTAAAATTATTTCGTTTTAAATTAATTGTATAATAACTAGATTTACAAAATAGTATGTTAATTTTAGTTTTATGATCTGATCTATCTTAATAGACATTTACTTATATGTAGTTATTTATTTATCTGTTGAAATAAACATTCAGAGAGAAAATATGAAGGGGTCATTAGGTTTTTTCACGAGTACATTTTGTGTCAGCTTATTTTCGATTAGTAGATAAATCTTCTCACCTTCTCTAGCACCCTTCAATTAGTTTTATCTACTCGATGATTTTATCAGACTGCTTTGTCTTTACGTTAGTCTTAAGAGGCTTAGACCATTCGATAAAGATCGACACCAAATTCGTTTTCAGTTGTGGGTAATTGTTAAATGAGGTTGTATTGAATTTTACAAAAAATAAATCGAAATTAACACAGATATGAAAAGTAAAGTAGAATTAATCTTTTTGTGTGCAATAAAAAAAGTAAAGCATACAAAATATGTACAGTAACAGTGACTTTTACGAATACATTTTTTTGCTCTCTATCATTTTCATTTTGCTTCCTCACAATATTTTTACTGTCAGTCAATCAGTATTAAAATTTTCTTTTAAATCAAAACCGTAACTTATTAGTCATATGTAGATCTAAACAATATACGTTTTTGAAAATTATCAGTGATTATTGTAATGATTTTTTTTAGGTGGTGACAAAAAAAGCATGCATGTCGGGGTGAGGTTTATATATATTATAAATTAATATTTTTTCTTTAGGTACTGCACAAGGTAACCTTTAGAATTGCAGATTTGAATTTTAGAACTGCACAAGCAAATTAGACCCCTTAGACAGTGGCATGCTATTGTAAAACACAACAGTGCGCATACGCAATTGAAACAATACTGAAATTGAATCTCTGCGATTTGTCGTTGGAACAAGTTGCTGCACACCTGATCGAGCGACTAAATCGCCAATGTGTACAGTTTTAGCGAATTATTATATATATAAAACAATGTAAAATTAAAGAACGCGATAATCGCGCTGCTAAATGTCGCTAGTGTGCCAGGGGTCTTACAATTAAAGTTGTACATTAAAATTACACCTGGAAAGTACTATGTATTAAGATATAACACAAATATCAGCCGCAAGAAAAATGTGTGCCATACAACTGACTTTATTTGATGTAGATACATGTATTTAAAACTTAATACAACATATTATTGTTTTTATATTTTTTAGATACACCAAAACATTTTTGAATTTGACGTAATTAACATATAAGATATATTCTAATTCATATATTTTTATCATAACTAAATATCAATGTTTTTAATGTATTTTATATTTAAAAAATAAGTAAGTTCAGTGTTCAAGGCATTGTGCTCGAAATGTTAAATAGCGATAAGCTATTTCAACGACCCAAGAAGAAGTCAAATATTATAGTTTTTGTCATATTCACACTGTTTACATGAATTAATATCTACTTGTATATAGTTGCTTACATGTGCCAAATTTAATTATGAATGATTTACAACGTTCTTTTTATATAAACAAAGTTTATGTATACATGTTAGTTTTTTTTTCTATACTTTGTATTCAAGATATATTTCATTATCTTTTTTAATTTTAGTTCAGTTCATTAATCGGATAGTTCAAGTACCCTAGTTAAAATGGTGAGTATTGAGAAATTATAATATTTTTAAAAATTTGAAATTTATTAAAACCCTATAAAATATTATATAACATCAATTTTAGTTTAACTAATTTGTACAATATTTTCAGAAATACCTTGTAACACTCTCGCTATGTATAATTTTAAGTGCAGTACTGGTAGAGTGTAAAACCCGGAGAAGGGTGGTATACAAATCTTCAGACTGCAACAACGGTTGCTCGAATAGTCCCGGTAAATGCTCAAACTCATGTTCAGGTGGAAACTGCGTCACTAGAAGAACCGGAAATTGTGATTCAGGATGTTCATCCAACTGCCAGAGTAACTGTAATTATTGTCAATCAAATTGCCGAAACTGCCAAACTTCTGTGTGCCAGAACTGTGACTATAGCTGTCAAAATTGTAATTCAAACACGTGCCAGCAGTGCACGTGTACAAACTGTCCAGATAAAACGTGCCAGACTTGTGAGTCTCATTGCAGCAACTGTCATGCAAGAGTTTGCTCACAATGCAACGACTGTCAGTCATCATCATGCAAAAAATCATGTCAAATATGCGAATCCAATAACTGTCAAAATAATAATTGCGAGAGCGGATGTAATAATAGCAACTGCAACGTGGTTATTGAAGAAGAACCAGATTTTGCTGAGTTTGAACAAGAAATTATTCCTATATCACCAAGAATACCTGATAAGGATTCCCAGCAAAATTTTAATCTAAATCATACGTTCCATATAACGAATACAATTAATACAATCAATAATATCAGCATTCCCATTCAAGCTAACGCTACAAGTGTAAACAACATTTACTTGAATCATTCATCTAGCGCGAGATCAGAAGGAGGGCATTTGTCCAGCAGTGATTATGGGAGCAATGCAACAGATATACTAAATGTTAATCTCGAAAACAGACACCAGGCACCGTACACTCATCCTTCAGTTCAAACTGAACGTTTAATTCAACCTCAACTAACTCAGCATCATGCTGCTCCGATTTACGTACCAATGCCCATGTCAGCACCAGCACCAGTACCGGTACCAGCACCAATACCGGCACCAGCACCTCGATCTTGTGCTCAAGCTGGTGGCTGTGCTAGTGCACCTCAACAGTGCTGCACTGTTGTACAACAACCACAGTGTCACGTAACTCCAACGGCACCATATTTACAATGTTACCAACCTACACATCAAACCTGCGGCAATCATTGTCAACAATCACAAGTCGTTTATGCAATGCCTCAATCTTCTTGTTCGTCTCCGACGTCTTGTGGAAACCCAATGCAATATTATCCAGCTTCAAATTGTCAACAAACAGGCAATTATCCTTACGTCAATTGTAACTATGGTTAAATTGTGTGTATGTTAATTATGTTAGTAGATCAATGATTAATATTATAATCTATAATAGTTACATTTAAAATTTATATATAATTAACTATTAAGAATTATTTACACTGAATTCAATAATTGCCTTTATCATAATAATTATCGACAAGAGGTGACCAGGGGTTATTTTAAGATTTTTTTTGCTTTTTTGCTCTAAGCTTTGTATATTTCTCTCTTACAAATCCGGTATTATAAAGGAGCTAGAAAATGTGCTAGCTAGCAAGCACTTTCAAATGGGGTATTAATTCTGTGATAGTAACTATGAATTAGTTATGGAATTTAGAGCAGTGATACTTCAATTTATTATAACACAGTTGGCGACTCTGGCCGTACAAAATAATTGTCATAATATCGCCACTGTTTTAATACCGTTGGTGTTTATATACCACGCATGTGTGAAAATTGTCATACACTTTATGAAACAACAAGAGAACTGTCAGATAGGCTAGAAACCTCATTTGAAAGTGCTTGTTAGCTCGTTTATAAATTCGGGCATTACACTTTTTTATATTTTTCTTTCTACTTGCAATTTTTCAACTACACAAATTAGCTTTTACAGCTGCAGTTTTCATTTTTAGAACTGCAGTATCAAGCTACACTACACACTAAGATAACCACTGGAGGTGACCAATAAGTCGATCGCGAATTTGAAGAAAAAAGTAGATCGGGCCAAAAAATTTTGGCCATCCCTGTTATAAACACACTGTACTTATTTAATTTTATCGTCACCTATTTTTTTATCTAAAGTTATATTTTTACAAGAATTTATAAATATATTAAAAATAAATTATAATATGATAACCTTTCATTAAAAGGTCATCTTATTTCAACATGTAACCAGAAATATATATAATTTAATATCCATGTACTTGTATTAATATATATTTAATTATAATAATAATGTGGTCTTGCTTATTGTTACCTTTACATTCATTCTATGTAATTACATTAATTTACTACGGCAAAAGTTCGTTGTATGTAAGTTATCAGAAGTTTTAACATATAGATAGAGTAAATGCATATCAAACAAATTATGAAAATCACCCGGTCAATTTAAGTTCCATTCTCACAATGGTCGCTAATGGCCGATGAACTGTACGCCCTCTAATAGCGTAGTTGGAAAGCCTATTAAAGTCACAGGTCCCTTCGCTAGCCGCTGGCGATGCTTTTAGATTATTGCGGAACGAAGAATGGCTTCAAAATTTTACATACACACGTAATCTCTCTCTCTCTCTTTCTCTTTAGTGTGTCTCATTTTGAATATATTTTAATCTTGTCCATTGTTCGTAGAAGTAAAATACGTTGTCGAACAATAGCACAATTTAGGTGTTTTGCTTGATTAATTCGTAAGTCAAGATATTATTTTATGTTTTGTAAATTTGGATTAAAATATACTTCTGTTGTTAACTTTGATAATATAATTAATTAAATTCAAAGCGTATGGCCATTATGAATGATCTTTATTAAAAATAATAGATTTTTTATTATTTATATATTATGTATATAAGAAAGAGAAAATTATTATTATTATTTATTAAACATTAATTCTACACATGGCATCTAATTTTTTTTTTGCCAAAAATATCTATTCAACTTGTAAAATATCATATTGTTTCTGATGAAGAAAATAATTCTTTTCGAAAATTTATAAATGCGCAAATAAATTAAAATAAATTACATATACATGCTGAAATATTAAAAAAAAATTTTTTTTACGATAATAAGTAACCTAACTATAAGAAGAAGTATATACTTCACATATATTATATAGCAAAATTATAGTAATGTTATACAAAAAGTAGGAGGGCGAAATTATATGTATATAAAAGATCTACATAAGCTTCAGAAAAAACTTCATACTTTGAGAGAAATATGCAAGCCGGAAGAGAATATTTAGTTTTGTCAATTTTATAAATTTTCGAATTATTTTTGAAAAGTTTGTTCTGTTTAAATATTTTACATTAAAATGAATGAAAA
Source organism: Sialis fuliginosa (assembly GCA_961205875.1). NCBI lineage: Eukaryota > Metazoa > Arthropoda > Insecta > Megaloptera > Sialidae > Sialis > Sialis fuliginosa. Next base: position 17,836,231 of record OY540812.1, read on the forward strand.
TTAAATTGATGTTTTTATAAATACGTATGGAGATTATTGAAATTTAGTCTTGGTTATTAATGTTTATTGTTTATAATATTTCATTAAACTATTTATATTTAGAAAACATAATTCATAGAAACAGATTGTATATACTACAAAATAAGGTTTATATCAAACAGTTTTTTAATTAAAAAAAGTTTTAAAAAATTAACATCCCTTTGCAACCCCTCAGGGGTTGAATTTTGGGAAATGTTGAAATACTTGTGTCATTATTTGTATTGTAACATATTTATTTTAAGTTTTAAGTAAGTTTTACACCCCCTTTTAACCGCGTAGGGGTTGAATTTCGAAAACTCATTTCTTGGTAGGTGCTTACGTCATTAAAGGAAGACACCCTTAAAATTTCACTTCTCTAGATCCAGAAGTTTTGGCCCGACGATGATGAATCAGTCAATCGATCAATCAGTCAATCAGTCTGTCAGTCAGGGCATATTATTGTATGTATATTGATTATTTAATTTGAAAGTACAATAGGTATATATGCAATTTAGAAAAAGTAGTTACCTGAACAGCACGTCTTATTTCTATTTGGAAATGAATCAAAGCATTTATTACATTTTGCTGTAATTTTCTAAATCGTGATTCTTTTACTAACTCCTTTATCTGGTAAAATGGTCCAGCCCACTGCATTCTCATAATCCTTTACAGATAGAACTTGTTTTTCGCAGCTTAAACATAGCAATTTGTAACTTAACGAGTCCAAAGTGTAAAAACCACTGAAATATAAATTTTCCTTTTAAAAAGATTACGCAGGGATCTTTTACTGGGGTACAGTAATTATTACCAAGAATAAATTCAGATTCCACGAATGTTTTTCGTAAGCAGATTAAATTTATATAGGTTTAAATATATAATTACATCAGCTACCGATTTAACTGGAGTACTGTTTTATTTAATCCTTCTAATTACGATGAATAATTTTACCCGTTAAGTTTAAACAATCCTCGGATTATTAAAATATAAATACATAACATTATGGAATTTGTTCTCCAGGAATCCTTGACAGAATTATTTTCATTTACTGATTGCGTAGTACTTGATAACGAAATAAAGATTAGTTGCAGAACGTTTTTACATCAAGGGTATAGAGGGTCAACACAAGAGTTTTACATCAGAGAGAAGTAACTTGACAATTTAAATACTTATCGTTTGAAATCTTTTAATATAAAAAGTACACTACTTTTGGCATTGCTTCCTGTGCCCCACCCGTTCTGTCGCAATTGAAAATGATATCATGGTTTTGTTCGTAATGAATTATTACAAATCATTATTATAAACAGGTAATCTATTATTTTTGAAAAATTTGGACTATCACAAATTTAATTAACCGTTTAAATACATTTATTGATAAGATAGGTTTTTTTCACTGTCAGTATGAAGGATAAACTAAAAAAGGAAAAATGGTCAAAGAAAATGGAGGAAAAATGTTGATAAAGTAAACCGAGTAAATCATGCCATTATTTAAAAAAATCCATCCAATTTTCTCAAACTTATGAATATCATATACAGATGTCTCCTCGTGATATTGAATTTGAATATACGTACACAGATGGATCTAGTGTGCAGATTACCGTAGCGTATACAAACAGTGCCATCTATTGAAGTTTCGCGGAACTGGGGGCGGGTGAATATTATTTAAATCACGTGTCGTTTTTTCTGAAATACGCAAATTTATCAGGATATACAAACACGGCTCTATGAGAATTTACAGTGCCGTATTTAACTTGGAAAAATAAACTACAATAATGCAAACATTTGTATTATATTTTTAATAATGCTATTAATCATAATAAAAATTGTTTTGATCAAATATTCAATATATTATTGTAAAATTAACAAAATAATGACAATGGTATATAAAGACAAGGTAGTCTCAATAGCTCCTTGACCAATCAGTGTACGCGCGGGAATTACGTCACCCAAGGGATATATTCAAATGCATAATTAGTACAGTAAAAATAGATTTTTCGAACATAATAATTCCTTTATCAATGAAAATTAGTAGGTATAGAGATAGTTTAGTACCTATACTTTAAGAAACTGATAACTGTAGTCGACCAAGGAGTGCAAATGTAGTTTTGCAGGGGGTGAAAGGGGCGAAACACTGTTTTTACGCGAATAACTTCAAAATGACAATTGCACTCATCGGTTTCCTAAAGTGTACGAACCAAACTATTTTTAAACCAATTTTCGTTGTGAAAGGAATTATTGTGTTCGTTACATGTAGGCGAAGCTATAGGAAAATAAATGTGTACTGAAACTTAGTGAATCTCATATAAGTAATATTATTTGATATTCTTTTTTGCAAAATCCGGTGCTGAACGAAAATGATTCCTTAGGTAAAATATGCCCCTTGTTTACATTTTAGACACTTATTGTTTATGTGTTGAATGATATATGAGAGCTTGACTATCGTAAAAATATTTATACTCTGTATTTTTAAAAAGACGAGAGAAATTTATATTGTTTTGTATAAGTAGCATAATGCCGCCGAGATATAACTCTACTTTAAAGATGAAATGAACGAGGGGAATCTCTGGAACACCTCCCACATCTTTTGTGGAGTGAAGTAGCTGACAATAAAAATATCAAAATTATGACGTTTCAACGGTTTTTGCTATTTTCAGTTTTATAGATGCTGTACTTATATGTTTTATTACAATTTTTACTACTGGAATGTAACAATGTTAGAGTGTAACGCTTCGCGATGAGTCATTAGAAACTATGACTCAACGTGATGAAATTCTTGCTTCAAAACAATTTCAAAATTTGAGTCCGCAAAGTAGGTATATACAATATATGTACATAAATTAACAAATTTACCTTAAGGTTACCATAAATTTCACTTAAGATTTTTGAGGATTATTAGTTAATGAAAGATCTAATAAACTACTGAGGAAATTATTATTTTATATATGTAAAGTTCATAATAAATTTTGATACAAAAATAAATTCATACCTATATAAAATAAGTAAAAGTAAAAAAATATTACAAAACCTTTTCGGTGTCCACTGTCCACCGTTGTATCTGCAATATAATAAAAAAAAATTCCTATAGGTACTGATTTACGGGACAACCAGTACTCTCGATTAAATATATATAAATAATATTTTAAAGTATTCGGACATTATCATTATAAAATCGACAGACTTAATATTCTGGTTACTGAACGTTTTTTATAAAGATAAATAATTATTTAATATTATAATTATTTATATATTACACGGCTTTGCACTTTTTATTATTACAACTTTCGTTAAAATATATCAATTATAAATTTTCTTAATACGATAATTTTAATTTTATTACAACATTATAACAGCAAATTATTATTTTATTTAGAAATTTTTATATTGAAAATTAGGCTTCAGAAATAGTATAATTATGGATAAAAATCAATATTTTTTTAGGAGATGGGATTTGTTTTAGTTTCCTTTTCATTTTTATATATATTATTTAAAATAATCAAAATTAAAACACAATTTAAATATGTATTCAGATCAAACCTTACAGTAAAGATGGACCCTTTTACCAATAAGCATGTAAAACTAAAATCATTTATATGAACATTCGTTTTAATTGCATGTACCTACCGTTATTCTATACAACATAATAATAAAGTTCTATACAACATAATAAATAAATTCAACTATACTTACAGCTCAATTTAAAATTATATTCTGCATAACGAAAAGGATACGAGTACATACTGCAATCGGATTTTCCTTGAACGATTTACAACATATACACTAATACACAGGTTACCTTCTGACAACCTGTCAGAATATTACCCCTCCCATGTAGATATCATGTTCGATAGCCCGAGGCTTGTTGTTCCATTAGCTTTAATCCGTCCCTATTTCTGGATTGTTATTACAAATATTATTTTTCATATATCATCTCTCATTGTGCGACCTAGGTGCTTTGTATGAAATGTAGGGGGAGGAGGGGCTGGTAGAAAATGAGATGGAAAGGAGGTGGGTTTAAAGTCTATTGTTGGTGATAAACTTGTTTGTTTATTGAATATTACGTTTTGTTTTATACTCGTGTAGTTTTTAACCTTATACTTTTGAATTTTATTACATTGGTATTTGTGTATATTATTTTTCTTTATATATTTTTTTGGGAAGGGAGGACACCTAAAGATTTGGGAAGTAACTGTTATACCTGGTATTATAAACGAGCTAGAAAAATTTGCTAGTTAGTAAGCACTTTCAAATGAGAGTTTCTAACCTATGTGACAGTTCTCCTTTAGTTTCACGAAGTGTTTTACAATTTTCGCGCACGCGTGGTATGTAAACACCAACGGTATTTAAACAGTGGCGATATTTTGAAAATTATTTTGTACGGTCAGAGTCGCCAACTGTGTTACAATGAGTTGAAGAATCACTGCTCTAAATTTCATAGCTAATCCATAGACACTATCACATAATTAATACCCCATTTGAAAGTGCTTGTTAGCTAGATCCTTTATAATAACGGACATTAGTGTTTTTGGATGAATAATATTCAAATCGAAAATTTTGTAATATTTCATTTAGGTTCTTTGAAGGTTTATCCACTAAACAAGTACTGTGGTACCAAAATACGTCGATAAAATGTGGACTTCGGTATTATAAAGAATTTAGTTTAACTCAAACCTACAATCAAACACTTTCTATAAGATACTGCATTATGTTACGTTTATGAATTTGATCTGCGTACAAACAAAATTGCTAATTTGTTATTTTGCTTTGGTTTAAATAAATGAGGGTTTGTCTCCTTGTCTGCCATCACATGTCATCTTCTGAAATTTAAATTGAAATAAAATGTAATGAAATATTTATTGTATATTCTTATTGTAGTAATGAAGAAGATATCAAACATAATCGTATATTATATAGATAGATACTAGCAAAAAATATAAAAAACTTATATGTCATATTTAACAGAGAAAATATTATAAAAATTGCTGTGTGAATTTACACAAAGTTGAACAGAAACTGCATAAAATGTGTCGTCATATTTCTTAGAGATTTCTTCAGAGGATGAAGACATTTTTGCACACCGCGGTGGAATAACTGAGCGATGTAATCATTCCATGTCACAAAGTTATGTCGTTTCATGAAATTATCTATATTTGTATTTCGAATTTTTTATTACGCATATAAATCATTTGATATTTTACAGTTTGCTGCAGATTTTGTGCAAACGTCGCTAGATTCTTATGCGGGATTTTATACGGTATCAAATTTATACAACATTTGATACAATGTATATTCGTTTTGTTATTATTTAAATTGATAGTAAATATCACAATATCACTGATGGGTACAAAAACAATGATATATGATTGAAATTAATTGGAATTAATTTTTACAATGTAAATGGTATGAAATATTATGCTAACATACGGAATATGAAATATGAAAAGCATTGAATTTTATTTGTACATACGTTGAAAATTAGTAATACCTAATAATCTCTATAAATTATATTAATATCAAACGAGATAAAATTTTATCATTAAATTTGTGTCACAAAAATGAGTAAAAAACTTCGAATTAATAGTTATACTGCATTATCCACGGAATAAAATATTTTACTTGTTGGGTGTCTATCAGCTCATTTCGTACCAAATATTTTATATTGTTTTTAACTTATTTTCATACATTAATCGAGAGCAATAGTCTCCAAATTCAGAAAACATGGAGCTATTTTTTAAACTTTAATTATCTGGTGTGCTACACATATGTATACCTACCTATTTTTTACCGTTCCATGTATTGACTAATATTCAAAGAAGAAATTATAATGTTGAGTCTTCAATAAAAATTGTATAATATTAAAAAACAGTTTTGGGGTACCATCTATACATCTACCTGATTTAAATGAATTTTATATGGAACCATCTAGTCAGACTCAACTAAACAAACCAAATTTCATTAAAATTCGTACAGTCAGTTCATTTATTCATGAATTATGTGTGTGACAAAGATTCAAGGGATAATCACACACACTGAACAAAAAATCTTTGTTTTGACTTGAAATGGAACAGTCAATTTTCCTTCTTTCAGAAATTATCACGCACCTTCTTATACTTTGAATATGTTAAGGAAGCAAAATTATTTTCCTGATTTTAATTTTGAAATTATAGGCGCGTTCAGGGTGAAATTTTAGTAATGCAACTGAAATAAATCGCGCAAGCGCACTACGCAACGGAACAAAATTTAACACCATGAAGTTAGTGCAGATAATACAGATTTCTGTTATGATAGTCGGTAAAACAGATTTTTAGTTTTGAATTTGCACGTTAGATGTCACCACTTATTACTAATCTTTAATTTAAAAGTAAATAAACACGTAGGTACCTACATTAATTTTTGTTAGAACTTTCATAATTTCTTTGAAGGACGGACGCGCGCCTGTCTTTAAGATATTTATAAATATTTCAACAAAACCCTTAATAGAAGACCGTAGAAGTTAGAACTTAACTAAACTCTATAATTTCCTACGTATGTATACACGAAATTTCACTATATTTAAATTGGCTTCTCACATTCAATAAAATATAAACTCAATTATCTTGTGCAATGATCGTACACCATGCAGAAAGTTTTATCACCATGGTGATATCTAATTTAGTATCTCCCGTTTTGGCCTCTGTATGTTACAACACAAAAACCACACAATGGACACAGAGTTTGTGTGTGAGTGAAAGAGAGGGTAAATACATTTGTACAGTGTGTTTCATCCGAATAGGGTTACGATGTGTATTATATAAATATATATAGCATATAGATAAAAATCTTTCGGTCGAGTGAAGCTAAATTGCAAATTGTCATGTTGTTAATTTACAAAGTTTTAGAGGTTGTGAATACTGTTATAGCTTTCAATATATGAGCTTAGTTTATTCCATCAATGCGATTGGTATTGTCAAAATATATGCTGGCACCTACATTCGTCTAGAAATGGTAATTTTCTATTTTAATTAAAAATGTTAACATAAATACAATCCTTCACAAGAAAAAAATTTTGGTCATTAATAAAATATTTAATGGCTAATAATTTATTAATATAGAAACACCTCCGTTTTATGCGAATCCCAGTGTAGAATCCTATTGTGTTATACCTGTGCATTTACCCGTGAATCATAGTCGTCATGTTTGTGTAATCCTAAATGCTTTGATTGGCCCGAAGCTAATACCATCCCATCTGTGTCCTCGTCTTTAGAAAAGTAGAAATATATAGAGTAACTAAATAATAATGAACAATAAAATAAAATAAATCAAATAAAACACCAGTAATTAATTCAACCACCTACACCAAACAAGTAATTGTATAAAAGCTGTCTAAAAAGGGCTACAGGTCTCAAAAGACAAATTTATTATAAAAAAAAAAATATTCAAAATGTTATATAATAATTTTTTTTACCACTCGTGGAGAAAGGAAGTTACTGTAATTACCCCAAACATTTATTAGCAAGTTTTCACCAGATGTCTATGTTTTGAGGTTTTCTAAATAATCACTGACTATTTTTAGAGTAATCTCTCTGTATAGGTATGTGTGTACGTGATTTTGTCCAATATTTACGCTTGTTTTTTTATCTGATTAGTTTTTCAATATGGTTTTTAATTTAAGGTATTTCACGATGAACAAGGTTTGCTAAATAATAAAAAAAAGATAAATATTGTGCAATTCGTGGAATTTATTACGAAAAATAAAACAACAATTCAAATTTTGTAAATAACTGAAGTAATTTATCATCTGTGAGCAAAGATATTGTCAAAATAAAATCAATAACATTGCTTGGATTTTATTTTGATGATTGATATCTTTGCTATCAGATGGTGAATCATTTCAAGATTTTGGATGGATCTTCTCATAATCTTTAATAAGTTATTTAATAATTTGGGCTTACTCTTGAATTTTTTAGTATAATATATATATTGTAAGTAGTTCTATTGCAGTTTCATATAATAACAAAATACATAACATTTTACCTTATAAATGATGGAAATAAATTACATATTCAACAAAAAAGAGACTATGATAAAGCCGGTACCTTGTTATAATTAACACCTTTATAACTGTTAATCCGAAGAAAAAAATAGAAAACATTCTGAACATTTCACAACAAGAATAAGATTAAATAACTATATTTCAAATTTGAGAAATATTTAGTTACAGAAGAAATTATTAATAACAAACATCCGTTTTATGGTAATTTATAAGTGACCTAATATTAAATTAATTGTAAATATCAAATTATTCTAGAGAGGAAAGTCTAATGTAAGTTTGGTTACACCAAACTTTTAAAGGGCATTACCCATTTTACTAGAAAATTGGATCTTATGTTGCCGACAAGTGAATCCTATTTTAATATTTTTCTAGTATCGTGTGACGCATAAAAAATTTGAAATTTCAAAAATCTGTCCTAGAGTTCTTTTTAAATACAGCTACTACTCATAATTAAAAATATTAAAATTATGTTTTTCGGTTAATATTATATCTTTATTACAAACTAAATTACAGTACAAAAGAAGAGACAGGGTTATCGAAACGCAAATACATAGTTGAAGTTCAAAATCAAAGCCAAAAACATTGCAATAATAAAAATTATTAAAAACAAGATTATTCGATTCCCGCGTTTACTCTAACATAAGTAAAATATAGATCGAAATCCAGCAATGTCCTTTGAAAATACATTATAGGAAAGAATAAATATTGTGTGGTTTTAGCGAATAAAATTTATTACTTTTAATTATTGCAATTAATGAAGTTTGCTACAGTATTTTTTTTGCTAGTTGATAGCAAAACAGATATATAATGTTAGAGTACAATATATTTATATACGTAATAGCTAAATCTTATAATCCAGCTCATAACTCGTAAATATTTACTTTGCTACTCGCAATATGCAAAAATTTTAACAAAAAACCACAAAAATACAATTATATAATTAACTTGAATATGCAATTTTATAAATTCATTTAACGAACAGAACGGTGGAGCTAGAGCTTCAACGTGCGCTATATGAATTCGTATAACGATAATGTGCAATGTTGTATTCTAGCTCAACTAGTTTCGGTATCGGAACTTTTCATATTATATCGTATAAAGTTTGTTTTTGCCATTCAACGTCGTTCTATACAATTTCTCCTTCATCCTTGTATGTGCAGTTCACCTTTTGATAATAAAAAGGTACTACATGTCAGATATGTTTTGTGAAATTTTCCAGACGTAGACAAAAAAATAACTGATGTATTTTTTAATGCAAGTTGAAAGTTTTTCACGTGCATTACCTGATACTGGATTAAATTAAGTTGTCAAAGAATGACTATATGATTTCAGAGATAATTAAATTTACAATTCATGAACTCATTTTTATGTGGTCAAAATAAATGTAGTCCACTTTATTTGTTTATGTAAATTAGATATAAAAATATTGTACGGATAAAGTAAACAAATGTGTATCAAAATGTTTTTACTTGATATAAGATCAGTAAAAAAGCTTCACCTCATTTTTCATAAATGTGAATAGATTAAAAAATATAAAATAGTTTGATTAATAATTCATAAATTGTATCATTATATTTATTTATATTTTACCTTTCATCATTTTTTAAAAGGTAGGTAGTTATGTACCTATACTTTTGATGTCTTGTTCTATTTTTTTAAATTTTTGTTTCCTCGTCACATTCAAAGCATCATTAAGACAGAATAAAAAGGTTTTCGATTTCACATTTTCCACTTGATCTTTTATTTTATAGTCTAATTTATATGTGTTTGTCCATTAAATCATCAAAATCGAGCGAAACGTGTTTTAATTTTTTTAAATATCTTAAGAACGACGCATGTTACATGAAAATTGTATTAATAATAAAAATCTATAATTCCTATTCTTGGATATAAATATCTTTTTAGAAAAAAATCAAATTTTAAATGATATTTTAATTATTAATGGACATAATAAAATTTTAATTCTATCTTATTTTTTTGTGATTTAATTCGAAATAAAGTATAAATTAGAAATTATTTTAAATATAAAACGTATTATATTTATATTTTCTCGTTTTATCAGATTTAAGGGGGTGAAAGACTCACTAAGGAGTTGATTATACAGTTCTTGGAGTAATTTTCATAAGTTAGTACAACTTACCTTTTAGATGAGAATCTATTAATAATAAATATATATAAATAATGTCTTTTTAGCTTTACACTCAGAACGCATCCCCTACTAATACCACATACAAAAATCAATCCTAAAACTTTTGCATAATGGAGCTAAAAAAATTCATTAATTTGACTGAGTAATAATGATCATTTAAAATTTTGATCTGCACTGTATTAAGTTGTAGACAGGTGTGTTTAATTATAAATTATGAAGTATGTATTTTTGAAAATGTTTATTGGTTTTAAACATTCATCATGGTTTACTGAATGAATATTTCAACTTAAATCCTTAGAGACCGATAAATTATATTTGCGAGAAGTTGAAAAATAAACTGAAGAATAAACAGCGTTTATTTCTAGTTTTAAATATGCACATTATTGCACATTTTGCTTCTAGAATAATTGTATTTTTAAATACAAAACAAAATGATATATGGATATGAAAACTGAGCTGTCATAAACTAAATGTGTTTAATTTTTTCTGCTCATATAGAGAGGGTAAGAGGTGAAATGAAATTTAAGAAAGATGGTAAACACGCGTTTAAATTTATACCACCCTTCACAAAAATAACTCTGTAACTCATTAAAAACGAAAAACCAACTCTGTATGAATTTTAAATCTGTGCGCGTGTTGACAGCATGACGTAGGTACGATGCTGACGTAGGCGGGGGGCGGGGGTGCCAACTTGACGGTATGAGGCCGGGAAGGGGGGTCCAAGTTGTGACCGCTTGTCTTTCGCGTTTCTGCGACTGACACACACACACACGCTCTCTCGCATTTAGCCCCGCACACCGAAAGGGTGACAACATTAATTGAGCAACGTTTTAAACAAATTTAATTGCATTTTGTGCCTGCGCGATGTAAAACAATACGCGTCGGCGAAATTTATTTCAATTATACACATGGGATGTTTTAACACACACCGGAAGGAATGCCGGAGTGTGTAAGCTGTCAGTTTTATGGCGGCTCTAAAGGGTTTTCCGTGATGAAAGTTCCGCATTTAGAGTGTTTACAGCTTCAAAGTGGGTGAATATAAAATGTTTTTGAAAAACGTTTAAAAGAGTCGTTTCACATACAACTTCCTTATAAAAAAAATAACTGAAATGGTCTAGTAAGTATATCAGAAGCAATTTATTAACATATTTAGTTTAAAGTAATAGTGGTATTATTTTAGGTATTGAAAATACTAACTTTATGTAGGTATAATAGTTTATATATGTATAAATAAAGTATGAAGATTTTAAATACAAAACTTGACAATTATCACCACATTAAGCGTTCTATATTCCAGTTTTTATCATAGGCCTTCTCTAATTTTTCCCGCTCTTCTTGGTTAATGTAAATAGTTGTTTTAGTTTCATCAACATCAACTTTCATTTTTATACATTTTTAGTAGACAAAAGCAACTGTAAATTATTCTAATTGAAGTGGTCTTCGAACAGTGTGAGTCCAATCAAAATCGGTTCGGTAGGTTTCGTGTCAAGTAGGAACTAACAGATATATCATTTTATATTACCTGTAAAACGACCTATGGACTTTAAAAACCGTACATACAGAAACTATAGATTTATATATTAGCACTTTATTTTTATTTTAAAGTCAAAAACATTTTGTATGAATAAAATATAATTCATTTAAAAAAAAATGTCATCGTCATCTTATAATCATAGATATATTATCTGAAAGAAAAAAAACAATAATAAAAAAAAGTATTGTCGAACTAATAAAAATGTGTTCGTATAAAGCTGCTCTATTTGTAAGTTATCTCTATCGAAGCAATTAGGGTTACTGAATCACCAGAAGAGGTCATTAATTTAAAATAATGTTATCTCAGTATTTAACGAAATTTATTTATGTTTTAAAACAGGAAATTGCGTATCCAATCCACATTTCTTACAATAAAATATTCTTGTATGTCGAAATTAAATTAGATATTTATTGTTATTTATTGAATGAAAATAAAAAATTGTATACTTAATTTTGTAGGGTTCTGAAGAAATCCTATTAATCTCACTTTATCGTCCATCCGTCCGTCCGTTATTTTCAGTCAAAACAAAATACCTCGAAAACTATATAAGCTAGAAACTTACTAACTAACTTGTAAAATGATGCCCTCTAGTAAAAGATGTACAAAAAAATAATTTTTATTTTTTTTACTAGTAGTAATATATCAACCTACATTTTGATGCGCACAAAAAAAATAAATTTGTGATTTTGCTATATTTATTTTTATTGGAAAAAAAAAATTTAGTGTTTAGTTTGTTAATTAGATACATCTTCCAATAAAACCAAAAAATATTGTTATTTGTTAACCATTCTCTCTTCAACTAAATCGCAAAAAAAATTGCAAAAAGTGTTTTTGTTAAATAATAAATAGTTTTAATAAAATTTAAATAGCCATGAGCTATTTTCTATAATGTTGTGTTGTAAGCTTTATTTTGAATTAAACTGCATTAATAAAATGATGTATAAAATTAAATATATTTTGAGTTGATACATTACCTAGTGCCCTACTGCATAAAAAGTCCACTTATAGGTACAAAAAATTAAAATAAATTATAGAAAAATTACTTAATATAGTTATAGAAAATACAACTACATGAACGATACAAATATCAATTTTATTATTTCTAAAAGTCAGAGAATCCTACATTTTTCCGCTACCAAAAAACGGGTAGAGCTTGATTGCATTTTAAAACAGACGTGTCAAACGTGAACAAGCTATAACAGATTTGACAGCTCCGACTAACAACCTGCTATTATCTCCGCATGGTCTCTGTACACAGCGTGTCAAAACGTGTAACAAGATCGAGTTAATTTCAAACACAAAAGAATCTAATTGTAACGTTTGCACATAACATATGCAAATTACTTGTGTGCCATCTACCGGCGAAAATTATTATTGAACGTGCATTTTTGTATTTTACATAATATTACAGCACAGCCAACGGATAGTATTTAATTTTTATTTTCCTATTTAAATAACCTTTGATACATACAATGTTTTCGGATAAAAAGCGTGTCATCTCCGTACGTTACATGTCTTTATTAGGTATTCATTTTTATTAATAGAGATACAAAAATGAAACTAGATTTATAATCTTCATTTTATGGTAAAAAAATTATATCAAAAACCTAACAACAGTGTGCTTAAAGCAGCGCGAATCATGATATTATTTTTCATTATTTTCAAATTAATATTACAACTTTTAATTAAAGAATTATAAAATTTATATTATAATATTATAAAACTTTGAGAAGTGTCCCACTAAGGCATGGATATGCCATATATTTTATACACTGTTTACCTGTCTAAGGCAGAATGCAAAAGTACCGATGTCTCTGACTCGTTGTTGAAATTTTATATCATTGTATTCAGAAAATCACATTATATTAATTAATGAAAAAACCAAAACCCTTCTGCCATGAGATTTCAGATTTTTTGAGTTGGTACTTATCGTGATTAGGTATCAAGAAAGGTAAAACCTAACTTTAGCTATATGTCTCCTCTCTTAATATCCTTAAAAGTCCATGTTTAGATAGATAAAATCTTTTATTCAATATTTAAGTTTCTAGCTTATATAATTTACAAAAATCTAGCTGTGATATGAAGGGATAGACAAATAGACCATCGATAAAGTGATATTAATAGGGTTAGACCTATACGTATTAATTATGATAACCAAAAAAAAATGACAAGTAAACATCCAAGTGCTATTTAATATATTCAAATTGCATAATGGTAATAAGTTTAAATTAAAGTCATTTGTAAAATATTCAAGAAAATTAATAACATAATCCATAGATTAAATAAATATCATATTGCACCACCAATCAAGTTGAAAGAGTGTGTAATTTGTAAAGATCTTCCCTCGATATATAAATGATAAAGTTCTAATAAAGAATGACTATTGAGATGTCAAAGGCCGGCCATTTCAGATGACAGAATCACCTCTGGAGGAAAATCCTGGACAAAGGATAATGGATAGCAGGTCGTGTGGGGAATTAGTTGCAGTTATAAATGTCATTTTCTAGACAATTTCCAACTTGTTTTGATTCTATTAACACGCCAAAACAAACTATTGAGATTTTTTTATAAACTTCGTCGCCGAAGGTGATTTATATTAATAATAGATTATTATTAGGTATTATTGCATTTGTTTAGCTAAAATATTAATATTAACATATGCATGTATCTTTTATACTTACAATTAGATATTTTTCTGCTCATTTCAATATAATTATATATTTCCCGCTTTTACGAGTAATTTTGTAATAATATTTGCTCGTAAAACGGGAACTCGTAAAGTGAGAAAACTCGTGAGAGTAGCAACTACCACACACTGATTTAATATTACAATGAACACAACTAACATTAATTACTTACATTTACATATTGGTTAATGTATTTTCACGGGACCCTTATTATGGTGACCGAATTGCATAAAACAAAATAATAACGATTTATTAATCGTTTGTCACAGTAAATAAATGACGATTTACTAATCGTGTTTTTTTTATTTTATTATCGCACAAAGAACATGATTAGATTATTCATGGTTTTAAAACGGTCGATTAACTAACCGTGATTATTGTTGTTACTATATACATCCGACTATTAAATAATAATCACTTCTAAGCAATAAAATATTAACAACAGACATACATTTATTTATAACAGACATAAAATAAATAATATATTCTATACCACGTATTTTATAAATTTATTTATTATTTATCTCTAACATTACTAAATCAATGGGAGTAGAAAAATTCCAGTAAAATCTTTTCTGTTTTATTTAATTCTATCGAATTTCCGGCTTAGGCCTGTCACGGTGAGTTCATGTTATTAACTTTTGATTGATATTTAATATTATCTTTAACGAATCTAAAAGAAGGGGAAAATATTTGTAATGGGTGCTTTGTTACAGACTCATTTAATTATATTATAACGTAAACAATATACTTGAATATAGATTATTGATTGTTACTTGTGTATGTATTTTAAACTGGAATTTATAAATTAAAAATAATTATTTTACTATTTTTTTCATATTTTTCTTTGTCTGTTATACATATATTGGTTAGTTACTTTTGATTAAATTTTATAATACATTTTTTACTTTTTGTTTCTCTCATATGATTAATTCTCTCAACACGAGAATTAATCATTTCCAAAACTAATTAACCAATTAGTCAATTAGTATTAACAAATTAAAGTTATATTTATGAAACTCCGTCCACTTAAAATTAATTTTAAAGCTAAAACATATATCATATATTTTTAAGCCTTATATCAACTAGCTGTATCAGTCATTACATAGCTTACATGTAAATAAAAATGCAGTCGTTCATAAGTATTGCATTTAATGTTCTGTGATGTCTAGTTTCTTTAATGAAAAATCAGTAAATAATAAAAGAGCTTAAACAAAGCTAAGCATAAGGTACAAAAATAAGTTCTCTACTTTTTCTATTACGCGATTAAAAGCAATACTTATGATCGCTTCACGCTTTTATATTTAGTGGCATGAACATGAAAGTATTGTGAGACTGAAATAGTATAATTAAAAGTCTAAAAATCATTTTACAGCTGAAATATCTGAAAGAAAAATTATTTTAGTATATTTTTATAAAAGTTTGATTTAAATAATGAACATTAGTTAAATAAATGATTATTAATATGTTACAATTAATGTAATAATATTCTATGGAAAAGTTTGAAATATTTAAATTAGGTATACATTAATTTCATCTTTCATGATAAATAAAACAAGTTTTGTTTTTTAAAAACATTATCTTGAAGTCTATATTGACATATTTATTAAAACAAAAACATTATCTAATTATAGTTTTTAGAACCATCAAAGTAATTTAGATGTATCGTAGAATTCAGTAGAGAGCTATGTATCTTTATCTCACTCTAATATCCTATTCTGTTCTCACTAATTTTTCCCATTATCTGCTCGTTTGGGTTCTCTGTTGTACTTTTTATATTGTAAAGAACTCTGATTAAAGCAGATAGACGCTAAATTGAGAGTTCTCATTTGTTTGCTTTCTTTTTCATTATGTTAGCTATTATTTAAATCAGCACAATCCATTAAAGAGTTATTATCTATTTGCATACTTTACATTTTCTTAAATGAATGTTTCATTGTAGTAGTAAATATCCAATTATATTGTTTTTTAATAAAACGAATTAAATGCAGTTTAAACTTTTTTTTAATGTCAGTGCTTTTTTGTATTACAAATGTTTTAATTTGTTTTTGTCTTATATGTTGTCTGCGATTGGATTAGGAAGCTTCTAGAAAATTGTTTTGTAGAACCACATGCTATCGTTTAAATCTCATTTAAATATTTATTTAACTTTAGATGATTCCTAGCTTTTAGATCAAATAATAATAATGAATGTATTTTGACTTCAGTTTCAATTTTAGAACCTATCGGAAGAAAGTATATACCTATTGCACCGAGAACTCCAAATAGATACATACATATGTACTATGGGCTTCAGAAGTCGTCTGCCACCATAAAGGTCAGAATCGCTTGCAACAGATTCCAAAATATTAAGACAAACATCATCGGCTATTTTTTCTAGGAGCTATAAATAAAAATATAAATATACGTCCATTTCATTAATTAATTTTATATCAAATTAACATTAACATCTGTCGGATTAGGATCAAACCTGCCGACAACAAATTTGTGAAGAAAAAAAAAAACATTAACATATTTAAATACAAAAATTCGGAATATCAAATATTTATTGCCACAAAATTTACTTATGCAATTTTCAACAGATTGCATAACAATTTAATCAAACAAATATATATGAGTACTATAAACGAAGAGTACTTTTTTATCTATCAAATGAGTTTCAAAATATCTTTGTTTGGTACATGGAGAAATGATTTAAATATAATAATAATCAAATGGAATGAGCCTACTAAGTTTTTGATAAACGAATTTGAATAAAAACTGGTCAACCACTTATGCATGCGACTCTACATAAATCTAGAACTTTTATTCAATTTTATGTCTGAATGTTAACACAATAAACAAAAGACTAGAGTAAATAGTTAAAAACTTTAAAGATGAAACGCTTACAGAGAAAATAAAAATAACTTATAGTCAGTTGTGGTTTTATTTATATGTTTTTAACTGTTTAATGAGCCACCCTTTAATGCTCTTTCTTTCTAACTGCGGTTTTTATTTTCATAGTAGTTAAAATTAAATTAACAGTATACAACTGCAGTATTCCTTACAAATTGAATGCAGTATGCATTTGTAATTCTACATATATTTTTCTTGCTGATTATTCATTTATTTAAAAATATAGAATAATGTATGCCAATGTATTTATGTGTCACTTCTTAAAAATAGTATAAGTTGCGTTATTGTTTTGACGGTCAAAATTTACTGCATGTGTAAAAATATATTTGAATAGGATGTTATTCATATTTATGTCATTAATACATATGCACTTTTTAAATAATAGAGGAAGTTGCCAACTAATTTTTGTAATGAATATAGTAGTCAGTACTTTATCAACAGAATTCAACAATTTAATTATAAACAAATATTCCGTTTTAAACGGACGTGGTTTTTAACCAATCAGGAAATAGATACATATTATGTATATCGTTATTAAATTTAAATATTTATATACGTTGACAATTATTAAGATTAATGAATTTATGACAAAATGTTACATTACAAAACTTTAGTTTTTTTTATATTTTGGTTAAAAAATTTTATATAACATTTTTCTTAACCCAAACTGTATAATCCTTAATATACTATATATAAAGCTCAACGTCTCTCTCTTTGTCTGCCCGTTAGTGCACTTACAACTCGAGAACCACTTAACCAATTTAAGTGTTTTTTTTAATTCATAGATATGTTCTCTGGTCACATTATATGATATATTTTGTTACGTTAGGTAACATAAGGAATAAGCAGTGACGATAATAGTAAACCAAGTAGGGAAAAAGTTTGCCACCACTGCGTTCTTTTGCAATACGTTGCTTAAACTGTTAAATATTGAACAAAATAATGAAGTAAAGAACTGTGTCTCTACACAGTTCTTTACTTCATTATTTTAATAATAAAGATCTAAAATAAAGTCCGCGATGCCGTATATCTAACAATAAGTCACAATGACTGCTTTTATGTTACAAAGAAAATTAAAAATGTTTGGGTTCTGTTTATGTGGACTTATGACCTGCAAAATATTAGTCCTTATCGATATAAATGATTTCTTCGTCATAAGTATTTAATGTAGATATAATTTAACCTTTGCATTATTCAATTTGGTCTATTATATTAGAAAATAACTTTAAATAAGTTATATACGGTAAAATTTTATTAATAACGCGCGAAATAAAAAAGCGGGACAGAAGGAACGATTCGCATGTGCTCGGCCGCCATTCGGACTCCCTTAGGTGTTGATTAGTTATTATTACAATAATAACTAATCGTTGTTGTACTTAATTTAACGATAATTTTCAAAAATACTAGTTAATAAATACATATAATTTTGTTTTCTAAATTTTAAATATAATTAATAATAATTACTTAAATGAGTCTGAATGCAAAACCTTAATAAATAAAATATAAATCAACTTACTCCAGTAAATAGGGTTTAATTGAAATAAGGAAGAAGAAAATAAACGAGAAAAAAACAGGGGAAGACATAACGGAATTCTTTTAACGTTTTACTACAATGAATCAAATTCTTGAGTAAAACAGAATCCTACCCATTACGTGGGCCTCCCTGCAACACCTACCACTACCCCCTCGTTGCTATTCTGTTAATGGGAAATGGATAAAAAGAGAAGAAAATTCGATTAAGTGTGACATAGTGAAGTACGCTTGTTGCGGAAAAAGTGATCCAATAGAAAAGTTAGTTTGCAAAGAGGTGGGGGTGAATGTGAGAGACACTCCTGATGGTCTCGTTCACGGTTACATGGAGCAAAAGTAGGGGGAGAGGTGAAAATTGGAGAATGGGAGTCGGTTACGAACTTTTATAATTCAATCAGTAAGATTCGGGAAATGCGTACGTTTTTAAATGAAAACTCGGTATTGTCTCTACAAAAGGTTTTTTAGATTCTTAATTACTGATGTAATGAAATGGGTTTTGTTTAATTTAAATCTATTTATTGTTATTGAATATCTATCAAATAATAAATAAAAAATTGTATATATTTTTGTCACGAATGTAAAAGTGTAATAAAATAATTAAGAATGTTAAGCCTTGGCACTTTACAGAAACGGTCTCCGTCATCGCTTCGGCCTTGCAAATCTATTACATGTTAACTGCGTCAAAATGCAGCGCCGTTTCGACGCAGCTAATATGCCACTTGTATTGAATCACATATAATAGATTTGCAAGGTCGAAGTGGTGACGGAGACCGTTTCTGTAAAGTGCCAAGGCTTTTACGTTATTACGTTTTTTTTTTATTGTGGCATCTCTTATATATATAATAGTTTCCTATACATCATAATATGTTTTGTATTTGTCAATAGAAAGGAAAATCCCAGTGTGTATTTATTCATACTACATATCTGTACATCAAAACAAAACTGTAATTACTCCAATTTAAAAAATAATAAACATTTTTACTTAAGAAAAATGTATCAAGATAATTAGAGATATTTAATAATATTGAATTAATTTTTAGAAATCTAAAAGTACTGGCATCGTAACAAAGAAGTATAGACTAAAATTTTGAAATCGCTTTCCTAAAAAAATAACATTTATATTTTTAACAGTTTTGCTTTCAAGTACAGATATGTAGATATGGTATATAAGAATAGAAGAAAATCATGAATTATAAATATGTAGTTGAATACATTTATCTGTATATTACAACTCTTATATCAAAGAAATGTCTTCAAAAAGTTCAAAGAGAAATTCAAGCTCATGCTTTTAGACAATCGTTTTTTATGACTATAAAATTATGACGTCTCACGTCATTAAAACTTTTATTAATTAAAGACATAGAGCATTTTTAGTACACACTGAAAAAAATCCATTTAAAAAAATAATAATAAAATTATTTTCAGTGGTAAAGAAATATTTTGCAAACTTGCTTATGAAGTAGGCATCGAAATAAATAAACTATTTTTTAAAATGAATTTGCAACCGGAAACGAGTATTAATTTTTACCAATTTTTGATTTTTTGGAACGGTGCTCGTTATACTAGCAAACCACATATAATCATAACTTTTCCAGAAAATTGCATTTAATTTTAGTATATTTTTTTAATCCAGTCGCGTATTAAGAAAATTTCGAATTCATATTTTTTAATAAAATTGTATAAAAATTAAATGGTTAAGAATACTTAAACGGTTTTTATTAAAATTCTTCGATAATTATCTACCTTTGATGAAGCACTGTGCCATTACTTGGTCAATGTTTTTACGTTATTTTATATGATTTAGAATGAATGCATTTTTTTTAACTACAAGAAACCTTATGTAATATTTATGTCACTGTAAATACCATTTTTTACTGTACAATAAAGATTTCGTAAATACATTTCAAATATAATAAAAAATGTTAAATATTTATTTTGTAGAACCAAAAATACAATTCATCATAAGAGTACCTAATACATTGTTCATTACATAAATCCATTGTTAAAAGATAATGACACCTTTTTACAAAACGTATCCATAATCCGTGCACCAGCAACGTCCAACTTTCTCACTTTCACATAGAAACAAGGATAATCCAATGAGAATGGAACACAGTAACAGCAGCACCCCTCGCAAAATTAGATTATCGTCTTCCCAATCTGCAGCCGAAATTTATCAAACATGCAAATATTCGTTCGCTAAAAAGAAACCGGTGGATTTTTTCCAAATCACCGTGATCTGTCCCCCTTGTAACTTGACACTTACATTGTACAATGGTCAATGCGTATTCAGTCCATCAGTGTGATACACACATAACCACATACAGGGATAACAACCCTATCGCAGACACAAAGGTGTCGTTTAAACCTTGTACACCTTTTTTGTATGACGTACACGCAACAAGTATTTTTGCATATTTAGCGTATTCTTTGTTGGCTACCACCACGTATGATCACCAGTGGCGGATGCTGGACGTTCAAGATCAATTTTAAAACTGCTATCTCTTTGATTTTTTACTAACGTTTTTTAGAAAATTGGTGGGAAATTGTATTTTATTTTAGAAACATTAACGGAATTGTGAACTTATTTACTATTTATACATATATCTATATATTTTGTCGTTAAGTAGATATAATATATATAATACCGGGTGTTTTTTTGAACACTTTCCAGTGGATTATTTCCTAAATAATGAATTTTCAGAGAAAATGTTTAATACAAAAGCTTCATGGTTTCGAGAGGGCTCAATACTGACAATATGGGTTGACCTTGAAAAGGTCACGTTAATGAGTTTATCTGAAACATTTTTTCTAAAAATGTCAATTTTTTATGATATGGAGCAAAACAAAAAGAAATTTCGGGATATTCAATAATTTTTTACTCGAAAGCTATAATTTTTTTTTTAAATCACAAGAGAAAAAAGTATTTAGATTTAGGCAATGATTCTCAGAGATTTTTATTTTATTTGTTTTTATTTTTTTTCATCAAAATTACTTTATTAAAAAGTTAATATTAAATTTGATTAAAAAAAGCCATATTCTTTTTAATAATAATATATAATATATTTTAATATATGTATAAAAACGTTGGTACGTAAGTATGTGTTCTAATCAAACCTAAACTTTTGAACGTAAAGCCATTGTTTGATACTCCGATAAGTTTATAGATTTTTTGGACCTGGTAGGTGGCGCTGAGGTTGAAGTATTTCGGAAAATTATAAAAAATACATCAAAACCACTATCGAAACCATATTCACACTTCATATTCGTTTGGAGTTAGGTTTATCTTTTTTTTAGAACCAGTAGGTGACGTTGGGGTCGAGAATGTGTGTTTATGGTCAAATTTGTCTGATATTCAGAATATGTTAGTTACGTAGAGAGAAATATTTTTACTAACAATGGACCCGGTAGGTGGTGCTGGGGTCGAGATATTTACGAAAATGTGTATTTATGGTCTTATTTTTAAACACATTATTTTTGGGGAGAATAACGTTTGCCGGGTCAGCTAAAACGACAATTACAACCCTCCATACGTGACAGGGGATAAAGTATTTACTCCCCTGCGAAGCTGAGACGGGTCCGCTAGTTAAGTTATAGATTCCTTTATGTAAAACAGTTATTTTTGTTTGCACTTGATTAAAATTTTCTTGATTTCTAATTATATACATAATTTGTTTAAAAAAATCTTTCAAAATGATACCCGTTTATTAACGGGTATCATTTTTATATAGTTTTCTAAATTTATAATAATTTTAATAATGTCCAATAGCTTATTGTCAGTTTTTTGAGAAAAAATATTATAAAAAGATAGTATTGTGTTGTGCTAAAAAATTGGCGGATTGATATAACTTTTTTTACAAAAATATTAGGAAAACGGAGCTAGAGTAAAAATTACGGGGCTAACTTGTACTCGAAAAATTATATCAATTTTTTTGTATTTTTGAAGCAGCACATTTGAATAAAACGCTAGCATAAACTTATGTTTAAAATTAAAAAAAAAAAAACAAAAAAAACAAGTCCTAGAAGATATACACCGTGCGTTGGTTAAGATAACAACTAAAACAAAACGGCTTACACTCAGAAATCAAGATTCATACGAACATCTAGTATTATAGTTGATATATCATACTTTATAAATCATTAACAATATTAAAATTGTCCTGTATTATACAAAAAAAAAATAATGGAAATTCCATGAATTGTTGATATTTACATAAAAAGTCGAATACTTGGCGATAGTGGAGGGTCACTTAACCCTAATTAACACGTTCTTGTCACTTCATCTTAGTGATAAAAATTATCAGACAAAATTGCAATACGCTACTGATGAATTTGTATGTAGTTATGGCTGGTTCTTTGTCATATTTATAAAGTTTTAAACTCTGATGGGAGAAAATAAATAAAATCACCGGTACGTGAATTTATAAGGGTGCCTTTCATTCAATCGTATGGGGTGTAAATTGTTTTGTGTCATGTGTATGTGATGCCGTGCGCACTGAACTGTGTAAAATAATTTTAAATCATAAATTAAAAAAATCAAATCGGCGAAGGTTTTATAAAAAAATTCAAAAATGTCACTGTATTCGTATGGTTGCTACACACAACAATCAGTGCATGAATTTTTTTTTAATATTTACCAAAACAATTCAATTATGTTACAGCTTCTATGGCCATATGTAAAAAATAAAATATTGTACGGTGACTAATCAATTTTGTTCATTAGATCTAAGTATTATGAAGATTTCTTTTATAACTAAATACCTTTCGGGTTTTCAAAAACATTATATTTTTTTGTATACCAAAAAATTAAAACGAACACTTCTCTTTCAAGTACTGCATTAGTTAAATTATTGGTAGTTTTAATAAAATTAATATAAGCAATTTATAAAAAGGTGTATATTTATATTAAAGAGTCAAGTGCAAGTCGGAGTCGTGCGATTAGTGTTCCGTACTATACCACTTCTGGAGAATGTTTTTATGCAGTGAAACATTTCTTTATGGTGAAAAAAACATTAAACTTTATTTAAAATGTTTTTTAACAACAAAACGTTCACATATTTTAATTTCTTTCAGTAGCTAGAAGGATGTGACAGACATACATAGTTTTAATTCCATGTATTCCTATTTTCAAAATACGATATGAAACACTAATAATTTAAATTTGAATTTTTTTAATTAAAATACTTATGTATGTATGAAAAAAATTCACAATGCCTGTTTTGTAAATAATACAGATTATTACAAAGTTATAATCTGTAGAAACATATAGAAATCATAAATAAATCAAATAATACATTATCTAAAGAGAAATATAACTTGTTTTTGTGTCTGTAAAAAACATATTGAGTTAGCAACAAGTTCGAAGAAGTTTTAATTACAAATAACATTTTCATTATAAATATCTGCATTACGTATCCCTAACAAAGTACACGACTCTAATTCAAAATAAATAAAACACTATTGAATGTAAAGCTATTTGAAGACAGCCCGACGTATTTTTTTTACTCTAATTTGAATTTACAATTTCTCTTTTGTTCGGAAGCTTGTTAAGAACTTTAGTGTTTAACAAAACAGTAAAAACTTTTTTCGCAAATATCGTCGGATGCCACATTTTAATGAAGACAGATTGTTTTACTATGCTATAGATGTTCAATTTAAATAAAAGTACTTACTTACAAAATAGATACGTATTTTCATTGATTCTTTAAAATATTTTATTGTTAATTTGTTTTTACCATAATTAAAATGCAAGAAAAATATTTATAAATTTGTAATGCTAAAATAAACTTGTATAATTATATGAACCTTGGCTGCTGGTTGTAAGTCACGTCGATTTGGTCGTGTTATCGGCGAACGTTTCGTCACACATTGCAGTGGACCTTCATGGCTGTTCTAACTGTCCACTGGTATAAATTAAAAAAAAAAAATTCTAAAAAAATCTATTAGAATTCAAGCTAAGTTTTTCTCCATGTGGCCGTCCGCCGCCCCTTCCGAACTGGCACTCCGAGCAGTCGCCAAGCCTCCCATGTATAACAGCATTACTGTTATACATTAACAAAATAAGCAACGAATTTTAATAA
This sequence comes from Sialis fuliginosa, assembly GCA_961205875.1. Classification (NCBI taxonomy): domain Eukaryota; kingdom Metazoa; phylum Arthropoda; class Insecta; order Megaloptera; family Sialidae; genus Sialis; species Sialis fuliginosa. The sequence goes on from OY540812.1 coordinate 17,861,150, forward strand.
ATATAAAAATTTTAAACATCAACCATTCTTTTTTCCAAAGCTAACTTGACTTTTTAATATTGCACTCGAGTGATTGTTTGGCTGACGCCTCGACTAACAAAAATATTTTAGTTTTCCATGGCAATTGTGATTTTTATTCAATAATAAATAAAATGCGTTGTATCTTTGTTATGAGTTGTTTTATTATCGAAAATACGAAAAGCTTTGTGATCATTTAAAAAAAAATTGTTCTCCTATTTCAAAATTTTCAGTTTTCTTTTTATAATCGGTTTAGTATTAAAACGTGTTCAGTACTAAACCGATTATAAAATTTCATAACTGTATCACAATGGGTTCTCAAAATGTTAAATAAAAACTAACCTAACCTAACCTTAGACAAAATATTTGAGAGCCTGTAGCTCCCTCGCGAAGAATTTCCGGACACACTGTTTATATGAACTTTTTTCTTGAAATATTTTTCTCGATCAATTGTTCAAGTTTGTTCTTCCTGATATGACTCACCCTGTATAATGTCCGTAATATAATGGCATTTTTGTTAATATATTATTATAAAAAAAATCGTATTTTTTTAAGGTCAATTAACATTATAATTACAATCATACTTTTGCAGCACAAAATGTTAAAAAATTGCATTTGTGTTATGAAATGATTATTTCCATTAATATGTTGTTATATCATAATTATTATATTTATGTTTGATTTTTAAACAAAAATAATGTAGGTATATTATTTATGAATTTCTTAGTAGAAAGCAGTAATAAAATTTATAAATTCCGGAAAATCCGGCCGAAATTCACTAGTTCCAGCCAGAACCGGAACCGGAATAAAATCGTGAATTCCGGCCGGAATTCCGGTACACCCCTAATTGACATTAAAGAATATAGAATATGTAATAATTCCTGCATAGTCCAATTTCATTAGGAATGCATGCTGATACGAGATTGGCCTAAATTCGGACGAAACAATACCAAGACGATACCACTTAGATTTTAACGAGACACGAGATTTTTGAAGATAATAAAAGTATTATATAGACTTACATAGTCTCAGTTTTAAAAAGATTATCAATAAATGTAATTATTACATATTACATACTAATAAATAAAAAATAAAAAATTTATAGAAAATGATTCAGCCTCGAGCACGTGTAGTATGATACAAAATAGTTTTAATTTTTATGAGAGGAAACCGAGGCAATATGGCTTAAATTTCACTATACGAGATCGAAAGGCGACCAACAATTATAAAATTCGAGATTGAGACTAGATTTACCAAACCCTCGTCTTGTATTCTACCCTATTCACTTTATTATATGTAACGTTTTACTGTACACCAATGTTGGAACTTATAAAAAAGTATTACAATGTGTGAATAATTTATTAAACTAAAAAAAATAGAGAGCTTTACCAAGAACAGATCTGTCTGGGGGAGAAATAGATACACCTGAAATAAACATGAAGTACGAGAATAGTGACAGACTTGCACGGTGCATGTCCGGCCATTCCATCTGTCTATCTATCCGTCCGTTCGCTAGCGTGTTACATGAACTTTCACAGAACCGTCGCATATTTCTTTGAAAGTTTTTTACGTGGTGTGTTTAATTTCACAGCTTTTAGAGTTGATGGTTAAAAGCGTGCTTTGGATGTTACATATTATAAGCTGGAGAGATTAGAACAAGAATTATCTATTTTTCGTTGATGATGTTGAGTTCTTACTTCTTTTTATTTTTATTAGTTAACAAATAGTACATTTACGAATTTTTCTTGAAGGATTTTAAGCTGGTTGTAAGAAACTCTATATTTTTATAACGTATACAGGAATTATTTAAACGTATACGTTTTTGTAATATTACTTATTTCAATATCGATGGAATGTTTTATTTGCATTTAAAAAATTGGGGTTTTCTTTCTTTGGTCTAAACATGGCATTACAATTTGCAATGTTGTAGTAACAACAAATAATAGAAAAATAAGTAGATACGTGCGAATTTAACTGAAGCCGGTAATCAAAGTAGAATGACCACTTAAAACATGAAAACAGTCTATATACTTATAAATTGTTACCATTTACTTTATTTTCAGAATAGAATTACTTATATGATACAAGTTCATAATACACATTCATCAAATATATATATATTAATTAGTTTGTCTATTGAATCGGTTGACATTTCAATTTAACAACATCAATAAGTAATATAAATTCTACTTACTTTTATGCAGCCTTACCGTATTTGAAAATATCCAATCTACTCTAACATTGCAGCAATGGGATTAACACATTGGTGTTGGTCGTACATCGAAACGACATACGTAGGTGGCGGCGCAAAAGATATGAGGTGGTCAGATCCCAGCGTCCCTTGGGAACCTACCGCGATGTTTGTTAATGGACGCTACTATTCCTAGACCACCCCTGCATTAAACAACTCTCACACCCCCACACACAACCGGCCGTTAAAATTTCCACGATAGTCATTAAAAATACAAGCTCGTTCGTTTGGGATTTGACCAAAGTTCGTTGGCGTATTTAATTGTCTTGCAAAGAGGCACGAATTATTTTTTACCAACGTGTTGTTTTATAACGGTGATTATGGTTTCGGAGATACGCATCCTTTTTTTATTACGTTTTAATTATTCTCTGCAACTGCGAGATTACAATTTTATTGTCGCCAATCCATATTGGTCTGTTTGAAAAATGCGTGTGGGTATTTTTTTTACATTTGAATAAGGTGGATATGGAAAGTTTGTATGAGTGAAATTTTTGTATATATTGCTATTAAAAATGATAATCAAAATAACTGTTAAAAAAGTTTGTTATTTCTGATAGTAAAATTTTATTTTATTTCAGTTCTTAATGACGTCATAAAATGCATTTTAGTAGCTCGTCATTTTTGTCATTAAGCTGAATTTTTATTCTTTAATTTATTACGTACTAAAATACAATTTTAAACTGGGTGATTGTTTAATATTAAAACATTAAAAAAATTCGTAAGTACTATAATATATATTTAATATTATCTTATTATCTATACTATTTTGCACATTGTTTTTCAATAGTATAATTTTAAAATAATTGCAAGCTTTTCATTAATTTAATTTTATTTTTATAACGGTAATAAACGAACATTCAATATTACCAGGTAATTAAATAATTCTTATATGATATTATTAAAAGGCTTAATTCTTCGGTTACAGAACGTTTTTTCATCTCTATACTAGATTCATATTGACATGTATACATGTATTTAAATTTACTCTGAAACCTTTACTTATAAAAATTTACATTTATATAGTAAGTAATTTTCTACTTACATTAGCGTATCGAAAGGGTCTCTATAATATTTTCGTACATTTATTTGTAATGCTAATAACTAACAAAATGAACACATGTACAACAGATGTTTTTTTCTAAGTTTGAAGTTTTTCTTTTATGTTGTGAAACCTTGTGTGAACCATGAACCTGATCCAGAGCTGAGTTTTAAGCATGACTTAAGATCCTTGCTTTTGCAACAATCTCATTGCGATAGTAAAATATATATTGGATTCAGAGGTGTATTCAGGGGTTAACTTAAAATACTTGCTTTTTATTCATTCTGAATATATTTTTTAATATCTTTATTCTAAAAATGGAAAATTTACAAGATAAGAATTGAAAAATTCTTATCCTGAAAATATTATTAATTATAATTAAATGATGGCGGTCAATTTAGTAAAACTGTGAAAAAAATAAGTGTCTTTTGATACACTATTAACAGACCGCAAGGGTCAAAAAGTATATTACATGCTAGTTTTAGGTTATGATTATTTATAATGCCCCCAATATTCTATCGTGGGCCCCCAGACCAGGTTTAAGACGACCCTTTCCTGCTAAGAAATCTATGAAATTTTTTTCACGACGACCAAAAAAGAAAAAACAATTTGATCACTCGCCGCGTCGGGCATCTTTTATCCATCTTAACCCTCAGAATAGAGCTCTATTATCTCTTTATATTCCAATAATATAAAATAATAGTTTAAATTCAAATAATTTTATAAATATTAGTTTTTATTCAGTAAACACGTGTATATGGGGAAAGCGGAAATATATTTATTTGACTGTCAAATGTTTAGAGAAGTTTCTATGTACCTTTAGAAATATTTGATATTTTTGGTACGGTTCTGGTTCTCTCCCAATAAATTATGCAAAGTAAGTGATTCGGAATACAGTAAAAATATTCTGTCACTTGTGATTAGCGTACAATGGTCGTCAAAAGATCAACACAATGTGATTCAGTCGCCTCAAATTACTTATTACAATTAGAATAGGTCCGATTTTATACATCCAATTACCCTCATACCTGTTTTGAATGAATTAGAGATATATACGCCAAACCCATTACCAGATTCTGTTGTACATAGGTAGGTAGCTACTATTGGATTGAGAGAAAGATGCCTAAAAGTATGTAAGAGAGATGCGATGTTTTGCTTATTGTTTATCAGAGGTCTTAAAAGATTTTTCTTCTATATGAACTTTATATGTAATTTTCATAAGTTGAATTACATCTACACAAATAATATATTACATGTGATCAGAAATGTTCCCATCAGAACATGTGAACATAAGTTTATTATAATTATAACTATATTTCATAATGTTTCAAACTTTGTATTTGTTGTAAAAAATTATTTTTCATAATTCTAAACAAAATTAATTTTTAATTATACATTTACCCACCTATAAGAATTATCAAAATAAATATTTTCTGTTTGTTTGTAAACTTTAAATTCTATTTACTGCGAGACAATTTTGGTACCGCTGTTTATCGTAATGATTTGAAATATAAAGATTTTTGTTCATCTGCAATGGACATTGTCCAGTAGGATTCATCATTTAATTTTTCTTTATGTAAAGCAGTCTGAAAGGAAACCGGTTGGTATCTTTTGTTCTTTCACCCCGTGTTGAATATTTTCAGTAGGAGATTTCTTTGTCCATCTATAGAACAACTAGAGCATGTTTTATGTTTTTTTAACGATTTTTTGAGGTTTTTATTTCAGTATCCCCGTAAGGAATTGATATAAGTATCATTTTAACCAGTCAAATAAAAGGTTTTGCAATCCAATTCAACTATACTAGAATTTTTATAGTTCTTCGCTGCTTTTAAACTAAATACTATTTTCACTTTATACACTTTTATGAGAGTATTTTTATTTTATTTTTACACTCCACTTTAAAGCATCTATTCAAGTATATGTACATATGTTGAAAGTGAATAAATTTAATTTGCAGAATGGACAGTGGATTCTCATATTTCAATTATCTGTATGACGAATAATATTTTTTATTAAAAATAAAATAATCGTACTATTTTTCTTTCTTTCTTTAAATTGAATACACACGAGTATTCCATTCAAACGAATGTAAAAATAATTGCTTACATAAATATGCTACTTGCACAATAACTATTTATTGATTGAGCATGACTAAAGAATAAAATAGACATCAGTATGAATACACATATGTATGTAGATCAAAATAGAGATAGGTATTGTAAATTCCATTTTCTGATTAACCAGCTTGATAACAAAAATATATGATAAATTATAAATTTAAAAACAAAAAAGGATAAAATGTAAATCATTTAAAACATTCACGAAATGCATCGATTTTACATAATTGTTTTCGTATTTCCGAAGATGAATACGGAAATGTCGCTCCATATCATTGATCTTCAAACTGTGTTCCGCGGAACTCCAGGGTTCCGTTAGTCAAAATAAAAATTCGAAACAAAAATTAAAAAGCACTCACTAGCTGACTATTGCTTATTAACTAAAAAATATAAACATACATTTAGTTATATTTAAAAATTTTGTGTGCATAAAATAGCTATGAGTTTTTCTGATTTTATAGCTTTTTATAGCAAAGATATATTTTTCTAGTGGTCAGAAGGGGCTCGTCGAAAAAATCTTATAGTTATAAGGGTTCTGTAAGTCAACAAAGTTTGAAAACCACTGGTCTGTATTAAGAATACACTTAATAAAAAAAAATACAAAAATAATTTTTAATATGAAAATTTAAAGGATATATTAGATGGATAAAATATGTACCCTGTAAACGACATAAAACTAAAAAAATTTTTTACTAACACAAACTTCAGATTAGTCTAAAAATATTTTATAATATAGGTGAGTTTTACATTTTCAAATCTTTTTGTGAATACATCCTTTTATGTAACGTATCGGTCTACTAAAAATATTTTTATTTTTATCGCTAATATTTGAGTTACAATTCATTAATTTGCGTACAAATCTGCGGGTAAATTCTTCTTTAACAGGAAATTATTTTATTTTATAGCAGTAAATTTTATAAACTCAAATATTGTAAATTATTGAGTCATTTTTATTACGTTTTAAATTCATTCAAAGGGCAATGGTCGAGTTTTAAGACTATTTCGAAGTTTATATGTTTTTTAGTTCCAAAAATCTATGTCACCAAATAGAAGAAATTTATTTATATATACATAATACACAATAACTTTTATATAACCAACATTCTGACAATACTGACATATTATGGGAAACCTGGTAACCGCCAAAAAAATATTTTCTTATGTTATTGCATCTTAAAATTATCCTTTTTTATAGACGCACCATACTGACTTTATTTATGTTTTGCTCTTCTGTAAAAAAAGAAAATATGCACTTAGCAAGTATTTTCAGAATATCAGTAAATTCCTATACGTACGTTTTACATTTATTTTTTCCTTTAATAAAAAACGAAATTCGTCAATGTGACCAATTACAAGGCATTTGTGAATATTCGGTGCTAAGTATAACAACAACAATTTAAAACATAACTAAAACTAGGGGAATCTACTTTCCACAAATTACTATACAAACATAGATGTAATATATTTATTCTAACTCTTGTAGAGATTTACCGAGGGGTGTGTGCTCCAAGGGTGAATAGTGTACACCGTGTTTGATTTATATGGCGTAAACAAAACTATACACTGTATTAATTTCATTGAAAAATAATACGCTTTGTTACCAATTCAACTTGCTATTATTTATATTGTTGACTCTTTTGTGGATTATATGAGTGTCAAATAGAGATTGTTTTGTTTTGTTTTTGTTTGCTATCATAATTATGAGTATGTGAATAATAATAAAACAGTTTGTAGTACTTTCTATTATTCTCACACAATAATTCGATGTTAACATTGAAATTGTTACTGTCTACAAAATTGAATGCTAGAGAATTCGTTCATAAAAAAATTAACAAAATTTTGTATCAAATAGGGCAGTCATCTTCTATACCTAAAGAGAAGTGTTAAAACTCGTGTCCGACCTAAGGTCATTTTTTGACCGAAGCCGAAGACGAAGGAATTGTATAGTCTTGAAGAAGAATATATTCAGAGTTATGCATTTATTTATTTTTTATGAACTATCACTTCACTTTCGGCTTCGGCAAAGGCCGAACGTTCTGTGTCAACAGCAAATAAAATAAAATAAAATTCGGGTAAATAAATTTAAAATTAATTGCTTTCAAAATTATAATTGTGAAATAAAATATTTATTATTAGAATAGTGTTTTTAATATACCTACATACTTTACTTAAAGGGTTGTAACTCTTAAGCGATAAGTCAAATTAATTAAAAATTTCAATGCATAAAATTAGGCTGTACTATAACAAACATTTTAAGACCTATCCAAATGGTGAGTATTTTCCTACCATGATTTTTATCAAATGTTTTATAATATACTATATAAACATAATAAGGAAAAAAATGTAAAGATCGTAAATTGTTGGTAAGCACTGGTAGAGAGTATCAACTATAAAAACTAACTATATGTCGATGCATGTCAGTATTAGTGTAGCAATTATAATTATTGATTGCAAATAAATAGTGTATATTTTCCGAACAAATTACCTCGAAAATAAATTAAAGTCTATATATGAAACGTAATTGCGGTCTTGGGAAAGCCGAGGTTAATAAAACTCTGGATGCACAAATAAAATAAAATGAAGCAAATCTAAAAACCTCGTACAACATAGTTTACTAATATACAGGGTTGTTTAGATATAACTGATTTGAAAGTAATCAAAATAACAATACGTGGTTCATTTTACTTGCAAATTTTACAAATTGGTTGACATTTATAACAAAGTCTCTCAAAAGTATATATGTATAGTAATTTTACACTATACAAAAGAATATAACATTATTTACAATATTCATTCAAAAATATTTTAGTTAAATTTATTTTTTTATTAATTTTTAGTCTATCACTCAGTCAAATACAGATAGTCATTTTTGTTAAAAAAAACGGTTAGCTATAAATATGATTTTGACAGCTAGTTATCAATGGCATGAAATAATCATATCTAAGACTGGTATGAGGACTGTTGATTTAATTATATAGGTAATATAATATATGTATCTAAGAAGCCAAAACGTCTACAGAACAAACCATCGAGAAAATCAACGTTTTATAATTATGAGAAGGAAAACTTCCAGCAGACATAAAAATTGTGATAATGAAGAAGAAAAATGAGGTGATATTTACACTTAATTAGGTAGAATAATTATAATAATATATGTATATAATTTACATCAGAAAGACAAAATAGCAACACTGATATGGTGTTTTTAAAACAATTCGTATTTTAAAATGTATAGTTTTTGTTGGTAATATACCTTGTTGCTAGTTTGTATTTTTGGTGTAAATTTGCCATTAAACCAAGAACAGATACTCAATATCTGCCTATTCCTCGAGCTAAATTCAGCATAAGAAAGGAATAATTTTAAATAAGACCGATACAGTTATCTATTGTTTCAAATCAAATTAACTTTTAAATGAAAATCATTAAATATTTTTATAAATTTAACGTTTTCTTTATATACATTTTGTTAATCATAGAAAAATAAATTATCAATATATATTGCCGACAGTAAAAAACTGTCATAAACTACATAATCTTAAATATAATAAATAACAATTAAATACAATTAATATAATGCAAAATATTGATATTTTAAAATAAAAATTCAGAAATATACCTATTAATAAAGATTTAAATCTTTATTAATAGGTATATTTCTGAATTTTTATTTTAAAATATCAATATTTTGCATTATATTAATTGTATTTAATTGTTATTTATTATATTTTAGCCTGACGATGATTCTGTGAATCGAAAGCTTGCGGTTACCTTTTCTTTAATAAATTTTTTGACGTTTAAACAAACAAGTTTGTTTTTATGATAAATAAAAAATATATACATACAAAACAACTAACATTACGATACTGACAAACCAAGTTTAATTAATATCAGTTCAGTGATTCAAGAATTATATGTGTGAAGAATAGACACACACTGACACAGAGACAGACATCGGAATCATTTATGGCGAAGAAGTAAAATGGATAATTTATTTAAATAAATATAATTTCCATTATAAAGATAATATATAAAATATGTGCACTCAATCTCTCTCCAAATATGTATTTTAAGTTTGTACTTTTTCAATCCAGAGAAATACAAATCCTGGTCGAATCAGCACACAAAAACACAATTATAATTATTCATGAAGTATCAGTTCGAATTTAACAACCTATTAAACATCCTGTATAACGAGACGGTATACATATCGCGGTATATATAGTATTTATTGCAGTAACAACAGCGCTAACCGTTTGAGCATAGATGAGTTCGAGTAGAACCATTAATTTAAAAGCTTAATTGAATTGCCGCCAGTTCTCACGAGGAGGTTGTACTCGCATGCGGTCCTGCCGCCAGTCAGCGCCTGTCACAACATGTACATACACTACCACGGAGTCACGTGATTGATGGACCGCCTTGTGTCCCTTTTGTGGAGCAACACTATCAACTTGGGACCGCCAGAAATTACAAGTGTCGATTCAATTCTGATTAGTACGATAAAGTTTTTACAAAAGCTGATTTAATATAATTTCAAAATTGGGTTCTGCCCATAGACATAGAACATGGACCGCGCTGACTCGAAAACAGAGATAGAAAATGGTTTGGGATATACTTGTTCTTATTTAAACAGGATTAACTATTTCACTCCATATCCCAAACGTCACCACTTCTCAAGAAATGTTACACCCTTATGTTATTACAGAATGCGCGTTCCATACTCTATGTCTATGGCCCTGCCTAAAACACATAAAATATGTATGTATAGTAATATAGTATATAATATACCTATGTTCTGTGGTTTCTAACGATAATTAATCGCACGTGCAGATTAAGTTTTTTTTTCATATTTTATTAAGTAAGAATTATTTGTATGGACTAGTCTAATTCAAATTATAACTGTGATTGGTCTTCTCCTTTTATCTTTTACTAACAAGCTATACCCTACATGAATTACAATTAGTTGAAATATTGGGTTAGATGTTAACGTAGAATTTGCCATTATTTTGGATTGATGAGATGTATTTCGAAAGCCTTTGATTCTTAGATTTTGCCTTATTGACTGGAATATGGTCAAAGTGCGTTAGTAACTTATAACTTTGATGCTTGTTGGAGAGTCAGTTATTGTATTTCCTAATATGTTTCGATGGTTGTTGCAGTATTTAGAATTTATGTCTTGGTTGAAGTACAATTACTTTGAATAAAGTATTTCAGAAGGTACTACAATAGCTTCTTATGTTTAGTTAATTATTGAGGTACACAATCTATTTTTATGTTATATATATAATATTTTTATATTATATATATAATAATCTTGATAAATGTAATTAATATTTTGCACTAGATTCTAAATGTTTAAAAACAATTAAACAAGTGATTCATTAAATATAAAATATACCATATACATTGAGTTAAATCTTGGGATCCCAACTTCACATTCATTTCGTATAATGAGCAAATGACAATCAGCTCACCAACAAAAAAAACTTGACACTGAATCATTTACAAAATGGCAATACAGTCTTATCCATTTATCACCGATTCGCATGGATAATTTGTTATGCCTTCGGTCAAGGGTCATTCGTTAGTGTATATCGAAGACTGAGAACTTTTCTTGGTCGCTTTTTTCTCCGCTGGTGATTTATAAAGTGCCATGCATGTCCATTGTGGACACGTGACGGATTAAATTATAAATGAGCATTATTATGAATTTAAATGGATCCGCGAACCCTTCGCTAACATGTGTATGTATAAATAAATGATCTTGCTCTTTACATTTTTGTGGTTTTGTTGAGAGACACTTAACTCTTTAGAATACTAGCGATAAGAATATGTGTGTGGTTTGTGACAATATTTAATTGTAAATATTTTTACATTACTAGTATTTTATAATACCTGAAATTCCAGGTTTTCTAAATGAAGTCTAGATTAGTTATAAATGTTAATAAGCAAAATCTGTTAAAGCAGCGATTCTTAAACTTATTTGATCTAGGGACCCCCTTTTGAACAATTATTCATTTCAAGAAATAAAATTGAAATTTAATTATCAGGGACCCCCTCACCCAGATAGAAAAACAAAGAAGGTCGTTAGATACTAATTTATTACTGGTAAATAGAAATGTAAGAGTTATTTAATTTATGCCAAACATGTTTTACGAATCTCCGGGAGTCCGCTGACTATAGTTTAAGAACCACTGTGTTAAAGTACTATTTTCAAATAATCAATCAATTGTCTAGCTTTATTATAAATTAATGTGTATTTTGAAATACCGACTGAAATTACTAACATAATGGTATCTTTCCATACTATCCACTCACGTTACTGCTTGATTAACTCATTCTAGGGTCTTATGTTTTTATACAGTGAAAATCCTGTCAAAATCGATTCAATAGTTTTTGAGTAGGTACTCGAAACAACTCACAAAATAAACTAATTCTGTTATCTGTAAAACGACGTTGTTAATTGTACAGACAAAGATTACAGAATTACTTATTTCTTAAATTAAGTGTAGATTATATATAAATTTTAATAAGCAAAATCTGTTGAAGTACTATTTCCATATAATCAATCAATTGTCTATATATTTATATTTTAGTTGATATATTCTTATTTAATAAATATAGCGTATACATTTATATATGTATGCGGTTGGGGTAGTAAAATAAATGTAAAATATATAATTCAAATAATTTTTTTTCATACCTAAAATCTTATAAATACAATTCAAGAAATCCAAGAAAACAAAAAATAAATATTTACATACATACATAGATAAGATTGAATTAATTACAATAATGTAATTATTAACAAAGTTTTATCATCTATAAAAATTCACTTATGAAAATTTCTATCTTTGGTGCGTCAAATAAAATCTACAATATTAAATATGGTATTAGCTATTTTATTCTGGTCGGTTTCCCATTTGATTGTTTAAATAATGTATAACTATAAAATACAAGTATGTTTCAAAAGCATCTTGCATTCAGCAAATAATTTACTATTTTTTATAACCTTCATATTCATATTACACAAATAACTGTTGCAAAGTAAACAAATATTATTATAATCTCCCATGCATTGAATTTACCAAAAACTTGACCAACGGAATAAAAACCCCAAGGTTATCATTTTAAAATCAATCCATCTTTACAAAACTGGTCAAAGAGTTCATTCCAATAAGTGTAAATATAAAATATTAAAGGGGCAGTGGTCTTTGCTAAGTCTTCAGGCAAAATTCTTTTTTTAATATGAGCGATTAAATCTCTAAGCACCTCAGATTCCGTACACAAAAATGTGAGTTATGAATGAATGTATAAAATATATGCGTGAATCAAAAAGAAATTTAACGATGGGTGCTAAACCACCTGGAGGGAGGGCTGCTACTGTTGGCCCCCGTGACAAAGGGTTTGTGGAGCACGTGCGAAAAGAATCACGACAAAGAAATAACGTTCTGAGCCGAAGATTAAGAATGAATGAGAAGCACATTACAACAAGGTCCTTTGTTGATGTTTTTGTGACAGTGACGTGCATGTGTGTTGCAGTAATTAACCCGTGTGAAACAAATAAAATAAAAGGTTTGATATGAAATTTTAAATTTTCACGTCTAACTGGTTTTACATATTTTTTTTATAATTGTTATTTAGTATATTTATTTTTTAAGTAAATGTACTCAATAACATTTTATTGCTAGTGTACACTGTACGACCCCCCCCCCCCTAAAAATTATAAAAGTATATCAAATATTTTAAATATAACTATGAGAACAAATAAAACTCGCACTATTTTAAATGAAATGAGAAATAGCGAAGAGTATTAAATAAACTATTATTAATTAACACTTTATAAACTAGTGTAGCATTTATAAACAATATTGAACAGTATTTTTTGTGTTTTATCAATAGTTAATAAAAACTACCGTTAAGAAAATACTTTTTGTTCATTGAAGAAATAAAATGAGAGATAGAAAAAAACCTAAAATGACAAAATAAGTATAAGGTTGGTGAAATTTGTACTAATTGAGCAATAACAAGTATTTATATAATATTTTATAAATCGAACTGTTTTATTTTTTTAATTCTTCGGAAACAGATATGTAAGTCTCGGTCAAAGACGAGGATTAATTCGTTTTAAAGGGGGCCAGGGTATGTAAGTCCCGTTAAAAGGCGAGGATTTATTTGTTTTGTGTGATGCCCACCTCCCCATCAAAATAATTAAAGCGAATAAAACAAAGGAGGATCGTATGAATCACAAAAAAAAAAATTATAAAATTAAAGCAAATTAAATTACAACTTGTATTATTGCACAAAATAAAATTTTAATGCTCAAAACAGAAAATGTTATTGCTCAGAAAAATTATTTTTAATGCCACACTTTATGCCTAGTATATTGCTCAGAAATCAAATGCCTCTTCAAATTCAATGACTCTTTGTTTCTATTTCTTGTCATGTTAAGTTAATGTTTAGAACAATGTTATTGCCAATTACCAAAATTCTTAATATTTACCCGGACTATCAGTAAAGAGACAAATATTAATAGTGTATATAAAATATATAATATCTTGAAAATACATGTTGCATGCATATATTTGACAATACATTTCTTAATTGTCGTAAGATACAAATTGACAACGAGGGACTCATTTCATTTTATTAAAAAAATTAAGTGACTAAAAATTTTCGGTTAAAATATTTGCACGCCACTGTAAATTATGCATGCACAAGATTCCTATACTTCTCATACACGTATATTTCAAAGCACTGTACCGGTTTTTTGCAACACTATGACGGAGGTCTATTAGATGTTGTTACGATTGATCATGGAACATGTTTTTTTTAAATCCTGATTCCTTTTTAATTCGGGATGTTTATAAATTAATGTGATTATCTTTATTCCCTTTCATTATTTCAATGACAAGTTGTATAGCGGTGTATTTAAAGTATCCATCTTTAAACTTTCGGATAATCTGATGGGACCAGTTACTTTGAGAATAATATAAGGATGTTTTTGTAAATGATACAATGTACAATGTATTAGCTGGATTGATTATACTCGTATTTAACAACCAAATTTATCTCTTGCTTTCACTAAATCTTTTTATGTATGAAGATTTTTAATCCAGAAAACACTCGTCTCGTGATATTGGTGTGGTTTTTTCTATTATTAGGTCTAATTTGGCAAACCATATGATGGATAAAAATAATTATAAGTAATGGTCATTTTTTTCTGTTATTTGGCTTACTGCTCCTCGTCTATTTGGCTCCTCAATAAATAAAAATGTGTTTGATAAAACTTTTATAATGCAACAATTCTAATATTTCATTTTAATTTTGCCTATTTAAAAAATCTGTTATGCCACATCCCCCCCCCCCACCCCTATATAACTCACATTCTCACTCATACGCAAACATTCATCTCGCCTAGCGTTTACGACTTCAACTAGTTTTATGTTTGGGATATTATTTACGTCGGTTTTATAATTCATATATTTGATACGTGACATAAAAAAGTACGTCAAACATTGCATATTAAGTACCCCCTCCCTTGTCCCTGTCCTGCGTTTCTGCACAGCCCACCCGGTTACCACCATGATCGTTCGTCTTCTCTCTGTGCATGGTTGATGTGTTGCGAATGGTTTTAAAAAGAGGATATTTTTTATTACCTATAAAACAGAAGCGAATGCATGATGGTGTAAGGACATAATTCTGTTTGCTTTTAAAAAATCCTCTCTCTTTCTCTCACACACACACATATAAATATTGTGTGTATAGTTGAAACTCTGTGAATTGAATATCTAGGGTAATAAAAATTGTTGTAAATGTATGAAAATTTATTCAATAAAGTTTCTGAATAACGACGAATAAAAAATATTTCAAATGTATTTGCTTCATTCATCTCTAGCCAGGTTCAATTTTAAAATAAATTAAAACGGAATATGCATTATCATAGTAAACATATTTGTTTATATGAGGATATTATTTGTTGTGATAAAGTTAACTACAAGTGAAATATTAACTAACATAAGCGACGAACTCCTTTTTGGTGCCTTTAAACCTAATAAATGAAGATCTTTTACAAAATAAAACAATACAATAATTTTAATGGGCATAGAGAGCAGGGTTTCTTTTTTAGTGGTAGATACGTTCCACAGAAAACTGCAATAAAAATTCACACAGAAAAGACATTGCTTACATTGTGTATAACCAAATCAAAGTTTTTGGACATTCACGAAAATAAGAATATTTAAAAAACACATAGAAAATTTGTTCGAAAATCTAAAAAAAATTGATGTAAAACTTAAAATAAAATAAGTTTGTAGTTCAATTTTATTTATTTCATTTTATTGAAAAGAAACAATATGTTTTTATATTTTTTCATCAGAATTATTGTCACTATTTAAAAATACAACTCGGCATCGTTCGTGAACCCATGCGAAATCTTGTTAAACGAAAATTTCAATAATAACAACACGTTTACATATTTAATTCCTTGAATTGATAGCTTTCATTTCGTTATAGTTTTCATACATCTATTAGTATCAATATAATATACATACATATAAATACAATAAATAATAATTCGTTTGAAATATTTTTCGATCGCCTTTTAGATGTCTTACTGTACGCAAACACACTTAAACTCGACCCCGCCCCCCTTTCCCCTACACACATACAAACACTGATATTTACGCACGCTGGTTTTTATTGCAGTTGTTATGTATAAAACGCTAGACAATGTATTTTACTAGATTTAGTTTAAGCGAATATTTATATTCGGCAAACGGCACGCGTTGCCAAGAATTACAAAAATGATTTAGTGTAGTGGAAATAATATTTTGTTTTTTCATTTTACTGATATACATTGTTAGCATATGCGTATTTCTTTTATAAGCTATGAAAAAATAAGATATTATTATAAAATATTTATTCCAGATTTTTTTTTACTGTGTCGTAGATTATTATTAATGTTTCGAAATTGGTGATTATCCGTTCGACTAGAGGTATAGCTAAGGGGTAGCGCAAGATCCAGGGGACAGAAAAATTACCTTATAGGGGGTGTTGACCTCTAATTGTGATCAGCAAAAAAAGAGATCTTTGCCGGAAGCGCAAGGAGCCTATGCCTCTGCGTTCAACCGGCTATTCAAAACACTGTGCCATATTACTGTAATGTAAACTTATATAACCAGCCATACACAATAAACATACCTCCTTTACTTAAGTGTCTAAACAGCAAAAAGAGAAATGAGATGAACAGATATATTTATGTCCACAGCCTTAAGTTTTCTAATAGGAACAGCCCAATCAAAATCGATTCAATAGTTTTCAAGTTTATTCGGAACAAAAAAAGAAAAAATTCTATAATTGTAAGAAATATCACAATGAATTCTAGTAATACGACATTAATTATGCAAAACAATTATTATTAAAAAATAAATTGCATTGAAAATATTTAAATATTTTGCTGATTTATTATATTAATTCAAACAAAATAAATTTTAAAAGTCCATTGTTGTTGTATCTAATAATCCAGTGAAGTATAATGCAATTCATTATAAATATTTTACAGAAGGAGAAGCGTCTTTTGTTATTGGACGTCATATAAAAATAATTAAGGTACGAATTTGTTTAGATGAATTACGATCTCCTAGCGAGCATTATTAAAGGAAGCCAACTTTATTAAAAGAATCAAAGCTCATCTTTTTATTATCTTTCTACAATATTAACCTCGGTCTCTCCCCTCGCAACTCTATAGAAAGGTTAGAATTGTCGATCTCTGAAATCTCATTAAACAGAAATGCTGTTGTGTGTATACCTTTGGAATTTGGTTTCCAGCCAGATATTCCATTCAATATAAATCACTGATCATACTTTTATACAGGACCGTAATTAAAGTATTTTATACACCAGAACAATTATGCATTAATAAGAATTTGAAATTTCCAACTAACATATCAGTAAAAGTTTACAAATAATTGTATACGTTGCTAAACTATGAATAGTATGAGTAAAACGAAGTATAAACACATACATATGTTGTACATACTCAAGAAATGTTTATGCTCAGAATCATATGATACACAAAAGTAAACCCAAACTTTAAGTTGGAGAACAAACTCAAGTGGAGAGTTTTTACATAATTATTATATGAATAAAAAAATTATATATAACATAGATTGGGGAGACTGTTGTACCTTGGACATATGTAGTTTACCTTGGATCACTAATCCCTATCTTTGTATGTGCTGCTATTTTGTGGTATAAACAGTTAAATTATCTCGTGCAATATTGACTAAAATGCAATTGAAACTTCTTGTTATTTGCAATTCAGGTATTGTTTATGAATACAGCTGTGAAATTGTTTTTTTCTATGTAAAATTTTTGAAGAATAATATTTCTTCATTTACAAACTTCAAGAATTGTTTAAGGATTTTCTCTATATTCCAGCTTGTGCAGTATAATTTGGTGAGTAAAACTACATATTGTTTGTAAGTTCAAACATAATCTGTAAGGATTATCATATTTTCAAACTGTAAACTGTCACCTCTTGTACCATGGATCACGAACACATCCTGTACAATGGATCACTGATCCGAGGTACAATCGACCTCATAAACTCATAAATCGTCTGCCAGGGTAAAGGTAAATATGTGAAAATATATGTAATATAACTCTATTAGCAATCGTAGCTTTAGATTGTATGCATTTGTCGATATGTAATATAATTGTATTTTTATGTAAAAATAAATTAAAAAGGAATCAATATTTTTTACCTATACCTAGATAGTTATGTAGTTACTTAAATCAATTAATACTTGCAAATAATTTTTTAATAATATAATAAAGATATAAAATGTCACCTTGTCCTGATCTGAACAGTAGTACACTGAACCGCAACACAAAGATATTTCAAATCTCCTTGACTACAATTCAGTGTCCCGATCAATCAATAGAAATAAGTATTAATTGGATCAGGTGACAGAGTCTTTGTCAAAGTTTAGAAGAGGTTAGTTCATTAAATAAGAGTTTCTACACTTTATAATTAATGACAAATGTCGTGCACACATCTTCAGTGGCAATAGCTGATTATAATTAAAAGAGAGAGCAACATATATTAATTATTGTAAAATATGAAACATATTTAATCCTCGGATACTGTATTCTTATTATCTTTTCACAGTAAAATTTTCTTGTAAGATAAACTTACATAAAATAAGAAAAAAGTATTATTATTTAAAAACAATGTATACTTTAATCAGCACAAAAACAAATAAAACATTAATTTTATATTTAAAAAATGGTAATTTAGAATATACATATTACATATGATAAATAAAAATAAAAACAAACTTGTTTGTTTAAACGTCAAAAAATTTATTAAAGAAAAGGTAACCGCAAGCTTTCGATTCACAGAATCATCGTCAGGCTAAAATATAATAAATAACAATTAAATACAATTAATATAATGCAAAATATTGATATTTTAAAATAAAAATTCAGAAATATACCTATTAATAAAGATTTAAATTTGAGAACGATGTTGTTATCTTATACATATGTATAGAAGGCCTTAAGTACGTTTTTACCTATTAACTATAAGAAATTTTTTATACTCTTATATATTTTTTAACTTTCTTTATATTATAACTGAAAATTTAGATGTCAACAATAAATAAAAAATATATATATGAGGCGTTTATTTTGAAAGTGGCCTAAGTCCACTTATGTTTAAACTGAGATATTTAAGGGTTTGCGTTTCAATAAAATTAAAAATATACGTGTAAGATATCAATGTGCCACATTGATTAAGTGTTTCTAAGAGAGTTTTTACAATTACTATTAAAATAACCCCAAATATTAAATTAATAATATGTGTTTTTTTACCACAAATGGACTTAGGCTACTTTCGAAATTAACAATTACATTTGTTATAAATTGAAAAGAACTCAAGTCCATTTAATTTTGTTGTAACATAAAATGCTTCAAATTGAAAAAAAAAACACTCGCTTTAATTTATATTATTTCTTTATAACTCTTAAAAAATGTATACAATTCAGGAAATCTAAGTATGTATACAGGTTGATTTTTTAATCTTAAGATTATTAATATATGGAAAACTATGAGATTACTTTAAGTGTATAGGGAAAAATATGGATTTTTAGGGAAAATATTTGGTACAAAAGTTTAAGGATTTAGAGGGACAAAATCAATGAAGGTAACAATTTTGACCTTGAGTGGAGGTTTGAAGGTCAGCAAATTTTTTTTAAACGAAACCTATTTATTTATTTTTAAATTCATATTTTGCAGAAAAAAAGAAATAACTTTTGTTTGAAAAAATTTATAAAAACTTTAATTTTAACATTTTTTTTTATTTTGTTACATTAAAAAAAATTTTTTTTGATTTAAAAAATTATGAAATTATAAAAAAATAATTTTTTTAAACTGCATTTTTTCTCAAACATCTAAGATAATAATTTCAAAAATTTTGGTTACAAAAAAAATGTTTTGATGTAAAAAAAAAAATTACGTTAAAATTAGTTTTTTAAAAAAATTTTCAGACAAAAATTATTTCTAATTTTCTGCAAAATACAAATCTGCAAAAAAAGAACTAAGTTTCCATTTAAAAAAAATTAGTTGACCCCAAAATGACCTTAAAACCTCCACTCAAGGTCAAAATTATTACCTTCGTTAGGTTTGCCCAGCTAAATCCTACAACTTTTGTACCCAACATTTTCCGTAAAAAGGTTTAGTTTTCCAGCCTTTGTGATAAATTAACAACATTATCAATACTGAAGTGGACTTAGGCCACTTTCAAAATAAAGTTTTTAACTTTAAATTAAGTGTGAAAATTAACGTGTTCAAAAAAATTTTTTCCTTTGAATATATTTAATCAAAAATTGTTTTTTATGATAGATTACTTCTAATTCTACACGTTACTACAGTTAACTAAAAAAAAGTGGAAAATGGACTTTCAAAATAAACGCCTCATATAAACAATATCACTTCTAATAATTACAAATAAATGATCGAAGAAATAATTTTATATTTCCAAATTAAATATTTTACAAACTCATAATGAACATAAATTACTTGAATTAATTGAATAAATAAATAACGAACCCCCTACAAATCACCGCCGAGAGGCGTCATTGCTTATAATCATGTATGTTTGTAACGAGCTTGAATATTTAACGTATTTCATTTAAATAATTAAAGCGTCGCGATTGTTTTAATGACTTTATGCCCGTGTTTGATTTTGTTGAAAATTATTTATCATCTCGCCATTGCCCACACAATGCTTGATTGATTTTAATGGGTTTTGTGAAAATTTAAATATTTCAAATACCACGGGTTTCACTATACGTCATAGAGTGTAAGTGTCTATCTACTTATAAAACAATTATTTTTTGCTTATTGATAAGAGATATGAAATAATATTCCCTATAAGATTTACAGAACATTTTTATCTAATAGACACTATTTATAAAAATTATCAACTGACAGTAGTAAACATTCATTTCCGGTTGACGGATTTCTCTCTTGTACAGATCTTAAATATAAAATTTCAACCTTCTGTTTTAGGTTGTTTTGGAATTTTTAAGCCATTAAAAACACTGCGATAATATATAATATAATAAATTAATCAATACCTATGATTACAATTACAAAAAAAAACCGTTTCTGGCTTAGTATCGGCATTAAAAAATGTTTTTATCTTGATAATTTCATATAAATCCTTAATTAGCAGGTTTTATGTTTTATCGTTTTTGAATTACAGCGTCTGCAGCATCACATACAGCCACACAAACATCATGATGAAATAGTAAAAATTGATTGATTGAGATCAAAATGAATATTTCCATGAAAATTCCTATTTAAGAACTTATAGTATAAGAAAGTCAAAATATTATGAACATTTATGACTGAGCTTATGTATTTTTATTAAACGAAGTTGACAAAAAAAATTAAAATAATAAATTATTTTAGTTATATATTATAAATTACGGCATATACGATCTTAGAACAGTTACTTCGCAACTTGATTAACGATAGTTTTAATCAAGCCATAAATTAAATTAATTTTTTTGTTTTATCACACCTACATCTTCAAAGATAATAAAAACTGGGCAGAGCGAAATTAAATAAAATTTGATTAAAAATATGTTAAATTTTTCACTGCCAATAAAAACTTACATTTACACAAGTAAAAGAAAATTGCTCAATATATGAAATCGTCTTATATATCTGAAATAAACGTTAAGCATTCCTATAAAATCCTCATTTAGTTCGACATAAAAACAAAGACTAATGTACCTAATAGATATAGTCTGATTTTTAAAACAATACTCATAACTGTAGAATTAAATAAAATCAGTTAGTTAATCGTGTTCCTTGTACCTAGTATAAAAATGTTTATTTGTATTTAAATTAACATACGAGCAGAGCTGTCACTACTTCAAGTAAAGTACTTGAAATAGAAATTCAAGTAATTTATTTCAAATACATAATACTTGATAGTTCAAGTATTTTTTGGACTTAATACTTTAATTTAATAAGGAAAGTACTTGAAGTACTTAAAAAAACACTTCAAATTTAAAATTAGCTTGAATTAAGTACTTAATACTTAATACAAGTACTTTTTCAAAATACTTGATTTTGCAAATTTAAAAATTACTTGCTTCAAGTACTTTCAATTAGTACTTGATGCTTGTACTTTAAGTACTTTCACTGAGTACTTGTGATAACTTTACCTACGACTACATTGTTTTATTATTTGTAGGTATTTTATTGATCATTGTATACAAGTAGATGTTTTTTCGTGAATAATGAATAAAGTCCTTTCCATTTTTTTTTTGTAAAAATTCACCAGATGTGAACATATATATACAGATATTTCTCATTTTAACTAGTTAATTGGTTTTTAATACTGTGTGAACATCAAAAAGACAAAACAGCAACACAATGTTTTAACATAATTCGTATTTTAAAATGTATAGGGTTTGTTGTCATTTTGTCAAAAAATACCATTTTGTTATTTTGTCTTTTTGGTGTCAACAGGCTACAACGTTTATAAATAAATCAGGAAATACTTAAAATACCTTAAAAATTATTGAGAGATAAAATAATATTTTTGAAAAAAAAAAATTATTTAGGAGCAGAGAAGTGAATCATACTATATCTATTGCTAAGGAGTAACTAAATACAAGAACATAGAGTATTGTGAAATTCTGCAATACATAGTTTACTGAAGGTAATAAAAACAATATAAAAGAACTTGGACGGTCAAAGTAGTGAAAATAGACGAGCGTTAAGGTAAAAGAAGATGAAAGGCAAGGATTTCATCAACTCTTTAAAGATTCGGTCGAGTAGAAACCAATGTGTAAGAATAGAGTCTATGTGAAAAGGGATTTCTATCATATTATTGCTCCCGTTGCAACGGACACAGCTTTGGATGTTTTATAAAAAATATATACATTATTACTGTTTTCTCACCAGGGTCGGCATTAAAAGAAATAGGTATCTACTTAAATCTACCATAAAAGAAATAAACTTGTTAGGAAAACCTTTAGAATTATAAATATGTTCTCACGATAACATAAATATCCTAATTATTCTTTTCAAAATTTCCTGACCTTTTAAATTTTATAGGTTATTTTAAATTTTACAGATTTTTTACCTAAAAGTTTTTTTTAGGAAAACACTGATTTTGGTAATAAATTTCCACAATTTGGAGACGTTGAGGCAAAGTTAAATGACTCAAGTTTAATTTGTACAAGTTTTCTGAACATAAATAAACTAAAATGGCGGATCATCAATCAGTCTATCTGTCAGATATCCCTATTGAAAGAATGTATGCAGCAAAAATAACATCCTTTATATGAAATATACATATAGTATAAGTAAAGTATTGCTGAGCAGATTTTTTTTGAAATCAGGATTTTGATGGAATTATCCATTTTGACATTCCCTGAATCCATTCTGACTATTTTCGCCATGATGTCTGTGTGTCTGTCTGTCTATAAGCGCTGTAACTCATATACAACAAATCGTAGAAAGATGAAATTTTATATTTAAGATTATTTTTTTCTGGGAAGAAAACGTCCTATTTTTGAAAACGATCTTTCAACCGGATACGAATGTTTACCTACGTCGATTTTTGAATTTTTCGAATTACTTTAAAACAGTGAAAAATAGAGAAAAATGGTCAAGTTAAAAATTGTAGGTACAAATTTTCTTATACGTAATACTGAGAGTGAACCGTGTGGATGAGTCTAAATAATTATTTTAAAAAATCTTTCTGACTAACATAAATCATGAATGTTGGAAAAAAATTTATGGGAAATAAATTGAAGATAATAACATACTCGACATTTTTTATCTAAAACATTTTTTTCTTACATCAAAAATAATTCAAAAATTGACAAGAATAAACATCCGTTTTCGGTTAAAACGTTAAAAAAATTCATTTGATACATAATGTAAAGAATAATATTATCTATAGTTTATGTCCCATTCGTTTTATTTTATCTTTTATTAGTTTGTCAGAAATGTGTTTTAATAAATTAAGAATCTCGTACACTGTTCACTGGCGCCCATGGCAAATATTTTTATACATGAATTGCAATTTTTTTTATTAAAAGTATTCTCAATATGGCAATAATTTATATTATGTGTTGATGCCGGTTCTGTCTATATGATGTTTCATTCTATAGATTCTTGATATTTTTTGTACAAATATTGACAATCAGACGTATTTTTGTTTTGATAGACAATAAAAGAAAATAATGGTTGATATAAATATCAGTGAAACGTGTACAGCTTTGATAAAAAAGTTAACATTTTTCTATTAGAGAACATCGAATTGACATAAATTTATTTAAAATTTGTTTATACAAGTAATATTTTATGTCGTTTTCAATGATATTTATTTGTTACCCACGGCTTGTTTATCTATTAATAGTTACATTGCAAGCAAATATAAAAAATTTGCAATAATTTTTTTAAATAGAAAATATTTTCTTACTTCAAAATATAAAGACATCCATATACATCATTCTCAATTAAATATGGTACCCTCGAGGAAATATTATATCTTCTGTATACATCAGACCTTCCAATAACGTCACAAACTACCATCGTAATACATTCATAGAAGGTATCGTTATCACAGCTTATCTAAGTGATCTCAAAATTGATTCGAAGTATTTCCAAGGCAGGTTGAACATCATACTGGAAGAATACAAGCGTGCGAATCCAAACAAACTTACGTCACTTTCACAATGAGAAAATAAATACATATGTTATTCAGTGATATAGTAAATAATCAAAACCTTCAACAAGTTAAAGAATCTAAATATTATACCTATACGGGAAAAAAATTTAGATCTAAGGTGATCAAATCAGATCTTAATAGATCTGCATTTTGAGACAATATTATATTTTTTCGCTGGTTTTTGATCTGTGGAGACCTGCGAAGATCTACAACGATCTACAAAGATCTCTGGAGATCAATGTAGATCGTATTAGAGATATAAACGTTGAAAAAAAATGTTGAAATAAGCTTATTTTAGACGTCACACCGCAAGACTGCCTTAACATCCTATATGAACTATACATTAAAATAAAACTGTTGACAAACAGTAGTACAGAAGATTGAAAAGACATAATTACATTAAAATTATTGCATAGATTTAATTAGTTAAGTGGTTTCTAAGTCAAATTATATATAGAAATATACTCAATTTTAGTTTTAGTAAATAACTATACATATATGAAAATAGTGTTACTGAACAATACTCTCACATACTAATATTCATTACTATACAATTTGAAATCTGTCTTTCAAAAACACAGATTGCAAAAAAATATGTACGTTAGAAAGGTTTTTTTATTATTGGCATTTTCTTAGAAAATATAAAAAAAATAGTCCATAACATATTTAGTTACTGTAGCTGTAAACCGAATTGATAAATAAAAAGAATATTTGTCAAAATACATATAAAAAAATCATTATCTTTTACACACATAATAAGAAATAAGTGTACTTCAAAACGCTCGAACTAAAAAAATGTTATAAAAAAGTTAAATCACTGACACAAAAATAAAAACACCATTTAAACTCCGTCTAGTTTCATCAACTCAAAATAACATTTACATTTTTCATCGCAGTTTGACATAATTGTAACTTGTGCACAAAATATCAAATAAACAATATTCATCCGGGCAATTGGTCATTGAGTTGACAATAACAGCGACATTCTGTACGAAATGTCCGTCATATATACGCCGGCATCTAATTCACCGTCAATAAAAACCAAACATCAAATAACAATAAAAAAATCCGTTGGGTTAAGTTTAATTAACAGAGATATGGACGTGAGCAGGGGCGTAGATATAACATATAATGCTATAGTATATTTTTTTATATCAAAAATTTATAAAAATATACTCATTGTCAGTTAGGAACTATATAGGTATATTTTAAAATAGAGTTTTATGTTGTTTCGTTTGTGTTATTTTAAAGTACAGTAATGAGGCGTAAATCTCCAAATTTCATGATCTAAGAATTATCTTGGTAATTTTGAAGCATGTTTTCTATATTATAATAAATAATACCTACAATAATCTCATTATATGTTGTAATATTTTAATTAAGTCGTTGCGAAAACTGATATTATATATTTACCTCAATAATAATTAATTTCAATAATTGTTGTATTTATAATAGTGGGTTGCATTCTTTTATAAATCATATAAACTATATTTATGAATGTGCAGAAATAAATAACGTAAATAATATTAAAAATATATTTTTGTTAAGATGAATCTGCTGTATATTCAGTGTAAAAAAATACGTTATATTATATTAAAATCTTTACAAATATAACCAAAATAGTCATTCGTGAGAGAAAATGTAAGTAAACGACTCTAGCTATAATTTGTGTCATTTATAACTTCTATTACAACATTTACAGCGCAGATATTTGTGAATTTTAAAATTTAGGTATTTTTCTCTCCGATTGTATGTCCTGTTCTTCCTTAAAATAACAAACAATATATAAAAAATATTTGATTTTAAAATACATACTATAAAATTTTGCCACGCCCCTGGACAATAGGGTTGGGTTCCTAGCATAGAGCAAGGCCCAGAGCAAACGGTTATCAGGCATGGATAATGACCCTACCCAGCCAAACAATATATGTGACAATTATTGTCATATTGCTGCAATGTCGAGATATGAACATGAGCTAAAATCTAAAGCTCTATTACAGGCAGCTGTTGCAAAGCCACCAATATTGTGAGAGCATGGCAATAAATACAGACAGATAAATTGTTCAGTATCAGTTCAAATTTACTTACAGAGCCGCTTACCATAAATATTGGACGTGAAAAATGGTGTTATAATATATAACATGATTTCTTTACAGTGCATTATTAAACTACTAATCACCCTTTAAGCTATTCTTTAAAGCACATTTTTTTACTTTACACTATTTCAAAAATAATAAGATAAATTAAAAAATTGACAAGAGTAAACATCTTCAAAAATTTTCGCAGTATACAAATACTAAAATTTTTAATTTCATGTTTGTATGTTTCACTATTTTACCTGTAGAACGTTCTCATACTAAAAAACAGACATAAACTTCATCATAGGTGATGCAGGGTCCCTCAAAACGTGTTATTCCGTTTGTCTCAAATTCGATTTTTTATGATTAGTACCTACACTTTATCATACTGTAAATTTTATGTACTTACGTACATATGTATATAAAAAATTAATAAAAATGTAGTTTTTAGTTTATATGTTAAAACTAGCTGTGCCCGCGGCTTCACTCGCTTAAATATAAAAGATATAAGCGTATTGCAAAAGAGAGCGCTGGCGGCAAACTTTTTTCCGATTTTATTTGCTATTATCGTCACTGCTTATTACCCTTCCTTATATTACCTAACCTAACAAAATATGTACTAAAACCTGGGCACAAAATATATCTATGAATTCAAATAAAAACACATAAATCGGATAAGTGGTTCTTAAGTGATAAGTTTACTAACGAACAGACAAACGTTGCGTTTTATAATATTTAAGGATATTGTATAGAGCCACTGCGTTAATTTGTACAATCATAGTATAAAAACTTGACCGTTCAATTTTAAATGCTCTTTGGTAATTTACTCTTTTAATTATATGTACCATAAACAGTGACTTGGTGGTTATTAACTTCGACTACTTATTATTATTATCTACCCTGAAAACATTTGAACAGTTATTTTACAGAATAAAATTGATCTAAGAAAACAATTTGTATTTTATATTTTATTCATACATAACTCATTATAAATTTAGTAAGAGAGCTTTTCTATATTATAAAAATATATTCCATAATTATCATAAAATCATATTTAAAATGACAATAAATAACAAGGTTTTTGTCACAGCTATTAAGAAAAAGAGATCAAAATTATTTTATATGTTCATATTATGATATATTGGATACATTTTTATCCCTTCATCTTCAAAATATATATATCATTTAAAAAAAATATTAAAATTAAAAAATATTTATTAATAGCAAAATTGATCGTTTTATAATAATAAACCAACAATAGGTTAATTTATCTAAATTTAAAAAAGAAATCCCCAATAGAAATAAATTACAAAAACTTTGTTATACGTTTGCAATGAACTTAAAATCTCGTGTTAGGAATCGTAACATTTTCATAATTTGATTTATAAACTCCACTAATAACTATTGAGGATATCTTCAAACATATCTCTTCACATACATAACAATTTATTGCCTCATATTCGACAACATCCATTTAACATACTTAGAAACTGAGGTGTATATACCAGGGAAACCCCGCTGTCCGCAAGGGCTCGGTCCAAAGGACACGACACCCGTACAAAACCAAATGTTAGACGTAGGACCGGTCAAGTCTACTCTCATTAAAGGACCTCCACTGTCTCCTCGGCAGGAATCCTTGCCTTCTTCACCACCCGCACAGAATTGTCCTTCAAACAATTTCACTTGGTATTTCTTGTCGGAATAAGGGATTGAACATTGCTCAAGGCTGACAACCGGTACCTGGAGTTTCAATTTTACTGCACTGGCGTGACCTATATATAGAAAATTAAATCATAATAGTTTTTGAAAAATATTTTTTATTACTATCAGCAAAAAAAAGTATAATAAAACAAATTTTCTATATTTTATTATTTATAAAAATTCAACCTTTTTTATACAGATTATTTTAAATTGAAAAACTAATCGGATGTAAGTTAAAACAAAAATTGCCGCACCTTCTGCCATTGGACCGTTTTTGAAAAATCATCAGACAAACTCTTAAAAAAAGTAAGATCTGATTTGATGGGTCTCAAAACGTAAACATCTGGTAAAAAAATTGGGAAACAAACACGATAACTTTTTTCATTACAAGCGGGAATATAAAAAAAAATAACTTCAGAGAAAACTGATCCAGTCAAACTGAAACTATTTATTTAAATTAATTAAGCCAATGTAAATTCCTAAACACTAACAAATAACTAACATTTTACTATAAGCGTTAAAGATATAAAAACTAATAATCGTCCCGTATAAAAATAAAAAACGTAATATTTACCAATTACACTAACGTCTTATATTTCTGTTCGAATCGATTATTGGAAAATAACAAGAGAATCATAAACAGTATTTACCTGTTTCCGTCTTGCCCCATCCCGCGACAAAAACTGTTTCTCCTACAGCGTTTGGACGGTTTGAGTTCGGCAAACAGATCGGCCTCACAAAGTCTGGAATCATTAATTATGTTTTGCTATTTTCTTTGCTCTCGTGTACCTAATCGCTGTTTTCATTGCTATTATGTTGGTAATGGGACTATGTTTTAACTTAATTTGTCATCATTAATGGGCTATGTTCATTATGAACTTAATATAGATTGTATATAAATTGTATTTCCAATCTTACGGATACGGAAGTTAATAGAAGTTTATTTCAGAAAAGGAGTTTATTTAGAATAAAATGTATTAGGTATTCTAGATTAATGAAATTCTCCTTGGCAATCGCATTTTATGTCAAGATTTTAAAAGACAACGCATATACCTACTGATTACCCCAGATATATACCTACATTTTTTTCCTTCAAAATAAAAAAATATTTTATTTGAAAAATTAAATTAAGACTCGGATAATATAACGAACATACTTCATTTTGTGGACAGTCATAAATATTTCATTTTTTTGCTAGTCGGTCTGCTTGTTTGTTCAGACTCGATATGAAAACTACTAAACCAATTTTTATGGAACTTTTACTGCAATAAAGTCAAAGATTCTATTTATGGTAGAACCATCTTCAACATATATACGTTTATAATAGATATTATCTAATAAAATTATAAAAAAATGAAAATAAAAACTAATTATTGTTGTGATGTCGACCCGGGAGGAATTTAGTCATTAATAGATTTAATAAAAAGATTCTTCATTATATTTTTTATTTGTTTCTTTGTACTAAATAGTTTTTATTATTTTGAAATTTAATATAAATACATATATTATATTTTGAAAATCCCATACTCATAGTTATAATTCATTTTCAATTAAAGGTTAAATTGTTGTTCAATAAACAACTTTTATAAATAGCAATAATAACATGCATACCTGAATATTGGACGTCTTGTTTCAGCCTTATTATAGCAATGTCGTGGTAATGATTTCTGTCTCCTTCTTTCCAATTAGGATGCGCTATAGCCTCTTCTACTTCAATATTTAGAGGGGGGTCGGAGCAATCTTCAAAACCTTGTCTAACCACACAATCTGTGTCATTCAAGATATCGTATTCACCAAGTCTTACACTAACCCTGTAAAGAATAAAATTGCTTTATGAAGTAGTTCTATTTCAAATATATATATTTTTTATTACTAATTTTATCGCCATATGTATATATTTAGACAATTCAAATAGTTCATACTAATGAACTTCAACTTTCATAATCATTATTTATGTTTGGATGTAAAAGTGTTCAAGATATTTAATACAATATTGGATTAACAAAAGCCAAAAAGAGCCTACCGCTGGTTAACAAGTATAGGTTATACTAAATTATAGAAGTCCAGCAGTTTGAAAGGAATACGGGATCCATGATCTTCCTCCACAAGTTCTTGTCAATAAAATAAAAACATTTTTGTATCTCCAATTTAACTAAATGTAAAGTTAATTATAAAATATCAATTTGCTTTGCTGCTGTGAATTTCAAAATATAAAAACTACCAAAATCAATTCATAACTTGAGATGTCGATCAAAATGTCAAGTGCAATCAAAATGTGAAACATAATATAAAAATACAATTGAAAATATATTCATAATATCAAATCCTTGATATTATCACTTTAATGTATTTATAAATATATGCATTGTTAGGATCGATCCACACTACCGTGCAGGTCTCGGTCCGATCTCGCTCCAGTCAAATATTCAGAATAGTAATACTGAATCGGAACGTGATTGGATAGAGACCGAAGCGGTACCTATAATGTGAATGATTTCATTGTTTATTGTATATTTATATTTGATTGGAGCGAGATCGGACCTAGACCGGCTCGAGACCGGCACGATAGTCTGGATCGACCCTTAAAGTTTCCACTAAACGGGGGTTGCGTAGCTTACCAAATAATTATAGAAAAAATCGATTGAGTGTGCAATTTATATATAATTATTTATTGATGCATATAGGTAATGAACAAAGAAATAACGAACCCTATGGATGTTCAATATTTTTCAAAAAAGATAATAAAAATGTGTATTTGATTATTTTGGTATTAAAGGTAACTATTACGAAATATTAGTATTTTACCATAAACATATACAATAGTATTTTACGATAAACATATACAAAAGCAATATATTTATCATTCTATTGGTAATTATCAGCTTACCTTTATTTAACAAGGTAATTATTTTTAATTAAATCATGATTTCCTATTTATACAATGGTTCTTGAAAAACATATTTATCATATTAAATGTATACACATCATAAAATATGTAAGAATAATGTATCATTGTACATATATGTAAAAATAACCGTTTTACAAAATATTATCTTGACATTGCTGTTATCTTTAAAAGTGAGTTTATTCCTTGACCTTTACAATCAGAATATTTAAACATATTGCAATTTATAACTTTGATTTATTAGTCTAAATATTTCCAAACATTCTATTTCCCAGAAATAATCTATTAAAAATTAACTATGAATTTGTATAAAAATATTTACACAGAATATAAATATGTTTCGAAAAACATTGATAATATCAAATTATTATTGTATAGGATGTCACGACGAGATGAAGCTTTTCTTGGTCTCGTCACGGGTTATATTTTTAAGAGATAAAAAATAAAATTCAAGACCGAGATATATAACTTAAATTTTCACAGTACGAGACCGATACGAGAGTGTTAGTTATAATTCCTAGATCAGGGATCCTAACCTTACGCCCGCCGACTGTTTTACGTGTGCCCGCTACGCGCCACTGTGCGTCAATGATAACAAAAACTATTAAGTTTTCAATAAAACTATGTAATTTTTTCTTAATATTTAGTAACTAATTAGAAAAATATAAGCGTATTTATTTGAAAATAATTATTTCTTTAAAAATATATTAGGTATCAATTTTGAGGTACGGAATTATTTTCTGGGGAAATTCCAGTTATACGCAAAGCTTATTCCTCATTCAAAAAAGATGTGTAAGAATTATTTGTGGAAAGAGTCCTTGTGAACCCTGTCGACCCCTTTTCAAACAACTTAAAATATTAACTATAACAGGTTTCTATATTTTAGAATGTTCATTATTTATAAAAAAAGAAACACATTTATTTGATAATAACGTGCGTTTCCGCAATTATAACACAAGAAATAAAGACTACTATGTACAAACTGCTACTTCCTTATCTACTGTTTATAAAGGGTCTATGAATTATGCTATTAAAATTTACAATAAATTGCCTAATGAACTAAAATTATTACCTCTAAATAAATTCAATAATGAGTTAAAGTCACTGTTGTTGGATCGATGTTATTACAAAGTAGAAGAATTTCTTGAAGAATGTATTTTATTTTTTACTTTTTGTAAGTTATTTTATAAAACTGTATACTTTTTTTTTATATTTTATATTATTATTCTGTTTATTTGTATTTTTATTTTATTTTATTGTTTTGTTTATTTTTATATTGACATGTTCTATACTCGATGCAGAGTTTTACAGAATAATAAATATGTCTATGTCTATATTATTTTACATTTCTTCTCTCAAACGCACCGTAGTGTACAGCCATAAAAAGATGTAACAATTACATCTTAAAAATTAATCTTTTTTGGTAGAATACAAAATTTTCTATTAAAAAGACAGCGAGGGTACATGTCTACCTTTTTAAGTTTAGGCGTGAAAAACGCTCGAGTGCTCGCATCAAAATCGTACCATTTATTTTTTCGAGGTGCCTGTCGCACGACCGGTATTCTAGAATGTGCTCTTAGGTACAAAAAGGTTGGGGACCTTTGTCTTAGATGGAACGAAACATAACCTACTAAATCGAAAACTTTTAATACCGTCTTACGTATGAAAGCCCTATTTTCTTATCGTTTTATTTTGTATATATAATTTTATACTGCAAATAATAAACTCACAATTGACCCAGAACCTTCAACACCTCTCCTTTGACACAATGTGCAGCCGTCATAATGTATCTGTGACTTATCAGAACTCCACCACAACCAAGACTTCCTCCACTGTATTCCAATAGGACCATCCAAGGGAACTCATCGAGATCGCAAGGCTCGCCATTCAAAATCCTATCTCCCAAACCTTGCGTTCCACACTCGCTCGAAGGTGGAAGCAACGGACTTGAAGGAGTCGGCCCATTTCCAGTATCAATATTAAAGTTTTCAAATTGAAACGAAGTTGTTGTAGGACGTTTAGTAGTACCAGTACCAATACCAGTACCAGAACCTGTTGATGAGCAACATACTCTTGGTCTTGACCCTTGTACACCGCATTGAGACCGGCGTAGGAATTCTCTGTTTTCATTTGTCATTGGACGTTGGTTTAAAATAGATACCAATGATGGACATTGATCAATCACAATACAAGTTCCCCGTTGATTGTCTGGAGTGTTGCAGCTCGTTGGAGGAGGGGGAGGACCTGTTGAAGGTGGACAGCAAACTTTGGGCGTTGCTCCCTCGAACCCGCATTGGGATTGACGCAGAAATTCGTTGTCTTGAGGTGACAAAGGTCGCTTCTGGACCAGTTGGAATAGTGGCTGACATTGTTTGATATTTATACAGTTACCACCGACATTATTGGGAGTATAGCAGTTTTCTGAAAAAAAATTCTAAGTATTTTTGGTGATTGATAACTATAATACCCGATTTTAAAAACACTAGTTATCTACAGTTTACATCTATTTCAGAACTTTTAAATGGCAATTCAAAGTTAACCAAAGTTAGAAATAAATAAATACGTGTATGTGAAACTCTAACATATAATATCATTGTCAGTATTATAAGTAAGTGATGGAATAATCTTTTTTTAAATATGTTATACCTTTTATCTAAGATAGATAAATATCAAAGTATCCGAATCGAGAAAGAATCACAGTAATACAAGCGCGATTGTCAGTAATAAATAATGGAGTTTTTAAATTTTAAAGTCAGTAATGATAAATATTTCTATTTTTATGATTTTTATTAAGTCTCATTTGAAGTATATTTTATGTTTTTTTCTCTGTCTTAAATTTTTATATATCTCTTGAGCAAACACAAATAAACAATTTTTATTATTATTGTGTAAGCACTTATTCCAATAAAACTTAAAAAAAAAACTCTTAAACTGGTATTTACGTCGTAAATAAATGACGTATTGATAGCAAAAACAGAATACTCATACAAAACAAAACAAAAACATGTTAAGTGACACTGGCTCAGTTACATGCTACGATGACCCAGTCAAATAATGACAACAACCTTGAATGTAAGTGTAAACCATATATATAATAAGACTATATCGCGCATTCTCCATACAAGCAATGATATAAACATGTCCCCATGACTAGGTGATAGCATTATTGGGAAAAGATATATCTGTCTCATAAGTTAAGAAGGCCTCGGCTGCGCATGTCTAAAATTTCCGCACTAAATTCAAAATGTTTAAAATTTAATATTCACAAACAATTCACACGTTAGTTATTTTACAATAGCCACTTATTATTTTCAATTTTTCGTTAATTTATGAATGTTTGTTTCATTTTCTCATCAATTATGTTCTATTTCACTAAACGTCATTATAGGATTATACCGCCATATGCAGTATAACAACCAATAGTGTTCAAGTATTAAAGAACATGCGCAGATCACACCATCTCATTTAACATATTCTATCTTCTAGTGTGAGACCGACGCCTCTCTTTCTATGCTCAGTATATTCTTTTATATGTATATGGTGTAAACATAAGATGAATACCGGACATCTTAAACAAACTAAACTAAGAACACTGAAGTAAAAACGACTGAATACTGTACATATATTTATTTATACTGAATTTATTATCTATATTTTGTACTATTATAATGTACACATTACTTAATTAAGTTTTATATAGTTATTTAATGGAAATATTCCGATAACCAACTGACAATGACTTATGTTATAATTGACACTGAAATATTTCATAAATACTATTTTTAACTGTTATTGAAAACATGTGTACCTAAAAAACGCCAATTTTTAGTGTACTCAATATACTCATATATACGTGTTTTTATAATTACTAGAAATATTTATAAAAATATCAACTTTTTCTGCATAACATTCCAAGATAGTATTTCAAAATTTTGATTTAACATTACAACATCCAAATTTTACAAACAGGTTTGCATATTAAATTGTTTTTAAGTGCTCAACCTTCAACATTCAGTGAATCCTTCCAAAAACAGTTGGCAACACCTAATAACTGTTCTTAAGAGAATCCTTCCAGCAATTTTCACCAGAATTGACAACCTCATAAATTTAAATAACAATATTATATTAAGTATCTTAAATACTCACGTGCTGTGACCAATTGGACTGCACAAAACGCAGAAACTATGACAATAAAAACACCACGCATCTTTTATCACCGAGAAAATACTACATGTGCTTCTACAAGAACACCAGCACACCGACTGGTTAGCGGCGCATGACAACATATAACCTTCCGATGATGCTAGTGACTGTAATTTATACTTTTATTTTTGATAGCGTAGAACGAGTTCCAATATCATTTATAAATGTATTTATTATTTTAAAATAAAGTCGTTTGCGGTAAACGTATTTTTGTTGTATTTAAATGTCAGTCGTCTTTTGTTTTTATTGTTGAGATTACTTTATTTTAATCTATGGTGCGACCATCTTATCGGTGATTGGTGTTTCAAATATGGTGTTGTTTGTTGATGGAGTATTTTTTCTAACAGAAAATTTGCATATAAATGCCATTTGAATTTTATTTAAAAAATATCTATGTGAAATGAGAGTTAATAGGGAAACTAAAAAATTAAAATATTGAATATTTTAAAATTAAGGTTTTTATGATATTGTTAAGAACCACTCTATGACTAATATTATTACGTACAAAGATCATAGGTCAATGCATATATGCATGTGTATAATACATATATAATATGTGAAAAAAAATTCATTGTGCATTATATTTTTATTTAATTATTTATTAAAATAACTCGTTTTAACTAATGTTTCTGGATTCCATCACCTTCTTAGAACTTCATATTACTCATAGAATTTTATAAAGAACTTACAAATACACTACGTATAATTTTTAATAATAATGAAAATTAAATGGAATTTTATATTATTTGATATTTCAGATCACGTTAACATTTCCTAAAAATATTTTTGATTTTGGATATAATTTGAGTTGTTAATATACATTTAAGCACGCTTTTATAGATACACGTCTTGAGGTTTCCGCTGTGATCTTGATATGGATCTTGGCTTCTGGGTATAAGCCGCGTCGGTTTGGTCGTGTTATCGACCAACGTTTCGTCACACATTGCAGTGGACATCTTCAGTGCACTTTTAGAAGAGCCCTGAAGATGTCCACTGCAATGTGTGACGAAACGTTGGCCGATAACACGACCAAACCGACGCGGCTTACACCCAGAAGCCAAGATCCACGCTTTTATAGATAACAGTAGAAAATAAACCTATTTAAATAAATCCAATGACAAGAAGTCAATTTTCTCTGAAATTATATGCAGATACACATAAGTGGTCTCAGAAATTAATTTGTTTTAGCCTACTGGGTATTTCGTTATGCCGTGTTTAGACCAAAAAGACAAAATAGCAACAAAACCTATATATTATACATGAAAAATTATTAGGGCATGAACTAAATGGGAAAGAGGAGGAAGAAGCGTTGTTAAGAAATATGATTGTTCTTTGTTTTCAAAATTTATGAAACAAAACATTTTAAATTCGAGATTTTAATATAAATATCTATTTCGACCAATCTGACTAGTTTCGCCATGATTTCTGTGTGTATGTAGACACTGTAATTAAAAAGCGGGAAAGCATTCTTATTTATGATCAATTTTCGTCTCGGAAAAAACCACATATTAAAAAAATGATCTTACAATCGGAAACGGATATTTAATCCGGTCATTTTATTTTTATTTTTGAAGCGATGCGTAATAGAATAATAGATTTAGATAAAATTTGTAAGAAATATTATTAAGTACCTGTCTATAATTTATGTTGTTTTTTTTTTAATAATCATAAAAACATGTTTATAACAAAACGATATTTTCTACAATTTATGTTCCATACAATTTTTTCTATCTCTCATCAATTAAAATTATTTTTAAATTAAAAAAATAATATTGTAAATATTATTTATATTTATTATAATTTATGTTCTATTCATTTTTTCATTTATTAGTTATCCAAAAATATACATATAGGTATCTACATATAATTACATAAAACAGGTACAATGTTTTCACTCAGTATTACGTATAAGAAAGACACATGACACTCATGGTAGCTTTTTATTATTATTTCGAATCATTGATTTAACATAATCATTTGTTTACATCTGTTCTCAAAATGATTCATTCTTATTTCATTCGCAATTACAATAATATTGACAATTATAATTATACCAATGACGATATATCTCTTACGGTAATACCCGTGCAGTTACCTGTTGACTTTGTATTATTGCTTCAGGCATCCTATTATATACGTTAAAATAAAATTTGCGCTTACGTTGCACATAATATATTAATTACGTATTATATTTTATTTAGGTGAGGGTTCTAATTTAATTTCACGCACTAGCCCTAGTTATATGATTTGTCAGGGCCCCCAAAAAAAATTGTATCTTATATTTATTTTCGCTACTAAATACTATGGATTGTAAATTTTTCGACTTTTTCAGTAACCGGTAATCGGTAAAATAAAAATAACAAATTACCGTTTTTTTCCGGAACTGCAGCCAATTAAGTTTTTTTGGTCCTTACATGTAAATCCCTTTAACCGGTTTACCGGTAACCAATTCCTACATATAACCATTAAAATTACTTTTCGAGATATAAGAGTGGTCTAATTTAGTGAGTGGTTCAATATACCATACTTTCCCCTACATACTTATATCTCATCTCAATGTATTTTGAGATCTATTATAGCAGCGGCTCCCAACCTTTATTGAATTGCATACGCCATAGCAACCCCACTTCTCTCAATTATACGCACATATTAAAAAAAATGTTTGAAATTTACATAGTTGCTGTTAACAAAAAATAGCAGTGACGCACCAAGGAGTATTCGGGTATCATGAAAATTTATTTTAAAAATAGTTTTTTGTGGGGAGAACGGTTAACAAGTGCTCGGTGTTTTTAATCTAGTTTTCACACAGCTTATGGAATAGCATTTATTTGAAATACTAAAAAATATTTTAAGAAAAAAATAAAACCGACTTTAAAAAAAAAACTAAAAACAATAAATAGTATACGTGTAATAATTAAGTTTAACAGTTTATGAAGTCGGCTTTATTATTTTTTTCTTTGGCTTGGCATTGTCCTCAAAAACTTAATTTGAACTATTATATACTTTTCAGTGAATCTGTTTTTTTTTTCGTATCTTCGAAGTAGAGCTGGGCGCGGGCCGTGAATTTTTCGGGTCACGTCGGGTCACGGCCGTGACCCAACGTGACGTGAGCGATTTTCAAATATTGGATCGTGAGCGGGCGTGATCGTGAGTCAAAATAAAACAATCGGGCGTGACCGGGCGTGAGTACATTTTTGTCGTGTGTGAGTCCGTGAGTATATGTATGTATATTTTGATATTTCTTTAATTTCTGATCTCATGCATATATGATAATCTGTTAATCGAATTTTTATATTAAAAAATATAGTGAAAAATTATACAAATATAAAATATACACATATTATATTGCACGAAAAAAATTCATTAAACATTTTATTTATAACATATTATTCGGGTCACGAGCGTGACCCGTCGTGCGTGATCGGGCGTGAGTAAAAAAATAGAATTCGTGAGCGGGCGTGATCGTGAATACTTTTTTTGTAACCGTGAGTGAGCGGGCGTGACTAAAAAAATTTCTCTCGTGAGCGTGCGTGATCGTGAGCAAAAATTACTCACGCGCCCAGCTCTACTTCGAAGTTATATATAAAAAATATTCACAGCCGAATTGAGAACCTCCTCCTTTTTTAAAGTTGGTTGAAAATACAATTTTTAAATGCAACTTGAAAACACGAGTAAAAATAAGGAACAGGAAAAAAAATTATAGTCTTAATAAGAGTTATTCGAATTAAAAAATACATTTTTAAAGCTGACGTCACAGGAAAAATATGCAAATCAATTTCACAATTTTTTATGTTTCTTTCACTGTTAAATTAGTATGTATATTTTCCCGCCATTATAAACATTTTTTTTCACGTATCCCTAAACGACCAAGCGCGTATCCCTGGGGGTACGCGTACCACGGGCTGGAAATCGCTGTATTATAGCAATCTACTATATTTGACAAATTAGTCATCGGGTTATACAGACATTTTTTTTATTATCCAGAACTAAACTTTATTTCATCTTATAAAATCTTTATTGGAATGAAATTCACGTATATTGTACATATAGTCGGGGAGGTGAGCGACAAAAATTACAACTACTTTATAAAGGCTGATTTTTTGACATTACGTCACATTTGTGGTGTAAAGATACAGCCTGCCGTCAGTCAGCTAAGTCAGCTAGTTTCGTTAGCGTTTGGCGCAGGTCGGCTATATTTTTGTACAAATGTTGCAACTACTTTATAAAATATGAAAATTTATTTGTAAGCAGTATACTAAGTAAGAACCCCTTTTATCATAATTAGCCTTCAAAATCTTGCAACTGGGCGCGTCAGCAGCGCGTTTAACTTAACAAGTTTAACGCGCTGCTGACGCGCCCGGTTGCAAGATTTTGAAGGCTAATTATGATAAAAGGGGTTCTTACTTAGTATACTGCTTACAAATAAATTTTCAGATTTTATAAAGTAGTTGCAACATTTTTTACAAAAATAAAGCCGCCTCTGCGCCAAACGCTAACGAAACTAGCTGACTGACGGTAGGCTGTATCTCTACACCACAAATGTGACGTAATATCAAAAAATCAACCTTTATAAAGTAGTTGCAATTTTTGTCGCTCACCTCTCGGACTAATATATGAATTTTAATATTTTCAAATATATATGTACAGAGTTTTAAACAGCAATGATCATTTACTACATATGTGCGCACTATTTTTTGTATAAAAACCCTACCGGTTCACCCTCTTTCAATGATATCACGTGATCAAGCACTTTTAACCTCCCGCACAATTTTGCCAGCTTAGGGGATGCTATGGGCGTGGTTTAACGAGAACAACGCATGCCTTCTGTTTGATTGCTTGCCGTTTTTTTATTGTCCACTTTAATAAACATTATCGGATAATTTGTTTTATTTTAATATGAGTGAAACATGTATTTTCTATTATTAATTACTGTAATGGGCCTGAAAGATTTGAATATACAATCTGCAGTATTTGAGATTAGAGGGGCATAGGTGAAGTCAAAATTATCTATGTATACGATGTGAATTATAGAAAAATTAAGTTTTTTTATAAACTACATAAAAACAAGATTTAATAAGTTAGCTATATGAGTTGTAAGAAATATGTTTTCTGAATAATACATTTTTTAATTAGGTTTACAAAGCATCGAAATCTATGTTTATTACTACCAATTTTTATTTTAGAGGTGTGATTATGAATATTTTTAAATTGTCTTCTAATCACTGCTTTATTTACATAATATTCTGAATTTATTTCATATATATTTTTCTTTTAAAATAAAATAAAAATACCAAAATATTTCTAAGCCGCGATTTTTATTTATCCTCAATTCAGAAGGATATATTCTTGCAAATTGCAATTAACAACGCGAATATAATAATATATATAAAGTATAAAATAAATATATTTTGCGTAAAGTCAAGATTGACGAAAAGTAGTAAAATCCGCGTATAGTTAAAATTATATTTATAAATACTGTTTTTATTTACGGTGTATACAAATATTTTTCCATGCAGAAAACTTCCTATTTTGAGAAAAAATCGAGCAATGCCAGAAACGGATGTTTACTACCATTTTTGTTTGAAACGGTATATACTAGAAAAAAATGTAAATAAAAGTTGTCGATAAAGTTCTTAGTTATTATTTATTTGATGTTCTATATATGAACTTTTTTTTATTTATAGTTTTTGAAATATATTTAACATAACATTAAAAAGGACTAATCAATAATAGGTTATTTTGAAGTTATTTAATTTGTAAATGAATATGTTTTATTTGTTATAATTGCGTCTAGTCTGCAATTTGTTATTGAAATGTTATTCTATAATAAATTATGACAATATTTTATTTTTAAAAAAACTTCGACGAGTTGTAATTTATATATTTGTATGTATGTGAATACCTACTTTATTTATTATTTGTTGACATTATTGTGGTTTTTCGAAATCAACATATTTCCTTTATTTTATCTAAATAGCACTAACGTACAGTATCTAAAATAAAGGAAATCCGTTTCCTTATATTAATCAGGAAATGTATTCTACCTCAATATATATTTTTAGAATTGTGAGATGTTTTATGTAAAATCATTCAAATAATGTACCTATATACTACATTTTATATATATATACATTTTATATTGTAGATATATATTTATTATAATAATATAATAAACTATGTATTTAAAAGAAGAGCAACGTTTTTAGTTTTTTTAGTTTATTGATATCATATTTTAATAAATGTAATAAATAAGAAAAATCTCAACGTTCATTTCGTATGTTT
Organism: Sialis fuliginosa; assembly: GCA_961205875.1. NCBI lineage: Eukaryota > Metazoa > Arthropoda > Insecta > Megaloptera > Sialidae > Sialis > Sialis fuliginosa. The sequence continues at coordinate 17,903,008 of OY540812.1, forward strand.
TTATTAATGTATTTATTACGTTATTTTATAGTCACAACGCGAGCGACGTAATATTTTTATTAAGATAAAAATGTATGTTAGTAATTTCTTCCAAAAATTTCCATCATAAATCCATGATAAAAATATCATATATACCTTCAGTTTTCTTCCACAAATTAGAAATAAATTTAAAAAAATGTAACTATAAAACTGCAGGGGTTATTTTAAGAAAATTTTTCAAATGCAAATTCCGTTTTTTTTTTTGCTTTATATCACTTTGTATATTTCTTTCTTACAAATTATAATGATATTTTTTTGCTCTACACTTATGCCCTGTATTATAAAGAATTTGCTTGAGTGCAAAAGCAAATTAGCTTCCAGCTAACGCTATCTGCTAGGTGTTAAATTTTTATGATATCCTTTGATATTTTAAAGCATAACTAATAAATGTATAATAATGTAAATGCTATGTATTTTATGAGATACACTTGGCAACACTTATTTTAAGTCACTGATTGTACGCGTACGTCAAGGTATACATCTGGCAGTGTATTGTCATTTATATTCAGTGCCTAGCAGTTAGCGTTAGCTGCAAGCTAATTTGCTTTTGCACTCAAGTAAATTCTTAATAATACGCCCGGTATTATAAAGAATTTACTTTTTTATATTTTTCTTCCTAATTGCAATTGTTCAAGTACCCAAATTAGCTTTTACAAGTGCAGTTTCCATTTTTGGAACTGCAGAAACAAGCTACAACTTATACACACTAAAATAGCCCCTGTAAAACTGTTATTGTATCAATTATAATTATATTCTATTTATAACTATTTTTGTTTGTTTTAAATGTTTATAAAACATACGAAGTTCAATTTATTTACAAAATATTAAAAAAGATAATAAAACATACACGCTGTTAACTAAAAATAATTAATAAATAACAGACAGACTGGAATTAATTTTTTGTAAGTCGAGTAAATAAAAATGTGCAATACCTGAATATTAACATAAAATAATAATGAGCCTCTCTCTATTACGGGTAGCCGTGTGTTTACGTTTATTGTACTTCGGGGCATTTGTGAATAATGTGTCTGTGTCTAAGTATGTATTTTTAATTTTCAAAGTGCAATTGCGAAATTAAAATGTAAATAACGTTTGGATAAATATAGTTTATTATAATTTTATTTAAAAAAACTAGCTAGGTTGCCCAGCCTGCTCCGGGTGTATGTCAGAATATCACCCCCATCTAATATATGTATAGATAGGCCGTTATAATAATGTATATATTTAAGTCTTGTTTATGCTGATGCCATAGTAACTGATTGTGAGTGTCACAGATTCATACACACACATCTATAATATATATAAATGTAATCAATCTTATACTTATTAACATAAATACACTAAACTCTAAAATTAAGGTATCACTAGCACTTTTCAATTTTTTTATATATTTTCGAATGGCTGCATCTCCGCGGAAAATGGTCATAGAACAATTTAAAAAAAATCATTTTTTAAGCTTAACCTTTCTAGTTTTCGAATCATTTGTTGAAAATTTTAAGATCTCTCAGGATAACTATTTTTGAAGATGAAACGCCGAAATAAAATATTTCAAAAATTTATATCAATTTTGAGAGGTTTCACAGATCTTGAAAATTTTTTTGGATCAAATCTATTAAATTATTTTTATAGATCCATCTTTTTTCTTTAATTTTCTTTTTTTTCTTTTGCTGTACGACCATCTTTGACCGAGTTATATGTAATCAAAGCAAAAATCTCATATATTACTTTTATTGCCTATAACAGACTATTGCTAGAGATCAAATAATCGTAAAAAATCCAAAGACAGATTAAGAAAACTGAAAGTTTTTTCTTTAACGCTCTTTAGTTGCCCATTTGATAAAAAAAAATCATTTTGTAAAATCTATTTGAAATTAACCTAAATAATTGCATATTTTTCATTTTTCATAAAAAATGGAAGAACTTTGATGGAAAATCAAGGGATCATTAAAGTGTCTATGATTTTCTTATGTTAAAAGTATCCCTAAAATATCTGCGAAACCCCGAATCACTCAGATTATTTTTGCTTGTACCCCAAGCGATCAAACATGCCATATTACACTGAGAGACTTAAAAGATCATTTAAATTTTCCAACCCTTTAAAGGTATTTTTAAATGGTTGTTTCTCCGCGAAAAATTTTGAATTTGTTAAGAAATTTTTTGTTCTTTTTTGATGAAGCGTCGAAAAATAATTTTCAAAAATGTATAGCAATTTTGAGAGCCTTCATGGGCCGTGGTAAATTTTTTTTATCAAATCTAATGACTTATTTTTGTAAATCAGACTTTTCTCTTTAATTTGGTTTTTTTTATTATTGTACCTTGTACTACATGATGAAAAGAAGTTGATTTCTTATCAGAAGAAAATTTTGTCATTTTGAGAATATGTTAACATTTGCAAAAAAAATATTTTTGACCTTTTATTTAATTTTGTTTTGTTTTTTAGCTCGGAAAATACTTTTAATAATCGAGTTTCTTACTTTGATTTCAATCGTTAACTAAATTTTAGTGATCTCTTAATTTAGAATTTTAGTGTAGTTTTATAATTTTCACTTACAAGAAATTATAAATTTATAATGTTTTATTATTTGGATATCTTCGTTTTTCAATATTATTAATAATTAATTAGATTTTTATTATTTTCGAATGAGTTTGTAACGTTTAGCTTTTTTTAAAGTTACTTCTTTAGGCGCGTTAAGGGTGAAATTTTAGTATACAACGAAATGCGCGTACACCATGGAATGAACAAAAATAACAGGGTAAAGTTGTTACGTTAGGTTAAGTGTGCATATATCTTTAACCGACTCAGTTTGCTCGTTAAGATAATACAGATTTCTGTTATGATAGTTGGTAAAAAAACACGAGTTTAGTTTCGCATTTGCTAGCCAGATGTCACTACTAATCTCAGCAGTTATATTTTAATCACATTAATGAAGTATAACTTCTAACGCTCATAGATAAGTACTCACCCACTTTTTTCAACAAAGTCTATTTAGCTTTGTTTATACCAATACTGGTATAAATCTTATACCATAATCTATTACACATAATAATATGAAACTGAAAGTCAATAAAATAAACTGTTTTTATTAAATCTTTATTAAAAATATTCTTTCGTTATATTTTATTACATTTTTTAAATAAAAATTCATTTTTGGATACATTTATTTTGGAAGACTGACATAAACCATTTCATACAGTGGCGACGGAATGGGTGAAGGCAAGTGACAGTGGGATTATCAAACAGCAAAATTTGCACTTAAGGTTATAAAATATTAAAGAATTCGTATTCAAATTACCAAATTGCCTTTGCCACTTCTATAATGAATCATTCTCGTGTTGCCAATACTCCCTTTCCCTCGCCATTGAAGTAAAAATGTTCTTTCATATTAAAAAGCATTCAATATCTGAAAAAGATGTACATACTCGTATGTTATTTTTTAAATAAATATTATTTTAGAGATATTTGCATAAAAAAAATCACATTTCAAAAAAATTCTATTTAAAAAATTGTTTCATAGAATACTCCCTAAAAAACGAGCAGGATATGTGCAAATATGTATGATTTTTAAAACGAAACATAAAACGAAAATTATTAAGCCCTCATATTATCTCCAATCCAATCCACGTATTCTGACACTCTTGTATAAATTCCCGGCCATCCTGCAGAGCCGCATTTAGCCCCAAATGAGACGATGCCTTCAATGAACCAATGCTGTACACCGGAATCGTCGGTGAAGTAGTTCATCAAAGGTCCTCCACTGTCACCATTGCAAGAGTCGCGGTCTTTCTGACCTCCAGCGCACATTTGACGAGATATCAAACTAACACTGGCTCTTTGGAAGGTTGCTTGGCATTGTTGATCGTCGACAATGGGAACACTGAGCTTTAGTTTTACTGGACTGAATGGACCTAAAATAAAACATTTTATTTATTAAAAATGGTGAACAATCTTAAGTAGGCTTCACGTCGAGACGTGAGTTTTTTGATCTCGTCTTGTCTACAATTCTGAAATCAAACCGGCTTAAATTAAATGAGATGAGAGTTACATAAACCTAAAATCGTTTCATGTCTTGTAAATTCTTAATGTCTTGAAAATAATTAAATTATCCTTTTTATATTTGTAAACAAAGGAAAGGTATTAAAATTATTTTATTTAGGTACTATTACTGCTTATCTGAATTTTTATGTAAAAAAAATGTATTTCAATAATATTTTAATTCAAATATTACTTAATGATAAATAAGGAACGTAGAACCAAATTTATTACTTCCACTTTTTATTTTTGCTATTTTTTATGCTCCCATTTAAGTACTCGACATTTTGTAGGGTTGCATATGACACAAAACGAGACGAAACAAGATTTATTAATTATAGTTTCTGAAGACTTTTCTTACACTTATTTACAGACTCGTATCCTTTGAATTTCTAGTCGTGTAACCCTATCAATTTGTAAAGTAGACATAATGATTTTGGTTTCTGAATGATTCAAATTACAAAAAAAAACAGGATAAAGCTCACCAAATAATTTTTTGTTTATGTTTTTCGTTTATATAAACAATATATACTGGTATTCATACTAATTTGACATGTCGACCTTTCTAAACATTTTAGACATATTCTATGTTCAGTTAAATCACCCGTCCTATAAATAGGAGTACCTACATTAACGTCGCTAAAGGTGAGGCAGTTACTTGAACCTATTATCACGGATCGATGGTTTTCCATATTTATAACGCATTTGCAAATTAAACAGTCAGTTTTACATTTATGTATACATTACATGCACCATCAATGTAAATATTTACGACGTCAATTTGTCGTCTCGAAAAACAAATTAATTTTTTGTAATTATATTAACAAATTACAATTTTAAAACTCGAGTTTTGTAATTAAACGTTTTATTAAACACAAAAGTCCTCGACATTTAAATTTTATTTTATAAATAAATCTCTTGAAATTAAAACAAAAAATAATTTCGAAACCTTCTTAAAACCTTGGATACACGCCTATCACATAAACTTTCTTAAATATGTTACTTACTAAATCCTCACTAAATTGATAATATGTATAATAATGTACATGTACCGTACATTGTACTTACTGTACTAATGAATAATATGTGTTATGTGATTTTTACATTGGTACGAATTGAGAAGGTTTTTGGCTCTAAGTTTGTATTATTATCTATTAACGCGATTTTAGTTAAAAAAAATTAATTGCCTTTGACTTTTACTTTGTTAAATGACTAAAAATACATTTTTAGAAAAAAAATACGCAAAACTAATAATTTTTAATGTAGGTATTTACCGTAACGTATTTAGATATTGCAATGCTTTTGTAAAATGACTATATCTAGTGAACTAACAGTCCGATTTTCCCCATCTTTAATTTTTTTAAAAGACAATTAAATGTACTACAATCAATTATAACACATTCTTGGTCACAAATAACTTTATACCTATCTGTCGAACTCAAAATTTTACATTTTTAAAGTAAAATTTTTAGTTTGACCACCATTTTGAAATATATAATTATTTTTGGTTAAAATAATAATAAAAAAGGTTGTAGATAATTTAATTATCTGTTTAAAATGCGAAAGACGGGGTTGATCGACCATTTCGTTCATTAGATACAGAGTGTTAACAAAATCCTTGTAAAACAAAACTTTGGGCCCTTGGTTGAGGGTATTCCGGAAAAAATTTTGCTAGGGAGTTTTCAGGAAATATACAATATACATCCATGTTCTAATCACTGTTTAAATTTGGCACCTCATACATTTTCCTTGTATTTTTCCTTTATTTCCTGGACTGGTAACTATCATTAATTTAAATTGTTAATATAATTAAATTAAACACTAGTAGATCCTTGCGGTTTCGTAGGCGGTTGTTTTTCTAAATAAAATCCTTTTCATTTGCATATAATTTAATTCAAAATATTAATTGCATATTTTTTTAAGACATGCAAACTCATAATCGATTTCTTCAAGTCTCACTCACAGTTGTATTTTCTGATTTTATCAATCAATATCAATAAATATAGTAGGTAATGACGTTGCTGTCATAACTCTGGAGTAGCTTTAGTGTCAACATAATTACTTAATATACATTTTTGATTTTATTAGATCATCGTCGCGAACTGCTTTGATTTTTTTATAAAGATATTTTTTAAATTAAGTATAAAATTAAGTATGCCTTAGTACGAACCTGACATAATTCCATATTTAATCTAATTCTATGGTTTTATACTTTCGAATAGTGAAAATCAAACAAAACAAATTATATAAGTATTAACTGTACTGACAGGGCCTACAGATTTATACATTAGTATTTATATTAATTATAATCGTTTTTTAATTTATTTTTATAAAAAATCTAATTTAATAAATTAAATTTCGATAAACCTCTTTCAATTTACCATATCAAGAATAAAAATTCAATATTTGTTCGCTATTTGTCATAGTCCTGAAGGACAGTTAAGAAAGGAAACTATTTCTTTGTACAAAAAAGTATACTTACCATCTACAGCGATCTTTCCCCAGCCGGAAACCCAGAGACTGTCACCAATCCTTGATCGATCACTCGACTGTAGTGGAAGACATATTGGTTTAATAAATTCTGTAAAAGAACATTGACTTTTTAACGAGAGTACAAAGAAAAATACGTCACTAGAAAATACACTATTTCGCGGTGAAGGGATTCTATTAATAACCACAATTTGAATTATAATTTCCACGAATTCAATTTTAATTATTCTCTTTATCCATTAATAACATTGTTGTGATACTTACACTAGTTTAAACATTTCACCAATATGATATTAAATACATATTTCATAATTGTATACCCTTTACACTAGAATTTATAAAAAAATAATGTGAATATACTATTGATTTAGTGTTTGAAATCAACTTAGACAAGTTTATATATTATATTATGAAATAAAGTTAATTTAAATTTACAAATTGCAACAAAAATCATTAAATTCTATAATGACAGAAATAAACAAGAATTTTATGTTTACTTTATATTTAGTTTTAAAGAAACCCGCCTTTAAAATTCCTTCTTCTTGCTTTTTACTATGAGATACCACCCGCCTAGCAAGCTCAGTAAAAGTTCTTTTTATATTGTTTTTATTACATAAAGTAAACTATCCAACCGTTTTATGATATATTTCAAGATTAAGTTACTCTTGAGTGAATCTAAAAACATTTGGTGAACTATGTTTTAGTTGTGTATTCTTCAAACAAAATAAAATAAATGTTTTGTAATTAGGGAGTTGTGTGTTTAGTAAATGAAACTTAAAACACTCTATGTAAAATTTAAGGCTTCTACTGCATTCTTCTTGTTTTCATGCTATAGATTTTTAAATTATTCTACGGTTCAAATAGAGATCAGTCTACCATTACAATTTTTATGTAATTTGTTATGCATACAAAATACAATAAAATACATAGTTAACCTTAATTCTTCACCACTGAAAAAGATCATATGTTATGCAAAACATCTAAATAATATTTATTGAGTATTAAGTTTCATAACATAAATATTTACACTTCATCAGGAGTCCAGTTTGGTGTTATTAGAAGGCAAATAATACATATAAAATCGAAAAACATGTCGGGTGACATTGTTTTATTGTGGTTAAGGTGTACATTATACATAAAATATAGTTTAAAGTGACTAAGAAACCACAGTTTCCTCGTTTTCTGATAGTATGTTTGATAACATAAAAAATGTAATAGAATCTATTTTAATTCACTTATATATATAATATACCATATAAATTTTAATCCGACCATTACGCACATTACAAATTTAGAACAATGCCATGGGATATATCCATATGATGTATATGACTCGTATAGACGGGGTTCATTAATACTTAATATCAATTATCTGTGTATTTAGCGGCGACATTTTACCTGAGTACTGAACGTTGCGAATAAGCCGCACAATAGCTATGTCGTGGTGACGGTGTACTGAACTGTCTTTGTATTCACTATGGGCGATCGTGGAGTCCACTCTGATGTCAACGGGATTAGGAGCGCAACCACTGTTTTGTAAACAGTCGGGATTTTGTGTTGTATCGTATTCACCAAGACGAGCGCTATTTCTGTGAACAGTCGAAATCATGCATCCATATATTTAATTGGTTTTTTTATAAGGAATCATTAAAATTGAGTATAATTACACAACTACACAAAAAAAAGAGCGGAGCCAACAAAGCGACCTATATAACATTGTAGTATTGGTCGAGCATAATCGAAATTCAAATTGTTGGAATTTTCTACTTACCGGTTTTTTTTTATTTGAGCTTGAATTTTTCCAAAAAAAGGGGAGGGGATACCAAAAAAGCTACCTTTATAACATTGTAGTATTGATCGAGCATAGTCGAAATCCAAATTTTTGGAATTTTCTGCTTACCGTTTGTTTTTTTTTAATTTGAGCTTGAATTTTGGGCTTAGGTTGAATTTTTTCCAAAAAAGGGCGGGGGATACAAAAAAGGGACCTATATAACATTGTGGTATTGGTTGAGCATAGTCTAAATCCAAATTTTTTGTTTGTCAGTTTTTTTTTTATTCGAGCTTGAATTGTGGGCTTAGGTTGAATTTTTTCAAATTGACTAAACCCAAAATCCATGCTCAAATTAAAAAAAAAACTGGTAAGCAGAAAATTCCAAAAATTTGGATTTCGTCTATGCTCAACCAATACTACAATGCTATATAGGTCGCTTTTTTGGTTCCGCACTTGTGTAGCTGATGTGTTATAAATAAGAAAATTTGACGATCTCAACTATGCTTGAAACATTCTGAATAATAAATAGACTTGAATTAGCAAAAAAATGTTTTTGCTATACCATATCAAATAAGTAATTCCATAAAATATTTAATTAAAAATACAGTTCAATTGCACTGTATATTTATTTAAAAAAGAATCTTGTTAATATTTTTGTTATTAATCTAAGGAAGTGTCCATTAATCACGTAAGGATGATCTTTGAAATTTTCGACCCCCCCTTTCCTCCTTGTTAGAATCGGTATATATAAGGTGACCCACTCCTATGTACAATGATTAAATAAAATTATTGACTCATTAAACAAAAAAAGCAATTGCAACAGTCGAAACTGGTTTCAATTAACTTACTAGTTATTAATAATAAATAATTTCAATATGAATATTAGTAATAAAACTTACAATGTCCCCACACTGGTAATTCTCCCGGTAACACAATGCGCCGCTGTCAAAATATATTTTGGATTAATCAAAGATCCTCCGCAAAGAAATCCTACACTTCTTCCATTCTTATGGTACTCAAGCAAAGCCATCCACGGAAACTCGTCCAAATCGGTCACCTCACCTCCAAGAATCCTTTCGGACGTACCTTGAACTCCACATTGAGACCTGGATGGTAGAAGATTCGATAATTGCTGTCTCCCTCCGCCGCCCCCATTTGGTCGTTGATTGTTTACAGTTCCTGTAGATTGTGGGACGGATGAAACACTTCCTGATTTGCAGCAAACGAGTGGGTTCTGATCGAAACCACATTGAGATTGCCGCAGAAACTGTTGTTGTATTCTTTGCCTTAGTAGGTCTAGTAAGTATTGACAGTTGTAGATAGATACGCAGGTACCTCTTTCTCTGTTTGGTGTATTACATGATGAGCCTACGTATTCTGGGAAAATTATAATAAGTTATAGGTTTTTAAAAATCCAAGAATTATATTTAAGGAATTCTTAAAAATGGTATAGAAAGAACGTCAAATGAAAGAATGTTGAATAAAATATTTCTTCTAGATAAAGCCAATTATATATACTGATTCTTGAGAAATTTAATTTTTAAACATGATAAAAAATGTGTTTCTTTTGAAATTTATATATAATTTTTTTACACTGAATTCTTCGTCTGCGTAAATGAAACTATTCGATTAATTACTAAATGATACGCAAAAAAATCATAAAAAGTATATTCTGTTTCTTAACGTAAATTTTTTAATAAAAAAATAGTTTACTAAATCTTGATGAAAATTTTTGTATTTTAAAATATATAATTAGCTACGTAAGAGGTTCCTAAAGTGTGCGCCGCAGCGCCCTGGGGAGCCTTTACAGAGGTGCCGCTAATCTGTAAGCTCATCCGTCCCATTAATTGAATGTTAATGAATAATTAATCATTTTTCTGATTATCATATTTTTTGTTTTTATTTTTCAGAATGGCTAATTGGAAATAGATAAAATCAATTGTAATACCTTTAATAAAATGTAAAAAAAAGTTGTTAATCAAAAATGATATGTATCTATTTTTACAATTAATGTTATATATTATGTTTAACTAAACAATAATACTCTCATATACATATATGGCTTTCAAACATACAAATTGCAAATAACATAGACATTTAAGCCTTTGCACTTTACAGAAACGGTCTCCGTCACTGCTTCAACCTTGCAAATCTATTATATGTGATTCAATACGAGTGGCATGTTAGCTGCGTCGAAATGGCACTGCGTTTTGACGCAACTAACATGTAATAGATTTGCAAGGTCGAAGCGGTGGTGGAGGCCGCTTCTGTAAAGTGCCAAGGCTTTAAAAAATATTATGTTTAGCTATGTCATTAAATATAAATTTTTAAATATCACAAGAAACTATTTACAAAAAATAATCAAGCAATCAAGTTTTTATGATTAATGTTAAAACATTAATAAATTTATCACTTAATATAACAAACAGGATACTGCACTATTTTAAATTATAGATACAAAAAAATAATTAGACTAGTAAAAAAAGTAATTACACGGTTACTATAGACAATGATATTATCTGGGGTATTTTCAAGTTAATATACAAAATAATTTTTCTTAGAAATTAGTTATTCTCCTTTGTCTAAAGTATTTGCCAAATCATATGATATTTAAAAATATTATATTCGCAAAAAAGGAAAACTGATTTACATTAATAAAATATACTTGTATGCAGTGGCGTAGCTAGAAAAGTGAGATCTAAAAAAAATTCTTGAGAATGAAAGGGTGCAAAAGTAATTATTATGGGCGACAAAATCATCATGACAACAAAAAAAGGTCTTCAATTACATCAGGGGGTGCTATATTCAGTTTTCGCTGGGGGCACAGAGACTTCTAGGTACGCACTACAAAAAGATTACTTTTTAAAGTGGTTATAATTGAAAATTAAAAAATGTATAATTTGCAGTCATTACAAAATATGATTCAGCATTGTAATAATCTTTAGATTTACGATATTTACGTAGGTACAGGTAGATATTTCTCAATTGTAAAGAAGATAATTCAGCAAATGTTAATCCGTTTCTGCGAATTGTTAAAAGTTTAGAAGTTATTTGTCTACTTTATGTAGATGTTTATTTTTAGAGTTAAATCACACGGACACATTTTTGTTTATAATGTATATTATATGTGCATTTATAAAAATTATTTTCAAATATACAGGTGATAATAATTTTGTTATTATTATGCCCGGTATTATAAATGTGCTAACAAAATTTTCTAGCTAGCAAGCACTTTCAAATGGAGTAAAAACCTATCTGACAGTTCCCAGTTTCAAGAAGTAGTTTAACTTTGGGACATCTATATGTATTAACATTAATGGAAGATTTATTATGTCATTTCTAACATAATTTCCATATTTAAACATTATTGATTCGTTGTTTAATTTAATATTTTATTAATAAATACTCAAAAATGAGAAATTTTACGTTCAATTCTTTTTACGACGCACGCCATAATTTGTTATGGAAATAATACTTTATACTTTGCCGACCTTCACTTGATTCCTGTAATCATCCTGTATATGAATCAATGAATAATTAGTTAATTATTTATTATTTAATATATTTAAATCTGTTAGAAACTTATAAATTATTGTAAATCAGAAATTTATATTATCTATTAAGAGCATTATTGATAGATAGTGTAATGATAATATTTTATTGCAAACATTTTGGCCTATTTTAAATATTGTAACTTTACTTACTAAACCTGCCCTTGATCTTATTACACATTTATAATGTCTGATAATACAAACATTTGAATGATAACCTTAATTTAATTTTACGGAAAAAAAACAACAAAATATTATTATTCATCACGACCTCAAAATAATATTAAAATAATGTTTGTTTGCATATTTTTAAAAATAAAAAATTATTAATATATTATATATAATATTATTAATATAATTATTTCAGTTTATATTCAATATTTAAAGGAATTGCAGTTAATTTAATTATAAAAAATATATTATACATCCGCAAACTAGTTTTGGTGGATATAAAAATTTTGAACTATGGTCAGTTTGGGTCGTTTACCTTAAATTTAATCTAGCCAAAATTATATATTTTTTACTTACGGCCAAAAGTTACAGCAGACAAGCACGATACAACAATGAAAATTCTCAAAATCATTTCTAACCAACTAAAAAATATCTTTACACAAAAACAATCAATTTATCCGGCCAAGCAAAAACACAGACAAAACAAATGCAGTGTAGCTAAAACGACAATAACAACAACTAGTCTGCCTTGAAGATAGAAACAAACTGAAGTGAATCTCTGGCCATTGAACAACGGGTTTTTCTGATAATACATTATCGCCAATTAGGGAAAACATAAGTTTATTTAAATATAAATATAATTTTTTAGGTTTTCCCACATCGATTTTTAGAATATCAATGTAAAAATATATTTAAATGTATTGTTATTTAAATTTCGTATTTTAAAACTTGTTTTATTTTTTATATTGGAATACCAACATACTTGACATTTCAATGCTGTTTTTTTATCTTCGTAGTTTCATTATCTGTGGGATATTTTTCAACTCAAAAACCTCAATCGTGTGTGCTAATTTTTCTTCTTTTTAAGGAATATAGGGACACTAAAAAGGAATAGTAGGTACTTTCACATATACGCTGATCATAACAGATTTTGTCAAGAGTTTCATGGTTTATCTACTTATAGTTGATATTAATAATAAAGAATACCTTATAATCTTACTGTCTTTATTATTATTATTAATATTAATCATATTATTGATACTCAGATATTGACGTATGTACCCTGAAAAAATAAATAAAAACAGTTTTAACATCTACTTACTATTTTTTTATTCAAGTTAAAAGATAATTTGAATGCCTGTAAAACTTAATTTATTGTTCTTTTATATTTATTATTCTTTTTAGCCATAACTGAATTACAAAAAAGTAATTATATAACTACAAATAGGTTAACTAACAAATATGTCAATTTTTAACTTCCCAACTGGAAGTTATTGTAATCGGTCCGAAAATCAAAAATTTCAACATAATTGTATGTTTTAAGGTCACTATAGTATATTTACAATATTTTAAGAAAGATGTCTATGAGTGTGTATGTATGTGTGTACGTACGTATATGTGCGTGTCATTTTTTACGTTCACAAAAGCTCGTATATAAAAAATGCTATTGATTTCGTTGGGGTACCAATAGAAGCGTCTTGACGTGATTATGATCTGAAAGAAAGGATTTTTCGAAATTCAACCTCTAATGAGGTAAAAAGGGGTGTAAAGTTTTTTTGGTCGGATTTACTTGAAACTTAGCATACATATTCTACAATTCAAATAATGAAAAATGTATTTCAGTATTTTTGTTGTTATACGTGTCAAAACAGCCATAGAAGGGGTGAAAGGCGAAAACCATCCTCAGATTTTGAATTTTAAATATTAATAAATAAGTCTACAATTCATGTTGCCTTGGAAACATATGCAATTAAATTTTAATTGTCAGATTAATTATTATAAAAACAAATGCAATTTAATTCAAATTGGCAAATTAGTTATTCTAAAAATGTGTGTTATATTATTGACATTAGGATATTAGAAAACTAATATTTATGATACAAAGGTGAGTTTTATTTCTGACCAATTCCATTAAAATTTTTCATATACATATTAAAAATATATTCACATAAACTATACGGAAACATTAATGAATCAGTATTCAAGTATTTATAATCATACCGTGTTGGGAAGTTGATTGTGTGGACCTAAAGGGTCTCACTCCACCCCAAGCTTGTTTAACATTCATGTTATAAAATCATATTTTATTAAATATAAAACTGATATTCAGCATTATCTGATACCTCCGATAATTAAACAAAGCAAAATTATGTTTGTAATATCTGTAAACAAATTACCTTAGATCAAAGACCCCGTTGTTATTAAACAGTCACGAAGCGTTTAATTCTGCATGCTTTTCATGTATCCACTATATTTACATTTAATTAAAGACGCTACAGAATCGCTGAACTATTGTTAGTGATAGTGAAAATTATGCTATTTTTTTTTTCTGTCTCTGCCTCACTCTCTCTTATATCAAAGTTATTCTAAAACTTACGTGCATGAACTATAATGAAATGAAAACGTTATGATTTCATTGAAAGGAGAATGGAATGAAAATATAAGATGTTTGACATTATATTAGTAGCATAACAATATAAATTTATATTTAATTAAATCTTATTACAATTTATGTTTGATGTTTTTTAGAACAAAGTTTTGATCTAAGAATTTACAAAATAAAATGAAAAAAATCATTTATTTGCGACATAAGTATATATATTAATAATACACTACAACAGTGGACATTATCTAACTAAAAGCTACAATAAGAATGAGTACAATTCAGCCTTGGTAAGCACATATGTAGACAATTTTGCCAAAGTTGAGTTAAGCACAAAATTGCATTATCTATATCTTCCTGCGACTTACTAGTGTTAAATATGGTATATATAATATATAGGTACTTGTTTTTTTCTAATAAAAATCACTTTCTTTTTTTGTTTACCGTAATCTGCATTTTAGGCTTGAATTACTAGACTACTTTTTTTTTTTTTTAAATTTTATTAACTTGGCTTGTTTGTCCGTTTCGATCAAAACTAATAACCAATTTTTCACCCATGTCCCGATTGTCTTGAAATTTGATATATTTTTGTATTCTCGATGACAATATAAGAATCAATCATTTCCAAAACTACATACATAATTAAAAAATATATTGTTACTTTTTAAAATTTGTGTATTGTTTTGTAATACTAAAGTATGTGGTACCAATCAAAAAACGTATGAACAAAACTCTTCAAAAATTTGAAAATTTTCACAGGCGATTGTAAAATTTCAGTGAAATTGAAAAGTTATGAAACTTTTCACCTTTACATCACTAAGTACAATATTTGTTTTTATTCTAAACTATATTCTATTTAAAATACAGTATTTTACTCGAATTATCAATTAATTAAATACAATTAATTAAAGTAATAAACAGACATTTGTTTAACTTTTTGATAAAATACTGCTTTCATACGTTATCATATTTATAGCAACATAACCTATGTAGATAAATCAACCACATTTTTTTAATTCTAAAAATATGCTAAACGCAGAGAACAAAAAAAAACATATTACGTATAGAAATATGAAAATCCCTGATTTTTGTTCCGTCCATATATTTGACTCAGTCAGTTCATAGCCATTCTTAAAATATCAATTAAAATATTTATAGATAAGTTCTTATTTATATAGTTTCAATATTTCGTTAAGATTTTTCACATGAATTAACAAGTACATACATGGTTTTTTTAATCATAACTTTAATTGTAATATATAAAAATTGAATATTTTGAAAAAGGCTTAGATTATATAGAAAGAAGGTATCTATATTCAATTTATATTTGGTACCAAACAAACAAAAACTAAAAATTAGCTCATAAATAGGGAACTAATGTAAATTTAATAATTATTTTCGAAGATTTTTATTTGGCATAACTATTGAAAATATTATATATGATTTTGAAAATCGTTTTAAACAAACCATGCCTATCGATTGTATTTGAAACAATAATGTCCAGTATTACAGACTAGTTAGAAAAAAATGCTAGCTTGTAAGCACTTTCAAATAGGGTATCAAAATTTATATGATAGTTATCTTGGAGTTTTTGACATATAGGTTCATGGGCGGTAAGTAAAAACCAAGATATGTAAAGTATATTTACTTAAGTGTATTTACTAACCTTGAATAAAAACGGTAAAAACCAACTTACCGCGCATGCACCTATCTATCAAAAACTCCAAGAGAACTGTCATATATGTTTGATACCCCCTTTGATAGTGTTTGGATACTAGCAAATTTACCAGACATAAATGTTTTTGTAGAAATATGAATTTCGCATTTAATAAAAGAATGGGGGAACAACCGATATACAACATTGAATCTATAGCAATAAGATCATGTATTATATAGAATTTGGTCTAGACCAAAGATTTCTAAAACAATTGACGGCTTTATTATCTTATCTATGGATCCTGGCAATTCTTTTTATATGTATAACATAATTCGATACCATGTAGAAAACTTGTGGTTTTATTTTGGTCTTTGACCAAAAAAATTACCTTGCTAAAATTCATAAACAACATAACACAACTGTCAATTGCATTGACGATATCTCACTTACAATTAGATATTGTGTTTAGGTTAACCTTGAGAGCAATTTCTTTATAATACCGTGCATTAATGTCCCAAACACTATATTCCCCTAACTATATTCATATTTCATTACGGCCTCATATGCTCTGCTATCCAATTAATATATTCTGACACCTTCACATATACAGAAGGGATATCATCCCGACCACAATGGCGATAACCAAACGATACAATTCCTTCAACGTACCAACGCGGGTGACCATTTCTGTCAGGTTGAGTCATCATCAGAGGTCCTCCACTGTCACCAGTGCATGTGTCGGTACCATTGATACCTTCCGTGCAGATGTGCTCTTTTTGAATGGCTGTGGAACTCCCGGCATTTCGCAGACTTATATAACAGTTATTTAAATCAACCATCTTGACTATTGCTTTCAATTTTTTGGTGCTTTCATGAGCTGTAATAGGTTAAAAACTCAATTATTAGTTATTCTATTTATGCATTGACTTATGGGGAAGTGTAAACAAATCAAATAAAAACAATTTATATGAATTTGGTGGGTTCATTTCATTTAAAATATAGTAGGGACTTATTTAGTCAAAATCAATATTGAACTTATTACTGATTTTATATGTATATGTATTTTGGTTTCATGTTATGTATCTTAACAACTGAAAATTTATACCTTTAATAATTAAAAGTATCTTAGAAATAGTAAAATCAATAACAAAATAATTCATATACCAGATTGATACAAAAAATATCTTATTTGGTGACACAGTATTCCAAAACTACTAGACCCAGAAAATTTAGAATGGTCTTAAAGTATTTATTTAGTCTACATTAAAGTGTGTTGGTATTAGTAGTAATAGCCCTTTATGTAATATATTTAAACACATTGTTACTTGAAGTATATATAAGAACTATTTATTTATATATTTCATAAAATTTTTATTAATTATAACTGTATTATTTTACTTTAAATGGATAGATAACTAAACTGTATGTATTATAAACGAGTTAACAAAGTTTGCAAGCTTGCTAGCACTTTAAAATGAGATTTCAAACCCAAGGTAGTCTCAATAGCTCCATGACCAATCAGCATTTACGCGGAAATAACGTCACCACGGGAATATATTCAAATGTTATAAATGTATAATAAGTACTAAATAAAACGGCCAAGTGCGTATTGGGCACGCACGCATGATAGGGTTCCGTAGTCACTCTCACTACAATTTATAAAAAAAAATTCATAAACTATTTTTGCTACAGTATTCATTATGATTTTTATTGAAAGTACTAATTAAAATCTAAATACTGCATGGACTTTCCTAAGATTTTTTACATCGATAGTTTAGAATTTAGAGGGAGAAGACGCTCTGATAACCATATTGAAAAGCTAATATATCGTGACTGAAGGGTTAAAATCAAAAGGTTATATAACATTTTTTGTTACATTTTAGGAGACCTATCTAAAGACATTCACGGGATAAGTGAAAACAAATTTTGAATATACTTTTCAGTCTATGGGAAAGGGGTTCAAAAACCTTTTTTTAATCTCATCATTTCTGTTCTGGGGTCATCAATCTACATCCGCATACAAAATATCATCTTTATAGCTATAACATTTATATAGACAACGGAAGGACAGACAAAATTAATACTCTATTTGATAATGTTTGCAAGCTTGCAAATATGTTAGCTCCTTTATAATACCGGACATTAGTTGACTTGATTTGAAGTTTTAATACTTAAAACAAGACTACGTATTATAAAAATTGGGAAACCATTTCAAAGTTTTTACATTTTATAGTTCCAGAATGCTATGACTTCAAATTTAGCATTTTAATTAAATTCACCATTTGTAATAGTTTTATAGATGCATTAATTACCGTTTTCAGTTTTTCCCCATCCGGTGATAACTAGTTTATCTCCTGGCTTGGCGTATCCTATGTCCGGATCCGGCAGACAGATAGGAGCGACATAAACTAAATTAAAAACAACAACAAGCAGTTAGTCCATTTTTTTTGCTTTGAAAAATAAATTAATATAAATAGTTTATTTTTTATTATCCATTAATTTTGCAGGACCACACAAAAAAGTTATTATACCGGAGGAAAGACCAACTATCCCGAATGTATTTCGACGTACTTATATACGAATTTTGATATTACACAGGATAAAGTGATGATACCTTGATTTTTTACCTTTTATAACATCAAAATTTAATGTGATACGTATATTTGAATATCAGATTCGGATTTATCACGTCAATATATTGATCTTCTCTTCGGTACAAGAACTTTTTTTATTTTTATGCTCCTAGTCCTGGGTTATTAATATATTGTTTAATATCGTGTTTATTAAAAAACCTTACATGTGAATGGAACCTCTCTCTCCAAACGTAAGAGAGCGATATCATTTGCCCCAATTTGGTACTTTTTTGAGGGTACTTCATAGTTATGATGGAAAATAATTTGTTCAATCTTTACATCAATGTGTGGATCAGCACATCCACTATTTGGTAAACAATCTATATCAGTTGCAAAGTCATGTTCACCCAATCGGACTGATGTTCTGAAATAATTTAGGATGAATTAAATTATAAGTTAAGTAGTGTGTATGTAAAAAAAATAATGAGTTACAATTAAAATATTAATTTTCTTAAATACGAATAAAGTACCATGTGTTGTATCAAAATGGTTATAAGTCATCTCGGTTATAACGTCAATGTTATAACTGATATTAAACCAACCATAAAATCAATTATATTTAGCTATAACGTGATTTTTCTGGGAAGCTTAATTGCGAGATGCATTTGAACTCCCATTTTACAACAGATAGGAAACTTAATGCTAATTTATTCATTACGAAGAGAGAACATAAGCAGTGTTTCAACCAAAAAGTAAAAATCATGAAATAAATTGAAAAGAAAATGTTTAAAATTAATAATTATCAAAATTGAAAAAGTTCACATAACTTTTAATTGTAAATAAATTTAAAATTCGCCGTGCCGCATGCATTGTAGTATGAACTGGTATGTCGTTATAAATGTTCTAGCGAATCAAAAATAATATTCAAATATGGCGTCTACTTTTACGTCAAACGTTTGATAATTTTATTAAAATAACGGCTTTTCTGACGATGACACTTACTTTTTTCATTAGGAATATCTGTTATTTATTAAGAAAATTATATTTAAAATCTACAAAGTGGAAATTTCTCTAAATGCCTTGGTGTACCTAATTACCATTTTTTATTATTATTATTAATAATAAATACACATAGGTATGCAAAATAACAAATGACTAACAAAATACGAAAAAATCCCTCATCCCTGTCATTTTCTGTTTACATTAAATGAAATTCCTACCATAGTATATATATGTATATAATAAATTCTCTATCTCTCTACATATCATATATAATAATTCACTTCAAAATAAAAATCATTTAACTTCATCTTTACAGAATATTATAAAATAAAGATCGAAGTATTATAATAATAAGTCCATTAAACATGAATACGATAAAACTCGATTCACTTATTAACGAAATTTAAAACGACGAATAAATACTTACAATGTTCCAATTTTAGTAATATATCCAACGACGCAGTGTGCAGCCGTCAATACATATCTATGGGATATCAAAGACCCTCCACACATATATCCTGCAAATTTACCATCCTTCTCATAAATAAACAAAGCCATCCAAGGAAACTCGTCCAAATCAGTTTCTTCTCCATTAATTACCCTCGATGAATCCGAAGGCCTTCCGCATTCGTTAGCGGTAGGTAAAAGACTTCGTCCTCTATCATATCTAGAAGAAAACCCTGGTTCTATTGGAACATCTGCTTCTGTGGTGGTCGTCGGCTTACGGAAATCATTTTCACTGCCACAGCATACTAGAGGTTCTTTGTCGTATCCACAAAACGATGCTCTGAGAAATTGAGTTTGACTAGAAAGCCTCTGCTGGTTTAAAATTTCAAAGAGATTTTTGCAGGTGTAGACGCTCATGCATTTTGCACGTTCACCGTTTGGAGTTGTGCACGCTGACCCAGATTCTAAAAATTCATAGAAATAAATCATATGGTTCCTTGTAAGACCACTCTGGTTATTAATTTATGTAGAAAATGTTCTACTGAAATGGATACAATTTACTTAAAGTTCACAGTTATAACCATTTGTGTAATTTTCAGTGTTTTATTGCCGACGAACCATTTTGAAAATTGTTTCGAATTGGGTCCTTGCTTGTAGGACATTTTCACCTTCAGAACATTTTTCTCTAGTTTAAAAAAAAAGTATAATACTTTATCATACTAACTAACTATACGTACTTAAAAAAAAAAAACACCAGCGATAAACCAGATTTATTTATTGCAAATTACAATTACAACTATTTATTAATAAAAATAAATAATCAGCTGGCTTTAATAACAAATAAATACAGTGTGATTTGTACGTATGATTATATTATGATTTTCTATTAAAATTAATGCATTTTATTTTAATTTCATTTTTATTTTCAAATTTAACACATAAAATTTGTTTATTTGTTTTGATTTATAATTTATATAGATCAATAACAATCAGAAAACTCATTGTGGAACATTCTATATGACCCTTAATATATCTTTATGTACCTATATCATATTACATGAAATACCCATATTGATTTAAGGAAAAAATCCCAACAAAATTACCTGTATACACTGAACAAGTTTTTTTTAATAAAAGTTATTGATAGTTCAAGTCAAACTTTATATAGCGTTGTTCATTTTTTTGTTAGAGAATATTCAAATAATGACGTAATTAGTTATATATTTGTTCATCAGTATTTGAGAAGATTTTAATTAAATATATGTAGCTACTTTTTGTCTATTTAATTTATAATTTTTTTATGTCAGTTGCCTGTGTGAATAAGTTCACGTTTCAATGATTTGCACATTTTAGTACCAGAGTGTTACATTTTTAAGGATACTCCAAAAAATTTAAGGGAAATAGTTAAATACTTCATATCTTTACCAATAAACAGAAAACAAATTCGTATCTTTCAAATTTGCATGTAAAGTATGCTTATAAAACATGGATTTTCTTGTACAGGTAAAAAATTGACTTATATGACAATACTTTCTTGATATAAGAATATTATATACAGTAATATACACTTATTCCAACTATATCATTGTTTCTCTTTAAAGTAATATTGTCGGATAAAAGTATATTCTTACTTAAGAAAATATTGTTTTCGTTATGTATAAAACAATGATTTCTTGACCTAAGACGACGTTTCTATGTACCTGTGCGGTATTCAATAACTTGATCGTTTTGGCTTCATTTTTTTTTAAATTTATTATTTTAATTCAAATTTTCCTATTTATATCTATTATTATAATTTCCTTCCCCCCACCTCCCACACCGGTACCAATAAACAAATTAAAGAAAAAATATACTTACGTGTTCTTACAAAATTAGCAGCACACACCACCAAACAAACAACAATTGATACAAAAAATTTCATTTCTTTTCTAAGTATTTTACATCAGATCAACACTTCAAAACAAATTCAATACACAAATGTAAAATGTTTATATATTAACACAATAACCACAGGTATGAATCACCACCAGAATAATATAATTATAGTCAAACCCAGGAAATTAAATCGCGATCATATTCATTACTTCTACAAATTAAAAATTGCGGATAAAACCAAAATATTTTTTGTTCATATATGTATTTTATTTTTTTATAAAATATGTATTCAAATTATTAATTAAAATCGTATTTTTGTAAATCATATGAAAAAAATTAAATAAAATACTAATCTGTGTAAAATATCACAAAGAATGAATAAATGCCTTAACCGTGTATTCATGTATGTACCTACTTTATATTTAAATAAATTACATGTAATAGGAGCCGTACTCAGTTAAATTTTCTGTCAGATCGAAATTTTATACTTTGGCTATATAAACAGTAATTCTAACAAATAATTAATGAATTACAGAAAACAGCATGCTTTGGATTGTTTTACTACTGTATTAGGCTCAACTCAGACGAGGTACTACTGCATATATAGCCAATTCCAGAAATGACTATGCAGAGGATCGTCTAAGTTGAGCCTTAATTTCATTCTCAATCTAAAATCTAAGGTATGTAATTTTCTCTAAATGATTATTATCTCAGTGTTTACAAAACAGTACAATTTAGTATACGAGCTAACAGTTTTGGATCAAGCGTCAAAAAAAATGTACTTACGAATTTGCCGCAACATTTTGTTGATGTATCTGAAATAAAATAAATCTTTGTGTACAGGACCGGCGCTAGGGATTCAGATGGTATGTGAAAAATTTATATTGCCGCCTTTTTTCTACACTTTTACGCCCCTGCTATTTTTTTGGTTGCTATTACGATTTTGCCGCACCTTAAATTTACTTTTGCGCTCTCTTTCTTTATTTTTACTCCTCATATCATTTTTTACTTAATCCTGATAATGCTAAACTCACGCATATTATTCAAATGTGATTTGCGCTTGCGTGAAAATCACGCATCGTACCCGCCTTCCTCCGGCCCTGCCTGTGTATTGTACCTTACAATTAGTGAACCTCAACACCCGATATGTATGATAAAATATCTGTATCTCAGAACCAGACGAACGTAAGTCACATCATGCCAATTTTTCAGGAGAGCATAAAAACTGAAAAGAAGATGCATGTTGCTTGGCTACAAAGCTAGTAAAATTATTAAAGGAGAATTTCTAACGGACTTCCTTTTTTTTCTTACAAATAAGTGTATTAATTACCATTTATAAACTGTTATCCAGTCTCATAATTGAAACTAGCTTGCGAAAAGAAAAATCTTCAGTGAGGGCCGCCAATATCCACGATACCAGTTACGTTTGTAAAATTTACGATATCAGTCAAGGATTTAATATATTTCATTCGGCTCTGTCTTTTGTTGTATATATATATGACGTCATGTCACTTTAACAGAATTAATTTTCTTTTTCTCTTTCTTGTACAGGTTAGTGAATGCTTTAAAAGCTGATTCCGCAATGGTCAGTAATTACTCACAGGTATTGATTATAATATAAATGCAGTCAATAAGATATGCAGTAATTAAATATAATTAATCAATTAAATTAAATGCGTTATGCAGAAATACCGGTACGGTGTGTTATTTGTAATAATTTAACTATTGTTATTTATTTATTTACCAATATTTTTAAACCAAGAATCAATGCATATTTCGTTAACTCTAGAGCAGTAGCAAAGCATGGCGAAGAGCAAAAAAAATGTCTCCAAGTATTTATGTGGCAAAAATTTTCTTATAAAATAAAAAAATCTTTAAAATACCATAACACGTCACGAAAAGGGCCTCATATATAACATTGCACCCCTGGGCACAATCTTCCTTAGTCCGCCACTGCTCTAGAGTTTAGTTCTTAGGTTAAATAATTTTCTTGAGAGAAGCTGTATTTAATATAATAAAAAGTTTAATTCGTTTTTATCTTCAAAATATTATAAATGTGTTTGTTTATCAACTTCCAGATATCTCAAAATTAATTAAAATTTTTAATAAATAAATCAATAGGTAACTAACTTTATTTAAATACATCGGATAAATAAAATAATAAAAACTTTAAATATGATAGTGTGTAAAAAACTTATATTTTCAACATTTTCAATATACAAACATATTTTGCATAATAAAAATATTCATCAAGTTTAATTTTTAATAAAAATTGAACACTGATTAATTATATTAAAATTAAAAAAAGACTATACCAAAATAAGCTATTGAAATGTATACAGCAAACAAAAAATATCTTCGTTTTTTTTAAACTATGTTTTAAAAAATACCTACGTACAGTGGTGGACTAAGGATGGCTGATATCCGAGGCGGAATGTAAGTTATGCACCCCCCTCAATTGCAATTGAATGACATATTTTCATTATCAGGTCAAATTTGCTACCCCCTAAAAATACTTTTGCGCACTCCTACAGTTTTTGAGGACCTTTGTTTTAGTCCTCGTCACTTTTCAATCCTCATCATGCTCTTCTTCCTCCTTTAGGTACCTCCCTGTACTTTGGCACCCGATACGGTTGCCTTCCCACCCCATTATTACGCCACTGCCTACGTATAAAGAATCAATAACTCGCCAAATTATTTAATTAGAAACCAAAACAAAAAATGATATGTTATAATTTAATTATTTTAAACGATTTTTAAAATTAATTCTTATTGAAAATTTATATTTTGGATATCTGTTTATTCCTAATAGTTTTTGTATATTTTCCGTCAATAAAAAAATCAACAAATTATATGTTTTTAAGGGCCGTTATTTTATCAAAAATCAATTTAAAAATGTAATTACGTTAAATGGTAGCTTCACTCTTAAAATATATAGATTAAGAAAATTATATATATTTTTCATATTTATCAATAAAAATTTGTTTAGTCATAGTTCAAAGTATCCTTAATATTCTTCCCTCAATCCTAAAATAATTAGTTAAATAAATTTTTTTAAATCGTAAAAATTAGCAATTTTTCAACCCATCACAATGTTGTTCTCCCTTAATTAAACGGAAAAATAATATTACTTTTAAATAGAAGGCAAAAAACGTGTTAAAAAATGTCATTCAAACTCAGATAATGTTTAATTTTACCAAATAAAACTTATTTATTAAATTAACTAATAAAAGTAAATAAATTTTCAAAGTCTGATACTTTGACCAATCCAGTCAATATACTCGGATACCCTCGTGTAAACACCAGGCCATCCTTCTCGGCCGCAACTGTCTTCTCCAAAAGAAACAACTCCTTCCAAATAATACTGCTCCTGTGACTCCCCGGCGAAGGTATGCATCAAAGGTCCTCCGCTATCCCCTTTGCATGAATCCCGACCTTTTTCACCACCGGCACATAGCTGGCGATTGCTAATAGTTACTTTGGCTTGCTGAAACTTTGTCTCGCATACTTCTGGATCGACAACTGGAATGCGCAGTTTTAACTTTACTTGACTCGCGACGCCTATAAAAAAGTCAATATGTAATAATATAATTTGCATTATCTATCCTAAATCAAAATTAATATATTAAAGAGAGAAAGGATGTGCTTTTGTTTGCTGTTGGTAATATCACGCTATCATAATAAAAAGGTAAGCAAAGGTAATGAAAAATATAACACAAGCAGAAAAAAATTCTTTCAGATCGTATCAGTAATCTAATTCTAATAGTGTAATTAGTTATTACTTGTTTAATAAAATACACTGATTCTTAAATAAAATCAAAACCAATACAAGAACTATACACAGCAAATAATCATACATTCCATTAATTAACTTGAGTATAGCTGTTGATAATGTAGTTATAATTTTTTTTGATTACACCCAAAGTAAACTTACAGTACTAAATAACATAGATGAATGTTATTTTTCTTAAATAAAACAATATACACTTACGTTTTTCTGTCCTTCCCCATCCAGCAACCCAAAGTCTTTCTCCAGGAGTAGATACATCAGTAGATTCAAGTGGAAGACAGATAGGTCTTACGAAATCTGAAATAAATTAGAATAAAAACGAATCCTATTAAGTATTACTTAGTACTATCACACTGTAATTTTAATTATTTTAAGGTAAATATCTTTTATGTATGTAATCAGTATTCGAAATTATTCAATAATTTTAAACACTAAATTAAATATTTCATTAAAAATAACTAAACTATCTTTTTAATATTCTTAACTTCCTTATGGACAGAAATGGGAGCATTTTAGCTGATTTAACTAATATGTATTCTCCTTTATTTATTTTATATTTAACTCCATAATACTTGGCATCTGGTCTAATAATCTTATCATCGGAATATAAAAATAAAATTATTTTCAACAGTACAAACTAACAAAAATAATTTTTAATTATCAACCATTCTATCTCGTTCCACAACGAAATACTTGCAATTATTTAAGTTACCTGTGTACACGACATTCCTCGCGAGTCTTACGAGAGCAATATCGTCGTATCTGTTCACGTTCGTGTCAGTGTAATTGGGATGAACCACTATTTCGGCCACAGGTATGTTTATTGCAGGATCAGCACAGTCGTTGTTTTCTAGACAGTCTGGATCCGTAGATCTGTCGTATTCTCCCAGACGAATCTGCGCCCTTACGAGTACAAACAAGTATTTGTTTTATTGGAAAGTAAAAACATTCATTGTTTTGAATCAATGGTTTAACATTGTTAAAAACTTAGTGCTTCAATTTCAAAATATGTAGCTTTGAATTCAAATTAATCAAACATTATATTAAAACACAACATTATTTTTCTGGCTTAGAATTAATCACTGCTTGTATGTATATAGGATGTACAATTATACATTACTGACCAGGATCTCGAAATAACTCGAAAGATTAGAAATGATTACAAAAGTTGTGGGGTTTGTAGAGACCTATTTAATATTAAATTTCCTAAATTTAAAGTTCACTCTGTGCCAAATTTGAGCTTAATGTTGGCATTTTCGGGTTTTATTTAAAGGAAACCATTTCTTAAGCATATTCCTAATTGGGTCAAAACTTTTCTCTTGGTTAATTTAAAATTAGATTTAAACCTGGCAGCCAATTTGGACCCATTTAAGTTCAAGTCCATTTTTTACACAGAAGTCTTTATTTTTCATGAATAATCTTTGATTTATCATTATCATGAAATAAATGAAGGAGAACTGCATTCAACAAAATTATGCCCAAGGTCTAAATTTTATTCTGGTTTTTGGGTACAAAAATTATGTTGAAAATGGATTAGGGCCTATAAAATCAAATGTTTAATTATAGATTGTTCATGTACTTAGATTTTTTAATTGAAATAAAATGTATGCACAATATATCTCCTAGACTGATAATGGAAATTATAACTGCAATTTAATTTAATACAGTCATACCTCGAGTTACGGCCCTTCGACATACGTTACATTTATTTAGATGTATGATACTACCGTTCAATCAGTTTTCAGCATATAAAAACAGTGGCGTAACTTTGGGGTAGGACTAATAAATGTTAAGTATTAGATCATTTTTTTATAATTAGTTACAATGTTAATTTATATCAATAAGTACTAATATGCAAACAATAAGAACTTTAGATACCTACTTGTGAAAATAATAATATGTAATTTCAAGTTTTGTTATTCGCATACTTTGTTTGTAAAACATTTTTATAAATCAAAAAATAAGTGCTCAATATTCTGCTCAAATATTCGGTAATATAAAACATTCATCAGATAATTCCAACAACTGTGTTATTTTGTCTACATAATTCAGCAAAAGTTTTTACTTGCTTATGAGCAAATTTATTTTAATACCAGGCATAAAAAGTTTACATAATACAATTAATTAGATATCTAAATTGTACTGTACTTACAACGTTCCAATTGTATTTATTCGCCCGATAACACAATGAGCTGCAGTTACGATGTACCTAGAATTAATCAGCGCTCCACCGCATTGAAATCCAATGCTCTTTCCATTTTTCTCATATTCCAATAACGCCATCCATGGGAACTCGTCTATATCTGTCATTTGGCCGTTAAGAATTCTATTGGACGCCATTTGAGTACCACAAATCGTTCGAGAAGGTAAAATTGTTTGCCATTCATTTTCTATGTTTAATTTATTTTGTTAATAAATATTCAAATATTAATTTAAAATATTTGGGTTGAGAAACACTGATTTAAAGCATTATCAGTATACATCCTAGCCTAACTTTATTCCCAAATACAAAAATAGATATCTTAAATATTGTATTACAGTAGTTAATAAATTAATACTAACTATAATAGGACCAAAATAATATTGGGAAGTTTATAATTTATTTTATTTTCACTATACAATATGCACACAGATAATTATTTTTGCCACAAAAATTAATAAACACATATATATTTCCTTATATGTATATGTATTCACAGATATGGTATGCGGCAAGTATTATCATAAAATTAAGAAAAATGTTATTTAAAATCTATTAAATATACATGATCTATTAAAAATATTCCATTTTTTACTTACGTGAAACAGTTTCATTTATTATAAAAACTACCACTAACAGCATAAGTAGTCTACACATCTTGACATTTGACATTTCTTTACTGCAATAAACACAAATACATATATACAAATATCTGCGCTGGCTGTCATAAAATTTCCAACTATGCTATTAACTCGACATATTATTGATATGATAGTAATTTCTTTATGTTTACTTACAAAAACCTGAAATAATTATCAATTTAATGTATAAATCGAAATAATTAATTTCAATGTTTAATTTGTTTAACATTTTTTCTTTATTTATTTGATCTATTAACACTAAGTGGTCTCATACAGTGGTGGAATAAGCGAGGGATACCAAGGTACAAGATTGGTAGGAGTGTTATGCAAAGATATTATCAATATAAAAAAAAATTGTTTGCTTATAAAATGTTTTCATTAAGTCTGTAAAACTTTTAAAATATTTCTCCAAAACTGGTTAAAAGTTAAAAGTGGGAGGGAGAGTGCATAGCTAACATTCTGACCGAGTATCAGTTTTCCTTAGTCCGCCACTGGCCTCATATTTAAATAATTTTAATTAAAATTGTTTGATTGTTTAACTAATTTATATATTATACATATTAATGAAATATACTTTTATTTACTTTTTATCCACAAATATTTCTATTAAATATTAATTTTAACATTTTAAGTGAACATTTACATAAAAATTATACTATACCCATTCAATTAATGGATGATTCCAAAAATGTTAGATAAACATATTTTTTTTGTTATTCAACTTTGTTATTGTTAATTTTTTTTTATTACAGATAACCTATCGAATCATGTTAATACACTGTTATGAAATAACTACATTAAAAAAAATGTTTTAATCAACGTTAATAATTATTATACCCAGTCACAGAAAAATGTTCTAGGGGTAAAACCGTTATTTATTTTAATTTTTTAATTGGTTTTGTAGTCGTGGAAATAATTATATTTTATTTGTGACTATAATATATATATATATATAACAATACTGTAAACAATAATAACAATTAACAATAATATATGTATATTGTTGAGGCGTGATGTCCGTTTGTGTTGTCCTGGAACAGGCGCTGACTAACGGGTAATCAATTAATTTCCGTACGGCCAGGCGCTGCTTATATACCCGCTGATCCGTGGTGGGGTGACGTGATCTGAGTGGAGCGTGGCTTAAACTTGTCCACGCTCTTATCAGTCGTGGCCGTGAAGGCGATGCAAAGCATTGCATGTATTTATACCGCTACAGTCTCCCCCTCTGGCGCTGAGACCGTCCCGGTAAAGTGCCAGAACTGGTAGCGGGAACTGAGGTTGGCTGCTTCCTGGGTCTGCCTCGTCTACGCAAAGGAAGTATCGGTTCGGGGACGTCTTCGTGGCCATGATATGGAGTCAAGGCGGAAGTATGATAAGTCCCCAAAACAGTAGTGGGTGAGTCTGGTGCAGCGATCTCGTATGCTGTAGAACCATGTTTTTGCAATATGATGTAAGGACCATCCCGTCGAGGTGCGAGTTTTGCAGAAAACTTCTTTGCTACCTTGCTCAGGGGATGTGTCTGGATCCAAACTTTGTCTCCTGGAGCGTATTGCGGGTCAGGACGTCTGGTGGCGTTCACATAGCTTTGGTTTCTGTCTTGTCGAGACTCGGTTGTTTCTTTAGCGTGAGTTAATATTTCAGCTAGTTGTTTTAACTTTGGTGTGACATCAGATACAAAATTTTCAGATTCAATAATGCTGTTTAGGTCATCGGTGACGTCTTGAGTGGTACGCAGCTCTCTACCGAATGTAAGGAAAGCGGCGGTGTAACCAGTGCTGCTACAACGTGCAGTATTCATAGCGAATCGGATAGCTGGTAGATTCTTGGGCCATGTGGTGTGGTCGTTTCCTACAAGGATAGCAATTTGTGTTTTTAGATCTCTGTTCTTCCTTTCAACAAGGTTTGATTCGGGATGATATACTGGTGTGAACGTTTGTTTGATTCCGAGACAATATGTCAATTGTTGTACAACTGCAGAAGTGAATTGAGTCCCATTATCACTAACAATGCGTTTTGGTATGCCGTATCGTAGGAAAACTTCATCCAATAAGATGTTGGCACAATTTTCAGCAGTGGCATCTGTTAACGCAAATAGTTCTACCCAACGGCTTGCATTATCTTCAACAATAAAAATCCATCGTTTATCATCTTCTGATGTGGGTAATGGGCCAAATAAGTCGATTGATAATATTTCAAACCGCTGTCCGGTTAATGTAGACTGAAACAAGCCGGCAGGCTTCCGGTTTTGTATCTTGTATCTCTGGCATGGAAGGCAGTTGGCGATGTGTTGCGCTACGGTGCCACGCAGTCCATCCCAAAAGTATCGTGAAGCGATGCGATGTGTAGTGTGGTCCACGCCATAATGTCCAGCCGTAGGTGCGTCATGGTATGCTTCCAGAATCTTTGACTGTTCATGTTTAGGGACTACAAGTTTCGCAGTGTCCTCATCTTGATTGTACAATGAGCGGAACAAGACTCCATTGTCCATAAAATATCCTCGAGTTATCCATTTACCATGGTTTTCATCGGCAACAGTATTTTCAAGAGACTGAATGATGGATTGTAGGTGCGGATCCTTGAGCTGTTCTACTCGTATATCTTTTTCCCCTCTACGTGGTAGATTAATTTCTACTTTGCATTGTTCCTCTCGAATCACTTTCTCATTTCTATGAGGCAGATCGATGTGAGTATTGTGGACTGTACATTCTTCTCCATGAGCTTCGGCACATGGTGGTCGTGATAGTTGGTCGGCTATTATATTGGTTTTTCCAGGTGTGTAAGTTATTTGCAGATTATAAGGCTGCAACTGCAGGGCCCATCTGGCTAATCTACCTGTGGGTGTCTTTATGCTCATCAGCCATTTCAGTGGTTGGTGATCCGTAACCATAATGACGCTTGAACTTTCGATGTATCCTCTAAATTTTCCAATAGCCCAAACAATGGCCAATGCTTCCCTCTCGGTAGTACTATAGTTCCGTTCGGCTGGAGTCAGAAGTCTACTTGCATACTCGATCGGGTGTTCGTTTTGTCCCTCCCCCTGGACCAAAACTGCCCCAAGTGCATAGCTACTGGCGTCTGTTTTGATGACAAAGGGTAGACGAAAATCTGCTTGGCCGAGTACTGGTGAAGTCGTTAATAACTTCTTCAGAGTATGAAATGCTTGTTGTTCTTCTTCAGTCCACTTCCAAGCGATTTTCTTCTTTGTTAAATTGGTCAGTGGCCTTGCTACATCAGCGAAGTTAGGAATAAATCGGCGATACCATGAACATGTCTGGATGAAGCTCAGCAACTGCTTGGTATTCTGTGGGGCCGATAATTTACAGATGGCTTCAATTTTATCAGGATCTGCACTAATCCCGGTTGCAGTGAGTAAATGACCGAGATACTTTATAGAAGGACAGCAGAAGCAGCATTTCTTACGGTTCACACGTAGTTTATATCGTCGTAGCTGTTCAAATATCTTTCTTAGGTCATCGTGGTGCTCTTGGAAGCCGCCAGATCGAATGATGATGTCGTCCAAATATGCTAGTATGGAGGTGTCCGGTATAGACGTTTTGAACCGATCCATCAGTCGTTGGAACGTCGCCGGTGCATTGCGTAGGCCGAACGCCATTCTTTTGAATCGAAAAATCCCAAATGGAGTTATAAAACCAGTTTTGTCGCGATCTTCTGCTTGAACATTGATCTGCCAATATCCAGACTGTAGATCCAGGCTGGTCATGAAAGGTTGACTCTTTGCTGTATGTAGGAGATCGTCTATCCTAGGAAGCGGATATGGGTCTGGTATTGTGACGGCGTTGAGTCCTCTATAGTCTACGCAGACGCGGACGTCGTTGCCCTTTTTGGGGACTAGAACTACGGGAGCAGTCCACGGAGTATCGCTTTCTTCAATTATATCGCTAGCCAGCATATCATCAATCTTTTGACGTAGTTGTTCCTGCTTCTGTGGCGACAATCGATATGGACCGTGCGATATTGGTGGGTGGTTACCCGTATTGATGCGGTGTTCTATGTGCGGAGTGGCTGGACCATCTTCTGCGAATACATCTTCGTACGCAGTGAGTAGCTGATTAAACTTCATACGTTCGCTGTCGCTAAGGGTGGGTGCCTCCGCT
The DNA here is from genome assembly GCA_961205875.1 of Sialis fuliginosa. Classification (NCBI taxonomy): domain Eukaryota; kingdom Metazoa; phylum Arthropoda; class Insecta; order Megaloptera; family Sialidae; genus Sialis; species Sialis fuliginosa. Next base: position 17,935,743 of record OY540812.1, read on the forward strand.
GGGAGTAAGTGTATGCGTGCGCTCAAGATCTCCAAAGTGGGTTGTTCATTTTTACTGATCCATGATTTTACATTAACACGACTTCGAGGGTCTCTTCGAGGTGGTGTGTAATTCATGGGTAGGGCATCTTGGAAGATGCGGTATATTCCACCGGGTGAGTAGTCCAGATGTGGATAGGCTGCTCGTGGGGGCGTGTCAAATCTTTGCAGGTGGTACTCCATCCGGTCTGTGTTGGGTGTGTCCGGTAAGGGCGACACTACAGACGTCTTCTTGAACCAATCGAGAAACGGCGAGGAGGGCGTGTTTGGAGTGGTGGCCAGATCCACGCTTCTAGTAGGTGTACCTGGATAAGACCTCTTGGGTGCCTTCTCCCCAGTCGTCGGATTCTTCAGCTGGTGAAATGGAAACCAGTCTGCCGGCGTGTCTGCAAAACTCCAGCTTCGCTGAGGCATATTTACAATGATAGCGGCCGCTTCTAGAAAGTCGACTCCCAGTAACGTCCTGTTGTCCTGAGCATCGGGTAAGACAACAAAATTGATTGGCATTGACCGTTTGCCCAAGATGATGTCCACCGTCGTGGTCAACAAAAGTTTCTGGTGCTTCCTTCCATCAGCCAATATTACCTCGGCATTCCTCTCCACGAATTTGACGGAGCTATTCTTACGTAGTTGACCATATAGACTAGTGCTGGCTACACTCGTTCTGGCTGCTGTGTCAAGTTGTGCGTATCCATTAACTCCATGTACGGTCACGGGAATTGTCGGTATCTCGACTTCCCTCTCAATGGCTGCCTCAACAGCGTAAAAACTGACCGTGTTTGTTGGCACAGTTTTTGTCGTTTTACAAGCAGGGCAATTGCTGCGAAAGTAGCCCTTCTTCCCGCACCCATAACATGATATCTGGGGTGTGGCATCGGTCTGTAGCTGTGAAGTTGCTGCCAGGCGCTTACGGCAAACGTCAGCCTGGTGACCCCTAATACCACAAAAGTCGCATTTCTTACGGCCTTCGCGGTCGGAGGTCTTCAAGCCTTTTCCTTGAGGCGTCTCTCGGCTTTCTGCTTCTACCTGAAGCTGTTCGATATGGCGTCCTCTCGAGAGTAAATCAGCAAACGTACGTATTTCCGTTCTGGGCACTTTTTGTCGGATACGTAAGTTCAGAAGTCCATACACCAGGTCTAACTGAGTTTCTTCATCGTGTCGACCGGCTGGTAACTGTGCCAACAGTGCACGTTTTTCGCATACGAACTCATCGATTTTTGTGCAGCTATCTTGAACTTTCTTGAAGATCTCAAGGTAAATTTGAAAGGCTGGTTTGGCAGGTGCAAATGCAGTGCGAATTAGTTTGGTCGCTTGATTCCATGTTCTCGCTTCGGTCTTCACACCTTGCCACCAAGTAGCTGCTGTCCCCGTAAGCAACAACGGTAGACCTCTTAGAGCATCTTCATCTGAGATATTTTCGATATCTTTGTAGATGGTGGTAGAATTAATAAATTCATCTACCTTTTCACAGTTCCGATCGCCGTTAAAACGTGACAGACATTTTGAAAAACTTCCAGTTGGTAGTATTGTTGGTTTTTGATTAATTGAATTAATCAATTGTTGGAACTGCTCGGGTGTGAAATTTATCGCCATTTTATTCAACAGTCGCGGGCTTCTGCGAGAGACTGTTGACTCGCTGTCGGAGGATGAAATAGTTGCGTCAACAATTCAACAATTCACTCTTGAACAATGGTTCTCTTCGAGCCTTGAGTTGGCAACAATGGATTTCACCAATGGTCGTCTTTGAACCGTGAGTTGGTAACAATTGACTTCAACAATGGTCGTCTTCGAACTGTGAGTTGGTAACAATTGACTTCAACAATGGTCGTCTTCGAGCCGTAAGTTGGGCGCCAATGTAGTCGTGGAAATAATTATATTTTATTTGTGACTATAATATATATATATATATAACAATACTGTAAACAATAATAACAATTAACAATAATATATGTATATTGTTGAGGCGTGATGTCCGTTTGTGTTGTCCTGGAACAGGCGCTGACTAACGGGTAATCAATTAATTTCCGTACGGCCAGGCGCTGCTTATATACCCGCTGATCCGTGGTGGGGTGACGTGATCTGAGTGGAGCGTGGCTTAAACTTGTCCACGCTCTTATCAGTCGTGGCCGTGAAGGCGATGCAAAGCATTGCATGTATTTATACCGCTACAGTTTGATATTTTTGTAAAATCTTTTTCCGCATTTATTTTAAAATTTTAATTAATTTATACTCACAGATTTTATTTCATTTAACAAAAATGACCGCAATATTTATACATACCTTATAAATAATCACTGTATCCGGACTTTACTATTGTTGAACACTTAATTAATACAAACGCTGTATTTATTACATTAAAATTTAAAAACGGAAGAGAACGTTAAAAACGGATATTCGATTGATATCAAATAATTGATAAATATTATAATACAAACAAAACTTTTATTTTTATCTTATCGCAAATAAAGGTATATATTTACGTTCCAATTATGTTTCCTGTTATGAACTCTTTCCTAGAAAATATGCACTCATTTAATTCATAAGTAAGTTCCTTCATTAGTAAATGAAGAATTTTATACACATAAAAGTTATTTAAAAATATTTTGGTAATTCATGCCTTTTCTGGTAATGTACTATTGTAATACAACATAATACCTTGTCTTTGATGTCAACCAATGCTGAAAAATGACAACCATTTGATACAAATAAAAGTGGTCTGTAAAAAATTTTTTTTGATGCAAATTATGTACAGTAAATTCCATTGTTCTTAATAAAATTGCATATATTAAAAAAAAACTTATTATCATACTAGATATAATAAGTATTTCGATAATATGTCTAGAATTCTAATAAAAATTAAAAAGTATACCTATTTATTTACAGTTTATTGAAAATGAATCAAATTGTTTAAATAAATTATTCTACTTATTAAACAAAGATCAAACCATATGTATTTTACATACTGGAAGTAACTCAGTAGTTTAATACTCCGGTGTCAAAATTAGCATATCAAAAAAGTAGATTTACAGTTAGTCACATTATTTGTTTATTAGTGTCTCACTCAACCCAGTTAGTATTGTGGAGTTTTTAAACTGCTATTTAAAAAATACCTCTAATTGTAAATCCGATGGATAATCTTGTACGACATCTATCTCTCCATGCAGTATGTAAGTCGATCTATTTTTATCAATCTTTAGGTTTTCAATAATAATGTAATCACATTTAACAACTAACTGCACACTAAAATAACTCCTAAACCAACATTTAATATAATATAATATCTTTAATATAATATAATATTTAATATAATATAATATTTTAATTAACTCCTAAACCAACATTTAATATAATATAATATCTTTAATATAATATAATATTTAATATAATATAATATCTTGTAATGTACATTTCCGGATTGCTTCACGTCATTGTTCAATTGATTATAATGATATCTCTAGGAATTTCGTTGGAACATTAAAGTACTACCCGCTGTAAAAATAACAATAATATCGTATTTGTATAAACGTCAAGAATTTATTGATGAAATATTTACATGCAAGCTTTCATTTCATAGAACTGTTGCCATGTTTAAAAAATATATTAAATAATATTTTAAATTAAAAATTCAAAAAAAAAAAAAAGAAATATAAAAAAGAGTCCTGGCTAAATCATCTAGCATGGAAGGCCAAAAAAAAAAAAAAATTAAAAATTCAGAATAGAAGAAGAATGAGAAAGGTGTTATAAATTTTAAAATTTTAATGTAGTAAAATAACGGAATGTTTGAAAAAATAACAAATCTCTTACGCACTAAATTACTCATATTATATGTCATAGAAACATGATGAAGTTTATTCTGGCCCCCTATAGTTTTTATTGATGGCGTTTATATAATGATATATGTCTCAAATACAAAAAGAGGTGTTGTGTATGATGGGCAAAAAATTGAAGACCTAGCTACACAAATAAACAAAACATTTGTAGCTCAATGAATAAAAATCGTCATCATTCATCACAAAATGTAGTGGACATTTTCAAACTCATCTTTTCAAAATGTTTTTTCCAATGTATAACAGAACATTTAAGTATGCCAGTCCTAAACCTGGATAAAGTATTGATATACTAAGTATTTACTGCCCATAGTGTTTGATCGAAAGTCATTTTTTGGCCGAAGTCGAAGCCGAAGGAATTATAAAATGTAGAATGCTAAATATATTTATTTTTAATACTTATACTCATGAAATATAAATATATGTATAGTATAAGTAAGTATTGTAGTGCCTATTTTATTCGAAATCCGGATTTTGATGGAATTATCCATTTTGACCTTCCCCAAACCCATCCTGACTATTTTCGCCATAATGTCTGTGTGTCTGTCGGTCTGTCTGTAGACGCTGTAACTCAAATACGACTAATCGTAGAAAGGTGATTTTTTTTGCTTGGGAAGAAAGCTTTTCATTTTTGAACCGGATACAGATGTTTACTGATGTCAATTTTTAAATTTTTCGAATTATTTTTGAAACAGTGCGAATTAGAGAAAAATGGCCAAGTTAAAAATTGTAGGTAATAATAAATATTATTATAATATATTTTATTTATTTTTTCAAAAATTTTAGTGATCGTTTTAAAATGTAGGTGGTTATCTTCCCAGACGAAAATTAATTCTAAATATAAAATTTAAACCTTCATTCATTAATCGTTAAAAGAATTCATTTAATACATGTTGTAGAGAATATTATTTTTTATAATTTATGTCCCATTCATTTTATTCTACCTTCTATTAATTTCTCAGTATTACGTAAGTATATATAATAAAGTCCCGCAGCTCCCATGGTAGATATTTTAGTATGTGTTTGCAGAATTGAAATTTAAAATAATACAAGCAGAAATTAATTTATTTTTTTATTATTTTATATCTTATAAAATTTTTAAATGTTTAGTAGTAGTTATATAATGATTTCAGTCTAAGTCGAATGTTTGGTCGGACACTAACTGCCTGTATATATAAGGCCGCATTTGACACAACACCCAGTGGCCTACATACACACGTACACGCCCGCGCTCGTACAAGAGAAAAGAAGATTAATTCTGAAGAGATCCGGTACACTATGTGCTGTTTACAGTCCACTCCATGGAGGGATTGGACAGCCCGGAGATATCTATAGGGGAGTGTGTCGAGTGAAGTACATACGTACACTACTGCCCCTATATTTTTTAATTGAAAATGTTTCTTCAGCTCACAATTTATTATTCTAGATTAATTGCAAGGAAAAATAAATTCAAAAAGTTACGTAAATGAAATTCTAAAAATAAAATGGATACATGCATATCATAGAATAAGATGAATAACGTGATATGTAAATAAAATATATTTTAACTAAGTATGTATATGTTTATAATTAATTATATAAATACTATAATACTAACATATCCTATTTTTTTTTAATATTAAATATAAAGAATTAACGTATTACATACGGACTTTGAAACATTTATATTTGCATTCGCAGGAAAATGTACGAATATTTCAGCGAATATTGTCTTATGATGAAATAAAAATAAAAATATACATAGTTTAATCTATTACTAATTATTTCAACGAACCTAGGAACAAATCTACATCAATTTTTTTACTAAATTATTAGTAATTTTAATAACAAAACAAAGAAAACAATGTTGAGTCAGATTTTATTATTATATTGTATATTAACAGTTTTTCAATTATTTATTTTAAAACGAAAAAAAAATAAAGACTTAGGCCCAGTTTCTCAATGTAAGTTTAAACTCCATGTCCCAGTTAACTAAAGTTTAAACAAAAAATGTGTTTCTCAATGTCCAGTTAAAAATTATGAGTTAATCTTAAGATTAACTTTTAACTGACGGATGAACTGTCAGTTTGAAATTAATTTTAGGTTAATCTTATGTTTTACTTTATAATATCACAATTTGTTATGATTTTATCATGAAATAACATAGTATAACTAAATAATTATAATTATTTAGTTATGCTACTGCAATTATTGTGTTTTTATAATTATTTAATGATAAAATAATAAGAAATTGTGCTCTTATATTAGTTAAACCTCATATGAAGTTTAACTAAAAAAGTTAAACCTCACATGAGGTTTAACTTTATAATAGCACAATTTGTTATGATTTTATCATTAAATAACATAGTATAACTAAATAATTATAATTATTTAGTTATACCAGTGTAATAATTGTATATATATAGTATATATAAAAACAAACTTGTTTGTTTAAACGTCAAAATTTATTAAAGAAGAGGAAACCGCAAGCTTTCGATTCACAGAATCATCTTCAGGCTAAAATATAATAAGTAACAATTAAATACAATAAATATAATGCAAAATATTGATATTTTAAAATAAAAATTCAGAAATATACCTATTAATAAAGATTTAAATTTGAGAAAGATGTCGTTATCTCAATAAAATTCATATGACTACGGAAATGTTTGAAAAAATAACAAATCTCTTAGTAACTCAAATAGTTACTAAGGAACGAAAAAAAAAAAATTGATTTAAAAAAATGACAATAATTAATTATTTAAAATTGTGTTGTAAATAGTAGATAATGTGGATATGTCAGTTTTCTTGTTAATTGTATTATTGTTTCTTTTTATGTGTAACATTTCGGAAATGTAACGTTTAGCTTTATGTTTTTCATTATCTAAAATTTTAGTTTGTTTATAATCAAAAATATGCCCTGTACTATTTGTATGTACTGCTAATGCTGTGGATGTTGGTTTTAATCTTGTATCTGATTTATGTTGTGTTATTCTATTGATAAGTTTTTGTGATGTATTACCTACGTAAATAGTGTTGCAACCCCCACACGGTATACTGTATACCAAATTTGATTTCTTAAAAATGTCTGTTTTTGGTTTAAGTTTTGTGTAGTTGTTTATGTTTTTATTGTAAGTTTTAAATACAGTTTTTATGTTGTACTTATTTAAAGTGTTTTTTATTAAATTAGATGTTTTATTTATGTAAGGGATTGTAATGTATTGTGTTGGTGTTGTATTAGAATTGTTATTATTATTTTTAACCGTGTTGTATAATAAGTGAACTCTTTTTGTTATACATTGTTTAATTAAATTAATTGGATAGTTATTGTTAAAAAATGCTGTTTTTATTTTGTTTAAATTTTCTTGTCTGAATTGTGGATGTGATAGTTTTAGTGCTCTGTCTATGGTATTGTTTAAAATATTAATTTTTATGTGTTGTGGATGATTGGAAAAATAATTAATATATCTCCAACTATGTGTGTCTTTTTGGTACCAGTTAGTAAGTATTTGTCCATTGTCGTTAGTAAGTTGTACATCTAAAAATGCAATTTTATTCTGTTGTTGTATTTCTAATGTGTGTTGAATTTTACTATTATAATTGTTAAAAGTGTTAAGAATTTCGTGAATACTATTAGGGTGTGCCTCTGTAATAATGTCGTCTACATATCTATAATAAAATGCTGGTTTTTGTGTTAATTGATCCAAACATTTATTTTCAAGATCTCCATAACTAAGTTAGCTATTACACTGGAAATAGGTGATCCCATAGCACAACCGTCTATTTGTTTATAATAATTATTGTCAAATTCAAAGTATGTGTTAGTTAGACAAAATTTCACTGCTTTGTTAAATTCTTCTTTTGTAAGTTTAGTGTAATGTGAAATGTCCTGCCATTTATTATTGACAATATCTAGGGCCAAATGTATTGGTATGTTGGTATACAATGATGTTACGTCTAATGAAAATAATTTATGTTCTTTAGGTATTTGTATGTTTTTAATTTTGTTGACAAAATCAAATGAATTTTTTATACCATATTCAGTTTCGCCCACTACATTAGATAAAATATTTGCCAAATATTTTGATAATTTATAAGTAGGTGAATCTATACATGATACTATAGGTCTGTATGGTGTGTTTTGTTTATGTATTTTTGGTAAGAAATATATTTTAGGAGTGATTGCATTGTATGTCATAAGTGCGGTTTCCTCTTCTTTAATAAATTTTGACGTTTAAACAAACAAGTTTGTTTTTATTTATATTTAACGTCACTACTATTATATTATATAGTATATATTTAGTATTATAAAATAAAGTACAGTTAATTTTTAGATTAATGTAACAAGAAGCTCTACTGCGCATGCGCAAGAGTTAAATTTATATTGAGAAACTGAATTGGTTTAAACTAGAGTTTATGTGGAGTTTAAACCTCAGGTGAAGTTTAACGTAATCTGAAGTTAAACTTATATTGAGAAACTGGGCCTTAGTCTAATAACTTTTTTTATATATTTTAATAACATTTTTGATGAACTTTTTACAAACATAAATCAATAAATTTATATATGATTTTTTTGTTCAATTAATTAATTTTTTTGACCTCAATATACAACATAAAAAGATTCTTCAATTATTATTTTTGATTAGAGATCCTAAAAATATCATATTCTGATTCTGAACTATGAAAGGTTAGAAGAATAACATTTTTTTAAATGACTTAATCAGTGACTGCCAAACTGTGTGCCGCGATAGATTAAAAAATATAGGTTTATATTAAATCTAATAAGAATTTATGTAAGTATTTTTGTTCATACTAGTAAAATTTTGTTGGAATTTATATTTGGTGTGTCGCAAAATAAATCCTCCCCGCTCAGTGTATCGTAAGGTAAAAAAAGTTTGCCAGTCACTGGTCTACATTCTCATTCGCATTCGTGAACGTCAGTCGCTAAAATTCGCATTCTCATTCGTTAATGTATATTACATCACTAATGTACATTAAATTTTTATACATTAGGTGGAACCTTGTATGTAGTATATTTATATTCATACTCCTAAAACGACCTAGTCTAGATTCAAGATATTATTATCTTTCTATAAGAATAGGGAATAACAAAATATTATTTTTAACTTTTTTGTTACCCATGTAGGAAATTACAAAGGAGCCACGGTTGACCCAGGCTTGCGCCAATGATAGCCAACACTGGGCCAAGATACAAATGATAACTTCGTTCAAGACTCGGTCAAGGTTTATCAACCAAGGCTGGCCCAGAGTTGGTCCAACCTTGGGTAAAGAATTGGTGACCGAAGCTCGGTATCTGAAAGTTGGCCTAGGGGACAAATATCGAAAAACAACATCGTCAAGGCTGGAATTTCCTACATGGGAAATCACTTTTTTATATTCTTCATTCATTCGATATCTACGTAACTTGTCTATCGCAGATAATAGTGAAATAGTCCTGAAGATCTATTTTAACGTACGATGAACGCCATTTTATTTCATATGATCAACAATCCAGTTTACATACGACGTAACGTTAATGTAGACTCCCGGCCATCCTGTAGCACCGCATCGGACACCGAACGACACAATGCCTTGCACGTACCACTGCCCGCCATTGCTGCCTTTAATGACCCCCATTAACGGGCCCCCACTGTCCCCGTTACAGGAGTCTCTACCGTCGACCCCACCTGCGCACATTTGCCTTCTGGACAGCGTGATTCCCGTGCGGTTATATTTGGCAGCGCAAACACTTTGCTCTATAACGGGAACCGTTGTTTTTCGTTTGACGGTACTGGAAGAGCCTGGAAGAAATAAATTTTAATAATAATTATAACCATTTAGAAAAAAATATAAAATTATAACAATTCAAAATATCAGATATTAAATTGTATGAGACCATGGAATATAAGACGTAGTAAAGAAAAACTAGTTGAATAGTACTAAAAAATAATTTGGCAACTATAAATATTGTCTGATTATTGCATAGCTAACAAATACTTCTAATATTTGAAAAATTCCCAAAAATACATTGCAATGAAATACATATTTTATTACAATAAATTGAGTATGCAGCTGGATCAATAATATCCAGTATGAAACTACAAACTTTGAAGCTAGATAACGACTAAAACGATAAGGCTTTCACCCAAAGGCCTAAGTTCCCGCCAGTGGAGATAATTTGTGTAATGAGAATTTTAGCTATGTACAGACAGGAATATGTGATATTAAATTAAAATTTTCTTCTATTTGTATTACGGTGTAATATACCGTGTAGTAGGTATTCAGTCAATAAATATTTTTACAAACATATGAAGAAAGAAAATGTTGTGGATACTTGTGTAAAAATATTCAAAACTTGTTCAGTGAGAAAAATAATTCAAACCAATCCTGATTAAATTCTTCTTATTGTTAGTGTTCATTCGTTTCAATATTGAGGTCACCAACATTCTGAATTATCGCAGTTGAGTCGTTTACTATAAGAAACAAAAATACTAGTTTGCATCTTTAGAAATCCAAATAGATCTATAGACCTATATGGAAGTTTCAAATAAAAATATGATATAATACCTAATAAATCATCTAATTAGAATAATGAAATTTAATATATCGCATATCCATTCAAATTTCAAATAGGTACCATTTTCTTCAAAAACTTGTTTATATATAATATAACATAACAACCAATTATAAAACTATACCTAATGAATGGGTACATATTTCAATGGCACAAACTTGATACATATATTTACCATTATAATACTAATCTTCGTGTTTTTGATACCATAGAATCTGTTTGGAATATATATTTCCTATTCAAGACCAGTTAACATTTTTTTCAAATGTCCGGTGACATTCTACGCCTCATCAATACCATATGTTTCTAAGTAGTAATCTGATTATGTATACATCCATAAATTTCACCCTCTAACTAATATACGAGTATACATATACGGATATATAGAATATAATAAGCTAGCGTTCATCTGGAACCAGCTTCCTATTTTACCTTGAAACATTATAGGATGTTTGCAATGTCCTATTATAGTACCTATCTATTGAATACAAGCTATTCATATGGCAACCGGTTAATATTCTATTTTGTAAAAGATGATACTACTATTTTCAAATGCGTTACAATATAAAGATTAAAACTTACATTAGAGTGTTAGACAATATTAATATTAATAAAATTTAGGTTTTTTTAGTATGTACCTATTAAAACCAGACTAATCGAGCTGAAACTAAATATTTTATTAATATGTTATCTGTCATTTTATATACTGTGCGTAAACGTCACTTAAAATTTTGATTCTCCATCTTAAAAATTTTCTTTTTAATGTCTTAATTTTAATATTAATAAAAAAAAAACAGTTTTTATATTAGAATACCATTAGTTAATTAAATTTCATTATTAATCTTATAAAGTTTAACTTCTATTCCTTTTTTTTTAATTCTCCGTTATTAAAATTTTTTTAAATAAATAAATACATAAACGATTTTATAGCCATGCTGTATTTATAAAATAAACCAATCAGGAGCTTATTGAAAAAGCCATCTGTTGGTCATTGAAAAAGAACACAAAATTGTTTCGTTTGATCTGACGTGCGTCTCTCCATGTAAATCAGCGTCTGTTACTGTTGCTGTATGCCATTCTACAAATGTCGAGAGACATCCCTTTCATTCACAGAAAAAATTAAATTACGCATTTGTATGTCGGTCGCGATTTCTATCTACATCCATCAGTCCTTTGTTTGTGTATATAGAATTTATTTATAAGACTAATTATTTTGATCATAAGATAGTAAAAAAGGGAGATATATGTAATTTATATGTTATACAGATACTAAATAAAAGAACGTAGACATCAATAAGTTTGTAGACATATGTGTACAATAACGTATACTTAGGGCTAACTAATCGTAACTCATAACATAATACAGTCGGGACTCGTTAATTCTAAACCTTCTGAATCGTTTTGACACGAGGAAGTCGCGTTTATTCTATGTCGAGAGGGGCTCCCACCAAGTTATGTATAGATCCTTGACCAATCAGCGTTAGTGCGGGAATTAACGTCACCACGAAGACGTATTCAAATGTTATAAATGTATAATAGAATATAAATTACAAGAAAACCTTTATTTATTTTTGTCTTCGTATTTTTTGATATTTTAACAACATATACAATCAATGAAGTACAAATTCGACATTGCAAAATCATAAAAAAGCTATCACAGACATAGACATATAGAGAATGGACAGTGCATTCTGTATTAACACAATGGTGTAACATCTGTTCAAAAAGTGAGAGAGAGATGCAGTGTAGTTTGGAATATATCTATATCTTTTTCTAAGATCCTGATTGGTAGCTTACTATAGTTCAGGGTAGTATTTCCGTCAGATATATTTTTGTATATCTATCTTGTGATTTTTGTGCAATATTTTTTTTAGTAGAAAAGTATATAATATAAACATAATATAATGGTTCATATTTCAATGAGAAAATTTAAAAAAAAACATCAATTGATCTGATAGAAATTTGCAAAATTATGAACGAATATTCCGGGAAAATAGCATTTTTGCTACTAAAAATATTAAATATATATCAATAAAAAATAGTTTTAAATCAATTCCCATGTGGTTGCTACAAAATGATGAGGTGGATTGCACTTACAAAGAGAACATACAAGATTTACTTAACAATAATTAAAAAATTTTTTTTTTGATATTAGAACAAGATATTAAAATTGGTTAAAAAAATTCGAACTTATATTATTTAGAAATCAATAATTGTTTCTTTTTTTAAATAAAATTTTCTTATAACGTTAATTATTTTAACCTCTTTATATACATATAGTATAACAATATCATATATTAATCAACAGTAGATTAATATATGATAATATCTATGAATATTTTTAATGTTCGTTATGTGATTCTGACAGCTCTTTATGATTTTACTATGTCGAATTTGTACATCTTTGATTGCATGTGTTGTTAAAATATCAAAAAATACGAAAAGAAAAATAAATGAATTTTTTGTAATTGATACATTTATAACATTTGAATAGGTGGTGACTTAAATTCCCGCGCCAACGCTGATTGGTCAAGGAGCTATAGAGACTATGTATGTAAACCTTGGTATTTAATATTTATCGTTAATAGTTAATCGTGATAGTGAAATAATTTTACTTTACTTTTAATTTCGAATATGAGCAATGTGACGAGTGACGACGGTGATAAGTGTCTCTAATTAATTCTACAAAAATTTCAAAAATATGTTCATTTACGCCGACTCGAGAATGGTGGGAGGTGAAGGAGGAGAAAAAATTTAGAATAAACGAAACTCGGCATTTCAGATAAACGAGACTTACAATAAACGAGTCCCGACTGTATAATGTATGAAAGCACAATACCACGGGTTGAAGAGATGTTTCACCGGGATGGGGCGTAAGTGTATCTTTTTAGGTAACCTAGGTATTATAAATCTCTTAGGCTTAGATACATTACTGAGCATTAGAAATCAAAAAGAAAACTGCACATCGAAAAAAGAAGGTAACGTAATGCTGTGTTGAAACCAAAAAAACAAAACAGCAACACAGTATTTTTAAAACATTTCATATTTTGTCGAAAAAACACGATGTTGTTTTGTCTTTCTGGTCTAAGCACGACATTAGGGTTTCAATATGAACGTTTTGCCAGCTTTATCTACAAAACACGTATGCCCACATTTTGGTTTAAATAAATAAAATCTATTAATTGTCATGCCGTCGTGATTGTTGTGGAATACCATTTATAGTGAATGCAATCGATTGTTATCAATAGTTTTAATCTTATTGTCGATCATTTCAAATAAATTATTTTTATTTATAATAGGTTTTTAATAACATGAAATAGAATTAAATCAAAAAAACAAAATAAGTAACACATAATTATTAGAAAAACGAATTAAAATTCATAAAAAAATATATATGATAAGCAATTATATAAATAATATTAATAATTTTATATACTTCATGTGTCAAAAATGTTACTCTTTCGATAATTATTGTATGTATAAAATACGTCATTTTCCAATTAGTAAAGGAACATGAACAAATGTTAAAAAAAATCAGTTGGCAACATTAGATTAGGTAATTTGATACCATTAAATAAACTGAAAACTATTGATATTTTATAACAATCGATTCTATCGAGAGCGCAATCAATAGTTTTCCATTATTAATTGTTATATGAAACGAAAATCCAATTACAATTTCATAAATTCAAGATTGAGTTTTTGCTTTAATATGTAACCATTTAAACTTTTAAGTTTAATCAATTTTAATTGACAGTTTCACCGCTTTTATAAGCGAGTTTCCAATTTATATTCTCAAAATCAGAATAACTGTATATACGAATTTATGATATTTGTATGTAATTTTTATATACTAACCAGTTTCAGTTCTACCCCATCCAGAAACCCACAAAACATCACCAGGTTCTGATATATCAGTTGGTTGAGTTGGCAAACAAATGGGTTTAATGAAATCTAGAATATAAACAAAATCATTCTATTATTCTTATGTTAAATATATTTAAATGTAAGATATTTTTTACTTTGTCTATTTTTCATTAAAATTTATGATGATATTAAAAATTATTAATGTGAGGTCTGATTGTTTCGAATGACAGATGGATATATGTAGACAAAATGATAATTCATACTTTGTACACATAAAATAAATGTGACAAAAAGACTCGTGCTAATAATATTTTGTACGAGCAATTCCAACTAAAGCCACTCTAGCGTAGAACAATAACGCAATGTAACAAAACTACAAACCTGTGTAGTCAACATTTCGCTCTAGCCTGAGCAAAGCTATGTCGTTGAGTTTATTCGTGGTGTTGACATTGTAACGCCGGTGAATTGTGTACTGCTCAATCCTGACATCTACCGGCGGATCGGCGCAACCGTTGTCTGGTGTGCAATCTTCCTCGGAAGATATGTCGTATTCACCTAGTCGCACACTGTAACTGTAAAAGATAATCATATATTTAATAAAGTAGTCTCGAATTAAAATGAAAAGTACGTATAAGATATTCTAAACCAGATGTGAGCAAAAGTCTGATAAATAGTCCACAAAGATATATGAAGTTTCTATGAAAAATATCAAAACACATAAATTAGCACTTTTTTGGAAAGTATTTGACATAAAAATTAAATTAATTAAATATAAGTATATTTTATCAAAGGCACTTGGATATTAATTATTGTTAACTGATTGGTGCAGCAATGTGAAGATTTCAATAATTGAATAGTTTTTTTTGACTTGAGTATTTACCCACCTGCGCTGTATAGGGTTTTATAAAAGTAATATTATTATAAAAGACTAACCTCAACAATTTTCTAAAGATGTAGTTTTTCACCGACAGAAATATTCAGTTACCAGTCTAAATAACTACTTAATTAAGATATTGTAACTTAAATTGTAAATCAATTAAATATTTACTTTAAAAATAAAAGTATTTTATAAAAAAATATAAACACTTTTGAAAATTCTCTATCGGAGAACTAACATATGACCTATAAGAACAAAGATGACAATTTTACTCAATTAAAAACTTTATGAAAATTGTTATTATTTTAGTTCAACGTTTTTGATTCACAAAACAACATATAAAAGCATACATGTATGCAAAACATAAGTGTATTTAGTCAAATATTAAATATGTACATTCTTTTATAATCGCCACTTTTTATACAACTTATAATTATATGTTAAGATGAAGTATTTTGTATCTCAAACGATACTAGTTTTTATCTTTTATAAGGTATTAATTTATATAATAGAGGTATTTATTTTTAAATCATTTAGGAAAATATGCGGAACTACGTGCCACAAAAACATATGATTTTAAGTAAAAATTGTCCCTGAAAATTTGGCGGTTTGTCACTGTTCTCATCAGGAGCCTAACAGTTGCAGACTAAACTATTAGGCTCCTGATGAGGACTTTTTGTGAAATCGAAACACGTGTTTTTTTATGGTTAAGGTGTATATTTTTAGTTTAAGTGACTAAGAAACCACTGTTTCTTCGTTTTTCCAGTACTTATCTTTATGTAAACTGTAAAGTCTACCAAAAATTTCTATAAAATAAATAAACTAATCTTACATCTCTCCACGATTCTTTGAATTACTGCGTACACAATGAGCTGCAGTTAAAACATATCTTGAACTAATCAGCATCCCTCCACATAAAAATCCTTGACTCCTATTATTGATTTGATACTCTAAAAGTGCCATCCACGGAAACTCATCAATATCAGTTTCTTCTCCTTTAGTTATCCTGTCCATAGTTGCCTGAATCCCACATTCCGATCTAGGAGGCAACAGAAGATCCATTTTTGATTTCTGAGTTGTTTCTTCTGCTTCTTCCGGATCCGTTGTTGGTCCATCTTGAGGCGGTCGGAAAAAAGACGGTAGATTAGGAGCTTTCTGAGGTGTTGTCGGTATTTCTTGAGTTGATTGAGTATAATATGGTCTCTGAGTTGAGGGTCTTTTCACAGGTGGCCGGGTGTACGACGGGTTGTATGGATGTTTTTGAGGTTGTCTTTCAGTTGTACTTGTTGCACTACTTATAAATGTTGAGTGTGCTCCGCAACATACTAATACTTCATCGTCGAAACCACATTGAGATTCGATAAGAAACTGAAGACTATCTGTGTTGGCGGAAGCGATTGCGTCCATCATAGAAGAGCAATATTTTAGTTTTATGCATTTTGCTACCTCTGCGTTTGGTGTAATACATGATTTGGAACCATACTCTGTAATTTAAAATTTGGTAAACAAATAAAACCTTTTTCTAGTTATTCAAAAATATGAAAAAATTAAAACCCTACTACGGCATCTATGAAAAAAAACACACTTATAAGTGAAAGCAGGTTTTCATGACAACAGCTGTAGTCACAAGCTCATAGAAAATTACTACGATATTAATAAATTGAAGGGTAAAGATATATCTATAATTCCACTTTCTACAAATTACAACTTATTATTTAAGTATCCCATTCGTTAAAATACATAAATTCAATTAAATCTTCGCAATAATAAAATTAATTAATGTAGATATTTATTCATTTATTTATTTAACATCAGATACCTACATGTTTCCAAGAAAATGGATAAACAAATAAATTCAAATAAAAACAATCATAAAATTATCTTTAGAAAAGTAAATAACGATCTCAATACACGTTCAGCAATTCATAATCGTGCAAATTTTGCAATGTATATAATATTCATATTTCCCAGACGTTCACAAAGGTCATTAGTACCTATAATTTCATTAAAATCTTTAACTTAATTTTCTCAGATTACGAATTTCTCTCTCATATAAGCATTATATAATAAAGACGCGTAGATCTACTTATTAGTATGTGCGACGCTAGAAAGGGGATTATTTAAGATTTTGTTTAATGAAGATTCCAAGAATATAAACTGTTATGGCATCATTCTAGCATAACTAAAGTTGTCTAAAATGAATGTAATATAATTCGAGGTTTACAGCTGTTTTGGTTTTTGTCTGCTGTTATTACAAATAATTTTATATATCTACGTGTATATATTTTTGATTTTTAACTTTTAATATAGGAACGATTATATGTATATGTATATTTATGTTCAATTTTGAAAAAGTCACAAATGTATGAGTGAATTTTATTTTTAATATTTAGCTTTTTTTATTTTCTAATATAAATCTCTTCATATATAATCGCATGATCTGTCAGTATAATATAAATATTTACAAACAAAAGACTGAATTTTGGTAGTATCTCGAATTTTTGTCTATCTGTCTGTCTTGTTTATTTAAAGTAAACTCGAAAAGAACTGAACCTATTTTGACAACAGAACTTTTACTGGTTGGAAACCTATGATTCTATTGATATCAATCAAGAAGATGAGCAGTGACGTTAAACACGTATGGAGAATTAATGAATTCAATTGAATTGGTCCTTGTGTGATTTTCACAGTAACAAATCAGTTACACGACAGCAAAAAATTTTTTTCGAAATATACACGTGCGATGATACGTTTAAAGTTATATAGTTTGAAATAAAACTTAATTTGTGATCTATGCATAGACATAGAGCATGGACCGCGCATTATGTATTACGATTATGGTGTAACATTTCTCCAAAACACTGAGAGAGATGCAGTGGCGTTTGAGATATATCCAGTGCCGGCCTTAGCAAATCTGGTGCCCTGGGCGAGATTTATTTTTCTGCCCTCTCTCCCCCCAAAAAATGTTAAAAAATTACAAGTTGAATAATTCATATCTCAGCTTGGCGCGATCCTACAGACTCAAATTTTTACATCATTAATTTTAAGACAATCAAAAGACCGTCGAGACCTCAGCTAAAACCTTATTAAAGGTTTTCTGGATTGCTGAATAAGTATTTGTTAGTTAGTAGCTATCAAATAATCAATTTTTTTTTACAAATTAACATTGTTTATATTTAGCTATATTTTTTGCTTAATCGGGTTTAACTGATCGACAAAAAATTTAAAGATAAAAAAAAGTTTAATCAAAAATTTCAGCCTGTACACTGATTTGAACCAAAAAAGTGACTGATGCTCTATTGTGCGCTACCCCACCTGGCCTGGCGCCCCGGTCGGTCGCCCTGGTTCGCCCCCCCCCCCCCCCTAAAGCCGGTACTGGATATATCTATCTCTTTTTCTAATGACAATGAAAGAGACACTCCTGTTTAAAAAAGGACAAGTATATCCCAAACCTATTTATATCTCTTTCTTTTGACACGACTCTGTTTTCAAGTCAGATGCGCGGTCCATGCTCTATATCGATGATCCAATGGTTAAAATAATAGTTTTTTTATATTTTTCTAAATACGTCAATAGTCAACTAGATCTTCCAATTTTCCTTGACACAATGTTTAAAGATCAATATTGATAAAACGTTAGTACATAATATTTCCTTATCTTCTCGTTCTAAAATAAAATTGACCTTATATATAAAACAATGATATTTTAAATACATTTATCAATTCATTAAATAAAATTTTTTGTTTATTTCTTTCTCATCTGTTTATATAAACAAATTAAGCTTTGATTCTATTTCTTAATTGATGGATCCCAAACAAGACGTGAACATAACCTTATTCGTTCAGAAATAAATACACTATTTTATTGAATTCTTATATTATACAAAACCAATTGGAGTTTTAAATCTTAACAAATGCGTAAAATAGTTAAATCTACATATATTATATATAAATTATCAAAACTCACCGGCTATTAGATATTTCCCATATATTAGAAGCAAGAACGTCGGTAAAAACATACTACACAACGATATATTCTATATTTGAATTTGGATTCTCTCAGTCATACAGAAATATGTATTTAACATCTGACTGGACTACCTTGATTTCTTGTCTCAGCATCTCTCTCTAACTGCGGAATGTCTTGCCAATCCTCACTGATAACTCACAAAATAGTAATTATTTCAGCTGATATAAAACTAGTTTTTATAAACATATACTTACTTCCGTCGGTAACCTACTGTCCCTAATATGTTTGTAAATTTCGTTTTTGTTTTGATTTCTACTTAAAATTTGCAAATTTCTTATTTAGTAGTAACACATTTTACGTCAGAGTATTGGAAAAATATCAAATTATAAAAGAAAGATATTTAGTATGTACTTAATCTTTTTTTTCAGTTGAAACAAATTTTATTAAATTATATTTATTACTACTTATTATTTGCATTGACTGATAGTTATTTTTAATATTTCCTGTAAAATGAGCACCATCTACTCACTTATGACATTCAGAAACACAAAGTTTTTTCCATCATAATTATGTATGCTATACTCTAAGAACTCTATTAAAAAACTGTGACCACTGAGTTACAAAAAACATCTACCTTTTGAAAAATATTTTAAATTTATTATAAAAAAAAACAATTAAAATATTTAAAATATATTTCACTTACGCAATATTATTAATAAATAAAAATATGCAATCTTAATGTCAATGTTTAAAGTTGTAATATTAAGATGTTTGTTTAATTGACTCCATAACTGTCCTGATTGCTCCAGGGTCAGGGTAAATTCCGGTCCTTTCATTCATCCATATGGCTCTATATATGTATTTATTAATACTACCAACAAAAATGTTAACTAACGTAGAGAATTATTTTATAATATATATTATTATTGAAGAAAATATATACTAGTAAAAAAAAAATTACCTACTTATTTTATTTTGTATTCAACTATAAAAAGTTGTCTTTTAATAATACCTACCAGTCATTTTTCTTTAGAAATATTGCATTACTCAGAATAATAACGGATTAAGTATTCATGTTGATACAAGAATTTCATATATTAATTAATCGTCTGTTACGAATACAATAACAAAAATTTAAAAAATCCCATAAGTGTTTTCTCAAGAACGAAATAAAGATCAAATGCGTTGCAGTAGTACTGTATTGTTATTTCGCGTGTTCTCTTGCTATTACGTTTCGTCAACTTGGTACGATACGATCAATTCAGACAAAAAAATTGTTCAGTTCATCTTAATTACTCTTAATAGCGCTGTACGAGTGATAATAGAAATTGATAGTTTGTGATAGATAACAGTGGTTTCTAAACTGTTATACTTTTGGTAGGTGGTAATATGGTCATACCACAAGTTACGGTTCTTACGAACATTTTCATTTACCATCAATGCCCAAAATTTCGGTGCTTGCTTAAATCATAATAGATAATATAAATAATGTATTAATTATTTTGTCACAGTATACATTTATTTTTTCTTTTATTTCCTCCCATATCCAAAGGTACAAAAATTGATTCCAAATTTTTCATTTCATCTTTCCGTTTCATATAAAGTATGTGAATTTGACCTATTTCTTATTTTTTATAACTAAAAAAATGGCGCCTGCAGGGTACTCCAAGGTTAGGTAAAAAATTTGTTCCCAAGCATGTGGGATCTAACTCAAAATGGCACCTGGAAGAGGTTTAAACAGTCCATGTAATTAGAAGGTACACACAATACTTTACTAGCATACACTCGTGTATGTCTTGAGCGAATTTTTAAATATCCTAATCTTCATTATAGAAAAATTTTCTATAAAAAATGTTATTACAACTTGTGTAATAAAATATTCCCTTTATGAAACTTACAATTAGCACGAGGAAGCACTATAATGACATCATTTAGCAGACGTTTTGTATAATTGTTTTCAAGTGAAAAATAAATCAGTGCTTCGTTTCTGTAAATTAAAATTACAATATATATGTGATAACTAGAAAATTAGTCTTCTTACTAAGGCATCATGTTCAAGAAATCTGAGCTCTAAACTCTAGAAAATATTTTGAGAACTAAAAGTTATTTAATTACGACGAAGCTTCAAATAACACTCTACTTCACGACTCTTACTTTACCTATAATCCAGTAGAATCTCGTTATAACGAAATCATTCAGGAGAAAGAGTGTCCAATATAGCGGAAAGTCAGTTATATATAGTAAAGTAGGTTTTCTGAAAGCGTACCTTGAAAATGAATAAATTAGTTAGTTTACCCGCGTGTTTAGGTACATATTTGTAGTTAAAATCGCTTCGTTTTAAATTAAAATACTTATATCAAGACAATTTTACTGTAATTGTTACAAAGAAATTGATTTTAGATAAATAATACGTTTTCTCTCTTTCTTTCTACATTCATCTACAATTAAAATATAAACATGATGTAGTATGAATTGTATTATAATTTATTGCAAATTATAAAATCAATACGTATTAAAAAAAAATACACCTATTGAAAAATTTCATACAAAAACATGTCTATAACATTTATATATTTATATCTGCTTTTTAGTTTGCAGAATATTTTAATGAAGTGTAACACGCAAATTATTTCAATCACGAACATGAATGAAAGTTTTATTACTTTTGATGTTTTTATTATAATGACATTTATTGATAACCTTATCATGATATGTTTTATAACTATAATTCATACCATTTTATAATACGTACTTAAACTAAAATTGTACACCTTCACCACAATAAAACAATGACATTCGACAGGTGTTTCGATTTCACAAGAAGTTCTCATCAGAAACCTATTAGTTCAAGACTGGAACAATTAGGCTATTGATGAAAACTCCCTGTGAAGCCAAAACATATGTCGAGCGACATCTTATATTATGGTTAAGGTGTGTATAATTTTAGTTTAAGTAACTAAGAAACCAAAGTTTCTTCGTTTATGTACTTAAACCGCTGTAATATAATGTACAATTCTACATATATTAAATACATGAATAAGAAAATATTTTATTAAAATTATTCTGTTTTAATTAGTTAAATTCATCATTTTTTCCGTCAATAAAAACAGGTTACCTACTCTTTAATTTGATTACTATCGCGTTTCTTTTATTTTAGTTTTCCTTATAAGAAATATACGACAGTTAAAAACTATTATAATTGACTTATTTACATTAATTTTGAAGCACATATTTTCTATCTATTATTATTTTCATCTCTGCTACTCATTACATATAGTATTTTAGATAAATAATATAACTTTGGCAAGTTTATTTTGACATTGTATGAACATTGAAACATATATGTATTATTTAATGTCATTTGCCCACATTATGTATATTTTATATTCCACATAGAGTAAACCCAGGAAACAATTTCACGTAAGTTATGTTATCAATTTCTTATTTAATAATGCACACAGAGCCATCTAGGGAACAAATAACCAACTACACAATCTCAGTTATTGCTTGAAATAAATAAAACGAAATCGTGAGTGAAGTCTGTACGTATGTAAAATTCGTCTCATATTTCTTATAAAATGCTCGTTGAAGCAGACAAATCGTATAGTATCCCTGTTACTAGCGCTCTTCTCATCGACGTAACGCGAAAGTGGATGGAACAAAATAGCCTATACAATTGCTTTTTCACAATGGCCACTCACCCGAAAAGCTTGTATTTGTTGAACCCCTCGCAAATCTCGATTCTCCGCGTTACAGATATTCTAGAGCCAAGATGTATTTGAATATATTTATTGATAATATAATCCAGTTCTTACAAATCTATTTACTGTCGGGTTTTTGTAATAATCCTTTGCATTATTCTCCGGAAAGTGTAAGCATAACTTCGGATAATATCTTCAGTCATATTTAAATCAAATTTATTATTAATTACAATATTTTATGAATATTTATTAAAATAAATTTTTTACTTTGCTCGATTTCAACTAGACATAGATGTGGCTAAAAATCACCTTCGGATCATAGTTTTGTTGAATTTTCCTTGCAAAATTAATTTAAAATTAACAAAATCTTTTCAAATCTTAACTGACTCTCAAACGGCATACGTTAAGAAAGTCATTTGTTAACTAGCTTTAATTTTGAGAGCTTAATATTGGGAAAGTATTTCGAATTTTTTTTAATAAACACATACATAATAGACCTACAAAATCATTTGAGGATTCACATTAAAAATATGCTCACCTAAAAAAAATTTTAACTTTTATTCAAATTATATAAAATGGTGCTATTTTTAGCGAGATCAACCGAAAGTCAATTACTCAAAGTCAAAATATTCTTTCGTACTATTCACCTTCGTGGGATGGAAGTTTTCCAATTATATATTACGAGAATATGTTATATTATTTAATTTAGTTCTACGTCATAAATTTGATTTACAATGAATTATATATACCTATTATATTTTCTAATTGTACTAATAATAGCATATAATATATGAATGTAATTTAATGTTATTGCTTCATTTAATAATTATAAATAATCGGATGTTATAAAAAATAGAATACATATAAAAATTGTATTATTTATTGATATTTATTTATTTAGAAATAAATTATAAATTTTCAAACTCACATAAATAAGAGTTATTTATATAACCTAATTTCAATATTATATATGTATCTACATATGATACATACATTTTCATATAAATATGTACTGTAAAGATCTTGACCGTTACATATTATTAATTCATTTCAAGCGTGAAGCGCAAATTTTTTCTCAAATAAATTAGATGAATACCTACATAACAATATACTTTGCATAAAAGTTCTTGCAAACAAAAATTATATCTGCAAAACGTTCTCATAAATCGCGGGCATTGTTTGAAAAGTCTATTGTTGAGAAGTGTATTTCATGCAAGCACTTGTGCACTCATTTACTGAAGAATATTTTCATAAATGCCACGTAAGTGAGCTAATAAGCCCAATTATGTGTAAAAGCTTTTTAAACATACCGAAGTACAATCATAAGCAAAATATATTGTAAGCACTCAAAACCACTTGATAGTAATAATGATATGCAAAATTTTAGACAAGTTATATGAACGGCGTTACTTTTTCAATGATTTTTAACTTCTGTGAAGAAATCGTATCGCATTGATGCAACTTTAATAAAAGGTATTCTCATGTAGGTAATTAATTATATTATTAATGATAATATAATTAATTAATTAATATTAAATCAGTGGTTTCCAATCGACGGTTTGCAATTATGATACTCTATTCATGTATTAATGATTAAAATCGGTTTTTTTCATTTTCTGTGTTGTAAAAATGTATTTAAAATTATACCATCATACTTTCTCTATGGAAGATTTTAAATGTAATAAATTATTGCCGAAAAGCTTTTACTCATTGATTTAATACTTATCTATATATTTTTAAAAAATCATAGTTAAACGATTTTTAAAGTACATTCCGAATTCCTATTTTTTTGCATTGATTTACATATGCAGCCATGCAGTTACTACTTCATAAAAGCGCCACCTAACTTGGATCACCGAGAGGAACAGGATTTTCTATTTAAAATATTATAGTATTTTTCTTTTAATTATGTATAATATTGTACAGCTTGATGCTGATTAATTGAACCAAAGTGATGATTTTATATATAAAATTCTTTTTTCTCCAATCCACGGTATATGTGGCTTTTTCTGTTCTACATAATAAATTTTATATATTAATTATAACTTTATTCAAAATGAATATTGATAGTGTAGGTACATTTAATTATATTGGATCGTTATATTCCATCCACCCTATAAAATATAGAGCCCTATAAAGGTTAATATTGAATGCAATAATTAAAACCTATACAAAATAACCATCCTATATATTAAACCACATCAAAATTGCTCATCAAACTTTTGAAATTACCCTATGCGGAATAGAGATAATATCTCAAAGGAAGAATAGGCCCGTTTTTAATCTTTATGCCTCAAAATTAATATCGTACCATTTACTATCCACCATACACACACATACCATCAAAGTTATTACATAAACAAACGTAAAAGGGCTGAATAGAGTAGGGTCGGAGGGGTGACACTGTGTGTAGTCCAGTTTAATATATAATTATTCGAAACCGTGGCTATTTCAATCACCGTTTTCTCGTATCATTCCATACCGAAAGTACGTTTTAGTAGACAGCGTACGGGACTTTGAGTCTTAGCCCCCGGTGACATTACTACTAGAGTGGCTTGGCTTCCGTTCGACTTCAATAGCCGAGCTATACTGCGTATTTAGGTTTTACGATTATAACTTCATGTCTGAACCACCACTATGTGAATTTACATTTGTGGAGAGGGGAGGGGGTGATAAAATATACAATGTATGCATTTTACAAAACATCAAGATGTATTAAAATGTCACTATCGCTCATGGCTAGAAGTACTTAAATATTAGGATGTACTTAAGATTTAAGATAAACTCGACTTTGGAATACTCGAAGTCAAATACTTATTCTTGGAAAATCGAGATGATATTATTGAAACATCCCAGTGATATTCAATATTTTTAAGTTTGTAGAAATTTCCAATTTTTGAATCTTTCACAATTATTATTCTAGTATTTAGAATTTTTGTTAAAAATCGACAAATTAACAAAATTTCAGCAACCAAATAAACAACAATGTCATAATTCCAACGTATATTTTTCTTTTTTGTGGCCCTTGTATATTTAAATATTAAAAAATTGTTTAAGAGGACACACTTTATAATTATATAAACCATTTCTTCAATATTTATCATTTTATTTGTTTTAAAAATAAATTCAGTTTGCATATAATATATGTATTCATATGGGCAATATACATATTTATAAAAACCATGTTAATATAAAATAAATGAAAATATTAACTTTACTTATCTGTTTTTTCAGGAAAATATAATCATCTTCAGCTCAAAAAACTGTCTAGTGGAAAATATATTACCCACCTACTCCTTTAATATTTTCTTTTAATTTAAATTTTATTTACTTTATGATAGTAATACAAATTTTGTTAGATGGTACGGTAGATGTATAATCAAATATTCATATTACATATTATATATTATTCATATTTCAAAGAAATCCTGTCTGTTAAAGAGTTATATTCCATAGTTAGCGTTTTACAATAAAGACAGATTTTATAAAAAACATATTAAGAGGATTTTAATATGTCTTTTCATTAAATTGTACACTCAATATTTTCTATTCTATAGTGGTCTATGAATGTCTTTATTACTATTATTTTTAAATATGTAGACCTAACTGGTTTTTTAGTTAGGTACTCTATTATATACAGGGTGTCCAAGATAATCGTGAAATGCATGGGGATTTTCTAAACGGTAAAGGATACAGATTCTGTTAAATGAGATGAATTATTTGTAAGAAAGGGATAAGTATTACTACATCAAAAAATATTAATAATTCTATGTGGTTTAGGCGGTATACCCAAAAATCTGAAAATTCGAAAAAATTTTAAATGGCTATAACTTTTTGTCAAAGTATTTATGTATTTTTGTTTCCGGTTTCTTAAAGAACTCTTTGTGTAGAACTGATTGGTGTATTTAGAATTTTTATATCACTTTTAGATTCCGAGTTACAAACTAGATTTTGTTATGGATAGTAATGCCCGGTATTATAAAGGACCTAACAAAATTTGTTAGCTAGCAATTACATTCAAATGGGGTATTAATACTGTACTAGTATCTATGGATTAGTTATGGAATTTAGAGCAGTGATACTTCAATTAATTGTAACACAGTTGGCATTTTTGACCGTACAAAATAATTTTCATAACATCACCACTGTTTTAATACCGTTTGTATTTACCTTCAACGCGTGCGCGAAACTTGTCAAAGTCATCAACAAACTCCAAAAGAACTGTCATATAAGTTTGATATCTCAGTTGAAAGTGTTTGTTAGCTAACAAATTTGTTAGGTCCTTTATGATACCGGACATAAGTATGACAAAGAACAGATCGTTGTAAAGTAGAGTAAAAAACAGGTTCAAATATGCTATAGCTAACTAAGTGGCCCATAAGAAAAACTAAAGTTATGGCTTGTAACACGGAAACTAAAAGTGATATAAAAATTATAAACACACCGAAAAATGTTACACAAAAATTGCTTTAAGAAACCGCAAACAAAAAGTACCTATCTACTTTGACAAAAAAGTTATAGCCATTTGTAGAATTTCCAAATTTTCAATTTTTTTAGGTATACCGTTTAAACCACATAGAATTATTAATATTTTTTGATGTAATAATACTCACCCCTTAATTTCAAATAATTCATATCATTTAACATAATCTGTATCCTTTATCGTTTAGGAAATCCCCATGCATTTCACGCTTATTTTGGACAACCTGTATAATCTGTTGTCAGAAATTTATAAAAAAATCCACTTTGTTCATTGCTAAATATTGAACACCCCTGTTAAAAAGTATTAATAAAATGCAATTGAACCTTTTTTCCCTCCAATATCGATATTGCATTCGATACAAATTGGATCTTTCGCAAAGTACTCACTAACATGTGAATTGTCCATTCCATTCTTAACTTGGAGAGTGTCAAAACAGCTATTAAACAAGATATGTGCTTTAGATTTAAAATGTAAATCGATTGTAAAGTAATACCGAATACAGTTAAAGCGCTTTCACAAACATAGAGTACCGGATTTAAGAAGCTGGCAACGGCTATGAGATTTATCTTAACTGTTAGTGTTATTGGAACCCCAAAGCAGTTTGCACGATTGGCACAGATATGCGTCTCTCTTGAATGATTCAATTACAGATTCAAGAAGAGTAACATAGAAAATACCGGAACGATATTGTGTTCAACCGGAATTTAATTTTGTCAACATTCGCAGCTTGTGTCGTTACGTAATAGCAGTGTTTAGATTATTTTCTTCGAAGCAAATTGGCTGGATTTTGGTTAGTGTTTTTTTATCGGATTAAATAGCTTTGTAGAAAGAGATGTTTAAAATTTTGGCGTGGATCGATAAATGAATCTAACATTTTCGTATTTATACATATATTTTACTCTTCAAAACCGTATGGAATATAAGGGGTCTAGTTAACTCCAGTGGTTTTATTAAATTAAATTAAAATCTACAAGGAAAACTACAGAAAAATGAGAACGAAATAAATATTTATAAATATATTAATAGCCTGACGACGATTCTGTGAATCGAAAGCTTGCGATTACTTTTTCTTAAATATATTTTGACGTTTAGACAAACAAGTTGTTTTTATTAAATATATTTCTATATATAATGGGCAAATATCATAATTACACCATTATCAATATACTGTATTAAAAATATAAAAAATATTATGATCAAAAATATATGTTCTCATTTAAAAAAAAGTAAATTTTTTTTTAAAAGAACGATAACACCCACATAAAAAATCAAATCATTTTTGATATTTTGAAGTCAAAAATTCTTTTTATTTGGAACACCCAGTATATAACTAAAAAAATAGTCCAAAGTATTTTTATAAATAACTAGAATAATAAATAAATTAATGATTATTATAACAGGACACAAAAATAGTTTCGGCATTTTTTTTATATGTATAGGTACAACCTACTAACTACATTCATTTTTTTAAATACCACTTAGAATGGCATAGTAATGTATAACAGAACAAAATTTGAGTTTGAACCCTTACTATAACTCAAAATATTGTTATTAATAAAAGAATGTTAAATAATCATAATTTACGAGGAAAAGAAATTTAATATTTAATAAATTTCCAAAATGGAAATTATGTTACAAAAAAATAAACTTCCACAGCTGTGGAAGTTTATTTTTTTTGTAACATAATTCCAACTCATTAAAATATTCGATTTAGAATACAAATTAAATACTTTAGTTGTAAAAGTAATTGTAAAAGTTTCCTCCACTTTCCTATTCAGAAAAAAAAACTACATATACTAAAAAATTTAAAATGTAATTTTACTAACTCGATTATAAGATTGGTAAGTCTGCATCAAGATTGTTACTGAATTTATAAAATCGATAAAATAATTATGAAATTTACAAAGCTATATTCGTGAAGGAAAAACTAATTAATACCTAACAAATTACCTCCAGACGGTGTTCATCAATTTTTCATTTTAATCACAACTTTGTCACTTCTGAAATATCAATCAATTAAAAGTTTTCTTTTCAGTAAATCCACAAAAAAGAAAAACTTGTTACTTAATCCTCTTCACGGAATCTAAATTAAAATTTTATAAAAAATAAACTTCGTATATTCATTAATCGTAATCTAAAGTTGAATAGCACGCGTTTTGGATGGAGAGTGTGGGGGAGTACTGGCGAGATGACTTTTTATCCATGATTTTCACGTAAACAGGTAATGATTACGAAGTGTAATTGTGTGAAAAACGCAGAACCGTATTAGGAAATTTTAAATAATGTTTAACTAAAACTTTATTTAAGTATTAAGTACCTAGGTAGGTAAATAAAATTTATTACTTCCTCGCAATATCGAAGATACGAGAAGCTTTGTGATCGTTTTAGAATGAGACAAAAAAAATGTTCTCCGATTTCAGAATTTTAAATTGATTTTTAAGTTTCAGGTCAAGACAAACATTTTTTTTGTCTGTATATCTGTCCCCTGAATCCTTGTCACACACATAACTCATGAACCACTGAACCAATATTAATGAAACTTAGTTGGATGGTTGGGACTAGCTTCAGACGGTCCCATTTCAAAATTATGTGTAAGTATTTATTTTGAAGATATCTCAAGAACGACACATGTTACGTGAAAATTTTATAGAATCTTTTTTTGTAGAGCATTCAATTTCCTATAATACAGGTCAACAAAGTTTGTTGTTAAATATTCCCTTACAAAGATTTATCTCAATTTGCTTTAAAAAATCATGTTTTCTTTTTTTAAATTGATATTTACTTTGACATATTAAATGTCATTTTGATGTTTGTATAAATTTAGGTTTAGATTGAAACTGTCAGAAATTAAAAATATACGAATAAATAATGAGATGCGTCTTAAGAAAAAAATCGAACTAATATTTTTTAGTAAAATTGTATAAAAATTAATTGCATTAATTAAATGCTAGGCAATTTAATTGAACACTTTATCGGTTTTTATTTAAATTGTTCAATAATTAACTTTTGGTGATATTAGCACGAGGAAGCACTGTGCATTTACTTGGCAGATGTTTTTTTACTAATAATCTTAACTAAAACATCTCAATTTACACTAGGTATTTGATTTTTAATTTAAAATAAAAAAAGTACTGAAAATGTAAGTATGTATTTAAAATTTTCATTCGAACAACTAACAATTTATATAGAAATTGTCGATTTAAATTTTGTTAACTTTATTTTCAACTTTAATAATCTAAAGTCTGCATTGGAGCTAACTACATATTTAAACTAATAAACATTTATTAAAAACTTAAATATCATTTGCTAGCAGGTGCATTTCTCTGGCTGTATATTCTCATATCACAATTCATATTATAGTACATATTATGAAGTTCATTTTACTCATATATCACATGCATATTCTTTATGTATATATGAGACTATGTTCATAAGCATTCGCCGTACGTATTAACGAAATTAAATTTTTTATTAAATAGTTTATTTTCTAAGTTCTTCATTTTTATTAAAAACACATTGAAAATGCAATAGTCTACACTCTATTTCTTTACATTTATTTTTTGTATCAACTATATTATTTTTATACATACAATATATAAACATACATCTATGAGCTTAGGCGTCCATAGAGAGAGAACGGGCACTTAATTGCTCCCCTTGGGATCAAATCTGACCTAATGTTATATAAGATAATGCAACACATACGTGTAAAAAAATACAAGGGTACCCCATCTGGATTGTATAACCCAAGAAAACGAAATATTTAGATTACATTTTTTTGAGAATGAATACATTTCTCTTATCTTATGTACACCTTTTTACTTTTCCCTTCCCATGGAAAATTATTTTCGGACGCCTCTGTCTATGGAGATGATTTTTTAAATAATAACATTATACGGATTTTAGTTAGAAAAATTATTTCTTCAGATTACACATTTACAAAGATATCTCTCTCAAAACGAAATAATTTTCTCTTTCTTTATTTTTCAACCTACTATTCTGAAACTTTAATTTACATACATAAGTCAACATTTAACATTCATTATTAGCAAAAACAATTGTTTTTAGTAAAAGCATTTATTTTACTTTTAGCATTGACTAGAACTTAAGTAAATAAACGTTTGTTTGTAGTAAATAATTGACAATTTACTAGAAACTAGATTTACGAAAAAAAAAACTTGTTTGA
Source organism: Sialis fuliginosa (assembly GCA_961205875.1). Taxonomy (NCBI): domain Eukaryota; kingdom Metazoa; phylum Arthropoda; class Insecta; order Megaloptera; family Sialidae; genus Sialis; species Sialis fuliginosa. The sequence continues at coordinate 17,967,244 of OY540812.1, forward strand.
CAATTAAAGCTGTACTAATATAAGTCTGAAGTATCTGCTCAGCAATTTTAAATAGATTTTAATTTTATTCCTTCAGTTTAACGTATTTGCAAGAAAATTTTAAATAAGTCCAAAGCATATTTTTAACAAAGATATTTAGAAGTTTCATATTTATCAAAATTAAATTTTACTTACATTAGAATAAATAATGTCAAGTCAATGAGGTTGAGATTGTAGTCTTTTCTTACTTAACATCTAAAAAAGTTTCCTAATTGAGCTGAAAATTAAATGACATAGTACATAATTGTACAATTTTCATCAATTAGCTATATTATATTACATAATTTTTTATATCGAATTTTTTTATATCTTCAGAATGTAATAGTTATGAAAGCGTTTTCATCATATGTTTAAAACTTTGAGCTTCAAAAGACCACCATTTTTTTCTAAAACTGCTGAACATTAACAGAAACAACCTAATTTTTTTCAAATTGTACTCTATCACTTTTTACACACTGAAAAAAAGCTGATTTTTGATAAATGTATGCAACCGTTCTAATAATAAGGTGAGGTAAGCTACGGTTAACAAAAAATAATAATAAAGTGCAGTTTGAATAAACACAGTTGATCCTTATGTCTGTCTTAAACACTCAAAATATATATTATATTTGTTTTTAAAATAAGAAAAAAAACATTAATGATGGCCTTTATTTCGATCTCTATGCCATTTTCGAGAAAATTCCTGCTTCTTAGAAACTGAGACACACCGTATAAAATATTTTTTGAGCAGCATCATAACTCTTAGAAGACGCTAAATAAACTTAAAAACCAAAAGCCCAACATGAATCAATCACAACCCCACCAATATAACACTATGTAGAGATTGTCGGTGAGGCTCTGTACTACACAAACAGGCCTGGGGCTTCTACAGGCGCGCGCTCGCCGCCCTGTATAAACTCATTATTGTGACAATGCAAATAGACCTCGGGACACACAAATTAAAACTCGATTCGGCTGCGATACCGTTAACACAACATCACCGACCGATCGACCCTTTGTCAGACGCTGGATACATTTATTAACACGTTGAGTACGTAGATGTGTTACAGAAAAATGTTTAAAATTAAAAATTTTACAATATGTATTTATTCATATATGTACCTCCTATTTGAACGATTGATTAAATAAATAAATTAAAAAATTGGTGCACACTTCAACGACCCAATTTTATATTTTTTGTTTAGGTTAATTTTTAGGATTCCGAAGAAACCCTATTAATCTCACTTTGTCGTCCGTCCGTCCGTCCTTTTCACTCAAAGCTAAATAGCTGGTAAACTATATAAGCTAGAAACTTGAAATGTTTACTGAATATGTAAAATGATACCCTCTAGTAAAAGATGTAAATTTATTGAAAAAATAATTTTTCAGGGGGAGCAATAAGGAGCTAAGCTAGGTAAAAAAATATTTATTTTTATACCACGTTAATATGTATAACCAAACAAGCGGAATTTGACCCTTTTTCTAATTTTTTTCTAAATTAAAAATAGTGCTTGCAGAGGGTTTTAAAGCAAATCCAAAAAACAAAAAAATTGTATATCAAAATATAGATCTCAATCAGTAGAATTTGATACTGTTTTTTATTTTATTTTAAACATAATAATGGCACCACCAGGGGGCTAAAAGCAGTATTTTATTTTGTCCCCTCCCCGTCTAACTCTGTAACTACTGGCTAAAAAAAACTGAAAAAAAATTGACTACTTAAAATTTGACTATGTTCGACCAATACTACAATGATATATAGGTCGCTTTTTTGGATCCACACTTTTGTTGTGCAGCTGTTATTTGTAGACTTTTACGTAGTATTTTTGTAAACTAACATTAAAGTTCTTGAATATCACATTTGAAAATTTAATCATAACAGTAAACTTGAAACCCAATTATGTTACACAGCCCTCTTCAAAAATATTTATTTTTATAAAAAAATTCACTGAGTATTAACATATATAAAAGCATTTTGATCAAATGTGTATTTTTGCACTAAATTTGTAGTTATAATTTTATTCGAACAAATAGGTTTAAATAGAGGACCTACCTCGTTTTAGTTTTTGCGCTAGTGAATGGCTAGAATAATTACTGAACGTGTTTTAGTTGCCATTGAAAATTAATTGGCTGTACGAATTTATTATCCTATAATGCTTTTAAAAATTTTATGCGTTACATCAATGTCAAAACAGTAATGTTTTCCAAACAAAACAATTTATTCCCTGTGTCCGATCAATATGGCTTATATTTCTAAATTTTATTGTGCTATAATATAAAGATTTAAAGATATTATGAATAATGTTTATTTTTAAAAATATAATAAGAAACACTGTGTATAAATATATTAATTTATACTTTGTAATACTACGGTATACCACATTAAACTGAGAATATTAGTTAGTATTTTATTATTTTTAGTTTTTTAGGGTTCCGAAGAAAAATAAGAACCCTTATAGTTTCGTTCTGGTAGTCCATCCGTCTGTCTATATAAATTTTATATTGTTTAAGATGAAATGTTGTAAACGGACGTAGAATGATAAACAAAAAACAGAAATAATAAGATTTTTGAAAACACATTTTTTTGGACCCCTTCCTAACATATGTATAGACTGAAAAGTGTACTCACTTTTTTTTACTTACTTCATTGAGGTGTCTTTAGATAGGTCTCCTAAAATGAAACAAAAAATGTCAAATGACATTTTGATTTTAATCCTTCAGTCACGATATATTTGCTTTTCAATGTGGTTATCAGAGCCCCCCCCCCTCATCTAATTTCTAAACTATCGATGCAAAAAATCTGAAAAAACAGAATGTTGCTTTTAATAAGTATTTTCAATGAAAATTATAGTTTATGAAATTGATTCCTCGCAATATCGAAGATACGAGAAGCTTTGTGATCGTTTCAGATTGAGACAAAAAAAATGTTCTCCGATTTCAAAATTTTAAATTGATCTTTCCGCTTCACGCCAAGACAAATACTTTTCGTTCTGTGTCTGTCTGTCTGTCCGTCCGTGTGTGTGCCCGTGTGTCCGTCTGTTCCCTGAATCCTTGTCACACACACATAACTCACGAACCACTGAACCGATATTGTTGAAACTTGGTCGGATGGTTGGGTCTGGCTTGAGGATGGTCTCATTTCAAAATCATGTGTAAGGGGGAGGAGTGACATCCCAAAATATTTATTTTTTTGAAGATATCTCAAGAATGACACATGTTACGTGAAAATTTTATAGAATATTTTTGTAGAGCATTAAATTTCCTATAATATGGGTCTACAACGTTTGTTGTAAAATATTCCCTTACAAAGATTTATCTCAATTTATTTTAAAAATTCGTGTTTTGATTTTCTAAATTGATATTAGCTTGGACATATTAAATGTCATTTTGACGTTTGCATAAATTTAGATTTAGATTGAAATTGTCAAAAAATTAAAAATATACGAAAACATAATCAGGTGCGTTTTAAGAAAAATTTCGAACTAATGTTTTTTAGTAAAATTGTATAAAAATTAAATAGTTAACCAAATCCAATCAATTTATCTAAACACTATCGGTTTTTATTTAAATTGTTCAATAATTAACTACCTTTGGTGAGTTTAGCACGAGGAAGCACTGTGTATTTACTTGGCAGATGGTTTTTTTAAATAACTATTTTTTATAAACCGTTGTGATAATGACTACGGAACTCTACCATGTTCGTGGTAACATGCACTTGGACGTTTTAATTTTTTTATACATGACTATAGGTATTTTTTAAAGGTGAAAATAAGTCCTTTTGAAAAGATACTCTTCATAAACACAATTAATAACTTTATAACTTTTATATTATTAGGTCCCATTTTATGAATGTATATATTCCCTGTTATCAATATTAGTTACTTTTTATCTATCACTCACCTTAAATATAAACGATTTCTTGAAAATTTGATAAAAACATACTTAGAATTCGTTTATCATTAAATTATCGTCACCAATTTTTTTTAAATCATTGCGGTAATAATTTAATTATGACAAAATGTGGTTATAACTGATAGGATTATTCAATGATTATGCACAAAATTCAACAATTAATATAAACATTCTATTTTTAAATTCATATAAAACAATTTTCTACCAAATAGTGTATACTCAAATCGTATTTAAAAATCAAATTTAAATTCCAATGTAACTTTCATGTTTAAAAATATTTGCACTGATGAAATAACAAAAATTAAAGCCCCATTTAAGCCAATACGAGTAATAAAACAGCCGCTCTCCCACAAATACAGACAAAAAAATCAAAATTCATTACGCAAACGATTAAACAGAATGTATATTTGCCGAAAAATCGTGATACTAACAATTTTATCTTCTCTGAAAACATAGTGCCTGCATTTGTGCTCGAACTACAAAGCCATCAAAAATAAATACGCTTCATAGACTTACTCTACAGTTTTTCCATTGTTCGGAATTAATTTGTACTTTAAATAAAACATGTTTATTATATTATTTTTCATCATAATTGACTAATCAAAAGCTTCAATTTTTACTGGAACTAGAACTGAAAAGCTTAATTTGTTCTAAATGTTACCGGCTCCAAAATATCAATTAACTAGCTATTTTAAATGGTGTTACTTAAGTGGATGTTGGAATATCACCAAATTGTTGTAAGTTTACATAAACACATACATTCTTAGTACCTTGGTACAGCAACATTTTTAGTTTTGCCGCCTGCATTATACATATGTATGTGATCTCAGATTAAATATTTCTTTATCTTCCGTCCTATTAATAACTACTTACCCCTCTGAAATGAGTGAGATGTTAGATACTTGTTCTCAGGAAGTCATAAGGAACCCATTGGTAAGTTTCATCCAAATTATAATTTCTGAAATTAACGTTAACTGACACACAAACTTTAAAAAATATATATTTGAATATGAATAAAAAATATTAAAAGAATTTCCATAAAAAATAAAAATGCTAGACGCATATAAAATATAAAATATAATATATATAAAATGTAAATGCTCGCAAAAAACTGTGTTATAAGGTAGGTTTTGCAGTTAATTTTTTAAATCGACATCGTCAGTTACGTGATGTTTGCCTGATCGATATTTTAGGTAAATTTCAACAAACCTTATTGAATGTATCAGTGCAATTCATATTAATCTAAATTTCAATCATGCACCAGACAGGTTATTGTTGAACAAATAGTGCTGGTTATATCAATGTCATAATGTTCGATTTCACTCTTTTTGAAATGTGGTTCTGTAGTACAGATGTTATTTGCCTTTTGTGCGAATATTTTAACAGTAGTAAATCATTGCACTTTATTTAATTTAAAAATATTTTTATTTGCTTTTATAAATTGTTTAAATGCATATATGAACTGCTATTTCATAGCTTTATGTTGCATAAATAAAGAATATTTCCTAATATCGGTTTTAGGTCATAAAATGATAATTGACTTTTTTTCCACTTTCTGATAATCAACTGTTCTGATTTTTTTTATGTTTTCAAGAAATACATTTTAATGAATGATTATTTAATTATACCTAAGCAAAACAGGTATACTTAAAACTTTCAAATTATTCTCCCGATGAATTAAATATTTGCAGTTATCATGTTATGACCAAAAATATTCATGACATAAAATAATATATTCACATTTCCCTACATGTCTCATTAGAATACCACTAATCCATCTGTCAAAATATAATGAGAAGAGTTCATTGAATCGAATGAAAAAAATGATAACAGGGATGCACGATCTATTTTTCAATATAACGAAAATACTGAATAAAATTTTAGATACTCAATGAAACGGACACTTGAGTTTGAAGACTTTTTTTATTAAAACTATAAAAATTATAAAAAAAACTACGTTATACACACCTCTAATTAATTTAATATCTTTTTACGACAAAAATAATAGAAATAAATTAAATGACATGTTTTTTTTAAAAGTCAATTTTGTCCGTTTCATGACACTAGTCGCATTGAAAAGGACAGTGGGTGTGATGAAACGGACAGGAGTACCTAAGTGATATTTGTATTATTACTAATACTATTTGTATATTATTACTAAAATAAGTAATAAGTAATTACTAATTGTAAGTAATTAAGTATACTTAATTTAAAAATTTTATTTCATCATGTCTATTTATTTAATTACAACTATTATATATGTTCCGCAGTTCTTTAACATTTAATTTTTACAATCAACATTACCATAAACGCTCGATTCAATCCACGAATATACCTTTAAAATTATTTGACATACTTTATCTACACAGAAATAAGATTTGTAAAGTAACTTACCATTCATGTTTAACTCAAATATGTATATGCAATATTACATAACTCATGAAACTAGGCAAATTCCATCTTTATAATGTATTCTATTTATTCGTTCGCATAGTTTCGATGGAATAGACATTGTCCGTTTCATTGCGTACCTCCCCTACTTATAAAATAAAAATTCATGTGTTATGTCAAATATATGTGTAGGACAATACTGAATATTTTCAATTATATCTGAATACATAATAACGGAAATAATTATTTGATTGGAGGTAAATGCAATTCTGTTTTTTTTTATATATTATTATTTCAATTACTAAATTTAAAAAAAGATCGTCATTGCTATCCCTAAACATCAAAAATAAACTAGAAAATATAACATCATTACTGACAAACGAAAAACCAAAAACGGATTAGGGTGTATTAGTCTGTTTCGATTCGTTGTCAATCACATTCGACGCAACAATTAAAAAAGTATCAATCATGGCCAGTAATGAAGCACAAGGTAGGCCGGGCAACATGTCCCAACACACACGGTCAGATATAATCGTGAACGTTTGTTAATAAACTCTGCAATGTGCGTGCAATGACATTACGGATCGGGGGGGCTGTGGACTCATTGGCGGCCACCGCACAGGGGATGATGGAGAGATGATGATGTATACCTACCTGTCTGTGTTTTATGTTCGAATTTTGTCTCTATGTGTGTGTGTTAGAGTGGGAATGTTTACATGGGTTTACAATGAGTGACTTGTAATTAGTTTGTTTTGTAAAATAATTTAACAGTATAAAGGATGTCCTCATAGTTTTCGTATTTCTCTCCATGATAAACAGAAAGTTGTTTTTCATATTTTCAGATATAACCTGCATCTATTCTTTTATATAATTTATATTTATGCACAATGATTGAAAAAATAAGGATTTCATATTATATACTGCAATCCAATGAGGAAAATAAATACCAAAAAACTACTTTGCACAAAATTCAAAGGTCAAAAGTTTAAATTTTAAAGGCTATAAAATATTTATTTAATTTTTTATGACAATTTTTTTACATATGATGGTAGGCTTGAGTCACGTTTGACAGTAGTAAGGCTAGTTTTTGTCCGAGTTAAATATGTGCGTGGGGCTCCGAAAAGGACACAAGATGGACTAGGCAGTTGCTGATGAGTCGATCATAGAAGATTTACAAGTACAGGGGAATGGAATTCAATCAATAAAACTATAGGGATACTTCGGATTTGGGTTTGAACATGATAATAAAATGTAGTCATGGGTCACACATATTACCTACTCAAGCGGTATAAGCCGACTTTTTCCTACGACTGTAATAAAAATAATATTTATCTAGATATGTATTTTACAATCAATATTGCTAAAAATTGTTATAAATTATACATTTGTTGATAAACACGTAATTAGGTATTTATATTAAAATGAGCAATTTTAATCAAAGATATAAAAATTCTATTCAAAAGCATGCATAATATGAAAAACTCAATTCATATTTTTATTGCCTATAATATTTAGATTACAGATTGCACACCACTACCCTAATCGCTTTCCCTCCGATCGGGGAATAAAAATTGTATTGACCCCTATGTTTTAACACCATACACCTAACAGATGTTACATATGTCATTACAAATTTTTTTGTTCGTTAATTAATTATCAGAAGATAAAGCTGTTTGAAAATATGACAGTGTCCTAATTTTTGTCATAGTAGAACACATGTAGTATGATTTTAACTATATCTGATATTTTTTTAGTACTGTTAAAATTAATTATTAATTATATCTTCCTTAATATATATAAAGCTCAACGTCTCTCTGTCTGTCTGTCTGTCTGTCTGTCTGTCTGTCCGTTAGTTACCTTATCACTCGAGAACCACTTATCCGATTTACGTGTTTTTTTTTAATTCATAGATACGTTCTCTGGCCAGGTTATAGGCTATATTTTTTTACGTTAGGTAACATAACAACTAAGCAGTGACGATAATAGTAAATCAAGTCGGAAAAAATTTTGCCGTCGGCGCGCTGTTTTGTAATACGCTGCCTAAACCGTTCAATATAGAACAAAATAATGTATTAAAGAATTGTGCAGAATCAAAAGTTCTACAATTAAGTCCGCGACACCATATGTCTAACTTTTATATTTAAGCCACAATTACTGCTTTTATGTTACTAAGAAAACATAAAATATTTGGGTTCTGTTTACGTGGATTTATGACATGCAAAACATTAATCCTTATCGAAATAAATTATTTCATCGTCATTAGTACTTAATGTAGATATAATTTGCCATTTACAGCATCCAATTTGGTCGTATAGTTTAGAAAATATCGAAATATATGTTATACGGGAAAATATTATTCGTGCGATGGTGACCCGTGTATGGCGATGGAACGTACCAACTAGAAGCGCAGGGCAGAGGGAAGGGAACAGGCCGGTATTCTTTTGATTGTCAATTGTTTATTTTGTTTTCAATAATTAACTTTTAAATTTAAATAGAAAAAAAAATTATTTATACTTTTTGTTCTGATTCGTTTTTGTTAGGTAGGTAATTTAAGTGTTATTTGGTTTTTATTACATTAATAACTAATCGTGTTTGTAATTAATTCAACTATATATTTTTTAAAACCTAAACAATAATTCCGTAGTCCACGCGAGCGAAGCCGCGTGGGCCCAGCTAGTATATTTTTATTTAAATATATTATATTTCTATTTAATTAATAAATTAATGAAATATATTCAATCCAGGCATCTGAATCTGAACCCGAATCATATTTTCTGTAAACCTAAATCCATACTAAATCGTTATATTTCCAGATCAGCTTACTTGAACCTAAAACTGAATCTGTTTATTATTAAGTAACCATTTTTTATGAAAAACTGACAAAATGACATTTTTTTACCACTAACCTGTCTTTCATACAGTGTACACATACACGAATAAAGCAGGGTATATTGATCTACATTTTATATTTTATACTACAATATTATAATATTTTACACGCCAATCTACGGGTTAATAAATAATCAGCATGACCTTCCTTCAAAACTAATTTTATCACCACTTTCCCCACCTCTAATATACACTTAATCCAAAAGTATGTAACACCTGTATGTTCTAACATAGCTCAAGATAGGTCAAAGGTTGGGCATCACTGCTCTAGTTAAAACATCGACCTCTATTCATCCGCCTTAGCATCTCCAATATAACGAGCTTTACCTAAACAATAATTACTTCCTCAAACTCGCTAACAAATAATCTTCTTCCCGAACGTCGAGGTCCACCGCCATTACCAGCAATACAAAAGTGTTCCACAGAGCGGATAAACTTTTTGACCCTCCTCCACACCCCTTCCCTAAGCGCTCCAAATCACAATCAGCAAACGCGGCCTAATGACGTGTCACAATAGGGGGCCGTGGGGTCGAAAATCCCCCATCCTGTTTGTACCCCTCCCATCACTGTTACCGTCGCTACGTCGCGTTTGTATCGAGGGCTATAGCTTTGTCATGTGGCAGCTGTGATATCGAATTAATATATGTCAATAGACATAAAGTACTTCTGATTTTTTATATGTTTGTAAGAGTTTCTGATCATTTTTAATCCAAGCAGGTTATTTATTTTTCAGACTACATGATGGAAAAATGTGAAATTCGATAAAAGAGAATATGCAGTACTTTAATAGTTTAATTTAAATTTTAAATGTATCTTGGTTTATGAGTAGATATACCTAAGTAGCATTTTATCAGCATATTCCACCAACATTTTATTATACACTTCAAATGTTTATTTCATAAATGATAAACGAAAATTTTATGAATTCATACTAAACTTACATCCGCAGTAGTCAATAAATAATAAAGAGGGATTAAATGATTCTGTTTTTACAGTTATATCAAATTTTACGGTATAATAATTTATAATTTGTTAACGCTTCTAGTGTTACCAAATTAATAAAATTTTATTTATTTATATATATTATAAATTGTTCGTAATCAAACCAAATTTAAAAGGAGCTAGCAAACACTTTAAAATGAGGTATTAATTGTGTGATAGTATCTATGGATAAGTAATGAAATTTAGAGCAGTGATTCTTCAACACTGTAGGCGACTCTTTTCATAATATCACCACTGTTTTAATACCGTTGGTGTTTACATACCACGCTTGCGCGAAAATTGTCAAACACTTCATGAAACTAAAGGAAAACTGTCAGATAGGTTAGAAGCCTTATTTGAAAGTGCTTGCTAGCTAGCAAATTTTGCTAGTTCGTTTATAATATCGGAAATAAATCTTCTTATGAGGTTTTTAAACAATATTTTCAACTGTGTTATGTTGTATATAGATTTGAGTAATTTAATAGAAAACACGATACCTTATAAATAAATTGTTTTGCTTTAATTTGATTGAAAAACCAATATTTTATAATACTGGTCATATTAGGTCCAATTTTATATATATTTTTTAATAAACAAATCTAAAATAATTGTAAAGCTAAAAATGAACATATTAAGAACCCCTGCTGTAGGGCCTGACATACACGATTTCGTTTGTATAGAATAAAAATGTTTTGTCGTTTGGCAGCTGTGATATCGAATTAATGCATGCCAATAGACAAGGCACTGATTTTGTACCCACTCACAAAACTTTGTAATTATTTTTAATCTAAATAGGTTTTTTTAGAATTGGAATACGAGATTTCGCCAGAGCTTTGTGCTTTGTATATGTGTTTGGAAAGTTTTTAATTCGTTTTTTCCAATGGTAACTGATTTTTTTTATATTGTTTCGTTTCGAACCAAAGTGTAACGTTTTAAAACATTGACAGGCGAATTTTATTTTATGACAGCCAGTTCAATTGAAAGAGAACGTGTATGGAAAACTCGAGGGTTTTAATGAAAATGTAACACAAGGTATTAATTAAACATACTGATTTGATAGTTTTATAATTAACTAAATACATCAAACGATATACATAGGTATGTTTACTTTTTGTAAAATGTTGTATTGACGTGTTGTATTTTGTGATGGCATTACCTACACAAATATTTTCAGTATCATATTCTCGGGACCAATGAATATATGTATATCTACCTCTACGTGCAAGTGTTTACTCGATTAAAACTATTTTTTATATTTATTAATTTTACTAGCGTCTAGTGTTGGAGAAAGAAATAAAAGAGAAAACATACGTTTTTAGAGCAGGGTTGCCAGATTTCTTAAATGATGTGGCAGGAATGGGATTAATTCGTAAAACAATTATATATTTTTAAAGAGGAAAGTCTGTATTTCACAAAAAATCAACTATCAGTGTTAAATACAGATAATTTACTCCCGTGATTGGAAGGGGGGATTTAAATTTTTCAACTTTTAATAACTGTTTTTTATTAATCATTTTTTGCTGTGGAGAAAAATTATTTTTGGAATCCCCTGAATTCAGCAATATACTGTTATTGCTCACAAAATTAAAAATCTTTTGAACAATAATTCTGTATCCGAGTAATACATTACGGTATCGAATGTTTTTAGAGCAGGATATTTAAATGCTTAATCGGGACGCGTGACTAGCTTATCTAACGTGGGACAATCTCTCTCCAGGCGAGAACAGAACAGGTTTAAATGTATGTTTATTTCAAACTAGCGTACTGGACCCGGTGTTACCCGGGTTAATATCTACAAATATATAGTGACCTAAAATATTCAACATACCCAAACAACATGCCCACTCAGCATACCCACCCAACATACCCACTCAATATGATGAAAATAAATATTCATTTTTAATCAGTATATTTCAAAATGTTTGATTTTTAGCATGTGTCAAAAATCATCTAATTGTTCGTCAAAATATTTGAAAGATATACAGATAGTGACATAAATTAAATATAATATTGAATCCGAAAATTCTTGTATATCTATTATAGAATTCTTTATTGGATTATATGAATACCATGTTTTTATATAAATGACAGTTGTATGCTCTGATACTATGGAAACAAAACACGACTTAATGAAGATATCTTGAATCTTTTGATGTTAAATCTTAGGTTTTCATAAAATATTAATAGCCACAAACATGCACAGAAAAATTAACTAACTATCGGTGAAAACCGCATTGAAATCGGTCAGTAATTCCCGACTTTAAAGCCTCATAAAAACGAACATTTATTTTTATATTATAGAGATTCAAATAAGAGGGCTAAAAAATATTTAATGTTATTTATCGATATTTAAAACAATAAAATGTTGGTCAAATGATTTATGTAAAATAATATAAAACATTTTGAAATCATTTAAAGGCCATAGAATTCTAATTTGTAGAGTAGTAATAATTTAATAATAATTATTATTATTTATGTGTATGATACAACGCTTATGTGGTTTATTGTCTACACTCTATATATATGTATGTATGTACCTAAATTAAATTAGGTATCAGAAATGGAGCGCATCAATTTAAAATTCCAGACACATTATAATATGTTTAAATTTAAACTTAATTAACATTATACATACCAATTATTGCAGAAATAATCGCAATAACTACAATGTGTGTACAATGTGATTTGGACAGTTCATTTATTTCATTGATACCCGTATTAAAATAAGCCAATTATTATTATTGTTGCGATTTTCATAGACGGTGAACATAAAATTTAATATTCGAATATTACGTGGAATGAAGTTAGCGTTGTATGAATAATATATGGACTACAAGTTTTAATATTTGATTATATGAGCATATAAACACGAAACTTTATTCTGAATATAATGCAAATGTAAGTAAAAAAAATGACGTGGGAGAGGTTTGTGCATGTCTGATTTTCTAATTACCTAATTTGTTTTTTGTATTAGAATTTAATGTAAAATTAATTAATAAATACAAAGAGCGTTATAGATAGACGCAGAGAAGTATTATTATCGGAAATATGTGTATGATGTTTTCACATTATATCTATTATTTCTGATATCTGAAAATATAGAAGTTAAGGTAGGAATATGTTGCCTCTAATAATAGATATTCTGTCTATGAACATTTCGATATAGGTGTGCTAAGTATATGATCTTTTCTTCTCTGCATGAAATATCAACACGTCTCATCAACAGCAATGTATCTCGACTTTTAGTTTACTGCCGGAAATAAATTTATGATTTCTTCTTACTAGGACTTCACATAGCGACGATAGATATATATCTAGATATAGAGATTGGCGTCCACAGTGGGGGAGGGGGCAAAAGAGGCAATGCCTCCTCCCCTATATGATCGAGAAAATTGATCAATTAATATAATTGTTTAGTAGATACTTACACATTTTTGAGAAGGTAATGAGGTAACCTCTTCGTGTAGTAAGACTAAACAAAATTTGCGCGATGACCAAGAAAGGTCTCGCTTTTTCTTGTCAAAATGATTTAATAATTAAATTAAAGTTATAAAAACATTATTTGTTTACAAGTAGGGGGATACTTGTTAACAACCACTTGGAAAGTTTTCTTCGGTTGCCTATAAGTATTATGTATTGCTCATCAAATGTATTTTTTTTGTAATGCAATAATTTTTTATTATTTTTTATATTTTCTCTAGAATGATGTTTTTTTTTTTAAATTCACATAAGACCGAGACTTTTTATTTGATCTTTAAGCTATCTGCAGGAGATAAGATCCAGAAGAAAATTAAATTATTGTGAGACGAGATAGCTTAATTTTACTAAGACGAGATCAAAGCCTTATTTCTTACTTGTACAAAAATATCGACAAATTGAACTTATCTAGGTACACTAAATGGCAACGATGAATTTATGGAAAGTTCTGGAACAATTTTCGATAGAGTGTAGGAAAATGTATAAAATGATCCAAACATATTCTAAACAATATGATAATATTAAATTCCGTAAACACACCATATTTTATTCACATTTTAATGGACGACTATTTAGTACACAAAGATACACAATTAAAACTAAACGTTCCAAAAGGGCGGCAAATATTGCGTAATTAATTAAGCTGCTATGGACCCATTGTCACATTCCGCTCTCAGGTGATAAATGGTCATGCGTGGCGGCACTGCTGCACGAAAGCGCGGGATTATAAATTAGATTAAAAAATAAATTTTTAACAGATATTTATGATGTTTTTGTAATGCAGTCTAAGTTTATTACAGAAGCTTTTGTTTAATTTCATAATTGATTTATAAAATGGTTTTCGTGAAATGAATATGTATGAATATTTTTATACGATGTTGAATGTGTGGATTTAAAATAATTGAAAGTAATAATATTTTTCTTTTATACAAGTAGGATTTGTAACCTTTTTTCATAATTGTATAAATTAGTATTTATTCTGTGGTTAAGGATGAGTAACTCAATTTAAATACTTATCTCGTATTCCCTTTTTGTGTCATTCAATTTAAATACAAGTTCAGAATTTTTAAATTTTATAATGTCTGAAAAATTATCTTCATTAAGATTTCATAAAACTTTATCCACAGACAATTTTTCTGAGAATATGCTCGTTTTATTTTAAAACATAACGGAAACGATTAAAAATAATTATCTAAGAAGTGGATATTTCTTGGAATTTTCATTTTATATTTTTTTTTTCATTTTTTTTTATTAACAAACAGAGCAAGCACAAGCTTACACCTGACGTATAATTTTTTAAAGGCAAAATGAAATTATTTTTATTCATCAATTTTAGAAGCTTTTATTATATTATTTTCTTTGAAAATAATATTAAGTAATATTTTATTTATTTGAATAAGAAAAAATTATAATTACTTATAATATATTTATTTGTCCTCTTCCCAAAGTCTATTACTTCTGTCTTATATCAATTATTGTTCTTGTTTTTAATTTTAAGAATAATCTACACTGTATTCTTTAAATCAGTTAACACCAATAATATAAGTACAATTAACTTATTCTATCATTGTCTACATGTATATCTAAAACTTTAATTTCAACATTAAAATTTATATAGGTACATTTTTATAGAAATTAATAATCATATATTTTTATTAGAAATAATGTATAAAACAAAAATACCTACCTTACTAGGTCAGAATTCCATTTTAATAACATCAGATACAGTAGGCCTAATAAAGTATTAAAGTTATTATAACTTTTTTTATAAAGAATTCTGTTTAAAAAATGCAACACATTAATGATATCATCAGACACATTAATCAAATATACAAACTTAATTTACATGTCTGAAAATAATAAATTACACAAATAAATACACACATTCCATAAACAACATGGTCTTTATTTCAGTTTTATTATAATTTTATTACTTGAAGAAAATTTTCATTTTTAAAATGGTACACCGATGACCCATTACTATAAATATATCATTATATGTATATGTTCATTGTTCACTTAAAAACAAGTGATATACATTTGAATTATATATTTCAACATTTATTTTAAATGGCATTTTAATTATTACAACGCATGATTTAGCTGGACGCGTCATCTGCCCAAACGTTTTAATAATTAAATAGGAAATACATTAAGTGAGTTATTATTGTTGCTGACCTAGTTTATGTAATTTATTTTTGATATAAAAGTCCAATTTTCGTTCTATCGATTAGTAAATAAATGAAAACAACCGTTATTTCAGTAGAGTCAAGAAATTTAAAAATACAAGCTCAGCTTTTGTTGATAAAAATATCTACCATGGGAGCCACAGGACTCTCTTATACGTAATACTGACAGTGAACAATATACGTAATTCTTATTTTATTGAAACATATTTCTGACGAACTAATAAAGGTTAGAATAAAATGGGTAGAACATAAATTATAGATCATATTTTTTACAACATATATCAAATGAATTTTTTTGAATATGAAAAAAATGTTTTAGATAAGAATTGTCGAGTATATTTTTCTCTAATTCGCACTGTTTCCAAAATAATTAGAAAAATTCAATTAGAATCCTAGAATTAGTTTTTAAGCTATATACAATTATTGATTGTTAATATTAGGGTAAGCATGTATGAAAAATTTACGATTTTCTTATAAAAATAGGTACGGTCGTATTTGTAAAAATTAAAAAAAAATCAAAGGTATAGTTGTGATAATCATCATGTGGCGTGTTTGGGGGTTGGGAGCTCTAGATAGAATAAAAGTTTGGGACCCACACAAACTTCGCCCCCACCCTTTTTACCTTGGAGCCTACTGGACAGTAGGAAATTTAGACAACTTCACCGACAAGTATAAAAATTGGCAAATGGTGTTTTCTATTCAAAATTTTGAAAAATGAAAATGACTTGATTTCAAAATAAACACGGCGAAGCCGCGGGTAAATGAATATCAACAATAATGTCTTAGCAGCTTATTTATAAATAGCCAAAATTAATATTTACAATAGTTTTTATATGTCACAAAATTTGATTAGATTTCATTGTCCCAGTAATAATTTACATGAAACGAAAACTACTTCTATGATAGACATAAATCAAATACAGTGCTAAAAATAACATAAACAGATATCCAGACCAACAAGTATTTCAAAACAATAATCTACCTCATCACGAAATCACACTCCCGGTCATCGGGAGTACATTTCTGGAGTCAAGTTTAATTTCACCGTTCATTAATCTAAAGCAGTGTTCATTGAACGACGACACAAGCCGAATGGTGCTCTCGTAAAAAACCGATCGGATATTTTACATTTTCCGTCTGATTAATCTATCGAGATGCAAATGGCATTGTGATTCCGTTAAACAAATTCCATTACACTTTTTTCTAATGGCGGTGAGGAGGAAGCTCATCGAGAGAAGGGTGGTATATTGATTTACGTGCCTGAGAATTTTAACATGGCAAACGTATGATTTATTGAAATAATTTATAATGTTGTTTTTTTTTTAGTTTACCATTGTCTTCATGCAAGAAGAGGACGATGCTTAAGTCGCATGGTCAATGTTGTATTGTATTTTATGCTAAGCATCTTTCAATAGATTCGTAATTGTAAAGAAAAATAAGTTTATATTTTTATTTGTTAGCAGTAGGTATAGCCAAAAAATCATTTGTTTAGTAAAACTGAAAAAAACTGAAAGTTCAAAAATTCGTTTCCTTTTTGTTTTAAATACTAAACAAAGTTTCCTCGTATTTTGAATTGAGCAACCGGCTGATCTATATACAACCTCACCAAACTGTGGTATTAGTTAGTTATCAAAACATGTTTAATGTCATTACCCAGTCTCTTGATCCTTACTTAAACTAAAAAAAAGTTTCATTGAAGTTTTCGTATTTAGTTGGAAATAACTAATAATCAGACAAACCAAAAGATCAATAAAAATCTTATACAATTAGTGTACATTATATTGCTTGTAAAACAACATATAGACTTTAAAAAGCACAAAAAATTCACATTGTATAAATAGAACTTAGATTTACATATAAATAATTACTCTATTTATATTATATTATATTAGATTCAAAATGTCTGAGTATTTCCTGATGGAGCATTTTTAAAAATAATTTCAGAGTCACATCTATTCAGATATTTCAATAGACATCTCGTTTTATGTTTCTACAAGTGATTCTCAAACTTTTTTGGATGACAGCACCTTAAAATTAAATTTTTGAAAATGCACTGCTATAAATTTTATTTTCTACAAGAAACGTAAATTTTAACATTGAATCGCGACACCTTTTTACGCCTCTTCGGCACCATGGTTTCCATAGCACACAATTTGAGAACCACCTATTAATATTTTAAAATGTTTTAGATGCATCACAACAGATAAATTCGACAAAATGTGTATTTTTCTCTGCCATCAACATAATATTATGATCTATCAAAAATAAACAACAATGAAGTCCCAAATCCATACACAACTCACCACAGGCTGGACAACTATTCCGCATGGTGTTTCACAACCGCACTTTCGCGATATTGGAATGGGACAAGAGATGACGAGTGAGTATGAGGAATGGTGAGGGGGGTATTGATTTACGTGACGGAGAATTTTAACGCGCGCGACACTCAAATGATTTATCGGCGAACGTTTGTAATCAGATTGCTCGAGCCGTGTCGCTATTTGTTAGACTCGTGAAAATATAGATGAATAGCCGCTATTAGTGGTCCATTGGCTGATTGGTTCATTTATATTAAACACGGCTGCAGTGGCGGATATCTCACGGGGTCGTTGGTATATGTGTAGCATTTGCACTAATCACCAATGAATCTTCTAATACAGACTTTCATGGACGTTGTCCATGTTGGCTTTAACTCAATAATGATGTCCATGTTAGATTAATTTCAACGTTTCTTCTTCAGAAATGATTCAAAGTTCAAAAGGACACCAACCCTGTAATCAAGTTAGAAATCATTTAGACATCTACTGTAGCTTTGAAACGAATATTTTTTGTTTTATTAATCTTCGCTAATCAAGTCTGGCTGAGGGGCTACGCCCGATGGCCAATAACTTAAATTTAAAAAAAAAATCTTCGCTAAAAAATAGACACATTTACAGCTTACATTAAGACTAAAATCACCAAATTTACATCTCTCTTGCCGAGTTTCAAGAACGACAGATATAACTTTTGCACTGTCAGTTAAGGACTGTGATTGGTCAAATCTAAAGTTAATATTTTGAGGTAAACTATAGACATCTGTTGTTTATAAAACTTGGCATCTAAAAAAAGTAGCATGGTACTCATGGTAGGTTAGATAAAATAACTAATTGTATAAATATTTGATTGGAAAATTGGTAAGAGAAGAATATGAATATGTTTATTAAACGGTTTGTCTTAAAAAATGTATGTGCCCCCCACGATGATACACCACTGTACGACTCATGGTGTTATAACAGATTCAGAAGTGCGTTTCGAATGGATTAAAAGGCTTTGAAATTATGTACGCGCAATTTAAATTGATAGATGTATTTTTATTTTTTCATCTCTATATGTGTTCGGAATGAGTATTTATTGTCACATAGGGGAGTAACATTTGTTCATTTTTTAAATTGTTTTATTTGCTTTTTCGTGAATTTGTAAAGTGATTTGTTATTAGAATATGTCACCCCCATTCCGATACATCCACTTATGTAAATTGTGGCAAGGAATAAAATTTCATCAAATTAAAAGAGGAGTCTACAGGGTTAATTCATTAAAAATATAACTAAATAAATACCTAATAGAAAAAACGTTAAAATTATTTTTTTAAATAAAAAAATAAATAAATTCAATATAAATTAAATGTGTCTCGGTCAGTAGAGAAATTATCGAAAAAAATTATTCTTTCCCTATTGACGAAAAAAACTACCTTTAATTGTTTATGAAAACCATAATTATTAATCAATCGTAAAAATCTTATGTACTTCGATGTAAAATCTATCTAAGAAGTTACAGTTAAAATTTCAAGTCGATCGGATGAAAAATGGCCAAGATACGCTTTCCGCAGTTTTTAAAAACGTGGTTTCGATAAAAATGAGTTTAAAGTTTGAAAACTGTTTTACTACTAGCAAACGTCGACATTAGTTCCGACCTTTTTCGAGACTTTTTCGTTCAGAGACACTTTGGAAAGCAGTGGCGTAGCAAGGGAGGGGGGGGGGTAAGGGGGTCTATCATGCCCCGGGCGTTACTTACAGAAGGGCGCCAAATGGCTCTGAACCTTTTGAACCGCATAGCATAAACACAATTTACAAAGACCAGAATAGACCTTTTTTTTTTTTTTAGTCACGCCAATTTCAATTCAAATTTATTATTATTATTTTTAAATTATTTTTGGGGGCGCCAAAAAGATATCGTGCCCCGGGCGCTAATTATGCTTGCTACGCCACTGTTGGAAAGTGAGCTTTAAAAATAAATAAATAAATTTATAAAAAATATATTTGACTAGTAAAGTTTAAACTTTAACTATATGAAAGTTTATTTATAAAACATTAATTTGCGAAAAATAGAGCATACTTGAGACGTTACCCCCATCAGATCAAAAATACGACAAAGTTAAACTACAAATTGTATATATTTCGCTATCTCCCGTCACACAGTATACATACTATGTATAAATTAACAATTTTATGCATTAACAAGGATCCTGTAACATTTTCATGTTTTCATAATTCTACATGCATGACGTGATTTAAATTGTGAATTGTTTATGCCCAGTTCAAGCCGTGGTAATTAAATCATATTTTGTTATGGTTTATGTATGAAAATAACAAACGTGTAATCTATTTTATATGCTATAAAAATGTTAATGAAAACAAAACATGTCTAGTCTTTTGAAGTCCGCCACATTTCAAATGGAAGCAAAAAACATTCTACGAATTTTCAAAATGCAATTTAAAACGATTATAATACATATATTTAAACACTGTTTGCCTTCTAAACATCAGTTTGAGAATTTAAGTATCCGAAAATATAATATTTATTATTTAGATGTAGTATTTTGTTAAATTACCTATACCTATATGTTTATTTTAGAATAATTGATAATAACTATCTTTACATAATTATTTTTATACAGTATTTTTTAATCTAATTTTAAGGTTCAATTGTATAATAAGTATAATTTTTTTAATTATAGCATTTTAACCAA
Organism: Sialis fuliginosa; assembly: GCA_961205875.1. Lineage (NCBI taxonomy): Eukaryota > Metazoa > Arthropoda > Insecta > Megaloptera > Sialidae > Sialis > Sialis fuliginosa. Next base: position 17,988,106 of record OY540812.1, read on the forward strand.
ATCCGAGCAACAAATAACTATTTAAATGTGCCAGTTTTTTTCTAGCTCCAGTTTCCAGTTCGACTCAAGTGATTGAAACGTCTGGAATAATAAAGAAATTATATCTATATTAGTTTAATGCCCGGTATTATAAAGGACCTCGTAAAATTTGCTAGCTTGCAAGCATTCTCAAATGACGTATTCATTCTGTACTAGTAATAATATAATAATAATATTATTATTTATTATATTTGAATCGCCCAACAATGAGATACAAATGGTCAAAAAACAATACATAAAATAATTGTATGATACGAGTACATTAAAATAATTAAACAAAATATATAATATAAATAGTTACACAAAATACTATACCAGATGAGGTGACAGTTCTGAAACAGAAACAAATCACACAAAAACTAATTATAATTAAATAATCACATCTATCAAATTATACGATGCTAAATTTATTAAATGCCTATGTAATAATTTTTAAATTTATTAATTTAAGTATTTTTCTTTAAGTTTAAAGGTAACTGGTGGTAGATTTTGTATCCTGTATAAATTGGTCACTTTTCAAAAAAAGTTGTTCTGTATTTCAGAACCATGTCACCTCCTCTGGTATTATAGTGTTTAACATCGTTATTATTTCTTCTGAAATAATCATTTATGAACATTATTGAGAGAAGTTCGTAGATACATATACCATATATTGTTAATATTTTATTTTCATTAAAACAGGTATAAGATTCTCTATAGTTCAAACTAAATATGATACGAAGGATTATTTTCTATATTATAAATATTCTATGCATATCACCAGAACGTCCCCAAAAGATTACTCAATATTTGAGTGTTGGATACACATATCCATAGTATACATCATTAGGTTTTTTACGTCAAAGAAGTTATTTTTTAATAATTTTATGTTATAATAAAAATAATTCAATTTTTTACAAACTAGGTTTAATTGTTGAATCCATTTAAATCTATGGATTAGCTATGGAATTTAGACCAGTGATACTTCAACTAGTTATCACAGTTGGCGACTTTGACCGTACAAAATAATGTTCATAATATCACCACTGTTTTAATACCGTTGATGATTACATACCACGCGTGCGCGAAAATTGTCCAACATTTCATAAAACTTAAAGAGAACTGTCAGATACGTTTGAAACCTTTATAATACCGGACATAAGTAACATTACTAATGATATTTCTATGTCTATAACTTTGGCTGGTGTAAACTTTAAATATAATTAAAATGTAATAAATAACAAAAAGGTACAAATAATGATAATCTTATCATTTTATCATTGTTTAAAAAGAAAATCTTATTATACACTTCATGAACACTTTATAAAATATATATATACATAAATATCAAAAGTTTCAAAGTACATATTCACAAAACAACAAAGTTACTACCACTTTATTATTAAGAAATAATGATAAATGAGATCTCCAGTTGGCAGAAAAAAATTGATCTCGGATGAAAAATCGTCAGTTTGTATCACGACAGACGTGCAAAAATAATAAATGATACTCAACAATGAATACATAATTGACATATGAATTTGCAACAGAGTTCACCATTCCAACAGTGTAACAGCTTGTGACAATGTGGAGCTGTGCATGCAACCCCCACCCCCCACCCATCCTTAACACCGTCACATCGAAAAACTACATACATTCAAAAGCAGGGCCGTTTCTAGTTTATCAACCGCCCGAAGGTAACATCGATGGAAAATACAATATATTACTTTTGCCGTAAAATTTATATTATTAATAAATACAACAATCTCAGTATCTGCTATGTGTCCTCGCCAAAAATATTGTGTGCCAATAATTAATGGTACGATATAAATCAAAATTCAACGCCATAATGTTCGTTATGCGTTAATATAGAAAGATAAATATTAATTGTCACTGTTTAAGCATGGATTATGTATTCACAACAACAAAAATATTATTTAAACAAAAAGAATATACATAATAAGGGTCCATTTAGACTATCGAGCCGGTCTCGGGCCGGTCTCGCTTCAGTCAAATATTCAATATAATAATACTGTATCGGAGCATGACTGGACCGAGACCTGAGCGATACTTACAGTGCTTTCATTGTTTATTGTTTATTCATATTTGATTGGAGCGAGACCGGCTCAATAGTCTGAATCGACCCTAAATATTTCTTCTTATGGGTTTACAAGCTAAATTTGTCTCAGTCTGTAAGAAATTGATATATTTATTATTTAATTTAATTTTAGTTAATTGTAGTAGTGTGTTCTAAGAACTCTCGGTCTAAGAAAATTCTGTTCATATACATTGATAAAAAAAGCATTATTTCATTTACTTCAATAACCTACATGGAGGTTTATATTTATTGAAGTGCACATCAAATCGATTATGGTTTTGTCGAATTATGGCGGTTTTTAAGCCGGAAAACACGCTACCTGTAGCGTGTTTTCCGGCTTAAAAAATGTAAATAAAATGTAATAAATCAACATTAACTTAACCTATTATCAGAATAGAAACATATTAAAACTGATAATGAGTCAAATTAAATAATTTGATTTTTAATTTTTAAAAAATCTATCTTGTAATATTGACTAGTTTATTATAAAGACTTTTTTACAATTTACAATGATTAAATTGTTTATCTTGAGTTTCTTTACAACAGCAGTAAAAAAATAGCAATTCTATTATGCATGAAAGGGGTGTGCATTTTATGACCAAGCCATACTATTTATTTTATCATTACATTAAATGGCTGAATAAAGATGTTTTTTCAAGGATTCTCTATAAGAAAGTTTAAATAAAAAATCAAAATTGTCGAAAAACACTACTAGTGGGTTTCATTATAAAACAAAAATAATCTGGATTAATTAATCGGTTGTTTACAATGGTTAACAGTATTCCTGAACTTACATAGTATCAATTATTAAAAAAATCACAAGGTAGGTACCATATGAGTCCATCCATTCTTTTAAATTTTTATTATATTATACATTTTTTATAGCTTAACATGAGACAATGCGAAACTAATATTAAGTAAATTATCGATCTTTTGAAATCGAAATTCTCGTCTCATGAAAATTTTACAAAATCTCATTTCTATGAATTAAAATATTTTTTATTTTAAACATACCTATGGTAAATATTCTTCCATTGTACATTTTACAGCCATCAACAAACCTAGCATTACGTTATAATTAACTATCTCTTAACCCTTATCCTGTAACAAAAAAAAATTACACATTCTGTCTTTTGAGTAAATTTTGCCCAACACAATTTTATTTTTTTTATTTACAGTTTTTACAAGTTATTTCAGTAAATGAATGCGTTTTGCATATAAATAAATTACACGAAGTACATTTTGTAGCATATTTAGTGCTATTAGATAGGTTTGGGCACATGTGACAACGTGCTCTCTTTAAATTTTGTTTATATTGAGGCTGTATAATGTGTACAACCTCTTTGGCCTTTGAGCTATGTGGCTGGGATGTTCGCTGTTGGATTTCATCATGAACTAGATCTAGCCCCAATTGCTCTAGATAAAGTCTACGCCGGAAATGTTTTTTCTTATTCCATTCTGGATTTATTAAAGTCCAAATCACGTAGGCATTATAGGCAGAAATGTCAAGCATATTGCTGAAAAGAGCCATAGGCCATCTATTGGTCTTTCGCTTACAACTATAAGTTCCAACCAATTGGTCCAAAGTATCCACTCCGGCCTTGGTCGCATTGTAAAATTCAATGATTTCAGGCTTTTTCAGGGGGCTTTCTCCAATTTTGGTGTCGTGGTGTAATGTACTTAGAAGATAGACACAGCGATTTTTTTTGGCACATATGCAACTAATCAACACAATAATGAATAAAAATTCGCGCACTTTTACAATAATGGACCAAATAAAAAAAAAAAGTGGAAGCAATTGTAGATATGACCACTAACTTCAATACTTTTTACTAATTGCTTCTTTTTTTGGGGGGGGGGGGGGGTACGAATATTTTTTCTGGTGATAATAAAAACAATGAAACAAAAAGTAACGGTCAATTCTTTTTGTAACGACAATTAAAAAATTGCATTGGGCAAAAAATGCCCAAAATACAGAATTCGTTTATTTTCCTCTAAAACCTTCCCTGAAGGACCCCAGAACTAATTTTTCTGCATATTGCTTATTTTGGTCAAAAAAGTAATTGTTAAGAAGTTTCAGATACATACAATAAGATTTGCGCGAGTTTTTTAGATGCCAACATGTATTTTGGGCAATAATTGCCCAAAATACAGGATAAGGGTTAAAACCAAAACTCTCAACGAGACATAATTAAAGATAATATCGTTGATATCTCGTCTCGTCAAAATTAAGTTGGTCTCGTCTCAGCGTAAAGTCCTAGTATTTTTTAAATAGCAAACTAGAAACACAAATTCAATGTATTCCACATATATAATCGTAATTTACACTTTTGAAACTAAACAATCAATAATTTTAAGTGCATTTATATTTTAAAGTCCTAATACGCGCCCCTGTACATAAATATAACATATACATCCCGCCGGCAGAATTCACAATATATATTTTCCACCGCCCCCCCCCCCCCCCTGCAGAGTAAAACTCACGGACCATATTCCGCCTACCTCAAACTCCAGCTCTGCAGTGCTCGATGTACACATTTGTATTTTTATATTAGATTTTTAAGAGTTTGGGGGTTGGGAAGCTGAACGTATATGCTTTAAATATATTATTTTCAATACGGTACCTGTCAAAACAGAAATGTTTCCATTGTAAAGGAAGTTGATTTTACTAAAATACGATATATGACGCGAATGGTTTTGAAATATATTTTGATTAATGAAAATTTCTTATTCTAGTAATGGAAGTTCAAAAATTACTATTTTAGGTAGAAATATAAAAAGCGAAATTATGTTTATTATTTTAGTAATACATTTTGCAATAAATCATTTGTATATTATTCAATTATTACCATATTGTATATGCATTAGTAAGTGACTAAAATAATAGTAAATAACTAAAAAAAAAGTAAATACCTGTCTATAACATAGAATTAAAAATTAAAAGAGATGAATGTAACAAATATAATTTTTTGATAAATATTAATGTAATTTGTTATTTTTAATTTAAAAAAAATACAAAAAATTAATTAATATTCATCTCGAAACTCGTATAGACTTAAAAAATTCTTACGATTAGCATAAGATGCCATTACAACATAAATCTAGAGTAATAATTTGTAAAATGTTAAACTGACTATACATTGGTCACGTTCACGACTGACCAAAAACAGTGAACAACGAGCTTTGATTGGTTGATTTATGGAATTTCTGGTTGATTGTACCAGAAATTTAAAGAATGTCATTTTTTAAGCGTGTAAGGAAGTGAGACAGAAGTAACCATAAAGAGATAGAAACTATTCCATCGTACTAAATCACATTCATTTTCTTTTCACTATATAGGAATTGAATGCTCTACAAAAAAGATTCCATAAAATTTTCACGTTTCGTGTGTCGTTCTTGAGATATCTTAAAAAATATATTTTTTGGGATGTCACCCCTTCCTTTTACACACGATTTTTATGATTTTGAAATGGGACCGCACTCAACCCAGACCCAACCAACCAACCAAGTTTCATTAATATCAGTTCAGTTATTTATGATTTATGCGTGTGACAAATATTCAGAAGACAGACAGTCAGGCATGAAACAAAAAATGTTTGTTTTGACCTCAAATGAAAAGATCAAGTTAAAATTTTGAAATCGGAGAAAATTTTTTTTGTCTCATTTTAAAACGATCAAAAAGCTTTTCATATCTTCGATATGGTGAGGAAACAATAAATAAATTGATATATTATGGAACACAAAAAAGCATGTTGTTTCAAGATAATCGCCGCTATAGCCTTATTGAGAATATTATTGCTGATGTACTAAATTATATACATAATAATTAGTTTGAAGTTATTAAATATCCCATAAATATTTAAAACATTATTAAATCAAATTTGACAATGTCAAATAATTCTACAACAGTTGAACGTACAATGGATGAAAATGTTTTCGTATGATCAACCACGTAATACTGAAGTATTAATCTCGGTATATATAATTAAATAATCCTCTCAGACATTTCTCTGTGCTAGAGACAAAAGCATTCCAGTGATTTCTGAGGGACTTGTCGTAGAAACCTACCAATTAATTATAACATAAGTAAAGGCATCTTTAACTATTCCCTCGCTTAATATATAACGGCCATAATAGAATTACTTGTTAGACTTAGGCCACGTTAATTATAAATGTTCCTTATGCGTATGTATGTATGATGTATTAACAGGTATGCGGAGATTTGATTTTGATGAATATATGGCAGATTCTTATTGAGTAACTTTTATTTAAACATATATATTTTATGCTTGAACGAATAGAGCTACTATATTTAACAATTTTAGATCATAATCACAATCTTTTAGTATGATAAAACTCAAACTCAAAAGTACCGCATACTTACACTAAAATAAAGAATTTATTGAATTTACCTGCAAAAAACTTTACACGGACATATTTTCGGAATTTTTTGTGAGGGAGCTTCAGCCCTCCGAATATTTTAGTCAAATTCAGTTTTTATAATATTTAATATCTTCAGATACAATTGTGACACAGTTATGAAATTTGATAACTGGTTTATTATTAATAAGTGTTATCGAACTCCAGTATTAACTAATTATAATATATACCAGGATTGTATGAGGTGAGTGGGCCCATCGATATTTGTTATATCTAGTTATTTTTTGTTCTTTAATTTTTTCTTGAGTTGGACACTTATATTAAATAACATGACACAAAATACATATAATATACTTTGCTCATTTATCATATGATCAACTGTTAGATTTTGATCTGGAACAAATTCTTAATAATACCAGGCATAATAAACATGGATTGCAAACCAACCCGTACGTATCAAGGATTTCCACCTTCACACACTTGTATATCATATTGACTACAAAAAAACATTGCTTTAATTATTGTTTTTTTCTTTTATTATTAAGTACTAACAAAATAAATTAATACTCAACCAACCCTTTAAGATAAATACCTAAGCTTGTTAATTTATAATCAATGCAATTAACAATTAAATGCCATTTAACATGTCTAGGTTGGGAATCCCTCATATCTCTGGAAATGTGGATTTGCTGACCCATTTAATATTTTTTTACTCATTTAAGTTAGTATTTTACGCTCTTAAAATTTCTGACACCCAGTGAAATCAATAATTTATTGTAGTTTGTATAAATTAAAGTCAAATATACGCCCCTTTAGTTAATTAAATCAGAAACGATTTAACATATAAAGAGGGACTACCCCTAAATAAATTGTGTTAACCAATGTATTATTTAAATTGATACTTTAACCAAATAAATATATATTTATTAGATATCAATAAAATTCTCAGACGCCACTCGTTTAAGATAAGATTTGACAATATTCTTTAAAAACAGTTATTTATCGCAACAGTATTCTATAAATAATTGAAAACCAATTTGACGGATGAAACGTACGATTATTTTCGCAAGCTGTAGCCAATGAACTGTGAAACTAGACGATATTACGTATCGATAAAACTACACTGCCTTCGTGACACGAATGTTAAACCGGTTGCATGATCACTAATTATAATACCAATTTAATTCTACTATACGTAGGCTGATCTTGTATTACAATTTATCAATCGATGCTATGAGAATTTGTTATTATTATCATTTTATTTATTGAGAGAATATAATAGATATATTTTACGAAAGTCTAGGCAATGTGTATAGGTATATTAATATTATTGCATTGAAACCGTAGGTACAATATATAATTTTTTAACCTATTTTCTCAAATCAAATTTCTTATTATTAGTCTCCCTTTGTTTCTATATATGTACGTTTATCTTTCACATGCATATACGGGTTAAATAAAAAGTAAGGAACATTGATTATATAGTTTGAACCTAAAGCAACATAGGGTTCCACGAGAAATTGTAATGAAATTATTGTAGTATAATATTTATCAGAGTTCGTTCTGTTATACGAGTACATGATATTGGTCTGGGTGTAAAGTATGGGATTAATTTTTAAAATAAATAGAAAAAATATCATGTTTTCTTTACAACGGATTGAAAAACAAAAAAGGTCTTACTTATACGAAGGAATTGGGGGGGGGGGAGATATAAGTTAAAAAAAATACCTGTGTAAAGGATCCCTCAAACATGAATTATTTCAAGGGTTCCACTAGAGTAAAAAGAATAAAAAAAACGCTGGTCGAAGGTGTTTACTTTTTGAAAAAATATTTTCTCCAAAACTTTGGTTATTTTTTCACGATGTTTTTTTTTTCGTTTTCATGTGTCGTCATACTTCAGAGATATGGCGTTATTGGCCTGATTTTTTTAATAGCAGCCTATATTTTTTGTTTCACCATTAGTTACTTTGTATTCTTTATTTATTTACTGCATTCTCTTTTCGATAAAAATGATTTTTACTTTTTCTGAAAAAATTTTTTTAAAGATAATATTTTAGGCTGTATATACCTACAGAATGTATTCAGAATACATGTACTAAAATTATTTATAAATACTAAATTATATTTACGTGAATTATTCAATTATTATTATTAACACTATATATAAAATAAAATAAATATGTTAATTACGTCAGTAAAAAAACATCTGCCAAGAAAATGCACAGTGCTTCCTCATGCTAAATTCACCAAAGGTAGTTAATTATTGAACAATTTAAATAAAAACCGATAAAGTGTTCAGATAAATTGCCTGGCATTGGTTAACTATTTAATTTTTATACGATTTTACTAAAAAATATTAATTTGAAACTTTTCTTAAGACGCACCTGATTTTTCGTATATTTTTAATTTTTTGACAAATTCAATATAAATCTAAATTTATGCAAACGTCAAAATGACAAACAGACAGACATAGAATGAAAAGCGTTTGTCTTGACCTGAAACGGAAAGATCAATTTGAAATCGAAGAACAATTTTTTTGTCTCATTCTAAAACGACTACAAAGCTTCTCGTATCTTCGATATTGCGAAAAAGCAATAATTTTATATTACATATTTTAAATTATAACAAAAATATTAATTATGATTCATGCAGTCATAATGTAGCATATCATCTATATGTATAGCTTTAATTCCCATCGAATATAACGGTGTTCGTTAGTTTTGATAAAACAAAATTCCTGTAATAAAACCTTTAAAACATAATAAAGGCTTTTATTCGAAACCTAACCTATACACATAATGTTTATTTTACAGCTTTAATTTCGCAAGACACAAAACATTTATATCTGCATCCTAAAACATACATAGACTAAAAACACATTAAACACAGTGGCGTTAATACATAAAAACCTTGCTGAAGAGTCTACATATATTTTACCTTTCATCGTACTGTGAAAAAATGTATCTGCTAATGTTTAAAGTTTTGGATATGATATAAACTGTTACTTATAGCTTCTAGATGTAAATTTTATTTTCTTGGCCATTATTTTCTCATAAATTGTATTCCATATCATGGCTTTTTAGGAAACCCTAAAGATATATTATAATATATTACCTTCAACAATTTAAAATATTTATTTAATTTTGTTGCCCATTGGTATAGAATGTACAGCCAAACATACGGGTGTTAAGAAATTAATATTTATTTAAAGATCACTGAAGGACTAATACATCTTGTATTATACATATTCATTTAACTACCTAGCATTACAATTATTATCAGTCCAGATGTGGTATATTTACCAAATTTTAAGTTGTATAACTTACAAATTAGATTTTTCTCATGTGTTTCAACCAAATCAAAAATAATAAAAGGTTATTTTATATATATTTTTGGTATATTATTAATAGCAGGTATTATAAAGATTTTTTACGGGTAACTGAATTTTGTTATATTTTCTATGGATTTTCATATTTGTTTAAACTAAACTATAAAATTAATATACTATTCACAGCTATCATACTGAAAATACTTCGTTGAGTGACTTTCGTTACATTTTTATGGTCAGAACTAAATTCTTAAAATTATCTGACATAAATTTATGATTAAAATTATAATATAACAATTAATAACCTCCTTTGAAGTAAACCGCAGTAGATGTCAAGTACATATTTTACTTCAAAAACAAATATTAAAACCTCAGTTTCAACAGATTTAAATTTAGTATAACTTATAAGGTTTAAATCTTCAAAGATGAACTTGAATAAATCCATACTTTCTACGAGTAAGTGTAACAAAATAACATGACGTATGCCCAGAAACCAATAAACACTATACAATTTTACTATTTTGAAAGATATTTTAAGAGCGTTATATTCTATGAATACCATAATTTTTTAATGGTAGTATTTTAAAAATATAAAATAAATAAACATGTCATTGTTGCGACCCCGTTTGCTCCTATACACACGACGTCACTGTAGAACATCAGCATATACGGACTAAAACACGTTTAATACCATAAACTATTGAGATTCTATAACGCTGTTCATTGTTTCGGTAGTATTTTATAGATATGGGATCATAAATGTAACAAAAGCGAGAGTTATTATCTAGTTTAATGTGAAACAGGGGTGCATAATGTAATATGAATATGAGGACCTATATTAAACGCTATATAGAGCCATCAAACGGGATTTTTTAATTCAGGTTTATGTTATTCAATACCTTTAATAAGATTTTATGTGTATGTGTATACGTATAATTATGTGTATGTGAGTCGGCCATTCTGGTTGGTGAATTTCCGAATTAAATAATATTGACGGTGATGCCTTTTATTGCAATTTGAAATGGATTTGCATTTATAAACATACATATGTAATGTATGCATGTGTTATCTCGCTCTATAAATAACTCTATCTCCCTTTAGGTATATATTTTTCTTTCCATATTACGATAAATATGTTAATTTATAAAGCATTATATGAGTTTATTTAGATTATAAAATAATTACATTTTCCCAATGGAATCTCGATGAATAATAATAAATACGATATTCAAATATCATATTTAGCCGTAAAATCTAGTGAAATATACAAAATTGGGTTTAAATAATAACGAAAATGCTAAACCACGTTATAAGTGCATTTCATTTGAAATAATGTAAAATAAAAAGAATTACAATTACTATTTATTGTTAAAATTTATGACTACCTATTATTTTGTTTCATTTATCCAAAAGAATTTTATTTGTATTTTTTTTTACCACTAACGATAAAATAATACAGATAATACAATTACCCCTCCCAAACGTTTGCTCGTGTGGCAGGAGACAACTACTTATATTGACATTCTTTTTAATTTATATTAATTTTCATTTAAAAGAATACAAGCGTTTTTAAAGTATGTATGTAAATAATCTATTTTAATTTAAGTACTTTGTTTGTGTTTCAAGCATTATACATATAAAAAAAACTTGTACATAATCTGTTATATATTTTTATTTACTTTATGAAATATGCGGACGAAGCGAAAACATGTAAGAGCGTGAAAATAAAATTAAATAAATAAAATTCAGGATGCACGTTGTTTACCCAGTTATAGTATAAATGATAATATATACACCCTAGATATAATAATACATATTTTATATACGGTTATGAGATTTTTTATAACGACAAAATGTATGAGACTGAATACATAATGTTGTCATATTGAAATGTACTAGGTAATATTTTTTTCGAATGTACGTTTTATATAAAAGAATGAATTTTTCACAATTTATGTAGGTATTTATATCAGGGTTTTTCAAAAGTAAAAAGAAGTTCCAACCTAATCTTAATTATTTTAATTTTTTATTTATTAATGCTAAACTTAAATACTGAACCAATTTGGATGGAATATACACTAGGATCTATGATCCTGACTAACTTAATATCGTCGTAGTCATTTTAATATGTACTATGTTACAATATTATCAAAAATAAGATTTTGGTCTTTTTTCCCTATCTGTTTAAAATATCCTATATGTACATCAAACTCCGATTCTTATTAATGAGTAAAATGTAGTTTATCTTTTGTGATAGGCTCATAAGCTGACCAATCATTTCTCCTATATGTCATTTGTCACAATATAAGAATATTAGAACTGGTAAAACTTGTAAATCAATTTTAAGTAGATGTTGATAATTTCTTTAAACTAGGTTCTTTATACATATGACAACAACGATATATTATGCCGTACTTACACCAAAAGGACAAAACAGCAATATGATGTTTTAAAATCAATTCGTGTTTAAAAATGTAAAGGTCTTCTTGCAATTTTACCAAAACAACACCATTTCTGTTTTGTCTTTCAGGTGCAAACACGACATTACATCACGCTATCGTGTAAGATGGCTCAGTAAGCAGTAATATTTAATTTGACGCAATCAGGAAAATAATATTATTTTGGTACAACAGCTCTGAATTAGAGACACCATAAAACACCAATTAATATTTGATCTCAATGGATCATAAATCAAATCAAAATCAATTACCCTGAATCTGTTTATCTTCAAGAGGTACACAATAAGATGCAGAACTAATAATCAATAAATGGACCAAACATAATCTTCTTATCTCAAGTTTAAATTTGTTGTTTGACAAACGCATGGCAAAGTAAAGTCTTGCAGGGTAAATTTAATTAAACCTTGGTTCACGTAATTAAAGACAGCATCCTAGATTTGCTACAACCTGATTAATATCTGGTCTCTGAGTTTTTAATCGAAAATAATATTCGTTAACTAAAAAATCAGTTTTATATACAGTCTTGTAATATAAATGATGATGATTGCAGATTGTTGTCGGCTGGATAGTTCCTTTAACAACAGCTCAGTGGTGTTTTATGTATTGTTTTCGTGTTTAGTGAATTAACAGGGATACAAGATGGAAGAGGAATGTACTGATGGGCCGATCATCGCAGGTTGACACGTACAGAGTGGCCGGGTACAGGGGATGTGTAGGTTGGGAGCTACTAGGAAAGGGAATCTAACATTTAGTTCTCGTGTGGAGTAAATTATCTACTCATGAATCAGTAAAAAGAAAATGGAAATTATGAAACTTACGTAAATTTAATGACATTATTGACATACTGTAATTATATACACAACAATGATAATAAAATATTATAATATTTATAATATTAATAATATAATAATAATATTTATAATATTAATAATATAATAATATAATAATAATATTATTTGATAGTTTTGTGTAGAAAATTATGTATACTATAACCCTGTGGTGGCGCGGGCGGTGATAATTTTATAATTTAGTGGCGGAAAGTGCCACGTATTCTCCTGAGTAGCTGTTTATTTGCATCGTTTCGTTAATTGTGACATTTTTTGTGTTTTTAAGAAAATATTGCTGAAAGACTCTGTCTGACTTGATGTCACTGCTGTTTTCCCAAATCCTAGTGATCATATGTAATTTTTTTTCAGAATTTGATATAGTTAATTTATTTATATGTAATTAAGTGAGTTACCAGGCGTAGTCCGGTCGGCCATATTTTATTTCAGTTATTTCATTTATGCCGCTGCAAGCAAATTACGCTCTCGCGGCTCCTGTAACATTAATGTGAATAAAAATAATTATTTATTTGTCAATCCTTCGTCTCCACTATCTTAATAGGTATATAAGGATAATGTAATGCCATTAGTAGTTTTGTAAGATTGTTGTGAGACATAAAGAAATAATTAAAATAACTTTCTCTGTTATATAAAATTATTTTATTATTTAAGTAGCTTATATCACTATTTACCAACCCTTAAAGTTTCAAACTACCTCTTTGAAAATATTAATATATGCGGGTCTGACAGACTTGGTGCCCACACTAAAATTAATAAAATCCCCACTGGAGGGTATAAATTGATCAGATATTTTCACTTACTTAAGTAACCACAACAGTATTAAAATGTAGATAACCTGGCATACCAAATGATGTTGGGAAATGTTACAGTACCACCACCACTAATTTAACACACGAGTTGATACGCAGTATATTTTCAATAATTAAAAATAAAATACGCTCTTGACTAAATACACTGGCATCGTAAAGTCTTACGGATATAATTAAACCTCAGTTCACGTAATTAAAGCTAGCTAGTTCTAACTGATGTGGTTTCAATGTGATTAATATCTGGAATTGGTGCTGCCGATCGAGTACCAACTATTCGTTAATCGGATTTCACTAAAGGCTCATATAAATTATGTACTGACATTATGTTTGATTAGATTTAAATTATCACTGCAGTAACCCATTGCATATTTTGGTAATTTATAATACCTGCGTATGTATATTTTACAATTGGAATTATTCAAATTTCATTTTATATTGGATAGCACAACATAACATTTGTTTCATTTTAAAATTGAATTGGACAAATTTGAAAATAAAACAAATGAAAATATACAACATACATACTTTTAAATAAATGTTTGTAACCCTGCAAATAAATATTCACAGTTGAATATTATATAGTTAATATAAATAAATTTTATTATTACAAATAGAGAATATACGTAAAAAAAAATATAAAGAAATACATTAAAACTAAACTAAGGTGGAAAATACATTAACACGGGCTGTGAGTTTTTCGGGTCACTGTGACCCGACGTAAGCAAGTGTGACTTTGAAATCCTATATTCAATAATCATAACTCCATTCTTATAAATTAATTTAAATATAAATATCATATATAAATAATTTAAAATCATTATTTTATATAGAAATACAAAAACACAGTGGAACCTCGTAAGTACACGTTTTTGGAGGAACTAGGGGAGAAACACGTACTAAAGAGAAAAACGTACTAACTAAATATTTTATCATTGGCATGCGGTCTTATGGAAGAATTCCGGGACCTAAAAAACGTATTATGGCAAAAAACGTATTAATGAGGTTCCAATGTAGTTTGAAATCAATTTCGTAAATATTTAAATATTTTTTAAATAAAGTAGAGCAATGCAAAAACAACAATTTCTAGTTTGTCCACATCCCTACAATTAAAGTAACATAAACAGTTTTAAATTCCATTGACCCCTTAAATAAATAGATTAAGCATAGTTTAACGTTCTTTTTCGTACGATCATGGTATATATCGCAGACACTACCAGATTAAAGAATAAAGCTTTGTTCACGAAAATGCGAAGCAATTAGAGTTCTATCTTAATTAGAATTCAAGATAAAATCAATAGCTTGTTGGTAATACTCGGAAAGGTAACTTATTCTATACAGAAAGACATTCGTTTTGATTGTCTTATCTTAGTTGATGTAGTTTTAATTGAAATAAATTTTAATTGTAATTATTAATTATTATTTCTTTTTGACATTTATAATTGATCAATTTTGTATAATGCTAACTATATTAAATATATTTTAATAATGTTAAAAAAATAACATTTCAAATATCAATTCTTAATTAGCTTTGTCTATTTTATCTTGTTGATTAAATAAATACCTATATAAGATCACTTTGGTAAAACTTATTTACTATGTATGTTGTTTACTGTCTTGAATATTATTCCTAGACATTTTCATTTTTTTATCTGAATAATTGAGTAAAAAGATATAATAGGTCTATCGTATAGAAATATAAATGGAACTTGAAAAAGTTTTTACGTAACGAGACCAGTTTAAATTGATTATTGAACAAGACTATTGGTTATAAAATCCGCGCTAACAGTGTTTCATATCGCCAAATCAAACATTGAATTAGTTACCTGAAATTATAAAAAAATTAAATGGTCTCAAAAATATACCCAAAAAATGTAGGTATAGTTTCGTTTCATTAAAATGTTCAACCAATCTCTTGTGAAGTTCTACTGTACGGTTTTCAATAAATTCTTAATATTTCGTGCTAAATTACTACCAGCATTTTCTCAATTGATTTTTATACAAGCTTTAAGGCTTCCGCGGTGACCTTAATATGAATCGCGGCTTCTGGGCATAAGACGCGTCGGTTTGGTCGTTCTATCGCCTAACGTTATCTGAAGATGTTAACTGTAATGTGTGATGAGACGTTGGTCGACAGAACGACCAAACCAACGCAGCTTACAACTAAGAGCCAAGATTCACTTTAGCGCAGTTATTTACAATGCCCTCAATATATACGACGACTGAATTAATTGGACACTGTTTTGTAGTAATGTATTAACCCACACACAACTCATTTCGTGAATAAATAGAAAAATAGATTTGTGATTTCAATACATTTCTTTTTATTGAAAAAAATAATTTGGTTTATTAGATACATATATCAATAAAATAAAAAAAATAAAAAAATAATTTTATATTAAATAAATTTTAATAAAATTTAAATACATAGTCATGAGCTTAGACATTCAGTGTTTTTAGGGGTTTTTTGAAGTCGGTTTTATATATATTTTTTAAGTTTTTTATTTTTATTTTTTGAGTGTCGGATTGCATAGACATAAAGCATGGACCGCGCATTCTGTTATAACATAATAGTGTACCATTTTTTTAAAACAGTAAGAGAGATGCGGTGGCGTTTGGGATATACCTAAATAGTTACTCCTGTTTAAATAAGGACAAGTATATTCCAAACCATTTTCTACCTCTTTCTTTTGACACGGCTTTGTTTTCGAGCAAGATGCGGCGGTCCATGCACTATGTCTATGGTCATGACTTATTTTCTATTATCTATAATATGCTGCATTCATAACTAAAAATATATATTTGTATGATTTTAATATTAATATTTCAAAAACAACTATCTACATATAATATTTATGAGAACAATTTTACTGCTAAATGACAGTATTACATTTGGATATATTTAAATAGAAATCCACTCTTAAAGTACCTACTCTAATTAACCGAAAATATTCTTAAGTAAATCATAAAAAGAATCTAAATGACGCATCTGTTTTATTTCGTTTACGGTAGAATTTAATTCTTTTATGTCATCGTCTTAAAACAACCCTCCCCTTCTTTCACTAACTTTTGCGCGCGAATAAACCACGAAAATAAATGTTAATGACATCTTAGATTTAATTGCTTCTTTGCACCCTATTCTGCAAATAAAACGTTGTTGCTCTCTGTCTTACACGTGCATGAATGTATGTACCGTTAATTTATAGTCATTGTCTATTTCAACTTTAACACTACATATAAAGTAAATATGGCTATCCAGTAAATAAATATATAGGCGGGCTCGTATTCTTAAATAAATAAAATTTCATTATTTATTTATGCCATCAACGTAGTAATTTTGAAAAAAATAATCAAATTGACCGTTAATATTTAGAAATTATTTACTTTATAAATAATTAGTAAATAAAAAACTTCTGCAATATTCTACATTTCGACACCCTACACGTCTTGGTATACAATTTTTTGTCTTACTTTAGCCCCTTCATGCCCTCTCTGGAAAATTATTTTTTCAAAAAATTTGTACATATTTTACTAGAGGACATCATTTTACATGTTCAGTAAAAATTTCAAGTTACTAGCTTGTATATTTTACGAGATATTTTGCTTTGACTGAAAAGTACGGCCGGACGAACGGACGGACAACAAAGTGAGATTAATAGGGTTTCTTCGGAACCCTAAAAAACTTTCGCGCATCCACAAAAACTAATATCAGTTAACATTGTACCCTTTTTTAAAACAACATTTTTATAGCTATTTGAAATAACATGGAATTTTCCGTTAACTAAATAATTAATTTATGAAATTTGTTACATCCACTGTCCAGTATCCAGCTCTTACAATAATGCATTACTGTGATGTATTGTCAATAGCAACTCAATCAATGTCCCGTTAATTAGATTAGGGGAATAAATGTAATAATTTAACTAATAAAATACAAGCTTTGATTGAACTATTGAAAATTCAGTTCTAACATAATTTTATCAACGAGCAAAATTTAATTTTATAAAATGTTTTGGTACTATACATTGACTACTTTGTTTAAATGTTCAGTTTATATTATAAAAGAGGGATTGTTATCCCAAATATTTTTAACAGTCTCATTTGTCAATGCTTGATTGAGCTTCGATTAATATACATATGTAATTATTTTTGCCCGATGAATGTTTTTTTATAAAAAGTGAAAATGAACCTAAGCCAGATTTTTTTAGCGACGGTGTATTAAAATTCTTTAAAGGCTAATAAAATCTAATGAAAACATTTTTGAATTTTTATAGGCAATATAAAGCTATTTTGACAGTTTTTAAGACTTTTTTCTATTTTATTCCAACTCGATACGAAAAAAAACGATATTTAATAATAAAAATATATGTTTTATATTTTCTATGTACCTAAATGAAAAGATAAATTCATTTAATATGGTTATTATGTAAATGTAATAAAATTAAAATTGAATAATTAATTAGGATAGGTACATATTTAGAAATAAATACAATTGATAGGTACTCCGAAAACAACAAAATTCAGGGTAGTGTTATAAAGAAGTCTTATTTCAAATATCAAAAAATAATCTCTTAATGTTATTATTCTGACAGTCTTGCTATCTGAATATTTTCTAATAAAATTTTATACAAATTAAAGATTTCATCAATGGTAGTTTTAATATTGATTTAATTAAACTATAGTTCATACTATTATCAATACATATTATTTCTATTTCGTCTATTTTCAAGAACGCAACCCCAACTCGATCTTACCTACAGTAGATTTGATCGTTACGATCTTCTAGCATTTCAAGACGCTCTACTACTCGCTGCCATAAAGATGTTTTAATATGGCTGCTGCTAACAGATAAAATGTCAATACGTGTTAACTCCGCATGTGTGTGCGATGCACAAGTGTTTCATAAAATAAACGTAGGTACTACTTGTATTTATCTGATTCTTGTTGCGCAGCGCCACGCCGTGGAAAACGTTACAATGTTATGTTAGCAAGAAAGAATTCATCTGACAAAAGGGCATTCCTGACGTTTAACTTCTTGATATTTCACAGACTCCACGCATAAAATACAAAATTGGCGTCAAATTGATTAAGCATAATTTTATTTACTTTATTTACATCGGCTAAAAAGTATTTGGCTTAACAATGAAAACACATTTTTTTTAATGAAAAAAACTCTTATTCTTCGACATAATGTCCATCTAGAGTTATGCACTTGTCCCAACTGTCCTCTAATATTTCGATACCGGTCTTATAGTGGTTCGCGTCAAGTCCCTCAAAATTAGCGTTTGTTTCCAACTCAACCTCTTCATTAGAGTAAAACCTTTTGCCAGAGAATCACATTCTCAATTTAAAGGTAGTAGTCGCTGGAAGCCAGAATGAAAAGTTTAAAACAATTAAGATTTTATACAATTTTTACAAATCCTCTTTTATCAAGTAAGAAATATGTTTACAATTAATAAATAATTATTTTATGTATTCCACATTTTTAAACAAAGCCAAGCCATTACATTGTATAGATCAGAAAATATAATTTTATACTGGTTCAATTTTATATAAGAGCTTTTTTACTGTTGATACGTAGTTTGATATCTTTAGAATATACAATAAATGTTATAAACGAAAGATGCAATGTATTATTAAAAAATAAAGTTCCGTAAAATCTTATTAAGAATCCATTTTCCTTAAGCTGTACTTGATTACTTTCATATAACATGATTAAAAATACATCAAACAGAAAATACATAAAAGCACATATGAAGAGACATACATGAAACTTTTAAAAAAGACATAAATTTGATCCAACCCCAATCCAATCTATTATGGGGTTTTTCATATACATATAGCAACGAATACATATTTTTATACAAAACCAAGTTTTTAACAACATCAAAAACTCAGAACATACGGAAAAGCCTTTTGGGAAATTCGCATCAAACAAAAGTTGTACCACAATCGTCTTTTAATCTACTCTCGTTCCCCCTGTATGGTTTTCCGTCCTTGTTTCCAACTAATATTGACTCAATAACTGCATGGAATATGTCACAACATATGTATGTGTTTTGTTTCTCTCTCAGCCAACTTGATTATCTTATATCGTTGAATTTCATTCTCATACATTGCACACAAATTGATCCGAAAACGTATTTATTTTTATAGTTAAGAATTCATAAAATGTGATATTTGTAATACAATATTTATATAATATTTGTGTTATTATTGATATTCTTCTTCTTAAAGTACTTATATTAATCCATAAATTATTTTTTATTAATTATAATTTGGTGCTCCTATAACCTATTATCTACCAACAAGATTAATTTAAAATCTATGTTTTTGAGTCTAACCTAAATCTAAAATTAAATTACATACTTTACTCCTTGTGTAAAGACCATTGGCGAACTAAGAAAGGTTGTGGTCTGGGTGGAATATTAGTTATGGGGGCCCCTTAATGGGGCGTTATAAAAAGTTTCAAAAAAAATTATCAAAAAAGAACAATTTTCCAATATCTTAATGCTCTTCACTTCAAACTAACATGTTTAAATAAGAGTTGCAATGAAAATTATTTTCGACCATAAGCCGAATATTTAATATTCGGCTCAGTTTTGATTTCAAAATTATAGTTTGATTAAAATAGTGTATATAATTAAAATGACGTACTGCGGTGTATTATTAATAAAGAACTACATACAAAACATCAAAAAACTAATAAGAATAACCATTTTATGAAATTAACCTTTCCTATTTTCTTTTGTATTTTGTGTTTACATATATTCCAGTATAAAGCAGTACGTAATTTTTTTTTTTAAATGTTAGATAAAAAAATACTTGTTAAGTTGTCCCAAATTTCTTATTTTCACACTACCGATATTCAGCTGAATAATGTTGCAGTATCCGGTATTCACCGAATAATAAAAATGTTGCCGAATATTCATTGCAACTCCAGACTTTAAATACATAAATTCTGGATCAGACAACTGAAATAATCACAAACCAAATGGTTTTTTGTTGATCGTCGGAATAAAATAAAAACAGCCGCATAATGTCCGCAGTGATAATTTGCAACACGTTATACAAATACACATTAATATAATGGCCAACATGCAGACGTGTACTTTCACTAAATCCTCACACACCTCACACCCACCCACCCATCAGGAGCAATAGTTTCAACCACGTGTATTGATTACATTCGTGAGATACTTGGTACTAACTAGACAAACGTCACACAAGCCCTACCCCCACCCGTTCCTAGATCCACCCAATCACCCACTGGTCATTGTTTATCATCGGACACATGTTTGCCATTGTTGGGTCCATGTGTGGTGTTCTGAATATGTGATATTGACAATTATAATTCATGATGGACGAATGTCCTGAATACTTCTAAATAAAGATCACGAAATTGGATATTATGAATATTTGAAAGTGGTTAACTCTGTAATTAAGGTTTGCGGGATCCCGCATTCCCGCGAGATCCCGCACGTTTTGGAGATCTGCGGATCTCGCACTGAAAATGCGGGATCCGCGCGGAATTTTTTGAACATTAAATATGTAGGTCGCGTGCGTTTTGAATACTTATAAAGCGTAAATATGGATAAAAAAGGTAACAATTTTGAAAAAAAAAATTTTGGTTGAGATGACTGAATATGAAACTAGTGAAATAAATTATATCTTGTTCACGATTAGTTAAGTGGTTACATACCTCCAGAATTAAAAAAAAAAACGTTCGAAAAATGTGACCGCACAACCGATTAAAACATGCCAGGATTCGCGCGACTCAGGCGATGAAAGAAGCTCGAACAACCCGCAGATTACAAAAAAAAAACATAAAAAATACGAAATACAAAAATTTAGAAGAAAAATGGCAGATTAAATGAAAGTTAATCACAAAAATTTAATTCGTGTTTTCTCAAAACTATCTTTTTCTATACGATCTACACGATATTTTTTTAACAGATTGTCCCTAAAATGCAACCGTAAATAATGATATTTAGTGGTTTAGTTTAACGTGACATACCGTATATACCGGCGCTGCGTAAAAGGCGACCTACGTATAAAACAAGAGTAATTTATACGCAACGAAGGACTTAAAAAAATTGAAATGGATAATCGAACAAAAAGACAAAAGTAGTTAGAAGCATCTTGTACGTGTACCTAACATATTAGACAATCTCCTATTTACAGGTGTATTTTATGGATTTTACGTCGGTCTATACGGTACATGTTACGTTTATGTATCATATGTTACCGCTATGAAACTATTTTTCATTATTTAATTGTCATGTTAACTAAATAATAGTAACTTTAAGCATGAATAATAAAAATTTTGGAAAATTTTTGGAAAAACTGCGGGATCCCGCGGGATTGGCAGATTTCCCGCAAAATTGCCGCGGGAAAAAAAAGTCTTCGGGATTGCAAACCCTATCTGTAATGTATAGGTAAAAATTGATGAATTCTTGTGCTGAATTATTTAAAATAAATAATTAATTTGAACTGAAATTTTACATTCCCATTTTTTTTTCTAATAACCACACTGAGTAAAACAATTAGTTAGTGTGTTTTCGAAAATATTTATTAATTATTAACAATTTCAATAAATGTTACCAATTAGTACCTATTTGGTAACAACACAACAATATAGCTCTAGCATGGTATTTATTTACAGTAACTAAATATCATGCTCGCCATTAGCAACTATACATATATATATTGTTAACTATAACGAAATCTCGTTATCTATAAATAATCTCTTTTCTCAGTGCACATTTTCATTCAATATTCTTGTGACACATAACATTGAAACTACTAGAAAAGTCGAATTTTAATTCATACATACATATGTTACAATACATAGGTACCTAAAGTGATCCAATTTTATAAAGGCCAAATCAATATAATTATTTTAACTTTTATTGTCTATATTAGGATTCAAATCAACTTTCTGAGAAAATAATAGCAATTAGGAAGTGGCGTCAGTAATTTTTATTTTATATATTTTAATTTGCGTTATAAATATCGGTATAAAGTTCAATATCAATTACTATACTAAAAATATTATTATAAATTTATCGTTACTTTGGTACACCTATATACATTTCCCATTCCTATTTGAAAATAATACATATATTACCTATATACCTGTCGAAATTTTGAATACATAATAATTTTTTTCTTTTGTTATTAACCACCCATTATTTAATAATACAACAAAATGAACGAAGTAGGTTAAATAAAGAATTTCTACACAAAACAACGCCCAATTAATTTCATCAAAATACAATACCAGGCATATCATATAAAGATAGCCTGTATACAAAAATATATAACGAAATGTATTTATTTCAATGCATTATTAACAGGGATACTTTATATATCATTAATAACATAAATAGATACACGTGCCTTTCTAAAATACAAGTATGTAAGTATACTTGTATACAATCGATATTTGTTAATGATATGTTGTTAGTAAGGTAATTTTTTTAAATAAAAATTTACTGTAAAAAATATTAAATTCGTTACATATAACAATTTTTACAACAATATTTACATGTAAAAAATATTTTTTGTTATATCAATCACAATTGAGTCTATGGTAAATTTGTAAAAATAATTTAGAAATAAATATACATATAAGTAGGTACTTATATCATTTAAAAGTTTGATCAAAAATTGTTCTTGACCTTCTTCTAAACTCTAAACAAACTCAGCCATAAACTTTTTTGTAAATTTCTCTTCTTTAATATTATATTTTAACGAACAACTTATAAAACAATAACACTATTCAGAAATGGAGGTTGCTACTGTTCCTTCCAGGCTAGGATTAAATAAACTGTACAATAAAGACGACTAGAATACAGGATACATTATGTACCCCTTCTTTTTTTATATTGTCAGTTTCTCAGTAGTACTTGTCGTTCTTTAAACTAATATAATATTTCAGACTACGAAAAAAAATGTTTATTAAGTTTTTTCGTAAGTCATATTTCAATAGTACAGTGGCGCAACCAAGAGAGGGTAAGGGTTAGACCCCCCCCCCCAATTTGTCAATTTAGGTACATTAGTAATTTAACAATTATTATAAATACAAAATGAGGTAGGTATATATGTATATAATTACAAAAAAAGTTTAAAACCCCCCCGAATTTTTTGTCTGGGCGCGCTACTGCAACAGTACGTGATGTTTTGACCAATAACTCACAATATTTCAGTTCTGAATAAATATTTCAACGTTTAGAAACCGTCTATATTTATATTTCAAATTTAATATCCCTATTAATTTTAATCTTCTCTTTGTTAAAAACGAATTAAAGTGATATTTTACTGTTTGAAATAAAATATTATAATCCTCAACAATAATAATTTAGTTTTTTGTCCCATGTTCAGAAACCGAATCTGCGATTACGTTTCTCCGTTCAATTTTAAAAATCCACCAGATTAATTTGTCTGACGACCACACGTTAGTTTCAATTAATTTTTTCTAAATATCGGTCTAGAAGACTACTGTAATTAAAATATATAGAACAAACTAATCCAGTGCTTGTTTTTTGTGCTATGAAATTACATAAACGTTATTTTTTACTCTTTAATTACCTATGTGCTGTCATTGTGGAATGACATTTGCATGTTTTTACAGATAATTTAATTCCCCGGAGTCAAGATTTAAAATAATATTATTTATTGATACTAAAGTTGAAAGTGTTCTTCTTGTACAGATAGAATGTAACATAAATATTGTATATATGATTTGTGTCAGTTTTAAATTAGTGATTCCTACCTACATATCAATGCCCTAATAATTAAACCCCTTAAAAAAGTTCAATTAGTACATTTATATACAGTGTAATCCAGTTTGGGATAAGGGGGGGAGGGTATATCGTCAACACTCTCTGAGCTACAGAGTGTTTAAAAAGGTTCTTCAGAGTAGTACTTACAAACAAAGATTATCTCATAACTTTCAAAGTAACGTTCAAAGGTAATTAACTAACGTATTTTTTAGTATTATCGTTATTGCTAGCTGTGGTTCACTTGCTTTGGGGATTAATTTATAACTGGAAAAATGTTAGAATGATACACATATTGTAAATACCTATGTAGGTACTTTTGGAGCAAAATGTAAATTCATGAAAACTTTCAAAAAAAGTAAATATATTTTTTGACTTTGATGAGCAATAACTCTGAACGGGAAACACAGCTATCAATAACGCTAATACTGAAAAATACGTTGGTAAATTACCTATCAAACTGACTTATTGTGGCTGCTCTATACTCTATTTCATTTAAGAATGCAGTGGGTGCCGTGGTTTTTGGCGGTAAAATGCACGATTCGTACCGTCAAAACCCCGGCAACCACTGAATTCTTAAATAAAATAGAGTATAGTTACGTTACCTTTGAAGTTATGAGATAATCTTTGTTTGTGAGTACTACTCTGAACGAACTTTTTAAACATTCTGTAGCTCAGAGAGTGTTGAAGATAGACCCCGCCTTCCCGTCCAATTTTTTACTCACAATGAGCCAAGGAATTAGCTCCTAAATAATCTGTATCCCAAACCGGACCACCCTGTATAGTTTAGAATATCAATATAAAGATGCATTTTTCTACTTCAATCAACCAAGAAAAATAATATCCGGTTTATCCTTTTTACGCGATTTATACATTCCAGTAATGGACCCGTAAAATCGCGTAAAAGTAGGTAAATTACGGAAAAATGGTAAGATACAATACAGATATTTAACATTGTTATTATTGTTTTGTAAATTTGAATAGTTAAAACATTCATATAATAAATATAACGTATCTTACTCTTTTTTTTAGATTAACAACTTTTAATTCATCATTCTTCTTTTAATACTTTCTAGTTGTTGCTATAAATCCAATCAATTTCAGAAACCACGAGATTGGTATTTATTTTAAATATATATGAGACAATAAAGTAAGTTTAGATTTACACAGATAGTATCTAAAGTAAATAGAAAACTTTTCTTGTTTCTTATACATCATTTAACAAGATTTATGTCCGTTGTTTTGAGAATTTAACACATGTTTTAAATTAATTATTCTCTTTCAAAATATTTTATTACGCTTCATAAAAGGTTATTTAAAATATTACATAATAATAATAATAAATTAAGCTTTCATTTATTTCTCTCGATCCGGATTCTATAAATCTTGTCTCCTGAGTGGAAACCGCATCATTTTGGTCGTTATCGTGACTAACGCCTGGTTCCACACTGTAGTAGATATCTTCAGGGCTATTGAAAAAAGAAGAGTACATACGTATTGTTTTATTCATTTTCCTTTATTTTATCATACTATTAATGATAATTAGGGATGTACGGAACTGGAATTTTCAGTTCCGGCCGGAACCGAACTCGCGGGAATTCACAAAAAAAATCCGACCGGTATTCCGGCCGGAACCGGAATTTTTTCAAAAAATTCTATTTTAATTAATAATAATAATTAAAACAATATATGTATGCTTTTTACATAGATCATTATCTTAAATCAAGCTTGTCTAACCCGCGACCCTCGATGACCTTTGGGGTGGCCCGCGAGGATAATTAAAAAGAAAATTTGAATAATAAATTTCTATTGAAATTAGTACAACTAAAAAAAAATATTTATTTTTCTTAATTTCAGTCTCTATTTATTCAATAAAATTAGAAATTGACACGACCAAAAAAAAAAAAGGTCCTCAGTTTTATATTCTGGCCTACGGCCCTTAGAAAATTAAATTTTATAAAATTTCTGCTGTGCGGCCCACAAGGTTGAAAAGGTTGGACACCTATGTCATAAATCAATATAACATTATTTTATGTGGTATTTCTTAAATAGTAGAGGCGTAGAGTTCTACATTATATTATAAAAAATATTATTTTTTACAAATCTTGTAACTTTTACAGCTTCGTAAGATCGATTGTTTTAAATTGTTTATATATCATACGTTCTTCTTGATCAAGCATCTAGACATATTCACAATAGAGATGTTATAAATTTTTACAGATGAAGGAATGCCTACTAGGTACTCGAAATAAAAGCACCAATAAATTACTATTATAGTGCATGTGTCTTTAACAATACTGCATTATCTTAATACTACTAGCTAACAATAAGTAAGATCAGATAGTATGCATCAGTCTCTTTGGAGAGGTTATTCTCGGAGGCAGGAAATGTTTTTGAAGAAAACATATTTAGGCCTATATACAGTTTTATTTTTACACCATTACGATTGAACATTTTCAAAAAAAAAAATTTCAAACAAAAAAGTTCTTATAAACATGTGTTCGGAAACTTCTCTTGTTCTTCAGTTTTAATAATAAACAATCATACAACGAACCCACCTCTGATGTTTACAGCATGATCACATTAAACAAAAACTAAATTAAAAATTAATGAAAACGTGCGTTCTCATTTTACACGGGACACAAACAAAACTCATTTAATGAAAACAAACCGAGAGTTTCAAGTCTTCTTCCGTAGTTATGACGACCTTTGATGGAAACCACTAATAAAATTCGTATGGACAATAGACGGGGAGCTTTGATGTCATAGCGGACGAATAACTTTATTTCAAAATAATATAATTGAAACTTTTAAGGGTAACATATACGTAAAATTGACCAATCTCGCCAGGGGCGAATTAATATAATATGTTAAGATTTTATTTTGATATTCAGGAACCTAAAAGTTAATTACGGGACAGAGGAAAATAAAAACCAGTTTCGAAAAAAAACTATTTTGTTGAACCGAAACTATGAACTTGAATTAAAATTTTTAATTTGACATATTAGCAATTACCGTTCAAGTAATGTTTATGTTTTTTTATATTAATTTTTTATTTTGATTATTACTTGTTTATTTTTTAAAGTAAGGATTATCTTAAGAAAAATTTTCAGCTGCAAATACCTTTTGATCTTTTGCTCTACACTTTGTATATTTCTCTCTTACAAATATTAGAGTGACCTTTTTTTCTACTTACAATTTTTCAACTACACAAATTAGCTTTTACAACTGCAGTTTTCATTTTTGGAACTGCGGAAACAAGCTCCAACTACACACTAAAATAACCCCTGTGTAAAAGTAGGTAAAACAGGGAGTACTGCACATATATTTTTAGCTACATAATTACATAATAAATAATAATAACTATGTTATTTCAGCATTCATGTATATAATATATTGCATTTAATGTGTATAACGCTTATAAAATTTGTAATTGACTCCCTAAAAATTAAGGTATTCTTAAAGATCTTTAATTTTCCGAACTATTTTTTATAAATTGTATTCTTTCTTGTATGAAAATTAAGATTTATTGCATTGTATTATCGATCGATAACTTAACTTACTTTTGATAATAAAAGAGGCAAAGTATCTTTATTTATTGATAAAACATAAAAACTAACATATACTCACATATAAATCCAATCTAGAAACTCAAGGGATCAAATAAAAACATACATAATATCACCGTGACCCAATTACAAAAAAATACATTACCAACATGGTCTGTAATATCTCACAATTCGCAAAACACAACCTGTCCAATTAAACATTTATTCGGCTTCCAGATTGCGTTTCTTTTATGATTGAAATGGTCCCTTTTCTAGAATTATGAATGTTGGTATCTGTAATAAGAATAATATTTTTCTAATGAATGAATACGTCGACATCTTTCGTCGTTTATAATTGAAAAGCTCTTTTTATATGTTTCATGTTATTCTTCAGATTTTTATGATATTAATAAATACTTATATTTTTTTTAGATGAAAACTACAACAAAAGAATTTTGCAAAATCGATCTCAATTTTATTAAGGAGAACCAATTTGTTGTCACAAGCATAGGCACCAACTCTGAGAGGGGGATCAACCCTTGTAAATATGTGCTCTAGTTTTTATTAAATAAAATAAAATATGTACATACACAATTACACACATTCGTCAACAAAATTAAAGGAATTAATTATTTTTCTAAAAAATTCAAATAGCTGTTACTTTGGTCAAAATAATAACTATACACATTTTTCAAAAAAGAAATTAAAGCTTGAAATCTCAATTTTCCTTTCATAATTTTTATATTCATTTTAAAATCGCAGAAAAAACATTATTTAAAAATAAAAGTCAGCGCCTGACATCACAAGTAATTCAGTGAAAATACTTGAAGTATCAAGTTCTTTTTGCTAATTTTTTATGTAAGTACTTTAAATAAAGTACTACAAGTACCAAAAATGACTTATTTAACTATTAACTAAGGTATCAGATAAATTCTCATTTATTTTCCTTGCCTTTTTCAGCACCTCCAAAAAAATTATATAACTACACGGAGAAAATTTTATGATATTTTTTATTACTATTCGGAATATTTTTTATTAAAATTTGCATACTTTATCGTAACCCGAAAACAGTTGGTTATGGTAATATTGAAAATAGAAAAGACATTTTTCATATCCACTAAAAAAAAATAAAAGGTGCATAGTAAAATTTACTATGTATTAGTACAAACATTTTTCTTATCGTACATTATAATAGAATATTAAAAAAAATTTCTATATAATCAGTATAATTAAATGAAAGTTAATAGTAGTTTTAATATTTTCTAGAAAAAATTATAAATTTTCAATCTGATTAAGAAAATACACTCAATGATAATTTTATTTAAAATTACTTGAAATACAAAATCCCTCCGTTTACGCGGTTGAAAAAGTTTGGAAAAAGGAGTAGAAAGACTAAAAAAACACAACGTAATGGATCAATTTCTATTTCTCCACTTTACGCTGTTTTCATAGAACTAATTAATTGTATATATATTTTATATTTTATTGTTTCTAAAAATTGTGCTGTAATTAAATATAATATTCATCATATTATCAACTTGTCTTTCAGTAACCTACAGTTTTTAAATATTTTTTTCAAAAAAATTTTCACCGTTGTTATACTAAAAATACAAATTCTATTTGCCTTTTAATTAATTATTATTAATATAATTCTACGAGCACAAATTCAAATACTCCAAAAAATCTCTTTACATTTACAGCACTTAAATCATAAATATAATCCACGATAAAACGTCAACTGTGGGTTAATTAAATAAATTCAAACATAATTCGCGATTGTCCAAACACGCATTTGAAAATTCAAACCGCTTACGGGTCCTTTGTCGCAGAAATATATTCATAGGGTATTAAAACGAATACGCGTAATATTTTGAATACATAATATTTTTCGCAGTGGTGATACTTTTCAAATATCAATTAAAAAGGGCACTGTCGAGTTTGGGGAGTAAAATACAAAGGAGCTTATTCTAATTGGAAAGCAACAGGGCGAATGTAAACGCGAGTGTATGTGTATGTGTGCGTTGCCTAGGTGAGTTTGCAGCTTTGGTAAAGAGGTATGTACATACCTACCAGAAATGAATATGT
Organism: Sialis fuliginosa; assembly: GCA_961205875.1. Lineage (NCBI taxonomy): Eukaryota > Metazoa > Arthropoda > Insecta > Megaloptera > Sialidae > Sialis > Sialis fuliginosa. The sequence continues at coordinate 18,018,457 of OY540812.1, forward strand.
GGCAAATGTGTATTGTGTGATAACGTACATATGTGTATTGTGTACATATACATTCGTATATTCCAACTGAATTGCATGTACAATATGTAATATAATATGTACCTACATATATTTATATACATGTTTGTACATATTACACAATGAGTTCAAAATCCAAAGCGATTAACTCCACGTTTCATTGTTTTTATAAATAAGGTATAGCCGCTAAATACCGTCCCCTTTTTTAAAATCCTATATCTTTTACATATTTTTAGAGATATATCAAAAATAAAAAAGCAGTATTATCAAGTTTATTTGAAATTGTTATCAAACATACCAATTTGTTTGGGTATACTTTTTAAGCTTAGCTTAAACAAAAACAAGTCATATTTCTAAAATAATATTTGGACTCCAAATATCATCCCGGGGGACGATATTAGGGTTATGTACTGTGGGCTTCAGAAGTCGTCTGCCACCGTGAAAGTCATAATCGCTTACAACAGATTCGAAATATTAAAACAAACATTATCGGTTATCTTTTTCCAGAGTGGAACTTACATATGTAACATCATTTTTAATAAAAACACAAATATATATCTTTGTTATTAATTGATTTTATATCAAGTTTAAATACTAAAATTTGGAATATCAAATATTTATTGCCATTAAATTTATTTTTTTTATAAATAAATTTCTTGTCAGCTGGATTTCTTCCTCTTCTGACAGCTCCTTCGTGATATTATCCAATCTAATTTTTTTTGAAGCCATTAAATTTACTTATACAATTTTCAATAGATTACATAATAATTTAATCGCACAAATATATATGAGTACCTACTATAAACGAAGAGTACTTCTTTATCTTGCAAATGAGTTTCAAAATATCTGTCTTTGTTTAGTACATGCAGAATTGATTGAAATATTATAATAATCAAATGGGAGGAGCGTACTAAGTTTGTGATACCCAAATTTCAATGAAAACTGGACGACCACTACTACTTCATTTCACTGTAAATTATCACATAATCATTGTATCAATATCATCACAAAACATTAGAAACTATTACGAAAAATATACTTAAGATCAGGTTTAAAAGTCTTAAATTGAAAAATCAGTCCTCGAGGCAGGCAGAACATATAAAAGGACACGGATTTTCTACGTTGTTGATGGTTCTATGATGGGCACCTTGAAAATAAAGAGAATTTATTTTAAAAAATAACAAAAAGTGAAACGATTAAACGGTATCTTAAGCTACCGTTGGGGACGATATTAGAATTTTTCTCTCGAAATTGAATTTTTTTTTAATAAACGGGTGCATAACCTCAAACTTTTTTGCATCGTTATTCATCATTAGAAATAACGAAATATATATTGAGATTTTATGTTTACAATGTACCTATTATATCTAGTATAACTGTAATCAAAAGATATTTGATGAACAAAATCACCTTTTAAAAAAATCGCAAAGTAGATTTAAGCCGTCACCTTCAAAATTACCAAAATGGCCGTAAAACATTAATGTCCGGTACTATAAAGGAGCTAGCAAAATTTGCTAGCTAGCAATTACTTTCAAATGGGGTATTAATTCTGTACTAGTATCTATGGATTAGCTATGGAATTTAGAGCAGTGACACTTCAACTAATTGTAACACAGTTGGCATCTTTGACAAATAATTTTCATAACATCATCACTGTTTTAATACCGTTGGTATTTACCTACAACGCGTGCGCGAAACTTGTCAAAGTCATCAACAAACTCCAAAATAACTGTCATATAAGTTTGATATCTCAGTTGAAAGTGCTTGCTAGCTAGCAAATTTGCTCAGTCCTTTATAATACCAGACATAAGTATTTTTAGTTCCAGAAACTGATTTGAGATGATACTGGTTATTTCCGGAGATAGACAAGGGGACGAAATTTTGCGATTATACCTCAATGTACTTGGTTTGAAAATTTCACATTACTTATTTGTTTTATGATATCTTTTTTACTTTATTTCATAGAATTTGTTTTTATGGACTTCGCAAATTATTTTCTATGCAGATCAAATACGTATACCTACCATAAAACTTCAATATCCTGTAGAATGATTTTTATTTGCTTTTACTTGCAAGTAATTTTTTTATTACACCGGTCATGAGTAAATATAATTTAACTAAAACGTTATATTTACTTAACATTACAAGTAATCTCGAGAAAAACAGTTTCCATTTTTTTATAACGTATATGTTGAAACTTTTTATTTTACAATGGGGTAGACCGAGGTAAATCATATCAATTTTTTCTCAGTTACAGAAAGTAATAAAAGACAATTATCAAACTATACACATTTGGCTGGTAATGTGGCTCTCATGGCGATTGTTTTTGATGCATATGAAGAGCAATGATTTACATGGTCAGAAAGCACTTTTAAAAATAGAAAAAACTGAAAAATGCATCAAAACATTTTTGATCCTATTTGCCTCCGTCTATCCTACATATTGAGTTATATTTATTTAATTCTAGGAGAAAATTTTGATCAATCATTTATTTGTAATCACCCACATGTGATACATTATATTATATTATACATATAAAATCTAATAGACAAAATAAAGAATGATTCTATTTTTTTACAGAAAAATATTCTTCAACCATTTTCAAATCCGAGAAAAGCATAAGAACGTTCCATATCGATTTATAATATTTCAGTTATAAAAAGATATAATAATGTTTCCCAACGACAATTCAAGTATCTTGGTTTTTGACGTTTATTACATTTTATGATAGTTGTAACTTAAAGTTGACCGACCTGAGATCTTATAAATAAAATATTTTTACAACTGCGTTTGATTTGAAAACAAATATATTGGTATTTTATAAATATAAACTCTATGTTAAAATTAATGATTCAAATTTTGAATTATTGGCCATAAAAACATATATCTATCGAACTAGACAAAAATTACTTATACTCTATACCTTACAAAAATTGTATGTATATTCTCGACTTTTGGGTACATCTTGCTTAATTGATTTTTTCCCTTTGAAGTCAGCAGGCTGGGTCCTAGTTCAGCTTATTGTTAGTTGGAATTGGTGTCATGTGTGTTTCTTGGATGTATAGTAGAGACACGAGAAGGAAGGGAAGTTTGCTGATAGAGAGGGTATGGACACTAGAACTTTGGGATTACATATTATCACCCATATTTTATAATTTTTGTGTTGCAGTTGCAGATGAAGGTTAAATGTTTTTTATTTTTTATTTCAATTATATCTGAATCAATTAAAAATACAGTATTTTGAAAACTAAAAGCCACGAACAATCTAATTAGACAAATTATATTTCAAATTACTGTTATTATGTTTTATAAAAGTTTGGTTGAGTTTATCTTGATACGTTTATTACAAATAAAGGAAACCTATTCACAAAGAGCCTTTATAAGTTTCCTCATCGCACATAAACATAAACGATTCTCAGATCATCAGATGAAAATCTTATGTGTATATACAAATAATTTTTATAAACAACATAATATGAAATATAAAAGTAAACTACGTAATTATATGTGGAATGTGTATTATTTCGGTTTTATATATATATTTTTTTTTTATATTTTTATTCATAATAAAAATTACATTTATTTCAAGATTGTTAGTGTCTTCATTGGAGGTGTATGGTAACACGAGATTTGCTTTAATTCGAACTAGATGAGACCACTTAGTGTTTCGATTTTAAGATATTATTGATAACAGTCACACAAAAAAAGTTATAGAACTTTTTTGGAGACCATTGAATTTGAGGTGAAAATCAAACCTCAAATTCGGATTCAGCACCTCAAAATACCTAAAAATATATAGTTTGTACCTTTTTTGTGTGGCTGTGTAATTAATGTTGAAATATTTATGATTCAAAGCGCTGATATTAAATATTTGTATACTTTGAATGATAAATAATTTCTTAAGATTTTTTTTTTCGAAAAAATTTTAGATGAATTAAATTTTGCTGCTTTTCGTACATAAATTAAATAATAAAAAATATTATTTGTTATTAATTTTTATAAAGTTAATTATTAAAGAAAATAAATCTAATATTTGTAATTGTAAACCTCGAAACTCCTTCTTTCTCGAAAATATTTGCAAGGGTTAAAATTTCTCCTTTATCTTCCATTTCAGTGTGTATTAAAACTTCTATTAGTCAAAATAGTTATATCCTTAAACTCGAAGTATTTTCGAGACGACTAAGCATCACATAAGACCTCTGTTTTTTGATGTCAAAGATGTATAGTCTCTGTAATTTGAAACAAATTCTTATAAGTCAAATTTCTATCTACTAAACTTATATCAATTCGAAACGTAAGGTACTTTCACTGCAATTCTAATAGACCACTATAGTTTTTTTCTTCACTTAAAAGCCTCCATAAGTCGAATTTATAGTTTGTTGAACTTCTGTACCTCAAACACTTCCCTATTTCGAAAATTCATAGAAGTTCTACTGTTTTTCAAAGTTTTTTTGTTTATTAACATAAGAATAAATAGAAAAAACATTTTTTTTTTTATAAAAAAAACTCACACTTTATGAGATGTAACCGCGACGAAATAGCTTCGATTTTAACAAGATGAGACCATAATAGGTAAGTCTATAATTTGTAAAAATCGAGACGAGACGATAATTGCCTAAAACTTATCTTGTTTCGTTTTGAGTGCAGCTATAATCTTTTTAGCGGAATTAAAATCTGTTCGTCACAGTTTTTATAAAATAATACATAATCGGTATAATAAACATAAGATATTATAAATATAATCCATATATGTATGTAATAATAAGACGATAATATTATTTTAAATTCAAACATACCATATCAATATCTTTAAGGTTTTTGAAACAAAAACAAATAGAATATACAGTAAAAAGGAATGAAATAGCACATTCTAATCAGATAAATCGAAAAAGAATTATTTAAAATACGTTTGCAACATTGTGAACAGATAAATACCTATCTTTCAGATAGAATCAATAGTTGAGGACTTATTGAAAGCAGTTTTCAATCTACTTTTCTTTCCAATCCACTTGTACTAATCTTAATACATCTTATTTAAAAGTCATGTAACACGAGTTGAGAGAAGTGATAGTTTTAAAGTTTCGCAGAAGTTTTGACAAGCAAAATAGTAGACCATGAAATTTATACGGTAACGTCTACGAAACAGTGGCGGATCATCTAAATAATTTAATCCTTAAATATGATAAAAGCTACCAACAAATCTACCTTCTCCATCCATCTTCCACAGGCTCTGGGCATTTATTTATTGTTGATATAAATTTTAATAATATTATACTTACTGAAAAGATTCACTGATTTGTTATTGGCCACTGTCATTAAAAAAAATGCAAATTGTTGTTAAAAATAATAAAATAAAATGCTCTACATTGGATTTATCTATAAAAAAACAGGTTCAATGACTCGAGATTTTTTTATAATTCCGAAATCATAGTTATGGTTCTTAATATAATAATCATCTGCCATGGAAGATTAAAGACTAGTATTTTATTACATAATATTGACTTTTGATAATCGGAATACAATATTAAAAAATAATTATAACATTCACACAATTTATTTTTAGCTACCACTGTTTTCAAGTAGACAATAGCTAGTGAATATGTCTTTATAAATTAAGTTTACTATAAGTCGAACAAGAACTAACAATAACAAAAAGTTTCTTTTGCTAATGAAGAATGCTACCATGCATACATGATTTGTTAGTTGTAATAAATTAAGAACATTTTTCAAACTTTTATGAATATTTTTTATTTATATATATTTAATTTTCATTTATTTTTTCACTTGAAAATAAGTTTTTTGTGATAATTGGAAAGGTATTTTATTTCATACTTTCCAAGAAATGGAAAAGTTTTCAATGACTTTGTTAAAGAAATTGAACTTTTTGTTTTTACTTTTAAAAATATAAGTCCATATGTTTTTTATTCTTTAGTACGCATTTTTTCTCTAAGAAAATGAAATTAATATTAAACAGTTTTTATTAAAAATTATTATATGTATTGTTAAAAAATTAAAATACATCAATAAATATATTCTTACAATTTTTTGACAAGCCGACTATTTTTGTAAAAGAATTGTAACCTGTCTAATAACATTTCATACAATTTCAGTGCTTCACTTAGATTTTTTATTACTAAACATATTATACCTACATATATGTAAAATTTAAAACAGTTACTAATACTCAAATAGTGGACTAACGTAGATACCATACATATTTCATTAATTTATCAACCATTCACACTACATCGGTGAAAAAATACATCATTTATTTGATAGAAGCTGTCACATTTGTTTATTACAACCCTTTACTTTCCATCAGCCACAAAATTACCCTATCTCTGATATGTTGTCAACCTGAAGACTCATGCTGGATTACATTAATTGTTCCGATTAACTAGTCGTGATAAACACTTGCACAAACATCGCTTAACTAATGTTAACTTATATTATGAACATGTGTTGAATACTCACCATAACCAAGTTAGATCTTTATTGACCATTCTTGACCGATTAAGTTAATCGAACATTCTAAAAAAACATGTTTTATGGAACAAAAAACAAATATTTAACGTGGAATTACTAATAATCCTTCGTTAACTTTCTTAACGAGCATTTGTGTAATCCGACATCAACGTTATTGTTGCTTCTGATAAGAGGGCTTGCATATCTATTACTATAGGTAGATGGAGATTATGTCGAAGAATAAAAGAGTTTTTTCATTAAAAAAAATCGTTTTTTCATTGTTAGACCAAAAACTTTTCAGCCCATGAAGTAAAAGTCTATTACTTTTACTTTTCAGGATTGCAATGTTTAATATGTACATTATATTGTGATTATGGTACACATGTTATCATTAGATATATATATTATTATATATGTATATTTACTTTTACATTTTAGTTCATATCATAGACATAGAGACATGGATTGCGCATTCTGTTTTACCATTATATGTAAAATTTTGTTCACATAATTGAAGATAGAGATATAACACAAGCAATACTCTATCATTTTTACATTCATGTTACTCAGTCCATGCTGTATGTTTATGGTTATATATTTTTATTTCTTCTGCTTATTTATTTTTTAAATGTGAAATAATTTTTAATAGTTAAGGGAAAAATACTATATATTTAAAAAAAAACTTAATATTATTAATTATTATTAAGATTTTTTCTTAGTTCTATAAACCTCAATTTGTTCGTTAATCTTAAATTTGACCTATCAAAGTCCTTAACTGACAGTGTAAGACATTTATTTAAGAGATTTGCTATATTCAGTAATGAGGTTGTGAAAATAGGTATAATAATGTTAAATTATTGTCTTTAAAAGTCATATAATTCCACCTTTTCATTTTCCATACATTATAAATAAATAAATACTTTTATATCAATATCATTTACAAATAATACTCGCTTCCATAAGTTTCATTTCGAATATCATATACAAATCAATTATAAAGAAAGTTAATTTAAAACTTGCAGTTTTTATCACTGGTTATAGAAATTTGATAATAGATAGATTGTTTAACACATACACACACACACATATACATATGTTATAGACAAATACGTAACTCGCGTCTGCACCGGTGTAGGACATATTTACACTGTAAAACTATAGTGCAATGTTTACTCTTGTGTAATTACTTGAATGTCAGTATCACACCCAATAGTCTGCTATGCATTTGCGTGGGCTATTCTTTTGTATACAACTATACATAGGTAGGTACATAGTTTTTTTTTAATAAACCGACAGTTTCGATTTCAAACCTCTCTATGTGAATTACAAAAAAAAGTTTTCATTTGTAATCAACGCTTTTATACTAAATGGGTATTATTAGAGATATGGAAGTGTGCATGCATATATGGAAATGTAGTATTAGTAATGAAAAATGAAGTTTTACTGTTTCTATATTATTTTTTTTTAACTACACATCGTGACTGGCTGTTTTAAATCAAAGGTACCATGTGATGGTTTAATTATATGTACTATGGGCTTTATAAGTCGTCTACTACTCTAAAGGTCAGAATCGCTTACAACAGATTCAAAAATATTAAAACAAACATCATCGATTATTATTCTCCAGAGCGGAGCTTATATAGTTACATTATTTTAAATAAAAACACAAATATACGTCCATTTCATTAATTTGTTTTATATCTTGTTTAAATGATAAAATTCGGAATATCAAATATTTATTACCACAAAATTTACTTGTACAATTTTTAATAGATTACATAATAATTTAATTCCACAAATATATATGAGTACTATAAACGAAGAGTACCTACTTCTTTACCTAGCAAATGAGATTCAAAATATCGGTCTTTGTTTGGTATATGGAGAAATGATTTAAATATTATAATAATCAAATGCGAGGAGCCTACTAAGTTTGTAATAAGCGAATTTCAATAAAAATTGCATTACTATTTTTAAAGTTTTTTTTGGTACGTGCCTTTAATTTAAATTATTCGTTTGGTTTGATTTTCTTATTTAATTTTTATATACCTACATATATGTATTTTATTACAAAATATATGTTGAGGATATCAGTCTGTTAATAGCTCGGTCGTTGATGTTGCATTTTTAATTTACCTCTGGTTGATAATCAAAATATAACAAACACTTATTGCTTCCTCGCAATATCGAAGATACGAGAAGCTATGTGATCGTTTCAGATTGAGACAAAAAAAAAGTTCTCCAATTTCAAAATTTGAAATTTATTTATCCGTTTCACGTCAAGACAAACACTTTTCGTTCCGTGTCTGTCTGTCTGTCCGTGTGTCCGTGTGTCCGTCCGTCCGTCCGTCCGTCTGTCCCCTGAATCCTTGTCACACGCATAACTCATGAACCACTGAACCGATATTATTGAAATTTGGTCGGATGGTTGGGTTTGGTTTGAGGACGGTCCCATTTCAAAATCATCAAAATCGTGTGTAAGGGGGAGGGGTGACACCCCAAAATATTTATTTTTTCAAGATATCTCAAGAACGACACATGTTAGGAGAAAATTTTATAGAATATTTTTTGTAGAGAATTAAATTTCCTATAATATGGGTCTACTACGTTTGTTGTAAAATATTCCCTTACAAAGATTTATCTAAATTAATTTTAAAAATTCGTGTTTTGTTTTTCTAAATTGATATTTGATTGGATATATTAAGTGTCATTTTGACGTTTTAAATGTCACTTTGGCGTTTTAAATGTCACTTTGACGTTTTAAATGTCATTTTGACATTTGCATAAATTTAGATTTAGATTGAAATTGTCAAAAAATTAAAAATATATGAAAAAATATTCAGATGCGTTTTAAGAAAAAATTCGAACTAAGATTTTTTAGTAAAATTTGTATAAAAATTAAATGGTTAACCAATGCCAGGTAATTTATCTGAACACTATCGGTTTTAGTGAATTTAGCACGAGGAAGCACTGTGCATTTACTTGGCAGATGTTTTTTTAAAATTATTTATTACAAAGAAACTGAAATTTTTTAAAATCTGCGACTTGCAGCGTCTGCAACCGCAGTTGTTCCAAGGCTATGTTATTTAAATGCTAATATATGTATACCAAATACCTTACGGTCCCAATGTGCACATCATTTATGTAGTTTGTTTTTATATAAATATTAACAAATTGATCCAAAATCGATATAAGTTTTATACCATACTGGCCTTGGCTGTACCTAGGACCTACAATATACTACTCCAGTACCTTTAGAGTTTATAAGACGATTGATTGTAGTAAACTTTGACTGATTTGCTTTTTAATTTAAATTGTTACGAATTTAAATATCTTTACCCGTAACTGAAATATACTGAAATGGAGATATCGACAAATAAATGATTTTTAGAGACTTTTGACCCTAAGAACTCGTGACCCTTTCGAAGTTACGGAACACTTTTGATTGTAAAAAATGCGGAACACTATTTTACTGAATCATTAAGGTCTTTAAACAATCAATACTCATAAAAACCTAATCAACATAATTCGTAAAAAAAGTTTATCTTGTAAAAAATTTTAATCAATCAATCAATCATCAGTGATAATGCTACCCTCATTTATTTATCAATATTCTCAAATCTTAAATGTTTTTTAGTTTTAATGTTCATAAATGTTTAAAAGCCCAGTTCACACAAATATGATGTTGAAAACTGCAGCAAAATTGTCTACTTTTATAGAAATAATTGAGTACTCGGCTTGCACAAAAATTCAAAATTATTCAAAATTTAATGCCAGTTCATGAAATGAAATCAGCTTCATCTAACTGATAGTATGAGATATATTTTATCTATCAATTCGATAAGGTTAGCCTGTTCTTCCCCCTTCACTACGCAAAACGTTCAATGATACAGTGCGACCGACCGACATTTTATTTACCTACTGAAGTTATACTATTCCCTAAAACCTATATATTCCATATATTCCCGAAGTATTGTTTTTGACTTATTTCCCTCTAACAAATAATTTAGATTTTCAATTCAGTACAATATTTTTTCACTGTATGAACACATATACCAAATGTATCTGGATATAAAGAATACTTTAAAATTCCAAACTCTAATAAGCCACCAGACCACCACCATAAATCAAACAAACATGTTTTACAGATTTTCAATACCAAAACCAGATTTACACTGGAAAACAATAGTGTTTGTTTATCAATAATTACGTAAAAGTCGGTGTCACACCCGTCGTATCATTTGCGTAGGTAGTATTTCGATTTACGACCACAGTTAATGTAATTTACTAGCACTGCTGTCGTTCTGAACGTCCACCCCCAAGTGCCATAGGGCACATGTGTTTCTACACTGCCCCCTTCTCCAAGTTTTCTTCATACTGCGCCACCCAATGTGATTCTACCTCCCAGAGGCGGATCTAGATTATTTATCCAAGGGAGAAAAATGCTAGTACAACTAATAAATATTGTAATTGTTGAAAAGATTTTGTAGGAACAATAAACTCTATAAGATAAGTTTTAGATGTTTCTTTATATTTAAAAAATACAAATTAAATATCACAACCAGAGAAGGAGTGAAACTATAAATTATTTCCTAAAATAAAATATATTTGTTATTATAGTATACACAGAGCCGGCCTGAGCAAGTCTGACGCCCTGGGCGAGATTTATTTTTCCGCCCTCCCCCCTGAAAAAATGTTAAAAAATCACCAAAAATGTCAATTAAAATTGATAAATTAACAAATAAGTTGAATAGTTAATATCCCAGCTTGGCGCGATCCTACAGACTCCAACTTTTTTTTTTTAAATATAGCTTACATCATTAACTTTAAGACTATCAAATGCCCTATGACCGTCGAGACTCACTTCCCCTATTATTAAAAAATTAAAATTGATAAATTAATAAATAAGTTGCATAGTTAATATCTCAGTATATCATCTCACACATTTTTTTAACGAAATTCATAGAACTTAATTTATACTAGACTACATTATGAATAAATTAATCTCAGTTTGAACTCTTTACCACTTATAGAACCGGATATGTCGTTGTGAAATTGGGCCTCCGTGCATCATAAGTATATGTGAGCATTCTATAGGTCGTAATTTAACAGATCAAAACTAAAATGACTGATTGACCATATCTTCTTAACAAATAATAGATAGTTCATTTTTAATTTATTTTCGTTGTAATTTTATAGAGAACAAAAAGTACCTACAGTTTTTGATTTCGCGATAGGGTTAAAACACAAAAATTACAGCCTGTACACTGATTTGAACCAAAAAAGTCACTTATGCCTCAGTGTGCGCCGCCCCACAATTATTTTAGTTCCTTTTATTCTACACAGTTCTTTACTACATTATATTGTTCGATATTTAATAGTTTAGGCAGCGTATTGCAAAAGAGCACGCTGGCGGCAAATTTTTTTCCGACTTGAATAACAATTATCGTCACTGCTTACTCGTTACTTAACGTAACAAAATATATAGCAAAACCTGGGGCAATGAACATATCTATGAATTAAAAAAAACACGTAAATCAGATAAGTTGTTCTCGTGTGATAAGCATACTAACGGACAGATAGACAGAGAGATGTTTCGTTTTATAATATATATTATATATAGATTAAAATAAATGTAAGATAAAATCTACTGATACAATTTAAGGTTTGAGTGTGTACCGAATTAATTCAAATATACATAAATTCTTGATTGAAAAGAAGAATAAAATATTGGGATTTTTTTTTCCAGTGTTACGTAATTCAATTTATCTAAATCCTGTACATTACTAATAAGCTCGCCACTGGTTAATGATCTCAATAGCCCCTCCCTGTATCTCATGCTACAACCTCCACTGTTTTACTTGCCGTTGCTACTTGTTTTACTACCTTTCTATTACAATGCCTCGCCTATAAAAACGTTTTTACAGCATTTTCTGAACGCTGATATTTTAACGAAATGAAGCTATACCTGCTGCACTATCGTCGATACGCTTCGCCGTGTTTTATGTGTGCATTTTGTTTTTACATGTGTCAACTGGATGTGGGGTGAAAATGGTCCCTGATTATCAATAATCTGCACGATTCTCGATAACCGTTTATGTTAGTAACGTTCCTCTTAATATTTAATCTTATATCTTTTAACAACCGTTGCAAGTGATCGTATAATTTGTGATGAGAAGGTAAACTTTAATTTAAAACTTATACTTTTATTGTTTTTTAATTGAATTTGTTTGTTTTTATAATTTAAATTTACATTTAATTATATTTGCCATTTAGTTGTGCGAAATTCTGTGGCGGACCAAGTAATATTGCGGCCCGAGGCCAAATGTTAATTATGCTCCTCTCCCCCCGGCGGTACATTATGAAATATTATATATAAATATATAATTTTTGTATTGAAAAAATAAAAATAAAAAATTATTTTTTAAACAATGTAATAAGTCTGAAGAAATTTTAATTGTTTTTGTACAGAATAATATTAATCTAGGTATACCTACATAAATAATTCAAATACAAAATATTGTATTGTATGTAGATAAAAACCATATTTAGGGGTGAAGTGAAAATTTATGGCAATGGGAGATAAAGATGAAAAGAAAACAGGATGAATGGTACTCTTTTCAAAAATGGACCACACCTATCTTATAACTAATTACTGAAATATATTTTCGGTGAACGTATTGTTAAAATATTATTTAATTTAAGTATATTTATGTATATAACATATTTGAATTAATATCTTTCTACAAAAATGAACTTATGTACTATGAATATATAGAGTAGGCAAATGTATTTTCATCTTTGTAAGTTAATTACATACGTTTATAAATTAACAAAATTACCAATATAAACAATAATTATATAATGTTTTATATATTTTATCAGTAGCGTAGCAAGAATTTAAGTCCTTCCGAAAAATATATTTTTGGGCTATTTTTGACTAAATTCAATCCGGGACCCCTGACTTTTCGGTCCAACCAAACCGGCACTCTACTATTTTGCTGTGAATGCAAACTTACGAATTATTTTCTTTAAATTTTTACAAAATAATGCTTCTCGAATTCTTTCAAATTTAATGATATAGGGGTTGTAAATGTTTACTGAAAATGAAAGTCAGTAAACATTTAGTTAAAATTTCAATGAAAGTCTAGTGAAGTTATACTTCTTCAGGTGCACCGCGACACATTTTTTGCCTCGTCATGATGTTTGGATGTGACACTTCGGAAAAGTGACGCACTATCGGTATGCTTGCCTCTGTCAGATTCGCTCGATGTGCTTAATATTTTTGATAGTGTGTATGCTTTGTACATTTACACGAATTATTATTAGTATTACGTTTACATTATAGAAGTACATTTCGTTAGATATTATATTTATATTTTATTTTTTGTTAATGATTTTTGAAGTGATTTTTAATTTATGAGAAATATTAGTTTGGAAATTATATATAATATAAACAGGTATTTAATTGTGGCGAAATGAATATTTTCTTGTTTCAAAAACTTTTATTTTAATATTTAAAAAAAATTAAAATATATTTAAAATAAATTAAATAAAAAAATGGTGTAATCAAATTTTGATAAGTGTTTTAAAATATTTGAGGTTTAATCCAGTATTTTATTTATAAGAATTTAATAAGCAATATAACCCAATTCACTTTTTCTAATCAAAAAATACTACAATAAAAATTTTTAAAATGTAAAACAAAATATCATCAAAATATATCTGAATCTAAATTCAACGGTAATCAAATGGCTATATTTTAAACTTCGTTACAGTGTTACATATTTCAAAAATAAAAATGTCATATTTAAAGAAATATACATAATTACGCATTACTTTTGATACAGTATTGAAATATTAATTCGACAAAATATATCAATCCGCATGATGTAATGTGTCCAAACAAAATAAAAACCACATAACATTAAAAATAAATATCAATGTTGGCCTTGAGATTTTGCGCTATTTTTATACCATGATGATGATATGGAAGGACGAATCGGTATTCGCGAAAAAAATAAATAAAACTTATGCGTTGCATACATAACAGCTGTATGTATTATGTGAAATATATTATGTTTGTTATCAGAGGCTTCCGCGTGAGCTGATAAAATATCAGGATATGTTGAAAATAATTTTATGAATGTTTTTTGATATTTTTTTTAAATTCACGACAGTTGTATATTTATGGAAATTATAAACTGCTGTTTTTACCCGACAGTGGCATGCACAAAGAGGAAAATGAATTTAATAGTGTATTTTTTTTGTATTTATTTACAAATACAAAAAAAAAACTAAAATTAAAATGATTCCTGGAACATCAAGAGTGAGCTAGGAACCTAGGACAGACTATTTATTATCTATACCGGGTTTTTTTTTAACTTAAAACTTTCAAATATCTCGAAAAGTAGGCACTCTACGGAAAAAATGTAAATAATCAAAATTTAATCATTCCGCGGGGGAAATACATTAGTGCAAAAAAATAGTCCCACATTACCCTCTTTGTAGGTTGGGGCGGGGGTAACTTTGAATCTGAAATAGGAACCTCAATTTTTTATTGCAGATACGGATTCTACGGCTAAAAGTACATACGATTTGTCTGAAATATTTTGTTCGATTCATCATAGATGGCGCTGTAATCGACTTCAATTTATAATACAACAAAAAGAACCGGAAAAATTTGAAAAAAAAATCGATCGCATCGAGGATCGGACCAGGCTATTCACGGTTGTCGGTCCGTATCGCAAACCACCGTCTACAGTACGTGATGTGCTAGTTTTCAACTGAATTGGTACTTAAGTTAAGCGAATTTACTGAGGAATTTCATAATTTTTTTCTCGGTTGTTTACGAGCTTCCGGTCAATCTATGCTACTACTACAACCCTATTTTTTTAAACATTTTGGTGCATCTGATATCTGGATGCCCCTTGTTAGAAGAAATTGAAAAACAATGAATTTTATCGATTACAGCGCCATCTATGATAAATCAAACAAAATATTTCAGACAAATCGTACGTACTTTTAGCCGTAGAATCCTTTTTCGAGATATTTTAAAGTTTCAGGTTAAAAAAACACCCAGTATAAAATATATTCTAAATCGCAACGTCTGTCTGTTCATTAGTGCGATTATCACTCGAGAACTACTTATCCGATTTACGTTTTTTTTAAATTTATAGATATGTTATTTTCCCAGGTTTTAGTACTTATATATTTTGTTACGTTAGGTAACATAAGAAATAAGCAGTGACGATAATAGTAAATCATGTCGGAACAAATTTTGCCACCAGCAAGCTCTTTTGCAATACGCTACCTACACCATTAAATACTGAACAATATAATTTAGCAAAGAACTGTGTAGAATACAAAGATCTAAAATAATTCTACTGTATTTTTTCAAAAATCTTAAACATTAATTCCGTAGTCCACCCAAGCGAATCCGCGGGCACAGCTAGTTTTCTTATATGTATAAGGAAGTATTGCGAGCACGAAAAATTTCGGAATAAATATTATTATAGAAATGTCCATTTTTACTGTCCCTCAATCCATTTGAACTCTTCTTGGTTTATTTAATATAAACCACTTTTTTAATTTTATTTAATGCGTATTTTATGCCACTGGTTATACTACTTCATGTTTCAAAGAATTTTTCAAATCGTTTTAATTATTTTTGGCATTTAACTATATTTTTATATTAAAATTTTAATGAATATTACAATTTTTCCCATAGTACAAATCGATCCCTCGATTGCCTAAACTAGCATAATAATTTGTTATTATAAATTTTTTTCGTGTATAATTTTTTCACCGCCTAAAATTTTAAATCACCCTAAAACAGATGAAGTAGCAGTCATTATATAAAAATTTAGTATCGCGAACAAATACCGAAATTCATGGCCACGAGGGTTCAGAGGTAATTGCCGTGGAAGCTAATTGTCATAGACATTCGATATAGTTTACCAGTAGCGGGGTCGACCGCCTAGTACGGGTATAGTTAACATAAAAGGGTTACCGTGTAAATTGACACCATATAACCATCAATCGATATTGAAATTTACGGTTATCACCAGATTGTAATTTTTATATCAACTCGAATTTCGAAATTTTACACGTGGGGACGCTAAAATCGACAGTTAATTTTAAACCGTTAATTTATGGTTTGTTAAAAGATGTCTATTACATTTAGATGTCCAAATTTACGTCGACTGTATATTACTAATTATTATCAGTGCATATCCTACTTTTTATTTAAAATTTTATTTAAGTACTCTCTTAAATTGATTCCTTCAGTGAACGTAAAAGTCACTAAAAATCAGTGGTATATACTAATTCTTACTGATCAACCAGTGATTTTGGCCATATTAATAATAATCCATTGATTTGTTCAGTGATTAGCAGTGGTCTACTTTTCACTATTTCACAGTGCATAGTCACTGGAAATACATTTTTTAAATTTTAATCTTCTGACTTTATTAATCCAAAATAAGTAAAGTATCTGCGGCAAATAAGGTCCAGAGTATAATAAGGCCCATGTAAAAAAATCACATTTACAATAGTTGGATCGGTCTAGGTTTTTATGTACACATAGAAGATACTTTTACAAACCTAACTACACGCTGACTAGTCTCTCGCCGCGCTAACTTTTCGGTACCTCTGAGTTTGTTGCAAGAGATGGTGACGAATGTCAATTATATAAAAATAACCAACAAATAATCTTAATTTTTGTTTAATTTTTTTATGTATTTTTGTTTCTTATTTATTCAGTTAATACTTCGATCCTTAAAGTTTATGGTGCAAGTTGTTTTCTATTGTTTTTTTTTAGTTTCTGCTTTATGAAATAAAGTAAAATTTACCGTTCTACCGGCCTTATTATACTATCATAGTTTAATAAGGCCCAAAGTTAATTTTTTAAGATGTCTCAAAAATGAAAAAAACATAAACCAAAATTTATCATTTACATAGCCTTTTTAATATAAATTACTTATTACCTGAATTATAGCATTTTTAATTAAGGTGGGCCTTATTAGTCTCCATGACCTATAAATTTATTTTTTGCTGGATATATAGATATTACAAAATTTCTTTACTTCATAATTCATGATTAAGACATGATTGGAATGAAGTGCTGTAATGAAGAAGCTGTGACTATTTCATCCACTGATGTGGGTAGAAGTACGTACCAAAAAAATCAAATATCTAATAAAACATCAAAATCATAAAAATGATATTAATCACTTTAAGTGAAATATTATGACCGTGTTGTAAAAATTAGATATTCCATGCGCATAATATAATCCGATGTATGTAGAATTTGAATGATTCTCATTGCCAGATCATGAAGATAGCGGCATTTGTCTTTTATAAATTTTTATTTTTAGTTTATATTTCAGATTAGAATAAATTTTAGAGACCAAAATATTATTAGGCATTTATCTATTTTCGTAATATTAGCTCATTTATAAAATTAAAATATATATGTTATGAGTAGCTTTAAAGATATAAAAAGATACCTATATATGTATCTGGAACAAGAGTAAGATTGCATCTTAAGGCAATTTTTTGGTTAAAGGAAAATACATTAGGCTTCACATTATAAATAAATATATAGGTATATATACTTAATGTTTGATTTTTGAACATTGAGTAAACTATTTTCATTTATTCGAAAGTTAAAAAAACTTTTTGAATCATTTTTTAAATTTTTCTTCGGTTTGTATTTTTAATCCATAAATACAGTCCTTCAAAATTGCAGTGCCAACTAGTACAAAAAACTGTTACATTTAGTCTCATATTCATTAACATTTTAATATATAAAAACCTTGGTGTGTATGTATGTGTTCTCATCAGGCTTAAACCACTGGACTTATCGAAGCCAAATTCACACCATATGTTCGTTTGGTGCTCCGTTAGGTTTATTATTTTTTTGAACCCGGTAGGTGGTGCTAGAGACGAGATATTTACGAAAATGTATCTTTATGGTCTGATTTGGCTCATATTCAGTATACGTATACGTATGTGTTAGTTACGTGGAAAGAAATGTTTTTACAAAAAAGTGACCCGGTCGGTGGCGCTGGAGTCAAATTATTTACGATAATGTTTATTTATCGTCTGATTTTTAAATTATTTTTTTTTTGGCAGAATAACGTTTGCCGGGTCAGCTAAAACACAATTACGACCCTCTATACGTTACAGGGGGTGAAATATCAACTCCCGTGCGAAACTTGGACAGGTCCGCTAGTAGCCTATGTAATAATTTACAAATTTTGATATTTTATAACTATTTTATAGCAAGCCGCACTAGCGAATACAGAATGCCGCAAGTTCTTCATTACATATCATGTAATTATCAAAATTAATATGCGGTTAACATCACCGATCCTAAGATCAAAACTTAATCATGGAAGATTTCCAGCACACTTGTACAAAATAAACTGTATGATTTCCTTTACAATGTCCCTGTGGCAATGAAATAGCCGACACAACTATATATTATTTGCATATCAAAACACTCAAGACTACATTGATTCTAAAAAGAATCAATGAAACCTGGAGAACCTTATTCCAATTATCAGTTTGAAAAGCTCAAATATTCATTTAAACTTAATATAACATTTTAACAAATTAGGTTAAGTACAAACTAGAGAATACATTTTGAAATATTGTTGAAAAACAAACATTTTAATATTTGATATAATGCACGGCTCAGTAGGTATCTTTATTTGTTCTAAAGAAATTCAATAATTCACTTTCAAACTGCTGTCATTTTTTTTCTACAATATTTAGGGATAAGGACTTATTTATGTAGACGTACAATTATAGGTATTACGTAGACACCAATTTTCATTTTAATTCGTAAGAAATCAAAAAGAGTAAGGTTTAATTTTTTACAAAACGAAACCAAAATAAGATCAAGACGAGACTGTCAGTTGTAAAATCCGAGACTAGAAAAGACTAACCTAATTCTCGTCTCGTATACATCCTTCGCATAGATTCATCGAATCTAAATCAAAATAATAAGATTCTTAAAATTTGATGGTTTTCACATCAACCAGAAAGAAAACATAAAAGAAGAATAACTAAAATCTAACACTATATATCATGAAATTAAATAAAACGTTGCGCAAATTCACTACAATTTGTGAAAATAAAAATACTCAATTCAACAAGAGATAGATTCCTCGTTCGCGTGTCTAAAACAAATTTCTAAACGAAAACAGTCTGGAAAAGTACAGATTTTTACGTGAAAACATAATTATCTCTATACACAAATAAAGAACGAGCCAGAACAAGGCAAAAGTATTAGTGAAAACTTCGTATATTACAGTAGTTCAATTACGGCTGCATTATGTATACTTTTTGTGCGTTTTTTCAAACCAGCATAATCTGCAATAACACGTTTCCTACATTACCGGCAAAACGGATTTGTAACAAGATTATTTTTTTTGTATGCGGTACGGATTCAACAATAGTTTCATATTACATTATAGTTCTGCTCTCTTTTCGTTTCGTTTCAATACAAATAGAGCATTATAATATTTTGCTGATTTCTCTTTTTGTACTTTTATTTTAAGGTTTTCTTCTTCGATAATAGCTATTTGGGTTTACGGGGACAATAGTCAGGTGACTTTTAAGATAATCTAATTTTTTACTGGAAAATAAGAAAATGTTTGCTTGCATAATAAAATAAAAATGTTGACGTTAACAACAGTACCTATATGTTTGTCAAAAATTAAAATAAGATCAACTCAAAATATTCTTCTTTACCTTCATATAAAATCAAGAAAAAAAAATGTTTTTCGAAAATTAGCTCATTTTTGAAGTAGGACTTGGATTTCGGGGTTGGAAATTGAAGGAATATTTATCTGCTTTTCAAATACCGGGGTATTGTTTTTCAAGTTTCATAGGTTAAGTTAAAATAAATCATTTTTAAATGCTATCAGATTATAGATGATTATTTAAGCTTTTATTTATTATTCTGTACGATTAAAATTATACCCCCCATAGACGTTTAAAGCTTTTTGGTACTTTTTTCTTTCAAATTCAAATATCTCTACACTCAAAAATGCTAAAAATTTAAAAAAGCGTTTTAGACAGAAAATTTCTTAAGAAAACTCTATTTTAAAATTTGGATTAATATCATACATCCCCGAGGGAAAAAATTCAAAATTGCAAAAAACAGAAATTTATCATTCATGGTGTGATAAAGAAAAAACATCAAGAATACCCTTGAATTAAAAAAAAAAACAGTTATTCATGTTTGATCTATAGGTAATGCTTCAATAATGTGCAAATTTTTCAAAAAACTACTAAATTTTTTTCCTTGAGTTGATATTCTAATAATACTATACATATGTGTGTGGAAAACATACGTTTATTTTGTCTTAATAACAAATATTACTTACACTTAAACGATAAATAAATTACTGTACCTATTTTCAGAATATATTTTACGACTTACTTTAGTATTTCATATTGTATCCATATCAAACGAATATAGAAAGTATTATTTAATATTTATATAATAAATAAAGATATCAATATGTGTGTATAGTTCCAACAGATAAAAACTTTATTTTTATTTTTAACAATAATACTTTTTCAAGGTATGGATCGATGTATGATCACTTCATTTATATACAAATAGAAAGCAAATATTGATACTGCAGAAGTAGAAGTATCTTCCGTTCAATAAATATTTTTGTATTTATATATGTATATATGATAAAAAAGTATTGACAAAGATCCAATATATTCATTATTAAAAACTGGTATAAGCTAGTGACATTATTCAATAATCACGTTTATTTTAGCTCTATAATAATAATAAAATTATTGGGATATTCTATCTCGCGAGTTCAGTTATCAAAACGAACTACAGTTATTTGTTATTTATTTTTGTGTCTTGATTTATTTACTTAGCTTAGCGATGAACTTTTAAGAGACTAAAGTAAATTAATTATTTCATTTATTTACTAATATATTAAATATCATTTTTAATATTCTCAAAAAAAATTTTAACGTTTTGTCTTCAAGAGTCTTGAATATAATAAAATTTGTCTAAACAGTGGCGGACTAAGGAAGGTTAGAGATAGGGGTGGAATGTTAGTTATCCCACCCCTAAGGTTCTTTTAAATTAAAATAAAAAACAAAAAAGGTCCTCGTAACAAAATTTTTTGAAGAACAAGAAAAAGAAGTCTTCAATGAGTTAAAAAAAATTGCTGCTCAAGGAGGGCTCTGAGAAAACCGCCTTCTACCCCCCTCCCCACCCCTCACCCATTACTGATACTAGGATCACGCTTAAATTAACGGTTAACGAACAAAAACGCGTTGACAACGCGTTGTAAAAAAATCGCAGTAGATTTAACTTTTTATTCACCTACATTTATTATGGGTGGGGTGAACATACATAATTTTTAGCGCTAAATTTGATGTATCCAAAAAAATCGTGTTCTAAATTATCGCCTAACGCCAAATTCCTTTAACAAAACCGTTATAAGCATGTTAATTGTGACTATTCCTGCGTTTAGTGTCAAATTACGCGTTAAACGACGCGTAACGTATCGCGTTAGATGCAGGTGTGGTCCTACCATTACAATAATTTCATTTCCTAAATAGGTACTTGTTGTTAAACACGTAAATATAAACACATATATACTTTTTAATCTACCTTATAACAGTGATACATTTATATAACGATTTAGTGAAATTACATTTTTTTTATGTACATACTGTAAATCATGAAATGTTTTTACAATTTATTATTTTCGTTTAGTTTACGTAAAGTTTGTATTTTTTGTCAAATGTTGATATATTATTGTTGGTATTTTAATGAAAATACACGTTGGAATAGCGATGGATATGAATTTATCAATTTCTCATTTCCGACTGTCATTCAAACGTCTCTTTTACAACGTCGACGTCCATATGTTTCAAAATAAAAAAGATAATAAATGTTACGAAACTTCATCCAATAACATACACGAAAGAAAGAAACATTAAAATATACGTTTAATTATTTTTTAAACAAATGCAGTTAATACTTATGTAAAGGTATATATTTATACCTATACAGATTACATAATAATAATAAAAAATTACTAGAAACACAATCAGTTTTTTTTTATAATCATAAAATAATATATTATATTCTTTACAAAAATATCTTATTATGTTAATATTGAAAAATCAAAAGTTCTAATTGATTTTAAACAACTTAAACCTAATACAAACAACAAAAATTGAAATAATATCTATCTGTAGAACTCAATTATTTGTAATGTATCGTTTAATAACTACATTGCAAGTTATTCAAAACTGCAGCCTTCTTCAAATTAATAAGTTGTCAATGAAAGTGCGGGTCATTTTGTTTTTGACATGACGGCCATTTAAGGTCACTTTAATGTCTCCAAAGTAACATGACAGATGACATGTGACACAGCTGTATATAACGGAAAATAATTACTAACATAGGACAAAATAAACCACTTACTGCAAAATTATTCGAGGGAATAATTCAAACTATGTAACTGGTTCAGTCAGAAACAAAATGAAATAATACATTCCAAATATTTGTTTATTATCGAAATAAAAATAAAAATTAATAATATACAATAGCTATAGTTTGAATGGTATGTGAAATAAAAATATGTTTGTGTTTTTTACAATAGATCTTTATTAAGTGTTTATTACAATAACATATCAAAAACTTGACAGTAATTGACTTAAAAAATGTATTTAGAAGTGGTTTTAAAAAAGTCACTTACCATGGTCACACCCCAAAGACAAACACAGGGTTTGATTGGAAATAAAATATCGTCAGAATTGAATAAATAATTTTTATTAGTTGATAATTACAATTAGTTACATAGGTATATCTTTTTAATGATTTTTATTTTGATTTCGAGGCTGTTAGGTCAGAAATAAAATAAAATAGTTATATGAGATATAACATTATTTCTTTTGATAAACGTTTCGTCTTGTTGAAGACTTCATCAGTATCTGGTTAATAACAATAATAAATATACAAATTTCTATTTAACAATCGGAATATTTCCAAACATTTCTCATGGAATTTATTTTTTTAAATAAATGGAGAGGCACAATTATTCAAATAAGCATGCTCCAAAAAATTTTACATAATGCTACACCAACATTCAAATTCTTCTTTTTTCGTTGAGCAATGAATATAAAGTTTTTTATCTACTAGGTAATTTTACAATTGATTTATCTATGAAAGTAAATGGCAAAACTACACATGCAAAAAAAGTTGGAATGCATAATCCCAATCTCTTGAAAATGAATTATTTTTATATATTTACCTTAATCCAAATCTGACACTAGATGACTGGTATTAGTTAAAACGTTGTACACACAAGCTGCAAAACAACTACGTAGAAACGGCAACGGAGTACTTCAATTAAACTGAAACATAGATCTCCATTCATACAAGAATGTGCATCTCCTAGCATAAGTATTTACAACTAGTTTATCTCAAAAACATCTCCGTAATCCAGAATCACGGGTAATAATATTATCTAATTTGAAAAGCTGCAACTATGGTAACACCTCCAGGCGGCAGGCGTACCCATCGCACCTATCCTCCTACCCCCAACTCACCCCTAAGCGGAGTGGGGTGGATTCGCGTTTTGCGAATCACAATTACATGGTTCGCGCTGCCCGACTGACGGAGCAACCCTTCTGAATTCAAACAGCACACAATCGCCTGATCCACCCCTACTACTCTTACTTTTACACACACTCCACCCCCAGGGGCGTCGTCAGTAAGGTAGGACCCTAGGGCAAATATTTAACAGAACATCCAATAAAATATAATTCGTCAAAATTTGACTTTTATTTGTAAATATAGTTTTCAAAAAATAATATAAAAGTTGTGATGATAAAAATAACAATAATTTCTTATAAACGTCAAGAATTTATTGATGAAAAATTTACATGCAAGCCTGGCGATGATTCTGTGAATTATATGTTTTTTCTTCAATAAATTATTGACTTTATACAAATAAGATACGAAGGGTATTTTAAGAAAACTGTTTTTTTTTTTTTTTTTTTTGCTCTACACTTTCTATATTTCTACACTTTTGCTCTCCATTTACACTTTTTTATATTTTCCTTTCTACTTACAATTTTTCAACTACACAAATTAACTTTTACAACTGCACTTTTCATTTTTGGAACTGCAGAAACAAGCTACAACTACACACTAAAATGACACTTTTTAACGTTAAAATTCTTTATAATCTCTTATTAAAGATTGTTATTTTGTATGAAATTTATTTTATAAATCAGTAATGAAATTAAAATAAATATTTTAGGCATTTTTTTTCTCTTCAAAACGTACTAGATAATAATTATTGCTTTATTTCCAGCATAATCAATATAATAAATAGCGCGAAAATTCGTAAGTATTTGAAGAACATAAATAAGTTGTTTATTTCCAATACTAACCGTGTCCAAAAGCATTAAAATATTAGTTTTTGACAGTAATTGTGTAGTAATAATTTGTCCATATTTAACATATTTAATTCGTAATTTTGTCATTTTTTAAAATTCCATATTTGAGTCGATAGAAGAAAGATCTAAAATAGATCATGTTGTTTTTTTATATTCAAAAATATATCTCTATTTATAGACGGTACTGAATTTGTCGTCATTTCACCAGTGTTTAACTCAAAAAAGACGACTCGTATATTTCTTTGTTTTAAAAAAATTGCGTTTGAAGCAAACTGCTGAGATCATTAAGCCATATTTACACCATATGTTCGTTTGATGCTCCGATAAGTTTAAAAATTTGTTGGACCCGGTAGGTGGCGCTGGGGTCGAGAATTATTATATTATGGTCTGATTTGGCTCATATTCAGAATACATATCGTCGGGTTACTGCAAAAACCAGATAAGTCACATTTTCTAGTTTCTAAGATATCTGGTTCTAATTGGTTAAATTTTGGTCAAAATGGACTTTACCTTATTTTTGCTCATGTGTATTAACCCTTTATATCTGTAAGAGATTTATCATGTTTTTACAGTAGACGTAGGTAAAAGTGTAGAAAAGTGTAAAAAAATGTAAATAGTGGATTTATCTGGGTTTGCAGTAACCCGACGATATACAGTGTATTCCAAGTTGATTAAGACGTAGGAAATTTAACATGGGAGCAATTAGAAGTGTTGTAGTAACCTTTGGTCAAATTTAACGATGTTGGTGCATTTTGAAATGCCACCACAAAATTTAAGAAAATAGTAATTAGTATTTTGTTTTCAAATTTATATCTGCCAAAAAATATTATTATACTTTTATCTAGGATGTTTACTTTAATTTCATTAATGTATTTTATTCTTTATTAAAGTTGAAAACAAAATACTGTTGATTAATTTAAAATTTTTCAGTTAGTTTCGAGGCGGCGTTTCAAAATGCACCAATCACACATCGTTATATTTGACCAAAGGTTACTACAACATTTCTAACTGTCCCCATGTTAAATTTCCTATGTCTTAATCAACTTGGGAATACACTGTATGTTAGTTACGTGGAAAGAAATATTTTTTACAAAAAATGGACCCGACAGGTGGCGCTGGAGTCGAGATATTTACGAAAATGTGTAAACAGAATAACAATTACAACCCTCCATACGTGACAGGGGGTGAAATATTAACTCCTGCGCGAAGCCGGGATGGGTCCGCTAGTAGATAATTAAAATTTTTAAGTGATTAAATTAAATCTATAAGTAAACAATCAAATCTATTAAAAACCATTTTTTTGTTGATAAACTATCGATGGTGTTAGATCATATCATAATAGCTGCATAAAATGTTATTTTCATGACAGCAATTTATAATTTGAAGTATTCCTGAAGTGCCAGAAATAGACCAAACGAAATAAAACAAAAACTAAATCGGAATAAAATGTCATTATCATGTTATGACCTAAGACCATCGATTTGCACATTTAAGAAGCCGACAACAATAAGTACTTAAATTATATATAACGGAATATTTATGTGACATCACTTCACATAAAGTGTAACAAAAGTATGACGCAAAATAAAACCTAAAAATAACACACTTCATTAAGATTATTATCACAGCAATCAACAATCAAAAAGTTATATACATATCCTCTATCTAATCATTTATCAACTTTCTAAATATTATTTGCAGTTAAGTAAACAAACATTTTTAATGCATAAATTACATAGTAACTATAAAGAACTAACAAATGACTCATATAACGTATGACCATCCCCCAAAATGTTCTCCCCTGTATTATTCACTGTCCACCCCTGTATCTCACGTAGAGCGTCTGCTGATGGTGCAATCTGCAGCCACGTCATCGACGTCTGTATGCTATTTACGGATTTTTTTATTCATCCCCTTCTATTTTAAGTTGGTACACGTGTAAGATGGTCCATTATGATGGTTGGTTGGTTGGTTGGCCAGCCTGCTAGCGTTTGTACATTTGTGATTGTTGTGCAGAACGTGTGACGTATTGATTTGCCCCTATTTTTCCGTGGGGAAATACAGGCGTTGGTATTAAGTAAGGTTAAGTATATTCTACTGGAGAATTTTGTGTGATAATCCATTAATAAAACTAGAGTTTTTGTGTATAATCCATATGCATGCATGTTCAAATTTCGTTGTTAATATTGCGTCACAAATTGCAATATATATAATAATATATCACATTCATTTTATATCATTGTGGTCAAATACATATTTCACAATATTTTTATTACATAATAAGATGTTTATTATTGTTTATAGTATGTACATATGTTACAATATTTTTTTTTTCGATATAAGAAATTTATAATAGGGCAAATAGGTATAATTAAAAGTAACTTGTATAATCGTACATTTTTAAAACACGATTAATTAATCCTTTAACGTCACTACTATTATATTATAGAAGTGTATTATATATGTATATATATGTATTCTACAAACACTGAACGGACGTGTTTTGATGTGCTCCGTGTTAAGTTGTGAAAATAAGTGAAAATGGCAAAAACAAGAACAGCTGAAGATATTATATGTTGTTTTAAAGACTTCCTAAAGTCTGATGAGTTTCAAAAAACAATTTTGGATCATTTGAAGCCACTAATAAACGAATTCAATACAAATATCAATAACCTTAAAAATGAAGTCAATGAATTAAAAATACATAACAAGGTTTTGATAAATGAAGTGCAAAAATATAAAGAAATAGAAAATACAAATAAGGAAGAAAATATTAACAATAATTCAACGAAATCAAAGAGCAAGCAAAAATATAAAAAACAAGATAATGATGAAAACATAAACAAAAATAGCGAACAAATCCATGAAACAAACAAAGAGAAAAATATAAATCAAAATAAAGAAGAGAAAGAAGGAAATATCACGAAATCATATGCAACAGTATTAAACAGTATGAACAAGCATAATATCACGCCCGAACCTGCGAACGAGAATGGCTTTACATTAGTTAATAGGCATAGGCGTCCCAGAAATCAATTAATTGGCAACAACAAAAATCCAATTGAAAACACAAAAATTTCTGGTGCAAATAAAAAATTCTGGTTATATATAGGCAGAGTTATCAATAAAAATACTACTGAAAACGATCTTTTGGAATTCCTGTCTTTAAATAATTTAAATATTAATGAGACAGTTTGTGAAAAACTTAAATGTTACTATGACCCAGGCGACTTCAGTTCATTTAAATTAGGAGTTACCGAAGATATCTACGAAAAAATACATAAACCAGAGTTTTGGCCAAGCGGTATAGTTGTTAGAAGATTTGATCTCCGTCGTGCAAGGAAATTTTTTTTAGAACAAACCACAATGAATCCAGCAACGACAACCTAAATTTAAAATCACCTCAAGACAGCTGTAATTTGTCAAACATTTACAAAATATTACATTTAAATGTTCAGTGTATAAGAAACAAAACTAGTGAAATTGAGTTGTTTTTAAACAATACAAGAAGTGATTTTGTCTGTTTTTCCGAACATTGGCTTTGTAATGACGAAATAATTGCCTTCTCATTACAAGGATATCATCTAACTACAGCTTTCTGCCGAAGTAAATTTATCCATGGTGGAGTATCCATCTACTGTAAGGATGAATATAAAGTGGAACAATTATTAGAAGTGGAAAATGTAAGCATAGAAAAGGATATTGAGTGTTGTGCAGTTATGTCTAGTGATTTTATTATTATCTGTATGTACAGATCACCCACAGGTGATTTTAATACGTTCCTCACAATATTTGAAGAAATTTTAATTTTGTGTTTAAAATATAATAAGAACATTTTCATTTGTGGTGACTTTAATGTAAATCTACTGAACACCACTGATTTTAAATGTAAGCAATTAAACTATCTGCTATCTACATTTGATTTAACTTGTACGGTCAAAGAAGCTACTAGAAAATCAGCTGGCTCTGAAACACTAATTGACAACATTATAACAAATATTAAAGCATTTTCTATAAAAAATATAGTAACTGCACTATCAGATCACGATGCTATTGAAATTTCTATCAACAATGATGCTATAAAAAATAATAATAATATTATTTACAAATATATAAGATCTTATAATGATGAAAACCAGTACTTATTCAATTATTTGTTAAATAATGAATGCTGGCAATCGGTGTTTCAGAACAGTGACATAAATATAAGCTTTAAAAATTTTCATGATTTAGTGTCATATTATTTTAATATTGCGTTCCCGAAAAAAATTATAAAAATTCAAAATAAAACTAATTCTGTTAAAGATTGGATAACCAATGACATAATTGATTTATCAATACAAAAACGCAATTTGTACTTATTATTAAAAGATTTTCGGAAATGTAATATTGATGATACTATTTTGAAAGAAAAATATAAAAATTTATGTAAAAACATTACAAAGCAGACTCAGATTTCAAAATATAATCACTACAATAATTTACTGAACAATTCAGATAATAAATCAAAAACAGTTTGGAATATTATAAATAAATTTAGAAATAAAAATAGCACAAATTCTACATTAATTGATAATATGACCGTGTCTGAAGTTCAAAACACTGCAAATGAATTCAATAGTCATTTTGTAAATGTTACATCAAATCTAAACCTTAAAGAACCAGACAGTAATATTAAATTTAACAATATTAATAACTGTAACAGTATTTTCTTTTACCCTTGTGATGAAGCCGAGCTCATCAATATTTGTCATTCATTAAAAAATAAACGTTCTGTTGGATGGGACGATATACCTACTTCATTAGTAAAAATTCATTGTCAATCATTGGTCACCCCATTGTGTTATATTATAAATAACTGTCTTCTTCAGGGTTCATTTCCTGATCTTTTAAAATTATCCATTATAAAACCACTATATAAAAAAGGTAATAAGGAACACTACGAAAATTATAGACCTATAGCACTTTTATCCATATTCGACAAATTATTCGAAAAGGTTATCTATTGTAGGATTAACAACTACATAAATAAGTACAATTTTTTGTTCAACAATCAACACGGATTCCGATCGGGTCACTCTATTAATTTAGCAATCTATGAAACAATTAACAGTATTCTAAATGCCTGGAACCAAAAACACTTATGTATTCTCGCTTTATTCGATCTGTCAAAAGCATTTGACTGCATCAACTTAGACTTATTATGCAATAAATTACATGAATACGGTATACGAGGTGTATCCCTTAATCTTATAAGATCTTATTTATCTAATAGAAAACAAATCGTACAACTGAATACTACAATAGATGGTGTCCAACAATCTATCTTTTCAAATTCTATGGATATAGCTAATGGAGTTCCCCAAGGTTCCATATTAGGCCCACTATTTTTTATACTGTACATAAATGATATAAATATGCATATAAACGACAAAACAGTACTATTTGCAGACGACACTTCAATTGTCTATACTGCTATACACAAGGAATCTTTGATTGACCATATGAATACTTCCATCACTAATATTTCTAAATGGTATGATAACAACAGCTTAAAACTAAATGTTAAAAAAACTCAACTTATCAAATTTGGCAACTATGGAACGAATGATAATAGTATAACTTTACCTAATCATGGAAATCTAGAATTATCTACAGTGGTGAAATTTCTTGGGTTATATATAGACAAAAAATTAGCATGGAAGGAACATATTAACAATCTCATAAAAACAATTAACAAATACATATACTTAATACGCAACTTAAATAAAACTATACCAAATTTAATACTACTAAATATTTATTATTCTTATGTACAGTCCCAATTATCATATGGAATTATTTTCTGGGGAAACTCAGTCAATGTAAAAGATGTTTTTTTAACACAAAAAAGATGCATTAGAGCCCTTTGTAACATATCTCCACGTACATCTTGTCGCCCCATTTACAACAAACTTTTTATTCTAACTGTTTTTGATATCTATATTTTAGAATGTGCTATTTTTATTAAAAAATACGAATATCTTTTCGAAAACAATACACGTAATCATGATCACTTCACACGCAATAAACATATTCTACTTCCGCCTTTGGCGACTCTGAATATTTTTCAAAAAGGTCCACTGAGTCAAATAATAAAAATATACAACCATCTACCGATACATATTAAAACTTTACCATATCGCCAGTTCAAAATTCAATTAAAAAAATATTTGTTATCTAAAAATTATTATAGTGTTGATGAATATTTTGAAGACTGACTAATAATAATATTAATGTATTTTCTTTGTTAGTATACATGTGTGTACCCATGTGTCCACATAATGTATGCATACGTGATTTGTGCAATGTTTTATGTTTAAATTTATTTATTTCATGTTTAACTTCTTTATAAATGACATGTTTCACACTGTATAAACAGTCTATATGAAATAAAACCTATCTATCTATCTATCTATCTATCTATATAGATAAGAAATGTATTTAATAATAATTTATTAGTTAACCAAAAATTATTTTTTTTAATTTAAAAGTCCCTTTTCATAAACTACCCTAATTTTATGATTCATCAGCTCTAAAAAATGTAATAGCTAATAAACTAACCATATTACAATTCCGTAGTTAGACTAAAAAGATAAAACAGTAATATATAGGGTTTGTTGCTATTTTGTCAAAAAACAACACCGTGCTGCTGTTTTGTCTCTTTAGTCTTAACACGGACTAATTATGAGTTATTAAATACGAGCAAGGAAAAATTAAAAGCGAAATTTTTTAATATCTAAAATTTTAATTATCATTACAAAGCAGTTAATATTTTCAAGTACCATACATATGATGTATCATTTAAAAATATTTCCTTAACTCAATTCCCCTAAAAATACCAAACAGTCAGTTAAATATTTTCAAAAAGAATATGCATATTCCAAATACAGCATTGTGCAACATAACTATGTACTAACTGCACCATACATAGTCATTACAAATACATATACATAAATGTACAAACATATCCTGAAATCTCATTAAATACAAAACATTTACATCTCTAAATCCAAACCAAAATCAATGCCGTGCTAATGGGACGGTGGGGGCGGGGGGGGGGGGATCGACTAGCGTCGTCCCCACTTTGGACAGTTCCATTATACAGCGTTCATTTGATCATCAGTCAATCGAAATATGACTATCGCTTCACTGCTCATACTATGATTTGATTTTATTACATTATAAAATAGCCTGCAACATACCACAATCAGAAATTTACATAAAATTTGTCTGAAATTCCCTGTTTTTACCGTTTTGCTGTATGCCGTTGCTATAGTTCAGTGCGGTTTCTGCATGATTTCTACTGGTATTGATCAGGGGTTTTAATTTCAATTAAAATATACAAACTCGTATTGTTTTCATAGAAGGGATACATATTAAATCCTGGTTGTATATTATAGCATTTTTTAATTTCAGTATAAATAATTTAAAATTGTAAAATTAGCTATTTTAACTTTACTAAAAAATAATTTCACTACATATTTTCATTTATAACTCCCGGCACAAAAAGACGACTGTTATAAATTTGACACGTATGTTTGTATGTGTATCTGTCTCTATAAAGTATGGTTAGATTTTGATTTTTTTTTAATTGGAAGAGTATTTTCTTGAGATTTTCTTAGCTAGGTAACATTTATGAGAGCATTTATTTAAATGGTTAAATAACCAGATTGATTTCTACATTTTAAAATAACAATCCTTTCCTGGCAGCCCCTTCGTGTCTTGTGTGTGTGAGGAGCGTAGAGGTTAAGTTGAGACTGGGAGACAAGATGGATGGGGAAGTTGCATATAGGCCGATCATTGCAGGTCTAATTAACAGAATAGAAATGTTAGTTTTCTAAAACCCAGAAAACATTTTCATGAAATCTAATAAGTGTTCCTGGGTATATCTAAAGTGCTTCTTATGAAAATAATACTAGTTTTATTCTTTTAGACAAATTTCATACAAAAGTATAAATTTTTAGACGTGGTTTCTTTAAAAAATGATTCACAAACACTATACATAGAGTACTTATTTTTCCACTTGACCATTGCCGTAGATACACAACACTTTTGTTACGCAATATGAGGGGTACCCATGGTTTCTCTTGTTTGCACAATTTTATTTTTTAGTTTTTTAATAATCTCTAAAATATCTACGCCACAATTATAACAAAAACCATCTCCGTTGTTCCATATCGAATGTTTTAGCAAAATTATGTCACGTAAAACTTAAAAATATTGCATCTATATACGTAAATGTAATTTCAAAATATCTATTAAAAAAATAGAGCTCTTGAATCTATAAACCATAGATGATTAAAATATCAATGAAAAAAAAATTAAATTAGTATTTTATTGGATATTGAATCACTGCGAATAGTCAAAATTATACCCTTCAATTATTTTAAATAAAATTCTCAATTCAAATTCATGATCATATTAACAAAGTTCAACTGTACAATTTCATATTTACAAATTTCCCATTCAAAATATAAGTACGTAATCAAAACTAAATATCGCAATAAATTTATATGCGAAGCAATAAATTAGGAATTCATGATGAGATATATTTAATAGACCTTCATGGACACGAGTGGTAGTTTTAGGATATCAGGGTGATTCAGAGTAAACTATCCACAATATTAAGGATGAAATTATGTTTTGAAATATTCAAACGATATAATTCAGTATCCGCCTAGTTGCTACACAGTTCGGGCGTTTAAATTCCTTAATTATTACACAGCAAAATTGTGGTAAGTTAAATTAAATGTCCAGTGAGTATTGCCGGACGTTATGAGCCAAATGAATGTATATTGTGTATTAAATTTAACCCTTGTTAATTCACCTTTCTTTAAGGTATGTTCATTATGATAAACATGTAAAATTGGCATTACGAAAAATATTTGAAAATTATTAAAATTCACATATTATAATAAATACATTTAAAAAGAAACCGGCGAAATATTGCATAATAACATAATAAAATTATAAATGTCTGGATTTATTTTTATTTCAAAATCGATTCATAGCTTATTTGCTTTAACGAAACGCAAAAAATCCAAATTTTTATAATTTTGAAAGATTCGGCGTACTTGTTATCTAGCCTACGTTAATGCAAACCAACATATAATTGCTTAGCACATTTTTTTTGACAAGATTGGGTTGTAACCGAACATATTGCAACACAGATCTAGTTTATTTCAGGTTTTGGTAATGAAGACGATGTTTTATTTTGGGAAATATTTTATTTGCAAAAACCAAAAAAAAAATACTCTTGCATTTTTATAATAACTTAACCTAATCTCCGCAAGGATTTTTTTAAATTTTTTTACCTCCCTCTAGAATCTAGAAAATGTCTAATAAGGCTTATGTATATTATTTGGTAGTCTCATTCCACGCATTTTTAATATCAGTTACTACGTAAACAAAGGTTGCAAGAAATGTATTAATTATATTTACTTGAAATTAATAATCTTCTTATCTACTACATATAACAATACCAACATTATTAAATAAAACCTAATATATCTAGAAAACGTTTCATTATACGAGTTAAATAGATAGAACATAAATTATAGATAATAATATTTGCATCGATATAACTTTGAAGCAAATTTCAAATCCCTTCTTGCCTCCGGTAAAATATGTTTTTCAGTGCATTAGTTTTGTAATGATTTGTAGGTAGTTCATATTATTTTCAAATAATTAAACTGTATCTTAAAGTTTAAAATGTCACTGGTTTATATCATATAATTTCTTTTTAATCATTATGTTAGTAACAAACTCCTTTATTTTGAAGGCGGTCTCTAACGTTATATGAGTAAACACAAAGTCTTTGTGTCCAAACTGGTCATTATTTGTTTTGCTTAAACCCAATTAATCTTATCTTCATTTTAGAGTTAATAACCACTGTGGTCATTGCAACTGACTGTCCTCTAATAGATGCTGTAAACTGTTTGTGACGTCGATTTAATTAGAAATTCGATGTTATTTAAATCATTTAGTTTAACCTAGAAAACATACACGTGACAAGGGAGGTTGTAATTTGATATACATTTTGTCCAATTTATAATTGATTTGTTTTTGTCAGCAATTAACAATTGTGTAAATTTACTTGCGACAAATAGTTAAATTATTTCAAACCTCACCATCTCAACATTTCTTGTTTTGTCAGTCCATGCGATTTTTCCCTCTGCAGAAAAATAAAAGCTCTCCGGACTAAATATAATTTTATACTTCAAATATATTTATTAATTATTTTATTCTAAAAACTATTATATTCGTTTATTATAAAGTAAGGAATCTTATATAGGATCTTTGAAATAAATTCTGACGTATTTTTTTTTTCTGCGATTAAAAGTAAATAAAAAATTAATGTAAATATATGTACCTCCTAATATGTGTCCTCATATAAACATTTATCGTTTTATGACACGTACCTACTCAACTAACTTGACTAAAAATATAAATGCTCTTTGTTGATAAGAATGAGTTTTTGGTGGTATATTTTTACACGAAATGTTTTCTCATTTTTAATCATAGATCATGCAAGAATAAGGGACATTCTACAGTGTTTTCTTTTGTATCGATATTTCTCGTATACGGTTGATCCTATGACAATTTAACAAAGTCTATTTTGTGTCGTATATTATATACGTACAATTTTATACATGTATTTAACAAAATATCTAAAGAATAGGTAGGTACCTGAAATTTTAGATATTTGGTTTCCAGAACTCAATAAACTTGGAAGCTACTTTTAGATTCTAAATTATTATTTGCATATACAATGTTACCTATAGATAATACAATTTTATCATTTAACGTATTGACTATCATTGGAACGTCAGATTTTCATTAAAATTTATACTTCACACACGAGCTACCAAAAATGCCGATACGAACTAACGCTAGCCCCTGAATAGTTTGGCAACGGCTGTTTTAGATAAAGTAGGTACAAACCAATAAAATAGATTGGGTTTTTATACTATTTATTTAAAATTTTAACTTTTCCAGCCCAAATTACAATTACATAATATATGTATATATATATATATCTACTACCTTGTCAATTTTGTAGTGCATTATTAAAAATTATCATAGAAAATTGCTGTTAGATCGTAACACCATGTATACTTACTATTTGTTAATAATCATACCTATACTATTCATTTATAAACATTTTAATAAAATATAATACTATCATTATTCTTATAAACTTATTGTTAATCTAACAGTGAATCGCATACATAGATCAAACAAATATGTATATAAATACACCATTAATTCAACTGTCTTTGCACCGACATCCCTAAACACAGGGATCGATAATTCTTCCATCAATAAAACAAAGCCAAATATTGTATTATGTCGAACATAGTAATCATTTCTAAATGTGTACAGATGAACAAAGATCTAACCCTTTCATTTATGGGTGGTGGCGCTCCCCGTGGCGTAGACTGGAACTATCTACGCCGCGACGACCCTGTAATTATGTTTTGAAATATGCAAATGACACGCAATAATTTAGTAATTGCTGGACTAACAAAGCCAGTGCGATTAAATACCTTAATTATTGTATATGCCCGTTAAATGTTGTGAGGTAATTAATAAGAGTTAATGTGATTTGTGTTATTATTAGTTTTTATTTTTATTTTAGGTGACTGGGGAGTCAATCGGATGGAATTTAGCCAGAAAATGTGCCTTAATTACTAGATATATACATTTAATACTGTAATTATTGAATATAAGAGTCAATGAATTTTGTTAAACCTAAAGACCCGATCAATATTTATTTATTATTTCAATACATCAATACTGACGCATTTGACTATGTATATTTTGAAGTATTGACAATAAATTTTGGTTATCTGGATTATACTCCATAGATACGATAAATTTTCTTTTTCTATTAATAAAATTGTCATCACTTTTAAGTGTAATTAATTGCTGAAAATAATAGTGTTTTTTTTAGACACCGTAAAGAATATTTTACGGCGATTTCTTCTTTCTAAAAATTATTATTTTATTATAATTTTAAACTATTAACTGCTGTTTTAGCACAGTTCAAAATAAAATATTATTTGAAACATAAAAAATTCAAACAAACACAGGTGTATGCCATGATGGTTCCGAAGTACGTACCTACTACGTGGGACTGTTTGGAGCCAAATTTTACTGATTGAGATCTACAGTTTGACGTGCCACATGTTTTTTTTTCATTATTTTTTCAAAAAAATTTACATCTTTTACTAGAGGGCATCGTTTTACATGTTCAGTAAAAAAATTTAAGTTTCTAGCTTATATAGTTTACTTTATTTTGCTTTGACTGAAAAGGACGGACGAACGGACGACAAAGTGAGATTTCTTTGGAACCCTAATAATTAATACGTTTGTCTATTTTTCTCCATATCTGTTTAAACCCCTTGATAAAATGGTATCAAGATTTCTAACCGATGCTAATTTCAGATTCTTACAATTAGACTTTTTGACAGTGAAAGTCACATTAAAATTACTTCAGTAGTTTTCTTGTCAAGTCAAGCAGTCAAAGAGGCAAAAATTATAAATTTAAAAAAATGATTATATTGCCTATAAGCCGATGCATAAACTCAAAAACTCAAAATATTTTAGAAGAGTTAGAACCGAATGAAGGTTGCTAACTTTAATATTATTGGAGCTATAGAAGATTGGAAAAAGTATCAATATGTTTTTCCGGAA
Organism: Sialis fuliginosa; assembly: GCA_961205875.1. Lineage (NCBI taxonomy): Eukaryota > Metazoa > Arthropoda > Insecta > Megaloptera > Sialidae > Sialis > Sialis fuliginosa. The sequence continues at coordinate 18,056,152 of OY540812.1, forward strand.
TGAATAATGGTGAGTGGTGTCAAAAAAAAAAAAAAACAATGTCAAATTTTAAAGATATTTTTAAATATAATTTTTTTAATGGAATACTCAGTATATTTTAATTGGATTTTATAGCTGAGAATTTTTTCTTGGGTTACTCTTTTTAAAATCGATATAAAACAAGATATAAAAAGTATTTATTTTATAGAAAATATCGAAAAATAATTTGCTGTACAATTTTTTTTCAGTTTACTGAAAAGGTAATTTCTCATTTAATCGACCTTCTAGCTCCTATAAAACAAAATTAATAATGATCTCTTGGTGCCCGCGAACAGCCTGTATATATAGGGATTTTTCATAGATTAAAGAATATCTTTAAACCGATCAAAACCAACAGACTAATAGATGATCTTCTTTATTAGAAATACAGTTCCATTGTTTCTAATCACCACCTTTATCTCGATCCATTCCTCATGCGCCCGAACAATGAAATGCAATACATATCAATTTGTAAAAAGTTAATAAATACACACACGATACCATCTTACATGGAAAATAGTTCCACTTGTGTTGATTATATAAAACTGTACTTCCGGGTCACCGAACTTCAGTTATTATATTATTTCCGATAGCTTCTTTGTGGTGATGATGATGGCCCTCGTTAATTTACATCTGCAGTAGAAAAGCAGGTGATGTGAGGTCAAGGACAGTAAATAATAATAAGACTTTATTAAGATATCGATAGTTCGTATCTCAAGAAATTGTGAAGATGTGGTTTTTTGTGTTTGCATGTGTAGGGGAAAGAACAATAAGATTGGGGAATAGGGTTAGATTGAATTTAGATCTGATGAAAGGTTTTGAATTTATATTTATTTCCTGTTGGTATGAACTTACATATTTCTAAACAAAACGTGGATATTTTATATGAAATGTGAATGTGATTAACAAAACTTTTTAAGTTTCAATAGTTTCTTGGTGGGTAATATAAAAATTAGTAAGTAGGCTTCTAGATGTAAATCATGCCTTCTATAAATAACACATCAGTGTTTCTTCACTGATTTTAAAAGAATTACTAAGAAATACTATTAGATACGAGACTAGTCTTTGGTTTTAGGTTTATAACTAAAAACTGATACTTTTTCAGTCTCATGTGTTTTCTAATTTATAAGCCTATCTCGTTTCGGGTTTTGTCTCATCAAAATTTTATTAAATCTCATATCATCAAAAAAAAAATTTCGTCTCGATGTAAATACCATTTTAACTAATTGTAAGAAGAAAAAATTTAATAAAAAAAATAAAAAAATGATAATAAGACTTATTTAAATTGTTTGAGAACTACCGCTCAAACTTATAGCTACTTTCCTATTATCTGTATTAAAATATTGATATGACAAGAGAAGCTGTCACCATTTTCATAACGAGGGAAAAACCTTTCATAATATCTATGTAAAAACTTTAGCTATAAAAATGATAATACTAGCATATTTTACGATTTCAATTTCACAGGAACATAAAAAAATAAACACAAAAGCTTTTCAATAGATGAGAGTTATAGAGAGACGTTCTCTTGTCTATCACGGTTCATAAAAAACATTTAGTCTAAGGGTATTCTCACACGAGCCCAGCACAACATTTATGAGTTTCTCAACCGCGTATATACTTTGATAGCATATTGGACACAAATAAATTCGATTTGAAAAGCTTTGTGAATTTATTGAAATGTATAATTAATTCTGTATTAATTCAGTTTGGTGAACAGATGTTTCAATTACTTGTCACATTTATTTTCATCTCTTATTGAAAGTAGACACGGAATGATTTTACCAAATTTGTTTGCTCTCAAACCAAATACAGAAATGTCCATTATTATTTGAACGATGATTTATTTCAATTGTACTTCACATTAAGGTCACTGGTAAAATGTCTATGACTTTTTTCATGCTGTTAACTGTATATGTAAGAATAATATGAAGGGTATTCCACTGCACAATTACCAAAATATTGTATGAAATATTATTTCAAAAAAATGGCACAAAAAGAAAAACAACAAATGAGAGAACAAGCGTATTGAAGTAACAAATAAGCGAAATAAAAAACTAACTACTCCAGAAATTACTAATTATCAATATTAAAATCGTCAAAGAGAAAATCCAGTCTCGATTACCTACAACAAAAAATAGCATTTGTTTGGTGGATGAATTTCGATGAAAAAATACATTTCTTCATAAAATAAATAAACAAAAAATATTACATAAACAGTAAATTAGATTTAAATACTCATTGTTTTTTTAGTTAGTTAGTATTCACAATTTATAGTTAGTAATTATTAACACTACCTGTTTATATTTATACAGTTTGGTTGAAAATATCAATAGATATAAGAAGGCTACTGAAAGATGAACAATAAAATTAAAAACATCTGCCAAGTAAATGCATAGTGTTTCTTCTTGCTAAATTCACTAAAGGTAGTTAATTATTGAACAATTTAAATAAAAATCGAAAAAGTATTCAAATTAATTGTCTGGTATTGGTTAACCATTTAATTTTTATACAACTGATTATTTTTTCGTATATTTTTCATTTTTTGACAATTTCAATCTACATCTAAAATACAAACGTCAAAATTATATTTAAAAATGATATTTAATATGTCAAAGTAAATATCAATTAAAAAAAAAATGACAATTTTTTAAGCAAATTGAGATAAATCTGTAAGGGAATATTTTACAACAAACGTTGTAGACCTATATTATAGGAAATTGAATTCTCTACAAAAAAGATTCTATAAAATTTTCACGTAGTAACATGCACCCCTCCCCCTTACACATTTCCTCAAGCCAAACCCAACCATCCAACCAAGTTTCATTAATATCGGTTCAGTGGTTCATGAGTTATGCGTGTGACAAGGATTCACTCGACAGACACGGAACGAAAAGTGTTTGTCTTGACCTGAAACGAAATGATCAATTTAAAATTTTGAGATCGGAGAACAACTTTTATCTCATTTTAAAACGATCACAAAGCTTCTCTTATCTTCGATTGTAAGAAAGTAGAAGTAATCTAAGATTGTTATGGAAACTATATATGAACAAAAATAAAAACCGACATTGTATATTTACATATTTTCTAGTTTTCACACGCATATTAAATTCGTTCATATGAAATGACCCTAAGCTCATAGAGAAATACCCCGTTGTCTATCGCACTCCATAAAAAAAACATTTAGGCTAAACACGTGCCGCTTGGTGCAGCAGATGTCTTGCGAAGTGTGTTTTGTTTTATAGGTCACTAATAGTGCGAGTGTGTGTGTGTATTTGCATTCAATATTATCCCCTTCGCCTCTGCACAGCACTAACTTCCTGTCATCAAGACAAGGAACGTAGGGAAACATGTGCAAGTATAAAAAAATATATATTACAATATGACGGTCTTAGCATTATCGTTAGATCTTATAGTTTAATTTGTGTTCCCGTTAGAAATTATGTGTGTGCATAAATTTGCAGGCGTTTTTTTTATATTCAACTTTCGCAGATAGGAAGAACATGTAATATTAGCAGATTATTTCAAGTTAATTAATTAGTTTTTCATGAGTAAAAATTAATTTTGTACAAAATACAATTAAAATATGTATGTTCTGTCTATATGATGTGAATTTGTTTCAGGTAATATAAAATATTTTGATAAATGTTTGAACATAACTCCGACAAAAATGTACCGATTTGGACGATTTTTTTTATTTGAAAGATATACTCCCCATTTAACTCTCGACCACACACATTTCTAGTGTCAAATTATAAATGAAATCACAAACAGCATTTAGATTCACAATAGAGAAGATGGTATAATTTTTACAAATAAAAGAATAACTACTACTCGAAATTAAAGCACCAATACATTATTATTATAGTGCATGTATCATAAACAATACTGCATTATCTTAATACTTTTAGCTAAATTCAGATAGCATGCATCAGTCTATTCGGAGATGTTATTCTCGTAGACAGGAAATGTTTTTGAAGAAAACATATGTAGGGCTACAGTATTGTTAAAAAATAACAATTGGAAATTTTCAAAAATCTTTGATATATAGGGAGAGATATCAAATGGAACAAACTTGAACAATTTATTAAGAAAAAAATTTCATGCATAAAAGTTCATATAAACATGTGTCCGGAAACTCTTCGTGAAGGAGCTATAGACTCTCAAAGATTTTGTCTCAAATTAGTTTTTATTTAATATTTTGAGAACCCATTGTGATACAGTACTTAAATTTGATACCAGGTTTAGTATAATATTATACGTGTTATCGATTTCCAGTATCAACCAATGATTATTTAGACCAGGGATGTATGAGGCCAGTCCGGCCAGTGGGCTCTTTGAGTTATATCTAGTTTTTTTTGTTCTTTTTTCCTAAAAAAAGTCTACTATAATTTATCCATGTGGCCATCCGCCGCACCTTCTGAACTAGCACCCCGAGCAGTCACCCAGCCTCCCTCCCTAAAAGCCAGCATTGCTGTTATACATTACCAAAATAAACAACGAATTTTAATAAATATAAAAATTTTAAACATCAACCATTCTTTTTTCCAAAGCTTACTTGACTTTTTAATATTGCACTCGAGTGATTGTTTGGCTGACGCGCCGACTAACAAAAATATTTTAGTTTTCCATGGCAATTGTGATTTTTATTCAATAATGAATAAAATGCGTTGAATCTTTGTTATGAGTTGTTTTATTATCGAAAAAACGAAAAGCACAATGGGTTCTCAAAATATTAAATAAAAACTAATTTTAGACAAAATATTTTAGAGCCTGTAGCTCCCTCGCGAAAAATTTCCGGACAAACTGTTCAAGTTTGTTCCACCTGATATGACTCACCCTGTATAATTGAAAAGTTCAATTTCCGTAATATAATGTCATTTTTTTAAATATATAATTATAAAAAAATTTACTTATTATTTAATGTCAAATAATGTTATAATTACAATCATAATTTTGTTGTACAGAATATTAAAAAAACTGCTTTAAAATTTTGCTGATAAAATGTTGTTATATCATAATTATTACATTTATGTTTGATTTTTTAAACAAAAATGACGTATATTATTTATAGCCCAGGAAATAAAGGAAAAAATACAAGGAAATTATGAATTCCTTACTAAAGTAGTAATAAAATTGAAAAATTCCGGAAAATCTGGTCGGAATTTACCAATTCCGGCCGGAACCGGAACCGGAAAAAATCGTGAATTACGCCTGGAATTCCGTCCGGACGGGAATTTAGTACACTCCTAATAAAAATATAGGCAAATGTAGAGTAATGAATAATGATAGATATCAAAATTATTAACATAATGTTTTTATACACAATAATTTATGTAAAATCAGAACAGCATAAACAAAAATCGAATTATTAGTAAATAGAATTGAAATATGATCAAAATAATTAAAATTTACTTATAATTTTTATTTAATTACCTACTATTTAACTTATATATTTTCCATATCGTGACATTCAATAATCGTTTAAAAATAGTGATTAATAGTTTACCACAGCCGATAAAATACTTTTAGAATGAATTTTTTTAAAGGCGCGGCATGCAGTATATGAAACAGATGTTATTATTATAAAAATAATTTAAATTTACCAAAACAGAATATCTATTTATTTGCAATAAACTATAAATGGATTAATTGTATATTGCAAATTGAATAATGTAGTATATTGATTAATAATAGACGTTCTTTTAAATATTAAATGCTTTCTTTCATATTTGGAACTCAATTATAGATCTATTGTCAGTTAAGCTAAAGAACCGTTATTTGATTAACATTTCCAACATTTGAAACTATTTTGAGATTTTCAAGGTAGAAGACACAATAATAAGAGAGACTTTCACAGAAAATGTAAATTTAAATAATACAGGGTTATATAATATAATTATAACAACATGAAAACTTTTTCTAGAAGATAATACTATAGATAGATATAGTAATTGTAACACTCGATTGATAAATGAATAAGGTACTGGCACCAGTCTTGGATATGACTCCAGTAATGACTATTAAATGTACTGAATTAGAAATATTTTTTTGTAATCATTAGCAAATGTCTATCACTGCGTGCTCATTACTGGTTTTACTTTATCCATTTCTGGAGAAAAAACATAAATAAAATAAAAGGTTATAATTTAAAAAAAAACTCTATTTTCGAACTTTGGTAATTAAATTGATTAAATAAAGAATTGCTTGTTTTATTAGTAATATGAGTTATTGAGAATTATAAAAAAAGCCTGTCAATCACAAAAACAGTAAACCTTGCTCTTATAGTGGCCATAACTGGTGCCAGTACCTTGACAGCGAACTCTCTTACATGTTTAATTCGGTAAATTATCTATTTCAGTAATAGTCATTTTGATACAAAGTTGGTTTTTTAGCTTAACTTGTAAATCCAGCCTTTAAGTTTTTAATTATTGTCTATTTATTTTCCAACAAATGATAATTTATTAAATTCAATTTTCCGAAATATACAACTATATTACTTTTATATCATAGTAAAGAGAAAAGTCACGCTTTTTCAACCATATATGATCTATATTTAAATTAATTTTCTTTAAATACGATACTTTAGGAACTAAAAAAAACTAGTTTTCCATATTATTGACAATGAGAGTATATAAACTTTAAACTTACAAGTAAGTATTATTTATTTTCTATTTTAAAAATATTTGATTTATGTAAATAAAATAAAAAACAAATATAGATAAATTGTGTAGTCAAAATAATAAAATAATAACTTCATTGTATAGTTGAGGGGCAAATCCTGATGACCAATAACAAAATAAAAAATACATTACAAAACAGAATCTTTATATAAATATTATGCCCTAAATACATATATGTACCAACTATTTATTTCGTTATAGAACGAAAACATACATATAGATATGATTTGAAATGAATTAAGCTTATTGTATATAAATGTGAAACATATTCCAATTAAAATTAAATCAACATAAATATGATAAAATTAATTTAAAACATGACCTCAACAATTACCGCGATGTGTATTTTATCAAATAATCCCCCAAACACGCGCGGTTTTCTTACAATGATGTAACAAACAATATGAAATTAAATGATAGAGCCCACTCATACTCGAGTGTGGCATTTTTTATATCTTTCAGTGCTGCGGTATATATGGATGGCCATCATTCAAAACGGCGCAAAAAGCAGTGATGGATTCAGTGAATTTTAACACTAAGAAGTCAGATTAGTATAGTTTCATCAAACGTTGTCTACAATACACTCTGTACTTATAGAATATAATGTATAAGAAATAACAAAGCTTAATGAAGTGTGTGTATTTGTTTTTTAATTTTAGAATGCAAGCGGAAATTTTTTAAGGCTATCTTCTTTTTTCTCGTGGTTAACGTTTCGTCACACATTACAAAATATATTATAACTTGTTATTATCATATGATTAATTTAATTTATCTTTATAAATTGTGTTTTTTTTATAACATTACAGTTTTTAACAATCTTTAATGTTAAATATTTAAATTGAATTTTCTACGATATTTTCATATAATTTATAAAAGTAATATTAATAATTAATTATGTGAGGTAATTTAGGTAATATCTCATTTATTGTATTCACTTTAAAAAAGTAAAAAAAGGTACTCAATAATTTAAATCAAATTAATATATATTAATATATATAAATATTTTAAAAAGTCAATGTAAATGCATGAACTATAAAATATACAATAGTAATAAAAGGTCAGCAATGTATACATCATACACAATGCACAGGTTCCGTCAATGTTGGCCAATACGAATAAAAAATATATACAAACTTTTCCATTCCCTTGCAACCCCTTAAGGGTTGAATTTTGGGAAATATTAAAATACGTATTTCATTATTTGTATAATAGAGTATTTATTTTAAGTTTCAAGTAAATCCCACCAAAATAATATTTTTTACCATACTAACTTTTACACCCGCTTTTACCCCTATAGGGGTTTATTTCGAAAAATCCTTTCTTAGTGAGTGCTTACGTCATAAACGGAAGACATCCCTGAAATTTCACGTTTCTAAGTCAAGGGGTTTCGGCTCGGTGATGATGAACCAGTCAGTCAGCACATGTTATTATATGTACATTATTGTACATATTATTATATAGATTAGATATATTATACCCAGTTAATTTTCCAAATGTCTTTTTAATTTATATTGTATATAAAATTTGTTATATTCAAATATAGACCTTATTAACGCGTTTGTTAACAACAATTTACAAATTAAATTCAGCTTGTTATAAGGAAATAAATATCACTAATGGAAATTTATTCAATATTTAACAATCCTTTAATTTAATATAAATAGGTACATATACTCAACAAACTATTGTTTTTGTTTTCATACTGGAAATTTAAATTAAATTAAATGAGGTACATACATTAGGTGTCTTAAAACATTCGATTTCCAGAAAAAATAGTTATAACACTATACACTGTTTCATTTAAGATTGCAGTGGTGAGTGGGGATTAGACGGTACGATTTACACAGGCACTATTCTCGCACTCTAAAATTTGTAAGAAATAAAACTCACCTTTGTATTATGAATATTAGTTTTCTAATGTAATACACATTTTTAGAATAACTAATCTGACAATTTGAATTTAATTGCATTTTTTTCTAAGGCAACAGGAATTAGAAGATGTATTGCGTCAGTGAAAATTGTGTTATTGTGAATCTGCCTGGCGTTTTGCCTAATCAGGAACGCGCATGTTAGCAACCGCTGCAATCTTAAATGAAACAGACTACTGAAAATATTGCTGCAAACTAACGTCGATAGCTCACAATCCGTGATTTGGGGACCGCTGAGTTGGAAGAAGATAAGTTAGAAAAAATCTAAAGATTTTCATGAAAACACACTCCGATCCACAACGTCTGTTGATTTTATCAATAAAAAATTTGAGCAAGACAAACACGAGTGTATGCCATAAGGGTTCTAATTGAGATCTATATTTTGACACCTCACTTGCCTAGATATCAAAATAAAAAATTCTATGACGCCCCTCCCTATAATTCCAAAATTTAAAATGATATTGTTGACTTTAGTACTTGTCGTTACTGTCGTAACCAATTTTTTTTTCAGATTTTTTGAACAAGTAGTTACAAAGATATAGGTAGTGGGGACAATGTAAACAATGCTTTTAGCCTCCTACAGGCGCCATTTTTGAGTTAGAAAAAAAATATATGGTCATGTTCTACTAATTGAGATGTACATTTTGACATTCCACATGCCTAGATATGAAAATAAAAATTTAAAATTCTATTACACCCCTCCCTATTATTCCAAAATTTAAAATTATATTGTTGACTTTAGTATTTGTCGTTGGTAGTCCCACCAAAACTTCGTTACCAAATTTTTTTCAGATTTTTTGAGCTGATAATTACAGAGTTAGAGCTGGGGGGGGGGGGCAAAATTGAATACTGCTTTTAGCCCCCTACAGGCGCCATTTTAAAAAATATGGTCAAATTCTACTAATTGAGATGTACATTTTGACATGCCACACGTCTTGGTATACATTTTTTTTTGTTTCTTTTGGATTTGCTTTAAGGCCCCCAACAGGCACCATTTTTGATTTAGAAAAAAAATAGAAAAAGGGTCAAATTCCGCTTGTTCGGTTATAATTATAACGTGCCACATGCCTTAGTATAAAAAAAATATTTTTTTTACCTAAATTATTTATTTTATAAATTTGTACATATTTTACTAGAGGGTGTCATTTTACATGTTCAGTAAAAATTTCAAGTTTCTAGCTTATACAGTGTACGAGCTATTTAGCTTTGAGTTAAAAGGACGGACGGGCGGACGACAAAGTGAGATTAATAGGGTTTCTTCGGAACCCTAAAAACATTATATAATTACGTCAACTCAATTTTTTTAGAGATATAGGGTAGACTGGCTGTGCCCTATTTTTGCGATTATAGAATTTAACCATTTTACAGATACATTCACAACTATATTTGATTTATTTATAACATCAAAAACTGTCCTACAATAAGGATTTTACCATTTCTAAATCCGGGCCCGAATTCAACGATGTCCTTGGACATGCCTTCCTCGATCGCTGCCTATGCAGCATAAAAAAACTCGTCGACAATTCTGTTTACCAAATGGTTTCGTAGGAAAACACTGTGTCAGTAGCGGCCTATATTGCGAATAATAAATACATTACACAGTAATTTGTTAAATGGCAGTCCGTTTTTTAAAAGTTTTAGGATATTGTACATTCAGTATTTATATATATTATTATGATAAAAATATATTTATCGTGTTTATATAATTTGATAGTTTTAAATTTCAAGCTTTCTTATCTTGATTAATTACTTTTTGTAGAGAGGGAGATGCAACTGTATAATATCTACTATTAAAACCAAATGATATTATTGTATGACATACAAAACAGTAAGGAGGAGTGTGGTAATTACGTATACATAAAGGAAAAATCAAATAAATTACAACTTGGGTAAGAAACCAATAGATGTATTGTTTATTACTATTATACACCTAATCTATTAGTTATAAATTTTCAGTATCAATTTTTATAAAATATAATAATAAAATAGATATTAAAGAAAAAAACAATACCTTAGGTGTTCGTGATTACTCCACTAGCATGGAGTAATCACGAACAGTGGGATAATTAAACCTAATTGGTACGAAATTCGCAGCGAAAGCCTTTGGATGTATTTTGACCATTTATCATGTGACCATAAATTGCAATTGTTGCACGTTACCAAGTCTTCAACGGGAGAATTTTTATATTTTTCATTACAATAAAAAATAGTTCTTTTATTTATATCAACATCTTCGTTCCTTCTGTTTATTATTACTTGTTACTTCATCAATCCTATTCATTTGGATATTCCCCTTAAAGTTTACTGCGATTCCTTGTACTTTTTGTAGTTTTAATTTTCATCAGTCTTTTTTACAACGTTCGGATTTGCCCCTTTTATTTCGTTCATCATTACCCCACGAGCTTGAAAAAAACACATTGTTAAGAACAATAAGCATAACGAAAACTACTGAATCGATTTTGACGAAACTTTTACTGTTAGAAATCCAATGACCCGTTATTTAGGCTTTATAATAATTGATTTATGACAGACACGCATTAAGAAAAAATGTAAAATTAATGTTTTCTATTAAAAATATATAGTACCTACATAAAAATAAATAAAATATCAGAGGGAGTTTTTATGTTAGTAATATTAAAGCAACAATTTAAATTAAATAATTAGGTCAGAAAAATTCATATTTGATATTTTATAATAAAAAAGATAATGATGAAAAGCATAATCAAATGTAATGTTGATGTAATTAAACCATTATCACTGACACTATGGTGAAGTTTTGGTGCTTACGTTTGTAGAACAACCACTTCTGAAAGTATTCACTGATTTTGAAATAAACATGAACGAAGTTGCGGGGAAATTCTATTGCACACAAAAATAATTAAAAAAACATCATTTGTTATTGCCCAACTATATAAATATACTTTGATCTTTTTGTGGCCTTTTATGAATGGTGTTATTATTTTAAGATCTTTCTGTACTTATTGTTCCTAGTAACCTTCAATGATTAAGTCTTACAATTAGCTTAAAACTATTAGACTGAAACAAAGGTCAGTTGTAACGCTTGTTGATCTGTGAAGTATTAAATAAAATGGACATGCACGAAAATATTCAATGATCAGTAAAAGTGATCTTGAAATTATATATTATTTCAGGTGGAGTTTTATTTTTATTAATTCATTATTTTTTCTAGGCAATGACTTCGACTGTAGCTGCTTTCTTATTGTTAGTCTTTAATAATTAGCTTTACATTTAAGCATATACACTTTAATCTGTTTTACATGAGTAAATAAAATAAATATGATAACAAATAATAATGATTATGTTTTTAAAATATATAAAAAAAAATTTACAAACCAGGGTTCAAAATTATCGGATAATTTCGAACCCTGTTTAAAACCACATCAATGCCTATTACAGTCGCCTGAGAGTTGAGTTTCAAAAAAAAATTTGACACTTTTTAGGGATGACAAATTAGTTTTTAAAAATTATATTTCGGTGAATGGGGTATGAAATGAAAGCTAACAATTCAATACATTTAATTAATATATGTAAACGTTTTATTATAAATTTTAAAAAAATCTCCAAAAATAATAGTGAGAAAAATCTGAAAAAAGTTGTGAATATGTATAGATAATGATGCCAATATATCACAAGAAAATTATCAGCACTCGCCGCAATTTTGAGGGTTTTTTTTATAATAGATGATCTATTAACTATAAGTGGTTATTAAGTTAAAATTAAATTAACATAATCGATTAAATTGAAAATCTATAAGGTACGGCAAAAATACGCTCGACACGCACTTGACAAATTTTTCTATTATTATTTCTGTCTTTTTGTTATTTTTTCAAGATTTCCTTGCAATAAATAAAGAATAAGTAAAAGAGCTGAAAAAATAACCCAAGCTCCAAAAGTTTATGATCCGCCACTGGAAACATCATGAAAACATTGTTCTAAATTTAGGTTAACATATTCACAAATCAATCAAATTACTTACATGACCGTATTTAGATAATAAATAGTAAATTAAGGACGGTAGAGTTCAACGAAAAAAAATAGCAAACATAATTTTCATAGTACTGAAACATTTCAACGATTTTTTTTGTCTTATATAATTTATGATATGTGCGCGCGTTTTAATATGTAGTCTTTATTTTTGTTGATTATTTTTAATTTGTGTTTTTTGCAAAACAATAAATCGTGTAAATAAAAGGAAACAAAAGATATTTATATGTACTTGTAAGATTTCACATAAGTATTTTGCAATGTACGTATGTATTTCTATTTTTACATTCTTATATGGCTATATTATGACGTATAAAATATCCAATTTGACCTTCCCTGAATTAATTCTGAATATTTCGATATGATGTGTATGTATGCGTTGGTGTAAACGTTGTCACTCAAAAACGATAAATCGTAGAAATTTGTCGTTAAAATTTTATATTTAGAATTAATTTTTATCTGGTAATAAAACCCTTTATTTTTGAATAACCGGAAACGAATGTTTCTTTTTGAATTTTTCGAATTATTTTTTAAATGGGCTAACTAGAAAAAATGTATTAGATAAAAGTTGTAGAGAATTTAAGTAAATATAATTTTCTTCTTCTTTGGCATTGAGTAAACTATACAGTTAGTAAACCTGACACGGATTATTGGTTGGACGGAAAATCGCCCGGAGATCAAGGCAGGATACGCATACGAGACCTTATAATTTATGTACCATTCATTTTATTAGTTAACTAGAAAAAATGTTTTATTTAATATTTATATATTTAGAAACATGTTCACACAGTGACGTAACTAGCGGGTGGTCAGAGATGCGTGCCTCCCCTCACAGTGTTTTAACCAACGAGGGATCAGATGGTTACAGCATATAATATATACAATGTAAAATATATTTCTTATATGTCAACCCCCTCCAAATAAAATCTCCCACCCCACTAAATAAATCCTGATTACACATATATGTACACTTTATGGTTAGTACAACGTATAATAAAGTATTTTCACATATTTTATGTTATTTCCATAACCCCAATACCTTAATTATTATTCAAATATAAAATTGTATAATTAGGATACTAACACGTATCTAATTTGCAGATTTGTAAACGTGAGGTACAGTTAGGAATTTGGTACATATCATTATTGCATTTGAGCTTTGAGAATACAGTAATATATTTTATTCTCAATAAGTATTTATTAAAAAAGTATTACGAAATTTACAATTTAAATCAATACAAAATTTGTACAAATAGGAGTGTTTTTATTTATTATCGATTATTTCACATATTTTTTAAATGAAATTTCATCCTGTTCACGATCAGCTTTTTATTTAATACTCATAAACATCCTGACCTTTCATATTTTTTTTTAAACATATTAACAAGAAGTTCCGCCCATCTAACAAAAAAATATAACATATTTATGAGTATTTATAACATAAAAGTACATTTGATCTATTTTATTATAATCTAGGAACAAAAAAATCTAATCTTTTCTAATTATTTATCATTTCCTAAACAACTTTTTGCATGAAATAATCGCAGTCGTAATAACTCAATGTTTGATACCGGTTTTTATAATAAGATTTATAACAGTAGAACGTAATTATTAGAATATTATCGGAGCTAAAATCTGCAATATTAATTTTTAATCATGATTGAATATTGTTCTAAATTTTGGTGAGTAAATATGTACTAGACAAATACATAAATTAAAGGTACAATCTAATAGCGTTGCATTAGCTTTTTTTATCGTTATTTCAATAATTATAATTATAATAATATAATGATTGTCTGAATTTAGTTTCGGGATTTGATGGAAGTGAATGGAATATTTAATATCAAACGGAAATTGTTTCAAAAAACTTCCTTACCTTAAAATGAAATTGTGTTGTTTGTATTATATACCTACATTATAATAAATATATAATTTTGTAATCATTATTCTAGGAATATACTTAATCCTTAAAAATTTTAAGCACTTAGTTGTACATCTAAATCATATAATTGGTAAATGTTGAAAATAAATACATTATACAATGTAATACAATACAATATTGAAATAAATTAAATTTGATAAAAAAAATACTATTTATTTTAATTTAATGAGTTTGTATGATATTTGAATACCACTGGAATAATGCAACTAAAATCCAATGTATATGTAATATGAATGTATATTCATTATTCTAAATATAAATAAAATAATACTAATAAATCCTTCGCGTCCAATTTAAGATCAGAAAATAAAAACATTCAACGCTTGCCAAAAATTTCAAAAATCTATGCCAAAAATATATATTCCATATATTCAATATTTTTAGCAATTAACATATGTTTTCTTAACATCTAACATTTTGCGATGGTATATAAATGGCAATTATTACTTATCAACATTTGACATTTCAATGTAATATAAATTCATTCAAAACAATACCCTTAAAACTAAACATGTATTTGGGTAATAAAATCTTTTCATTTCATAGAAAAAATATTTCAGTTACCTTATACAGGAAAACAACTACCACGAACTATGTTTCACCAGAGAATTCACTAAATACATATTACTTTTTGTTTTTGCACTAATTCTTATATAAATATTGACCAAGGAAGTTTTTACAGCTCACCAAGGAATTCTTTAGCTTGGTCTGATGCGAGATAATTTTTATTTAATGGCCTTGGAACAGAACTGCCGGAATAACTTCGACAAAACTCAATTATAAGAAAACGAGCCTAAAAGTTACAGATGATACAATTACATACGAAGACATAAATAAGTGCTGCCACCTGTTGTAATAAACGGAGATCATGTCCTTTGTATCAGTGAAAGCTTCAAGCTTACGTAGCATTGATGTAAAAGTCTTTCGGGTACATTAATTACGTATATCAATATTTTTGAAAAAAGTATCATTATAACGGACAGAGGTTATTTTAATTTGCATCTCAAAATTCAAATTTTCAGTTCTAAAATTTACTTTGTGCAGTACCTACCTAAGAAAAATATATTAATTTATAATATACTAAAATTTCAAACCATTGCACATTCTTTTTGGTCATCTTATAAAAAAATTACTTTTATAGAATAACGCATACATTAATTGTGCAGTTTTATAATTTATATAGAAAATAAATCCTGAAAAGTAAATATGTTATTACAAAATTGAATCAATTGCACGCACTCCAATGATAACATTATTTATCTAAAAGTCTTTCTTGAGGAGTTAGTAGGCAATCCTTCAGACTCGAGAGTAAGGTCAAAATTTATTTAATGGTTGTATCAAATTATTTTGTAGTTATAGATGTTGAATTATCATTTATTGGGTATCTCTTGTATGATAGTTACATATTAATGTTTATTTAAATGATTCTTATTTTTTTAAACAAATGCCTTAAAAATAAAAATTAATACTTTTCATATATGTAAATGGTCCAGCTAAATATCTACTTTTTTGTGCACCTATGAAGTTAAAAAATTAAAAAATCGCGAAAAAATTTTACACTATAACTAGAGATTGGAAAAATAGTTGTTATTTTCAATGAAATAGTTACTTTACTAGTTGATTTTTTTTTTTGGAAAATAGTTAATAAATAGTTTTTTTTTACGATTTAATAATAATTAGTGCAAACGAAGCAGTAAGAAGTGTCGCAAATAGTTTAAAAATAGTTGATTTCAAATTGTGTTCAATGAAACCAGTTTTCTGAAAACGGTGGAGATTTGGAGATATGTAATAAAAATTACAATAAATGCATTTTCACGCAATAGTTGAAAAACTATTTTTCCAATCTCTAACTATAACATACAATTATAAAAAAAAACTTTTTGGCTAATTTCAAAAAAAAAACTAAGGGGCTTCAAAGAAACAAAGTTCAATTGAATTTCTTCTACAAAATAATTATCACATTTTTTCTACCACATTTTTGACCTTACAAGTTACTCCAATCACTTAAATCTGTCTAAGTATTCTAAATATTTTTAAAAATATTTCAAGGATCACATCGGAATATTATTTTTGTAGGTATATATATATACATTTTATAAATGTTATTTTAAGACGTAATTGCTATTAATTATTCTTTTTCTTCCTTTGCTTTACTGTTATAACCGAACCTATTTATTAGTCACTATCAAAATATGTTTTGATTTACTCAAATCATTCTCTAATATTGATATCAAAGAACTGGTGCAATATGAATACGAAATAATACATCTCACTATATCATATCTCATATTTTTAAAGATTTATTTAAAACAGATGTGTGTATGTTCTTTTTTAATGTCATATGTAATGTAATATAAAATATATAGTATATAAATCTGTTGGATTGGTTTCACCCATTTCTTCATTTCGATATTACAATGTCCCCTCTTTTTTAGTTTGTCACGCCCCCTGTTTCGTTATTCTTTTTTTATCACAACCCTTTACCGAAGAGTCTTTTATTATAAACTGACCAATCGGTTTGAAGTTTTATTTTGTTTATTTTATTTATATTCTTGTTGTACTTGTTTATTTTTTTAATGATAATTTTATTGTGATTGTGCATGTCTGGTTTTTAAATAAAGCATACTCCGGATAGATTTTTTTATTTTATATTGATTTATCTTCAATAGAAATTATGCTATTTAAATCTGTATGAATAGAAATCCGGTTATTTGATCTTTGTATTCTTAATACATTAATTTATATAAACAAAATTATCTATCTTAATTCTTAATGTAACTTCCATCGTATTCGTACAGTTGTATATATTTAACTTACAAGGTTTGTATACGAATTTCGCAGTTTTCTAATATTTTGTATTAAAGCGATTTGTATTAAATTCGACTACTATTTCTACTATTTCTTTTTATATATAAACAATACTTACTTATACTATATATATACCTATGTTATTTCATACATATTGGTATAAGAAAGTAAAACTCTAGGGCGATTTTTTTTTAAATTCCTTTTAAAAAAGTGGTAAAAATATATAGTTTGTTTATGTATAGATAATGTAAAGTATTTTAATTTATAAGAATAATTATTAATAATAATTATATAATTAATTTCCAAATACCGCATAACTTGTCTTAAGTAGTTACCAACTTTTAGAAATAATTGTAAAATATATTAAGGGGTTACATACCTGCAGCATTTTCAAAAAAACATTTTTATTATTTGTTTTATTCACTATATTTTTATGAACGAATCTATATTTTGATAAATGTGGCTGCGCAACCGATTAAACATTAAAACATGCCAAAATTCGTGCGACTCAGGTAACGAAAGAAGCTCAAACAGCCCACAGATTACAAAAAAACATAAAAAATACAGTATGGACTCGGAATGGCAAATTAAACGTAAATTAAACACAAAAATTTAATACACAAAATTTATTGCAATTTATAAAATTTTCCTTTAGAACTTAAAACGTGTTTTTCTCAAAACTACTTTTTTCTAAACGGTCAGCACGATAATTTGAAAAGTTTTCAATATTTTTAGATGTTTTTTTTAAATATTCCAAAATACATTCTCTGTAGTCTGTCGAGCCATTTTTTATATTTATTGAATACATTATTTATGAACCATAAAAGAACAAAATGTTTGATGAAAATAATTTTATAATTTTCAAAATGTCATAAGATGCTTATTTTTTCGAATTAAATAATTTGGTTCGACAGACTATCAAGAAAACATTACTATACAGGATCCTTTTTGAAATTTTCAGATCCATCGATCTATATCAATGAAATCATGCAGACCATGAAGTAACGTTTTCCCAACAGTAGCCTAAAGAATCTCAATTGACACATAACATTTTGATTAAAAAATTGTTAACCATTTTTTTTTACTTTTAAATGACCAATAAATAATATGTAATTAATAATACAACCTCAAAAGTATTAATTTTCACCAAAGCTGGAGGTATGTGACCCTTTAACTTACTATATTTTCTATAAAAAATTTAAAAATTTTTTAAATAATAATAATAATCCAATTATTTAGTATCTTCACTATTAAAAGCTTTTTTAGTTTGAAGATTCCAAAAAATATTAATTACTATGTTCCTATATTATTATAAAAGATAATAATATTAACTTCTTTTACTCATGTATAATAATTATCTAAATTATGGAAAACTCAAACAAAATTAATTGTAAAATAACCAAAATTCACAACACGCAATAAATATAATAAAATATATGTCCGCCACTGTGTTTATTTGAAATTCTCCTCGATCCAAGTCCTTGAGAACGGTGTTATGCTTGGCTAATGCTGTAAATGGTTTATTTGTTGGGCTTCTTTGTTTTTTCCAACCAAAACACAAAGAAGTTCATTCATGAGGAATTCTTATGTGCAAAACTAAATCGATTATATAATCCGTGTGGACTTCGAAATGTTTTCTAAGAAACGATCGCATTGATTTAAAAACCTTCTATTACATTGGTATGTCGATGATATTCTTGTTTGTTTATGTTTTTAATGTTATATCGTTTGAGGAAGCTTTGCAAATGATATAATAATATCAAAAATACACAAAGTTCTCTGTTTGTAAATATACATATCGTGATAACTAGATAAATTTAAATCAGTGGCGTAACCAAATACCCACCGTTTTGACCTATAAATTTGGCATAAATATAGTCAATGCCAAACCAATAATTGGCCACTTTTTGAGAAGGAAATGGGTCACCAAAAAAATGTTTAATTCAAATGAAAGTTTTTTATTTTTAAAACCTTCGCTTAAACAAAATCGTAAAAATATTTTGCGAAAGTAATAGTGAATAAAATCAGAAAAAAATACCAAAAGAAAACTAACAGCACTCACTGCACTAGCATATATTTTTTTTAATTATTCAAAATAATTTATTTACAGTCATCTGTTTTCTAATAAACGAGCTATTAAATACAACTAATGGTTCTTAAGTTTGCTAAAATTAAAAGAAATTAATATAATCGAATAATTTAAAACTACACGGTACGCGACACTACTATGCGAGGCTCGACTTGCACTTGACAAATGTTTCTTATAGATTAATATCCGCTATTATAAACGAGCTAGTAAAATTTGCTAGCTAGTAAGCACTTTCAAATGAGGTTTCTATATCTATCTGTCAGTCCTTTTTAAGTTTCATTTTCGCGCACGCGTATTATGTAAACACCAACGGTATTAGAACAGTGACGATATTATAAAATTTTGTACGGTCGCCAACTGTGTTAAAATAAGTTGAAGTATCAATGCTCTAAATTCCATAGCTAATACATAGATACTATCACAGAATTAATACCCCATTTTAAAGTGCTTGCTAGCTAGCAAATTTGCTAGCTCCTTTATAATACCGGACATTAGATAACTAATCAAGAACTTTCCTCAGTTGCTTTAAAATTAGACAAACGATTTTTTACAAAATTGCATTATCTACAAAAAATAATTATTGTAACTACGTTCTTGCAAATTCAACAGTTTCAGTGCTACGTGGTTGCAACGTTTCTTTAATACGTGATATTAAACGATTGTCATTCGTTAGATGGCTTGCTTCAATTTGAAATATTTATTACAAAAATAAATTTTCTATCTTTAGACTATAATATAGAGATAATTAGAATTGTATAAATGTAATGAGAAATGTGTTTGATTTGCATTATTTATTTTACTACTAGATTAAGTCTAGCTCACACGACGATAGATTTGCCACTGGATTGCTTGCTTGATTTTGTAACTGGGTTCCAAGCGAGCTGTCGCACTGGGCGTTGTGATGGTTTCTCTGCGATGTTGGCTGCACACGATGCAGGGTCGCTAGATGGCTCCGATACGTGCAAAATTACAGTTTAGAAAAATGGACGCGGTTGTATTAGAAGTAATTCGTCGTAGACGATTAGTAATGAGCGGGTTTTTTTTTTTTTTAAAGTTCATCAAAAATAGAGCAGGGGAATAAAACAGTGCAGATTTTGGTAACAAATTTTATGAAAATAAAAATAAAAAGAATAAAGTAAAAATAAAATAGATAAGATAAAATAAAAAGGGGTCTTCATTTACATCTCAGGGTTTACCAAAACTAAAATCTGGTCACCCTATTTGTAATGGTTATTATTATGAAATATAACCAAATAAATTTTGTAATCAAATAAATTAATTAATTTACAATTTCGGCTTGTTGATTTGACATTATTTTTATTATACTTTGGCACCAAAATACTATTCTGAAAAGATATTCGAATATTCAAACGTCAACATTATATGTTAGGTATTATGAATATCAAACAAAATTCTGTGGAATAATAGCTATGCTTACTAATAATAATTCTATACTATAGTTATTGCATTATAATAATCATCATTAATATCACAGAACATATTAATAATAAAATTTATGAAATGTTTTTACATATCTATCGTTGATCCTTATACAGCCACCTTAAAACTACCACCGGTCGTAAAAAACACGTGCGGCGTTCCTATTGGTTAACATAAAATCTAGCCACAAATCTACTACGAAAAATAGGACATGAACTATTACAGAATTCTACCTAGCGACCACGTAAGGCAGCCAGTAGTGACGTCATTTTCCATTACAGTAACCATCGTAGCTGCCATCACAGCACCCTGTAAGCAATCCAGTGGCAAATCTATCGTCGTGTGAGGCTAGCTTTAGTAGTTCTCAAACGGAGTACCACAACACTAAGAGGCTATATAGAATTCATAAGAGCAATGATGGACTTAGGTTGCAAATATTTTTCTATTTGAAATTATTTTTTTCATTTTTAAAACTATTTTTTTTAAATATTTTTCAAAATAAAGTTTTAGGGGAAGGGGGATGCACAACTAACATTCCACCCCGGGTACCAACCTTACTTACAAGAGAACCTTTTCAAGTGGCAAATTAAGATCGAGTTTAAATTTTGTATATAGTTAGACAACAGTAGAAATTCGAAAAAATGAAACCGTTAACTAATATATCTTATAAATTTGAATTGCTATTGTATACTACAATTCATTTTAGTTAATAGAAAAAAAAAATTAAAATAAATAATGAAATGGGTAGGAGGTGGCGGTTAACGGTTTCATTTTTTCGAATTTCTACTGTTGTCATTTGAAAGAGCACGAAAAATCATAAAAATTTCGTATTATAGATTTTTTTAAATCTTCATTAGTTTCAGAGTTATTTGAAATATATGATTATTTTGCACATTTTCATAGGAGTGTTTGACTCCCTTAAACCGTTTTACCGCAGCTAAGATAATTTTTTTCTTACTTACCTTGACCCCCTCTAACTATATACAAAATTTAAACTTGATCCGAATATGCCACTTGAAAAGGTTCCCTTGTAAATCCGCCACTGCCTAAGAGATCACCTAAAAAAGTTTGAAAATCACAAATGCTAGAATAATATTTGTAAACTATGAGTCGTTTTTAGGTTTCCGTAGAAAACTAGGAAACCTTATAGTTTCGCCATGTCCGTCCGTCCGTCCGTCCTCAAAAATTTTAAGCCGATTAAGATCAAATTTGGTATACAGACGAAGACTGGATAACCCAAAAACAGAAATGATAATATTTTTGAAAAAAAATTTTTTTTGAACCCCCTTTCCATAGACTGAAAAGTATTTTCAAAAAAAATTTTTCACTTAATCCATTAAGTGGGAAGTCTTTAGATAGGTCTCCTAAAATGCAATAAAAAATGCAATATGACATTTTGATTTTAACCCTTCAGTCACGATATAATTGCGTTCAAAGTCGTGATAAAAGCGTCCCCCCCACCCTAATTTCTAAACTATCAATTTAAAAAATCTGAAAAAATTCATGAATGTAGCCTTTAATTAGTACTTCCACTGAAAATTATAACGAACACTGTCAAAATTATTTGGGCCCCCACTCCCATTGACTGAAAAATGAACTCACAATTTTTTTTTCACATATCCCATTGAATGTGATGTCATTGGATAGGTATCCTAAAATGCAACAAAAAATGTTAAATGATCTTTTGATTTTAACCCTTCAGTCACGATATATTTGCATTCAAATGTCGTTATCAGAGCGTCCCCCCCCCCTTAATTTCTAAACTATCTTTTCAAAAAATCTGAAAAAAATTTAGAATGTAGCTTTTAATTAGTACTTCCACTGAAAATTATAACGAACACTGTCAAAATTATTTTGGACCCCCCTCCCATAGACTGAAAAATGAACTCACATTTTTTTTTTTCACTTAACCCATTGAGTGGGATGTCATTAGATAGGTCTCCCAAAATGCAACAAAACTTGTTAAATTATCTTTTGATTTTAACCCTTCAGTCACGATATATTTGCATTTAAATGTCGTTGTCCCCCCCACCCTAATTTCTAAACTATCTATTCAAAAAATCTGAAAAAAATTCAGAATGTATCTTTGAGTTAGTACTTTCACTGAAAATTATAACGAACACTGTCAAAATTATTTTGGACCCCTTCCCATAGACTGAAAATTGTTCTCAAATTTTTTTTCACTTAACCCATTGAGTGGGGTATCTTTAGATAGGTCTCCTAAAATGCAACAAAAAATGTTATATGACCTTTTGATTTTAACCCTTCAGTCACGATATATTTGCATTTAAATGTTATTATCAGAGCGTCCGTTGAAATAATTCTTGTTTATCAATCGTAATGACTACGGAAACCTATCATGTGCGTGCCCAACACGCGCTTGGCCATTTTATTAATTTTTTCGGGTTGCGAAAAACTATCAAAGAATGTTTTATTTTAGTAGACCCTAATTAATAATATCTGTTTTACTTGTGAGTCATTAAGAAACCATAATAAAATAGCACACTTAAAAATGACTAATAATACGTAAATTCAAAAACCAAAAATGAAATGCGCATTATTTTCTTATCTTCCATGCAGGTGGTGTCCAGATGAATACGTCACCCGTCGAAAACTGATATTCGTACTCCAGTAATTTATTCTATTGCGGAAGTGTTTGAAATTCTAGGACGGATTGGACAACAGCGCCATGTGGAACTTAATTTATTTTTATTGTTGTTGTTTTTTGTGGGGAAAAATAAAAATCCAGTAAGCGCTATGTTATTCTTTAGTCGGTATCGTTTGATCTAGAAGGCGCTTGGTCATTTCGCGTTAGGATATAATAATACTTGAAACGTGTGGTTTGGGGCTGTTTCACACAAATAATTGTATTTGACATAACCTTCAAAGGAAAAAAAATTGGTGTTTCTTTGTTCTAAAAATTAATTTTTATAAATAAAAAATATCAGTAGAAATTGATATTTTTATTGAACTCTCAACAAAAATCAATCCACATTTTATGTAAACTTTTTTTTTGTTTTCCTATCAATTTTATAGATCTTCCGATACCTACCACAAACAAATATGTTTTTACCATTTTTTTTTTACTTTACGTTCACAATTTTATTCCTTTGTTAATTATTTATAAATTAAAAATGAATCTATACCAACGAAAATTACTATTGATTTATTTTTAAACTTTTTCGTGTGAAAGCTACTTCCAAATCTAATACAACCTCAACTGTCTTCGTTACTAAAATTGTCCATATAAAATGACTTTTATTTAGAATTAGAATATAATTGAAACGGACTGTTCAAAGCATTTCAACTGATTGATTTATTTGTCTTATATCATTTAGTTTCTAATTTATGGAATTGGATCTTACATCTTGCTGATTGTGAAATGTCAGCGTTGAAAAACGTTGAAATTGGTTAAAGTTTTTTCACTAATCTTGACATATTTAGAAAAAGATATATTTCGATCAACTCTTCTGAACTAAAATGTTATTTGGTGAAACATAAATCTATCTCATATATTTATTTATATAATTTATTTGATAAGTTATAAAATAACATATGGTTTCGTCAATCGTCAACAGACCTACTATTTATAAAATTGTATAAATTTTCTTTATACGATGACTGGCCTGAAATGACCTAATAGCCTTTGTATTCGTTATGAGTAATGCGGAAATATGTAGCATAGTAATTTATTAAAATAGCAAAAAATAAACGACTGTAAAATAATATTTCTTCCAGGAGCACTAAATTTTAAGAATTCATAACACATAAATTATTACATTGTATGCATGATGTTGTTCCAAAAATCGTAAATATTCTTTTAGATTCTAAGCATTTAAATTAATTTAATATGTGTTTCATAGTCAAAAATAATTGTTTCTCCATCTATTTCTATATTAAAAAGATTATTATTTACTTATAACAACTAATGTTGCTGTATTGATCAACATTCCATTGAAAGGAAAAATCGTTAAGACTTGTTCTAGGATCGCTGTAAAAGCTATAAATTTATTTTACATAACTAATTTTATTTAGAAACCAGTTGAGATTTCAATACTGAAAATACGGACGAATAAGGAAGTAATCAAAAATTTTCACGAAATAAAATTTTATATTATTCTAATAAACAGATTACTGTCAATACAAAAAAAACATGAAAAAGAGGACTTTAGCAATTTCAGGATATTCGTTTAAAAGAAGCCAAAAACTAATAATTTCAATTTGAAAAATTATTTAATATCTTGTTCTCTGTCATTTACTGATTATTGAGAGGCATCGCAAGATTCAACAGAAAAATTTTGAATCAAAAGTTGAAAATTTTGAATCAAAAGTTGAAAATTTTGAATCAAAAGTTGAAAATTTTGATATTTGATTATACTGTTGTAAGAATACAAACATTCTTTCAAATTAAATATGAACATTTCATATCCATATTTGTTGTAAAAACGCCACTGCTTTACCCAAATAACTACACGTGTATATTTTACGACTAAAAACAAAAACAAAGTTCTCCTAATTATAATAAGGAAGGGGATTCAGTTTTCAAAACTATACTATAATAGGTTGGCCTTGTAGGAGAACATAAAAAAGCTCAGTAAAAAGGGTATAGTGTTACCAGGTCATTTAATAGCCGCCCCTGATGTGGAAAGAACTAATACGGTTATAAACTGAAGGTCAAATAACAAATAATAAAAGAAATAAAGAAACACGTGGACCAGTTTTGTGGGAGGTACAAAAACATCCTGCGGGTTTCGATAGTTCCTGGTTTGTATAAAGAACCATTTATATTATACCTGATAAATATTGGTGGTGAACAAATATTTTTTTATATTTAATAACGCCATCTTTGATCTTATGAGTTTCGATGGTTCCTGCATTGTGAAGAATTAGTTTATAATAAATCTTGTTACTTAATAAACGAAGACTATTTTATATTTCATGCTGATGAGATGCATTTGTTGTCGGCTGGATTATTCATTTTCCAACAGCTCAATGGTGTTTTTTGAAGGGTTGTTTCACGAGGGATGTCTAGCGTAATGGGAGTTTGCAGATGGGCCAATCATCGCAGGTTCATAGATATTGAGGGGCCTGATACATAGGATTTGAGAGTTATGTTCTCTTTGGTATATGGATAAAAAAGTTTTTTTTTTATTACATTTATATTGCAGTTTTTTGTGTATTCTATTTTATATTTCAATTCATAATATGTAGTTCTCAACAAACGGAAATTATCTAACATAAGATGGTCTCCTATAGTAATGTGGAGATGTGCTTTTTTAACTTATACCTGTACAAATAATTACAAAATAACAATTCAATTACTTTTTGTGACATGCATGTGTAAATGTATGATAATAAAATATAAAACTAATTCCTTCATCTAATAACCTTCAAGTTTTGTATTTTTTTATAAATATATTCTATATATCTCTATGTTTTTGTGATTAAAACTAAATGACAGGAAATATCACAACTGAAATCTACAACTAAATTTTAACATTTTAGTTCATTTGCTATTCTATGAAATTTTATCATACTAGATATACAGGTTGGGCTACTTATCTATTCACGATTTTGTTTTCTAATATCTTTGGAAATATTTGAAGAAATTCTTTGAAATTTTCAGAGAACATAAACCAATGATATACATTTTTTGTGTGCAACTTGCAGATCGGCAATTAGAATATTATTAATTTTATTTAAATTTTCAAAATGGCATATTCGGTTGAAAATTTTTTTTTGCAAAATTTAAATTTTGCCACTTCAAATCTTTTAAAATTCTTCGAATTGTGATCCGACTTATGTTCAAAGAATTTTCAGCACAACGGGTTGTGAGGATTTTTGGTAAAATGAGCTTCAACCTGCTCCTCTGCTTCTTCCGTACAAGCGTTTTCTGGCTACATTTTGTACTGAGCCCGTCCAAAATCAGCTCGAAATTTTCTTCGAACCAGAAACACACGTTTGGTCCATTCGTATCAGGCTGCAAATTTGGCGCGTTCTCCAACCACATATGCCATTTTGAAAATTTAAATAAAATCAATAATATTCTCATTGCCGATCTGAAAGCTGCACAGAAAAAATTTATATAACTGGTCTATGTTCTCTGAAACTTTCAAAAAATGTCATCACATATTTCAAAAGATATTTGAATACAAAATTGTGAATAGATAAGTAGCCCATCCTGTACTATACTAATAAACATTAAAATATGGCGTTTTGTATGTATTCGTTATAATGCTGTGTTTAGACCAAAAAGACAAAACAGTAACAGGATAAGTTAAAATACTCCGCATTTAAAAATATATAGCTTGTTGCTATTTTGTCAAAAAAAAAACGATGTTGATGTCTTATCTTTTTGGTCTAAACACTGCGTTATATACAGGCGAATAAATAATAAGAAAAATCGATTTTATAGCTTAAATACAGTCTTGATGATAAAATATATTCTACAAAAATCTTTGGTTAGTTATTAGCTATAAACTATTATTGACAAAATTCCTTACATTTTTAATGATTGAAATATATTCTATTGTTGATTTTTAACTGTCAATTATTCGTAAGAATATTTCTATCCTCACATTTATAATAAAAACAAAGAGTAGATATGGGTACTTCTAAAACAATAATTAATACAGAACTAAAATATAAGATTACATACAATTTAAAAAAAATGCAAATTTTTTTCGTTATCCTTGACCCAATTTATTTTTAAAACAAAACATTTGGGCTTCGTATGGTGCACATGCTTTCATTTCCTAAACATATGCTGCTGTTGTTGTTTTTTTATACCCGAAACGGAAGTGGTAACTCTACATCAGGGAAGGTGTTCGCAAAAAAAAACATATTATAATTCATTTATAATAATAGATACATCTTTTGCAGTCTATACCATGTAAATTTGTATTTCCCTCTTTTAACCAGTACCAGCTCAAACGGCCTATATGACGAAGGTGCAGGGAATGTGGTTACTTCAGGGTTGTTCAAATTTAAATTGTTTTTTTTTTTTTTTAGTTTTGTCGTGACCTATTTAATTTTATTAGGCCTTATTTTTCTGAAAACATCTTAATAACGAAAGTTTCCATTAAAATAAGAACATTAACGAAAATTTAAGATAGTTGGTTAGATTCTAAACTATTCCATGAGTCTAATTTTTACTTATGAAAATCTACGTATGTTATTTATATAATAATATTATATTATATGTTACAATAACATAATATTGATTCACTTTAAATGTATACAACTTGACTACAATAAAACAATGTCGCTCGATACGTGTTTCGATTTCACAATAAGTTCTCATCCAGACTGATACAGTCCTGGTAAAAACCTAAATATATATTAAAAAGGCTTATCTCAATGATTCATCCTAATCAACTACAAGATCTAGAAGGACTAAAGCTAGGTAGGTCCGGTACGACTATTAAAAATCCTCTTTCTATCTCTCAAGATTTTAATGTTGCATGTTTGTATTAATTTTAAATTACACAGCCACACAAAAAAAAGTATGCGATACCAAACAAGCGACCTATATAGCATTGTTGTATTGGTCAAGTGTAGTCGAAACCCAAATTTTTGGTATTTTCTGCTTACCAGTTTTTTTTTTGTTTAAGCTTGAATTTTGGGCTTAGGTTAAATTTTTCCGAAAAAAAGGTGCGATAACAAAAAAAAGCGACCTAGATAGCATTGTATATTGGTCGAGCATAGTCGAATTCTAAATTTTTAGAATTTTCTGCTTAAATTCAAACTCAAATATAAAAAAAAACTGGTATAAAGGTCGCTTTTTAAGTATCGCACACTTTTTTTCTGTGGCTATGTTATTAATATCTATCACATGATATAATGAAACCATGTGATGAGCTATAGCTACACTATCCTATATAATATCCATTTTCCAGTAATATTGCAAATTGTTTGGTTTCCTACAATAAATCGATTTTTCCGTAAAAATATTTCTAAAAAGAATTAATGATACCTACATGTAAATATGCTTACTTACAATTATCATTTAGCCTGATGAAGAGAACTCTCGCTCGAATGTTAATTGTTTTATAATAAATAATAATAAATTGAGTAATGAAATACCACATGGTTAAAAAATATATCTATATATGTAAAGATGGTATTTAAAAATAGATTCTTTAATTAAATATTTGTTTCGATTTACACGCTACTTTGACAAAACTAATCCAGCGTATAAACCGAAGGTTATGTGCATATATAATTAAACTGTTTTCCTCTTCCTCTCCATCGTCAATAGTGTTCGTTTTACATTACCCAGCCCTCATTTTGTGGTGTGTAGAGTAAGTTCTTCACGGAGGGCAAAGCGCGGTGCAAAAACTGGTTTGTTGTTGTGGCGCGAGTTTTTTACGTGCGCTGATTTAAGCAAAGTGACCCTCTGAGAGGAACCAGTTACTTGAGCACTGCTGCGTTTTATTGGCATACAAAATAATCTAGTTCATAGATTCTGCATCTTAAGATGCAAGTTAACTAAACACTATATATATTCAATAAAAAACTAATACTTTAACAAATTATTTAGAAACTTTTGAAAATATACTTTTCTAATACATCGCCAATAGTAGTTTAATAGACTAGTTGCAATAGTTGCTATATTTTGAAATTATCAAAAACATATTAAAAACGACAAGAGATATACATATATTCTTACATTTTTAGAATCTTTCCTTCCCTGCCTTTTTTTAGTCAATTTTTCATCGTTATGTTGAATAAAAGTTTGAGAAAATTCAAATAATATCTTCCATATTTATAAAGTATTATAACATTATAAGAAGCGAAAAGGATTTACACTCCTTGCACTAAACTATAGACCTACTCTACATTATTATCAGAATTCAATTAATGAAATAACCGATACAAATATTTTAATTGCGTAGGTATATTATAAAAAAATATATATAAGTAAGTATAAAATAATTTTTAAAGATATCTTTATAATTTAATAATAATGTTAGAAAAAGTTTTAAAAGAATCGCAGCTTATATACGCATGTAAAACTATAAATTCCCGTGCAGACATTCAAAGAAACCAACCTAGTCAACCGTTTGTCTTTTCGTCCTCTACACGTGGAGAACCATTCAGTGCATATTGCTATTGGTATGCAGACATTACACAACTTATTTTATTATATGACTTTTACATTAAAACTTCTCTATACACAGCCGGCGTTTGGTCGATGGTATTTTTTTTGTGCCACAGGAAGAGCATAAATAATTTAACAGTAATTTTTTAGCTTGTTTATTTTTAGTGGATGAATTCAAGGAAATGTTTGGTATTAATTATTTTATTGTTGTATACACGTTGCACAATTTTAGGCTGCAGTTTTGATTCTTTATTATTATTAAAATTTTTAACTTAAATTAAAAAGTATAAAAAAATGTTGCATATTGATT
Source organism: Sialis fuliginosa (assembly GCA_961205875.1). Classification (NCBI taxonomy): domain Eukaryota; kingdom Metazoa; phylum Arthropoda; class Insecta; order Megaloptera; family Sialidae; genus Sialis; species Sialis fuliginosa. Next base: position 18,086,478 of record OY540812.1, read on the forward strand.
TTTCAGTGGTGTAAAGTTTTGAATTTTTTTGTCTAGATGATTTAACCAGAACTTGATTTTATCATATTCATCGTTTTTAGGGTTCCGTAGAAAACTAGGAACCCTTATGTTTTCGTCATGTTCGTCCGTCCGTCCATCCTCAAAAAATACTGAAAAAATTCTGTAGCTTTTAATTAGTACTTTCACTGAAAATTATAACGAACTCTATCAAAATTATTTTGGACCCCCTCCCATAGACTGAAAATTGTACTCACTTTTTTTTTCACTTACCCCATTAAGTGGGGTGTCTTTTGATAGGTCTTCTAAAATGCAACAAAACATGTTATATGATCTTTTGATTTTAACCCTTCAGTCACGATATATTTGCTTGTCAATGTGGTTATCAGAGCGCCTCCTCCCCTTCTACTTGAATGTAGCTTTTAGTTAGTACTTTCAATGAAAATTATAACGAAGACTGTAGCTAAAATAGTTTGTAAAAAAGTTTGAAATAACTCTTTTTTATGCCCAACACGCACGGCCGTTTTATTTCTGTTTTTTATTTATTTATTAATTATTTTATTAAGTTTTGCAGTTTTTATGTTGAAATTTTTTATATTTTTTGATCAATAGTTTTTAATATAAAAATTTGGAAAAACGAATATTATCAAAAATTACAAGTATTTTATTATCTGGCGCCATATTACGCCACTGGTTCCAAAAGATTACTTTTTTTCATAGTGGAAGTATAATATAAGTAGTTACAAAACATCACAATAAAAAACTTCCTTTTATTTTATTTTTATCTGATTGATACGAATATGTATGCATAACATACATTTTTAATTGGTAAATTATATAATCACTTTTTACATATTAAAAACAAAAAACAACTGTAACATATTTAAATGCATTATTCGTTCATATAAAGACCCTATTCAGTCCTTAAAAAACCACTGAATTTCCAAATTCTTTTCATGAGAATTAATTCAATTAAAATAAGAAATTTCGAACAAAAGATAGCAATATAAATAGTACGAAGGAAACCATCGCCTTTTTTAGATTTCTTCTCGCGCATTCATTGAGCAGCGAATGCAGTCGTATTCTAAAGAAAATGAAAAGTTAGTAAAAATCAGAAGAAAACTACTGCAAAAACATCCTCGTGAAAAACTTTTTGCTACGAGCTTGAAAACGGAGAAACCAGTATCGTGAAAAATATATATGTGTTGAGTACTTATATTTCTAAAAATCCAAGTATATATGGATAGAATAAAAATTCCAACATTTGACAGTGTATGAAGGATTTTTTTACTTATTTGTTATGATGAATTTTTTAGTGTTACAAAGTGAAGATTTACGTAAATATTTTATGCTTAAGGTGCGATTTAGAAATTGAAAGATGTACATTTTATATCAGCGGTTCTTAAACTATGTACCTAGAAACATCTTTGAAAAATTGAAAATGAAAATATACTTTTCCACAGTTTCTTAATATCAGAATAATTAACCGGTTAGCAACTTACGCCTCTTTGAATTAATTTTTTACAATGTATTATACGATTTATTAAGTTAAAATCCTAGCTCTCTGATGATGTATTAATTTTTTTAAATGGTTCCGAATCCTGAGTTAAAGTTTTATGTTAATCTAATTCTACTGTCTTTTGTTGTGTGTAGATAAAAAATAAAATATAGTATATATTAACAAAAAAATGTGCGTAATTTAAAATAATTAAATTAATAATACTAATTATAAATTTTCTATACTTTTTTCGCTCAAATAATTTGAACGTATTATAGGTTGTAAATATTATACATAAATAACCAAATTATATGTAAATAATTTAAAAGTGTTATTATTTCATAATAGGCGATAACAAAATAAATACAACATAATACCTGTGGCTGAAATAGAGCGTGGATTCAGCGTGGTATTAAATTTAGATGAACGCATACTTCAAGGCCAAATGTTTAATTCGGAAAGCTTCACTCATTATTCTATGGTAATTAATAATTACCTTTGTTAAACAAGTACCAGATATACAAAAAGTGATATTCATTTCAAATGTTTATGTATATTGATCACGAAAAAGTAATTTTGAAATACGATTTAACGTTTAATTGGTTTTAATTGTAGTTAACTAGAATCATTAAGACGCCATTTTGAACTTTGGCGTTTTATGAACGTCAGGTGTGTAAGACTCGTGATGTAAAATTTCATGAAAATATATTTTTTTGAAAACATTCATGAAAATTTATTTATTTATTTTATAATTTTATTAACTTGGCTGTTTTTTTTAAAGTTGCGTATTGTTTTGTATTACTTTAGCAAAAGTAAGTAGTACCAACCAAAGAACGTATGATCAAACCTTTTCAAAAATTTGAAAATTTTCACAGGCGAGTTTCAACTTTGAAACAATGAAATTGAAAAATTATGAAACATTCCACTTTGACTTCGCTATATAAGACCATTTTTTTTGAAGGTTCAGTTACCAAAACGACTATAAAATGTTAATGCGGTAATCTGGAAAAGATTATTAGCTTCAGAGTAACTAATTGTAAGAATGAAATGTTATAATTGATGATAATAACATACGGCATACATACATATTTTATTATTTACTAATAACCTCTATTTAAATCTAAATATATAAAATTCATACTTATTTATATACTGAATCTTTATTTTCAAAAGTGACTTCATAAAATACTGACTAATCAGTTCTATTATTGAATTAATAAATGATAAACAATTAGTTGTTAGCCAATGAATATTTAATTTATGAAAATTGATGTTATGCATGGAACAATTGCCTGTTACATATGCAAGAATTATATGTAATTATTTTATTTTTGGATTTCGGTTTCGTCTAATATATTCTGCAGACTAGAATCGTGGTCTAATTAAGTATATCAATGCATGCATATAAATTAAATAACACTATAATAAATTGTATTCATGTATCTGTAATTTAAAATCGGTATTTGTATATATGAGTATAAAGTACAACTTTTTTATAATTTTCTACAACGTTATTACGTGTAATTGATGGTGATATTCTATTTATTTTACAAGGTACTTGATTAGGTTTCTAAAAAGGTTTTGCTTATATTTATTAGTAGAGATTGGAAAAATAGTTGTTATTTTAAATGAAAAAGTTACTATATAGTTGATTTTTTTTCTGTATAATTTAATCAACGTGAAATCAACGTTTTAGTAAAAAATGTCAAATCCAAAATTTTCGAGAAAAACATGTTATGGTCGATTCTAGATAGATTTTAGAAGCAAAAAAAAATTAAACAAATAAATATGTAAAAACACAACATAAATATCTATTAATAAATATCTGTATAATAGACAAAATGTATTTATAAAAATATATAAAACTAAAACAAATCTACAAAGAATTGTATGAATAAAACACACTTATATTAGGAAATCACAAAAATAAACATGTATAATATTTTTGGTTTTTTTGAAAAAAAAATCAATATTAATAATTAGAATTATTTAAAACTTTGTCTTTATGACTTTTTTCAATATAAAATTTTTAACGTTGGATACAAAAAGGCCAATAGGTTTAAAATAGTTGGAAAGGTAAAATAGTTGATTTCAAATTGGGTTCAATCAAACCAATTTTCAGAAATCGATCATTCGTTGGTACATTTGTTATGAGTGCATATTATTATAATGTTCATCAAAATAAATCAATAACTGTGCTGTCTAAATAATGCAAGACATAAATTAATATATATAATATGTATAACTTTGAAGACAAAAGGTATTTTGAATAAATTTAAAATTTTCATAATAACTAAATGATATAGTGCCTTTTTACTGATTCTATTAGTAACAGTTAACTGATTCCCAGATGTATAATTATAAGATTTGTAGTCAGTGAATAATCACTGACAATCGGTGACTTTACACTGATTTAAATTAAGATAGCTCATATTCATTTAGCAAATATTTAGGTACAAAAATATCGTCCATCACGACTAGATCCGAATGTCAAAATCAAGTTAACAAATTTAAGAATAACCCTGTTTTGAGAAGACTGAATAAAAGCATATATGACATTATTATACATTGACAATACGTTGGAATGACTTCAGCACAGAAGCACATTATATTATTATTGTACGAACACTGGATGGACATTAAACAAGAACTCGTTTTACATATAAATGCTGAAACTTTTGTAATATCATTGCTGCTAGTGGTATGCATTTCAAATTTAAATATATAAAGTCATATGGGATATTGCGTTATTAATAACATTCGAACACATATGTATATATACAGGATGTTTGAAATTACTAGATAATGGTTGGAAATTATATTTTTATTAAAAAAGTAAAATTTTCATGGTATGACAAAATATTTATTGAATCACGATTAAGCTAAATTTCGATTATTAAATGGACAAGTCAGTAACTGTGATTTGTTTTTACAAATCATCAAAAGCGTGATTAATATTTACGATAGTGATTTAAAAAAATCTTTCTTATACGTAATGTACTGACAGTGAACAGTGTACGTGTTTTTAATTTTATAATAGCAAACATATTTCTGGCAAACTAATAAAAGACAGATTAAAATTAATGGGACTTAAAACGTAGATAATAATATAAATACCTGCTTATATCATTATTTATAATTAATGTCCCTTTAATTTTTTTACATTATTTATGACATAATCAGAAATATTTTTTTGTATATAATTAATAATTAATTAAAAACACCCACACTGTTCATTTTCAGTATAATATATGTATTATGTAAGAAAGTCCCATGACACTCATGGCAGATATTTCTTTGTTATGAATATGAACCATTTGAAATATAAGAATTAATAATTTCTTTTTTTTTTTTTTAATTAATAGAGCATAAATTATAGCTAATAATATATTCTCTATAACTTTCAATCTATATGTAATCATTTTTATTTAATTCGCACCGTTTGAAAAATAATACGAAAAATTCAAAAACTACAACAGTAAACAGCCGTTTCCGGTTGAAAAATCTTTTTATAAAATAGAAAGGTTCTTTTCGAGACGAAAAATAATCTTAAATATAAAATTTCACCCTTTTACCCATATTTTTGTTGGAATTCTTTCGAATAATGTTATGGTAATGTACATCTTATAATTTTTATTAATAGTATTTTATTAATTTTAAATATTTTATATTACTTTTATATCTAAATTGCCATTTTTGTACAGGGTCCCGCATAAGTGTCGACCTTGAATATTTCATCTGTCTGTTCTATTGTTCATTTAGCTATATAAAATTAACTTTATATTACATATATATATAATAATTCTATCTATCTTCTTAAAATGTATTTTTTCAATTGAACAATTTTGCTAAACTTTTCACAATTTTATTAATAATAATAATAAATGCTACATAAAAATTTTTATAAAAGTATATACAAATTAAATATTATCTTTTGTTAGATATAAGCAGGTTTTCTCATGTAACCTATGTATTTTGATTCCTATTAAATATTTATATTATGAATTTTTTTAAATGCAATATAGTAAAATGATTTTAATGCGTTTAACAATGTAAAACTAATTTTCCGGTTTATGAAATTTAATTTGAATCATTAGTCATTGTTACGCATAACGAATGACTGAGTGGGTGCACATGCAAGTCATGTGACAGTGTAAATAAATAAAATGTCTCATTACTAAAACAATAGGCATGAATTATCGATCAACACCACAACATTTCCTAATCAAGCGTTCGTATTCAAGCACCCATAATAATCCACAGTTTACCTCATGAGAGTTTTTCGTTATATAGCTGTCATTGTCGCGTACATTGAATGTGGCAATCGTATAGCGCGGGGTATGACATAAGAGTGTGGTGCGCATGCTCTCGCCGCGCGTCCGTGAAACGCGTTGAAAGTGAAAAGCGCATGGAAGAAGTCTGTGCATCCCCACCACCGTGACCCCTACCTTTCGCTTTCGGACGGCACCGAACCCCTCGTGCTGTCACTTTCTACTACGCAGTTGATGCCGGCCGGTTAGAACACGAGAGCACGCTGTATAGTATACATCTGACGCAGCGAGTGCGTGTACACACGGGAGTGCTCTTGAACCACTGGGCCGATTGTTATTGTTGTTATTATTGTGTTATATATATACATGTATTGAATGTTGTTTGTTGTATAGTGTTTGTCTGTGAACTATCTTTATCATTCTTGTTGTTTTGGTTTATTGTAAGACATTGCGATTGAAAATACGGCCGTCCGTTGCGCAACCACGGCGGCTTTAACTTCCTTGTCTGCGTTTCGCACGACGACGGTCGGCGGCTTCCACGGGATGGCACCGCGTAGACATCACGGCCACGCCGGCACCGAAGTGCAGAATCTACTCGGTGTCAGTATGGAGACCGCCCTCGCCGAGCACCACCACCTGGCGCCGGTCGCCACGGGACTCGACGCGCCGACCTCGAACGTGACGCGATGCTGCGTACCTACCGGCGAATGTCTGCGCGCCAACACCATGGCCGGGAACCCCAACAACAACGATTACGTGCTCATCTCCCTCGACGACTTACGGGACACCGTTAGGGTCACGTGCAACAACGATAGTTGCACCATGGGCCGCTATATGCACCGCGAGTGCTTCGAGGCCTGGGAGCAGAGCATACTTACTTATCTCAAGACCTGTGGCCGCGCTAGGTCCTGGTCCGAACGACAGCGTCACCAGAACCTCTGGACCAAGAAGGGCTACGATCTCGCGTTCAAGGCCTGTGGTTGCAAATGCGGTCGAGGACATCTTAAGAAGGACCTTGACTGGGTTCCGCCGCCACCCACCAGCGGGGTGTTTAGAACTGATGATATGGAGGTGAATGCTAAGAAAAAGAAGCGTCGTAATCGCAATAATACGCGTCCAAGTTTGGCAATATCGGCTCATCCCCAATACCATCCGAATAGTAACCAGGGCATTACAGGCCCTCGCGATCTGGGACTGATTGCTGAGGCTCGCGGCCGAGCCGGAAGTTTGTCGTCCAGCACGGGCTCTTCGTCACCACCAGCTTCTGGCAGCGATCCCAGTATTTCTCCAATACACAGCGGTACGAAGAAAAAGTCCAGGTTCGACTTCTTCTCAGACAGAGTTCGGTAAGTACCCATATTACTTAATGCACCGGTAGTATATTGTATTTGTTGTTTATCTTACTTTATATTCTATTCACAATTTAAATTTTGACAATCATTGTCCAGAATACAAATTATGTACGATGCGCTGAAAAACAATCATTTTTGTCGAGGCGTAGTTCAACTTCGTGAATTGTAATATAAATGGTTGTTACTTAGAATTCAAGGACACATGAGTTGTTTATTAGCGGAATATTGATTTAAATTTACTTCAATCCACAAGGTCATATCGGTTAAATTTAGGTGAATTATGTACATTGTGTTTTATTATTGTCATCATATGATGAATTTAATCATTTTATTTTATGTACTAAATTTAATCTTATTCATTGAAACTGCTTATATGCAGTTGATTAATTTATTATTTTTACATTTTAATATTGTTTTGTAATTAATTGGTAATTATAATTAAAACCAAAAGATATCTGTATGTCATGTGCAATATTTCAACTTATTGTTAGAAATATAAATTTATTTTATTTATTTATGAAAATAAAAAATAACAATAATTATTTTAAGATTTAAATTAATCGATTATTAAAATTTCCCATTGCTTCAAATATTTTAAAAATCAATTTTAATAATTACATAGTTTTATTCAACAATCACTATTTAATTGCCGCCTAGTTATTCTATAATTCGATAATAGTGAAAAATTTGATCAACAATCAAAATTCAAATAAAATACATATTGTAAACGTTATAACATTGCGTGCTGTAGGTATATTATATTGTATGAGTGTATGTGTGCGTTTGCCGGCAGTAGTCGCTTGTTTTCCCTTCCTCTGCAAGTTTTAACCGGTGTTGCCTCAACGTCTGTGTGTTTGTGCCTATAACGATACTGCTAGGTCAAGGTGAAGATCGTTGGTTTTGTTGGACGCGTGCAAAACCCCAAGACAACGCAGGGTTTTTGATTTTTTTACTCCGATTATAAATGCTTCCGTGTTATGATTATGATAATTTTTTTACCTTTGTAACGGTCTCATGTTTTTATTTGTACAATTTGTGATCTGTTTATTATTTGTTTTATTAATTATACATATCATGTTACTTTGTTGTAATGATCAAGATAAAAATGAAAATATGCAATAGTATTATGTGAAAATGCATTTATTTTAGATATTTAGAAATCACGTTAGTGCTAGATTTTTATTTCATGTTTATTTATATAAAGATTCATTTGAATAAATAATTATTGTTACTTGCCATTTTAATAAAAATACAATTAAAACTATTCCGAGTTGGTACTTAGTAGTATATTTTATTTTATAAATATATTATTATTAAATAAAAAGAACCGTATAATTCATGCCCGGTATTAGAAAGAATTTGTTTGAGTGCAAAAGCAAATTATCTTCCAGCTAACGCTATCTGCTATAGGTATTAAATATAAAAGACAACGCACTCGCAGATGTGGCGAATGAAATCGTACATATGATAACCATGACGAATGCGCGATAAGTACAATCAGCGACTTAAAATAAGTGCTGCCAAGTGTACCTCATAAAATGCATACCTTGTATTTAATTTACATTATTATACATTTATTACCACTGCATTAAAATATCTGGCAATTTCATAACAATTTGCCACCTAGCAGATAGCGTTAGCTGAAAGCTAATTTATATTTGCACTCAAGCAAATTCTTTATAATACCGGGCATCAGTTTAGTAAAAAAATCTACTTATTGTTAGTATTTTTGTGTTGCTTGTTAATTTAGAATTCTTAAAGAAAATACAATTGTTATTTATTTTTTATTACAAAATAGGTTGCATGTATTTATGTAATTTGGTAGATATGTGTAATGTACGTGAATAGTATGTGTTATTTTTTTGTTTGTCGTTGCGTTTCCTTCTTCTTTTGCCAAAATAATTTGGTTTGATGACTTCGTGTATGTCACCAACTATTTTTAAAATACCAATTAAATAATAAGTAATATATTCATTTTTATTTTATGTATGAACGTTTGATATAATATTTGTAAAATATAAAAAGCATTTATTTAATATATTTTGATACTATAAAGTGAAAATAAACTGTCAAATATATGTGTGAAGTTAGTATCAATGTTTCGGAAAAAAGTTAATTTTCTTATATTTTGAAAAACAAAATATGTAAAAAATCATTTTTAGGCGGTGATAAATTATCATACATTTTTTTTAAATATAATATAACTAGAACTCAGATGTATGAAGTAAAATAAATAAAATAATATATCTAACAAAAAATGTATCTTCACTTATTAAAATTAAACAAATCGTTTGATTTTTTTTATAATAAACTACAAAAATCACCGCTGGACTTAATTTATGGTGGATTATTTATAATAAAAGGAATTCATATTTTGGCGAATAGAAAGTGAAGTTTTTAAAAATATATTCTATTCTATTCGTTTAGCATAAATAATATTAAGTAGTTAATCTGCTTATGTCCTAGTTTTCATAAATTAATCCTAATTTTTATTTTGGAACATTGCTCTGCGTAATTTTAAATTTAGCAAATACATTTTACATGCTTGAGATCACGTCAACCTAATGCATTCAACAATGATAGATGTTTATCTTTGCAAAAATATTGTATTGTATTTATACAGGGAATAATTTTTGAGAGTACATAATATATACAATTTTTGTTTTAACAATAAAACGTTATCAAATATATTTTGGAATCCTCTTAATAAAACCCAAATATCATGGTTCTTAATTTTTTGTTATTTTTATATTATATTGTATATTATAAGTACCGTTTTGTTGATATTTTTAAATAAAAAAATTGTAGATCTCGTAAACCAATAGTCCCGAATTTAAATCATTTCATTTTTTCTTTTGTTTTGTTTATTATACAGAGTAAAAAATACTTAACCACAATCAGGATTTTGATTGTCTTTTTATATTATTTTAAATGATCTAATGAAATTTTTTATAAAATAATAAAAAAGCGGATATTTGAATAATTTAATTTCATTTGATTTCTCGATATAATTTATTACGTTGAAATTAGTAAATAGGTACGTAATTGTGTTTTCCACTTGTAGTTCAAATAACGTAGAATTTTTTTGCTGGTGTCAAATTAAGAAAAAAGTATGAAGTGCTAAATTTAAAAAAGTGAAAGGGCCCAAAGTTTTGTTTTACATGGATTTTGTAAAAACACTGTATCTAATAAACGGAATGTTCGATCAACACCGTCATTTGCATTTCAGACAAAATAATTAAATTTCCTACAACCTTCTTTATTATTATTTTAACCAAAAATAATTGTATAACTTTCAAAATGGCGGTTAAATTAAAATTTTTACTTTAATAATACAAGCATATAAAACAAGACAAAATTATTTTCACGACGGTAATAGATAATGTTTATCTGGATTCATTACATCTATATCTATGTATTTGATTATAAATTATTATAAATATTTTTTTATCTCTTAATACTTATCTAATAACTTTTTATGCACATCGAAAAGCAATTTAGAACTTGGTATTTTATGTTGTACATTTTTTTTCATATCGAATTTCTCTACTAACTATATTGAAAAGATTCTGTCACTTGGTAATACCCCTTGCAGCCAGAACGGTATATCCACCCCTATATATAAGGTAGTTCTTTACACACACGGGGGTGGAAAAAAGTGTGAATTGCGCCATCTATTCGCATGTCGTCATACTACCTACCATTCCCTCTGCCTCGAGGACTATACTGGATTTTTCAAGTCTTTTTCTGCTCTTTCCATCTTTTGATGTGCAAAATGAAGGAGCGAACATGCGTTTTTTTATTATATGAAGGGGTCTTTATCCAACTTCTATATGTGTTTGAAAAAGTAGAAAAAAATTATATGAAAATTGTATATTACTTTGATAATGCAACTGCGTTTTTATTTTAAATATTACAGTTGATGGTTTTCTGAGAAAAGGGTATTTAACTTTTTTATCTAATGAAACTAAAATTTGAATTAATTTTTTTATGCAGTTTCTTTCATTAATAAAAAAACTCATCATTGTGTGAATTTAAATTGGTTTCTTTTAAATATTTTGATGAATTTTTTCTAATAGATATTAAAATAAGATTTTTTTTTAGAAAAATCTATATTTAACTGTATACCGCAAGTTTTGAAAAAGAGACGTGTCAATTTAATTTTCCCAAAAATGATTTTCTGGGAGAAATACATAAACAGATTTTTTTTTCAAATATAAGACGCCCAACTTTTTGACCTGTTTGGTGGCTAGCTAGCACCGCAAGATTCGAAAAAAGTTTTTTTTATTTCCTCCAGAAAAATCGCTTTTTTTTCGAAACTTACGGTACTCTTCATAATATAGGTAATATATAAATTACAAAAATATGTGTTTTTTGGTCGATATATTTATACTAGTTTAATGTTTTAAATTAATAGTATATTAAATCATTTTTCATTTTTAGTTATTTTTATATTGCACTAATACATGAAAATTTAAATAATAGTTAAAACATTTCCATTGTGAATTCAATTCTTTACAATTGCATGTACTCATTAAATGTTAGCTAAAAATATTTCTATTTAAATGATTGCATTACGAAATGAAGGCCAAACTCGAGTTCATTGTCCTAAAAAATACAACAATCTTGTATTTCATAATCTCAAATCGGACACTGATATGCCTAAGATAAATCTCTACGTGGAGTGAAATCTGATTTTGAAGAAAAAGAAAGGTAGTCATTAATGTATGACGTGTTATATTTCTGTCTTTCTTTGTAACAATGACATTTGAAATACAAGACCTGCATAAAATTTTATTCTGTACGAAAATTAAGAATGGGTCGTAATTGTGCTATTAAAACAGTGGCGTGGATGTAGAACATTTATAATTTATGAGTGAATGCTAGAATATATTTTTTTTATAATATTATTCGTAATTAATGTATAAATTAAATTTGTATTAATTTTTCTGTTACTTAATTTCCTATTTACTGTTTCAATAACATTGGACTAAAAAAATATTGTTATAAATTATTAAGGTAAATACATAAGTATTTCTAAATTCGTGACGCGTTATTTTAAGTAGTTTCTTTTTATCAGAATTTATAATTGATTTTAACTTTTTTCTATAGCCAAAAGGTTGTATACATAAAACAGATAGTTTAATAATTTCTATTCCGTGAGTGAGATAGATTTTTCTATTCTGACAGGTTCACTAAACTAGTTTGTATATGTATTCATAGTGGCATCCTATGACCATGAAAACATATGTGTACGTGAACAGTAGTTTTGAATATTGAAACTGTAAGGTTCGTATAATAATTATATAACAAACACACCAAGGTCCTTAATTGATATAATATAAATAATTAAATTCAATAATTTATAAAAATAAACATACAGGGCGTCCCTTAAACATACCGATAAACTTTCAGGAGTTGTAGAAGACATCAAAATAATCGCTAATTAAGTTAATAAACCCATGTTCGCAAACAGTAGAGCAATCGAAAGGACCCCACAAGAATGCAATAAATTTTACCTTTTGGTTGAAATAATTTTTTGTGGAAATGATGATTCAACGTGTAATGATCAAAAGTTGTATTGGGCGCAACCTACGAAAATTCATGATTTCTGCTCCAGGGGACATCGAAACATAAGTTTAATTTATAATCGTATTTATTTTTATTTTTATCTTAAATAAATTTGCAAAGAATAAAAAATGCTTCAAATTGGTCAGTGAATACAAATAATTTTTTTTAGAACATTTGGTGACATTTTTTTAGTTTTTTGATTGGGCACTTTTGTACAAAATTAATAAATGGTATAAAAAATAAAATAAATATTTCTTCATATTGTCTGAGTGATCCTAAAAACTTTTTATATTTTACGAGATAAACATAAAAATAAACACAAACATAGAATATTTGGATGCCCCCTGGAGCAGAACTATGAATTTTCGTAGGTTTTATTCATTACAACTTTTGATCAACTTACTTTGAACTATTATTTCCTCAAGTTACAAAAAAATAAACCAAAAGTCAAAATCTATTGCTTTTGTGTGAGGTCCTTATTTTTTCTCTACTGTTGAAACGGTTTGTTTGCGGACATGGGTTTAGTGACAAAAATCGATTAATGTCCTCGACAACTCCTGAAAGTTTGTCGGTATGTTTACGGGACACCCTATATATATTTTTTATATTATTATTTATTATGTTAATAATAATAAATACCAGAAACAAAATAAAATTGCAAGGCAAATTGTAACATAAATCATTGTTTTTATTTATTTAAAAAATATATTTTATCTCTCAATCAGTCTCGACTACATTATTTTGTTGTATACTCTATTTTTAATCGAATAGCATTTAGAACAATGTTTTTTTTATAATACTATGAAACAAACGATATTTTGTGCTTGCAACAAATAAATTATATTTATCTTATTTGGTACATTGTTAAACGAATGACGGGATCATTAATTGTATTCTCCTTTGAAATGACAAGAACACATCAAAATCACAATTAAAACTTTGTTCAACCTACACGGTTCCAGTATGAATGCTTATATGTGTGTGTTTTACAGGAGTGGTAAAAGACATTTTGTTGCACAATAAAATTATTCATTTCTTCTAAAATTGCATTTGTAATTATTGTACATGCAAATCTTCATTATTGTAATGTCAGTTATGTATAGATTGTTGACTTGTGCTTTGTGAAGATCTGAGAAAATACAAAAAAATCTGCTTTTTGTGTATTTGTTTTACGAATTGATACACAATTATTTTCTAGTGGATTTTTCGTTTTGGTTTATGAGCGAATGATGTGATAGATAATGTATTTTTTAGTAGAAAAAATCGTTTAGATTTTATTTATCACATCTGTATGCACTGTCACTTCAGTTTTATTTAAACTTTAAATATTATTTTTTCTGCACAATTAACAAGCACTTTCTAATGGGGTATCAAACCTATATGACAGTTGTGATATATTAAAATTATTTCGTATGGTCAGAGTCACTGATCTAAATTCCAAAACAAATAGATAATAACAATGAACTAATACCTCGTTGAAAGTGCTTTTTAGCTAACAATTTTTTTAGCTCCTTTATAATACCGGACATTAGTGGAACAAATTGATTGAAAGGTACGGATATTAAAAAAGGTATTAAATTTTAATATAGGTATTAAAATTCTTCAACAAGATATGGGTTTCTAGTTACAATAAAACCAAGTGAACGATATGAGATTTTAAATATGATGCAGTCTTATAAAGCTTTTTATAAAACTTAAAGTCATTAACAACTATAAACTTCATCCTGTAATTTATTGTGGCGATCATACTAAAAACCAATTATTTTATTTGGCATAATTGCTTTTTTTCCCGCCAATGGTAAATGAATGTGTCAATTTTTTTAATCTAAAATACCAAATTTTGAAAATACCCTCATACTTTTAAACCGGTTCTGTATCTACATATCTCTGTAACAATTTAACGATCCTCGACTGTCGCCTGCAATTCAGACACAAATAATGAGCGCGTACACCACTGGTTGCATTGTTATTAGAACATTGGGGTCACGTGAGCCGGTCTGTGGGCGCTGTAACCAGTGCAGACGCAGCCATTTTGGTCCAAACATTTGTTCCTTGTTGACACATGTATGTATGTATGTATGAGTCTGTAGGTGTAGGTGTGTTCGTCCAGTACATGAAGAATGTTCATTTGATATTTACACTGTTCAAGGTTATATTGGTATTGTTTATCAGTCGTTTGTTATGCATTTTCAATCAAAGGTGTAACTATGTGATATCTAAATTTAAAGTATATTTTCATGCTAAATCCATAAATATATCATATCATAAAATACCATTACAAACAAAAATTATTTGTATTGACATATGATTCTTTAGGATTTAAAAACACTCGGTATTTATCAATATACAGCTTAAACCCCTGGACCTAGAAACTTTTGGATGTCTTCATTTTATGACGTACCTACCAGCACCCACTTTAAAGGAATTTTCTGAAATTCAACTCCTGGTCAACGCAATATCTAAATGAAGGAGCTGTCAGAAAAAGATCTGACAAGAAAATTATATATGAATTATATTTACAGAACAAAACCGGATAAATCCATTTTTGCAAAATAAAAGATTTTCTTTTTATAGTGGATTTGTTAGCTTTTGTTCCGCGACACGTTTTTAAAGAGGCTTCAGCAATATTTAATCCGTGATCTTTGGTCAGTCGATCCAGTAATGGTTGAAAATACCGAATCGAAAAAAAAATCATTTCGGTTCAAAGTGGATTTATCCGGTTTTAATCCGCAGCTCTTCATTTTTATAAAATGATCAGTAAAATCAGTAAGTCAGTTTTTTTTAACCCGGTCAGTTAAAGTCAGTTTTTTTGAAAAATGGTCAATTTTGTCATTTTTTTGGGTTTGACACTCAAAGTTTTCACATTAGAGCCCTATTTATCGTGAAAATACTCACTATTTGACTTCAAAACGACACAATTACCGTGAAAAATATATTTAAATTATAAATAAAATATTTTGTTTACTTATTTGTATTGTTTATTATCAACTTTTAGAAGATATTTTATGACATAATTGTAACATATGTATAGTATACACAAACAACATAATCTCACCCTAGCACTGGCTATGCCAAGTTCAGTAAGAAAATTTAACAAATATTAACTGTAATGTTTATGGGTTCAGATAGTCAGTATTTTTAGATATCTGGTCAGTAAAATCAGTATTTTTGAACACTGAACTTGTTTCGACCCCTGAACCTTGTACTTATTAAATTATATAAAAAATAATACAACGTGGACGAAGCCGTGAATTACTATTTTATATAGTGGTTGTATTAAATATTTTCTTCAACATAACTATTTCATATGTATGTATGTAAAAAAAGATTCTCTAAACCGATATGACATACTATATATGTAGGTGTACAAACTAATGTAAATAAAATACTTATTTTTATACACAATAACACCATTTGATAGATTCCAAGGTTAAACACGATATCACTTATCATAACATATATACACTGAGAAAAATATTTCTTGTAGCCAAAGAATATTTCTTTCAGTCAATAAAATAATTTCATTGAATAGCATCCATAAAATTATTTGATGAACTTAATGAAATAGTTTATTTAAAAGAAAGATTTAAGATAATTGATTTAAATAAGAAATTATAAATACAATAAATAATTCATTACATCGAACAAAGTTTTCTTCAAATGGATATCAAATTTATAATTTCAATTAATAATTACTCAACTGAATTATACAACTTATGAATCAAATAATTCGAATTATTTTTTCAATGAAATATTTTTTAAATCGAAAAAAATATTTTATGAAACTTAATATCTATGTTATAACTTGTATGTCAAATTTCTTAAAAATTATAAAATATTTGTTTAACTGCAATAAACAATTTATAAATCAAATAAGTCGGATTCTTTTTTCAATGAAATATTTTTTAAATCGAAAAAAATATTTTATGAAACCTAATATTTGTGTTATAACTTGTATGTCAAATTTCTTAAAAATTATAAAATATTTGTTCAACTGCAATAAACAATTTATAAATCAAATAAGTCGGATTCTTTTTTCAATGAAATATTTTTTAAATGGAAAAAAATATTTTATGAAACTTAATATCTATGTTATAACTTGTATGTCAAATTTCTTAAAAATTATAAAATATTTGTTCAACTGCAATAAACAATTTATAAATCAAATAAGTCGGATTCTTTTTTCAATGAAATATTTTTTAAATAGAAAAAAATATTTTATGAAACCTAATATTTGTGTTATAACTTGTATGTCAAATTTCTTAAAAATTATAAAATATTTGTTCAACTGCAATAAACAATTTATGAATCAAATAAGTCGGATTCTTTTTTCAATGAAATATTTTTTAAATGGAAAAAAATATTTTATGAAACTTAATATCTATGTTATAACTTGTATGTCAAATTTCTTAAAAATTATAAAATATTTGTTTAACTGCAACAAACAATTTATGAATCAAATAAGTCAGATTTTTTCAATGAAATATTTTTTAAATGGGAAAAAATATTTTATGAAACTTAATATCTATGTTATAACTTGTATGTCAAATTTCTTTAAAATTATAAAATATTTGTTCAACTGAAATAAACAACATATGAATCAAATGAATCGGATTATTTTTTCAATGAAATATTCTTTAAATTAAAAAAAATATTTTATGAAAATAAATAACTATGTATTAATTGTTCTGTCGAATTTCATTAAAATTATAAAATAATTGTTTGATTTAAACAATTATATAATTCATTTATTGATTTAGTTCTTTCATTTCATAAAATGTTTAATGGCTCACATTATTCACATAATCTTCTCTAATAAACATTTCTTTATGAGGATTAAAGGAGTTATAGGATAAATATAGGGGTTCTTGTAAATTAAGAAGTATTTCTTTCAAATAAATAATACTTTATTGACATTAATAATATAATTTCTTTGGCTAAAGAGCATAGTTAATGCATTTCAAGAACTGGTTTATTTAATTTGAATAGATGTACTTTTACCTTATTGAAAGTATTCTTTACACCAAATAATTCCAAAACTCATAATTTTTTATATTAAATTTGGCAACAGAGAATAATTACAATAAGATAATACAATAGTATCTTATTGTAATTACTCTTTGTGTCAAATATTAATCTAAAAAAATATGAGCTTTGGAATTATTCCAAAACTGATCAAATTTTGGAATTATTAAGCATAAAGAATACTTTAATATGGTAAATACATTTACCCAAATTAAAGAAATCAGCGCATGAAATGCATGTAACCATGCCATTTCAGCATATACAAAACGTTGACATAATTAAATTACAAAAATTATAAATTTTACTTAAAAATATGTAACATTATAATATAACATTTGTTTTTCATAACATTAAGGTTACAAGTATATATAAATGTATAAAATATAAATGTAAAAAATAATAATAAAATTATTTTGATGCACTTATACTTCAAACAGTTCGAAGGTGCACGTATTTTTATACGGCGTTTTAAGGAGTGAAAATAACCTTCAAATTTCTACAAATATTTTGTTTTTCTTCTATAACGTGAAAACTATGCACCCTATAAAAAAAGTGTTATATATATATATATATGAAAACATAATTTTTTTATAAGAATTTCAATGGTATAGTCAGTTTTTCAAATTACTCTTCTGTGTTTTTCACCTCCACAACACCGACATACAGATGAGCTTTTTAAACTGCAAAATATTTGGAAAAAAGGATTTTTACAGAAAATGTTTGCTACAAAAGTTTCAGGATTTGGAGAGGCAAAACCAATGAAGGTAACAATTTTTACCTTGAGTGGTGGTTTGAAGGTAATTTTGAGATCAGCTTAATTTTTTCAAACAGAAAAAATAAACAACTTTTGTCTAAAGTTTTTAAAAATACTTCTTTTTTATTTTATTTACATTATCAAAGTTTTTTTTTTTTGTTAAAAAATTCTGAACTAGAAAAAATTTGTGCTTTTTAATATGTATTTTTTCTTAAACATCTCGGAGAATAACTTACAAATTTTTGATTTCCATAAATTTTTTTTAAATTTAAATTAAAAAAAAAAAACGTTTAAAAAGAAACTTTCAGAAAAAAATTTATAATCCCAAATGACCTTGACACTCTCACTTAGAGTCAAAACTGCTACCTCCATTGGTTTTGCTCTTCCAAATCCTGAAACTTTTGTACTTAACATTTTCCATAAAAAAATCCTTATTTTTCCAAATATTTTGCAGACTCAAGATAAAAAACTGACCCTGTATAATATTCAATTCGAATATGTATATATGGGGTTGGT
Organism: Sialis fuliginosa; assembly: GCA_961205875.1. Classification (NCBI taxonomy): domain Eukaryota; kingdom Metazoa; phylum Arthropoda; class Insecta; order Megaloptera; family Sialidae; genus Sialis; species Sialis fuliginosa. Next base: position 18,105,462 of record OY540812.1, read on the forward strand.
TTGAAAAACTGACTATAACCATTGAAATTCTTATAAAAAAAGAATGTTTTCATATAATATGTAACTTTTATCTAGAGTGCATAGTTTTTGCATTATAGAGGAAAAATAAAAAAATTGTGAAATTTTTAGGGTGGTTTTCATATCTTAAATGGCCATTAGGGCACGTATAAAAAAATATGTTTCTCTTAAAATGGTTTGAAGTATAAGTATATTAGAAATTACATAAAAATCACCTTGCGAGGTTCCCTTATTAAAAGGGGGGTGTATTTGAATCTACAAAATGTGATTTACTTGACTCCAAACATTTTATTTATTTTATTAAAATACCCCTGACAAAATCATTATAAAACTATTAAAATGCCAGATTATTGATTTCAGAATTATTCATATATCAAACAAGTTTGTCAGGGTTATTTTTCTGAAAGAATTGAGAAGTGTATCTTTTTGTTTGTACAGTTAATTAATGTTTAGGATCAATTAAAATATTATAGGTACATATTTGTAAAAGTAGAAAAAATGTGTACACCTGGATGGTATTTACTCTTTTATGTTATTATATGAATATAGTATAAAATTATTTGGTATATATTAAAATGTAATATAAGAATATTTTATTAACATTATATAATAAATGATACGACAAACGATTTCAACATCCAAAAAAATCAATTTGTTTGACAAACAATATAGCAATATAATTTTACCTAAGAAACCGAATCAAACTATTAAAATGATGTTTGGTAAAATTACATTACCATTACAAAAATAATGTATTATTTTGTTTAAAATTGTTCTTTACATACGTAAAATAGTATTTTTAGTATATAACGAACATACAATATTCATGTACACGGTACATATGTTTTGCCAGTTGCCATAAAATAAGAATTACATGGCAAATGATCTAAAATTTGGTTTTTGCATATGTATCCCCAATTACAAGTTTCTTCGACTTCGTATCCATGTACATGATCACAAAACCCTACAGTTTTCATTTTCAAATAAAGAAAAGACAGTTTGTGATTTATATCAACTAGTACATATATAATTTTTCCAAAATACTGGAAAATTTCATCAGTATCAACAGTAATAATTAAATCTTTGGAATAATAAGTCCCATTTATATTTGCCCATGAAACAGATACATATTCATTATTAATATCTGATGGGAGAATATTTTTGAAGATAAAATAGTCTTTTAAATCACTTAATTTTTGCTTAAGTATAGGACCACATTTCAATCTATCAGAAAACCCTTCTTTATAGAGAAACCGACAAGACATTCGAAGTTGGTGTTTTAAAGCAAGAGTGTGTGGAGAATTTACTCTTGATGTAATCACTTTTGCATAATTTTTTAGTTCTTTGTGCTTTGCTTCAAAACGTATACAAGATATATTTTTTAGAGGACCGGCTTTTTTCATCACAAGTGCGTAATGCAGTAATAAATGATGTTTAAATTTCAAACAATCATCAAAAATTTCAATATATAATGAGTGATGCTTTGCAACAACTGTTCTGAGTAATTGTGGAGTTTCAGGATTAAAAGCAGGTGCCATTATAATACAAATCATTTCCCTTAATGCCCTGTACAAACTCCAAACTTTATTGTTAGATTTTACAAGGTCACCAATTATAAATCCAAAATTTTGAACCAAGATAGACATTTCAGAGGATGAAATAATTAATTGTTTTTTTTTGAGATCATTTTCAGTAAGTAAAGGTACAATGTTCTCACCACTACCAGGTGAGCGATTGATAAAATGCAATCTTTCGTTGAAAGTGTGAAGTGTAAATAATTTTTGTCTATATATTAATTCATACAAAATCGCTCCTATTTCATATCTACACACTCCTTCAAAAATATCGTGCATTGTATCAACAGCAATATTTTCAATTAAATGAAAACTAGGTACAATATTAAAAACACATTCTTCTTGCACACCTTCAGAGTAGTTTGTAACATTATTATTATAACTGTCAATTGTTCGTAAAATTGTAACATCCTCCAATATCATTTTTTTAGATTGTTCTTTATTCGCGGTACATATTCTACATGAGTAAGTAGCGTTAAAACTTTTTACTAATCCGCAAACAGTATTCATTGATAAATTATCCCCAACCACAAAAGCTAAAGCGAAATAAACAGTTTGTTTTTGTTCCGGTAATTGTAAGTCTATGCCATTTTTTTCAAGATCCTTGAAATCATCAATTAAATGTGAAAATACCCTTTTATTGCCCAAAGCAGTGTGATCTTTTGTATAATGTAATTGTACCAAAAATATATTTTCCAACATGCTACTATACTCTTCTGGTATACAAGCAATCTTGCAATATACAGCACAAATCTTGTGGATTGCTTTATGGGATCCTAATGGATTATTAATTTCTAAATCATCAGTGTATAAAACAATTGGTAATATTAATTTGCCCTCCATCTTCTTTTCAATTGATTTCCATACTTCACCTTGTATAATAGATTTCATTATAGGACTTTTTTTGCAATCATCTAAGTATTTGATGATTGTATTAAAAACATTAGGTAACTCTAAAAAAGTTTTTAATACAGATTTTATAGGGATAATTTCTATAGTTTTATGTTTAATTGCTATTTGTTGGTTTTGATTAATATGTCGAGAAACTAGTGAAGCATCAATTTCCACAGATAGAGGACGAATTAGACAATTCAAATTTTCAAAAATATTAAATGTAATATACTCTGATTTAAAGTTACTGAATGAATTTTGAATAACTTCCAACATTTTAATTAATTCATTAATTTCATTAATTGCCGAATCTTTGAAATTTTGTTTTAAAATGTCTATACACTTATGACTATAAAAATCTGTCATCTCGGTTAATATTACGTGAACAAAAGAACGTGGCAATGAATTCATGCTATATAATTTGGCAACAAGTCGAGTAGCGTTTTGAAATATTGTACTTTCAAATTCTGTCTGAGTAATTTTATTTATACTGGGAACCGTTTTGGTGTTAGATTGATCAAAATTTTCAGAATAATTGGCAGAAACATTTAATGAACTAACTTCATGTGAAGAACTTAACTGATTAAAAATCCCTGAGTTCTCTAAAACAGTTTCAATACGTGAAGCATGTGAAGAAATCAAATGCTTTTTGTATGCGTATACAGAATTATATTTACTGAAACAGTTTTCATATCGGCACACACATTCACTATATCTTAAGCTGTTATGTTTTATTTTTATGTGACTCATTAAATGTTCTAGAGTTTGAGATTTGTAATTACAAAATGGGCAGGGACACATTATTTCACGTCAAAGAACTAAATAAATATGCAAAAATATAGTAAATAAAACTAAATAGATGAATAATCAATATCATATAATGACCTTTTAATAAACTAAGCAAAATCTAATTTATCACAAACTAATAAATTAATAATTAAATTATCGTTGCAATAAATTCTTAATGTAATTAATGTCTATAAAAACTAGGTAGTGATATCGCTCACATTCGAAGCGGTATCAGTGTGATCACTTTGACTTTGAGTCGGAACATCCATTTGTTTTAAAGTTTCGATCACATTAGAAACATATGAAATGTCTTTGTCCCATTCAGTTTTGAAGCCATAAAATGCTTGTTGTATAATCAGCCATATATGATTACTTTCAACAGGATACAATGCATGAAAAACATGGAATGAATAGAAACATATTTTAAATGCATCCCATGTAGATTTTAAATGGTATAAAATTTTATCGACATAGACATACGACGAAGAAATTTTGGTATAATCTTCTCCGACCACTATAATAAAAGGCTGTAGTGGTTGATTCCAATGTTCCATAGTAGTAAGTCTCTCTTTATATTTCAGTTGTACGTCGCCTGGAATCTATAAAAATTAATACAGTTAAACGTTGCATTCAATTACAGCATGAGGTAATGTAATTAATACAAAAAGGTTATATAATATTTAAAGAACATTATAGTTATTTATGGAATGACCAATTTGCATATAACATTAAAAATATATTACTTGTAATATACGAACATTTGCGCGGATGATGATACTGCTTTTGGTGTCAGAAATTGACGGTTTCCATGATTTTTTCCCACTTTTCGCTCTTAATACTCCTTTAAGAGGAAAAAAATGAGCTAGCAAACATAGTTGAATTGAGAGTATGCAATCTGATGAAAAAAAAAAAAAAATTACTTACAAAATATGGTATCACAAAAAAAGTCTTACCGTTATTAATATCTTCCAATTCCAACAAATCTAGTTGAGATAATCCTAGGTGATCTTTTGCATTAATGTTAGAAATTTTTAAAATACGGTTAAAAAATAATTTCCATGAATTTTCATTGATGTCTAAGTGTGTTAGTTTAAGTGATTTAAAATCTAAATCAATTAACTCAAATCCTCTTGGATCTGTTAAAATAGGCCATTTGTCAAAGATTGGAGCAATTTTAATATTGGTATTTTTTATTATACTATGACGACGATATTTCTCTGTATTTTTCCAATGATTTTTAACTAGCTCCCAGGGACCACGATTATCTTTTAGCCAGTTCAAACTATCTGCATTTATATCATTATAAAATGAATCGTTATTTATACTACTTTCTTCTGTTACTTCAGACATCTCCAATTTTTTCAACATTGATAACTTATTTCGATATTTATTAATAAGTTTCCCTCGAGATGGGATTGATTTATTGTTTCTTGAGTCTTTTAAAAGCACTGGATCAACATAATACGTTGATATAGTTTCACTCGGAAAATTATAAACTATATCTGTTGCTATTTGCTTAAAAGTTTTGTTGTCAGGTCTAAAAAATAGTTAAGTACATATAGTATTATTATCACACAATCAATAATGGTGAAAATCCTAACTCCTTTATCCCAATTTGTTAAGTGATAAAATTTAGTCAACAGAATAAGATAGCAAAACAGTTATTTACTTGTCAACAGCGAAAGCCTTACTGTACGTAGATGAAATTCTGTTGTATGATTGACTAGTTTAAGAGGAACGATTTTATGCATGTAAAAACGCGGTCGTGTTTTTATAAACTAATAAACAACCTCTGCATCTATATGCCTCCTCTCTTTCTGTATTGTTAAAAATAATACAACATATTAATTACACATTATTTATTGGTCACTTAAAAGTAAGAAAAAAATGGTTTACTAAAATTAATAAAAAATAAAAATAAAAACGATTTTTGAAAATTCTGGAGATATATAACCCCTTATATCATTGTACACTGTTTTTATTTTCGTGACAATCGGGAGGAAGCGAGGAAGCAATTTTTATAATATAATAACACTCACAATCAGCATACAAAAAATTGAAAGTTTGTAATCTTACAGACCTTTTTTGATTATTTAATAATTCTGATGCTAATATGTCGACGATCGTATCTCTGGCCATGTTAGATAAACTGTTGTTTTTATTATATGCTAACAATATACGTTGGCCTGGTGTTGTTTTTTGCAGAATTTCCTTAACTCTTGGCAAACATGGTCCCTGTTCACTTTGATTTTCTTTCTCAATTAATTGGACCTATATATATATATATACATAAATGAATACTTTTATTTATTTATTGTAGTATATTATAAAATAAATAGAGGTGTACCGCAACCAGGATTTTGAAAATATATAAATTAATATTAAATTTTAAAAATACATAATAAAATAAATTTTTTTGATATGATTATTAATAATAAATTATCGGATTGAGTTTCTGGTACACTCCTAGTTAAAATTACATTCTTCAATATTAAATAAAACTACAAACATTCGCATTTGAGCAGCTAGCTTGACTTTCAGTACAGCTTGAATGAAATTCTTCATTCCACTTCGAAAGAAAAATTATTCTAGGACCAACCAAGGGAATTAATTCTTTAATCGTTTCACTGGATAACTGGCCAATCACATGTTCTGTAATTCCATTATCTATATAAATCATAAGAATATTAATATATTTTTAATATCGGTCATTCCATATATAACTACACACTTTTTGGTTATCATCAATTTGTTTAATTTTGAAATATTTTTAGTTCTAATCTACAGATAATTTTTAACGGTAAAGAGTTTTAAAAAATGACCCCTCATAATAATACAAAAGATAAATTTTATGGAGAAATGTGTAAAATATATAATTATATGTATTATACCGGGTGTGACTTTCCAGCAGATTATTTTCAAAATAACGAATTTCAGAAAAAAATTTCCAGTGTTTTGGGGGTGCTAAAAATTCCCACTATATTTTTAGGTGCAACTTTTTTTTCAAATCTAAACTCATTTTTCATTGTAGATTCGTTATTTTTTTTTTATTCGTATATTACGAGAAAAAATAAACAACTAAAAAAGCTTTTTTTCTGAAAATGTCAATTTTTATGATATTTTTCTGATATGGAGCTAACAGAAATTTTTACTCGCAAGAAGTGAAAAGTAAGTGCTTATTTGGTGTCTTCCTGATTACGGTCATTCCCGATTGCGGTCATATAATTTTTCAGTTGTAGAGACGGGGAAATTTGTCGCAGGTTGCTTGAAAGTCAAATAGTCACTTTTACCGTCTAGTGTCCTGATTACAGTAAACTTTTGGAAAACCTTATGCCGGCAATACACACTCGCCGAGCATAAGCGAGATTACCCGAATGCGAGAGTGTACTGGCAACGCTCGGCTCGCCCTGTAGTGACTCAGAATGCATTCAGGATACTCTCGCTTGAGTGTACTGCAATTTAAATGGAATTGAGTAGTTTCATCGAGCAATCAGGACACTGGATGGTAGAGGCGATCATCTACTTTTTTAGCAAGCTGCGATAAATTTTACCTTCTTTATATTCGAAAAATTATATGACCGCAATCAGGAGATAACCCTTATATTTAAGCAAGTATTCTCGTACAATTTTTTATTACTTGTAATTCATTTCTTTCTCAAAATTCCATATTTTTTTCATTATAAAAAACTTGCATAGAAAAATTAATTATAAATTTTAAAAAATAATTCTCCGAGGATACTTGTTTAATGCTAACTGTTTTTTTAATCTTCTTATAAACTGATAGATTTCGAGTAAAATTGAAATCCAGAAATTTCGGTTTGTTTTGCTCCATATCGTAAAAAAATGATGTTTTCAGAAAAAAAGTTGTTATTTTTTTCCCGTAAATTACGAATTTGCAACAATAAATATAGCTTTGAAAAAGAAAAGTTGAACCTGAAAACCCATCAAGGTAACCTTTCTAAGGTTACCCCATGATGTCAATATATAGAGGTATTTTGGAAATAATCCGCTCGAAAGTCATTAAAAAAACACCCGATATATTAATTATATATTTTACAATACAATTCAAAATTTTGAATCGGAAAGCAAGTATTTTAAAAGATCACAAAGCGTATATGACGAGGAAGCAATAATATAATTTATGCTATTATAAACATCAAAATATTATTAAAGTGGGTCTAGTGCGCATTAACTCTATTCTGAATAACTATATATTATATTTTAAAACTATTTTTTTTAATTATTCAAATACTAAAATACAAAGTCGCCTTATTCGTCAAGGCTTGTAGGACCTATACGAAATAAACGTGATTTTGTTAATATTTTTTCAACAATTGCACCATTTTATTATTATTGTTATGTTTAAATAACAAACATTGAAACAGCATTGCAAATTTTCTTTACTAAATAAACATAATATACCTACGTACATTAAAACTGGAAAATTACGTATTAAAAATAAAAGTTAATAATACAATTTTTAAATAGTACGCATTATTACTTCAAAAATTATACTAACGGTTTTTTTTAATAATCATACTTTTTCTTCGTAATTGTAATGCAAATAAGTATGATATAAATAAAAATTTAATTTGAGATTTTTTATAACAAAATATTTATAATTGAGTTACTTGTTAATACGAACAAATCTGTAACAATTGTTTTTACTCTTATTTTATAACACGTGTTATGTCGACCATGTTTCTTCTATACCAGATTGGCTAGTTTCGTTTAAAACTAATATAATTATCACCCGATTATCATAAATGTGCGTGTGCACTTGTACACTGATAGTTTTGTCGGTTCAATAAAAATTATATGTATAAATAGTATTACTTTATTTAATAGAAAATCTTAGATAATATTATACTTACGTTCGAAAACGATGACCATATTTTCCAGACCCCATGATATGAGCAGATTTTTCACATAACTGTCTCCCATGTTATGAAATATTTCAAATTACAATCAAAATATTAATTAAACTAAATGAATTATATATATATATATATATGCAAACTTAAATTGTGAACTATAAACTGATATTAATGTAATAATATCTACCAACGAACAGAACACATTAAGGACGCCAAGCTAAGTAAACGACGCCGTAGTTAGTAGTTGTACGCAAGCGCAATAGAAAAATCAGGAAATGCAAAACAAAAGGTTGCTGTGAATCTGCACACCTACCTAGCAAATTTTGATTTCATTAATTGTAGTATTAATTATCATTAATTATAAAAATGGCATAACTGCTTATTCTTATCCAAGTTTATGAAGATATGTTATAACATAAATTAAATTTGAAAAGCAATAAATTGTTTGATTCAGGACTTCTGATTAAACGCTCACTCGAATATTTCATTTTATTATATATACTTACTTATTTCTTTGGAACGAACAAAGTTGTATTAATTTCAAAAATATGTAAAATCTAACTAATTTTACGTATTTTACATGAATGAAAGCAATATTTGATTGTAACTTATATATTTTTTATTTTAAAGAAATGCATTTCATCGGATTTATGAAACATTTCACTGGTTTGAAACATTGTCTATTACATTTTAAGAAATATGTCATTAAATTAAAGTGTAATTTATTAACTATATTTTTTCTTTTTATTAGATATATCGAAACAAACAATTCTTTGGAATGAATCGAGTTGTATTCTTTTCAAAATTTAGGTATTTCATGTGAATAAAAGCGTTATTTCATTGTAGCGTATATTACTTATTTAAAAAAAATGTTACTACGAAACTGTATCAGTTTGCTTTTTCATATGCGCACATTCATTGCGCACAATAGAAGACTTGGTATGTATGCCTCTCAAACCGCGAAATTTAAACAGATTGACCAGTGTGTACATTTAAAAATTCATTTTAAAAATAAATGGGGAAATAATGAAATTATAATTACTAATAATAATTTTTTGTACCTTTTAAAAATATGTGGTTACCGATTATCCATAACAATGATCTGATCAGATTTAAATTCGCTATCATTGAAATATGAAAATTCGGTTCGCGTTTAAGTTCATGAAAGTTTTTTTGGTTTCAAGTTCGTGTCCCTGGTAAAATATAAGTAATATATTTCGTATTTTACATAAATAAATGCATTAATTCATTGTAACTTAAATTTTTTTTATATATTCATTTCATTAGATTTATAAAAAAATAATAGGTTTGAAACAATGTTTATTTCATTATATAAAATATGCATGTTAAATTTATTATTTCATTTTATTAGACCAGCACAATCAGTTCTTTGGAATGATTTAAGTTGTATTATGTTCAAAGACATGTAAAATCTAACTAATTTTAAATATTTTAAATGAATGAAAGGATTATTTCATCGTATAATTTGTATTTTATTACATTAAAAAAATGCATTTCATTGGATTTATGAAACATTTCATTGGTTTGAATAATTGTCTATTACATATAACGAAATATACTATTGAATTAAATTGTGATTTTTAAAACTCTATTATTTCATTTTATTATATCAAAACAATCATTTTTTTGGAATGAATAAAGTTGTATTATATTCAAAGACATGTAAAATCTAACTAATTTTAAGTATTTTAAATGAATGAAAGGATTATTTCATCGTATAATTTGTATTTTATTACTTTAAAAAAATGCATTTCATTGGATTTATGAAACATTTCATTGGTTTGAATAATTGTCTATTACATATAACGAAATATACTATTGAATTAAATTGTGATTTTTAAAACTCTATTATTTCATTTTATTATATCAAAACAATCATTTTTTTAGAATGAATAAAGTTGTATTATATTCAAAGACATGTAAAATCTAACTAATTTTAAGTATTTTAAATGAATGAAAGGATTATTTCATCGTATAATTTGTATTTTATTACATTAAAAAAATGCATTTCATTGGATTTATGAAACATTTCATTGGTTTGAATAATTGTCTATTACATATAACGAAATATACTATTGAATTAAATTGTGATTTTTAAAACTCTATTATTTCATTTTATTATATCAAAACAATCATTTTTTTAGAATGAATAAAGTTGTATTATATTCAAAGACATGTAAAATCTAACTAATTTTAAGTATTTTAAATGAATGAAAGGATTATTTCATCGTATAATTTGTATTTTATTACATTAAAAAAATGCATTTCATTGGATTTATGAAACATTTCATTGGTTTGAATAATTGTCTATTACATATAACGAAATATACTATTGAATTAAATTGTGATTTTTAAAACTCTATTTTTTCATTTTATTATATCAAAACAATCATTTTTTTGGAATGAATAAAGTTGTATTATATTCAAAGACATGTAAAATCTAACTAATTTTAAGTATTTTAAATGAATGAAAGGATTATTTCATCGTATAATTTGTATTTTATTACATTAAAAAAATGCATTTCATTGGATTTATGAAACATTTCATTGGTTTGAATAATTGTCTATTACATATAACGAAATATACTATTGAATTAAATTGTGATTTTTAAAACTCTATTTTTTCATTTTATTATATCAAAACAATCATTTTTTTGGAATGAATAAAGTTGTATTATATTCAAAGACATGTAAAATCTAACTAATTTTAAGTATTTTAAATGAATGAAAGGATTATTTCATCGTATAATTTGTATTTTATTACATTAAAAAAATGCATTTCATTGGATTTATGAAACATTTCATTGGTTTGAATAATTGTCTATTACATATAACGAAATATACTATTGAATTAAATTGTGATTTTTAAAACTCTATTTTTTCATTTTATTATATCAAAACAATCATTTTTTTGGAATGAATAAAGTTGTATTATATTCAAAGACATGTAAAATCTAACTAATTTTAAGTATTTTAAATGAATGAAAGGATTATTTCATCGTATAATTTGTATTTTATTACATTAAAAAAATGCATTTCATTGGATTTATGAAACATTTCATTGGTTTGAATAATTGTCTATTACATATAACGAAATATACTATTGAATTAAATTGTGATTTTTAAAACTCTATTTTTTCATTTTATTATATCAAAACAATCATTTTTTTGGAATGAATAAAGTTGTATTATATTCAAAGACATGTAAAATCTAACTAATTTTAAGTATTTTAAATGAATGAAAGGATTATTTCATCGTATAATTTGTATTTTATTACATTAAAAAAATGCATTTCATTGGATTTATGAAACATTTCATTGGTTTGAATAATTGTCTATTACATATAACGAAATATACTATTGAATTAAATTGTGATTTTTAAAACTCTATTATTTCATTTTATTATATCAAAACAATCATTTTTTTGGAATGAATAAAGTTGTATTATATTCAAAGACATGTAAAATCTAACTAATTTTAAGTATTTTAAATGAATGAAAGGATTATTTCATCGTATAATTTGTATTTTATTACATTAAAAAAATGCATTTCATTGGATTTATGAAACATTTCATTGGTTTGAATAATTGTCTATTACATATAACGAAATATACTATTGAATTAAATTGTGATTTTTAAAACTCTATTATTTCATTTTATTATATCAAAACAATCATTTTTTTGGAATGAATAAAGTTGTATTATATTCAAAGACATGTAAAATCTAACTAATTTTAAGTATTTTAAATGAATGAAAGGATTATTTCATCGTATAATTTGTATTTTATTACTTTAAAAAAATGCATTTCATCGGATTTATAAAATATTTCATTGGTTTGATAATTTATAACTTTAGATTTCTTCAAATAATGATTTTGATTTTTGTTTAAAATATAATGTAATTGATCTGAAAAATTATTTTATTGATAGTTGAGTTGGGTGTTTAATGAAATGAGAATTCTGAATTGAAATATATGAGATTATTAACTAAAAGAATTAGGCATTGTATCGATTAAAAAATTTATTGGTTCAAAGAAATCGGATTGGATTAAATTATTTTTTTAACGCAATAATATATTTCTTTTGCTGTATGAAATAACAATTGCTCTGATGAATTTATCATTAATACAATAAAATCAAAATTCTATGAAATGAAATTCATTGATTCAATGACTTTTTTTTCTCAGTGTAAGTAAATGGTTTTTTTGTAAGTAAATTCGGACACAACGAGCTGCATTGTACTTCAAAAAATTACAGCGCAGTTTCATAACTTCTTGATCTGATTCGGTTCAAGTACGTATTTCTAATGTTTCTCCAATTAATAATGGCCTTTTTGTGTTTAGAATGTGTTTATTTTTATCTGTATTTAATTTCGGTATCCGTTGGCACGAGAGGAATATGTTTTATGTTGTTTGTTATCTATAAATAATAATAATTTAATGGTGTTTTTTTGTTATGAGAATGCATGTTTTAAAGATAAAAATCATAATTTTTGTAGGTTTTTGGTTTTATAAATGTTAAAATAGCTACATAAATCTTTATTTTCAGTATAAGTTCAGCATTATATTAAATATTTTATCACATGGCTTATGTTATAAGTTTTAATAAAAAAAAAACTGAAAATTAACCACAGAATATAAATTTTCTTCATAAGTTTAAATTTATATTAAAATATTTAAGCCAGGGCATGGTCTTCACAAAGGAGGGGGAGGGGGGCTGACAGAACTCAAGCCTGGAGGTTCGGGGGTAAGAGAGGCCCGGCATGGCGAATTAATTTGGTCGTAGTCAAAAAAATGTCTTGGGTTTCTTATCAGGAACTTGTCGAAAACCCTGATCCCGGGACCCGCGATGGAATATGAGGGCCATAAGCCCAGATACACAAATAAATGTTAATAAATCGGCCCATTTTTAGTTTGATTTGAATTTGCTTCTTATTGTTGCTAATAATATTGAACGAACAATTTAAATTTAATATATAAACTACAATAAAAAATTTTATTAACATTTTATAAAATAAATAATTGTAATTTCGGTTAAAATCAAAAAAATTGATACCGAATAATGCGTCTTGTAATATTTCTGTTCTTTTCTAACAATAAGACAAACGTTTTATCGACGTTTCACCAAGTTTTATAAGATAATAAAGCACGAATAAGAAAAACTTTTGACTGCGTGATAAAAGTTGATAAAATTTATTTCTTGATACAAATTTAAAGCCTGTAGTTACAGAGCTTTAAAATTTATTTTTGAAATTTTTCTGCGACTATTTTTGATACTGCACTTGTTTTGGAAATCAAGAACGGTTACCTATTTCCAAGTTAATAAGAATATATTTCTTATAACTTATAGTATGAAAATGGAAAAAAAAACTCAAATTTTTCCAATATCAATAAATAATTTTTATTTGGTGTTAAAATACAAGCTGAATATTTGTCATCCAATTTTGTGGTTAAGGTGCAAATTTTAATTCGATGACTAGAAGACCATAACTTCTCATTTTTCAGAATTATGACAAACGAATTTTTACCGAAACGTTTGTCAGAAATTAAATCGTGATATTAAAGAAAATATACATATGGTCTTCCTTGAATTCATTTTGATCTGTACCGGTAAGTGTAGAGGATGTTAAAACGACAAATCTGTGAAAATAAATATTTAGGATCAAGTCTTAGATTTAGAATTGTTTAAAAAAATATTTTAAATAAATGTTGAGAGTATTATTAATGTCTACAATTTATGTTCTTTCCATTTTTCGGAAAAGTCGATTTTAAACATTTTTTTAAATTTGATATTATGATAGAAATGGTGACTTCTTTCAATTTCTGTACGAACAGTATATTCTTACATTGTATTTTAGGGTATGACGCTTGTTTAGCTGCTGTTGCGAGCTCGTATAATCTCCCTAACTTTGTCAGGCTTCTTCCACATGCAGGTTCAATATTGACAGAAATAATTTGATAAAAAACCAGTGCATGTATACCTACTACTCTTTTCATAGAAATAAAAACATTCTTTAATTAAATCAGTGAGGGTACAGGCTGGTCAGAGACCTGAAAAATCTCGAAAACTAAAAGTCGAGAAATTTTTTATTAGTTTTGAGATATCATGATAAAATCCTAGAAAACATAAAATTATTTTATTTTATTATAATAACCATAGATTTAAAAGCATAGAGCAATATTATTAAAATTAAAATAAACTACATGTCTTTCAGATATAAAATGTGTTTATTTCATTTCTTGTATTTACAATTAAATTTAAGTTTTATTTGTTTATTTTATACATTAGATATGCATTAGAATAGATATGCACTATGCAAGTTAAGTATGATTTTTACTTTCAAATAGCCTTCAGAGTTGGCGACTCCACGTGTGCATCTAACTAATAAACTGCAAAATAATACTGTTTAAATTGTAAAAACATATAAAGATAATTTTTATCTATATAATCTGTTGACACGAAACTTAAAATTGTCATCATTTTTTTTTATATTTTATGTCAATAGAACATAATATTTATCTTTTTAGGAAATGTTTTTAGTAAAAATATATGGTATTTTAAAATAGATATTGAATATTAACCCTCAAATATTGATATTATATACAATTGTAATACTGAAGAAATATTTTATATTTTTAATAATAAGCTGTGTGAGGTTAGCACCACATATTTAAAAAAAAGACAAAATTAGTTCTGGGCAACACCCTATAAAGGGATTCCATAGAAATCAATAAAAATTTTAAAATAAGTTCTGTCAATTTAACAATTTTGAAAATGTTCTGTGACTTTATCATCAATTCTGTACAACAGTTCTGAAATTGAACAAAATTTATTGTTAAACCTTTCCTTATTTAACAACACATTTTTCAAAATTGTTTCTAGGTGAGGAGGGGTTAAACAAATCATTTTTTTTTCATTTTTTAAACTTTCTTCACTTATGTTATTTTTCAATAAAGTACGATTCCTAACTCGACATCGCCCTTTTTCACAGTTTAAAACAATATTCCCTTTACTTGACAAGAACTTCTAATGCAGGTCACATATCCACATGGGGTATAGACACTAAATATACATACATACATTTGTAGCAAACAAGTTTAATCGTATACAACGAATCTTACATGATCTTTTTAAGACAAACAAAAAATACATAACTGACGCCTACCGCAAAGGCAGTAAACGCCTACGCCTTGGTCTAAAAATACTAACGTATAAAAATAACTATAACTTGATTATTTCTGGCCGACTTTGTTCAGTTTGTAGAAACTTTAAACTTTAACATTCTTCCTTTAATAAAGTTTCTATACATACAATTTTTAATATTGTATTTTGTACAGCTTTAAACAAAATGATAATTGTCTGATAAAAAGGGGTAGTGTCGAATACTTGCTTTTTGTAGAATCTTAGGTTAGAAACTGCTGTGTTTGTGCTATGCACATATTTGGACATATGCTATATCACAAATGTATAAGTTTTTAGAAGACAATCAGGGCCGTACTTACACATCTTGAAGTCCGAAGTGCAAACAAAATTGAGGCATCATTGAAAAAATGTATTTATTTATTTAATACTAAACCATGTGTAGGTTAGGTTACCATTATAAAACTAACCACCTCTTCGAACCCCTCCCCCTGCTCCTTTATTTCAGAGACCCAGAACGTCCCACAGTATCGTATCATACGCCTGTTCATAAATATGGTTCTGGAGACAATTAAACATTTTAAATTATAGGTACATTTACATCTTAGTATTTTGTGTCATATATTATAGAAATATAATTAAATTGCAGATATAAAATTGTATTTAGTATTTAATTATATTAGCAAATACAAAAAATATTAAAACAAGGAAAAAGAACTGTTGGTAATATTCTTAACAACTTCATATAAGTATATTTTTAAATAGCATAATATAAAGAATTAATAAATAATAAATAACAACGAAGTACATTTTAGTGACAACGAACGTTAGAAAAGTTAATATCTTAAAACGTTTCGAAAAACAATTTATAAACATCGACTTTTCTGTAAAAAAATACATCAGTTCTTCCATTCGAAATAAAAGTTTATTTTTCTTTGCAAAACGAGAGTATACACAAAACATTTGATCGGTTCTGTTGTTGAAAATCTTGTGGATATACAAGAGATACCCAGCTGATTTTGTGATGTATGTTTAAAGAGAAACGTAAAAATAGCGTTTGTATATTGGATGAAAAACAAAACAGTTTATAAATATATATACAATATATATATTCTTTGGAATCTATTTATTCGTATATCTATCATACAAGTATTATAGTAACAGCAATCAATGTTTGTTGGATATTGTAATAATTAATTATTATACTAATAACTAAACACTCATCAAACCTAGGTTCCACAGAATTTTAAAAGGGTACCGCAAAAAAATGTATTGCATCTTTTTTTAAATTCGCAAATTTAGAATATGTATCAATAAAATACAGAAACAGATTTGATGCAGAAAATGACTGTCACAATTTATTAAAATTTTTGTAGAAAACGAACGACATTTTCAAAACTCTGTAATTCCCATTTAAGAAATGCCAGCCTTGACGATGGATCCAAGGTTGACCCAATACTGGGTTGCCAGTGTCGATATTGGTCCCATCCAGACCAACCTTCAGATACCGAGCTTTGGGTCACCTAATCTTTACCCAAGACTGGGCCAACTCTGGGTCAGCCTTGATACGAGAAAAATAATTTCATGGTTTTTATTTTTGTAACAAGTAATATTTAATGTCAAAAAAAAAAATTGTTCCAAAATTATTTTTTGCAGGTTTCTTTTATTTGTATTTAAATTAAAAAAAAAATATTGTCTTTAATATTTTTTCCTCAAATTTAAAAAACCGAAAATCCGATTAACCGCAGTTTTTCAATAATCGGTTTTCAGAAACTATCACAGAGTTTTCAATAGTAATGTCTTTTATTTCAACATTTTGATCTTTTTTATTTAACTGATGAATGTATAATAATAATTAGACGAGAAAATTTTTAAATACGTTTTGGCAAGATTTTAGTGTATACCGTAAAAAAAATTATTTAAAGTTTGTTTGTTTACGTTTTTTTATTATCAAATTAGGATTGCGGTTGTGTTAAAAATATAATCCTAGTGCATTGATTATGATTTATATAATTATTTATTTGCTTCCTGTGACTATTTCCTTAAATTATTAACACCGCAGTTAGATAATATTGTTGATGTTTGTTATATCAGATTTCTCACAGAGGTCCTTAAAAAAATTGCTACTTCATGAATTTTACAACATACATATCATTTATTTATAAATGTATACAAAATAATAATAATGTTCACGTATATATGTAAATAATTATATAAATGGTTATATTTATTTTACGATGATGAAAAAGCAAATATTGGTGAAAGTTTTTTAGTGTCCACTTGTTTTTGTATGTTAAGTAATTTTGTTCTAAATAAATTCTACTTATTGCATATCATTACATGTATTAACATGTGTAAAGGTTTATATTTTCTCGTCATATAGTTACCAAAATATAGTATTAGTGTAACATGAGGCATTAAAATAAATGATTATTTTATTTTCTGTAAAAAATGATAATTTTACTACATAATACAACACAATAAAAACTGGATAACCTTTATTTTTTAGAATTTATGCAATCTCCTGATAGTATTGAAATAGTATTTATTTATTGTATCATATCATGTCTGGTTAATATGTAAAAATGTTTTTGTATGTTTAATATATAAAAAAAACTAGATCATACAACTTTTTTTTATAAAATTCAACGTAAAAGCTCCTCCTTAAAGTATTCGGTAAATCTTAATTATAAACAATTCAATTCATAATCTTTTTGTGAGATACTTGCAGTGCAATTAATAGACAGGTGTGTTTTTACCTATCTTGTTTTATTAAAAAGTAAATTCATAGATAATAACATAAAAAATTCGATATCTTCTAAGAAATATTTTGGTTCGATTCTGTTTGAAACCATATATCTAAATTATATAAAATAGTTTTTATTTTTTACCACAAATATTTATTAATTGCAAGGGTTGGCAAATAGTTTATATGAAAGGCCGGTATATATTACCTTATATAACTTATATTCGCGGACTATTTGTCTTATATTTAGTAATTTTCACAGTTGAGCTTTGTAATACCACGAGAGTATTACCAACTAAACAAATTGCACCAATTTATAAGATTTGTATTTACCATTACTTCAGAATTTAAAAAAATTTTAAAAATATCTTTTTAAAAAAACTTCCGGAGTAAGCTAGCTCTCAATACATTACCAAATAAATCATTAACGTATCTTGTTTGACAGTAAAGCCTTGGCAATTAAGACACTGCGGTCGCTTTGACGGAAGCTTCAACAGATTGGATTAAAAATCTAAACGGTGTACACAGTTTGAATTTATAAATATTTTGCTACATTTAATTTATTTTTCATGGAAAATTTATGGCAATAAAAATATCATCGCGGGCTCAATTATTTACTCAAGCAGGTTGAATGTAACTCGCAGCCCGGGTTTTGACCAAGCGTGGTTCAAATTATTTATAATTATGAAATAATGTGCAATACTATAAAATCAGTGATAAAGTAAACTTTACACAAACTGAACCATCTTAATATGTAAATGCATTGGTTAGAATGACACATATGTATACTTAATATTAGTTGGTGTGTAATACAAGGAACAGTACCTACTTAACAAAAATCTCCATTTATTACGAGTAGGTAGTGCATACGTGACATTGGCCGCGAAGGCAAATTATTCAACGACCTTCAAAATACAAAAATACACCTAATCTATACATATAGTACAGAACTTAACATTGTATTTAGATATCTTTTATTATCATTTTATAATGATTATTGTTTTACTCCATTTTAAATAAAAATAGAACTGACAAAATTATATACATTTTATATCATTTTTTATCATTACAAAAATACCACATGGCTTTCTCTTTCTATCTCATTACCTAATCCAAAATTTTGTTTCAAGAATTGTTGTTTACGTTATATTACTTTTATAATTACTTAAATTAGACATTATTTATTTGTTATAGTTTAAGTTTTTTTTCTTACGCTTCAAAGCATTTATGTAGATAGAAATAGGGCTGCTGCATTTTAATATTTTTATATAGATTTAATCATATTTTGAAAAACTTTTTAACGTCATTCTTATACAATTGTTTTTTTTTTGGAGTTCACTACATGTTATTATTAATTTTATAGATAGTTTATATATACAAGATGTTTCATAATTGAATGTCAATATTGAAGGAGGTTCATATGTGCATGATTTTAAGACAATTTTTTTTAATAAAAATATATCCATTTTCGCATTATTTTTGATATACAGAATGATTTATTTTTTAATAAACTACATTAGATATTTTTATAAAACTTGGTGGTGTGAAAAAAATGAATTTTCAGTTTCAACCAAAGCGTCCCAATTAATGTCACCTTGATTATTTGGAATGAAAAAATAAAGCGAAAGCGGACCTATGTTTATATGAACTTTTTGCCTTAAAATCATGCACAGATTAACCTCCTTCATTATGGACATTCAATTATGAAACGTCCTGTAGATAAAGTGTGCGTAGCATTTAATAAAATATCCTATATGAATAAATTGAAAAAAATAAAGCAAATAAACGTTTCAATTGATTGCTTGAACTAATGAAGTATAACATGCCAATGAATTTATAAGTAAGTAACCTAATTAAGGTACATATTAATAATTAATATGACATATCAAAAAACTCTTTTGTGCTTGTGTTTTTGTACAAATGTCAAATAATTATTTGTATTCGATTACATAACTTTCACTATTAACTATACGTTTTATAAATAAGGTTCAAGGTATGACGTTGCCCGACATGTTTCGAAATAATTTACTTTTCAACTATTTAAATAATGTCAATGAAACATGGCAAGTTCTTTTTTTTAGAGATTATTTGCTACGGTTATATATTTCTTAAATGACGTATGTAAGGGCTTAACCCCTCCCCCTCCACGTATCTTAATTTTCTCATTAGGACTTTTAATAATTTCATTATTTTAGTTAATAATTTTCTGTTGAAACACTTTTTCTGCTCACTTTTCTATCTTCTGTCGTGGATCTACAATAATCCACATTAAGAAAAAAATTTATTGTTTTCTTAAAGAACTAATTTTCTTTACAAGAAAACAGAAATCTATTAAATAAGTTACGAGGAGCAGAGATACATCAATAAACGAAACCGAAACAAGATAAAAGCATTTGAAAATTCATTTGATCGTATGGCAAGTATGCATATTTTTCTTTTTTATATTTTAAAGTAATTTGTGTATAGGATAAACAAAATGTGTTCTTTGAAGCATTTCAATACAATAGTCTTTGCACTACTTTTCAAACTTTTATTATTAGTTTTGTTTAGCAATGTGTATTCTTTTCAGTTCGTTCGCCAATGGGATTTATGTAACAAAATACATTGGTGAGAATGTACTCAATTGGAAAAAGTTTTGTCTGTATCCAATATTGGAATGTTCTTCCAAACTGATTTCATATGAAGTTCAACTATTTTTATTTAATTTATTGAATAACTTCAGGATCTTTGAAGGTGATGTCGTTTTGTATATTTGAAATGAAAAAAAAACTTATTGAATATTTAAGGACCCACTTTAAATTCTTCAAATGTTCTCTGCTACATTTTTATACCAGAAAATTTATTATGTTTGAATTTAAAAAGTTTTTCTTTTAAGTCAGAATTTCTACATAGAGTCCACAGGCTTGTAAGGGCCAATAAATCTTGAAATAACAACATCTCTATATTTTGTGAATTAAATTTTGTTCATGTTTTTGGACTAGGGGTTATACCTAAACTTCTAACCATAAAAATATCTTGATCTAATAAGTAAGGTATCTTCAAAAGTTCGTTAAAATAATTTATTCTACACCTTAGTAAGATATCTCCAATGACCAAAATAGATTACATATATAAATGCCAACTATCTATTTAAAAAACCGATTTCAAATATATTTTAAGTTTCAGATATTTGCATATCATCAAATTTAATTTGATATAATATTAGATATCCAATTAAAATTAATTTGTGAACTGTGATATATATGTCGAAACAAGTGTTTTTGAACATGCACGTTTTACTAATTTATGGGATTGAAAAAATACACACCAAAATTTTTGCAAAAATTGTTTTTTGAAATTGATGATTAAAAAAAACAACGAAACCTTATTCGATCATTTTGCTGTCCGTCTGTCTGTCTATCTGATCATAAATACCCTTTTCCCCAGGGACAGCTAGAGGTATCAAGTTGAAATGAATATAGGAAACTAATGTCTACAGTCCTATAAAAAATATAAGTTTCTAAGTCAATGCAATAAAAATATACGGCGTATTTTGGCAGACACACACTCGCTGATCATCAAAACCTATAGGGTACTTGAAATTTGATACGAAGGAAGATCTCAGAGCACAAGTATAGGAAAAAATCCGAAATCATTAGTTACTAATTCTATGTGGAATTATAAATAATAAACAACATATAGTGTTTATCATGTAAGAAGCACACGCCACTAATTTTTAATTCTAACTGCGATTTTGTTTTAATAAGACGTATAAAAACGCTGTTATACACATTTATTATCTAAAATTACATCAGAGAAAAAACCTTTATTATTACTTTAATAGTCTTTAAATAAATAATTAAGTCATGTTTCAAATATTTACAACGTACATTTAATAACAGCGTTAGGTGACACATACTTAGATTTTTATTTTTGTTGTTGTGTAGTAACACTGATAGTAAAAATGTTACTAAGCAAAAATAAGATTGTAGCGTGGGTGAAATCTACAAAATGCTGACGTATTATTCATATGCTAACCGATTCATACATAAAGCTATTTTTTCATTAATTATAACTATTATTAGAAATATGTTATATAAATCACCGTTTATACAGGGCGTCCAAGATAAGCGTAAAATGCATGGGGATTTCTTAAACGGTAAAAGATACAGATTCGGTTAAATGAAATGATTTTGTAAGAAAGGGGTAAGTATTACTACATCAAAAAATATTAATAATTGTGGTTTCGGCGGTACACCGAAAAATCTGAAAAATCTTTAAATGGCTATAACTTTTTTGTCAAAATAGATAGGTACTTTTTGTTTATGGTTTCTTAAAGCACTTTTTATGTAGAATTTATTAGTGTTTTTAGAATTTCACACTAGTTTCCGAGTTACAAGCCCTAACTTTAGTTTTTCCTATGGGCCACTTAGTTAGCTATAGCATATTTGAACGTGTTTTTTACTCTACTTTACAACAATATATCACTCGTTATATTTATTTTCGAAAATAAGTCGAAGTAGGTACTAAATACTAGTGATATTAGCTTTCGGACAATTACATATATTCCTTATTTTTGCATAATTTAGCAAAGCTGCCTTAATGTTCTTTTTTTGTTTTTATTTTATACAATATTATATTATTTCCTGTAGTGCGCCATTTAATCTGTTAAAAAATTTCAATACATTTTTTATCATTTTTGTGACCTATTTTGGTTATTCGATAATTTAATTCGTATAAGGTTACTTTTGTTGTATTTATTACTAAAACCAACCTTGTCGTTTTTTTCATGTTTTATTTTTAATATTATCTACTTATTGTTCTTACTTTTTATAATAATTTCGAAATAACTTGAACATTCAAAAATGTTAAATTGTCTTTAATCTTAAGAAACTTATGATGCACATACGTTTTTTCATACCATAACGAGCAAAAATGAATAAAAATAAATGTCTTTTATCAGTTACATACGATGTTACAAAAATTATTAAAAACGTGTTTTTTAAAGACCATATGTATTATTAGGCAATCTGACGTGGGTGTATGAATTAATAGTTATAAATATTTAATTGATGTATCAATTAAATGAGGTTTATAACAAGCACAACGATTTAAAAGAAACGTGGTATATTAAAAAAAATACAATTAGATATACACGGTATGTTTTCTATAAAGTTTATTACCATCATAAGGTTTAATGTTGCATGCGTGAATTTTTAATCGAAATTTATATTTTATATTTTTTAATTAATGATTTTGACTATAATAGTTTCGATTTTATTTATAAATAAACGTGCTAATCAATGAGTCATTTGTAGTTAATCATAAAGGTATACAATATTATTTTACACCTACTTATATATTAATTTTATTTAAATTGTAATAATAATAAAATAATTGCTGTTATTGTTCTTTTAAAGATTATTTAAAAAATATGTATGTGAATATTTGTTATCAGTACCCTAATTTTTATCAGTAGGTAGTGAGTAATGTTTTGCAAAAATAAAAATAGTTTTAATATTATATCAAATATGTATATATTATAAATTGCAAAGTGATTTTATTAATTTATTTTTAAATAATATTGTCGGTTCCTTTCGTTAAAATGTTGCTTGAATCTAACAATATTTAAAACAGGATTGTCAATTTTTGAATAAAACATAACAGGGAGGACTGAAATAAAATTCCATCTCGACCGAAGTAAACTAAATTTTTAACTTCAAAAATAATTTATAATAAATAAATTTATTTTTAATTTTCTTGGTAGGTTTAGGTCGTTTACTTTTGTAGAATGTAATTTTATTTTATTTTGGGTTTAATTAATTAACTGGGGGTGAAAAGTTTTGAGTAAATGTACACATAATAAAAAAATATTAATATGACCCTACTCCCCGAGGCTTTTTCCAAAAACCCCGCAAATAAACTTTCTGAATTTAACAGTGCTCATAATCGCACATCAGGTGGATTCGCTAAAATATAAAAATAAAACCCCGACTCTCAGGATAATAAAGGATACATATTATGCCATAATAATGAAAACAAATCCAGTAATAAAGATTTTTTAAATCACCCACTATCATTTCTTACATCGAGAAAAAATTACCCCAAATTTAATAAAGCATATTTATTAATACCATAATACTAAAAACAAGTTATTATAAAAATAGTAAAAGCAAATATAGTAGCGTCATTTTAAAACTTTACATTGTCCTCCTAGCAAGTGCAGAGAAAAAAAACTAAATCCTTTAAATGTTCCTTGGGTCTCAAGTAGCGGTCGTCCATAGAATGAGCTTGGAGACGGTATAATATGCCTATATAAACTCCCATTACTCACAATAATTGCTATAGATACAAGTGCGGATTAACATTGTAAGTAAGAGAAATATCTACATGTATACATAAGTGTGTCTCTCTCGAATAAAGACTACGTTAGTGTTTTTGTGTGTCTTGAAATAGGAGACACATGATATTAAATTCAACAAATGAGTTTGAAATTCTAGTTAATTTGAATTTTTTTATGGTCAGAAGTTATTGTTGTGGTATTAAAAATAAAATAGTGAATCGTTTTTTTGTGTTTACTCTAATTTTAATCACTTTTAATTTTATTTTCTTGGAGATATTGTTAAACAGATGTATTTTATTTTCTTGAGGGGTTAAAGTGTCAAGAAATATTGCAATTGTTTTAAAAACTGAACTGGTTGAATTTACGATATTACATTGCGAATTTTATATTTGACTTTAGCTGTATTAATTAGTAATGAATTAATGCAAATTAACGTCCGTGAATTAATATCAATTATTGTATTTAATATTTTTTAAGCAACACCATTTTAAAACTAATGATAGACTTTCAACAGTGTCTGCATAATAATTGAGTATTAATTATATAACACCTTGTTCTCCCAAACAAAAGATTCTATAAAATTAAGATAAAAAGCAAATTTGCATATCTCTGTAACATACATTAACAAGTTTTTTCGCAGTTTTATTGCATTTTTTAAGAACAGAACCTGGGTTATATCACGCTTATTTCAAGGTCTCTTAACACAACGTTATATTAAAATTAATATTTTTCATTACTTTTATAATAACAGCTTTCACTTCTGCTTTGTGGTTTATGAGATTGAGAATACATAATTATTTAATTAACTTATGCAATACGTAATTTAGTATAATATAGTTAAAATTTATGAATTACTCACAATATTAAAAAAAATGATACACATAAAATTTTATTTTTTATTTTAGAGAGTAATTAGCTAGTTCAAAATGATACAGCTTATTATTGGGCTTCGTTCGAGACAAGGTTTACGTCAACTTGTCTCGTATCTGATTTATAACTCTTAAAATCTCGATTCGGTCTCGTGCCATACAAAAGCGAGTATTTTTTTTTGTATTCGAACATTCTTTTAATTTATACACATATACAAAAAATATTAAATAATATTGTATTCTACAGCCAGCAGTGCAAACCTAGAATAATGTTGAAATATTTGTTTGCCAAAATTGTATCCGGTCTTGTCTTGATATCATCAAAATTAAAGCCTATAAAAATTGCTCATTGTTTTGGTTTTTATTTTTTTTAAGGTTATGTAACAAATTTATAAGATTTTTTAACTTTTCGGTATTGTAGGGAAATTCATAACGAAGATAATGGATTTTTAGTTTTGCAATCCGGCCAATAGAAATGTAGATATTATAAAATATGTCCCAAAGAAACCGTAAAAATTATGTTTTTTTCAAAAAGGTCCTAAAAATTGCCTTTCGGAGATCACCCAATGTAAAGATTTCAGTTCCGTACTACTTGTGATGCCTAGAACAAGTTTTAAAAAAAATTACTCCTTCCTTTCAGTTTCTTATTTAAAAAAAATCGCTATTATGACTCAATTATAAAGTATAAAAATATTTAAAAAAAATAACTTCGTGATTTAATGTTGTACCAATCTCCTGCATTAGGATTGAAATATAAAGTTTATTTTCAATTATAATGATTTTTTAATAAATAGTGTTATAGTTTATAATGAAGAAGAAAATGTAGGTATTCATACTCAAGAAAATAATAATGTAAGCTTTTTTTTATCTCATATTATTCACCTGTAGTTTTTAATTCAGAAATGGTTCTGGATTTATATATATACTGCAGGTGGGTTCCCAGTTCTCTATGTATAATATGTATATATAATATGTTTTTATTTATTTCGATTGAAATTAATTGTACATTTGTAACACACTGCAAAACAAAAATTAATCACATTCAATTATAGTAACGATGACTGGACAGAAAAATTTCAACAAAAATGTGTACAAATGGATAACTATCGTCAATTTACTATCACGAAACTGGACAATTAATTACAGTGCAAGTGGCATGAAACATAGATAAAAACATAACGGTTCTGCTATCCGGGCGCTGTATAAATGATACAGATATATTATTTTCAATTTCAGACAAATGGGAAGTCTGTAATAAAGTATTCGATCAGATAATGTTTAAAATTAAAATTATTGGCCGGATTGTATAGAGTTTTTGTTCGTCGTGTATTTAACTTCAAATATTGAGTTTAAAAAATGAGTTTGAACTTTGTTAAGGCTTGGAATATAAGCTGTGTTTCGACAACTGCTTATTACGTGGCTTATTTGATACTCGATCGCATTTTAAGTAATTAGGTTATTCGGGTTTTGCCACATTACTTTCTGGGGCTTTGGTTCAATTTAGAAGTTTTTTAAAATTATTTCGCTTCGAGATCATCAATTCCTGCTCCGTACTCTATAGTTAATCATTTTGATTTTTTAAACAATATCTTTAAAAATTTTAGCAATTCACTGTAAAGAAAAAGATTTGATTCTTCAAATAACGGTCAGGTAAAGAATAACGTTAAGCAGTGGTACAATGTCAAAAAATTATAGTTGTATGATTTTATTAAAACATATTTAACATTTAGATTTTATTAATTATAAATACCTATATAATTTCTGCGCTCCGGAAAATCTGCATTACTCCATGCTCCAGCTTTGGGTTTCGATCCAAAACCCTGATTAAATTAATTTAAGATGATTATGATTTTTTTTAAATTACTTGACCATAAAATTAAGAGTAAATCTAAATATTCAGAAGCCCAGACACAAACGTTTCCAGATATTTAGATATCCCCCCTCCCCCAACTTTTCTCAAGAAAAACAATCAATTACTATTAGTTGAAAAAACACAATCTATAATTAGTAACTAACTTTTACTGCTAAATCAGAATGCAAATAGTTTTTATATGCAGATACATACGATACGACTAACTAATTTGTTAATCGCCAACAGACACAAAAAGCGCGTAAAACGCGGGCCGGATTGAGAGTGTTTAGTTGACATCCGAAAGAGCGGGTGGTGGCTGCAGCGGCGACAGTTGATTATGTGACGCCTTCGACACCATGCCAATGACCCCGACCTATCGGCATTCATCGATTAATGTCTACGCTCGTCTGCTAACTGTTTACCGCACACACACATTCATTATTATTGTAGCAGAAACTAGATATATACGGTGATGTATTGTGTGCAAGTGTGCACGCTAACGACAATGTCTCTGCGAATCGCTACTTGTGTGTTAATACAAAGAAACTGCTCATGGTCAGTTATGGTATAATAATAATAATATGGCCAATGAGCCTGATGTCGGTTTAGATATTTAACCCACTAACGCCCACCGTACACACTTGTGTAGGTACACCTCATTTTATAATTCGTGTTGCTTTCTATGGATATTAATTCACAATATTTCCTTAAAAATCAGATGCTAGTAGTGCAGTAAACAAAATCTGTTAACGTTATTAGTTTCATGAGTGTTTAAACGTGTTTTAATTGTTGCGAATTGTATTATTTGTATATGAATAGAGGCATATGATATGCTAATATATTTTATCCAATTAAAAAATTATGGAATAACATAAATATATACATATAACTTGATTTTTAAATGTAATTTATATAAAAAAAAAATTATGCCAAAACTCGCACGAATGTACACCGTTATTTTTTTTCTAAATATAAAAAAAAAAGTTTTTCTTGTAATATTTAGTTAAATATATTGTATTTGTACTTTATTTCATTTAAAAAAACTTCTGCATGTTTTTTTTGGCGTTAATGGGTTAATAAGTAAAGTTAATAATTGGTCTCGTCAAAATGTTGGCGGTCTCGTCTAATTTCGTCAGTCTTTTAAGTATTTAAACCGTGAAACCCTAAAAATCTCCTGAAAAAATTAAGGATATCATGGAAAAATCAAATACAGTCAATTATAGTTAAAATAATATTGGGTTGTTTACTTCTTAATGAGATTGGAGAAAAAAAGTAATGGAATTCATGGTCGGTACTGAAAAACCTTTAAAAATCAGGATTTTTTTTAGATGCTTCGTTTTTTATTTCAATTAAGTAAAAGGTATGTTATGCGATAATCAGCATTCATTTAATGACTACAACCTCTAAACTATTGAAAGGTGTATCATATATGGTGTTAAAGAAACGTATGCACATATTTCAAATATCCATTTGAACCTCCTATTGTTTGATGAAAAAATAACTACGTGTGGACGTCGACCGTGGAAAATCTATTGTTGCATTTTGTTCCTACGTGCGTTGGTTTGATAATGTATTCAATTTAAAAAATGTAGTGTCAGTAAATAATTTAAAAATATTATTAAAGGTAAAAATTAATATTTGACATTTTTTAACATCCAACATACCATGTTTTTTTTAAGATTATATAAAATACGCATTCCCTTATAATCTTATGCATATTTAAGATATTATGGTATGTTCTCTCATTTTTGTATAAATACGTCGAGATAAAATACTTTAATTATATTCCGTATTTTGTGACGTAATTCTTTTACATGTCAAAATCAGAACAAACTCGAATCAATTTCCGTTCAAATACCGGTTTATCTACAACTTTTTGTAATTTCGAAATCAAACAACACTCCTCTCGAGTCTGTCTACGCTAAAATCGGAGAGTAAAAGAATATAAAAAGTAAAAGGAATTGGAGACAATTCTGATGAGACTGATTTTTCAATCCATGCAAAATAATAATTATATAAATTTTTTTTGTTGATTCTGTATTGATTAATTTTTTTATACTTGTATAATTGCTATAAAATTTTGGCATTTCTAAATTACTAAAATCTTGCAATTTCATATAACAAAAGTTTATTGTAAAACCAACAAAAAAAAGTGTTTTGTTGTATATCATAAAATAACCAGATACGTGAATAATTATATAGGGTATGCTATATTTCTAAATTAAAGTACCATCAGTTTATACATAGCCTATGAGAAATATCTCCCTACTTTCGCAGAAACAACATGGATAAAAAAAACACAAATACCGTTTCCAGCAAAAATAAATAAAAAACACATATCAGATCCCGTGAATGATCAACAGTAAACAGACAATGGACAAGATAATATTAAACATACATTACACAACGATACATATTTATTTTGGTAATGCTCGCACAATACATTAAAACAGATGTACGTTCAGTGACAGCGATTCGCAAACTTTTTTACTATAACGTTTATAATTATTTACTTAATATGAGATTGTGACAACAATGATAATATAAATCATTCTTCACGAAAACATCATAAGTTTGAAGAACTGACTAATAAATAGATGTTGTAAATCTTTGGCGTTATATAATTATAAAAAAATGAAGAGGATTTTCGAAATTTTATACCCTAAACCTATCCTAACCCTTATGAACTTTCCAACCACGTAAGGATTCATAAAGCCTTACGCTATTAATGGACGCTCCTTATAATGGGCACCCAGTGATGGACACTTGTTATTGATTACAAAATGGTAAGTACTATACGACAATGATATAATAATATAACAATTAAGAAATAGATTACACTAATAATTTGTTTAAATGTCCACCAATTTATCACCTGTTAGCCGATTGTCATCAAATTAAGCTGTTGTACAGTTAAGTGTCTGTAGATTATGAGTCAGTAATGGCAGTAATCAAATATCAATATGATCCAAAACTGGCGTCAGTACCTTATATGTTTCCAATTATGTAAAGCAGACATTTTTTGTCAGATCTAATTATCTTCTAGCGCTCATGCAATCTATCAAAAAATTTAAGTAAGTTTAATAAATAATAGAGTAGCCATGTTGTTTATTTTCTTAAATACCTGCAAGTAATCGTAACACGGTTACAGATGCATTTAGTTTGCGAGCCACTGGTGTACAGGCAGAGGTATGTAATGTGTTATATGTACATATATGTACCATACGAGAATCTTTTGTTTACATTTGATTTAGCATTCACAAAAAATGATACTTTGTCACGAACCATCATTAAGCACTCGTTTGTCAAGTTTTACACGCTTCAATTAGGGTAACTGGATTCATTGTCTCCGTTCGATGTTGTTTTGTTTTGTTTGGATTTGTTGTTGTTGTCGGTCGGGCAATTTTACACGGGCAATTTTTTTGGGTCAAACAAAAAACAGTCCCTAATTAATTGCTCTAATCATTTTTACGTATTTATATATAGGTACTCCGATCAGGAGATTTCAATTGAATAACACGTACGTTTTGAGGGTCCCTGAATCGAGTATGACAATTTTCTTTATGATGTCTGTGGTAAACATGAAAATTGTAAAATGAAATTGTTTGCACCCCCTATTTTTGAATAATCGAAACAAATGTTTAGGGAATACCAGAGCTGGTTGTCCGTATAGAGTTGGTAGACTAATCGAAATAATTTCCGAAATTAACATAACTATATCTACTATAGTACAAGAACTAATGACATATGTTTCTGCCCCATCTGAACACTAGGCAGACTTACGGAAAACTTTTATTCATTTGTTGTACATCATGAGAAAAATAGTAACAGTGCCAACACCCACACCCGGGGATAAAGGGGTTTAATTCCTTGTGAACATGTAAAGAAAATGTGAGCACTAATAAAATCACCTCAGGGAGTTAGTTTATGAAAAGTTAGATAGTGAAAGTGCAATGGGCAGACGCGTAGGGTGGGGATAAGGGGCAGGCAGACGCACTCAAAGATGCATTTTTTTTATATTACCCCATTTATTTTAAACATTGATAAATTTTGGAGGGATGACAGTTTTTGACCTGTAGATGATCGAAAAAAAAACAACAAAGGCAGACGCGTATGATGGTGATAAGGGGTGGGCAGACGTGCTCAAACATGCAATTTTTTTAATGAAAATTGTCTCATTTGAGCATTGCTAATTTTTTTGAGGGATGGTAGGTTTTGATCTGTAGATGACCGAAAAAACACAGGCAGATACGTAATGTAAGGATAAGGGGTAGGCAGACGCAATATGTTGCATTAATATGGCATGGCATTATAATTATTAAAAACAAATTATTATCTTAACAATGTTGTGTATTTATTTATTATTTTGCACAATATGATTAGATGCTATTTTATCACGATTGATGTTGTTCGTGTAAAACAACCCGAATCGTCTTCATCACTACATTGTTTTGTTTTGGGTTTGTTGGTTCAGTTGTTATAACGTCGGACGTGTATTTAACATATAATCTAATGAAGATTATGGAATCAACAGGGGATCTATCCAGTGCATTACTAAACATGTTAGAATGTGTGAATTATAAACGTGTTATGTTCTGTAAATAGAATAAGCTTATAAATAAATTCAGGATGACAGTTATATATCGCGTGTCTATTTGCATGATATATGTTGAATTCATTTTAACTTCATTACTGACTCTAAGGATATTACTTGAAAATTATTTTTTCGCGCATTTTTATTTACTGTAAATATGTTAGTAAATCATAATTGCATAAAATTAAGATTTATTTATAAAATTCAATTTTTTATTTAAAACTAAAAATTTTGATTTTAATGAAATTGATAATTACGAAAATTTAATTTTTACTACCCATTTTTTATTAAAATTGATAATTTTCATAGGCAGTTTATGTACAAATATTTTTTTTTTGTAATAACGTTTATTTTTTAATTCATAAGAGTTAATTTTTACGTTTCGACTTTCATGTCGGAATCTTCTTCACAAGTGTTTCAGAATGAACAACGGCCACGAAAGCCTACAGAAGAAAATATTTTTCTAATTTTCATAACATGTATAATGAAATGATTTAAGTCAGTGTAACCCTATAGTTTTAATATTTATATTTTAAAGAAACTCCACGAATTCAGTCATTTATTATCCTAACATCCGTTCAAATTTCCAATTTGAATTTATCACGTTATATTTGTATATTTTATACATACACAAAATATTAAATTTATGGTAAGATTATATAACTCATTATTTAAAAAAATAATTTAAAATTTCAATATGATAAAATTATAAATACGTATAAAATATAAAGAACCTTTTGTTAGCAAAACAATGAACAGTATATTTTTTTTAAAACAAAAGAATTAGAAGGGGTCTCTAGATCCTTATTTGTATATAAACATATTGTTCTCATATTTCACAAATGTATAGTATTACAGTTTCTTTATTTACATTTACAGTTACAATTAATGTCAAAATATTTGAACGTTTTCGAATTAAAGTGTTGCTAATTGTTATGAGCAGCTTAGCTTCGTTTGCACTTTAAACATGTACAAAACAAATATCATACTTGTCTTATACGATTTGGTGGGAGTCGTAGGATATAGTAAATGTAAATAAACTCCACATAAAAGACAGCTTATAGTCCAGTCAGATTAGACTTTTAAATGAAATTTATATTCCACAAAAATGTCACTATATACCCCGATCAACTTTAAAATATATTTCCGGTATTTAACCGTTAATAATAGTTTTAACAGTGTTACTAGACTAGAGACTATTTGAAAGCTACTCATAGTAGACTATAAATAAAAATAAAATTTATTTTAGTACAGTTATTCCTCGGTTAATTGGTTCCATGAAAACAATGCGTAAAAAAAAGTAAATGGAGCAGTAGAAATTGTTTCATTACGTTTGTTTTTTAAGTCTCCATCCTTTTTCCAAACTTTTTCAACCGGGTAAAAGTGAATCCGTGTTAATGGAGGGTTTACTGTATTTGCCTAAATTTATGAACCATATATTTCGAATTTGACTGGACCTATTAGTAAATTAATGTCCTCATAACAGAAGAATATGTAGATTTAAAGTTCACTGGTTCTCAAACTGCGATCTTCGGCTTCCTTGGATCAAAGTGAGCCATGGTGGTTCTGGGTGTAGTTGGAAAACCCTGGATTAGTATATAACACTATACTCTATTTCATTTAAGAATGCAGTGGCTGCCGGGGTTTTGACGGTACGAATCGTGCATTTTACCGTCAAAAACCACGGCAACCACTGCATTCTTAAATGAAATAGAGTAGAGATATGTACATATATGAAAAAATGTTCACTACTAAAATATAAATTGTCAGGGGAGCCTTGTGACTTTTTATAGCTGAAGAGGGAGTAGTGGATCAAATAAGTTTAAACCATGAATACTTTGAAAAATACGTGTTATTTGTTGATTAAAATGTAATTGTATATAGTACACGTTATACAAAAACAAAAATATGCTTTTAATTGTTATGTATAACATAAAAATTGGGTAGATACTATTTTTAAGACATATGCTTGTTGTCCATTCAGTTGTGACAGTTACCATATTTAATGAACTGTAATATGGCAAAGTAAATGTAAACAGATTTGAAAACACGTTTTACTTCCAAATTTATTTTTATAGAAATCAAAAACACTAATCGTGAAAAACAGTTTTAAATAAATGAATGTCGCTTACCAAGATTGAAATTGTTATTGTTTTTTTCTTTCTTAAAATTAGATCAAAGTATGTTGATTTAAAAAATATCAATTACATTTTGAACCAAGTGCGCATAGTAAGTAGCTAAAATCTTAGGTTTAGGCCATCGGCCATTGCCATACCTCGCTTCTTACTTCACTTCTAACTGTGTCAACTTATGGTATACTAGCCATGTTTGGAATTTATACAGCTGTAGCGTGGTATCAAGCGACTTAAGCAGAACAGGTACTTATATTTCTGGCCTCAGCCTTACGTATTTTTTTTTAATAATGAAAAAATCTATATAAAATACCTTGATACGCCACTGTTTCAACTGTTAATTGTGAATAAGAAAATAGAGAATGAATTTTTATTATTTTTATACAATTGTTTCATCATTTCCAAACATATTTTTTTTATTACTTCGAAAACTTTTATTTTCAACAAAAGTGTTCGTAAAAGATCTACTGAAAAGTGAGTACGCGGCAAAACAAAAAGGGTAGGTACTTAGGTACATAAAAATACATAATGCCCGTAAACACATTAAAATCTTGAAAAGCATTCAGACTGGAAAGTGGTAACACAAAACCCATATAGCGCAAACACCCTATATCGTGTTAGGTGTAATTGCATGATTTTTAATTAAAATAGAAGTTACTCTGTAATAATGTGAAAGGAGACAACTTCTAACATTTCAAAAATGCACAAACTTGTTTTAAATACAAGGATACTTTATATTTTGTCTTTGTTCTAACTACACTAATTAATTAATTTTTTAAAGTTTATATTGGATTTTGTGCCTGCACAAAGTTAGATATTAAAATCAGTCATTGAGCGAATAACATCAATGATAATATCACTCATTAGACTCTGGGCCAGCCTTGGTACTGTTGGTACTATATTGGTTGACAAGCCTTGGTAAAGTCTTGAACGAAATTATCATTTGTATATTAGCCCAGTGTTGGCTTGGCCCATAGTTAGCTAGCCCCTTTGTAATTTCCTATTTGGGTAGTTTATGTATCATGTGACTGTTTTTTTTTCTTCCAAATATATTATACTGGGTGTAAAAATACATAAGGATTTTAATGTTATTTCAGATACAATCAAAAATTTTGCTTTCCTTACTATTGCGCTAAATTCGATAGTTCATTTTTTTTCTTGTTTGATGCAAATTTACTGTCAGATCGAAATTTCGTCTGGGGCTTGGCTGTAATTATTTACAAATAATTAATATACTACAGAAAACTGCATACTTCAAAGTTTGTATTACGATTGTATTAATTTCTTTCACAATCCAAGGCAAGTTATTCTTTCTCAGTTGTAAAACTCGAGAACAAAATTTCGATCTGAAAATAATACCTATTAGGCGTATTACCTATATTCATTTTAAATAAATATCGACATTTAATACGTGAAATAATTATATTAGTAATTATCATAGACATTATCATATAATTATCAACAAGTATTATATACATTATACTTATACATATGCATACGTATTATTAAAAATAGACAAAACTGAAGCATTAATAACATAATTAAAAATGCATTAATTATTTATATCACGGTGTAATTTATAAAATAATTTAATTATAACTATATATGTATTTACATTCATGGTACTGATATTATATTTTGTAATACATCATGTTAATTACAGTCGAATTAGTTCCTCGTGTCTTGTAACTAACACAGAATAATTAACTATACCAGTTCCAGTTCTAAATGGGTGATTTCAGTTTGAATATCATTTCGTACATAAACAACCTTCAGATTTTGTTAACAATATACACTTTGAATACTCCCAAAACCTTGGAATACTTATTATTTAATACACATGTCTAATTGTTTCTACATTTTTTATTAGAATACCCTTTATAGGTACTTTTAAAAAACTCTGAAATCGAATTTTACGTTTCATTCATTGTCTATTGTTTCAGTTGACTTGTTTTGTTTTAATCTATGTTTCGAATGGTGACAATGAAACAATAATGACTTCTTTGTGTTTGGAAAAAATGTAACGTTTTATTGAATGATCTTGAATGTACATTTATTGTCAAAGGGAAAAGAGTTGTTTATTTTAAAGGACGGTCGTTTTTATCTACATTTTTCAGGGTATCTGGATTTTGTATGCTTTGTAGATTAATAAATATTAAACAATTTTAATTGGTTGAATTATATTATTGGTGTTAAATGCACGGTATTAGTTAGGTTATCTTGTATTTTATTGGAATCCATAGCAGGTGTTATTTTAGTGTGTAGTTGTAGCTTGTTTCTGCAGTTGTAAAAATGAAAAGTGCTAATTTGTGTAGTGCAAAAAATTGAAAAAAAAAATTATAAAAGCACAAAAATGTGCGAAAAAAGGTCACTGCAGTTAAAAGCAATAAATATAAAAAATTTAGAGGCAAAAAATAAAGGTATTTGCAGTTGAAAAGCAAATATTGTAAGTACGGAGCAAAAAAAGGTCGTTGCAGTTGTAAAATTTTCTGAAAATAACCCCTGATCCATAGACAACACAATACACTGTTAATCGCTAATTTGTTAAAAACCAATGCTTTCTCAATGACATAACTGTGTACTGTGAAATCAGTGACACTTATTTAGATTAGGAAAGTAAAAAAATCAAATCTTCTTAATTAAAAGCACCGTATTTAAAACCAAACCAAACATTCAAAAAGCAATTGGAAAATACAGACAATTAAAACAAAACAAAAATCATGATAACAAACAAAATATCAACTATGCAGTTATGTATGTATATGTATATCGTATTGGGTTGGGCTGGAATACAACAAGCAGTGTCCCATTACAGTGGTACACGATGCGTAAAAAACCTAATTAACGGAAGCTCGTGGAGTGTATATACACGTACTTGGTATGGTGAAACGATTCGAATGCAATCCAAGGACAAACAAAATTATTTTCGTTGGTTTTTACAGAGCGAAAAAGTAATTAAAACATTTCTGCCTGACCCCTTACTACCTGCTTTAATAGTAACACAGTAGTAAAATTGCACAGTTGAGAACTTGTTGCGGTTATTGTTTAATTAAAAAATATTATGGCCAAGTTTAATTGCAGCATGCATGTTTTGAGAATTGCAGTAATTCCAACAACTTTCCAGTCGGAGGTTATGGGCAAAAATTCATTTCATTTGTATGTAATTAGATGTTTTTAGGGTAAGGGCTAAAATGTTATGCGGTTGAAAGACTTGAAATGATCTTTAAATAAAAGTCATTTAGATGTCAGATTTCATTTAAGTATATATAGATTTAAAAGAAAATAGGAAGATGTATTTTTTTCTCCAATTTATTATAACATGTGAATTTTTTTGTTTTGGCTAATGTGATTGAGTTTTTGGATTGAATCATGTAAATTTTTTTTGTATAAAAATTAATATAAACTAATCTAATATTGAAACTACTTCTTAACAAATCAAACATAATACAATTGTTTGCATAAATATTTATACAACACATTCTATTTCTATTATATTTTACATTGTGCAAATATAACTTAATTTAAAATCGCTAACTGTTATTTCAAGAACTAATCTCTCCATCTCCTATTAATTATTTTTTTAATAAACATGTTCTGTAATTTCCTACATGTACTTCTAGCATTACACACAATCTGTCCCATAGCTTCAACAGACTAGAAAATTTTTGTTTGTTCAGTTGTTATGGCAGCTTACAAGCTTTTTAATTTTCAACATAACATAACTATTTGTAAACAATATATTAAATTTTCTTCGTTTAATCAGATATCACATAACAGTTTAATATAGACACATTTTTTATGTAATTTTGACACACAGAGATTTTACTACAATTAGCATATTTTGTTTTGTTTTTCTAAAAAAATTAGAGGTACAATTATAATATAACGATATGAATCTACTGCCAGATCGTTTTTTTAATTATGACATACGTATGTCTAGAATTGAAGTTAACGTAACTTTGAAGTATAACTATGTGCATATTAAATAAAGATTTTCCAAATTAAATTAGAAAAACCTTACTATACAACAGTTTTTACAAATAATTTTTTATCACACAAAACCTAAAACTGTTATTATATTTTTACAAATTACATATATTTCATGAAACATAAACCCAATTAAATCCTACAAAACCCACCACTGCACACATTTACACATTTTGGATCGTTTGACAGTGGAATAGTGTAAAAATTGCATACGATTTTGTGTCATATATTCCTAAACGACTTTACTAGAATTCTACATCCATGTAAGCAAATGGCGCCAGTCGACAAAATGGTTGTATAAATAAACAATTGAATAGCAAATAGTGTGTGGTCAAATTTGCATAAAACTTTATGTTATTGCATCATTTCTCTAAATTAAAATGCACAAATTGTACGAATTTGTTGTCTAGTTCGGGAATTTATTGCCTTATTTAAATATGTTTCTATACCGTGGTTTAAACTTCTCTTATGTTATTTTTAAATGATATAATACTTCTCTGTATTATATCATTTTTTTAAATGGTTGTCGTGACAGCTACATTCAATTTTAATTTTAATTCACCGTGGACTATAAATAATAGCACAATTCTTTCCACTGGAAGAATAATTTAATATAGTGACTGAAAAGTTTTCGCATATTCAATTAATTTTTCTTTGGTTCTTTTTTTATTATTTGAATGAATGCTGACGTTTTATTTGGAAATATATTTTTAATTTTATAAGGATATAAATAAATTTCATGTTTATTGAACATTCATTAAGAAAATTCCCGAAGTTCGTATGATAATCCATATTTTGTAGTTATTTATAGGATTCTGCTGTACGTGACAAAATTCATATAGTTATAATAATATTAATATTAATACAATTCTAAAAATATTTTGGAATATGATATTAATATTTTGATAAAGATTTCGAATTTAAAAACACATAAGAATTAATATCAATACATACACATACTTTGTTGCTATGCAGAAAAATATCAGTGTTGTTTAAATTAACATAAGACGGGAACCTGTTTTATTTGATCGTCCTCTTGTTAATTGAATTAGTAAATATTTTCCATCCATCTCGGATGCAAGATGATACGGATGCTTTATCTTTTTTCTACAGCGGTGTTCATCGCGTTGACGGACCAGCTGTTTAAAAAAAACACTCCGCGAGTCTATTTTTGGATGTCTGTTTATCTTATTTTGAAGTCTTGTTTACTTCACTTCATCTGCATTTTTGTTAGTTAGCAGGGCCGCATTATTGAATGATAGTGTTAGGAAGTACAAAAAGGCTTTGGTGTCATTTTGGTTGTGTTACATTGATTTTTAAATATGTTATACCACTTTTATATTGTTGAACGTATATTTACGAATTTAGCAAAATAAATCTATTAAAATTGAAGATATTGATTAAGTCAAATTTTTTTAGTAAATTGGAATTTTATGGAACTCTGGTTAAATCAAAAATTATTTAATTCAATAAGGTTATAAATATACAGTTAATATCGGGACTACTCAAATGTAGAAGATCACGTCTTATTAAGCGAAAATATTTAATCAATATTAACCATTGTTTCATTCTTCAAATTTTTCCCCAAATTAACGGTTGCCCCAGTTAACCGGAATCGATATAATACATAAGCAATATATTTAATTAATATGATTTTAATATATAAGCTTCTACTTGAACATATTTTTAAATTAACATTTAAAAATTGCATTACAAAAAATTACTTTCCAAACTATTAATTAACTGAAACATAATTAAGTTAGGTGCAAATGTTAATAGCTGTAATTGGTAGCTGTAGACTGAAAATAGTAGATCAGTGTTTCTGAAACCAAGGTCCTCGAAACATTTGTGAAGTGTCCGTAAAGAAAAAAAATTGCAATTAGATTAATTCAAATCACTTGTGGGTTGCGCACTAATTTTGTACACAATAAAAATACAGCAACTAATAAATTTGAAGTATCACTAAATATAATATATAGTAATGTATAATTGCAACAATGATATTCTAATAAAAAAAATATAGTTAACTGAATGAAAATCCTCATTTTTTATGAAATAGAAGTCCGCAGATTCCTAAATTTTAAGAACCGCTGTAGTAGATAAATTATTTTTGATACAGCTACTATCACAAATTAAACTTACCACTTTTATCTAAAATATCGTGTATTACCAGAGTTTTACAATGTGCATATGGTAGGATATATGAATATACACTCTCATATTATACATATAATACTCAACCACCCCGTTTCATGGTTCAGTAGCTGTTGATAGCAGAG
Source organism: Sialis fuliginosa (assembly GCA_961205875.1). Lineage (NCBI taxonomy): Eukaryota > Metazoa > Arthropoda > Insecta > Megaloptera > Sialidae > Sialis > Sialis fuliginosa. The sequence goes on from OY540812.1 coordinate 18,145,554, forward strand.
TAAGCTACAAGCACCTAAATATTCTGGCCTTGGCAAACGCATAAATCCACTTCACAAATAGTAGTGAATAATACAGTAGAAGAGTCTATTTGCATTTTGTATATGTATGAAATACAGCACTACAATACACTTAATTGAATTTTATAGATAGGCTCTTGCATTAAGTGTATGTGTTTTTTTGTATATGTCCTTGAATCTATTTGAAAATTGTTCATTGTTTAAATACTAGTTAAGAGACGGTAAAACAATTTTTATATTGTTGACTCATTAAATTGTAGTTGAAGGATATTTTTCCTGTATCGAATTGTTTCTTGTGTAGATATTATGTGTTGGGTGTGTCATAGATAAATATATATTTTTAATTACTAATAGATTATTTTGATCAGTATTTGAACGATTTAATCATTTCTTTGATAATGATTTTAGTTCATCAACACACTCTACTGTTTGATTTAAACTGATTAAAAATAATCTTATAATAACTTTTGTTTAATTCAGACGCGTATACAATAAAAATGTGACGGAGTGCTGAATGTTTTTCTTATTTTTTTCAATATTTTAATTTTCATTGCGGAATGATGTACCATAAAATTCACCCTAGAGTTGGGTGCGTGAGTAATTTTTGCTGACGATCACGCACACTCACGAGAGAAAAAATTTTAGTCACACCCGCTCACTCACGTGTACAAAAAAAAGTATTCACGCTTGTTGTAAATAAAATTTTGAAATGATGAAAACTAATGTTTTTTACGTGCAATATATTATGTGTATATTTAATATTCATATTTCTTCTAAACTGCATTTCTAGTACATAACTAATAGCAAACAAAACAATAAGAAAATAAAGCTAAAATCTTTTTTTAGTGTTCTGATAGAATTGGCAATACTGACCATTAAAAAAAATAAGTTTATAAAAAAAAATATCTTCAAAATAAACCACGGATTCAGGCACGAGAAAAATGTACTCATGCACGGTTGTTTTAAATTAACTCACGACCACGCACACTCACGATTCAAGATTTGAAAATCGCTCACGCTCATGTTGGGTCACGGCCGTGACCCGAAAATTTATATGTAATCATAGTAAATATTAATGATATTAACTATTCACTCATTTGCCAATGCATATTACTAATATCGATTTTACTAAAAAATATTGATCATCTATTTTGATCATAAGAAAATAAATACTTTCTTGTGGGTTTTAAATTACTGAACTTTACACCGCGTTTCCTTTTAAATTAATTATAATACTATTGTATTTTTCTTGATTCAAGACGTCTTACATGTGTATGTAAATAATTATTATATTGTTAGTGTAATATAAATTCTCGGTATAAACTATATTTTTTGAATTCATGATATAATTTTCATGAGATACTTTTTTTATACTTCCGCGTTTTATTATCTACAATTAAGTAGTTACGTATTGTTTAAAAACTTATCATATGAACATCGTTATGGAAATAAGGATAATAAATTCATAATTATATTTTAATTAATGTTCAAATAAATGTAACATAGGTAACTTTATTTCTATTCTTATTTATATTTTATCACTTTATAAAATAAAGGGTAATTTCTATAATTAAAGTTTGAATTCTTCATCAATAATTAGTTTGATATATAATTCTGAAGGCAATAATACATTTTATTCAAAACTTTATCCATATATAATAAAATGGAGTCAAAATTTTTGTTTTTCATATACCTGGTATCAAAAAGAATTTGATTTAGACTCTAGAGTCTAGAGTACTATAGAGCCTAGACCAAAACCATACCAAATTATTCTACAAGTTGTCGAATCGTTATGAATTTCGTTAAAATTCTAGATCAGTATTGACAATTTTTAATTATAATTACTAATTTTACATCAAACATTAGACAATCATGACGTGGAAGGAACCCTTTTATGTTTTAAAATACAATTTTATTTACATACATACATAGTAAGTATAATAGAACTCAAACTTCAATTTTTAATTCATATCGATATGTAAAACAATTTAATATCTGAAAATTTAAGTAATAAAATAGTGTATGTAGGATCTTCGTTTTCTGTAATCGGCCGATAATACGACCAAACCGACGTGGCTTACACCTAGAAGCCAAGATTCATATCAAAATCACCGCGGAAATAGTGATATAATATAACAATACAACTGAAATAAATGTGAATTGTTCTATGTAGGATATGTTTTTTATAATCAATATAAGAAAGTAAAAGTACAATCAGCCATCAAATCGCAAAGTTCATACGCGTGCTATCGTTACAATAATAATAATTAATATTATTTTGATCGATTACACTCAAACGCTACCAATAATAAATTACACTACATAATGAAAACGTTCTCGAACCAAATTTATACAGTTACACAACACTCAAGCCCACGTAACCTACACGCGAATCAACACACCATACACCAAAAAGAAAACGAAAAGAAGAGATGAGAAAAAAAATCAATGTGTTTTCGTAAAGTTAATTATTTGGTAGGCACGCATAACCTTGGCCCTGACATAGGAACCGACGAGCGAGAACGGCGTGTATGTGAGTGTTTACGTGCATGTATGTGTGTGTTGCGGACATGTTGTCAAGGCCACGCGAGTCCAACCAGTGGCGTAGAAATTCAGTGAAAACTCGTGCCGGTTCTCGGTACTAAAAAGTAAATAAACAATTAAAACTATACATAGATTGCTGATGTTATTGTTTTTAAACAACATTTCGTAGGAGTTTAATTTTAGGATTTAAAAATACTTATCACGTAAATATTCTTGGTAAGGACAATCTCTGCTGTCTATTCAGCGGTGGTGATGCTGGAGGTTATCCATAATAATATTATAAATGCGAAAGTAACTCGTGAACTCGTGTCTGTATATCTGTTATATTTTCATGACAAACCGCTGAACCGATCTTGATGAAATTTGGCAAGGAGATAGTTCGCATCCTGAGGAACGACATGAACATAATTTAAAAAAAGTTCAACGCGGACGAAATCGCGAGTGACAGCTGCTTTTAGATAAATTTGGATTTAATCTCCACCACAACCAACCGTTTTTAACTATTTATAATAACCTATAGTTACATAATAATTAAAATAAAATTATAGAGATGTCACATAAGACCAAAAATATAACTATAGAAGCAGAGTTGCCACCACCTAACAATCAAGTACTGAAAAATGCGTACTTTTTATTTTTTTCATGTTTACCAATTTCAATTCAATGTTTAATTTATTCTAATTATCTTATTTAGTCTACTAAAAAAATAATCACAATCATTTAAAACTAATTGTAAGTAAATTAATATACAAATATTTATATATATTTTTTATTTGCTCATCTATGTATCTATCTAAAACAATGTAAATATTCATATATTTTTAGTAACGATATGCTATCTTGTCAAAACAATTTTAACAAAAAGAAAACATTGTATATTGGTGGGACATGTGCAAGGATGATAAAAAAGATATTATTTTGTAAATAATTAATTATTATATAACCACATAACATTGTGGTATCAGTTCATTGTTTAATGAGTATTATCATATCAGTGCTTTTGTTACTATTCGTATATTTATAATAGTCCGTCCATACACTAATCAAATTGATTGTACAATAATGACGCATTTAAGTAATTTATATATATTTAAAAAATACATTTTTATAAGTGATTAATTTTAATTAAATGATTAAATTGTAATTTATATCACATTATGACAATGAAACAATAGAGGATAAAATTGATTTTTTTTTATTTAATGCTTTGGCCTTATTTTACATATACAGCCAGTTATTGTCTACGTCACAACCTCCACTTAACTGGGATTACTGACAGGAGTAGGACTTGCTCCGGGGCAACCAGGGTAGGCACACTCATGAGGCCCTTTGGGTAGATGGAAATTGGTTGAGGTTTGCACATTAGGTTTTAATCTAACTAAAATTGAATATTAATCAAATATGACACAAATTAAGGAACCTAATAGAGTAGAAAAGTATGTATGTAAAATAATATTTATGAACAGTGGAGCCTCAACGTCCAATGATAATTATTCCCTCCAAGTCCATCTGAATCCAAACAATCGTTAAATAATAGCTGTAGTATAAAAGCATCACTTCCTGCAAAAATGAAACTTTATCGAGAGTCGAAACCCCATTGTATTATTATATATTTTTATTATTTACCAACTAAACTCTAATATTTTGTAGTAGGAACCTAGTTATAATTTACAATTTTATCGTATAAAATAAAAAGAAGTTAATATTCGCTTGTAGTAGTATATTGAGGATTAATTTTTTAGTAAAACATTTTTTTTAACTATAATTTTTATTTTAAACAAATATAAAATTTACATACAAAAATGAATAAACAAAAAGTGGGTCAAAGATTTTTTTTTTCTAAAATAAATGTTGATTTTCGCTTGCAACGGTATTTTTTCGAATTGTGGACTATTTGATTTTCGCGTTGAAGGGAATAAAAATTACAATTGACTTTAGTTGACTTTCACGTCCAAAGGGTTAAATTATAATTTATTGACAACAGGTATTTTTCTACAAGTATTAGAATATTTTAACTGCGCTAAAATAAATTGTTATATATTATCTCACATAATTTTTTTATATGTACTTTTGGCCTTATTGAAAAACATAAAATAAATTATATATGATTTAATTTCATTGGAAAATAACAGATTGGAAAATTATTTGATTGTAATATTTATTATTTCAAGTAATACATTAATATAATCGCGGAAAGCCAGATTTTTTGCAATATTAAATAATCCAACAAAAACACATTTTAAAAATAAAATCATACAACAAACTTAATTAATTTCAACTAATTAAGTAAAAAATTATTAAAGATTACAAACATAATTTTTGTGTATTTTAAAACAGTGAAGTACCTAATTTACCCAATACATATTTATATAATAACTCTGAAATGCGGCAGGCGAATCAAGCTTCAGCATTCTGCCAAAATACGTTGTCCTTGAGAAAATGTTCCTATTTACCTGTAACCATTTGGCTTTTTTATATGTTAATACGTTTTGTATAGTATACGGTACCCAAGGTTGAACAAAAACTATGTCAGTTTTAATGAATGATGAGTCATTTTTGTTTATTTTTGACTTATTTATACAGTTTGTATAATATGCATGTATACATATTATATATAATAATTATTATATAGAATAACTCGTTTTGACTTTTAATAATGTGATAATAAAACATTTACAATGGTCTTGAAAATCATGACACTCATCGAAAATTTGATCAGTCCGGAGTAGACTTTTTTAACCCTCTATAATTGCATCTCCCGAGAATGACGTAATAATAGCAAGGTGTCAATTAGACCCCCAGGGACTTTGAAGGGCGGCAGAAATTTCCAGAATCCTCAAAATGGCTCAAGAAAATTTGGGAGTGCATTTCAAACTTTTCTTTTTAAATGTTTGCAGGAATTAACATGAAATTTTTATTCTGAATATGTTAAAAAAATCCGCGAAAGAAAATTTGGAAATTGACGTTCTGCTCTATTTTCTTTGTTTTTGTAGATTTTTCAAAAATTCAAACGGCTTTGAATTCTTAAAGATGTCTCTTTCTGGTGGATATTTTGGTTTTTACATGATTTTTATAAAATATATTTTGAAGAATGACAGGAGCATTTTAGGGAAAAATAAAGTACAAAATATTTTATGAAAAAACAATAGTTTATTATTCAAAATTATTTCAAAAAATTGTAAAAAAATAAAAAATAAAATTCGAAAACAGCGTGGGGTCACTGTGACCCCGGGATATTATAGTGGGTTAAGAATCGTTAAAATTATTTCTATTTTATAAAATAAAAAAATTAAAAACTAGAAAAAAATTAGGTTCTCGTGATTGAAATTTTTGAAGATAAAAAAGGTTCTGGATGTGTTTAATTTTTTTTACCTTTATCTTGCTACTTGGGATCTCTTTAATACCTGGGACTCTGGTTGGATACCCCCCCCCCCTCCCTTAACCGCCAACGAACGTGATGGGATTCAGGAAAATTAACAATTAAATAATGTAATCAATCGAAATTCACTGCCCTGGTTGAAATATTAATATGAAGACGAATAATTAATATTCGTTATTGTGTGAAAAGTCCTTGGAACATTTTCTATTCTCACAAAAATTGGAATATCTTCTAGAATCACCAACCTACATATTATGAATTATATTAAATACTTAAAAAAACATCAATACTTTTAAGATTATATATGTACCTACTTGTTTTGAGTATTAATTATGCTATGATGGTTACATAAAACTTACATAACGAAATATGTAAATTATATTTAAATATACCTACATAATTGGTATGACTATGTAAAATAGTCATATGTGTATATGTGTTTCTTGTTTGTTTTAAACTTTTTTATGTTCTCGTATTGACCTTATCGCTTTTGTCAAATTTTGAATTTATAATTATTCCGATTTATTTTTTGTCAATATGAATATTATTTGAATATTTTATGAAATGTGTTTTTTTCACAATGATGTTCATTATGATGCTGTTTTTATTATTTGCGTTTTAAAGAAATATTTTAAATAAATATCATACAAAACTTTGTTGTAAATGTTTAGTTTGCTAATGCGTTTTTTTTCATGTTTGTTTAAATAATTGTTATATGTATTAAAGATACACAGATAAATACTTCAATCTACCATTTAGACATAGACGAAAAAGATAATGTTTTTCAAAAATCGTTCGTTAAATATTTTTAAATTAATTAAACGTTAATTTTAATAAAGAAATATCGGGAGTATTTATTTATTTATTATAATTGATGAGAATATTTCCTTTTAATGTTAATATAAAAATTAAATAGATATTAATAAAAATAAAAATATAGTAGATCTTAAGATTTCATAATAAATTAAATACTACTTCTACATATTCTTTATAACTAGCGGATCCGCCCCGACTTCACACGGGAGTTAATATTTCACACTCCCTGAAGGTTGTAATTAGCTTCATTAGATCCAGCAGGAAAAATACCACGGGGGTGAGGGTTTTAGGGGGGAAACAACCCCGTATCTCGCATAGGAACTGAGATACGATTTTTTTCGACTTAATTTACTATTATCGTCATTGCTTATTCCTTATGTTACCTAACGTAAAATATATCATATACCCTATATCTATGAATTTAAAAAAAACGTAAATTGGATAAATGGTTCTCGAGTTATAAACGCACAAACAGACAGACAGACATACAGATAGACGTTAAGCTTTATAATATATATAGATAAATATATTTGTTGAAATATTGTATTCCGCGGCCTGAAGTATTGTAGATGCTGCTGGTGAAAAATTCCGTATAGCTCCGCATTCTGACTCACAATCACTCACTAGTCAAGCGAAGTTCAAAGAACTAACAATAAGTTCAAACCAGACCTGAAGATGGCCGATAGGATTCGACCGAAACGTCGTCAAGAGGACAACACAGAACGCGGAGCTACCCACCAGCAAAAATATTTTTATTTAATTTTAAAAGTCTGATTTAAATAAGAAAATGTGTTTTATAAATAACTTACAATTAGTATTCTCATACTTAATTAATAAAATTTTGAAATTGAATTTCTATTATGACAAAGTATTAATTATATTTTAAGCGTTTACGTTTTGTGATCCATACAGTATTATTATATAATGCAGGGATTATCTTATACACGTTATAGCTACATAATTCTCCGGAAACGATATACGTTTTGTCCACATGCTTGTGTTATTATTAATAGGAACGTCCCAAATACATACTAAACACAAGGTGTCCAAATTGGATTTCAGTACCTACCTATACATAATGAACACGTGAACTTTTTGTTAATGAAATTATTTGTTTATTTAGGTAATTTAAAAAATATTTTCTGTATGTTCTCATTAATCTTATTTATAATTATAATAAGATTTGGTGTTTAAAATAAATTTTATGTAACAGCCCCTCAAACGACGCTTTTTCAGTACCTACCTACTTTTTAATTAGTTAAATATTATAATCAATAGAACATGCAAATTTAAAGAATAAGAATTGATAGAAAACTTATTAATTATTTATTTACATATTTATTTATATTTTTTTTATTATTTACAGAGCTGGCTCAGGGGCAAATGGAATCTTCACACGTCGACAAGATTTCAGTTCATTTAACGCCCTTCCTCGACACAAACTCAATTCCTACCACATAAAGGTAAGGTTTCTAAAATCAATTAAGCTATGTATTTAAGGATTCTTATATTTTAATGCTTCTTATTAAAGAGGCTATCAACGAATTTATTTATTTAATAATAGTTGTAATCAGGGGCGTCAGCAGAAAACGGGGCAGGGGCACAATATATAAAAAAATACTCCTTCACCCCTCAAAAACTGGTTTATGTTACCGTTATATAAGAACTGAAAAAAATTCATTATCACAAATTTTATTATTGCGTTCCTTTTGGTTATATACAAACCAAGGAGAGGCAACGCTTATTGTTGCATTATCTTACTTTATGCATTTAAGGTTTGCTCCCCGTCCACTGCGGACGTCCATGGTTGTAATGAAAATTTATTTAATAAACATCAAAACCATCTTTCTTGAAATCGATTTTCCACGCTTCCAATATTTTATAGTAAAGTTATAGCAGCCAATAAAATATTCGATTTGTTGCATATATAACCCACTTACGACAATAACTGAACTCGTGAATTTAAAAAGTTAAGAACTCAATTTCCAGTTATGAAATCCTAACATTCGAATACAAGAATATATTAGAAAAGTTCAAGAACATGAAATTGTATTTGTTCTTGTTTTAAAAACAGTCATATCGCTTTTATTGTGAGTTTTAATTGATACCAGCACAGAGCAATATAGGAAAATTAAAATGTTATGGGTTAATTGACAAGAGTTGATAAAATACAATGTATAAAGTTCGTAATTGTTTAGTACAAAAGTTTCTCTGATAAAAGTAAATTTATTCTTTATTTAATTAATTTATGTAACTTAACAATAATTCATTTAATTTGTTTATCGTGTTTTGATATTATTATTACTTTTTATATCTTGTTTTATTTTTAATTATAAATCCCTAATTGTTGAATGTTTTTCAGATCATTATTATGCAATTATCATGTGAAATATAAATTTGTGCATTTATATATATTAATTTAATCTTAAATGGCAGATATTAATATTATGATCGGGTTCTATAAATATTATCTAAAAAAAATTTTTCGTGAAGTAACCTTTGATGATTATAACTGTAGGGTTGGTAACGGACCATTTTCGAAAAGTACATTCCTTTTTGAGAAATCATCTGTCTTGTTTACAAACTGAAACAGGACATATTTTTTCCAATTACTTCTATACAAAATAGACAATATTGTGATCGGTGCTTTCGAGAGTTTTAAAACTGAGTACTTCCGTTACCATATTCGCAAAAAATAGAAAATATATATTTTTAAATATTCTGAAATAAATCTTGTGGTGACGTCATCCTACCAATATCTCACCTCCCCTCCCCCAATTCGGTACTATACATATAAATCTTAAACGAATTATAGGATCTTCACCTTTTTAACAGCGAAAATCCCATAAAAATTGGTTCAGACTCACAAAAAAAATTCTAATAAAAACTATGAAAATGGATCCTATTATCTGTAGATGCATAAACTTAAAAGCCCAAAGTATTTACATTATACACAGTATACTGATCTATACTATAAGTAGGGATGATTGAAAATTTTGAATATCATATTAACCTACTTTAAGAACATGTTTCTATTTTTAAGACTTACAAGGTTTAATAAATTCTTATATAACTTACATTGTATTCTTGTTACTGACTATGAATAATGCAAGCAGCCAATAAAAAATTGCACCAAAATTTGCATGCATTTAAATGTGTATACACAACAATTTACTGTCAAAAGCTTTCGGTTAGTAACAGGAAGAGCGAGTGCTCACGTTTCTATGGCTTTATTGATTGCTAGTTGCGTAGGCAGTGAAGATAAGGGTTCTATCTTTGTCATTTGGGGTGCTCTGTTTAACCATGACCCTCCGTATATTTGTAAGCGTATTGTGGAAGCCTAGGTTCCAATATTATTTTAGTATAATATAAATACCAGGCAGTAATGTTTAGTTTTTTTGTAAACAGTTCTTTGTTATGCATTTTGGATTTTAGGGGTTAATTTATTAGAACTGCTTCCTATATTTCCTTACAGGAATTTATTTTTATCTTTACCTTAAAATTAGATTCTATAATTAAGTTAAATTAAATAGAATATTTGGATCTTTAATCCTAACCGTAAAAAATTAATCAGTTCAAATAAAATAATAATAATTTTTTGTCTAATATGTTATTATTTTTCTTCAAAACATCTACGAGGTCAATATTATCTGTTTTTTAAATGGAAAATTTCTATTGATGATAATTTTGTGAAGGAAAAAGTATTAAATGTATTTGATGCTAGTGTAGACTAAGTACATAACATTGTATATTTTTATGCATATACAATATACATGCATACATTTAACTAATGCTGTTTACTAAAAATGTGACAGATTAAACATTGACTCAATATTTTATCTGTTTATTTGTTATCACGTGACCTTAATAATAATGTTTTTATAGTTTTTATAATCTTGACTGCATATATTATATTATTTGCGAAAAGATATTTTTTTTACAATTAAACCATTATTTTATCTAGACTTCTTTACATTGTTTTTATTACATTTTTAAAGTGTAACCTATTTTTACAATGTATGTATAAATAAATATGTGTGCACATATTATGATATCATCAAGTATTTATATAAAAAATGTTATTAATATAAAGATGTTATCTGTAGTGAGTGACGAAATGTTAATTAAGAAGTCGCGTCCGATATTCAGAAATCAAGAATTATTAAATGAATCTGTTTTAAAAATGATGTTACATTCCTAAAAAAATGTCGAATATTGAATAAAATATTTTTTAAAAGTAAGTATTTTTTTTAAACTTAAAAAATAATCTCAATATACTGGCGCAATATTACCCCAAGAAGAGAGAGTGAAACGTACTGTATATAACAGTCCACCCCTAAAAGCTGTTTGTGTAGGGTAGGTTAGGGTGCTCCGGTAGGTCATGCGCGCAACGCTCTCTGTCTCGCGAGGGGCGGCGAGTTTAGCGGGGCAAGCGACATGCGTCGCGTCACACACCGCGCGTAGGCTCGACACCAGAGGGCCTGCGGCGGATCCCGGCTTTATATGTACCAGGATTTAACGTCATAACCTACCCCAAAGCTGGATAAAATAATTATATGTGTGTCCACGTCTGCGTTGACCGTGGCGCCGTGATGCGGTGTTTTACCGAATTAAAAACCGATGAAAAATTCATTGCTATGTAAATTTGTACGCGGTGTTGGGAGGTAGAACCAGTTGTTTTCCGATTTTTGAGTTGATTATTTATTTTATGATTCGTATGATCTGTGGGTGGAAAAAATCACTTTTTAACTTTTTTTACAGTTGGTTTTAACAATATCTGCCTTTTTGGATCATTTTATGTTCTATTTTACTAAATCAATTAATTAAACTTCATAATCATATTTGTCAATGTAGCATTTTCTTAAGAAATTCTTGAAGTTTTTACAACATAAAACTAACATTTTCAATATTGTATCACGGGTGCCAGATCGAAGTTATCACAAAGCACAAAAACAACATATATTCTAGTGTTATACTAGTAGGTTTAATCACTGAATATTTGAAGATATAGTTCACCGTCTAATTTTAGATATAAAAACCATTTATGTATATATAAAAATATATGGAAAAAAATATTTAATACCAAAAAAGGTTTAAATCACTGATAGTCTGTATGAAAATATTTTAAATTGAAAATGCTATTTTGACGTATTCGGCCAAAAGCAATAAGATATCATTTCCATAAGAACTTTAAGAAATATACTACACGTTGACGTAAAACGAAACATTTATTAGTAAAACTAGAAAAAAAAACATTCAGAAACTCAATTACATTACATTGAAAAAGAAGAAATCACCTTTTTTCGCTTATTTGTAAGCACAATATTTTTTACGATTTCGCATTAAATTTTCACGTGTACATGCATTGCGTCCATTTTTAGCATGTCTACATTAAATCACCCTAACGCCGTTGAAGTCTCCGCCACCGCCGCCGACATTAAAAAGCGATTCCATTATGCATACACATATCAAATACGCAGAAATGTAGTCATTAACTTGTTTTTCATGCACTCTTATCTTTTGTTTTACCTAAATATATTCAAAGGATGAATGAGCATATACAGGCCCGGTAAATTCATTTAAATGTTTTTTTTTGTTAGTTTAAACGTAAATTAAATTATTCCTATCTTAACCTTTAATTGCCTCGAAGAGATTCACAAACTTTTTTGGTTTACGGTGCCATTAATGTAATACCTGCTATGATCGACCCATCAGCGACCTCCCTCTCCATCATGTATTCTTATACCTTTCTCTAACAACAGGGAAATACAACCTGTCGGAAAAGAAGCAAAATATGGAAAAATGAGTTATTTCCCACACCTCCTTTACTTTTTTCAATTTCAATTTTGTACTTAGTATTCTGCCGAGTACACTATGAGAAAGCACTGTACTAACATTTTAAAATCGCATGTGAATGGTTTTAAAAATGAAAAATTGCATATTTCCATTTCAATTTTTGTATCCATATCTTCATTAAAATAAAAGTTAAATAAATACACTTTTTACAAGAACATATTATAAATGGTGCTAAAAAATTTTGTAAAAAATTAGGGCCCAAAAGTTTGTGTTCTTGTACGATGCACCTCCTTCGACCGAGACTGTAAGTACGTGCATTTATGATGCAGGTATTACACGTATGCACGAACACAATTCGAAATTCTGAACATTGTTTCAAAACAGTAACAAATTCGTTTTCCGCACGCAGCCGAGCGAGAGAAACTAAATTTTAGATTTCGCGTAGACAGAACATTTGTGTAGTGTTGCAAAAAATATGTTTGTTTCGGCAGAGATTCAGAATGAAGATTTCTTGTAACCAATAAGTAGTACCTTGAAAAAATGTAAATTCAACTTACAACGGAACCTTTTCTAGTGGTAAAATCGTATCGAGTTTATATTTTGTATATAGATAGTTAGAGGGGATTAGGGGTAGTAAGAATAAAATTAAGTTGCGGTAAAACAGTTTAAGGGGGTGAAATACCCCTATGAAAAAATGCAAAATAATTGTATATTTAAAATTATTCTGAAATTAATTAGATTTTAAAAAAATTATAGTACACAATTTTCATGATTTGTATACTCTTTCGAATGACAATAGTCGAAATTCGAAAAAGTGAAACCGTCATTAATAATAACTTTTTTTAACCAGCCATTTTCTAGACTTACATGCATGCACTAAAAATACTTTTTCTGGATTCTAAAGGTCTTGAAATGTAAATATCCTTCTAAATTGATTACTTTTCAACTATAATCAATACATTTCTGATGAAATAGATAAAATTTTTTGGTGAAATAAGTATTATATATTTGAATTAGGTACTATTGTATAATACAATAAAATTTTATTAATAGAAAAGGTGTTGGTGGGGGTGAACGGTTTCACTTTTTTGAATTTCGGCTATTGACACTCGAATGAGTATAAAAAATCATGAAAATTTTTTAAAATCTTCATTAGTTATTTGAAATATATGATTATTTTGCACATTTTCAAAGGGGTATTTCAGCCCCCTTAACCGTTTTACCGCAGCTAAAATAATTATTTTCTTACTACCCCTGACCCCCTCTAACTATATACAAAATTTGAACTCGATACGATTGTATCACTTGAAAATGTTCCCTTGTTAGTACAGATACTAAAAAAGATTTTTTTATATTCTAAATATCTTATTTTGAACTAAATAAATTAAATGTGAATCACATAAAAATAATTTGGACGTTTTCATTCTTGATCCTAACAGAAAGATATTTATGTATATTTTTTCAATCCACTATTAATTTAAAATAACATTCACATAATATTTGTTGTAGAATGTATTTGAAAATTAAGCCGACAATTTATACTTTTATTGTTCGGTTTAACAAAACAGGTTTTGAACAGTTTTTAGCATAATTTTATAAAATTAACTGCGTTCTACTTTATTAAATTCAAGTTTGTAAAGTGCAAATTAAATAAAAGTATAGTTTTGTATATAAATATTCAACCAAAATTATTACAAAATAACGGATGCTCATTTGAAATGCATTACGTCTAATATAATAAAATTTTATAGAGTAGAATAATAAATAAATGTAGCTCATTTAAACTCAATACCAATTAATATTATACTTCATGAATACATAAATTACTTAATATTGCTATTTTAATGTATTTTGTTTCGACTATACCTACGGCATGGAGGTTTTCATTTCTAAATATATATTCTGAATGTAGTTTTAAAATGACATAGACAGTTTATTGAATTTAAAGTAAGGCACAGGTGTGTTTCGCTGAATTTGCGACCGAATTGTTAATATTAATAACAACGTTTATTTGACAGTTAAATTAAAAGTTCCCAACTATTATCTGAAACGTTTTCAGTTTAATTAATTTATCTTTGATACTACATCATAGTTTAACTGTCATATGGTATTAAAAAAGTAATTAAAATGTTATATTTTCCAATAATGTTTACTATTGAAGTGACTATAAAGAGGGGATTATTGACGAATAGACATCTGTATATAATTTAATTTACAAATTGTATAAATAAGTATGAATAAATAAGGGTTATATACCTAATTTTTAAATGATTATTAAAATTAAAATTTGTGATTATTCCATAACTTATTCGGTGTAACGCCGCGATATTCATAAATTTAATAAAGCTGTTTCTTGAATCCTTGAAAGGAATTGTTAGTGAAATATGCCTAAATATCAATAATAAATATATGCATGCATGTTTTATAGACATATCTACTTCATAAAATATATCCTTTTCAAATAGATCCAAATGCCACGTACAAATATATCATATTTTTCTATAAAAAGATATCAAGTTTTTGTAGAAACGAAACCTCATCCCAACCATATTTCCTTTTACACCACCAGATACAATTGAATCAGACATACTTTCGTATTGTCGCTGTAAGGATAACGTCATGTTTCCTCGGCACAGGAGCATGAGTGGAACCAGGGAGGCGAATAAGACAGACATGAATTCAGCGAACTACCTCTCTAATATGAAATATATTTCAATCGATGTTTTTGTCATAAATGCAACGAGCAGAATCTATCTGCTGTACCCAACTCCTTCCAATTCTTGAAAAATCGCAACCAGATTTTTTTTCTTCACCATTTTTTGTGTTATTTGTTTACTATATTTTATTTTTAGCGTTTCGTCTTTCTGATTTGAGAGACATGAGAAATGAAAGGTTATGTGTGTATTTCGAAATTGAGATTTGTACTTTTCGTTGAGTGATTTTTCTTTTCATTCGGTGCACAGACATGATGAATTTGTACGTTTGCATTTATGGATTTATTTAATTTGTATCGGGAATATACTTACATACACATGTATGTATAATATTTTCTTTTCTTGTTTATGTCTGTTGTCGTTTTTGCTAGATACAGAATAATGTATTTTTCTTTATATTGATAAACCAAGCTTTCCATCAAAATAAAAAGATAAGTTTATATGTATTTATTAATTCTGTTCAAGTAGGTATATAATATTATTATTAAATATATGGAACTTTTTAAGTCTTAATAAATAAGATAAGTTTTACAAGTATCAACATTATAGTACTGTATAATTTGATAAAATAATTATATTGCAATATGATTTAGATAATAAATACTATATATTTAGAAAACAGCAACATTTAAAAATAAAATTATCTTTCTTTTATGCACGTATAAGATTATTTCGTAATAAAAATGTATGAAAAAAATATTACTTAAAATATGTTCTGCATGTAAGTAAAAACATATTAGTTTTTTATATTGTTAGAGTAGGGTTTCAAACTTGGTAAAAATGCTAAGAAGGTGAAAATTATATAGCTACACTTATTTTTTATACGTTACAATTTGAAAAACAAGGGAACATTTTTAATTGTGTACACAAATTATTTAGTATTATGAGACCTATTAAAAGGCATAACTGTTGTACCCTCCAAAAACTTAATTTGGGAGGTATAATGATCAAACTAAATTAACAATAGGGTCTATATCACCCCCAAACCTGCGACCGAGCAAAAATATTAATTTCCACCTTAACATTTTTACTAAATGTCATCAAAATCTAAGTATATCACCTCGGGATGATTCCTTATGAGACCGTAGCACCTTAAGTTATTGTCAATACATGATTCTAAGTTCGTTGATAGATAGAATTATAGAATGGTGTTCTCCTCTTGGTCTGTCACGTAAAAGAGGTGAAAATTTCGATTGTAAAAAATCTAAGACGAGATTTACTTCTTTTCGTCTCGTATTTTATACTATATTTACATAAACTAAATAAGTAGAGTATTAAAGTTACTGTTATAATTGTTATTAATATGAAAATGTAAAAAGAAAAGCTACTTACACAGCTTTTATGAAATCCTCTATTTATAATAAGTTTAAAATATTTTCTTTTATACTGTGTACACAATTCTCGAGACAAATAAAGAAGAAAATATCCGTAAATTCTTTCTTAAACACCAACATGACTTTTCAGAGCTAGATATAAATGGTGTACCGTTTGGAGGGGGTGAGAGGGGGTTTAGTAGAGTGGATTTTATACGAATTAGTATAATGACTCTTTTGTGATATTTTGGATGAAAATGTTAAGCTATAGTTGTATAGTTTTTGCGTAAGTTTCACTTTGGAATCTAAGTCCAGCAAAAGTTATTGCAGTAATTATTGTGATTTATTTTTCGATCCTTTGGAAATAGCGAGGATAATGGTTATTACGATACTGGCATAATAGTTATTTTATACTTCTTTTATTACTTGTTATGCGCCATTTTGTACAGCTTTGTTTATGACCGCTTTGTGTGGATATCATTCGAGGTTTTATATTATTACTGAAAATAATAATAACTGCAGACATATTAGCCCCTCTTTTATATATATAGTTTTTTTTATGTACCGATCGTAAAATAAGTTTTACAAAAAGTTTTAAAAATACCTTTTAAATAATATTTATTGCTTGTGTGTTTTGTTTTTGTTTATTTGTGTATATTAAGAGTAAGCAAAACATTCGCAAAAAAATATTTTTATAACATTATTAACAATGCATAATAATGTAAAAGCGAGATAAACTTTTTTTATATATTTTTATCAAAATGAATATAAAATATTATAGTAAGTATGTAAAACACATGTCAACAATCTTGAATGAAATCAGAACCAGATATTATTTGTTTTATATAATTAGAATTATATCAACTGTCATCAGATATCTCGTATAGCATGTTTGATTTCCAACATATCTCCATTATGTAGTCTGTATGCACATATTCTGACAAGTTTCCTATTATGGAAAACTTGATTAGAGATGTGCATATCCATACAGATAGATACACACACCCATCCACCTACTTTATTTTGTAGATATCATTCATTCATTTACATTTACACACTTATATATGTACGTGTGTGGTTTGTATAAAAGAAGGTCGCAAAAATCGTATTGGAAAATATCAAAATTAAATTTACTTTTATACAAGATAAACTATTAGGGAGACGATAAATAAAATAAAGATTGAATAATTTATATTTATGTACAGGATGTCCAAGATAAGCGTGAAATACATATATGGGATTTTATAAACAGTCCGGTATTATAAAGGAGCTAGCAAACACTTTCAAATGAGATATCATACTTATATGACAGTTCTTTTGGAGTTTGTTGAAGACTTTGACAAGTTTCGCGCACGCGTTGTAGGTAAATACCAACGGTATTAAAACACCACTGTTTTAAACAGTGGTGGTATTATGTCACTGCTCTAAATTCCATAACTAATCCATAGATACTAGTACAGAATTAATACCCCATTTGAAAGTGCTTGCTAGCTAGCAAATTTTGCTAGCTCCTTTATAATACCGGACATAAGAAATACAGATTTGGTTAAATGAGATGAATTATTTGTAAGAAAGGGGTGAGTATTACTACATAAAAAAATGTCGAATAACTAAATATTAGTGATTAAACAAAAATCACAATAACAACAATCAAAATAACAAATGAATATTTGAAAACAATAAACCATTACAAAAAAAAATGTTCTTACCTTTTTTCAATAATAAGTTTGACAAGTTACATATCGTTATTGTAGAATAAAAAATACGTTCAAATATGCTATAGCCAACTTATTGTTTGTGGCCCATAAGAAAAACTAAAGTAAGATATAAAAATTCTAATTACACCAATAAATTCTACATAAAAAGTGCTTTAAGAAATCTCAAACAAAAAGTACCTACCTACATTGACAAAAAATTATAGCCATTTAAAGAAATTCAGAATTTTCAGATTTTTAGTATACCGCCTAACCCACATAGAATTATTAATAATTTTTGATGTAGTAATATTCATTCACACTTTTCTTATAAATATTTCATCTCATTTAATCAAAGTTGTATTTCTTACCGTTTAGGATTTCCCCGTGCATTTCACGCTTATCTTGAACAGCCTGTATATATTGCATTATGGAGTATTTTAATTGCCAATTTTTATTGCATTATCTAAAAGTATGATACATGTTATTGCTGTGTTTATCCTTTTTTGGAACTTGTGCCTTGATTGATATCGTGTTACAGTAAAAAAATACCACTATGATCAGTTCAGTAGTACGTGTTTAATGTCACTGCTCAGCTTTTTGATGGAAAGTGATATGTTTAGCTTGAACTAATTCTAGCCTTTCTAACAGAGAGTGTTCCACAAAATCGGTTCAATATTTTTTTAATATCATACTTGGAATAAACAAACAAACAAACAAAAATTAAAAAACAACCAGTCTTACAGATTGACTCATAAACGAAGCGATTTTAAATACTTAAGACATGTAGGAATAATATATTCCTTTTAATATTAAGATTTAAACGCATAGAAATGCAATCAATATTATTACAGATATATATTATTAGAATGTATGTGAATGAGAGAGAAAGAAGTTGTAGGTGCAGAGGCTTTACAGTTACCTCATATTGTAATATGTGACTCACAGATATGAAGGCGAAGATTATCTGGTGTGTTTGCTCGTGATCGCTGTTTTGTGTTGTGCAGCAAAAATGAGAAACAAAACACATACTGCGCGAGTTCACTTGATATTAAAATAGAAAATTTAATTTTCAAAGCATTTTTCAAATCATATGAGATTGCGAAGACGATTATTGCAGTTGACGTCATACGAAGACTCGCATGCAAAAACAATATAATTGTAAATTTTAAAAGATATGTAGTAACATATAACAATATCTGTATTATTAATATAAATATTAATAACTCAGTTTTTTATTCCTTGCTGTGTACTGATGTAGGTAGTCTTTTTGAAAATAAGTACAAAAAACCATTATGTTACAAAAACGTTAAATTACGTGCATTTATTCTAGAATACGGTTCGCGGCCCAAAGCTTGTAATTGATTTTATTAAAATAATAAAAAGGATTCTTAAAATTATAAAAAAAATTTAAATAGCAAATTGTAAAATATAAACAGTTTCCCTAATTTCAGCATTTTATAATAATGACTAAATATGTTGTTTTTTTTTTATAAATTCATTAAAGAAAATATAAATGCAAACTTTTAATGAGTTACCTATTAAATATAAACTTATATCAAAGTTATTAAACAATGAAAATCGCGCGTAATTAATTTAGTATTAAGTTCGTTACACCTGATAGAATTTCTAAATTTGAAATCAATTAAATTTTGAAAATAAATAAATAAAATACTAAACAAAAGGTGCATACAGTTATTTTCAGTGAAATTACACTCAATGTAGTGAAATAAAACTCTACAAAAAAAACAATGCATACATTACAAAATAAAATACAATTTAATTCATGATATGCATGGCTAATGTGTTTTACAGTTTGCTTTTTGAACAATGAGGATTTTGACTTCGTTTGTACATAAATTGCATAGATATTTTTTTCGTGTTCTATCCCGACATTTCAGTTGGAGCATTGCATGCAGACTCGGCATTACAGCCTAGCAATTGAAAAACGAATACACTTTTATTTGTTTTTATTTTGCACTATTATAATCATAAAACTGTGATTGGTATATTTTTAAATTTCGATAGATAGTGGAATAGTTTGTGTAGTTGATGAATGTGATAGTTCATTTACAATAGCTAAGATTCTGACAGCATGCCAGAGCACAAATATTCGATTAATTGTATAAAGTTTGAATACTTCGTGTTTAGCAATGTTGATATATGAACATAATTTAGTTTAGACACGTATGTGAGTATTCTGAGTATATATAACTGTGCAAGTGAAATTATACATATGTATATTTTAGTTACACAGATATTTAGCTATGCTACATAGTGCAGTTGTATTTTCTGTGTATTTGAATTAGTGCGAGATATAAAAAAATACCATCTACCTGTGCCTCACATGAACATTGATAATAAATAATTAAAAACTGAAGGACTCCTCGTGTTATTTTATTTCGTTTGATATCATTTCCACAAACAGCTAGCTACTCTCATATC
Source organism: Sialis fuliginosa (assembly GCA_961205875.1). Classification (NCBI taxonomy): domain Eukaryota; kingdom Metazoa; phylum Arthropoda; class Insecta; order Megaloptera; family Sialidae; genus Sialis; species Sialis fuliginosa. Next base: position 18,166,273 of record OY540812.1, read on the forward strand.
TCTGAAATTTGAACTTAAAGTCTTTGTAACTGGAAAATTATGGTGTTCCGGACATTGCGCCAATGGGAGAGTTTTGTTTGATAAGTTAAGAGCTGTAATATATCAAAATTTTAGAAAAATTAACTGAAACCACTTTTCCATAAGGAAAATGCGGGGTAATTTCTGTAAAAAATTACAACTTTGGATATAAAATATTCTCTTATAATAAAAGAATTTTGACAAGACGAAGGTAACTTTGTAAAAATTAAAAGTGATCCCATTTTGTGTATTTTTAAGCCAGTCTCATTTCAATTGACGCATTTATTTTATTTATTAAAAAATATAAAATAAATTTTTATTTATTAAATTTAGTCAAACAATACTTATTAATCTTGGTACAAGAAATGTAAGATAATATGTGTTTTTCTTTGATCATGACAAATAACATAAAAAAATTTATCACCGATCATAAAAAAACTTTAAAAAAATCAAGTTCTCATTTTTCTTCGAAGAAAAATATTATAACCCAAACAAAACAATAACACTTATGTAAACAAATTTTATATATTTTACATAAAATTTACAAAGTTTATATAACGTAAACATTCAATTAGTTTTTTTCCATGAAGCTCACAAAGTTTCTTAGAATCAAGTTCAAAGTTCCATCATTAGGTTTGAGATCAGCAAAACAATGTGCATATGCATCTAATGAGCAAATGAAACGTATATCAAATCTATATTATTAAAGTTTGAAAAGCCGTGAACATTGATGTGTGCAATGTTAGTTGTAGACACGTTTCACATGGGTATTTGTTGTTTGCAGTGAATCATATTGTTACTCGTTGTTTCCAGGGTTTTGATTTCATTTGTATGAACAACTTGTGATTGTTGTTCGAGTAGATTACATTGTTCGTCTTCAATATGGTTTATTTATGTATACATTTGTTTATAGAAACAGTACTGTAATACACAGTACTGCATTTAATGTTAAGGTAGTTGAACAGGTTTTTACACATTTCAATAATAGATTAATTAAATGCGGATCTCTGAAAGTCAGGAATTAATCAGGAATATTAAGGAAATATCATATATTTTGTATGTGTTCTTCATTTGTTTGTTTATATGTTTTACTAGAATTTCTTCGTGAATGCACACTCGACTGGATCTTTAAAAATGGAAGCAGCAGTGATGGTTTAATTACATCAACATGTAATTAATAAAATGGATTATATTATTACCGTAGAGCCTTCAAATTTATATTTATATAAAAATAAAACCGCACTAATTTTTAAATTTCATTCTTTTAAATATTTTAATACTTAACAACTTGCACTCATTGTCAGTAATATTCAACTGACGTAAATGTTTTCTTGATATTTTTTTTGTAAAATCAAGTCAGTGTGAAGCGTCCCCAATGGCGGCATACACCTAAGTGTACGTACACAAAAGTCTCGTGCAAACCGAGGCAGAAACCTTACTTACTAAAATACACTGGTAACAACGACGTAGGAAACACGGATAAAGTTTCCTGTTGGAATAACTTTGAAACAATAAAACCGCGTGCCGTATTTAGAATACGAGGCTTGAATTGTAATGAACTAACATATCATATTATATCTATCCACCTACGTTAGTACACACACACACATACATATAAATATTTGTATATTTATAAATATATACATTCTCATAAGTACCACTCTAAAATTTTTACATTTTTTGCCAAGAATGTAATATAATTTTGTATCTTAACAATAAATATTATTGAAACGGAATGTTAAAGAAACAAATTCGAGAAATAGTTGGTTTCGTTTATATTTATTTCTTCCTTATATGAAGACATAAAAAATAAATAAAAGCACATACACATTATAAAATACGGTAGCTATTAAATTACATAACATTTCTTTCACAGTCCCAATCTGAGGATCGTTTATCATGGTATTTCGTTAAGATTTAATGTTTCATATAAAACTAATAATTTTTATATTAACGATGTCGCATTCCCTTTACGTCGACGTATACGATATTGCTAACTATCTTGTTGTATCAATTTCTCTATGTAATACTAATAAACATTTACTATGTCGTTATTTTATATTTTATCGTTTTCACAGTCGAATTCTCCTGCTACTTTTTTCTAGATTATGTGGTATTATATTATATTATGATACGTTTAACATTTATTACAAATTGGTTAATAACCATTCTAGGTATTAGGTATTATAAGTTTAACCAAGCATATTCTGTACAAAATATTTATATTATTTGATTCTAGAAAAAAAAACTGGAGTGCTTTTTTTAATCAAAATCAAATCAATCAATATATAAATGTGTAGCCAATAAAATATTTTATATTTTTATATTTTAATCATCGTATTATAGGAAATACAAACAATTTTTAATTTTTTGTGTCATGTATTAAGAAAAAAAGATTTCGTTAATAAAATGTATAAAAATGAAATAAATAGAAATTCTTTGCAATTAATTGAGTTGGTTTCTTTGTCTTCTGAACAATCCATAAAGCATGGATAATCCATTATCCGTACTACAGCGTTGCAAATCTGTAATTTAATTTGGGTAATTTATTATTTAGGATACAAACATATTCAGTACTGCTGTTGATAAGCATACACGCCTGTACATATTATGTATAGTAATATAATTTTATTGATTGTTTGCATTTGGACAGAACATTATTTTAAATTCGTATAAATTGAAATTTATTAATTAAATATTAATAGTAAAATCACGTTGTGTTTATTAAATTAATATAACATTCGTTTACATAATTATCAATTATATTAATTTAGTTTGAGGGATATGATTTAATTTTATTGGGTTTGCTATATTGTATTACAATACACACAATATTTTTTTTAATAATAATGTAGGTAGTACCTATAGTTATCAAAAAAAATGAAAATTTACTTTGACTCCTGTGAATAAGTTGCATTTGAAACAAATTGTAAATATACAAAAAAAAATTGCAACTGAAATAAAATACTACGGAATTTTAAACATTTAAATAAGATATAATATAAAATAGCCGATTATTAAACCAAATATTCGACGCATCTCTTATGCCAAATTGTATCTAATTTTTTACTTTTAATTATTAACAATGTAAAAATTCATTTAGTATTGGTACATGTATGTGTTCTGCATATAATTTAAAAATTAAATTTTTTCGAAATCAAATTTTTTTTATTGAAAAAAAATACGGATAGTTTAAAACTAAAGGGATGGTAGCCGAAAAACCTTAATTAATGGAATAATTTTCAAATAAAATTTATCTTACCCATCAAATACAAATCCCCTAACCATAAGACTCTGATGATGATAGCATTGCTATTGAAACACGTGTAAGTCTAAACTCTTACAATTTTTATGGTTAGGGGATTTGTATTTGATAAGTCATAACCATAGTTTTTGTCTGTTGTTTGTTATCTTACCCATATTATTTTAGTAATTTATTTAGTTACACTTTTTACCCAATATACCTCAAAAAATTAAAATAAACTACTGCATCGATACAAATTACCTCATCTAGTTAAATTTAAACAAAAAATATGTAATCACATCACCATTACCGCCCGTTATCAAACAGATATCTAATTTTTCACCCCCGACCAGCGTGTCTGTGTTCGGAGTCGCGGGAGGTTTTTATGTCTTCTACAGGCACTTATCATTAAACACAAATGCTTCGTTTCCCGTAGATTGCAGAAGCACTGAATGTTATATCGCGTTGTTATATAACTAGTTATGTCATCATGTTAACAGCACTTTTAACCGAAACGTATACATACATTGTCAGTAGTTTGAATGTACAGTGTGTTCTGAAAGTGATTCGTTATTTTGTTTAGGTATATGTACTAAATGAGTAGTGCAGTTGCCAAAAGACTTTAGTACATTTTTTTATCGATTCGTTGATTTTTATGTTGGAATATTGGAATATAAACTTGATTAGTGAAGTATTTTTCAGAAAATAGTAGATTAAAAATATTTACTTTTTTTTAGAATAAATCGATTTGGTTTCTGAATGATTCATATATGTATTTTTAAAGCATTTCTAGTTCAGGAATGGGGAATTTACCTTTTTCACATATCAATTCGATTTTCTGTATATACCTATTTGAAAATACCTTCATTTGTATATTTATTACATAAAATACGAATATGAATATGAAACTAAATTGATATTTTTTGTAACAATAATTTATATTGAGTTATTGTTAATGTTGTCCAATGGCAATACGTGTAAACGAATTTGAAATACTCTATTTCAGTTCAAGATTAAAAATATAAAACTCTTGGATTTCATAATTGCATTTCAATTTTAATTTTTTTATTTTCTTCACTGGAAGGATTCTCAGCTTATGTAGAATTTTCATTATCATTCGAATATATAAGTTTACTTAATCTCTAAGAATATACTAAACCTATCTTTAAATCAGGGCCGTAACTACCACCGGGGCAGTACGTAAAAATTGGGGTCAGCAAGATAGAGGAACAAAAAATAAAAATGTCATTAAAATTAAAATTAGTAATAAGTGTAAAATTCAAGTTGGCAACGAAAAAAGGAGGTCTTTTTTTCATATACTGGGGGGCCCTCGCGACACTTACTGCCCCAGGGCTCCAGAGCCTCTAGTTACGGCTCCGCTTTAAATTTATAATTTGCAGCCTAAAACTATTAAGCAAAAAATGGTCTTAATTGCAAAATATTTTCTTATGCCTGCTCCAGTTGAATTTAATAATAATTGCTAATTAAATTTTCTGAGTAATCTATTTTCTACTAATTAAAATTTTATTTGTTTCAGGTAAGATTTTTCAAACGTGTAAAAATAATGTATGTATAATTTTTTCTTTATCTACGTTACATAATACATAAAAATAATACTAATTATGGTATTTGTATCTTGAATACAACAAAATCTATAAAACATAATAAAAAGATTTACTTCTGTACTCATATCTCTAATCATTAATTGCTTAAGTATCAATTTAAAAAAACCATTTGCCTTGAAGATAAATAAGAAGTTAATATCCAATCCAACAATACTGTTATTTTTATTTATTATCTGGCTTTTGCTAATTAGTTTCATTTTTTTCACGTGGGCTTTAATAAGTCGTCGACACAAATCGCCTGAAAACAATAGAGCGATGCCAATTTTGCAAGTATTTATTTCATTACTATTGGTAATAGGTACAAATAAGTGTAATAATAAATAGGACTTAAACGTTTTAAAAACCTACGCTATTAGAAAATTACAATTCAAAATGAAATATACGTTATAATGAAGTTTCTATTAGGCCAGTAACGGTATAAGAAATTCGTTAAAGATACACTTTTTTGCACTGACCTTATATGTAAGTTGTCTGTATAATTTTAGGTCGGTAGAAAGTTATAATAGATATACATAAATCAAGAAGTGCATACGCCTAATCATTCAAAAAATGGTCAAGTTTTTTTTCATAATATTTACTGTGGGATTCATACCTTTGTGTTAATCTAAACATATTCCTAAACTATGGGAGAAACTATCTGTCTGTAAAGTACTCTATAAAAAAACCTATACTCTTTATATGGATCTATAACCTCAAATAATTCTTTTAGCACAATTTTATAATCATCGTAAACTGTTGTTAGAACTAGGGCATACAAACCGGTTTTAACCGAAACCGGTTAACCGGTTTTTTGTTAAAATTTACCAAAACAAAAAAACCGGGTTTTTCCCGAAAAACCGAAAGTCAATTATATATATATATTTTTGTTTCTTTAAATGACAAATAATTTTATTTTTTTACTGTTATTCATGAAGTATTTATGTTGTGAGTTTATTTAAATTAAAAAAAGGTGACATCTATAAACTAACGCGCAATGTGTAAATAAAAATATTATAGCGGAGTAAATGGAATTAGAGGGTTATTCGTGAAGTGTATAATAATATGTTAATAAAGGAGATTATACCATTTCAAGTTCAAATTTAGACTAATCAATTTGAGATTGGGAATTGTAAATTCCACATTTGAGATGAAAATAAATAAATAATTTATTTCAATATAATATAATGTATTATAATACAAAATATATTTGCTATAGCTGCAATTATGGCCTCCACATACTATCACGAACCCCCAGATTGGAATTGTTGGCGGACGCCATAAGAAATTTTTTCTTTGCCAGGCTTTTTTTCGGCCATTCAATTAATAATTTAAATACGTAAATATACTATTCACTGACTTATTTTTAGGCTAGAGCCGTGCCCCCCCCCCCCCCACCAACGAACTCATATAGAAGCCACTGTTGCAATTATTATTTAACTTATTATTGTTACAAATATTAATTAATTAAGTTAACATATATTAAAAAAAAATTATTTCTTAGTTTTATTTAAAATCAGGCCCTCAATTATTTACTATTGTCCAAATTAACAAATCATAATTAATGTATCATATATGTATATTATATATCATGAGTGACATATCGGATATAATTAACAATAATTTTCGTGATATTTTCTCGTACAATATTTTTTAGCTACCGTAATCGAAACTCAGTTTGAGTCATATTTACTGTCTTCACCTATAGATCACTTTTAAACTAACTTTACTAATTAATAGTTCCCAATTTGAAATTGATAAGTCTCAATTTGAAATTAATTATTTACAGTTTGAAATTGAATAGTCTTAATTTTGAAATTGATTATTCCCAATTTAAAATTGAATAGTCTCAATTTGAACTTGAAAAGGTATAGTTAAATAAGTTTTAATTTATTAATATTAATTTATTATTTTATTTAAATAGTTTAAAACATTTTTTAAACTTTATTGAAAAACCCGACTAAAAACCGGTTACCGGTTTTTCACTTTATGAAAAACCGAAAACCGGGTTTTGTAATTTTTTCGGGTTTTTGTATGCCCTAAGTTAGAACCACTTCACTGTATAGAAAAAAAAATGGTAATAAAATCCATCTTTATTTCATTTTTCCAGTTACGGTAACACCCTATAGTATATATCTAAGGTAAATATACTATATAATCGAATCAAACTTATGTAAGAGGTAATCCATTATATAACTTTATAACTACGAAATAAAGTTAAACAAAGCAGCATAACCACATCTCGAATATGTATAATAGCGATATTACCAATCTATAAGTACTCATAACAATTAAGTACCTTATTAAATTAAACTGGAAAGGAAGAAAGACGTCTGGGTTTGCAAGTCGACAGTTCTGCAACTCTCAGAGCAAATATACCAGTGGCGGGTTAACATGTATTTGAAAATTATCATTTTTATTTATTTATTAAGTAAAAAAAAATACAAATTCTAAATAAAAATGTAACTTCTTTTTAACTTTACAGCAAAAAACAAACTTTGCTAAAATTTAACATTTATTGTTTTGTGTCTTTGATCGATACCGATATTCAAAATCTTAAAATCTTAAAAAATTTCAAAAATTGTTCAAAATATAAAAATAAAAAACGATGGATTACCATTTTGGGACGTATCTTATTCAGTGATGAAAAAAAGTAAAAGAACATGAGTTTTCAGGGTTCTACTTATTGGCCTGGGCACCATGAAAATGATAAATTAAGTAAAATAATCGAATGTACAAAATATATCTAATGATTTTTAATTTTAATGAGGCTTGTATGTACATTTTTTGTTGGTTTTCGCCAACTGCACAAAACTAAAAGCTACCATAGTTAGTTAGTTACTATAGTTGAAGAACACTTAGAAATAATATACATTGATTGATCAGCTTCAAGTTTTATGCTGGTGCATTCGTTTACGCTTCTTTGTTTAGTCTAGAAACTTTCTGGGAACTTTTGTAATTTTAAATTAGTTATGTATTTCTTATTATGAAGGTATCTTAAAAATCAAGGGCGGTTTCAGATAATATTAATCAAACTAAAGCGTTTTTCACTAATTCCGATATTTATGAACTTTTAAAAAATATTCAAGCATTCAAATGTAATTCTGGTATATTATAAAGCTGCACGAACTTCGATACCATTAATTTAATCGATTCAATATTTAAACACCTAATCTTTTATTTGGCTTCGGTATGTTCCAGTTCCAATAATAACGATGAATCAAAAGCTTCACGGAAATGTTCTGACACAATATAATATATTACGTGGACGACAAAAATGTGTCATTGTGTTTTACCCTACATTTTTCCTATCGGGGTAAAACTGGATACGGAAATTCTCGTATTTCTTGCGTGAGCTTAACAAAATCTCCCCCATGACTCACGCGTTCGCTAGCGACGAGTCAATATGTGTAACGAACGGTATTACATTTACGTGGCTAGGGTTTTATATATTTGGAATATAATATACTTATTAAAATGAATTTTAAGTATTCATTTCCGCATTATTTTTAATATAAATATTTGAAACATTTTTAATAAAAAATCTATACTATATTATAAAGAATTGTTTGTCCTCGATAATCTCAAAAACCATTTGACCGATTTTAATGAATCGTTCACTAAATTATTTCATGGAATACCAAAGTAACGTAGGTTATCTCATCGGAAAGCTTATCAGTAGAAAAAAAATGTTAAAAAAGAGATCATTTATGTCGCGGTTAAATTATATATTAAAACATTGTATGGTTAGGTAGGGTGACATTCTAATGTCGTGTTTAGACCAAAAAGACAAAACAGCAACGGTGTTATTAAAATACTTCATATTTAAAAATGTGTAGGGTTTGTGGCTATTTTGTCAAAAAAACACCCGTGTTGCTATTTTGTCTTTCTAGTCTAAACATGGTTGAGAATCCACCCGGCCTACGCCGGTTAACTCAGCTAGTAAATTATTAAAGTATGTAGCACACACTTAAACGATCTAAAAAATTTAAGGGAAAAGAATAGCCACTAATATTATATTTTCTGTTTAAATTATTATAATAAAAAATAGGTTTATGTTACTAAATAACTTAGAACGTTGAGAGATAATTTGTATAATCTTCAAATTTCGTGACTTGACAAACTATTATTCTGCACTTATCATTAAAAGTAATGAAGTAATTTATACTTCATCATCTGTAAAGAAAAAACTTCATATTCAATAACGATTATTATAAGAAAATGTTTTACATTCCACAACCCTAGTTTTTCACTACAGTTACGTTTGAAAATGAGTCATAAGATTCGATTATAACATACCTATACACATAAAATAGAATAATTTATACTAAAACAAGACGTAAGAATCACGTGATTGTGTTTTGTTTCTCAGAATTGATTATTTAAATTATATTCTACGTTCGAGATATACTCTGTTTTAAATTTATAATTAGTTACAGTAGGTACATCTTGTGTAAATAAATAGCACTTTTAAAATATGGTTCATTTTTCAAGTATTAGTGATGTATTACAAATAAATAAATAAACATAAAATTTCTTATAATAATATAAGGTACTAGCACCAATCTTGGATATGATTCCAGTAATAGGTATATTTTAATTAAACGTACTGAATTAGAAATATTTCTTGATATTTGATTACTACCATTTTTGAATATTAATCTATATACATTTAACTGTCTTACAGCATGATTTGATGTCAATCGGCCAATAGGTGTCAAAATGGAGGTCATTTAAACTAATTGTTAGTATAATTTATTTAGTAATTATTATATTATCATAACAAATGCTTTACATTGTTTCAAATTTGACGATTCTTTTTTTTATATATTTTGTGTCGTAGTACTTATCGTTAATCATTAGCAAGTGTCCATCACTGCGTGCTCATTACTGGTTTTACTTTATCCAGTACTAGAGAAAAAACATATACAAAATAAAAGACTATAATTGAAAAAACAAACTATATTTGCGGACTTTGGTAACTAAATTGATTATATTAAGAGTTACTTGTTTTATTAGTAACATGAGTTCATGAGAATTACGAAAAAAAATGCTCGTCGATCACAAAAACAGTAAAGCCATAACTGGTGCCAGTACCTTATTCAATTATTTAATTAAACGCATAATAATCCCAAATATTTTTTGATATGTATGGATTTTTTTTAATTTTATGTGATGTTTAATTTGTGTTTATGAAATAATCCATTAAGCTTCTCTATATTCCTAAATAAAAATAATTGCTTTGATCGTTTCATTTCTGTTGATATGTAAATGGGACATCCATATGATGTATCTTCAATGTATTTCAAATTATTCCCAATCAATCAACATCACGATAATATGATTTCAATGTTGTATTTTTTTATGTTATGTTTTTCTCGTAATTTGTCCATTATAAGCTAAATGGTCCTTTTTATTAAGTAAAAAAAAATATCGAAAAAGGATATATTTTTATTTTTAATTCTGTACTTTCAATAATTGAGTTAAATTTTGTGACGTATATATTTTTCGTTCATTGGTGGCAATTTAACATTACCTATATAGAAAATATATGTTGAATGACAATCTATAATCATTTTTTTAATTTGAAAAATTTTTAGTGGAATTTGGCAGATGATATTGAATAAAATTCAAATTGGTGCATTTTTACAGAAGTTATCATATGAACAAAAAAATTTCTACGGGCAGACAAACATACACACAGCCACCATGCAACAACACACTTTTCTTTACGTTTTAAAGATAGTCAAACCAAAATCTGACCTTATGACAATACTTTCATTTATTTTGGAACATGAAAATAAAATCTATTGCCAATATTTTTGACACATTACATAGGACACATTAAATGCACATATTCAAAACAACACATATGAACTATTAACTACTATATTTATGATCGAATACATGATATATATAATAAAACATATATATTAAACTATCCAGGGTTCAATAAACTATTTATTTATATACATGATGAAACTTACTTATCAAATACCTATACGTACATAACACACCAGTAAATTTTGTCGTTTTACCTGTGTTCAACAAAGGTCAAGAGGTTTTCCGAGAGCTCTTCGTCTCCGACTAGATTTGACAAAAACCTTGTCCAATGACGTGCGTCTTCACTCGAGGGCCCCATTAGTTCCTTTCAACCCCCTCCCCAAACACCAACACTCACTCTCCCGAATGCTGCTATCGTCTACGTTGTACTTGAATAACGATTTGTCTCAACTATGATATTATTTATATGCAATTATGTTAATTGATGTAGTTTTTGTAAAAAGGTTTTTAGCTCTCTGTGTGCATTATTTGCATTTAGAATTTGTAAATTGCAATTAAGTATTTCTGTGTTTGATCGTTTTCTCGAAATTAATTAATTTACATTCTTGTTTGGTTTTATTTAAAGTTCTCTGAAATGTACTTATTAAAAAACAAAATAACTAAATACTTAAAGTATGTTTTTATGCATTTATAAAATTATATTACTGCTTTATAAAGGAAATTAATAACAGATTATATTTTTTTACTTCTATACAATGTTTTTGTTAACCAGTTAGTCTCTTTTTATATACATACATCATATTGTACTAGCCTTTTCCCGCGGCTTCGCCCGCGTATATACAGAAACTGGTAAATGCCTGTACGACCAACTGCTCTTTGTTTTATCACTAATTTGAGACCGTGTAACAATGAAATGCCGCTAAAATCGGCTTACTACTAATTCACTAATACTTAGCCCCCCAACGGAGTTACATAATGATATCTAACCTAATCTATTTCAAGAGCTTTAAGCTTTCTAGTAGTGAAAATTCCATCAAAAATTTTTACAGAACAGAGGTAAACAAAATTTTGAGAACTATCAAAATGGATTATCCATTCCAGCCCTGGATTTTTATTAAGCAAAATAAAATATTTTTTGCATTCATTTTTCATTGAAGTACCTGCAGAAACATCCTCATAAATTTTTTTAAGTGTAAAAACTAGGAAATCATACGTTTTTAAGATAAAAATAAATAAAAACAAATATATTTTTCATTTATTTAAACGACATATTTTATAAAAAATAAATTACAGACCAATTTATTTAAGATAAAAGCATACTGCATATATCCGATGGCAAATGCCACCGCCAGGACCGAAAGGTTATACAGAGCCTGTAAAACGTTGCACATACCTCAAAAAACCATCATATTTGTCTATACAATATTTATACGCTTTCGATAAGCAACTCAAGAAATTATAAAAATGTACACCTCTAGTTTCGAGTGATACATTTTTCACAAGCATTACAAATTTAGTGAATTTGCAACCGCCTGTATTTGGCTGTCTATCCACTCAAAACTCATGTAAGCATAATTCAATGTGATTGTCCACACAAATACTTTGATGTTGTCATCTGAACCCCTTCTGGTTTCGAAATTTGATTTGAATATACGAGTACTACAGAATTGACTGTTTTAATGGCAGGTGTTTAGGAGCCCTCCATTCAAATATATCAATTTAAAAAAATTAAAGTTGATGCGCTCGTTTGTTTTTTGAAACTCATTCAATTTTAGTTCCATTTAGTTAATGAGCTTTTAACGTTGGTTTTATTGTTATTTAGAAGATGGATTTTGGTGAGTGTTATTGTTGATATTTATTAAACGCATTGTTTAATGGTCTCGTGCATGAAAAAATCAACCAGCCTGTTTAAAACGTCCACCCTATCTGAATGAAATCTGATTATGATGTATTTTTTCGCTATTTGAACTCTTTTTTTGGTATTTGATGCGTATAATTTTTTTGTCTGGTTGAAATGTTATATATTTATAGGGAATATTGTTCATATAATTTTGGTACTTCTGTTTTAAATATACATGCTAATATTATTTATAATTATAATAATAATTATTATTATTGTTCCGTTCTGAAAAAAAGAAACTATATTGTATCGGGTTTCCTTCTAAATTCTGAACCATTTGACCTATAAAATATAAACCTCAAAAATATAGATATTAAATTTGGAGTAATCTTTTTTCTTATGAACGATTTAACAAGTACGTGAATCTCAGCTTTTTTTTCTAAAAATATAAAATCCTATAAATTCCAAATGATTTTCGGATTCTGCGTGTATGCTGCATTATTTTACAAGAATCAACGTGAATTATTCGTATATTAATTAATTAATATTTATTCTACCACAGTTCATACGTAAATGTTAAATACATTTTTCATTAAAGATATATGTATGTAAAATATACATTTTTTTTTCCATAAAAATTAATAAAAGAACCCTGCCTGATTTAAAAAGTCAGTCCAAAATTGTTTTTTAAGTTTCATTTATGCTTGTGAATAAAGTACTAGCATTAAAAATACCATAGTTAGTTTCACAATTATATTATTCAAAATGAATTAATAAAAAAGCGAATATGGTGTTATTAAATTACGTTGAATCACCCGTATTAAATAATATAATTCGATAATAATATAGAATTTAAATTATCCAACAATGTTATTACAAACATATAAAAAATAATACGATCTATAAATAGAAAATTTTAATAACACTCCAATGTCAAAATGGTATTGTCTGAAGTGTAAGATTGGACCAACCCAAAGTTGCCAAGAAGATAATCAAAAGATTTAAATATTAATACCTTCTTTCAGTTGGGAGTGGTTCATTTCCTTAAAGTGTGCAATTATTTATGGAAATTTAATCGTCTTAGTTTTTGACATTGATGACATATTATTTTGTTTCAAATTAACTTATTGTTAACTTTGTTAGTATTCCAGAAATTGATTATATTATACTGAATAAAAGTACTTTTAAAGTAGGTGGTATCATATATTAATAATTTAATATATTAATCTTTTTTTTTTTAATTATCTTTGAGGAATGTGAAAAAAATTCTGGATTTTTTTTATTTGAAAATTTTGCAACTTTTTATTTATAAAAAATATATAAAATAATAACATTTTAGTAACTAATAACTGATATTAAATTTTATATAAATGATAAAGAAATCCCAAGACAAAATAACAATAACTACAAGACGAAAAAATATTAAATAATTGACGTAGCGTTACCTACCAACCACCTAGTAGTAGTGAGAGATTTCTTGTAAACTTGTTTAATTAGTAAAGCAACGTTTCTGACTTAATTAAACATGATGAGGTAATTGGAAGAGTGCAGACTGTTATGACGAATAAAATTCATAGCAGCATTTATTATTATTAATTAATATAATGTGCAAAGTTTTATAAGGTGCTATGAATGGAAATTTGCATTCGCCTTGAAAAATTATATCATGTAGATTGTAGAAGCTTTACTTTCTTATAAAATATTTACATTCATGAGAACTTCAATAAACAAGTAAGTAAATATTTTATTATAAAACATTGTTTTTTCGAGGACGAATCCGCAACTTGTATAAATTCCCAGTAGAATAAATTGTTAAATTTATTATTTACTTATTAATTTGATTATGTAATATCAATAACCTTCTGCCAAGAGTCTTGGATTCTGGGTATAAGCTGTATTCCAGAAGCCGAGATTCACTTCAATATCACCGCGGAAACCTTGAATCTTACATTGATATTCTAATTGTAAGTATCAGATATTCTTATAAATATATATATACAAAGGAAACACAATTTAATCTTAATACAGCCCTATTGAATGTCAAATAGATAAACATGTACAAAAAATATAAAACAGAAAGCTAAAATCGCATGCAAGAAAATTTATTGTTATCAATTCCGATACGAGTTTCCAGTTTCAATAAAACTCATAAACCAGATAAAACTGTATGAAATCAAATTACAATTTTCCATTAACTGATAATTTGTAATACATATGATATTAAATACAACGGTCACGTACGAAAAACAAATAAATAAATGAACCATTGAAAGTATTGGTCTGAAAAGGACGAGAAATATCGATAGTATAAATTGTCGCGGGATTCAAACCATAAACAAGTCGCTACTACTGCAGATAGATAAATAAAAAGAAGGAATCCAATTGATACACTGGTATCATATCCTTCGATGTGGCTCGTAAAATAAGATATCCTTTGAATTATGCACATAAAACAATATGTGGCGAGTCGCGTGAAAAGTCTTAAACTGTAACGTTGGGTTTCAAATTGATTATCGATATTTGGTTATTCTTGACTCCTGGATACATAACGTGCCTTATTTGTTTTTAGGATTTCACGATGAGACGAGACTTTTTGATCTCGATCCATATGAGATGATATACTTTGTATGATACGAGGCCGAGACAATATTACTGTACTTAAAGTCGCGTCGAGAATCTCTTTATTTACGGATATTAATAATTAGTATTTCAACATGATGCTATGTCCTTGATAACAGAAAGACACAATGTAAACAATAAACTGAGAAATTAAAAAAAAAAAATTTCAACGAGATATTCACGCGTAAGTAAAAAAGTAATTTTTCCCATGTTAATCAAATGGGGAAAAGACTCGGTTTGCGCCGTCCACAGGTTTGATCTATGAATCTGAAATTTTGGGACAATTAATTTTTGATCCAAAGTTAAAACATAGGCCTGCGGGACCGAAAAAATAATAATTTTAAAAAAACACCCTAATATATACATTATTAAAAATTAATTTGTTACAAAATAGTTTTTACTAATGAATCTAATTTCTAAATATTTTAACCTCGAAAGATGTGTTATCGATTTATCGATAGTTATATTTTTTTACGATAGATAGTCGAAATATGTACGAGAAAATAAGAAAAAGTAAAAAACAATTACAAATAAAAATAAAAAGTAAAATTCCTAAAACAAGATTCGAACCACAGTTAACCGCTTGCGACCACATATGAAATATAACAATTTTAAGAATTAAATATGTTAATTAATAATGAGCATTCAAATAATTGCTCGAACACATGTCTTTTTCTTTTTTATCTACTTTCACCTCCCAAAAGCTAGCTGAAATTCTTCATCCAAACTGCGACGTAAGTTAAAAAAGATATAAATATTTCACCCTATATTAGTGATTACATGTGATGTGTTTATATGAAAATGTATCATGACAAATTATAGTGTTTCAATAAATGTAATATACATATATCAAACAAAATTAGACAAAGAATTGTGTTAAGTAAATAGTAATGTGAGGGTTTGTCCTATATTTTTTTATAAATTGACTTACTATATTGATAAGTAGATGGTATCACGCAATGCTTTCGAGAAATATAAATTCTTAACCAGTGCATCGAAATATTTATTTAAATATAAAGTTTGGATTATTAATTTTTTCTTTTTTAATGAATATAGCGACGGTTTTTTTTAAAGAAGACAGTGACTTTATTTTGTAAATTAACTTGACTATATATAAAAAAAATTGAAAAATCTAATAATCTAGTTTATTATATCTCTGAAATAGTTAATTAGTGGGTCAATATTTTTTTAAACTTATTTTATTACATTTTTTTAATATCATGTATATTTTAAGTTACATCAAAGATAAGACCATCAAGAATACATTTACTCGTACATATTTATTATTAATTAATCTACAAACTAATAGTTTTCAATACGTGTTGTAGAAGATTTCCAAATTAATTGTTTAATCATTACGTCGTTTAATCAAATTTATAATTAAAAACTAATTAAAGAGCATTAACAATTTAATCATTTGATTGAATTTTTTACTACATATGAGTTATGAATTACTCAATTTCATGTTTGTTATATGGGAATTTTAATTTATTTATCAATTAAAGTATACATTAAATACCACTGCTTCAAGTTGGTATACCTACTAAAATATTCATATATTTGTCACATTTATTTAGGACCTGCTCTTTTACTGATAACGTAAAGTACAAAGGATTTCCAAGGTTCAGAGTTAATTAAAAATATATATCAATATATAAAACTTCATAATATTATGAATTATTCTTGGATACGCACAAATTCGAATGCACTCGTTAGAAAAAGATGCAACCATTTTTTCAATATTTAATATCGAATATGATGTCTTTTTCTATTTATTAGCGATGCATCCAGGTGCAGCGCTTTTGTTGTGATATATCTATTGATACGTAACCTAGCAACTAGTTTTTCTTTGTTCTGGATTGATTGCAGTGATAGGAACTGATGGATTTTCGTTGATTAAAAATTAATTATTATAGTTTTCAAGTTAACTCACTTATTTATAGGCGTATTGTAACATGAAAGACAATGAAAACAGTAAACATGCATATACATATATAATAAAAATTATGTAGCCATGCTGTAGAAAACGTAAATTATATTTATGACAATATTTGATTTTATATAAAAGGCGTCGTTTTTTATAAGATGTATAGGTACTTATTTACATTGAGAGTTTTTTCGTAACATTAATTCATTGATGTGTATTTTTTTATTAAATTTCAAATACTTTTCTCAAAAAAAAATATGTTAGAAAAATTGTCAAAATTCAAATCGCTTCATTTTTAATACAAGAAGTCGTATTATAATCATTCAAAAAGCATTTTTACGGGCGCGGCGGCGTACAGAAATCAAACTAATTGTTTTATGACAAAAAAAATAATGAATGAAGGATTTTCATGATAAATAGCGCTCTATACTTATGCGTGGCATTTAAAAAATCAATTCATGAAAAATTTTCACCATCCAACTACCCTTACTGTATAGAGCTGAGCTCACTCACGGTTAAAAAAGTATTAACGATCACGCACACTCACGAAGCCTATTTTTTTACTCACGCCCGATCACGCATGGCGAGTTACGCTCGTGACACGATTTAATGTAATTGTTGTAAATTAAATTTTTAAGTGATGAAAATTAATGTTTTTTACGTGAAATAATATATTATGTATATATTTTATATTCATATTATTTTCTTCTAAACTGCATACAATACATTTTTTAATCTTTTTTTGTGTTCCTATAGAGTTGGCAATACTGACCATGTAAAAGTGCTTCTAAAAATGACATTTATTTTTTATACTGTATTTTTTAAAGTCAAAATTCATTTTAAAACATTATTATATTTATGCATTATTAGTTCTTATATTAAAAAAAAATCAAATAAGTTTAAAAAAAAAAATCTTCAAAATATACTCACGCACGAGAAAAATGTACTCACGCACGGTTGTTTTAATTTGACTCACGATCACGTACGCTCACGATTCAAGATTTGAAAATCGCTCACGCTCACGTCTGTGACCCGAAAAATTTATGGCCTGCGTCCAGCTCTAATTTACTGTAAAAATTATTATTTTCTCAAAAATGGCTATTTTTTTAATTAGTGACAGAGATAAAAGACTTAATTAAGTCAATTTAATGCCTTAGCTTAGATATTACATTTTAATTATTATTTTGAGATTTTTTCTTGTATGAATCACTGAAATCTGAAGAGTTCATATTTGATTGATTACTTGAACCATATTTAATTTCAAAATTAGAACTGTATGTAATTATGTTTCTAACAGTAAATGTAATAATAACGTCCCAGTGTATCTAAAATTAAAGTCGTGCACGCAGTTTTGTGTTGTTACGATTTCCAACGCCTCCTATATCTTCAGGCGTCCCACGATTTCTGCAATTTATATATTGATATATTATATATTTGTAGGCAGGAAGCGCACAGGTGTTTTATTCAATATCATTTGCAGAAATAAATCACGTTGTTCGTTTGTTCTACTGCCTGAAAAAATATGTTTCTGTTTGTTTGACCTTTCATCACCTGCTCTTAACTTATTTATCGTGTTATATTATGTTTTATTTGTCTTAATGATAAATTTATTTCTATTTTTATACATTTTTAGTTTATTTAAACTCTAAATTAATAGATTATACTTGAAAACTTCAGATTTGTATCTTAAACATTTCATCACGGAAATTATCTATTTTCCCGTATATTGATATCTGAGTATATCAGTTGTAGATATTGTATATGGCAAAACACTGACCGAAATGACGATCAAAAAATAAATACTGCGAAAGCTTTAAGCCTTGGTACTTTACAGAAACGGTACCCGTCAGCTCTTCGACCTTGCAAATCTATTATATGTGATTCAATACAAGTGGCATGTTAGCTGCTTGAATCACATATAATAAATTTGCAAGATCGAAGCGCTGACGGACACCGTTTCTGTAAAGTGCCAAGGCTTTAAAGTGCTCTTTTATATTTGTATTATTATTATTATTAAATAAAATGTAATATAATCAAACCAATAACAGCATTAGAGTTTATACAAAAACAGACTTGAAGAAATCGGTTTTCGAATTCTAATATTTCCAAAAAAAACTTCGAATTTTGATTATAATCAATTATTAAGGTTCGGCTGCATAAGAATGTTTTTTTTTAACTATTTTTTTTTCTTTTATTAGTTAAATGTTAAAAAAATTGCCCAAAATTTTAATATGAAAAAGTTTTCGGGGAGCACGAAAAAAATATCTTACCAAAAAGTTCCGCTGAACATGCTTTTTTGATTTATCTTGACTATACTAAAATGTTTAGGTACATTTTAATTTTATTAACTAAGAATTGAAAAACCGGTTTTCGAATTTTACAAAATCCAAAAACCCTATACACAGTACAAAATTAAACTATGTATGTATAAATTTTGCATGCATTATTCTACATTGGTAGTAAGTATCTTACACAGTTTGAATCTAATAATGGATTACATTCTCGTTTTTCATTTAAACAATAATAACGTTGTTGATAATTCTGCTATATTTCATTACTTTAGTTCAATTCATTGTCATTATGTTTACTTATCTTGTGTTATTTATTACAAAGTGTAGATACAATACATTTATGAATGATGATTTAGTTTTTTGTTATTTATGATATAAAGCACATACATGTATTCTAAATTAAAACAGATTCCTGATAATTGAAATCAAACTAATAATATAAATAAAACCATGTTGCCATCAATTGAAGAACAACTTACTATTTTATAATAGACAGTAGTACTTTAGTAAGATAATAATTAAGTCATTTAATTTTATTTTTTAATTTATATAGAAACCTACCTTTCGTTGAATAAAATCAATCATTTAATATTAGTTATCTTTTTATTGTGAAACATTTTACTGGATATAAAATACTTTTATTATTTTTCGGAATTGTGAAAAACATGCACGACACTACGACGCATAAAATGTAGAAAAGTAAGCTTTTAGAGATTTTTAAAATTTATATGCTTTTTTCCACAAAGCAGTGGCGTAACATATTTTCTAACATTGTTAAAAAAATTTGCTATGATTTTGTTTTCTATCATGTAAATATTTGAAAAACTTTAAATACATATACATATAAATCCATAGACCAGAAAAAGCGTATTGTTTACCACCAAGCAAGGCTAACAATGACTAACATATATTTTACAAAATAGACACAACGCAAAAAGCAATCACGAAATTCAATACCATGAAACACACCAAAATCTCTTTATTTACTTAATACCTCAATTCTTGTAGACTAATTATTCATTCTGTTTTTGCATAAATATTTAAAATTTATACACCCGACTAGGATTGTTAATAGAACAATTATCTTTGAACTCCGCCATTGTAATTATGTTCCAAACAGTTTCCACGATCAATAGACAATACAAAGGTAATATTCTTGATTATATACAGTAGAAGTGTCTATTATTGTCATCTACTCATTTATTTTAACAATGCATCGTATACATGAAAATTCGATTTTATTTTTGTAGTTTTATTGTAGGTATGTTTTATCGTGAGAAATTCAGATAGGTTATTTTTAGTTGGATTATAAATGTATTTATTTTTTATTGTTTACAAGTAATTACTTGTATTTCATATTCAATTCGAATAACACTATTTAATTGCCGTTAGTTATATTATAATAATATAACCACTC
Source organism: Sialis fuliginosa (assembly GCA_961205875.1). Classification (NCBI taxonomy): domain Eukaryota; kingdom Metazoa; phylum Arthropoda; class Insecta; order Megaloptera; family Sialidae; genus Sialis; species Sialis fuliginosa. The sequence goes on from OY540812.1 coordinate 18,187,014, forward strand.
ATACAAAAAATAAAATTAAAATATATTTTATCCATGTTTTCAAATTAGCATTATGTGATGAAAAAATATTATATAAAAACCCCTCACAAAAATACCATGGAGGGTAGTGAATTAAATAAAAAGTAAAAACAATTTTTTTGGCTGTCCAAAATGACTTTAAAGAATCCTATAAAGCAGCCGGTCAGATACTAGTCTAGTAACGAATAAAATTAGCTTTTTTCACTGAATAATTTTAATAAAACGGCCAAGAGCGTGTTGGGCACGCATATAATATGGTTTCGTAGTCATTCTCACTACGATGAATAAAAAAGATTTTTTTTTAATTTTTCATAAACGATTTTTGCTACAGTGTTTGTTATAATTTTCATTGAAAGTACTAATTAAAAGCTACATTCTGGAATTTTTCAGATTTTTTGCATCAATAGTTTAGAAATTAGAGGGGAGAGGGACGCTCTGATAACCACATTCAAAAGCAAATATATCGTGACTGAAGGGTTAAAATCAAAAGATCATAAAACATTTTTAATTGCATTTTAGGAGATTCATTTAAAGACATCCCACTCAATGGGGTAAGTGAAAAAACAATAAGTCTATGGGAGGGGGCTCAAAAATTTGTTTACAGTGTTCATTATAATTTTTTTGTAAAAGTACTAATTAAAAGCTACATTATGGAATTTTTTAAGATTTGTTGAATCGATAGTTTAGAAAATAGAGGAGGTGATGCTCTGATAACGACTTTGAATTCAAATATACCGTGACTGAAGGATTAAAATCAAAAGGTCCTAAATTTTTTTGTTGTATTTTAGGTGACCTATCTGAATGAGAAAGGTGAAGAGGAAAAGGGGTCCAAAAAGTGTTTTATTTTTCAAAAACGTCCTAATTTTCTACGGAACCTTAAAAACTGCTAGTACTAAGGAATCTCGATCATTCTATACCAGTTTTCTTGCACGTGTAAAACTCTTACATATATTTTAATCAAATTTTGTCCATCTACAACTTTCAAGTATTCTCTTTTATTGTGGGCGAGTCATCCACGCCGCCGCCGTTTCGTGCAACAATGTTGCAATAATACACCGATTAACAGCAAACAAACAAGAACGTTGTATTGTTTCAAGGTGGCTCTGAACAAACAGTACATAATGGGAATATATTATACACACACTCACATTCATATAAACTAGCCGATGCCGTCGTGCCAATGACCTACGCAACGGGGATTTGGGTCATATGATCTAGAAGGCTGTGACACATACAACATTTGTATATACATAGCCAACTACCTAAAACCACTACTACTTCTTGTTAAGCGTATGAGCTGTTGCTAATCTTGACTGACATAATCGTGACGATTAAATGGTACTCAAAAGCGTTGGTTATTGGCCTAGCACCCCTTTAGCTCTGAACTATCCGTGTTTTTTTTTCAATAAAAAAAAGATTTGATTTCGAAAAATTTAATTTTTAATTTATATGCAGAACACATGTACATTAAATGGAATTTACTTTGTTAATAATAATTGAAAGTAAAAAATTAGATATAATTTAGCGATCGCTGTATATAGACTGTACCTTTAATATATACTATGGCCTCGTCGACTATAGTTGTTGCACTAGCACACGTTGTTGTCCTGTAAGTCGCACTCTATTACTTTTACAGATGATTTGTTCATGAGTCTTGACAAACATACTGTCATGGCAGTCTTGTATTTCTAATTTTTCATTACTTTGAATAAACCTGGTTCTGAAACTAAACGTGAATGTATGTGTTTAATAATTTTTAAAGTATTGAAAAGAGTAGAAGTTTCGAGTAATCAATTTCTTTTGCGAGAACTGATGATATTCTATTACTTATACAACTGAAACATACCTATTGAATAATATATTTCAGCTTATAATATTTTCAATATAGTTAATGAATTATTACTAATATACTTATTAATTAATTTTAATTATATTATTGAATTAAAATTGAAATATTTCGGAAATTTTCTAGATAAATCAAACAAATCCCAATTAAAAGTTTTGGATATACGTTCTTTGTCTATATAACAATAGATATTTAAATTCACAAAATGACAATTGAATATATGGGTATATAATTAAACAATATTCGTTATTCTCTTCGTTTCAGCGATAATACTTTGTATAGTATGTATACGATAACGTTAATTCTTAATAGGTCTGATATAATCTAAAAGTACAATTTTTTTAAACAAAAAATAGATTTATTTTCCCATTTGGAAACATTCAGTACGACAATAAGTGGTTGGTTTAAAGTATAGAGTGTCTTTGAAACGTAATAACAACAGTATCATAAATAACTTCTTTCCGAAAGATTAAAAAAAGGATGAAACCAAATCGTATAAGATTTGTAACTACTCGAAAGTTGCATTTTAGCTTATCCCAGACAACGAAATTGAAAAAACCTGTAATCCTTAGTTTCACATATACATGGATATATGATCTTTGATGTGAGAAAGGAAGCACACCCTGCCGGTTTGAACTTTGTCAAGCTAAAGCCGGCTAATACGCTTTTTATAGCGTGTTTTTTTTGTTTATACACTGTGAAACTTGTTTGAAAAAAAAAATTGTTATAAATAAAATTGAATACAGATTTATAGAAACATAGAAATACCTTTCTGCTGTTTTTTTCTTCATAGCTGTTTATTTCAAAACCAAATCCTTTTTATTATGTATATTTTAACTTGAAATATCAGTTGTTGGTTCTTAATATTATTATTTCTATTTAACTATATAATGCCATTTATTATCCTTACTACTTCATTACATACATATATGTATAGAATTTTAGGCTTTCGTATTGTGGAAAGTTTCATCAAAATCAGTTTAGTGGTTATCTTGTCAAGTTGAAACATTAATTTAAGAGACAGGCACACAGACCAAAAAAAAAAAAACAATAAAAATGGATTATATTGTCTATAAAATAACTTTATTAGCCAAAAAATTATAACCAAGATAGAACCTAAAAAGTTTTTGTATTGATTAAACCATTATGTTATTAAAAATAATACATTACTTATATTCAAAAACATTGATAAACATGATATATATTTCTAGAAAAGAGAGCAATGTACAAAACTTTGTTACTATGACCAAAATGGTCGTACATAAATCGAAAAATAGCATTTTCCGTAAAATTATGGGACTGTAAAGAAGGCAACATTGTGAGAACGCATAGATTTATAAAAATTTGGGTGTTTTCATGTCAAGTTACGCGATTCAAGTAGAAAAATTCATACTAGGATAAAATAAAACTCCAAGCAGACAAAATAAACAAAAATAACATGAAACACAAATTGTATCCAGTGGTTTGTTTTCACTTTAAGAAAACTGTTATAGATTATTGACAAATACCTAATGTATGTTACGAGAAAGAAGTAGTGTTTATCGACAATTTCTTGTCTGTATTTTCACATCGAACTTGTCACTTATGAGTTTAGTTCAAAATTGATGTTCTAATCGTTTGCGTTCGTTCAGAAAGCTTGTATGGTACAAGTGATTCGAGTTATCTATATGTAACCCACGAACAGTTTTATGAGTTGGTTGACTTTTAAAAGTGTTTATTGATTTAAGTGTATTAGTACAATTTTAGTTTGATAGTTTACTTTAAACAGTTATATATTATTTAATATTTTATGTATTATTTGTGTTGTACTTATAAATTTGCAAAGAATTATAGAACTAAATAGAGACAAAATATATATTCTTTGTTTAGCGTCAATAATTTATTGACTTAATTTTTATCTACCATTATTGCATTTTCAATTTATCGACGAAACGTTCGTCGATAGTACAGAAACGTCAAAATAAATTAGTCAAAATTTTAAATTAAATTTAAGTACCGAGAAATTTTATTTGAATAAAAAAAAAAACAGAATATTGAATACCCATGTAGGAAATTACAAAGGAGCCACGGTTGGCACATACTTTTACCAATGCTACTTAACACGGGCCAAGATACAAATGATAACTTCATTCAAGATTCGGTCAAGGCTTATCGACCAAGGCTTGTCGTATTTGTCGTGCTGGCACAGAGTTGACCCAATCTTGGGTAAAGAATAGTTGACCCAAAGCTCGGTATCTGAAGGTTGGTCCAATCTTGGGTAAAAAATAGATGACCGAAGCTCGGTATCTAAATGTTAGTCTAGACTGATTGTGAGACCAGTATCGAAAAAACAGCACTGGCAACCCAATATTGGGCCAAGCTTGGATCCATCGTCAAGACTGGAATTTCCTACATGGGTATTGGTGAAACCTTTCAAATAATAATATTCTTGAAATATATATATAACAAATCTTAAATTTATTCGTGTACGAATACAGTTTTTTTTATACAAACAAAGTAGCTATAAAATAAAATTCTAGGTGATAACATTTTCCTCAATTCAGTTCAATAGTTTTATAAAATGGTATTATTCAAGCGAATTGCAAAAATCTCGAAGTATTTTATAAAAACTTGTTTACTTCGAGTAGATAAATAAGTATAAACGATCAAAATTTGCTAATGTAATGGTCTCTACGTAGGGTGTAACATACAACAGCATTTTAAAGTATATACATTTGTCAATATTATTACCTCCGGTGAAGGAGTCAATGTTTTGTTGTTCAATATGTTCTATAAATTTAAAACTGCAGAATATTTTCGTCGACAAAATTACATTTTATATATGTTAATCAAAAAAGCCAAATTGATATCTACGAGTATATGAGCCATATACAGAGTTGGGTTCTATAAAATAAATATATAAATATAAAATAATTTGTCTCGCAATGATTAGTTTGTGGAAATTCTGGTTTATAAAAAATGCATGTACATCTCAAGTAGATTTCCATGTTTTCATTTTAAATTTTAAATTCTTCCAACTCTAGTGGTATACATGTTACACGAACTGCCTCAGGGATGCTATACATATTTTACTTCACCGTAATTTTTTTAAGTTTGAGTTTCAATGTTACATAAGAAAAATTATTTTGTACCTGTGTTATTTTCTCTTAATATAAATTTTTTTTATAGAAATAAAACAATATTTAATGCATAAATATATGTAGTAAACTCACTACTTTTATTTATATTTAGTTTTAAATATTATTTTGTTTTGCTTCGAGATTTTAGGTCATTATATGTCAATAAAATCTTTATATAAATTCTACATACATTTAGTTTTAAAGTTACTTATCTGTTCGATATTTGTATCGAATACTGAAACTTCTGATTCTCCTTATTTTAATTATCTTCATACAATTAAAATAAATCCCTCTTTTTATTTAAAAAATTCGTTATTTATAAAAAAAAAAAAAAACAAAGAAATGAAACTAACTCACACTTACTTACTCTATATTTATCTCTGTCTCAAACTGCACCGATTTGCAAAAAATCAGCTGAAAAGAGAGTTCTGTGAAAAAGAACGAATCATTTTCCGACAAACGAAAGTAAATAACATCTTCCCAAAGTTTTTCTTTTAAAAACACTTTCCAAGCTACTGCTCTGGAGACGTCATGATGGAAAAGAACATTGCATTTCGTAAATTAAATACAAGACGCGACAAATTGTTGAACATTTAGTAACTACTACACTTGGTGTGCGGGGAATAACAAAATCAAATGATTTGTGTCCATTTTATCTATGTATATTGTAAAATTAATATTTATTTCCAGTATCATAAAGCAGCTAGCAAAATTTGCTAGCTAACAAGCACTCAAATGGGGTATCAAACTTATATGACAGTTTTCTTGAAGTTTTTGACAGATAGTTTCATGCATAGGAAGTAAAAACAACAGTATGTAAAGTATATATCTGTTAAAAACTCAAAGAGAACTGTCATATCGGTTTGATACCTCTTTGAGAGTACTTGTTAGCTAGCAAATTTGCTAGCTCCTTTATGATACCGAATATTAATGCCATACAATGAAAATCAAATAATTGTATTTCGTGTTATAAATATTATAATTATAAAATATAATAAAAATTGCATAGTGTTTTGTTTTTAACAAAGTTTCAATACCTACTAATGGAAAGTCACATGAGCGGGTTTTATGTAAAGAGTTTTTATTTGTTAAAATTATTTCTGGCAAGTGAACTGTGAAAGCCATTAGAACCGCCACTGAAGAATCTCGCGTTTTTCTTATATGCAATTTTGAGAACCGTAAATTCTCCTTAATTGTTCTTTTTTACGTCGTCGCACAATAAAAGTTTTCACTGCATCGTTTTACGATTTTCTGGATTTGATGTAATATTTTTCTTGTGTATGCAAACAGAGAACTGGATGCAAAATATATTCTGACATTTACTGCGATGATGCTTTCAGCTTTTATACAATTCCTTCAGAGTGTATAAAATTTTGAATATGTAATTTTTATTAGTGGCGAATAAAAACGGAATTCTGAAAAACATTCATTGAACTTATTTATATCGAAGAATCGATGAAAGGTTGTTTTCTTGTCGATGATGTTTTTCAATATAAGAAATAAATATGATTCTTTTCTATATATTTTTCTCTTTTTGAACATTTTTATATATATGTATGTACTATATTTCTATAGAGAAACAGTACATTTATTTATTAAAAAATATTTATAAATATAACTTCTAAGACTCCAAAACTCCAAATCGAAAAATTTACTTTTTAAGTATTATATGAAAAATTAAGTCTTTTATAAGTCCACTATAACATTCGGAGTTTTTTTTTCTCTCAAAAACACCACACTTTGACATCAAAATTAGAAAATCTACAAAAAAAATATATTGTGAATAGTGAATATATTTTTAATATAATATCCATTAACGAATTCTAAAATTGGAATTTAATAAGTTACTTCGAAAACTTATATACCTGTACCTCTACACTCTATCTCATATGCTTGTTCAAAAGATAATGAGATTTTTTTCATAGAAGTATTATAAAATTGAAAAATGTCAATTCGAAGAACCAACATTTAAAAGAATATTCTTCTGTAAAGTTTGTTTTGGTTTCTTTTATAAAAAATAAGTAAATTTCAATTCTTTTATATTTTTGTAATAAAAATGAATTATTAAAAAACAGTATCTCTAAAAATCGGCAAATTCTAAAAAGTTAATAAGATTATAAATATAGAAATAAAGAAGAAAAAAGTTGTTACAAAAACTTATTTGATGTACTAATTAGTAATGTATTACATTTTAAATAAATAAATAAGTACTTCTACAAAATGTTAAATATCTCTCAAAATCTCCTTTAAGTATCAATTTTCTTTCGTTATCCTTATTTTAATTAATTTCTAAATACTTCTTCCCAGAAGTACCGTCTTGTATGTCTTCTCCTTCTTAAAAAAATACACTTTCAACCCTTTCTTGTACAGTAAAGACGTATTTATGTTTGCTACTTATAATTTTAATTAAGAGTTAAGTTAGTATCGTCTTCGCTCTTGTATGAAAGAAATTCCTTGTCTACTTGAAACTTTATAAACACTTGGTTATTTTTATTTTACGTTTTTTTTCACATTAAAGTTATTGCCTAGCGTAACATCTGTTAGTGTTTTTATGTTTTCCTAACTAGCTTTCAATTATGGAGAGAATAAAACTATTTTTTTGTTATTTTTTAATTGTATATTAAAAAAATGTATAATTATATTTGTAAAAGAAGGTTGTTGATTTTGTTTTCAATTTTTTTCAACTAAAGAATATTCATTTTTCAATATCTACAATAAATAATTCTTTATATTATAAATAAATAAATACTAAATAAATTTCCATCAGATTTTGACAATAATTAATACATTTTATACAGAATCATATTTAGGTATCCTTGATATTATTACTTTTTTCTACTATAAGTAGATATAAGAAAATATTGCAATACCGAAAATTAAAAAAAAATCTGAATTTTGATGGAAATATCCTTTTTAATATTCTATCAATCCATTTTGACTATGTTAACATGATTTTTTATTTGTGTCTGTGTGTGTAGATGCTGTAACTTAAAAATGATAAAAAATGAAAAGATTAAATTTTATATTTAGAATCTACATAAGCCTCGTAAATTGTTATTTTAATTTGAAACGATTGCATTAGAAGTTGAAAATAATATGATAACTGGTCCCTATGATGTAAATATTATACTATAATAATTTCGCTATACAAATAATAAATTATTAATAATGTAATACATGTGCGCAATATTAGGTATGTCTACACATATGATACATATTTCTTTAATGTCTCTAAATATTTGTATACACTATATATGTAATATAAATAATCACTCAATTTTGAAACAAACATTGATGTGTAGGGAGTAATCTGGTACAATGTATGCAACAGATATTAATTAATTAAATCGGTATACTTAGTGCGTGCGTGCGTGCGTCCGTGCGTCCCTTATTTATACAGCCATATTAATAATACCCTAACGATATAATTATTATTGGGATTACGTTGAAATGTAAATCAAACCAAAATATTTGATTATTAGAATAATTATGTCTATTGTTTGTATGTTTACTATTATTATTTTTACTTGAGGACGCTTATTTTTGAGGGAAATATAAGCAATGATCATTTTTTAAGACTGTATAGTCAAACTATAGTTATTTTATAAGCTTTATATGGATATATTATAAATTTATATTGATCGTTATAGTAGTGGTATTGGCCAGTGACCATTTTTTTTAAATTAAACATACAAAAATTACACCTTGTTTATTTCAAATATTTCGCTACATATTCGCGTAACAATCTTTCGTTGCATAATTCTTTTTCCTCTTTAAAAGAAAATAAAAATAATTTAATTTTTACTTTTTTTCTGTTTAACAAATAATAAATCTACTTATACAGCAACAAAAATAGAATTTTTTATCAACTAGGTATTTCATATATTACAAATATGAAATGTGTTGAGTGTAAACACATTAATATTCCATATGCAACAGTTATTAATTATTTGTATCATTATGCTTAGAGTATTATGCATGCCCTTATTTGTTTAAAGATATTGTAATATATAACCGTTTTACATAATGTAAACATACACTACAAATCTAATAATAATTGCCATATATGTATTAGTTTATTGACGTAATATCATATTAACTTAAAGTGGTTTTAAACTTACATACATATATTCTATTTTCAAATAAAAATATAGGTTTATATTTTTTTTTCTAAACATGATTAAACATTGTATTTATTTTAAAAATTTTGAAATTAAACAAACAAAATGGCAATGTATATACACAATTTAATAATAAATCAACCAATAAAGAGTGGTCTCAAATACACATTTATTAAACTAGACTTTAAATAACACTAAAACGTGAGATATGAATGTATATTTTTGATGTTTATATTCTTATCACGAAATTTATTCGTTTATTTATTTACTGTTTTTACTTACATATATCTCAAGTTTACTGTACCTATAATATTTATACAAAGATTCACTGCAAAAGAAAATAGTTATTTTAAAAAAAACATGTGCTGTGACTGCATTAGTGGCTAGGACAAATTATATAAATATAGTAATTTTTGTTAAAGAGTTCAAAATTAATATTAAAAAAAATTTCTTTTTTTTTTCTTTTTCTTTTCTTATATATGTCTCACATAATATCTCCTCAGATTAATTAATTTTCAATATTTATATTTATCATTGTTAATTTTTGTTTTCTTTGTTACAGGTAAGCTCAAATTTTTTGAACCACGAAGACCCCAAAAAAGTAAGAATATAACAAAAACTATTTATAGATTAATTTATTTATGCTCGGTTTCACAAACGATAAATATATCATATAAATGATTCATTAAATATTAGGTTCAAGATATCTCTTTAATAAATGAATAACGCGTTTAGGTACTGCATTTTTATAATTCCTAGAGTACTTAGATATTGAGGGATATAGTATCAAAAACTTGTTATTTGCATTTTTGACAGAGATTTGTATGAAATTCTGTTTTGTTACCATCCCTGATCTTACTATATGAAATATTAATCTGAAAACTGGGTATTACCTTTTAAAAATTGACGATTGGAGTTATTTTTAAAAACCGCCATGCCTACCATCGGTTGAATTTCAAAAATCACCATATCCGTCCAATGGAGTACTTCAAAATTTAGGAATATATTTTTTAAACCCCACCCTCAACCTATGTACCATGACAAGTTTTGATACTTTACCCATCAATTTTTAGTAATCATAATAAACAATAATTTTAAATTATGAATCAAGAATTATGACTGTAAAAGGGTATGAATTTCTGAATACAATTCTGTTACATTTATCTTTTCACATTCTAAATTTACACGTGCTGTCATGTTTTTAAGCCATGATGACTTATAATTTATTATTTAACATACAATACATTCACTAAATTAACAAAACTTCCACGTAAAGTTAAAAATATACACAATGTAAGGTCATAAATTAAATTTGTCATCAAAACTTCTGAGGTCGTCCAAATTAAGAGTCTTAACCCGTTATGATCACATCGGTGCAGAAATCTCTTCTTTATAAAATAAATAAGTGGAACGCAGACGACGTCGTTGGAAAGCAGACTTTTATAAATAATTGATACGAATGTGTTTATATTCGATCGCGAAGTATCCATATTTGCATTATGCATATAATTCTAGCGGTTGTATACTCGTCGTATGTTTGTTTGTATTATTATTTTCTAAGCGAATAACTCTTTGTTTAATAATTTTCGAGGATCTGAAATGGGTCTGTTCAACATTACAACCAAAATAGGATCGAAATACAAACTACTAATTAAATAGTCTGAGTAATTAATTTGACCAATCGTGACTAGGGTGACCACTGACCAGGTCTCGGATTTTTACCCGAGTCTCGAGGTTTCTATACTGTTTCTCCGGGTTTCGTTATAATTTCTCCGGGTTTTGTAATAATCATAATGACCAAAAAAAAAGATCGCCAAAAAATAGCAGGGGCCGCTTAGGATATTAACGAGGATAAGGATATTTATGTATGTTTTTGACATTAGTACATTAGAAAACGAATATTTATAATACAAAAATACAAAGGAGTTTTATTTCTGACAAATCTCATTGAAATTTTTCATATATTAAAAATTATTTAAAAAGAACATGGAAGTCATGTATGGTTGTCCATACCGATATTGTCTTTACGTTTTGAAGGTAGTACAATTAAAATCTGCTCTTATCTCGGACACGATTTTTCGACGGTATTACAATATTTCCATTTCCTTCGGAACAAGTAAAAAAGGGCCTTCATTTACATGTCAGGGTTTACAAAAATTAAAATCAGGCCACCCTAATCGTAACTTTTTTAAAAATTAAAATTTACTATTAAATGGCATAAAGTAACAAACACTTTTTTGGAAACTAATTTTGAGAGCTAATTACAGGAAAAACAAATATTTGACATTTAATTGAGTTCTAAATCAAAAAATTACCCCTCACTTTAATGAACTGTTTAATTTATGCCATTCTTTTAGTAGATACAGTGAACAATTTGTTCTACAAAATTTATTGTATCTCGTTAGAGATAAGGCTTTGGAGGGAGGGAGATTCGATCAAAACTTACGATTCCTTACGTGCGGGGAGGGTTAGTCCAGAGCGTTACTGACGTAAATTTCTTTTAAATTAATTATATTATAATAAAAAATTGAAAACAGTTTGAACTCTTGAAATTGATTTTTCATGTATTAAGTAAATTAAAAGATACCTATTGTATATAAAACAACAAAAATACTAACGTATACTTACAAGAGGGTAGGGAGGGGAGGGGGGGTATTGAAAATCATCCTTACATATAAATAATTTTTTATTTATTTGAAATGTAGATTTTTCAGCTTTCCGTCGAGCATGTGTACTAATTTACAATAATAATAATGAGTAAGTTACAACAAAATTCAACCATAATCTTTTTATAAATGTGAAAAAATTCTTGCATATGCATACACACGTTTAAAATAAAAAATACAAAAAATCCACAACACCTCTAAACTAAAACACGAACCAATTCAAACGAAGAACACAACACACAAGATTCAAAAGTGAACCATAAAATAACCTGCAGCGTTTTAACAGAATTTATAGCACAGTATAATTTTACAAAGATTCATTTTATGTTCATGACAGCGCGAAAATGCAAAGACCTATTCCACACACACACACACTAAAACTTCTCTTACACTGTGATTGCACCAGTGCATATAAATTACAGTGGCGCTCCGTATATTGAGTAAAAGGTCACCCATTATTCTTCAATGCTATTCACCTCTTGAAGTACTATAGTGCCTCATACTAATATAATATATATACATAGATATCTACAGATAATCTTTGATTAATTTAAGAATTTATCTTTTTGAAATTTGTTAAAAATTAGAATTATAACTCAAAACTAAAAATATTTAACCATATACTGGAATAGTGGTCCTCACTTCGATAGATTTTTTTCTCACTTTGCTAGTTTGTAGTACATGTTGGAAGAAGTAACCTAATTTTTTTTAAATCTTAAGCATAACAAAATAAAAAATTATGTTTTAATAGAAACAGGAAAGTCATAAAAAATCTACATGACACAAAACTTACTACAAAAGTATATCTACAACTTCTAGAATACTGAAGCAGAAAGCGCCACTGTGTAATGATATCATTACATGCAGCTTAATCTAAAAGGATTGTAAAATACATGTACTACAACCTAACTAACTACTTCGCCGTTTTCTAAACGAGGTGCTCGCTGGGCATTAGTTTTAAGCCACAATTTGATGATATGCAAATTTTCTCGTCTAATTATCACACAAGTGTCTGTCATTGTGCTTGTTAAGAGGCGTATAAGAACATTGTGGAAAAGTGGGGGGAGGGGGCAGCTTCTACATTAGTGATAATGTGAATAGCTTGGGGTTGAAGATGTCATTTAGGCAAAAAAAGGATTGTATGTAGATTTTGTGCACTGATTTTTAATTCTTGAATGTTTGAAAATAAAACTTTTGTCTTTTCTAATTCGGAAGAATGCAATATTTAAAATTTAAATATGAGACAGTTAATTGGAAGGTTTTTTATATGCCTGAGTAATATAAGATTAAATCGAGATATTGGCGTTACTACGTTATTTATTTTATGTAAATGAGTGGATATTATAATATTGAACTAAATTTACATTTTTATTGACAGTTTTGAAATGATTCACTGGGTGAACAAATTTGTCGTTTTTGATTAAATTTAGTTTTTAAATGATCTAAATTTTAATGGAGATCAATTGAGCTGCTATAAAAGTATATATTTTTTTTATTATTAGTTATAGTTATTATAATGGCAGTTTTAGTATCTCGCTATCTTTAACGAGAAATACCTAACTAAAATGATTATTGCGTACGAATTTTTGTATTTATTATTTGTGATCGAAGAAAATAAATAAAAATAGTTTTGAATAAATGAAATGAAATAAACAAAACCATGGAGAGAATATAAGTTCATTTCAGTAAATATATTTATTCAAATTTAAACAAAATAATATATTTGTTTATTAATAGACCCAAAAAATTGTATAATAATGTATATTTTTAACATATATCAGAATAAAAATAATATGTTAAGTAGTGGTGACATAACATTTTACAAAAAAATCAACATTCACTATAAAAATTGCATATTTATTAATCTAACTACGCCTCTGATAATGTATAATAAACTTATTGATGGATTGTACATAATCTTATCTCGAAGAAAATAATTCACATGCATAATATTTGAAAAATGACAAATATTTACCTAGTTTTTCATTTCTAGAATAAACAACTTGAAAATGAGTAACTAAAATAATGATTATAAGTTAGACGTACTTAACACAAATCAATAAAAATGCATTTCGAGTATCCATATACAATACTAAATTTACATTCATTTATTTATTTATTTTATTTTTTAATGCAATGCTTTTATTTTATCAACTCTAAGAGCAAAAAAATAAACCAAGATTTTAAGCAGATATAATATAAACAAACATGTATATTTATTTATCTGCGGTAATCATATTCCGATCAGCCACTTCAAGGCTACGAAAAACAAGACCAATAAACAATAATAGCACGTAACCAATTAACATAATATTGTTTACAAATCCAGAACAATTTAATTCATGCAACCATTATCTTTTTAAAAAACAAGTATTGGGTAGAGTAAATACGCTAATAGGCAATCATAGATTGAAGTAAGCGACAGTAAGCCAACGATTATTTTATATTCATTATGTGGTAAAATGTCCTTAAACTTCTTAATTAAAGTTGGAATCGTAGATTTTATGCATGGACATAAATCATACTAAATAATAATTAGAACGTATTGTTAATATTTCTATAAAGATAAATGTTAATATCGCGTGTTTGGGGGTAATTAATTGTAAGCATTGTTCGATTTATAAAGCAATAAATAATACTTAATAAAAAAATAATCTAAAATAATAATAATATTACTACCCACGTGATTATAATTCTTCAAACCAATAATGACGACACTTACCCTACTTGTTCATTACTTGGATAATAAAATAAATCACTCGGTGATAAAAATTTATCGATTTGTTGTGCTTATATTTTTTAAATAGTTTTATTTATAAATTTTATTGTTTTCATTTATATAAAATACATAATAGCTGACTTCACAGTTATGTAATTTTTCGACATTTATGTGACATACCCGATACTAAAGATGTTAAGTACTTACTTTGTAAGTTACATAAATAAACAAGATATGCAACAAAATAACTCAAAGAACGCATAATTAGTTCTGTAAATACTGATAACATTTAGTGATGTATTAAAATTGGTTGATTAAAAAACATTCCTTTTTTATTAATATATTGACTCAATAGGTGGATACTAATAAATGAATCTGTAATTTTTTGTCTTAATGCTACATCATCTTACAAGCAAAATAAACAATTTTAACATTTTTGTTAAATGTCTGTGTTTGTTCCAACTTGATACGAAAATTACTCAACCGATTTGAATTTTCGGAAGCCTAAGACCCTAAAATTAATTCAGACTATATGATATTTGAATTAAAGCAGGCGCGTGACGAGAAAAATTCAGAAATGTTTTTTAATTAAAATATAACAATTACAAGAAAAATCAAAGCTGTAATGTTGATGTAAATAAACCAAAAATTATATTGATATTTTTAATTAAATTAATGAAAAAATTGTTTAAAAAACACAGGGGAATTTTAAGTATAAACCAATAAAAACAGCAAATAATAAATACATGATCACATTAGCACAGCGTAAAGATAAAACATAACGATACCGTGTCGAGAGTTGCTTTCTAGTTATCCTCTTTGGATAAGGGTTATGTGGAGGAGGAGGGATATTGTGAAATGCACCACAGTGTGCATCAGGACGAAGTTACATTGTGTTTAGAAAGACGCTAGGCGTCGTGTGAAATAGAGCGTGTTACTGTGATAGCGACGCTCTGAAAATGTATAGAGCTGTTTTACGAAAATACCCCTGGAAATATTGTGTTCATAGCAGATTAAAATGACTACATTATGTGGTTTTTGTTCATTTTTACACAAAAATCTAAAATCTTGTAATTATATATACTATATATATACTATACATTTTTTTATTAAATAAAAAAAATCGAGGACCAAAGAAACGTGTAGTTATAAATGGAATGGCCGTGATATTCTCTAATTAAATATGAATTTCTTAGTTGTGGGTTGCTTTGTTAAAAAATTTTGAAAGACACTGGTGTATAACTGTCGAAAAATAACCATCTAATCTTTAACCAAACATTAAGTGAGGGTAAACCGAAGAAAATTCAGCCAAATGTTATGTCAAACACAAAGCATTCATTTTTTACTTTTTTCGATAACATTGAAATTAAGGTTTTTATTCAGCATTCGAAAATCTACAAGAAACACAAATTTTATCTACAGTTATGTAAATAGTTTCATTAAATTAATTGTATATTAAAAATATTGTTAAATGAATCCAATAAACATAATTCCTTTCTGTATCAAAAAATCATCGCTTTCTGCAAATAAAATCTGTGCTAAAATGAAAGATTTTAAATCGGTTCCTACGAAAATCGGATGTCAATGTTAACGGGAGTCAAGGTTCCATTGTAATTTATAATTTGCAATTAAAATACAATTAAATATGAAATGATGTAATGATAATTAAGTTAAAAAAAAAAAACAGCATTGTATTTTTAGCGCGTGCAAAATTATCCAAGCAAATAAAAAACAAACAAAATAGTATAATTTTAGAATAAAAATGTTTTTACTTCCCGTCTTTTTTCTACGCCGGTTACAAAACATATAATCGTCAATTGTAGTTGTCGAAAATAAAACACAATCAATGTCGTTAACCCAATTGCGATGTTGATAAATTAAACGATTTAATTATTAGGAAAATCTAAAATAAACAATTGATTAAATATATATGATTTTGCTTTATTGAAAGCTAGTACAATAACCTCTTTCTTAATCAATGCATTTTGTGACTCCTCTTAAAATCTGCATTATACTTTTATTACAGAATTTCAAAGGGGACCTGATTAGGGTATTATGTATAGTCTTTTTAAAAAATGCATGCATAATTTAATTTTTTTTTTTGCTCTACACTTTGTATATTTCTCTCTTACAAATTATAGAGACTTTTTTTTGCTCTACACTTACACTTTTTTATATTTTTTTTCCTGCTTGCAATTTTTCAACTACACAAATTAGCTTTTACAACTGCAGTTTTCATTTTTGGAACTGCAGAAACTAGCTACAATTACACACTAAAATAATGCCTGCCTTTATTTCACAGAAAATCAATGTAAATCTTTTTTTTTTTAATTAGAATATTTCAAAACTTTGAAAAAATCATTTTTTTTTATTCTTTCAAATCGTTCGATTGAGTGGATGATTTTTTAATTTAAATCAAAATTTCCATTTTTAATGATTTCTCGATAAATTATTCAAAATACGTGGGGTAAAATATGGATTAAAAAAATTAATATTACTAAAAAAAATTATTATCATCAACGGAAAAAATTTAATAAATCAAAACTTTCAAATTATTAGTGTATGAAAACAATTGTTTGTTTATTAATATTTAAAAAATACTGATTGAACACCAACATCTTTAAATTAAATAATCAAATAAACTGAACATAATTACAGTTTATTATATGTTATTACTTACCTATTAGAGTCAAGGATTCAATAAAAATAACGTGTTAAATTTTTAACTTCATGTTTCTCGATTTTTATAAAATGGTTAATTATTTTATACATAAAACGTGCATTAATAGCCTTCTAAAACACCTTGTTAAGAGGGCTGCATTTTATTTAAATCAATTAATACATTTTTTTAATACATTACGTCAAACATATTATTTTGACGGTCCCTTAACTCGCCATATAACTTTATTCATTAAATTAACTATAGTAACGATATATTTACTTAAATTATAATATATTACATCTGAAAATAAAATTATATTAATATTTATATAACTTATAATACTGTTTCTTCATTTTTTCCTTGAAAACTTCGCTAGTGCATCTTGGTATTATTTAAATATTATTAATTAATAGCCTACCTACTGAGCATTATAAATCAAACAAATCATTTTTTTCTTACACTTACAACATCTGCCCTCCCAATGTAATCAACCCCTACACACCGCGCAGTTACACATACCGACATGAAATCAAAGTTTATGTTGAGTGTAAACAGTGTACTTTAGTTGCCGCAACTTACCCCATTCGCCGTTTGCGCCCATCTCGTAGGTAATTGCGACGTGAACTGAGAGAGGAGTTGACTTTATGTCTGTTAAATTTGCTTTTTCAACTCTGAAACGCGCTTAGATCTGCAACACACCGTTAGTTGTCTCAGAGCTGTCGTCTGTGTTTTGTGACGGTGGCGGGCAGAGCCGTATCAACACGGGAAAATTTATTTAAATAAATTATTATCGTCTGTTCAACTAACTTTAACCCATTAACGCCCGTCGTACACACTTGTGTACACCTCATTTTATAATTCGTGTTGCTTTCTATGGACATTAATTCACAATATTTCCTTAAGAATCAGATGCTAGTAATGCAACAAACAAAATCTGTTAACGTTATTAATTTCATGAGTGTTTAAACGTGTTTTAATTGCTGCAAATTATTTTTATATGAATAGAGGCATGTGATATGCTAATAATAATATACATATAACTTGATTTTTAAATGTAAATATCTAAAAAAAAATTATATCAGAAAAGCAATCTCACACAAAATAGGCTTCATATCTGCCAAATTTACTTACACGAATGCACACCGTTTTTTTTTTGTTAAAATATAAAAAAAGTTATTTTTATAATATTTAGCTAAATATATTGTATGTGTACCTACTTAATTTCATTTTTAAAAATCTTCTGCATGTTTTAGTTTTCTTTTGTGCGTTAATGGGTTAAGCAGGTGCAAAATTTATTATTGTTTTTTTATTTTATATGGGACCATTTATAAAATCAATACTATTTAAGGTTTTTATCCTAGCACCCCGTAAGTTGTGAACTATCCGTGTTTTTTTTTCAAAGATTACTATAAGATAGTGATGGCTGTTATCGACTGCCTTAGTTATCAGTTTTCATTACTTTGAATAAACCTGATTCTATAACTACACATGAATGTACTTATGTGTTTTATAATTTTTATAGTATTTAAAAGGGTCGAAGTTTCGAACAATCAGTTTTTAAAACGTCTCTGTATAGAATTTTAATAAATAGAGCACTTCCGGCGAGTTCTCTCATTTACCATTACTCTATTTTTAATTTCCAGTTATTCAAAAACCATACGTCCAATATGAGCTATCCATAAAAAACAGATTACATTTTTAGACTTTCATCTCTATATATTGCTCTAACGATCGAATAACCTTAATTTTCATTTTTAAAATGTCATATTATATTCAACTCTATATAAAGTTAAATTCTATATATATATTCATAATGATAATTTTTAGAATTTTTGTCTTTTGTTTGCTTGTGAGAAAATCCAAGACCCTAAAATTAGTTCACGTCACTCCATCAAGGGGTTGAGTAGAGACATTAAACACGTACGGAAAGTTAGTTAATTACTACTGCACCGATTTTAATAGGATTTGCAATGTTGCAGTCTATGGTAAAACAAACTTGGTGCGGTAGAGAAAGATGTCGCCATGCATAGAGCAGCTAGACGCGTGGGTATTCCCGTTTAAAAATATGAATGGGTGAAGCCATATAGATGCCAAATATGTATGTACATAAAAATACAAATTCAATTATAGTTAGTTTCGTCTGAATAGGGTCCTGAATATGCATTGTCAACTTTTTCTTGCTACTGCTGTTGTTATTGTCGAGGTTATGGATTATTTATTTGTTTGTTTATATATAAACAAAAACAATAACATATATGAGTTATGCAAGAACCTGTACCTGCCTGTACGTTAGAAAATGGTTTCTCGTTGATTATTTATTAAGAATTTTTGTTTTTGCTTTCGAAATAACAACGAAATTCAATCTTCTGTAGTGGCTGTATGTCTCTGTTAAATGTATATTAAAGGTCGATGTAGCGAAAAATTTTATACGGAAAATATTATTTGACTTACATACACATAAAATATATTTCATGCTGAATAAAGTATAAAAATATCTCGAAACTTGGGCTAATAAATTACCGTTTTCTCTTAGAATGTTGTCTCTATATAATTAACCTTACAAGTATACTACATCAATTTAAAAATGATATTTTAAATATGTATTTTATAATTTAATTTTGTATATTTTTATCTTATAAATGTAATGTAACGAAACATAAAAATTACAGATACTAATTATTTTTTTCTTCTTTGTTACATTTTTACGAATTTTAAGAATTGTTTATAAACATTTGAAATATGTGCAAAAGAAACATAATATTCATTTTGAATAATATAAAGCTCTATAATAAAAATCTTCTATGATAGTTTGGTGTGAAATTGTGCAATATAAAAAACATAAAAATAACAACGATAAAACGAATAAGTTTTTTTTTTAACGCGCAATATCTAAATAGATCTCTTCCATCGTCTAGTTATTTCGCATTTCAAGTATAGTGAAGTGTATATAACATAATTTATATTCATGATTTTTGGCATCTCACACATGGTAAAAATCTGCACTTTTATACAAAAAGAATAAGAAAACAAGTGTAAGAATACAGTTGTTCAAATGAGGATATTTTTTTATCTGTGTCAAAAACATATGTTATCTGAGATAAATAAAATATTTACATATAGTGAACGTATTCACCCAATATAGTTGTGTGTTTTATACATCATAGGAATTAATAATATAGTTGGGTTGTAGTGGGTATATTATATTAATAATATAAATTTAATGCGAGCTTTTATGTAAGTACATATAAAAAAATGTGAAAAATATTATGATTATTTATTATCAGTTTATTTCAAAGAGATGTACTTAACATTACAATATTTAAAATATGTAGAATTAAATCAATATTTTATTATTTTATAAGAATACTAATCGTACAGTTATTTTAAAAATGCATGCTCAGTTTATTACTATAATTTATTGTTAGTAGGTATAACAATAAAATATTTCAGAATCAATATTAAATAAATAAGGTACTGGCACCAGTCTTGGATATGACCCCAATAACGACTAATGTACTGAATTAGATATATTTGTTGGTATTTGATTACAGCATGATTTGATGACAATCGGCCAATAGATGTCAAAATGGTGGACATTTAAACTAATTATTAGTATAATTTATTTATTAATTATTATATTATCATAGAACTGCTTACATTGTGACGATTCTTTTTTTTATATTTTATGTCGAAGTACTTATCATTTTGTAATCATTTGCAAGTGTCCATTACTGCGTGCTTATTACTGGTTTTACCTTTGCCATTACTGGAGAAAAAACATGAACAAAATAAAAGGCTATAATTTAAAAAACAAACGGACTTTGGTAATTAAATTGATTAAATAAAGAGATACTTGCTTTATTAGTAACATGAGTTCATGAGAATTACAAAAAAGAAACCCGTCAATCACAAAAACAGTAAACCTTGCTCTTATAGCGACCATAACTGGTGCCAGTATCTTATTCCCTTATTGTTAGCAATGAAATCAGGTATACTTAAGTCTGTATGTATATCCACTCCACGATGGTTTAGAAGCAAAAACTATAACCTCAGAAAATTGCAACAAATTAATTCAAATATTCTCAAAAATGTACGTTTGCACATGCATAACATTAATTAAAATTTCCATTAGCTGATAACAATAATAATTTCATCAAGTGGCGGTTCATCATCATATTCTCCACACTCGTAACTTTTCGATTAGTCGCGGAGATAAAGGCTTATGCAAAGTATTTCATTACTATGTTATTAAAGCGTTTGCAGAATAAACATCTCCACGGCGTAGTTATGATATCATACAACGTTGTAATCATCTTCACAACGTCATCAATTAGTGCGGCGATGGTACTTCTGTTTGCTGTTATAACTGTTAATTCCTTGTTGCTGTAAATTGGGGCTCGTTCACACCATCCGAATAAATTCATCATTAATTTTAATGCAAACTTATGTATTTTCTTCTTTATAATTTAAAACAAAAATAATCATCGGTTAATGCTAAACTTAATCGAGATTAATAAACAAATGATTTACTTTATGTATATGATTTAATATACTTTGTTTTATGCAATCCACTATGGTTAAAATTAAGAATTAACGTCAATAATTGTTTGAAAACGGACTATTAACTAATAGTGATTATTTTTGCTTAATGCTAGCCACCATACGTGTGTTTTTCATAATTCCCCAAATAACTGTATAATTTTAAAAATCCTGAATCTCAAAACTTTTTAAAAATCAGAAATTATTATAATTAGATACATTTTCTGAAAATATCAAACTAACAAAATTGGAGGACTCAATTTTTTTATTTTGTCAAATAATAATAAATAAAAAATAATATGTAGACCAGAATATCGTGATTTATGCTCAAAAAATCGCCTACCTGCGATTTTACATTTTTTGTTTTGGGTATACTTTTTTCATAAAAATGAAACAATCACAAAAATGTATTATGTATGACATACTGACTTAATAAATGTTCATATTTAAGATATTTATTTCATATAATAAATGTCAAATACATTTTGAATTTAACATCACTGTTTCTAATATATGCTATCATATTAAAGTTTCCCTCAAACTGTCTCATATACAACATCCCAAACTTGCCTAATTCCTTTATGAGTCACTTACGAGAAACACAAGCATCGAAAGACTTACAGCGCCTCCTCTCAAGAACACTACGCGTCGTGATTACTGTGTTAGAAATGTACAAATACCAGATGAGTGGCTGTTCAACAATAAGGGAACAAATTATTGAAACAATAACAACCCTTGTGAATGCACGTGCTTCAACCCTTTTTGTTCCCGTCTGTTGAAGTCAATTAATCAATGTATTTTTAAATTAGTTTTAGTATTTATTATTAAATTTACTGTCAGTTTTATTAGAATTTCAGTAAAGTTCTTATTTTGACTTTTTAACTTTAATGAATTACTTTCTCACAATATCGAAGATACTAGAAGCTTTGTGATCGTTTTAGAATGAGACAAAAAATTGTTCCCCGATTTCAAAATAAAATTTTTAATTGATCTTTCTGTTTCAGGTCAAGACAAACACTTTTCGTTCCTTGTCTGTCTGTCTGTCCCCTGAATCCTTGTCACACGCATAACTCATGAACCTGGCTTGAGGACAGTTCCATTTTAAAATCATCAAAATCGTGTGTAAGGGGGAGGGGTGACATCCCAAAATATTATTTTTTTCAAGATTACTCAAGAACGACACATATGACGTGAAAATTTTATAGAATATTTTTTGTAGAGCATTCAATTTCCTATAATATAGGTCTACAACGTTTGTTGTAAAATATATATATTAAACAGATTTATCTCAATTTGCTTTAAAAATCCGTCATTTGTTTTTAAATTGATATTTACTTTGACATTTAAATGCAATTTTGACGTTTTAAATACCATTTTGACGTTTGCATAAATTTATATTTAGATTGAAATTGTCAAAAAATTTAAAATATACAAAAAAATAATGAGGTGCGTCTTAAGGAAAATTTTGAACTAATATTCTTTAGTAAAATTGTATAAAATTAAAATGTTAACCAATGCTATTTATCTGAACACTTGTATCAGTTTTTATTTAAATTGTTGGTGAATTTAGCACGAGGATGCACTGTGCATTTATTTAGCAGATGTTTTTTTGATATATTTCGATTTTCAATAGAGGTATCGTCCACTGTGTATTTTTCCCCAATCACCTTGTTACGCCGCCGCATCGTTAGTCACGTTGGCTTTTGAAAGACTCAAATAGGTATATATAAAATGCAATATATCATTATACAAAATTTACATTAATTGATCTAGGGATTACAAAATTCAATTATTAACTAGGATACTTTAAACATTTGGGAATATATGGGTATTATTATTACCAATATATAACAAAATGCACATATTTGTACTCTACACCCCTTTATTCTAATCTCGCCCAGTCTGACGAACTAACAGTTCGTAAAATTTATTACTGTATGTATATTCGTTTCGTGGAAATGTTTCAATTTATTGTATTGATTATTCATGCGCTAGTGTACTCTAAAGCAGGCTCTGTCAGTGAACGCAAGATTAATAGAATTTCGTGATATAGTGTTTAATAAAATGTGCAATGGTCAAAAATAAAAAAGCATCCGAGGGTGTACACCTTTCAATCATTATGGCTATTTACTAGCAATAAATTGTTTTCTAGTCGAATGGTTTTGTTTTTATTTGAATTTAAATTGTTTGTTTTATCAACCAAGTAACGTTGATTTTAATATTGGATTTGGATGCTTCCTAGGTGATCGTTTGGGTTAAAGTTTTATTTTTAACCTAAAATTCATGGAATTTTAATAATAAAAACATATTGCGAATTAAAGCTAATAAGCGCGCAATAATATTAAAAACGGCATAAAAAATTTTAATGCTCAAAACAGAAAATATTATTGTTCAAAAAAATTATTTTTAATGTCACATTTTATGTTTAATATAATGCTCAGAATTCAAAATGTTATTGCTCAAATACAATATATTTAATGCTCAAAGTATATAAAATATTGCGCGCTTAAATACTGCCCTAAGAAAATTGTAATCTAAGTATTGAAAAATTGAAAAATTATAATATTTTTCAAGATATTTGTGGATTTACCTCCTGCACAAGTATCCGATCAATATATAAAATAAATAAATACTGAAAAATAAACATACAACAGGATTTATATAAATATTTTTTTGTAGTTATCACAAAAAGTTATTATCTTGCATTCATGCATAATTAAATACTTTTATGGTTATCATTTATCAAAACATGAATCAATATAAAGTATATATAACATATAAAAAAAACATATTTGCATATAAAAATACTAACACTATAGCACGATCCCAATTTTATAATGAATTGCATAGATTATATTAAATTTATTTATTATATATACTACTAAAAATGCTAATTAGATTTTGCATTTAGAAGGCAATGATTTAAATACACATAGATTTACTTTATTTATATTCAAGTTCTGTTAAAAATGTGAATTTATTATTATTTTATTAGTAATATAGTTATATTAAGAACATAAATTACACACAAAATATACTTATTAATTAATTATTTTTCCTACATACCTCAAATATGAAGGTTGTAAAAAAAGTTTAATTTTATATATATATTTTATTATAGGAACAATATTTTAGACATTATATTTTATAAATAAAAAATAAAACTATGGAACTAAATTTAGTAAAAACTATGTGGAAACCCTGCTAACAACAGAATACATAAAACATAGATATTCATACAATACATAGACTGTGCAAAAATGACAACTGCATTTTAATTAAAATAACTTATGACACTGCACTGATGTACAGGAAAAAAATTCACACACTAATGAAATAACGTTATAAAATAAAAACATTAAAAATGAACCATACCATGTATGCATGTTGGTCCTCTTTGTCATCAGGGCTCAGTTTACAGTTTGGTCAATGGATTCATCGGACAGACGACAACAAAACGTCGCTGTTATTAGTGACCATTTGTCATTTTTAATTTAAATGCCTTTTGGCCAGTTCATTAAGTGACCTGTGATTAATAGCAGTCTGCACTCGTTGCAATTTGTGCAGCGAGCAAAAACACAAATCCAGGATGGGATTCGCCAAATAAGCATATTTGGTGTTCAGTGTCATTAATAACTAATAATGTTAAAATTTTCAATTATTTCATCTAGGTTTGGCCAAAATTGACTGTTTTAATAATTATTAAAATTTCTGTCCGTTTGTTACGGATAATTTCGAAAACTACTGAACCGATTTTGATGGTACTTTTACTATTAAAAAACCTTAAAACCTCAATGGCATGAGCAGCGGCATCAAACCCGAACATACGTAAGGAGAATTAGTCGAATTAGTGAAATTTATAGTCGTGTATCCTACAATTTATTAATTATTAATAAGAATTTAAATTAGTGTTACTACAAAACTCAAATGTTCTTACGAATTTGTTGTAATATTAGCAGGAATGAATCTGAAATAACTCTGAATCCCTATACACCGTAGTATGTATAATTATTTAAAATTTTAACTTTACTAAATGTAAGGATATGATAAAATATTTAAAAATTTTAAATATAAACTCAAAATTATACACTTATATATAAAATGCAGCCCTGTAAAGCAAAATACGATGATTTAATGAAAAAAAAAAAATATATATTCTGTATCAGTTCAAATGCAAATGCATGTGCTCTCATCTCGTATTTGACGAGATTTAACGAAACTCGAATGGTATAAATTCAATTAAACGTTTAATAAATAACAAATTGTATTTATCACCTATCCATACAAATGTTTCATTCGAAACAATTTCAAATAGTTTAGATTGTATGCAAAATTTTTACTCCCCCCAAAAAAACCGGTCGATACCGGCGCGGCGATATATTTCGATTTAATTATTTGGTACTTTTTGTTAGTAACTAAATTGAAATATATGTACATTGGTATACGTATTTTATTATTTACTTATTAGTTCAATTTTAACATGAAGAAGTCGACGTTTATAAATTATTTTTAGGTATTAAAAAAATACTAGCAATTCGAGATAATTGTTTAAATTAAAATAATCATCCATAAATACATATTTGTTATTTAAATTGAAATGATAATAGAGCAATTTCTTTGTAATGTACGTATTGTAAACATTGTTTAAATCGTTAGTGAAATTATACTGCTAGTATTATAACAGTGTATACTTGAGATAAATATTTATCAATTTATTAAGATAATTCATATAATTATAACTATTATACATATATTTGCATATTAAGAGTACATACATATGTAGTATGTAGATTGTAGGTAGATGCATATATAATATATATATATGTATGTTAAAAATTCAACTTTAAGAACCTCTACTTAAATAAGCAAAAAATATAACTTTTATTTCTGATAAAAATGTTTTATGCAAATTTACATCCACCTAGATGATAGTTGGGTTGAACTGTTTTAATTCCAATATTAAAACATTGTAATGTTTTCATATTAGAAATTCAAATCATATCAATAAATAAAATAAATAAAGTTATTTATTATAGAATAGAAAAAAATCATCATGTTTTTACCTTCACCTAAAATTTTACTTTTAACATCAAATACGATAACATTTTAAAACACGCATATATTAACATTAAAATTTTATGAACCACTGGCATAGGCAAAATAAATCAAGTATAAAAACCGCTGACATTTGATAATGATTTCCCATCCGGAGTTTAAACCGGAGCAGGTTGAATTATACATGAAATCAATATTAGAAGCGAAAGCTGAGGCTTGTCTGTAAAGTTTTCATAATGCTGTTGTTAATGCTTAATTTAGCTAAGGTTTAACGCCCAACAATACCGAAACTAACTGTAAATTTTCTACTGGGGGTTGCCACACTTGTACAAGTTTATCAGAAGTTCTGCGGTTTTATTGTGATTGTTTGAATTAATTATATTCAAATAATGAGGAAAATAAATTGAAATTATTTCCAAGCACGTCCTTCATATCATCGTCAAGTTTTCTATGTGATATATTATGTAGTAGTAATGTGTTTTGTTATATTCTAGACTGTCTGTACAATTTAATATTTTCTGATTTTTAGGGTTCCGAGGAAAAATGTTAAAAAATTTAGAAAAAACATATTTTTCAGGGAAGATGCTATAGAGCTAAAGCTAAAAAAATAATAACAAACCAGTAAAATTTGACCCTCTTTCTTATTTTTTTTCTTACTCACAAATGGAGCCTGCAGGAGGCTCCAAAACATTTAAAAAAAAAAAAAAAACTAAAAAATATACCACATGTGTTGTAAGAGGCTTTAAGCAATAATAAATTTACCCCCTCCTCTACTATTACTAAATGTCGTTTTGGAAGCTATATAATCAATTTTGATGCTTTTTAAAATTTGTCGGTCTATCTGTTTGTCTATTCGCTTGTTCTGACTACACGAAAACTACTGAACCGATTTTGATGGTACTTTCACTATTCAAAATTTTAAACCCTTGTATTAATTAAGAATGTATGACAGTTGAATAAGGGCAGACCTGTAATAGGAAAAAAATACAAATATTATATAATAATAAAATATAAAATTCACAAGAAAACTATTCGCAATTTTTGATGTTGATATAATTAAACCAACAATTTATATTGATCAGGTCAGGCATGTATTTAAAAAAAATTATATATTCGTCTAATAATTAAATGATTTTAATTTCGACATAAGCCTCGGGGATTTTTTTGTTATAAACTTTAAGGATACGATTATTATTATTTATATATGAAAACTGACGTAAAAAGGTATGTAAAATACCTGTAGTCAACGATAATTAATTTGTAAAATATAGGTAGGAGTCTGTAGGAGGTATTCATATTTATATTCTTAATTCAAACCTTTTAAAAAATATTAATTTAAAAATAAATTTAATAGAAACATTTTTTTAAAGAATATTTCTCAGCAATAAATAAATTTTAATTTTAATTATACCGGTATTTTATTTTAAGTCTTTTTCGACATACAACTAATTTTCTCATCCAATTTCTTTCTATATTTATTTTCATCAGTATTAGATCAGGATAGATGGCTAATTAAGCGTACAAGTAGAATAAATTTTATAATTTAAAAACTTTAATTATACATACTCTTTAAAGTGATCATAGATTTTGTTAATTAAAATTTACATTATATTCTTAATTAATGCCAATGTTAATTATTACTAGACGATTAAAAACTTTTAATGTTGTTAAAATGTGCTGGGAATGGCTGTAAAGCACATTTATTTAAATAAGTATCCTTATATTATGGTTATAAACAAGAGATTATCAAGTAGTTTACCTACAAAATGTCATTTTTGTTCAGTCTGCAAACTAATATATAAATCTAAACTCTGTGTGATAATGTATATTGTTATAATTTTTATAATTTATGTCTGTCTCTATTTATTATGTCATTTGGCACACTTTCTTTGTTAGAAAGCTTAAGACCTTTTTAGGCTTCATGAAAATTGATTAACGGTTGGTCGATATTAAAGAAAATTTACAGTTTATACATTCTTATAAAAGTACTACATTTTTCACCTAAAAATTGATTTTAATTGGAATTATGTAATATCTAATTATTATATATAAATTTTTCCCCGCATGTATTTTAAGTATTTTGTTTCTCGTTAATTTTTGCATAAATTATAACAACAGCATTAACTTTAACTGTACTTTTTCATATTTCTCTCAACTATAAAAAAAACAATATTAAAAATTATATTCAAGTAGTTTCCCCGTCTAATTTGAATGTACAAACATACGTCGATTTTTTTCTACTTATGTACATTCATGTATGCTATATTTACCCAGTATTTTAATTAACTACTATTTTAATTGAGTATCATGTGAACGTGATATTACAAAATAAAATTTAAATAAATAAAGCTACACAACACGTACATGTATCGACATTTTGTTAACGCTATCGACTATAAACAACTACTAGCGTTTACGGATAATTTTCGAATTCGTTTTACAATATTTTTTTCTCGTTCGAAAAAAAAATAGATAAATGCTCATCTCTTCCAAATGAAATCATGTAAATCGTGTACACACTGTATTTGTTTTAACTCGCTCTCTAAAAATGTAAATTGAATCGTTCTGTTATTTTAAAAATTATATGCAATGACATGCCAATTAAATTTTGTATGTTGTATAATATATAACATTTTTGCATAACATTTTCAACTTACAAATAAAAAAATTGTTAGTTTTAGAATTACAAATTGGTCATGTGATAGTGCTTTAAATTTAAATGAATTAAATAACAGTAAGAGGTAGTTGCACGAACTATTTCTTCTACTATTTAAACTTTTTTTTAATGCGTTTAATATTGACGTACATTTTTCTGAATGCATTGAATTAAATACTAACTTTAACTTCTGACACCGTATTTAGTTTTCTTGAATATTTAAAATACAAGCGCTCCAGCTTACATTTGTTGTTTGAAATATTTGATTAATATATTAATAGAAAGTAAAAATAATACAGTATTACCACACTGTATGAAACCACAAAAAATTGACATTTTCTATACCTACATCTATTAAAAATAATTTCCTAAAACAAGTTATTGAACATTACAACAGACGTAGTTTGGATATTATAATATATATTATACCGAAAATTTTAGGGCATTTTTTAACCTGATCGATACTTATATGGATTTATTATTCTATAGTTGGCATAATCGTATTGTATTACCGTAGTCAAATTTGTCTTAACCATTTGTGTGCTGAAAATCGATATATCGATATTTTAATACATAAAGTTTATTATTCAGCACTCAAACAGTTAAATTATTAATTATACGATAAAATGAATTGTATAAATATAATTCAAATAAGAATTCTTATAGCAAGAAAAAATCATCTACTGAAAAAAAGTAATATTCTCTTATTGAAGTGTGACCATTTTATTTAAAACATTTATTTAAAAAAAAATTAAGCTCTTGATTTGTAAATATTTGTTAGTGCACTATAAAATTTGATGGATAAATAAAAGAGTTCATTCTGATATTCATATAATTGCTTTATTATACATAATATTGATTTGCAAACCCATGTCAATTAGGCCTTTTTTATTCATCGTATAAAGCCTTAAGCTGAGCGCGGGCCGTGAATTTTTTCGAATCACAATTCTGACTCAACGTATATACATTTTAATATTTTCGATCGTGAGTCAAAGTAAAACAGTCGTGCTCGAGTGCATCTTCGTCGAAAAAAATCTGATAATTTTAATTCCAATAAATATTTTAATATTTTTACTTTTCTACTAAAATGCCAGTAATTATAACGAAAAAATAAAATATTTTAACAAATCGAATTGATTTATATATTACAAATGACTATTATATAAATAAATACCTATTTTTTTTAAATTATTTTATTTTGTCATATTTATTCCGATAATTCCTAATAGATTGAAATATATATTTTTTATTTCAATTTTGAAGATGCTTAAAATCGTGTCACGAACGTGTATCGCCGTGCGTGATCGTGAGCAAAAACAACACGCGCCATAATCTATTAAAGTTTCCAACACAATTTTAAAGATTGCATGCCTCGAAAAAAAATTCTTCCACCAATAATCTTTGACTAGTGACAATTAAATATATGTACTCAATGATCTAATTATAAAACGATCACACCATTTAACATCTCACAAATATTTCACATGTGTACATTATTCACATCTATAGATTTACTATAACACCTATATTTTTATTTCGAGAAATATTTCATTCAAAGTATGTGTGTGTGTGTAAGGTGAACCAGGTGGCCTTCTACAACCTTAAATTATAAACACGATGTTATTTATAAATAAATATAGCATTCATTAGTTATGTAACATACTGGTTTAAGTTTTTAAACTGGGATAAGAAAATGCATGTCGTAGTATGGTAGGTATATTATTCGTAATCAAAGTAAGTTATTACTAATTACTATTAATTTGGTAATAATGAATTATTGTAGTGATACGTGTCAGATATTGAAGATTGCTATTTATAGATTGTAGGCTTTCGCGGTTATCCCGACTAAACATATTTATACATGTTTTAATCTCGTGGTCTTCAAAAACACACAATTTATAAAAGATTTAAATCTTCCGCAACAATTTACATGACTTCTGAGAATAAACGTCTTAATAGCCAGAAATGTGTTTTAAAAGGAGATGGGGGGGAGGTACACATCATCAATGCAACACCAGTATAGCCCATATTTTACTGTTTTCTGAAACTGCTACTATGTAGTAAATTCGTATTTATCCGAACACGAAACTATTTTCAATAATAAGAATTTAAAAGTTACCACAAAATACTATTTTTGATCACGTTATAATTTAATTAATGATTCAGGCGGGAAACACCCACAACTTTCCTTCCTATTTATTAATTTATATATAGAACCCAAAAATGTTGTATTTTTGATATGATTATGTAGTAAAAATGTTACATGTTAAATCGTGAGATTTCAATTCATATTTTGTTAATTTTTTGTTTATTTATAATTTTTATTGTTTCAGGTAAGACAATCAACAAACTCTGAAATATAGTCAACACAAATCTGTATGTATATTTTAATAATTTTAATTTAACTTTAATAAAATTGATACTGTTTACTTTTTTAATTCAGTATTGATTTTAGTTTGTTGATTTTGCGCTAATTTTAAATAAATAATATAATATTAATTAATAGGTGTTAAATTCTATTTTAACAATAACAACATACCTACATAGTTTTGTTATCAAAAAGTAAAAATTATCGATATTAAATTATTCAGCTATAGGTAAAATACATTAAAATTGTCAGTTATGTTGCCAAATTTAAATATTCATAAGAAAATAGTAATTTTCGACTCAAATATAATAAACCAAAAAATGCATACTCTTCAAATTGAAGACAGCTATAATTTCGTTAGACAAACTATGAAAGTTCATAAACTGGCTGCTTACATATTCTAAAACGGAAGTGCATGGTGAAGTAGTAGACAACTCGATGTTTTTCATTAATATATTCCAAATCGTTTACTTATACCAGTGTTTCCCAAACTATGTATTTACAACACATTGATATATAATATAAAATTAGTTGTATGTTTAAAGAATCTGTAGAAGAACATTTACTGTCGAGGAAGAAAAACATATTTTTTTAATTTCTTAAAAAAATTAAAAGTTCAAAAAAACTTCCTACTTGACGAGAATGGAATAAAATAATAGAAAATGTATTTTAACTATTAGAAAAATATAAGTCAAGGATTTCTTCCCGATACTTTTGATCACTTTATGAAAATTATAATTATTTACCTAATTTAAATTAAGAAAATCTGTGACAATTCACACTACATTGAAAGTAAGCAAAAACTTTAATCACTTACATCAAAAGCAAGTAGTTTTGTAAACGCTGACTTGCTATATAATATAATGTAGTATATGCATTACACATAACTTGTATCGCGTGAATGCAACTTGGTGTGTGTGGATATATTTAGGGCACTTATATAACATTAGAGCAGAGCGACCGGACGGAAGACGTGCGGCGTAACGGGGAATTGTACGAGTAAAGGCTGTTTTACATGTATTCAATCTTGGAATTAATCTTTCAATACTGCATTAAAGTAATATGTAAATGATTTTGTTCATACGTTTAAAGTTTGAATTTAGTTATATTATATGTAATTTATTAATAATATTAACATTTGGTTGGTTTACAAAAATAAATGTTTTATACACCTTATTTAAGACTTCAAAGAGATTTCAGTTAACAGATAAGGTACTGGTTCCAATCTTGTCTTCTTTAAGAGCAAGGTATACTATTTTTTGGGATTGGTGGGCTTCTTTTTTGTAATTTTCATGAACTCATTAAATCAAATTAATTACCAGTCCGCAAATATAGTTAATTTTTTTAAATTATAGCCTTTTATTTTGTTAATATTTTTGCTTCAGTAATGGATAAAGTAAAACCAGTAATGGATACCCATTGATGGACACTTTCTAATGATTACATTAGTTATTAAATAAAAAATCGTAAAATTTAAAACAATGTAAAGCAGATGCTATGATAATATAATAAGTAATATAATAGTAATCAAACATTTCTAATTTAATACATTTAATGTATGATCCAAGACTAGTGCCAGTACCTTACCAATATAAAGAGCAAAATAGCTCTAAGAATGAAAAAGTTCGTCTTGTGAAAATAAAAGACCAAAAAAGGGCTCTGTTTCGTTCCAATGTTCATTATTATTTTTTGCATAAAGTATTCACATTTATGCCTAAAAAATATTATTATCTCTGACTCGACAGTCATGCATCAAGTAATCTAGAATCACGATGAAATACTACAATACCTTAAAACCGAGACTCCTGGGTCAAACTTATTGTTAGGTATAATGGTATACATAAAGATGACCTGATCTCGTTAAAATTTAAGACAGTCTCATTAAAATTCAACCGATATCGTCTCGTTGTGTAACCCTCTATCCAAATGCTCATATGCTGAAACCTCACAAAATACTTATTAAAAAGAACCCACCTTATAAATAAAGAGTAATTAAACAATAAATTGTACACGAGTGTATAGTGTATATAGACCGTAGCACATTACCTTTACAACAATACGGCCTGCAAATATCTACCTTGACGACGGCCGTTGCCCGCCGCCACACGACGTTCTCGAAGTCAAGGCTGCACGAGCACCGTCTCTTTTTCACCCACTCACTCTCTCTGTCTATCTCCCGGCCGTGCAGACTGCAATTGTTAAAACTGCAGCACGCGAGCGGATTCTTTGAATGTTGTAACGATGAAAAGATCTTCACGTCTCTGTTTTTGCAGCAGTCGAGATTTGTGGGATGCAGAAAGATATAGGAGTAACAATAAATAAGTAACATCAATTAAAGTTAAGAACAGTTTTCATTTAAGATGCCCTTTACAAATACGTTACAATTATTTTTATATCCAAAAAATCGATCATAAAATTCAAAAAAATTATTTTAAAGTTTTCCATCTATCTTTTCTAATGGCATCAAGCTAATATTAAATTTTCTCCCTTCTTCTTCTTTTTCTTCCTGGGTTTTTGGGTTTTCTCCTTGTTTTCTCCCTTAATTAGTATAATATAATCACTCGAATTTAAAAAATATGTATCAAAAAAATCGTTCTAAAGTATAAATTCCAAACTTCAAAATATTTTTTTGAACCAATACAATAATTTTTTTAAATGATCCAGTACTGAATTATGATAATTTTTGTAAAAAAAAAATATCCCCATATTCATATATAAGTTACGATTCTGTAATGAAGTACATATACGAGCTTTTTTTACATGTATTCTAACATAGTTTAATTTTTTATGATAACTGACATTTAAGTATGTACGTAATTATATTGTAATTGCATTTATTTGAAAACAGTTCAGTAGTTTCAATTTTTTTTTTCGTCACCGGAGATTAGAAGCAGCAGAGATGGTCCGGTCTCCTTATTTACGAAAATCTCTGCTAAATCACTTTATTCTAATTTACTATGTTCATATAGAGTTGATATAACGAGTATATTTCAGCGGTTGGCGCCCATAAAACAGTTCAGTACCAACCTTCTACTTGCATATTTCTTTCGTCCATTTCCTCTACATAAAAAATCTTGTGAATGTAATCTCATACAAAGAAGCTCGACTCGCTACTGGATTTTCCCTTGTTCCCTTTTATGCATACCCCAACATTTAGCACAGTAACCGCCCTACTAGTATAGATTATTTTTTCTGAGTAACCCTCTTACATTTTTCATTGTGTGCAGTTTGTTTGAACGCGATGAGTTTGATTGTTTTCTGCGAGTTTTTTCCTGCATTTTCTACAAATGAAAATTGTGCATCTCGGTCTGTTTATTAAAATACTTTTGAAAGATTATTTTTTGTAAATATGAGTATGTACTTATAATATTTATTTATTTATTTTACCTCTTTCTAATATACAAGTCTTGAGGCTTCCGCGGTGATCTTGATATGGATCTTGGCTTCTGGGTGTAAGCCGCGTCAGTTTGGTCGTGTTATCGGCCAACGTTTCGTCACACATTGCAGTGGACATCTTCAGGGCTCTTCTAATACATATGTTAAATACACACAAAATTTGCTACGTGCCTATTTCTGTGTAATTGTATAATATATTTAAAGTATCTGCTAATTTAAATATTTATTGTATCAATTTCAACAAAAATATGTTCTTGTTCCAGTTTATTTTTATGTGCTTAAAATAATATATTCTCCAAGCAAACAAAAGTTTTTTGGTTGCACACAAATTACTTGTATTCATAAATAAACATATATTATTTATATTGTTTAAGAACTGTCAAATACACGCCTACATTTAAACGGTTTTTGAATACATAAAAATAACATTCAATACAAGAATACGACACATGATAATTATTATTCTTCTTGCAACAGAACTGAATTTTTACTCGAAGTAATGTCTCATTGTAAAATGCTATTTTATTTTATGTAAATAATATATTACATCATTGTTTGAATACTGCTGTAGTATCCAGTGGTGTCCTTACATTATTTGATTACTTACTTTTACTATAACTGTATTACCTGCGTGTATTTCGAAATCGGTGAATTTCCGTGCGACCGCCTGCTCTAAACATATCTCCACTCATGTGACATTTTTCTAACTCTATTCACCCACGTTACTGCTATGGTTTTTTTTATGTCGAACGCACTACTCTTTCCTTCTTTAGAATAGTTTATTTAGTAACAATGAAAAACGTTAAAAATTCAACAACAATAAGATAATAGTTTTCGAGTTTACATCACGCCTAGAAGTTTTGGCAGGGTCCCTCCCGCTTAGAAATCTAAGAATTTTGTTTAATCTCGAACCCCCAAACTAGAACCTTGTCAGCCTCTTTGTTGGGGCTATGCAGTAAGCCCATATAACAAGAGTCAAAATATAAATTAATGAATACTATTATACTTTCTTTGCGATGTCGTCACAATATGTAATAAAGTTCAAGAAACGGTTAAAAATCTGGTATAGATATCAACTTTTTAATGAACTATTAATATTATGACGAAAGATGTGTTAACGCCGGATCTGTTGTAACATTATTCATCTAGTTTTTTCTAGTACACATATCCACTGATATGTTGACTAAAATACTATGTGGGTGTATATATTTTAGACGTATATAAATGCATACACACTACAAGTGATCTTTTTTTCGATACTATGTTCGTTGTAAATATCAATTTATCAAAAGGTACAGCGCGTTTTGTAACCCAAGTAAAAGTTATTTTGTTTTGAACGTATCAGAATACAAGAAGTGATTAGAAATTGTTGTTTGCGTCAATCAGTTGACTGCAATATTGATTACATAGGTTAGATTTCAGTGTAGAAAATATATCTTATTGTTCTTTTATAATACATCAGCAAAAGACAACCAAATTATTTACAAGCATATTTTTTGTTCCTGGAAGTTGATACCTATAATATACCAACCAACTTTTTGTTATCTAAATTTCTTAGAATTATTCTCATCGCTTTATATTTATCGTGATATGGATTTTGTGTTATCAAATAATACTAATATAAAAATATGTACGATCTATATGGTTAATATATCTATGGAAACGTTTATGAATGGATTTTTACTAGTCAAAAGCTTCAAACCTTAAAATTATTTTAATTTATATATCAACATACTACTCTACCAATGAGCTAAGCAGTTATTTTAAACGCGTCATTAGTAAATTATTACTAAACCGATTTAAGTGAGATATTCAATGTTACACAGTGATTAAACAGACATGTGCTTACGTGATTAGAGTAGCCGGTCGCGCGAAAGGAACTTCGTATAAAATATAAAAACTATTTTTTTAATAATCAAATAGTGAAAACTATAAAATATCACATTTTTATCATATTTTTAATGGCAATAAATATTGCACGATATTAATGATATTTGAATAAGAATGCGATATGTTTTATTAGTAAATTGAATTGTATATAACAAGGTATGATTTACGATTGTTTGTAGACGTATTAATCTTGAAACACAATGATTAATTTAGATAATATATTTTATGTTTTACATCAAAATTACATTAAGAATTGTTCAGTTACAGAAATCTTTCTTACAAAACTTACAAATTACTTAATAAATACATCAGTGCCATGGACACTTTTTGTTTTCTTCAAGTGATATTTTTCTTCTACATGAACTTTATTTTTGTCTCATTTATTATAGAATTAATATTTCATTAAGTTTTTATATATTTGACCAATAACTTCAGCATCCGTATAAGTTACCATGTTTATACCAGCCATATCTACTTATATTATAAATGCGAAAGTGTGTCTGTATCTCTGTCTGTTACCTTTTCACAGCTAAACCGCTGAACCGATCATGATGAAATTTGGCAGGGAGATAGCATGCATATTAGATTTAAAAAAAATGTATGTGACATGTGTATGAACGTGCGACCTGTTTTATCAACTATAACAGAAATCTGTTTTTCCTAACTTCTTCTTTTTCTTGATGGGTGACAGTTCTACCTAACCTAAATTCCACACGAACCATATACATCTTATTATATAAATAATAATAAATATATAAAACCAACGAAGTTCGTAGGTAACAGCTAGTTTAAATATATTTACGT
Source organism: Sialis fuliginosa (assembly GCA_961205875.1). NCBI lineage: Eukaryota > Metazoa > Arthropoda > Insecta > Megaloptera > Sialidae > Sialis > Sialis fuliginosa. Next base: position 18,224,873 of record OY540812.1, read on the forward strand.
TCTCAAAATTTACACACCTACGTTGAGATATTTTCAAAAATTATCTGTAATAATTTAATTTTATGTTTAAACAGTTCATAGAACATAATATAATTGATATGCGCACCCTACACAGGATCAATAAATATTATAACAAAATTAATAAATTCAACAAAAAGCATAATAAATATTTCAATTACAGTTAAAAGTAATTATAAGTGAAACGATTTCCTTTTTATTTTCAAGTCACGTACGAAGGCAAAACAAAAATACAAGATTACACATGAAATCGAAATATGTCAAGTTGAGTTATAAATAAAAGTAAAACTTATGTGTTGAACAGATGTAGACAAAATATTAATTACAAACACATACACTTATTCTGACCTTGAATACACATCTATGTACATACAAGTGCCCAGTGGCGTCTTGTGCGTAGGCACAAAGGTTGTCATAATCATATCTAATATTAAATGAACTCGATGAAGATTTAGTATATATAAGAGTATATATACACAAATAAAAAAATAAGATAAACAAAATATTTCCATTAATACTCATACATAAAACTCTTTAACTGAGGTAAAAATGAACATGCAAAAATCGAAAAAAAAAACACATTTCCTACTGTTATAAGTTATAAGATCACAAAACAAGCAATTTTGGCGAATTTCATTAAAGTATATTTGGTTCAAATTTAAAATCACAATTTTTCTTACAATAATAAAACATTTTGAAGCTAAAGCTATACACGTACAAATCGCATCAGCAGATTTTTTACCCCATGCACCCTTATAAACATTGTAATTAAATTTTCCTATAATTTTGAGGAAAATTAATAAAATTTAAATCTGTAAAAAGCTCTGTATAAATAATATTTTAATCATTAAAATATTTTTTTTGTTCTATACAACTTAATATTATTACCACAATTACAGAGCTTTGAATATTGCCATTTTTTTCTCTAGACATATCAGCCCTGAATTTTTAATATTGAAAATATATTTCAAAAGCACATATTATTACAGTAAGTAGATCTCTGTAAATGTTATGGTGGCATTGCTACCAGTATGAGTCGAAAGAGTTAAGTACTGTTTAACTAAATAGTCATACATACTTAACTATACATAAATATAGCTATATTATTTTCGTTGCACATAGAATTCTTAAAAATATACGAAGCTTTGAAAAACCGTAACATATAATCAAGACATTTCCAAAAATAATGTAAGCAGAATTAAGATAATTATCACTTATTAAAGAATGCTTATGTATGTATTATTTTAATGAACCAGTCCCCCAAATTCTCACATGATGTCATGGTCTGTAGTCAGATGCAAAATTCTGATACTCGGTTGCAATTATGGTCCTGAAAATAGCCAAATTCATTCCTCCACCACTGCCACGCTCTACTTGCTTGGTTTTTTCAGTTGTTTTGTTTGGTAGTAATGTCTGAGAGCTGTGTGCCACACAAATTAAAAATATAATTTGCTACGATCTCTTCTTTGAATACAAATACATCTTTCAGCAGTCTTTATGACGATTAAATGCATACGTTCTTTTACATAAAAGTTAACTGAAAAAGTAGATACTGTACATTGAATATTAATTTTAAAATGTATACTTTGAAAGAAATTTCTTATACATACAGAATATATTGTTTATTTGCATAACTAACATTTTCAGCGGATTTACCCAATTTTTTTTATTCAGTTACATAATTTGAAACACTTACAATTATTAGTTTTTATTGTAGCTTAATGATTTAAATTTAACTTTGATTAATAATATAAAAACATTACGATGTCTGAACTTTTTCTAATGGTATAATAATAAGATACGTAACAAAAACAAAAACAAAATTTTATAATATATCATACTTATGCTTATGAGTAACCTTTTTAGAAATGACAGGACGACAACCATAATATAATTAATATTTCTCTATGACATTTATTTCATAATAGGTATGAAATTAAACACAAATAACAATACAATTCAATGACAATGGCTTACCATATACTCCTACATATTAATTTTACGAAAGTTTTTATGTCAATTAAGTGACAACGGAACCGGAAAGAAGGAATGAGGCAATACTTACCCGCCTTCTCCCTGTAAACCGTCATCAGGGTGTCCCACGGGAAGGTATTAAAACTAACCAACTATCATTTTCAAACGGATGCTGTTATTGAAAAAAGAAAAAAAGTGTGCAGTTTTTTAATGGTTATAAATAAAATTTAATAAAATGTTTGTGCATCAATTTATTTTACTGATGAAAAATATGCTAAAATTATCGATAATTTTGTTAAAAATAACACAAAAATATTTTAATGCGGATTTATTGACCAAAAATGGAGTGACGTAACGCATGCATAAGAAATAAAATAACGAGTTATAACCTTTTTAGTATGGTTTCACTCTGAACTTTATGTTTTCCGTATTTAATACGAAACCCCCTACAAGAACTGCCATACACTTTTCCTCTCGAAAAGAAGCACTTTTCGAGAGTAAACGTCAGATTATTAATTTCGATGCACATACTTGTTTTTACCCTAGCCCGAATAAAATTGCAGACTCTTCTATATACAATTTTTATTTTTTCTATAACACGCATCCATTTAAAAATGACTGCTAATTAGTTTCAAAACCTTCCCGTGAGATACCCTGTACCATATCAAATCCCCCCTCTAATGGAAAACCATCATCACCCCCCCCCCCATGATAAAAATCTTTCCACACAAATTGTGACTAAGAAACGGGCGAATTTGGGAAGTTATGTACAAAATATTAACATTAACACAGAACTAATTACCAAAGCCAGAGTTTATTCAAAGACATATTGTGTGTATATTGTACATTCACAACATTACCACGGTGTGGCGTGATGGTGCATCATTCACACAACATGGCGCCATTTCTCTGGCACCCGTCCAAACTACGGCCGGCCGATGAGGGAGGCGATGTGCATATAAGCCGCATCGTTATCATAACCGCGACTTGACGAGTGCAATATCATAATTGCAACGTTACTAATCAAAATATTATTATAATATGGTGTGCAAGTTTGTAGAAATGGTTATATTGTTAAACGGTTGTATCCAAAGAGTTACTATTTCAAGAGTTAATTGCATTTTTGTAATATGTATCTGTCTTATATATTTACGTATAAATTAACTCGGTAATATTGTATTTTATTATTTATTATTTTTTTAACCTGACCGAAGTTTTTTCAATTTTTTTAAAATTTTACCAATTGTTTTCAAATAACCCTTTTTCGGTATTACAATAAAAAAAATCTATGTGCAGTTGACTGATTTTTTTTTTGCTCTTCAATTTTCAATTGCCTTTTCCAAACAGGGAGGTCACTGTAACTGATGTTGATTATTTAGTCAAATGTGCAATATTTGATTATTTACTAGCCTTTAGTTAACTCCACGGTTTATGGTTCCTAGGATTATGTAAATTGATTCTTAAAATTCGGACGATAATTATTTACATTATAGCTAAAAAAATTATAATAGCATAAAGCTAGTGAAAGCAGTTTTAATTATTCCTAATATAAGATACTTATATAAATGGAAATTGCTAAAAAAAATATGTTTTCGTCTTCTGTTAGCATTATATAATATTTTCAACGTTATCGTTAGATAATAAATACTGTCATTATAGTATAGTGTACTTGCAAACATTTATCCTAAAAAACAATTTTTAATTTCGCAATATACTTATATAAAACAAAAACCAGGGTCACTGAACTATCTCATCAAATACTGGGACGAAAATTTCAACATAGACACGAAAACAAACAAAAAATAATAATAATAAAATAGCCATATGTAGCATATGTTTGTATGAACAATATTCGACAAAGCGTATTACTGTTGTACATGGACATTTTAATAAATTAATTATAATCTGAACATTGCATAAATAAACATTACAATGTAATTGTAAATTGTAATGTACGTCATTGAGGAGTAGTGGCAACAAATGTCTCTAACAGAATGCAATCTGGTAATGAATGTATTAGACATAGGTACTGGTTATTTAGTCGGGCCGGCACATACTGTTTGTTGACACCACTGATGGGAAAATGTGAATTATGTCGCTTAATCCAAATGCACATTAATGCATTTTTGTTTTGTTTCTACTGATGAAATGGACGGGAGTTTACATTGTTTTATTGCAAATAAAAGTACTATTTAAAAAATTATATCCGTCATCAAAACTCGGATGTTATGTATATACAAATACATAGGTACATTTATTTTTTAGTTCGCTTAGTTTTTTTATTATTCAGGGACTGATTGTGTATGAATTAAAGACTTTATGGTTTTAGGTCCTGTGACTATAAGGGCTATAAAAATAATTAAAATGTTTATAAAACACGAAATTCACTTTTTTCATGATTAAAAAAATAATAAAAGTAACGTCACTTCGAAGGTTGTAACTTGAACAAGAGTACATGAAATGTCACGAAATTTTGACAGTATTCTAGTTAAGGTTCGTACTCTTTGGAAAGCATAAGGATTTTTTTGTTTATGTCGCCATATGTATGTCAGGCCAAAGACTTTTCAGCCAATGTAGTATATTTATGAAAGAAAAACCGAAGAAACTCTAAGAAATTATCATACCAGTATATATTGAAGTCAAAACTCTGTCACTAACAGTAAGCAATTAGTTCATGCATTCCTTTCATCTTCATTCTAATTCATTCCGTAGTGTATACATATATATATATATAAGTGCATTCGTGTTTAAGAACGATAAGGGGAGCGTTCTTTTTTTAATCCAAAAAACGCAAGTAGAGCATGGAGATACATAAAAGCCGTGTGCGTATTCATTTACAAAGTGCATCGTAAAACTGCATACATATTTCACACACAACTCTCCAGACCGTGACGTCATGTTTGACATGATTCCGTACACTAAAAAGTGAAAAAAAAACTCAAACAAACGAGAAAAAAGGGAGCAACGCATAAAATATTGTTCGTGTAGCGGTGCAAGCGTACAGGAAATTTTTATGTATATATAATGTATATGTTAAGTGTTTGAAATTATTTTATGATCTTTGTCTAACGTCATCGTATTCAAAAATAGCAATGATTGTATCTTAGAATTGGTTCGTTTGGAATGAACATTGTCAAATACGAGGAATAATAATACACTTAAAGAGATTTTTTTTCTATACAAAAAAAAGAAACGAAATTAAGTTTTGCTAAAAATGTAAGAACTGTTTTTAATCGATTTTTTCGAATAATTTTTTTTAAACTTTGTCCAGCTCTAACTCGATGGAAAAAAGTCGTAGTGGAATATACTTTGAGAAGGGTGAAGCTTTAAGCTTTTCGTTCATTTTTATTTTTTGTCTTGAAGCCAGGATGGTTTTTGTTTTAAACTGGAAAACATAAATTTGTTAAAAAATTCCAAAATTTCAAGCTTTAAATGCAATCAAGCAGACAATTCTACCATATTTAAAGAACCATAGTTTTTTTAATCCCCTTATATATAATAGAACTTTGGTGTCACGAATTTTTATTAAATTTAATATTAGATTAACGTTATATAAAACTACTATAAAAACTACTGCTCTTAAATGTACAAATTTTACTTACTATTTTTCAACAAGGTCTAACTGATTATTTGTCATTCATTTATTTGCACTTTATCCCAAAACACTCGGCATGACCGAAAAACAAAAGTATTACATAACACACAAAGACAATGCATTTGTTTCATATCTCATGTCACATTATGTGAGCATTGATACAATAGCATACGTCAGCTTTTGGTAATTAATTTCAGAGATCTAATCAAATTGTCAGACGTGATCTTTGATATTTTCTTCATCAAGAATATCCTGTTATGTATTATCTATTATAGTCTGTCATTTCTTTGACAGTTGTTTGCGTGTGTGAATGTTGAAAAACAGAAGCTAATAACATGTTCAAATCGATTAATTTTATTGTGTTTAATATCTATCATGCTGGATATTTTACTTCATTTATTTTTATTTAATAAAATAATTTGTTACAATAAATTTAAGTAGAAATGCACATCGATACGAGACGAGACCATCTAAAATTTTGAAGTGACTTTCAACTTTCTATACAAATCTTGTTGAGAGTCTTAAGTTTTAAAGGATTACATTATCCATAGTAATTATTAATACCTACACTATACTATACTATACATATGTACATTGGACATATTTCGAAATTTCTTTGTTTCTTACAAAAGAATAATAATTGTAAACAAATATTTTTTATACAAAAATTTACACGATGTTGAAGTAAAATTCGAGACCGAAAAGAGACTTAACCCAACCCTTAACCATATTAATACTTAACTAATTTCCGCATGGAGGAATTAAGTTAATTAGTAGAATTGAACGTGCACACAACATATGGAATAAATAATAATATTAAAATAAAAGTGATAATTAATAATACAAAAAATGCATATATTATATAATAATAATAAATGTGGCTAATTAACCAACAATGAATAAAGTGTTCCCTACTGTATGCAAGTTTTTATTATTTACTGTAAATTATAATATTATTTGTAATTAATAACAACTCATATGATTAAATGCATGAAAGTAAGTGAAGACTACTTTATTATAAATTACTTACATAATTAGGTTGCATATCTCTATAGAAAATCTCCCCCGTCCCTCCTCAAAGAATGTGTAAGCATTGTACCAAAAACAAATCTTTAATGAACATAATTTGAAAAATATGCTATAAAAAATTAAGTTAACTTTAATAATAGAAAACTTTTTCATCAATAGCTAAAGCCACATTTTGTAAAGTAAATATGTACATCATACATAACGTACATATACAAACATTATATCTTTATTTATCTATCTATATAATACGTTTTGTAAAATCATACAATAGCGATGCGTTTTTTTGTGTTTTGTCTTTCTGGTGTCCGCTATTGTTAGCGCAAGAAGTATATCACGACAGCAAATTTCTCATGATTGTCTGCACATTGTCCGTCTCTTCACGCAGAGACAACGTTATACTTGTGTGATTTTACTTCCTGTCTAATATCTTGATGTGACTATATATCTATATATGTCAAAAATACATTCTTTGTTCATGTGTTTTGTGTTTGTGTATATATATGTGTGTAGTTTTGTTTGTTTCTTCTTTTTCTTCTCACGGAATCATTGTTATATTTGACAGCCAATGTCCGTTCTTTTTATATTGAAGTAATAACAGTTCTTAAATTTTTGGACGGAAACGTCATATCAATTTGACTTGTGTTGATGTTTTTTTATTTTTTATTTTATGTCAGTGAATTTTGAGATTATTCTAAGTAAAATAAACAGTTTGCCTGTTTTGGAATTCCTGTTAGGACTTAAAAGAAATTATATTCTTATTTCTCGTAAGCGAAAACGTCAAAACAGCATCATGAAATTATTAAAAACTTTTTACGCTGAGTTTCATTAATTTATTGATTTGGTAAACATTTGCAAAGATAATATAGAACCAAATAAAAAAATTATGTAGGTATACTTCATTATGTATTAATTTTAATTTGTCATAAGTGATAAATAAAACATACACGATTTATTGTAAATTGATTAAAAATCATTGAAATGTTCAAGTATTTTTTAAAGAAATACACTACATCGACATTACTTTAAAAAAAAACTTACTAATAAGTAACCAATAGGTCTAACTTTTGGTCCTCGACTTCTGAAATATCCTATTTCGACTTATGTATGCATATTGTGTGTGTGCGTGTGTGTGTGTGTATGTGGATGGGTGGTTTGTTGTACAAACTTCAATGTACATCAGTTCTCTGAAAAAAGATCACACAGAAACTCATTGGTACATGTTTATATACAAAACCCTGAAACACACAGATGATAACATTTTCTACAAAAACATATTTCCTCGAAAAAGGTCAAACATAAAATTTCAACAACCTGAATACAAATAAATATTCTGAAGAACCCGTAAAGTTTCCATATCCCAAAGGAAATTCCCCAGCGATACAGAGCTTATGATTTGTGTCAACGTTATACATTTATCTTCGATTAGCCCAACCCCTGCTGACTTCCTCCAGCACGTCGGATTCGATATTGGCTCTAATACGTCCCGAGAGGAACAAAATATGTCAATGCATTTGACGGATGCGTCAATATCATATACTGACAATATTTATATGGTACTTACGTTCATTTTTAAGTATTTATATACGCTGTGTTAATAAAGTATTATCTGCTTAGTTTTTAATTTTTATTAATATATTATTCGTCTTATATGGTTAAAATACATAGTACTTTACTATCTGAATTGAGGTGCAATTTCTTAATACGTGCTTCACCTAAAATAATTTATAAATCTTAATCTTTTTAACAGTCAAAGTTTCAACAAATTCGGTTCAGTGTTTTTTTGTTTCAAGTAGGAAACAAATATAAGGTATTAGCACCCTTTAAGAGAAAGATATTCAGTTTTTTTTAATTCTTATGAACTCATGTTACTAATAAAACAACTACCTCTTCATTAAACCAATTTAATTACCAAAGTCTCCAAATGTTTCTAATAAAATAAGTAACTCTTTATTTAATCAATTTAATTACCAAAGTTCGCAAATATAGTTTGTTTTTTAAATTATAGCCTTTTATTTTGTTTATGTTTTTCCTCCAGTAATGGAAAAAGTAAAACCAGCAAAGGGCACCCAGTGATGGACACTTGCTAATGATTAAAAAATAATAAGTACTACGACACAAAAGTTATAAAATAAAGAATTGTAAATTTTGAAATAATGTAAAGCAGATGCTATGATAATATAATAATAATAATTAATAAATAGTTTAAATACCCACCATTTTGACACCAGCTGCTTTACTGTTAAGTGTCTATAGATTATAATTCAGTAATGGCAGTAATCAAATATCAACAAATATTTCTAATTTAATAAAACAAGAACTCAACACTGGGGTATGATCAAAAAATAGTGCCAGTATCTTATAAACAAAAATTATAAATATTCCCTGCAAAACGACGTATAAATTTTTAAAAAATATGCAGTACAGATAAATCCTACAAATTTTAATATTTAATATTTATTAAAATTTGCAGGTACACAATTGTTTAACACATAGGTGTCCAACCTTTTGAACCTTCCGGGCCGCATTTTTTTGTCGCGTCAATTCCTAATTTTATTATAAATATAATATATAAATAGATATATGAGTTAAATTGGGAAGACCTTTTTTTTGTGGCCCGCGGGTTGGACAAGCTTGGTTTAACACATAGGTTTTCAATTTTATTCTCTTAAATTATTTTCATTTTGATTTTTTCCAGAACATAATAAACATTCTCGTATTGTAATGAAAGATCAAAATACCACTTCAATTAAACGTAGAAAATTAGATATCTATATTTTATGCATGTACATTATACATGTTCTGCGCAATAAAAAGAATAATAAGTCCAAAACAAATTAATGAAATTTAAAACATTAAGCGCGTATTAAATTCCTCCATTCGTATTCGTATATAAAGAGTAATTAATATCGTATTCTCACACACACTTTGCAAGAACATAACTCCAGAGAAGAATCACACAAAACTCTCGTGAAACTTTACAGCTTTACGTGCCTCGAAACATTTCCACGTATTTCTCTCTTATTTTACATGTTTTATATTTAAGGCATTAATCCTATTAGTTCGTGCCAATGTTAGCGAGCAAATTAAGGATTTTAACTCTTTCTGTGTATTTCTTTGACGATGTATTTACGAAGAGTACCTCAGTGAGATTTGCTAAATAGTTGAGAAGATGTTTTTCTTTACACAAACTATTATGAATTCTTTATGAGTCGCAAAAGGTTACTTTAAGTTTCTTCTATCTTATATAATGCTGTTGTTCTTTCAAGTTTATGAAATTTGATTATAATTTTTTAATTAAACATTTTTTTGTTTGAGAATTTTTAATTAATTTCGTTTGAAAAATATGAAGAAAAATAGACAAAGCTAAATGCAATCATTACTCACGAAGAGAACGTAAGAAGTGCCACGCTCCGATTTTCCTGAAACTTCGCTCGGTGGAAGAGGGGTCAAAATAAGCGAACACGTGTCTCGGTTTATCCGTCGAAACTCAACCGTTTCCAAGAAAATGACGGTCAATGTTGTTATTCCTTACGTGCCTTTTAGCGCGCATCGAGTTCAACCGAAGCAGCGGCTAGCGTCTTGGCTTCACACTTTTGCATCCCGGGTTGAATAGAAGACCCTCCTTGCAGGTTGAAGGTATAAACGGGTATACTTGCTAGCCGGCCGAACACCAATTTTCGGGAAAAAGTACGCAAACCACCAATATTATTAACAAGACACGCTAAAGGAATTTCACCGAGAGCAATTTTAAAGATTTTCTCATTCATTGAAATTTTTTTTTCATTTTATTCATTTATCAGACACAAAATTCATCGATGAATTCTTCTTACGTTCTCCTCGTCAGCTTCAGTGATAAATTATATCAATTTTTGACTAGTAACTATAGATAACAATATATTAGCAGTGTTGTAATTGTTTTAGCTCTTGGATACCATAAAAAGACCTTTAAAAGACTTATAAATAAAGTTGATATAATCTCGATATCGTCTCGTAAAAATGTAAAACATTCTGATCTTCGTCTTTCGTACCAATCTCGTTAACGATACAAGATCGTGAACATTCTCGTTTAAGTGTGTACCCATAATAATTATATTTCCTTCATTATCTGAAAAGTGCAAGTCTTAAGGCTTCCGCGGTGATCTTTTTTTTGGCTTCTGGGTTTAAGCTGCATCGGATTTGTCGTATTATCGCCCAACGTTTCGTCACACATTGCAATGGACATCTTCAGGGTTCTTCTAAAAGAAGATGTTCACTGCAATGTGTGACGAAACGTTAGCTGATAACACAACCAAACTGACGCGGCTTGCACTCAGAAGCCAAAAGTACATTTTGAAAAATAATAAAAATCGTTTATACACAAAAACAAAAACTGATTATAGTAAATCAACATATATTTGCATATAAAACAAATAAAAAGTATCAAAATTAACGACGATAAGATACTGCGACGTTTAGATTCCAAAAGTGCAAATGTTATCTAATTAAAAATTTAAAAAGATTAACACAAAACAAAATCCTCTTAGAATTTATTTGTATAAAACACGTGTTATTTCACACGACCTGAAAATTGGAAATGTGTTTGTTTCCCCTTTATTCGGAGCGGTCGTGTTTGGTTTATTAAAAATTAATGAATATTTGATTTGATCTAATTCCATTATACAGCAGCGTCCCGTTATTATTTCATAATAAATTTCAATTATTTCTATGTCGTTTACAAATATCTATTTAGTTAATATTTAATTATTTGTGTTCGGTTTATTTGTATTCGATCGCAATATTCTAGTTTTCGACATTTTCAACTTAATTAGTCCCATTTAATATTATATTATTTGATAATATTACATGATATATTTGTTAATGAACTGTATTTACAGGAAGGGAGTGACGTTTTACAATGTATTAGTATTAATGTGTTGTAATCAAACAATTAAAAGGATTATTAACAAAGATCATATTGATTTTCTTTTAATTTAATCAATTTATTAGTTTAAAAAAAGTTATTTTGATAAATGCCCGTAATAATGAAAACCAACTTTTTTTCTCCGCGAAAACATAATATTTTATTATAATATAATCGTTTTGATTTTGAATAAAATGTTGTTATAATGATCCTTAACTATTTTGAAAGTTTAATGTTACCATTAAATAAAATATATTTGAATTAAAATAATTATGACTAGTAATTGAATACTAATTTTAAATGAATGTTATTAATAGAACTTGAGGTGACAGGTTATTTTGACATTTTTTTATTCATTTTAAATATAATACTTGTTATCTATGAGCTTACGACCTTTGAAATAAACTGAATTTATAAATAAAAAATACATTTATGTTATGACAATCTATATGTATAATAACATGTCCTGACATTGACTGACTGATTCATCATCGCCGAGCCGAAACCTCTGAACCTAGAAATGTGAAATTTCAGGGTTTTCTTCCTTTTATGATGTAAGCACTCAATTAGAAAGGATTTTTCGAAATTCAACCCCCACTGGGGTTAAAAGGAGTGTAAAAGTTTGAATTGGAAAAAATATTTTTTTGGTCAATAATTTAATTTTCATGCCCTGTCTTAAAATATTTGTGTTGCCAAAAAAATTATACAACGCGAGCGAAACCTCGGGTAGGTCCGCTAGTTACTTATACATATAAAATGAATTATTTTATTTGTTTCTCATTTTAAGTATAAAGCAAATATAGTGCACATAAAAGAAAAGAAAGTGCAAAAAACGTAATAATATAAAGTGGAAAAAGAAGAAGAAATAATCCCAAGTGCAATATTAATGTAAAAACATTTTAAAATGAAATTCTAATGGCTGATTTAGTAAAAAGGAGGCCAGCCGGGGGAAAGAATAAGAAATATAAAACTACCAAATTATGAATTATTAATAGAATTATTATTTTTTAAATTAAATTTTCAACTAGTGTTAGTATATTATTGAAATATAAATTTCTTCATGTGTGTTAAATAATATGTACATTGTACATTTATAATAATAATTTATTTAATTACTGTTGTTCTCTCAACTAACTATAGCTTCGATGAATAATCTTTAATAGATTCATTACAAGTACTACATACATACAGTTAGAGTACACCTGTCATTCAATATCTCTTTCTTATTCACTCACTCTAGCTATTAAACTCACTTAGAATCAATCTCCTGTTTTCAGTTCCTTGCTCTTTGTTTTCATTTTGCTGTAGTTGCTTGAACTTTATTAATTTCCTTCCAATAATCATAAAATTCTGCTGTAAATGATTTGTAAATGTATTGACTCTAATATTCAGTTTATTTAGTTTTCTACCGTTAATTTTAACTTATTTACTTCATCTAGATATTTCAAAACAGATTTACTTTTTCTTTCAACGGTGGAATGAAAAATTAACAGAAAATATTTGTGTCTCGTAAATAAAATAAAAATTAATAATTTTATTTTCCATTGGATTGCAAAGTACATATTTCAAATATTTAATTTTAAGTGTTGTATAATCATTTAAGTTATATCTGACCAAATAAAAAATGTATGTGTATCTTTTAGTTTTTATCTATAGATTAACATTTAAAGCTCGATACATATATAAATTTTGACATTTTCGGAAAATATATAATTCCTTTACAAATATTTTAATCAATTCACTCAAATATCTTAGAGTTTTGAAGTTATGGGCAAAAATGTTTCTGATAAATATTGAAGGGCTTAAAAGGGGACGTCAAACAGTGCTATATCAGAACTATGTCATCTTTCATTAATTTAAATCGGTTTTTCAACGATAGATGTTTATTTTTCACAGAGAATATGATTCTACAATAAAAAATAAAGGATCCTATTAAAAAAGCATTGATGACCTCCGAAAATTAATTTGATGCCCCCCTTAAAACCTTTAAATTTTTTCCCTATGATCTTAAAGATCTGAAATATTCTTGTGAATTGTTTAAAATGACTCACCCTGTATAGATATATACAATTAATTGCAGTTATTGAACTTCTGCATGAGCTTGTATCTATACAGCATAGACTTTTACTGGACTCAACCTACACAAGTGCAAATTTACAAAAAATATGAAAACTGGAACAAAAAAGTAACTACTACTTGCAAAATATTTCAACAAAAAACTTTGGGAAGCCACTGGCGTGTAGATATATTACAGAATACGTATGATATATTGAGGAGGTTAACATAGATGTAAAGAAGTGTGCTTTTTCTTGGAAGCTAGTAATGTCAAATGGTTTTTGAAGATATTTTTGTTAAAGATGATGTATAGCGCATATGTTAAAAAAGTATCGTTTTCTGTTGCTTTAATTATAATAAAAATATATATGCATATGAGTATTCAGTGTTTCTTCATTTTTAAAATAGGTTCATAATTGTTTTTATTATGTTGTATTCGCATTTTTCATGTAAGTATTTTAAATAATATAAATTGATAATATATATTGAAGGCTTCCGCGGTGATCTTGATATGGATCTTGGTTTCTGGGTGTAAGCCGCGTCGGTTTAGTCGTGCATTTTTAGAAGAGCCCTGAAGATGTCCACTGCAATGTGTAACGAAACGTTGGCCGATAACACGACCAAACCGACGCGGCTTACAACCAGAAGCCAAGATCCAATATAAGTATATTGAATAATATAATTATATTATTTAAATTAAATTAAACTAGATCAGCGTTGTTGGAGGGTATATATTTTACAGAACTTCAATTTAGAATTTATTATTTTCGTCTGTTTTAATATAAAATGTATATTTTATAATTCAAACTTATTGTTATCATTATTTTTTACATGAACTCTATAAGAAAATAAACATCAGTAACAGATTGGTGGTACAAATGTTTTGACATCTGTCATTAATTTAAATATCCATATTCATAACAACTTCACCTGTAAACTTTTCTTTGTCATTTTCAAATCGAAAAAATATATAATTAAAAATTGTTTCTAAATTCTGTTTTTGTTGTCAAAAGCTAAAAAAAAAAACGATTTGCGTTTATGATCATCGTCTTTTGTTTATTTAATTCTGTTTTTACACGGTAGATACGTACAGTCGTACAGCCTATCACCGTGTAAAAAAATCGCGTAAAAAAAATTATTTATTTATTTTATTTAATAGGAAAAACTTTAAAAAAAATCAATTTGTGTAATAAAAAATTGTTTATTGTTATCGACCGTGCTATTTCAAAATCGTGTAAAAACAGAATTGGGTGTATTTCATTACATTTTGTTTGTTTTGTACTAATTGTAGTTGAAAACCTTCCCATAAAAATAACGATTCTTACTCAAAAAACCTTATCCAAATTGGTTGTCTTTCTTTTGTTAGAAGCAAATATAGATAGATATATATATATATAAACTTTCATTTATTTATTATATACTCGTACACTGTTAAAAATTTCTTTAGTAATTTTACAAAAATGTGTAGGAAGTTTTTACGCACCACAATTTTCGGAATTATGGAACACAGTTTTGTAAATTTACTATACAATTTATCACAACTCAATTTTAAACTATTACAAATCATCTGTCGCAAAATTACTAATCATTTACTAGACTTATGTTTAGTAATATTACTGTACATTATTCGTAATTTTACTAAGCCAAATGTTTCTAATAATTTTAGTAATTTTACAAAAATGTGTAGGAAGTTTTTACGCACCACAATTTTCGGAATTATGGAACACAGTTTTGTAAATTTACTATACAATTTATCACAACTCAATTTTAAACTATTACAAATCATCTGTCGCAAAATTACTAATCATTTACTAGACTTATGTTTAGTAATATTACTGTACATTATTCGTAATTTTACTAAGCCAAATGTTTCTAATAATTTTAGTAATTTTACAAAAATTTATTGTAATTATACTAGACAATTTATACCAATTTAGTTTAGAAAAATTACAAACTATTTGTTGCAATATTACTAACCTTTATTAAAAAATTGTTTAGTAATATTACAATACAATAGTCGGAATTTTACTAAACAAATTAGATTAAATACATTTAGTAATTTTACAACCATATATCGTAATTTTTCAACCCAACTAATACCAATTTAGTTTCGAAAAATTACAAACTATTTTTGTTGCAGTATTGAATTTTTACTACCCAACTTACATCAAGTCAATTTGAAAAAAATACAAACCGCTCGTTGCAATATTACTATGCATCGGGATATAACTTGCATAGCTTTATTTCAATATCAGACTGTAATTTTACTGAAAAAAATTGTTAAATCAATGAATGCTACAACAGCGTATTTTAGTGTTAAATATAAAATATTTATTAAATATTAATTTATTAATTATTTAATTAACAATTAAACATATGTCATTAATTATAACAGTGTTATCAATAATTTATATTATGAAAATAATAACATAATTTAATGCTAACACAAATTTTAATTTTTTTTTGAAGATTATTCTGACGTTTTGATTGCCACATAATTAATTGCCAAATCACGAGTGATGTAGGCACGGAGTATCTTTCCAATATTCTTGGTTATATCTACTGTCTTGTTTATTTAGCATAACAATTTGTAAATCTAAAAAAAGAAAATTATTATTCATGTCTTATAAACGAATTATATAAAATAGGGCTTATATAAAAAAATAATAATTTTATTTGTGATTACTTACCAATTTTTTTTAAAAATCAACATCATTTTTAATTTTATCATTAAATTTAATAAAACTTTCTTCATTTTGTAGTGGAAGAATCATGTCAATTTCACTCTCAGAGTTACTGATTTCGTCACTCAAAATGCTTGTTGAATTATGAAGTTTTTCAATGACATTTTCAAGGCTTTGTAATCTGGTTGAATAATTGGTTAATTGACTTCCTAAATTTGACAAACGTTTGCCGATGCTTACAAAACAGCTCGATATGAATTGATGCAGATCTTCTGTAACAAAAAAAATCACGTTTCCAATACACATTAAAGAAAAAAAAAAACGATGTATGTTTTTACCTATTGTCATTGGTTGATTTGCACTGGTCTCGAGTTTTTCTTCAGCTTTTTTTTTTACAATCCTTTTTGGATTTAATATATTGTTTGGATCTAATCCGTTAGTGTTGTCTTCATCACTGGAAAATTCCGTTGAAGTTGACTTAATGTCAGTGTCATCAGATGGGTGACAACTTGGGATTGAAATCGATTTAGAATTCAATTTTTTTCTTTTTGTGTGTTGACTTTTAGGATTAGATGAATCTAACATTAAAAAAAATATATTTGTTGCATATTTATAACAAAAAATTTTACCAAAAAAAATTAAAACTACTTACGAATTTTTATACCAAGATCGTCTGTCCATTTCAATGCTGCTTGACTAAATTGTTTGTTAATGAGCTCTTTATTCTTTGCAACAAATTTGCGCTTCAGAGCCTTCTTATCAGTATCTGCTTTTTTTTGCAGATTCTTCATTTGCTGTCGAGTATACATATGGTTTTGTTTCTAACTCAACAATTTTATTTTCAGCTTCTTTATAAGTATCTAAAAAATTGATTAATAATATGTCAAAATATTTTTTTTGCTCATCAAAAATTAATAAAATGTAAAAAAATTAATATTGTGGTAAAGAATTTATTTTAAAATAACATATCATTACTTACGAGCACTTCCGCGAATATCCACTAGAAATGTTGGCTATGTAGATTTGGGTGGTTCTAAATTTTTCACCATTTCTTGCAGTTCTTCGCATACATTTGGATCATCAAGCAGGCCTGGCATATATTTGCAATATACCTTATCAGAATCTTCTTCAAAATGAAGCCATGTATATATAATATAATATAATATAAGACGATATTTATGATCCATGTCTATAAAAAACAAAACAAAAAGTGGGTATGTGTACTTATGTACACGCGTTAGAAGTTATACTTATTTGTCGTGAAATTTTAAAACACTTATCAAAATTTGATTACACATTTCAAATATTAAAATCTTAGTTTTGGAAAAAAATTATTTGAAACAAGAAAATATTTCTTTTGCCTTAAAATTTTAACTCCAAAAATAAAAATCATTTGTTTAGACAAATGGCTACAGCTTAAAGATGTAAGTAGGTGAAAAAGTTACCTGAATTATAACAGATATATATTCAATAAACGTTAAAAACAATTATTGGATTAAACAACAGAATTATAAAAAATCACTTGTAGCAGCATCAATCTTTACACAACAAATTTTTAATAACGACAGTTCAAAAATCGTATTATTGCTCATACGCAGTAGCTTAGCATCGTGAGAAAATAAAATGTAACAAAATTTACCCCTTCCGCCAGCGCGTTCACATGAAACTATGTTCTATACCAGTATTTCTCAAACTTTTTGAATTGAATCACTCATAATTGTGATTAATAGCGAAATTTAATATCAATAATAATTAATAACAAGTTAATAACTTATCTCGAGTACATCTTTGAACAAAATATTATTTGTATATTTTTCGACATTAACTTAACTAACTAATTGAGTTTACTAAAAATATTTTAAATTAAATTTAATGTGATGAGTGAGCGCGGCTTTGTTTTGATGTTGGTCAGTACTGAAAATACCATTTCGTATAATAGGGCGAGCGGATTACAGCTATTTCGAGTACACTAACCAACCAATCGACGTTCTAGTGGCTAAAAATGATTTTATTAAATTCTTTATATTTTTCTGAGAAAAAACATCTATATACATGATATTTTTTTATGCGGTCCTTCAATAGGTACACACATTTTTTTGTTTAATAAATCTAAATCTGCATTAAAAAATCTGAAAAAATTATGTAAGCTTCATTGGATTAAAATAAACATTTTTTGTCTCATAAACTTTTTTTTTAAAGCTATAGTTTTGAAGATAAAAAATATTTTAACTTTAAAAATAGCGAAAAATTCGTATATTTGTGAATTTTTTTCTCGGTAACTAATTGTTCAATCAGAATAAAACATAAACAAAAAGAATCAGCCAACTTTAAACTATAATTAGATTTTTTTTCATTTTGATTATTACTGTAATTAAATGTAAAAACTTCATTAGAGCCGAACTCACTCCTTGCGCCGTAAATCGATACCATGGCTGGCTACAATTTTCGTTTAAAGTTGAAATATTTAAATACTGGGATGAAAGTTTCAATAAAAACACTTTAGAATATTTTTATTGCACATTTATTTGTTACAATTATTTTCTTTATTGTTACACTTATCAAAACATCTACAAACTGAACAACATTTTAAATCTAAATCCAAACAAGAGCATGTTTTAGCTGTACAAGGAAATTTTCCGCAACAAGAACAGAAATATTTTTTGTAGATGTTCTGATAAGTATAATATTATAATAAAGAAAATAATCGTGACAAATAAATGTGCAATAAAAATATTCTAAAGTGTTTTTATTGATGCATTCATCCCAGTATTTAAATATTTCAATTATTATTAAATGAATGTTGTAGCCAGCCATGGTATCGATTTACGGCGCAAAGAGTGAGTTCGGCTCTAATGAAGTTTTTACATTTAATTACAGTAATGATCAAAATGAAAAAAAATATAGTTATAGTTCAAAGTTGGCTGATTCTTTTTGTTTTTGATTTATTTTGATTGAACAATTAGTTTCCGAGAAAAAAAATCACAAATATACGAATTTTTCGCTATTTTTAAAGTATAAATATTTTTTATCTTCAAAACAATTGATTTTAAAAAAAAGTTTATGAGACAAAAAATGTTCATTTTAATCCAATGAAGCTTACATAATTTTTTCAGATTTTTTAATGTATATAGATGTTTTTTCTCAGAAAAATATAAAGAATTTAATAAAATCATTTTTAGCCACTAGAACGTCGATTGGTCGGTTATTGTCATTTCTAAGCGAGCTAGACTCGATAATCCGCTCGCCTATAAATAAGTTGGTTGCAAATGGCAAGAGAACTGTCATTGTTAATTCAGCGAATAGTGGACACTGTTTTCACACCAAGTAAAAAAGAATTGTTTGCTTACTAAACTCGGTTTATGTCATCAATTTTTCTGCGACCTTCCTAGGAGTCGCGACCCACACTTTGAGAATCACTGTTCTATACTTGTGTCGGCATGTCAAAAGAAACGCAACAATGATTTTTTCTATGCTGGTCGGGACTTGCAAATTCGAATAAAATTAAAGGTTGTTTTACACCGGCATATGGAGCATTTATAAAGGTTGTTTTAGGCATTTTGACCAGTTTATATATAATTCATAAATAATAATTAGCAAAGATTTACTTACTTTCAAATATAAAAAATGTTGATATGCAGATTTGAACATACCCTATTACACTTACAATTAAATTTTATCACTATTTTTTACCACAGTGAATAATTCGGTTCTTTCACAATTTTTTTTATACACTTGATCGATTCTATGAGGTTTTTTTTATAAAACTAACATATTTCATATTCAGAAACAACATGTATATTAAAACATTTTAATAAAAAAAAAAATTTTTTTATAATCTATACTTCATACTTGCAATTCAAGTATAAATGTTTGCTACTAATTTTACTTAGAACTGCATTCAAATTAAATTTTAAATCTGCATAAGTCACAATTTTATAAAAATGCAAAATAAATATACCAAGTTTTATACTTGAAACTACACAGCAGAATTAGAAGATTACATAAAACTATATGATTGTAAGAGACACTAGTAAAAATATAAACAAATCTAAAGTAATTAAAGTTTTACAATTTTTCAATCACTTTTTGCAATTTGGATTACGTATTTCAGTTAGTCATTTTTTTGATAACTGTAGTAAGATTAGACTACAAATAGGTATAGAAATTTTACAAAATTTTAGACTTGAAATTACAAACAAGAATTGTAAAAATACATAGCGCTCATGACTTGAAAGAAATTTTGTAAAAATACAAACAGAATTTAAAAAAAAAAGTAATGATTTGTAAATTTCCTGTAATTGTAACTGCAAGTTTCGGTTAGTAATTTTACTATTAATCTTGGTAAAATCAAAATCCGAATATGTGTAGAAATTTTACAAAGTTTTAGACTTGAAATTACAAATAAGAATTGTAAAAATACATAGCGCTCATGACTTGAATGAATTTTTGTAAAAATGCAAACAGAATTTGAAAAAATAAATAATGATTTGTAAATTTCCAATCACTTCTTGAGATTGTAATTGCAAATTTTGGTTAGTAATTTTACAGATAAATGTGGTAAAATTAAATTCCGAATATGTGTAGAAATTTTACAAAGTTTTAGACTTAAAATTACAAACAAGAAATGTAAAAATACATAGCGCTCATGACTTGAATAAATTTTTGTAAAAATGCAAACTGAATTTGAAAAAATAAATAATGATTTGTAAATTTCCAATCACTTCTTGAGATTGTAATTGCAAATTTTGGTTAGTAATTTTACAGATAATTGTGGTAAAATTAAATTCCGAATATGTATGGAAATTTTACAAAACTTTAGATTTAATTCTACAACTTTGAATGGTAAAATTACAACAAGTTTCTGACGAATACAAAAAATTTGTAAAATTGCAACCTGCTTAGTACTCTTGTTATTACAAATTGCAATATTACTACGAATGCGTTTGAAAATTCCAATACAATACGAGAGTTTGTAATTTTACAAAGCAACTGCTTAGTAAAAATGTAGTAAATTTACAAAAATTTTTAACAGTGTAGAATATCAATTCTATCACAACCATAAGAAAATAGCATAATGTTGAAATTTTTACATTCTCTTTAAAAAAATGATAAAACTTTATAACAACTTTATTCAAAATAGATACCACAACCTCAGTGTATTACAAAAATGTATTTTTAAAGCAATCGTTTATGTTATTCTATTTAATGTATATAAAAACGTGTGTACACCGCGTTGTACAATAATAACTTTTGGTTTCTAAGCAAAACTACAGCACCGTTACTCTTCACGCTTCAGTGAACTCCTAAACAAAAGTGCAATTCGTGGTTACTGTTTTGTATATGTGAAAAAACAAAAACAAAATGACTCGTAGTTCTCTCGTTTAATACGAAATAAACCATTTGTTAAATTAATTTTAGTTAATTTAAGTTGTTAAAATTTATTTTTACCTGCGTTAAAATTGGATTGGATATTGGATATAATTTTATTATGTGTAACAATATATAGGTGTCGCTGATAATGCATACTTTATTTTTTGAGCAATTAATATCTATATTTAAAGCCTGTTGAAAAATTATATAGAATAACAAAACCTTAAAAAAAACTCTTTTCTTATTTAAGAATAAAATTAATGTTTATAAACTAATACAAATTCTTACATTACCATTTTTTTAAATTAATTTACGTGAGGAATTTTGAAGTTTTTGAGTCGATGCGTGATCGTGACTCAAAATAAAACAATCGTGCGTAACTTAACCTTTTATCAGGCGTGTGTCTGTGAGTATATTATATAGTAATAAAATATATATTTATATATCTAATTTACTAATTTAAAAACGAAGTTCTGCTCTGTTTATTTTTCTTTGTTTTATTCTTAATTACACTATAAATGCAGTTTTAAAGAAATAATACAACCATCGACGGAAAAAAAGTTCATCATTTCAAAATTTAATTTATATCATGCGTGGGTAAAAAAAAATATAATTCTTAAACATGCGAGATCGTGATTTTATTTTCTGTAATCGTGAAAGAACGGGCGTGATTAAAAATATTCTCTTCGTAAGCGTACATGCATTATTGTGAGCAAAAATTACTCAACAACGTTTCTTCGAATATTTCATTGTACGTTCAAGACTCTTCAGTTGTGAATTGTGTGCATTATGTAATAGTCACACAATTTCGATTCTTTTGATCGACACATCGAACATTTCAAGCATTTTATACAACCAACGATATATTTTAAGTAAACTCCTTATGATGTATCCAGTACTTTATTGATAATAAAAACGTATATTTCCATTCGTATTTACAAAACCAATATCGAACACAAGAGTATGTATGGTCACGTATATAATAGAAAACATAAAGTTAAACAATATTTTCCTTTATATATAAAAATGATTGTGGTAATACCAAAACGCTGCAAACAGTTCTTGCAAATATTGCGTTTCAAAGAGAACTGACATCAGACGAAATAACGCTCAACAAAAGTAAATAGAGATCTCGTTTCTTTTTAAAAGATTATTACAAATGTTCTTGTTTCAAAAATATGCATGTATTTTTATACTTGAAAGCATTTTAATATGCAATGAAAGCTTGTAAATAGATACACAAATATATATTTAGATACTTATAATTAGTAGCGTCTTAATATTATGGATTTTTATTTTATTTTATCCGCCATTGAAGTTGGTATTTATGTACCAATAAATAAATAAGAAATATTTTTCAATTGAGATTGATGAAATTTTTGCTATTACAAAAATAAAAATCAGATACAAATAAATATTTTCTGAATAGCATAAGCAAAAAAAAACACAGGAAATCATCCATTTACTAACAATGATTATGTTCAGGATCAAGGTTAACCATAGATTGAAAACGGATGACTAACGAATTGTGTTTGACACAGTAAGTGTTTCAGCAAATCTCCAGTAAAAGTTTTACCAGCGTCGCCATTTATAGCCAAACCGGCGATGGCGCGATTTATTTAAAAAAATCATTTATATATTATTTTTAGCAAGCGCAAAAAAGTACCATTAAAATTTAACATAATGTAATAAAACGAAGTATCTTTAATGATATCTTCTTAATATATAAAAATTTAGGTTTTGGTGCGTATGTACGTGAGATCATCAACCACTGGACGTATCGAAGCCATATTCACACCATATGTGTATGTTTGTTTGGTGTTATGGTCCGATTTGGTTCAAATTCAAAATATATATTAGTTACGTGGAAAGAAATATTTTTTTTGGTGCTGGAGTCGAGATATTTATGAAAATGTGTATTTATGGTCTGATTTTTAAACAAATTATTTTTGGTCAGAACAACGTTTGCCAGGTCAGCTAGAGTTGATAAATAAAATCAGAAAATACGACTGTGAGTGTGACTTATTGTTAGCTACTAAATTAACCAGAAATCGATTGTCTAAACTCTTACTATGAGTTACTGTAAGCGAACTTGAAGACATAAGAATGACAAATATTCAAATTCTTTTGACGTTTTATCTTTAGCTCGTACAATACTGTATTAATCATTTTATATTTAAAATGAATGCTGAATATCTAGATTTTATAATAATGATGATAGTTTACTGGAATTATAAAATAACTTCGCAAGCTCTTACTCTAATGCAGTGGTCTTCAAACTTTGTCTACTCACGAAACCCTTAGAACTATAAGGTTTTTTCGACGAAAAATATATCTTATTGGGATTAGTTATAAAAGCAGAATAACTAACTTCTCGGAATGCATTAATTTTCAAATATAACTAAATGTATCTTTATATTTTTAGTTGATAAAGTGTGAGTGCTTTATAATTTTTTTCTCGAATTTTTATTTTGACTCGCGGAACCCCCAGATTGGTACCTTGGAACCCTGGGTCCTGGGGTCCCACGGAACACAGTTTGAAGATCACTACTCTAATGTAAGAGAAATTAAAAGCACTTTTAAGCATATATATTTTTTTTGTTAAGTACAAAAAAATCTACTTCTGTGGAAGATATAAACGAAATAAGAAACAGATTCTAATAAAACAAGTCTAGAGTAGTTCGCTTTACACAAAAGAGTCATTTCTTAATAGAAAATACTAAAATGACATTGTATTTTCGTATTTTTACTTTGTATACTTTTTATTTATTTACATTATTTCTTTATATACGGAACTTTTAACATGTTTATCTTTTCTTCTCATCCTTTGTGTATGTTTGTACAAAGCAAATGCATTAAAGTGCAGTTGCAATGAATAATTTATTATTATTCGATTATAATAAAATAATGAGAGTTTTTATATTGACAGGTTATTGGAACATATGCTTTTTTTCTTTGTCCTTTATTGATCTTATCTGAATTTGGTGTTTTAATAAATATGTACATGGGGATAATGTCAACAAAATAGTATATTTATTCTCAAATATAATAAAGTGCAACATAAATAAATAAAGAATATTAAATTGTATTTGTGGAAAATACTTACTACATTCATATGTACAGGATCTCATTTAAAAAACCATTTGATATTTACAAAGAAGGTGTAGTTCTTAGTAAACCTAAGCAATATTTATAGCATTCTTGGTAGAAAATATTCTTAGAATCGA
Source organism: Sialis fuliginosa (assembly GCA_961205875.1). NCBI lineage: Eukaryota > Metazoa > Arthropoda > Insecta > Megaloptera > Sialidae > Sialis > Sialis fuliginosa. The sequence continues at coordinate 18,249,725 of OY540812.1, forward strand.
ATCCATACGTATTTTTCGAATGTAATGTTAATTTGCAAATCAAAATTTAATAAAAAAATAACATGACAAATTGAATAATTTCATTCTCAAGGTTGAATAGTTTAATAAATATAACAGAAATAGCTTATTTATTCGAAAATATTTAAATGTTTTAGCCTAACCGTTTTATATATTATATGTATGTATCTACTTGTAAACAATTTTATATTTTAAATACTTAACATCAAGTAATGTCTGTATTTTTTTTAGGTTCTATAAATAAATCTCTACTATTCGTTTTTATTGTCAACGTTTCTCCAGACTTAATAGCGATCCACTTCTTGAATAGATTTTATACAACCAACCATATATCATTTTTAAATTTAAATCTTGCAAGCCAAAAATAATGTATGTAGAATGCAGATAATATAATCAAATGCAGATATATATTCAATTTGAAAAAATCGAGTTCACTTTTCATGAAAATAACTTTTCCAATTCCCAAAGTGAAACCGAAATGTTTGTTCGTTGTTATCAGGTCGAGAAAAACCATATCACATTTCCTTCGACATTGACGCGCGCGGTATGCAAATGACACGGCCCTTTTTTCTCCTCACCAACAAAAGTCCAGCGACAATTCATAAATCATCGAGCAAAGCTCTGGGGACACACACACAACGCAACCATGCATTTATCATCCGAAAGCATATAGCTTATCGTCGATAGCTTAACGGTTAGTGCAGTGGCGCAATGTGAATGAAGTAAATAGGTGAATAGGCGAAACTATTCATCATAGTTGTGGTGATTTACAGTGAATGCAATTTTGGTAGTTTTGATACCAAAGTACTAGACTATAACGGTTTTTTAAGAGAACTTAATTGTTTTGTCTTCTGAGAGATCATATAAGACTCGAGCAAATTATAAACAAATATATATTTCATATAAAATTGTATTTAATTTGATTTCGAATAAATTTACTGTATTTCCGATATAATTGATTACTTCCTTAATTAGTTTTTGTGCAACAGTCAAAATAAAACCAAACAAAATTATCTTGGAATTTATTGCAACAAAAAAAAACTACTGGAATGAATTATAAACAATTTTTAAAAAAACTTGATTCTCAAACAGAAAAATCTTATATTCACATCAATGAAAATCATATTTGCCATATTATTATCTCAATAACAACAAACAAATTCTACCGAATAAATAAAATTAATACTGAACAGTATTCACGTTTCTTAAATCTCACAATTTTCCCCTCTTTTACACCATTATTGTACATTCACTGGTTTATATCGATGGCTTAACAAATGTCCCAGTAAGCTTTGGTTTACCTAAGCTTCTAGATTTTATACACACACATGAACAACCACCTGCGTTTTAGGGTGACCTATGTTGAGCTGCATCCATGCATCAATCATGATCTCTTGTTGATTCCTGCTGTAAAATACACATTTATCTTTATGTAGGAGATTTAGAAAATATTTTACGTATTGTTGTTTCCTTCAAACATCATCGGTTCATTGAGTATGAAATGAAAATGTTTAATTATTTTTCACTTTTAAATAAACTCTGTACTGTAGTCCAATGGTCTTCAAACTGTGTTCCTCTCTGGAAGTTCCGCGGATCAAAATAAAAATTCGAAAAAAAAATATATTTTACTAAGAGTGAGAAGGGGTTCACCGAAAAAACTTTATTGTTCTAAGGGTTCTGTGAGTCGACAAAGTTTGAAGACCACTGCTTTATGTTATATTAAAAATATATAATGTAAATACTCTTTTAAGTATCAGTAATAATATTTTTATATAAAATGTATATGTTTTTCGTTTCCCCTTATCGATTCTATAACAAGCAATATCTCCAAATACTTTCTCTATTGTAAACTAATAAAAAAAAACCTGCCATAAGCCTTGATTGTGGCAAACAGTAAACAAAAAAGTTTAATATCATCGTAGCTGTAAAAATAAAGTAACGCTTGTGTGAGCCGGCTTTTATCATCCAGGGGTGGAATTTCAAAACCTTTCATTTCTTAATTTAAAATATTTGTAAAGAGGAAAAAACATTTCTTATCGTACTTCTTTATTTTAAATAAAAAAATTATAAAGGAATGGAGATTGCCACTATGCCTATCAGGGCTGGATCAGTATAACAAGGATAACTAACATATAGGTTTTGGGATTTACACATAAATTTTAAATATTTTAATATAAGTTCTTGTGATTAGGTATAAGGAACTAAAATGTATACAATTTCCGTTTTAAATCTATTAAGCACAAAAGGATTTAATATTACACAATTCGTAGCGGGCCTGATAACTTAGGTCGCCCCCATCTCTCTAAATAACCTCTCCCTCTTACCCTAGTTATCTGTAGTACCCACCCCTCTCTTTTCCTCTATACCACTGCCACATCCTCCCCCTGTACAAATCCTTACCACTTACAATCACTGTTTATTTATTTGATGTTTTTTGTACCCAACGTGTATTTTAACGCTAGAATAGGTATGATTAAAATTTTGCTATATTTACTAACGTTTATATGCAATATGTACAGTTGGTATCTAGATAATAAATTTTATGATATTTTTGTGTTTGATGTGGTATAATAACATTATATTGGATATTTTATGAAATTTTATGAATAACTTTGTAAATTTAATATTTAGTTTGCGTTTTAAGTAATTTTTGTAAATTATATCGGGTTATACCTTCATTTTCTCTCGCATTTACCTTTTAAATAAAATTAACAATAAAATCATTTTTATATAATTTATTTTTAATTCTTGTTACTATAAATAATTAAAAATTAAATAAAGCAACTAACCACAATTACAAATTTAATTCATTTTAATTGAAAAACTAATGAAGAAGAAATAATTAAATATTGATTGCTTGATGCTTAGAAGTAATTTAAAACTTCAAGTATTTCTAAATTATTCTACTTTTTGTAATTCAAATAACTGATAAAATCGTATCTTTTTAAAGAATGTAATGACTATGAGTTTTTTTAACTTTTATTAAAATTAGCAAACATATATTAACCTTTCCAGAATTAATAATGTCTTTATTTGCGCACTAGTTAAAAATACGCGCTTATATTTAAATCAGAATTATTTTTAAACATTGTTCATTTAAATTTTATAGACATGCATGATATTTTTTGCATTATTAAATTGATACTAATTTGAGTTGCCATATCCTTTTATTTTATTAATTTAGCATTTAAAATCATGTGGGATGAAAAAAACTGGTTGTTTATTATACTTACTTACTTGTTTTATGCATAATAATTGTGTTTACTAGTATTAATATCACATGATTAGCTTAATTTGAATACCTTATCGAAAATTAAATACTTATTTGTTTCATTACTTTTCCTGTTCCTTGAAATAACAAGTAATTTTGGTTTATTAAAAAAGACAAAATATGTTTTTTAATGAATATTTTTTAGCAATTACTGGAATAAAGCAAAATATGTATATAATTAAGTTACATTGTCTTCAGACCCTTTTGTAAATTTATTACCATACTTTTTGACTTTATTTGCGAAATTTTTTTTAAATGGGGCATTTTCGAGCGTTCAGTCGTTGAATCTTCCGGGCGGTGGACTGGAAAAACGGCCCAAGATATTTGTCAGATAAAATGACCAATGGATAATAAAAATAATTATTTAATAATCCTACAAATTTCAGGTAGCTGGTAATTATCTATAATAACCTCGTTATTTCGATATATTGGAGGTGATCGCCCCACTATTTCTGTTCGCCATTTTTTTTTTTCGATTTTCTCACCATATTATCTTGGGCCGCTTTTCCAGTCCGCCACCCGGAAAATTCCGCGGCTGCACGCTCGAAAATGCCCCATTTTTAAGAATTTTCGCAAATAAAAAAAAATGACAAACACATCAAAAAGAAGCCATTCACGAAATTTCAAAAGTATGGCAATAAAACAAAACGGTCGAGGTACTGAGGACTAATCCGGGCTATCCAGCTAGTTTGATTTAATTTACAAATTATCACATGAATACATTACTCCCTTAGTTTTCAATAAGCCAATAACTGTCAATATGACAACAGAATAATTCCATAAAAATCGAAAAAGACATAAACTCCAATGGATATTTACAACCGAAAGTTAATTTGCATGAAACAGTGTAACAAATTAAGCGAATAAACTAATTGTCAAGTTTTTGAAATGTAAAAACGATTTTAAATTTTAAAACGCCAATTTTCATTTTAAAAAAACTGTTGAATCCCGACGGATATCCGAAAACAAGTTTACGTCGCAATGGATTGTAGGCGTAATGGCACGAGGGAACAGAGGGGAGTAATCAACTAAAAGGTTTCAATTCGTCACTTAGTTGTTATTGGGTTGAAACTTGAACAAAATATGTAAATCAGTCAAATGAAGATATTAAACGTATTTTAACAGTCCGCTTTTGGAATTTGCGTATTTTATTAACCGATTGAATATAGCTGTGCGGTCTATTTTTTAATTAACTATTGTCAAAGCTAAGTGATATAGTTAGTATTGTACAATTAAACAAATGTATAATTACAAACTTCCGCGTTGGTATAAAAATAGAATCACCAAAAAATTTAAGATTTTTTTTATTAGAAAAAATAGGATAAATTATATTATCGTCATATCTTCGATAGAAGAAGTCGCAAAATGATTTTAAAGCTTGACATCTCTACGAGTTTTTTTTAATTCTCAACTTCAAAACAGATGTATGATTTGGACTTTTGTAGAGTTTGAGTAATTTAAAAAAAATATATTATTCGGATTTCTATCCATTGTTCTAGCTTTTCAAAAATCTAAAAAAAATCAAAAAAATGTATTTTTCTGGTCATTGCGTTTCAATTAAATTTAAAAAAAAATAAAAAATAAAAAAATAAAATTAATTAAATTAAGTGTAATTATATAATGCATAACTAAACTAGATTTTAAAATTATTTTTAATATAAAATGAATGGTTATAAAAAGGAAATACGACAAATTAACTTCTTTAAAAATATTTAATCACATTTTTTTACGCCTCAAGTATTATAATGTTTTGTGCGTAAAATTATTAGTTTAAACTTTTCATCAATATTTATATATGCAATTAACTATTTAAAATAACAAGAAACTCTAGAAGATTTGTAAATAGCAGTAATTAAAAAAAAGGAAATGAATGTGTTCATGTAAATAGTTAATCATGGTAAACTGTAGTTGCCCAGTTAAAATCAGTAATCATATGCGTAAACGCGTGAAATAACTAGTAAACAACGTTTTCAATCGATCATTTTTGTATTTTACTTCATTACAATGTTGTATTAAAATTATAAGCAGTAAAATGTATGGCGGGTGTCCTATTTAATGCACATATATTGTTGTTATGTAAATCAGAACTTCCCAACCTTTTTTTACGTCACGGTATACTTAACGATTTATAATTTGTAACATGTACCAATTCTTAAACACTCTTTTTAAGGTCAACCTTTTTTTAACCTTACGATCATTTCTTCGATTTTTTCTGAATTTTTCATAAATTAGAATGATAATTTTATTATTTTCAAATTTTATTCTTTTACTAGCGTTTTGAAGTTAATATCCACAAAATCATATGTGACCTAAAATATTCAACATGCAAACCCACCCAATCATGGAAACAAAACACGATTTGATAAAGATTTTTTTTAGTATTTTAATAGTAAATCTTAAGTTTTCATAAAATATTAATAGAAAAATTATCTAACTATTGGTGCAAACCGTATTGAAATCGGTTCAGAGATTCCCGAGTTTATAAGCCTCATAAAACGAACATTCATTTTTATATATAAAGAATTATATATAAAAAACTCATCTTACAATTACATGAAAACTACTAGAAAACAAAATACTAAAATAGTACGTGTTCAGAGGATAAATGAAGAGAGGTTGCCTAAATTGATTGTGAACTGAATAAGAAGACAAACATGTCTAAATGGGAAATATCGGTCCATAACATAGTAGCAGAGAAAGGATTAAGATAAGACGATTGGGAAGATAAGCAGTACTGGATGTTAAGGATGGCAAACCTGTAATGGGAAATAAACTGACAGAGAGAGAGAGAGAGAGAAAAAAAAAGCTTTTATGATATACGAATCGCTTATAAACCAAGCTAGCAATCTAACAATAGGTATATGCATTGTATGTACATTTACCTATGATTTTGAAATTAGTACATTTTTTTAACTTATCCAACCACGACTGCAACTCAAAGTCTTGGGATGATAATGTAAGGGATTTTATGAAATATAGATCTTTGTATTCAAATAAATAAAATATTGATTTGCTTTTAGAAATACAGTATAGGTACAGTTATATACCCGTTTTTAAAGCACACACATTCCGGATGTAAAATAAAACAAAACATTTGAAATAAGAACCATTAATGTGTTAGTTTTTTATGCGTTCTGTGTGTTCCCAGTTTACTACAGATCATTAAACCCGAAAGCCGTTGGCGAACCAAACAGCTACAACAAAAACAGTCTGATTCGACTTTTTGTTTTATCGAACATAACACACATATGTATTTATTTTGTTTCAAAACATTTACAATTAATTACGTAGTAATAAACAATAATAAACCGACTAATAATGTTTTCAATCCTGGTATTTTATCTATAATAGTTTGTATATAGGCTGAGTATAAAATTGTTTCCTCTTTTATTTTAAAATTGATTTTAGTAAATTTGAATTCACATTAAAGTACACTGAAATACAGTAATTGATTACCAGTTGTTGAATTAAAATTAAATACATAAAATCAAATGTCCGAGTAAAAAGACTTACGGATCATTCCAGTAGTATTACTAAACATAACTGTACAGAGTGCAATATTATTATAATAATAAACGAACCTGTGCATTACAAATCGTTTTTCTTTAAAAAATCTAAACAGCATGATGCAGTGTTTGAATTGCACGAAGTTATGTCTGCAATAATATAAATGACAGATTTATAATATCTAGATACTAGATATTAATACTGATAGGGCTGTTTGCAATGAATTGTCATTAATTGATATGTATAAAATAGTTTGTGTATAGATTAAAATCGTTATTGTTACATGGAGTATTTTTTTAAAACGAGTTTGCATTTTTCAAACGTTTCACAAAAAAATGCACTACGCAAATATTTGCTATTTTACTTGAAACTATTATTTGCTTTATTTCATTGTATTAAATATCACAGACCAAGTAAAATATTGTTAATAATTCAGAAATGTATAACTACTTTGGGAATGAGGACTATAATTCAAAATAAATAGATATAGTAAAATAATGACATTCTGGATATTATTTATTGGGGCATTTTGATTTATAACAGTATTTTACTAGGTAAACTATAGGTATTTATTTTAATAATAAACAATAATACGTAGATGCCAAAATGTTTCGTAATTTTGAAACTATTGTTGCCAAATAATTAGGTTTCAATCTAACAAAAAATTTTAACAAAATACCTGCATTTTTTTAAATTAATATTTCTGATCACAGACGACACAATTTTTAACTTTTAAAAAAAAGTTGGTAAATCGATGATTCAAGCTTTACAGATCAACTAAAATATAACAAAAAGCTTACAAGGGTTACATATTTAATTTCAATCTTTGGCGATGATTTCTGGATACAAACAGTGACCTATATGTTGTACCAAGTAGACAGTGTAATCATAAAATAATTAATTTTTAATTACATAATATAAAAGACAACTCTATTATTATGTACTTGATTGTTTGAATACATTTACATATACAAATTTTATTGTTGTATCTCGTCCCTCACACTCAAATACGCACACACACATACATACATACATACATATACATATGTATATACACATACATCGACGCGTTCACTGACAATTCACGCCTTGAAAAAAATAATTACAGTGCTGAAGTGTCGAAACGAATGACAGTACATTCACTAAATATTTTAAACAATGCTCCACCACATTTCGCAATAAAATAATACCATAACACTGGTTTAATGAAGCGAGCCCACAAATGCCGAGACGGGAGTAAAATGGAATATTCATTTGAATAAAATTATGCGTATATTTATACAGTAGCGTACAAGTCATTTTTCAGTAAAGATGTAACTTTTATAGAAATCAATATGAAAAAAATTCTGTTTCGGTATTTTATATATATTTTTTTTAATTTACTCGATGAAATAAAAAATAATAATAAATAAAATTAATTTTAATCCTTAATATATATAAAGTCTGTGCGTTAGTGCGCATATAACTCGAGAACCACTTATATCCGATTAACGTTATTTTATATTTAATCTGATCTTTATATTTAATTTGTAACGTTAGGTAACGTAAGGAATAAGCAGTGATGATAATAGTAAATCAAGTCGGAAAAAAGTTTGCCGCCAGCGCGCTCTTTTGCAACGTATTACAAAAGAGTGTGCTTCTTTTACAATACGCTGCCTAAAATGTAAAATATTTAACAAAATAATGTAGTAAAGAATTGTGTATAATCAAAAGATCTAAAATAAAGTCCGCGATACCATATACCAAACTTTTATATTTAAACAACAATGACAGCTTTTATGTTACTAAGAAAATTTAAAATGTTTGTTATTAATAACGCGCGGAGCATTTCGGCTGCCATTCGGACTCAGCTCGGCCTTTGTCTTTTGATCGTCAATTGTTTATTTTGTTTACAATAATTAACTTTTAAATTTAAACAGAACAAACATTATTTGTAATTTTTGTTCTGATTCGTTTTTGTAAGGTAATTTAGGTGTTGATTTGTTATTATTACAATAATAACTACCTAATCGTGTTTGGATTTGTTGTTAGATCAACTATATTTTTTTTTAAATCCTAAACAATAATTCCGTAGCAGTCCACGCAAGCGAAGCCGCAGGCACAGCTAGTTTACAAAAATTAAATTTATCAACGTTATCAAGACTTCAAATCACATCAAAAACTTTCTTAGAAATTAATTTTTCATTTTACAACATGCACATTTAACAAAAACTAGATTTATTTGATTCATGCTACATTTGCTAAATTGAAATTTTACATTACATTTATTTTCTTTAGCAATATTTCTCGTGTACACACATAAAACAAAAGAAAATGCATTCGTAGAAAATGTTAATAAATTCTTCTTTAATACACGTATACATTTGTATTTACTTTTGTACGTAACTGAATTTCAAATTTACATGCTCTTTGATAAAAACATTTGCCCGTCTCTGTAGAGATTATAAAATTGCGTTTGCAATATAAAAAAGTTGTGACTGTTTGTTACATAAAATTATATTTTATTTATATATATTTTATGTCTATGACCTTCTATAATACTTTTTTTTTAATATTCACAAAAACCTAGATTACTTTTGTCTATGGTTTTACTACATTTATTTTAAATACAATTTACTATTTATAAGAACTTCTTTTTCATGTACAACTAAAACTATAAATATATCATTATAAATCTTAAAAAAACTACATGATTGATTTAAGGCTTTCATAGCAATCTTGAGGACAGTATGTTCTTTGTATGTCAGCGTTATTTTTAGATTCCAAAACAGAACAGACTAGTGACATGTCGTACAAATAAAAACAAAAGTGTTTTGGTCGTTCATATGTACTAGAATCCAAAGCGATAAGAACAAAAAACGTTAAAAACAACTTCGAAATTAATTATAAAATAACAAACTTTACATACAATTAAATTGGAGATACAAAATTGTTTTAATGTATAAAATATTGAACGAAATTTGATTTTTTTACTTGTCGAATTTTTTTACCAGAATAAAGAAATATTTCTCTAAAATATAAATTATAAACGAACAATCGACATAAAATGCAGCCAACAGTAATTGCGAGACAAGTAATAAGATTGTAAATGCGGTCGAAATGATGGTTTTAGACGTACACTTTATAGCTGCAATAATCGCGAAGTGGTCGCCTGAATTCTTGTGTTTCAAATCTAATTTAAATAGTTTGTGTGGCCGCAAAACCGGTACGTATATGTCTAACAGGAGAACTACTATTATAGACGACACTTGCATATAATTTCATTCAATGACAGATAAATATGGGACATGAAAACTTTTTTCGTCAATCTTTATAGTTTCATTTTGTAGTTATTTTTTTCTCGTAAGCAAAAAAATAAATTTAGTACCTACTAATATCTTTGTAGCTTAGAAACAGGGCTTCATCGAGTCGAAACGAGGCTGTGTAAACTTGTCAAATTTAAGCCGGTCTCGTCTTGTTCACGTAACCGAGAAACATCAAAGGAGCCTAAATTCATGTTGAAATATTAATTATAACAATCTTTAAAACCGAGGCTCTCTCAATTTAATTCAACCTCGACTCTGTCTAAGTTTCAAAAACGACACAAATTCAAGAAAAGTATCATCTCGGCGAGTCCTACCCAGAATCTAGTTACAAGATTTCTACTATATAATCTGTTTCCAATATATTAACTCCATTAATTGCCTTTCTACCAATATGTCATTATTTTATTTTTATTTGTACAGAAAACATGAAGAAGAATTAAATTTCTGTTAATCCCTTACCTCGTTTCTTCTTACTCGATGTTCCAATTAGTGGACATTTATAATTGGTAGACAATTTGTTATTTAGTAAATAATTCATTTTCCCTAACAACTTTGAACATTGTTCCAGACCAATAGATTAGCAATACCATCACGTCTAATTTGATGTATAATATACACTTATGTTTATAGAAAATCCAGCATATGTCATACACACATACACATTCACATATGTGAGTTTGTTTTAATCCATTAAGTGCAATGTAAACTAGTGATCGGCTAATCTGTGAGAAGCGTACGTAGATTTCACGTCTTTGAGGCTAAACGTGAATATTTTAAAATGATTAACATACAAGGGATTGAGAGATAACTACTACGATGTTAGATAAGCAAGCGCCGTGTGTTTAAGAAGCGTTAATACTTTGATGGATACACATGTGTAGTGTTTATTGAAGTGGTTCAAAATCAGTAGTTTCGTCTTCTTTTTTATTAATGTCATATGTTTACAACCACTGTGTTGTAATCAAATTATTTGTTTAAAGGCGTCTATACACCACCCAATCTGCAGGGTCGATTTGTCGGAAGGTAGAGTGTGGGTACTGCAGATTGGGTTGTGTATAGGGTAATCGGGTCGACTATTCGCGGAATAATCGGCCCGATTTAAAATGACATCAAAATCAGTCTGATAGTAAATATTATATTTCAAAACTGCACTATTTGTAAAAGTTCAATTATTGTGTTCAGATAAATTGCCTAGTATTGGTTTAACCATTTAATTTTTATACAATTTTACTAAAAAATATTAGTTAGGAATTTTTCTTAAGACGCACCTGATTATTTTTTTCGTATATTTTATTTTTTGACAATTGCAAATGTCAAAATGACATTTAATATGTCAAAGTAAATATCAATTTTAAAAAACAAAACACATTTTTTAAAGCAAATTGAGATAAATCTTTATAAGGGAATATTTTACAACAAACTTTGTAGACCTATATTATAGGAAATTTAATGCTCTACAAAAAAGATTCTATAAAATGTTTACGTACCTAATGTGTTGAGATATCTTAAAAAATAAATATTTTGGGGTGTCACCACTTGCACACGATTTTGATGATTTTGAATTGAGACCGTCCTGAAACCAGACTCAATCAAGTTTCATTAATATCGGTTCATGAGTTATGCGTGTGACAAGGATTCAAGGGACAGACACACACACACAAACAGACAGACACGCAACGAAAAGTGTTTGTCTTGACCTGAAACGGAAAGATCAATTTAAAATTTTTAAATTGGAGAACGATTTTTTTGTCTCATTCTAAAACGATCACAAAGCTTCTCGTATCTTCGATATTGCGAGGAAGCAAAATTCGTAAACTTCATTTCACCGCTAATTATTTTGTTACAATCAGAACCCCAATTATATTTTTACAAATCATCAAGTAAATGTATTCTTGTCAAAAAAATGAATGGGATTTTTTCTACAAAAAATAATAAATAAACAAATAATCGCAGAATAATCATTCTAAAAGGATATTCAAACTGAAATTTCAAACTTAAATATGCATCATATCCTTCTACGATCTTTTTCCATCAAGTAAGAGCTTAACAAAGTTAATGACGATTGTATTATATTATTATTCACTGTATCAATAATGGCAACTATAAATTCATCAAGATGAAAAGAGATATCAACAATTTCTTTATCTGTCTCTATTTCCAACCGTTGGCATTCATTAGACTACGTTTCGTAGAGAATTTGTTTGGATTTGATTCTATATTCTCAGTAATGGTGTTTTAAATAAATAGATACTGAACAGAGATAATAAAGACTATGTGTATGAATAAATAAACTTGGTACTAGTGGTAATGAACTTCTGGTCTTTTGATACAATGTTACAACGAGTGATTTGTATCGTTAGGTATATTGACACGGACGTATTTGAACAGTTCTGCAAATAATATCCCTGCAAATTCTCTATTCTAACGTCCTTTCATTAATTTTTTGTTAGTCTACATCTGTAATATTTTTTTTAATAATTTTTTTCATTAGATGAGAACTTTATTATTGTTTCTGTTAAAAAAACGTATTTTACTAACAAAATCTACCTCGTTTTACATAACTTGACTTATAATAAGTAATAATTACTACTAGAAAACGGACGAATTGTGAAACGTGTTCTCATCAACCTAATAGTTCCAGTCTGGAATTATTAGACTCCTGATGAGGATTTCTTGTGAAGTCAAAACACGTATCGAGTGATATTTATTTTATTATAGTTAAGGTGTGTATACATATATTTAGTTTAAATAAATTAGTAACAGGTAAAATTCATACAACAGTATTATATGCTGTATTTTATAAGATGATTATTTTTCAAATAAAATTGGTACAATTTATTTCTTCAAAGTAATATAGTGCAATAGAAGAGAGTATCTTTTTTTTTTTTAAAAAACATAAGAAAATAATGCCACACAAAGATATTCTTTTGATTTCTTGAACAATAGCAATAGATAAGCTAAGAGAATTTGATTATTTTATTTATTTTCTTTTATATTACAAGCTGAAAATCATGTCTTTGATATAATACTTTCTTAGAAAAATGTATGCTTTGACAAAACAGTTTCAATACTACATAAAAACATTCTTTCTTCATCTGATATTAAAATGTTTAAAAGCATATTTTAAATTAATATTAACTTCACAAATATTACAATTTAAAAACTACTATGTACATATAATGAATAAGTTTTTTGATATATTAATAAATTCGTATTAAACATTCTTTTTCTTGTACTGTTAATATATGTTAAAAATATCAGTCATATTTTAAAATTTAATTCAAAAGTAATGTTTTGTAATTGTTAAAAAACTAACTACAGTATTTGATGATACAATAATTTATCACTTTGGAAAAAGTTTCATTGTAATTACTAGTAAAGTTCAACAATTTTTGATAATTAAACTGTCCAACCCAACCAATTCCAACAACAATATCTTTATTCATCCAATTTACTCACCGATAATTTCATCACAACTTGCTACATCATCTTAAATTCCAGCCACCCTTGACGCTCCCTTAGGCAATATAGACGCTTATAAATAAGGCTTATTTACATCTTGAAATACTATAACCGGTAGCGTTCCAACACTGGCCACTTGGACCACAAAGTTAATACACGCAGAGCCTTCCAGGTTTAATATCCATTACTGTAATTACTTGTGGTGAACGCCTTCACCCACCCACTCACTAGAACCGTTCCTGCGGCACAGTTTATATTATTATAGTTCTAAGTTTATCTAGTTCGCATTTTATGGGGAGATTTGTTATATTCAGAAAGCTGCCACGGGATTTTCTTATACGACTACAAACATACAATGAACATGTATTTCTATATAGTTACATAAAACTATTATTTCCATATATATCTATACTAAATGATAATAGATATATACAAAATGTATTTTTAATAGAAATGTGTTTTTATTGTCATTTTAATCTTTGAAATAAACTTCCATTTGAAACATTTCTTTATTCGGTCTCAATTTTTGAAGAAATCAGACAAAAAAAAAAACAATACACTTTAATATTTCAGAGATTTGTAATAATGAGAAAATGATTCATACAGAAGTTGTTTAGTTATTTAAGGGAAATAAACTGGTGACCTTACTTGATCTGAGAAGAAGGTGTCCTCAAAGTCAGTCAAAGGACAACTTTTTTTAATAGAAACGAGCATGTTTTTTTTCTAATTTCTTTTAATGCAATCCAACTCAAGCTCAACCTGATCTTCAGAAATTCATGTCAAAGTCAATATTGAATCTAAACCATTAAAAATTCAGCAAATATAATTATAATTTTATAAGCATTGAAATAACAAGGTGCTACTAAAAAAAATATAATTCAGAGAACATTTTTGTCTATGACTTCAAAGCTCTGAGTTATTTGAGTGGATTATATTTCATAAATATAGCCATATAAGAAAGTAAAAGGAGTTGTTAGATGAGACTCATGTTGCAGTATGTTGTCGTTCTGTCTGGTATAATTGTTATTACTGAAAGCGCCTTTCTTGGAATGTTTATGATTGCTGTTTTGGTAATTCTATTTGTCTTGTTTGTGGTGGATGTTGTTGATATTTTAATTTGATTTCGAATAGGAATTTATATGTTTCATGAAAATACGCAATACTTGACTCCTATTCAAGTTGTTACACATTAAATTTTATATTAACATTTTAACGTTTCTTCAAAAGAATCTCAATAATAATAATTGTTTGATATACGTAATTTTAATAACTCCTACGCGAAAGGATTTCAAGGAGGTTGCAATTAAATGTTTTTCTATAACATTGATTTTTTATGACAAAAAAATCATTTGTATTAACAATAAGTTACGTTATTTGTTTTCAAGATTAGTACCTATTCGAAATAAGAGATAATTATTTTTGTAAAAAATGAAGTGTTCCGTAAAAATTTAATGTGTTCACAAACAGGAACGCACATGTTATAAAAAGCGATAATAACAATAACTAATTAGTCAATAAATTTATATATGTAAGCAATTTAAATTCAAAATTAAGTCACAAGGTATCTTACAATGTAATTAAATGTTTGAAACAAAAATAAATAATCATGACTTATTAAGAGAATCCCAATTTCATTAAAGAACATCACTTCAGCCTTGTACTTTTAAGTAATAGCGTCGATTCATTATTACAGCGTCTTCAAACACTGCAAACGTAAACAACAAAGGTTTTAATGTAAACCTGGTCCAACATTTCCAATAATCCCTAAGACTTTCATTTGGTACGAACACTCACATCCGTTCTTGGATCCTGGGATCCGCTTCCGGTGAGGATTGCTCACGATATTGCAGGATCCCCCAAGCTACGTCCTGTGGGTTTTCCCACTCCCGCGTGTGCTATCACGTCTTATTATCAACTGACATTCGTCTTGATGAGTTTATGTACACGTGTCTTTCGGAAACCCATTACTACCATGTCATAATTTAGAATTATGACTGTGGGAAGAAGATTTGAAATTAATTTTAATAATTATTTCATATTGCTGACACAACTTCTATTTTATGAAACCATATTCGTATTATTAATCTGTTTGTAATTTATTAGTGACATAATATTTTTATATGTATAAAAAAATTATCTAAAACATCAATAGAGCATATTAAATCTTACAAAAAAGAAGTATATATAAATTATAATAATAACTGTCAGTATAAGATATTTATTAAGAATAAAACAGAAACGAGATAGCTTTATATGCTATATTTTATAACAGCTTCTTTATTGAAACCGGCTATTAATATACAATTATAATGAATAGATCATTAGTTTATGAGTTTATTTCATGATGATTACTAATAATTATTAATTAATTATTTTTATTTTATATTAAATAGTATTATTTACAATTATATTTCACTTTGTATCTCACTCAGCTTTATCCTAACATATTTTTACTTGTTGCAGATGGAAGATGAAGGTAACCATGGAAACGACGAAACTCGTTGCTTTATTCTATCAACGTTAGCAAGCATGAACCGTTCTCGGGTAATTTGCGTATTGTGTGATGAAGAGATGCTAGTATACGACAGGTACCCTTTAGTCGATGGAACGTTCTTCTTAAGTCCTCGTAAACATCACCAATTCTGCCCAGAGGTGAGATATTAATACTTTTTGTTCAATCTTATTTAATTAATTGAAATTTCATGAATTTATTTAATAACTTTATATTTTTTATTGAGAACAAAAACTATTTGAAATTTTAATGTACCGAACATATATTTACAAATATTTTGATGAAATTTCAAACCTTCGAACGATTTAAAAGCTACTATTAAAATAATTTACAACACTTAACACAATCTAAATGTTTTTCGCTCGGAACTTTCTTTTGTTGTATTGTACAGACCAAGTTTTTGTTGTTTTTTTCTCTCGAAGCAACATCAGATTAAAGCAAATGGAGAAATTTACGTGATGGTGGCCATAACAAACACTATCAGTCTAGATACAAACAATAAGTGTTTGTCTTGAACAGGTGGTTTTCAAGTTTACTAGAATTAACTGACCTTACTTATTTATCCATGTTACTTCTAGAGATTATATCGTATATTATTGTTTCTTTTGTTTTAATTTCATTGTTTTGTTTGTTTTACGTAAAATTTAAAAAAAATACCGAAAGACGTTACATGAGATAATATGTTTTTGTCGGTAAACTTATAATATTGTGAAAACATGCATTTTTTAGAATAAGAAGTTTTCGAACCAAATTATCAATTAAAACAGTATAAAAATTTCGTAAACTACAGTAACAGTAAACTATATTTAATTTAGTTTTAAGTTACTAATAGATAGTAATAAAACCTTTGTATATACAAATTTCTAAATCGTTTACAATGTAATTGTTCCATTCGATATGGGTCATTTTTTTAATTACTTATATAAATTCACGTCATTTTTAAACAGCCTATCCTTTTAGTTTAATTTCTATTATTCTTTTATTCCTTGTAAGGTATTGCTTTAGGACATTTTCACGTACGTTATGTACCGTATCAATTAATTAAATACATATATCTATTTGAAAGTGAACATTCTAATGAACTAAGCGTATGAGAACGCTTTTAGTCAAAAGGTAAATATCATACACACACGAATTTACTAATCAACAGTGGTAATTGCAAGGAATCCAATTATAGTATCATTTAATGTAAATATTTACTCTGTTATAGTCAATGTCTTATTTCAAAGGGAAATGTAAATTAAACGAGTGCATAACTTATTATTTTATCATTTCTATTTAATTTTTCTATCGAATGTTATTTATTAAATCACAATTGCTTCAAAATCGTTTTCATTATCGGTATTATTGAAATTTAATAAGATATATAATATAGGGTGGGCACAAGCCGCCAAAGCCTGGTAGTGAATTAACCACGAGGCTCATTTGGACCGCCGTTTTTAGAATAATTTCGTAAAAAATAGAATTGATCGTTAAACTTTAAGATTTTTTAAGATATAGATGACCCTTTTTATATATACAAAAAACACTTTAAACTTCTCGTAATAAACTAGCTATGGATATAAAAGCCGATGAAAAATTTATTTCGGCATACATATTTGTCACCAACCTATAAAATGATACATAAAATACTAGACAACAGCTTTTTTTTAAATATTGACTTGTTTACAAAAGATATGAAAACTAAATACCTATATTCAGAGCTGTACTTATGAGTAAGCAAGCGTATGAAGCGCTAGTTCGTGAGAGATAATGACGCATTATTAATCAGATAAATTAGACAATCATCTAGGATTCTTAAGGTAAAGGCCTCTAAGAGATGGTTAGTAAACTATTTTTTTAATAATATTAAAAAACATAATTAGACCATTTTTATATGGCCTCATTTTTCATTTTAACTTCGAGCCTACGGCACTGTCTATTAAAAATTGTAAAAAAAGTACATGAAACTGAAACATTCTTTGTGAAACGTTTATATACCCTTGATTAGATTAGGTTAGTTCCGAAAACATATTGGAAGTACTTGTAAAAGTTTTATGTAAATCAGTTTAAGCTGTTCTTGAAAATTGCGTGATCTGAGATAGGTACAAACATTATACAAGTATTATACACATTATTGTATAAGTTTTTTTCAATATAAAAAAATCAATTTTCAATAAATAGTTACATTTGTCGTTATCATGTTTAGGTAAAGGTAGAAGGTCGTCAACAATTTCTCACAGCCGTGTGCATGGCGTGCCTAGAGGGCAGAGAACCGTCCCGTCAGATCTACTGCCGGTTCTGCTCCGAGACCTGGAACGGCTCCTCGCTCATCCTCGGCACAATGTACTCGTACGATATCTTCGCAGCCACTCCCTGCTGCATTGAGAGGATTAAGGTAAGTCGAATTGGACTATTCCGTTTTTTTTTTTTACTAGTATGTTTCTCTACTATCTTCGGCTCATTAGGTATATTTTGTAGCGCGTACTGAT
The DNA here is from genome assembly GCA_961205875.1 of Sialis fuliginosa. NCBI lineage: Eukaryota > Metazoa > Arthropoda > Insecta > Megaloptera > Sialidae > Sialis > Sialis fuliginosa. Next base: position 18,268,271 of record OY540812.1, read on the forward strand.
AAATGTGGTGTATATATTTCTATTATAATTATTCTAGACTTTCAAAAATATAATATTTACAATTTTATGCAAAACACTGGATTAATTACACATGCAACCAGACAAAAAAGGTACATAACTTTTTCGACGACTATTGTATGTTTATGTATTTTGAGGTGCTGAATTCGAATTTGAGGTTCAAAAACGAATTTTTATATATTCAAAAATGTGGTTTTTCGAGGTTATTTTCAAAATAAATCGGATAAGGTGCTATTTTGACTTCAAATTCAGTTTCAAAATTCTTTTCTTTTTTGTGACTGTGTTATTTAAAATAGTAATATACAATAAACATTTTAATATTCGTCTAATCTACGGTATTATAAATGAGCTATACTTTGCAAATTCAAATGCACTTTCAAATGGGATATTAATTTTGTGATAATATCTATGGATTAGTTATGGAATTTAGAGCAATGATACTTTAATTTATTATAACACAGTTGGAGATTCTGGCCGTATAAAATAATTTTCATAAAATCACCACTGTTTTAATACCATTGGTGTTTATTTACACGCGTGCGCGAAACTTGTCAAACACTTCATGATACTTCAAGGAAACTGTCAGATAGGTTAGAAACTTCATTTGAAAGTGCTTTCAAGCTTGTTTATAATACCAGACATAATTTAATCTACTACATACCTCCATAAATAGCCAAAAAAAGTTATGTTAGGAATAGTTTAACGGTTCAAATAAGATTAATTAGTTTAGAAAATTTTGGAATTATAAATAAACGTTAAATGTGTTATTTGTTGATCGTTGGTATTTAAAAACAAATTTTGAACAATAGAGGAACGGTAAATTATAACACGAAAATAAATACATTTTAAAAATAAAAACATATAGATAGAACATACTAGTTCACTACATTGAATATATTTTTATCCATGAATAAATATATACAACTGGTTACCTATTTATAAAAATTGTAAATGTTTATGTATATTTAAGATACAAAAATAAATCGGTGTAGTAAACTTGATATTATATGAGAAGGGATGCCAATATTTGAATATTTTGTATATTGAAATGCATTAATATAATTTTAATATTGTTATTATATAAATTTATACACCTCATAAAATTATTGTTCATATAAATAAATATAGATAATATAAGTAAAAAAAAAAAATATATCATAGTTTAATGGAGGGTTGCTCAATTAACAGTGATTTTTTTTAATTATAAACTTTCGGAAAATCTAAAAATGCCACTGAACATAGTTTGAAATATAAAAAGCAAAAATAAATCCATCGTGAGTTATTCTACACAAAATCCGTTAATTTATAGGATGCAGCATCCCTGTATAAATGCAGATACGTGTTCTATAATATGCACACATTATATATAAAACATACCAGTTTTAATGTGCTCAACATTGCGGATAAATTGTGAATAAAAACAAGTATTTTGTAATTTATTGCATGTAGGCAGTACGCGAGCAAAAATAATGTGGACACAATATCCGAGTTCTTAAAAAAAGTATTACCGGCATTTTCTGTTACACGTGTATTGGAAAACGGCCATGTACTAAAAAAAATGCTTATACTTCGCGTTTTTCTAAAATATCTTTATTTACTTCTTGAACAGTACTGTATTCAAGTTTTAAAGTTTATTTAAAATATGTATGCTTAAATAAATCATCGTTATTTACATAAATTAAATTCGCGTATGTTATGTCAGGGTGGCCAGTTTCTGGAAAACTAAGAAAAGTCAGGGAATTTCGCTAGCCAGGGAAAAGTCAGGGAATTTGATTGGAAGTCAGGGAATTTTTTGTAAAAATGCAACTTCCCGCAAATATTTAAATGATTTAAATTAAAATTTCAAAGAAAACATGCGAACTTTTAAAAAAAGTTCTATTCTCAACAAATAATTCTGTTTTATCAGGTGATCTATTTTTCTTATTATAAATTAATCATTTTGTAGCGAATTTTGATACCTACCTTGAAATCAGTATTTTGGAAAAAAAATTGCGGCAAAAATTCGCAAAGTTATCACAGTTAGTGAAAAAAAAAATTCAAATAAACTTAGTCGGAGTGAGTAATTTTGGTGTACAAAAAATAAAATAAAAGCAAAATTAACCTTGAATATTGTATTGTAATGAAAATTTTTTTTAAATATTCGAACTTTAAACAAAATAGAAAAGTTAATTATTTAAACATAAAACTAACCCAAACAGTACATACTTACCCTAAAAAAAATATTTAGATGGTCCGAACTAGAGGTCACATTTACAAGAAGTACTTTTTTAAATTCATTACACGGAGATATTTAATATAATTTATCAGAAAACTCACTAAAAATCCAAATTGTAAATTGTTAAATTTTTTCTTGAAGTAGAGAAAATTATGAAGTAAAAAAATGCAGAGTGTAAAAAGTGAAAACCACTCTAAAAGTTTTACAAATTCCTTTTTAGAGTTCTCTATTCTTCAATATAACTGGCTATCCTGTATGTTATGTTGTGCGAAGTATCAAATCGTTATTTTTGCTCCGGATTTTAGAGAAGTGATAATAAATATTAAATATAATTTTTTTTATGTATACTTGTCACCACTGCTTTTAGATCGCTGATTTCTACTTAACGCGCAATCGTCAAGGTCATTCATATAAACTATACAATTCACTATAACTGTCAATGAGTTGTCATTTATATTTAATACAGATAGCATTAGCCCAGCTTTTGTCCAGGAGCAAATTCTTTCTAATACTAATAATATCTAATAATAGTTAACAATAAATAATTTTAATTTGAATTTGTCCTAGTTTTTAACAGAAAAAAAACTTTAATATTTTTGATGAGTGTATAGGATAAGATATAAGAAAATAAAAGGTACCATTCTTCTAATGTTTTTTACTTGTACAATATTTTAAAATATGTTTTTCGTTTTATCCAAACCAGTGATCATTTTGTCTGTTATAATTAAATCAAGATCATATATCCTTGCCATACATAAAAACTTTTCTATTTGTAGTTTTCACCCTCTACATTTCAAATGCGATATCAGAACTTGTTATACACGCTCAAACAATCTTAACTTGTTGTGGCCGTGACTTCAGCTGACAGAATAGTATGCCTACTGCACATAAAGTTAGTTTGAAACAATATGGCGGATATACACACTACAAACTTGGTCTTCAATGGTCGAAATTGTTTCACTAAAAAAAATATATTTATTTACTGATTTTATACTCGGTATTATAAAAAAAATCTTACAAGTTAATCTAAACTCTAAACGAGGTACCGATTAAATGTTTGACTGGTGTGTCATCTCATAAATGAAAGAAATTTCCAAAAATATATAAGTAAACAAATGGAATAATATAAATAATACCAATACACGATATTATAAAGAATTGGTTCGCAAACAATAGAAAACCAAAATAATTACCAAAGTGTGTTTTTTATCTATGAATTTGGTCTATATCATAGAGATATAAAATATTTAGAGAGAACTTCAAAAGGCAAAGACACATTTACTCACGATATTTTCTTTCTCTTATTATGTGAATGACACATCCATTTACACTGTACCTCTCCTCTCTATATATATTTAATCTATATTATATTATCTCTATAATCTTTGTAGAAAATGGTAAATTGCTTAAATCCATAGAGATATAACATATTTATCAATCGCATTGGAATGAATCGCTCGTAGAAAGATTTTTGTTGCAAGGAAATTCTTTATGATATCGGCCTTTCGAAGTTACACCATCTAATCGACTTTTCCACGAAAGTATAATAAAGTGTAGATATAAATAAAATAATGTACAAAATTTGTAAAAAACAAAACTTAAGATTTATGACACAAAATGCACTCATATAAAGCCTTGTAATAAAAACTTGTATTCATATCTGTGCACACTGAAAATTTAATAATACGACCGAATTAGTCTACAAATTGAAGTGGACCGTTTCTGTCTGTTGTTATGTTGTACAAAATGGTCGAGTAAGTTTTCCGCCCGTTTAGGCACGGCTCTGAATCACAGATGTCACTAGTAGCCGCTGCTTATTTGACCGTAATGAAAGACCGCGTGTAGCCGATGAATTATATTATTTCCATTGTATGTGTATTTATGCCAGGACCGTCATTATAAAATTATGAGCAAATTAATTTTTAAACATAGTCAAAAAAAAACATTAGTCAAAAAAATTAATACGTGAATCAGATACTTACTGTAAGAAAAATTAGCAGCATGAGTCCATGTATTGAAAGCATACGTATTTTTTTTTTAAACTTTGAAATACCTACCATTTTTTCATTCGAACAAATTTTACTGAAATTTTCAGAAATTGTTCGTTCAAAAAAATGTTTTCTCTTCATTTACAAAAGAGATCATTTTATAAGTTTTTCCCGGAAGAAAAATACTAATGCTTCAAATATACAAACTTGTGTTATATGTATTTGACAAATTGTATTCCAGTAGTGGGTAAATCAATAAAATATTTATTAATTACACAAATTATACAATTATAACGTTTTTGTTGCAGTGTAATGCATGCCGACGACCACTACTGCACCCCCACCAGCGGCTGAACTTTTACAGCGACTATAGCCATTTGGCTCCGTGTCCACACTGCCGCCAAATAGATAACCACTTTGTGAAGCCGTTGAACGAGTGCTTCACCCGGGAGCTCCTTCCACCGCCATTCCAGCAGTGGCCATAACATAACCGCCAACTAGGCGCTCCACTTAGCAAAGCAGCCACCGCCCCGACTCCCGTCTCACCGCAGCAGCGATGGTCCCCGCCGCGACCCGCGCCCGGGGTCTTCCTTGACGACCTGCATAAGATGTGTCTACAGAACGCTGACGCATCCGTTGCGCCGCTTCTTTCCGACGAAGAGAAACAGAAGCAGGAACAGGAAGGCCTACTGTGGCAACAGCTTGCAGGGCTCTGTCTCGAGGACATTCTACCGTTAAGTAGACTCCACTCGTACGTCAACCTCAAAACGAGGTAAATACACATATGTTGTTGTTGAAGGCACACACGGGATCAGAGGCGAGTTATAGATTAATTTCAATTTAATTTCAATTATATAATAATATGTTGTATATGTAATTATTATTTACCGATAATTAGTTGTAATTTTTGTTCTGTCTTCTGTTTGACAATGTTTCCATTTATTTCCATTGCTTTATTTAGTTAAATGATATTATATAATTAGGGCTTTGCTGTGTGGATCTGTCTAAGTGGCGATCATAATGTGAAAGATGGAATGGACGATTTTTATACGATTAAAACTAATAAATTTAGATTAATATAAAAATATGATATAATGTCGATTGGTCGAACAATGTTTCAAGTTAAGTTTTTGCTTTGTTAGGATTTTTTTATATATATAAGTCACAATAATATATTATTATCTTAACGATGCGTAAGAGTTATTTGAAATATTACGTAATTATACTTTTAGATGTTTATATGTCAGTGTTGATGATAATCTCAGTCATTTTGTAATGATGCCAAAATTGCCGCCATAATATGTTCTATATATTAAATTGGCGCGTAGGAATAAAGTTTCTTCAACAATTGCTGTGTAACCCAATAATTACTATTATATAATTAATGTATGTCAGTTTTATTCGTAATTAATTAATTATTAATGTGAAAAGGACAAAATACAGAAACGTACGTATGTAGATTTAACATGTTTTCAATAAATGCACACGTTTTTGTATTTTGTTTGAAAATTTTTTGATAGCAAACGAACCTAGTAAAATGAATATAACATTGTTTTGTAATGAACTGAATTTACATAATATGTTTTGTAAAGTTTCCATTCCAATTTATTGCTTCAACAATTTAAAGTTATTAATTATCATTATAGCATTTTGTCATCACATCGTCGTCTCATTGTTCAATTCTAAATCCGAATTAAAATTGTAGATATCGTGTATGGTCGAACGAACGTTTATTTTTATTTTTTTAAATAAAAAAGCAACGTTTGCTGCCAAAGTTTTGACAACAATAATCATGCGTGGGTGGTACATAGAATGCATGTGTTAATTATCATTATTATCATTTGATGAAAACTCGCATTTGTGTGGTGTTTTCTATTTTCTTTATCAACGCAATGTCACAGTACGAAATAATGTCAGGGAAATGTCTTGTGAATAATTTCATTTGGTACCTTACACGTCCGCGTCGGTCACTGGGTGCTGAAAATACAAACATTTATATGACACTCAAACCACGTTGATCAGGTCCTCCATAAACGATTTGTTGCTTCAAATAGTTTCTAACTATAATATAGAACGTTTGTTTGGTGACACAAATCGTTTACGGGGGACGAGCGTTTGATAGTCAATAATTAGCCGGTTTCTGTCAGGTTTCTATACAAAGTGTGGCTGCTTCACACCTCAATTGTTACAAAAGTTGTGTTTAGTTAGTGCATTCGGTTTCAAGACAACGCGACAAAAATATATGCAATCAATTTGTTGTTGATTTTTCGTGAAGCTTGATCCGTATTTTCAGACACCGGCTTGAATGATAACTATTATTATGTTTAGATTCAAATGTTACTTTTAAATATAAGATTTTAATTACCACTTTCAAACAGAAAAAAACGTTTTTATTAAACATATAGATAATCTTTAATAATGCATGCAGTTATAAAAATGAATAGAAGAAACCAGTTTTTTAAAAAATCGTTAATAATAAATTCAGGTTTGAAATAGTGATTTTATAGCAACGTACAAATCCACTTACTAAAATATATAATATATTTATTTTCTGTTTCTCGAAGAATACCTCTAACAAAGTTTATAGTTGAATTTATTCAGAAATAGACAACTTCAAAAAACAAGTTTTAATGTACAAAAAATATATCAGTCCACCCGTATATAAAATTTAAAGAAAGTGGCATAAAGAAAATTTAATATTATCAATTATTAAACTATCTAAGTGTATGTCGTAGAAAAATTGCTTCAAGTACAAACGGTTTTACTTTAATAAATTTTATATACATAAATAAATTTGCATTATATAATAAATATTGTTAAATACAAATACAGTTTTCTTATTACAAATTTTTAATAGAGCCAAATATTTTAGCGTGTAATTTTATTTTATCAGAAATGATTGAAATAATAGAATTTTCTTCCATGTAAGTGAATTTTGTTTTTCATTGATAATCTTTTTGGTATTATATCGACATTTCTAACTAGCTTGAATATAACCGATTAGCATGTCGCCATTCACTGTGTAGGAGTAGTTGCTTTACAATACGTTACAAACTTCACAGCACTGAACAATCACAAACACCGTGATTTATTTGTTGAAGATAGATCGTCATTTGTCTAGCATACAACCCGCGTCTGCGAAATACCAAACAATATAGCGGCATATCATCGGACAAATAAAAACATTACGATCTTTCAACTAGACCAGTTCACGTGCTGCGATTATATGTTTCTTAATACTTACTTACGTATTTAATATTTAGGATTGTAACAAACAAACAAAATAAATTACATACTATATTATCTGTTCTTACTTATTTTATGTATCTAACTAGTAATCTTGTCTATAAAATATTATATTGTGTGAATGAGAAAGAGTACATGTTGCCATTATTCATATAAACATTGCATGTAAAATACATTCTACATAACCTTACTTATAAATAGAATCAATCTACAGAATAAGGCGTCGGTCTTGTAAATTTGTGATTAAAAAATTAAAAAACTATTATTTTTAATAGTTATGCGTATGTAATAATCACTAGTTGATAGTAATAATCAGTGTAGTGTTTTTTAAGTCATATCTGTCGTATTTCATTGTCTTAATCACGCGAATGTAACTCTATAATAATTATAATAGTATGTCCTGTTTGTTTAGAACAGTATTTCTTAAACTATAATCAACGAAACTTTCATATACATTACATTTTTCTTGATTAGTTTAAGAAATACTGATTTGAAATATCGGTCTTCCCCATTAATTTCATAAATTTTTTAATCAAGATGTTATTAATGAATTTGTGGAATAACCATAATTATGGTCATGGATACACGATTCAATAAAATGGAAAAATGTAATTTTTATTAATAAGAAGTATATTAATTACTATCGTTGTTTTTCAATTTCTCATTGGATTGAATAAAATATTTTTATATTGAATTTAAATTTGGCCTAAAACGACAATTATCTTGAATGGTAAGAAATGTCATTAATAAGATTTTTTTAACTATATAGTAAGACGAAAAATTTATTATATGAAAGAAATTGATTGGGTGATAAATTTTAAAGCGAGTATATTTTATCTTCTAAATTTTATAAATATTTATAAATTTTTCTATTGTTGGTGTGTACGGCATCTGAAATATATACATTAATAATGTCATTATTTCAAAAAGTTTATATTTTAGTCTAGATAGATCAATAAACCAAATAGTATAAATACAGTACAAACATATTTTACATAGTATAAATAAAACAAATATAGTAATTCTATTTATATTTCAAACCGTACAAATCGACAATATATACGTATATATATTGCACTTTTATCTAAATATTATTAATTAAATAAGATTGTCTCGAATTGGTTTATCAAACATAATTTTACTTCTTGCCATATCGTTAAAAATAACTGGTAAAGAAACGTGTGCCGTTCTGAAATGGACAATCTAATTCTGCAGCTGTTGGAAAAGGACTGGAAATAAAACTACAGCTGATATGGTCATATTTTACTTCCGATTATGTTCTGGAAGAATTTAATATGTAACGAAAAATAATGTAAAAACTAAAAATGTAATATTTTTTCAGAACATAAACCTAACGTAACGACTACTTACGACTTACATACTTACAGATATACCGATACCATTTACCGACTAACTCATATTTCCGATAAAATAATGGATAAGGATAAGGGCTCGTAAGAAGCAATTGGGACAAATATTGGCGAAGTAACAACACTTAAATAAATCTAACTATATCACCTTTAAGTTACATAATATTTGTGTCAGCAATACAGTAATCTGTATAGCTATTGGTTACCCGCCATGCTGGTAGAGAGGACCAAAGTTTGCTGAAATGTGGAGATACCGAAATATACAGGCGACACTCGATTTAGCGAACTTTAACTCTAACACCTATTTTAGGGGTTTAAAATTATTTATAATAATCTTACTTTTTGTATGTGGGTAAGAAAGCAGTTTTGGTGGTTCGTCAAATCGAGAATGTACTGTATTATATGAGAGTAATATTTACCTGAGCTGTCTATGAAATATTCGTTTCGAGTAAAACGCGACTTTTATATTATGACAATTAATCTGATAATTTCTATATGTATGTAAAATATATTTTTATATTTAATATTAGCGGTATAAGTATATTTTATGATAAATAAAAATGTTGGAACTGTAGTGTTTAAAAATATATGTTTATATTTTATTTATATTCGAAATCTATACTTATTATTGAATAAATTTTCAAAGTAAATAATCATTTCCAAGAATGTAGATATATTTATTATATAAAATCTGATCTCATTAAAAATATTGAAAGCAAGACGGTCGCATCGTTACATATTTCTAAGAATCAAAATTAAAATACCTTTATTTTTATTTTTTGTTTTTACCCCTACAGAGTTTAAATCACACATGTTGTTTATTCGATACAATACAAGTGACTTAAATCACTTCTTTATATAAGTTGAATTTTTTTTAATTTCTCAACCGAATTTGAAAATTATGATTATTTATAAAAATAGCATTTTTAATCGATCAATGGTATTAAATACCCCCCATTAAAATTACCTAAACTAATTTGGATAAGGACTCGTAAGAAGCAACTGGGACAAATATTATAATATAATAATTTTATTTACTGCATATTCGTATTCCCTTAAATTTTAAAATATTAAAAAATTCTATTGAAATTGAAAAATTTAAAAAGATTTAAATATTTTATACAACCCAACCAACATGACTAAAATTATTTAAAATAAATATATATATTCCAGAAAGTTCAATTAATTTTAACCCGTCCTTTAACTTCAACTTGAATTCCAACCTGAATCAATGATGGGTCTGAATCGCGTAGTGGTTAAAGGGGAGGCTATATTAATGGAACTCGTATGAATTGAAATCCTAAATATCTCGAGTCAGCGGTCCGTGAAGAGTGCACTGGACACTGCCGGAATTATTTCTACATTCGGTTGACAGGACAATGTCATCATTTGTCGTAGCAATTGTAACGATACGTCATCTTGACCCCTCCCCCCTCTTTATAAACGGGACGCGCTCTGGGGTTAAATGGGGTTGAAACGTGTCCAATAGATTCGGTTATTTTTTATAAAATTAAATTGTATTTAAAGTTATTTTAAATTATCTGGCACGATTTATAGGGAAAGAAAAATGTATTTTAGTATTGTACGAGTATGTGTATGTAAGAGAAACAAGGAAGCTATATTTTATCAAAATATATTATTCCAAAGTGTGCCATTATTTTTTTATTTATTATACCTATATAATAATTCGGAAAAATTATATTTTTAGATAATTAAATTCTAAATTTTAAAGATAATTGTCATAATATAGAAATACAACGAAAATATCTTAAACCAATTTTGAAACTCAAATCAACCTATGTCTACCGTTATTTTGTTTTGTTTTTCAAAAAGTATGATATAAATAATTCAATCAACTACATTTATCGTATTTTTTAAATGATTGATACAGATTTCGATAAAGGCTGTTTTTATACAAAATAGATGAAGAGATTTATCAGGGTACGATTTTTCTATAATAGGTACTGGTTTACTAATGAACGGGGTTTTGGCCCCAAAAAAATAGAAATATGTTAAAATATAGTGGAAACACCAAAGAAACTAAACGTACGAATGGGTTAGAAACTTTCGTGGGCAGATTTTTTATTTCTACGATCTTATAAAAATCAAGTTAACTTATTTACTACTCTAAAGAAACAATCCCTGTATTTATTATATTATAAAAAGTAATATTTTATAAAAAAAAGAGATGTTAAATGAAATATTATATATGTTAGTAATAAATGTAACTTGATTTTTATAAACAATATATTTGCATTTAGTATGATGAAAAAACATTTTTTTCAATCAACAATATATATAAAAGAAAATAGTAGGGCAATATCTATGTTATTTAGACATTTAAAAAAAATATTCGTAATTTTGTAACTCGATTTGTAATTTAAGAATATAAAAATTCTGTAGAGATAGTATATAATTAATATATTATAAGTAACGTAACTTTTTTTACATACGAAATAATTGCTTGTGTGTGTTTGTGAATTTATCTGTAACAAAGCGAGAATGTGCGAGCTTTTAAAAAGCCCTTAGATTCATCATCGTTGCTTTTTCTCCTGTTTACATTCATAAGAAAGTGTTTTGTAGGACTTCCCGACAAGCCATGAGTTTTTAATGATAAAATTGTTCTTAAATACTTATTAGAAGTTTAGGACGTAACATATGTAACATGAACAGCCTTGTTTTTCAATAAAAATTCGATTCGGTGATGTTGTTATGAAATTGTACGATTGCTCAAAATTATCATATTGTTTCTCTAATCGCATCTTAACATTGAATTCTGAAGTTACTAATATTATATATTTATCTAGCTGTTTTTGAAAATAATATTTTTGGGATATCATATTGACGAATATCTATAAAAACATTTTTATCTTAGAACTTATTCGATAATTTTACATACTGTCGAAGAAATATTTTCTTGTGTGCAATATGGTGCCAAAAATATATCAAAAATAAGCCATCGTTATTTTTTATTAGTAACTATACAGAAATTCAAACGAAAATGAAAAAATTCGAAAAATTGTAGTAAGTAAAAAATAATAATTGGAGTTACTATTTTGTACAAGAGCTTGGTATTTTTGATGATGAAGTATATTTTTATAATCAAAATGAATACTGTCCGTAGTGAGTAAGTAAGATGCTTTGTTCAATTTTGACGAAATTGTGATCAAAAATCTAAATGAAAAATCGATATATTATATTAAAATAACGGTACTATGTTTAGGAATTAATCGGGACAAATTAACTTCATTTTACTTCATTTTTAATTATAATTTGGTCTTTATAAAGTAAAGTATTATTTTTGATTTGTCTAACTCATATCGTTTTCTTGTAGAAGAATGGAGGATTAGTACATTAATACATTAATTAGAACATATATCTGCACGATCTACCTATACCAAGAATATTGCGTATATTAAAAAAAACTACTAAATTCAACCGTCTTTTAAAAGATCAATCAAAATTATTTACATTTTTTCAAGAACTCGAAAAAATCTATTTTCAATCTTTCATTCTTCAAAATTCCAAATTTATTTTATCCTCCATTTGAATTGTCAACCTAAAAGAAGACTAAATAGATAAAGACTGAAGTTAACTAATATTAGCTTTTAAAACATGGACTTTTTCATCTGAAAGTATATCTGTGCATTGTTTGGAATATTAGAAAAAAACGTAATCAAGGCCTGTCGAAAACAGTAAAGATTATAAATATGAGGATGCAAGAAAAACTGTAGTTTGCGCCGTTAGTATTCGAGAGATATGATATTTAATTGATAATAAATTAACGTGATACAAGCACAAAATAATCATTAAGACACATAATTAAATTGTTTTTCAAATCAATTTTGTATTCAGTACATAAATAAAATTCAACATGATTTAACTAACTGATATGGAGGAATTGTATGTTTTAGTTTCAATAAACTTATTAACTTTCTTAACTAAATTATCTTTTTGTTTTAATATGGTATTTCAAAAGTAAAATTTGTCAAAGTTCTGTGATTTTTATAAATGAGGAAAAATATTAGCGAGTATATATTGTATATTTTTTAAATTGGCTACAATAAAATTGGAAATACTAGATTATAAGGTATATTATAATGTCTGATCAAATTATGTATGGAATAGAGATGAAAGATACATATATTTTGAATATTATATTAGATGTATACTATATAAAATTCGATTTGCTTGTACATTTAGGCATGGATGTATATTTAACCTATTTGAACTCATGGCTTTAGTCGGGAAGATGCGATTTCTTTTAATCTTACTTAGTATCTTATAGTATGTATAAACCCTTTCTTCAGAAAATATAAATATAATATATAATTTTAAGCATTGTGATAATTCATACTATATATGTATATGTATTTTTTATTTTATTTTATTTGTGTAATATTATTCTTTTCGTAGTTTAAATTTTGACGTTTCGGAAATTTACGTTTTCATTATTTAATATTATATCAAACATTCAATGTTCAGTTATTTTATAGATGTATAAAAATATATATATAAAAGAATTTACCGTTTCATTAAGTGTTTGCTGTTTATTTTTTATTAATTAATTTATCATGTTATTATTTCTTTCTAAAATTATTTAGGTAGTATATTCTACGAGTATTTATTTTTAGTTTATTATTGTATTCGTGAACAATTGTGTTAAAACACAGTTCTTAAATTAATTTTCAATTGTTACGTCCACAAAGTGGAGAGTTTTTTCGTTGTTTTTTATTTAGCTAATTTGTTTAGGATAATAGTGGGTCAAATGCCGATTAAAGGAATCCCTAGTTTTTGTCTCTCCTTAAAAGTACAAATTTTTCTAATCGTTATTTCCATATTAAATAATATATTATGTTAAATGATTTATTAAAAAAAGTAACGTAAATACTTATCTAGGCAATTAGTAAAATGTTAATTTGAAATTAAAAGATGAATTCTTGAAGATTGAATTAATAAATTTTGACATATCATATTTTATTTCTATGAAATAATGTTGAGAATGTGAATTGAGATTCTTTGTATCAGAAAGAATGAAGAATTCGTCTTCGTATTAAAATAATAGTAAATAAAGACTTTAAAAAACCGTTAATTTATCCATATAAATGATTTAAAAATATATTCACAAATTATTTTTTTTTAATTCCATTTAAATATTTGGTATAAACAATAATATTTGATATCTACATTCTAATGAAAAAATAAATATTACTTTTTGTATCATTCTTTAAAAATAATAACATTCAAGTCACAATTACGTAACAAATTTAATTTTTTCATCGACATTAAATCTGTCTTAAATGCCAACCATTACTGCCCTCTATTGTTGATACCAATATTTAATAATTTGCAATTAGCGGCATCTAACAATTGCCTAAGTAAGTATTACGTAGATGTTATTTTGGCACGCCTTGCGTTACAATCTAACCAAGTGAAATGTAGTGACGTAGCTAGCTGCTGAGAAAAAACAAAATGTAGTTCCTGTATGGAATACTCCCTCACCGTACTCAATTATTAATTAAATTAAATTTATAAACGAAAACTACACACACAACACGCTTGCACGTCATTATACTGCACTTTATATTATATATGATATATATACTGATAATGGCAGTTGCATAAATTATATAACTAAAAAATTATCATCATAGTTTGAATTTTGTTATCATACGAATTTAAATATAAATCCCCAATGTTTATATTGAAGACTTACAAATACAAATTGGCCGTTTTCAATCTTACAGTAATTGACAAAAATTTCAAATAAAGTTTGAGTAAAATATATGTAATAAATAAATAATTTGTTTTAAAAATTAATTAAAACAAGTGTAATATATTAATTTTTAATATCTGACGTATATTGTAAGTCTACAATATTGAATTTAGTTATCTTTTATGTAATTTTTGAATTTTTGTTTGTTTCCTTAGAGTTAATTCTCATATACTTAATCCAATTTTTACGAATAATTATAATTATGTATATATGATTGTGTTATTTGTATCTGTATGATAAAAAATGTTGTTATATTACCTACTACTTATATATACAATTTTACTTTTCAGATGAGAACTTTAGTTGACTTTTCACAGTTTATAGACGTATCAATGTAATAGATATTCACATGTTTCTGTACTAATGAATTATAATAGTGTAAGACATTTTTATGTGTGTTATTAAGGTTGGTGTACACGTTCAAGAATTTTTTCGAAATAATACTTGTGTATTTTATTTAATGCAGGTAATATGGGGCCAACTAGCGATCAAAAAGACATACTAGCCATTAATGAGCAAAAAATGACTATATTTTTGCGGATCAAATTATAACCTAACATCAGATACGCAGGCCCTATGTTTACTATCCTTTATGTGGTATGAAAACTATAATTGCCTAATAATATACTGTTATGATGACTTTAAAAGTCACACGATACTACAGAAAGTTGAAGAAGATACTTAAACGTGTAAAACGACCTTAAAGTTATGTGTGTAATTACAAAGAGACAAGTACAATGAGTATCTCAAAGAAATTGACTTTATTTTGTACAAAGCCCGTGCTGTGAAATAAAGTGATTCCTGGTTATTTAGTGTACGAATTTGTATATTGGTGTTTTTGTATATTACATTTACTTCTGTTGGTTTGAGAAAAGTGCAAATAATATTGAATTAAATCAATAAATGTTTATATATAAATACATATCTTTAAATAGACGTGAGTATATTTGTTTCAATAAATTTGTATGAATATTAAATATAATATTGTTTATACGTAAATATATTTGACTATTTTCATACAAGTTTGTAGTTTGGGGTGTTAAAGATTTAAGATTAACAGACGTAAATGTAATGTAAAACTCCAAAAGATAGAGAACTATTAACAGAATCACTACAGAAACGATGAAAGATAAATATATGAATGATTGCACACATAATATATGGGAAATATAAAAATATATGTGAACCATTTACAAATGAAATAATGCAGTGATCTTCCCCAACACAAATAATAAGTAATGAAAGAATATAATAGACACAAAGAAATATAATTCCTATATTATATATTACACACACAATGAAACTTATCTAACTACATACATACATTACATAGTAATATCGTATTTCAAATGCATAGCTATTATTATAATTATTATTATTATAACTATACTACTACTACTACAGAAGTACCTATATGTTAAAGAAAAGTAGAAAGATATATGATTTATACGTTGGATTATTAAAATTTAATTTTAGATTTATTTAATTTGCATAATATCACTCATATATTCACTCATACTTATTTATAAGTTGATATCTTTGTAAACATAACAACATTGTCACTATAAGGCGTGAAAGCCACGTTTAAACCCATGTCTAATTTAGTAGCAAATGTATGGGGATTCTAGACAAAAACTAAAATCAACGTATGCAATATATGCACTACATTTTTTTTTTCAATAAGCATGTTAAATAGGTGCAAGAGCTAGAATCGCCAGTGGCATACTACTATCATACTTAATATAAACCCAGGTGCAATTGAGTACTGGGTAACGTAAAATAAACGTTTAGTGACAGAGTTGTCCGACATTTTAGTACTCGTTTTGATCAAGCTTTGCTCTGATCAAAAAAAGTGTTATAATATTATATAAATAATATAGTTGTGAACATAGATTTTAAGCGCGAGTCTGAATTTAGAATTAAGTGAAATAATGGGTGATAAGTTTACATAAGTATGCAAATTTGATATCAATTTATAATATTATGATATGAAGAATCGAGCTTTCTGATGGCTTTTTATAATGTGTAATAATATTATGTAACTATATTGTGGAGATTCTTACAGATTTTTAAATGCATAATAAATATACCTTTATCTTATTGATATTGGATAAAAATAAATGAATTTTTATTTTACCTTTTTAAGTAAACCTTAAATTTATTTTCAGGTTCTATATTGATTTTTACATTAGTTTAGTTACCAAAAATGAGATTATTAAAATCTAACATAAAAAATATATTCAATATTAGTGAAAAAATTGTAATAACATTAAAAACCCTAATTTTATTAAATTACATTTAATTTTCTGGATAAGTTATTACATAATTTCGATACAATTAATAAATACATTTTAGTGTTAACTTTAATGTTTTGCAAATTAAAACACATATGAGTATGGTGTAGGTATCTTATTTCAAGATAAATGAGAATTTAAAAACGTAAATTAAAGGTAGGTAAACAATAATATTATTATTACTTACATTTTAATGCATATTTTTGATCATTAGATCTTACTTTTTATTATAGCCCATTAAATTGATTTTTATATTCGAATAAGTCTATATAAATCTATAATTAGATTTTATACAATTAAACTTAATTTAAAAATAAAATTTTTATTATCTCGAAACATTTCTATGTAAGTATAGTTATATAAAGATATGATATTTGTGGCATTTTTTATGTTTTCTCTCTAAGGCCAAGTTTGTTAAACTGTGGGTCACGACCTCTTGGGAGGTCACGTAATAATTCTGAGGGGTCGTTAACTATATTTTCAATTTTATTCCAAATTCCCAATATGTAATATCACTTAAACGATATTTTTTATATTATCAAGGGGTCGCTAAAAATTTTATCTTTTGGAAAAGGGGTCGCGATTAAAAAAATATTAGAAACAGTAATAAAATTGTATCTCTTCATAACAAATATCGTTTTATTTATGCAATACGTCACACATCCCTCTCAATTTACTATACGTTAACGTCATTTATAATAAATACGTAGAGGACAAAACGCGATTTGAGTGACAGAGGTAGGCCTCGATGACAGATTGGCAACGGAAAATACGAAGAAGAAGACGACAACTGTGGATGCTGCGGCGTCTGTATGTGTACGCGTCGTCTAGAATATCTAGTGACCGCTTCTCAACAACCACCGTGCCTCGACTAACTGAACGACGCCCTGTACCAATACTACTTATTGCGCTAGGATTCTTTAGTTATTTAGGTTTGACCTTCTGATATATTATCAAAATTATTTTTTTAGAAACTATTAACTACAGCAATAAATAATAATATTATGAAGAATTGCTACAAAAAATAAATAAAGTCACTGCTGAATTTCGTAATCTACGGATTATTTCAAAGTATACTACATGCGCTATATAACACTATTATATGAATTTAGGGAGCGTCCATAAATTAGATAAAAGTTTTTTTTTTTTAATTTTCATCCCTATTCCCCCATGTAATCCGTAAGTATACGGCATTAGGTGATTCCTCTCTTTTTTCTCACGTTAGAATTTTTTAATACATGTATAATATTAGTAGCAAATTACATTGATTTATTTTTTTATTTGACTTAAGATAGACAGCTAAAACTGGTTTTAACCAACCTATTTAATTTAAAAAACGCCTTGTGAAAGTAACGATTTTGACCCCCTCCCCCATCCACGTAAGGATCAATTATTTTTTTGACTTAGGAGTAAATTTCTTATAATTGTTATAACTAGCATAGATAAAGCTATTAAATAGTCATACAAAAGTATAAGGATGAATAATGTATATGCTTTTTTAGCTACCTTTACTCTACGTCACTTTTGACAGTGTTATACACATGGCAACATGTACAAGCAAGAAGCATCTATCCTAAAACAAAAATTTTTATTTTTAAAAGCACTGCTTTCAGACAGTGATGAGCAATGAATATGTATGGCCAGTTCCAAACATTTGCATTACATTATTTTTTACATAACTAAAAGCGATGTAAAGAACAAGGAGAGCAGAATTTAATAGGCCTCAGTCTAAAATCAAATTGTTATTGAAATAAACGAATTTTAATAACAATGTAACGAATATATTCCAATCATATTTTGTCGTTATCGAAAGTATGGTTTCTAATTAGATTTAACATTATTTGAAAGTTTTACAGCAATTTATATAGAAATACAGAACCCGGTGTTACCTGGTAATTAAAAAATATGAATTCTTCACTCATGGCCATCGTCGTTTAGTTTTATTTTATTAATTATTAGCGCATTGGACCCGGTGATACCCGGGAATATAATTTAATCTGTTATAAACCTACTATGTACTATATATACATTTCCGACGTTTTTTCCGACTTCATGAAATTTACACAGAATATCCACCTTTTAAACTAGTTACAGAGAAACGCAACGAGGGACTTCGTTTTATACTATGTATAGATTAGTATAGATTATTATTAACTATATTTTATATTAATTATTTAACGTTGCTTAGCACCTTGAAGAATATTGTCTGATATTTCCAACTGGGAATCCCTGCTCAATGCAGAGATTTAAAAAGACCTGAAGGATTTGGGTACACACACACACATCTTTCCGATAGTAGCCATCGTCGAAGCCGTCTATCTAACGAGCCTGACGAACGTCCGACTCACCCCCGCCCGCCGTTGGATGCAAAGTGCACAAAGCCAACCCGTAGATTCACGACATGTCCAGACACGTGACCAGAAAACAAAATTAGTACGATTTTTATATTCCTTTGTGGCGCCTATAGGACTTCGATACAATCTTGACGTAATTTTTTACCCGTCTTCCTGAATCCTGATGTTGTCGGATTAGGTAAACAGAATGAAAAGTTGATGCGAGGGTTGACGTAATGATGTAAAATGTTATGTAAATTTTTTGTGATAACATGTCCGGTCTGGGGTGACCCTGCGGGTTCATTTTCGTGTAGTTTTCTTTTAAAATCATGTTAAAAGTTTGTGGGTCGGAATAAATAAAATTTATTGCATTTGTTTGCTCGTTTTGGGAGATTTATTTGATATTTCTTAACTTGTGGAAGTTTATTTAATAAATAAATATTTACGTTTATATTTTGTCGAAGTATTTTTTAAGATTTTTATATTTTAGTTTTATCACTCTGATCTAAAGAATATACAATACATAGGTAGTAATATTTTTTTGGCATTAATTTTCATATGCAGCCAGTTAATGCTTCACAAACCCGCCACCTGACGTGGATCATCGAGGGGTATAGGATTTGCCCTGGGGTGATCAGGACAGGTGACATATATTAATATCTTATCTCTTTCCGAATATGATAATTTTGCTACTGCTTGAAAGCAAAATACATTTGCGGCCAATGGTTTGTCTATAATTGGGTATTAGAAAATATCAATTGTATTTTTTTTTTAATATATGCCTGAAATAGTAATAACGCAATAACCATTGATATTTTTTTGTCATTTTTATATACGTAGGTATATTAATTATAGAAACAATCAGTTGTAACTTTATTTAATAGATGTCTGACCTAATAAATATTCAATGTACTTATATAATTATATATGTTTTATAAGAGCAATCCCGCCGACATCAATCTTGAATAAATCAAACAGAATATTTTATAATATTTGGTTTAATATTACCTTCGATTTTTCTATTCATCTTTTTATGTGAAAATTTGATTTGTAAATTTTCCTAAATACATAAACTAATTCTAGGTTCTAAGGCTTTCAAACAGTGAAAATCCAATCAAAATCAGTTCTGTAGCTTTTGCACTGTCGAAAATTGATTTTATTGGCTATAAAACGATGTATAAATGAAAATTAACATTAAACAGACAAAGCCTACAGATGTTTTCTTGACGAATTTTCAGTCGAATCCTATCGGCCATCTTCAGGTCTGGTCAGAACTTAATTCTTTGAACTTCGCTTGACTAGTGACACAGAACGCGGAGCTACCCGGAATTCATCACCAGCATCTACATCAGCCCGCGGAATACAATATTTCAATAACATATGTATTTGTATAGTATATGTCTCTGAGATATGTCTATATATCATAATAAATATAACTTAATAGGTACCTACCTATGTTAAATTTTTATAGTTTTATGTGTACATATTTTGATAAATAAGTATCAAAAGTGTTATAAAAAGTTATGTTAAATATATTACTAGTAAAATTTTAGACATTCTTAAATAATAAATTATATTTCTATGTAAGTTTTTTGGGTTCTAATATCATGGTAGGTATATACAATACACATATATGTGAAATAATACACTTTTTACAAACATTTTATCATGTGTTTACATAAGCTTAAGTGGTACTTAAAGTGTGAATAGTGTAAACAGATATAGAGATTTTATCTGTTGATTTTACCCGAGTCCAAATAAAAACATTGCATGTTCATATTTTTAATTAAATTTTCTGTTACAAATATTTTCCAAGTGAAGAGTGTAATGATAGAAACGATGAAATCCAGAGATGTAACCAGTGATGGATGTGAGTAAAGATAACACAAGTTTATTTGCTTTAGAAATTGTATGTCATGAAAATAAATAATACTTAAAAAAATAATAATATTATACAAGTTTAAAAAATTTGGTTGTGATTGATCAATTTTTAGGGTTCCGAAGAAACCCTTATTTTAATCACACTTTGTCATCCATTCGTCCTTTTCTGCCAAAGCAAAATATCTCGTATACTACAAAAGCTAGAAACATTAAATGTTTAGTGAACATGTAAAATGATGCCCTCTAGACCAAGCTTGTCCAACCCGCGGCCCTCGAGGACCCTTGGTGCGGCCCGCGAGCATAATTTTAAAAAATAAATAAATTTATTGATAATAAATTTACATTGAAAATAGTATGTACGACTAAAAAAAAAAAAAGGTCTTCCTAATCTAACTCTATTTATATATATATGAGCATTTCCAGTAGTTTTTTAAAAAACAGGGCGCACGTATGTCACCGATTTTGCTCTCAATTTTTTTTCTCAAAGTATATATTAAAAAAACATGTTTCCCAAAATCTTTTCCCTCCGCCCCCTTTTTTGACCGAATTACGATTTTTTAAACTTTTGAAATCGAGCGAAATTAGACTTTTTTCGATAGTACCTTATTTTTCAAAATGTCCCTTATTCTGCATGTTATAGAGCTCATTTTCTTCGTTTTTTGTTGATCTTTCATTTGAAATCAGTTTCAGACCCGAATATTCAATTTTGGCCGAATGCGGTACCAAAACAATAAGTTTGATTTTTTGTAAAAATAGTCGATTTTGAAATTGCCGCCAAATATTTTGGTTTCAACCAAAATACTTCCGGTATAGGTCATTTTATACTATTTTTTATGTAGTTTCCAAATATTTATACATTTTTTAATTTGGTCAAAAACTTTTAAACTTGTTTTAAGATGTCTTATTTTCCAAAAAACGCTATATTCACACCATTAAAACTTTTTTCTCTATACTCCAAATTGCACCAAATTTTGGCAAAAGTTTCCTTTATTTATCCTTAAAACAACCCTCAAAAAACATTTTTTCATATTGAGCTCCTAAGTGAGATATAATTTTTATAAAACACCTAATTACTCGTGTATTAAAGTTAAGAATTTACAGGAATTTTCAGTGTTTCTGAAATATCGGGGCACCTGATAATCGAATAAAAAATATACCATTTAAGTCTTTATGAAATTCCCTACAAATCTACATAAGTTTAATTTTTTTAGATTAATTATAAAACGTACAAATAAATAAAAACTTTGTACATCGATTTCGTATTTATTTAATAACAACTTTAAATGTAATGAATAGTGTCTCATAACTTCGTTGTTTTAATATCTACTGATTTTTAAGACTGGCTCGTTTGCGCTCGCTCGGCTTTTATTTTTTTATAGGTTTTTTAATTAATCTAAAAAAATTAAATTTATGTAAATTTGTAGGGAATTTCATAAAGAATTAAATGGTATATTTTTTATTCGATTATCAGGAGCCCCGATATTTCAGAAACACTGAAAATTCCTGTAAATTCTTAACTTTAATACACGAGTAATTAGGTGTTTTATAAAAATTATATCTCACTTAGCAGCTCAATATGAAAAAATGTTTTTTGAGGGTTGTTTTAAGGATAAATAAAGGAAACTTTTGCCAAAATTTGGTGCAATTTGGAGTATAGAGAAAAAAAATTTAATGGTGTGAATATAGCGTTTTTTGGAAAATAAGACATCTTAAAACAAGTGTAACTTTAAAAGTTTTTGACCAAATTAAAAAATGTATAACTATTTGGAAACGAAATAAAAAATAGAATAAAATGACCTATACCGGAAGTATTTTGGTTGAAACCAAAATATTTGGCGGCAATTTCAAAATCGACTATTTTTACAAAAAATCAAACTTAATGTTTTGGTACCGCATTCGGCCAAAATTGAATATTCGGGTCTGAAACTGATTTCAAATGAAAGATCAACAAAAATCTATCGAAAAAAGTCTAATTTCGCTCGATTTCAAAAGTTTAAAAAATCGTAATTCGGTCAAAAAAGGGGGCGGAGGGAAAAGATTTTGGGAAACATGTTTTTTTAATATGTACTTTGAGAAAAAAAATTGAGAGCAAAATCGGTGACATACGTGCGCCCTGTTTTTTAAAAAACTACTGGAAATGCTCATATATATATATACATATATGTATAGGTATTTATAATAAAACTAGGAATTGTAGGAATTGAAACTGACGCGACCAAAAAAAAAAAAAAAAAGGTCCTCAGTTGTTATAAACTGCGGCCCTTAGTGAACCAAATTAAATAAAAATTTTATTATGCGGCCCGGAAGGTTCAAAAGGTTGGACACCTATGCTCTAGACTCTAGACAACGATGTTAAAAAACTTTTAAAAATGTTTTTTTCATTTTTTTAAATTTTGGAGAAATAAGGACGGGCGTCATAGAATGTTTTTTTTCATATCTAGGCATCTTGGGTGTCAAAATGTGGATCTAAATTAGTAGAATATGACCCTTTTTATTTATTTTTTCTAATTCAAAAATACATCTATTTGTAAGTGGTTTCAAACAGACCTCGTAATACGTACTTCGGAACCCTTATGGCATACATCCGTATTAGTCTTGACCGTTTTTTTATTAATGAAGATGATATTTTCATATTCATGAGTTTGATGCTAATTTCAATTACAGATCGATGTTTTTATTTTACTATTGAAATATTAAAGTCAACACATTTTAATTTCCCTAAGAGATAGATATTATTATTTTTAATTTGAATATATATTATGCGTTAATTTCTCAGAAATTAAAATACGCATAGTTTTCAAAAAAACGAAAATTTTCCGAAATATTGTATGAAACTTATATATGTTTAAAAAAGTTTAACAACATATGTGTATGTGAAAATCATGAAAATTCATAAAAATAGCGTTTTTGCGGATAGAGGATCCACTCAGAATTTATTTAAAATAACAAAGAAAATTTCTAAATGGTTATATAACACGAAATAAATTAAAATGTAAAAGATTTCTAAACAATGATAATATAATAAAAATCCACAAATAAATACATAAAAGTAATTTTTGCATGTTAAATATGACATGCATATTTATGTTTGGATGCATATACATTTTTCGAATAACAAATAAATTACTACTGTGATGTATTTGACAATCAGTGCAGTGGTTTCTCTAGAGAATCGTCACAATTTATTTCCCACTTGGCGTCGGCTTTGCATTCGCATTATATATTACAAAACCCTTTCCAACAGAGAGAATCATGTCTTATTGCTTGGCAATGAAAACGTACGAATATGCAGCAAGGACGCCAGACAGAGACGGATTTAGTTTATAGTTTGTGTCTGTTTATGATCGTAATGCATAACACAGCTTTATGTCCAGTATTATAAAGAAATTACTAAAATTTGCAAGCACTTTGAAACGAGGTATCAAACTTATATGACATTACCATGGCGTAGTTTATGTTGGCATAAACACTATACCTACATTGTGTCCCACGATAGATGTAACAAGAGGTGTAATGAACAAAACTAATTCAATACAATCATGTAATCATTTAGAATGTATGTAATTTATTATTTTATCGTTCATAGTGCAATAATACCATGAGTCAAATTTTACAGGACGGTAAAAAAATTGAATTGAACATTTCTATTAAACTCACATATGGAATTATTCAAACAGGAGCGAAACGGCATTAAGAACGAGTTGGCGCGTTGGCACGAAATCTCAATTTTGTAATCTTCGTCAAACGGTATTTACCAAGTGACGTTACGCACTATAGCACTATCAAGGTTTTTATAGACATTTTCAAAGCATTACCTACCTTATTTTCAGATATTAACAAAACGCTAATCTAGTCTTTATAAGGGAAACTTGAAACTATTAGTATATAGTAGTTACGAGAATGACTTAATTTAATTATGAATGAAAAGATCAGAAGTAAAATGAATAAATAATAACTAACATTTTGGCGTTTAGTTACAAGTATATGCGTAATGGCGTCCTGCTTATCAATTATCAGTAATGAGAATGAGAATAATATTTAAAATATGTAAAATGTTGAACCATTTGCATACAAAAAATTACATGAGCATATTGGAAGTAATTACTACCTATATACCCTAAAAGTACTTAATAAAAATAAATTACCTGAACATTTATTTTATATAGTATAATGTAAGAACAAATATTTCGTTATTAACCTAAACTGTTTTTATACAGCATTATTTATACAATCATACTTTTTCAGCTCCAATGCCTACGTACAATTAGTATGACTGCTTTTATCAAAATTTTTAAAATAAAGAAAACTTTTTTTTCTTATTTTTAACATTTTAAAATTATACTAAAATAACAAAGTAAACACAATACAAAAGAGAATCACATATTCGTTACTCAAAAGTAACAACTAAGCAGGGTAGTGTAGTACATCAATTACACAAACGTTTATCAATCTCCTCTATTTTTAATTCAAATAACAAATTAATACGTGTTGCGTTTTCCAATTACATCACCTGAACAGGTAAATCGTTCGAACAGGATTTTGCGTTTTCAATATTATCGGGGAAAGGGACACCCGAACGTGTTTTAAAATTTGATTGACACGTACAAATGCATCGGAGCTGGCTGAATGCTTGGGGGTTCTGCAATGCAACCCCCTTCTCTTCACCCCACCCCCCTCCGTCACATTTTGACCGCTCTGCAATTGATGTTTCAAACAGCAAACACACTTGGTATAGGTTAGGAGGTTAACAGAACCTATATATACTCTGCTTTTTATGATTATTTTATATTTCTTTTTATGACGTTTTATTATATTTGAATGTCAACGCTTAATGCAGATATACGGGTTATGCAAAATATTTGCATTATAAGGATATTTGAATAATAAACGTTCGGTTTGTGTTTAAATAGGTATTTGCAATTGAATATAAATATAATTGTTTGTTAACTTGTTTCGGTATGTTTTTTTATGTGTGAAACTAACAATAGTGAATATAGAAATGCATATATAAGCACTCAATATCTAGGTCAATGATTTTTAATACACTTCAATTGAGATCCCTTCTTTGACTTGTAAGTTCAAAAAATTTTAATTTACTTCTCTCTCTTTGAACGCTAATGTAAGGTGCAAAAAAAGGATATTTTAATTTCTATTGAATGTTTCTGAAAAGTTGATGGTAACAGAAATAAAATTTTCACGCTGTTACTTTGTTCCATTTATAACAGAAACCATAAAAGAATGACTAAAGCGAAACATTTTGTAGTTGAAACTGTAGTCGCGTCAGTAGAGATTTGTTTGTTTCCTATTTATGCATAAACACTACAAATAAACTTGTTGTTCCAGTGAATACAGTTTGTTCGCATAACAATACGAAACCGTGACAACCAGAAACTTTAATGTTTCTATATATGTATGTATACCTACTAGTCGACATGAACTCTTTTAATTTGGAAATAAAGAGCAACATTCATCAATAATCGTTAACAGAAAATGTTTTATTGTTTCTTCGTTGGATTTTCAACTTTAAGTTTTTTCTTTTAACTTCATTATTATTTTACCATTATTTTTATTTAATAAACATAAAGTTCAGAAGTCTTAAACAATTAACTAATCTACAAAATTATGCAACTGTAAATATAAAGGAAATTTTCTGTAATTATCTATCTATATTCGCTTCTAACAAGAGAACCACTGAACCAAGAAAGTTTAGAACTATGGATGGATAAAAATACGTTTTCAATAAAATACGTTTTTAATTTTATTAAAACATTTAAAAAATATTGTTTTGAAAATTGTCAACCTAGAAATTCAACATACCTACGTAATTCTAATTTTTTATTTCATAACGGATACAAAATTTGACAAAATATCTAACCCTTGAACAACGCCAGGCAGCTTAGCTATAGCGAATTAATTAATAGGCCTTCACATGATACGAAATTAGACTAAATTCAGGTAAATCTCGGATTTATGTATAACTGAAAATTTCATCAAGGTCTTGTCTCGTGAAAGTTTAAACAATGTCTCGGTTCTGTCTCGTAAACGAACGAGTAAAACCATTCGACAAATCAAATAGTCAATAAAATCGATGTTTTTATAAACAAACTTATTGAAAATTAAATTAAATTAAAGGTTTTACTGGCTAATTACGTCAAGGAATTGACAACCCTTCATATGTCGCCTATGTTTAAAAACATTAAGTAAATGGTATTTTTCTTTTATAGTTATTTTGTAAGCAATTAAATTTCCATACCAATACACAAACGATATATTATTATTTGTCTATATACGGCACTTTCAATTGTCATTAACTATGCAGCGATCTCCAGAGATTGCAATTGTCTTAAGTCTTATGGGTATGCTTAACTCATTATTTCCCATTCATGGAATGCATATATTTTTAATATATAGAGGTGTATGTATACTGTATACCATATACATTTAAATTCAATAAATTCCAACGAAGATATTCAAGAAGAATTTAGTTACCTATGTAATAAATTAATCAAAGTTCTTTGTTAATCTAAAAAAAGAGGGGAGATATTTTTAATAAAATTTCACGCTTAACCAGTTTTTTGTGATTTAAAAAATATTATACTGTCTGATATTTCACATATTTATCGAAATATGAAACTATGATCATTTAAACAGATGGTCCAATCAATGAAACAAATATTTATATAGTCATACCCTGAGTTACGGCTCTTTGACTTACGTGATTGTCTTTTGTATATTTGTGTATTCTCGATGACAATATTAGAATCAAGCATTTCTAAAACTAATTTAAAAATATATTGTTACTTTTTAAAATTTGCGTATTGTTTTGTATTACTTTAGCTAATGTATGTGGAACTAGTGATACCTACCAACCACAGAAACGTATGAACAAATGTTTTCAAAAAATTTTAAATGTTCACAGGTGAGTAAAAGCATTTCACCTTTACATCACTACATACATATATTGTTCAGTTACGGAATTGCCGCGCTAGCTTTGAGTTAATTAACATATGAAATAACAGTGATTTGACTTAACGGATATTTTTAAATATTGGTATATGTCTGGAACTAAAGGTGACGTAACTTTCGGTAATGATTGTATAATAGTTTAAAAACACCTGTCAAAATAATTTTTAATTAGTTATCAAAGTGCCCGATGATCATATTTATTAAAAAATAACAAAAATTTAGGGCATTATATCTCGGTAACGGAGAAAGGTATTTAAATGTGCAATTCTTTGTATTAAAGAACAATCTAATGACTTTAAAATGATACATAACAGTCCAAGATTTACTGCAGTGAATTAAGCGTTATTTTTAAAAACGATTAACACTGTAGTAAATCTTTAACACATCATTTACATATCATTTTAAAGCCACTGGATTTCTATTTAACTTTTTAAATATCATTCTTCGTTGCCGAGTTATAATACCCTAAAAATGTTTATTTATTTATTTTTTATAAAGATTATTGTTGGGGTACCTGAAGATGATAGCCAATTATAAATTCATTTGGCAGGTGTTTTTAGACTGTGAATAGGCAAATACTGCGCATACAGTTGTTAAAAGATTCGGAGACAAAAAATAGATTTTCGCTCTACCCAAGTGTTAAAGTAGGTATAGGAATTCACAATTAAAAAATTCAAAATATAAATTTATCTACGTGAAATTTTAAAAATAATACTATAGTTACAACTGCATTCGGGTGAGGCCATTATATTATATTATTATATATAATGTGTTTAACGTACTTACATTATGTATGTGTGTGTGTGTGTGTGTTTGTATGTTTGTGGCTACATCATACGATGCATTATAATTCAAATATTTTACATATAAATGTGAATGTCACCCTAGTGCTCTGTACACAACCCTTTCATATGATGTCAACATGTACACAGGTTTTTTTCATCTTTTCTTCCCCTTAAAGATATATATATGTACATCTAAGATGCTGCAGAT
Organism: Sialis fuliginosa; assembly: GCA_961205875.1. Taxonomy (NCBI): domain Eukaryota; kingdom Metazoa; phylum Arthropoda; class Insecta; order Megaloptera; family Sialidae; genus Sialis; species Sialis fuliginosa. The sequence goes on from OY540812.1 coordinate 18,297,351, forward strand.
GAAATCATATGCTAAATTTATAATTTTTAGTTTCCATATTGTCTGCTATTTTTTATGTTTTTTTTCTTTCTTATGCCGTGTTTAGACCGAAAAATACAAAACAGCGACATCGTGTCTTTTTGACAAAAGTGCAACAAACCCTATACATTTTTAAATACGAATTGTTTTAAAACAACGTGTCGCAAAATTTTACGGCGGCCATCTTTTCTTAAATATCACAATAGTCATTTCCATGCATATTATCCCAGAGACGTCAGTTAAAATTTATAAAATGCTTTAAATTACAATTGATTTCTATATGTATGATAGTTCCAATTAGGCATTTATCTGTTAATAAATTTTCACTGAAATACTTTTAGACAATATAAAACATTTATTATTAATTAATTTAATAATTCAAAAGAATTGATATTTATTTTAAAACGTGAATGATACACCAATAACTCGTGGAGCGATATGGTAACAACGCTAAGTAATGTGTTATTTGTCCTTTATCTAAGATACGGACATACATATGAATAAAATAATTACATATAGTATGTAGAAGTAAGTGTTGTTAAGCCATTGTTTTTCGAATTCGAGATTTTATATACCTATTTTGACCTGTAAATTAATTTATCCCAAACAGTCCTCGTAGTACGTACTTTATATTGGAACCCTTATGGCATACACTCGTGTATGTCTTGACCAATATTTTTTTTTAAATATAATCAGGCGCACTTACTTACACTGTACCCTCTGTATTGTGTATAAGAAACTCCCTTGGCACCAATGACAGTTTTTTTTATTATATCTAACAATATTTTTTTATTAATGTTTATCGCACATTTTTACCTATATTATATTATAAATATCATTAGCACGTTATCATACAATAGTTACATCAAAATCTGATAAGTCTTCGATGAATTTATTAATAATATCAATATTCTAAATTGATCTTCTATTGATTCTCTTCTACTCCTTAAAGCATTTATTCCATTCCCTATATGTCTATTATGACAAGTCATTATACGAGTATATATCTAGATAATCCACAACAATAACATACACATTTAAACTGATTCATCAACCACTACGTATGCCTCAAACGTATCTGATTCATCAAATCGCAATTATTTATACACGTATACCCTTTCAAATGTAATCTATTTAATTGTCACTGGACCCGAATGAAACAGTGCCATCTAGCGGAGAGCGTCTGTGTGAAAACGTCCTCAGCAATTAGGTAAATGTGTCTAGAATTCGAAAGGACACACGCTAATGGAATCGCCTTACACCGACATGTACCTTAAATATATCACATGGCATATTAAATTGTAAACCTTCCAAATCTCGTAAAATATCACATATATACATACATACATACATAGCGTCGACTTTACATTTACATACATACTATTTATACGAATATTATCATATTGTTTTCTTAATAAAAGAAAATCATTTTTTACTATATAGAAATAATATTATAAATAACAAACAAATTTTAAAAAATCAGCCAAGACATACACGAGTGTATGCCATAAAGGTTCCGAAGTATGTACTACGTGGACTGTTTGGAGCCACTTACAGGTTTATTTTTGACTTAAAAAAATAGGTTCAAATTCTTCTAATTGAGATCTACATGAGATCTCACCAAGCCCCTATTATTATATTTTTTTCAAATTTTTTGAGCCTGTAGTTGTCGAGCTAAAGATGAAGGGGGACAAAATTAAGTACTGCTTAAAATAAGAGAAAAAATAAATAAAAAATAGGCTCAAATTCTATAGATTGAGATCTACATTACAAAAAATCCTATGACATCCCTTTCTATTTCTCCAAAATTTGAAATGATATTGTTGACTTTAGTATTTGTCGTTTGTGTATTACCAAAGCCTTATTACCATTTTTTTAAATTTTTTGAGCTAGTAGTTACCGAGCTAGAGAGGAGGACAAAATAAATTACTGCTTGGAGCTTCTTGCATCATGTTTGAATTAGAAACAAAACAGAGTCAAATTTGAGTACGTTTTAACACCCCACAAGCTCTGGTAGAATTTTTTTATTTGCTTTCTAGCCCCCTGCCGGCGTCATTTTTGAGAAAGAGGGACAAATTCCATTGGTTTTTTATACATTTTGACATGACACATGCCTTGGTATAAAAAAATATTTGAGTAGCTTTAGCTCACCCTCCCTGAAAATATAATGTTTTTAAATTAACATTTTTGTCTAGAGAGCATCACTTTACATGTTCTGTAAAAATTTCAAGTTTCTAGCTTATATAGTTTACGAGATATTTTCTTTAACTGAAAAGGACAGACGGACAAACGACAAAGTTAGATTAAAGGGTTTCTTCGGAGCCCTAAAAATATAGACATGTGTAATAAATGTGTATATAATATTATTATAATTTAATCAACTCTGTTATTTAATATATAGGAAAATGTATTATTGTATTAATAAAGTCTAAACTATTTTTTTAATTATATTATTATAGTTACACCTTTATTCCAAAAATTTATTTTTCTATACAAGATTGTGTAAAAATCAATATTTACCAAAGCGATTGGTGTATTGGTAGTACACATACATATGTATATAAATTATTTTGAGAAGCAATATATTGTAGAATGCGAGGGAGTCAATAGAACTTATGATTTAGAACTGACATTAAATTTAACGAAGGTACTACTGTTGTTCACTGAAGTAATTTAATAATGAAATAGTAGTTCACTTTAACATACCACTGATGAAAATCTATGTGTTGACAACGTCTGTATGCAAGTATGTGTGTAGGTGGGTGGAGGTGCGGTAAAGGATTGGACGTATCAATCAATTTATATCTACATTGACATGGAAATTATTCGACAACGTGTTTAGAAATGCAGCTGTAAAGTAGAAGTAGTAATGTACTAGTAGTAATGGACATTTTAACCTTTGAAATTTATATAAACTAGGGACTTTGCCCCCGATCAGTGTTCGTCCCAACCTCGGTATTATAATAATTAAAATACGCAACTCTATAATACTATATCTTTTTACGTCGTATCTGTGACAATCAAAAGTCAACTCCATGGCATTCAAAAAGGGGAGGGGGAGGGTAGGGATACAGCCTGGAGGCCTGGCGCGGCGAGTCAATAAGCTTTTTTTGTCATCGTCAAAAAGAACTCTTAAATTTTTTTACAGAGAGGAGTTCGCCGAAAATCATTATCTGTAGCCAAGCACTGTATTTTTTCTATTCTGTTTAATAACAGCAATTTTGTGATAACTCTGAATAATTAACTATTGTTTATAAAGTGACCAGCAGCATGCGGTGATTAAATTCATAGGGAGACTTTTGACATTACTCACAAAAACTTCACTTCTGTGGACTTAGAAGAAATTAGTAAATTCGATTTTTAGGGTTCCGAAGAAACCCTATTAATCTCACTTTGTCGTCCGTCCTTTTCAGTCAAAGCAAAATATAGAGTTGAGTGATGAAGGGTTAAAACATATTATATCATAAATGGGACTATATTAGCTATCAACTGAAGTTTTATTTATTGCTCTGCGATTATTAGTTCCAGAGATATAAACTTTCATAATTTACTCCCTAATACTGCCGAGGAAGAAACCAGATCAAATTAACTTGTACAAGATACTGGCACCAGTCATTTTTTTCTAACTTAAAGATGGCGCCACCAGGGGACTAAAAGCAGTATTTTATTCCCCCCCCCCCCTCCCTAACTCGGTAACTACTAGTTCAAAAATCTGGAAAAAATTTTGTTACGAGGCTTTGGTGGGACTACCAACGACAAATACTAAAATCAACAATATAATTTTAAATTTTGAAATAATAGGGAGGGGTGTCATAGAATTTTTAATTTTTAATTTCATATCTAGGCATGTGGGGTGTCGAAATGTAGATCTCAATTAGTAGAATATGACTCTATTTTTATATTATTATCTAACTCAAAAATACACCTGTGGCTCCAAATACTCCACGTAGTACGTGCTTCGGAACCCTTATTGCCCGAATTATTTTTTAATAAATCGGATTTTTATGCAACCTTGAATTTTGTATTATAAAATTAATTGCGTGTAACTCATTATACCCCGCAAATATTAGTTTTTATAATTATATATCCCATGTGACGCCAAGTATCATCAATAACCATTTTCATTGAAAAATTAAAAAACCATTTATATAAAACTTTATGGGCGTAAAAAACACAGTTAACAAATTGACAATATATTTTCCCAACAGTGTCATTTCGAATATCGATAAAAATAAAACTATATATCTATACACTATACACGCGGCATATTTACATTTTTATGGAGATGTTTGGAGAGCTCATTAAACCATGGAGGGGCTACAGCAGCTAATATCTGTCGTTAATCCAACTGAGGATTATCTTCGGATAGGTGTGAGCATTTCACTCCACCTTCATTGATATTCATCGTTGATATCTAATTATATTTCTGGTCGCTTGGGATACCGCGTACTGGATATTGTCGTGATAGTGGGGTGGGGTGATTGTCGGTAGAGGAGGGGGAGCGCATTTGCAATCCATGTCGCAGTCCTGTAAATAGCTTCCACTCTGGTCCATTGGGCATTGGAATAACATTATAGGAGCTCAACGTGAAAATTACATGTAGATGTTTTTCTTGTACAGGCTGTTTTGAGGGAGTTCTGTTTAGTATGTATTAGAAAATCACATTTCGAAGAGGTTTTGATATAGAAAGATATTGAAAATCTCTAACAAGGGCAACACTCCAACTTGTTCTTTCTGATTTTCTTCATATTGAAATATGTTGTAGAGGGGGGTCCCCTGATAACACATATACCCGGTTTTGGGCGTAGATGGGTAATAGTTTAGAAGATATGACCCAAAATATTTTTTAATGCTGCATATATACCTAATTGTTTAAACTATAGCCATAAGCGTCTGTTGGCCTAGCGGTAATGATAACAGATCGTTAACCGATAGGTCCGTGGTTCGATTCCCAGTGTGTGTTGTGCTCTTCAATTTTTATTTTTATTTTTAATTACAAACAGTGACTTTTTAAAAATATATTGTTCTTTTGTAAAATATTTTATGAATTTATTTGTTTTCAATGTTTCTTTAATCAAAATGTACAAATGTACAAAATTTTGTTGGTAAACAATTCAATATTGTAAAAATTGTAAACGTTTATTTATGAACGGTTGTACACTAGGAACATTTTATAAAAGATTGAAAATTAACACAGTTACTACATTTATACGAGTCTTGATGCTACAGCGGTGATCTTGATATAGATCTTGGGTTTTGGGTGTAAGCTGCGTCTTCTTTTAGAAGATGTGTGACGAAACGTTGGCCGATAACACGGTCAAATCGACGCGGCATACACCCAGAATCCAAGATCCAGTTACTACATTTATATTAATAATTATTTTGATTCATATGAAAAAAAAACATATTTGTCATAATAATGGTCTGGTTGGCTTTAATTGCGGGTGGTCTAGATGATAGTTGACACAAAGGGGCTGAATAAACCCTTTAGAGCTAACGGTATTTCGATTAAAAATTTATTGTTTATTCTGGTTATGACTCTATTGTGCCAAGGACGGCGTCAGAGATTTTGTCGCAAGTAGAATTAGGATAATTTCTCCGAAAAAGTGTACACCATTGTTCAAGTAACGTATTTAAGGGCAGAATTTATTATTTATTTTTAGTTACTTGAGCATAGATGATATTTTTTTATTTATAATCCCAATATTGAATTGTTTACCAACAAAATTTTGTACATTTTGATAAAATAAACATTGAAAACAAATAAATTCATAAAAGATTTTACAAAAGAACAATATATTTTAAAAAAGTCACTGTTTGCAATTAAAAATAAAAATAAAAATTGAAGAGCACAACACTGGGAATCGAACCACGGACCTATCAGTTAACGATCTGTTATCATTACCGCTAGGCCAACAGACGCTTATGGCTATAGTTTAAACAATTAGGTATATATGCAGCATTAAAAAATATTTTGGGTCATATCTTCTAAACTATTACCCGTCTACGCCCAAAACCGGGTATAGGTGTTATCAGGGGACCCTCCTCTACAACATATTTCAATATGAAGAAAATCTGAAAGAACAAGTTGGAGTGTTGCCCTTGTAAGCTATAAATTTTGCAGCTATTTCAAAGAAATATAAGTCAATAAAATTATTTTTTGGTTATTTGATATACTATCTTATAAAAGAAAAAATATGCATTTACCATATGGTCACCTAACTTTCAATTTCATCAATATCTTTATTACATTTCGTTGGTACCTATAATATTATATTTATTTTAAATGCAATTCACACAATTAAAATTAGCAAAGATTTTATATCATGTAGCTATGATGACATGGAATGATTCAAATTCTGGTTTACAGTAAAATAAACATACATAATGCAAAAAAGTGACATATGAACTGATTTTTAGGGCTCTAATTATTTTTACTCTAAATGTATATAAAACAAAACTTTTTGCGATATTTCGTATTTACATTATATTCCCATCCTACTAGTATAGTTGTTAACAACCGTCGACTCTTTGAATGGATAATTCTATCGTGATACAATTTTTCAATTTAAAATCTTGACAATGAGAAGAATGAACAACAAACAATTTCGGGTCCCTTAGTATGATTAAGTGTAATTTTAAAAAGGGTCTTTTACATGCATTTCTTATAGTACATGCAGAATTTTTTTCTTCTGAAAGTTTTTCGTAGCCGATGTCTATATAAGCTAATACTTAGTTTTTTAGTTAATTTGTCTCAAATCGAGAAATTCTTAGAAATGATCCAAACTTCTGTTTCAATATCAATTCTGAAGAATACTCTAACATACTCTAATAGAATTTAAATAAAATAAAAATATAAAATATATCAACCAAGGCCTTGATCACTCTAGGTCAACACTTGATTCTCTCTGTGATCCATATCAGATAGTCGTCTTTTTTCACTGGCTGCATATGTAAATTGATAGGTAATAAAAGAAAAAATATATCAACCAAGACAAAAGATACAAGACACAAGAAACAGAAAATACAAACATTAAAACACAAATAATTAGCGATAATGATCACAGTCCACCCCAGAGAACGAGCATCTTTACTGCCATGAATATTTGATCCCCCAAGATTGCGCCGTTACGCAGTTTACAGTTTTTTGTTTGTTTCTTGGATTGCAGTTCTAATGTCTTGGCAACCATTCCCGGTTTAGATACGCGTCATCACTTGAGCACCTTGCAACTGTTAGGGTTTGCAGTCAATTTAGTTAATTGTCTTTATTGTTAGGCAGGGGTTACGGAAGTAACTAACTAATGCCTCTGTTGGCCGTAAAATTGCTGACATCTCTGAGGTTTAACAATTGATGCATAGGTGACTGGATCTATTTGTGTGTTAATCAGTTAATCTTGCTGATATTTAAGTTAATTAGTGATGTGGTAGGATTCATTTATTATTTTCTTAAAGTAGAATATTTCAAAAGTAATCTCTGAAAATTTCAGACAAATGTCCTGTCAGTGTAAGTTCCAAAATAATTTTTTTATCTGCATGCAAATCGTACTCAAAACATTAAACGCGTTTTTCTCGAAACCATGTTATCGAAGTCGGTGATCACTGTAACTTGAGAACGGCTTTGCCGATCGGTTTGAAATTTTTCTCACTTATTCTATACATAATTGTCCTCTGGATGAACCAAGGATTTTTTTTTTGACGATTATTATTTTGTATAGCCGGAAATGCAAGTGAAATTTTAGTCGAATAAAGAACTTTGACTTTCAATATCCGCCATTTTGTGAAAATTCAAAAATTTTCAAATCCCTTCGTTCATCCGGAGCATTATGTCATTAGCTAGTGATCACGGCAAAACACTTTTTTTTTGGATCCCTCCCAAATTTGCTGTATCCCACTTATTTTTTAATATTTTGCCATAAAAAAATTACAATGTTTTCTGTAAATACATATCTTTCATGTAGAAAAACATTTGTTATTAATTATTTTAATGCGTGGCCAAAAAAAAAATCCTAAAAAAGAGCCTTTTTTGGAAGTCCCAACTGGGTCTGCCTGAACTTTTCACATTGGAACATGTACTATTGAAAAAATATCATATACAATAGTGCATTGATTTAAAATATAATCTGTGTATAAAATACAGCATTGTTGTCCGTTGGTATTATCATATATTAATCTACTTGTTGATTAATATATGGTATTATCTTCTTCCGACATAAAATAAACATATACCTACACGGGTAGAAAAGTCACTTGGATCAAGAAATCCTTGTTTGATATACATATAACGAAAACAATCTTTTCTTAATATAAGAATATACTCCAGAAAAATATTGTTTCTCTTAATATTGTTGGACGAAAACAATAATATACTTAAATTAAGAATATATTCTCATATTACGAAAATATTGTTTTCGTATATATAAAACAAGATTTTCTTGGCCCAACTCACTTTTCTACCTGTTTACATTTATATATATGTATTATTTTAATTAACTTATTGTTATTATTGAATTTATTGAAAATTCCTATAAATTTGAATAATTTGCAAACAATTATTTAAATAACACTCAAAGGACAATAATATTTCATCTTAAAAACGCAGCTATAAAATAGTTACCTACATTTTTTTTTAATTATAAAAAATGTACCAGTATAAGTTGCTGTTTTTATTTTAATTAATATAATTTTTATAAAATATCCACCCTCCTAATTTAACTCAATACTAACAAACTTACATACAACATCGATTTTTAATTAATTAAAGTTACAAAACCAAATTCTTTTATCCAACAAGTTTAAAACAAAAGCACCTCTTTTTCCATTCGTGGTTACAAATTTACAACAGAAATTAAAGGTTTTATCCTGTACAGCTCATTAGCATTGCAAGTAGATATGGTACGGCCAGAGTTACCATCGCCCGTGGCAGTTTGTGCGCCAGGAGTGTGAATCGGAGGGCTCGAGATACGATAAGCCTTATATCTCTTATATTATAATATGTGGTAGTTGTATTTATTGTAATACGGGTTGCATATCATGTGTGTCTGTACGGATTAAAGGTGCGTTTTCATTAGGTTACTAATCGTCAGTGGCGTATCAAATACGGGGGTAAGGGTTCATTCTTATCTTTAATCTTTTGCAGAAATTTTATTGCAAACAATAAATCGATACCCTTTTCCATGCGTTGATGAATCAGTAAGTGAATATGGACACTCTTTGAAACTATTTTTTACCCCTATTAAAAAAGAGTATCTTACCTTTCACCTTTACAACATATGTATATTTTTATACCTATAGTTATAAAGACAAAAACCAAAATAAATAATTGTTATTTTTTATTTATAGTCCTAATTCGCAATTTTATTACATTTACAGTACTGTCAATCCGGTGTAAAAAAATGTCGGATTGAGTACGTTTACACAGCGCTGTTGTTCCGGTTTTACTGTAATCGATGTAGTTAAACCGTTTTTATAGCGATGCTGTTTACACATACGAGAATAAGTAATATCAGCTGGAATTATAATTCCAATTTGAAGTACGCTTTAAGTTCGATGGCGTACCAACAAGAAATCCCAAAAATACTTCGTCTCCTTTACGTCCCACGAATCACGCTTCTTTTTTTTCCATCTCTTCGTCTCAGGCGTTTTAACCATGTTTTAACTGACGACGTTTTTTCAAATTTTAAAGCGAAGTGCATTTATGATGAAATCCCTATACTTCGTAGATACTTATGTTTTGGGGGTTAGCTATTTAGATGCAGTTTACATGCTTTTTTATTCCGTCTGTATTTCGCTTTAGTTATGCTATGCCTGTAGGTCAAGAGGAATAGCATAACTAAACCTGATTAGTTATGTCAGGTGTAAAGCGCCATCTACACGAACTTTATCACTAGGTTTTATTACATCGGTTACAGTAAAACCGGAATAACATCGCTGTGTAAACGTACCTGTAACTATGTATTTACTATTACTAGGTCTGTAATATAAGTATTCTTTAAAAAGATTTTTCAACGTGAACGAACCTTAACAATTCAAATGTACTCGTTTGAATTTACTTATGTACTTAATTTATCGGGAGTTGGTCAACTAATATAAACAGTAATCAGTAATAAAAATTATAAATTAATGTAATTATTATGGTATTTGTTTTTTATCTCTTTAATAAATTTAGTTCGTGAGTTTTAATAGGTTTGCAGATTTACAACCTTCTTTATCTCCGCTGGTCGTGCTTTTAAAAGGCTGCAGGTTCAAAAATTTATTTACCGATTAACAGATTATAAAAATAAACTTTGTAGTAGGTAGGTGCGTTTTAAAGTACCCACAGGGCTTAACAAATTTTTCATTATTAACTATTGTATGCTTTTTTAACACAAATAATTTATTTCAGTTTCGCATTAATAAAAGTTATTGTAAATTTAAATTATTATTATTAGGTATAAAGTTATTATAAAAGTCATCTATTTATTTCTTAATTCACTTATTATGCTTATGAAATTCTAAAGCCTCCAAATTGAAAAACAAACACATAAATTTAAAAAAAAAACATACAGGAACGTATTTACGCACTAACCCTAGAGGCCGGAAAATTCCGGCAATTGTTTTTGGATATCGCTTGAAAATATTTTTTTAGCCAACTAAGGCAACGCCAAAAAATTAAGAAAAATATTTTTTTTATCAAATACCCCCAAAGAAGGAGGAGGATCTTCTTTGTACAAGGCTGCAAATACGTAACAGTACACACACCAATACCAATATGAAAACAACGTTTATTTGTGTAATATTTCCCCTTTTGCAGTCATTTTAAAAACCAGCAAAAACAAACGACAACAATTAAAAGTTAAAAGAACAAATTAAAGTCCCCCTACATTAGTACGTATGTACTAAACATATTTCCACCGTAGAGATACGGTCACGGGGAACGGTGGAGGGGTGCTATATCTGACCAATTTGTGGCCCGAGGACATGCTGCAGCCAGTGTAGTAATTGCTACACGTGGATTACAGACGCAAAGCCTAATTTATGGACTACACAGGAACGGATATGCCTCGGCCGGTATCAAAAATTCTCTCTCTGTGTGTGTCCAATTACATGTAATACGTAATTACAATTTAGGATATATTGCTCACCAGATAGAAATTTATGTATTCCACAATAATGCCAATGAATTTTGAATAATATGGTATCATTGGCATCGTAGAATGCAACAGTTAATTTAAATATATTTACCAACAATCACATTTGAAATTTCTATTGTATGTACCTATATATTTATTATTATTATTATTATATTATGTATAGTTTTACCTCACTTATAAAGAAGATTAATTAAAATATATATATTAAAATAGTTATTCACCTTAATCCTGAAATGAATTAAATATAGTGTAATTACTGCCATCTGTCGGGTAAAATTACTTGAATGAAGATGATATAGTAGACATCTGCAATATTGTTAGATGAATTGGTTGTGTTATTTTAGGTTGGTATTTATATAATTTCAAAAATATTTAAAACACATATTTTTGCATTATTGACGCCTATTCTTCGTAAATATTGATGTTTTATAAATGAATTACAAAATTACTTACAAAAGTAAGCTTAATATTTAAACCAATTTAAAATATCAACATTTACATTGATGCTTCTACATCGAATATCAGCTGTCACTAGTGTCAAAAAAAATGTTTTAACTTTATAGTGAAGACCATAAATCTCAAAGATGAATATACCGAAATTAATATTTCCTATATTGAATAACACTTTAAAAACATGTTCGATTTATTTAATCAAAAGAAACAGTCATCTATGCAATGAAACATATCGCAACCTAAGATATACAAATGTAAGGTTATGTGAGAAATATTTAAATGAGAAAATATTAATTAATCGTAACATAAATTCATCTATTGTGTATTATAAGTCAAAAGATATAAAAAAACATCATAAAGGTATGGCATTATTTACAAAGTATAACAAATTTTAACAATTATTTTTGTTAATTAACATTTGTAGGCAAACAAAAAGTTAAAGTCGATGAACAGCAGCTTTCCGAAGTTCTTGATTATCACGCATTTGAAACACAACTGCAAAAAGCAATTGATACTCTTAAGGAAGAATACATAAAACATTTGTCACTACGATCTGCAACAGGTATTCAAACTAATTTCTATGAATATAATACCGTCATGCATTTGTTTTATGTTTAATTTTTAGGAGCTATTGAATCACTCCCAGTAAGTTTAGATGGAAAAGATTATACATTACAAGAACTTGCTCAGATTGTTCGGAAAAACCCTAAAACCATAGTTATAAATATGGTTATGTTCCCTCAAGCGATACCTGCAGCACTGAACTCGATTAAGAAATCTGGAATGAATTTAAACCCGCAACAAGATGGGACAACATTATACATACCTATTCCTAAGTAAATACATTTGTTAAATATATGGCAATATAAAATAAATGTACCTATTTTATGAATTGTTTTAGAGTAACGCGTGAGCACAGAGAACAATTATCAAAAAATGCTAAAAATTTATTTATCAAATGTAGAGATAACATAAAGGATACTCAAAATAAGTATACGAAAAATATAAAGAAACAAGATACATTATCATCAGACTTAATACACAACGTACAACTACAATTAGTGACTATTGCTGACCAGTACATTTCTCAAGCAGAGAAGATCTTTACTAGTAAACAAACCGAGTTAATCGGAGAAAAAGAATAGATACTTAGTTTGTTTTTTAGATTTGTAATGACTTATTTTTGTACTTTTTCATTTTGTTTTTGTTTTTGTATCGTTTGCTTGTATTATATTAGAGTTTGAAATGTTTCTTTTCTGTTTTTATTTATTTTAGTTTTACTTGATTTAAATTTTGGTACTTGCTTAACTGTGGCATTAGTCACAGAAATATGAACTCACTGTGAACAAGGGTTGACTATAAGTGTATCTGCACACACAAATTATTCTTGGAACTCAATTGCCTTCACAACAAACTTTTTTAATAATTATAATCAAAATAAAATTTTTGATTTAAGGAGACCAACAAAGATCTCTGAAGATCGTTGTAGATCTTTGCACAGATCAAAAACCAGTAAAAAAAATATGATTTTGTCTTAAAATACAGATCTATCAAGATCTGATTTGATCACTTTAGATCTAAAAAAATTTCCTAGGTAGGTAAGTTTGTGCCAACTTAATTCGAATTATTAAAATAAGTTTTCAAATTTCCAGGTTGTATATTTAATAACAATAAAAATTATACATTTTATACAGCTTGAGTCATAACCAACTTGAACAGTTTAAAAAAACAGAAAAAAAGGAAAGATTTTGTCTAAAATTAGTTTTTATTTAATATTTTGAGAACCCATTGTGATAAGTACAGTAACTAAAGATACCCGGTTTAGTATTAATACGTGTTATCGATTTCCATTATCAACCAATGATTATTTAGACCAAGGATATATGGAGCCAATGGACCCTTTGAGTTTTATCCAGTTTTTTTTTGTTCTTAAATTTTTTCCTATATTTGGCATTTTTATAAGGTCATATGACACAAAACACATAAAAATATACTTTGTTAATTTGTCATAAGATCAACCGTTTGCGAGAAATACAATAGTAAAGATAGTATTACAGAATTGACTTAAGGATGCTACAAATAACAAAATAAATGTTAATATACCTCCAAAATTTTATCCTTATCAACAAATAGCCATTTTAGTTTCGTTTTTTAGTCAAATTAGTAAAGTACGTATTACAGTAATACAATTGACTATAGGTCTTTGAGGACTCATATTGACCGTCCACCGCCCCTTTTAAACTGGCTCCCCAGTGGTGGCCTAGCCTTCCTTCCTAAAGCCGACATTGCTGTTATTCATTAACAAAATAAGCAACGAATTTTAATAAATATAAAAATTTCAAACATCAACCATTCTTTTTTCCAAAGCTTACTTGACTTGAATTTAATTTTGGCTGGCACCTCGATCGACTAACAAACGTAAGTATTTTAGTTTTTCATGGCAATTGTGATTTTTATTCAATAATGAATTAAAAGCGTTGTATCTTTGTAATGAGTTGTTTTATTATCAAAGATACGAGAAGCTTTGCGATCGTTTATAAAAGAAAATTTGTTTTCCGATTTCAAAATTTTCACTCGAAGTTTCCGTTTCAGATCAAGACAAACAAATTTTATAAGCGGTTTAATATTTATATATGTTTGATACTAAACTGATTATAAAATTTCATAACTGTATCACAATGGGTTCTCAAAATATTAAATAAAAACTAATTTTAAGCTAAATCTTTGGGGATTTGTAGCTCCCTCACGAAGAATTTCTGAACACATGTTTATATGAACTTTTTCTTGACATATTTTTCTCAATCAACTGTTCAAGTTTGTTTAATATTTATAATATTATAATTAATCTTCTTCCAACAAGTACAAAACTTTTTAATATATACAGGAACTTTGCCTTACAAATTAATTATGTACAATCAGTGACGTAGCTAGAGGTCGCTGCACCCCCGGATAAAATTGAGAAATCGCCCCCTTAGTGCAATTGAAGACCTAAGCTCACAATTGCACCCCCCCCCCTATCCTTTCATAATGTACACCAGGCGTGTCCAACCCGCGGCCCTGGACAGCTAGTAGAGTGGTCCACAATATCGTAAATATTACGATATGAATTAATATTATCATTTTATGCGCGGCCCAAGACATTTCCGTTTTACTTAATTTGGCCAATCGAAGTTAAAAGGTTGGACACCAACGGTATATACCAATTACCACTGCTTTTAGACCGCTGATTACTACTCAATGCGCATATGCTAAATCATTAATAAATTCGATAAATTATTAGTCTTGAACAGTAAGTTAAGACTAACTTATATAAATAGTCTCTAAATATCTTGTTTTGCTCGATTAGCGGCACGTTACACTGTCAAGAAACAAGTGAGCATATCTGCACGAAACTTAATATAACCACTAAAAAAACGAAAGTAAGATGTTTAATATTCAAAATCATATATGTATATGTAACAAAAAACGATTACAAAAAATATTCAACAGACTGACAGATGGACGAAGCTCTATGGTCCATCCATTTAAAAAGCGTCATCTGTGATATCAACATGTCGGTGAAATTAAGCAATTATTTATCCACTAGAGTCATTTTAACAATACTTTCACTTTATCACAAGTATGTGCGTTCAAAGAGTAAGGTGTTTTGTTCAATTATTCAATAGAATGTGTAAAATTTCGTAATTTTAATTTTTATAAAATTTATGCATAGTGCTTGAGAAATGAACAACACCACAAGTCGCTTTGCTCTAGTGAAAAATTCAAACTGCCAACAATCAGAGCATAAAATAACTTACACGCGTATACGTTGGCTTGTTATAATATATGGCAATGTTTCTCAAACTGTGGTCTACGTGGTATACCTGTATTTTTTATATCTGATATCTATAATTGGGTGTCGTCACATTAAATAATCGTGTCATGGGCGCCTACAATAACGGACAAAATAGAGCAATATTCTCCTCACCCCTATGGACTTTTAAATTTAATTTAATTAATGCATGAAATTGTTCATTTAACTGCCCATCTCCTAGAAAATTTATTGCTGCTACAAATTGGCTGTAAAATCTATTGAATGTAATTAGTTTATATTAAACAGAAAGTTAACATTGAATATTTAACATATTCTTAGCTTTTTATTAATTGCAAAATATGTATGAATTTCATACTATGAAATTTAATGTAATATTATATATTTTATGTGTATTAGATCAAGGGTGCCGAATTTATTTCGTGGCGGGGGGTGCTAAAGGAAAGGTTAATAATTTAAATAAAAATTGTAACGTATTACTTTTGTGTTCTAATCTTGACATAATCTACACTCTATTTAGAGTAATTTTCAAATAATAAATATAATTACTATTATTTAATGGAATACATATATTATTAATATAATTATGATGATCTTTCAGGCATATTTCCCCTCTTCTTCCCGATTCTGCTACTACTATTTTAGATATACATATATACTTTATCTTAACTAAAATTATAAAAATGAGTGTATTCGTGGGCGCTTTCATACCTAAATATAATTATATTAATTGTTGACACTAAATTTTAAATAGCGCATTAATAAAAGACCAAAGAAAATGATCACTTTGAACTGGAAGAAGGAGGGACCTTGAACCCCGAAAAGGCACAATTGCAAGCGGAGACCTTTCGAATGATACCTTTATATATTTACATAACTAGCCTACTTTACGATAATAATGTCACAAAAGGTTGTTTTTGTGTTACAGCGTATTGAAGTGTTTAAAAAAAATCATTTTTGTGTTCAAACAGTGACGTCATACTCGAATACGCTTAAATTATATTGCATCGTTTTTAAAGATGTATTAAAAAATTAGTGGGAACAATATTTGAATTATGTTTTGTAATTTACGATGTTTATTGTTTATTTGTTTTTTTTTTAAACATTATTTGAATTTTACTAATGTTTTTTAATCAGTCTTATAAAACACTGAACTGAAAAGATTATGAAAAAATGTTAATTGTCAAATTTGACATAAGATAATCATGAAACATATGTTGTATATAAGCTTTAAAAACATTTATTTAAAAACGCTTCAAAACATTCTTCGAATATGGTACAACAACAAAAAATGCCTAAAATTGCCCTCATTTTCTTAAATATATTGATGGCTCCATAATATCAAATGTCGATAATCTGATTCTAATACACACTGATTTTTTTACTCGTTCTCTAAACTACTAATGTTTGAGAACCACTGATAGACAGGATTTCATTTACGATTATGTTGTTAAGTTATCAAAATACATTGCTACATAAATAATAACACACGAGTTTTTTCTTTGATTTGAAATAAATATTTTATTTTGAAATATACATGACAATGTATTATTACAATAATAAATAATAAGGTTTCGAGCGTACAACATGATAAAATCTTAAGTGAAATAATTTGTGATACCTCCTTTAGGCATCATAATATTTATTGTCTTATTTTACTATTGTCAATAAATATAATATATCTATACATTTTACACTGGTATGATTCGAAATGTACAATTATTATAATATTAAAATAACTTATTAGTTCATGCGCGTATACAAGACAATTAAAATAAAATATGTTAGTAGTTATTTGATAAAATTTGGTTTGTCTTGATACGCACTTTTATACATTTATATTAAAATTAAGCATACAATTTAATTTACAGATGCATTCATTAATTAATTTAAAAACATTCATGTCGCAATATCTTCGTAGAAGACTAGACAATGGGCATTTATAAATTATATTAATCACAAATTAGTTTACATATATTACACCAGCGTTTCTCAAACTTTAAGCGAACTGCTTTCAATAAAAAAATGGAAGTATTATTATTAGTATAAAAAAATGGAATATAAAAGTTTGAGAAACGCTGTATTATTTTAAATTGCACTATCACTTCACGCTTTAGTCACTATTATTGGTATGGCACCAAAGCTTAGTAGTAATTCTGAACACCAAATTGCCTTCCGAAACCTGGAACATCAAATAGAAAACAATTAAAATTATATCCAACAATATTTATTTTAATATATATATTATATATATATTGTAGAATGCTGCTAGATGGGTTTGTACTCAATGCATATAATTAGAAAAAAATGAGATAAAAATGTATATTACAAATTACTACAATTATCATATATGACATAACAATTATAAAACAGTTATAAGCTTTACATGTACAATTTATAGTTTTATAATATTATTATAGACATATGATTATTGACGCACGCTTAAGTGTAGTAAAAAGTTTACTCAATATGGGTCTGAAAACCAAGACTTAAAAATTTTAAAGCGTGCGGTTATAATGAAACCCAAAAATACAAAATTGGATGGAAATATGAGATGATTATGAATGACTAAATATAAGTGTTTGCTTACATTTATCATAATTATCAATATATTGTCCAGAAGTAATTAATATATTAATAATTAATACTGGCCTTGATTGCTTGGTGGTACAAATCCATATCCTGAGGCACCGACTACAACGCCACTTGTTTCACCGCTGGGAGCTGGCGCTTGGGGGAAAAGTACTGGACCTGAAAGTTAAAATTAATTTCATCAATATATCGTACATATGTCATTTCAAGGATTATTTTCTTATATTTACAACTGTATTATTTATTAAATACTTCTCAGTAGGAATGTCTATTAATAAGAAAGTAATGTAAACAAAGAAACTGTATGTATGTTATAAAATATAAAGTTAAATCAGAAGTCTCCAAACATTTCAATATAATATTGATTTCATTTAACTTAATTTTTCTCTGCATTAAGTGACATGTTTTTATAATATGTCAACAATTAAATTACTAATTTATTTGATAAAAATTACCAACCAATTAAATTTTATAATAAAATTTAAAATTTAGATTTAATTAAGAAAAATATATGTGGTAAGACTGTTACGAAATTTTATTAAAATATTCTTTTCTGATAATACTATTAATAAAAAAAATTAACTCCTTCTTTTTCTACATTTTATAGATTGGAAAAGAATCAGAATGGTATAAAATAGTTGTACAACAAAGGGTTGTGTTAATTATTACATTCATAACATTTACAAAACTTTAACAAATTACTGTCTCAAGGTTTATATTTTGAAACCAATTGTTTAATTAATGTAATGTAACTATTAATTAATAATTATGAACTCATTGTCGATTGTTTCTCAACATTTATGTTAATATTTTGACCACCACCTTCCTTAGACCTTCGGAGAAACATTATTGAAGTATTTGTCGTATTTTAATGGATTTAGAAATGGGTATTGAAATTTTTATCAATTTTAATTATTTATTAATATGTCCTTAAATTTTACTATTAGAATTCCATGTTTAATAATCTGTAAAATTATAATTACAGGTCTTATTGCAACATTTGTATTGGCCAATTAACTTATATTCATATGTTTCTTTCTGTTTCTTAAGCTACGCTACATGTCATTTATAAATGTAATGTTATATGCGTAATATTGGTATTCAGTGTACCGTGTAATTATTAAAAAATAGTTAAACAATGTTTACTAACTAACTATAAGTTATTCAAATAATTCTATGAAAATTATTACAATTTTAGATAGTATGATTCATAATATTACAAAAATAAATGTTAAAAAAATATTTTTTAAAGGAAATTTAGAATACAAAATATCTAAATATGCTTAGTTTTTTTTTAAATAATAATGAAAATTTTATAAAATATGTATTTCTAATAATTATAATTACTAATTAAATTATTTTATTATGGAAATAGTTGGGAAAACCTGTTTGAATTTGAATGTCATAATTTCGGCTTTTAAATTCAGATGTTTACACATTTACGTATAATCGATTTTTTGTTGTATTTACAGTGGTCACTACATCTTTTTCTAGGTTTCTACCTCTTGCCTATATAAGTGTCTTCCAATTTAATCAGAAAGTATCAAAATAAAGTCATATCATTGAAATTACACGCATTTTCCCCCGTATGTGGTGTTACAGAATTAAAAATGAAGCCATTAATCACAAAATTGAATCACTCTAAAAACAAAGATTTCTAATTCTCTAATTACCTACCTATACATGAATACATGTGTTATGTCTTCACGTCTAACAAGACCAAACAAATAAACATTATTTAACAGTTATAATTTTGACATATTATATGTCACTTTCATCTTCCTTAATAGCACGTAATACATATAATTTAGAAACGATTTATTTAGAAATACAACTATTAGAAGAAAATATAGAGTATTATTTATATAGGTACTTATAGTACAGATATATTGTTGTAAATTTAAAAGCAGAGTCGATATATGTCGATGTTAAATTATATGTTTTGACTTATTTATGATGAATAAATAATTTAATATATATTAAATATCCCGTTATACAAATATTTATCTATTAATTCTGTTTTATTATTAAAAAAACTCAAACCTATAAATCAACAATGTTAACGATTTATTTCGTAATATGTAATGCAACAAAAAATTGATCTAAATATAGACATTAAAATAATTTACAGCGGTTAAAAATAACATACAAAAAAAAACAATAGACAGTAGCATTTTTTATATGACTTTAGGTTATATTCGTACAATGCCGTAACTAATTTTATAGTTTCATTCTAATTGATTTATTTAATACTAGCTATGCCTGCGGCTTCGCTCGCGTGGACAACGGAATTATTGTTTAGGATTTTTAAATATAGTTGAATTAAGTATTATTATTGTAATAATAACTAATAACACCTAAATTACCTAACAAAAACGAATCAGTAAAAAAAGTACAAATAATTTTTGATCTGATTTAAAAGTTAATTATTGAAAACAAAATAAACAATTGATTAAAAAAGACAACGGCCGAGGACCGAATGCCGGCCGAGTGCACGCGATCGCTCTCTCTTGCCACAAGCCCCGACACGGCTCTATATGTTACCGTATGGCGCGCTGCCAGCAAACTTTTTTCCGACTATTATCGTCACTGCTTATTCCTTATGTTACCTATAACGTAACAAAATATATTCGATAACCTGACCAGAGAACATATCTATGAATAAAAAAAACATGTAAATCGGATAAGAAGTTCTCGATCTATAAGCACACTAACGGACAGACATACAGACAGACGTTGAGCTTCATATACATATATTTAATATTGAAGTATATCACTATCGGTTTTTATATTTTAGATAACTCTATTAATTATTGACATATTATTTTAAAGTTTCTGCTTATACAATGTCGTGTAGTGTCATTTTTTCGAACAATGTTGTGTGCTTAATATTAATAAGTAAAATCATCATTTAGTATTATAATTTTTGTGGTTTTTCAAGAAATAGTTCAAGTTTTTCATTTATTTAATGTTATGCGGAACGAAATATCAAACCTTTTGATTTTTGAATGACTCATGTCTTAAACGCGCCTATATAGTAACCTATTTAATACCATAAAATAGGAAATCATGACAAACACACAATGCTTTGTAAATTCCACAACTCGTGATCCTAGAGACCTTGCCCCTGCGTTTGTGTGTACGTGCCAATAATTATACCGGGTATCCTTTGATTGAGAAACAAATGTACCGGATTATTTTTTCTACACTTTTTACTACACAGACAGTGCAAGGTCGCGAGCTGGTTTGTGATTCCGGTTCATTAGAGGTAGTGGTCAGCAGCGCGGACCTTCAAATGTTTGCACGCTTAGCTCTCGTCTGCTGCAAGGCGACTCAGCGGCCGCCATCAGCTGTTTGTAAGAAAGTGTTTTACTGTAACAAAGTCTCGCTTTCACAATGACCATAATGTGCATGATACCTACTCTATCTATTGCTAGGGATGCTAAAATACGCGTTGTACAATATTATGTAAGTGCTTACAATTGCTTACATAAGTTTAGCATAAGAAGGTGCAATTCTAGGCCGTCTAATATCAAATTACGGGTCTGATAGGATGAAAGACTAAAAAAAACTATTGCAATTATTATTTTTCTCGTAAATTTAAAAAGGTACACCTATATAAAATTTCTGCCATATAGATTCGATTTTCTCTATATTTTAGAATAAGAAACTATATTAGACTTTTAAGTAAAAATAATATTTTATTAAGTGTGCGATTTAATTGTTTTATATTGTAGGTACTTTTCAGAAAATGATTTATTTATTAGTTTATAAAATTAAAAGTAAAGTTGATTTTATACATTTGTTTATCATTTATTAATAGAAATCATGAGCCTAGTTATTTTTTTTTAATGGTAATAATAATTGCATAAATATGGAGTGCTGTCCATCCCTAATGCATCAAAACAACTTTTATGTATTTGTACTGATTTCTTACAAGTGTGCGTAATTTTTCTCGATAAATCTGCGAGATACAAGTAATTTTCTCCAGCAAGTGTTTACTCAATGTTCTTTACATTGGATTTATTTATAGAGAAATTTTAAATAGTATGTTTGATCTTTGTATACAAATGAAAGAACAAAGAAACGATTACAAATTAAATGTAAATACATGTAATTTTGATATACATATATTGACTATAAATATAATTTGGTCAAATAAACGTTTGATGCAAGTGAAATGTTCTATTAGGGAGTATTAAATAAGTCATTAAAATTAGATTTTAAATTTTGAAAATAATTGTAAACAATTCAAGACCCAACAAAATTTGAAATGCCCAATTGTCCGATATTTCATATTTATAAAAAATAAGAAAGGAAAAAGTCAATTATAAAATTATACTAAATAAATAAAATTGTTGACACATTATGTATTAATTAATAGTACAATTCAATTCAAAACACAAATATTTGCATCATCTATTTCACCCACTGACCTTAAATTCTTGGCCTTTTACCAAAACCTATTAACACATGTCAATGTTTCCATTAATTTTGCAACACATTTGCAAAGTAATTGCAATATGCCACTCTAACTTCTAAAGGGTTTAGCGCGTGCATACGTGACAAAATGGCTATATAAAACTCATCTTTTAACCATGATCGTTTCAGTGATGTAACAGCTTTTTTACACAACAATATTATTTCTCCATGAACATGTAGAAACCGTAAGTGAAACTAATTAATTTTAATGAATAATTGATCGTTTTTATATTACATGTATATCTGAAAAGAATTTTAAAAAAATATGTCTACATTCGTAACAATAATAGTTTATTATGATATGTAAATTGGTCCTTTTTAAATGAAATTACATCAGAATAATTGGACCGAAAAAACGTTATTTAAAGGAGTGGACAATAAACATGTTTCCATGTAATAATGTGTTATTAACACGTTGATATTTATCGAACAGTGGTTGTCAAAATTATTAAGTTTGCATTAACAAAAGACAAAAACCAGTATAAAAAGGATGTTAAATTATATAAATCATACTGTTAATTTACATCATAATTAAATCATTATCTTTGTTTAGTATAATTATGTAATTGTTACAATCACTTATAATTGTTTCCATTAAATTTTTTTTGTATTTAATTGACAATTAAATATACATTAGAGTTAAAACTACCTTTAGTCAGGGTTACGAGTATGCTAAATTTATCAACGCTATTTTTCCCCGTATCCTTAAAAAAATATTTAATGTTTGAAAATCTATACAAAATATCTTTGAAAAATATATGCATCGAAATACAATATATTGAAATAAAAAATATATATCTTATTTACAATTTTACACAATTTTGCGAGTAAAAGTTATAAAAGAGCTTGTAAGTCACGTTTCGCTTGTAATTTCGACAGCTTCTAAGTTTTCCTGTATGCTGTTAGATATAAGCAGATAATTGGTTCTTATGTACAGCACTTTGTTGTGAATAAACAACTTTTTTTATTGTTAAACCTAAGAGTGGTTTTACGTATAAATGTATACATTTTATTTTCACTTAAAGTGAATGTTTTATTTTTAAAACATGAATGAAATTTTTTCTCAATATGAATATGTATATATAAAGCAGTAAAACAAGAGCAAATTAAGTGATTGTAGCAGTAGCGTATCTGTAAATATATTGATAGATGGATTATTTTGTTTAATTAATCTAGCTATAAAAATATTTGAATTGTTTAGATTAAAATATAATCATAAAAACAATTAATATCAACACAATTGATATCATCAACAATTTGGCATTTATTTATTTTCGAATCCATGAAAAACAGTATTATAATTTGTAAACATCAAATGTATTTATTAATTAATACTAATAATAGAATAATGAGAGTTTAAAATCTCCTCTTTAGAATCGATCCAGACTATCGAGCCGGTCTCGCTCCAATCAAATATAAATAAACAATAAACAATGAAATCATTCACACTATAGGTATCGCTTAGATCTCGGACCAATCACACTCCGATACAGTATTACTATACTGAATATTTGACTGGAGCGAGACTGGCTCGAGACCAGCTCGATAGTCTAGATCGACTCTAAAGGGAAGATTTTAAACTCTCATTATTCTATTATTAGTATTAATTAATAAATACATTTGATGTTTACAGATTATAATAATGTTTTTCATGGATTCGAAAATAAATAAGTGCCAAAAAGGAAGGAGAGAGACAAAGATAATAAAAATAAATATTATACAAACGCCTCATATGTATGTAAGTTATATATATATATATAGTAATTATTATAGTATTTAGTACATTACTTTTTAAAAGATGCATTAATTTAAATGTTTGTACCATGTACATGCATTGAAATCTTCCATTCAGATTTAATTATATAGTAATTTGACGTACACAATTTTAACAGTATATTTATAGCAATTACAAATCGCATGTCATAAATTGTATATGTATTTATGATTTTGTTTTTTGAACTAAGTTCGTTGATATTTTCAGGAAGGACCTTCAAATTATGTGAAAAATAAGAGGAAGTACAACATTTTCATGATCACCAAACCGGCTTTATAAATTATGATGACTTATCAACAAAAAAATAACAACCGTACGTTTTTGCATAGCATATCATTTTTATTTGATTTAAATTAATAAAAAACACATTATTTTAGAAAAGCGAAACGGTGTCATAAAACTATAAAGATTTTTATTTGATCCGATACGAAGAATATTGACATAACTTTCGTCATTTTTATTTCATTGATTTTTATATTACTTATAGAAAGTTAATTTGTGTAATTTTTTAATCCCTTCATATGAGTACTTCCCACATAAATATTTTTCAACACATTTTTGTAAGATTTAATCCGTGATAATTTCTTAATTTATAATAAAAATAAACAAATGGTTCATATTTAGTAATAATATTTATAATTGCATTTACTATTACAAAATCGAAAAACGAAACGACCGCCCACCACGAAAATCAATTCAATATTAGTTACTTAATTTAAAAAGCTACACCGGGTGTATACTTATCAAAAACTCATATTAAAAACTTGTTTTACGTATTCAATAACTAAATCAGTACAATGAATATTTAAGTATGTATATATTTACTTGTATTTTAAATAAAACACATCAGGGCTCAAAATGTACCGGAATACACCGGAATGGAGTTCCGGATTATTAAAAATATCGTTTCGGTTCATACCTATTTTTTTAGGTAAATCAAAAAAGGTTATTTATTTGGTAGGTATATGATTAATATTACAACTGATTTTGAGTCCATAAACTCAAAAAGGTGGCTTCCCAATTATTTAAAAATTAATCTAACATACTTGACTATTATTACGTTAGAAAAATTAAAAACGTTTGTAAGCAAAAATCGGTACACGTAATAAGGGACAAGTAAAAGTTTGTAGACTAAAAAAATTAATTCATTTTATTATTATACCGGTTTTTTTGTAGATATAGTTTTAGGAAATGTTATTTACAATTCAGTCGGTATAACGGCATGTTGACATAAAAATTGTAAGAAAATATGACTCAGAATCGTGTAAATATCCTTTTCAGGAACGTCCTTAGCAATTATAATATAAAGGAAGTATAAAGTGAATTTTGCTCTGTATCTATACAACCAGTGCTGTTCAACAACCTTTTGTTAAAGGCCTGCGGGTTTACAGCCTTCACTGTAAGTGCTGAAGCAGATGACCGACATTGACCCTTTCTCTATGCGACATTCGAGAGATGCATTTCAGGGTCTTTCGCTGTCGGCGTTCGATGTCAATGATCTGATTTTAACAAAATCTAGATTGTTTGCAGATTTTAATTGTTTATCGTTAGTGGAAATGTATTTTTAATTGAGTTGTTGAAATCTTTATCTAACAATACAACTTTTTGTATTTTTTTTTGTTCGTATATATTTACTGTTAAACACAATTATTTTTAGAAGAAAACGATAGTTAAAATTACTCAGCATAAATTTAATAATATCCGTTACAGTGTATGCCTCTTAGATAATTCTTAATAAATACATTGTACATGTGTTTAATTGTAACAGAAAGTATTCGTTAATTAAACATTATTGAACAACTATTTGTTAACTTATGTAAAGATGAATTCACTTTCTTTATAATTTAAAACCAAACGTGAATAATTTTAGTACTAACAATAAAATAATTTATGATTTTAAGCTGGTCTTAAAATCTGTAAGTTAGTATGTTATAAAGTTTGCTGGCTTAATTAAATTTCTCAGTTTTATGTTATTTTAATTAATCGTACATACAAAATCTAAAATTAATAATAATAAAGATTTTTTTCTTTAAGAGGTGTCATCAATATTAGAAAAAGAAATACTCATAAGTTATAAAAATTTATCAAATTATTACAAATAGTGAAAGAAAGTAATAATTTATGTATATAATTTTTTCCAACAATAATTTATAAATTAACTTACCATTGTCTTGCCTTGGGTCTCTTTGGATTCCTTGACCCATGTTTCCAAAAGCCCCACTAGGTTGCTGAAAACTGCTGAATCCTCCTTGGAGGAAACTGTAGTCTTGAGCGGCTACGACGACGACCAACAAAGCAAAACAGGCAACGATCTAAACAAAAGTAAAAACAGTTTTTTTAATTTTTCTAAAATTAAAGTAGTCAGTGAATTTTATTTATTATACGTTAAAGTTCGCCAATATGTTTTCAAGGAAATATTTTTAAATTTTGAACTATATCAATTAATTAATTCTTAGGTTTTAAGTAACCTTTATCGAGAAATTTAGATATTTGTCACCAATTCTTGGTTTTTGGATAAAAGTTCGTTTTATTCTGATCTTATTTAAGATATATATTTAAACTATTCTTTACGTTTGTATATATTCTGGAGTAAATTAATATAAAGAAATAATTCACAAGAATGGGTCAATTAAATTTAATTATCAACTTATCGATCACTAACATAATTTATATGTATATTTATTTACTTCAATACAATTTCTCTTTTTCAATTTAAACTGTATAATTTTTAATAATAATTTAATTTTTCCATACAATTTAAACTAATTTTAGGGTTTGGTTCATAATAGCGTTAAGTATAAATATATAATAATTAATCAATTGTAATATTTAAATAAAACTTTCAACAGAAACAGTATATTATTGAAAGAACAAAATTTTAAAAAAGGAAATCAATTTGTATACTTCCGTCTTAGAAATTTAATTTCTAAATTATGTTTCCGATTTTTTTATTCTAAATATGGTATTATTTAAATATATATATTTTAACTGCGATATTAAATAATTTAATAATAATTATAACATAGTTATTATATTCTTGTTACATTTTTTATAAAAAAATTAAAATTTATTAATCCAGCCCTGGTTCATTGTCATATATTCATACTTTCCCATTAAATTTCTCACATTATCAAAAATATATTAACACAATTTATTACTTGTAATAATTAATCCTCTTTAAAACAATATTACATGTGCGATGAACATAAAAACTTGATAAATTTATGCAGGTATTTCATGTTTGGTATATGTTTGAGAACTCATTTATCTGTTTCCGTGTTCAACAACTGACATAAATAATTGCGTTATAATGACAGGTAGATCACGCATTATTTTTATTAAATCATTTTTTAATGCACGCACTTTTTAAATAATTTACCAATGTTTGTTTAGAAACCATGAAGTGAAAGAAAGAAAAGGTCATAAATTTTAATTATCTTTATTATTAAATCTTATAATTTTTCATGTTTCTAAAAAATATACTACCTTTATTTATCAGTGAGAATAAAGTATTAAAGTCAATTTTAATATTATGAAATAATAATTTTTATATTGTATGTCATATACAACAATATAAAGAGTATTACAAAATAAAATGGCAATTATTCGTTTATATGTGTTAAGGTTGTGCAAATACAAAGTATAAATGTAACCATTAAATTATTATTTGATTATCTATAATTTTCTTTATGGAAATTTAACAAATAGATATACATTTGTCTTCACAACAAATAAATAAATATAAAATGTGCATGTTTCATAGTAATTATAATTTGAAAATATTAACATTAATTATATATTCCATTAGTATTCAATTAAATATTAGTCTTGTAAAGGGATTTTTTTGTAATTTAACGCTGTGGAACGGCGTTCCGGCACCTTTTTTTCGTGGCATAGGAAAAGCTGCTTTAAATTTAATTTAAATGATATTTGAATATAATTTTCTCTAGTAAAAAGTTTGCAAAGAAATGAGTTCCGGCACGCTTTTTTTTTAAAAAAAAAGCCCTGGTCTTTTCCTTAGATAAACGATATTTGTAACAATGAAAAAAAAACTATAAAAATATTTTTTTTCAATAAAATTGAAATCTATTCAATCAGTTATATCTATTAACAAAGACTTATTACAAACATGCATACAACTATATACCTATATAGTATAATTCTACTTTTAATCTATTTCGAAAAACCATATAAATAACAGTAGGTAGGTATGTACTAACATTACAATTGGACATTCACGTTTGAAATTTATTATTTCTAATTATTTTCTGTAATAGATGAACCTAATTAATATGTTATATAACATTCTTTAAATTACTTCACATTAACAACTATTTTAAGTATATGAAATATAAATCAAACTTCTTAATAAGCTCTACCTTATATTTGTACAAAAGAATGTCCATTGATAAATTAATTGTTGTAATCTATTGACACATAAAATTAATTACGATATTTTAAAAAATAGATGTGTAATTTATATATGTTTTTTATGTATTGCATGTGTTTTTAAATGTATTACAAAATAATTAACAATATTCCTACATATGAATTTTAATGTATATCATTTGTTATTCTGTATACATTAACAAAATTCATTAAATTAGTTTAATTTTAGAAAATTCTATTGATTTAACAGAGGAGTGATTTGAAAGTTTTAAGTGGACCTGTTTTGTTTATATGTCATTTAATTATAATTTTTGCACACATAACTAAATCAGAATAGCTAAATATTTATCAGAAAATAAACAAAATGTTAGTTATCATTTTTGATTTATAACAATAAGAAGTAGAAGAAAAATATCAGGAGAATTTATCAATAATTTATTAAATAAAGGGTTGTTTACATTTGTTTCATCAGTAGGTGTAGTTAAAAAATTAATGGGTGCAAAATAAATTTATCTACTTATAAACAAAAACATTTTTATAATATTAAAATAAATCATAATAAGTAATGTTAACGAATTCAAAAAATTATATATTTATAAAAAATCTAACAAAACATACTATATATCAAAAGAATTTAGTACACCCACATTTCAATAAACATCTAATCAATCACAAATATTCAAATCTAAACCAATAAATATAAATAATAAAAACAGTCACTTACGAGTTTCATTTTAACAAAAAAATCCTACGTCAAGAACGTTACAACTAGAGAATTATCACACAAACAGCACAGTGTGTTGGAGAAATGACTACTGCCGTGGCTTCCATGGCGGGGACCATATATACCGTATACTGAAGGGCACATGCCTCCTTGGCCCCGACACTAGCGCCACACACGGAGTGACGGTGACGGAAACGGAGACATTATCCTTCCGTCAAGGGCTCCCCGGCCGATATGGTGTTTGGACGAAACGCACTAGTTCGCTCGATGTCCGAAAAAGATTCACGTAGCAGCAAAATTAACAGGTTAAAATAATCGGTAATTTCATGCTTCGACATGTTGTCACAGTTGCACAATGTCTCTCAGTGTATATTATGTATTTATTTACTTATTGTTGGAATTAACGGTAAATATCCGGTTGTTCTTAAGGATTTTCAAGAAAAACTTGCATAGATGCAGTGCTATTTTAAGATATTTTGTAACCCCCAACTTATTAAACAATAAGTCTTTTGTCATTACAAAACTAAGGTAGTATTATTTGATCTATACCTATGTACTAATGGAATAGAGGAAGTACCTAAAAAAAATTAATTTATAATTTACAATAAAATAAAACGATAATATTAAATTGTATTTTATTCATACTAATAAATAAAATAAAATAAAACACAACACTAGAATAAACAATTAATAATTGTAATATTATTAAATATTATATCTTTGCATGTCTTGTGCATAAATGATTAGAAATAAATCAAAATAATTTTATTTACGATTATTAAAACAGTTTATTTCCACATTTTTCCGCAGTAAAGTCGATACTATTATTATATAAATATGTATTATGTATTACGGTCATATTTATTTTAAAAAATTAACACCTACATACTTATAGTAACACACAATGATTAACACAAACAGGAAGGAGCTGTTAGAAGAAGGTATGTCTTGCTGACAACAACAAAAAAATATAAATAAATAAAAACTGTCTTTCGTTCAAAACGTCGTAATCTTAAAGTTTGAATTTTTCTTTGAATAAAGTTAGATATAAATATTTAATGATTCGTGATATTAATTACATTTAAATATTAAAGATAGTGCCTCCCCCCATATATCTACCCTAATCTTAATCTTAATCCTACAAATATCATCTCCCTTTACGTCAAAACTTGCTATGATTGGCACATTAGCACATTCTTTTCCCATGTTGTGTCCCGTTCCTCACAAATAGAAACACACATGTATATATAAAACACACAAGCATGAACAGACAGACGAAGGAGCTGTCAGAAAAGAAAATTATCCAGTTGATAGCAAACTTAAAAAACAAGAATTGAAAAAAAAAGAATTACAAATTTTATGTTAACAATTAACCGATTGGGACCCGTTGTCTCTGAGTGAGGCAAAATTACAAAAGTATTATTAAAATAAAAACACATTTGATTATTTAACAGGTTTTAGTTAAGAAAATTTAAAATTGAAACAAAAATTATGGCGGGTCCAAATTGGTTAATACTATATGAAGAGGTGAGAAAAAATCGAGATGTTAGTGGATTTTGAAAGAATTTTTGGCATTATTTCATACTGTAATGACACTTTTGAGAAAAACTCTCTTGATCATAAAATGATCGAGCGAGTTTTGCTCAAAACTGACATTTTTTTATATTTAAATTTTTTGTCGATCAGTTAAACCCGATTTAGCAAACAATATTGCTAAATATAAACAATGTTAATTAAAAAGAAATCTAAGAAAAATCGATTATTTGATAGCTGCTTACTAATAAATCCTTATTCAGCAACCCAGAAAACCTTTAATAAGGTATTTTAGGGCAAGAGTTAAAGGTTGATGTTTATTTTTTCAAACTATCTATTCTATTCTTAAATATTTTCTTTAAATTCTTGTAAAAATTATTAATTTTTATGAAAAAAGTACAAGCACTGTTAGGTTTTTGCGTTTTAACTGAAACCCTATCGCGAAATCCATCAAAACTGTAGCTACTTTTTGTTCTCTATAAAATTACAAAGAAAATAAATTAAAATTTAACTCACTATGTTTATTTGTTAAGGAGATATAGTCAATATATCATTTTAGTTTTGATCTGTTAAATTACGACTTATAGAATGCTCACATATACTTATGATGCACGTAGACCCAATTTTACGACGACATATCTCCGGTTCTATTAGTAGTAGAGAGTTCAAACTGAGCTCATTTTATTCGTAATCTAGTCTAGTATAAATTAAGTTTTATGTTTTTTCATTGGTAAAAAATGTGTGAGAAGATATACTGAGATATTAAATATTCAACTTATTCGTTAATTTATCAATTTTGATTTGTTAATTAGAGGGGAAGGGGTCTCGACGGTCTTAAGGCATTTGGTAGTCTTAAAGTTAATAGTGTAAGCTATATTTTAAAAAAAGTTAGAGTCTGTAGGATTGCGCCAAACTGAGATATTAACTATTCAATTTATTTGGTAATTTATCAATTTTAATTGACATTTTCTATGAATTTTGAATATTTTTTAGGGGATGAGAGGGCGGAAAAATAAATCTCGCCCAGGGCACCAGACTTGCTAAGGCCGGCTCTGAACTCACCTCCTCAGATATAAAGAATTTAATAATTTGAAGCTTTCTATAAAAAAATACATGAAGTTATACACATAAATATTTAATAAAGAGTGAATTCCTGAGTTCAATAAATTATTGACGAGAAATATGATTATATGTTATGTCTCTATAATAGGGAATAATAATAATTTTATTATTATTATGGTTGATAACATACCTATGTGTAATACTGTGAAGACTGTAGGTAGATCTGTGCAACTTGCGGTTCTAATTATGTATATATTTGTATAGATACCTTACAAATATTATTTTGTATGTTAAACAAATACTGGTCAACCCAAAGACTGGAGCTTTTATTTTATTTATATTGGTTTTGAGCAAAAAAAATACCCCATTTCTCCCATGTTTTTGTAAAGTCATATGATTTTTCAATAGATACTATAAGATAAACAATTGTTTGATCAATTGTTGCAATTTTCTCGTAACTATTATTATTTTTCAGTTCTCTAGAATTTTTAAGATAAGATATTTTTTAAAGAAAAATCTGAAGGTAGTGAATTAGTCAACATAGAAAATGTTAAAATAATTGTAATATGTTCGATGCATTTGAGTTATCGATTTCTACTCAAATAACAAAAATTAATCATTTTGACACATTTTTCTATAAACTATATAATATATGTATTCATTATCAATCACTCAAATCTTTTTGATTTAATAATAATAATACATATTTTCATTATACTATATGAACAATATTATGCACTAGTGTATCAACCCACACAAATATCATTTTTGAGTTATGATTGCAGTCAAAATAAAGATTGCAATATTACAGAAAGCAGCTTATAGTTATAAAAAAATTATTTTAATTATTATTTTACCAAAACTCTTTCGACAAAAAACTATTTTCGATTTGGTTGAATTATTATTAAAAAAATGTTTTTCAGATTTTATTGGAAAATTGTCTAATTAATCATCCAAACACCAAAAAACAAAGTTTCAATAAAAATAAATGTAACCAAATCACAAATGTATGTTTCTTTGTGCGCATCAAAAATGTTAATATTTCGAAATTAATTTAATTTGATACATTAGTACAAAACATAATCCATTTGTGGTATCAAGATAAACATAAACCCAAAATAAAATTCCATTTTACCTATATCAGAAAAATAATAATAAATTTTAAATAAGTTATAGAATTTATAAGATCATAAAAACGAAACAGATTTTTAACCTCCCATTACGTCCACATGTGTAACATAATTAACTGTAAATTCTATTAAAATTATTGTCACGAGTTAATATAATATAATGATCTACCTTCACTGTATTTGATACAGATTATAACCTTAGCTTGAGGTTTTTGACATATGTTTTAGACTTCGAGGTAAATTGGTTCTTCAATAATAACGTTCAATGATACATACATACATACATATATGTCTACATCTAATCAGTCATTCATAAAAAATGCATGTGTATGCACATTTACTTTCGATTTTTAACACTTACTTATATAAAGTAACTGTATTCTTGTATTGGTTTGTTCTTTTATTTAAATTAAGTATGACTTTGGACTATTAAGAATTAAGATCAAAATAAAAAAGCCATTTATAATTTATTGTTGACATAGAAACAGTGCTTAAAATAGAAATTATTACGAACCGGAACGTTTAATTGTTTACACTTTATTCAGAATAAAGCGTAACGCAACGGAAATATGCATATATATGTTTATATAAGGAGTATAAAACAATATGTCACATTTTATTAATTTTTTCATTTCCATAAAACTAGTAGTTAGTGAAAGTGAAAATAGGGTTTCACGCTGAGACGATTTTCAATCTCGTCTAGTACGCAAGACGAGACGAGACTAGGTTTAGATGATTCCCGTCTCAATCTATAGTCTTATACGCGTAACTTAATCCGATAAAAGTCTCGATTTCGTGTAAATTCTTATTTTTTACAAACAAAATTAGTTTTACATTCAAGCAATATTTTTTTAATTTAAACATATTTATTGATAAATATTACTAACGTTATAATTGTAGCTGACAGTCATCAATGAACTCTGAATCAAGTTAAAATAATAATAATTAGTGACAATCATAAACAAATAAAGTTGACATCATCTCGGTCTTATTTCGTCAAAATTCAAGCGATCTCGTTTAGACCTTATCTTGTCGAATTCGAGAAAAGAAAAGACCAGCTTTTTGATCGAGACCACATACATATTGACAATACGAGCCTGTCGGATATAAAATCTGACACCGAGACTTGAATAATGTCAATTATAATTCAAAGATGAGACGAATTTTAATTAAACCTAGTCTCGTGTAAAACTCTAGTTAAAAATTTTCTTTCTTTGCCCTTAAATGAAAATTATTTAACCTCCAAAAAGTATGTTTTTATGATAAAATAATATTTTCTCGTTTAAAATTTTAAGCGATTAATGTGATTATATTTTCATTATAAAGGAACCATTTGACGCAATGTCAGTTAAAAATGCATATACAGGGTGATTGACAACGAATGTAAAAATACTGTGGATCGAGGATGTTATTTAAGCAAAAAACTTCATATAAACACGTGTCCGAAAATTCCTCGTGTGAAAGCCTCCCTAAAGATTATTAATTTTTATTTAATATATATCTGAAGAAACCATTGTCAAGAAGTTATGAAATTTGATAATCTGTTTAATATTTATTAATGTCGATTTTAAGTATCGACTGATAATTATTTAGTACCGGGGTATGAGGTTAATAAAAAACAAAAAAATACAAGATACAAATTATGGGTCCGGTTCCTCCATACACTCCTGGGCTAAACTATTGATACTGAAACTCGATAAAACTTTTGTAATACTAAACCGATTATCAAATTTCGTAACTGTATCAGAATGGGTTCTCTATAGATATGAAATAAAAACTAATCATTTTTAAGGAACTGTAGCTTCCTCAAGAAGAATTTTTACACACATGTTCATAACAATATGAAGTTTTTTGCTTAAAATAACATCTCGATTCACACTTAATTTTTTTTACATTCGTTGTAAATCATCCTGTATAAGAATGTGCACATTTATATATGTATTTCTAATTTGTTAGGAATTCTTCTTATATTTAAATAATAATATACTGATATAAATACATCCTACATATTACCTACTACTACATTTATTTTTATTTATAATAATTTATTTAATATATCCTTTATTAAGTTCCGCGATCCTTGAAACAATCGTGATTCACTCAAGGTCTAAAATATGATTTTTTTTCTATCACCTAATGACAAAAAAGCTCAGGTAAAATAAAATATTTTTTTGCAAAAACTTTAAACTATGAATCGACAAAATTGTGTTGCTAGGTAGGTAGTGCAGTACAATCGAAATAACCTGTAGTATAAATGTGTACGTGATGTTTGGATAATGAATGTATATACATAATTGTTTGATTGCGTGATTTATGTTAGTAACATTGTGACTATATTTCTAAAGAAGAATAATTTATTAACAAACTGACCAAATAATGCGCTCATTTGCTATAACAATGACATAACTCAAGAATTGTTATTTTTGAGTTATTTATACAGGAAACACAATTCGTACATGTACTTTTTACAGCAAGAACGATATATTTGAGCTTCTTTAACTAACTACGATCGAGCATAAATATATTTGAAAATTATCATATAAAGTTATACCAATTCAAAACTTTAAATGTGTCTCCTGAAACATTACAATTTTTGAGTTATTCAATATTGTAGCAAATGAGCGAATTTATTAAATGTACTACATACGTAAGTATAAAGGTACAACAATACAAATACATTTTTCTGTTTGCATTGTACATATTAATACATTTAATATGGAGTAACCAGTCTTTTCCTTATAGGTTCTTGCATGAAAATTAAAATTGAACACGAATTTAGATAAATATAACGATACACAATACCAACCTACTATAGCCCGTTTTCAATAACAATAATTACAACAGTTTAACGCAAACTTTTCGGTAAATATGTATTTGACCAATCAGAACTCTTAACTGACAATTCAAATTACAGCCTCTAAATGGCCGTTAAGGATTTCTCGAAAAATTCAATTGTTTAATATAATATGGACCTTAAATGTAAAGAATACGTGCAGACGCATGTGAAACGCAGGGTTAAGGGCTAATCAACTGGTTCATTTCTATTATGCTGAACAATAACGATTTTTTTTTTTTTTTAATTTAGATCTGTATAAAAAATATTTAAAACTCAGTCCTTCAATAAATGGATATAGGTAAAAATCTAGCGTGGGAAAAAGCCTGAGTTATTAGTCTAACTTGCAGTGATATTTTAACCATCATAAATTTTCTGCGTAAAATAAATTTAAAAATTAATAACAAAATATTTTTAAATATACATTTATTTTCAAATGGCATACATTTTTTAATTTTTATAAATCGATGCTAAAGCCCAGCTCAAATCACTGAACATAATAACGTGAAATTTTATGGGTGTCTTCCTTTTATGACGTAAACAACCATTACGAAGGAATTTTTCGAAATTCAACCTTTTAGAATAGTGTGTTTAATCTTCTTTTTTATTTTAATAAGTGTAACTGCTTATATAAAGGTGAATTTGAAACAAAATACTCTTTTATTAAAATAAAAACAAACGTGTATCAAAATATTTTCAATCCTTAAACATTGTTCCAAAGAGTTTGTTCTCATTCACTCACTAATTAATCAACGCACAGTCCAAACTCATGGACGTAGAAATTTGAAATTATTAATACCCTCTAAGAGGGGATTTTTCGAAATTTATTCTCCAAGAGGATGGAAATGGTGTCAAACTTTTTTTTAATAAGTTTATCTGTGTAACTATAATATCTATTTAAATTTTAAAGATGAACTTATAAATATTAATTTCTATTAAAAAAATAGAGTAAGTATTGCGATTTTTCAAAATTTTATAATAATTTTATAATGCCGCAAATACATTTTTGCAGAGTTGCGAGTTTAGTCATTGAAAGGGTGAAAATTACCAAATAAAAGCTCTCCAATATTTGATATAATATAAGACTACTGTCAAAATTATTTACCCATCTTTTAATGATATTTTTAAATATTAAATAGACAAATACATTTTTCTAGGTCTGCAGTTAGACTTTCTACCTAACAAACAAAGATGATCCATCCAGTGTTCTTAAGGTCATTAAATGTCAAGAGTCGTAAAAACCACAAAACATTAAAAAATAGTGAAATTAAATCAACCTTAGAAGCATATTACAAAAAATACTAAATAAAACATTCAAAATAGGTACCATAATTCTGTTGCAAAAATGAGATGAATAATTTCGGTTCAAGAAACGTTATTGAATTTAACATTGACCTAAATGAAAATACGACCAAAATTAGCGTCTAATTATTTCCTAGATATATTAGAACGTTGACACCACTTATATTTTGTAAGTTAATTTGTTCTGAGAACAAGAACCGTCACTTTCAATGGTATGTGATCCGTGAAATAAAGATTTTCATAATTGAGTATTTTCAGAAAAAAACATTAATTTAATATTAGGTATGGATTTTTTAAGAAAAATGTATGAATATATTTGAGATCGAATACCACAGTATGAGTGTGTAAAAAAACAAATAAATAGTTTATTCAAAACAGGAAACAATCAAACCAATATATAAAATATCCGGTTTTTGGATGATATATATTTTTAATTGATTTAACTATTTATTATTTTAACCTTAAAAATTATGATGACTAATAATTTTAAAAGGTGTCTGGTCACTAGCATTAAAATATATAATACAGGACCGTATTTAGGGTTTAGTTGGAGGAAGTGTAAAGAAATGGTTTCTTGATATTTTTTTATTTTTTAATAAGAAATACAGAGGCTTAAGTAAATGAAGCATGCGGTATATACACTTTTTTAGAAAAACAATAATGAACTTTTAGCAACCACACCCAAGAATAAATTCTTTCGTATTACTTATTATAATACAGTACAAAATATCTACAAATAAATTTCATAATTTTTATTTATTTATAAGATTAAAACAAAATATATTTTATTTGAAAGTACCTACATGAAGCAATTATCAATGTTTTTGTTTCAAAAAACATTATTACAACATTCAAAAAACTCTGAATTCAATGCTGAATACCTACAACACAGTAGACTTAATACATATTTAATTGAATTTATGTATTTATTTAGTTTACCTCTAATTCATGGTCGCAAACTTATACCGTCTGTTCCTTTCTAGTTGACAATTTTTATAATAAATACGTGTCTGGATTTTAGGGTTTAAGCTGTGTCTTCTTGAGGACCGTCTTAAGACATGTATCGTTCTAGGCTGCAAAATTTTGCGCCCTATCCAAAAATGCGTTGCTAAAAATACAAAAAAATATATATATATCTACTCAATAATCAATAAATTGTCAACATTTATTTTCTGCAAATTAATTTTAAAAAATTTGTCATTTATATTTAAAAAAAAAAAGATTCGATAGATACAATGCTTTAATTATTTAGTTTAGTCTGCCCTAATGATGAACGAAAATAATTTTGTATCCTCTTTTATGGGGAAAAGACATTGATTAGCCAGACAAGATTTTTAATTTTTTTTATATTTAAAAAATATAAAATCCTTTAGAAATTTCACCCTCATTTCAACATCCCCGGACGTTTTGCACTATAATGCGGTGTTCACACCAAAGAAAACAAAACAGCAACACGGTGTTTGAAAACACGTCGTATTTAAAAATGCATATAGGCTTTATTGCACTTTTGTCAAAAAGACACGATGTTGCTGTTTTGTTTTTTCGGTCTGAACACGGCATAAGGTTGCAGCTCCATTAGTCCATAATCCATATAGTGATGCCGACATATTTCATAGTCATTACAAAATAGTAAAAAATAATCTTTTCATTTTTTAGGGTTCCGAAGAAACCCTACTAATCTCAGTTTGTCGTCCGTCCGTCCGTCCGTCCTTTTCACTCAAAGCTAAATAGCTCGTAAACTATATAAGCTAGAAACTTGAATTTTTTACTGAACATGTAAAATGACACCCTCTAGTAAAATATGTACAAATTTATTGAATAAATAATTTTTCAAGGGGGGCAATAAGGAGCTAAAGCTAGGTTAAAAAAATATTTTTTTTAAACCAAGGCATGTGGCACGTTAAAATGTATAACCAAACAAGCGGAATTTGACCCTTTTTTTATTTTTTTTCTAAATCAAAAATGGTGCCTGTAGGGGGCTTTAGGGCAAATCCAAAAAAAAAAAACAAAAAAATTGTATACCAAGACGTGTGGCATGTCAAAATGTACATCTCAATTAGTACAATTTGACCATATTTTTTATTTTTTTTCTAACTCAAAAATGGCGCCTGTAAGGGGCTAAAAGCAATATTTTATTCAGTCCCCCCCCCTGTAACTCTGTAACTACCGGCTCAAAAAATCTGAAAATAATTTGGTAACGAGGTTTTGGTAGGACTACCAACTACAAATACTAAAGTCAACAATATAATTTTAAATTTTGGAATAATAGAGAGGGGTGTAAGAGAATTAAAAAAATTTATTTTCATATCTAGGCATGTGGTATGTCAAAATGTACATCTCAATTCATAGAACATGATCATATTTTTTTTTTTTCTAACTTAAAAATGGCGCCTGTAGGGGGCTAAAAGCAGTATTATATTTTGCCCCCCCCCCTAACTCTATAACTACTGGCTCAAAAAATCTGAAAAAAATTTGGTAATGAGGCTTTGGTGGGACTACCAACGACAAATACTAAAGTGAACAATATAATTTTAAATTTTGGAATTATAGGGAGGGGCGTCATAGATTTTTTTATTTTGATAACTAGGCATGTGGTATGTCAAAATATAGATCTCAACTAGTAGAACCTTTAAGTGGTTCAAACATTTCACGTAGTACGTACTTCGGAACCCTTATGGAATAGGTTAGGTTAGGTATATCTTGCCCGAATTATTTATATTTGTTGACATAAATCGCAGACAGATAAACTTTATTCTAACGTGGTGCAAAAAACGATAAAATGTAGTAATAGATTGTAAATTATAACAATATTTATCTTCCCCTTAATTTTGGACAACTGAAATAATATAAATATGTAATGAATTCGGTGAATTTGAAATTATTCAAAACAAAAAACATACATATAAAATTTTTAATAATTATCAAAGTGCCCATAAAATGACTTTGGTGCAGATATGTAAATGTTTATATTTATGGATTAAAAAATTTATTAAAAATATTAACCTCTCCAAAATTACCTTCCTCTCTTAAAGTTTTAATTTTATTGATATGCATATATTATACATATATGTACAACTGATATATTGAATACAGATGATGCAAAATTATGTATTACTGTTACTTTCCATTTCAACTAATCAGAACTTAATGTCGTTCGTTTTGAAATGAATAATTGATTAAATATCTTTTCGGTTCACTGAAGTTACTATTACTGTTAAAATCCTACGATTTTTGTTGCAAAATAACTTACAAGAACATAATATGTGTTTTCATTAAAATGTATTAATTAAATTATTATTTTTTAATTAACACTATGTTTAATCTTAGACTTCTACACTTATCTTGATTAAAATTGCTCTTTTTGAATTTTTAGTTTATTTAATTTAATGAGATGAATGAGTTACACGTGTTCCAATTCAATAACAATGCTATCATCATCAGAGTCTTAAATACAGTCTAACTTAATTCTAAACTCTTACAATAAATTTTTATGATTAGGGGATTCGTATATCTTAAAAAGTGTAAGAATATGGTATTTAACAGTATTAATAATAAATTCTAAAATGTTGTGAAAAGTCAAGGTATGTAAAGTACAAGGTAGCCTCAGTAGCTCGGCGCAAGAGAGGGAAATACGTCATCTGGGGTGCCTAAATGTGGAGAGGGGGAATGATGTGTCTAATCACAACAAATATAGTAGTTGTAACTCGGCGCGAGAAGGAGAAAATACGTCATCTGTGTATTTGCTAACCTTGGTGAAAAGTATAGTATTATATATGTTACAAAAATATACATTTAAGCATTTATTTATACGTGAAATAGAAATAAGTCAGTATTTTAACCCTTAACTGGTATCGTGGGGGCCGGCCTGCTTCCACAGGTCATGTTTGATGTTTTTATAAAAATCTAAGCATTGTGCGCACCCGTCATTTTAAGTAATCTCATTACGTCGCGACTAGCGGCGGGTGACGGACGTTCGATCAGTTTGCTGCTTTAACACCGTCAGGGACGGAGGTACGTGCGTGGTAAGGGCTCGTCGCCCCTCACGATATCAGTTGATTTTTTTTAATTGTTAATTAGAGGCACATAAACATGTTTTTTTTAATAGTTCATATTAGATAAGAAAGAAAAAATATTTTCGTTAAAAACTTTCCTCAAGTTAAGTTTTTGTAAGTACCTAAAATATCCAAAAAATTGTAACTTTATTGGGATCTCTCGTAGAAGATAATTAGGAAAGTAATGGTAAAAGCTAGTTTATTACATAAAATGAGTGTATTATTTACCATTTATAATCCAGTCTCATTATTGAAACTAGCTTGCTTAAAAGTTATTCTTCAATGGGGGCCGCAAGTACCCCACGATACCAGTTACATTTGTAAAATTTGCGATACCAGTTAGGGGTTCATAATAAACCTAATTAAAAATTATGATTTTTAACCTGTTTTTTGCCAATATATCGCGCGCAATCTGTAGATAGATACAGAAATATACCTACTGACATGTTAGGTCTAGATTCCAGATACCGAATTATACACTTTCGATTTGATTTTTATCAGTTCTCACGCTATCTTTGACATTGAGTTAAATTGTAAGTGACAAATAAAATCAATTAATTATTAAATATATGTACATATATTAATTTATTAATTATACATATTTAAAATAAAAAAACATCACTAAATACCTCTAATAAGATAATTTGTATATTACATTCCCGCGAGAAACTAATACAATTATTTCTATAGCTTATTTTTTATGCATATTGACCTCGACCTTCAAAGAGAACTACTCACATTTTCCGCCAAGAAATCAGTTGTAGATGCTGTTACGTTCGCTTAGCCACTCCCAAAATTACTCTATTCAACAACCCTGATTACAAACACGTTGATTCAGCAAACTTTTGTCATGGCTCACTTGATTATTAATCGATTTTAGTTTAATATCACGTAGGCATTTTATATTTATATACATTCTAAACTTTATTTTGCAAACTAAATATATTTTAGCTTGTTAATTCTGATCTGTGAATCTGAGGAGACCTATAAGGAGAAAATAAAATTAGTATGTATTTGGAATATTTAATTGATTTTCGTTCGTATGCAATTGAAATTTTTGTATCGTTAGTATCAGGTTATCCCTTAAGTAATACGGTAAATATTTACTGTAAGATATGTAATAAAGGAATTATTATTACAAAAAACTGGTGTATCGATATTGTTAGTATATGACAAGTGCAGTTTTTTATTCGACTTTAAATAGCCTAGTTACCATTATAAGTTTTCATAAATATAAAAATAAATATTCAAGCGAATATCTGAAACTAAGTAAGTTTATGTGTGTACATTAAAATAAAATAAAGTTTATGGTCACAAACGGAGAACTTTACCCCTAAAAATGAGCCTAATAGTCCAAAAAATGGTTTTTTTAAATTTTATTCCTTCATATCTATAGCGATTTTTGCGTAACTCAAGCGAATTACGTACGAGTATGTGCAGTAAATTGAAAATTTTGAAATTTTCTGCGAGCCTATACGTACATAAAAATATGGATGAAGATTTATTGATGACATCAGTTGAGCGGAATCTCATTACAACTATTAATTATTAAAGAATTAATCATAAAAAAATATAAATTAAGTATAGTATACGTATATAGGGCGTATGGTATAAAAATATTATAAGTAACTAGCTTAGCTAACTTCTATAGGATTAATGTAATTATTTGTGGTTATTATAAATATAATTAAAACTTTATGGTCTTATCTCGCATCGTACCTACTTTTAATAGAAATAATCGTTTATAAACAAGTGAACAATATCGAATAGCGATGGTAAAAAATCAATTTATAATTTAATAAGTATAGGCAACCTAATTATCACGGCAGTAAATTTTTTGTATTATTTTTATGGATGAACCACAGAATAGGATGAACGTGATGAACATTTTTATTAAAACAGTTAGTAAGTACCTAATGAATATAAATTCAATTTTAAAACATTAAAATCGTGTTTCTCGACATGTTCTAAAATTATTTCTATAGGTTCCTAAAAAAATTTTTTTAATTTTTGTGTATTCATAACCTCAATTAATAATTAAAAGTTTTGATATTTTAATTAATAAATATTTTCATTATACTGGTCATATAATCGTATAATAAATCAAAATTAAAAATTTATCAGAATTTATCAAATATGTATTTTATCTTATGTAATAGGGACACTTTAATCATGTATAGTGGCGCCATTGACGGCTATAAGTTAAAAATTATAATGTCTTCTGTACGGTTCGTATCTCTGCTGTTTACTTTGCAATAAAAATATTTGTATTTGTATATAAATAATAGTCCAACGTTTAATACTTACTATTAGTATTTTGCATATCATCTTTTAATCACATGACTATTTAATTTATACTGTTATATTGTTTTCTTCGAAGGATTCACAAATTTATTGACCTCTCCAAAATAATTTAAATTTCATAACGTCAATGACATTACTGACATTCATTTTTAATCTGTGATTTTCTCTCTCTTTTTATATCAA
This sequence comes from Sialis fuliginosa, assembly GCA_961205875.1. Taxonomy (NCBI): domain Eukaryota; kingdom Metazoa; phylum Arthropoda; class Insecta; order Megaloptera; family Sialidae; genus Sialis; species Sialis fuliginosa. The sequence goes on from OY540812.1 coordinate 18,341,122, forward strand.
GGAAAATTAAATGCATATTTCGATTTCTTCGCGTGCATATTGTATGTTAACGTGTGAAACTTGTGGCACGTAGAGTTCATAATTTCTTCCAACGTCTGTCATTGAAAAAGTTTTTAAGATGAACGAAAGCTCAAAATAAATGTGTTTTTGTAATTTTGTACTTTAAATGTTATCTTATCACCTGCATATTAAGGTTAAAGGTTAATGGAATAAGGCAAAATGGCATCTTTAAAATTAAGTGTACAAGATAAAAAGGATTTGGATAAATTTACGAAGTTTTTGGCTTTAAAAGCCGCTCAGATTATTGTTCAGTCCAGACTGGGTGATAAAATATCCACTCAAAGTAAACCATACACTTCGGGTACAGATTGGGTAAGTCATATTATTATCGTAAACATAATCAAAGAGGTCATTTGATATACATCGAATACAATTGAAAGGTATTAGAGTATTAATTAATAAAAATACAATTTAATATGATATGCATATAATTACTAATTTGTATAACTGTAAGATAGAAATGTCATAAATATGTATAATAATCTTGACATATTTGTTTATAATTCTTTCCATATGTATTAGACGACAGTAAAAAGACCTTGATAGAAATTTAATTTCACTCAGAATCAGTTTAAAGGTTATGATATATTATACTAATTGGAACTAATAATTTTGTGTTTATAACTCTGAATATTCAAGTAAAATATTTTTTTTTAAATTTATCTATTTAAAAAATAAGTCTATATATAAATATAACTGTTATGTTTATGAGTGATAATAAATAGAATAAACAAAATAAATTAGATCAACAAATGAACAAAATAATTGGAATAAGTATACTGTATACATACTTCTATTTACTTAAACCATATAACATGATATTACAAATTATAAACCTTTTTGTCAATTTTATTTGGCTAGTCAAGTTATATCGTATAATTCATATGACCTTTTTTTATAAAATAAACATTTAGATATTATAAATTTATACTATTTTGCTTATAGTTTAATTTAGCAGTTCAAGATTTGCCCGACGTTGTAGCCGAAGCAAAGCAAGCAATATGTTCCGAAGTCGGTACAACACGATTACCAGTATGCGTAGAGATATCTCTACGTACGGCAGAAGGTGACACAATGATACTAGAAACATGGTGCCTTAGTTCAATGCCTGAACAATGTGATCCCACAATTAGAGTCACATACACTGTGTATAACCGTATGGGAATTCTTTTAAAATCCCTCGTATCAGTTACTAGGGTTACGCCTGCTTACAAATTGTCCAGACGCCAGAGCCCCGATTCTTATGTTATATGCTATAGGATTTATATGGGAGAACCACAGTTGCATAATTTAGGTGATGGTTATAAACAAGTCAGAGTTGGGCAGTTATGCACACCCATTGGAACTTTACACTTATCTGTTGCATATAGAACAAAAATGACTATATCTCCAACGCAAGTGGGAAAGGATAGTTCGATGATGGTCAAAAGTGATCATTTTAATCCAGAGACTGATACAAAACAGCTTATTAAAAAGAACGAGTAAGTTATTTTAATATTTATTGTTTATTTATTCATTTACTCTATTCATTTAATTATTTATCAATGCAATTAACACTTAAAATCTTTGAGACATACATTTTCTCATTTGTAAATATTTAATGAATCTACTGATGAGATAGTGAATGTTTTATTTTTATTATTTGTATCAAAAATATTTCTATTGCAGCAACAACTTATTGTGTTTGTCTATACACTACAATATCCAATCTATAGTTAATGAATAAATCTAAAATTTTACCACTAGCAATTTTAGTGAAAAAACCAAACATTTATATTTAATTGTCATTTAATTTGAGTCTCTTTTATGTATCATCATTTTCAAAGCAGTTATCTTTTTTTTAAAGATATTTTATATAGGACAGGATGTGATAATATTTTCAAATAATCTTTTACAATTATTGATAAAATATATGAATATGTTACAAATAATAATGTAATAGAGTTGAATTCAATTAATGTGACACCAGTTTGAACGTCATCTTGGTTATCACATCAATATTAAATCAATTAAAAAAGATCACTCTAATGATAATGTTTTTGCCTCACAATCAGTTGCAATGTACATATCATATTAAAAATTCTTTTAAATTTCACATTTATGTTATTGACATTGAGAATGGGAAACCCCAAACAAACATGACCATTTGATAGATACACAGAACATTAAATATAGATATGATAAATTTGAAAATGTGTTTGTAAACACATTTTACAATGGATAAAAAACATAGTGCTTATAATTGATAAAATTATTGGAAAAAGAGGAAACAGGAAAAAATGTGATTTTGTTCATGAATTTAATTTATCTAATTCAACAATAATTGTAATAGTTTTAATGTGAAAGCAATAAAATAAATTATACCAACTCATCTCGCTTAGTGTCACTCAATTATAACATCAAGAATATAGCAGTCCTTTTATGATACAACTGAGTTCTATTATATTATAATCATTCATTTTCAAATGTTCAATAGAAATAATATCCAATAATACAAAAGAAGACAAGTTTTATGACGTAAATAAAATTATTTTTTAATTAGAAGTTAATGTTTTTCTGAACAGAATTATGTCATGAAGTGCATTAAAAAATTTCTTAATTTTCATATTTGTGATTAGTCATTCGTTACTCATAACAATTATTATCAGTTTATAAACATTTATCCCAAAGTACATTGACCATTATAGAATTTATAAATTGATTAACAGTGTTTTTTCAGAACATTTGTATACATATGTAATACATTAATTATAGAATGACAAATTGAAATTTATGACTGGCATTTTGATCTATTTAAATTTTATAGGATTTGTAATTAAGTATTTAATTGGATACAAAATGAATAATTTTCAGGGAACAATATGAAGATATGATAAATAGACCCTTGAAGAAAGGAGCGTTTGTTGATCCTGAAAAAATTAATTATCCTGAAATCATTCCTAAGCCATTTCAAAAACTTTGGGAAAAGCCAAAAATCAAAGAATCAACTATACAAGTAGAAAGTTCTCAAATGTCTCCAAAACCTGTTTCGTTAATAGGAAAGAAGAAAAAGGAAAGTGTATTCAAGGAGATAAGACCTTTGGTATATATTTTATTATATTTTATTCTAGTTATTAATGTAGAAAAGTATTATTTTTTTATATATATGAAAGCTTGTATAATTATTGACTAATTACGTATATGATTAATTAACACTTAAAGTATTATTCTTAATTCTTATAATATGTTTACTTAACACTATATCTATATTTTTTTTAATATCATTGAACCGTATTTATACATAATAGTTTCTTGTTAACATTTTTCATTTATTAATAATTATTATTAGTGAAAAAATATACTGGATGAATAAATATTATAAATCTCTTAAATTACTTTATAGTAATTTTAAATTGTTTATAATATAATATAGTATTACCTATCCAAATTTCAAATTATTTTAATGAATCGGTTAGTAGTTACAGTCCTACAAGTAAAGTACACTTATCCCTCGATATATGTGGTGCTTTTTTTTTTAAATATGAACTCCAAATCAAACATATTTGGTATCACACATGTAGCGTGTGATGTACAAATGCATAAGTCAATGGCATACTCCCACTTCCTGCACTTGACTTAGATCTAGATTTACGTGATATTTCCTGGAACCTATCTACCATGTAAATCATATGCAAAATCAACTGACCAGTTTGCAGTGAATATTGGTTACACAGCACTCTCATTTGTTTATTATAATATTATAATATGTCGTTTTTTCCATTTATCAAACAGACAAACATACACATTTGTTAGGCAGTGAAATACTTGCAGTCATTCTATACATATTTGCAAGCCTTTTTTTTTTTAAATAGGTGCCGGAACTCACTTCTTGTCAAGCTTTTTTATAAACAAAATTGTATTCAAATATCATTTAAATTAAATTTAATGCAGTTTTTCCTATTTTATGAAAAAAGGTGTGTAATGTTCCACCATGTTACATAACAAAAAAAGCCCTGCATATTTGTATAGTTTGTAACATAAAGTTGACCAGTCTAAGTATTGTAATTATATTATTGGACCGGTTATCTTTCATGTTAACAACTCTACGATTTAATTATATTAAAAATTGCAACACAAGTGAATTTTTAGACAAAAAAATTTTGTCGCATATTTAAAAAAAATTTTAATGTGTTAAATTTTATATAATATTGAGTATATCAGGTGTTTAAAAAAATTACCCATTAAGAATTTTTATTTTAAAAAGTAAGGTATTTACAGAAAATCTTTTTAATCAAAATCACCAGTCACTTGATTTTTTATTTACCAAATTATAGGAAATAAAAAAATTGATGTATTATTATTTCAGACAATTCCGTTTGCGGACCCAGAATGCAACACGTGGACACAAGTTTCTCATTTATATTGGTATTTTAAAGATGCACCAAGTCTCGAATCTTTAGAAAACGGCCCAACAATAGGAGAACAAGATATTCCTGGACAGCTTGCTGAGTTTCAAAAAAGAGCAAATGATTATAATTCATTTGTTAAACAGTTATTAAAAACCTCGAAAGATGAAGAGAGTGAGGAAGATGATGATAAGAAAAAAGGTAAATCAAAAAAAGAGAAAAGGAAAAAGAATTTGTTTTCTGTAGGTCAAGAAGGTATTGACGTAAGATCTGAAAGTTGTTTACGAGAGCAACGTGATAGTGATAATAAAAATCTTGATAATTATCAGGGGGATTCTGAAAATAATAATACTGGAGAAAATGATGATAATTAAAAAAATAGACTGATAGCTGGTTTTATCAGTAAACTGAATTTTAATCATTGTATTTGTGATGAATTTTTCTTGACCTGATACGTAATCTATACTAATATATTAAAGAGAGAAAGTTTGTGTGTGTTTTGGTTTGTCCAAGGTAATCTCAAAAACTACTTGACAGATTTTGATGAAATCTGCATCAACATATTCCTTGAAATCTCAGAAGTACTCATGGGCGTAGCCAGGATTTTGTTCAGGGGGGGGCAAAATTTTTTTTTTGAAACCGATTGGTCGGCGTGTTTTGCCTAGGACCCCGAGGTAATGAGAAAGGGGTGAGCAAAAAAAGCTCTCACATTATTATGGTAACCTTACCTAAAAAGTTTTATAAAAAAATTTTTTAATAAAAATATTTTCAATGGGCCTCAAATTTTTGGCGTCTGGGACCTCAAAATGTGTAAGGACGGCTCTGATAAATGGCCATTAATGTAAACAAAATTTGGTAAATCCTTTTTTTCTTAAATTAAATTCTATCGTTTCGTTGCAACATGGAACTTTGGCTCGTGAAAATCCGTGATTTTCATTAACTTAATAAATAAATTTTTTGGTGTGTTTTTGATTATTATCGAGGAATTGTAAAAGAGCTATGAAAAAATTAACATTTTCATTATTTATTATATCTCTAGATAGGTGCGCAAAAAGTAACAATGAAAAGTCATTATTTTTTTCATTTCTTCTTTTATTTTCGCAACATTTTTTTCAATCAATTAAATTATATGTATGTGAATATATTTTTGAAGACAAAATCCTCTACAAAAATGTACTCTACGTTGCTATTTTGGTGTTTTTTTTTATTTATAATTTTTTTATTTAATGTAAAAAATCGATCAAATTTGAATTGATAATATACATATATAGTTGAAATATCAAAAGAACTTATTTTTTTTGTATAAAAACGATAAAAAGGCAATGACATGAATAGTTTACCCGCTATAACAAGAGATTGCAATAAAAAACAATGATATTTAAATTTTCGAATCTAAAAATGTCAATATTTAGCCAATGAACTGATTCATTTGTTACTCTTAGTTCACGAGCTAGGGGGAGGGGTAAGCGTCCCCGCTTGCCCATGCTTTTGTGGGTAGTTATTTTAACACAAAACACAGTTTTCACTGTTGCCAACACTGCGACCTTTTCCTTTAGGTGTTTTTATTTTATTTTTAATTTTCCCTGATATTTTAGTTTACATTTAAAAATAAAAGATTGTGATTAAAAAAAACTTTGATATTTGATTTTCTGGATCCAAAATATAAATTTACGTTCAAAAATCCAATGGACATCATAGAAGTCTAGAAATATCCCTGTTTGGACAATAATACTGATTTACTTATTACTTTTGTCGACAAGCTAGGGGGGGGCAAGCGCCCCCCCCCCCTGCCCCACCCTGGCTACGCCCATGGAAGTACTATAGGGTACATATCATCACGCTATGACTTAAAAGAGCTGAGCAGTAAACAAACTAGCTGCGAAAATAAAAAAAAAGTATGCAGACCATTTAACCAGTATGTTGGCCTAAACTATAAGTGATACATCAGAAGTTAAAATACTTTAAATTTCCGGGTTGTTATACCGTGGTCGATGTAATGTTTACTGGCGATATCTTCAGTAGTGTCCTAGGAATAGTCTACATATAGACTACAGTAATCATAACTATTCCAGAGGACACTATTGATGATGCTGCCTGTAAAAACAACCTGGAAATTTGAAATATTTTAACTAGAAACGCTGACTGTGAAAGCCTAAATACAACTGATACACCGGAAGTTTACTAGAGTGAAGCCGCAGGAAACTGCTAACGATTTATAAAGAAATGTTGTTTTTAATATTTAAAATTTATTTTGACAGTTTTATTGAGTAATTTATAAATATGTTCCTTTTTACCTATTTAACAATTTTTATTTGAAGGATTGTAAAGTTATGTCATTAAATTCTACATGTCATTATAATAAATAATATTCAAGGTCACTGTATGTCATATGCACCAGTACATTTGAAAAACAATATAAAAAATAAAATAAAAAGCTTTTATGGATGACTGTCATTTAAAAGATTAGTTGGTTTTATTATTTAATACCTCTTATTACTTATTTTCAATATAAAAAAATATATTTATTATTTTGCTGATAACTTCTAAGGTCATTGTAATATGCAGGGGCAGACTAGATAATTGTATTATACGGCACTTTAGGCTGTAGCGTAAAACTTCTCGTATAGGCAGTATTTACTGAAAGTTAAAAACTCAACCACAGTCTCACTCTTGACGACCATATTAAAATGCAGATCGCGCTGTCCAATTCTTCATGTCTGCAAACAATACACAAAAGAACAAATATGACATTAGAGAATTTCTGACATTGGCAAAACATAATCAAACTAACCCATTTTGGTAAACAATCTAATGTCCGGTATCATAAAGGACCTAACAAATTTGTTAGCTAACAAACACTTTCAACTGAGACATCAAACTTATATGACAGTTCTTTTGGAGTTTGTTGATGACTTTGACAAGTTTCGCGCACGCGTTGAAGGTAAATACAAACGGTATTAAAACAGTGGTGATGTTATGAAAATTATTTTGTACGGTCAAAGATGCCAACTGTGTTACAATTAGTTGAAGTGTCACTGCTCTAAATTCCATAACTAATCCATAGATACTAGTACAGTATTAATACCCCATTTGAATGTAATTGCTAGCTAACAAATTTTGTTAGGTCCATTATAATACCGGGCATAACAATCTATAAACTTATATTGTTTACGTTATATAATAAATAATATACTAACTTTCTTTATAAAATTCTACAAATAGTATTTACTATTTAACATGATGTATTAACACAATATTTTAATTTTTTGACTTACAAATATGATGATTAAAAATTCAGAAGATGAAGAAAATTTTAAATAACATTTTTAAACAAAAGTCTGATATATTACAATGCTAATATTATGGCAGCAATAATTACTTTCCCTCTGTTTTATAAAAATATAGACTTTTGTTTAAATATATTTGCTTCGAATTAGAAAATTTTACCAATATCAAAAAGTAGGTAGGGCCATTTACACATTAATTTTGTCTGATAAAAAAGTTTTTTAGATCTCTGTATTCTAAAAATATTTAATTTAATTAATAGGGTAAACAGAGGAATTCTGATCTGGTTTAAAAGTATTTTCAAATATTTGCTGTAACAACTTTGACAATTCGAAACCTTGGCAAATAACACAGCATTGAAACATTGCTGCATCAACCTTGAAAATTCAAATCGTATAAATCAATGAACCTGACACTTTAGACAGCATTTTGATGCTGGCTAAATCTTTATGATAAATGTGTCAATGGATTCCTTGAAATCTGTAGATTAAAATAAATCCGCTCACAGAAGAAAATAAATTCTTAATTGCTTTTAAAATTCTGATTTCTTTCAAAGTGCATGTGGCTGTAATATTGCCCGTTGAATAAAATAATAAACATGTATATGTATCAAACTAGTCATTAAAACTGCCTTAATTTTATAAATATATATAATATATAACTAATAAATAACTTGAAAAATAAAAATATTATTTTTACTGTATTTGTATCTTTGAATGAATCAATTGAAATGTTTAATTCAATAAATAATTTATCTTTGTCAGTAATTTACAAATCTGTCAAATGATCCTAGATTTGTGAAATAACACCAAGTAAGAATACCTCTGCTTACCCTATTACTATTTATATTTAGATATGCAGAAATGTATATTGTATGTTGCTCATATATTTTTAAGAATATGATTTATTGTATCAAATATATTTGGCGAATATAAAAATACTAAATATAAAAAATACCATTGCTGGATTGCCTCAAGAAAAAAATATGGATGATTAGTTAATTGTTTGATTAACCCCTTAACGCCCAGTCTCGAGCTCAGCTCGGGCATACCAAACTGACGAAAATGACCAGACCCGAGCTCAGGATGTTGTCTACTACTTATCTTATACATAGAATTGGTATGTATGTTTCTCTTTGATAACCAGTGGTTATAGCAAGACAAGTAGTAAAAAATCCTCTAATTAATTGGCCATTCGTAACCGGTTTAAACAGATATTTAATGGAGAATTACTCTTTATTCTACATTAACTCTCTTATCGGCATTTGTGCATTCCAGCCCATATCTGCTTGTTTATAAGATGATGCCTAAGCAATTTTTCTCCCCAAAACATTTACCTTATATGCAAACAAATAGAAATAATTTTATATGGTCCTAGATAACGAATGGAAATTTAGGAAAATAATTTTAGATAAATAAGTATCTTTTCTATTGGCTTGAGTATTTTGGTATTGGTTTGTTGCGAAGGAAGGAGTACAAAATACAGGTTATATCTGTGTCCATAATATTTACAACAGGCTGCTTTTAGTGTATAGAAAAACAGGATTGCAATTTCAGTTGTTTTTAACATTTCATGATTTAAATAAAATGATTTTGCTGAAATTTGTATATATTGATTTTTGTCTTCTAATTACAAATGTTGAAATAATGTTCTTTATAGAAAATGTTGATAAATATAAGTAATAGTGGGACATTTTTGTGAACATGAGGTTGCATTAGCTTTTGGTTAATGCTATCTGCAAGGTGTCAAATCGTTATGATAAGTTGATATTCGTGTAGTATATTGAGGATTAATGTTTAAGTAAAAAAATTTTTTTTTATATAATTTTTTTTTACATACATATAAAATTTACATACAAAAATGAATGAGCAAAACACGGAGTGAAGGATTTTACTAAATATTTGACTGACATTTACATTTTTTTCAAAATAAAAAATGATTGCCGTGTGCAACTGTGGTTTTTGAAGAATCCAAATAGTTAATTGCTAGCAGATAGCATTAGCCAATATCTAATTAGCTTTTGCTCTGGAGCAAATTCTTTATAATACCAGGCATTAGTTTCATATGAAACCCTAATAGTGAGAAACGTCTGCTGTTCCACATGGTCAAAATTGAGAATAGGTGTTTGATTGATGCTATATCTTATGTCTTAGAGGCAAAAATGTCTCATTGCAATTAACATGTTATTTTAGTTAAACCACCTTTTTTAAATAAATAAATTTTGATGTATCATCTTTAATTTGAATTTAGTGGAATCATTTTGGAAAAGTTCCTTGTTATGTTGAACATGTTAATTACATCGTGATATTTGATATTATTCAGAGATCTATAAGTATTTGAAATTGCAATCCTAAAAATTAGGTGTATTTATTTATTTAACATATTATATATTCATTTCAATAATATTAGGTACATTGTTTTATTGGCAAATGAGATTTTATTGAAAATTATATGCAATATTTATTTTTAATTCTTTGTTTTGTTATATTATGTAAATAACATATTGTTTTTTAATGTAAAATTTTTTGTAAATATGTACTTATTGCTTGTTTCAATAAATGCAAAATGTTTTCAATTCTATATTTTATTTATAGTACAGTCAAAGCGTCATTTAACCGTGCATTTTGGGTATGATTAGATGTTTTCGTAGGGGGGTCGGTCGTGAGTCTAACACTGAGTTTTCGGGATTGTGAACTATGCCTTTTTGGCGTAATTTTGATAATAAGGGTGCAATTAGTTTTCTTGCTTACCTCCGTAACTGTAAGTGTGACAAAAATTTTGTAAAGAGCATTTTTGTAGGTATATCGATTCTCTGTAATGTTATGAGCAAAAATCAATGAAAAAATAAGAAAATGGTAGCACTTTAACGTTATTGTCACAAAAATATCACAATAAAGTTTTAAGCGCTGTTGTTTTTCAAATAATTGAATAATTTATAATTTTTTTTTTGGAACTAATACAAACATTTGTGCAAAAATAAATTGCTGCCCACCCAAAATGCATGGTTGCCCTATATTTTACGATGCTTTGACTGTACTATACCCTTTACTGGTATATGATCAGAAATTATTCCTGGTATTAGTATAAATATAAAGTAATTGTACAAAATCAGTGAGATTGCAAACACTTTGAACAGAGTATTAATTCCATAATATTCTATGAATTTATTTCGAAATTTTAAACAGTAGTACTTCAATTTACTAAAATACAATTGGTTGTCTAACTGTAATTTTTAATAAATGTCACCATTGTTTTAATACCGTTGATACCCTTATTTAAAGTATAAAGTTAATTAACAAATTTTATTCAATCTATAAAATCAGACATGTAGAATATCGTTAGTTATCAATATGTTGTTGATTAGTTTCCATTATACACAATAGATGGCTCTGCGCGCCATTTTGTTTTTAATTGTTGAAAATATAAAATCTTTCACAAATAGTGATTTAAAAAAATGTGTGATTTACATAAACTATCAATAAGAACAATCTTCAAAATATGAAATCATAAAAATAGGGGATCGTTTACGATAGTTGAATCGAATAAAAACGAAATTAACCTTCGTGTAACAATAAAAGTCTATTGACACTAAAGTCTTTGTTATCTCGTGTCATTTTCAAACCCCTGGGGCTGATCTTGGGTGCGAAATCAATTTTCATCATTTCGCTGATCTTTTGTGTCACTGTATATCAATTGTCCTCTTTCTTACACTCTCTTTCGCTTTTCGAAGGACGATCTTTGTATAATGAATATTTTCTTCTTTTAAAAAAGATTGAAGGACCTCCTCAGTATTCATGACAGCTGTATTCGAATATAAAAAAATGCAAATTTAGTTTACGTTTCTGGTATACACTTAGGTATATATGTAATGTATAAATAAAATTGTTACGATTTAAATTTTCTTTAGGTATATGTATATGTTCAATTTATTTATATAAAGAATTGATGGTATTTTTTATAAATTACAATATTTTTCTATTAATTTAGATACACACGCGCAATTTGTTTTGTTTTTTTAATCTTCAAGATTCATTAATTTTGTAATGAGACGTAATATGTATGTACATATATAATTTGAAACCCTTCCCGTCAAAAAAACATTTTATAACTTTTATATTTGTGTAGTGGGTTCACATATAATTCAGATACATATACGAGTATAAATATACTGTTATGTGTTGAGATTAAAGAACAAAGAAGCAGCATGTTCATGGACCACTGTCGAATACATATCGAGAAAATTTCAACAGAAAAGCTAGGAGCATAAAATAACTCTTTTGTCTACTTCCTCTTCCGCATACGTCGTTGCCCCTGTTTTTTGGCTGACTTCCAAAATCCTTGAAATATTAATTTTGAACTCTTGAGCCTGATGTTTAGCAGAGACGTACATGAAAATCTCTAACGAAATTTAGCAATCTTTATTTAGATTGACAACAAATAATATTCAAACTGAAACATATGTTGGCTTTGGCTGTGACTGTTACCATTCGGCAATGTGATTAAATAAATAATTTACCAAAATGGCCGCAACTAACAGCTGATCGATAACCTCTGAATAAATAATTACGCTTGGTTTTGCATTTTATGGTAGTTCCATTAGCTGATTCGGTTATGTTTATTTGTTTTTGCATTCTTAACATGCATACGAATAAAATTAATATTTCCTGGTTTTTGAAATGGTCACAATACGAAGAAGGAAGACAATTCCTTTGACCTGATCAATACAGCTTTTAAAATAGGTCGGGGCCATTCGGGCGGTTCTGTGCGCCTCTCGTTGCTATGACGACGGTCACGCCGCCGTCTCTCCCCTCACCTTACCGCGGACACCAAGCAAACAGGGTATTCGCGAAAACATCAAACGTAACCCTGGTGGCCAACAAACACACTACCGTGTTACTATAAATGTGTCAAATGATAATTTTAACAATAAAAGTATATTTTTCATGAATAAGTTTTATTTTTAATAAACATATACTTAAATAATACATAATAAAACTTGAATTTTGCAACAGTCATTATAATGCCAAGAAATTTTTCATATGGGATTATTAATTTGCTTTTCACCAAACTCCCGAGAAGTTATCACATGTTATGTGAGAAAATTTTAAACTGGAACTTGATTCCACCTCTGGCTATGCCTGATATAAATATTTTAAAATTAGATTTTTGTTTTCAAAGATCAATATCCGTTTTTAAATATTTTGAACCTCAATGGCATCTTTCAACCAATTGCATTTTAGATTATAGCAATAAAAAATGCCCTATTTACATTTTTTATAAAAAGAAACATGACTTTTTAACTAAAATAAAATTATTTATATTACTATAAATGCATGCGAATAAAAAAAAAACTTGTTTAACTATAGTTCTGTCTATTTAAAAATTATATGTTAAATGTGCATAGAATTAAAAAAAAACATAAAATAGCCAGGAAGTAAATGTTCGTGACTAGGTTGTTATTAACAGTCATTGTTTTTATACAGGCATATTATATTTTAAATATTTAATTAACTCAATAATAATTCAACATTTATTACTAAACTATCATTTTATAGCAATACATTTAATACACGGTTTTTTATTTATTTATTATTTAATAACTGCATACATATTTTTATATCTGCGAATATATTTTTATAAATTTTTCATTTTGTTCTGTCCTGACTGTATGTTATATTACATCTATTTCAAAGAAAATGTCATTTATAAATACCAATACCCTGAATTTTTCAAATTAGAATCGTATGTAATTATAAGTATGTAAAGATGAAAATATATAACGAATGAGACACATTTATATTCATAAAAGTATTTGTCATATTCATCGCATTTTTCAGCCAGTAAATTGTAATTATTTTGTCTAATGTATTATGAATTATTATAATATTAGTGGATTTTTTTTCTATTTGATGGATAGATAATTAAACAGATAATTTATGAAAGATGTACAGTCAAACCTGAGTAAGAGAGAACTGGGTAAGCGAGAAAACTCTATAAGTGAGAATAATTCTCAGGTCCCGTACTTTGACCTCTATAAGTGAGAAACAAAAACCTGCATAAGCGACAGTCGTTTTTCCCACTCTGACCTCTATAACTGAGAGCCTCTTTTGCATGTACCTCTATAAGCGACAATTTAACTATGTATGACTCATTCTTTTTTTTCAGGAACTTTGTGTGTTTTTGTTTTCTTATGGTTCGAAGAAATAATATTTAACTGTATTAACTTACTTGTCATGTTTATTACAGTTGATAAATATCATTTGCAACGATCAGTTCTCTTATAGCAACTTATAATGCCTAAACGAAAAATCAACGTGTTGTCGTTAAGTGATAAACTTAAAATTATAAATGCATTTGAATCGGGTAAATCAAGGTGTGAAATACGGAGTGAATTTGGATTACCCGAATCAAGCTATTATAAAATTATAAAATTTAAAGATTCAATAAAGTCCCAGTGCTCCGAGGGACACGGAAACATCAAGCGAATCCGGCTTTCTGAGTTTCCCGACGTTGAAAAATGTCTTCTTGAGTGGATCAAACAGACTCTCGATAAAAACATTCCCATAGATGGGCCACTGTTAAAACAAAAATCGCAAGACTTTGCCTTAAAATTGGGAGTTGAAAACTTTTCAGCCAGTAATGGCTGGTTAGAGGGTTTTAAAAAACGGAACGACATATCGTTTAAGAAAGTAGCTGGAGAAAGTAAATCAGTGGATCTAGGAGTGTGTAGCCAATGGACAAAAGATTTACCAAATCTTTTAGAAGGATATGATAAACCTCTGTAAGTGAGACAAACTTCTCCTGTACCTCTATAAGCTAGAAACTCGCATTAGTGAGAAACCTCTATAAGCGAGAAAAAATCACGGTCCCTTGAACTCTCTCTTAACCAGGTTTGACTGTATATTAAATACCATATTATGTGTAAATAAGTTAGATATAAAAATATTTTTTCATCAAATAAGCGCCTATAGAATCTCTACCTAGTTATACTGGAGTAACGCTTCCCATCCATTCCAAAAAACCTAAAATTACTTTAAAAAAATAATATTTGTAGTCATTTTTCTAAATCACTCCATTGTATTAATTTGAAGTCTCAGACGATTGTGGTAACACATGACGTCATGTCGGTGTGTAATTATGATAAACAAAAGGTTTTCTATGACACATACTTTTTCTTGAACTAGTTCATTTCTCAAGATAACTTAAACCAGTGTATTAGTATAGTAAAATAAAATATAATTAAAAAACTATTGCATAAGCAAATTATTGTTAACAATAAAACAATGCTTCTTTTCTAAAAAAATAAAATATACAGGTTGTCCAAGATAAGCGTGAAATGCATGGGGATTTCCTAAACGGTAAGAGATATATGTAGATTCGGTTAAATGAGATTAATTATTTATAAGAATAGAATGAGTATTATTAAATAAAAAAATATTAATAATTGTATGTGGTTTAGACGGTATTCCCAAAAATCTGAAAATTCTTTAAATGGCTATAACTGTATTGTCAAAGTAGATAGGTACTTTTTGTTTGCGGTTTCTTAAAGCACTTTTTGTGTAGAATTGATTGGCGTATTTAGAATTTTTATATCATTTTTAGTTTCCAAGCTACAAGCCCTAACTTTAGTTTTTTTATGGGCCACTACGTTGGCTAAGTATTTTTTAGAAACATTTAAGTAGGGAATGAAAAACAAAAATTGTTAAATAAAAATCACAATAACAACAATCAAAATGATAAATTAATATTTGAAAACAATAAACTATTACAAAATAAATGACATATCGTTGCAAAGTACCTAAAGTAAAAAACACGTTCAAATATGCTATAGCCAACGTAGTGGTCCATAAGAAAAACTAAAGTTAGGGCTTGTAACTCGGAAACTAAAAGTGATATAAAAATTCTAAATACACTAATCAATTCTACACAAAAAGTGCTTTAAGAAACTGCCATTTAAAGAATTTCCGAATTTCCAGATTTTTTGGTATACCGCCTAAACCATATACAATTATTAAAATGTTTTGATGTAGTAATACTCACTCCTTACTTACAAATAATTCATCTCATTTAACCGAATCTATATCTCATACCGTTTAGGAAATTCCCATGCATTTCACAAATTTCACACTTATCTTGGATACGCTGTAGATAATAAAAATAAAAGTAGGTTATATCTGTGACATATGTATAGCTACACATAAATTTTAAGTTGATTTGGTATAAGTTAAATCATACAACAAACGCAAACCAAAGTTAGCTATTCAGTAGCGAAAATAGGAGCCTCGGAGGTTTTGGGTTTCAGACCGAGCAAGGCACATTTTACAATATTGCATGTAGACGGTTGGATTTAGTAAAAAAAGAACTTCTCGGTGTAGTAGAACCCCAAAAAATAATTTTCAGTGTGTGGGAGGGTGGTATTATTATATAAATAATTGTGGAATGATGAATACACATTTTAATAAGATAATAAGAAAAATTCTTTATACCTTAGACATTTTTATGTGCATCATTTGCCTCTTCCAAATAGTTCTTTAATTGCCATAAAAGGCGTGCGAATTTCAAAGGTTGAAGAAATTTTTCTATAAAAAAATGTTCAAAAAAGTAAATTAAGGTGATTATAAACATAGGTATGTATGTTGTAAATTCAGATTCCGAACAGATCTTTCACATACTTACGTTACATTATTGATTTTATATAACATATAGGTCAAAATTTAACGTGATACTTAATAACCAAACAGGATTATAAAAAAGATATGTATTCCTTAAATCGATGGTGCGTGTTCCATGCTATCACATGATATTATAGAGATATCAGAACTAAATAGGTATATGTGTTCTGTGACTCGGCGTTATTTTATATCAGTTCGATATGATTAGCTGTAGAACAATGGTTTCTTATGAATTACCGAATCTCACCGATGTTAGTCTATCTGAGGTTAAAAATTCTATAGGTAACAATTGTTTCATTGTTAAATATTAATCTGATTATAAATGAGGAGCGGTTAAAACTCTAAACATATTTTTGTATATTTTTACTCGTATACGGCAAGCCTTGTGTGTCATACCATATTTTTTGAAAAATCAAAATTGCCATATTATTATAGATAAAAAATTTTTTTCATCAAAACTCTTCATGATGGGTATAGTCGCGTCAACGAAGCATTTTGGCTCGAAGTCCTCAAGAACAGCTCCGATTTTGAAGATTTTTTTTTTTTAGTTTTGTTTTTTTATATTATTTAAAATCAGAAACCTTTTGGAGCGGGGACCCCCGGGAAATACACACAAAAAAATAAAAACAAAAAACTTGACAACCGCTTATGTTTAAATCATCGATGCAGCGAAAACGATGTGAACTAGAGCAAAACTGAATAGAACCCATTTGATAGAGAATGAAATTTCCTATAAAAAATAATAAAATTCATATCTCAAAAGTTAATAGTTTTTGAGTGGTGGTCGTCGAAAATCTCATGACTAAAATGTAATTTTTGAAAAATGTCGCTTTATTCCCGATCAGCTGTAAAAAAGAATATTGCTATTTAACGATTAATAAAAAATTTCAAAAAATTCACTGTTTAACTAGATACTATAGGAAAGTTATTTATGGGTTCAAAAATGGTTTCCACTTTGAATTGTAACTATAGGAGCTACATCAAGAGATTTTTTTTTGTAATTTTTTGGTATTACGTATTTTAGAAACTATCTAACGTAGAATAAAAAAATATAATACATTTTATAGGTGATTTTATTCTCTGTCAATTGAATCTCTTGATATGCAGTTGAAAGTATAACCGTTTGCCCACAATGTTTAAATAAACACAAAATAATGAATTTTACAACATGAAAAGAAAGATTGCCATGGATTGATTATTTCAACAAGTATATTAAGGATGTATGGCACGTACAGTCTATGTCGAAAATAACGTAAATCTAGGTGAGATGGAACGATCTAAATCAAACTTTTAAATATTCATTTTAAGTGCATGTAGGAAAGTCAAATTTGTTTATAAACAACTTAAACCCTACTTAAACAATATAAATACTTGTGTTTAAAGCTTATTTCTCATTCTTAACTATTATTTTAGAATTTTAGCCAATAAATGAATATTTTTGTTGATAATATGAAAACTTTTTACTCTGAATGTCATTTAAATTCATCTGTTAAAAATAAAAAAACCCCAAGTATTTTATTATTATAAATGACTTCAGAAATTAAAATATTATTAAATAACACTATTTAGAACATACATGGAACATATAAATGCAATGAAAATAATAATATTAGTAGTATATATACTTACAAATATGAAAAAATATGTAAGAAAACAAATAATTACATTTGACAACATCGCATTAGTACCAATTTAATTTACAACAATCATATTTGTGATTGTGATAATATTTGTGAACACATGTACACGCGTATTCAATTTGTTAACGTAAAACACAGAACAATAATACGAGTATACTCAAATATAGTGTTGTTAGTTTGTGAAGAGAAAAATGTTTCATTGGAAAGGAAAAATTGTTAAAGAAACGGTATATAATCAACGACGAGTGAACTCTTTACGATAAAAAAAATATATAGAGGAAGTGCCTGTTACACCCGAGGAGACCGAACAACACGGTTAGTTCTCTAGCACCCCGCCCCCCAAGTATATCTTATTATTTATTTATATACATATGATTTAAATTTAAATGCCGAGTTTTGTAATAATTGTGACAGAAAAACGTTAACCTTCAATTGTTTAAATTGAATACTTAAAAATCACGCAAATTTTAATAAAAAATAAATGTTAACGTCTAAAAATAATAAAAATGAATCAATTATAAATATATTAATAACAGTAAAATAAAATATTTGGATGTATTGTAATAATACAAAAGTTTATACAGCGCGCCCTGGATAATCAGCTGTGCACTGTTGCCAAGTCAAAATATAATTTTTATAGAGTACGCCATTTTTTTATTTTTTTCGACATTTTTCAGCAATAATTATTTTTTTTCTCACAATTTAGTTCTGTATGCATATAATTTTTTTTATGAAACTTGTTGCTAAATATGTAAGTGACGTGTTGTGAAAATTTCAGATTTTTCTCGATGCTTGAACCATGTGTTTTATTGGAATTCAACCGTCAATACACCATTCTCCCATAAGAGCCCATGTTAATTTTTTTAAATAATAACTTTTAAACTATGTTGTAAAACCTTTTGAAATTTTGTGTGGGTACTTTAGATTTATTAAGGAGTAATTTCTCCAAATTTCAACTATTTCTCGTTGAAATTAGATACCTGCCATACATCCTTAACAAATATTTTTACAGTTTTTCAGTTATGTCTTTCAAAGTATTTGTTAGATTAGAAATTTTATTATATCATTGATTTCATATTTTAAAATGGCACAATTTAAATAACTATGGGTTTCAATTTTTTTATGTGCTAGCAGTGTTAACCAATGTTAAAATCCCTATGTATGTCTTTTGAGAGAAAATTGCGATTTGGAATGCATTATTTCAAAAATTAGCCCTCCCCCCTCGTAGCCTGCTCTTAAGGATACGCCCGGGGGTACACCGGTAATACTTAACTCTCAAAAGGAGGATTTGGGGATTTTAACATTGGTTAACATTGCTAGCACATATAAAAAATTGATATCCATAATTATTTTAATTGTGCCATTTAAAAATATGAAATCAATGATGTAATAAAATTTGTAATCTAACAAATACTTTGAAAGATATAAGTGAAAAACTGTAAAAATATTTGTTAATATACTTGTTGAAATAATCAATCCATGGCAATCTTTCTTTTCATGTTGTAAAATTCATTATTTTGTGTTTATTTAAACATTGTGGGCAAACGGTTATACTTTCAACTGCATATCAAGAGATTCAATTGACAGAGAATAAAATCACCTATAAAATGTATTATTTTTTTTTATTCTACGTTAGATAGTTTCTAAAATACGTAATACCAAAAAATTACAAAAAAAAATATCTTGATGTAGCTCCTATAGTTACAATTCAAAGTGGAAATCATTTTTGAACCCATAAATAACTTTCCTATAGTATCTAGTTAAACAGTGAATTTTTTGAAATTTTTTATTAATCGTTAAATAGCAATATTCCTTTTTACAGCTGATCGGGAATAAAGCGACATTTTTCAAAAATTACATTTTAGACATGAGATTTTCGACGACCACCACTCAAAAACTATTAACTTTTGAGATATGAATTTTATTATTTTTTATAGGAAATTTCATTCTCTATCAAATGGGTTCTATTCAGTTTTGCTCTAGCTCACATCGTTTTCGCTGCATCGATGATTTAAACATAAGCGGTTGTCAAGTTTTTTGTTTTTATTTTTTTGTGTGTATTTCCCGGGGGTCCCCGCTCCAAAAGGTTTCTGATTTTAAATAATATAAAAAAACAAAACTAAAAAAAAAAAATCTTCAAAATCGGAGCTGTTCTTGAGGACTTAGAGATATTGCCTGTTTTATGTATTCATTGACGCGACTAGTATGAAATTTAATAACTTTAAAAGATTTCATAAATATATAACGCATGTTATATACCTATACAAATATATATTTTATTGCCATTCATATTTACAACCAGGGACTTGAACCGGAATTTATTTATGATTCCG
Organism: Sialis fuliginosa; assembly: GCA_961205875.1. NCBI lineage: Eukaryota > Metazoa > Arthropoda > Insecta > Megaloptera > Sialidae > Sialis > Sialis fuliginosa. Next base: position 18,361,497 of record OY540812.1, read on the forward strand.
GTTCGGTTTCGATTCAAATATAAATTTCGGTTTGGGTTTTGGTTCAACATGTTGCAAACTATTTAGGTTCAAAAACAGTTATTTTTTGGGGTTCAGGTTCGGGCTCGGGTTCAAGTTTGTAATTGAAAGAAAAAAGTTCCATATACATGACACCATCTTTCTACTCTGCATGTGCGCATATATTTTTGGTTACAAACGTTCTTCCAAGCAGCTGCTTTTGGCTAATTAAGCAAGCAAAGAGCATGTGTGTGCGACACCGTCAGAATTCGTGTGCAACCGGACATCTGTTTTGTGGATTAAATGCTAATGAATGCAAAAAACCTTGCTTTTACAGGAAAGGGTTATCAAATTTATTGCGGAAGTGTATGATTGATATGTAGCCAATGCACTTTCGCCAATAGTTTGCGTTTTAGGAATAGTACAAAACTTTTATAAGAAACAAAGCCGTTGGTACCAGGGTCGGATAAATTCAGTACCCAAAAACTGAATACAGGGTCCAAAAGTTAAAAGTTAGCTATTTAGTTATCCAATAATAATAAAACTAATTCGTATATTTGTTAAATTATTATTAAATTGATAATTAAATATAGCATTCAAAGAATTAAATAATTTTTTCAAAAACAAAGAAGCAAACAAATACCATTTTTCATGTTTTTTGATGACATAAATGATTTTTTTGTGGTAATAACAGGGCCTACAGAAGGAGCAACTATTCTTTTTAAATTTTCACTATTTCTTTTTATATAAGTATATCGTTTAAATGCTGATTTTATACTAACTATCTCATGTCGGTAAAATGTTCAAGTTATTTAAATCCGGAATTTTATTTCCAATTCTTGAGATCAAGATTATTTTTATCAAACTGTAGTTATAACTATATCTAATGATTATAGTTCCGTTGTTTAGCAACTTTAGCCTGGTCCTTCGAAGCTGACATGGAGACACCATAATATGTAAGTATATTATTGTATATAGTCCGGGCGGTGTTAGCAAAAATGCACACCTCATAGAATATACAGATTTGGGGGAATAGTATACCTTCAGTAGGTAATGAAAAAGGTTGGTCTTGACACATTTTGCGTAGTGAAGAAGAGAAACCCCTAATGGAAGACCAAACTAAAGCCTAGCTCACGACGCTAGTTCTACCGCTGGATTAACTGCTTATGCAGCTGGGTTCCAAGCGAGCTGTCGCGCTGAGCGTTGTGATGGCTTCTCTGCGATGTTTGCTGCACACGATGCATTACTGTCTTTAGGTCGGTAGATGGCTTCGATGTGTGCAAAGTGACAGTTTGGAAAAATAAACGCGGTTGCAGTAGAAGTAATTCGTCGTAGACGATTAGTAATAAGCTTGTTTTATTAATTGAAGAATTAAAACGAAGAAACACAAGTCAAAGATTCGGGGTTATGTCGTGACAAACACAAGTCCACGTGACAAAATGCGACGTTCTTATTGGTTAATATTAAAATCTATCAGAGGAAAAAGCACGAAAAATAGGACATGATTATTATATAATTCTAGCAAACGCCCACGCAACGAAGCCAGCAGTGACGTCATTTTCCACCACAACAACCATCGTAGTTGCCATTACAGCGATCCAGCTGTCATATCTCTTTGTTGGCTAGCTTGCATTCTGGTGGTTTCTTCAGTCCGACTGATTTTACATGAAAAATATGTAGTCGTTATATTATAATTTCACCCTTTATTTTGTCTTTTTAAATATTTCATATATCCTCATCGATATTGCGCTTCCGTTACTTTACTAATATGTTTGGCCCATAGTGCCTCCTATTATTTAATTTTTGTAATTTCGGTAGTATTTATTATACATATTTTTCGGTAGGAAATAAATAAAGAAGCCGGTGTATTATCACAAAATTAACATAAATTAATAATCGCATGCGCAAATCGATATCCGCATTGAACATATATGCCAAATTTATTTTTATTATAGACACTTCAAATTATTTGGAAGATAGCGGAAATGACAAATCTATTTAGATGTAAATATAAGCTGTTTATTCCATAATTAATTCTTGATATCAACAACATTAACAAATTGACCAGAAGTCATTTTCGCAACTAATTATGAGCTATTATATTTAATTTAAAACACAGCGTTACCCAAAGTAACGACCAAAACTGTTCGAGATGTAACATCCCTATCCCTCACATACCCTGCAAAATATTTATTGGGGTTCCTTATCCGAGAAGTTTTTGACTTAAGCAAACCCAACGTTATCTATACTAGTATAATGTAACTATGTTGGTCCTGGCCACCCAACCTTCCCCCCCCCCCCCCATTCCACAGTAGGTCTTACAGACCCTGTTTACGCCACTGAAATACGTGATAAACATTTTGAATTTAATCAAATTATAATTAAATGTGTATTTTGTTTTATACCGCTAATTTACAAAGTTATGTTGAAATTTGGAAAAACCTGATCTTTTAAAATAATTTATTCTTGTATGTACAATGCATGTACAATATTGTACATATTATAAACCAGCCAATTTACAGTTTATAACTTTTGTCACATGGAATTATAAACTGTATATTGTAGTTCCTCGTTAGATAAAAACTAATTTAATAAATCAATGGAGATAAAACATGTTTATTCGCATAGTTCATCCACATGGCGATTCTTTCTTGTATCAGTTTTTTACTTGTAACTTCTGTTTACCACATGGTCTTTTCTTGAATCTGACGGACGGAAAAACTAAAATTACACACGCTATGTGTTATAAAATTAAAATTCGTTTATAGATTAAAAAAATTCTAATTTTAAGATTGTGATAAGTGTATAAATGAAAAACGACAAAATTATATTTATAGAGATGTATATATAATCATATATAAATACAAATATTTCAAAAATATTTGTATATTCTAAGGTAAAAAGTCGTATAAAGATTAAAAAGATATTATCATAATTTCTTTTCATGATGCATAACAAAGGTTAATTAAAAATTCATTTTTAATTTTATCTTTCATTATCTTATACATCTAGTTTTCACTAAAGAATGTTTTGTAAATATATATATATTTAATTGAAAAGTATTTAGCTATGTAATATATTATATTTTACGTTTTATACAAAAAGTAATAATTCAATATTAATTTAGTTAAAATTAACATACTTAATTTGATTATGTTCATTTTAATATTTTTCCAAGAGTTTAATAATAAAAAAAAATAATCGGAGTGAAAACATTTTAATCGTTTTAGCGTTTAAAATAATCAAATAATATTTATAATTTTCAAACAAGTAGGTATCTAAATAATTCAAATACAAATAAGAACATCGTTAATTTTAATTAACATTTATTATTTTTCTTGTTTCTTTTTAAAAAAAAAATCAAAAGTTAATATTAACACTCAGATGCAGAGTTTTTGACATACGGGGTAAATTATTTAAACAATTAATTATTAAAACGACAAAAAATTTTGAAGGAAATAACGAAAATTTATAATACTTATATGCGGTATAAGAATTTGTTTTAAAATTTAATGAACTTGTAAGGCCAAGCTCATAAACGTCAAATATTGTTGAACAGCTCGTGCTGCCCTAGTATAGTACCGCCGTCATTCCAGCGTTCTTGGCAACTGCTACAATAACAACCCGTTCCTAGAGATAGTTCAGTAAGAGAGTGTCGCCATTTTTAGTCGAACCTGCGGTGATACGATTTGTTCAAAAATTCATTTATGTATTATTTTAGGCAAGTTTAAAAAAAAACTAAAATGGAATGTAATGTAATAATGTGAAGTATATTTAGTGATATTGATTAATAAAATCCAAAAATACGACTGTGGGTGAGACTTGGTTACTAGAATCAATCAGAAATCGATTCGGGTTGTCAGAACTCTTACTATGAGTATCTCTGCCCACGCATATGTCGATAAGATTTATTCCAAACGTATCGACATTGGTATAGAAACCATATTTAGAAATATGATTCCTAAAAATACTAGTAAACTATAGTGTTTCAGATAGTTACTTAAAACTATTTTATTCACTATTGCAAACAACGTAAAAACTTCAAACCCGGAAATATGAGTAAAAAAACTTTTACCAATAACAAAAGTGAGAGAAACAATGACAGATAAACAGAATGCAACAGCGCCCGCATTCTAAAAAACTTTAAATATGCCTTGCAGTTCTCCGTATTCCAATAGCATATCTTTCCAGAAACCCAATCTGTTAATGAAATATAAAAATAGACAAGCAAACTTGATTCAATGTCCAAGGTTACAGACATCTTTTAAAAAATCTCCATTAGAAATGTATTTTTTGTAACGTATATATTCAAAGAAAAGGCAGCAATGAACAAAAAATATAAATTAGCATTAATGTTTTGTTAGGTACCTACTATTTGTATTTTCCAAATAAACTTCTATCCAGTAACGTACTAATAAGCAACAGACAAAAACTATGATTATGACTTATCAAAAACAAATTACCAACTAAACTACAAATTATAAGAGTTTATCGGTGCGTCTTGACTTGAGCATTTAATTACTCCAAACGAGCCGAGCGCGCCGAGCAATATTCGGCGAACACTCAGAACAAAAAAAATGTGTGTTCACTATATTCGTTGTGCTCGTTCTTTTCTTTTCTCACAATTTTCTTAGGTTTGAAATGGGATGTGGCAAAAGCTGTTTTTCAGTAGGTATTATATAAATTGAAAAAGATATAAAAAATGCAAGGAATGTTTAGTAACGAAAATTGTTAATCTATTTTAGAGATTCCATAGTAAAGGATACCTATAATTCTCATTATTATTTATACAGTAGAAGTTCCATATTGTCAATGTCCATACACCTATGTCATACAATGTCATGACATCTGCTGACACAACAGTTACCCGTTGACACGATTGGCGGACGTTGTACTTGTGGTTGCCGATGTTGTCAAATAATAGATAGCTCTAAAGGAGAGTGCACGTATGGGTGAGAATATGGATTCTATGTAGGAATTGCAATTTCGGGATTTCAGGATCACAATTCCTAGTAGAAATCACCCAGGTGCAAGAAAATCTATTAAATGCAAGAATGCTTGAATTAGAAGATACTTGGCCATTCTTCAACCATTATAAAACTAGAGACACACAAGTGCCGTAGTGTCAAATAATCAAAAATTTGATATAAGAACATCGCTGTCACGATACTGCGACGCGCGATGGTGACATTAAAAATTATTCTCACATGACACTACTGCAACATTTATGTCCGGTATTATAAAGAAGCTAGGAAATTTGCTAGCTAGCAAGCACTTTCAAATGAGGTATTAATTCTATGATAGTATCTTTGGATTTGCTATGGAATTTAGAGCAGTGATACTTCAACTTATTGTAACACAGTTGGCGACTCTGACCGTACAAAATAATTTTCATAATACCGCCACTGTTTTAATACCGCTGGTGTTTACATACCACGCGTGCGCGAAAATTGTCAAATATTTCATGAAACTTCAAGAGAACTGTCAAATAGGTTTGAAACCTCATTTGAAAATGCTTGCTAACTAGCAAATTTTGCTAGCTCGTTTATAATATCGGACATTAGTGTTGTGACAGCGGTGTCGTATAACATTAGTGTCATCGTCAATTTTTTAATGTCGTAATAAAACTATAAATATAAGAAAAAGAATAATACTTCAAAAATAATTTTATTCAATAATAATTTTTGTAATATTGATAATATTGATATTTCGAAGAGTATTAAAATTTTTAAATAAAATAATATTCATAAATTCCAATATACACGCGCCTGTGCTTGAACAGAACATTTAATAATGACTGGCTAGTTCAGCTAAACACACATCCACAATGTGTGATGCATAAATGCGAGATCAGTTAATTCTAAATAATTATAATAATTGTACCCGGCCATACATCTGTCTCATTCCCCATCTCTGTCGAACGCATGCGTCTGTAACTATATATTGCATTTAAATAGTGTGAATAAAAAATAATAAAAATAATAAACTATACCACCAACACTCGATTTTGTTGCTGATATGAATATGGAACAGAGCTGTATTAAGTTAGAATATATAATATAAATATATATCTAATATATGTACATATTAAATCAAGAATATCGTAATACAATCGTCCCTAAACTACGAGCCGCGGACCGAAACTGGGCCTAAAAAGGTTTGTATCTGGCCTATGATTATATTTAACTTCATCTCAATATCATGCATTTTAATTACCGTTCATAATTAAGTATGATTATTACCAAAATATTTTTTTCTGTGACACTTCGAAATTCTATATATTCTCGAAAAAATGTCATATATATGAAATAAATATTATTTTTATTTGTTAGATAAATACACGGAAATTTTAGTAAAAATTCATCAGAAAATTTGCTATTATTTATAAATTAACACTGTAACTTGGCTCCACGAGGGGGAAACTGTAATTTTTGCATCATTTAATGTTAAAACTTGCTTCATATAATAACTCACTCTACTTGGCCATTAGTATCTTCTTATTTTTGGTCCTCTTCAAACCTGACTGAAAACCCATCCAGCTTCCTTCGCAGTTCCCTTATAATTTTTAATCTTAAATTATAACAAAATTCTCAATACTAATAGATTTTTTTATTTTTTTTTTATTTTAGATAATTTTTTCACATCAAGTTTATTTGTAATGAATAGTAATATTTATATTTGTTAAAATACTCTGATTACTGCAGAAAGTATACGCAGCTCGAAAAGTTTATTTTAAATACGTTTTGAATTTTTACTTACAAGACTGAAAATTTTAAAAATTCACATCCAGAATAACATGAAATATCTCACAATTTCGGCTCTGTTAAGTTTTTGATGTGCTCATGAAGCTTTTTACAGTTTATAAAAGTACTTATACCAATTTAAGCAGTGAAATTAGTTGTATCACAATCACACGTTATTTTTTGATAAAAGCACATCACAATGACTAAACTACTGTACTTAACTGTAATTTTGAATTTAAAAAAAAATATCGTTCATTAATTTTTACATAAACTACATAGTACTGTATATCAAAAAATATTTGTATTTATATGACAAGAGGGGAATGAGGAAAGGGTGAGGTGTTTGACAATCTCGGTTGGCACATTGGCCGCAGGAATACAAAGCCCCGCGAAAATAAAATAAAAACACTTTTTTTTTCAAATCGCGTAAGTCGAGGACTACCTGTAATCTTATTTCCTTAGTCTGTGAAAAATATCCATTTCTTAATAATAGTTTTTAAATTTACATAGAAACACTGACTTATGTCCGGTATTATAAAGGAGATAACATAATTTGCTAGCTAGCAATTACTTTCAAATGGGGTATTAATTCTGTACTAGTATCTATGGATTAGTTATGGAATTTAGAGCAGTGACACTTCAACTAATTGTAACACAGTTAGCATCTTTGACCGTACAAAATAATTTTCATAACATCACCACTGTTTTAATACCGTTTGTATTTATCTACAACGCGTGCGCGAAACTTGTCAAAGTCATCAACAAACTCCAAAATAACTGTCATATAAGTTTGATATCTCAGTTGAAAGTGCTTGCTAGCTAACAAATTTGTTAGGTCCTTTATGATACCGGACATTAATAGTTCAACATAGTAATCTAAAAGGTGCGACCATAAAACTAAGAATACTGCAGAAAAACAAGATTATTGAAGGAACAAACAGAATCCCAATAATATTGTTATTTTATTATTTTTACTACAGTATTTTCAAACCAATTTTCTGGATTCTTTAACTTACCAGAAGAAAATTTCTAAGGTTTCTGCTTGTCTTGCACCTTATTTTCTCGACAAATTCGTTTATTATCCAACCTTCTTTCTGGAAAAAATTAGAATTTCTAAAGTTAAAAAGACATTTTCAAAGATTGACGTGAGTCGTCTTACGTTGATCAAGTAGATCCAGACTTAGGGTATAATATGGAAACAAATATGTATCAATAAAACCTAAAAATTACCGATTTCACATATTATTTTCTTAAGTTAGAATTCTGACAGATATTATAAAAATGCAATGTAATATATGGTAGATACGTTCCACATAAAACCACATAATACATATAACAAACTTTGGGTTGGGGTGAGACCCTTTAGGTCTACACAATCAACTTCCCAACACGGTATGATTATAAATACTTGAATACTGATTATTATTTATTGTTTCCATATAGTTTATGTGAATATTTTTTTAATATGTATATGAAAAATTTTAATGGAATTGGTCAGAAATAAAACTGACCCTTGTATTATGAATATTAGTTTTCTAATATCCTAATGTCAATAATATAACACACATTTTTAGAATAACTAATTTGATAATTTGAATTAAATTGCATTTGTTTTAATAATAACTAATCTGATAATTTAAATTTAAATGTTTTCAAGGCAACATGACTTATTTATTAGTATTTAAAATTCAAATTTTGAGAGTGGTTTTCGCCTTTCACCCCTTCTATGATTGTTTACACCCCTTTTTACCCCCGTAGGGGCTGAATTTCGAAAAATCCTTTCTTTCAGATCATAATCACGTCAAGACACTTCGATTGGTACCCCAACGAAGTCAATAGCATTTTTTTTTACTAGATTTCGTGAACGTAAAAAATGACAACCACATCATACGTACGTACATACACACACACACAGACATCTTTCTGAAAATAGTGTAAATATACTATAGTGACCTTAAAACATACAATTATGTTGAAATTTTGGATTTTTATTTTCGGACCGATTACAATAACTTCCAGTTGGGAAGTTAAAAATCAGACAAAAAAGACATAGCTACATTATAAAATTAGAGATACGTTCCATTATTTTTAAAATCGCATAAAACCAAAGCAATCATTAAAAATAAATTTAAAATCGCATTAAAGAACTCGAGAAAATAGATCGTTTAAAAAAAACAGAAAATTGGTTTGAAAATCTGGAAGAAATAACATAAAATAAGTTGTTTTTTTTATTTAATTTTATTGAAAAATATGAGTAATTTTTAGACATTCGATAATGAAAAATAAATGTTAATTTAACTTGTGAACACTATGAATAACACGACATAATAACAAACATTACTATAACTTGATTTAAAACTTTACTATAATTGAGTTTAAAAACTTGAAAAAAAACTTGAGTGCAGTGAATGCTGTTAATTTTCTTGTGACCTCGGCATCATTACACTTATTTTCCATTTTTTTAAAGATTTTTTCACATACAGTGATATGGGCAGGAGGCAAAATATTTTTGTGATTTTTTTAATAATAAAAACAAAACGTTTACATTTTCATTTAATAACTCGAATTTGGATAAAATAATGCACCGCATAACTTCAAAATGGCATAAAAAAAACTCGACTGTTTTTACAATTTTTATAAATAAGTATCAAAAAGTTGTTATCATGGAATATAAAAATCTTCTTTGGTGTATTGGCAAATAAATAAAATATTGAGAAAAATATTGTTATTTGAAAGTTATCAACTTATTTTAAAAACCTAGTAGGTACTCAAACAAAATTCAACAACGAAGCCTAGCTCTATCTCAATAAAATGTTTATTTTTATATTACTTACTATTAACTATGTATAAACAAGTTCAAGATAAGTAAAAACCAATAACACACTTAATAATCTCAAGTAATGTTACTTAACATTATTACAGCACTAAATATTAGGTATTTTACATCATGCGCTACATCATGTTTTTATTACGGTTTGTATTTTAATTGAATAAAACAGTTTAATGAAGTAGTTGTGAACGTGATGAACGCGTGCTCTCCCAATCTTGTAAATATAAAGTATATTACATACATATGTATATACAGGATGTGCTAACCAGTTGTATAAATGGTATCATAAGACCGCATATATATATGGGATACGTAAACATATTTTTAAAACAAAATTGGAAGGATCACTACTATATATAGGGTATACTACGGACCAAAATAGATAAAAACACGAATTCTATTTACCTATGTACAATAATGTATATATGTCCTTCCTTACTACTACATACGAAACTTAAAATGGTGTTTTTCTTATTCCTCGAAATATTTGGTAAATTATATTCCCCCCCCCCCCAAAAAAAAGATAATATTTAGGATTATTATAATTTATGATGCTATATTTTTCTAGCCAGCACAAAAATGTTTCTACATTATTATACCTATGTATAGAAACCAATATTTTGAAATCGGTTCATTATACCGAAAAATGGTTAAAATATGAATACTTACATAATAATATTCTGGACAAGCTTTAAAGAAGTTGTCTAACAACAAACCCAAAATAGTCAAAACGATCTCAAATTTATACAGGGCATTCATAATTCTAATGGGATTTTTTTTAAACAGAACATTTAAAAAATGAATAAGAGTTTATTTTGTAAACATCCGTTTCCGGTTTAGTGATATGTCTTCACACAAAGGAGGTGCTCTTAAAGTAGGTATATTTTATATTTGAAAAGTTTCACTGTTTTGGCTATTCACAGACGGACAGACAGACACAGTCTTGACGACACCACTTGAATTTTAACGAGACGAGACGGTCTAAACATTTGACTATTTGATATTTATCATGAAATCAATAAATAATAAATTTAAAAAAATAGAATTAAAATCAATCACGGAACCAAGCCTTGGATATTTTGGTTACATGTACGAGACGAAACGGAAATAAAATAACTTTAATTTCCACGAGACGAGACTATCAGTTATAAAATTTGAGACCAATATCGGTTTTACAAAAACCGAGATGAGACGAGATTTACCGAACTTTTGTCTCATTATGTATATCAAATTTTTAAAATAATTTATTGCACATTTACGTTGTACCTAATGTAATGATTAATTTTTAGTTGATTCATTGTAATAATAAATGTATGTATTTAAAAACTAACTGATAGTTACTATCAGTTAAACATCATAATACAGTATAGTGATGTAACGAATATTCGCATTCGCATTCGCATTCGCGAATATTCGCACATTTTTTAACATTCGCATTCGCATTCGCATTCGCAAGAAAAAGTGCGGATATTTTTGCGAATATTACTTTTTTTTGTAATAGTAAAAAAAATTTTTTTTTATCTATATTAAATAATTATTTTTAAGAACTTAGGAACAATCAACGTTTATTTTTACTTCCATGTTCTGAAGAAATGGAAGTATTGTAATACCGTCGAAAAATCGTGTACGAGATAAGAGCAAATTCTGATTGTACTAACTTCAAAACGTAAAGGAAAGTTGATTTACTTATGACGGCTGTGCGTGTGTGTGTCTGAATGTAAAATTTTCTTTCGTTCACGATAACTACTGTAAAAATGCACCGATTTGAATTATTTTTGGGGGAAATGTTTTTCATAGTGAGTACTCCAGACCCCACCAAAAAAAAGTTCTTTTTTAAGAAATCAAAGCAATTTAAATAATACAATACATTTGGGAGGGGGGGGGGGTTGTATGGATCATGCCCAAACCCCTAAAAAAAGTAAAAGTTATAAAATTAAAACTAAATAAATAATGCAATAATTTTTTAATAGAGAAGGGATTATATGGATCGTGCTCCCCCCCCCCCCCACAAAAAAATACAAAATATTAATACAAATTAAAATTTACAAAAAAAAGTTGAGGGAGCTTATATGTCTACATGCCCCCCCCCCCCCTCAAAGCGAAAAAATAAATTTTATAATAAAAAATGTCAATATTCGCATTCGCATTCGCATCCGCGAATGTCGGCCGCTAATATTCGCATTCGCATTCGCGTTCGCGAATGTTTAAAATCATACATTCGTTACATCACTAATACAGTACTACCCACGACAATTTAGCATTGTCGACAATGCCCGTTTAAAACCAGGCCAAGTCCGTTATTTAATCATTTCACATGCGAACTTTATCCAGCAGCGATGTAAAATGCTAACATTGCCCGGGCAGTGTTGACTCTACACACCTTGCGGGCTTTGCCTGTAACATATATATACATTAGGGTGTTTTTTAATTTATTTTGTATTTTTATTTTTTCGGTCCCATAGGCCTTATGCTTAAGCTTTGGATCAAAAGTTAACTGTCAAACGTGTGGACGGCGCAAACCGAGTCTTTTTCCCTTTGATTAACATGGGAAAAATTACTTTTTTACTTATGCGTTATTATCTCGTTGAAAAATGTATTTATTTTAATTTCTTACAGAAGCATATCATAAATAATTAAATTTCTTGCAAAAAAGATTCGAAGTACTCAATTCATAGATTCAGTATTTTTAAAGATATGTTCGTTTAAACATTATAAAAAGTAAAATCCAATTTTTATAATAATTTTTAAGCAATCATTTCTTAAAATTTATTGGATTTATGAATTAAGCACTTAATTTTCTACAAAATATTGCTCTGAGAAATTTTCAAAAAAAATTTTTTTCAATGAGATATTCACGCGTAAGTAAAAAAAGTAATTTTTCCCATGTTAATCAATTGGGAAAAAGACTCGGTTTGCGCCGTCCACAGGTTTGATCTATGAGTCTGAAATGTTTGGACAATTAATTTTTGATCCAAAGCTAAAACATAGCCCAATGGGACAGAAAAAATAAAAATAAAAATACGCCCTAATATACATACATAGTATAAAAAAAGTCCCTCGTCGCGTCTGTCTGTCTGTGCACGATTTTCTCAGTAACTACAGAATGGATTTTATTCCGGTTTCCACTAATAGATAGAGTGTTTCACGAAGGTTTAGGTGTATAATTTTTGAATATTTTGTGTAAATTTCATGAAGTCGGTAAAAAAATCGTCGGAGAGATATCTTTTACTTATAATACATAAATGTATCTTAGATATATATCTTTATTTTTGTAGGGATGTTGATCCTATAATGTAAGATACAACACCCTATATCATATGTTTGTGTATGGTATTCGTACACATATGTATGTATATTGTATATGTTATGCATAGTCTTTTGTCGAAAACAAATTTACATAATAATTTCTCTTTACGTTCATATACTTGCAATCTTATTAAAATGTATTATGTTATATTATACTCGTATAGAACGAATTTTCTAAAGTAGAAATCTCACGATTCTATATATTTATATACTATATGTACTGTACATCTTCATATGTATTTATGAGTCATAAAGACATGTAAAATTAAATGTAAACTTTGGTAATACATTTTAATTAATGAAATTAATTATGAAGCCCATAGTACAACAGGATTATCATTTATGAATACACACTTTGAGTAAAGAAGGTTAGATTGAAATTAATAGTTTCAAGCAAAACTGTGCAATAACTTAATCATAGTATTTAAGTATACATATATATATACTATACACTACGTAATTTGGTAATATATTGCACTTGTACTTAATTACTTTTCAAATAAAAGTAATTATAATTGAACTAAAGTAAGTACTTTACCAAAAACAAGTACTTATAACTTGCATTTATTGAAAAATAATTATAATTGCATTTCAATACTTTTATAATTAGGTTATTTAAGTACTTTTATATAAAGTAGTTGCATTTATAATTAGTACATATTAGTATTTTTGTTAAGTAATTGCTCATTTTTGTATACAACTTTGGCAAATGTAATTGTACTTGTACTCATGTACACAGCTTTAGTTTTAAATATATAATTATTTCGAAACAAAGCAAAATTTATTTCGAGGAACGAACAGTTTTAGTCATCTAAAGTTGTTTTTCTGATTTGATTCGAAAAAATTGAGAATATACATCAGGTGGGAGGGAAACAACATCTTTAGCTGGCGGGACAAATGAAACAATTTTGTAACAAGTTTGGGCTGGGCAGTTTTTTATACTCATATTTTTTCGCTTTAAAGTTGAATGATTCAGTCGCCGCGCATAATATGTTTAAAAAATATTTTTAAACTGAAATTATACGTAGATCTGGATTTGTAATATTGAAGAAAAGGATAAATAATATCCTAGAAATTATAGGAAATGAACATAAATATACGGTCTAAATTCTAAATTTGTTGATTGTTTTTAAATATTTAATCGAACAATTAAATGATTTTTGATAAATGTTACCAATTAAATATTTTGTAATATATTGATTGAAAATTGAAAACATTTCACTTTCAAGAAAGGTAAAATATTCGAAAATGATTATGATTGTTGCTAATCTATTTAATATTTTTTATTTTTATAAAAATTCTAAGACAAGACCTGGTGTTTCCCAGGAGTTTGAAAATATAATTTACACGTTTTTCTCAGTAACGGACTAAATGGATTTTATTCAGATTTTCACTAATGCATAAGTTAGGTTTAGGTGTATAATCTGGGGATATTTTGTGTAAATTTCATGAAATCAAAAAACAAAAAATTCGCGGAGAACCGTGTGTTGTGGGCATGTTGGGTGGGCAAGTTGAATATTTTAGGTCTTTATGATTTTAATCCGGGTAACACCGGGTCCAATGCGCTAGTCAATAATAAATTGACGGGGACATATACAATGTTACTTTTTTCGAGAATCACCTTTAAAAAAAATAAAGTATTAGCTTAACTGAATCTAGAATTCCATTTATCTTCTTGCGAAACGCTCTAAATTTGATTCTACGGTCCTGAATCAATAATAAAAAATTTGAAAAACTCGTCGTGTAAAACTATTCCTGCAGTATGTGCATCTCTGTCTGTGTGTATGTGCTATAAACGAAGGCGTTGTACAAAATGAATGCGATGCGACTGTGTTAGCCGGAAACCATTCCAAGGTCTCCTTAGCTTGTGTAAGCAAATTCCATGCGCTTCGTATCACAGAGCCTTGTCATGTAGTAGTAATCTGTTGTTACTTCTACTGTTCGCCACAATGCGGCGATGGTTTCGATAATGCAGTAGGAACTCCCAATTTTAACTGCTGACATTTTTAAACCATTCGTTTCATAGTAGGATAATGAAGAAGGGATTACTTTCTATGTAACGATAATTTTTGCACAATTCGCTATTGCAAATATAAAGGACATTACATAATTTTGGTCCATATATTGCCCATATATATTACAGGGGTGTGCTGCCAAACATTTAACAACCGGTTCGCTATAAAAAAAACATGCCCCTTGAAAATAGAAACCTCATAGTAACTCAAAGTACAAACTTTACTCATATTGCCTGCCGCTGATCAAATCATATAAAACATGAAACTTGTATATCTGCAATAGCCGGAGATATAATGCACAAGTACTGAAAATTAAAAAATAATAGAATGAATGCACTTTTAGAACCCTTACACATTAGCGACATTTAGCAGCGAGATTATCGCGTACATTAATTTTACATTGTTTTATACGTAAATCGCAAAACCTATATACACTGGCGATTTAGCAGCACGACTTTCGCGTACTGTGCGATTCAACAGCGCGACTAAAGCTAAATCGCTGCAAGCTCTTTTTTTATTCTTAAAATTTTGGTAATACAAATTTAAAAACGATTAGCAGAACTGAGGAAAAGAGCAAATAGAGCATAGAGCCGAACCGAAGCCAACAGATACCGCGTGAAAAACAAAAAAATGGTCTGAACTTTTATTCGCGGAATAATTTAACAACCGGCTCGCCAATTTTCAAAAATCTTAACAAGTGAGAGCCGGCTCCAGCACACCCCTGACACCTAGGAATGTTAATTAATATTGTACAATATTATTGTGCAATTTTAACTACCACCTACACCCAAATTCTACATGTGTAATCTAGACGCAACAGTACGACGTATACTTAAACACAATAATATTACACAACTTCAAAAATTGCATAATATTATTATGCGTATAAACACAGGGTCTACATTTTCGGATGTAATACACTGGTATTTGTAACGAACTCTCGTATAACGAAACCCCCACACAACGAACGCTCAGAGCCCCTCTACAGTGAACAAAACGCGTTCGGGCATAACTCCGACAAATAAGTATGCAGCTATTTTGTAGATTTTTTATTTGTTTGAAAGAGTATACTCCCTAGGTAGTTCCATATAAATTTTATCTGAATATGACCATGGACTTCAAAAAGGGGGGAGTTCCACTGTTTATATTTTTTATGTATGTTCGTGCATAATTTCGACAAATATGCACCTATTTGGTAGATTTTTTATTTGTTTGAAAAAGTATACTCTCGAGGTGGTTCCATATAAATTTTATTGTAATCTGACCAAGGACTTCAAAGATATGCCACTCAAAAGTGAAAATTAAAAAAACTTTAAAAAAAAAGTAAAACCTACTTCAAAAATTGTATAATTTAATTATTATATATTTTTCAATATTTCTAAGGGTTTTTTTAAATCAGTTTTATTTCTTTATTAAAAAGTATGTATATAGTGTATTTTTTTTTATATTTATATCATGCAACTGGCATATGACATACTAAGATGTTGCTTAAGGTGCCAAAACTTATAATTAATTAAGAAGATATTTAGAATACTAAATTTAAATTGGTATATAGATACAAAATAAGTTTTTCAATTTACGTGATAAAAACGTAAATTGTAAATCAGTGGCTCTTGATGTTTTTCACCACCATTACTACTCTTGATTATTTTAAGAGATGTAGATACCTAATTATTATACCATTAAAAAAATTATTGTTATTGTTATACAAGTTACAGGCATATTTTATTTTGCAATATTTATAACAATTTATATTTAAAAGAAAATTAATTTTTTTTTAATTCATTTTAATCTTAATAATACCTACTGCGCACGAAAATTGCACCTAAAAGATATCATTTGAAATAGGTGCAACAATACTAACTGATTCAGTAATTTTGCTCTCCTGTAAAAAAAATCAAATGTATAGTTAGCAGGTACTTATTGTCAGAATGTTAGCGATATATGCATGTTGATGAGATATCGTAGTTATAGGTATATACATACATAACTTATAATACTTCCGGGATCACGATGATTTTTTTAGTGAAAGATATATCAAAATCGGTCCAATCTCTATTTCTTTTAAAATGGTTACTGATTAATTTTTTTATACATAACATGAAATGTACTGTATAATAGATGTATAGAAATAATGATATCTAAAACGTGTTAAACTGTTGAAATATCAAATAAATAAAAAGCTTTTGACAAAACAACATTTTTTTAAACAGAAAAGTTATTATTCCGATTTATAATAAAAACGTTTGAAATAAAAAATCACAGAATAGAATTAAAATATATATCAAACATTAACAAAAACAACAATTAATGTAATGTAGTTTATATTCAATTTTTTAGCAGTGTTAACTTATGTATTTCTTCTGTATCATGATGTATAAAAAAGTCTTGTGCCGACCAGGGCAGTTTTATTTAAATATACCTATGCCACACAATATACCTAACTTAAACTTTTTTAATAAAAAATAAGCTTTAATTCGTTGTCTATATATACATTCCCAATAATTTCAAATATTAAATATAACCTATAAAAGGTGACATCTATTCGATGTTCTTTGTTGGAAACACAATACTGAATACACATTTAATACCAGGTCAATTTTAGTTTCTATGCAGTGGCCGAGGTTATTCAAGTTTGGAGAACACTGTATTAGATACAGTGTAAAGACTCTAAAGAAACGGTGACCTAGTAATTTTGTTCATGCGTGGGCCGAAAACCTAAATTCAGTTACAATTGTATTATGTACACTGTCGTTAATTTAGCTGATACTAGAAATGATAGTCTGCTCTAAAAAAACTTTCCAGTAAGATATTTGATAAATTTCTAGTGAGAATAGTTTTCTATCCACCTACGTACATGCTTCATACTTCATGGAAAAGTTTACTGTTTATATTTATTAAAACTTTAAAACTAAACTTAAAATATAAATATTTAATCGACTTTTTTATAATTATTTAAAGAACATAATTTTATTCTAAGTGGTTCTGAAAAAATATATGCATTTTAATATAGTATTTAAACGAAGAGTGGACGAATATCTTTAATGCAGGACCAATTTAAATATTATAAATTATTCACAGGCTAGCTTTTTTACATTTCAAGTTGGAGAGTTGTTATTTGACTATTTTTTTTTCTTTTGCAATCCCAAGATGAGAAGGAAAAAAATTTATATTATAATAAATTAATATTTTGGTAAAAAAAAATAACTTTTTTAAATTACCAATTTACAAAAGGGATGAAATTAGGATTTATTTATGAGAAAAAAACATTGTCAAATTCTTGATCGAATAAAAATATCTTCAAAGAAACTATTTTTATTTAATATAGTAATAAGCTCAAAAATTAGATACCTACTTCCCACATTATATGACAGTAAGTTTAGATTTAAAAATATTGTGTTACTAATTTAAATTAATTTTGCATAGAAAATTAATGATAATCAAAGTATCGTCGTGGGCGAGATTAATTCTTCTGAATTTTTCCATATCTGATTTAGACTCTTTCAAGCATCGAAAACAAAAAATAAGTGTAATTACGATAGCAAAAAATTTATATTTTATATAATTTTAAAAAATGAGTAAATGGCTATTTTTATAATATATTTTAAATTGTTTTCAGGCTGATTGAATGAATCAACTACTTACTAGTTTCTTAATCATTTCGGTGAATCACTTTTTGACCTGAAGATTATAGGTTACAATCTCTCTGATTAAATATACAAGGCACAAAAAATTATTAAATTAAAGATATTTGGAGCGCTTGGTTGTATCAATTTGTGGAAATACCCATCATATTTAATTCTTATGAAGTTGTTCAGAAGCCAAACGGATCTATTCCATTGAACAAAAAGTTGAAAAAATCGATATTTTAAAAATAAACTTACAAAGCAGTTCAATAAAAATAAAAATACTCTTTTAGAATTTATTGGCAAACTAACATTTCCACGTATTTCAAAGTAGGTGATTACCAGCATGAACAGCTACTCCTAACATTGGGACATACACGTTACTTCTCATCTCATTCATAAATTAAGTCTACGTAATTCTAGTAATTTGAAAATCCTAAGCTTTCTAACAATGAATATTTCATCAAAATTGATTCAGTCGTTTTTGAGTTTACTTGGAATAAAAAAATAGACAAAATATACGTTATTGCATCATTTCTTCAGAAGAAGACACCAACATGAGAATACAACAATGTGGACAATAGCCTAGAAACCTAGGTCAAATAGACACAGAGACAAAAATTCTAAAAACGATCAAATAGAGTATGTTGCTATAAAACAATGCATAGATTAAAATAAATTATATTGTACCAACACAGAAAATGTATGTATAGGCAACATTTAAATTTCTTTAATTACTGTGGTATCAAAATCAAACAAATCGGTAAAATACAAAATTAATCGTTTCGTTGTAGTTATATTTACTGTAAAAATCCAGAAATTTTCAGGTTAAACAACAATCGAATATGTGTACGTCATTAATTAGATATACACAAACGTCACACCTACACGATCATCCTTAATTCACTAATTGTGTCTCTATGTAATTAGATGAAGACAAACGAAAAATACTTAGTTACACTGAATAATCAATAACAATAGAAATACTATACAATCGACCAGTTCTGCCAACTCTTAAAGCTGATATAAATGCATGTATGAGTACTTACTTTTTAATTTTATTTGTAAATTTCTAAAACCGGTTGATTGTCGTGCAAATGTTTTATCAATTTCCCAGGTGTGTTAAAAAGGTATATGCATTAGACAACAATATAAAGTACCTTTATAAATATATACATATACAATATATCTCTATACATAAAAATGAATATTCGTTTGTATGAGGCTTATGGACTCGGGAATTACTTAACTGATTTCAATGCGGTTTTTACCAATGGTTAGATAATTTTTCTTAGCAGTATCGTGGCTATTAATATTTTTAAATTCCATAATTTACGGTTTCAATATTTTATTTCATTTAAGTTATTATGACCACGTCTCTTTCAAATATTTTGTCCAACAATTGAATATCAAAATTGATATACCTACTCACCTATTTATTTTTAAGAACCTGGTGTTTCCTGGGAATTTGAAAATATAATTTTACACGATTTTCTTAGTAACTACTGAACGGATTTTATTCCGGTTTTCATCAGTGGATAGGTTAAGTTTAGGTATATAATTTGTGGATATTTTGTGTAAATTTCATGAAGTCGGACAAAAAATTTGCATGTTGGGTGGATATGTTGGGTGGGCATGATTACTTTATGTTTAATTCATTTAATATCCCCGGGTAACACCGCGGATCCAATGCGCTAGTATTATACCTATACATTAAGCGTTTATTAAAATTTATATTTTGAATTTATCTTGGCTTATGTTTTATATTTAGATCCAAATTCAAAAAAGTGATTAATAATGTATCTATGTTTTAAATTTTAAATGAAAGTTAAATATGCCATTGAGCTTCTAAAATATTAAATTTTAATTTGTTCATTTCATACCATTCTTTACATCTTTGATATTCGTTTTGTGTTCAATTATTAATATTTTTTAGTCATAATTTTTGTACATGTTATTTAAAAAATACAATACATTTATTATACTTATCTATATTATAAATTTTGTAATAAATGCTATTTCCTAGAAGAAAAAATAATAATGTCTACACAATATTGTAAAAATAACTATTTACCAGATATCAGTTCTTAGAATAAAAATAATGAAATATTTGTTAAACGTATATTATATTTTCATGTTTTTTAGAGTTCCATAGAAAACTAGGAACCCTTCTTATAGTATCGCTCTGTCCGTTTTTATAAAAATTTTATACCTACTATGATGAAATTTGGTATACGGACGTAGATTAATGACCCAAAAACAGAAATTATGAGATTTTTGAAAAAAAACAGTTTTTTGGACCCCCTTCTCATAGACTGAAAAATATATTCAATTTTTTGCTCATTATCCCATTGAGTGGGGTACCTTTAGATAGGTCTTCCAAAAATGCAACCAAAAATGTTAAATGACCTTTTGATTTTAATCCTTCAATCGCGATATTTGCGTTCAAAGTCGTTATCAGAACGTCTCCACTTATAATTTCTAAACTATCGATGCAAAAAATCTGAAAAAATTCCAGAATATAGCTTTTAATTAGTACTTTCAATGAAATATATAACGAACATCACTGTAGCAAGAATAGTTTATGAAAAATGTTTAAATAAATTTAATATTTATACATCATAATGAGAGAATTATTACAGAACCCTATCATGTGCATGCGCCCAACATGCACTTTGCCGTTTTATTTTATTTATAATAAAGCTGAGAAATCAATACATTTGCATTATTAGCCATATAGTATTTAACCCTTCGTATGCCATCATGCGGGTACAATTCGACCTTAACACATATATTTTAAAACTACAATATTTAAACTAATTAGATTTGACGTTCCATGAATTTATACTTATAAAAAGTTTTAAATTTATAGTTCAGGAGTTATAAAGTCACAAACTTTAACCATAAAAATAATGTTTTGTTGAAAAAAAAAAAAAATTCGATCATTTAAAAAAGGACATTTTTCACAGAAAAGTGATTTTATGATTAGATTTTTATCTAATTATTTTCTCACAATCAGTACTAAAATATTTTTATTTAATATTAAACTTCACGAACTAAATTCTTCTTTCTTCTATAATACTAATAAAGTAGTGGCATCGCAGTCTTGGCAAATTTTTAATTAAATGTATTGAATTAGAAATATGTGTAGATAGGTATTTGATTACCATTTCTGAATATTAAACTATATACATTTAACTGTCTTATAGCGTGATTTGATCACAATCGGCCAATGGGTGTCAAAATGGTGGGCATTTAAACTAATTATTAGTATAATTTATTTATTAATTATTATATTATCATAGCATCTGCTTTACATTATTTCAAAATTTACAATTCTTTATTTTATATCATTTGTGTCGTAGTACTTATCATTTTGTAATCATTAGCAAGTGTCCATCACTGCGTGCTCATTACTGGTTTTACCTTTGCCATTACTGGAGAAAAAACAAAATAAAAGGCTATAATTTAAAAAAACAAACTATATTTGCGTACTTTGGTAATTAAATTGATTAAATAAAGCGTTACTTGTTTTATTAGTAACATGAGTTCATGAAAATTACAAAAAACAAGCCCATTTATCCAAAAAATACGAAAACTTGATCTTATAGCGGCCATAACTGGTACCTTTACCTTGTATTGATTATGAATATACGAGTATACTGTCGCGTACCTATGTTATAAAAGAACTCTCTAATGCACTTAAGGCGGACGGTTTTTTCTGCCATACAAAAAAAAATTCCCTCTAATTGCACTACACTGCCTTGAGGAGAATTATTTTAGCTATACACGAGATGTAAGTTTCGTTACTGTAACTTTAGTAGTTTAGAAATTAATATACACAGAAACTATTGGATCTCAAAAAATTAATGCATTAGACTTAGAGGATTAAATTGTATTTTTCGTCTTAGCTCTATACTGATTGAAAAAAAATTTCATGTATGAAAAACAAACTTATTAAATTAATATCAACCAACGATACATATACACTAGACCGAGCTCTGATAGCAAAAAATGGTACGTCATCGAACACCTCAAATTTAAAATGTAAAAATGGTTGGAAATAATGTAAACAACATATTAGACCCGGCAGACTATTAAAAATATGTTAATTGCTATGCTTAATGAATTTTTGAAATGAGTTAAAAAAACAATGAATATACCTTACAAAACACCTGCATGAAATTTACACAGTTTATAGTAAATAATGTGCAATTTTTGAAAAAAAAATGCTGCTTAGCAATTTTTGTTAATTACCTTGTCTGCCTTAAATTTTTATAAGTTATAATTTTCAACAAAAGTACGTCACATAACACCATTTTTTTATTTATAAAAAAATGAAGTTTGAGATCTCCCCTATCTGTTAAAACTTTGCTGCCTGGAAATTTTCGTTAATTACTATGTCTGCCTTAATTTTGAATGTGCAGCATCCATGCATGAGATGGATGTCCGGCTCAACCGTTGGCGTGACATAACACCTTTTTTCTTTTTTTTTTAAATAAAGTTTGAGACCTCCTCTATGCTTATAAATTTGTGTGCCATCGAAAAAATGTTTTTTACTATGTCAGTCTTAATTTTTAAGCGCCGTGCCAATGATTTTTTTTCGTTTAAATAGTTTATACGCAGGCCGTGAAAAAACACCATCTTAATTTTTTTTCTAACATTAACTTTGAGACTTCTTATTGCATTAAAATTTTGCTGCCAGCAAAAAAAACGTTTTTTACTTTGTCAGTCTTAATTTTTTAAGCGCTACGACCACATTTTTTTGTTAAAAAAAATGTAATATAACCGTTGACAACTTTTTTTTTTTTTTTTTTAATTATCAATCGAGGTTTTACATCTCTTTTATATATTAAGAGAGTTTTTTTATCGAAAAAATGTTTTTTACCAGGTCAGTCTTAAGGGGGAAAGCCACTGTGATGTGATTGTCATTGTTTGAGAATTTTATATATGTATACCATATTATTTTGCGATCAGGTAGTAGACATCTTATTAAATATATATTCAACTTATTGAATACCAATTTTTATTGAAAAATATTAAAAATTAAAAAAGTTATGGGCCTCGATGTGACGACCAAAAAAATAAATTCCTCTCCATTGTCACATCGAAATTTTGGTGAAGGGTTATCGAAATTTAGAAAAAGAATATACCTTCCCTGAATCTATTCTGATTATTTTCGCTATGATGTCTGTGTGTCTGTCTGTTTGTAAGCGCAGTAACTCAAATACGACAAATCGTCGAAGGGTGAAATTTTATATTTAAGATTAAATTTTGTCTGGGAAGAAAACCTCCTATTTTGAAAACAAATCTTCAAAAAAAAAATGACAAGAGTAAGCATCCGTTTCCGGTTTAGTAATTACGTTTAAAAAAATTAATTTGAGACATGCTGCAGAGAATATTATTATCTATAATTTATGTCTTTTAAATAATATTCTATTTTTTATTATTTTTTTAAATCAATAAATTATATCGAATTTATCAGATATTTGATTGAGCTTATAAAATATTTCATTGCAACGATTTAAATAAATAATTTGCTAGATTCAATCAATTATTTATTGGAACTATAGTAATTTTTTAATGTATCAGAATAGTTAAAAATAATAATAAACATTCATAATTATTTCAAATAAAATAAATAGGGTTTACTCTAGAGTCTAGAGTCTAGACCCTAGACCAGCGATCACCAAAATAGGACCTGCGCGCCGGCCCTTCAAAGACTTACATCCGGCTCCCGATGAATATATAATATATAGAAATATTAATTTTATAAAATTTAATGATTTGATTGTTAATTCAGGACAATTATTTATTTAAAATTTAAATAAATCATTGTCGTGAATTCCAAAATCCTAATAGATGAATATCCTGCCTGGAGTACGCGTACTCTCAGGGATACGCGAAAAAAAATTTATTATGGCGAAAAAAGTTACAGTGGCACACCCCCTCCTCCCAACAAAAAACATAAGCTGTGTAAAAAGTTAATTAAGCACCGAGCACTTGATAACTGATCTCCACAAATAAATAAAATGAAAGTTGGGAACCGCTGATCTATTGGGATTTGAGATAAGACTTGCAGGTAGTAGATATTTCTTTGCTCGGAAACTTGAATATTACCATTTATCGAAATTCTATGAAAATAGTGCAGGCAAAATAAAAGTTTGCAGGTATTAATTAATAAAAATTGTTAGGCAGACAAGTTATAATAGATAGAGGTGATCTCAAACTTTATTTAAAAAAAAAAAAAAAAAAGGTGTTATGTGACGTACTTTTGTTAAAAATTATAGCTCATAAAAATTTAAGGCAGACAAGGTAATTAACAAAAATTTTCAGTCAGCAAAGTTTTAACAGATAGGGGAGATCTCAAACTTCATTTTTTTATAAATAAAAAAATGGTGTTATGTGACGTACTTTTGTTGAAAATTATAACTTATAAAAATTTAAGGCAGACAAGGTAATTAACAAAAATTGCTAAGCAGCATTTTTTTTTCAAAAATTGCACATTATTTACTATAAACTGTGTAAATTTCATGCAGGTGTTTTGTAAGGTATATTCATTGTTTTTTTAACTCATTTCAAAAATTCATTAAGCATAGCAATTAACATATTTTTAATAGTCTGCCGGGTCTAACATGTTGTTTACATTATTTCCAACCATTTTCACTTTTTAAATTTGAGGTGTTCGATGACGTATCATTTTTTGCTATCAGAGCTCGGTCTACACCGTTAGAAGTTTTATAAAAAAATATGCTGTCTTTCGAAAATCTGGTCACTTAACTTATACTGTTTACCCTATATACATGTAACATTTATTTTAGTTACCTATGATTTATAATAAATGAATTCATATTTACCAGGAAATTCAGTCATACTTACCATTAGCATTACGTTGGTTCTAATTGTACGTACATATGTCATTCTTTAGATACCGGTCTCTATCAGTCTATTTATGTACTTTTAATAATAATGATTTTGTTAACATAACGATTCTTAAGAACACATCACTGTCGTTAAGCGATGTATAGTGAATGGTATGTATTTACAAAATAATAAATAAACTAATATATTTTTTATTAATGGTAGGTACTTATATCATTTTTAGTTTCATCTTAACTTCTCTAGAATACAAAAAAGAACGTGCAAAATATATTTCTTTCTTTCTTACTCGTCGACTCGTACAGAATGAAATTCATTATCAACACGTACACAAATATTTTTTCAATGCGATATAATTTTTTTCATACATTTCTTATCACATAATAAGCAAAATTTGTAAGCTTTTTATGATAAGACGTTATCAGAAATGGTCGCCAGATTATACATGAAAGAGTAAATAGAATTCGCGATCTTTCGTTTGAAAATAAATAACGTTTTTTTATATTTTTTATTGTACCTATTATTTCATATCGCATATATGTATTTTTTATACATTATATATAAATATAAATTTATATTAAAAAATTATATTTCTATTTAATTTAAAAATTGTATCATAATTTAGGTTTCATATAGCAAGTTAATCTACAGTTTACAAATAATATTAGGATAAATACATATTTTACTACATATCTATGTAATTATAAATATACATCTTCAGATCAAAATTTTACAGAAATTTCAAATTTGTATTGTATTGACAAAATAGCAACAAAACTTATACATTTTTAAATACGAAACACACGAAAACAATCTATTGCTGTTTTGTCTTTTTAGTCAAATTGCAGCATTAGAATCAGGGTTTTGAACCGGAACTGAACCGAAAACCGGAAAACCCGTTATTTTTTACCGAAACGAAAACCGGAACCAAACCGAAAAAAATAATATCGTATTTTTCGGTTCGGTACATGTCAAAAACCGTTTTTTTAACGAAAACCGAACCGATATATAATTTTTTACTCGAACTGAAACGAAAACCGAAACGAAAAAATAACGGTTCGAAGCCCTGATTAGAATATCAACAATTTTACCAAATTTCATTTTTCTATCTTTAAAAAAAAAATTATAACATAATGCACAAACATAGAGGTATATTAATAGAGATTATATATTTTTACGAACCACCACTGTCTATAGATATTACGTCAACCTAAAACCCGCCAATGGCCGCAATGTGATATGCAAAATGTAAATATATACGAAATGAATTTTTAGATCATACTTATCTATCACAACAGGAAATGTGTATTTTTAAATACAACTTTGTTCTCATAAAGGTTAACTGTACATACATTTTGGCACATTTTTTATCATTCTTTAATCGTATATAACATTTTTTATTTCCACTTATAAATAATATGAAATATTTTCATTACAACTGACTACTTACCGACCATTACACTAAAATATTGCCGTGCAATATTTAGGGCTTGTAAAACAATATCTTGATTCTTGATGACCACATTGTTCTATTAATATATTTTCATAATTTTTGAGTGCTGTATAAAATAGTCGTTATTAATTTTAAAAAATTCATTAGGGCCCCAACAAGCACCAGATTTGATACATGTTAAGTCCGACACTGTATTATGTACCTAAAATTTATTAATACATATATAAACAAAAATAATTTACTCTATCAAAACTGGACTAAAGATTAATACAAATATTTATTAATAATATAAATATTTTTTGCAAATATTTCATCTTCTTGAATATAAAGAAGATAAGAATTTCTTAACGAAATTTCAACGCAATATCGAGTAACAAAATTTATTCATTTTAACTAATTTTTCCTTCGAGTTGTTTTTACTAGTCCGATTCTGTTGATAAATATTACGTATGTAGTATAATGTACATATGTAGTTATTTTTAATCAATATCTATACCGCTATACTGTTGAATTAGACCGTTATGTATTATGATACATAAAATATAATTTGTGAAATGAGAGCGTTTACCACGAAACGTATGACACAAGATAAATATAGAACACACAAAAATAATCGTATTTTATAATAGTTATAATTCACAATTAGTTCTTACTTTTGAACATGAAAAGTATTCTACATATAAAAAAGTATAGTAATAATCAATAATGAATTAATCGAACTCAAGATTTCAATGGATTACACGTTTCTTAAGGGTTCTTGAAAAAATAATGTCTGTATGTAAACGCTCTACAGCCAAAACGGTGAAACTTACAAACATGAAATATTAAACTCAAGATTTTTGTTTTCAGTACATGTACACCTGCATTTTTCCATGTTCTTTTATATATTTTTAATAAATTTTTAATATATGAAAAATATCAATGGGATTTGTCAGAAATAAAACTCACCTTTGTATTATAAATATTAGTTTTCTAATGTCTTAATGTCAGAATCATAATACACATTCGTAGAATAACTAAATTATGAGAATTGGAATTTAGTTGCTTTATATTCCAAGGTAGCATGAATTAGTGACGTATAAATTAGTATTTAAAATTCAAATTTTGAGGGTGGTTTTCACCCCTTATGTAGCTGTTTAAGCACGTACAAATAATAAATGTCCCTTAGGTTCAATTGAACTACAAATGTATCAAGTTTTATCAAAATTAGTGAGATAATACTCATAACGTTCACTTTTTAGACGATAAAATTTATAAAATTTCGAATATTTCGAAAACCCCTAATCCGATTAACACCAAAATCAATAATAATAATAATAATAATAATAATATAATATAATTTAAAACAACTTTTCTTTACGTTTTGAAATTAGTACAATTAGAATCTGTCATTCCTTCGGAACATGGAAGTAAAGAACAGTACATTTTATCATTTTAAATATACCTACAGCAAAAATTTATTTTTGCGATACGGCCTAGTTAAAATTTTAGCAGCACACTTCTATGTGTATATACCTACATTATTTACATTATCGATTTCATTCTGAAATTAAACACTGAAACCAAGCTGTTCGTTTTCATTTCGATTTTGTTTATATAGAATAAATCAGATTAAGAGATTCCTAGGTGGAACTGAAAATATCATCAGGAAATTTAAGTGAATCATTAAACTGTGACCGAAATACAATCTGTATTTGAATATTTGTGGTTTTGCCAAAATTCTGATTCAACGTGTCTGGCTAGCCGGTGTCTATTTTCATACTTTGCGGCCCCCACAATCTATAAGTGGACATATAGGTGTGCGAATAATCTTGATTGTCTTTTATATACAGGAGCAGACCAATATCCGGGCACGATGTATAACCAGTAATAGACGTTCTGAAATAACACAGCTACACAAAAAAAAATTGCGGAGCCAAAAAAGCGACCAATCCTATATAGCATTATAGTATTGGTCCAGCATAGACGATATCTAAATTTTTAAAATTTTAAGCTGAAACTACGCTCTATACTAGTAATTCTGAAGTGCATTTATTTTGATGAGAAAATTGTTTAGTATTTGTTTAAACTAAAAATTTTTACATTTAAAAATCTGAAAAATAATACACTTTTTTCATAGCGTAAAGTGGGGTAAGTGTAACTAAGTTTTGACATACATAGTTCAACTCTGACCTCAAATTGCCAACTTGTTATTGCGAGTATAATTCTGAAATTTTTCATATATTAACTTGGACTAATTGGCTTTAAAACCATATGCATTTTAGTTAAAAAAAATAATAATAATTTATGGTCAAATAATTTTTTTTTAAATTTTGTGTTTTGAGATTACACTTACCCCGGGGTCTGGGGCAAGTGTAACCTCGCCTTGTTATACCCATATAAAGAATTTTAAAAGAGACATGGGGCAAGTGTCCACTAGATTCTCTAATTTTCACTGAATTTGGGACTTTTTAAATTATTAAAATATCTTAAATTTTACTCAACATACGAACGAAATAAAGCTTATTTAAAGTGTGATAAGCCGTGGTTACACTAAGCCCATGGTTACACTTACCCCACTTCACTCTACTTAAAAATGTATCGAATTGAAAAAATAGTAATATACAACACTTGTTGAGAATCAAATACTTCTTCTTCTCTTGGCTTTATTCCATTACAGGTTTACCGTCCTCAACCTTCAATACTGTCTATCTTTCCAATCTTCTTCTCTTAACCGTTAACCCTTTCTCTGCCATCATGGACTAATGTTTTCCATTTAACTCCTGGTTAACCTCTTTTTTTTCTTCTCCTAGGTGACCATAGATTCAAATACTACTGTTAATTGTTCGTTAAATATATACCACTATAAATAGTTCGTGGATATATATGTTATAATATTATTAAGTTTTATTGTTAAGTATTTTATATAGCAATTCTAAAACAGCAAGAATTTTGTTGTTATCACGCAGAGAAAAAACATGGTTGTGACATGATCGCAGCAACATAACTTTTTTGTATGTATAATATATTGGTTACTATGAAAATAGTTAATACTTGTAATAATTTCATATTTTTCAGAATGATTACCGTAAAAATTAAATTATTATAGAAAACATTTCATTTTTGTAAGTACTATGTTACATTATCACCAGAAATTTAAGTTGCTGCAAAAAAAGTATGATTTTGGTAACATAATATTAATTTGACATTTATGATTCCAGTAATCATTTGCTTTACAACAATGATTTCCTTGATAAACAATAGTTTGTTTTGATTTTTATACGATACCCTATAGTTGACGTAATATAAATATGATTGGAACAACCATTAGGTATAGTCGCTATACCAAGTAATATGTTCAAAGTTATTTTTTAAGTGTAACGTGGTCATGTGCAGTGTGAGTTTATAGAGGCGGAATTCGATCATTTTTTTTCAGTTCTTATTTTATATTCTATTAATTAAATACGCTGGTAAATTGTTCCTACAGTAAAGTTTGTAAAGTGAAAGATATATGCAAAGTGTTTTAAATACTGCATATTACACCTAAAGTGAGTGAATTATATTTTTGTTATGAGTTTGTCTAAAAACAGCTTTGTTTTGTTTAAATACGGAGGCAGAACTTTATAAAAAATGAATCTAATAAAAAAATGAATCGAAACAACATGATTGTTGTATTCAACATATTATGTTATCGTCCTCTAAACAAGATGGTTGCATTCATCATATTATGTTCTCGACAATAAAACAACATGGTTGCATCCAAAATATTATGTTCTCGTCAACGAAACAATATGGTTGCATCCAAAATATTATGTTCTCGTCAACGAAACAATATGGTTGCATTCATCATATTATGTTCTCGACAATAAAACAACATGGTTGTATCCAAAATATTATGTTCTCGTCAACGAAACAATATGGTTGCATCAAACATATTATGTTCTTGACACTAATAGTGTATGGTATAGTCACAAAAGAGAAGTTATCATTAAATGGTTATAATTATGATTCCTGCAATAAAGATTACAATCATATTATTATGCTCTCAAAACATTATTGTCGCAACCATGTTTTTCTCTGCGTGATCAATGTATCTGTACTTTTATGTAAAAATGAAGACAAATTTTCACAAGGTTTATCTTTTAATGGAACTCGCTAAATTAGCACAAGGTTTAGCTTGTGGAAATTTTTGGTGATGAAACTACAATACTTATTGCTTACTCTACATCGTATCATAAAATTTTTTTTGCAACCAGAAAATACCGTTCAAAATCTAATTTAATAAAGCCACAAATTTTATTGTTATATTTGAGGACCTTCACATAAAAAACTTTAAAAACAATGCAGTATATACCTACTGACAAACTTGAGGAAAACTTTTTTTTACTAAAAACTCGACATGAAACTTAAATATGCAAAAAGCAATGCAAAGTGGAGATTACAAGTTTTATATTTCAATTAATTACAGTGTGTATAGAATTTTTTTTTTTCAATATACATAAACTAAAAAAAAATTGAAACGGAAAACATGAACTGAAATTTATTCTTCGTGACAAAATTATTAAAATAAATTTAGAGTTGATTCTCTTAATTGGAACAATCAACAGCACAAAATAATTTAATAGTAATTTTCTGCTCTTTGCATACAAACTTTGCATTTGCCACACACCAAAAATATTAGTAACATTAATTACAATTGGTGGGGACGATCTGCCTCAATTTATATATATGTACATATTTATCTGACATACAATATTGTGTTGTAGAAATCTACTGTTTGTTTAAATTCAAACAACATCAAAATGGTAATTGACACATCGCGCATCTATACGAATACTTACCCAACTCAACAAATCAAAATTTAAAGATTAAGTTAAGTATAGAAGGTAAGCCAGAGAAATCTACGTTGTTTTAAGTACTTTTGAGAACAGAAGAGTCACTAAAGGAACAACAATACAATTCGAAAATATTTGGATTTGTGACAGTCTTTTACCAGATATGTCATTTATTTCGTGGCCATTTCACTTTTACACCGACATAAGTTTAATAAAAACTTTAAAAACATAACCAATAATTAGCAATGATGCATGAACAGAGACGTAGCTTATATACAATACTTAGACGATATTATTATAGGTACAAAATTGTTTACAAAATTGCGTATGTTTCCAAAATCAATCTTGAATCTTTGCTGAGATGAACATTTTGTTAAAAAAACAACAAGTCAATACATTTTAACAAAGCTTATCGTGAACAAAAGAAAATTTTACAGACAGGCACACGCACAGCCCTTATGCAAGAACCACTTTGTGTTTTGAAGGCAGCATAATCATAATCTGACTTTATTTTGGACACGATTTTTCTATGATACCTTACTACTCCATTTCGTTCGAAATATGAAAGTAAAAAACACCCTTCTAATATATCTAAACGCTTTAAGTGATGATTCTTTACTCAGTCACTGAAGGCATTAATTGAAAATTGAAATATAGCTTCTCCTAAAAATTTATATTTTTTGAGTTGTGCCAATATTCTTCTCGACATTCTCGAGGTATGAATTACTGTGGATATGTAGAAGCAAAGCAGTGAACAAAGTACCTATATGAATGTAATGCAATTAACAGTTTTCAGTGGGGTTTGCAATGTTTGTAATTTAAGGGTTAAAACGAACAGGTTTCAGTTTAATAATGTCCAATAATTAGGTAATTTTAGTCTCTGCTCAATGATATCTGTCAATTAGCGTAAATTGATGTAGCATAATTTTAAAATATGGATAGAAAATAATGATGTATATTTATTTATAACCAGTGGTGCACTAAGATTAGTAACCAGCCATATAAAAATGTATTTTCGAGCTCTTCAAAAACTGCCACTAAAATTATATCTGGCGCGCTCCTGTCTATCGGTATCTATAACTTATGGCCCGTAGCACATTTTGTGTCCCGCTTGGTATCATTTTAACCTTTGTCTTACCAACTGAAACAAATTTCACATTTTATCAACTGGGGCCAAATGCTCCCCAATGAGTTTTTACATGATTTATTTATTATTTTACTTTATAATTTCGACTGGGGATAAATTGAGTCGCGTTATTTTTGAAAGTGTAATTAGTTCAATTTTGAAAACAATGGTTATATGCTAGTTTTAGCTATATATATTTAGTTTAATTATTTTAAACAATGGGTGTGTGTACTTATGTACGCGCGGTAGAAGTTATATTTCTTTGGTGTAGTGATATATAGCGTATGCAAATACAAAACTAAAAACCTGTTTTACTGAATATCATAACAGAAATCTGTATTATATATCTAACCTAACAAACGCTTTTCGTTGCCGTTGTACTACTAAAATTTCACCCTGAACGCTCCTAAAGAAATATAACTTCAAAAATAGGTATACATACTTCAATTTCTCAACGAGTTAGTCAATAGTAAATTCACTGGGATTGCCATATATATACCACTACATATTAAAACACAAAACTTTAAAAATCTTGAATATATATGTGAAATTATACCACTTTTAAAAATAATAACTTAATTATAAACTGAATTCAATTATTTTTTATACATATTCTTCTTTTTTAAATTAAGTACATACATCAATATTTATATATGTCTACATCAAGGTTACTTGCTTGTCTTTCACTGGAACAGATATATGAAGTTAGAAGTCGATGTTAAAGTTTGAAATTTTACACTTCAATGATTAAAAAATTACATACACTACTGTCTAAAAGTTTGGAAGCATGTATATTTTTCTGTATGATTATATCGGCGTATTCACCTTATAACATTCATCGTTGAGACTGGCTTCCGACTCGATTTATTTAATCTGACGGTAATCTGAGATAGAGCCGAGTTCGTTCAGATTAACACCTTTATGTAATTATTTTCTTGATTTGGAGTTATCTTGGATCTGCATATTTTACAGGATACACCGAGCTTTTTCGCGGTTTACCACTGGTAAAACTAGCTGTATCCGCGGCTTCGCTCGCGTGGACTACGGAATTATTATTTCGGATTTTTGAAAAATATAGTTGAATTAAGTACAAATACGATTAGTAATTATTGTAATAATAACTAATCAACACCTAAATTACCTAACAAAAACGAATCAGAACAAAAAGCCTACAAATAATTTTTGTTCTGTTTAAATTTGAAAGTTAACTATTGAAAACAAAATAAACAATTGACGATCAAAAGAGTTCGAATGGCGACCAACTGCATGCAAATCGTTCCCTCTACCCCGCTATTAATATTTTACCGTACATAACTTATATTTAAAGTTATTTCCTAAACTAAAAGACCAAATTGGATGCTGTAAAGGGCAAATTATATCTACATTAAAAAAAATAGTATAATTTCTCTTCCCATTACTCGGAGAACTCGGAGTTGTATGACATAATATATCCACAAATAACGAAAGAGGGTATGACCCGCACAATATACATATATTCACTGATACAGATCAAAAACTTCGATAAGCATTTTTTTGTTTACAAACAAAAATCAAATAATTTTAAATTTCCTCTTTTCTACATAAATAATTACAATGCACATTAGGTACTTAATATTATCATGAGGTGGTAAAGTTATATAAGTTAAAAGTAATAATGATAGTAATTTTGTATTTCCCATATTAAATCTGTTAAAACATTTATATTATTAATTATAACATTAAAATAATAATGGATATAAAAAAATAATATGTTCTCAAACTAAAATGAAATATGGATTGTAAATTACAAAAAAGTAATAATAAATTTTGACATTCTATTTCACGTATATATGTATATAGGTATAGTTTTTTCATGCATTGTATAATTCACCTATTCAGTTGTATTATTATTGATTAGTGTTTTGTGATTTATGTTTTTCAGTGTGCAATAAAATGTATGAGTATATATTTAGGTATTTAAAACAGTTCAACACAAAATAAAACTATAATCATTAAATTTTTCAACTGAAAATAAATATGTCGTGCAATATATTATATTAGTTATTTATAGTAAGTGTTTTCATATTTATTACTTTACTTCAGTATTGATTTTTTTATACATATGCAGTTTTTATGTATTAAAACATTTAGATAATTAAACTAATAATAAAATTTATGTAAATGTATTTTTTATATGCTTTTTTAATTTTTTATTCAGTTATAGAAATATTTTGTAGTTAAAAATATTGAATCATAAACCTCTATTTTTGTAAGAAAACTGGCTTTGAAAGAACAAATCCTGCCCTGTAATATTTCGTTAACAACGCCACATCCTTTTTATAATCCATGCAAAAGATGCAAATTATAACGAGTTGGTATAATGATTGAACGCAACCATATACATAGCCATAGCTGTGTCAAGGTCACCGGTGGTGAGGGAATACAAATTCAGCAGCTCTATGTATTTGAAACAGACATAAATGCAGGTAGAGAAGCGGCCATTTTGTAAAATTTGAAAATACACATACATTTTATTGGTCAGGACCGCCCTGTTTCGTTTTTAAATTTTTTAGTATATTATCGAACTATCAATACGTTATTTGGTAAAATACATTTATACCTACACAATTTTTGTTTGATTATTAATAAATTAATTAACATTTTCAAATATTAGATGTATCCAAAAATTAATATTCTATTTTAATTATTTTCCATTAATATGTAAATAATTAAATTTATGTGCAACGCTAATTAATTTCTTTCTATTTTTACAACCGCACTCAATTATTTTATTAAAAAGCTTTGATTGTTTTTTTATAAATTGATTCTTTTTAAATATTTTATATAAGCATGCTTGAAATGCTGATTATTATCTAAAGGTATGTATTATATCTATTACAAAAAAAATCAATTTTATATATGACACCCGTGATGGAAATTGATGGTATCACCATCAACCAAATCCCCACCCCTCAAAAAAGATCAGTAAGTTTTGTTTTTGGTAAATTAGACGGGTGTCACCCCTGTGAACAACAAAAAAAGCAATGGACTCTATTTTTTTATAAATAGAACCCTTTTGAGGGTAACTTGGAGCAGCAGCAGCCCCCCTCGTCTATAGATTATAATCATGACTGTGTTCAAGTACAAAAAGTGTATTTAAGTTATAACTACTCAAAAAAGTCCTTATGTACAATATTAATACTTAACTCGCAGATTAGACTACCTATTTATGTATCTACAATCTACCTACATATATATTTATAAAAATCCATAATTAATATTTTATTAAAATATAATTAAACATATGTTCAACATCATTCCTATAAATGTTTAGACAGTTTAGGTTCTATATAAATATTTTCTGCCACGTGGCCCCCACATTCTGCTAAAAACCTAAGTCATTTTTTAATGACAAAAAAGCTGGTTGATTCGCCGTGCTAGACCCCCATTAGCTCCAGGCCCCAAGCTATAACTCTGTCGCCCCCTCCCCACCCCTTGTGGGGGCCATGATCTGCCATCTACTAACAATAAGTTCTCCTATAAGTACCTATATATACTTATAATTTAAAAAAAATGTATATAGTATAAGCTATTCTTGATAAAAATAATAATGACAAAAAATTCTTTGTGGGAGGGCGATATCATTCAACATTTTCATACCCAGATGATAGAAACTTCTTTCAATAAAATACATTTTATTTGAAACTGCCAACCAGTTATTTCTCCCCATACACATTTTTCATGCTTTAGAAACGTTTGTCGCAAATAAAAATTTCAAATAAAAATTACAAAAATAACTCTTTTATATTGATTTGCATTGTTCATGAACACCAAGGGATAAATTAATTTGTTTTATTGTTTTCCCTAAATATTACCAAATAATCGATATAGGCAGTAAACACCAGTGGTTGTAAACAAATTAAAAAAGTGGAAGATAACTATATATACTTATAATAATTAAAGAAATTAAAGCCTGGTGTTTAACCTCCATATAGGTTTACAAAAGATCATCGTTATTATATGGTTTATTGTAAATTGGTCAATAATTAATATTTCACCCCCTGTCACATAAGAAGGGTTATAATTGTTGTTTTAGCTGACCCGGCAAACGTTGTTCTGTCCAAAAATAATTTGTTTAAAAATCAGACCATAAATATACATTTTCGTAAATATCTCGACTCCAGCGCCACCTACCAGGTCCATTTTTTTTAAATATTTATTTCCACGTAACTAACATATATTCTGAATATGAGCAAAATTGGACCACAAATACACATTCTCGACCCCAGCGCCACCTACCAGTTCCAAAAAATCTATAAACTTATTGGAGCACCAAACGAACGTATGGTGTGAACATGATTTCGACATGTTCATTAACATATTATAATCCATTAACTATGCATCTTCAAAAACGGATTGGATGCTTAAATGTTAAATAATTTTGTGAAAAATAATTGTAAACTGAAATTTTAAGCTTTTAAACAGATGTGGCCTGAAAAATTTTTAACGCTATGCACGCATTCAAAATTCGCAAGAAAATAGTTTTTTGTCTTCTCTGCGTAAAATAATTAAAATTTATAAATAAAAGCATAATTTCAAGCTTTTTTATTTTATTTTTACCATAATTTGATGAGTATTATAAAATATGTTATTTTTTTAACATAAAAAAATATTTCATTTCGGATTCTTGTGACTACCGGGTCCCAAAAAAGATAGGGATAAAGGCAATTGCCTAGTGATCTATTGGTTCGCTCTGTGTTTATAATATATCATTATTGGCCATCTTCACAATTAATTTACCAGTATTATCAAACTTTAATTTTAATTTTAGAAACATATAATTTCTTTTATCTATACTGCACATAAATATTTTATAGTCTTGATGAAATACAATCCACAAAACAACGTAATAATGTATTGCCAACGCCAATATAAGATTTCTAATACAAAAAAAAACTACAAACAGTTAATTTAATTTGAAACTTATAAGCATAAATCCGTTACAAAAGACGCCCAACAAAAAATGTTTACGAAACACTGATCTAAAAGTCTACGTAAAAAAAGAGCATCTAAAGAAACATTCTAGTTTAGTCTAGGAAACCTGTCGAAGGGGGCGGGCAGGACGAATACCCCTCGCACACACACACAGGCAAACACACTACACTCGACCAATGGAAACGGCTCAGGCACTCCCATAACTGCCGAAATGTTCTCCATAGCAACAACAGTTAGCCCGCAATCGAGTTGCCAAACAACGGCTAGAATTTCTATTTTGCGCGGTAAAAGTCTGTTATATTCTTCGCTATGTCATACATCATACTGACAAGGGATGTACAATAATTGTTATACCAAAATTTATGTTTTATTACGTACGAATATTAATGTTGATAACGTTTAATTTGTATAAAGATTATCTAATCTTTTGGGTTAAAACTAAAATGAGGACACGGCATGAGTAGGTATAAATTTTTAATAATATCATAAAATTTTATCATATATATGTATATCAAAGAAAATTAAAATTCTGACAGTATAACCTATAGATTTTTTTAAATTAATACCTACATTAATAGGCTAATAGATACGTGAATATAGGTAATAAAAGATAAAATGAATGGCTATTCTAAGTTAAATTAAGCCATTACTTTTAGTTTTTCTTTAATTTTAAACTAATTCTAGGGTCTTAGGCTTTCTGACAGTGAAAGTTTAAAATGTTTTGTATTTTTCGAGTTTACTATAGGAACAAATAAACAGACAGACATATGCCAATTCTAAAAAAAAGACTTTAGAACCTTTATATATTTATAATGCATGCAGATAGAGATTATAGATTTGTATTGGTACATAGATATGTGTACCTATATCCCCTATAGGTATTTAATTAAAATTTGGTATAATTCTACTGTAAAATAAAATTTTGAATTTTTTGTTCAAAAAACAATTTAAAATCTAAACAAACAAATATTTTAAAGAATTTAATCACGAACAAAATAATTTTATAGGATATTGAATTGTGTCGTGAAAAAGGGAATTGCAAAAAAATCATATTACCTTTTGATTTCTAACCATTGTTTGGATCACCTATATGTGTACTTTTTTGAAATAAATATTTTATATAGATTTTTTTAAATAGTAATTATTGTACACTACACTACTGTACAGCCTTTGTAAAAATTCAAAGCGTAGATATGTATGTTTATACAATAATTCCGTCATGCAATTTTCTACTGATATAAAATCCAATGTGTAGGTAGTTAAATATTATAAACTAATGTAACAATTACTACATTTGTTAATTACATTCTATGAGTTTTAAATAGGTGTATTATTTATTATAACAATGAAAGTAGTAAGGACAATGAACTATACATTATTACAAATGATTATTATTAAAACTTAAAAGTACATAATAATATATAAAAATAGGTTATCTGTATGCCTCAAGTGACCAGGTTTTCTTAAAGCGAAATCGGTAAGTTACCTACTGATTTAGCTTTAAGAAAACCTATTATTTCAAAACTAATATAGTAGTATAGGATGAGAATGAAATGTACCATATACCTACATACAGAATGGTACAAGATTTTTAAAATAATTTTCAAATTTAGTAATCCGCATATTTACCAAAGTCTGTTATTTCTAACAGCATTGTAAAACTCTAAATGGGCCAATCAGAACTTAGCATTAGTCGATGGGTTTCAAGATGTTAGCACATAGATTGGTGAAAAATGGGTATAATTAATGTCC
Organism: Sialis fuliginosa; assembly: GCA_961205875.1. NCBI lineage: Eukaryota > Metazoa > Arthropoda > Insecta > Megaloptera > Sialidae > Sialis > Sialis fuliginosa. The sequence goes on from OY540812.1 coordinate 18,401,012, forward strand.
AATAATATAAACAAACTAGCAAAATTTGCTAGCTAGCAAGCATTCTCAAATAAGGTATTAATTTTGTGATATTATATATGGATTTTCTATGGAATTTAGAGCAATGATACTTCAACTTATTGTAACACAGTTGGCGACTCTGACCGTACAAAAAAATGGTCATAATATTGCCACTGTTTTAATATTATACCGTTGGTGTTTACATAACACGCGAGCGCGAAAATTGTTAAAAATTTCATGAAACTCCAAGAGAACTGTCAGATAGGTTTGAAACTTCATTAGAAAATTTGCTAGCTCCTTTATAATACCGGACATAAGTGCAATTCACTATTCCAGCGGTCCCCAAACTTATGTCGAATATTTGTGTATATTGTTGATTAACTCTGAAATTAATTAAAAACCTTCATTCTAAATAATTTTTCAATATTGAATTATTGCAAATAGTTTCTGCATACTAATTTGATTGAGTCTAGAAAAAAAAATAAGTTACCTTTATTCTATAGAATTCTTATTTATTTAAAATACCTATCAATATCTACATATATACATAATATACTAAAAAAATAATATTATTGATTTTCTATGTAGGTAATATACAGAGTCGGCGTTAGGATGTGCAGGGTGTGCACCGTACACGGTCCCGTGGGAAAATGGGCCCGCGTAACCAATGTTTTTATTAAAGTGTTTAATCCACATTTATAAGCGTACGGTTGAAGTGAATCTTCTTTTGTTTTTATATCCGTGCGAATTAAATAAATAAAGCTAAATACATATATTCAATTACCAACTAACCAAACATATTGCTTCCTCGCAATATCGAAGATACGAGAAGCTATGTGATCGTTTCAGATTGAGACAAAAAAAAAGTTCTCCAATTTCAAAATTTTAAATTTATTTATCCGTTTCACGTCAAGACAAACACTTTTCGTTCCGTGTCTGTCTGTCTGTCCGTCCGTGTGTCCGTGTATCCGTGTGTCCGTCTGTCCCCTGAATCCTTGTCACACGCATAACTCATGAACCACTGAACCGATATTATTGAAACTTGGTCGGATGGTTGGGTTTGGTTTGAGGACGGTCCCATTTCAAAATCATCAAAATCGTGTGTAAGAGGGAGGGGTGACACCCCAAAATATTTATTTTTTCAAGATATCTCAAGAACGACACATGTAACGAGAAAATTTTATAGAATATTTTTTGTAGAGAATTAAATTTCCTATAATATGGGTCTACTACGTTTGTTGTAAAATATTACCTTACAAAGATTTATCTAAATTAATTTTAAAAATTCGTGTTTTGTTTTTCTAAATTGATATTTGATTGGATATATTAAGTGTCATTTTGACGTTTTAAATATCACTTTGGCGTTTTAAATGTCACTTTGACGTTTTAAATGTCATTTTGACATTTGCATAAATTTAGATTTAGATTGAAATTGTCAAAAAATTAAAAATATATGAAAAAATATTCAGGTGCGTTTTAAGAAAAAATTCGAACTAAGATTTTTTAGTAAAATTTGTATAAAAATTAAATAGTTAACCAATGCCAGGCAATTTATCTGAACACAATCGGTTTTAGTGAATTTAGCACGAGGAAGCACTGTGCATTTACTTGGCAGATGTTTTATTTTGACATTTAAATCAAAACAAGTGTAGTAACTTGACACCTACTTAATTAAACATCCTTTCTCTTATACATCTAATCATCGCTCTATCGGGTTCCGGTCAATTTATCGTAAACAGTTTATCGTAAACAGTTTATCGTACAACAGTTTATCGTAAAACAATTTACCGAACGAACAATTTATCGTATGAACAATTTACCGTAAGAACAATTTATCGTAAAACAATTTATCGTAAGAACTATTTATCGTATGGACAATTTACCGTAAGAACAATTTATCGTAAAACAATTTATCGTAAGAACAATTTATCGTATGTACAATTTACCGTATGAACAATTTATCGTAAAACAATTTATCGTAAAACAATTTATCGTAGAACAATTTATCGTAAAACAATTTATCGTAGAGCAATTTATCGTAAAACAATTTATCGTAAAACAATTTATCGTAAAACAATTTATCGTAAAACAATTTATCGTAAAACAATTTATGTATTATTACTGTCACAGACTCCACTGGACTTTCTTATACGTATTAAGGTCAAATCAATTATGAAAATATTATATAATATATTATTATATAGAAACCTTGTTTTCTAATTTTATCAATTAAAAAAAATGTACAGATGCGTATTAAGTTAGATTTTAGGCCCAAATTATTAAAATAATAAATACACATTACATATAAATAATATATATAAACCTTATTTATTATTTAATCAATTAAAAAAAAATGTACAGAAGCGTATTGAGTAATTATTGAGACCCGTGTATTAAACTAATTAATAAACTCACAACTCGCCCCCTGTCACAGATGGAGGGTTGTAACTGGTCTCATTGGATCCGGCGGGAAAAATACTATAGGATTCTAGGGGAATGGGGGGCAAAACAACCCTCTATCTAGCACAGGAGTCGAGATATTTACGATTTTCTGTAATGAATACCATAAGTAGCGAAACAGAAAAATTCAATATTTACAATAAATACTGCATATAAACATAAGGTATTATTATTTAATTTAATAGAATGAAATAAAAAGTTCAGGCATGTATTAAGTGATATTTTAGGCCCGTATTGTTAAAACAACAAATACACATATGTATATAGAAACCTTGTTTATAATTTAGTCAGTTAAAAATAATTGTACAGAAGCGTATTGAGTGATTTTTGAGGCCCGTGTATTAAACTAATTAAAAAACTCACAAATCGCCCCCTGTCACAGATAGAGGGTTGTAACTGGTCTCATTGGATCCGGCGGGAAAAATACTATAGGATTCTAGGGGAATGGGGGGCAAAACAACCCTCTATCTAGCACAGGAGTCGAGATATTTACGATTTTCTGTAATGAATACCATAAGTAGCGAAACAGAAAAATTCAATATTTACAATAAATACTGCATATAAACATAAGATATTATTATTTAATTTAATAGAATGAAATAAAAAGTTCAGGCATGTATTAAGTGATATTTTAGGCCCGTATTGTTAAAACAACAAATACACATATGTATATAGAAACCTTGTTTATAATTTAGTCAGTTAAAAATAATTGTACAGAAGCGTATTGAGTGATTTTTGCGGCCCGTGTATTAAACTAATTAAAAAACTCACAAATCGCCCCCTGTCACAGATGGAGGGTTGTAACTGGTCTCATTGGATCCGGCGGGAAAAATACTATAGGATTCTAGGGGAATGGGGGGCAAAACAACCCTCTATCTAGCACAGGAGTCGAGATATTTACGATTTTCTGTAATGAATACCATAAGTAGCGAAACAGAAAAATTTATATTTACAATAAATACTGCATATAAACATAAGATATTATTATTTAATTTAATAGAATGAAAAAAAAAGTTCAGGCATGTATTAAGTGATATTTTAGGTCTGTATTGTTAAAATAACAAATATACATATATAGAAACCTTGTTTATAATTTAGTCAATTAAAAATAATTGTACAGAAGCGTATTGAGTGATTTTTGAGGCCCGTGTATTAAACTAATTAATAAACTCGCCTCTGTCACGTGATGAAAGAATGTAATATAACATTGTTTTACATTGAACTGTTTACCATAAATTGAACGCAAATCGATTAAATAATATTCAATGTTTCTAAATAGTAGGTATACGTGAATTTGTTATTTTAAGAATACAGGCCTATATTATCACTTGATATACATCTGTACATTTTTAAAATTTATTTAATTTAGTAATAATATCTAAGGTATATTATTATTGTGTAAGAGGTGGATATTGATTTTGTTTCTTTTTCACTATTTATTCATTATAGAAAATCGTAAATAACACGTCACCTATACGAGTAAGGGGGTTGTTTTTAATTAGTTTAATACACGGGCCTCAAAAATCACTCAATACGCTTCTGTACAATTATTTTTAATTGACTAAATTATAAACAAGGTTTCTATATATGTATATTTGTTATTTTAACAATACAGACCTAAAATATCACTTAATACATGCCTGAACTTTTTTTTTCATTCTATTAAATTAAATAATAATATCTTATGTTTCTATGCAATATTTATTGTAAATATTGAATTTTTCTGTTTCGCTACTTATGGTATTCATTACAGAAAATCGTAAATATCTCGACTCCTGTGCTAGATAGAGGGTTGTTTTGCCCCCCATTCCCCTAGAATCCTATAGTATTTTTCCCGCCGGATCCAATGAGACCAGTTACAATCCTCTATCTGTGACAGGGGGCGATTTGTGAGTTTTTTAATTAGTTTAATACACGGGCCTCAAAAATCACTCAATACGCTTCTGTACAATTATTTTTAACTGACTAAATTATAAACAAGGTTTCTATATACATATGTGTATTTGTTGTTTTAACAATACGGGCCTAAAATATCACTTAATACATGCCTGAACTTTTTATTTCATTCTATTAAATTAAATAATAATACCTTATGTTTATATGCAGTATTTATTGTAAATATTGAATTTTTCTGTTTCGCTACTTATGGTATTCATTACAGAAAATCGTAAATATCTCGACTCCTGTGCTAGATAGAGGGTTGTTTTGCCCCCCATTCCCCTAGAATCCTATAGTATTTTTCCCGCCGGATCCAATGAGACCAGTTACAACCCTCCATCTGTGACAGGGGGCGAGTTGTGAGTTTATTAATTAGTTTAATACACGGGTCTCAATAATTACTCAATACGCTTCTGTACATTTTTTTTTTAATTGATTAAATAATAAATAAGGTTTATATATATTATTTATATGTAATGTGTATTTATTATTTTAATAATTTGGGCCTAAAATCTAACTTAATACGCATCTGTACATTTTTTTTAATTGATAAAATTAGAAAACAAGGTTTCTATATAATAATATATTATATAATATTTTCATAATTGATTTGACCTTAATACGTATAAGAAAGTCCAGTGGAGTCTGTGACAATAATAATTCATAAATTGTTTTACGATAAATTGTTTTACGATAAATTGTTTTACGATAAATTGTTTTACGATAAATTGCTTTACGATAAATTGCTTTACGATAAATTGTTTTACGATAAATTGTTCTACGATAAATTGTTTTACGATAAATTGTTCATACGGTAAATTGTCCATACGATAAATTGTTCTTACGATAAATTGTTTTACGATAAATTGTTCTTACGGTAAATTGTCCATACGATAAATTGTTCTTACGATAAATTGTTTTACGATAAATTGTTCTTACGGTAAATTGTTCATACGATAAATTGTTCGTTCGGTAAATTGTTTTACGATGAACTGTTTACGATAAACTGTTTTACGATAAACTGTTTACGATAAATTGACCGCAAATCGCTCTATCATACATTCATTACCGATGTAAATTTACTTGTATAACGCATGCACTATTCATCCATCTATCTCTTATATATACATTGCTTTCTCACACATATGCACTCTCCTTAGCGTTTTTTAAAAGTGTCATTCCAATTCACTAAAGAAAAATTACAAATTACAACTCATGTCCACAAACGAGTCGTTTTAGCAGTCTAGCGCAATAATTTCTGCTACAGGGAACACTCAAAAATTCTACGTTTATGTTATAATTATAATTATATGTTTACTAAAGTATCAACTTTTAGAAAATTTTGTTAAGGATGAAAAGTTCTTAGAACTAGCCAAACAATATGAAGATATGTTACATTTAAAAAAAATTATGTTATTAATTTTATAAAAAAGTGCCCAACCCAAAAGAAAACCAAAAAATTTAAAAAAAAATTTTTGTATTCATTGACTAATTCGAAGCACTTTTTATCCTTTGCGAATTTTTCTAAAAGTTAACCCTTTAGGAGATAAAAATAAATATAAACATAAAATCATGTACTAAACATTTAAAATGTTTGAGTGCCCCCTGGAGCAGAAATTATGGATTTTCGTAGATTGTACCCATTACAACTTTGGATCAATACACTTTGAACTATCTTTTTCCCAAGTTACAAAAAATTTCAAGCAAAAGGTTCGTTGTTGTTGTGCGGGTCTTTTCTTTTCTCTACTGCTAAAACGGGTCGTTTGCGGACATGGGTTTATTAACAAAAAGCGATTGTTTTAATGTCCTCGACAGTTCCTGAAAGTTTGTCGGTATATTTACAGAACACTCTTCGCTGAAAATCGATCTTCAATTGTCTAAAAGAATCAATGTTTGTTTTTATTTAATTTTGTATACAATAATTTATTCATTAAGTGAAAACGACAATTTTAGTTGAAAACTACAATAACTCGTTAAAAAAAATCATAGACAAAAATAAATAAAAAACATCTTAAAGCTGAGAATCTATGTATCAAACCTACAAATACCAGTAATTTTGTCTACTCTATATCTCTATATGCACGCTAGCAAAGTTGTAGAATTTTTTTTTTATTTTTCGATACACATACTTTATTAGTCTAGGTAACTTTTTAAGATGAAAATGAATTTTATTTTTCCGGTCCGCATTTATTTTTTCAGACAGTCCCGCAAATCCTAGGAGCGGCTCTGTTATTATATTTTACAGATATGCGAAGGTATAAAATATAGATATATGTATGTATATTTTAAAGTTTCTCAGGCCCGTTATGCATTACAAAATTTTATTTCGCCCTCTTCAGAAAAAAGATAATGTCTTACTCTATATGCAAAAAAAAAATTCTGAAACATTTAATATTATAAAAATATAATTTATTTTTCTTCAATTGTAGCAAATGTATGCAGTGGCGTAGCAAGCAATTATTGGAAAGAGGGATTGTTCTGGCAAGGATGCAAAAACAATATAGTTAATAAATTTGTTACCACTGTTTACAATAATGCGCAGACGCTTAGCAACCGCCATTTTAAAGCATATTAACATCCTTTTTTGGGTTATTTAAAGCTTTCGGGAGCTTATATATGTAAAAATAGAACCAAATATATTTTTTTTGGTAATTCTGTCTGTAAGGGGGTGATAAGTGTCTAATTTATAAAAAATAAAGTTCACAAACTTTTTTTTTATCGTTGAAAGTTTATAGGAGGCGATACCCGCCTAATGTACAAAACAATAATTTCCTAAGAGGTAAAGGACTCGATCTCCGTTTCAGATCTCATATCTCTTATAGCGACGCCACTGCCTGTATTAAATCAAAATTGTTTGACGATCTAATACAAAATCTAGTTTATTATTTTCGAAACAGAAATTTAAAAAAGCGTTTTTGTGGGAGTAACATTTTAGATTTTCAAAAGAATATCGCAAATATGGCAATCTATAAAAATAAACTGCGAAATTGAATAAACTGAATGACTATTTATTTTTCATTTAATTCATAACAACATCATGTCAATCTGTAGGCTCAAAATTCTTTTAACACGGCAATTAAAATTTGATCAATTGCCGGTATTTCATTCTAAAATAAAATAAATTATATATTTCTAAGGCTGAAAAGCGCTCGAAGATAAATACCAAAAAGGAAAAACATGTAACAATATTTTAAAAATATATATTCGTAAATTTTTCAGCCTCAAGACATCAAGTGCGCGAGGATAAAATTTTGTAAATTGAAGAGTACTTATACTATTGATTTTTTTTATTTCTAAAATAATTTTTCATCTTCCTGTCTGGAATACTAACAAATACTATTTATTGCCAATCCCGGAAAAAACGCATGCGCATTTCCTCCATTTATTCGTTGTCCTTTGTTCTCCAGCATTTCGAAAAGGAAGGGTTTACTGTGTTGCAGGATTTGTAATTTCCACGAATTTCATATATACAATTTAAAATATATACGTAGGCGTATCGTTCTATTCATATCTATCCATACAATATTCTCAAGATTGACCCAGTTTAAAAATAACACTATAAAAGCAATATTTTCTATGTCCATGATATATAGGTATTATGCGAATGATATGGGTATTGTATACAATGAACAAAATTAATTTCATATTATAATCTTTTTCATTATTTTAAATGCAATGGTGTCATTTTATATACCTACATATTAAATACGTTGGATTAATTATTAGGTTATATTTATTAAATAATAAAATACCATATTTCATAACGGCTTTATTCAAAACAATACAATAAATGTAAAATTCAAATTCATACATGTTAATTTTATTACAATTAAATTAGAAAATATACTATTTTAAACAAAGGAAAATAGTCATATGTTACAAAATAAAATTTACAAAAAAGCATCGGTTTCAATCGAAATATAAAACATAAATATAACTATAAATAACATCGTCCTTCAAGTCAAATAAATACATGTTTATCAACATAAAATTGAATTTCAATTTCTAAATATTTACATCTTCAAAAAATTGAACGCACATTTTATTCAGTGAATAAAAACTATATCAACTGTTTACTGCGTAAAAAACGTGTATTAATGTATTTAGAACGAAAATATAACCTGACTAATAAATTTTACGTAATCCCACCCCTTAGTCGTAAGACCAACCCTACGCTGGTCTTAGAACCTCCCCTTTGTTTGGTAGGAGCAGTTCGCGCGTTCTCTAGGAAATTTAATGCGTGTAATTTTTACGGCTAAACCAACAATTGATCAAAATATATAGTTGTGTTTTTAATTGGATACAAATTTTAATTTATTCAATTGATTTATCATGTATTTAAATGGCTACGGTATAATGATGATAACCGAATTTCAAACAATAAAATGGATATATTTTTTTATATTTTTGAGGACTTCTTGTTGTTGACTTGTTGTAATTTTGACAAGCTAATAGGAGAGAGAAAAAGACTGACTTTTGAAGCAAGCCAAAGTCCATTCCTCCCTCCGATTTTCTTATCAGATTGTAGAAGTGAAAGTTGGTTAATATTTAGCAGCTGGCGACTATTTCCGTGTACTTTCTGTAAAATAATTCATTAATTTAAACAATTAGAATTGTTTGTTAAAATTTACAACAGACAATGAAACCGTTGAAAATTTAAACTTCACATGATTATGCTGATGTTTAACATATTTTATACTATCCACTTGCTTTTTTTCTGTTACGTTATGTAGTCATGTACACACTGGCACTATTTAAAATTGACAACAATTAGAAATCCACTTTGTTGTTCTATTTGTAATGCAATACAAATAATTGAACGTATTAATTATATTCACTAAATAATTAAATAAGCACAAAACGTATAAAAAGCACTGAAACAATATAAAATATTTAATGATTACGTCACAGCCAGAAAGACACCGTTGGCGAACTAAACACAAGATGGCGTCGAATCGAAAATGCGGAAGTCGAAAATAGATCAAGCGCAATAAAATATAAAAAAAATTGTATATTTATATATTTACTCATTATCCTTTGCAAATATTTTCAAGTCACTTATCGATTCCTAAATCCAAATGTATAATGTAACAATTGTTAACAATGAAATGTCTCGAGCACAACTAAACCCCGACTCACTGCTTCGACGGTTCGTCCACAATTACGAACAAGAAGCTAGCAGTGGCTTTGGTTCCGCTTCCCTTCGCACCGCGCACACCCGCGACGCCGCGGTAGAACAGTCCTGCATTGGTCGCGCTCCGTCCCCACCCCGCGTCCCGCGCGCGAACTCGCATCCCCTCTCGGGCCTCTTTGGCAGCATCATTTCCAAAGTAAAGTGTGACGCAACACAGGAATTGGCCTCTTGTTACTTCATGCACATTCTGAGCGACTCTTGCTGTGCACAGCTCCGTTACGCGCGTCGCTCAGACGGTGACGCGTTTGGCGGGATGTATGAAAAACGATTGTGCTAAGCAATACCTATGTTGGCGACCTCGTTTCGCTTATGTTTTATTATAGAGAGCGCGCTGGTGGGGGGCGTGCATTTCACTCGCGCGGAGGGGTCGCACTATTTCGTTCTCTGTCTGTGACACGTGTGCGATCCGTTGGGTCGATGACCTCACTCTCTCCACGTGTCGTAATTCGAGGCAATGCAATGGTTCAGAGGTATCGAATAGTTTGTGAACTGAACACATTTTGCAGTACGTGGATTACACCTTGTGACGTAATACGGACACCTACGAAACGCCGCGTTATTTAAATTATACATATACAACATTTTTACATATACATATGTAACGGTATTAACTAATATATAGCGTTTCACAAGTTCACAATACATGCATTATTAAAGTAGATATTATGTATGAAACATGTTACAACCAGAATAGCATTATTCGTCTATTTATAGCAGTGTTTGTGTACCAGTTGATTACTTTAATATAAACTTTGATATGGTTACTATAAACTGATAAGAGAGCTATTTTTACAACTTACATTTGTCAAATATTTAGCACTCGCTTTTATTGCACCCTCATACATAATGATATATTTATGTATTGCTTATAATTATATGTATATGTACTTGATTTTTAACTTGAACACTTCAAACTATGTAGATATTTTTCCATTCTACTTATAATGACTATGACTGAACTATAACTGAATATTGCAATATTATTTAACAAACACTAAAAAGAAAGTATACAATATAATTTATCTTCAGAAAAATAAATTTGTATCTAGCATCTATGTATGTAGACGCTGCTAAGCAACTGACATAATAATAATTTTAGTCTATTTCCCACATGTAACAGCAGTAATTATTAAGTGAATTTCATTACCTGCTGCTACATTGTATAATTTTATGGTCCAATAACTTCAAGATCTGTTTGTCATGTGAAGATAAACAATAAATTAAAACGCTTTAATTTATATGAAAATTGTTATAATGCTATTATATAAGACTATAAGTAATCAAGCAGAAAAATAGTCACTTGGTGGAACAGATTGTTAGAAAGCTGGTTTTTCTACAAATATCATAAAAAATGTCTACTTTAGTATAATATAATTTTTTTTTAACCATAAGATATATAGGTAAGCTTCAATTGCCATCTTGAATATGATTGAATATACACTACTATTAAAAAATATATTAATTACATAAATATTTGTGTATAATATAGGAACTTTTGGTATTTAAATGTGAACAATGCTGTTTTATAAAAAGGCAAAAAAAGAATGTAAACTAAAAATATATTAGTGTTGATTCTTATGGAAATGTACTCCGGGAGGGAATATAAAAATTCCGGGGGATGGACATGGACATTACTAGACCTACTACATTTATATTGGGATATAAAATGTATTATATTTCGACCGGTTTGGGGGGGGGGGGGGGGTGTTTCACCGGGGAAGAATATCGCTCCCGAGACTATCCTGGATTCAATTCTGCTATAACTAAATTAATAAGTATCATAGAAACGAACTGTCTTATTTTTTAATAAATTTAAAACCTTTTTTTTAATTACATACGCCACTGAATTAATTAAAGAAAACAATTAGTAAGTAAATACGGAATTTTGACAAATCGATAAAACACAATATTCTCTCTATTTACGAACGAAATTAATTTATACAGCGGTATATTTATAATATTTATCAATTATTTACATTATTATTATATTGCATACGATTTGTTTATTTCTATTAACTTTGCAAAACAAATTAATGTTTGATTCCATTTGTGCAATGCTTGGAATTTTTATAACTATCCCAATAAAGAAATAGTTGTACTGTATTTCCATTTATAGTTTAATTATTGTTTTAATTAAATTAACACATTAGAAAACCTTTTCTGAATATAAAATTTACTAATAGCTGTAGTTTTTATAGAAATTTTTCAAACTTATTAAAATATTTTTAAAATGTTAATATTAAATTTTGATTTTAATAATTTTTATATTTGCAAATTGTAATTTTATCAAAATATATATCAATATAGTTGATTATATTCTTTTCATATAATATAATAAATAATACAAATAATATATGATATTAATTGTAAATTTTTCTTTATACCTACGTTAACGTGTCTGACCTAAATATGCAATGTACATAAATTGTTGGCTTTGTTGGTTTGATTAATCAATATCACAATTAACATTGGCTATCCTTATTATAGATTACTAGCTGTTACCCGCGACTTCGTTCACGTGGAAGTTAGATTAGTGAAAACAACACCATGAAGTTAGGTTAGGTAAATAATACAAATTTCTGTATGATAGTCGATGTCTACACTAGAAAAGTATAACCTTCATGCGTACAAATGTAACAACCATTTTTTATCTAATCAATTTTTCGGGATACAAAATAGTATATGTCCTTCCTAAGGATGTAAGCTATCTCCCTGCCAAATTTCACAAGATCGGGGTTCAGCGGTTTAGTCGTGAAAAGGTAACAAAAAAAGAGACAGACACACTTTCGCATTTATAATATTAGTATGGATTATTCGAAAATGTCAACTGTAAATTTTTCTTAATAAGAATGACATAAACATCATAACTACCTTCGATTTTTTATTTAATTTATAGTATATATATATTTTTATTATAAATAATTATCAATTGGAAATTCTTCTTAATATGAGCCTGCCCTAATTTTAATATCAATTTGTTAAAATCGGTTCAATAGTTTTCGAGTTAAGTCGGTACAAACAAACACACCAGACTTACAAGCAAAAATTCCTTAATTTTCGTACGAACTGACATTCCTGTTTGCTCCAATATATGTATTCCCTGCATTTAAATATGTAGTGAAATCGTAATATGAATTACTTCTCTTAAAACCAGACAATATAATATTTAAATTAAAAAAGTGTTATAGTTTATAAAATTAATTCTAACTTATCATATTTTGTGTTTATATTCCTCGCGTTCCTTTCTTTATAGGGTTTAATGTTACGCCACTGCGCAGCCAAGAGCTGATTTTGAAACATTTCAAGGGAAAGTAATTTAGGTCACATTCATTAGTATGACCTAAATTCAGGAAAATCTGAAGGATTTTTTCGCTTAGGAACGATTTCTATCTTTGTTGGTACATTTTCTTATAAAGCAGTGTTGGAAAATTTTATGTTGTAACATATATTGGATTTGGAAATTTAAAAAAATTAAAAATAAATTAATTGTATAATTAATATCTTCTGTTCTATAATGTAAATATAACCATTGTAAAGTGCGGGCCACGATACAGTAGTGGGAGAGCACAGCAAGCAACGCACTTCCTTTTCGAGACAGAAAATTTTACATAAAAAAAAATTAAACATCAATTAGACTCACGCCCCCATTAATGAAAAGTCATATTCCCCCCTTTCTTTCTTGATTTAAAAACTTTTCTTCTATGTAAATAAACAGTAAAAGAAATAAATCAAATCAATAATGATCAAACGCAAACATAACTGTTTCGAAACTTTGAATAAAATTTCAATACTTATTGATAGATTAATACCTAAACCTATCTAACAATTATAATTGTTAAATTATAATTATCAATCATTAATACCTGAAAGTACTTGTTTTATAAAAGGAATACGTACAAGTACACACAACACTTTTTAATAGCTTCCATAATCCCAGTATAATTATAGCGAGAGTAAATCAATAAATGTGTGGGCAAAACACTTGTACGAGAGTTCTTGGGTTTAATACGTTACATAGTACGTTTTGTATTACTGTCTACATGTGTGCAAATAATAAATAAACAAAAGATTTATAAATAAACATACAAATAAAAATTGCGACGAGTGCACTTGTAATTTATATTATATTTATAATTATTGTCAATATAGTAGATATAATAATCATTGCAATGATTACTATATCAACTAAAATATTCATCAATACTTTATAATTTATATTATTTAATTAGTACAAGAAAGTAAATAATGAAATATGTTTATACGATTATCTTTTATATTATGTTATACCAATGATACATAAATATTGATTTTCTGGTTCGTAGAAAAAATAAAAGTTAATTTTGAAATTCGGTAGTACCTATATGATTACAGAAAAATATATAGGTATAACTATTTAAATAATAAAATAACTTTGCGTTGTTTGTCTCATCAGTTTTGCTCAATGTACTGAATTCATCTACAAATAAAATTGCCAATCTAAGTTCAGATTGCGAGATGTTACTACATCTGATTGAATTATATATATTTTTCTTTCTGTGTAACATAGATGTAACTTTTATATATACTTTTAACGTTTGGTCTTGGTTACATTATTATATAATATATTATTCAGTACCCTGACCTAAACACTCCTAAATGAAGAGGAAATTACCTTATTTACCTTTGTTTTACGGTACTATTGACACTACCGTTGACTTTTATACTGGATTTTTAACAAATTCAAAAAGATAGTTGATCAAATGGAGGATAATGTTAATGACTACATTTTTAACCGACCAATCAAACCAAAAAACATTTTTTTTTAAATAGAATGCCCTGAATATTTTTGCATATTTAACACTTCTCTTGGGATGTTTATTCATATCTAAAATATTAGCCCTATCTGATGTCCGGTTTAGACGTAATAATATTTTTTTCAAAAAAATTGTCTTTTACATTACTCCATTTAAAAATTCACCACTTCCGTGGCCGCAGCTTTGAAGACGAAATTAAATATGGACCTTATTGTAGGAGGTTGGTGGGTGCTTTTGTTTAAATATCTTAGAGCCACCATGTACAGGTAGTTCAAAATTAATTTTCAAATTTGGAGAACTTCAAAGTTATTTTTCTCAACTATTTCAAATGGAACATCCTATATATTTAAAAAAAATGTTATGTAGAATTATATAACGAACATTTTTTGTTTGTACATTCTTATGGTTATTTGTAACCATTTTTGATTTATTAAGCAAAAAGTACAAAATTAATTCAACAATATTTACTAAAAAAAATATTTTTTTTCAAATACATATAATAAAACACGATGTACGTACAGGGCACAGGGTTCATGCTGCCCATAAAAATAGTATTTTATGTTTCTGTCTCGATTTCACACTGTGCATTAGTGAATATATATGGTTGTAAATTATTTTGGTTGTTTGTGTTCGATAAAATAATAAAGCATCCGTTTGCTAGCTAAAAAAACTCATGCTGTTTTTATGGGCTACATGAACATCCTGTACATGGTATTTTATTTTATTTGAAAAAAAAATTAATTTTTTTTCAAATAAAATATTGTTGAATTTTGTACTTTTTGCTAAATAAATCAAAAATGGTTACAAATAACCATAAAAATGTACAATAATTTTGGAGTTTAGTGTATATTACTTTATGTTTTTCGGGGGCGCCAAAAAGGTACCGTGCCCCGGGCGCAAATTATGCTCGCTACGCCACTGCATTACGCCATGAATAAAATTTTTCATCATCTACAAATTTAACATTTGTTTGGCCAAATATGATTCAAATATTACTTAAAAATTGCATAAATTCATAACATGCAGTAAAGTTTACATCCAGGTGCGCACTCATAAGGCACACAACGCTGCTACAAGTCGTGGTGGATGTGAGTTAAATATAATGCAAATATGTTGTAGATGTGTCTAGCTGGGTTAGTAACAAATGTTAAACTAACACGCCTAGTTCTCTTCTATGTGCTATAACCTCGTAAATACTTTGAATTTTGGTCTAAAATTTTCGCAGTATACTCTCAATAAATTTTAGAGCTGCACAATCAAGGTAGAAATGCACATTACAATAACCTCTGCAAAAGCTTATAATATAAATGTTTAGTCGATCAAATCGAGTTACGTAATGCACTTAAGTACTTATATCAGTAATTAAGTATTTCAAGTTATGCAAAATAAGAAAATATTTACATAAATATCATATCAAAATATGTAATCCATTATAGATAGGTACTGCAAAATGCACTGAATATTGATTATATCATTAAAATATGTTGATTATATTAATTTAAAATTTAGATAGTAATTGCTAGTTAGTTTCTCCATCTCTCTTGAAATAAATTATTTTTAATTGGACAATAATATAATGTTTATCAATATATGAAACTCCACCCATAAATTCTTTTTTAAACTCTCGAAGACGAAATCAATCGGATAGTACCATGTCTGGAGAATATATTTAACTAATTTTTCTTATTCGGTGAGCTTGACTACCATTTTTACTTTCTTTTACAGCCATATGTGGATCCTGTTGTATCAACCCACAGAAATATCATTATTGAGTTATGAATGCAGTTTTCTTCAAAATATATCTAATTAAAATTTTATTTACTTAAATTAAAATTTAATAAAAACATTAAAATGTTATTGGAATATGGATCTAATTAACCAACCAATATAGGATTCATTTTCGTCTGGGATGAAATAAGCAAATTTTTTAAAACGATCTTATAACCGGAAACGGATCTTGTAAATTTAGGAATTTTCGAATTATTTTTGACTGAGTGAATTAGAAACTACTAAAATAGCAAGTTAAATAGTTATTACCACTTACTTATCAACTTGCTTCTTACTCCCCGCTTGTTTTGGAATAAGTCAACTATACATATATTGTATATTTTACTATTAACAGTAGAACTCACTTAAGGTGGCGAGGTGGATATACAATGAAATCTCCTAAAACGACCACCTCAAAAAGGACCAGTAATTTATAGAACCATTTTTTTATTATTCCTTTTCAAGAGCGCCTCCTCACACAAGCAAAAAGACGGGAAAACGTGGCCAAAAACTGCAATGCATAATTATATGTTAATCAAATATGGCGGAATCAAGCTAGAATATGCTCATTATTAGGAAGATAGAAATAGCGGATTTGATAAGTTTTATCTGCTAATAATTGCTACAATTTTAACATACAAAATACATGTTTGTACGTCATAGGTTTTGGCTATGTTTTAGTGTATTTCAGTTTATGTTTTTACATGGGCGCCGCGGATCTGTAGGTTCTTCTTTTTCTATGTGTTTCTTGTCAGCTGGATCTTCTCCTTTTCTGACAGCTCCTTCGTATGATCGTCTTCATGTATGCGTCTGTGTGTTGTGTGAATGTTTATGAGTAAGCACAGGGACTCAAGATAGGAAAGGGATGTGCCAATGGGCCGATCATGGCAGGTTTTGACGTACAGTGGGGCCATGTTCATAGGATTAGGGTGAGGTTTTACATAAATGGGTCGCTTTAGATTTTTAACTTGGTTGTTAATATGAGATAGATGTAGTTTTTTGTATTTTCCAGTAAGTATGTTTGTAATGTTTAATGGAAGATATTTAATTTTTCTATTAAAATTCCTCTTTCCGCGTTATATTATGAGCATTTCAAGATAATATGCTCTCTGTCTGCTATTGATTTATGGTCGCAGTCGCAAGTCGGGTTTGGTAGCATTTTGATTTGGTGCATGTATTTAGGCGTGCAGGTGTGATTTGCTCTGAGTCTTATTATCGATGTTATTGCCCTTCTTATGTTCTTCATGTGGTGGAACCAAGGTTTGGTCGGAAGTTTCGGTTAAATTGTTCCGTAGAATCTCCCTTTTTCAGTGATTGATATGGAGTATTTTACATGCCATTTTAATTCTGAATCTTTAGTTAAAAGTGCTTTGAGGTCTGTGTATGGAATTGGGATGTCCTATATATCTTGTACGGAAGTCGTTAGTTTGGCTAATTCATCAGCCCTTTTATTTCCACTAATTTCAGTATGTCGTTTGCACAATACAAGTATTACTTCCTTATTAACTTTTTCATATACATAAGTGTATTAATTAAATTATCTCCATTACGCAATTGTTTTTTATTTCTTTACCCGTTTTTATGTTACTGAAGACACTTTTGGAGTCACTAATAATAATGGTTTGTTTTCTGTCGTTGTTTAAGTAATCTTCAAGAGCTTTTTTTATTGCTAACGATTCTGCTATAAATATAGATGAATGCGAATGAATTCTTCTGTGCATATGAGTGTTGGGTGCCATATTCATGGTAGACGACTCCAACTCTGCGTCTGTAGTTTTTGATCCATCTGTGAATATTTTGTTTGCGTCTGGCTCTGGCCATTTCTCAGCTATGTTATATGTGAATAGGATCGGATTTTCTTCAGAATTTTTATACATTTCTAAATCTACGTTTATGATAGTGGACATTATGTTTGGGTTGTAATCAAATAAAACTCCGCAGCTGTGTTTATATATTTTAGTGTCAAGAGCATTAATGTCTTTTAGGCTCTTTGTTAGAGTTGGTGGTCGCTTATTTCTCCAGTATTTTTTAGTTTCAACAGCTGTTGCAATCTTTTTGACTGGTTCCATTATAAAGTTATATTTGTGTGCTACCTTGCTCACGAGAAATCTGTCGCTTAGTTTTTTCCTTCTTAGTTCTAGAGGCATTTCTTTTGCCTCTACCTGTAGGTTCATCCATTCCATTAATTTAATGTTAATAAAAAATTAATTAATTAATTAATTTGTTCAATAATGCAGATGTTTTGACTTAGGGAAGGACGCCATGGAAAAACCTTTGGGAATCACTGACTTTTTTAATTTTTACTAAAAAGATTGGTGACTGGAACTAAATGTGGTTTCTTTAAACCGATTTTCCATCAAAGTAAGAGTTTTGTTTAAAAAAAAACGACAGCAAAAACATTTTGAAAACAAAAGGTCTAGGAGGGTGGAAAATTCAGCCGAAAGGGGTCAATGACAACGGATTAGTGAAAAAAGAAGAGAATAATGGCGTAGGCGGTGGACAAACCAGCCGACAGCGAGTTGATAACCAAAAAAAAAGGACCTCGGTTAAAGAGGAGGGCGGAAAACCCAGTCCAATGGTTGGCAGTAATACAAACTAAAGATTAAGGGTGCTTATTCAAGTGTTTGCCTTTAGCGCTACACCTCTAGTTCTTAATCTTATATTTATAAATATTTATTTAATCTAGAAATAAAATTAATACTTTAAAATGAAAGTGATATAAAATTTATATTCAATTTATGATTTTAATCAATAAAAAATTGAAAACAAGTTTGTGATTCGATTTGACATTTCCACTAATTGCCCTTCGTTGTAGTTTAAAAAAAACTTTCGATCTTACCGACACAAGACGAGTCTTGAACTTGTTGAAAAAAGCACTAACAAAACTATAACAGTTTAAAAATAGTCATTAATTTTGTCAATACGAGTTGAAGTTTTGTGTATTTTGAGTTTTTTTTCGATGCTAGCTCAAATTTGCCGTCTAGAATCCACAATATCGCGCTTTCGACTTATTTTGATGGCATTTTTTATAATAATTTTTTTGACAAAATTTACCGCCTCTAGCAAAGTACCATCCGGGCCGGGCGCCCGTTTTGCCCCCGCCACCGTTGCGCTACTGATCCTACCAATCGTGTATCCAAACTGTATTTAAAATCTTTAAAAATATAAATAATATTGTTAATCATTATACCTTCAGTCATAAAGTCATAACATAATCAAATGCATACATAACAGAAACTTTGTTCTCGGAATTGAAAACAATGGGCGGTAAGTTTACAACACTATCTGCATATTGATATGGCCTCTCTACTTGTACAAGTAGCATTTCCATCGATGTTGAATTGATCGATATGTATCGTGAATGCATTCAATAATCTATTTAATCCATCAGTTATGTATATTTTTACAGAATGTAATGCAAGTGTCAATCAATGGAACGTATTGTTCCAATTTATATGTATTTAAGAAGTGAAAATCAAAAAAAGTACTCGTATATTAGACCAGATTTGTTGAATGTAAAATCTTTTATTTTAAATTTTATCTATCGGTAGGTACTGATTTTTAGAAAAATATGTTTTTATCGTACTAATTTAGACAATGTTGGATAAAAGTTTTGAAAAAAAGGGATTTAGCTGTCAAAACGATTAAGCTCACGTTTTGTAAGTCGGCAAGAATTGACAAGAAAGTAATAGTAGATTAAAACATAAGGCATTTGTTATTTGACTGAAACCTTTAAGTTACTGGCGTGAACTATTTAAAGTTTGTCATACTTGATTTTATTTTTTTAGAATAACCCACTCGAGGTTTACTTTATATAAAATTTAACTGAAAATTCAAATGAATACTGTCCTTATTTTATTGAATCAACGTAGAACACACTGAAAATGATAATATATCTTTAAGGTATCAGTTAATACACAGTTTTATTTCGGGATTTTAAATGTATTTTAATTAAAGGGTTATTAATTCATTCGAAACTAGATATACTCGTAGTTACTAACTATCTGTTACAAAATGATAAACTGGCCGGGACTTCGGAACATATCTTCGAATCTGGCCGTATGATAAGACTATTTATGTATAAAGGTGTTATGCCCGCGGTATTATAAAGAATTCACTTGAATGCAAATGCAAATTAGCTTCCAGCTAACGTTTTCTGCTAGGTATTAAATATAAAACACAACACACTCACAGATGTAGCGAATGAAATCGTACATATCATAACCTTGACGTATGCGCGATAAGTACAATCAGCGATTTAAAATTAGTGCTGCCAAGTGTACCTCATAAAATGCTTTTTACATTATTATACATTTATTACCACTGCTTTAAAATATCGAGCAATTTCATAACAATTTGACACCTAGCAGAGATCGTTAACTGGATACTAATTTGCATTTGCACTCAAGCAAATTCTTTATAATACCGGATATTATAGTAAATTAGATTAATATTTCTAGCTTCTGAATGGCTAATTTTAGAAAATATAGCTGCTTGTAATTTCTTGAATTTTGATACATTTTATAAAGATACAAAAATTTAAAATTATTAAAAAATTCTTAAAAATAACAAAGCAGCTATTTATTTAGAAAGTATATTGTATAAAAGAAACTTTAAAAATATTTTTTTGGATGTTTTTTAACAAGTGGAGACTGTTATATATACATACTTCACCATCATCAGAAAACTCAAGGAGCGTCGTAAATTATCTAAGAACTTCATCTCCTCAACAAATTAGAGACAATAACATGCGATATAATCGAAACCCGTCAGTTTTATGCACGTCTAACCGTATTGCATCCAGGTAGTTCCACCAGAATCGTGAAAATTTTCCTCCAGTGTGTTGGAATTCAGAACAATGGAAACACTAACTCTACCACACACATACACACACATGCACATACGCGCACACACACACACGAACAGACAAGCTGGTACAAGTCCCGCTATTGATTATCCGCATCGGCCATTCGGTAGTGTTCGGAAGAGTCCGGCGAACAACTGGGTCATCACTCCACTGGTTATATAGTGACACGTGCACCATAGGAGACCTTGGTGAGCATAATCTAGAAGCCCGCAGTTTTCACGAATTTATGGTCTCTGTATTTGTCCTGTCTGCGTAAATATTTAATTAATAATAAAAAATTAAATGAAGAAAAAAAGTATAAATGATCAAATGATATGCAGTAGATTTTTTTACCCACATGAGTTTTTTATATTAATTTCAAATCGTTACAGATAACGGTGAATATCTTCAAATCTTATCCAAATAATAATATACGTAATTTCAGTAGTTAATAAAAATTCCTACATATCAACTTTTTAAAGTTTAAAATTGCTTTACTTGACTGTTATGTCGAGTGCTAGTTACAGAAATATGAACTCACTATGACTAAATTATTCTTGATTAGGATTCTAATCTTCACCTGAAAGTTTAGACAAAAACTCAATCAACAATAATTTTAGGTTTATTATAATTAAAATAAAACTGAGTAAATGTCAAATAAGATCAAACATAAAACAATATAACGAGTTCATATATTATAAATTATAATTAATATATATAAGCTGTGATTAGCATCCGTCTAACAGTCAAATATTGAATCTAAAATGAAAATGATTTCCTTTTATGTATAATATTTTAATTTACCAAATTATAAAAGAAGGATATTAAATTGCATTTCGTTTAACGAACAAAAATCAGTTGTAAATCATGAAGCTTAAACTAATTTTAACGTAAGACTTGATGTTTGAAAATGTATAATTTAAGTTCTCTAAAAAATAAAGATAAAAACTCTTGGGAAATCTAGAACACAATATATTTATCTAATTATAACTTATCGCTTTTATTTATGTATCTCATTATTACGGAAAAGAAAGCATCACTCAAGAGTATTATGTTTCCTCTCTGTCAGAAAATGAACAAAGCTCATTTGGATGTTTTAGGCGCAAGTTGAAGACGGAAATATAAACAACTTTTGATAAAATTTTATTTTACATCAAGCCTGATATGTATTTTTACATACTTCCGAAAATCCTGAAAATGTTTATTACAGCATGCGACAAAACATTGATCGATGGAACCACGCCTAGAAGACCTAGTTTGTATCCAGAAACAAGTAACTGCATGGAAAGTATTATGGAAATTTTAAATAATATATCATAAACTCAAATATTTTCTTTTATATTTTCCTTTCTTATTAAAGATAATATATTTTTAATAAAGATAATAATAAAGGTAAGGAATCAATATTTAAAAGAATCTGTTACCTATGTGTTACTAGTTCTATATATAAAAAAGAATGTTCGTATGTCTGAGGCTTATAGACTCAGGAATTACTGAACCGATTTCAATGCGGTTTTCACCAATAGTTAGATAATTTTTCTGTGCAGTATCGTAGCTGTTAATATTTTATGAAAATCTAAGATTTAACATGTTGGGTGGGCATGTGGGGTGAGCATGATTAATTGAATTAATATCCCCGGGTAACATCCGCTCCAATGCGCTAGTGAGTTATAAACAAGAGACACGGTTACCAAAATGATTGAATCCACTTTTTGTCGGTTTCTTCATTTTTAGTACAGTTTTATGTGCTGATGTCTTAATTTAAATTCATATTAATAGAGCAAGAGCTGATTGCAAAAAAAACTAGCCTATCGAGTAACAGGGTAAAATATTTTTTAAATGTTAGTACCCATAGCGAGCATGAGAAAAATCATTTTGTGCTTGGGCGGAACTTGTTAATTTTTCAGGGGAGGGGAACTTAAAGCTAGATAAAAAAAATATTTTTTTATACCAAGGCATGTGGCATGTTAAAATGTATAACCAAAGCAGCGGAAATTTACCCTCTTTCTTATTTTTGTCTAAATCAAAAATGGCGCCTGCAGGGGGCTTTAAAGCAAATTCAAAAATAAAAAAATAAAAATGGTATACCAAGGCGTGTGGGGTGTCAAAATGTAGATCTCAATTAGTAGAATATGACCAATTTTTAAATTTTTTTCTAACTCAAAAATGGCGCCAGCAGGGGTCTTCAAACTGTATTTTATTTTGCCCCCTTCCCTCAAACTCTGTAACTACTGGCTCAAAAAATCTGAAAAAAATTTGGTAACGAGGCTTTGGCGGAACTATCAACTACAAACACTAAAGTCAACAATATCTTTTTAAATTTTGGAATAATAGAGAGGGGCGTCAAATAATTTTTTATTTTTATTTAATATTATTAAAAAAATAAGAAAAAGGGTAAATTTCCGCTGCTTTGGTTATTCATTTTAACATGCCACATGCCTTGGTATAAAAAAAATTTTTTTTACCTACCTTTAGCTCCTTAACCAACCCCCCCCCCCTGAAAAATGAACAAGTTCCGCCCAGGCACAAAATGATTTTTCTCATGGTCGCTATGGGTACTAACATTTAAAAAACATTTTACCCTATTATTTACTTTGCAGTCAGCTCTTGGTCTATTAGTATCTCCTATT
The DNA here is from genome assembly GCA_961205875.1 of Sialis fuliginosa. Lineage (NCBI taxonomy): Eukaryota > Metazoa > Arthropoda > Insecta > Megaloptera > Sialidae > Sialis > Sialis fuliginosa. The sequence continues at coordinate 18,424,640 of OY540812.1, forward strand.
AAATTGCATATAAAATTGTTATATACGAGTAACATAGATTATTTCTCTCCTTTTTCGCTTAAATCAAAATATATACAGCCAGTGTCGTGTGAAGTAAAAATCGTTTATGTCCGGTATCATAAAGGACCTAACAAATTTGTTAGCTAACAAACACTTTCAACTGAGGTATCAAACATATATGACAGTTCTTTTGGAGTTTGTTGATGACTTTGACAAGTTTCGCGCACGCGTTGAAGGTAAATACAAACGGCATTAAAACAGTGGTGATGTTATGAAAATTATTTTGTACGGTCAAAGATACCAACTGTGTTACAATTAATTGAAGTGTCACTGCTCTAAATTCCATAACTAATCCATAGATACTAGTACAGTATTAATACCCCATATGAATGTAATTGCTAGCTAACAAATTTTGTTAGGTCCTTTATAATACCGGGCATTAATCTAGTAAAATACTTACGTATTACACAAGCCAAAGCTAGAAAATAAACATATTTTATTACTTGAGAACTAAAAAACTATTAGACCATACAATAGTATACAATTGAGTAATTTAGAGAAGTTACAACTATTAATAGGTAGGTATATCATTTATCTTTATAAAGATAAATATAGGACTATATAAATATAGTTCTCGTCTAATAAGTATTTTATAAAACTTCAATGCGGAAGAGAGTCCGAGAATAACAACGAAAATGCTAAAAGTCAGAAACAAAAAATATTTCAACCTAGTAAAATCTTGGAATACACATTATTCTTCTTTGTGTCCTAGATATTTTTTTGTTATCTATGTATCTGCTGAACCACAATCCGTGTGTGGTTTTTTACTGCAGTGCGGATCTCCTGCAGTCGTTATATTTTAAGCAGTTTGTATTGATGGTGCTGCAAATGCTAACCAGGTCACTAGGTTAACGGCTCTGTGTTTGCTTGTCTGTGGGTCTCAAGAAGCTTTAGGCTATTTTGCTGCACTGTTACCAACACAAACTTTACTATGATTCGTGATATTTACAATTGTAGAAAACGCTAGGTTTGATTTACTGCTATAATATGCATGTTGTAAAGCAGGGCAACTTCCCGATATTATTCTTTTGTGTTATATTATAAACAGATCACTTAAAAATATGCCTCTTAATACCAGAAGGCAGAGCTGTGCGGATTACATTACTTAAGTATATTTTCGAGTTGTACTTGTTCTGACAGCTAAATATTACTTTTATTGAGGGATGTGCTTCACTTTTTGTTATAGTTAATTGTCAAAGAATAACAAATACATATTTGTAGAAACTATTTGTATTATTATATTGTTTATTATTTCTTCTATTTTCAGGAAACGATAATAATGTTTCAACACATTATTTTAATCATATCCAATAATTTTTGTAACCTATTTTTCGTAACTTATTTTTATTTCTTTATCTTAAAAATCATTTATTATTTTTTTTGAAATCTTCAATTATTTCCAAATATTTGTAAATAAGTAGTTTACAAATACACTTTGACAAAGACTACTTGCCAAATATTTTTTTAACATTCATCACGAAAGCTTGAAGCTTTGCTCACCAGATCTAGTGACAAATATACTAAATTGGCAACACATACTGCTGCCGTCTATGTGTGAGAACAGTGAATCTCCGATAGCGAATTTAGGTTTTCTAGCCGTTGTTGTGTCTATCTGATATATTATTGTGACCGTTATACATGGATATTCATTATCTCGCTACAGTGAAATGTCATTAATACTGATAGACTCACTAAACTAGGTTTCTAATTTTATTTCTTTACGGTCTCTATAATGTATGCACGGTTTCTTGAATAATACAATCAAGAACAGTGCCGTACTAGTTACAGATAAAAAGGGTTCTCAGATTTTTATAAGCTTCAACGGGACATTGAGAGTTGCGGAGGGGGAGTTGCAGAATAGTTAATAATTTATTTTATTTTATTTTTTTCAAAAATTCAATAGAAATATTATTTAGAATGGAAAGTCTGCACTAAACGAAAGTTAAACAATGCTTTGCAATGCAAAAATTGTTCACAAAATTCAAAATTAATAATGGAATATGAGATGTGCGTATAAGCATTTTGTATTCGGGTAACGTACAAGTCATTATGGTATCGAATGTACATATTTGAATGCTTACGTGGGACAAGCTAAACTGGAGCGGGACAGCCTTGCTTTAGGCGAGGCGAACTAACCTGGAACGGGACAGTCCTACTTCAAGCGGGACGTCGGGCAACTCTGCAGATAAATAATACTAATTCGGTCCTTTTCGCTGATCTTTCCATTGCTTATCTATACGGAGTGAATTTTGTAATCGTTATCGTCGAGGTAAGCCTTATTTTCTGCCTTTTTATAAGAACTCGAGACAAATAATATGTTCTTCTTTCTTTGTCCCTCCTGACATCAGTCGATATGACGCTTCTGTATGAGAAATTTGAGCGTCTTTTTAAAAGATGCATGATCTAATAAATCTAATAGATAAATTATGTGCTGTTTTAGGCAAATATTACAAAATTCGAAGTTGGAAGTTCTAAAAAATACTGATTTTTTACTCCCCTACTCTCTTTGTCACCAGTAAATAACAGAAACTATCAGTTAACTATAATAAAGAAAAAAGTTACATCCTGTCAAAACAAGAAAATCATAAGGAATAGTCAAGCGCAGGGGTGTGCTGGAGACGGCTCGCGCGAGCCGGTTGTTAAGATTTTGGAAAATCGGCGAGCCGATTGTTAAATTATTCCGCGAATAAAAGTTCAGACTATTTTAATGTTTTCATTTTCACGCGGTATTTGTTGGTTTCGTTTCTACTACAAACGCTACATACCGTGTTTTGCTCTTTTCCTCAGCTCTGCTAATCTTTTTTAAATTTGTAATTTGTGTTCTAAAAATTTAAGAATAAAAAAATATTTTTTTTTCGGTATGCGTAGCTCAGAGGGTGTTGAAATAGACCTCACCTTCCCGTATAATTATTTACTTATAATGAGCTAAGGAATCAGCTCTTAAAATATCTGTATCCCAAACGGACCACCCTGTATATAATATCATATGTGTACTATTAGTTAGTTATATTAATTTGTGCATATTCAGTTACTATTTTCGGAAACTGCACCAGAGCATTAAAAATTATGCGTAAGGCTTTTTTTATAGCGAGCCGGTTATAAATGTTTGGTAGCACACCCCTGAGTCAAGGGTTAATAATACTCGCCCGGTATTATCAAGAACTTGTTTTTGACCAAAACCAAACTAAAATCTTTTGGTATAGAGGAGATATCGAATTATGTATACATAATTCGATATCTCCTCTATACCTATAGGTGTGTCTATGAAGTTGATCTGTATTCAAACTAAACTGCTAAAATCAACAGACAACAAAACACAACTGTGAGAGTTTACTCTGGAGGTAAGAATGAAAAAAAATGGACGTTTTAATTTAAATCGGCGTTGTCCACATATACTAGTAGGATGCGAATGTAAGACAAAACACATTGATGTAACTACGATATTTTTATATTTTATTGTATATTTTTTATTAATAGATAAACTTTTTTTCTATTTTTTGGTCACCGCCTAAGCTCGCTGTAGAGGGGCACAATTAAAAAATTTGCTAGAGGCCCGAAATTTGTAGTTATGACACTATTATGTAACACCAATAATTAAAGTTTTATCATTAATTTATAATTCGGGTAGATAAACAAAAACAAACACACACAGGGGCGCGCTCTGAGAAGTCACCACAGATTACATTTTCCTGAAAATAATCAGACTGCACCATCATGTAGATACCAACTGTGTTGTTCGGTAGATATATATATACGTATCGAATCTGAAAATACACGAGTGGTGAGAGCTAACTTGCATCAAATTTTTTCCGAATTTTTGTAGTAAACCAACAAGATGTATTGGAAATTTATTAAACTTAATGATGTATATTTTGTTCATATACAGGTCTACTAAATTTACAAATAAAAAATTGTAAATTACATAGCTAAATGAATTGTAAATTTACATATTCGTAAAGTAAATTTACCACAACTTGTTTCGTTGAGTATAAATATAGGACATTTACAAACTTGTGTAGTAAACCAACAAGATGTATTCGAAAATTACTAAACGTAATGGTACAAAAAAATTTCATATAGCAGGTCTGCTAAATTTACAAATAAAAAAATGTGAATTTCATAGATAAATGTTGTAAATTTACACATTCGTAAAGTAAATTTACTACAATTTGTTTTGTAGCGTAAAAGTTAAAAGTATAGGAAATTTCCAAGCTTGTGTGGTAAACTTACAAGATGTATTGTAAAAATACAAATTTTATAATTTATTTTCCCAACACTGACTTTTGGAATTTTCCTTTACATTTTATATAGTAAAAATATTGTAAATTTACTATTTTTTTTCTCAGTGTATTCAAGTGACAATGCTGTTTTCTGATCGTACTTCATCATCAACATTTAGTTCTTTGATTTGTGAAGTTTGCAACAAAAAAATATCCAACTATTCAGTATTTTATGTATAATTGTAAAATTATTTTGTGCCTATATTTCTGTGCATATAATATTATATATTATACATATATGCCTATATATAAGCACTGGAGAAAAAGATGATATCATAATTTTTTTTATAATAAAGAAAACTATATTATTTATTAATTTATTTATTTACAGTTTTTGAGAATTCCATGATGATTTTTAAATAATTATTTTATTGCTTTTATATACAAACTGCTTTTTCATGCTCATATATCAGCCTTAATTTTTTGAATAGTTAATTTATTTGAAGATATATTTCTATCTTGTTCCTTGATAGATATATGTGCGGATTTAGCATTGCAACGTCTAGGTCTAGGCCAGTCTATGGGGTATTAACGGTTAAATTAATTTTCGAGGAGGGTAATTCGTTGGAGATTATTTTCAACAAAATGAACTTCGATGGAGGTATTATATTTTGATTTTAGTTTGTTTTTTAACTTTAACTTCTAAATTTATTCCTGTTGACCTACACTTGAATACATTTTTGAATGTTCAGCATTTTTCATGCAATATGTAAAATAAACGAATAATTTCGTTAATAATTGTCACGGATACAATAAACAATGTGTCGTAACGTAAATTAACGTGTTCATCTGTCACGTATTATTATTCCCTTTTCCTTAAAAACGTTTATATGGATGCATCATTGAAAACGTAATGTTGGGAAAAACATTGCGTCATTTTACACATCGTTGCACGTACGATTCTATGATGAGTTATTGAATGACTAACACAATGACAATTATGCGTACAGATTGAAGGTTATCCCAATGAGTTGGAAATACAATTAATTATCTACTAATAATGTTGTTTTTTATTCATTGGCGTGCTAGGACCGTCAGAGGCTCTACGCAGAAAATAATTTTGGGCTTATTTGTTGAAAGATCTTTTAAAAAAATATATATATTTACCAAAAATAGGAGGTGCACATTTACAGTATACAAGAACTTTAAGTTTAAAATTTCATGTTTGTAAGTCTCACCTTTTTGGCTGTAGAGCATTCACAGACACACACACATACGTAATTGAGATAACTGTCGTACGTGATTTAGGGATCCTCAGTAGGTACGTGTAATTACGTTAAAATCTTGAGTTCGATTTTTTCATGATTACTATACTTTATATTATATAGTTCATTTCATGTATGTATAAAAAAGTAAAAAAATAAGTTGTCACAGCCCTCTTTTCCTCTTTACGTCGGGGTCTTATGCACTTTCCTAATTCACTTACTGTATAAAGCGCTACTGTTTTAATCGCATTTATTGTGAAGAGGCCCGCGATAGGATGTGGAGCCATGATCGAACCGGTGCCATTTTTTTCACTTCCGTTATTATTTCAAAATATTTTTGAATAAAAGAATTTATATGGCTATTGTTTCAGTACATTCGTGTTATAAAAGCATTATTTTTTTTCTTAATGATTCGCAATGAATTAGATTTTGTGAAATATCCTGTAACCTTTACTTAAATTAAAAGTTTCTTAAAAATTATAAGATGCGTGCGTAATTTTGCGAGAAAATTACTATACTCTATTTCATTTAAGAATGCAGTGGTTGCCGTGGGTTTTGACGGTAAAATGCACGATTCGTAGCGTCAAAACCCCGGCAACCACTGCATTCTTAAATGAAATAGAGTATAAATACACAGAACTTTTATTTCAACAACGGTTTCATTAGTGAAAAATATATGAATTATATTTATTTATATTATATTCATTTTCACTTTTATAAAACACAAGCTGTTACCCGCGCGACTTCCTGTGGTGACAGATTTTTATCAGGTTTTTAGTTTTGCATCTACACGCTAGATGTCGACGCCAAAAAGTATAACTTTTCGCGCGTAGAAATGCCAATCACCCATTTTTTTTTTTATCTAATAAATTTATCAGGATAAAAAACAACCTATGTCCTTTTTCAGGATGCAAGCTATCTCCCTACCAAATTTTATCGATTCAGCGGTTTAGTCATGAAAAGGTAACAAACAGACAGATAAAGAGACCTTTTTTTTAAATTTTGCTTTTAAAATAATTTAGGTGAGGGTTTTTTTTTTGGAAAATAAACAACCTAAATAAACTGAAGAGCAAAACAAAAGTCTTCAGTTATTGTAGTACCATCAAAATTTTTCATTGTTTTCTCTCAAAGTAAGAAAGGGAGCCCCGATATTTTTTCTGCGTGAGCCCCCCGACTATCATATCACACCACTGTATAAATGAAGTAATATTTCTAATTATTATTGTCATATACTTTTTATAATTTTTTATTTCATATGTATAAAATATTAATATTTGACTTCATATTGCCTTGAAAAAGATTGTAATAGATGTTAAAGACGCTGGATATTCTTGGAGTGAAGAGCATGTTCCATAAATAGAAAAGAACAGTTCTACTGTAATTAGGCCGGACAGTAACCCCAGTTTTATTCAACTAATAAAACGGCTAACACACGAGTTAATAATGTCTAGTTTTTAGTATGCGTTGTCTAGATTGATTTTTAGAAACTTTCTTTAACATTTATATCAAAATCAGTTAAAAATAAGTATAGGCTGTGTAGGTATATAGATACAATAAATATTATTTATTATCGTAGCTGTAGCTCTGCTATATATGTATAAAAAGATAATAAAATAATTTTGTTAAAGCGGTAAAATTAACTTTTTGTCAATTTTGTATTTATGTTGCATAAATATATTATGTTAAGTGCCAGATGTACTGGTTTTTTTCAATACTAAACTGATCTGATAAAAAAATTGTACTAAATTTTGTATTTACTATTTATTACTTTAGATGTATCAATACTTACATAATTATTAATTTTATCTCAGAAAAAAAACTATTTTCACATATGTATAATAATGTATAATATATATGTATTGAATATAGATGTATTCAGAATGGTACCTACTTTTATGGGATTTTTAAACAATGCTTTCAATGTCCATGGAAATTATTGGAAACCCTAACATTTTTACATCTAGAACATAAAACGTTTACTATTTGTAGAAACTTTAAGCAATATTGTATTCAGTGCTGTATTTTAAAAGTGAGGGTGGGCAGTTGTCTATGTAGGGAACTTATGCACATTTATATTGCAGGTCTAAAAAATTATCTGTCACATCCAACTACATATGTATAGTGCAAACAAGTCCATATTGTCTACATTAGTAGGATATGACTAGTGTTTTTTTTTGTCCGCTATATAGACAACGCTAGGTAGTCTATAAGTCTGCACTAGTAGGATCTAACCGGATTGCAGGAATCTGAATCCGGTACCTACTGATTTTTTATAAAAAATTCAGACGAAATTTTTTAAACTTACATATCAGTCCAGTGAAGCATTAGCTTGGCTACTAACAGGATATTTGGATTTAGATCTTACATTAGGACAGACAGAATTTTAATCTTACCGTTAGTCATTATTTCAAAGTATTCGTAATTACATAGTATTGGTAAAAGTTTTAGAATTAAACTGTGTAGATTATCGAAGAGAAAATATTTGCTTTATTTATTGTATATTCCTACCAGGAATTATTTTAGCGTGCAGTTGTAGCTTGTTTGTGTAGCTGCACAATTGAAATGTGCAGTTGTAAAAGTAATTTTGTGCAGCATTAAAAATTAACTCGAAAAGCAAAAAATAATTCAATTGCATTTAGATTTTTTTTAATTGGAAGATCGAAAAAAATCATTCAATTACCTATAGGATTTTTTACTCTTATTGTTTCCTATTTTAATTTTTTTATTGAATTAAGTACTTTTATGTTGTTAATTTATTATATTAGCAACGATTTATTATTATTATAAAGTACGTTACTAGTCTAAACTAGCTAATCTGTGTAAAATTTTTATTCGATTCTATAGTATCCGGTATCAACTTTAAATCCCTCTTGGATAATTTTACATGTTCAAAGTTAAACCCAGATATAAATCTTATCATAGCTTGTTGAGCTCCCTTTAAAATATTGCTTCCACAGCAAAAACTCGATCGAAAACTTCGTATCGATTTTCAAACCATAAGAACCATACTATATATCCATCAGAACTGTTTTCTTCTTTTACTTAAACAACAATTAAATCCATCTGATTTATATTTTTCCTATTCGACATAGCGCAAAGCGTTGCATGGAAAACTTAACTGGGCTCTTTGTTTTGGTAATGTTTTTCTTCTTCTTTGTGAAGCGCGCGCAGCTCGCATCGACCTTCGTGGCAATCCCGTATCGACCATAGCGCGCTCCAAATTGCAGCCTCTCCTCAATAGCAGGCCCGTACTAAGAACGTCAACAACGTTTAACAAAATGTAAAATATTGTATAACTAAAATATTTTACAAAATGTAAAACATATTCTGACGATTTTCGACTTTGTATATACGTCACCGGCAAAATCTAAATTTAAGCAAAACTAGGTTAGGCTATTTAAAAACGTTCGTTGCGGGGAAGACTGAATCTCCGTTTTAATCTATAGTATATTAGTCCTCATCTTCGTTGAACAGAAGATTAGACTAGCAGAGAATGTACTTACTAAGGATAGTTGATTTGTAAAATTAGTTTTGCCTAAATTCAGATTCAGAAATGACAGAATAATGACTTCAAATTTTTTTTTCTTGAAATAAGTACAAATGTGTACTGTACTGAAAAAATCAGTAGGTATGTCGGGTTTATTAATTAACCCTAGACAGTGATGTCAGTCGTTTCAACTAACACAGCGAACATTTTTTGCTATGTATCGCATTGATTTCTCGTGCCAACTCAGTCGTCGGCAAGTAGTTTGAGGGGATAACTGTGTCACGTGGGTAAGTGTCACTATTTTCGATATACGAAGTTCTTATTAGTCGAATCGACTAATGAATAGCCCTCTTCGTAACTTTTTTGCACCATGCTAATAAGTACTTAAAAAAAAGTTCGAATTAAAAAAAAAGTGTTAATGTTAGTTAAAATAAGTTTAGATGAAGTAAGTTTATTTAATAAAAAAAAAGAATATAGTTTTTGTTTATTAGGATCTAAGTAAAAGTAGAATAAGATTGATTTTTGTAACTTTTAATAAAAAAAATTACAAACAATTTCATTTATATTCCTCTAAAATAGGTAAGTAATGTTAATGTATAATAATAGTTACACAAAATTCAAAAACAAATCAAATATAATAATTACATGTATAATTAATGAGGATAATAACTCATGTTAATCGAATCGACTAATGAAAAACCTCTATCTAGAAAAAATATGATTAGCCTTCTAGGGTTAATGTTTTTTTTACAATTTCTTATTTGTAAAAAGTAGTTCAGATGTGGCCTGTAATTTTGTAAATATGTAGATATTTTATAAATATATTAAATGTTACTGAATTTTCGTGATATAATGTCTGCTTAGTTAATTATTAACATATCAATTTAAAATTAACGTTAAACTGCATCCGAAAGAATCAAGCAATCTAAAACAAATAACTGTTTAAAATCAATTGATAGAAACCATTAAACAAAAAAAATACCTTTCACTTTTAAAAATAGATTTTATAACTGTACACTTCTGCTAATTAATTATTTCTACAAATTCTACCTAGATTTCTTATGATCGGCATATTATTTTCCATCACTACATCATTTCACTGGAACTGTGCCTGTGTAAATTATCACTCTTCTCTCTGTCCCGCTCATTTACCCCTTACGCCCCTCTTCACCGCCCCTGACTTGCCTGTTCACTTCCAGCGGAAAATTCACACGCAAATTTCAGGGGCTCTCCTTTACCCTCCTGCCCTGACATATGTGGGTATGTGTGTTTGTGTGAGTGTGGTTACAGTGGCATTTCATGGTGATATTTTATGGGGTTGACCCATAGTTTTATTGTGGATCTTGGCTTCTGGGTGTAGGCCGCGTCGGTTTGGTCGTGTTATCGGCCAAAGTTTCGTCACACATTGCAGTGGACATCTTCAGGGCTCTTTTAAAAGGGCCACCCAGAAGCCAATTGTTATTAAAAATAAATATTCATGGGTATCGTTCAAGTACGTATTAATTTTTTTAAACTTTACAGAAAATTTAAATTAAATAGGAATAATTCATTTAAGTCAAGCGTTGTTCTATAATTTGGCCAATCTTTTGTCACTCATTGTAGTCGAATGTTCCGTTTATTTTATCTCATCGTATTGAATAGGAGAAGACAAAGTTGCCAAATTAGCTTATTTCAAGTTAGGATCTAGCGTATTTAGATTTAATCTAGTGATGAAATATTACTGGATAGGAGTGATAACTCTAATGGGCGAGCGCGGGATGATTCCTAAACGTAATGTTTCAGTTGTTTCCATGGTTATCACTTATCACCTTATCGTGCGAATCCATTGTTTTTAGCTTAGACAAGGAAAGATAAAGGACAAATAACACATTACCTAGCGTTGTTACCATATCGCACCACGAGTCATTGGCGCATCATTCAGATTTAAAAATAAATATCAATTGTTTTGAGTTATAAAATTAATTAATAATAATTGACGTCACCACGAAGATATATTCAAATGTTAGAAATGTATAATAGAATATCAATTACAAAAATTTCCTTTATTTATTCTTGTTTTCGTATTTTTTGATATTTTAACAACACATACAATCAAAGAAGTACAAATTCGATATTGCAAAATCATAAAAAGCTGTCAGAATCACTGAACGTATTGCCAACTTAAGAATAGTAAAAATAACACTTTCCAAATAGACCAAATTGTCTGTGAGGGCATTTTTATGATTTTGCAATGTCGAATTTGTACTTGTTCGATTATATGTGTAGTTAAAATTTAAAAAAAATACGAAGACAAGAATAAATAAAGGATTAATATTCTATTATACATTTATAACATTTGAATACGTCTTCGTGGTGACGTTAATTCCCGCGCCAACGCTGATTGGTCAAGGAGCTCATGAGACTACCTTGTCTTTATATACCTTGACCTTGCTCTAGCTATTTTGCAGGACAGCTTTTTATCATTGAATTATCACTCCAGTAATATTCTATCTCTATGAATCTAGATTCAGCTGGCGGGTAGTTTTAAATCTATCTTCCATTTTTAAATAATAGAGCGGATTAATTATGTCTATGTAAAATTGCTGAAATCCATAGAGAACATATGAATGTTAATCGCACAATACATATTAGATTCGCAAGTAACGTTTTAATTTGAATTGTCAGAAGGAGTATTCGACTTTTGCTGCGTGCCAGTCACAGAATTATGAAAATATCAGATAAGATTAAATAAAGAACTATAGAATGCATACAAACAGCTTGTATATTATATAATAAATATATATATTACTATACAAACTATGTTCATCTATACTGTGACTGGCATTACTGGTACCCATTTAACAGTCAAGTATTTATGAGACATATGTAGAACTTCTCAGAATTGTGTCTCGTTCTGCTCTATGTTCCACTATATAATTTTGAACTAATACATAGTCATTGTTTTCAGATATCCTCACAATCCTACACAGAACCCGCCACTGCACACATACATGCACACACATTTCAGTGTGTCCGTGTTCCCCTCGACCCCTTCGCGGGAATGTTCAACCCTTCACCATCGCTGTCCTCCCCACCCCCACTAGCGCGAAAGCGACCGTCGCCGCAGCCGTCATTAGAGTCGAGCGCCGCAAGATTGTGCGTGATGCAACGCACTGACCTACTTTCTACGTTTGTCGACACGTGTGCGTCGGGATCCTGTACTGGTCGTACGGTTTCAACCGAATAGTCAAGGATCTCGGGTCTGTTCTTTGTGTGCGATGTGTATGTATATAAATATGTACCGAGCGGTTATATTTAGATTTTGTTATTTTAAAAACGTATTAGTGGTAATGAATGTTTAGAAATACGGCTTTGATAAGAGTCTTAGTGGGGATTTTTAGCATAGGTATTGATAAACGACTGGGTATAATTATTGATTCTGTTAAGAAAATAATATCCTGCAGTAATACCACATGCTACCCTTTTACAAATTTATTTAATTATACTTATATTGACTAATATGTTAAATAACTGAGAGACATTTTTAAGTTTAATATAAAGTAACATTTAAAAATAAATATAATATTGTTATACCTACTTAGTGATCGAAGTTTATAATAATTTAATTGATTGATGGTAGTCTCATAATATTGTACATTTAAAGCAAAGATTATAAGTTTTATAAATTTTAGAAATATGCAAAAGAAAAATAATTTTAAAACGAATTGACCTAAATTAAAACTAATTAATTATTGTAAAGAGAATTTTTTATTACTTTTTTAAAATTTTAATTTAGTTAAGAGTTAAATGGAAATAATATTGATTTGAAAATATTTTTAATTGTAAGAATAAATTATTTTATGAATATTAAATAAAAAACAGAATTATTAAACTTTTATTTTATTTGATGTAAGCTTCAATTTATATTATTTAGTTTATACATGTAGTATATTTAATAATTAATTAATATTTTATAATTACGTATTTATAATTATAACAATTAAATAAATAAATAACGGTATTACATCGTTTAAAGTGTAATTTGACATCTGGTGGCAAAAATATCTAACAAAAAGATTAGGTAATGTAGAAATCTTCTTGTCGATAATGTAGAACTTGACATACTCTGGTACAAATTATAACATTGCAGCATATATGTATGTATTATTAAACTAGTATGTTTAATATATAAGGGAGTGTCCATTAATTACATATGGATTTGGGAGGGGGGGGGATATCAGTAAAATTATACAAATCTATACGAGGGGTGAGTGCCCCCCCTTCACCGCCGGTCAAAAGCGTTACCAAAAAACGTTACTTACATACATAGTCTTTTTTTCTAATTATTTTAAAATACGTTAATTAAAAACAATTTTGGCTGTTGTAATTACTATACATATATTAAAAAACCTCAATTAAAATCATAAACGTACGTATTGAACTTTTCTGAGTAATACCATTGAGTAAAGAATAACAAGAGAAACAACGCAATGTATTTTGATGAAACGGGGACGATGTTCCAAGCTCTAGATGGCAGCACTCAAGCCATCTTACAATCGGAACTTGAACTAACTTATTATCCAAGATACAAAATTATCCGTCCCGTACCCCTCGCTTGACAGCTCACTAAGGTTAAGCTCCGCCTTTACCCAAACCAGTTGTGACTTGTGATTCGTACTATTATTTTATTTTTAACCTTTCGTCGGGCGCGACTGATCTGTTTGATACATTTCTAACATGAATATGTATTTATATGTAATTGAAAAAGTTATGTTAGTAGTTGGAAAAATTATTGGTATAATAAATGTATTATTAAAATTAAAATAATGAACAAACTCTTTTTTAGGGTTCCGAAGAAACCCTATTAATCTCACTTTGTTGTCCGTCCGTCCGTCATTTTCAGTCAAAGCAAAATATCTCGTTAACTATATAATAATGAAATTTTTACTGAACATGTAAAATAATGCCTTCTAGTAAAAGAAGTACTTTGTTGAAAAAATAATTTTTCAGGGTTGACGCTAAGGAGAAGCTAGGTAAACAAAATATTTTTTTATATCAAGGCATGTGGCACGTTAAAACCAAACCAGTGGAATTTGACGCTTTTTCTTATTTTTTTTAAATCAAAAATTGCGCTTTAAAGCAAATCAAAAAAAAAAAACAATTCTATATCAAGACGTGTGGGGTATCAAAATGTAGATTTCAATAAGTAAAATTTGACCCTATTTTTCTAACTCAAAAATAGCGCCAGCAGGAGGCTAAAAGCAGTTTTTAATTTTGTCCCCCCTCTACCTCGGTAACTACGGGTTCAAAAAATCTGCAAAAATTTGGTAACGTGGCTTTAGTGAGACTACCAACGACAAATACTAAAGTCAATAATATCATTTTAAATTTTGGAATAATAGGGACGGGTGTCAGAATTTTTAATTTTAATTTTCATATCTAGGCATGTGGGTTATCGAAATATAGATCTCAATTAGTAGAATATGACCATATATTTTTTTTTCTAACTCAAAAATGGCGCCTATAGGAGGCTAAAAGTAATATGTATTTTATTTTGTCCCCCCCCCCCCCCTCTAACTTTGTAACTACTGGATCAAAAAATCTGAAAAAAAATTGGTAATGAGGCTGTGGTGAGACTACCTAAGACAAATACTAAAGTCAACAATATAATTTTAAATTTTGGAATAATAGGGAGGGACGTCATAGAATTTTTTATTTTTATTTTCATATATAGGCATGTGGGGTGTCAAAATATAGATAACAATTAGTAGAATTTATTTTTATTTATACTAATATTATAAATGCGAAAGTGTGTCTTATATTCTGAAGAAGGACATGGGCAACTTAGTCTCCCGAAAAAACAACACCAAAAGGATTGCAAGGGGGTGGAAAAGTTTGTATGGAAAAAAATTGTTTGGTCATTAATATTTCACCCCCTGTTATATATTCAGGGTTGTAATTGGATTCATTCTATCCGGCGGAAAAAATACCACGAGGGTTGGGGTTTTAGAAGGAAAAAAATACCTCTCACATAGGAATTGAGTTATTTACGATTTTGTATAATTAATGAAAAAAAAGGAATATTTCACCCCCTATTCAAATATGAAGAGTTTTAATTAGTTTTATTAGATCCGGCGGGAGAAATACTACGGGGTTGGGGATTTTAGGGGTAAAACAACCCCCTATCACGCATATGAGCCGTGATATTTACGTTTTTCTAGAATGAATAAAAGGAAACAAATTTAATATTTCACCCCCTTTCATATATGGATAGTTTTAATTTGTTTCATTCGATCGGATGGGAGGGGGAGATACCAATTTTTTGGGTAACGGTTATTTAACCCATTAAGGACCAAAATAACAATTTTTTTCGTCAATCTTTGAGTTCCAAACTCATTAAGAATAATGGAAGTAATATAAATAAAAGTCATGTATTTTACTATTTTCGAGTGTGCTCTTTCGATTTCCGGGTTCAAAATTACATTTTTATGGCTCTGAAAAAAAATATGGCGGATTTTAAGTCGAAAAGTATAAAAAAATAAGAGATTTTTTATTTTCACTTTTTTTTTCGAGTCGAAAGAGTATCAGAATTGAATTGAAACTATGATCAACGGTGATCGGAGGTGTCAGAGTTTAAGAAAACATTTTTTTTTCTCACCTTAAACCATTTTAAACTCACCAAAATGGTAAAAATAATAAAAAAAATTGTAAAATTAAGATTTTTTTGTATTATTCTGCGATAATCATGCGTTTATGAGCTACTTATAATAAAAGTGAAATTCTATGTTAGATACACTATTACAATAAATATTTTCACTCATTCCCCGTTTTTAATTCAATATGGTGGGGATAAAAATTAAAAAATCATAATTTTTTTCGGAATTTTTAGTGATGAGACTTTATAAACTACATGTTTTATATCTTTCAGTCATATTCAAATTACTGTGTACATTTTGGGGTGCTTTTTTATTGAGTCCCCTTGCCTCTCACTGATAGCTGACTTATTTTAGTGTTTGTTTTTGAAACACTTATCGCAAAATCTCGTCACATTCCTCACACATTATTCTAGTTCTTATTTGAACAAGCTTACAAAAATAAAAAGAATTTCGATGATATTTGGTCAAAAGTAATTTTAATGTCTAATATTTGAGAAATAAAAAAAAAGAATTTTTAATTTTCATTGAAGAAGATAAAAAAAATAATTCGGGCAAGACATACACGAGTGTAGGTATGCCATAAGGGTTCCGAAGTACGTACTACGTGAAATGTTTGGAACCACTTACGGGTGCATTTTTAAGTAAAAGTTAAAATATAAAAAAATGTCAAGTTCTACTAATTGAGATCTATATTTTGACATACCACATGCCTAGATATCAAAATAAAAAATTCTATGACGCCCCTCCATATAATTCTAAAATTTAAAATTATATTGTTGACTTTAGTATTTGTCGTTGGTAGTCCCACCAAAGCCTCGTTACCAAATTTTTTCAGATTTTTTGAGCCGGTAGTTACAGAGTTAGAGGGAGGGGGGACAAAATAAAACACTGCATTTAGCCCCCTACAGGCGCCATTTTTGAGTTAGAAAAAAATAAAAAATATGGTCATGTTCTACGAATTGAGATGTACATTTTGACATACCACATGCCTAGATATGAAAATAAAATGTTTTAATTCTCTTACACCCCTCCCTATAGCTTTAGCTCCTTATTGCCCCCCTTGAAAAATTATTTATTCAATAAATTTGTACATATTTTACTAGAGGGTGTCATTTTACATATTCAGTAAAAATTTCAAGTTTCTAGCTGATATAGTTTACGAGCTATTTGGCTTTGAGTGAAAAGGACGGACGGACGGACGAACGACAAAGTGACTTTAATAGGGTTTCTTCGGAACCATAAAAACTTATTTTGTATATATTGTTATATGTAATATGTATCGGTCCACAATCCATATTTTATGTTTAAAGCAATGTAGATACAAAAAACCGCAGAACCATATTTTTAGTTTTGATATATTTTTATATTAATTTGAAATGAATAAAACGATCAATCTAATTTTAATTATACATATCATCAGTAATGTAACATCGCGTCACAAATTTAAATTTCTTACAACTTATAAAAACCTACTTTAAAGCAAAAATCTATTATATTATTGATAGCAGCAATTATCTCGAATAATTTTAACATTACATATTTTTTTTGTTTTATTTAAAAGAAAAAGATAATAAGTAACGAATAATTTCTTGCAACGTTTTTGTTGCCTTTGTATCACGTATCAGCCGACTTAAAATAATGTAAACAAGACGTTCGTAAATCATTTTAGATGGGCGGAGCTTAGAATCTGACGATTTAGTAGAGTCGAAAACCAAATATTTCATATGTATAATTAATAATTTTTTCAATAGATACCAGCACTTCCTGGGGCTCAAATAGTGCATGGTTCATATATCTACTGCGTTTCAGCTCTCCCGTATACGTTGTTTCTCTTGTTATTCTTTACTCAATGCTAAAAGTC
Source organism: Sialis fuliginosa (assembly GCA_961205875.1). Classification (NCBI taxonomy): domain Eukaryota; kingdom Metazoa; phylum Arthropoda; class Insecta; order Megaloptera; family Sialidae; genus Sialis; species Sialis fuliginosa. The sequence continues at coordinate 18,442,168 of OY540812.1, forward strand.
ATGAAATGCAAAAAATAAATGGATTTGAACATACTTTTTTTCAATTTATTTTACGAAAATAAAAACAGGGATGCAGGTAAAAATATGGAAACAAAAGAACATTTTTGTAAAATTTATTGGTCAAGAAAAATATAAGTAAGGAAAAAATGTAATACTAAATATATAGAAATGATAATATAAAAATTAAATTATAAAAGAATCAAACAAATGAACTAAACGACTATTCTTCGTCAGTTGCGATAAGTTTATTTAGTTAATTAATAATAATCAGTACACCAATATTGCCCTGCTAAGAACAAATGTGATATCTGACAATTTTGTCAAAATTGGCATTATCTACATCTTCCTGCATCTTACTAGTGTTAAATATGGTATATACTTGTTTTTTCTAATAAAAATCACCTTTTTGTTTTCGATTAAGTAAAGAGTGGCTTATAATTAGTAAAATCAAGTGAGTATACAAATCTGTAAAATGTTAACTGGTTTTTTAATAGAAAATATTCATTCAATCACATATATAATTTAAAAAATGAATTCACCTGAAGAAAATACTTTAGATAAAAACTTTATTTATAATTTTTAGCAAGTATTAAATGCAGGGTAACAATTAAAAAATATAAACTGAATTCTCTCTACTTTCATTTAAATGCAGATACTATAATTGTGCTTAATAGCAGGGCAGAATAATGATATATATTTAATTCTAGCGATAATTTTTTTATATCCACATAAGGTGCCAATCACATAGACGTTTTTTCCGCTCTTCTTACTTTTTGCTCGCTTATAATTTTAATTTATGGAATCAAGTCAGTTATATAGAATATAGAGTATAGACACTCTTGTTTATGGATTTTATTGTCGCTTTTGGGGATTCGAATCTCGATCGATTACTCTTTTCATTTTCAGTTACAGGTTTTATCGTGTACATGATATACACTAAATAATGTATAATAAAAAGCAATATATAATTGATTTGAACAGGTATCAATATGACATCCTAGCGGCAATACGACAAGTGAAGAGAATGAAAAATCGTATAAGTGGTTATAGCCTAAGATCCCAATAAGTATCACATTTTTTTTGTCCTAAAAATCTTAACTGCTATACTTAGAGCCGTCGTGAGCTATTTGGCGCCCCTCTATTTAAAAAAGGTTTAAGATGGGATTGTAAAGCAAAAACATGTAAACAAATTTGTAATCTTTGTTGGGTTGCATGGGATTAAAACATTTTGTTTGGTTTTGCTTATGCAGATGAGTGGGGTTAAAAAATATTCTAACCCCAATCGTGCGTCCAAACAAGGGGGGTTTTTATGATCATTTTATTGGCAAAACATTGACTTTTTTATCATTACGCAATTTTTGAAATTAACGGATCAATTTACTCAATCCCAAGAGGGGAAGGGCAAGTTCCCCAGTTGTCCCCCGTCCCTCTGTTTTCTCCCTAGCATCTGGAGTGGAAAAATAAAAAAAATAATGCGCACCCAATAAATTGGCGCTCTAAGCATTTGTCTACACTATCTCGACGACTCTGGCTACACCTATTAGAAATATTTTATGTATCGTATGTTCCAAGATTAGCATGACACACTGGGCATGAGTGTTCGATTTCTTGACATCCGGACATAAAGCAAGGTATCCAGAAGCAGAGCCACATTCCTGTGAGGCACAGCAAACCGCTGCATAGGATACCACTGGACTTCACTTTTGTTTTAGTCCTTGTCGTCACCTCAGAACGGCAATAGGGGCACGCCATTCTAATCGGATATTCACCCCATGGGCGTGGTTGTTGTGATATTATGATGATATCTCCTAAATAGTTTTTTATTTGGTTAAAGCTCTGAATACATATTTAATTTATCAACCTTAGTGATTGGTAAGAACTACAATTGTTTTGTGAATATTGTACGAAAAATTATATTATTATAGAACAAAAGTGACCAAACTTTCTGAAGGTGTGTTAAGTACATAAAAAAAAACTTTTATCATCTTTTAAATTGGTAAGATAAGGTTGTATGTTCCTAATAATTTTTATTTTTCGTAAATTTCGATTTGTTTTTCTTAAAATCAGTACAAAACTTAAAAAAAATTAAAAATTTACTGCAAAAATCAGTAAGTCAGGCCACTTTAAAGTACTTTAAAAATTTGTTCCTATCTATAATTATTAAATAATTAAATAGATATTTTAATGTATTATAATCAATAGTAAATAATAATATGATGAAAAATTTGGAAAGTATTGAGAATTTATTTAAATTCGATTATGCCATTACTAACGAAAATAATATCGAGCTATAAATGCCGAATTATTTTTATCGACTAGAAGTCAATTGATGGTACATTTTTATAAATACTTTCAGTTACATTATTAATGAATTAATTTTGTCGGTTACTTCAGAAACATATTTAGTTTTTGATACGAAAATAAGTATTTACATTTTTTAAATAATATATAGGGGTTGATTTTCGAATTTTTCTTAGTGGTTACGTCATAGTAGGAAGACACCTACAAAATTTCATGTTTGTAGGTTTAGGGGTTTAGACTAGGGTTGTTAAGGATATGACATATCGGTTACGGATACGGATAAGGATATATTTTTTTCTTGGTTTCGGTTTCGGTTACGGATATGGATTTTTTTCTTTCTTGGTTTCGGTTTCGGATACGGATATGGATTTTTTTTTTTCTTAGTTTCGGTTTCGGATACGGATATTTTGCCCCCTTTAGTTTCGGATATGGATACGGATACGGATATTTTTTTATTTTTTTTTGTATTTTTCAGCCCGTAGTATAGTTTCCGTTGAAATTAGATAGTCGAAATTGGTTATAACGATATCATTTAATACAACATATCGGTTTTAACGACTCAAAATAAAAGTTCCGACTGAATCCCATATATGGTAATTGCCTAGTTACCGGTTTTTACGACCTAATATGACCGGTCCCCTAGATGTCGTTATAACTGATTTAGACTGTATGTATATTCCTTTTACTTACAATCTATAAAAATTTACATTTCTAGCTATCTGTCTAACTTCCAGATTTAATTATATAAATAATTTTTGTATAATTTATTTAAAAGTATTAATTTTTTTTTTAAAGTAAATTAAAAAATTTATTTTAAATACTTAACAAATTATTTTTATTTAATAATAGTGAAATAGTAACAGTGATTAACTGTTTCTGCTCCATTTATAAACCTTTTTGATTCATATCTAATATCTATATATAAAAATATATTAAAGGTTAATAAAAAAATTATAAATGCATAATCTAATATTATGTATATTAAGTATTTTATTAAAAACGAAATAGCAGTGTTTTGGTTAGTAATACATTTTAGTTAAGGATGTATGAGGTAGAGTCCAAAACTCAAGTAGCTTTTTTTTTAAATCACAAATATATGCACTCTAAATTTAGTCATATAAGTCATATAGTCATATATTAGTCAAATAGAGCCAGAGTCCAGTCGATCGATAATTTAAATATATATGTATATGAAGCTAGCTTTCTCTCCTCGATGATTATTCAACCTAAAGTAAAGGTTTCAATAGGTATATTATGACAAATTTGACACGGACTATGTTGAATTATAATATATTTCTGGAAAACGGTGTAGTGAATACACTTACTTTGTATAAACGTTGTACTTATACTCAAAAATTAATAAATCATGACCGTTTTATCAATGTTTTTTTACTTAAGAAATGTTGAAAAACATCTATTTTCCATAAGAACACGTGTTAAATTTAGTAGGGGAAGATTGGCACATTTCATACATGGGACACATACGTACAGTAGACATTAATTTTAAAAACAGTTGAAATAAAGTTGCCCTCGTGGATCAGCGTGTGCAACGCATACACCAGCATAGGGCAACTTTATTCAGCACTGTTTTTAAATGATGCCTACTGTACGTATGTGCCCCGTGTACAAAAGGTATATTTCCTAAATAGTATAATAACCAATTTAATATTTTGTTTAGTGCATCAGAATGTTAATGAGAACATTCTCTCCAATTGTAATACCTTACATACATCCTTAATATTTATAAAATATTGATATTCGGTAAAAATGTAAATGTGAAAAATATGGCCAAAATACTCATAATTTAAATCTAAAACAGCGCCAAGCTTCATTACAATATCAAACTCCAAAAATTAAAGCAACAGAAATTCTGAAATATGTATATATTGTACATAACATTTTCACTTTAACTTGACAACTTTTAATATTTGATATTTAGCTAAACAAATTCATAAACTAGACGTTATCAATGAATTAATAATCGCTCCGTTTTAGGAAATAAATTTAATACGCATCGCTTTTATAATAATATTTTAACTATGAAAATTTTAATATTTTCATAGACTGGAAACTTGCTAAGTTAAAGCTAAAAAATATACTAATATTTCAAAATTTCTGTTCCTTTCAATTTTTGAGTTTTGTATCGTAATGAAACTTGGTTCATTTTTGACATTTATGTTTTTAGAGGATAATCAAAATTTACAAGAGGTAAATTGTACTTTAAAAAAAGTAATCGTGCTGCCTTTTCACCACTTAGTCTGTTTCTTAATGGAACGTAAATTAACCCCGCAGCACTAAACAACTGTTCGCTTGGTACACTTCCAGCTGGTGCCGAAAGATATTGTCTGACAATAGGGCCAAACATTTGGTACTTTAAGTTCATCTTCCACCATAAAAGTGGATCTTCGTTTAGTGGCAGCTTCTTCTCTTTATTGAAATCAGATAGTAATGCTTTCATCAATACTATCTGGTCGTCATCACTTCTTGAGATTTCATTTTCATCACTAGTATTCAAAATATTCATTAAGCTACTTTGGATTTCTGAATAACGATTAGAGTCATTAGAACTTATGGTATTTGATGGTGGTTGTACGTCTAATTTTGGCTTTTTTGGAGAAGAGGGAGCACTGTTTTGTTGCTGTCCTTTCGTCAAACCAATTAACAATAACAACATCTCTGACTTAACCCGTTCCTTTACAATTTCCGAAAAAAATTTAAGTTTGTACCTAGGGTCTAAGTACGTAGATATCGCATATATGTTGTTATTTTCAATTTCACCGAACCTAGAGTTAATTTGTTGAGTCATTTTTGTAATAATAATTTTAAAATTTTCAGAAGTGTCTTCTTTGTTCTCTTCTATTTGTAAATTTATTTTTAAGGCGTGGATTAACGGAATTACAGAGGCTATTGTTGTTTTTGAGCTACTTAACTCCCTTGTGAGCTCTTCAAATGGCTTTAATACAGCAACACATTTTTTTAAATCTGACCATTCGTCTAGAGAAAACACTGGTATGTCATGTTTGCTTGCGTACAATATTAATGCATCTTTAATTTTTATAATCCTTTCAATCATATAATATGTGGTATTCCACCTGAAAAATATCAAAACATTTTCATGTTAAATTAAAATCATTAATGCTAGATTGCACAAATGCTGATTAACAAAGTTAACGGAGGATTAAGGGTAATTCTCCGTTAACTATATGTTTTTCTATTGTATAAAACATTTCTTTCTTAAAAACGCCTGATTAACATTGTTCTTTATATAACAATAAATATTAAAACATTTATTAATATTAAATTAATGCATATCTTTATTAATTTTAAAATATTCACAATATATAAATAAAATTTTCAAAAAATAGGTATATAGTACATACTAAATATTTTGAATATAAACTTTTAGTTTTACAATATCATAATATATATTATTCAACAAGTAATGAAAATTAAGCACAAAACGTTTTTGATTATTCTGTTAAAATTAAATAATTTTTGCTTAAAAATTTTACTTTGGTTTTTATATCATGCTTGTATACTTTTTCATGGATATGGAATCCTAAGAACACAATAAAAATAGAATACCTTCGTGTTATTAAACACTACTTACATTTCTTCCTAAAAAACTTATTATCTAACAAAACCGAGGAAATGGTATGTTGAGCGACAGGAGTATTGAATGACTTGTTTCGGAAATTTGCGAAAATACTTTGGTTTCTCTAACAAATATTGTTCAGTATGAAGAGTAGAATCATACTCCTGCGGCTTAATATACCCTTTGCGGGACACCTATATTACTTTAAAAAATAATATCTACCTTGTGGAACAATCCTGGATTATATGTAGTGTAGGTTGGTTAAGTATCTCTGTTTGAAGTTTTTTTAATTCGTCCTGGGCAACTAATGAATGATTGAAATGGGTTGCAATTTTTTTGCACTTTGAAATCAATTGTGAGAGAAACTTTTCACTTTCTAAGCCTGACCGAATGCACAATTGAATTTGGTGGATTGTGCAATCAGCATCATTAAAATTTGACAAATTCATAGCTTTTATCATATTTGACCCTCTGTCACGTAAAATACAATGAACGGACTTTGCACCCAAGCCCCAGTCTTCAAGCATCATGTGTAATTTATTTGCAATTACATCGCCAGTATGACGTCCTTCTATCTCTTCACACTTAAGTATTATGGTTACTCTTTCAAATTCTTTTGTAACGGCATGAGCAGTTAAGCTAAGTAACGACACATTTGCACTCGGCTCCGACCAAACATCGACAGTAAACGATATTTTATCGAATTGTTTCAAGAGTCCTTGTATTTTCGTTTTCATATTATTATACAAATCATCACATAGCAAATCAGTAAAAAATTGTCGACCTCTTAAATGATAGCGAGGCAATGCCGCTTGTATTAGTCGACGGAACCCAACACCTTCCACAAAATTAAAGGGCAAATTTTGTAAGGCAAGCATTTCTGCTATTAATCGATCAATTTCTTTTTGTTTTAAAGTAGAATCATCCCAGTGCCTGTTTAGTGAATCCTTTAAACAAATCTGTTTTTTTACTTCTTGTAAAGGAGTACACTTTTGTGACGTTTGTGATTTTTCAGCATTTTCTTCAAGTTTAAGTAATTCTTGGTGCTGATCTTTATGCTTTGATTTAAGATGAAGTTTTAAAGATGTGGTGCCACCGCCTTTGCGTGAAAAAGTTTTTTCACACAGTTTACAATTTGCGGTATCTTTATCAACCATTATAAAATATGACCAAATAGCACTCGTTTTAGGTCGCATTTTTATAAATCAACACAGTGCTTGAAAACTTTTAAAAACTCTAAAACTTTAATTAATTTACACTTTACACAAGATATTTGATACAAGTAGTTTCTTGAAGATTGTTGTGTCAATTCATAAACGAACTTACGAGTCTTACGACGCACGGAGATAAGTGTAATTTATAACAACAATAAAAATTTGAAGTCACGAATTCTAATAAAATTGAAATATGATGATAAACTTGATATAAAAATTGATGTTTCATTTACAATTTTTAAAAATTTTGTATAATCTTTAATATATAGTAGATTTAAAAAAAAGTCATTATTGCAAATTTATTTTAAAAATCATCTGTTATAATCTATGGTAGCGAATTTAAAAATAGAGACCAAATAAAAGTACATGATACACCAATCAAATTTCAGGCGGTAAATACAAATTTATAATCTGTCTCGAGGCTCGGGGCAACAAGTAGGAAACTAACCGAAATAATATCCGAAATAATTATTTCGGATACGGTTTCGGTTTCGGAGATCAGAATTTTATTATTTCGGTTACGGTTTCGGTTTCGGAGTTCAGAATCTAATTATTTCGGTTACGGTTTCGGTTTCGGAGTTCAGAATTTAATTATTTCGGATACGGTTTCGGTTTCGGAGGTCAAATCTTTTCGGATATCCGATAGTTTCGGTTTCGGATACGGAGCTCCGTAACATCCCTAGTTTAGACTATACGTTGATGATTCAGTGAATGAATTTTATGAATATACATATATGTATAAAATTGCTAGTCGAATTTGAAAAACTACTCTCAGAATTCAAATACACATAAATATCCATATTAGAGTCGACATGTGAAAAGGGAGAGCATCAATCATCATTGTATGAATTCTTCGATTTTGATATACACGCAAGTGAAACCGCGAGGAACTACAAGTATAATAATAAATGACAAAATGTTCGTTTCATTTTTTTTGTATTTATTGTACATTCTTATATTATGCTATTATAATTATCAACAGTTTTATAATTTCCTAAATAAGTTGAACATTTGAGACAATAGTATATAACATCTGTTTTGTAACCTTTTATTAAGGGTATTCCAGTACAAGTGCAGTCACACGAAACTGATCTCATCCCTTTTTTAAACTCGATCTTGGATTCGCAATAAGGACAAGCTAATGAATCTTGAGGTGTTGTCTTTGCCGTTTTCATTCCTGCATAAATATTTTACTTTTAAATGTCTTATAGTTTACTTAAGACATATTTTTGATAGGCCCAGTATTATAAAGAATATCCTCTAGATTAAAGTTAATGTGGAACTCTTTCTACAAGATACATATTTATGTTATTTTGTCTACGGATTGTACTTTGTATTAAAACTGCCTGGACAAAATAACATAGTTGTCAGATTATCTTTTGAAACCTCATAGTTATAGTTCCAGTTTAACATTAACCTGTAGAACAGTTGTGCAAACTCAAGTATGAATAAGGGCAATCAAATCCAGTTTAAGAGAGCCTGCTGATAAAAAAGGTTGTTCAAAAATATTTTTTATTAGTTTGGCAGAAACTATTTATCGTCGTTGCGCGTTGAAAATGTGCTATATCACAAATGTATATTTTTTTAGGAAACAATATAAACAACAATACTTGATACATTTTACATATAATTACCAGATTTTGCTATACTGTCAGTAGACAGTAGTTTGGCCCAATAACGCTTTTTCTCCGAGAAATTAAACTTTTATAATTTCCAATGTTCTAAAAATGCATTTTATATTTGTTTAAATTCTGTTTTATTTAAATAAAATCGATTTCAAGTTTCGGACTGCATGTTTAACACCACTACTGTAGAATATTCTTTAAAATACTGACCTTAAGAAAGTAAATGTACCAGGTACATATGTATGAAAAATACACATATAATCCAAAACCGCCGTGAGAAGAACGAATTATAATTTAAACTTTGAAAAATATAAATTAATTTTAATTTTCCGTGTCTAGAATAGATTTGTTTATTTATTTACTTATCGCATTTATCATTCATTAATATAGTTTTAATTGTATAATTCGAAATTTTAATGAATAGGGTGTCATAGCTTAGAAGGACCAGACACTTTTTCGTCGAAAACGGGTTTACTTAGAGATCTGAAACAAAGGCAATTTTCAGAATTTATTTATTGTTAGGTATAATTTTTTTCTCGCGTTTAACTGGATGATTATGAAATAAGGTTGAGTAACACGTAATATTTACTTTATTATATTGTCATTTTTGTTTCCACTATAAATGATTCTTGAGAGTAGCATATAATTTATTATAAAACTTTATCTAACCTCTACATTAGCTCACGATCATATTAGCCTAGATTACCACCTGCTGATTACTGTTATTTACTACATTATAATTTGTACAGCTAGCGTTGGTATTACAGTAGATGAGACCGGCAGTAACTGGTAAAGTTGGAGATACGCTACTTGACCAGACACTGCTAAAATCACTAACCGGCTAGTAAAGCAATGCTGGTATTGGCTTCACACTACGATGCTACACGGCTGCTAACAGTAAGTAGCAACCAACAGAAGGTTTACTATGTGTTACTACTAAAGTAGCCACCAACAGGTCACGTGAATCCGTTTTCGCCTACTATTAGCAACAGTTACCAGTCGCTGTAATACCACCGCTAGTTGTCCAAATTAAAATGTTATTAATTGTTGTGGCTACAACAGTCAGCAGCAACTAAATATGAAACATTTAGAAATTAAAACCGCTTATTGCTGTTAGCAGCAACAGCAATCAGCGGTTGTTATATGTTAACAGTGGTAAACCAATCTAAAATGACCGCGGCATATCTGATTATTGAAGTTCCGTTGTTAGACAACCTTTGATATTTTTCTTAACCGATTTGTGGTGATAATACCTTCGATTGAATAGCTTGATTAAAAATTTCACTACACGATGTGTAAAAATTAAAGGAATGAAATAAAAAAAAGCAGTAGATCTTTCTGTTAGAATTAGCATGTTGAATGATACGAAAAATGACTTTTGTCTCAAATATCTAAATCAAGCCGTTTTCGAAAAAACTATCTAGTCCTTCAGAGCTGGACCATCTTAAATATACCTGTATCCAAAATATACTATTAAATGTTCACTGTTATCAAAGTAGCACCATTAATTTTGTTATACATATACATATACTTATATAGCTATGTATGTACCTAAAAAAACTGAAGTCATGAATGGAGAAGGAGTTTATGAGCAGGATTAAAAAAAATAAACAAAACAGTTTAACTATAGTATAATGTAGATATTAATTATTTTATTATGTATCATTAGATGAAGAAATAAGCAGCATTAATAAATAGTTAAACTTGAAAGTAATATAATTGCTAATGGCATTCTTGTTTGACATCCTATTTTTCATTGATTATACGATCCAAGGAACGCTTTGCAGTGTGGACAGTAGTGGTGTCCTGTTCTACAACTGTCCATGTAGTATGGAATACAACAGCAACACCAGCATCCGAACAAACACATTATGAATGCGAACATATGTGTTTTAGTTGTTGTTTCGAATGTCACATTGGAACTGATGGTTTCATGGCAATGCGGACACATCATTGATTGTGGTTTCGGTCCCATGTTAGAAATAGGAGCGGTAATGATGACGGTTCCTCCTAAACATTTTTGTATAGCTGTACAATTTTAAGTGCATGTACATTAAATAAAAGGTGAAAGATTGGATTTGATGTAAATAGATGGATGATTTTATAAACCTCAAACATTATTTGCTTAGGGATTCACACGAGACTGAATCAGAACATTCTTTTTAAAAGATAAGACCGTTTTATTTATAATTTCAAGTCATTTAATTTTTTATCTATAACGAGAGGAGATTCTTGGTCTCGTCACGGATATTATAAAAGACAGTCAAGCTCTAAAAATTCATTCAGTCACATCTTATAAAATATTTAACAAGTATTATTTTAAATAAATTTAATCTGGTTTCGTTTTTCAAACATTTATGAAATAGATACGAAACATCAAATTAGAGGGGTTATAAATCTATTTACCTATGTCGTATGATATAAGTTTTCATTTAAAATTTCCATATTAACCCCCACCCCTGGCTCTCATAAGTTTTTATTGCATTGATTGTGAGTTACAAACTTGCATTTTCTACAGGACTATGAAGCTGTAGATTTTAGTATTTGATATTCATTTCAACTTGATACCTCTAGCCATTTCTGAGAAATAAGGTCTTGACGGACAGATAGACAAACAACAAAGTGATCTTATACTACCTAACTGTTTGTGATATTAAGGTAAATTCAGATAAAATAATATAAAATAAAAATTTCGACATTCAACCCCTAATAGCATGGGAAAGGAAAGAGAGTGGGGTTTTGAAATGTTTATCTACAAGGTGAATTCGGGTAAAATAGTCTTCAATAAAACATATTTAATAATACATGCTTTTGATGCGATCGATTTTGCAATATGCTAAATCTTGTACTGTTCTTGAGATATTTTAAAAAGAAAATGCCAAAAATCTTGAAATGATTGATTCTATCTCTTGTATTTATTTTTAAATATTTAAACAAATTCGTTTGAATTCTTAATTTCATATTACCTATAATAATAATTTATTTGCGTGGACCATACAATTGTTTGGTTTTTAGTGTTGCACTAGCTGTGCTGTTGATACTTGAGCTTTATCAAAATATTAGTATATCCCATAGAAAGTTAAAATGTTATTATTTAAAAAAAATATCAAGAGTCTCTGCTATTTCGATGAAAAATTTACCTAATATTTTTTTTTTGTAAAGTAAAAATTCGGTTAGCGTCAGAGCTTCGTCCGTAAACAAATATACCATACTTTATAGTCAAGTATACATGGGCGTAATAAAATATTATTAATTGTTCTTGGGTGACAAATTTTTTTAGTATTCTAATTTGAGCAGCTAACTGATTTAGTTGTTTACATGTTTCATTGATATGTGTTATGAAATTGAGAGTTTGATCCACAATTAAAAAATATAAGTAAAACAACAAAATACCAACAAATTAATTTATTAATTGATATAAGAATATGTAGATACATAATATGTTTGAGAAATAATTGTATGCATCATTGTTTGTATCAATCTTATTTACATGTTTTTTTTAATTTCAATAAAACTGATTTTATTTAGTAGGAGGATATATTCCTAATAGATGGTTACCATTACGACGCTTTTTCAAATGTTAATGCGAAGTGCATTACGATGAAATCCTTACACTCCGTAGATACTTATATTTTTTAGGGTTGGCTAAATAGATATAACTATGTCCATACAGTTTACACGCGTTTTGATTCCTGCTTTATTCCGGTTTAGTTATGCTATGCCTGTAAACCTAGAGGAATAGCATAACTAAACCTGATTGGTTATGTCAGGTGTAAAGCGCAATCTACACGAACTTTTACACCTGGTTTTATTACATCGGTTACAGTAAAACCGGAATAATAGCGCTGTGTAAACGTACTCTATGTTATACAGGATCATGGTTGGAAAAAGGCGGCTGTTAAAATTAGAAGAGGCACAAAATTATATATTTTTTTTAAGATAAGAGTACAATAACTGATGTCCGACCAAAATATGCCATAATATATTTTTGACCGGGGGACAAAATCTCCTCCAATCACCCTGGATTCGATATTGCCGGTGTTAGAAATAAATAAATGGTAACAATCTGATACGTTATCTTTTTCATGTAATTTATTATTTGTTTAATTAACTTGTATTTTACAGTATCTATTATTGATGCTAATGGTATATGAATGTTTTTAAATTTGATAAATATCATAAACAAATTGCGGTACTTAAAATTTTTCCTCAAGAATGACAATATTAAAATATTTGAAGTTTCGGTTAAAATCAACAAGATGAGTTTAAAATCTCTGCCATATTTTAATTTTCGATCTCACAAAGTTTTATTTTAACATAATAAAACAAGGATAAAAAATTTTTTTCCCGTATCTTTGACAGTAATGTAAAAAACTTGAATTTCTGTATCTATTTTTTAAAACTTTTTCTGCGGCTATTCTTAACTGTTATTTAAAAGCGACAAAAATAGGTAAAACTGCATGACCTGTCACCTAAAAAGGTTACCCATTCCTGGTGTAATGCACGGTTGAAAATTTTCTTGTAGATACCTTTCTTAGCAATAAAACAGAATTTGATAAATTCAACGAAATAATACGAATGTGTTGTTACTTCTTTTTCACTCCTCATCTAAATAATTTTTGTAAAAAGTGGGGTACGTTGGTATAATCAATCTCTAAATAGGGGTACTCGATATGTTATTTGTTATATTGCATTTATCACAATAATATATTTATGAAATACACCCAATTCTGTTTTTACACAATTTTGAAATAGCACGGTCGATAACAATAAAACAATTTTTTACACGTATTGATTTGATTTTACATGATTCCATTTTTAGGGCATTTCAATTTTTTCATATATTTTCAATATCTATCATTTTTTTCATATATTTTCAAGAATGTTTTATTTGTAAAAATTTCTTTTTACGTTTTTTGAGTCTTTGGAACCAAACCCCAGTTTTTAAAATGTATATCATATCTTTTTTACACGGCGATATGCTGTACGTTTCTACCGTGCAAAAACAGAATTGGATGTACAACCTACAAACTTTTAACTTACGTTAGAATGATTAAATAAACTTATTTAAATGTAATCAATAAAGTTAATGTATTTATTTATTTAATTACATTTGAACACATTTTAACAACTTGATTAACAAATATGACAGTTATAATTGATCAGATAGGTACTACAATAATCCATTATATTTTTTTAAATACGTATACACTTAAACTTAAATATGTGGCATTATAAATTTTAATTTTACTTTCTTAACATTTCTTTCCAAAATATTATAAAAAATATCTATTTTCATTTTACTCAAGAAATATCTACTCAGAAATATTATTGTTTCTGACGATAAGGCAACTTTTAATTTATAAAATAATCAAATAATTATAATAAATCATTCAATAATGTATATCTAGTATGGGTAGGTACTGTTTTTACACTTACGTTTTTATACTTAATTTTAAACAATAATATTCATACATAAGAAGTATACAAGAAAAAAAATACTTAAATATGTGTGTGTTATGTAAATAAAAATTATAAATATTGAATAATAATATATTAAAAAAAAATAAAATAATTTCAAATATATTGTTATTTCGTTTTTATTTTTTATTTAATTGCCAATGTTTTAATCTTCATAATATATATATATTTTAATATAAACCTACATATAATAGCACAAAAGTAATGTTTTCGATTCGAACACATATATTTAAAATCAGTAGGTATCTAAATATATTTTATATTATAGTCTAATTTTTCTAAAAATGAATCAGTTTTACCACTCGTCAACTCGAGTTAAAATGCACTGAATTTCGTGCACGGGGTATATACGGTTTTACTCGCCTACAACAGGCAATTAACAAATACTCCTGTTTTGGGTACAGTGTGCATCAGCAACAAGCATGAACGGAGGATTAATATAATCCTGTGTCCAGACGAAGGTGAATTTATTCAATAAGCGTGCATACTGTGAACTGTGGGCGCGTAAAAAAACGTACGTACTCCGTGCGAGTGCGTGTATACCAACTACGAAATTCAGTATATTTTTACTCGGGAGTTCAATAAAAAAAATCACGAATGCAGTCTTTTTTATTTTAGCAAATATCTGTATAACTTACGAAAAATTATCCTAATTATAGTTGCCAACTATTATAGCTTGAACAAGAAAATTGAAAAGTAATGGTGGTTATACCTACATGTATCAAATAATATTAGATGTAATTCAATAGTTTTATTATGATAATTAAATTTTAACCTGATCTCTATTGATCCACGGGTGTGTTTATTGCGGATGTATCAATTAATAAATGCAAACATTATCATGTAGTTATTAACCATACGTCTTTATTTACATCTTATTATAAACTATCACCATTCATTTAATAGTTTCAACGTTTTTTTCATCGATAATGAAAAATAGTTATTTTATATGGATGATGACAAGTTTTGCTTAGAAAATGAGAAATAGATTTAAAAATAACGAAAGATGGATAAATGGTTTAAAAGAATGATAGTTAGCAACTTAATTCAGTGGCGAATTTATAATTCCCGAGGCTATGTACGTAGTTTTTTTAAGGCTAATTTAATTATGTAAATACATTTTAACATATCGTGCTAGAAGTAATACATTAAAAAATGGGTCCTCAGGGATTGAAGGACAACACTTTCGTCCGTTTTCATAGCAACATATAATTCGCCACTGTTGGGAAAATAATTTACACTTATAGATGATTCTTTCCGTATGTCGCAGATAATTATATTTACTATCTATGGCCATTGGATTTATATATTAACTATAGGAGTAAGAAGGGACCTAAAAATAGGGATTGATTTGGAAATGACATTTAATGTTAAGTACTGTTGAATAATTGTAGTTATGTACATGACCTACGATATTTTTTTGTAAAAATACGTCAAAAATTTCCGTTCTCTTAAACGTTGAAATATATTATTTTTGGAAAAATCAGATTATACGTGTTTCCTAATTAAGTTAACAAGATTAATATATTATTTTGTTAACTTAAGTCCAATTTAAGCGTACACTAATTCAAAATCAGGGTTAGTTATAAGTAATGCACTGAATTTGAATCTATTTTATTATTAAGTGTTTTTAAAAAGGTATGAAATAAATTTTCATTTTTGGCGAAGAAGAATTTTTTGGCCATAAGTACCTGCATGTTTTAAGCCAACCCTGTTCAAAATTATAAATTGGTATTTATATATTATAGAATATAGATAATATAATAATATAAAGCGGTGATATTTTCTTCACGTAGCTAATAAAAATATCAATAATAATTGATATATAATAATATTTTACATATAATAACTGAATATTAAACTTACTCAAAATTAAGACTAGTAAAATAAAATAAAATATCATAGTGTAACAAATCATGATTTTTTGGTATTAATTTGATGTATTTCGACATTTTTTGATTTATACTAATTTATCAGTAAATTTAAAAAAAAAATAATAATCGAAATGTCAGTAAACTGATAAAAAAATATTTTCGAGAATAATATTTTCATACAATAATACATATTGTATGATAATAAAAAAATACACTTAGTACCATGTGAAACTTCTAATGTCACTAACAATAGAACTAACAATAAAACCTTTTAGTTATGAAATCTAGTAATAAAGAAATTATATAAAAAATCGTATATATGGCCTAACATATTCAGTTTCTAAAAATCTATATTTTAGGCTGTTTGGATTCATAAGTATATTATTAAGTCCAAATTTCTATAAGATCACAAGTCGATCATATTCATTAATTAAAAAATATATATTCATTTAATTCATTTAATAGCTGTGTTTTTAATTGTCAACGAATTTTTTTCTAGAATTTTTCAATTTTTTCAACTTTTAGTAGCACAACCATCACTGAAATAAACTTTTAATCTGTGAAGAAAACGATCGAAGTGCATTAAAAATATCAAAACATGGCTACTAAAACCTCCAAACACGCCAAAGTAAACCAGCGCGAATTAAACATTTATGACTTGTACATGCCAAGGTACGCGTTACAATTTGGACAGTAATGGTTTGCGTTCTGACAACTATCCATACAGTATGGGATACAGCAGCAAAACCAGCATCCAAACAGACATAGAAGCAGTGCGAAGAGATGGGTTTTTGTTCCAGCCTCGAACGTCATTTTAGTGTTGATTGTTGCATGGCACGATGGACAAACCATAGCTTGGGAAGTCGGTCCCATTGCAGCTTGGGTTGTGATCACTGTAGTCACTCCTCCTGAAGGAAAGGGTTCATTTATTAAATACTCTTCGTATTTTTCATAGAATCATGCAATTTCTACGAGGTTACTTTTATTAGAAGTCTTTAGTTTCTTCATTTTTTTTTAGTTACATCTAGTTGTTAGAACCATGCAGCTTAGACTATAAATCTTCATGCAGATGTGTTGTTAGCAGTATTAGTTTCATGCAGTGTGTTAAAAGCTCTACTGTATTAAGTATACTATCATACAAGCAAGCAAAAATAACAGATAGAAAAATAATTTTAAATATCTAATAACAACAATCAGTTTAAACTTTATATTTTTTGGTTTTATTCAACTTTTGCTGCACTTGACTTTGACCAATGTTAGTCGAAATGTCTAGTGTAACAAATGTGTATGGCGGGATAAAACCCAAAAATACAAACTTAAAACACAACAACCGTGAAATCTACGTTAAAAAACAAAAATCAGAATTAATCTATTATTTAATTTAGTTAATGCGGTCGATATCCAAGCAGTATTTGGTATAAAAAGGATAAAGTATGATATAGTACAGGATGATGAAGACTAAGTGTGAGTAAAAGATGCCCTTGGGGCTAAGTTGATCCGTCTTAGTAATCTTTCCGACCAGGCGACCAATGTCGATAATTAAATTAGTATGAATTGACTATGCAGACTAAAATATCCTAGTAAAATCATTCTGTCAACTTTATAACTCTAATTTGTTCTAAAATACTCGAAAAGTATTTGAAATAAAAATATTAAATGTAACTCGATACATTACAAGTACAATTAGATTTTTGTTAAGTATTCAGCACCTTGAAACTTTTGTCACCTCAAAATTAAAAAATATACATAAATCCAAGTTTAGGTAGATAAATGATTGTGAAATTCCGATTTTTTAAAATTTGGTATTGTTTTTTGTCGTGAAAAAAACGCCAGTAACATTTGTCAAAATACACGTTATTTACGTTTGTGGAACAGCGACACAGACCCTTGGAGGCCCAAGTTTTAATAACAGCTTTGTAATTCTTCAAATGAGCTAATCAGAGATCAGCAATAGCTATTAAACAGATGAGTATCAAGTTGTCAATACAAACATTCTGGTAACAAACATAGATTGGTGAAACTGGGCATAAATATTTGCTAATATTTATGGCAAATAATAAACTATCTATTATTTTATATATCTACAGTAAAATTACTAGCTAATTAAAAATTTAAATATTTAATCACATGTCACGTCATTATTGATATCTCTCCGCTCTTCCTTTTTAATTCTTATCGGTTGTCTTACTAATACTATTCAAAATTCTTTATAAATAAATACGTTGCCATGCCAATCTCGATGTACAACAATGCAGGGACGATACTTCCGATATGGTGGGGCACGGGCGTTGGAAGCATTTGGTTAAGATTTTTTCTTTATTGTAATGGGTAATGTAATAGAAAAACTAATATACCTATAGTATTTTATTTTCCTTATTATAGAGAGGCGTGGCGTGGCGAGTTTTGAATAAGAATTCTGGATTTTAAAAAGAATAAGTATCAATTTTCCATAACTCTTTATGTAATAATGTTCAAGGAATAATTAATGAGATGGGAATTATGTCACATTTTGATGAAAAGAATAGATAGCATCGCAAATTTAGTTGGAATAGGGCTATAACAATTTGAGTAAAAATCTTTTGGAACCACAAATCAGAAAAAAACAATTGGAGCGTAAATGGATGAATATGCAATTATTAAAACGTAAAATAATTTAAATTTGGTAAGAACGTCAAATGTTTGATTTTCCTAGAGTGCAAAAATATCCCACGATAACTTTGACAACAATGTGAACAAATAAACATCTACCTATAATAAACGCATCTATAAAGTCCTAATTTTTATTATTCATATTTAGAGGGTTTTCTAAACCAAAGTCTTTTCATTGTGAGGTTATAACGAGCATGCGAGTTATACCAATGAGTATACGTTTACACAGCGCTGTTGTTCCGGTTTTACTATAACCGATGTAGTTACACCGTTTTAAGCGATGCTACACACACGAGAATAAGTACCTAACGTCAACTGAAATTATAATTTCGATTTGAAGTACGCTATAAGTTCGATGGCATACCAACAAGAAATCCCAAAAATACTTTATCTCCTCTACGTTCCACGAATCACGCTTTCTTTTGTTTTTAATCTCTTCGTCTTAGGTGTTTTAACCATGTTTTAACTGACGACGCTTTTTCAAATGTTAATGCGAAGTGCATTGCGATGAAATCCCTATACTCCGTAGATACTTATATTTTTTGGGGTTGGCTAAATAGATATATAACTATGTCCATGCAGTTTATAAACGTTTTTATTCCTGCTTTATTCCGGTTTAGTTATGCTATGCTTGTAGACCAAGAGGAATAGCATAACTAAACCTGATTAGTTATGTCAGGTGCATGGGCGTAGCCAGGATTTTGTTCAGGGGGGGGCAAAAATTTTTTTTTCAAACCAATTGGTCGGCGTGTTTTGCCTAGGACCCCGAGGTAATGAGAGAGGGGGGAGCAAAAAAAGCTCTCACATTATTGTGGTAACCTTACCTAAAAAGTTTTATAAAAAAATTTTTTAATAAAAATATTTTCAATGGGCCTCAAATTTTTTGCGTCTGGGACCTCGAAATGTGTAAGAACGGCTCTGATAAATGGCCATTAATGTAAACATTTGGTAAATCCTTTTTTTCTTAAATTTAATTCTATCGTTTCGTTGCAATTTGGAACTTTGGCTCGTGAAAATCCGTGATTTTCATTAACTTAATAAATCAATTTTTTGGTGTGTTCTTGATTATCATCGAGGAATTGTAAAAGAGCTATGAAAAAATTAACATTTTCATTATTTATTAAATCTCTAGATAGGTGCGCAAAAAGTAACAATGAAAAGTCATTCTTTTTTTCATTTCTTCTTTTATTTTCGCCACATTTTTTTCAATCAATTAAATTTATATGTATGTGCATATCTTTTTGAAGACATAATCCTCTACAAAAATGTACTCTACGTTGCTATTTTTTTTTAATGTAAAAAATCGATCTAATTTGAATTGATAATATACATGTATAGTTGAAATATCAAAAAAACTTTTTTTTTGTATAAAAAGGATAAAAATGCAATGACATGAATAGTAAAATGTCAATATTTAGCCAATGAACTGATTCATTTGTTACTTTTAGTTCACGAGCTAGGGGGAGGGGCAAACTAGTCTAGAAATATCCCTGTTTGGACAACAATACTGATTTACTTATTACTTTTTGTCCACAATCTAGGGGGGGAGGGCAAGCCCCCCCCCCCTGCCCCACCCTGGCTACGCCCATGGTCAGGTGTAAAGCGCCATCTACACGAACTTTTACACCCGGTTTTATTTTATTACATCGTTAAACCGGAATAACAGTGCTATGTAAACGTACTCAATGATAAGACAAATAAGCAATTAGTTAATCTTGTCTTAATTGTAGATAAAGAATAGTTAATTTACAACAAATAGTAATGAATTTGAACGAACAAATATTATTCATGCATGATAAAATTATTATATTTATGGTAAATTAAAATTAATGAAAAGTATATTACAATTTTGTTCATTAAGAACAATTAAAGACCAATCAAAATGTGCCTCAATAATTATACATGGAAAATTAACTCCCACGTTTTTGGCAAGACCTTGAGGAAGTATCTCAGACTGTAATTAACAATTGTACGATTTTCTAACAGTCTTTCAAATGTTACAAAAACTACATGACATGTATTGACCTTTTGAGGGGCCCATAAAGTTAAATGACATAACTGGAAGCAAAGACTAGAATATTCAAACTCAGTCTAAAAATAAATTTTTGCAATGTGTCTAGTAAAACTTAAGCGCATGTGTGCTTTCTATAAGAAATCAAATATTATACTAACGATAAGCATTATAAAAAATAGATTTAATCACACTAAATTCTTGTCTGTTAAAAATAGATAATCTACAGAGGAACAATTTTAAATATAGAATCGGAATGAAAATATGTAACAATGATAATTTTCGAAGCAATATATTTTTATAAAATTTTTAAATTATATTAGTATGCATTATTTATATTATAGACGAAGTCAATAGGATAGTCCAGGTTGGAGGGGGTTGGGGGGGGGGGGAGTTAATCAGTATTTACTATTTAATTAATATACCTAACCTACCCCAGGTAGTAGAAATACTGGATTTAATGAATAAAGTCAATGACTTCTATCCAAATATATAATTTAATTCAAATAAATAAAAAGAGTTGTTAAAATTATAATAAATAAATATTTAGTATACGTAATATAAAATGTATACACATGAATATATGAAAATGTGGGAATGGATCAATATATTTATATTGATTTATTTATAACTTAATAAACAAAAACAAATCCAGTGTTGTAGTGCAATTAGTAACCGCTGCTATTGTTAATTTCAGATCGCTTTTAATGATAAGAAATATTTTTTTAACAATAATAAATAATTAATTAATACGTAAATCGATTAAATTTATAATTTTTTTAAATGAGTTCGATTAACTTTTGTATAGCAACGTTTTAAAATTAAAACGTTATCGTAAAATTCTCTATAAGAGTTATAAATATAAAAAATGTGTAATATCTACCATAAAATGTAAAAAAATCAGTCATTAAAAAATAATCAAATATATTTTATTTACCAGTTTGATTCATTTTTATAAATAATTACACTTTTTGTAAGAATAATATTTAGCAAGAAGAATGTATGTATGTTTATTATAACTTTTACAGATGTAAACACAAGTTTAACAATATATTAATCACTAATACACCTATTTGTTATCTGTCTCACGTCCAGTTTAGAAATGATCCAGAGATGAATTATAAGTTTCTTATATACAAAACATAAATACGAGTATGTGTATGTGCTAACATATGTTTATTCTACATAAAATAAGATTAGATAAGTACATAGATACTAAGACGAGTATTTGTATTAGGGTGTGTAAAAGAAAATGATCTAATATAAATCCCCTCACAAGGATTACCCTGTAGTTCAAATTTAAGAGGTGCCACAAGTGGGGAGTCTTATTTCCCATTTAAATAACATGGAAAAATTATTCTTTAGTACAAAGTTGGTATTACTGATTCGTGGTAACTGATAAAAAATTATATAGAGAACAAAATTATGTTCTAATAATGCTAGTTATCGGTTTGGTCATTACTTTTCTGACAGCTCAGTAGTAGGGTTATTAATATATTGCTATTTATAGAAAATTAATATTAAAATGTTGATTTTTGTAAAAAAATAAATATTTAAAACGCTTATAAGTTTTAACTCATTACATTTACACATATAGCTCTCTGAATTATTTTTACAAATAATTAAATTTCCTAGAAAATTGTCATTTGACTTATTTTTATAGAAAAAATAGTCCACGCGTGAGAGCCTTTTAGACGTACAATTTAACAAATAAATCGCTTTGAATGCCTGTAACTTTTAATTATTTTGTAGACACTTTTCTAGAGAATTTTATCTTCTATAAAATGATATTCTTAAAAAATTTCATCAGTTATCATGAATCAGTAATATCAACTTTAGTACTAAAGAATCATTTTCCCAAGTTATTTATATGGGAAACGGGATCCCCTCTTGCGACACCTCTTAAAATTGAACTACAGGATAATCCTTCGGCGAGAATTTATTTTAGGTCAAAAACTAACGTATTTCGTAACGAAAGCAAAATATATTTTTTTACACACCCTAGTGTGTATACGGAAGCTATTATTTATATACAATATATAATATAAAAAAAAAATAGTATACACGTATTTTGGTACATATTTCGATAATCTTAAATACAGGTTTCATTTTATTTATGTAGATTTAGTTATTTTCGCATTTATTAATATTAACTCCAATATGTTTCGAAGACAATGTTATTTACCAATTTATTTTTTCAAATTTTTATGTTTTCTCAAAGATAAAATATTTTTCATATAACTATTTTACTGTTAATCTTTATTTATATAAAAAAAATATAGAATTAAAAATTATATCTATAGGATTATATTCTAATGTCCCATTTCACAAACGATCAAGCATTCATAATTATTATTTATCTACGACCTGAATATATGTATATTAAATTTCACTGGAGCCAAATATTTGAAAATTTAGTTATATTGTGCCTTCCAATAAAAAAATATTTTACAAATTCGAATTATTCAAATATATACATAGGTACAACTGATACAAGTAAAAGTAAAAAATAATTTAAATATTTGGAGCTACATAGATAACACTGAATGCTTGGTAACTATCGTTTGTGAAATCAGACATTCTGTAATTCTCAAATTTCAAATACTAAATATTTTGAACTTTTGTTAAAGAATTATTATGATATTAATTGTATGTATTATTAATAATAATTATAAAATCACTTTGATATTAATATTATTGATCAGATTTATTGTTACAACGTTTAGAATGTTTTTACTGAACTAGCTCATAGCAACACTAGTATTTTCTATATAGTATATTGTATTATAAATATGTATACACCCCTTTGTCAATTATTGTTTGTTTTTGTTAACACGGCTATAGTGGAGTCAATAAACATGACATTCAAATTATTTATTAATCGTTCGTTTCCATACAAATAGAAACGAGTACATGCCAGAGGTTATAAAACATTTTGAATTGATTGAAATATTTCAATTTATTTATAAAAAAATCTTATTTATATAACTGATTTATAATATAATGTGTTTACAATACTCGATATTATAAATGCTCTCGACCAAATCAAACAAAATCTACTATTGAATCATGTGTTATATGTTATTATCTCTGGATTTGGAATTTGTAAAACCTAAACTAGGAAAATAGACAACATCTCAGATGTTTTTTGGACTGAAAATACCTTGTGAAAAGATTTTACTCTACTATGATTAGAGCAAATCTTTATAATACTGCGGGTATAAGTTTTTCTTTAAGATGTTTTTCAGGTGACTATTGTATTATAGTTGGACATTTTAGTTCATAACAGAGAGCGCTTCCTATAGTTCAGTGATCTTTAATGAACTAGTTCGTTCTTCTAGTTCTTTTAGTTCATAGAATTTTTTCCGGACGATACGATTACAATTTATTGATTTAGATATATTGGATTGTTGGAATTTAATTAGAAATTTTGTATTACTATTTTTTTTCATCAAACAATAGAAATGTAAACTGCTGCAATTTTAAATTCGTTATTAATTTATAGACAAGATCGATATTTTTAAAAGTATATACATATTTGCAATAATCTTCTCTTTTTTTTTTTAAATCGAACCCTCGATATATGGAAATTTTGAAATATTTTCAATGATACATTATTTATTGTATTGTAATTTAAGCAATATATTTCAATTTCACTAAAATCTGTGATATTCCTTTTTGTTGATTGTCATAAAATAATATAAAAATCACGTGCTTTTGACAGACAAATTGCATTTTTTTGAACAAAAAAATTCAATATAATATATCTTTAGTAATATAAATTCAAAATTGGTAATAAAGTATTGAAAACGTAAATTATTAAACATAAAAATCGTACAATCTCATTTTTAGAACAGTGTATTTGAAGTGTATCGGGAACTATTGAACTAAAAGAGCGGAGCGCATACGAACTAGTTCGTCTAGTTCTCGTGTGGGAGCGCTCTTTTGAACTAGTTCGTTCGTGAACTACACAAGTCTATATTGTATATTTATTAAAAAAATATTTTATCACTTGTGATTGAGTAATTTACTAATAATTGTTTTATATTAAATGAACAATATTTAATAATAAATATCTTTAATATACGTAAGTTGGGAGTAGGATGGACCTCTCAAAGTAGCTATTTTTGTATTAAGAATGTTTTATGTTATTTACTACTATGTTAACAGATTAGTATTTAGACATGTATCTATAAATATTTTTTTAGTTGATGTGTCACTTTTATTGAATATTGATATTTTCGTATTAATCATTCAAAATATAAAAACATACAGTAGAAGAGTTTTATACGTTATCAAAAAGTAGTAAGATATAATTTATTTACACAATTGTATAGATAATATCCAATAGTATCATAAAAAAATTCCTATCTTAATTATTAATACCGTTTCTTAGATATCGATTATGCAAAAATACGAAGAAAAATGTTTATTATTAATAGTTAGAATCGTTTTAGTTCTTTATTTATTTAATTTAATTTTGGAACGTTAGCTTAGGTTGTAGACATTGGCAGTTTTTATTGTTTTTGGCATTTTTGCGATACCCTTCTGGCTATGACGCAAAACAGCTTACATTTTGAGTACAAACAAATACTCAAAATTGTTGTAGATAACATGCCAGTGATATACAACATTATCATCCATATGTTAGATTATAGCATGCATTATCACCATGTTTATTTTATAATCGGTAACATATTTTAATTTAATATTGATTTCGTTTCAAAAAATGTAAACGGTTATCCAATTTGCCCGTTTTTAATTTAAAATATATGTATTTGTAAATGTCATGTACAAAATCCAAAATACAAAAAACTATAATTATATTAAATACTATAATTTTCTAAATAACATATGCAAATGAAAAATGGTAACGGACAAAAACTAGCAAGATTTAATTCAACATGAGTACTATACGTTAATATCAAGGTCATTTATATATAAATATTGTCACTAATACAATGAAATTGTTTATTATATCTGTATGAAATTAAAAAATTATATTTTTTAAATATTAAATTAAATTTTACAACTCTGAGTAAAAATGAAAGCGTTCGTACAACGGTCGCCGTTTAAATATTTTACTCAGGCGTACAACGATCAATCACCGCCCGTTCGGCAGAAAAACTCAGCCTTACAAAATTTCATTTTGCTATGGCCGTACAACGGTCGTACAGTTTTACCTCTGCCGTACAGCGATCGTACGTCAGTCGTTTAACAGCTATTTTGGCAATACGACTGAGATTCGACTGTTGTTCGGCCAAAATGGCTGTGGAACGACCGAGGTACAATCACTGTACGGCAGAGGTAAAACTGTACGACCGTTGTACGGCCGTTATATGTATAGCAGAATTAAATTTTATAAGGCCAAGTTTTTCCGCGGTGTTTGATCGTTGTGCGCCTGAGCAAAACATTAAAACGGTGACCGTTCTTCGACCGTTCTATGGCCGCGTTCATTTTTAATTGAGACATTTTCAAGGTCAAAATTTATGTCCCTGTAAAATTACATTTTAAAAATGTAATAATGTTTAGCAAAAAAATGACTGGATAAAAAATTAGTTTTGGATTATCTTGAGTGACAATATTTATATAAAATAAGATTGGGAACTGTTTTCTTACCACCCGGACCAGGTTGATATGTAACTACAGAATTTCCATATGCGTATCTTGGATCTGGTAGCCAAAAATTTAAAAACAGTTAATTTAAAAAATAATAAATTATAAAAATAAATGAATAACACAGATTGTAATAGGCATCAATATTTAAGTTACTTTTTTGCTTTTGAATAAACTTATACAAAACTGTGCTTTTCAGTTCTTAACAAAAATCCACGAATTTGTTTATTTAACCCAATAGTTGGGAAATTACAAATTTTGGACCCCTTAACACATTTTAATCAAAAAATATGTATATTTATTTGAACTCGTTTTCTCAAGAAATCAGCATATACATTTTTATATTTTTATATCTGAGGTGAGGTGCTCTTGCAACTGATTGTGAGTCTCCCAAATATTTTGCAATTTTGCCAACCCTTAAATGCAATAAAATATAAATATATACGAAATCAAA
Organism: Sialis fuliginosa; assembly: GCA_961205875.1. Classification (NCBI taxonomy): domain Eukaryota; kingdom Metazoa; phylum Arthropoda; class Insecta; order Megaloptera; family Sialidae; genus Sialis; species Sialis fuliginosa. The sequence continues at coordinate 18,468,988 of OY540812.1, forward strand.
TGTTTGTGTGGAATTTTGATTTTTGATTTTTTTACACTATACAAATCAAAATGTTTTTCTTTTTCGTAAATTGCGAAATAATAAATAATACAAGCATAAGAACTAATAATATAATTTTTTACATAAATATTTAGTTTAAAAATTTTAGAGCAGTAAATATATAATACAGTTAAAATAAATATTTACATATTTTTACAGATTATAAAGTTATAAAAGTATAAAGTAATATAATCGATTCGTATTATTTTGTACTTTTCTTTAAAAATTAACAATGAACAAAATAATAATTGAAAATAAAAATACCGAAGAAATAATTAAATTTGAATTTTTATTCTTTGAACCTAAAACCTAAAACAAACTAGGAATAACTAGTTTAATTACATTTACTTATTTAATTAAACTAACTTATTTTAATTGATATATAGTCGTTTCGAATCTATTAAACTTTAAAAACTGAAAGTTTTCTATTATTGTAAAAAAATGTTAGTTGTAGTATATATGATTATAGATTACAGTTATGTATATATGTATGTATTAGTTTTATTAGTTAATGAATGATTATTGTTATACTGTGTAACAATATCATTGTTTATTTTTATTAGTAATGGCATTTTATCGTTATTCTCAAGTACAGTTAATGGATTGCTCAATAATATCAGTATCGTATTCAGAGGCTCTGATAAAAAAATGATTTTCTTTATTTTAGGAAATGAGAATACATTTTTACTTATCCTCGATACGTTACTGAATAAAATTTCTTAAATAATAGTGCATTTTTAATCAAAAGTTAAAAAAGCTGAAGAAAAGGCTTTAAGAAATCCATAATTAAAAATGTACTACAAAGTATAGTTATGTGGAGTAAGCATATATAGTTAGTTATTATATAAATAGATGCATATTCCATCTTGATACATTTATGTCCGATATTATAAAGGAGCTAGCAAAATTTGCTAGCTAGCAATTACTTTCTAATGGGGTATTAATTCTGCACTAGTATCTATGGATTAGTTATGGAATTTAGAGCAGTGACACTTCAACTAATTGTAACACAGTTGGCATCTTTGACCGTACAAAATAATTTTCATAACATCACCACTGTTTTAATACCGTTGGTATTTACCTACAACGCGTGCGCGAAACTTGTCAAAGTCATCAACAAACTCCAAAAGAACTGTCATATAAGTTTGATATCTCAGTTGAAAGTGCTTGCTAGCTAGCAAATTTGCTAGTTCCTTTATAATACCGGACATTATATTTACAAACAAAAACATAAGTAAATAGATAAAAAGTGATCGACTTAAAATATTCTGTATTCATTTAATTTTTCAAAAACTAGATAGACAGGTAATATATTTTTATATTATAAAATTGTTGAATATGTCGACAGATTTTAAGAAATAAAAAGTTTTCTTAATTTAACCCTCTAATGCATACATTTTTTGAGACCCAATAGTTTCTTTGTATATTAATTTCACTATTTTTAACAAAATTCTCTTTGCACTCAACTTTGTGGCCGAACTACTGAAGCTACAGTAACAAAACTTACACTCTCGTGTAGCCAAAATAATTCTCCTCAAGGCAGTGTTGTGCAATCAGAGGAAAACATTTTTTGTATAGCTGAAAAACCCGTTATAGTTATAGTCCGTCTTAAGGCGAGTAAGTGCATTAGTTAGAGGGTTAACTTTCAATCAAGGTTGCATTAATTTATATCAGATTATAAGTAATAATACTTATTAAAAAATTTAATGTGAAGTACTTTTTGATATAAGTTAATTATTAAGAAAATACACTTATTTTTATTAAAAATATATATTTATTTTAATTTTTTATTGCAATGAAAATATTTAAATACCTTTAATTTAAAATTTGTTTGTAATGAGATTATTTTTCTTTGAGAGTTAACTATAAACTACTTTTCAATTTTGTTTAATGCTTATTTTACGAGTATACTACTAATACAATTTAATGTACTTGCAAAAAATTCAATTAAAATTTAATTTAAAAATACATACAATGAAAAGAAACGAATAGTTTGAACATCTTAAATAAAACATATTTTCATACAACCCTGATTTCAATAAAAAATTTCAGTTTGACATTATGTTGACCTATTTACAGTCTTTGTTTTTAAAAATTAAATGATCTACTACCTATATAAACATAAAATACAAAGATAAAATTAAAAACAAACCTGAAGGTGGAGGAACAGAAATTGTTGGATACATTCCTGGTTGAGGCATACCCGTTCCTGGTTGAGGCATACCCATACCTGGTTGAGGCATACCCATGCCAGGTTGTGGCATACCCATGCCTCCTTGTTGTTGCATGTATGGTGGCACATTTTGTGTATATGGTGGCGGTTGTGAATGCTTCTCCATTCTGAATTCTGAAATTTATAATATATTTATTAATGCAGTTGATTATCAAGTTATCAGTTTTTAGAGTTCCAAAGGAATCCTATTAATCTCACTTTGTCGTCCGTCCTTTTCAGTCAAAACAAAATATCTACTAAACTATTCAAGCTAGAAACTTGAACTGAACATGTAAAATGATGCCCTTTAGTAGAAGATATATAAGTTGAAAAAAAATGTATTATTGTTTGATACTAGAAATCGATAACACATATTAATAATAAACAGCTTATTAAATTTTATAACTGTACCGCAATGGGTTCTCTATAGATATTAAATAAACACTAATTTTGAGCAAAATTTTTGGAAGACTGTAGCTCCCTCACGAAGAATTTCCGGACACAAGTTCACATGAAGTTTTTTGCTTAAAATTACATCCTCGATCTACTGTTATTTTTTTACACTAGTTGTAAATCAGTCTATAGTATATTGAATTGTGGAAAATCATTAATCATTATTATTATTTTCGTTGTTGACTATTAAACTATTGAAAGAATATCCATTTGGTCCAGGTTTACATCATTTTGTGCTAAAAGCTAGTCTTCAAGTAGAAATGGGGTTAATTTTATGTTCTTTCCTGAGGGTTCAGGGACACGGCGAGTAAACAAGCTTTTTATTGGTCACCATAAAAAAATGTCTTAGGTTTCTTAGCAGGACAGCACTAGCTGAAAATCCTGGCCCGGGGGCCAGCGATTAAAAATAATGCTTCCTTATAGGGACTAACATTTTTATTTTACTTTTTCCTTTCCAGATTAAAAAACCTTTTCTTAAATTTTAAATAGTGTAAAATTGATAGTTATAAATAAGTTGCATCATTTGTTGAAAATATATCTGCTATAATCATTAATAAAAAAATGCGTATACCATGATTATAAGAAACGTCTAAAGTATGAGCTTATCAATATTTATAAAAGCCATTAGATAAGTAGGTATAATAAACATATAAATAAACACTTTCTATGTACGTAATAATATTATACAGAATTATAGATATATGATACATTATATTTTAGAACAAATTAACCATTTTTCAGGATGCTTGTACAAAGTAATATTATTATGTAGGTACCTCATAACGTCATAACCCAGACCATCGATAGCCATGTGAGCGTTGCACCCAGGACCAAACAATTAAACATCACCTTTGTTTAAAACAATTATACATACATAATAATATCCGGTATTATAAAGGAGCTAGCAAATTTGCTAACTAGCAAGCACTTTCAAATGGGGTCCTAATTATGTGATAGTATCTATGTGATTCTTCAACTTATTGAAACACAGTAATATCACCACTGTTTTAATATCGTTGGTGTTTACACACCACGCGTGCGCGAAAATTGTAAAACACATCATGAAACTTAAGGAGAACTGTCAGATAGGTTGAAAGTTCTTGCTAGCTAGCAATTTTTACTAGCTCGTTTATAATACCGGATATAAGACAATCAAGTTCGATTTCCGTTTTAAAAATTTCCGCCCTTGTTAAGCAGCGACTTGGTATAACTAACATTCCGTCCCGGGCCGCAACTTTCCTTAGTCCTTCACTTGAATATACATATTATTTAGAAAATATATGTATGTATATATTGCATATGTTATTCCGTGTTTAGACCAAAGAAAACAAAACAGCAACACGGTATTTGAAAACACATCGTATTTAAAAATGCATAGAGTTTATTGCACTTTTGTCAAAAAGACACGATGTCGCTGTTTTGTTTTTTTCGGTCTAAACACGGCATTAGAGTTTAAAATATACATATTGTATAAAAACATTTATTAACAAACAAAAAATCATTTTACAATTTCCGAAACGAAACTAAATTCATGAAATATGTATAAATCAGGCTGGGATTGACCGAATGACCTTTGGGTATCACGACAGAGGGCGGCCTGGTTTCACAAATCGAAGCACAATCATTGGTAATAGAATTACAATCGTAATCGATATCTTGAAGTTTGTGGCAGGTGTCTAGTCTTACAATTATTATGAGGTCAGCTGGACATATTGAATATAATGGAAGAGATATGTAGTTATTTTCGTACTTTACCGGATATCAAACGGGGCGACCTAAAAAGCCCGTCGCCTTGGATATCAGAAATGAATATATGAATAACACAAGGAAATTCGAGTCGCATAGTAATCGTGTGACATGTAATAATTAATATAATTATACAAGTGTTATAATAACACATTGGATAGTAGGTATTGCCCCTTCTCAGGGGCGTCCGCAGAAAAGGAGGGGTAAAATTTAAAAAAAAACTTGATAATGTGAGAGCTTTTTTGCTTTCCATTATTACAAATGTACAAGATAAAAAAAAAGTATTTACTATCACAAATTCTTAAACTAAACATTTTGTTGTTAATTAAAAATAATTCGGGCAAGACATACACGAGTGTATGCCATAAGGGTTCCGAAGTACGTACTACGTGGAATGTTTGGAACCACTTACAGGTGCATTTTTAAGTTAGAAAAAAATATAAAAAAGTGTCAAGTTCTACTAATTGAGATCTATATTTTGACACTCCACTTGTCTAGATATCAAAATAAAAATTCTATGACGCCCCTCCTTATTATTACAAAATTTAAAATTATATTGTTGACTTTAGTATTTGTAGTCCCACCAAAGCCTCGTTACCAAATTTTTTTCAGATTTTTTGAGCCAGTAGTTACAGAGTTGGGGGGGGGGGCAAATAAAATACTGCTTTTAGCCCTCTACAGGCGCCATTTTTGAGTTAGAAAAAAAAAAAAATATGGTCATGTTCTTCTAATTGAAATGTACATTTTGACATCCCACATGCCTAAATATAAAAATAAAAATTAAAAATTCTATTACACCCCTTATTGCCCCCCCTGAAAAATTATTTATTTATTCAATAAATTTGTACATATTTTACTAGAGGGTGTCATTTTACATGTTCAGTAAAATTTGAAGTTTCTAGCTTATATAGTTTACGAGCTATTTTTGGCTTTGAGTGAAAAGGACGGACGGACGAACGACAAAGTGAGATTAATATAAAACAACATTTAAAAAGTTTGTTAATTATTAATTAGTACATATTCGTATATAAGCATTATTTAATATAGAGCTGTGAATAAACTTGTTTTCGTACATTTTTCACTAAATTTATAATTTATAATTTATAATTAATCTTTATAAAGTATAAAGGGTTATAGAAAATAACGTACGGAGTCATGTGTATGATATATAAATAAAATAAATATTGATAAGTATAATATAATATTATCGTTCTTAATTTTATCATTTGAATGTTCATTGCATTGTTTTTTGATATCTTAAAATTCTTTATTTAAATACGAATTTGTATGATAAAAAAAATGATATAAATGATGATAAAAAATGATCTTAGGGTGGCACACAAGACGTGACGAGAGTTAGGTAAAAATTAAAGCCATTTTTCTCGATCACATTGCGTAAAAAACTAAGCCGTTCTCATATCTGTCTCGTCTCGTATACGTGATTGAGACCAAGATGAAATTGAGACCGAATCTTCTTTCATATGATTTCCATTTATGTAAAAAAGTAATTGATAATTTTTTGAATCCGATATTATTGGCGAGCTCTCAACGAGCCTTATAAATAACGCTGATATCACCCTGTTTCGTTTCGTCAAAATTTTAAACGGTATCGTCTTGAGACTGAGGGCTGCACGTCAAAATAAGATTTCTGTTTTATCTGAGCAAGCAGTCTCAATCGATCCATATATTTTTATTGTTTAGTAATTAATTATTTTATGTTTACTTGTTTCTTCTTCTTAATATTATTAAAACTGTCTTGTTTAACTCACCGCTATATTTATTTATTTATTATATATTTACGTATATGTTTGTAGCAATCAATTCTCATAGCGATACACTACTTATCTATAGCTACAGTTTTAAGCAACTTTTATCTGAAACATTTTTTTCTGAAAATGTCTATTTTATTTCCATGTTCTCGAAAAGTCGAGTCCGAAATAAAAGCAGATTCTGATTGTACTAACTTCAAAACGTAAAGAAAAGCATATTTCCGCATGGTGACTGTGCGTGTGCCAGTCTATGTGTGTGTGTGTGTCTAGATGTAGATTTTTTATTCGTTCACAATAACTACTGTAAAAATGCATCGATTTGAATTATTTTTTGGGAAAATGCTTATCGTAGTGAGTACTTCGGATCTATCGATTTTGGTGTTGAATATTATCTCACCAATTAATAAGACTTGGTACACTTGTAGTTCAATTGACCCTAAGGGACACTTATTTTTATACGTTTCTAAACAGCCATTAAAGGGGTGAAAACCACCCACAAAATAAAATTTTAATTTTAAATAACTTTTTTACTATTAAATATATTGGAGAAATATTTATTTACTAAAGTACAATACCTAGGTGAAAAGTGAATACATTTTTATATTAATCAGATTTTACGTAATACTAACAAGATCATGTATTTATGAAACAAAATGTCTAAAAAGTATGCAAACATTTGTAAAAGATATGCTATACAAACTTATTTTACATTTCCAAACCATCTTTGTTTATTTTTAGTACAAGTAGCCTTGGTGAATTCATAGTTCTAGTTTTAACGTTAAAAAAAAGAAAAACATTTGTTCAAGGTTTTGTAACACATGTAGTTATAGATGTTCTAAAAATCCCATCAAATAATGTCTGGTATTATAAAAGAGCTAGCAAATATTTGTTAGCTAACAAGCACTTACAACGAGGTATTAATTAAGTGATATTACCTATAGATTTGTTTTGGAATTTAGATCTGGAATACCTCAACTGACCGTACAAGATAATTTTCATTTTTCATGTATACATATCATCACTGTTTTAATCTTTACTACTTGTCAATCATTTCATGAAACTTCGAGGGAACTGTCATATATTTTTGATACTTGTTAGCTAACTTTAGTTATTATATTTATTTTATAATATCGAATATAAGAAATCACTTATTTTTCAGTTTTACTTGTGAATATTGTATTACCAGGGTGTCAGCTAATGTTTACATAAGATCTAAGTTTTCAGTAAAAATTCATTTATGTATGATCTATTTTTTCTCTTAAAATTGAGTAAAAAATATAAAAAAATCTATTGAGAGATTCACGACTTCTATATAATATATTTTTATAAATTGCGACCAAAAATCGTGCCACATGCTTTGGTATGAAAAAAAATGTTTTTTTACCTAACTTCAGCTCTGTAGCATCCCCCCCCCCTGAAAATGTGTTTTTATCCAACATATTTGTCTAGAGGGCATCACTTTACATGTTCAGTAAAAATTTCAAGTTTCTATCATATTAGTTTACGAAATATTTTGCTTTGACTGAAAAGGACGGTCGGACGGACGACAAAGTGAGATTAATAGAGTTTTTTCAGAGTTCTAAAATAAGTTACAACTATGTTCTTATATTATTAAGCACAACAAATTCCTTGTATTAAAATCAGCCCTTTATTTTTTAAGAAATTAAACAATAGTTTATGGACTCACAATTTAATATGTTAAGAAACGAGAAAGAACGTGAATGTGATTTTAGTACAGGTTCCCCTACATAACATAAATATCTTACTTTACTTAGAAACTTGATTATTAATAGTTAATTAATAAAAACTAGCTTTGACGGTTGCATTTTTGTCGCTTTTATAGGAATACGAATTCGCATTAAAACGGTATTCGTAAAATTGATGATAATAATAAAGTAAATAAAAGTGTATAGTACATAATTTGAAGCAGAAACTGTGAGGTTATTGGCCTGAAATTAACTTTCTTTATGAAACACGAAACTTTGAAATATTTCAATTCGTGTTTAGCGTTGTAATAATAATCAGTTATTTTTAAAAAGTTCCTACCCAGTTTTTAAATTCGTGCAAGAATAAAAAACCCTAACTGATAATTTCGGCGATAATATACAGACACTATACAGGTATATATCCAGGACCGTAATAAGTTATCCTTGCGACCTTTGTAATATTTACTTTTGCGCCTCTATATTGAATTATTTTTTATGACACCTGTATTTTATTATGACCTTATGTAATTTATAATTAACTTTACATTACATCAACCCTGGAGAGGTCGCGGGCGTCTCACAGGCTTCAAGCAATCTTAATTTTTGTTCCCTTTGAATGTCATGAAAAAATTGACTTTGAAACACCCGCATACCTTTCCCCCTACTATTTTAGTTTCCGTTAAACCGGAAAGCAGCCCTTTAGTCGCATTTAGTGTTTGGTGGTGAAAGATTGTTCGCCAGAAAATGGATACGAGAATGACGATGACTGATTGATTGTAATTATTTTGTGATTTTATTGGATGATCTAGATGTTATTTTGTTTTTTAATTAACGATCTTTAAAAGAAATATTTTATTTTGGTTACTTTATTTTTTTGTTTCCATATATTTATGATACGAGGTTTTGATTCCTAATAATTTTAAATAAAAAGTTCAAAAATGTGAACGTGATTTTTTATTAATAAAGGTTTTATTGGAAGAATATTTTTGCGCATTTAATTAATCTAATCTCATCCAAAAAACCCTCAAACAATAAAATAATAGAGAAAAATAGACATAACGCCAGTGATGTGCCTTATTAAATAATATGCCATTTAACTTTTTATGTTTTAATTAAATAATATAATACTATTTTTTCAATTAAAAAATTGTTTCTGAATAGTTGGCAATGATCATTGAATTGCATGCTTTAAAATTAGCAACCCTCTCTTACCGCTCGTCTCTTGACTGTTACTAACGTCATTAAATTCTTTATTTAACAATTGGTGTAATATTTACTTAATAAGTTTTCCTTTTTAATGCTCATAATTGCATTGCAATTTATTGCACAAGAAGAAAAATAGCGTGAATATTTTACTACACTATAGCATAATTAATTTTATCAGTCTTATTATTATTGTAGATTTTTTGTCATATTTTTCTTTAGTCATTAAAAACATTATTTAGTTATTGATTACAAATTAAATACACATGCGCACTGTGTCGAAACTGTTCTTAGAAGTACATGTGATATCATTAAGTAAACAATATCAATTTTTGTTATAAGTACACCTTGTCTAAACATGTGATAATATATATAGGTATTATTAATATGTACATAGACTATCAACAATTGAAGTAGCAATATATAGGGGACTTTTGGAAAACAATTTATTTGCACATTTTGTATTGAAACAAAAACACGATTACTGTAATAAAAAATTAAAACCTTTATAAATTATAGCATAAGATTACTTTGTCAGAAAGACCAAATTGTAAATAATGGTGGGAAAAGAAAATTATAATGAACACATAAAAAATTTAACTGGTCATTCCTATTTTTTAATAACCGAGTTAACCAGGTACATCACGATTTTGTGGAAATTCGATTATGATAATAAATTTTGATTCTATTTTGATTATTCAGATTTTATAAAATTTATAAAAACTGTATGTAAAGTGCTACACATAATAATTTATCTTAATGAAACCGCAACTTTTGGTAATATTTAAAGACCAGCCGCAACACCATACCGGAAACTGTTGTTAAAACGATAATTCTAAACAATTCGCTTTCAGAAAAATTACACTAGACTGTTTGTAATATTATTTTGTAATATTATATACAGCGCACTTCCCGTAGGAGATAGAAAAAAAAATTTGGTACATAATATTATTGGTTTGAAAAGATCAACGTTGTAAAATTATTTTCAACAAGAGTTTCCCATTTTTGCGCTATAACAAAAACAAAGATTTTTTTTAAATGGAACACAATGTTAGGTTTTAAGTCTTCAGAAGGCTCAAAATAAAAAATCGTAGCAACCTCGGACATCTTGTATTATTGAAAATAATTTTACGACGTTGATCTTTTCAAACCAATAATATTATTTATCAAATTTTTCTCCTACGACTTACGAGAAGTGCGCTAGGAAAGCCGGACGCACTATTGGACTACCATATAATATACATACCTATATCTACAATTTTATTTTTATTGTTCAAGTGTAGATTTTGGACTGACTATCACTAGGTAAATAATAACCGTAATCAATACAAATCATATTTTCCATTGTCTATAATTTCGTTTCTAGTTACCGGTACAGTACGTCATTCTTCACAAAAGAGTGAACATTGAACATATAAATTACATATATTATTTTAGTGACATCGTGAATTCATCAGTATGCAATTCTTAGACCACCTTTCAAATGTATATATGTTAAAATAATAAGTATCTTATATGAACATTGAACATATTATATAGTATATATGTACGTACATGCATACTACATACTATAAACATAAAAACTAATTTGGTAATAATTACGACCATCTATTGATGCCACTTATATTATGATTCAAGGAGACTTCACTGTTGGTCTTTGAAGGTCAGCTATTTAAATAAACTGTTGAATTCACTTTTGTTAATGCCGAAGGTCACGCGACAGAAAAAATACAAACATTCAGTCCAGGAAAATGTAAATGCATTAAAAGAACTCACCCTGTTTTTTTAATTATTGAACTTTAATATATATATATATATATATTATAAACACATACACCAGTAACACTGTTGCTAGAAAGTATAAATAGCGACTGATAAAATGACTGTTAATATGTGTATATTCATGTTCATACGAAAACAGAGGTGTACGTAAATTTTTTGTAGATTAGATATGATTTATTAATAATTTTATCTACCTATTGTTTTTTGTTTTGAGTATGTAATTGCAATTACTATATGTAATGAATTATTGGAATTGTATTTTTAAAATAACAAAGGAAATATGAGTGTTCGTTTAAAACGTGTCACCACGCACAAGGTATATAATATAAAGACAAGGTACTCGCATCCAAGGTTAGTAAATACGCAGGTTGCCTCAGTAGTTTTTGACCAATCAGTTTGGGCACTCCAGATGACGTATTTCCCTCTCTCGTGCCGAGCTACTGAGGCTTCTCTGTACTTTTTATAATTTTGCATTTTCGAATTTGTACTTCTTTGATTATATGTGTTTTTAAAATATCAAAAAATACGAAAACAAGAATAAATAAAGGAATTTTTTGTAATTGATATTCGATTATACATTTCTAACATTTGAATATGTCTTCGTGGTGACGTCAATTCCCGCGCCAACGCTGATTGGTCAAGGTGCTGATGAGACTACCTTGTGTTTATATACCTTGACCACGCATATGTATAACGGAACTCGGGTATTCCTCGAACTTTCTGTTATTCCCATAGAGATAATATAACGTGAGGCAGCCGAAAAAGCGAATTGTCGATAGAAAGAGAAAGAAAGGATGGTGACCTATTCCACCTTTGTTAAACACATGTTCAAAGTGCATACCCGTTCACGCGCACAAACTCCTTAATATGTAACCGTATGAACTGCTCATATTAGAAGAATGAAAACGAGCGAGCAAGCAGTAGACTGGATACTTGGATAGAATTTTTTATGCCATCAACATCGAAAAACAGCGAATTTCTTTGATTAAACATTTAATTGATTTTGAATAGATAAGATGCTATATTTTTATGATAGTTAATCAAAAACTGTTTTTTTGTTGTTGTCAGAAACCTTTGAATTTTATTTAAAAAATTATATCTCACCAAGAGTAAAATATCTGAGAATATGGAAAAGATACCTATTTTTTACACGGTTTTCTATTGCTCGAATTAACCACTTAAATGGAGAGATTGCTGTACTTGATCTTTAATCGAATAATGATTTTTTTAGATCTGAATCGTGCATTGGCGTAATCATGATTTTGTTCAGAGGGAGGGGTGAAACCGAAGTACGGCTCTGATGAATCGCCATTAATGTAAACAAAATTTGGGTAATTTTTCCTTTTTTTAATATTCTATCGTACCCCCCTCCCCCGCCCATGCCTGGCTACGTCCATGGAATCGTGTTTTATTAAATTACATGGTCAATTTTTCGTTGTTTATATTATCATTGTTTTGTTTATGCAAATACATACCAACTGTTTCAGCCAGTAGCGAATTTATACAAGACCCTTGGCAAAAGTATGGGAATGCAAGGTCCCCTATATATACAAATATAAGTTTATATTTAACCTATATGTGTAAAATGATTCCTTAAGTGACTCATTGATCAGGTATAATGTACGGTTTGATTCATTATCTCGTCTGAATCTTTTAATTATTTTAATTATTTCATAGGTACATAAATTATATTATGAAAGTATAATATGTATTTTGAACTAGTAATAATCTATTTTAATAAGTAAGTTTATTACTTACAGATTATGTGTGACGGAAAATGAATAAAATGAACTTAAAAGAAAAAGTTAAAATTATAATTATAATTTTTATTTATAAAGATTATTCGACACTGTACACTACAAGTGTAAATGAGTACGTCGAAGTAGGAAATTTCAACTTTAATTCAACGTTAACTGAGGCCGAAGAAGTTAAAATGAGGTTTAGTGATAGACAATTAATAACAACCTCATATTATGAACTTTAACTCGATACTTTTTAAATTTTTGCTAGTATGAAGTTAAAATTAAGTTTTACACGGGTCTACGACAAAAGGCAGACTCCCGAAAAGCCGACATGGACAAAAGGCAGACTCCCAAAAGGCAGACATGTACAAAAGGCAGACGTGGACAAAAGGTAGACTCCCAAAAGGCCAACAGACAAAAGGCCGACATGGACAAAAGGCAAGCACCCAAAAGGCAGACATGGACAAAAGGCAGACACCCAAAAGACAGACTTGGACAAAAGATAGACACCCAAAATTTATAACATAATAAAATAGTACATAACTATACTACATTTTCGCTGACGCGAAAATGTTTTAATTATATATGTATAATAAAAAGTAACGCATATTTCTTAAACTATAGCTTATAAGCCCCACATTCAAGAAATCCATACAAAAGAACATCAATATTCAAACATCTGAAAAAATACATATATAAATTACTTATAATGTTACTTATAATGGGAGTCTGCCTTTTGTCCATGTCTGCCTTTTGTCTGTCTGCCTTTTGTTCATGTCTGCCTTTTGTCCTTGTCGGCTTTTTATCCATGTCTGCCTTTCGGGAGTCTGCCTTTTGTCTGTCTGTCTTTTGTCCATGTCTGCCTTTTGGGAGTCTGCCTTTTGTCTGTTTGAATTTGTCCATGTCTGCCTTTTGTCCTTGTCGGCCTTTTGTCCATCTCTGCCTTTTATCGCGCTCCCGTTTTACTCAACCTTATTTCATCGTTTGTAACCTCAACTTAAAGCAATTAAAGCAAACGAGGTTGCCAGTACTAAGTTTATTAATTCTTAATTAACTGTCAAAATAAATTGTTGTTTTCGATAATACTATTGTAAAAAATAAAAATAAATATTAGAATGATAGCCAAAATTAATAAGTAATTTTCAATGAAGTTGGCGAGGTTGGTTTGAGATCCAGTTTTTTCAATAGATTAAACATGGAACTGAAGAGGTGAGGTTGAAATTTTCGACTCGGGATGTCGTGAAATTACTGACGTAGATTACGTAGATAGATCGTTTACATTTAGTCATAAAATTAAACAGAACTATAATGAAAATTAGTCATTAAATAATGTTTAATTTTTGGATTGATGTGTAATCTTTCATTTTATGTAATATTTACTTAAGATAACGATTTTGCAGTACTGTATTAAAAATGTTAACATTTGCTATCATATGGAACATTTGTTATATCCGCATATTAAAACAATGCAAATAATATAAATTGAATCAGTGGCGGACTAAGGAAGGTTGTGGCCTGGGGCGCAATGTTATAATTATGAAAAATTTAAAGATTTTTTTCGTCTAAAAAGAAATTTTTTGCAATACCTGAAGATCTTTATTTTTACTTTTCATCATACCCTCCAGAGCTCCCTTACCACCCGGGGCCTGGGGCGAACCATCTCTCTTGCCCGCCTTAGTCCGGTACTGAATTGAATAAAATGATTATCAAATTACTCAAAAAAGAAAAGAAGAATAATATTGAAAATATGTGTGTTGATGTAGTAGATACACGTGTAGATTGGTGTAGATATATGTACATCAATGCCTACCCCCACTCCTATCTTTCAGTTACGCATTTGTGATCATTTGTGTACTTTTATGTTGGAAATGAAAGTGAATGAATCAACGTACTTTATTTCATAATATATTCTGTGCTAGATTTCTTTTTTTGACGATCGGTAGTACTTAATTGTAAACAGTCAATACGGGTAGATATCAAAAAAATGCATCAAACACAATTCAGTGGGTGGCAATAATTTATTGAAATTACAATTAGTCGAATCACTGACTACAGCGGCATGTTACACAGTAAGCATTTCATTGCCTAAAGCCCCCAGGTAAAAGCGGGGTTCCGATTTTTTAATTTTTTTTTTAAACAAATTTTTTTCTGCCTACAGTTGCCAACCGTCATAACACGTCACTGACTGAAAATGAGATTAAAATTCACCAAAAGCTTTTTTAAATAATAAAATTTTTAATTCCTAATAATTTATGTTATTTACTGAAGTAATGAACAAATCTAGTGCTGAAAATGATTTGTGATAAACATCAAAATATAACAAGTACAATTAGTACAAAGATAATAAATTTAATAAATATTGAGTTTTGAGTGTACCTAACCGAAATCTTAGCATATTAATTTTGTTTTAAGTTATTATCGCTGTACCATTTGGAAGCAAAAATATTCGTACCACACATATAATATATTACAGCAATTTAATAATAAAATTAGTAATCTAAAAATATCGATACATATTCAAAATAACAAATTATAATTTATTATTTTTTTTTAATACGATACCTACAGTCTTAATTAATTGCTTGAACTATCAATTAGTAGATTAATTTCTGTTTAATTTAAGATAACATAAGAATAAAAATCGTCTGCAATCCGGACCTTGAGATAGACGTTTTCTTACATTAGTCACTTGAACCTTTCACATCTTATCAGAATTTTACTAGATATGTTAATCTATTATTAATGATTCATTCTTTATAAATCTTAAATAACATTTCAGACTTTATATACATAGTAATATCACAATTGTCACAATGTTTTTTATATGTCAATCTTCTAGGAAGAATAAGTTGTTAAATTGTTTTTAATTAATCCAATTGACTGCCGCTTCGATGAAATATACCGAATTACTAATGTTTATAACATTTTTGTACAGGGTCGTAACTACCGCCGGGATAGTGCCCTGGCACCCCCCCGAGCATAGGGGGTGGGGGTGGGGGGGGCAGCAGTATAAAAATTGAGGTCGGCAAGATTGAAGAACAAAAAAAAAGGTAATTAAAATTAGTAACATGCAAAAAATTGTAGACTGGGGTAGCAACGAAAAAAAGTTTTCAATTTTTATATTTTACATATAGTGAGGACCCCTCGGTCACTTGCTGCCCTGAGCCCACAGAGCGTCTAGTTATGGTCCTGTTTTTGTAGTTTACATTGATTAACATAACGAAAAAAAATCAACGATTCATTTTGTATGAATACGTAAAAAGTTAATTAAATGAAACTTATATGAAAAATACCTAAGTATATTAAATTCATGTATAGTATTGGTAAAAATAGTACAGATTTTTAAGAGTAAATATACAAATATTTTAAATAGTTCAGCTAAAAATATATTTTTTTTACAGAGCTGACTCAAAGATCACGTTTTATCATTTAATATTTTATGTTAAAAATGCAATAAGTACTAATTTTATCTTCTATCATTCTATCGCATTGATTTAATAAAAATCATGCTTTTTAAATAAAAATGATTGTAACAATAAAACAACATAATATATTTTATTAAAAACAATCGGTGACTGACATAATATTATATACATATTTATTGACAAGGATATAACAAGCAGAACAAAAATTATTTACAAAATATAAATCAGTATTTAAAATCTTGAACACATGCTTCATCAATTCTAGAAAAACTAGATCTTAAAATTTAAAATATTTTTTCAATTGTTGACATAAATATAGGCAACATCGAAAGCATATATAATTAATATTTTTGAAACTTACATTATAATCTGGATGTTGATTTAGTCTTTATTTGAAACAGTTTATGAAGCATGCATTGATTTACCATTAATAAAAGAACTAATGTATCTGACGCTAACTGCCACACCTATAAAAGTAGAAATAATTGACTTCGAACGACAGACATTTTTAGTACGTAGTTATTAATAGCACATGCGCGAGTTTTTTTAGTTTAGAAATTCGGCAATAGAGGCTGCGATTCGCATACAAATTAGGGTGAATTCGGGTTGCACGCTTACATGCTTTGAGCGCTCACGTTATTTTTGGTCGTTCGATTCGGATTTGATTTGAATGCTCAATGAAGCATTCAACTATCATTCGTTTTGAGCGTTTTGAGGTTCCAAGAGTTTATAAAAGTAAAATACTGTAACAAAAATAAAATACATATGTATTTTGTTTATATCTTCGTCTTTATTATATACTATTATAGAAATTCTTGTCAACACTACGAATTACAAATGAGGTTATGAAAATATGAAAATCGTAAGCGCATGTGTGAGTATCTCACTCTTTTGTTACACTATATATAATAATATATAATATAATATTTATGGGCGCGAACAATGACGTCAGGACTTCATTTGTGCGCGTTTATCGCATTAAATAGAACAACGTACGAGGTTTAAGCGTTGCTTTCCAGCACCCAAAGCGTGTATGCGTTCAATAGTCCGGTCTCATTAGTATCCCAACAAAAATTAAATAGGTAAATAGTTGATGAAATGAAATGCCATAAAATAGTTATTGAAAATTAGTTAAACTACAATAATGATATTTATAGTTTTATTTTTTTAGTGATTGATTAGTCTTAATAATTTAATTGTTGTAAGTATTTACTATTTTCTACTGGAATTTTACACGTCTGCCTGGTACGCAGATTTATTCATAATTGGTTTTAAATTTTCGCTCATAGTTCAATCAAATTTTTTAAATAATGTTAATAACATTTTATTATATGGTTTGATTATGGTTACCAAAGAGAACAAGGGGCTCACAAATTATAGAATAATTTAACAAAGGGCTAGCGCGAGTCTCCGCGAGCTCCATACTCGTCGCTGTCTACATTCTATCACGGACCCCCAGACTGGAGTTGTTGGCCCACGAAATTTTTTTTCCGGTAACTTTGAATGACCTTTTCTTAGATCTTTCAATTAAAAATTTTAATTCGTAAATACCAAGCCTTACGACTAGAGTTCTGTCAGCCCCCTCGTGTGAGGGTCATGGTCAAATTTACCAACCAAACATCAAATTACATTTTTCTAATAAAAAGTAATGTGAGAACAACACAAATCTATTTTTCTTTGCGCGCATCAAAAACGCTGATAACTCGAAAATGTCGAATTGAGTGCAAAATCTGCAGAACTTGTAGAACAGTATCCTATATATTGATCCTATCATTCGTTTGCAAAGTTCAAGACCGGATATTATTACCAGTGTATTAGTTCAGCTATTCAATACGAGATGTCCCTACCACTTTTTGTCCTGTCAATTAAAAAAGTGTGGTTATATTTTGAAATTACAATTTATAGGTTATTTACAATACATAAGTATATCACAGAACTTTAAATAAAAAATATACTTATTATACATATAAATAATTTTATATAAATAAAAATGTATTCTCCAAACAGATATAGACGTTACTTCGTATTATTATATAAAAAAGTATAACTGCTACCATTAATAACTGTTAAAATCATTTTAATTTGTTTTTATTTTAGTATTCAACAAAACCTGTAATAAAATTAGAGGAAAATGTTGATAAAATGATACAGAATGAAGAAATTAAACCTAGAAAACATCCAGGAATTGTGAATAATAAAACGATATCAGTTCCTGAGTTTATAGTTAAAGCAATGTATCATGCCTTACAAGATTATCCAATAAAAACTCTTTGTAGCGATAGTGAAGCATTAGTCACATATTTAAAACATCGGCACGCACCTTTAGAACAACATGAAATACAGAAAAAAATAAAAGACACTGAAGAAAAGTTTCTAGCTGAAAAAAATGATATTTCTGAGCCAAAAGAAGAATTATTTAAAAGATATCGTGGTAAATTAATGAAAGTGTTAAAGACAAAAATACACGTATGGAATCCTGTAAACTATGATGCATATACATCTCTGAAATATTTAATTGGTCGTTCAGCAATTGATTATGCTATTTTAATGAGAATATGCAATGAATTAGCAACAAAAGATCCAAATTTTAAACCTAGAAGTTTTTTTGATTTTGGTTCAGGAGTAGGAACTGGAACATGGGCAGTAAAAAAGTTTTGGAATGATCATTTGTTTGAGTATTTCAATGTGGATTCTTCAGCTGATATGCATGATTTAGCTGAGACCGTATTAAAGCATGCGTTTGGACAATCTGCAACTAAAGGTGTATTTAGGAGACAGTTTTTACCAGCATTAAATGTAATATTTTTTAAAATTTCATTCTAATCTTATGTAATATCGTTATTGTTATATTTCAGGTAAAATATGATATAGTATTATCAGCATTTTCATTAGGTGAATTACCTTCATTAAAAAATAGAATAGAAACAGTTTTAAATTTATGGAACAAAACTGAACATTATTTAATACTTGTTGAATTAGGAAATAATGTAGGCTTTAAGGTAAACAAATTATTTTTTTTTAAAGAATAAATTTTTATATGTATTTATATATTTTAGATGATAAATGAAGTACGTGATTTTATTTTAAGTCTTGAAGATTCAGAAAGTAAAGGGCATGTTTATATTCCTGTAAGTTATTCATTGGATTGATTCAGTTAATTGAGAACTTATTATTTTTCAATTTTACTTGCAGTGTCCACATGATAAAACATGCCCACGAGTGGATAATACTCCTTGCAATTTTGAATTAAACTATTACACGTTACCATTTGGTAAAAGTGAACTACATAAAGAAAGGTTTTCATACGTTGTACTTAAAAAAGGTAATTATTAATATTGATACATATATTAATAGTTATATCGAATTTGCATGCAATACAAGTACAGATTATATATTGCGTTCAAGATAAGAACATACAATCTATCTAATAAGAGCTTTTAAACTATGTACTATAAAAATAAAATTATACAAATACTACTCTATAAGTACTCTAGCACTGTTATATTAATAAATAGTCTAATCATCGTCAAATATAGCCTCACATCTTTGAGGCATATTTTCCACTAAAATCATTGACTAAAAAAGCACCCCAAAACAAGCAACTTTACTGATTCTACAGGGGGGAGGGGTAGACTAAGTTAGTCTAACAGTATCTTTATGTTCAAAAAAGGGGCTTTAACAGAAATATTACATTCTCCCAATCGCAACTCATACTTTAATATGCTTAATTTTTTCTGAGAGAAGCAATTTCTACATTGCCCTCTGGTATGAAGGGTTATAAGCTCTAAGATAAGAAATATTCTCACATGCTATAATAAAACCTTTTTTCTTGAGTTTACTTTGTCCTTGTTACAACAATAGTAATTTTTTTTTTAGAATAACTATAATCTGTTTATCCTGTTTTATTGATATTTTTTGTTTCTTACTGCGGTGCGGTAGATCATTGATGGTGTTTGTTGTTTATCAACTACAGATATGTTCTTATTTTGATTGCAGTATAGAATGCTATTGTCAGTATTAAAAATAATTAATTTTTTAGGACCTAGAGATGATAAAGATAGACAATGGCCGAGAATAGTTCGACCAACATTAGTTAGATCAAAACATACAATATGTAGATTATGCACTGCAACGGGATCTCTTGAGGAAGTCATTTTTACAGCATTTAAACATGGAAAGTAAGTAGTTAGAAACTATTCTATTTATATGATTTTAAGATATACCCTTTTCCTAAAAATGTACATCTTATATTGAGATAATAACTTATAATTATGTACCTATGCAGGAACGTATTTATATAAAAGCGAAAAAGGCACTTTGGGGGCCCCCAAATTATAAAGATTATTTAATTTAATAATTTTTATATGCTTTATTTTCTTTTGATTTCCAAAAAAATAATATCGAATATTAAAAATAATTAATTTTGTTCTTTTCTATTTTAATGTGGCTGCATCTGATTTTCACACAATTTTATGGTGTAAAATTGTTAATATTGAAAAAAATTAATAAAATTTGCATTGCCAATTATTCAATTCAATACGTATCTTAAAATTATTTTATTATACAGGATGTCCCAAGACTGTGGCAAAGTTCAATATTTCATTTATTATAACAAATGGAAGAATACTTTAAATACAAAAGTTGTCAGGATAGACAAGCCGCATATTTTAAAAATAGTTACATTTATATAGGATGTCCCATAAGTGCATTACAAATCAAAGTTATGTTTTTTTAAATACAATGCATATTTTTTTGATTGATAATCTAAAAGAATTTATTTTTTTGGATATTTTGATATAGGCATATGTGGAATTATACTGAGCGGTTTAGAAATTATGACCATTTTTATAAGAAAATTGACATATTTTCAATACCTTGTTCTTTTCAAATTACAACAAAAAAAATTTGTTTTCTACTAAAAATAGTTTTGGCATAGATACGCTCTATTATTGCGATATTACATCAAACATTTACAAAATTGTATTCTTTGTATAGGGTGTATCAAAACTCTGAACTTAATTTTTTTCAAAATTTTCAAATAGAACCCCCTATATATTTTCACATTTTTGAATTGCCTATTCAATTCTAAACACATTTTATAAACTTAAATCTAGCTTTTAAATAATTATTTGGAAGATTTTTAAAATCTTAACATGTTTTATAAAAACAATGCAACTTTTTTATAATCCATAAATATCTAGAAAATAAACAAAATGACACATAAAAGTTAATTTCTTTGTTTAAAATGCCCACCAGCGGCGTTAATACAAAGTTGTAACCAATCATTCAAATTAAATTAATAACTTTTTAACAGCTGGATTTAGGTATAGAACATAGTTTATAAAATGTGTTTAGAATTGAATAGGCAATTCGAAAATGTGAAAATATATAGGTGTTCCATTTGAAAATTTTGAAAAAAATTAAGTTCAGAGTTTTGATACACCCTATACAAAGAATACAATTTTGTAAATGTTTGATGTACTTAATATTGCAATAATAGAGCATATGCCAAAACAATTTTTAGCAGAAAACAAATTTTTTTTGTTGTAATTCGAAAATAACAAGGTGTTGAAAATATGTCAATTTTCTTATAAAAATGCTCGTAATTTCTAAACCACATATACCTATATCAATATATCAAAAAAAATAAATACTTTTAGATTATTAATCAAAAAAATATACATTGTATTTAAAAAAACATAACTTTGATTTGTAACGCACTTATGGGACATCCTATATAAATGTAACTATTTTTAAAATATGCGGCTTGTCTAACCTGACAACTTTTATATTTAAAGTTTTCTTCCATTTGTTATAATAAATGAAATATTGAACTTTGACACAGTCTTGGGACACTCTGTATGTTGTCTTTAATTTGAAATTGGTTAGTCTCAATTTGATTTTTAAATGGTATAGTTTCTTTTATGTAACATAACTAATACAATTCATTATCTAGGTCAGCATATCATTGTGCAAGAGGTAGTAGATGGGGCGATACATTACCAATAACAATTACGAAAAGTGATACGTCGTAGTGACAATGTTTCACAATACCTTGTTATTTTTACATTTTGTTTTGCACTGAATTTTATTTTAATATGTTTAATGTATTTCATATAAAAAAACGAAATGCTGGAATACCAAGGTACTTTTAGAGAAGATCTGTGAAACACAAAGTACTACAGTTTATTGTCATTATAAATAATATATTCTGAAATATACATAAGTAGGATTTTGTATAATAAAACAATTTATATTGACTATTAATTAATTTTTATTTACATAAACTAACACAATATGATGTTTTCTCTATTTGGAAGCACTATTATGATTTTTAAGTTTCGCACAGAGAAATGTACATATTGTGCACATATAATTTTTTCTATCATTATTGATTGTTCCCAGGAGAAGCAAATAAAATAAGTATTTTATATAAACTATTATCTACATTGTGATGTACATCAAAATGTTTTTATTTTTCAAAATTATCATTATGTGAAATAAATTCTACATTTTGTTATTTGAAGCATACAGCTATATGTTTTCTTAATATTTTTTCTATTTTCAAAGCAAATTATTTCTATATTATTTATCTGTAAATAAGTATTGAAAAAACCTGTTACTGCAAATTTATCTCGTATATCTGAATTCAATAAAATTTGAAATTTTGTGATGTTTCATAATATTTTAATTTACTTACTTTGTAAATTTGGATTTTGCATTAGTACAAATTTGTTTAATAACAA
Source organism: Sialis fuliginosa (assembly GCA_961205875.1). Lineage (NCBI taxonomy): Eukaryota > Metazoa > Arthropoda > Insecta > Megaloptera > Sialidae > Sialis > Sialis fuliginosa. The sequence goes on from OY540812.1 coordinate 18,491,811, forward strand.
ATTTTGACACTAGAATATTACATTTTGTCCTAAATACAAAAAAAATTTGTATAAAATATTTACATCGCATGAATTTTTCCATCCATATTTACAATAGTTTCTTCACGTTTAGGCACGTACAAACATTTCCATTGGCCATATGTGATAATTTTTGTATTTTAATGAAGTATATATCTACCATCATTTAACAATACAACCTGGAATTTAAAAATTCTGTAAACGAATCAAATATTTAATTATTATAGCTGTTCAACCAAAATTTCTAATGTACTTTTTCTATTCATTAAATGAAAGAGATCAACAGATGAATAATCAAAAGAAATTTAAGAAAATTTTAGGTTTTCTTCATAATAATTTAATAATTATCTATCTACACATCATACAAAAAATTATTTAAATATTAAATATTCTTTCATATTTAACTGAAATATACTATCGTAATCACTAGTCTTCATTGTTTTTTTTAAAAGTAAGTACAATTTTTCTATACTTGTATATTTACATAAAGATATATCTACATATTCATTATTTAATAACATTTTACTTTTGTGTAATATTATTCATTTGGGAAAGTAAATTTATTTGTAATTTGATTCTAGTGATGTATGCGTCATATCTTTTATATATCATCAACTTTTTTTCAAAACCTCGTAAGTTTCAGAAGACACAAAAAACTTAATGCATTTACAGTATGTTTAATGTGAGGTTTCTATACTAGCCACTAAGAGTGCTTGCAGTCATGATAGACTTATAAAGTCTTGATGTTTGGATTTTGTAATTTTTTTTATTCAGAAATCACGAAAATGTTAATTCTGAAAAATTTGGACTTAGCAGGTTTCAAAAGAAAGCCAATGATATGCATTTCTTAAAAAAATTATTTTTTAATAAATAAATAAATATTATTTACAATTCAATTTCAAAATGATGAGTAAATAAATGAAATTGCATAACTTTTCATTTAAATGTTCATTGTTTACATTTGAGCCTGCATTTTATACAGATTATACACTATAGTCACTAGTCAAAAAGGAATACTGTTTCTGTAATAACTAAATACTATGATTAACCTTGTTAAAACACACAGTTTTTAATTAGTTTTATTTTGACATGCAGATGTCATTCGTTTACTAATAAAACTTTAAAAAATCAGTCGAACACGTGACAATATTTTAAATATCATCTTGAATATTTAGTTCACGGCAGTGGCGTTTCATATATGCAGCAATTTGTTTGAATGTCGGACGAGTGTCTTCATCTCGTCTCCAACAGGTTGTTATTAGTGCCCATATTTGGTGCGGACATACTGATGGTTGTGGTAACGATACTTGCAGATCTCCTCCATAGTACATATGTTCTACATTTTGCACAACTTGAGTGCAAGTCAGTTGTCGGAATGGCCGCTCTCTAGCTAAACTTAATATTTCCCAAAGGGTAACTGCGTAAGACCATACACTCGACGCTGAAGTGTAACGATCCTATAAAAATATCAAAATATGAGTATATATTTGAATACAGGTAAAAAATATATATATTTTTGCTCACCATCAATATACTTTCCCAAGGCAACCATCGTATTGGAGTTGGAGGTTTTCCACCAACTTCACTATAATCTTTCTTGAAAATAGGATTGCATATTGCTACATCACAAATTTTTATTCTGTGTCCAGTATTAACTAAACAGTTTCTAGTTGCAAGATCTTTGTGGCAAATACGTCTTGATTCCAAGTATTTCATTCCCAAAGCAATTTGTGTTGCCATGTACATCAAACATTCATAACTATAAAAACAATAAAATGTTAATGAATTTGATATGTCATACCTATATGAATTGATCTTATACCTTAAAACTCCAGCATCTTCTGAGTTATCGGAAAGAATATTTGTAGACAGTTGTTGAGATATGTCTACTGTTGATGCTATGTCAATTCTAGATGACTGCTGAAGATAATGAGCTAAGTTACCAAGTTCTCCATATTCTTGAACACACCATGGTGGTTGTTCAGCTGTAACAACTCCAAGAACTCGGGCTAGATGGCAGTCGCGCAATGCTGCTAGAAATCGTAGTTCACGTAATCCTTCCATAGACATTGCGTTTGCTCCAGAAGTACTTCGAACAAGAACAAATCGCCCCACTCCAGGAACTATATCTGATAAGTTTTCAGTTTCATATAAACTCATCTGAAATAGATAAAATATTTAGGTTTATTTATAAAAGAGTGATAACCATTGTTTTATTTACCTCTCCAGCATGACAAACTCCAATCTTTTCTACAGTTTTTAAACAATAACGAGGAATTGGAACAAGTTCTACTTCACGGCAGTTATAAGCATGTGCCATGCTGGGAATAATATTCCAACATACAACTGGTGGAGGAACCTGAAAAATTATGTATTGTTAAAAATATGTATACTCAAATAAAATTAAAAATATTAACATACCCTGTTTTTTTCTCTTGGAGCAGTATGATATCTTTTTCTATTGGTTGTTTCTGTTTCAACCCGAGGAAAGTAATTGCCTAAATTAATAATTTTATTGCTTTTCATAGCAGACACTGGGCTATTTTGCGAACTACCATTATAACTGGCAGAAGATGAAAACATTTTTGTAGCTATCGGACTATCATCATTACCATCATATGAAGTCTGGTCAAAATCTATTGAAGTTGCTCTTTTCTGTGGAGTTTGGTGATTCCACGTTTCTTCTAAATCAACAGAGCTAGCATTCTTCAATACTTTAGCATTGATTGATCTTTCTTGATCTTCACTTCTTTGATTATTTCTATGATTCCAAGTTTTGTTGATATCGTTTCTTCCTTTGGGTGATTTTGTTTCTGGCCTCCCATTAACAAAATTCGAACTGTGATGAGAGTTTGATGGCTTCAAGTAGTGTTTATATAAATCTGGCGAATCTGGAGATCGCAATACTGAAACATCAGCGTCTTGCAGTGAGATTTTATCCAAATCTGGTTTTGTAATTCGTTGTTTCGAGCCACCAACTTTTTTATATTGTGTATAAGACGGTTCATTCTCTGATCGTGGAGTGATTTTATTAGTTTTATTTATATCACTATCACAAATATTATCTTCCATATCAGAGTTTTCACATTTTGATTTAGATTTGCCAAAATTTTGAATAGAAGTTTGGTCAGAATCCGTGTACTCATTCACTGGGCAATTATCTAAACTGGACTTAACGAATCGTCCTTTAACATCACAGCTATTTATATCCACTTGCTGATTTACATCAGCAACACATTCGTTTCTTGAAATTGAATTCTCATTTGGGAAAATGTCGTAGTTATCTTTACTGTTCGTTTTCTTCAACTTCGGACTATTGCAAATGGCGGGATCTAGTTCTATAACTTTCCCATTAAGCACAGAGCTCTCAAGATTTTCTATTTCGTTGATATATAAATTCGTGTTTGTATTGTTAAGTTTTTGTTTTTTTAAATATGCTTCATCTAGGTCCGTTGAACAGAGAGTAGAATAATTAGGCTTATAATAATTATCGACTAAAGGAGACCTGCTGTACAGATCAAATGAAAGAGATGCTGGTTCTCCATTCACCATTGCTGGTTCATTATTGATAGGTGTTGGGGGAGAATTATTTGAATTTGGTGCTAAGTTCATCAGAAGATCCTATAAAATTAAAAAAATTATTATTTTCTGAAAAACTGATTTGTATTTGAATTTAAAACTGACTTTCATATTAATCGTTACACCGAAAGGGTTCCGTAAGACGGTAGCAGGCGACGCACCACCTTGTAACAGTTTGTGACGACGGTTGAGCAGAGCCACTATCACGAAGGCTGTGAGAAGCAGTAGAACAACTGCTGTTAGTACGCCAATGACTACTTCCATATAACCATCGCTTTCGGGACGAGCTGCAACTGATTAAAAAATATTACGACGTTTAACGCGTTTAGTCAAGTAGTCATTGATTGACCAATAGGGTGGAGCGAAAATATGATACCTACGTGTATATTCGAAAAATTTACCATTTCATATCATAATTTTTTATATATATAAATTTCTTGTCAGCTAGACTCTTCTGACAGCTCCTTCGTGAGTAAATTAAATTAAAGAGAATTTTATTTGTTTACAATGATCTACAACATTAATTAATTTATTGTATTATAAAAATGCCCTCAAAATGATTTTATTATTATTAAAAAAATGATTGATATAACGCACTAATTTCAATAAACGAATTGAAAGAATTAAATAATTAAAGATAGTCATTTAGGAAGCTGAAGATGATATTTAATTATAAATTCCTTTGGTTTAGGTGTTTTTAAGCGTTCGAAATTTTTTTTTCGCTCCGCCCTATTGTGCATTCTGGGATGAGTGAAATAATTAATCACATAATTATCTAGGAAAAGTTGTAAACGCTAATTTCAGAAAGTACTGCACCGATTTGGATGGAACATTCACCAACGTATTCTAGGAACAGTAAAGGAAAATGTAACATAAAGTAGGATGACAATTTCGTTTAAATGACATATATTGATATATCAAAACTGTATTATGGAAGAATTGACAAACATGTATAATGTATAATCTATGTCATTTGACAAGGTATTTCTATCTAATCTTAATAGTACCGATTTGGTTTAGAAACTAAATTAATTTATAAAAAAATATTTTATACTATATGTTATTAGACACGCGATTATTTTATGCTTTATGAGAACAAAAATAACTAATTGAGAAAAAGAATGGTTAGATATATCTAAAAATTCTACATTTAAAATATATAATAGTAAAAATGGAAAAATACATTCTTTACTTTAACGTGCTCTATAATATTTAAAGCAAGAAGTCAAGAAGTAAGATAAAATACTAGCATTTAAGTAAAACTAAGAATTTTATTTACATTCACTGCACATAGCCAACTGTAACTTGTTTTATTAAGTAGCGGAAATCAAGATAATATCAAATAGGTCATCATAAAAATACAACTGTTCTAGTTTAAAATAAAATAAAAAAATAAAATTAAAATTTTTCTCCAGGGATAAATCTAATCGTGTCGCCGTATAAAAGTAACTGTGTTGAATTCTAATGCTATCTTCAGCTATTGTTTTCTTTTTCTGGCTACAATGTTAGAGGTTAATTGGTCTTTTGTTTGTGTTGCAATTACAAAGACAGAGGAAAATTGTGGCGACGTAAAGAAAATAACGAGAAAAATCATTCCAGACGCACGTGATGTGAATTAAAGCACTGTGTACGATTTTTGGGCTTCTCTCTTTTGCGACGAAGGAGACCATTAGATCTAATTTTTAATTTAACGTGAATTCTTTATGTACACCGGCACACGTCACAAGTTTGTTTATTTCCGGTTTTGATTTTTTTTAAATACAGGGTAGATAAAAAGTAATGTAATCTAAATGTCTAAATCACAAATAGTTTAGAGTAGATAGTCTTAAAATATTTGTTATATAATCTCAGGACCGGCGCTAGGGAATCAAATGGTGTGTGAAAACACTTTTGAGCCCCTGGTTTTGGTTGTTATTATGATTTTACCGTCCTTTAAATTTACTTTTGTGCTCTCTTTTTTTTACTCCTCATATCACTTTTAACTTAATCCTGATAATGCTATTCTCACGTATTTTATTCATATTTCGCCGCTTTTGGTAATTGGCGCTTGCGTAAAAATCACGCATCGTACCCGCCTTCCTCCGGCCCTGTATAGTCTAGTTTTATATATTAAAATGTCAAATAACTTCGATGAATATTTACACAAAGTACATCATAAACAGTGGTATATTGAATAAATAATTTGTTTTTACAATCGACTCTCATGTCAGGTTCATGAAGAATATTCTGACATGAGAGTCGAAACGTTAAGAGAAGAAACGCGAAACATGGGCAACAGCCTGAATTTGAATTTTACAGTTGCACCAACAAACTGGAGCTGCACAATAAAAAATAACCTTGAACAGTGTCGGTGCTAGAGTTTTGGCTGTCCAAGATCACCATATCTTACGGTTCCAAGCTTAATTCTCTGGTGTTAGAACTCTTAAAGAAAATATTCGTGCTGAAATTTTGGGAATAAGCAGTGAAACTTTAAGAGAAGTAATGCAGAATGCACTCAATAGAGCTCATGTTTTTGAGCGTACCGTGCTCTAGATCATCATTTAGAGATATTATTTTCAAAATTTACAATTAGTGTAAAAATATTGGAACTATTAGGGTTGATTGAGACTATCGAGCCGGTCTTTCTCTTATCAAATGTAAATAAACAATAAACAATATAGTCATTCACACTATAGGTATCGGTCAAGTCTCGGTCCAATCTCGCTTCGATACAGCATAGTGCAAAGAATATTTTACTGGAGTGTGATCGAACCTTGTATGTATTGTACCGAGACCGGCCCGAGAGCGGCTCGTTAATGTGAATATCATAAAATTTGATTGCAGTGAGACCGAACCGAAACCGAACCGAGACCGGTTCGATAGTCTGGATCGACCATTAATGTTTATTTTGTTACTATCCAAAGTGTTATTTTTATTTCTATATATTTTTTTGAACAAACTTATGGGCCACCAAGTATATTAGTAATACTAAAGCAGATTTTAGATTATTTTATTACGTATAAACTGATATAACATGACGGCAAATATACGCATTTCCGGGTAAATCTACACATCTATACGTATCAATACAAATTTCTAAACGACCGCGCATTCTTTTGGGTACATTTGAATTTCCTTTTAACGAAAGTGGAGCGTTATGTATATAAACGAAGGGTTAATACTGTGAAATCCTTCATGCATTTCGAAGGGTTTTTGGCACCGCGCGTGTATCATTCCTTATTCAGTTTTTAGAGAGCGCGGTTAGCTTTCAGACTGCATTGAGAAATGGTGTCAGATCATGTGTATATAAGCAGAATCATCGATATCGAAATAATATTCAATCGTTTTATGTGTGCGTGCGTGCGAATCACGTGCCAAACAAAACTTGATGGGAAATTTATGTTTTGTTTTTGCTATTCAATCTCAATTCGACAATATGCTATTTTTAAGGTCAATAATATAAAAAGATAAATACTATGTGAATTATATAATATTATTTTTAAAGGATTTTGAACAGAGCTTTGCATAAGTACGTATAAATACTTAAGTGCATTGTTAAACATGTATTTAAGTACAAACATTTATTAATCTAGGGGGAACGTCATTGTGACGGTTCGAAAATTTGGTTTTTGTTTTATTTACATTTTTTTAAATTATACTTATTCAAAAATATGTAAAAAAAATTTAGTTAAAATTCTGAAAATTGATTAAGTTAGTGAGACCAAGTAGCATAGACGGTTATCAACCGCAGGGTGGAATCGCTGACAACCGCACGAATATGGTCTATAAAAAATCAAAAAAAGACAAGAACAACACTTTAGATGAAGATGAAGAACCGTGACTAGACAGTTTAATGTAATGTAATTTAATATTTTGAAAAACGCAACGAAAACCTTAAACTTGTTTTTCTCGAAACGACTTTTTTCGACCTTGTTCCAGCGAATGCTCAAAGACTAATGAACCGATTTTTTTTAATTTTCATAATCGCAGTGACTAAGTCTGTGCGTAGCAGATTTTTAAAATTTTGATAATATAATATAAATGAGAAAATTTTTCAAACCGTCGCTATTTTGTGAAAAAAAAAACATCTAGGCACAATGATGAAATTTCGATGGGACGGTGGAGAGGATTTTTTGATTGCCACATCGAAGATCATAACTTTTTAAATTTTTAATATTTTTCAATTAAAATTGGTATTGAACAAGTTGAATATATACTTCACCCGATCCTTAAATAATTAGTTATACCTGTGAAAAAAATTCCCAAATATTGACAATTTTTTTATCCATCGCAGTGGCGTTTCCTTTTAAGTAGTTACATTTATAAATTATAAGTATGTATTTTAGTATATTTCTAAGTAAAAGTACAATTGTTTTTTTTTAAATAAATGTATTTAAGTACAAGCACAATTAAGTACAAGTATAACTACTTAAAGTACTTAATTAACTCTTTTTGTTTTGAAAAGTATTAAATTCAGATTGTTACTACGGAGAGAAATGAAAATTTAGAGGTGAATATATTATATATTATATTATATATAATACATATATAATTAATAAAAAAATCTAGATACAATCACTAATTACTGACAGACAAAAGTATACAGAAGATAGTATAATTATTATTAACGGAATCGTTAACAATAAAAAAGAAGCCATAAAAGACGCATTTATATTTTCTTACATTCGCTTAACTTACTTTTTCTAAACATATATCACATTTTTGTTTTATACACGCTTTTAATAACGTTCATTCTAAGATAAAGTATAGACATAAGGGTATCACATAAATACTAATATAATCTAAGTAGTCTTTGAAAAAGTTTCATATAAACTTTACTTCTTTATCACGAATGAATCTTCTACCAAGTTTGTGTAAATTTCTTTCATACTGCGACACATCTTATTATCAAAAGATTCACAAGTCGAAGACATGTAAAAAATCGATATTTGTCATCAGATAATGGCAACAATTCTTAAGGTGTACGTGGGGGTACAGAGAAATCCATGACAGGCGTTAAAAAACCTGTGATAATTTATAGCTAACTTTTTAAGAGATCGTTAACCATTTGCTGAATAAAATGCGAAAAAGTACATAGAGAAAAAGAAAGTAGTTCTTTTTAGTATTACATTTTTAAATATATTTAATAAGTTAATTTGGCTGTGTACATTATACATTATATCAAAAATTAAAAAATTGATAATTTTTATTGTTACTTATAAAATTAAGCATAAAACACCAATTATGTGTTTTTTTTGACAAAAAATGGCAACTATGTTTTTTTGTGTGTAAAACCACCATAATATATAAGTATACTCTTTTGTGTATTATGTAGTAAACTAAGCATGTATATAAATATTTTCTTGTAAAATGGAAATTCAAGCCTTTACTACGTTTTAATGTTGACCTTTTAATGTTCTAAAAGAGAATCTTATAAATTTATGAATAAAATGTAGAAAATAGGACGTCTTGACAACTTTGTCAATTTTATTTTGACATTTGATAATTTGAATTATAGTTCACAATTATAACACTCCAAGGAAGTTTTTTTAAAAGTTAAAACTTTAGCTATTAAAAATTATCAAATATTTAAAAAAAATCTATATATTTTGCGAGGGAAAATATTTGCATGTTTTTGAAATAACATTGATTTCTTTATTTTCTGTAGTTATATTCTACATCCTGTATCTTAGTACTCTGTTAAATTTATTTATTTAATTTAACTTTGTAAGAAAGACGAAATAAATTAAGTTTCAAAGAACTTATAGTTATAGTTAACGCTCAGTTAATAACAAAAAGTCGTACATTTCCTCATTTAAATTGGTTAATCCATCTAAAGAGATTACACCCACACATCCACATCTACACAGTCACACACACAGTGATTTATATTTGTAAAATATACTTACTGGTCTCAAACGTTTCCCATGTGACCTCGACTTCAGGATTCACAATAAACTCTTCCTCAATTTCATTCGACTGCAGTTCATCTGTGAAGTTGCCCTCTATGGGTTCTGAAATACATAAGACGTATACACTGTCGCTTGATTGTAGTTATCCATTGTGTGAAACACAATTTGTTTCGATCAGACGGGATTATTGACTGTATTGAAAGAGTACTACAACCAAATGGATCGAATTGAACCCTTAGTTGTTTGATTACTGATTTTTTTAAAAACATTTTGTCGTTAGATATTGGCTATAGAGAAACTGCGGTCTGTAGTCACGAAGCTAATAAATTACCCGAACCACAAAAAATATATGGACACTTATAAAGAGTACGTGTTTCGACTTTACTAGATGGGTTTCTTAGGAATTAACTACTAAAGGGTCGTTTTTACTGTGGGTAAGGTGGCGAACGAAATTATGAAGTATGATTTGGCCTATTTAGACCGTGTCTTTACTATGTAAATAGCAGCGGCGGATTTACGTTAAGTTCCGCCCTGGGCAAAAAAAAATTCCGCCCTTTTACCAAGAGAAAATATAACCTATTTTTGATATAAGTTTCAGAATTATCATATGAACTGAGAAGTGAGAACTGTTTTTATAAGTGATGTAGAAAAATCGTTTTGATAATCGGAGTAATTTTTTGTATTAGAGTGTTGTGTATTTAACTAAAAAAATTGTATTCTCCCAGAATCTGCCGCCCCCCAAAATTTTTGCTGCCCTGGGCAGTAGCCCATGTTGCCCATGTCTAAATCCGCCGCTGGTAAATAGTACATTTTTATTTGTTTCGACATGACACATTCACAGTTAGAAAGTCTAAAACTAAGAATTAATTTAGGTAATATTGATAATTGAATTCGGGCAAGCCTTAAGGAAAATTAACAATCTACAAATTTAAAACACAAGCAGTTTTTCCTTCTCGGGTATTCATAGATATACATTTATGTATTCATAGATGTGTCATCAGTCTTCACTAATATTTAAATTAAAAATATATATAACATACAATACGTTAAGATTGGAACTGTGGTTGTAACAGATCGTCAACATATTATGTTTTATAACGCACGGTGAGAGAAGTTATATAGTTTGGTCAAAAAAATTTTTTTATAGATGGGGATATAAAATGTAATGAAAATAAATTATTTTTGATTGCATTATAAAAATAAATATTTTTTAAAGGTACATTTCCAAAAATCCCAACTCCGTCGAATCTAGACGGGGTCATACAGGGTGTCCCAAGACTGCGTCAAAGTTCAGTATTTCATTTATTATATCAAATAGAAGAAAACTTTAAATACAAAAGTTGTCAGGTTAAACAAGCCGCATATTTTAAAAATAGTTACATTTATATAGGGTGTCCCATAAGTGCGTTACAAATCAAAGTTATGTTTTTTTAAATACAATGTGTATTTTTTTGATTGATAATCATAAAGCATTTATTTTTTTTGGATATTTTGATATAAGCATGTGTGGGATTATACTAAGCGGTTTAGAAATTATGACCATTTTTATAAGAAATTTGACATATTTTCAACACCTTGTTATTTTCTAATTACAACCAAAGAAAATTTGTTTTCTACTAAAAATAGTTTTGTCATATGCTCTATTATTTCGATATTACATCAAACATTTACAAAATTGTATTCTTTGTACAGGGTGTATCAAAACTCTGAACTTAATTTTTTTCAAAATTTTCAAATGGAACACCCTATATATTTTCACATTTTCGAATTGCCTATTCAATTCTAAACACATTTTATAAACTATGTTCTGTACCTAAATCCAGCCGTTAAAAAGTTATTTGAAGATTTAATTTAATTTGAATGAGGTCTTAACGCCGCTGGTGGACATTTTGAACAAAAAAAATTAACTTTTGTGTATTATTTTGTTTATTTAATTTCTAGATTTTCATGTTGTTAAAGTTTGTAAGTTCTAGCAAATTGTTTAATGGATTATAATAAAGTTGCATTGTCTTTATAAAACATGTTAAGATTTTAAAAATCTTCCAAATAATTATTTAAAGACTAGATTTAGGTATAGAACATAGTCTATAAAATGTGTTTAGAATTGAATAGGCAATTCGAAAATGTAAAAATATATAGGGTGTTCCATTTGAAAATTTTGAAAAAAATTAAGTTCAGAGTTTTGATACACCCTGTACAAAGAATACAATTTTGTAAATGTTTGATGTAATATCGAAATAATAGAGCATATGACAAAACTATTTTTAGTAGAAAACAAATATTCTTTGGTTGTAATTAGAAAATAACAAGGTGTTGAAAATATGTCAATTTTCTTATAAAAATGGTTATAATTTCTAAACCGCTCAGTATAATCCCACACATGCATATATCAAAATATCCAAAAAAATAAATGCTTTAAGATTATCAATCAAAAAAATACACATTGTATTTAAAAAAACATAACTTTGATTTGTAACGCACTTATGGGACACCTATATAAATGTAACTATTTTTAAAATATGCGGCTTGTTTAACCTGACAACTTTTGTATTTAAAGTTTTCTTCTATTTGATATAATAAATGAAATATTGAACTTTGACGCAGTCTTGGGACAGCCTGTATATTGAATAATTTATATTGAATAATAACAATTGGTATTTTTTATGGAATATGTATAAAACTGAAACGGATTTGATTTTACAATAACCACGGCGAAACCTCGGGGAATTTCTTAAGTCAATTAATAGTAAATGATTATACATGTGTGTATAATAATATGCCTTTCTGTTAATTGTTTAATTTGTATGTAATAGTTCATTTATCATAGTATTAATCAATAGTGAACAAGTATCTTGGAAGCTCTATATATTTATTGGAAAGTTAAAACATATTTATAAATTGTAATACATTATATGTACACAAAAAATTAAATTTAAAAGGATGACTATCTGAATCTTAGCATCAAGTCACATTTTTTTAAATTTGACATATCACTTGTTGAAATTGTAAAAATAAACAAGTTTCCTGTAAATATATGGTATTATATAATATATTCATAAAAATTATTATAACGTTTATATATATTATATGTATATACATATTAATATACCGATTTATACAAATTTATAATATTGTAATATATGTACATTATAAATAGGTACAATATTTTTTTCTTTCAGCGTTATATATTTGTTGAGAATTCTATCTCTTCATGGTTTTATCAAAAATCATTGCGTTTCCTTTGTAATCAACGTCAGACAATGTAAAAGGATTTTCAGTTTTTTCCCGAGTAAAGCCCTTATTTTTTCTGATCTACAAAAACTTTGTATGTTGTTTTGAATAGATGGAGTTTGGACAAAGGAATAATATAATAAGATATATATTATTAGATTCCTTTTGAATAAAGCGTTTATCTTTGCATAAAATACATATTTACATATATTGTGTAGGTTTATATATTTCGTAGTATGTATGCTATATATAATATAATATTATTATATTAAGAAGTATGTTAGAACAAGAAACTAGAATTATTGAATAATAATAATAAAGTGATATATTAATTAGTAATATGTATATGAATCTGTTTGTACAATTAAAATATTTTGAAATTTTTGAATCCACACGAGAGTTTCATTGTTAGAAAACCTAAAACTAGCGTCGGCTTTAGAGGGAGCGAACCAGGGCGAACGCTCGGGGCGTTAGGCCATGTGGAGCGGCGCACAATGGGGCATAAGTGACTTTTTTGGTTCAAATTAGTATACAGGCTATAATTTAAACTTTTTTGGAATCTGTAGGATCGCACCAAACTGAGATAGTAACTATTCAACTTATTTGTTAATTTAAAATTTTAATTTGTTAATAATAGGGGAAGGAGGTCTCGACGGTCTTAGGGCATTTAAATAGAATTGATAGAAGCTATATTAAAAAAAAGTTGAGGTCTGTAATATCGCGCCAAGCTGAGATATTAATTAAAAACTAATCGTCTTTGGGAGGACTGTAGCTTCCTCACGAAGAATTTCCGTATACTTGTTTATATAAAGTTTATTGCTTGAAATAATATCCTCGATCTACTGTTAATTTTTTCACACACATAAACCACCTGTATAGAGATGAAAAGAAAAATTAATGGTATAGTTACGATGTTGACGTAATAAAACCCAAAAATGTATATTGAATAAATAAGGTCAGATACATAATATAAATAGTATTTTCTAAATACAAAATAAAAAGGAAAACGGTTTGATTTGAAAAAAACAAACGAGATTGAAGCCGTGCTGCTATTATAATATTACAAATTTTTGTTTTGTTCTTATTGGATTGAAAATTATAAAGTTGTTGTTGTTCTGAGTGTACTATAAAACGAAAGATGTAATGCATTTTTTTTTTTAATTGGGGCAGTTTGTATTTATATTATACATACGTAGAATTGGATTTCACGATATAAAATGTCAAGAAATATGTAAGCTATACAATATGTAGTTAAAAGACCAAATAACTTGTTGAAAAACACTGTACACATATATACATATATAAACACTGTATACATATATAAACAATAATTTATGTTGGATGTACACGTTTGGGGGAACGTATGGGTGGGCTTGATAATCAGATGGGACATTATGTCCGTTCTCGTATGTACAACAACTGTTTAATATTGATAAATAAAAACCACTTTCGACAGCCACTGTAGATAAGCTCGTTAATGGCAGAGAGTTGGAGCTTTTTTAACATCAGCTTTAAACTTGGAACATGCACACGAATCAAGTTTTTATAGCTTACAACGGACATAAAATGCTTATGTACATGTGTGGCTGTAAACATAATATATGTATATACCTACTAATGTGGGACGTGTTTAATGAGATAGTAGGATCGCTAAAAATATTTTAAAAATTACAACGTAATCATACATATATGTAATACTCCTATATAGCCAGCCGAGAGAGAAGTTCAGAGCCAACACTAGAGTGCAGACAATCGTTTCTCACTCGCACAGAAGCAGTCGCGCGTCCTTCTGTGCATGCTCGTGTTCACCATTCCATGCTGAAACATTACGAGCATATTTTCCGATTAATAAGTTGAAAGACGAATTGAAATCTAAACCTTGATTTCAAATTGTACCGCGCCGCGCATGCGCATTTCAGAGAAAGGCTGCTTATCTGCATCTCATTCTGACGTCTCCCGTTCCTCTTATAGGCTTAAATGGACGGCTGGTCATATAGGAGTGTTATATATATGCAACGTATTTACAAAAGTAGGTAAAAGTAAGGAAATTAGAAGCAAACGTCGGCCTTTTCCCCCAAAAATCAAAATTTGAAATCGATGTATTTAACAAACTCTATTGGCACATGTGAAAAATATATCGATAAAGAGGTTTTTCCATTTTAATTTAGTATTTTTAAAATAAAAGCTTGATGCTAAAATATTAATAAACTAAATTTTTCTCTTTATTTGCAAAAGTTGCATTTCTTATGTAGGCATTAGGTACCTACGTATTATTAAATTTATAAAATCTGAATAAAGCTCTGAATATACCTTTGAAATCAGATGACATTGACCTATAATGACATCATGTCATTATATAGGTTTTCATTTAAAATTGACCCCTTATTGACCGTAATAGGTAATGGGAAAAAAGTATAATGACTATAAAAAGGTACGTTCTTTAAAGTTCTATATTTCTTGAAAGTTTCACATACAGTTATCTCAAAGAAGATTAAAAAAGAGATAAATGACTGAGGCGTTTATTCTGAAACATATTGTAAAATAAAATCGATCAAAACATACATACACAGGTGAACGCCATAAGGGTTCTGAAGTACGTAGTACGAGGACTGTTTGGAGCCACTTACAACTGTATTTTTGAGTTAGAAAAAACTATAAAAAACTATTTATTGAGATCTACATTTTGACATCATCATCATTTATTTTTTGTTTATTTTTAAATTTTTTAAATTTGCTTTGGAGTCCCCTGCTTACACGACTTTTGAGTTAGAAAAAAAAATAAGAAAGAGGGTAAAATTTCACTAGTTTGGTTATATATTGTGACGTGCTATATGCTTTGGTGTGAAAATTATTTTTGTCTAGCTTTAGCTCTTTAACATCCCCCTCCACACCAGAAAATGTTTTTTTTTTTTTAAAACATTTTTATCTAAAGGGCATCATTTTACATGTTCAGTAAAACTTTAAAGTTTCTAGCTTGTATAGTTTACGAGATATTTTGTTTTGAGTGAAAAGGACGGACGGACGGACGACAAAATTAGATTATAAGGGTTTCTTTGGAACCTTTATGTTAAAAATGAACAATTTATTTTATTTTATTTAATTATTTTTATAGTTATACGTAAAAATTTAATTTTATGGACGAAATTTTCAATTAAAAACAACAAGTTCGTTATATAGAGGTTTTACTGCAAATCAAAGTAATGTAATATCTTACATCGCAAGTTACACGAGCTTGATATGAACCAAAGATAAATAATATTTGAACTATCTGCTATAAAAATGTTTAAGGACTACTGATACTAACATACGAGAGTTAAATCGGTAAGCTATTGTCACGTGACTCCGCCTTACCGACATGCACAGTGATGCAACGTATTTGTGTGTGTTGGCTCGTTATCAGATATCCTTTAATAGATATTTCCAGGAGATATTTCCCGAATGGATTTTCGATACCGCAGTAAAGATAAGAAAGGGTAATTTTGAGGTTTATCTAGCTGGATGAAAAAATGTTGCGCTACGTTCAACATATGGTGTATCTATTTTTTGTTTGTTAAGTTTTGTTTTAAATATTTCTATACACATAGAAATTTTAACTTACATAAATTGAACTTTATTTATTAATGTATTGAGATAAAATATTAACAGCTTATTGCTTGTTTTAATATTATTTAAAATTTTAGTTATTATTGTTTAATTAACCGATCATAAATTAATGATTAAAATGGGGGAAATTGCAATTCAGTTTTAAATATCTAAAAGTGATACAATAAATGAATCGTTTTTTAACAGTATTATATAAAAACAGTCAAGTCAAACAATGGAATAGATTCTATGAGATTAAAAGCATATACGCTTTCAGATATTTTTGTTGATAATTTTAATGTTGCTATAATTCTTCTTCTTCATGTATTATTGTCTGCTGGCTTAGCCTTTTCAGAGAGCAATTGGTATGGTATTGATGTTTATGGAAAAAAATTGCCATTCGCTCTAATAAAAGTTTCTGATATGTCAAATCATCCGTCAAACGACTCTATCAAATGATACCAATATGTCAACATCGCCAGTTTTTGACATACGTGGTGCAAGTGTCGAAATATATTTGTATACCAAAAAAAGTGGACATAGATAATATAATTCATAGTCACATTGGAAAACGGGTCAATCATTTCTAAGATAATAAGTAAAGTCGAAACTCATTTTAATTCTGAGATTTAAAATTTTTGGGTAACGGTAAAAATAATTATTTTAACTCCAAAGTTCATAGCACAATATTTAACGTTCAGTTATAAGCAAGATAAACGCTAATAATATAGAAAAATTTCCGCTGCTAACCTGATTCGAATGAAACCTCAGCAAGCATGATCCAGGGCGATCCGAAATATAGACGTAACTTGACGAATTGTGCCACGCGTCCGTGGAGATCTACGGTGATGTTGCGGGCCGCTTCCCGGGTTCTGTCTGGGAGGTTAGTGTACAGCAGAGCGCGACCTCCCCATTGCTCCCCGCTCGAACTGAAGTATATCCGTGCTTTTGAGAATATCTGTATTAAAAATATATTTTTTTATTAGACCAACTATGCCAAATAACTTTTTAATAATAATAATCTTGAATATTACTAAATAAATTAAGATATAACCGTAAATTCAAATTATTTTTAATAATCATAATAAATATATAATACGTAAAAACAATAATAAACCATATCTCTTTGTTTCTCTGTCTTATAAGTAACACGTGACAAATAGGTTTGGTGTAAATTTTTCGAAACACAATTTTTCGAATCACAATTTTTCGAATCACAATTCTTCGAATCACAATTTTTCGAAACACAATTTTTCGAAACACAATTTTTCGAATCACAATTTTTCGAATCACAATTCTTCGAATGAACAATTTTTCGAATGAACAATTTTTCGAAAAATTTAAGTTTTATTGTTCAAATTTTATTTAGTTAATAAAATATTAAGTAAAATAATATTTGGACATTTTACGATATCCATATATTAATATTATAAATGCGAAAGTGTATTTGTCTGTCTGTCTGTCTGTTTGTTACCTTTTCACGGCTAAACCGCTGAACCGATCTTGATGAAATTTGGCAGTGAGATAGCTTGCATCCCGAGGACGGACATAGGCTATTTTGTATCTTAAAAATTCAACCCCTAAGAAATTGGAATTTTTTTTTTTTTAGTAATTAATATTTATACCCCCCGAAACATATGAAGAGTTGTAAGTAGTTTTTTCGATCCGGCGGGAAAAATGCCACGGGGGCGAGGGTTTTAGGGGGAAAACAACCCTATCTCGCATAGGAGCCGAGATATTTACGATTTTGTATAATGAAAGAAAACTAAAAATAAGAAAAATTTAATATTTTACCCCCTGTCACATATGAAGAGTTGTAATTGATTACATTCGATCTGGCGGGAAAAATACTACGGAAGAGAGATTATTAGGGGGACAAAACAACCCCTTATCTTACATAGGAGTCGCGATTTATATTATAAATGCGAAAGTGTATCTCTCAGTCTTTACCGATTTTGATGAAATTTGGCAGTGTGATGGCTTACATCCCGAGGACGGATAAAGGCTATTTCGTATCTCGAAAATTCAACCCCTAAGGAATTGCAAGAGGGAGGAAAAATTTTAATTTTTTTTAGTAATTAATATTTTACCCCCCGTTACATATGAAGGGTTGTAAGTGGTTTTATTCGATCCGGCGGGAAAAATACCACGGGGGCGGGGGTTTTAGGGGAAAAAACAACCCTCTATCTCGCATAGGAGCCGAGATATTTACGATTTTGTATAATGAAAGAAAACTAAAAATAAGATAAATTTAATATTTTACCCCCTGTCACATATGAAGGGTTATAATTAGTTTCATTCGATCCGGCGGAAAAAATATCATGGGAATGAGGGTTTCGAAATCCACGCGAGCGAATCCGCGGGTAGCAGTTAGTATTTAATAAACAAAAAGCCATGTAATTTATTTAGGTAGGTACATACATGCATATGTTAATACATATGCAGTTTGTGAGAGAGCTGGCTAATCCTCTCATCAATAAACTAATTTTGTTTAATGTTAATAATAACATACGCGTCAAAAAGAACATTTATTGGGATTTAAAAAACAAAAAAAATCGCTTAAATTGAATTTATTAATAACTTTAAAAAAACATGCAAATACAACTTAAATATATTTCGTAAAATGTCCAAATATTACTTTGCTGAATATTTTATTAACTAAATAAAATTTCAACAATAAAACTTAAATTTTTCGAAAAATTGTTCATTCGAAAAATTGTTCATTCGAAGAATTGTGATTCGAAAAATTGTGATTCGAAAAATTGTGTTTCGAAAAATTGTGTTTCGAAAAATTGTGATTCGAAGAATTGTGATTCGAAAAATTGTGATTCGAAAAATTGTGTTTCGAAAAACTCGCCGGATACCGACAAATATGTACCAAAAATAATAAATGAATTTATTTATAAGAATGCCATAAAATAGAGTGGCATAATAAATAATGACCTTATAAAAAAAGTCTAGACACAAAAAATTATAATGTAATTTTTATAATTTTGGTTTCATTTTTATTACTATTATGACCACTTTTTATTTTGTTTATGACTCGCCGTACTTGTATTGGTTTACAAGTATTACAAAAGACTAGTCAAATAAAAACAAAATTTTGAATGTCACTAACAAATATATTATGTAATGCATACTAGACTAATTTAATGCCAGGTGTAAAGATTAAATTTTAAAATATTCGCATTTTTGCTGGCAAGATTAATTAGCCTTTTGATTAAACCCATTTGCTTTGTGTTACATAAATAATTTAAATCAACTATAATTACTCTGATATTTCCTGAGCCATATAAACCACTCTGCATCTGTGAAACAACTGCAAACACTGCATATTTAAAATACAAATCTTGAGTTACAATTTAAAACTTGATATACGATTCAGATTGCTTTCTGAAAACTGGTGTTAATTTTTTACCCCGTCAAGTTATGTTTTGCAATTTCTCTAGACATTTTCTTTATGAAATTCTGATTTCGTTAGATGAAGAAGTGCATATTAAATATTTTAACACTATTTCGGCAAAAGAAAGTTTGAAACGCCAAAATTCGTAGCCTCTAAAAATTGGTATGAATTTTTGAAAAGTTGGCCTTGATTAAAAATTTTAATTGACAAGAAGGTGCTGAAAATAGGTTTTAAAGAGATTACATTTTGATATTACTTTTAAATTTGAGATTGTATCTCGAATTTAAAATTCAATTCTTCTTTCATCATCAAAAGTATGCACCTTTTTATCTTTCATCTTTGTATTATGCTATTTTTTAACAAATTAATTAAAAATATTTCTAATTACATTTGATAAAAAGGATTTCTTTTATGTTTGGAGAAATATACATCTAAATTGGATGATTTTTATTCATGTCAGTTGTACTTGAAGATATTCATTTAATAGACATATTCTTTATTTTACGTTCGCAATTCCACTAACGACCATGAAAAATTCAAAGTATTGTTTTTGACAGGTAATTATTTTCCGGAATCCAAATATAGTTAGCAGTGAAAAAAGAGTGGAGTTATGTAACAGTATGAAATCTATTTATGAATCTTTTTTACACATCTGGTTCAAAAGGCAAATATGTCAAGTAACGATGTTCGTTTTTATTTTGTGCTTTTTTGTTCAGTTCATGTTTGAGTTTTAAATTAAAAAAAGTAAATAAAATAAAATTATCCTCGATTAAAATTACTTTATACTGTTTATATAATAATGTTCAATTGAAATGAAACAAAATGTGTGAATTTATCTTGACGTTAGCTATCATTCTGAAGATAGAAATATAGGTTCCTAGTTAAAAATGGTCACTAAATATCTTGATTTCTCTTATTAGAAAGTTGTTTACAGCTTTATAATCTTACAACTTTAGGTATATGAAATAATTTTTTCAATAGTTGATACATAATTCCAATGATACTGGCCGCATATTTTAAAATGTGACACCATTAAATTATTGTCGTTGATGAATACCAGTTAACAAATTATGGGAACATCACTGTTTGCCTAGTATAACTTCTAATATTTCGATTTTAACATCTTAAGAACTAAAATAATTAATTAATGTATAAAACTTACCTGAACTCCTTTACTGAAGAAATTATTACAGAATATATGAACTGTAGAAAAGTTTCGGAGTTGGTCAAATTCAAAGATAATTTCTACAAACTTGTTCGGGAATGAATCATTCTTCCACGCAACCCAGCCGTTTCCTGAAGTAATCACGGCGATTATTAATTATTAAAATCAAATGAAATTCACATTAATATTAATTTTGTCTTATCTCGATTTCTGGAAAACTTCGTTTAATTTTTCAGTTTATTGGTTTGACATTTTATATTTTTTTTAGTTTAAAAATACTGAGGTGTATAAAATTGCAAAAATAATAAGATATTTACGAAGAGATATTTTTTCTATACATATAATAATGTTATTATTTTTGAATACCGATTATTTTTCTCTAAAAATATTTTTATTTAATAAAGATGAGTGTAGCTATATTTTGTTACAGGTTATATATGAGCCGTTGATTTTGAAAGTGGCCTAACTCCATTTATGTTTAAACTGAGATATTAAAGAGTTTGCGTTAAAATTAAAAATATACGTGTAAGATATCAATCTGCCACATTGATTAAGTGTTTCTAAGGGAGTGAAATTTATAATTACTATTAAAATAACCCCAATTATTAAATCAATAATATGTGTTTTTTTACCACAAATGAAGTTAGGCCACTTTCAAAATCAACAATTACGTTTGTTATTAATTTAAAAGAACTCAACTCCATTTGTAGTTAGTTAAAATGCTTCAAATTGAAAAAAAAAACAACACTCATTTTAATTTATATTATTTCTTTATAACTCTTAAAAAAATTATACAATTCAGGAAATCTAAGTATGTATACAGGTGATTTTTAAGTCTTGAGATTGTTTAATATCTGGAAAACTATGGATTTTTAGGGAAAATATTTGGTACAAAAGTTTCAGGATTTATGCCCGGTATTATAAAGGACCTAACAAAATTTGTTAGCTAGCAATTACATTCATATGGGGTATTAATACTGTACTAGTATCTATGGATTAGTTATGGAATTTAGAGCAGTGACACTTCAATTAATTGTAACACAGTTGGCATCTTTGACCGTACAAAATAATTTTCATAACATCATCACTGTTTTAATACCGTTTGTATTTACCTTCAACGCGTGCGCGAAACTTGTCAAAGTCATCAACAAACTCCAAAAGAACTGTCATATATGTTTGATACCTCAGTTGAAAGTGTTTGTTAGCTAACAAATTTGTTAGGTCCTTTATGATACCGGACATTAGAGGGGCAAAATCAATAGAGTTAACAATTTCGACCTTGAGTGGAGGTTTGAAGGTCATTTTGGAGTCAACAATTTTTTTTCAAAGGAAATTATTTTTTTTTTGAAGATTCGTATTTTGCAGAAAAAAAGAAATAACTTTTGTCTGAAAAGTTTTATAAAAAATTTCAATTTCAACATATTTTTTTAAATTTTGTAACATTAAAAAAATTATTTTTGCTTTAAAAATTTATGAAATTATAAAAAAATTATTTTTTTAAACTGCATTTTTCCTCAAACATTTAATAATAATATTTTTAAAATTTTTGATCAAAAAAAATTTTTTTTGATGTAAATTTTTTTTTAAAATTATGTTAAAATTAAAATTTAAAAAAAAACTTTTCAAACAAAAATTATTTCGATTTTTTTGTAAAATACAAATCTGCAAAAAAATAACTAAGTTTCTATTAAAAAAAAAATTGCTGACACCAAAATGACCTTAAAACCTCCACTCAAGGTCAAAATTGTTACCTTCATTGGGTTTGCCCCGCCAAATCCTAAAACTTTTGTACCAAACATTTTCCATAGAAAGCTTTCGTTTTCCAGCTATTGTCATAAATAAAATAACATTATTAATAATGAAGTGGAGTTAGGCTACTTTCAAAATAAACTTTTTAACTTGAAATTAATTGTGAAAATTAATGTGTTCAAAAAATTTTTTTCCTTTGAATATATTTAACAAAAAATTGTTTTTTATGATAGTTTACTTCTAATTATACACGTTACTACTGTCAACAAAAAAAATTTAAAAAATGGAGTTAGGCCACTTTCAAAATCAACGGCTCATATATAATTCAGACATACATATATATTACGTAATAAATTAAGTAATTATTATTTATACAAAAACTGATTTTATTAATTTGTAATTTAATTCAGGTATTGTTGAAGATGGTTTTTTATTTATTTTAAAATATCAATAATTTATGTAGTACCTAGATTAAATAATATTTTTTTTGAATATCAATTTTTTTATAGAGAAAATATAAAAAAGTTTTTGCATTATTTTCTTCTTCTAATATTATACAGCCATTATAGAAATGTATAAAACAAAACTACATATTTCTATCAGTCACACCGCCTATCAGATGTTGTAACATTAATTAAAACTTTTTAAACAAGATACTTATAAGCAAACTCGATAAATCCAGTCGTTAGAGTTTTCAGTCGCCGCGATTTATCGAACCTTGATAATAATATACTTAATATGATATTTCTCGCAAGAATATAAAATCTAAAAATACATTCATTAGTAATAAAAAACAAACAAAACAACGGCATTGTTGATCAGACACAGTGGCGCGTTACACAGTAGGTACTTTAGCCAACTGCTTAGGGCATCTAGGGAAACGGGGGCTCTGTATATAATTAAATAAAAAATTTTGTGTGAAGATATTTTTTATGCTCTTCTGCCAATTGTACAATACACTAAAACTGCTTGAAGAGTAAAATAAGATCTTCAGCTATTGTGATTGCATTTTTTTTAAATTTTGTTATAAATTTTTATATTTTTCTTATTCGATATTTTTTAGGGTTCCGATTAATCTCACTTTGTCGTCCGTCTGTTCTTTTCAGTCAAAACAAAATATCTCGCAAACTATATAAGCTGGAAACTTGAAATTAAAAAAAAAACGTACCATGAGCAAATACTAAAGTCAACAATATCAATCCAAATTTTGAAGAAATAGGGAAGGGCATCAAAGATTTTTTTATATCTAGGAAAGTGGAGTGTCAAGATGTAGATCTCAATTAGTAGAATATAACACTATTTTACATTTTTTTCTATCTCAAAAATACACCTGTAAGTAGCTCCACGTAATACATACTTTGGAACCCTTGTGGCATACACCCGTATACATATGTCTTGACATAATTTTTTTTAATTCCTACAGCTGCCAATTTTCATAATGCGCCACTGATCAGACGTTTATTTATGTTAATTACAACTGTTGAAATTGAGATACCAAATATTCAATTTTTCGTGAGAATATAAAATCCATAAACACATCCATTAACCGTCAGAAAAAAGCAACGAAAAACTAACAAACATAAATAACTTAAAAAAGAAACAACAACAAGAACAAAAACAAACATTTCCAGCACATACACATACACACACACTACGCAACTTTTCCCGTGAACTTGGATGGGAATTCTTTCGCGCGACAAAACTTTGAATTACCTTTTCCGTATCCGATATCTAGTTTGAAGTTATCGGCTCCATATTCCCCGTCAACCAGGAGTCCCAACCCACCCACCAGTTCTCCGGTAACGGTCTCACCATCGTACGATGTGTCAGTGAAATCCGAAGCTGTTTCCGGTGTCCGATACGTCACAACTCCACCTGGCGGCAAATAATGTAATTAGAGTATTGTTAATACATTAGAAAATGGTCAGTACATTGAATACAAAATGAAATGCGGAAATTCGCAATAGTTGTTTGAAAATGTAAGATTTGGGGTAGTGATTTGACTGTATTGCTGGATGGGTATGTGTGGTATGTTAATGTGGTAGTATCAGATGGAATGGAGTTGTTAGACAGTTTGTGTGTAAAGGTATTGCCTGTGGGCTGGATAATTGATACATGTGATCACACTTTAGTCGTTATACTCAAATGTAATAATATGAAGCGTAATCATTTTGTTTAATGATAATAATTAGAAAAATTCAAAAACTGATAAGAGTAAACATCTGTTTCCGATTAAGTGATACTCTTTAAAAATAGGAAATGTATAAGTTTCACTGTTTTGGCTGTAATGCGTTCACAGACCGATAGACACGCATATGTCATTGTGATAATGCTCGTACTCGTTTCAGGGACTCTCAAAACGTGTAATTCCGTTGAAATCTCGAGTTTGAATTTTTTCATGATTACTATTCCTATACTTTATTAAACAGTACATTTTGTGGGTGTGTAAAAAGTTAGAAATGCCACTGATGGCGTAATCAGTATTTATCATTTTGAGTAACGATAATGTGATATTCAAATTCTATATGTACCTACATATATAGATAAAAATAAGATGAAATATGTAAATGTTACATTAATATTTAATTTTAAATGTACCTATATTAAAATACATTTTATCGGTATATAAAAGCAATATAAATATTTATTGAAATTATTATAATTCAACTTAACCCTGAATACATTAAGATTGAGTGAGGAATATGATTTTCTCAACAAAAATGGATATTGTTACATAGGAAAATAAAATTGCCAATAGCAAAGCGCAGTACAATTTACAAAAGGGTATACATATACGGTCGAAATACACAATGATGTATACCTAAAACAAAAATTCGATCAAATGCTACCGTCTGTAAGCGCATCTTGTCGCCTTTCAGTTTACATTTTTCCTCCATACCTCCATGCAAGCCATGTCAATATTTTGAGTTGAGAGTTTTCCGTCTGATGTACGAGATATAAAAATGTAATATTGTCAGATTTTCATGTTTACCCTTTCAATAGAATCGTTTGGAAGAGATAGTGACATGCCCCATGGCGCCTTGGCGGCCATACACGGGGAGGGGGCTGAAAGATACCGTGGAGGGGAAGCAGTTTAGATATCGTTGTTCATTTTTGTTCCGTTCTGCGGTGACGTAAAGTAACATAGAAGATTTTCTACCACTTGTGGTAAATTTGCAATCATTTTAAGGCAGAGCTGTATTTTATATGATTTTATATTTTATGTTACTGCGATTTCCTCGTTTTCTTTTGTTTGACATATGTGATATTCTTATACCAGAGGTTATCAAACTAAAGTAATACATGAACTACTTATTTATCTTGTTAGAAAGAAATTATCTAAATAATATTAATTAATATGTTAAGAATTAAACTAATATTAATAAATCCCAGTGTCTTCGCGTAATGTTTCTTGTTACTGGACATCCAAAATTATAAACAATCAATTTGTTAATATGTTAACCAAGACCGTATTAAGGAACTCAAAGGTCACTAGGCAAAACTTAGTGGCGGTCCTCTTCAAGAGAGCGTTTTACATTTTTTTTGGTAATAATTGAGAAAAAAAAAACTATATGTAAAAGCTATATTTCTAAAAAGTTTATATATTTTTAAAATTTCATACAACAATAACATTAAATAAACCGTTAATATATATATGATCAATTACAATTTGGTGGGGGTCCATAGACAGTGCTGAGACTGTCTTTATGGTTAATGAGACCCTGGTTTCAATATTTACAATAATAAAATAAACTTCAGCTGACTGTCGTAAATATTTTCACACATACTTGTAACAATTGGTTTTACAATCATTATATAAAGAAAAATATTAAATGGATTTTAAGCTAATTTTAAATATTAATTATTTAAGTATCGTGTATTTATAATAATCAAAATAAGTGGTAATAAATAGTTACGAAATATTTATGTTTTAAAACATATATCTCTCTTTTTTAAAAAATATATTGATAAATTCTGTTTTATACAAATATCTTTTATATTATTTTTATTAACTATGAAAAAATAACAACAAAAACCAAAAACTAAGCTAAAATCCGAAAACCGATAAAATTTATGGTTGAGGCGCTTTGCACTCAGAGGTAAAGCTTTTGGTAAATAATAGTTTGAATGGATGTTTTTATTTATTGACTTATAAAAAAAATATTTTATTTATTTGAACATAATAACACATACTATAAATAATAATAAATAGTGTGCTTTTAAACAATAACATTTTCTGAATAATGATCGATAAGAACACTAGTAATTATATAAAATGAAACTATTCTAATTCATTCAAACCTACGCGACCAATTTATTGTGTTTTGATAGAAAAAATAAATAAATTGAAAATATAGATAACATTTTATAAGTTTTAATTAATATTTCATAAAAAATGTTCTATAAGAATATCCATAACATAAAATATCTTATTATTATTTTTCAAAATAGTTTTCTTAAATGTATTTAATTTAATAATGTTATATTACTGGAAATATACGTAGTGACGATCATGGGCGTAGCCAGGGTGGGGCAGGGGGGGCGCTTGCCCCCCCCCCCTAGCTTGTGGACAAAAAGTAATAAGTAAATCAGTATTATTGTCCAAACAGGGATATTTCTAGCCTTCTATGATGTCCATTGGATTTTTGAACGTAAATTTATATTTTGGATCCAGAAAATCAAATATCAAAGTTTTTTTAATCACAGTCTTTTATTTTTACATGTAAAATATTTATTATTCTGTGATGTAAACTAAAATCTCAGGGAAAATTAAAAATAAAACAAAAATACCTAAAGGCAAAGGTCGCAGTGTTGGCAAGAGTGAAAACTGTGTTTTGTGTTAAAATAACTACCCACAAAGCTTGCCCCTCACCCAAGCTCGTGACCTAAGAGTAACAAATGAATTAGTTCATTGCCTAAATATTGACATTTTTAGATTCGAAAATTTAAATATCATTGTTTTTTTTATTGCAATCTCTTGTTATAGCGGGTAAACTATTCATGCCATTGCCTTTTTATCCTTTTTATACAAAAAAAAAAGTTTTTTGATATTTCAATTATACATGTATATTATCAATCGATTTTTTACATTAAATAAAAAAATTATAAATAAAAAAAAACACCAAAACAGCAACGAAGAGTACATTTTTGTAGAGGATTTTGTCTTCAAAAAGATATGCACATACATATAAATTTAATTGATTGAAAAAAATGTGGCGAAAATAAAAGAAGAAATGAAAAAAAGAACTACTTTTCATTGTTACTTTTTGTGCACCTATCTAGAGATATAATAAATAATGAAAATGTTAATTTTTTCATAGCTTTTTTACAATTCCTCGATAATAATTAAGAAGACACCAAAAAATTGATTCATTAAATGAATGAAAACCACGGATTTTCACGTGCCAAAGTTCCAAGTTGCAACGAAACGATAGAATTTAATTTAAGAAAAAAAGGATTTACCAAATTTTGTTTGCATTAATGGCCATTTATCAGAGTCGTTCTTACACATTTGGAAGTCCCAGACGCCAAAAATTTGAGGCCCATTGAAAATATTTTTATAAAACTTTTTAGGTAAGGTTACCATAATAATGTGAGAGTTTTTTTGCTCACCCCTCTCTCATTACCTCGGGGTCCTAGGCAAAACACGCTGACCAATCGGTTTCAAAAAAAAAAATTTTGCCACCCCCTGAACAAAATCCTGGCTACGCCCATGGTGACGATTTGTTTTCTAGAAAGAAAAAACACTCTCATACCTTCATTATATAACAATGCATGCTATTTTATACAAATAATAAATTCTAAGAAATGGTAGTATTGTTCTATAATTATCTGTCAGGATTCTAGGAAAGAATGTGTATTTAACTGATAAAATATAAATAATAAATAACAGTTTCCTTGAAAATCCTTCGTTTTTGCAGATATTGTTGAGAAAAGATCGTAAATGTTAGATAATGATGTTTGATATAAATATTATATAGAAATGAGAGATTATGACCATTTTTAGAAAATTACTTATTTTATTACCACGGTTTTCTAATATGACATGTAGGTAGTTAAAAAAAACGTTTGAAAAGTCGTTAATGGTAAATTAGAAGGTTCATATCCGACGTTTATGTGATCCTGGTATAAATTTAAATCAACTTGTATAAAATATTAAAATCTAGAGGGGTACCTTTCCCGTTGAAAGGCTGCATCTTTATGCCGCACATTATGATGCATGTTGCATACCCTCTTATTTATTAAAATTGTAATAATAAACAGGTAAACAGAAAATAAATTAACACAGCGATACTAAACTTTTTCAGAGAATAAGACTAATACCTCATAATATATAGAGTTCCAACTTTAAATTGAGTTATACTGCGTTATGGAAAAAAAAACAGATAGAATCTGAAGTGAGTATTAGTACATAGAATGTTAACTTCAATTTAAATCTTTGAGGCATGGAATTTTAGAAAATAAAAAACCCAACAAAGAAGCACATAAATTTTATTTTTATAAAAATTAGCAAAGATGGTTTATTTTAATTATTAATAAGGTATAATTACAAAAGAAACACAGGTAGTGCCTTTGTACCTTTGCAAAATGTATAACACTATGATGTACGAACTTAATTTTTTGGTGTTACATAGCGCACATAGTCTATGAGTAGAGCGTTCCAGTTAATTTTTAGAAACCCTTCTTATTTCTAATGAAACACTATACTCTATTTCATTTAAGAATGCAGTGGTTGCCGTGGTTTTTGACGGTAAAATGCACGATTCATACCGTCAAATAGAGTATAGGTATGAATTTGCTTATATTTTTGTATTTGAACTTTAACTAAATGTGACTATTTAAAATAGTTACAACCTCTGTACCAGTAACTCCTGAAATTTTTCGAGGTGGAATATTTTCTTTCTGCCTGTTATGCCTCAAAAAGTGTTAAGAGTAACCAGGGGATATAAGTTTAAACTATAATAAACCTATTTAATGTTGTTTTCACTTATCGCTAACTATTTACGTAATTAAAATAGTAATTACGTAGTGCACGTGAAGATACCTCTTCAGCGATTGTTTTTTCCCGAAATTTACACAAAATATCCACAAATTATACACCCAAACTTTTCTCGTGAAACACATCTATTAGTGAAAACAGGAATAAACTCCGTTTAGTAGTTCGTAAGTAGCTTAAATTTATTTTTGATTAATATATATAATACATATATATACCATAAATATTATTTAAACTGTAATTCTTGAATTTTCAAAATTTTTTGTAAGGTATCATCAAAACATATTTTTATTATTTTATTATAGAAATTATATTTAACTAGTTTTTTCAACTGATAAATCTGTATATTTTTACATTTTGGAATTCAACAATTGATTTTATGAAACTGTTGTGATAATTATTTTTATTATTAACCCAGTTTACAAAAATACCAAAATAATAAAATTCTAAAAAAATGAAAAATATAGTAAATAATGTAAAACTGTCCTGAAAGTAATAAAACTTTCTGATTTTAAATAAGTTTCCACGAGCTTCAGATTCTGAATCATTGGTTCAACATGACATAGATAATGACTATTATTAGTTAGTTATAACTAATAACTATTAATAAATAATAATAACAAATATAAAACTAACTCAAAAGGCTACCGACTATTATATTGGCATGTGATCCAGTTTGTTGATGTTTGCATGATCGCCGTTTCGTGTCAGAAGTAAAGAAGGCTTTAAGACACGACAAGAAGAATTGAGAATTCTTGTTTGTTACTAAATAATCGCTCGACACAAAACCATTAGTGAAGTTGTTAAAGCCGCCACGAAATGGCATTTTATTCGAAGGGAATCAAAGACCTCTATAAGAGTGATTTACGTTTATCGGTTTTAAATACATCTATATAGCTCTAAAGGAAATTTTCTATAATATTTAATGTCAAAATGATTTTATTATTTATCGAAACGTATTATTATTACTATTATTATTATTTTAGCAGATATTTTAATCGTATTATAAAATAATTATAATAACTTGTTTCTGTATGTAGCGTTTTTTTTAAACTCAATCATCAAGAATCACAAGAAATATTAAAGCTACCTGCATGCCTAATAGGGTGGAGTGAAAAAATGTTTTTTTGTAATCTTCGAAACGCTATATGCGCAAAATGTGCATTTGTATATCCTTAAAACACCTACCGAAGGAATTTGTAATTGGATATCATCCTGAGGTTCCTAAATGATTTTCTTTATTAGAAAAAAACATAAATTTTTGGGCATTATATCTCGGTAACGGTGTAAGATATTTGAATGCGCAATAGTTTAAATTAAAGAGACATTCAGTACCTTTAAAATGATATATAACAGTCAAACATTTATTATAGTTAATCGTTTGAAAAATGCTCTCAAAATAAGATTATTTTAATTAAAAATCCAAAAAATAAACTTCATTTAAAAAAAAAATGATTAACTATAAAAAAATTTACAGTTACATATTATTTTAAAGACACTGGATTGCTCTTTAATTTAAATTATTGCGCATTCAAATATCTTTCCCCGTTACCGAGATATAACACCTTAATTTCATTAAATTAACAGAATTTAGAGTATAATATCTCGGTAACGGGGAAAGATATTTGAATGCGCAATAATTTAAATTAAAGAGCAATCCAGTGTCTTTAAAATAATATGTAACTGTAATTTTTTTTTATAGTTAATCATTTTTTTTTTAAATGAAGTTTATTTTTTGGATTTTTAATTAAAATAATCTTATTTTGAGAGCGTTTTTCAAACGATTAACTATAATAAATGTTTGACTGTTATATATCATTTTAAAGGTACTGAATGTCTCTTCAATTTAAACTATTGCGCATTCAAATATCTTAAACCGTTACCGAGATATAATGCCCAAAAATTTATGTTTTTTTCTAATAAAGAAAATCATTTAGGAACCTCAGAATGATATCCAATTACAAATTCCTTCGGTAGGTGTTTTGAGAATATACGAATGCACATTTTGCGCATATAGCGTTTCGAAGATTCCAAAAAAACATTTTTTCACTCTACCCTAATGCCTAATTCCGGATTCAAAAAGTTACCACAAGTTCATTATTGTATCCAATCTTAATAAAGTTACAGTTATATTTTTATAATTTTTAATTTAAAATAATACTATCTAATATTATTTCACAAAAAAACTATTTAAAAAAAATATATATACAAACAATAATGCTTTGAAAAGCATATGTTTTTGACTTCATTATACAATCAGTAGAAGTTAAAGATATTATATATGGAAATTTCACAATGGAGTAATATTAAGATCAGGGATCTATATATTAATACGTGAATATCGAAAATTGTCGTACGTTTTTAGTATTTATTATAAAAGGATATGAATGAAACTTATATAATTCGAAAGATACTGTGCCATAGATGTGCACAAACAAATCATGTGTGTATGTTGCTGTTAAGGCAGGTAAAATAAAGTTATCATACACACATGATTTCCCCTGTCACTGTTTGTTTATTTCTCCTCGCATCGTTCATGGGCATAGCAATACTCCTAGCGCCACCAAGCGGCAAAAATAAATAGTTTTGAGTTTCCGTCAAACGTATAGAATGCGTATAGAGATTTCAATCTACGTTCAATTGCAGTTGCAGGTTAGGTGTGTATGTTGCCGTTAAGGCAGGTAAAATAATGGTCGAATTAAATATAAATATTCCGTGATTATCGTTTGTGAAATGGGTCATAAATTAAAATTAAAATGTACTATTATTTTATATGATATTAAAAATAAGGTGGTCAGATATCAAAACGATTGAGTACATTTTTTTGTTGATAAGTTAGTTTTAGCACCAGCGTAGGTACTTGGTTATAAGAATGTCTTTTAGAAAACAATCTTCACATATTTTATATAAATTTAAATCTTAATAGTGTATATTAATAATAGATACAGTGGAAAGGAAAAAAATGAACGATAAGATATAGAATGTGTGATTGGTAAAAAAATTTATTTGTATTTTTTATCAACTGCGTTATTAAATAAAGTTAATATTTAAATTGTAGAACCATTACACCTCGGAAAGATAAAATCTAAACCATCACAATATAAAAAAATCCAAATTTGTACTCAATCCGTCTCTGAATTAAATCTCACATCAAATCATACACACGCTCACAAAAAGAATCATAACAAACAATACCGCGCTACTTTCCCCGACACAAACTTATTGAGTACCTCTGTTAGCGATTTGCGGTCGACACGTGTCATTTTGGATGGGGCGGGTGGTGTGGGGATGGATATGCACAAGCAGGTACAGCTGCAGGACTATCTAGCACATCCGCTGTCGATTTCTTGATAGACACGTTTCACATGATGTAGAGGTGGGTGGGTGTGTATGTGATGGGGTGGATTTCGGGAGATGTGACCGAACGTCCGCACACGGTGATGTATGTGGCGCTTTTATAAATTGTCATGTCAAGGAATGTCGATGAAATGGATAGCGTTGGGATGATGTTGTTGTACGTACTGAATTCTTGTGGTAAATAGAAATATGCTTCAAATAAAAAAATAGCTTTGGTAGTTTGTACCAAGTGCCATTATTTGATCATTTTATCAGCAAAAGTTACGGTTGTCACGATTTTTGATGAAATTCAAATATGCTAAAAAAATGACGAAATATTTAAGCATTCATGATTTCTTTATGTATTTATTTGCTTTATTTATATACGGGAATTATTAGCACCGCATAAAAAATATCGGTATGGAGGACCATACATGACTTTTCTTTGATATCTTTTCAAATAATTTTTCATATATGAAAAATTTTAATGGAATTTTTCAGAAATAAAACTCATCTTTATATTAAAAATATTATATTATAATATTAGTTTTCTAATAACCTAATTTTGAGGGTGGGTTTCAACCCTTCAGTGGCTGTTTAGGCAAATATAAAAAATAAATGTCTCTTAGGTTCAATTGAACTGCAAATGTACCAAGTTTTATCAAAATTAGTGAGATAATGCTAGCAACGTTCACTTTTTTGACGATAATAGGTAAAAAATTTCGGATATTTCTAAAACCCCTAATCCGATTAGAACTAACTACTTACTGAGACAAACAACATTTTCCCCAAAAATAATTCAAATCGGTGCATTTTTACAGTAGTTATCGTGAACGAAAGAAAATTCTACATCCAGGCACACAGACACACGCTCAGCCGCCATGCGGAAATTAACTTTTCTTTACGTTTTGAAGGTAGTACAATCAGAATCTGCTCTTACTCGGACACGATTTTTCGACGGTATTACAATACGTTTCGAATAGAAGTAAATTGATGTTTTCATTGCATCAAATGTGATAACAGTCTTTCCGCTGAAATTACTAAAACAGTTGATAAATAATGTACTATTTATTGTTTAAGCAAGATGAATAAAACTTAAAAGCAAAAAATATTTACATTGCTGACAAATTTTTATTTGCTACACACATATTAGCTTTCTCAATTTTTTCATGTGACGTCATACTTTAGAGATATCACGTCATTGAACTTTTTAAATGGCATCTAATATTTTTTCAATGTACTATTAAAATACCATGGTTAAAATTGTTTAAAAATTGTTTTTTTAATAATGTTAATATTTCTGGTTGTAGGTAGAATCAACATTGCTTACTTTAAATTCACTCTGTATACATATATGTTTTCGTTTGCAAACTAAACAATGACCGTTCATAGTTATAAAACTCTTATTAATACTAGAGCAGATGGTTACTATGTTATTACAAATTATCATAAATTATGTTATTAGAAATGAAAATTCAATTTTAGAATTTGTCTGAAAAGAAAAGAAAAACAAAAAACTACTTGCGAACAAGCACGTTTCTTGGAAACGTAAATTCTGCGAATAACGATAGATTAATATGTATTTGCAATTCAGCTATTTAGAAGCCAAAACCACACTTGTCTATTTTCTGGCTTTGGTTCTGAAGATCTTGGTTTGTGAAGTAATTTTCTCTATTTATCCTACAATAATCATCCAGTGTAAATCTATAATTGGTTGAAATTGCACAACATACAATTTTCAATTGAATAGTGTATATGTATTAAATAATATCATTAGACAAAGATAACGTTTGAGATTCTCAGATTCTCCATTCACCCGAAGATCATAAGGGGTAAAATGATTTATGTTATCCGTTTAATTAAATTCAACATCCTATCCAGGCAATGTCAAGTTTTTCCGGTAGCATTCAATAAAGTCAACCAATAATTAAAACAACGGTATCAATTTGTTTGACATCGTTCTCAACCTACTAAAAAACAATACAGACTCATATACACATTCCAAACAACAACATAATATACATACAACGACATAGCAAGGAACAAAATGAGTTAAGGTCGACCTCGAAAGCCGTGCGTAATCCTTACTAATTCTAACTAATAGATGCAAGCTGTGGTTCAGAGTTGGCGTATAATTATGGGTCCGGTTCTTCACAGTGTTAGTCACGAATATATCAACGGCCCTACACAACTTTGGTACTTACAGGAATTCTGCGACGAATTTTATGCATGATCTTCATTAAATCTTATCTAGAAACTGGTTTTGTATAGTAGAATTTAATTGATTCCATGCAGAGCTATGTATGTACTTATGCACAAGTACTTTTTGAAAAGTTTTACTTATACTTAATTATTTCTTAAATGAAAATAATTGTGTTTTATTTAAGTATATTACCAAATACAGTATACTTATATTTTTTCAAAAAATTACTTCGTACTTGTAGGTACTTAAAAAATTATTGATAAGTAATTGTACTTATGTTACTATAAATGTACTTAAGTACAAATGTCATTTAAATAGTAATTGAAGAAACACAAATTTAAGTACAATTACTGAAAGTACATACCTACTTTTGTTTGTATTAAAATACATTTGTAGAGTAATTGTATTTATACTTAAGTAGGTATAATTTTGGCAAAAGTAAAATGTGTTAAATTCTTGATAGGATAAAAATCCCAAAGAAAAAAAATTAAACTTTTATTGCCATGTGATGTTTTTTAACTTATGTTATTTAAAGTATGTGTGAAATTAATGGTAATCAAAATATTGTTGCGAGCTAGACAATTTTCTCAAATGGACCGGATGTGGTTCATGGGCTAGCTTTTGCAGCACATTAGGTCTAGACTAAAATCAAACTTAATTAATTTATATTTTATTAAATTTTATTATTATTTTTTATCAAAGGATTTTAGCAATTAAGTTTCTAAAATTCATAGACAAAATTTTGTCAAAGTAGCCATACTACTTTAAAGTATACTTATAATTAATTAGATTGTGTCCTAAAACTAAAATTTACATGTAGTGTGTCTAGACATAGATGTTATATTACCAAACAATATATCTAATATAATTTATTAAAAAAGTTTTTTTTACAGAACATAGAATATGTCAAGAGAAAAGCAAAAAATTAATATTAACGAAAAATATTATACATGGGAAGTTTAAAAAGTTCTGAAAATTTTGTATTACAAAATATAATAACACAAATTTCTCGTTTCTGTGTTTAAATATTCAAATTGAAAATAAATTAAAATACTCACTAGTTTTGCTTGCTTTAAATTTAGTCCAGTCAAATTACGAAAAAAAGGTTACCTGAGACTCCTTGCAACTCAATTTTTTTTTAACCAAAATTAATAAAAATCCTCAAAAATCCGATATTTATATTATTCTTCGCTTATTAATGCTATGCGCAAAAATGTATACAAATCTAATTGACTCGAAATTTATTGCAGCAAATGGAAAGTCAATATAGGCTAAAAGGGTTTGGAGGTCGCTGGATTTAAAACTGAAGTCAAAATTTCAAAATTCAAAATGGCGCTTGAATATAGAATAAATACTAAAAATTGTTTGTGGGCACTAGTTATATATGGTTAATGATAATGAATAATATTACTATATCAATTTGTAGAGAATTAAAAATTACATATTTAAAGATAGAAATATAAGGACGGTTCTATTAAAAAAAGTTTTGTAGCTTTGATTTTTTTAATGTTTGCAATTTTTTAACGGGAATCCTGTTTAAAATACGCAATTAAATTTTACATTAATAATATGTGGAGCATAGTTTAAAAAAATCAAGCCCCAAATTAATTTTTGATACAATGTCTTAAAACGTAAATTTTTCAAAAAAGAATTTTTTATCTCAATGTTTTTTTTTTTTTTTTTTAATATTGTACCACTGATAGAGCGTGTAGGTTAGGTTAGACCTTCTAAACAAGAAAATGTCGAATTTATGAGGTACAAAATATATTTTGGAGTTTTATTTTTTTCGTAGTGTGACTGGACTATTTGTCGATATATTTTTTAAATAAGTTTTCAGGATTAAATTATGTATTAACATAAAGTATTTAATTTGAACGATAAATTATATTTTTATAACAAACGCAAACGTATAAATAATAAATATTTTTTAATAAATTTCCATGAAATATGTCTATTTGAATATAACTTTGTGTTAGTTTATGAATTATTGAAAAATTGATATTTTTGATTTATCATATCAACAAGAATTTCCTGTAAGATGTGGATATATAATTTTTATGTACTTTTTGCATGTTTTTCTCTAAACTTGATAAATATTCATAGTATTTTAAGTATATGATAATATATTTTACATTTTCGTGATACAGAATGTATGCTTGTCACAACAATTTTGTAAATATTTTTGTCAATATAAATAAAAATTCTTACGTGACTGTTAAGTATTTTCAAACAACTTAAATTTTTAGTTAGTACAATTTTATCTTAATAATTTTCAGTATATTTTAAATAGTACTAGCACTACTAGCTATGTTATCAATCCTTTACTTTTTAATCTAACAAAATAACTCGAGATATTGTAAAGAACAGAAACCCAGAACAAATAATAATTGTATATATACACGAAATCAGGAGTCAGTTGCAGAAGTTATTAAATCTACTTTTAACTTTGGAACTGATTGAGTTATTGATTAATTAAGTATTTTACAAAAAAACTGTCCATTTATTTAATAAAACCAAATTAGCATGTACTGGTTTATTGTGTTTAGAAAACATTTTTTCTCTTCTGCTGGGCTTATTATGTAGAGTCAGTTGTTTTTTTAAATGCTCATACATTAAAGTGACCAGACGTCCCGGATTGTGCGGGACAGTCCCGGATTTGAGTGGCCTGTCCCGCATCACAAATTGTCCCGGAAAACGTCCCGGATTAGACATTTTTAACATTATACTATAATTTTATTTACATCAATAAAAAATCTCAATTTGAAGACCTTTTTTTATATTTTAGTATACATATAAAATAATAAAATAATTAAGAATTGAATTTCAATTTGATAACTAAAAAAAAAAAAAAAGGTCTCTGGATTATTCAAACTATAAAATATACTTTTATTCATCTAAAATAAAAAAACTGTATTGAAATTTTTATAAAAAATTATTTTTGTTAAAAATATTTTTTCGTTTTCGTATGTGGGGGGGGGTGTCCCGCATCAGGGTTTTAGAATTATGGTCACTTTATCATACATACATATTTCTAATTACGTTATGATAAATACAAATATGTGGGGTGTATAAAAATTTCCCTAGAATTTATTTTTAATTTTAAAATATAAACAGATAGACAGATAGATAACAAACTATTTTAAATCTTTAATTAATAGATTGTATTTATTTCAACTTGACCTTTTTATACTCTTATGTTCAGTATTATCAAGAAATTAGTCTAGACCAAAAACCAATCAAACGCTTTCTACAGGGTCACGAATCGTTATAATAAATTTATAATAATTTAAAGTTGATATCCTTTCACTAGGTATTCACTAATCACAATTGCATTTATTTCGCCGATTTTTGTCTATCATGCATGCGCTAAATTATTAACCGTTTCGCCACGGCGCGGCGATGTCCTTAAAAAGTCCAATCAATTCCCATTTAAATTTGATACCTCGCAAAAAACGTTTGCTTAGGTTATGGTTTGTATCAAATTCTTTATATAAGCATAGTATTGGGTATAAAAAATATATCAAATATATATCAATTTATTGTAAGATTTGAAGTTCGCGCGAACATAAAATTCGTAAGGGAATATTTTACTACAAAAGTTGTGTTAACCTTTTTATAGAAAATTAAATGCTCTACAAAAAAGATTCTATGAACTTTTCACGTAATGTTTGTCTTTTTTGAGATATCGAAAAATAACTATTTTTGGATGTCAACCCTTTCCCTTACACACGATGTCGATGATTTTTTAATGGGACCGTTTGTTTTGACCTCAAACGGAAAGATCAAGTGAAAATTTTTAAATCGGAGATCCATTTTTTTCTATTTAAAAAATGATCACACAGCTTTTCGTATCTTTCAGATATAGGCGAGGAGCCAATACCATGTTTAAGAAATTTAACAACCGCAAAAAACGTTCAACAATTACTATCATTTACCAAATTAGGTACGCATTAATATAAATAGATGTTATCTTATTTAATTACGTATACAATGCCCTATTTTGATAAATAATAATATCCTATTCTAATAAAATGGACACTTTCGCCAAAGATTCACAGTATTTTGGACTAAAATATATTATAATGAAAGTACTTACTTGCTTCATACATATGTAATTGTGATTTGCTAATCTCAAGTAATTAAAATTAATAATTAAAACTTGTAAACTGAAACGAACGAATAAACATTATGATATTTTCATAATTTCCACATCAGCACATTCTTTTTTTGTAATTATATGGTATAAATCAACACCCCCCACCCATTTATAATTATAATTCTGGAGTGTTACATGTGTTTCAAAAATATTAAAACGTGTTATTACAGTTCTGTGTTTTGACATATAATTTATTTAAATCTGATATATATTGCATACTATAAATGTATATTAAACTTTTTTATTTATATCTGCATAAAACAAAAATGAACAATGAATGTTCGCATATGAGGAAGTACATATGGAACTTTTAATATATTATTTGAGGCTTCCTTGGAGGTTGCTGCGAATGAATATATCTATACCCTATTGTTTGTCATGAATGTATCTAATACTGTATGTATTCTATGTATATTATATTTTTTAATAAAACTAAGGTACTCGTAGCAATACAAATTTTATATGATAGTTAATTTGTGTTAACCTTTTGAGGAATTATAAATTTTGAATTTCAGTTTGGTATAGTTTATTAGTCTATTCTTTGGTGTGTAAATATTCGCAGTATACATCATTCATTTGAGAATTGAATAATATTTTCAGCTAGTTTCAAAATATTTGAATTTTTTATTACATAAATACTTTAAAAATAATAACACGTGTAGCTGGTAGCTACACGTGTATTATATAATTTTATATAAAGTAAACGTACATGTTATTGCCATGCTTAAATATATTTTTTGATATTTTTATAATAGCTTTGTTAGTTCAAATGCTTTCTTTATGGTTAATAGGTCAATTAATTTCTAAGATTTTTTCGCTAGTTTAAATGTGATATAATTACTTAGAAATAAAATTGCATAGGACCAAGACAATCCTTGTTTCATAAACATATATCGAAAACGATATTATTAAAATAAGAATTTAATTAATCTTAATCAAACTAACAATAAGTATATTATTGTTTCTTTTTAAAACTGGCCTGCACAACTCAAAATGTAATATGAAAAACTTGTGCGAGCCGGAAAAACTAGGACAGGGGGGAAAGCTATTAATAAAGTAATAATATTATTTAATTATTTAAAAATGAAATAAATATTTAGGTAGATATATTATTTTTTAATTTATAATATTATGAATTTTCACTTAAGTCTTCGCGGGCTGCAAAGTGGGTGATGGCGGGTCGTATGTTGTGCAGGCTTGCTTTAAAACAAAATATTGTACGATGAAAACAATAAATTCACTGTTTGAAACAATGTTTTGAAGACAATATTTAATCTTGTTTTAAGTAAACTTTTAGAGGTGAACGTTTGAATAAAATAATAAAAACATACATATATAAAAATTCTGAGTAACTTCTTTAGTTTTGTAATAATAAATAACTACTGTTTAAATTGCATTTAATATTTAAAAAAAAATGTCGATAAAAACAATAATTAATCATTTATCAATTTAAATTATTGTTTGTAATCTATAAACCTATAGCTATGAAATAATAATATATGTATGTATTTATGAAATTATTTACATCAGAAGTTTTATTTTATAATTATAGTGTGGCCACATTTTGGGGAACATTCGTTCACCCTATAGTGTCTATATTTACATAAATATTTATTATGTACCATTCAATTTAATAAATGTCATCAAGTGACACTAGAGACATGTGGGTACATCAATATGAATTCGCGGTTTATTTCAATGCACGTTTAATTAAAATATCTCATTTATCCTGTTACAATTGTTTGTTACTTAAATATTTATGGGATCGATTTAATGCCATTATAAAATTTAGTTTGAATTATTAATTATAATTAAATATGACTAAATAAAAGCACAAGCACTCTCTTGCTTTAAAGCGTACGTTATTTCTGTATGCTCTATACTAACAATACGTTAAAAAAGTCAACTATATTTTAGCTTTTATAATGAACTTTATCTGGATAGTTAAAAAAAATAACTTGTAAACATAAAAAAGTGTTACATTCCGAGACGAGACTTTTTGGTTTCAGTACGAACTCGAGAGCTTAAAACCGGACCAGACGATATCAAGGCGATACTATTAGAATTTTAACGAGACGGGACCACGTTGAACCCATTTAAAAATTTTGATGAGACGAGACGAAAGCAGTATCGATTATAGTTTTATAAATTTTTAATTAAATGTACTGAATAAGAAATATGTGTTGATTTTTGATTACTACCATTTCTGAATATTAATCTATATACATTTAACTGTCTTACAGCGTGATTTGAAAACAATCGGCGAATAGGTGTTAAAATGGTGGACATTTAAACTAATTATTAGTATAATTTATTTATTAATTATTATATTATCATAGCAACTGCTTTACATTGTTTAAAATTTCACGATTCTTTCTTTTATATATTTTGTGTCGTAGTGCTTATCTTTTTGTAATCATTAGCGTGTGTGATGAACACTTATCACTGCGTGCTCATACTGGTTTTACCTTTGCCATTGCTGGAGAAAAAACATGAACAAAATAAAAGGTTATAATTTAAGAAACAAACTATATTTGCGGACTTTGGTAATTAAATTGATTAAATAAAGAGTTACTTGTTTTATTAGTAACATGAGTTCCTGAGAATTACAAAAAACAAGCCCATTAATCTAAAAAAACCAAAAACTTGCTCTTATAGAGGCCATAACTGGTGCCTTTACCTTATTTTGTAATAGGCGATATAAGCAAAATATTCCTAAATGTTTTCATTTTTATTATTTATTTTTATGTTAGTGCACGTAATAAGTCCATTAGGTAGCAAACCAGTGAAAAAAATTAAATATCTATTTATTTGGTCATACGATGGCAAAAGATAAAAATTCTATACAAAATGTGATACGTGAGATGTAAAATGACCGTTATTTGCACGATTTGTAACTTTTCTATCCGTTAAAATAACAAAATCTCCTTACAAAACTTCACCTAATGAAATCTTCTCTTTACTTTTCCTTTGAAAACAACTCTTAAGTTACCCATCCGCCCGCACACACACATACACACACGCCTCCTCCTCCATTTACACACACTGAAGACAATAATAGAGCTGTGAGCGGCGAATATCTCCATACCGACGCATTCAAATTTA
Source organism: Sialis fuliginosa (assembly GCA_961205875.1). Taxonomy (NCBI): domain Eukaryota; kingdom Metazoa; phylum Arthropoda; class Insecta; order Megaloptera; family Sialidae; genus Sialis; species Sialis fuliginosa. The sequence goes on from OY540812.1 coordinate 18,534,226, forward strand.
TGGAAATATAAAACAAGAAATAATAAATCTAATTAGGTTTCTTGATGTATACGCGAAGTCAGAACAACTCTCCCCCGTGCTCCCTTCTTTTGTGCCGCCCACTTCCGTTTTCCTTCGCATCGAACTGAGAAAGTAAATCAAAGTGGACTTTGGAACGGAAGACTGACTCCAGTGGCGTGCGATAGTGTTACATATTCATTCTTATAATTACTACTTTCTTATTTATAATGAACAAATACTTAGTATTAATTATGAAACTAAACGGTAGGTATTCTGGAATTAACATATGATATTCAGATGAAATGAATTATTGAAAAGGTAAAATAATGTTTGTATAGTTATGTGTTTTGTATTTGAAAGTAAATTATGATTGTCGACTCATGTACGAATTGTATATAGGGTGACCAGGTCTCAGGTTTTCACCCGGAGTCTAAGTATTTGTATACTGTTCTTTCGGACTTCGGTTTTCGGTATAATTTCTCTGTGTTTTGTCATAATGATGACGACTAAAAAAATGGTCGTAAAAAAAATAGTAGGGGCGCAAAAGTGACGATTAGGATATTTAAAAAAATAATAAAAAGGATAAAATAAATAAAGAGGTTTTCATTTACATGTCAGGGTTTACAAAAACTAAAATTTGGTCACCCTAATTGTATACTAATTTGATACAAAACATTAAAAATTCTTGAGAGAAGTAGTTTTATAGTCTTTTAGAGATGAATATAATAAAAGAATAAAACTTCTAGAGGACATTAGTACATATAATAACTTATACTGCAGAGCGCTATTCTTACTTTATATATATTTTTTAATTTTAGTGTTTTTAACCCCTTCCAATGATTGTGTTCGCAATTTTATGAATCTTACATCTATTAAAGACAAAAATTGGTTTTCGATTGCTCTCATATCCAAAAAAAGAACTGCAGCAAAACTATCTGTTAGGCAAAAATAATAATTTTTGATGTGATGAGTTAAAATATGCTAAACCGAAAACATTTACAAAGTAGGATATATTTGACATAGAGTACCAAATCAATCAGTTTTATAATTCTAATATTTTATTGTCTATTTTACCTATATTTATTTTTGTCTTAAATCATATTACAAATTTATCGTACATTCATCAATTAGACATAAATGTTCAAAAACGAGGAAGATTAATAATTCAATACGATGTTATATCGTTTAATTTATTAGTGATAAAACATAATTTTATTTCTTTATAGAACTGATTGTGTGAGTAAAAACCATTAAAAACATTTTTTGAGAATGATTTACCGTCTCATATCGTTTTACCTTTTGTATACAGTTATTATTCAAAATTATCCCAAAAAAAAATAATAAGACCGAAGCTACTATTTAAATTTTTTTAGTAAATAAATAAAATAAAGAAAACCTTGTCCTCAGCTAGCGCCTCATGTACCTGTTCATATGTACGGCTCTGTCTATAGGTACTTTATAATACATGTGCAGCTAATTATTACATTATAATATTATATGATCAATTAATATAATTTTGCAATATTTTATAATATAGATTTAAAATCATTACAGCAATAATTCCATTATAAACTATTCGATTAACCAATAACAATTTACTAAATATGCGCTATTAAATATCTTTAAACTCGACTGATGTTTTAAAATACGTACATTTATTTAGAAATACATTGAATAAAGTTTTGAAACTGCTTGCAATAACCACCATCACTTAAAATTAATAAATTCAAATTAAAGTGTATGAAAAACATCATATCGTTTGTTGAATGTTGTTCTCGGAGTTAAAGCATTTATTTTAAACAAAGGAAAATCAATATGTGTTTACAAAAACTACAAGTAAATGCAATTTTAGCTCCACCTCAGACGATGCTTTCAACGTGTTCGTGAAGGTTATATTCTTGCTACATAAACATGAAATGGAATTTTCTTGGGAAATAGTGTGCCATTTTTTATCTATTTATTTAGTAAAAGTATTTTGAGTTTGTATCGAGTGACATAGAAAGTGGTGAGAATATTTTTTTAAATGATTTATTAACCCTTTACACTCTTATGTCGAGGCGGATTCGACATTTTGGAGATGCTGAAAAAATAATATTGAGGAGAAAGATTTAATAAAATAATAATAAATCCATCTTGATTAACGGGTGCAAAAGTTTAAATTTTAAAAGTTATTTCTTTAATTTTCAAGAATTAATATTTTTTAAAGATATTTTGGACCATATAAATTTTTGGAAAATAATAAATAAATCGTCTAATATTTTCATCAAATAAATAAAAACATTTTTTCTATTTTCTAATTACATTGTTTGTTAGTCCGTTTGAAAAATATCTATGATATACATATAGTATATTAACGATTAGATTAGTTGAAAAGTGAACTTAAAACACGAAATAAAACTTACATACATATATGAAAATTATTATTATCGAAACATTGATGACAAAATTATAAAATCATAACAATTTAACACATAATTAAATCACCTTTTTTACTTGACAAAATTTTTAGTGACCTATTTATAATCCACTGCAAAAGAACCATATTAAGTTTTAACAAAATTGAAAACAGTTTATAGGACTCTATAAATCTACATGCAACAGATTAACCCACTTGTTACTACCGATCGTTATAACGCCCAAAAAAAGCTTTAAATTTATCTGAATTTTTTAATCTTTTGATTGTTATAACATGGATTATTATTATAACAACAGCGACAAAGTAACTACCAAAAGTAGTTACATTTGTGAGCACATTTGCAATCACAAAAAAATAACTTTGAGGCGCATTTAGGGTTCAAAGTTTAATAGTGTGATTACTTTTCATCATGTCTTATAGTTTTTTCCTGTCAAACTACATGCATAAATATATACACGTCATATAAAAAAATTACAGTAATTGGAGATAAAAAATAGTTTCAGTAACAAGTGGGTTAAAAACAACTGCTCTAAATCAGGCCTGCACAACTCAAAAAAGTAAGGCCGAAAGAAAATTTTTTACTCGAAAACTATAATCTTTTAAGAAAAATCATAAAATTAAAAAAGTATAATACTTAGAACTAAGCAAGGATTCTCGGAGAAGTGTTTTTAAAATTTATTGTTAATTTTTTTATGCAACTTTTTTATAAAGAAAAAATTCTGAAAAAAAAATTGAATTACATATTAAAAAAAAAGTTTGTGAGAATCTTTGCATAAATCCAAGTAATTTTTACCTCTTGCGATTATTTATAAAAAATAGAAGGTAATTTTCGAGTAAAAAAGTATGGAAAATCCAGAAAGTTTTCTTTGGTTTGCTCCTTATAATAAAAAATTGACATTTTCAGAAAAATATTTCAGACAAAAATTGTTTAGTTTATCTCTTAAATTACTAATCTGCAGCAAAAAATATAGGTTTAGATTTGAAAAAGAAAAGTTGAACCTGAAAACCCATCAAAGTGATCTTTCTAAGCTCACCCCATAATGTCAATATTTAGCTCCCTCAAAACCATGAAACTTTTGTATGATACTTTTTTTCTGAAAATTCGTTATTTTGGAAATAATCCGTTTGAAATAAGTCTATAGGTATATACCTTTTATAATATTATAAATCAATAAGTTAGGGAATATTATTTTTTATTTATAATATTATGAATTTTCACCAAAGTCTTCGTGGGCCGCAAAGTAGGTGCTGGCGGGCCGCATGCGGCCCGAGGGCCGTATGTTATGCAGGCCTGCTCTAAATGATTGTCTACTCTACTCTACTCTGCTTTAAATAATTGTCTACTTTAACATTTAGGATGGACCCAGACTATCGGACCGGTCTTGGTCCGGTCTCGCTCCACTAAAATATTTAGTATAGTAAAATACTGTATCGGAGCGTGATTGAACCGAGACCTGAGCGATTCATATAGTGTGAATGATTTCATTGTTTATTGTTTATTTATATTTGACCAAGTAATAGATACTAATAAAAATTTGATTGTAATCTTTTTCCATTATCAAAGTTATCAAATAGAGTACATTACGAATTATATGTGAAACAATTTTGTCATTATTAACGTTATCAGATAGTGTACATTACATACGATTGGCTTTTTATATATGCACGTGTACACCAAAACACTTTTAACATTTTTTATACATTTATAATACTATTTTGAGCGAAATTACAAATGTCAACATCAAAAAATATGGTTACAGCTGCCCGCACATACATTTAATTTTGGGATAAAACGCCTGGCTACAAATAATGAAAAACATTAGCGGGACATTATCCTGCATGCACATTTGTATAAACAAACAGACACACATACACGTGGGACGTGGTGGCAAGAGTGGATGGGGGTGGGAGGAGGGGGGTTACATAACAGGACATCGATAGTTGGGGTCAGCATAAAAAATATACATGCAAATTAAAACAAATCTGTGCAAGGACTTAAATGGCTGTTGTCGCGGTTGTAAATGGCCGAGTGATCCAAAGGGAATGCGGCCAGGAGCGTAGGTACAGGTAGTGGAGATTAGGAATAGTAATTGATATGAATATATCATTTTATTTTTTATTTTACGAACAAATTCAAAGATAAAATTAAATAATTATATTCAGGGTTTTTTTCAGAAGTATATCCTTTAACAAGAATTATAAGCAATATGGTAAATTATAATTAAATTCTATTATAAACAGTATAATATTTATCGTTCTTAATTTTATTCCACGAACTTTGCACTCTAATTAATTTGGAAGTCAAAATAAGCGTAGTATCTAACTTTTTTTTTGAAAAGCACTGATTATAATGTGTCTTTAATATTAGCTTTATTTTTTGTTATTGTTATTTTTATGGTAACTATGTCAATAAATTCCTTAGAATTTGTAAATTGAAATAACTCAATATAGACAAATTATTTATTGCTTTTAACAACTGAATTTCTTTCAAGGTGCACGTGGCTATAATGTTATTAATTAAAAGTAAATTCATATAATGAATATTGCAAACGTTTGAGTGAAATAATTAAAATACCCATTAAATCTTAAATTTTATGTACAATTAAAGGAGGAATATGATTTTGTCAGTCTATATATGCATGTAAGTTTTGTTCACTGACAGAGCTTAAACTACTTAAACGATTTCAACAAATGAGAAATCATTGGATTCGTCTTAATTGTCCACGTGTCATACAATTTTTTTGGTAAATTTAATTGGCAGCAAAACTCATGCTGGATATCAAATAAAATTGGTTTGAAGAACAATTTAAAAAATATACAAATCATGTAGAAAAAAATGAGTTAAAGAACAAAATTTATAATTGAAACTGATATATCTATATTTTATCTGTTTTATATTATTATTTATTAATACATAGATCTGTGTAAATAAATTTAAATATAAATAAAAGTTAAAAATAAATAACACTCGACTGCACTAAAACAATATAAAAAAATGTAACTGAAAGTTGCATGCTTCATCTTTTTTATGTATTATAAATACCTATAACGAGTAAATATTTATAGATGCATTAAAAATAAATAAGATCTTACTTACTACCCACAACTAGTAAAATATTTTTTTGTTCTAATCCAAAAAAGAAGTAAGTACCTATAAATCGAATAAATATCCTATACTTGTTGACATTTAAAATGTCTATATTTATATGTATACAGCTTTGTGTTTCTCTTATGTATGTATATATATTTTCAAACCTAACCTTCATATCCATTTAAAAACCTACATTACGGTTATACATATGTATATGTATGAAGGTATACAGGACACAGGGTTAGTCAAAATTAAGGACTGAGCATTTTATTTGCTTTCAATTAATTATATTTAAAAAGTGTAGTAAAAACGTTCAATTTTCTTTTTTTAATATATATTTATTATTAGGTATCATTAAACCTTCATCCAAAGAGTTGTACAGGTCATATTTGGTATCACTGTAAAAAATGTTTTTTTTCGTGTCCTTTAAATATTAGTCATATTTAAAAAAAAATTATAAAATTGAAAAGTTAAGCTAATACCTACCCAAAATGAAGAGCTTAATTATTATATATTTATAGTGGTATTTTAACATACATACATATATATCGTAAAATACCTTTTACGATACAGTAATGGGCCGTTTTTTCAATGATAGTAGATATAACCTATATGGCCATTTAAAAAAGGTTCAAACTACATAATCATGAGGAAAAAAATAAAAGGCTACTGAGAAAAAATGGATTCGAATTTCCTATTGAACCTTATCTATAAATTTTTAGTTACGCAAATAAACCACCAAATCCTTATTTTTGACTAACCCTGAAAAATATGAATTATATATCTATGTAAATGTATTAATGTAAATAGATAAGTAAAATTCTTGTAGTGTGTGTAGTGATTTGTTTCTTGCTTCTTACACCACTCCCACATACAGCAACTTAACACGCGAATTTAATCAACTGTTTGGTTTTACCGCGTTAGTTTCTATGAGTGTTGCATTTAATTAGAACATGTCTTTATAGAGTTGCGTTATTCTTTAGCAGCATTTCAAAAGATCATAACTTTATTTAAACACAGACCTTTTATTATTTAAACTTATTTTATGTATTTTAATTTCATTTTTGTTCAGACTAAGCAATATATTTACTAATGTATATTTTAATTAATACTGCAAACTAGCAGTAGTCACACGTCCCGAGTAAAAATACACTGAATTGTTTGCGAGTATACACGCGCTCATACGAGGTACGTAATCGCTTATAACAGATATGCATAGTAGAACAAATACACTAGGGTGGTCCTTATATGGGGTCAGGACGAATTTTGACCGGGCCGCCCCCCAAATCAACTCCAAATAATTCAAAAATAATGTGGAAAAAGTTTCAGCCCTCTATCTTAAAAAATGGTCATTACTAGAGGGGGGTGATTTTCCCATTTAAAATACACGTGTTTTTTCGATTTTTCAAAGACCTGTGTACTAGAGTGTCTTAAACTCTTTTATATTCATATTTCATGTTCTATATATTGATGGATAAAGTAAACTTTTGATTAAACGTTAACAGCTATATGGGTCATTGGGTTATTTTATCAAGAGAAAATTAAAAACATTTTTTTTTGTATAATTTCTGGATAATTTTGTCAGAAAAACGTTTGACAATGAAAATATTGATCTTGAAATAAAAAATTTTGATTTTAAAATTGGTAAGGAGTCACACGAATGTGACAACCTATGACAAGTTATTATAATCGTCAATAGCCAAACGTGTTGTAATATTTTCAAAATATCCTCAAGAAAATTTGTTTCGACAGCTGGGGCTCATATAGGTATAATCCACTCTGTATTTGTTTTTATTAAGTTTATTTAATTTTTGAATTTTGTTGATGGTACCTATAGTTATAAATAAAATATTACAGTGGTTCACATGGGCATGTACGAAAAAAATTAAGATATTTGGTTCAGAATATATTTAAAATCGATTTTAATCAGAAATGAACCCAGGATAGTATGTGGATTAAACGAATTTTTGATTAGATTCGTTGATAACGTAGAAAAAAAATATGGGCAAAAATAACATTCGTGCATTAAAAATTGAAGACAACAAACATCAATGGGTCCGCACCTGTCGCTAGTTCCCAACCCCTATCCACTCACACTGCATTTGGCCCGGACGCCTAACGAGAAATAATGATGTGTGTTTTTTAATTTGACAGACACGTACTCTGCACTAATTACACCATAATTCACAACAATGGTGTCGGCGTTGTTGTTCTGTGGCGGTGGTCACACGTGGAGAACTTCGTTAGTGTCGTGTCCAGTTAGAGCTGGTGCTTTAGTTGATGCTGCTGCGATTGCAATCATTTTTACATACTTTTGCAGAGTGATTTTTTGTTGGATGATTTCAGTTATACTGACTTTTGAAGATATGTATTAATTAAAATTTTATCTGAACATTAGTTATTTATTTATGCTTGTTATTGATGATTTATCGATTGTGCTTATAGATGCTTGTATGAAAAGTTAGTAGATATATACAATATGTATTGTATTTATTCGATGACCTTCTTTTTTCCTAATAGCCCAAACGTTTCAGTTTTTTTTTGATTGAAAATTTTGTGCAGAGCAAGGTGAACAGAGTGAATTATACGAGATATTATTAGATTAGACTAAAAAAAATCCTGGATGATACGGGATACCTAATACGCAGTACTAAGTGTACAGTGTACGTGTATCTAATTATAAAAAACAATTATTTAGTATTAATAGAGATAGAAAAATGAATGAGGTATAAATGATATAAAACAATATTTTCTACAACTTCTACATCAAATATCATTTTTCAAAAATAATTAAATTAAATAATAATAAACATTTGTTTCCAGTTGTGTTTTCAATAATATGAGTTTTTTTTATTTAATATAAAATTTCACCTTTCTACGTATTGTTGTTATCCAGTTACAGCATCTACAGTAAACAGATATACACACAATATTTTGGCCATAATAGTCAAAATGGATTCAAGGATGGTCAAAATTGATATTTCCGTTAAAATTTCGAAATCGAAAAAAATTGGTTTAACAATACTTAAAATTATACTATATGTATTTCCATACTATGGTAGTATAGGAACGTGCTTGAGGGTGCTTTTAAAGCCATGGTACTGAAAATCTCAAAGAAACATTTTTAAATTTATTTATTTTTATTAACAATGACCATTTGCACGAATTTCGTATTTCTTATTTTTAGTATAGTTTTTTCACCTGTCCAAAGCTGACTGAAATTTCAAAAACCTCAGCTGTGCATTATTATATTGATACTAAATAATAGAACGATGTTGGTATATTCTAAAAAAGGTAATTTTAATTCATATTTTATTATTTTTAATTCATATTTCACTTTCACAAATTTTGTAACAAAAAATATAATTGAGATATGAATAGAGTTTTAAATTTAATGAATCGATAATTTACACTTTGCAGCTATAGTGTCTATACTATACTGACAGTGAGATTTGACTGGCTTCTTTTACTATTTTATTTTACAACTGTAGATTTTTATGGTTATGATATAAAACTTTTACAGGTTGTTTGTACGAGATACAAAGCTAATTAAAGAGTAAGTTCAGATGTAGTTATAACAGACGTTAAAATCCGCGGGTTAAAAACAAATATCAGAAAAGTTGAATTATAAAAAGCGATAAAATTTGTATAAAGTCTGATCAGGGGCATCCGCAGAAAATAAACGTAGGTCAGGTAACTAGACTAATGTAAGAGTTTTTATTTAATTTTCTTATTTTCATTTTGTACAATCAATATTTCGTGTCTTTTGGATATAAAATCTATAGGGAAGGAGCAATCTTGTCACTTTTACAATTTTACAAAATTTTCTTAATTGTATACATTTTTTAAATACAAATTGTTTTAAAAACACTGTGTTTATGTTTTGTATTTTTGGTGTGAAAACCACCATTATATCTACTTCTAAACGAATGGTATCTAACCATGATTATCATTAATCACAGTTAGGTAGTAACTGCGCTTATTTGTTGCTTTATATAATCTACCATAACCGTTTAGGGGTCATCCATAAAATACGCCACAACGTCCTTCCCCTCTTTTTGTCACGCTGCATATTTTTTTCAATCCCGTACCTAATAATACGTCACAAAACCTGGACTCTCCCAAATGAATGATTATTTTTTATTAAAAATCAAATTTATATTAAAACTAGCTGGGCCCACGCGGCTTCGCTCGCGTAGACTACGGAATTATTGTTTAGGATTTTTGAAAAATATAGTTTAAATAATTAAGTACAAACACGATTAGTTATTATTGTAATAATAATTTATCAATACTTAAATTACCTAACAAAAACGAATCAGAAGAAAAAAGTACAAATAATTTGTGTTCTGTTTAAATTTAAATGTTAATTATTGAAAACAAAATAAACACAAACGATCAGCCGAGGGACTCCGAATAACAACCGAGCGTACGCGAATCCAGTCTGATGTACTTGCTTCGATGCGGCACGACACCATACATTTAAGATATTATCTTTATAAATATATTTTAAGATATTTTCTAAACTATACGACCAAATTGGATGCTGTAAATGGCAAACTATATCTACATTAAGTACTTATGACGATGAAATCATTTATTTCGGTATGGATTAATGTTTTGCAGGTCATAAGTCCATGTAAACAAAACCCAAATATTTTATGTTTTCTTTGTAACATAAAAGCAGTCATTGTGGCTAAAATATAAAAGTTAGACATATGGTGTCGCGGACTTAATTGAAGAACTTTTGATTCTACACAATTCTTTATTACATTATTTTGTTCTATATTGAACGGTTTAGGCAGCGTATTACAAAACAGCGCGCCGACGGCAAAATTTTTTCCGACTTGATTTACTATTATCGTCACTGCTTTGTTGTTATGTTACCTAACGTAAAAAAATATAGCCTATAACCTGGCCAGAGAACGTACCTATGAATTAAAAAAAAAAACTCGTAAATCGGATAAGTGGTTCTCGAGTGATAAGGTAACTAACGGACAGACAGACAGACAGACAGACAGAGAGACGTTGAGCTTTATATATATTAAGGAAGAAAGGAATAAAATTGATGTTAGTATTTCGAAGCGTCACGTCTCGTTTATTTGGGCCCCCCTCTCCTTGTCAGATATCATCAAGCTAGGCAATCCCCCCCGACGGAGCAGTAACAGATGTTAAAACACCATACACCGACTTTCAAACACTAACAAAAAACAAAATAAAAAAAGGATGGAACGAATTATGGACTCAATCTGCAAAATATAAAGGAAGAAATTATACCTCAATACACCCACATATTCTCTCGAAATCTTGGTACTTAAAATATGAATGCAACAAAGAACTTATAGTAACAATAGCAAGAATGAAGTTCGCGCATGTCTGCTGCCTCAGTCACCTCTATAAGATAGGAATTGTCCAATCACCATTGTGCCCATGTGATAATCAAACATATAGAGATATCAACTATATCATATTCAAATGTAAACGATATAAAAAGCCACAAACAAAACTCTATAATAAATTAATTGATTTGAAAATACCACTACCCACGAACATAAATACATTGCTAACAACTGAAAACAAAAAAAATATATGAAGCTATAATAGAATTCAAAAGAGACGCTCAAATAAAATCCTAAACGAACAAAATATATAACATTCACAAAACGTACTCTTAATGTGTAATATCTAATACCTAATCCTAGACAACCCTGCCGTACTGTATGTTGAATCCTGCCCTGACAGGCACAGAGGCAACTTCCATTCCGTATTTGTGTCCCCGTTTACATTTAAAGAAAATTAGATGGCTGATTTTATAAAGAAGAATGCCAAGAAATTTGAATAAAAAAAAATCCTATAATGTGCCGTGGTATGAGATTTTGGGGTAAGATATTTAACATCTTGAATATGTTTAAATCCAACTCTGCCTGTTTGAGGCGTTGCGTAAATAACATAACAATCTACAACAAGCTGCATGTAGTAGAAAGCATTCATTAGTGAAAAATAATGATGTTCTGTTTGCGGACCAGTAGTTCATATCTCAGCCGGGAAACAGTTACCTGAATCATGTTTCAACATGCCAGTGTGGAATGCGCATGAATAATCATGTGGTTCGCAGGTCGGCAACTCCAAAACTTTGATACCGACTAGTTCTAAGGGCTTGCCAAAAAGGACTATTTACATATTTAGTGCCGCGGACGTAGATACCTTCTGACGTTTTTTTCTAGAAGAAATGATTGCTTTAATCTTTTTTATTAAGATGCTGTGTTTACAGATACATATATATTTTTTTGAATGTAAGCAAAAATTAAAACTGTATAATCCATTTTATATGTTTTAAAAGTTTTCTTATAAATTTTTTACAAAGTAAAATTAACATAACATTTATATATTTTTTTCAGAAACTGCTGTAATATTTTTTGGAATCAGGATATGAGTTTTAGTATTTTATAATTTTTTTTTTACACATTATTGGATATCTATTACAGATAGTATATACTTAATAGATAGAAGATGATTTGCTTTAAATTAAAATATTACGAATCACAAGAAATATTTTTTAAACCGGATGTAGATTTTAACTACAGTACATGTGGAAATTAATGTTATTTCAGATGCATGCAAATATGAAACTTGTAAATAATATTGTTTTGTAAAAAAGCTTGGTTATAACTATGTAAGTACATATGTTTAAAATTTGGTTATAAACACGAAAATAAGTTCTTTCAAGCAGAAGTGTGAATCGTAAAACATTATATTGGATGACAAATATTTGCATGTATTTGAAATAGTTAAATACCACATTTTGTTAATGCTGTAAGCAGTACAAAAAATGGAACTGTAACCATAAAATACAGAAATGATGAACTTAATACTTCAAAGTATAGTTTATTTCAATATATGTACTGCATTTACAACTCATACCCCACATCAAACAAGAAAGTAAATATTTGTTTACATTAGCTGCAGATATAAACTTCATATGCGAAACAGTAATTTTGAAAGATAAATAGATATTTGACAACCCTGTAATATGATAAAGTTCAGCCAATGATGAAAAGGGGATAGGGACAGGCATTACGAAGAAGAAGATCTGTGTGGAGAAACGGGTTATAATATAATAGTTCGTGGATGCAATGGATTATGCAACGCATTGTCATTTGTACTAAGAAATCCTAAAGGAATTTCCAGATTTACCAAATTGATCCTTGCAAATTATGCAAAGGGTTTATGCGGGGAAATGACCCTAAATTGGTTTGATAAATGATTTATAATTTTCAGAAATAATTTCTAGTATGATTTAATGAATCGTGTATAATAAAAGATTTTTGTTTTATGAAATGATAAATCATCAAGAATTATTAATTGAAGATTAAACAGAGATTTGGTCAATTTGGTTTAATTCGAAAATTTGATAGATATCTGCCCATAAATGAATCTTATTTCACTGTGTTTCAAAAAGCTGCCCCGGGGTCGTCTAAAAACATAGCTACCAACAGTTTATAATTATGGGTACTTAAATGGTGTTTTGGGGTTGTTATTATTTATCATGGTTACAAACAAAAAAGTAAAAATATAACCAAAAACGTTAAAAAATATAATATAATAAATACGCGTTGAAGGAACGTCCACGCAGAGTAATGACACCAATGTACCGCGACCGTTGATAAGTATATAGAAGGAATAAGATGTGTCGCTGTGTTTATACTGATAATTACACAGCTATAAAAAAAATGCGGAGCCAAAAATGCGACCTATATAGCATTGTAGTATTGGTCGAGCATAGTCGAAATCCAAATTTTTGGAATTTTATGCTTACCAGTTTTTTTTTGAATTTTGGGTATAGTTAACTAAATAGTTAATAGTTAACTAAATAGTTAACTAAATTCTTCCTAATCCGCAAAATTCAAGCTCAAATAAAAAAAAACTGGTGAGCAGAAAATTCCAAAAATTTGTATTTCGACTATGCTCGTCCAATATTACAATGCTATATAGGTCGCTTTTTTGTCTCCGCACTTTTTTTTGTGTAATTTGTTTTCCATATTTTACTTGAAGTAATATACCATAAACTGTGCAATAATTGTAGCACCAATAGCTGAAAAATATTATTTTCATTTATTTATTATTACAGTAAGTAATATTGATGAAGCAATATTTATATTTCTCTAAGATAATTAATTTAGATGCAATAGTAACAGATTTTATTTATGGCATGAGCTTTCGATTCTCACTCATATTTACTTTGGCTAACATATGGACCGAAATCAGTCAATGTCCTTTGAATTTTACTGAACAAAAAAATCTATGTGGAAAATACCAGTGTTAATACCTGTTAAAATAAAAAAAAAATACGGTATTAATTATTAAATTGATAAATGGTATATATAAAATATAAAACTTTATGAAAGTAGGCCAACTTATGTTATATTGTGATTAACTAATTGATTGTTTCTATACAAATACTTATTTGTTTACCTAAATACGTCTCTGTTCTATTTGTTTTCTCTACAACCGCATGTTTACTGTACTTCAACAGTTGAGAAATTCCAAATGTCATATTTCACTAATTTCTACATTCAAAATTACGTTTGGTTTCAGGTAAATTTTAATTGCTTGATGTTCGTCTTGAAGTTTCTATGAATTGTGTACACATGTATTTGGATCTTTCATATTAAGGAAGTTCGTAATGATCCTTATTTTCCGAAAATAATTATTCTTTTTATTTTTTATAATAAAACAGGATAATAACTCTCAATATTTTCAAGTATAAACATAATTTTTAATAATGTAAAAAATATTTTTTATCTTTGTTTATAAAGAAGTCATGTTTTCTTTCCTATTATAAAACAAATTGATATTAATTTCTTTAGTGTGCTTATACAACGTTTCGTGTTTATGTTTATACAACGATTTATCCTTTAATACAGTGTATGTTGAAATATAGGAAATTATTATTATTGAATATAATAGACAAATATTTTCTACCTTGTTAATATTACGACAAACTCGAAAAATTATTTTTTCATTTGTTCCAAATTTCACAACTGCACCACAATGGGTTCTCAAGATATTAAATAAACACTAATTATAGGTAAAAATTTTTAGTTATTAAAAAATCAGTAAAATTGTAAAACAGTTAATAGTACTATATTTTCTGCGATATCTAAATAATAATTTGTAAGTAAGAATTTGTTTTGGCGTTTATAAACAAACTCGACGACGAAATTTAAAACTAATACTAAATTTGATCATACTTCTAAGAAAAAAAATTACGAATTTGTTGTAAAAGGAAAGTAAATATTTGCATATATTAGAAATAAGAATGAATTCTTATTTTCTATAGTTAAATTTTTTCATAATATGAAAGCATTGGACTAAAAATCAGGTCAAGATGATACATATTATATAAGCACAGAAAATCATACTTTATAAACACAAAGAGTAAAATATACACCATATAATAACAAAGAAAGAGTGTAGGTATATCTAATGTCATAATAAAAATCTCACAGTGAAGGTCTTAATAAGCTGTCTCCTTTACCCTCGGGCCTCATTGTCCTTCTCCCCTTTTGATATTCCCGAAGGACTTCCTCATTCATTTAGGATACCATATGTGACGTCCATAAATTTCAGTTAATATCAACTTAGGGTTATATATATATATGTATGTATATATGGCGTATACGTATTATGGGGGAAAGTTAAGAAATGTGTGATATTTTACGTTTGATGTGACTTTTCAAACTGTAATGTGTACAAAGTTATTTGGTTTTGTTTAATTACAAAAGTTTAACATATATAAGGGCTAACTTAGATATTTCTGTAATAATCTGTATTTGATTCTTGGATTATGAAAATAAATTTTATCTTAATGTTATTTTTTTATGTCTTACTATAATATAACGCATTTATAAATATTTTCCTCCCCATTCGTCAGCAGCTTCCATCTACCCGATTTTAATATTTTTTTAAATTAAAATTTTATATGATATAATGTAACGTATTTCATTCTGTCTGTCTGTCTGTTTTTCCGTTAGTGCGTTTATCACTCGAGAAGCACTTATCCTATTTACGTGTTTTTTAATTCATAGATATTTTCAGTGCCTAGGTTTTAGTATATATTTTTTTATTTTAGTTAACATAAGGAATAAGCAGTGACGATTATAGTAAATCAATTTTGAAAATAATTTGCTGCCAATGCGCTCTTTTACAATATGTTGCCTAAAGCATTATATATTGAAAAATATAATCTAGTAAAGAATTGTGTAGAATAAAAAGATCTAAAATAATTCAACTATATTTTTCAAAAATCCTAAACAATAATTTCGTAGTCTACGTGAGCGAGGCCGCGGGCACAGCTAGTAAATCATAAAATGCAATGAAAATAAAATCTAGAAAAGAAAATAAAATTTTTTTAATGAAAAAGAACAGATTATATCAATTATACAATCAAATTTTACCAGAAAATATAAAATAAAAATAAAACAAAGTGTTCTCTCTAGAACGTAAAGTTACAAGTCATTGTGGCATTAGTGGTTTTTTAGCAAAAAAAAACTAGATTTTCCGAACTATCAGTATTTTATCAAGAAACATTCTTATTAATAGAATAATAGAAACATATTAATTTAATAGGTTAAAAATGTTTAAAATGTATATATAATGTTCGTTTTTCCCAATGATACAGCGTACTAAGCTCGATTAACGAGTTTAGATCTATTTGAGAACGTCAAAACGACACAACAAAATGTTCTTTAATATTGTGAAATGTATAGTTAAAGAGAAAACCAACTGTTAAAATAAAGAGAAAACCCTATTAATTTTAGCCCTGGACTACTCTATTGTGTATTACTGAGATATTTTTGAGCATTTCTACTTTTATAGCTAATTCCAAAAGTATAAAAATAGGATAGAAGGGGTTCCCCAAAAAACCTTATAGTTCTAACGGTTCTGAAGTCGGCAAATTTTGAAGACCACTGTTCTAATGGAATTAAACATTTGGAACAAAAATTATTTTTATTTTACAGTGTAGAGAAAATCACTGCAATATGTTTGAATAAGAATTCAATATAAAAATAAACAATAGGTGTGTCTATTAATATAAAAAATACGAAGTGTGGAAAAGGTCAAAGAACATTTTTACCAAAGGAATTTATATTACGTACAAATTATTTTGATAGAATTCACGAACTACACTTTTTTAATAATACAAAAAAATCTGTTAAATACATATGTGTGTAGGTAATAACAGAGCTGGAAAAATAAAAACTAATGTTAATAGAGCAACGGAATATTACGCAGAATAAATAACTATATTTGCTTCACCACTACCTGTCACTAACAGTTTCATTTATAATGGGATTGGATCACGTATTGTTAACAGTTATGACACGCTACCAATTACAATAGAGGACTGGGATCGAAAAAAAATAAGAAAAAATCAATGATAACGAAAAAAAAACTAGTTTAGCTCTTTTTATTTTTTGGCGCTTTTAAAAAAAAGTTTTATATTTATTTTATAGAAAAATTAATTATAATAGTCAGTGCCGGCCTTAGAAAATCTGGTGACCTGGGCGAGATTTATTTTTCCGCTCTCTGTTCCCCTAAAAAAATGTTAAAAAATTACCGAAAATGTAAATTAAAATTGATAAATTAACAAATAAGTTGAATAATTCATATATCAGCTTGGCGCGATCCTACAGACTCAAACTTTTTAAAAAATGTAGCTTACATCATTAACTTTAAGACTATCATATGCCCTAAGACCATCGAGACTTCCTTCCGCTATTATGAACAAATAAAATTGATAAATCAACAAATAAGTTGATTAGTTAGTATCTCAGCTAATACCTTATTAAAGGTTTTCTGGGTTGCTGATTAAGTATTTGTTAGTTAGCAGCTATCAAATAATCGATTACAAGGTAATCGATGACAAGGTATATTTCGTTGTAAAAAGTTTTCATTTGATAGATAAAATGTCAGTTGCTTTGCTAAAATCTGAAACTGTCACTGAAAATAGTTGAAAGCAAGCCCCGAGTTAAGCAAATGTCAAAACCTTTTTGAATTAAAAGCATTCTGTTACAAATTAACATTGTTTATATTTAGCTATATTTTTTGCTTAATCGGGTTTAACTGATCGACAAAAAATTTAAAGATAAAAAAAAAGTCTTCTCAAAAATTACAGTGTACAGGCTACACTAATTTGGACCAAAAAAGTGACTTATGTTCCATTGTGCGCCGCCCCACCTGGCCTGGCGCTCCGGGCGGTCGCACTGGTTCGCCCCCCCCCCCTAAAGCCGGTACTGATAATAGTTTATTATATCAAAGAGTGAAATAATTTTTAATGGGTTATATACCTATAATTTCACTAAAAATTTGATAGTATGCACTTTGTACACTTGAACAATTTTTTCAATACTTTGCACTAAATAACTCGTATTGAAAAATATGCCAGTATGACGTCACAACTGTCAAAAATCACGTATATACATAGTTATTCAAAATAATGTTGATGCTCTATTAAAATACATGTTAATTGTCCTAATATATTGGGGTGAAGGGCTGAAGGGAGGTTGGTTAGTTTTGGTTAGATTAAAATATAGAAAATTACAAAAATCGCAATAAATAGGTATATCAAAAATATGTAATAAATAATCATCAAAAAATCACATTAAAAATATCAAAACATTAAGTGAAAAGTATTAATTTTTAATGAAAAGTATAAAAATTTATGTTCGAGTGTATGTACAATGTGCATGCTATCAATTTTTTTGGTAAAATTATTTAAAAAAATGCATTTTTTAGATTTAGAAAACTAGAAAAGTTTTATGTAAGTTCTATGTATGTGTCCAATAAAACCGAAAATCCGTTATATAATTCTGTTTTCCGAATGCGTGTGTTACAAAATGGGCAAATTGGTTATTTTACTCATTTGTACTTATGTAGGCTCATGTTCGCAATTAAAATTACGCCTAAATGATTAATTCCGATTTCCTCTGTTCTAAATGAAAAAAAATTGAATGATATATATCACTTATATTTTTGTTCAAAATAAAACGTTACGTATTCATATTTCGAAAAGTAAACAGTTTGCAGAAAAAATTTTCAAACAAAAGTTTATCAGTTCGGAGGAGGAAATATATTTTTTTATTTTTATTTGTGGATGTTATTTTTTTTAATGTTAATCAATTTGAATCTACATTTTTGTTTTCAGGATGTGGTTCTACGTGATAAAAATAAGAAACTTTTGAAAAAAGTTATTTCGTTTGGTAAATTTTTTTAAATTATCAGATTAAAAAGTGTTTCAGACAAAATTTCCTTATGTTTTACGTAGAATCTTGTAAAAAATCATTAAACCAATAAAAACCACTTTATCTTTGTAATAAAGTATTTCTACATATATAATAAATTTCCTCTTCCGAATTCAATTTTAATTATGAAACAAAAGAAGCCTATATTTATTTTAAGTAAAGTTGATGTAAAACTGAAATTAATCAATTAAAATTCATAAATCATTAAATATTACACGTACGTTCATGCATGTACTAAGGTATCCTTAATCCACCCTACTGCACATGAGTATTTAATATGTCACGGTGAGTCCCACCGGAAACCCGCGATCCCTCTTTTTAACCGGAAGTGATTAAATAATAAATACATTATAACAAGTTATTCGTGTACTTTGTTATGTGTATCCATAGGTCGAATTAAATAAAACTTAGATAAGAAATAGCAATAAAAAAGAAAAATGTATCAGTCAAATATCAATTAATTAAATTAGAATATATAAATATTTTATGCATGTTTGATTCTTTTGTTCTCGTTATGTTTATTGATTTATATAAAATACATACATAAATATGTATACAGGCACGATAAATTATATTTGGCATATGTTAAATTGATTTCATAAATGTTATCAAAAGAAACAAAAACATTGTTTTAATATAAATACAAAACGCGATTTGTTATGACAAGGTATATTTCGTTGTAACAAGTTTTCATTTGATAGATAAAATGTCAGTTGCTTTGCTAAAATCTGAAACTGTCACTGAAAATAGTTGAAAGCAAGCCTCGAGTCACGCAAATGCTCAAAACCTTTTTGAATTAAAAGCATTCTGTTTTAATAAACTTACCTTTATCATGAAAGAAAAAATATATTAAGTTGTATTTTACATAATATACATAACGAATCGATACGATATGAATCTTGTATATAAGTATATATATATTTTGTAATTGTTTTTAGCCTTTATAAACGAGTTTTCCCGTGCATGCAGATTTCTCGTAGTACGTACGCATTAGTGTACGGCAATTGTTAAATAACTTACATTATCATTTTTAGGGCTTCACGTCGAGATAATACTTATACGTTCTCGTATAATATAAGTTTGACGCGACCGTTTTGTCGAGACAGTATTGCTTTTTTAATAATTATATTCATATTGTATTAGGTTGTATATTTTTCGATATAAACTGTTATATATCGTCAGAAACTGCTCTTCAAGCAAGTACAATTTGTTATGTGAGCTGTTTAGACTTTATTATTTTTTATATATTTTATTGACTCCGTTTTAAATTAATTAATGCCTGGTATTAACAATAAATTTACTGGGGACCTAACGCTATCTGTGGGGTATTAAATATAAATGACAACCAAATTTAGTAAAAATCAGCGATTTAAAATAAGTGTTGATAATTTACCTCAGAAAATACATAGCATTTACTTTACTATACACTGCTTTAGAATCCCGAGCAAATTAATTCATAATGATTTGGAACCTCGCAGATAGCGTTAGCTGTTGAGCAAATTTCTTTATAATACCGGGCATAATTATGTACTTATTAATTAGGTATAAAATAGTTAGATTTATAAATGTTTAATTGAAAATGTTTGTATTACCTCCTGAAAAATAATACATTTGTGACATAGCAGATTTTGCACGCACAACAATGATATTGTATTTATACTAATGTATAATTTGTTATTTTATAATATGTAAATAATAATTACTATAAATGTAAAAGTATACGTATACCAATATAAAATACAGAATATTATTAATATTATTATTATAATTATTAATAATTTTAACAAGACAAGATCAGACTAATGATATATAAGAAATAAAGAATAAAGAATGATTAAATGTAATTTTTTTTATATATTTATACCGAGACGAGATTGTTTGTTATAAATCTGTATGAGACAATATTTACCTGAACCTAGTTTTGAATCGTCTCGAGTGAATGAAGGGGCACTCATTTTATGAGTTTCCACTTTTAAAGAGAATTTTAGAAATCATTTACTTGTAAAGCGAGAAATATCTGTATATGTAACACATATTATATTTTATCCTTTTCCAAAATAACAGTAATAGTATCTTTATTTATCAAAGAAAATATTAATTGCTTACTGAAAAATACCTGCGAGAGATTTTTAAAAATAATTATTTATCTATAGATACCATTACCGGCATCAATCGAATAAAAAATTCACAATCCATCAATTACCCATTTTCATTTTGTTCGTTTATTAAAAAAACCTTTGTTTTAATATCTTTTGTAATTTCCGAAATTGGTACACACTCGAATATAACACAAACTACGAAGCCGTTATAATGTTTATTTTTAGTTACATCTCTGATATGTAGATTTATATCTAAAAATATTACAAAAACTGTAATATTGTTTTTTTTTATACAATATAATACCTAAGCATATCGGGTCGATAAAAATTATCCATTTTACTATAATTCACAATATGAATGGTCTTAAAATGTTTTTTATATAGTGTGGTATTGTGTTTTTAATTAACAATTGTAATTTTGACAGCCATCATTACGGTTATAGTTAAGAGTGATCCTAAAATAGATGTTTTTCCGTTTTGTAGTCAGAATGAATCACAAAAAATCAAAATGAGCATAGGCGTAGTTTCAAAGATATAAGGAGACAAAATAAGTGAAAAATGTAAAACGTTCAAATGAACAAAATTATCTAAAATTATATAACGATACAAAATATATGTATATTAAATGGTAAGAATTAATTAATTATCAATAACATCGACGATTCAAACATAAAACTACACTCGAAAGAACTACTACTTACCCTTAAACTACCCCCTACACACAATATAGTAAAAAAATAAGTTCCGGGCCTAAGATCAGTCTGAATTTTTGTGAAGATCATAGAATAAAGGGTTATAATTTTTTCTATAAGGTTTCGGGTTGTATCTAATTATATTCTTAAACATTCAGAATAGTCTTAGGTCCGGAACTTGTTTTTTTAATTTATTGTGTAGAAGGTAGTTGAAGGGGTTATAGTAGTTCTTTCGAGGGTAGTTTTATGTTTGAATCGTTGATGTTATTGATAATTAATTAATTCCTACTATCGCCATACGAGAGATTTTTTTTATTCACCCGATACTGTTGTATTAAGATTGTTATTACTTATTATTTAACTTCAACATATGATTCATCTATTCATATTTATACATAATTTTTTTATAATATATATACATATATTTTGATTCTTATTCTATTCCCTCATTTCGAATATTTTAAAATATACATATATTGAAATTAGTCGGTAACAATTCAACAACATCCAGATTATGATTTCTCAAATCTTCTGGTTCATTGATACAAAGATAATTCTGATTCTTTTTCAATATCATTCGGATTGCTTTTGAAGAGGATTCAATATCTTTTGTCGATATAACGTTTTAGCATATTCGTGTTTTTTATCATTGATTTGTGTATATTTTTCTACAATCAAACCATATCTTCTTTGCTGTACTCTTATTGGATATCTGATTTTTTATTTTATTTTATCACAAAATTACTTTTTTTGGGGATTTTTTATTCTGCTATATAATAAAAATGTATTGACTGAGTTACATATGTATGTACATACAGTAATTATTAAATATACATTGTAAGTAGGTATCATATTATGATGTATGTTGATACAAACTTATATTATTTTTAAATACTTCTTTTTGTAATTATAATAGTTAAAAATTGAATACTGACTTCAGTAATTGTAATATAATAGCAACCCGTTTTTTGTCGTAATTAAACTTAAAGATGCGGGAAAATACTATCTAAATAATTAAGGCGACCTTTTGAACTGGTTAATGTAGACAATATAGTATTTTTTTAAATGTATTACATTTTATTAGAAAAATATACCTTAAATTTGAAAAACAACCTATAGATTTATAAAAAAAAAAAATGGAATTCGTGTCAGGAACTGCAGTTCAATCAAAATATTTTTAATATGGCTAACCCGTTCGTTAAAACCTGCTATGACTTGCCCATTAGCAAATTCTAGCCCCTTCTTGTGGCCCTGTGCGTCCTAACAAATACACAGACATACATAACATATAACCAATAATACGAATGAGCTATCAGCAAAAGTTCTTTTCCAATTGACAATAAGTTCATGAAGAAGAAGTAGAATTTATTACACTATATTCATTTTGATAGATGTAAATGGTTTCTTTATGCTTGATCTATAAAATTTGAATTGATGGCGATCGTCTTATCTCCTATATACAGGATGTCCTGTAAAGATGGCGCAAAACTTTCAGGAATTGTCGAGGACAACAATTGCTTTTTGTTAAATGAGTAAATGAGCCGTTTTAGCAGTAGAGCAAAAAAAGACCCGGTACAAGAGCAATACGCCTTTTGGTTGAAATTTTTGGGAAAATGATAGTTTAAAATGTTCTGGTCAAATGGGTGAAACCTACGAAAACCCACAATTTCTGCTCTAGGCGACACCCAAACATTTTAAATGTTTAATTCATTATTTTGTGTTTATTTTAATTTTTTTTATATCCTAAAGAATCAACTTTTAAGAAAATTTGCAGTGTAAAAGTACTTAGAATTAGTTAAAGAATACAATAAAAATTATTTCTAGAATTTTTTTATAAATTAATAAATGTTATGAAAAAAAATTCTATTGTCTGGCTGATTCTAATTTTTTTTAAAGTTGATATTTTAAAACGTATAGTAGATATGTATATCTCCTGAACGTCCTGTTTATAAAAATTAACATAAAATGTTTGGGTGCTCCCTGGAGCAGAAATTATGGATTTTCGTAGGTTGCACCTATCACAACTTTTGATCAGCATACTTATGATATGCTCTATGTCTGCAATGTTTTATGGTTGTAGTCGCAGAATGGGTATCGACTAATCTGCCAAAAATATCATACAACACAAAATCATATACATCTTTTCAGAAGTAAATCATCATATTAATGTGGCTATATACAAACATAATCTATTGTTACATACTAAACACATTACAGTTAACTAATTACCTATAATATATCCCAATATGCATATAATGTAACTATTATTTAGGTCAACCATTGTTACCTGGTCTACGGTTACCAAAATGGTGCATAATGACTACTTCATTATAAATGCATATCGTCTCAGATGAATTTTATTTTTTATAAAAAAATTTAAACTTGTTATATTAGCACACCCAAAGCATACTATGCTTTGCAGTGTGGTATTACTCTCGTCCCATTTTTTTTCCGTATGAAATTTGATAAAACGAGCATTATATATTAAATTTCTTCAGTAACCCCCTTACATGTTTACATTTTCTAAATGAGAACATTACAATCTCCATATTCACTTAATTTAATATCGATTGGTTTTAATTTTCTGTCATAAAAATATAAACAAAGTTCAATTTGTCGTTTTTGGCCCGTTTTTACACCTTGTCAACAAACTGCAGCTCGTAATACGTAATAAATTAACATTAAACCTTTTGAATTCGCTTCATCTATTTGCAGAATAGAACCCTATTAAAACTCAGCCAAATCGGATAATTCGAAGTAACGAAATTTGCAGTTTATTTACATCATTTTGCTTATTTTAACAAATTTTTTAATCGCAAATATATATGTAGTTGATCGAGGTAGTTCGATAAATATCCGAAGCGAGCGCCACATTACAATGTATATGTTCATCTGTCATATTATATTGCTATAATTTATATGTATATAGATAGTTCGATATGTTCTGTATTTTAATTATTTTATTCAAAGTCAATCAATGACTTTTTAAACAAAATAAAATCAGGTAAGATCATTTTTAAAACAAAAATATAATATCATATAATATAACCTATAAACATAATTTTTATTTTAGATCAATGTAACTGTAAGTTTTTGTAAACTCCAGACGTTAGTGAATACAGCTGTTATCGTTGTAATTTAAAAATATGTGGTTGTATTTATTTTATCTTCTTAATTATTATTAATTTGATACATTGTCATATTAATACAATTTACGAAAAATCATGTATCTATTTTATATGTCATTAGTTAAAAAATGTACATTTAAATTTTGTATTGTATTAAATATTATGTTGTTGTCACTTATTGATTGATAAGTTTTTCTATTAAAATATACGACGGTAATGAACATCTGGATATTGTTCATACCTTTCATTGTTGGTATGGTATGTTTTTTTTTAATTTAAATTGTTTGTTGAAATTTAATGTTAATTCCGAAAAAATATAGTTGTAGGATTAACGTATTATGATAAATTAAAATGTATTATTTATTATTTGTGGAAGATGTTTTTCAGGTTCTGTATTTATTTATTCTTTTGTGACAATTTGTTTTAAGAAAATATACTACTTAACAGAAATAAAAAATAAAAATAAACACAAGAAAAAAAAATATATATACACTACAGTTCAAGTCTGGCTGAGAGGCTACGCCCGAAGGCCAATAATTTAAATTAAAAAAAAAAAATAAAAAAAATATATACTACTTACTTGAAAGTGAGGTTATGTCATTTAATTATTGTTTTCAAATGAACTTATAAAACCACTATTGTTACTATTAATATCAATTTAGACAAGAAATGAGAGTAAAGATAAGAAAATTAACATTTTTTTAAAACATTCTTCAAAGAACAAAAGTTTCAAAAATCTAAGGGGTGTGCTTTTTATGGCCAAGCCATGCTATTTAATTTTATACGTTAGTAATTAATGGTACTTGTATGTTGATACATATTTTCAGTGTGATACTATTAATAAAATTTTTGTTAACATTTATGTTTTTGACAGCAGTTTGAGAGTACATTTTAATGGTGGAGGCGCGTAACGAAAAGTAATTGTAAATAAAGTTGTGTTATGTATCTAAATAAATTGTTAGATACGTTAAAAGTTAATTTATTAAATAATACCAAGAACTTATTAATAATATATGTATGTTACTATTATTATCTCAAAATAAAATACGCACTTAGGGTTCTGTGATGATCTTATATAATCTTGGCTTCTTTGTATAAGTCAGTGAAATACCTATAAAATCGGGTTAACTATTTGGTGACATTAGTTCTTGAAACTCAAATCGATATCCAAATAACGTACTGGCACCAGCCTTGAACAATACCCAGTGTTGAACATTTAAAAATTAATTGTACTGTATAAGAAATATTTGTTGATATATGATTATTGCCATTACTGGATAATAATCTATATACATTTAACTGTTTTACAGCGTGATTTGATGATATTTGATCATTTTGATTAAAAACAGTGGACAAATAATTATCACGGATTGGCACAATATCAAGAAAATTGTATTTTCTTATGTAAATGCTTTACATTGTTTCAAATATTACGACTCTTTATTTTATAACGTTTGTTTAGTAGTACTAATCATTTTGTAATCTTTAGCAAGCGTTCATCACTGGGTGTGTACATTACTAGAGAAAAAACGTATACAAAATAAAAGACTATAATTAAAAAAACAAACTATATTTGCGGATTTTGATAATTAAATGGATTTAATAAAGAGATATTTGTTTTATTAGTAATATGAGTTCATGAGAATTATCAATCCCAAAAAACAATAAACTTTGTTCTAAAAGCGTTCAAAACTGGTGCCAGTACCTTATAAAGCTAGTATCAGCTAGTTAGAATATAAAACTATTTTCTCATTTAATACAAAAACCCAGACTGTTTGACAAAAAAATTCTAAAATATTGCGACACCATTTCTAAAGATCAAATAAATTTTTCCAGACTAACGCTCATATGTAACATATTTTCAAAAAGTATCAAATATTTGTACAGATGTACTTAAAATATGTAACATGCAGTTGCAGAGTTTTTAATGGCCGACGCGGCGCGACGTCTAGAGATATTTCTTGAAGTGTCTTTTTTGTAAAAAAAAAGAACAACATGCACATATTTCGTATTTATTCGTAGTCTGTACACATGTATACTATGCATCTAAAACGTTCGATCTGTCTTGAAGAATTTATTGAAATTATTTATTTAAAAGTTGCAGCTTCGTGCAGTGTGGTGGAGTGTAAATTTATTAATATTTAATATAACTCGTTGTAAATTCTAATTTCGTAGAGAATTCTTAATGCGACCTATATCGCTAGAAATACTAATAGCATATTATTTGCATACGAAATAAGAAGATCGGTGTTGGCAGTATTTTTGTTACTATTTCTATAAAATTAAATGTACTTTTATTATTTAATTTTATACAATTTTAATTAAAGGTAAATAACTTATGTGTATAAGTCCACAATGTATACTGGTTTTGAATTAATTGTTAACTTGGAACAAATTTCTTAGAAACACGTAATTAAATAACGTTTATATCTTAATTTATTCAAATACAACTTTAATAATAATAACAATATTTATTATGTTAATTATTCTAAGGAATAAAAATAATGGATAATAGAAAACTTTTTATTTCTGGTGCAGTAGGCATGACGTCGAACATTGTTATTAAAAAAATGTGTTTCTTTTTTTACAAAAAGTGCACACTTAAAGATGTACAAATTTGGTAAAGTAAGTACATATATTGAGCTGTTTGAATAATGTCGGCAGGATTCGCGAGGACCCTTTCCATCAATAATTCTTAGGCATCGTTTTTGAATTTTGAAGAGACTAGCCATATAATTTGAATAACCAAAAAATATAAGTCCAAATCTTAAATTGGATTCCACTAGAGCATGATATACATTAATCAAAGTTATAGAACATGTGTTTTGTCTTAAAATTCTGAAAAGGTAACAAAATTTTGATGTTTTAGCTATAACATAATCAATATGAATTTTCAAATTTAAGTGTTTATCGATGTTTATTCCTAAGAATTTTATACAATGTTCAAATGTCATGTCCATTGCTTTAGATAACTGTAGGATGTCGTCAATTTGCCCCTATTCTCCAAACTTAATAATTTATTTTTATTTTTAATTTTAGGTTGTTTTTACTGAATAATATATAGGTACATGCATTTTTTAGTATGCACCTTTAGTTATCGTATTTATTGTCTTTTTCTTCAAAATATTGGTAATTAGTCGCCATTGATGAAGACTATTTTAATGACGTTTGTATGTGAAAAAAGTGCTTCCTAGAATCAAAGAAATAAGAGATATCGTAATTATTATAATATACGTATTACCTATATATTTTCACAAGTTCGAAATATAAATAGTTAGGTAAAAGCAAATGTTTTAAAATTAGTTAAATGAAAATATAATTTTGCTTGACTTTGTTAATATATTATTCTTTGTACTAACAACAAGTAGTACAAACCAAACTATTTATTTTTACTTTAGTTTTTTAAAGAAAATAAATGAAATAGGCGGGTATAACAATTTCACACACACTTATGAATCCATCCTGTACACAGTCAGTCTATAAACAATTTCAGTTAAAGTAACTTATAAAAAAGCAATCGTTGTTGTGTCATGTACAGACCACACTCGAATTTATTAAACCAACAGTTTTTTTTTAGCTAGCCACTTGTGAGATGTACACACAGTGGTTGTCGGCGAGATTCATCTGGCGTGCGCGGTCCAGACAGCTAGGCGCCAAGACACGTGTCAGCTTTTCATTTATACCTCGTTGCCTCCAAAGCGACGGAGTGTATATACATTACATCCCCTGTCCCCCCGTTCAACTCTTCCTATCGCCGAATATAAAACGGTAGACAATGGATTATGTTCGTGGCTGACTATAGTAGTGAATTATATTGTATGTATGTAAACTATAGACTGTAGACATTTATTGTATTAGAAGGTTCTTATTGAGATCTGATTATGTTTGGTACAAGTAATATAATCTACGGTGGAATAATGTTTTGTTTTATTTTGTTACTGCAGAAATAATAAACGATTCTAAATCTATACTTAGTATGAGTATAAACAGGAAAATTTTGTGTTTGTTTGTTTAACAATTTAATACTTAAGTAATTGAATGAAATTTTTACCAACCGGAATAATATATGATATGTAATATCACGTTATCATGCCAGCGGGGAAAACAGTAAAGAAAAATGTGATGCAGGCTTGAGAAATTTTTTTTAATAAAATTTGTGGAAAAAATGCTATATGTACAGATTAGAGTGAAGAGATAAAACATTTTTTTTAAATTTTAGTGAGAAAATAAGGTATGCTCAAGTGTAACCCTTAAAAGTATAATTAACCTGTGCTGCAAGCTCGAAAATTAAAATGATTACTGCTTTAGGGACATTTTATCTGGATCTCGAGATGCGTTTTTTAAATTAAAGTGTTAGGAGACTTATTATTTTTTGATAAAATTGAATGTTACTTAATATATAGTGTGTCCCATAAGTCTGGGAATGGTCAAATATCTCAAAGCGGTTCTGGTAAAAATGTTTCATTTGAAAAGTGATCAGTGATATATTTATTTATTTGATTTTGTAATGACCTTGAAAAGTCTCGTCAAAATCAACTTATTTGTTCAATCAAAACCTATACTTTTTATTACGAATCTTAATCTAGAAAATAGCAACTTTCGTATGAAGTAATTTTTTGTGTAACTTCGATTTTTCAGCACAATTAACAAAATAATTGGAGATTTTTGGACTTACTTGAAACCATTAATTTGAGAAAAAGGACAAAGCGTTAATTCAACTTTTGAAACAAAAAAAAACAAAAAACATTTTTTTTTGCTTCAATAAATAAATTGATTTCTTATTCAATTACTGTTTTCGATTGGTCCATGCTTCTTTCTAGATGTTTTAAAAAAAATTGTTTTTTTTTTAGAAGAGAAAATTTTAAAATTTGTTTTTGTTTTTGCACCAATCTTATGTAGGTACTATTAAATAGGGTTTGTATACCTACTAATAGTTTTATAATAAAATACTTAATCCAATGCTGTTTAAATAAATGATAAAAATTGATGGTCTTAGATCATTACATGATAACTGCAAATGATTTTAAAGTGTCGTATTCAGATATCATTAAATTGGCATTTATTTTTACGTATTTATCGATTGAATACAAATACGATTTAATCAACTGGAATTTTTATTCCAAAATAATCAACCGTCATAAATAAAAAATACTATTTTATATGTGTTTAATTTTTTAAAACAACTTATAATTAATATGTTCAAATATGTTGGATAATAATACTCTTTATACGATTAATATTAAAAAAGAAAATACAATGTAAAAAAATTATAATTCAACAATAATTCCATTAGCGGAATTCATCTATTCTGGTTAAGTATATTTAGGCACTAATTGTATGTTTGAATCAAATTAACATAATAAAAACTTACCCATATCCACACATCCCCGAATCTCGGCTCTGAGACAGACTGTGCGCCTATGCACACTGTATGGTAATATTCGCACGCCACTGGCGTATATAGGAGGCATTAGACGGTGAGTAACAACGGTCGCAGTGTCACTGTTGCCGGTGAGGATCTGTAAACAGGTTTATCTCAAACAATCAGGGCGCAAGAAATAATACATTATAATGATAAATGTTATTTACTGTATAATGACATTGATGGAATATTCAATATAGATGATGCAAGGTCTTCGCTACAAAGTTTCAGAATTTAAATTTATGTATTTTGACAATATTATTATACAAGTTTTAATGGATAAATTGGATATTGTTTGACCTAAAAACTTTGTTTTAAATATGCATTGATTTGATGTATTTTCTTTAACAGGAACTAGAAATATAGTTTGCTTATAAGTTCAGAAACAATAGAAATGAGCTATTTTTTTATTTATTTGCCAATAGATTGAAAAAAAGCTCGTTAACATTTAATAATAAGTTTGCTTATAAAACATGGAATGCTAATTTAAAAGGCTCTTTTGAAGGTAAAAAATCGTTTTATTTTATTTATGCTTTATTTTCTATAACCCTATAAAATGTACATAATTCTCCGGCAAACCTAAAAACATGGTAGTTATGAAGGTTTGTAGTGAAGAATACGTTAGTCGAAAAATGTAAATAATTGTTTTCGCCATAAAAACTCTACCAAAATGGTTTCGAAATGGTTTGTTTTACAAGTCAATTTTATTTATTTAGCGATATATTTCTTGGTTTTTCCATTTCAGATGAACACAAGAAATATAACTGTTCTTAATCATTAATTTTTTAAAGTTATATTTTAAGAAGTTAATAAAGTTTATGAAAAAAATTATAAAAACTAAATATCTATTTATCAATTTTTTAAATTTTGATAAAATACTAAAATATCAAAAATACTTATGGTGAAGGTGCGGAACAAATTTTTTTTTATTTGTATAAAATTTTAAATAATTAAACTTTTTTCATAGTTTAAAATTTTGAATAAAAATAAAAAGTTAAACCCAACTATCTTGAAAGAACCGTTTATAATATTTAAATAGTGTAGAAGGTATATAGCTTAAATATCAAAGAATATAAATACAGACCTCTTTTTATTAAACAAATCGCAACATTCAACTAATAAATGCAATCTTGATAATATAATGTGTTTCTTTTTGTTGTGAAATCTTTAATAATATGCATTTCAAATAAAGCAGGCAATTATTTCAGTTTTTATGAATAATACGACAAAGAACATTCTCATAATGGACTTCATTATGTACTTTTTAGATTATATGGATATTAAAAGAAGATATTTCTGTAAAACATACATATATAATACTTACAAAGTACATGAATACATAATATATAGAACACATGTTTACATTAGATAAAAACGTGATAAGAAAATTTTAAATACGCTTTTTTTCATTAAATTGTGAATCAATAAAGCAAAATTTGAAATAAAAATGTATGATTAGACATATTTGAAACAGTGTTTTTATTAGTTTAATAGTACGATAACTATATAGGAAAATTCTTGAAAAAACTTTATGTGAGTAAAAGATAGGATAAGAGAAACCTCCTTTATAGTAGGTATATAAGGTACTGGCACCAGTTATGGCTGCTATAAGCGCAAGGTTTACTGTTTTTGGAATTGACGGGCTTCTTTTTTGTAATTCTCATGAACTCATGTTACTAATAAAACAAGTAACTATTTATTTAATGAATTTAATTACCTAAGTCCACAAATATAGTTTTTTGTTTATGTTTTTTTCCAGTAATGGATAAAGTAAAAGCAGTTTCTATGATAATATAATAATAAATAAATAAATTATACTAATAATTAATTTAAATGTCCACCATTTTGACACCTATTGGCCGATTGTCATCTAATCATGATTAATAAGATTAATATTTAGAAATGGTAGTAATCAAATATCAACAAATATGTCTAATTCAGTACATTTAATTAAAAAATAGCAATTACTGGGGTCATATCCAAGACTGGTACTTTATTTAAATATTTTTTTTTTACATTTCGACTTTGGAACGCTGAAACTAAATAAGCGATATTTTCACCGATATGGAATTATTCGAATCAGTATTTCAAACCGAGTCGAATGGTATATTTATCATAGCTTAACAATGAAAAATACACCGTTGGCATTGCATTAATACGATTTTTATTATCGTTTATACTGTTTCATATATTATATATGCCTGCATATCTTTTAAGGACGGGAGTGGTCGAAATATCGACCACCCATAACACACAAAATATTTTATGTTTTCTTATGTAATTTGATGCGCTGAATACGAAAAAAATAGTAAAACAGATTTAGGAGGCACCCTTTACCTTGCAAATCGCATTTCAAGGTCAATTTTTTTGGCTATTTTGGCCTGACAGTTAGTATACCTATTTTTTATGATGCAATGAACATAAAAAAAACAGTATTACGCCTCGCAAAAATCGTCTCCAAGGTGAATGTAAGGCCGAAAATTGAAATTATTGTTAGTTCCTACCAGCAGGTTAGCACTTGGTTGTTTCTTTCTTGTGGAGGATTTACTATTGTTATTATTACTATTATTTATATTATTATTTATTGTTGCCCTGCAACATATCAATACATACATTACTCACACGAATACTCTACACAATCGTAAAGAACCCTCCGCGTTGTATATATTTGAAAAGCCTGTATGTGCGCCTCGTCGTTCACCGCTCACCCGCCAGGTGGCGACCCGTTTTTTCGAAACCGGGGGTTACATTTGTGACCCATATGGATATTTTTTCATACTCAACTCATCACAAAACGTGAGCTTACCAATTTTGAAGCTTTCATAAAACAGCAACAACAATAAATTTGACCTTGAAATACTATTTTCAAGGTCAAGTTTGCCTCCAAGATTTTTCACATTTTTTTATATATTCAGCGCATTAAATTACGTAGGAAAACCCCCCCAAATCGTCGAAACTGAATTGTTTACAGTGGAATTTTCGTTATGAACGGGACTGGACGATATATCGACCGGCAACTTGATCGGGCACGCCACGTGAGAAATTAATTGATTTTATGTACAACTTTTGTGTAAATAAAAATGTCGATTTCAACGTAAAAATCTCCGTCCTTAAAAGGTTAAATAATAGGTTTAAAATTTGTGTGAGTCGAGCCTTACGTATTCGTGTTTTATATTATTTATTCGATAATTTTATTCTGGATTGATAACGGAAATATTAGCATTAGATTTTAATTTTTATATAATTTTATAATTTCTATATAGAAAAGGTAATTAGTCATTTAAAATAAATTTTAATTTTGAATTATTTTTGGAAAAAGTGCGATGAGTGCTTATAATTTTCTTGCGATCTTCCAATTTTTTCAGATTTTTCTCATTATTAGTTTCAAAGTTTTTTTACGATTTTTTTGATTTGCGAAACAAAGATTTTAATAATAACAAAACGTTTACATATTTAAATTGCTTAAATTATCTGTGAAAGTGATAAAATTATTATTTACTATATTTGTATAAATGATGCGTTCTTATTCCACACAAACCCTATTGTTTGGTCACCGCGACTCGCCTGGAGCAAACGCGGGCTGTTTCAGGATCAACGAACAGGTAACATATTAAACAGAGCAGCTTGCCAAAATCACTTCTTCTGGCGAACGCTTGAATGGACTGTTTCTTTGATACAAACTTCGCTGCACGCAAACCGTGTTGCCAACATGCAAACTTCACTTCCTATTGAAAACTTATATACATATGTATGTTTACATTTATATATAGTATTTTCTTTTTATTTTACAAGATTGTGATTTATTTAAAAAAAATGCTGATTTGTTGAATGTGATAGTAAATATTATATATTTATACAAAAAAAAACTTTCTTCACGAATTCGTTTATTTTTATCATAAATCTCGAAGAACTGAATTTGTCTACAATATTTCTTTACGTGCATATTTAAAATACCTGTATTATGTATATTAAGGATAGTAGAAAACAACTTTATTTTATAAAGTTGGAGAGTAAGTATATAAAGTAGTAGTATTTGAAATAATAATGTTGATTTTGGGTCGTTTTCGGATTGTCTGTTTTTTATGTAAAATAAAAGGCTGGTATCACCAGTTCTAGAAAGTTTATTTGTTGTTATCACAAAAACGGAAAAAGATATCTATTATACATAGTTATTGCCAATTGTTCATAGTTTTTATTTTATTTTTTATACAGGATGAGTAAAAAAATATGGAATATTGCTTACAATTTCTAAAAAATATCCATTATTTAAAAAAAATTATGAAAGAAATTAACTTTTATAATCTCAAATTATATTAACTACAATATAACCATTAAGCCTTGAAAAATTACTAAAACTTGTAAAGCATCAAAAAAGAATCTAAGGACCAAATAAATTAATTAATTTGGTCATTAGATTTTTTGGTGTATTGTAAATTGGTTTTAAATTTAATAATGAATATATATTTTTTTTTTATCAATAGAAAAAATGTTTTACCGTCCAGTGCTTTTAAAACTAATATCGTATTTTGTATACAGATAATTTTTTCATACATACAGATATTATAAAAATTGTTCAATATTAATTTGGGAGGAAGGGAAGTTTTAAAAAGTGGAAATCTGGTGAAAATTTGAAAAAAGTGAGGTAGTTATCAATAACATCCTTTAAAAAGAAAAAGTAATTTCTCATTTAATTGAGGATAAATAAATGTCACCAAAACAATTTTTAATTTATTTTACTTACAGGGTACTTGATTAGTTATAAAAGTAGAAAATAAAAACCATCTAACAATATTTTCTTAGTTATTGTAATTAAATTAAAAATCATTTGCGTGTCAATTAATTAATTGCTTTCGTAAATAATCTACAGCTTCAGATGTTTTCTTCAATGTATTGACCTGTGTTTTATCATTGAATTTTATAGTTTTATTGTGCTTATTGGTAGTCGTTCATCGTCATAGTAAACGTGTCGTATTCAAGGTTTTTTAGGAATAACAAAGAAGTATTCAAAACGTAAAGTTGGTACAAGAAAAGGGATTTTATACCATACAGTGCTATATATTTATTCTGTCCTCCCTCCACATACAGAATTCAAGAACATATATTTTTAAATACGTTCAGTGACTCTCAACATGTTATGATTAGGTATACTTGTACCGATGAAAATTTTATTTATTTTAAATCTTGACTTCTAGGTGGTAGCCTAGTCGTTTTGATCGTTATTTCAGCTAACGTTTCGTTACACATTGCAATTGACATCCTTAAGGCTCTTGGGAAGTGAAGATGTTTATTGAAATATGTGATGAAGCGATGCCGGGGATAACGACCAAAGTAACGCAGCTTGCGCCCAAAATATCATCATGGGAACTTTAAAGCGTGTTGGAGGAATCCTTTTAGTGGAGGACAACACCTATAGTGTCTGGCAACGCTATTTATTTTGCAATGAAAAAATGTTTTCTTTTTATTTTATTTACCTAAGCAAAAACAAACAAAAATACGAAATATTAGAATAATTCTCAAAATTTTATTAAACCAATCCAAACATTTTATATATCTTGTACGTTTTCTTTAAAGTTGATGATTTCTGAGTAAAAAATTCTTGAATGTTCAAAATCCCGAAGTTATTTTGTTAGATATCTTGAAAAGGTTAGGTTATTCAAAAAAAAGTTTTCAACGAAAGATTCGTGTTCTTACGTACAATAAGATTACTAAATAAAAACTATAGGTTCCTATTTAAAAAAAATGATGTTGACTCTCAAACGACATTAAGGATCACGATAAAACATCTAATAAATATTACTATTCGATTACCACCTCATAACCAAACATTTTTTGGTTGAAATATTTTTTTTAAATATGCGATGGTTCTGAGATTAAAATTTGTAACACTTTAAATACCCCACTCCGTATATTTTATAAATTTAATACCTTTTCTTTTTCATGTCACTATAGACATATGGATCGTCTGGGTATTAGTATTTTTTTGTTTTATAGCATATTTTTTTTTAATAAATATGATATATATTTTTAAACTTTTGTCTATAGCATGGATAGAAACACGAAAGCTTCTTAGAACAAAAAAAGATTTGAAGGTGGCTGTTGATAAAGTTATGGGTAAAAGTGATGTCAATACGTAAAGAATCTTTACGCTATAACATTCCTAAAAGTAAAAACTATCTATGGTAAGGTGAAAATCGAGAAAATAGGAGAAGAATTTACTTTCCATTTTCATACTTTAGGTTGATTTCTTAAAACTATGTGCCACTTTCTAGTTTACTAAGTTATTAAAACTAAGTTACACTTATAAAAAGTTGATTAATAACTATATTTTATATAATTATTATAACTATTTCATTGACTTTATTTTATGCTTAATAAAAAACATATTTTTTTTTGTTGCTCATTTATCAAAAACCTTAAGTACCCGTCATTAGAGGAACTCTATTCTATTATTTGAATAAAAAATAAATAAAAAAAGTTATGCACGCTACTGGTTGATAATGTAGAAACAGACGATATTTTATACCATATTATAGGTGTATTTTTTAAGTATTTGGTTGGTAATTATGGTTTGCTTTTTATTGTTTTGCTGATGTATAAATAATTATATACATACATACATGTATATTATATTTAAAATCCACATATAATATAATATTCTCACTTTTTATGTTTTATTACAGCGTAAATGTTTTGCTTCAACAAATAATAATTATCACTTATAATGTTTAATTCCATTTTTACACGCCAATTTGACATTGGGGATTAAGAAAAACGTAAGTTTTACGACGTGTATTTTTTATTTATTACTTTATTATGTATAATGTATATAGTAGATATTTTTAGAATACATCCATCAACACGAAACAGTTAATATTGTGTTTTAATATAGATAAAATGTTTCCTCTAACCGAAGACGTTCTTTGTACTTCGTGTAGAAGCGATTTTTTGATAAAAAAAATTATTTATTTATTTTTATAAAAACTTTATAATATTCATAACAATAAGATTGAGGCTAACATACAAAAGCTCACACACATCTAGACTACAGGTTTTAAACTTTTTTTCTCGTGAACCCTTTTTTAGAATACAAAATCTTTAGCAATCCTAATTATGGTATATTTTATAATAAAGCCCAGCGCACCCGGTGCTTGTTTTTTTTTTTGCTGGGTTGTCGTGCTGGTGGTAATGTTGGCTGCAATGTTTCGAGTTGTGCAGGTTGCGATGCCGGCTTAGCTTCATACGGTGTGTACTACTGTGCAGGGCAGAGTCTGTTTTTTAGTGCAATTGTCCATAAATAAATATAATAATCAAAGATTCTTAAATTCACATTAAATACAACAAAACGAGCGCGAAGTACGTCCTAACGTACTAACAATAAGATTGAGAATTGTCAAAATCTATGATCACCTAATATTGTTCTCGTTTCTGATCGGTTCATCTATCGTCTCTTCAAGCATAAATAAACTCTCCTGGTCGGCACAATACTTTTTATACATCATGATACAGAAGAAATTACATAAGTTAACACTTTCTGCTAGGAAATTGAATAGAAACTACATTATATTAGTTGTTGTTTTTGTTAATGTTTGAGATATTTTTTAATGTAGTTTTATGTGATTTTATTTCAAACGTTTTTATTATACATCGGTATAGTAATTTTTCTTTAAAAAAATGTTGTTTTGTCAAAAGTTTCTTATTTATTTGATATTTCAACAGTTTTACACTTTTAAGATATGATTATTTCTATACATCTATTTAATTGACAGCTGTGATAATACCTAAATGCTTTTATTTTCATAGATCTATAGCTAAATTATTCATATTATTAAAATTATTTTTAAATAAAAACTAAAATTATTATTTTTTCGTCAATTCATAAAAGATACAAAAAAGAATAGTACTTAAAGTATAAAAAATAACGTTCTCTACAAATTTTATTATAAACATAATTCCGTTAAAATCTCGAGATTGAATTTTTTCATGATCACTATAGGTACTTTATGTATTTGTATTTTATGTATAAAAAAGTAAAAAATTTCACAGTATATAGTACGTGGGCTATCGTAGACATCTTGTAGAGTGGCCAGCAGTGACGTAATTTTCTTGCACTGGTTCCATCATAACGCCAAGCAAGCGAATTTTCTTGCACTGGTTCCATCATAACGCCAAGCAACCGATCCAGCAATGAAACAAGTGCCGTCTGTGCCGAGCTTAGTATGCAATTAATAATCTAGCGCAAAAAAAGTTTTTCGAGAAACATTTTCTACGATCTTCCGAATTTTTACGCAATCCATCGAGGCTCCCTGATCAATGAATGTCCTTTCTTATATATTTTTATGATGGGCGTTTAATGGTGTTTTTAGGGTACTTAAAAATTAGTGATAGATTTTTCTTGTGTAGTATAATATTTAATTTTTTTATGCTCCCAAAATTGTGATTTTTGATATTATTTGTATTTCATTTTCATTTTGTATATAGTGAAAACTCGTAAAATTTTTCACACCGTAGAAAAAATATCAGTCACTACTTAATTAAGAACCACTAATTTACATTATTTTAGTAGACCAAAAACTAATTACAATTAAAAACTTTTTGTAAAGTATTTGTAAAATCGAGTTAAAAGTAGTATATTAATTAATGGAAACGTTTCTTCGTCTTAAAAATACGAAAACGGTGGTGGGGGGTAAATTAGCACTCGCAATATATTTAGTATAACCTAGAAGTGACAAGAAAACCACAAGTAAGTAATAGAATTGTTCTCACTCGAGATAAAAGTACAATTCGCGCCGTGGAAATTGTTTTATATGGAGGGGCGGCATTCATATATTAACATCATGTTGGACATGCATCATAAGGCGCTACGAATTAAATTGTTTTATGCATGCCACATTGTAATGTTTTTGTATGATTAATACTTGTTTTATTTAAATTTCATTCGCGTTTTCTCCGATGTAATTTTCTGTAATTTTTTAACTCTGAAAGATTAGCGATAATGGGGAGTGGGTTTTTAATATTTATGCTAAGTACTGGTAATAGATTATGTTAGTTGTATAGCAAATTGCGTCGAAATCTACGTTTTTGTGACAATATAAATTGTATTTCTACTTGTTTTTGCAATTGTACTACATTCAAATAAATTGCTGTTTGCATTCATAATGTTGATATACGGGGTGTTATTTTAACAGAGGCAAAATGATGTACAACAAAACACACAATTGAATATAAATATTCTATAAATAGTTTTAATGGTAAACTGTAAATGTACAGAGTGTCCTAGCTTCGAAGGATGAGATATTTTTTTCGTAAACGATTTAACTTTTTGCCCTGATTTTGAAAACAGATATGGATATTTCTTTAACGTTATCAAGGTCGACAGTAAGATCTACTTAAGTTCTTTAAATTGCACTTTATTATTTTTTAATGTATACAACATTCCTTATATATTTTAAAACATTGCTTGGCCCTTCAAGCTGAGATAGCCTATGTAGTATTTATAAACTTAATATTCAAAATTTTAAAGTAAAGTTAACGTTATCTCGGTCTCATATCGTCAAAATTTAAGACGATATTGTGTAAATGAGACAAAATTCCAACAACGAAACCATTGTTTCCCAATTTAAGAGTTTCCGCTTTATTAGCAAACGTTTTAAAACAATTAACATAAAATTATGAAATAGATATCTACCTAATTAATACTGATGTAATTATGTCAGCTATTATGTATAAATAAATATACGTAATTAAAAAATGCAAGTCAATTTTCATAAATATCAGTATGTAATCTGTAAGAAACAATTTAAATCGCTCACACTTGAATAACACTGTAAAGTAGCTGCGCTATGTAGAAGTCGCTGTTGCATGATGGAATATAATGAGCTAAATTACTGTTACTCTAGTAATAAAGTAAAGCGGATTGAACCTCGGGGAGTGAAAACTAAACTAAAAGCTATTTATTAACATGATGCAAATTGAAATTTGTTATTTATATCTCGTGTTATAGGTAATGTATTTACCTTTACTGATCGATACTTTATAATTAAAATACTTATAATATTATAAAAGTCGATTTTCTGTGACATTATAATCTGAAATATCCAAGTATTTGTTTTTTTTTCTTATACGTAGATTATTAGTAGTTTGTGAAGAATTCATTCTGAACGTAGATGGATGTTCAAGTGTTAGTTATATTTTCTTGTTATTGTTTTGCGATGTAACCTTAAAATGGGGATGCCCAAACATGATGTGTAATAATATTTGAACAATGAATGTACTATAATTATTACACTGTTATGTACATCAAACTAACTACTGTATGTAATTCAGTTTTTGCTTCCTCGCCATATTGAAGATACGAGAAGCTTTGTGATCGTTTTAAAATAAAAAAAAAAATTGTTCTCCGATTTCAAAATTTTAACTTATTTAAAAATATACGAATATATAATCAGGCACGTATTTAGAAAAATGTCGAATATAAATATTTTTTAAATAAAATTGAATAAAAATTAAATGGTTATCCAATTCAATTGTATACTTTATCGGTGTTTATTAGCACGAGGAAGCAATGTGTTTATTTGGCAGATGTTTTTTTTAAATTATTTCTTATGATGATAACAGATACTGAAATACAATACACCTACATATTTAAAATTAATGAATAATCATTAATTAACTGGATACTTATGCCATATAATAAAAAAACTTTTCAACTGAACTAATTACACTACTAACAAATATCTTCTAGGTTACTTCTTGGAAATTCTATTCTAGCGTACATTCATTAAATGTTGTTTTATGCGAAACTTTGTTTACATTCGCTTTATTTATTATGAGATATCATCCACGGAAAGCAATAAAGTCTCAGAAGAGAATTGTAAAAAAATATCATACAATGAAAAAAATAAACAAGTTCTTACATTACATTGCATAATATATATTATAGCATAAGACCTCAAGAATTACAGGTAATATGGGAAAAAAACGGTGTACGATGAAAACCTATTATATTAATACTTACTGCAATTTTTTTTATGTATCACAAAAAAGTAGCTATATTATCCTAAATAATTATGGTTTCAGTTTTGGAAATCGTTTCAGATATCCGATAATAAAGAAATGGCAACAATTATAGTTAAAAATAAAACGGCTACGTGCGTGTTGAGTACGCACATGATAGGGTTCTGTAGTCGTTCATCTTAATTGGTATAAAATTAATATAGACAGACAGACGGACGGACAGAGCGAAACTATAAGGTTTCCTAGTTTTCTACGAAACCCTAAAAACGCTCGCGGGATTTTATTATTTTTGATACAAAATATACAAAATGAAAGTAGCGCGTGCGAATCAACACTGTTGTTTTACTGTTATTTTGGCAATTTTTGGAAATTTATTATATGTGTACTTTTGGATCTATAACAAAAGTCCCCTTCAAAGACGGTCCTATTCATAGTACCTCATATCACATCCATCAATGTCAATTAGTAAATAAAATATAATATAATATGAATTTACCTGTTTACCATCCCACCGGTGGTACGCTCTCCATGACGGCAGTCCGGGTCTCCAGTACTCTAATGTGTACTCTTCGGCGTACTCCTGCCCTCTACCACGGTCGTAGCGTCCTTGTGTCTGTACGCCGGTGACTATGTGGACGCGCCCCAGGTCTACTTGTAACCATTCGCGTACTCCGCGTTCTACCTGAAGTTTCGGACACCATCCTCCACCAGCACGTTCTGAACGTAATCTGAAAAAGTGTACAATTATTATCATTGATCTTTTAATTTGATTTTTGATGACGAAGATATTGTTTTAATGAAAATTACTTGAACGCTAAAATTAATGTAAAGGGTACAAGTTTAATTAGGAAAAAAAATCAATTTTGACAATAATGAATAGAAATAAACCTGAAAACAAACGTAATAAAAAACATATTATTATTAATGAATTCAAAGTTAACAGGATATGCCACTTTCAATTACAAAATAAAATTGTGAATTTTAAATTAAAAACGCATAACAACAAATGTACATACATACAACATCAGGTTTTTAACAACTGAATAAGGTAAAACTATAAATTTTCCCCGTAAATATTAAAAAAGTTGAACAAAAAAACTACACAAAATTACGAAAATAATATAAAAAAAATATTGAAAAAACTTCATCTATGTGAGGTTTATGTAAAACAAATATGTATTTTTATAGAAACTACATTTATGTGGTATTTTTAGTTGGTAGGAAAAAAATTCAATAAATCATAGAACAAACAGTGGCGTTGCAATGGTTACAAAGTCATCAAAATATTTCATAATTGTTTTTTTTATTATTTCGTTATTTTTGTATGTGATTTAAAATAACGTTTTATTATTTTGTTTATGAAAATAATGCATTATTACAAAATTTTTAGTTATTGTAAATATTCTAAAAAATTCACAGAAATTTTAAATCAGAATCTTCCATTTGTTTATACAAAAAACGATTAAATAATAATTAATAATAAATTAATTGAATTGCGAATTATTGCATTTTGTTTTAATTTTTCCTTGGTATCCTGGAAGTGATAAAGGTTATGTTTAATCATTCCAAATGACTGACTAAAATTATTAAGGAAATCTCAAAAATGGGAGTGCACTCTCGGCGCTTGAGTAGTAATTTATTTATATATTTATAATAAGGTTATGTGACATTCAAACATTACCCTTGGCAACGCAAATAACTTTTCAACAATCGGTGTTTAATTAATTGAAGTTCGACTGTATAAATTAATAGTATGCGAGTTAATCACCATTCTACCTACAGTTGCAATGCCATAACAAATTCAAAGCACTATGATAAAGAAATTGTCTCTCGAAATTATAAAAAATAGTGTAATTTACTTTGTGAAATATTAGATCAAAAGTATACGAATAAAAAAATTCGTGCGAACAAATGAGTAATAGCTGTACAATGCAACACTAGAGAGAATATAGAGATTATTCTTTGTAAACGACAAGAAAAATGAGGTTACATTGCAGCGCTCGCAGTACTTTCGTATACCTAGGTAATGTAGATATTAGTTATTATATATTATAATTTGTTTCATGTGCATTTGTCTGCTGTCACACATTAAATAGTCAAATCAAATGATATTTTTATTTTTACGTTTCGATGTAATTAGTAATATGAATACAGTTATACATACATACATCTGTATTAATAAAAAATACAATCATACATTGTTTAAAAAAAGTAAAAATGCAAATAGTAATAAGTATACATTTCTAAAATGAATTA
Source organism: Sialis fuliginosa (assembly GCA_961205875.1). Classification (NCBI taxonomy): domain Eukaryota; kingdom Metazoa; phylum Arthropoda; class Insecta; order Megaloptera; family Sialidae; genus Sialis; species Sialis fuliginosa. The sequence continues at coordinate 18,577,647 of OY540812.1, forward strand.
ATGTGCTTTGTTTTTATTGTTTATATTATATGTTTTTAGTATTATTCATAACCGCCTTTACAGTAATTAATGTACATAATTAATTAAGAGAAAATATTCTTATTTGGTTGAAAGATTAGGTCGTTGTTTGGAAGTACAAGTATAATGATGGTAATAAAATATAAGTACATATTTTCAGGTAGGGGGATGATTTTTGTTTTGTTTAGGAATATTATGGTTCTTATATGGAAAAATTAATTTTATAATAAAATTGACTATGCTAGTTAAGATAATTATTAAGGTGCAGATTAATATTATGAGAAAAATTGTAATGTGCATCGAGATTGTTATATCAAATGCTAAGTGTAAAGAAATAATTTAAAAAATATAATCTCCTCAAGTTACAGAGAATCGATATAATATATATATATAACATATATTTCTTAAATAATCTGAAAGTATAGTTTGAGAGTCACTTTTTTTAGGAAATATAGTATCACATTAAAAAACTAAAGCTATAACTTTTATCGGATTTTTATTCAAATGAAAATTCAAGTCAATTGAGTACATTTCATATTCCCCTACATTACTACCTATTCCTGGTTTGCTAACAGTGTTGGTTTATTTAGTCGTATGGTAGACTGCAAACAGAATATTTTACAGTCTAAAATATGTACAATTGGTTGAAACTTCTGTGGTGATATTAATGAACAAATATACCTTTTTAATCAATTTTATTTTTTATTAAATCCAAGTTTAATATTTAATGCGGTAACTGTTTCCGGTTGAAATTGTCTATTTTTAGATTTATTTTGTGAGGTGGTGAATTGCTAGTAGGCAAAATAATTTTCCTTTATCCGATATTTATAATTGATTTTTTACATTTTGCCAACCACTCATCAAGTAAAAATTACTTCTATATTTTGTAGTTGTGATTTTTATATGATAAGTTATATCTAAAGATTTTCTGTGCACTTTTTTAACTTTAAAGATTTATTTATAATATTAATATTTAATAATAACTAATTTCCTTAAGTTTTAAATTACTGGCGTTTCTGAAATTACTATTTGGTACTATAAATATAGAGCTTTTGTTTTTCTGTCACATATATCGCATGCATTTTATTGCACATCTAAACATAATAAATAATTGGAATTTTTATAAATCTGTAAAAAAATTGTGAAGTACCAATGGGCCGAATCCCTAATTAAGTATAGCTTAAACTAAACAATTAATTTTATAATCAGAAAGATTAATTATTAATATGTATCTAGAAAAATGACCTTTGGTTCATTCGAAAGCTTAAACAAAAGATCATGGGTGTATACAAAATATTTTTCAATTCATTTGCAAAGGAATTAAATATTGAAACATTATTTTTGGGTTACTAGGAAGTGCTTTTGGTTCCTTCAATACCAACATTTGTAAATAAAGAATTTGTTACAATAACTAACCAAATTAACTATTAATTTCTTCACTTTTTTATTCCTTTTGTACGCCACTGACTGTCGGAGATATAAACCTACAAGTTATATTTAGGTAGCTATAACATTTCTAAGCCATTATTTCTATAGTATTTTGTCTTATTTACCGTTATTGTTGTGTTTTCAACAACAAAATCGCAAGCGTGTTTCACTTCAATTAAAGTTATATAAACATGTATTGAGTGCAGAGATCGCTTGTTTGAAACTTTACAGATTTTCAGTATTTGTATTAGCACTTGGTAGTCTACACAATGGCATAGTTTATTAGACGATTTTAATATTGTTAACAGTCAATGCGGTGTTGTATTCTGAATTTCATTTGTGTATTTTAATTTTATTAGAATTGAACTCGGCTGTGAATTGTAATAATAGCTATTACAAAAATAATGTTTCAACAGTAATATGTATGGTTGGAATGATCTTTTCATTCAGTTGAATTTCTAATTTTGATGTCTGAGTACTTGGCTAATATTTCATTTTTATTGTAGAATTTTCATGATTGCTTTGTGAAATTAGGTTTCCAACAACTCAGTTATGATTTGTCATTAAAAATAGTGTTTATTTGTACTACGTAATACAGTTACGAGTATGCAATGTTTTTGACATAGGTTGTTGGTTTTAATAATGCCTGTATTACATTTGTCATTTTACATGTATGCCAAAAAGAATATGTTTTTCTGTAATTTGTAATGACAATAACTGTTAACAACTAATAATACAATTTTTACTGTATCTACAAGATTAATTAACCTCATTTTTAAACAATATTTAAAGTTAAATATACGACATAGACAGAATCGAAATGCTGAAAACGTTAATAAAAAATGGTACTCCTCAACCCATAAATGTGAACACCATTTTTCATATTAATAAAAACATAAAAGTCCTAATAAAATATTTAAAAAATAATAATATATCAATTTCAAAAAATGTATGGTCAAAAGAGATCCACCTCGCAAGTAGAATAGGCAGTTAGATTATTCCTAATGTTTGACTCCTCACAATAAAACCCATGAACCATGGTCGTCATGTTTGTCTCAACCTAAAATGCTTTGATTGGCCCGAAGCGATTCCTCATCCTTCTTTGTATCCACGTGCTATATGTATAAAGTAGGTCTAACATAGAGGGTCGCTATCCACTCAATTGAATATAATAACAAAAAATAATACAAAGAAAAAAATAAAATCATTAAACAAAAAACAAAAAAATTAAAATAAAATATAAAAATGTAAAAAATAAAAAATAATAAAAAAAATAATAATAATTAATAAAAATAAAAATGACAATAAAGTATAAAAGCTGTCTAAAAAGTTCAAGAGGAGCTAGAAGACAAAAATAAAATATATAAAAAAAAAAATATATAAAGTTAAATAAAAAAATGGTTATTTGTAAGGGCTTGGCAAATAATAAACGCCGTAACACAGCTTAATTGCTATCCTGTTGTTTGTTTATGTAACGGAAGTGAACAACACGGTGTGATACAGAACATTTAACCATTTATTATTTGCTGGGCTTTAAAATTATTCAAGGGATAAATAAAATTTTCAAATAAAAATGTATAATATAAGCTTTTATAATACTTACCGTCCATTTTTAGGGCCAACATTGGGAACATACGATGAACTAGCAGTGATTGAGTCATCGGGAATATCTCCTGATTCTAAACCTAGAGCGATATCACAGCTTCCTGAAACAATAACAAAATGTATTTTAAATATGTGTTAAAGAAAATATACATAAAATATGTATATGTAAATCAGAAAACCTTAGACAAGAAAAGATAAAGGACAAATAACACATTATCTAGCGTTGTTACCATATCGTTCCACGAATCATTGACGTATAATTCGGATTTTAAAATAAATATACATTTTTTTGAATTATAAAATTTGTTAATAATAAATGTTTTATATTGTCTTTAAAAGTATTTAAGTGATAATTGATTAACAGAGAAATGTCTATTTGAAACTATCATTTTACATATATATATACTAAATTCAATTGTAATTTAAAGCATATTTATATATTATAAATTTTGAACTACCGCCTCTGGGATAATATGCATGGAATTGACGATTGTGACATTTAAGAAAAGATGGCCGCCATAAAATTTTGATAACACTTTCATATACGGACTAGCATTGATTGTTATGTATCCATAGCCTTTCCTAATCTAAGCAGAAGACAATAAGGTGCCATGGTAATAGAACCCTTACAGAGAAGCAAGATATAGCATTATAATACATAGTTTGTATCCATTAATTTCAATTATACTTACAATGTCCATAACTCATTTCAACATACATATAAAAAACACCTTAAATCTTGAAGATTAAGTGCATTTAAACAGTTCATAACGTTTTTAGTGTCAAAGTAACCAACCGAGTATAGTGAAATTCCCTAGCGCACTGTAACCGCATCTTTTGTCTTAGAAAGACAAAGTGACTAGATAAACACTGACAAGGAAGACGTATATTCCGTATTATGAAGCAAGATTGAAGTTTTGATAAAAGTAAATTGTTCATTGTACAGTATTATACTTATAGAATTGTGCTTCTTGCTACAATTCGTTGACGGTGGATGTACGTATTATATACTCGTATGTATTCACAACCAGATAGAACAAAGGTACACAACAGTGGATTTCAAATAAAACTGTGCCGCGGTATGTTGTAATTGTTAATTGGAATGAACAAAACTTTAGTGTTTGTTATATTTTATTTTATCTGTATGTAAATAAGTGAAGTACTTAAGTTTTAAATGTATTTAAAAACAAATTGATATCTACAGAATCTTATGAGGATTAAATAATATATGAGATTGAATCATTCGTAGGGCGATTCTAATGCTGGGTTGTCACTAGAGCATTTTATTTCGAACGTACCGAAGGAACAGAGCGCGTAAAGCAATATTCGACTAGTTTGTATCTGTCTCCGAAACTAACTGAACACGTAAATTGTATTCGTTATCGTATATTCGTTATTTGAAAAATGTTTAAATTAGTAGTACTATTAAGAAAAAACACATGTTGCCACTCTTAAATTCATTTTAAAATGAAGATGATTGAGGGAATAAGACGGGCAACAACGAAATTGGAAAACATTACGATTTTTCGTTTGGAGTATTTGGTTGGTACGTTCAGTTTATTTAAAATAAAATGCTCTAGTGAATACCCAGCATACCGGTATATAGTGTATAGACCAGGCGTGGTTAAAATCTGCCCTACCTAGGTAATTGGATTGGCCAGCGGCGATGTACTGATTATCTTGAATTTTCAGTGTAAAATCAATTACATCAAAACTTACCGTCAAATGGCATAAATTTAACAAAGTTATTTTGCAATTAATTTCCAGAGCTTATTGCTTGGAAAATATGTTACATATACAATTTAAAATATATAAATAATACCTAATATTTGAGGATTTTTATAATCTATCAAGAATTTAGCACCTTCAATCTTTTATCACCTCAAAAATACAGAAAATTGGTGCAGTTTTCTGGTTCTAATAGAACTGGAAGGTCAATTTTTGCCAAAATATATTTTTGTAATTTTTATAGGAATGCAAGCTCCATGTGTTTATTTGGTAGATGAAAATTACACAGCTAAAAAAAATAAAAATAAATAACTTTTTTGAAGATCATTGTATTTATATGTATTTTGAAGTGCTGAATTTGAATTTGACGTCAAAATGGTACCTTATCCGACTTCAAATTTGGATTCAGCGCCTCAAAATACATAAAAATACAATGGTCTCCGAAAACGTTAATAACTTTTTTTCTGTTGCTGTGTTATTAAATAAAAACTATCCAACATTTAATGTATTTAAAGTATTTTCTCAGCCCAAGTTTTAAGGCGCATTTCAAATTGAACTAAGAGACATATATTTATTTTGTTTTATATGCCAGTGAATGTCAGCGCGTCTGGAGACATCCACAACATGATAGTGTAATTTTATTAATATTATAACTGCAATTGTATATCATTTTAATTTTAATTTTGTATTAGAAATTATTAGTTATAAATATTTTTTTAATACGTGGGAGACCTATATAATTATTGAATGTAATTTGTTAGTTTGATTACATCAAAAACATTTATATTTTTACATGAATCTGTCGCAAATAAATTAAATCAATGTTATTCAACACCTAGCCCAAACCCCTGATCCTAAAAACGTAAAATTTGAGGAATGTCTTCGTTTTATGACGTAAGCACTCACTAAGAAGGGATTTACCGAAATTTAATCCCTAAGGGAAGTACAAAGGGTGTAAACCTTTATTTTTATTTTGAACGTTTGTTTGCAAAACTGCTATATTAAATATAATGGTGAATTTCAAGCAAAATACTCGTGTATCGCGATTTTTCAAGTTCAATAAGGGTACAAAAAATTAGTAAAAATGGTATTAGATTTTATAAATTTTATAAATGTTCATAAAAACGAATAAAATACGGACGAAGTTGTAGGCGGGTCGCTATAGTTTAAAAAATAAAAATAAAACAAATTAATTAATTTTCTTTATACTGAGAAAGTACTAATCATTTAGAGTTTCATGTAATGAACCTACTATATTTGTTCCTTAAAGGTTTCTTGATTCACATTACCGTTAAAGGCACTGTCACGGAGTGTTGTATGTATGTTATTATCATTAGAGAAATGTTGATTTATGGGTATGTATAAACACGTACCCCCGATCGTTACAGAAAGTGTGTGTTTGTTTTACAAATGTGGATATAGATTCGCTTACAAATTAATTGGTTAGAGACATCACAATTAGTGAACTGTTACTCCAGTTACTATAATATGTTACAGAATATACGATAATACAAAGTTAAATATTTGTATGATATAAAAATACATATAAATTGATATTACCTGAAATGTAAACAATACTTTGATTTAAATTAAAAAATGTACATACATTCACACGCAGTTTCATCTGTACTTTGTTTATTTAAAACTGAAAACATATTTATTTTTATCTATTTTTTTTTATAAAATATCAATTGTAATATTATCTTAATACGACATAATTCAATACCCTTCATTTCGTTTTATACATTTTTATTAGAAAGTATTAATTATAATTGTAATATTAAATATCAAAAAAGTTTGAATCGGGTATGGGGACCATTTTGAAGACTATTATATGAAATGAAGTTCATTTTCATATTTAAATAATATACCTAAATGCATATGAGTATTTGAAAACAACTATGTAGATTTACATGTAGGAAATTACAAAGGGACCACATTTGGCCTAGGCTAGCGCCAATGTTGGCCAACACTAGGCCAAGATACAAATGATAACTTTGTTCAAGACTCGACCAAGGCTTGTCGTACCAAGGGTGGCCCAGAGTTGACCTAATCTTAGGTAAAGAATAGGTGACCTGAAGCTCGGTATCTGTAGGTTGGCCCAATCTTGGTTAAAGAATAAGTGACCGAAGGCCGGTATCTGAAGGTTGGTCAAGACTGGGACCAATATCTAAAAGTAACACTTGGTAGCCCAATATTGGGCCAAGTTTGGGCTCAACGTCAAGGCTGGCATTTCCTACATGAGTTGCAGAAGGATGTTCTATTTATAATACATAAATTTGATCACATGCGAAATTTTAGGGTCTTAAGCTTTCTAAGAGCGAAAGTCTCATTAAAATCGGTTTAGTAATTTCGTACCAAATATATACTGTCTGTAAAACATATAGATAAAAAATATTTACTTTGTACAGACAGAGTCTGTTTTATATATGTATTAGTGTACATAGTATAAAACAAAGTCCCTCGAGTCTGTCTGTCTGTGCACGATTTTCTCAGTAGCTACTGAACGGAGTTTATTCCGGTTTTCACTAATGGATATAGAGTGTTTCACGAGGAATGTTTAGGTGTATAATTTATAGATATTTTGTGTAAATTTCATGAAGTCGAAAAAAAAACAATCGTCGGAGAGGTATCTTCGCGTGCGCTGCGTAAATAGTTATAGATAAGTGAAAACAATGTTCATAGGTTTATTACAGATTAAATTTATATCCCCGGATAACACCAAGTCCAATGCGCTTGTATACTTATATTATAGATATATCAGATAAACATAAATATAAATTTATTATTTTAGTTATTTGTTATTTTAGATAACGATTTTTTTTAATTTATCGAATTTCAATATTATGCACGCAGCAAAAAAAAACAATAGCACAATTTAAGTATTTTAACAGAAACAATGTAAACCATTTCAAAAATATAAAATAACGAAATCTATTTGTAAATAAACACACGTATTACAATGTACATGGAATAGACAATATTTTTCAATTGATAAAAAATCAATGTCCATTCATTCAATATCAAACCACGAGCCTGATTAAAAATGGGAATTAAATGGTTTGGTTTTCAGGACTATTTCAAAAACATGTTCACTGTTGCAAATCATTGATTTTCTGTCGTCTCTAAAAAATTTATTTGTTTGCATATAGGAGATGATTTATACTACGTTCAAACTGATGTAGCCAAGGTTTCCTTTAGTTTAGAGAATATTTTTATTTGAATTAGAAGTAGAAGAATACAATATTCATTTGTGAATATATACGTATGCATATCTGTATAATATAATCATACAAATTATACAAATAAAGTTAAGTAATACATAACAGAAAAAATATTGGACTGATATTGAACTTTTTATAAAATGTATATGTACAAATGTAGAATACTTCAATAACGAAATTTAAATTGTTTTCAAGATTTATATGTCTAAAATAACAACGATTTCGGATGAATTACATACAAACATGTATATACAACATATATATACTATAAGTACGTATATATAAGTACATATCTACATGTTATCTTCTTATTTTTTAGTATTAGTAGATTTATCTGTTTTTGTTTTTATATTGATTAATATTAATAATCCTAGTTGAAATATATGTAAAAAAACACGGATAATTTTTTGTTAGAACTTTAATATTTTTGATAAATATGGGAACCACTGCGTTATGCACTTGTTTATGTTAATTTTTATTTGGTCGCTTGTACCATTTAGTAGCATTGAAAACAATAATCATAAAAATCAATTCTTTCTTCGGTACTTAACTTTTTTATCCATGAAAAATATGAAGAATAGGCGATTTTAAGGTACTTCAAATAATTTATCATGTAACAATAAAAAACAAAACCCACCTGTGTAGACCTTTCATTCCAACAATAAACTTCACAAATAGTCTTTTATTATTCACAAACAAACTAAAAGTTTATGAAGAAAAAGATTCCGAACAATTACTTTTTTATGTAAAGAAATAAAGAAAAAGGGAAAAATTCAACATTTCCCATCAATCTCATGTCATGGAAAATAAATGTCTCCCTAAAATAAATCATAATCTTATTGTGTGATTACACGCTATCATAAAATACGTTGTTTATTATTTGAAATAGAAATATCCACAGTGAGTTGTAAAGTCTGATAATATTTCGCGTGTTTTTGAAATTTGTAATCTATCGAATGTAATATGTTTGATATTGTTTTTCAGTGGCCTCTTTAAAAAAAATTGCGAGATTTAAATTATTATTGATCTTGTACTAATATATCGAATACCCCAGAAAACTTTTCATCTATGGGGATCACACACGCTTAAGAGATACAGATTTGGTTGAATGAGGTTAATTATTTGTAAGGATGAGGTGAGTATTACTACATTATTTTATTTTACTTCATATTGTTTTGGCGGTACATCCAAAAAATTAAAAATTACGATTTTTTTTAAATGGCTATATCTTTGTTGTTCAAGGTATTTTGTCTCTAGAAAAAAGCTAAACTAACGCTATCTGCGAGGTATGAATTTACTCGGGATTTATATATAAACCATACGGTCATTTATATAAACCATACTCGAGGCATATTTTTATGTAGAATTCAATGATATTTTTAGAATATTTGTATCACATTTCAAGTTACAAGCCCTAAATTCAGTTTTTCAAATGGGGCTCAAAGTTGGTTATGCATATTTGAACGTTTTTTTTTAACTCTACTTTATAATGATATTGTAATACTTAATTCAATGGATTCAATATACATATATTTCACTTATTATCAGTTCTGAGTTTTCTGACAATTTTTTTTCCTTCTAGAACAACGTCACTGTTATTCATTTTTATGTATTCATCGAATATGATAAAAAATAGAATCTGTATATAAAAGCTATTTTTGGATATTTATTTTTCTGAATATATTTCCTTGAAACACTAAATTTCAAATTGGATACTGTATTTACAAACAAGGTATTTGTATTTGTGTTTATAGGTATTTGCAATTTTCAATAATAAACATGAAATCTGTTTACTACAACACAATCTTACTAACTACAACAATCTAAATCAAATAATTTATTCAGAATTGCTGATAAAACATTATATTTCTGTATAATAGGTCTGTATTAGTTATATATATTTGAGCTTTACATGAAAATGTAAAATTGAAATTTTTTATTTCATACGTTTACCTATTTTATAAAATACGTAAACATAATCGTATTTGATTGAATAATTTAAACAAGTATTCGTAAATTATCTTATTGTTAGTCTATATCAGCGGTTCGCAAACAGTGGTAAGTGGAATAAGACTTAGTAGTATAGTAATAATAAATTAATACATTTTTTAATAGTTAATAAAATATGCGAAATACGCATGAAGTTAACTACAGAACTGAGCATTATAAATTTTAATATATTTATGAATTGTTTTATTTCTATGTTAGTACATGATCAATTCAACTCAGTAGTTTTCTATTTTTATCAATTTATTAAAAATTAAATAACAATTTTTTATAACAATCGTTACATATGTAATTTTACCTGTAATACAAAAAACTATATTTACCTGTGCTGTCTTGGTATGCGTATTTTATAAAATTTTCATTAATAAAACAAAAATCGGCTGCGAACAATGTTAATCGAACAAAAAAGAATGAAACAATTGAGTCGGTACTCCCTATGTAAACCTTTATACACAAATGTTACAGACAGACATCAGAAATGTTTATTCTAGTATGTATGTATTTATATAATTTTAGATACATCAGCATTTATCTTTGATAATAAAACAGTAGCTGTTTAAGTTAGAATCAAGTCGTGTGACGTTACATAGGTATTACTAATAATAAGAAAATATATCTACAGTATGAAAGTTAGGTTAAATTAGATTGCAACATTTGTATATAATTCAGAGGTACGATCATGAATAATAATATACAAATGTTGTACCTTAGGCGGTATACCCAAAAATCTGAAAATTCGGATAATTCTTTAAATGGCTATAACTTTTTTGTCAAAGAAGATAGGCAGTTTTTACGAATTTAGAATATTTTCCTTTTTTTTAAAGTCAATGCCTATGTCGTGAGACCTCCAGCTAGTGCCTGTTCATAAATTCAGCTCTGGTTGCCAATATAGAGGTTCACCGAGAGAATACAGACTAAATTATCTATAAAGGTAGCATACTATACTCTATTTCATTTAAGAATGCAGTGGTTGCCGGGGTTTTGATGGTACGAATCGTGCATTTTACCGTCAAAAACCACAGCAACTACTGCATTCTTAAATGAAATAGAGTATAGTTATAGATACCTGGGTACCTAGTTTACTTAAGAATGAAATCATAATTAATTAATTATTGTAAGTATGTGTTTTGTATTTATAATTTGATTATTGAAAGTTTTAAGCAAACATAAGTACCTACATATAATTTTATAAATATTTTTACATGGTAAAGTGTTATACGTTCTATTACAATTTTATAAAATCAAAAATATAGTTTTATTTGTCTTTTGAAAAATAAAAATGCTAGCAAATATAGCTTAAATCACTAAAATTTTACTGCGTAACGAATTGAAAGTACGTATACGCATGTTTTATGCTATAAAAATAAATTTGATAATGTAAGCACCGAAAACATTTTCTTGAAAATACTGTGTCGATATTCATTTATAAAATGTAGAACATTCCAAGTGATTTGTTTTTGTGTCTCTGGAGAAATTCTGGTTCCTTTTTACACAACAGTGTTTGACATTTAAGAACAAAACACACGTGACGTATGAAATAAATTTATCAAATAATAGAAAACGACTTATTTCAAATTATATCCAATTTGAAAATGATTTAATTATAGAATTCATCAATGATAAATTAAATGTCATGAACAAGCTAATTTAGTTAGTGAAATACCATATAGAAATAGCAGAAAAATATTTATTTGATATGTTAGTAAAAAAAATATAATATGCCTGACTTTTTTAGTTCAGGCATGGCTCGAGAAATTCTAAAATAAATACTAAAATAAACAATTGAAATATATATAATTAGTTTTAACTATATAAAAGTGTCCAACTATAGAAAAAAAAAATAAAAAAATTGAAATAGACAACATACCTCTGGCTTGATTTTTTTTTTACTAAAAATCGATAACATATATCAATACTAAAAGTATATATTCTGTAATTATCACAATGGTTTTTAAAGAAAATGAATGAAAACTATTTTTGGGCATAAACTAAGGGATGAAATTATAAATCATTCATGAATAATTTTCGGATAAATATCCATATAACATTTTTGCTTAGAATATCTTCCACGATCCACTTTTAAAGTTTTGATTTACTCTGTGTATAAAACTTAAATATGAGTATGTAACGAAAATCTTAACTTTAATTAGAGGTAATTTTAATGTAAGTCAAATATTTTTTTAATCTTTTGAATGGGATATTTAAAATATTATTGTTGATTTCGAGCGATGAAAGCTCTTATACCTCCTTTGGTGTCAGTCTATCATGTTTATTTTTAAGTATTAAAAAAAAAGATTTTAATATGAACAAATCTATTAGAGAATCAATTTTACATATGTATAAAAAAATATTAAATGATATATTTGTTAGTGAAAGAGCATTTTATACATTTGAAATTACATTTGTTATCGATTTCAATGCAATTGTAGAATGAGAATGTATAGGTATATGGTACAGAATATTAATTAAATAATACAGTATTTTACATTATGATATGAATTATATAATTACAACAATAATATTATTTTCGATATGATAGTTACCACATGTTACATACATTTATCAAATATACAAATTACCCTTTTTAATTAATATGAATATAAAAAAAAACTTTTCACATATTTGTTTTTTCTAAAAATAATGTCATGTAAATTAGTAATAGGTAGATAATAGTGTATGTAACATAATTTTGCTAGAAATGCTTAAAAGTTTATTCATATAATATGTTAACAAATACAAAATAAAGTTTATTTGTTTACAATAACTTATTTATTTATGTAGTTATTAAACCATCAATAGCAAGAAATAATACACAAAAATCGTGTATACATATGTTGTTTTTGTTTGTTTCTAACAAATTTAATTTAATAATACAAACAAGATAAAACGACGATATATAAAAAAGGAACAATATTACACGAAATAAATACATTAATTTATTTATTTACATATCGCCAAATGCCCTTTCTATAAAATATATACGAGAAAGAAAAACAGTAAGTAAAGGGGGTTAAGGACAGCGAAGGGATATGGACAATCGGTCTGAGGTTTAAACAGAGGTTTCTAACATTTTTTGTATAATTATTCTAAAATAAGAGCACATATTAGCTGTCTAGAAGTCAGAAATATTATTAAGTATTTGAAGTTAAGTTTCTCGATTATTTCGGTGAAAACGAGGTCAATTCTAATTGAAAACAGTAGGCTTTTGATACTTTTCCTGCCTCATTGTCTTATTTAAAAATTATTTTCTCCAATACATATAATTTCCCTGTACATTGTAAATAATATATTATTTGAGTCTATAATTTATTTTAAAGGTAATATAATAAATTTTTATAATTTTTAGAACTATTGTCTGCCTGTCTATTTGTTTATTCCAACTAAACACGAGAAAATTTCAATTGATTTTGATGGGATTTATACTATTTAAAAGCCTAATATCTCAGAATTAGTTCAGGACATATAATAATATATACTAAAAATTAGAACAGGGCTGTATTTTGTAAAATTTAAAATTAATATTTTTTTAATAAACATGTGTGTATCAAAATGAAAACAAATGATTTCTAAATAAAAATAGGCAAAGTTGAGAGGAATTTCTAGTAAAAATATAATCATTCTCAACATATTTTAAATTTGTCTACCACTGGTTTTCACACATAATAGGTACTATAACACTTTGTAGGTGTAATAGAAAAATATACGCTTCCGTTCATAATACCTGTGAAATTTATAAAATCAAGCACTCGGAAAGAGAGCGAGCGAGCGAGAGGAGAGTAGATGGGATTTGCTGACTAAAGTGGCCGACATTATATTTTAATCCGTAGTTTAAGTCCCGGGCAGGTTCTCTAAAGCTGATCCGGGTCTAATCGGTCGACACCTGCTACGCGAGACAACGCGACGAGCTCGCGTGTTTCTGCGAGTATTTGTGCGAGGGGGGGGGAGGTTGAATGCAAAACAGGAACTCGTGTGTGGAGGGTGTTATGACTTTCGTCAAAATTATACAACGCAAATAAAAAAAGTCGGAAAACGACTCACTTATATTATTACAAAGCTATTTAAATTTTTAAATATGTTAATACTACTTTTCACGCAGTTTGACCTACGTTATATGAACTCTTAAACTATAAGTTGTAGGTATTGTGATTTATTGCTGTTCTTCAATTATTGTTTAGGCCAGCGGTTCTTAAACTTATGTCGTCTAGGGACCCTTTTTTGAAGTTATTTTTCAGGGACTCCCTCCTGACAGAAAAAAAGTTGTTAGATACTAAATAATCATTGGTAAATAAAAATGTAAAAGTACTTTAATTTATGCCAAATATGTTTCACGGACCCCTAGCAAAAGTTCAGTTGGGGTGCCTAGATTCTAGTTTAATAACCGCTGGTCTAGACTACTGTTTAATTTGCTTTTCTAAGGTTTTTGTAAAATTGTTAATAAATAAACTTAACTAAAGTTGGAAATATAAATAAAAATCATAAAAACGTCTGTAGCGCTTATCTATAAAAATATATAATGCTAGCTTATACAGTTTTTTATTTTTTTTATTTTAATTTTGTCTATCGAACTGTTCGTTCATTTAGACAGCTGTTTTATGTTCTGTTTTAGTTTATTTTTATGTTATTTTATTTTAGTTTTTGTTAATTGTTTGATTTTAGTTATTTGGTTATTTGTTTATTTGCTTGTTTATTTACTTGTTTATTTATTTATTTTTCAAATATTTATTTATTATTTTTTTTTATTTTTATTTTTTTTTATATTATTGTTGTGATTTTTTATTTTTAATTATTATTGCTTATTCTACCTATGCTACCCTATACACATAGACAGGGACACATAGAAGGAATGGGATTAGCTTTGGGCCAATCAAAGCATTTGGGTTTACACGAACATGACGGCCAGGTTCATGGGTTTTCTGCTGGGTTTCACACATTAGGATGTCTATCCGAATCTCTTTAACGACGATGTGATTTTAGAGTGTCAACTCGTTTTCTTTTAAGAAATTTGCCAGCACTCGTATGTTTTTGATTTTATGGAAGATGGTGTTTATGTTGGCAGGGAGTTCCGTGTTGTTTTTCATGAATCCTTTCATCATGTCTGCCCTCGATTTATCATATTTTGCACAATTAAATATGATATGATTCAAATCCCCTATAGTACTGTTATCACAGTCACAGTAGGGGGTGTCTTTACATCCAATGCGATTTAAATGGGCCGGAGAACAGCAGTGATTGAATCTAATTCGACTGATGGTCGAAATCCATTTTTTTTCCATTTTGACTAATTTGAACCATGGTTTCGATTGTAATTCAGGTTGTTTACTATAATAATGCGTCCCCTTAGACTTACTTGACAGATAGTATGCTTCTTGCCATTTCATTTTGTTTCTTTTTTCTATTGCGCCTTTTAGGTCTGATGCTGGTAATTTTGTGTTTAGTTTATTTCCCTCTGTTGAGGCGTCTTTGGCAAGTTGGTCTACATGTTGATTGTAAACATTGTTTACATGACCTTTTGTCCAAACGAAAATTATAGCTTGATTTTTCTTAGTGCACTCATTAATAATATTTAGAATGTCTAGGACGACATTGTTTAAAGTGTGTTTGTGCGGGCTTTTTAGTTTTTCAAGTATGCTTCTTGAGTCGGATATGATCAATATTTGTGAGGATGTTCTTTCTCTGGCCTCTAATAATGCTTCCCTGATTGCTATTGCTTCAGCGGTATAAATGGAAGTTTCTGACGAAAGATTAAAAAGTGAAGATAGATTTAATTGGGGAATATAAAATGCGCATCCACACAAGTTGGGACTTTGTGACTTAGATCCATCGGTGTATACTAGTAGCTCATTTGGCCATCTCGTTTGAATTTCTTCCAAAAAAATTGCGTAATTGATGTCCTCTGTGTAATTTCTGGGATATAAATTCAAATGTACCTCTATTTCTTGGTAAAATATTTCGAGGTTGTAATCGTATATTGGGTAATTCTTGTAACTCGCTAGGTTTGTCAGCTTATACAGTTTTATAATTAGTTAAAAAAACATTCTTCTTTTAATTTTGGGTCGATGTCGATTTATAATCCATATGCCAAAATTATAAGGCATGTTGAAAATAACGCAGGTAGATACATTTGCAATTTGAAAAACTATTTGACACCCTACATACTTCAATAGAGATTGTAAATTGAACCTTTTGTAACTAACTATAAAAATTAATATTTCATCAGATAGGGTTTAGCCGTTTTAAATCATAGTCATGTTCTAGTTAAATATTTTATTTAATGGTAAATAATTATGATAATAGTAATTCCTGCACAAATGGCTTACGAAACATCGCTAAAGAGATATAAATAATTAATTGTATAAGATTATACGAATACACTTTAAGCTAATAACACTAGCCGCTGAATTTATGTCTAAAAACTTAATAGCTGTGTTGCTGTTAAAATTATTATCTATTATACTCATATGTATAACATAGTATATTATATGCATTATTATACAAATGAAGTTGGTTAATTATTTAAAATTTATTTATAAATTAATAATGAAACGAAAATATGTATATTCAATATTCATATAATTGTAATATTAAAATATTAATTTAACTATAATTGTATTCAAATATAATAGTGTCTAGTACAAACAAAATTTAACGTAGTTATATATGTGATCTACTTTGTAATAAGTTTTAAAGGAAAGTTAATTAATAAATACCTGTAACGGTTGGATAATTATATAGGCATATTGTATAGGTATTTGATCTAAAATTATTATTAGATTTAAAACTTTCCCTGGGATTCTTTATAAACATAAAAATAAGTTACAAATAGTAAACAAATTGGAGAAAAAAGTATGCCTTAAATTTTTACAGCTGTATTTATTATTAATTTTTTTGATAACAATTGTCGATTTCTAGATAAGACGAAATTTCAATCTAACAAGACAATAAACTAAAAATATACATATTTACACGTTTGCTGTAATATTAATAGGATTGTTAATATTTGTACATATCAGTAGCGGTGCGCGAGCTGTATTCAGGTGAGGCCATGCGAATTGCTATCATAGAAAGAACACATTCAGATTTTGTCGTGTCTTCCGAAAGGGTAATTCTCTGCGCTACGGAATATGTCGAACGTGTCTGATTTAAATATAAACCGTCACTGGACTCACATGAATATAGCTCGCGCACCGCCACTGGTACATATGTGTCTGAAATATTACGATTTTTCTTTGTACCGTAGTTAAATTCTACACCCTATATCCTATGTATGTATTATAAATTAAATATCAGAGTTTTTAGGGAAGAATCCAATACATATTCCCAGATTCTTCTCACAGTTACTTTCAGAAATATGGGTAACGGACAAAATATTTTTACAACTTTTTTGAAAATCTGTTAAACGAAGATTTTAATAACAACAAAAAAGTATATATTAAAAATCTTTAAATTGTTAGCTTTCATTTGATACCCTACTCGCCGGGATTGAATTTTTTTTTGATAACCCATTTGTTCCCCCAAAGAGTTTTAAGTCAGATCAATTTTTTGTCCATCATTTACTATAATTATACCAAATTTCAGCTTTTTAGGTTAAACGGTTCAGTAACTAGAACGCTGTAACAGACATACAGACACAATGTTGATTCCATTTCGATTCGAAACAATAAAAATCTATAAAAAGTGATAATTCGTAAAATGTTTACCAACCCCTAATGCAAAGTAATGTTATGATGACATATTCCACCTAACTGCTAGTAATGTACATATCTAAATATAAACTATATTTGAACCCGACCTCCATCTCAGTAGTTCATTACTATAACAGTGAATATTTTAATCATTTATTAATGTTCATTTAAATATTAAGACACGGGACCTCCGTCTGTTTATCCAGAAGTACTTAAACAATGTTCTATTTCATTTCAAATTATTATATTATTGTATGTAGGCCCATAAGTATAATGTATATATAGCAGTATAAATTTAGTATTTTTCGAACCATTATTTACTTGTTATAATATATTTTTTTTGTTTAAGAATATTATGAGTATAATTTTTGGATTATAGAACTTAATCAAGTTTATTATAAGAACTGAAAAATTATTTCAATTGAATGTTATTTTTATTTTATTTTTTAACATATTTCGTAGTAAATAAATATCTGTGCTCATCACAAGATTTTTTGCTATATACATACATACATACAGAAATGGATATTATAAAAAATTCAAAAATTGACAAAAGTAAATATATGATATGTATATCTCCAGTAGTATAAAGGACCTTGAATTTTAAATTTCATATATGATGGTTTCACCGTTTTGTATGTAAACGTATAGTTTCCACAGATCGACAGACAGACAGGCACACATATGTACGTCATTGATATAATGGTAGGACCCTGCAATTTCATTGGATTTTTTCCGTGATGACTTAATATTATTATATTATAGTAGGTATAAAAAAATTATAAGATAAGAAAATGCATTTGTGTAGTAAAATTTTTAATTTAAAAATATGTATCTATGTATTTATAATTGTAATCTAAGCAATACATGTAGGTATAATATAAATTTTATATCATGCAAGTATTACAGTATTATTATTTCATGAACATATGCATTACTTACAATAAAACTGTGGTACAAATAATGTAAATGGTCAATTTCATTATCGTAAA
The DNA here is from genome assembly GCA_961205875.1 of Sialis fuliginosa. Lineage (NCBI taxonomy): Eukaryota > Metazoa > Arthropoda > Insecta > Megaloptera > Sialidae > Sialis > Sialis fuliginosa. Next base: position 18,596,331 of record OY540812.1, read on the forward strand.
ACAAATTTATTGAATCAATAAAACAAATAAAATTGCATCGAACCTGAAGAATTCACTGAAATCATCACATAAATTGAGGTTGTTATGTCGATCTAATAAATTTGTTTCCCGCAAATGAAATTGATGGGCGGTAAAGAAAAATTATATCAATAAACTTGAAATGTTGGTTTTTTATTTTTACATTAAATAGATGATTTGACTTTTGTTTGGTACTACGAAGCTTAAAAATTAATTTACTAGATATATCGAATATGTAACACATGATTATTTATTGTTACTTAAAAGTAACTACTATAATATACATAAATAGTATATAATATGTATATAAATAAATTCACATCACAATCTGTAGGATTTGTATGTAAAATATTAATATTATGGACTTTTTGAGTCTCCGTGTCGTTCAATAGGCAATATAATTCATTTTGATACTTTTTATTCGAATTTTTTATTTCGAACTAATTTGAAAATCTACTAAATCATTTTCGATGAATCATTCACCTGAGACCCTGAATTTAGTTTAGGGTAAATATCATACCACTACTCTATCAAGGTATTCGGCAGTAATATTTAACACGTATTGTATGTACTAATGGGATTTTCATGATTAATAAATATCAATTAAATAAAACAAACAAAACAGTACCGTTGGCGGATAGCGTAGTGGAAAGTTCAGAGCCGCTGGTTGCGTCGGTATTCACCGATATTGAAAAAAGTTAGGGCAAAAGTTAGTATAATATAAATTATTTAATAGTTATACATTTTCAATTTTACTCAAAATTTAAAAATAGTATATATTATATTTAAAATAATATTTTTAATTTTTTTTTCATATTAGATCATTATCACTAATTAAATAATTTACATGCAATTTTTGGAAAGTTTCGTTAAAATACTTTTGACGTGCAGTGTAATAGTAAGATAAATTTCAAAGCAATTTGAGGAAAAGGAAGGATGTGAAGGGATAGAGAGAATTATATACTTACAATTAGTATAAAAATATGAAATCATTCAACTTCATCAAGCAAACATTGACTTTATTGAAAAATCGATATGTCCATAACGGGGTAATTTTCTAATAATAGTAGCATAACATTTATTAGGCTGATGGTCTTGCTGATGAATCATTAAACAAATATAACTTTTTTTTATAACTGGCCATTCAACAAGTGTTTGTGTCTGATGATCTTTGCGTGCCTCCAACTGTTTTGCTGTGATTAAAAATGTATAAGTTAGTTCATTTTTCATTTATGAAAAAAAATGTACCTTTTTTTGTTACGAAGATGAGCAGGCAGTTTGTGATACTTTAATTTAAATAATAGAGGTTTTAACCATAGTGTAATTAAGCGGGTTATTTTTTATTTAAATGAAGAATAATAATTACTGTAATTGAAGCTTTTTTCCAGTATCAAATTTTGCTTCCTCGCTATATCGAAGATACGAGAAACTTTGTGATCGTTTTAAAATGAGAAAAAAAATGTTCTCCGGTTTCAAAATTTTAACTTGATCTTTCTGTTTTAGGTCAAGATACTTTTTGTTCCGTGTATGTCTGTCTGTCCCCTGAACCCTTGTCACACGTATAACTCATGAACTACTGAATTGATATTAATGAAATTTGGTTGGTTGGTTGGGTCTAGCTTGAAGACGGTCCCATTTCAAAATTATCAAAATATTTATTTTATAGACACATGTTACGTGAAAATTTTATAGAATCTTTTTTGTAGAGCATTCAATTTCCTATAGTATAGGTCTCACACAACGTTTGTTGTAAAATATTCCCTTACAAAGATTTATCTCATTTTGACGTTTTAAATGTTATTTTAACGTTTGAATAACAGAAAAATTTAGATTTGGATTGAAATTGTTAAAAAATTAAAAATATATTGTAAACTAATCAGGTGCGTCTTAAGAAAAATTTCGAACTAATATTTTTTAGTAAAATTGTATAAAAATTAAATGGTTAACTAATGTCAGGCAATTTATCTGAATACTTTTTCGGCTTTTATTTAAATTGTTCAATAATTAACTACCTTTGGTGAATTTAGCACGAGGAAGCACTGTGCATTTACTTGGCAGTAGTTTTTACTTATTTTTCTGTATTTATATTTTAGAGTTTTATTTTTGAGGGCCGAAATAAATATTCTATTACAACTTGTGACCAGTTAAATGTTTTTATTTGATAATTATCCTCCACAATATCGATTTAGCTCGTAATCTCAAAAATGAATAGAATGAAACTAAATTTTGACAAATATTTAATTTCAATTGGTGTAGGTATCCAAAAAAATATGAGTGATAAGAGTTTAATTTAAAAAAAATTTGATCGAAAAAAAAGTTCCAAAAAAACTGTTTACTTATGCTACTCAACAACTCTGGATCTTGACTTCTGGGTGTAAGCCGTGTTCATGTGGTCGTGTTATCGGCCAATGTTTCGTCACACATTGTAGTGGACATCTCAGGAAGAGCAGTAGAGCCATGAAGATGTCCATTGCAATAAAAAAAAATCGACGCGGCTTACACCCAGAAGCCAAAATCCATATCAAGATCACCGTGGAAGCCTCAAGAGTTGTATTGGACAATTATATTTAAAGTGATTTGTTAATTTTTAATTATTAATCAGAATATCGTCGTTAGTCAGACTAATTACCAAATTACCCAGGTTTTTGTCTACACCTTATAAGGTGGATTCTTCTTGGTAAATGTAAGTCTAAATGTATATTATCCATAATAATAATAAAATGAAAATATTGTAACATACATGTTTCTCTATTCATTTTATCGAATACTAAAAAAACAACATCAATTTTACCTTAACATTTTATATTATTTTATATTTTTTTTATATTTATTTATAATTTTTTTACAAATTCCATTTTGTATAGAAAGAATATCACACTATTGCCAACTCAATTTTGATTTCATACCGATATCAAATAAAAGGCATATATTTATTTTCAATATTATATAATAAAAACACTCTTTTCTTATACAAACAAATATTAAAGAACATATGTTCAACGTCGCAAATAAAAGAAAAAAGAAAACAAAGTAATAGTAAGATGTTTGGATGTATATTACGTTATAAAAGAAAACTATTTAGAATACATAGTATATAGTTTGCATTAAGTTTACAAACATAGAGTATTTGTGGTATTCTGGAAACAAAAGTTTAATAAAACAAATATTTAGAGAATTTATTATTGCATTTTCTTAATAAGCATGTTTATTTTTAAACTTAAAAATTAGTTTTTTAACTTTATTTGAAAAATTGAGATTTAAAAATAAAATTGATCAAACTTTTACAAAATTATGAAATACATTTTTTTAAATTAAAATCAAAATCAAAAATGGTATATAATCTTCTACATTTTAAATGTATGTAAGTAGACTATGTTCATACAAAAAAGTTGGCATTTGTCACATAATTAAATAATTAAAAAAATACGAAAATAAAGATCTTTTAAATGCCAGTATTATAATTAAGTTTTTAGAGATTTTAAAAGCATATATTTTATTTACGTTTTATGTGAAATATGTTCATTATTAATACAATATTTTAAAAATTTTGGAAAGCTGCTGAAAAAATATAATATGAAAACAGGCACGTTTAGTTATGGACAATAAATTTCAATTTAAGTCTTAACAATTTCTAAAGGTGTGATAATACTCCAGCTTTGGATATATATTAAATTTAATCTTACAGTGGGTGTTAGTCTAGACTAGATAACGAGAAGCATGAATTTGGACTATCGATTTTAATAAACTTTATTTTTTGTACTTTATCTGAATAAAGCTATACATCAAGTATTATATACTACTATATATTACAAGCGCAAAATATTATTAACGCAAAAGGGGATCTAGTTAAGAATAAAATCAGTTTTAAATAAAAGGCTGGACGAACAAGCTCAGCTGTTTTGAATTTATAATTAAATGTAAATATTGTTAAGCAGATTTTCTTTGAAATCCAGATTTTGAGGGAATTATCCATTTTGATCTTCCCTTATTACATTCTGACTATTTTCGCCTTGATGTCTATGTGTCTGTATGTCGGTCTGTAGACGCTGGTACTCAAATACCTTAAATAGTAGAAGGGTGAAATATTATATTTAAGATTAATTTTTGTCTGGGAAGAAAACGTCCTATTTTTGAAAATGATCTTTCAACCGGATACGGATGTTTACTGGTGTTTATTTTTGAATTATTTTTGAAGTAGTGCGAATTACAGAAAAATGGAAAAATTAAAAAATTGTAGTTAATATTCTTATCTATAATTTATGTTATATTCAGTTTAAAAAAAATGCCCCATGATAATCATTTTATTAGGTTAAATTAGCTTTATGTGCAGAGGCTAAGGGGTGGCGAAACCAAGACCAAAGGGACAGAAAAATGACTTTATTGGAGCACCAACTTATATTATTTTGTCTTTTTTAGAGGCGCAGTGAACCCTAGCTACGCCTCTGCTTATGTGGTTATTCTGACATGGTTACAACTCTTGAAATAACACTTAAAACGTTCTCTACAATATGTAACGAAAAGTCAAAATATTGCAGTTTACATTTATAAGCCAAGAATTACACCAAATTACCATTGGAATGTTAAAATCAAATAAAATAAATGTAGTGCTACAAACACAGCATTTCTGGCCATCCGTTAAAATGCTGTTTTAACATACAGCTAGTTTGCAAGTGTGATCTTGTGGAAGGCAGACTGCAGTTTAAATATATGTAATAAATTTTGTGTCACGAGCATGAAACTGGATTTCTTTCATTAATAAGTAAGAAAGTAACCACGTGAACGCTTCGATTTACACCGGCTTGCTGGAAAATATAAAAAGAAAAACGATCTATGTAATCTAAATTTGTTTCTATAGGTAATTGAAGTGAACATATTGATGAACTAAATCAGAAGCTACCTTAAGGAGGTTAAAAGGGTTATAGGAATACTAAAGTATTTTTTGGTAATTTTATTTTACTATTTTTGTTCTTTTAATTGGTAGTTATTATTCCTCTTTCACAAGATAATCTTGGGTTAGCCATTTAATTAAAATATTTAGAAAAGTTTTATTAACCCTCTGACGACGGTATACTGGTTCATATAAACTCCAGAATATTTTGTTTTTAACAAATGTATTTTTTTTTAAATATCCACCGCTGTAAATTTAAACCGTGTTCCAGTCTAGCGATTTGATCAAATTGAAGACTGTATAAATTATTAATAGAAAAATAATATTTAACTTTTTTCGATATTTGATTAATTAATATTTAATATTTTATTATTTAATTTGTTCAGTAAAAGCTCATATATATAAAAAAAAATATAAGCTCATATATCTGTCATTATTTTTTTGTATGTTAATAATAAATAAGCATTCTTTATAAATAATTCAAATTATAATAATTTTAAAAATTGGGAAAAATTCGTTTTTTTTTTTCAAATTAAAAGCTTTATTTTGGTATCCTCTCTAATATCTAAATTTCAAAAATTATTAATATGATTTTGTGTTTTTATAATTACTTTTTTCTATTATTTATTTATAAATAGTTATCTCTGTTAATTTTTTATATTTATACTTGGGAACAGATAGATTCAAATCTACCATGTCCGATTGAGATTAATTAGTTAACATTTTCACAAAATCTACCTGCAGATAGAAAATAAAATCCTGTAGTATTCGCTACATTACTTTTAGTAACCAGCACGAAGATAACCATGTGAATATTTTGACAAGCACTGTTTACAAACTTGATCTTATGGGAAGCAAAATGCAGTGTGCCGTGAAATTGTCAACCCGTTGTAAATCTCGTTGCTCCCGAGGTGGTAAATATTTTAATAATACAGTCAGCTGTGAGCGCCGGTTCTGAATTATTTAACAACCCAGAAAGGATCCTCACCCGTAACATTATTATATAATTACTTATGTAACGTAAAGCTTGTGAGTAAATAATATGGACCTACTCTTAAAATAGTTAATGTTTCATATGTATGCTGTTTGCGCTGAAGATCTAAGTTGTCGTGATAATTTTTAAGATCCAGACACTTTAATCTTTAACATATTTTACAGCAATATTAGACAATATTGTACTAGCCACACATCTTCCACGTGCGTATTGTGTTACCAACAATAACCCGTACGGTTATATACAAGCTGATTTCTAAATAGATTTCTAAAGAGAGAATTCTAAATAGATTTTATTCATTATCTTTTAGAGTCGATCCAGACTATCGTGCCAGTCCCGGTCCGGTCTCGCTCCAATCAAAATATAAATAAACAATAAACAATGAAAGCATCCACACTATAGGTATCGTGCCGGTCTCGCTCCAATCACACTCCAATACAGTATTTACTATACTGAATATATGACTGGAGCGAGACCGGACCGGGACCGGCACGATAGTGTGAATCGAACCTTATTGTTCACTTAAAAATTCGAACGCAGTTTAATATTCATAACATTAATAAGTGTTTTGATTTCAATACTCACTATTAGTTATTAAAACCAGAAATATATTTTTGAGTTTTAAATTTTTTTTACATATGATTATAAGATAAAAATTGCACAAAAAAGTACTTTGTCAATTTGTCATAAGAGAACCATGTACGAGAAATATTGATACAAAAGAAAGTACTAAAATTTTTAGTAATTTATCTACGGATTGTAAAAATGAGACAAAATAAGTTTATAAACTTGTTCTAAAAAGAATCATATAAATTCATCCTTAAAGGGTCGATTACATTGAGCGAGTTTACAAGCTAACAAGCCAGCTTGTTTACAAGCGAGCGAGTTAGATAGTAAGATAGTGATGATGACACACAAAACTTTCCACTCGCTCAGTAGCCAACTAGCTAGCGAGTAAACCACGTGTTGTGAATACATTTTGTAGACACTGAAACCAGGAATCACCGAGATACTCGCAACTAGTGAACTAGCTACTATGATGACACACGGCTAGTTTACAAGCTAACAAGCCTACAAGCCAGCGAGTAGCGAGTAAAGTAGCCCGGTTTTCAACTTTTGTAGCAGATTGTTTACAAGCGCAGCTTGTTAGCTAGTGAACATGATTACACTGAGCGAGTTTATAAGCAGCTTGTAAAAAAACTGGCTTGTAGCTTGTAAACTCGCTCAATGTAATCGACGCTTTACGAATAGCCAATTATAGATTCATACAGAATACCTTTTATGTAATTTTTATCATAATATGTATAATCTTTCACACTTATTAATACTAAACCGAATATAAAATTTCAGCTGTATCATAATGGGTCATGGGTTCTTAAGATATTAAATACAAACTAATTTTGGGCATTATACGAATAATTTCTGGACATAACCTAAATAAAAACTTTACTGTTAAGAATAAGTTTTTCAACCCGTTTTTAAAGTTTTGTACGCTGCGTGCTGATTCTGAATCATTCTGTACGTATATATTTTTTCATAGCCCGACTATACTTTGAAAATATATATTTCAATAAAACAGCTAAATATAGGTTAAAAGTATCAGTAATCTAACTGTCAAAACTAAAATCTACTAATTATTATAATAGGTATACCAATGAAGCTGAATTTGTCCCATTTAATTATGAATATCGTTATTTGGCAAATGTAAACAGGATTAGTAAGTTTTGTTTAATTGAAAAACTTCATCGATGTTTGTAAATAAATAGTATATGTATATTGTACAGATTATAAAATAAAATAAATAAATATTTTACAAAAAAAATTACGAAAATTATATATTACTCTAAATATGCAAATACATTTTTTATACTTCAAATAATCACATCCACAATTGAGAGATCACACAAAGCCAGTGCCATCCCTCTACATCTTAAACTGTTTACTTCATGCCAAAAAGAAATATAACTCAAAACATAACACATGTCGATCTACACAATTACAACACTAGAAATAATTTCAAAATTGTTTTAAGTACGTCTTCATAAGAAGAGTAAAACTCAGTTCAATCATGAGTACCAATCTCTGAAATTATACAATTGCATTCCTTTACATATCAAAGCATTACCTTATAAGAAATTCCAAAAATCTAATGTTTTATTTTATTTCATTTTTTTATTTTAATTGAATCTGTATTTTTGTCTTTTAATTACTTTTATAATAATTTTTGTAAATTTTCTTATGCATGACAATGTTGCAAATTTTATAATGTACCAAATTGCTTAGAAATAAATAAATAAATAAATATACATAATATGTATAATAAAGAAATGTTCATCTGTACTTATTATTAATCCTTAATAATATAAAGCTCAACGTCTGTCTGTCTGTCTGTCCGTTAGTGCGCTTATCACTCTAGAACCACTTATCCGATTTACGTGGTTTCTTTTTTAATTTATAGGTACATTCTTTAACCAGGTTATAGTCTATATTTTGTTACGTTAAGTAACAGAACAACTAAGCAGTGACGAGAATAGTAAATTAAGTCGGAAAAAATTTTGCCGTCGGCGTGCTATTTTGCAATAAACCGTTCAATATTAAACAAAATAATGTATTAAAGAATTGTGTAGAATCAAAATATCTACAATAAAGTCAGCAACACCATATGTCTAAGTTTTATATTTAAGCCACAATGACTGCTTTTATGTTACAATATTTTTTTTAAATATTAGAGTTTTGTTTACGTGGACTTATGACCTGCAAAACATTAATCCTTGTCGAAATAAATGATTTCATCGTCATAAGTACTTAATGTAGATATAATTTGTCCTTTACAGAATCCAATTTGATCTTTGGGTTTAGGAAATAACGTGAAATATAAATACAATAACATATTATTCGCGGCAATTCGCGCGAACTATGATGAAGTGTCGCGGGGAGAGGGAAGATTCAGCGCTCGGCCGGCAGTTTATTTTGTTTTCAATTATTAACTTTTAAATTTAAACAGAACAAAAATTATTTGTAATTTTTGTTCTGATTTGTTTTTTTAGGTACGTTACATTTTGATTAGTTATTATTACGATAAATTTTTTTTAAATCCTAAACAATAATTCCATAGTCCAAGCGGGCGAAGCCGCGCGGGCCCAGCTAGTATTATTATTAAGTACAAATGTACATTTCTTATTGTTTCTTTTAATGTTTCATAAATTTACATTTTCTATTACTTTACTATTGTACATTGTAGTAACGGTCATAGAAATGTTGCCAGGTATATAACTACCATTAGTCACTTTGTTGTGGTCCTTTGAGTTAGTGAGTGACCACAGTGAATTTTAATTTAAAATATGGCGAAGGTGCAGAAATTAACAACTATTAAAAAAACTTAAATATTGACTCTAATGAGGCAAAAACTAAGTTCGTGAACAATTGCTGCTCAGGTTGGGTGTAACAAAACATGTGTAAATAATTTTATTAAAAAATATAAAACGACTGGGACTGTTGAAAGGAAAAAAGGATCGGGTCCTTCGCGGAAAACAACAAAAGCAGAAGATAAACTTTTAAAACGTTTTTGTTTGAGGAATCGCTTCAAAACTGCTGTGGACATTAGAACAGAGTTTATTGAAGCCGGTGGAAGTGAAGTTAGTGTAGAGACAATTCGTCGTAGGCTTCGTGAAAGTGGTTTTATCGCAAGAAGACCAGCAAAAAAACCACTTTTAACTAAAAAAATGAAAAAACAGCGGTTAATATGGGCCAAAAAATATAAAAACTGGAGTGAAATCGACTGGCAGAAAGTTATATTTTCTGATGAGAGTAAATTTAACCTCTTCGGGTTGGACGGAATTCAGTACGTTCGACGTAGACCTGGAGAACGTCTTAAGGAAGAATGCCTAAAACCAACGGTTAAGCATCCTGCTGGCCAGATGATATGGGGATGATCATGGGATAGGTCGTATGGTGTTTGTAAATGGTAATATAAACGCTGAAAAATATATAAAAATTTTAGAGCAATATTTACTCCCTTCCATTGAAACGCTGTATCATGATATTTCTATGTGCATATTTCAAGACGACTCTGCACTATGTCATCGGGCAAAATCTGTGAGTATATTTTTTTTTCTATTCAAAATATTACTGTCAACAATATTAAAAGACAATACCTTACATTTATACTATCTTATCTTCCAGGTAAAATTATTTATATCTGAACACGGTATTTCTACCTTGGATTGGCCAGGTAATAGTCCTGATATGAACCCAATTGAAAACCTTTGGCATATAATGAATCAGAAAATTAATGAAAAGAAGCCAACAACTACTGACCAATTGAAGGCAGTGATTGAAAAGGTTTGGAATGAAGACCTAACAGAAGAGTATTTAAGGAAACTGATAAATTCAATGCCGGCCCGTATTAAAGCTGTCCTGAAGAATAAAGGCGGGACTACTAAATATTAATATCGGTTATTATGTTTTGTAAACAAAATAAAATATTATTATAGTAAAAAATTGTAAATTTATATGATTTTTTTGCAAAAATATATATTTTCAAATCGTATCAATATTTTAATCAATAACAACCTTAACGATTCTAGACACTTAATCCTTTTAATCCTTGTTATATCCAATGAATATTAAAAAAGTTTGTTTTATAAATACTATATACATGTTTTTTGCATGAAAATTCCCAAACACTAGGCGTATTAATAGAATTAATAGAATTTATTTGAAAATTTATAACTGGCAACATTTTCATGACCGTTACTGATACTTCAATTCAAGTACTCTTGTAAAAAATACCGTAATAATAAAATCAATATAAGTAAATATATAATAATAAGAACATTATTAACCACTTTATCAAAACTTGTTATGCACTGTGGATGAATAGATTGCGCTATCACTATTAAAGTAAAGTACTTTAATAGATCAATGTCGGTTTAAGTGTTCTTTATCATAGCTTCATACTAATAGGGCAATCAATAATATTGCTCTTTTTTAGTTCAGTATAATTACCAAGCGAGAATTTTTTGTGAAGAATGTTAGTACATTTTATTAATATTTAATAGGTGTAATTTGTTTTCTGGTAGAAAATTGTTTTATGTATTTAACAAAGAAACGTGTATTATTATTATTCTTTTAATATTGATTGTTAAATTGAAATGAATTTGATAAATTAGTTTTTATAAGTAAAACTAATGTTTTTGAATTACAAAAAATTAAAAAGGTTTTGCTTTACCTTACTCAACAATTAGGTTACGTTAGATGACATTACGTGCGCCCATTTGCCCCTCTCCCACGCAGACACTCATGATTATAATACAATTATCTGCTCTGCTTACTTTGCTCATCGATGTGTTTCCAAGTAGCGCTGGTCAATTTTATGTTCAGATATACAGATATTGTAACAAGCAAGATGAGCTAATCATAACACTCTTTCAAACAATTAGAAGCACTGATAAAAGCGTGATAAGGGATATATTTTTTTACGTACATGAAATATACTATAAAATAAAGTATCATGAAAAAATTTGAAATTTTAATTACACGTTTTGAGGGTTATGATACGCCCATCATCTAAATAAATTTTTGTGTTTCTTTTTATCGGTCAGTGAACGCTCTACAGGTAAAATGGTGAACCTCCTATTTATGCTGACTTCACTCAAACGGAAATGGATGTATACTTTTGTCAATTTAAAAAAAACAAAACTGAAATGGTTTGTAAAAGAAAAAATGTTTTAAATAAAAATCTTATTATCTGAAATTTATATTCTAACCATTTTGATAGTATTGCGTACTGTTTTAAAGTAATTCGTGTCTGTATAATAATGAATAAAAAAGTTTTACCGCGACAGTTTATTTTAATTTTTATCGATAAAATCAAAGATTAGGAAAGACTATGGATACATAACAACCAATGCTAGTCCGTATATGGAAGGGTTATCAAATTTTACGGCGGCCATCTTTTGTTAGTTGTCAAAATCGCATATTATCCCAGAGGCGTCAGTTGATTTATAATATTCAAATATGCTTTACATTACAGTTGAATTTAGTATGTATGAGAAATGATTGTTCCAAATAGACATTTCTCTATTAATCAGTTATCACTGAAATACTTTTAAAGACAATATAAAACATTTATTGTTATTTAATTTTATAATTCAAAACAATTGATATTTATTTTAAAATCTAAATGATACGCCAATGACTCGTTGAGCGATTTTTCGTGGAGCAATATGGTAACAACGCTAGGTAATGTGTTATTTGTCCTTTATCTTTCCTTGTCTACGAATAAAATAAATAGGTAATTGTTTCTCAATTACGAGTATTTTAGTTAATATTGTGTATAAAAAATAATTATTAACTAATAAAAACGGCAATTAATATTAGATTTCCTTTCTATCCCTCCAGTGCTCTCTTCATATATCTACCGTCACATCTATGGACTGCTGGATGTCGAACCAAGTGTACGACCTAATCTTCTCTTAATTAATTTTACTCACTTCCTAGAAATCCCGTCCTCTTCTTTCAACATTATCCCCACCCTTTTCATCTCTCATCGTTCACGCAATTTTCAATCCTCACCCTTACTCTTTAGAAAATAATTAAGGTCACCTCATATGGGAAACGTGTTAAATAATTAGTGATAATTGTTAAGGTTGGTGGTAGTGAATGCTATTCGACAGTTGGCAAACCTGCAAGCGATGTTTGTCATATTTTAAAACAATACATTCGGAAAAACAATCCGATTTGCTTTTTCCAAATCGTGAGAATTTAATTAATATTTTTTGCAGGTATATATTTTCGTGAAATGGATCTGTGAATTTTCTGTTTGTTTATTATATTTTTTCCGTAAACTTTTTTTGATAGAAATTGAAGCATAGCAAACTTTTGTGTAAATTTTAAATGGAAATAATTTATAAAAAAATAGATTTCGTTTTTGATACAAAAAAAAAATCAAAATAAAATATTAAAATACGTACCTACTGAAAAGTTTAAATTTTTCATGATTGCTACATATTATTTATTTATTTTCCTCTTTATATAAAAAAGTCACCCTTTTATAGAAAACCTGTCAAGAGTTTTCGTGATTCTTTTTACATCACGTTATTGTAGTTATGATCAAGTATGGTATCCGAACAGATGACTCGCGTGCCTGACACAGAGTGGCGCCACAATCGCTTAAACATATCGGCAATGACAACAGATATGTAACAGTGATATGCAAATACACACAATCATGTTATATAATAGGACGTATTTAGTAAACAGCGATGATGAATTGGGAAACGTTTAGATAAACGATAGACGGCCGTATTGTACAGTTGTATCATCATGGTATTCAATTTTCAAGAACACGTGGAGATAATCGTTATTCAGATCTTGAATAGTCAGAGGTGTATTTACAAAGGTTTGTTAATAATGTGAACATATTTACAGATTTCAAAGGAGTAAAATTTATTGGAAAATTTCTTAAATATTACTAAATAAAATAAACGAAATATAATTATGTGATGATCTTAGGTCATAATCTGATAATTACAAAATTATTTATTTTAACATTTCTCGAATGAATATAATTAGATCAAACGAAAAGTGTTTATCAGTAAAAAGCCAAAATGTCAGTTATCATGTTATCATTCTTATAAAATATTGGATTTAAATCAATAAAAATTGGATTTTAATTTATTAATTTCCATAGCATAGGGAGTTATTGTAATGGGCTCGAAAATCGAAGTCAAAAATGAATTAAGTGCTTAATTCATAAATCCAGTAATTTTAAAGATATGTTTGTTTAAAAATTATCATAAAAATTGGATTTTACTTTTTATGATAATGTTTAAACGAACATATCATTAAAAATACTGAATCAATGACGAATCAATTGGGATCTTTTTTGTAGAAAATTTAATTCTTTATAATATGCTACTGTGAGAAATTAAAATAAATAAAATTTTAACTTTTGATCCAAAGCTAAAATATTTTATAATAATATAATATTTTTAAAATTATAGGTAATAATATCAAAAATTATTTTTATTTACTTATAATATGTATGTATGTATAAACAAAAATAAATGAACCGAAAGATCTTTGTTTTGAGCATAATTAACTAAATGTAAGGTACGTGACTGATAACTTGTATTTAAATTATAAAAAGGAAACATCTACCATATATGTTATGTTATACGTATATTATATGAAAAAATAATTAATTCATACGTGCACCTTCTCATGTGTGTTACTCAAGGTAAACAGAAAACATATAAAATTGAATAAATCTTCTACGTTATGAAAATACGAAAAGTGTTGTCAATTTTTCGATTAATATATTACGTGTACTATGTTTATCAAACGTTCCCTTCACTCTACCAATGGGTCTTTTACAAACGTTTGGTTGGCACAATAGTGGATGTTTTCGTGATACACGCACCGGATTGTGGGTAAAAAGTTCAGACCAATCGTTATATCGTTCAATTTTATATGATTCTTGTTATTTGTTGGTTCATGGTAAATAAGAAAATATTATTTTTATATTTGATTTCTTAGGTTTTTATAGATTCAAGTATATGTGATTTTTATTTTATATGATATCCGAATCGGTATGTTGAAAGTATTTTCTTTATAGTCAAATTATACAAAATACTTTTACCAATTTTCTGCTCTATGTTTGGCGACGTTAAATAATTGGTGGTTGCTCGAGTTATATCGTTGTGGACATTATTTGATACATCACACAGGTATTTCCCCCTTAACGAGATTCTTGAGCAAGCGGATTTCGTCTAGCATGTATGTATTTATGTACAGTAGCGTTGATAGGGGAAGGGGGTGTGTGTGTGATACCCGGGGCGGGAGAAATTGATAGTGTCACCCTCCCCCCAAAACCAATGTGTTTTATTTTTTGCACGTTAGGTGGGTGTCACCCCCTATGAATTTTTAACCATAGAAAAAATATTAATGGGTTCTATTTTTCTTAAATAAACTGTTATCATCCCTATATATACTTTTAATGACACCCCCCCCCCCCTTCTAGCGATTTTATAAGATTTAGCTTTACTAGCAAATACTAAGAATAATATTTCTATATGTAAATATCGATACAAATTAAAAATAACAGAAAAAGTAAATATTATATTTATAACTTTTATTTGAATTATAGTGATTTTAGCTGACGATTTGACTGATTTGTAGAACCTTAAATATCGGGAGTCACCAATCGTTGTTGATTTAATGTATACAGTAATCGATGATAAGTGGTTAAATTCCACAGTAAGCTGCTGAAAGGTTTAGTTTAAATAATATATATGAGCATTTCCAGTAGTTTTTTAAAAAACAGGGCGCACGTATGTCACCGATTTTGCTCCCATTTTTTTTTCTCAAAGTACATATCAAAAAAACACGTTTCCCAAAATATTTTCTCCCCGCCCCCTTTTTTGGTCGAATTACGATTTTTTAAACTTTTGAAATCGAGCGAAATTAGACTTTTTTTCGATAGTACCTTATTTTTCAAAATGTCCCTTATTATGCATGTTATAGGGCTCATTTTCTTCGTTTTTTGTTGATCTTTCATTTTAAATCGGTTTCAGATCCGAATATTCAATTTTGGCCGAATGCGGTACCAAAACATTAAGTTTAATTTTTTGTAAAAATAGTGGATTTTGAAATTGCCGCCAAATACTTTGGTTTCAACCAAAATACTTCCGGTATAGGTCATTTTATTCTTTTTTTTATGTATTTTCTAAATATTTATACATTTTTTAATTTGGTTAAAAACTTTTAAAGTTACACTTGTTTTTAGATGTCTTATTTTCCAAAAAACGCTATATTCACACCATTAAAACTTTTTCTCTATACTCCAAATTGCATCAAATTTTGGCAAAAGTTTCCCTTCTTTATCCTTAAAACAACAAGCAGAAAACATTTTTTCATATTGAGCTCCTAAGTGAGATA
The DNA here is from genome assembly GCA_961205875.1 of Sialis fuliginosa. Taxonomy (NCBI): domain Eukaryota; kingdom Metazoa; phylum Arthropoda; class Insecta; order Megaloptera; family Sialidae; genus Sialis; species Sialis fuliginosa. Next base: position 18,612,173 of record OY540812.1, read on the forward strand.
TAATTTTTATAAAACACCTAATTACTCGTGTATTAAAGTTAAGAATTTACAGGAAATTTCAGTGTTTCTGAAATATCGGGGCTCCTGATAATCGAATGAAAAATATACCACTTAATTCGTTATGAAATTCCCTACAAACGTACATAAGTCTATTTTTTTTAGATTAATTACAAAACCTACAAATAAATAAGAACTTTGTACATCGATTTCGTATTTATTTAACAACAACTTTAAATGTAATGAATAGTGTCTCATAACATCGTTGTTTAATATGTACTGATTTTTAAGACTGGCTCGCTTGCGCTCGCTCGGTTTTTATTTTTTTATAGGTTTTGTAATTAATCTAAAAAAATAAACTTATGTAGATTTGTAGGGAATTTCATAACGAATTAGGTGGTATATTTTTCATTCGATTATCAGGAGCCCCGATATTTCAGAAACACTGAAAATTCCTGTAAATTCTTAACTTTAATACACGAGTAATTAGGTGTTTTATAAAAATTATATCTCACTCAGGAGCTCAATATGAAAAAATATTTTCTGCGGGTTGTTTTAAGGATAAAGAAGGGAAACTTTTGCCAAAATTTGATGCAATTTGGAGTACCTATAGAGAAAAAAGTTTTAATGGTGTGAATATAGCGTTTTTTGGAAAATAAGACATCTAAAAACAAGTGTAACTTTAAAAGTTTTTGACCAAATTAAAAAATGTATAAATATTTGGAAACTACATAAAAAATAGAATAAAATGACCTATATCGGAAGTATTTTGGTTGAAACCAAAATATTTGGCGGCAATTTCAAAATCGACTATTTTTACAAAAAATTAAACTTAATGTTTTGGTACCGCATTCGGCCAAAATTGAATATTCGGATCTGAAACCGATTTAAAATGAAAGATCAACAAAAAACGAAGAAAATGAGCCCTATAACATGCATAATAAGGGACATTTTGAAAAATAAGGTACTATCGAAAAAAAGTCTAATTTCGCTCGATTTCAAAAGTTTACAAATCGTAATTCGACCAAAAAAGGGGGCGGGGAGAAAATATTTTGGGAAACGTGTTTTTTTGATATGTACTTTGAGAAAAAAAAATGGGAGCAAAATCGGTGACATACGTGCGCCCTGTTTTTTAAAAAACTACTGGAAATGTTCATATAGAATGTAAATAAGATTTTTGTTATCGAATCGAGTGTTATATTAAGGCTTCACACGAGACTTAGTTTAGGTAAAGTCTCGTCTCGGTTTTATATTTTAAGTTGGTATCGTTTCATGCACGAGATCAAAATATATATAAAAAACATATGATACATACCTACATACTATGTATTTACATTGTATCTTACAGCGAACCTAAAATAATGCTGTAATATGAGGTCTTGTCTTGGCATAAAGCCCTAAGATATATGGACTATAAAAAAGATATTATTAACTGAATCTGTTTGTGTTCGCCGCCACATTTCATTAGATAGCTTGTCAAAATAATAAGTAAATTAGATAAGTTAAGATTCCAGAATCACAGCTTTAAAACAATCTAGCAAACATAAAAAACATTCCAGAAGAAGTAAAACGATTTTTCTCACATTTTCTAAAGACACATTTTCTGTGACCTGCAGGTTAGGTCGTCCCCCAGCATCCCCATGCCTTCTCACCGGTTCTATCGATCTGGATGACATCGTCGACCGCTATTCTCTCGCTAAATAATACATTGTCCAAGAGCAAAATGCAATTTGATTGCCTGAATTATTAAATCGCGCAAATGCGGTCTGCGCGTTCCCAACCGATTTCATTTATTTACATTCAGCCCGAAAACTGGCGCGCCTATTTGTCATACAGGCCGTCCTTTCAAGGAAAATGTCATTTCGGATTGATTTAATAGTGTGTTTCATCGCTTTACAAACACATGCACAGGCAATAATCAAATTTAACCATTCGAGTGTTGTAAATTTTTTATTTTTCAAGCTTATGCAGTTTTTATTTGATGTAAACATTCTTTAATGTATGGGTGCTTTGAAAACAGATATTAATTAAATTTAACCCCATGAGTATAACTTTTCTACTTCTTTGAGGTTTTCAATATTTGAAATTTTATGCAAAATTATAAAAAATGGAATTCCACTAGACATGAACATTAAATATTTATTTGAAAAGAAATTTGAGTCAATGAGTATTACAAATAAAATAAAAGTTGAGTCTTATCAGGTGGAAAAAAACTTGAACAGTTGATTGAGAAAAATATTTTAAGTAAAAAAGTGTATATGAATATGTATCCAGAAACTACAGGCCTCCAAAGATTTTAACTAAAATTAGTTTTTATTTAATATCTGGAGAACCCATTATGACACAGTGATGCAATTTGGTTTTCGGATTAGTATTAATAGGTACTATCGATTTCCAATATCAACCAATTATTATTTGAACCAGGGGTGTATGAGGTCAGTGAATTCTTTGATTTTTATCTAGTATTTTTTCGATTTAATTTTTTGCTATGTTTGGCACAGAATCTTAAAAGCACTGAACTTGCACTTATCCTGAAACGGTAATCGTTGACTTCGTTGGTCTGAGTTATTACTTTAACAAGGAAAAGAATTCAACTATAGGGGTCCATTATCGGATTTAAATTGTTATTTTTGTAAATCAACATACTTTCATAGCAGATTAAATCTTTGCTACTAGAAACTTCAACATACATGTAAGATTAAATGAGTCAAATATCTAGAAATAATCAATTTAAGAAGAAATCGCATAAATAATTAATCTACATTTTGATATCAAATTTGCAAATCATTAAAATTGGACATCGCCATATTGTCAGCTTGTAGATGAGAAATGTTTGTATACGGATTAAATATTTTTTTATAAATACATACATAATCCATATCTATGTATGTACTAACACATACTTTTTACTTTGATCGTTACGACTATAACTCTTATTATATTTCATGTGTATAATAAACTTTATAACTACATAACAATTAAATAAAATTAATTTATAATATTTTCCACAGAAATAAAATAATATATTATTTCAACAGTAAATTTAAGCGCGATTCTGTGAAAGATAAAGTACTAAACAGAAGTAATTAGAGGTATAAAACAAAACATGAAAATAAAATAATAATGGTGTATAAATTACAATATGTGCAGTAAACATAGCCTTTAATTTATAAAATAACTCTAAAAACGCGGTCGATTCTCTGGTAAATCTAACGGTAATATTATAGTATATTATATTTCACTGCGAGAACAACATCAAGAAAATCATTTGCCACAAACATAAAAGTTTTATAGTAGATTTTTAGTGTGCCTTTGTTAAACTTATTCAAATCATGTCATTTAGCATATAATAAAATGCGAATTATATAAGACACTTATTTTCTGAAATCTAGGGTATGACTTTATTAAAAAATATTATGTTTTTATTCCATAAAGGTAATTAAAATTAGTTTTAATTTGGTGTATTAAAATTCCATAATTTTGATCGACTATCTGAGAAAAATTTCATGTTCTATAGAAACCATTATTGAGTGTTTTGAATACCTATTAACCCTCTAGTGGATGTGCCAAGTCTGTTAGATTCTTATACAATTGTACCATTTTAAAGGGTAATATGAAATTTTATGCGTAGTAAAAATAGTAACATTAGTTAATAAATTTACGAAACCATTAATATTTATAATTTTGAAAGACACTAATGAAACTAACTAATTGAAATATAAGCTATAAATATACTGAGAAGAATACGTATGTACTATGGGTTTCAGAAGTCATCTGCCTCCCTAAATGTCAGAATCGCTTACAACAGATTCGAAAATATTGAAACAAACATCATCGGTTATCTTTTTCGGCGCGGAGTATATACGAGTATAGTTACGTCATTTTAAATAAATACACAAAAATACGCCCATTTCATGACTTATTTTTATATCAAGTTTAACATATTTAAATTCTAAAATGAACAATTCAACCGAAAGTTCCGACAAAACCTTAGTTCCACCACATTAAGAACACAAGAAGGGCAATAACATAGATAATAAGACTCAGAGCAAACCACACCTGCATGCCTAAATACTTGCACCAAATCAAAATGCTACCAAACCCGATTTGAGACCGCGACCATAAATCAATAGTAGACATAGAGCATATCATCTTGAAATGGTCAAAATATATCACAGAAAGAGGAATTTTAATAGAAAAATTAAAAATTAAAGATCTCCCATTAAACATGAAAAACATACTGAAGACTATCATACGAAGGAGCTGTCAGAAAAGGAGAAGATCCAGCTGACAAAAAACACATAGAAGAAGGAGAAGAAGAAATTCTATAATTTGGAATATCAAATATTTTTTGCCACAAAATTTACTTATACAATTTTTAATAGATTACATAATAATTTAATTGCACAAATATATATGAGTACTATAAACAAAGTGTACTTATTTATCTAGCAAATGAGTTTCAAAATATATGTCTTTGTTTGGTACATGAAGAAATGATTTAAATATTATAATAATCAAATGGGAGGAGCCTACTAAATTTGTGATAAGTGAATTTGATTGAAAACTGGTGGGCCACTTCTGCATTCGACTCTACATAGCCCCTCCACCATTAAATTATTTAAAAAAAAATGCCGTTGGGTCTACGAATCTTGACACAACTGCTGCAGGGTGTAAGGGTCCTGTCTACTAAGGGTATGAAACAGTACCGTACAAATAAAAAAAAAAAAAAAATATCATAATCTGAAAAATACTAAAAAAAAGGTGTGGGATATTTTCTTAATAATAATGAGACCCCTTTTTAAACTGAATTTATTGATAAAAGAAAAAACATAATGCAAATAAAAATTAACTTAAATACTAAATTTTTATGTTATACTTAAAACTAAGACTTATCTCTCTATTGATTGTTCTATTTCCCTAGATCCTTTCTTTACCAAACCTTCTTTCCTCTTCATAAACGTCACAATATAGTGTTTTTTTCAATACCAAACTTTCTTCTGATATTTTCGTTAATATTCAAATTCTAATTGTTATTTGATTTTGGTTATTATTGTTTATAAATTTTTAAATAATTTTTTATGCTCAAAGTCTGTTTCATACAAATAACTTTTAATGTCACTTTTTACTAAACCTTATTTAATCTTTTACTATCTTCTTTATTTTTATTGCTTAAATAATTGACTTTAATATGGTTATCTATATTTCTCGTAACACACTAAATTTTATATTTTTCTTTGTTAACTTTTTTTTTATATTTTAGTTATCACTTTAACACTCTTGCTTCTACTAGCTAATACTTCACTTTCTTTATTTCTTATGTTATTCTTAAACTTTTTAATTATTAATTTTTTATTTCACTGTTTATTATTTCTTTAACAACTCCTTGTTCAACAACCAAACTGCTTCTGTCCCTCACCTCATTCCCACCGATGCCCAGCTTACGCTCCTATCACCCCTCGCCCCTTTAGAACAATCTTTCAACAATCACCACAACAGCAGTTCTTAAACAATTTCAATAGAACAATCAAACAAAACTGTGACCCCACAAAGTGACCTGTCACAAGGGGTTCAATTAATTTTTATTTGGGGTATTAAAAATAACGCTATTTTAATCAACTACCAACGGAGGAAAGCTTCAAGTTCGATAAAAAAATTCAGTTTAACATTAATTAACTATTCTTATAAGTATTTCAAGAAAACACACAATTTGCACTGATATTTGACACTAACTTTTATTATTCTTATTGACTCATTTCTAAAATTTTACATTGTCATATATTTACATAAAAATAAGTATTCATAATTACGAACTAGCTAATGTCGGAAATAATGAAAAAAGCACAGAGTAATAATTAGAATGAAAATCCGTATAATTATAATTAAAGAAAAAGAAATACATATGGAAATATAAACCGTTAGCATGTAATTAAACATTTAACTGGAGACCTTGAAAATTCCAGTGCGATGTTATTACAAGGCAGCAGAAACGGTTCTTGGATTCATTTTATTTTAAACATTGAAATAGTTTTTATTTTAGGAATTTTAATTTATATAACATATCTCGAAATTAATTTTATTCAGGAAATAGGTTCAATTGTTTTAGATGTAAAAGCAATTGAGATTATTAAAATAAATAATCGATATTAAATATTAATTTCTATTTATTATGTGCATATATTATAAAAAAAAGAAATATACAAATTAAGTTTTAAGACTTCTGTGGTAACTTTATAGGTTAGATTTACTGGGTAGATAAATAATGCGTATTTGACATAGTAGATACACACAGATATACACTTTTGAAGTTTTTAAAATGTCTAGTTTCAGAGTTCTATTATCGCTTAGCAATATTTTTTTTATATTTCTTAAGTGAATCCAAAACTACGAACTACGATGTCTAAATGATTATGTCATTTATTCTTATAATTTTTAAAAGTTCAATAATGAGTTTAAAAAAACCTATACATTACCATTTTAATAGTAGCTAAATTGACTACAAAATCATATTGACATTGACAAAATCCGCTTACATAGACTTTTATACGTAAAAACCTAAAAGCCTACACATTGTTTTTATCCAGTGTGCATGGGACGTTGCTATAAATACTACATAAAAAGAAATGAGCATGAAAATGTTACTCATCCATCTTGCGACACGTGACATGTGCGTGCGTGTCGCGCAAATCTCCTGGATTTAACTACAATACTTTGTATGCAACTGTTTTCGTTGTGAGCGCGTGTTTTTGTAAATATTTACAATTTGTTAATTGACGCATTGAATCTTGTAATTAATTGGAATTACCTTTGGAAGAGTTTTAGTTTAATTGAGTTAGTGGTGTTTGTATATTACAGTTAAACCTTGAAATAACGGACCTAGATTTACTGGACATTCATAGCGGCTTTTGAAAAAGTGAGACATTCTGTGTAAAATAATATGTATTTATTTTTAACCCAGCAACAAATAATAGTATTAGTTGAGCATGGTCGAAATCCAAATTTTTTGATCTTCTGCTTACCAGTTTTTTATTTATTTGAGTTTAAATATTGAGTTTAGCCAATTTGGAAAAATTGAACCTAAACCCAAAATTCACGCTGAAATAAATAAAAAACTGGTAAGCAGAAAATTTCGAAAATTTGGATTTCGACTATATTTGACAAAAATAACTATACAATGCTATATAGGTCGCTTTTTTGGTATCGCATACTTTTTTTGCGTGGCTGTGTAATTTTAGCCCTCAATCTTTAAAATGAGATTCACATTTTTAAAGTTTTGACAATTTCTATCATTATTGTTCAACTAATGCTAGAAAATATTACATATAAATAATAAATTATTAAGTACAGTAGATAAACATTTTAAAGATGTATGAGAAATTTACTTTTTTTTACCACAACAAAATTGTTGAAAACTTAAAATAAAAGGGTCCAGGGATTTTTCTCTGACAATAATTATAAAAAGTGCAATATACATACAGTGGAATTTTAAATTAGTTTTCCTTAGAAAGAAAGAAATCAAAAATGAAATATTATACCAGGTGTCTAACGGACTTTTTCACTTTAACATACATTAAAAGCTTATAACAAGAGCAGAATTAAAGTATTCTCTATGTTTTTTTAAGTTCGATTGCCTTAATTTAATTAAAATTTAAGTAATTAAAATATTTGTTTTAAAAACGAATTTATAATTGTTGATTTTGAGTTTAAAGGCTATTTATTACAATGTTTTGAAAAATTAATGGTCATAAACATTTTTTTGGAAAATTATACCTTTTTTGGCGTATTAAACATGAAATTGCTGTCCATATTGCTTCATCACGTCAGTTTTTTATTTATGAATATATTATCAATATTTTTTGTCCACGGTTACGAATAGTACTATCTTTCTCCTTTATAATGAACTTCGACTTTTGATTGAATGATTTTTTTACCGAGGTTCACTTGTTTGAAGATTTTGTCTATTGTGTACTCTTATCATAGATTCAAACGAGTATATCTCGGCAAAAAATATTGTACAGTGAAAAGTCAAAGCTCATTTTAAAGGGCAAATATATTTACTGCTGTGAAAAAAAATTTTGATTAAAATTTTAAAATTTCTTCTTTAGTAAAAAAAATCAAAGTATCACCGAAATCATCAATTCGTATTTTTAGAATAACTCAAAAACCTGACTTAATGGAGCAGTTTGTGCAATGGATCTTGTTTCAGCATGCTATAATTTTTTTTAAATCGCCGATTCAGGTCTACTGGTTCAAAAACTTATATCAAATTTTCTTTTCAATATTATTTTACGTTGAAATTACTAAACTGCCAGCGAGGTTTTCGGAAAATTTCTATGTTGCCTACGCGACGCCTATTACCTCTTACATGGTAGGTTTTTCAATTTTTTTTCCTGTAGAATGAAAGAAATTGAAAATTTCGTCGATACATTTAAAATTTATTTTGTGAAATTAAACTTTACAGACATAATTTTAATTACAATTCCCTCTCTTCATTCGACATACTCCATAACATCGAGGTTCTATTGTATTTTGTTGTAGTTATTGTTTATATTAGACATGATGTTAATGCTATACATACAAGTATATGTACTTATAAAAAGAACGAATAGTGAATATAAGAAAGAGCAAATAAGTACCTACCCAATGCCAGCGAGAGGAAAAATGAATGCAAAACAAGTGGATATTTCAACTGCAAGTATGAAGTCAACAAAATAAAAAACGTTAATTAAACAGTGGAACTTTCCTTATACAAATATATTGAAATAAATAAAATGTTATATAAATAACTATACGTATGTTATAGTTTTATATGTCAGTTTAGTTTTTGTCGTATTCAGTATGCAGTATACATGATGTAAACGTGGGAAAGTATAGCTTACCAATATTGACGGCTACAGTTCATTTTTTTAAAATTAAGTGTTTTATTGAAATACAAAAAAATGGTTACATATTAATGTATAGTACAGTAAATGTATAAAAATGTTTAAAAAAATGTATGTAACTTTTACTATTTATTTATTAAAATATAAATGTAAAAAATGACACGGCAAAAATAATAAATTTTACGTAAATACTGATTAAAAATACTTTTAATGTAAACATTATTAAAAAAAGCAGTATATGTGTGTGTAATAGGGTGGTTTGATTAATTAACAATTCATTCTCTATCCTTGTTCACTTGACGGCGTATTTAACAACTATTAATTAAGGATAAGGCGTTTGAACCCCGGTCAAGTCGCTACACCTTGGGACTTTATTACCGGCACGCAAGCTGACATAAAAAAATAACATCGACATTGTAAATGTCGCGAAATTTTCTCTCGCTTTTACTTTGGCGTAGTATAACTGTATGTGGAACGTATAATTATTATAATTGTTATGAAAATATAGGCAGTGGTTCTTGGTTTAAGTGATTCGTATAAATATAGAGAAGAAATTGATTACATACATGTACTTTTTGTTTTTGTAGTTTGTATAATGGTAGAAAAACAATTTAGATTATTATTTAAACATGTTGAAATACTATGTTTTTATTATTGTAATTAAAATTATACGTCAAATAAAACATCGTTTATGTAGTACCATAAACCAATAATATTTTGATAAAATAGTAATAATAATGCAAGTTGTTTGAATTAAATATATTCCTACCTACTCTGCATTATTACACCATTTAATTCTATGTAAATGTGCGTATAACTGCGAATACATTTATGATATTACTACAATGTTACAGATATTACATAGATGGATTTTAAGAAATGTCTGTCTTTAATTAAAGTTACGAAAACAATTTTAAAAATAAATGTGATATAGAGCAAAAAATGATTCAATTTTCACAAAAAATACTGTACTTATTCGAGAAGTATTTACCTACCAATTCTGAAAGTTTAAGCCCTCTTAGTTGAATATTTTTAATTCTAGTGAGTTTATTTTCGAGATTTTCCGCACGTTAGTCGAAAAGATCGTTTGCTATTTTAAAATATTTACTGAATATTGATGAAATTTTGTATAACTGTTAAAATTACTTTTATTTAATAGTACAATAATTACTTGAATTATTATTTATTTTACAACCAGTTTTAAGCAAAAAATGTATGTTTATTTGAAATGTATTGGCTTAAAGTTTCTGAAAGTTCTTCTCGGTTCATTTGTTTCAATAACACAATTTAAAAAATTTATTTACAAGCTCAAAATTTCCGGAAATTTTTTGTATAACTCAACTCTTTTTGTTATATTTTAATCTAAGGAACACCTCGAATACTCATTTCTAGCAAACATTTCAATTATTTACAAAAAAATGTAAAGAAACTCATGAAAAATTTTGAGAAAATTCTCGGAAAATCTATATTTTGACAATGTATTCTTAATCAGTGATAAATATTCACTTCCTTTCCGCAAAATAATTTATATTTTGGTAGGAAAAGCATTATTTTTAATATAGCTCCCTTCCCCCCATTTTAGTATTTCTAAAAAAAATTGGAAATTTGCGTACTTATTTATGACCATAAAGAAGTTCCTTACCTCAAATTATTATTTAAATTCATTTACTACTTATAGGCCAAGTTGTAAAACTAAAATTACATAGAAAATACTAAAAGTTTTTGTAGGTGTATAATAAATTATAATAAGTTTAGAACTATTCAGTTGGACTTTTTTTTATTTTTGCATTCCGCGACTAATAGAATTGTCCATGTTTTAAAAATATTACAAGAGAAACGGTAAAAAGACAATTTTTGCAAAAAGAACCAAAAAATGGCTTCAGGTGGTCGGTCAATGTGAAGATTTCTGTAATATATTTTAAATAAAACATTTAAATAAAAAAATTGCTTTTTCCTTTCAGTTAGTTATTCAAGAAAATTTTCACTAATATTTCTCCACGAAATGAAAAATTTATATTTTAAAATAAACAAAAAAATAATTCAAAACTACATCTGGTAAGCTCATTATGTTATATTTTTACAAATGTAAACAGTATTAAGAATTACCATGATTTACGACTTAAAAACATTTGTTCAAGTTAAATTATATCTAAAGATTTAATTACGTATTTTAATAAATAGATATATTATTATTTATTTATTTGTGTTCTGTACATTATAATATCGAATGTTATTGTACAGTATATTAATCAAACGTACTTGTTGATTAAAAAATAATTATTTATTCAGAAACGCAATTCAATACCGGTATTTGTGTATTTTAGATTTCACGCTATAAAGAGAGTAAAACAAGTATATTTTGTTTATTGTTTATTAGAGTGCTATTTTTTCCCGTTCTTGTTTTTATTTCGTTTGTAAACAACAATTCTGCATTGTATGTATTTTTGTAATGAAATTTTCAGGCTACAAGGAAAACATACGTGACACGACCTTCAGGTGACAATGGATTTATCTCTACGTTTTAAAAATAATATAAAAGCATACGAGTAAACGGAATTCTAATAAAATAATAAATATGAATATAAAATTATATATAATGTATAAAAATATCTTTAATAAATTAATACACAGTTTTTAATTTAAATGTTATTATTATTATATAAGGATAATTTGTTATCTCTTCATATATATTCAATTGTACGTATTTCTTAAATTTTGATATCTAATGTTGTGTTTACGTCAGAGAGACAAAACAACAATACGGTGTTTTAAAAACAATTCGAATTTTAAAATAATTAGGTTATGCTGCTATAATATTTTGTAAAAAAAAACTACCACGTTGCTGTTTTGTCATTTTGGTGTAAACATGCCATAAACCATATGTGTTTAGTCGAAGTAATCTCCAAACCTACTGGACCGATTTTGGTTATACCTAAACCAACGTGTTTTATGGAATACATATTATTACTTAAAACAGCGGAGCGGTGAATATTTATATTGTTTTCAAATACCCGGGTAACATCGGGTCCTTAGTAATATATAAATTTCAATGATACTTTGGAAATTGTGCCTTTCCTAACATTACAAATTAAAATTGGTTATTTTTGGTTTTCAATTCCATCACTCCACCCGAAAAATTAAAATTTTTCACTTAAAATGAAATTTTAAATAAAAATATATTGTATTCATGTTTTTGGGTTGTTGAATGCGATGTTTTTAAGTTAACCGTTAGGGATTTAATTTATCTATAATAATAGGTATGTTATAAAATCAGAGATTGTGAGACAGAGATAAGAATTTTGTTTTGCATTTATATACATAATTACGAATAAATTACTAGTAGGGGGATTTAAAATGCAATTTTATAATATTTTGTATACACATATTATATATCATGCGATTGAGTGATTCCCATTATTTAAATTTAATTAATTTTTCACACGAAATATATTGTCCAATTTAGCATACTTAGCAGTGGAAACAAAAGGAAAAATACGTAAAATTAGACAAAAATGAACTTTCATTGACTTTTGAGTAATCAATAATCAAAAATAATTTGTATGTACCGAATAATTTATTAACTTGAACCATTGTTAACAAACTTAATAATCAAATGTATTATTCACGTATGAGTGTTTATGAGTTGATGAAATTGAACGTCCGGGCGCATTAACAATATCTAAGTTAGCGTTTAGTTTATAATTAAATAAATACGTAGACTTGGTGGCTGTGTGTGTGCGCCACAACGTTCATTGCAAAAGACGGGTAACAATTAATCTATTGTTCTCTTATTGTTATAGAAACACAGGTAAATTAATTGATAGATGTATTATACATACAGCATTTTTACTATCCATAGCGTTAGTGATATAATAAAAGTAACATTGCTCAATTTTGATAAATCTCTAAGTTTTATGACACCTGGAGTACGAAAAATAGGTTTTTAGAAAAAATGTCTGTCTGTTTGATCAGCGTGTTAGTCGGATGAAAAAAAAAATATATATTTATATTTTTTTCAAACAGAAACCGATACTTAATCTGATATATAAATGGATAAAAATATGTTGAATGCTATCAAAATCGATTGGACGAAACAATTTGAAATTTGGTACGGTTGTTTCATGCGTTGACATGGTAAAAATTGTTATGTGTCATTTATTTTCTACTTCCAATTTTACCGAAAATAGAAATGGGTAAGACGTGATGTTTTAATTTAAAAAAAAGTGGATGAAAGATCTGGGAAAATGTATTTGCCAGTTGTTTATATGGTATTAAATAATTAACTGCAAAAACCAATGTCGAAACATTGTTAAATTAATAATAAAATGTACTATTATTTTGTGACTAATGAAATACATACATATTATCAAATAATAAAATTAAAAAAATAAGATGAAGAAAATTTGAGTTGAAATAAAATTAATCTAATAAATATGTATAATTATATACATATAAATGCGTTTTATAAAATTAACTATATACATTTAATACAGTGCGTTTGCATTAATAAAATGAAGAGAAAATGAAGTGAAAAAACCTTAGCGATTTTTAAAATGTTATTGTAGATTACAGAATTAAGTTGGGTAAGTATTAAAACGGGCTTTTGTAAGGTATAACTGTTATAAAACCTATATATACACCCGCTCCCATAAGATCTGCTGTAACGACAGCCTTAGCTCTGTTCATTTAGCTTTAAGGACAGTGACACTCAACTTTTCAACTTAAAATAAAAACATTAAATTATTATTGTCTAACCTTTTTAATTGTTTCTTAGCTTATGAATTGAACAACTTCTTTAATTAAAGATATGCATAATGGAAAACAACCAAGCGAAAAATTTAATTAATAATACTTAAGATAGAATTTTTTGTTCAACCTCAAACGTGGGGTAATTCGGCTCAAAATGGTAACTATAAGAACTTTAGAATATTATAACCTTTCTATATTATTTTTTAAAATAATAATTTTTTTTTTAATTTACATTCAAGAGGTTTAATTTTTTTTGACACTGACATGTAGGCAGGTACCAATCTAGTTTGACTGCTTAATAGTAATGTTGATTTCTGAAGAGATTTAATAATTGTGAGTGTGATTGAGGTATTAGACAGGGGCACAAGATGGATTACGAAGTAACTGATGGGTTGACTATAGCAGGTTTTTAGGCTGATTGTATACATATGGTACACATCTACAGTATACAAAAGCCATAAGTTTAAAATTTCATATTTGTATCTTATGCCATATTTACACCAAAGAAAACAAAACAGCAACACGGTGTTTGAAAACACATCGTATTTAAAAATGCATAGGGTTTATTGCACTTTTGTCAAAAAGACACGATGTTGCTGTTTTGTCTTTTCGATCTAAACACGGCATTAGAGTTTTGGTTATTGAGCGTTCATATACACACAGACATACAGACGTCATTGAGATAATGGTCGTACGTGATTCAGGGACCCTCAAAACGTGTAATTCCATTAAAATCTCGAGATCAATTTTTCATGATTACTATACTTTATTATACAGACATTTCATGTTTGTATAAAAAAGTAAAAAACAGGTAGAAGAAAAATATAACATCTGAATTAATTGAAGTACATGATTGTAGTAAATGTATATTTATTACAGTTTAGGTCAGCGTACGGGTTTTATATACTGCTGATGTTCAGATATGCGCAGTTACTATACTTGATCACTACTAGTTCAAATCATTTGTTTTATTTAAATATGTCATTTCTACCAGTGAATTTTTTTTTGAAATCGGAATAATGGTGCTGGAGTTATGAAGTAACATATGGGTAAAACATACAAAAACAACTATTTTACATATGTTTATAATTCGGTCACAGGTACTGCAGTGTTAACTGCGAGCTAGAAATTCGTTCAACGATATGAAATGTTAGTTTGTTTTCACCAATAGTTAGATAATTTTTCTGTGCAGTATCGTGGCTATTAATATTTTATAAAAACATAAGATTTAACATCAAAAGACTAAAAAAATATTTATCAAGTAGTGTTTTGTTTCCATGATGTCACAGTATACAACTGTCAATTATAAAAACAAAGTATCTAGCCATGGAATAGAGAATTTTATAATTTATGGTTTCAATATTTTATTTTATTTATTTATAAATCGAAATTGATTACGATTGTTGCTAACCTATTTATTTTGATTTTCATACAAAATTCTAAGACGATTTTCTCAGTAACTACTGAACGGATTTTATTCCACTTTTCACTAATGGATAGGTAAGGTTTGGGTGTACAATTTATGGATATTTTGTATAAATTTCACAAAGTCGGAAAAAAATTCGTTGTGAACCATGTGTTGTGGGCATGTTGGATGGGCATATTAACCCAGGTAACATCGGGTCCAATGTGCTAGTACAAAATATGAGCATATACGAGCAGTATGTGTGAAGTCTTAAATACAATATAATTTAAAAAATAATCAAAATCGAACCAATAAAACAATTTCAATATAAAGGTAATGTAGTAAAATTTTAAGAACTGCCGTTTTAAAATACTCCGTATGTTAATGCAATCTTGTCTTTGGTGCTTCTTTCGCCATTCAAAGTGGTGTTCGTAGTTTCTGCCGCTACTTTGAGCGTCCGTCGCGTTGCTACGTAAAATAGCGCTACACATCCTTTGCTCTTCTCGGTTTTGATGTGTACAGTAAAATGATTGTTTTTACAGACATGTTAACTCCAGTTATACTCCTTTATTTTCTCTACTCCCTTCTCGTTCGAGTGTGCCGCTCGATGTACTTTTACGACCAAGCATAGATTCAAGTTATTATCGCAAGTGATGATTTTAAAAATTTGCATAACACGTTTTTGAATATTTAACGCCCATATAAATGTTTTTACGTCTTTTTATGTTTACATAATATGCAGGATGTAAAAGATATTTTCCTTTTTTATTTATTTTTTGTTATATGAATACTTACGTAGCTTTAATGAAAAAGTAGTAAAAAATATACGTATATACAAGAAGGTATAAAATTCTTTTGAAATTTTTAGAAAATGTCAAAAAATTAATTTCTTTGGAGTATTTTTAATATTGTTGAACAAACGACGGTCTTAGTTTTAATTACTTTTCATCCATCCTACGTTTAAAACCTTTGTAGTTACCTATGCGTGAAATATATTTTCTGATTTAAGCTAAATCACTTACCTATAAATAAATTGCCACCACATGATTTTTTTTATATTATATGTTACATAACTTACATCATTAAAACGGATTTTTATACTGGTTAAACGGATTGAAAATAAGTTATAGATAATAATACAACTTTTTGTTTACTATGAAATTATTGGAGGCGTATATCTATTGTATCATTTTTGGTGTAAAGTGTTCACACATTTATGTCATTGAAAAAATAGCCATACTAGTTTAGTAATTTCATGTAAAAGAGGCGTCCTTCAATTAACGTTCTTTATTTTACTTTATAGTACAGTTTATAAAAAAGTAAAAGTTGTACATATAAAAATCATATTGTATTGTATATTAATTTCCATCTATCTATTGTCTATATATTATATAAGACCATTGATATTTTTAGCAGTGAGCATAACCAATCCTATTAAACATAGATACTTTTATTTTTTTTAGATAATATACAATGACTGTCTAAAGGAACCATACGGGTCCAGGAACAGATATTTTAATAAAAAAATAATATATTTTTTAGATACTTTAAAAGTAGTTTATCTAAAAAAGTTTATCTGCTTTATGATATTACTTACGAGTACATACATACTACGACATACTGTTTTACAAGTAAATATTATGCAGCATGCACCTGAATGTTAAGTTGATAGCATCATTCAGATGCATGTACTTGTACAGTTTTATTAATTTTTCTCTGTGATTTTGTATCACACGGTAGCGAGTATAGTATTATATTGTACAATTTATTCAAGCAGAAAACATGTTTAGTACAGTATCAAGATTTAATATTAATTTGTATACAACATTGTTCGTTGCTAAGGTACTTTTTTCTGTTTTATATAGTCAGTAAATGTGAGTATTAAAAATTATGTTTTAAATTTATATCAAAGTCCTTTGTATTTATTAAAACGGTCGAAAATATAAAACAGTATAGTAAAACCAGAAGATGAATACTTCTTGTATCTGTGAATGTAAATTATAATTTATTTTACAAAAAAAATGCCCGATATTATAAATAACAGCCACACAAAAAAAAGTCTGGTACTTTTGACGAGACACATGTATTCCTATGTATTTTGAGTTGCTGATTTCGAATCTGAGGTCAAAATAGGACCTTTAACAATTGGTTTTTGACATAACCTCAAAAAACCGCACTTTTGAGTATGTGATGGAAAAACATGTTTTTTACGGGATTTAAGCTGCTGATTTCAAAAATATAGCCAGAATATAGCTGATAATTCTATGATATAACCTCAAAAAACATTCTTTCAGCAGCAACTTGTAAGCCAGCATTGCATTTTTATGGATTTTGAGCCGCAGAACCCAGTTTTTAAGTCAAATCTGCATAGTAACGAACAAATCTGTTACATTATTTCACAGTGGCGTCATTAAGAAGGGGGTGGGTGGGGTTCGGACCGTCCCGAGTGTCACCCTCAAAGTGTTGGAAATATGTAACAAATTTGTTCGTTACTATGCAGATTTAACTTAAAAACTGGGTTCTGCGGCTCAAAATCCATAAAAATGCAATGCTGGCTTACAAAGTGCTGCTGAAAGATTTTTTTTGAGGTTATGTCATAGAATTTTGTTATACAACTATTCTGGCTATATTTTTGGAATCAGCAGCTTGAATCCCGTAAAAAATATGTTTTTCCATCACATACTCAAAAGTGCGGGTTTTTAAAGTTGTTAAAAACCAATCATGAAAGGTGCTATTTTGACCTCAGATGCGGATTCAGCGACTCAAAATACATAGGAATACATGTGTCTCGTCAAAATTACCAGCCTTTTTTGTGTGGCTGTGTAATTAAGCTTAC
Source organism: Sialis fuliginosa (assembly GCA_961205875.1). Lineage (NCBI taxonomy): Eukaryota > Metazoa > Arthropoda > Insecta > Megaloptera > Sialidae > Sialis > Sialis fuliginosa. The sequence goes on from OY540812.1 coordinate 18,630,042, forward strand.
TTAAATACATCTTCGAGGTATATTTTCAATATGATTGGCAGCTGTGTTATGTTGTCTATGGATTTGAGCGTTTTTAGATCAAATTTTTATAGGCTACAAATACAAGATAAAATGTAATGAATTAAAACCCTTGAAAGACATTGTAATTTGAAAAGAATGATTTAATAAATATTAAAAATAACAATGATATTTTGCATTGAACATTATAAACTAAACGTTTTCAAAGATTAATCTGATAAAAGATAAAATATGATTATCTAATACATTTTTTACCTGTAGTGTTTACGTGGCCTGAAAACTATCAGAGCTCTACAACGTACTATATATTTACATTTTTATATTATACATTTTTTTTCTTTCACAAATTTGTTGTCGGCAGGCTTGGTCCTAGTCCGACAGCTCAGTAGTATCGTGGTGTGTTGTAGTTGTTGTTGTTTGTGTGTGTTTTGGGTGTATGACAGGGACACAAAAGGGATGGGGAGTTTGCTGATGGGCCGATCATCGCAGGTTTAGATGAACTGGGAGACCTGGAGTTCCGGAAGTGGGTTGTGGGTACACTTAGGGATTAGGGTAACATATATTCTTTATATTTTTAGGTTGCAGTCTTGGATGAAGTTCATGAGGTCTTTGTATATTTTACTATTCGATATTTTGCGTATTCTTTGTTTCTGATATCAATTTTCTTTTTTGTTAGTTCTGTCCATAGTTTGTTACGTTGTTTTGAATATTTTTTATATGTCATAATGATGTGTTTTGTGTCAGATATGGAGGTGTTATCACACTCGCAGTGCGGAGTTTCGATCAAACCCATTTTGTACTAAAACTGTGGAGTGTGGTTTAGTCTAATTCGTTTTATTGTTCTAATTAAAGTTCTCGGACTTTTGAATTTGTCGAAACATGGTTTTCGAGCGATTGTTGGTTGGATTGAACCATAGAATTTTCCTTTCGCTTTAGTAGATTCTGAATAATTGGATTGCCAGTTTTCGTATGCCTTAGCTATTGGTGTGGGAGTTATGTCTGTGTGTGGAATAGGTATTTTCTTGCTTACTTCATTTTTAGTGGCGTTTCGAGCTGTAGTGTCTGCTATTTCATTTCCTTCAATGCTGGCGTGGCCTTTCCCCCAGATGAACATTATTTTTTTTTTATGTTTTTGTATTTTTCTATCAGGTTTATGATCTCCATAATAGTATAAATATTTATTTTTGTTTTATTATAAAATTGAAACCAATCGGTAATAAAGTAATATAATGTACTTACAATTAAGTACGTGCATCTTAACCACAATAAAACAATGATTAAGAAACCACAATTCTTTCGTTTTCTGGTATTAATAAAATGTAGGTAATATGGAGACTGTAGGAATTGTACTTTTTCAATAAACGTAAACCTTTAGATGGTTGAAGAAATTTTAATAAAAGGCTGGTAACACCAGACCTAAACTTTCCGCTCTTTTGAATAATTAGATTTAAATTTTATTGATGATTATTCTTCAAAGTAATTATTATTTACTTTAATGTTAATTATTTCTCATTAATGTTTTTAATTAAGAAATCTATTGTATTTTTTTAAAATATTAAGTCAGTTGAACACATTTATTACGTTTTAACTATGCCTTTGTTAATTAAAGCTATGTAGTATCATTGTTTATACATCCATACTTAGATTATATCGTAAATACGAAAGTATCCTGAGGAAAGAAATAAGACTACACTGTATCCCGAAAAATATATTAGATAAAAAAATAGGTTTATGACATTTGTACGCGCAATATTTTATACTTTTTTGGCGTATACATCTAATGTGCAAATGCGAAACTAAAAACTTACTTTATATTATATTTAACGAGTATATTATATTTGTGAGTCATTCATATGCCAAAATATTTATTTTCCGGAACTATGTCGATTAAACTTTTTTGGAAGTTAAATGAGAAGAAAAAATAGGTAATCTAACAAAGTAGCTCAAAAACATTTAATCAATTCGTTCTACGATAGATTATTTTTAGGTTTCCGTAGAAAACTAAGAAACCTTATAGTTTCGCCATGTCCGTCCTCAAAAATTTTAAGCCGATTAAGATGAAATTTGGTATACGGACGAAAATTGATAACACAAAAACAAAAAGATAAGATTTTTGAAAAAAAATTTTTGGACCCCCTTTCCATAGACTGAAAAGTGAACTCACATTTTTTTTCACATATCCCATTGAGTGGGGTGTCATTAGATGGGTCTCCTAAAATGCAATAAAAAATGTTGTATGACATTTTGATTTTAACACTTCAGTCACGATATATTTGCATTTAAATGTCGTTATCAGAGCCCCCCCCCTTAAATTCTAAACTATCTATTCAAAAAATCTGAAAAAAAATTCATTTAATTAGTACTTCCACTAAAAATTATAACAAACACTGTAGCTAGAATAGTTTTGGCTGTTTTATTTAATATCTATAACCAATCAATAATTAAATATATGTAGATTTTATCGAAAATCCAATCGATATATCTAACAATTTAACATCGTATAAATATGTGTGTTGGAGTGTGTGTGTGTGTGTGTGTGTGTTTGACCTGAAGACTCCGCTACAAATCTCTCTGGCGCGCTCTCCGGAGCTATGATAAATCAAACTGGCGATGCGAAAATCTCGCCTGAAACGTTTCGAACGTTTAGTATTCCACGATGCCGCCGCGTTTTGTCTGCGCTGTGTGGGGGTGGATTCGAGCGGGGGCGCAGAGTGGGAGAAAAAGGGGGCAACCAGAGGTGCAGAAATAAATGTCGTTTAGGATTGTTTCAAACGAGCGAATTTCACAACATGAAGTACTTTGTCGGTGAGTCATGAAAGATAGCGATTCAAATGACATGGCTTATTCCAGAATTAATATTTTAAATACAAAGTATACGAACAACATTAGTAAAAAATAAAAATAACAAATTAACATATGGCCTATATCAACGGCTCCCAAACTAATTGTTAGTTTTAACATTTTAATGGGATATTAAATAAACATATTTATTTATCTATAACACATAATTTGTATTGATACATATTCCAGCGAAGTTAACCAAATGTATATCACGTTTGCTATAAATTAAGAGTGATATTTAAATGTTGAACAAATAAGCGAAAAATACCAAAAACGAACTGAAATCGATTTTTTTTTAATTTCGTTAAAAAATTATTTATTGGCTTAGCACTGACTTCAAAAAATGTTAAATTTAATTATTAGGTATATATTTTTCAGCAATTTTTAGATTCTGATAAAATTTATATTAAACCACCACGGGAGTTTTCTATTTCAAACAAACAAAAGTCATCCAAATCGGTACATATTTGTCGGAGTGACCTACCTAAAAAATATAATATTATCGTATTGAGAACGTCCTCATTTTTTGAAGTCGGTTAATTAAACGAAAATAAGTATATTCAAAAACAATTAATCTTCTGTTATAAATTATAATTCATGTATTTATTTCATTAAAAATCAAGGTCGTAAATTCGGGGATAAAAACACAAATAACACCGATATCAAAGAATTTATCTTGAACAATGCAATATTGCTCGTGTAAAACAAGTTTTAACAGAGGCGGTGGTGGTAGATCGAGGGACCTTTAGGCGGATGGCACTGTGGGAAATTACAAAACAATGTTTGTATAATACAACCAATAATTAAATTATTGTCAAAGTTTGATTCGTATATAACACTAAAGTACCAGAGTTGGGATCTGTTTATGATAAATTTATTGAATGCTGCTAGGTCGCGCATCTTCCCCAGTTGTTTAATTAAATATAAATCACGAATATATTGTGTATATCTGCACAATTGTTAGACATTTTCGAACAAAAATATGGTTTCCAATTTCAAATTGCATTCATTGTTGGAATAATTATTATAACAAGAAATACGTTCAATTCTGATAACGAAAGTTTATGAAAGTTATTGATTATAATGAATGGCATTTATGTTATTGTTTTATAAATATGCTATTTATAATTTTTATATTTGAACGCCTTTATAGATGAATTTTTAATGAAGCTTTTCAATTTTTGATATTTAATATTTAAAGTCGAATAAGTGTGGGCAAAAGCTATATTTACAATTAGTCTGGCCTGCAAAAATATTTTGATTAACTATGTATTATGAATTTTCAATGAAAATCAATTTAATATTAACACGTTTTTTTCAACTCTAAACTTAAATGGTAAACGAGAAAATTTAAATATTTTTTATAACGCCTTCGATACCCAACAAAGTTCTTTGAGGATTTTTTTATTCAATCAAAAGTTTAGCACCTTTGAACTCTTTTGTACAAAAATTTATAAATTGGTGCAGTTTTTTGTGATGAGAGCAACTGAAAGACAATTTTGTATTTTTCACTTTCGTATGTTTGCAAACTCCGTCGTTAGAGGGTTGAAGATTGCCAAATAGAAACTCTCTAAGTGATACTAACTAGTATAACATGCTAGCTAATGAATGAAAACTCAGAAGCACACCAAGATATTTATTAAACATTTTGTTATTTTTTAGTATTCTGAATCGAAAAAAGAACGGAAGCCTACAGAATCTGTCTGTCTGTCATACTCCTATCATAGATTAATACTAGGCACGAAAATTTGTAAAAAAAAAATTGGGAGAAAAAAAAATCCAACTTTAACAAGTGGTGTATTAAATGAAAGCTGACTTGAGGAATTTAAATACATGAACAATACTTTTAAATCATAAACTTATCATAGTTGAACAAAAGTTGTCAAAAACTATTTTAAAAAGTTTTACTCTACCCATATCGCTGAAAGCATCCATAAAAAATATGGAAAAATTTGGGAATGAGTGTAATTATGGCAAGCTTACAAAAAAAAACTACCAGGTGTTGTTGTTGGGATTTTGCTGTTCTTTTTAAAAATAACCAATAATAAAAATGTAAAGTTCATTCGCTTATAAATAAATTAATATTGTCTTTATTATGTTAGTTGAATAGTTTTTTAACTTTGCTCGTTAATAACAAAGTTTGTGGTATCTAGTGTTTAAGAATGCAAGTCAAATTAAAATTAAAAAAGTACAATAATTATTTAAATAGTTGAGTAAATTGAAAAACTATTTATTATTAATCATGCGATATTCTGTATTGGTCGATATGGTACACTAATCCATAAGGCCTAACTCACACTGAAAGCATTAAAAAAAATTAATTATCATTGTGATTTGATACGTTATCGATAATAGAGTAATCCGGAAATTTTTGACATACCTTTTTTATTACTTAATTGCAAAGATTAGGCTAAAAAATAATAATATCATTGAACAAATCGTTTATTTATTGCTCAATTTTAAATTATCCAATATTAAAAGTCGTAAAAATCAGCTCGCATTTAAAACGCGACGTGATTGATTGAAGCGTTTGTGACGTCATAATTCATGTTCTCTCCAGATGTCAAGTATGAAAAACATTTCTATAATGTTTTTTTACCTCTAGATTATATTAAACAGATTTTTAGGAATTTTCATTTTTGACCGGATTACTCTATTATCAAATATGAAATAAGTAAAAAAGAACAGCTGTTAATAGGTCAGATATCATATACATACATATATAGTATACATATGTACATATAATCGCAGTCACCCTTCAACAAACATTAGTTTGATTCTATTGTTTGAAATGCGTGTATTTTGAAAGGGTATCAGTGCACACTGCAAGTATACACAGAATTAATCAAATTACGATAGTATAATTTGATTACCAACCAACAGTTAGTAAAGTGGTGTAGTTGAAATATTGGCATTTGGATATAGGCCCAACCTCTTCAAACTATTGAATAGATTTAATTTTGCTAATTCCCTCTAGTATTGTATATTATTTGTTAGTAACATTATGTAGGTTCTCAATGTTCACCGCCTACGAAGCGAAACTAAGCACGATACGAGAAAATGCCTCAGAACATTTTTTATAGAGCACAAAATTTTCTTCAAAAAGTCATATACATATGTATATCTTTTTTAGTTAAGACGTGAGATAAATGTTTTTCGCGTGGCTCGAGAAATAGACCAAACATTCTGAAAAAAATCTTATGTGATCTAAATTGAATACTGAATTTTTAATTTGAAGTTTCGATTAGAAATATCAATAAATTATTTTTTCTACAACCGTGTAAAAAAGTAGGCTTTTTCATTGACATTTCAGTGTGTAAAGTAGTACTTTTGCGCTCGCCGTGCGTAAAAAGTTTTTTCACGCACGGCGTGCGCAAAAGTGTTTCCATAGTAACACATACCTACATTTTTACATTTTTTTACGATTAATGAATTGTATAAATACCACAGAATAAAGATAAATACTATACGCTAGGAAACCATCTGTCAAAAACGACACGTCGCCACCTAGTGAGCGACGCTGGCAAAACTGAGTTTGTACTTTCAAAAATACTATAGTCGGGATAGCCGGGTCTGTCATTAGCAGTGTGCCTATGTTTCGATTTCGCTAATTTTTTTTTTATATATGCACCTCTATCTGAAGAAGTATTTTACTAAGTTTTAATTAATTTTGAAAATTATTTTAGCTGTAATTAATTAAAATTTGAAAATCGAAAATATTTTTTTTTTACTTAATGGCTTCATATAATTGGATGAAATTTTCAGGAAAACTTTAGGTTGATATATGGTCTTAAAAACCATTTTTATTTTTTTATTTATTAACTTTTTTTATGGCATTTTTATTTTTTTGATTTTCAAATTTCTTATTTTATCCAATACGAAAATTACGGAGGTCGAACATAAATTTATGTATGTTATATTAAAGCGAAATATTTCTATTGTGATTCATGGGTATGCGTATCTAATGTAAATGTATATGGCGGATTACAAAAGTGCGGATATCTCCGAATAGTCCAACCAATGAAACAGAGAAAATTATCAAAATGGGAAATTTTCCGGAACAACGATGTTTAAGTTAATTCCTATAGATTTTGAGCCGCTGAACAAGAAAAAAATAACTTCACCTCTAAAAATTGGATAAAAGGGTGAACATCAAGTTCCCCACCCCCCGTTTTTTCGATTTATTTCACAATCTAAATCGACGATAGGGTTATATTATGATTGATATTTGTAACTGATACTTAAACGAATCAATTGAGATCAGTTAGATAAAATACAATTAAAAAACACCACTTTCACATGGTGAAAAAGCCATAGCATTGCTAATTTTCGGTCCTAAACAGTAAAAATTAAATAACTCGGAGGGACATCATCGCACAAACTCATAATTTAGCTTAAATTCTTCCTAAAGCTCCAAAAAATTGAGATCAACCATAATATAACAAAATATGAATAGCGTTACCAATGATATTAGCCAATATAAGGGTGAAGAAATACATATTTAAAAAAAATATGTTGCACTAAAAACTAAGTAAAAAAATCAGGAATCATTATTTTTTTACTAAATTACACTTCTAGCTTCAATTTATACAGCGTTGATCGTAGGCTGTACAAGAAACAAAGTTTTTAAAATGCATATTAAAATGTAAGAAAACGTAATTCTGGTATATAACAAAGCGATGCACTTTTTGATTGGGTACACAACAAATGCGGCTACTTTTATTTTTAGCCATTACTCGAGGGAATACAAATTCGTTTGAGTCACAAAAATATTCGTTATATTGATTAGTTACAATAAATTATATAGATTTTTTAATAATAATTTTGACAGTTTGAATTTATCTACGTTTGACATAAACCCAAAAATGTTAATTTTCGCCACTGGGCGGCGCTAGTAGCGATGGTTTCCTAGCGTATTGTATTATAGTATCAAACAAGTTACTAAAATTTAAGTACTATATTAATTATTGTAATAAAACAAAATTATTAATAAAATTAAATAAAATATAAACAATACCTTAAGGTTTTTTTCTTGGTACAATTCATAGCATTATGTGTAATTTTCATATATCAATTTAGATTTTGCAGATAGTACATTTAAAATTACAGAATTTGCAGCTTCTGATATCTCTGGTGGTGCACACTTACTTATGTTCTTTCTTAGTATCACCACTTATCCATCTTATATTATAGAATAACATGAAACACATTTGAATGAAAATAGAACTGTCAAAAATTTTGTCCAAAGCTTACTAGAGTTGAATTTTAATATTAATATAGCAAAATACACAGTATATAAAATTAATTATTTATTATTAATATTATATAATAAATAGGGTTGTAGAAAAAATATTGTGTGCACCTCGGGTGTAAAATGCGTTTTTCGCACTCGTGTGATTGTTAGTCTCGGCTAGCGCCTCGACTAACAAACATTCACACTCGTGCGAAAAACTATCATTTTACACCCTAGATACACAAATAATTATTATAAAAAAATTATTAACATTAAATTGTTTTTTTGCATATTTTTTTACACAATGGAATATTGTTTTTTACTTGTTTATAATTAATTTTTTTAACATTTCACCGCATAGTTTTGGGGAGAAAATGACAAATTTAGAGTTTTTTATATATAAAAAATATCGTTTAAAAAACGATATTCTATCGATAGAATACGTAATAATCTATAAAAATAAGAATCAATAAAACATTATTATAATAGTGTAACAGTACAATACGTGAAAGTTTGTAAAAATACACTTTTGTTGATTTAAAAAAAAAAATTTATTCTAACTATAATGTTATAAAATTTTGTAGGTACGCGATTTAGATTATAGATAATTTTTTCAGAATTTTTGTTGAACATTTAAATTGATTATTTCAAAACAGTATAATTCTCGAGTCATAACTAAAAAAAAGATACATATACTCTCAATGACTTTTGTAAAGAATTTTGTGCAGTAAATAAAAGGTTTTGAGGCATTTGATCGTACTTGGCTTAGTTTTCGTTATATAGGCGGTGAAAGGTAAAGTTTGATTATTATTTTTAAACTGTACACACAATTTGCGCAATGTTTCTTATGTGCACAAATGTTCTTTATCACCTAATCAACAAATATTTATATTTTACTATTAGAATTAACGCATGTAATTTTCATAATTGCACTGGTCTACGTGTGAAGATCTGAGAAACAAAGGTAGTTTTACTATAGTTTACGAATTGATCTATGAAAAGTCGCACAATTGCGATAGTCAGGCGATCAAGTGATTCGTTGTTTTCATTAAGTTCTATAACTTATTCTATAGCATGCAAAACTAACTCTTTGTAAAAATTCGTGTAATCTACAATTATATAAACATGAATATTTTTCTACTGACTCAACACGTTTTATGTTAATTTCTTTTTGCTATGATACAAATATATCGTACGATTATGTTGTGAAGCAACAACAACTAGAGAGAAATTTATGATTCAACGATAATGAGTTCAGATTTGAGGTTTTTGAAAAATCCTGAAAATGTCTTCATTAAAGACCAAAAAAGGAAATCTGTTTTCATTCTTTTATTTTTATATATTTTTTGTAACTACACGATATGGATGACAAATAGGACAGAGATGTGCAATTTTCAGAGGTGACTACACGGAGAGAAAAATCTTAGAAAAATTACTGTGCTCTGCACTATAAACGATGTACGAAAGTCGAATATGGTCAATTTTATACGGTAAAATAAGAAAAATTAAAATTCATAATATAAAAAGTAAAGGACACAATATTATTTTTTAAAATACAGGCCAGCGAAATTTATAAAACAGCACAGTAAAAAGTTCCTATCTCGACAAATTTGTATTTTTTAATTGTTTTTCTTAAAAAAAATGTTATTTAAGTTGATGTAAATAATTAGGCGGTCTGATAAATTTTACAATACTGACTTATAAAATTCAATGATATTTCAAAGATATCTGGCAAAAGCAGAAAGAAAGAAAAAGACAGAAGATACCAATTATGTTGAAAACACAAAAACTAAAAATGTGATATCTCATTAACTGTTTATCGTGGAGATGTATATATGGTTTTATTTTGTTTGTAAAACGATTCTCTAAAAATCATACGCATCATGTCTAGATCTCATATTTATGGTTTTCGATATATCTTAATAGAAAGTTAGGATATAAAGCAAATTTTACTATCAGCATAAACAAGGTAGTAAGGTTCGAGTACAGTCGGCTATTTTCGATTTCCGACGGCGTATAAGCTGACAGTTAGATACTTGTATTGGAATGTATATTTGTTTTAAAAGTACATATTGTAATTGTGTAGTGTTTTCTATTTTAAAGATATTTTTCTATGTTATCGTGATTTTAAAGTATTATATTTTAATTTATATTAAAAAGTGTTGTGAATAATATTAAAGCGGGAAATGTAGCATATTTAGATTCAAAATGGCTATGATTGTTTTTATTTTATTAAAATTATTGTTTTGTGCGAATTTTAAATGAAAGTGGGTGATAAATGTTTTACAATAATGTTTTGTTCGGTTTTAATGTGTTATTTTTAGAAGTTTTATTTGTAAAATAAGTTTTGACAGATATAGGTTAGTTTAGATTTTAGATATTGAAAATACGTTATTTTATATTTAATTTGTTCTGTGAATCGGTCTCTTTGCACATGTATTGGTTGTCATATCTAGGGTTTGCAATCCCGCAGACTTTTTTTTCCCGCGGGAATTTTGCGGGAAATCTGCAAATCCCGCGGGATCCCGCGGGATCCCGCAGTTTTTCCAAAATTTTTATTATTCATGCTTAAAATTACTATTATTTAGTTAACATGACAATTAAATAATGAAAAATAGTTTCATAGCAGTAACATATGATACATAAACGTAACACGTACCGTATAGACCGACGTAAAATCCATAAAATACACCTGTGAATAGGAGATTGTCTAATATGTTAGGTACAAGTACAAGATGCTTCTAACTACTTTTGTCTTTTTGTTCGATTATCCATTTCAATTTCGTTGCGTATAAATTAGCCCTTGTTTTATACGTAGGTCGCCTTTTACGCCGCGCTGGTATATACGGTATGTCACGTAAAACTAAACCACTAAATATCATTATTTACGGTTGCATTTTAGGGACAATCTGTTAAAAAAATATCGTGTAGATCGTATAGAAAAAGATAGTTTTGAGAAAACACGAATTTTGTGTATTAAATTTTTGTGGTTAACTTTCATTTAATCTGCCATTCTTCTTCTAAATTTTTGTATTTCGTATTTTTTATGTTTTTTTTTGTAATCTGCGGGCTGTTCGAGCTTCTTTCGTCGCCTGAGTCGCGCGAATCCTGGCATGTTTTAATCGGTTGTGCGGTCACATTTTTCGAACGTTTTTTTTTTTTTTAATTCTGGAGGTATGTAACCACTTAACTAATCGTGAACAAGATATAATTTATTTCACTAGTTTCATATTCAGTCATCTCAACCTTAACTTTTTTTTTCAAAATTGTTACCTTTTTTATCCATATTTACGCTTTATAAGTATTCAAAACACACGCGACCTACAAATTTAATGTTCAAAAAATTCCGCGCGGATCCCGCATTTTCAGTGCGGGATCCGCAGATCTCCAAAACGTGCGGGATCCCGCGGGAATGCGGGATCCCGCATTGCGGGATTGCAAACCCTAGTCATATCTTTATGTAAATTGTTCTACAACTATATTTGTAAACTATTATTAATTGTAAAATTCAAAACAATGTATATTATATAAATAAATCGATAACTTTCTTAAAATGAAATTGCTTTTTATTGTTTTTACCTTTCTGTTTGAAAAAAATAATAATAAGCTATAGAAATTTTACTGAATCGGTAAGGCAGTTTTCTGATACAGCATTCCAAATATTACCATGCTAGCACCGTAATTTTTACCGTGATAAAAAAAGCAATTTATATAATGTAAGCACTGATAATTTTTATATGGACGTATAAATATTTTTTACTTGTATCGTCGATTGCGCACGCATTATAAGAGAGCACTGTAATTTTTCTAAGATTTTCTGTATAAAAATTATCATGACTTTTCTCTCTGTGTAAGATATGATCTAAAATATTCAAAAAATATGAACATTTTACGAACATAATTTAACTAAGAGATCTGCTTCACACCCCAACCACATTGTTATATAATAAAGATTGTAGTGTAATAAAAAATCTCAAATTTTTTGACAGATGTATGAAAATTTCAATTCTTTATTATGTTTAGTTGTGCAGCTAGTTTCATGCGTTACATGACAAACTGACACCCAAACAAAGGCTATTATTCATACTGATGATATATCGTTCCAGACAAGAATTACATTGTGTTATAAAATAATCTAAGCATTATTCTATTTAATATTTTTATGAAACATATGATCATATTAGATTTAAATATACACACGTATATTACTATGATCTTTACCGTAACGTCTGGGAATGGCAAATTTAATACATGGTTGCACACACACAACATACACAAAATAACTTTATAGAAATAATATGCATTTACGATTTATGGACCTCTTTCTTTATCTATGCATTCATATAAGAGTAGCAGATGTATCTTATGTAATGTTTCATGAATAATGTCTTCCAAGTTATATTTTTACATTCTTCTATAACGCTGACACAAGAAATTTTATCTTTGGTATAAATTATTTTAAAACAAAGTCTGATAAAATGTTTCAATAATGTTGATATTAGAAACAAACAAAATGTATTTATGTTGATATTTTGACAGGTATTGTTACTATCAAAATATTTTTTGACGTGAATGACGTTATAGTAGTGTTTCACGCCAGATGGCATTTCAGAAACATGATGCAAAGCGCAGAGATCAGTTTGCGCGCTAGCGAAAATTTATAATCAGTATATCTCGACACTCAGAGCAGCTACAACACGGGTTTTGGTCGCAAACTATTGATCTCAATTAGATCTACGTTATACAGTACAAATAAAAACATTTAACCAGTTTAAATGAGTGAAAAACTTCATATGATGAAAAATAAACAGAAAAATTAAATTTCGTATTTTCATGATTTTGCAAAATTTTTGTTAAAACTTGTAAATTTCATATTTTTACGATTTTACTTGAAAATATTAATTAATTTAATTGAAACAAAAATAACAGTATAATATATATGAGCATTTCCAGTAGTTTTTAAAAAAACAGGGCGCACGTATGTCACCGATTTTGCTCCCATTTTTTTTTCTCAAAGAACATATCAAAAAAACACGTTTCCCAAAATCTTTTCTCCCCGCCCCCTTTTTTGGCCGAATTACGATTTTTTAAACTTTTGAAATCGAGCAAAATTAGACTTTTTTCGATAGCACCTTATTTTTCAAAATGTCCTTTATTATGCATGTTATAGGGCTCATTTTCTTCGTTTTTTGTTGATCTTTCATTTGAAATCGGTTTCAGAGTCGAATATTCAATTTTGGCCGAATGCGGTGCCAAAACATTAAACTTGATTTTTTGTAAAAATAGTCGATTTTGAAATTGCCGCCAAATATTTTGGTTTCAACCAAAATACTTCCGGTATATGTCATTTTATTCTATTTTTTATGTAGTTTCCAAATATTTATACATTTTTTAATTTGGTCAAAAACTTTTGAAGTTACACTTGTTTTTAGATGTCTTATTTTCCAAAAAACGCTATATTCACACCATTAAAACTTTTTTCTCTATACTCCAAATTGCACCAAATTTTGGCAAAAGTTTCCTTTCGTTATCCTTAAAACAACCCTAAAAAAACAATTTTTCATATTGAGCTCCTAAGTGAGATATAATTTTTATAAAACACCTAATTACTCGTGTATTAAAGATAAGAATTTACAGGAATTTTCAGTGTTTCTGAAATATCGGGGCTCTTGATAATCGAATAAAAAATATACCACTTAATTCGTTATGAAATTCCCTACAAACCTACATAAGTTTAATTTTTTTAGATTAATTAAAAAACCTACAAATAAATAAAAACTTTGTACATCGATTTCGTATTTATTAATAACAACTTTAAATGTAATGAATAGTGTCTCATAACTTCGTAATTTAATATGTACTGATTTTTAAGACTGACTCGCTTGCGCTCGCTCGGCTTTTATTTTTTTATAGGTTTTTTAATTAATCTAAAAAAACTAAACTTATGTAGGTTTGTAGGGAATTTCATAACGAATTAAGTGGTATATTTTTTATTCGATTATCAAGAGCCCCGATATTTCAGAAACACTGAAAATTCCTGTAAATTCTTATCTTTAATACACGAGTAATTAGGTGTTTTATAAAAATTATATCTCACTTAGGAGCTCAATATGAAAAATTGTTTTTTTAGGGTTGTTTTAAGGATAACGAAAGGAAACTTTTGCCAAAATTTGGTGCAATTTGGAGTATAGAGAAAAAAGTTTTAATGGTGTGAATATAGCGTTTTTTGGAAAATAAGACATCTAAAAACAAGTGTAACTTCAAAAGTTTTTGACCAAATTAAAAAATGTATAAATATTTGGAAACTACATAAAAAATATAATAAAATGACATATACCGGAAGTATTTTGGTTGAAACCAAAATATTTGGCGGCAATTTCAAAATCGACTATTTTTACAAAAAATCAAGTTTAATGTTTTGGCACCGCATTCGGCCAAAATTGAATATTCGACTCTGAAACCGATTTCAAATGAAAGATCAACAAAAAACGAAGAAAATGAGCCCTATAACATGCATAATAAAGGACATTTTGAAAAATAAGATGCTATCGAAAAAAGTCTAATTTTGCTCGATTTCAAAAGTTTAAAAAATCGTAATTCGGCCAAAAAAGGGGGCGGGGAGAAAAGATTTTGGGAAACGTGTTTTTTTGATATGTTCTTTGAGAAAAAAAATGGGAGCAAAATCGGTGACATACGTGCGCCCTGTTTTTTAAAAAACTACTGGAAATGCTCATATATATATATATTTTTATAGAATATATTCTCTTTGTAGTAACATTTTAAATTTTTTGATTAAAGTTTTTTTTTAAATATTAATAAAAAAAGCTGTGAATATCCCTCAACTGTGCATCCCGACATAGTCACACTCTCTTATTAGTATTATTACCTAACGTGTTTTATTATAATCATCATTCTGAAATTTATCTGTTCATAATTTTTCTACTAAAATTATAGTAATAAATGTAAAGCAGGGTCCACAATAGTAACAATTTTAAGCTGTGTGTTGAATTCCGTGCATTTGTGCACTAATAAAATGTGATGCACGTAAAAATGTTAGTTAACATACACGATCAATTCGTTATCGTTTTTTTTTTTTAAAACATCAAAGAAATTTGTGCTGTAACATTGTAGTGAGGACCTATTTGTAAACTCATAATAGTTTTCACGAAATTTCATTATGTATTGGTTACTGCATACTTTAAATGAACCAAAATTTTACTAATATTTTATTATTCTCCTTTATTAATAAATAAAACGTTAGTTAAATAGTCTTTTATGGTCAATTTCATACCTTCAAAATGTATATTTTGAATTTGGTTTCGTGTTAGGACTTTACACATATTTACATGATAAAAGATTCAGAATACAGCATATTTCGGTCCTGAGCTATATTGGTGTTGATATCTAAAGCTCCCCGAAAAATGTTTCTGTCTACAACACTGTTTAACTTTTCTGAATATGTTTAAAAGTCATTATATAATAATATTTCCTTTCCGAACTAAACATTTCAACGTCAAATTTGATTTAATTGATGTATACAGTATATTAATGCTATAAAATATAAATTATCCGAAACTAGTATAACTATAGCATCAAAATTCAAATGCATACAAATGGATGATATTAAATATAATACAAGTACATGAAGGTACTGTATGGTTAAACCACAAGCAGAATGTATTCAGTTATTGAGTTCATTTGATATTCAAATTTAGAAAATGTGGAGTAGAACCACCTTTGACCCAATCCATAGTTTTTAAATTGTTGAAGCATTTTTAATCGAACCCTTTGAAGTCGATCGCAAAAATTTAAATTAGTTTTTCTTTTTCACAGTATTATTTGAAATTTAAATTTTATATTTATTTGATACGCTTTTTAAAAGTGGTTTGCATGCATTTCAAAGTCGAGTCAATGTTCGTGAATTTAATTATTAATAATATAATTAAATTTTGAATAAAATGAAAAATAATTTAGTGTGTTCTTTTTTTTATTCAATAAAATACATTTTAATTTCATTGAAAGTTTATTTTATATTATTACAAAACAATATTTATTTATTTAAATAATTTTTTAATACTAAAATGGTAGAAACTGAGGTTTCATATCCATCTGTTCTTTACATCTAGCGTTCATAGATTTCCTAGTTTGTTAAAATTTTATTGCAATTTAAAAAATTGATTTTATAAATATCCGGTATTTATTTAATTCTATTTTATTTTTAGGGTTGCCTATAGAAGAGTTTTGTTTAAAACATATTTAAATGAAAATCGAATAATTATTTTAATCAATTTTATTGTAAAAATCATCAGAATAATTATCATCACCTTAAAGATATGTTATATATATATATCCAGATATTTATTTTACGAAACCATTAAAAAGCTCATCAACTTTATTTATCATACAATTAACAGTGACTGAATGAAATGGCCTAATAAAATCTCATTTTATGATATTTCGATGATTAAACATTTCATTTTCATTTTTGTGTGCTCTATAAAAACAGATTATAAAATTTATGAATTTATTTTATTTTGCAATTTTGTTAGTGTTGATATTAATAAAATAAAATATTCCTGTTAATTATTCGTAATATAATTTGTTAGTTTATAAATATTTTAAATTTAAGGTTAGAAACATGACGTCGATGACATCACTATTAATTTTACATCTACAGTAGAACTTTAGTACTGTCGACATCGTTACTGTTAAACTCCTTGTTGATACAGAAGTGACAGTATGTAATTTGCGTAAAAACCATACAATAATAAAAACTGCTATCAATGCACATATCTGGTCTATGCGCGTTAGAGAAAATAAACTCTGAGTCGATAGAAAATACAAAGAGACAGTAAAGATATAATGTTGCCCCGATCGTGTGAGAATATCGAAGTTCTACTATATATAATTTTTTTTTATAAAAACATGAGGGGACACATGTATTTATAAGAAAAATTGATCACCCCAGGGCAATCTCATTTCCTACCGGTATACACATAGGTATTCTTATAACGTTCGGAATAAACGCAAAAACAACTGACTGAACTGTGGTTTTCATCAGTAGGTAGATAATTTATCAGGACAGGTTTTAAGTCATTTACCATCATGTTCTCAAACAAGATAATTGACCAGTGAAATACACATGCTTTGCAAGTTGGAAAAAAGTAAATAAAACATACTTAAAAGTTTGTACATTCATAAAAGACAACAGCATATGTATATCTTATTAATATAAGTAGCTACACACGTTCTAATATTTTCTAATTATCGAATTTTAACTATGCCACTACGTTTATTTACGAATATTATTATTACAAAAATCTTACAGTTAAAATATATATGAAACAAATTAAATAAAAACCTAAACAGTTTCAGGATATCAAATCTCTCTTACACTACATATCTGCAATTAGGTATATTATTATAGGTAGGGTCAACTGGGGTAAAAGTGAAACAAAATACAAATCTTTCATGTTTTTTGACAGTTAACGATACAAATTCATACTTTAATTTTTTCAACTAGATGCGCTTATGAATAACCATTTTAAATACTTACGTTATTTGAACTGTTTGATACAACACGGACTTTAAAAATAAAAAAAGTGTGTTTCATTTTTAACCTCTAATTTGGGAAAAAGTGAAACAGACCTCTAATGGAAAATATTTCTCGAAAAATTAAAAGAAATGCTACAAAGGAAACTTTGATTATTCTTCTTTGAGGCATATCAATGTGAAATTGTAACTTTAATTAATATCTGAGCTATACAAAAAGTTATGTGCAAAGAATTAAAATTTAATTCACACGTTTTGCCATCGAATAACAGGGAAATCTGTAGGGGTGACACATCACTTATTAGACGATTCATATTTTCAGGTCGCTTTAACAAACCTTTAATGATGATATCAGTTTTTATAATTCTCCTATAAATAAATTAGTTTTTTAGTTGCAAGCTTGTTTCACTTTTACCTTATTTTTTTATTGTTTCATATTTACCCCGCTCGACCCTACTAGATACTAGATACTAAGTATTGTTAGTACGAGAGTAAGATATTAATAAATAAATAAAAAATGCATTTTAAAAGAACATAATTCACATAAAACGTTATTTCAAAACTTTTAGAGACCTCTATATTCTGTATTAAACCATTTCAATAACCGCATGAATACGAAGGTCTACGAACACGCATATATCTTTTATTTCAGAACATTCGATTCAAAAATACTGTGAAGGTAACATAGATTTAATTTAAATAGGTTTGAATCAAAGTGTAATAGAAATTGTATATTCGAAACACGTGTGAGAGCACTTTTTGTTCCTTTTGCATTAAAATCATTTACTGAGTCTTTTGATATTTGCCTTCCATTCAATCGTTTGTTTTCTGTAACATATTCCGACACTATTTAACATGTATGAACCGACTCATATTGTATTTGCCAGTATTCCGCATATCATATTTGAATAATATTAATTACTCCCCTCATTATTTACTTTATTTGACATCTTGTTGTAAATATTACAGAATTATATTCGGTATAATATACTATCTTCACATCAGTATGCAGTCAGAACCGGTCCGGAAAATCGTGGAGTCTGGTGTAGAGCTTGAGTGCCGGGCCTTTTTAGCTTGCATATCCGATGTAAAAATTTGAGTATCATGTCCGGAGCCAACCTAAGCAAGTCTGGCGCCCTGGGCGAAATTTATTTTTCCGCCCTCTCTCCCCTTACAAAAATGTTCAAAAATCACCGAAAATGTCAATTAAAATTGATAAATTAACAAATAAGTTGAATATTTCAGATTGGCGCAATCCTACAGACTCCAACTTTAAAAAAAAAAAAAATTATAGCTTCTATTATTAACTTTAAGACTATTAAATGCCCAAAGACCGTCGGAACTCCCTTCCCCTCTTATTAACAAATTAAAATTGATAAATTAACAAATAAATTGAATAGTTAATATCTCAGTATATTAATATCTCACACATTTTTTTAACGATTCTGATAAAAAAATTCACAAAACTTAATTTATACTAGACTACATTATGAATAAAATAAGCTCAGTTTTGGTCTCCGTGCATCATAAGTATATGTGAGCATTCTATAGGTCGTAATTTAACAGCTCAAAACTAAAATGATTGATTGACCGTATCTTCTTAACAAATAAACATGGTGAGTTCATTTTTAATTTATTTTCTTTGTAATTTAAAAAAAAAATGACCTACGGTTTTGATAGATTTCGCGATAGGGTTGCAATTAAAACGCAAAACGTGAAAAATCGTACATATGTGTGCCTTTCCTAATACATTTTGTAGCTCTGGGAATTGGCCTAACAGTGCTTGTACTTTTTTCATAAAAATTAATAATTTTTACAAGAATTTGAAGAAAATATTTAAGAAAAATAGATGGTTTGAAAAAACTAAACATCAACCTTTAACTCTTGCCCCAAAACACCTATAATCGATTTTTCTTAGATTTAAAAAAAATTAACATTGTTTATATTTAGCAATATTTTTTATTAAGTCGGGTTTAACAGATTGACAAAAAATTTAAAGATAAAAAAGTTAATTCAAAAATTACAGCCTGTACACTGATTTGAACCAAAAAAGTCACTTATACCCCATTGTGCGAAGCCCCGGGCGGTTGCCCTGATCCCCCCCTCCTTGTAAAGCCGACGCTGATTATATCTTTCAATTAGAAGTATTGAATTTATTTGCGTACCTTAAAAAAATTGCTTCTTATTATTAACTTTTTTGAATTCTGAACTCCTGGACTTACTTGCAGCGTGACTCTGAGCCATTCGGGTATATACAATTTTATACAAGCGCCATGACCCGTGATTATTATGTTATGAAAACATACAACACAATTAAAAATTATCCCCAGATTTCAGCAGATGCAGAATGATCCAAATGATCCCTAACGGAATGGATTTACTGGAAGCATGGCCCTGAGCACCTGAGTAAGGCAGTATACCGGCCATTCGGGCACATTCATTTTTATTACAGGCCGGCTTAATGAAGTCACTATATAATCATGAAAAAGGACCCACGAAATTCAATATTTTCTAAGCAAGTAAATCACAATGTTAAAATACAATTTTCAGAATCATTTTTCTATAAATTTTATATTGCAACTATTTGATATACATATGTAACTATAAGGATGGATGTTAAGATTAAGGTCGATGTCTTTGACGTCACGTAACAAAATTGTTAATATATGTTTATAGTAAACAACATTTTTTTCCTAAAGTTAATATCCTAAGCTGTAGGATCAATGTTTATTTCCTTTAATTCATTATGTATACTATTTACAGCTTCTCAGTACATAGTACATATTTAAAAACAATTTTTATTTAAGTTGAAAAATAAGTAATATCTAATTTTTTTATGTGGTTTTATTTTTAAATTGTATTTAATGAACTACAGAAAATTATTTTTGAGCATGGAATAAAAATTGTGTAGTTACGCCACTGTGTGATGTAACTCCCGTATTTTCAGCCGGGACAGAGTAGTTAATACTGCATGTAATGCCAATCTAGTTACTGAAATTTCAAATGTGCAAAGCATGTATTTGTCACAGGTGAATGTGATAGGGTTTTTGTGTGAAATAATCTATGTATGTATGTTAGTTTACTCTCTATTTTTACCCGGATTGATGTACAGGTATATACGTTTACACTTCGTAGTTTCGAATATTTTCAATTGAATTACAATCCTGTCATCATTGATAGTATAAAGTTTTGATTAAATTGAATTTTTTACATTTGCTTTGATTTTTCCCCTTACAGTTAATTTAGTACAGTAACGATCGTATACAACGAAAATTAGAAAAATTGTCAACTAAGTAAAATAACGTTATTTTGAAACTCTTTTTTTACAATATTGATGTTGACAGTTTTCAATTGTATTCGATTACGCGTATATTTTAAGAAAAAATCAATCTTAATAACTTGAAAATAAATTCTAAAAGTAGTATGTTTCTATTAAAAAATGTATACATGGAGAATGTACATAGGGAACGTAAAATAATATTATAAAAAAATGTATAAATATAGAATAGTTAATTATTTACCTGTTACCACAAATAACCTATATCAATGTTTTATGTGATATGTCGTCATTGATCTGTTAACTAAATGACAACCAGATATATATCATTAGTAAGTATTTTTAATTCTCTTTACAATTACGTATGTAAAAAAATTATAGTTGCAGTGTAAAATTTCTAGAAAAATGTTGTTGAAAATTGAATTTTTAAAATGTGATTTTACTGGGAAAATATTAACTTCCCAATAAATGTTTATACAAAACAGTTTTTCATAAAGTAAACATATAAAGCTATAGAATCAATGTTTTTTTTTTATATTTTATTCAACCCTTATATTGACGATTTAGCTTTTGCAATATTAGATTAAAATGCGATATAATTTTATATAGATAGTTCATCTTTAATCTATTTACGATTACACACACTAAATGTACCATATATATTATTTGTTAAAACAGCTATTAACCATTATATAGTGAAATTCAATAATAAGCTCAAAGAACAATTTGCCTAGGTAATTAATCAATGTGTTTGTCAGTAGTATTGACAAAAGAGAACGCATGTGTGTTGCATGTATATTGTCTACTCCCGGATATTCACTTCGGGAAATCATGTTTGCTATGGACATATAATTATTTGTTAATAAACAATGTAATGTAGTTAATGTTATACTCAATTTATAAAAGGTATAATTACAGGGTGTCCAAGATAAGCGTGAAATGCATGGGGATTTCCCAAACAGTAAGAGATACAGATTTGATTAAATAAGATGAATTATTTGTAAGGTTAGGGTGAGTATTACTACATCCAAAAATATTAATAATTCTAAATATGTGGTTTAGGTAGTTAACCGAAAAATCTGAAAATTTTGAGATTTTTTAAATGGCTATAACTTTTTTGTCAAAGTAGATAGATACTTTTTGTTTGCGGTTTCTTAAAGCCCTTTTTATGTAAACTGAGTATTTCTACAACGGTAGAATCCTCTGTGGAAGTCCCATTAAAATTGGTTCAGTAGTTTTCGAGTTTTCTCATAAAATTTTTTAAGTCAGATAATCTTTTTGTATTTATAATTGATTAAATTGATTGTAGAACACTGTATAGAACATATACGAATACATTTTTTATAAACACGATATATTTATCAGTATTTAAAACTGCGTTATTTTATCTATAAATACTTATAATGTTGTGTTTATTAAATTTGCAAAAAACAATTACTGGAAAATTAATAAAGTAAAAAATACATGTTATAACTATATAAAACAGATAAAATAAAATATATATGTTTATAAAAAAAGAACTTAAACTGTCATACATTCATGCCATAAAAGTAAAACGATTTGTTGAACAATTAAAAAGGAATTATCAGCGACAGTTGGAGTTTTTATTTTTATATGGAATTAATGACAGAATAAAATGAGAATTATATTTTTATATACACACACCTTTACAATGATTTCACCGTATGCCATATGGCGCGGGCGTATGGAGCAATATCTACAATACCACAATTCGGTGCGTGGAATACCGTGTAATGACAGGGGAAGGGAAAACATTCTGTATCGTACACATACATGCAAGGGATGGACAAAGCACACGTGTGTAAAAAAACACAGTATGTGGTTTTGACTGATTTTTTGTTTGAACCATGTTTTATACGGTCAGCAACCTTTATGTAACAAAGTGTTATATTTTGTGAAAATGTGTCAAACTGTGTATCAATCATATCGTTTGCAAAAAGGAAGAAGGAAAAATTCGTTTTAAAAAAATTATAGATATGTATTGCCGATTCATTCTGTATAGTAAAAAAAATTAACGTTGATGATAAAAAACTTCTCGTATCTTCAATATTGCGAGGAAGCTATATGCTAATCAAAATATGAGTACGTTTACACAGCGCTATTATTCCATTTTTACTGTAACCGGGTTTAAAATGCGTGTAGATGGCACATTACATGCGACATAACTAATCAGGTTTAGTTATTCTATTCATCTTGACTAAACCGGAATAGAGACGGAATAAAGATGCGTGTAAACTACACGGACATAGTTATATTTATTTAGCCAACCCCAAAAAATATAAGTATCTACGGAGTATGGGAATTTCATCGTAATGCACTACGTATTACCATTTGAAAAAGCGTAGTCAATTAAAACACCTGAGACGAAGAAATGGAAAACAAAAAAAGCGTGATTTGTGGGACGTAGAAATAAATTATTTTTGGGATTTCTTGTTGGTACGCTATCGAATTTATAGCGTACTTCAAATCGGAATTATAATTCTAGCTGACGTTACTTATTCTTGTATGTGTAAACATCACCGCTTGAAACGGTTTAACTACATCGGTTACAGTAAAATCGAAATAACAGTGCTGTGTAAGCGTACTCAATAATGGAAATTAGATATATTACCATAAAAATGTTATAGTAAATTAATAGGTATATTTACTAGATTACTATGTTTTGACATTTTATACTTATTTGAATATTAAGCCTTTTCGTAATTTTGAATAATGCAATGACTGTAAAGTTTAAAAAATTAATACCCGACCTCGCTCAATATTTATTTTATATTTTTTTTTGGAAAATTCAAAATGGCAAAGACACCATATTGTTATAGATGAAAAAAAAAACATCAAAAGTAATCAAAACACATCTTGATGAGTATCAAAATAGCTTCAAAACACGATTTCAAATATACATGTAGGAAAAACTATGTTGTAGAACAAAATTTACGATCGAATCTGATACCGATACATTAACTATCTTTGTTATTTCAGATACCTATATGGGCTATATGTATAATTGATTGCCTATTTATATAACAATAAACCCGTAAATGTATGTAGGTACCTTGTTAAAAGTTCTAAAAAGTCTTAAGTAAAAAAAAACTATGATAAAAATTAAAACAGACTCGACTACGCTAAAACATGTCAACTAAAACGTTATAAACAAGTTGTGTTTAAAAGGAAGAAGTTTCACGGAACAAACGTAGTCACACTTCCATAAAATTAATTTAATGCGTTTGTTCCGCACCTCTATGTGACATGCGACTACGTATAATCTTTATTTAGTTGAATAAGGTCTTCAGACACAACTAACAAGTACTTTCAACGGGGTTTTAATTCTTTGTTATTATCTACGGATTTATTTTAGAATTTAGATTAATGATACTTTAACACAGTTGGTGACTCTGACCGTACGAGATAATTTTCATAATATCATCACTTTTGTTTCAATACTATTGGTGTTTACTTACCAGGCATGCGAGAAAATTGTCAAATACTTCATGATACCCTATTTGAAAGTGCTTTTTAACTAACAAATTTTATAAGCACCGTTATAATACCAGACATTATAATCTTTCGTTTATAATATTCAGGAAATGGGCTTAATTAGACGAAGAATAAAAAATTAATTATGATGTATGAATTTATTGAAAGTTTTGAACAATCAAAATTTAGTCTATTATGCTATATTATATTCCATTTATGAACTACTACAATTATTCCTCAAACTTATTTATGTATAATTAAAAAGATGTTATATATTTTTACATAAAAGTACATAAATGTAGATAAAACATATATTGAAAAGAAAAATATATAACCCTGATACCGATCCACCCCTATCAAACACACACTCATATGTTACATCTACACACGCAACACGTGAGGTGTTCAACCATCATATTGTCGATTCGCATAACTTTTATATCGGTACTTCTGTCCTGATAAATATCTTTTGGCATTACGTTTAATGGCATTTTTCTATTATGTTATAAAATGTGTATATACCCATCATTAGCCGAGCCAATATTCTATAAATGTATAATATGAAATATGTATGTGTGTTTGTATGTACTTTTTGTTATTATACATCTGTTTACAATAGGGTTGTAGATGTACTTAGATTGTGATTGTTATATTGTATAATCATAGTATAAAAGATTTTTTTGTAATGGATTTATTTACACAATCTATATGGTTTTTGTATTATTTTTATGAAAAGTTGATGGGAATCTGATTATTTGATTAATGCTTTAACATATAATTTTAATGTTTGTAGAGATATTTATTATGTATGTCTTTCTGGAATGGATTTATTTGTATTTTTCAAAGGTACGATATATTTAAAGGTAATTATATATGTATATATCGTTGGTAAAAAACACATTATTAAATTTATTATTAATCTAACGAAATAATTTCATACTTAATTAAAAGTATCAATATTTTTGAATTCTAGTTAAAAGCATAGAACCTTAATATAATGAACTATTTCGAGTATAACGAGGATGTTCACGAAAGCTGTACGTAAAAAATTAATACATTTTTTATTATAATTATACCTGAAAAATTTTATTTCGCAAAAGAATTTTCATTTTATCGACATTTTCAATTACAAGTTACATGTCCGTTACATATATTAGGGTTTACTAAATCAAAGTTTTACTCTGATATTTACTGTAAATTTATAAATCAACCTTATATATAGGTCTTGGTTTCTGGGTAAGGTCCGCGTCGGTTTGGTCTTACTCTCGACCAATGTTTTGTCAGATGTCAACTGCAATGCGCAATACAATTTTGCTCGATAGATTGACTAAACCGACGCGATTTATACCCAGAAGCCAAGATTCATATCAAGATCAACGCGGAAGCCAAAAACCTTGTATAACCTTATATCAAAAAAATATTTTGATCTACTCGTTGATGGCACTCTTATGCTTTTTCTTAATTTTAATAGTAATCAAGTTGATATTTAGTTCTTTTGTCTTCCATTTCAATTAACAATAAATGTTGTGACAGTTTTTTTTAAACATTTTGCAACACGTTCTAAATTAAATTTATATGAAACCTTAATTAAAAGTTATCAAAAACACTTAGACAATGATAGTAACGACGTCAGGTCATGACCTTTATGCGACTTGAAGCGATGTAAGACGATATGGTAATTCTAGGTAACATGAGTATCATATATGTAGTGATGATGCTCTACTTCAGAAGTACCCAACATGTTATGTCGAAGTGTATTTAACATAACATGTTGTATTTAAGCTAAATATAAGTAAAAATGGATTCAACCAAATTATTTATATGTAGGTAGGTACTATGCCGTGTTTAGACCGAAAAAACAAAACAGCAACATTGTGTCTTTTTAATGACAAATGTGTAACAATTTAAATACGAAGTGTTTTAAAACACCGTGTTGCTGTTTTTTTTTTCTAAATACATAAAATTAAATTTTTATGGTTAATTGTGGTAACATATAAAAAGCAGAATTTAATTACAAAATATAGGGAAATCAATGATATTTCTGATACAATCAAATACTTCTTTTCGTGTTCAGATTATAGCAAATCATATTTTTTCATTAGATAGTTTTAAATGTTGTTCTCGAGTGATTATAAACACTAGCAATAAAATTATTCTTAAAAAATGTAGAAAAAAATTACTTTTACGTATTTTAATGGCGTTTATGACCAAATTCTGATATGTTATTTAGAATTAATTATACATTCGGAGCAAGTTTCAAAACAAATAAATGTTTCTAACTAGAATTTCCCTGCGACTTCACCCGTGTGTATTTCGAAATCAAAACAATTTAAACATTAGCACCGCAACCCGAATTCAACTATTTTGGACCGTATTTACACAATTTAAGGCTCATTACACAAAGGTAAATTGAGGTCTCATTGAAATTATTTTTTATTTCCCACCTGCCATGAAAAAGAAAATTTATTAAACATGTGTGATGTTTGGGTACCCCTCCCTCTACTTTATTTCAAGGCCCTTGCTAATCACCTAATTTTCCTACTATATAACGCGCCAATGATTCTCATGAGGCCCTGTCCTAACGAGGCCTCCAGCTAGCGCCCCATGCGTTTATTAATAAGTACGGATTTGCAACGTTTCATTTTTATTAAAAAATATATATTTTTTTAAATATCACTACAATTTATTCTAGGATCTCAGGTTTTCTAGCATTGAAAATTTTATCACAATTCATCTAATAGTTTTCATATCGAGACGAAATAGACAGATTTACATAAATATTTAATAAAAACTGTGAAAATGTATTATATGATCTGTTTTTTTTTTCGCCATTTTACAGACGGAGCTTTCAAAATATTTTAATATTAATTGTAAGTAGGTATAAAATTAACGTTTTTGTATTTGTTTGTAAAAAAGTAACAAACATTTTAAGAGATAAATATTTTTTAAATTTCTCTCTAGGGCTTTTCTTAAAGTTTTCAGCCAGGTTTGCTATGCCTGGGGGCAGACTTGAGTTTATTTCTGGAGAATGAAGTTGACGTGTCTCCTGCCCCTTTTTGCAGACGGCCTTGTTCGTATGTTTAATATACATACATATGTATGTATATAGCATAATGCAATAAACAAGATTTTAAAGCTCGTTATACGGAGTTTAAATTTGTTATTTATAGTATGATAATTCTGTGTAAGAGTTTCTAGACGTATTTTATAACCGTGTTATACATACATGTTGTAAATTTGATAGTTCATAAGAGTGAAAATTTTCAAATAATTCATAAAATCGGATTGAAATTATGCTGCTATAAGTTGCACATGGAAATTTTCGTGAATGTATTTTACATAATACTACAAACGTATTTAATGTTTGATGAGTTTTGGGCATTTTGATGTAAGCCGTGTAAACGACTAAATCGACGCGCCATGCACTCATAAGCCAATATAGTGGAGTCATATAACCGAAATTTTTTATTGAATAAAACAATCTCTCCCTACAGCGATTTTATGATTTTAAAATGTTCTAGGGATCAAGAGAAGTTCATAACTGAGTTTGTGGATTAATCCGTTTTCCGCGCGGTACTTTTTATACGACTTTTCCGGAGATTCATCGATTTTTCCTGTTTGCGGTTCGATTTTTTGCGAATATCTCGACTTCTACTTGATCAATATCGACCAAAAAAAATAGGGTCACTCGTAAGAAACCCCTCTATCGATCTGTGTGAGGCGAAATACTTAATTTCTAACCTCAAAAAAAATTACAAACTGCGCATATAACAGATTTTTCATTTTTTCTCAATTACTTTGCAACAAGTATGAATATTTTGATGAAAATAAGAAAAAATGTACCTTTCATGATCCTTAATAAATCTACCAAGTTTTATTTCAAAATATTCCAAATTGCCGCCAAATTTATATTTAAAAAAAAATTGATTGACGCGCCATCTTTGGGAAAACCATCATAGAGAAATTTTGTTTATCACAAATTGTAGGGTATTTTATGCCCTTTTAAATGATGTATATATACTTCCCCATACATATTGAAACAAAAAAGTTATTAAGATTTTTCTGGACTGATTTTTGCTTTTTCGGATTGTTGCCGTAAATACATTTTTCCTGTTTAACTTTCATTATTATTCAAAACAAATTACAAAATTTAAAATCTAGTTAAAAGATGAGTGTTTGAAACAATTTTAACATATTTTTACTATGTTAATTAGTAGGTCGCCCCAAAAATTCAGAAATTTTAAAATTTCACTCGCACAAATTAATTAGTTTTTGTTGTTAAAAATACATTTCCATACATGAAATTTTTATTTTTAGTAATGAAATAGGTTAAAAAAAATGAAAAACATCATTTAAAAGGGCATAAAATACCCTACAATTTGTGATAAACAAAGTTTCTCTACGATGGTTTTCCCAAAGATGGCGCGTCAATTAATTTTTTTTTAAATATAAATTTGGCGGCAAATTGGAATATTTTGAAATAAAACTTGGTAGGTTTATTAAGGATCATGAGAGGTACATTTTTTCTTATTTTCATCAAAATATTCATACTTGTTGCAAAGTAATTGAGAAAAAATGAAAAATCTGTTATATGCGCAGTTTGTAATTTTTTTTGAGGTTAGAAATTAAGTATTTCGCCTCACACAGATCGATAGAGGGGTTCCTTACGAGTGACCCTATTTTCTTGGTCGATATTGATCAAGTAGAAGCCGAGATATTCGCAAAAAATCGAACCGCAAACAGGAAAAATCGATGAATTTCCGGAAAAGTCGTATAAAAAGTACCGCGCGGAAAACGTATTAATCCACAAACTCAGTTATGAACTTCTCTTGATCCTTAGAACATTTTAAAATCATAAAATATCGCTGTAGGGAGAGATTGTTTTATTAAAAAAAAAAATTCGGTTGTATGACTCCACTAATATTCATCTCAAGACTACCACTGAAGCCTTTAAGCTTGTGTTGAATATATAATATAATTTATATAAATAATTTAAAAAATATGTATATAATAATGAAATTAAGAAAATCGTAAAAATCTGTATTGTTACTGTTATTTTAATATATATCATCTCAAAAATGTAAAATGAAAAAAAGCATAAATATTATTTGTTGTTTTTATTTATTTTTTTGAAACACAAACATTTGCGAACTTTACCGAAATAAATTATTTAAGTTCATTTTCTTCGTGCATACATGGGCGTCTACTGGTTAATATTATGAGGCAATGTAAATGAGATTTGCATAACAAATATTTGTAAACATGTTGTTACTAAAAAATGTATTATTCCGCTGTGAATTCAGTATAGTATAGATTTTTGAAAAAAGAGAAGAAATTAATTTTTGTTTGTATTTTATTTGTTTTATGAAATTCGGAGCATTTGTTGCTGTGTTAGATGTGAATGCTTTCATATAATTAAATTTAAGATTAACTGTTAGATATTTATAAAACATCTGTTCTACTGAATTGTTTTAGTTCTATATTAATTTATTCCTTGCCTCTTTTTTTGGTTTCATAAAAAATAGTTGTTTAAGAAAGTTTCACCGTATTTATAAAATGATATTGGTAAACACAAAATCAGTTTAATAATAATATACATATCTAAATAAAGTTGACCAAATGTTTAGAAACCATTGCTTTAAATGATATTATCTACATACAAAATTGTTATTGCAATGGTTTATCATTTATTTCATGAATTTAACACCAAATACATTAACACAAACATTGTTTTATATGTACCACTATATCAATTTCAACATGAAAGATAATAAAAGCTTTAAAACTGTATTTTCAAACTGTTGTAGGGTATGGGATTATGTTAACATTGTAAGGATAATTATTCATTTAATTTTAATTTTAAATAATGTTTGAATATAATAAATGTCAAAACTATTTTAATATGTACTTTTACTTTTATTTTGTTGAATGTTTCATATATTGAATTCTAAATTATGTTAAAGTAAATTATAAATTAATGGATCATTCCATGGTGAAGGGTGGGACGTTTTGACACATTTTTTAACAAATATTCAAAAAATTTAATGGTGTAAATAAAGCAGGGCTTCGAATTTATTTTTTTCGTTTCGGTTCGAGTAAAAAAATATATTTCGGTTCGGTCCTGGTTTTTGTTCCGAAAATAATAACGGGTTTTCCGGTTTTCGGTTCAGCTCCGAGTGGTTAATTAAAAAAAAAATATTTGTATTAAATTTTTTTGTTGCCATAATTTTAATATGTACTGAACCGTAAAAACCGATATTTTTATTTCGGTTCTGTTCTGGTTTTCGTTGCGGCAAAAAATAACAGTTTTTCCGGTTTTCGGTTCAGTTCTGGTTCAAAGTTCTGAAATAAAGCACATAATACAAACTGTATTTATGATAGCATTCCGAGATATATTTTTTTAAGATATGGTAAAAAAACGTGAATATCTGTCCTAGCCTTGTTGAATTCATAGATTTTTATTTGTGACGGATGGGACACGAATTACAATCCTATCTTTAGATACTTGTACTTGACGTTGAAATTAAGATCAAATAGGTCATCTAAAGCCCTAAATGTCACTAGTTGTTTTCTAAATAGAGGTGAGTGGAAAATCAGTACAAATATTTTTGGGAAGCTTAAAATATTGTGACGAGTAAAAAATTGTATAAGAAATACACGAATTTAAACATAGTTTTTAAAATAATTTTTAGATTATTTGTTACTTTTGGAAAGATAGCCAAATATAGCTGTTATATTCAACTTTTGATGTTTTCGTGTAACGGGTGGGACACAAGAAACAGATTTTTTCAAATGACAGTAAATTTAAAAGTCGCTTGCCTTTGTTTAATATTTTTGCATTGATCACAAGAAAATTAAATGCTCTAATCTAAAATGTCAAATCAGAACGCTTTGCTACAAAAAAATGGCGGAAAAACTTCGACAAAAAAATGTACCAATAATAGTTGGAGTGAAAGTCATTTGTTCAACTGAAAAAATACAAAATATGAGTTTTTTTATTTATATGGAACTTTAACAATACTTTAAGCCTTTAAGTGATTTCTATCAATTTATTTTTTATTGGTCAGGTATCATTTTCCATGGAATAACCCTAAACAGTAATTAATAATTCAATCTGCGTACTGCCTAAAGTCCATAAGGATTCAACTATCACATGTGGAAGTCGTAAATAGTAAAGGTAACATTACCTTATCCAATAAATTTTGATCGAACTTGCGCCATTAGATAATGTTTGAAAATCACTGCATTCTAAATCATACCAGGTATATAGAGTAACAAAACTATTCAGAAGTGTACTTATCTAAATCATCTGCAAATACATACAAGTATGTAATTCGATAGTTCATACTAACCAGTCGTATAGGGTTGTATCACAAGAGCTGATTTAAAATCAATTATTTGCATGAATATAATATTGAAATTAGGTTTGTTATCTAGATGTAGGTAAGCATTCGAATTTAGCGAATTTGATAATTTTAGATAAAAGGTGTAAAACTTTCACGTTATAAAGACTTATCAACTGAAAATCTATTATTTAAATTTCGCACAATATCTTTTTTATTTGTGATGTAAATGTGGCACGTATTTGATATGTTTGTTAATATCTCAAATTGGTCATCCATACATTGTGTTCAAACTTTGTTTTATAAATGATGCAGATAGACCAGTGCAGTTACGAAAATAACTTGCATTATTTCTAATAGAGAAAAAAATAAAAAGATTTGTTAATGAGGTGATAAAAAACATTTGTGCATATATTAAACATTGTACAAATTATTTAAACAAATTAGACATATATATTTTATATATGCCTTTTATTATTATTATTCAAATCTGCATCAACAAATTTTTTTATTTTACTATTAGAAACTAGGGTGACCATTCGTCTCGCATTTTGTCCATTGTTCCACATTTTGAATACTGTCCGTTTTTTAACATTTGTTATTTTTAAACGAAAAATGATTAGTGGACAATATAAAATTTATAATATTTTAATGAAAATAAATAAATAATTTAAAAATAAATTAAAAATTCCCCCCCTCTTTCCAACACAATATATTCTACTTAGCCCCCTACCTCCGGAAAAAGTCCGTCCTACATTGCCTTCTAAAAAAAATAGTCACCCTAATAGAAACCAAAAATCATAACAACAATTACGTTTTATATTTATAAGAATTGGACTAAATAAGAACGCAGGTGTGGAGAGCAAAGACAAATATTTGCGCATTGAAACCCTTTAATGCGCGCTCAAAAACCGACTCACGATGGATTCATATTTGGTTTTGACCATGTTTGGCAATTCGGAGCAAACTAAGCGAATATGGCCATCTACACATTGTCTTAATTGTACAAATATGACAAATATTTGTGTGCTATTACCAAATGAAGTGCCGGATTTATAAATACAAGATTAACAAACATCACATGTCATTAGCAATTCTTCATTTTAAGATTAAACGCATAGGTACATGTTTTCTTTTATTCCATATCTAAATCATGATTATAGAGTTTTTAATTTCAGTCTATGTGAAATATCCCTAAACATTATCTCCGGTATAAAACAGTGGTTAGAGATACTGGAGCCGTACCGGAACAAAACCAGTAGTAGTTATATCGTCTGTTTTCAATCTAAATGACATAACTCTGGTCGGGCGCAATTCTCACTGACAGTAGCTTCAACATAAATCTGTTCTTAAACGATGTATAAACTCTGGACCAACGTCACAATTGTTGTTATTTAAATGGCGCGTGCATATTGAATTAATATGTTCATGCATTCAGACAGTGGCGGTTGGTGGATGGGGGAATCAGAAATGTAAATGTGGAGATACAAAACGTTGTCATTTTTAAATGGAAAATTATTTTTCATAGCTCAAATATATGTACTTAGAATTTGATGTAATATTTTTGTGTCCAGTATGATAAAGAATTTCCTTCAAGTATAATATAAAATATTTCACGAGGTACCAAATGTTTGTTTTATTGTTTTGTTTTAAGAAAGTAGTTTTTTTGCGCGCATCTAAATTTCTATCTGTAATATATTCATTTTTACGATTATTTAGATCACTAGTCTTGTATCTACGGCGGGGTCTATGAAACCTTTAAAGCTGATAATACTATTCTAGGAAACATAATTTTGGAAAATGCGGTAAGAAGTTTTTTTTAACGAAACGTAATTTTATTTTAATTTAATAATTTTATAATTCCAATAAGCAGGTTCAAATAGTTTAAATGCATAGAATTAAGAAAATAATACCACTGCAAACTAGATTTTTTTTTCATTACAAATTATATTAACATCCGGAGTAGGGAAACCACAAACCTTATCCAAAATAAATATTTTGAACAGTTTTCCTTTAAGTCCCGAGACAACTCTAGGCAAAAACCAAGTAATAAAAATCCATACCCAAGACATTATCTAAAATAATTTCTTATTTGTATTCTAATCCGAAATCAAGAAAAAAATCCGTCATATCTCTAACAACCCTAATCTGGAATAATTGTTGTGATTTGCAACCGCATGTAATTTTCTGAATTTAATCTATATTTTGTTTTTATTGAAGTATACAGAGTGATAATATCTCTCACTAATATAAGTTGATACATACGGGATCAAATATTTTATAGCTCGTTATAGCAATATTAGGATATATCCATATGGGATATGTACATTTATCAATGTGTATACTTATTTTTAATTCACTGGCAATTGAGAGGTTTCACGGGATTCAACAAAAGGATTTGGAACCATAGCCTTCAAAATGATACTTATTTTGAATACGTGATTTTATCTGAAAGCATCAATACATAGAATTTCTTCGTGGAACCTTTTAAAAATTCTGCGAAATCCAGGTTGAATACCGTTGACTTTAGAGTGTTTGTTTGTTTGTATAT
This sequence comes from Sialis fuliginosa, assembly GCA_961205875.1. NCBI lineage: Eukaryota > Metazoa > Arthropoda > Insecta > Megaloptera > Sialidae > Sialis > Sialis fuliginosa. The sequence continues at coordinate 18,664,352 of OY540812.1, forward strand.
ATTTTATTTTAATATCTAACAATAAGTAAGTAGTGGAAATTTCCCATGTGAAGTAAAAAAGTTGCAAATACATTGTGCATTTTTGTAATTATAAACATTTGTAAAAATTGTAAATGATGATAACTGCATGCTTACACGAGTAGTTTTGAAAATTACAAGTATTATTTGGTATCTACAACACGTAGAAAGCAATATTGACAAAGTGTATACATACATATTGTACATTTTACATACCTATACATATAAGCTACTACAACCATCGGATATGAAGTGTCAGTTCTGAGAGCTACTACAAGATATCGGTCAGTAGTAAAGTATCTAATGTAGAATAATACTCAATAAGAACAGCAACGATATTATTCTTAATTTTAAGTTATTAATACATTAACACCGAACACAGCCGTTTAAAATTACCCTTACATCAATTTTAAGGAAGTACATACTATATATTTTAAATTACACGCTTAAAAACTACTTAATATTTTTCATAAACGTAAAAATAATCAATCTTTTTTCACCACACCGATAAACATCAAACAAAAAGTGAACACTTTACGAAAACACAATAATTCTTTTTTTTATCTTGATAGTACGAAACAAATAAGTAATACAAAAACTGGAGAAAAACACATTCACATTCTCATATATTTATGTACAAGTGTATGTATGAGAAAGAAAATAAAGAATACAGTGAGTTAACACCATGTGGTTTTAAATCAGAAACATTAATTAGAACAAATGTTTCTAGGGACTTAAATGTTGTTCATACTTCCAGAGCCAACCTTGATGATAGTTAATGAGTTTTAGCTAAAGCGAATGGTAACCATTAAAAAAACCGTCAACTTTTAAGATCTTTTGTTTTAATTAGTTTTCTCAATAAAAAATATAATGAAATGTACTTAACGAGGACGATTAAGGTAGAGGAATAAAAAAAGAATTGTATTTATTCAGCAAAATATCTGCAAGAATTCAGTGCCGGAAATATGAGAAAAAGACCAGATATGCTTCCTTACTATTATATGTATATGAAAAAACCCAAAGACCATGAAATATAATTTTACATTGAAATGAAAATACGCGTTTTACACTTCTATAAAAAAATTGATTATTACATAATTTCATCAAAATGAAACAAATTTTTGTATACATGAGTTTCAGTTATTTATTTAAAAACTTAAAAAAAATTAATGGTCATTGTAACATTTTCTTACATTCACTGCAATATCCGACCTATTCCTATACTAAAATGCAAAGTTGTTAAAATATCAAATATCTTATTAAGTATAGATTTCTAAAAGATTTTTTTATTTTTTATTTAAGTTTTTGGCTATAGGTAGCCTTTCAACCAGTAAAATAAATTTTAATGCACGCTAATAATGTACTTAAACTTTATGATTTAGATGTATTACTGGGAAAAATAAAATCACTTGAAAAATTTCTTCAGTTGCACATTATTTTTTTTACATAATATACACTGTATTGTTCAACGAAATATTGATTGAATATACGCGGTTTACAAAATCAGTTATTTGTAAGCGAGGAAGCTTAAAATCTTGCAAATTGTTTTAATGTATATACCAATACAATCAAATTAAAAGTTTTCTTAATCTCCAAACAATAGAGCACTTAAAGATTTAAAAACACATTTTAAAAACTCGTTACTCTTTAAACAAAACAAATAAGTAAGAATGAATATTGTTGGTATCAAAGTATTTATGACAATGCATTGAAATTGTGTATTAAATTTCACCGTTCAGTCTCTATGAAGACAAAAGTGCATTAGGGGTTGTCGCAGCCCCTTATCTCGTTACTGATAGGGATTAATAACACCTTGGGGGTGTTTACATTCACTATTATCATTTCAGTTTGTGGTAAGTGCATTAGACGATGTGTGATTGTTGAAAATATCCTTGCACCACATAATAATGTATACAAACATACTATATACATACATGTATATTCTATGTATGTACATACATTGTATCATACATTGATTTTTGTAAGAAAATGTTGGTAATTATATTTGGTTAAATATTACAAAAAATAATTAGAATTACATTAAAATGTACCATACTACATGCATGTATACTTTATTACATTGTATCATACATTTATTTTTGTAAGAAAATGTTGGCAATTATATTTAGTTTAATATTACAAAAAATAATTAGAATTTAAATAAAAATTTGTGCCAGTTTAGGATCTACAGTCTCCTTTTTACTTTTTAGTATTAAAATATTGGAGACACGTAACAAACTTTAATTTCCCTACTAATTAGTTGCTATTTTTTGTTATATAGAACTGTCATCTATATTGAAACAACTTAACTATCTCGAAAATGTAATACAATTGTGATAAAACTTATAAGAATTTTTCCTCCGTTGTTAAAAAAAGATAAAATTGAAATTGTCATATTTTCGATAAAAATGGTTATAGTACTATAATTCAAAAAGCATTTAGAAGTTTGTAATGTTTAATTGTCATCTTATTTATAGATTATATATACTGTTATCCTGTTTTTAGAAAATTCGATTGAATTGGAATCGAGAAAGTCAATAAAAAGTAGAGATTACGAGCTTGAAAATGCTTTTTAAATGATCGTTCTGTGACTATCTGACTATTTTTTATCAAACATGTGGCTATTTGAAGTTACCTATTTTTTAGTAGACAAGAAATCGCATTAATTCATTTGAGTAGTATATATGAACTAATACCTCTTTAAAAATGATTGTTCAAATTATACCTGTTCGTAAATTTATAAAATTCATCTATTGATATACAGTCAGATTAAATTTTACTTGTCAAGACCAAAACCAAACTAAACGCTATCTACAGGGTATACAATTTAAATGACAATTTATTGACAGATGTATGATATTTATAAATGACAGCGCACGTGCGCTAAGTAGAAATCACTGATCTGAAAACAATGATAATATAATTGATGTATATAAAATAAAGAAAGTAGCTTACATTATTATAAGTTTATTACCACTGCTCTGAAACCCCGACCAAATTAATGACAATTTGACATCTCGCAGATATTGTTTGCTTTGGTTTTGGTCTAGACATGTCTGTCAAACCTTTTGGTTTCTCTGGGTCACATTGAGCAAAAAAAGGTTTGTCTTGAACCGTACACAAAATATATAATTATTTAATTTATTACATTTTTAATTACCATCGTAATATTTACGATTTTAAAGGCAGCATTACTAACTGTCCAGGGCCGCAGGTTGGACACACCTGATTCAGACCAAATTATTGTAATATTGAGCATTGTACTTCCTTATCTATCTAATGTGGTAAGACTAGTGAATTATTGAAGAAATAAAAAAAGCGTGAGCTAATGACACTGAATTACTGAGACTCATAAGTCAAATAAATGTATTTTATTATTTATGTATGTGCAACACAAGTCTAACAAAAAAAGGAATAATCACACACAAAATCAATTCCTAAGAAACAAGCCGAAGAGCAATGGGGGGTTTGAAACCCCCTTAGATATACAACTACTGATGTGGATTAATAATACCACAGGGTATATTAGTGCTTGCGGTCTGAAGGGCGTGCAGCGTTCGGTGCATTAAAGGTGAAGTAAGAACGTGCACGAGAGAGAAAGAAGAAGAAAGATATAACTGAAAATATGACACGTGAAATGTGTTTGTGACATGAACTGTCTCGACAGCTAAAATATAAATATGAGCTACTCACGGATTTCACATTTATTGTATGTAATGATGTATGCGTCACGCGTCATTATAATGCATTGCACCTGTCGACTAAAATGGATGGAGCTATATACAAAGGGGTTATCTCGGAATGTGTAGAAATATCACGTTTTTTTTTTCAAAATTGTTAAACTTCGGGGATCGTATCTGCGTCATTTTGGTAATAAAAATACGTAATATTTCGAGAAATTTCGTTTGATAGTAAAACGTCAAAATTAAGCGCATTCTTGAGCAACTATACTATTGATTTTTGCGACACCATAGAACATTTATGGATTTATTTTTAATTTTTTCACATATTTGAAATTATACAGCCAAAACATCAAATTTAAAAATCCGTTCTTTTGTGTTACAATTTGCCAATACCCTGAATTTTAAAATGTTGTTGTTTAACCTCCCCTCTCCTACCCTGTTCCTATCATATATTTTCTTTAGTAAAATTTGGTTATTCTAAATATAATGCTTCATTTAAAAGCTCGTCATTCGCCATATAATTGTGGCGCTGAAAGAAAAAAATTATATTTTGGGATAATGACATTTGTAGGTCAGTTATTTTTTGTATAACTCCATCCATTTAGATTTGTTTGTTCCGTGTTCGGTGTTAAAAAATTCTTGTTAGTTGGAAAAAAAATCTTGTCAATTTGTTATAAAAGATTTTTATAGCTAATTTTCTTTATGACGGATGAAAAATGAAGAACTATTATTTCAATGGTAAAAATAATTTCTAATACGTACGATATAAGATTTAGTGCGATTTATATCGCGTGATTAATAATTGTTGTTTTAGTACAGGGGTATCAATAACGTCGATCACGTTATCTATAAAATTTTTATAAAATGTATAAGTGGTTAAAAAAATGTGCCAATATTTTTTATGATAATTTTTATAGAAAAATTAACAACCGTTTCATTATTTAGTCGTTAAAAAAGTGCTGCTATTATTTAGTCGCATGAGTAAATAATCATAAGAGAAAAAATCATAAGTGTGTATCTAGCCTAGCAAAATTTGACTAAATATCAAAGTGTGAATATTAATTACAGTAGAAAAAATGATAACTGAACGAGTATTTTTACTTAATATTGGAAAAATAATAATATTGTAATAAATGAGTAAATGATTTAATTTTAATGATGAATATAACATTTATTGTTAAATACATCGTATAAAGTAGTAATATTATTATTTAAATTAAAAAAGTAACATAAGGTGTAGAGACACATCTTTTATGATAAAAACGAATTTTCAATTTCAACCAGAGCGTCTCAATTAATGTCACCTCGATTATTTTGAATGAAAAAATAAAAATAAAACAGTCCTATGTTTATATGAACTTTTTGTCTTAAAATCATGCACAGAGTAACTCCCTTCAAATTTGATATTCAATTATTAAACATTCTGAATATGTATATATTTATATATAAAATAGATATTATACAATAATTATTCGAAATTATAAATTATCTCTCATGAATTAATAGTTGCAATTAAATGCATACATGTAATAATCCGTAACTTTATATACCCACTACCCACCTGACTAAATATATGATGTAGTTTATGAACTAACTTTTAATTAAACTTTTATATTAGTAACTATAGATTTGTAATCACAAGCATTATATATATTATCCCCATGTCGATGAGGATACATTAAAAGAGGTCATACGGTAACAAAATATTTCATTGTAAGCGTTAGAGAAGGAACAAAAATAAAATATACAAAATCAGTTGGTTTTACTAAAATAGAGAGGTAAAAAATATACGTGTAACGAATCGTTAATTGAATGAAATACTTGTCGGATTTTGTGCACTCTCCGATTGTAGACACGTGTAGAGGAGAAAGGGGTAGGAGTAAAGGCTTTTTTGTATTTTTTCTGTTTGGAAAAGTTCGTTTAAAGTGGGAAATTAAATCAGGATGAGGATTGTATTGGTAGAGTATAGAAAAAAATGGTGAAAGCAAACGGAGATTTGTTAATTTAATAATGATTTATATTTTAAATAGGGTGGTAATTGTTGGGGTGATACAGAGGATTTTCGGATTTTTGAATTAAATTGTTAATTTTGATTTATAATTCACCTAAAGATTTTTATTGCCATGTTCTGAAAGAAATGGAAGTATTGTAATACCATCGAAAAATCGTGTCCGAAATAAGAGCATATTCTACCTTCAAACATTCAAAACGTAAAGAAAAGTTGATTTGCGCATGGCGGCTGTGCGTGTGCCTTTATGTCTGGATGCAGAATTTTCTTTCGTTCACGATAACTAGTGTAAAAATACACCGATTTTAATTATTTTTGGGGAAAATTGATTTTGGTGCTAATAGAATTAAGGGTTTTGGAAATATTCTAATTTCGTATATATTATCGTCTAAAAAGTTAACATTGCGAGTATTATCTCACCAATTTTGATAAAACTTAGTACACTTATAGTTCAATTGAACCTTAAGTACACTTAATTTTTAAAATGTGCCTGAACAGCCATTGAAGGGGTGAAAACCACCCTCAAAATATTAATTGAAAATACTAAAAATACGTCAACTAATTAATTTTGCCTTGGAAACAAATGCAATTAAATTCAAATTGTTATTCTACATGATTACTCTACAAATCTGTATTATATTATTGGCATTAGGATATAAGAAAACTAATATTTATAATACGAAGGTAAGTTTTATTTATATGCATATTAAAAATTATTTAAAAAGGTATTACAGAACATGGAAGTCATGTATGGTTCTCCATACCGTTAATTTTATTTTTTCGCCTTTAGTGCAGTTTCTAGTTTCTGATTTTAATACTGTAAAACTCAATATTCCATGGCATGACAAAAAATATCACATTATACATAAATTTTTAAGAATTACGTAGGTATAAAAGTTAACGTACGAAAAAAAAATTTCAGCAAGAATGTATCTTCAATTTCATGGAATGAAAAATAAATTAATATTTAAAATTTTAATAATTTTAATAAACCTTTTATAAGAATTCTTAGGTAAAAATCCTAAAAGAGTGTTTATAACTTTTTTAATTACTGCAGGCTTTACTTCTTTTTGTATTATATGTAGGTACATAAATATTTAACAAAAATATTCTCAGAAATAAAAATCTTCAGTTTTTTTAAATACATACATATATACACAAATTTTCTTCTGCAGACAATATATAAGACATAGCTTTAGGTATATTTAATTTAGAAACGAATAGAAAAAATTTCAATCTTTATGAGCCGACAAGCAGATCCTAGTTTTTCATTATAATAACTATATACATATATTTATGTACATATAAAATCGATCTTAAATTTTAAATATAATATTTAAGGAACACATGGAATCAACCATATGGAAATAACTTCAGAAAAGCTCTATTAAGCATTTAATAAAAAATGAAAACTCCATTCTTAACATATATGAGTACTTCAAATCTCATAAGAATACATTTGCCATTCTATTAACTTTTGAGATGAAACTGTCTTATAAATAAATACTTTAAAATGTAAATATTTTAATAAAAATACTAATAAAAAGTGTAATTTTTTTGTGCAATATTGAAAGTAATGAAAGGTATAAAAAAACGATGCTGGGAAAGCAAATTTTCTTCTAGGATACATTATTAATGTTAATTATAAAATAATAAAAATTTCCACAGAAAAAGAAAAATACGTACATAATTAATTTTTTTACAATTTCTCAGAAATTACTAATTTATTATTTAATGAATATTAAAAGATTATTTTGCAAATTATAAAAAAAGAGTTCTCTACTTATTAAAAAAATACACATACTTCACATTGTGACTTTTTATTCACTAAAATTATATATATATATATATATATATATATATATATATATATATATATATATATATATATATATACATATTCCATTGTTGTAGATGACCATTTTTTCAATTTTTCTTACAAAGGTTTTTTGGGATAATGGTCAAAATAAAAATAAAAATTCCAATTTGATATGTAGTCTAGTTTAATTTTAATACGTTTCGGGGTTTATTTCTCCCCATCTTCAGTAAAAATATTTTTTATATATAAAATCTATAACAATATAATACAATTAAGAATATAGAAACAAATGTACACCAAAAAATAATCCATAAAAATATATAATATAATTAAAATATATACATATATACATATATTATATATACATATTTAGTTTAAGTGTAAACTGTAAAAACGTTAAGACAATAAAAATATCAAGATGATTGATATTTTAAATCTGTAGGTACAAAAATATTGTTAATATATATAAAAACGTTGGTGCGTATATATGTGCTCTCATCAGGCCTAAACCACTGGATGTATCGAACCTATATTCACACCATATGTTCGTTTGGTGCTCCGATAAGCTTATAGCATTTTTAGATCCTGTAGATGGCGCTGGGGTCGAGATATTTACGAAAATTCGTATTTATAGTCTGATTTTTAAACTAATTATGTTTGGGCAGAACAGCGTTTGGTTGGTCAGCTTAAACAACAATTACAACTTTCCTACGTGACAGGGGGTGAAATATTAACTCCCGCGTGAAGGACGGGTCTGTTAGTCATTTAATAAAATAGTTTTACGATTCTATCATAACAAATATAAAAACACTCAGTACCTGCATATAAACTACAAATAGTGTTTTAAGTCCTGTACTTACAAAACGCACGTTTGTAAAGGTCTGACACACTATGTACATAAATGAGATTACTTAAAAACTATTTTCTATGCAAATTTCATTACACCGTAAAATAAAACGCTCAAGTGTAAACAAAGCAAAATACTACCAGAGTTTTTGTGTGACAGTGTACCTACATACAAGCACCAGTTTGTTTGTGTTCCATATTTTCATAGTAACTCACCAGTCAGAAACTTGAAGAATTTTTATATTTTTTACATGTTTATAAGCATCAAGGTGCATGTGCATGCATCTGAAACATGGAACATAAGGGTAAACTGTCCTAGTTAAATTTCATTATGTTATATAAAATACATACCATGTAGAAAATGTTATAAAATGAATAGAGATACAATTTTATTTTAGATATTAAATATTTTGACATTTAAAAAATATGGATTATCTTTGAAAGAGGAACAGTTAAAGGAAATGTAATTTTGAAATATTGCAATAAGTACACTATTTAGTATATTAATGGGATAATTAGTTAACAAATGCAAGATAATTTCATTATTGTCCGCTGGTCAGAGCAACCATAACTTGTATTTTATCCTTACTTACTTTTTCCCCTAACGCGCATAGAGTGTATACGAAATCATATGTGAATATTACATTTTAAATTAGACAAATGTGCTTTGACAACATGAGTTTTAATTATCGTTCGGTTCCTATGCAGATTACAAACTTTCACTTCTTTATGAAGGAGAGAAGCGCAAGCGCGGGCGTGGCAAACATTACTATGATTGGTCAACAAAAAATCAAGAGAAGGTGGTAAATAATTGGAAAATATCGATGTAAGGGGCTGGACAGTAACGATAAACGGACTGTACAACCTAATTAAGTACAGTGTAACTGTACATACCTACATAATAATATTAAAGAAGATACTGATTCATTTTAAAAATATTTTATTATCAAATAAAATAATAATATAATTAAATTATAAGTTACAAAAAGTCCTGCTGGTTATTTTTAAATGCTTTAGTATTACATATTAGAATTTCAAATTTGATGAATTATTTAGTAGTTACAGGTTACAGTCCTTCAAGTAAAATAAACAACATCGCTATTCAAAAAGCAATTGGACTAATTTACAATTGTTTTTAAGTCCACAAAATCAAAAGAGTGACTTCACAATCATTTAAGCTTTGATTCATTCGTCTGTTGTGAAACTACTAAACATTTATACAAATGATTTTAAACTTTAATACGTGAAAAGAATTTTACGATTATTCTGTAAATCCTACAATTTATAGGTACATAGCTATATCACTTAATAAATGTCGTTTTTTACCCATTCGATATAAGTTAAATGAATTATTCAATTCCCTCATTTGTTAAACGTAATATCCGCCATTGCCTAGTAACTTTCCGAATGGAAAAGTTGAAGTAGAATCTTTGTCATTTATAAACATTTCTGTATACACTAACTCAGGTATTGAATCCGAAGAATTTTTCTGTTTGATTAAATAAGAAAAATTGTATGCATCTCCCGCATGCATGTGTGCATGTATGTGTGCATGTTTATATGTGTGTGTGTGTGTACATTGAATTGAAAAATACGTATTTTTCAAAACTGTCGGATAGATGGCGCATGATCGCTGTTGGAGGCATTCTACTTATTGTAACGTATTATTGTTAGAAATACAAGTATTATTTATTTATTTTTTATGTGAAAGCAAGCACAATATACTCATCGATTTTGTAGTATTTTTGCTTGAGAAAAACTTATTGCTCTCTACTTTTTATATTATTTTTTATGTATACAGAAAATAGTATAATAAACTTAATAAATAATATCAATACTAATGCTAATTGTCAAGAAAAAAGAATAATAATTTACACTAATATCACTTATGTTAACATTTATTATAAAAATATTCAAGAAAAATTAAATTCATAAAAAAAGCAGAAGAATGAAAATATTTTATATTTTACGAACATGTTATTCAATAACTATGAAAGTTTGTAAATTAACTATAAGTAAATAAAGAAATTCTTCTCCGTATATTAAAAATAGCAAAACAAATATTCAGTTCGTATTTCTTTTTTTGATGAAATATTTTTTATCGCAGAGCCCAATTTGAAGATGTGAAAACATGATATAACAATTCGTTAAGGGACTATCTACAAACAAACCAAATTAAAATCAAAGCAGTTTTAATTTCACAGTCTTTAAATTTCGTCACCCTTGGCGATCGTTGACTGAAACACTAAAAATCTACGTCTTTTATGTATTGTTATATTGTAAACACTCGGCAAATTCAAATAATTAGTACAAAGAGCAAAAGACTAATTATAGAATATTATTTAGCATAAAGTATAAACATTTCATTTTATACAATATTTCAGGTTTTTATAATATTTAAGGATTTTATAAATGCACTAATTAAAATAATAAAGGGAACAAAATATTTATAGAAAAAAATTAAAATCTTCAAAAATTCTAAAAAAATAAATACACTAATTTAAAGATTAAAATTTCTACTTTAAAATAATTTTTTCAAAATAATTTCGTTCATTTTACAAAACAAAAAAAAAACGGTATTATAAAGCAAACAATTTTTTTACGAATTATATTGTTTTTAGGATGCACAGAGTTAAAATTTGTTCACAGAAATTTTTTTTTTCACAAAGCTATTTGATTAAGCATAAAATTTTCTTTGTTTTATATAAAATTACCCACAATCAGTGGAAAAAATTGTAGATAAAATCTAAAAGAAGTTTTACCAAACTGAAATTGCATGTTTCCGAATAACAATATTTTTTTTTCTTTATTCTATAATAAATATTTTGATTTTTTTTATAACTTATAATAACATTCGCCGCGTATTTTAAAGCACTATTCACTATTCAGTCTTAAAAAAAGTAGATTATTTAAAAAATTAACAGCTTTTAGGGTGAACAAGTATCTTTTTAAGACCTTGATATAACCTAATCCTATAAATATTATCCGATATTCCGCAAATTTATAAAAGTTCAATTGAGATAAAACAACTGTAATATAATAAATATGATGTAAGGACTCTTACAATCCATAAGCACTTATAATTTTTTATTAAAAATTACGTCATGAAATGCCTATACTTTTTTAAATTTTTCTCCTGGAGGAGAAACACCAGCTTTAGTTTCGATGTTCCAAAATATATTAAAATAGTTAACTTAACATTCAGAAATGTATCTTTATGTGGCCTGATGAATTTTTCATCAATTGAAAAGAAATTGATTCATAGGCTTCTAAAAAGCTCAAATGACCTCAGAATTATGCTTATTTTAATTAATTGATTATTATGTACTCTCTCCGAGTTTCATGCAATATTAAGGCCTCTATACCATCCAATCTGCAGGGCCGATTTGTCCGGAGGTAGAATGGGGGTACTGCAGATTGGGTCGTGTATAGGCAAATCGGGCCGATTATTCAGCTAATAGTCGGTCCGATTTGCCTATACACGACCCAATCTGCAGTACCCCCGTTCTACCTCCTGACAAATCGGCCCTGCAGATGGAGTGGTGTATAGAGGCCTTTACACATAAAATTTATGCTTCATGAAAAAAGTTACTTGGACTATCGCAGAAACAAAACACTATATAATAATACTCATAGAAGCTAATAAAAATTGAATAGATTCAGAAAAAAATATGATACCGGAAAAGAGAGAGTGCGTTAACTTCAATATGAGTAACTTCTTATGTTATCCACTGACGTAAAGTTGCCTAATAAAAATAAAACAACAAAGTTTGATGAAATAGTAGTTTTGACTTTTACGTAAATTTACATGAAATATGCTAAGAAAACTTTCAACAGAAGCTGTCATAAAGTTAAAATAAAATTTCCAGAAAACTATGAAACTATGAGTAAATAGTACATTTGAAAAGAACCAGGAAGCGCCAGAGATTTCAACATGAAGTCGTACCTTTTTATTATAGGTACAGAAAATATTTGTTTCTGCATATTAAAGTTGGCACATTTAAATAGGTTGAACATTAAACTTAACTTTGATATGTTTGCGCTTTTAATAATAATGAAGTGGTTTTAAGTGGTATTTCTTGTATAGTTCTGTATGTATGTACGTATGTATACAGTTAATTCGTTTTAATATAATACTGGAAATGGAGAAACTGCGAATCTTTGTCACATAAAGTAATAAATCACCTAGATCATCATACTGAAAACACCATTCATAATCTAAAGCTAAGAAAGCTTCTTAATAGCCTAGTTGAAATCTGTTAATTTTATTAGCAAATAATATGAGTTTTTTATTTATTTTAAATATGCATGTATAATAATTTTAATGTAAATTTTATATTTTAGGTATTTTAATTAGAAAATATAATAAAACACGTTTGAAAACACGACTAGGCTTAAATATTTCAACCAAAAAATTATAAACAATTTTCTCAGATAAGACTTAGTTTATTTGTTTATAACTTTATGTTTGAAATATTTTAGCGTCGATACGTTTTATTTTTTTTAGATGTATTTATTTAGACAATAGGGCATTTTGCGTCCGTTTTTATGTCCGCAATGCCACATGCTTTATTTGTCAAAGTCGGTCTATTTTGTAATTACAAACAAACAAATTAACGAACATTACACCTTATCAAAATGCTGTCGTCCTGGCGAAGTCGGGGAAAAAAAGCTTATTCTTATTTTTATTAAAGCTTCACACCGATATGCAACTGGCTTAAATGAGATGAGAGCTAGATGGTATTAATTTTTTTAAATAAAATTTTGACGAGTACCTTCATTCTACATATTATAAGTTTGTTGACGCCGCGCCAGTAAGATAAGTATATTAATATAAATTAAATTGAATGAATAGCTTATGTAAAAAATGGGAATTTCAATAATATGTACGTAAATATCCTCTACTGTGTATAATATAAAGTTTAAAAATTATAGAAAATTTATCTAGAATGTTAATATATAAGAATCTCTAAAGTGTAAACCTAAATAGATAGTTTTTTCTCTAAACAGTGAGAAAGGGGATACCAGTCGTTAACAACTTTAAACTTTGAATTATACGAGCTCTCAAAAAAGACCTAATGTATACCTATATAACATATAAATTAGTCACTAGTCAAACGAAGTTCAAAGAACTAAGTTCAAACCAGACCTGACAATGGCCGATAGGATTCGACCGAAACATCGTCAAGAAGACAACAGAGAACGCGAAGCTACCCGGAATACATATTTTATTTGCGAATTATTCTTTAATTTCAATTTGTGAGTATTCACTTGTTTATGGTATACATATTTATTTCATAAGAATATGTTAATGTCAATAAAACTATATTCTAAATAAATAATAAATAAGTCCCACTTGCACAAATAAAAATTACGGTTGTAAAGTAGAATTAAATTAGTGCAAATCAATAAATATGTATTGTTTCTTAACATACCAATAGTACCAATTGCTATTTCATGCCTTAATTACGTAATTTAATTTATTTTGTTCATAAAACTAAAAAAAGAGTTGTAAAATAATTACTAAGAAATTGATATTTAAAATAACATATAAAAACATTTTTTTTGTCTCAATCTGAAACGATCACATAGCTTCTCGTATCTTCGATATTGCGAGGAAGCAAAAGTACCAAAACCCCCACTGGTCGTAAATATGTGACGCCACTGACACACACAGCATACTATTATATAATAAAAATAACGTGTACCATTTTGCAAAGATAACATACATACTACAATAACAACTGCATTATTATATGCATTGTTGCCGGCTCGGTTGTTCGTTAAGTGTGCTGTGGGTAGCTTGTATGTCCTGGAGCCGGCCGCGTCCGGGGAGCCGTAACAGGCGAGACGTGACGAGTCCAGGATCGTTTCCGGGTCATCGGATATTTCCCGGAGGCTATGTCGCAACGTGTGAATGTGCAGGAGGAAATGTAGAGGAGCTGAGTGGGATTATACACTACCTTGTGGCTTAAGTATATATGAAAACTGAATACATGGTATTATCTTTACAGATATACATACAAGACATACATACATTAGTTATTTAGAAGTTCAATAAATTCAGGCGACCTAACAAACATACGTGATAATAGATTTTTTGAATATAATGTGTTTCAGAATAAATACCTTACAATAAGTCATTTATATCAAATTCTATTTGAGATGTGTAGAGCTTACTTATTCTTGGCCATTTGATTAATTTACCCTTAACTCCCGCAGCCAATATAGAAAAATTTAAGCAGAAACCTGTATCATCATTTTAAAATGTATTAATATATTAATAGTACCTTGTATGGTTTCGTGATTATACCATTTAAAAGAGATACATTATATTTAAAATCTCACCACAGCACTGAATTTAGTTCTAAAACACTAAAAATTATGTGTCGTATAATATAGATTTCCAATTAATTTTTATGTTGATCATTCGTTTATCGAATATATAGGTGTAGGTACAGTGTACTTATATGTATATTACAGGTAAATAGTAAGATTCTATTGATCATAAGAAGGTATGTTATTTAAAATCATATATTCCCCAAAAGTTTCATACAGCTATGTCAAATAAAGATAAATAGCTAAGGCGTTTATTCATAAAACTTGCTGTTTTAGAATTTAAATAAAAATAAGGGAGTTTTTTTTTGTTTTTCTTCAAAGTATTCAATTGATCAACAATACTTTTTAGTATAAACCTTAATTCTGGCATATGAAAAATTAAGTATTAATATGATAAATGCATATTAATATTTGTAAACAATACATATGTATATAAATATTTATGTAAGTAAGAAAATTGAATTCAAATACCGATGAATAAGCATACACGAGAAACTTAACACAAACGACATCTAAAAATACAAAAGGCATTGACTTTATTGGACTTCTATTAATTTATTCCTCAGACATATTTCGAGAATGGAGAGAACATACGTAGAATTCGAACGAAACGAACTCGAATAACGTTTCAATAAGTTCGTGAGGTTGATCATTAGGCAGAAATCAGTTTATTATAGGGGTTGTTAAAATTTCAAAGCACCATTCAATAAACCTCCCCAGTAGCGCTTGAGAAAACGATCGAAAACTTTAGATAAGAGTTTGTGAAAATAGCGTACGTTCACATCTTTTAATTAAAGAACCATTCTCTTTAAATATATGTACCGTGCCAGTAATATGGCATAATTTAGTACCGACTTTGTTTTTGTGTTTGATAATTTATGCGTAAAATGAAGGAAACGTTTCTGAAAATTGTATATGTATGGAAAGTATATGATATTATTTTATATAAATGGTTTATATATGTATGGTACAGGCTGACAAAAAATACTTAAATATAAATTTTATATTTTACAGTATTTATTACAATAAAATATTTTCTAACTGCAATTTTATAAATAAATATTAATAAGGTCGATATGTATATGATAATAAAATACGGATATATTATGATAATTTTTTTTTCTGTATGTCCTCGTGGCCATTGTCCTCGTTATCGCACTTCTTCTCCTCTTGACGTTTCGACTTTTATGTCGGAGTCTTCATCAGAAGTGTTTTAGAATCACTTTGGAAACCAGGTTCATATGTAATACACTTTTTTTGCAAAAAGACAATAGTAGAAGCTTTTTAATTTCTTCTGCGAATTTTTTAAACTCAGTTGTTCAAAGCGAATATACATATATGGACAATGTCACTTATTTAAAATTGTTTTATTTGGCCGATACCCAAAAAGAACCCCTCTTTTACAGGCAATATAATCCAGTTTGATAGTTTAAAAAATGTTTATCTGTATGTTTATTCCAATGAGACGTTTGACAACCTAAGCATCCTAGAATTGGTATTAAATATTATCCAGATTCGGAAAATATACAGTTTATATTTTCTAATAAAAAAGTTAAAAATCAGAACGATGATTTCTAAATAAATAAAATAAAACGTTAGTAAAAAAATTCAATGTATACTTAGAATTTAAATTTTTCCTGGTAAATTCTACGTACAATATTTATTTAATTTATTTTAGAACTTAAAAATAATATTTTATGTATACCTTCTGTTTTATATTTCACCAGACAAGGTATATTCGTATATAATATATTCTTTTGAAATGAATGAATTAAATTTTAATAGAATATTTCAAAAGTGAAGTCAATAATTGTTATTATACCAATTTTTATAAAAATTGAACAATTGATAAAATACAAAGGTATTAGTTCTATAAATTAATTAACAATTTGTTTTAATACTCTTTCAAATGGAAAATATCAATATCATATTCGATCAACAAACAAAATAATGTATAAGAATCTATTATAATGTTACATGCTGCATAATTTGCAACCAGATAATTCAAAAACCGACAATATAATATAATAATAAATATCAATTATCAAAAGCACTGATACATATCCCGCACACACAAAAAAAAACTCTCCAATATGCATTATTAAAATTTAATTCCATTGCGCAGCAACAAATTTAATTTTAATGAAAAAACATATAAATTACATCGACGACGATTCCATGCCGAGATTTGCGCCCTCCCCCTGGTGTAATATAAACAGGACTCTCGTGAGGTTGTTCCTTTCAGATCAATCTAGACGTGTAACAACCCCTGTTGTGGTGATCTTAAAATTAATAAGATATTTTCAGGGGTTGTATTAGGATTTTTTGTACTCTAAGATGATTACAAATTTATTGTTAATAGGGACTTTACCCTTAGGTCCTATTCTCCCCGTTATTATTCTCACCCTTAGTTTATAGAGTATTATTTAATGTAAATAAAAAAGTGATTTTAATATTTACATTCTTAATAGATTTTTAAACGATCCGTACACCATTATAATATAGATTTTGTATAAACTTTTTTATAACATAAAAAAATAGAATCCAAGATATTCATATAGATATTGATATTTAATACGATAAATATTGTTATAAAATATTCAGAAAATATTACAGAATTCCTATATAATAGTCATTCTATTGTTAATATCAAATTCCATTAAAACTTTTAAATTTTATTATACTATATAATGTGGCTAATCTTATGTATTATTGGTAACAGTAATAGTTTCAACAATTTTGTTTACTAAATTCTTCAAAACACGTTAGATAATATATTTGTGATGTATAGTAGGTACAAAATGTGAACATTTTTATTTTGTATTAAGGTTCCGTTACTAAAAGAGGATCTTTTTTATTCACGCACATAAAGACATGCGCATTCTATATTACCATAATGTGAAAGATTTGGTTCACATAAGTGAAGATAAAGATATAATCCAAACAATACTCTATCTTGTTTACACTTATGTTTAAATAAAGACAAGTATAAACTCAACGTACGCTCTATCATTTTTTTGTGAAAACTCGATATCTATTCGAATCAGATACACAGTCCATGCTCTATTTTTATGGAACAACTAATTAATGTATTACAACCAGTTTTTTAAATGCAAAATAATATTTCTAATGAAATTAAAAGGAAATGTACTATATGATAAAGTTCCATTCTAAGCCTAATTTTTAAACTAATAGCGATTTCCGAGTTAAATGTCTTTCAATTCACATATTCTATAATATACTTGTATTCTTATATTTTCCAAATAATAAATATCATTATTTTCCATTTTTAGATAGTACGCAAAACAATTCCATCATATATACAGAAATTACAAAACCCATTACATCTAGAAAAATTCTCCACCCTTGCTCCATAATGATATACAAAGGGTTCTTACGTTTCCTCCCTCGCAATCAATCTCCACACACCAACAATCTCACCCCCTCCCATGCAAAAACACATATACATTTCTTTCCCAACTTCACTGCTTATCAGTGCACAGTAATATCTATAAGGGCTGGTGGTTAGCTAACAATTTTCTGATGTTACAACATGTCTCCCCAATCTGTCTAGCTCAGTTTATCTTGAAAGGTAAAAGATAATTGAATTGAAAGGAGGGGGTTGATATGTACAACATAGAGAATATTCTCGTAACAGTGGCGTAGCTGAAATTGTTACATTTCAATTCTTAGCGAAGCTATTTAAAATAATATTGTGAAAATTGACAATTTTAGTTATAAAAAGACGACCTACTATTTTGTATTAATGTGAAATATAAGGAAATTCTAGATTGAAAGAGTTAGTTATACCAGGATTAATTCTAAGCTTTTTTCCATTACATAAGTTTTCACAAATCAAACTTTGAAGATTTTTTAGTTATGAAGAAATAAATAATGTTTTTATTTGTTTGTATATAAAATATAGTTTGATTATTTACTGAAATTTGAGTATACTTTATTATAATAAATACAATTAAAGGCTGGGCTACATATGTATAGATAATACATTTGGTATCTTATATGTCATTAATGCCCGGTTTAGTGTATTTGTTTACGCATATGCCTTGTTTTAACATCACTGTCTTGTAGTGGTAAACAGTTTATAACAAGAACTTGTGTTTACGTAGTATTTTAGTTTTGATGTTAGTGCATGAAGAAATCTGTCAGATTCATTCAATGGAAGGAAGACTCTTGTGTATCTGTATGCTAGTTTATATAATTAAATTAGTTGGAACTTGTTGAATTAACTAGTATTTTGATTAGTAATTTACTGGATTTTGATTAGTCTATTGTTTCGGACGCAATTTTAATGCACAAAAGTTAAAGTTGAATGATTTGATTGTTTTGTTAAATCGATAATTTACAAATTGCGAAACTATAATTAATGTTTGTTCTAAATTCATTGCAGTATTCTATTGAATCACATGAAGAGTATTTTAGAAAATAATTTACGAAGGAGTGGATAAAAAAATATAATTTATTCGTTAGCCGATAGTCTTACTTTACATTAAATATTGGAGATTTGATATTTGGAAGTATTCATCTACCCAATATTTAAGCTTATGTGTAATTTAACAACAATGA
Source organism: Sialis fuliginosa (assembly GCA_961205875.1). NCBI lineage: Eukaryota > Metazoa > Arthropoda > Insecta > Megaloptera > Sialidae > Sialis > Sialis fuliginosa. The sequence goes on from OY540812.1 coordinate 18,683,649, forward strand.
TTTTCGATTGCTCTCACAACTAAAACTGCACTAATTTATTAAATTTCGGAATTATTGAGTTAAAGCGTTTAACTATTGTCATCCAATATTTAGCACCCGGGATTTAATATTGGATAGAATACATCTTTTATCCTGATGAGTACTTCGAGTGAGTCGAAACACGTGTTTTTTGGGAATGGTGTATATTTTTGGTTTAAGTGACTAAGAAACCACAGTTTTTCCGTATTCCAGTAGGAAAAATTTGTATGTGTAATTTCTCATTTTTAACGTATATCTTTTAATAGTGAGTGAAAATTTAAAACGATTTTGTTAATTTCAAATTGATTATCGCGGACCTCATTAATTACTCAAGCGTATGGCTTTTATAATATGTACTGTTGGCGCCACTATATTTAGTGACGAGATATATTTTCGTTTCAACATGTTAGGGTGGTTCTATGACTCTACATGTTTAACATTCACGTTCTATAACACGAAGGGAATAGATATATATCTATTTTTGTGTTTTCTTGAATCCGGCTTTAAGAGTTAATTTTAACCTTAAGTTTTTTAAATAGGCCGTAAGATATATTTTTGTGCTATATATGAGACAGGGTGATTTCATGCATTGTGATTGATACATTGTTTGTTGTACTATATTTATATAGTGAATATTTTTGGTGTACATTTTTGTGGGTACACGTGTGTGTGGGTTCATAGCCCGTGAAGTGCGGTGTGCGAGGAAATCTGGAGAAAAGTAGGACCTGCTCCACAGATTGGCGATTGCCATCTCCACGGCAAAGGTATCCGTTGAAACCGCATCCTAAAACCTATACGTTGTTGGAGAGAACGCTGCAGTCGGGATCTAAAGGTAGGGACTGGTTTTCTTTAAAGTATAGATCGATCGATCCATCGCGATCCTGGAGTACAGTTTCACACCCATTTTGGGCGTATATACTAAAAATAAAATATTTAGGAAATGTTAACGGGTTTCTATAAATTGTGAACCAGCGTAAATCGCGGAAGCCCGTACATTTTTTATGGTCCTTTCGAGCCCAGATATCATTTAAGGGCGCTTTGACCACTTTTTATGGTCTTTTGGAGCTGGATGGCATTGATTTTTTGGTATAATATTCGATTTTGTAAATTCAATAAAAACGTGGTTTTATACATGTTAAAATTTGTATTTCGTTATTATCCTTGTCTACGTCAGAAAGTAATACAGCGTTCTGATTGGTCGATCGATCTATATGATTTTGTTGCGCACTGTGATTTGCTTGTATTCTATGGACACACACAACTGTCAAATATTTATGTTTTCTATGGTACAGATGTATCAGCTGTCATGCAAGGTTATGTGTTTGAAATCATTCTTGTCGCTGTATAATACAATTGTATTTAAAAGTTTTTGGGACCCATTGGTTAAGAGAATATATATTTATTTACATATAGTGGCCATCCTAAAACTAAAGAGACAAAAGGAATATTTTAATAGTTCTTGGGAAATATTTGTTTGTCTTAGCTTGTACTGATAATATCGCTTGTTATCATGTCATTAAAAAATTAATTAGTATGTATTTAATTACTATAGTTATTACAAATCTAATTAAGTGAAACATTATTGTTTTTTCGGAATTAAAAAATACACTGCGTTAATTAATTCCATTTAGGGTTGTACAAATAGGTGCATATTTTTTGTAAAATTTACCCGAGCGAAACTGTCGTTTTTAAATTTGTAAAATTATTTTCGGTTTCCCAGTGTGCTATGCACTGGTTTGTATGGAACGATTGTATATGTTAAATTTAAAACGAATATTTGTAAACACTTACTGCATATGTATTATTATATATATAATTGTGTATTTTTTGAATGTACGGATTTCCGACATTTGTTTTTTTTTTAAACGTTACCAATTAATTATTAATTTGCATATTTTGAATTGTTCAGCAGTAGTAAACAGTTTAGTTATTTCTTTAAATAACTGTGAGATTTTATAATCGTAGAACATAGTAGATGATCAGTGGTCGTCAAAAAGTTATTTTTTCGGAAAAATAAATACATTTGATTTTTTGTTAAAATTAACAGGGGTGAACAAAATACTATTTTTTGTATTTTGCAGTTTTTTGGGACTATTACTTTCTAGTTTAGTTCTTTGGGATAATTATAGTTTTTACAGTAGTATTTAAAATTTTTTGGTTTTGATCTTATCGATTGTAGTTTGGCTATTTAGTTGTGGACCTGTTAAGGTTAGATTCTTTTGCATTATCTGCGCTTGTAACTTTATTTTCCACGGTTATCATGACTGCAACTGAGACTTTAGAAAACCAATTAAAAGTCCTTGAGTCAAGGCAACAACTGTATTTTGCACGAATACAGAGAATATATGATAATTCTTTGAAATTAGATCAAGCAACTTCATTAAAGTATTTCACCTTTAAACTGGAGGGATTAGAGCAGACTAAAGCTCAATTTGAGCAAGCGGTTCATGATACTAATGCAATTAACTTAAAACTAGATAAAGAGTACATTCCAAATTTGGAACCTCTTGAGGCTTTTGATGATTTGTATTGTCAAATTCGGTTAGCAGCTAAAGATCCGCGCGTTACACCTCCAGCTGTGACTACGCACTCGATACTAGTACCGACTGAACCAAGCGAATCGCGGTCATGTGCTCCGCGTTTGCCAAAACTAACTTTACCTACATTTACGGGTAATGCTAAAGAATGGCCTACATTCTTTGAACTATTTCAAAGTCTTATTCATAATAATGACCATTTAAATGATATTGATAAAATCAATTATTTAATGGGACAATTAAGTGGGAAGGCGGCCGGTGTCTGCACGGGTTTGGCACCCATTGGTGCAAATTACCCCATTATATGGCAGGCCCTCGTGGAAAAATACCAAAATCCGCGTATTTTAGCAACTAGTTATTTGGATCAGATCCTGGATTTTAAACCATTACAAATCGCGTCTTCGAATGGTCTTAACAATATTATTGAAAAGTGTGACAGTGCATTTAAAGCACTGGATAAATTAAATATTGATTCATTCGATTTTATTAAAGCCTACTTAATTTGGACAAAATTAGATTCTGAGACGCGCTCATTGTTTGAGAACCACAGACGTACAAGTAATATTTTCACGTATGAGGAAGTTTTGACCTTTGTTAAGGACCAGGCACAGATTTATACGCTATCCCCAGTCAATAATAAATCGACCGGAGTTAGCTCAAAATCCAAACAATTATTTTTTGTTGAAAATTCAAATAACAGTAAATGTTTAATTTGTGCTTCCAACCATTTACTAATAAATTGTAAAACATTTTTATCAAAGTCACCTCGGGAAAAATATCAACTGATTAAATCTAAAAATCATTGTATAAATTGTTTTGGCCCGCATAAAGCATATGCGTGTAAGCGTAAAAATACGTGTAAAAATTGTAAGTCAAAACACCATACGCTTTTACATTTTGATAATGCGTCGGAAAAAGTAACTAGTGATGACTCACAACCTAGCACATCGTCTGATGGCGTCGCGACGCCTGGCCCGTCGGCCTTCTGCTCGACAACTATGGCCCCGACGTCCGATTTAACCGTTGTACTCTCGACTGTGGTGGTCAACATTGTTGATCTGTTCGGTGTACGACATAGGGCTAGATTTTTATTAGATTCATGTTCACAGGCACATTTTCTTACCACGAAATGCGCTAAACGATTAAAATTAAAAATCTCTCCGTGCAACTATACCATAACAGGCGTTGGTACGCGTGGTAGTTCGGTTGCCGGAAAAGCAGAGGCTGTTATTTCGTCACGTTTTGACGATAATATTAGCTACAAAATTGAGGCCTTGTTAGTTGAAAAAATTACTGATAAAATGCCAAGTTATAGAATTAATCCAGAATACATCAAACATTTATCTACTATTCCATTAGCTGACGATAAATTTGACAAGCCCGCGCCTATTGATGGCATCTTAGGGGCCCAATTGTTTTCTTTATTATTAGAGTCAGGTACTGTCACAGGAGAACCGAATTCTCCAATTGCGTACAAAACTAAATTTGGGTTTGTAGTTTCGGGCACAGTCCCAAGTAAAAATTCGTTTGACAATTCGGTTAATTCTTACAGTATACAGGTCGAACCGTCTTTAAATAATTTGGTAGAAAAATTTTGGGAGGATGAAGATTTCCCCCTCGAGCGGTTCCCCCATCCCGACGATGTGGAGTGTGAGAAACTATACGCTGCCTCTACTTATCGGGAACAATCGGGACGATATGTAGTCTCTCTACCTTTCAAAGCAGATCCCACTATTCTAGGGGATTCATATGCTACAGCCTTAAAGTGTCTCACATCCTTGGAAAGGAGATTTCAAAAGGCTCCTGAATTCAAAAATAAATATGACGCAATTTTCAAGGAATATCTGGACTTAGGTTATATGTCGTTGGTTTCACCCAGTAAAATAATTACTCCGAATTATTTTATACCGCATCACGCTGTTTTTAAACCAGACAGTCCCACAACACCATTACGGTGTGTATTTAATGCTTCGTGCAAATCAACTACACAAGTATCTTTAAATTGTCTCTTACATACCGGTCAGAAACTTCAAACTGACGTGTGTAATATTTTTATCAATTTTCGAATGTTTCCGATCGCGTTTACGGCGGATATTCGTCAAATGTATTTACGTATAGGAATACACCCAGATCATCAACGCTTTCAACAAGTGTTATGGCGTTTTTCAACTAACGACCCGGTTGCGGTTTATAGTTTAAACACAGTCACTTTCGGTGTTAAATCGTCGCCCTTCTTAGCTATTCGCACTTTACATCAGCTAGCTACAGATGAGGCCCATAATTACCCAATAGCGGCCAACATAGTACGGCGCGATTTTTATATTGATGATCTGGTGTGTAGTGTACCTGATATAACTGAAGCTAAAGATACATATACACAATTAACACGCTTATTTGAAAGCGGACATTTTAAATTGACCAAGTGGGCTGTTAACTCGACTGACTTATTACAAGATATTCCAGAAAGCGATCGGTCACCAAAAATAGTTACCTTTAACACTGATGGATTAAAGGTCCTGGGGTTACAGTGGTTTCCCCATACAGACATTTTTACATTTCGTATACAGACGGAATTTCGGGATTGCACTAAACGTAATGTATTATCTACCGTCGCGCGCTTATTCGACCCTTGTGGGTTTTTAAGTCCCGTGACTTTAATAATTAAATTGATAATACGTAGAATGTGGGCTACCCCCTTAGACTGGGACGAAATTCCTGAGAATGACATCACGGATGAGTGGAAAAATCTACAGGACGAATTTACCCTTTTACAGGATTTTAGACTTTCTCGTCACTTAGGGATTTTACCGGACGCTAATATTATGTTAGTAGGTTTTTGTGATGCCTGCCTTACTTCTTATGGCGCTGTGGTTTATGCTAGATCTATTTTACCTAACAATCAGGTGGTTGTGAACTTGGTTTGTGCGAAAACTAAAGTCGCCCCCATGAAAATACAAACTATACCGCGTTTGGAACTACTAGCTACAGTTTTACTTGCCAAACTATTAAATTTTGTGGAAAAAAGTTTAGCCGCACGCATTAAAATCAATAAGTTAGTCGCTTTAACCGATTCTACTGTCGCGCTAAGCTGGATCTCGTCCCCTCCACATAGGTGGCAAACTTTTGTAGCCAATAGAGTCGCGCAGGTACAAGATTTAGTTCTACCACATAATTGGTATCATATTGACGGTGTCAATAACATTAGTGATTGTCTTTCTCGAGGAATGCGACCTGCTCAATTTATGAGTGTGAAAAATTGGGCAACCGGCCCTGAATGGTTAAAATTAGATATTAATTCATGGCCTATTCGAAACATCTCTACTATTAATCAAGTTGATTTACCGGAAGCAAAAGTGATTTCCGTACACACTGCGGTAACGCATCCTGACTCGTTATATGAATTAATACTTCGCTGTTCGTCGTGGACGCGATTAATTCGTTCCACTGTATACGTGTTACGATTCGCACATATTTTAAAATTGTCAAACTTTATGACTACCACCGACTTACAATCGGCGGAAAATTATTTAATTAAAGTCATACAGCGTCGTTATTTTAATTCAGACATACTCGCTTTACAACAAAATAAACCAGTTTCGAATTTGATTCGTCATTTAAACCCTTTTTTACACGACGGAGTAATTCGTGTCGGCGGGCGAATCACGAAATCTGGACTAGAGTTCGAGCAAAAGCACCCGGTACTCTTGCCGCGGAGCGACCATTTTGTCGAACTTCTAATTGACAATTGTCACAGACAAAATTTACATACTGGCCCGTCCTTAGTGGTCGCACTTTTGCGCCAACATTATTGGATTGTTGGGGCGCGCAATGCCATACGTTTTCGATTACGTCAATGTAATCATTGTTTTCGCTTCAAACCGAAAAATGTTTTTCCTCAAATGGCCGACTTGCCTGCCATCAGGATAAACGAAGCAAAACCCTTTTTGCACTGCGGTACGGATTTTGCCGGACCGTTCCGGATTACATTGGGGCGCAGACGAGGCATCCAGTCCCAAAAGGCTTATTTATGTTTATTTATTTGTCTTGTAACGAAAGCGTTACACTTAGAACTTGTGTCCGCCTTATCTACGGACCTATTCCTAGCCGCATTTAAACGATTTTTGTCGCGTCGAGGTGCCTGTTCAATTATGTACAGTGATCGGGGCACTAATTATATCGGGGCCCGGAATGAGTTAGAGCAGCTACACACGTTATTAGCATCGGATCAGTATCGTACGACGATCGATAATGAGCTCGCTTCGCGTAAGATAAAATGGGTTTTTCAACCCCCCTTAAGCCCCCATTTCTCAGGAGTGTGGGAGTCACAAGTTAAGGCGGTAAAAACTATTTTATTTAAAACAATTGGTCAACAAATTTTGACCTATGAAGAGCTGAGTACTGTACTCACTCAAATTGAGGCGATTTTAAATTCGCGGCCTCTTTCGTGGCTAAGTACGGACCCTTCCGATCCGCTACCTTTAACGCCTGCTCATTTTTTAACTTTAACTCCGTTGTCGTCGTTGCCGGCTCCTGATCTGCCTGACCCGCCGACAAACCTTTTAAATAGGAAACGTTTATTGGACCATTTAGTTCAGTCCTTCTGGCAACGCTGGCATGTTGAATACTTGACTCAACTCCAGGTTCGCCAAAAATGGAAGCTCGCTAGCCCATCGGTTACCCGCGGTACGTTGGTTCTTATTAAAATGGATAATATCCCACCGTTACACTGGCCAACCGGAATTATAACGGAAGTTTTTCCCGGTACCGATGGTGTGATACGAGTAGTTGAAGTCCGCACAAAGAGCGGCATTTATAAGCGTCCTGTCGTACGCTTATGCCCATTGCCTACGCAATAGCGGCGTCACTTCTCTAAGTGACCAGAATTTATTTTTATTTTTCACTTTTTGCGATTAGGTTAGGTACATGTAAGTTAGAAAACTTTTTAGTTTTTTTGTTTGTTTTGAAAAATTTATTTTTAAATTTTCCTCCCTGGGTTCTGAAATGTTTTTCAGGGCGGGGGGTGTGTTGGCGCCACTATATTTAGTGACGAGATATATTTTCGTTTCAACATGTTAGGGTGGTTCTATGACTCTACATGTTTAACATTCACGTTCTATAACACGAAGGGAATAGATATATATCTATTTTTGTGTTTTCTTGAATCCGGCTTTAAGAGTTAATTTTAACCTTAAGTTTTTTAAATAGGCCGTAAGATATATTTTTGTGCTATATATGAGACAGGGTGATTTCATGCATTGTGATTGATACATTGTTTGTTGTACTATATTTATATAGTGAATATTTTTGGTGTACATTTTTGTGGGTACACGTGTGTGTGGGTTCATAGCCCGTGAAGTGCGGTGTGCGAGGAAATCTGGAGAAAAGTAGGACCTGCTCCACAGATTGGCGATTGCCATCTCCACGGCAAAGGTATCCGTTGAAACCGCATCCTAAAACCTATACGTTGTTGGAGAGAACGCTGCAGTCGGGATCTAAAGGTAGGGACTGGTTTTCTTTAAAGTATAGATCGATCGATCCATCGCGATCCTGGAGTACAGTTTCACACCCATTTTGGGCGTATATACTAAAAATAAAATATTTAGGAAATGTTAACGGGTTTCTATAAATTGTGAACCAGCGTAAATCGCGGAAGCCCGTACATGTACAGATATATTATATTATTTAAATAATCAATTTTTAGTGTTTCGTATCATCAGCCCCCACTTAAATTATTGATTTTTTTTACAAAACGTGTAAGGATGTTATTCCTTATTATATATGTATCATGAAAAATATTTTTTACAAAAAAACTTTTTTTCTAAAACCAATGGTTCAGCAGTTGTACGAAAATAAACAATTATTTATAACAATTGACCGTACTAAAATTTTTAAATTCTGATAATTTTGGCTCAATCTTCTCGATGATCATGATGTTTTTCAGATTTTTTGGGTGATCCTATTGGTGATAAGAGTAGGGGACAGCAATTTTTAAGAGCTTTTCCCGAAAAATGTTTTAAAAATCATAAAAAATACATCATATTATATATTGCTGAATTCGAGCTTCAATAAGCTTTCATTTGACATCCTACACGATGCCCATTTTTTCATTTTCCAATTCACTCACTGAAACTAACACTCAAAATAAATTGTTTACTGTTTATACTTCACGTCTCTAATTGGGCCACCACGCACTCTACCTTTGTGCTAAATTTAATATTTTTATATCGAATAGTCCCGACGGATGGATTGACACCAAAGTGATTCCATAAGTGTTTCGTTTTCACGGAACACTAAAAAGTTCTATTTAATTATTTCAAAACTAATTTACAATTTATTAACACATGAACGTACATACAATATAGGTATATGAACTAACATCATTCACACATGCACGCAGACACTTATAAACATGGTAATACTTGTAGGTACAAACATATATTCAAATAACAAACAGGGTACATGCTGGAATGTTGTTCACACCTGTCTAGGTGAGGTTACGCGGACATTATAGCAAGGATCAAGTGCGGAGAACTGTTACTGTAAAGTTCTTACAAATATGTAGCTATAGACATTGCACAAACGAGCGGGATGGTATGTTATGTTATATAGGTGTAGATACAGTGGGCTTATATGTATAGCATATGTTATACCTACATTATGTGTTATAAAATTTAAGGACTGTATGGACAAAATAGAATTATTCTATTTTTGTTCAAATGCATTTTTTATTATTAATAACATATAACCACACAAAAAAAAGATAAATAACCATTGTATTACTATGTATTTTGAAGCGCTGAAATCAAATTTGAGGTCAAAAAAGCACTTTATTTGAGTCATTTTGAACATAACCCCAATTTTCATATACTCGAAAATTTTATTTTTCGAGGATATGTTCAAAATGAATCTGATAAAATGCTATTTTGACCTCAAATTCAGAGTCAACGCCTCAAAATACAAAGGAATACAATGGTATCCAAAAAAGTTTTTTACCTTTTTTTTGTGGTGGTGTAATTGTGTCTTATTCAAATTTATATTATTTTCATTTATTTTAATATTTAGATTGATCTATGTACTAGAGATGTATAATTCAGGAATAATTAGATGTTTTTGAACGAAATTTTTCAGTGAAAGAATTAACTTGAGTTTGTTTCTTGAAAAAGATGTGTAATTTATTTTTTTGCCACACATAATTTGCAGGCATATATATTTAGAAAATCATAAAACTGCAATAATTACTTAGTAATAGTCGTTAAAATGTTTATAGATATTATTCGATGAACGGATGAACTGAATTAATTGAAATTATTAAAATCTTGAGATGGTTCAGGCGAGTCAGTGAATACAAACAAGTAAGTATGAATGAATCATTTAACAAAAATGATTCATTTTCCCGTTTCTAATGATTTGATTGAATCATTTTACTTTTGATTTATCAAAGATTTTTCAAAACCATTCACGCCTGTCACAAGACATGAGTCAAATGTTAGCTCTAATGCTTAATGCACTCGTATGTTTTAATTTATCCTTTTCGGTCAATTTTTTGAGAGAATTCTTATCGAGGAAAATAAATAAATACGTTTTTATAAGATTTTTCTTATATCGTTTGGTTCACATTCCAATATAGAAATATTTTTTAAATTTTTGTTGTTTAAATTTATACTGTATTGTTAGACTTTCTAGTCATAAAAGAAATTAATAATTTACAACAAAATTTAACATTTCTTATATTAATACATAACAGATTTTTTTCTTTATTTGCCTACAATTATAAAACACTAATTAACTAATAACTAACAATAAAATAAATACTCACGTATATCCACAGCTTCAACAAATAAAACGTTATGAAACAAAACCAAGAACAAGACAAGAAAACTGCTGTGGCCTTGAAATGATCTCCGCAATTTGTGTTCCGGTCTCTTGTGGAAAGATCGCCGGTCACTGTCGTTCTTGATAGGCATTATGTATTTATTATTCAAGCCCTTTCACAAAACTTGGACTGCAGGTGATAAAAACTCAGGCATGTCCTGAAAAACAAACAAAGAAAACCTTTCAATATTTTATTTTATTTAATATTTAATTTATTTGGTATTTGTCTTGACATTCATATTGTCTATTTTTGTATATTTCTAATGATATATTTCATTAACGTTTATAAGTATTTGCATTGCAGAACCAAATTCAGAAACATTTTATGTCCGGTATTATAAAGGAGCTCGCAAATTTGCAAGCTTGCAAGCACTTTCAAATGGTGTATCAAACTTATATGACAGTTTTATTGTAGTTTTTGACAGATAGTTTCATGCATAGGGAGTAAAAACAAAGGTATGTAAAGTATATTAACTAAACTGTATTTACTAATCTTGAGTAAAAACGGTAAAAATCAACACTAGGCATGAAAGTATCTGTTAAAAACTCAAACAGAACTGTTGTATAAGTTTGATACCTCGTTTGAAAGTGTTTGCAAACTTGCCAATTTTGCGAGCTCCTTTATAATGCCGAACATTATAGTTTCTGTTGCATACTTTTAAAAAGTACAGTCTTTGTTATAGATCATACCTATAGGTGGTAGAAAGTTCTCACTTGTTTAAATTTATTTTTATTTATTTAACCAAGAGAGTTTTTATATACATACCTACTGCAAGCTCAAGAAAACGATTGCAATTACGACTAAATATCAAGAGGGTGAATTTCTAGTGAATACAGATGTATTTATAAAGAAATCCCGGGATTTATGTGTTTATAATCCCGGGATTTCGAGATCAAATTATTAGGCGGGATTCCGGGATTAAAATCCCTACCTATAGCTTTGTATTTTTGATATTTTAATAAAAGCATCATTTTTCATATTGTATAGAATTTATTTTATTTTATTAGACTAGTATATTAATGTCCAGTATTAAAAAAGAGCTAGCAAACACTTTAAATGGGGTATTAATTCTGTGATAATATCTACGAATTTGCTATGAAATTTAGAGCAGTGATACTTCAACTTATTGTAGTTGGCGACTCTGATCGTACAAAATAATTTTCATAACATCGCCAATTCGCCACTGTTTTAATACCGTTAGTGTTCACATACCACGCGTGCGCAAAAATTGTCAAACAGTTCAAGAAACTAAAGAAGAACTGTCAGATCGATTAGAAACCTCATATGAAAGTGATTGCTAGCTAGCAAATTTTGCTAGGCTCGTTTTTAATATCGGACATAAATCATACATTAACTTATACGATATAATTGTATTAAGTTGCAATCTTTTTTTGTATTGCTTATAATATATTGTTACATAGAAAGTAGAATAAAAATCTTTTAGCTGGGATTATTCAATTACAAATATTGTTGTATTTATTATTATTTCATTACATTTCTGTAACAATACTTGAAAAGTGATGGTACAAAATAAATAATATACGTGTACATAGTAAAATGTGTGAAGATTATAAAAATATCCACTAAAACATTTAGTGTATTTTATAGTAATTGGACACACAGATTTATATATTTACATACTTACATTATTAACAAAAATATTATGTTTTTAAATAATGTAAAAATTATCTTATTGACGCATCAAATTTACAAAAATATACTTACTATTTTTAGAAAATATTACTCTTGATTATATCCCTGTTTTTATGTTATTTTGATGCTATTCATATTTGAGGCTCAAAATTGTAAGAGTTAAAAAAACGTTTTTATTTTCGTATAATCTCACCCACGCACGTAGGCGTACTTTTGAAACGAATATTATCAATCAGGTTTTATATTTGTTAATGAATATTCATAGTAAATCTTTTAAATATTAATATATTTTGTTTTCATACTTATATTCGAATCTATTTTTATATCGTCGTATTTAAATTTGCTATTTGTAAATATTTATATTATTGATAATGTACGTACATTTAATATAAATATAACGTTAATACTGATATAATTTAAATATATGTATATAATGCATGTATACTTACGTATATGAAATTCAATATTAAAAGAAAATTATTTTTATTGGTAAAGTTTATGGCGTAATATTATGTCTATCTTGTTATTTGATTAATTAATACACACATTGTTTTAAAATGAATGTAATAATAGTAGTGGAACGACGATGAATAGCTCTTAGCTCAGAGTAAGATAAATAAAACACAATTAAACAGTAAATATTATATATTATGTAGACGCAGTTACTCCTACTATATAGTTTAAATAGTAAACTCGAGCATATAACTTACATTAAATATTAACTTTCGTAACAAAACATCGCGAGAATATATTATAATAAAGATAGATACTATACTTATCACGACATATTATTTACATATGAATATAATATATACTCGTAATTAACATTTAATTAAAAATAAAAATAATACAGAATTAATTGAATATTTTTGAAGCAAGTAATGAGAACGTATCAGTTATAAAAATTTAATTAGAGTTTGCTAAACTTTCGGCTTTATAAAATAATATATTTTTCTTTTATGAATTTATTTACTGTTGGCCAGTTTGATAAACTATTGTTACAGGATGTTTGACTTCAACACACATGTTAAATTACAAATAAGGTTTTAGCATGTATTATGGGCTTCAGAAGTCGTTTGCCACCGTAAAGGTCAGAATCGCTTACAACAGTTTCCAATATACTTAGACATACATCATCGGTTATCTTTATCTAGGGCGGAGCTTATATGCCGTATTTAGACCGAAAAAATAAAACAGCAACATCGTGTCTTTTTTCAAACACCGTGTTGCTGTTTCACACAAATATATATGAGTACTATCAATGAAGAGTACTTCTTTATCTGGCAAACGAGTTTCAAAATATCTGTCTTTGTTTGGTACATGGAGAAATGATTTAAATATTATAATAATCAAATGGGAGGAGCCTACTAAGTATACGATAAGCGAATTTGAATGAAAACTGGTCGACTACTTATGCATGCGACTCTACCTGTAAGTGACTGAAAATTAAAATTTACCTAATATTTAACTTTATCATTTTGTTAGTTTCCTAAAACCGATCATAAATATTGAATATCCACAATCTTAAAACAGCTTTTAGCTCTAGCATAAAACGATGGTCGACTAAACGGAGTATAAAAGTTACAAACTACTCGCGTGTCTATTTCAAGTTACATTATCTTCTTTAAAGATGATCAGTGTATGCATATTAATAACACATTTACATAATGCAATTCCTATTCATTTGATTTATGGTAACTATCAAAACGTTTGTTGGAACATGAAGTAGTGTTATATTTTCTTTATAAAACTATTTTTGGAAGCAAAATTGAGTTTTCTAATCAATACTTACTTGTTATTGCGAGAATAAATCTGTAGGCTCTGCTATTACAATGTATCGAAAAATTAATATGTATGTATGCACATAATATACAGAGTGTTCCGTTAACATTCCGACAAACTTTCGGAAGTTATTGAGGACATTAAAACAATCGATTTTTGTCAAATGAGCCGTTTTAGCAGTAGAGCCAAAGAAAGGACTCCTCACAAGTGCAATACATTTTGCTTTTTGGTTGAAATTTTGTGTGAAAATGATAGTTCAAAGTGTGTTGATCAAAACTTGTATTTTTTTATATTATAATTTTATAATATAATTTTTTGTTACTCATGTTTAATTTTTTTACTAAGAACATTGATTTTTTTTTACTTATGTCTTATAAAATGATGTTCGAAGATGATCCAATAATTTTTATTCTTTTGTAAAATTTTGTTTATAGAGATGAAGCGCATATAAAGAAAAGTACGGATTTAGTTGGTATTCTTGAGTTTTTTTCTAAGTTAAAGTTTGTATGAAAGTCACGTCTTCGTCATTAACTTACGTTCTTCTTCAGAACTAATTCACCTTGAGTTGTAATTTTTTAACATCAGTTTTATGATACATATTGAGCCCGAATTATTGTAAGCGACAAAAATATAATTTTACAGAAGTATTTTTTTTTAGAAATACTTTCAGTAACTTTATTTAATAAATAAGGAAATTTTTAGCAGTTACGATAGAAATAACTATAGTTCTTGATGTTGTTAACAAAAAGTATTAAAAAATTTAAACTACTAACTAGGACCGAGGATGTCATGATGAAATTTGAGAGAAAAAAAATTAAACTATTTTCTAACTTTTTAACGGTAAATCTCTAGGTTACAATGATATATTTTGTGCTTTTATGTGTATGATGACGTCATATGTGATACGAAACTCAATTTCGGAAAATTGTCGATATAGAGTACTCAGTACATACCTACTATATACAAATACATATAGTTAGTAAATGAGCAATATTTGTTTACCTATAACTAAACACTGGGCCTAAATTTTTTTAACAAAAATTGGCTTAAATATAATTTATCTTCTTACAGTTTCTATTTACAATTAAAATCTATTTACAAAACAAAGCTTAATAGGAAATTAGTAGAATAACTTAAATTTATAATGATTATATTGTTTCTAATAAGTCAACCTAGTTTAAAAGTTTGCAAGATTATGTATTCGATGAAAATATCAAATAAATATTAATAATATTTTCATCAGTGTGCATTATTAATCTGTAACATAACAGCAAAAAACTTATTATCATTATATTTTACGAGAATAATTTTAGTCTTCTGAATTATTAATGTTGACTGTTGAAAAGTTTTCGAATAAAATTTTAATTAAAGTTATATTGTATAATATCTTTCAGCTTTTAATATGCATTGTACATTATTTTTACAGAATATATAATATATTTGATTAGAATATACACGATTTTCAATAACTTTTCTTCAAGGTTCCGAGTAGTTTGTTGGTGAAGAATTTTAAATATGCTTACACAGTTATGAAAATTTACATATTATTAATAAAAATACAGTGAAACTTTTTCAGGCCGACCATTTAAAAAAACAATCACTTATGGTAGTGGAAAAATTATATTTTAAATCAAACATAAATGGTTCCATCAAAAATTAGTTACTTAAGTGTCGTGTAGGAGAAGGAGTGGGTACAAGAATATTCACTATATTTCACTCAATCAAAGTGAATAGTTAGTTCTAAATAGGAAGTTGTTAACATAGATAAATAGTTATTACAAGCATAGTATTATTGTGAGCTAATTTGTGTCTAGTGTGTTACACTACTCACTGTCATTGCAACTGGTTTCAACTGATTATTTTTCACTACAATAACTAAATATAGTACATATTAATTTATTCGTATAGAAGTAAATATTTTTTTTTAATTGAAATTTATCAAACATCATGTTTCTGCTATATAATATAATATACATTTTTTATGTGGAGCGTATTTACATGTACTTAATAATAATTATCAATACTACCAGAAAATTGCATGATATTATAAAATAATAATAATAATAAATACAAAAAATCATTGTAGCGTATCATATTACTATCATATTATATACATATGTATGTGTGCATACTCGTATATGCTGTTTATTAAAATCTACAATTATTACTTCATATAATTGTAAATATGAGAACCTACCTATATAAATTATAAATTATAATTCATATACATATAATACATAAATAATAATTGTAGATTGTATTTATAATCTACATTATAAGTAAATATTGTCTATACAATGAATAATAGTTTATTTTTATTTTGTCTGTCTAATTTTTTGCTTACATTTGACACGAAGGTACTGAACCGATTTTAATGGAATTTCGACTAGAAAAACCTTAAGAATTACTTTAGACTATAATATGATAACTGATTTACGACAGGACCGTATTAAGGAATCTTTAGGTATAATCCCAACAATTTAAATACCAACTACAAAATTCTGATAAAACATTAAACTTGACAACCGGATATAAGGTTCAGAGATTATCATAACCAAAGATAATTTACAACATCTATTTATGTTTTTATTTATGTTATTCAATACGAGTATGTATTTCTTAGAAATAATACACCGTATTAAAAAATACCAATGGTAACGCGATAGCACAGTAATTTTGGGTTTTATTAAATTCAAGAGTTTTGATATTTAAATTTGTCACGTAGTTTCGGGTCCTACAAGATTTGCTAACAATAAGTTTTAAACCTTGGAGAGCCGCCACCCGCGCCACCTTGGAAAAAGAGTCAACAAAAACGAATTTTTATGATATCTCATTTCCGGTTAGCTCTACGACCAAGAAGAGATACTTCTCAATAATTTTGTTTGTTATAACAAAACATGGAAATTTGACATGATATTTCTTGTTATGATATTTATATTTGAACAAAATATATAATTTTTAAAATTAATTGTTCAAGCATTTTACTCGAATACATTGAAAATTTACACCGATCCGATTCTCTCCTGATACAATTTGTATTACAATTGAGCTAAAATCATGAATAAATCTAATAAAATTAAATTTAAGTTTACTGAACTATACCTATATGTTCGTTCAAATTTTTTCGTTTTTTGACAAAATATGATATTTTATTGTTATAACCTCAACCTTTGTTGAAACTAAAACGTTAATATATTAATTTAAGTATATATTTCTCTTGATAGACTACAAATTTTTTGTATGGCTATCGTAAAAATTTGCTACAAAATACATATTGTCAACTCAACTTCACGGCGGGATTCACCGAACATATTTCTCTAAACTCGCCCAGTGGTTGACTCATTCTTGTAGCGTGCTTCGCCACATTTAAACTCGCGGCGGGATTGAGTCAACTTCGTTTACATTGATAATATGAATTCTTTTTCTCAGTGTATGAACAATCAAATATATTAGATATTATATCTTATTAACCTAACAAATTATAATAAATAATTAGGTTGAAAAAAAAAAATAGTTGTGATATTAATGTACCTAATTAACCATTAACTGAATTATTAACTACAATGCAGATAATAATTAATGGTAATCTAAAATCGATCTCGTTTCATAAACATGACCGAACCCGAGAAAAGTCGCAAGTGCTTACTTCTCGGTCTTATCTCGCCCAAATATAAGCCAATCTCGTTTTAGCATGAGTTCTTAATCTGGTTCCGTAGTTATTTACAAAAATTAAAGTAGCTTTATCACATTTAATATTAAAAACAAATATCTAGACATTTATAAACACCCCTTATACACATAACAGATTGCCCACACATGTACAGTTAATTATTTAAAATTTATGCGCATTTAAAATTTATCTCAACATTATTAAAAAAGGAAGCTGACATTTTGAAATAATTTATTAAAAAATGATACATCTAGAGCACGTACAAGACAGTATTGCTGATAAATGATAAATTACCGAATTTTCTTACAGTGGCGTGGGGAAGAAGCGGCGGCTAAAAATTAGAATTCAACTTTGCCGCGAGATAAATCCGAGACGGTTTAATGAGTTTCGTGGGTTCGTGTATTATCGATAACACAGTTTCATAAAGTGTGAAAACTGAGATAAAGTCCGCTTAAATACACCCTGTTAAATAAGTCGCCGTTCATGCAATTACATTGTAATTATTTATCTGGAAATTATGCTTATATTTATATCATATTTGTTTATTATTTTATCTTAAGGGGCAATAAATTGTTACAGAAACTAATCAGTATTGATAAATAATTGTTTTAATAACAGAATATTTTTTTATTTAAAACCCTTCAAGCTTCAATATATTAATAATATAAATTTTAATATTTGTATTTATATTTGATTACAAACATTTTTTTATGTAGGCATTACATATAGGTACTCATATATTTTTTTCAATTAACTGATTACATTTTACATTTTAGACAGAAAAGTAACGAATACACGTTTTTTTGGTATTCTCAACAATTGATTGATTTATTGCCTTTACGAGTTGGTAAAATGAGAAACAGTGGTTGAGTCATATAACAAGAAATACTACCAAGACAATTTTGAAGTAGTTTTAGGTTTGCGTATGTAAAATGTAGTATTAAAAGATATGAAATAATAACAATTTATAATAAATTATATGTACTCGAGTTAATTATGGTTTTTACTTCGGAATCTTCAGAAACAGCACCGATTTTGCTAATTTTTTTTATTTTCATTGAAAACGTTAATTTTCACTTATTTAAATAATTTGTTTATTAAATTAACGTTGTTTTTATAAATTAATATAAATAATTAGAATTTAATAATTATTGATGAAATTTTGCATAATTGTTCGAAATACCCTTATTTAATAGAAAATTTTAGAGCACGTTACTTGCATTAATTTTCATTTTACAAGTTTTGCTATGAAATTTCGTACTCGCTTGCGCCGGGTATAATATGTATAATAAACCTTTGCAAATAAATATTTAATTTTGACAAAAAAAAGTGTGCTTATTTTGAACGTTTCTGAAAGTTTTAACCCTCTAGAACAGTTTAGGTTCTTTGTTTTCAATGATATAATGTTATTAATCAAAAATTCCATATTTCCGGGAAATTTCTGGAATTTTTCTTTAAAACTCCTTTTTTGTGATAATTTAATTGAAGAAACACATTTCTAGCAAAAATATCAATAAATTTACAAAAAAATGTTAATATTTTTTTGGAAAATTTCGGAAAAATTCCCGGAAAAATCCTTATTTTGACAAGGTATTCTTAATCAGCGATGCCTAAAGCCCCTCAGGTAAAATTTTCTCGCTGAAATAAATCAGTCGTAATATATGAAATCAGTAAATTGTATAAATTTTTTAAATTAGGCGGGGGATCAAGTTCGATGGCTGGAATGTTTCTGATTTATAATAGTAAGGCAAAACGAACATTTAAAAAAAATTTCATCAAAATTGGTGCTGTATCTGAGGGTTCCGAAGTTTTGACGATTTTCGAGCTTCATTGACTCGACTAATGATGATATAGATTAAATGTTAATTTAAAATGAGGAACATTAAGTTATCGGTTCATTAATACAACATTATACACACATGCACATAAAAAGCAAAACAAGCAACAAAAACTGTAAAGAATATAAAACAACTCAACACTGGTAGGTACAGCAGCCGTGCAGTAGCGACGGCAGTATCATTGTGCTGGAGTTCATGACACCGGGACGTAAATCTTTCGTGTCTCACCCGGGCGCGCTGCAACGTCGCGAGCTGTGGGGTCTCTGGGGAGGATCCCGGCAGCTTGCGGTGCCCCTCGCTCACGAAACCGATATGATCCTTCTGGTAATTAATATTCATTTGGCCGGAGGGGTGGTGCCTGTTTGTGGTTGAATTCATGATGTGTTTTGTTTTTGTATATTTGTTTTATAGAATTGTCCTATGTAAAATTTGGGATTCCGGTGGTTATTTCTTGAATAAATTTCGGTTTTTGGGAATATTTGAATTAGTAATATGCCAGAACTATTCGTGATGGTTTGAATTATCATAAAATTGTTTTAATTTATAATTAAAACGAAATATATGTTGTAATAATAGTTTTATGGTATTTTAAAATATACCGGGTCAATAAATAAAAACGTCTCCTGTTTGGAACTAATGATATTAAAATGTTTATTGTGTATAGTTTAAAGTATTAAAATTTTACACCATTCCAACAAGTATTTAATTATTTATAGCCCTATATAAGTAAACTATATTAAAAATAATGGTATTCAACTAACTACTTGCTTAATCCTTTGGACGCGACCATGTTGCGAAATACTTATACATAAAAATGAGCACATTTTCCGATAAAAATAAAAGTGCTCTAATTTTTGTTTATTTACATTTTTTTCATGATGTCAATTTTGCATGAAATTGCATATAAGGAAGTTGATATCTGTGTGTAGTATATTAAGGAATAATGTTTTAGTAAAACACATTTTTTTAAATTTAATTTTTATTTTATATAAATAAAAAATTGACATACAAAAATGAACAAACAAAGGGTGAAGTGAAGGATTTTACTAAATATTTCACTGATAAAAACACGTCGACTTTAGTTGACTTTTGCGTCCAAAGGGTTAGTATTGAAATTGATTTTAATCGAAAGGGTATCACCAAGATTTAAAACTTAATATATCGATTATAACATTTGATACGTTGGTGTATTTTATATTAATACAATTGTTTTAAAATTTTCGGCCTGAAAACTGAAGTAAAAGCCACGTGTATGCAATCATAGATAAATTAACGGGCCTATTATTTTTCACAAATAAAAATTGAAATTTATACGACCAAAATAATAATAACTAATGTAAATAATATTGTATATTTAAAAATATTCATATTTTAATGTGATATTAATTACATGATAATAAGACAAGTTTTTAGTCAGGATTAACAAAATAATTCTTGGAGTTTTAATTTGCTTATCTAAAAATATCAAAAATAACTTTAAAATGTCTTCTCTTGGTTTGAAGGAATATAGACAAAATTTGATTATAAACGTATATTACAACTCAGTTTTACAATAAAAGAAAAATAAACAGTGCCTACCAGAGCATAAAAACCATTAAGAATATTGTAATAATATTTAATAGCTGTGGAACATATTTCAACATTTCTGTACATCCTCATTTTACTACATTCAGATGAAAATTTCAGTTGGAAAAGTGGAAATCTAGCAGAGATCGTCTAACCGGGAAATATACGTTCTTGGAAAATGTAAAAGAGTGAGAGAGAGCTTTCTAAAGGTATTAACTATCGTCATTTGAGAAATGATTTGGTTTTCAAATTACGCGGTTCATACTTCTTATAATTCCAGTTTTTGGTTGTTTCGTGGAAGCGGCGTTATACAAGTTTTAATTCGTTCAAAACTGTGTTGGATGCGAATATTTCGAGTTACTGTGATTTAAATATTAACCAATTTACGCCGAATGGAACACAACCATTATCACAAGCAGCCGGAAACAAAAACAATGGGTGAAAATAATTAGGTATGTGTAATATTGTGTAATGTTAACAAAAGTTTGTCAAAAAATCAAATTAAAATGTGATTTAAAATGTCATCACATCAAGATGCGTTGTAATATAATTAAAACGGTACATATAACAATTACAATAAACTTAACAATATGTGTAGGGATCTAAGTATGTATATGGTATTACAAATTATTTTAAAATAAAATTTAAAATAACACAATTTCAGAATGTAGCATATCATGTTTTACATTAATTAAGAAATGGGGAAGGCTAAATTTAATGATGAAATTTAATATAAAATAAACTTTCTTAAAATCGCATTATTTCTAAGTGAATCTAAATTTGTTAAACCTTCCTACATAAATGCTATTATCCTAATTTGATTGTCTAATAATTTACAGAGTTACTATATTTATAATCCACGTGTATGTACAACATCGTTCAAAAGTTTTGCATCGATTATTTTGTCAATAAATTCTAATTTTCTATGAAGAACACGCGACATGTTAAGTTATATTTTTCATTTTTATAAAAGTTTTACATTATATATAGAAACGATGTTATAAACTATTCATGGGTACATATTATACCATATATAAATGGCTTGTGCAGTAAAAAAGTAGGGCTAATATAATATTATTAAATTAACTTCTTACGCATTATTTACTTAAAATCATCCAATACTCTATAAATACCAGTATAAAATCTGTAGGCCCCGTCCGTACAAATGAAAATATTTATTTTTATTTTTTCGAGTCAATAATAATACGTCGCGTTGTTTTAGTTTGATAATACTTGTATGTTTGTCCCGACTTGCCATGACATTATTAAACCGATATTGGTGGGATTTTCACTATTCGAAAGTTTAAGACCCTAAACTCATTTTAGGCTATACGATAATTGATTTACAGCAGGCTCATATTAAGGATTTACAGTTTATATTTTCTAATAAAATTATTTACTAAATAAGTTAGTATGAACTATAAACGTAATATAACATAGTATATACATCTATATATTAATACGGAATAATAGGAGGTAAATAAAACTTATATCGTTCGAAAGGTACTGTGCCATAGATGTGCACAAAAAAATCTTGTATGTATGTTGCAGTTAAGGTAGGTGAAATAAAGTTAACATACACAATACACACATGATTTCCCCTCTCGCTGTTTTTTTTATTTCCCCTCGCATCATTCTACAGCATAGCAATACTCCTAGCGCCACCAAGCGGCAAAAATAAAAAATAGTTTTGATTTTCTGTTAAACGTAGAAAATGGGTATATAGATTTCAATTCGCGTTCAATTGCAGTGTTTTTATTTGGACATTTTTGTTGTAAAAGCTTTTATGCTTAACAATAAAAAATAAAGTAAGTTTCCAATTTTTAATTTATCCATTTTGATTTTATAGTTAAGGTTAGGTTAGGTTAGGTACTGCACCATAGATGTGCACAAAAAAATCATATGTATATGTTGCCGTTCGGTAGGTATATATTGGTTGATTTTTTACCATAGGCGATTAGTTTACATAAACTTACAATTGATAAAGATGATAATCAATTGAAATTGTAAGGCAATGTGAGGATATGGTGTCTACATTTTAGAGCATCCAGTTGCGCGAAATTTCAATAATTTTAAAATACATTACAACTTTTAAAAGAAGTAAGCTTATGCGATTATTTAAAAAACTAAAATTAAGAAATATAAATCAATCAATGATTTAAAAGCTTATTAAAGAGAAATCTTAAGCTTGAAAATAAATTTTTAGATATTTGATATTTATGTTAGTAAAAAAGTTTTATTAACAATATGTTCAGTAGTACATAAACTCACAGTCATTAATTTTTACCTAGTTATAAAATCTGCATTGTAAAGTTTATCTGCAATGCTTTATACATACATAAAAATGTCGTTTATAATAGACCAACTAATTCATCAACTGTTTAAATAGGTTAATAGCAGTAGGTTTCTGTGTACAAGATACGACTTGTTGATTTTTATGCTTGACCAATGTTAACGTTTTGTAAATATTTATTTAAATATGAATCTTGAATATAGGTAATTACTGTATAAAGTATCTACATTAATGTTTATAAAACCTTTATTGATCATGCAAGTACATTAATTTGCAAATAGAAGTTTTATTCAATATTTACTTTGGCGCAAATCGAGCTATATTACAAAAGTGAATTATTTATTTTCTGTTTCATGTAGATTTGTTTTAGATAATTACATTTATAAGTTCCGAATAGATGATTTTTGCTTCATATAACCTAAACCTTAAAATTTAAAATCCATTTATTGAAAGATAATATATCGATGATATTACATGATAACTGCCAATATGGCCATTTTTTATAAACACACCGATTTAATTTTATTTGTTCTTTCGTTTACTCTATTCGTGGTATCCGTATTCATTCGAGAAATTTGTAAAAATATATGGTAATTTAATTATATTTTGATACGATTCGGGTTCGGTTGGGTATGTTGTGAGAGAGAGACAGATGAGGTTTTTATTCTTATTTTATTTAGAACAATAACAATGTGAAATTACAATAATGTTTGTTAAGTTATTGTATAGTTTAGTATAGTATACGGGGTTGTCAGCGTCCGGGATGCGGTTGAGATGGCGACGGCGGGGCGTCGCGTAGAGGGGTCACAGGAGTGGTGACCGCGAAAGCCTGGGCAGCGTGCGCGACGGCGGGGGCGTCGGGGTGGTGAGCGGGTCAGGACGCGACGTTCGAAGGCGGGCCTGGAGGCGATGTCCGAGGGCAGACCTGGAGATAGCGTCCGAGGGCGGCGATGCGGGCGTCGTAGGAGACGGCAGGAGCTGACCTGGTGGTGACTTCCGTGAGCGGCGTAGCCTGGTGTCGGAAACCCACCAGGAAAGTTTTATGGATATCACAGTGACTGGTAACGACCACAATGTGCAGTAAAGACAGCAGTACTGGGGCGTTAGCAGCAAGGGCGCCACGTAGTGGCTAAATATCAACAGCGCTGGTAACGACCACAATGTGCAGTAAGACAGCAGTACTGGGGCGTTAGCAGCAAGGGCGCCACGTAGTGGCTAAATATCAACAACGCTGGTAACGACCACAATGTGCAGTAAGACAGCAGTACTGGGGCGTTATCAGCAAGGGCGCCACGTAGTGGCTAAATATCAACAGCGCTGGTAACGACCACAATGTGCAGTAAGACAGCAGTACTGGGGCGTTAGCAGCAAGGGCGCCACGTAGTGGCTAAATATCAACAGCGCTGGTAACGACCACAATGTGCAGTAAGACAGCAGTACTGGGGCGTTAGCAGCAAGGGCGCCACGTAGTGGCTAAATATCAACAACGCTGGTAACGACCACAATGTGCAGTAAGACAGCAGTACTGGGGCGTTATCAGCAAGGGCGCCACGTAGTGGCTAAATATCAACAGCGCTGGTAACGACCACAATGTGCAGTAAGACAGCAGTACTGGGGCGTTAGCAGCAAGGGCGCCACGTAGTGGCTAAATATCAACAGCGCTGGTAACGACCACAATGTGCAGTAAGACAGCAGTACTGGGGCGTTAGCAGCAAGGGCGCCACGTAGTGGCTAAATATCAACAGCGCTGGTAACGACCACAATGTGCAGTAAGACAGCAGTACTGGGGCGTTAGCAGCAAGGGCGCCACGTAGTGGCTAAATATCAACAGCGCTGGTAACGACCACAATGTGCAGTAAGACAGCAGTACTGGGGCGTTAGCAGCAAGGGCGCCACGTAGTGGCTAATGATCATCAGTTGAGTCCTCCCGAAGGAGACTAATTTGTTTTCAAAATACGTCCAGTATTTATACTAATATTTCATGGCTTCACAAGAGCGCGCGGGGTGCAGAGGCGGTACGGCTGGTGACGTCACGATCGGTGTACGTACTGGTTCCAGGAAAGAGAAATTATCCTTATGACAAAAAGGGGCTGTGTTTGTGCATTACCCGTACCCTTTTACACAACAAGTGTATACATCTGCGTAGGTCGAGTGTTCCTTAGGAATTTTTTTATGATAGTACAATGTACAAAAATGCATCCGATTTTGAAATACTAAATATTTTTAAGCAGAGGCGTATCAATCCTCCCTGTTGTTTTTGCATTTTTGTACGGTGTTGTAGAAAAATTTGCGATTGGTCACTGGACGCATGTTGGTGTTCTAAATGTCGTTGTGGGCGTGTCTTGTAGTCCACGGAGGGTGGGACCGATGAACCATGGTATCGTCTTCGGTCATTCTTGGATTTTGTGAATTCGGAACTTCCGGCGATTTGCATTTGTCATGTGCACCAGTGGTCGTCAAAACGTTTTGTGTATTTTGATTTTCGCTATAATTTTTATGTGCTGCTTCTGTAGCTGCCGAAGTCGACTCGGTTCCTGGTTCATATCTCGCTTGGTATGATGATGACGGCACGTCTGGCTTCATCGTGACGCAGGGCGCGTGTTCGGTATTCGGCGTGTTTGTGTTTTGGCAGAAGTTATTTTGGTTCTTAAGTGCCTTGGGAGATGCAGAAGTCGACGGGGTCCCTGGTTCGTACCTCTCTTGGCGCGATGATGATGGCGTGGTTGGCTTCATCGTGACGCAGGGCGCGTACTCGATCTTCTGCATTTGACATAGGAACGGTGTTGAATTTTTATTCGTCGCGTGACCGGAGCTTAGCGTGTTATCGTCTCGGGGTTTCTTGGTTTTCGCAGTGTCTTGTTTCATGCGAAATGGCGTATAAGACCGTGTGAGCCGTGATATGTTGGCCGGACAGTCTCGGTGAAGATGTCGCTCTGGGCAGTAGCGACATTGTGGTAGCGACGTGGACGTCTTCTTCGGAGGTTGCGTTGAAATTTGCTCGAGTTTCATTTCCATGAAGTCACGCTCGATGCTTACAGCGAGTTTTGCGATTTCCTCTAATGTTTGTGGTTGAGGGTATCGCAGGTAAGGTCGGATGGCCGGATTGATAAGCTCAATTATCAATGGAATTATTTCGTCTGATGATTTTTCAGGTTGTAGGCGTCGAAATAATTTTATTTTCTCCAGAATGAAGACGTCGACGGGCTCTTCTGGTTTTTGTTTGCCGCCGTAGAGTTGCGCTAGTAGTTGCGTGATGACTGCTTGGCTGGCGAATCTCCTGGTGAAATATTTGCAGAAATCGGACCAGCTAATATTGAGCGTCTGATATGGCTTCCACCAGACGGCGGCGTCGGATTGGAATTGCGTTGTGGTTTGCTGCACCCATTGTCGTTCTGGTATCCCTAAGTCCTTGAAATGTTGTTCGCACTGCCGAAGGTATTCAGCAGGATCTTCGGAGGCGTGTCCATAGAACTCAGGCGGGGCCAAATTTGATTGGGCGAGCAATTTTGTAAGTAACAATTGAATTTGTTGTGATTCAATCGAAACGTTTGTGTTGGATGTTGGGCGCCACTGGGTATTGATGTCCACTCCCAGAAGTGGTGAATGATTGCTGTCTCTCTCTTTTCTTCTCGGCATCTTAGGGTCGTTAGTCAAATTCTCTCTTGAATTCTATGAGCCCCACGTTCGGGCGACATTTGATACGATTCGGGTTCGGTTGGGTATGTTGTGAGAGAGAGACAGATGAGGTTTTTATTCTTATTTTATTTAGAACAATAACAATGTGAAATTACAATAATGTTTGTTAAGTTATTGTATAGTTTAGTATAGTATACGGGGTTGTCAGCGTCCGGGATGCGGTTGAGATGGCGACGGCGGGGCGTCGCGTAGAGGGGTCACAGGAGTGGTGACCGCGAAAGCCTGGGCAGCGTGCGCGACGGCGGGGGCGTCGGGGTGGTGAGCGGGTCAGGACGCGACGTTCGAAGGCGGGCCTGGAGGCGATGTCCGAGGGCAGACCTGGAGATAGCGTCCGAGGGCTGCGATGCGGGCGTCGTAGGAGACGGCAGGAGCTGACCTGGTGGTGACTTCCGTGAGCGGCGTAGCCTGGTGTCGGAAACCCACCAGGAAAGTTTTATGGATATCACAGTGACTGGTAACGACCACAATGTGCAGTAAAGACAGCAGTACTGGGGCGTTATCAGCAAGGGCGCCACGTAGTGGCTAAATATCAACAGCGCTGGTAACGACCACAATGTGCAGTAAGACAGCAGTACTGGGGCGTTAGCAGCAAGGGCGCCACGTAGTGGCTAAATATCAACAGCGCTGGTAACGACCACAATGTGCAGTAAGACAGCAGTACTGGGGCGTTAGCAGCAAGGGCGCCACGTAGTGGCTAAATATCAACAACGCTGGTAACGACCACAATGTGCAGTAAGACAGCAGTACTGGGGCGTTATCAGCAAGGGCGCCACGTAGTGGCTAAATATCAACAGCGCTGGTAACGACCACAATGTGCAGTAAGACAGCAGTACCGGGGCGTTAGCAGCAAGGGCGCCACGTAGTGGCTAAATATCAACAGCGCTGGTAACGACCACAATGTGCAGTAAGACAGCAGTACTGGGGCGTTAGCAGCAAGGGCGCCACGTAGTGGCTAAATATCAACAGCGCTGGTAACGACCACAATGTGCAGTAAGACAGCAGTACTGGGGCGTTAGCAGCAAGGGCGCCACGTAGTGGCTAAATATCAACAGCGCTGGTAACGACCACAATGTGCAGTAAGACAGCAGTACTGGGGCGTTAGCAGCAAGGGCGCCACGTAGTGGCTAATGATCATCAGTTGAGTCCTCCCGAAGGAGACTAATTTGTTTTCAAAATACGTCCAGTATTTATACTAATATTTCATGGCTTCACAAGAGCGCGCGGGGTGCAGAGGCGGTACGGCTGGTGACGTCACGATCGGTGTACGTACTGGTTCCAGGAAAGAGAAATTATCCTTATGACAAAAAGGGGCTGTGTTTGTGCATTACCCGTACCCTTTTACACAACAAGTGTATACATCTGCGTAGGTCGAGTGTTCCTTAGGAATTTTTTTATGATAGTACAATGTACAAAAATGCATCCGATTTTGAAATACTAAATATTTTTAAGCAGAGGCGTATCAATTTGAATGTACATGTATGTAGTTTTGTCTGTAACTCATCCTTCCTGTTATTTACGGTCGGATTTTTACACCGAATTCATCTAATTGTGTCACGTTTTCGTTTTGTTTTAGCTACATTTTATTTCTTAGCTATGAAAAGTATAATTTCTATATGTATTATACACAGTATAATATATACAGAACTGTCAATACTTCAAGTACATATATTTAAAAATAGTTGAAAGTACTTGCTATTTTAACTACTTTTTGAACGTGATACTTAAATTTAAAATTTAATAAGTTAAATACTTAAAGTACTTATACTTAACAAGTGCTTCACAAAATGGCTAAAATTATTTGTTACATCAAGTACTTTTACTTTGTACTTGGTACTTGTATTTCAAGTAGTTTCAATGAGTACTTATGACAACTCTGATTTTGCATTTTAATGCCAAAAAATATATATAATTTAAAATATTAATATTTAATTATTTAAAACCTAACATTCTGTTTAAATATGTATATCCAATTTAGGGTAATTTAAATAGCTTTGAATAAGTTATAGAAATGTGTAGTCAATAGGTATTATATAGAAGATTTTTTTGAATGTAATTTACAATTCGCATAGTTTTTTTTATAATTAAGTGTATCTAATGCATAATCTGGCACAGATGTATAGAAAAAAGTTCTTTGCATTTACAACATTTTAATTCGCTACGAATTTAATAGTTAATTAGTTTGGAATTAAAATATAACACTCGTTAAGAAAATCTTTTCATCTAATATTCTCTTTAGAATAATATATATATGAGATGAAATATATGAGATATACGAGTATCGTAAACAAAATAATCTAGTTTTTGTAATTAAAAAACGGAATGAATGATATTTATTGATTAAAGGTACATAAAGAGATGTATTTAACCATGTATAACCGGATACGAACTTGTGCACTCAACTCAAATTGATTTTCTCGTTTATTCGGACGACCGCGCTTTCATAGTGATGCATTTTTAAAAAGGCTCCGCCATTCTGCTATGTTACCAACAGCTGGGGTGGATTCATGAATGCACGAGTCATTGTAGGAAAAAATGCATGTATAAATGTATATTTGTGTTTTAAAAATAAATATTAAAAATTGTTTTAATAATAATGTTTTAAGAAAATATTTCGCTCTCAGTACGTTTTCTAAAATCATACTGATAAATAAAATTGTATGCTCTGTATGTTTATACAATATTTTTGATTGACGTCGGGAACAAATAAAGCGGTACATATTGTTCGAATTGGTATCGTTTTGTAGCGCTTTTAAGTTGGCCGTGTCGCCAAGTTGCAGCCTAGTTAGGGTGTATTGGTTTTGTTTGGTGCGGTTATTGGTGCAGATGCCATGCCATCCTCATGGCGTCCTAGTAAGGCATGACTTTAGAATAATATCGATTTAGTCACATTAGTGACAAATCGCGTAAAAATTTATAGTTCCATAATAATGTAACAGAAATAGTGTGGATTATTTTTGAATGGATTCAAAAATTTAATGTGGGACTATTCTAGTTATGTTTATACATATATAATGTTTTATTTACCAACACATGTATATAATTTACCAATATTTTATAACCATAGATAATATATAATCCCGTTAAAATTAAAGCGTAAGTCATCCATGTTTGTATTTCATATCGAATGTAAAATACGTATGTATTTATTAATTAGCATTTATCTACTAGTCTGAATAAAAATGTTAACATGGACGAAACTGAAATAAACCGATTAAATAAATATAATATATAGTAGATACCTTTTATAAGTTATACTTAAATGTGCAATTTTATTTACAAAAAAAAACAAACAAACAAATAAATGTAACTTACAAAGGAGGGTATCAAAACTAATTAGTCTATAATTAGAACTGGATCATTCGTTATTCCTTGTGTCAGTGAAAATGTCTGTTTAGTCGTTCTCGATTGATGGTGGGATATAATTATATTTATATAAATAATACTCTAACACTAATAATTATTTTTTCAATCACACGTCCTTTTATCTATTGAATATTGCTTTCATAAACTGTTCTTAAAGATACATAATTCAGAATACCGCATATGAACTAACACTTTTGTGGGATATTATATAGGCCTTCGCTAAAACGTGTTCTATATTAAGTAAATATATTGTCATATGGATTCCCTCTTTAATAAATAACTAAATAACTAAAATGAAATTGTTTCAGGATAGAGTAATTTTGAAGGTAATATTTTTTATCATTAAATATGCACAACATATTATGTAGGTTTATTATATTGAAGTAATGAAACATTATTTATGTTTGAATATTTTATAAATGATACAACAGAAAGATTTAAGAAGAAAAGGAAAATTTTCATAAAAGTATGTAAGAAAAAAAACACTTTTATAAGAATGAAATTAAACTTTTACTTTTTTATATATTGTTTTATTAAATATTAATATAATATTTTATTATAATAGACTATGCAATAATTATTTTCAATAATGTAAATTATGATATTGATTTTTTAAATTACGTTATTTAAAGCTAACTATTTATTAGCTGTTGTATAGTAGATTATTTGATTAAAATATATAACTATTTAAAATTTTTGAAACACAAATCAAAAGACAAATTAATACATACCGCAAACAATAAAGTTTTCACGTATTTGCATAAATAACGAAATAAACTTATTAGTAGTTAGAAAGATTTATTCTGGAAAGGCTCTCCCAGTTCGTCAACATCAAAATTTAATTTTAAGCCAGAAACAATCTTGACAAGCTAGACATTGTAATTTAATAATACAACTTATAAGTGACTTCAGTTCAGTTGTACAAAATATGTAGAAATTTAAAAAGAAAATCTAATATAATATTTCTTTAGTTAGATTGATAATTTGAACCAAGTTGTTATTTTATTCATGTGCAAAGTTGATTTTGAATTTAAATATGAAAAATTGTTCTTAAAAAAACAACTATTTAATGTATATTTTGGATAGTATAATATATAAATAAACTAAATATATTTCATTTTACATGAATCAATTAGTCGAAAAGGACAAATACATAAATAAGTTTTCACTTGTTTTATTTTATACAAAAACAAATGCTTCAACACAATAACAATTGATACAAGTTTATAAAATAGCTTCCTCATTTTAGACGCCTTCTTTCCCCTCTCTACATTAAATACCTACCCCTTCTACCCAAAGAGTCAATAATTCATTTCAGTCTTCACCTCGAAAAGGGAATACTTGGTGGAATTCCATAGTTATTTGTCTTTTGTATATGAACATAATGTGTCTCTTTTATAAGGAAATGATTTCTCTTTATTGGAATTTTCATAATGCTGTTACGATATAATTGATAGAGCAATAATAAAATCGAGTCATAAAAATAAATTAAAATTATTTATTAGTGATGATAATGTTTACATTTCTTTTAAATGTCTGTTTGTAAAATATGAAGAAGTTTTCAGAAGAATTTATTCTAATTTTTGTAGACTGACCAAGTTATATCTTATTGGTGTATATAGAAATACTAGCGTGGACAACGGAATTATTGTTTAGGATTTAAAAAAAATATAGTTGAATTAAGTACAAACACGATTAGTTATTATTGTAATAAAAACCAAACAACACTTAAATTCCTTACCTAACAAAAACGAATCAGAACAAAAAGTAAAAATAATTTTAAAAGTTAAATATTGAAAACAAAATAAAAAATTAACAATCAAAAGAATACCGGCCTGTGATCATTCCCTCTGCCCCGAGGCTACTCGGCACGCCCACCCCTTTCCGCACGACGCGACACGGGTTTGGGCGAATAATATGTTCCCGTATGTATTTTTCAAGATATTTTCTAAACTATACAACCAATTTGGATGCCATGAAGAGCAAATTATATCTACATTAAGTACTTATGACAACGAAATAATTTATTTCGATAAGGATTAATGTTTTGCAGGTCATAAGTCCACGTAAACAAAACCCAAATATTTTAAATTTTCTTTGTAACATAAAAGCAGTTATTGTGGCTTAAATATAAAAGTTAGACATATGGTATCGCTGGCTTTTGATTCTACACAATTCTTTAACACATTATTTGTTCAATATTGAACGGTTTAGGCAACGTATTGCAAAATAGCGAGCCGACGGCAAAATTTTTTCCGACTTGATTTACTATTATCGTCACTGCTTAGTTGTTATGTTACCTAACGTAACAAAATATAGCCTATAACCTGGCCAGAGAACGTACCTATGAGTTAAAAAAGAAACCACGTAAATAGGATAAGTGGTTCTCGAGTGATAAGCGCACTAACGGACAGACAGAGAGACGTTGTGCTTTATATATATTAAGGAAGATACTCCAGTAAGAGTTATGACAGCATCGCCATTTTTAGCCAAACTGACGATGGCGCGATTTATTCAAAAATTCATTTTAGTATTATTTTTAGCAGGCATAAAAACTAAAAAATATATAATGTTAATTATATGAAGTATAATTAATGATATTGATTCATAATCAGAAAAAATGTAGCTATGTATGAGTGAAACTTGGCTACTTTAATCAATCGTAATGTCGAAACTCTAGTTTACAAAATGCTGAGTTGGATTTAATTTAAATTTCTCGAGATGTATGTATGCCTATTTATAAAAAATCAATACGTGAAATTTATCGTTTTACTTCTGAACACTTAAATTAAAATTCTTAATTTGTGCAAAGAATAAAAAGTAGGTAATATTGAAAAATATTAACCTTATGGTACAATATGATTCCATATATAGCAGATAATGGATGAGAAAAACATTGTAAATATTCAATAACAAAAACTAAATGTCGACTATAAAACATTTCAACTGAAATGTTATAAACAGACGTATGATTTGCATTACTCTAAAATTAATTTCACGTGTTCCTTTCGCAGCACCTTTATGTGACGTGTGACTACGTTTATTATGGCAAACTTCTTCCTTTTAAAGACAACTTGTTTATTACTTTTTAGTAGAAATGTTTTAGCATAGTCGGGTTTTAGTTTTTTAAACTTTTTATTTTTCTTTAAGTTTTTTTAGATATATTTAGATCTATAAACAAGCTACTTTCATACTTTTACGGCTTTGTTGTAATATGAACAGGCAATTAAACTTACATAGATATAAACATAGATTGCCAAAATCATTACCCATCCTTTTGGCTTTGTCGTAGTCGTGTAGTAAATAAAAACAAGCTTTATTTCAGTTAAAATAAATTTTAGAATACAACAGTAGGTAGGTAATGTCTTTTTTTATATGGATTTGATTAATATTTTAAATTTTACAATCGAATAATAAAAATAACATCATTTATACACTTTAATATGGAGCTATATTCTTAAGAAACTACACATTTGCTAGTCGATGTATTGTTATTTTATATTTCCGAAGCCGATCGAGCAGTGCCATAATACCATAGCGGTATTATGGCACTGCTTAGATAGAGACGTTGCTCCGTAACTTCGGAGAATGGTGGTAATTGAAAATATTTTCCAATGTGAAGCTACAAAAGTAGAAGAGCCGTAATTAGGAGTATGCTTATATTGAAACAGGTATAAAAAATAAAATTAATTATAAAACAATCAAAGAGGGAAAAAATTCACCACTAGAATCTAAAATCCGTTTAATTCTAATGTTAATCAATCTTATAATAACAACATTGTTATAAAAAGAATGCATGTTTTCATGTCAGTTATAAGACTCAAAACACCCAATGAATAATATACAGTAGGAAGTGATGTTGGGGTAAAGGGAAACGTATGGAGGTTAGACAGAGATAGCATTATCTAATTTATAGACACGATCACCCGTTATTGCGTTGTAACAGTTCAATTAGCATTTTAGTTGCGGTCTTCCACTAACGGTTTCGTGACGCTTCTGATCTTTCGACATCTTATACAAGACTTCGACGTATGTCGTTAAATGAAAACAAGACGTTTGTTTTTATTTTTGTGTTGTTTGGATTGTGTAAAAACTTATTTTTGTATATATGTAATAATAAATTAAAATTGGAATTTGAACAATCTTAAGACTTATGATTTTGTTTTACGTTAACATAATAAGCGAGATATATTTTTTTAAAGTAATACACCAAAATTAAGATTATCTACATATAACTCTCACAATTGCTGTATTAAAATGAATCACATCAATAATAATTAATTCAATTTTATATTATTTTCATTTCCATTGTTGTTTTTTGAGGTAAATTCAAAATTCAGTACACAGGAAAACAAAGAAATACGTTAGAAACGACTTCGACGATATAATGAACTTTTTAAAGAAAATAATTATCATATATACTATATAAAAAATTCAAACAAAGAATTATTTCTTACAGTACTTATATTTAAAGCCGAAATGTTTGGTCTATAAGCAATATCTACTTCCATCTTGAATTCCCGTGAGAACCTAAATATACACAAGAACACGGACAAAATTACAAAAATCAATCACCAAAACATATATATAATATAGACAATTAAGGGTAAATAACAGTCGCATAGAAAAAAGATTCCTACATTGAGCTGTAAGAACCCAACTGATATTTAATTTTATAATCGATAAAATTCATTTAGAAACATGAAATTAAATAGAGACGGAAATAAATTTTGTACATTAATACCATTTTTTGGTTGTTGAAAAACCTACCATGTCGCATATTATATATCTATATACAACTACCTTCCGAATTGTGGGTAAACTTTTTTCATATTTTATATTTGGAATAAACACCATCAAAGCTAAAATAAAAGGTTAAAATACACTTATATTGGACAAGATTTTCGTGCTTTCCAAGAAGCTTTCTGTTATTCATTAATTAGTTAAATTTTAACAAAAGTAGTAATATATATATAATTATTTATTTTTGTTTTCGATAAATGCGTACTCCAAGTTGTTTCTAATGTTATATATTAGAAGCAAAGACTGAACAAATTTTGTAATACATTTTAAATTAGTTACTCACATAAAAGTCCTGGTCTTTTAATGATGTATACAAACTTTTGGCTTCTAGTACACATCTGTTAATAAAATATATAGGTACTTATTGCTACTGGTTTTTATTATATTAGTTAATTAATAAATAAGTTGGCGAAACGCCGAATGTGAGTTAAATATTTACATTTAGAGTATTATTAAAAAAATTCACCTCACTAAGTACTCTGATATTGAATTGAACCAAAGTAAAAATAAAAATAAGAAGAAAACAAATTTTCATAAGTATATTATATAAATAATATATCGAAACGTTTTGAGGCATCCGCAATGATATTGATATGGATCTTTTCTTTTGGGGATATGTAAGTCGCGTAGATTTGATCGTTCTATCAGCCAACATTTCGTCGAAAATTACAGTGGACATCTTCAGGGTCTTATTAAAATATTTTAATATATTAATTTTATCTGAAACATTGTCGGGTAGAATGATAAAAAATTGACGTGGCTTATATCTAAAAGCCAAGATCCACATTCGAAACGTAGTACACAAATGATAATAAATGAACACATATCAATCCGAAATGATGAAATAACACATATAATTAATATAATTATATGAGCCGTTGATTTTGAAAGTGGCCTTACTCCATTTATGTTTGAACTGAGATATTATAAAGATGAGATATTAAAAAATACTTCAAATTGAAAAAAAAAACAAAAACTCATTTTAATTTATATTATTTCTTTATAACTCTTAAAAAAATTATACAATTCAGGAAATCTAAGTATGTATACAGATGATTTTTAAGTCTTGAGATTGTTTAATATCTAGAAAACTATTGATTTTTAGGGAAAATATTTTGTACAAAAGTTTCAGGATTTAGAGGGGCAAAATCAATGGAGTTAACAATTTCGACCTTGAGTGGAGGTTCGAAGGTCATTTTGGGGTCAACAATTTTTTTTCAAAGTAAATCTATTTATTTTTTTAAAGATTCGTATTTTGCAGAAAAAAAGAAATAACTTTTGTCTGAGAATTTTTATAAAAAATTTCAATTTTAACATATTTTTTTTAATTTTGTAACATTAAAAAAAAATTTTTTGCTTTAAAAATTTATGAAATTATAAAAAAATTATTTTTTTAAACTGCATTTTTCCTCAAACATTTAAGATTATAATTTCAAAATTTTTGATCACAAAAAATTTTTTTTGATGTAGATTTTTTTTTAAAATTACGTTAAAATTGAAATTAAAAAAAAAACTTTTCAAACAAAAGTTATTTCGATTTTTTTGCAAAATACAAATCTGCAAAAAATAATTAAGTTTCTATTTAAAAAAAATTTGCTGACCCCAAAATGACCTTAAAACCTCCACTCAAGGTCAAAATTGTTATCTTCATTGGGTTTGCCCCGCCAAATCCTAAAACTTTTGTACCAAACATTTTCCATAGAAAGCTTTCGTTTTCCAGCTATTGTGATAAATAAAACAACATTATTAATAATGAAGTGGAGTTAGGCCACTTTCAAAATAAACTTTTTAACTTGAAATTAATTGTGAAAATTAATGTGTTCAAAAAATTTTTTTCCTTTGAATATATTTAACCAAAAATTGTTTTTTATGATAGTTTACTTCTAATTATACACGTTACTACAGTCAACAAAAAAAAATTGAAAATGGAGTTAGGCCACATTCAAAATCAACGCTCATATATACATATAAATTTGGGTATAATATAGCGAGTTTGGAAGATGTATGGTAGATAATTCTCGTGGTAGCTGTAATAACATTATGTAACATAATTTCAAGTTATCACATTTAATTTATCTATCATACCAGTTTCTATTTATCAAATTATAAACTTGACTGTCAATAAAATTAACCCCACTATATAGGTTAATTAAATTTAAGGCCACATGCTTTTGATACACAAGCGACCTCTTTAGTAAAAACCCTTGGCGCAAGGAAACTGTGAGCGATGACGTGATAATTATATTCATTTATAATAACCGTTAATTTGTTTGACCCTTCATTAGTGATGCGCAAGTCAACACTCTGATGGTAATTGTAATCAAATTGTTTCACTTGATATCCATTAATACTGAACAATCAACAGCAGAACATGTTTATTTGAAAATCAAGAAAATTGATGACACTTAATATTTATGATCATATTGTTGTGTTAAATGTTTAATATATAATAGTGGTCCTCAACAATCAGTTAAATTAATAAGTATGTATAGTAGGTGTTTGTGTATAAGAAATGTACATATTATCACGCATATTAATTATACCATATGTTTTTGATTTCATCTATTTGGTTATGTTTAATGTACAATGTTTAAAATACAACTGTTTTATTCATAATATTATTTATTTCTATACCATGTGGAAAGTCTTTATTTTTTGATCCAGAACGAATTCTTTTCGAGTCAAAATGAATTAACTTTAGTATATTTTGATAAAAATTAATGATTAAGTTTAATTTATAATAATAATACCTATTATATAAAAAAATAAAAACATAAAATAGCTCGATTTTTTATGAATATACTTTCTTGTTCTAGATATGATATAGAACTCAAAATAATTAAAAGTAAATAACAAAAAGTATTTAAATATAAATATATAGCTACCTACTTACAGAACACCATTGAGTAATATATCCATGAGAAACTAACCTGAAAAGAAAATTTTCATTAGAATTGTTTAATATTGACTCACATTTCAAATTAACTATTTATAAGTAAAAGAATTAGGTATATTAGTAAAAAATATATAAACATATATATAAATGAAAAGTTCATTATATATTTTATTAAAAATTACAAATGAAATCTGAGCATAATATAATATACAACCATGATTAATGTGCCAAATATATTATACTCAAAACTTTTGCTCCTGACATAGGCGTATTCTCAATTTTAGTTCAGGGGAAGAGTTGAAATACGAAAATTATATGCATTATAAAATATATATGTATAGACATAATATTACAATTTTATTATATTTATTTTTAGTTTATTAATTAATAACATTATACTATACCTACCTATATTTTAATATTTAGTGTGTTAATATTTTTAGTAATAACACATAAAAATTTTATTACGTAAAATATAGGTATTCTTCTCGCATATATGGCTCATTCAATACAATATGGTGTTAAAAGTGCCAAATTTCCCAAGTTTTTTCATAAATAAATTTTACTTTTCAAATTGATATTTTTAAAGAATGTAATAATAAAAGTAGTTAAAACATGTCGCCTTTCCCATAGATTTGAAAAAAAACATCGCCTGTTTTTAAAAACCACGCTAAAGGCATTTAGAAGAAATAGTTGTTCCCTTTCTTAAAAATATAATCCTATAAATAAACAATTCTGAGATGAAAATATACATATTCCTCTCTTTATTAGACGCCTATGTACACATACGCACATTCATATGTGTCTAATAATTTCACATTGCGTTTAATTTGAACAAGGGCCCCATTACAATGTCCCAGGAGCACGACTTAAGCACGCCAAGTTTAAATTAGTAAACTTAATAACCTCTACCAGTGCAAAATTAATATTTCACATAAACAAATGACCAGCGTGGACTGAGTCAACATTCCCGAGTTATGTACATAATAGATTGCATAACAGAATATCAGCACATCCGGTTGAAGCAATGGCCGCTGCCGCACTTCCGCCGTCAGCCATTTGTTAAGAGTGTATGTATGTATGTATGTATGTTATATATTATAATTCTAAACATGTTTGCTGTTTTGATATTGTGTGGTGGCATTGCGATGAAAGTATCATAATATATTATCCTGGAAAAGTGGTGTCCAACATTTCAGTAATTGAGGAACGGGCGGGTACATAAATACATACATATGTGTGCTGTTTACATACATATTTGCTGCACGTAACATATAACATATTACGTTTTGTTTTTGCATATAGTTTTTTTTGTTAGGTTTTAAAAATAAAGAAATCATATTTTTAATATAAAAGTATATTATATTGATAAAAGTTGTACACTTTTTATACTATATTTGTTACTAGCTAGATATAATCGGCAATGCCGGATATAAAAAAAATATATATAAAATATATGTGTTTTTTAAACGTAACTTTTTTTAATACCTCGCGTCTCTTGAACATTATGAAATGAATAATTTTATATTTATATAACAAGTGATTTTTTTAACGTAATAACTGAAAACGGATGTTTACTCTTGTAAATTTTTGGATTTTTGAATTATTTTTGAAATAAGAAAAAAATGTTTTAGATAAAAAATGTAGAGTATGTTATTATCTATAATTTATTCCCCATACATTTTTTTCTCTGTTATGAACCATTTGAATTATAATAATTTTTTTTTCAAAAATTCGTTTTTACAAAAAAATGAATAGAACATAAATTATAGATATAGATATTACCTACATTTTTTAACTTGACCATTTTTCTCTATTTTGCACTGTTTCAGAGTAATTCGAAAAATTAAAAAATCGACGTAGGTAAACATCCGTATTCGGTTGAAAGATCGTTTTCAAAAATAGAACGTTTTCTTCCCAGCCAAAAATTAATCTTAAATATGAAATATCAGCCTTCTACGATTTGTCGTATTTGAGTTACAGCGCTTACAGACAGACAGATAGACAGACAGACAGACGGACACACAGACATAATGGCGAAAATAGTCAGAATGGATTCAGGGAAGGTCAAAATAGATAATTCCGTCAAAATCCGGAGTTCGAAAAAAATCGGCTTCACTATACTTACTTATACCAATGTATATTTCATATACATGGTATAAGAAAGTAAAAAGGTAATCATTAATAGAAGAGGAGCGACCTCTAGCTCCGCCACTGTCTGTGAATTGTCAAATCTTTATTTTTTATTTTATTTTATTTTATATGATATATTTTCTATTATGTTCACCGATCACCACTGATTTTAGATTGCTGAATTGTATTTATTGCGATTTTATACATGTCATACAATTTATAGTAGCTGTAAGTGAACTGTTATTTAAACTTAATTCCGAATTTGAGCGGTCAGAGCCTACATCATTTTATATTAGAATTGATTAAACGTGTATGCTCGATATATAAATCTAGCTACCTAATCTTCGCAGTTACATGATCGATGCCAGAATTAAACTGTTTGTAACTACCTCCATCTTCTTTATCATCGTTTGCAGCTAATTAGCGTTCTATATTCGTATCGCGTTATCGAGCGACATGTCGAGGATTGATTTTAGAAACAGGAATTTTCTCAAGCTGTTTATCGGAATTATACGATTTTTCATGATTGTTTTGATGCACGCGTATTTATAAACAGATACAGTACGTGCATGGAAAATATATCTAGTCGTTATTTATTTTTTGTTTGTTTGTTTATCTGCTGTGATGTTGAATCTTCAAGTGACGGATTTGTCATTTAGTAAATATTGATTTTAAAAATTTTGAAAAAAATCGGTGACTGTGCTAGAATTTATGTTTGTGTTGGTGCTTAAAAACTTATCAATCAAAACAGTGTATTAATAAAAAATTAATATTGCACGTGCTTTCAGATTGAAAATATACCAAAGAAAAATTTTTAGATCTGAAGTGATCAACTCAGATTTTAATAGATCTGCATTTTGATACAAAATCATATTTGTTCACTAGTTTTGGATCTGTGGAAACCTGCAAAGATCTACAACGATTCACAATGATCTCTGAAGAAGATCGTTGTAATATTGAAAACCCATGAATTTTCAACGTTTGAATCTCTACTCTTATCACGATCTACAACGATCTTTAGAGATCTTCGTAGATCTTTGTAGGTCGTTGTATATCTTTGTAGGTCACTTTAGATTCATACATATATACGCAATGTGTAGAGTTAAACTAAAGAAAATATTATTAATAACGAACTCGTTAATACATTTTCTTGTAAAGAAGCTGTTTAATATCTTACAAATTACAGAAAATTGTATTGTTATTCAATAACTCAAATTTATATAAATATTTGAAACATTAATTTTTGGTATATACCTCACATAGGTACATTAAAATAATTTTTAAATTTAAAATTTTATAAATTTCATTCCATTTTTTGTAATCTGTTAATAATTTATAAACTAGTTTTTGTGTTTATGACCAAATTCTAGAACAAAATATAAATAATATTAACTGTTTAAATATTTATTTGCATGTATTTAAAATTACATGAATTTCTCTATGTACCTTATTGACAATTTATAAGTACAATTTATATTTTTCTAGTTATTTCTAATTTTGATGTTTTTTTAAATTAAAATCCACCCACAAATACTGACATTAAAAATTTAACATGATATAAAACAACATAGGTAATATTTTCATTATAGAATTAATTTCAAAAATAATTATTCATTGAGTAATCCATTGCAATGAATTTAAATATAAAATATCGGATAATCATTATCCGAGTCGGTTTTACATAATTAAAGAATTTAATTTATTAACAAACAAAATCTGTTTGATTGCTTTATTCACTCGTATTCGTCTGAAATATTCAAAATTTATATAAAATATTCTGTTACTCATTAGAAATATACTAACTAAATATTATATTCATTTTAAATAATAAATATAGCGCCATTAATGTTATTTTATAGTAATTATAATTATTTTTCTTAATTAATAACTGTTCATATTAACTTACATACTTATAATGAGTTAAATGTATTTATAGTTTATTTATATTTAGAGGGTTGGAATTTCATTCATTATAGAAACATAATTAAAATAACGAACTCAAGAAATAGTATTATACAATATATTTTATAAATACCTACATATAAATAAATGTGTGAAGTTAGCTTTGTTTAGAAAATCTATTGATTACAATGCACACTGAATAATTTCAAATGGATACATCAAAGATATTGAATCCAAAAAAGTTTTTTGTTTTGACAGTTTCATTGTCCCTTGTCATTCTTCATTCTCCTAGTAGAGACCGTGATTTAATCCTTATAAAAGTTTTAAAGTCAAATCCAAAAATATTATACCCGCTAAAGGACGAAAAAAGTAGAATACAAATATTTTTTATAAAAATGTTATTAAATGTACTTTAATAAAATATGTTTATGTTAACTTATAAAGACTATGTTCTGCTGTAAAGAAAAATACATCTGTGCTTTTGTATATAACATGTATTTTTACTGGAAATAAATAATTTGGCATTTGGTTGGTTTATAAGATACAACTTCCAATGAAATCTGAAAAACATTGTATTTTTGTTATCATCTCTCTTCAACCTACCCGAAAGAGTTTTTTGCAAAAAGTATTTTTGTTAAATTATTAGTTAAATATTTTTTTATATGTAGATTTGAGTTATTCTCTGTAATATAATATTAATTGCAAACTTTATTTTGAATAACTCATAAATGATATTTGTGTGGGTTGATACATTAGTGCGTAACATGGTTTAAATAAGAAAAACAACAGTACGTATAAGGTTTCTGTTATAAAATATTTACATAAATTAACTAAATTCAATGTATAGATTTACCAATAGGTAAATCTAATTGTAAGATTAAATAAAATACGTATAACGTACAGTGTACAATACATACATAATATATTACTCGTATTAACCCATTAACACCCAAAAGAAAACACAAATATGCAGATTTTTTTAAATAAAATTAAGTACACATACAATACACTTAAGTAAATATTACAACACAAACTTTTTTTAAATAAAAAAAAAAAAAAGGCGTGTATTCGAGCGAGTAAATTTGGTAGATATGAAGTCTATTTTGTGTGAGACTGCTTTTCTGAAATCATTTTTTTAGATAAATTTCATTTAAAAATCAAGTTATATGTATAATTAAGTTATTCCATAAGATTTAAACAAAATTCGAAACCACTGCTTCAGTTTGGTAAAATATATTAGCATACCATGTACTTCTATTCATATACAAATAATTCGCAGCAATTAAAACACGTTTAAATACTCATGAAACTAATAACGTTAACAGATTTTGTTTGCTGCACTACTAGCATCTGATTTTTAAGGAAATATTGTGAATTGATATCCATAAAAAGCAGTACTACACTGGTAGAAACGATAACTTGGGCCAAGAAATTATTGTTTTATTTATAACGAAAACAATATTTTCTTAATATCAGTAATATTGTTTTCGTTATATATAAAACAATGATTTCTTGGCTCAAATCAATTTTTTACCTGAGTAATTATAAAATGAGGTGTACACAAGTTTGTACGGCGGGCGTTAATGGGTTAATAAAAATACTTCATTTTTTTTATCTGAATTTTTATAAGAATTATAAATATATATCCTTCTTCTTCATAAAATAATTATCTGGTGGTTTAAACTTTTCAGACAACCCCTTTGTGATTGTGTGTTATTTGTAATATGTTGTGTGTATTATAAAATTATATAATAGGTGGCATTTTTAGATCCAGCTACATATTTAAAACTATTTTATGGTAACTAGTATAAATTTGATTACAATATGATATTATTGTACCGCTAAAGATATCCTAACAGTCAGGAGGAGGTAAAGGAAATATTCCAAAAATGTCATGAAACTATTCTATTTTCAACAAAAATAGCAAATCGATTTAGAAACAGTAGCAACAATCGTTCGTAAACCCGTAGGCTTAATTTGAAATAATGTGTTCCATTTGGTACAGTACAAAACATACATTCCGTCTCACTCCCTCATGCGTTAGTGCTAATTAAAGAAAAACAGAACGGAAGTGGTTGGAACGTAACGCTGTAATGTGCTAAAGGTCCATAATTTGAGTTTATTTCTTAGCGGAATGATATAATTTTAATAATTAAATCAGTCACTGTAATAACAGAATATTGTATGTTATTCGTGTTTTACTGAATTTATATTAAAATTATATATAATATTTGGGCTTTCGTGGAAGCTTTTAATTATATTTTAGCCGAGTCTTCTTACTTTTGAGTAAAATAGCTCTTAAGATATTTGTAAAGTATTGGCCTCAAAAGATGTAATTTAGAAATCTATCTAAGAAAATATTTATTTCGATATATTTCTAGAAATTTCACATTAATATGTATGTATATTTCAAAGAAAATACGTAGTTATATTCATGTTTCATGATTTATTCAGCTTAATCTACTATATAATGTCCACTAATTACATTATCACTGCAAAGGTTTGATTTTTAGTTTAATTTTCAGGCACAAGACTTCAAAACTCAAATAAAATCAATTCGTTATTTAAACATTAGAACCACTTGAAAATAAAGTGTAAACCTTTTATTATACA
This sequence comes from Sialis fuliginosa, assembly GCA_961205875.1. Classification (NCBI taxonomy): domain Eukaryota; kingdom Metazoa; phylum Arthropoda; class Insecta; order Megaloptera; family Sialidae; genus Sialis; species Sialis fuliginosa. The sequence continues at coordinate 18,728,285 of OY540812.1, forward strand.
AAACTTTTAGTTCATTACAAGCACCATAATCAAATTGATTTTCTCTTTTGTTTTGTGAACACAAAAACAATTGCAGAAGTAAATGAGCTCACTTGCTCTTTGGATATTACAATATTTGATGTATCTTTAATTAAAGATCTATAACAACTAAATCATTTCTCGAAATTAATTGAAATTTTAACACGCAAATCTAGACTAAATAATAATATAAGACACAGTTCGTATGATTTATAGTTCGAAAATACTATGTTGTATTATAACAGGAGACGTTTTTAATCCACCTGTTATATATTCGTTAAATTATTTTTGTGTTTTTTTTCTTTTTGTAAATGATATCATTTTAAAAATAACGTTAATTAAAAATATAATTTATATTAAAATTGGAATATATGTATAAAATTTTAAATCAATGTGATATTAACTTTTGCATATTAATCAAAGCATTTTATAAATATGTATTTTGTATCATAATTAACTGTATTTTTATTTTATTTATTTTGATATAATATTTAACATAAAATCAATACTGTTTTAATTCAAAGCATTGTCAAATAAATAAAAATAAAAATTTTGTTTTCAAAAATATTGTCATAAGGGAATGTTTAATTTAATTTTTGACATATTTTTATGATAGCCTTCAGCTACACATACGGTAAAACATTGTTGTTATAAACAATTCGGAAATACATATGAAACAATATTTGAAATTCTAACTTTATGCATGAACTACATTTTTCATATAATAATAGAAAATGGTACGTTTAAATGTGCCATTAAAATTTTTTATAAATGCAGTTAAAGGGATTAGATTATAATGGAAATAATTTTATGAAATTTCTGTATACGTAAATACAATTTTCATGTATTTTGAAATTGCATTATTTTTTAAATGCTATTTTTAGAAAATATAATCACATCAAAGGCTATTACAAACAACTAAGTATATTATAAAAAAAAGTTATTTGAAATACTGTATTTTTATAGCGTGTTCATAAAATCACTTCTAATTTGTTCTTATATCTTTATAAACATTTAATAGATGCATCAAAAAAATTAAATGACTGATTTGTATGTATAATTGTATTCTTTACATTTTTAGTATAGTAAATTTTTGAAGTGAAACTTCTTTGGCGATACTAGTGAATTATAATGACCTCGACACGTTTTAATATAACATGAAACGTTAAGAAAAAGGGCAAAGTGAAAGGTCAGAGTTTTTTTGAATGTGTATATGCATATGCATGATAGAGCGATTTTTTTCAAAGCATTATGATTTGAGCTAAAACTCCATGTCCTAAATTTTCTTCCGATAGATTTTCCTATGGATCAAAAATTTCTCATTAAGGCCATATTTCGTAATAATCAGTATTGGCCATCGATACAACGGAGGATCTTGAGCTTATTAATAAATTTCAGTGATCACGTAGGAATATGATCGAATTCTAAATTGTTTGCGAATTGAATTAATTTTCACAGCATGTAGAAGATTAAAAATAAACAACAAAATTTTATTATTAAACTCGTCTTTAGTTACTTTTTTTATCACCAATGAAAAATTGATCCTATTCATCTATGTGTTCCATAAGTGTTATCTTATAAATGTAAATAGTAAAAATAATAGAAAAGAGAAAATTTTCTGAATATTTCCCAGAAAAATAATATTTTTCTTATGTAACATATAAAAGCACTTTATTTTCTCTGATTTATTCATATAGGTAATAAAATAAACGTTAAGGAAGTTGCGAGTCCTGCAGGTGGTAAATTTTCCCATCCTTGAATAAGAAATGTAAAAAATTCCAATGAAAAATATATTTTAGTTTTGTCTCTGATAAAACAAACAAAAATGTCATTTCTGTAAAAATGTACAGATAGGTGTATGATATTTTTGGATAAAAAACATCTACGTTTATGAAACAACTTCTTTTTATAAGTAGTAATATTTTATGAATATGATTCTAAGAAACACTTTTAATTCTTATTTGGATAAATACAAGTAAAGCCGTTTAGTTGCAACACCTTGAAAGCTTTATTGTTAATGCTATCATGTTGTAGAAGCTCTAGTGGAAGATATAACATGTTAAAGCATGTTAAGCTTCAAACCGTCTGCATGTCAGCGTGTGAAATATCTAATGGTCCTGCAAGAGATTTCTAGCAAGTAAAAGTTTTTATGAAATATTGATACCAAATAAAAAACTTTATGTGTGTGGATTTATATAGCTCATTGCATTTTCACAAAAGAATTGTAGCTTCAGAGAATCATCTAATTTTATATGGTTTCTTTATTGTCCATATGTATGATGCTTGTACTTTTGTTTTAAAGTATCAAAGTTTGTTATAATATTATTAATATCAATATGTTTGAATTACCTTTCTTCTATTTATAAAGTGTAGTATTTTGATAGATAGTTTTATATTTAAAATTATATTAGGGCGAGTCCATGGAACAGATTTTACAAGTTTATGCTAATCAAAACGATATTTTTGATATGAAATAACACCTGAAACGGAACTGATTTTTTATTAAATTCACTATGTAAAAAGGAAAATTACACTTATCATTAGATTTGTAAAATACTCATAAGTACCTGTAACGGGCGTTACAAATTTTGGAAGACTATTTAAGCTATGTTATTTTAGTCAGGTAAATCTGCAAAAATTCTTATTCCATTTATGTGTTTTTTTGTATTCTGTAACTACATATAATTAATATAGACAGATGTTAACATAAAAAAAAATGAAGCTAGATTGTATGTTTATTTATTTTTAATGATTTTTGAAAAGCGTAACGGGCGTTACACACGATTGATTAATATAATTTTTACTTCATTGCTTGTAGTCGTTAAATGTTAAGTGATTTTTATATGTAATAATGGAAAAGGTGTTCTTTCTTATTGTTTCATACTATTAAGACGTCAATTTATCAAAAGTGAACTTTTTACGCAAAAAATAAATAAATCAAAAAAGTCAGTAAAAGTAGCGGTTAGTCTGGACTCGCCCATTAGGTATATTTAAGCAGAGGTTTATATTAATTTTATTTGTTATTTTAAATTGATTTTTTTATATTTATCTTAAAAAAACTCCCAATAACATTTAATAAATTGTTTTGTTACATGATAACTTGTAGAAGATATTCTAATAGATTATAATTTATTTAAATCTATTAAGTAAATCTGGAGGATTTTTTGTGTTCGTAATCCAAGTGACTACATTTTTTGTTAAATTTGATTATGATATTTTACACTGTAATTTTGAATTTTATCTTGAATATTTGTAATGTTCCGTCTTTTTTGATGCTAAATTTGGAACAAATTTTAAAGCATTAATTTGATTCCATATGTCCAAATTGGTTAAATAATCGTTTTGTAAAATAAAATTTTAAGTTTTTTATATTTGTATAATAGTGCTTCAGAAATTAACACGAATACATTTATATTTTTATAGGATTTTTTTATGTTATGACATGGTATTTATTTTAAATGCTAAAAAACTAAATAGGCAATATTCATAAGAAAAATAAATATTTTTATTGTTGATTACTTTTTTACTCTCGACTTAAAACAATTATTTTTTACAACATTGTCAGTTAAACTTGGAAAATGTCGCGATATACCATAGACGCTAATAAAAAGAAAAGAAAAAAATTCAGAGCAGTGAACTTTAGCAAAAAAATTATATACGAAATGACCGGAAATTATGAAAATGTGTAAAAATAAAAAGAAAATCGGAAAAAAACATTTTGCTAAAGTATTATATCTGTTACAGGAAATGAAACCCAAAGGAAATTTAATGTGAAATTCCCTAGATTGAAATCACGAGTTTTTTTTCAGAGCAGTATAAAAAGCTATGTTGTTTTTAATTAAAGGATGTGGAAGGATTTGGCGCGGGTCGCTTCAATGTAAGCTTATTATGTACCATAATACGGTTTACCAAGTGAAAGTTTCGTGTATTTTGTACAATAATATGTATCATATATATGTAAATATAATCCATTAATCAATAATTAAGCGTATTTTTTTATTTTATGTTTTATATTTTGAATTCGGCGGTGTGGTCTTACATTATTGGTAAAATGTGTTTATCCGTTATTTGTGTTAAGTTAAGAAAAAATGTATGTAATGTAGAATTTGATCCCCTTTTTTTCTGTATACGAATTGAAAATATTTACAATTTTATTCTTGTCTGTTATTATCATTTAATACTTTTTCTAAACAGTAAATAACTAACACACTGCACGCAGTAATAAATTACATTACCAAGTAGTGGTTATAGTAGATATAAAAAACTGGTATAAAATTAAAAATGTTTCCAAGACAGTAAAAATAATAATAGTTGTCTGTCTATAAAATGAAGCTAAAACAAAGTAAATTAATGTAAAAAAAAACATAGACAAACAAGAATCTCTTATCATTTGTTTATTTAATGTCTATATTAAAATTCATTTCACACGGGTAAATAAAGTTAAAGTAACTAATATTATATAAAATATACTTTTTACATTACAATTTTAATTTCAAATTTTCAATAATTTATTTAATTCAATAAATTTATTATATTATGTGTAATAAAATATCGATATTTTATCCTTTTATATTCTTTTTTTACGGAATATTTATATGTGTAATGCTATATAATTTCATATCATGTAACTTACGATCCACGAAATAAAGTTATTATTATTATTAATGCCATTAATTAAAATTCAATAAAAATAAATCTTTCAGTTAAAACTATTTAAATAGCTATAATATTAAATACTTGATCCGTAGATCCAATTGTAATATACATACATTGCCAAACATACATATATGTAATACTGGGATTATATAAATTGACAGCATATGTATTTCTATTTACATGATTTTCCTAGTGCTCGTGTACAACAACCCTGAATGTATAATTCAATCCAAGTGAAATTTGCACAATATTATTCATACATATAGCAATGATTTACAATAGCTGCATTTATGATTGTCTATGCTACATCGTACTTACTATGTTTACATACGTTTTTGAATGATTAATGAGGCTCCTACTGTTCATTTGCATTTTTTTCTGAAAAAAGTTACAAGAAACATAATAGCATAATCATACACATAACATATTCTCGTACTCATTTAAAATGATTACAGTAATTCAGTTTTACTTTTTTATGGTCATACGATTTTATAGATTTATGGTTCGTGTGTTAAGTACTATATGAGTTCTATTTGCCCTATTATATGTACTTTATTAACGTTTTGTATTTTCATTTTTATGCATTTTGTTTTATGGCGTATTAATGGACAAATTTAGCATGAAAACATTTTTATTTACTAAATATAAATGTATTTTTATGTTCTACTGCAGATGACAAGTACATAAAGTGAATAAAATCATCACCGAGGTAAATAGGTTAGTTTTATTGAGTGTATGTGAAACAGTTTAATAACAATATGGATTTGGTTAATGTTGAATATTTTATTTTTGTGGGATTTTCATTTTTTTTCTATAAGCAATTTGAAATTGTTTTGAATAAGTATTCTAATAAATGAACATTTTTGACAGACTAATTATAAGTGCTGGTAGGTAACATGTTAACCTACGTCATTTCGTAAAGGGAATTTCTTAGTTTATAATATTTTCCTACGATTGCTTATCAATTATTTGGGTAGGGAGAAGTAAGATGGTAGTGAGCTTTTTAAGTAAATTGCTCTCCCTAATAGACAGCTACCAGACTTTTATAATATTTTTAACAACAAAAATGTTTTTTTTCTATATGATCAACACGTTTTTAGAGATTTTGTTCAAATCTCAATAACTCATTTCCATTTATAAATGATGGTCTACTTTTTTTAATATTGTGAATATTAATTAATAACTAATAAATACATATACAAATACCATCTAAAATTAATTAAAAATATTTGACAGTGTTAAAGATACAATATACAATCAGCGACGTTCATGTGAAGTTAAAAAGTTGACCAATGTTTCAGAGTTTCAACACAAATGGGCTCGTTAATCATTTCAAATGCACAAACACACTTTTGACGTGTACTTGGTATACATAAGAAGGTGGAAATATCCAGGTGGTCTGATTCCCGCCGGCTTACAAAATTTTTCTATTCAATAAACATTATTTTTATCAAAAAGCGTGTCATTTTTCTATCATATTCAATGTAGCTTATTATTTCGATGTCAGAAAGGCGTGCTCTTTAGATTAATAACAAAGTTCTTTTTATAAAATCAAATATTCATGTAGATCTAGCTTACATAAATCCAATGTCGGACTCGAGTAAGTAAAATATAGGGGATTATTTTTATATTTTTTGAGCATATTTTATAACGAATAAAATTAGAATGACGAAATGTTATTGAACTAGATTTTTGGACTCTTTTACGCGTTGTCGTATTTCTTTACTTCTAAAGAGTCAAAACGTTAAGGAATGAAATACGACAATGTGAACAGCAACCTAAAAATCTAGTTTGTATGGACCATGATCACGAATGCCTACATAAAGAAAATAAATATTAAGTTAATAGGCACCAAAATATTAACAATATAAAACAGAGTATGAAATAATATTAATTTCTTTAGTTATACCATTAAGGTACTGAACTCTGAAGATATTTTTTTGTAAAATGTTGAAACGTTGGTAACGAAAACTAAGGAAGTGCATACTTGCATATCTATGTATATAGTTTCTTTATTTCATTACTCTACGTCAAACCATTTTTTCACTTTATATTCATGATAATTTCTTTTTCTTCCCTTTAGCGTACTCGTACGTAACCATAAATAACAAGATACATTTTATTAAATTTAGCACTCCTTTTCATCGCTACATTCTCATGTAATATTCCAACGAATCATTGCAGAATCTTAGCGCATGTGTTTGTCGGCGTAATAATACTTAAGAAAACGTTAAACTTAAAAACAGTTCACATTATATTTACTAGGAATGTTACGGCACTTCATATCCGAAATCGTAACTATCGGATATTCGAAACTATTCTTAACTCCGAAACCGAAACCGTATTCGAAATAATTAAATTTATGCCCGAGTTTTCAATGTTTGTTTGTGTTGACAGCTTGGTACAAATCTATTAAATAGCAAATACTGAGTTCTGATTGATTCAGTATTTACATGGCTAGAACTAATAACAGATTTTGATAAATCTGGAGGTCAGACTTCCGTAACCGTACCCAAAATAATTATTTCAAATTATAACCTTCTCGTTGCCTGTGTTCTGAAACACAAAAATTTAAAATAAATAAAAAAAAAAACTCGAAACCAAAACCTAGAAAAAATATATTCCTCACCGTATTCGTTACCGAAATGTCATATCCCTTACCGATATTGGCAGGAAATGGTACTACAAAATATTAATTGAAATTCACAGTTCTGATGTAGCAAATTAACTATTTAACCGCTCCTTTGACGGCCCTTGGCTGTCAGTGACGCGGACGGTATGTACAGTACAAATAGATCATTAACTTGATTAGTCAATGTTTCATTGTTGCATGCAATCGTAACTTGCACTTTCCAGGTGATTGCAAGACTAAGATATATTTGATAATATATATTATATAATTATAATATTATATATTATCATACATGTATTTTATAACTCTTAAAATTGCATCTACTGGCAAAGCTAAAATAAAATCGAGTGTTCTTTTAGAGATATATAAGTATACATATGTATATACGTATGTATGTATGTATGATCAATAAAGGTTCTAAGGTGTCACGATCTAAAAAAATTCACAAAGAATCATTTTTTATTCAGCTTATTTGTTTTTATTGTTACTTTTAGAACACTAAAATTACTTTTCTTCTTCTTATTTACTGTTTTTGTATTGTGATATGAATAAAATATGTATACAAAAGAAATGTTTGATGTACCTATATGATCTTTTTATTTTCTGTAGATATGTAAAAAAGTATCATAAATGTAAAAAGTTTTATATGGTTTTAAATGAAAATGGGCGTTTTTCGGAGCTATTATTATCCTGTGTTTTAATTAATCAAATTTTTCTATTAAGAAAACTAGATAGATTGAAGATACACATTTCTTATTATATATTGTCATTAACCCTTTGTATTCAGATGTCGCCGTATCGGTGATATTAAATAATCCTGTCATGACTCACAGTAGGGTCTCCACATCTTATCACGTTATTCAGTAAGTTTGAATGACCTTTTTTCTGGATGTCATAGAAAGGTTAACATGACCTTTTTAATTTTAATCAATGATTTTTTTGGCCCGCAACGCCGGGCCTCCCTTAGCCCCGAGCTCCATGACTAGAGTCCTCCCATTTGGGGACTTTGGCTCGCAAGATCGCCGAGCCAATGGCACACAGACGGCAGAAATTTTATATAGGCGAGCACGAATATTGTATAATTCGCCTGACTTGCTCGTATGTCTGTAGCAGGGCTATAGAGTTGTAATATTGAAAATCCGTACAGTTTAACTGTGTTTGCTTTTTGATAACGATAACTTTGTATAACAAAATTACGATTTTTGAAAAATTTGCTCCTAGTTTCTGATACGTATATCAGAAAGATCTTCCGAGTACAAAGGGTTAATAAAAAATACACATTTAATTCAATTTTATTATTATCTATAACAAAATAATAAAAAGTTAAATGAATGTGTTTTCTTGAAACATGATTAAATATTGCATTTATTTTCCTAGAATGAAAATGCAAAATAATTGAATTATTAAAAAATAAGTAATAATAGAATGTTTTAATATAAAATGTAATAATATTGAAAACATTGTTGCATAAAAATACAACAAATATCAAACTAACTATAATACATTTTGCTTACCCTGACATATATATGTACGTATTTTATTTCGTCACGCAAAGAACAAAACTTAGATAACGTTAAGCATTATTTCTTCAGATACCTACGTCTTTGTGATAACTGAAATCTATTATTGGTGGCAATCTAACACTCAATATAACAGACAACTTGGGGTTTCTTGAAATGAAATGTGACATTTTATTATTAAAAATGTAGCTTGCCATATAAAATAAAAATAATACATGATTGTTTTTATTTGAACTTTTCTAACATTAGATCACTCTAAATATAGATTTTGATAAAAGAATTGTAAAATTGTAAGAAAACAAACTGATTTATTAAACATGAAGAAACGATGTTTTATTCAAATCAAGAGAACTGTCAAGTTTTTTTTAAATTAGACATTTCAGTAGTATTGTGTTTGTTAGTGAGTATTTTTTTAACCCTGTATAGAAAGGATGGATTAAAAAACGTTAACTGTTTATCAACATGTGGGTGGTGTATATGTAGTATAATATTTCGTATAAAATTTTTTAAATTATAAAAAATATAAAGCCCTTTTAACTGAATTAAAGCACTTGTCACCAAATAGAATACGTTTTTATTAAATTCATAATAAGTTGTAAATATACAGCTTAAAATAAAATATGATTTATTAAGATTTTCTTTACGAATGTTAGATTATTGCCCACTACAAGAACTAAAAAACTAAAAAAAATATATTTTTTAAATTTCACATATAGCAAAGAAATCAAACAGAAGTACATATACATTCTACTAACAATAAGAAACAACAATACAGTTACAATACATATTTCCTATTGCAATGACCATAATTCCATACAAAAGAAAGGCAAGTTCTTCTTGAAAATCCACGCATCGACATCAATAGTGATTATGTCAAACTATTGTAAAGATAGAACATGGGTACAAGAATAAATGTGAATTCTCTAAAACTTTTTGGTACTCGTCGAGGAACATATATTCTCCTACAACTATTCCACATTATTTCAGGCGTTTAATTGTTCCGCGGTATTACACAGTTGTTAATTTCTAATAACTCCAGATGCAGTAAATTCTGTTTTCGTTTCAAGTCAGTGGCGGGTAGATACAGAAAATTATTAATATGCGGATATACATACCATATTTCTCTTATTTTCTTAGCAAAAACTCAGTAGCTGAGTACTGAGTGTATTATGTATGTATGTTAGAGTTTCCCAACCTTTTTTGCTATACGGCATACTAACCAAATACGAGTATAATCACATATATACCAATTCTGACACACTCTTAACATGTTGTAGGTCGTTGATTTTATACATAGATTATATCAAAGCTGAGGAAATTTTATATGACTTGTCATTTTTTTGTTGATAACCAACTTATTAGGTCGCACGCCCGCATAATATAAACATAGGTCTAATTACTAATTTTCCGAATTAAAAGTTACTATTTTAATTTATGGGAAAGAGTAAAAAAGTAAATACAAATAAAGCAGGAAACCCAAGAATATTTGTTTAAATATTTTATTATACAAGAATAATTTGTGTAACTAGTGTAAATAATAACTGAAGGTTATTTTTGATTGAACATTATTTTTTTTGTTACCTTTGGTCGATCTCAATAGAATTGTATAGTGTTAAAAAACTAAGAGAAAATATTTATTTTTAGCTTAATGTATTTGCGATTAAGATAGTATTTTTATTTAAATAAATATATAATTATATTATATATATTAATAAATAATTAAATAAAACAAGCCGTGGGGTGCGACCCTTAAAGTCCACACAATCAACTTCACATAGCAATAACATATAGCTATCAAAACTTGAATAATGATTATTTATTGTTTCCTTATTATATCCAAGGTTTCAATGTTTTTCAAACTATTGATTGTGACCAAAATAAATTAGACCTGATAAATATTTTTGAAGAAATTCGGAAATTTACTTTTTGTAGTTTTTTTTTATTTGCGAGATTTCGTGTAGGAAAAAATGACACATTCATACATATACGTACATACACACACAGATACGTCTTTCTGAAAATAATATAAATATACTTTAGTGACTTTGAAACATAAAAATATGTTGATATTTTTAATATCGATTTTCGGACCGATTGCAGTAACTTCCAGTTGGGAAGTTAATAACTCATCTTTGGCAAAACTTTTATTTTACCCGAAACTAAGCCTAAGGTGCATTTTTTGCCGTATGTGACGGAAACAAAATGTTAGGTCGGACACTAGCAATAACCTATTAATTGTTTAAATACTTTCGTTACAAAATAGTTGCGGCATTGAACATTAATAAGATGTTTTTATGTTAACTTCTATTTTATGTATTTTATGTTAACTTCTATTTTATGTATTTTATGTTAACTTCTATTTTATGTAACTTCTATTAATTTTGTTTCATATTTTAATAATTTTATAAAAAGCTTGATTAATATAGACCATATGTTAATTCCTGAAGTCTTGTCTGTCACATTTAGAAGCACAGTGGTTGGGGAGCTCTGGTGTATCATACATATATACATATTTAATATACTTTTTAGTACTTTTTAATTAGGTATAAGTTTAGTAAATTTGAAACATAAAGGTAGTTTTGTGACTCGAATAAGTTATCACATAAATAAACTTATTTTAAGAGAACACAAAGACAAACTAAAACATATTCTCGGAATGTAAATAATATAATTAGAAGAATAAAAGTAGGAATATACAGTGTAGTGAAACCTCAGTATAACAGTGCAGTGTCTATTTACATACTTTTATAAAATGTTGATAAAATTGAAACAATTTAGGAATGTTCAAATATTTTAACTAGAATAAAAATTTCAAAAGGACTTCAATATCACACAAAGTAATTAAAGTTATGGAAAAAATCAGAATAGAAAGAAGCAGAACGTGCACAATATATTTATAAGTAAAAATGTGGCTTCCAATAGACAACATGTAGTTAAATTTACCTAAAAATTATTCTAAACCTAACTAAAAAGTAATTCTTTGCACTCATTGCAAACTGAAACTGTGTGTTCACCACAAATGGCCTTGTTGCTAGAGTGACATGAGTACTTGGTCATCCTATGAATGCCCTACTATTTCACGAAATCTCCGGAACTAAATAGCGTGCGTACACGATGAGTACAGTATGCGGGTCACTAATTTGCTCACATATAAAGGTACTGAGCGGGCCGGGCGAGGGTGCACTGTGAACACACTTAAACACCCAATATGTATGTAGTCTGTGAGACTAATGTTTAATGATCTAGAGTAAATTATCAGACAATAAGAAAAAATCTCAATTATAAGATAATAATAAGGATAATTTAACATAAAATTTTTCCCTCTAATCTAAATTTAGATTAGGTTTCATATTATAATATCATTTTAATATCTTTAGTAATATTAAGTATATAACTATTAATTTATAGTTTATTATGAAAATTATAAAAACGCATTTGCTATATTACTTGTATGGTATAATTTATAAATGATAAATATGTACATTAACAGCTTTATGAACATATGAAATTTTAATGCCAACCAATAGTAACATCTATAAATACATATGTATGTAGTATGTATGAGGGGAGGTAGTAAAGTCAATATGTATACAATATATATAGATGGTCGAAATAAAAAAGAGTAAATGGGAAAATTTATATCATCATTAAAAACATTTTATTACGTTTATATAATAATGTTCTAGATATTTGAATCGATCTTATAGTGTAAAAATATCTATCCATAGGGCATTTTATGTCTTTTAATGTTCTGTATGTTCTATATTAACGATATTTTTTCGAATTCTGAGATCATATTACATTGACAAAACATTATAGCGTGTTTTACACCAGAAATTTTTAAAGGAGGGAGATTTTAATTTTGAATTTTTCTTAAAAACGATTAATTCAAAAAATATATTTAAAAAACTGACAAGTGCGAGTCAAGCCTCGCGTATCAGTGTCCCATATGGTATAATTTTTAAATTTATTGGATTAGATATGCTGATTTAATTTTGCAAAGTTAAGAATCACCTTTAAAAAGGTTATGTTTAATTGATATGTGTCTTAGATCGTACGCCACGGTGTGGTCAAAAAATTAACTATTCCAATAGCGTGAGTTATAAGTTGTTAGTTATTAATTCCTTGAATCGTCAGTTTTCATTCTATTGAATAAAAAATTTTTTTTGATAACCCATTTGCCTCCAAAACGTATAAAAAATTATTTTTTAACTTTTCTATTATTGGTTCACCATTTTATTATAATTATGTCAAATGGTTCAACAGACAGACAGATAGACACAGTATTGATTCCAATTTCAGAACGGAATACTAAAAATCAATATTTAATGGAGAATTAATTTTACAAATGTTAATTTTTTTAATAAGTGTTTATGTTATCTAGTATCAAAGTTTCTTTCTAATTCATAGTTAATGGAGATCACAATATGATACAAAATATTAATTTTTAATATTTGACACTTATATTAAATATTGACAATAGTTTTAAAAGCGACCGTTACTTCTCCGTGGGTAAAAGGAGAGAGAGGCAAAATGTAATAGAATTGTTATTATACATATGTTATTGTTATTATACAGATATACATATATTTAAATATTTCTAAAAATGAATAATATGAATAGTTAACACATGTATGTATAAGTGGTAGGTATTAAAGATTGTAAATTTAATTAAAAATATTTTTCGCAACAGTTGAAAGGTATACTTTGTTTCACGTTTACTGCGCTGACAGCAGACAGTTTTCTCTGATGGTTAAAGTTTTATTTTCACCCACAGAAACCTGATATCTTATTTCGTGACGTCTCAAGTAACAAATAACCGTTATTAGCATTTCTTCGTTTGACCGTTCTCTCTCCCTTTCACCATTTCTCTTTCTATTCCGTTTTTGTAACGGATAAAATTAACGATTCAAACAAATTTGGTTTCATCTGTTAGAGGGTGCAATAAACATTAAAATGGGTTAGTTAAAATAATAAAAATAAATAAAGCTATGGGTATTATTGTTTATTATAATATGTATTGATGTAGAATGCAGGTAAAAACAACAAAAAATATTTTTATATCGATTTTATGGGCTATTAAAGCCCGGTATTATAAATAAATTGAATGAAATTTATGAGTTTGTAAGTAATTTAAACGGAGAATTAAAGTCTTATGACAGTCCCATGACATTTATTAACGTTTTAGCGCATGCGCAGTAAGTAAAAAAATAATGGTATTAAAACAGTGGTAATGTATAAGAAAAATATCTACGGTCAGTGTTACCAACAAATTGATTTGATGGAGATGATTAATAATTGATCAAAACCACATCTCCATATTTTTTTGTTTTGTTTGAACGCGTTTAGAGTAAATAGGCTGGGTAAAATAGTGGCAAAAAAGAAATACTGTAGTATTCAGTGATATTCAGTTAGTGAAAATTGGATGTCCTTCAAAACAATAAAATCATTAATTTATTAACAGTAAAGAAATCGACTAAATAAATCTTGCAGTAGCAAAACTAACCGCGATCCAGTTTCTTAATCAATTAGATGTAAATTAAAACACCGTAGAAATTCTCACGTGAGATGGCTGCACTGTGATTTTTAAAGCAAACGTTTCAGTGTGAATACACTCTGTTTAACTTAACATACTACTGCTGTTGAGGAGTCTATATTGGCACCGGCACTCCACTAATTTTATCTACATCTAGTTTATGAATAAGCAGTATGCATATAAGTGATGCAATTCAATTTATGCCCGTGTTTAATGTAAATTATATGTATGAAGTCTCTGTGCATCCTTTGTGATATGAAAATTAAGTATGATTAACATGTCAGTATCGGTGGCCACTTCTGCAGTAGCAAAAAGGTAATTATCTTTTAACACATACACTACCATAGTTTTTAATGACGTTTATAAGAAACTGAATATCAATTTTTGTGATATACGATGAGATCCGATGGATTCGACTAAAACTTGGGCAGTTACGTTACCGATTTTTTTGATTTTTTTCTCCTAAAGTACTCTGAAAAATTAAGATTCCCTTAATTTTAGCCTCCCTCACATTCTCCTTCCAAAATATGATTTCTTGATGAAAACTGTGTTTATTTCAGATCTCTAAGTAGTCATTTAAAAAAATATTTACTAAAGCTGGGATATATCGCTTGTATAGTATATAGTATAAATTATTTTTCTTTCCCATGTCTTTTTTTGCTGAAATTTGGATTATATTTTTTTGAAACCTAACGTTGGTTTAAGAAACGACACATATTATTTCCAAAAGCTAATATTATATAGCTTGTTTATAATTATATAAAAGCACATCCTGAATAGGATTTTACCTTTGTCTAATTAGTGGCAAATTTTCCGATACGAAAAAGATTAATATACGTTATATAAGAACAATTATTATCCATCATTTTGAACAGAACAAAATTATATTAACCCTTTCAGTGCATAATTGCTTTAACATCAAACATATAGTCTACCAATTACACATAACTAAATTAATTACATTTGAAATTTACTTTCCGACTGAAAATTAAACTCATTTAGGATGATACAGTACGAATGTTTAATTATACAAAACCTTTTTATTTATTTATGCCGCTCGTTATAAATTTCCGTCAAACGAAAATTAATATAGTTTTCTGAGAGGCAAACATTCACACGCGCTCATATATACACACATTCACAAGAACTAACACACACATATATACATATACGAATATACGTAAATATGTTATGAATATAGGGATGTATAGGATTTCTTGCTTTAGTTTATAATTTTATCACACACAATTAACATAGTCTTGTATTGTTTTAGATATATGTACATATATTAAATTATATATTACCTATGTTTCATAATGATTGAATTTTTCATTTATATATTTTATTATGATAATAAAAGAAAACTGCTGTAACCACCACAAGATTTTTATGTACATTAGTATAGAGAAACCAATATTCTGAATAAAATTCTGATAAGAATATTCTCTACAACTTTATTTAAAATAATATGCTATTACTTAAACAAATTTTCTGCAAAAATGAAGAGAGCAGAAATAATAAATATAGACAATGGAATTCTTTACATCGTTTATTTAAATTTGTTTCATATCGTTTTAAAATTATTTATAGAAATTCGAAAATTAATAATTCGTTTTCAGTTTTTTGATGTAGTAATTTTGGAGCTATTTTTAGAGAAAAATACATTACTATATAATTCACGAAAAGTCACAATATTGATAAGTCGAGCAGTTCGATCAAATTGTAACAGTTTTGAAGAGGAAAAACAAGTTACACAACGATATTTTCATATGTTGCAACCCGATTGTAAAAACCGCTATACAAATTGGCTAGCCTTTTTACAAAATTTTGTTGTTTTATAAAAGAAGCTAACATCAGCCGGATTGTAAATCACATCTTGTTTTATAAAGTAGCTGGTTGCTATTATAGTTTTTATAAAATGCCGTCATACGATATAGCCTCTTAAAAATGAATAATAAATAATACTTTTAGAATTTGTACATGTAATTATAATTTAAAACAATTACTGATCCTAAAAAAATAACGACCAAGCATATTTGTAATATGAGATACAATTATTACGAAAAATAATTCTTAAAGTTATAATTCAATAATAATCCTCAGGAAAGAAATCAGTTATTCATAAGAAAGAAAGTTTATCTACCAGGTGGATAAAAAAGTTTCCTGCTTGGCGACATAATACTATGGAACTATAAATCATAGAATGTTTTAAAATCACAGATGAATCGTTTCCGAAGAGCAAAACAATTAATTTAGATCGATATTTATATGGCAATTATTTTGTTAAAAAAATAATAATAAAATAAAATCGTTTGCAATAAGTTAAAATCATTGTTATAGAAAAATCGAATCAGATATAAAAAACGTGTTTTTTTTCAAAATACTTGGATTAAAATAATATATTAAAGTATTTAATGCTTTCTGTCAGAAAACTAATGTTATGGTAAATTATTTGCGCAGTTATACAATAATTAAGAGACCTTTTAGCTAAAAAGTCATTGAATTAAAATAATTAAAACTGTTAAATCGGTGCAATTGAACCAAAAGAAATTACATATCTATTATAATACTGGCATTTAATGCACTGGACTTAAAAATGTGTGACTACTAAACGAAAATTATTGAAAAAATTGTGTAAAAATAGACTGTATACCAAACATTTTAAAACAAATACTCTAAGAAAAAGGATTACTTGTAGGAAATAAATATATTTAGTTGACTTTTTCTCGCAAATATTTGTTAATTATTAACAAATTAAATAAATGTTATCAATTAGATATTTGGTGACAAAAAAACTCAAATATGGGATTTATTAACAGTAACTAAATATCGTGTTCGCCATTAGCCCCTATATATTGTTAACTATAACCAAATCTCGTTATCTATAAATATCGTCTGTGTAGGAAGTTTATATAATTAATAGTTACAGAGTTCTTTGTTACCAAACACGGTTTTTTTTTTATCCATCATTCAGGTCAATATGGAGATATGTCATTTCAATTGGTACTTAAGATTTACACTATAAGCATATCATTACAACAACAATTACGTATAAAACATTTATCATCCCTTGCCACACACACACACACTTTGACACACATCCACACAACAGAGAGAGTTTGTCTGTTCTGAGAAGTCAACAGAGAAGAAGAAGAGATGTAACCGCATCACCAGTGTCATCTGGCGTCGTCTTAATCATGCAAGTCATCTGCTGTAGCCGCAAACTCTTGGGGAGCAACAGCGCGCGCACACCCCTCCCCCCTCATACAAGCCACCCAAACAGCTCGTTCTGTGTTACGGTGGCTCCCCGCGGACCATTCTTCCTACTCAGTTAGCTCTCGGTATTCATATCGCATTAAAATTTATCTGCTTGTATTGTAATACATCCATGTATTTAATATATGCATGTGTATTATACATAGTTATGCATATATGTATGTATGTATTAAGAGAATGGTGGAGGTGAACGCTGAAATTTGAATTATGGTGTATTGTAAGACTGAATTGAATCTAGGCTATTAGTTATTAGTAGGGCATATGTTTAAAAAATCATATTAATCTATTTAAAGAATAAAAAGTGAATTAAAATATGTTATAATATTATAAAGTAATTACAGGTGATGCATCAATTTTTAATTGCATGTTCTGAAAGAACGGAAAATCAACTTTTATTTACATTTTGTGGGAGTATAATCAGAATCTGCTTTTATCTCGGACACAAATTGTCGATGGTATTACAATAATTAAATTTCTTTAAATTCTCTAAAATTAATTTACAGATATTTTGTACTAAAGAAAAAACTTACTTAGGGGAGTATTATGCGTTTCATGTGAGAAGACCGGTGCGGGAGGGGAAGGAAAAACAAACGTGACGCAAATCCATAGGCGTAGTCAAACAACAAAAATATTTACAGAATATATATTAATTATAGAATCTTACCTATATGATGAAGAAATAATATATACATAATTATGTATTATGGTATTGTAAGAAAATCTAATCGGATTCATCAGAGGATGAAGATGGAAATAAAAATGAAGAATCGTCACTGTCACTGTCTTCTCCAAGAGAAATTATGATCTCATTTATACAATCTTCAATGAGACCATCTGTTTCCCAGAAACTATTTTCAATTTTTTTTTTATGTGCCTTGTGTATCCTTCCCATTTATGTTGAGTTACATGTTCAATGGCTTCGTATTTACCCCTTAGAAAATAGTTTACATACATATTTGTAAAACAATATACATTAGAAGATGTACCTTATACGATTAAAATAGTAATATAATAATACACCAATTTAGTGTTAATATTTTTTCTCTTTCAATTTTATTAAACTTATATTTTATTTATTTACTAGCGGACCCGCCCAGGCTTCGCACTTGAGTTAATATTTCATTCTGTCCCGTATGGTGGGTTGTAATCCGACGGGAAAAATACCATGGGGGTAGGGGTTTTAGGGGGTAAAGATCCCCCTATTACGCATAGAAGTCGAGATATTTATGATTTTTTCCGACTTGAATTACTACTATCGTCACTGCTTATTCCTTATTTTACCTAACGCTACAAAATATACACTAAAATCTGGCCAGAAAATATATCTATGAATTAAAAAGAAAACAACACGTAAATCAGATAAGTGATTCTCGAGTTATAAGCGCACAAACGGACAGACAGACAGAGAGACGTTGAGGTTTACAATATATATGGATACCTAAATTAAATCAATAAACTAGTCGTAATTTTCAACATTTTTGTACATTATAAAACCTTTTTCCCTTTATTTCCTGCTCCTAATTTTTCAGAAACTTTTTACAGATATTATCACATACCAAACCACTCACCTACTTGCCTTCATACATAAGTAGGTACACTGAACTACATAAAAGGGTTTTTGAATGTATATATTTTTGAACAGATCTCTACTGACGGTTGCACATACTCGGAACCATTGCATTGTTGAAGCTGTGTGGGTGGGTAAGAGATGATACTCGTTAGTGCACTAACAATCTCGTAGTGCCTGCAGGTAGGTGCTTAGCGCACACTTACACATATACACATATAATATGTATTTACGTACGTACGTAGATAGGTACATATATATGCATGTATGTATGTATACTATATCGACATATCGCATTAATTTTTTGTAGAATGTATTATACCTATTACATTTTTCATAACATTTATTGATTTTTAATGTTAAGAACATTAATCCTTTGGCTAGTTAATTAGTAATGAGAACAATTTAAAGGCCCTCTATTTTAATAAAATAAGAAAGAATGAAGAGCATTAAACAAAATATATAAGTACTCAATAAACTATTGTAGTATTTGTAAACATTAATATAAACTAGCATTAAGATAATAATTTTTGTTCATTAGAGAAATAAAATGACACAAAGGAAAAAGTCTTATTCCCTAAAATGACAAAATGAGCATTTTTGTACGATTTGTACAACATAAATCGGGCTGTTTTATTTTTTAATTCTTCGGAAACAGTTCAGTAACTTTTTTGTAATAAATGACAGGCGCAGATTTCATTGTTTTGAAGGGTAGCCAGGGTAAGTCCCGCTAAAAGGCAAGGATTTATTTGTTTTGAGTTATGCCGCACTTCCCCTTAAAAAACAATTAAAGCAAATAAAATAATTAAGATTCCTATGGGTCACCCCCCTCCAAACTAGAGGAAAGTATTAAAATTAAAGCAAATTAAACAATACAATATTTTTTCGGGGGAGGTGGAATGATTCATATATCCCCCCCCCCTCCCCAAATATATATAAAATTAAAGCATACGAGAGTTGAAATGAACGCAAATATAACTGCATAAAACAAAATTTTAATGCTCAAAACACAAAATGTTATTGTATAAAATATTATTTTCAATGTCACACTTTATGATCAAAATTAAATATATTATTGCTCGTAAATAATAAATTTAATACTACCCGTTAGTTATTGTTTAAGTCCCGTTTAAAAAATGTTAACACTATTTAAAATGTTTTCAGATACTTTGAATCATTCTAGGTACTTTTTAATCTATATAATAATAATATGTTTAGTTAAGATAGTACTTGTCACGTATAATTCTTGGTTTCTGGGTAAAAGTTAATGTTTATCCTTATTTTTTTTAAGATTTCTAAAATTTTAAAACTATAGTCAGTAAATATCTACTTCAATTTTTAACAATACTTTAATATTGAAAGCCAAGAAAATCACGAAAACTTCAAATTATATCAATAACATAATATAAACTTTATATAAGTATGTAGGTATTGCATTTTATTTTTATCAATTCTTTCCAACAGCAAAAATGAGAAACAGTACGAGTATAAAGATGAATTCTAAAAAACTACTTTTCACTTGAAACTTTAATCTTTTAATTAAAATTGAATGTTTTTTACCACACATATGCGTCAGAAGCGGCAATTCCATTTCTATTATAAATGAAAAACACTGTATGCAATTTTTAAATTGCGTTATGACACAACCCCTTTGAATATATATAATTTTTTCCACAACTAGGCACATAGAAATTGAAGTAACCGAGAAATAATTACTGTCTCATTTATTTACTAATTACATAGTGAGCAGTATTTAAAATGTTTTTTCACACTTTTATCTTATTATTATGTATGTAAAAAAGTTATTTCGATATACATATATGTACAGGCTGATTTACAACTAGTGTAAAAAAATTAACAGTAGATCGGGAATGTAATTTTAAGCAAAAAACTTTATGTGAACCTGTGTCAGGAAATTCTTCCTAAGGGAGCTACAGTATTTTATCCAAATAAAAAATTAGTGTTTATTTAATATCTAGAGAACTCATTGTTATGAAATTTGATACAGAGATTGGTATTAATTAGTGTCATCGATTTCCAGTATCAAATAATAATAATTTCGAGCAGGGGTGTATGGGGTCAGTGGGTCCGCCGATTTTTATCAAGTATTTTTTTGTTCTTGGATTTTTTTTCTGAGTTGGGTACTAGTAGAAGATTATATGATACAAAATATACAAAAATATACTTTGTTCATTTGTCGTTTTTGAAAAATATCGAAAAAAGAAAGCGCAAAATTTTATTTAATACGGATGCTTCAAATTACACAAAATAAGTTTATATTCTTGTTTTATAATTAAAAATAAGATAAAAAGTTAATATAAATATACTTCCTAATACTCATCATCATAGAGTTATAGCCAGTTATATTACTGTTACACATATTTTACTAATTTGATTAAAAAACGAAACAAAAAATGGCTGTTTGTTGTTAAAAATGCAGTTTTGAAAACATATTTATAATTACTTTTCATCTAATTTTCAATCATAGAACAAGAATATAAACTTACTTTGTGTAATTTGAAGCATCCGTATTAAGTAAAATTCTGCAGTACTTTCTTTTTTCGATATTTTTCGAAAATGGTTGATCTTATGACAAATGAATAAAGTATATTATTTTTGTGTATTTTGTATCATAAAATCTTCTACAAGAACCCAATTCATGAAAAAATTCAAGAACAAAAAAATACTTGACAAAAATCGGCGGGCCCACTGGCCCCATACACCCCTGCTCGAAATTATTATTATTTGATACTGGAAATCGATGACACTTATTAATATCAATCCTTGTATCAAATTTCATAACTGTAGCACAATGGGTTTTCTAGATATTAAATAAACACTAATTATGGATAAGCTCCCTCACGAAGAATTTCCGGACTCAGGTTCACATATTTTTTGCTTAAAATTACATTCTCGATCTACTCTTAATTTTTTTTACACTAGTTGTAAATCACTCTGTATATATAAAAATAATATGATATATTTTTATATAATATTAGATTCAGTGAAAGTTATTAATGTAAAAAAGGTTATCAATAAGTCTTGCTCTCTTATAAAATTTCATATCTGTAACATTCATCCGTAATAAACGAGCGTATTCCTTGCATGGTCGAAATGCGATCATGCTATAATGTCTTTACGGTATGTTATTTTATTAATATAATTTTGATAGAGATAATTATACAAACTTAGGATCAAAATAATAATTAATTTGCCAAATGAAACATATTATGTTTAATTTCAGTTAGCAAATAGTAAAATATAATTGCATTTAAATTAATAAAATATATTATTAAATGAAAAAAATATTTTTTTTACTCTAAAAGTTTCAATGTTTATTTATTATACAAAATTATTTTAATGGAACACAATAAAGTTCCGTGCATTTTGAAAAAAAAAATTAATAAAAGCATAATAATATTTAATTTAAAAATTTTTGTTTACTATTATAATAGTTATTGTATTTTTATCGTATAAAATAGAATAGAAATAACAGAGGCAAATGAAAAAATAAATGAAAATCAAAAATTAAATAAAAATTCGTAAAAAATATATCCGTAACACACTTTAATAAATCAAAATTAAATTGAAACAAATTATTTCCGCGTAGCCGTTTATTCTGAGAACTACAATGGTATCATAATTTAATAAAACACATATCCTTGATATAACGGTTGTAAAAAATATTGTTTCAAACTACGTTTTAAAACTCTGTTTATATATAAATAATGTTAATGAGAACGGAAATCGTTTATTTTTTCAACGTGTACACGAATTAATGTGCGCAATAAATTCTTCTTACTCGTTCGGAACAAGATTAAAGTATTCGAACATTAGCTGGAGAACATGTCACATCAACAATTTAGTAATGTCTCCATTATCTTTATGTACAGTGGCGCCTCATGTATAGGTAATTAAGTATAGTAAGTATGTGTAATTAATTGGTACTGTACTCATTTATAATATTGTTCTCCTTTTATGTGTGGAGAAAATTAATAAATTTAACTTCATATTATTTTTACTGAGTATTACCATACGCCTCTTGTTTGTTAAGATAGTTAAAACCTCATTTTATTGATTTGCTAATTTTGATACTAGCATATTATGCGTTATTTGTATAATAAATTCTGGCTAACTTCTATAATATTTTCATAATATTTGATCATAGTTTTTTTAATTTATGTCAATGAGTCTTGATATATTTTTTGATAAAGTAATAAGAGTCTTAGTATACGATTGTTTTTTAAGAGATACAGTTCTTACTTCCTGTATTCGATAAGACGCAATGATCAACCATTTTTTTTCTACATGGGTCTCATCTATCCAAATGAATACAGTATAAAAACGGATATAAAATATTACAAATTTCTTATATTGTTTTATGGAATTTTAGAAACGTTAAAAAGAGAAAAAAATAAATTTGATTAGTGATTTACTTCTGAGATAAAAATCGTTTAGCAATTAATTTATTCGCTAATATACTAAAAAATAAAACATTTCAGTATACTTTATTTTATAGGCAATAAATACATACCTGTATAATCCAATTAGTTTAAAAAAATCAGTTTATACAATTTGATATATGAGACGATTTTGATAAGCTTCAACCATTAGAAGTTTTAAGACCCTTTAATCAATTCAGGAAAAATGATAACTGATATTAAATATCAGGACAGGGTCGTATTAAGAAAAAAAATGCGGATGTAGTTACGAAAAATTTCTAGTAAGAAAGTAATTTTCTTAAACATTTATATTTTATGTTACATGTTTTATATTCTCTAAAAATCCTAATAATTTGAAGTACTGTAATTTGTATTACATTGTTTTGTATATAATCATGTCCCCTGTAAACTCTATATAGAGGTGGCACTGTTCGCGTACTGTTTTATTGTTAGTTTTCAGATAATACATGTCACATTATTATTGCCGCGAAGAAGCCCCTCAGATTAAAAACAGTACGTTACTCTCCATTTTATACATTTACACCGAAAAGTAGAAGTTCTACAAAAGACAACTGGAATAATAGCAGCAAAATGTTAAATGGTTCGAAAACGCGAAATTATTCCGTAAGGCTTGTAAATGGACAAATTTGTTTAAGGTGGGTTATTCTTTTTAAAATATCACTGTTGTTTTATTTGCCTACTTAAATATTATACCTTTTCTTGTTGAAATAATGTGTATTTTTAGTGTTCTTTTTGTTAATTATGTAGGTGTTTGAGCAGTACTAAACAAATGTTAGAAGCAATTGAATAATTTTAAAGTTGTTTTTAAATAAGTTATATTTATTATCTTATACATAAATAAGTTGGATTTTTAGTTTAAATCGCGTTATTTAAGTCGCACATTTTGAAAAACCTTAGTCGATTTAACAAACCATAAACCCACTTTAAACCCATTTTTAACATTTAGATAATTGATAAACATTTTATATTTTATTATTAAAATATTGAAAATTATTCATTGTTATATATAAAATACAAGTAAATATAAAAAAATCATTGGAATAGATTATTTGTATATTAGTAAATTGTGTTCACGCCACTTCTGACAGTTTTAATTATAAACCATAAGCTAATACTCTAATTAATTTAAACTGAAATCGTCTTTAACCCTTATCCTGTATTTTGGGCAATTATTGCCCAAAATACATGTTGGCATCTAAAAAACTCGCGCAAATCTTATTGTATGTATCTGAAACTTCTTAACAATTACTTTTTTGACCAAAATAAGCAATATGCAGAAAAATTAGTTCTGGGGTCCTTCAGGGAAGGTTTTAGAGGAAAAGAAACGAATTCTGTATTTTGGGCATTTTTTGCCCAATGCAATTTTTTAATTGTCGTTACAAAAAGAATTGACCGTTACTTTTGTTTCATTGTTTTTATTATCACCAGAAAAAATATTCGTACCCCCCCCCCCCCCCCCCCCAAAAAGAAGCAATTAGTAAAAAGTATTGAAGTTAGTGGTCATATCTACAATTGCTTCCACTTTTTTTTTTGATTTGGTCCATTATTGTAAAGTGCGCAAATTTTTATTCATTATTGTGTTGATTAGTTGCATATGTGCCAAAAAAAAATCGCTGTGTCTATCTTCTAAGTACATTACACCACGACACCAAAATTGGAGAAAGCCCCCTGAACAAGCCTGAAATCATTGAATTTTACAATGCGACCAAGGCCGGAGTGGATACTTTGGACCAATTGGTTGGAACTTATAGTTGTAAGCGAAAGACCAATAGATGGCCTATGGCTCTTTTCAGCAATATGCTTGACATTTCTGCCTATAATGCCTACGTGATTTGGACTTTAATAAATCCAGAATGGAATAAGAAAAAACATTTCCGGCGTAGACTTTATCTAGAGCAATTGGGGCTAGATCTAGTTCATGATGAAATCCAACAGCGAACATCCCAGCCACATAGCTCAAAGGCCAAAGAGGTTGTACACATTATACAGCCTCAATATAAACAAAATTTAAAGAGAGCACGTTGTCACATGTGCCCAAACCTATCTAATAGCACTAAATATGCTACAAAATGTACTTCGTGTAATTTATTTATATGCAAAACGCATTCATTTACTGAAATAACTTGTAAAAACTGTAAATAAAAAAAATAAAATTGTGTTGGGCAAAATTTACCCAAAAGACAGAATGTGTAATTTTTTTTTGTTACAGGATAAGGGTTAAAAAAACAACATAGTATACCATTGTTAAGTTTAACAAAAATATTGTCTCTACCTTTTACAGCAGCAGACAAAAGGATGCGATTTTAATTATCTCTCACTGCACATGCAGCAGTATAACATAAACGAGCATCCTGTTTAAAAATAAAATTGTAAAAATCCTTTATTTATTTTTAACTTGATGTCAAACTGAAATAAGACTTCTCTGTAAAATCCAATATAATTACAAGAACTGTTAAACGTGTGTCAACATCAGCTGATAGTCTGATCTCATTTGCAGTGTGGGTGTGTGTGTGGGAAAGAGATTAGTGTGGTCAAAGCGTAGGGCGATGTCTGGACCACAGCTTCTCGTGATAATATTATCGAAGAATATTGGACGTAGGATATTATCCACTTTAGCGTTTTGAATATTCAGTGATATTTTAATTTGTTATTGAGTTTGAGTTTCAAACTACTGTTCTTGACATTTAATGTAATATGATGGGAAATTAATAACTATAGTAAGGTATAGTCACCAAATACTGGCCCGTTTTAAAATCCTATATAGGTATTTTCCATGTTTATTATCTAATATAAGTAATCAAAAGATATTTGATGAACAAAATCACCTTTTTTCCGCAAAGTAGATTTGAGCCGTCACCTTCAAAATTATCGAAATAGCCGTAAAACGTTAAGTATTTTTAGTTTCAGAAACTGATTTGAGGTGATAGATTATTTTCGGAGATAGACAAGGGGACAAAATTAGGATCGGAGACGAAATTTGGCGACTATACCTTATCACTACTTCTCAAACATTTCAATGCAGAAGTCATTTAATATTGATATATTGAACAATCGGGTTTTATGTTACCCAATTTGATACTTAACTCCCTTAAGTATCAAATTGGGTAACATAAAATCCGATTCGAACCTTGAAAATCATAAAAAATTGATCTTTAGTCTTTTGTTGATTCTATTATCTACATCTCTTGTATGCATATGAAGCACAAAATGATATTAACACGTTTGTGGACAACGTGGCATTGCCGACACTGAATCTTTTTACTACCGGGACAAAATGGCAAATGCGGATAAGAAACGCATATAGAAGGTGTATCTAAAAATTAACTTTTCATTCCCCTTTTCTGGATTTATGGATGTTTTTTTCAGTTAGTTTTGCATTAACAGCACAACATGTGTCCTATCACATTCCACAACCAAAATGTTTCTACCAACCAATATGTTAAAAATTCTAAAAATCGCGGACCGGTAGGGCGATAGTTTACAAAGCTTAGAAATTGATTGCAAGAAAACTGATTAAATAAGTACATTTTTCTTGAAACTTTCTTTTTACCCACCGTACAAATGATAGCATTACAATGATTAGTACGATCATTCCGTTTGTTTTGAGGAATTCATCACCTTAGTAACTATTTAACGAATTTATCTATAGAAAATTCGATTTTTGTCTATCTATTCAAGTAATACATACACAAAATTAAATCTATGTGAGAATCAGAACCATTCATTAATACAATCGATAACACATGCTCACAAAACGGTAGTGTACTATTAAGCAGAATATGTATTTTTGGGCGCTGAAAACGAATTTGACAATAAAAAAGCTCGCTCTAATTTTTATCGTTAAAATCAATTTTAAGAACTTCCAAGGGCCATTTTAAATTTTTTTGAATTTTAATTAATATCTTTTACAGACCAGACTTTTTCTTCATTTACTTCATTATCAATGCAAAAACCACACATTTAACTTTAATCGTCTATAACTATAGGAAACAAGTGATTGTTAAAAAATTACATTACAGATTTGAAAAATTGAAGATCTTTTCTTCGGTTAAAAATAGTCGAACAACGATGAAAAAAAACAAATTAAAGAGAAAACTCATTCACAAATCATTCATTATAATTAATCCAAACAAAATTATCACTGTTTGTAGGGACTCTTAAAATTGATATACATTTTTTCCTACTATTTGACGAAAACCAAACATTTTTCGGACCAATAAGCTTTTTATTGTCAAATTCGTTTTAGTACTCAAAATTACGTATGGAAAACATTGCCGAGTTAATAGTGCAAGATCTTTTCTGTGAGGAGTTACGTAAATAAATCAAATCTAAAAATCTAAAATCTAAAAAATGTACAAAACCATAAGAAAATGAAAGATGTTAAGTTAAAGTTATATTTTTTATTAGAAAAAATATCTTCAAAATATCTATTTTTTACGTTTTAAAGTTGAACTTTTAAACTAAACCTGTTATTAGATAAGTAAGTATTTACCATCGAATTTCTTAATAATGTAATCAGGGATCTTAGAAACATATGTTACATTCAAATTAATAATAGGTATATTAAAAAATAAATATATTCAAACACATTTTTGTATATTTTTCACAGTTTCATTTATATTTTTTTAGAAAGCAACCGTCACTGTTTGCTTTATATAAGTGCACAATACTTTGTGCTAGTTCAACTTTGAAATTTAATACAAAAGTAAAAAGAAAACAAAGTAAAGAATAGTTGTTGTCGTTGTACCAGATGTTACCAGAACAATAATACAGTACTAAATTTAATTGTTATTAAATATCCTTTTACAACTTTTTCGTTTGTTTAATGCGAGATAAAGAGAGTGTAGTTTATTTAAATTTTAGAGTAGATAAATACTTTCTAATTATTTATAGTACAGTAAAAGCATCATAAAAATAAGGCCACCGTGCATTTTGTGTAGGAAACGATTTTTTAGGGGGTTTTGTAGGGGGTCAGCCAAAATATAAAACTCGGGACAAGGAATGATGTTTTTCCGCCATCTTGAAAATTAGTTTTTTTATTTATCTCCGTAACCGCCAGCTTAACAAAAAATTTGTATAAAGTATTTTTATAGGTAATCGAATTGTCAGTAACTTTTATAACTTTCTTTATGAACAAAAAAATATAAAACATATGGGATGAAAATCTTTGAGGTAAGATAACTCTTGTACTTTCAATTTTATAAAAAAATTTCCTAACCTAACCTAACCTAACCTATTTATTTTTTTATTCGGTTTGTTTTTATTGATGTTTCAACGTTGCCAAGGGAGGTAAGTTGAAAGTATGTGAGGTATGTAGGTACAAAAAAAAGTTTCATATAAAAGTTCTTTGCTTTAAAATTCCCTGCAACCTTTATTATGAAAAAAATTTAAAATGTCATTTGTTTATCCGCTACGCTGAAAAAAGTGGTTAAAAGCACATTTTATTAAACTCTGATATCTAATTAATTTTAATGATTTTTGTAAGTTGTTACCCCCGCAAAATAAATATTTTGTAGTAAAGAACATTCACTCAAAATTTGGGTCTGATATCTTGAACTGTTATTGTTTTATTAAACTGTTAATAAAATGTCTTTAATTAATAGTGAAAGTTTTTTTATAAACTATTTGTATGGGTTCTGAAAAACTTATATAATCGATTGCCACCATATAAAAGACAACTATTTGGTTATTTGGAAAAAGGCAACGCTTAAACATTGTGACATTTTTTATAATAATATAGTTTAAGCGCTGCCATTTTCCAAATAATTGAATAATTGATTTTTATATGGTGGCAATCGATTATATAAGTTTTTCAGAACCCATACAAATAGTCGTGTAAAAAAAGTTTACACAGAAACTCACTGTTAGACTCACGGTTAACCTTCCTACAAAACATCCCCAAAAAATTGCTGCCTACCCAAAATGCACGGTTAAATGATGCTTTGACTATGCTTTTTTTTTCGAAGCGATAACTGAGAACTTTACATGTGATTAATCAATGTTTTTATTGTATAATAAACGAGATTATTATGCTACATTCAACTAATGTTAAAATTATCATTTAAGAAAAAATAAAGCAAATAAAATATATGATATTGATGAATAATCAAAATATTTAAATAGCTTGATATAAAAATGTATAAATATTATTTTCACAAAGAAAATACTCTAAAGATACAAATGAAACTTTAGTACGCAACAAAAAAATCAATTACAAAAACAGGATCATTATTTTCGTACCGTCTATCATTAAACGTATTAAGCATACACCATTAAATTTAAAGGTGAAGATAAAGATCAAATTTTGAGATAACCTGAAATGAAAATGCCAAAAGAATGTTAAAAAGTTAAATGGTAACACAAACGTTCAAATTTTGCCATCTTTATTTTTATCTTTTTGATATTTTATTTATTTACTAAATAATAATTAATTAAACCTGAAAAATATTATTTATATACAAAAGTATATAATATGTACCTACATAATATGATAGTAGTGACGTTAAATAAAAATAAAAACAAACTTGTTTGTTTAAACGTCAAAATTTATTAAAGAAGAGGAAACCGCAAGCTTTCGATTCACAGAATCATCGTCAGGCTAAAATATAATAAGTAACAATTAAATACAATAAATATAATGCAAAATATTGATATTTTAAAATAAAAATTCAGAAATATACCTATTAATAAAGATTTAAATTTGAGAAAGATGTCGTTATCTCAATAAAATTCATGTGACTACGGAAATGTTTGAAAAAATAACAAATCTCTTAGTAACTCAAATAGTTACTAAGGAACGAAAAAAATTGATTTAAAAATGACAATAATTAATTATTTAAAATTGTGTTGTAAATAGTAGATAATGTGGATATGTCAGTTTTCTTGTTAATTGTATTATTGTTTCTTTTTATGTGTAACATTTCGGAAATGTAACGTTTAGCTTTATGTTTTTCATTATCTAAAATTTTAGTTTGTTTATAATCAAAAATATGCCCTGTACTATTTGTATGTACTGCTAATGCTGTGGATGTTGGTTTTAATCTTGTATCTGATTTATGTTGTGTTATTCTATTGATAAGTTTTTGTGATGTATTACCTACGTAAATAGTGTTGCAACCCCCACACGGTATACTGTATACCAAATTTGATTTCTTAAAAATGTCTGTTTTTGGTTTAAGTTTTGTGTAGTTGTTTATGTTTTTATTGTAAGTTTTGAATACAGTTTTTATGTTGTACTTATTTAAAGTGTTTTTTATTAAATTAGATGTTTTATTTATGTAAGGGATTGTAATGTATTGTGTTGGTGTTGTATTAGAATTGTTATTATTATTTTTAACCGTGTTGTATAATAAGTGAACTCTTTTTGTTATACATTGTTTAATTAAATTAATTGGATAGTTATTGATAAAAAATGCTGTTTTTATTTTGTTTAAATTTTCTTGTCTGAATTGTGGATGTGATAGTTTTAGTGCTCTGTCTATGGTATTGTTTAAAATATTAATTTTTATGTGTTGTGGATGATTGGAAAAATAATTAATATATCTCCAACTATGTGTGTCTTTTTGGTACCAGTTAGTGAGTATTTGTCCATTGTCGTATATATATATATACTGTATTCAAAACTTACAATAAAAACATAAACAACTACACAAAACTTAAACCAAAAACAGACATTTTTAAGAAATCAAATTTGGTATACAGTATACCGTGTGGGGGTTGCAACACTATTTACGTAGGTAATACATCACAAAAACTTATCAATAGAATAACACAACATAAATCAGATACAAGATTAAAACCAACATCCACAGCATTAGCAGTACATACAAATAGTACAGGGCATATTTTTGATTATAAACAAACTAAAATTTTAGATAATGAAAAACATAAAGCTAAACGTTACATTTCCGAAATGTTACACATAAAAAGAAACAATAATACAATTAACAAGAAAACTGACATATCCACATTATCTACTATTTACAACACAATTTTAAATAATTAATTATTGTCATTTTTAAATCAATTTTTTTCGTTCCTTAGTAACTATTTGAGTTACTAAGAGATTTGTTATTTTTTCAAACATTTCCGTAGTCACATGAATTTTATTGAGATAACGACATCTTTCTCAAATTTAAATCTTTATTAATAGGTATATTTCTGAATTTTTATTTTAAAATATCAATATTTTGCATTATATTTATTGTATTTAATTGTTACTTATTATATTTTAGCCTGACGATGATTCTGTGAATCGAAAGCTTGCGGTTTCCTCTTCTTTAATAAATTTTGACGTTTAAACAAACAAGTTTGTTTTTATTAATATGTACATATATAGTAGTAGTAGATAAATAATAATTTATATTGATTAAGTCATTGCCGGCTATACATATTTATAAAATTAATTTAAAAACAATATCCTCTGTCCAATTTATTCCAGGTTTTGATAAAATAAACTAGCATTTTCCAAGAAAAATATCACCCGACATGAACTTTCTGAGAATATTAAAAAGTAGGATAACATAAAAAATTCATATGAAAAATGTAATATTTGTCGCAAAGAGAGCTTGTAAAAAGACCAACAAATATTCAACTTGCTACAGCCATATTACACCCAATATAAACACTTGAAAAACTGAATAACGAAAACTTGTAAACACATATTTCCCTCCAAACAAAAAGGGGGAAATCTGCAATTTAATGGCCTATATATTAAAAAATACTTTTTCTTACTTTCTTTATTGATTTTTATATATAACATTATTGATTTCCTACTCTAAAGGTAGTATTAAATGTGTGCATAACCTACATATTTTCAAAATGGAAGTCTTTAATTTTTATTTACATGTTCAGAAAGAAATGAAAGTATTGTATTACCTTCGAAATATCTTGTCTGAGATAAGAGCAAATTTTCATTGTACTACCTTCAAAATGTAAAGAAAAGTTAATTTCCGCATGGTGACTGTGCGTTTGTCTGTGTGTCTGGATGTAGAATTTTCTTTCGTTTACGATAACTACTGTAAAAAAAATTTATTCGTTTTCTTTCTATTTACCTTTGATACAACTTTAAGAATAAGAAAATTAAAAATTGAATTTTTAAAATATCTTTATCCGGTAAATTGCCAAGTGTTACGTCACTTATTTAAATAGTTTAATTAACCCTCTCATGCATGGTGTCCACAAATTAGGACATTTATTTAAATTGGGTTTTCTGCGCGAAATGTGTGAAATTTTTTATCACTTTAAAAATGTATGTTTGAGAGGGTTAATAATATTATATAAATAACTAATACATTTTATTTTATTCATTATTTTATCCTATAAGTTAATTATGTTTTATTTAATAAACAATATAATACATATTAAATAAATAGGATAACCTAATAAAAACAAAATAAAAAAGTCACTTACGTACAGGAAATTATCAAGTAAATAAAAAACTACTCAAGAGAAAATGACAAAGGTAAAATTTCATATGACATGTAATCTAAAAACTAAATTGAAGAATCGCAGAGGAACAGAAAACAATAAAAATACGAATTGATAGTATTTTCTTGAGCTGAAGACCTATATATTAGTTGTTACAATCAAGATATCATAATGACGATCCTAGTTACCTTCAGGCAACCGAAATGTGGCGAAGCAAAGGCGACTGTAACGCCAGTTGGTAGTGGAGGGGATGCGGAAACAGTGGCGGGAGGAAGGGGAAGAGGATGTAGTCTGAACGCGAGTGGAATCTTAGAAAACTTATTAGAGTTGGGGAATTATAACTACAGTTCGTTTGATGGTTTTTAAGATCTTTATTTTAACGTTTATATATGACAGCCTAACTCCATTTTCTTAGTTTATTTGATATTTTATTAAAATAGTTTTGGAGATATAAAAATGCACCTAATAATTTTGAAGGTAATTATAAATATTAAGATATAAAATTTATAATTTATGCGAATCTAGCACGTAAACATCAGCGTGCGACAGTATCGGTTTTCACTTTATAAGTTTTCTCTCACTATTGCACAGCCACTAAAAAGTGGCTGGGTAACGAATACACACGAATACTTTTTAGTAGCTGTTTGTTATTAGTATCGACTGCAGACAACCACACAATAAAAATTGACTGACAATGAGTGAAATTTGCAGTCGAGATTTTGATTGCATTTTATTTAATAACCGTTCATTGCTTATTGACTCCAGGTCACTGTGCAATGTCTCGTCTGAGTTGAACCCAAGTGTGTTCAATATAGATTTATTATTATATATATTATATAGATTGGGGTTTTTTTATGGTCAAGAGAAACAATTTATATTTCACCACAGTATATTATTTATTTAATTTACTTGCGCATAACATAAATTTTTGAATAATTTTCTTCACCAGAATATAATTATATAAATATTATATTAAAAAATCTAAAAAGAAAATAATTATTACTTTATAACTATACATATATCAGTTTTACAGATTTTGTATTTTTTTTTTAATAGTAAAGATAAATGAGTCATTTTTGTTACTATATGATTAATACCTACCGCAAAAATAAAATAAAAAGTTCAAGAATAAGAAAACAAAAAACAAGTTTATAAAACGGAAATAATTGTTAAAACACGACACTGTCATCAAAAAACATTTAGCCACCGAGGTTGTAAAAAATTGAAGAAAACAAACACAGAAAAACTTAGAAAAATGTCTCCGGATAAGTTCATTCCAGCGTCTGTAGATGAAGAGGCAAAATAAAAATCATGCAACACTGTTTAAATATATCAAAATAGTTTTGGAATAGCCGAGGAACTGTTTGCATATATTAAAACTTTTGTGTCTTTAACAAACTTCTTTTATTTTTACCCCGAAGCTCCAAATGCAGTTTTCTGAACAATATGAAAATGTCATTGTCGATACCATTATAGTTATAAAGTTTTAATGATTTTATATTGCCTTGTATAAGTTTACAGACGTACTGGTTTTTACAAATAACACATTGTTTCAGAAGAAATTCTTATAAATAAACCGTTAATTATTTATTTTAAATAAAAATAAAATTGCATATTTTATTACTAACAATAAGGGTAACAAATGATATTCGTACATATTTTTTATTTCATGAAAATAAAACTATTAATTTTCGCTATTAATAAATAAAATTTAGAAGAACAGACTGGTTTAAATTTATTTAAATTATTATTATAATTTTGGATTATTTAAAAAAAAAATACGTTTGTGCGGTGAGTACTGATAGCTTTTTTTTTGATCTCAACATTAATATACATTAGACATAATTAATCACAATTTTTTCCAGATTTTTCTCACTAATATTTTCGGAGATATGGGTAAAATAGTTTTACGATTTTTTGGAAAATTTGTTAAACGATGATTTTTATAATTACAAAACATTCACATATTTAAATTACTTGAATTGTCAGCTTTCATTTGACACCTTATTGGTAACTCTTTTACCCCCCTCATAAACTTTTTTATTTTTTTTATTGATCCACCGTTTACTATAATTATGTCAAATCTAAGCTTTCTAGGTTCGGTAGCTATAAGGCTTTAACAAACAGACAGACAGACGAACAGATAGATAGACAGAATGTTGATTCTATATGTGTTCTTTTTTTCCGATTTCGGCACGGAACAATTAGAAATTAAAAATAAGACGAACTTGATAAAAATCTTTCTATTGGTCTATAACTCGTTTACCTTCCAAATGTTGACGAGACGTGACTCTTGCAAGTACAATCCGAAACTGAAACTGTCAATTATATACATATATTCAAGAGACGAGGTTACATAAAACTTTAGTCTCATCTCGTGTGAAGCCTCATTCGTAAAATGATGTTGATTATTTCGTTATCAAAAAAGTCTACAAAATTTATTACTGAAGCAGTACAAACATAGTATGTCCAAAAAATATACATTTCTTTAAACCTTTGCTTTTTTATTTTTAAACTATTAATTACTATGAAGATACCATATAAAATATACTATATTTTGATATTTTCAAGCAAACATGCGCCAATGTGAATTTATTTTTTTAGTAACATTTTTGAGATTCATTCTTCTTTAACGGATAGAAGTAGGGGAAAGACGTGATAATAGGAAGAAGATAAAAAAAATAATGTTTTCCTGGCAGATACCTTACAAACTACGTTCAGTTTTCCCATTACAGAACATTCAATTTAAAATACAAGATGGCATTCAAGTTTCAGAAATGAAAACTGTTTTAAGTGTGATATATTTATATAATTTATTTTTATAACCCATTTTGAATTATATAGGCCGTTTCATTTTTGTGTGAAAATAAAAATACCAAAAACATATATTTCTTTTTAAATCTTACTTCTGACATTTTCATATATATTTTTATAGAGATATACATATTTTTATCTACATAGCTGAAAATTGAATTAAATAATGAGTCTAAAAGGCTAAGTAATTTACAAAGGCTTGATGATCTATGCAAAAATTTTGTCTGTAATTAAAAAAAAATTTTTTGATGATTTATAAGTACGTGAAATGTATAAAGAAAAATTTTATTGGTCTTTTAATGTGCTTTTTTAATTTTAAAATAACGATATCACATATTATCCGATGTTATAATACAAACGCAGTGACTATTTTTTGCAATGTGACGTATGTAATATATTATATATTTACATACGTATGTTAATGTCCATTTATTTACTTTTGCAGAGATGAAAAGAGTTCAATGTTTATATATAATTAACGTCTCTGTTAAATTTAAGCATAATATTGAATAAATACATGTAAAATTAAATGGGTAGATATATTGGAAATTATACGATAATTTTTATGTTTATTTAATGTTGATGCAAATGAAACATAGGAATCACTACATTATAGAAACACAAACACATTTTTCCCCAAAAATTTTTTGAGGGTGATCGCGTATCACAGCTGACTATTATTATACATATAAATAGATAATATAATAGTTAGCTGTGTTGGAATAATTTTGATAAAATACAATACACAGTGTGATAAAATACTTTTGACATATCATATTTGATAATCCATTATAATGTATTTTATTTTAAAATATATTGTAAATAAAATAAATAGTGCAATAACACTAGGAGGGAATCAAAATTAGGGTTTGATATTATAACTGTAATTCGCTTAGTGAATGTGCAAAAAGTTTTATTTATTTAAGTCTTGAGGTTTCTGCGGTGATCTTGATATGGATCTTGGCTTTTGGGTGTAAGCTACATCCATTTGGTAGTGATATCGGCCAACGTTTAGTCACACATTGCCGTGGACATCTCTAGGGCTCACCTGAAGATGGAGACGCGGCTTGCATCGAGAAGCCAAGATCCTTATTCTATTGTTGATACAATATAATCCATCCCTCTCGTTTTTTGATTTTCTTTCGATTTTCTTAAAAAGCGATTCCTACAGTTTTATCTTACCAAAGTTTATTTTGTGTGTTTGTGTTTTAACGGAAAGTTTAATTATTTTCGGTTTTTGGGTACAATTTCAGACTTAATTTATTCATTTAAGACATATTTTAAATATTAAAATAATGGTTTTGAATTTTTTAAATTAGATGTTAAATGCCCTAATAATTATATTTCAACTAAAATCAATCAATTTAGAAAAATTTTACAATAGTACTTACATTAATAAAGATCATCGATTATAAAATTCATGAATTTTGTTTTTATAATTTGGTTTAATTGAAATAAACATTATTGCAAATGTTTTAATTAATATGGTGCAATATTGGAGTTTATTTTTAGTCTGTTTTTATTCTCCTCGACATCGGACTAAATACGTCTTATGCTACGTCTTCTATTTAATTGACGACAGTAAAAAAAAAAAAACGACTAAAAACAAAACATCAATGGATTCAAGTTCACTACTCACACGTTTGAAACTTTGTTGATTAATTTAGAACGTCGCGGTACAACTAGAATTGGTTCTGTATTCTAGAGCTTCAGACGTACCATAAATAATTAAATACGGAGATCCACATCACGTATGTCCTTCTACAGCTTGACGCTGCGGCGTCGCGACGATTCTCAGACTAATCATGTGTACGTTTTTATTTGCCCACTTCATAAATATACAGACACATGGGTCGTTCAGAAACCGAAACGATTAACAATTTTTCTTCACAAATGCCTTTA
The DNA here is from genome assembly GCA_961205875.1 of Sialis fuliginosa. NCBI lineage: Eukaryota > Metazoa > Arthropoda > Insecta > Megaloptera > Sialidae > Sialis > Sialis fuliginosa. The sequence goes on from OY540812.1 coordinate 18,766,098, forward strand.
AGTTTCGGTAATGCATTGCATTCTAGTACGATTGAATAGAAGTGATAGAACGTTTGTTTTATCAGTGTTGTGTTCTCCCAAATTTTTTTAATATTGATTCACGATGTTTTAACGAAATTATCAAACATTTATAAACGCAACATATATTATTTAAAGAATTCGTTACGGAGGAGATTAAGCCCTTGTTTTATCCTATATTAACTTAAGCTTCATCCCCGAAGATTGCCCTAATTAAGTACAATACTGTGAAACGATATAATAAATAATTTTAGGTTAGTTTAGGATTGATTTGATATTACAAATGTTACATAATGAAACAAACTCAAGATAAACATTAATTATTGTAATTTGTGGAAAAAGTTTAATTGCAATACTCCCATTTCAACTGCCAGTTGTGTTTCCAGTTTCAAATCAAGAGCTGTTGACTATAACCAATCATTAGTGTTTGATATGCATAGTTTCCAGATAATATGGATAATGAAATTTAAGAATAATTTAATTTTTTTAATGAACCTTAACTTCTGGGTGTAAGCCGCGTCGATTTGGTCGTGTTATCGGCCGACGTTTCGTCCCACATTGCATCTTCTAGAAGACCCCAGAAGTTATCCACTGCAATGTGTGACGAAACGTTGGCCAATTACACGACCAAATTGATGCGGCTTACACCCAGAAGCCAAGATCTATACCAAGATCACCGCAGAAGTCTCAAGAATTGTATATTTTTTTAAACTTCCGGTCAAAACAGTAATATGTACATACTTACTTGTAAAATAATATTAAAAAAGTGTATGTTTTGGATATAGAATAATTTTCGATTTATTATCATTATTAATTTTTTTAGTGGTGGGTCTTTACTTATTTGAAACAGATAATCTCCAAAAATTGATAATATATTAGTGACAACCTCTTATTCTCACACTGTAAAATGTAGTTCTTATTGTAAATCAAAAATAAAATTTATATCCGAAATGAACTTTTAATTTTTAAATTGAATAACTATGTAAGACATTCAATTAAAAATTAAGCATGCTGCCAGCTGTGGGAGGAATGGCGAGTGCCGATTAATGAAAAAGACTACTATTAGAGAATTACAGATATTTTAGGTACCCTATACGGGCAAACAAAAGTATGTAGGTATGAAACAGAAAACCTCTTTTTTTGATCGGGAGTAAAAAAATATCCTACGTACATATTAATTCTAAATTCTGTAGATACATAAAGTTATTTATCATTGAAAATTCATACGAATTAAATAAATTAACGATATAAAGAGAATCAATTCATTAAATAAATCCTACCACATAAAGAAATATATTTAAAATACATCAGTCTTAAAAGAGAGAACAAGATAAGTTCCGAGAAACCAATAAAGTTCAAGAATAAATAAAATAAACCTCTTATAAGTAAACAGAGATGAGACCACAAACAAAATAGCCCTGAGAGTGGGCGCAAAGAACGTTTTAGTGTAACGGGCATTTTGTGCTCATAGCTCTGTAAACAAACAGTGGCGTCTCTTTGATAAGAGTGATTACGATTTGCACTACTTGTAGATCCTCTCATATGCAAAGTAGTTTTTTAATTAGGATTTTTTTTATTCAGAATGAAATATAAAAATAAAGGTTTTCAAAGTCTCAGAGTATTTTAGGGGAAGAAAATTTACGAAACTCTAGTTCTTACATATAATTTTATCAACGTTTAAAAAATCTAGTAAGAATCTCAATGTTTATAGTACACCTAACTCTTTTTCTACACGGTAGATACGTGACAATGAAAACTGTGTAAAAAAGGCATGACGCTCATAGCAAAATAGAGGATTTTATATTAAATTTTTATAACTTTTTTTTAGAATTCGTGTTAGAATAAAAAATTCGAATAAAAATGTATTTGTTCTTCTTTGTGGACCGCGTTATTTCAAAATCGTGTAAAAAAAGAACGCATAAAAAATGAGTTGGGTGTAAATACTTAATCATATATACAGGGTGAGTCATATCAGGTGGAACAAACATGAACCGTGGATTGAGAAAAATATTTTAAGCAAAAAAGTTCATATGAACACGTGTCCGGAAATTCTTCGTGAGGTAGCTATAGACCTTCAAAGATTTAACCCAAAATTAGTTTTTATTTAATTTCTAGAGAACCCATTGTGCTACAGTTATGAAATTTGATACAGGGTATAGTATTAATAAGTGTTATCGATATCCAGTATCAAACAATAGTAATTTGGCCAGGGTTGTATGGCCCTAGGAGGCCCGTCGATTCTTATTCAGTATTTTTTTGTTCTTCAATTTTTTCCTGAGTTAAAAATTTGAATAAGACTGTATGACACAAAATACACAAAAATATACTTTGTTCATTTACCATAGGATAAAGTGTTTACGAGCAATATCGATGCAAAAGAAAGCATGCAAAATTTTACTTAATACGGATGTTTCAAATTACACAAAATAAATTTATATTCCTGTTATTTGATTAAAAGTAAGGAATAAAGTTCATGTACATATATCACCTAATACGTGTCCTCTTAGACCTATAGCCAGTTCTATTACTGTTGCAAGTACCCACTTTACTATAACAAAACTAAAAAACGAGACTTAAAATGGCTATTTATTGGTAAGGATGAATTTTTGGAGGTATATTTATATTATTTTTTTGTCTTATTTTTTATCATAGAACAAGAATATAAATTTATTTTTTGTAAATAGAAGCATCCGTATTAAGTAAAATTCTGCATGCTTTCTTTTGCATCGATATTTCTCGTAAACGGTTTATCCTATGATAAATAAGCAAAGTATATTTTTGTATATTTTTTGCCATACAATCTTATTTAAATGTCGAACTCAGGAAAAAATTAAAGAACAAAAAAATACTAGTTAAAAATCGATGGGCCCACTGGCTTCATACAGCCCTGATCTAAATTAAAATTGCTTAATACTGGAAATCGATAACACTTATTAATACTAAACCCTGTATTAAATTTCATAACTTTAGCACTATGGGTTCTCCAGATATTAAATAAAAACTAATTTTGGGTTAAATCTTCGAAGGTCTGTAGCTCCCTCACGAAGAATTTCCGGACACATGTTCATATAAACTTTTTTGCTTAAAATATTTTTCTCAATCCACGGTTCAAGTTTGTTCCACCTGATATGACTCACCCTGTATATATTTTTAATTCCTGGTAATTTTTTTTGCTGCACACAGTTTGAAAATCGCTGATATTGTAATATAATTTATAAGTTTTTAAATACATTTATTGTATTAATTAATTTATTGACATAATTACATATGCATTAAATGGATGAATTCAAATGTCACTTATAGTTTCATGTAGGTACATATGTAAATATGTATGTATATTATTGTATATTTTGTTTTTAGATTGTATTTGAATTTATCCATATATGCATAGATACAATGTTTTATTTATATAATTTATTTAAATGTAGGCATTTAATTTTCATTTATAATTTATAATAATTTATGTTTTAATAATATCAAAATAATAGATAAGATAATATTATCAATTATAGTTTCGAAAATAAATTGTACGAATAATACTCAAATTATTTCGAGTTCCCGCAAAATGCAAAAATTTCAATGTAGAATTCTAAACTGATGTAACTTAAATCATTCTTTGGATATATATAGAATGCAGAGTTGTGTATGTATTTAAGTATTTTTTGAAGTTACTGTACTTGTGTTTAATTGTTTTTCAAGTGAAAGTACTTTTGCAAAAAAGTACTTGGTACTTGTACTTAAATACAATGTAAAAGTACTCGAGTGAAAGTACTTACTTGTAACTGTACTTATAATTTTTTTTGTACTTGTGCAGCTCTGGATTTACAGGCTGATTTACAATTGGTATAAAAAATTTAGAATGGATCGAGGATATTATTTTAAGCAAAAAACTTTATTTGAACTTGTGTCTGGCAATTCTTCGTATGGGAGTTACAGTTTTCCGAAAATTTTGCCCAAAATTGGTGTTTATTTAATATCTAAAGAACTCATTGTGATACAGTTATGAAATTTGATAACCGGTTTATTATTAATAATTAATAAGTGTTTATTTCTAGTGTGAAACATACTTGATAAAAATCGGCGGACCCACTGACCTCATACACCCCTGATTTAAATTATTATTGTTTGATACTAGAAATCGATAACACTTATCCTTAATATATATAAAGCTCAACGTCTCTCTGTCTGTCTGTCTGTCCGTTAGTTACCTTATCACTCGAGAACCACTTATCCGATTTACGTGTTTTTTTTTTTTTAATTCATAGGTACGTTCTCTGGCCAGGTTATAGGCTATATTTTTTTACGTTAGGTAACATAACAACTAAGCAGTGACGATAATAGTAAATCAAGTCGGAAAAAATTTTGCCGTCGGCGCGCTGTTTTGTAATACGCTGCCTAAACCGTTCAATATAGAACAAAATAATGTATTAAAGAATTGTGCAGAATCAAAAGTTCTACAATTAAGTCCGCGACACCATATGTCTAACTTTTATATTTAAGCCACAATTACTGCTTTTATGTTACTAAGAAAACATGAAATATTTGGGTTCTGTTTACGTGGACTTATGACATGCAAAAAATTAATCCTTATCGAAATTAATGATTTCATCGTCATAAGTACTTAATGTAGATATAATTTGCCATTTACAGCATCCAATTTGGTCGTATAGTTTAGAAAATATCGAAATATATGTTATACGGGAAAATATTATTCGTGCGATGGTGACCCGTGTATGGCGATGGAACGTACTAACTAGAAGCGCAGGGCAGAGGGAAGGGAACAGGCCAGTATTCTTTTGATTGTCAATTGTTTATTTTGTTTTCAATAATTAACTTTTAAATTTAAATAGAACAAAAATTATTTATACTTTTTGTTCTGATTCGTTTTTGTTAGGTAGGTAATTTAAATGTTATTTGGTTTTTATTACATTAATAACTAATCGTGTTTGTAATTAATTCAACTATATATTTTTTAAATCCTAAACAATAATTCCGTAGTCCACGCGAGCGAAGCCGCGTGAGCCCAGCTAGTTATTAATAAAACGGTTATCGAATTTCATAATTGTATCACTATTGGTTATCTAGATATTAAATATACAATAAGTTTGGGTAAAACTGTAGCTCTCTCACGAAGAATTTCCAGACACATATTCACATATAGTTTTTTGATTAAAATAAAATCCTCGATACACTCCAAATCACTCTGTATACACACTGAGAAGTGAAAAACAATTGTATTTTTTTGTTTACTAAATAGAAATAACATGAATATATTATTGTGTATAAGACCAATCCATCCAGTAATTTATGGCGTGATAACAAAAAAATAAATGAACTTTATTTATCTAGACCTTTGATTTATGATTTTAGTTATATTAATTAGATGTATATAAAATCATAAACAGCAAATGGAGAATAAAACATTTCGACTCGACAACGTACTCGAATGTATGTTTTAATTTCAAGTATATTTTCCTATTGAACAAACTCCATAGAATGAGTTATTTGCGGGTTTTCTTGGTCATTTGTTTCTATGCACACTCCACCACTGTTTACAATGTAAATACTCTTTGATAAACGATGTGCTTAACACTATAGGTGCCTGAAATTATTTTAAAAGAGTGAAATGGTTTTTTCACCGTTAACTTCCCCGCAAGCGACAGCGGTACCTTCACCGTTTATGATGGGTTATTTTTCACAGAGTAAAATCTGAATAATTGTCTGCAATTTGTATCTTAAAAAAGGTGTTCTTTTTTCAAGGTGACGTGAAAGATACGTATAAAGGTTGAGAATTTGCTACGTTTTATGTAAAGAAGAAATATTTCCCGTTATTGTTCACTTAATTTACACTAATTTAGTGAAAGAATAGAAGGGTTACCGAGAAAAATTGAGGTGATTTTTAAATGGTATTAATGTAGAAAATGGAAACAGTGAGAATATGTTTTTGTATTTTGGATTTAATTAAATATTTAATTATTGTAATTAAAATGTATCTTGCCCCTACCTTAGGGTGTTTTTGGCAACATAACAACATATATTTAATATGTATGTAGGTACAGTAGAACAACTATGTTATATGTCAGAGATTAAGGAGATTGCTAAGCAAATCGAGGTGAAAAGGTTTTTAATTATAGGTTAAAGCTAGAGAGATTTTTACATGCACAAATTCAACTTTACTTATAGAGTTTAAACAACTATATTATACATTATCGAGTTATATAGTAATTAGTTCGAGCTATAGCAATTTAAACGAGTGTTCAAAGGTTACAGATATTCATATAAAAAAGCATTCGAAGTTTGTTTTTTCTTTCTGCGGAGAAAAATCTACGTATAAATAGAATTTTTAATCCTGAAAAATGTTTTCTAAGATTGAAAACAGAAAGAATCCAACAAAACCATGATATATTAGTGCTTTACCGTTGAATGAATATTGATCTTTTCTAAATGTGTTTTCTCCTTTTTTGGATTATAATTTTGATAAAAGCAATACGCTTTTTTGAACAATCAATCTGAATACATTACTTTTTTTACATAATTATTATCTGAATTTAGATTTTGATAAACAGTGTATTTTCAAGTACAACATTTAAAAAAATCATCAAAATAAAATTAATAGTTCAATTAACTTACTTAATGTAACTGATAAATCACCTTTATTTCGAAAATAAACCATAATATTTTGTTCATTAACAATTAAAAATTAAATTATTCTTCTAACAATCGATTGAATGTAAATCAGCCACTGGTATATGAATTGTAAAGACCTATATTTAAATTTAAATTTCAGTAATTTACATCACAAAATAAATAATATAATGAATGTTCCCAATAGCTGCTTTTATATTTAACTAACTAATATTTACATACGAGTAGGTAGTAAAAACAACTTATTTGTTTTGTAAATTACTATTATGATGAAATAGAGCAGTTATTTTATAATATAAAAGAAAATCCCCAACCACATATATTGGAATTATAATTACTTAATTAAGAATATTGGATATGTTTGAAATAATAATTAGTTTTTATGCATATATGAAATGTGTATTATATAATAAAGTAAAGTAATCGAACTCAATATTTTAACGATATCACATTTTTGAGGGTTTTTTATTTACGTACATATATTCGATCATTATCTCAATGATCTGTCTATCTGTTGTTGAAAGCCAAACCGAAACAGTAAATAGATCTACATGTTTTAAAAAGCTTTAATAAACTAGTGGGTAGATAATAATTACCTAACTTTAGTTGAGTTTTTTTTTTTTTTAAGAATAAATCATTTTTTAAATATTCATTAAACGGTTCACAATGAAAAATATATTTTAGATAAAAATTTTAGAGAATATTATCATTTATAGTTTATGTTCTGGCCATTTTTCGGTATAACCAACCGTTTTATAGATATTCGTTTCTGTATAATAAGGTATAAAAAAACTCATTATTGCCACTGATAGCCACAACAGTTTATTATTATAATACCTATACATTTATACATATTTACGCATACTACCTTTACTCTAATTCATTTAAGAATGCAATGGTTGCCGTGGTTTTTGACGGTAAAATGCACGATTCGTACCGTCAAAACCTCGGCAACCACTGCATTCTTAAATGAAATAGAGTATAGTAAGTTTTATTATTTCGCTAAAAGGAAATAATTTAAGTTTGTTAATACTTCTGTAATAAGTTTCGATCACGTATTAATTCTTTTACCAAATATAAAAAAAATCTAACGGATAAGAAATAAAAACTTCCATATGTTCACAAATAATATTATCTAGAAGAAAACCTGGTAATTATCTACAGGGGAATTCAAAGATTGACATACTGAAATTATTAAATGTATGCGTTATATAACTGCGCCCGAGAAATTACATGTTTACCAGTTAACAATTCCAATTCGACTTGTATTCCAACTAATTATATATATACCTAATATGGGAATAACTTAATGTATCTTCTTAATATATAAAAACGTTGGTAACGCCATCACGCCTAAGCCACTGGACGTAACGTATACCATATGTTTGTCTGGTGCTCTGATAAGTTTATATTTTTTTTTGGACCCGGCAGGTGGCGCTGGGGTCGAAATATTTCGATAAATTGTATTTATGGTCCGATTTGGTTCATATTCAGAATGTACATATATATGTAAAAATATTTTTACAAAAAATGAATCCGATAGAGGATATATGGAGTTGAGATATTTACAAAAATGTGTATTTATGGTCTGATTTTTAAACAAATTATTTTGGGCAGAACAACGTTTGCCGGGTCAGCTAGTACTTATACTATATATAAACTTCAATAGAACTGTCAGATAGATTTGGAACCTCATTTTAAAATGCTTGGTACCAAGAAAATTTTGCTAGCTCGTTTATAATATCAGACACATTAGTCTTTTGATGTTAAATCTTAAGTTATCATACAATATTAGTAGCTTAGAGCATCCACTGAAAAATTATCTAACTATTGGTAAAAACTGCATTAAAATCGGTTCAATAGTTTTCGAGTTTACCTGTAACAACAAAAACTGTAGAAAAATATAACTTCATTTTATAGAGGTAGAGATTTAGAAATTAACCTCACATACTCACATTTTTTTATTTTAAACTTAGGCGACATCACATTTAACAATTTCTCATCAATGAAGTGTACCTACCTATATATTACTGAAATACCCACTGGTAATAGAAACAGTATCCACGCGGGTATGCAAAAAAAATGAAGCAAGCCATAGAAGAAATTCATTTTTATTATAACGTTTAATTATGTACATTCTTTTATCCACACGCACAAATTAGCTAAAGGTTAATAAAGCCTAATTAAAACACTACACAAGATTTTGTGTGTGTTGGCTAACATGAACACAAAATTTAAAAAGATTAAATTCAACGTTAAAAAATTAGTTTCTGGCTAATAAATGATCAATTAAAAGAAGATGAAAATATAGATATGGAATAATAACAATGTATTAAAAATTAATTAAAAATTTTATCAATAGGTCGCGTCACAAAAGACAGAAAGACAGAAAAGTTCGAAATGTATTAAGTTTGACACATTTGTTCTTTAAAAATTATAATTAAATTAAAATGTTCATCTTTACTTCCATGAACTTGCTAATTATTAAATAATTTAATAATTATATACACAGAAGGAATGACAAAGAAAAATTAAATTTCATAAAATCAATTGAAACTTAATGGATGTAAATTGGAAATATAGATTTAGGATTTTAAAAAGTCATCCGAAATCTCTGAAAAGATATGGAAATAAATTATATTTCTTCTTCTCTTAAAATTCGCGTTGGATTTCTATAAAAATAAATCTTATTAAATTAGTTAAACTTTTTAATTGTTATTAATATGGTATAAAAACTTTTTTTGATATTCAATTCAATATATAATAAAATTATTTCAATGTCAGTCTCTGCTTTCATAAAATTAAAACTTTTACAAGTGTACTTTTTATTAGAGATTTTTATAAATTAATATGTTTTCTCGTTGAAGATTTGTATTTTCTTTGATTATTTTTTAATTGAAACTTTGGTAGTATTACTTAAAATTCAAATTAAATTTTATTTTTAATTTAATTATAATACACATCTAAAGAAAAACCTACGTATAACAAAAAAATAACGAGAAAACAAATCATTAGTAAATATAATTACTTTTTATAAGTCCAATATTAAACATTAAAAATAATTTTGTTTTAATTATTTTTCATGTAATGTATTAAAAAGTAATAATTAATTATGATGTTAATGTTAACTAAAAACACTTTTTATTACGAGATTTATTAATTACTTATTTATAAAATATTAAATTACATAATGCTGTCATTAACGGATAAAATTAATTATAATTCAAAATTTGTCAAATTTAAACATATAGCTTTGTATGAAGTAGGTATACAGTTTAATGAAAAAGGTTTTCGTATGATTTTTTTTAATATGTACTTGACCGAATTGTTTTTTTGTTTAAATTCATCAACATCAAAAGTACATCACAATATATTTATTGTCTTTTCATTTGTACCACCTATACATATAATTTTATTGGAAAATATGAATTAAACAATTTTTAGTATAAGTAGTCTAAACTATTTCCAGGTACTTATGGTTTAGTTTTTGTAGAAACAAGCAGCCAGACAAAAGTTGTTAATACTATCAAAACGGATTATATTGGCATTAAAACGACGATATATAGACTAAACAAATATTTACATTTTGAAAAAAAAAACCTACAGATTTATGTGTATGTTAGTATTGATGATTAATTAAAACAATTTTTATACGCAAAAAATAAAAAAAACTCCACGCATCATGTTGATAAATCAAAAACAAAATAATTAGCATAAGACTCAATCAGAAAGTTTCAATCATCGATTATCTGTAAAGCCCAATTTAACAACAATAACATAACACTTAATTGAATTTTAAATTTTTTGCCATGTCCCAACTTGGCTATACCTGTTCTTGCTGATTTTCCCATTTAACAAATACTAAAGTTGCGTGTTCAGATCGCTTAAACAAGAACAAACTTTATTATCAAATATTTACAAAATCGTTATTTACCTTGTAACCATCTCTTTTAACATTTAGCTTGCTCCGAGTAGGGCCCTTAAATGAACTTAACTAAATCAACTTTTTGCGATCAGTTTTTTATAGTTTTTCTTCTTTTTTGTTAGTTTTGTTTAAAAGTTTCGAATAATGATCAACTGTAGAAAAAAGTTAAAATGCTGTCTGGATGATTTTAGTTTGGCAATTCAATTTTTGTTTGTTATTTTATAAGATGAGTTATAATAAGATTTCGTTGTAACATATAGATGGTTTTTATATTTTGATATTTTTGTTTATCGGGGATGAAGTATTGCAACAAAAAATCAATTCTGCAGACACAATTTTGTTATAAACATTGTACAAAGTACCTACCAATGTACTTTTTGTAACTCTAGAAAATAACTAGCATTATTTCTTGACATTTATTCTTCAACAAAACCACTCAATTTTCTTTATATTTTCATGTACGTTTTTAAACTATATCTCAATTGTTTTTGAAATATTTCAATAAAATTCAGCTACTTGTACAAGAGAAATGTATAGGTACTGAAGATATTTACATTGAAACAAAGTATATACTATAATAACGCGACTTGTTTCCAGACACCAAGATCAGTTTTCACATCATCATGAAAGCTTATATTAGAATATATTGTACATCGTTGTTTTTTACTTTCTTATACTCATGGATTTATGAAATAAACATTTAGTATAAGTAAGTTAGTATATAGCGAAGCCGATTTTTTTCGAAATCCGGATTATAATGGAATTATCCCTTTTTACCTACCCTGAATCTATTCTGACTATTTTCGCCATGATGTCTGTATATCTGTCTGTCGGTCTGTAACTTAAATACGACAAATCGTAAAAGTGTGAATTTTATATTTAAGATTAATATTTGTCTGTGAAGAAACCTTCCTAACGATTTTTCAACTGGAAACGAATGTTTACTGACGTCGATTTTTAAATTTTTCGAATTACTTTGAAACAATGCGAATTAGAGAAAAATGGTCAAGTTAAAAATTTTAGGTAATATTATTTTCTATAGTTTATGTTCTATTCATTTTTTCGAAAAAACAAATTAATTATAATTCAAACGGTTCATAACAGAGAAGAGTGTATAGTTTATATCCTATTCATTTTATTCTATCTCTTATTTTGTCAGAAATATGTTTTAATAAAATGATAATCACGTACACTGTTTACTGTCAGGATTACGTATTAGAAAGTCCCATAGCTACCATGGCAGATATCTTCAATTTACATTATAATAAAGAGTAAGGAACATTGATTATACAGTCTTATCCATGTATGTAGAAGCTTTAGCAAATTATTTGCTACAACTTAGCTATATAAATTTCTAACGTAACGTCATACCTATTTATTAGTAGTAATACTATGAGTTTTTTATTATGATGGCAATAGTAAGTCGGTATTATTATCTTTACATACGTACATATGTATTAAAATATTATATAGTTGCACTGTAAAATCCAGAGGAATTTTTAAAGAGAATATGTAGATTCGCTTTATAAAAATAAAAAAATAGGTTATATTTCTGTATGTAAGTATATCGTCACAAAAAATTGAGATATATAATAATAAAATGAGCAAAATAATTTGAAAATAATATAATATAATTTATATTTCAAGCTATAGAATCAATATTCCGTATTTTTTATCCATCCTTATTATTATAAATTATTTTTTAAAAAGTCAAAAAAACACAAAGTACATATCAATATTTCTATTTTAATAGAAAAACATACATAAGTATTTTTATAGGGATAAATATCAAGAGAAACAAATATGTTTAATACCGCTGTATAAGAAACACAGCGACATACATAAGTGATAATAGATACAAAGAAATAACACTTCTACCATAGAAGTTAAAGTCTTGGGAAAAAGGGATGATAATTCCCCAAGAGAAATGAGAAAAACTTACATACATTTATAAGTAACGTCATTAATAATAAATCAATCATTTCGAAAAGTGTTTTCCCTGAACCATTTTCTTCGAATGTAACTTTAATGGAAATTATTTTTCTTTTAGATCACTTCAACATTTATAATATTCAAATTTATTAAAAATGTCTAAATTAGTTTTGAAGGCAAAGAAAAAATTAGCCTAATCTAAACCGTTTTTAATGTGCATTTAATATAAAGGCCTTTTATAAATGATTTGTCTTTTTTCAGTAGTAAAAAATATACCTATATAATAAACAAATATATATAAATGGTTTACGAAAATAAGTAATTATTACCTGATAAAGAGGGTGATAATCTTCAAATTGAAGAATCAAATACTCGTATAACCACAGTCGATAATCACGAAATGTTTATTTTAGTGTCACTATTATAATCCACTGTATTGATCTATCTGTATTAGTCAATATATGTATTTCACAAAAATTGAAATTAACTGAAATATTTACCACATAAATAAATAAGAACAAAAAATTAAACACCATAAAATATCTTTTGAAGAATACTTTATGTTTGTTGTCAAAAATAAAATATAATAAAGCCTAAATATAATTAAACTGGAAATAAATTATTTAAAACAGAGAGACTCTGGCGTACATAAAACAAAATAATTAGGGAAGGTCGGAATAAAACATAATAAAGTAATAAATTACAACCAGGTATTCATTGTTTCCTACAGAATAACAAAACAATAGAGTCTTTTATTAAATTATATTCCTAAGAGCTACTTATTTCACAATTATTAATGTTATATTAACCCTTCGATGTCCAGCATTCTTAAAAGTATGATAAATTAAGTTTTACCAATAGTAGAAAAACTATATTATATAATAACTAGCCTTGTTTTTTTTGCTGTGTGTAAAGTTATTAGTATTAATTTAATTTGTATATAAAAATATATATTTTTTTAATTTTAACCAGGCATGAGGAACTTTTTTTACACCTTAGGATAATTTTTAAGTAGGCCGCATATATAGAATATATAAATCTCTTTAGTACTTTTTTTGAACTATAAGAAAACTTCTTTCATCTGTGAAATGATTTTAAAAACTATTCGATTATTAGAAATTCTGGGTGTCCTCCCTTGAGAAGATATTTAAAAAAATGCAATTATTTTTAATTATGTGAACTCGTATTGCCACTGAACAAAAACTTTAGATAAATTTCTTTTATTATTCTTCAAACAAAATTGAAATAAAGGTTTCACATTCGTTTTTTATATTTTTTGAAATAATGTCATTACAATTTTGGCCATATTCAAATTATCTTATAGATAGAACACCATAAATTACAGAAATACTTCAAATGATTATGTATAGAATTAATAGTATAATATATATTTTTAAATAGAAAACTTAAATTAAATAATTAAATATCAATTTATTTTAACCGTATTCTTTGTATGACAAATATAAAAAATAATAATTGTATTAAATGTAAAAAACACAGTGTCTTCTAATAAAGTAGAACATAATTAATGGCCTGTCAATTTGACGAGGTGTTCAAAAAAGTTTCCCTTGCAAAGTTTAATTAAGAAAATAGGACGGGGTATTTATCACGGTTACCATGTGAAAACTATCGGGAAATTGTTTGAAAACACCAAGTCGCCGAGTTGCTATAGATTACTTTTACATCGGACAGCGAGAAATCTAATAGTACTTTGCAACTTAATTAAGAAAGGCTATTAGTAAATCTGCTATACACAGAATTGAAAAAAGATGTTACTGAAAAGAAAAAACAACACCAAAGACAAACTCAGCTAATTTAGTCGAATGAAATTCCTCAACTTGTATACAGAAGTTAAAGTGCATGCATTGATCTGAATAAAAAACATCTAAATTTAGAAACATTTTTTTACAACATAAACACATTTAACATGTGAAAGCTGAAGAAAAAGTTTATTTTCCATAAAAAGTTATTTTCTACATAATTAGAATTGCATATTATATAAATTTTTATTTAATAACGCCATATTTTATAACTTCAAAAAATATGAACGAGAATTAAGATAAAACTAAAGGCGCAAGCATATATAAATACATATATTTGATAAAATATTCGTTCAGCAAATAACTTTATAAGGAATAGTAGAAAATAAATCTTATGCGATTTGCGCTATCATTTGATGATACTATAATCGTAAATAAAATGTTTAATGCTTTTGTGCCAAGTTAAAATAAAATTTATAAGTCAATAAAATGATAAAACTATCAGACACTAAATTATTGTTCCTTATTGTTTTAGCAATAAAATAAATTTACTAATAATATTTATTTTTTATTAGGAAAAGTCATACTATAGAACTGTAGCTATGAAATTATGTTTATGAATATAACTAATAAAATAGCATAATTTACAAACAAAGATGTTCTGTTTGAAGAACTATGGAAATACACATAAATAAAATTATAAATAAAGTTGCCAACTAATAATAAGAATTATATAAAGTTAATAAACTTATTAAAAAGAAAATAAACAAGCTGCTGGAAAACATTTCTCTTTACCAAATATACAAATTACTTTTAAAAAATTACACAATTCTCAACAAACAAATCCGAAAATTAAATTTCAAACTTCACTAAAGAAAAGAAAATTTCACTGTTTATTTTTTAAAATAAACAAACAATATTTAACAATTAAAAAAAAAACCTTCACACAGTCAAAAAAATCAATTACGAAAACATCACCATTTCGAAAAAAAAAATCAATTAAAATTTGTTTTCAAACTTCACGCGGTTTCCAACGAACGCTGTTCGTACACGTCACAATTTGCCAATGTATGTACGGACTTATCGAGAGCTACAATAGTACTGCTGTTTGAGCTACAACTGAAACGGTTCTGAGCTATACTCCATCGATTTTGAACAAGCGAGTAGCGAGAGGTCGGTGCGAGAGAGAGACAAACAAAGTGTGTATAACAGAGACAGAGTGATATCTTCAGCACACTGTTGCTTGGTTGATTGTGCAGAAATATTTGTAACTAATGCACACGGTGTTTGATAGAATTCAAATGGTTTATAAGTTATTAGGTACTGTTGTGTATCTCAATTAGGGTTGGAACTTTTATTTTTTAAACGGCAGCTTTACCTGATTTAAAAAATAGTTTTCTGGAGATGAAATAATCATTTTCATTCATAATTTAATATTAAAAAAATACTACAATAATTTATTTGCTTTAACTTTTTATATTTTAAATATATAGTAGATATGTAAAATCTTGATTAAATTCTTTAGTGTCTATTTACTGAAATACAGGAGGAAATTATATGTATCTGTGCCCGAAAATGTTTCATAATTTCTATATATATGAACTTTTGTTTCATTATTTATAATATAATCCATAAACGTTTAAAAAAAATGTATTAAACAAGCCATGGTTTCCACTCTTGAGGTCCACACAACTAACTTCCCAACATGGTATGACTATAAATACTTGACTACTGATTATTTATTGTTTCCATATAGTTTATGTGAATATATCTTTTAATATGTATATAAAAAATATTAATAGATTTTTTTTTCAGAAATAAAACTCACCTTTGTATTATGAATATTAGTTTTTTTAGGGTGATTTTCATCCCTTCAATGGCTATTTAGGCACGTATAAAAAATATTGAAATACTTGTTTCATTGTTTGTATTGTAGAATATTTATTCATCCTAAGTTTCAAGTAAATCCGACCAAAAAAATATTTTTACCCACACAAACTTTTACACCCTTTTTTACCCCCGTAGTGGTTGAATTTCGAAAAATTCTTTCTTTCAGATCATATTCACGTTGAGACGTTCGATTGACACCCTAACGAAGTCAATAATATTTTGTATTTGCAAGATTTCGTGCACGTAAAAAATGACACGCACATACGTACATACACACACACACACACACACACACACACACACACACACACACACACACACACACACATGCAAACATCTTTATGAAAATACTGTAAATATACTATAGTCATCATGATACATAAAAATATGTTGACATTTTTAATTTTATTTTCGGGCCGATTACAATAAAAATTTAATATATCTATGATGCCAATATAAAATATTTTTTAGGTTTTCTATATATAACATTAACTTTTATTTTTTTAAATAGAAATAATAATATACAACAATATTTCAACAAAATCTTGTTTTAACTTTTCAACAATGTGAAACTTGATATATATTTTTTTGAGTGAATTGTTTTGTGGAAACGAATACACATTAATTTAAATATCATCCTCATTTAAGGTAATCTTTATTTCTTAGTTTCCGAGATCTCCAGTAAAAATATACCTACTCTTTTTAAATTAACCACCTAAATACTTTTTATTATTTGTAATTACATTTTCAATTTATTTTGCCCAAGTAACATAAATATTTTTATAAATATATGAATAAAATGTATGAAAAATATTTCTCTCAGATTGCATTTCTTTAAAAAACATACATATTCCTTTTGTATGTACAAAGAAAAACACAAAGCATAATTATAACAACAAAGATATTATCCATACCGACATTAAAATATCTGTGACAAAACCAAGGACTAAAACATAAGGAAATAAGTCGATTAGAGTCAAAGAAAATTTTCCACGTCTATTGGCATCTGGGCATTCTCACAAATGACGTAATTAGAAGAAGGTTACAAACTAATATTGACCTCCATTCCAAATGTGACTTTCAGCGAAAAGGCCATGTGGACACAGTTGAATGAAAATTATTGCAGATTTACCCTATTTGTCTGAAATTATCCACCGATTATGTGATAATAAAGTTATTTTTTTCTTAAAATATAACATTTTATTACTTTTTTATATATTACATGAATGTAATCATAAAAAAATCGTTCTCTAGATTTTAACGGAGTTACACGTTTTGAGGATCGATACGACCATTATTTCAATAACATTTCCGTGTTTGTCTGTCGGTCTAGGAAAGATATAAATTAAAAACAGTGATACTACCAATAGATGTGTTTCTTTTATTTTTGATAACAATCACTAAACCAGAAACGGATATTTACTCTTGTAAATTTTTTAATTTTTTGGATTATTTTTGGTAGTTAATATTTGTATCTATAATTTTTGAATTTATCTTATTTTTTAAACGGTTAAAATATATTTTTGCTACGCAGTTGGTAATTGAGATAAATGTTTACATTAAGAGTAGCCACGAGTATTATTATCTAAAATATATGTCTGACCATTTCGTCGGTATAAGGAACCATTTTCAAGATATTCGTTTCTGGATAACGAGATATAAAATTTTTGATGGCCACAATAGTTTATTTTTATTTTTTACTTTTTCGTGTATTATTTTATACATATGATTATGAATTTTGGGGTCTAAAAAGCGGTTACCTAGAAAATAATTCTTTCAGAAAATTAACTAACTTACTATTCATTAATTTCAACCCATGGTTTTTATGAGCTACCCTATTTTGTTTGTGATTCACTTTTAGGTGTAATGAGTATAGCGCAAACATATTATTTATGCTTTAGTGCTAGATTTTACCCGTTTGCCGCTTGATTTGTTACAAACGAAAATGAAGGGTTATATTCGTTACATAGTTTTTCTCACTTAAATAAAAAAGACTAAAGTATAAAAATATTTTGAAAATATTTCTACAACAGGCTGCAAAATTTTTTTTAAAGGGTAGTTTAACGATCAAGATCTTCTATAATAATATATTAAAGGCCTATTTATGAAAAAAAATTTATGGTAACATTCTTTTAGGTCCCAAGTGTATTTATTTGTCGCCATATAAAAATGTAGGCGGGTTTCTTTATTTAGACTTACTCATATACTTATGTGTGTACATATAATTCATAAATAAAATATACAGTTTGAAAATGAGTATCATTTATTTAAATGGACATACTACATGTATTATACGTAGTATGATTATATGTCCAATGGGAATATTTTATGAGAAATGTAACTACTAAATTAATTGTGACATTTGTAGGATATTTGTACATATTTTCTCATTTTTTATTAGATTAGTTAGATCAATTTTCTTGGAATTCTTCACAAATTGTTAATATTTTATTTTGCGATTAAAATTTATTGTGTATAACAAAAATGTCACTATTTATATGATATACGCTTCACATAAATTATTAAAATGTGTTTGAATTTTATTTCATTATGTAGGGTTAGTGGGTGGGAATGAGTGTGAGGGATAATTGGGTGGTATTTTTTTAGGATTTTTTTCCATTTGCTTGATATGCACTTAAGAGCTATAATAAATCCATAAATTGCATTCAGTTATGAAGTTTGATAATCGGTTAAGTATTAAAAAAGTGTTATCGATTTTTATCGATAACCAAAAATTATTTAGCTTAGGAGTGTATTTTTATTATGTATTTGTTGGTTCCTTATTTACCTTATATGGGAAATACACATTAAAACGGATAGTTCATGAAACGTACATTGTCTGTTCTATCGAAACAATCCGAGTGAATGAATTCAAATTTTGTTGTTAGTGTGCTTTGTTTGTATTGACAATATAAGTTTTCGTCTAGTATAGCAATCTAAGAAAAATAGTTTTTTTTAAATGATTCCAAAGGTGAGGTATAACACTTATTACATTCGTGATGTTTTGTGTAATATTGCATATAACTGACAATGAGTCAAACATTTATGGTAAGTTATTTTTCAAATCTTATTTCTGTGTAGATGAAGTTTGTCAAACAATTTTAAAGGTTACTTATGTATTGAATCGGACAGTTGTGCATTGAAATGGACGTGTATTTAAATAGTAATGTTGATTGGAAACATTAAATAGTAATGGCTTAAATGTCTCAAATGTAATAAATAGGCCCATATTAAAGGATTGCGGAACTTATTTTTTAATAATAGTAATTATATAAACAATTGAACTTGGCAAAACAAAGTTTTAGAATTAAATACTTAAGTACTTAAAATTATAATATAAATACTAGATTGAACATGATTATAGATCTCAAAAAATATCTAATTAAAAATTTGTTTCGTTTGAATTACATTATGTTTGATAGGTACCACTTATGTGCCCCTGTTCGTTTATCACAACCACTGTACTTTTCAATGCAACTGAAATGGACAAATGTTCCTTATACATGAAATAAAAACTACTGAACCGAATTTAATGGAACTTTCATTATTTGAAAGTCAAAGATCTTAGAATTAGTAATGCTTGATAATTAAGTAAGCCCGTATTATGAAATTTCGTAATAAATATATATAATAATGAAAATGAAAACGATTTCATTTCAGTTCATGTTAGATAATTATTAGATCAGACACGTATTAAGAAAAAGTAATAATTAATATTTTCTAAATTGTACAAAAACAAAAATTTCTAACAATAAGATTTTTGGTCTTGATGTAATTAAACCCAAAATTTATATTGGAGAATAAGATTGGTACCTACGTACGACAAAATATACAATTGATATTTTTCTATAAAATGTGTAAACAACAAAAGGATTTGATTTAGAAATAAATACGTGTGAACCCATAATAACCCGCTACTTTGTAAAAACATGAAATATACAAAACTATAGATACACGCATTTAGTCATGAAAAACAAAACTGTAATATGAGTTGTAATTAAAAAAATAATACTATTATAGATGTATCTGGACATGCAAGTTGTCCAAATTATAGACGCTTTTCATGAAATAAACGACCAAAAAACATGCATATTTAAAAAAGATGGAATATAAAATAATCAATTAAAATCATTCCAAACTATATAAACAGATAATTTAAATCGAATTAAATAATTCAATTAAGCGCAATTAAATCGAGATAAAAACATTTGTTTCAAATATACGACAATGTTTTTTGCCTTTGAATAAAGATAATTACAAGTTTGTGCAATCTAGTTGCAAGTGTTATTCTCAAACGAGTTTTTGCACAAATAACAGTAGCTCTAATTAATCATGTCTGCAGTATTCAAAATACGATGGATGAAAACTAAAGTCACTTCGCCATAATACAAAGCTAATACGTCTAGACACCCTTCATTGTTAAGTGTTTTTTACAATTCGTATTTCTCATCAAAACTGATAAATTGCATTATTGTAAGTTATATGCATACATAAAATACAATATATATATATATAAAGATATATGTAATATCGTATATAAATTTTAATCTTGTCACTAGTTTAAAATCACCTTTTAATAAATTATTTTTCTGTTATATCTGACAAACCGTCACTAGAATTTAACTGTTACATTTAACTGTCTGTGTTATTTTTACTATTTGAACATTACATATCTTTTGAAATAAAGTGATATAAACAGATATAATTCAAAAAACTTTCTTTACTATGATCCGAAAAAAATTCGGTTAAAAGGATTTGTAAGCATAATTTATTTATAATATAATTTCTTTAAAAAAACTGCTATTTTGAATTGGGTTATATTTTTGAAAGACAATTTAAGAGCGTATAATATAATAATGTAATTTTTTTCTTCAAAATATAAAAATGAGAGTCGTTTCAAAAATTTGTAAAATATACGATTTTATATACGATTTTATTTTCATATAAAATCCGCATCAGTGATTTATTCTATGAAACATATTTATGTATTTCTTAAATAATGATTTTTGATTAATCTTAAATTACTTTGTGGTAAAAAATCGGTGATCAAATAAAAAAAAGCATTTTGAAGTTGAAAACTATACGATTTCGAATTATTTCGAATTACAGCAGATTTTGTTTAATTCTGTGCTCCCTAACTAAAATGACAAATTTTTTGTTAGTTTTATAACATTTTAATTTTGTAAAAAATGAATGAAAGTTTTTAAAAAAACCACAGAAAACTTTAAAATGAGGTTAAAAATCTATAAAATCTATTTTTATACCTACATTTTAAAACATAAATTGTTTACTTTTAATGCGTACGTTAAATTTATTATACAATATGCCCAATTCAATTTTCATTTTGTATATTTCTATTATAAAATATGAATTTTAAACAGTGAAAATCCCATGCAAATCGTGCCAAGTCCAAACAACAGATACTTTTTTAAACGAAGTATTGATTTTTTTATTATCTATCTATCGTAAGAGCAATATTATTACACAGAAATTCACTTTTTTCAAATTATAAAAGACAACACCATATCAAAAGTGACTTGAATGTAATAATTCTCCCACAACTGTTTACTATGAGAGCCTTTAATAATTATTCATTATAAAAATTATACCAAAATTTTTTTTTAGATTAAACCAGCAAATTCTGCATAACATAACAATAATAAAATCATACAAAAAAATGCACGTATAATCTGTTACTTAATAAGGAAATAGAATTAAATATTAAATCGTTTATAATCCTAGTACAAATTTCGATTCCCGTCGAACAATAGCAATATGAAATACCTGTATACAAGCCCATTGTTGCTCAGTCATGTCTAAATAACGCCAGTCACTGGAATAAGATGATTTATTTATTATAAAGGCGAACGCTATGGATACGCGGTACAAAATTTGAATCGTAATTTATTATTCCTTTGGATGTTTATTTAAATCACACAAGTGAATAATTTGATAATAGAATTTAAATATTCTATGATAGTAATTGGGATATTTTATTTTAATTTTCAATAATTTTTAAAATGATTAAGGAATGAGATTTTTTTTCAGAGATATTTATTTATAATATGATTTTTTCAAATGATTTTCTTCAGAATAGTTATTTGGTTAGTATTCTTGTGGAGCGGTCTTTCTTATACTGCTATTATTTTTTAAATTTTTTTTATTCAGGTAAATGTGATAAAATTGGGTCATAATCAGGCATTTTTATATTTTATAAAACTATGAGCAGTTCCATTCTATTTTTGCTGTAATGTCTGATTACCAACCTGTAGACGCTGTTACTCAAAAATGACAAAACATAGAAGAGTTGAAATTTATATTTAGGATCGTCCAAGAAGAAAACCTCCGTATATTTACCTACTCTCGTCAGTTTTTTATTATATGTAATTTATGTTCTATTTATTTATAATTCGAGATTTTGTAATAATCGATACTATCGATAGGGCTACTGATATTTTCAATTATTTTCTCGTGTCTTAAACAAATATGTTTTAAATTCGTTAACACTAGTTCTATATTTTCCAAATTATGAATATTAATATAACTTCGCACTGCAGATCATATTTTCAAACAGTTGTTTGAATTGTCATGAGATATAACCATATTATTGAATGCCTGAATCAATTATAAGGTACATGTTAACAGGCACATATTATGTAAATGTTCTACCATTTACAATACACGGTATTAGTTATTGAATATTGATCAAATATCCCTTGCGGGCACTAGTAAAAGTAGTTATTTTATTTTCTATATTAAATCAAAATAATTTTTATATTAAATTATAACATCAGTATTAAAAGTAATATACAGGGTGTCTCGTTAATATAACGACAAACTTTCTGGAGTTGTCGAGGACCTATACCCTCAAACGAGCCGTTTTCGCAGTAGAGCAAAAGAAAGGACCCCGCACAAAAGCAAAAGATTTTGTATTTTAGTTGAATTTTTTTTAACTTGGCGAAATGATAGTTCAAACTACACATTCCCTTTCTTGATCATTTGAAACTCCTGAATAAAAATAACGTTTACGTAACGTGACAAAACTAAGTGAGATTTAAAAACATTAAAATAAGAAATATACCTATATAATCAGAACGATAGATTTATCCAATTTAAATTAAAAACATTGTCTTAAATACTTATATGTAGAGACAGGTATTGTGAAACTTAAAATGAACAAAAAAAGTCTTAATTCGCTGGGAAAAGCATTCAGGTACAAGAGAATATTAGTCGAAATTCAGTAGAACCTCGGTAGTAAGTTTTTGATGGGACTGGAGGGAAAATAAGTACTAAAGTAAAACATACTAACGAGATTCCACTGTATTAGTCCTTCTCTTCTAGGATCTACACTGATCTTGGCTAGCATAAAACAAAATTAATATTGATTAGGTAATCGTCCGTTTACTAATCATGATTATATTTAGCATTAACGTTAATCATGGTTTAAAAACTACATGTTAACTAATCATAATTAATTTTGTTTTATGCAACCCATCATGAATGAATCTAACCAATTGCAATGTCACGATAAAACAAAGAAAAAAAACCACTATAAAATTCCTATTATTTATCAGCCACCAAACAGCGTCGCTTCCATCATCATCATCATCACCTCAATATCCCAGACATCTGTAGGTACATCTATAAAACTTATCGCTGGCGTGTTTTTTATCTGTAGCTTGGGCACGCACGAGCTATTGTAATGTGTATAAAAGTGTCCTTCGCTGCAACGCCGTTGCTGCTGCAAGAAATGCATCATAAGTCCCCTTGTCGTCACGCGTCACGCATCCACTCACACTTTCCCACACACACTCTCGCACATACGCTTACTAGCCGATGCTTGCACGCGTTTAGAGGTAATGTGTGGTTTTGTATGCGTGTGGCAGTGGTTGTAAAACATTGATGGATTTATTGGTATTGAGATTTTTAAAATAAGTATGTAACAAAGAATTTATTTTAGTTGATTTTAATTTCATCGATTATAATTTATCCGTGTTATAAATTATTGATAGAAAATTTGACGATACGTTGGATTTATCGACCTTATTGTATTTGAGGTTGAATAAGGATAAATCCAGTATATATTTGCATTATAGATTCGCGTATTAGTTGCCAGATACTCAAAATTTTTGTTTCAATATGTATGGCAATTCCATTTATGTAACAGCGTAATTATTATCGGTTAATTCGTAGGGAAATTGGAGTGTGTAACATGATTTTAATATTTTAATAGTAAAAAAAGTAACTGTAACTAGGATTACCCATTTCAATGCGGATTTAAGATTCATGATAGATGCAGATTACAATCACCATGGAAAATAAGAAATTACTACACGGACTGAAAAGTCTTTGGTCTGACATACAGATGGCGACATAAACAAAAAATCCTTATGCTTCCGATAGAGTACCAAAGAATTTACAAAGAAAACGGCCGCAAATGGCGAAGAAAAAATTATGTTTTAAAGCTCACATTACGACCGATAAATTGAAGTAATTGCGCTATGAATTGGTTCCGTACCCACCGTATTTTCCTGACCTGAAGATTTTACTATAATGAAGAGGTCGAGTTGGAAACAAACGTCTATTTTGAGGGACTTGATGCGAACCACTATAAGACCGGTATCGAAATGTTAAAGGACCGTTGGAACAAGCGCATTATTCTAGATGGAGATTATGTCGAAGAATAAAAGAGTTTTTTAATTAAAAAATCGTTTTCTCATTGTAAGGCCAAAGACTTTTCAGCCCATGTAGTACATAAAAAAAATAATACTAAGTATATTCATCTAGAACTTTGGTTAAAACATTTTGGCGATCGCATAACACACGTGTATCACGCACGTCATTTGTATCGCTGATGACATCATCGAGTCAGGTGAAGCGTGCATGGAGACCAATGGTTCGAGATCCTAACTCACTCACCCTCGCTTGGCTCTTTAGCTCTTACCCATTACATGGAGTAAAGTTATTTATAGAGATGTCAAATGTGCACGAGTTTATAAATGTGAATATGATTAATCATTTCAACGAGCGGTCCCTAACAACAATGAGTAATTAAAGTGAACATTACAATTTTTACAATTTGATATTTTGTAGGTTTGGAATGGTTTTTATAGGGATATCGATTACTGAATGCTAAATCTCTGAAATTTTAACAGACAACTTTAATATTACATGTACGATATACATTTGGGTATATGTTTTTTTTATTTTCAATTTTAGTTTTTGTTACTTCAAATGTTTAGAAAAAATGTACTTAGTGGAATCAAAAAATGCCATTTAAATCATTTGAGTGTGAATTAATAATGTTTAAAAATACGTTGAATTCAGAAATTATGACGTTTTATATATATCAATTTCTCGAAATAAAATAATAACAAATATTATAATTTCTCCAGTATGTATAGTACCAGTGTACCATAATAATATCATGTCGTTGAAAATAACTTAGAGGTTTCATCAATCTTGCTGTCTAAAATCAGCACTAGAAAAATATGATTGGTAAACTATACACTTATTTCATGCTTCAGTAGTTTGTTATGTCAACTATTATAATCCATTGAAAGAAAGACAGTTATTGTATTTTAAATATACCTTTATATATATAAATATATATCTGAGAGAGAGGGGGAGAGAATAAAATGAAACACAAATCCATTACCACTAACATTATATAGCGTGTTTATATTGAATTAAATTTACAACGAGTGGGGATCAAACCCCTAAGGATACACTATGGCATATACATATAGGTATACGTACATGAGATGTACATGGCATACGGTTCGCGTGCTTGTATTTGCTAAAACTAACGTCGGGGTTCCGTGGAATTTATCCAGTGAATTGTTCTTTAATATTAGATCTGTACTTAAAATTTCAAGAACTGCAATGATATGAATAATTTAAAATAAGATAAAATGAGAACTCACCAAGCAACGACTTATGTGACTTATTTCGTAATAAATATATGTAGGAATAATATACGTGCTCTCCATTTTAATTTATATTTCAATCGTTTTTTAAATTAATAAATAGGAACGGTTTAAAATTCTGAATGTATGTAATGTACATGTATGAACATGAAAGATATTTTCAATTTGGGTTGTCTTGAATATAAGATCATATTGAAACTGTTTAAAATGAACATTGGTATATTTTAAGTCTTTTTAATAATACCATAAAATAAAACTAAGACATCGCACGCATGGAGGGAAAGATGATGATAAAAGGAAACTAATTTTCATGTACTTTTTTATGTTCTTATTACAATCATAAAAATATATTTGAGGTATATAATACAGAGGTGAAAGAGAAAAAAAATTGTCAATACTAAATAATATTATATACTAAATATCAATATTAAAATTTTTTCTTCGTACCTACCTATAATGAATTATCTGTTTTTTTTATAAAGTAATTAAAAATTTCCGTAGAAACTACATGTAAGCATTCTCATTATTTCTTAAATGTACAATGCATACATCACATATAAAGTTCGTTATAGTACTATAGACGAATCTTGTAAATTATGGTTAAAGTTTTGTTCGAGTAACAAATTTTAAACTTTTCGGCAACTTGTTTCACTTAGCCAACGAAAATCTCTGATTTCTATTACACTTGGAACGTACAATGTAAAATAAGAAGTGTGTGGATCGAAAGAAGAGAAATAACAGTTGTAAATTGCCTAAGGAAAACTTGTAGAAGAAGAGAAAATTGAAAATTACTGTTCAATTATTTGAGACATCAGTCTAGTGGGTGAGAACTTTACAAGATTCAATCCTTTTGCACTGCACGAGATTTTAAACTAACACAAAATTAAGTTCAACTTGAAAATATTGTTTCTTATACACTTTCAGTTTTAGTTTTTTAATTTTATTTTCTAATGGAGTTTCGTTGGAAAGTAAAATGTTAATACCTATGTAGAATGTAAATATACGGTAGTTAAAAGTGTTCATTACATTAATTAAAACATAATGCTATATGAATTAGCTAAATATAAATCTAAAATAATTGTTGAATCGATAAAGTTTTGAAATATATGTTAATTTTCAAAACTCAATAACAATTAGATTTTTTTTTATATAAATAAAATTACAAATTTTATTTAAACACCTACAAGAATTCTAATACAGTACATACTCAGAAACTAGAAGTTTGTTAGTAAGGCAAGTTCAGTAATAAGCCGTTTTTGAGCTTTGCGGGCCTCTAAGTTTTTTTTTGGTTAAACGGTTTTAACATTCACAATATTCACATGTTCGGTAATTAAGCATATTTATTCTTTCTTTGTAGTGAAATGTATCTATTATATAATCTCTGTTCTTTAATATAGTATTTGTTTTTGATGTACAGTGAAATGCAGAAGTGGTCAACCAGTTTTCATTCATATTCGATTATCACAAACTTATCCCATTTGATTATTATAATATTTAAATCATTTCTCCATATACCCAACAAAGACAGATATTTTGAAACTCATTTGCTAGATAAATAAGTACTCTTCGTTTATAGTACTCATATATATTTGTGCGATTAACTTATTATGCAATTTATTGAAAATTGTATAAGTAAATTTTGTAGCAATAAATATTTGGTATTCCATATAAAATAAAATTAATAATGAAATTGACGTTTATTTGTGTTTAAAAAAAATGATGTTACTATATAAGCTTCGCGATAGAAAAAGATAACCAATGATGTCTGTCTTTCGAATCTGTTGTAAGCGATTCTGACCTTTACGGTGGCAGACAACTTCTGAAGCCCATAGTACATTATGTAGTTAGACAAATTCAGTAATTAGACGGCAGGAATGTTTTCATGATGCCTAATAAACGAGTTTGTACGTGTACTTAAATGAAGGACTAATAAACTTTAGCAGAGAATATTTGATATTGAGTCCATACATTAATAAGTCTTATGTCAAAAAATAACATGAAAATAAATCAAATAAGAATATAAATGTTAAAAGAAAGTTTTTATAAATCTGGAAACTTTGAGAATTAATTTTTATTATCAGCATTAAAACTAGCACACATTAAACAGGAATTGAAAACTATTATGAAAACTGAAAATTAATCTGCTTTTTATAGTTCGTCAACACAAGAAAGGTTGGTCTATTATTTCACCCACAATGAAAGCGGAGAATATCTGCAGAAATCATTTAAAACTCCAAATCACCAAACTTTTCTTTATATTCAAGATGCTTCATGAAGTTCGTATTTCATGCAGACGAGAAAAACGCATTCAATTTTAGTTATATTTGTATTAATCAATAAGATTGGAACGCCCGACCTTCTTTTTACGAAAGTAATTTGTAAGAATACATGTTTAGCATGCGAAAGTTTTTATTTTGGAATACTTTGTGTAACAAGTGGTAACTAAAGTTTGTTTACTTGGTGATTTTTTGCCAGTTACGTTTAATCTCTAACTAGAGTTGCGTTCGGTGACAAAAAACATCTTGTTTTATAGAATCTGTTAAATAATGAACTAACATTTTAACTACATGCGATTTTTTTAGTGTTTTAGTTTTAAAAATTACGTGAATGTACATAATACAAAAGATATTCGCGAATCTTTTGAATGTTTACAAATGATGGTACTTTTTACTTGCAATTAATTAGTGTTTAAATACTTTACATAGAAATCGTCTTCTTCTTCATTAATTTCTTGTTTGCTTGTTTTAATTTAAGAAACAGTCAAATATCATACTGTATCAAAAAAATTATACAGACATCGTAGAAATGAGTATCTAGAATTTTTAAAGAAACAATATAAGTTTCAAACTCACCTATTGTATATTGACATACTATTGAACTATAGCATTTTGCTTTATTTTTTCCTTAAATCTTGTGTTTTATTCGTGATGTTATAAAAGAGTTTAAGAATATACTTAACTATTTTGTTTTACGAATACATATTACACACTCGAAAATATACAGATTCGTAGTGCGTTAATATTTTGATTTTTTTTTAATTCATCACAATTGTCTCTTACTTACTCCGTCACTGGTATTGATTATAATCTTTTACATTCTAAATAAGTTTACGCTATATACCAAATTATCCCCAAAAACCAAATTATATCTCAGATTGCTTTCAATATATTATTATGTATACTATACTAAAAGAAACTTATCTGTTTTGATATTATGTGCTATAATTTTAAAACATAATAAAGTTTTATTTTTTTATTTTACATAAGAAATTTCTAAGGGACAACAACGTTCGCTACATGATAAATATTATACGACTCGTTAAATTTCTGGTAAATAATAATACGCCAAGTAAGCTCAAATTTTATAAATAACTAAAAAAATATTATAAGAAGTTTCATTCAAAATCCTGAAATAATTCACCCCCTGTGAACAAAGATATCGTCAAAATAAAATCAATAAATTTAACATTGCGAGTATAGAAATTACTCTGACAATGTTAATTTATAAAAATAAAACAATAATTTAATGTAAAAAAATTTCTTTACTAAAAAAATTTGAAAAAAAATCCATAAACATAAAAATAAACTTGCATTTTCTAGATGTATTACTACAATAAATTAAAATGATTTCAGAAAACTTCTCCACTTAAAATATAACAAGACATACCAACCTATCAAAAATAACACAAAAAATAAAAACCATTTGTACTGTGATTTATATTTAAAACATGATAGCGAATAGCGGGCGCTTGTAATTATTTAAAACGGCAAACACCGTTTCAACATTGCTGAGTTGCAGTAACACGCCGAGATGAGCTATGGCGGTTATGCCTTCACCAAACTTTATACGTATACACGTTCAACAGCCGTAAGTTTCGGCTGATGATGGGCCCTAAACTAGCAATATTTTGTTTCGTAAGTTATGTTAATGCCTCACTTAAATTATGTTTGAATATCCTCTCGAAACTGGATCGCAAACGTAAACATGTTGTATGTGTGTAAGTTTGAATATTTTATGTGTTGTTTTGGTACTGCATATATTTATTATATGGTATAAACGTAATGCATGATATTAAGAATATATTGTGTAATTATTTTATGTGTTAATGCATGCAATAAACTTTCTTGGTGTAGGTATATACATCATAATATGTGTATTAATACTTTAATATATATATATACATTTAGGTGTTTAAATATTTTTTTTCTCAGTCCCATTAGCCTATGTTTTAGCTTTGGATCTAAAGAAAATTTTCCTAAAATTTCAGACCTGTAGATCAAACCTTCGAAGAGCGCAAACTGAGTCTTTTTCCCATTTGATTAACATGGGAAAAATTACTTCTAAGCGTGAATAGCTCTTTAAAAACATTTTTTTTTATTTCTCACAGCAATATTTTCTACAAAATTAAATTTCCTACAAAAAATATCCTCAGTACTCAATTCATAGATCCAGTATTTTTATTTATTTGATTATAGCATAATGCGAAAAATGACTTTTTTATTTACACGTGAATAGCTCGTTTAATTTTTTTTTATTTCTCATAGCGATGATTTGTAGAAAATTAAATTTCCTACAACAAAGATCCTGAGTGCTCAATTCAATGATCCAGTATTTTTAATGACAAGTTCGTTTAAGCATTATCATAAAAATCGGATTTTGGAAAAGGGTCTAATCAGATTACCATATGAAAAATGCACTGACGGCTATGGACATAATTTAACCTTTTAAATATTACTTATTGCCTCAAGTATCCCTACAAGTAAATTTAGATCTTTGCTTTCACTCATAAGGGAGATATGGGGGTAAAAACCCGTAACGACAAATATTTTTTTCTCAGAAACTATGACAGACATTTGAACGAATCTAACCACAAAAAATATAAACTAGATCTATATTGAGTATTTTTTCCCATATTTTTAGATTAATTTTTAGAGATGCAAAACATATTATTTAGTTTTCGAGGGTGGTCTTTAATAATAACCACTAATCAAAACTAAGTTTGAATGTAAAACTTTACATTTTTTCCTGTGAAAAATTGGTGTATGTTATTTTAATCCGACTTTCAGGTTTACCGGAAATAGATAGTTATTTTAATTTTTGATAATAAACTTAAAGTTTTTAATAGAAATTGAAATGTAATGTCATACCAAATACAAAAAACTTGCATATCAGTTTGTTATTATGTCTACTGTCTGTCTGTCGGTCAAACTAGCTGAATAGTAAAAACGGGTGGAAGGAAATAAAAGTATTTGTGTATTTACCATATACCTATTTATATTCTGTTAGTTTTTGGAGTTTTAGGTACATATTACTTAAATTTAAATAAATAAATACTTAATTAATACTGTATAAAACTATATATGAAGGCATTTTGGGTCTTTTTGTATTTAAATCGGAAGTGAATTAAATTAATTAGTTTTAATAAAATACTTAATCGTGTAGAACCAGTAATTAGTAATTTAAGTGCTAATATTGAGAAACACAGAAACAGGGATACATCAATAAGAAAACGTCAAATCTTGCAAGAGAGGTAACATATCATTCCTAATTTGGACAATCCAATTGCCAGTCCAGTCCAATTGAAAATAAAATAAAACCAAATAAATTCAATCGTACAAGTATATATGTATGTGTATCGCTATAAATGTGTGTGTGTGTGAGTGTGTTTGAGTTAGAAAACCCACTCACGCGCCCAGTACGACGGGAGTTAGTTAAAGGAATGCGGGCGTGATTCTATACTACACTGTCTATGCTTATATTTATTTCATCTTTATTCAACGACATCTATGGTAGAATGCAGACACTATCATGTCTGTAAGGTGCAGTCAGACGTAAACTATATAACAGATAAACAATAATTTTATTTTATATGAAAATACGATAACCTATAAATATCCAGTAGAATTTCATAAAATCAAAAAATGCATTGTGGAATAAAAATTTCGATAAGGTCATTGTAATTTGAGAGTTTTTTTTATTGGCCCTTCCAAGATTTAGCCAGGAATCTGTTTTTTTTTTTAAATTTCTTCATTCTTTTGTAATTTAAGCTGAAATGATAAGAATAAAGACTAAAGCATAACAAGCCTTTAATAATTAGTTATTTATTTTCAATTATCCGTAAAAATAACTGAAAATTATATGAAATAACTATTTTATTATATGAAGATACAAACAAAATAATAATTAATAATAAGTTTTTTGTTAGAAATATATAACTTACATAAAATAAGGTACTGTATTTTTTTAATAATTAAAAAATATTTTTATAGCTCTTCCTCGCAATATCAAAGCTTTGTGATCGTTTTAGAATGAGACAAAAAAATTGTTATCCGATTTAAAAATTTTAAATTGATCTTTCCGTTTCAAGTCAAGACAAATACTTTTCATTTCGTGTCTGTCTGTCTGTCCGTCTGCGTGTCTGTCCCCTGAATCCTTGTTACACGCATAACTCATGAACCACTGAACCGATATTAACGAAACTTGGTTGGATGGATAGGTTTGGCTTGAGGACGGTCCCATTTCACAATCATCAAAATTGTGACATCTCAAAATATTTATTTATATTTATTTCAAGATAACTCAAGAATGATACATGTTACGTAAAAAATGTATAGGATCTTTTTTGTAGAGCATTCAATTTCCGATAATATACGTCTACAACGTTTGTTGTAAAATATTTTCTTACAAATATTTATCCCCATTTGCTTTAAAAAATTGATATTTACTTAATGATTAACCAATGCCAGGCAATTTATCTTAACACTTTATTGGTATTTAAATTGTTCAATAATTAACTACCTTTGGTGAATTTAGCACGACGAACCACTGTGCATTTACTTGACAGATGTTTTTTACCTTTATCAATTTATTAGAAATCAGAAGTGCATTATCAAACAATGAATTGTAAGGTGCTTACTTATTTAACTAAGTTAAGAATTTATAAGAAATGTTTGCTCAAATATCGATAATTTTAATCAGTGACGGTAATAGTCACTTTATAATTTAAAAAAAAAATGGGTGAGTGTACTTATGTAGTCGTGTTAGAAGTTATACTTCTTTGGCGTGTTTGAAAAACAACTACGAATAACCTCCAACAAGTATAAGAATATAACAATATTCTGCTGTTTGTTTTAAATATAATAAAAAAATTAATTCAATTATAAAATTTAATAAAATGTAGAATTATATGTATATGAGATTATTGGATTTAAGTAAACATAATGATATTTAACGAAACTTTTATTGATTTAATATAAAAAAAGACTTGAAATGAATAATCATATATTAAAAAACACTTGTCAAACTTGTCAATTATCTTTTACTTACGAGTGAGAGTGAACTTAATTATATAAACAATAGACATAACATAGAGCATAGATCGCGCTTCTGATTCAAAAGAGACTAGTGAAAAAAGATAGAGTATGCGTTGGTCTGACCACGTTTAACACATTACACATATGCATACAGTTTTATATATTTATGGTATAAAAATCATGACATCATGCTGTTATTGTTCCATTGCATGTACCATGCGTACAGCGCTTCGTTAACGCGCATTTCATTTCCGTTGAATTACTAAAATTTCATCCTGAACGTGCCTAAAGAAGTATAACTTCAATAATTATAAATGTAGTATAATTTTGAAATTATTTTCGTCTACACTGCTTTGATTGCTAAGTTATGTCACTTCAAATCACTTGAGATATTAATTAATTAATTAATATCTGATAACTTCAAATATATAAATGTAGAAATATATGGTATATAAAGAAAGTTAATATCTCTTGAGCATTAAATATACAATATACATTATACATATTTCATAAATAACCATGCATATACTTTTAGTAATTCTGTTAAGTATTACTGTAATTTACATATCGAACATACATGGAAAAACAACTGATGTAAGTAAAAATAATGATTTATTACTATGTATGTTATGGGCCATGTGACTTACAGATTATTATTAATAGTACTTAGTCAATATGATTATAATCACAAAAATAACCACAACGCATAATGAATATTACTCATTGACTAGACTTTATGAATAAAGGCCAATTCCCTTCGGGTATATAATTTTTTTTTCATTAATTTAGACTACTTGAATATAGTTTAATCCCCGTTTTAGTTTTAAATATCCTTTGGTTCGCAGAGATTGTCCTTACCAATGTTACCATGTTAATCAAATGGGAAAAAGACTCGGTTTGCGCCGTCCACAGGTTTGATCTACGAGTCTAAAATTTTGGGACAGTTAACTTTTGATTCAAAGCTAAAACATAGGCCAATGGGACCGACAAAATAAAAATAAAAAAAAACACCCTAATATGTATATTAATCAATATATAAATACATATTATTGCATATACTTTCAATAATGATTTTAAAATGCACTTTGTTTAGGAAAAGTCACAAATATTGAGATATGCAGACATTATACCAAAATTTCGCGACGATTATGTTTACCATCCTGGTTTTGGATTTTACAAATATCACAACACTATGGCGTCTTGGTTCAATGGGAAACAAATTTGTGAAGAAGAAGACAATGCTCATTTAGCTGTTATAAATTCTCTTGATGAGCAGAATATATTGGTTCAGTTAGCCAGCAATTATCCAAGAAAAGAATTTTATCCATTTGATGAAATTTACATTGGTTTTCATGACTTAAACACTGAAGGATTATATGAAACACTAACAGGTTTGAAAAAATATAACTTAAGGGGGAAAGCTACTGTGATGGACAGAAATAATGTTTTATGCATTTTTTTAAAGCATATAATATACATATTCAAAAATATGTAAAAAAATATGTTAAAATTCCGAAAAATGTCTGAGTTGAAGTCAATTTAGTGAGACCAAGGTCACAACCGGACGCATTATCGGGTTATGACCCTTAGAAAACTTCAAACGCGTTTTTCTCAAAACGATTTTTTTCAACCTTGTCCCAGCGATTCCTCAAAGATTAATAAACGGATTAAAAAATTTGTTTTTCTAAATTTTCGTAATCGCAGTGGGAAAGTACGAGTATGTGCCTAGTCGATTTTTTTAAGGCCGCTTGAATTAAAAAAAAGGTTTTAGAAATAAAATTAAAATTAATACCGTTGCCATTTTGTAAAAAAATAATATAAAAAAAGACGACAACGCACAACCATGCCTACTTGCCTACATTCATATAGATATTGATAAAATATGTTTTTTCCGACAACCAATCCCGAAATTTCTATGGGACAATGGAGAGGAATTTAATTTTTTGGTCGTCACATCGAGGTTCATATTTTTGTAAATTTTTAATATTTTTCAATAAAAATTTACCCGATTCTAAAATAATTAGTAATATCTGTGAAAAAAATTCCCAAACACAATTTTTTGACCCGTCACAGTGGCTTTCCTCCTTAAATTTAAGACGTTCTCCAATGTGTAAATTGTATCTGCGTCTCATTGAAGGTATCTTAAAATAATTTATATGGAATATAAAACTGAACATGACCAATATATTGGATATTTGACATGTTTAATTATATTTTTCTAAAATAGATCAAGTAGACATAAATTAACCACCTATGATTGAACCAAATAAGTTTGAAAAGAGATCAACGCGAACTGCTCCTCTCAGAATTTTTGAATTTTTGCGGTTTTAAAAACTCAAACTTCATAAACATTAAAGTGTATTTTTTTCGCTTACTATTTAGGATGTCTTTATTTTTTATTCGAACTAAATAAAATCTAGAAAAACATATTTTTGATAGGGGCATTTTAAATAATTAATTTTCAAATATTTCAGGTGTGTTATTAAAAGATTCAGGATACTATTTATGGGCGACAGGGCAGCCAAATAATTATAATAACACTCAACATTGTGGTTCAATAAATTCTAGAGGATACTTAAATGACAGAGAATGTAACTATCGTTTACATTTTATTTGTGAAAAGAATATATGAATTTAATTAAGTAGTTAGTTTCTACTTATATCACGTAACTATACATATAACACTATTTTTATAAAAATGTTTATATTTTGTATTATCAGTTTCTAATTTTTCTTGTGAATTTCTTCAATCAATTTTTGTCCACTGGTCCGTGCCCATTGTAGACAGCACACGAGTATTCTGTAGTTTATGTTAATCGTGTGTAAGTGCATGTGTAACTGTTTGTGAGTACGAAGATACATTGAAGAGTGAAAGAATGCTAATGGGTCGATCATAGTAAGTTTTAACAAACAAGGAGGTCATATTAATGTTATTTATGTCAGGAGATACATTGAGGTGGGTTTAACTCGTTCTTGTGAATTTATTTTAACATAAATTACTTAATACACCGGGAGCGGGACTAAGGGCAGACAAGGACAAAAGGCCGACATGGACAAAAAGCAGAAAAGAAAAAAAGGCCGACATGGATAAAAATCAGAAAAAAAATTTATATTATTATAATATTATTAATAATATCTTAGATAGAGGGGCTAATGCAATATGTTTCCCCTCACCAAAAAATTGTATTATTTAATTTTCTGTAATAATATATATTTTTTGGGGTGGGGGCAGCATGATTCATATTAGCCCCGCACAAAAAATAATTATTGTATTAATTAATTTGCTTTAACGTTATAACTTTTTTTTCTTAAGAGGGAGCATGTGGGTCATGTCAATTGTTGTATTATTTAAATTGCTTTAACGTTATAACTAATACAACAATTAATTTTGTGAGGGGGTTATATGAATCATGCCCCCCCCCCCCGCAAAAATACTTACTTACTTTAACAAAAAATATAACGTTAAAGCAAATTAAATAATACAATATATTTTTTGTCTACCATTTGTCCTTGTCAGCCGTTTGTTCATGTCTGCCTTTTGTCCATGTCGGCCTTTCGAGATTCTGCCTTTTGTCATAGACCCTAATACAAATATAAATATATATAATTTTGGAAGGTATAGGCAGTAATAGGCACCATTTGAATTAAAAATTGTATATAATATTTAATTCAATATAAATTTTATGTACTATATACCTATACCTACTAATATAATGTAGGTATGTTTGAACAAATATGTGTTAATTTTAACAAATTGAAGGTTGACTTTAAATCCCACTCTATAAAATAATAATCCATCCATCGCTATAATCTATACACGTACATACACCAACCCGCAAACACAGTTTTGAATTATATGAGTTCATATGTTATAACTATGATAATAATATGGTAGTAGTTGAGGTTAAATTTGGGTCATTTATATTTCAGCAAAGGGTTGTTTCATACATAGAACTCTCCGGAGAATTGAGAAATGGCTATCTTATCTCATAAAAATAACAAAGTGTACGCATTTGTAATTATGTAAATAAAATTATTATTTTAGTTTTTAAACAATATGATACTTATAATTCAAAGCCTGTGTTATATTGTACTTGCCAGTTGTCAAAAAAATCGAATTATAATTATTATTTTTAATTTTAATAAAAATTCTATTATTGTAGGGAATAGAGACAAAAAAAGTGATGAATAGTGATGCATTCGGGAAGTTGGATTTTTTTAGATTTTCTCTTTATATGTTCGAATATTAATTGAAAATCCAAAATTTGGTAAAATCGGCCATGTGCGTCCCGAGAAAATTGCATAATTTTGCATTTTTGATACATTTCGAGTGTATCGTTACACTGTTTTTGAAATACCTCCGATTCTATAGGTCGTAGGTAAATAAAAATAATAATAAAATACTTATAAGCTAATAGACTATAGAACTGCATAGGTAGCATTACTTTTCAAACGCATCCTAACCTCAAAAATAAAAAAAATGTCGAAAAACTTTTTATCACTAATAATGCAATAATTAACGTAAAAATGAAAGGATTTCTACGAAAAAATGATTTTATTTTTACACCCACAATCGGCCATTTAAAAAAAATGGAAAACCTCGCTATTTAATGATAAAACGTCGCCCAAATTTGTTAAATAAATTAAAATATCGTAAATGATGTATAAACTAATCATCGATCAAGGCCACGTGCGCATAATATATATTTATACCATATTTTAATAATTTTATTATAGATGTTTTGTAGGTATTTCTAATATTGCATATTTTTATTATGATGTGAGTGTGATTCTACAGTAATTGCATTTTTTTTAGGATTTTATTCGCAGTAGTGGCCAAATATAACATTTTTTTAACGATAAGGCAATCTTATCGTCTAGTGTGCCAGAATAATTGATAATTGTAATATAAGATAAATAAAATTTAATATTTTGTATAATGATTAACTTTTAATAAATACATTTTTTTGTATTGAAAATTGTAAGCAGTCTTTCTGTACACCTTGTGTGTTTGATGAGACTTATAATAGTGCAGCTATAATTGTAAAAAGTTTTTTTTTAATTATCATTTTTGCAGCTGTTACAAGGTTACATAAGTAAACTTTTATTTACCTGAATTCTAATGAATTCAATAATAGTAATTGGTTTTCTTAATACTATTTTTACAATATCCAGTTTATATTTTTAAATACTACGTTTAGTCAAAATAAGAGGTTGAATTGAAACTTCCAAAAATCATATCAAGTCTAGTATACTAAAACGTAGTACATTGGAAATGAAATTGACACAATATTAAAAGTATCTAGTATCTTGTATCTTTATGTTTACCTAAACAATTTTTAATGAATTGAGTTTTTATGTAAGAGGTGCATTTATAGTTACAAGATGGATTAATTTATATTTTTTATTTATTTTTCATTTTTATTAATTATAATGTGTCATTTGTTGATAGCGTGATCGTTTCTTTAATAATTTGTATTTTTTAATTAGAATTTTGTTTATTTAATATGTGTATATATGTATGTTTATGTGTACGTATGTATATTTTATGAATATGTATTTCCTTTTTTTGACTTGTTTTATATATTTTATGAATAAATATTTTTCTATCTATCTATCTATAGGTACATTTGTGATTAATTAAATCAAATATACCGAATTGAAAAAATTGATTTTGTTCCTTGATATCTATTGTAGTTAAGATAATAATTATAAGAACTTATGATCTATTGCTATAACAATGTCAATTTAAAAGAGAGTTACTGTTTTTGCAGGAGATTTTAGTCAGATTCGCCCCTGGAAGCAATCAAACGAGATTACAACATATTCATGATATGATCTCTGCCACCCATATAATGTCGATTGTGGGCGCTAATACAAATCAACATTATTAAACATAATTGTAGTTGACTAAACAGATATCTGCTAATTGCGAAGTCATTCACAGTTGTTAAATATCATTGCTTTGGTGTAAAAACGTTAAAATTGTTAATTCAATTTATTTATAGAATTATTCACTGCTCTCTGATTGATAAAATTGAAAACACAATGCAATAATGAAATTATATTGAACAGTTAAAGTTAGCATAGTATAGTTTGTACGGGCTTCCGCGATTTACGCTGGTTCACAATTTGTAGAAACCCGTTAACATTTCCTAAATATTTTATTTTTAGTATATACGCCCAAAATGGGTGTGTAACTGTACTCCAGGATCGCGATGGATCGATCGATCTATACTTTAAAGAAAACCAGTCCCTACCTTTAGATCCCGACTGCAGCGTTCTCTCCAACAACGTATAGGTTTTAGGATGCGGTTTCAACGGATACCTTTGCCGTGGAGATGGCAATCGCCAATCTGTGGAGCAGGTCCTAATTTTCTCCAGATTTCCTCGCACACCGCACTTCACGGGCTATGAACCCACACACACGTGTACCCACAAAAATGTACACCAAAAATATTCACTATATATATATAGTACAACAAAACAATGTATCAATCACAATGCATGAAATCACCCTGTCTCATATATAGCACAAAAATATATCTTACGGCCTATTTAAAAAAACTTAAGGTTAAAATTAACTCTTAAAGCCGGATTCAAGAAAACACAAAAGTAGATATATATCTATTCCCTTCGTGTTATAGAACGTGAATGTTAAACATGTAGAGTCATAGAACCACCCTAACATGTTGAAACGAAAATATATCTCGTCACTAAATATAGTGGCGCCAACACACCCCTCGCCCTGAAAAACATTTCAGAACCCAGGGAGGAAAATTTAAAAATAAATTTTTCAAAACAAACAAAAAAACTAAAAAGTTTTCTAACTTACATGTACCTAACCTAATCGCAAAAAGTGAAAAATAAAAATAAATTCTGGTCACTTAGAGAAGTGACGCCGCTATTGCGTAGGCAATGGGCATAAGCGTACGACAGGACGCTTATAAATGCCGCTCTTTGTGCGGACTTCAACTACTCGTATCACACCATCGGTACCGGGAAAAACTTCCGTTATAATTCCGGTTGGCCAGTGTAACGGTGGGATATTATCCAGTTTAATAAGAACCAACGTACCGCGGGTAACCGATGGGCTAGCGAGCTTCCATTTCTGGCGAACCTGGAGTTGAGTCAAGTATTCAACATGCCAGCGTTGCCAGAAGGACTGAACTAAATGGTCCAATAAACGTTTCCTATTTAAAAGGTTTGTCGGCGGGTCAGGCAGATCAGGAGCCGGCAACGACGACAACGGAGTTAAAGTTAAAAAATGAGCAGGCGTTAAAGGTAGCGGATCGGAAGGGTCCGTACTTAGCCACGAAAGAGGCCGCGAATTTAAAATCGCCTCAATTTGAGTGAGTACAGTACTCAGCTCTTCATAGGTCAAAATTTGTTGACCAATTGTTTTAAATAAAATAGTTTTTACCGCCTTAACTTGTGACTCCCACACTCCTGAGAAATGGGGGCTTAAGGGGGGTTGAAAAACCCATTTTATCTTACGCGAAGCGAGCTCATTATCGATCGTCGTACGATACTGATCCGATGCTAATAACGTGTGTAGCTGCTCTAACTCATTCCGGGCCCCGATATAATTAGTGCCCCGATCACTGTACATAATTGAACAGGCACCTCGACGCGACAAAAATCGTTTAAATGCGGCTAGGAATAGGTCCGTAGATAAGGCGGACACAAGTTCTAAGTGTAACGCTTTCGTTACAAGACAAATAAATAAACATAAATAAGCCTTTTGGGACTGGATGCCTCGTCTGCGCCCCAATGTAATCCGGAACGGTCCGGTAAAATCCGTACCGCAGTGCAAAAAGGGTTTTGCTTCGTTTATCCTGATGGCAGGCAAGTCGGCCATTTGAGGAAAAACATTTTTCGGTTTGAAGCGAAAACAATGATTACATTGACGTAATCGAAAACGTATGGCATTGCGCGCCCCAACAATCCAATAATGTTGGCGCAAAAGTGCGACCACTAAGGACGGGCCAGTATGTAAATTTTGTCTGTGACAATTGTCAATTAGAAGTTCGACAAAATGGTCGCTCCGCGGCAAGAGTACCGGGTGCTTTTGCTCGAACTCTAGTCCAGATTTCGTGATTCGCCCGCCGACACGAATTACTCCGTCGTGTAAAAAAGGGTTTAAATGACGAATCAAATTCGAAACTGGTTTATTTTGTTGTAAAGCGAGTATGTCTGAATTAAAATAACGACGCTGTATGACTTTAATTAAATAATTTTCCGCCGATTGTAAGTCGGTGGTAGTCATACAGTTTGACAATTTTAAAATATGTGCGAATCGTAACACGTATACAGTGGAACGAATTAATCGCGTCCACGACGAACAGCGAAGTATTAATTCATATAACGAGTCAGGATGCGTTACCGCAGTGTGTACGGAAATCACTTTTGCTTCCGGTAAATCAACTTGATTAATAGTAGAGATGTTTCGAATAGGCCATGAATTAATATCTAATTTTAACCATTCAGGGCCGGTTGCCCAATTTTTCACACTCATAAATTGAGCAGGTCGCATTCCTCGAGAAAGACAATCACTAATGTTATTGACACCGTCAATATGATACCAATTATGTGGTAGAACTAAATCTTGTACCTGCGCGACTCTATTGGCTACAAAAGTTTGCCACCTATGTGGAGGGGACGAGATCCAGCTTAGCGCGACAGTAGAATCGGTTAAAGCGACTAACTTATTGATTTTAATGCGTGCGGCTAAACTTTTTTCCACAAAATTTAATAGTTTGGCAAGTAAAACTGTAGCTAGTAGTTCCAAACGCGGTATAGTTTGTATTTTCATGGGGGCGACTTTAGTTTTCGCACAAACCAAGTTCACAACCACCTGATTGTTAGGTAAAATAGATCTAGCATAAACCACAGCGCCATAAGAAGTAAGGCAGGCATCACAAAAACCTACTAACATAGTATTAGCGTCCGGTAAAATCCCTAAGTGACGAGAAAGTTTAAAATCCTGTAAAAGGGTAAATTCGTCCTGTAGATTTTTCCACTCATCCGTGATGTCATTCTCAGGAATTTCGTCCCAGTCTAAGGGGGTAGCCCACATTCTACGTATTATCAATTTAATTATTAAAGTCACGGGACTTAAAAACCCACAAGGGTCGAATAAGCGCGCGACGGTAGATAATACATTACGTTTAGTGCAATCCCGAAATTCCGTCTGTATACAAAATGTAAAAATGTCTGTATGGGGAAACCACTGTAACCCCAGGACCTTTAATCCATCAGTGTTAAAAGTAACTATTTTTGGTGACCGATCGCTTTCTGGAATATCTTGTAATAAATCAGTCGAGTTAACAGCCCACTTGGTCAATTTAAATTGTCCGCTTTCAAATAAGCGTGTTAATTGTGTATATGTATCTTTA
Source organism: Sialis fuliginosa (assembly GCA_961205875.1). Classification (NCBI taxonomy): domain Eukaryota; kingdom Metazoa; phylum Arthropoda; class Insecta; order Megaloptera; family Sialidae; genus Sialis; species Sialis fuliginosa. Next base: position 18,808,908 of record OY540812.1, read on the forward strand.
GCTTCAGTTATATCAGGTACACTACACACCAGATCATCAATATAAAAATCGCGCCGTACTATGTTGGCCGCTATTGGGTAATTATGGGCCTCATCTGTAGCTAGCTGATGTAAAGTGCGAATAGCTAAGAAGGGCGACGATTTAACACCGAAAGTGACTGTGTTTAAACTATAAACCGCAACCGGGTCGTTAGTTGAAAAACGCCATAACACTTGTTGAAAGCGTTGATGATCTGGGTGTATTCCTATACGTAAATACATTTGACGAATATCCGCCGTAAACGCGATCGGAAACATTCGAAAATTGATAAAAATATTACACACGTCAGTTTGAAGTTTCTGACCGGTATGTAAGAGACAATTTAAAGATACTTGTGTAGTTGATTTGCACGAAGCATTAAATACACACCGTAATGGTGTTGTGAAACTGTCTGGTTTAAAAACAGCGTGATGCGGTATAAAATAATTCGGAGTAATTATTTTACTGGGTGAAACCAACGACATATAACCTAAGGCCAGATATTCCTTGAAAATTGCGTCATATTTATTTTTGAATTCAGGAGCCTTTTGAAATCTCCTTTCCAAGGATGTGAGACACTTTAAGGCTGTAGCATATGAATCCCCTAGAATAGTGGGATCTGCTTTGAAAGGTAGAGAGACTACATATCGTCCCGATTGTTCCCGATAAGTAGAGGCAGCGTATAGTTTCTCACACTCCACATCGTCGGGATGGGGGAACCGCTCGAGGGGGAAATCTTCATCCTCCCAAAATTTTTCTACCAAATTATTTAAAGACGGTTCGACCTGTATACTGTAAGAATTAACCGAATTGTCAAACGAATTTTTACTTGGGACTGTGCCCGAAACTACAAACCCAAATTTAGTTTTGTACGCAATTGGAGAATTCGGTTCTCCTGTGACAGTACCTGACTCTAATAATAAAGAAAACAATTGGGCCCCTAAGATGCCATCAATAGGCGCGGGCTTGTCAAATTTATCGTCAGCTAATGGAATAGTAGATAAATGTTTGATGTATTCTGGATTAATTCTATAACTTGGCATTTTATCAGTAATTTTTTCAACTAACAAAGCCTCAATTTTGTAGCTAATATTATCGTCAAAACGTGACGAAATAACAGCCTCTGCTTTTCCGGCAACCGAACTACCACGCGTACCAACGCCTGTTATGGTATAGTTGCACGGAGAGATTTTTAATTTTAATCGTTTAGCGCATTTCGTGGTAAGAAAATGTGCCTGTGAACATGAATCTAATAAAAATCTAGCCCTATGTCGTACACCGAACAGATCAACAATGTTGACCACCACAGTCGAGAGTACAACGGTTAAATCGGACGTCGGGGCCATAGTTGTCGAGCAGAAGGCCGACGGGCCAGGCGTCGCGACGCCATCAGACGATGTGCTAGGTTGTGAGTCATCACTAGTTACTTTTTCCGACGCATTATCAAAATGTAAAAGCGTATGGTGTTTTGACTTACAATTTTTACACGTATTTTTACGCTTACACGCATATGCTTTATGCGGGCCAAAACAATTTATACAATGATTTTTAGATTTAATCAGTTGATATTTTTCCCGAGGTGACTTTGATAAAAATGTTTTACAATTTATTAGTAAATGGTTGGAAGCACAAATTAAACATTTACTGTTATTTGAATTTTCAACAAAAAATAATTGTTTGGATTTTGAGCTAACTCCGGTCGATTTATTATTGACTGGGGATAGCGTATAAATCTGTGCCTGGTCCTTAACAAAGGTCAAAACTTCCTCATACGTGAAAATATTACTTGTACGTCTGTGGTTCTCAAACAATGACCGCGTCTCAGAATCTAATTTTGTCCAAATTAAGTAGGCTTTAATAAAATCGAATGAATCAATATTTAATTTATCCAGTGCTTTAAATGCACTGTCACACTTTTCAATAATATTGTTAAGACCATTCGAAGACGCGATTTGTAATGGTTTAAAATCCAGGATCTGATCCAAATAACTAGTTGCTAAAATACGCGGATTTTGGTATTTTTCCACGAGGGCCTGCCATATAATGGGGTAATTTGCACCAATGGGTGCCAAACCCGTGCAGACACCGGCCGCCTTCCCACTTAATTGTCCCATTAAATAATTGATTTTATCAATATCATTTAAATGGTCATTATTATGAATAAGACTTTGAAATAGTTCAAAGAATGTAGGCCATTCTTTAGCATTACCCGTAAATGTAGGTAAAGTTAGTTTTGGCAAACGCGGAGCACATGACCGCGATTCGCTTGGTTCAGTCGGTAGTAGATTCGAGTGCGTAGTCACAGCTGGAGGTGTAACGCGCGGATCTTTAGCTGCTAACCGAATTTGACAATACAAATCATCAAAAGCCTCAAGAGGTTCCAAATTTGGAATGTACTCTTTATCTAGTTTTAAGTTAATTGCATTAGTATCATGAACCGCTTGCTCAAATTGAGCTTTAGTCTGCTCTAATCCCTCCAGTTTAAAGGTGAAATACTTTAATGAAGTTGCTTGATCTAATTTCAAAGAATTATCATATATTCTCTGTATTCGTGCAAAATACAGTTGTTGCCTTGACTCAAGGACTTTTAATTGGTTTTCTAAAGTCTCAGTTGCAGTCATGATAACCGTGGAAAATAAAGTTACAAGCGCAGATAATGCAAAAGAATCTAACCTTAACAGGTCCACAACTAAATAGCCAAACTACAATCGATAAGATCAAAACCAAAAAATTTAAATATTAAAAACCACCGATGAGGTTCAAAACCAAAGAATTTTAAATACTACTGTAAAAACTATAATTATCCCAAAGAACTAAACTAGAAAGTAATAGTCCCAAAAAACTGCAAAATACAAAAAATAGTATTTTGTTCACCCCTGTTAATTTTAACAAAAAATCAAATGTATTTATTTTTCCGAAAAAATAACTTTTTGACGACCACTGATCATCTACTATGTTCTACGATTATAAAATCTCACAGTTATTTAAAGAAATAACTAAACTGTTTACTACTGCTGAACAATTCAAAATATGCAAATTAATAATTAATTGGTAACGTTTAAAAAAAACAAATGTCGGAAATCCGTACATTCAAAAAATACACAATTATATATATAATAATACATATGCAGTAAGTGTTTACAAATATTCGTTTTAAATTTAACATATACAATCGTTCCATACAAACCAGTGCATAGCACACTGGGAAACCGAAAATAATTTTACAAATTTAAAAACGACAGTTTCGCTCGGGTAAATTTTACAAAAAAAATATGCACCTATTTGTACAACCCTAAATGGAATTAATTAACGCAGTGTATTTTTTAATTTCGAAAAAACAATAATGTTTCACTTAATTAGATTTGTAATAACTATAGTAATTAAATACATACTAATTAATTTTTTAATGACATGATAACAAGCGATATTATCAGTACAAGCTAAGACAAACAAATATTTCCCAAGAACTATTAAAATATTCCTTTTGTCTCTATAGTTTTAGGATGGCCACTATATGTAAATAAATATATATTCTCTTAACCAATGGGTCCCAAAAACTTTTAAATACAATTGTATTATACAGCGACAAGAATGATTTCAAACACATAACCTTGCATGACAGCTGATACATCTGTACCATAGAAAACATAAATATTTGACAGTTGTGTGTGTCCATAGAATACAAGCAAATCACAGTGCGCAACAAAATCATATAGATCGATCGACCAATCAGAACGCTGTATTACTTTCTGACGTAGACAAGGATAATAACGAAATACAAATTTTAACATGTATAAAACCACGTTTTTATTGAATTTACAAAATCGAATATTATACCAAAAAATCAATGCCATCCAGCTCCAAAAGACCATAAAAAGTGGTCAAAGCGCCCTTAAATGATATCTGGGCTCGAAAGGACCATAAAAATGTACGGGCTTCCGCGATTTACGCTGGTTCACAATTTGTAGAAACCCGTTAACATTTCCTAAATATTTTATTTTTAGTATATACGCCCAAAATGGGTGTGTAACTGTACTCCAGGATCGCGATGGATCGATCGATCTATACTTTAAAGAAAACCAGTCCCTACCTTTAGATCCCGACTGCAGCGTTCTCTCCAACAACGTATAGGTTTTAGGATGCGGTTTCAACGGATACCTTTGCCGTGGAGATGGCAATCGCCAATCTGTGGAGCAGGTCCTAATTTTCTCCAGATTTCCTCGCACACCGCACTTCACGGGCTATGAACCCACACACACGTGTACCCACAAAAATGTACACCAAAAATATTCACTATATATATATAGTACAACAAAACAATGTATCAATCACAATGCATGAAATCACCCTGTCTCATATATAGCACAAAAATATATCTTACGGCCTATTTAAAAAAACTTAAGGTTAAAATTAACTCTTAAAGCCGGATTCAAGAAAACACAAAAGTAGATATATATCTATTCCCTTCGTGTTATAGAACGTGAATGTTAAACATGTAGAGTCATAGAACCACCCTAACATGTTCAAACGAAAATATATCTCGTCACTAAATATAGTGGCGCCAACATAGTTTTTTAAAACATAGATATTTTTATTAACCCATTAGTGCATAATATACCTTATAAGGGACGTCTAGATTTATTTATTTTATAATGTCAAGTTGTGAAATCGTTTTATAAAATCAAAAAAATTAAATATTAAAAAATAATCAGTAAATTAACATTAAAATTTTGATCGTTACATGCCTTTTCTTGTTGAATAATGAGTATTAATGAATTAAGGAGTTATATCACCTTGACGCTCGGAAAAAGTAGCATAAACAGAAAAAAAATCTGATGCAACTTTCAAATATTATTTTTCTTAATTATTATCATTCCATATAGATTAATATTTACATTAATTTTTTTTTTTAATGACGGAGATATAAGATTTTCTGCGGAACGCCTTTACCGGGATGCTCGGCGATGGTTGGGATTGTAACATCGTCAGAATACTTCTAAAATAAAAAACTACAAAAATATTTTCTTGTAAACAAACGTTATAGCTATTGATTAGCATAGGGCATTTTATTTTTTATTTTTTTTTGGAAATGACAGTTGTTTGAAAAAAATGTCGATTTTTGTTAAGTTAAAAAACTAAATAAAAATGAAATCAAAATTATAAAGAAGATGTATACATTTTATTAAAATAGTTTAATTAGTTATCGAGCTGTAAACCCCACCAGTTCGAAAAAAGTAGTTTCGAGAAAATCGAAAAAAAAAATACCGCGCCAGCGTCTTATAATCAAAAATGTTTGTATATTATCATTAATCTGTGATTCCTGGTCCATACACAGATGCAGTGATGTCTTCTGATTCTTTTTGAGATGCTATTTTGAGTTTTCTTGCTTATTTTGTGTCTTTTACACAGGTAAAAAAATGATTTGAGCCAAGAAATCATTGTTTTATATATAACGAAAACAATATTTTCTTAATACATATAAGTAATATACTCTTAATCCAACTGTAATATTGTTTTGTCCAACAATAATATAGTTGGAGTAAGAGTATATTACTGATATTAAGAAAATATTGTTTTCGTTATATATAAGACAATTATTTCTTGGCCCAAGTTATCGTTTCTACCAGTATATATTAGATATTGATACTATCTGGCCACTACCTGTGATGCGAGTCTATTCTCCACCGCGTTCACTTCAAATTATTATAACACAGGTAATATTTGGAATATTGGCTAAGGTTAAACTCTTAAAATATTTTAAAAAGTATAATTAATAAATCTAAGCTATAAAAATTCAATTGTTTGAAAATATCAAGGTGTTGTTAAGGGAATAAATAATGGCATAAAACATGCTAATTTTATAAGAAACCTATTTTCAGGTCATTAAAAACATATCGATTTTTACAAATTAACAATTCACTCTCCATGCAATATAAAAAGTACATATTTACAGTAATAAATATCGACTTATATCAATACAATATAGTAAAAAAAAACATACTTTTGTATCGGTATAAATAAAAAGTTCTTGCCTTTTAATATTATAATTTGTATAATATAAACTTAAATACAGCCCATAAAAATTTACATTTTCATGCAATATCCTGTATATACAATATACATATATATAAAATATATACATATATGTAAGTAAACACACAATATTACTCTGTAACAGTTTTTATTAAGTTTACTTTTTACATGAAGTTAGTTTTAATGCGTGTGGAAATAAAAGAAATGAAGCAATATGTATTAATTAATTCCGCCAATAACAATTTTCCGGTATTTTATGTTTCATTAGTTAATTGGCCGACGCCAGTGGTCTATATATATACATACATATGTGTGCTTGTGTATGTGTATGTAAGGAAGCTGGTGTTAATTCCTTGATAGAATTTAGTATAAACAAGATTACATTTGGCATGTTTTCCTAATTTTACTTACGCTTGCATTTGAAGTGCTGCCATTATTGAACAACTTGGTATTATTTTTTGTTTCAATCTCTTTATAGCCATTGTTCTAGAAAACTGAAAATTAAGTATTATTTAATGATTGCTCTTTATCCCATAATAATATTATATTAATATTTGACGAATTTAGGTAGGCTTTGTTTATGTAATTATTTTTTTATTGTTTTGTAGTATTAATTTTTATATGTACTTTATATTCTTTTTAGAATTTTTTTCTGCGTTTGCTCCTACTTAAGCCCTAGAATAGGCTTATGATATTTTTTTACTAGCATTCATTAATTAATATACAGACAATTAAAAATTAGACTATACGATAATTAAATTAATTTACAATTAATATTTTCCAATAAAAAAATAACAAAAAAATAAAGGTAGTTGTGAATTTATTTGAATAATGTTAATAAACCGATAATATACAAATAATTATTATAAATCAGGCATATACATTTATACATAAGTTACTGGTACCAGTCTTGAACGTGTTAAGAGCAAAGTATATTGTTTTTTTGAGATTGGTGGGCTACTTTTTTGTAATTTTCATGAACTCATGTTAATAATAAAATAACTAACTCTATTAATGCAGTTTAATTACCAAAATCCACAAATATAGTTTGTTTTTGAAATTATAGCCTTTTATTTTGTATATGTTTTTCTCCAGTGATTACAAAATGATAAGTACTACTACATAAACGCTATAAAATAAAGAGTCGTAGAATTTAAAACAGTGTAAATCATTTACATAAGTAATTACACTTTTTTTGATAGTCTACCGAACTACGATAATTATTTTTTTACTGTTTTTAAACAAAATCGTCAATTATCATTAAATCATGCTGTTAGACAGCTAAATGTATACATTTTTTTTTTTTTTTGGCATTTTTTTTCATATACAGCCAGTTAATTACATCACTATACCACTACCAGACATGGATGACTGGGATGATCGGGAAGTGCCCTGGGGCAATCAGGGCAGGTAACAATCACGAAGCCCATTTCATCCACGGGTAACGTCCTAGGAACAGACAATAGGTTCTTATTTCTATCTTAGCCTATACAGTCGTTGTCGAATTGCTCTCATACAGCTCCGTATGCTTCTGATTCTACAGCTGCCACGGAGGTGCACTAACGCTATTCTCAACGACTGTATTACAAAATTATCCTAACTGGCTGTTACAATTGTATTTTTGACTTAATTATAAAATTATAAATTATTTTATATATATCTATATCTATTGTGCTCAACAGAGAGATTATGTTGAACGGTGGGAGTAGTTTTTTTGCGATTAACTCTTTCCATAGTTGGGATCGTTCTTTATTATAGTTTTTGCATGCAAATAATAGATGATTCAAATCACCTTCTGTATTGATATCAGATGGGCATGTGGGATTGGGTTGTTTGCCTATTTTATATGTATACATATTAATATCCAGTAATGGCAGTAATCAAATATCAACAAATATTTTTAAATTCGTACATTTGATTCAAAAATGTTCAAAACTGGGGTATTGTTTAAGACTGGTGCCAGCAGCTTAATAAAAATAAAAATTAATATTTTCTTATAAGAATGTATAAAGATGAAAATGATAATCAATTTTAAGTGTGATGATAATGTAATAGTTAAACCAACAATTTAAATTGAATAAAAAGGTCAGGAACGTAATAAGAAAAAATACAGTTGATATCTTCAAATAAAATATATAAAAAAAGGTTTATGTAAATTTCGAAATATACCGAAGCCGCAAAGAACTTTTTTTTAGCTGCTTATAGTTTTGTAAGGAACCCTTTGTTGATAGTTTAATGCAAATCGGTTCAGTATTTTCTAGCGATAAAAAACAAACTCACAAACTTTTCATTATTAGTTTAGATTGATAAATGCATATTTCGTTCTGTAAAGAATATTTATATTCTAATTGAAAGTTGTTGTTGAAGTAGGAATTAAAATAATATATTATATACCTACATATAAAATTTCATACATGTATGAACAGTAATGAACATGTTATATAATACTATCTAATTTTTCAAGAGTAAATAATTTTGACACCGAATTCAATTTAAATTTGGGGTTCGTTACACCTAGCGTTAATGCATTTAACCCTAACTGGTAAAATAGGGGTCATTTTGATCCGATTAATTTTATTTTACGCATGGGCGGTATTGGCCTTCCCGGTTCCAGCTTTTACTTCTCATTGACAGTATCCATTAGGAGCATCAGAGTTGTATGTAAAATATTTAAGCCTATTTTTTAAATCCATATTCGACGAAATACCTTTATGATGGCATCCACAGATGTTTTTATTGGTTTTGTTAAAATGTTATCGATGTTCATGTATGCATTAGACCAGTGTTTCTCAATCATCGGGCAACGAAATAATTTTACTCGATTGCATAAAATGTTGAAAATGAATAAAATATTATTTTATTTTATTGCGATTTTTTGCCGCAGCTTAGATTGGGTTACAATATTTTTTATTATTAGATGAATCTAAAGATTGTGATTAGTATTAAATCTACATAATTGTATATTCTACATGTATACAGGTTGTAAATTTTAAGTTGAAATATTTTGTATGTATTTTAGAAAAAATTTGGTTAGTAAAAGTTGTATGGCTTAGAGGGGTAAACAAAATGGTATAGTTTATTTTTGATTTAGTGGACGACGTCAAGACCAATTAAATATTCAGGCAATAAAAATAATCAACTTTAATCCGAAACATTTTTATTATACTTTATTTTTTTCCAGATTTTCTTTCAAAGTTTTGTTTACTTTTATTCATAGAATACGAAGGTGTAATAATAAATATGGTGAACCTTAACTGACCTTGAAGTCATTAATCAAAAAATACAGTACTTTTACCAAAGCTAACAAAACTTTTACCAATTATTTTCTAATTGCATAACTCTCGAAATATTTCGTTATACAGATAGTTAAAATTTCAAAATATCTCTTTTACTTACTAAACTTAGAGACCACTGTTCTTAAGAATATGTATTTAAATAACATCGATATTGTAAATAAAACCAATAAAATAAATCATATATTCTTTGAATTTAGAAAATTAAATTCCTTATACAGTAAATAAACTTGAATATTTCTTTCATACAGTTCGTTTGAATGACCAATATTAATCTGACTTTTAAATTGAAAATTTTACCATATCCATATCTATAAAAGTTGAATCTTAACGTGATGTATATTCTAATGCTGACCCAGATTTGTTGAAGTACGTGAGTGTGTGGTTACTATTCTATAGCCTCTTAGATATTCAGGAAGGATTCTGTAATCATAGAAAAAGGAAAAACATAAACATTGCATATTGCAATATGTTGTAACTTATAGGCTCTAGCAAAATATATAAACAACTTTATTTATTTTGATATAATTTAACATATTTCATTATGCGAATAAAGCGAAGGAAAAGTTTTTATTTAACTTTATTATAAGTAGGTTGTACTTATATTATACATATAAAAGTTTTGGTGAATGCAAGCTTAAAATAAATGCTTTAAACGTGAGTGAACAAAAATAATCTTTTACATAATAAGTACTACCAATTGCTTTAATTTCTAGCATAATGTTATACTTGTGACAGAAGTCCACTAACTAATTTTTTTTAAATAACCTTCTTTTTGATTACATAAAGTAAAATTTTTATTGGTTTTATTCAAGTAATTTTTTTTAATTAATTGTGTATATGTTTACATATATTTTTACCAAAAAAGTATGACATATTATATATATAATTGCCAAATATACAGTTCTATAAAACGATAATAAATGAAGATATTCAATTAAATGATAATTATATATTTCTATATCCATACATATTTTCGACGTCTTTTAAGTAATGATTTAGAGCAACTATTAGATCTTCATATCAGCTATAACCGAAAATGTATTGTATAATTGCACACTATATGTTCGTTTGGTGTTTCGTTAGATTTATCTTTTTTTGGACCCGATTTATGAAAATATGTGTTTATGGTCTGATTTTAAAACAGATTATTTTTGGGCAGAACAACGTTTGTCGGGTAAGCTAAAACAACAATTACAACCCTCCATACGTGACATAGGGTTAAATATTAATTCCCGTGAGAAGTCGGAACAGGTCCGCTAGTTATTATATTATTATATTTTTTACATTTTTATTCGATACATAATAAATAATATAAAAAATATACTTCACTTACTTATTTGTTAATAACCTATTTATATGTTTTATCCAGAGTTTACAAATACACCGTATTCATACAAAAAAATAAGATATTCTATATATTATGTATTTCTCTAAAGAAATTCTTGCCATCAATACTATTTGAAATTTAAATCAGTTCCAAAAAAACATCAAAACTAATCAGTAAACATGAAATATTATTTCTCAGTATTTATCATAAAACATATTTTAATTCATGCAACATCTAAACCGAAAACTTCAAAAAGTATCAATTTAACATAATAAAAAGTACAGTAATATCATATTTTTACCACCTGCGTTGTAACAAAATGATAACTCATCTATACCACACACACAATCTTAACATTTCATATATATCAAAGGAAAGAAAAAAGAGCTCGCAAACATCGATCCATCTACTTAAATTCAAACGTTCAAATGATATCGACACGAATTTTTTCTATCCAATTTTTCAGAGTCTCGTTGGCTGTTTTTCCTAGTTAAATTTTGATGAGGCTATGTAAGCAAACGGACGGTACGGTCAATTGCACCCGGTCTCTCAGAGTCGGTGTATATCCTTTCAGAGTTACTCAAGGTCCTTTTGCTTCCTTGTTATTCCACACTCGACTGTCCTAGTTATTGACGAAAAAGAGGTGAATTTTTAAGAAACACTGATAGATTTATGCGAACCGCAACTCGAATGCACATTTTCAGTTATCCACATTCATCTTCGGCCACGTCTTAGAACTTGTGTAAATAAATAAAAGTCAGCTTGATGCGGTAACTTTTTATCTGACTGAGAGGAAAATTTGTTTTCCATTGAATAACGATATGAAATACGGATAATTTAACAGATTAAAGATAAGCATTACTTAATAAATGTTAATAATATAATTTTTACTTTTATATACCCATGTATATGAAATATAATTAGTATAGTTTTTTCCAAATCCGGGTTTTTGATGAAATTATCCATTTTGACCTTCCCTAAATCCATTTGAACTATTATCGCCATGATGTCTGTGTGACTCTCTGTCGGTCTGTAAGCGCTCAAATACGACAAATCGTAGAAGAGTGTAGTTTTATATTTAAAATTAATTTTTGTCTGAGATGAAAACCTTTTATTTTTGAAAACGATCTTTCAACCGGATATGGATGTTTACTGACATTACTTTGGAAATTATGAGATAATCTTTGTTTGTAAATACTACTCTTAACTCTTTTGTTACTACCGGGCGTTATAACGCCCTAAAAAATGCTTTATATTTAAGTGAAATTTTTAATTAGTTTTGATTTTTATAACATGGATTATTATATAACAATCGACACAGTAACTATCAAAATGAGTTTGTGAACACATATAGTTACCACAAAAAAATAGCTTTGAGGTGCATTTGGGGTTCAAAATTTATTGGTGTGATTACTTTTCATCATGTCCTCGAAATAATACATTTCTATACTGTTACTATTTGCTAATATATATTTTTTGTTATTTTTCCTTGAGAATATTAGATAACCTATTAAATCAAGAAATAAAATTTTTGTATTTTGATATTTATCGTTCGAAAAATTATCGTTATATTACGTGGGCGTTGTAACGCCCGGTAGTAATGTACCTAGGGGTCATCCATAAAATTCGTCACGCAAATTTAAATCATTTTTGACCCCTCTGTCCATTTAAGTTTCGCTGCATCATATTTTTTCAGCCCCTTACCTAATTATACGTCACAAAACCTACCCCCCCCCCAATAAAGTCTATAGTTTAAAAAAAAAGGAATAAAATTGATGTGGGTATTTCAAACGTCACGTTAGTTCGGCCCCCTTCCCCTCCTCGTCACATATTATCAAGCTAAGCAATTGCCCCTCTCCTCCCCCTTTTTTACGTACATATTTTTTGGACGACCCCTTATCTGCACCCAAAAACACATGTTTTAACATACTATACTCCAACAAATTTTTTTTTATTAATTACTATTTTGTTCAACTAATTTCTTTCTTCCAAATACTAACTGAAAAAACTAAATTTTCAATAAAAACAACTTTTTCTGTGTGTTTTAATCAACTTGAAATGAATATAAATGACTTAAACCGATCTCTATGGCCGTAGTGGATACAACTACCGGGCGTTATAACATCCCTCATTTTCCAGCTTTTCTAGATAACATATATTTTTTTTATTATTTTTCCTGGCAAACTACATGCGTAAGGATACACATACCAAAAAATTATAATAATCGGAGATAAAAAATAGTTTCAGTAACAAGGGGGTTAAGGAGTTTTTTCAAGACTCTGTAGGTCAGAGGGTGTTGAAGATAGACCCCCTTTTTCATTACAATTTTTTACTCACAATGACCCAGGGAATCACCTCTTAAAATATCAATATCTCAAACCGAACCATCCTGTATATTAATTGGAAACATTTGAAAAAATATGCATGTATCAATTACAAAATCATTACTGCAAAAAATTAATATTATTGTTCCTACAATTAAAAACTGTTTTCATTTAACCCTTTCAAGAACTGTCAATAACACAAACAAATTAAAAAGTCTATACGCTTTATCAAATATTTTTCTTCTCCACGTTATTGATGTTAACTGTTTGAATGTTTTTGATACTTCCCCTTCCTTCATTTGAAAATTTAATTATAAAGGTATGCACAGAGTGCGTTGTCGACCTTTGATGTCGAGTGCCGTTAGCTAAAAAATATGTAATGTAGAAACAAAGGGTTAAATAAATGAAATATATGCGAATAGGTTTATGCCTGCTGAAATATGCATCAAAGCAATGTGGGGAAAGATCAATTTATTTTTTTATTTTTAATTAATATTAATTTTTAACTGTTACATATAAGTTCGTCATAGTTTATAACATCACGTTTGTACAGAAACGAAGATATTGTAAAAGCTCTCAATTTTTCACCAGTGTCGACTATTTGAGACACCTCAGAATGTATTCAATTATTTTTATAAAGATGTATAAGTGGATTTGAATTTGTGTATGTATGTATGTATTAATTTTTCACGATATTTTGAAAATGGTTCAACGGATTTAGACATATTTTTAATTCGTTTTGCTCAATTTATAACATAAAATACGATTTTTATGTTTGATTTAAGACAAAATTATTAATGAAATTATTTCATTTTTAAATCATATTAGCTATAAAATTATTCTAAATTCTATGACTGATAGACCACTAGCCTTTAATTTTTTTAACATCTCAGGTTTTTATGAACTATAAACCATTGAAAAATATTTTAAAATTTTTCAAATTTAATCTTAAAACACTTCTTTCAAAGAGAAATAAAAAATAAGCAAGCTTATTGTTAGCCAACACACTTTACAACAATCACCCCTTGAAACTAAAATTTCCTGTACAAACCTATACTAGCTTGAAACTATAAAGCTCCCTAGCCCCAGAGCTCAGTGATTGCCATTCCGGACTAGACAGAGTTAACTTAATTCCGGAAAAGCTCTCGTAGCGCTAAACGGTAATGGTTGCCCAGCAATGGCTATAAGTAGCTGATGTACAAGATGGGATCTATGCAGTTCAGTGGCGTATCAACATGTAAGTATTGTTAATCGATTTTATTGAACAAAAACATATAAAAATATAGCTCGCTGACAATTAGGTCAATTAAAATCTTTTTTATATATATAAGTCCAGGTTTTTTTTAATTTTAATTTCAGTTTGAATTTATATCAATGATCCATTATATTAATTACTCTTAATATTAATTAAGAGTAATGAAACCACGTAGTCATATTTGAAAAAAAAATGTAGAATTACGCAAATTAATCTCGAATTGATATGTAATGAAGGGAGGTACTTATTGTTCAATACACGTCAAAATCTAAAGTTCTACTCTCAATTATCCTAAGAATTTATGAAAATCTAGTTGTTGTAAGTTATTTTTGCGGAGCAGGCAGACAAATTTACGTCGAACACAGGACGCAGTATATATTTTTCCCACTTGCACTAATGTATTTGTAGTGTTATTTTTCAGTGGCGCAAGCGCACAACGCCAGCGCTGTTACTATATACGCATTAGTTACATATTTTTCAGATTTCTTATTGTTTTTAATAATGGTATGTTTGAAATGTGTCATTCTTGTTTAAATAATTAAATAAATGTACACTTTACAATCTCCTAAATTTTCAAAAAAAATCGTACTCTTTTTTTAATTGATTTTTATCTTTTGTCTATATTTTAACATTCTATTTTCATCAACTGCCGTTTAACGCCATGCATTACTTGTATGAAATTTCAACTTATTCCTACTGGTTTGACGTAACTACCCAATTAACCTCCTTAATAAAACAAAATAAAAAATGCATTATTCAACCTATTGAAGTTTACACGCACAGTTAGGGTCGATCCAGACTATCGAACTGCTCTACGTCCGTTCTCGCTCCAGTCAAATATTTAGTATAGTGTGGATCGGCCCTTAGGTCGATCCAGACTATCGTGCCAGTCTCGGTCCGATCTCACTCCAATCAAAATTTAAATATACAGTAAACAATGAAATCATTCACACTATAGGTATCGTGCCGATCTCGATCCAATAACGCTTCGATACAGTATTTACTAGAGTAAATATTTGACAGGTATCGAGACCGGACCTGGACCGGCACGATAGTGTGGATCGACCTTTACTGTTTGCACAGTTATCCGATGAACCCAAAAATTCGTCTCAAACAAATTTTATTTTTCCCTCTCCGTTCTTAAAAATAATTTATATTTAAAATATAAAAAACTCATATCCGACATCCCTTATATTTAATTTTATCTAGCTGTTGAATAGATACATTTTTGTAGTCAATTTAATTTTTAGAATAATGACATTTTGTCCAGCTACATAGCTAATTATATGGGACCACTGTGCGCTTGTGTAGATATCAAAAATGTAGAGGATGGGAGAGTAAATAATAAATAAACATTGGCATACAATTACTTCTCTACAAACGTTTAAGAGTAAATATTATAAGACTAAAAAAAAAAAATTTATTTTTCCTTTGTAAATTATAAATCGCCGCCAATTAAAAATACATATAAATACATGCACATTTTATTTATAATTTAAGGTCATTATTCAAGTCTCAGGGATTTACTTACATCATGCATACATATCAGGCGTAAAGAAAACAACTGAAGCGCTACCGTATGTTGCGGGAAAGCATAAATTACCTATGAGTGTTTTAATTACAAACAACCCCACACGGGCCGCAAGCGACGCCACTGGCATACCTCCGTGTTTGAGCCGCTTTCCGTATGTGTACGTTATATAGTAACTAATGAATGAATTATGTTTAAACCTAATAATACAATTTATAGAGGTTAATGCTATTATATTTTCTTTTGGGATACAAATCTCTGTGCGGTTTTTGTTTTATTTTGTTTTTCATTCCCTTGTTCTCTATGACCTGTTTTCTAGTTATTTATTTATTTGTTTTTTATTGAATACTTTGAATATTACGTTATTGTTATTATTTACTATTAACAATTACTTATAATTATATGTATAATCAGCATGTTTTTAGGTTAGGTTAGGTTAAAACTTATAAATATTCATTATTTACATACGTACCTATATCATTTTTTAATCTTTATCTCCTATTTTAAGTATATAGACACTGTAAATTAAATAAACCTAGTTACATTTGTATTTAACATTTTAAAATATTTTTTTTTGAGCTTTATTTGATTATAGTTATCTGGCTTATAAAATAAACTAATCAAAGTAGGTAGGTATTATTATTTTTAATTATTAACCTTAATCCAGCAATACAAATACATACATATATAGGTACAAATTCATTAATTTGGAAAAAAAAATTGTTTTAAATTATATTTTCTCTAAAACAATAAAAAATTATTTAAATATACCTACCTACACTATTATTTATATATAATTTCAGTTTTTAAAGAAAAATAAGCATAATTAAGATATATTTTGCTTTGCCAAGTAATTTTAAAAAAAAATTTTTTTAATATGTTATCAATTCTTTTATATCATAAAAGCGCTGTTATTGTTTTATCACTAGTTAATAGAATTAGCCACTTGATGTGCTTAATTTATAAAAGACGGAAACAAACAGCCGAAATACATGTATATTTTACCGGTTTTCAGTATCGTGTCAACGATCGTTATAAAAAATTCACGTCGAACTCATATTTTGAAACTATTGTTTACAAAGAAAGGTAGATTTCGCTGGGATTAAGATTTAACAATCTGCTAAACTGCCACAGCCATCCTCTATAAATTTTAATAACATTATTTTGGTTTTTACCAGTATTTGTGGTGAATTTATAAAATGTTTCTCGCACTTTAAATTTAATATTATATTCTCGTTTAAATATACTGTATGCAGTTATTTATCAAGTATTATTATTAATAGTGTCAATAAAATAAGAAAACATGAAAACTTGTGCATTACTCATTTTTTTATCTGTGATTTTTGACGTCAAAAGAAAAATACTACCTTGATCAAAAAGTTTCCGGAATTTATTCAGGAAATTAAAAATACAAGATTATATATCAAAATCGATATTGTCCCCTTCAAAGTACTCCCCATCGACTGCACTGCAACGCACTTATGCCAGCACTTGATCCAATCCTCGAAACATTTTTTATATTCGGTTTGCGGTATGGCCATCAGAGCCATCTTCGATTTTTCCATGATCTCATCTCGGGTGCTGAAACGCGTTCCGCGGAGCGGTTTCTTGAGTCGACTGAATAGGAAAAAGTCGCAGGGAGCCAAATCAGGTGAATTCGGTGGTTGTTGAATGGTATTCGATTCGTTTTTACCCAAATGTTCACGGATAATGATGGCATTGTGCGACGGTGCGTTATCGTGGTGCAAGATCCACGAGTTGTTTGCCCACAAATCCGGTCTTTTTTTGGCGAATTGCTTCACGCAAACGCCTCATAACGCCCAAATAATACTCCTTGTTGACGGTCTGGTCTTGTGGAAGGAATTCATGATACACAACACCCTTGTAATCCATGAAAACTGTGAGCATCGCCTTCTTTTTCGACTGAAAACGACGTGGTTCGTGCCACTGATAAACGACTGTTTTCTTCAGAGTATCGTTGCCGAAACACTTTTCTAACATTTGCAATGTCGTCGCACCATCGAAACCGTTTTTAACGTAAAATTTAATACAAACTCGTTGTTGCAAATTCAATTCCATTTTTAAAATTGTACAAAATCGAAACATGCACAATCGCAGATGTACTCAATACGGCGTCACTTTCACAAATATTAAGCTTTCAAGCTGAAAATTTCATAGAATGTCAATGACAGATGTGGCAAGCTAAAAAAAAGAGAACTCAAATCGGGTGACTGAGAGCGCCACACGGTGGTGATTCCGGGAACTTTTTGATCAAGGTAGTAATAGATATTTTTCTAGAAAAAAACGTTATAGTAAATCCAAAAACAACATTTCTCGACGAGGGATCGTTACGAAATCATCCATTTTACAAAAATTATTGCAATCTTACGATATTTAGAAAAATAATAAGATGGGGTAAAATTGAAAACAGGAATACGAAACAAAATTGTTAGTTTATAGGATAAATATTTATTATCTATTATATTTATATCATTTTTTAACTGTGACCATTTTTTTAAAGAAATTATATATTTTGTAATGACAATTTAAGGATTCAATAGTATAAATCGATACATGTTAGACTCAAAATATATGCCTACTATATTTTTTTAACACCGAAGATCTCCCTTCTATAAAAATAAAATGAATTCAACTGAAAATAATTCAGAGAGCGATTATTACATCGAATACACGCTTATTTAAAATTAAAAATCTAATCTCGTCTAATTTATATAGCAATAAAACATAACAATGTTTAAGTTCATAATATAGATTAAGCAACATGTTAATAAATTTGAAAAATATAATAGATGAATTATTAATTAAGGTAAAGTAGGGTGCATGTATGAATGCATAGCAGCAGGGGCGTGCAAATTGAGGGTTATGTCCCTAAAGGAAAATACGGGTGACACTTTAGGAGGGTCGGAGTTATTTGAGAGGAAGAAGTTTATAGAAAAAACAGGTCGTTGTTTTTCTTGATATACTATGTACATTTAAAAAAAGCAATTTATTCATATTGGTATTTATTGAATATTTATGAACCTATTAACTGATACCTTATTATTATTAAAGGTAATGTGCTAGAAATAAAAAAGTATGGAAATTGTAAAATACTGTAAAATAAATTAGATATTTGTTTGTTTTATTTTGTAAAAGAAAAACTTAATTATTTTTCTCGTCGTATATAACACTAAAGCTATTGATTTTTTTAAGTTCTATTATACTCGATATTTATTATAATACTAAAATAGGAAAACTAATTTTAATTAAGAGGATAAAAATCGTAGTTGTTATTTGTCAAAATAAATAGGAAAAACATGACAATTTTGCTAGTAATTTAACTTTCAGAGATGTTTCCTTTTGTATTCCTTATCAATGTTTGCATTTTCTACAAAAGTATATCAATCTATAATGAAGTATGGAAAAATTCATTAATCATTGTTAGTTTTACTTATTTATAAAAACTCACATTTTAATGCACTATCGATTGTTTTTATGTGGGAGACCAACGACATGGACCCCTAAATGCAAACAGGATATCACCAACAACATAAGGGTGTTTGTTCGAACCGTGCTTGTGATTTTATCTTTATGTTTTCGAACAGAATGCTTGCATGCATGCATATCTGCATACAGAATATGAGTTTTAATTAAATTTTTTTGTTTACTAAACAAACTACACTCTCTTGTAAACAAATAAGTACCTTGAATAACTATAGAAAATATAAATTTATGTGTGTTCGTAAATGTATGTGATAAAGGATTTTTTTTATATATATTACAATATTGTGTTAACCACAACTATATCGATTTACCTGAAAATGTTAAGTTTTCATTATTCTAAAAGGTTAAAACGAAATAAATAAAAAAAAAACTGCCAAGTATTTCCTCGTGCTAATTTCATCAAAAGTGTAATTAATTATTAAAGAATTTTAATAAATACCTACTGATAAAGTATTCTATAATTCGAATTTTTTTTAAATACGTGTCTGATTATTTTTCGTATATTTTTAATTTTTTGACAATTTCAATCAAAAAAATTTTTTTTTCTGCTATGCAAACGTCAAAATGACATTTAAAAGATGAAGTGAACATTTAGAAATCGATGAACAAATTATTTTTCATTTAAAAAAGTAACCACATAGCTTCTCGTATTTTTCAGATATTGACAAGGAAGCAATTATAAAAAAAATATTATTATGAAAAATTATCTACATATAAAAAAAAATAAAAAATAAAATGAGAAATACTATTGCTTCTTCCATTCCTACCATGGCACTATATAAAAACTCAGGTGTATAAACTTTATAAAAACTATAGTTTTTATAAAGAAATTATGAATGTCTATAAAAATACAAAAATTTAACTAGACCGAGAAGAACCGGGTTGAATTTTGACGAGTATCTCAGTTTTAAGGTATTGTCAATATTTTATATTTTAACATGATTCTAGATTCATTTATGACTGTAATTACACAATATTTTCCATATGTTTAATGTATAAAATTGATATTTTATAATTTATACGAGATCAACACGAGATTGCAACGAGATTGCTCATAATGCAAATATCGTCTTATCTCGTTTCGTCTCAAGTCCTACACGAAAATAACAATTTTTTTAGTTATAGGTATGTATTAAATTATTTTTTTTTAAATATTGAACAATTGGATTTAATGCATTAGCAACAAACTTCCTCTTCATACAAAAAATAAATGTTAAATAATTTCAAATAAAACGATTGTTCTTTAGTACCTACAAACTTATTTGATACAAAAAGAGTAAAAGAGCATAACACAATTAAAAGTAATGTATTTAAACTTAATAAGACTTCTAATTTTTCACTAAATTCTGACAGGAAAAACGATTGAATTAATCTACTAAATGCCAGTAAAAAGTGTACAGAGCAAAGCAAAGAGCATTTCAGTATTACAAAAATAATTAACTAATTACTAACAGGGTTCAATTACTTGATTAAACAAAAAACACAACTGGCTATTCATCATTTTGAAATTATTAAAAACCAATCCAACATTCAGTGTACATATTTTAGATTCCCAAAACATTTCCGACCGTACAAAAGCAACAAGCAAATACAGTGAAACGTGGTTGTTGATAATAAAAAAATCGAGTTAATTGAATATTTAACATAAGCTGCCATTTAAAAAAAATAAAATCTTAAGAAGTTTGTTAGGAACAAAATATGAATAGAATATGAATATTTAAGAAACAATATACATTTATGTAATATTTATTTTCATTATTTAAATAATAAAATGTAAATGAAGTAGGTACCTACGCGAGAAATTGTAGAGACTTTATCTGTATTTATTTATATTAACAGTTGTCCAATCTTTTAAAATCATGCAGGAAAGAAATTCTTTTGTAATATCTAATAAAGAACCTATTTATTTTATATTATACATATATTGTACACTGTACTGTACAGTACATATATCTATTAGTATTATCTAGCAAAAAATTTTACATACATATACAAATATACAGTGCTGAAACAGCCTGTATATATGTATAATAATATATCAAATATTAAACACCTTATTAATAAATTGCCTTTGTCATGGGTAAAGTCATATAATGTTTTATAAATTATTTTTAATAAACATTCTGCATATCGATGGATTAATTCTAAGTTGGAACACTGAGAAAATTTTACAGGAGACGATAAAAACCGTATAATTATTGCAAATACTGCGTACCAAACTTAAATGTTGTGCATTACCTTCTTAAAAGAATTATAAAAAATAATAATGAGGAAACCAGTTGGTGGGGATATGATATTTCATACAAACAATTTTTTAAACTATATAAAAATAATTAATATAATTAAATAATTATATTACAATTAAAAACTCAATTTTGAAAATTTAACTAATAAAATTATATTCGTGGTGTTTCGGTCTAACAATGTCTTACTATACTCAGATAACAGTTTCGGCGAATAACGGAAATTAAAAAAATGTTAAACATTGCCTGGTCATGGAATGAATTAATCATAGACCGACCACTTGTGAATGATGAAGGTAAGAAGGGGTGTAATATTTTTTGACGTATAACGAATATATTTGTATCAAAACTAAATTATATTTTCAGCAATTTGATAACTATCAGGATATATTAATCTAAATTATGACATTATGTCGGGATTTATGTCAAGGTCTTGGAAATATCAAACGATAAAAAAAAAACATCCTTGTAATTTTGCAAGCGGTGATCTGTCTATACATAATACATATTATACATTATCTTGCATATATTAATTATTGTGTTCGCGAACCAGTTTTTTTTAATTATAGAATTATTTTTGCTTCCTCGCAATATCGAAGATACGAGAAGCTTTGTGATCGTTTCAGATTGAGACAAAAAAAATGTTCTCCGATTTCAAAATTTTAAATTGATCTTTCTGTTTCACGTCAAGACAAACACTTTTCGTTCCGTGTCTGTCTGTCTGCCCATCTGTCCGTGTGTCCGTCCGTCCGTCTGTCCCCTGCATCCTTGTCACACGCATAACTCATGAACCACTGAACCTATATTGTTGAAATTTGGTCGGATGGTTGGGTCTGATTTGAGGACGTTCCCATTTCAAAATCGTATGTAAGAGGGAGGAGTTACATCCCAAATTAGTTATTTTTCAAAATTCCCCCAAAACGACACATGTTCCGTAAAAATTTTATAGGAATTTTTTTTCACCTTTGGTGAGATTAGTACGAGGAAGCACTGTGCATTTACTTGGCAGATTTTTTTTTATTTGGTACTCTACATCCATCTAAATTCTAAAGGTCGAGCTCGTAACCTTAAGAAACAAAGTGGTTCCGTTTAATTATCTAGCTGGACAAAAGGTCGTAATTTTATAAATTAAATGGGCTACCAAAATGTATCTATTCAACAGTAAGAGAAGTATGGATTATGGATATCAGACTAGCACTTTTTGTATTTATAAAAACACAGTAAGAAAAAAAAAATTTCGCGAGTGTTAAGTTTTTGGGTCATTCGGAAAATTTTGTTGTTTAACATAAACAGCACGTGCAAAATTTCAAGAGGTTGTGGTTTATTGTTATGTCATTTCAGTACAATGCACTTCATATTTTTTCATTAATGTACTGGGTGTTCAGCCCAGTTTAGCTACACATTTGAATAGCCATAATGTGCACTGACCTAGAACTATTAATTATCATACATAGTTACGTTTCTCCACTATCTATAGTCCACTATCTAGATTGGTCTGCGTTATTCTGCACATTTTTTTATGTGTACCGATGCAGATCAGCTGAAAATCAATAATTGATAACGATTATTTTTTAAGCACTCAATAACTTTAGATTTTATTAATTAGAAGCAAAACCATTAACTTATTATTACTCATCATTCATTTAATTTTTTTTATATTTATTTTAATTCATGACAATCAAAATATCCCTGGTCGAACAAATTACTCATGCTTATTTCCACGCCTTTACCCAATTAATTAATAATTGTTGGAGAAAATCGGCACATGAAAAACTTTTTTTATCTCATCCAAACATAAAAATACTCTAAAACAGACGCGTACTGCACTAAAGACGAGTGCACAAAGTGTATATAAAAAAATATACAATAATTTTATTCAGCTGTGTGCAAAAACATTTTCAATACCGCACAGTTAACGCGGGGTGTCACGCGTAGGGCTTAAAAGGACACACTCGCAGTCAGAATTATGCAAATAGGACGGCGGAGGCCTGCGTAAATTATGCGTGTTCAGCACAAGACCTTCTCCAAGGATAAAAAACACTGCCAGTCGTCGAAACGTGTGGGAGGGGTGAGGCCAAAGTGGGAGATAGATACCTCTTGTGTACCTCCCTTACATTTCTCTTGTTGTAGTGCAGTGGCGTTACATTGTGAGCAGATAAAGGGGCTTAGAAATTATTTATCAAAAAAAAATGAGTATACTTATATAATTTTACAAATAAATAATATTTCTGGTGTTACATTATTATTATTAAAGTTAATACTGGAAAACGGAGAATTATAAATAAATAATTATATCTCAACCACAAGAAAACATGCGTCGAGTGATTGTATACCTGTGGTTAAAATGTATTTATTTAGTTTAAGTACCTAATTAAAAGTAGTGATGTAAATGGTGTTTATTACCGAAAATTAACGATGTATGAATTTATCTTGAAATATTATTAGAAATACGAGTATATACTTATAAATCAAAATTTACGTCACAAGGAATCCTCAAGAAATAAATATCAATGAACTATAGTTTAACTTAAAAAATTTTCTACTGGAAAAACGGAGAAACTGTGGTTTCTTGGTCACAAACTAAAAATATACACCTTAACCACAATAAAACAATGTTACTCGACACGTCGTTTCCACAAGAAGTGAAACTATTCCAGTCTGGAACTGTTAGGCTTCTGATGAGGACTTCTTGTAAAGTCGAAACAGGTGTGGAGTGACATTGTTTTATTGTGGTTAAGGTGTATATTTTTAATTTAAGTAAAAACATTATGTAAAACTTAGTTAGATATACGCTTTTTTCGACTCGTTGCTTTATTTTATGTGAATTTTGTTATTTTAATTATTAAATCCTTAATTCAGATTAATTTTAAAAATCTAAAATTTTCCATAAACGGTATTTTTTAACCATAATAATATTTTGAACATATAAGAGGAAAGATCCCCAATTTTGTTCTTGTTACACCACTGTTCACACACCTTTCTCCCTTAACTTGTTTGTGTCTCTTGAATTATTGACGCATAACGTAGCTATGTTTCTTTTTGATGTTTGAATATATTTTAGGATATAGTTTGAAAAAATGTGTATTAGGAGAAAATTGTAAGATTTTTGTTATAGAAGCGTTTTGAGATGCGTATACCTTGTATGAAATAAAATTGAATTTAAATATTTGAATGATCAATAGAAGACTAAATTGAATTTCGTTTTTGAAACTTCTGTTATGTATATCTGAAGTTTTGAAATTGTTATTACTTTTTGTTTTAAAGTATCGAAAATAACTAAAAAATTACCTGCTATTTACTTATTACTGATAAAATTTCAGACATTTTATTTTTTATTTTGAGTTGTTGTTACGAAATTATTTTAATATATATGTTTTTCAACATTTCACTAGATATATGATAAAAATATAAGCTATTTTTCTTTTTAATACTTATATAAAAAAGTGTTTGTATATAGTAATTAATAGTTAATAGATTTTTATAGTTTGCCTGTTATTGTCTGTTTTAGATATAAATCATGTTTTAGTTTTTGCTAATAATTAATTATACTTTTACAAATAAATTAATTGATATTTATTTTAATCGTATACAATTAATCAATTGATATAACATTATATTCTACATACATACAAATGTAAAATAAAATATCTATTTAAATCCATAGTTCTCAAAAATTTGGATGTAGGCATTAAAATAATTATAAAAAAATTCGTGGCAAATACTGATGTCATTATTAGTTCTTTATAATATAAGAGCAACTTTAAAAATTAGCAATAAATAAGTGTAAATAATGATTCAGGGAGATGAAGTATGCTACACAAAGATACGTGAAATTATATGGAAATTTTCTTTTGTATTGGTTAATACTTCAATTTACAATTCGTATAATATTTTTAACACGAACTGCAATACGTTTGACAATCGCTGATTTTAACTAAAAATAAAAACATAAAATCTTACCTTAGATATCTTCACTTTTCGATTTCTCAATTTACGAACTGATGTTAAATACTGGTATATCATTAAACTTATAACTTGATTGCTTTATTATCAATGATACATAAACTTCTTCCATGGAATAATATTTCCATTTACCTACATATGTCACTAAACTCTAATATTTGACGAAATAAATATAATATTAATCACCAATACATATGTACATGTTTGCACTTTAATCATTAGAACCAATTCAAATTAAGATAATGATATCGATCCAGTGAAGCACACACATACATGCATAAATCAATACCTACGTGCTGCATTTCTGTAATTATCTCGGTGTACAAGCTATTGATTGATACCAAGTGGCTTAAAGTAATTGCACACAAGTCTCGTATATCACCAGATTGGATATTGGTACATTCTGATTTCTAGGAAATACTACACCACAGTGCAGTGGTCTACACGTCTACAAAATACAAGAAAACCCACGTATGACATATGTATGGTTTTGTCATTATTAACGATATTAATAAGCTGGAGAAACTTATGTAATTGTATATATAATAATATGTGATGCACTTATTATAATAGATAGTGACTCACAAAATTAGATCTTTTAAAATATTTTACATTTAAAATATTTATTTTATTTTATGAAATGATTTCCTACTTTTAGATTTATATTTTTGACATTTATATCAAACAATAAGTTTATGTTTACTATTTGATAACAAAACATTCAAATTGTTTTTGTAAGAATAATAGTAAAAAAAACATCGGAAAATGAACAGTGCTAGGTAGTTAATTATTGAACAATTTAAATAAAAACCAATAAAGTGTTCAGAAAATTGCCTGGCATTGGTTAACCATTTAATTGCTATACAATTGTACTAAAAATATTATTTTTCTTAAAACGCACCTGATTATTTTTTCGTATATTTTTAATTTTTTAATAGTTTCAATCTAAATCTAAATTTATACAAACATCAAAATGACATTTAAAACGTCAAAGTAAATATCAATTAAAAAAATATAAATCTTTGTAAAGGTATATTTTACAACACACGTTGTAGACCTATATTATAGAAAATTGAATATTTAATTTATTTTAAGATGTCACCCCTCCCCCTTACACATAATTTTGATGATTTTGAAATGAGACCGTCCTCAAGCCAAAACCAATCATCCAGCCAAGTTTCATTTATATCGGTTATGTGGTTCATGATAGACAGCCATTTAAATTAATAAACATTGTTACATTAACATTCTAATCAATCGATATAAGATACTTTTTAGTGGTTTGGAAACATACATGTTTTAAACTTGACGACAAAATAACAATGATAATCAAACAAGAAAGGTAAAATAAAAATCACTCTTTCTTAGGCGTCCGCATGAACAAAAAAAAACAACATAAAAATTTACGTTCTTAAATATAAAGGTTTAATACGATGTCCAGTATATACCTTTCTGATAAAAACGCGTAACTGACGACCGGAAACTGGCCGTCATATCCGCCATTTTGTGGCGGGGTATTGGATACGGTACCGTCATTTGATTCCACCAGAGGCCGTAACGGTTTTATGAAGTTCGGTGCTAGTCGCTAAGTCGGTCATTGAATAGAATATTTATACCCTATCAGCGCAATGAAATGTTCCAGAATACCGTGGGGTATGTTGACGTATGTATGTATACACAAATATATTCGTACATATATTTTATATCCTTTATTTTAAAACCACTTATAAAGGTATTTGTTATGAATAACAATTTTGAAACTATCATATATGTACATTTGTACATTGTACATATTATTATAAGGAATTATGAAGAAGTCTTATTGTAAGATTTATTATAGATTCTCTTATAAATAAAGTTTAATCAAATGTATGAAAATTTGTTCTCTCTACATTTTTGTGAAGAATATAGTTAAAAGACAAATGATTTAATGTGTTCTGAGTTAATCAATTAATAGTCAATTAAACAAATAACATTTTATTGTGTACCATACTAATTGTAAAATATGGACACATTTGTTGTGCAATCTCTCATACTGAAGAGTAACATATCCAGAACAGGTTTAATTTTATTTATTCTCATCATTACTACCAGTAGTAGAGTCATTTTATCAAATTGTTTTTTTAATAAGAAACTGAAAGGAAGGAGCATATTTTTACTAACTTAAATCTTTTTTTACATTATTTAATAAAATTATAAGATTTTTAAATAGTTATGTAGGGAAATTTATAACAAATTTATTTATTTTTGCAAATCGGCTAACACAATTGAAGATTTAAAAAAAAACTTTTTATCAAAAATGGCCAAAATAAATTGCTTTGCAGAGGTCACCCATGTAAAACAAAAATTGCTCCTTCCATTCAGTTCCTTATTAAAAAAAGTACTGATTTGACTCCACTACAGGGTGCTTAAAACAGATTTAGTAGAAATATTTGACCGTTCGATTTTTTAGTGGCGGCCCTGCACATACTCAGAAAAAACAGGTGTCAATAAAGACGGTTTTTAAGCCATGACTATTCAATTTGTTCCAAATGAGCCCCCTTTTCCATTTTTATTCACACAAGTCATTAGATATTTTAAGATTTTTCTCAATAATTCAATCTACTGTGAGAAAATATGTTAATAATTTGTAATTAATGAATTTCAAAGATGAAAAACAATGTTTGAGCTGTACAATATCTGTAATATGATTAAACGCCCTGACATTCCTTTTTTATTAACAAATCTATATAGAAAACATGTAAAATATATAATGAGCTATTTAGGCAAAAAGTAGAAAATTGTATTGAAATTGACAGGTTGTAGGAAAAACTAAACAAATAGTTTAAAATAATTGAAGAAAATGTTTATATGTAGTTTAAAATGCATAAACAGGTACTTACATAACGTAGACTGTTTTTTACTTTTACATATTAAATTCTTCAACGTAAAAAATAGTCCAACTATAAGCGTAAAATAAAACAACAATCCCGATAAAAATATTTTAATATCCATACATACAACGAAAAATATTTAAGAGAATATATTAGACAGTTAGGAACATGCGTCTCTTGTAGAGGATATAATATATTATATGTACAATTTTGTAATAACCTCTTACGTAATGATGTATCGTAAATTATTAACACAGTGAAACAGTAATTAAAATAAAGCGATATCTCGATATGTACGAAAATGTATTTATCCTGGCGATAAGGGGAACACGACCAATACAAATTATTGCACATAAACGATCAAATAATTTACGATATACTTTATTAGTTACGACTTACGTCTGACGTGTGCGTTTTGCGACTTCCCCACACATAATAAACCAGTGTATTTCAAACTGTTTTAATAAAGATATATTTTATTCATTATATTATATTTATTATAATGATTCAGAAATTTATAATCTGAGGAAATAATCTTTCTTTGTAGACTTGTAATTATAATTTGAGTTTTATTCTGTATAAGTCAAAAACATATTTTTCTTATGTATGATTTCGTGGCCGTTGTCCATAAGAACTTACTTTTCAGGTTGTTGTTTACGTTGTCGTATTTTATTACTTGACGTTTCGACTCTCATGTCGGAGTCTTCTTCAGAAGTGTTTCTGAAATAACTCCGATGAGGACAACAGCCTGAAAAGTTAGTTCATATCAGAAACTTATTCTTTGGCTGAAGATATATAATATTCGTAATCAAATATAAACAAAATATAAATAATATATATTTTTCCAAATATATATACAATATTGTACCCCAGACTCTCATATATTCGACAGATTCTTAAAAAAAATTTAACCTACGACACCTTTCCTTCAGACAATATACTATTGCAAGGTATTTTTAGTAACGATTCCCAATATTCCAAAAAATTTTCTGTGACTCATTACAATATATTATACAACCCACGATTTAAGAACTACTGATTTAGTATATAATAAAAATTGATTACGTATTGTTTACGTGGATATTTCGTACCTAAATAACAGAAACACAATTGTCTAAAATAAAGTATTTTTGGTATTTATTTACATCATATTCGTATTTAATTTTTTCCCGAAAACTGTAATTCTAATATAATTAGCTACATACTTCTTATATAGTTTACATGTTCTCTACATTGAAATACAGATAATTGTTGTTTACGTCTAAACGCACACATAAAAAAATTTGAATCAATAAAATTATGTAAAATACACTTGAAATGTTGAAAAGCACTGGTATTTATTATTTACAAAACGATATTTGCCGAGTCACGTGACAACAGAATTTACCCTTGCAGGAATTAACGGGGGTTTATTGTTCAGAAAATGTGTCAAATCATTAACGGATTTAGTTGAGGACTATTGAGGACTAATATATCATACGTGAAAACAGTTATTATTGCTTATTGTGTTTCTATTCGCATTAATGTGAGATCGCTATTGCAGGATTTCGTAGTGATGACTCAGTGAAACGGAATTAATTATGAATTTTTAAGTGTTTATATGAACTTTTCGAAATTTTATAATAAAATTTATGCTTTGTTATTTTTTGTGTACAAGATTTTAACACGAGTTGGTTATTTTTATACTTAATTTAATATTTTTCAGTCCAAAATTAACATAAAAATTAATCATTTCCATTAAAAAAGCTCAATTCTAAAACATATGTTAAAACAACTAATCGCATACGACATTTTACGCCGGCCCTTGTGATGTTATGAAAAAAAGTCGAGATAAATTATTCATATCGTCAGTTTAGCGTAATAAAAATGTAAAAATATTCAGAATTTTTAAACTATGTATATAATTTTGTAAACAAAGCAAGTTAAAACGAAATTTGTTTAAATACAACTAGCGGAAGTGAAGTTTTAGATTTTACTAGCTTAAAGAAATATACAGAAAAAGTAATAACTAAATAAAAACATGAATAATATTAACCTTTTGGTATACCATATATAGTTATTCGTATTTAAAGAGTAATTCGTATTGACATAGGGTCTCTTTTTACGCGGTAGATACGATCCACAGCATATCGCGCATAAAAAATCGCTTAAAAAAAGACCCCTACGTTCTATAATTTTCTTAAGCCGCCTAAAACCAAATCAATCAGTTAAAATAGGCCGAAAATCGCATTATGAAAACTCACGAAAATAAGAAGTCTAAAAAAATACACAGAAAATTAATTCGAAAATCTGAAAGAAATTAATGTAAAACTTAAAATAAAACACTTTTATTTTTCCTTTTTATTTATATTTTTTGATCAGAATTATCGCCACTATCTGTAAATACAACATCGTTTGTGAACTCATGCGAAATCTTGTTAAAAACTTGTCTTTGGTCCATTTTTTCTCATTGAAGTAAAATTTATCTGATTTATGTATATGTATTTATCTGTTGCCCATATAATTTATAATTGTATATGTTTGAATACTGGATCTTCAAGAATATACAAGTATACTTATAGAATTATAAGCTATTTCCCTCGACTTCGTACGCGTGGAACTTAAGTAAGTAAAAACAACACCATGAAGTAAGGTTAGGTAAATAACACAGATATAGTCGATAAAACAGGTTTTTAGTTTCACGCTAGATTTGTATATGTCAAAAAATTATAATCATCACGCGTACAAATGTCCGACACCCATTTTTTATCTAATACATTTTTCGGAATACAAAGTAGCATATATCCTTGCTCAGAATGCAAGCTATTTCCCTGCTAATTTTCATCAAGATCGTTTAAGCGGTTTAGCCGTGAATAGCTAACAAAGAGACAGATACTTTCGCATTTATAATATTAGTGTGGATGTTATTTTATTTGGGTATTAAGCTATAGGAATAACTTTTTTAACCAATGAATTTTATTTATAACAAAAAAATCGGATTTTCTTCCTTTTAATTTGTGTTTATTGCATTAGTTTCTCAAGGTAACTGACTTCTGGATCACTCCATGTATGCATATGTGCATGTACGTGTGTAGAGTCATTCCAACGCCGGGTTCGAACTCCTGTGATGACATTATTGCAAAATACCTGAACAGAAAGAATGCCAAACATTCTCACTGTACCCGCACCCACCTGCTTTGCCCCACTCTCTAGACAAGTTGCGCGCCGCGTCGCAGCGCGCGTGTGTGTTTGCGTGTGCGTGTGTGAATGAAGCGTCGACTAGCGCACGAGCAATTATTTTTAACATGTTTTTGTGAAGACCTCGTTTTGACAAAGTGTGTAGTCTCTTTTTGATATGAATTTTTACATAGCTTAGCATTTTTGTGTGACAGTAATAGGCAGATGAAATATTTTGGCGTGTTTATGTATAATTTTCTGTATTTTATATTATACAGGGTGTTTCTATTAAGACAGAAAAACACTTTCTAATGAATTCATGTTTAAATTATTTCACAAAAATTGGAAAAATACATAAGCATAGCTCGCAAGACGCGTCTCTCTTGAAACCACTTTACACATGTGACTTAAGTTTTTTTTTCAGTATATATCGTGACAACCATATAGCGTTATCTGCACTGTTGCACTTCGAAAAGCTAAATTTAAATTGACTGCAAATTGCGAAGTTTACACACAGTATACATAAATAATATGATCTTGATCTTGTCGACGTGATGAGTCTCCGTCACCTTAGTCCTTACATAATTGTATTAAAAGGTAGGGGAGGAAAAGGGATTAGTTTCTTTCTCACCACGTTTGTGTCTTCGGTATGCTGAAAACCTTTACACTGTATTTTCTATTATTCTTTAAACACTAAACTAAAACGAAACGAAAGCACACAAATCAAAACTACGTTGATTCTAACAATAAATAATGATAAAGCGGTGTCACTACAAGGCCACTCCGAGCTGTTACGTTATGTCGCGTAGCGAATATATCAATGTTCTAACAATTAGTGGTTCTACTACAACATTCTGAGCGAATACGGTTATATCGAGTACAAAACGAATAGTGGTTTAACAATAAATAAAATTAGCGCGGAGTAACAATCATATTTTATGTTATTCGACGAGCGGTACTTATCGATATTTATCTGCCTACTGACCATCGTGCGTCGACGAGTGCAGTAAGTAATACTTAACTTAACCTGTCCGCGTATTACAATAAAAATAATTGATTCTGGGTATTAAATAAATAATATTTTATTTTTATTTTTTGTCTTCTAGCTCCTCTTGAACTTTTTAGACATCTTTTATACTTTTTTTATTATTATTATTATTTATATAATATTTTTTGGTATGGTCTGACCATATATATGGGTAACTAGAAGAATAATAGCTATAGTGCATTTTGGGTCCAAAGAAGTATAAAGCAAGTTCTATATTTTCCCTTCTAATATTTAAATATAAATTTTTTTCTATCTGTGAAAACATACAACAAATTAATTCGTTATTTTGAAAAGAAGACCACATATTGAACTTGAAAACGTATTACAGGCCAGAAAAAAAATCTAAACAGATCGAAATTTTAAGACAAAGAATGTTCCATTATTTCTGAACTTACGATAATTTTAGAAAAAAGTGTTTTTAAAATAAAAATACTCCTGACACACAGAACACAGAATGATTTTGAAGATTTGTTTTAAGTTTAAACTTTATCAATTTGACAAAATGAGTTTTTAAATTACTACCCTAGTTTACCGTCTAACGTAAAATGATAAAACACCATAAAAAATGATAATAAAAACCTCTATATTAGTCAATATCGTTTTTAAATACGGATTATTTTAATAACACCCTGTTTGTCTACTGTCTTTTTAATTTTAAATTATCATAAGGGTTACTTTTTTTCAAGTGTTTTCTAACCAGTTTATTTATTACCTCCGCACTTGTAGTAAGTATGTAGTTAACATTGTAAGTGTAAGTTTACCTTAAACAAACTCAAGCACAAATGTTACGTTTCGCACGTAAAATAGTTTTGCAGTGAGTGATTTTTTTTGTTTCTTGCGTTAGCAATATTTCACAAACAATAAAACATTGAGCAGCCGGTAACAAATGTAATCAGCTTTACCGATTGGCTGCAGATATTTCTGTATGAGATGTCTAGAAGCCAATCCATTTCTCTCCAGAAATGTGTTTAGTTATTTATTAACTTTCTCTCTAAGCAATTCTATATTTTTTTGGAGTTTCTTTTTAATACCAGTCTGTGATGTTTGAAGTTTTTATGAATATACATTTTTTATGTAACTTGCGTTTCTTTAATATTTCTTTCATTTTATTCCATACTACAGGTAATATTGCCAGAATTAAGTTTGTACTTTTTTATATTTGTATACTTTACAATCACAATGTTTTCAGTTTGATATTACTTTCAATTTCTTATTATTTATTAATTATATTTGTAAATTCATTTAACTATATATTTTTTCAAAAAAAGAAAGAGTCGTTGAGAAGCTAATTAATTTTTGTCGATTTTTTTTAGTTTTCTACTAAAATACATACTCGTATACAGTGTCGGATTAAGGAGGGGACTCACTTCAAGTGCCAAGATAGTGGGAGGAGGGGGGGGGGGTTATATAAAACCAATAAACTAAACCTATAACACAAAAAACGTCCTGGCTATATCACCGAAGATGGAATACCAAAAAAAAAACACCTATAATAGTAAACTATATAATTTCAACTTTTATTGAACTTCAACCGATTCAATCTTACGGTTTTAATTGTGTAATATATTGATAAGTTCATTTTCAGTTAAAATTATAAGCATGATAAAATTTCAACTGAAATATTTACAAATTATTAGTTTGGAATAGTTGTAAGATCTAATATTAAATATAGGTACATAAAATAGTATTATTTTATAGAATAAAATAGAATAGAATTATACTATATTTAAAATAATATAAATTATAATTCAGTGTTTTCATGTTTATTTACATTTTATTCAATATTATTAAGTTAGATACTCAAATTTCATGAATAATATGAATAAAAAATAAAAATAAAATACAATTTCACAAAAATGTATTAGGTATATAATAATGTATTCGTATCTTATGAACATAAATATCCTATATTCTACTCATATCTATTTGTGTATACTTAGCTTGTGGGTGTACGTATTGTATTTATTAATAAAAATGTAATAGTTACTATATATGTTTAATACATACATACATTTTCAACACATTCTTTTAATTTGCATGTGCTATATGTAAACAGATATGGTATTTCGTTATTATGTCTCTCTGTGTTATTATTAGATGTGTTTATTTTATAGTTAATTATTGTTAAAACTATCATTAATTGTTAATATATTCATAACATTATATGGTGTCTCTGTTAATAGCAACTAAATATATTATTTTTAGATTCAAATGTATTATAGTTCAACGTTTAATAACAATGTTCACTGATGGTGAAACATAAACTATAATGTTTATTTTGATGATTACAAAATGTTAAATTGAACTTTCAAAATATACACATCTATCAGAAGCATTTGCTATTTTAAATGTACATAAATAGCTAATACAAATGTTTATACATACCGTACCTACCTACGTGAAGTAAATATGTATAAACGTGATTGTGACTGATTTTTGAGTATTTTTAAGGAGGTTATAAAATTATTTAAAAGTCTATAAGCATTAACTGCCACTTAATCTTGACCCATAAAAACAATAATTTGTATTTTGCCATTACTAATTTATAAACCTGTAGTTTTTCGTTAAAATGAAAACATTTAATTTTTTTGACGATACATGTATTTTTTAAACTTGATACGAAAACTACTTACTATTCGAAAGTCTAATGTCCGGTATTATAAAGGAGCTAGCAAAATTTGCTAGCTAGCAATTACTTTCAAATGAGGTTTTAATTCTGTACTAGTATCTATGGATTAGTTATGGAATTTAGAGCAGTGACACTTCAACTAATTGTAACACAGGCATCTTTCACCGTACAAAATAATTTTCATAATATCACCACTGTTTTAATACCGTTGGTATTTACCTACAACGTGTGCCTGAAACATATCAAAGTCTTCAACAAACTCCAAAATAACTGTCATATAAGTTTGATATCTCATTTGAAAATGCTTGCTAGCTAGCAAATTTGCTAGGTCCTTTATAATACCGGACATAAATCTCTTGAATTAGTTCAGGCTATAAGATTTACAATAGACCTGTATTGAACAATATTTATTTTCTAACAAAACTAGAAAGAAGCTTTATAGATATGTAATTTGACGAAAAAATATATTAACTTGTTTAATATTTTGGTCAGATCTATTAGAAAAAGTTACAATTGATACTTTTTGATAAAAATGGATATAATTTTCAAATAAACGCGGACGACGCGCGCGTCGCGTGGGGAATATCTAGTCCTTATTACATCTAAAATAATCATAGAAAAGAAAAAAGGGAAAAAAAACACATAATAAATTGCATTTGGCGAGAGTGGGTTCTGTACAAGTCCGGTCTCGATCCAGTGAACTTATGATTGACAAATGAACGCCACGGCATTTCTGCTTAACTTGGTTATTCTATCATAGTCGCGCCGTCCATTACTCTTCAAACGGCAGGCGGGCCTAACGCTACCAAACAGAGCCGACTTGCTCTGTTTGTTAGATATTTATTTGTTTTATTGTATACCTACTGATTACTTATTATTCTTGCATTCAAATAATATTCCAAATACTATAAATAAAGAGTATACTGTTTTTAACGTTGACCATTTGAACACTTACCACTTGAACATTTTTGAAACTAAGCATTTAAGAAAGGTTTCATATAGAATTTGTTTGGTTTCAAGGGTAGGAACAAAATGGCATTATTGGCTTCTGATTTGATGTACGTTTTCAACGTCACTTTAAGGTCAAATTTGTTTTTTTCAAATATGGTACTTAATTCAATAAGAAAAACAAGCAACTCTTTGCTAAAATAATTTTTGGCATGACATCAATTTTACAAAATAGTTAGAGATTTTGGATTATCAAAAAAAAGTACTCAGTAGCCATCAACTTTAGAGAAAAAAAATGTAAATTGATAAAAAATGTTTGTTTTGATCTAATAAAACTACTTTGAAAAAAATTACAGATTTTTTAACCTTGCTATTCAATTTATTAAAGAAAAAATTAAAGATCAAAAGAAGAATTCTAATATAAATTGATCAATAGTAATGATGTTGATGTAATTAAACCAACAACTTGAGTAATTATATCAATTACATCTAAGGAAAAATTGATATTTTCGTATAAAAAAATTATTTTGAAATAAAACGCGAGCGAAACGGTTTTTCTAATTCTGTAAAATAATGTTTAAATGGCCATATTGTATCAATTTAATGCATTCCAAGAACGATAAATTTATTTGATGAAATTTTGATCATAAAGAAATGGTTTTAATGACTTTGGATTTTTCAGCCTAGTTAATCAATGAAACTGAACTCTGTAAATGCTACTTAAGGGTCGATCCAGACTATCGATCTCAGTCCAATCAAATCTTATGGTAATCACATTATCGCGCAAGTTTAAATCACGCATTACTCGGTGATGAACGAAGACGAACTAAAATTCCTATTCACACTATGCTAAGTTCGATCACGCTCCTGTAAAATATTCTTCGATATTATACTATATCGGAGCGTGATTGGACCGAGATCTGACCGATACCTATAATATGAATGATTTCATTGTTTATTGTTTATTTATTCGTTCCAAAGGTTTTCATGTGAGTCAAAAAATTGTGTAAATAGAGGACTTACTGTAGCAAAAAATATAACAATCAGTTTTGTAAAACAAGTGAACGCAGCAAAGAAAAATGTTTAAAATTGTAAACAAAATGCACAAACTAGTACTAAAAACCATAAAAAATATATAATTCCGTTGTGCTTTGAGCATATAGACAAGAGAGGAATGAGGAAAGGGTAAGGTATTTGATAATCTCGGTTAGCACAATGGTCGCAGGGATACAAAGCGCCGCGAAAAAAACACTTTTTTTCAAATCCTGTTAGTATGAATTCGCGTAAGTCGAAGATAGTAGTCGAAGACTACCTGTATATTAATTTATTCCTACAAGCATAATATCTGTTTCAATATTTAATGTAATATATTTTTCAATCCGAACCTGTTGGCTACAGTAACCCTAATGTCGGCCGTGCCTGAACGTTTCTCATTTTTTTAAATGTTCTGTGCACTGTTTTTGTAGATTATGTGTGGTGTGTGTACAGAATGCCGTATTTACTGGACCGGTCTTAGTTTTTGACAAACGATGTATGGAAGTTTGTAGTAAATCAGAATTTGAATAATTTACTTTTTCAATAAATATATCCTTTTTTTTCATTATAATATTATTATACATTTTTCCATTATTTCTAATGAATTTTCATAGTTTTATTACTGAAGTTGATAATTCAAGGTAAATGCTTACCAACATGCAAAACAATGTTTTGTATACCTACCTTATATTATAATTAATTAAATGTAAGATTTCAAAAATATTAACCCCTATTACATCAGATTATATGTTTCTATTATTAATTGATTTTTATTTCTTATTTGGTAAATTAGTATTTCTGAAAATGTATAATATACGAAATAACCAAGATTTCCTGAAACTCTTTTAAAAAATACAAATATTTTAACTAAATTTAGTAACCCAAAAACGTGAATAATGATACATTGATATTCAGAAAAAAATAAAAACTAATTTTATTTAAATTCTAAAAATCCTAAAATTGTACCAAGAACTGAGTTACGAAACATTGTGATAATTTTGATATTTGATTATATGTATGTATATTATATATTGATAAATTACTTCCTACTAATATTTCATAAGATATATTGTAATTTATCATACTGCACAAATTTAGTTCCATAAACCAACTGTGTTAAATTAATACACAGTTGGCAACAATGATGTCAATGTAAAGTAGTGTACATACATAAGATCGATATTTATAATAGGCTATTTAAACTATAGCATCAAGGTTAGTTATGTACTTCATATCGCAATGCAGAATTTCCGATAGCAGATTGCGTTCATAGGTGTTGCCAACACAAAGGAAACAAAAGCGATAGACCACAAGTAAGAATCACAAAAACTTACGAATCCATAAAAATGTATTGTTATTATTATTATTAAAATGTAAGAAATATTCAATTTAAAATAAAATATTTATTCAATTCAAATATATCTTATGTTAAATGTTTATTTGTACTTAACACTAATAAATACTTTTAAACATTACCCTCTGCTTTTATTTCTCCAATACGCGCATGGTTACTTATGTTCTTTGTATTTGTTTATTTTGTTAACCACGTTAGAAAAATACACTCACTGAATTAGAGGATTTTCTTTTTGCCCTCTTTTACGTTTCGTCGTATAAGTTTTTGTTACACTACAATTGAAAGACCGGCTGGAAATCCAAGAAATACTAAAGTAATAATAATTATTTTCTTAACCGTGTTTATTTAGTTTTGAATTTAATATTGCTGCTATAAAATTGTAATAAACTATAGTTTTTAATACATATATTCCTACTGCATTAGCCTAAAAAAAATTGCATAAGATTTTGTTCGAATATGATACATTATTTTACTCTATTTATGGTCGGTTTCACGAATGATATATTATCTGATAGTTATAGGTGTTTGAACAGGCGGTGATTAATATTGAAATAAAAAGTCGATATGTATTTTATATTTTTTCGTTTATTGATGTGATTAAAAATATTTTGTTTTTTTTTTTATCTATCGAAACGGCAGTGTTATTATTTGCTCAATCACCGACGATTGTGCAAGAGTTAGAAGTAAGAGAGACAGCTCTCCAAAAGAATTATGAGGAATATCTTCAAATTCAGGAACAACTTGAAGAAATTGACGTTTCAATGTCTTCAGATCGAGAAAGTGTAGAGAACCAGTATTTTACTATCATGAGTAAAATAAAGGTTCTAATTAATCAAAATAACACATTAACATCTCCAGCTGTTCATCAAAGTAACATTCCGCAGAAATCAGAAAATCATATTAGCTATTTAAAATTACCGGAGACAAAGTTACCCATATTTGCAGGTAATTTCACAGAATGGAACTCATTTTTTGGTTTATTTTCAGCTATGATTGATAATAATAAATATTTGCCAAATATCCAAAAATTATTTTATTTAAGATCCTATTTACGAGGAGAACCTTTACAACTAATTGATTCTCTACCTTTAACTGACGATAATTACATAATTGCTTTAGATATTTTAAAGAGTAGGTATCAAAATAACTTGAGTATAATCAATTCCCATTTAAAATGTATTATAGAAATCCCAAAGATAATAAAAGGTACTGCATCATGTTTACGTAATTTTTGTGTGTCAGTTCGGCAAAATGTCAGTTTATTAAAAAATATGAATGTACCAGTGGATTCATGGGATCTCATTCTTGTTTATATTTTGTCTAATAAATTAGATTCATTGACACAGCGTTATTATGAACTAGATCGAGATCAGAAACAATTACCCTCTTTAGAAAATGTTCTTAGTTATGTTGAAAAACGAGCTTTAGCTTTAGAGAATATTACTAATGTACCTATCAACAAAGATATCATACGAGTATCTCATTGTAATATGATTAATGATAATCAAAATCAAGTTAAAAAATCTACGTTTTCATCTCCTAAGTACAGTTTCACAAAGTATAAAAATACTTCTAGTAAATCATTTAACTCAAAAAATCAATTTACACCTAGTAAATCGTTTATTAGGAAGTGTCATTACTGTCAAAATTTAGAGCATAATATATTAAGTTGTCAGGCGTTTTTGAATTTAGCATATAACGAAAAAATTAACTTCGTTGATTCAAATGATCTGTGTCACAACTGTTTATCAAAAGGTCATGTGACTGCTCAATGTCAGTCTCGAACTTGTTGGTTATGTCAACAAAAGCATCATACGTTATTACATGCTAATAATCAAAACACGTTTCAAAAAAATTCTAAGCCAGATTCTAGTTTTGAAAACCTCGATTCAACATTATCTCTTAGTAATATTAAGAAATCTGAAGTCGTTCTATCGCAGAATGTCGGCTCATCTCAAATTTTATTAGCTACAGTGCTTCTTAAAATTTATACGGCTCCAGATCAATATATAATGGGTCGTGCTTTGTTAGATTCAGCATCGCAAATTAACTTTATAACAAGTCAATTTTATCAAAAAACGGGATTACCATGTTCTAAGGAAACGAATCAAGTCTTTGGAATTTCAGGTAACAAAACTAGTGTCTACGAATACACTAATTTAAAAATTGCTTCATGTATAAATAATAATTATCAGTGTGAGATAAAATGTTCAATAATTGATAAAATAACAACTACTCTCCCTCATTATCACATATCTAAAAATACACTTAATATACCAACCCATATTCAGTTAGCTGACCAAAATTTTAATATACCTAGCGAGATTGATATGCTCCTTGGAGCTGACATATTTTATTCCGCGTTAAAATCTGGAACTATTCATTTAGGTAATAACAAACCAGTTCTTCAGAACACGCAATTTGGTTATACTATTGCTGGTGAAGTTCATGATCAATATAAAAAATGTTATTCCAATACAAATAAAAATACATTTAATGCTGTCGTATTTCAAATGTTAAATGACGAAGAACAAAACAATAAGTTAGATCAATTACTTACAAGGTTTTGGCAGTTAGAGGAAACTAAAGTAAAACATATAATGTCAATTGAAGATAAAAAGGCTGAGAAATCCTTTTTATCAACGGTATGTCGGATACAGGATCGTTTTCAGGTAGAATTACCATTTAAAAATTCTAACAGTCAATATGAATTAGGTAACTCCTTTAATATTGCATTACGGCGTTTTCTAATATTAGAGAAAAAATTAAACAAAAATCCAACTTTATTTCAACAATATAAAGCGTTCATAGATGATTATGTATCGTTAGGTCATGCAAAATACGTTGAAGTTGATTTAGAAAAATTACAATATAATTCTTCAAATTGTTATTTCATGCCTCATCATGCGGTAATAAAAGAATCAAGTTCAACAACAAAACTAAGAGTAGTGTTTGATGGTTCATGTAAAACGACATCAGGGAAAAGTCTTAATGAACTTTTATTAGCAGGGACGCCTCCTCAATCTGACTTATTTGAAATTCTAATACGGTTTAGATGTCACAAGTATGTAATTACTACAGATATTAAAAAAATGTATAGGCAAATTTTAATAAAGGATTGTCATAGGAAATTCCAAAGAATTTTATGGCGCGATAATTCGTCACAACCATTACAATGTTTAGAGTTACAAACTCTCACTTATGGCACTTCGTGTGCACCTTATATTGCAGTTAAGACAATAAACCATTTATCAGAAGCGAA
Source organism: Sialis fuliginosa (assembly GCA_961205875.1). Lineage (NCBI taxonomy): Eukaryota > Metazoa > Arthropoda > Insecta > Megaloptera > Sialidae > Sialis > Sialis fuliginosa. The sequence goes on from OY540812.1 coordinate 18,850,707, forward strand.
TCAAGAGTCGTTTCCATTAGCTGCTCAAAGCTTAAAAATGGATCGATATGTCGATGACATATTGACAGGCTGCAATGATATTACTCAAATAAATGAATTAAAAAATCAATTAATTCAGATTTTAAAATCAGCTGAATTCGAATTACATAAATGGTGTTCTAATTCAGATGATGTTATAAATAGTATTCCTGTCGAGAACAGAGAATCGGCAGCTGTACATATCTCAAATAGTGATAATGTCATAAAAACATTAGGGCTATTTTGGGATTCAAAGTCAGATCATTTCAAAATTTCAACACCCAATTCACAATTAGAAAATTTAACGAAACGCAATATTCTTTCGTACGTAGCACGTATTTTTGATCCATTAGGTCTTTTTGGACCAGCCATAACTTTATACAAAGTATTTATTCAAAAACTTTGGATTACTAAACTTGGTTGGGATGAACCACTCCCTTCAGATCTTCAATCTATGTGGCTTAAGTTACAATCTAATGTTCATTATATTTCTCAGATAAATATACCAAGATGGATTTTTCGTCAATCGCAATCAACAATTATTGAATTGCATGGCTTTGCAGATGCAAGCCAAATATGTTACGGAGCTGCAATTTATATTAAAGTTATATACTCTGATCTGTCAGTTTCAGTTTTTCTATTGTGTTCAAAAACAAGAGTAGCCCCGGTAAAGAAAGTTACTTTACCTCGTTTAGAACTTTGTGGTGCAGTTTTGTTATCGCGACTTACTCAGAGTGTTATCAATATTCTACCTTTTAAATTAACAAACGTGTTCTTGTGGTCAGATTCTACAATAACGCTGAATTGGATTTGTTCAGAACCATCAAGGTGGAATAATTTCGTGGCCAATCGTGTGGCAGAAATTCAAGATCTTACTCCAACAGCAATTTGGTGTCATGTGGATAGTAAATCGAACCCCAGTGATTGCCTGAGCAGAGGTTTAGATCCTAAACTATTAAGTGAGTTTGATTTATGGTTCACAGGACCACAATGGCTGTCTGAGTCAAATTTTGTTATAAAAAAATTCGATAATAAAATACAAACGGAATTAGAATGTAAACAAACAGTTAATCTTGTATGTATTGAACGTAATCAATGTGATTTTTCAATTTTTACACGTTTTTCTAAATTTAACAGATTACATCGGGCAATTACATATTGTTTACGATTTTCAAAAAACTGTAAAAACAGTAAGGCAAAAATCACTGGTTCCCTTTCAATTGAAGAAATGGAACAATCTTTTACAATAATAATACAATTAGTACAACTTTCTAATTTTTCAAAGGAAATAAATTCATTAGAAAAAGGAGAGTTATATAACAATAGTTCTCTTCAATCATTAAATCCTTTTTTGGATCAGAGCGGTGTTTTGCGTGTGGGGGGTAGAATTAATCATGCCAAGATTAGCTTTGAGCAAAAGCATCCAATAATTTTACCACCAAAGAATCATGTAACTAATATGATAATAGATAATGAACATAAAAAGCTGTTACATGCCGGTCCGCAATTAGTTTTAGCAAATTTAAGGCTACGTTACTGGCCAATGGGAGGAAGACGAGAAATAAAAAAAGTCATAAATTGTTGTATAATATGTTACCGATTTAAAGCTATTGGTTCGCAACAATTAATGGCAGCGCTACCTCCGGATAGAGTTTCAATGTCGCGACCATTTCAAAATTGCGGAATTGATTTTGCGGGACCAATATACATACGACAGTCACGTATGCGTAAGGCATTGCAAACAAAAGGTTACATTGCATTGTTTATATGTATGGTCACAAAATCTGTTCATCTCGAACTCGTGTCGGATCTTTCTACGGATACATTTTTATTAGCATTTAAACGATTCGTAGCTCGACGTGGTATGATTAGTACAGTATACACTGACAATGGCACAAATTTTCATGGCGCACATAAACATTTAAAAGAAGTCTATGAAAGTTTATTGAATCAACATTCAAAACAAAAAATTAATGAATTTTTTATTGCACATAAAATTTCGTGGAAATTTAATCCTGCTGCTTCACCGCACTTCGGTGGATTGTGGGAATCAAATATAAAAGGTACAAAATATCATTTATATCGAGTTCTCGGTAACTCTGTCCTAACTTATTAGGAAACTATGACAGTGTTGACACAGATCGAGTCGATTTTAAATTCACGACCACTAATTCCCATGTCAGCTGATCCAACTGACTTAAATTTTCTAACTCCAGGTCACTTTTTAATAAATGCCCCTTTAACTGCTATACAAGAACGAGATTTCACTGAATTTCCAACTAATCGGTTAAAATTTTGGGAACATTGTGCCAAAATTCAACAATCGTTTTGGAAAAAATGGCACATCGAATACCTTCATAATTTACAACAACGTCCAAAATGGACAAAATCGTCCCAAAATATTAAAGAAGGAATGATGGTTATTCTTTTAGAAGATAACTTGACTCCACTTCAATGGGTTATTGGGCGGATTATGAATACTGTAACAGCTGGGGATGGAAAAGTTCGATCAGTAGTCATTAAAACTAAACATGGCATATATACGAGGCCCATTGTTAAGGTAGCCCCATTGCCATTCGAGAAAAATGATACATGTTAAGAATTATATGAATTGTATGTCAATTGATCATTTTATTTCAATATTAATCACCGCCTGTTCAAACATTTATGGTCCTTCATCGTCGGAATTAAAGAATTTACTGTGTCTAAGAAGCAGCGAAATTTCATTCAAGAAAATAATTTAATCTAGTGAAGTGGTTGAAAAAAGGTGGTGTCGTTTCAAGAAAAAAGTGGTGTGTCATTTCAAGAAAGAAGTGGTGTGTCGTTTCAAGAAAAAAGAAGTGGTGTGTCGTTTCAAGAAAAAAGGTGGGTGTCGTTTCAAGAAAGAAGTGGTGTGTCGTTTCAAGAAAGAAGTTAAAGCAGTGTATAAAGAAGAAAATACACGTAGCAAGTGTATCTGCACCAATTCATCAACACAAGTCATTAAGTATCTCTACACAAGTCAACTATACTTGTGTTCAAGATAAGTAAAAGAAGAGATATTGTGAGTGTTTTATTTTATATACATAAAATTCAAATTGTCTATTAGTTTTACTGATATAACATAAACATAAAGGCATTGTTATATGGTTTTTGATTAATATTTCTCATAATCAAAGACTGTCTAGATAAATATAATAATACTTTTGTTTTCAAATAAATTTAAATTCATTTTACATTAAAAATGGCCGAAAAATTAAAGCTTAAAAGAAAAGTTATCAAATCATCAATAACACGTATCGAAACGGCAGTGTTATTATTTGCTCAATCACCGACGATTGTGCAAGAGTTAGAAGTAAGAGAGACAGCTCTCCAAAAGAATTATGAGGAATATCTTCAAATTCAGGAACAACTTGAAGAAATTGACGTTTCAATGTCTTCAGATCGAGAAAGTGTAGAGAACCAGTATTTTACTATCATGAGTAAAATAAAGGTTCTAATTAATCAAAATAACACATTAACATCTCCAGCTGTTCATCAAAGTAACATTCCGCAGAAATCAGAAAATCATATTAGCTATTTAAAATTACCGGAGACAAAGTTACCCATATTTGCAGGTAATTTCACAGAATGGAACTCATTTTTTGGTTTATTTTCAGCTATGATTGATAATAATAAATATTTGCCAAATATCCAAAAATTATTTTATTTAAGATCCTATTTACGAGGAGAACCTTTACAACTAATTGATTCTCTACCTTTAACTGACGATAATTACATAATTGCTTTAGATATTTTAAAGAGTAGGTATCAAAATAACTTGAGTATAATCAATTCCCATTTAAAATGTATTATAGAAATCCCAAAGATAATAAAAGGTACTGCATCATGTTTACGTAATTTTTGTGTGTCAGTTCGGCAAAATGTCAGTTTATTAAAAAATATGAATGTACCAGTGGATTCATGGGATCTCATTCTTGTTTATATTTTGTCTAATAAATTAGATTCATTGACACAGCGTTATTATGAACTAGATCGAGATCAGAAACAATTACCCTCTTTAGAAAATGTTCTTAGTTATGTTGAAAAACGAGCTTTAGCTTTAGAGAATATTACTAATGTACCTATCAACAAAGATATCATACGAGTATCTCATTGTAATATGATTAATGATAATCAAAATCAAGTTAAAAAATCTACGTTTTCATCTCCTAAGTACAGTTTCACAAAGTATAAAAATACTTCTAGTAAATCATTTAACTCAAAAAATCAATTTACACCTAGTAAATCGTTTATTAGGAAGTGTCATTACTGTCAAAATTTAGAGCATAATATATTAAGTTGTCAGGCGTTTTTGAATTTAGCATATAACGAAAAAATTAACTTCGTTGATTCAAATGATCTGTGTCACAACTGTTTATCAAAAGGTCATGTGACTGCTCAATGTCAGTCTCGAACTTGTTGGTTATGTCAACAAAAGCATCATACGTTATTACATGCTAATAATCAAAACACGTTTCAAAAAAATTCTAAGCCAGATTCTAGTTTTGAAAACCTCGATTCAACATTATCTCTTAGTAATATTAAGAAATCTGAAGTCGTTCTATCGCAGAATGTCGGCTCATCTCAAATTTTATTAGCTACAGTGCTTCTTAAAATTTATACGGCTCCAGATCAATATATAATGGGTCGTGCTTTGTTAGATTCAGCATCGCAAATTAACTTTATAACAAGTCAATTTTATCAAAAAACGGGATTACCATGTTCTAAGGAAACGAATCAAGTCTTTGGAATTTCAGGTAACAAAACTAGTGTCTACGAATACACTAATTTAAAAATTGCTTCATGTATAAATAATAATTATCAGTGTGAGATAAAATGTTCAATAATTGATAAAATAACAACTACTCTCCCTCATTATCACATATCTAAAAATACACTTAATATACCAACCCATATTCAGTTAGCTGACCAAAATTTTAATATACCTAGCGAGATTGATATGCTCCTTGGAGCTGACATATTTTATTCCGCGTTAAAATCTGGAACTATTCATTTAGGTAATAACAAACCAGTTCTTCAGAACACGCAATTTGGTTATACTATTGCTGGTGAAGTTCATGATCAATATAAAAAATGTTATTCCAATACAAATAAAAATACATTTAATGCTGTCGTATTTCAAATGTTAAATGACGAAGAACAAAACAATAAGTTAGATCAATTACTTACAAGGTTTTGGCAGTTAGAGGAAACTAAAGTAAAACATATAATGTCAATTGAAGATAAAAAGGCTGAGAAATCCTTTTTATCAACGGTATGTCGGATACAGGATCGTTTTCAGGTAGAATTACCATTTAAAAATTCTAACAGTCAATATGAATTAGGTAACTCCTTTAATATTGCATTACGGCGTTTTCTAATATTAGAGAAAAAATTAAACAAAAATCCAACTTTATTTCAACAATATAAAGCGTTCATAGATGATTATGTATCGTTAGGTCATGCAAAATACGTTGAAGTTGATTTAGAAAAATTACAATATAATTCTTCAAATTGTTATTTCATGCCTCATCATGCGGTAATAAAAGAATCAAGTTCAACAACAAAACTAAGAGTAGTGTTTGATGGTTCATGTAAAACGACATCAGGGAAAAGTCTTAATGAACTTTTATTAGCAGGGACGCCTCCTCAATCTGACTTATTTGAAATTCTAATACGGTTTAGATGTCACAAGTATGTAATTACTACAGATATTAAAAAAATGTATAGGCAAATTTTAATAAAGGATTGTCATAGGAAATTCCAAAGAATTTTATGGCGCGATAATTCGTCACAACCATTACAATGTTTAGAGTTACAAACTCTCACTTATGGCACTTCGTGTGCACCTTATATTGCAGTTAAGACAATAAACCATTTATCAGAAGCGAATCAAGAGTCGTTTCCATTAGCTGCTCAAAGCTTAAAAATGGATCGATATGTCGATGACATATTGACAGGCTGCAATGATATTACTCAAATAAATGAATTAAAAAATCAATTAATTCAGATTTTAAAATCAGCTGAATTCGAATTACATAAATGGTGTTCTAATTCAGATGATGTTATAAATAGTATTCCTGTCGAGAACAGAGAATCGGCAGCTGTACATATCTCAAATAGTGATAATGTCATAAAAACATTAGGGCTATTTTGGGATTCAAAGTCAGATCATTTCAAAATTTCAACACCCAATTCACAATTAGAAAATTTAACGAAACGCAATATTCTTTCGTACGTAGCACGTATTTTTGATCCATTAGGTCTTTTTGGACCAGCCATAACTTTATACAAAGTATTTATTCAAAAACTTTGGATTACTAAACTTGGTTGGGATGAACCACTCCCTTCAGATCTTCAATCTATGTGGCTTAAGTTACAATCTAATGTTCATTATATTTCTCAGATAAATATACCAAGATGGATTTTTCGTCAATCGCAATCAACAATTATTGAATTGCATGGCTTTGCAGATGCAAGCCAAATATGTTACGGAGCTGCAATTTATATTAAAGTTATATACTCTGATCTGTCAGTTTCAGTTTTTCTATTGTGTTCAAAAACAAGAGTAGCCCCGGTAAAGAAAGTTACTTTACCTCGTTTAGAACTTTGTGGTGCAGTTTTGTTATCGCGACTTACTCAGAGTGTTATCAATATTCTACCTTTTAAATTAACAAACGTGTTCTTGTGGTCAGATTCTACAATAACGCTGAATTGGATTTGTTCAGAACCATCAAGGTGGAATAATTTCGTGGCCAATCGTGTGGCAGAAATTCAAGATCTTACTCCAACAGCAATTTGGTGTCATGTGGATAGTAAATCGAACCCCAGTGATTGCCTGAGCAGAGGTTTAGATCCTAAACTATTAAGTGAGTTTGATTTATGGTTCACAGGACCACAATGGCTGTCTGAGTCAAATTTTGTTATAAAAAAATTCGATAATAAAATACAAACGGAATTAGAATGTAAACAAACAGTTAATCTTGTATGTATTGAACGTAATCAATGTGATTTTTCAATTTTTACACGTTTTTCTAAATTTAACAGATTACATCGGGCAATTACATATTGTTTACGATTTTCAAAAAACTGTAAAAACAGTAAGGCAAAAATCACTGGTTCCCTTTCAATTGAAGAAATGGAACAATCTTTTACAATAATAATACAATTAGTACAACTTTCTAATTTTTCAAAGGAAATAAATTCATTAGAAAAAGGAGAGTTATATAACAATAGTTCTCTTCAATCATTAAATCCTTTTTTGGATCAGAGCGGTGTTTTGCGTGTGGGGGGTAGAATTAATCATGCCAAGATTAGCTTTGAGCAAAAGCATCCAATAATTTTACCACCAAAGAATCATGTAACTAATATGATAATAGATAATGAACATAAAAAGCTGTTACATGCCGGTCCGCAATTAGTTTTAGCAAATTTAAGGCTACGTTACTGGCCAATGGGAGGAAGACGAGAAATAAAAAAAGTCATAAATTGTTGTATAATATGTTACCGATTTAAAGCTATTGGTTCGCAACAATTAATGGCAGCGCTACCTCCGGATAGAGTTTCAATGTCGCGACCATTTCAAAATTGCGGAATTGATTTTGCGGGACCAATATACATACGACAGTCACGTATGCGTAAGGCATTGCAAACAAAAGGTTACATTGCATTGTTTATATGTATGGTCACAAAATCTGTTCATCTCGAACTCGTGTCGGATCTTTCTACGGATACATTTTTATTAGCATTTAAACGATTCGTAGCTCGACGTGGTATGATTAGTACAGTATACACTGACAATGGCACAAATTTTCATGGCGCACATAAACATTTAAAAGAAGTCTATGAAAGTTTATTGAATCAACATTCAAAACAAAAAATTAATGAATTTTTTATTGCACATAAAATTTCGTGGAAATTTAATCCTGCTGCTTCACCGCACTTCGGTGGATTGTGGGAATCAAATATAAAAGGTACAAAATATCATTTATATCGAGTTCTCGGTAACTCTGTCCTCACTTATGAGGAAACTATGACAGTGTTGACACAGATCGAGTCGATTTTAAATTCACGACCACTAATTCCCATGTCAGCTGATCCAACTGACTTAAATTTTCTAACTCCAGGTCACTTTTTAATAAATGCCCCTTTAACTGCTATACAAGAACGAGATTTCACTGAATTTCCAACTAATCGGTTAAAATTTTGGGAACATTGTGCCAAAATTCAACAATCGTTTTGGAAAAAATGGCACATCGAATACCTTCATAATTTACAACAACGTCCAAAATGGACAAAATCGTCCCAAAATATTAAAGAAGGAATGATGGTTATTCTTTTAGAAGATAACTTGACTCCACTTCAATGGGTTATTGGGCGGATTATGAATACTGTAACAGCTGGGGATGGAAAAGTTCGATCAGTAGTCATTAAAACTAAACATGGCATATATACGAGGCCCATTGTTAAGGTAGCCCCATTGCCATTCGAGAAAAATGATACATGTTAAGAATTATATGAATTGTATGTCAATTGATCATTTTATTATTTCAAACCAATGAAATGTAACATATTATATCTATGTATTTAATTTAATTTAATATTTAATATGTTCTTATTTTAAACATTTCAGACCAATGAAATGTAATATATCTATGTATTTCATTTAATTTAATATTTAATATGTTTTTATCTTAAACATTTTAAACCAATGTTATTTAATATCTTTGTATTTCATTTAATTAATAGTTTAAGGTTTTGTATTTATGTTTATATTTCATAACTTGTCAGCCTGCCTTGGCAGAAATGGTAAATTTCACTTTACCAGAGAAGTGGGCTATGATTAAAAAACATAATCAGATAAAAAAAACAAAATATTTTTAATCACATCAATAAACGAAAAAATATAAAATACATATCGACTTTTTATTTCAATATTAATCACCGCCTGTTCAAACATTTATAATAACAAAAGTATTATTATATTTATCTAGACAGTCTTTGATTATGAGAAATATTAATCAAAAACCATATAACAATGCCTTTATGTTTATGTTATATCAGTAAAACTAATAGACAATTTGAATTTTATGTATATAAAATAAAACACTCACAATATCTCTTCTTTTACTTATCTTGAACACAAGTATAGTTGACTTGTGTAGAGATACTTAATGACTTGTGTTGATGAATTGGTGCAGATACACTTGCTACGTGTATTTTCTTCTTTATACACTGCTTTAACTTCTTTCTTGAAACGACACACCACTTCTTTCTTGAAACGACACCCACCTTTTTTCTTGAAACGACACACCACTTCTTTTTTCTTGAAACGACACACCACTTCTTTCTTGAAATGACACACCACTTTTTTCTTGAAACGACACCACCTTTTTTCAACCACTTCACTAGATTAAATTATTTTCTTGAATGAAATTTCGCTGCTTCTTAGACACAGTAAATTCTTTAATTCCGACGATGAAGGACCATAAATGTTTGAACAGGCGGTGATTAATATTGAAATAAAAAGTCGATATGTATTTTATATTTTTTCGTTTATTGATGTGATTAAAAATATTTTGTTTTTTTTTTTATCTGATTATGTTTTTTAATCATAGCCCACTTCTCTGGTAAAGTGAAATTTACCAATAGGTAAACCCAGAATGTTGTGCAGTGGCAGATATCTTACTGTCAGTATTAAAATTTTTAGTAACTTGTTCTTACCAGTTGTAGAGAATTCTAAATAATGAAGTTTATTTACGTGCGAAACATATGAAATAAAAAACAATATTATATGGTCTATATTTTGAAATAGTTATTTTATGAAATATTTTAATTGAGTAGGTATTAGATTTTCTAATAACTGGCAACTCTTAAATAAACACAAATAAACATCATTATAAAAATATTTTGATTAGTCAAATCGAACAGTTTAAGGTAAATAATAGCGTAAAGATAAAAATATTAAATAAGTAGTGTTTTTTTACATAAAAGTAATTCCTCGAATACTTATATAAAAACGAAAAAATTGAATTTTCCAGACACAAAATTTATTGTATTATTTAAATAAAATATAATATATTTAATTAAAATATAATATACATATATTTATACCGGGCGCTCCAAATAAATTTTCAGATGGGAATCTTACTAGTTATATTTGTTTTTGATGTATCACCTAAGCTATATATAATATTTATCTCTTTTTTACAAATAATCTCATTTAACCAAATCTGTATTTCTTATAGTAACTAAGAGCACCGTGCTGGAAAATTTAATAAGACAACCGGTATATAAATAATATATAACTTTAAATTTCTTTGCATTAAAAAGTAATTTTAAGAATTTTTTGTCATCACACTTTTTGCATCATTACTTACTAAAATGTTGTCACTAATAATTAGAGCAGAGAATTAATATAAAATACATTTAAGATCAAATAAAATAGTGTACCTGTAGTAGTAGGTACTAACAAGAATTTACTGACTTAAAAAATGAATGAAAATGAGTAACATGAAAAGTGCATTTATAAAAGCTGCATAATTGATTGCCAAGAAGATAAAACGTAGTACAATTAGTGAAAGATATCCGTTTGTAAAAACAGCTTGACTATGTAAACGCAATCAATATTAAATACATTAAAAGCATTGTCAAAAAACCGTTAAGTACTTATTTTATGTTCATTTTCCTTGAAAATAGAAATTCAATGTAATTTGAATTTTTTCAGTTCAGTTTTTTAAGAGCTTTTTGTAAGATTATTATTGTTGTTAGTTATTCCAAAAAAGTTCATAATAAATGTAACTACTTTTTATTACATTTTTTGTTGGATTCCTTGATAAAAATTTTCTCTATTAAAACTATGTTGTGATCGCATTAGAACTTTTCTTATAGAGAAAAAATTATATATAAAATCATTCATTTCTAGACTCCCGACATAGATATAACCAAAGTATTTTTTTCTGTAATAGAAAACCAACTTACTTAGTTATCGATTTTGATTGGTTTCATCTAATCTAACTTGATCTATAATACTAATAATGTTTTATTTATTATTTTCTTTTCTTTACTGTTACTATTAGTTTCAATCTATACATCTAAAGGGTGCGCACGATAAATTGGCAATAACTTTGCATCTCCTTATTTCAAGTATTTCTTATTAATTTTATGGAATTATGTTCTTAAGGTTATGAAGTTATGATTAAACATCATTGATTCAGATATAAAGTATTAAATTCTGATAGCAACTATCATGTCGAAGGATACGATGTTAGAGCAATCATAATTTCTGGACTGGACGCAGTGCGAACTGCTAATGAAGTTGCGGATTTCAATAATATTCCTTTACGTACAGTTTACAGTGAAGAAGGTGTATGCTGCTGATCCTGTCGCCTCATCAACAAGGAAAACACATAAGGTAGGTACGCAAGGATCGCACAAGTCCAGAGTATATAAAAAAAGTACACAGAATCCAGTAATTATCAATGCAGATGTCGAATGCAACGGTTCGCAAAATTATTGTTGAAGATAATAGATACAGATCGTATGTTCTTAAAGAGGCCAGTTTATCGCGCGCATCCTGTATATGTTTATTATAATAATAAATATAATAATGAGCGTATGTAATGTATAAGTATATTTATATGAAATAACATAAATTAAACAAGTTATTCTGGAATAAAGTTTGTTAGAAAGTTTTACTAAACTAGTTCGAAGTTACTTTTGCAATAGTTGAAATCAAAGTTTAAAAGAGAACAGAGCTTATATGCATTATGTATAGACTGTAGATGTTGAAAATGATTCAAGAAAAATAATTACAACTTAAGAAAGTTTCTAGAGATCTTATTATGTGCACACATGCATATTATAATGTTAAAGGTAATTACATATGTTATAGGTAACATTATAAAATTTCGTTTGCTTGTACTTTCAAAATATACATAAAAATAGTAAGATATATAAATGTTATCTAGTTAAATACTTTATGTCAGTGATTATTCTATGGGTTTTAAATATAGTAATCCCTCCATGTGTACGGTCTTCATTTACGCGGATTCACTTTTACGCGGTTAAAATAGTTTTATATGTTCACTAATCTACCAGACACCGATTGTCACACCATATACACATATGTAATAGAACTCGAGTATTCACTGAAACTGACTTTTCATGACGTGCATTTATTCCATAACCTATTTGTGTCAATTTATAATAAATATATGTACATATGTAACAGTGAATTTGAATGAACATTAATAATAAGATGCCATATTTTGACGATAGTTAATCAAAAACTGTTTTTGTTGTAGCTATTGTCGTCAAAAACCTTTATAAATTTTATAAAAAAATTATATCTCACCATGACTAAAATATTTGAGAATATGGACCAGATACACTGTTAAAAATTTTTGTAAATTTACTACATTTTTACTAAGCAGTTGCTTTGTAAAATTACAAACTCTCGTATTGTATTGCAATTTTCAAACGCATTCGTAGTAATATTGCAATTTGTAATAACAAGAGTACTAAGCAGGTTGCAATTTTACAAATTTTTTGTATTCGTCAGAAACTAGTTGTAATTTTACCATTCAAAGTTGTAGAATTAAATCTAAAGTTTTGTAAAATTTCCATACATATTCGGAATTTAATTTTACCACAATTATCTGTAAAATTACTAACCAAAATTTGCAATTACAATCTCAAGAAGTGATTGGAAATTTACAAATCATTATTTATTTTTTCAAATTTTGTTTGCATTTTTACAAAAATTCATTCAAGTCATGAGCGCTATGTATTTTTACAAGTCTTGTTTGTAATTTTAAGTCTAAAACTTTGTAAAATTTCTACACATATTCGGAATTTAATTTTACCACATTTATCTGTAAAATTACTAACCAAAATTTGCAATTACAATCTCAAGAAGTGATTGGAAATTTACAAATTATTATTTATTTTTTCAAATTCTGTTTGCATTTTTACAAAAATTCATTCAAGTCATGAGCGCTATGTATTTTTACAATTCTTATTTGTAATTTCAAGTCTAAAACTTTGTAAAATTTCTACACATATTCGGATTTTGATTTTACCAAGATTAATAGTAAAATTACTAACCGAAACTTGCAGTTACAATTACAGGAAATTTACAAATCATTACTTTTTTTTTGAAAATTCTGTTTGCATTTTTACAAAATTTCTTTCAAGTCATGAGCGCTATGTATTTTTACAATTCTTGTTTGTAATTTCAAGTCTAAAATTTTGTAAAATTTCTATACCTATTTGTAGTCTAATCTTACTACAGTTATCAAAAAAATGACTAACTGAAATACGTAATCCAAATTGCAAAAAGTGATTGAAAAATTGTAAAACTTTAATTACTTTAGATTTGTTTATATTTTTACTAGTGTCTCTTACAATCATATAGTTTTATGTAATCTTCTAATTCTGCTGTGTAGTTTCAAGTATAAAACTTGGTATATTTATTTTGCATTTTTATAAAATTGTGACTTATGCAGATTTAAAATTTAATTTGAATGCAGTTCTAAGTAAAATTAGTAGCAAACATTTATACTTGAATTGCAAGTATGAAGTATAGATTATAAAAAAATATTTTTTTTTTATTAAAATGTTTTAATATACATGTTGTTTCTGAATATGAAATATGTTAGTTTTATAAAAAAAACCTCATAGAATCGATCAAGTGTATAAAAAAAATTGTGAAAGAACCGAATTATTCACTGTGGTAAAAAATAGTGATAAAATTTAATTGTAAGTGTAATAGGGTATGTTCAAATCTGCATATCAACATTTTTTATATTTGAAAGTAAGTAAATCTTTGCTAATTATTATTTATGAATTATATATAAACTGGTCAAAATGCCTAAAACAACCTTTATAAATGCTCCATATGCCGGTGTAAAACAACCTTTAATTTTATTCGAATTTGCAAGTCCCGACCAGCATAGAAAAAATCATTGTTGCGTTTCTTTTGACATGCCGACACAAGTATAGAACAGTGATTCTCAAAGTGTGGGTCGCGACTCCTAGGAAGGTCGCAGAAAAATTGATGACATAAACCGAGTTTAGTAAGCAAACAATTATTTTTTACTTGGTGTGAAAACAGTGTCCACTATTCGCTGAATTAACAATGACAGTTCTCTTGCCATTTGCAACCAACTTATTTATAGGCGAGCGGATTATCGAGTCTAGCTCGCTTAGAAATGACAATAACCGACCAATCGACGTTCTAGTGGCTAAAAATGATTTTATTAAATTCTTTATATTTTTCTGAGAAAAAACATCTATATACATGATATTTTTTTATGCGGTCCTTCAATAGGTACACACATTTTTTTGTTTAATAAATCTAAATCTGCATTAAAAAATCTGAAAAAATTATGTAAGCTTCATTGGATTAAAATGAACATTTTTTGTCTCATAAACTTTTTTTTAAAATCAATTGTTTTGAAGATAAAAAATATTTATACTTTAAAAATAGCGAAAAATTCGTATATTTGTGATTTTTTTTCTCGGAAACTAATTGTTCAATCAAAATAAATCAAAAACAAAAAGAATCAGCCAACTTTGAACTATAACTATATTTTTTTTCATTTTGATCATTACTGTAATTAAATGTAAAAACTTCATTAGAGCCGAACTCACTCTTTGCGCCGTAAATCGATACCATGGCTGGCTACAACATTCATTTAATAATAATTGAAATATTTAAATACTGGGATGAATGCATCAATAAAAACACTTTAGAATATTTTTATTGCACATTTATTTGTCACGATTATTTTCTTTATTATAATATTATACTTATCAGAACATCTACAAAAAATATTTCTGTTCTTGTTGCGGAAAATTTCCTTGTACAGCTAAAACATGCTCTTGTATGGATTTAGATTTAAAATGTTGTTCAGTTTGTAGATGTTTTGATAAGTGTAACAATAAAGAAAATAATTGTAACAAATAAATGTGCAATAAAAATATTCTAAAGTGTTTTTATTGAAACTTTCATCCCAGTATTTAAATATTTCAATTATTAAACGAAAATTGTAGCCAGCCATGGTATCGATTTACGGCGCAAGGAGTGAGTTCGGCTCTAATGAAGTTTTTACATTTAATTACAGTAATAATCAAAATGAAAAAAAATCTAATTATAGTTTAAAGTTGGCTGATTCTTTTTGTTTATGTTTTATTCTGATTGAACAATTAGTTACCGAGAAAAAAATTCACAAATATACGAATTTTTCGCTATTTTTAAAGTTAAAATATTTTTTATCTTCAAAACTATAGCTTTAAAAAAAAAGTTTATGAGACAAAAAATGTTTATTTTAATCCAATGAAGCTTACATAATTTTTTCAGATTTTTTAATGCAGATTTAGATTTATTAAACAAAAAAATGTGTGTACCTATTGAAGGACCGCATAAAAAAATATCATGTATATAGATGTTTTTTCTCAGAAAAATATAAAGAATTTAATAAAATCATTTTTAGCCACTAGAACGTCGATTGGTTGGTTAGTGTACTCGAAATAGCTGTAATCCGCTCGCCCTATTATACGAAATGGTATTTTCAGTACTGACCAACATCAAAACAAAGCCGCGCTCACTCATCACATTAAATTTAATTTAAAATATTTTAAGTAAACTCAATTAGTTAGTTAAGTTAATGTCGAAAAATATACAAATAATATTTTGTTCAAAGATGTACTCGAGATAAGTTATTAACTTGTTATTAATTATTATTGATATTAAATTTCGCTATTAATCACAATTATGAGTGATTCAATTCAAAAAGTTTGAGAAATACTGGTATAGAACATAGTTTCATGTGAACGCGCTGGCGGAAGGGGTAAATTTTGTTACATTTTATTTTCTCACGATGCTAAGCTACTGCGTATGAGCAATAATACGATTTTTGAACAGTCGTTATTAAAAATTTGTTGTGTAAAGATTGATGCTGCTACAAGTGATTTTTTATAATTCTGTTGTTTAATCCAATAATTGTTTTTAACGTTTATTGAATATATATCTGTTATAATTCAGGTAACTTTTTCACCTACTTACATCTTTAAGCTGTAGCCATTTGTCTAAACAAATGATTTTTATTTTTGGAGTTAAAATTTTAAGGCAAAAGAAATATTTTCTTGTTTCAAATAATTTTTTTCCAAAACTAAGATTTTAATATTTGAAATGTGTAATCAAATTTTGATAAGTGTTTTAAAATTTCACGACAAATAAGTATAACTTCTAACGCGTGTACATAAGTACACATACCCACTTTTTGTTTTGTTTTTTATAGACATGGATCATAAATATCGTCTTATATTATATTATATTATATATACATGGCTTCATTTTGAAGAAGATTCTGATAAGGCATATTGCAAATATATGCCAGGCCTGCTTGATGATCCAAATGTATGCGAAGAACTGCAAGAAATGGTGAAAAATTTAGAACCACCCAAATCTACATAGCCAACATTTCTAGTGGATATTCGCGGAAGTGCTCGTAAGTAATGATATGTTATTTTAAAATAAATTCTTTACCACAATATTAATTTTTTTACATTTTATTAATTTTTTATGAGCAAAAAAAATATTTTGACATATTATTAATCAATTTTTTAGATACTTATAAAGAAGCTGAAAATAAAATCGTTGAGTTAGAAACAAAACCATATGTATACTCGACAGCAAATGAAGAATCTGCAAAAAAAAAGCAGATACTGATAAGAAGGCTCTGAAGCGCAAATTTGTTGCAAAGAATAAAGAGCTCATTAACAAACAATTTAGTCAAGCAGCATTGAAATGGACAGACGATCTTGGTATAAAAATTCGTAAGTAGTTTTAATTTTTTTTGGTAAAATTTTTTGTTATAAATATGCAACAAATATATTTTTTTTAATGTTAGATTCATCTAATCCTAAAAGTCAACACACAAAAAGAAAAAAATTGAATTCTAAATCGATTTCAATCCCAAGTTGTCACCCATCTGATGACACTGACATTAAGTCAACTTCAACGGAATTTTCCAGTGATGAAGACAACACTAACGGATTAGATCCAAACAATATATTAAATCCAAAAAGGATTGTAAAAAAAAAAGCTGAAGAAAAACTCGAGACCAGTGCAAATCAACCAATGACAATAGGTAAAAACATACATCGTTTTTTTTTTCTTTAATGTGTATTGGAAACGTGATTTTTTTTGTTACAGAAGATCTGCATCAATTCATATCGAGCTGTTTTGTAAGCATCGGCAAACGTTTGTCAAATTTAGGAAGTCAATTAACCAATTATTCAACCAGATTACAAAGCCTTGAAAATGTCATTGAAAAACTTCATAATTCAACAAGCATTTTGAGTGACGAAATCAGTAACTCTGAGAGTGAATTTGACATGATTCTTCCACTACAAAATGAAGAAAGTTTTATTAAATTTAATGATAAAATTAAAAATGATGTTGATTTTAAAAAAAAATTGGTAAGTAATCACAAATAAAATTATTATTTTTTTATATAAGCCCTATTTTATATAATTCGTTTATAAGACATGAATAATAATTTTCTTTTTTTAGATTTACAAATTGTTATGCTAAATAAACAAGACAGTAGATATAACCAAGAATATTGGAAAGATACTCCGTGCCTACATTACTCGTGATTTGGCAATTAATTATGTGGCAATCAAAACGTCAGAATAATCTTCAAAAAAAATTTAAAATTTGTGTTAGCATTAAATTATGTTATTATTTTCATAATATAAATTATTGATAACACTGTTATAATTAATGACATATGTTTAATTGTTAATTAAATAATTAATAAATTAATATTTAATAAATATTTTATATTTAACACTAAAATACGCTGTTGTAGCATTCATTGATTTAACAATTTTTTTCAGTAAAATTACAGTCTGATATTGAAATAAAGCTATGCAAGTTATATCCCGATGCATAGTAATATTGCAACGAGCGGTTTGTATTTTTTTCAAATTGACTTGATGTAAGTTGGGTAGTAAAAATTCAATACTGCAACAAATAGTTTGTAATTTTTCGAAACTAAATTGGTATTAGTTGGGTTGAAAAATTACGATATATGGTTGTAAAATTACTAAATGTATTTAATCTAATTTGTTTAGTAAAATTCCGACTATTGTATTGTAATATTACTAAACAATTTTTTAATAAAGGTTAGTAATATTGCAACAAATAGTTTGTAATTTTTCTAAACTAAATTGGTATAAATTGTCTAGTATAATTACAATAAATTTTTGTAAAATTACTAAAATTATTAGAAACATTTGGCTTAGTAAAATTACGAATAATGTACAGTAATATTACTAAACATAAGTCTAGTAAATGATTAGTAATTTTGCGACAGATGATTTGTAATAGTTTAAAATTGAGTTGTGATAAATTGTATAGTAAATTTACAAAACTGTGTTCCATAATTCCGAAAATTGTGGTGCGTAAAAACTTCCTACACATTTTTGTAAAATTACTAAAATTATTAGAAACATTTGGCTTAGTAAAATTACGAATAATGTACAGTAATATTACTAAACATAAGTCTAGTAAATGATTAGTAATTTTGCGACAGATGATTTGTAATAGTTTAAAATTGAGTTGTGATAAATTGTATAGTAAATTTACAAAACTGTGTTCCATAATTCCGAAAATTGTGGTGCGTAAAAACTTCCTACACATTTTTGTAAAATTACTAAAGAAATTTTTGACAGTGACCTATTTTGCTTTCATGCAATATCGAATATACGAGAAGGTTTGTGATCGTTTTAGAATGAGTCAAAAATATTGTTCTCCTATTACAAAATTTTAAATTGATTTTTCCGTTTCAGGTCAAGACAAATATTTTTCGTTTCGAGTCTGTCTGTCTGTATGTGTGTGTGTCTGTCCCTTGATTCCTTGTTACACGCATAACTCATGAACCACTGAACCGATATTAATGAAACTTGGTTGGATGATTGGGTCTGGCTTGAGGACGGTTCCATTTCAAAATCATGAAAATCGTATGTAAGGAGGAGCGATGACATCACAAAATATTTATTTTTTCAAGATATCTATATCTCATATTACGTGAAAATTTTATAGAATTTTTTTGTAGAGTATTTAATTTCCTATATTATAGATCTACAACGTTTGTTGTTAAATATTCCCTAAAGATTTATCTCAATTTGCTTTAAAAAATCGTCATTTGTTTTTTTTTTACTTTCACGTTTTAAATGTCATTTTAACGTTTGCATAAATTTAGATTTAGATTGAAATTGTGAAAAAATTAAAAATATACGAAAAAATTATCAGTTGCGTCGCTTAAGAAAAATTTCAAAGTAATATTTTTTAGTAAAATTGGCTAACCAATGCCAGGCAATTTATCTGAACACTTTATCTGTTTTTATTTAAATTGTTCAGTAATTAACTACCTTTGCTAAATTTAGCAAGTAGAAGCACTGTGCATTTACTCGGCAGATGTTTTTTACACAGCTTTCTATGCTACATTTACGCGTTTTATTTACGCGCTGTTTTCATGTACCAATAAACCACATAAATCAAGGGATTACTGTATTTAATTATTATTACATTATTTATTATTGAATAACAATTTATTTATTTGTTTTAGCGAATTTTTTCTGTTAACACATTTAATATTTATTTAAATTTTTTTTACACGGACAATTTTTGTCTACAAAAATATCTCCAAATATTGAATTTATACCACTATTTAAAATTATATATATGTACTTATATACTATATACCTTCATATTTATCTCTATGTGTGGTAAGTATTTAAATTAATTATAGCATATTAATTATATCTAAGTCACGCTACGATGTTAATTTATTATATAGTTATTTTTATTTAATAATAAATCCATCATTTTGACGCAAAACTAACGCCGTTCATAATTCATACAGTCTTTAGTTATTCCTAAAATTCCTCCTTATAATCCCGTAGGATCGATTTGTGGCTGTGGCTGATTACTCGCAAGGGGAACAAGATTTAGTATAGTGTCTCAGGTGTTTTTCAAAATCGATTGCTATTTAGTTAATTATTTTTGCTAAAATTTACCTCCGCTTCGTGTAATATTTTAATTAAATAAAATGTTTTTTTTTTCACGATATATTTATGGATATTAAGTGACATGACTTTAATCAATAAAATAATTTAGTGATACACATAAATAATTATTTTGTATACAAATAAAAATACAGAATTCACATATAATATACATATTTATTTATTCATTATGAAAATTAAATTTACCTTCCTTAAATAAATTAACAAGTGTATTCTTTTTATATATATTTCGCAATAGAAACGAGCATTTCTTAAAAGTAGAAATATAGATACATTTTTAATTTTTTTTTTACATAAATGTTTATTCACTAAACTAAAAATACACCTTAACCACAAAAATTTATGTCACTCGACACGTGTTTCGACTTCACAAGAAGTCCTCATCAGGAGCCTAACGATTCCAAGTCTGGAATCGTTAGGCTCCTGATGAGGACTTCTTGTGAAGTCGAAACACGTGTCGAGTGACATAAATTTTTGTGGTTAAGGTGTAGTTTTAGTTTAGTGACTAAGAAACCACAGTTTCTCCGTTTTTCAAGTAATAAATGTTTATTGCCAAGTTCAACAACTCAGTACTATAATTTCTGTGCGGGTTTAAGAACTTTTTAAACGTAATACTTGGACTAACAAGTAAAGTACTTGAAATACTTACTTCGAGTACATTTTAAAATAGCAAAAAGTATTTGATACTTCAAGTACTACCACTTAGTACTTGGTACTGAATACTTGACGTTCAAGTACTTTCACTGTGTACTTATTACAGCTATATGTATAAAAATAAAGATTAAAAATGTAAAAAACTATGTATTTAAGTCTAGGATATACATTATAATATATAAAAATCATCCCGTAAACGTATTGAATTGAACATCGATTTGTAGTAATTTTATAATTACTTAATAATAACAAAATATTAACAGCATAATAAAGACATTTTAGGTATCCTAATAATGCTTATAATAACCATAATACATGTATATAATATTTTTATACGAGCCTGCCTCAACTCACTAGACTATAAATATTTTTATGAAAGGTAAAATTAATGACGCATTTACTGTTACGTAATAAAACGGGTCCGAGGTTTATCGAGATGTATTAAATATGTTGTAACACAACTATGATCTATATTTAGTACGTAAATCACACTCGCACAACCCCTTCCACACACACGTACAAGGGGCTCCCTTTAGGATAACAAACCATAATGAATTATATGCCTAGTTTGTTATAAATTTCCTCTTTTATTATATCATAATATTAATGTTTGATTTTATTAATGTATCATTAGATAATATAGATGGATATTTATTAACACAATTTATTCTGTTTCTAACGTTTAAGAAATATACAATATCTATCAAGGATTAAAAATATTTCTTTTTGTCTAACAATAAGTCTATGATTTCTATATACATATTTGCAAATAGGTACTAACTTTTTTAAAAGCTATAGCCGGGTAAACATGCAAAATATGCCTTTACATAAATTAGACTGTTTTTTTTTTGTAAGTCACATTCTATGTAACTTTCAACCTGACCAAATATTAGCTTCCATAAATTTATAGTTTTCGTAAATATTGATTTGACCAACCAGAGCTTTCAAATGAGTACCTATTAGACAAAATCATCTAGTGTGTGTCAAAATATAAATATGTGTTGAATATCCGTCATAATAAACAAAGTAAGATCTTAATTGACCATTAAATTAGTGACCAATTAAATTGATCGAATGTTTTTTAGAGAATATTTTTGCAACAGAAATCAGGTAGATAATTATCTGTTAATTTTCTTAATCGGCGTTTGTACAATACACTATTATGCTTTGAATTTTTCATTTTTGGTAATAACATTATTCGAAAATGAAAACGTTTTATGAATTTACAATAAAGAAAGTAAAATATGTTTACCTAATTAAAAAATATAAATATAATATAAAATATTTAATAAAAAATATATTATATATACATATATAATAAACAATAAAAAATTGAGAACATAATAATTAAATATAAGTAGGTACCTATATAGCAAAAATTATTACATACATTATTCCATATTTACCCCTTTTCTTGTAACGCTTTTCAAAGCCATTTATAGTACCGACAAAAACTTAGAGACTCGTAAAGCGTTTCCGTTTGATGTTAAACTATTTTAAATGTCGGTAAGTATAATCTACAAGAAATACGTTAGACTCGGTTAAAGCAATAGTTTTCAACATTCACAATATATAATGTTTCACGAAAAACTTATATTCTGTAATATAATAATATAGTTGTTTATTCTATTTATTTTTGTTTAATTGAATCATATTATTTGGTTAATTAATACCTTTAGAACAGGACTGTTCAACTTGCGGCCCGCCGCGCATTTATGTGCGGCCCGTAACCACATATGAACAAATTATGTTTTTGTAATGTTTATTTAAGTATCGGGTGTTTCAGAATATCTAAAGATGGTTTGAATAAAACTATTTTCTATGATCCAAAATAATGAGACCAATTACAACTTTCTATTTATGCCAGGGGGCGAAATATATTGTAAATATCTCGATTCTTATGCAAGATAGAGGGTACATTTTTCACCCAACACCCCCCAGGATTTTTCTCATCGGATCGAAAGAATTACAACCCTTTTTCTAAGAGGGGGTGAAATATTGAAGATTCAAAATTCTATGAAAATTAGTTTAACCTTTTTTATAATAATGTATTTAAGGGTTGGGAGATATGGTTATAACTTGTTTTATTAAAAATTTATTTTTTATGTGTTTATTGTGTTTTATTTATTGCTCTACAATTATTTGTTTAGAAGATATATTCGTGCTTCTAAAGTTACCCTTTGGTACTGCCGAGGAAAATGAAAGTGGTTGCAAAAAAATTCAATATGTACAAAATTTGTTGTAGATAAGTGGTTATTTTAAGAAAATTTTTCAACTGCAAATACCTTTTTTTTTTGTTCTACATTTTGTATATTTCTCTCTCTTACAAATTATAGTGACCTTTTTTTTGCTCTATACTTACACTTTTTTATATTTTTCTTTCTACTTACAATTTTTCAACTAAGCTTTTGCAACTGCAGTTTTCATTTTTGCAGAAGCAAGCTATCTTCTAGGTAATTTTTTTTCATTTTTCATTATACATCTGCCAAAATTAGTGAATTGATCGATAGTTTCAAAATTAAGAAGTTGAAGAACCATTAGAACAAAAAAAAGATAGCAAAATTTAAAGAAATTTAAGTTTTATAATACTATTTTGTTTTTATAGAATTTGATACCTAACATAAACTCCATTAGCTACAACTAATTAGTGTAAATTAAACAGTTTGTTAATAAATTTTCTTTTTTATAAAAAACCAATTACGATGCATTAACATTGCAATAAAAGTAGGTCGATGTCTATAATAGGTACATTATTGTTGTTACAATAAACTCTATACGTAGGTAAATTGTTCAACAACTCCCTCTAGGATTTCGCTGGTAAAACAGTTAATCAAATGGACTGCATTGTGCATTTAATGTTTCGCTAGATTATATTTCATAATTAATCTCCTATTTTCTAGCTTCTGACGATAGAACAATGGGAACTTTTATTAATATAAAAAAACAACCTCAACATTAATGTGCTGTTTGGTTGTTGGAAAATTATCAAATTCATAATCGGATTTTCATATTTCATTGTGTTCATTTGCAGTCAGTCAAATGTGCGCACACTATTCATCAACTTTTGTGGTAGTAATTTTTTTTATTCGTCCTATAATAGTATACGATGAATTTAAACCATTTATACATTTGATGATTTTTTTGATTGGGAAATATAAGGATTTTTATTCCTATAATAAGAACAGTCGAATATTTAATTCAAATCTACATTAAATTGATATTTTTTAACTAGGGGCTTTGCCTCTGGGCGCTACGCGCCCCAACCCCAAATCGTGCCACATTTAATAAAATATTGATTGATAAAATAAAAATTATTATTTTATATTAACTTTTGTCATATCAAATTTTCATAAAATATTTCAATGTAATTGTTTTAAATGCTGATAAGTAAATAATTCCTGAATTTGGCGGGGATAATCATTTATCATTATTACCTTTCCAGTAATATTACAATTTACATGTACAAATCACCCTAACATCAGAACGTACTCGGGTCTCAGCCTTCGGCTGCGACCCTCGTAATTTATACCTTTACCATTAATATTAATAATGCCTTTGAGAAATTACCAAAAAATCATTGTGAATATCATTTTCCACATTTTTTGGCATACAACATATTCAAAGAATGCGTTGAAGCATTTTCGATGTTATTTATTAGGTTAAATTATCTTATTACGATTTTTGTTTTATGTTTACGCAATTTTATGAAAAAATAGCAAAAAAAAATTTTCAAGACCACGACCCTGACTTTAACATATTTATTATTTTTATAAATGTCTCAAGCTGTTAACTTTTGTTCAATTTCAATCAAATCAATTTTTTTCGTCACGATTAAAAAATAGCAATTTTAAATATTTTTTAATGCGGTGCCACTGACAATACTAAAAAAATTTATTAAATAAATTTAAAAAATCGCAAAAATCATTAATTTTTCAACATATCTGGTGTTTCCCATTAATATTCCAGCCCTGTCTTTATTATTATTTAATATAAATTGTTCGATACATTACATATATCTTTGAACCACCAAATGATTTTCAAAAATGTTTATTATGCAACTCTTAAAAAATAACAATTTAAAATATTTTTTGCATTGCGCACCTGACTTAATTGTTAATAAATATAAATTTTTGGGCAAATTACATCAATCCCCACAACAACCAAATGTCTAAAATAACCGTTTCATTTTAATAAAATTATATCAGAAAAAATCAATAAAAAATATTCTTGTAACCACGCTCCTGACGTAATTCTTATTAAATATAAACGTTTTGATATTAAATATAAATTATTATACTAATTAGATCAATACACCAACCAATTTTGGTTAAAATTTTCATTTATATACAATTTAATTGGAATGTACCAATTTGACATATTTCTGTACACGCCCCTGACGTATTTCAAATAAAAAACAGCTGCTTATGACAGGCAAATATCAAGTCCACGTGGAGTGTTTAAAATTCATACGAAATGTCAATTTTTGACCAATCACAGCGACGAAATTCTAAGAATTCCAAAAACAAAAGCCGAGTGTCGAAACTCTTAAATTTCAAACTAAACGTCAGATAGCAAAATTTCGTGTAAATTTTACATGTAGTGTCTCGCATAAAAATACATATCACGAAAAATAGAAATATTTTGAATAAAATAATTATCCATTACACTGCATGAAGGACGAATCTAAAAACAGGCAAAGTATGAAAAAAATCCAGTGAAAGGTTTAACGGGCTATAAATTGATTGTCGCCGGACAGACATACAAACAAATATATAAATATATATACGTTTTGGTTTATATTATAGTGTGATTAAAAATAATTTGTGAGGTACCTGGATTGGCGTAATGTTAATGAATGTCCCTCCAGGCGGGTTGGTCACCCCAGACAGAAAAATCGTATTAAAAATGTTTATGCTGATGACTATTTAAAAAAATTTCATTCAAATAAGTTAACATTGTTAGAGGTATAAATTCAAATGAAATAAATTTGCTGCTACGCAAATGCAAGTAGTTATTCTTTTTCGCATTGTGTTATAAACGAATTGTTTGTATAAGTAAAAGTAAAAATAAATTCTTAAATTCCATATAGAGACGAAAGCTAAAAACAATAATCAAACTAAAGTCTAAAAAATGTTTCCTTTTATCCAACATATTCTATTTTGTAACAATTGTAATGATTCGAGATGATTTTTTTGTTCAAAATTGTCCTCTGTTCCGTTTTTAAGTAATTAATAATCCAAGTTGGATTCTTATACACAGGCTCTATGGCGATGTACAATAGACAACACTTTTGTGTGTTATGAACAATTAATGAATTATCACGCAAAAAATTAAAATTTTAAAATATAATGTTTTCAAAAACATTATAAAATCAAAAGAAGTTTTTTTAAATATAGGTGATCACCCCTTACTGTTAAACTCTTAAAGACTGAACTTAGATTTCATTAAGCAAAATTAATCACAATTAGTTAATCAATTGTTTTGAAACCATTATTACGTCAATTCTAAAAAACAATCACGGTTATTACAAATTTTATAAGGTAATTTTTATATTTTGTGAATTGTTCATTTACAAATTGAAAATAAGTTTAGAATTAACATTAACCATGGTTTAAAAACAACTGATTAACTAATCGTGGTTAATTTTGCTTTATGCAACCCAAGCAAGGTGAATGTACAAGTATTATACGGGTACGCGTCAACTCGGCGCATCCAACTCGGCGATGGTCAACTCGGCGACGGTCAACTCGGCGCCGGTCAACTCGGCGATGGCCAAACTCGGCGACGGTCAACTCGGCGATAAAAATTAATATTAGTAAATACATTTTAACTAAATTTTGCCCGCGGTTTCATCCGCGTGTATTATGTATAATTTTTTTATCGATCCGTATTTTAACGCGAGGGATGGGGGTATGGATGAAAAAATGTAATGCTTATTTTTTATTAAATACTATATATAAAAGTAAACAGTGTCATACAAATACTTACTTTACAATACTTGATTAGTTGTTTTAATTAGTGTCCATTTCTATATTTTTAATCGAACTATATAATTTTGAACTAGCCGCCTATTTTCATCTACAATCTTTGATTTGTGACGTTTTTTTTTTTTAATTTAAAATCTACATATTATAATTTGCAACAATCATTTTTTTGAAATTAAACTTATATTTCAGATTATACAAAATTATGAAAAAAAGATGAATATAGCATATAATTTAATAGTAATTTCAAAAACGTATTTAGTTTTAAAGAAATTTGGTGACAAATTTTCTCATTGTTATAAAATAACAATTTTATTCAAATTGAACAATTAACTATTACAGCTGCTTAATATTTAATTGTTTACAAAAAGTTGCATTCAGATATAACAAACATTATAAAAATTGCTAACTCTACCAATATATTTGTATTTGATAAATACGGAGAGTCTGGGGGTCCTCTGTCAAAAACTCTGAAAATCACGTGTTGATGTGTTAGAATAGAGTAGAGTATGCTGTATCTATGTGAATATATTATTTAGTGCATAGACAGAAATTCATAAACCTAACCTAACCTACTTGAAAACGAACCAATCTATCTGGACTACTCTAACTTAAACTAAATTATTAAATATAACACAGCTAAACGTGGCCAGTCGTTTTATAAAATGCGTGATTTATAAAAGTTGGAAACCCTAGTCACGCATGCGCGTCAACTCTATTCTGAATAACTATATACGTGATTTTTCACAAATCTGACAGAGATACTGTTATAATATTTTTTATTTAAAAAATAAGCATTAATATTTTCCATTCGTGCTTCATACCACGATTCCTCCCGTTAAAATACGGGCCGATAAAACTATTTTATACATAATACACGCGGGTGAAGCCGCGGGTAAATTCTAGTTGAAAAATATATTTACTAATAATTATTATTATCGCCGAGTTGACCGTCGCCGAGTTTGACCGTCGCCGAGTTGACCGTCGCCGAGTTGACCATCGCCGAGTTGACCATCGCCGAGTTGGATGCGCCGAGTTGACCTGTCCCGGTATTATACTGTTATTATTATGCATGGTGTTTATTTGGTTTATTTCAAAATAAATAAGTTGCGTAAATAATATACCATACATAATAATAATTTACCATATAAAAAAACGTTAATTTTTTTTACAAACTCATAAATATCGTGTATTAAAAAATCTATTGAATAATTTATTTTCCTGTAAAGAATTTAATCCGTTATAACCATATCAATAAATACCCTGAACACATTTCCTTCTTTAGCATCGCTCAAACGTGTGTATACGTACAACAAACTGAATAATAATTCCGAGTTTTTTTATATAAATTCAACAAACGACTCGCTTTCCCTCTAACAGGTTTCCGCTGTTATCCTACCACAGGCAAACAGTTGACGCCTGCAGAAATGTAAAATGTGACCCTAAATAAAACTGTTAACGTAACCAAAATATTCAAAATTAAAATATCAAAAAACCTCAGAGCGATATGTGTATAGGTACTTACGTATATGTGTCCCCAACATAAATATAATATGAATATTTGTGTGTGTGCGTTGGCAACCTAGGAGCGAGGGTAGAAATAACAAAGTTTGTACATTTGTGGTTTCTATATATGCTTATAATGCGGTGTGTATATGTTATATGGCAGACCATGGGATCTAACTGGTGTTACTTGAAAATAGAAGTACTCGAATCCTCTATGGTTGTTATTTATCATCTATAACGAAGGTCATTAAAAAAGTTATCTGATTTGAATATGGAATGTAAAAAATTAAACTTTTGCTTCATTGTGTATTCAATATTCTGGGCATACTTTTGAATAATGTTGAAGAAGTTTGATATAGAAATCTTTTGAAAATAAATTGTACTAGGGGTCAGTAAAATACTTGAATGCGAGGTCGGACTATGTAGTAATATCACATTTTATTTTTATCCTTACAAATATGCTAATGATTAATATGAAGTATTATTTTTATATATTATTATTATATAATTATTTTGATTGCACTTTTGATCCAATTTATGTTTCGGACAAAATTAGGAAATTTTGAGGAAAAATCTTCACAGAATACTTTTCGAATATATCACAGTAAATGTAAATGTAAAATTATTTTGTTGGTTTTAAATTGATTTTATATGGAAAATTCATGATAATCAAAATATCGTCGTGGGGAGGTCCTGTTTTCTGAAGATTTTAACATGTTCTGACGTCATACCAGTGACAGTTTTGCTAGACGCGTTTGTGATGACGTGACAAATAGATTAAAAATTACAATTTCAAATTAAGTTTATTATTAAAATACTGACTTATTTCACGTAAAAAAACTTGATTGTAAATTATAGTGATATATACTACACTATTTACAATATTTTAGTCTTTATTATTAATAGTGTCAAATACCCTATTAGTATCAAGGATACAAAATTCAATTCTCGTATGTATTGTAAAAGTCATGTACCGTACAGTAAATTTATCAAAATTTTAACTGTCGTCAATGCTGTGTTTTTATTTTTAATCATCTAAAACGTTCAATGAGTGAAAAAATCGAGCACAAGGCATTCTGACTTCTCAGATCCAGCTAAAATACGAATTTCATATCGTAGCATTTCCAAAAACGTCCATAACGCGTTTTCAAATACTAAAAAAAAACACAAAGTAAAATTCATGTTGACATTCCTTTAATAATCAATCAAAACACGTTCTGGACGCTTATTAATTTATCCATGATGCAATATAAGACAAATTCCAACCTGTTGTTAACAACATAACTGTCGGTTTCATACACATTCTTGTTCGTCATTTTATTTAGCATATTTTTAATGTTAGTTTATGAAACGGGAAAAATAAATTCTCTCCTTGCGATTTCATAAAGTATTCTCTATTACTATGAACAATATTCAAACGTAGCATGTTTAAATTTGCTAAAAACCGCCTCTAAATGCAGTATTTTATTATTTATATTCATAAACAAACTAGCGTATGCAAATGTGTACACTATGTACTACAATCTTCAGCAAAGAGAGAAACACAAATCAAACTAAACCCGAATACCAGCGTACACTCATCAACATTTAATAACACATATGAACTTTAGTAAATAAAGCAGTCATATTAGTTTGGTGAACGTTTAAAATTAATATCAACGCCGAGTAGCTTTTATAATTCTACTTCACTATGTATAATACCAGAATTGCATCTTCCCCTTGTAGTATATTTGTAATTTATGGTTGGTAAAGTCACCAAGGTATGAGGGGATTAAAAATAAGGGAGGTAAGGTGGTATGAATAACGTAAAGGTCAGTTAATAATTATGAATAAATATATTATGGTTTTTAAGGTATGGTACTGAAGGTTCTAAAGAAAAATAGGTATCTGGATTCTTTGTGTAGAAACTAAAACAGTTAAACCTTTCTTAAAGTTAAAGTTAAAATGTTTTTCCCATACCGTCTCTTTCTCCACCACTAGACGCCACTTTAAGATTCTGTATAATTGCATTATGTTTGTAACTTTCAAGTAGGTTTAAATATTTTAAATGAAAATATCATTGATCATACTATGTATTTCTGTTAATTTTATAGTTCAATTTGACGTTGAATGAATAAGTAAAAAATTGGAGCAATAACAAATAAAGTAATAACACCAATTTTTTATTATCAAAAATCGCACAGATTAAAAAATTTTGAACTCCCTTAAACATATCTCCGGTACCTACATTGTTTGAGAACCATTAATTTATAAGCTAAAATATATACTTGAAAAAGAATTCTACAAAATGTATTAGTTTATTATTTTATTTATACAATTTTGCTTTTGGCTATTTCATTATAATAATATGTATGCATAGCCAGGTACTTATTGTAAACAAGAAAATTACAATAAAAAAAATTATTACCTAAAGTGATTCTTATCGAAATTATATATCTAGAACAAACCCCATTCCTGCTCTGACGGGGACATTGGCAACCTATTCCTGGATTGTGTAATTCAATTAATATATAGTACAAAAAATCGCGATCACATTATATAACTGAAATCACTAATCTAACCGAAAAGTTTTATATAAGTAAAACCCTGTTCATAACCCCGAAGAAACAACAATCTAATTTCGCCAAACACCTCAACCGCTATACCTTGTAGCATATTTTGATTTATAGTCCACCAGCCCGTCGCGTCGATGAAACGAGGCAAAAGGGGGGATTAAAACCAAAGGGGATGCGCAACAAGCAGGGGTCAGTGGTAATGGAGATCCCTCATCTCTTTCACTGGGACCTCCCGGGGATTCCACCCCCGTGGCCACGGTCTTTTGTCATGATAACGCGGTAACTATTACCTTATGTGCGAGCCCTTTGTTTTAGTAGGTGGTAATGGCTAATGGAAAAGCTGATTTAATAAGACTAATTATGGCCGAGACGGATTCTAGTTCTCGGGTAATAGTTTTTGTTTGCTGTGTTAAGAATTAAATATATCGTTTTGACCGACGTTTCATTGTGGATTGCAGGAGGCTTATAAACCAGAAACTTGATTATAATCTATTTTGTAGTTCTCGGGCAATAGTTTTTGTTTGCTGTGTTAAGAATTAAATATATCGTTTTAACCGACGTTTCATTGTGGATTGCAGGAGGCTTATAAATCATAAATTTAATAAATAATCTATTTTGTTGTTTCAAACTTTGTATATATTTGCTATCTTGACTGTATAGAATTTTATTTAATGTTACTGAAATTAGGTAATTTTTTTTTAATTAAAGTTACTTAATTTTTACCTTAAATATAGATAAATGTAACATTTCATAGAACTACCATATTTATTTTCATTTTTTCTTGCATGAAATTTATTAAAAAATGGCAGTTAATATATTAAGCATTGCATTGATAATTTTGTTTCAAATTTTCGAAAAGTTTACTATCTATTATGGGAATTTTTTTTTTCCATAATAGGGTACTCTTTGTTCATAAATCATCGATTTTCTGAAGGTTATACGAAGAAGACAATATTTGAGTCGTAACTTTTAATATAATTTTCCTTTAGCATTTTAATATATTTTTCATTTAAAATTAATTAATAACCCACAAACAAAAGTACGATATAAATTATACATAACAAGTTCAACATTGCGAATTTAAGAAACAATACTTTTCACTTCAAGAGTTGTGAAGTGTTTCATTTTTGGTGGGAAACATCTCTTCAAGAACAATTATTTTTATCGCAACAAGAAAGCTACAGAAGAACACTTAAGGTGTGTATATTATTAGGGGAAGTGAAATTTTAGCAAATTAAAAGAGAAATATTAAATTACAAAAGTTATCATAAAAAGTTTTCCTTATTTTCATTAAATACTTTTTATAAAACAACTTGTTATTTTTAATACTAATTAATATGTTTTTTAAATAAATGTGTAAATTATAAAATATTACAGTAATTTGTAGTTTAAATAAAACATATAATATAGATTTTATGCTTTATATGACTTCATGTTAAGTCGAGATGCAAAACCGAAACCGAGGTGGGACCTGCTTAAATGTTGTCGAGAGTAAACCACCTAATTTTTAACATGATTAAAATTCGTTGATGACTAAAATAAGCTAAAATTAATAGAATGGTTATATACGTATGTACAAAATTATTTTTCACTAGATACAAAAAAGAGAAAAGTGTCGATCTCGGTCACGTGTATGAGACGAGACGGGCTTAAATTTTAACGAAACTATTAGCTATAATTTCCGAGACCGATACGAGACTGTCAATTATAAATCTGTGACGAGGCCAAAGACTTACCTAAACATACTGTTAGTCTCGTTACGGTTATTTTTAATAACCAAGGTCTGATGGATAATCATGAACAAAAAAACAATAAATAATATATTTTATATTACTTGAAATAAACAAACATGATACAGAAACAATAAACTATAAATTTTGCACAAATATTCAAAAAAATGTACATTTATTGCAGAGTTTTGTATTAGTGCTGCAGCAAACATCTGGGACTTGTGTCATGGATATTGCCAACACCCGTTGTACAGGAGGTCGTTATATCGACGAGGCTACACCTGCAGGTCATCGCCGAGGTCGCCATACAATACTACAGACACGTATGTAAAATTTATTGGGGAGTATTTTCTTTTATTCAACTCAGCGTTTAGAAAACAGGTTGTAGTATCTCTTCTTTCTACCTTTAGATTTCTCTGATAGCATTTATTATCTAGAATTTACGTCTAAGTACAAATATCTTTTAAAAAATAGTATACATACGTTGCTCATATTATTTGCACACCCACACCTTCTGTCTCTCTCGTCGTCAATACTGTTTTGTTTTTTCAGTCTGTATATATCTATAGGATGTGTTCAATAAAGCATGAACACCGTCTGGAAAGTTTTGTTAATGATATTGGGGATATTTATTAACACTGACATTTTAAGTTGGCAGACATGGTTAACATTGGATTAATATATATTTTTTATACACATTATGTGTGTATTACATAACTCAACTGACATTTGAAATCTGGTCATAATAAACAAAATATTATAAGTGCATATGTATTTATTTAAGTTTCAAATAATTTAAATATTATTTAAAATTTTTGATAATTAATTTGAGTAAGCACAACCCTACATATACAGAGCTTTGAAGAGCCAGAACAATAGAGATCTGAAACAAATAATGTTTAATGTTAATTTATTTGTTAATTGTGATGACGTATATAAATATTATGTACAATAACTTTCATTAATCGTTATAAAATAAATAAAATAAACGTAATAAACTATATTAGTACGTTTTTTTAGGTCCTGACATTCTTTCATAAGAACTCATTTTAAAATAATTCGTTAGTACATTTTTCTGATTAGTACGTGTTTTCCCTTCAGTCCCTTCAAAAACGTACTAACAATGTTCCACTGTAGTTTAATTTAAATTGTGTTTAAACAGTTATATAGTACTTATTCTCAGCCTAAATGATTAATTCTGCTGTTGGCTCACAAATATCACAAAAAATATTCATATGTCTTCACTTGAATGCTTTTTGTTGTAACTCCCTAAAAAAAATATGCTTGGTCCTTTGAAACTGGGACATTTTGAATATTAATTAAATTTAAATAATATTGTTTGTTTCGATACATAATATCAAAATCTGATAATCAAGTACTTCTATTTTAATAAAATTCAAATATATTGAGACACAGTGAAAATGTATTTTATGTGCATAGAAAAAATACTTTTCCGTAGTAAAAAAGTTATTTGATTTCTATAAAATATAGTTAATTATTGTTAGAATAACACTCATTAATTAGAATGGAACATGTTTATAAGTACACGGCAGTAAATTTGTTAAGAACTAAAAACTCCGCATTAAATTACGAATAACAAAACGTGAACTAATCTCAGTTTAAGTGAACGACCGTGCATAAACAGAAGAGAAAAACATAAAGGGGAGTGAAAAAAACCCGACTAAATGCTGTTGCATTAGCGCAAAACATTTTAGAGCGCAGTCATAAGATTACAAATCTCATAGTGCAACACAACTACTGACGGACAGAAGGCCAACCGCAGAGAAGCTTTACACCGGAAGCGGCCCGCTCCGGCGACCGGAAACAGCAGATCCGGTTGTGTGTGAGTGGGAGTCCCGCACGATGTCTGTGTACCAGAAGTTCCTAAAATAAATAACGTAACAATTTCTTACACATCGTTGGTTTCTATAAATTATCGCATATATATGTAGGTTTATTTTTTATCAGTATCGTTATATTTAATGAAAAGCAAGATAATTAATTAATTAAGGACAAATTCACACTATTTCGAACAGCTGCAAAACTGTTTTTTTAGTTAAAATGAAATTTTAGAATTCCTTCCTCATCAATAAAATATACACATTTTGTGGGAGTCAAAATTAGGATCTTGAGGAAAATTATTTAATTAATTTAAAAAATTAATATATTAAGGCTCCAGAAATGGGTCAGAAATATTTTATTGTTGATAATATGACATTATAAAATTTCATCATGTAGTAGAGTAATTTTATCTTTTAGAAACGAACGTAAGTCCTTAATATATAATTATTATATTTATAATTATATTTAAACATTGTTCAATTCAGTCGATATATTGAATAGCAAATGTTATAGAACCACTGGTATATTCGACAAGGATTGAGAGGAAAGCAAGCTGTACAACGTTTTAATCCTCCGTAATAAGCCTCAACAAAACGCGGGGGTTCGGTTTTCGTGTCGGAAATTTGAGGAAAAATGTGTGGAAAATGCGTTGAAAACAGCGGATGTTTTTGGCGGCACGGACATTTTAAATGAGACTTTTTGTTGCCACAAAGAAATACATTATCTCTATCCTTGATCTCTTCGTTGTTGAAGATTACTTCGTTTGTTATCGGTTTATGTTAACCATATATATTATAACAGTGATTCTCAATATTTATTTTGACTATTTGTAGCGGGTTTATTTATTTGTATTAAATATAATTATGTGAATATACATATATATTTAAGAGGAACCAGATTGGAAATAATTTAATTTAATTTTTTTACATAGGTAACAGATTATTCTCAATTGTTATTTTGACATAAAATTAATTATACGAAGTGGTAAGATACCAGATAGAATCCAAAAAATTATAAATTATTAGATAATAAACGACATATTTGCACTTTTTCATTGAAATTATACTTCCGTGTAAAATTGAAAATAAACTAAGAAATACGTTATAGGAAAACCAGTGAATGGTTCAATCAATTTCTACTGTCTCCATTCGATGTGCAGTATTTTGATTTTCTATATTATTATTATCTGTAATCAATACCAGTAGTCTAGAAAAATCAATAAGTATGGGAGCTACATTTGATATTTAAATTATCTAGTAAGCAATACGGTATGTATTATGTAGGTATACTAACTATTTCACTATTTCATAAGAGCTACCGAAAATGTTACCAAGAGCTACCTTGCGGTATCTCATGATCGATAGATACTATATGTATTATATTATAAAGAGATAGATATATTATGAGTGTTATTGTTTATCATGTTCGATGATTTTAAAAATTAATGGTCTGATTTTGATAAAACTTATGAACTGGAGTATTACCTGGAATCACGGGAGTGACATAGACTAGTATCATTACGCTATCTAATTAGAAGGCTGAGCAGTAAAGAAAAATGTTGCGCAAAGGGAACATTAAAGTTAACTGGCTAAACTATATGTTACGTGGGCTTGTTGGTTCTAAACAAATGTATTCATTGAGTAAAAACGATATCTAAAGAAATTTTCAAATCACAAAATAAGTATAGTTACAGGTTAGGTTAGATGATATTTCAACATTCACTTGAACAACGCAGCTAGTTTTTATTACAATAAACATACGATAAATCAGCATTAAACATTTATTTACAAACATCGTCTTAAAAAAACACAATACAAATAGGCACAGGTGCGAAAAAATCGTTTCAAAACATTTATTGAACCTTCAAAATCGCTGCGATATTAATGTCACATGTAAGGAACGCAAATTGATTGTTTATTACAATAAAACGTTGGCTGTGCAATTCAGATAAGCCGACAGCGAAGGGTGTTTGCTGCTGCAAGAGTACCCCCAACTCCCCGCCATTGCCGATGCATGACGTAATGTGTGTTTACTTAAACACCGGGCGGCGCCGAGACGCGCGCTCTTGACGACAATCTATGCATTTTTAATACACATCACAATAAATCACTTATAATCGACTGTAAGTAAATATATATGTACAGGATGGGGGAATGTTAAGTACATTTTTTTAATAAATATGTCTGATTAATAGATTTGAAAAATAGTTGTTATTTTCAATGAAATAGTTACTAGTTGAATTTTTTTTCGGAAAATAGTTGGTAAATAGTTTTTTTACGATTTAGTAATAATTAGTGCAAACGAAGCAGTAAAAAGTGTCGCAAATAGTTTATTTCAAATTGTGTTCAATCAAATCAGTTTTCTCAAAAAGGTGGAGATATGTAATAAAAATTACAATAAATGCATTTTCACGCAATAGTTGAAAAACTATTTTTCCAATCTCTACTGATTAATAATCAATTAATTTAGCTAATTTATAATGTGAAAGTATATAAATAATGTACGTTAATTAATCTGAAACTAACAAATTTGTGATAGGAGTTCATCTTCTTTATTTACATCAAACGCCTAAAAGGAAAAAAATATTTTATTTTTTACTATAAAAATTTATAGAAATATTATTATGATGCATTATAGCCTGATGACAGTAGGTACGAAGTAAATTTTACTAAGGTACATTGTAAAAATTATTACATAACATTTAATATTATTCTATATTATCACAAAAAAATTCAATACGCATTACAACCTTTTCCATTTTTTAGGGTTCCGACGAAAACCCTATTAATCTCACTTTGTACCGTCCGTCCGTCCTTTTCAGTAAATGCAAAATATCTCGTAAACTATATAAGCAAGAAACTTAAAATTTTTACTGAACATGTAAAACGATGCCCTCTAGTAAAAGATGTACAAATTTTTTGAAATAACAATTTTTCAGGAGGAGGGGTGCAAGGGAGCTTAAGCTAAGCAAAAAATACTATTTATCTTCATTGGTTATTTATTTAATAAAACGCTTTTAATCGCAAACGATAAATTACTTTATTTTTAATAAATCTAACCTATCCATGTCCACACTTGTAAGACACAAATCTGTAACTATTAGATAGGTTAGTTAAGAAACTCACAAACTATTTTGTAGGTCTTTACCTTAACATACATTGTAAATATGAGTTAAAAGGAAGAATAATAACTAATTAAAATAAGAAAGGTGGGAGATAAATCAGAAGTGGAATACCAAAGTTACTAAATAGTTCATATTGTTAAGCTGCAACAGAAATTACAAGTTATGTAGAAATAGAGAAAATAGGATACAAGAGTGATAAACTGTCTCAACAGGTGCAGAATAAAGGTAAACATTTACAAAATTATGTGTGTACGTACTCATAAATGTTATATTTCAAAATATATCCATTGTAAGTTGATTTAATTTATTTAATTTTGTTCTCTTAAGTGTCATTCGCTTAAGCACACTTCAAAAACATCGACAAATGAAATATACATAAATACTTATGTACATAAATAAATTAATAAATCGAACACGAACTATTGATAGAAAAAATAACGTTACAAAAAGGAAAAATACATACCTTAAAATTATTTTTTTTTTAGCAATTATTACCCCAAAAATCACAAACGTGAATACTAAAATGAAAATACATATATTAAATATTTTTCATCAAGATAACCGTAACTGAGTTGGGCGTAATTGATTTAAATATAATCTCACATTAATTACCAAACACAGGCAGTTTGACGTACGTTATACATACACAGGTAAACCCCTTGAACAGGGTTGGTTGCGGAGTATTTTTTATAAACGAAGCATTGAGGGCATGTTATTCTTTTGATTTAGTAAACATCAAAACAAATATAACTTATTTTTATAATCCAATTTAATATTTTCTTTTGAATCACCCAAATAAATATGAAACTAAATAACATACAAGTATTCAAAAACTAAAAACAGTCAATGTGTTTATATCATAAATTCTCTCTCATATTGATACTGTCATAATAGTAATTGAAATAATATTCTAGACTCTAGACCACTGGTTCCCAAATAACCTTTCGATTCGTCAGGCTTTAAGAAGAAATATCTGTCTCAACTTTTTATTCCTTCTTAAAGTCTCACAATGATTCTGTGAATCGAGTTGTTTTTATTTATTATATTTAACGTCACTATTATTAAACATATTATCTATATTTACATGCGAGAACCACTGAATTAGATCAGGTTTTAAAAATAATATTTATTTTTCTGGGAAGGTTTAGAACAAAACAAATTTAGAAATGATAGTAAAAATGAATGTAAAAAATTGTTTTGAGATTTAGTTAATAAATAAGAATAGTGTCAGTGATATGGTTTGTAAAATAGTTTAATTTTTTTTATTAATCTGCAACTATAAATTTTATTTTTAATTTTCTCATTCAATTATACATATAAGCCAG
This sequence comes from Sialis fuliginosa, assembly GCA_961205875.1. Classification (NCBI taxonomy): domain Eukaryota; kingdom Metazoa; phylum Arthropoda; class Insecta; order Megaloptera; family Sialidae; genus Sialis; species Sialis fuliginosa. The sequence continues at coordinate 18,889,569 of OY540812.1, forward strand.
GCCTGTACTCGGCCCTTTACATACACATGTGCAAACAACACAATATATGTATGCAGGTATATCTATATAAACTTGTGTATATGTATTTGATGGACAGATATCGATTTTCAGTCAAGCCTTTCCTTGTATCGTATTACATTTTTCTCCTGACAGCCACCAGCAACGAATATATTATCGCCTAGAAGTGATTTGAGGATATTCATTTTGACGGCGTAAATATTTTACGTCGAGTGATTTCGTGAAATATTTGTTCAACAGTGAAATACGTATTCAGTTCATGTAGGTAATTTATAAGCGATCTTTTTACTTGACTTCCGGAATTTTTTATTTCATTTATACACTGTGTACACATGTGGCTTTACGCGTACGGTGTTGTATTTATTTTATAATTTTATTTACAATATTTGTATTTTTAACTGAGCAGTTCGCAGAATTCTCATTGTATAAGAGTTTTCATTGTTTTTAAGTGCTATGGATACATAATTATTATCAAAAATTTAATTTTAGAAAAGAAACATTTTTGTGTACGGGATTATACGAAACAGTTTAGTTTCGTCTCGTAAACGTGATTGAAACCGAAATTGAGGCTAAGAAAATCTCGTGCGAATTATGATTTCTTACATAAAAAAGTTTTATACATTGAACATTCTTTTAGTTTTAACCTAAATTATAAATATTATAATTTATAGTCTTCACCGAACCTAGAATTGTATTAAAATACTTATTATTGACAACAATTATTATTATTGAAAATAAACTTAATATCATCTTAATCTCGTCTTATTAAAATTTAATATATGTAGTTTTATCCCGATCTCGTCTGATCAAAAATTTAAGCCACTCTTGTCTCAGTGTGAAGTTTTAGTCTTCGCTATGTTTAATATATTAACCCTCCGTCAGTCACAATACCTTAAGGTTGGTTGCAATTTGCAATGTATCCCATAGATAAATAGATAAGTTAAAAAACAGGTTTAGAAAAAAATTAATATTGATTTTGAGGGAAGGGTCGAAATTAAATTAAGCTACATTGTTTTTAAAGTAATTTATTCAAAAGTTTCGGAAAACTGTCTACAGAAATAATTTCATTATTGCAATAAAGTAACAAGAAATACAAAAATCAAATTGTAATCAGTTTAATATAGTAATATTTATTTTTATTAATCCTCCATCAATTTTTATTAGAAAATCATTCGTAACATATAGTTTTTACATGCTCTAAGCTGGTTTAAGCAAAGATGTTTTTCACATTGGATACATTGTGAACATTACCTACATTACATAAATAGTCGCAATGTGTCTACTAGATACAAAATTAGCTGTATCAGACGAAAAACTCCTTATGCCGTGTTCAGACCGAAAAAACAAAACAGCAACATCGTGTTTTTTTGACAAAAGTGCAATAAAGCCTATGCATTTTTAAATACGACGTGTTTTCAAACACCGTGTTGCTGTTTTGTTTTCTTTGGTGTGAACACCGCATTATACTAAAGTTACATCACTGCCAATAAAAAAGTCCCCGTGCAAAACGAGGCTAGACGAAGTGTCATCCTCTCCAGTGCTACCGTAAGTTAATGGCGTTCAAATAAATATCGTATGTATCTCTCAGATTAATTGCGACTAACGAAGGGTTAAATGTGTACACTATATAATATAATATATTAAACATTTGAGAAACGTTGACAGCCCTGATCAATCAATGCCGATCAATAATTGACAACCCTGTTGTTCTTGTCCAAACGAGCACAAGTGTAAGACAAGAGAGGAAGATAAGAGCCTATCATGAGCCACATAAAGACTTCGTTGTTGACTCGATTTATAGAATCTGAAAGTATAATTTAAGATAAAGTTAGTACATCAATTTTGTTAAAATGAACCTTTGATAATATTCATAAATTCATATTAGGTTTCTTTAAAAATTTATTTTCTACATGACTTTGATTTTATATATATTCTTGTGTAAATATTACGTCTCAGTCAGTATCAGTAGCGTAACTATATAGAAGACAATTTTTGTGATCATAGATGTTAGGAAGTATATCGGAGATTTATGACTATGAAAATCGATACACAATATTTTCATAATTCTTATAACGTTTTTAAAAATGTTTTTGCTGTGTCAGATATTTATGTTTATCCAATAGATTTTTCTCCATATATCTTAAATAAATAATACAAAACGTTAGAAATAAAATACCAACTCTAGCCTTAGTTATAAAAGGGAATCAAGAAGATTAAATTGAAATTAGCAGTGAAGGTATAATATGTAATAAATTGTGAATATATATTCATTACTACCGGAAGAAAAACTCAATTAATTTCCTATAGGAATATGATAACTCGAATTTTCCCCTTTTTAATATTACGTTAATCATTTGGTGGTAATAATAATTATTAGGGTGACTTTATATTATAAAATATATCTGGACTTATTTAAAGATATATATATTAAAACACTATTGTAACGTTTTTGCTATTTATTTTAAACTGTATGTTCAATTTTCCTTTAATTGGAAGGTTGGAACAGACCTCAGGGTGCCGATACGTACATTTATACAAAGATGTAAAAAGTATATTTCTAAATTACAATTTTTCTATTTAGATTTGACTTACATTGATAGCATAAATCACAGCTTACACAATAAATACACTAATTATACACAATCAATACACTACACAGTACCAACAAAGTAGTTACGCTTACACTATAGCTTCCTCGTTACTACAGAGTCATTTAGACCTTAACGTGAATTACAGCGTTAAGGGTAGCAATATTTACAAAACTGGTAGAGATTTTTACTTTTGCACGCTGTAATAACGACTAACCTATTCTCAATCAACCCGGTTGTCTCTCCGCATGTATTACGTAATGTCTGTTTTTGAAAATTGTAATCAACAGAAACTTTTAACTAAAGGGATTACGCAATACTAGTTGCCATCGCTTACAATTTAAAAGAATATATTTATGCATATCGCTACATTATTATATTACATAATGATTGTTGTCTAATTATTTTACTAACCGAATCCTGTTAATAGATATAAAATAAAAAATAAAAGCAGTAAAATTAATAAGTAAAGAAAAAAGTATTGGAAATTATTATATATTTTCATTTTTAAATATGTTGTTTGAAAATATGTAGAACTAATTAGTTGTTGAATAAAATAAATTTTCCTCAATATGACGCAACAGTAATTTAAAACTTACTACATACTTTTTGTACACAACAGTGCGAGCAGGTTAATTTATTTCTGTTCTAAAGTTTGTACGAATATATAATTTAAACAGATAAAAAACTAATCCCTCATATCCCACTTGATTATACTTAAATCTTTTCGTCCGGTGCGTTTTTTTGCCTTCCCACAAATACACTGCATACCTGCTGTGTATTGTATATGTAGGATTCTATATGCATGGATACACATTATTTCAGGACTACTTTAAATTTCCAGTAATTAAAACCATGTTGTGTATTATACATTGTGAATTTAAATATTTTAATTAGAATGTACAGAGATTTACATGATTCAATTCATATTGCATAAAACAGACGAACGTTTTGAAATGGATGATTAATATATAAACACGTAAATTGTAACATATGTGTCTTTATTATTACAAAAAATTATCTATGTACATAATATGTAAAGGAAATGTAGATTTAAGAGCAAAATTTTAAATATAACAAATGTAAGTAAAAAAGCGCCCCACCAGTCGCTGTTTAAATACCACAGTTAATATTGTATACTAAATACTATATAAATATTTGATGTTATATATTTTTTAATAATCTACCTTATCTATATCTATTTATAATAATATTGGAAAATGTATATTTAAAAAAAAATAGAAAACAATACACAAAAGTAAGTTTTGAACTTTCACGTTTAAAAAATCTATAGTTATGGTATAACAATGTGTTTTGAGTTATTTTGATAAGGTATCAAAAGCACTACAACAATATTGTATTTGATTTTAATAACATTAATAAACAAAATAAATTTTCGTCCAGTTAAAAATTTGAACCCTTATTTTTGCCCACACAAAGTGTTATTCACACCACTTTAATCAATTAAAGATAATATGTTTTTCTGTTTGTAATAAAATGGAATTTTTCATATAATATATGTAATCGAAAATTGAGGAACCTATATATTATTGCGATTTAAAATTAAAAAATTAATAAAAATATAATATTTTATTCATTCATCATTAAAGAGTTCACCAGACATATAAAAAGACGTTATCGTTAAACCACAGAAAGCTAATAAGAAACGGAAGAAATAATACAAGTATTTTTATTATTTAGACGAAGAGTTAACAGCTATTCCGTTAAAACGACATCGTCTGCATATAAAATTTGTACTTTTACAATAAAATAAGAGAACTCCACTTACAGACAATTGACCTCTTTCTTATATGAACATTATAGAAGCTGTTCACATTAAGTGGAAAGTAATTTTCAAAACGTAAGTTGTTTGATTCACCATAAAAAGCAAATGGAATTTTAAACTCTCAACGTTTTTTACTATCGGTGAAAAAGTTTGACACAAAACATTCGCAATGCATGAATCACGAAAACAAAAAAATACTCGGGTGAAAAAATAAATGGGTTTAATGTAACAGTACAATTCGAAACGATTTCAATAAGGGGTAAGAGTTGTATAGAAATATGTAGACAGTTATTATTTAAAACGTGAAATGAAAATTGAAAAGGTGATTACATTTTTCTAAATTCAATCTAAATTTAACCTGCATCTTATTAATATTGACACTTCCTAGGGGTTTACAGTTTACACCTAGACGAGACCGCTTGAATTTCAACAAGACGATATCAACATTTATTAGTCTCGGATTTAAGGTACTGTCAATAATAACTATATTTCAATATGATTTAAAGTTCATTGACAACATTAAGATGCATATGTTTATATTAAAATAACGTTACATAGTATGTTACGGACAAAGCCGGCAGAGTGTGCAAAGTCGACACTGCCCAGGCAATGTCAGCATTAAACTTTGCTGTTGGACAAAGTTCACAGAAGTGGTTAATTAACGAACTTGCATGGTCTGGTTAAAGCGGACATTGTCGACAATGATTAATCGGTGTGGGCAGTACCTACTGTATTATGATGTTAAACTGAAATTAACTATCAAATAAAATTACTTGGTACAGGTTTTAAAATATATTTATTACAAAGAATCAACGAAAATTAATCATTACATTAGGCACAACCTATGTTAAATGTGCAAAAAAAAATATTTTAAAAATTTTATATACATAATTAAAACCGCACCGAGTTCGTTAATTAACCAGTTCCGCGAAATTTTTGCCCAGCAGCGATGTGCAATGCTGACATTGCTCGGGTAGTGTCGACCTCGCGGGCTTTGCCCGTAACATATACAAAAAATTGTTCTTAACGAAAAATAAAATAAATTAATATATTTCACACCAACACAAGTAATTTTTTATTCTCAGTCTCGACCACATGAACAAGACGAGATCGAGAACAAACCGCTTAAATTTTCACATCGATTGTATATAAAATCCAAAGCTGAGACAACACGAGGTTTACCTAAATTTTGTCTGTTTTTATTTTGTGTAGAAGCCCTAGCCTTTTTTGAGTTGATGTAAATATATGTATACAATAAACAATAAAGTATGGTATATTAACATGAATGATATAAATATTGTGCTGTATAAATTAAAAAGTAAATAATAAAATAATTTATTTATGTACGCATTAAAAAAGGAAAACGATAAAACGAGCATAAAATATTGAATAAATAGTTATTAATATTTAGACGGAGAGAGATTATATCTTTAGCAGTATGTAATCAATCATTATTTTATATCCATTTCTCCCCTCATATTGGTTTTGTGTGAAAATATTTATTGTTATAGCTGTGTATAATGTATAATACATTTAGCACGATGCCTATAATATTTCATGTAACAATTTTTGTTTTGCAAATATTGTAAATCGTTATTTATTTGTTTTAAATATTCGGTCTATTTAATACTAATTTGTTTTTATTTTTTATTTATTTCATTTTTCTACCTACTTACAATACGCCATACAAAGTACTGTCATTGATTTTGGTTTATAATAAAGGGTTATAATACTTTATAGGTATGTATACTGTGTACCTTCATTAAGTTTTTCCGTAGTAGTGTATAAACGAAGTGTAATTTTCATTTCTTGTTAACACGACATTAAGAAAACAATCTCAATGAAAACAATAAAATATATTATATATCAAAAAATGAAGAGATTAAAAAAGAGTCTTGACTTAATCATCCACAATGAAAGGCCAATACAAGAATAAATATAAATTTAAGACATTAATTATGAAAATTTATATGTTTTAAAAAATTATAAGCATTAATACAAAGGTACGAGTTTCTAACAATCATATTGTAATATGTTTAAATAAGCAATCTATCTACGTGAAGCGTCCTAAAAGTAAACAAAATTACACAAAAAACAATGATTTTAATTTTCACATATAGTTTTTTGTTTTTTTTAAATTTATTTCATGGCTTTAATTATACATATGCAGCCAACATATAGTTCGTCTAGGTTTCTATTCTACGGTAGCTATATTTTCTAATCATTTCATGTAAAAATCCAGACCATTAGATTTGAACCACTGAGCAACAGTATTCATTATACCTATTTATCGTATCTCAGAAAACTTTTATTTTTAATTTAGAAAAATAACAATACCGGACGAGATTGAATCTGGAATGTAGGGTGGATGGATATGGCAATGATTTTCAACGCTATTCCCGCTATAACGCAATGGTTTCCGTATATACCCAAGCGCTAAAAATTTATTCAAAAGTTTGTCTTTTGAAATTTTTTCAACTCATCGAATTGATGTTTCTAGTGTTTGTGTTAATATTTGGACAGAATCTAGCGATCAGTTTTAATTAGAGAGCAGACAGATTAAGATTGAGAATGACTTTAATTTCATTTTGCCTTTGAGAAAATATAACGAACTATTCATACATAGTGCGGTTTTTTGTTACATTATCTCCATAAATCTAAATCAAAGCATTTTTTCATTCCACACCAATTTAATGTTTACACGAACCTCCAATTTTACAGAAGCTAAGTTTAAAGTGATATTTTTAAAATTTGAAACAAATATTACAGTTAATTAAAGATGTAATCTAGTTTTTATTTTAGCATAACGATACAAACATATGTTGCCACTTTAGAATTAAAAACAAAATCTAGGAACTTTTTGAACATCCTACTTATATTTCATTTCCAAACATTTTCTTTGCCAATACAATTCCAACACGTATTGCTTCCTAAATAATGCACGACTTTCTTCAATAACCTGCCAATGTATAGTAACAGAAACTTTATTTAATTTTTTATTGAAATACAGTTATGAAACACATACATTTACTGTGTTCAGAAAAAGACAACACGTTTATAAAAAGGAAATAAAAAATAAAAATTTGATATGGAAAATATATAAAAGAAAAGAATCAATGGGTACTACAGAAATACATATATACATAGATCTGAATATTGTTATTATTACATATATTTGTATCTGGATATATTTTAACACTAAAACAGATTTAATGATAGATGTGTTGTTTTTACAATCAGTAGTAGCTATTTATATTTTTAGTATATTATGTTTAACTAGTGGTTTCGGCGCGTAGTATTCGTATCTATGAACATTTGCAAACTTGACAAGTATGCATGATCCATCTTTTTGTACAAGCACGCACAATTTCCCTGACACCACCACACGGTACAAGTATGCTTAAATAACCGCCAGTTTGCGCTTGGACTATGTTAAGCTCGGACGACGATGCGCTCGTTTTGGCTGCTTTTTGTCTTATCCACAAAAGGAAAACGAGAAAGAAGAAACGTGGTATATGATGTAAAGAGTAGATAATGAAAAGAAAAACATATTTCTACATTAATTTACTGAGTAAATTGAAGATATATCCGCGTGATTCACACAATTATCTCAAAATGAATGAAGAAACTTATTTGAATCTTTTTTCATATTTAATTAAAAAGGATACCGGTCATCTTCCAGATATTTTCGGTCTCTTGCTGTATGTACGTGTCTCTTTTGCACCTTTTTGACCACAATACACTTTGTCATTCATTATAAAAACGAATTAATAACACTCACAAAACAAAACAAAAGTTAGCACAATTATCGATAAAAAACAAACCTGGCGGTCTTGTACTATACTTTGAAAAACAAGTACTTAGAGATATTTCCCGACCATAATCTTTTCGGATATCATTTTTGAGGTCCTAAGAGACCATTTAAAACAATAAAAAAATCGATTTTTTTTAAATCCTAGAGTGGCCTAACCCCTTAATCCATATTACATACATATATAGATTACCTAACTAGAAAAAAATTCACATCATGACCGTCCAGTATAACATACTAATATATGGCATGGCCTATATGTTGTGATTATTATATAATATATTAAAGTAAATTATTATTAAACATTTATAAGAAAAATACTTTTTTTACTTAATTGGTTGGCTTTAATATCCTTTATATGCAGTCAGTTATTTATTTAACCCTCTGTTAGGTGCGTGGATTAAATACGTAAACTACTCTTTTAAAAACTGTTACAACTAATAATTATACCCTATTTACACACACGACCTTCTGAGTATAGCTGTTAAAACACTTCCTTGCATATTCTTAGTTAGTTAGTTGAAATGTTTTACTGGGATATCGTGAGTTATAGCGAATCAAATACAGTGTTTAAAAGAGTGACTTACGCCCAACGATGGGTTAATACAAGAAAAATGCTGTGGCTTAATTACAGTTCATTTAAAAAGTTCAAATAAAGTTAGGCAGAGCCATATAACATAATAAAAATAGTAACGAATATTTTATTTAAAAATGGTTTGTAGCTATTTTGTTTTCTATATTTTAGCACCCCTCAGCATACAAAGAAATATACAAGCAGCTTTTTCTAAATTTACATAAGTCAGAATGAAAACGTCATATTCAATTTCAACGCCTCTGAAATGTGAGGATATAACTTACAATATATTTATTGTTTTTTTTGGATTCGGTTTTAGATACGTCTGTTTACAAAAAAGTATAAAAGAGAAAATTAAAAAAAAGTAAAACTGCAGTATTTCAACGCAAAATGGCGAACTTTTATATTTCATTGATCTGACTTAATATTGTAATTTAAAAAAAAAAAAATTTAAGAAATCATTTTAAATAAAAGTAAAATTTATTATTAATATTATGTAAAATATTTTAATTTATATAAAACTTTTCAATTAAAATCCAATTCTTTGTGGTGTTAACGAACCTATAGATTTTAATAAAGATCTCAGGATTATAAAGCAAACGAAAAAAATAAACATAAAACAAAAAAAAAACAGCAGTTTACAAACATTAATCCTAAAATCATATTTTTCTTAAAGTTTAAAAGTAGTACCATAACTTCATAAATTCTTTCAAACTTTCCCCAAACAAAGTAATTTCACAAAAAGCACTAAAAACATTTCGGCTTAAATTGCCAATAATTCTAACATTGATGAATTCTTAAGCAACAATAATAACGGCATAAAAGAAAGTTGAAAGACAAAATTGAAAGCTAATTACATCAGTGTCTAAGTACCGTGAAGTAATTGTCAAAATAAACTTTGGCTTGACGACAAATAGCGCGATCTTTGGCCTTGATTACTGTGACAACTTGTTCTGTCAAGCGCGAAGAAATGTTTTGTAAACTTAAGATACGTGAACTAAACTTCTATCTCTACTTCATACACGTTTAGATACACAAACATCAACCTGTACCAACTAGACTCTGTTTAATCTCGTATTAAAATTTTCAAAATTTTAATCATTTATCTTTTGACCAAAAAAATATTTATGAGATATAAATGTGAACCAAATACCTATTACAAATTAAATAACTGCAATAAGTAGTGGAGATACGCAATGAAACGTACAGTTCATGTAATGGACAATGTCTGTTACATCGAAACTATCCAAACGAATGAATTCAAATTTTGTTGTTACTATCGCTAACAATAAGCTCTATAGACTACACCATAAATATTGCATTTGCCTAGTTCCAGGTGTTATGTTTTTATTGACAATATAAGTTTTCGTAGTAAAAAACTAAATTAATATTACACTTTATTTTTGATGTCTATTGTAAAATTGCATATATTTGACTCAAATATTAATGGTAAGTTACTTTTCAAATCTTATTTCTGTGTACAAGAGATTAAGTTTGCCAAATAATTTTAAAGGTTACTTACACATTGAATCATTGTTTTTTTACGAATGGTGTCATGAAACGGACAAAAATGACTTTTGTGATATGTTATATAACTATTTTCTTTTCTATTTGTGGTAAAAAAAATTCAGTTTCAGAAAAACAATTAAATAGAGTATATGTAAAACGTAGTTGATTTTTTATAATGTTCGTAGTTTTAATAAAAAATTGCGTCAATCTCAAATGTCCGTTTCATTTCGTATCTTCTCTATGTACCAAAAAATTTGTGTCAGGATAAAAAAAAATCTATGACAAACAAATACACAGACAGTGTTGGTTTCATGTGTTTCTTTTTCCGATTTTAGTACAGAAAAATAAAATACCAAAAAATATTGATTACCACAATAAAACAATTGTCGTTACTCGACCAAATGGCAGGGTTATATCAGTGGCATATTCGCCATAAGTGTTAAATGCGCACAGCACACGTAAGATTTAAGGATCAGAAATGAAAATATGAAATAATATTATTGATTTATCTTTAAATAAATGCGTATAATATTAAATGTATGCTACTTCAAAATAATAATAATTTAATTAATTAATTAATTTGAAATTACACCAGATTAGTTAGGCGACCCGTGTCTCTAAAGCTTTATCTTTTGTAGCACAAAAATAAATTGAACTACACATGCGCAGAATATTAATTATGTGAATATTATTATCTATTAAGAAACGCCAGATAATAGCGCAAAAAACTTTGATATGACCCTCAAGGGAGTACCCCGTTTCCACTATCGTCCTCTTCGCTACGACTGTGATAATAGTACACCCTATATCCCAAATCATGCGACGCCACTGGAGTAAATACGTGCAAATGTAAAGCAACCGCTGGAGAGTGACATTTTTGTGGAGGTCTTGAAACGAAAACAATCATCAAAAATGAGCAATGCCACTTTTCTCATCACAAACGTGATGAAAAAGTATTCCTTTTGGTCAAAAAGAATACGAATAGTACTTATTTATTATGTATATCCATAATTCATTTAGGAAATTCTTGTTATTATATGTTTATTTATAATAGGCTGATAATTATCAAAAAAATCTGGACTACTTTTTTAGACATAAATAAAAATGAAAAGATGATATAAAGTACAAGTATATATGACATTTTCCATACATTTTTATTTGCAAAATGATTCTATATTTAAACAGACTATAGGTAACAATGTTAGTTGAAAATAGTTTGAACTAAGACAAAACGTTTTTGCGACGAAGGAACCTTCAAAGAACAAATTCAACCCTTTGATGTTTCCGGCGACTTGTTAGTGAGGCCTGTTTGTGGGAGAGATAAAGAAGAGGGTTGTTATTATCTTGTCGTTAGTAGTACTAAGATTATGTTAGATGTGTAAGTATGTCTTATGAGAAAAAAACTATCTGTATTTTATCACAAATGACAAATAGTTCTATAATATCTTTATGTACTCATACATACACATTATAATTAATATTATACAGATTGTATCATATCAGGTGGAACAAACTTGAACAGTTGATTGAGAAAAATATTTCAAGAAAAAAGTTCATATAAACATTTTTCCGAAAATTCTTCGTGAGGGAGCTACAGATTCTAAAACATTTTGTCTAAAATTAGTTTTTATTTAATATTTTGAGAACCCATTGTGATACACTTATAAAAATTTTATAATCGGTTTACTATTAAACACGTATTAATACTTAACAGATTATAAAATTTGTGTTTGTCTTGACCTGAAACGGAAAGTTCGTGTTAAAGTTTGAAACAATTTTTCTTTAAAACACATTTTATTCATTATTGAATAAAAATCACAGTTGCCATGAAAAACTAAAATGTGTTTGTTAGTTGAGGTGTCAGCCAAATCACTCGAGTATAATATTAAATTCAAGTCAAGTAAGCTTTGGAAAAAAGAATGGTTGATGTTTGAAATTTTTATATTTTTTTTATAATTCGTTGCTTATTTTGTTAATGTATAAAGCAATGCCGGCTTTACGAAGGGGCGGAGGACGGCCTCATACTATTTTGTGTGGCTGTGTAATTTGTGTGTTTTGAAAAATATAAATATAATATAAAAATTACATACAATTATTTTTAATTATTATTGTAAATAGCAACCCTACGAATTAATGACAAAACATTCGCCATAGACATATTAAAAAAATACTTTGTATAAAAATCCTCCAAAGAGTTCATTATTTTATAGACAAATAATCTCAAAAACATTTTTCACCACATTAATGACGCCACTGTACATAGGGTCACATTTTTCCGACACGTAAATCTGCACCAGCACTAAATCTTGTAATTTGGATCACGTTCTTGCGAATAAGATTAAGTCGCGCTCACTGTGTCGGTACATCCAGATATGCAAATTATCGTGAATCCCATAATTAACAGATCATAAACAAGGTAGAACACACGTCCCTCTGTCTCTATGTGTGTGGAGAGAGGATATGTATGTGAAGGTGTAATCTGGGACATCTCTGGTCAGTGCCGTTGTTGTAAGAATTGTTTAGAGTGTCTGGTTTTATAGAATTAAATCTATAAAAGTAGAGAAAGAATATGACAAACATAAATAATAATTTAAATGAAGACGTAGGAAAATATAACCTATACACTTTAATATATGTAGGTTAGGGTGTGTCAAAAAATCTATATTTTTTTCCTCGCTCTTGTTACGAAATAAGGTAGTTTACGACCCAAAATATACCCCCCCCCCCACAAGGATTACCCTGTAATTCACATTTAAGAGGTGCCACAAAATGGGGTTTTGTTTCTCATTTAAATAACATGGAAAAATTATTCTTTAGTACTAAAAATGGTATTACTGATTCATGATAACTTATAACAAAATTTAATTTTGTAAAGAATAATTTTGTAGAGAATAAAATTATGTTCTAATAATGCTAGTTATCGGCTTGGTCATCCTTTTTCAGACAGCTCAGTAGTAGGGTAATATATTACTTATTAACTGACATTTATAAAAAGTTGATATTAAAATGTTGATTGATGATACTAAAGAATCATTTTCCCATGTTATTTAAATGGGAAACGAGACCCCCCCCCTGGCAGCGTCTCTTAAAATTGAACTACAGGGCAATCCTTTGGTGAGAATTTATTTTAGATCAAAAACTAACATATTTCGAAACGAGAGCAAAATTTTTTTTTGGCATATCCTAAATTGTATGTAGGTATACCATTTATTTATTTTCACTTGTGTTAATTATTACTTAATAGAATAAGTCGTTAAATTAAATAGTAAAAGTAAAATACTAATAACAGATGGGTCAATTAAGTATGTAGATTAGTTTTGACCTAAATGACTTTTTTAGATTTAGTGAAATCCGCCAAAACTTGAGGTCTAATGGTGATTTTACATCAAAAAAAAACAAAATAAAAAATCACGGTGTTTTTTAAAATGTATAGGTTAGGTTAGGTTAGGTCAAAAAAACACCACGTTGGTGTTTTATCTTTTTGGTGTAGAACTAATTTATAAAAAAAATTATATTTTTTTTGTTTTTCATACTAGTATATGAATATAAAACTACCTAACAATAAGTTATGTCAATAATATGCATAAATGTTTTTTCTATTAAGTATTTTTTTATAGAAAATGTTATTATTTAAATTCAAATATCCTTCAACAATTCGCCTTAGTTACAAATGTAATTTGATATAGCTTGCATTAAATTGATATATTGATATGTTCTTATTAAATTATTGAATATATAAATATATACATGTTATCAAGACATCTCCAGGAATTATATAAAAGGTGTAGGAAAATTTTTATTTTTATGTTCATTGTGTACTATATAAGTGTGCAAAAGGAAAATTTCCTTACATTATTGACAATATTAAAAATAAAATACAAATGAAATATTATAAATTCATAGTGACTTCTAGAGATAAGATTTGTTTGATTTGTTGATTGTTCTTATATTTTATTAAAATTGATAATGAAAATTTATAACTAATGGATAATGTAATTATAATACAAAATACATCTATTGGTTTCTTACTCAGGTTTTAATTTATTTGAATTTTCTCGTAAGTGTTCGCAATTACCCCACTCTCCCCTATTATAATAATTAGTAAAGATTATATCATAAAAATAGAACAAAGCTAAAATCCCGAAAGCCAAATATATATCATATACAACACACATATGAAAGGAAATAATATGTTATTGTCAAAATAAGCATGTAAACTCTAAAATACCTAATGCGTATAACTAATATCTATATACGTGTTTATATACCTACATTGTTCACGCATATCCGCGTACACATGTACCTATATTCACACATATGTGTGTTGTATATATTTATATCCATAATACACATGTAATGAGTCCTAATGACACACTTAGATATCATCCTGTTTCTCAACTACTCTAATCTATGTGACATTGTACAATGGTCAACCACACAGATACTGGTTTTCATGTAGGGTTAGTAAAATATTTTACATGAAATGAAAATACGAAATACAACCTTCCTGAAGGAACACATGCACTCAGGTCTTGAAACCTCTCTGAAATTAAACATTCAAGTATTTACTTGATAAAAACTCATTTTACATCAAATTAATCTATAAGTTTAATTATTTTTGAGTATAATATTTTTTATTCATAAAGATTTTTACTTATGAACAGTTACAAATATAATTAATCAAAATTAAACATAACCTTAAATTAATGCCTAGTGATGGGAAAAGATACCAAGGAGAAAGTATACGTTGAGGGAGGTAAATTTTATACATACCTTACTCAACTGTCTGTTTGTATCTACATCAGTAGTTTGAATTGTTTTAAAATAAATTGTTATATAAAACAAAATTTATTAGTATCCTAAAGGACACATGTGCGAAACTCTTTTATAACTGAACTATACAAGATGTGGAAAAAATGTCCTACAATGCACCGTTTTTGAGTTACAGTACTTTATCGCAAGTTAATTATATGAAATATACTTATAGTGAGTCCTGCGAGTTGAAATATAACCAACATTTTAAACATGAATTAAAATGGGAACAAATTAAACGCGCACTATTATAAATGAAATGAGAAATAGCAAAAAGCATAAAATAAACTATTCTAACACTTAATTACTAAACTATTATAGTGTTTGTAAACAAAACTGAACAATATTTTTTATGTTTTAGCAAATAGTTAAAATAAACTAACGTTAAGAAAATATTTTGTTCATTAAAGAAATAAAATAACATATAAAAAAATTGTTCCTTAAAATGGCTAAATGAGTATTAGGTTGGTGAGATTTGTACTAAATGAGCAATATCATGTATAATATTTAATATAATATTTATGTGTAATATTTGTATTAATGTATAATATTTAATATTTTATAAATACAAGTTAACTGTCCTTGGTTAGGACAATCTATTGGGGCGAAATCGAGTAGATTAATTTTGGGTTAATTAGTTTTCGTCAGTTTAGGTTAGGTTAGGTCTATTCTAACACATCAACACGTGATATTTGATAGTTGTGGCGTCGGTAATGACATATTCATCAGGTAAACTTTATTTATTATGGGAGAGGGGGGGGGGGGTAATAGAATATCCTCCTCAAAATTAAAATTTATAAAATTAAAGCAAATTCAATAATACATTTTTTTTTTTTTTTTGGAAGGGGAGTAATGAAATATGAAATAATGCCAAAAATTCTTTCAAAATCTACTGACATCTCGATTTTTAAAAAAATAGAACGGAGGAGTTTTGGAACTCAGCGCATCATAATATATGTATTTTAATATTTTCAACGTAGGATTGTTATATCTCATACCAAATTAATAAAAACTGCATTATTTATTCCAACAGTGTAGTATACAGAATAATATGTAAATGTTATCAATTGAAGTAACAGACCGATAAATTAAAATAAACAAACCAAAAAAATTAAAACATCACTTCCGAAAGCAATACCGTTTTAACATTAAAGAAACTACTTTGAAACCCATTTACCTAATTCGAACATTCAAAATAGACTCGTACAACTCGAAACGCTTCCTCCAACCAAACACCGATGCAATAACCATTCGAATAATGCATTCTAACATCTCAAATCGCTTTTGGAGCAGACATTCCTGGTTGGAGAATCGCGCATTGTCCATCCTTGATATATATAAATGTTTGTACAGAGATTGTGGGGACACGAATACTGGACACACACATACACCCGCACAGAGCTCCTGGGGGATACGACAGGAATGACAATGGGAATCGTCAAGGGAGATATTTAGCAACAAAAACAAACTGGGAATAATTAACGTTACATGTTCTAATGTTTCCGTCGAAAATAAATTCATTGTTGTACTTCTCAAATGACTTTTGTTTAGTTATATGTATCAATGGTGCAATATTATATCCGAAAACGGGGAAATAGGAAGTATGGGGTTGACGTGTTATAATGATATTAATTATATTAAGAGAAATGATTAATGGGATTATTTGTTGTAAATTACTAATGTTAATGTATTCCTTCGATGTAAAAACACTCAAAATATGTTAAGGTTACTTTAAAACTTTAGTTTACTGTATGTATTTACTAACTGCACATAATGTTAATGAATTATTCAAGATACCAAAAAGATGTTTGCAAATAATGTCTGGCGAGATATAAGAGATTCACTTTTAAGCTACTTTTAAAATACAAAAAAAACTTATACTTTCTAAGATTAAATAATAAAATATGTTAGTTTTGTAAAATTTTCGAACTCTAGAATCTAGAAACTAATTATAACAGTAGAAATAAACAAGATTTGATTTTAAAAAATATATTGAATATGATGATTATTTAAGATTTATTATTTCATTTTTCATTATATCAAAGATAAAAATAGATAAAGGAAAAGTTAAAATTATTTCTAGTGGAATCATGGTAGTGTTGTATATAATCGATTTTTATTTTAATCTATGTTTTTCGAAAATAAATATGACAAGTTACATATCGTTGTAAAGTAGAGAAAAAAACACGTTCACATATGCTATAGCCAACTTAGTGACCCATAAGAAAAACTAAAGTTAGGGCTTGTAACTAAATCTTAAAGTGATATAAAAAATCTAATACACCAATCAATTCTACACAAAAAGTGCTTTACGAAACCGCAAACAAAAAGTACCTATCTACATTGACAAAAAAGTTATAGTTATTAAAAGAATTTCCGAATTTTCAGTTTTTTTGGTGTACCACCTAAACCACATAGAATAATTAATATTTTTTGATGTTGTAATACTTAACCCTTCCTTACAAATAATTCATCTTATTTAACTGAATCTATATCTCTCACCGTTTAGGTAATCCACATGCATTTCACTCTTATCTTGGACACTCTGTATACGAACAACGTACTGTACAATGTAAATGCTATACAATTCAAAGTAAAATCAATGCTATTTCAAATAGGCGCAAATGTTTAAGCCCTGTACGTATTACGATAAACTTCTAAATGCGTCATGAAAATTTTAAGTTTAATCAAAACTTGCTATCAGTTTGAAATTCCGTCCTACGGTTTGTACATTGATACGAAGAGAGGTTGTTCCAATTAATTAACTTTAAAAATAGGATACCCTGTATTGGAACTAAAATTAATATTATTGTAAAATAATTTAAGTAGGTATGCTATTTTCTACATTTTGTTAAATAATTAGAAAATATCTGTCATAGGAGCCACGGGATTTTCTTATACGTAATCCTGACAGTGAATAGTGTACGTGATTTTTATTTTATTAAAACATATTTATGGCTAACTAATAAAAGATTGAACAAAATGAATAGGACATAAACTCTAGATAATATTATTCTCTACATTATATATCCAAATGATTGTTTTTGAACGTTATAACTTAACCGAAAACGGATGTTTAATCTTGCCAATTTTTGAATTATTTTTTAAATAAGAAAAAAATGTCGACTATGTTATTATCTATAATTTATTCTCCATACATTATTTTTAACAATTATAATTTAAACATCCATATCCGGTTGAAAGATCGTTTTCACAAATAGAAGGTTTTCTTCCGAGACAAATATTAAAATTAAGTATAAAATTTCACCGTTCCACAATTTCTTCTTATTTGAGTTACAACGCTTACAAATAGACCGACAGACACACAGACATCATGATATACATGGGTATAAGAAAGTAAAAATTCAAGGATGGACTTCCAAATGGATAGTTTTGGATCAAACAGTAATATTAACAAAAGAATAAGTATTTGTATGTATTTGAAATAACATTGATTTTTGTATCGTAATTATCTTTTACAACCGCATAAAATTACTACAGTTCTCATTAAGTCAATACCACATACTCACATCCATCCACAAAAAATAATTAATAATAATTCCTAACCGCCAATTAAAATAACAACATGTACTTGATAACTTCTTGTATTGTTTTGATAATAATTAATTGATTTGCAGCAGTACTGAAACAATTACAACGTTCATTGCATCGTGAAAACAAACAACAGCGAAGATATTTGCCGCAAGGCGGCGTTCCAATCGTCACGTTCTACCGATATCGAAGATTACTAGCTACTTGGTAATAGATATAACAATAATGTGTATCAAATAGCACAAAGCGATTTTTTGCAATTGTAGTCATTATAAATGGTATGAGGTATTGTTTTTGTAAACAAGAAAAGAAGTAAAATGATTATAGACTTATTGGCATATTTTACAGTTAATTGTTATTCCCATAACCCTTACTTTTCTTATAAGTAAAAGTAATATAAGAAAATATAGTTATGATGGAACCTTTTCGAATTATTTTATTACTTTCATCATGACATATGTCTATCAAATCGTGCGAGGAATTATCTACAAACTATAGGTATTATACAATATGCAGAATACTTAATAAACTGTTTTCAATATTTTCGTTATCCTTAATCCTTAATATATATAAAGCTCAACGTCTGTCTGTCTGTCTGTCCGTTAGTTACCTTATCACTCGAGAACCACTTATCCGATTTACGTGTTTTTTTTTTAATTCATAGGTACGTTCTCTGGCCAGGTTATAGGCTATATTTTTTACGTTAGGTAACATAACTAAGCAGTGACGATAATAGTAAATCAAGTCGGAAAAAATTTTGCCGTCGGCGCGCTGTTTTGTAATACGCTGCCTAAACCGTTCAATATAGAACAAAATAATGTATTAAAGAATTGTGTAGAATCAAAAGTTCTACAATAAAGTCCGCGACACGATATGTCTAACTTTTATATTTAAGCCACAATGACTGCTTTTATGTTACAAAGAAAACATAAAATATTTGGGTTCTGTTTACATGGACTTATGACCTGCAAAACATTAACCCTTATCGAAATAAATGATTTCATCGTCATAAGTACTTAATGTAGATATAATTTGCCATTTACAGCATCCAATTTGGTCGTATAGTTTAGAAAATATCGAAATATACATATTGGAACATATTATTGGCGCGATTGTGACCGTGCGCGGGAAGCGGCGAGGGAACGTGCCAACACGCTGGGCAGAACAGGCCGGTATTCTATTGATTGTCAATTGTTTATTTTGTTTTCAATAATTAACTTTTAAATTTATTACATTAACAACTAATCGTGTTTGTAATTAATTCAACTATATATTTTTTAAATCCTAAACAATAATTCCGTAGTCCACGCGAGCGAAGCCGCGTGGGCCCAGCTAGTCTATTATAAAAAGAAAAGTAACTCTGTCTGTCTGCTGTTTGCTATCTTTTCACGGCTAAACAGCTGAACCAATCTTGATGAAATTCGGCAAGGAGATAGCTTGCATTCTGAGGAAGGGCGTATGCTACTTTATATTCCGAAATATTGATTAGATAAAAAAATACAAATTCCATTCGGATGAAGTCGCGGATAACAGCTAATAATAATATACATGTGTACATACAATTATGCAATAGCTTCAACAGTTCATTCATTTTAAATAATCATAACTAATGTGAATTAAAAGGCAACAATGTTTCTCGATTATTATTGTTTTTTTATATTTTCCTATAAAAGCTTTTCTGAAATCACATTTTTTATTTAAATATTTCTACTATCGATAGTATCCCATCTTTTATATTATTAATATTATTACCCGCAAATGCTTTTCCGGTACATAGGTTTTGCAATTACTTATAATAGCTTAGGCGTATTAAATATTTCTATCTGATTAGCTCTGTAATATTCTTGTACAATTATCTCACATTACAGTCATAAGCATTGTGCTTTACATGCAAACTTTCATATCAAGTGATTTTAAACACGGTGTATGTGTTGTATGGAGGAAATGATTGCTATTAAAGTCATGTTGAATGCACGGGCATGCTATGTGTGTGTCGATAAACGGTGATTTATTTAAACAATAACAATATTTATTCGGCTTCCAAATGGCGTTTATAGTTTTACAATATGTTTAGAATTTAATAAATATTGTTTTATCTTCAATTCTATGTGTTATGATGATTAATATGTAAATTTTTACATTGCTGAATTTCAATAGATTGTTTCAGTCTCAACGATTGTCTGTACCTATATATATTAGAAAAATTCAAAGAAATTCATAAACCGTCATGGGTTCTTTAGAAATAATATATAAAGAAATAAATTAAGAGTAATTAATTTTAACGAAAAAAAAATGCAGTCATGATATCTGAAATTTTCAATATAAAATTACAATTTTTAACAGATTTACGCTAAACCGAAAAATTGTCACGTTAGTTTTGACCGATTTTGTATTATATTAGATATGTATTATTACTATAATTATTCTCAATATACATTTGTATTTTTTATGCAGATATTTTTATGAAAAAATTAACATTATTATATTTATGATTTATTTAAAATATATTAAATTTTTTTTATAATTTTCAACTTCCAGCACAGCATAAGAAAGCTATTGTAATGGGTGCGAAAATCGAAATAAAAAATTTCAACATGTTTTTATGCTTCAAGGTCACTATTTACACTATTTTCAGAAAGATATGTGTGTGTATCTTTTTTTCCTGCACGAAATTTCGCAAATAAAAAATGATATCGATTTCGTTAGGAAATCAATAGAAGCGTCTTGACGTTAATATGATCTGAAACAAATTTCATCAATTTTTTTTTTAACAAAAAAGATCGCAAAAAAATAAATTACTTGAAAAAGATTTATCAGAGCTAATTTTATGGCAATCGATATTTTGAAATATCAAACATTTTTATAGTTTTTATTTATACCTACATATGTGTATTATAAAACAGTCTTTCGCCGTGTCTATCTGTCTGTTCATGATTTTATCAGCAACTACTGAGGAAGGTTTAGATGTATAATTTGTGAATATTAACCCAGGTAGCATCGAGACCAATGCGTATAATATAAAATTACATGTTTTATATAAACATCTTATAGTTTAAAAAAAAAATATTCAAATATTCATAGTCATACCATGATGGAAAGTTGGTTGTGTGGACCTCAAAGGTTGCACCCCACGACTTGTTTTTAAATGTTAAACAGTAGAACCTCGAATATACGTATCACGATTATTCGAATTTTCGATTATCTGAATTGAATAATACTATATGTTTTCGCCATCTAATGAAATTAATTTGTCTCAATATTCCCCGGTAGCTAAGCATTCCCTCTCCGGTCTCCATACATTTATTTTAATTCGCAATAATTAAAATTAAAGTTATAATGTGTATATGTATGTTACACATATTTCAATAAATATATTCACAATATATAATTTCCCAACTGGAAGTTATTGTAATCGGTCCGAAAATCAAAATCAAAAATTTCAACATAATTGTATGTTTTAAGGTCACTATAGTACATTAACGCTATTTTCAGAAAGATGTCTGTGTGTGTGTGTGTACGTGTACGTTGTGCGTGTCATTTTTTTACGTTCATGAAATCTCGTAAATAAAAAATGCTATTGACTTCATTGGGGTACCAATCGAAGCGTCTTGACGTGATTATGATCTGAAAGAAAGGATTTTTCAAAATTCAACCCCTAAGGGGTAAAAAGGGGTGTTAAGTTTTTTTTTGGTTAGATTTACTTGAAACTTAGCATAAATATTCTACAATACAAATAATGAAAAATGTATTTCAGTATTTTTTTGTTATACGTGCCTAAACAGCCATAGAAGGGGTGAAAGGCGAAAACCACCCTTAAAATTTGAATTTTAAATACTAATAAATAAGTCTATAATTCATGTTGCCTTAGAAACAAATGCAATTAAATTTAAATTGTCAGATTAGTTATAAAAACAAATGCAATTTAATTCAAATTGTCAAATTAGTTATTCTAAAAATGTGTGTTATATTATTGACATTAGGATATTAGAAAACTAATATTCATAATACAAAGGTGAGTTTTATTTCTGACCAATTCCATTAAAATTTTTCATGTAGGTACCTACATATTAAAAAAATATTCACATAAACTATATACGGAAACAATAAATAATCAGTATTCAAGTATTTATAATCATACCGTGTTGGGAAGTTGATTGTGTGGGACTAAAGGATCTCACCCCACCCCAAGCTTGTTTCTTTCTCCTTTTGATTATATATTTTTTTATTTTTTTCGATTATCCGCACTAACCTCATCCCCAATTACTGGGGATAATCGAGGTTCTACTGTACTTTCAATTAAATATTTTTGTCATACTTTCCTCCGGTTTCTTTAAAATTAAAAATATATATTCAGTATTCATATTTTAACATTCATTAATAATTATAAGAGAACTTCAATTATTTAAATTCTTTACAATTTGTTAAAATAATTATTAAATCATACGAATTACATTTTATATTTTTTACTCCTAAGTTTTCTTAGCGGGTTGTTTCGTATTGATTATTTAAACATATAATTCAGTTTACACATCGTGCTTGGCATAATTTGTAAACATTAAAATGTGCTTGAACGTCAATGAGGTGACGGCTAATGTTTATGTCCAATATAATTTTATGGATTGTATTTTAAAAAGTACTTTATATTTAATAGTTACACATATGTTAATAAATTATGTTAATTATATTTTTTATGTGTATACTCACTGGTGCTTTTATGCTGATCAACAAATTCTATTTTATCTTTGCTTTTTCGTCATTAATTTTTATAATAACTATGTATATTGCTATTATTTTTACTTCCTTAATTAGTTTAAAATTAAATTAAAGTGTAGTTAAAATTGTATTCTTTGTAAATAAGTTCAATATCTCTATATATGTATAAAAATGAATGTTCGTTTGTATGAAGCTTATAGACTCGGGAATTACTGAATCGATTTCAATGCGATTTTCACCAATAATTAGATAATTTTGCTGTGCAGTATCATCGCTATTAATATTTTATGAAAACCTAAAATTTAACATCAAAAGAATAAAAAAAAAATTTTACAATCTTGTAAACTCAGATTATTTCGCTTCCTACAAAATTTTTTTAAAGGCAAGATTTAGAACTCTTTGAAACGTTTAAAAAAAGCAAATTAATAATATTTTTAAACGAGAAAAAACGTTAAATATTGGGCGGATGTTAGCTAAAATTTATCTAAATGATGGTAGAAGATCCTCGAATAATAGAAGACATAACTATTAACCTTTAATAACCTGCATTTAAATTACACAACAACCTAGCCGTGGTTATGATGACCACAACAGAGAAAACAACAAAAGAAGAGATAATAATTTAACAAACATATTTCTTAATTTAAAATACGTATACAAATCAACTTTTTTTCAACAAAAAATTTAGTCTTGTATGGACAGTATAAAAAAAATCATCTGTTAAAAAGGTTCCAAATAATCCTTATTAATCAATTTAGGAATTAATCAATAAGAAGAAAGGCATTTAACAAATAATATATATTTTTTTATAAAACTGTATATCAAAAATAATCGCATATCCACCTACCATCAATCACTATGTTATTTTGACGTACCCCCACACATCTACGCTCAACAAATTCACAAGTCAAACAAATGCGTGCGATTAGAAGATACACGAGAGTACAAAAATCTAGATCATATCGAGATACAATGAAAGCAAACATGTTTGGGTGTCACTGTGACCCTACATCTAGGTGATTAAATTGTATTAAAATTAAAATCCTTATGAAGTTTTCGAATAACCATAATATGACAATAATTTCCGTCACACCAAATATTTTATTGTAAAGGTTTTCCAAAAAAAATCACAGGGATAAAAATATTTGAAATTATCTCTGTATGACACTTTATTTTAATGTATTTAAATTGAATGCATATTTTATTCTAGACTAGTATAAACCATATTCTCACATCCGATAAAAATACTTCGTTTTGCGCGTATTTCACCATTTTTGCTTTGCCAAAGCTTTCTATTAAATTTCTTCTTTGAGTCTAAAGCATTTCTTTTATTCTTTTTACTTTTCATACAGTTAGTTGCGGTTGAGTTACTCACGAAATTCGAGTAATATAAAGAAGTTTGAATATATATTTTTTAGTTTAGTTTCACTGACCATCCTTTTATGCATAGTTATCGATAAATAGTATGTACATTTGTACTTTCTTATACGTCAATAAATATTAAATATAATATCTGGCATAGAGACGCTGTCTTTTCACTAGCTCTTCTTTATTCTAATAGAAATCCGACAATCGGAAAGAAATGTTTACTCTTATCTATTTTGGAATTAAAAAAAAAAATGTTAATGTTATTTGTACATAAATATGGCAAATAATAATATAGTTTTAATAATAATTATATTATGGTTTAAAATATGTTTTGTGATTACACAGTGGTAAATTGAGTAAATTGAGTTAATTATTGTACACTGATAAAAGTATTCTAATACTTTGAAAATAAAGTATTGTTATGTATATTATTGACAAAAATAAATTAAAAACTGACAACCTAAATATGAAAAATAAAGCAAACTTTATTATAATCATTTAAGTTTGAGAAATATTCATGTGGTAAGTTTGAATATAAATGCAGGGTATGTGTTTACAGAGATGTAGGTAGATACTACAGAACTGTACGCATGTTTTTATTAAAGGCCTAAATCGTAAGTTATACTGATCCCCTTCTTAAATAATGGGGAGAAGAAGTGCTCTTTATTATTGTTGACCAGACTGAAGTTATGTTTTTCTTTCTTGAAGAACCATTATAGATAAATTTGGAGATATTTCATGCTTTCAAGTTGATGAAAGATGTACTTTTTAAAATATGTTCTCAATATATGTTTTAAAAATTAAATAAGAGTCTCAATAAATCAAATTATGTTGATCAATTTATTACAGAGTTAGTTTTAGCAAGACCGGATTTGAGCGATGAAGCCTCTAAGCAACCAAACAAGTCGAGACTTAAATTTATGAACAACATTGTCAAAATAAAGGTTTACTTTACTTCAATTTCGATAATTGCATATAGAATGTTTGCATTTTGTAGTTCTAACTCCACACAACTATTTCTATTACATTAATCAAGCGCAATCTTTCAGGATGAAATTCGAAGTATATTATTTTTGTTCTCTGCACTTGTGTTTTATGGATTTTAAATTATATAAACTACTACTGCTCATTTTATCAATTTAATTTCAATTTTACTTCCATGTTCTGATGGAAATGAAAGAATTATAATTGGGTTAACAAATCGGTTGTGTGTGTTGTGATTTGATTTTTTTTTCACATAATGATCTTCTTAGCGAGAACTTTTAGTACCAATTGGATCAGTAATTTTGGAAATGTATAAATGCATGTTTTCACATATTTTGTACCTAACATAGTCTAACAAGGTAAAGTTGCGAGGTTTATCTAGTCAATCATAAATTATATTTTAAAATTTCAAAATTCTTCAAATTTTTAGTTTTTCTTCAAAAACATGACAAAATTTTTGTATAAGCAGTTTTTAAGAATACTTTTTTTGTATTTCATATCCTACAACATATCTTAACAACTCTTGAAGTTAAAATTTTCCAAAAGACAAAAAAAAACTTTCACTTTTGCATTTTGTGCATATCCTCAATCTTACCCTTACGGAATATTTTTCATCCTTTATAATTAAAAATTTAAAAATTGTATAAATGATTTTGGAACGTGGAAGTCGTGTGGTTCTTCATACAGTTTTTTTAATCAATATGTTTTTACACTAAAACATAAATTACATAAAAATATTATTAAACTATATTCAGTGATTTTCAAACGGAATGCTGCAAAAATGTGAAAAGGATGCCCGGAATTGTAGATAGAATTCTTCTTTATACACGGATAAAAAAACTAGTTGTGTGCACTTATTTTAAAGAATTCAAGATTATAGATTTTCAGCATCAACTGAAAAAATAAAAATAAGTACTGGAGTGCAGTGAATTTTCTTATTTTATATTATGTGCCATCACTTAAAAAACTTTGAGAACCACTGAACCGTAAGAATATATTTCATAAAACCGGTAACAAATTGTATCAACATTTATATGTTTTGCAAAACAAAGAACACGTTTATATACTTAGAAGTTTAAATAGACAAACACTTAACTCTACTTTTATAAAGCTTTCAAGTTGGTTATGAAAAATTCAAAACTTTCAAGAATTACTTTGATATACATAGTTTGCACAAACTATCTAACTTAATTCTGTATTACTTAAAATAGTTGTTCTTTTTCATATTTTATACGTATTTATTTAATGTAAGCTCTTTTAATTTCATTCTGATAATATTTAACTTATTTAAAAACTTAAAATGGTCAAAGAAAATGTTTAATGTCAATATTAAAGTTAAACAGAATGTAAGTTTGTAAAATATTTGCAGTCTTTTAATATAGCTATTAAAATATCTGCAAATATAGTAAAAAGTTAAGTAATATGCAATATGCAATGTATAGAACAGGCATGTCAATGTATTTGTATCTCATTATTTATATAATAAAACATTCAGATGATTATTAAAATTTAAAATATATCGAAAAAATTATTTTGGTTTTCATTCTTGAACTTTTGAAAACTGAAAATAGATTTGAAGATTTGCTATTTTTCACTGAAGAAAATTGATGCCCCTGAATTTATAGCTACCGAACATATTTAGGGGTAACCTTTATATTAGGTAGAATTTATGAAAATGACCATTTTTATTGATTTTTATTTTCATTTCGAGGTTTTTAGGTCATAAATAAAATAAAATAGTTATATGAGATATAACATTATTTATTTTGATAAACGTTTCGTCTTGTTGAAGACTTCATCAGTATCTATAAAACACATTCAAATATATAACCTTAATTAAAAAATTAAATAAGCTAACAAACAATATTTTTGAAATTATAAATGTCAAAATTATTTTATACATTGTTTTAAAATAACTATTATAAAATTACAATCATATAATAATAATTTTTTTGTGTATAAAAACAGTCAAACTATAATTAAAACTTATGTATTTTTAGTGATAGTATTGCTAACATATAAAATAAAAAATTAAAACAATTTACCTGGTTAATAACAATAATAAATATACATATTTCTATTTAACAATCGGAATATTTCCAAACATTTCTCATGGAATTTATTTTATTAATTGACTTATTCAGTTTGAAACATCAAAAAATAAAATAAAATAAATAAATAAAAAATAAAATAAAATATAACTATTTTATTTTATTTATAACCAAAAAACTTCGAAATCAAAATAAAAAACTTTATATTAGGTATACCTACCTACCTACCTACATATATAGACATAAATGCAAATAATTATCCTATCAAAATACGCCCACATATTATACTACAGTGCAGTATTAACTATGTAGTTAAATATTTAACAGAACTGAATAACCTACACAATATAAAATAAATAGAATACGCATCCATAATATACAGATTGATTTAAAACGAATGTAAAAAACGTTAATACTGGATCGAGAATTTATTTTAAGCAAAAAACGTGTGTCCGGAAATTCTTCGTGAGGGAGTTACAGCACCTCAAAACTAGTTTTTATTCATTATCTGGGGAACCTATTGTAATACAGTTATGAAATGGAGAACCCATTGTGATACAGTTATGAAATTTAAAAATTAACCAATATTTATGTAGACTGCTGGTATATTAGGGTAAACTTTAATTTTTATCTTTTATTATTTGTTCTTTGATTTTTTTCCTTGATCGGGCTTTTGTATATAATTAAGTATATGAAAAATATTAAAAATAATTAAGTATATGAATATTAATAAAACCACTGCAGAGTTTTACTTAATACGGATGCTTCAAATTACATGAAATAAACTTATAATTTTGTTCTATGATTAAAACCAAAAAATATATGAAAATAAATGTCAATTCAATAAAAAATTGGCATAATATAGTTTTTTTTTCTATTTTAATTTAATTACTGTCCTAAATTATTACATATAACTTTTTCATTGTACAAAGTACTTATTATAATTGTATTTGGTTAAAAAAACATAATAACAACATCCAAATATAAACAGCAAAATATCATTAGCTCCACATATAAAGAAATTAAGTCTATACACACATATATAATGTATCACCATCAAGTTAAATTTATTTAGCAAAAACCAACTCTTCCAACGTACTAAAATATATCGTACGAATAATATCCAAGTATACGAAACATTATCGCATAAAAAAGTACGAAAACGTGTGTTTTTAATGTCTCCGCAGATATAAAACTATCTTATAGCGAAATAAAATATCACGTTATAAAATATAAAAATAAATTATGCATTATAGAATCGTTTTATTTGGCCATTTCGTGCTAGAGTATGATGTAAGATAAAATAAACGAAATAACTGGAAAAATAAAAACATTGCTAGTGTCCTCGTACATATATCGTAGCGGTGGTTCAGAGCACACCCGTGGGGCCGACAATTTCAGATGCACGTGGGTTACTGTGTGTCGCAAGGCCTAAGGCATATTGTATAAAACCTTTACCCGAATGGTGCGTGTTGGTCAACGAGATTTCAACTTGATAATATCCAAAGCGGGACTTACACCATTCTGTAAATATAACTGTGCATTATTTTTTTAAGTTGTGAGACAGATAAAATTGTAAATTTAACATTATCTATTTTTTAGGAAAGTAGAATATTGCGTGTGCTAAACAGATTATTGGAGAAGTTAGTTTTAATAAAAAGTTTTCTTGAGGGAGCTACAGCCATTCACACATCATGCTAAAATAGTACAGTAAAAACTCTCTTAAAGTATACTCTTTAAACGTATTAACCTTTCTTGAAACTTAAAATCTAAATCAAATTAAACAAAAAATAATTCAACTTCAAACAATAATATTGTTTAATTTCACGTGAAATAATAATAATACTTGAATGTGGGAGTAAAAAGGAAACATATATATATATACTATTTGAGAAGATGTCAGTTTCTATGTTTCAGGAGGTTTTACATTCTATATTTTTAATTATCTACAGCCACTGTTCTTATAGGGGTTGCGACCCCTCAATAGATTTTTTAAAAGTCTAGGGAGTCGCAGAGAATATTGTGAAACGTGTGAATCTATTTGTTCTTTCTTATTTAGAATTATTTCAATGTAATACAGCCAGTAAGTAGATACTATTCTTCTTTCTTGCTGACCTTTAGATTTATTTATTTTATTTTCACACGATTAATATTTTTTTATCTGTACAGTATACTGAAACTATAATCTCTTATAACGTATATATAATTGAACGGAGACACAAATATAGGATTATTATTTTACCTGTGTCTGTCAGGGAAGGAATAAGCTAACAGTATAGCAAGGATTAAAAGAATTTAGATAAGGATCACACAATGAGCATTTAGTTTCAACATTAATTTACTTATTTTCATAATAATATTACATTATAATATTATTATTTTGCATTTATATGTATTATATTTAACTTTGTATAGGTATTTTTAATTTTTCAATTTTTGTATATAAGTATATTACATACATTTCCTGTTTTCTGGAGTATGGATTGTAGAGTGGTAGAAAGTTTGAAATATAATTTAAGACTTGCTATGGTCGGATTTTTATTTTTTCTTCATCCCTGTGTTTTCCAGCATTTGCAAAATACTAAACAATAATAGAAAACAAATAGTAAACAATAATTGGAAAGAGTTAACCCTTGAAAAAGTAAAAGTATTAAAAAAATAATGTAAGTATAATTTTTCTATTACTTAATTATTTCATTAAACTATTTTTGTTTGTTAAAATATGCTCTTCTATTTGAAGTTTACGTTATGTAGATACCTACTCAAAGTCTCCGTTTCTTATCCCAGCCACGCTATTAGTTAAAGTAGATTACTTACTTACTCTTACTTTGTTAAATCTGTTCAGATTTTATGAGGAGATTAACAGCTTTGGGTAAAAGTTGGATTTCATATTGGATTTTATACTAAACTAGCAGGTTCTCGCGGCTTCGCAAGCATTTTGTTGTAGTTTACAATATTTTCTTTATTAAACATTTTACTAAAAATATCAAATATATATATTTTTAGCATTTTTCGGTTTAATTATAATATAAATAACATGTACTTTTACATATATATGTATGTGTAGGTATATTTATTTAAATATGAACTGTAAATTTTTCTTAATATGAACCGGAATTATTAAATTACCATATATAGCCTTAATTATTTATTGAAAATTAGACTTTCAAACACCAACCAAAATCGATTCAAAAATTTTCGTGTCAAGTCGAAAAAAAACAGATTTTTTTAACCACCAAAATGGATTACCTAATTTACATATT
This sequence comes from Sialis fuliginosa, assembly GCA_961205875.1. Lineage (NCBI taxonomy): Eukaryota > Metazoa > Arthropoda > Insecta > Megaloptera > Sialidae > Sialis > Sialis fuliginosa. Next base: position 18,920,598 of record OY540812.1, read on the forward strand.
GCTTAAAAAACGTCGTTTATATTGTACAGGCAGAACTTACAGATTTATTTATTAGTATTAATTGATAGGTTATCAAACATTTTAATTTTTATTATTACTGTCAGAAATAATTGTTATAATATGCATATAATGCATATATTATTTATAACCGATGTATAGATTTCTATTCATTGCTTTTCTGTTGCTTGTTTTAAATAATTAAATTCACCCACAAACCAAATATCGAATATAAAAGCAAAAGGGTTGATGTTTATTTGGGCATATATATTTGTATATAAATTGTTAACATTATCATTGTTGCAATAATATTAATCAATATTTTATCATGTTTAAAACCATGCAAAGTTCTTTAGATCTATGAAAAATTTAAATGGTATTGAAATAACATTACCATAATTTGTTGACTTTTGATTCATTGTCAGTAAAAATAAACTGCCTTGGTCGGCACAAAACTTTTTTATACGTCACGATACAGAAGAAATTATATAAGTAAACACTTTCTTATATTACATTAATTGTAGTTTTTGTTAATGTTTGCGATATATTTTAATTATTCTATTCTGTGATTTTATTTCAAACGTTTTTATTATAAATCGTTATAATAATTTATCTATTTAAAAATAATGTTGTTTTGGTCAATGGTTTCTTATTTGTTGGATATTTCAATAGTTTAATACGTTTTATATATTATTATTTCTTTACATCTATTTAACAGTTGTAAGAATAAATGTTTTTATTTTCAGAGATACCTAGATTATTATTAAAATTATTTAAAAAAAAACTAAAATTATTATGTTTGGGTCAATTCATACAAGATACAAAAAAATAGGACATAAATTATAGAAAATAACGTTCTTTAAAACTTTTATTAATTTTTTTTCTTATGAACCATTTGAAATGAAATTTAAAAAAAACATTATTTTCTTACACAATTTTTTTTTAATTATGATTACAACAAAAATTATAGATAATAATATTGTCTATAACTTGTATCTAAAACATCTTTTTTCGTGATCAGTTTATTATACAGTACATTTAATGTATGTATAAAAAAGTTAAAAAAAACACCTCTACATATCCGTTTAAATATTTCCCTCAAATGTATTGCAAGCAAGTGCCTATATAAACATACCTACATTTTAATAAACAAATAATAAATTATTTCCACACCCACCATCATATTGCTTTTTTCCGATGTAACTATGATTTATTAATGAAAATAGAAACGCAATTTTTAATGTGGCATCCATTTATTTTCATTAAGTGTGTAAAATATTTTACTCGGTGCACATTTTCCCCGTAAGGAATGTTCATAAATTTTCCATCATTTTGTCGTTTAATATCACCTGCACACTAAATCAGATTTTGCTCAAACTGACGCTAATCTTAAATAAATCCAAAATGTGAAAACTAAGACAGGTGTACGTACCTATGTTGTAAGCCTCGTATGATTTCAACGATCTTGCATGTGTGCTCATTTATACAGGTGATTATAAATTAATACTGATTTAAGGAAAACTATTTGTCAATGTCTGATTACTTAAGTAAGATATATTTATATATACAAATCCTGCCACATGTGTTTTGGAGTGACATCCTGATATTTAATATTTTAAATCTAATGCTACATATTATACGTGTAATACAATTACATATTTGAAAACAATTAAGTACATATATGCAATTGTATAAAAGTATTTAGTGCTTCTGAATATCCCTTGCTATTGAATCGTTGAGAATAAAATATAATTTGATAATATTTATTCCTAATTTTTCGATATTTATTTCACGAACACAAAAAATTCAATGTTAATTTTTCTAACGAAATTAAGATATTTCTCGTTGAACAACAAGGTTCGTTTTATAATAGAAAAAATAAATATTACCGATCCGTGAAACCCGGAATATTTTTTTTTAATCCAGAGTTATCCAAATTTTTGTAAATTACTAAAAAAAACATCTGCCAAGTAAATGCACAGTGCTTCCTCGTGCTAAATTCACTAAAACCGATAGTGTTCAGATAAATTGCCTGGCATTGGTTAACCATTTAATTTTTATACAAATTTTACTAAAAAATCTTAGTTCGAATTTTTTCTTAAAACGCACCTGAATATTTTTTCATATATTTTTAATTTTTTGACAATTTCAATCTAAATCTAAATTTATGCAAATGTCAAAATGACATTTAAAACGTCAAAGTGACATTTAAACGCCAAAGTGACATTTAAAACGTCAAAATGACACTTAATATATCCAATCAAATATCAATTTAGAAAAACAAAACACGAATTTTTAAAATTAATTTAGATAAATCTTTGTAAGGGAATATTTTACAACAAACGTTGTAGACCCATATTATAGGAAATTTAATTCTCTACAAAAAATATTCTATAAAATTTTCTCGTTACGTGTGTCGTTCTTGAGATATCTTGAAAAAAGAAATATTTTGGGGTGTCACCCCTCCCCCTTACACACGATTTTGATGATTTTGAAATGGGACCGTCCTCAAACCAAACCCAACCATCCGACCAAGTTTCAATAATATCGGTTCAGTGGTTCATGAGTTATGCGTGTGACAAGGATTCAGGGGACAGACGGACGGACGGACGGACAGACAGACAGACACGGAACGAAAAGTGTTTGTCTTGACGTGAAACGGATAAATAAATTTAAAATTTTGAAATTGGAGAACTTTTTTTTTGTCTCAATCTGAAACGATCACATAGCTTCTCGTATCTTCGATATTGCGAGGAAGCAAAAGATTATAAGAAACTCCATTCAAAATTCTGAAATGATTCATTACCTGTGAGTATAGATATCGTCATAATAAAATCAATAGTTTTAGCATTGCGAACTTAATCCCTATACTCGCAATTTTAAATGGAACTTCTTATAACTTTTTTAGATTGTTAAAAAATTTAGGGTTACTCTTGAATTTTCACAAAACAATTATCTAACAAAAACAATTCTTGACTATAAAAAGTAAGATATTGAAAAAAAATTAGATTAATTTTTCCGGTTGTCTGGTATAAGCTTGTTAGATATGCAGTTTCTGAATTTAAATCTATCTATGGTAAATTTATTTTCGTGATGAGAGCGTCTGGTATCATCTTGAATGACTTTCCATAAAAGTTTGATATGATCCATCCATTCTTCTCGTAAATACACGTAGATAAATTTGCCTAAGCGATTAAAAATCAATATAATTGTTAATGGTACACAAATTATTTAACAGAATAAAGAAATTATCATTTTAAGAATTATCAAAATCTATTAAAAAATAAATAAAATTTTCTTAATGATATTTTTAAGGTGAAAAGTGTATTAATTTGTATCTTTATGATCGAAACTTATTTTATTAGTATATTATTATTAAAATGTTTGGAATAAACACTCTCGTATGTCATCAGTAATAAGACAAATCATAAATACATTTCCTCCAAATAAAAGTATTATATTTATAGTTGTTCTTATGGTAAATCATACAATATATAATATAGACATTCGTGGTAATCTTCCGGAGTACAAATCCCGACGTTGCTACAAAATTTTTATTTTTCCTTGTTATTGACACACCACTGACCTCAACTTATTGTTAGTTTATAAAGAAAGGATAGTCAAACAGTGGGTGTTATAAAAAATATTATTTATCGAATGAATTTAAGTGGACTATTGTTTCACAAATACAACTTATAAATTGCTAATATTAATAATTAAATAAACACACAATTTATATATAATTGTATTTGTTTGTTGAAAATAGTTACCCAATAAAAATATGCACATAATTAATTGTTTTTACAAATGAGCCAATAATATCAGCTCTAAAATAATAGAGTAATCTATATTCTTAACATATTCTTCGTTAAATAATTGAGAGACAGATAGCTTATGCTGATTTTTTAATCTGATATAGATTGGCCCTATCTGAAGTTAGTATACCCGTTACCATTTCAATATAATAGGATTATTTCTATCTACAACTTTATTTCATATAGTACTTTAGAATGTTATACGCTGAGAGATTATTTTTTTTAATATTACGTATAAAGAACAGATAATATGCAATTATTTAGAAAACATTGACGTCAAGTCTAAAATAGGCGTGGGCTAAAGACAACATATAAATCAGTAGAATTTGATACTATTTTTTATTTTTTCTGTGTATTTATATTTAGATTTAAATTCACAAATGAGAATGACCCTTAAATGTAATATTTTTGAAGATCACTGGTGTAAAGTGTAAAGCATACGCAGACATGTCGGGAGCACCACAAAGCCGGTGGTGACATGACATAAATAAGACAATAACCTAGACACATACATCACTCCGTGCCTATAATAAAGACCCGTGCGCAAACGTCACGCGGGAAAAAGCAATTACCACATTCAGTGACCGATAGACAATGTCAAAAACCTAATCCCCCAGACGTTCTTAGGGGATTATTATCCGTTAGAACATCACCTTTTCTATCAGGATGCGACACAATGCACATCGCTCTGCAATTGTGTGTGAGCTCTATTATTATTATTATTTTATTTGTTTGTTTGACCCCGAGTTTACGAAGAGAAAAAGTTTAATTCAGCGTAAATTTTTAAACGAACTGCATAAATCATGTTTTTTTCTATTCAAACAATTCGTTACAATTAACAGCACTAATTTCAAATTTTATCGATAGATATTCGAGTTTGTAGGTACTTGCACAAGCGTTTATTTTTAAATCAAAACCTTTTCAATTTAAAAAATTTTATTAGAAAATATACCTCATGTATAAAATTTAGTAATTTTTTTCATTTTACAAGCCTGACCAATATTTCATAACAAATTGTTGTTTTAATTATACGTATCAATGTCGCAACTACAATTGCTTATAGAAAATATAGCATTTGTAAATTTTATAGCCTATAAATTATATAATTCTGTCATTTCGAACAAAATATGAAAATGGATGAGATATATGTATACAATATACATTTTATAGACAGAGCCCTATATAATTTAGTATTGACGAACAAGTTAAGTGAATCGATCCCTTCTGATACACAATTGTTTATATTAATTTGTCCTCAGCTTCTATAAACGATCGTTTTTTTAGTACCTAACCATATTTGGTCAATTTACTAATGTTTCACAAAGTATATTAGTTTTTCATTAAACAAATATTTCAAATTCAAATTCGAAACAAACAAATTAAAAATCATATTTTCATATGTCTTTTTATTTAGCATTAACTAAAATTTGTTTAAAAACTACAATGTTTCAATATCTATTTCCGTTCAATGTGTTAAGTTAATAAAAAAAAACATTTACCTGAATATTGATCCAAATATTTAATATTTTTCATTCAAAATGTCTTCTAAAAGTAATTAACTGATCGGTTTTACAAGCTAGATAGCAGTTAGCAAGCTTCAAAACTCGTAAAACTACATACATAGTACCGATATAATGTCTTATACAAGTTTTAACATAACAATAAAATATAATTAGACTAAAAGTGTCTTTGATAATGTTCTTATAAATATATTGAAATTTATGAAAATACTTAAGTGCATATAGTACCTACATACAACATCTAGATAATTGTGAATTATTTTCTGTTATAAATGTTATTATAAATTAACACAATTTTAAACAATTCACAAAATTTTAGATTATAATAATCTCTTTATTTAAACAGCTTTTAAAACATTATTAAAATTTATTTATAACTGTTAAGACAGCTTTTTAGTCTATTTCATATGTGCATATACACATATAAATTAACATGTAAAGTCCCCAAAAAACTAACAGACGGTATAATAGCTTTTAAAGTAACGGCCATTAAAGACCAATGGTCGAATTAAACGGGAATTTCGAAACAAGCTAAATAATATGTATCTATGTAAATGACCATAGACACAAAAAGTTGCAACCGTTGCAAAATTCATACTTAACCACACATGCTTGTACTACAGACGATCATAAAGTTTTAAATAAAGCAAAATATTTAACATTTACAAATTGTACATCTACTATTCTATACAGCCATATCAGTGATCCTGAATATATAGAATATTTTCATTATTAGGTACATTATAAAGAAGTTATGTTAGTATCAGAATACTTATAACAAATAAGACCCTTTACACACTAGCGATTTAATCGCGCGACTTTTAGCAACGCGACTATCGCGTACATTCATTTTACATTTGTAAATCGCAAAACCCATACACACTGTGGCGATAGTCGCGCTGCATACAATAGCAGGCCATGACGCGATAGTCGCGCTACTAAAAGTCGCTAGTGTGTAAAGGGTCTAATTGTTTTTTGTTTTTTTTTTTAATTAGAGTAAAATCGAAACTTTCCTGATCTTTCTAATAAAATTATAATTAATTATTTTAGTCATTGAATTCATTATATCAGAAGAACGGTATCCCTACATACATATATAAATCTGTACACTCTGTATTTACAATGTAAATAGTTTGAGTCTTTTAAAGTCTATTGATCGTTTTATAGGCAATCGAATCAATTTTGATTACCCAGCCGATTATTATTAGAATTTCACTGTTAGAAAGTCAAGTCCCTAGAGTTAAATTAGGCTAGATGTCATCACACAACTGCATCAAGTGGTTGAAACACGTACAAAGAATTAAAATTATTTATTACTAAACAAACTCAACAATAACGTAAAGAAAAATGCGTGCTTATTAGACTTTGAAATACAAAATTGAAATAAGAACAAAAATCCATATTTTTGAAAACATTCAAAATAAACATATTAATAATAATTATTTATAGAAAAACATCAAAAAATTTCATATAATATATTACTTAAATCATTGAAATTCTTCTACTATCCAAAATTTTTATGAATACGTACAAATGTATTTTTTTTTAAATTCATATGAATATGTAAATAATCAATTTTCACAACGTGTGTTCAGAAAAACAATATATTTATAAATATCATACTTTATTAAATAAACTGTTCTCAGTGTTAATTGTTTCAGGGTAAATCTTGAAATACATTGTAATACCAATATCGTTCCAATAATATAATTACTGAATGTATTTCGTAACACCTATAATTCCAAAATAATAAATTTACTACACATACTGTATCCACATAACAAAGCATGATCGCTTTACTTCAAAGAGTCGATATCTAAAACGTTTAGTACAAAAGTACGACAGCTTTGGTGAAGTGGTTTATTGGGGCGGTGGGGCGAGAGGGTGCGGTCGCACTAGAGGCCCGCTCCAGCCCGCGAAATCGGGATAATCTGATGGCGGGGATTAGCATGGGAATCAGGTGTTTGTCGACAGACTGTGGCCTTGTTTTAATCATTTTGTTACACGTTTTGCCTCGTTTTTTTGTTCCAGTTTGCACTCAGGATTTTCTACTCCAAGTGGAAAATTGCTGAAAACTTCTTATTGTCTTACTTTATATGAACGTTTCACTTTGATCGCACTTTCTTTCTGCTTTAACACACCTACTCTATACACTAGAAAAATAACTAAAATATAGATGTACAGTACATGTTTTATATATGTACATATAAATGAATTAACTAAATTAGTTAGTTAAATCCTTATTTGTAAATTAACTACTTTGTATAATAAAACGTAAAGAGAATGGAACACAAACTTAAATTATAAAAGCTTTTTTTAAATCTTTAATACATAATACTTGCTGTTACCCGCGACTTCATTCGAGTGGAATTAATGAATTGAAAACAATACCATGAAGTTAGGTTCGGTAAATAATACAGATAGTTATACATATGTATTTTTGTATGATAATCGATAAAACAAAGGTTTAGTTTCGCATTTGCACGACAGATATCACTAAACTAACCTAACCTATCGCACGTACAAATGTCAGACACACATAAATTTTTCGGGATACAATGTATGCCCTTCCTCAGGATGCAACTATCTCCCTGCTAAATTTCATCAAGATCGGTTCAGCGGTTTAGCCGTGAAAAGGTAACAAACAAACAGACACACTTTCGCATTTATTATATTAGTATGCATTAATCTCTGTTATCTAAAAATATTCAGTATTAATTATTATATTCGAATTTTTTATTAAAGTGTAAAAAAATAGTAAAAAATATTTCGATATTTATTATTAATCTTTATGTGTAATCAAAAAACGTTCAATTAGTTTTCAACCTTTTTTTAAGCAAGTGTAGAAAAATAACTATTACTCGGCGAGACGTAAAATTTTATTTAAATACATATAATTGATTGTTTAGTAATTGGAATCTTGCATGTGACTATTTAACAAAAAGTTTGTAGACAAATAAAAAATATTGAAAAAAAATAATCAGGTTAATTAAAATTGATAATGTGTTAGTAAATGATTTTTATCTAAATAGGTACATCATCAAAAAGAGAGAGAAAAACAACTAACAGAAACACGATACCCATTACAAAAGATACAATCAGTTTTTTAACTTTAAATAACAAACTATAGCCATTATAATATAACAATAAACAATATGTATTTATGATTAACTTAATTATTTATATACATATTTAATATAATGTACTTTTTAGGTTGTACTGATATTATTAAAAATATTAGTTTGTATGCGCTTAATAATGGACATAAACTAAATATTTTGAAAATTACTCGATTCACATCTAATCATGCGCCTTGTCTTAAGCATTTTACTCCGGATGAACCGAACGAGCCGAGCAATATTCGGCTACTCAGTCAGTACCAACCTCCCAACAGAACGAACATGTCGAACATTTTCCATAGCTTGCCAGTAAATCGAAAAGATCAAAGAAATATTTTACTCGCTGTGTCAAAGCGAAGATGTGTATTGCTGTACTTATTCGAAAAAAAATACAGGTATGTTCAAAGATAATATGTTCGAAGGAATTTTGTTCGATTGGATATTTGTTCGAATAACAGATGACCAAATAAAAATTTATTCGAATTTTTCATGAAAATATTTTATGTTTGATCGATAATAATAAGACATCATAGTGCATAACTATGATGCAACTTTTTTTAAATGTATGTATCAGAATTCCTACCGTACGGCACATCATTATTTATTGTCAACAATGTCCAGAATATTTAAAAACAGTTCCTGCAGATATTGATTTCCCATTTTAAACTAAAACAACCCCCAGTTTGTCCACAGGAAATTAGGACCACAGAGTTTGCCGTAACCAAGGACAGTTGATATATGTGTATTTATGTTTATATTTGTGTCATCTATTGGATAACACAAATATAAATACATATATCATTTCTTAGAAATAGTGAACCATATTATAAAATATGATTACTAATTTGGTATGTCAAGAGTATGATAAAAATATTATTTTCTAATTAACAGTGGATTTCTGTAAAAACATAAATTATATAATTTGTAACTGTTTTCTTATTTCTTAATACGGATTCATAATTTAAAAATTCTTTTTTTCGAACTAATTACCTTCGATAAAATTTTCATTCGAACAAGTTTCCATTCGTAAAAACTACTTTCGAATAGTTTATCTCCGAACAAATTACCTTTGGACAAATTACTTTCGAACAACTTTCCAGATACGTACAAATCGTAATCATTACAATATTTAGAAATACATAATATGTAGGTACGTACGATCAAAAACTTTAAAGAAACTAAACATCTATATTGATCAAAAATAGTTATTTTGATTTTTTTTATACAATTTTGCATTACTTTAATATTATATTTTAAAAAACATGCACAAAGTAATTAACGAATACAAAATAATTTTTTTAAATACGTACATATAATGTATACATAAGCTTTGAGTGACTGTCGGAAAAAAAACTGGCACGATAAGGTTAACGGAAAGTAGAGAAATCGCGCAGAGTTGAGGAAAGGGAGGTAGATATCACGTTTCATTATACAACATAGTCTACAAAATAGGGAGATTTTATATTAATCTGTTGAAGAATATTTAGAAAAAATATGAGTTTGAGAAATCTGCATTTACTAAGAATCTGTCGCGTTTTTTCTTTCATATAGTATTCTTGCAGAATTCCAAAGTTGTAGGTGTAGTTATATTGGATTTTTTCTATGGTCTAGTATGAGATTACATCAGTTTTTTTACAAAGTGTGTTTGGATATTTTTTACAGGTTAATATAAAAATGAATACATACACATATATGGACAAAATAAGATAACTATATTTTGAAGCAGAATATTTACAACAAATTTTGTATTTGTTACAAACTTTAACATAATATGTTAAATAATGTTTCTCAAATCTTAATATTAATAAAATATTGTAAATATGTATTACTGTAAGCAATAAGATATTAAATATATAAACAAAAATACTGTAATAATTTGGAAATTTAGAATTACTAATTTATCTAGAAAATATAGAAAACAATGTAGTAAATAACAATATTACTAGTAGGTACCTATCTACATTATACTTATAGCAGCAGTTATACCTTAAATCCAATTTGGACCAGAAACACGAAAAATAAAATAATCTAAGGTTATCTGATCTTTCAATCGATTTATAAAAGTTAGAACACTTTAGTCCTAAGGGGTTACACCTACTCTGATGGAAATATACATTTTTTATCTTATGTATCTATTTGATTTTTCATTAAATTTAATAACCCACACTTAAATTATATGTATTTTTCCAGCAATGAATAAGAATATTTGAATTTGATCCGACGCGGACGTTATATGGATGTTGAATAATTTAATATGAAAATATTGATTAAATTATAAATTTTATAAATAATAGTGTTGTTAATAAAATACATATTTTATTTATACATGTTTGCAGTTCGAAGTATTTTTTATGATATGGAAGATTTAATATACAACATTATAAAACTTCCTTTAAAGTTTAAATTATTCTAAATAATTTGAAGAATGTGTAAAATAACATTATATGCAAGCTTTTATATAGTTTAACACAATACTGCACGTTCTTATTTTGTTGTGGAATGAAGCATACTGACCTATCTTTCTTTAATAGAGTCTGTAGGCACTTGTTTGTATTCTAAGAACGAACTCAATATCGTAAAAAGCAACCTGACCACGTATCCCTTGTAAAACTAATATCTCCGGAAAATATTATGTCCTATATTACTTAAACAGTTACTCAAACGAAGCGCCTACATAAAAGACAGAAAGTATATAATTTATTTATCTTATTCTCAAATAGAAGTGTATGATTTTTTTGTAATTTTTTTTTACTAATATAGGTATTAATTTTTTGATAAAAATCGAAATCGCTTACATTAAAAAAAAAATCATTCGTAAAGACTATAGTAAGAACAACTAACTCTTTCATTACAATAATTTAGAGAAGTTTGTATTTTAAAAAATATACCTAAAAGTCTGTAAGTGATGAAAAAAATTTCGTCAAATTAGTTGTTGTTTTAAGGTAGATATCTACACGTTAATTTGGAAAATTTAAATGTCAAGGGTTGTAAAATCTTTTAGATTCGATTGAACTATAAGTGTACCAAGTTATGTTTCCTTGTTAATCTTTACTTCTAAAAGATATATTTAGCATATTTAAAATATTTAAATTAATTTAATCATCATGATACTAATTGTTCTTGTAGGGTTAATAAAATGTTTTAATTATATTAAATGTTGTAGTAGACTAATATATAATATATGTATACACTCACGGAAAAAATAAAAGGACCACTTTTATTTTTCGAAAAAATTGCTCATTTTCAAAGTAATGTCGATAGATCAAATATGATCCGTTTTTCTCTTATAGGGTACGAAAATTGAAGGAAATTTTATCATCTTTTCGAATTTAGGGGTATTTTTGTGTTGTTAAACTTATTTTTGTGACCAAATTGCGGTTTAATAAAAAATAAAAAAATTGATTTTTTTTGTAATTTTGAAAGATGCCCACGGGGATGTTAAAATTTTTTTCAAAAATTTCAAGATAACCGTTTTGTAGGAAATTTTTTCAGCTTTAAAACACTTTTTCAAATTTATTTTATAATTTTTTGGTGTCGCGATATTCGAGTTTGAATGAAAAAAGTACCAAAAAGTTTTAAACGACCATAAAGGGCCTAATGTTGGTCACACAGAAAAGAAAAAAAAAGAATATCAAAACTTGAATAATCACCTATTGTCTAGTAGCATTTAAAAAAAATTTAATTTTAACTTAACCCTTCAAATACGAAAAACAAAACAATGTTCAAATTGAAATAATCCTGTAAAAATAACCTTTTTTTAATCATAGATCTAATGTTTAAAATGTATCCAGAAATTAAGTTCTATCAAAGAATATGAAAACTAGACTTATTACCTTCTATGTGAACAATTATTCCAGTAAAAATCTTTGAATTTGGCTGAGAAATTGCATTTTGAATTTTTTGTATACGTTTAGGACTTGGCCGTACTTTTTGTAACAAGTTTTTCTTTGGGATTTTTTTTTTTCGAAAAACAATCAATTTTTGAGAAAAATTGTAAGAGGGATAAAGTTTTTCTTTCTTGTTAAAGAATATTCATAATTTTTTTCAGATGTTTTATATCAATATTGTGGGATCAAGTTTATTTTTAACAGGGTACTTTTTCATTCAAACTTGAATATCTCGGCATCAAAAAATGTGACAATCATTTTTTTAAAAGCTTTTTGAAGCTGAGAAAATTTACTAAATGATTAATATCATGGAATTTTGAAAAAAAAATCATACATCCCCGTGTGAAATTTCTATAACTGCAAATAAATAATTAATTTTTTTTAGTCAACTACGTGTTGACAAAAAAAATTAAGTTACTTTCAACGAATAAGCGGTGAAAATTCAATGAAAATTAATTTAACTGTCGAAATCAAGTGTCTTTCATATGTTGTTGAACGTTTTTTCATGACCACACGCAGTTGACTAAAAATTGAAAAATTGAAATTTTTTGCAATTATGGAAGTTTCACACGGGGATGTATGATTTTTTTTCAAAATTCCATGATATTCATCATTTAATAAATTTTCTCAGCTTCAAAAGGCTTTTTTAAAATTATTGTCACATTTTTTGATGCCGAGATATTCAAGTTTGAATGAAAAAGTACCCTATTAAAAATAAATTTGATTCCACAATATTGACATAAAACATCTGAAAAAAATTATGAATATTCTTTAACAAGAAAGAAAAACTTTATCCCTCTTACAATTTTTCTCAAAAATTGATTGTTTTTCGAAAAAAAAATCCCAAAGAAAAACTTGTTACAAAAAGTACGGCCAAGTCCTAAACGTATACAAAAAATTCAAAATGCAATTTCTCAGCCAAATTCAAAGATTTTTACTGGAATCATTGTTCACATAGAAGGTAATAAGTCTAGTTTTCATATTCTTTGATAGAACTTAATTTCTGGATACATTTTAAACATTAGATCTATAATTAAAAAAAGGTTATTTTTACAGGATTATTTCAATTTGAACATTGTTTTGTTTTTCGTATTTGAAGGGTTAAGTTAAAATTAAATATTTTTTAAATGCTACTAGACAATAGGTGATTATTCAAGTTTTGATATTCTTTTTTTTTCTTTTCTGTGTGACCAACATTAGGCCCTTTATGGTCGTTTAAAACTTTTTGGTACTTTTTTCATTCAAACTCGAATATCGCGACACCAAAAAATTATAAAACAAATTTGAAAAAGCATTTTAAAGCTGAAAAAATTTCCTACAAAACGGTTATCTTGAAATTTTACAAAAAAAAATTAACATCCCCGTGGGCATCTTTCAAAATTACAAAAAAAAAACAATTTTTTTATTTTTTATTAAACCACGATTTGGTCACAAAAATAAGTTTAATAACACAAAAATACCCCTAAATTCAAAAAGATGATAAAATTTCCTTCAATTTTCGTACCTTATAAGTGGAAAACGGATCATATTTGACCTATCGGCATTACTTTGAAAATGAGCAATTTTTTCGAAAAATAAAAGTGGTCCTTTAATTTTTTCCGTGAGTGTATATCAATATTCACAAGCGAATGATATAACGAGATTTGTTTATAGTTCCAAATTAATTTTTAGCATTAGTAAACAAATATAATTCAGACTTTTAATGAAAGATGCTTGTATTACGTCGAGAAGATAGAAGATTACTTTGATTTAAAGTTGAAAGTTATTCATTAGTAAGTTTATTCCATAGTTAAACAAGATTTCTGCACAATCTAGAGAAACTTTGATATTAGTCAATTAAGGATATTATATAATATCCTTGATGCTATAGGTATATGTATGTGGCTTGTAAAAGTAATGAATATCTTTTAATTAGTTAGTTTGTTATCTTGTACTAACAATAACATTGCCACAATATTAATTTTATTGGATAAAAATTATATTTATATACTTTATATTTATATTTTTTTATATACTTATCATTGTCTTAGGACAAAATAGTATCGATATGAGTTTTATCCTTTGGGGAATAAAAATTAATTGTTGTCATCATTTTGATTTTTAACAATTTGAAAATCTGAAGATCAGGTGGAGTTTGCGTTGGATTGCAATAACACTGACCAAAAGTAAATTAGAATAAAACATTTTCGTTTCCTTTTAATGAAAATGTTGTTCTCTTGAGGACACCTTCTTAAAGTCTTTATATGTCACCAACATCTTCCACTGAAATACTGAGCATCTTTTGTCTGAAATAGTATTGCCTATTTATTTAAAGTTTATTCAAATGTATTAACTAACATCACTTTGATTAATTTCTTCGAATAAAAAATCATCAGTTTTTGTATCCCTAATAATTTTGTTGTTGGTACCGATGGATTCTGTAAATAATTTCCTACACGTTACTGAGGGAAAAAGCAATAAATATGATTATCAACGAGATACAAGCCTTTTAAGTTTACTAACTTTTCAAAATATGAAAGCTGTAATGGTAAGATATAATTTTGTCAAACTATTAGTTAAGTGGGACCTGAAACCATCATGTATTAATATGAGAGAAAAAGGACACAGTAGAATCCCAAAAACTTAAAAATATTTTGCTTCTTACTGCATTTTACTTAAGCACAAATTTGGAGGAATTTCACCTGCAATGTAACATTTTTTTATGTGCACCTTATATGTAGCTTGAAAATCGATCATTTTTTCTTCGGCCAACTGAAATAACAAGCATGCAACCTTCCTGATGGAAATATCAATTTAATTGACGTAATTCCAACATTAGTCCCGTTTTAGTATAATGTCCTCTGTACGTGATCTTTACCGAACGTTAATCCCCTTTAAGAAAGTTCCCTGCCTCTTTCGTATCCACAATGGCAGCCTTTCTTTCATATCAGAATGATTGTCAACGCTCAAATAAAACGAAATTCAATTGGACCTCGTGCATGACTGGCACATAAAATAAGATGGCGATCGAGTAAGGGTAGTGAGTTCGAAAGAAAGTCTATAGAGTTCATATATTGACCTGTTGCGTACTAAAGGTCCCCCAGTCTTTTTGTTATCTTTGTTTAACTTTTCAGGATCTTGAAAGTTTTGTTCTTGTCTGAAGGCTGATTGGTGATAAGAATTCTATCTGAAAATAGTATATTGAATTTTATATTCCACTATATCTTCAAGTGTCATGCAAGCATCTTACTTTATTCTGCTTCTATTGTTTAGAGGTTGCGATGGAATTCCGTAAATTTGTTAATAACATCGGTATTCTTATGTAATACGTATAGTTTGTCGAAGTCCCCCATGACCACTGCGTCTTAATTTGATGGTATTAATATATAAGTCGACGTATGTACAAATGTACATATTATATCATCACTAATAAAATAGATATGTGAAATATAGTAAAAATCTTCTCGCAAAGACGGGTAAAAAATTGTCTCCTATCTACCCTCATAACAGTTACTCATGGATTTAAATATTTTATACAATCTAATTTAATATATTAGAATTTAAAATTATTTTGATTAACTTTTTAATAGTTGCTACTTGCTACGCTTAAAACGATCTCAAAACACTAAAATCCGAAGAGCAATTTGGATAATTTACTAGCTTGATGTCATTATTCTAATTATTTTTAAGTTAACAAAATCGAAAAGCTTTATAATCACATAATGCACTCGAATATTGCATATACAATAATTTTTTAATCACTAGCTTTTAAACGTTTGTTGTATTGAAATAACACTTTGAACCGTTTTTAGCCTGAAAAAATATAATTTTCAGGTATATATAGTGATACAACAATGAAAGGATTTAGTATTTACAGATCAAAATCAAAATATTGAGTGATTAAAAAAACTATTATAAAAATTAAAATTAATGTATTAGGTATGATGAAATTATTTATTCATTAGACATAGATTTGAAATCTTAATATGTAAAACTAGACGATATAACAAATATTTCAAAAGATTCTATGATTTATAGTTTCAATGTATTGTCACTATCTTTTCTCTATTCACCCAGTATATGATGGATGTATAAAGAGTTTACATATTTGAAAGATATTGAAACAGTATAGATTGAATTCTTTTACTGTACTTTAGGTATCAATTGGACGAAAAAATATATTATGTTCCACTTAATAATTTTTAGACAAGTGTACATAATATTTTTTGTAAAATATTTAATATAAAATCTTTCATTTCCCAATATCCATACATATACCTGTCGATACAACGATTCAATTTATCTAACGCTATTAAAAATCTTATTACTTCTATCGACTTTTTCAATACCTTATACCACACCTACAACCTTCTACTAAAAATACATCTACTTTATAATGTATCGCAATTCTGTACACCCCTAGGCAGATGACATTCCTCCGGACTTTTTATGCCCCATAAATGTGTTTTGTTCCGGTACACATACCGGAGGTTTATATAACTTTTCCACGGCAATACCTTATTGAATTCTGTATGGTTCATATGCGGCATGAAAAAGGCAAATTCAATTGGCTTTTACGATACGCGTTATAGGCAGGACTCTGTTGTGCTTCGAAATTTATGAATATCAAAATATAAAAATTTTTTATCATTTTTTTCTGTGCGACGAAGTTATATGTTTTTAACTCATCCACATATTCATGTTTCATGTTCTACAAAAGCTAGAACGAGTTGTTTTGAATATCTATTATTAAATGTAGCAGTTTGGTTTTATTGCTGGTAAGTTGAAGTCTGCGGTGTAAAACATTGTTGGTATTCGATATGGTTTGATTAATAGAACTACTTCATGTATATATTTTTCCTTTACATTATAAGTGTTGTGATGTATGTATGCACCACATATAGAATAAAGGAAAACAAAGATCGTCATATTCGTATTTATGGTTACCGATTAATTTTGTGTTTTTACATAAATATTTTTTGATAATAATATCACATCTACAAGTGGCCGTTAATTTAGTAATCGTAGTTGATTAGTTTGGAGAAGTTTCACTGTATGGGATTCCAATATTTATACTATATCAGTGTATCTAGAAATTTAAAATAAACATGTAAAGTAATGACCCCAATACATACAAATATACATAGATGTGGGCATAAAGCTAAAATTAGACTAAAACTTTTTTTATACCTACTAGGCATGTGAAGTATCACAATTAACTTTTTTTATGTAATTCAAAAATGACGTCACCAAAGTGCATAGAACAGACTTTTTACATGTACTCCCCTCCTTTAATATTTAATTATAATATAATATTTAAATCATTTCTTTATGTACCAAACAAAGACAGATATTTTGAAACCCATTTACTAGATAAAGGAGTACTCTTCTTTTATAGTACTCATATATGTGTGCGATTGAATTATTATGTAATTTATTGAAAATTGTATGAATAAATTTTGTGGCAATAAATACATATTTGATATTTCGAATTTTAGTATTTAAATATGTTAAACTTGATATAAAATTAATTAAATACTCGTATATAAGCTCCGCTCTAAAA
This sequence comes from Sialis fuliginosa, assembly GCA_961205875.1. Taxonomy (NCBI): domain Eukaryota; kingdom Metazoa; phylum Arthropoda; class Insecta; order Megaloptera; family Sialidae; genus Sialis; species Sialis fuliginosa. The sequence continues at coordinate 18,938,478 of OY540812.1, forward strand.
AAAGATAACCGATGATATTTGTCTTAATATTTTCGAATCTGCGAGAGTGAGAGACGACTTCTGAAGCCCATAGTACCTATAATAGCATACAACCGAGTTTGTCTTGGTAGTTTTTTTCTATGTATGTACGTGTCCATCTATAGGAACATTTAAAAAATAAAATCTATATTCCACAAAAATTACTTACTTGGGAGGTAGTTAGAGATACATTCTTATGAAAAAACGAACGCAAAATAGGCAAGTAGTAAAAATATTCTCTACAATAAATACGGCAAAAGCAATGCCCGACCAACCAATTCCCAATACAAATCCCAAAAACCCAACCGAGCCCACAGAGAGATGTACATATGTAGATGTATGCTTGTCATCGGCTCACGTTACAGGCATAGATGTATTTAAGATAAATAGTATTTAACAAAAATCAGAAAGTACAAAGTCTGTAACTGTCCTATCCTTAATATATATAAAGCTCAACGTCTCTCTGTCTGTCTGTCTGTCTGTCTGTCTGTCTGTCCGTTAGTTACCTTATCACTCGAGAACCACTTATCCGATTTACGAGTTTTTTTTATTAATTCATAGGTACGTTCTCTGGCCAGGTTATAGGCTATATTTTTTTACGTTAGGTAACATAACAACAAAGCAGTGACGATAATAGTAAATCAAGTCGGAAAAAATTTTGCCGTCGGCGCGCTGTTTTGTAATACGCTGCCTAAACCGTTCAATATAGAACAAAATAATGTATTAAAGAATTGTGTAGAATCAAAAGTTCTACAATTAAGTCAGCGACACGATATGTCTAACTTTTATATTTAAGCCACAATGACTGCTTTTATGTTACAAAGAAAACATAAAATATTTGGGTTTTGTTTACATGGACTTATGACCTGCAAAACATTAATCCTTATCGAAATAAATGATTTCATCGTCATAAGTACTTAATGTAGATATAGTTTGCCATTTACAGCATCCAATTTGGTCGTATAGTTTAGAAAATATCTTAAAATATATTTATAAAGATAATATCTTAAATGTATGGTGTCGTGCCGCATCGAAGCGAGTACATCAGACTGGATTCGCGTACGCTCGGTAGATATTCGGAGTCCCTCGGCTGATCGTTTGTGTTTATTTTGTTTTCAATAATTAACATTTAAATTTAAACAGAACACAAATTATTTGTACTTTTTTCTTCTGATTCGTTTTTGTTAGGTAATTTAGGTATTGATAAATTATTATTACAATAATAACTAATCGTGTTTGTACTTAATTAATTAAACTATATTTTTCAAAAATCCTAAACAATAATTCCGTAGTCTACGCGAGCGAAGCCGCGTGGGCCCAGCTAGTAAGTATATATAAAAAAAAAACACTTTAAGCATAACTCCATCTATTTATATTCTATTTCCGCCAATTTTCTTTCAGTTTTCTCAATTTATTTTAAAATTTCTATGATGATACGCAGGTTCCTATGCGGTCTCTCATGTTATGTTTTATGTCAATCGTTATTTCTCATAATCTAACACAAATTATAAATAAGTATAATTTATATATTATTATATTATCATAGAAACTGCTTTACATTGTTTCAAATTTGATGATTATTTTTGTATATCTTTGGTGTCGTAGTACTTACCATTTTGTAATCATTAGAAAGTGTCCATCACTGGGTGTTCATTACTGGTTTTACTTTACCCATTACTGGAGAAAAAACAAACAAAATAAAAGGCTTTAATTTAAAAAAAAACTATATTTAATTATTAAATTTATTAAATAAAGAGTTACTTGTTTTATTAGTAACATGAGTTCATGAGAGTTACAAAAAAGAAGCCCGTCAATCACAAAAACAGTAAACCTTATAGTGGCCATAACTGGTGCCAGTACCTTATTTAGAAGTGCAAAATAAACATATAATAATTTGAAATCTCAAAAGATACTTGTACACGGGTAAGCTGTTCGGGCAAATAAAATTTAACACAAATATAATGTAAATCAATTATCCTACAGTATCAATTAAGATCTTAAGCTTTCTAACGTGAAAGTCCCAAAAAAATCAGTTAATAGTTTTCATCAGAAGTCAAAAAAAACAAACAGTCGTTAAACGATGTGACGGAAGTACCAATGACACTTTTCATTTATATGTAATAGTATTGATAAATATTTAATTGAAATTGTTGGTTCTGATTTTTGATCTTCTTTATGTACATATCTGTGTGATGTATAAATAAATATGTACCTATATCTAAACGTAGAACATAAATTGAACTAGTTATGTATAGAATGTGAATTCGGAAACATGCATAATTCCACGTAGACTCCGGTATTAGAAACGCGGATTAAAATATTAAAATTGCAGTACGTTTCGCTGCACCGAGCGTCTCTGAGACTCGAACAATCCCCGCATGGGGAATGATACTGGTTCTGCGTATGGAACTGGAAAATCCGTGCAGAATTTTTATCTTAGAAAGTAATCTCGGCATTATGAGATTAAACGTGTCGGTACTTGCGTTCTCTGTGTAAAAAAAATACAAATAATATTCGCGATTCGTGCAAGAGAAATGTATTTCATTTCGTAAAACTCGTGCTGTTTTTCGTTTATTTTATTGTGCGTAATGAAGTGGAAAAATAGAAAACTGTAGATTTTTTTGTGAAAGGTAAATTAAGTAATTAGTTTCAGAAAAGTTGTAGTTGCGTGAAAATTATTTTGTTGAATTTTGGTTAGGAATTCTAGAGAACATTTAGTATTTTTATAAATATTTATTTTTTTATAAACGTTTTTTATTTGAAATTATTCAACTATTATAGTTTTTAGTAAGAATTGGATGCATTATTCTAATTATTTTTAATGCACATTTTTTTAAAGTTTTCTTCTTAAACTTTAGGTTTTTTTTCCATTAAGTCACAACATAAAAATATGGTTTTATCCGTTGGATTGTTCTGACATGACATAAAAAATACAACACCGATTTAATTTGATTGAATTAAAACAAAAAAATTACAATTACCACTATTTAAAATCTAAAGTGAAAACCACTATCCCTCGAAAGATTGAACTTAGATCATACTCCCGAGAAAAATATTATTTTTTATTAAAATGTTTTATTTATTTATTTGTTTGTTTGTTTTTTTTTTTTATTTTTTATTTTTTAGACTGAAACACTGGTTTTGTAGATTTAATTCTTTTTTTTTTTTTGACGCGGTAGTTTTTACGTTGTTTGTCTTGCTACACTAACCTCTTCCAAACACATGGAAAGGATTACCTTCGGGTCGATCAAAGCATTTAGGTTTTTATAACACTATATAATTTATTAGTAAAGCATACAAAGATTCAATTATTACCTCCTATACATTACTTTCAACACTATCTTATTAACTTAATTTAAATTATTTTCGTTATTTATTTTGTAATCAATCATTTAAATATGCCAACTTTAAAGTGTATGTATGTATGTATGTATTCATAATATCATGTCTCTTTCAAAAACTATAATTGATAAGTCTATAACTAATAATATTTTTCAAAACGTACATGCGTAAATAAACATTATTCATTTGTATTTTCAATTTTATCTTCTTCTTTTACATCTTAAGGTTTCACAGTTTCAGCATCCGTAAGTAATGCGCTCTCTTGTTTACTAAATTGATTGATTCATGCTTATTCAGGCATATATGGATCACATACACAAATTGATTGATCAGTATTTAGAGAATATATGCATAACACAATTTTGTTGTATTATATTACGTTTACATATGTATTGTATGTAGGTATATATATTTACATACATATATAATACATATGTAATATAATATGTGAAAAACATATTATGTTTGTTTTTCACAAAATACCGCACATTTTAAAGATTATTTTATAAAGATGTATTAAGTCACCTTCATATATTTTACTACGATGTTTAATTTAACACTTTTTTCACCTTGCTACTTACCTCGCCTGGAGAAATGAGTTTAGTATAATTCATTGAGTGCAATTATTAAAAGACTACAAATTTTGGTATTTTTGCAGAAGGTTTCATAAAGATCCGTTCATTGGAATTGGGCTCCGAGTTAAAAACCTTATTGCACTCGACTAAATGTATTATTATATTTAAATAATACATATTATAGAGCAACGTAATAAAATAATAATTTTAAAATGTTTAATGATTTATCAATGTCGTGTATAGTAGAGTATAGAGTAAATGTAATTTTAGTGCACTTTTGTGTGTTTACTTTTTTTTTAATAATAAATAACTTTTTTTTTATAAATTTTATAAAACATCGAAATGAAATGATTGTCGAAAGGAAAATGTCATTTGTCAAAATTGACAAATAACATTTGATAATCACGTGGTATATTCTTTAAAACATCCATTGCGTTGTTTAAAATAATGACTTTAACTTTGAATACACTGTGTAGCAAAAATATTAAAAATTCGCCAAGCTTGCCTTCTTTTCTTGTAATAAAGATGACACTGAATTTTGATTTGCTAGTAATACTGCATCAAAAATAAAACGCCTCTAGAAATTATATAGTTTTTGTCTGATTTTGAAATCTTCAAGAGATTCGATTTAGTGAAATTTGGATTTTTTGTTTTATACGTCTGCTTAGCTGCATTCATTTACTTTTTGCTGTTGTTGGCCGATGGTGTCCAGCTTGAAAACAAGGTAACTAAACTTTTACGACATTTATAATTGTATAGCCGTTTATTTATGAAACGTGTATTTATAAAATCAAAACAAATAGTAATTTGTATAATTATGAATTAAAACAGAACATAAAACAGCTGTCTAAATGAACTAACAGTTCAATAGACAAAATTTAAAAAATAATAATAATAGTTATGAAATACCCATGATTTAAAATATATACCTTCGTATTTAGCTTGTCATTTTTTGAAACCTAAAATCAAAAATAAAACTCACCAATGAGTTAGGTAGATACTTCTATAAACTTATATATAAATAAGTAAAATAGGCAGGCATTTAAAATTATTACCAAGACTAAATGAAATAGACAGTATTATAATGAATTAAAACTGCATATTAAACAATTTCTATAATTCAGAATAATTCGTTCTCTATTTACTTTGCGTTTATTACCTAATGTAAGTAAAATGAAATTTAGACTCATTTTCATACTCAAACACGACATTAAAACAAATAATTAAAACATACATAAACTATAATATGTACATTTACATAACAATCATAATGAAACCTTCATCAACACCCCAAAACATAATGATCCTAAATATCTATAAACATATCGTCTGTTTAAATGAATCCAAAATCACGCATATTATCAAATAATCGGGCCACATGTAAAATTACATATTGCATTATGTAATATCACGTTCGTGCTTGCTATGGCACTTGATTATTTCATGAAATATAATATTAATAAACTGTATATGAGTGTATTTTTGCAGGGCAGGCTTTAGGAAGTGCTTGGTATGACCATATATTAAACATACTAGTATACTAGTATATTTAATATATGGTATGACATAGTCCGAATTAATAGTATATCTTTTAATTTAAATTAAATATTTTATAACGTGGAAAGTCAAATGTATTTAAAGACAGTGTTTTTTATGCGGCTTAAACGGTGTAAAATGGTCCCATTTTTATTATCTAGCTTGAGTAAAGAACGGAGCAGCAAAAACTTTCGCCAGTGAGAAGTTTTTGGAGTCTTTGTTTCATAAATAGTAACTATTCGTGCAAACTTCAAGAGTTTGTGGTTTATTGTTACGCATGTATGCATTTTACATTTTTTTAATAATCTATTAAAATTTATTATTATTAATTAATAACAGTAATTAAAACATTATATGTATGCTTTCTACATAGATTATTATCTTAAATTAATATACCATTATTTTATATGGTAGGTATTTCTTAAATAGTAGAGGCATAGAATCCTACATTAAATGTATTATAAAAAAATATTATTTTTTACAAATTTTGTAATTTTTACAGATTCGTAAGATCGATTGTTTTAAATTGTTTGCATATCAAACGTCCTTCTTGATTGAATCTAATTACATTTCTAGTGTCAAATTGTAAATGTGATACTGCATTATCTTAATACTATTAGCTAAGTTCAGATAGTATGCATCAGTCTATTCGGTATGGTTAATCTCGGAGACAGGAAATATTTTTGAGGTAAACATATGTAGGGCTACAGTATTATTTAAAAATTAAGAACAAGTCTTATTTTTACACCATAACAATTGGAAATTTTCGAAAATCTTTCATATACAGGGAGAGTCATATCATGGAGGTGAAACTTTGAACAGTTTATTAAGAAAAAAATTTCAAGCAAAAAAGTTCAAATAAACATGTGTCTGGAAAATTTTCATTTTTTATAAAAAAAATCTACTAGAATACAAGCTAAGTTTTTCTCCGTGTGGCCGTCCGCCGCCCCTTCTGGACTGGCACCCCGAGCAGTCACCCAGTCTCCCTCCCTAAAGCCAGCATTACTGTTATACATTAACAAAATAAGCAACGAATTTTAATATACATAAAAATTTTAAACATCAACCATTCTTTTTTCCAAAGCCTACTTGACTATTTAATATTGCACTCGAGTGATTGTTATAGTTTTTGTTTGACATCTCGACTAACAAACATATTTTCATTTTTCATGGCAACTGTGATTTTTACTAAATAATTAATAAAATACGTTGTATCTTTGTTATTGGTTGTTTTATTATCAAAGATAAGAGAAGCTTTGCAATCATATTTTAAAGAAAAATTGTTTTCCGATTTCAAAATTTTCACTCGATCTTTCTTTTTAAAATCGTAAATTCTGGCGGGATTTCCGGTACACCCCTAATAATCTACTGGGTTTTCAGTTACTCATTTGAATGTAAAGATTTGATTTCCAAAACGTGTGTTGTTTAAATAATATTAAGGAGAAATAGAACATACAATCGGAAACAAAAGTAGCTAAATTTTAAAATTGACAAATATCTTCGCTGTAAATTTTGTAAATAAAGTTATAAATGACACAAATAAAGAAGCTAATTTTTCCTCCCCTATGACTATTTTGGTAAAGTAAAGATTTTAATATAATATAACGTATTTTTTTACACTGTCTGTACGGCAGATTCAGCTTAACAAAAATATGTTTTTAATATTATTAACGTTATTTATTTCTGTAAATTAATAAATATAGTTTATATAATTATTAATAAATAAAATTAATAATTTTATTTTCTAAATTTAGATTAAATACAAATAAAAATCGAGAAAAAATTTATCCGTGCAAAAACCAAATTTTTAAAGATCGAGGGGGCATCTAAAAACCTAGAGACTTTACTGTAATAACTGTGTGTTTGTATACATATGTTTATATGCGTGTGAGTTATAGATATACATATATACGAGTGCGTGGGTGTGTGTGTGTGTGTGTGTGTGTGTGTGTGTGTGTGTGTGTGTGTATGTCCGGTTGTTATCACTGTGAAGCGTGTTTTGCATGGAACGCATGTTTCCCGGATAATCATGCCAGTATTTTTTTGTTTCATAAACCACGCTATTTATTAATTTACAAACTTTTAAACTCGCGTTTATAAATGTCACAGTTTTGTATTAAACATGCAATAATCGCGTATAACTATGATTTTTTTAGTATAAAGACATTATAAATTAATAATAAAATTAACAGTAAAATATAAAAATAAATATAGGTAATTACCAATAATAATATTTTTTTTATTTCGGAATCTACTTATCAACTATTTTATAGAAAATATATTTTTCTGGGACCTCAATTTTTCATGATATTGTTTCTATTTTTAACAACTTTTTACCATTAAACTATCAATCTTTGAAAATATTTGCAATTGATAAAAAGTACGTGATTTTATGCAAAGAATCATATATATAAAAATAATTCAAGAATAATAATAATTTCAACATCGTGTTTAAATTAAAAAGCGAGAATTAAAGAACTTTCAAATTTATTCAATAATCTCTAGTTATTTTTCTGGATATCATGAAAAATACTTATCTCAGGAAAAATTGTTTCTTAAAAAAGATGTTTGATTTTGTAGATAGAATGAGATTTCAAAATAAGAAATACAGCTTTTCATTTGCAAAAATAACGGTGACCTTTAGATAACCTTGAAAACGTTAATCAAACTAAACAAAAATAACACCATCATATTGAAACCAAACATTTATTCAAAACATTTACCCATACAATGCCTTGTTTTCGAGTTATTTGTTTGTCTCAATTTAAATGCCACACATCCTTTTCATTTTTAAACGATAATTCTGTGCATATCAAAAAATATAATTTTATATCTGCAATATCATATTCATAAAGCATTTAAATATTTACAGAATACTCAAAACTTAAACAAACAGTAAATACTAAATGTCAGAGATAACAAATACTAACTCTTCATTATTCCCTCTGCCCTCTGTGCTATTTACATAAAGTGTAGTAAACCGCAACTATAGCTGTTCAAATAGTATGGTAACTTTATAATACACATAATTACAAATAATTAATAATTCATAATGCATTATAAAACATCGTCTTTGTCACTCGACTACATATTCATCACAAAATAAGCATTGAGAAAAGCTCTTTCACACGAACGAATTTAAAATATCAAGGAATCTCAATGATTGTCAGATATTTACTTTCAAGATTGTCATAAAAAAATAAACATTATTGATCTATTGTTTTTTTTTCAATTGTCGGCTGCCATTATCCTCTTCCAATAGCTCCTTATCCATTGTTTTACATTTTATTTTATTTACTTGGGAAGTATTAAATAATTGATTTGTATACATTTTAATTTCCACTCTAATTTAAACTAATTACATACTATTATTTATACTAGAAATACAACTTAATTTTTATTATCAATAAATATATTTTTTCTTTAAAAAGTAGTTCGTTTTACATGACACTAATCAAAGCTGTTTTACAGGAATAATTAACATATTTCAATCAAGCATCTATCTCTGTTTCTCTAGTGTAATTCCACCTCCCACAAGAAAACGAAATGTCAGTGACAGGCATTATAGAAAATATAAGAGTATCTATATAATAAAAAAACTGTCTAAATGAGTCTAGAAACTCGATGGACAAAATACACCCAAATAAAAAAAATCTATAAGTATAATAATAATATTATTTAACAAATTGATATTTAAATTAATAATTCTTAAGCAGAAAAATGTAATTTTTAACTTCCCAACTGGAAGTTATTGTAATCGGTCCGAAAATCAAAATTAAAAATTTCAACATATTTGTATGTTTTAAGGTCACTATAGTATATTTACACTATTTTTAGAAATATGTCTGTGTGTATGTATGTACTACGTCGTGTCATTTTTTTACGTTCACGAAATCTCGCAAATGAAAAAAGCTATTGATTTCGTTGGGGTGCCAATCGAAGCGTCTTGACGTAAATATGATCTGAAATAAAGGATTTTTCTAAATTCAACCCCTAAAGGGGTCAAAAGAGGCGTACAGTTTTTTTTTTTTTGTCGGATTTTCTTGAAACTTAGCATAAATATTCTACAATACAAATAATGAAAAATATATTTCAGTATTTTTTTTTGTTAATTCAACCCTTAAGGGAGTCATATCAGGAAGAACAAACTTGAACAGTTGATCAAGAAAAAAATTTCATATAAACATGTGTCTGGAAATTCTTCGCGAGGGAGCTACAGGATCTCAAATATTTTGTCTAAAATTAGTTTTTATTTAATACTTTAAGAACCCATTGTGATACAATTATGAAATTTTATAATGAGTTTAGTATTAAAAACACATATTAATACTAAATCGATTATAAAAAGAAAGATCGAGTGAAAATTTTGAAATCGGAGAACAATTTTTCTTAAAAAAAAATGATCGCAGAGCTTTTCGTATTTTCGATAATAAAACAACTCATAACAAAGATAGAACGCATTTTATTCATTATTGAATAAAAATCACTATTGCCATGGACAACTAAAATATTTTCGTAAGTCGACGCGTCAGCCAAAACTACAACAATCACTCGAGTGCAATATTAAAAAGCCAAGTAAGCTTAGGAAAAATGAATGGTTGATGTTTAAAATTTTTATATTTATTTAAAATTTGTTGCTTATTTTGTTAATGTATAACAGCAATTCTGGCTTTAGGAAGGGAGGCTGGGTGACTGCTCGGGGTGCCAGTTCAGAAGGGGCGGCGGATGGCCACACGGAGAAAAACTTAGCTTGAATTATAGTAAATTTTTTTTATAAATAAATTAAGAACAAAAAAAAATAGATATAACTCAAAGAGTCAACTGGCCGAACTGGCCCCATACATCTCTGGTCTAAATAATCATTGTTTGATACTGGAAATCGATAACACGTATAATACTAAACCGGATATCAAATTTAAGTATTGTATTACAATGGGTTCTGAAAATATTAAATAAAAACTAATTTGAGACAAAATCTTTGAGAGTCTGTAGCTCCCTCTCATGAAGAGTTTCCAGACACATGTTTATTTGAACTTTTTTGCTTGAAATTTTTTTTTAAATAAACTGTTCAAAGTTCCATCTGCATGATATGACTCTCCCTATATACGAAAGATTTTCGAAAATTTCCAATTGTTATGGTGTAAAAATAAGACTTGTTCTTAATTTTTTAATAATACTGTAGCCCTACATATGTTTTCCTCAAAAATATTTCCTGTTTCCGAGAATAACCTCTCCGAATATACTGATGCATACGATCTGAACTTATTGTTAGCTAATATAGTATTAAGATAATGCAGTATTGTGATTTATCACATTTATAATTTGACACTAAAAATGTAATTAGATTCGATCAAGAACAACGTATGATATACAAACAATTTAGATTTGTAAAAAATAATATTTTTTTATAATATCATGTAGGAGGACTCGACGCCTTTACTATTGATATAGAAATACCATATAAAATAATGGTATATTAATTCAAGATAATAATCTATGTAGATAACATACATATATTGTTGAAATTATTATTTTTAATTGCAATAGAATTATTTTTTTTAAATTCCGGTTCCGGTCGGAATTGAAAATTCTAGTTTTGGTACACCCCTAGTATAATTAACGTCCTGTGAGTAGTTATTAAAAATATTTGTAGGTGAATAGTTAAATAAACTAAAAATATTAAATATTATAAATCATGAAAACAAAAAATGATTTATTTTGACATCTTTCAGTATGACCATATAATCATAATAAAATCTTAAGACGCTACTTACACCAAACCCCTAAAACATACCAAACACTCTTATTTACTCCTGCAAGTAAACCTCCACTGTTTCGTGGGTATGCGGTACAAGAAATGGGGCGCTTGGGGGGCGTGAGAGTGGGGGTAAAGAGAACGCACAAAGCCAGCAACAAGTTTAATGTATTCAAACGCACAAACGCTCGACACATCAGTAAATAAACACGGATCCATGTCATTTGAGTTGCTGTTTGCGGTTTCACTTCATTGGTGGCGGCGCGCGAGAGACCTCTGACGGGATTTGATACAAACTTTATATTATGACAACGTGTTATATCACATCAATGTTATGCGAGGTTTACATACGCACGAATAGCTTCTCCCCTTGTGCCGAATATGCGGCATTGTGGCAGTAGTCTCAAAACTTTTCACGTTTGAGGCTTTCACAGTGTTTTTTAATATAAGAAATCCGTGCATGTATTTTGAAATCAGTAAAATCAATATGGTAGCTTCTATGAGCAAATACTTAAAAGGGCAATATTTTAAAAATAATGGCATTATAAAACTTAATTTATGTACTTCGCATAAGACGAGACCGGGACGAAGCCAAGACGAGAATCTATTTTCAAATATTTCGCTGAGACTATTAGATCCGTTGATGAATGTAATGGTTGAAACAAGATCGGTTTCAAGTTTGGCTGAAATACGACTGTAATAATAAATTCAACTAGGTGTTTTCCATACGCGTATATATTTGTAACAGTTCACATTATAATAAATACTAGTATCGCCTATGGTCGAAATTCGACCAATATTTTACCTGCCTTAACGGCAACATACAGATATGATTTTTTTGTGCATATCTATGGCACAGTACCTAACTAACCTGCTTTTACAACAAAAAACCTAAAACTATTTATTTTAGCCGCTTGGTGGCGTTGGGAGTATTGCTATGCTGTTGAACGATGCAAGGGGAAATAAACAGCGAGAGGGAAAATCATGTGTGTATGTTAACTTTAGTTTACCTGCCTTAACGGCAACATACACACGTGATTTTTTTGTGCACATCTATATCACAGTACCTTTCGAATGATATAACTTTCATTCACCTCCTTTTATAATAAATACTAAAAAAACGTATGTCAATTTTTGTCGTACGTTTATTATTGGTTTCTAAATAAAAGCTTAATTAAGTATTTGATCATATTGTTAGTTCAGAATAATTTTTCTACAGTTGGAATCCGCATAATATAATATGATATTATTTAAATGAAAAAAATAAGAGTGGCAATATGAGTGTATTATAAATACCATGTGACCTTTATTTTCGAAATATACGATATCAATATCGTTTTAATTTTTGAGTAAATATACACAAAGTTTCTATGAACACGTTTTTTTTATTTTTTTTTGTTTACAAAACACTGATGTCGATTGGTTTTAGACCTCTTCGGGCAGTTTTTTATTTTTATTTCAATACCATTCACGAGAAAATAAAGCCTTAACTTTGGAGTATCTATTTGTATTACGTAAGCCATAGAATACGTAGAATCTTCTATAATATCATTTAATATTTATTCTACAGACCAAAAATATTTTATACGCAGTTTCCAAAATATTTACAACATGTTAGTAGAGCACACCTAAATAAGAGTTAGACAACACTGGTTTAGAATAAGGGAGCAGACGGGTTAAAGGTGTTATGATTTTGTGCCGCCTTATTTGTTACATTAATTCTTACATAATACACGTTGATTTCTATTTAAGATAGTGCTAAAAGTTATGATTTAATTTTTTTTCTAATAAAACTTTTATTATAGCGTATGCGATAAGCAACAGATTTATATTTTGTTGCATTATAAACATTGCAAATTTTTTATGATTTGCTTATTAATATAACTATTTAAAAAAATTGTCATGTGATCTTTTGTATACCTATCCACTTTATTACAATTAATTCTGGCTAGATGATAAAAGATATAAAAAATGAATGTAACATAAATTATAGAAAAAACGTTCTTTATAATCCCATAGCATAAGTATAAATATTTCTTTCTATTGTAGCGTTTTTCTAATTATTTTACACTGTCGGTTCAATTATCCTTTAATTGGAAGGTTGGAACAGACCTCAGGAGCAAGAAACGTACATCAAAATACAAATAGTTATAAGAATATATTTATAAATAAGATATATCAAATTTCACTTACATTGAGCGTTTTCCAATAACTACACTAAACATTAACTTACTAATTACACAATAACAAAATTTTTCACTAGCACTTATATATTACACTTAACGAATTAACCTATATCTATCTCGCTACCACAGGGCCTGTATACCTTAACGTGAATTACAGCGTTAAAGGGCAAAAATAATTAAAAAACAGTTTAGATATAACTTTGAGCACTTTTTAAAATTTATAAATCTTGTCTTCAAGACACTGTGATAACGACTGATTCTATTCTCCTCTACTCGTTTGTCTCTACGCATGTATTACGTAATGTCCCTTTTTGAAAATTGTAATCAACAGAAACATTTAACCAAAGGGATTACGTAATACTATAGTAGCTATCGCTTACAATTTAGCAGAATATAATATTAAAATATTAAAAGTATAAGTAATTAAACATCTTTTTTTTAGTTATTTGATCAGTTATGTATAATAAAATTGGACGTAAATTATATAAAATCACGTTCTCTATAACTGTTATTATAAACATTTTTTTTTTGTTATAACCCATTTCGAGGGTGTGCCAAAAAAATCAACTAATTTTTTTTTCAAAAAGTTCTTGAAATTTTGTTAGAAGATATCAAAATAAAAATTCAGTCAAAATTTGAGCCCTTAATATCAATATTTAGAGGTCGCGAACTGAATTTTTCGATTTTTCATTTAATTAACACGGAAAAAAAATTTCTAGAAAGTTTGGATTTTTATTTCTCTCGATTGAACGAACTCCATCGAACGAACAATCAATATTCTTACAGGAAATTGAACGCTGAATAAAAAAGGTCTCTTATCATTTTTTGAAAAATTCAATCCTCCGAAAGTTTTTTTGCAATAAGCTCAACTTCAACCTTGAATAACTTTCGGAGGATTGAATTTTTCAAAAAATGATGAGAGACCTTTTTTATTCAGCGTTCAATTTCCTGTAAGAATATTGATTGTTCGTTCGATGGAGTTCGTTCAATCGAGAGAAATAAAAATCCAAACTTTCTAGAAATTTGTTTCCGTGTTAATTAAATGAAAAATCGAAAAATTCAGTTCGCGACCTCTAAATATTGATATTAAGGGCTCAAATTTTGACTGAATTTTTATTTTGATATCTTCTAACGAAATTTCAAGAACTTTTTGAAAAAAAAAATTAGTTGATTTTTTTGGCACACCCTAACTACTTACTTATTAATATTTTTTAAATAAATTATATTGTAGATAATAATAGTTTTCACAGCCATATCCTAAGGAATAGATAAGAAAAGCTATGTGATAATTAATCGAATGCGTTTTCTTACATTAAAACACTTTGTTAGCCAAAATAAAAAAACACGTTTTTAATGTTTTCGATGTACTACGTGTGTGCAAAATTTCAAGAATATTACTTGGGTAGTTTTACTTGTCAGTTAAAAGTTTTTGATAAATCGAAAAGGACTACAAACATTCATAATAAAGTTAATGAGGTTAAAGATTGAAAGATTTATCGAAAAACTAGATTGGTAAAGAGAAATCATTTTCAAATAACTGTACAAGCTTGCTAAATTGAACACCATGAAAACTAGTTTGCTGGTTAAATACTAAATTCGTCTCACTATTAAACAAACACAGAAAAACACATTACCCTTTTGCATTGAGCAGTCGAGTAATATAGAACTATTTTTGATTAAATGAACTACAGATAGAGTACGAGTATAAACATGTCTAATTACCATAAACGTGCGAATGTAATTAAAAACCGTTTAACTTTAGAATACGCCTTGGAGACCATTGAACAAAAAAAAACTTCTAATCACTGAGTTTGTTTTATAAGCAAATATCTTATTATCGAACTTATACTGTACATATATTTTATATAATTCGTACATACTCGTATATATGGCTTTATAAGAAATGAAAACTTATAAAAATAAAAGGAAGTTGATTAAAAGTTAATTAACATTTCATATTAAATTATTAACTAATTTACGTATTTATTAAAATTTTATTTCGTAATAAACATGAGCGAAGTCGCAGGGAATTTTTAGCTAGTAAATTAATATGGTTTGATAAAAACCCAATCGTATTTGGAAATTAAAAATTATCCTGGTCTGTATTAAATTTCCGTTAATTAACCAGCTTGGTTTTTTATTAGTTTATTATTTATAATACTTATATTTCATAAATTAACAAAATTTTACATAGACCTTAGATAATAGCACGGTATCCCTAACACATATTTTGTGCGTGTAATAAAATATTTTGTGCAAATTCCATTGTACGTTAGCACGGAATGACCGTCAAAACTGAGCAAGATAAATATCCGGGCGCACAAATCCGTTACAACACTTTACACACACATAAACACAATACATCTGGTTGTAATCCTGTTGGAGAAGTGTCACTGTAATACACTAAGCACTCAACTCTACCGATTTCATTTGCAGCCAAGAAGGAATTCATTACAATTAATATTTTCTCCACGTGATAATTGTGTGTTCGTACGCGTTGCGTGTAATGAAGGGATTTGGTTATGTCTTGTGATAGAAAATTAAGCCGAAAGTTTAAATTAAGGTTGGATAAAAACATATAGACTAAAATCCGGTTTCAAGATCAGTGAAATACGAAACTAATGAAAAATATTGCTATTAATTAATGGGAACAAATTAAACGCGCACTATTTTAAATGAAATGAGAAATAGTGAAGAGCATTTAATAAACTATTCTAACACTTAATAAATTATTGTAGCATTTGCAAATAATCAATATTATTTACAAATACATTATTCTAAACATAAAATATGATATTAAAAAAAATTTGTATTTTATTAGAACATCAACTCGATTTATAAAATATTATATAAATACATGATATTGCTCATTTAGTTCAAATCTCACCAACCTAATACTCATTTAGCCATTTTAAAGAGCAATTTTTTTATGTGTAATTTTATTTCTTTAATGTATGTACCTATAAGTATTTGTATTTTAGCAATAGTTAATATAAACTAACGTTAAGAAAATACTTTTTGTTTATTAAAGAAATAAAATTACACATAAAAAAATTTCTCCTTAAAATGGCTAAATGAGTATAAGGTTGGTGAGATTTGTACTAAATGAGCAATATCATGTATTTATATAATATTTTATAAATCGTACAGAGTTGATGTTCTAATAAAATACAAAATTATTTTTAATATCACATTTTATGTTTAGAATAATGCATTTGTAAATAATATTGATTATTTACAAATGCTACAATACACATAAAAAATTTCCTATGGAGTTTTCAGGAAATATACCTACATCTGGACATGTTCTAATCACTGTTTTTTGGCACCTCATATATTTTTCCGAATTTTACACCAGTAAAAAATGTTACGTTACCTGGACTATTAGAATAATGCTCAGAATTCAAAATGTTATTGCTCAAATACAATATATTTAATGCGCAAAGTATATTAAATATTGCGCGCTTAAATACTACCCTTAATTAATTAAACATTTATTACTACTTTTAAGTGTGATTTTTTTTAATTAATAAAAAAACACTTTTATTTAAAGCACTTCTCTCTACGACTTTTCACTAATATGACGTTTTCGACCCAACAGCTATAAATAGACTTTCAATGCAATTTTACTGCCAGTCTGTATACCCACAACGTTTGTATTGTTTTCTAGGCCTAGCTCTATTCCACATAGTACACCTATAAACAACAAAAGACTAAATTCTTCAGCGATTTTCATATCAAAGCGATACGCGACAGTCGGTAACCTAATTCTACATATGATGGAGGTATTTCTATCGGTATGGGAATATCAGGTACATAGATGAAACGGCATGATTCAATTACTATTATTCAATTCATTCAATTGTTTTTCTAGGAAGAAATGTTACAAGTATTTCAACTATTTACCTAATTTTCATAGAAATTAGCTCTCGATGTACTTACATATTATTAGAGTATAACGTTTTTTTTGTAGATAATATACATAATATACAGTATGAAATTATTTAAAATGTAGAAGTGATTAATAAAAAAAATCTAGTTTAGAAGAAGCTAATTGTATAAATATTATACAAAATATATTACTCCTTTTAGTCAAACGTTATAAATACTAAAATATCATGCATATTAATATGACATCAACTACGCTCTTATTGAATCAAATGACATATAATTATGTTAACTAAATAAATATAAATACAGATTATATGTATATTGTACATATATTATATAAAAATAAATCTATAAATATCCTGTAATTAGGAAATTTATTCACCGGTTTAAAAACTACTATATTATAATACCATTATATATTATTATTTTAATTCTATATAGAAAGCCATTAAAATAACGTAATTTACCAAAATCTATTTCCCATAATGACAATTCAAACACGTACCTAAAACAACATTAACAAACATTACTGCGTAATCAAAACACGAAATAATAATATATAATTAAATTCAAATCAATTAATAAAAGTGTGATAACTCACGAGGGTGCCAATTTCTATCCACAATACCCATATAGTATCACACGCTATTTATGCATAAGCGATATAAAAATTAAAAGAGAATAAAAAACGTGTGTTAGAATAAAAAATAAATAAAAAATAACGATTGCAAAGTATATAACGAGCGAACAAAACACAAAAGATCGTTACGTTCCATGACACTTGTATAATGTGGAAGAGCCGTGTTTGAAGAGAAGGGAACAGTGGCGGGGCTTGTACGGAGTGGAATTAAACAAAATTAACATCATTGTACCTGCATTCACTGTTCACATTTGAATATAAACAAATAAAAAACAACACACGCATACCGTTTGTAATAAAAAAAATATCACTATATCATGAAGAAGTCATTTTTTAATAAAATGTCAAAAACCATATACTTAACTAAGTACTATAATTATAAAGGAGGTGAGACGATGAGGGGCTATTCGGCTTCCGCTGAGGTTTACAATACCTCAATAATATTTAGTTATGTTATGGCTTATGTAGTCATACATTACATACTTATTTATTTTTTCAAAATATCTCAAGAACGACGCATTCTATGTAGGAAATTACAAAGGGGCCACGGTTGATACAAATGATAACTTTGTTCAAGACTCGGCCAAGGCTTGTCATACCAAGGCTGGCCCAGAGTTGGCCCAATCTTGGGTAAATAATAGGATATCAAAGCTCGGTATCTGAAGGTTGGTCTAAACGGGTACCAATATCGAAAAGGCAACACGTAACCCAATATTGGGCCCATCATCAAGGCTGGCATTTCCTACATGAGATGTTACGTGAAAATTGTATAGAATCTTTTTTGTACAGCATTGAATTTTTACTTTCATTTATACTTACTTCCTAAGATTAAAATCATCGACATGTGTTGTTCGATCATAAATTAAAAATACAGCAACCAAAATAAAACATGTGGTTTTTCAACAATTTTGATCATTAGACACAAGTTAAGGATTTATTTTTTTATTGTTATGGTAATGAAATAAAAAAATCTTTGTAAGTGTTTTCTTATACATGATTTTCCTTATGAGTACTCCAATATGATAATTACAATAAAATGGATAGAAAAAAATTGTATCAACGACAATAAATAACCTTATATTTGTGTCTAGTCACAAATATATAAATAATTTGAATACAAAAATAAATTACTCCAAAAGTTTAGATAAATTTATTAGTGCTCGTTGTATATTATTAGGAATAATAAATACTCTAATTGATACTATCATATCATCAATTAATTTACCATTACGATAAAAATAGCTAATCGTTGTCAAATATTGATTTGAAACTAAAATAATACATTTGTGCAGAGGCGTACAGTCTAGAACTAAAACTAGAAATTATTACTTACGGTAAATTGACAGTCATTTACATTAAATAATATATTTTATTTAGCTTTGGGAGCGTTCATTAATTATGTATGACTTTATAATGGTGGGGGGGGGGGTAAATCTTGAAGAATCCTGTTATGCTCTCGTGTGAGTTTGTTTGTTTGTGTGTGAGCAGAGTTGCAAAAGGTATAAGAACAATTTTTGATGAGAAATAATTTATTTATAAGAATATATGTACATAAGTACAAAGTATTTATCATACAGTTTTTTATATATTTTTTTATTTTATGAAAGGGTAAGGCGTCTCTTCTGTTCTTGATGGGAAGGATACAGTCTGTTTAAATTCTTTACGATACAAGATGGCTTCAATATTCACAAACGAGATCTAGACGATATTGTCATTGGTAAATTTTGAGGCGAGACTTCAGTTCCCGTCTCGTGATCAGGCCTTTATATAAGTCGTGAATCACGGTTGTGCACTACAAAAGAAATATAGCATTATTAATTCTTCTTAGGTTCATAATCGTACACCACGTTTAACTATTTGTAGTTCACGATCGTAATTCACGGCATATGTATTCCTGTCTTAATTCTGTCTTACGTATTATAATGTATAAGTATTACTTTAAAAAAATTAAATGTTTATACAGGGTGAGTCATATCAGGTTCAACAAACTTTTTTTAAACGATCACAAAGCTTCTCATATCTTCGATATTTATTGTTCCCCAATTGCTCCGATATATTCTCCACTTACTGGAGAATATAAGCTTTGTGATTGTTTAAAAAAAAATCTACTAGAATTGAAGCTAAATTATTCTCCGTGTGGCCATCTGCCATCCCTTCTGAACTGGTACCCTGAGTGTTCGCCCAGTCTCCCTCCCTAAAACCGACATTGCTGTTATACATTAACAAAATAAAAAAACGAATTTTAATAACTAAAAAAATTTCAAACATCAACCATTCTTTTTTCCAAAGCTTACTTGACTTTAACTTAATATAATAATGAATAAAATGCGTTGTGTCTTTGTTATGAGTTGTTTTATTATCGAAGATACGAGAAGCTCGTTTTTTAAAGAAGAAGTGTTCTCCGATTTCAAAATTTTCACTCGATCTTTCCGTTTCAAGTCACAAATTTTATAACTGATTTATTATTAATACGTGTTTTATACTAAAGCGATTATAAAATTTTATAACTGTATCACAATAGGTTGTCAAAATATTAAATAAAAACTAATTTTAGGCTAAATCATCCCTCATAAAGAATTTCTGGACACATGTTTATATGAACATTTTTCTTGAAATATTTTTCTCGATCAATGGTTCATGTTTATTCCACCTGATATAACTCATTCTGTATAGTTATACAAAATTATAATATTAATGGAATTCTCACTCGATGTTAAAAAGCTGGTTTCAATGATAAATAAAATAAACACCATGCATCTCTTTATCTAGAACAGTATTTCCTATATTCATAATATGCACGAATTACTTTTAAGACTTCGATATTACCGACATATTCAACTTTTGACAAAAAAAATTGGTATTAAAAGGAAACGATATTATAACAAATACATAACGTGTAATCCTTCAAACCTAGCTACCCAGCAGGACAAATCTACATCATATTTGCATCATATTTAACTCACGCTCATTACTACTTGCAGCAACTTTGGGCGCCTTATGACTGCGCACCTGGATGTAAACTTTACTGCATATTATGAATTTACGCAATTTTTAAGTATTATTTGAATCATTTTTGCCCAAATAAATGATAAATTTGTAAATGATGAAAAATTGAACAAATGGTGTAATGTAAAGTTTGCATAGACATGAAGTAAATCTATTTACAATTACTATTTAAAGTAATATTTGAATCATATTTGGCCAAACAAATAATGAAAAATTTAACTCATGGGATGATGTAAAATTTGCATAGATATGAAGTTTAACTAATTACTCAAACAAGTTCAATTTATGTTCTTATAAATTTTATAAAAAAATATTTTATCAACTCGTGATCATCATATTTCAAAATGTTTTTGATCTTATGATGACCAAACTAACATTATAATAAAAGTTAATAAATTTAATTAACTTTAAAAACCACGTGTGCGTGCATTTTTTACAGTCCGCCACTGAGGATGACAATGACATAAAGAGAGTGAGAGAGAGATCAGAACAAAAGACGTGCCATCACGAAGAAACTCCATTCACTGTCTTTTACATTGCTGCTCATCGTTCACGGCATTGTTATGTCTGCATACTATTTGCCCGTGGTGAAAAGAATATTTATTCTAAACTAAAGGATCGTGTGCATTTACAATGGGATGTTTGGTGAGATGCAGTCACATCGGCATTTGTAACTTATAACTACAAGTATGCGGCATGTTTTTGCACTTGCAGTCCTGATCTGTGTGTGGAACAAATGGATAATATGTTGAGATCTCTTAGCTATGTCATCTGACTTATATATAATAAATGTTTTGTATATGTTGGGTGGACAGATAAAAACTTCCCCAGTGTAGTGACATAATTCCCTGGAACTATAAATCACATACACACAGAATAGTATTAAAATTTTTGATATGTAATCTAGTTTCATGTATTGGTATTTTAAATCATTCCGATGATTACTTTATTAGTTACAGTTCTTTAAGTAATGTGCATCAAAAACATTGGTATCTGAAGAACAAGTCAATCTATTTACGAAATCAATATTAATATTCCAATTGTTTTTGACTCCACAAATTCGAAAAATAACCCAAGCTCACAAAAAAGGTAATGTACTCTTAACCTAATCTACTGACTGTCGATTAGACTCCGGTGTAGTAATGGATCCATGTTTCATCCATTGTCATAAATCGCATGAAAAAATCCTTCTTATTACGGTGAAATAGTGCAAAATTTTACTTTGAAAGTCGAACACGTTCATATTCTGGTCAATTGTGGTAACCATCGCGCGCAAAACTTTTTCATATGTAAACATTTATGAAGGATATGATTCCTTTGAGAGTCATATGGTGTTAGCTAGCTCATTCACCTTCACTTTGCGGTAATTCAACACAAATTCACGAATTTTTCGAATGTTTTCTGGAGTAACTTCCTCTTTGGCCTTTCTGTGTCGTTTGTGCTCGTACGGTCCGAGGAAACTTAGGAAACCAATATTTTACGGTTGATTTAGCAAGGGCAGTTCCGTAATACTTATCAAGTCATTCCTTTGTTTGGACCGTATTTTTCCTCATCAAAAAACAATGTTTAATCAAAACATGAAATTCACTTTTTTCCATGATTAAAATAAAAAGTAGCCTCACTTCGAAGGCTGTAACATGAAATGTCATGAAATGAATTAAGGTTGGTATGTCTGTAGTATAGTGAAATAAGATAGAAAAGACGAATCATCCACAGATTTCAACAAAAGTGAATGCAATATATCAATTTTCTGTTGATATTAAAATGTTTGATATATAAAACAAGATTAGATAACGAACATTTTATGACTAATCTGAAGTGTAAATAATTTATAGTTCCATATCACTCACATTAGTTTATTAACTCACATATATCTCAGAAACAATAACAATAAATAAATTTTAAAAATAGTGTATAAAGAAATCAGAAAAAGTAAAACGTAAGTCGATAATGAAGTTGACAAAAAAATTAAATAACTAAAATAAAATATTTGAAGAGTTTATAAACATCAACTATCGTTGATCATTCTTTAAAGTTGTAATTAACTTAACTGCTACTGCTTGTGGAATGTTTTTCAATCAATAACCAATAAATGTACTAATGTGCCATCAACAGCAAATACCAAGTTCAAATTTATATTTAGCAAATAATTAAATGTCAATGTCATGCATATAATTTTTGTTAATCGCTCTAACTATTGTATGTATTATGTATTTATTGTATATACTCTATTTGTTTTTGATTAATTCAAACCATGCACTCCACATTAATTAATTGATATAATTATCTGAATTGTTATAATGTTTGTTTGGAAAAGAATGCATTTATTTATTTGTTTTAATTTTATGGCTTTAATTTGAAAAAATATACAGCCATAAATTCATTTTAAACCTAATTTTTTTATTATTATTTTTGAACCCAAGAAGGTCACTGATTTTTTTACACATATCATTTTACTTATAAGGTTATAAGTAAGTAATATTTCAAGTCTGCCAAGAAAATGGTTTTCTCAAAAAAAGAAGTTAATATTCTGATACGTTTTATATGGTTATATTGGTTATATATGGTTATATATGGTTATATTGTTATACGAAAAAAATGTTAAGCATCTTTTTCTACATAATTTTCTGATCTTTATTTTGTTTAGTACGTAACATTTTCTTTGTAAACTTAATAGTTTTTGAAATATTTATAATAGAATTTATTTGTATTATCAAAATTTTGTGTTGTTAGAAAAAATATTAATTACCTATAAATATATTCATAAATACACCAAAATGATTAAATCACTTTTTGTTGTGTTTGTGATTTAATGAATTGATTTGTAAAAAAAATTTTATAAAATAAATAGAACATCATAATTATTTGAAAGGTTACCGTCATACTGCTAATAGAAAATATATAAAAAATTAATTGTTGGCAACAAAGAACAGTGAATTAACTTGCCTACATACTAATTATAAGTATTATAGATAATTTCTTATGAAAATGAGTCTAATTATTTCAATCTAACATTACAAAGACAATAATTTTATCTTTTTCTATATTCTACATAAAATAATTAAATTAGAAAAACACTATTAAATTTAATCAAAACTTAAAGCACCATTTTAATTGGTTTCTTTCAAAAGTTTCGTCAGCGTTATAACAAATGCATCTGCACCATTTATTATTTTAGAAAATTTCATTCTAAACGACTCTTGTATTATTAACATAAATGCGGAGTGATATCTAAACAATGAAATGAAAAACAACCAACAATGACGGCTAAAGATGGAGGGACAAATTATATAATTGGTCGCTAAATGATATCTCGTTACTCATGTACAGGGGTGGCTGCAATTAATCATCACGAACAATGAATATAACAAATAAGTTTTTTTTCTGCACTGATTTTTATTTACATTTAATATTTGAGTCCAGGAAAATGCAAAATATAATTTTTTTTAAAGTTGAATAAACTATTCGTACAAGGTGTGAAACCTAACGACACAGAGAAATAAATATTATTTTAGATACATGTGATAATATTAATATTATGACAAAATAAATTCATTTTCTCTTGTAAGTTTGAAGATTGATACAAATTTACTAACAGTTCAAAATTTTATCCTCTGGTTAAACAAACATTTAAAAAATACACTTGTAAAATACAAAAGCATGCTATTTTCTGATACATGTTAATTTAAGAACTTCTTATTGTTAGGTATAGACCAAAACTGAGGATAAAATTTCATATCGTTAGTTTTAAATCAACTTTCACAAGAAAAATTTGTAATACCTACCTACTGTTTCGGAATTTAACTTTTACAACCAATATACCAAGAAAACGTAAATATCGAGAAACGATACTGTTAGTATACTGTTGTATACTAACAGTTCAGGCATAAAATATTACTAACTTTTTTTTATTAATTAGTATACCCGATTTCTTCCATCTATGTTATATACCAGTTTGTTTGTGTTGACAGCTTGTTATATTACACATATGTATGTTAAATGTAAATGCAGGGTTCTGATTGATCTATTTGGAGATTTATATAGCTAAATAACAGACGTTGATAATAAATAAAGGGATACGGAGATGTGTTTTCGAAAAATTATATTAATTTAAATTTAAATTTCTTTTGGAAAAACACAAAAAGTACCCATTGAAACGCACTGTAACAATACTATTTTCATGAATTTTGGAAGTTATACCAACATACCTATAATACATACATTTCATAGTTTTTGCAATCATTCGTAGGAGTATAAAAAATAAATAAAATTAATTGTGTGTATGAAAAAATACTCAACAACACAATTACAATCATAGATGCAAAAGTTGTTAAACTCATATTGTTAAATCCACCGCTGGTCGTACATTCTCTTGTCAGTTAATGCTAAATTAAACTCGCAGAATGCAATCTCCACGAAGAGATAGATAACAAAACAAATTAATTTCCATTTCTTCATAGCTCTTTTCATTTTAATGAATGCCTGAACTTTTGTAGTACAACAATTAAAAAAAAAAACTCATATCAAAAGCAACTGGATATGATGTTTATATTAGAGTACTTATCACTGAAGAGGCCACACGATTTTCATTGTTATGAAATTATAGAAGGGTTCAAATTTTCAAGCATTATGAATAATTGAATAACACGTATTTCCAATAAAATTATATGAAGACTTACGAAATGTAGACATTTTTGGATTTTTGCATTAATTACAAATAATATTACAATTGTCTGAAAATTCTCGCTTTAATGCCTCTACACATTCAGTTTTAACTAATGTGTGAAACAAGATGAGTAAAATCAAACACAACAAATAGATTTGACCAATAGATCCCAATTTTTCATTCGTTTTTTTATTGTACAGTTTTTAAATTGAATGTTCAAAGGAACCTTAAACCTGAAATTCTTACCTTCTAGCAGAGCTACTAGCGGTTTGAAATGATACTATACAAATACCAATTCTACTCATTTTGCTTCTTACTATACTTATGTTTGGATAGGTACACTTAAGACTGGATACAAAAAATGGCAAGAATAGTCAGAACCAGATGTGTAGCTAGGTGTTGACAATACCGCCAGTTCGGGGTGCATGGTCTAGGGGGGGTCATTCTATATACACTCATCCAAACAATTAAAGGAACACGAATTAAAAAAAAAAATTTGGGTGTTTTTTAAAATTGCTGTATCTTTGTGAAAAATAGTCGTATCGAAATAAAACAAAAAGCATTTTAAAGCGTCAAGTTTCTAGTTTTGAGATTTTTTAGTATAATTTTTTTTGAGTTACGGTTATTGCGCAATCAAAAGAAATAGTGGGACACAAAAATTTTCCAATTTTTTAAATTTTTTTTAAGGGTCCTCGGGCTCGGTAAATTTTTTTTCAGTTAAACCAATGCATTGGTCAGTTAACTTGTTTATTCAGCTTTAATTTGCTTTTTTTTTGGTCTCTCTTAATTTTTTTTCGCCGAGATATCTGCCTTTAAATGAAAAATGATTCTTTTTTCTTCGATCATCAATATATCAGCAACTAATGATTAAACAGTAAATTTAAGGGCAGTTTTAAAAACTTGATTAAATTTCCTACAAGACCCTTTCATGACTTTATTAGAAAAATTTTTTTTTTACCCTCACCATTAGTGTGAAAAAGTACAAAAAATGACCTTTTATGTTCTTTTAGTAAATCTATCGCTACTTTACAAATATTGATGGGAAGATTAATGTTGCCAGGTGATTTTACAGCTTAATGTACGTCCAACAGCCCTGTAAATTTTTAAATTGATCCATCGAACCGTTTTTCCGGACCGATGGATGAGTGTATATAAAAGATAGTAAAACAAACTTAGTTATTTTTTCCTGAATATAAAGAACGCTGATACAGGTCCTTGCCGGGAGCGCAAATAACCCTAGCTACGCTTCTGGCCAGGACATGAAAAAAGCATAAGCGCCATTGCTTAATATTTTTTGTTCAATAAGCACTGCTTGTAGATAGAACGGTGAGCAAAGCAAGCTTAACATTACTTTGTTATGGAGTAAGATAAAAAATGGAGGCATATGGTGTATTTGTGCATGGTATAAACTATAAACCCTATATAGTAACTATTTATATCTTAAGGCTTTGTCAAACAGGAGGCGGATTGTCCGCGCGGACAGTCGTGAACTCTGTATCGTGTAATGTTGTATTACCCTGGTCAAACAGAAAGCGGACTACCGCGGCGAACAAGTTCTGTCCGCGGCGGACAGCGGACAGGTTGTAAATTTTTACAGAGTTCGCGCGCGTACTGGATGGCAAAATGAGTAAAAGAGAAAATAATGATGAAAAGTTGATTGATCTTGTGCGGTAGTGCAGTTGTTTGTATGACTTCGCTTCAGTATTTAGCTCGGAAAACAACCCTCTCGAACGTAGAATGCCTAGTCACTATATAGAATGCCTGCATTATGCACATTGACTATGGTATACCCATTTCCTTTTTCGTCTTGCTGCTGAACTCACAGCTAAGAAAATAAGTAATTCTTCTTCGTCAGACGAACTGCTGGACATGATGATCACTAGATGAAGAAAGAATTTGCACTGGTTCGCCGTCACTTCCGTGTTCTGTTTGACCACCTTAGTCCGCGGCGGACAGCGGACTGTCCGCCCGCAGACTATCCGCGCGGACAGTCCGCTTCCTGTTTGACAGAGCCTTTATAGAAAACATATATTATGATCGGATTGTAGTTGTAGTTATCTCAGTAAGCAAAAACCCTAACAATAAAATAATATTTATTTATAATATGTATATTGATACTGACATTTTCTGAACTCTAAACCAATGGTTCTTAACAGATGTTCCGCGGAAGACAAGTATTCCACGAAAATGTTACAAGTGCTCCGCGAAATAATAAAAACAACTCACAAGCCGATCCCGATTTTTATCCCTACCACATTTGAGGAACTTAATCTTATTTCAGTCGTTTCACAGAACAATAAATGATTACTTAGATCATTATTAGAAGAAAATATTGTACATTACTTTCCTTCTCTAAATACAGAAGATTACGATTGGATTCGAAATCCATTTGCTGCAGTTAATACCTATGTCGAATTACGAATTTTCGTTTCATTGTCGACGAATCGTATTAAAATTTTCTGAACTTGGATTTTTGTGCAAGCCGAGCACCCAATTCTTTCCATAAAAGCAAACAATTTTGCTAGAGTTTTCAACATCATATTGAATTGGGTTTTCAACATTTACGAACATTTAAACTAAAAAAATTAAAGAATTGAGAATATTAATAAAGAAATGAGGGTAGCATTTCTATGTAAAATCTGCAAAAGCCGATAAGCTCAAGTATTACATTAAATTTGATTTAAAATTTTTACAAGAGTTACTTTTTTTCGAATTATGCTGATTAGGCTTTTATGAATGTATATTTTTTTTATTTGACTGGAAATTAATGCGTTAGCTGTAGTTTTTAATAAAAAAAATATGTTCTGCATATTTTTATTGTTTGTTTAAGGACCTCAATGGATCATTAAGATAGTGCTCCGCAATTTTTTTTATAATCAAAAGTGTTCCGTGACTTCAAAAATGTTAAAAACCACTGCTCTAAATAACGAAAATAAAGAGATACTATAATGTTGTTCTTATTCTTAATATTATATTATAAAAACTAGAAAATATTATATATCAGTGACTTTTAAATATCGATCTCGAAAGTATAGAAACTTACGTCAACAAAAACATATTATTCAGCCATGAAAACGAGTATCCAAAAAAACTTATACCCATATCAATTTTAGCGAATCCTCCTTTTGATCATGATTTTAAGTCATCAATCACAAATATAATTATACAAACACATTGTATGTATATAATAATCCTTTTGAATTCAACAATGTTATTGTTTTGGTAGTAAAGTGCTATCTTTCGTACAAAAACAAAGATTATACTGGATTTACTGGAGATAACCAAAACACGTGACAATATATTGTAAACAGCCCGCGGAAAATCTTTGTAAACCCCTTCTCTTCGTTTGTATTTGGGAAGAGATTTGAAATAACAATGCTATAAATTGAAAATTACATTAAGGTCGTATTTTTCTAAATACCTAC
The DNA here is from genome assembly GCA_961205875.1 of Sialis fuliginosa. Lineage (NCBI taxonomy): Eukaryota > Metazoa > Arthropoda > Insecta > Megaloptera > Sialidae > Sialis > Sialis fuliginosa. The sequence goes on from OY540812.1 coordinate 18,967,518, forward strand.
CTTTTCAAAAGGCTATTTAAGCAGTTAGTACATATCAACCTGCATTAAAATTGTATATTTTTTGTAAATCATAATGTTTATTAAAATTGACAGTAGAAATATTAAATTATTGTGCATTGTACACAAAGTATAAAAAGACAAGGTAGTTTCATTAGCTCTTTGACCAATCAGCGTTGGCGCGGGAATTGACGTCACCAGTACCGGCTTTAGAGTGGGGCGAAACAGGGCGACCGCCCGGGGCGCCAGGCCAGATAGGACGGCGCACAATCGAGCATAAGTCACTTTTTTGGTTCAAATCAGTGTACAGGCTGTAATTTTTGAGTAAACTTTTTTTTATCTTTAAATTTTTTGTCGATCAGTTAAACTCGATTAAGCAAAAAATATAACTAAATATAAACAATGTTAATTTGTAAAAAAAAATCGATTATTTGATAGCTGCTAACTAACAAATACTTATTCAGCAACCCAGAAAACCTTTAATAATGTATTAGCTGAGATACTAACTAATCAACTTATTTGTTAATTTATCAATTTTAATTTGTTCATAATAGAGGAAGGAGGTATCGACGGTCTTAGAGCATTTGATAGTCTTAAAGTTAATGATGTAAGCTATATTTAAAAAAAAAAGTTTGAGTCTGTAGGATCGCGCCAAGCTGAGATATTAATTATTCAACGTATTTGTTAATTTATCAATTTTAATTTGTTCATAATAGGGGAAGGAAGTCTCGACGGTCTTAAGGCAATTGATAGCCTTAAAAAGATATTTGCAAATAAAGTTATCACTATAAAACATTTATTTACTTTTGAACTGTGTAGGTACTATATTAGGATTTTGATGTAAAGTTAATATTTTAAAAATCATTAATGTGCGTGTAAAGATATGAAAATCATGACAATTAATTATCATTAAAGTTATGAAATATTAGCATAAAGAAGTTCTTTATTCTCTTCTTTAAAAGTAACAAAGACGAATATCTTCCGTAATAATAAACTCCATTATTCTATTGAATTTAACAAAGTAAGAAACGAGCTTCAAGAAATTTAGTAAGTATACATATAGATATTTTTTTATCATAACACATATATTATGTAGGTGTAATTTTTTGGAGTTATACAAAATATCTTATAGATTAGCTGTAAACATTTTATAATCTATTTATAATTACATATTTTATTTATTTTCAAGTTAGTTTACAAAAACACCATTTTAATTGTATAATTTTTTAGTATCTTCAAAAAAAATTCTTAGAACGGATTAATAATCGAGAATGTTATTTAAAAATTTAAAATCATTTAGAATTTGCATTTAATGTTTGTTTTATTAATTGTATTATTTTGGTTTTTAATTTGTTCTTAATCTAGCTTTGTTTTTATATAATATACATGCGTTCTGCATTAAATTAATACAAAAACATAACAGGAAAAAATTTTAAGTTATTTGTTGCGATAACTGGCTAATTTAAAATAAACAAATACTGACGGAAAGATAACCTAAAGTAAAATAAAACCAAAGTAAATTAAAAGTAGATTATTGCATGTAATAAATCTGATAAAAGTTTTTACAAAAGACTATTCTTTATGTTATCTTCATTAATTTACATTTTAAACAGCCAACAGAACAATACAGATCCATTAGCAAGGGATGAAACCATTCCTCCACTCTCTTAGGTCAATTTATCAATTAAGAAACTGACGCTTATTATTTTATAATCAATCCGTGAATCTGGTAGTGCGTTGGCATGTAAATTTCACTGAAAAAATTTGAATCGTAAGGAAAATAAATAGGTAGGTATTTAATTTAAATAATAACTTACCATTAAATTGTTTCTCTGTAAATGTATAGCATAGTGCATTATTAGCTCTACACATACATATGACAAATTGTTAGTTTTAATAAATAATTCTCTTCAGTGGCGGACTAAGGAAAATATGAATTGAATGACCTTTTTTTCGTCGTCCATTCAGTTTGCGTACTGTAAAAATTACTTTGCGTCCTCGAAAGGCCTTTTTCAGTCCTCATGTCACTTTTCAATCCTCATCAAGCTCGTCTACCTCATTTTACCTGTACCTTGGCACCCGGGATGAATGTTCCCTCTTAGTCCGCCACTGATTATAATGTAGAATTTTGAAAAGAAGTATAGGTATAGTATGAATTTTTATGAAAGAGTATAAAATATAAAAGAGGAGAATTCACCTTGTGCGTATACTTTTTTATCTTACGACCCACTAAGCGGGGACAAAAAAAATAATATTTTACTAGTATGAACAAACAATACATACATTCTTATTATAATAAAATAACATATTTAATATAAGCGTATATTTTTTAATATTTCGCGGCGCACAGTTTGGCAGTCACTGGTTTACACAAAGCAAACAATAATTATCAAATCGCTGATTTTCTAATCATGATTAATTTAATCACGGTAAGTTAACAAAGACGCCGACTCTGGGGGAGGGGGGAATCGTACCCCTCAACAAGAACTTTGCTCCCGTCTGAATCTGCACTTTCTAATTTCTAATAAATCGAACAAAACATATTTGGTAATGTATTCTGTTAAATAAATCATAATTGCCAATAAATATAAATAGATATCATTAAAAATTAATATCACAGTATAAAATTAATTTAATAATTAATATAATTATACTTAATTAATAAAATTAATATAAATATATAATAATATTAGAGTGAGCCAAATTGTATAGAAGGAATTTTACCGATCTCGGCTACCCCCCTACGTGAAAGTACTCTCAATTCTAAGAAAAAATGCCCATGGAACTATACCTCTACATTCCACTTTTGTTCGGCGCATTTTTGATTGAAAATTTTTTTGAGTCCCTTGAGTTCAATATGTATATATATGTATGTTAATATACATACATGCAAATTTACAATTTTTCATTGTTTTTTTTAAGCAAAACACCAACCCAAGAGTTTTTGGGTACGAGGATTCCGAATTTCACATCCATTTTTTTCTTGACCGCATGTATATTAACATACATACATATTGAATTCAAGGGACTCAAATTTAAAATTTTCAATCAAAAATGCGCTGAACTAAAGTTGAATGTAGAGGTATAGTTCCATGGGTGTTTTTTCTTAGAATTGAGAGTACTTTCAGGTAGGGGGGTAACCGAGATCGGTTGGAAAATTGGCCCACCCTAATAACTATATATATTTTTAAATTAGATTTTATTCCTCCCACCTACGATTCCACCATAGATTCAGTACTGGTTATGAAAATCTCGACCCCTATTTAGAACGTTAAAATGGTTAGAAAAATGAACATTTACTAATCTTGATTCATTTTATTTTATGTAATCCAAATTACAATTAAAAAAATAATAAAGAATAATCATTTTATTGGATTAAAAAATGTATTTCTGGGGAACACCTTTATTTCAGTAACTACCTAATTTAAATATTTAAAATATAAATCTATTCAGTGGCCGATAAAACGAGGGGGTGGTGGTGTGGTCTACCGAGTACCAAGGTTTAGGGGGTGCCAAGATAGGTAGAGTTGTTATACAAAGATTTTATCGATATAAAACTTTAAATAGTGAGTACAGTCTTTTTTTTTTAATTTCTTCAAAACCGGTTTACAAAAAAGTTTTAAGGAGGTGGAGGTGAACAACTAGTCCGCCGAGTCCGCCACTGAATCTATTTAATTAATTTTTAAATAAGATATGTATGAATAAAATTTATTTGTGATTTTTATTTTACAAATCACAAATAAGAGCCAAAATAATTAATTAATTATAATTATTGGTATCATTTATTTTTTCATAAAAATATATTATTTACTGTATTATTTTACAGAAATGCTCAAATTCCTGACAAGCAAAATCAAAACTGAAACTGAGATTTACTACATTCTACAATTAACAGTTATGTTATGTAGGTAGTTTATAAATTTTGTTTTGATCCAATCCATTGACAATATAGATTTAGATGGCTGAACTGGCAAAAAGTTAAGGATCTGGGACTTTTGGGGTCTTCGTGACCTTTTCTTGACCACCGTAATCCCTTCAGTTACTTATTGTTAGTTTTTTTTAGAAGGCCTCATTTTAAATATTTTCCAGGAGCCTTTAACTTATAGTTCTGCCACTGGTACAAATATTTACAATTTTCACTTTAAAAGTGCTAATTTATAAAATGAGAACAATAATGGTTCAGATGTTTATACTTGTTGAAATTTGCATGCAGGAAGGTATAACATAATTTATTGCTTTTCAAAATATTTCATTCAATTTTTTTTACAATTGAAAAGTATATTTATATTTTGCAACTAACAATAATTTTCTCAATGATTATTAACCTTTAAGTATTGATGTGTGGTCTGACAGGCCACAGGGGGGTTCTTACTTTGAATCTTGTTGCGCACATGAGATTTAATTAATGTCAGTGTATGCAATATCGGTAAGTTAATTTTCTATTTGATACTTAATATGTAAGAATATAAATTAAATACAATGTAAGAATTAGTTCAATATGAGATTAATAACGGAATTTAATTAATACATAAATAAAACAATATTTCATATTTGCAAAGAAAATTTAATGTAAAAAAATATTATATTAATAAAAATTTAACATAAATTATAAATAACCAACTCTAAGCTTTTACAATTAATTAAATTATTTATAATTACAAAAATACAAGTTTTATTTAAATAATTAAAAGCTTAGGGTCAATAAACTTTGATACACATAAACAATGCTGATAATAAAATTATTATCATAAACGTCAATTTGATTTACATCAAGGCACTTCGGTATGTTTGGCAACATTAGTATGAGTTTTCTTCAAGGATTTCTCCCACTCGTGACGAAATTTCAGATACAATTTCATTGCAGCTTTGGCGTCTTCAATAGAACTGTGTTCACCTTCTTGAATTGTCACGTGTAGAATCTCACTAGACAGTCGTTTTAAACTTGGTGTATGTGTTCCGACTAATTCTCTAATTATGCTACACTTAGATGTATCGCGAATTAATCGATTTGGGAATTTCAAACCTAAGACCTGAAATTTAATGAAATTATATATCACTTAGAATTTTAGCCTTTTACTGGCAGAACAATAAAAATACAAGATCGGATACAATGTGCCTAACAGATGTCGTTTGTAATTACTAATTTAGAAATAATTTAAAAGTGACTGTTTTTTAATTATTAAAGGGTTCGTTACTTTCATAATATTTTTATTTCCTTTAGTCAAGTGCAATATTAGGAAATCATGCATAAGATATTTATTAAATAATATAATATATAATACACAGTAGAGAGTACTAATATAATGACCATGTGTATGTCAGATCAGTTATACCCAACCTTTTTTGTTCTTATTTCAATACAATAAGTGAGCATCCATTAAAAATGTAAGTTTTTTTAGTTAATTAATTAATTATTTTATACAAAAAAACCTTATGTAAAAAATGAGAGGGAATGGCATCATTATTTACAAATGCTTAGGGAGGAGGGATGGGAGAAAAAATTCAATAATCATCCATATGTAATTAAAGGATGCTCCTTAATAAATTTACTATTTTAATTATTAAATTGATTAATATCTATTTTCTAAGAATAATTATAAAAGCATGTTTTATTATCGCATGTATGTATTTATATCAGAGAAATAAAAATGTCATGTTTCCAGGTACACTATGTTACAATGGTTTGTCAGCAGTACATTGAATGTACGTAAAAATTCATACATCTTTGTATGTATGAATGCAGTGGTGTAACTACAGGGTGACTGGACTGGCAAAAAGCCAGGAGCCCCCAGCCTTAGAGGAGCATAATAAATAATTAATTAATTAATAAATAATATTTCCAAATATATATTTTTTTATTAATTTGCCAGAGATCTGAAATTTGCAGTTACACCTTTGTATGAATGTATGAAATATGGCTATCAAAAACATTGTAGAATGTAATCACATCATTAAGCACAACTTTACTGTATTATTTATACAAATATATGTTACCGATAAATCATTTCTTAATGCGTGTCCAACAAGTAATCTTCTGTGAATTAATGTGGCTACAACTCTTCGTACAGTATGAAATTCAGCACCCTCTTCAACATCTGCTTTTCTAACTCCAGATACTGCCGTTCTATAGTCAACAACCTGAAAATAACACAATGAATTAATTTTAAATATAGCACAGTTAAAATTATATACTTACAGGTTCGACAGCTTTTACGAATGTATCATACACACACTTTCCATGCATATTGACCAATGAAACTCTCGCTAACATATTAACGGCGCCATCTCGAACGCCTACCATCTCGCAATCGATAGCGACACATTGATCACTATCAAATATTGGTCTTACACCTCGTGAACCAATCACATTTTGTTGATGCAAAAAACTATCATTTTTATATATCAAAAGTGTTGTCGGTTCAGGTAAAACTAAGTATGTTTTATTTTGTATACCAAAATTATGTCTTTTCCTGACTTTTGTGTTGTTGTGGACAATATTGTTAGTTTTTGATGTATTTTCTTCATGTTTTGGTTTAGTGTCTATTATTTTATTATTAACACTTACACTCGTGCTCGATACCTGTTTTGTTGGAGTTTTTCTTTTCACTGTTTTGGAATGACCACCTATATTTTGTTCACTTCCAGTCTTTTTAAGGTAATTTAACCAATTACCCCCTACACTTTGACTTCTCCGAGATAAATTAACTTTAAAATCTTCCATAGTTCAGATACTTGATATAATAATATTTCCAATATGTCTCAACAATGTTTTATAAAATATTTCTAGCACATTTTTGTTTTATTCAGATAACTGTCATAAAGAACCTAACCTAACTTTTCATTATAATTTTGTCTGCGCGGTCAGGGTCAGTGCTTCCAAAACTTTATTTCGTATATTTGAAGCTACAAACATAATATATAAATATGTATATTAAATTTTATTTAAAATTAAAAAAAGGTACCGTGTAAAAAACAGCATACATAAAAAACCTACCGTTATTAACCGTATTATTTTTTAAATTAAGAAGTAGATGTGCTATAGAATGTACAACATAGGTGTATAGAGTAGGTACTCAAATAATATAATAATAATATATAGACAACAAAATATAAAAATATGTAAATAAAAATAGAAAATTTCTAATACATAATGTAATACCTATTTTCTCATTTTTATGAACGAGGAGGATGGGCGGCCCAGGCGCAAATATGGGTGGCATAAAAAAATAATAAGTATAATTTTCTGTGATATAATATATTATAATATTTTTTATAAAAATTGGGTAGGGGATAGATGGGTGAATAACATTACATTTCGTCACTGGTGAAAACCTTTCTAGGAAATATCTATTATTTTGTTAAATAATTAATTATTTATATTTTTTCTTCTTCGCGATATCCGAAGGGGAAGTTATCTGAACATTTTTTAAAGCAGAAAAAAAATGTTCTCTGATTTAAAAATTTATATTCGATTTTTTCGTTTCATATTAACAATAAGACAAACAACACTTTTTATTCCATAACTGTCTGTCCGTACCCTGAACCTATTTTGATTAAATTTGTGGTTTTAGTTGGATCTGCTAAGTGATGGTCTCATATAAAAATCATATGTAGAGAAGGGTGGCATTCCAAAAAAAAATTGTTTTATACCTATCCCAAGAACGACGTAAAATTGTATGGAATCTATTTTGTAGAGCATTCAATTTTCTATAAAAAATGATCACTACTTACAACTTTTGTAGTCAAATATTCCATTACCAAAATATTGCAGAATCGTGAAGATATGTTATATTTCCTGGGTGATTCTTCGGTAACTCATGTTACATTTATACTTCCGATTACAACTAACTATGCATATATAATATTAATTTATTATTAATTAAATGAATCCCCCTCATGGCAAATTTAATAAACAAAGAATATGTGTATCATATTACATTACCTACCTAAAACAGAACGCGAACGTTCCGATATTTTTTTCCGTTTTCACAGGTTTCCGTTTTATAAAGGATTGATCATGATTCTTAACAGGAGGGATCATTCACTTTTTTTATTTCATGAAAAATATTATATTTAATTGAATTTTGGAAGCACGACGTTATAGAGGAAACTTAAGCCGACCAAATAATGCATTAAAATGTTCCATTTATTAACTCATAGATTTTTTTATGAGCGCAAAGAAAAGTTTTACAAAAATCGTTCAATAACACGGTATGTAGTCTATGTAATACCATAAAATAATCCGTCTTAATCTGGTTATTTACGCAAACAGTTCTCGAAAATTATTCCGTTTCCGCGTTAGGTAGTTTTCCGGTTTAGAGTATTATTTTATATAGGAAATCGTTCCGAAATTTATTTTCCGTTTGTCCAGGTTTCCGGTATATAGAGGATCCGGTTTAGGCAGGTTTGACTGTAGTTGGTAACTCAAGTTACATTTGGTGACATAGATTTTAGGGTTACTATGAATTTATACAAAAGTCTAAGAACTTCAAATTGCTGTCAGATTGAACAAAATACGCTCGTTTGTATGTAATTCTGGTAGTAAATATATTTTATAAACAATCATTTTAACAATAAATCGTAATTATTATTCACTTTTTATTTTGAGCCTGCAATGTCGTATTTCAAGGATAGCAACATTTCGTTTCTTAAAATTCAAACCTTCGGCAATTTGTTCGCTTTTTGACGTATAGCAGAAAAAAAATAAGATTTTGATTGAAATTGTCGAAAAACTAAATATTTCAAAAATATATAAAGATAATCAGGCACGTTTTAAGAAAATTATCGAATTTATTTTAATATTGTGTAAATCTGGGAAAGGTTGACGAATAGTATGGATCTTGGCTTCTGGGTGTAAGCCGCGTCGGTTTGGTCGTGTTATCGGCCAACGTTAGCATTTTTAGAAGAGCCCTGAAGATGTCCACTGCAATGTGTGACGAAACGTTGGCCGATAACACGACTAAACCGACGCGGCTTACACCCAGAAGCCAAGATCCATATCAAGATCACCGCGGAAGCCTCAAGACTTGTATGACGAATAGTAATTCATCAGAATAGTTTATTGTTATTTATTAACATTGTTCGATAATTTACTCCTTTTGGTGAATTTAACACAAGAAAGCATTACGCATTCACTTGATAGATATATTTTTTTAATAATAAATATTACAAATACTATAAAGTAGTGGACCTACCTGTATTTATTCGAATTGCCAAGTATTCGATGTATTTAATGTAAAAATAAATAATAAAAATATTTTAAATTATTTATTTGGTCCTGAAGTACTGTCATTGATAAACATAATTATCATTTTAAAACAGTATAACTATATTCATTGATATTTACAATTTTATAATAATTATTATTGTATAGTGGTTTATTTCTAAATCAGTAAAAATATTTAAATTAATAGTGTTATTCACAAAATATGATTATATACAAATACATTTACAAAAGTAATACATAACACAACTAACCAAAAAATCGATAGATCCATGCCCGGCTCTAGGCATTATAAAAGAAGCATATACTTATTATTATTATTATTTTATGCAACATATTCAAAAGCAGCATTTTGATGATCGGGAAATAACATAACAAATAAGTATCAATTTTTATATTAGGGTGGTAAAAAGCCTAGAGTTAGAGTTGGCACTGGTTAAATCATACCAGTGGCACACCAGATTTTTTTAGGGTAAAAGTTTAAATCATGTTTAAGATAACTATTAAATCAAAAGAAAAATATAATATTTGAGTGAGTAGAAAGGTAATGAATAAATTGCTAGTTTGGTGCGTCAATAAATAGTTAAAAATATTTATAAATAATCTATTTATACAGTTTGGGCATAACACTTGGCAACAAAAAATAATCTAAATAGGTTTTTGAGATATCCTTATTGAAAAGTTAGAATCTATGTATTACCAAGCAATATTTGAATAATTTCGTTCTCGTCAACAAATAGTTTTTTTTTCGGTTTTTCGATAAGAAAAGAAAGTCATAGGAAGTTTGAATGACCTTTTTTGGTCATTCAATAAAATTTTTTTTAAATTCATTCAATGCTTTTTTTGGTAGCTGCAATGGACATGGACATAAGGAACTTATACTACACTAAAATACATATAACAAATATGTATCGCGTTATTTTGTAACTAGTATATCTTCGCCAAAAAAACGCACAACCAAATATAAAAATTAATTTTAAAGAAAAATGGTAATTGATATCTACTATTTGCTACCGTGAACAAAATCATTTGAAAATAATTTCCTGGTAGGTAATAAATTCAAAAAAATAAAATCATTATTTTCGCCATTTTTAAGATAGGATATCTCAAAAATATTACGTGATGGACCAATTTGAACTTATTCTTTTTCAGCACGTCAAAACTTTCGGGATCGTTTATTTAGTTACCTGTTACAAAAAGAATACCAACGTGTGTAATTAAATAGGTACTATTTATAACAAAATAACCTACATTATCTATAAAGTATACAGTCCACATTTTGTAGTATCTTATGGTATTATTTTCTATGAATTAACTGGCATTTTTCTCTACTATAGCTTTCTATATGATTCATATTACTACAATGGTATTCCATTTTATGAGCACTTTTTTAAATAATTTCCTTTTTTTGTTTATTAATTATCAAATATACAAATACTAACTAATACGTCAGATTTTATTATTACCAAGTTATTACAATCTCGATTTGCTATAGTCAGAAGCAAACTTACAGGATGTTTTTAATATCTATTAAGAAAATCATTAAATGATTAACACTAACAATAAGTATAAAAATACCAAACTTAATCCAAGTTTAAAGTTAAACGGACATGACTTGATATTTTATCATTTTTACTTTTGGATAGGACATGGAATTATTAAGAAATAACTAATCTTTGGTTATAATAGTATTCAAATTTCAACAAATGGCGGACTAAGGAAGGTTGTGATCCGGAGGCGGGATGTTAGTTATGGAGCTCTCTTAGTGGTGCGTTTCAGGATTTTGAATTAATTTGATGAAATTGCTGAAAAAAAATTAGAAATAATTCGCCTGCAGTTGCGACTGTTTTATAAGAAAATAAAACCAATAGTAATGCATAGGTACTGTAATTTATATAATAATATTAAAACTAATTTGTTTTTATAGGTAATATGTAGATATTCTAATTTTTACCATTAAAATTATATTTTATTAAAAACAAATTCATTGAGCAGAATAGAGTAGTAAATTTGAAATATGTAGGTACTTACAACCCTATTAATGTAAATGATTCTGTATCATAAATAAAAAACTTAATATTTTATTCACATAAAAGAAGCATACAAGCATTAAACTTGTTTTTATATAATAAAAACACTGTTTTGTAAAACACTTTAAAAAAATGTAAAAACATTTTCTATGTGAACATTAAAAAAAAAATTACTTTTACACTAGATACGGACCTGTCAATGTGTCAAAAGGATTATCATTACAGTATAATATATTTACAAACATTCATCAGTCTAAAAGGATTGTTTTCTATATTTATATACAAGTCTTTTTAATACAAAAACTTTCTGAAATAAATATGTTGTTATTAAAGAAACAATTTATCGAACGTCAATTCATACAAATTGATATTAGCTTCGAAGAAAAGGCACAATGACAAACCAGTGGCATTCAAACAAAAACTCGGATTTATGGCTATCTGTACAAGGCATTTTACTATGATTGATTAATATATATTTTATTTATTTATATATAGCTATATATCATTATTTGATTACCTAAGTTATTTTTAACATCTTTCTTAATATTTATCAATAAAATAACAGAGGTACACAAATGAAAAAATATATTTAACATTTAACTAAAAGACTAGATTTGTTTGCGTATATTTATCAAATACATATTAATCAATGTAGGGGTATTCTACCAAATTTAAATTTAAGATAATTTAACAACATTTTTAACAAGCAACTTAATAAAAGCTGATAATAATTCACAGGATATTTTAGAATGTATCAAGAGGCCATATAAGGTCGTTTTTCATTAAATATATCACGAATTATTATAATATTTGCAGGTTGCCTTATATAAATTCACAAATATTCTTAAAGCACAATACTTTTAACATCTTCAAAATTGCAATGTTTCTACACTATTTCATATATTTTTGAATTATTTGGTAACAATATTTCCATCAACAAAGTAATAGTCTGTTACAAATCTATTTGTAGTATTTAGATAGTTATAACATAGTAATTATTATTAAGATGTTAAATGTATTGTAAATTATAAAATTTGCAAAATTCGATTCATTTTTTCCAATAAACGTAATTTATATATAGCAACTACATCGAAGGTAATTTTATTATTGTCGATATAATATTAATCACTAATTAGTTCATTTCCGGTTTGTAACCAAGGTTTTTCCGCTCGAGGAAAATGTGAATTTCTCTGAAGTTCGGTCGGTCCGATTCGTTTCGTTGCCAGCACTCGCACATGAGATCATATATTTCTTTGGGGCAGTTTATTGGCACTTGTAAAAACACCTTGAATAATAAAATACATATTATGTTTTTATTTTGATCGTTCCTTTTGTAATTTACATGCAATCGTTACAGTGGCGTCGGAACCAATTTTTTTCTGGGGGAGCAGTACGTACCTTAAAAATTAATCTGACCTAACTTGGCGTTCTTAAAATTTAAAATTGACTCATATTTTCTTTAACTTGCTTAATATCGTATATTTGTTTAAAAAAACGTTTAATTTTTTGTTTGTTTCTGACTAGACTCATGGTTACATTTTATATACTAAACTCCAATCATTAAATTTTTTCAATATTTTTAGGTATTTTTGAATCGCTACTTCTCTGCGATAAATGGCCATAGAACAATTTAAAAAAAAGACAGTAAAGTTTGAACATTCTAGTTTTCGAATCATTTAGTGTACAAAACACAGATTTTTATAATTTCACGTCGCTTCAAACCCGCACTAAAAATAGGATTAATTTTTTTTTGTGTATTGCTCTCCCTCCCACTGAAAATTGGGCAGCAGCCGCCACTCTGCTCCCGGCTCCAACGCCACTGAATCGCTATGATTGTTGAATTTGATTATTAGCTGATTTCTTTGTAATATTTATGTATTCATATTAATGTAATCAAAATTAATTTGCTAAATATTTCATATTATAATCGGTGAAACTATTTACTGTACCCAATTTGAAGTAATTATTGTATATAGAAAATGTTAAGCTTTTTGATATAGGTATTACTTGGATTGCACACTGATTAAATAAAATAATTTAACGAAATGTTATTTTCTTATTACAACATAATATAGTTGAAAACCAGTTTTAGAACCACTGATTTAAAATTTTAAATATATGACTGTTCCAGCATGAAATTATCTTTTTAGTATTTGGGCCGTAATCAAAATTTTTAAATCAAAATGCGCATGGGCTTTAGATAAATGTCTAGACTCTAGTTTGTCTAGACCTAAAATAAATAATATATCACAATCTAGTATTACATTTCTGAGTATAATATATTCTTTCAGTACGAACCTGTTTTCCATCATTCTGGTAAAAATGTGTTGCATTTTCTATAACTTTCTCATCACACATATCCTCAAACGGTTGTTCCCTCGCAAATGTCAAAATTTCCCATAAAGTTACAGCAAATGACCAAATATCAGACTTCGTTGTGAACTTCCCCTGCAAGAAAAAGAGAACATAATTATAAAAAAAATCGATTGTGTATATTTTATTTTAACAATAACACAGGCCTGAGAAAAAATTTATAATAAATATATTTTTTTAATTTAAATTTAGGAGGTATTTAGCATTTAAAAAAAAAACAATATGCCTAGTCATATTTTTCATCTTTAATTTAAATCAGATAAATAAATTGCTTCAAGTTCGAAAATTTTAAGTATAACTCGCATAAAATTTTAACATAAAATAATGTTTACAATGTACATATGAAAAAAAGCTTCTCTGGTAAAGTGAAGATGTATTTTAAGACGAAGAAAGATTAAAATATCTCCAATAATCCGATACATTACACGATAGATAAAAAGTAGATCTGAAATCAGCGTCAATCAATCAATTATGTTAAATTATGAGATTCACATTTGATATGCTATTAAAACGCAGGTCGGTGTAAATAACGATATTTACCGCTACAAGTTTACACCCAGTTATTAGCCAGTTAAATTGTATATACATCTCAATACTCAAGAAACTATACTACGAAATCGAAACTATAAGTTTCAGAATAATAGCTACAAAACATTTACTAGTGTAGAAACAATTTGGGATTGTATCATCAAAGGAAATGAAATTTATATAGAACACGTACCTACATTGTAGAAAGTTTTGACAGGAGTATTTATATTTCGAAAAACTGAAGTTTTCAGATAACTGTTAAAATGTATCAAAATAATATTAGTAATGTTGAAGTTTAAAAAAATGTATAATTCAAATAATTAATTTAATTTAATAAAAATTATGATGATTTTGAATTTTTTCTTATTCATAAAATTTTAATTTTTATCTGTAAATAATAAAATAGATCTTGTAATTATATAATTACCGCAAATACATTACTTTTCCTTCAGTTTTTAGGAAAAAGTTTAAAATGCAAACAGCTTAAAATTACACAAAAAAAAGTGCGGAGCCAAAAAAGCGACTTATATAGCATTGTAGTGTTGGTCGACCATAGTCGAAATATTTTTGAATTTTCTGCTTATCAGTTTTTTTTTTTAATTTGGCAGTGGGTCCCCCGAGCATAGAAGCCCCTTGTAGCAGCGTAAAAATTGGGGTTAGCAAGATTAAGGAATAAAAAAAAGGTCTTCAATTTTTATATTTTTTATATTTTGTGAGGGCCCCTCGGTCACTAGCTGCCCAGGTGCCTCAGAGCCTCTAGTTACGGGCCTGATACTGGAACTCCCATACATCTCTAAGAAACATTGTAATTTGACAATAATTGACTTAATATAATTGCACTATTTTTGTCGGATGATAATTTATCAAAGCAACAATTATATTTGACACTAAAACGTATAATTGATATCGGCACTGAAATGCACAATCTAATTATTTACAGAAGTGCAATAAAACGCCAATAATCCGAACCGATAGATATCGGTAGCAAATGAACTAACTGACACATTTGCAAATAACATGATACCCGTATTTACAGTCAAGGGGGAATTCCATTCTACTATTGACTTTGTCAGTCGCATATACCCAGAACATAGTTAATGGAAATGGAATTAATAAAAAAAAATACACTACAAATAGTAATGTTTTTTTGTATGACTTTAGTTACGTTTATGAAATTATTAATCAAGGAATGTTAAAAACGACTAAAGAGTCAGAAAATATTAATTGACTCAATTTTAACAATACCCTCTTATAAAAATGTAGGTACAAGTAATTTCGTGTTGTTTTTGAGAACAGAATGGCAAGGTACTACCTATATGAATTATGTAAGAGACAAAAAGTTGTGACCGTAAAAGTACAGTAGTACAAAAAAGAGTTCATTAAATTAAGAACATTCTTTTATGAAAATCTATAATATTTTAAAATTGAAACCATTGACGAAAATATCCTTTGTGACCCCCACTGGATATCGGTTAAGAAATTTTTAAATAAAAGAAAACCTTGGTCATTACTGATTTTTATTCTAGTTATTGCTATTTTTCAACCATAGCGCAGACGAAAAATGTACCAAGTACCTATTGACAAGCGCTAAGAGCCCGTTCACACGGCGTCGTAACGGCTTTTACCCGTGCGCCTAGCAGTGGCATTGCATTGCATTGTCGACTGCCGTATACGGTCGGCCGTGTGTCTTTGATATGAAATGTATTGACACTGTTATATAAGCGTACGAGAAACAGCCGTTACAATGCCGTGTGAACGGGCTGTAAAGAAGTATTTTAAACTATTTTGCTTTAATACTTAAACTTCAATAAATAAACAATGCGTTTTATTTATTAAGGTTATTCTTTATTTATCAGTAAATTCGTAAGGTGTGAAAAATTAATTCTTTTAAATTGGCAACAATAACGTATTTTTATAAGTTATCAGTGGCGGTGCGTGCAGAATGACTATAGTGAGGCCAAACAAAATCCTGTACTTTTAAACAATATCTTCTGGACCGGAATTTGACTACCTGGGCAACCCCCCCCCACCCCTCTTATTGTGAGAAACGATCATTACATCATTACAAAAAAATATTTAATTACAAATAATTGATTATTTCTTAAAAATTATTCGTCGATCCTTCATAGATACTTTGTTTATTATTCCGTCAAAAAAAGTTTATTTTTTTGGCAGTTCAATCAAAAAATTCATTTTCTATAGATATAAGTCCTAAAGCAGAGAGATTCATATAGAAGAACATAATACTTAATTCATAATTAATAAATATGCAATATAATGCTAAATAACATAAAATCATATATTAATGTTGATAAAATATAAAATTGTATGCTCTAACAATTATACAGAATTTAAAATAAAATTTTACAACAATATCTACAAACTGAATCGAACAAGTGTATTGCCTCTGCACGCATACACCTATACTACGAATATACATATTATTATGTGCTCTGCGCATGCGAAATACAGCTGAAGCAATATAACTTTGGCCTCTGTTCTATGATATATACCGTCAGGAAGTTAGCGCGGAAAAGTGAAAAACCAAATTTTTTTTTATCTCAAAAAATTGCTCCTTAATTGCTCCTCATATATCTGAAATTGCTCCAACTCTAATAAAATATAATCAAAAGTTATTAACTAAACAAAGAAAATTATCCTTATATGGTATTTTTCAAAAATTAATCGTTTTTCGAAATAATTTTTATGGTCAATCAATTGCTCCTAAATTGCTCCAAATTGCTCCCTACTTAGTTTTTCAAAATTGTCAATATTTATAAGTCAAAATTAAAATTACTAATTTTAATTGTTGTAAAATATGTTTTAGAGCAAAGTTGGAAAAGTGAAAAACCAAAATTTTTTTTATTTCAAAAAATTGCTCCTTAATTGCTCCTCATATATCTGAAATTGCTCCAACTCTAATAAAATATAATCAAAAGTTATTAACTAATCAAAGAAAATTATCCTTATATGGTATTTTTCAAAAATGAATCGTTTTTCGAAATAATTTTTATGGTCAATCAATTGCTCCTAAATTGCTCCAAATTGCTCCTCACTTAGTTTTTGAAAATTATCAATATTTTGAAATCAAAATCAAATATATATATTTTTACTTAAAACGCTATCGACGTTCCATTATGAGTAATATGGCAACGTTGTCTAGGTATATAAAAGGCGGCAAAATTCAAATGTTGCATTTGATATTCTTTTGTTATGCATAATTAGTTCGTGTCAACAGTATTATTAGAGTTGGAGCAATTTCAGACAATAACATTGTTGCAACTATTTTATCATTCAGATAAAAATTACACTATTATAAAGTAAAAAGTAATATAAGTAGCGTCATATTATATTCCCTTCATTTAAAATTATATAACACATACCTATGTTACATTACAAAAAACAAGCCAATTTGAAAATCTTTGATTATATTCCAGTAAAGAGTTCAAATACCCTATTCAAAGACAAAAGAATCAACGATTTCACAAAACACATACGACAAGAAGATAAGAAAATAACGATGATAGATGCAATAAATTCAGTCACACAGATAGAAAAAGATAGAGATATTTGGTGTAGAGAGGGTATTGGTTAGGAAGGTACAGACCGAGAGATTCTGATGTAAATAGTACTTACCAGTAAAATACTCTCCCATGCCATCCATCTGATAGGAAGCATAGCCTCTGCGATCCCGTCTAATCGGCAGTAATCAGCCGCGTAAATGGTTCTACCGCACCCCAAGTCGCACACTTTGATTTCGTAGTTTGGACCGACAAGACAGTTCCTATTTAAAGTAGTAACTTAAATAAATTATCCGTGTGTTTATTAATTGACTTCTTGTAATTTTAATTATATTTGAAACAGATAATTCAAGGAAAAATGTATTTAATCTTCAATTTCAAGTAGCACGAACTTCACTCATTTGAGTCCAACAAGATAGATTAAAAACATGTAACAAAATGACATTTCAATGAAATTTCTTATTTCTATAAGTTTATGTGAACATATTTAGCAAAAGTAAAAATTAAATACATATTATATACATAATATTTTACAAGACATTCCACTTGAAGCGGATCAGAGCTAATGCTAAAAATTGTGTGAGTAAAATACATTTTTTCTGGATAATTCTAAGCACCTTTTGCATAAAAAAAATCCTAAAGGTTAAAACTGTCTTTGCGGAGGTTGTACTTTACGTATACAAACAACAAAAGAAAATAATAAATAAATAAATAAAGTTGAAAGAATGACAAGTTTTTGTATAATTAAAACAAATTGTATATCTAGTATTCTTTCTTTAATTATTTATTACGAACGCATTCTTGTACAAGTTCTAAAAAGAAAACTTTTGTTTAATAAAACAGAAACAATGTTTAAATTAATGGTCGAATAAATAATGAGATCATTAAACAAAATATATGTAGCAACAAAAAACACAAAACAATAAAAATATCATAAAAAAGTTTGTTTCGAATTAGAGAATGGAAAACAGACAGTAATGATGATTTTAATTGAAATGAACAGCGTAGAAATTTTACATAAAAACATAAATATTTTTTCAAAATATTGATCTCTTATAATAGGTACTATTTCTAAACACAATAGTAACAGAAGGCAAAATTTTAATTTGATAAAAAAAACATGGTATATGTATAATCGAGTTTCAACATTTTTTTAGACTTGATAAAATATATTGATATGCTTTATGCTTTAGGTTAGGTAAGGTTAGGTTTAAACTAAACTTAGGTTTAAACTAAAAATATATATACCTAACGACATTAAAAAAATATCACTCGACACGTGTGTCGACTTCACGTTGTGGTTAATTAGTTTCTCCATTTTTCCAGGAATACTTAATTATGTAATCATAAATTGAATGTCCTTATATATACCTAACATTGAAATATCGAAAACAAAATAGTTGAAAAGGAAACCTAATAATACTCACCGTGTAGCTAAATCTCTATGAATAAAATTTAACGATTCGAAATATTTCATCGCTGAAGCTATTTGTGTTGCCATGTAAATAAGACACCCATAACTGAAAAAAAGAAATAAAAAAATATGTTAAACTCTCATAAATATAATTATGGAACATTATGAAAAAATTAGGAAAAAGTCCATCAAATCGCCTAGAATATTTTTAATAAAAAAATACCCTTTCGATATCTATATATAATTCATTTTTTTATCAAACACTACCAATAAGACCAAAATATAAACCACTCTATATATTTTATGCATAAAATCTCAGTTTCTCATTCACAATTTTTTTATAGTTCCGGTTATCCTGCTATGACCGGCACATAAGCAACTTCCTATTTTGTCTTGTATCCCCGTGTTCCCTAACACTCACAATAAAATTACCAAATAACGAACGATCATGAAGAAGCTGTCTGAAAAGGTTAAGCTAGCAGACAAGAAATTCATGATGGATAAGAAGAATAAAAAAAAAATCATAGTTCAGTAAAATATAAGCAAGAATCAAACTAAGAAATGTACTAACCTTAAAGTATTTGCAGCAGGCGCTAACGGAGAAGCCGTTTCGGCGACGTGCTCTTGCAAAAATTGAAACAAATCACCTCTGTCTGTGTATTCTAAAATGGCACACACTGGTTCATCCTCAAGACAAGCACCAAGAAGCTGCACAATGTTCTTGTCTCTTAAAGTAGCCATCATCCTAACTTCCATAATAAAATCCTTCTTCAGTGCATCGGCCGCATCGACTTTTAGCGTCTTGACCGCAACATAACTACATTCTCTATCCCTAATATGTTCAGGATACTGTTTAACCCTACAGAAATGAACTTCTCCGTATTCCCCATCTCCTAATTTCTCGATTAAATCTAACTCTTCGCGTGGAAACTCGCATACTTCGATGTCTTCATATTTAGGATCTCTTGTGGGTGTCAGTGACCTATCTGGACTTAGAGGTATTCTGTAAGGTGATGAAGGTGTACTGCTCGATGATGGCAGAGGTGGTATAAGTAAAGGTGGCGGGGGAATTTCTGGTGGATTTTCTTGTACTTGTGGATAGTATTTTTGTGGAGGAGGTGGGACAGGTGGGGGTTTGGGGAAAAAGTCCGAATGTATAGATGATAGCATCCGAATTGGTGTTTGTGGCACGGAGAACAGAGAACCATTGGAAAGTGGGTTTTTATCCGTTGAAGGGATTGCATACTCTTGGTTCATTATATCTGGAACATCTGTAAAAATATAAAACTAATTATGAATATATATTTTTTCATTCAGTGCCTATATAATTATATAATAAATAATACAGCATACGAATAATTAATAGAAATATATAAAAATTGATCACAGGCGTACAGTACAGACAGACGTATCCCAATTGACTAATGACAACTGAGAATTCGTATAAAATTATTGTTATTAGTACAGTAAGAGAAGAAGTAATAAATGAGAATAAGAAATTATGTTTGCACTCTACAGTAAAGAACAAATGTTACTAATTGCTAATATTCGCATAAAACATATAATTTAAAATTAGCTATTAATTCAATTTAATTAATTTAATGAAAATGATAACTTCAGTTAAATACTGTGTTTTTTAAGTTTCAAAGTATCTAGGTAGATACATATAAAAATAAATTAATAACATTTTGAAAATCTGTTTATTAAAAATTACAAGGTAGATACATCAGATATATTTATTTTCCCAACAATTAAAAATATTCATGGATTTACGAAATAATTTCTTCATAATTAATAGATATTAATTTATCAATTAAAAAATAATATTAGTTACTAGGAGAAATCTTTGAAATTGTGTTTTTACCCGACTGCTCAATGCAAAAGGATAATTAAATATATATAATTTTAATTTTTTTTATTTTAAAATTGCTCTTGGCCATAGATAGGTATATTTCTTTTTACAACTTTTATATATAATTATTAAAGATACTTATAAATTTCAAATTAATAAAATGTTAATATTTCAAACATGTACAAAAACCAGTATACAATATTTCATCAAAATATAATAAGTACGTAAAGATTAACGAAGCACGTTTAAAAAAAATATCCGTCGATCTTTTTTCTCTCAATATGTCTCGAGAAAGTTCTTCATACGAGCGCTTACACCTCACATCAATTCCAAAACGATGAACCAGAATCGGACCTACGAGTTTTATGAAAATATTTTTGAACGTTGCGCAAATTATAGTATAGTTACATTTTAAAAATATTATAAAGGTGCTACGTAAAATTGTTATTCTGGGTTATCCATAGAAAAATATTAAATTATAAATTTTACCCGATGAATTAAGTAAAATTAATTGATAATGATAATACAGAAACATATATTAAATTGTACATAGTCAATTTAGTGGTACATATACTTTTTGTGTGTACATATGTTACATTAGTTTGAACCCAAGATGCATATAAATCTCTATAGTTGCCTTTGTTGACTTAAGCAAAGCTTTCGACTGCATTGATAGAGACATTTTAATTAAAAAAATTGAAAACTATGGTATTAGAGGGGTCGCTTCTGCACTGATCGACTCTTACTTAAAAAATCGCTACCAATGTGTAAAAATAAGGAGTCTAAATAAAAATTCTATCAATAATACACTTTCAGACTATAAAATTAATATGACTGGTGTTCCTCAAGGATCAGTCCTTGGCCCAACTTTATTCACTCTATATATAAACGATCTTGCATCCTTTATAGACGAACAAGTAATATTATTCGCAGACGACACATCTATTTTCTATCGCGGCCCAAATGAAACTTTATTGCATACTAACATAAAAAATTCTTTTGAAAAATTACATTTCTGGACTGAAAACAATAACCTAAAACTGAACTTCAATAAAACAAAATTAATATCATTTAAAAATTTACAAAATAAATCAATACAGTTAGATAATTCTACCTCAATAAATATATCTAGTGAAATAAAATTTTTAGGAGTAATAATAGATGAAAAGTTAACATGGAAAGGTCACATAAATTACATAACAACAAAAATTTCCAAATCAGTATATGCTCTCAGAGTCTTAAGCAACACAGTCGATATAAATATTTCACTGCAGGTCTATTACGCTTATATTCAATCAATTATACATTATGGGATACTATTTTGGGGTCAATCTTATGACACTATACATATATTAAAAATGCAAAAAAATGTCTGCGTATTATGGCTGGTCCTAGGGAGCATTGTCGTCCCTTGTTTCAAAACTTCAAATTATTAACTGTAATAGATCTTTATATATTGGAAAGTGTGCTATTTATTAAACAAAATCCAGATTTATTCAATGATAACAAACATAACTACGACACTAGACATAAACATAATATAAAAACTGTTCAAACCCGCAAAGCCATAGTATATAAAAATGTCATAAATAATACTATTAAAATATTTAATAAGATACCGAAACGTATATAACAGATCTTCCAGCCTCTAAAATAAAAGTTGTGTTAAGAGAATATCTGATAGAAAAGTGTCACTACAGCTTGCATGAGTTTTTCGACAATGCATAGATCATTAACACTTAATATATATTACCTTTAATTAAACTGTAAAATATTTCTTCTGACTTATTCAATGTACTCTGTACCGACTGAATAAATACACATATTATTATTATTATTATTATTATCAAGATCACCGCTCCTAAAACTTGTATATTATGTTACCTATTTCATCAGATCAATAGTAAAATACTAATATCGTTTTCATACATCCACAAAAAAAATCAAGATTTAAAAATACAAAAATTATAAAGTAAATACTCTAACTCGAGTACATGGGCCAATATTGTCCTACAACCTCCCCTGTTAAGAATCAATATATCTTGAAACCAATTTCGGAACAATCGCTTTATCAACCGGAGGAAATAATTACCTATTGACTTCACCGATTCGCTAAAAACAAACAAAAGACAGCAGCAAACAACAAGCGGTGGACGATCGAAGCCTTCATCAGCTGGATAATAAAACATAGAACAAAAACTGGCGCGCACACACACTCACACATACACACACGTACACAAAACACAACAGGTTTGCCTGTGGTGAAGATATCACGGAAAATCTCCGATAGAAACGAGAATCAAACCGTCTTTTTATGTGAGAAAAAAGAAAATGTGCTTTCAATGAATACAGTTTGGCTGGAATACTCGTATACAGTCGAGTCTGTAATATGAAATAGATAATGTGGATTCACGTGTTTTCATTTAATTGAAAAAAAAATCAGATGATAATTCTATGTTCTTTTATATACAATCAGATAATGAGACACGAAACGAAGTATAAATGTTGTTATATGCAGAAGTACATATTGGTATTAACTACTATTAACATTTTTTTATTGTTTTGCTAACATTAACACATTCGATGACATACTCGAAAATATGTTTATTTGTTGTTTGTGTTTGACATACATTTTTATCAGTTTTGTTTATGACATTTCCGTTATCAGGTCATTTTTGTTTTAGTTATTACATACAATCATAGTGTGAAATACTTATTAAATTAATTTTAATTGGTTATGACGGTGAGGAAGAAAGATTACGTATTTACATGAATCAGACTTATTATATTGACTGGATTATAATTGTCTTGATAATTTTGAGAGTCTTGGTTTAAAAAAATTGTCAATAAACATTTACTATCTAATGTTAACTTATCTTCAATTCATTTTCAATATGATTCGGTATCTACAAACAGGGCATACCGACAAACTTTCAAAAGTTGTCGAGGGCATTAAAACAATCGCTTTTTTTACTAATAAACCCATGTCCACAAACGAGTCGTTTTAGCAGTAGAGCAAAAGAAAGGACCATGCACAAAAGCAATGAATTTTACCTTTTGTTTTTTTTTGGAAATCATAGTTAAAAATGTACTGATCCAAGGTTGTGAAGGGCGCAACATACGAAAATTTATAATTTCTCCTTCAGGGGGCATCGAAACATTTTATGTTTAATACTCCTGTATATCAAAAATGAAGCACGAACGGACCTATGTTTATATTATCATATATATGTTTAAAATATCATGCACAGACTAACCATCTTCAATATTGACATTCAATTATGAAACAATTGAAATAAATAATTGAATAATATATTGTAGTGAAGAATTGTGTAGAATAAAAAGATCTAAAATAATTCAAGTATGTATATTTTTCAAAAATAACTCCGTAGTCCACGTGAGCGAAGCCGCGGGCACTGCTAGTATGCACTTATATATAAAAAAATATTTGTTTAATTCTTACATAAGAATAAATGGAAAAACTATTTAAAAAAATACTACTTGGCCACTGGCCACGTTCACCAATAAGACCGGGACGAGACCGGTTTAATTTCTTACGAGACGAGATGGCTTCAATTTTTTACATTGTGCATACGAGTAGGTACATAACGTTTCATTAAATTGATTTATTTAAACACCAAATAACAATGATTGTTTAGCGAGTACCTTACATGTGTATGCATACTATTGTATACAGTACATGTGCACTCGTTGTGTTTTGTCTGATTGTAATGGATTGTTACTAGCGATTGTCTTATGACTGTAGCAGTTCTTTATTGGATTGTTGTAGCGGTTCTTTGATGTAAATGTAAAACATCAAGCTGTCTGTGTTACCGTATTGTGCTGGTATTCAAACTCGACGCTTTCAAATTGGAGTATTCTATTTGCTCTGTACAAAACGTTCTAGTTTTGTTGTGGAAAAATAAAACATTAACAACTTTCTTGTTTTATTAGGATTACAATTATTAACAAAGTGTACTTTTTCGAATTGTGTGTAGTTATATATTTCAAAAACTGAAAAACATACTTATGTTGATATTTATAAATAAATATAACTTATAAAAAATATGTACCAATGGGGTCAGCTACTTTTTTTTACAACATTCATAGTGTTATAAAATATATGGTGTATTGCAAGTTGATTAAGTCAGAAAATGTAACATTGTGTGAATTAATTACTTAACCGATTAAAATTATGTTTTTAGTTTTATTAGATTTTAGTTGATGTTTTCCGAGTAAAACATTCTTGAAAATCCAAAATATCTAAAACTAATAACGCCATTTTATTTACGCCAAGTTTAACTAAAGCCTAGCTCACATGACGCCGGCTCTGCCGCTGGATCGCTTGCAGGGCGCTGTGATGGCAACTACAACGGTTGTTGTGATGGAAAATGACGTCACTGCTGGCTTCGTTGCGTGAATACTTGCTATAATTTTGTGATGGTCCTATTTTAGTGTCCTATTTTTCGTGCTTTTTCCCCTGGTAGATTTTAATGTTAACCAATAATAACGTTACATTTTGTCACGTGGGCTTGTGATTGCATGACTGCCGGTAGTCGGCTTAATGAAGATGGGTGTTTATTTGAACAAGAAACAATATATAACCACGAACGACTCCACAACTATGACTTCTGTTTCTTCGTCTTAATTATTCAATTAATAAAAACAAGTTCATTACTAATCGTCTACAACGAATTACTTCTACTGCAACCGCGTCAATTTTTCCAAACTGTCACTTAGCACGCAGCCAGCAATGCATCGTGTGCAGCAAATATCGCAGAGAAGCCATCACAATGCTCAGCGCAACAGCTCGCTTGGAACCCAGCTGCAAAATCAAGCAGGCAATCCAACAACGGAACCAGCGTCGTGTGAGCTAGACTGTCATATTATCAACAGAACCAAGCATAATACATTTAATTAAAGAGATTTTAAAGTTTTTACAACGTATATTATGTATGTACATTTTTCATTGAGAACCTAAATATTAATTTAAATCACGTTGATAATATACTAAATCAGCTTCAAAGAAGCATTTAACGCTAAAGGAGCATTAAATTGGTTAATAATACCGGGCATTAGTTTAATAAATATTTAGGTGGTAAGTTTTCAAATAAACACCCGGTATATGCATATACATATGTAGCTATTTGAATGTACTTTCCAAAATATATCAAAGTATATTACTTGTAATTTTTAAATTGTATCCGAAGGTTATACTAAATTTCATATAAACGAGACTTCCAATCTTAAAGCTTTAAATTATATTAGACGAAATTTAATTTTACATATCGATGATTCTATATGGGTTGTAATATTCATAATTTTTTGTGAGATAAGTAAACGAAGTGTATACAAAAACTGAATATTTCATTTTCCAACGATTGGTTGCATATTTCAGAATATTAGTTTTTTATGTTCTGTGAAAATACATATATAGTCTGGAGTCTGGAGTATACATACACACCCAGTTTTAGTAATTATTTTATGTGTAATAAACCTATATAATGTGTTCCATTTATGAGTTTCAAGTTATCTTGTTTAATTTATGTACGTAATAAATTAATGTGATATTTACACGTAATATTTCCTTGAATTTTTTCTTGATTTCTGAAAGAGAGAGGTGAATATATCTAATATTTCATCACACATAGCAATGGACATGTTAATTATCAAAATTCTGCATTTTTACTAAATAAATGACAGTTTACTGATTCTTAGTTGAATTCTTATAACTTTTGTAGTCATATCAGTGACTTTTCATTCATGTTGATTATGATATGAGATTAATAAGGGATTGGATTTCTATTTACTGGAGATTGATTATTACTTCAATATGAAATATAAAAATCTATAGACATTATAAGACAACAATACCGTTTGGTATTGCTACAAAAAAAGTTCGTGATTGTAAGTTAGACTAAACAAAACTCTAGGAAATGTCACTGTATATACCTTATATGCGATGTATTGAAAACATACGTGATAAAATTTGACGAGAACGGGATAACGCATACGTGATGTTTTGCGAAGTTTCAGGATCGTCCTCACATGTGACCATTCGTCCGTCTGTCATTCAAAATGATGTCCTTTTACACCAAAAGGATTCGAGTTTATAAATATGTTAGAGATATGTGTTATTGTGTCGGTTGTAAACGTCAAAAAATTTATCCTTTTTGAAAATGCCCGCTTTATTTGAATGACAGTAAATAAATTGAAATGTGTATTAAATAATTTTGAATAACGTATAATATTTTCATATTTAGGCATTATTATTAGTTATTTAATAACTTGTAATGTGATCCCATTAGCCAATGTTTTTGCTTTGGATCAAAAGTTAATAATCCCAAAATTTCAGACTCATAGATCTAACCTGTGGACGGGGTAAACCGAAAATTACTTTTTTAATTACGCGTGAATATCTCGTTAAAAATTTTTTTTTTTCATTTCTCAGGGAAATATTTTGTAGAGAATTAAGTGCTCAATTCATAAATCCAATACATTTTAAGAAATGTTTGTTTAAAAATTATCATAAAAATTGAATTTTACTTTTTATGATAATATTTAAACGAATATATCTTTAAAAATATTCGATTTATGAATTGAACACCTGGGATCTTTTTTGTAAGAAATTTAATTCTCTATGATATGCTGCTGTAAGAAATTAAAATAAATAAATTTTTCAACGAGATATTCACGCATAAGTAGAAAAGTAATTTTTCCCATGTTAATCAAAAGACTCGGTTTGCGCCGTTCACAGGTTTGATCTATGAGTCTGAAATTTTGGGACAATTAACTTTTGATCCAAAGCTAAAACATAGGTCAGTGGGACCGAAAAAAAAAATAAAAAATAAACACTCTAATAATTATACGAAGGAGGTGTCAAAAAAAGAGATGCTCCAGTTGACAAAAACATATCAAAAAGACAATACTTTCGACATATGGCTAATTTTTTAAATTTTACTCACGGAGGACATTATCTTGTTTTCTAGATGACTTTTGGTATCAGTAATTGTAAAAAATAGTTTATTAATAAGTTTTATATTCAAATTATATAATTTATAAATTAATGAACCTATCAATTGGTTATGTATTCTAACGCATTGCAAAGAACTAAACAAAAACTATATAAAAACTCCAAACTAACAAAACTCCCACAGTAGGTAAAACGCGTTTTTTTCCAACACTATCAACGACATACGTACATAAATAATGCTGTCTTTGTTTATTTATTGCATCTTGGGAGTAATGATTTCCCATCGGAAATAGTACTACAAACATATCTCCCCAATGTGGGACGTCACATTCACACACACAGACGCGCGTTTTATCGAAGCATGCTCTGATCCGATAAGACTTTCACAGTTTGTGTCTGCGGAGGTGCGAATAACTGGAAATTGCTGTTCTTGTTTTCCGGGAATCATTAAATATTCTCTGTATCCTTTGTCTCAGGTTATGTTACTGTTTCGTGCCGGCAAAATGTCAACAACTTCAATTAGCGAATATCAAATCGGTTTATCTAATTATGGTAGTTTAATCAAAATATGTATATAAACATGATTAGTACATTTAGCATGTTCATCAAATTATATTCTTAGTTTATTAGCACACCCAAAGCATGCTTTGCAGTATGGTATTACTCCATTATTTTTTTCGTATGAAATTTGATAAAATTAGCATTATATATTAAATTTCTTCAGTAAACCCCTTACATGTTTACATTTTCTAAATTAGAACATTACAGTCTCCATATTCACTTAATTTAATAAACATTGGTTTTAATTTTCTGTCATAAAAATATAAACAAAGTTCAATTTGTCGTTCTAGACTCATTTTTACACCACGGCAACAGCTTGCAATACATAATAAATTAACATCAAACCTTTTGAATTCGCTTCATCTATTTGCTAATAATCTATGGGTAGCGTAAAGATTAGAAGGGGGAAGGGACAGAAACTATTTCAAATTTCAAATTTATGAATCAATATAATAAATCATAAAAATAGAGGTAAAAAAACATTAAGAACATGTGATCAAGTAGCGAGATGAAAGAGAAAATTATAAATTATAGTTAATATATACGAGTATAATAATAATTAATAATTAACATAAAAATGTTATCCGTTTTTGAATAGCCTGTGTAGACCTCTCTATAATTAAGTTTAAAAACATTTAAAGAAAACAATAAAACTGACTTCAAAAAACCCCTAAAAACACTAAAAAGTATATAATAACAATTAAATTTAATAGTTTTTGAAGTCGGTTTTATTTTTTTTCTTAAAAAGTTTTTTATTTTACCCTTTTGAGTGGCGTATCTTTGAAGTCCATTGTCAGATTCTGATAAAATTTATACAGGACTACCACGGGAGTATACTCTTTCAAAAACAAAAAAAAAACATCCAAATCGGTACATTTTAATCGAAGTTATGCCGAACATACATAAATAATATATATTGTTGAATTGAGAACCTCCTCCTTAGCTTAAAAAAGGAATTCCTAGCTAAAATAGAGAATCATAAAAAAACTTCCACCTTTTTTGACGAATATGAAGAAAAGAAAAGAGCACGAGTATCGTCAAAATGTTTTGTTGACCTCCTCGCCGTTTCGTTCATAAATAATGTCGTATTTTCTGATATATTGCAAGTCGGTTGTTTATTGATTATAAACGAGCGTGCGTGTGTAGCGTATGTTAAAACACAGAACATTCTCAACAGTTCGAAAACAATTTGTTATAAAGTTCAAAAATAGAAATCTGTTTGCCAATACTTCCAGAGCAGGTGCACCGAAATATGTTGTACATCTCTCACCGTAACGAATAACTTTGCAAGGAGGCGCTGTGCGTTTAAAGTATACGCGCGCAGTAATTTCATTAGTGAAAACTTTACAGAACTCTCTGAAACTGCGTGATAATACAGTGGTATCATTCTATTCATTTGCTGATGAAATAAGTATATAAGAAATAAAATTTTCAATATTTGATACAGACAATAACTTTTTTAATTTTTACCAGTCGTTTTGTTTATTTACCAAGGATCATCGAAAAAGGTTTTTAGATTAGATGTGAAGATAAATAACACAGTCACACACAAAAAAATCATGTACCAGAAACTAGACCAACTCATTTTTATAATTTCGGGGTCGCTGAAACCGAATCTGACCTCAGAATTGCTCCATCAGGTCACATTTTTTTTCTACCCTCAAAGAAGAGTGTGAAAATTCCTTAAATTCCAGAAAAGAGTTGGAAAATTGTCTAGATATTCACAATCAGTAGACAACTCACAACATATATAATATATATACATTGAAAACCTACGATAAAGCTGTTTACACGGGCGCAAAGAGGATAAATAATATTGTATTCAACCCCCTACCCTAAGGGGGTAGTTCTTAAAGGTTAAAGATTTCTGTAATCATACAATAGATAGCATGAAAAGTAAAAAAAAGTAACGAAGATACGGATTTTTCAAATATTCATCCCCCCAGAGGAGTGGTTTTCAATAAGGGGTTGGAGAGGTATATTCAGTAGACGGCTGACAATATATTCATGTGAGAAAAATATTTGTAATGCCTCAAGAAATAGAGAAATTCCTTTATGAAGTTTTAATTCAACCCCCTATAGTTTATAGGATTGAAAAAAAGTGGGGAATATTCTCAGGTACACTTGGGATAAAAGACTGACACTCATCAGATTTTTTGATTTTTAAGCCTTTTTTGGAATTAAAAGAATTTTGAGGTCAGAATCGATTTCAGCGACACCGAAAATATAAAAATAAGTTAGTTTAGTCTCTGGCACATTAATTTTTCTTTGTGTGGCTGTGTAATCGAATAGTTTTCTGTTCACAAGGACATTTTATAAACGAGTATTACACAAGAGTCCGTAGATCTAAACATTATTTTCTTTTATGAAACAAAAACCAATGAAGATTGATTAGATATGATTTTTTTTTTCATAAAAACGTCGAAGAAGTACATAGGTACATTAACACAAAAATATGTTTTAAAAGTTTTTGGCCAAAACCTAAAACAAATCCTTTTTAAGGACTGTTTTTTTCCAAAATTACATCATGCTCGTACACCATAGATTGATATTAATTTTAAGACGCAGCGTAAAGGAAAACGTATAATAAGACATTCTGTGCAATTATAATATAGTAAAGTATACCTACTTAATAAATTAAATTTATTTTTGTTTGCGAGGTTCAGGTCGTTGGTTAAAAGAAAAATCAGTTATATAAGATATAACATTCTATTTTTTTCTACGTTTCGTCTATTTAAGACTGATGCAGTCTTATGGAGTGTTCACACCGAAAAAACAAAACAGCAACATCGTGTCTTTTTGACAAAAGTGCAATAAAGCCTATGCATTTTTAAATACGACGTGTTTTCAAACACCGTGTTGCTGTTTTGTTTTTTTTGGTGTGAACACCGCATTAAACAGACAAAACGTATAAAAATAAAAGAATTTTATATATTATATAACTGATTTTTCTTTTAACCAATGACCTTAACTTTGCAAACAAAAATAAATTTTATTAAAATATCATTTTCATAAACTCTTAATAAATTAATTAATGTTTCATTTCATTAAAAAAAAAGTACAGAGGTATTCGACCGTACACCCGCATAAAACCCATATAATACTTTAGGAATCACTTTCTAATATAATATAATAATATAGCTAATGTGAAAAGTTACCTGTATATTCTGGACTATGAATATTTCCAATGTTTCGATTATTTTCATTGAACATATTCACATGAAAAGGTTCATGGTACATCGCCACAGGTGTCTTTTCTAACATAGAATCTTGATGAAGTTGGGACTGTCCTAAACCAATCTGTAAAAAAGAGAAATAGAAAAAATTAATACAGAAGTATAATGAAAAAATATATATCCTGACTTGCAGGATCAATTTAAAAAACTTATATAACGATGATGTTTTTTAAGCGAAAGTGAAGAAAAGAAAATGTACCACATCAAATAGCCACATTACAAGAAAGAAAATGGCTTGTGCATAGTAGGAATCTTCTCTACAACATTAACTGTATTATGCTACCTCATAATCGCAACAATAATACCTACATGGGTTCAGTTTATAGTATATATTCAATTTTATGATTATAAAAATCTACAAAAAATCGTATTCCGCGTTTTATAAGCCACGGTTCTATTGGCGCTTAAATATTTATGATTCGTTTGTGAAATGCATTCAATTTGAATTGTTTCTTTCTTTTTGATTCTATTATTTTATTTATTTATTTATGAAAGAAAGAAAACGGTTTCATATGATTTTTCAATGGAATCTGAGTTTTTAGTTGACGCCTTTGGCCAAAACATGGATAATTTTTAATTGAAAATAATATTAATAATAATCCTACAACTTATTATATTCTTTTCAAAAATGTTTTACCTATAGTGAGTTTTAAAATGTAGATTAAAAATAATTAAAAGCTACAGTACCGGGCCGAGTCTAATGTAAGAGTTTCCAGGATGACAAATATTTTTATAATCAGGTAAGTTGTTGCTATAGACCGTACTAGAATAAGTATATAAAACAACATATGTGGTTACCACATGACGTTTTTATGCATCATTATACAGAAACGATACATTTTAATGGTTAGTTATACCGAAAAAAAGTTAAAAGAACAGCATACCTATACTAGAGATTTAAATTTAAAGTTTCTGGGACCCTTAAAACGTATAATTCCATTAAAATCTCCAGTTTGATTTTTGTTTATGAATACTATATATTAAAAAAGTGAAAGTGGTGACTGAAAATAAAAACGTTAGAAAAGGATTCTAGCACAAAGAGTACGAGGTATGCAGATAACATTCGTTTGAATTTATTTGATATCTTTGTTTTCAAGATATCGTGGAGACCAGTTCAAGTAGGTATTGCATTTAAACATTTCGATAGAGTTTTCATAATGATAGAAATTACATTTCTCGACCGGGACGCGGTGATGAAACTGTGCTTTTGACTATAAACCTTTAAAACTCCCACGTTTTTACTATATATTAGGTAAACTATAAAAATCTTATATTAATTTAAATTATCTATTAAACGAGCAGCATACTGAAAATGCATCAATTATATTTTATTACCTAAGATAATAGTATAATAATATCACATTAACTCACTAAACAAATATACATATATCACAAAATATAATTTCCCTTATGCTGACAAAGTTCACAGAGCCATAACTTCCCATAAAAGACAACCATTTCAGTGTTAATGGTACAGATAAGTTAATCTTTAAGTAAACATTAAAAAATAACGAGGCCAATAGAAGCGCAAGGTACTAGTACATTAATGCTAGCATTAACCATCAAATCATTTGAATACCGCCAACTTAATGTGGCACATTTCACCCGAAAATCATGTCAGGCGGTGTATCTCCTAGCAGTGGCGGGTCGTGAGATACACAAGGGTTGAGTATAATTTATATTATAAATATGTTTTTTCGCAATGTATTTGCAGACCACAAGGAGGTTTAGACAGTGTTCGTGCTTAAATGTTTAAATTCATATAATAAATAATTTGCTCTGATTGCCAAGAATGCTTTGTTTACTATCTAAGGTCAGTTTTTACGAAATGTCTTCAGTTGAGGCTGCATAATATTGTATCAAATAAATATTAAAACAAAACCAATTATTTAATAAATTATTTTTAGAATATGTGTCGAAAAAAGAGAAAGAAAAAAATCAATATTATATTTAAAAAAAAAAACTCATAAAATTTATATTATTAAAATGGCAGTAATGAAGATGATGTCAGCTAGAAGCGGAGAAATGTCTAAAAGTACGCTATACCGACCACGGAAAATTAGCACGGAAGAATTAAACATTTTATCATTGAACGTCGGCCGTGAAAGCTCAAAAACAACAAAATGTTTATTGCTTATTAAAAAAAAATATTTTTTAGTCAAACTTGTTTTGTACGATTAATTGTGTTGTCAAATTTTATTGTCTTTTACATATTTTCCACAGAAAAACACTAAAAAATTGTGTGCTTATTCAAAATAAACTAAGAATTTTTATTACAGTAGAAACTCGATACATCAGATTAATTTGGGTGAAATTATATTATATAATAAAATAGGTTACATGGTTGTAATTAAAATTACGCTTGGAAAGTTTTTTTCATAGAAAAATTTTAATTTTATCAACGAAATTATCATTTTTTTTTTCATTTCAAATGAAAAAAATTTCAAAAACTTACTAGAGATTATTGTCCGTTTATATCCATAACATTGGGCCCCGTCATATCAAGGTTTTACCATACTACTTACTAATCAAATCTGGAATAAACTAAAAATAAAGCGAGTACCTAATTATAATATTTTAAATAATAATTTAATTATTTCTTATTTGACTAAAACCTTCGAAACCTTTCTTCTTGACAGCAGTCGTAGATTCCCCCATTCCCCATACAGCATCCACCACTGATGTCAGTCATCCTGTCTGTGTATCTGTTATCTTTCGCAAACAGCTCGCACTCTCTCCGCGGCTATCTGCGGGCTTTGTGTGCGCGCGCCAGCATTATGGTGTTTGCTTTTGTTGAATAAACGGTTTCATTCTGTATAATTAGCCATAGTGCGAGCTAAGCGCGTGTTTAATAATAAACGATAACGCGTCTCGTCGCCGTTTCAATCATTGAGTTACCGCTGCTTTGCTAGCAATGCATGTGGAACGATGCATTCGTCTGAAGACGTGCTAACAATAAGCTTTAAACCTGTTTAGATTTGTGAATGCGGAATGATGCATTTTAAAACGGATGAGTTTGAAAGATATATTTAAAAATATAAATAATAATTAATTATGTTCGCTTTCCTTTAGGGGAGAAAGTAATAATCATTTTTATTGTATTGAAATCGAAATTTGAATTGTATTTCTAGATCTCAAATTAATCTCATTTTGTTGTCCGTTCGTCCGGCACAGTAATATATCTCGTAAACTGTGTGTAGGCTAGAAATTAATAATTTTATCTAAAAACATATCTGTCGAAAACATACATTACTGTTTTTTACAACAAACTAATTTTTTCAGACTCTTTTCTACTCTTTTTCTACGGTAACTCAAATTACATTTGTACTCTCGATTACAACAAACTATTTGTGTATACTATTAATGATTAATTAAATGAATCCTCCTCATGGATAATTTCATTCTACAATAAACAAAGAACGTGTGTATCATTTTACTTTGAGCTACATATATTTTACTTTGTGTTTATAATAATATAAAAATTAGTAACTCATGTTACATTTTGCGATAAAGCTTTTTGGGTTACTATGAATTCATATAAAAGTCTGTTCTGTTTAAGGTAAAAAATATATTAAAAATCAAATAAGTTTTTATTAATGTTTTAACGGTTTACTCGATAACAATTCCATGCTTTACTGATACTAAACAATATTTTGGAGACCTAAATATCGGTCACTCATGTTACATTGCATTATTTGAGTTTTTTTTTCTACAATAAAAGTAAAAATAGATTAGACAACTTAAAGCTAATGTCCTTCTTTTAACATCATCGTCTGAGTTTTCAGAATTATAATAATAAAAAAATCATAATAACTTAATAATTATTTTATTATCAGTGCTAACTTGTTCAATAGACACCGTCACACAATTATTTATACAAAAGTACAGAAAAAACTTTAAATTAAATAATATATACTTAATAATTTTAATTAATAATTGAATAACTTCAAATTGCAGTCAAGTAAAACAAAATATGGTCGTTTTTGTTATAAAAATGATTCTGCCAGTAAAGAAAAATCATTTGAACAATAAATCTTAATGATAACTCAATTTTTACCCTGAGCCTGCTATTGTCGCATTTCAGTGGAATAACCTTTTTGTATTTATTTATTTTAAATTATTAGTATAGAAAAAGCTAAATGCTAAAATATAAAAACAATCTTCGATAATTTCCTGTAAACGTTTACTAGTGGATGGTAAGAAATCGTATACCTTGATTCAATACAATATTGATAATGTTTCGAGTAACTTTGAAAGGAACACGGCAGAGAGTAAAGCAACTGCAATGATCCTCAATAGCACGACATTAGCAACTCAATCAGCAAACTCAACAACAATAAATAATTCACACTCGTAACATAACAATTCCATTTCCGAAACAATACAATTAACGGTGTGTGTATGTTTATAATAAATAACGGGCGATCAAAGCGTTCCTTGAGCAAAAAGGATTGATGGGCAATGCACGTCTGTTTTCCGGGGAAAATCGATTATCCCCGGCGTGGAACTGTTGCACCACAATAATTCTTTATTATTGCCTCGGCAATAAATTTGCCGTTTTCGCGAACCCTTTTT
Source organism: Sialis fuliginosa (assembly GCA_961205875.1). Taxonomy (NCBI): domain Eukaryota; kingdom Metazoa; phylum Arthropoda; class Insecta; order Megaloptera; family Sialidae; genus Sialis; species Sialis fuliginosa. The sequence continues at coordinate 19,003,801 of OY540812.1, forward strand.
TCCTCGTTATACGGCTGCGAATGCCATATGTTCAATGGCGCAGTTCATTATTCCAAATTGAAATTGGCAGCGTAAAACACTAATGGAACGAGTTACTGGCCTCCGTGCATTTACGAATGCTCTATGTATGTGTGTTTGTGTACGTATATACATATTGTGATTCCACCTAGCACGCACTTTTTAAAATACCGCACGGTTTAGAGCAAAGCAGAAAACCACAGATTTTAAGTGCTTTGATTCATGGTTTGGTTAAAAATGTATTTATTCAAATTATATTTTTTTATAATTATAAAATAATTATTTCGCTACTGCTCGTGGCGTTTTCATTTTCTAAAAAGCAGTTTTTGGGTAATTTATTTGCTAATTTTTATAGCTGAGATTTTTTCAATTGAAAGAAAATATAACAAATTAAGTTCCTACATAAATTCGCCTAGTTAATTTTTAACACTTTTTGTCCCGGATCGTTCCTGGGACATATCTTAATCCCACCAGTCATTCACATCTGGTGCAAGTTGTGACATCAATAACATAAATTGTAGTAGTATAGATGATTTTATTTGATTGTAAGCAGCGAAACTTTTTAAAAAATATATAGCTTTTAAATATTAATGCAATATTGATTACATGTCGTAATTTGTAATTTTAAACAACCATATAGTTATCTACCAATAAAAAAGATAGGTATTGATAAAATTCTAACTGTATTACCAAAACGGATATTTTCGTGAATTTTGCGACCAAAGTGTTAATATCAAAGATTATTTTAATTTTTCATATAAAAATATTTTTCAATGTAAGTAGGTACATTTATAGAGGTAGTGAGAATTTTAATTCAAATTCTTGACAAATATAGATTTATGTAAATAAAAAATAGTTTGTATTTCAATTTATTGAATTCAAAAATATATACATAATCAATATTTTTCCACAAAAAAAACACTGGTATTATTGTGCAGCCCTTCACGCAAGGTGTACTATGTTACGGGATGCGAACCCGCAACTATTCGGATCAATGGCTCGGATAAGCTACGCGAATAAATCACACATCTGGTCTCGAGCACGTACGTACTCGGCTTTTCTTCGTTTTACTTTCAATTCAATAACGTGAAGAATTTCAGGAAATGCAGTTATCGACCGTCATTGCTCTGCTGCAGTACAGGCCCCGATATGTTACACAAATAAAATGATTGCAAGTTTTGTTCCAAGAATTGCAATTGTTGTACAGTTAATTGGTAACATGTTATGACGTTAACAAATGATACACTGTGCAGTTGTTTTCAAACTATTATAAACTAAAATAACCCCCAGCTACGTCCTCGGAGATTAGACCTGCAGAGATTGTCCTTTACAAAGGACAGTTAATAACGTGTATATTCTGTAGAATATACGATTATTAAATTTGCCTAGATTATTTAAAATCACTTCGTTGCGGTGGAGATTGTGTCCTCGTTTTAAACTAAAATATCAACTAGTTTCTCCGAACCTTACCAATGGCAATTAATATGACGTATATTTACGTTTATATTTGTGTTATCTAGCATCCCATTTCTTATAAAAAGTGTACCGCATTATAAAAACTGCTGCTAACTTGATTTATCAAGCACATACCTAATTAAAATATTATGTTCTAATTAACTGTGAACTTCTACGGAACACGTCTTTCTACATAATACTGATCCGTTATTTGAATGAAAACAAAAAATAGATCTGCGTAAACACAGAAAGTTTGGGAAACATTGATAAAGATTTTACGCTATAGTTATATTTTTTATAATTTATAGTGGTTTATCAGGATTGTGACCCTTAGGTATTTTAATTTGTCGGGATTTTGGCTGTTAGAAATTGATCGGCACCTTTACATTTTAAATTTATAAATATGCATTTGAAATTCAAACAGAAATATATGTTGCTATTTTGTGGACTCACAAGTTTCAAACATGTATTGTTTTGTTTCTAATTATAGTCTATACTAACCATAAATTTGGCTAATATATTTGAGATCACTCATGTGAATAGTTATGTATAACTGAAACTGAACAAATGGTTGTAAACCACACATACAAATGTTATAGTTAGCAAACATAATATAAATAATATTATACATAGTAGACAAAACATTTTATAATATTATTGTGAAACCATCCATTTTATCCCTTGGTTATTATGTCGTATTGGCTTCTGAGTGACTCATATTTATTTTCATATGTTAGAGCGTGATTTTCAAATGACGTGGCTTTGAATTTTTAAATTTAATGCTTTTTAATGGAAAAAAAATCTAATTAAGTACACACACTATGTTTAAGAGAATAAGGAAAAACTTGTGACAACTATATTATCTTGATCACGTGCCCTAAAATAGAGTATCATTTGAAAGATCTTGGCTTGAAGTTTATTGTTCGGAATTCAGAAGTTATATATTTTTTTTATTAATGTACGAGCTCTTGCTGTCACGTAGTTGCTAGACTTGCTAGTTTAGATTATTGATATTGAATGGGTAGAAAACATTAATAAAAATATTTACAGTAAAATTTTGAGAACTACTTATATATATGTTTATTATTTTTATGGAAAGGGTCCAGTCAACTTCAAATTACAAAGAAAGTATTAAGAACATTCCAGTCGTTAATAAAAAAAATGATCAAAACATGAATATGGCATTGCAATCACTGACACTATAATAATACCGATCAAATTTCAAGAAGAATAGTGCAATTCAATGTTCAATTGAAATCCAGCACGCGGAAGTAAATTGCATTTGTGTTAATATAGGTCACTGATGAATGTCCACATAGATTTTCATCTATCAATTATAAATTACACTCATTGTCTATCAAATTGATAAAGCTTTCATTAGTTTAATTTTGTAAGTATAATTTAATTGATTAATTTTTGAATTGGATGAGTGTAACGATGTTTAACCGTTCGAGATTTCCCGTAAAATACACAGTTTCTATTTTAACAGTTAAAAGGTTAAGTTTATGTACTTCATTAGTAATAATGAGGTTTTTTTAAGAGAAAGGTAAATTCTATTACTCATTAATGTTTAGTGGCCTGCGCCGAATACTTCGCTCTCTGAAAGAACAAAAATCATTCAGCTAAATGGGATTTTTTCGTGTGATTTCACAAACCTTGGGATTTTATTTTTTCAAATAAACTTTTTCTTTTATCGTATTAAAATATAATAAGTATTGTCGAATTATGAGTTTTATATTATGCTTTGTATTTTTTAAATGAGATAAATAAGAAAAATCAAACTGTACAAAATGTCAAAGATTAAACAAAAAAAGTAAGTGATTTATTTGTATATCTATAAATTATTTCAAAACATAGGTATCTTATAAAAACTCAAAAGTAGTCATTTGTTTCTTTTTTTCATGACTACAAACTTTTTTTCAATAATAAGTAGTACCTAAGTATATTGAGAATATTAAAATTTATATTCATTGGAAATACGTTTTTATTTCCTCGCAATATCAAAGATACCAGAAGTTTGTGATTGTTTTAAAATGAGACAAAAAATTGTTCCCCGATTTCAAAATTTTAAATTGATCTTTCAGTTCCAGGTCAAGACAAACACTTTTCGTTGCATGTCTGTCTGTCTTTGTGTGTGTGTGTGTGTGTGTGTGTGTGTGTGTGTGTGTGTGTGTGTGTGTGTGTGTGTGTGTGTATGTGTGTGTGTGTGTCCCTGAATCCTTGTCACACGTATAACTCATTAATCACTGAACCTATATTAATGAAACTTGGTAGGATGGTTGGGCCTGACTTGAGGACGGTCCCATTTCAAAATCATCAAAATCGTGTGTAAGGGGTGACATCTAAAAATATTTATTTTTTCATGATATCTTAAAAACGACACATGTTACGTGAAAATTACAAAATTTACCGGCTTGTACTGTAGGCGCCCGGCGTAGGCGTGACGCGGATGCTTAAAAATCTTTGCTTTTAGTGCCCAACGCTTGACTGACCATATACGCAATTAAACATAAAGCATCAGCTACACGTACTGGACTTGACAATTTATTTCTGAAGAAGACAACAAAATATTTGTCGAATTGTCAAGTGCAACAAAAATACGATTCGGGAAATAGATTGAACAACCGCGAAAATCTACGTTAAAAATTGTAAATGTGTAGAGTTCGTTACTGTTAATATTTCATCACTATGCCCATTTTATTAGCAAGTTCTTTATGATTAATAATTATAAATTAATATGTTTATAGTACTATAAAGAGAACGACTTTCATTCCAATTATATCAAAAATACTCTGTATTTACATTTAATAAAAGCTATAACTCTTCAGTCTTGACAAAAAAATACAAAATAATTTTCACTCATTAAAGGTTGTCGACTCCTGGTATAAAAAATTGTTTGATTTTGAAACTAGTAATAAGTTTCAGTAAATGCTGATTAACCATGCAAGGAACATTTTTAATATTTACAAATTACAGTATATTTGGTACACATTGCACACTGTTCTTATTCACCCACCTTCATATTAAACGTAACACGTTTGTCCGGGAAACCCGCCGCGCAATTTGCTGGTAGTCCGGCATGTCCGAGCGTTCCGGTTGAGTTGCCTGCGACACCACCGATCGTCCTAAACAGGCGTCCCCTGAACACCATCAGTACAATAGCGCCGACAAGCAAGACTATCACTATCGTCAGAACGGTTATGATCAGTCCGATGTACGTGCGTTTCGAATCGTCGCTATTGACGCCAACATTGATGTTTGAATGGCTTGGGTTTGAGTCTCCAACTGCAAATAAATAAGTATATTGCAGATTAAAATTTCCTTAATATCTTATAAAATCTATAATAGATACTACAGAAAAACATAGAAAATTGACCCACACTCTTAATAGTCCAGTCGTCAGACAACTTCGTATAGGGGTGGCACTAGAAAAAAATTACGGAGTACATTTTTTTCAAGAAATTGGTAGATTTTGATGTATAGAACATGGTGATAACTTTTTTATCCTTCGAAGGGGGGTGCATAACTTTCTAGGGGCTTACAAAACTGTCGAATTGGGTGCAAATTATTATCTAGGGCAGTCTTTTCTCTATTAGAACTTAACATTTCATTTTGAAATTTTATTAAAGACATATTAAACACAGCGGTCGAACGGAACTCTACATTTTAGGCGTTGTTTCCGAACTCGACGTCGCTAAATGATTTTTTTGCAGACTCTATTTCAATAACTATTGATGGTACATAATTTTTAAAAACACTATTTTGTTTGAAATTTCAGTTTTAAGATTAATAAAATCGATTTTATCCTAAAACTAATAACCCCAGTGTTATTCTCAAATAACTTAATTTTTTTCTATCTCAAATCTTCTGATGACTAAACTATAATCTGAATGAGTAAAAAAATCACAGTTTAGAGAAATCTGTGATTTTAATTAAATTTATTGATAGACTAATCAGTGTAATGACCCCCTGACCTCTCTATCAAAACGTGTACTATAATACTTATAAAAAATATGTGCACATATATTACATTCATACATTAGTTTTTGCATACATAATATTAAAAGATATTAATTACCTAAACCAGTTTACTTAGTAAAGAATAAACAGATTCATTTCTGCTAGTATGCACTAACCATAATATAGTTAATTATTTATTATCTAAATTTAACAGAGTTAATTGAAAAGTCCAAACCGCGGACCCTGGTGCATTTCATATGTATGTAATTAGAAAATAAATATTTGAGTTATACACATGTTGGGACTTACAGTATTTATTATTCATTCGTGTTTTCGACGTAACAAAATACAAATATGTATGCGAAATATAACGTAGGTATATGAAACGATATCGGAATTGTTCTGTGTACAATAATCTTTTTATTTAATAAGTTGTTTAAAATTTAGTACGTATGATATTATTATTATTATTATTAAAGGAAAAAAATTAAAAAGGATAGACTATAATTTGAAATAAAAAATGGTAAGAGGTAAAAAAAAAATAGTGATTGGCTAGTACTGAAAAATATGATAAAATATAAGAAATTATATAGATACTTAGGTTCCTACCTACAGTCGACGTTCTATACTGTGAATTCGGTTGGGCACGGTGCTTTCCATAGTGTGAATCCCCACTTCTGAAAGCCCCTATATATTTGTACAGTTATTATTTATAATAGAACCGATTGCGCCAGTGCAATTCACAATATGGACATTTACAGTAAGGAACGTGTACTTTAGATATTCGATAAAATGAATTTATTTTGAAAACTGAGTAGACTCTACAACGTAGCAAACAACATTGTTTAAACTGTTTAACAAAATGTAAACAATAAAACTTTTGTTATATGAAATATTAGTATTTCGTATAGTAGGTACTTTTTACAATTATTAACATGTTTTGATAAGGATAAAACTATTTTTACTTCACCCAGAGATGTATGTAATTAATTTTTAAAATTAAAATTGTTTTTGTTAGCTTTTAAATAGTAAAGAAAAAATAAACACGTACCTATGTATTATACCTGTTGTCTTTCAATTTAAATAGTAATTTTAAAAATGTTCATAACTATAATCTTTTTCGAAATTTTCTTCTTGTATAAAGCAAATGCACGTATTTCTACCATTTGTAGAGATATTTTTATATAGATATACATTTATATTTTTAATAATGTCAATAATTTTACTGTAATCTTAAAGTATAACTGTGTATATTTATTATTTCCTTGGAATCTGTAGATTAAAATTACAGCTTAATATAGAAAAAAAAATATTTTGGTTTTAATAACCGTATTTCCTTCAGAGTGTAATTTTAAAAAGAATGTAATAAATAAAAATTGCAAACGTTTGGATAAAATAATGAAACAATTTATAAAAACACTTTTATATTTATAAATATTTATTTCGTAAATAATAAAAAAAAACTACTTAATAAAGTAAACAAGTACATTCGTATTCTATAAAAAAATCACTATTTTACTGTTTGTTTCTTTACATTAAACAATTTATTGTTTGTAATACTTTTGCGGAATTCTTTTTATCAAAAGTATTTTAATAAAAATTCAACCATAACAGAAATACGTTTGTTCACCTTATTATATTTTTGAATGATCAACATTTTGAGATATGTTCATTCTGATTTTTCAAATGCTTACTAAAATGTTTTATTTGAGAAATACTACAAAGTACGAAGTATGTACGAGTACATATATTATAATTAATTACATGAAATTTTATGTCGAGAAACTAAACTTACATTCTACAATTATTTTAGTCATAAAATACGTAAAATAAAAATTCAAGCATGTCTCCGTAATTTAGATAAGTTATTATACTTCACAAACACATTTTATACATACTTAAATACTACTTCGAGTAGTTAAAAAAACAAACAAAAATATCAGCGAAGTTAGATAATTACAACCTATTTCATCCACACACTAACGCACACATGCACAGACTGGTGAAAATTTCATACCGAAATTGCTCCCTGGACGTTCGTTTTTACTTGGGGTGGTGTGGACCCCATCTCTCTGCAATGGATCTTCTCGACCAGCTGCATGAGTCTGCTCCAAGTGATCTTGGCCTTCCGAGAACAGCTCGCCTTGGTTTTCTTCTTCCTTTTCTTCCAGTTCGCTGAAATTCCCAGCGGGTATTCCTGCAATAAAGAAAACGTAAGATAAAAATATTATTTTTATTTCGAACGTTATTAAATTAATTTCGTGAGTTTTAATTGGCTGATATTAAGAATAGTTTGTTTTACGTAAGAATTATTTTTATTTGGCGTTTATTCTAATTTATATGAATTGCTGCAGAAACAACATTGTTATAATATTTATATAACACCACGTAGAAAATGTTTAAAATTGAATATTTTAAAGTGAACTGACAATGACTGCAGATTTGGTTCGGAATAATTATTTTCATTTAAGAATCATTGAGTTTTGTATATCCAGGAACTGACACAATTTTTAAAACACAGTATCTACTTATTTATAGTCCACTCAATATGTATTATTGCTCGAAATTAGCACGTAGAGAAATGATTTAGTGGAATTGCAGGTTTGGATATGTGTATCTGGAATCTTCAAGAATCCCCTGAATTTTTTTAAAGGAATTCCCCTAAAATTTTTCCTTTTCGCTGATTATCTAGGAAACTGATGAATATACACATTTTTAATTACGACTAATCATTTTTTAGCTAAAGCATTTGGAGAGGTCGTTCTGATTTCGCAAAATAAACTGATGCATCGATAAAATATTTTATGATTTTAAGTGAATTAAATTTTAAGAAAAATCTGTATAATTCAAAATATTCTTAATGTATCTTTAATTTTGTACCACTATCTTTATTATGGATTTAATGAACTTTCTGATACAGTAACTAGCTGTTCTTTGCGGCGCAACTGCCCTTTAGAACTATCCATTACGGTAAGCTATTCTTAATATTTTCGACTTCCCCTCATCGTATCTTACCGAATCTAGTGAAGCACTCGCTAATATAACGTCACAATACTATGTCCTACCCCATTTTTAAATTTCTTAGGTGTTATTTTTAATTCCAAATAATGTGCTTAGGTAAAATGTAATGTGGATTTATATTACCTCACCCCTCCCCTCCTTCATCAAACTTTGAAGCAATAAGCATTACCCCCCCCCTGAAATGTGTACGTAGTTAATGCATAGTTTCTTTGATTGAGTAACGCGATTATATCTAGCATAAACTAGTTTCAGTGCCTTAGAAATTCTATCAGTGAAAGTCTCATCAAGATCCGTTCAAAACTTTTTAGGATTACCCGGTACAAATAAAAAGACATTCGAAATACTATGGAATATATTACTTATTGATTTTAAAAGTTCAAAATATTTATACATTGCAGATTAATATATACATACGTATGAATAGCTTTTATGCAAAATATATAATTACAAATTTTAAGTCCCTGGACCCGTATGGTTCCTTTGGACAGCCATTGTATACTCAAAATGTAGCAAGCAAAGCTAATTGTACTGAATAGGTACTTAATGTGAGTAATTAACTAAAATGTAAACAATCAAAAGTTCTCATTGGATACGTATGAATATTGTTATGTTTATGTAATTCTAATAATGATTTACACGAAATGATGGATTGTTTATGCTTTAAAAAGTTCCAGAAGCCCTTAGGTACACCTGACCGCATTTTAACATTTTCTCATTTGTCAATTTCTGTAAAGGCTGTCGAAATCTCTCCATGAAGATTGAACAAGATGAAGCACAATATGAAACAAATCAGAGCTGTTTTTGATAGCAACCATTTTTCATACTTCAGTGGACCTCAACCCGTGCAGGAATACAAGAATTTTCCGTTATACGAAATTTATTATATTTTCCGTTATTAAAACGGTATTAAGTAATGTAGATGGATACTATAATATTTGTTTTATAAAAAGTACTTTGTTTAAAAGCTAATATATTTTATATTTACGTAGGTTTTTAAAGGAATTTATATATAAGTACTGTATAAGAAACCAAACATTTTAAAGTTAATTAGAAACATAGAATATGATGACATTGTGATAAATAATCGTAAAATTATGAATCGCTTATTGGTCTTCTTACATTCAGCGCATAAATGTGTGGGTATCTTTTGTATTCTTTTCTTATATAACTGTTCATTGGCGTCAACTATATTTGTAAGAAAATGTAAATTTAAATATTGCACATGAAAAAAAAAGTTTATTAATAGTGATAGAGTAGACAATAGACATTCCATACTATTAATCGGTTTATTTTTTCCTACCTCTCGCAAAGCCTCTCCCGCGTATTCAACCGTAAGTGAATACTGTCGCAACTGTCACTTACATATAATTTTAATAGAATTGATAGCAACGGCCAGCGCGGCGGCGCCACAAAGATTTTTATGATAGTTTAAAAAAAGTAGAAGGTGTGGTAACCACATAAACAATACGGAACAGAAGGGATTACCAATATGGACCATTTAACAGTATGGAATTCGATCAAATTTCATTCATATTTACGTCAAGTTAGTAGCATTTTTTATTTGCAAGATTTCGTGCAGGAAAAAAATGACACGTACGTACATACACTGACACAAATGTACATGTTTCTGAAAATAGAGTAAATATTCTGTAGTGATCTTGAAACATAAAAATATTTTGATTTCGATGTTCGGATCGATTACAATAACTTCCGATTGGGAAGTTAATAACTACCTCCAATCTGCAACTATTAAAATTAAACAAATTGATAGTTACAACCTATGGTCAAACTACAAAATTTTAAAAGAATAAATACCATTTTTGTATCTAAAAAATAAAATTTTTACATACATAAATCAGTTAAGTATTTAAATTATAATTGAATTACATATGACTTGGGCAGATAATTTTTTTACTTTCTTATACCATGTATATGAAATATACATATAGTATAAGTAAGTATAGTGAAGCCGATTTTTTTCGAAATACGGATTTTGATGGAATTATCCATTTTGACCTTCCCTGAATCCATTCTGACTATTTTCGCCATGATGCCTGTGTGTTTGTCTGTCTATCTGTAAGTGCTGTAACTCAAATACGACAAATTGTAGAAGGGTGAAATTTTATATTTAAGATTAATTTTTGCCTGGGAAGAAAACGTCCTATTTTTGAAAACGATCTTTCAACCGGATACGGATGTTTACCTATGTACGTCGATTTTTGAATTTTTCGAATTACTCTGAAACAGTGCAAAAAAGAGAAAAATGATCAGGTTAAAAACTGTAGATAATACCAATATCTATAATTTATGTTCTATTCATTTTTTCGTAAAAACGAATTTTTGGAAAAAAAATGTTTATTATAATTCAAACGGTTCATAACAGAGGAGAAATATCTGCCATGAGTGTCATGAGACTTTTTACATATTACAGAGATTGTTAAACAGTGTGTGTGTTTGCCATAGGTACCATGGGACTTTCTTATACGTAATACTGAGAGTAAACAGTGTAGGTGAATCTAAATAATTACATAAACAAAATATTTCTGGCTAAATCATAAATGTTGGAAAAAAATGTATGGGGAATAAATTATAGATAATAACATACTCGACATTTTTTATCTAAGATATTTTTTTCTTATTTCAAAATTAATTCGAAAATTAAAAAATTTACAAGAGTAAACATCCGTTTTCAGTTATTACGTTAAAAAAATGATTTGTTATATAATGTAGAGAATAATATTACCTATATTATTCATTTTATTCTATCTTGTTAGTTTGTCAGAAATGTTTTAATAAAATAAGAATCACGTATACTATTCACTGTTAGGATTACGTATAAGAAAGTCCCGTGGTTTCCAAGGCAGATATTTTTTATTTAATCAAATATCTCCAAGAAAAAACCTAAAGTCGATGCCCATTGGTGTATACGTGTGCACGTCAGTTCCATGTGACTATGTGTGCGTAATAGAAAGGAGGAATTAAAAGAAAATACGTCTATTTTCCGAATGAGAAAGCGTATGCATTAATCACTCCAGATATACGTCATTCTGTCACAAACAAAATCCTTTAACTTACATACATACATACAGACGAATTGCCGGACCACCGAGTCTCTGAATGCATTTGTGGAAACGAGAGTTTCTCAATTATTTATAAACCTTTTTTGTAAGTATTTTTTATATAAAAAGCATTGTTAGTGGTTACCACACATATAATTTGATATTTCTTTTTGATGGATATATTTAGGAGTCTTTAAATAATTTGAATCTATATAAATCTTGGCTTCTAAGTGTAGGTCACGTCATTTTGGTCGTTATATCAGCCGACACATGGATATCTTTAAGACTCTTTTTAAGACCAAAAAGATGCAGATTACACCCAGAAGCACCAAGATTTTCATCAAGATAACGGCGAAAGTCACTAGTTTGAATTTAAAATATTGAAAATTATTTTAGATTATTATTTACTAGGGACTCTACTCTTGGGTGCTTCGCTCCCCCACCCCGGTATTTTAATTTAATAAAGAATCTAAAAAATTTTGACAGTTATATAAAAAATAAAAAATTTTATGTAATCATATTAATGTTTATCAAAATATTGTTTTGGAAAATTAATAAGCCAAAATTCGACATTAGTTTGCACGTATTAGGTACCGATATATTTTACATACTATCATTTATAGTAGTTTAATGAATGATAATAAACATAAAATACGTTTGAAACTTATTCATTTTTCTCATACTCTTAATGGCAACAAAAAATATTTAATATGAAGTAGTTTTGTGGCGTATTCACAAAAAAATTTTGTAGAATATTTATATTTGTTTTTGTTTTTGATTTATACAAAAGTCCTTCTTGATTTTAATGTAAAGTGTCCCTATTTACATAAAAACATAATCTATTTAAATACCTAGATATTGTATAAAACAATAACAAATAAAACATTTTAATCGATAAATTAAAATAAATACATTGTTTTTCTCATACTTTTAACGGCAAAAAATGTGACACAAGTATATGTATATAATAATTTTTATTTATGTAGTAACTTGATAGTTTCATTTTAAAACTATTAGGCTCTTAATGAGAACATCATATGAAGTCGATACGTGTCGAGTGATATTATTTTATTGTCAATAAGGTGTATTTTTACAATTATAAATAGTTAGAAAAAATTTAGTAAACAGTCATATATTTCAGTATTTTTCTGCTTTAATAGCTAATTGAGTTAAGAATACCACGATTAAATCAATTAATAAATATTTCATAAAAATAATATATATTTTATATTATTTTCGAGTTTATATTCCTTCTTTGTAATATGTAGATTCTTACAATCACATATTTGCTGTCACTTCTACAACCATCAAATCTTAAATCAGACATAAAATTAATAGTAAATACATAAATAATGTAAAATTAATTACACACATATTTCATTTCCGTATATTATCACCACTATTAACCAAATGGAAGGACCTTTTGTCAACCAAATATGTATGTATGTATGTTTATACATACATATGTAAATAATGAAATAAATAACAGAAATTGCATATGTATGAACCATGTAGTTATAATGTAAACATATACGGAAACTTAGAGTAATGAAATGTGACAACATACTATATTACACATTTTATTTAACACTGCATAGAAATTCCCTAGTTCTGTATTAAACAACTAGACTACAGTTGACATTTGCTATTAACTCGGATGTATTTACTGCAAATTTTAATTAGCTAGAAGCAATCTGAGTTTGTAATTTATTTGTGAAATCAAATACCTATCTGTAGGTTTTTTATATACGATTTTTTTTTGTTATTCTTTGACATCTATGTTGGTTGGGTCTTCTCCTCTTCCGACAGCTCTTCGTGTTTTGTTCTGTGTATTTGTGAGTGTGTTATTATGCGATTTATATTTTATCTGTTTTGTATGTAATAACTGTAGTATCTATATTAAAAATGGTATATGGGAAATTCTAAAAATAAGTTCTTTAAATTATTATATGTATTCTAAGCACATTTTACTCTTTGTAAATTTTTCTATAAGTTTATCCTTCAGGAGATAAAAATAAAAATAAATAACTTAAGTAATTTTAGAATAATATAATAACATACAGGTATAGGTACAAAATAATATTTCGAATTTTTTTACGGATCCTTATAATCGGTAATTTAAATTAGAGCTTTTATTTGAAGGGCCTTACGTTGAGATTATATATCAGAAAACTGAGCAATAAGTATTTGAAAATGACCAAAATTTTTAAAAAGGTTGTGACAGTTTTTATGTTATATTTACGTAGATACATATAGTAGTCCATTACGCAAGAAAAGTTGTGTTGCAAGTATGTGCCTATAAAAAAAATTAATATTCTTATTTTGCAACAAAAAGGAAATTATATTTAGAATTGCCCGTTTCTTTTTAACGATTATTTGATTATATTTTTTTAGTTTACGTTTCTTGTAGGGTTTCACTAGCAAAAATTTTTTTGTAAAACGAAACCGTATTAGTTCTTTTTCAATTTAAAGTAGTTTAATTTTTTTATTCGCAACGAGAAGACATTCTCGATCTCGGTCTTGTCGTACATAATAAAGCCAATAGTTTCGCACTGGCTTGTCTTATAAAATATTGAGCTGGTATCAATTATATCGTTTATTACCATGGGCTCGTTTCGCAAAAATTTTCTGAACATCTTGGTTCAATTTCATGTGAAACACTAATAGTTCCATTTAATTTATTTAATAATTTTGTACCATTAGTATACGTTTAAACATCAAGAAACAGTGTTAACAAGCGAAGATAAAATAATAACTGAATAAATTATTAATTCTTTCTTATAAATATAATTTTAATACAGTTTTCGTGAAACACTACTATATAAACTATGTGTAGACAACGTAAAAACGTGCATAGACTCCATATTGTAGTCTCGCTTTTATATTTACAAGGAAATACTAAATATTCAGTATGGAAGGTTCGCAATATCACTAAAACGACGAAGATAGGAGATTATCCCTCTTTTAACGGTTAAGTGGCTTTAAATTTAATTAATTACCATTTGTGATCACTTTTTGTAATAGAACTTGATATTTTTTATACCATAATGTATAAACTATTAATTACTTTTTAAACAAATGCGTTTTAACAATGTTTTTTTCTCGATTATGTATTATTGTAATATAAGTCAGAATCATCGATACTATTTTACAAATATATATTTACAAATTTTTTTATTGGAAATGGAAATATGGTGATAGGGTCGAAAAATTGTTCCCGAGATTAGAACAAATTCTGGCTGTACTATGATACATATTCAAAACGTAAATACAAGTGATACTTCGCAAAGTGGCTGTACGTGTGTTTGTAGAAGTTTCTATTGTTCACGATCACAATATCTTCTGGAAAGCACCGATTTGATATTTTTTTTGCAAAATGTTCGCCCAGTGATTTTAGTAGATACCAATCGGTTCAGTAGTTTTGGAAATATGACCAGCTCATTTTTGTATCTATTATAATACCGTCCATGTGCTTTACTGTACGTATAAGAATTTTTTGAAAAAATCCACTGAATTGTTTTATAAAAAAATATTATGAAATGGTATGATATAATACTCAATCCGGTGGTCCTCTAGTTTGTACTTTGTGCCACAAAAATAAACAAGTTTGTAATGCGAAGGTTAAACTCAAGTAAATCAATTAGAGTCGACAAATTCCACCCAAAAAGAACTGAACTAATACTTTCCCATCGATACAAAACTTGTACATTACCTGATTCAAACGACACCTCACTAATGAGGATCCAGCGTGACGCGAAGTACAGTTGGAGTCTGAGGAATCTCCCGAGTCGATGGTGGAGTTTGATGATGACGTCACGTGCGTGCTCCAGGACCGTATCGGGCATGTAGTTGTAGTGAACAGCCTCGCCGGTGAAATGTCGCCCGCCGAGACTGAAGTGAACTTTAGCGTGCGAAAATACCTGAAAACGAAATGTATCTATCATAGAAATGTTAAAGTTTGTTAAAGGTGTTGGCCTAGATTTTAATTAGAATAATAAAATTAACCGTTCTGAAGCCTAAACAACCTTTTCTCGATTATTTAAATTTGTTGTCTATATTAATATACATATTATGATGATGATGAATTTTTAATCTAATTTGTATTCCATACTTAATTTCTAACAATTAATTTGTTAACTCAAAAGTAAATTTAATTTTAATTAGCTATTATATGGAGTTAATTGTTTTATCTTTTGAATAACTCAAATATTAGTTGTAATTATATCAGTTACTCTCAATTTTTATAAATTAATTTGCAACAAATTACACTAACACATACATTAATATGATTTTTTATCAATTTTCTTCATACAAGATTTAAAACCTAGCATTCTTTAAACTTATGTTGGTATCTACTATAATTTGAGTTTTGTTAATTGATATACCTACTAGTTATTGAATTTTAATTTTTATGACATTTGTGGTACACTACATTATAAAGAAATAAAATCTTTTGGGTAAAAATATTGTTATTTTGATTTTGGTTATTGTATTTTTATCAACCATATACGAGTATTATGAAGCTAAATCAAATTTTAATTAAATTTTTTTATATATATACAAAGAAATTATGATGTCAGTAATTAGTAAACCTGTGTATGCATAAAATAAATGTTCAACTCATATGTATGCAGTACATGTAAAAAATTACTAATTATAAAAATATAATTAAAAATATACGTCTGGAACACCTGTGTATAGCCTATCAAGTTACATTCTTGTACTTTAAATCTTATACAGTATACATAGAGGTAACCACATGTTACTCCTATAAATATGACATATTTACAATTTAATAGATAAGTGTAGGTACATATGCATAATAAATTCTCGTGGATCGTATTACTCTCTAGTTTTTCGTAACAACAATTGTTTGACGTGTGTTGACAAAAAATGCATTCTATAAGTTAGAGTAAATTCAAATAAAATATTTTTTTAAGTTTGGTTTAAGAATAGTTATTAAAAAAAATTATTCAAAAGAATAGAAAGATAGGATTGGTCTTAATATTTTTATCAAATCTACGAATTAGTCAATATTGATTCTCGATATTAAATGCAATTAAAATATCAATACACAAGACCAAACTATAATTTGTGAATTTATACAACTTTCGATAGTAACAGCTCTCAGTTTACTTACATATAAATGTTTGATAGGATATTTGGTATATCTACAGTGGATGTTCCTTACTGCAAATCTTCATAATGTGAACGGCGCTGGCATAATTAGTAGGGTATTTGACTACATTTTGAAATATATTGTAAATTGTGTGTAGGTATGTATGTATGAATATAATAGTTATTTCCTTCGTATCTTTTTACAAAATAATGTCGAAAATATATAAATTAATTTAATGAAAAATTTAATAAGCTGAAACGAATCAATAGGAATCGAGTATTTTGACGTTTAATATATATTCTGACGTCATACCAGTGACAGATCTGTCGGACGCATTTGTGATCACGTGACAAAAAGGCTAATAATTACAATTTTAAATTAGATTAATTTATTAAAATACTGACTTATTTCACGTAAAAAACACTTGATTGCATATTATAGCAACATATACTATATTCTATTAAGAGCTGTACAAATATGTATATAGGAGAGTTCACAGTATGGAACGTACACTGTATGTGAATTCCTGGATAGTTAAAAATAAAGTTGTTATTAACAAGTAAAATTAATAAAAAAATAAATTGTAATATGTGTTTATCGGGGATAAACACATATTACAAAATAGTATTTGAAAACGTCAATTTATTTTTTAAAATATCTTAAATTGTGTTATTTAAACTTTTACAGTCGATCTGCTTATATGTACCTACATATACATATAAGAGCAGGTGTTATTATGGTATCTAGTATAACTGACCTGCACATCTTTGCTGAACATGTTGTTGGCGTGTAATCTGATGGCAGAGAAGTTGCGCACTCTGTCAAACTCGAACACTATCTCCACAGGTCTGCCGAGTGTGCCAGCAGAATCGTTACGCCATCCGACCCATTCGTAGCCTGGAACAGGGACAGCAAAATTATAGATTGTAGACGAGTTTTGTCATTTAAAATAGGATTTTTCCATTTTGCAATTATAGAAATCCGGTAATGAAATTTTATCGATTTTATCGATAACAATAAATCTAAAGTTTCTTTAGAACCACTATTGAAAATTAAATTTTTATTTTTAATGTAAGTTAAAGTAATCTTTAACAACTATTTTTCAAGTTTATGTCAGCAATGCAGAAATTAAATAGTTGATTTTCTTAATGTAATTCTCGATTTTATTACTGAAATAAAGTTACAAGTATCTTGTTTCTCACATCCATGTTACGTTTGTATGTACATATAAAAACATCAACTTCGTTCTATTGTCTTTTTAACACTCCTAAACTTTGAAGTGACTACTGAATTATAAATGGTTGTAAGCAAGTCAATGTAGTATTTTTTTCTTGTCAACATTTTGTTTCAACTTGTCAACTCTGTGATGATTGTTGAATTAAGACATTTTTTCATCACTAACAAAATTTTTTTTAAATAGTAAAAAATTGTGCATAACTTTTAATAAATGTTTATTTTGATAAAAAATAGAATATACTATACGAAAGAATTTGAAATTATAATTTAAAATTTTTGTTGTAACACAAATATCATTGTTTCCTGATTACAGGACATCCCTAAAGCCCGGCGCACACGACGCTAGATTTGCTGCTAGTTTGTTTGCTAGATTCAATGCTGGTTTTCAAGCGTGTTTCGGCGCTGGATTGTTGTCATGGTTTCAATGTGTGTTGGTTTCACACGATACTTGAATTTGTAGATGGTTTTGATGCGTGCAAAGTGACAGTTCTAATATCAACATAATACTGTAGTGGATATGGTTTATGAAAATAAAAAAATCCTTTGGGTGAATAATATATAATTAATGTTTATTAATTTCAACAGTTAAACTCAATGATCTAAGTTTAAAATTTCACTACAATTCAGTTTTCTCACATTTATTTTTTACATTCAGGATCGATCTTATAAGGTATGTTTAATAAAACTCACATTTGAATATTTGTAAAATGGACATAATTATTTCTTATGATTTGTACGAACAGCTGTTACAAAAGTATACGCTATGACGCCATGTTTGTTTATGACGTTTATGCTCACGTGACATTATAATATTTTCTGATTGGTTCTTGCTCAAATCTAGCAGCAAATCCAGCACGAAAAATAGCCCCGGTTCTAATTCTGAAATCTAGCCTGATAGCGCGCAGCGTAGCAAGCAGTGGCGTCATTTCTATCACTGAAACAAGCCCGGTTGCCAGCACAGCAACCAGCAAGCAAACCAGCAGCAAATCTAGCGTCGTGTGCGGCGGGCTTAACGCTTCGCCACGGTAATATTATCGTATTGTCGATAAATTTGATCCCTACATCGTAGTCGGTTTGCGACACAGCTTTACATAAACATATTCTTGTTGGACTTTTGCGGACAGGATCGAATCGTTTCCGATGTTTATGGTATGGTGATTTTTTTCTTCTTACTTCCGTGCCTGACTTTCTTATTTTATTATTTGTGAATCGTAAATTGTGTACAGTGCTGCGGTTTTGCCGTTGTAGAAGATTAATAGCAGATAGTTTTTCCAAATGTCAATTTGTCCAAGTTAAGAAATGGTATTGTTGAAACCTTTTCTTTGAAATGGTGTTACATTCTCAAAAAAAGTTAAACGAAAAATTATTTTTTTAATATTGTCGGAATCGCAACATCTTTTTTTTAAATTCTAATTTGTAATTATTATTTTAGAAAGTAAAATCTACGGTGACATATTTTATATAATTTAGTTTTATCAATGTGTGTTTTTGACTTCTTTAAAAACATGTGCATCACATTTTCACTAAGGCGCAGGCGGCAGCGATTTCATTTTTATACATTTTTATTTGAAAATCAAATTTTAAATTGCACTTGTAAGGCTCTACGATAAATGAATAAATATATAGCCTTAATTAATTATTATAATTTGTAAGATTCCAAATTGTGAAAATTCAATTAAAATCGATAGTTTTCGTGTTCTCAGAACAATCAAACAGGCAAAAAAAATTCTAGAAACTATCAAACTAGATTAGATTGCATGTGAAATGATATAAGTATTGATAGGTGGTTTTATAAGAAAAAACATAATAAAAACTTATACAAATAAATAAAAACATGAAAATTGTTCGTAAAAAGAGCAACCTACAACTTCTTATTAAAGGGAGTCAAAATTTTTATTTTTTACGGTTAATTATTACGAAAAATTTGATTTGCAGAAAGTTAATACATCATTAACATCAATAAGGAAAATATATATTTTGTAGTCTAGACTAAACCGGTGTTTCTCAGTCATAATTATAAACCTCGCATTTAACAAAAATAATTGGAATGAGGGAGAATGTTTTATAACACATTCGTATTACACCCAAACAGATTGCATGACATGGAGACAGTGAGACAGCCGAAAACGATAACTCTCGGTACAAAGAGAAAGAACAAAATTGTAGACCACAGAATAAAGATACTCCAGAAACGACAGTCCACGTCACGTAGATACTTAGTATTATCTTTCTCTTATTATTTATGATTGACGCTGACTTACATAAAGTCTATGTCATATAATGTCTTTGATTACACCTCTTGAAATTTCTTTTTGCGTATCACCCGTGACACACATACTACACTTTGGGAAACACTGGTTTAGATACAAAAAACAAAATATTTTTATTTCTTACAGATTAGATAAATTGACAAATATGCCAATTTTAAAATAACTCAACACCAAGCTTCTCTATCTATATTTTGCGCGCCAAAGATGAAAAATACACCAACAGAAAATACACCAACCTATACACAAATGATACAAACCGACACTATAGATCACTACATGTACAACGCATACACCCAAACACACACACACACACCCAGAAGGCAGACGAATGGGTATAATCAGTTTGATTTTGATAAACGCCAGCATTATCTGAATGTAGAACAATTCGTTAGAACAGATGAACCGTGAAATTTTTAGTATTTGCAAGCGGGTATGTGAAACTGCCATACGGGCGAAACTGGGGAATGGTTGGACGGGAATTTTCAAAATATCTGTTTCATATTTTGTTGAGTTACTGCAATGTGCCATGCTAAAATATCTATTGTAATATAAATGGGTTTTAAAATATATGAATCGATGAAATATCTTAAAGAACGGAATTTGAATTAATTTATTGTTATTTGATTTGGTTTGGAATTTAGAATGTAGGAAGTACATATACTTTAAATATAAATTCAAGAGAAAATCGACCCAAACAAAAAATATTCTTATTTGAAAACTTCGTATTTTCTTTCTTCACTTATTTCACTACCTGGAATGCGTACAGTGTAGGTACGTATATATTGGCAAGTATTTACTTACAATCTTAATATAAAATGTAGATAAGAGTGGTAATTTTATCCTGAGAAACTTGAATCAATTTTAGGAAAGAAGTATATTTTAATAAAACAGCCAAGAGCGTGCACATGATAGGTTTCCGTAGTCATTACGATTTATAAACAAGAGTTATTTCAATTTTTTTATAAACTATTCTAGCTACAGTATTCGTTATAATTTTCATTGAAAGAACTAACTAAAAGCTACATTCTGGATTTTTTTTAGATTTTTTGCATCGATAGTTTAGAAAGTAGAAATTATAAATGCAAATATATCGTGACTGAAGGGTTAAAATCAAAATATCATTTAACATTTTTGTTGCATTTTAGGAGACCTATCTAACGACATTCGACTCAATGGGGTAGGTAAAAAAAAAGTGAGTTCACTTTTCACTCTATAGGAGGGGGGTCCAAAATAATTTTGACAGTGTTCGTTATAATTTTCAGTGGAAGTATTAATTAAAAACTACATTCTCGAATTTTTTCAGATTTTTATATTGATAGTTTAGAAAATAGAGGGAGGAGACGCTCCACGATTTTGAACGCAAATATATCGTGACTGAAGGGTTAAAATCAAAATGTCATAAAACATTTTTTAATGTTAATTTTTTAATATACTTTTCAGTCTATGGAAAGGGAGTCCAAAAAATTTTTTTTTTCAAAAATCTTATCATTTCTGTTTTTGGGTTTTCAGTCATGGCGAAACTATAAGGTTTCCTAGTTTTCTATGGAAACTTAAAAATGGTTAATCATTAAGATTTTATATTAAACTGCCTCTAAATGATTATTTAAATAAAATATTTTTACTTACTACAATGTTTATAATATAGACAAGTTTGGATCCAACATTTTTTCGATTACGGAACAAAAAATTCTTTAAATTAACAATGCACTATCGATATCGTTATTTTTTGATCCGCATATTAGACTATCAAGGTATTTAAGGTTGAGTATTGCAAATTAAAATAATTTTTCTTGGGTTTAACAATTTAATGAAATTGATTGTTTAAACATTTGATTATTGGGTTGTATACCGCGTTGCACTATATTGGTCTTCTTCAGAAGTGAAGTGTTGAGTACAGAAGGTGTAGCTGCTAAATTAAATAATTAATTAAGCAACTATACCTTCTGTACTCAACACTTCACTTCTGAAGAAGACCACGAAATGTTGGTCGAAACGTCAAGTGACAATATAATGTAACGAGGTATACAACCCAATTATCAAATGTTTATACAATTGAATAACTGCGAAAGTCTACGTTCAAAAATTGATTATTATTTATCCGAAAAATTGTATTTTCAGTTTTGAGTACACTTATTAAATAAATTGGAGGATCGAGATTTTGTGCTATCTCAAATCTCTGTAATTATTTTTTTAAATGTTCGTACATAGATAAAAAGATTCGAATCTCTACTTTCCAATGATTTTCATAAATCGGAAATGTATTTATTTTCTACAGAGTTATAATACAAACAAAAAATTTTGTTGTAAAATTGTTATTTATTTATTTGAGAAAAAGTCACAAAATAAATCTTCAAAAAGCGTTTTGAGGCTGAAACTACGCTCTCAAATAACATTAATTTTCACCTGATAAAAACAAAGAAAATTTGCATTTCTTGTTTGTTTTGTAATCGTATAACTCTATGGAAAATGAATGTATTTTCAATGTGCGAAAATCATTGGAGAGCAGAGATTTAAATCTTTATTTAATTCCATTTACGAGCAAAATTACTTCCGACTAATTTGTAAAGATATTGAAATGTGTTGACTTTAATACTTTAATGGTAAAAATAAAACATTCTATAAAAACTAACATTAGTTAATTAATTTTGTTTCAAAATAAGACTATACCCCACTTTAAAATTGCCAATGTATTGTCTGAAAGATCAAAGATAGATACATTTTATAGTTATTTATTTGTCCATTAATCACTGGATCGCAATTAGTACAATAAGGAAAAAAATGAAAGATTAGAAATTTCTTCTGAAATGGCTTCAGGGAAGCTTTAATCGGTATTTTGATTTAAAGTGGGGTGCGCCAAATAGGCGACAAAGCTAGTTTTGATTTTGATCACTTACCGGCTTATCATGTTCTACAAACAAATCATATGAAAATGTATGTCTCACAGAATGTAACCATGCTAATTATGAAGGATGGAAACCACTCTATAAACAGCTTTGAACGGCCGAGTATTGCCGATGCTTTAAAAAATTGTTAGCTCTTTCTAGTGGGTTATATTTATTTTTGTTCTTATGGGGACATGTTAAGGTGATACTGTTGCACTCATAATTATTTTGGTTATAACAATCAGAGGTTCTCTGAATTATTCATTATTAAAGAGAGTTTTTGAGCATTATAAATTGTGTTTCTCAGTTTATTTGCTTATATTATTTAAAAACTAAGGGTTTTCAGACAAAAACTTTTTAAAGAAAATTGTAGCAAATGGTCTCTTTAAACAGTTTTTTTATATTCAAAGTGATGTAACTCATAAGACAAATCAACTAACTACATGACAAAAAATCGTGAATATTTAAGTTTTTATAAATAATGATTTTGTAAAATGTTCTAATCTTTCCATTTTTTCCTTATTAAGGGAATTTTATCGCTAATTTTACTGTACTATAAGTATTGATGAAGTAGAAAAATTACATATTTTATTATATAGAAATGCACATTTACAATATTGTTTAATAAATATACAAATACATTTGTTCATATCATGAAAAAATATACTATACCATATATTCACTTTTATGAACAGTTTCTTGACACCCTCGAGTACACACACACATACACACACACACAAACATATATACATACACGAATATTAATAAATCGAACTGCCGCGGCAACAACAGCATTTCGTGCATCTGCTGCTATTTGCGTTCCGTAATCAACAATCCCAACTAATTACAAAGATATGATTAATTGCCCAATCCAACTTGTAACTCAATTATGAACTGAGTTACGATTACAAGTGTGCATGTATGTGTGTATGTGTGTTAATTTCAAGATTAATTAAGACCATGTTTGTGCAATTGTTGTTGTTTTAAACATCACTGGATTTAGTGAACTATATATGTAGTTAACATGTGGATCATGCCGTGTCACTCTTCAATATCGATATTTTGATTTCACTTTTGTATATAAAAAGTATTAGGTTGATATTGCAGTATTGGTACCACGCGGTATTTGGGTAAAATATTGATAATGCTAATTTTTAATTGGTTCCTAAAATTTGCTAATTCGCAAGATTGCCACACACTGAATATTACGTACTTGTGATAGTAAACCGGTAAACCGATTTGACGAGAAACCGCGAAAAATGCCCTTAAATTTTTACAGGTAATTCGGTACATTATATATGGCGATTGCTATTTCCTCTATATAAAAATTAAGGATACACATGGGAGAAGCAAAAAAAGGTCGTATCTAATACTTTTTAGAATATGTTTTTAACACAAATATCATTTCTTGACTCAAATGTTATACGAGACGAGACTAAGATGATATCAACATTAATTATATCTCGTCTAGAATTTAAGTATCAGGGAACTGCCAATAAATGATATTTCAACGTGATGACTGTAAGATACGGGTACAACGTAAACAATATTTACCAAGTGTTTAATTATAAGAACCAGTATCGTCGAAATTCGGCCAATATTTTACCTGCCTTAACGGCAATATACACACATGATTTTTTTGTGTACATCTATGGCACAGTACCTAACATAACCAAACCTGCTTTTACAATAAAAATTTCCAAATAAAAACACTGCAATTGAAATCTCTATACGCATTATCTACATGTGACAGAACCCCGAAACTATTTATTTTTGCCGCTTGGTGGCGCAATGAGTATTGCTATGCTGTTGAATGATGCGAAGATGTGTGTGTTAACTTTATTTTACCTGCCTTAATGATTAATGGCAACATACACACTTGATTTTGTTGTGCACATCTATGGCACAGTACCTTTCAAATGATATAAGTTTCATTCACCTCCTTTTATAATAATAAAATACTAAAAAAATTAAATTAGTTAAAAAATGAAAATTCGCGGGAGAACGGTCTTAATCAAATGTAAAAGAATATAACTGTCTTTAATATTAACGATACAAGACTGTCAGTTATAAATCCAAGACGTGACGAGACTTACCTAAACCTAGTTTTGTTTTGTCTAGTCTTGTGTGAAGCCCTAGAGAACACGTCAAGTGGGAAATACCTGTACTTCAGCGAATCTTCGATAACGAGTACCTAACCTAATTTATAAGATCAAATTAACGATAATTTAAGTTATGTCATAGTATACAGTAGATAAAAGAGTATTGCAAGACATTGAAGTGGGGCTTCGATCTAATCAATGGATTTAAAAAAAATTTGCTAAAATACTTTCAAAGTATGAATCTGAAGAAATAATTAATATTTTTTATTAATAATAACATTTTTTATGAAAAACTATAGGATATTATAATTATTTACAATTTTTTATTATGTCACGCTAATTAATTTTCAGTTATAAACTTTTTTTTTATAGAACCCATTTCAAATACCAAAATAAATGTTAAATGTCATTTAGTAAACAAAGGTAAAACATTCAAATGTTAAAAACAAATTCTCCAAATCCATCCCACTAGCACATTACACAAGACAACTAAAAGCAGTGTAACATTTTTCCGACTTACATCACATTTTTCAACGTGCAGTAGGTAACAAGTTTTGTGTGTATGTATATTTAAACATTTGACCGGATTCTGTACATGTGAAAAAGGGAGTGGGGGTAAAAGACAATTTCTTTCCAGTATTACTCGCCGCCATCGGTGTCTGCACAAACCACAAGAAGAAGGCAACACGTTTCTGGAATTGTCTTTTCACGGGCCTTACAATGTCTCAATATAAATGCAAATTTGTTTACGTGGACAAGTCCCCCCAGAAAACATACTCACAGTTCAGATATGCACGTGTGTATTTGGGTGTTCAATTTTTATATGCACGTATATATTTCTAACATCAGTGGCGTGCATTCCAACTAGATACGTAGCACACAAGTTATATAAAGACAAGGTAGTCTCATCAGCTCCTTGACCAATCAGCGTTGGAGCGGGAAATGACGTCACATGAAGACATATTCAAATTTATAAATGTATAATAGTATATCAATTACAAAAAAAATCCTTTATTTTTTCTTGTTTTCGTATTTTTTGATATTTGCACAACAAATGTAAAATCATAAATAAGCTATCACTGTCAATATGGTTAATTCGGGAAGCGTCATTTTTACTATTCTTAAGTTGGCAATACGTTCTGTGATTTGGACAGGTTTTATGATTTTGTAATATCGAATTTGTACTTTTTTGATTGTATGTATTGTTAAAATATCAAAAAATACGAAAACAAGAATAAATAAAGGAATTTTTTTAATTGATATTGTATTATACATTTATAACATTTGAATATGTCATCGTTGTGACGTAAATTTCCGCGCCAACGGTGATTGGTCAAGGAGCTGATGAGACTACCTTGTCTTTATACCTTGCGAAGCACATACCTACATATGTATTCCTATAAAGTTGATTTTTATATTGTATGTTGTTGTTAGTTTTAATCAGTGTTTGCAAAAGTTAGAATCACTATGTACAACTTTTGAGAGTTAAATTTTACTGGCGTTCTCTACGGGTGGAACCGGGGGTTCAGTAAATTTTTGGAAAAATGTAGTACTTATTGCAAATATAAAGCTATTTTTTTATGTAAAATATCAAATACGAAACTGAAATTAAAAAAAAGCGTTTTAAATCAGTGATACTTTAACTTATGTTGGTACCTCTGCCCATACTAGATAATTTTCATAATATCACCACTATTATAATACCATTAGTGCGAGAAACATGTCAAAAACTTCATGATACTTCAAGGGAACTGTCATATAGGTTTGATACCCTATTTAAAAGTGCTTATTAGTTAACAAATTTTATTATCTCCTTTATGCATAATATCGAACGCCGTCAAACGGACATAAGGATAATTATTGCTGTTGATATCCACACAATATATGGATTCAATTAAAATTTTGTCTAGACAATTATTTAATATTTAAAATTTAAATTTTCAAATAATTCAGTTCTTACCAAAACAAATGAAGTTTTAAATTAAGAAGTGCTTCGTTGAACACACATATACAAGTATTCATACATGTAGATTCACGGTACGCCAATGATGTAAGGCGAAGTATTTTATGTATTGTAGTCAAAAAGAATACATTTAGGGATGTTTGTAAAAACTAAATTTTTATGATGTATTCAAGCAAATATATACGTTTGGAAACTTTGTATATTTTCTGAAGAAATTATTTATGAACACAAACTAAAATTATTAGATTTTTTTGAAAATCGTAATGTTTTTAAAGAATATTTCAGATTTATAAAAATAAATCAAAATTAATCGCGATAATAAATATATTATAAACTATAATTAATATTAATCATAAACTTATTTAAAGATCTATAGTAAACAGATGATTCAAAAACGGTGGGATTTTATATCATATACCTGCATACATTATACAATGGAACCCAACATTAGAAAACTATCCAGGTATTATGAAGGTAAATATAATTATTGAATAAATTATCGAAACAAAAATATTTTATTTCATCAGTCTCACAGACCGCTGTAATTATAAATGTAATTAGAATACTAATAAAAAAGTTGTTATTAAACTTCTTAAAATATCTTTTGAATAAATTACTAAAAATGAAAGTAGTGAAACAAAAACAAGTCCATAGTTAAAGATTAATATTATATAAAACATAATAAAATAATATCCAAATGCTACATTAACACATATATGTTCACAGAGTATGGCTAAAACTGGCCTAGCAAGGGTTTGTCGAGTATAATGGAATAATAAATGAATTCCTGACAAGATTGGGAAACTTATTTAATTCACCTGTACCCGAGTACAATATTTATAACAAAACTATATAGGTCAAACATCAATTTCATACTAACGTATGATATTATTATACTCTCCCTTGAATTTTTTATGCCAATATGTACGTTCATATATCATTTTTTGGTGAAACTTGTATCGAGTTACAACATGAACTAACTAACTACTACACGTTCATATTTTCGTCATGATGTCTGTGTGTCCATCTATCTGTCGGTTGATCTGTAAACGCTGTCACTCAAATTTGACAAATCGTAGAAGGGTGAAATTTTATATTTAAAATTAATTTTTTTCTGGGAAGAAAACCTCATATTTTTGAAAACGATCTTTCAATCGGATAAAAATGTTTACTGATCTCGATTTTTAATTTTTTCGAATTACTTTGAAACAGTGTGAATAAGAGAAAAATGGTCAAGTTAAAAACTGTAGGTAGATTATTATCTATAATTTATGTTCTATTAATTTTTTCGATTTTTTTTTATATTGTAATTGCCATGAGACTTTCTTATAGATAATACTGAGAGTGAACAAATCACAAATGTTGGTAAAAATATATGGGGAATAAATTATATAGATAATAACATACTCGACGTTTTTTACATAAAACATTTTTTTTTTTTTTCAAAAATTCATTTGATACATAATGTAGTGAATAATATTATCTATACTTTATGTCCCATTTATTTTATTTTATCTTTTATTAGTTTGTCAGAAGTTAGTTTTAATAAATTAAGAATCACGTACAGTGGTCACTGCCAGAGTTACGTATAAGAAAGTCCCGTGGCTCCCAAGGCAGATATTTTGTTTTCATTTTACATACGTAATAAATAAAATAAATAACTAAATCGAAATATTTATCTCAAGTAAACAAATATATGCACATTGCACATATTATTATGTACTAATGTGCAAAATATGAATAGTTAATAATGTATTTTCAGTTATCAAATAAAAAGAAAAATGGAAATTGTGTAGGTATTACTTATACGTATATTTTATTATTATATATTTTCAATGATATAACATTATTATATAACATATCTCATATTCTACGCAGTATTTCATTAAAATCGTATACCAACCGTATACTTATATATTCTTATTTCAAACACAAAGAAATACATACAAAATCAAATAACGATATCATTTATATCAACTTTTCTAAGTCTGTTTTCGATTCAAGAAATGCAGAGAAAGAAAATCCTGGATTAAAAATAAATGAAAGATATTTAAACCACCTGAGATTCTCTAATGATATTATCATCTTTGAAAAGAACTTTGTATAACTCGAATAAAAATACGAACATAATATGTATATTGAGAATAAAGTTAAACTGAAAATTATAATACGAAAATAAAAATATTAAATACATTTTATGGTTTTTTTTTATAGATAGTACATAGATATTTGTTTCCATACTTTATTAAATGAAATTAATAAGGCTTATAGTAAATAATGGAATACATAAATGTTCCATATTTTAAATACTAGAATTTTTAACAATTAATTGATGATGAATTAATAAATTTAAATAGTTAGTTTTTCACTAATAAAATTTTTAAGTGAGGTACCTATATAAATCATAATTATTTAATTTAAATAACTCTAAAAGTTTAACATTGCATGGGTTTATAATTTAAAAAATTGATATAATTTGTCTGAAAATTTGTAATTTTTGTTTTGTGTATGTATGCAATATGTAGTTTTTTATCGATTACCTTATATACAGAGGCAAACCCAACACTTTATTTGTGTTCCAGATTGTGTATATATATGTACGTTACAGGTAGTCAATATAGTGACAATATTTTTAAGTTAGGTACTTAATATGAATAATAATACTTATATTTAAAGCTGTAGGTTTTGCCTGTATATTTTGACAGTTTTGAGATTTTTTCTATTAATCTGTTTATTTCGACTTGATACGAAAAAAACTTAGTCGATATTGATGGGACTTTTAAGGCAAATAGTAAGCTTAACATCCTAGAATAGATTTTGGCTATAAAATAGTGAAAATGATATTTAAAATATATAGTACTTATTAGATGGTTGATTCGCAATGTACATTATCTGAGTTTTGATATGTTTTTTAACGCATAAAATTTTATAAAAAATATCTATGTATATGAAAAAATATAATTCAAATATAGTACATACCTTTCCCTTGTCCGGATAGATCCAATCGGAAATTATCTTGTCCTTTATGACCGTCAACAAGTTGTCCAAGCCCTTGACTGAGTTGGCCGTCATCGTTGACGCCGTCGTAAGAGCGGTCTGTCAAATCCACTTCCACACCACGGCTGACACCCTGGGGCATCGAGTAACTCAGTAAACCGTCTATAACAAAGTAAATAAATACTATATTGGTTTCGGTTAATCAATATAAAAGTAATGTTTAATTTTGGTATACGTTTGGTAGGAAGTAATTACGTTTCTTGTGATTTTTTTCTGAAATGTTTTCTTTGAGAACATATATTTGAAAGACCGTTTTTATTCCTAAGTATATAAATCAGTACGCTCGGTTTATATAATTTAAACGAATTAATAATAAATAAATCTGTAGACTTGATTTTCATAACCAATACTAATCTGTAAGCTCTGTACAATCAATTTATTTTTTATTTTTTGAGTTTATGAATACGTCATATTTCGGCATGAAAGTTTAAAAAAATAATGTCTTAGCGCGAAAACTACCAATTTTGATCGAAAACCTAAAATCCCAGAATTAGTTTAGACTTTAAATATTGAATACGGATCAATTAAGTAACGTTACACTTGATAATAAAAATAAATTAACATAAAAAGAAAAAGTAGTTGTGATGTTGATGTAATGAAATAAAAAAATATTAAATACATATTGAAAAAATAACATTTTCTAATAAAGTGAAGAAAATTAAAAATGTTTCACTACCTCCCCCCTCCAGAAAAACGCGGAAAACTGCTACTAAGTCTATAAACAAAAGATTTAATTTTGATGGGATTTTTATATGTATCTTTGTTTGTTACGAATAAACCAGAATATTTCAGAATCGATTTATATGAAACTTGAATGTTAGAAAGACTTTAAAATTAATTTAGACTCAATGTACTTATATCATCACGCTATTCTATGAAGAGGTCGAACAGTAACATTAAACACTTAAAGATAATTAAGGAACGAATACTGAAATTAATACCTATAAACAAGTATCAATATAAACATAATATAAGCGTGAGCGGATTATTGTCATGACGAGAATATTATACATACCTACGTATTTTGAGCTGCCAGTCATACGCGCATTAATCTATTTTGAAATAAAGGCTTGTGAATGGTATAGGTTTATTCCAAATAATAAAATTATAATTATTCTTATGAATTCAACAAGAGGAAAGCCATCATAGCAGCTTTTGCCAAAAGTTCATTTTATTGTATATAAATTATTTTTTCATAATTCACATAAAAACACTTTCAGTATGATATTGTATATACATATAGGTAAAATGGCTGTTTGAATATTGAAAAATATTCTTTGAAATTATTTTCTTTGATAAAAATCAACCGAATCTTATATTTCAACAAAATAATTCAAATAAAAATATAACTTTCAATTGTTATCCACTTTTTCTATAAACCCTATTTATCATAATTCTTTTATCCGTGGACCAGACGTGGAGTATACTTCATAAACTCCAATTTAAGCGCACATTTCTCTATATACCTCCACATGTATTTACAATCTCGCGGGAAAATCATCTATCAATTCTAAAGAGAAATGGATTTTGAATAAGTGGCGTCACTATTTGCATTCTAAAGCAAAGAGCATATTGTTATCACTTCAAAAATTGCACGTAAACTATAGGTTATTGATGAAAATAATACTTTACTTTTTATAAAACGATAAAAGTTGTTTATTCAATTTATTTATTATTTGTATGATATAATATCAACTTCATCATTGAACTTTTTATTAAAATTTAAAAACATTATTTATTTATTTATTTATTCTGCAAGTATAATAATATACATACAATAAGTCAAAAAGAGAAAAATATAAGAAAAAACAAAAAGACAAAATTCTTAAATTAAAGTATCATCTTAACAAATTCTTTTAAACCGTAAAAGTTTTTTTGCAGTAAGAATTCTTTTAATTTCTTATTGAATTGTTTCATAGACAGATTTTCAATTTCACCGGTAATATTATTAAATATATACATATGTACATACATGATGTTAAAAACTCTTTTATTAATATATTGTTTATTAGTTAGAGCAACTTTACGAATTATGGTGTTATTTATGTAATTTAAGAAGGTATCTGGATTTTTTAAAATAAATATTCCACATTCATATTACAGTCATTTAAAGTTTTTTAAAAAGTGTACAGCAATTTTCTCTGTGCTCATTGTCAGGTTATTATTCTTAAGCAACAGTTTCTATAGTTTATCCAAAAGAGAATTCCAAACCTAAGATTTGCGTGGATATAAGCATAGTAAGTTTGAAATAATCTATTCTGAATAATAATGGTTTTTAATTTTCGTAAAGCTATCAGTAAGTTTAGATATTTTGTTAACTAAAACTTCGATGTGACAATTACCATTAATAATAATTTATTAAGAAAACTCGTCACATATGTATGAAGGAAACATCATAATTGGACATAACAATAATATATCACAATTTTTTTTAACTTATAAAAAGATCTTTTAGTATAAAAATCAAGGTCTCGGTTACGTGCACGAGACGAGATTAGCTTATTTTTTTAGAGATGAGACGGATTTAATTAAAAAAAAAAAACGAGATAAAGAAGATACCATTTGCTATAAAATTCGAGATCCGGACGAGACTTACTTGACTCTCGTCTCGTAATCTATCTGGGTATTGTAATCATTATGCAAACCAAAAAAATAAAACAGTAACACGGTGTTTTAAAACACTTCGTATTTAAAAATATATAGGGTTTATTGCACTTTTGTCAAAAAGACACGATGTTGCTGTTTTGTTTTTTCGGTCTTAATAATGTGTTCAGACCAAAAAAACAAAACAGCAACATAGTGTCTTTTTGACAAAAGTGCAATAAAGCCTATGCATTTTTAAATACGACGTGTTTTCAAACACCGTGTTGCTGTTTTGTTTTCTTTGGTGTGAACACCGCATTAAGAGATACAAAATTGTTATTTTACTGTATACAAATATTGAATATTTTTTTACAGTTGTTTCTACATCAATAGTAAATTTTTGTGATACAATGCAAATCAATAAAAAGTATACTTAGTCATATTGGCAACTGAGTACAGCACTGTTCCGAATCGATATCTAAATAACGCATCATTTTATGTCAGTTTCTAGTCTTACAACGCACAAAT
Organism: Sialis fuliginosa; assembly: GCA_961205875.1. Taxonomy (NCBI): domain Eukaryota; kingdom Metazoa; phylum Arthropoda; class Insecta; order Megaloptera; family Sialidae; genus Sialis; species Sialis fuliginosa. The sequence continues at coordinate 19,037,054 of OY540812.1, forward strand.
CTTTATAATCCTCGTATGGAATTCTCGCAACGCCAATACGTGTAGCCTTTGGCGGCTAAAGGGCCCGGGAATTTATCCCTGAAAAGATGAAGGTTGACAAATGAAATCCTCACTTGTTATCCTTCATGATCCAGGTCATATTTTGTTTCTTCTCTTGAAGACCTGTTTAGCTACCGGACTCAATCCGTGAGGGATGTTTATCATATTTCTAAATCATCGTTTATTTTATTTGTGTGTGTAATGTTTTGTGGTTGAACCGTTTTATTAGCCAAATGGGTACGATAATTTGTCTTTATCTATTTGTACATTTTCTTAAAACAAATACTCTCAAACATTTTGTGAATTATCTAATGCTATCGGACCTGCCCGCACCTTCGTCCGCTTTGTATAGTTTTTTTATGTTGGTAGCACAAATTATATTTTATACCAGGGAATGAAATTGTTATTTTTTTGCTTTTTATTTATTATATATACAAAATCGTAATTATCTATGCTCCTACGGGAGATATGGAGTTGTCCCCCCCCCCCATTAAACCCCGTCCAGCGAAATATTTTTCTCGCAAAATCGAATGAAATAAATAACAACCCTCCATACGTTACAGGTCATGAAATTTTAAATAATTTTTTTGTTTGTTTTTTATTCATTATACAAAATCATAAATATCTCGGATCCTATGCGACTTGTTTTGTTGAATTTCAAAAAATTCTTTCTTAGTGGGTGCTAACGTTATAAAAAGAAGACACCCCTGAAATTTCACGTTTCTAGGTCCAGGGGTTTCGGCTGGGCGATGATACATGTTATTATATGTATATTTTGTATATATGTTACCGGCAATGTATGAAATTCGGCATTCTATAGAATTCCTAGGTATTTCATAGAATGCCTAAAATCACCAGGCAATGTATAAAATGAATTTAATTATATACATTTCCTAGGCATTCTATAGAATACCTAATTGATAGCCGGCAATGTATGAAATATAAACATAAATAGGGTGAATCGATCAATTTTGGTCCAGGTACAGATGTTACCTTTCTTTATGTTATAAAATACTGATGTAAATATACAATAAAAAAATCTTGGATCATTCTCGATAGCTGTAGGTAGGTTTCTAGATTACAATTCAGTATTGTCGGTACAATACTGATTTATTTATCAATATAAACATTTTATATTTACGTGTTATATAATAGAAAAATGTATGTATGTCCAGTAAAGTAGCACAGTGATCTCCGAAACGGCTGTATAAAAAAATACGTAAGTTCTTTTGTTAGTCCGACGAAAAATTGCTGTCATTTTAATTCGACTGAATTTTATTAAACTTTTTTTCTTGCGTTCGTCCAGTGAAAAATTAATAGTATGTATTTAGTATATTTTAATCCGATTTCCGGCTCTATCAGAATTTTTTTTACAAGAATATTTATTGTGCTGCAAATTAAAATAATATATTTTGATAATTAAAATAAAGTGAGAATAGATAAAAATATATGTAGGTATAAAAAATATTAATTAATTAAATAATACCTATCTGCTTTATTAATATTATTTTGTCTTTTATTTCATACATTTCCTAATATAATCTTGGCATTCTATAGAATTCCTAGGGATTCTAAAGAATGCCTAGGCAAAGTATATAATAAATTTCTATTAAACAAATATTTCATACTTTGCCTGAAATCGTCAGGCATTGTATAGAATTCCTAGGAATTCTATAGAATGCCTGAATTACATACATTGCCGGTAACATATACATAGATTCTAAAGCAAGATTGGTGAAGCTGTTTCCAGAAAAAATGTAAGGAAATTCCAATTAATTGCTAATAAATTGTGAATATTTTAATTCAACTGTTAATAGTAGATCAATCATATAAGAATATTAAATATATTTTTTTAGAATTAATGAAAATCACCAAAATCGATATAAGGTGGTCAGGAAAAAGTGATCTGGTTATGCCTCATGTGTGGGTCTAATTTTTTTTTTCTTCATAACATATATGTCGACTGGTACTTGGCCTTTTCCGACAGCTCTTCGTGTTGTGTAAGTGTTGTGTTGTGTTGTGTTGTGTAGTTGTGTGTATTTTGTTTTTTGTTAGGATCACAGGGACACAAGAGGGAGTGGGAGGATGCTAATGGGCCGATCATAGCGGGTTGAAGACGAACAAGGTGTGTGGGTCTAATACTGAGCATTAGGGTAAGAACGCACGGGTTCTTTTTAACTGTCGTTCGCGCACATTTCTAGGTGCGTGCACGAGCGGCGAAAAACCACTGACTATTACAACTTGTATAAACGTGTTCAATTCCGAAAAGTGACCGTTTCGCCGCGCCGCCTTTAAAATACAATCGGTTGCGTTTTTAAAACCACGCGGCAAGACGGTCGCATGTACGCTCACTTATTGTTATGCCCGGTATTATAAAAGACCTAACAAAATTTGTTAGCTAGCAATTACATTCAAATTGGGTATTAATTCTGTACTAGTATCTATGGATTAGTTATGGAATTTAGAGCAGTGCCACTTCAACTAATTGTAACACAGTTGGCATCTTTGACCGTACAAAATAATTTTCATAACATCATCACTGTTTTAATACCGTTTGTATTTACCTACAACGCGTGCGCGAAACTTGTCAAAGTCATCAACAAACTCCAAAATAACTGTCATATAAGTTTGATATCTCAGTTGAAAGCGTTTGTTAGCTAACAAATTTGTTAGGTCTTTTATGATACCGGGCATTAGATTGAAATACATACATGTAATATATAAATGCGGGCACAGTGCTTCTTGGTCTTGTAGTAAATATAAAATGATGAATTTTTCGTTATTTTTTCACACAAGTAAAATAAAAATTGACAATGTTACACATTTTTCATTACCTATATACAATCTCTCGATAAGTCTTCAGTACGCATTAATTTTTGTTGACTACCCAAGAAAAAAAAAATTTCCAACGTTGTCCACACTTATAAAATATGAATAAATCCAACTCAACATTATCTACTTTAATTGTAAAATTTGAAGTATTTAGGTAGCCCAACTTAACGTTATTTACACCAATAAGACGATGGTATAATGAAGTACTTATATAAGAAATTGTACCTATAATTTTGTTTTTTAACGTTAAAATTTATTTTTTTGAAAATTAGTACAAAATTCTTGACAAACATTACCAAGGTATAGGTATTAGAATAGTCTTTAAAATCATTACTTACTGTACTCGAAAAAAGCAGAACGAAAACCGAAACGAAAAAAAAATAACGGTTCGAAGCCCTGCCATAAAGAATATATTCCATAAAATTGTAAATAAATATTATTCTTAAACGCAATCGTTTGAACCGAAACAAATGACAGCATTGCCGAAGCGAGTGTATGTGTGTGTATGTGTGTGTGTGTGTGTGGGGGTGGGTGAGAGTGGGCGTAAGTAATTAGTGCGTTTATGCTTCAGTTTTCCTTAATCTCGGCACGTACTAGCGGCGGTCTGGTCATCTAAATCTTGCCCGATGCTAACAGGAATAATTAAACAAGGTTCGGGAACAGAATAACAACTTCTATAATTAATAGATGTCTTCAAACATTTGGATATAGTGGATCCGGACATCAAAGGGTACTCGGTGTGTGCATGTATATATGCATATGTAATCTATAGTGAGAATACTTGTATTGTTTACATAACAAAATTTTGTGAGCTCGTGCGGATTATTTTTAAATAATTTGATAATATCAGGGTGTTGAAAATTAAATTTGATTGATCGTGTTTTTGATATGAATATAAATAAATGTCGTATCGTTATAAGAATAAATTCTATATATTATACAATAGGGGTGTCCAAACTTTTATGGATGTGGGATAAACGAAATTCTATATTTTTTGTGTGTTATCTACACTATAATAGTACGTCTGGTTCGTGGCAAATAAAGCCAAAACGCTGCACTTTTTGATTGGGGTATGCCAATTTCGGTGGTCATATATATAGTCAAATGAAACATTTTCAGATAGGGAGCCATTTTAAAATCCGTGTAGAACACCATTATATCGGCTATTAAAGATGGCCCTCACGGTTTTTATTAAATTGGCTGTATCTCAGCTCCTAATCATCTGATTTCAATTTTCTTTTGTTTATTTTAAAGTTCTTATTACAAAAAATAGTTTTTATCATTATTCATTTTTCTCTAAATCTTAAGGGTTCCCCACAATTTTCCGAAATCTGAAGATTTCACTTTTTTTACAGACTTAATTGTTATATAACTTTTTTATTGTGCCCAATATCATTTTTTTACCTAATATAAAAAAGAAAGACATTTTTGTCTGCGTTCCATTGATAACAAGATAATACTGTTTTAATTAACAACTTCTTTGGAAATAGCGTGTTAAACTAAGAAAAATAGATTATTTTTGGATCATTCCATATCAAGTTTACCTGTATTGGTTTCTCGGATTCGAGATTTTGATAGAAATGTCCATTTATACCTTCCCTGAATCAATTCTGACTATTTTTATCACCATGTCTGTCTGTCTGTGTGTGTATCTGTTTGTCTGTAAACGTTGTAACTCAAAAATGACAGTACATAGAGGGGTAAAATTTTATATTTAGGATTAATTTGTTTTAAGAATATTATTCGAATTATTTCTGAAACGGTACGTGTTGGAAGAAAATGTTTAAAGAAAAATTTGTTTAGAATATTATTATTTATAATTTATGTTATGTTATTTCTCCCAAAAAAAGTTTTTGGGGTTATAATTGTTTTTTTCAATTATATTTGAAATGGTTTGAAGCAAAAATAAATCATTGAAATAAAAGTTGTAGAGTATGTTATTTTCTATAGTTTATGTTCCATTAATTTTTTTGTATCTGTTACCAATTAAAAAAAAAATCTTTTTAATTATATTTTTAATTTTTTTCCATTTTATTTGAACAAGTTCATGACAGAATGAAATGTTCATAACAAAAAATGTAGAGATCGTTATTATCTATAGTTTATGTTCTATTATTTTTTTTATATCTGTCATCAGGAAGCCAAAATTATTTGTTTTAAAATAGTAGATACACGTACATTTTTTTATTGTATAAGAAAGTTCAGTGACATCCATGACAGATTTTTCAATTTTTTAACTATGCCATATGAGAAAATTGATCCCAACATAAAATTTCATATGATAAAAGGTAAACTTGACATGGAATGATCCAAAAATAGTCTATTTTTATTGTTTAACACGCTTTTTCCAAAGAAGTTGTTAATTAAAACAGTATTATCTTGTTATCAATGGAACGCAGAATAAAATGTCTTTCTTTTTTATATGAAGTAAAAAAATGATATTGGGCACAATAAAAAAGTTATATATAAATTAAGTTCATAAGAAAAGTAAAATTTTCAGATTTTCAAAAATTGTGGGGAACCCTTAAGATTTAGAGAAAAATGTATAATGACAAAAAATAATCTTCTCAATAAGAACTTTAAAACAAACAAAAGAAAATTGAAATCAGATGACTAGGAGCTGAGATACAGCCAATTTAATAAAAACGGTGGGGGCCATCTTTAATAGCCGATATAATGGTGTTCTACACGGATTTTAAAGTGGCTCCCTATCTGAAAATTATTCTTTTAACCTTATCTATGGGCACAAAAAGTGTCATACTCCAATCAAAAAGTGCAGGGTTTTTTTTACGTACCAGACGTACTATAATTGAATATGAGTTACGCCAAATCATGTTGTTTACACAAATAGGATTTTTCAAAATTTTCAGGACATTTGTTGTAGGTATAATTAAATTAATTTTATTTATAGATATATTAATTTAGAAGCAATATTCGTGGATCGTACTATATATTATATACCTGCTTTATTCCAACAAAAATTGAATTAAAATTAGAAATAATATTAATCATTTGTTAGTCTTTGTTTTAGAAACATAAAATTACCATCAGGAACGTAGCTGGGATTTCTTGTGCCTGGACCTGTTATCATATTAAAAAAATAAACTAAGTACGTTTAACTTTCTTTTATAAGATGATTTTTCTGTACACCCCCGGTAGTGGCCCACCGCTTCGCACAACTCCTAGCTACGCCTATAACTATGTATACTATACACGTTTTGATAAATATACTCGTAGTTAACTTTGAAAAAAAAAATTATTTTAAATACTAGGTTTGGTATATTACGCTAGATAACATGTATATATTATGTATATTATATACAAAGTGAGTAAAAAATATTACAAGCATAAAGACATACAAAATATTATAGTTTCTTAGAAATTAATAATGGAAATATATTATATGTTGCTTTCACCGTTATTTTCTTGTTTAAATATTATTCCACGTGGCGCAATATATTCCAATTGAAGATATTTAAGCAATGTTGTATTATATTAGATATAGATATGTAATGTTTCACAAACATATTTGTTACTATAATGTCTGTACAGAATTTAAATAATGTTTCGGCAAACTATGTTCATATTTTTTCTAGACAACATAAATTATAATGCTAATACTCAATACTCAATACCCAAATTAAAAAATATATTATTATTATTATAATTATTAAATTAAACAAAGGATATATGGAGTTTTGTAGTAGATATATCTAACGAAGTACACACTCTATATTTTAATCTTTTAAATAAGTATATATCATTTAAAATAATCTGGACTTCCAACGAGAGTGAACCTGTACAAAGGAAAACCCTTTGATCAAAAATGCAGTTTATGCTGTCAGTATAAAGGATTTAAAAGTAATGTTAATGCGTTTTGCTCTTTGAATGCAACTCTTTTTGAATACTGAATAAATTTCATGAAACTTAATTATATTTTATATTATTCTGTTTTTAATATAATGTACATGTTGGTCATGTCAAGAATCCCTGAAATTATTTAAACTTATTTTTTGAAAATTTTACTACAATAAAATATTATATACGACGAAAAATTTTGCTATAGTAGTACTGTTATTTTAACCACTACAAAATCGGGCTAAATAAACGAATCTTTTGGGGAAGCATGAGCTATTACTGAATAACAAATTGTGACGAGGTCAAGTAAAATAAAATATATAAAATATATTGTTTGATTTTACGAGACAATTACACCCAATTCTGTTTTTACACGAATTGTTTTACACGATTTTGAAATAGCACGGTCGATAATAATAAAATAATTTTTTTTACAAGTATTGATTTGATTTTGCACGATTCATTTTTTAAAAATTAGTGTAAAATGTATACAATTTATTATTTACGTACACTGTTCTTGTTTTGTTTTACTTCTCAATTAAATAAATAAATAAACTATTTTTTTACACAGTGACAGGCTATACGTATCTACCGTGCAAAAAACAGAATTGGGTATAATTATTTTTTTATACCTTCAAAATAAGGACCATTATGCTTTTAATAATTCAAAATGGATGCATAAATTTATATTTCAATTTAAGGACAAATAAATGACAAATTGAACATTTTTCTGTTGCATTTTTAAATGTACCTAATCAAATATTCTAGTATAAACATAATCATTTTGGCAACAAATAAATTATGCAACATGAACTCATCTACATTGATCGACAACACAATAAAATATTTTTATTTATCCAAAACAAGAGATGTACAGAATTTCACCGACTGTCGGAAAAAATAGACACAATGTAATACACAAAAGCCAGACAGACAGCGATGGTGTTTCCAAACAATGCACAAAGTTTCGCAAGTCAAACGAAATGCTATTTAAGTTATGTGTTTGTAAACAAATTCATGCCCATACCTGTCCATTTGCAGCCGAGGATTTCAACCCGCATGCAGACAGTTCTGACGTGGATGCTGTAGGGAATGAAACGGATCTTGCTGGCTATAATTGGTGGGTCGAACGATTGTTTCACCTCAGAGTATGTGTTAGTGTTTCCAGCCAGTAACTGAAAATAAACAAAAAATATTGTAAGCTAGAATCACTTAAAACTTTTTAAACTTTCAAAATACAGGTAATGAAAATAAAACCATGATACAATTAGAAAAAATATTACAAGTATATAATAATTATTTTTTAAAAAAACTGAATTACTTAAGAATGTGATATCTGAAATGGTAGAAAAAATCCTATTTTTACATGGAAAACTTAAAACAGCAGAGAAATCAAATGATACAGTAAAAATGAGTAATCATAGAGTAACAAACGTACACAACAAAAAACTTTATATTGTCTTTAAAAGTATTTCAGTAATAATAGGTTAATAAAGGAAACGTCTATTTGGAACTATCATCTTTCATACGTACCAAATTGAATTGTTATTTTTAAGCATATTTGCATTTTATAAATTTTCATCTGACGTATCTGGATTAATATGCATGGAAATGACGAAAGTGACATATAATTAAAGATGGTCGGCATAGAATTTTTGTAACATTATCATATACGGACTAGCATTAGTTGTTATGTTACCATATTCCTTCCTAATCTAAGATTCAACCATATATCGTATATAATATATATATAATATAAGCAAAAATATAAATAAATAGTTATTAAAAATACATAAACGTTGCATTTGTGTTATATGCAATGTAGCCCCAGAGAATCATGCCGACCTATTTTACCAAATTAAAACTATTAACATTAACAGACCCATTCATTTACGAATCGGGGTTATTTGTTACGAAGCAGAAAATTCGATACGTTCACGAAATTAAAAGCTATATAATGTGAATCAAATGAAACTAGAAAAAATCAATAAACTATAGTTAACTAATTAATAAGAATTTAAAAAAAATACACTGGATTACCTATATTATATTTGAAAATGTATTTTCTATTATTGTATTGAGAGTTTATATATATAGGTATATATATTTTCTTCGGAAAAAAAATTTCGTAAAACTAATCAATTTTATATAGAAAGATGACAAAAATGATAACATTTAAGTATGTTGTAATTCTTATAATAAATATTTTTTGCATTTCTACTTTGATTGTTTCCAATTCAAGCCATGAAACATTTACTGACAAATCTTTATAATATTAATGTATTAAAATTGCTTGGTTTCGCATGAAACCGCTAAACTCGTTGTCTACAATGGCTTGATTGTAACCGAAAATGTATGTAAAATTCATGAACATTTTGTCGTTTTGTACCAGTAACAATTCACAATGGTATGAACGTATGTATATATGCCATTGTGAATAATTTATTTATTTATTTTATACATTTTTCCACTACTATCAAACTTTTGTGTTTTGATTCTACAAATTTTAATTAAACATCACTTTTCGTTAAATGAATCTGATGAAATTAATTGAAAATTTAATTTGTTCGATTCTTTTTACAACAAAAAAAAACTAAATATAATTTTTAATTGTTTTTTAATACTTTGGTATAAATTGTAAACGAATGTTATTTTTAAATTGTGAACTTTATCTTTGATAAGATATTAAAATATTTTAATACAGAATGTTTAATAATTTTTGATTTTAGTAACACAATGAAAATAACATTAAGCTTTAGTTCAAACCATACAAAATAATGTCGTTTAAACAAAAGGGACCCATATTTATCCTATAAAGATAAGGAATTTATTTATTTTAACGACTAGCAGCGTTTTTCACACTATTTATCTTATCCCAACAAACTAGTTTTTTAAATCTTGAAACATAAAAGTAAAATCAAATCTTGGGGTAATTATTAAAACATTGTCAGTGTGAAACGCTAGTTGATTTTTGCGCAACAGTTTTGGTACTCAACTAATAGTTTACGAGCTACACCATGGGTTGCATAAAGCAAAATTAATCACGATTAGTTAATCAGTTGTTTTAAAACCATTATTATGCCAATTTTAAAAAACAATCACGGTTATGATAAATATTATAAGGTAAAAAATTATCATATTTAGTGAATTGATCATTTATAAATTGAGATAAAGTTTAGAATTAACATTAAACATGGTTTGAAAACAACTGCCTGATTAACTAATCGTGGTTAATTTTGCTTTATGCAACCCAATCAAAGTTTATAGAAAATAGCTTTTTTTAAATATCTCGTTAACTTATGATCGGATAAAATAATATATGGTTGCAAACTTGTAGAGCACTAAACTATATATCATTTTTATTTCAAACATTTTCAATTTCATTTTTTTTGCATTGAGATATTTTGAATTTTCTTTTGCAATTTTTGACATACTGTAGCTCGTTAGCTATTGGTCGTAAAACATCGAGTTTGTTACAAAGATTAAGTATACATATAATATAATCTACAAGATTGTGATTTGATATTTTAATGTTCAAACTTTTTCGTACCGTAACTCTTAAACGATTAGTTCTACAAAAATAATCGACCATTTTTCTGGTAGTATCAACGGTTCGCGAGATATTATGGTGGTTAATACACTTCTCCCGACCCCGGCAACTTAGCGGAATACTCAAGAAGCACACCCGAATATTTAAAATAGAATTGACTTACCTTGGGTTGCATGAAGCAAAATTAATCATCTATTAATCGACTATTTTAAAAGCATAATTATATTTAACTATTATGGTGAATCTTCCACAGTAAAAAATAATCACAATTAATTAATCGTCCGTAAACTAACCGTGACTAGATTTAAGATTTACATCAAATCATGGATTCAAAACAGACGATTAACTAATCCTGATTATTTTTGCTTTATGCAACCATTTTGAATTTCGAAAGTATCTATTGACTGGACTATGAAAACGTCTACAAGATTTTTTTAAACTGATCAAAAAATTAAGAAATTAGAATTAAAAATAAATTCTGGGAATTATTTGAACACCCTATATGTTTATCTAGAATAAAACATTACACTTTAAATTTTCCATTTAAAATCTTGACACTTGTGTATTTAACATACAGCAGTATTGCTAAGTAGAGAGATGACCAAAACAACATTATAGGGATTAAAACAACAATTCAAACCAATTTAACTCTCTGACAAATTTTGATCGAGTAATTCCTCCGTAAACTGTATTAGCTGCATGCTCAGCGGACTGACCAACGGGTTGTCGGTAAGAGAGTATCTCGAGAGACCCACTGTGAGTGTGTTCTATCGACCAGTGGCTTTAACTGTACCCCCTTCCTCCCATATGGTCCTAAACTCCCTGTACTTTCAATCTACATTGAATACAACGTACGTAGTCTATGGTAATGTGTCGTTAATACGAATGTTTGAAAATATAAATCAGTATTAGTTGGGCTTCAACTTTAAAAGTTAAATGATGTTTTTAAAATTAAACTACACTTATTTCGAATAGGCATTGCTGAATTTTAATTGTCAGTTACAGGAAGTGGAAGGGGGCATAAATTATATTAGACACAAATCAATTAGAACAGATCAAACTTTCCAGCATAATTAGTACCTATATACACAGTGAAGGTGGCAGCAGTAAAAAAAGCTTTAACGTAGTCCTTACTAACAATAAGAAATACAAATATTTTAATACATTCAGACTTTTTATCAATCTTGCAAAATATCAAGGTAACATAATATCAAATTACAAATAAACATTGAATCTTAAATATTTTAGGCCCGATAGTCAAATTAAAGAAGAGAAATATTACATTTATCTTTATATAGATCATTATAGGTGAAAGCACCTACATCATTGAAAAATACTAACATAGAAACACACATATCATCTTGGAACGCTCTATCAATTGCCAAAATTATTTCCCTAGATATGAGAACTAGACTTAAATGTAATTACACAATATGTCCAAAATATGACAATGAATTGACGTGACCTAAACCACATATTTTTCGGTTGTAAACTATAAAGACAATATTGCAATATTTATGAACAAATGAATGCTAAATAAAATAAATTCACTTTATAACTTTCCATTGCTTCTGGCTCCATTCTATTGTAACATATAATCATGTATGTTATGTTAAAATCACGAAAATTAAATTGTAAATCAGCCAGTGGGTAAAATAATGTAATGACAGTAAAGATTATGCTGAGATACATATACTTATGTAAAATGTATATATCACATTGTGTACATTTAACATACTCGCAAAAAAATATACTGTAAGGCCCTCCACACACGGAGCAACCGTTTAGCAACGAGAATTGCAAACCAAAAATATGTTTTTTAAATATCAATTATGAAACTAAATGATAAAAAAATACCTAATACAATGAAAACAGGCAAATACAATCTTTTTCACATTTTAAATATTATTTATACGAAAAAATATTTTCTAGAAAAATTTCTCAGCTAACTATTTATATTTCATTTTTTATATGCCGTCGTATTTCAGGTGTATTTAAAAAATAGAACATTTTATTTATTTCTGGTAAATGTAATAAATATTGAATGATTGTTTTAGATTTTTTGGAAAATCAACACAACGTGGATTTACATAAATATGTTAAATAGTCTGATCGGTAATTGTGTGACTAAAATGTTAAACACACAGTCTGCACCTCGTAAAAGAGTTTACTATTACTTCAAGCCAATTTCTCTAGTATGATTCAATAGTCTTAATTTAGCATTTACATACTTGATATAAAAATGTTACATATAGTTTTTAATATTAATATTTGTTGTGACTAATACCTTAATTATCATAAAAACATGAGGTAATAATAATGCTGCTGTTCCAACAATCGCCATAGGGGAATGGAGATTACAATACACCATTGACACGAGCCCTTGTCTACGGTGGAAAGGGAAATAATGAGTATATACCGTAGATACAGCTCATGGTAGAGAGTCGGGGACGAGTGGAGGCGTACGACACTGTACATTGTGCCTTCTAATTAACGAAAGGCAGTCATGTTGGTTGTACAGCACGTATTTACCTCTTACTCTCTTCAACCCCATCACCACTCTACTCTCCAGAGAGTTTGAGGTTTATGCATATACCGTTATGACATTTTTTTTACTATTTTTAATTTCGGTTGTAAAAAAAACATTATTTATGGTAAAAGAAATTTTAGGTCGCCAGTGGAAATGAAATTTTTTATGAGAAATAAAAGAAAAAAATATATACGTCAGTGTAATTATGGTAAAAAATTAATTAAGTCAAATATTGTACTTTAGTTAAACTTGGCGCGAGACGATTTTTTTGTTGTAAAGATTTCTTTTCTGATATATTATCATTGTTTAGTGCTTATCCTTCATTTTACATTGTGATATTTTAATTAATATTAGTAAAATGTACATAGGTACTTGTCTATAATCATTCTTAATTAAAGATTTAAAGCAGTAATACTAGACAATTTACCGTAAATAATATCTATTTTGGTATAAAAAATATTACGTAGATAAATATTTTTTCTTACCCTAAGATATATAACCAATAAACTTACAATAAATATTAAACGGACAAATACACCTGACGAGGCTTACAGGTAAGATTAAGAAATGCCTTGGGATGATCAATGGAGGTGCGTTCGGAGAGACAAATTAAAATATTATTTCAGTTAAATCAATACAAGTAGTTTGGTATACAATTATGTAATAATTATAATTAAAAATGAATATTGGACAGGTAGTAGAGTACATAAATATAAATAACTTGCTAATAACGTAACCTTTTGACCTATCCAAACTGTTAATGAACACTTTCAGCGATAATGAAAGATATGTGATACTTATTACAAGAAAACAATCCAGTTTCATCCTATTTACATTACATTTGTACATAATGTAAATGTACAATGCACACTGCACATTGTACAGATATTATATGAGTTAATTTTTATTGTATTACATTTATAAAAAATCGAATGATTTTTATGAAACTTTGAAAAGTGTTTTTCCCATTTTCGCAAAACTCCGTTTAATTATTTTTATAAAATTTTATATACGAGTATAATGTTATACTGACGGATGTCAACAACTCATTTTATAGAAGAATGTTTGGTTTTCTACCTACACATAAAATATTCGAAATATCTAATCTTAAATTAATCAATTAAAAAACATCTGCCAAATGAATGCACAGTGTTTCATCGAGATAAATTTATCAAAGAAAGTTAATTATCAAACCTGATACATGGAAAGATATAGGACTAACAACACATTATATAGCGTTGTTACCATATCGCTCCACAAAAAATCGCTCTACGAGTCATTGGCGTATCATTCGGATTTTAAAATAAACATCAATTGTTTTGAATTTTAAAATTAATTAATAACTAATGTTTTATATTGTCCTTAAAAGTATTTCAGTGATAATTGATTCACAAAGAAACGTTTATTTGGAACTATTATCTCTCAGACATACCAAATTTAATTGTAATTGAAAGCATATTTGCATATTATCAATTTTCAACTGACGCCTCTGGGATAATATACATGGAAATGTCTCGTCAAATTTTGGTAATAGTTTCATATACGGACTAGCATTAGTTGTTATGCATCCATATTTCCAAATCTAACAATAAGTATCAAACAATCTAAATTTGTTTGTTATGTAAACGTCAAAATGACATTTAATAAATCAAAGCATTAAAAAGTGGTTATAAAAAACAAATGACGTTTTTTTTAAACGAATTGAGAAAAATATTTGTTAAGGAATATTTTACAATAAACGTTGTGGTGACCTATATTATAGAAAATGGAATGCTCTATAAAAAAGATTCTATGCAATTTTCACGTAGCATGTGTCTTTATTGAGATTTCTTAAAAAAATAATATTTTGGGGTATCATCCCTCCCCCTTACACACGATTTTAATAATTTTGAAAGAAGACCGTCCTCAAACCAGACCCAACCATTCTGTGGTTTATGAGTTATGCGTGTAGCAAGAATTAACTCGACAGACACACAGGCAGACACACAAACAGACACATAGACAGACAGACAGGCTCACGGACAGAGCCTGAAACGGAAAGATCAAGTTGAAATCGGAGAACAATTTTTTTACTCATTTTAAAACGATCACAAAGCTTCTTGTATCTTCAATGTGGCGAGGAAGCAAAATAATAATTTTAATTATGCGATATAAAAATTATTTTCTTTTTATAGAATGAAAATTATCATACATTTTCCATACAACACATTTATAAGTAATTAGCAAGTAACCACTTAGAATAATTATAATTTCAACTGAAAGTACAAAACAATATTTAGTATTTAAATTTACGAGTATTACAAAGGTTAATAAACAGACACAAAGGTGTTTATTGTGTAGGTGTATACACATATATACTGTGCATACTATGTACTATACATATAAATATATCAGGCTAACCTCTAGCTAAGAGCACCGTCCCACAGGGTAGACACAGATTAGATTTATCATGTGTCCCTACTACTGAAGTCCCAGCTAGTTGTTATATATACATATGTAAAACAGTATTTCCCTTATGTTTCTTGTGACCCTCCAAAATTAATTAAATATTTAAAAGATTCTCTAACAAAAAAAAAACGGTCATATATGAGCAAAATATTTATTATGCTATTTTCCATCACGAAATAAGCAACGATGTATTTCTGTCAACTCCTACTTTACTATTAATCGACGTATGTACATACTTATTACTTTTATATACATATAAATGTTACAATATAACATATTTCTCTTTTTAATTTTAGATATTCGTAGTTAATATCTTGTATAAATGATTTTTATGTCTCAAAATTATTCCCATGACACGTTTCGAACACCTTCTAAAGAATTCCAAATGTTGATCGAAATTTTAATTAAAAAAAAAAAAAATGATATATGTCTTTTTGTTTGTTACGACTTGACACAAAAACTGCTAAAGCGATTTGGCTGAGACTTATGGTAATAGATAATCTAACAATTAATTTATGTTATATGATAATTGATTTTACAGCAGACCCGTATCAAAGAAATAATACAATTTATATTTTGTAACAAAAAATGAGAAAAATGATGATTTTTTGATATTAATGTAATTCAACCATCATCATTGCCGCCGTTCGCGTTGACTCGCGAGTCCTTATCGATTTTTAAATATACACGAGTAAAGCCGCGAGGAAATTCTAAATTAAAATTACAATAGTTTAAATATATTATTAAGATTATTTCAGCTGCTTAGGGTCGGGTTTATTGGATTTAACGGAAAGTCCAACACTGGATAAGCCATTCCTTTTTTCGAGGTATTATTGGCAAACGTTTTACTGCTGTATTGGACATCTTTAGAGCTTTTTTAAAGTGCTTGACCGAGAAGACGTGACTTACACACGGACGCTAAGTAGAAATAATGCATAGCTTGATGACAACATAGTAGAAAGTTTATTTCACCCTCTCGCACTTATATCTTCTAACATTACTCCGAACAATATTATTATATAGATAAAAACAATTCTGATGGGTGTATATTATTTTATTTGCGTATTAAAACGTTGTATTTTGTATGATTTGTATTTTTAAATTTTTAAATAGGGTTTCACGTGGGATTGAAACAAAACTGGCTTAACTTTTTACAAAATGAGTCTGGTAAAATTTTTTTTCGAGACGTGACCAGTTTAATTTAATAAATAAAGTATAGCTGTACCTTTTATATCCTGTTTGGTGCGCCACGAACATTATCCTAAAATATTTCTATTATCTCTTTCAACTATAATTAATAATTTATAATATGTATATCATACCTATTGTAGCACATGGTTAATTATATTAAATAAGATACTCGATACATGTTTAAAAGATGAGACCAACATAAATGTTTTCATAGCGACTCTCGTCTCATCGCAGTTAAAAAATTACTTAATAGGGAAAGGCACTGTGATGGAGTAAACTATTTTTTAAGCATTTTTTTATAGTATACACATATTTAAAAATATGTCAAAAAATTATGTTAAAATTCCGAAAATTGCTGAGTTAGAGTCAATTTCGTGAGAACAGATAGTGTGGCCGATTATAACCATAAAAATTTGTATTGAATAAGTTGAATATATACTTAATGAAATGTCCTTTACTCGATCCTAAAATAATTAGTTATACCTGTGAAAAAAATTCAAAAAATGATAATTATTTGACCCGTCACAGTGGCTTTCCCCCTTAAACTTGTAAAAAATAAAAAATTAACACTGAATCTATAAAGTATGCAAGGAAAGTACATACTGTACTTCTATGTATATAGTACACTTAAACCTTAAGATTAAAATGTCATGTTTGTAAGTTTACAGACCGATAAATGAATAGAAAAAGTAAAAATTAAGTAAGTCTCGTTTATGTAAGATTTTTATGGGACCCAAATTTCAATGAAGTATTGTAGTGTTATTAAGAGTTATTAATTGTATAACGATATATTTATAGGTGCAATATGAATTACAATACCTACACCTATTTAATAGCTGGGCCATTATTACTACTGCAAATAACGTATAGCTGTACCTTTTATATCCTGTTTGGTGCGCCACGACCATTATCCTAAACTATTTTCATTATCTCTTTCAATTGTAATTAATAATTTATAATATGCATACCATACCTATTATAGCACATGGTTATTTAAGTGTAAATAAAAGTCAATGTACAATAGAGATAAAAACAAAATGTGTATATGTACACAAATAATGCAGTTGACAAGTCATACAGGATGTCCTAAGACCGTGTGAAAGTACAATATTTAATTTATTGTAACAAATGGAAGAAAACTTTAAATACAAAAGTTGTCAGGTTCGACAAGCCGCACATTTTAAAAATAGTTACTTTTATATAGAAGTCCCATAAGTGCGTTACAAATGAAAGTTATGTTTTTTTTAAATACAATGTATATATTTTTGATTGATAATCTTAAAACATTTTTTTGTGTGGGTATTTTGATATAAGCATGTGTGGGATTACACTGAGAGGTTTAGAAATTATGACCATTTTTATAAGAAAATTGACATATTTTCAACACCTTGTTATTTTCTAATTACAACAAAAAAAATTTGTTTTCTGCTAAAAATAGTTTTGGCATATGCTCTATTATTGCGATCTTACATCAAACATTTACAAAATTGTATTCTTTGTACAGGATGTATCAAAACTCTGAACTTATTTTTTATCAAAATTTTCAAATGGAACACCCTATATATTTTCACATTTTCGATTTGTCTATTCAATTCTAAACACATTTGTATTTAAAGTTTTTTCCATTTGTTATAATAAATGAAATATTGACATAGTCTTGGGACTGTATTTGGCATAAATGATATTTAAGTAATTTCAATTTCTAAAAAAAAAATGAACTAAATGAAGTTATATATATATATATTTTTATGAATCAGATTATTGGTTCTGATTCAAAAGTGTTCTTGAGACGAAAAATACAATATCTTAACCAACATTAATAATATCTTGTTAAATTTGAGATGATGAAGATGCAGTTTGTATCGATTGAATTGTTCTTTTTCTCTCAGCTTAGTAATTAGTAAAATTTATTTGCAAATTACGTTTAATAAAAAAAATTGAACAAACTAATTACGTATTTGTTTTCAAAGCTAATCTTTCAATTACACGCAAAGATAATTAAATTATAAATATTAACATTTCTTTTAAAACATTTTTTATACTTTACAAACTGACTTTGATGTTTGTCTGAATGATTATCATTTAAATATTTAGAATATCTACTGTTTTAATCTGTATGAAATACCTAGCTAAATACAAAAAGCAATTTTAAAGGAAATATACCTATACACATTTTACAATCTGATTTAAAATTGACGCGGTAATCGACGTCATTTCATCAAGCATATTTCTTAATTTAAAATATTCTCATACAGAATCTCATCAATTATATGAACATTAGTTTGGTTTGACCATAAAATGCACATATCTTTAACTTTTATTTAATGTAGATATAAACAGAAATTGGAAACTTTTTTATAACTAAATACGGTACTAAATTAAGCCGATTAAAAATAAAATGCGAGTTGCAATACCTGCAAATTATTGTTGACAGTAAAGTAAAGATAAAAATTTGTTAAAATCGGTAAAAATACATTATTACATTTTTGTGTTTTAATAATGCAAATTTTAACATCATTAAAGTGGTAACTTAATGAAATCAAGATAAACATTTTAATCATTGTAAATTGCGGTGAAAGTCTTATATACATATTTGTAAGAAAATAATAATTTGATATAAGAGACACGTTGTCAGCTGTCCGTCTATAGAAGGTGCAACATAAAGTAAACTGTATAATTTATTTCGTTAGTTAGATTTAAATATAAAAACAAACATAGATTCTCGTTATCGGACGATAATTGAGGAAATTCTCATTTCTATTAATCTTAAATATTATTTATGACTTTTGAATTTTTGTACATACCTAATATGACTATAACATTTAAATAGATGCATTTATTTTTACACAAGATAGTGTAAAATTCTCAATTTTAAACTCATTAGGTTGACTAGATGAAACTAATAATTTTCATTATATTTATTTTACAATTAGTCAGAATTATATTATAGAGAAAAGTTCTGTTTTTAGATCCTACTTCAACTTTTATAAAGATTAAATATGTAAATAATATATAGAATAAATCAAACTCAATATCACTTCAACATAAACAATAATTCTCATGTATTTACATACATATGTAGTACATTAGATAGCAATACAAGAACCATATTCTATTTTTAGCAAGCTAAAGGTTTTTCAATAAAACTGTATCTAAATATTATCATCGTCTGGCAAACTTACTGACGGTACCAAGAGTGTAGTTTGTGTCGGGGTTCGAACGAGAAGCCATTAGACATAATGAGCACCCGTTTATCTCTCTACTATCTCTGTCTGTAACATACAGTGCGCATTAACTCGCTGTGGTGTCGTCTTTGTTAGGAGCATTACGTCACGCCAAATTTCCGCTAGTCACACTTGAAAAGTGAGATTCCATCCGTATCATGCGTGGTAGGTTGTGTGTGTGTGTGTGTACCCCTTTACTTTTAGGGGTTGAAATATACACATGCATACATACATAAGTACTTAAGTTGTATACTAGGGGTGACAATTGTAAATATCTACCTATCTATAATAATATAATTAATGAATAAGTATATTATATGAAATTGGAATAATTTATAATTATTCTGTCAACATAAATATATAAAAAATTATATGTTAAAAAATTAACAATGGATATGTGCTGCGTACTATTCTTACGTCAAATTATATTAGATAAATATTTTATTAAATTTCTTCGTAATTTTTTTACCATCTCAAATAATCTATCTTGGTTAATGCGACTGCAGATAATCAAGAATCGATTTGTAATATAAATGAAAATGCACCAACGATTATCCTTACATATTATAAAACGCAACGTCTTTCTGTCTGTATGTCCGTTAGTGCACTCATCACTCGAGAACCACTTATCTGATTTATGTGCTATTTTTTTTTTAAATTCGTCAGATAAAAGTTTGCCGAAATCGCACTCTATTCAATGCTGCCTAAATCGTTAAATATTGAACAACATAATGTAGTAAAGAATCATGTGGAATAAAAAGAGCTAAAATAAACTCCGTGATACCATATATCTAACTTTTAAATTTAAGCGAGCGAATCTGCGGGCACAGCTAGTGTGATTTAAATCACTAGGAACTTGATTCTACAAAATATATTTTGTGTAAACAAGATGCAACTTATGTCCGGTATTATAAAGGAGCTAACAAGCACTGGGGTATGAAACCTATATGACGGTTCTCTTGAAGTATCATGAAGTATTTGACAAGTCTTTCACATGCGCGGTAAGTTAACACCAATGGTATTCAAACAATGGTGATATGATGAAAATTATCTTGTTGATGGAAACAAAAACAAAAAGTTGCACTATGTCTCTTGTTTGCATTCAAAACGAAAAAAAATCAAATAAAAAAATAGAAACAAAGGCAAATGCATATTTTACAGTCCCGCCAATAGAGAGTGGAGACACTCGGGTACCAACTGTTTTTATTTTATTTTTATGTATAAAACTGCGAATAGGTACATATGTTTGTTGCATATTTAGTTTCGTCCTGCAACAATATGGAACCGTCACAACCAGAAACAAAACTAAATGTTTCTTGAGTGTGGACGTGTGGAAAAAAAGTTTATACTTGTTGACATGTGCCAAAGAACAACATTCATAAACAGAAAGTTTCTCATTGTTCTATTAGCGCATCTGTATCTTGAGATCAATAACCTAAAAAGAATAAATATAATTATACTTGTATTTGTAATTCAGTAGAGAAGTTACATTGACTCCCATAGCCTCCACATCCTATCGCGGGTCCTTGAGCCAGTATTTTTAGCAGGCCTCTTCTGCTAAGAAACAAAACATTTTTTTTGATGTGGACCAAAAAAAACTTGACTCGCCACGCTAGGCCCCTCTTATGTGTGGCATGTCGTGTCCAAACAGATTATGGAATTTAAAAAATGGTTCTGAAAAAATCTTCCTATGTAGACTTTAATTTCATTGTATATAGAGTACCCGTATATATGTATAATATAATAAGTATACAATTTCTATATTCCAGTAGCGGACCCGTCCCGGCTTCGCACGGGAGTTAATATTTCAGCCCCTGTCACGTATGGAGGGTTGTGATTATTGTTTTAGCTGACCCAGCAAACGTTTTTATGCCCAAAAATAAATAGTTTGAAAATCAGACCATAAATTCACATTTTTGTAAATATCTCGACTCCAGCGCCACCTACCGGGTTCATTTTTTTTGTAAAAAATATGTAATTTCACGTAACTAACATATATTCTGATCATAAATACACATTCTCAACTCCCGCGCCACCCATCGGGTCCAAAAAAATATAAACCTAACGAAGCACCAAACGAACATATGGTGTGAATATGGCTTCGATACGTCCTGTGATTTAGGCCTGCTAAGATCATATACAAAAAACCAACGTTTTGTATTTATTTTTGTATGGTAAAAATACAATTTTTCGAAATATCCCGACCCCAGCGCCACCTACCGGGTCAAAAAAATATATAAACTTATCGAAGCACAAAACGAACATATGATATGAATATGGCTTTGATACATCCAGTTGTTTATGCCTTATGAGAACATATACGTCATACATACGCACCAACGTTTTTATATATTAAAATATGATAACAGATTATATAATTGTGTGGAGTTGTCAACCCTACACACACTCGTCCTGCTCTCCACTTATTTAATGTTGCAAGTCTTTTGCTTCTCTACGTACGTAATAAATGTCTACGGTTTATGTGTTATTTTATCATAAAAATATTATTTTCCAGATTACTTTTGTGTGTGCGTGTGTTTATATTTGTGTTTGGGACCGTTGTAAATAAAATATACACGAACAATGTTCTCAGTACTTGGTTATTTTATTATGTTTTTTTTTTCGAGAAATAAAAGTGAGATTATTGAAAATCCTACAAAAATTTTTATTATGATGTGAGAATATCATAAAGTTTACTATAACATTGATTTTGATACACATTGGTACTCGGTTGTAGCATTTCTGAATTCAATGTTAAACTATCAAAATAAAAAAATATTTATATTTTTATTACAAAATAAGAAAATGATACCGTATTAACTAATCACATACATACAAAATATTTTGAATATGTTGTTTTACTGTTTATAATTAAAAATATTAAAGATGTACCTGACAAATAACAGGGTATAAATAAATAAATAATTACAACAACAAAGTTAGTTTATAAAGCGTAAATGTAACAAAGTTTTAATTGTGAGAATACAAAAACTTATTGTATACAATCAGCAATCGAAAAATAATCTTCTGAACCTTGACCTTTCACATTAAAATGTCAAAATATGTAAAACTAACTTCTCGTTATAAAAATGAATGTAAAAAAATTAAAAAATAAACAAATATATCTTCTCGGTAAAATTACATTACTCTATTTTTATAATATATGAAATGGAATGAATATTTTTTAAAATTAATTTAATTTTTCAATTCAATTCTTGTTTGCTTTTTAAATCAGTTCAAATTACAATACGAAGTACCCGTATAAAATTTAATTGTATAACCACGATGGCTTTGAATGTTTTTTTTTTATTAAAATCATTTATTTCTTTAATTAATTAATTTAAAATAAAACAAAAAAATTTATAAAAGGAACGAAAAAAATTATATTAAATTATAATTAATGTTTGACAATTAATTAATACTAAGATTTTATATTTTAAAAATATAAATTACTTAAAGATTTTTCTTTTAAAATCAAAAATAAAAACGATCATCTATAAAGGCTCTGTCAAATAGGAAGCGGTCTATCCGTAGTCCACCGTGGTGGTCAAATAGAACGCGCAAGTGACGGCGAACCAGGGCGAATTCTTTCTTTATCTAGTAATCATCGGAAAAGGAAATTCGAGAGGGTTGTTTTCCAAGCTAAATACTGAAACGAAGTCATACAAACAACTGCACTACCGTACAAGATCAATCAACTTTTCATTATTATCTTCTCTTTTACTTATTTTGCCATCCAGTTCACAAACCCGTGCCAACCCGTTCGCATATTTCCAAAAGCCCGTCCAGTACAGAGCAACGGACGAAAATTGTGCTCTGTAAAGCACTGGAGTTTGGAAATCGTTTCATTGATATTTGCACTCCAAACCCCAGTCGAGTACAGAGCATACTCAGACTGAGGCTAATGTTAGACAGTAGTGAAAGCTTGTACCCCTATTCTCCGTATCAATCATAAAATTTATTACATAATAAAATAGCATATAAGAATACTACATTTTCGCTGACGCGAAAATGTTTTAATTTGATATAATAATAAGTAACGCATATTTTTTAAACTATAGTTTATAAGCCCCACATCGAGATTCCACACCTAGTTCTAGTCTGAGTATGCTCTGTACTCGACTGGGGTTTGGAGTGCAAATATCAATGAAACGATTTCCAAACTCCAGTGCTTTACAGAGCACAATTTTCATCCGTTGCTCTGTACTGGACGGGCTTTTGGAAATATGCAACCCGTTCACTGTCCGCCGCGGACTGAACTTATCCGCCGCGGTAGGCCGCATTCTATTTGACCAGGATGATACATACAACATTACACGATACAGAGTTCGCGGCTGTCCGCGTGGACAGTCCGCTTCCTGTTTGACAGAGCCTTAAAAGTAATTGTTACTTTTTAAATGTAACAAGTTAATGAAAATCATTGGTAATTTGTTATTATATTCTGTATTTAAAAACATTCCATTCTATTGTCTCATAAATTATATTAAGATTAAGAATATTAAAAAAAAGCACAATAATAATTATAAAACGTATAAAAAGCACCATTAACACAATTATGTGTGTACAGTGTTCAATAGTTAATGTACAAATTAATTGAACAATGGGGAAATAATTTGCATATGACAGTCAAATTCAGTATGAAATTGGCACATATTATCTGTGGGGTAAATACACAGGTATAAAGGGTACAATAACTACCACTAATGACAAAAGCGTCAAATGTGGCAACAAAAAAAATGAACGACTGAAACCTTTAACATTCAATTAGAGTACATTTTTGCTAAAATAAATTCAAGAATGAGAAACAAAGAAAGAAGAATCACATAGCCCATTAGAGTATTAATTCACTGTTACGTAACAAAGAAAATAGCGGCGGTAAGGAAATGTCGGTGCACAAGACGGGGGGGGGGGGGATGAAGGGAGGCAGTTGGATGGAAGTTTGATAAATCGGTCTGTAAATTAACTGTAATCATTTTACACGGGCTCGCTGGGACGACTTTTAAATTTCACACAAGACCACACGAACACTCGTTATTACGTAAAGCTGAAAGCACACTAGGCAGACGAGTCCGTAGAACAAGATGCGACAAAACATAACAATTGGTATCTATATACATACATTATACATTACAAGCAAGTATCAACCTTTACTCTCTTTGTATAAACTGTATAAACAGAGCTATAATCTGGTTTCCGGGACTAAGAGGGGAGGGGATGCAAAAAATAGTCTAAATTTCTGAACAGGAGGGGGTCAACCGGGAATCCTGGCCCTGTGGCCCGTGAAAGGATGTGGGGGAGACATGATATTATACAGTATGCAATATGGAATGGATAAAATTTAACTACGGAATATACAGAAATCAAAGTGATTTAAGATACATATATGTAAATATGACGAGAAAATAATAAATTGATTTTTAATTTTATTTTGACATATAATAATTTGAATTTAAGTACCTACTTGAAACATTTATTAATTACCAAAAGATACATACATTAAAAGTTAAAGCTTTAGTTATTAAGAACTGTCAAATGTCAAAATGAAAGTAATGAAATTGTAAGGCATCCTAATTCCTGTAATTTGTTAATTAAATTAAGATATCTCATTTGATATAATCTAAAACAGATTAAAAAGTAATACTGATATCTTTTTTTAATAATTCGCTGTCTGAGTAGCAATTTATTTCTGAGTTATTTATATTTGGAAAAATATAGATCTCGCTTTATGTATGTTTTCTTATACAATTAGATATAAATTAGATTATCTGTATTGACGTGATATTGAAAGTGTCTATACTTATACATATATATGTAGATATAAACATATATATTTGCTTCATATTTAACTCACGCGCGTTCATCACGACTTGCAGTAACGTTGTGCGCCTTATGAGTGCGCACCTGAATGTTCACTTTACTGCATATATGAGTTTACGCAATTTTTAAGTAATATTTTAATCATTTTTGCCCAAACAAATGATAAATTGATAAATGATGAAATTTTTTTAAAAATGGTGTAAAATAAAGTTTGCATAGACATGAAGTTAATCTCTTTACTTAAACAAATTTAACTCATGTTGCTATTTTTGTGGAAATTTATTTTATCAACTCGCGATTATCATAGACTAGCTGCTACCCTCGGCTTCGCTCGCGTGGATTTCGAAACCCCCATCCCCATGATATGTTTCCGCCGGATCGAATGAAACTAATTACAACCATTCATATGTAAAAGAGTGTGAAATATAATTTTTTCTATATTTTGGTTTTCGTTCATTATGCAAAATCGTAAATATCTCGACTGCTATGCGATATAGGTTGCTTTTCTTTCGAATACCCCACCCCTGTGGTATTTTTCCCGCCGGATCGAATAAAACTAATAACAACCCTTCATATGTGACAGGGGGTGATACACATTTTTCAACCCTTTTGCAATCCCTTAAGGGTTCAGTTTTCGGGATACGAAGTAGCCTATATCCTTCCTCGGGATGTAAGCTATCTCACTGCCAAATTTCATCAAGATCGGTAAAGCGGTTTAGCCGTAAACAGGTTACAAATAGACAGACTGAGAGATACACTTTCGCATTTATAGAAAAATATTAAATTTTTCTTATTTTTAATTTTCTTTCATTATACAAAATCGTAAATATCTCGGCTCCTATGCGAGATAGAGGGTTGTTTTTCCCCTTAGTCCCCCGCCCCCGTAGTATTCTCCGAAACGAATAAAACTACATACAACCCTTCATATGTAACGGGGGGGTAAAATATTAATTACTAAACAAAAATTTTTAATTTTCCACCCCCTTGCAATTCTATAGGGGTTGAATTTTCGAGATACGAAGTAGCTTATGTCCGTCCTCGGGAGACAAGCTACCATTCATTGGTTTAGCCGTGAAAAGGTAACAAACAGACAGACAGACAGAGAGACAGACAAACACACTTTCGCATTTATAATATTAGTATGGACTAGTATGGATGTCTATCTGGGTATATGTACGTATTGATATAACATGCACCTATTTGTATTGTTTCACCTTTCAGTAGCTGACGTAGGTAGTGAGTAAATGAGTGTATATCAGTGTTTATGACATCGATGATTAAAGGTTAAATGTTTAATAGCTATTTATACTTATAATATTATTTGTAAATATAATACATCTTTACCGACAATTTGTTTTGTGGAATTCTGAACAACTCAATTTTGCTTCAGGTGTATGTTGTGTTATTAACCTTCAAAATTCTTTGAGATATTCACTTCTGAAATATACTATCCGACTAAATATGTATCAAACATAAATCTAAAAACTAAACAATTATTATTTTTCATTGAAATGTTTACTGATATAAATTTTAAGAACAGTTTTAATACCCGATAAAATACTTAATGGATCTTAAAGTGTAAGGGGTTAAATACAAGTAATATTAGTCATATACATCACGCGTTTTACCCTTTTTCGTTAATTGAAGTGCGAGACCAGCTTTAAGTTTCAGTCAAGACCATACGAACAGCCGTTACTATGTAAGATAAACGCTTTATGAAAAATTATACAAGCTTTAATAATTTCATATTAATTTTAGGAGCCCGTTGCCATTTTCGCCGGCATAAAAACGAAAGCGAGAAATAATTAAACTGGGGTGAAATTTCGGTATTGTGTATTTTAAAAAGCACGTTTTTTTTTCTTTCCCGAGTGCTCTGATTTTTATGACCACGTTTATATTAAATATTTGTGTTGATGAAAAAACCAACTGCATTTTTTTATATGCATATCAAAAAGAAAACCGCCAATTAAAAAAAAAATAATAGTTAAAATATTTATTATAAATGGTATAATGTATTTATATATTTAATTAATTATTATTTATATTTGAATTTGTGTAAATAAAAAAAAAATTATTTCGATCCTAGATTCAACCATGAAATTTTCAAAAAACTTAATATTTAATTATATTCAATATGTTATTGAAATAGAATATAACTTTGATGTAAAAATATTTTATATTATCAATTGTTATAATAATAGTTACTATTCAACAAAATAACTCAACAAAATTCCATACTTAAAACTATTCTGATAAAACATAATAAAGAAAACATTAACTAATTAAAAAAATATTTTTAAATAAAAATCAGACAAATGCAGATACCACACGTCAATATTTTAGAATATAAATATGTATATTGTATATACTTAAATATAATGATATTTATCAAATATTTTTTAATTTAAGGAAATCAATTGATTAACAGTATTAAAAAAGATACTTGCAATTAAACACTTTAATTTTATATATAATTCCTCCATAAATTCCATCGACTTGAATATAGATACAAAAATGTAAGAATGAAGATATTATTATTATCTTATTGGTATAATTTATATATACCATAAAACTAAAGAAACAATATATACTTGTGGATCTGGTGAATCTATTTTTCATTCAAATTGTTCAATGATCTATACTTTTTACATTTATAGCAGAGCCAATAGTTTATTGCGAAATATGTCAAAAATAAATAAATAAAAATAAACATTCAATACAAATCAAACCGTAACATTCTCTAACAATTCAACAAAATCACAGATCGTATACACCTACCTACATAACATAAATACAAAAGAGATCAATACATATCATTATTTTAAAACAACGTCGCTTGGTTGTACCACTCGCGAAATATGAAAAAATATACTTTTAGAAAAAAGAATGCATAACACAAACAAACAATACATTTTACAAATAATTCACGTTACGTAGAAAAAAATACACAAGCAATTGGAATCTATAAATCATACCATGTTTAAAGCTGCAGTCTTCTAAATTGAATTTAGTAGTTAACTGTTCACTAATTAATACAAATATTTCATCATTAAAATAATTTTCAGAATAGCATAGAAGCTACTGAACGTCCAGTGGCGTACGTTATACATAAATACATTTTACAACACTAACCTCCAATTACACCAAAGTCTGTTATTTATAACAATCTTGTTAATCTCCAAACGAACCAATCAGAGCACAGAATTTGCTATTAAATAGCTGCCAGTACAAATATTCTGGTAACATAGATTGGTAAAAGTGGGCAAAGGAAATATACTATTATCTCATTCTCAAAAAAAGAAACTGTCAATTGTTTCTAATTTAAGAAAATAGTCAAATCCAAAGTTAACGAATAATTAGGTTTTGTGAAACCTGGCGTGAATGGAGAAAATACTCTAATCGCATAAACTACGAAATGTAGTTGTATTTTTGTCTGTTTTGCGTTGAAAAATGTTGCCTATTGAATGTAAAATAAAGTTGATTTTTGATAGAAATGTTTATAAAAAACTGGAAATTTACTTTACTTATATGAGAAAAAACAAAGCCCCGATCGAGTAAGAAAAGCATTCCAATAACGTCCATTTATTCTAAATTGCAATTAATGAAAACATTTTTTTACGTCGAAAAAATTGTTAATAGAGTAGGTAATAAGATACTAATTTAGCAAAATTTTACTATCTAAACCGTTTTAATAATATCTTTTTTTATGTTTACTCGTCTATTATATCAACTACCTATACAAAGTAGGTAAGATTACAAAATTATTGCACACAAATTCACTAATTGGCCTGCACGCCACTGATGAGTGCACATTCCCTATATATCAAATTTCTCTTCATTTACAGCCGTTGCTGTAAATATTTTACTCTGGTAAGACGTCTAAAGTGAAGTGGAGGGGGAAAGTAAATAAGTGAAAGTGGGAGGGGGTTGTTTTACAGATATTAATGAAGTAAAGAACGTTTATAAGAGAAGCAATTTTAAAATGCATTAGGACAAAGATAAAGTATTGCTAGATGATTTTGTGTAATATTTTTAAATTATGGTGTATTAAATTTTGTAAATCGGTAATAACGAGGGGGATGCGGGACCCTCACTCGCGTAAGTCTGATACATTCTGCACACAGTGTTTAAGTTTTAGATTGAAACTGAAAGCTTATTATAAAATATTTTAAATTATTTGATAAATTAAAACGAAGTTTAAATTATGGTATGATCAACTTATTTACATTCCAATTATACTAATATATTTTTTGATTCTGACTAAAATCAAAATCTTCTAGCCGATTTTGGTGACTTTCACAGTTAGAAAGCCTAAGATCGTAAAATTACTAAATGTTTTCTTTCTACACGTTACTCCATCAAAGAGCTGAGAAGTGATATTAAACACATACGATGACGAGTTAATGGATTATTTTTTATTCAACCAATTTTAGTGAGATTTTCATTAATATACAATCAGATCGGTTACAAAACAAACATTCCACCGTGGTGAGGATACAGTGCCTATTTCGCATTGAGTGACGGCGAAGCCGTAAGGTAAACTTAGTAAGTATATAACTTATCAGTTTTACCTTAATACATGTACAGTAATGTATAAAAAATGTTTTTTAAATAAATTTTGATACCTTTTATTAAAAAAATCGTGAAAATGTTCCTTGATTTTGCGCTCACAAAGTAGTACCCCCCCCCCCCACCTTTAAGTTAATACATGTAAGTATATAATAAAATGAAATCGACATATCATCTGTGATACTACAAAACCGTGTTACTACACACAGATCACAAAGGTTCAAAATACATAGTTCAACCATACAATTTTGAACCTTATTGAAAAGTGCAGATACGCGGTTGTACAAAATTACCAACGATATGGAAGAAGTAAATGTATGTAAAATGTAAGTAACATTTTTTTGTGTTTGAGAAAATTTTTGTAAATCAGCATCGAAAAAATATTGTAGGTACCTATGTATATATTATATAAATTGTTTTTTGCTGCTAAAAAAAGAGTTCAGTCTTATAAACAGTGTTATTATAGTAATTAATTCGATAAACATTAATTAAACGATAAACGGATGTTTTAAAAGTGCAAGAACAATGTAATAAAAACAACCGTCAGCATTATCTCGTATCAATTATAAAATAAATCAATTAGAAGCAACCACAACACAAGTATGTACGTATCTCAGCAATATATAAACAAAAACAGATAATCGGTCAGAATGTCCGTTACTGCAAGCACGTATTGTATTGGAATACTAGTGACATCTCACGATTGAATGTGACAGGTGTCAGAACAAAATGGCGGATCTGTTGTTGGGAAAAACTGGTTTTCATGTGTCACCCACCACCGCCGCGGGATTTTCTAGGAAATTGGATAATGTCAGAGGCCCGTTTGATGTCTTTTTTATTAAGATTGTGTTATTCTTTTTTGTGCCCTCATACTCGACATGGATACAAATTTGATTATACTGTGCACCATATGTGAATGTGTGTTGCACGTTTATAAACAAAGCTAGACGTATAACATGTTTAATTTTAATAGAAAATAATATACAAAGTACATGTCATATGTTCAAAGAAGCCTGTATACTTTATATATTTGTCTAGTGTTCTGAAACCGTAAGTTTTATTTTTCATTTCTCACGTTCTTTTTGACATAAAAAATATGTATTTTTAATATTCTGAATTGTGTTCTTGCTTCCTCCCAATATCAAAGATACGAGATGCTTTGTGATCGTGATTACTTTAGAATGAGATAAAAAAAATGTTCTCCGATTTCAAAATTTTAAATTGATCTTTCCGTTTCATATCAAGACAAACACTTTCCGTTCCGTGTCTATCTGTCTGTCCGTCCGCGTGTCTGTCCCTTGAATCCTTGTCACACGCATAAATCATGAACCACTGAACCGATATTAATAAAACTTGGTTGGATAGTTGGGTCTGGCTTGAGGACGGTCCCATTTCAAAATCATCAAAATCGTGTGTAAGGGGGAGGGGTGACATCCCAAAATATTTATTTTTCAATATAGGATCTTTTTTATAGAACATTTAATTTTTTCTATAATATAGGTCTATAACGTTTGTTGTTAAATATTCATCTAAGAAAAATTTCGATATATATAATATTTTTTTAGTAAAATTGTATAAAAATTAAATGGTTAACCAATGCCAGGCAATTTATCTTAACACTTTATCGGTTTTTATTTAAATTGTTCAATAATTTACTACCTTTGGTGAATTTAGCACGAGGAAGCACTGCGTATTTACTTCGCAGATGTTCTTACTTTTAAATATTTAGTAGGTACCAACATAAAGTAACTTATCTAAACTTATGATTTATAGTTCCAGAGTACTATGTCGCCAAATAGATGTTATTTTATCAACCCGGTACATATACTAATATAAGATTGTATTATAGTGAAATTAGTTTAGAAATCTCCGACTTAACTTAAATCTTATTTACACTAGCGTAATATATTCAACAAAACCATATCGGTTTGTAACGAAATCAGATAATCTCTATTCTACCCGCTTCTTATGTACACTAAAAGTAAGAAACAAAAGACGGCTTCAGCAAATCCTCCCTGATTGCATTCCAGAGGGAAGCACAGGAACCTAGTATTACAGAATTATTTGTTTGCGTATATAGATAAACATCTTACTATTTAGCATGCATTTATTCTTAAATATTATATGGGAAATAGTTGATAATTGAAAACTATACAGTGTATTCCAAGTTGTGTCACATTAGTGCATAACAATATCTCAGTAAACAAGAAATATAATAAATCCCAAATCAAATTTTGATACATGATATAAAATAAATATAAGTAACGAGAGAAAAAGATACAAATATGTCCAATGAATCACTAAAATACTTTATTAGTTCTATGTTCTATCATCGAAACGTATTAAAATAACAAACATGGAAGATTTAAATAAATATGACATCAATAAAATAAAGTATTTACAGAAATACGATATCCGGAGACACAGGAAGTCAGTGAAAATGATAAATAACAAAACTCAGATATTATTAGCTTGAGCTTACTGGCTTCATTAACATTTGAATAGCAGGCGTTGTTAATTTGTTAAAATTCCACTACATATTTTATCTTGCGTATATATTAATTCCGAAGGTATTGAAAAAAGTAGAAATAAAAGATTTACGAATGTAATTAACTATTTGGTGGTAGTATAATAAAATATTACGTTTGAGAAATGTGCTCAGAAACGATGTTTTTATTTTGACAAATTTCGTTCGGGAATAATAGATATTTATTATGAGATATTTAAATTTTAAATATACATAATTATAGAAACATTTATATTATTATCTTATCAAAATAAAAAATAAATCTGTAATATGTCAGTAAATTGTATCTAAATATTTAGAGCTTTTTCAAACTATATTTCATTTAACAAGCAATAAATTTCCAGTGAATTCAATGATGGAATTTTCACTATTAAAAATAAGTTTAGGCTAGGCATCATTGACGCCCTTTCAATGCAGTAATATAAAAAACGTATGGATAGTTAATGAATTACTACTTAACGATTGCGCGGGATTTTCTATTTCAAAATACACGCAAGCGATACTAAATATTAAATATTGAAGTACATACATATATGAGTATTTGCATATAACTTGTATTTTTGCATTTTAATTTTAATTACAGTTGACTGTATAATATGTATAAACAAAACAAAAAAATGATTTTATCATTATACCTACTATCTAACTGCTTTTTTGTTATAAATTATTAAAATCCGTGTAAAGCTTCTTATAAATACTAAGTATATGCATGAAAACTGTATACATTTATTAAAATACAACTTTTTAATAACACTATTGTGCACATATAATCTACTCGAAGCAAAAAACTTATATTAATAATAATAAGTAATAAAACAGAGATTACAAGAGATTCACCGCACAAATTACAAAGACACTTTGACGTTATTGCACATACATATACATATACATATTCTTTGTCAAGATACAATACAGAACTTCTAAATCATGACAAAACATATTACAATATTTGTAGACAGTGGAGACAAACAAAGGGTTAAGTACATAATTCAGAAAAATTATTGTTGTTAATCAAATATACAGGCTGCTAATATAAATTCTTTGTACTCAAAATAGTTTCATAAAGTATTTTTTTAAAGTACATCAAATCATAACGCCACAATTACCAAACTGTTACAAAAAATGTGTAAAACATCAATAACATACGTATTATTAGGTATTGTAATTATAAATATTTTTTTAAATTAAGGTCAATAGCTAATTTCTTACATTGTATGATACATAAAAAGCTATTTATCAGGCGCAAGAATTTGAAATAAGGATTATGAATTATAAAACGAATAAATATTTTAATATTGTACAAATAAATTTAGGAGATGGTAAAACACGTTACCTTTTAAAAAAAAACCAGATCGCATCACAAAAGTTAGCTAATACTGCTATATATGACAATATGACACATATTTAGCAGGGGTGGCCAATATGACACATATTAATGTCAGAATTCAAACTGGACATAAAACTGGTGGTTGATATGTCCTGCGATATAATTTCATTAATAAAATATCGGCATGGAGAATCATACATGATATAACTATAAAATATGGACAAACATATATTTACAAAACCTCCAATTTGATGGCACCAAAAATAATAAATTGTCACTTATGTACATAATGACACCAAAAAGACAAAACAACAACACGGTATTTTTTTAAAATAAAATAGCAACAAAACTTATACATTTTAAAATACGAATTGTTTTCAAAACACCGTCTCGCTGTTATTTTTTTTTGTTTTTTTTTTTTGGTGTAAACACGGCATAAGACAAAAATTTAGTTAACAAATAAAATCAATGTAATGAAATAAAATTATATGGACATAAAAATAGATACATACAAATCCACCATATTCAAAACAACTTTTCTTTATATTTTGAAGGTATAAGTATGAAATACAATTAATTAGAATCTGACCTTATTTTGAACACGATTTATCGTCCCTACTACCATACTCTTCTATTTCTTTTGGGACATGGAAGTAATTCAATTAAATTACAATTCAGGATAATGCTTCATTTGTTATGTTTATAAAAAATTAAAAAGCTCATGATCGAAATTTAACTATGTATACCATAATAAGGGTCGCTTGTTGTTTACAACGTTACCCCACAAAAGCGTACATGTAACGCCACTGGCGTTAGAACATTGCATGTAACAAAACTGAGATACGGTGTTTACTTTCCGTTACACTCGGATGAACTTTGTAAACAAATTTTATGAATTCTGAGGATTTGTCTTGCGCGGATTAGCTTCCATCTCCATTATTATCGAAACTCTCGTAATGCATTCAAGTTAAGCATCTCGTACCCCTGTCCCTCTGTCCCACCATCTCCAGCCCCAACCAAAGTCGCATTGTTAATGTAAACATCTGTAGCGGTATGCACTAACACTTGCACAAACAAATATGTTATGTAATGTTCATCATCTTGTCTTGTTTATATTTCAGAGAAATGCATATGTGGATAATGAGATACAGTGATATCTATGAAGATATGAAGATTATGCGATCCAGGACGCTGTATTTATACAGGTGTCCCATTTATATGGTTTATCATTAAAAAAATCGGGTTCGTCAAACATTACAGTGCAACATAAGGACAAGGATGTTCTTTTTAAGATGATCACTGAATTATGTGACAAAACATTAGACTAGAGCTGGGCGTGGGCCATGAATTTTTCATGACCTGAGGTAAGCGTGAGCAATTTTGAAAAAATTTGGATCGTGAGCGTAGGTATGTGTATTTTGAAGGTATTTTGAAACTAATTTTATTCTTTTTTTATATCTGAACTTAATGTATAAGTATAATTAATCTTTTTATTGTGAACAAATTTTTATATTAAAAATATAGTGTAAAAAATAAATATAATTTTTAGAAGAAATGTTCCGTATATCCAGTTTTACTAGAACACAAAGAGATAGAAGAAATAATAAAAATATAGTATATACAAAATGCACATATATATAATACGAGTATTGCACGTAAAAAAACATTGATTTTCATTATTTCAAAATTTAATTTATAACATAACATGAGCGGGTGTGATCATGAGCAAAAAATACTCACTCTACCTATATCTACCTACGACTTTCTATTTACACTCAACATAGTGACAGAAAGTTTAAAATTATATAAATGCATATTTGTTAATATTTTCAAAAAGTTAATACATACAAGTACCTATATAATTCCGTTTTACAGAGTAATAAAAATATGAACATAGAAACGTAATATTATATAGATTTACATAAAGATAACTGAAAACGCAAACTAAATTTAAATGCAACCAGTTTATGAATAAGGTATGAAGTCTTTTATTATTTATATTTAAATATAATCATAAAAAAGTTATATACTATACTTATATGTTACAAAATTATTTAAGCTTACTCCACTCAGATTGTAGGTACCTAAATATTCTTACAAACAAACCACATATTTATTATTTAAATGTATTCTTTATTAAGTACATAATATATCTACCGAGACGCAGACCCAATAGATAAAAAAATCATGTAAAAACCATCTAATTTTTTTTTATTAAATATATAATATATAAGAAACTATTGTTTCATGTTAATATATAACAGTATTATTCTAATTAACTTTTGAGAAGCACTGCAACTATTCTCGTAGCTGATGTATACATTCATAATGAAAATAAGAAGTTGAATAAAACTGTAATGAAATAAACTTTCAATATTATTTCTACTCCCTTGTAAATTAATAGCACTTTATTTAATATTCAAGTTTAATGTATATGGGTTTTTAAGTCTGCAAGAAATTTTCATTATGTTTACTGTTAGTTGATGTTTATTTTACAACACAGAGTTTTGATGAATAAAATTAATAAAAACGCTAACAGTGTTTAACGTCGCTTCAATGTTTTTATGTAAAAAAAAATGTTTTTTGTAATAATCAATTAACCTATTTTCTATCTCAATGTATATAAATAATAGTTTGTATATATAATATTTCAACTTTAATTAATGCGGGTTTAGAATATCTCTTAAATTTAAATTATTATATGTATCAAACTATTAACTGTAGGAGCACACAACTAGCGTGAAAATCTTTAACAGTTAATTAAGAAAGTTAATGTAAGCATTTGCCTGAATATTCTTCGTGAGAAAGCTACAGCCTTCCAACGATTATGTCTAAAAAAGTTTTTATTTATTAACTTGAGAATCTACTGTGACAAAATTTTATACACGGTAATTAATAATTAATAATTATTTATGCCAGAGCTTTACGAGACTAATATACACTCTTATATTTTTCTTTCTTAAATAAGTATTTATATATATAGGTATATATAGTACATAATATAAAGTACATAAAAAGTACTTTGATATTAATTAGTTGTTAGAATCAACTACTCACCAGAAATATTTATATCAGGGATGAAGAATCGGCGACGCTTTGGTAACAAAATTTGAAAATATTTCTAGCTTAGTGGAAAACAAGTTCACGAATTTTAGGGCTATTACACATACATTAACTTTAGTTTAGATTTGTCTCAAAGATCGGGAAAGTACTAAATAGACCTGTATTTATAATGTGCGGCCTGTTTAGTTTTACATTCATTTAAAAATGGTCTTAAGGTATAAAAATGTTCCCAATCTCTGGTCTATACAAAATAAATTACTAAGGACATTTACTTTACACAGATGTTTCTAATTACAGGAAATACTTAAGTTTTTTTTATTCGAAAAAAACATTCATATAATGTTATGATACTTGTATAAGAACAAATCTTGATAAAAACACATTTAAAAATAAAAAAAAACACACTAAAAAAACTGATGATGATTTCATAAGTGTACTCGGTCACTTAAATTGTTAAATAATGTTAAAGTAAGAAATTCACTGACCTCATATCCGGTACGGTTTTTCCACCTCTTCCACTTATTGAAGCTTGGTCTCCAGTAGTCCATCATGTATTCCTCGGCGTACTCCTGTCCCTGGCCGTTGCCGTAACGGCCTTGCGTGACGGCGCCACGCACCACGTGCATGCCCGCGCCGTTAACACCAAGGTCTATCTGCAGGTACTCGCGCGCGTCACGGGACACCATGCTCTTTGGACACCACGCGCCACCGTTTTTATCGTTGTGGAGTCTGCAATGAAAAAATAAAAAAGGATGTTAAATTCGTTCGCCTCTTAATCAATTCTGATGAAAATTCTTACATGAAAGTTAAAGAATATATCGATAAAGTGGA
This sequence comes from Sialis fuliginosa, assembly GCA_961205875.1. Taxonomy (NCBI): domain Eukaryota; kingdom Metazoa; phylum Arthropoda; class Insecta; order Megaloptera; family Sialidae; genus Sialis; species Sialis fuliginosa. Next base: position 19,074,860 of record OY540812.1, read on the forward strand.
TCGTAAATTGACAACTATGAATTGAAGAATAAGCTACAAGTAAGAAAAGTAATAATTTTTGCATTAGTATTTTTTTGTGTTATTTTTATCATTTATTTCATCCTTGTATCTAATAATTAAAAGAAAACCTAAAGTAAGTTGTGATGTTGATATAATTAACAATGATGAATAATTAGTTTAGGCACATATTTAGGTAATTTCGCAATTGATATTTTCCAATAAATATGCACAAAAAATGAAACGGATGATCAATGGTAGTGTAATTATACCAACATCATTACCACTTATTGGGGGATATGATATCCACGTTTTTAGTGCCGCCAGTCGTATATGTATTAATCAATATCGCAGAAAATTTTAGAACAAAATTTGAGATAAAAAATCTAATATAAAAAAATCGTTATCAGTTGTATCAGAAAGCCAAATTATGATAGTTAATAAGAAAATAATTATGAGTTCAGGTTTTACTAAATTTCAAATTTATAAGATTTATCGGAAAACGAAATCAACTATTGAATCGATATATTAGCAAAATTACTAATCAATACGTTGAAAAAAAACACGTTAAATTTTAAAAAAAATTAAAATGTCATCTCTTTAGTAAACTACCACGGTTCTACATAAAAAATCACAAATAAAATGAATCAAACCTAAATAAATATCATATTCTTATTTTGAAGTGCATTTATCACAATATGAGCTTACGAGCGTTCATTTAGTGAAGAAATATGCGTTATGTTATCGGCTACAACAACATTTACAAATTCCAGGAAAAAAACAGGCAATAAATATGCCAATTCTGAATGATTTAGTCGCATGAGTCCCGTTATCAAAAATGTATTATTTCGTGTCTAGAATATCAGTTCAGTAATTGGACAGGATCCAAAAAGAGACATTTCCAAACTGAAATGTCTGTTTAAATTTGCTTTCAAGTCAGAAAAATGTTTCCAAGTAATTGGCTTATTCGATTTTTTTCGATAACGTTCTTAATGTTGAAAAATCTTTAGTCGCCTGAATGTATTTTTAGAATATTAGTATTTTTTCCATATTTTTTAAGATAAGTAAGTAATTGAAATGATTACAGGAAATGAATACACATAAATATTTGTTATACGTGCATTATTATATTTTTCATGAGATATAATTTAAAGCGTTGCATACGAGACAAGGCAAGAACTAGATAAGTCTAGTATAATTTCAGTTATTGTATTACAATTCGTCTCGTGGAAATTGAGTTCATTAAACCTGTCTCGTCTCGATTATTATCTCATACGCCGAGAAACGTGAATGATAAGATTTAAACTAGATGTATGTACATTAGGGTGGAGTGAAAAAATGTTTTTTTGGAATCTTCGAAACGCTATATGCGCAAAATGTGCATTTGTATATCCTTAAAACACCTACCGAAAGAATTTGTAATTGGATATCATCCTGAGGTTCCTAAATGATTTTCTTTATTAGAAAAAAACATAAATTTTTGGGCATTATATCTCGGTAACGGGGTAAGATATTTGAATGCGCAATAGTTTAAATTAAAGAGACATTCAGTACCTTTAAAATGATATATAACAGTCAAACATTTATTATAGTTAATCGTTTGAAAAATGCTCTCAAAATAAGATTATTTTTATTAAAAAACCAAAAAATAAACTTCTTTAAAAAAAAATGATTAACTATAAAAAAAAATTACAGTTACATATTATTTTAAAGACACTGGATTGCTCTTTAATTTAAATTATTGCGCATTCAAATATCTTTCCCCGTTACCGAGATATTATACTCTAAATTCTGTTAATTTAATGAAATTAAGGTGTTATATCTCGGTAACGGGGAAAGATATTTGAATGCGCAATAATTTAAATTAAAGAGCAATCCAGTGTCTTTAAAATAATATGTAACTGTAATTTTTTTTTATAGTTAATCATTTTTTTTTTTAAAGAAGTTTATTTTTTGGTTTTTTAATAAAAATAATCTTATTTTGAGAGCATTTTTCAAACGATTAACTATAATAAATGTTTGACTGTTATATATCATTTTAAAGGTACTGAATGTCTCTTTAATTTAAACTATTGCGCATTCAAATATCTTACCCCGTTACCGAGATATAATGCCCAAAAATTTATGTTTTTTTCTAATAAAGAAAATCATTTAGGAACCTCAGGATGATATCCAATTACAAATTCCTTCGGTAGGTGTTTTAAGGATATACAAATGCACATTTTGCGCATATAGCGTTTCGAAGATTCCAAAAAAACATTTTTTCACTCCACCCTAATGTACATATTTATATTTTAAAGAATATACACAATATACAGTCTTCACGTAGACGAGACTGCTTAGATTTAAACTAGACGAGTATTTTAACGTATAAAATACCATATCAATAATTTTTATCATATGTTTAAATTAAAAGAGATACTAAATGCAGTGGCGTAGCAAACATAATTGACGCCCGGGGCACGATACCTTTTTGGCGCCCCCGAAAATAAAAAAATAAAAAATAAAAATAATTTTATAATAAATCTGAATTAAAATTAGCGTGACTAAAAAAAAAAGGTTCTTTAGTTTTTATTTTATCTAATCTTATTTATTAAATAAATTCAAAATTTACACGACCAAAAAATAAAAAAAGGTCTTCAGATGCATATTCTGGCCTATGGCCCTTTGTAAATTGGGTTTATGCTATGCGGTTCAATAGGTTAAGGACCATTTGGCGCCCTTCTGTAAGTGGCGCCCGGGGCATGATAGAGCCCCTTGACCCCCCCCCCCCCTCGCTACGCCACTGACTAAATTAAAAAATATATGTTTCGGTCTCGAATATGTGCACGAGACGAGACCAAAAAGGGACGTTTAATTGGAAAAATAGAGATCGAGATTTTTATAACTTTGAGATGAGACAAACCTACTCTCGTGTTAAACCCTAATGAGGCCATTTTATTTTAACCATTAAATGTGAAATAAAATAAAAAATTGTAAAATGTAATAATTATTAATAAAAGATTGATAGACACAAGAAGAAAAGATTTATATTTAAAATCAAAAAGACGAGACTCATATATGTACATTGTACAATGTTCAAGTACAATATACATATATTATATTTTTTATAATATTTATATTATATACTATTTCACTTTGGATGCAAATGTGCACAACCCAAGTCTGCATCCGAACGGGCAACAATAGGCGGAGAGATAACATTACACTACAGAACTGCACCAAAGCGCGCAACACCATATTGGCTTTATAGTTCCATAAACTTACGCTAGATGGTGCTCGTGCCGAGCGCGCCACACACGTGGCACACACCACGTGATGTTAGATTATGGTCTTATTAGGTGTAATTTCAGTTTTACATTTTCGTTCTGTCTCTTTTTATGTCCATGTTGTTGCTGATATTGTCCGTTTTAAATTTAACCTTTTTATATTTTTGTTTTTATTTGGAAAGTTGGATATTATTAAAGAATTTTTATTTTAATATTTGTTATATACCTATTAAATATTAATGTTGGGTATTATAAAGAATTTTTTTTAACAAAAGCTAAAATAACGCTATTTATGAGACATCAAATCGTTATGAATTCATTCGGGATTTTAGAGCAGTGATAATTAATGCAGATATAATAATATATACGTGCTGCTCTTTAAAACTGAAACTACAACAAAAATAAAGGATTTACAAAAACTTTTATTGTTAATCAAAGACAAACATGATTCCATTATTAACAATTTAATATAACAAAAACAATTGAAGATATCATGTCCTAATTTTCAGTGAATTTTCTGTACTACAGAATGTTTATTTTCCAAGGTTATCAACTTAAAAAACGTTAAACTTTATTAGTTATTATGGCTTAAAAAAAGTTTGTCTTTAGCCATTTTAATCAGCGTAGTGGATAAACAAATGCATTTTTTTCAAAATGGAGGTTGTAGGGAATTTTATAGCGAATAACTTTTATTTGAAACTTTTTTTTGTATAATACTTATTTTATACTCCTGTGAATCAAAAAACTGTACCCAAAAATAAACTATTTTAGCCTGAACTATTATACCAGTAATTCTATTTATTCAACATTCACAAATAAATATAGTATAAAGAAATATTTGATTTAATACACAAATTAAATCTAGAGTAAAAGTACTGCGATCTATGTTATGTACTACATATATTATATGCATTTAATTAGGTACCTATACACACATACGCACGCACACTCACGTATATACGGGTGTGTGATTATGATGCATGGCATTCTTGTTTATTATTTACACACACATACACACTGCATACACACACGTATACACTAGGGTGGTCCTTATATGGGGTTAGGACGAATTTTGACCGGGCCGTCCCCCAAATCAGCTCCAAATAATTATAAAAATTGTGGAAAAAGTTTCAGCTCTCTATCTTAAAAAATGGCCATTACCAGAGGGGGGTGATTTTCCCATTTAAAATACACGTGTTTTTTCGATTTTTCAAAGACCTGCGTACTAGAGTGTCTTAAACTCTTTCTAAAAATCTAGTATACTCAAGAAAGCATCCCTGGTACTCATATTCCATATCTTGATGGATAAAGTAAACTTCTGAATCATCAAAAGAAAATTTTTAACAATTTTTTTGATATAATTTCTGGATAATTTTGCCAGAAAAACGTTTCACAATAAAAGCATTGATCTTTAAATTAAAAAAAAATTGATTCTAAAATCAAAAAAGATCATTTCATATCAATTTCTAACTGGCGCGACCAATTTTTTTTTTTGTTAATTTTAATTTTAGAATCAAAATTTTTTATTTCAAGATCAATATTTTCATTGTCAAACGTTTTTCTGACAAAATTATCCAGAAGTTATAAAAAAAATTTTTTTTTATTTTCTTATTGATGAAATGACCAAATGGCCCATATAGCTGTCAACGTTAAATCAGAAGTTTACTTTATCCATCCAGATATGGAATATGAGTACCAGAGATGCTTTCATGAGTATTCTAGATTTTTAAAAAGAGTTTAAGACACTAGTACGCAGGTCTTTGAAAAATCGAAAAAAAACGTGTATTTTAAATGAGAAAATCACCCCCTCCACTGGTAATGACCATTTTTCAAGATAGAGAGATGAAATTTTCTCCACATTTTTTTTTGAATTATTTAGAGCTGATTTGGGGGGCGGCCTGGTCAAAATTCCTCCTGACCCCATATAAGGACCACCATAGTATACACACATATACACATGAGTGTTTAGATAAACGTAACGATTTTACACCGAGACAGCGTTCGTGAAATTGTAACGAATTTGTATGAAACGCATTCCTGTTATGGTACAGAACATATTTTTGTTAATTAAATATTTAATAATATATACGGCACGAAAATAACACTGTGAATATTTCAAAAATGTGTTTTTATTGTGGTTACTATTATGTACAACGCTGTATGGAATGTGGGATTATTATAATATGTTGTGAAAAATTGTTCCGTATTCATCATATTTTATTACACGAACATTGGAAGTAATGAAAATTATAAATGAATGATAATATTATCATGAGTTATTTTTGATTTAAAAAATAATGTTCTTTTTGAATAACTACATATTTCTGTACTTCCGGATTTAAGACATGCCACAGTTTTGGGAAACATACGATACAAAAACTAATATAACTATATTTTATTATTTCTATACGGTATTATAAATAAAATTCTTTGTATTAGGTACTAAATTGTTTTAAGTTGTCAATGGATTAAACGCTGATTGGAAACTTTGTTTGAATTTTAACGAGACAAGACCTAGAGGAGATCGAGACATATAAACTTTAGTTGTAAGATTTGCCGAGAGTTTCGGTAAATATGTAAATAATTAGAATTTAAACATGATTCTAGATTACTTGATGACTGTGATGGTGTGTTGACTTGAGCATTTTACTACGAACGAATCGAGCGTGCACAAAGAAATGAACTGAATGCTCCAAACAAAAGATTATTTTGTTCACCACGTTCGTTGTGCTCGTCCTGTTCTCATAATTACCTACATATTCAAATTGTTTTTTAGTTTTATAACGAAAAATAAGAAAGGACGAGAGGAATTTAGCAACGGAAACTGTAGAGTGCTGAAAATAGAAAGTAGCGATTTCAAGTACTGAAAGAAAGTTTAAAAACTGTTTATTCCACGATTATTATAAAATTCACATTCCTTTTTATTTGTACCGTAAAGGTACTAACTTTATAACGACAAGCTTTAATTTTTTGACGTCTTCGTTTTCTTCGGAGAAAGGTACTGACTAACCGAACATTGATTTGCATGCATAGTTCATTCGAAGTAAAATGCTCAAGTGACGACTTAAAATTTTTGATTTTTTTTTTCATAATATTTTGAAAGTAAAATATATTTTGTTTTTAATTAAAATAAATGTTTAATTTTATAGTCCATTACTGAGAACTTTGATTGCTCATAAATCAAACAGTTTTCAAGATATTGAAATTATATTGAAAGCACTGTACAGAGTGTTATTTATTCTATCAAATACTATAATTTTAATTGAAAATTTGATGAAAATCGTATTAAATACAGCGGTTAAACGAAACTCTACATTTTTTGCCTGATTTCCAAAATCGACGTCATTATGTGATTTTTTCGCGTGCTCTATTTTAACAACTATTAATACTATGTAATTTTTAAGAAGATCATTTTATTCAAAATTTAATCAGTTTTAATATTTGTAATAACTAATATTATCCTAAAATTAACCGTTCTCGAGTTTTTTTTTAAATAAGTGATTATCGACAGCTTTGTGAGCCTCTAGAAAGTTATGCACTCCCCTTCAAAGAGGGGGAAAAGTTACTGTCATGTTCTATACATCGAAATCTACCAATTTCTCGAAAAAAACGTACTTCATCATTTTTTTCTAGCTCAATTGTCTGGCGACTGGACTATTAGGTAATACGATAAAGACAAGTCTATAAAGTACAAATATGTCTATTTGATTTTTTGATTGTTTCGAATCACTAGAAGTGAAGATGTGCTTCCCACCACCCACCCACCTTTTTCTCGATAAGTCCACTTTGACCCCAAAATACACAAACAAAGTAATATAAAATTTACTAAAAAAATTGTTTTTGTGTAATTTAAGATGCAAATAAAAACATATGACAAGATTATATTTTATTTTGTTACGAAAAAAAATCCTGAAATAAGCTTAAAATTTTATGCGTCATACCGTACTACCTTAAATGTAGGTACCTATAAAATTGTATTATCCGAAATCGAATAAAATAATACTTTAGAATCAACACATGTGATATAATAATATAACATGTAATACATTTTGACGAACTTATAACTATTTATATTATGTATAACTAGTGGTTCTTAATTACTCTAAAATTAAATTAACCTAATCAAATAAAATGAAATATCTTAGTCCTAGACATTTTCTATTTTAAATAGAAAATTCCGAAATTAACTTCGAAAATTTATCAATATACATAAGTGGATTCTTAAGATAAACTGTTTTGAAAAAGTGCGTGCTGTTAAGAAATAAATATTTTTTATTCAGACAGTTTTTATAACTTTTCATTATATATTTATACTTTCAGTTTACTAAATACAAGTATATTATATATTAAAATATTTTAAAAAATTGAAAGTATTTAAAACACCTAAAAAACAATATATTATTTTCACCGCCCGCAAATTCGTATAAGCAAGTAGAAGCTAACCACGAACAATTAATCTTCATCACATTGGTGTGTTTTTAAATGTGCACTGAAATATGCAGACAAAGAAAATACGTGTGGTTTATATTGTGGAAAATAATTAATGGATGTTTGTGTTACAATCATTTAAATGCTGACTATGGTTTTAATTATTTAACATATCTTATTAATCCGTTTTCACTTCTATTTATCTTCTAAAGTGTTGTTGCAATATTTTGTTTATGCTAATTTAGCTATTCTGAAATATAGTGGTTCAAACAAATTTAACATGTCGTTTAATTACATCAGAAATTTCACTTTAATTCTTTTGTGACTAATTAAAACGAGTAAACATGTAGTATATATACATATGTTATAAAATTTTATCATATTTTTTTTCTCCTTTGTACCTTTATAATGTTAGTATTACATATTTTAATTTTATTATAAAACCATTAGGTTAATGTCCGTTCTAAAAATTAAATTTTTAATTGTAAAGTGATGTTAATTATTTTAAAAGCATTTTTTATTTCATTTACTATCTAGTTAAAACTTCATACACAAGTATCTGTATGCGTCTTAAAAAATTACATAAAATTAACACATGTTTCTTCTGTCGACAAAATTATAATTGGTCAAAGCTCGAAATTTTTTGTTTTGGCCTTTTTAGTGGATTCTAGAAATAACTAACATATTCAGTGAACATTTGTTTTAATTTGACGTTGAGCTAATAAAAAACTGATATTTGCTATTATTATTTTTAACTTTATCTTTATTTAGAATCTTATTTAGAAACATATACACAAACTTAATATTATTAAATTATTATTCTTAACCTTAATAAATTTAAAATCGATCGTAAAAAAGAATACTTTACAAAGACTTTTCGTAAACAGCCGTTCTTGTGTGTCATCTTACACGTAGTAATTTGCAAGTACTATAATAATAAGAACGCAACACACGTTCGAACATTTACAATTAGCGCTACTCCTTTTGGCCATAACGTATACAAAAAATATGGAATAAAAAATAATAGTTCATTTATTTTTTATGGCTGTAAAATAAAACAATATGAAAGCAAAATTAAATACTAACACCCGGTATTATCAAGTAAATAATACATTTAATTAAATGGATTTTTAATTTTCTGTGCTATATTTTTACAACGCATATTATGTACATTTATCATTGAGTGTCTAAATATTGATTTAAATCACGTTTAAAATATACAAAATTTTGGTTATAGAAACATTTAACGCTAAAGGAGCTTTAAATTATTATAACTTATTAAGAAAAGATAATATTGTGTAAGTTAATTATTGAAACTTAATGACTTAAATTTCCATGTCATCTATAAAATTATTGTTTAAATGTATTTTCTAGAAACTGATTGATAACTTCTATAAATAACATTATATTAAAGCTATAAAAATATAAATAATTGAACGCTGCAATTTTCGTTTTTAATAGTTCATCGTATTTTCTCATTACTCATAAAAATCACAAGAACGTTCATACCTTTTAAATTATTTAAAAATATTAAAGCCTGAATACAGTCTTCTATCATGCAATATACAATCTTTCTAATAGAAGAGTGAAAAGTTCACAACGCCATTTAAAAAGTACAAGCATACATACTTTCACAAACATATTTTAAAAAGACATCAAATGTTGTATTCACCAATATCACCGTAGAGTTCTGGAAAATTCTATAATGTCTAGTTATACATTAATGTCTCATTTTTTACAAAAAAAAAAAACAACATTTGATGTAATCTAGCATATGTGTATTGAAAAATTGCCACGAAATATTTCTATTTACAATGACCACAAAGAAAAGTATTTTTTTTTTGTGAAAGGAGTTCTCGTATTATTGTGTATCTATTAATTGAATTTGTTGAAATCTTTTATCAATAAGTTACTTCAATTTCAAACAATGAATAAAAGACATTATTGACTACAAACACTTGAGATACTTTTCATTCATATATATTGCTTCTATAGTATATGTATCAGTTATCATTTAAGATTATTTATGCCTTTTGTATAAAATAAACATATAGATATATTTATACCATAATTTTCACTATTATTTTCCTGGGGTTCTTACTGAACCCCGATTTGTCCATATATATATTTATTATTTTTGTTATTTTAAAACCAGATACTTAACCCTCTAATGCATTATATTAATTTTGGACTTACGAATATGATGTTTAAAATTAATTTGGTTAGTAGCTTGCTTATTTACAGATGAGAAAAGGTTGCTCGCCTGTAGGCAGAGTTATGCAGTATTAGTAAACATAAAGAAAACCGTTATAGCATTAGAGGGTTAAATTACTTAAAATAAATAGTTCAAATTATCTATAGTAATGTAATTACATCATACATGCATATGCACACATATAAAATTAATAGATAGGTATATACAATATATTATCTACATGTGTACATACAATATACATATAATTTACATGCACTCTTCAATTATATATAATAATAACATCAGGCTACAGTTTGATACTTTTAACTATAATTTATGTACTGATAACAAACAATTAAAAAGTTTTTTTATAATTTCTTTCTCTGCAAAAAAGTTTGTAAATTGTAGTAATTTGTTATTCAAATCGCAACTTGTTTGTATTATAGCAAACAAAAAACAAGAAAAAATAACTTGGTAACGAGTAGGTTTATTTGTGGTTTTAAAAAGAAGGACAAGAAAATAATTATTCTATTTATTTGTCAGGTCACATGATGAATATTTAAGTAAGTTACAAAGTTTAAGAGTTCCCACTCCATGTTAGATTTGATTAAGTAATCCACTTATTAGTCAAGTTTTAATAACTTGCTATACAATAGAAATAATAATTCATATGTTCAGTATTCAATATAAAACATAATACTTAATGATACAAAAATTCGTCGTTTATTATTTCCCAGCACCTTCACCAGCGAGCATTTTAAAATTAGTAAATTCCCGCGCAACTAGCTGTTCTAAAACAACACTACACTCTCATGACGACGACAGTAATTATGATTTAATTATGTAAATGAAAATCACAACTGCTATCGATTATCATTTTCATTCTTATATAATTTAAACAGTAATTATAAAACGTAAATTTTTAACATGCTTGGCCTAATTATTCAATACAATTTGTTGGTTTAATTACGTCATCGCCTTTGATTTGTAATACATTCTTATTAAAAATTATTAATTATCATACATATTTATTGTCTAAATTAATTCTAGGACATAGTTTTTTAACAGTGGAAGTTCCACCAATGTCGGTTTGATAGTTTTCGTGTCAAGTCGGAATAAACAGACATGCATTAATTTAAAAACTTTCAAAATGAATTATATTTCTTATATTGATATATGTTGCGATTGTAGCGACGCGTTCAGTGGTGAAAATCGAAACTACTGCAATCGGGAAAACTGTTATCTTATTGTTAGCATATTTTAATTTCTTTTATTAAAAAAACAAGTATAACTAATGAAAGATATGGAAAATACCTCGGAAATGGCTGGTGCAAGGTTTTCTTAAAAAAAAAACAATAAAGTGTACTGTTGCGTATATAGGTTAGGTTATTTCATTTCTTATAAAATTAAAAGTCTAATTAGTATAACGCTTAGTTCTTGATAACTGATATAATTAATTAATTAATTAAACACAAAAATATTATTCATGCATAATACATAAATAGATACTATTTTCAATAAACAAGTGACTTAACAATAATATTGATTTAATGTGCTTACAACAGTAGAAGTAATCAAAAACTACGGCTGAAAATAATCTCTTAATTATTTTAGTTTAATAATAAAAAATAGCGAATTATTTAATTAAACACGTTTTTCAAACTTACAGCCGACAGCTTATCCTAACAAAGTTCATTTTTTGACCACATGGTAGCGTACGATCTAAGACACATATCATTAGTAATTTAATAACCAAAATAATTTTTTGTGCAGATACGCGCAAATTAAATTAATAATTAAGTTATTTAAAAATATATGTATAAAATTTAAAGCAAGAACTAATAATATTTTAGTAACAGCTATTTAAAATTTAATTTTGTTCTTCACAAAAATGATTGTAGTTTATTGGTAACACAGATGTTAAAATACTTTTAAATGTATACGAAAATAAAATCTACACACTATATAAATAAAATATTAACTTTATTATTGTATGAAATATAGTTCATTATTTTTAAATTTCGTATACAATATTCTACGAACCAATCTAATCAAAATTCACTCGAGCACAGAAAATCCCGTATCACATTAACGTTGAATAAAGAATAACAATAACCAACATCTAGCAATAGTAGTCGGCTAACAATGGTTCTGGCTCAAGTTTACGCTGTGTGACCTTGCATAATACACAAACGGTATATTGCACTTGAATATTGCATACATTTGCATAACGGCATTGCCAAAGACAACGTATATTCTCTATGTACTTGCCGACGTATTGTCGGATTGAAATTGGATTACTAACGTGTAGGTACTCACATAAATAAATCATTTAATGCAGTGGTGTCTCACAATGCTTGTACGTATTGCATTAAATTAATTTTTTAAGAGTGTATAAATTATTTTAAAGCCTTGTTTTTTCACTCATTTAGAAGTGAGAGACCTTATTTTTTTAGAAAAGTGTATTAGTCTCCAAATCCTTCTGAAATTAAAATTATCTGGTAAGCTACACATAAAAATATATACAGTGTGTCCCAGGATAGATGTAACAAGAGGTGTGAAAAACAAAAAAAATTGAATTTCAGAATGACATTTGGTAATCGATGTAATGTAATGTAAAACTAACATTGTTATATCTATCCTGGGACACACTGTATACCTATAATTACACGCCTACATACCTACCTACATTTTTATCATTTCACGTATTTATTACTAACTACTATATAATAGCAATCGTGATCGACGGTTTAACGACCGCTAGATTGGTAAAATATTTTATAGAAAATCGTTTACAATTACTTTTATTGAAGTTATACAACGAAATGCGTTGGATGAAACGATGCGCACGCACTATGTTAGAAAAACAACACCATTAAGTTAGGTTAGGTGTAGATAATACAGATTTTTGTTATAATAGTCAGTAAAACAAGTTTTTGATTTTGCGTTTGCACGCTAGACGTCACTACATCAAATAAGTATAACTTCTAACGCGTGTACATAAGTACACACAAACACCTACACACACACACACTTTATTTCCTATATCCGAGTATGTAATATACATATATTTATCAATTATATACAGGATATATTTGAATATTTAACTCTCATGTTGAGATTCTTTTTAAGGTTTTTTTTTTAAATAATTTTTTTCATCTATTTTTTGGTGTTTTGGAGCTAAAATAAAAAAAATTATCATGTTTCCCATAAAAAAAAATCTTCGCTTTGTTTTGGTTATTATAATGTCCTACGTTTCGACACTTATGTATTTAATTTGATATTTTCATAGTTCTTTAAAAATTAAATTAAGATTTTTACTTCTATTAAAATATTAATTACAAATTAACGCCTTTATTTAAATGCCAATTACTTCATTTACATATAAAAACAACACGATAAATTGCTAAAAACAATAAAATTAAATAAATACTTAAGAACTCTTTTAATGAGAAAATCCAGCTACGTTTTTTTTAATAAACACTTTTTATTAATCATTAACCTTATACTGTACAAACACACAATCAAAAAGAAATAAACAGTTTTAGTGGTGTGTGTATATTTTGTGTGCGTGTATATGTCCAGTGGCGTTTTATTGTGAACCCAAAAGAGGTTAAAATAACTATAGCTAATAGATAAAATAAATACAGGTTTCAACTTTTTCTTGATTTTACAATTTTCGTAAGCGTGTGTTTGATCAGTGAAGTACTTTTCAGATAAAAAATAAAAAAGTAACTTGTATATTTCATTTATTTGCCAACAATACGAAAAGCAAACTATATTTTCACTGTTTGATAAGTGAATAGATAAAAAAATTTATAAAATAAATTCCATTCCATAAAACATTATAATCGTTTCCTAATTTTGTACAAAATAAACCAATTCAAAAAAGACTGTAAAAAGTAGAAAAACAACAAAAAGTTAAAAAAATGAATTTATCGATTTTTTTAAACAAGCATCAAAATTGTTAAAAATAATATGTAGTTGTAAATTAATGAGTTTCATAAATAAGAATATTTCCCATGTCTATATATTTTGTAATTGAACCAATACTCTTTCACCTTCAAACAAAAAAATCAATCAAGGGAGAACACCACTATAATGGGTAAAACAAATTGATTTTTCATATTTTCTTCAATAGTAGTATATGCATTCAAAAATATCTGCAAAAAATGTTAAGTAAAAATATTAAAATTTGACGATGATACAGCAAGTAAAACGACTTTTTTTAACTTGTCCATGTGAAAACTCGAATACTTTATCCGATTTTTAACTTTTTTAACGAAAATGTTCGTAATTTTAATTGTGACTAACATAAGTGTAGATATTTATCTGTTTTTCGAAATTTTTAAAATGTTTCCAAAAAATGATTTTAAATTAAAAATCAATAAAAAAAACGGCTACACTTAATAATAACTACATCCATATTCAATACAGATTAAGAAAATAATATAATTTTTTTTTATTAACCACTAATGTGATGCGATTTTATTTATGTTGTATTTTTTAAAAACATGATCTTTTTTTAATTTTTCTCAATCATAAAATGATGAAGACACCAGTTTCAGAATCACAAGAAGACTCCGACATGAAAGTCGAAACGTCAAGTGTAAGAAAAATACGACAACGTGGACAACAGCCCGAAAAGTTAGCTACTATACATAAAATAATTAATTGAATATGAACAAAAATCGCAATTTTGCGACGTATCACAGTGATGTTCCCCCTTTAAGCCTTGGCACTTTACAGAAACGGTATCCGTCATCACTTCGACCTTGCAAATCTATTCCATGTTAGCTGCGTCAAAACACAGTGCCGTTTCAACGCAGCTAACATGTCACTTGTATTGAATCACATATAATAGATTTGCAAGGAAGAAGCGGTGACGGAAACCGTTTCTGTAAAGTGCCAATGCTTTAATAAAATCATAATATTCATTAATCTCGACAAAACAAAAATGCCACCATCAAATTTCTGATCATTGCCACTAATTTAAAAAAATCATCAAAAACGCCACTGTGTGTATGTGACTGTGTACATAATAACCATTACCAAAGAAAGAACGACAAGGTGTTCTTCAAAACGGCACACCGCGCTATCTGGTTTCCCGTCGTTTATACTCGTACTAGGTGTATATAAGCGCGCGTACACGTCGCTTATCGTAACCATCCACCACCATTATTTGTGTTTTATAAAACGTTCTTGCAAATTGAAACCTAGCTGATGGTCGCTCGCTTTTCAAAATGAACCTTCAGTCTTGATGATCGCTTTAATGTACGATCAATATTTGTTGTGAATATGTTGAACGAATTTGACAAATATTGAAAATTATAGATTGTTCAATTGTCAAGATTAACTTAACTTGAGAACGGTTAGGAAATAAATATTTAATCGTTTGTTGTTAATTCTAAACAATAATCATGGTTATGATTACAAGTCTTGAGGCTTCCGCGGTGGTCTTGATATAGATCTTGGCTTCTGTGTTATCGGCCAACGTTTCGTCACACATTGCAGTGGACATCTTCAGGGCTCTTCTAAAAGCACTTTTAGAAGAGCCCTGAAGATGTCCACTGCAATGTGTGACAATGTGATAACACGACCAAACTGACGCGGCTTACACCCAGAAGCCAAGATCTATGGTTATGATTGTTTGCATAGACTTAAATATAATCACGGCTATTAAACGGATAATTTACTAATCGGGATTATGTTAAGGGGTTAATGTTAATCATGGTTTCAAAATAATGCATGTACTTGACTATAAGTAGTTATTAGATATGAACTGTTTAAAAGTTTAAGCGGCTATTTTATCTCCAATTTTTATTGATTTTTTGTTGTTTTATCTTAGAAATTTACAAAAATTATTTACTTTTAACGTGAAAAACGTCTATTCTTTTATTCTTGATGCTGGGTGGGCATTTCAGAAACTTGATATACTCAGATCAGCTACCACGCGGGTTTTGGTATCAAATTATAGATCTCGATTAGACTACGTGATACAAGTATAAAACAAAACATTTAAGCAGTTTGAAAAACTTCATACTATAAAAAAACAACAACGAAAATTAAATTTCGCATTTCCATGAATTTGCTTGAAAATATTAATTAATTGAATTGAAAAAAAAAACAATATATAAAATTTATTCTCTAAGTGCTAACGTTTTTAATTTTTTAATTAAAGTTTTTTAAATTGAATAGAAACAAAAAAAGTAAATTGTGTATTTCCACGATTGAGCTTGTAAATATTATTTGATTGAATTGAAACGAAAATAACAGCATATTAAAATAAATTCTCGAAGGCGTAACGATTTTAGTTTTTTAACTAAAGTTTCTTAAATGGAATAAAAAAATAAAAAATAAACTTTGTTTTTCCACAATTTTCTTTGTAAACATTAATTAAATATTTTTATGTTCGTACAGATCATAATCTCTATATTATACAAAACTAGTCTGAGTTTTATTTAACCCCACTGCTACGTATCCACGTCATTCCCTCGACTGTGCATTCCAACAACGTCACACCCAATATTTTTTATAGTACCAGTTGCTTTGGCTTCTAATCGTTTTTAAAATCTGTATTTTTATTAAATCAAAATGTCATAAATTACATGCAGTGAAATATTGATAAATATAAAACCAAAACAATAACCTAATCGAGAAAAGTTTAGACATGTATTGAAACAATACTTACTATTTATTTTATTATGTTATTTCAATCTAAAGATCAACATTGAATTTTGTTCTTAAGTACATATAAACATTCAAAAAGATTTTCCAAACATAAAAATTTTGAGATCACTGCCCCTTTACTCCCTATTAGTCAATTTATCAATAAAGATAATCAATACCAATCTTATTTCAGTAATTATCTAAAATTTATCAGTTTATGCTAAATTTTCATCAGCCTTCTACTATTTTTCACCCATAGTCTTTAAAATTCCGGTACCATTTCATACCCTCCAGGCATCCACTTTTAAATGTCACCGTTGGCGGAGTGGCCGGAAACGGAACCAAGCGCAAGACGGGTAACACATCCGTCTTGAAAGCTTTTCCGGATCGCCAGACACCTTTAGATACACCCCTCGCAATCCCCTTCTCATACCACACAGGAGTGTACAAAATCGACAAAATTCATTCTTACTCTTGAATGTGCTTAGGTACATACATTACATAAATACATAAACCGTCATATTCTAGAGTTTAATATTCTAAAGTTCCAATAGATTATTTATTTTATTTTTATAATTTAATCCCGCCACAAATATTTAACATTATATTTGGTGGTGAAATATCAATATAGAATGATAACTATCATAGAAATTAATTTAATATAATTTACATACATGTGCTATTATTTTGCATTATAATTTATCCATTAAAAAATCCATACTGATTATATAATTATTGGGATATTATCAATAAATAACACAACATACAGTGCAATTAGCTGTTATTTATACCACCCAATTATAGTATTTAACAATTTAAAATCAACATTAATAAATAATAAATACATATATTATATAATGGAAATCAACTACTGTTTAAATCCACGATTTTATATTAAAATATGGGATTTAATTATATTCATCTAATAATAACTTATTTATTTATATTAGTTATTATTAGTTTTAATCATTTATTAATTTCTATAGAAAATAATCAAGATTTAAAACAGATAATTATTAAAAACTACACATATACATTCAAATCACTAAAAAATCTCTGTATTTATAATTTCTATTGTCATCAGTGAAATATCTAGACATTTGCAGGTTCAACTGTTTACTTTTGAGCCAAATATAATGTTGTTATTTATTACAGTATTTAACAAAATCTGATATAAATTTATATATTTAAAACAATTATTTTTTATAATATTTATATACGAATTACTGATAATGTGAATTCTTTAAAAATCAAAACTATCTCTATAAACCAATGTTTCACAAAGTTTATAGGTGATGGTCTTCAAATATAATATATTTTAAACTATGTAGTACTTTTATTAGAATTTTTCTTCCACTATAGATTTAATTTTTTTTACATAAAATAATTTTTGTAAATGAAATATTGAAAATTACTTTTTTCGCTATTTAAAAAGTAACAAATTTATAAATGCAGTAGAGCTTCAAACAAGACCAACCTTTATGAAACGAAGTAATGTTACACTTATAATAGGTCAGTAACAGTATGAAGCCTCCAATGTATTGTATATATTGCACTAATTCTAATTATTAATACAGATTAGTTCATGAAGTCAGAGAGAATTATGCATATAAGACGCATTGCACAAATTGTTTAAGATTTGAAAACAACCATCAATGTTCAGATATAACTTTTTTTTACTCTCATCGCTTACGTAGCGAAAACTAACAATATACGATAAAAAGGCTCAGGACTTTTTTTGTAGAGCACAAAATGATCTACAAAAAAAGTTAGCGCAGGCATATTATGTTTAACTTTTTTTAAGCTGGATTCATTTTATAAAAATTTAAGTTAGTCTTTTTCAGTTTCGTGTAAAGTAAAGCTGGGCGCGTAAATGATTGTTGTTTAAGTTTACCAGGAATTAATTTTTTTTACTGACAAAGAGTTATTATTTGGACACTATTTTATTTGACTGGAATTAGCTTTATTTCAATCAAATAATAACCGAATAATATGACTAAATGAAAATTTTGTATAAATATGTACCTTTTAATCTGTAATACAAATTCGTTTTGATAATTTTTTTCGCGTTATTATTTGTATAATTTTTGAAAATTAAACTAGAAAAACAAGAAAATTATTTTTATTATTTTTACTTTGACTCAAGCTCACAGAGACCCCTATTAAAACAATACTTAATCGTTTTGGTAACTGAGATTCTCATTTGAAGTATATTTTATAGACACTAAAATATCTGGATGTAATCCATTCTATTACATAAGATTTTCATTGTAGTCAAATGATATGATATTTCATAAATCTACAAAACTTTACATTGTGTACAACCAGAATAATACGTTGAGAGGTAGTGTGAAACAAATTCCTTATAAATCACTGCTTGTATTTATCAAACTGAATACATTAAAGTAAAGCACATATAATACTTTATGGTGATTTAGTGCACGGTGAAATGTAAACATAAGGATGATACGAAGAAAATTCATCATCCTTTTGAAATGTGATCATTTTCTTCTTAATTTGATTTTGAAGTAAAAAGTTACGACGATAACAAATCTGAGTTATGTACGATATTTCTTTTTTAAATTGTGTGATAATCTGATATAATACATGGCATTGAAATATTTATTTTATATGATTAATAATCGGTATTAGTCCGTATTACTAGTATATGTTAAATGACAAAAAGTAAATTTTAAGAAAAATCGTAATATGAGATAGGTACCTATCGTAATGTTTATTATTAGTTAAGATTCTATTGCTAAAAATTTTCTACTAAAACCATTGATAAATAACTACCAAATAAATATAGAATATTAAAAAATAATTTAACCTCTGAGAAGCCAATGGTATTCTGTACTATAACACAATATTACCTAATTCAAATTCCCATTATAGTTTTATATAAATAATATACAATATCAATATGTTTTTTATTACATATCATGATACAGATACATCAGAATAACATCATCCGATATATGTATGTGTGCCGAATTCGTCCGTCCCCTCCCACACCGCGTGTGTACCAGGTACTACGTTTCCTATATGATCAATATTTCGTTTATATACACATTAGACGGTTTATAGTGGATCCAGCAGTAGCTCTGTAACTCACAAAACGATTTTACGATGCGGCCCATCTGTTCTGTGTCGTAAAATGTCAGAAATACTGCGTAACCCTCGCCTCGAATTGGATACAGGAATATAATCAAACATTGCACAGGTGAGATCGGATCAGCGCTTGCCAAACAATGGCATGTAGGCACGGCTTTTTATTGGTATTAATAAAAGTATGCTATCATTTTTGAGGATTGAAAAAAAAAACAGACTTAAAGTAGATAGTTAGGAATGTTACGGATATCCGAAACTATTCTGACCTCCGAAACCGTATCCGAAATAATTATTTCGGATAGTTTCTTACTTGGAGCACAAGGGACACTAACAGTGAGCAAAACAAATAGATACTAGCAATAAGTAATAAAAATTCGTATCCAAACATACTCGTATCCGGATCTGAAACCAAGAAAAAATAATATCCTTATCCAAATCCGAAGACCCAAAATATGTCATATCATACTCATATCCTTATGTCACAATCTTAATGTTTATATGTTTTACATTATTAATATATACATAGTTATCACTTTTGTACATTACCCTATCCGAGAGAATGTCTGAAACCAAATCTGTTTGTTGAGATTAGTTTATAGTAAACAAATTTATAGTAAAACAATCAATATAGTAACAATTAAAATTTTAAAATAAAATATTATTTATCATATCCATTATTTAAATGATTTTAATCACAATTGTTAAAACTTTTTCCTGATTTAGCATACTAAAAGTCTCTAAAGATGCTGATCCACTAATGGAACATTACAATTTCCGTTGAACATTTCTAAAAAGTTCCACTATATTCTTTCTTTCTGATGATAACAAAAACAAAAATAGTATGCTATTGTTTAGTTCTAGTTGAAGCTCTAAACATCAATGAAAACATAGGAATAAAGCAAAACATTTTGTAATTGAAACTTGACTCATGTTAGTGTAGATACCCGGTCAACAACTGATTATGTTTTTCTATTTATGCATATCAACTCTACAAATAAGCTTGTTTCTTCAACGAATTTAGTTACTGAAGAAATACTAAAGAAAAGAATACAGAAAATATAATGTATACTTGTTAAAGTTCCATTATTTTAAAACAAAGAGCTTTATCATTACCTTACATTGCAGACTTAAATTTTTTTCAGGTATATTTTAATCGTACCTATAATTTAGCTCAATACCATTTAATAATAATATTATATATGATTTAAATATTAAATATCAGAAATAACAATTTTTATGCAAAATTTAAGAATAAAAAGCAATCCCTAGAACAATTTACAATTCTATATCATCTTTTTATGATATTTAAACGTCACGACTCTCATCAAAATATTTTTCTTTCTTCTCAAATTCATATAAACTATCGTAAAAACAAGCCGTAAGGACTGTAAATATAAAATTTAAATAACAAAAAAAAAACACAGTTTACCTGCAACTTTCTTTTACGCACCTAGAATTGTGGTTAATTTTTTTTTATTTGTTGAACGTATATTTAAAGCATATAACACACTGGAGTTGGATAGATTTGAGATATTCTGAATTTATTAAAAGTGTATACCTATAATAATTGCTGTTTTAATCATTTTTTTCCAATTTTAAATAGATAAGCAGATAATAAAAAACAACTTTTATATTTAGTCACTGTTGTTAAAAAACAGACAGAACATTAATCTCTGCTTATAAAAGTTTATTTATGTTATCACTATTGTTGAAAATAAAAATCATCACTTCCCATATGCTTCACGTTTTTATCCCCTCAGGCTGGGATTACACTACAGAAGAATTTTAACAAAATATTTAATTATGAAGTAAATTACAATTTAAAATGATTAAACAAAAACAAACAATTTTTGATATTGTGATATTTATGTTTGTAGGTATTACTATCTTTATATTTTTTAATTTAATTTTTATTATAGCATACACCTACACACTTTTATCAAGCAAACGGTAAATATTGAAAAAAATCTTTGTTTGCTAACAAATTTTGACCAATTTCATACCTATAATACTATAACCTCTTAAATCTCCCCAACAAATACATTTTGACAATATTCATTTCGTCGGTATCCAGTAATAATACGTCCGCAATTAAGTATTATATCAAACTTTATACAATTTAAGACAAATTTTGAAAGGCAAAACTATTTTTTTCATGTAATAAAATGAAATTAACTTTAAAGAATTATAACAAAATCCCGTTTGTTTCTTAATGTCCTTACATGCAAAACTACCAATCAGATTAACTAATCCTTTTATAACAGTATAGTAGAAACCAAGGATTACATATAGGATAATTTCAATCCATATTAATGCGCGGTAGAAGCCGCGAACACAGTTTTTTTAAATTACATATGTATAACGCTTGCAACGCTATCTATGAAGTAATTGAAATAAAGTACAGTTACTTGAGCTACGACAACACTGGGACAAAAGTGAGTTTTTTTCAAATCAGCGTACAGGTAGCAATTTTTGATATAAAATTGGAGACCGAGACGAGACTTATCTAACTCTCGTTTCATCTCTTGTGCAGGTCTAACATTAACCTTTCACAATTAATTTAAATAACTCACTTAAGAGGTTTCGGGGTTGCAGAATACAAGTCTGATTGGCAATTGACAGGTCCAATCTCGCTGTTAACTACACATTATTTTTCAGATTATTGTTAAGATTGCATATTTTTAGCAGGAAATTAAATTATAAGATTTTTTTAATTATTCAAAAATTATGACCTATTACTGTACACTGTTTAAAAAAAGTCACTTGTGTCCCACTTTGCGCTGGAAAACCCAGTTATATACATATATATATATGTACTATAATAATTAATTTAAAAACTTTAAAATTTTCAATTTCGGTGTGTAGTGAGCTTTACACAACACCCGCTTTATGCAAGGGATACAAGGTCAAAATATGTAATTTTATATCCAGATATATACAATACATACATATTGTGTGGTTCTGTTGTATAATACATAAATAATATATATGTGGAATTTATGGTTTTTGTTTTAAACGAATAAAGTTCAGAAATAACGCGTACGTAATATATATCATGTGTTTCAGATTAAATAACCATTATAATCGAATTTGGGACATTAATGACTGAATTGTAGATACTGTGGTTAGCGTGCTGGGGCTTTTTATTTATTGTACTTGGATAATTATAATATTTTAATAAAATATATCTGTTTTGAATTATACGTTCATATAATTTGAGTATTGCTTGATTATAAAATAGGTTCAATGATTTTATGGTTGGAATGTAATTAGGTCATTGGTTTCGAGAGTTGAGAATATGTAGAACTACATTCAAGGTTTTAGTTTAATGAGATTTTGTAAATAGCATATTTTATAATCGAATTATTTTTGATGAGTAATTTTATTTTGCAAAGTACATATAATTATGTTAGAATGTTAGTAAAAAATTACTGTTTTTATTTTTCTATAACAGTATATCAGAGAAACTTAAATTCCCACTTCGCCTATCGTCTCTCTATATAGAGGTTATGATTAACTTTATAACTCTGTCAAATAAATTTAAAGGAGGCTACATACGCTTAAATTTTAATAAATTTACTAATGGACGCTTCCTGATCGTAGAACGGTGTACTTTATGGGTTAATAACTGATAATTCTATGAAAGTATTTAAAAAATTTCCTGCTTTTATACTCAAACTTAAAACTTTGCACAATTATTTTCAGTATATCATTATCTAGTTTTTATCATACGATTTTTATAACGTATTGTTTTATACTTTCTTTTATCACTAATAGACGACATTTCCAAAATTCAACCACTTGTATTCCTTTTAAATTAATATTTAAAAAAAATCGGCTACGATAAGGACTAACTAGTTTTGTTATTTATTTATCTAACCAAATAAAACTAAAGGTTTTTATTTTCGATAAAACCTACAAGAGATAAGAACGTGTCTGTCTCAGTTAATCAACTGCAACTTTTGAATAACAAAAAAAAATTGAATATAAATGTTTATCAAATTATATATACCTACCGTCAAATATATTTATAAAAATTTAATAATGATAATATAACTAGCTATATAATTTTTTTTCTAAATTATTTCTTTTTTATCTGCACTATGTAGTTATACGTAGCCCCTTACATTTATTAAGGAAAATATCTCACTTTAAAAATAATTAAAATTCAAAAATAATCTAGGTAGGTACTATCTTGAGCGGAGTAAGTTTTTTAAATCAAATCAACACTTGATAGTTTTCCTGGACTAAAAATACTAAATGTAAGTGTTATTTTTCTCTAAATTTCAGTTTTTCTTATCAGACAACTCTCCAGGTAACTCCATCTAATAATATTTCTATAAAAAAGATTGCCATCTGAACCATTTTAATTAAAACCAACCACTCTTGTATTAAAGAGAAACTAAAAATAATAAAATCTCATTTCCTCTCCTTTGCTTCTAACAGAATATGTTAAACGTGCAACTGGATTACATAACATTATCATATGTACGTAAGGCATTAGCCAAAGTGAAATACTATTAACACATATCGCCCGAAACCGAGTTTTCGTTTTATTTTTCTTAACAATTAGCTATCTTGTTACGTGTATCAATGGGTAAATGTACTTAGCTTCTTGTTCATTCCAAATCTATTTCAAGTAATAATAATCATATTAATATGATTACTATCATTTGAAAATTATAATGAATGAAATATATAAAGATTGAAATCACTACATTTCACGTAACTAGTACCTACATACGTTCATTTGATACTATTATACATATATATAAATAAGTACTGATGTATTGTGTAAATAATTGTTTTGGATTAACCCTTTTGATGCAAAATTTTAAGTTATATGAAACAAGCACCTCAATTCTATTTTATTTTATGACAAAAATAACTCCATGCAGTTCTTTAGAATGGTTGTTTTTGATCAAAACAGTTGTTTTTGGTACACCAACATTTAAAAAATATTCTTCGAACATAGTAAATTGCTCTTCAGATAGAAGTTTTATCAATCAAATGGATTTGAAATTGTAATACTTAGTACATTAGGGAACGCTACAAATATATGGAGTAATTTATTTAAATTGAGACAAGCAAATAATAATTATAATTATTATTACATCAACAACTAAGGATTTTCACGAAAAAAAAGTTTCATGCATAAAAGGAGAAAAATCAATGGAGATTTTTTTTACTTTTAGTGGAGGTTTTAAAGTCGTAAAAATAAAATAAAATATGTTAAAAACTTTTCCTTTTTTCTGTCGAATACGTTTTTGCAAAAACAGAAATATATTTAGATTGAAAAAAAAGTTAACCTCAAATAGACTATTAAATCCTCACTCAAAATCAAAGCCACTGTCGTTAATAGTTCTAGAATACTACATATGTCACTAAATAGGAGTATCATGACATTTTCTTTTTACAAAAAATTTACTATATGTAGGACATAACAACCAAGAAGCCAAGAATCTTAAAAATCACCATAGAATAGCAATCACGTTTTAAAAATAAAAACAAAATGTCTTATAGTTATACTGCACTTATATTATCTTATTCATTGTTCTATTTTATTTTAGCACGGGCAAGAAAGTGTTAACAGCGCATGCAATAACAGTGAAAAAGATTGAATTTGCTCACCGTCCATGCTGAGGTCCAACACTTGCCGAGTCATACGCCGAGCTTGAAGTTATCTGATTGTTCTTAATGGCGCCACTTTCCATACCAAGTGAATATTTGCACTGACCTGTAACGATACATACGTATATAGGTTATACCAATTATTATTATTATTATTCTCATTTTACACATTTTCTTTTTACTTCTATAATTGCATGGGAAATTAATTAAGGTTTTTCTGACCTTATTAGGTTTCTTTGTAAGGAGGAAGTTATTATTTTTTTTCATTTGAAATTAATATATAATATGTATGCCTGTTATAACAAAGATTTTGTTCACGAACAAAAGCAAACCAAAATCTATTTGCAGGTTTCCTAATTGTTTTATATGGTCAATGAATTTGCTTTGTACATATTTGAAACTAGATTGCCGAAAACAACATACATAAAACAGCTGTCATTTGTACTGGAAATACATGCGTTTAGAATGATTAGGGTTTGCTTTTGATTGCGAATAAGTTGTTTTATAAGAACATACATAGTACCGTGTATTAATCTACTATATGATAGTATGTTGTTTTTGAAAATTTCATCACGTATTTATAACATAAAATAATATTTCCTTCCATTTTACGTTAATTATTGCATTATTAGTGATACAAAAAAATTTTCGGCAATTTTTTGTTTTTTGAGGTTAGGATGCGTTTGGAAAGTAACGCTACCTATATAGTTCTATTACGACCTATAAAACTGGAGATATTTCAAAAATAGTGTAACAATACACTCAAAATACATCAAAAATACACGATTATGCACTTTTCTCGGGACGCACATGGCCGAATTTTTTTAACTTTTTCGATTTTCAAATTCATCTTCGAGTATACAAAGAGAAAATAAAAAAAAATTCAACTTCCCAAATTCATCACTTTTTTGTCTCTATTCCCTCTACTAATAAGTTAAATAAGAACTGCAAAAATCTTAGATCGAAGTTGAACGTTATATAGAAATGAATTATAGTCTTATATGTTTGAATAATTACTAATTTGCATTTTTTTAAATTTATTATTTACTGAATAGTTCTGAAATATTTTAAAGAAAAATATAGCTTTCAAAACCAGTAATTGTGCTTAATTTACACATGAATTTTCAAATTTACAACATTCTGTGAAGTAAAACGTGTATTATAATCATGTATATTATCTAACATGCATACAGGTACATAAATTTCTCGATAAAAATATTCTGATATTATCCTCATGTATAGGTATACAGTATATACATGTTTATAAAGTATTAATTTATTAAAACTAAAACTTTTCTTACAAAGAATTAAGATAAGTATTCCATGAGTAACGAAAAAATCGAACTAAAATCATTATAACACTGCGTACTACAATGAAATATCGTGAGAGAAAAATTACATGTCTATCATTGATGGATCATTTGATTTCAAAACCGTTTTAGTTTACGTGTTGCCAAAAATTTCATTTTCCCTCCCATGCAACATTGTGTTTTACGATTTAATCTCAACAGTAAAAACCACATATTGATAAATATCTGCATGAAAGGTATTTAGGAAACCAGAGCTTCGAGGATTAATATAAAATCGAACCGTTATTGTGTGTAATAATAATAAATTCAGAAACTACATATTTCTAAACTGTGAAAAATACATATAGTATGTATGTATACAGGATGTTTTTAAAAATTATCGAATATTATGAAGGGCATATTGTACTATAAAAAAAAACAATTTTGTCGATCTCGTTTTGTTTACGAGACCAGATTAAATTTTAATTGAGACCAAAATGATATCATATATTTTATTATAATGTCAATAATAAGTATACCAACATTACTCTATTTACATATGTATATTCCTTGATAACTAAAAGGTTATGTAAACATTTTTTAAATTATCATATGTCATGCTTGATGTGAAAAATGGAATTTTTTAATATTAATGTTTATAATGAAGATTCAGGTTGGTCTCGACCACGTGTACGAAACGAGACCGACTTTTTTTTAATAAATGATATCGAGGCATGACGGCTTATATTTTCATGAGACGAAACTGTTAGTTATATATCCGAGACTTACTTTAAACTTGTCTCGTCTTGTTACGTGTGAAGCCCTAATAAACATGTGTGCAAACCAACTCTTTCAGAGTTATAAGCAATTTCTAGGCTAGAAAAGTTTAATGACCATTAATGTGATTAACAACTGTAATAAGTATATAAGCTTGTCTAATATCCAGGTTGGAAATATTTCATATCTTTGAGTAGGTTGATTTGCGGGCCATTATATATTTTACCTCTTTTAGTCGTTTTAATACTAAGTACTCTTAAAATTTGTGGCAAATTTTTAACACATCCTGAATATTATGGATTTTTTTAAAATAAATATCTCTTTGGATAACTTGTTATTACAGAAAATGTAATTCATTTTGTATATAGGCACTTTTTATTCATATATGTTTTAAATAATATTTGAAAATACAATTATTAGCTTTTTTATGAGTAGGTACCTATGTATATTTTTTACTTTTGAAAGGAATTTACTTATTATTTATACCTACGAGTATAATTAATGATGATTTTCTAATACAAAATTTAATAAAATGTATATAATAAATATAATAATGCAAAACGTATTAATTTCATATTTTAATGAATTTAAATTTAATGATTAGAAAATGAATAATCATTAAAATATTATCATTTATTTTTTAGGTATCATAAATATGTTGTATTAATAATTTTAAAATTGATAATTATTAAAATATTACCTCTCAAAG
Source organism: Sialis fuliginosa (assembly GCA_961205875.1). NCBI lineage: Eukaryota > Metazoa > Arthropoda > Insecta > Megaloptera > Sialidae > Sialis > Sialis fuliginosa. The sequence goes on from OY540812.1 coordinate 19,102,934, forward strand.
GTACAACAATAGTATATATTCGTAATTCGTACTATTTTTTCAAATAAAATAACGTAAAACCGATTTAAAAAAAACATAATTTGTATTTCTCGTACCCAACATCTTACAGTGATCTAAATCTTATTTAAAACAAGTCCCAACTCGTTCACCTTCTCGTCAATTCCTGTCTGCAACACTCCGCTATCGCATTGCACATAATTCCTGCACATCGTAAAGAGATCGACCGAGAAACCAGTATGCAAAAATGCTAGCTAAGATTTTCTTATTGTATTAAGCTGCGGTTACACTGACACCTAAGGAGTGATATTTGCAATGTAGTCTTGTGATTATGCTAGTCGATAGATAAAAGAGATTGTGTAAGAATACATTTGAATTGAATTATATTTTATACTGATTTGAGCACATATCAAACTTTTTTGTTCATGAAATCAATTCTTTTATAGAATTATACTAGTTTTAATTTAAATTTTGACGCACTTATAACTGAAGTTTGTTAAAAAATGCTAGTTTATATAGAAAAAATGTGGTTTCTGTTCAAATTATCATTTATAAATTCACAGTTTTCTACATAATAAAATAAGTAATATTGATCTTGGCTTCTGGGTGTAAGCCGCGTCGGTTTGGTTGTGTTATCGGCCAACGTTTCGTCACACATTGCAGTGGACATCTTCAGGGCTCTTCTAAAAGTGCTGCACAAGAAGTAAAGCCAAGATCCATATCAAGAATATCAAGATCACCGCGGAAGCCTCAAGACTTGTATAAGTAATATTATTTTTTATACATATAAATAATGATTCACATATGTACCTACTATTAATTATATTTTACAATCAATAATATTATAATTAATATTTATATTTTAAACAAACATACAACTCATCAGGACGCATAATAAATATATGTTATGTATGTATGTATAGAGTTCAGCATTGAAATTATTAATTGCTATAGTTAAATAAACACGCTTGATATATTATTGCAATATTTGTTCAGTATTGAAGGCAGAGATAAGCACGACTGAATAATCGGTATGATTGAAAGAGTCAATACTGAACACAAAAAATGTATAAAAATATCCGAAATGGAAACTTTATATACTAAGGTATACAGATAATATTAATTGACAATTTAATGAATCACAATTAATAAAAAAGTTTAAATCTGTATTGTGCTATTAGAATGTTTAAAATAAGATAAAAAAGTTTATTATAAACTTTAGTGCTCAAAAATAAATCAACACTTATTCTGTTAGATATATGTACATATATTTTATATACACTATTATACACGTATTCTTTATTAAAACAGAAAAATTGTTTTTCTAATTAAAGATGTACTTATTATTGTTATTATATATTTAAAATCCATACTTGGGAGAAAATCAAGTTCTAACAAATGAAAAATAACCAAGTTATCACAATATCAAGATAACAGCTAGCAGTCCATTTTTCCTATTTCCACCCTAGATTTAAAAAGAAACTTGTCTGCCTGTATTCTTATGGCGGGTAAGTTAATCGTCCGTTTTCAATATACATATGTAAAAAATAATAACAATTAATGAATCGTCAAAATATTTAAAACAAAGAACTAAACCACCCTAAAACGAAACTCACGTTATTTTTAAATATAATTCAAATAAATATACAAATCCCATCTCTCTCCATATCATAAAAATTAAAAGAGATACACTGAAAACACATACATTTACGTTATATCAGTCTATGTGAACTGAACCGTGCATTTATCTAATACGCGATTTGAAAATACGCATCCGGCATATGAGAGGTGATACTCGTCGCCTCGAAACATAAAACACATTTAACTTTTTAATAGCGGATGCGATTCGAGATTCTCACCCCATCCCCGCACCCGACGGCATCTCTCGTTTACTACTTTTGCGTTCAAGTTAAAGTTTCGGTTATCCGCATTTCAATGCGCGAATGATCTCTCATTGCCTCTCTCTCTATCTGCGCTTATCAAAACGGACGTTAATGGGGTTGAATTAACAGGGTTTTTGAAATTCAAAACTTCTATGCATGTACAGAAATGACATCTTATGAATTTTAAGACCTGTTTCATATCTTTTCTAAACTGGCTCGGGGTGATATTATCAGATTTTTGTTTGGGTGTTATAAAAAGTTTTTTATAACAATCAACGAAAGTTCAACGATAATGTGAAATGATTATGTGGAGATTTTATACCGGATTTCTTTAAGGTCTTTATACTTTTATCAGTACTTTAGATTTTTAATGACATTTTATATTAACGGGATTTAATATTCGTCGTTTTTCATATTCAAAATACATTTTTAAATACTTAAAATAACGATTAAAATATGTAACAGACATATAAAAGTTAATTCATTATCTAAAGTGGGATTAATAAAGTTTTGTTTCAATTCACTTTAGGGTCGATCCAGACTATCGAGCCGATCTCATTCACGTAATCTAGATCGATATTCAAAAAAAATGTAATATAGTATTTATGTTATATCTTACATGATCGAGTCATCGAAGAATCTAGAATCATATTGTAATACTCATTATTGACAATCTCTTAAAATTGAAATTTTCGGTGATATAATCAAACCTCTATAAATTGGACCTCGATATGTCGACAATACGAATAAAATTTTTCGAAAATAAAATTTTATTTAGTAAAACACCAGCTACATGATGTTATACATAGATTCAATTTCAGACCCAGCCATTTTATATAGACTGCACATGAGATAATTGCAAAAGAAACATCAAAATTTATCACAGAAAAAGATTGATAGCTTAGTTAGTGTCAATTTTATTTATATATGTATGTATCTATTCGGATCTATATTGTTTACCTTGTCACATGTAAAGTATAATAATACTTTAGATAAAGTATCAGTTTTCATTTCTTAAACTCAACTTCATAAGATGGACTTTTGTAAGTCCGACCGATCCCCATCCCTTTTATTACGAGTTATCGAGATAAATAAAAATAATATCATTTTTAAACACAATTATTTTTCAAGTTCAAGCTATATCGTATGAAAATATAAGGTACTGGCACCAGTCTTGGCTGTTTAAGAGCAAGGTTTACTGTTTTTTGGGATTGATGGGATTCATTTTTGTAATTCTCATGAACTCATGTTACTATAATAAAACTGGTTACCTCTTTTTTTAATCAATTTAAGTACCCAAGTCCGTAAATATATATATTTTTTAATTATACCATTTTATTTTGTTTATGTTTTTTCTCCAGTGATGGATAAAGTAAAACCAGTAATGGGACCCAGTGATGGACACTTGACAATAATTACAAAATGATGAGTATTACGGTACAAAAGTTATGAAATAAAGAATCGTAAATTTTGAAACAATGATGATATAATAATTAATTAATAAATAGATAACACTAATACTTAGATTAAATATCCACCATTCTGACACTCATTGCCCGATTGTCATCAAATTAAGTTGTTTTACAGTCAAGCGTCTATATATTATGAATCAGTAATGACAGTAATCAAATATCAAAAAATATTTCTAATTTAGTACATTTAATTAAACATGAATCCAACACAGGGGTATGATCCAATACTGGTATTAGTACCTTATATTATCAATTTTGATAATATATATAAAGTCTCCACGGTCCAAAATCTGTTTTTCGTAAGGTTTAAATAAGTTTATATCCTTTATGAATATATTTTAATATAAAGTTTCTCCAAATCCTAAAAATCAAAGCATAAAAACTGGAAATGTATATATATATGTATATTAATATAATATAATAGTAGTGACGTTAAATATAAATAAAAACAAACTTGTTTGTTTAAACGTCAAAATTTATTAAAGAAGAGGAAACCGCAAGCTTTCGATTCACAGAATCATCGTCAGGCTAAAATATAATAAGTAACAATTAAATACAATAAATATAATGCAAAATATTGATATTTTAAAATAAAAATTCAGAAATATACCTATTAATAAAGATTTAAATTTGAGAAAGATGTCGTTATCTCAATAAAATTCATGTGACTACGGAAATGTTTGAAAAAATAACAAATCTCTTAGTAACTCAAATAGTTACTAAGGAACGAAAAAATTGATTTAAAAAAATGACAATAATTAATTATTTAAAATTGTGTTGTAAATAGTAGATAATGTGGATATGTCAGTTTTCTTGTTAATTGTATTATTGTTTCTTTTTATGTGTAACATTTCGGAAATGTAACGTTTAGCTTTATGTTTTTCATTATCTAAAATTTTGACGTTTAAACAAACAAGTTTGTTTTTATATGTATATTATATACTATATACTTTGGATTCCATATTGAGATTGTCATTTATTGGTAATACTGGAGGTATAAAGAAAACGACACAATACATTTATAAAATTGTTATTCCCTATATTATTACTTTTGTGTATGTCGATACCTTATTTCAAAAAGGTTTTTTTCAGAAAATATTATTTTAGTACATCAAACAAAACGTACAGCAAAAAAATACAATCTAGACAGGTATGTAGATTTAAATAATAAAAATTTTCATTGTATGGACAAAATAAAATACTGCTTTTAGCCCCCTACAGGCGACATTTTTAAGTTAGATAAAAAAAAAATATAGTCAAATTCTACTAATTCAGATGTACATTTTGACATGCCACAAGACCTTATGTCTGACTGCAACAAATTTCCTTTATTTAAAATAACAATGGAAAAATCAATCACCGTACTTACAATCAAAAAGGAATCAATGTGTACAAAGAGCGTTGATCGAACCAAAAAATTGTGAACATAAAAACCTGAAAAATGCCAAATAACTTCTTGGCAAAAGATTTCAAGTAAAATTACAAAACAAAGATAAATGTTTTTCTCTTAGGCACCTGAATCGGCTTTATATACAATTTTTTTGTTTTTTTTGGATTTGCTTTAAAGCCCCCTACAGGCACCATGTTGAGTGAATCTTTCACTGTAAAAGTACAGTTACCTGATATCATAATAAAGAACCGACACCTAAATTGAACTATTTATTTAGGTTAGAGTAATTATTTTTATATTATTATATGTAAATTGAACATGTAAAAGAATCAGCTGAATGTAAAGGAGTTACTTTCTAGATTCAAATTTTGCCAAACTTAAAAAAGTTATTTCACCACTTAACAGTCGAATTACAAACACTTTTCCCGAGTCACGCTCGGGCTAGACTGGAAACTGATTAAAAGAAAAAAATTATTTCAAAACGCACCCTATAATATAATAGTTGATGCTTGATTATTGACCGATATTACAAAAATAATAATTTACTTTTAACTATTGAACCTCTAACTGACTATTCAACTAATAATAATTTGTTTGTAATACCGGGCGTAAACAGTAAACACGTTAATGTACATGAATAGATACTAACAATAAATGTAATTTCTCTTAAACGTTATTTTATGTAATTGTCAATGTTTTTAAGAAGGTATTTTCAAACAATGTTTAATTCTCATAAAAAGTTGTTACCTTTAATTTACTCTAGATAATTAATTTATAATACCATGCATAAACAAAATACCCAAATAAATGTAAAATAACAAAATACGTAACAATTTGAGAAACATAAAATCGTTATTTTATTTTATTTTATTACGCTAATAAATTGAGCTCGACTCACCAAAATCCAGAGCACGGACTGTTGACATGACGAGCGCCGCCAAAAGGAACGCCACGTGCAATACACGTGGCACTCGTACGTGAGTCTTCCTCCTGCGCCTCATTCTCTCTCGGTCGCACTCGCGCGCTCTCTTATCCGAGCTGCTTTTTGCGCCTCTTGTCGGTGACGTGTCTCATTATATCATTATACATTGAACTACTGTTAATTTAGTGCCGACCCTACGTGAAGTTTTTGTTAAAAGAATCAAAAGAGAAATTTCTAATTTCTCATGCCGTTCACTTGTGTCATACTAACATTATTAATGTCTTTTTTGAGTTGGAATACATTAGCAAACAATTTATTGTACGCGATGGAGGTTGTGGTGGTGAAGGGTTATTATACCTAAAAGAAAATAGAGTTTTTACCCTTTATTCAAGAGATTATGTTGCCAATAAAACACAATACGGATAAATTGAGATCCTAAGTATATGAATAATTTTCAATTTTTAATTTTTTTTGGAAATGACCATATTTTAATTAAATTTATTTTTATTTGCGAGGTTAAGGTCATTGGTTAAAAGAAAAATCAGTTATATAAGATATAACTTTCGTTTTATTTTTTATACGTTTCGTCTCTTTAAGACTTCATCAGTATTTGTCAAAAATTTTAGTGTAATGTTGTCTTGTTTGCAATTCAATAAAAATATTTTTCTAGTTTCAGCTTTAGCTAATTTTATTTTTAACCTGTTGGTTTCTTTGAATGTGTTAGTGCCATTCTTGTATTATTGATGTAGGTTTAGAGAAGAAAATAAGAAATAATGAAATATATGAAATCATTCAAAGAAACCAACAGGTTAAAACAAAATTAGCCAAAGCTGAAACTAGGAAAATATTTTTATTGAATTGCAAAAAAGACAACATTACACCAAAATTTTTGACAAATACTGATGAAGTCTTAAAGAGACGAAACGTATAAAAAATAATTAATGTGTAAGTACTCGTTTACAGAAAAAAATATTATTTATTCTCAAACAGAGAAATGATTTATATAAATTTCTTTATTTGAATGTAAATTTTTTGCTTTATTTTCCTTTAAACTTTCTTATACGTGTTTGTTTATTAAAAATATTTTTTTTAAATAATAATTTGCGGGGTTATTTTATAGGTACTGAAATTCACTAGTACTTTATTTAATTTTAGGTAAGCGAATTACAATTTTTGATCTTCATGCTTCAGTTGGTGTTTTACGTTTTCCAATCCTGCAACAAACAAAATTATTATATTAGTTATCTATAAATTGTTATCAATAAACATATTGTACCTATATACAATGTACCCTTAAGCTAAATATAATAATATTATATAATTTATTTTAAAATACATGATAATTGCATTATATAGATACATATTATAGATGTAAATTTCAGGCAAAAACATTCTTTTATTAAAATTTAAAAAAAACGTGTATCACGACAAATGTGTTAGATTTTATAAATTATACAAATTTAAACAATACGGGTGAAGCCACGAGAGGGACGCTAGTCTAATATGATAAAATATATATATATATTTCTAATGTAATACAAAACAATGGACATTTTTGACATTTGCTTACAATATAATGACATATTTTTACACTAATAAAATTTCTAAAATGTCAGCAATCCATATTGCATATAGGGGTTACCTATAGAAATCGTTTCAAACAAAAGTTAATAACATACATAATATAATATATAACAACGGCGCGATGGATTTTCATGCACGTTAAGTATTTAGAAAATTTTAATTGTAAATATTTAGGTATTTATTCATACCGTACAATAATTCTATTACAAAATGGAAATTGGATAAAGCGGTAGGTATTATAGATGACTGCGTCAGTGGTGTACATAATTCCAATTATTTGAAAAATTGATCAATAACACATACCTAATATGATACTTTAATTATGTAGGTACCTGTACAATTACAAATACCTTCATATCAATTGCTTTGAAATTTGAAATTTAATTTATAACAGCTCATATACGTAAGTTAAAATATTTATATAGTATAACTTTGAAATTACTAACGTAAAGTTTGTGTTTCATACTAATTATAATTTACTAACAATATCTACATTAAAAATTACAATATCACTACATGATTTATAAATATGTAGGCTGTAACTCTGTAGACAACGTAACTATTTTAGACTTTATGAGTTAATTTTGAAGTTTTAAAATGTTTTGCCTACGTTTTGTTCTAAATAAATCCGTAACATTATATCAATTTTAAATGAACTTTCACTGTTAGATATCATCGCTTTTCAATCTATAGCTAAGTAGCTGAACCGATGTTACAATTTGAGGGATTTTCTTTGTTACACAGCGTCAAATCTGGGCATTAAGTTTAGAACACTATTTCAAAAAAGAGTAGAGCGTTCGACAAAACAAACAAAGCAGTATATGTAGTCGGTTGCGCAGGCATTAACAGTTTTCGAAATATACGCGGACGAAGCCGCACATAAATTCTAGAACACTATTGTAGTAATGATCATTTTATCTTATTTCGTAATTGAATTACGGAGATCAAATGAGGTTATAGTTATATTATAATAAAGTAAAAAAATTTCTACAAAAATAAACAAATTATAAATTCAAGAAAACTTTAACAAACCAGCTATAAGTAACTACTATTATTTACCTTATATTTGTAACTTGTAAGTACACTAATTATAATTTTATTCGTCAAAATGTAATTAAACACTTTATTCTATTTTTAGAACATATGTTTGTGTAGGTATGCACAATGTACATAAATAATAATACTTGTATATTCCCACATATGTAAAATAAATACTCGTATTGAAGAAAAAGCATAGATGCTTTAGAAAATTAATCAGTAAATTCCACCCATCTATTATAATAATTTCTTTAAAAGTTTGATATAAAATGACTGTAAAAGATGTAAAAATAATAATTTGTTTTAAAAGGATAGCGAACTGCCAAGCATGTAGCTAAAATCAATAATTAGATCGAAATAAAATTAGTATCCATCCACTGTAAACGCCTCTGACATACATTGCCCGTTCGCAAAATATCCATAATTATACAAATTCGACTATAAATTCATCTCATATCTCTTTACAATCGACATTTACGCAGAAATTATATGAACAAAATAAGCATTTGTAATGGGGAAGTGTTTGAATAAACATGGAATGGATGAATTTATAATAGGAAGTTTTATTAAAATAAATTTCATGCAGGACTTTAATTTAACCTTCAATTGTTCAATATTTTAACAATAGCAGTTATCTGTATAATTTCATAGTTTTGAAAATTACCTTATATTATATAGAAGTATAGTACATATTGATAGAAAGTTTTATATGGGTAGTGAAAAGACTTCTTATTCCCATGATATCAAAAATATGTTTTAAGGAAGTTCATTTAAAGTATGAATATAAATATATATTTATATAAATATATATAGGGATATATGCATCAGTTTAATGTAATCCACTATAATTCACTTTTAATTTTTATTTATAAAAATCATAGAATGATAACTTTTCTAAATTGAATTAAGATAAAGTTCTTTCTCATTAACATTAGCAGTTAACTGGTTATTTTGATTATATGTATTTATTAATTGACATAGTTTGTTTTCTTAGTTTCTCATAAATTTCTGATAAGATGCACTTTAAAATTTATTTCCAATTTTGATTAAAATATTAGGTTAATGTTAGGTGTTTTTTTTTTAAGAAATGCCACGTACATATATATGTATTTATAAAAAACTCCTAACGTCAAACTTTTTTTTTATTATATATTTGTATGTATTTTTAATATATTTATTAAATAGAAGAACTAAAATAAATCTAATGAAAGTATACAATACGTACTACAGGAAAACGGAGAAACTGAGTTTTTTTTTACTGAACCTAAATATCGATCAGTTTCAATAATTAAGACTTTTAAAATAATTTTATGCAGCTTCGTTGAAATACTAAAATTAGTTGAACACGTGTCATTTTGATTTAAGATGTTAGCTTAAATATTGTGGAATTGTATTTCATTTCAATAGACCATAAAAGATGAAAACGTCAATATTGAATTGAAAGAAGATTATACTATCAATAATATACGACAAAAAAGCACCAGCAACACTAGAGAAATTGTAACAAAATCCGGCCAAAACAAAATATCGACTATTTTTTCCAACGTCATGCCACCACGCTGCTATGGGGTGAAGGCCCCCTTTCCACATAACCCTTCCCCTACCCATTCCGCGCAGCTTTTATTGATTAGTAGTAGCTAACGGTTGCGGAAAATAGTTTACAGCCCAACTCTCTTACGAGTTGACCTTATGTATTCGAATTTATGATGAATTTGGCCTACTTCTCCATTCTCGCGCGATCTATGTTAATAGGGTCGTATATAGTAAAACAGCCGCGCCGGTTCAGCGAAAAGTAAGCAATTTTATTATGACGTAAAACAGAATTAAGTTCTTATAAATACGTTTAATTGTGCTTTTTGCAATGAAGCTTTTTTATTCCAGATAAAAATGTTTAAGTTTCTAGTTTGTTAGCTTTGATGTATATTTTTACACCAATTTTACTTAAGACTTGAGGATTCGCACTAGACGAGAATAATGTAATTATCGCCTAGGTTTCGTGGTGTGAAAAATTTAGTCGATATTTTCTTTACAAATTGTAAGCAAATCTCGTGTTGTATACGTGAAAAGCAAACACGTCAATTTTTGATATAGGTACAACCATTCTTTTAATTTAAAAATAAGATAAATATTAATTATATATATTGCATCCAACACCCAGCACTGACCCTGGAAATATGTTGAATATTAATTATTAACATCTTTCACTTTCGATAAAATATTTGAATGAAAGTGATTCCTATTGTCTCGGTTTCGTAGACAAGACGAGACAGAGAAATTATTATTAAATGAATATTATTTTATAACTATGAGGTTTATCTATTTTTATGATATATAAGTAATTATTTAACAAATCAATTTACTCAAGGATCAGATAAAAATTATGAGGAATTCAAAGCAGTCTCATGAAATCAAGATAATTATTATTCTTATAATCTTCAATTATAGACGTGCGGTCTCACTGACCGCTCTACTTTTCTGATTTGTGAGATTCCACCCTTCCCGGCTCTCGCCGCGATTGAAACTCTCAGTACCTTTTTATAGGCGAAAGGCGGTCGTGTTAATATCGTGTGTATGTACTATGTACGTATAATTGATGAATGTGATTGATATCGATTAATCGACTGCGATCTGTCTATGTCCTATGATATTATTAAGATTTTTATCGGTTATAAGTTGGTGATAACCCTCAGATGAAGCTTCAACTCAGGTAGTTTTAAAAACAGGAAAACATGTCACCTGTGTCTTTACAAAATGAAAAAAAAATCATCGTATATATATATATATAGATATTTTTTGTTTAGATAAATGACCATTTTATATTATTTTGATGATTGTATTTTTATGGGATTGTAAGGTCAAATAAAAATATTTTTTATATTTGAAGTAGAAGCATAAAAAATTAGCGCTTTATTGTTATTTTTTTCGGAATATTTACAATATCATTCCATCCTCAGTGCTACATCCTTAGTAATTATACATTTAAATTTATATCTAAAAAATTAAATTAATACAATATAATTGAATGCTTAAAAACTTATTTTCATTAACTTACTTGGTAAATCACAATCATTGTATAAACTAAATATTATGGTCAGGTACATTTTTATATTTGTAGTAAACATATTAAAAATTATTAAAATTTTCTTGATTATAATATAGTATTATTTAAGATATTAAAAACTTATTGATAAAATAACATGTTGGTTATGAAGATGATTTAAGATATTGCACAAAAATAATATAAGTTAAAATATTAAAAAGAAATGTGTTGTTACATTTTTTGGATTATTGTAAAGTGCATACTTGTTATTATAAATTAGAAGTGTACATTTAACAACATAGAAAAGAAAAAAATCTAATAATATAGGAAAGTTATAGTGACATAAAAATAAAGTTGGTAGTTTTGGAAACATATGTTGTGGGAATATTCAAGTACTATGGAAATGTCAACATTAAGCATTACTTAACCTAAAAAATTTCTTAAATTAAGTTATAATATTTATCATGACAAAGTCAACAAGAAAAAACAAAATCGTATATAACATTCAAACAAATGTTAAAAGTAGAAAACATTACAAGTTAAACAAAAGGAATAGGCCAAAAATGAGAAAAATAAGATATTTTAAACAGATAAAGAGGAAAAAGAAAAACAAAATGGAAAGATATAAAACATCAAAAAAAAATTTTTTAAGTATAAAGATGGCTATAATATATTACAATAAAATTGTTTGAGGTGATCAATATTGGTACGAGTATTAATACTATTGTTGTCTAAAATTATATGTAGGCTTTCACTGATTAATCTTTTTTTTAAGGAGTTTTGAGTATCTAAGATAGTGGTGTTATCATAGTCAAACGAGTGTTTATATTGGTTGATATGGTTTTTTAAAGAAGTATTTTCTGATTTCTGATATTTGTGCCCATTTAATCTATTGTGGAGGTATTGTTTGGTTTGTCCGACGTAGTTTTTTCCACAGTCCAGGCAGTTAATGTTATATATGATATTTGAACGTTTATTTTTTTCAATAGGTGATTTTAATTTTGAATAAATTTTTTTTGTGGTATTATAGTTCTTATGTATTAATTTTAAATTGGATTCTTTACAAATATTTTTTAATTTATCAGAAACTATTGGTATATATGGAAAAGAGAAATAAGTGGGAGGGTTTTCAGTTGAGTCGTTATTACTGTTATTATTATTTAAGTTATTATTAATAATAGTTTCAGAGTTAACATTTAAATAAAAGTGTTTTATTCTTTGGTTAATAGTTTTACTAAGAAATTGAATAGGATAATTGTTATTTAAGAAAATATGATATATTTTATTAATGATTTCAAGTTTGTATTTGGCGTGGGTAAATTTTAAAGCTCTATCTATGACTGCATGTATGACGTTTCTTTTATATTGTAGGGGAGAGAAGGAGTTATAACTTAGATATCTACTGGACCATACCTTTTTTGTGTACCAAATTGTTTCAATACAATTATCATTGTTTACAATTAATTTAATATCAAGAAAAGAAATAGATCTAGTTTGGTCTTCAGTTTCATATGTAAATTGAATTCTTGGATGATAAGTATTAAATAAGTTAAGGATATTATCAATTTCGTTTTCTGGTAGACAGGTAATTATATCATCAACATATCGTTTATAGAATGGTAATGTAAAAGGGATTTTACTAATAATTTTGTTTTGTAGGTCTTCCATGACAAGATCAGCGAGTATACCAGAGAGTGGGGAACCCATTGGTGCACCATAAATTTGACTGTAGTATTGTTCGTTATATTTAATATATGTAGAATTACAACAAAATTTGACTATTTCAATAAAATCTGTTTTATTTATCATTGTATGTTGTTCTATTTCATTCCATCTATCATTAATTATAGTGATAACTGTGTCAATAGGGATATTCGTAAAAAGTGATATTACATCTAAAGAGACTAATTTAAATTTATCAGGAATTTTAAGGTTATTTATGTATTTATGAAATTGCCAGGAGTCTTTTATATAGTATTCATTGTTATTAATAATTTTTTGTAGGATATTGGCAATAAATTTGGATAGTTTATGGTTTGGTCCATTATATGATGCAACAATGGGTCTGAGGGGGTAGTTATCTTTATGTACTTTAACTAAACCATACATTTGGGGGGGGTGTGCTATTATGAATTTTTAATTGATTACATTCGTTTTGGTCTATGTGTCCTTTGTCATAAAGTTTTTGTACTAAAGTATTATTTTTTGTTTGGAAAATGTTAGTTGGGTCTCTCTTCACATTAATGTAAGTATTTTTGTCATGTAAAAGTTCTTTGATTTTGCTCTCGTATTGATCTTTGTTCATGATAACAGTTTTGTTACATTTGTCGGCTTTAAGTATAACAATATGGGGTTTATCTTTAAGAAAAGCTTTAGTAAATTTAATGTCTTTATCAATTTTAGAAGCAAAGGTATTTTTTAGGTTTTTACAGTTATATGTGTTTTTTTTGTAATTAGTAATAATATTGACAAAATGTATGTCCATATAAGCTGCAAGAAAGTGATGTTTTCAATGCTCTCGACAGATATGTATCTTATGACTGCCATTGATTTTTACCAAAATGTCAAAATGATGTCTTCCGAATTACTTATTCCATGTTTGTATTTTTTCATTCAGAGTAGCTTAAATTATGACATAGTTAATTTTTGAATTTTCATGTTCCTAAAAACGATTAGACATGAAAAAAATCACCTATTTAATTTTTTATGCAACTAATAAATAATAAAAACAATTGACTACCGTTAATCTATTTATTTATTCAAAAGACTCTTTAGATAAATTTAAAATAGAATTTAAAAACTACTTGCTGAAATGTTGTCAGTACAAAGTTGAAGAATTTTTTTATGAAATGTAACTCTGGTTCTGTTATAATTTTGTATTCATTTTTTTGTATTTATACTGTTTGTTTAATTTTTCGACTTATTGTATCCATCTTTGTATGGCTAAACAACAATAAAATATTATTATTGTAAATAAGTTTCAATAACAAATTTTTGATTGGTGCAATAAAAATATCATGTTGCAATTGAAAGTCACAAAGAAAACGAAAAAATACATAAATATATTCAGCGTCGAAAAACGTACTCTCACAAATTAAATTATTGTGTGACTTGCAAATGTCGAAATAAATTGTATTTTAACACTAAAATGCTTTCTGAACTTTGCATTACTTTTTCTCTTTATTCCCAATAGTGATGGCGTTCAGAAACTTTCTTGAATACAAAGAATTGAAATTGTTTTTAAATTTAGAAACATGTATACGTATTTATAGAAACATACATTTTTATTTATTTATAATGCTATTGCTTATTTAGTCGCATGGAAAATAAATTGAATTAACTTTTTACCTATTTTTATATAAAACATTTTAAAATCTCAATAATAAAATATACTGTTATTTTAAATAAAAAACAAAAAAAAGTATCCGACCGAACATTGGCCAAAATTAGGCCAAATATTTGGCGAAGGTTTAACTAACTAACAATGATATATTTTGGGAAGTAGAGAGTTAAAAAAGGTCGTTTATTTAAGTAACATTGAATTATTTTTTAAATTGAAAATTTTTTTTTTTTTTAAATAAAAGGCGAAAAAATACTTTCTGCTTTGGCCAAAAACTGACCGTTGGTCAGACATTAGCAAAAATATTTAAAATAAACTTATGCAGCCTAAATCAAAATACATCTGCATAGAATTCATCCCAGCAGTATTTAAAAGTTTAATATTATTTCAACTTGATTAAAAATTGACATATTATCCATAAAATAACACAGAGCCGGAAAGCATGGTAAAATTCACACAATTTTGAAAAGCAGCTATTAAAATAAACGGATTAAAATTAACCGTCGCGTCGAGTAAAAACTATTTCCGAAACAAAACTGCGCAAATCCGGCTGCCGTATTTTATTATATACATGCATATCTTCACAGTAGCGGTATATGCATTGGAACAAATGGGATATAAGCTCCCACAAACGGGCTGCTTTAACGGCTTATTAAATAGGCAAGTTGACGGAATTTATCACAGGAGCATTCAGTAATATATGTATGTAGTATATGATAGGTAAAAAAACCGTTTGCCAAGTAAATGCACAGCGCTTCCTCATGCGAAATTCACCAAAGGTAGTTAATTATTGAATAATTTAAATAAAAACCGATAGTGTTCAGATAAATTGCCTGGTATTGGTTAACCATTTAATTTTTACACAATTTTACTAAAAAATATTATTCCGAAATTTGATTATTTTTTTGTGTTTTTAATTTTTTGACAATTTCAATCTAAATCTAAATTTATACAAAACTCATAAAATTATTTAGAACCCGAAAAAACATGACCATTTTAAATATCAAAACACTTGGAATTCATGTTAGCCAACAGTTTTTTTTTGTTTATTTTGACTGGGCTATTTGTCTTATCTCAAATTTTAACTCACAATTCAAGTTAATTCGAAAAAAATGTGTGAAATAAATTAAGTTTATCTATTTCTATGTTCTTTCAAGTGTAACCAACTGTTTTAAAATCTAGTATACATAATTTAAAATAATAATATTTCACAAAACAACTACATATTTCAGAATACAGACTTTATACAATAATATATTGACAGCCATATGTTTTTGACGCAAGAAAACTTTATAATATTGAACTCTATAGATAAGAACAGAACCGATTCAAGTAAAAGTTACTAGAAATTTAAACAATTTGTTTCAGTGAAATAAAAAAGTTACTGAAAGTTATAATTTTCAACATTCAGGTAGGACATACGTATAAATACTTTATAACTGTAAATTTATTGAAACCGAGCATTTATCTACGAATAAATAAAGCAAAAATGAAAGTTGAAAAAATATTTTTTTAATAATAAACTTTTTTATGTTTATTTAATGTTACGCCACTGTCCCTATTACAGATTTAAATAATCACATGGCTAGAGGCTGGTCAGCAATCCATTGTTATTTGGTGTTATAAGCTGATAGAAATTATGCAGTTTCATTTCAAAGTCCCATTAGCGTGAAGCCCCAACGTTGCAATCCAAACTGTCGTTAGAGTAAAATAACATTTGGGGTGTAATCATATAAAAATTATAAAAATATCACGTCATTTTATACATGACAGATATTTTTTTCCTTCTTTGCGTTGCATATTGATTTTCTTTACTTGTTTTTGTTCTTCTTTGTGTAAATGTATGATAATAAATTTAAAATGAAATTAGTATGATATTAGTCTGAACAAAAGTTATTCATTAAAATTAATATTTAAAAGATATAAATGCTAAATGAAGTATATAAAGTGATAAAAAGAATTTAATATACATATAACAAAATAGAACCTAAATTATCATTTCACAAATATAACTGGATAAATTAATGAACTTTATACATAATTTAATGTAATTATACTTTATAATATACACGTATAATATGTACAATAAATGTAAGTACCATAATTATATAAAAAAAGTAATGTATGTACATACATAAATATACTTCTAAAAACTTATAATAAGCATACAAAGTTTAATTACATTTATAATAGAAATTTAAAGATTGTACTTACTGTAATTGGCGTATTAAATATAGTTTATTATATATAAATAATTAAATAAATACATATGCACAGCTATATAGTTAGAGAAATTGAATTAAAAAATAATTCATAACGAAGAAAAAAAGAGCTATCGTGCTTCACTTTTATTGATTTTTTAATATGTAATTATAATTTTTTCCTCGTGAAGCTTATTATAATGTAGATGGAAACGTAGTATAATAATATGAATATTCCATTTTCCCCCTTTTCTATACTCGCGTATCCATAAATAAAACAGAGATAAGCTTTTTATGATAATGATTTAATTATTAAACAAATAATAAATAAAACAACCACCTCGCCCTAGAATTTTTTTATTAGTAGAATGTAAATTATGTAATTACATAAATTCCAATTAAATTGATTTGAATTGATTACTTTTCATTTTAATAATGATATATGGTAGAAATTTAATTACTAATATGAAATATATACAAGAAGGGGAAACAAAAACAATATACTTGGAAGAAATTTTCTGGAAAAAATGTATATTTACTTAACTAATGACGAAGTAGTTTAATGAAAATAATATGCAGTAGACTATATTTACCTACTTTGTTACTTTATGTACTCTACGTTTACGTTTAAGTATACATAATATAAGGCTCACAATCAGTGAATAATCTTTTATGTTGGTGAGTAGTTTTGGGTAATAATAAAATAATTTATATTATAATATCACAACTACCATTGAATTTTCTTTTATACTAACTTTATTTTATTACTAGCTGACCCGGAAACGTTGTTCCGCCCAAAAATAATTTGTTTAAAAATCAGATATAAATACACATTTTCGTAAATATCTCGACACCGGGACCATTTTTTGTAAAAATATTTCTTTCCGCGTAACTAACATACATATTTTCTGAATATGAACCAAATCGGACCATAAATACAATTTATTGAAATAGCTCGACCCCAACGGGTTCAAAAAAATATAAACTTATCGGAGCACAAAATACACATATGGTGTAAATATGGCTTCGATATGTCCACGTACTACAGACATTTAGTCAGCTGATAGTTTGAACGGTTTGGCAATATCCAGAGAAATATATGGAACTGCGCATACTTACCGATTAAAATCGACCGACTAAATAATCAAAAGGGTTGGCTGATTCCCCATTTGATTAAAAGTCCGGCAACTATCGGTCGACTGACAATCAGTATGGTGTGCATGTTCAAATGTGCACCCACCTGCACCAACAAAACTGATTTATCAGTTTGCAGCTAATTTATCTATGATTAAACTATCGATCGACTAAAAATCTGTAATAGTTTTCGCGTCGACGGTACAAGCAAACAGACAGACAATTTTTTAAACTATCAAATCTCTTGATTACAAATATAAATATATTTTCAGTAATTTTAAAATTATTCCGTACCTGTATCTACTATGTATGAATATTTTAGTTATGTATAGGTATACATATTTATGTTTATGTATTCTATTCGAGGAATATTCTCATTCAAGTCAATCAGAAATATTGCGTTTCCTCGGTCGGACATATTTATCAGTATGAAAGTGTTTATACTCTCCCCCCACAATGTTTCCATATCGGTGTATAAATGTGTAAATCACGAAATCGGCTGCGTGCTAATAGCATTGGGCTCATGTCTCTGACAAGCACGATATAACGAGATATATGTCATATAAATATTTAGTTTCCTATTTCCCCCACTAAACGATTTATTTTTCTATTTGTTCTTGTAGTTCTTCACGTATCGAATGATAAAACCAATGCACGAAAGACGATATTTACAGTTATATTTTTCGCAAAAAAGCATAAAAAATGAATGACAATATATTATGGTTAATTGTATATTATAATGCTGAAGTATTTTTGTATAAATTATTATATCACTCATGTTTACTTTAGTATATTCAAAGATATGTTTGATATCGAAGAACTACTATGAAAAAGAATATATGATATGTATTAATTGTTTTCAAATGGTCTTTTTTGTTTTTTCAGTTTAGATTAAAAAAATTCTCAAATGCAACTGAATGACCTTTTTTGTTTTTCTCTTCATTTCTGAAAATTATCGATATTTTTGTTTCGAAATTGCCTTCTTAAACTTTCACAAACTGCTGGGGAGAGGGGGGGGGGAGACTTATAAACGAAACTATTCATCCATTATATATTTTACATAGCCCCTGTACTTTTCACAACGCGTCCTCCCATATTTACGCCATTAACTCTTACCTAACTTATTCAGAAGCCAAAAAAAATGAAAGCAGCTTATTAAACTAACGAAAATTCGATGTTTTAGTCCAGTTACCATAGATATTGGGCCCATTTTGAGGAGATCAGCTCCCCTTTTTTTAATTTAATTTTTTTTTTTTACAGACATACACAAAATTCGCTTGGATTGTTATTTTCTTTTTTTATTCCAGTGATTTTTATTCGTTGGACATTAACAATGAGTCTATCTAATTTTGAAAACTTATTATTTTAATAATTTTTATAAGATCTTAGATACCCGACAAGTTTCTTTGAGGATTTTTTAATTAGATCAAAATATCCTAATTTTGACTAAAATTTTATAAATTGGTGCAGTTTTTTGCCGTAACAATCAAAGTATTTTTTTTGTTAATTTACACTTTTGTATATACGGGCTCAACCATTTAAGGGATGAGGATTGCCAAATAAAATCTCTCCAATATTTATTGTAGAGTACGAGTCTAGGGCATACAAACCGGTTTTAACCGAAGCCGGTTAACCGGGTTTTTGTTAAAATTTACCAAAACCGTAAAACCGGGTTTTTCCCGAAAAACCGAAAGTCAATTATATATGTATATATTTTTTTGTTTCTCTAAATGACAAATAATTTAATTTTTTTTACTGTTATTCATGAAGTATTTATGTTGTGAATTTATTTAAATTAAAAAAGGGTGACATCTATAAACTAACGTGCAATGTGTAAATAAAAATATTATAGCGGAGTAAATGGAATTTGAGAGTTATTCGTGAAGTATATAATAATATGTTAATAAAGGAGATTATACCATTTCAAGTTCAAATTTAGACTAATCAATTTCAGATTGGGAATTGTAAATTCCACATTTGAGATGAAAATAAATAAATAATTTATTTCAATATAATATAATGTATTATAATACAAAATATATTTGCTATAGCTGCAATTATGGCCTCCACATACTATCACGAACCCCCAGATTGGAATTATTGACGGACCCCATAAGAAATTTTTTCTTGCCCAGGCTTTTTATCGGTCATTCAATTAATAATTTAAATACGTAAATATACAATTCACTGACTTTTATTTTTAGGCTAGAGCCTTGCCTCCCCCCTTCCCCCAACCAACGAATTCATATAGGGGCCACTGTTGCAATTATTATTTAACTTATTATTGTTACGAATATTAATTAATTAAGTTAACATATGTATATTAAAGATTTTTAATTTCTTAATTTTATTTAAAATCAGGCCCTCAATTATTTACTATTGCCCAAATTAACAAATCATAATTAATGTATCATATATATTATATATCATGAGTGACATATCGGATATAATTAACAATAATTTTCGTTATATTTTCTCGTACAATATTTTTTAGCTACTGTAATCTAAACTCAGTTTGAGTCATATTTACTGTCTTTACCTATAGATCACTTTTAAACTAACTTTACTAATTAATAGTTCCCAATTTGAAATTGATAATTCTCAATTTGAAATTGATTATTTACAGTTTGAAATTGAATAGTCTTAATTTTGAAATTGATTATTCCCAATTTAAAATTGAATAGTCTCAATTTGAACTTGAAAAGGTATAATTAAATAAGTTTTATTTTTTTAATATTAATTTATTATTTTATTTAAATAGTTTAAAACATTTTTTAAACTTAATTGAATAACCCGACTAAAAACCGGTTAACCGGTTTTTCACTTTATGAAAAACCGAAAACCGGGTTTTGTAATTTTTTCGGGTTTTTGTATGCCCTAAGTACGACTGCTGGTCGCGAATATAAGTTATATATAATAATTAATCCGATACAATCAATTAGAGCAGCGGTTCTTAAACTTATATGGTCTATGGACCCCCTTTTGAACAATTATTTTCCAGAGAACACCCTCCCCTGGATAGAAAAACAATGAAGGTCGTTAGATACTAATTAATCACTGGTGAATAGAAAAAATTAAAGTACTTTAATTTATGCCAAACATGTTTCTCGGACAAAAGTTTAGCGGACCCCGGTGGTCGCAGACCTTAGTTTAAGAACCACTGAATTAGAGTATTAATAAATACATACATTAACTATTGATATTTTGTGTTTTACGTTATACAGATATCAAATTTAACTTTAACAGAATTTCATTTAATTTTATAAACATTCAAGTTTATAACAATAGAGTGAATATTTCCAAGAAAACGTTATTGGATAAAGACATACTCACTGCATATTATATAATATTATCTAGTCTATAAGACATTCCTTGATAGCAGTTATTGTCTTAGAATGTCAGTAATTACAAATGTTTTTAGTATATATTTCATATCAAACAATGAACTTATAATTTAATACCGTTTTGTGCAAGTTATATTTTATGTTTACGTAGGTACTATTTGTGTACATTTACAGGATGTTCTTCTAGTTACTTTACAAAAGGAAATGAGATAATATTTTAAACTGTACGTGTTTTTTAAGCTTATTGTGATGTAATTACATGGACACAACAATAACAATTGTTTAGACTCTATTTTATACAAAAATATCAAAATTAGGATTCAAGACTTCATTCTTTATAAATATATAGGTAGGACAATAAAAAGTTAACGCAATTCAACTTTTTTGAATATTACATAAAATACACTATGATATTTTGATTTCAAAAATTCTACTATACGAACAAATAATAATTAACACTTTATAGCGATTCTGCAAGTCAAATAAGTTTAATTATTTGATGAAAATATAATATTAACATTCTTACGTATATAAAATTACATTACAATTGTTTTATGTACATATCTGTATTCAACACAGACTTATAAAATACAGTCATAAACATTCAAAAATGATAAATAATTGTTTACAGCCCATGTAAAAACAAAACGTAATAAACAATGCAAAAGAAAAATAAATAAATTCATACAGAAAACGTCATTTACACTATTTCATAAATTCCACATTTTCATAAAAGCATAAATCCACAATAAGTAGCCGACTCGTTTTCTCGCATTTCCTAGCACGTTTCATTCTTTTACACATTGAATGAAATTAGAAACACTACTGCCATAACATAATTTACTTTACACGCACGCACAAATACAAACACACACACACACACACACACATACACACAGACAAGGCATACCAACACAAATGTACGCATCGAGCGAAAAGGAAAAAATAAAACGTCGAGATTTTCACCTTTTTGCCTTCTTCTAGGAATCAGTGATACTAAAAATATTGTCTTTGTGTTTCGCCTGAATTTGATTTTTAGTATTTACGTCGCGACGCGGTCGTTTAACAGGCGCAGGATAACCCATTTTAATAGTTTTAAAATTTGTGTACGTCACACGTTAAAAGGAGGAATGGGGGTCTAAAAAGTGTGACGTAGTGTGACAATGGAAGGGGGTCACAAACTTTGTGACGTCACATCTAAAAAATCAAAACAATTAATTTTATATGAATTCTAAGAGCAAAATGTCAGGAAAAATTAATATATTGTTAGTAACTCGAAACCAGTGAAGAGTTTTTGAGAAAATTTCAAATGTGTATGGTAAAATTTCATATAAATAAAAATAATATTAACTACCAAAGACAATGTTTTGTTTTTTTCGTTGTAATTTATTCGATGTAATTAAATAAAATATTAAAGATTTTTGGAGTTGAAAGATTTCTTTACTTGGAAACTCAACTTGAGAGAAAATACAAAAAACAAAAAATATTTATTTTGATCCAATAAAACAGAAACTGAATATTGTGCAGTATCCATTTTTTTATTGAATTTAAATACATTCAAATATTATAATTGTAGTTTGTGATCAAATATTCATAATTAATCAGTTATCTACTATATAATTAAAATTAATATGTATAGAGTTTCATAAATAAAATAGGTACTTACATATAGAACGATATATTTTAATTATAATTTATATTCAAATCATAAAAAAGTAATAACTTTGTAAATTGAATAACTAAAATTGAATTACTGTTATAATTCTATTACAGCAGAAAGTCGAGCGAAGTTTCCATCACAATAAATTATTAAACAAAAAAAATGTTGAAAGAGAGCGAGAAAAAGTTTGATTACCGCTTGCACTCTAGGTAATTCGCAAAGAAAAATCTGTAGGAACACGACACCTCTGGAGGTTCTGCTGCTTTAATATTTAATACAATAATTCATTTTTTGCCGCCGCTTTGCGTGGAGGCGCCACCGTCGAATGAGTTATGGCCCGCAAAGAGACCACACTTTTCACAAAAGCGTGCAACGGCCGACAGTGAAAAGCTACCAGAATTCGGGAAGGAATAATACCATTAGAATATTTCGATTTATGGATAAACCTTTATCCTGTGTTATATAAATATATGTATTATATTTTATTTTCGACCAGATAAATTGAATTATAAGCAATAAAAATATAAACCTGCTTATCTATATGGGTATACAAAAAATATTATTGAATAAAATATAAAAAGAAAAAAATAGATATGCATTTGTTATATTTTTAGTTGCATATCTATAATTTATCAATAGATAAATCACTTGATTGAAACATATTTTCAGAACAGTGGCGTAACTACAAACTTCAGGCCCCTGGTACATTTTATATAGAAAATATCTGAAAGGAATTACACGTCAACGCATAATTTCAATTTCATCACTTAAATTGCATTACATTTCTTATAGCATTCAAAAAAAAATTCTCAATAATTTTTTGAGATAAAAATATTTATATTTTATATTTTACCAACCTACAGTTACGCCTCTGATTATTGATGAATGTAATATTATTTGTACTTCTATTCAAACAAATATACGAAAAATAAACGAATTAGCAAGCACTTTCAAATGAGGTTTCTAACCTATCTGATAGTTCTCTTTTAGTTTCTTGAAGTGTTTGACAATTTTCGCGCACTCGTGGTATGTAAACACCAATGGTATTAAAACAGTGGCGAATATATAAAAATTATTTTGTACGGTCAAAGTCGCCAACTGTGTTACAATAAGTTGAAGAATCACTGCTCTAAATTTCATAGCCGTTCATAGCTATTCCATTTGTAGATAGTATCACATAATTAATACCCCATTTTAAAGTGCTTGCTAGCTAGCAAATTTGTTAGCTCCTTTATAATATCGGACATCAGAATGATTTCTTACAACGAAAATTATTTCACAAGAGCGTAAAATATAAACATTACAAAATAATTTTGACTACGAAAGTCAAAATATAAAAATATAATAAATTAAGAGCTAAAAGCATTTTTTTAAATGAAATATAAACCAAAACAGCATTTTTTGTTACATAAAAAAATAAATTCCAACCAAAATTTTATTACTATCTTCGCGACTTAAAGAAACTAACCTCACCCAGTCAAACACAAAAGCAAAGTACAAATTAGCAAGAACAAGTTTACCTAAGCCGCGAAGTATGACAAAAGGGAAGGGAGTATGTAAATATTTACCCCTACGGACGTCCCTGCGTCGCACGCATGCCAACGGTTTCGTTAGTAACATTCTTCAAATAGTCGCGCTAACATTGGAATACCTACCGAGCACTTACAAAACAACA
The DNA here is from genome assembly GCA_961205875.1 of Sialis fuliginosa. Classification (NCBI taxonomy): domain Eukaryota; kingdom Metazoa; phylum Arthropoda; class Insecta; order Megaloptera; family Sialidae; genus Sialis; species Sialis fuliginosa. The sequence continues at coordinate 19,127,614 of OY540812.1, forward strand.
TTAAAGCCTTATTTAATTTACATCTCTAACAACATCAGATGTACGCTCCTTGACCTTCGCTAAACATTGCAACCGCACTCACGGGCCGCCCTATCTTCTTGTTATTGTTGTTAGTACAAATTGTGTGCAGGGATGTACAATACTGTTTGAACTACTTTTAAATACTTTTTTGTATTAAATAATTAATTATAGAGTCAAAAGCGATGTAACAAAATATTGGGTTATGTATCCAGGGCCGGTTTTACATATTTTGATCCTGTTTTTAAAATATTAACTCACTTTTCGTCATTTGATTTCTAAAAATAAATAAAATACGGTAATGTATAGATTTTTTTTTCAATTTTAATAAATACTGTAGTTTCGCCCATGTGAATTTCAAAACCGATGATCTAAAACTACGATAGGGGTGATGGTGTTTTAATTACATCAAAGTCACAATTGTCATTGATTACACAGCTACAAAAAAAAAGTGCGGAGCAAAAAAGCGACCTATATAGCATTATAGTACCTATTGGTCGATCATAGTCGAAATCCGACATGAAATTTACACAAAATATCCACAAATTATACACCTAAAACTTCCTCGTGAAACACTGAATCAGTGAAAACTGGAATCAAATCCGTTTAGTAATTACTAAGAAAATCATGCACAGACAAACGCAGCTGGAGACTTTGTTTTATAATATTTATAGATATATATTATTAATTCAATAATATCAAATTAACTGTCTAAACGTCAAAATTTGATTCTTTCTTAGCGACCTTTTTCCTATATTATAAACAAATTAAAATATGTAGATAAATTGATAACGTAAGATTATGTTGAATAGTTATTAACTTATTGTTAGCTTGACGCGATCCTACAGATTCGGTATTTAGTTGAAATCTTCATCTTTAAGAGTATTAATTGCCCTAAGAGCGTCGCGACCTCTTTCCTGTATTATAAACAAATTAAGATATGTAGATAAATTAATAACGTAACATTTTGTTGAATAGTTAATAACTTAACATGGTGCAATCCTACAGACTCAAACTTTGTTTTAAAATATAATTTAAATCTTCATCTTTAAGAGTATTAATTGCCCTAACAGCGTCGCGATCTCTTTCCTATATTATAAACAAACTAAAATATGTAGATAAATTGATAATTTTCAGAATTTTTGTTTTTAATATATCAATATTTTTCATTATATAATTTTATTTAATTGTTATTTATTATAATATAATATCCTGACGATGATTCTGCGAATAGAAAGCTTGCGAATACTTATTCTTCAATAAATTTTTATGTTTAGACAATTAAATTGTTATTTTTTAATATATTTAACGTCACTATAATATATTATTATTATTAATTCATATACTTATGTTTAACAAAATACGGAAAAAACAAGTTAAAAGGTTGGCTTATCCTACCTCCATAATTAAATTTAAAATTATAGCAAATATCTAACAGTAAGGAAATAGGAAAATTCAATTTATTTAAAAATAACCACTTTTCTATTTCGATTCTTAAAACATTTTTACTATAACTTTTATATGTTGCAGTAATTCTAGTGTACACTATAAACCTGCTTGTTCTTAAACGTTATATGTGTATCTACATTAATTCCTCGAGTTCATTAAACACGGAGCTTTATCCATATACATATATACGCATGTATACTGTAGTATACCCACTCACATGTATACATATTTTGACTCGATAACATCAGCTAATATCGACCATCACAGGTTATGTCGTGTGTAAAGCTTATGTACGAGTATTCCAAATTTATGTTATCCTGTCACAATATTGATGTGTGAAAATTAAACCTACGCGCAAATACGCCGTTTTTGGCGTTGGTCTTGTGATGTACAATTCCAAATATACAAGCAAATAGAAAGACAGATGAGGATCATATTCAAAATATATATGTATTTTTAATGTGTCTGCTTTGATTTTAGATAGCACATAATTTACGAAATGTTTTTAAAAAAAATTAAAACCAATAACATGTGAGTGGAAAATTTATTTTTATTTTGGGCATAAACTAAAACAGCCAAAGTTTATCTGGGTGAGTTTATTTTTATTTATTATTGAAACTTCATTTATTTATAAAAAAAAACATTTTTATCTCGTTACTGGTAATTTAATTTTGCTGTATTACATATACAAAATGGGGCAACAAATTTAGTAATAGCGTAGATAGAAAACAGAAACAATTGTTGACAGACTATCTTAGAGATACTCATAGAAGGAGTTCTGACAGTCCGATCGATTTCTGATTGATTATAGTAGCCGTATTTTCTGATTTTATCAATCAATATCATTTCATTAAATATACTTTATACTGACATGACGCAACTACAATTTCAGTTACAATATGTTTTACGAGTACTCCTCAAATGGAACTAACAATAATATGCAATCTATATTTCTGTTCGGTTTAAATTAATAAAGTAAATAATCACGAATGCATAAAATCATTAAACAAAAAACAAAACAAAAATTAAAATAAAATATAAAAATGTAAATAAAATCAAACATAAAAAAGGAGAAAAAAAAAAAAAAAAAAAAAAAAAAAATAATAATAATTAATAAAAATAAAAATGACAATAAAGTATAAAAGCTGTCTAAAAAGTTCAAGAGGAGCTAGAAGACAAAAATAAAATATATAAAAAAAAAAAAAAAAATCACGAATGCCTAAAATAAATAATAACAATTCGAAGTATTTTTTTATTTCAAATCAAATGAGAATAGAACGGAAAAGGTAATATTGAAAAAATATTCAAAAATGTTACTAAATATAGCAATAATCTATAAATTTTAACTTCAAAATTTTCCAGTAGATACTATACTTTAGTTCTTGTAACTGTTTTGAATAAATGAATAAAACTTAAATCTATTTAAGTTTATCACAGATCATTAATTTAAATCGATAAATAACTTTTTAAATTTACCCTCTTCTTTAAAACTCGTATTTTATTTCGTTCTTTTTTTCGTATTATTTTAGTAGAAAATGTTTTCATGCACATCAGTTATTTAGATGAAATCTACCGTTAGATTCGAACGATTATTTTTATTTTATCTAGGAAAAAGAGAACATCTATTTACTGACTTCGGTACATTAATACAAGTTTTTATGTTCATTACTAACCGTAAATGTTCCTGATATGTTTTTTGTGCTCATCGTTACTCTTTAGCAAATGTCGTATAAACTCGACCTAATTTGATCGAGAGAATTTATGTTGGCGATATCGATTAGATGATTATTTTCTGGGGACTTATTTTCAGACATTATCAGCACATTTTTGTGCTGTTTCGAAATTACAAAGATTACATGAATAAATATGTTTTTTTTTCCATATTTCAAGATAATAAACAATGGAGCAATATATTTACAGGCGTTTAATAGGACACAAATTAAAAATGTGTATACAGAGCGATTCAGGAAGAAGCTTTTGTTTGCAAGCTCTCCAAAGATTTTGCCTATAAGTACGTGTTTATTTGTTATTTATTATACATATAGTTAAATAGAATATGTAATAACGTTCATTTAAAAAAATATTGGCATCGTTAGGTGAGCGCAGGCACAGAAATTTGAACACTCAATTAATATATACTATAAGTGTATAGTATATACACACGTCAAGTACAATAAAATTAACTGTTGCGTTGGTTAGAATTTACGTCAATTTCTGCGAAGTTACGGATTATTGTAGACAAAAACATGGATTCGATCTCCTTGAAAACGAATTGTTTTTAAATTAGAAAAATGTCAGATAAAACCTGTAGTGAGTTAAGGGTTTTATGAGGGGAGCAGTCCAACCCGGGCCCCAAATGCTAGAGGGGCCTGAGCTACATGTTAAAGATAATTTTTTTATATGCTTTTTAAATAATTTCAGTGAAAGTAACAAGATAGTAAAATTGTTTGTAGTGTAGAGTAAAAAAATTATTACATGGGCAAATTCATACAATTTGTTTTCGCTTTTTTTACAATAAATAAGTACATATATCTCAATTCACATTATTTATTAATATCTTTGAACATTCCCAATTCACTCTATTAGTTCCAGCACATTTGCCAGCCCTGCTCTCGATTATGACCAATGGCCAACACAACAGACAGTAAGTGGCAATAATGAAGCATGATTGTTCAAAGCCGTGGCAATGAAGCCAGCCAGGCAGGCAGGCGAGCTGTCCGCTGCCCCCCTGCCCCAACAACCGTGCTAAGCACAGGCTAACTCTATTTGATTACTCGCACACTAAATGATTCATGAAGAGCTCGCTCAAGACAAATATGATATGGAAGGTGGTACGTTCTCTCGTGTCATGATTATGATCGCTAACTGTTGCACTATTTACACTATTTACAATGGATATATCTCAAGCGTGATTATTTTTTACCCCCAGCTTATTTCGTGTGTGATGGTTTTGTTTAGTTTTATTGATTGTTTTTTTTCTTTGTTTTGTTATATTGCGTTTTTTTATTTCGTTTTGTGTATTGACATAAAATATCTAAAAACGATTTACGTTTTCGTGAATGTATATTTTATTTTAGGGTAGATAAAATAATTTAATAATGTCATAAATATAATATTATGTTACAACGTTGTATCTATATAATAATATTATAAAATCTGTAAATGAAAAAAATAAAGTAAATTTCTTGATTTATGTTATATTATATTTATTGCAGAAAATTAGAAGGTAGGAAATTTACAGTCAATAGTATGTATTTCTTCGATATCTTATCTATTTTAAGAGATGGAGACAATGTGAATCATATATAATTAATTAATTCCTGTTCAAGAAGTCTATACAGTGCGCCGTGGTACACTATTTTTGAAAATCGCTGAGGGGTTAACGAGAAAAAAATATTTTATGCATTTTTTGGGACCACTCTGTATATTTCAATATAATTTTATAATGTGAGTTTTATCATAATATCATTCAAAATGTGAATCTTTTCTCGATCTCTCTGAGGAGACATTGAAGATAATAAACAAAAACTTTAATTCTATATTATCATTATTAATGAAAAAATAAAAAATATATAATTACATAGATTTTCAATTAATATTATTAAAGCAATTATTGTTTCTCATTAATGCAAACAAACAGGTGTGCCAACAATAAAACTACAAACTCGTAGTAGTGCGATATTAAATCTAGATTATCTTTAATTGCCTTATACCACAGTTAAAACCACACAAAATAATGCTTAAATAATTAGTAGGAAGATACCACACCACAAAAATACCTTTATATTGTTAGTTTAAAATGTAAGTACAATAAAATTCTAAACATTAATTATAACAACGAGACAAAAGATCTATAAATATAATACGTATGAAATGGTACAAGTATATCGAAATATAATTTAATTAGTTAATGATTCTAAGGGCAACAGAAGTTTTGTAACAAAATTAAAGTAAAAATAGTATAAAACAATTTACTTTATTATATTAATGATTATATTATTTTAAATCATTATAATATACATATTATATGTATAAACCTACTAAAGTAATTTAAGATTCAATGTATAGATTTACATAAAACATAAAATCAAAAAGTCGAATGCATAAACGAATAGTTTGTGACTTTCTAATGGAAAAAGTTTGTTCAACAACACTGACCTATGCGGGCTTCCTATTTCCTCTTCTTTCCCCTACTCGTATTTTCCTGAGTATTCACATGTGTGTATGTATGTAGAAAATTTCAGAAGGATGATATTTTGTTTTAAAGTATTCAAATTTCTCTTAGGTGAACAAAGGTGTTTTCGATGGTAACTTACTTTTTGTGTCAATGCAACGCTTATACCATCATTGTACTAATGTAGACAACATTGAGTAGATTAATAAGTATTGTAATGGTGTAGACAAAGTTGTGTAAAAGTTGTATTGATGTCGCTTAGAAAATCGGAATCTAGAATGTTTTATCATGGCCCCCATAAAAGGGTAAATCTCGTCTTGTTTCGTTTTTGTAACTGTGCTGTCTCGTCTCAATCCCCAATTTTACAACTAACTAGTCTTGTAAAAATTTAAGCTACCCGGGAAAAAAATTCAGATCTGAAGTGATCTCGGTTGATCTTCATTTTGGAACAAATCAGATCTTTGTAAATAAATAAACTTTTGTCTACCTTAAATAACAAATACACATATACTACCTACATACATATATAGAAACCTTGTTTATAATTTAATCAATTTAAAAAAAATTGTACAGAAACGTATTGAATGATATTTGAGGCCCGTGTATTAAATTAATAAATAAATTCACAACTCACCCCCTGTCACAGATGAAGGGTTGTAATTTGTCTCATTCGATCCAGCGGGAAAAATACTTCGGGATACTAGGGGTGTGGGGGCAAAACAACCCTCTATCTAGCACAGGAGTCGAGATATTTACGATTTTCTATAATGAATACCATAAGTATCGAAACAGAAAAATTCACCTAGTATCCCGAAGTATTTTTCCCGCTGGATCGAATGAGACCAATTACAACCCTTCATCTGTGACAGGGGGTGAGTTGTGAATTTATTTATTAATTTAATACACGGGCCTCAAATATCATTCAATACGTTTCTGTACAATTTTTTTTTAATTGATTAAATTATAAACAAGGTTTCTATATAGTATATGTGTATTAATTTGTTATTTAAGGTAGACAAAAGTTTATTTATCTACAAATATCTAATTTGTTCCAAAATGAAGATCAACCGAGATCACTTCAGATCTGAAATTTTTCCCTGGGTATCTTTTCTTGTAAAGAATTAAGCCGGTCTCGTCTATTACACGTGACCGAGACCGAACAAAATCTAATTTTAATAATAATAAACAAAGAAAAAGTGTATTATACTACAAATTAATTTACATTATTTATTACATAATTTAATTAATATTTGTATTAATTTAAATTAATATTTGTATTAATTTAAATTAAAGTACAAAAAACGTATTAATTTAATCCAGTTAAATCATTTTTTTCGTTTTACGTTTAATACCCATTACTATTTCCAATACGAATATTTGTCGAAAAAAATGTTTATTATTTATTAATTAATTGTTAACTTAAAGAATGTTTAACGTTAACGCATAGCAGGGGTTATTTTAGTGTGTAGTTGTAGCTTATTTCTGCAGTTCTAAAAATAAAAGGTATAAATAAATAAATATAATAATAAAAAAATGTAGTTGTAAAAACCAATTTGTGTAGTTGCAAATTATAAATGTAGAGCAAAAAAAATGAAAAAGGTCATTACAAACATTAAAACAAAAAAAGGTACATCTAGTTGAAAAAGAACAAGTAGATAGCAAAAAAAAAGGTCATTGCAATTGAAACATAAATATACTACAAAAAAATCATCCAGTTGAAAATTTACAAGTACAAAGCAAAAAAAAAATAAGGAAAATGTGCAGTTGTAAAATTTTCTTAAAATAACCCCTGACGCATAGAATCATTGATAATTCTTTAAAATTATGTCTCAACGAGTATCATATATAAAGTTGATATAGCCTCGGCTCGTCTAGTTAAAATCAAGCGGTCTCGTCTCATATGAATTAAAATCAATCTCATCTCAGCAAGCAGCCCTAATAAAAACACTTTTCTAATTAATTTTATTAAAATACCTACACTAAAGTTTCTAGTATATTAATGTAGGTACAATTTAAAATAATTTTAACTTTTATATAGAAGTGCAAAAGAACAGTCGCGTTTATTGTCCAATGTATTTTACACTCGTTCTGAGCACTACTTGCCACAACTAATCTAGGAAACACTTGAAACGCAAAACAAAAACCATTTGATTTAATCAATTCATCTGTACCTCTCTAGAATTGTTTCTGGGTCTGTGTTCTTGAAACGAAGTTACAAAACACAATCAGATTTTCTACTGAATCTTTATCGAACATTTTTTATGTTATTGTGGAATGATTTGATTGTATTGTAAGTGTGAGCATGTGTTTTATATTATTAGATTAATTATTTATTACTTGAAAATGATTTTAGTAGTGATTTTAGTAGTTCAAAGTATTGTCGTTTTGGTAATAAATAATGATCGTCTGTTTGGGTCTTTATATTCTGAAATTAAAGTCTTAAATCAGAATTATTAAAATTTTCTAAAGAATTTCTAGGAACTGGTATTGTAAAAAAATAAAATAATGAAATTTTTTTACGAAGTTGAATATGGAATTTTTATATTTCTTTATTAATTACAAAAATAAAAACAAACATAACATTTACTTCCCAATAGGGTATTTGACTAAATTTAAAATATGTTGTACATCGTGCGTATGTATGTATGTATAATGTATATAATAGATATTTCTTTAGTATCTTTTTCCAAAATAATACCGAAAAAACGCTGAAAATAATCTTTTTCTATGCAAATGAAAAATTCCCGCAAAACGCGCATTTAAAGTCACGTTGTATTCGTGAATTTATTTGGTAGTACCAAACTGAAATCAACCAATAAGGATCCAGTATTCGAACCTTTAACATATCTTCAGTGTAAAGTGAATAACCAGTGACGATAATAGTAAATAGTCGAAAAAAATCGTAAATATCTCGGCTTTATGCGAGATAATGGGTTGTTTTTTCTCCTAAAATCCTCACCCCCGTGGTATTTTTTCCGCCGGATCTATCGAAACTAATTATAACCCTCCATACGTGATAGGAGGTGAAATATTATCTCCCGTGCGAAGCCAGTTTGATATAAATGGAAATACCAATATACCATAGAGTCGTTAATTAAATAGCAAAAACTAAAATGCATAATAAATATAACCCTAAATAAAAGGAAGTAAAAAACTATAACACATATACAGAGAATATATCATCGTATAACTTATTAAACAACATAAGATTTTTATAAAAAAAATATATAAAGTAATATACAATATCAGTATCGAACACAATACGTTACTATCTGGCGATATCTATAAAACCGCATTTCGTTTTCATCCAAACAAAAAACTGATCACACACACATTCGGTTATCTTCGATCTGACAACAGCGTTTTCAAGAACGACGTCCCCATCGCGTCATTTCGGCATGATCTCGCGTCGCTACCCCACACCCCCACTATATTGCTTTCGCCTCCAAATTGGCAAAGTAGAGTATAAATAACGAAACCACCGCTATCGCCTGCCGTATTGCTGAAATCAGCATAAACTGGCACGAGTTTGCAATGCAAATTGGCGAAAAGCGGGTCCAATACATACAGTGGTTGCCGGTGCAGGAGTAAAGGAGAAAATCAAATCCCGTTTGTTGTTTGATATGATTTACATATGTGTAATCGAAATTAATAAATGCACTCTCTTAATCTGAATCAGTGACTATTCACTGATAATAAAAGTTATTAATATACAACCTGGAATATAACTGTCACTAACTAAAACACTAATACTGTGGTATACTGATTAAATAATGCATTATTTAATTCAGTAATATTAACTTACTACATCTATTTTTTAAACATTTTTCTACATTTGTATAGGCTGTGCAATATTTCGACACTAATTGGTGGTAAATTGATTTTGATAAATAAATAAATGAATATTGGACGCTTTATATATAATTTGGTAATATTCTTCTGAAAGGAGGAATTAGCAAAAAAAAAATATTTATTCTCCGGCGACCCATGTAGAAAATTACAAAGGGGCCACGGTTGGTCCAGGCTTGCGCCAATGCTATCCAACACTGGGCCAAGATTATAGGTGTACCTGAATTCCGGTCGAAATTCTCGTCTAACGTCACTACTATTATATTTTAAATATAAATAGATAGATTATTATCTTAAATTAATGTACCATTGTTCTATATAGTATTTCTTTAAGAAAATACATTAACGTGACGTTAAAATATTCACTTTAAATCTACATCGTGAGTTCCGGTCGGAATTCCGGTACACCTCTAGCCAAGATACAAATGATCTTCGTTGAAGACTCGGCCAAGGTTTGTCGTACTAAAGCTGGCCTAGAGGTAGCCCAATCTTGGGTAAAGAATAGGTGACCGAAGCTCAGTATCTGAAGGTTGGTCTAACCTGGGACTAATATCGAAAAAGCAGCACTAGCAACCCAATATTTGGCCAAGCTTGGGCCCATCGTCAAGACTGGTATTTCCTACATATAGGGAATAAACTATTTACTGTAATCAATAAATGTATTCAAAGTTTAAAATAAGTTTTTTTTAATCATGTTTTTCACTAACTGACAAAGAATTTATGACAATATTACTTCCACTAAACAATTGGAATAACGTGATGATGTCTGGCATTAACTAATTCTATAGGTTCTTAGACTGTGAAAATCTCAACGAAGTATGTTTACGAACAAAAAATAAAAAATAAAACTATAAAAATGGATTCTATTGCTTGCAGAATGATGCATTTACTCAATCATTCGAGAGTCTTTATATATATAATAAAGGAATATAATGAATGACTTATTTATCTAGCCTCCTTAATATTTTACTTGATAACGCCACTGTATGCTCATACATCTATATTTTATATCGAACGTTTTTCTGTCTGTGTATTGAAGCAATCGTTTTGTGTGCAAACATGTAGATGTTGTCGCGATATGTCCGCCGTCGTTCGTTCCTGAACGCACGCTGCCGTAACAGATAACACGCCCGTGTTTTACATGCTACAGAGACCTATTTGTTGTTGTTGTTGTTGCTGTTGTCAGTACACACAACACTTTTTGTTCGATCCACGCATTACCGTTTGACGGTATACTAATATATAAAAACATGACATCATTGTAATGTGTATTGAAATTTACGACGATAATGATGGTGGGATTGGTTGAATACAAGAATTTTCCCGCGATTTCGCCCGTGTGTATTTCAAAAACTCTAAAAATGTAGGTGCCATCGGCAGTGATGATGGTTTATTATCAGAACTAAAATTGATAATTCATTTTTATAAGAAAATTTTTTTAATAGTTATTTACAATCCACGTGTAAAAGATAATTTTAATATCAACTACCTACCATTGATTTTCTTTATTTATTTGTCATTTTTTTTTCGTATACGTGCCTTACATTATTCAATATGTATTTATAAATAATTGGTTTAATTGCACTAACGTCAGAGCTATAGTATTGTTATTTTTTTAAATATGTTTTTATTCAAAAATATCAATTGTAAACTTTTTTAATACGTATAAGGTTAATTATCATGCAATTTAAACTAATTCTAGATTCCTAAGCTTCCCAACAATTATTAATGTTCTATTAAAAATAGTTTTGTAGTTTTGTGTCAAACCGGAATAAACAAAGAGACAAAAACGGCAATATCTATATGTAATGTACGGACAAAACCTATCGTTTTATTTATTGGTATTGATATAAATATTTCGATGTAGTTTCAATGATCTTTGTTAAAATACTCGTATATAAAACTATGCTATTGTTTTTAAGTGAATATTCATGACTGTAAATATTCAAAAAAGTAATAAAAAATTCCGAAAAATATTTGAAATAAAGAAGCACACAATCTGTACATTTGTAAAATAAATGATATATTTTTAAATTTAATAAATAAAATTGTTGGTGGAGGTGGATATAAAAAATGGTACCTACAGAATTTTGTTTTCCAAAACATATAAACGGCATACAAACAAATCCTTGAAAACAATCAAAATTTTATAGAAATGTTATTGGTAGTCGAAAACAAAGGTGAAAGAAAAACACTGTTTTCAATCGCGTACAAGCTTCTAATTCCCCCAGGATTAATTCTCTTATTCGTATTGAGTAAAGCAAAAGAATAACAATTTAATATGTTTTGGGAATCGACTTTCAAATTTACAGATTCGCTTGATGTAATTTTCATTTTTTCTGTTGTTTAATAAACTAAATGTAGTCCCCTTGAGAGAATAATAAATTCACAGCTGCTGGCGCTTTTGTTATATAAACATACATATATTCGTACATAAAACCAGGGCAAAAGTACATTTGTACTTAGGTAGATAGAGTAGTTTTAATTTTTTCTCTGTAGTACTCATTTCCACTTTTTAATTTTATAATTGAAGAGAGGAAAGACTAAAAGTGCTAAAAATAATGTTTTGAGTACATTAACATTTTCTATGTAATTTTAAAACCGTAGTATTATGTTAATACTATTTACAATAACACATTCTTCAAAATGTATACAATTGTTTCCATTAAAAGTAGCACTTAAGCATATTCCATTAAAACAGTTTTTTTCATTTTTCAGCACATTTGGCATAGTGTAGCAAAAATATTTGAAATTTGTTTATAGTATGATAGATAAGACGCATGTTCCATTTTTGAGCTCAGTGTTGCGTTATAAAATAGGCACTTTAGGGAACTGCCCAGGGTCCCGAAGTAAGGGATGGGCCCCAAGTTGAGGAAGAGGGTCCCGCAATTTTGTTAACAGTTTGTGCAATGACTTTTTTTACTCTTCAACTTATTATGAAGGCAAAATTGCTTGATGAACCAAAAAAAAAATCACCACGCATTCTGATCTATTAATTTTTTTATTATTAATTTTTCCATAATAAAAAAAATTATGTGGGGTCCCCCAATATTTATTCTACAGTCCCCAACATCCAAACGCCATTGATTGGACTTAAAATTGGTTATTAAAGAAAAAAAAATATCATCTGAATTTTAATATACCTACCTACAGGATGAGTCATATCAGGTGGAACAAACTTGAACATTGATCGAGAAAATAAAAAGTATTCATTAAATATTTGAGAGTCTGTAGCTCCCTCACGAAGAGTTTCCGGACACATGTTTATATGAACTCTTTTACTTGAAATATTTTTTTCAATCAACTGTTCAAGTTTGTTCCAGCTGATATGATTCACCTTGTATAATACATATACTTATCGTATAAAATATACGTAAAATATCAATATTTTTTCACTATATCGATGCACCCTAAATATTATTAAGCATTCAGAACCTTAAAGTAAAATTTATACGACGTTTAAATATGTAGGACAAAAGATATTTTCCCGACAGAAGATGTACAATGTACATAATATGTATATACGTCCATACACGCACGTATAATATATATGTATAAGTATACAAAATTTATATAATATAAAAGCCCACATATGTAATCGTATGTACTCGAATGTGTATTTAAACCGTTCTGTAAATCTAGATATATCACAGATTATCTATACCTATATACATATATGGAGATGTATGGATGTAACAATGATTTCTTATATAAATAACCAGTGTCGCGCGTAAATTTTGTACTATAAAGGTAAAATATTTCATAAATAGTATACCTAATTGTGAATGAAATAGTAAGTTTCACTAAAACAAAGATTTTTATTGCAATTAAAAATTTTGTATAGTAAAAATATGTAAATTCGTCTGTAACTCGAATTGTGGTTGAATTAGAACTGCATATGCCGAGATGGATTGACTTAAATTTGGATGTCTTATCCAAATTTAAGTCTGATGACCGTCTGAAATTTTGACGAATCAAGACCAATATTATATCAAATATATATTTACATATCTCGGTTTTAAATTTAAATAGTTAATTAGTAAAAAAATATCAGCCAAGTAAATGCACAGTGCTCCGTCGTGATAAATTCACCAAAGGCAGTTAATTATTGAACAATTTAAATAAAATCCGATAAAGTGCTCATATAAGTTGCCAAACATTGGTTAACCATTTCATTTTTATACAATTTTACTAAAAAATATTAGTTCGAAATATTTCTTAAGACGCACTTATGATTATTTTTTTTGGTATATTTTTTATGACAATTTCAATCTAAATCTAAATTTATGTCCAAGTAAATATCAATTTAGAAAAACAAAACACGATTTTTTAAAATAAATCGAGATAAATCTTTGTAAGGGAATATTTTACAACAAATATTGTAGACCCATATTATAGGAAATTTAATGCTCTACAAAAAATATTCTATAAAATTTTCACGTAACATGTGTCGTTACGTGAGATATCTTGAAAAAATAAATATTTTGGGAACTCACCTCTCCCCCTTACACACGATTTTGTTGATTTTGAAATGTGACCGTCCTCAAGCCAGACCCAAACATCCAACCAAGTTTCAATAATATCGGTTCAGTGGTTCATGATTTATACGTGTGACAAGAATTCAGGGGACAGACACACGGACGGACGGACAGACAGTCACCACACGAAAAGTGTTTGTCTTGACGTGAAACAGAAAGATCAATTTAAAATTTTGAAATCGGAGAACATTTTTTTGTCTCAATCTAAAGCGATCACAAATCTTCTCGTATCTTCGATATTGCGAGGAAGCAATTTACTATTTAATATTTATCTTTAAATGGAATTATATTTTAAATACAATTATGGAAATTACTTGTATTGGTATTTAAATATTTTTTTGTATAATGTGTATGTATTTAAGTACATTTTTTGTATGTATTATAATTATACACAGTTGTGATATATGGGTAGTTGAGTTGACACACGCCAAGTAAGTTATCATAAACGTATAACAACGCGAGAAAAGTATCGAAGTGGGCTACGATGGCCGCGTTCCAACAACGACTTTATCACCGCAAAGGATCTTCTGGAAACACTTGTTACAACCAACATTATTATCTCTACAAGAAATCTTTATGGACCGTCATTAGATGCCGCGGCAGTGGCAGTCTGGACAATATGGAACTTTTGTTGTGGCAGCAGTGCTGTGTGTACGAGAAAGAGATAGACTCGTGGGAAGATTACGACGGTAAATACTAAATGTTGGTGTACCAGCAGTGAAGTTATGTCGAATGCTTTTTGCTGTAATTGGTATGATTGTGTTGAAGGATTATCGCTCGAGATTTTAAATGGATTGGTTTAATTTAATAATCGATTTTTTCTATTAACAAATTTGTTGAATGTGGTAAAATTAAACTCGACAAATTGGTTTGGTTGGATTGGATTACTCGGTTCAATGTCACATTCCAATGTTCATAATTTTTCGTCAAAGGGAGGGAACTAATAATTTAAATTCGAATTTAAATGTTTTTTGAATGAGTACGTTTACACAGCGCTTTTATTCCGGTTTAACTATAACCGATGTAATAAAATTGGGTGTAAAAGTCCGTGTAAACGGCACTTTACACCCGATATAACTAATCAGGTTTAGTTATGTTATTCCTCTTGGTCTACGAGAATAACATAAGTAAACCGGAATAGAACAGGAATAAAAATGCGTGTAAACTGCACAGACATAGTTATACCTATTTAGCCAACCTCAAAAATATAAGTATCTATGGAGTATAGGGATTTCATCGTAATGTACTTCGTATTAACATTTGAAAAAGCGTGGTCAGTTAAAATTTGGTTAAAACACATGAGACGAAAAGATGGAAAACAAAAGAAAACGTGATTCGTGGGACGTAAAGGAGTCGAAATATTTTTGAGATTTCGAACATATAGCGTACTTCAAATCGGAATTATAATTCCAGTTGACGTCACTTATTCTCGTTTGTGTAAACAGCACCACTTAAAACGGTTTAACTACATCGGTTATTATTTATAATAAAACCAGAATTACAGCGCTGTGTAAACGTACTCTATGTTTGATGTAGCTACATCCTTGTGTCCCCACCTTAATTCAGCACTACTGATTTAGATCGAAGAAATCGTAATTACTATTGATAGAGAAAATGAAATATCGTATGAAATAATAAAAAAATAAAATTAATCAATTATATAAAAAAAATTCAAGCACGGGAATTAATGAACCTTTTTGAATGTGGTTTTCACCAATAGTTACATAATTTTTCTCTGCAGTATCGTAGTTATTAATATTTTATGAAAATCTAGGATTTAACATCAAAAGACTAAAAAAAATCTTTATCAAGTCGTGTTTTTTTCCATGATGTCAGAGCATACAACTGTCATTTATATAAAAACATAGTAGCCATGAAATAAAGAATTGTATAATTTACAAGAATTTACGGTTACAAATTCTAGCACAGGACCTGGTGTTTCTTGGGAGTTTGAAAATATAATTTTACACAATTTTCTCAGTAACTAATGAACGGATTTTATTCCGGTTTTACTAATGGATAGGTTATATTTAGGTGTATAATTTGTAGATATTTTGTGTGAATTTTATGAAGTTGGAAAAAATACAATTCGCGTTGAACCGTGTGTTGTGGGCATGTTTAATATTTTAGGATACAGTGATTTTATGGATATACAAACGTAACTGGTATCGTGAAGTATTTGCGGCGCCCACTGAAGATTAGCTTTTGGCAAGCTAATAATGAGATTGGAAAACAGTTTATAAATGGTAATTAATACACTCATTGTCAATTTATATATGTATAATCAACTAGCTTTTATTACCATTATTGTACTAAATTATCATCTATGAGAGATCATTATAAAGTTACAAATATTTTGGATATTTTTAGGTAGGTACTAGGTACCTACAAAAACTTTGAAAAAATAACTCCAGGAAAATGTTTAACGCAAATATATTTTTTTTTATCTAATATGAACTAATGAAGATAAAAAAACATGTTTATATGCTATTAACAATTATAAAAAATCAACTGGTATCGTGGGGGTCGACCAGACCTAACACGCACGTACCTCCGTCCCTGAAGGTGCTAAAGCGTCGAACGTCCGGTACCCGCCGCGAATCGTTATTAATTAATTAGATTACTTTAAATGGCGGATTGATCTGATACCAGTTAAGGATTACATATAATTTTTTTTGCAAAAAAATATTAGTTGGATGGTTAGAAGTTCTACTGTACCTGCACATGCCTATTTTATTTAATCCATTCAATTTCCATAAGTTTGTTGCCCTATAAAAGGCACAACATGAAAAATATTTTAAAATCACATACACACGATTTGGTGTGGAGAGGGTGTATGTGTTAAAACATCCCTGAAGACAGAGATCATAAACTGGTAATGTTCTAAGTGGATAATAGAGAGACGTCCCGCGTAGCTCGACTTTTCTGGGATTATTTTTCCATCAGAAGTCCTTATCCCAACAGCTTATACTGTATCCAGTTCACGGGGAGTTTAATCGATTCTTGTCTTGCATAGACACAAGATTTCAGCTACCAGACTTATCCATATTGATAGTCATAGGTTCCACATTCTTATACTTCCAAAAAGAGAGAAACTGTTATAGGGGATAATGAAAAAAGACAGGAAATAAAACAATGTAAGGTAAACAAAGAGAATGTTAGAGCAAACAAAGAAATGTATGAAAAACAATAATATAAGCAGATGTATAAAAATAAAGAAAACTGGGATAAAATAACAAGCAATGAATATAAACAAAACATTTTTATATAGGTATTAATATGCACAATGCGGTTTCAAATTACCATGAATCATCTAAGAAAATTAGGTACTAATAAGATATACAGATTATTTTTTACTTTTATTTACTCGTATATTTAATTTTATATCTTAAAAAAAAAAACATTAATCAGACTTTTTTGATCTTTTAGAGCCCACGCACACTACAGATTTTAAGTCGGTCGATAGTTTGATTGGGTTTGAGCTGTAAACTGATTTGTACCCAATTAAAAAGTTTAGTTGGTGGTGGGTGCACACACATAGCACGCCATACTGATTGTCAGTCGACCGATAGTTGCCCGACTTTTAATCAAATGGGAATCGGCCAGCCCTTTTGAATTTTAATCAATGGGTGTTCGCCCTTTCATATATCTCCAAGCCAATTGCCAAATCGATCAAATTATTTGCTAATAATGAATAAAAGTATGTAGTGTGCGCGAGCTCTTATAGTTTTAAAATAGAAACAACAGTTTTTTATTTGCATTTTTTACTTTCATATACCCAAGTATATGAAATATACATATAGTAGGTACATATAAGTAAGTATTGTGAAGCAGTTTTTTTTCGAAATACGAATTTTGATGGAATTATCTATTTTGACTTTCCCTGAATCCATTCTGACTATTTTCGTCATGATATCTGTGAGTGTCTGTCTGTAAATGCTGTAACTGAAATATGATTAATCGTAGAAGGGTGAAATTTTATATTTAAGATTTTTTGTCTGGAAAGAAAACCTCCTATTTTCAAAAATGGTATTTGAACCCAGTGACCTATCGAGGGGGGGGGGGCAAGGGAGTCTATTATGCCCCGGGTGCCACTTGCAGAAGGGCGCCAAATGGTCCTGAAGACCTTTTGAACATTTTAGATCGCAATTTACTAAGGACCATAGGTCGGAATATGCAACTGAAGACTTTTTTTTTTTTTGGTCGTGGCAATTTGAATTCCAAACTTTATTTAATAAATATGGTTAGGTAAAACACAAATTGAAAACCTTTTTTTTTAGTTGTCAATTTCATTTCAAATTTATTATAAAATTATTATTATTTGGGGCGCCAAAAAGGTATCGTGCCCTGGGCGTCAATTATGCTTGCTACGCAACTGCTTGAACCGGAAACGGATGTTTACTGACGTCGATTTTTTAATTTTTTTAATTACTTTGAAACAGTGCGAATTAGAGAAAAATGGTTAAAAGTTAAAAATTGTAGGTTATATTATTATCTATAATTTATGTTATATTTATTTTTTCGAAAAAAAAATTTATTATAATTCAAATGGTTCATAACAGAGAAGAAATCTATAGTTTGTGCCCCATTTATTTTATTCTATATTTTATCAGTTTGTTAGAAATTTGTTTTAATAAAATAAGAATCACGTACACTATTCACTGTTTAAGTATAAGAAAGTCCCGTGGCTCCCATAGCAGATATTTAGATATTTTATCAGATAATCGATGTTTTACTGTACAAATACTGAGAACAGATGTTAACTATAAATAACCGTAGAAATAAAAAGAATCTATGTTTAGAAACTTGGACATTCCATCAAATTAACTACTTAAATCATTATCACCCTCAATATTGAACACACTCTTAAATAATATATTATTCTTTAAAAAGGAAAACTTGCTAATACATTGTTCGAAACAATAGAATACCTACACATTTTTAAAAAGAAATCCTGCAAAAGGATCGTTTGTCTTTTTTAAGGAAAGCATGCAGAAAGTTTTTCTTTCAAGATTATTTTGAGTGGCTACCGAGATAAAATCTTTTGTTGCTATAAGAGTTGAAGTTTAAATACAAAAAGGATTATCTTAACGTATTCTAATGAAATTTACAATATTTAACAGAAATTTAAATGTTAAAATATTATTGTTTAGCAAGAAAGAGAACGAATAATTAAAAAATTAATACAAAAAATTAAACGAATATTTTACACTTATAAAGAGTCAAAATGAATTCTAGACACGATAAGATGATAGTTTAGAAATACGTCTCTGCTAGTTAGGGATACAATAGCAAAAAAAAAATTAGTTTAATTTTAAAGAAACAACGTATGTCACACTCATTCCGCAATTAGTACAGTTTTGGAATAATATAATGTTAAAAATTTTGTTTTGTTTTATTAAAATAATATATTTAATTTTTTGTAATGGTTTTAATTTTTATTCATACCATTATATACACTAACTTAGATTGGTTTTGTGCGGGGTCCTTTGCTAATACGAGTACATAGCGACTTTTTAAAATCTAATTTTAATATTAAACTAAACGAATACTTTCATTAAAGAAACAAATTCAATGTTATTTTTTTTTCTAGAGTATGATATTCCAAAAGTTTCATTTGCTATAAATCCACATTGACATGCAGATAACACGCCGCATAATTAAAAAGTAACTAAATTAATAAAAACTTAATCATTATGCTAAAAAATATCAATATTCAAAATACTAACGTAATAATTCTCGGTTTCTACTAAAATACCAATAAATAATTAATAAATGATTAATTATTCAAATCCTTGATCGACCAGTACAAAATCAATCCAAAGCCAATTTCGTTTTGATGTTAATATATACAAGCCAACCGTGCGAGATAAAAAAATTATTCCAATGAAATTTAAACACAAAATTCAACCGATGCTATAAATTATAAATTTGTGCGTGACTTTTTTCATACGTGTCAACTTATGTACCGTATTTTTTTCAAATGGTGTTTTTTAAATACATGGAAATTGATCTGAATTTTCGGGAATATTAGGTATGTGTAGTTTTCTCAATTGGAAATTCTATTTCGAATTAAATGAAATGCTTTTAAACATGCGAACAAAGATTTATAATATCAATTATTTTATTTTGCGTCTACACTCATTTAATAATTTAATCACGTGGTAGTTAAATAAAATTGAACAATTATAATTCCTTACTTATTATTAGTTTTTGTAGGTATTTTTAGTTTTAAAATGTTAATAATTTTCGTGCATTTAAAAATATTTTAAATAATTTTATCTATTATTTTGTAAATATTCAATTCATCATTTTATTCAGAACTCATTGTTAGTATTATTTTTAATTTTTCGAAGTGAATGAAAATAACAATCTTAGAGTTGTGTTTGTAATTTGATATATCTTAATATATAAAAACGTTGATGCGTATATGTGTTTTCATCAGGCCTAACCCACTGGACGTATCGAAGCCATATTCACAACATATGTTCGTTTGGTGCTCCGACAAGTTTATAGATTTTTTGGGCCCGGCAAGTGTCCAATAGAAAATATATATTTATGGCCCGATTTGGCTCATATTCAGAATATAATTTGTTAGTTACGTGGAAATAAATATTTTTACAAAAAATGGACCTGGAGTTGTGATATTTACGAAAAAGTGTATTTATTGTCTGATTTTTAAACAAATTATTTTTGGGTAGAACAACGTTTACCGGGTCCGCTAAAACAACAATTACAACCCTCCATACGTGACAGGTGGTGAAATATTAACTCCCATGCAAAGCCAGGACGGGTCCGTTAGTATGTATATATGTTGCGGCTAAAACCCGAAGTGCGGCTAGAACTAGGTGTAGCCGCTTGCATTCGGCTAGAACTAGGTGTAGCCGGCTACACCTAGTTTAATACATGAGTTAAATTTTTTGAAGGTATTTTGAACTGTTTTTTCAAAACATACGTTTTTTTAAGAACACTGAATATTTCGGGGGGAGGGGGTCGTCTTCAACCCACCCCCTTACTACGCCACTCGATTGTCCTTTATATTAGGGTTAATAAGTTTAAGTTTAATTTTTTGTTACTAATATATATTTAACCCCCCCCTCGAAAAAATTTCTTACTACGCCACTGGGACAGTCAGCAAAAATAAACGTAGAAATGTTTTAATTTGATATAATAAAATGTAACGCATATTTTTTAAATTATAGTTTATAAGCCCCACATTCAAGAAATCCATACAAAAAAACCACAATACTCAAGCATATATACCATCAAATGTATACTATTCATAAACAACAACACAAAAACTGATATCGAGATTCTACACCTAGTTCTAGCCGATAACAGTTGGCTACACCTAGTTCTAACCGAATACAATCGGCTACACCTAGTTCTAGCCGAATGCAAGCGGCTACACCTAGTTCTAGCCGCACGGGTTTTAGCCGTAACATATATATATAAATCATCACAATTCTTTTTTTAGATCGTTTTATCTGAGCTCTACTGTAGTTTTAAAAACATCAAGGACGACATATCCGCCATTAAACCGCTATAATTGTTAGCACGTACATGTACAACTTTTTACTTAACATATGCACAAATCGATATACGCAAATTCGAAAACCCTCGACATGTTCAACACCGATCCAGTAGGCTCGTCAGCAAGAAAATATGAATGTTAATATATCATTAACACATTGACTGCCTGGTGTTTGTGACATACACGTGTGCGTATTGAATAATTAAGCATCAGAAGTAAGTTTCAACAATATTGTATGAGTTACATAGATATAGACAGATACATAATAATTAATCAATGTCAAAGTGATGTGCGTATAATACAGTGATATAGGAAATATCTCAATTTAAATTTTATTCAAGACTTTGTTACATTTATATCTACTCTAGGAAATTGTTTAAATATTAAAAGATTAGGTACAATATTAAGTAATTCAATTTAATAAAGTAATTATTATAGTTTGTTTTTTAAATAATAGCCTTTTTCTTTTATCTCCAGTAATGGATAAAGTAAACGCAGTGATGGACACTTGCTAATGATTACAAAATTATAAGTACTAAAACACAAAAGATATAAAAGAATCGTCAAATTTGAAAAATGTAAAGTAGTTGCTATGATAACATAATAACTAATAAATAAATTATACTAATAATTAGTTTAAATGTCCACCATTTTGATACCTATTAGCCGATTGTCATCAAATCACGATGTAAGACAGTTAAATGTATATAAATTAATATTCAGAAATGGATGTTATCAAATATCTACAAATATTTCTAATTCAGTGCATTTAATTAAAAAATACCCATTACTTGGGTCATATCCAAGACTGGTACCAGTATCTTATGTTTTTATAGATCCAAAAATTTAAGAAATGTGTTTGAACATTGGAAAAGTTGTCACTACTTACACCAATTAGTTGTCAACTGCAAATGTATACAAAGTTTGTAAAATATCGATTTTCTCGATTGTTTCTTGAGTAGACGCAAATTATTTTAGCAACCTTTATTATAATAACTTATGCTTTTTGATGTGTTAATATATTTGCGCATAGTAAGGTAAAATCGTAAGCTAGAGTGAAAAAAAGACGCGAGACGTTGTCTTCTTATTAATATATATATCTATTAATTTAACTTAAAAACTACTGAACCGATTTTGATGAATCCTACACCAACGAGTTTCTTAAAAACTCGGAATATAGGGTATATATAATGAGGCTATCACTTAAAAGAGCTGATCATTTAGCTGCGTATGTAAAAAACAATGTCTTAATTATAAAAGATACATCAAAATTATGTAGGAGCTTTTGTAGATTTCAATTAAGTTATGAGACAATATGGCCAACTTTATATGCTAAGGTTTTAAATAAAAATCCGTACAATCTATTTTGGATCTATATAGGTACATTATTAGTTATCTCAATAACGGCATAAGCTACATAAAATCGTTTTACAGATTTAAATAGTACATCATTTTAATATGCAAAACAAATGCAGAACATATATATACACTTCACAGCGCGAGTGACCGGCACTTAGACTTCACTGTTATCGGACCTTTTATGCAGTTTTCGCTATTATGTAGTTTAATCCTTCACGGAGTTAACTAGGTGGTTTCATTTACTAATCAGAGATAATTTCGAAGCTGTGACATTTGTCAGATATAGTTAGAATAATACTAAAAAAATAAAGTAAAGGAGTTGGAGCACATAGTACCCTGAGACAAAGCCCCTCTAGCGTATAATGTATAAGTATATTACAAATATTTATTTTCAAACACTACCTACAACATGCAAATAATATTTGTACACTTAAATCCTTTAAATTGGATTTTAACTTCCATTTATTTGAATTTAAAATTGTTTAATAGTATTTTATTCCCAAACTTTTAAAAACTGCAAATAAAATTATAATTTTCTACTAAATATAAAAAATTTAAAATTCCAAACAATTCTAAATCCGCTTCATACAAAAGTACACACGCTACAGTGGATACCTATATCGTAAACAACATCGAGTATATCAATATATTGGCTAATCTCAAGATACTGCTTTAAAATGTACGATTCTATTCGACGTAGGTACGTATATACCTAGATACTTATTCCCATTCAAGTCAGGACAAGCCAGACGCGGTGTCGTAAATTCAAATAAAAATAATCAAAGTTTGTTGGAGTCGTTCCATGTAAATGTATACCTGGAAGTAATATAAAACCAATTTCACCAATGAGTCAAAAACATATTCTTCCTTTACAGCCGGATGACGGAATTTATGCATGCCAGTTTGTTGATTTATTTATTAAGCAAGATTTGTATATGTTCGAAAATGTTATTAATTTTGTATTAAATTTGTGTTTCCTTGACATATAAACTACAAAAGTTATGAATTTTCTACATGGGCGTATTTAGTAATTTTTAAAATGGTGATATTAATATTAGTCAATATTTCTTTCAAAGTTTTTCCAGTTATTTATATTCTATACCACTTTGGTTAGTATGTACTTTTTAATATATGTATTTGTTAGCGTTTCAAATGAGACAAGACGAGGATAAAGTTAGTCTTGTCAAACCTCAAATTTGAGAAAGAGTTTCATCTTAATGTTACTAATGTTTCGTACACGTGACTGAGATTTTTATCATTTTTTTTATTTGTAAACCTAAAACTATTTTGAAATACTAATTACATGTATATTGACACTCTTGATATGACTTTTGAACAAAGTTAATATCGTCTCAAAATTTTACCATACGGAGCCCTTGTATTTTTGTTTTGCAGAGTTTTGTTGTTGAAATAATTAAATGACTTTTTCATTAAATTTTTACTATATTTGTTAATGAAAAAATAGTTTTTTTTTTTAATAAATTTCATAGAAGTGTGCAAAATTTCAAAATGATCGATCAAATAGTTTTTGAGCTATCTTGCACGAGGTTCACGAAAAAGTGGTTTACAGAAAAACACGTTTAAAGATTCAACACTCAAATGGTAGAGTTGATAACTCATTGTCAGTAGCGTGCACAGGCTATAACATCAAAAGAGATGTGAATTTCGCTTTATAATTTTAGGACGATATTCTACACATGCTTGACTAAAATTTTATGCAAAAAAAAGATTTTTTAAAGTTATAAAGTGATCTCTCCTTAATAATTTGATAACTATATAACACGTATTATATAGTTTACCTATTCATTTTACTCACGTTAATCGTTATTAAACATTCTATAACTTTATTTAAATAAAAACTTTATACGAAAGTTATTAACTGAAAGATCCAGTAACATACAAGGATAAGTTGCTTTTATTTTAAACTTAAATTATTATACCCGACACATTCATACCAAACGTTTTTGTCAACACAAAGTACGAGATTTATTATTGAGATAGAACTGGAGTAGGTATTATGGCGTGTTCACACCGAAAAAACAAAACACGAACATCGTGTCTTTTAGACAAAATGTCAACAAATTTTAAAAACAGAGTGTTCACACCGAAAAAACACTCAAAAAACGACAAAACAGGAACATGTTTTCACGGACAAAATTGCAACTTTTTACCAACATTTCGCCAACAAGACCTAATTAAGGGGATAACAAAATATAAACATGTCATTTTTGGCGTTTACACCAACAAAAACAAAACAGCAACATATTTTGATTGACATTTTAACAACATGTAATAAAACTGACCCTTAGTATCGGATAGATTTGTACAAAAAAGACACTGTTTTTGTTACCCATTTCATATGGAAAACAAATTGTTTTTTTTATTTTATATTGGAGAAATACGTACTATTTTCAACTGTTGAGTTATCAGTTTTTTGATATTATCAAAATAAAACTAGTAACTACATTTTTAATAACTTATAAAATATAACGCAGTAACAAAATCCATCACCAAATTTTAATTATCTAATTCAGTAATTGATTAATTAATTAAATATTAAATAATAATAACCTTAACAATAGAAAACATTTCAAAGTTTATTATTATTATTAATTTAATAAAATATTTTCTATAATTACTTATATTATATTTTAAATAATTATAATATATAATATTTAAGTACTATAAAGTTTACCCGAGACTCACGACTCTTCTATTATTATTAAACGGTGAGATATTTAAAAAAATGTATAAACAAATTTCATTTAAAAAAAATGATGTATAATTTTAATTGATGTAAATAGTTCTAATAGATTTTCAAATAAAAATTTAACACTATATAGGTGTCCTAAAATTCACTGTTAAGTACCTGCTACGTTTCCGAAATCGGTTAGTTTTCAAATAGGAGTACAGATGGTTTATGATTTATTATTCATTTGTATGCATATTCAAGATATGAACCCCTATTTAAATTTTTTAAAAAGAAAACATGTATTGAAGATATTTTATTTTAAATAAATTTCTTCTTTGCAATCTACGCTAGTTATCGCATGTTAAGGAAAGTATACATTACTGTACATTAGGTACATACATTATAATAGGAAATATATTCAAAATAACTAAGCATTTTTTAAAATTAGTAGCTTCAAATAAAAATAATATTAAAAATAAAATAAAATAAAGTGCGAAAGATAATGTCGTAGTTGAAATATGTTCTATAATATGGTGTAATATTTATTCGTAGAAAGAAGTATTAAACCTAATTTGATAGCTTCACACATTTATTTATAGTTGTCACAATTTAATTGCATTATATATATGTATGTATATATTAACTAGTAATTTTAACAAATAATTACAATGACTTTTCTATTTAACTGAAAATTTGTTCCTTATCATTTTTTGATTCTTATAGAATCCTTTGAGATGTCATCGCGGACACCTGGGGATTCGCTGACCATTGGGTTGAGAACTGCTGCTATAAATAACATTTCCTTTAAATAGTATCCTCTCTATACCTAAAGTAATAATAGTACCATTATGGTATTAACCTGTGTCTTACCTAATTTAAATATTTATAAAATCATATATCTCTATATGGATTATAAAATATTTTATAAACTCCAAAACTATATTAAAGCTATAAAAAGAGCATTTAGTTAAACTTGGTAATACCGGGCGTAAGTATTCTGTTTTCTTAAGTTAGTTGGACAATTTGTATCCCTCTACAGGGCGAATCAATTTAATCAAAAATATAAAAATATGTCGATGTATGATATGAATCGATAAATTTGATTTTAATTTATATAAGATATTAAAAAAAAAAAGATATTCAAATTTTAAATATTGAAAAATCAAAACTAATTAACTAAATACTTTTTAAAATACTATAACATATCATACACGTGCAAAGTAAAGAAAAAATGTATTGTTAAAATATTATTACACATAGGCAATAAATCAACCTTTTCTCAGTTTATATTTCTATAGATGTATATGAAAATACAGGGGTGTACAATCAGTACAATAGGCATGATGCCAGTAACAAAGTATCACTGAAATTATGATTTTAAATAATGAAATAGGTTAAAAAGATTCTAAAAAATGTATTTATTTTTATATTAAAAGCAAGATTAATATAATTTTTTTTTTAAATAAAAACACAAAATACAGCAATCCGCCATGTTAGATGGAACACCAATCAGAGCGAATGTCGTTACGCCTAAGTAAACATCATTTTGTTTCATTAATATAATTATTATTATAAATAATTTTATGATTTTAAATTACCAGTTTGCTCAGTTTTGTGTTACCAAAATTAAAACCGAGAAACGTTAGCGATGGAAAAAGGATTTATTATTGTTGACAAGGAGTGTTTACATAGGCGTGACGTCAAAAATGCGCTATGACATTTGCGAGCGTTTTGACGTCAAATTCAAAATTAGTTTTAAAAGGGTAAAATCTTTGGCAAAGGTTTCGTAATTACTATTCCTCCGTTGGTAATAATAATACATTTTTACAGCATAGTATACGTTTAATAAAATTCATAAAAATCAATATAAAAAACACAAAACTTTTCATTTTTTTACAAAAATAGTGATATGTTTCTAATTTTGTGAAGATTGGTGAGTTTTATGTTTTGTTTTTAATTTTATTATACTTCATATTACATTAACATAAAATAAAAATAACATTCTAAATATTATGTTGGACAACCCTGTATTCTTGTCAATAGAAACATGTTTTTTTTGGTGTGAACGCTCTAAAAACATTTGTCGAAATTTTGTTAAAATGACGTGTTTGTGTTTTGTTTTTTAAGAACAAAACACAAACTGAGTCAATAGAGACAAGTTGCAATTTTGTTGTAAAAATGTTCCTGTTTTGTCTTTTATCAACTGTTTTTTCGGTGTGAACACCACATTACGTTCGTAACAAACAATAATATGAATAGTAAACAGAGGACAAACTATTTCTTACGTCTCACCATTCAAGAGCATTATCTTGATTGAAAATTAACATACATACCAACAGCATTCGACGCTAGACGTGCATAAATTTCTGTTAGTCGTCGTATAAAATACGGAATACATTTTTGAATCATTGGCAAAATTGACTTTATATTGGTTTTAATATAAACAATTTTGTAAATGATGGAATGAATATAAAAAAAAGATTATCTGAGCTATATTTTTTATTTCTTTTAAGTTATAGTACCTAACTTGAATAATGCCAAATTAATTTTTATAATTTATTCTCTACTCATTCTAGAGATCGATTGAAATTTTGACAAGGCGTATCCAAATGGAGGTAACTTATACTATATATATTTATTAAAAACAATTTTTTAAATATACAAGTGCGGTGACTGATTATACTTTTATTTAATCTAGGCACCATTATTAAATTTCTTTAATTGTCAGATTTCATTTAATATACCACTCACCGGGATTGAATAAAAAAATTATGATAACCTATTTGCCTACATCAAAAAGCGCCAAAAACATTATTTTTATAACTCATTTATATTAATAAATTAAAATAATATACTTTGTATTTACAAAAATATAACTTTGATTTGTAACGCATTTATGGCAAAGCCTGTATAAATGTAACTATTTTCATAATTTGCTGCTTCTCTAACCTGACAACTTTTGTATTTAAAGTTATCTTCCATTTGTTATAATAAATGAAATATTGAACTTTGACACAGTGTTGAAACACCCTGTTATATAAATAACAATAATATGTCTGATCAGATATAGACAGAATAAAAAATTTCAGACACTCAATACCTATATTTATTTCTTTACTTCGAATGAAAACATTTGTAAATGCAAATGTAGTATAAATACCAACAACAAAAACAAAACTAAGCTAAACAACATACAAACAGAAGCATGCAATATTAATCAAAATTATAAGACGAGCATGTTTAAACTGTGTCTATATCGTATATGTACATGCGGCTATTAAAATTTTCCATTAACACAGACTTTTTTTCCATAAGCACTTTGCACAATAGCCGATACAAATGAGCAACGGTGTGTGTTGTTGGGTGGGGATTTAGGGTGAGTGTGGGGGCAAGGTATGAGGTAGTAGACGGGTCGGCGCGGCAGTTGTGTTGTTGCAGTTCTCATACGGATCAATACCTCAATCCTCGGTAGGGCTCGCTAAGCAAAATAGACAGGTATACCTTTTGTGGGTGTATGTACGCACTCAGGTGTACCAAGTAGGCAGTTGTGGGAGATAGAACGCAAAAGTCCGAGTGGACCAAACGAAAAGGAATTGATTCTTTCGTAGAAAACAATGCTTCTTTTGCAGTGTCGACTCGACTTTGTTATAGGATGCTGTTAAAGACAGTGGTGTAACAAGTAAATTTTAAGCTACGAGCTTTTCACAATTGTAGACGAGAGGTACAAGAGTTTCATAAAAAAAAACATGTGGTATATTAATTTTTGAGTAAATTCAATAGGGCTGCCCGCCGAGACGAGACTTCTCTCGGTCTTGAAACGGGATCGAGATAATACCATTTAAATTTTAATGATATGAAAAATTAATTTTGAGGTTAGCTTATTTTTTACCAGACAAGACATAAAGACGATCATTTCAGTTTTCGTGAGCCGAGACCAGTCAAAAAAACCGAGACGAAACGAACCATATATTTAATTTAATCCAATGTTGTCAACACTTGTGTATTGCGGGCCCTATTTCAGTTTGTGGTCAGTTCTTTCTTAAAAATTGCAACATCCTAAAAAATATACCTACATGAAACTGAAAATATGTTCTTTATAATAAATATAATATAAAATTATTTAATTAAGGAGAGCATAATGATCATTCATCTGTACCATTAGCCGATACTGATCTAGCTAGATGCTATTACCGTATTAATAGAATAAACTCACAAAAAGATACAAGTTACTAATAACATAAAATATAAACCATCAGAGTTCGCTAATGTGACTAATTTTAATAAAGTTAAAACTGTTAAGATCAACAACAATCCAATCTTCAATTCAAAATAATTGTAAGTATCAAAAAAATGAAATAGTCCAATATCAAATTGATTATAATTTGATAGAAATATTATAATAAACAGACATCTAATATACTTTTTTATTATAATTGTCTATAATATAACGCCTTATAAAAGTAAATAACTAATTATAGAAAATGTTATATAAATATAAAATAGCGTGACTGCACAGCGTTTGATCAAATATTCTTTATAGAAAACGATTTCTTATAATGACTGTTAAATATTGTAATCTATGAATAATGGTTCTCTCTTTACTAAATTATTAATCATTTTACCATAGCTTGTACTGTTTAATGACAAAATAAATACATGAAACGACATCTTCCGTAAACTCCCTTAATTAAAGAAGCTATTTCCTGTTTAATTTAATGAAGATGTTCTCAAAAAGTTTACAAAATAATTCATAATTTAATTATGAGTATAGAGCTTATTTTAATTTCATGAACATTTTCCTTAAATGATTATTATAACATATAATTGTAGTAATAAACAAAAAATAATAAATTAGTTTAATTTTCTTTTTTTATGATATTACTATAATGAACATGAATTGTTTACCAAAATTTGATAGATTATTCGTTTTGCATGACATATTTTTTTTATAATTAGATTCTTGGAATTAAAAAGTAAATAAATTTAATAAAAATCGTAACGAAATATCTGCAATATGATTTTAATTAATTAAATAAATTTATGGATGAATAAGTAGAAAGAATACACAATTATGCCTCGTCTTTGTTAAGAATGACATATTATTTTCATTATGATGGAGAAAAACATTTGTTCAAAGTTATCCAAGCTTAATAAATCTGCCAAGTATAAAACAAATTTATGAAATCAAAGAAATACACAAACAAATTTAATTAATTATTATTATTTGTTTTTTGATATTAACGTATAATTACTTTTTAGAAAAACAAAAGGATCTTCTAATAAGATTACTATGTTAACATATATATTATATTTCCAATTAACTACTACTGTATTCTTGATACTAAAAATATATTAATTTACAAAAAATATTGAAACTGAACACATTTTTATTTTTCATCATGTTAATGATCTAATAAGAAAAGTACTGCTTTTGGTCAAATAGCATATTGCTCAATTTTACGTCCCTGGAATCCAAATAAGTTTTTGATTCGTTCCCTTCTTGCAAGTTGCCCAGTCAATAAATGCTCTCATTTAAATCAAACATCAGTTCTACCTTCATTCGATAAAAAATATTTTTGCAACTGATATATCTTGTGCTGGAAATTTGACAAAGATATTGATGTATATGTTTTTTTTCGTAATAATAAAATAAAGCATTTCAGAGGTTGTTTTAAGAAAAATTTTCAATTGGATTTACCCTTTTTATGCTTTTTTGCTCTATACTTACACTTTTTACATTTTTCTTTCTACTTACAATTTTTCAACTACACAAATTAGCTTTTACAACTGATTTTTTTATTTTTGGTACTGCAGAAATAAGCTAAAAATACACACTAAAATAACCCCTGAAGCATTTGTCTGCCAAACTTTACTGCAATAACAAAAATCAATCTTTACCTCTTGCTTTAGTCTTTGAATTCTCACAGATATAAGATTTAGTAACTGTTGACTAATATTTAATGTATCTTTCACTCAATATTACCCAGCTAGATAAATCTACAATTACATATTTGCATCATATTTAACTCACGGTCATCACGATTTTCAGCAAAGTTGTGTGCCTGGATGTAAACTTTACTGCATATTATGAGTTTACGAAATTTTTAAGTAATATTTGGCCAAACAAATGATCAATTTCTAGATGTTGAAAAATTTAACAAATGGTGTTATGTAAAGTTTGCATAGACATGAAGTATAAATGTATTTACACAAACAAATTTAACTCATGTTGCTATAAGATCATCATAAATGTACTAGGGAAAGATTAAATTAAAAGCAATATCTAAATTCTACATATATCGCAAATTCATATGAAATTATTTACTAAATGTAAATCATTACTTCTACTGATTTTTACCAGTCGAATAATTTTGATTATTGACTATCTGATCGTAAATAATATTCCATAACTGCCTCATCAAGAAAAACTGCCAAGTCTACACAAAAACACCAACTCAATCATAAAATACATACATGCATCTACAAAACATTTACAAATAAAGCAATAAATAAAACGTATGCACTTCCGGATCCTGCTGCGTCCAGCTTCCCTCATCCCCCATCCCTTATCCACATATCAGAAAGCCGGGAGGCGCGCGAACGTTCTATATCTACATGTAATACAGAGCGCGCCTCTTTGTTGCGCCGCACAACAGACCATTATTATGTAATTACATCGTTTTGCGGTAATTTCCCGCTTCGCATCATCCGCGCGCACTTTGTTTAATTGTGGAATGTACTGTGAATTGTAGATACAATTCACGTCGGGCGGTGTAGGTGACGCGGAAGCAGATGTAGTGTATGTGTATAGATTCGAAACGTACAGGTGTTTATCTTATGGTTAGGGAGGTGGTGGCAGAATTAGTGTACGAATTGTTCGTCGCTGACAGTTACATTATAATTAAATTTTTGTTATAACGAATCGATCAAAATATGTTCTGAGCTTAGAGGCCACTGATTTTTTAAATAAATGAATTTTAAATTTATTATAATCTGTTCATTTATCAATATTAATAACAAAAATATGATTTGCAGAAGCCTAGGTCTCTGATTTGTTTATAAAAATTAAATATTCTATTAATTCATTAGTAAAAAAAGTTCTATTAAATAATTTGTTCGTAATTTTTTTTATTTTTAATTTGTTCATTTTTATACCCAGAACGAGAAAATAACGGTTGCAGAAGTGAATGTAGATGATTTTTAGTAATATACCTAATTTACTCCAAAGGGGGTAGATTCGGAAATGGAAAAAAAAATTCTAGGGCATCATGTCGGGTGTTAAATGAAAGCTTATTAAATTCAACAATATATATCGTGTATTTTTCATACATTTTATATAACAATTATCGGGAAAAACGCTTCAACCATCTGCATATGAAAAATCAGAACAGCTGATTTCTGCAACTATTATTCTCATATTTTTTACATGTAAACGAAGCAGTTTGCGGAACTACAGAAGCGAACTAATGATATAGAAGCATTTTTTTATATTTAAAAAAATTTACCCATCTTAAATACAAGGATATACAAGCGGCAGACTGTTTTATTGTCGTTTCCAATTGTTTAAAGAAAATTTCTGTATAAGGTTGATCGACGAACAAATTTTTGGTATATCAAAAATTGATAAAAAAAAAATTAATTACTAATTAACGCAAACTGCATTTATATTAATGTTAAATTGACGAACAACTTTTAGAATAAATTGTAAAAGCGACAAATGATATAGGGGAGCTTATTTATTGCATTTTTAATTAACTGTTAATTGAAAATGCAGATATATCGTAATTTCAGAAATGGTATTTAATATGTTTTATTATTAAATCTTCACACTTTTGAACTTTTGCCGCACGAACAGATCATTTCAAAAATTCTGCCACCACCTCCCTAACTATTACGGTTGTGTGCGTAATTGTGTTTCGTGATATAGTTACGTATTGTATGATATACAAATAACGATTTTTCTCAATTGATTTTGTACGTTTGTAGATATCATGGAATTTAATAACAGGCAAGAGAAATATAATAAATTAAATGTGAGTTTATTAATATTCTTTATAAATACAATTTTCTATTTTTTAGATATATGTATTTTATAGGTATTAGTTTCAATAGTTGTAGAATGGTTTTAAATTATATTATTTACGTATCAAACATATCCAAAAAATCTATGAAGATTATAGAAATGAATAAAGATAAACTTCAAAAACGTGTTAACAAAAACAAGATAAATAACTATACATGAAATGAACAACAACATTATTACAAACCACATTCAATATCGATAAATAAAAACTACTTAAAAGTTATACAAATAAACTCTTCATTTTACTTGTTTCTATCATCTCTAAAAAGCTCTTATTTGACCGCAACGCTTTTAAATCACGATATCAAAATATCACACAACCGATTTCCATTTTAATACTTTATCAATCAGCTTTCACATTGAACTTACATGTACCCTATCGATATATATATTTTACCATATTCAACGTCATTTTCGGCATTACATGAAAACCGATAAAACCAAACAATAATCCGTGAGGTTTGCCGATAAAAAGCCGGTAACCACCACGACTGTATGTGCGTGTGTTTTAGAACAATCGGTCAGTGACTGTTACAAATACCGGGCTGTACTGCTGGTGCACAATCCGATTAGATGTTTTGTATAAATACAACAAAGCATTCCTCCACATTACTGTATAATTTCATTAAGCGTTAGATATTCTGCGTATTCTCGGTGTTTCCTCTGTCTTTATTTCTATATATCCCTCTCTCTTCTTATTATGTCTTTGATTCTACCTCATGAGTGTTTCATGTTATATAAAGTTAAGTAACTATATGCAATTGTTAAGCTCTAGTTCTACTAGACTAAAGCTTAAAGAAGTTTCATTTTCATTAATAGAATTAATTATATTCTTATATTTTTACAAAGTTTCTCGAATAACAAACGAAATAATTATTTAATTTGATCTCATTATTTTTCGTAACATCTAGATATCTATAACCATTGGTTCTACCATTATTAAAAAAATCGGATATACGTAAGTTGCAGATTTCTACCATAAAGAAGTGGAACAATTTTGAACTTTAGCTCTATGAATTTTGTTCTTGTAGTTAATTCAGATTTTTTTTCTCGTTGCGATTCTTGGGAATAAAATATTTAGTTTCCGGTTTATTAAAATATAATTTTTATTATTAATTATTTAAGTGATTATTTCGAATATTTAAAAAAAATGCGGACTTCTGTTGAAAATACTTAAATATTTTAAAGAGGAAAAAACTATTGAAAAATAATGCATCTTTCGATAAAATTTAAATAAAATAATAATATGTCAATTTCAGATTAGGAAGCCTAATAAAATGTATATAGATATGTATTAAATGTAGTATTGCGTATGACCTGACACTGCAAGGGGAGTTAGGTCTCGTTAGGGCCTTGGTCTTGTCTTGTGACAAAGCCATGTAAAATCTCAAGATATTCTGTTTTTTTTTCGAGTTCGTCTCGTCAAAATATTTTGTTGCAATATAGCAACAAAATACTAAGTTTTAAAATAAAGTCTCATATTTTAATTAAATCTTATTCATAACGTAAAATAAAGAAACTAAAATCACTTATTAAATTAGTCTTAACTATACAGACAATAATTGTTATTAAATAACAATTACTTTAATTTACAAGGAAGTCATTTCAGTGAAATTTGTCATGAGAAATTCAATTGTTAAATTTGTCTTTGAAACAACTAACATAAACTTATTTGTAATTTAATTTAATCATGCTACTTACGTACAAATTGTGTTCTGTACGTCTATACATGAAACGCTTTATTTGTAAAATTAGTTATAATGACAACAACTAACAACCATTATAAATAAAACGTATTTCATGGACTTAATGCGGTTTTAAGAACGTTTAAATAATCAAGAACTAAAACTAATTGTTTGTATAAGCGATTGTTATTCTTATTAACCTTTAACTACTCGCGCTGATGTAAATAATACAGTATTTGTGAAAAACAAGCTATCAATTTATTTGAAACAATCCTCTATCGGCATTCACACATTTACCTTCTCTAATACTAAAAAAAATAATTTCAATTACAAATTTTGTATAATTAGTACGTCTAAATAATTGCTCTAACAAAAAAAATATTTTATACATAAGTTATGCAGAATAACATGTTTTATAGTATACATACAATGCATACAAATATTTGTAATATTTTCAAATCAATAAACTTTATAAAACAGCAATCTCTTAAACAATTCCCGACAATAGTACCTAGTAGTAAGTAGCCTATACAAGAGTACAATTCAACTGTAGAAATTCCTTCAAAGCATTTCCACTTAACACGCAACATAGATAAAACAACCGTCGAGAAGTATAAGGTATACATATATACCTAGCAACCTACGCTACTGTTTAATTAAAAAGATATCAAATTGAGGTAATTGAATTGTATTACAAGTCTGTAGGAATTTATTTCTGCGAAAGTTGCGATGATCACAGAGTAAGGGATAGGTCTTCTTTTTTAACTGTTTACATTCTTATTTTTTAATTAGACTAAAAGATTTGTGTCTGTTGCTAAACAACTTAATTGTAATGATTGTACTTTTGTGTACTTTTTTAATTTATTTTTATAATTTACAAAGTAAAGCTTTTATTTTACTATTAGAATAATCCATAATTAACAATAATTTTTATTTAGCATAGTATTTTTTTTTTTTAAACAAGAACTAAAAATTCGAGTATACAATTTTATTAATTCGTTATTTTCAAGAGTCTAGATTCTAGATGATTTATAAATTTTAAGGCGCAGTCCTATTTTGAATACAACTTGTATGTATTATCACTACTAACTACGGTGGTGCTCCCGATGAAATTGTAGCCGATTTGTGGGTTTTTCTTTATTTCACTGAATTTATTTTTTTCTTTTAAATGAATCGAAATCAATAAAAACTTGAAGAAATTGCTAATTCAACAAAATTTTCGCGTTTGACGACATTTTGTGTATAAAAATCTAATTTTCATTTTATTTTTATAAAAAAAAAAATTAATTTGACGCGTAGTCCTTCACTAATATTATATTATAATATATACTTTTTTTCCTTGCTTACAATTTCAATATTTTCGAAGTGATATTAAAAATAAACAATAATACTAACCTATTATTAGGTTAAGAATTAGAAATTCCGCGTAGTGATTTTGAGTACAAACTTCCCAAAAATCTCGATGGAGTTTTAACCAAGATTTATAAGACTGATGTGTCATCTCATCTTGTTAAAATACATATAATCGAATCATATTTTAATGTTGTTTCGTATGATTCATATATTATTGAGCTAGTCACATATTATCGAGGATAAACTGTATTTTTCAGAACGAACCTTTCACAGAACAAATTGTCAAGTACGACCAAATAAGCAAATTCGTCCACTACTATACAATGCGCCTGTTCATATAACAGTAATATTTCAGTTTAATGTTTGACAAGCAAGGATTTTAATTAAATTAAAGTTGGAAATAAGAGGTAGCTAGGGCTTAAATAAAAGGAAAACCATTTTACGCTACCTTGTGACTGTGGCATTCGTTCGCAGAAAATTATAAATTTGACTTTCTTGGATTTAAGGGTAGTATGGAATGAAGCATTCGTGGAATTTTATTTGTATTTAATATACTAGTATTAAATTATAAAGACATCTAATTAAATATATTCGTTGAATTTTAAACAAAAAATATATAATTATGTATTATATATATATTTCCAGTTTATTAAAGCTTAGGTTTTCATATTAAAATATAATGAAAATTGTTTTTCAGAGGTAGAGATTAAAATAAGGAAATACATTTTTTTACTAATATATTCATTAGGGCGTGTCAAAAATAAAACATTCGCTCTCGTTACGAAATAAGTTAGTTTATGATCTAAAATAAATTCTCGCCGAAAGATTACTTTGAAGTTCAATTTTAAGAGGTATCGCAAGAGGGGGGGGGGTCCTGTTTCCCATTTAAATAACAAGGAGAAATAATTCTTTAGTAGTTAATTGGTATTACTGATTCATGATAATTTATGAAAAATTCTTAAACATCATTTTGTAGAAGATAAAATTCTCTACAAAAGTGTCTACAAAGTCATGACCCTCAATTCAACGTATCGAAAGTAATTCTAAGTAATTTATTTGATAAATGTACGTCTAAAAGGCTTCACAGCTAAACTATTGTTTCTAAAAAAATAAGTTAAATGTCAATTGTTTAAGAAATTTAAATCTCTATAAAAATAATATAAAAAGCTATAATATGCAATGAGATAAAACTTATAAGCGATTTAAATACATATATTTTTTAGAAAAACACTTCAATGTCAATCTTTTATAAATATCAATTAAATATATTATCAATTAAATAAATAATTATTACCCTACTACTGAGTTGTCGAAAAAGGAATGACCCAGCCGACAACTAGAATTATTGGAAAATAATTTTATTCTCTACAAAATGAAGACCTTAAAAAATTTTCATCATGTTATTTAAATGGGGGAAACGGGACTCCCCTTGTGCCACCTCTTAAAATTGGGTACAGAGTAATCCTTGTGAATATATCAATTTTAGGTCATAAACTACCTTATTCGTAACGAGAGCGAGGAAATAAAATATTGATTTTTGGCACACCCTAATATTTAAGCAGCAAAAATTCTTAAATATTTGATATGTGGTATAAGAAAATATAAATATATAATACAATATAAAAATTAATATACATAATATGCATTTTATACATAAACATGTTTCATGTTTTTTTCATCCAGAATTTTACAAAATCACAAAAGATGGATTCGGTGCACACTAAAGAAAATAAACAAATTAATCTCAAAATACAGGCTCCTTTATCCATCTTCTAAGAACCAATAGGAAATGCATCATCCAATAAAACAAAAGCAACCTGTGTTCCACATCAAAGGCGGCGTGGCGTACGCCAACTTAGAATAATAATAGTAAAAAAAACGTACAGGAAGTTAGACGAAGAGAATCTATCAATGCTCTAAAGATTTGAGAGTAAGTCGTCTCTGTCGTTTCGAATACTGATGATGTATGAATGTTCAAAGAAGGAAAGTATTAAAAAATTGTTAGTTTTGAGTTCTTTTGTCGGTGTGGCAATTACACGTTAATTTCTTGGAATAATACTTGTCACTGTTGTCAAGTATAATCATACTGCATAATATCTGACTACGATGAGTTAATCATAATAGCATGTTTACACCAAATAGATAAATCACAAACACAGTGTTAATAAAGCATATAATGTAATATAAAATAAATAAATATTTCGACAGTTTGGTGCAAAAGAGGCAAAATAATTTTTTAAGTTATTATTTTACACTATCAATGTCAAAACTAAAACCAACTTTGGTGTTAATTATTATTTATTATTTACATTTTCTAAAACATACATATACTTACACATTAATAAAAATAAAACATTAACTACACTCGTAGTATTTTGTGAATTGTTATATAAATTGTTGTCTAACAACTTAATAAGTCCATTTTGTCGAATTCATCATAGCCCAGAAAGTAATTGCCCATGGAGTAGCTGGATAAGACAAAAGGTCACGCTTTTACTTCAAAGTGCGCCCGGTTAAGATTTTTATGAGATATCGCAGAGGAAATATTTTCTATATTTCTACAATAATTAGTTCTGGATTCGTCCGGATTGTCACGAAATGACCTTTTTGGTTAACATTCAAAATGCAAAATTTTTTAGTTTTTAATTTCATTCTAAGACCATCAAAATCATAACAAAAACATTTTTACGATATCATGCAACGTCATCAGCATGACGATATATACGTAAATTAAACCATACCGACAATTTCAAGAGTTGCAAAAATCTCATACAACTATTTTAATTCAAAAAATAATATTATTCAACTTTTTTCTGAAAATTTCCATACGTGCGTTGACCAGAAATACCCTTTGTAAAAAATATTTTTTAGCACTTTTTTTAATTGATGGAATACTTTTTTTGTATGTTATTGAGAAGCATTTTTATTCCTATCCTATTTCTAAAACAATACTAATTTTAGAAATAATTAAAAAAAGAAATATAAATAAAAATATAGTTATTACTAGAATATTATGAATAATATTTTAAATTCACATAAACTAATGTCGAAAAACACAGTTGTATGTATATCAATGTAATTATAAATATAAAATTGATTTTAAACTATAAAGACAGTTTAATTAGTATTTCTACTCTTTATTTTAAATAATAATCCATCTTTTTGTAATAGTTTTTTATACATTATCCATACATACTGCCTTTACAAATAAAACTAGACTCAAATATAGACCTATTTTTTCTATACTTTAGTTATTTTTATTTTATTATTTTATTATTATTATAATATTTATTATTTTTAATATTTATCATTTTTTCTACTCGTTATTTTAAATAATAATCCATCTTTTTGTAATAGTTTTTCATACATTATCCATACATACTGTCTTTACAAATAAAACTAGACTCAAATATAGACCACATCACTGTTTCAAATTAATCATTTTAAGCAAAAATAAAAAATATATAAGCTAATCTAATATGGACGTTACCAAAAAGAAATTTATTAAAAAAACTAGACAAACTTCAGTGTAACTTTTGACATTATCTTGACAGATGTTGTTCATTCAAAAGATGATGTAATGCAATATTCTGAAATGATATTCATGTATTTGTCATAAAATAAAATTAATTATTTTAGCTTTGGGTAAAGAAGATTGTAAAATAGTTTCACATAAAAATAATTATACATTAAAATGTGTTAAAATAAAAATAAAATTCTGTATTTTACTTATGTTAGACACACTAGTTTAGAATTAATTAAATTAGAACATCATCATCTATAATGGTAAATGTAAGTTTGTTTTAAATAAAATTACAAAAAATAGCACTGATCAAAATAGAATTAGCTGAGGATTTTCAGATTTAAAACTTCATATATTCATTGCAACGTGATCCTGGTAGATTATAGACATCAGAGAATACAGCTTAGCTCTGGTTTAGCGAACAGAGCATTTGTAGAATAAAAAAATGTCATTTTTAATTTCATTACAGTCTATGAAACATTTTATAACACTGGAAACATCTGGATTGAGAAGAACATTAAACACTCTTAATTTTTATTACTATAATATTTGAAGCATATTAAAAAAGATATAAAGTCATATAGAGACATTACAAAATATTAGAGTGAAGTATTTTTAGTTTTAAAAAAAAGCCCTTCATAATTATGAATGTACACGACACGAGACAAGACTTAGGTAAGCCTCGTCTGAGTATTTGAAATTGACGTCTCGTCTCGTAAAAAATTCGATCAGTACCTATCGGTTTCGTGAGAAGTATTTTGAAAAAAAATATTTTTTTTTATAATTAATTTAAATATTAAAATCAAACAGTAAATTTTAAGTAATTATTAATAATTATTAGCTTGAATTTTGGGTTTAGATTAAATTTTTCCAAGTGTGTGATACCAAAAAAGCGACCTATATAGCATTGTAGTTTTGGTTGATTATTGTCGAAATCCAAATTATTAGAATTATCTGCTTATCAGTTTTTTATTTAAGCTTGAATTTTTAGGCAGAAAATTCCAAAAATTTGGATTTCGACTATGTTCGACCAACACTACAATGCTATAAAGGTCGCTTTTTTGACTCCGCACTTTTTTTGTGTAGCTGTTTAATCTGTTGAAACTAAGACTTTCGGTGAGATTTTTGATAAATATATAATATAACATATATTTTTTTATTTCGAAACCGAGAAAAAGTCCCATATTAGTGTACAACCATATTCATATTAAATACCAATTTTAATTGAATGAGAATTCATAAAATAACTACTCCATACTAAATAAATAAAATTATCTAAAAATAATATTATTTATTTGCATATAAAAAAACTTACACCATACAGAAATACCTAACATATTTAAAATAACAACATTATTTTTCAATAAGTTTTTTTTAATTCATTCACGTTTTTGCACAAATCAAAAACCAATTTGTATATAAAAGATAATTTAATTAAATTGAATTTCTATCCCAAACACATTTTTGCTTTGACAGATAAAACTCTTCTGAACGTAACAATTACAGAAAAATATTTATTGTGTGTAGCCAATAGCCATTAAAATACAATTAATTAAATCCTAAACGAACATTCATCTCTGAAACCGTATTCAATTCAATGTGATATAAACGACGCCCCGCCGCATCAAACAGAACGAATGTGAAAAAAAGATCACAAAATAAAGAGAAAATTACGAGAAAAACAATTATATCTATTTTAGTATAGATGGTTGGTTTATTTTTCTTTCCACGTAAAGAAGAAAACAACATGTGTTGTAAGTGTAAGCTAAATCCTACCGAATATGATTATTATTATAAATAAGTAATTAAATAATTATCTTTGTGCAAGAATCAATTTTGACTCAAAATAATCAATTTATTGTTATAACAAGTAGGATATTGAAAATTGTCGTCTTTAGTATTTGTTATATAAAAGGAAGTAAATGAAACTTATATCATAAGAAAGGTACTGTGCCATAGATGTTCAAAAAAAAAATCATGTGTGTATTTTACCGTTAACCATAGGCGATACTCAAGTCTTGAGGCTTCCGCAGTGATCTTGATATGGATCTTGGCTTCTGGGTATAAGCCGCGTCGATTTGGTCGTGTTATCGGCCAACGTTTCGTCACACATTGCAGTGGACATCTTCACCAAACCGATGCGGCTTACATCCAGAAGCCAAGATCCATATGCGATATTATATTGTATACTAGTAGTTATATTTAGTACCGAAAATAAAAATAAACGCAAAAAATAAAATTTAGAATTAATCAAGTCCTTCTATAATCGAGGAGATAAGGAGCACTAGAGTTCGGGTGAGGACACTAGGTATCCAGACTATCGGTCCGGTCTCACTCCAGTCATATATTCAGTATAGTGTGATTGGACAGAGACCTGAATGATAACTACAGTGTGAATTATTGAATTGTTTATTATTTATTTATATTTGATTGGAGCGAGACCGGACCGAGACCGGCTCGATAGTCGGGATCGACCTTAATTCTTACAAATTATGATTTCATTCCTTAAATAAATGCTTAGGTATATATAAAAAAATAGGGAGATATCCCAAGGCTTATTTTTTTGATGATTTTTACACATATTCCTGAAATTTTTCCACTTTTCTGTATAAAATGCAGTCTGGCGCATTTGTAGGTACTACGTCGCTCACAATTGTACGTTTTTCTTGTCGTTCACACAATGGCTAAAAATCACAGTAGCTCTAGCTCTCACGAACTATTTCCGGACACAAAATTACATAAGCTTTTTGTTTAAAATATTTTCTTCGATCAACAGTAAAATTAGGTTTGTCACGTTAATCATGTATCATTCTGTATATTAAGAACATGAATATAATTATGTGTACATGTCAACTAACCAGCTCATATAAAAAAAATCAATACATTGTTAATTAAGTGAAGACAACCAGTTTATTTTTGTTTCACCACGCCACTGGCCTTACATGATTGCGTGTTAACGCTCTATGGCCGGCGTCGCATCTAGTAAAGACGCCGTCGTCTATTTATGACGTCACGACGTGTACTGTAACAGCTTGATACGTTCAAATTAAATAAATATATGTACCTTGAAATGTTAACGAGATGAGGATGACTCTGACGCCATTAAAGTGGTGCTAAAACATTTTATTTGGTTTCTAGTTTATTACATGGTGATTTTGTTTAACGTTGCAAATGGTTTTATTAGATTTAAATAGTTTGAGTCATTTGTAACATTTTTATAATAAATGAGTACAGATAAATTAAATCAACTATTTTATCAACTGAAACATTGACTATTTCTTATCAAAGATATTGGCTAGAAATTTATTATTATTCATGATGTTTTTTAGCCAATATTTATTACTCATTATGACTACGTACAAAAACATGCCGAATATTTCTGCAAAATATAAATATTTGGGGCTTTTTAAGATTAGGTGGTTTTTTACAAGCATAGAAACTATTTTAATAATGCTGAGTCGTATGTCTGTCTGTCTGTATGTTATTTATTTATTTTAACAGTGGCAGTTGCTCTAGTTCCCGCAAGCACGTAGGGCATAGGCTCATTGTACTACTTCCGACGTTTTGCCTTACCCCCTTG
Organism: Sialis fuliginosa; assembly: GCA_961205875.1. Taxonomy (NCBI): domain Eukaryota; kingdom Metazoa; phylum Arthropoda; class Insecta; order Megaloptera; family Sialidae; genus Sialis; species Sialis fuliginosa. Next base: position 19,171,451 of record OY540812.1, read on the forward strand.
AACGTCTCTTTAATAAAATTCACAAGACTTGTCATTAGGAATTTAGCAATTTCTCCCGCTTTAACAAAATGGTCTCCCAGGTATCTATGCCTGTATGTTAGTTCTGAATAAACACAAAACTACTGAACCGATTATAATGAGATTTTCACTGCTATAGAATTTAAGATCCTAGAACTCGTTGATGCTATATATCAATAAGCTACTTACTTAATCAAGATACTAAGATAATGTTGCGGTGTTTTGAACAACCTGTCACGATGATATTTACCAATTTTCAAATATACACGAGCGAATTTTAAATCGAAACTAGTCCTTATCTATATCCATATATATTATAAAACACAATGTCTCTCTCTCTCTCTGTGTTCATCCGTTAGTGCGCTTATCTAAAATAATTCAACTATATTTTTCAAAAATCCTAAACAATAATTCCGTTGTCAACGCGCGCGAATCCGCGGGCATTGCTAGTATAAAAAAAAGCATTATTAATTATAGTATTTCACAAATCATTGTGAGGATGATAAATTACATAAGCCGGTTATGGCAGTTATTATAATACGAATAATACAATAGATTTTTTTCATTTCTGTTAAATATTGGTACCTACTGAAATTAATTAATCGACAAAAAGTATATTTTAATCGTTCAAACAACTAAGCGCCTCATCTATGCTCGAGTATTTTATCATATAAGTCTATGTTATTTGTCCAAAAAAGGTTAATTTTAAAAGTACCCTGATTTGTAATAACTGAAATAATGTTATACACCTATCTCTTTTTCGTTGTCCCAAACCGGTTCCTTTCATTTAAAATTAATTAGCGGAAATACATGAACGCAAAGCTGTTTTGTGTAAGTCTTTAAGCCCTCATTGTTTCCAAAATACAAAAATTATATTTCGCACAAAATAACAGATAATGACATAAAGAGGATTTTCATCCTACTTAATTCATAAACAAAAGTGCTTTATTTTTAAAGCACGGTTGATGTTTTAATGCTTACTTAATTTCAGTCATATAAATTATTAATAACTTAACAGGATAGTAGTAATTATACATATGAACATACCTGACGATTTTTTTTTGATATCTACTTTTTTTAATTCTAATAGATATTTTCATAAAATAAAATGTTTATATAGATATTTGAATTCAAATATATTCTTCAGCATCATCACATGATCACTGAATTGAATGCTTTCTCATAGGTGACTACAATTATAGTTGACTACAATTAATGTTAAAAAACGTGCTATATGGGTGTTTTCACATAAATGGGAAAAAAAATTTTTTTTTAAATAAATATTTTAAATTTTCGAAATTTTCTATTATCTTTCATTGAGGCTTAGATATCAATTTAATGAAAGTATTAGTACCAGTGACTAGACACTAGTCGGTTTTGGTGATTATATAGGTTTTTGTTTTCATCATTTTACTGGTGTCATTTCTCTGTCATTAGTAGATATTGTTAAAATAGATTTTTTTGGAACACAATAGTTTCTCAAAAATTCTTTGAGCGTAGTCGATCAAGGAGTGCAGAGAGTGAAAGAGGTGAAAAAGTGTTATTTCGCGAATTATATCAAAGAGCTAATTTTATTGAAAAATGTTCCAAATATTTCTTGTAGCTGTTTTTAGATCTTTAATTATTATTTTTAATTCAAATATAATAAAAATTGACCGAGATGAGATCGATAGACACTAACCTTTTTTTGCGTGAAGAATGGTCACTCAGGTCAATTTCGAACGACCGAATTTTGGTCAATTTTTATTAGATTTGAATAAAATAAAAAACAAATTAAAGGTCTAAAAATAGCTACAAGAAATATTCGTAACTTTTTTCAATCAAATTAGCTGTTTTGATGTTATTCGCGAAAGAGTACTTTTTCACCCCTTTTCATTATGTTCCATTTTTGTTAATGAGGGAATTATTGTGTTCCAAGAAAATCTATTTTAATCATACTAATGATAGACAAATGACACCAGAAAAATTATGAAAACAACAAACAATATCAAAATTTCTTAAAAATATTAATATTTACATAAAAAACGAAAGTAATATTACTATTCCTGTATAAAGTGATAAAGTTTTATAAAACTTAATTGAATTAAAAATTTGAACGACAGAATATATGATACTTTGTCTGACCACTACGAATATGTGCACCCTTTTTTGAATTTCAGAAGTCATCATTAAATACATTAAAAGTATTATTGCAACTGATTTTCCATTATTTGAATTTTTGATAGGGAACTGATTAAGATTAGTATCTCACTGATACAACATACTGTAGTTTATTAAAAAATACACTTTCATTATAATTTCATATTCTGTATGTTGGTGTATTGTTAGAAGTTTAAATTAAACAATATATTATATTTAACTGAATTTACTAATTTACTAGTCAAAGTTTCCAACATTGAAGAACTCACAGCAGAAAATATGATTTTTTGTTGCAAATCTTAAAAAAAATAAGAAATTAATTCAACTAGATCTTTGTAATTTACTGGACAGATAAAAAAAGGTAAAATAATACATTTCTACGTAATCAATTCGTAATTACTTTAGTTTACTTTGTGAAATGTTCTTTCCAGCGATTTTTCCATTTATGTGAGAAACACCCATAGGTATATCTTTCAAACCACAATAAAATCTTTGTAAGACAAACCCATTCAATACAGCGAAACTTAGACAATACAGTATAATGCAGTTGCACAGCCAGTTCATGCATGTGCATGTGTGTATCTATTTCTGTCTCGGGAAGTCGTCACCCGCTCGGGGCGCTCCCCCGACGCGACGTGTGTGTTGTTGTTGCATTGTTCCCTCACTCAGCGAACGTTTGTGTATTTACAAACTGTCAATGTACAAGATTCAATTACCTTTGCATGTGTAATAGTTTGAACATGTCGCGGCACATGTGCATATACAGGATGTACAATTAAACCACAATATAGTGAAATTAATGTTATTTCATACAAACTCAAAAATGCATTTCTTTCGCATCAATTTGAAATATGATCCAAAACCATTCGTTTTTAGATTTCGAAGTTTCATTAAATTATTAAGTAATTGCAGAAAATTCAATACTCTGAATTGTTATACAACTTTATAATTTTCATTTTGATATTTGATGAATTTTAATAAATTTTAACAATAACGTTTTTATATATGTCTTTTTAAATCATTAAATATGTAAACGTGTTAACAAAATTGTAAAATGATAAAAGAAATTTTATTTTTTTGCAATTTATTAATGATTGATTAATAAAAATTTATTATAGTGTTTATGACTCAATTCAAGTTTTGTGAAACAATAGAATTATATTAAAATCTTTCTCATATTCTCTATTTTTGAGTAAAAAATTTAAAATTATTTCAATCAATCGTTGAAGTAAAGTACCTACATTAAAAACACCGATCTAACTATGAAATATTATTCAATTAATTGTTGTCCGCGACTTTGGCAGTGTTGGCCTCGCCTATTTTATTTGCAAGTTTTTATTTAAGTAAAGGTCAAATATTGCAATCAAAATTTAAACTAGTTCTAATTAAGCTAGAGCTTTGAAATTTTGTATAAGTTCGGAGACAATGCAATATAGTATATCTAATATTGTTCTAAATCCAATATGGCAGAAACCTAAAGATGACGGATTATCTTTTTGTTCACCTCTTTTGAGTACACTTTTCAGTCTATGGGAGGGCGGTCCAAAATTCGTTTTCCAAAAATGGATCATGGCATTCTTGGATGACTAAAATTAAAAAAATAATTACATACAAAACTCATCAAATGAAACTGAAAAAGTACACTATCTATTAACACAGGGGTTAATAAAAGCTTTTTTTTTCAAAAAAAGATTTTTTTTACTAATTTTTATTTATCTTGAAAACATACTTTACTCATGACATTGTCCATTTTATATAAAAACGTCTGTAGCAATTTAAATATTAAAGTAAGATGTATGGTCTCTGGACTTTCACATACTTTACAAATACTAATTAAACTCTATAAAATTTCCATACATATAATATTTTTTTTATCTCTCATAGTTCATATCAGCGTACAGATTAAATAGTTCGCGCAGATAATTTATTCACTACTCATGATATGTAACTTTAACATTTCCGATATATCAAGGAACATGGTGGTGTACGTTTCATCAAAATCGGTTCAGTATTTTTTGAGATCACCTCGAATAAACCCATAAATAAACACACAAAATCTTGCAGTTTATAATAAGTATATATAATTTAAAAAAATCATTTTTAGAATGATTATTATTATTATTATTATTTTAATTTACTTTTGTATTTAAATCTGTCTCAAAATTATTCTATTTACCCCTCTCTTTGGAAACCCATGGTAGTGGATTCAACGGGCAACTATGTATCTTACGCATGTACGTGCCTGTATACATGCCAGACTGTAGGCTGTAACGTTCGAATACCCACGCAGAATCATACATCTGAATCAAAGGGCTACGTGCCCTGATCGCCCCAGGGTACTTCCCAGTCTCCCCAGTTATACATATCTGGATTTGGTAATGTTTATGTACAAATAGCTGGCTAAAAATACCACATTAGCCATTAAAAAAAATCATTTTTGATATTCCAACGTTTTTAATTCAAAACCAACATAATCTAATTTATTGTTAGACGATTATTCATTCTGATTTTTTACACTTAAGAACAATTGCAAAATTAACATCGACCTAATTAATTAGCCGATTTGCTCTTTTGATAACGGTGTTGATGTATACTTTACTTAAAGGCAAAAACTAGAATGCACGGAGAAAAATCAATCCCAAATTTTAGGAAAAATTACAATTCCTAAATAAAAATTTACTATCCGTATTGCAAATTGCAATAATTTGCGGCTACTACAAAAATTGTAATCTTTTATTTAAAAATTCAATAATTCTGTGAATTATTTCAATACAGATAGTAAATTTTTATTTAGGAATTATAATTTTTTATTGAAGAGTTTCATTTTTCTCCGTGTACAGTTTCAGTCTCTTTTTACGCAGATTTTTTTACGTGGTGCGATTTTCATACAAATCAGGTAGTCCCCGTTTCAGCGAGTGGAGTATTAAATGAAAGCTGACAATTCATATAATTTGAACATGTAAACGTTTTGTTATTATTAAAATCTTCGTTTATCAAGATTTAGCACCAATTCACAAACTGTGCAGAGTTGTATTTTCAGATAGTGACAATAATTCTGATGAAAAAATATAGAAAATATTGTTACTTTTCTATAAAATAAAAAAAATTTAAATTGAAAAACAAACTTATTTTATTATAAGTTTTACGTCAATTTCTTTTAGATTTTCGAACTAATTTTCTTTGTATTTTTTTTTTTTAAATTTCTTATTTTCATAACTTACAGAAACTTTTTTCGCGCAATTTTTCGTTCTATTTTAATTGATTGATCAGTTTAACGAGGTTTAAGAAAATATGAAACGTATCCCTAATTTTACAATATAAGACATTTTTTTAAGCGATTTGTTATCGATCGTATCTACCGCGTAAGAAAACATTTTACAACCATTTCGAAGCTTGTGTGATTTATATTTCCAGAGTACAATGTCACCAAACAGGAGACATTATAAATAATTAAGCCCAATCAAAATATAGTAAATATGTTGAAACCAATCATACATCTGCAAATATTATCAGTCCCTAAAATATTAATTATCTTATAGTAGAATATTGGATGTCGATTTTTAATAGAAATCGAGACTCGACTGTATTTGTTTGCCCAACGGAATTAGATAACCATCGTTAATTAATTAAATTAAGGACATGGATGGAGAAGGAGGTCATAACCCAAACCACCTAAATCCACATTTGTTTATGAAATTCTATGTTGCAAGTTATAATAGGTAATTGGTGAATCCTATTATTATTATTATAATAAAGAAGAAATCCTGAATTTACATATTCATGTTTTTTTCTATAAAAATTGATAGCAAAAAATTTTTGAGGGAAATAAAACTTTTCATCCAAAAGTTATTCAGGACAACATGATTTCTCAATATTTTGAAATTATTGCTTTTGAATGCATATTTCGAAAATTATAAAAAGTAATTCATTGAGAATGTAATTATGATTCAAGTAATTATCTAGTAAACATATTTTTAGATCTATCGAATCGACACTTTTATTTCATTATATACATTTCTGAATTTATGTTAATTTTCATCAATAAAATATGGAAAATTGAACAGATGAAAAGAATTCTTCGCGGCATTAAGACTTTATTAAATTTTCAATATTTTCAATGACAGAAGACGTCTTGTATTTATAGTATCTATACATTTAATAACAAGCTTATAAATTTATTTATTATGCTGTCTTTTGAATTACATTAAATATTTTACTTACATAAACTTTTGTAATGCAAATTAAAATTTAGTTATAATATATCAATTTCATTCAACATATATATAGGTATGTGTTTACAATATAATATACATAAATGTGTAAAAAACATTTAATCAATCAAAATCATCAATATTTTAAGGATTTTTCGTTATTTCTTAATTTTTATTTTAATAATTATTTCATTATTCCTATAAAAAATTTCTTTTAAAATACATGATATAAAAAATCTACATAGTTAAACTAAATTTCTTACATTAAAATAAATGCATATTGTTTAGAGTTGAGAAAAACATTCAACTAGATAATAAAACTAATTAAATAATAGAAAAAACTGAATATTTCTTACGTTTATAATAGATCCACGTGTCTTCTATCGATATTAATAAAATATGTAAACAAAGTATCACTAACATATAAATCAAACATGTAAAGTTTATTTCAATAATTCATTTGCACGTTTCTGTACTTAGCACACAACACAAATGTTATTTGTTTTCTATTAAAAAAGTAGACACTTAATAAAATAAAATCGAGTTCATACTGTCCGAACCCTAAATAAAATTGAAAATAAATTAAAAATATAAATGTTTTATCAATTGTACAAATACTGACATATTGAATAATATTTACTTTGATTCAAATAAAAATAAACATGAACTGTCTCCAACTGATACGGGACAAATCAAACAAATGAAAAAAAATAGAATAAACAAAAACATAAAAATTCCTCGTAAGTAACTTTAAATTTATAAGAAAATTAAAATTAAATATAAATGAAATAATACCAGAAAGTTTTGCTTCATGTTAATTAAATGAAAATATCAAAACTTTAAGACCCTAAAAAAAGTTTTTTTTTAAAAACATCACAAACAATTATACGTAAAAATCACATTTTTGTTCATTCGAATCACGAGAACATGTGATAAACGTAAATTCGCCGGAACAAAAGCTACCCTCTTCTCGAGAAGGTTGCGACGACTGACGGCGTGCCAGAGAACAAGTGAAACCATGCTGGTTAGTAAAGATATAAACCTCGAACGGGTCGTGCCATCTGTGGAAGAACGCGTGAACTTCTAGTACAAGATATTTACCACAGTATATTGAGGTCTAAATATTAGAATTTCAATGCTTTTTAATGAAGAACATTGTATAATTTAATAATATATCTTATAATAACGATTCTCAAAACTGTTTTTTTAAATTATACAAAAAACAACATATTTTAATCATTAAATATTCTTAATGTACAAAAAAAATCTTGGCAAGGATATTTTTTCACAATTAATCATTCATAGCAAAATACAATAAAAAAATGTAGGATATTTTATTAAAACAAACTAGTATACTGGCAAAAACAAATTAAAATTCTTACTAAAATAAGAAAAACAAAATAAACAACCACGTTTAATATTTAAAACACGAAAATAAATTTTAAAATAGCTTTCAACTAAAAAAAATCCTGGTTATTTAAAAATCCGGATATTGCTCTTCCACATTCATATTTTACTCGATAATATGAATATATATATATATATATATACAGAGACCGGAAGCAGTGTTGTGTACACACGTCCGGCGAATATTAATGCAAAAACTTTTAGATTTCATTCAAAATTCAACGCGCGTAATTTTGTTCTCGATTAGTCTGTATTTTCATGGCCATTTATTAATATTGTACATTGAGGTATTAATATATTTTCATTTTAACTTACAAAATAGAATATATACTTCGCTATGATATAAATAGTTTTTTATGCTATTTAAACATTTTCTAATATCACGATATACCTACATAATCTTCTTTAGGATTAATATACATAATATTTATAATATACATATATGTCCATATTTTTGTGAAAATGTTACTGATGTTAACTAAAAACTGTTCTTCATTGATTAATTATTGTTAAAGACATACCAATCTCACTTTACAGAACCAAATACACGACCAGACATACGTAAATACATAACGTAATAAATTAGAACAATAACCCAGTGTAAGATTTAACAATAATAATTAATTTATTATAAGTAGACGTATTTAAATACAAAAATACCTTAATTACATTGAAGTATTATACAATCATTAGTTGATCTTAACGTAATCCAAAACAACAGCAAAAACGAACCGTGCACAATTGTAACAAATTTAAAAACAAAAACAAAACAGTGATATAATTAATGTAATATCAAAAACACTATTTTTAAAAACTAATAAGACGATTTATAGCGTATCACTAATGATTTTAATGTTGATGTACACCGAATAATTATACACTGTTAAAAATTTTTGTAAATTTACTACATTTTTACTAAGCAGTTGCTTTGTAAAATTACAAACTCTCGTATTGTATTGGAATTTTCAAACGCATTCGTAGTAATATTGCAATTTGTAATAACAAGAGTACTAAGCAGGTTGCAATTTTACAAATTTTTTGTATTCGTCAGAAACTTGTTGTAATTTTACCATTCAAAGTTGTAGAATTAAATCTAAAGTTTTGTAAAATTTCCATACATATTCGGAATTTAATTTTACCACAATTATCTGTAAAATTACTAACCAAAATTTGCAATTACAATCTCAAGAAGTGATTGGAAATTTACAAATCATTATTTATTTTTTCAAATTCAGTTTGCATTTTTACAAAAATTTATTCAAGTCATGAGCGCTATGTATTTTTACATTTCTTGTTTGTAATTTTAAGTCTAAAACTTTGTAAAATTTCTACACATATTCGGAATTTAATTTTACCACATTTATCTGTAAAATTACTAACCAAAATTTGCAATTACAATCTCAAGAAGTGATTGGAAATTTACAAATCATTATTTATTTTTTCAAATTCTGTTTGCATTTTTACAAAAATTCATTCAAGTCATGAGCGCTATGTATTTTTACAATTCTTATTTGTAATTTCAAGTCTAAAACTTTGTAAAATTTCTACACATATTCGGATTTTGATTTTACCAAGATTAATAGTAAAATTACTAACCGAAACTTGCAGTTACAATTACAGGAAATTTACAAATCATTACTTTTTTTTTGAAAATTCTGTTTGTATTTTTACAAAATTTCTTTCAAGTCATGAGCGCTATGTATTTTTACAATTCTTGTTTGTAATTTCAAGTCTAAAATTTTGTAAAATTTCTATACCTATTTGTAGTCTAATCTTACTACAGTTATCAAAAAAATGACTAACTGAAATACGTAATCCAAATTGCAAAAAGTGATTGAAAAATTGTAAAACTTTAATTACTTTAGATTTGTTTATATTTTTACTAGTGTCTCTTACAATCATATAGTTTTATGTAATCTTCTAATTCTGCTGTGTAGTTTCAAGTATAAAACTTGGTATATTTATTTTGCATTTTTATAAAATTGTGACTTATGCAGATTTAAAATTTAATTTGAATGCAGTTCTAAGTAAAATTAGTAGCAAACATTTATACTTGAATTGCAAGTATGAAGTATAGATTATAAAAAAATATTTTTTTTTTATTAAAATGTTTTAATATACATGTTGTTTCTGAATATGAAATATGTTAGTTTTATAAAAAAAACCTCATAGAATCGATCAAGTGTATAAAAAAAATTGTGAAAGAACCGAATTATTCACTGTGGTAAAAAATAGTGATAAAATTTAATTGTAAGTGTAATAGGGTATGTTCAAATCTGCATATCAACATTTTTTATATTTGAAAGTAAGTAAATCTTTGCTAATTATTATTTATGAATTATATATAAACTGGTCAAAATGCCTAAAACAACCTTTATAAATGCTCCATATGCCGGTGTAAAACAACCTTTAATTTTATTCGAATTTGCAAGTCCCGACCAGCATAGAAAAAATCATTGTTGCGTTTCTTTTGACATGCCGACACAAGTATAGAACAGTGATTCTCAAAGTGTGGGTCGCGACTCCTAGGAAGGTCGCAGAAAAATTGATGACATAAACCGAGTTTAGTAAGCAAACAATTCTTATTTACTTGGTGTGAAAACAGTGTCCACTATTCGCTGAATTAACAATGACAGTTCTCTTGCCATTTGCAACCAACTTATTTATAGGCGAACGGATTATCGAGTCTAGCTCGCTTAGAAATGACAATAACCGACCAATCGACGTTCTAGTGGCTAAAAATGATTTTATTAAATTCTTTATATTTTTCTGAGAAAAAACATCTATATACATTAAAAAATCTGAAAAAATTATGTAAGCTTCATTGGATTAAAATGAACATTTTTTGTCTCATAAACTTTTTTTTAAAATCAATTGTTTTGAAGATAAAAAATATTTATACTTTAAAAATAGCGAAAAATTCGTATATTTGTGATTTTTTTTTCTCGGAAACTAATTGTTCAATCAAAATAAATCAAAAACAAAAAGAATCAGCCAACTTTGAACTATAACTATATTTTTTTTCATTTTGATCATTACTGTAATTAAATGTAAAAACTTCATTAGAGCCGAACTCACTCTTTGCGCCGTAAATCGATACCATGGCTGGCTACAACATTCATTTAATAATAATTGAAATATTTAAATACTGGGATGAATGCATCAATAAAAACACTTTAGAATATTTTTATTGCACATTTATTTGTCACGATTATTTTCTTTATTATAATATTATACTTATCAGAACATCTACAAAAAATATTTCTGTTCTTGTTGCGGAAAATTTCCTTGTACAGCTAAAACATGCTCTTGTTTGGATTTAGATTTAAAATGTTGTTCAGTTTGTAGATGTTTTGATAAGTGTAACAATAAAGAAAATAATTGTAACAAATAAATGTGCAATAAAAATATTCTAAAGTGTTTTTATTGAAACTTTCATCCCAGTATTTAAATATTTCAACTATTAAACGAAAATTGTAGCCAGCCATGGTATCGATTTACGGCGCAAGGAGTGAGTTCGGCTCTAATGAAGTTTTTACATTTAATTACAGTAATAATCAAAATGAAAAAAAATCTAATTATAGTTTAAAGTTGGCTGATTCTTTTTGTTTATGTTTTATTCTGATTGAACAATTAGTTACCGAGAAAAAAATTCACAAATATACGAATTTTTCGCTATTTTTAAAGTTAAAATATTTTTTATCTTCAAAACTATAGCTTTAAAAAAAAGTTTATGAGACAAAAAATGTTTATTTTAATCCAAGGAAGCTTACATAATTTTTTCAGATTTTTTAATGCAGATTTAGATTTATTAAACAAAAAAATGTGTGTACCTATTGAAGGACCGCATAAAAAAATATCATGTATATAGATGTTTTTTCTCAGAAAAATATAAAGAATTTAATAAAATCATTTTTAGCCACTAGAACGTCGATTGGTTGGTTAGTGTACTCGAAATAGCTGTAATCCGCTCGCCCTATTATACGAAATGGTATTTTCAGTACTGACCAACATCAAAACAAAGCCGCGCTCACTCATCACATTAAATTTAATTTAAAATATTTTTAGTAAACTCAATTAGTTAGTTAAGTTAATGTCGAAAAATATACAAATAATATTTTGTTCAAAGATGTACTCGAGATAAGTTATTAACTTGTTATTAATTATTATTGATATTAAATTTCGCTATTAATCACAATTATGAGTGATTCAATTCAAAAAGTTTGAGAAATACTGGTATAGAACATAGTTTCATGTGAACGCGCTGGCGGAAGGGGTAAATTTTGTTACATTTTATTTTCTCACGATGCTAAGCTACTGCGTATGAGCAATAATACGATTTTTGAACTGTCGTTATTAAAAATTTGTTGTGTAAAGATTGATGCTGCTACAAGTGATTTTTTATAATTCTGTTGTTTAATCCAATAATTGTTTTTAACGTTTATTGAATATATATCTGTTATAATTCAGGTAACTTTTTCACCTACTTACATCTTTAAGCTGTAGCCATTTGTCTAAACAAATGATTTTTATTTTTGGAGTTAAAATTTTAAGGCAAAAGAAATATTTTCTTGTTTCAAATAATTTTTTTCCAAAACTAAGATTTTAATATTTGAAATGTGTAATCAAATTTTGATAAGTGTTTTAAAATTTCACGACAAATAAGTATAACTTCTAACGCGTGTACATAAGTACACATACCCACTTTTTGTTTTGTTTTTTATAGACATGGATCATAAATATCGTCTTATATTATATTATATTATATATACATGGCTTCATTTTGAAAAAGATTCTGATAAGGTATATTGCAAATATATGCCAGGCCTGCTTGATGATCCAAATGTATGCGAAGAACTGCAAGAAATGGTGAAAAATTTAGAACCACCCAAATCTACATAGCCAACATTTCTAGTGGATATTCGCGGAAGTGCTCGTAAGTAATGATATGTTATTTTAAAATAAATTCTTTACCACAATATTAATTTTTTTACATTTTATTAATTTTTGATGAGCAAAAAAAATATTTTGACATATTATTAATCAATTTTTTAGATACTTATAAAGAAGCTGAAAATAAAATCGTTGAGTTAGAAACAAAACCATATGTATACTCGACAGCAAATGAAGAATCTGCAAAAAAAAAGCAGATACTGATAAGAAGGCTCTGAAGCGCAAATTTGTTGCAAAGAATAAAGAGCTCATTAACAAACAATTTAGTCAAGCAGCATTGAAATGGACAGACGATCTTGGTATAAAAATTCGTAAGTAGTTTTAATTTTTTTTGGTAAAATTTTTTGTTATAAATATGCAACAAATATATTTTTTTTAATGTTAGATTCATCTAATCCTAAAAGTCAACACACAAAAAGAAAAAAATTGAATTCTAAATCGATTTCAATCCCAAGTTGTCACCCATCTGATGACACTGACATTAAGTCAACTTCAACGGAATTTTCCAGTGATGAAGACAACACTAACGGATTAGATCCAAACAATATATTAAATCCAAAAAGGATTGTAAAAAAAAAAAGCTGAAGAAAAACTCGAGACCAGTGCAAATCAACCAATGACAATAGGTAAAAACATACATCGTTTTTTTTTTCTTTAATGTGTATTGGAAACGTGATTTTTTTTGTTACAGAAGATCTGCATCAATTCATATCGAGCTGTTTTGTAAGCATCGGCAAACGTTTGTCAAATTTAGGAAGTCAATTAACCAATTATTCAACCAGATTACAAAGCCTTGAAAATGTCATTGAAAAACTTCATAATTCAACAAGCATTTTGAGTGACGAAATCAGTAACTCTGAGAGTGAATTTGACATGATTCTTCCACTACAAAATGAAGAAAGTTTTATTAAATTTAATGATAAAATTAAAAATGATGTTGATTTTAAAAAAAAATTGGTAAGTAATCACAAATAAAATTATTATTTTTTTATATAAGCCCTATTTTATATAATTCGTTTATAAGACATGAATAATAATTTTCTTTTTTTAGATTTACAAATTGTTATGCTAAATAAACAAGACAGTAGATATAACCAAGAATATTGGAAAGATACTCCGTGCCTACATTACTCGTGATTTGGCAATTAATTATGTGGCAATCAAAACGTCAGAATAATCTTCAAAAAAAATTTAAAATTTGTGTTAGCATTAAATTATGTTATTATTTTCATAATATAAATTATTGATAACACTGTTATAATTAATGACATATGTTTAATTGTTAATTAAATAATTAATAAATTAATATTTAATAAATATTTTATATTTAACACTAAAATACGCTGTTGTAGCATTCATTGATTTAACAATTTTTTTCAGTAAAATTACAGTCTGATATTGAAATAAAGCTATGCAAGTTATATCCCGATGCATAGTAATATTGCAACGAGCGGTTTGTATTTTTTTCAAATTGACTTGATGTAAGTTGGGTAGTAAAAATTCAATACTGCAACAAATAGTTTGTAATTTTTCGAAACTAAATTGGTATTAGTTGGGTTGAAAAATTACGATATATGGTTGTAAAATTACTAAATGTATTTAATCTAATTTGTTTAGTAAAATTCCGACTATTGTATTGTAATATTACTAAACAATTTTTTAATAAAGGTTAGTAATATTGCAACAAATAGTTTGTAATTTTTCTAAACTAAATTGGTATAAATTGTCTAGTATAATTACAATAAATTTTTGTAAAATTACTAAAATTATTAGAAACATTTGGCTTAGTAAAATTACGAATAATGTACAGTAATATTACTAAACATAAGTCTAGTAAATGATTAGTAATTTTGCGACAGATGATTTGTAATAGTTTAAAATTGAGTTGTGATAAATTGTATAGTAAATTTACAAAACTGTGTTCCATAATTCCGAAAATTGTGGTGCGTAAAAACTTCCTACACATTTTTGTAAAATTATTAGAAACATTTGGCTTAGTAAAATTACGAATAATGTACAGTAATATTACTAAACATAAGTCTAGTAAATGATTAGTAATTTTGCGACAGATGATTTGTAATAGTTTAAAATTGAGTTGTGATAAATTGTATAGTAAATTTACAAAACTGTGTTCCATAATTCCGAAAATTGTGGTGCGTAAAAACTTCCTACACATTTTTGTAAAATTACTAAAAAAATTTTTGACAGTGTATGAATATATAAATGTATATATAAATATAGAGAGATAACACACAATCAAGAATTTACAATATAACACTTAGGAATTACGATAATTTAAAACTCAATCACTGGAAGGATAGGTTAAAAGGAACTCCCGTGCAGTTATTATTGACTTGATTTTAAGAACTCTGTAAACTGTATCTTGCTTCGGAAGCCAAAATTGTACTGTCGCCTCTGTTGCTTACGTTTTTCAAAATTGTTCAATTCCCCCCTCTACGGGGTTACGTGCGCATTTTATTTCTACGTAGAACTTCTAGTTAGATAATATTGTTATAATTCGACCGAAACGTCGTCAAGAAAACAGCACTGAAAGCGGAGTTACTCGCAAAGCATCGTCAACATTTACAAATAAATGGAAAAAAATATTTTTTGGAAATTTTTTTTTCACGAATTTCTTTGACGTATAAAAGACGAAAGCGGGTTTATTTTTTTATGAGACAAGACCTAGATGAGGTTATATCAATTTCCTCGAAACGAAATAAAGACTTGTCAGTTTTGTCTAGTCTCTTCTCGTGTGCAGTCTTTATAATATAAATAAATGCTTTTTGCTAATGATTACAAAATGATAAGTACTACGACAAAAAAGAATCGTCAAATTTGATACAATGTAAAGCAGTTGCTACGATAATACAATTATTAATAAATAAATTATACTAATAATTAGTTTAAATGTCCACCATTTTGACACCTATTGGACGATTGTCTTCAAATCACGCTATGAGACAATTAAATATATATAGATTAATATTCAGAAATGAAAGTAATCAAATATCAACAAATATTTATTATTCAGTACATTTAATTTAAAAATAGCCATTACTGGGGTCATATCCAAAACTGGTGCCAGTACCTTATAAAACAAGTAACTCTGATAAGAGTAAATTTGATTAAGCATTCCACGCAGTTACAAAGCAATCAATTTCCAGTGACCCGAACACAACCCGATTCGGCCCTGGTCAACAAAACATAAAATGAACAAATAACACACATTTTTTCATGTTCACAACAACTTTCTGCTCTATTTCCTCAAACGGACGATTTATTAGCCACATTCCTGGATGCAACAGGAATACTTACCAACACCACACAGACCAGTTTGGGGCACACACATACATACATACATGCATGTCAGCCAATACTCTCTCTTACAAAAGTATTCCAGTATTCAAGACGCAGCTCGCGCTACCCCCGTCGCCTTCTTTTCACACCCCAACCCTGAGTACAGTACCAATATACACACCCTGCACATTAGTATTCAAATCATAACTTCTTCTCCGTCACTGAAATTGGCTTAAAGATTAAAATTTTATTCCATTTTGGAAATACGTGAAGTCACTCGTCTGTGCAAAAATGTGAAAATTGAGTTTACTATAGAGATATCAATGATGCAATAAACATATATACAATATATTTTCGGTGTCGTGTAGAAGTGGGCATTTATTTAATGTAGGAAATTATTGGGTTACTTTAATAAATAAAGCAACAATGGTACGAGCGACATATCTAACATAGACTCTATCATTCATTAGAAAACAAAATAACACATAATAATCAAAATTTATAACTGCTGATTCAATCATGAGCATTTCATTTTAAGATTTTAATTTTTTTTATTAAAAAGTAGTATCTTAAATTATGTATACTAAGGTTTGATCCACACTATCAATCCACCCCCAGTCCGGTCTCGATCTAACAAAATATTAATAAACAATTAACAATGAAGTCATTCACACTACATGTATCGCTCCATCACGCTCCGATACAGTAGGTATAGTATCGAATATTTAACTGGAGCGTGATTGAACTTGGCATGACTTGTACTCATAGTGTGAATATTCTTCAGTTCGTCTTCGATTATTCTAGTACTGATCACCGAGTGATTAATATAGAAAAGCTATAATAGATAATTCTTCTTGAGAAAAATTGAATACCCTTTTTTCCAAATTAATATTTATTAATTACAAAAGTATTACTAAATACATGATCTATTCTTGCGTATTAAGACTGATAGATATTCGGTAAGTCGAGGAAAAATAAATCTATACAACCTGACCTATCGTAATAATTTTTTGACCTATAGTTAACTTTATACCTTCTTCAAATATATAGGTGTATGTGCACAAATGTATTTACAAGTAGGTATATAAACGGTTTTCTGCTTATTCTGATTGGATAGCTCATTTATCTGTGCAGTTTTTAAATTATATGTTACTGAGCATCATATTGAACAGTAATGCGTCGTAGGTAGTATTGTAACAACCAATATTTTACACTCAAATGTAATTGATAGATTAGGAGTTTATATAAAATGGACATAATCCAGTATATATACAATATATAACAAACATTAATGATGAACAAATTTTTCATTATAAAAATTTAAAACTATATAGGTATACCATATGTATAATGTATATTGTATATATTATTTATACAAACATATGAATTGCTAATGACGGACCATTTTGTATATTAGAATATAATGGCCGATATAAAAAAAACAGGTAGGTACTAAAAAAACTAATTACTTTATCAATTTTATTTCGCACGCCTCACAAACACATAAAATTTGGAACAATAAATTAGCAAAGTAATATAAATAACGAAACTCACATACACACACCTGAGAAATTACAATTTTAAATTTTGCATATATATTACATGGATAAACGCATAATTACGAGATTGGTTCTGTACAAATTTATAAATATTATACATTATGCGTATACCCACAAATATATTAAAATTATTGGTACTTAAAATCCACGTAGTCATATATAATGAAACGTTTTAACAAAAGCTTTTAATAAATGAACACATATTCAACTTTTCGTGCTAAATATGTCTGATCATAATCTATGAATGTAATACTCAGTACCCTTGATGAATATTACAATAAATCATTGAAAAAAAAACAACATATTATGACATGCACATTTGCACATACATGGGTATGTACATGTACAATAATGTACATATGTAAAAGATTTAACTGATATGTTTGTAGAGAGTTAGAATATATACGAGGAAATTATATTGATGTTTTTTTATATAAATATTTTATAAATTAGAAATGGGGTTTTTAAATGTTTCATCCATAATTTTAATTTTTCATTTAGTGTATTTTTGTTATTGTTCAGATAATGTAAGTAAAATAATAATTTTATGTTCATACGAAATGTATTTGTTAATCTGAATAAACTTAATATAATTTTAATAAATATAATAAGCTTGACACCTTTATTACATAGCTAATTTTAAGTTTTTTTTATATTGTAGTATTGCTAATATGATAAACAAATTGTTAAAGTATTTATTTGACCATATGTATGTTTGATCGATCACAACATGGAAGTATTAAAGCTTAATTTAAGTTTATGCAGATACCAAATATACACATTTTCAATTTATGAAAAATACTGCATTTATCTTTTTTCTGCTCTACACTTTCACATTTTTATATTTTTCTTTCTACCTTCAATTTTTCAATTACACAAATTAGTTTTTATAACCGCAGTTTTCATTTTTGGAACTGCAGAAACAAGCTACAACTACACACTAAAATAACCCCTAGTGTACGGATACGTAGTATAAATATTTTTTAATAGTTATTTATTTATAAATAATTGATCAAAAAGACTATTTCGCAGACTAGAAATATGCCTTCAACCCTAGGTGAAGGTGTTTAAAAAAAGAATGAACACAACCAAAAACAATATTTAAAAAATTGCTGCTTCGTATATTTTGGTTTATTATATTTATATAGGTACTTATATATATATATATTTTTTATTAAAATATGGTGAATGATCCCTTAGAAAATACTAAGAAGGTACTTCAATCAACAACTTAATCAATCTCAGATTATTTCTATAAAAAATTGTTAAATTAAATGTCAGTTAATATTAATAGAAATAAATAGAAAAATCAAGTATATATCTACAAACAGGATTTTTTTTTATTTTAGGGTGTAAAGATATACTATGAAGAAATATTTGACTGTGGTGATCCAAATTCAAAGAAAATGGACGCGAGTGATGTATCTATTCACAGAATATCACGAACTGCTTTCGCCATATCTGGAAAAGTTAATACCCAGTTTAAGTTCGACGAAAATGTAATGGTAATAATGAAAGTAGTAACTGCTTGATATTCTGTCGCCTTCAATTAATTGCTAACAATAAATAGCAATATAAATTTAAATAATAAAAAAAAGTTATAAACTTATCATTGACAATAAAATTAAGTATTAATAAATGATACTTGTTTCAGGTTAAATTAACAATTCTTAGAAAAAGTAAAATCACAGGTCAATATGTTGAATTCGTCATCCAAGGAATTACCAATCTTAAAAGAAAATTTTGTGATTTAATATCAGAAAATAACGATATTTATGATAAAATTCAGGAGTCGTCTACGTTTCCGGAATCAGCATGCCCTATAGAAGTGGTATTGTATATTTTTCTAAATAATTTGTATTTTTAATGTAACAAATTGTGTTATCTGAAAAAGATAAGTTCTGCAGTTGATTTTATGTATTCTTTATACAAATGAAGAATTATATGTGTGAAGGTTTTTTTACCCCTTCACCGAAATAAATTCAATAATAGAATATTTCCCTAATGTTTTGTAGGAAGATATTTTCAAATAAGTTACCATTTCCAAATAAAATTATCGTTTGTAGCATCGGAAATAAATCAATAATGACAAACTTAGGTACTTAACTTAAATAATTGTATACAACTATTAAGATCAGTATTAGTAAGAAGACCAAAGTTCTTGTGAAAATTTTTGAATGAACTGCAAAAAAAAATCTGATAGTCGCAGCAAATCGACAAAAAAGGTTAAATAGTTAGAATTGGTTTAGGGAAGATTTAATTAATTAAATGGATATTTCCATCAAAAACTCGAATCCAAGAAATCAAAACTGTTTCACTTGACATGAAATGATCCAAAATCAGGGTGGTTTTTCTTAGTTTGACTCGCGGTTTCCAAAAAAGAACGCCATAAATTATTATTTTGTATATTTTCGGCTAGAATGCATAATACTGCATTTCGTCTATTATTCATAACATATACGAGTACATATAGAAATTGATCTATAAGATTAAAACCAAACTAAATCTTTCTACATGTCTATTTATCATAGGATAAGAGGATAACACAGCTGTCAATCACACGTAATTGATTTTTGCTGAAATCAACTTCTTTATGATACTAGCATCAGTGCGTAATTAAATTTTCAGGGTGAATATGAAATAACCAATGCAACAATGGATATTGATATTCCCGATTTTTTACCAACGGGCTGCTTTAAATGTATTGTGGTGTATGAAATAGAAGATACGCCAGTTGGATGTTTTCAAGTTAACTCTAAAATAGCGATGCCTTCAGAAGGACCAAACCCAAGATGCGAATAAACTAATGATATAATTTATTATTGTTTAGATATAATTGTCAGAAATTAGAATTATTTAAATATAATTGTAAGGTTTTTGTTCAAAATTAATAAATCATTTTACAGCAATCAGTTTAAATAGTGTATTAATTGCCAAGTCCAGTGTTTTCGAAAATAAGTTCTTCGGCTTGAAAATTTTTGATCTAGGACTGTTTTCGATTTCCACCATATTAAAACTGACACAAGGTAAATACTGAGTTATTGCTAAAAATGGAAAAACTTTATTATTCATTAATTAATATTATATTACTATTATTATTTATTAGGTTTATATGCTATTTATTTAATTTAATAATGTTAGTTTTACTATTTTTAACATTTCAAAGTATAATATAATAGAAAATTATGGCCAATAACTTAAAAAAAATAAAAAATAAAAGTAATTATGTTATTTTTTGACAATTTCACGTAAAAATATGTTCACATTTATAAACTTAGGTATATGTATATAGATATTAAAAAATGCATTCAAATGTTTGATAAATTCCTGTGTAAAGTTTGTGTCTCTAAAAATTATTTTAAATTTATTAAATAGAAATATAAAAATATATAAATTTTTAGATATTAGCTAATAAGCATTTTGAACGGGTTATTCTGTGATATTCAGTTACAAATTCAGATAAAGTTTAGAATTAACATTAATCATGGTTTGAAAACAACTGATTAACTAATTGTGGTTAATTTTACTTTATGCAATCCGAGGTGAATCTAGAATTTATTAATACAAAGTTAGTGACTGACCGTATACAAGATATTTTAAAAAAATATGAAAATCATTAGAAGTATTTATTATATATAGGTGGATGAATTCGAATGATCATTCAAATAACTCGGTATTCGAAATATTCGATTGTGAAAACTAACAATAAGTATTCGAATAATTCGAATGATTTCGAAGAATCATCAAGTAAATTAATTAATTCAGATGTTTTTAAGCTCACTTAAAAAACTACTTTATTAATTCACGAATGATAAATTGGATTTTATGCACTCGTAAGGTGGTGTCAATGACTAAGATTAATAACACCGAATATTCATTCGACTTTTATATATATTCATTTGATCATTGTTTCAACAATCGCCCACCTCTAGTATGTACTTACCTATGATCTGTTGGATTTAGTTCCAGTGGCGTCACTAGGGGGGTGCGGGGGGTGCGGACCGCACCGGGTGACACCATCACAAGGGGTGACACCCAAATGCAAAACATCACTATGTACGATTCTGTCACTCCATGAAAATATTCTTATGCATTGTTTCACCTCAGCCGGCCCAGCGCACTATGGAAAATTTATTAACAACAACATATCATAAATGTTTTTTACTAAAGTCCCTACATACATTATATTTTAATTTTATTTATTAGTTTAATGGTCAATCTTTATTCTTTACTATAATTCTATAATGCAGGAATTTCACATAATTTTATGTAAAAAGACTATTTTTGAAGCCTTACTGTTCATTATTTTTGTGGATTTTCAATTCAAACCTGTTCGCTTCATCACTTTAAAAGTTAAATTTCTATAAAACTTTGTAGGAATATGTATAATGTATTATACATTTCTGAAAAGCTCATCTTATGGAGATTTTAGGACAATTTTACGTTTTTAATTATACGGTTCAGTTAACGATTAATTAATTGAACAATAAAATAAGGGAGAAAAGAAAATTCTTCAAGTTCACCGAGACATTTGGTAGTCACCCACGCTTCCCCACGCTTTATATTTAATATAGATTTGTAGCTTAGGTGTTCATTCTAAACATTTATAAGAATTAGGTGCAGAAACGTGCGGTTTCCGAAGTTATCGGGAAAAAAGTCAGGAAACGGAAAACTGCAATTTATCGTGGTTTCAAATTTTGTCTATTTATAGCAATAGTTTGGTGTACCTATGTTTTTTAATTTATAATCAATTATTTTATTGATACCACGGCTTTATAGTAATTTTGCACTCCTTTTGCGGTGAAAATGTTATCGGCAATTAATGCACACTGCACTTTCAGTAGTCATTCTCACTACGATTTATAAAAAAAGAGTTATTTCAAAATTTTTTATTGTATTTTAGGAGACCTATCAATAAATGACACCCCACACAATGGGGTAAGTGGGAAAAAGTGTGAGTTCACTTTTCAGTCTATAAAAGGGGGGTCCAAAATATTTTTAACAATGTTCGTTATAATTTTCAGTGAATGTACTAATTAAAAGCTACATCCTGGAATTTTTTCAGTTTTTTTTATTGATGGCTTAGAAAATAGAGGGGGGTGACACCATGAGTTACCGCACTGGGTGACACCAACCCTAGTGACGCCACTGTTTAGTTCTACGTTTTTTTTTCTGTTTTAAAAATAACACAAGGAATTAAGTTGATGTGAACTGATTTTATCCATTTTACGAATTCTTATCTTTTGAAAAGATCTTAAAATATGTACCAACTACAAACTACCTGTTCTAATCCACTCTAACCGCATTTAAACATCCCCAATAAGAGCTAATAGATTCTACAACTACGTGATACAAGAATAACTCTCAAAACTTTTGCAAAACATCTGTCATCCGAAACGCAGTTGGAAGCACAATTGTGTTATTGGAACTATTTATTCCATTCAACTTGAATTCTTTTGTTACCTACAATGGCCACGCGAAATCCAACACCAGGCCTACTGGATTGCCTTTTACAAAGGTCACTACGCCGACACATTTGCAAATTAACAAGATTTATTTATTGTGTATTTTATTTGAGGTTAGGGTGTTTAGTGCGTAGGGTATTTTTATGTAAACTGACATTTACGCAATATTTAACACTGTATTTTCAATGTTCACAATAAGTGACGTACATAAATTTGTCACCATCTGTTATTTTGGTGTGTGGCCATTAATAAAAGTTAATTGTTGGTATAAATTGTATACTATAAAAATATTATTTCATCTTTTTATTCGTGTCAGTTTTTCTTCCTAAGCTCGCAAAGTCCTAGCTTGGAACCAAATTTTACCAGGAGCTAGTTTAGGTAATAAGTAAATCTAAACAGTTTTTTTTTCTGTAAAATTTTAAATAATTTGTATAAATAAATACGTATATAAATGTATTTACATGGCTGCTAAAATAAGCTAAAGAAGGACAACTAAAATAAGTATCAGTTTATATGATTGACACGTATTATATTATATTAAATAGGAAACTGCTTCAAAATTCTGTTGGATTTTTTCTCCATTTATTAAATTGGCTTTTAATAATGTTAAGATAAATTTCTTCAGGAAATAGATTTAAAATTATACTGTTTAATGGAGATTTTCTCATTTTTGCCAAACCCTTTTGGAATTGAAAAAAATAAGTATTACTAATATTTTTTTATTATTATATTAATAATAAGTTCTGTTTGGTGAGTCAAAAGACAAAACTTATCAGTTTAAAACTAATGTCCGGTATCATAAAGGACCTAACAAATTTGTTAGCTAACAAGCACTTTCAACTGAGATATCAAACTTATATGACAGTTCTTTTGGAGTTTGTTGATGACTTTGACAAGTTTCGCGCACTCGTTGTAGGTAAATACAAACGGTATTAAAACAGTGGTGATGTTATGAAAATTATTTTGTACGGTCAAAGATGCTAACTGTGTTACAATTAGTTGAAGTGTCACTGCTCTAAATTCCATAACTAATCCATAGATACTAGTACAGAATAAATACCCCATTTGAATGTAATTGCTAGCTAACAAATTTTGTTAGGTCCTTTATAATACCGAACATAATTGTAAAAACGCCCTATAAATATTTTGTTGCTTAAATTGTCTTAGGCCCAAAAAGTTTGGAAGTTCATAAGACAGCACATAATGATTATTTCTTACCTTACAAAAAAATTTGAACACCACATACCATTTAATAATTATTGTTTAACACATAATTTCTGAAAAAATATAAATATGATTATTTAAATAAATAAAACAAATTAATTATATAATTTTTATTTTATTTTTGAAATATACTACTCATGAACAGTGCGTTTACTTTTTCCATATTTTCATAAGACAGATTATTTTTGCTCTAGAAGATTTGATATGTTACTAATTTTTCTCCAATTGAATTATTGCAAAATAAGATCTAATACAATTTCACAAACAACTATGTATATTCATTCTAAATTGTATTCTCTTTGTGTTTTTATAATTTATTGTTTAGTTTTAGATGAGTCTAATATTCTAATTTACCTATCTTGATTTAGATAAAATTTTTACATATATGTACAATGAAAATCATTTTACACAAATAAGTTATATACATGTTATATATAATTTACAATAAAATTACATTTTACAATTAAATAAAGTATAAAAAACATAAATATATTCAAATGTACAATTTTATTTAAATATAAATAAGGCGTACATATATGCAAAAACACTAAATATTTTATGTACTTTTTTACATTTGTGTACCTTTTTTTCGCTTCTGCTGAACACCACAGATAATGGAAAGTTATATAAAGATTATACAATAGAAAAAGCTTCGTAAAACTGTGATATCTTTTCCATATATAACACAAGTCCACTACTTTAACTTTAGGCCACTTTGCGAAACATTTTGCCATTTATTTAAATTCTAAACAGTGTTCTTATAACTCATCCAAGTGACATATATTATATTGACGGTCTATTTATATATAAGAAAAGTTAATAAGTAATCAAAAAAAATCATAATGTGACATTTAAAGAAAATAATTTCAATATTATAATGAACACTGTTCTAATGTAATTTAAATATGGGTAGAAAAATATGCAGTTATATATAAAAGGGTGAAGTATTAAGTGAAAATGACACACAATTTTATTGAATACCTTATAACTCTAGCATATGTTCAAAATAAAATACTAAACTTTAGCAAAGTCCATTTATGTTAAATATCTTTTACTATTTCTTCTAACAATGGAATGGGAGACAGACATTTTTTATAAAATGGCACAAAATGTAATATATTTATTGGTTTTTATAGAATAATTATCTGCATTCTTATTCAAACAAGTAAAATCAAATTGATGTTCAAATAATAAGTAAATGCGAAAATCAAGTACAGCATTACTTAAAAGTAGTTCAAATTAAAATGCATCATATTTCTTCCATTCCACAGTCAGTACATCAGAATATCTCTATACTTGACTAGGGTATTCATTTCATATTTATTTTTTTATGACACATATTGATTCGTATTGTTTTATCACATATTTTAAATTCTAAATATTAAAAAAAGAAACATACTTAAAATCTAATTATTCTCTCACATATGTAAATAATTTTAAGTGTACATTATACATATTTTAATTGATCAATTTCATTTAGTGCACCTTACATTTTATGTAACACTGCAAATTATTCAATCTTTAAAACAACGAAATCCAATCCTTTAATATTCATAAAAAATAAGGAATGATAAAATTTACATTTTTTTTGAAAAAATAAAAAATACAAGAGGTCACAGTTGAGGATGGATATACATACAAATCATTTAATTATTATAAAACATTTGTATTAATTGGATTCAGTTAATATGTCATATAATTCCATTTATAAATTATAATGACTATTGACAGTGCTTTATTATAATGATAAAAATTTCACGCTTTTTTATTATTATTTTTTATGCATTACTGTGTCATAAAAACAAAGATCGGTACTTTAATGCATATTGATACGATTTATGTGTGAAATTGAAACATTTTAAAGGTGCACTTAGATTTTTTTTTTCAAAACTCAAATATACATATCACTTCTCATTTTATACTATTATTATGTATTTTTAGACAGTTTCTGATATTTTTTATATTATTTGAATTATGAAAAAGAATTGCATTCATTTAGAATTGTAAGGATATATAACAATATATATAATATTATTCATTAAAGATCACATGGAGTCACCCACTACTAGTTAGCATCATTAGGTCCACATATAAATATTTTCTATGTCAGCTTCTGCATCTACTCACATTAGCACGGTAGCGTAACTGGGTTTATTACATATTTATTCATACTTGTTTTTTATATAAAATATGAAAGAAAATGATAACATAACATATATTTACACATACTTATGAAATGATTTATATATACGTGTTGGATAATTCAAAAGATTAAAGTTTCTACTATTCTATGGAACATAGATTTGGTGGTTTATATAATAAATATCTAAATAAATAGAAAATACAATAAATCACATATATATGTATATATATAAAATAAATTTAATGAACAAGTTTAATTTCAAAATTTCCTTTAATTATTTATTAATGTTATTTTATATTCTTTCTCTCTTATATTTAATGATTATCATTTTCCATATTTATCAACTTAGAAATATCTTCAAGTACAGAAATTTAAATACATTTTTGTTACGCCACTGTATCAGCACTAAAGGTGTATAAAGAAATTACATATTATTTATATATACAATACTTGAATTGAGCTACATTGCCCAAAAGATCATACTTTCTCTATATATACACATAAATACAGTTCATTTTTATTGTTCCCATATTACATAATACCCTAGAATTCCTACGCAGGAGCATACCCTAAGTTCTTCCTCTGAAGAAACAGATTTATCTCTCTGAAAGTTGGTCGTTCTGCTTCGTTTCTTCTCCAACACTCTGCCATCAGGTCATACATATCTTTTGTGAATCCTGAAATTGTCGGTTTTGGCAGCATCTTGTATTGCCCATTATCATTGTGCATGTTTGCTAGATTTTCGACAACCAACGGATCGGAAATACCATCGAAAGGTTGACGACGGGCCACGGTGAGTATTTCCCATAGTGTGACTGCAAATGACCACACGTCGCTCTTGGTTGAGTATCTTCCTAGGAACACTGACTCCCATGCCATCCATCTGATAGGTAAAGGCATATTTCCATCTACTTTGTAATAGTCTGCTGCATATATCTCATTGTCTGTACCGAAGTCAGATATTTTTATCTGGTAAGCTTTACCCACCAAACAATTTCTGAAAAATAAATAATGAAATTTTAGATTTCTTTCTTATTACAATTAAAAATGACACAAATGATCAAGTTCTCAAGTCAGAAAATAACTTTTAATAATTATTTTCAAGTATAGAATTGTACAATCTTGAATGTACCTATATTAACACTGTCTAACTTCATTTGTTTTGTAAATATATAATTACTTCATTACGACTGTTTTTATGAAATTCAAGATATATTCGGTGTTATATTATTTAATAATTGAAAAATAATAATAATAAATGATTCATAATTTATATGTAGTTGTTTTGAATTTAGTTTTAAGCTATTAATGTTGAAATTTTTTAAACGGATTATTTTTCCTAACCAAAAATGAGCGAAAACATAAGTAACCTTGTTTCAAAATTAAAAAAAAAGTTTCGGTTTCGGTTTAGGCCGAAACTGAGATTAAAACCGAAATTCGGTTTCGGTTTTGATTTCGGCTCAAAAATCGGTTTCGGTCGGTCACTACTAATATCTAATAAGTTCCACCTGAAATGTATTTATTATTTTTTAATCTAAAATAAGTAGTACATATCTAATTCACATTATTATTTCTTAATAAAATTAGCATCCAATAAATGTTTGGTAGTGATCTATTTTAGGGTCTTATCATTGGTTTCAAATAAATTGAATTATTTCCTCTTTTTTTCAATATTTGTCATTAAAAGATTTCTTAGTGAGTTGATGAAGACATTCCAAAACATGTAAAAATATGAAATAAAATTTATTTCTTGAAAAAAAAAACCTAACGATTTCTTGCATAATAAGATAAGTAAATTATTTTCACTAAAATGGATCCTTAAAAGATTATAAAACTTTGTATTCAATGATACGAAAATCCATGGTTTTGGTTCTGTCACATATGGAAATACATTGAAAAGAACATTTGCATACCTAGTCGCCAAATCCCTATGCACAAAATTCAGCGTCTCCAAATATTGCATACCAGACGCGATCTGCGCCGCCATGTACAGTAGACAGTTGAAACTCAACGTCTTAAGCGTGGTGGCGCGCGACGCGAATGTGCCTCCAGCACCGTCAACATGATGCGTCTTGAGGAACTGGCACAGGTCGCCGTGTTCCAGATACTCCATTACCACGTACAGTGGCTCCTCGTTGGTGCACATGCCTAAGACGCGCGCGATATTGTTGTCCTCGAGGGCTGCCAGAATGCGCACATCACGGTGGAAGTCTTCTCTGTAAATTTACGGGTTTTTGGTGTGAATATAATTTTTAATATAAAATTTAAATTTTAGGTTACTAGTTAGCTAATTGTGTTTTTTGGGCTCTTTTTTATGGATTAACATACAAAAGAAAAGGTAGATAAATACTATAAAATTTATCATTCATATTTTCTGATAATTGGAAAATTTGTTTAGATGGCCTAAAAATAAATAAATAATGAATAGACTAAAGTCACAAATTCGAAATTTAAAATATTTAAAACATTTATTTTTAAATACAATTTTGGATATCATTTTTAGCATATTAAATTCATTGTAACTACTGTAAAGAGCAACAAAATTAATACTGAATAAAATAAAATAAAATGTAAAAAAGTTAATATCTTTGTAACTCATTTACGGCATTAAATATGAAGCCAGGAATCGCGGAGAACATTTGTGATAATAATATATAGTCAAAAGTACAACAGTTTCAATTTTTTAAATTATATTTTATTTTGATCTCAAAACGTAGACTAAATAATAAAAATACAAGCATTAATATATAAAAATATTAGAATCCTCATTGAATGAGCAAATCTTTCTAGTCAAAGATTAATAAAAGTAACTTACTTTTCTTTTTCACATGCATTCTGCAGTAAAAATTTCACAGCAACCAGTCTTTTTCCTAACGATGCCATGGTACCATATTCGGGAATACCATCAGCTTCAGCTACATAAACCTATACAAAATTAAAAAAGCAATTAAAAAAATAACTCAACACAGTTTCATAAATCTTCCTATGAAAATTTTAAAGGAAATTGTAAAATTTTTGAATAGATTAATAAGAAAAGATTGTAATATAATATCTCATTAATCATGGTGCTTTTGAGTTTAATATATTTTAATTGAAATTGATTTTATCAAAACATTTTACATAAAATATCAATATATCACCAGATTCAATCTGACTTTTAATAATAAATCCTTATCGTTCTTGATGAAATGAGAACTCTCATATCAGAGCTTTTGTGTGACAACTGCGAATATTGCTAATCACTGAAAGGGTACATATATTTCCATAATAAGCTACTAACCGTTCCAAACGCCCCCTCGGCCAATTTAGACACCATCCTTAATCGATGTAGAGGAAATTCTGGTACTATCGTTTGTTCCAAACGTCGTTTCAAAGCATTCAATACTTCTTGTTGACTTGGAGACTGGAAAAAAAGATAATTGTTCAAGACTTCAAACACATACTTGAATTTTAATACTACCTACTTTAAAATTTAAAATAAAAATACGCCTATATTTCTGAATTTTTTATTATCCATGAATAATTTAACTATACGCTGCCGTTATAACATTAGTATTGGGATTTTCGACAATCAAAAAGAATAATTATACTTATATTATTGTTTATATCCGGCCCACGGTTAATTTTCACGTAATCTAAATTCTAGTGCACTTCCTTTATCTGTACCATCTCAAAATCCCAACTAATAATAATCTGCCATTTTTAAAACGCCGGAATTATTTAAAGTCAACTTATTGTAATAATTTGTCAATAACTATATAAGGTACTGGCACCAGTTATGGCTGCTATAAGAGCAAGGTTAACTGTTTATGTGATTGGAGGATTTCTTTTTTGTAATTCTCATGAACTCATGTTACTAATAAAACAAGTAACTCTTTATTTAATCAATTTAATTACCAAAGTCACCAAATATAGTTTGTTTTTTAAATTATAGGCTTTTATTTTGTTTATGTTTTTTTCTCCAGTAATGGGTAAAGTAAAACCAGTAATGAGCACGCAGTGCTGGAAACTTGCTAATGATTACAAAATGATAAGTATTACGACACAAAAGATATAAAAGAAAGAATCGTCAAATTTGAAACAATGTAAAACTGTCGCTATGATAATATAATAATTAATAAATAAATTATACTAATAATTAGTTTAAATGTCCACCATTTTGACACCTATTGGTCGTTTGTCATCAAATCACGCTATAAAACAGTTAAATGTTTATAGATTAATATTCAGAAATGGTAGTAATCAAATATCAACAAATATTTCTAATTCAGTACATTTAATTAAAATATAGCCATTAATGGGGTCATATCCAAGACTGGTGCCAGTACCTTATGTATTTCTATAATTTTTTTCAGTAACAAATATTATATAGGTTTCTTCTCAAAATAGTAGGTGATACATGTTTATTTTTTATACATTGGTATTTAATCGATAAGATAAATCAAATTCAATAAAATATGTTGATATAAAACATTAGTAGAAACTAACTGCTCAAGTGACAAATAAACAATATTAAAATTAATGCCCTACCCTTTGAGACTTGCCCTCCATTAAATTAACCCCATTTAAAACGCGATACATTAATCTACACAATCCATAAAACGGGTGTCATAAAACATAATGGCTCATAAAATTATTAATTTCAGTGAAAAATACAACACTTAGCAAAACAAAAATGATAAATATTGCAAAACATTAACAGAAAATATTTCTTTAATTTAATCTCTGTGTATCTAAAGCAATAAAATGACAAAGAACATCATTAATTAGAAAAAAATATACAAAAGCAGGAAAATATTATACAAGTCAGTGGAGTGTTTGTGATTTTAAATTTTAATTACTGCAGCTTTTAGCCGAGCTCCCTTAGTTTGCATCGTAGTTCGGCGCTAAAATCTCATAAATAATAACAACAGACGCGACAGTGATTTGAAAAGAGCAGTCTAGATCGCAGGAGAGAATTGAAACAGACATGGGGCTGGAAACGATATGAAAACTTCATGCAATTAAAGTGTCAGAAGAATAATTATTGTTATAATATTTTTGTACAAAATATTAATTAAAATAGCTGCTATACAGATATTAATACATCGTTATTTATATGTACATTATATAGTCTATTTAAAAAAAACATGTAGGTACTGAAGGTATTTATATTTTCTAAGTCCACTTATATAATTATATTTTATTATGAAACTCATAAACTGTTGAGAAATCGTCATTTAAAAATAAGATACATTGTTTATTTGATCTTGTCGAAAATATGCATATTTATTAAAATATAGTTTTTAACCAAACATAAACAAACTTTAATTTAAAAATAATTTTCAAAATATGGAATTATCTTTTAGTAGCCCAATAATCGCTTTACAAAAATTGGAGATCAATAAAACCTCTACAAAATATAGATTCTGAATCAATGATTAGCAAAGTTCATTGAAAATGTGAATAGTAACCTCACGTTATGAATGATAAAAACTGTTAGAACTTTTCCAATAAACAAAATATATGTACATCTGCAAATCTATTCAATATTCCTGTTAATTAAAATATCGAAAACAAAACCAAGTCTGGTCATTCAGTATTGATGGACTCCGGCTACGAGTTAGTCCACGACTTTCAACATAAAACACCCCCACCCTTACCCTCCTTCTCCGCCGCACATGCATGCAGTGTCTGTATGTGTGTCTGCTTTTAAGAAGCGTTGCATTCCGTAAAATCACACCACAACTGTAATTAATACGAGGGACAGCGTAAAGTAATGATGATAAATTCAACCCCTGCTTTCTGACAGACCAACATGATGGCTGCAGACTGGTTGTGTCTTTTTCACTTATTATACCGCTATCTTTATCTGTATGCACGAATAGTTGTGCGATGATGATAATCGTGTGCTGGGTTTTGAAACGAAAAAATAATAAAGAAAAATATTAGATTGTTATAACTAGTTTAATTTCGTTTCAAAGTTACGTTTTTTTTTGTTCAATTTAATGAATTTTTAATGCATTTAAAAATATCTAATTTAATTTGTTTCAAAACAAATTTTAAATACGAACAGAAAATGTGTAACTGTGTCGGGATGCACAGTTGAGGGATTGACGTGAATACGTTCCAAATCCAAGGTGACGTCGTGGCAGTGGGCTTAAATAAAACTCATGATGTGCTTGCACTGTTGTTGACCGATCCGCTGACTTTCGAATTTTGGCGTGCCCTGTATCTCCTGATCCTTTCAGCTATTGGTAATGGTATTTTTTTGATAACTACTGCGACGCTATTTCCAATTCTACGCGTCTTTTATATTTCATACTGACTTTTGCGCGTGTTTTAGCCGACATTATGAATTTTTTTTATTATATGAAGTTTTTCACTCACTAAAACTGGTTAAATGTTTTTATTTGTACTTGTATCACGTAGATCTAATCGAGATCTATAATTTGAGACCAATACCCGCGTGGTAGCTGCTCTGAGTGTCGAGATACACTGATTGTAAATTTACGCTAGCGCGCAAACTGATCTCAGCGCGTTACATCAAGTTTCTGAAATACCCACCCAGTATCTAGCGTAAAACACTAGACGTTATTCACGTTAAAAGCGAAATTATAAGAAAACTAAAAATTTATTTTTTGCATAAATAATATAATACCTACAGACTTTAATTAGAGTATAACTCTATTCACATAGTACTTCAAAGTTTTCTTTATTATTTATATTACTTATGATCCTCATTTAATAATAAATCTTGCTAGAGACATATACATATAATGAGTATTCTTATGAAAACAGAAAGGAAATTTAATTTAATTCCCCATTGCAATATGATACTGATATGATGCAACAAGGAATTGCTACATTTTATTTAATGACTATCATTCTTTATAAATACATCTACTAGACACACTCCTCAAGATTAAAACATTTTTCATCATAACAAACAACGGAGCATAAATAATGTTAAATATTTGTATTTTTTTAATCAGAGCGAGACGTCTGTCCCCTACAGATATCTTGAATAGTTTGTAATTTGATAAATAGAAAACAAAAAATACAAAATGGGTATTTATTAAATTGTAAAAATGACTTACTGTTATAACTTGGCTTTCATTTTTGAATTGTTCTTTTTGATATCGCAATTTCCATTTAATACAGTTTTCAGACTTTTGATGGAAACTGGTTGAAGAGGAATTTTAAACTAAAAACGCAGAGCATAGATGTGTTTGTATTTTTTTTCTTGCCAACGAAATATCGTTAAAGCGATTGCACCTTTTATTCGCTATATAATCAGGCACATTTTCTGAATTTTATAGATTTTTTCAAGTGAAAGGGTAAAAGAAAGAAACTATTTTTAAATTATCTATAATATCGAGCAAGACTCTTGGTTCAAAGGATTATACGTGAACTATAGTTCTAATTTTCTGACACACATATTTTTAGTTTGTTTACATTTTATTTATGTTATTGTATATACATAAGTATGCATACATATTTAGTTAGTTGGATTAACCATTCTGGCATTTGTACGAAACACTGAATCGAAAATTTTCTTTACAGAATAAGCCTATTTGGTTGTCATTTTGTCATTTAAATACTTAAAATACACACGAAATTATAGCTAGCAGAGTTAATAAAATACTAAAAATCAATTACTTTTAATTATTTACAGTTGTAACTTTCGTTAATAAATAATAAATCAATTATTAAAGTTTTTAACACAATGTTGAAACTTATGTCTTATTAATTTTGTTAATGATAAAAACGTATTTCCCCAAACACACATTTCAATTTTACAACCACTAGTAGAGACATTAGTAATATCTTCAACAATTCATAATTTAATAAAACGATACTAAAGAAACAGTCATTAATACAATTTATTAAACAAGTAAAGCCACTGTCAAAACAAGACATGATTCAATTTCAAGAACCCCATATGGTATAAGCAATCAACGGTTTAATATTCATCACTAATATATTGTAATGACTGGTCTTGGTAATTGAATATGTTAAAGGGGATGCAGAGACTTCCTCATTAAATAAAACCAAAGTCGTGATTATGTGCATAGTCTGGAACCGCACTCCCTTACTAGGGGTAGATGAATTTTTATGTCGGTATTAAAAGGTTCGGATGTAAAGAAAACTTGAAAACCACATAATGATTTTTATTGCTGGGTTGTAGCATATTTAGGGGTGATATTTTAAAATAATATAATATATAAACAAACAATAAAAATTAATGCAAAATTATAATATGTATTCATTTTTTGAATTATCTAATAACTATAAACTCATGTACTATGGGCTTCAGAAGTCGTCTGCCACCCTAAAGGTCAGAATCGCTTACAACAGATTCGAAAATATTAAGACTAACATTATCGGTTATCTTTTTCAAGGACGGTGCTTATATAGTTACATCATTTTAAATAAAAGCACAAATATACGCCCATTTCATTAATTAATTTTATATCAAGTTTGACATATTTAAATACTTAAATTCGGAATATCAAATATTTATTGCACAAAATTTACTTATACAATTTTCAATAGATTACGTAATTAATTAATCGCACAAATATATATGAATACTATAAACGAAGATTACTTCGTAGTACATAGATTTGACACATCATTAATATGCACTACAAATGTTTTTTATTATCTTTATATTGTAATCAGTTTTACCTTCTTTCCTTCGGACTTCCCGCCTTTCGACAATCGCGAAGACATGTCACTAGCGCCACTTCCGGAATGTGTCCTCATCACCGGATGTGATTGGTGTTCCGGACTCAACAACGGCACATGGCCCATTTCTGGTACAGCGTAATCGTATGAAGTATCTGGAAATTGAAATTTTGTTATTAAGAATATCATTTAATTGTACCAAAATACATTTGGGTGTAATTTAATTATTAGTTGCATCTTGTAATAGGTACCCACAATACGGAAAGAAATGATATTTAAAAGTAATTTAAAGTCTATACAAATCAATAAAATATGGAACCTGGAACTTACAGTGGAGACAAAAAACATTAAAAAAAATACTGTCCATTAAATATTATACTTATAAAAAAATTGGTGTAGAAATTTTCAAGTCAAAGGATTATTATTAAGTAAAACAATAAAAATCGATAATGGTAATAAATTGATGTTTTTGCTTCCCAGTATATTAGGAATAATTTCAGTTTCTTCGCTAATGTTTACTACATTCCTTATTTTTTTTACGGAAATAAAAATTCAAAATGCAAAAATAAATAAAAAATAATCATCATCTCACGACCAGCTAGAAAAATTTCCGTCTTGAATTAAAGATTTAAAAAAAATCATATTTCTATACGTAAATCAACTTTAATTTTATAAACAAAGTGTTATTTAGCGTAGAAAATGTTGATTGATTTTTTTTATTTTAAATAAAAATTAAAATATTATGGTCCCACAATCGGTTAGGGCGCAACATTTTTAATAAATTTTTTTTATGTAAGTCGGTTTAGGCCATTGCAATCGCAAATTTGATATTCTATTTTTATATTTAATTTCGTACTATTACTGAGTGGCTATGTTGATAGGAAATGCCGCATTTTCTCATGAAAAAATATAGTACCTAAGTTAAAACATATTTTATGTATAAACGATTTCTTCAGCTTCTTATTACTAATTCAAATCTTTCTTTATATCGTTAAAATATAAACGTATAGTCAACATTTTAATATTAATTTAAAACAGTAATCAGTTAGTGACTCTTCATAAAATAATAACATTCATTTTTTTCTTCAAGATAAAACTGTTCGATATTTTAATTTGAATTCGTTTGAAAAAAGAAACACGCTCAATATTCAATACGCTTCTTCATTAAAACATTTAAATATCCATTACAAATCATTCGTATGCATTTAATATTTCCACTTATTAAAGGTTCCATTACATTGGTATCAAACGGAGAATATTAATGAAATAACTGCTTTCTAATACATTTAAAATATTTAAGTCTCTATGCAGGAGGCAAATAAAAAAATAAATCATAATGAAACGAGTTTTACAAGGAGAAATAATATGCATTGTACTTTTTAATGCATTGGAAAATCTACATCACGCTACCACAATAACGTGTACATTAAATGATATCAAATAAATCAAGCAACTGTGAGAAAAGATATTCTGAAGCAACATCTTCATTTGTGTAATGTAGATATTACACTAACGGGTTAGTAATAATTCTTGTTTTATTGTTTCTTTCAACTTGTAGTGTCATAAGGCAATATTGCGGTATGACAATTAAAAATTTTTGATATTTTTTTATATACTTTGACGTAAAATACTGTTTACTGTGAAAATTGTAAGCCTTAATTCAATGTACGTACGAAGTTATAGCATATATAAGAGTTAGTGTACTGTTATACGCGTTTTTCTCGAAAACACTTTTTTTAGGTTGGTGAGAAGCAAAAACGAAATTCTAATCAACTGATCGGACTATAATTTTAATTATCGTGTTATCTAAAATGATTTATTTTTATTAATAATTCCTTTTTTATTCTCTCGATTTTTTATGAAAAAAAACACGATTTTTGAAAAAAAAAATTCACAAGTCCCCAAATTTGTTTTTTTATTAATATAAATATCTGCTGAATAGATAATACAATAAAAGAAGTCTATAAAATGAAAATATATTTGATTTTTTTCGAGGAGTCTGCTTTGACCCCAAAAAACACAAAAAAATAATATTTAATAAAAAAAAAATTAAGATGGAAATAAAAACATTAAAAAACATATAACAAGCTATAAACTTTAGACGTACACCACAATACCGCCTTAAGTTTTTGCTATCGTCTATCTTTTTATTTTACTTTAAAACATTTTTTTTGACGGAAATATGTGAGAACAATAATGAAAAGTAGTAAAACATAGAAGAAGAAAAATTACTATATGTATGGATATTTCTTCGTATCGTACGTTTTTTAATTTTTATATTTGGGTCCAGAACGTTAATACATTTATGTGTTTAATCTTTTTATTAAAATATTTTTTTTGTTTTCTGTTACACTCACAATCAGCTGATTCTTTTACAAGTTAGGTGTCGATTATTTATTATGATATCAAGTAATAATATATACTTTGGTACACGACAATTTAAGACCAATCTTGATTTCCACTGTAAAAATGATTATTACCCATAAATGCAGATGAAATAGATAACTTAAGGTTAGGTTAGTTTATTATAGTACCTACTTACAGTACTTTTTGAAAATTAAAATTATTTAAAATTTAATTTATTCATATAATAAACTTCCATTTAACAGCATATTATTATGTAAGTTAACTGTAATTATTTTGACTTCTGAACTACCCAAATATACATTTTATAAATATTTTCAATTCAACGAAAGTCAAACCTTATAAAACAAGATTATCAATAATATTTTTAAAATATATATTGTATTGTATACATTTATAATTTGTTACAAGTGAGTGGTCGGCTTTATTCCGGCGCACCTGAACACATTAACGTCCAATAAATAAAGTACTTACTACTTAACGCTCTGAGAATCGATATTATCGAAAAACAGACTCAATAATTCTTCGGTTACGGTGTGTGTAGGAATATCGACAGATCGATTTTCCAAAGATTAAATATGATATTATTTAAACAAGACAAGATATTATGTTGTTGTGTGTTGCTACTTGGTACGGACGGACGGTAAGTGTTTTTAAATTGGTTTCTGTATTTCCTGTGTCTCTATGTTATTTGTATTCGGCTTTGTGTTTTATGCATGAGAAAATAATCTATACTCAAGGTTACTTAATTTTTATTTTATAGTTATTCCCGGTAATTATAGCCAGGCCCATATTTAGTTAACTTTACCATTTTAACAATTATTCATATTTTTCTCCTAGGGCTTCACTGACGAGACCGGTTTAAATTTAAACGAGACTGAAGCGTTATTAACTATATTTATCAGTATTTTTGCGAATCTTGGTTTTAAGAAATTGTCAACAATAATTTGAATTTCTTTGATGACTGCAAGATATAGTGAAAACTTTTTCAGTTAGATTGTAATTGTAGAGAGAATTTTTAAATTTTAATGTTCGGTATTATAACAAAACTAGCAAAATTTGTTAGTTAGCACTTCCAAATGAGGTTTCAAACCTATCTGACAGTTCTCTTTAAGTTTCATGAAGTGTTTCATAATTTTCATGCACGCATGGTATGTAAACACCAACTGTATTAAAACAGTGGCAATATTATGAAAATTATTTTGTACGGTCAGTGTCGCCAACTGTGTTACAATTAATTGATCTAAATTCCATAGCTAATCCATAGATACTATCACAGAATTAATACCCCATTTGAAAGTTCTTGTTAGCTCCTTTATAATACCGGACATAACTGTATAAATTATCTATTTTCGTGATATATTTTCTTAATAAGGAAGTTTATGATAAAATAAAATATAATTAAAAGGTCAAAAAGTTTGGTTTAAACTTTTTTTTACATTACTGGATAGCAACAAAAAACTACTTCTACTACCATTAAATCTAACAACCAATAAATATACATATTTTTAAGAATAAAATTTTAATTGGCGTGCATCATCTTAACAAAAAATTATCCAAAACATTGTTAACATTCCGTACCCAAAAACATACGTACACCTTTAACACGGTTTTCTTAATTACGCATTCAGTACACTGCACGATGAGAAGAAAAAACAAATAAAACAATCATTTAAATGTAAACGGTAAGTTTATCTAGTTCTTTGATCACGATTCAAAAAATACGGGGGCTATTAAAATAAAATACATCATTTGTTCTCGCAGGTAACAGCTGTCTTGGATACGAGATGAAGGTCTGGGCATCTTGTAGTAAGTAGCCGACAAATAAAAAATAAAATAAACGTTTTGTTTCAGGTAGAAGCTAATCATTTTGTTATTTATTGACCGTAAAATGTTTTAACGTCCCATTACTGAAATGACAGTTTGATAATAGTTAATATTTTGTTTATTCTGTTATTCATAGTTGACCGTGCAAACCCAGCTAAATTTGATGCATCAGTTTTGACAAATTATATACCTAGTCAACTGTTGCAAATTTGACAAAAAAACAAAATGTCATTCCATTAAAATAATTTTTATTATTTCCTGTTCTTGTTGAATGTAAAATAATATTTATAGAAAATGAGTTTGTTTCCATTTTTACTTTTTTATATTTCCATTGCTTTATTATGTAAAAATTATTAAAATTTACTTGACTTAAATTCTTCTTCTTCTTTATTTTCCTTATACATAAATAGTCAGTCAAACGTAAGTATTATAGGAGTACAGAACAGGAATTAAACTAACGGTACGGCAAGGAATAAATGTTATGTGTATACATTATTTACTGTGGATATAAATTATTACAAAAAATGTAAACATTTGGTTATACGGTATTTAAAATTAATATATAGTTTAAAATTTAAAAGATTGTGTTAATATAGCATTATTTGAATTATATTCATATGCGCTACAGCCGATACCCATATAAAAAAGTGTATTTCAATGAATAGATACATATACATACATATGTGTAATCTACACGTATAAATAAGAATTTCGTATTCAATTCTATTCTTTTCTAAATTCTATCATTTTTAATTTTTTTAAATACAACAAAATATTTTTTACCTTCATTAATTACTGTTTTATTATTTATTAGAAAAGACAACATATTTCAAAAAAATAAAACAAATTATCTAACACTAAATGAATGTCCATTTAACAAAATACATGACAATTAAAATAAATAATGACAGGGTTTCAAGAATTTATCATCTACCACTGTTTTCAGACGATTACTAAAAAGATAAAATTTATGGTTGAATTCTTTCATCGGTGGTCCTTAAAACAATGAAAAGAAATAGGAGACCCCGATAACGCACCTATTTTGTTATTTAAATTATTCATTGTATAAATTATAAGTGGGTAAAAATATGTAGGATGAAAAATAAAAATCTCTGTTATGTCAACAAAAATTATCCAAATAATTATTCTTACTGCTTGAATTTTATCACGTGTGGTTTTTATAATCTACAATAAAATTGCTCCCACGGAGTCTTAAAAATATTTTAAATTATAAACACTACTTGTTATAGATATATAATTTAGATAAGAAAGCAATCGTTTCTAATACTTCTGGTACCCAACAATAAGGGTGTAAATAAAATCTCATTTGAAGTGTTTTCTTATTAGAAAAGTTTTTTATTATATTTTCTTTAAGTTATAAATTAGTTTAAATAGGTATTATAATATATATTATAATACACAACAAATATATATGTCAGTACAACTAAAAAAAATAAATACTGAATGATTTCTGATAATGTTATTGACTATTGTACCTATATTTATTTTTAATAAATATTTAAATATATAAATTAAAAAAAAAACATTACATTGAAATAATATTATAATTATTTACTGAAATTAAACATAATTTTTGTTATTTGATAATAAATCTGTTCTGTAATTATGGAAAAGGTTATACAGTCTTTGGACCAATTAATAAAATACATTAATTACTCTATCCATACAAATGAATGCGCGAATGTACGAAAATAACAGATTTTAAGTACCATTGAAAACTTACATAATGAACGTGGTTTTTCATTTTAATTAAATCATTATCATGATTTCTACGGGTTTGCATAATTAATGTATAAGTACAAAAAGTTTATTTATTGAATAATTGAAACATGGCACTTTTATTTTCATCTTTCTCATTCATTGGTGCCAGGTCTAATAATAGTCCTATAAGGGTCAGTTTTTCCTTTATCATATATAAACAGATTTCAAAAATAGCATGGGTACCTATAATAGTTTATAAGAAGAATAAAGTATAAAAAAGCAATTAAATTGATAATATAGATGTATTCCAATATATAAGGTATGTGGATTGATTAATTTTTTTATCAATGCACGTTTTAAAAACATTAGATTAAACGTAAATATGTGAGTGAGACTGCTTTTCTGATAAAATTTTTTTTTAGATAAATTAGATTTAAAAATCAAGTTATAAGTATGTCCATACGATTTAAACAAAATTTGAAATCACATGTTTCAGTTTAAGCATTCATGAAACTAATGACGTTAACAGATTTTGTTTGTTGCACTACTATAGTATCATATTTTTAAGGAAATATTGTGAATTTATATCCATAGAAAGCAACACGAATTATAAAATGAGGTGTACACAAGTGTGTATGGCGGGCGTTAATGGGTTAATATCGATAATCTCTGCGGTCTATACAAAAAGTCCGTCTCGTTTAACAAACATTTGCGAAAGTTTTCGTTCAATCTCGTATAAATCCTTAAAATTGAATATACGAAGTTAAGAAAATAATATTCAACTAACCTGACTGAAGACACTTATTCTGATCATGCATCATGTCCTTCATCTCCATAACAACCGTGCTGTAGCTGTAGTAAGGCGCGTATTTAAGCGCCTGGTACGGTTCCTGGTAGTCGTCCAGCTTGACGCCAGGCGGGGGAAGACCTCCACTTGCGGGTAAGGTGGATCTCCCGCTAGACGATGCCAGAGTTGTAGAGCCGACACCACCGCCACACCGGGACGCGAGGAAGTCGTCGTCTAACACGTCGGTTACACCGTACGCTACCTCGTGTTGACCTGACTGTGTTAACATGCACCCTTTCTCCATGGAGTTTGTATTCAGGTTGCCTGCAGCGAATAGTTGTAATTAGAATAAGTAGATTTATCGTGGGATTCTTTATTTATCAATTATATGTACAATTTTGAAAAGGGGATCGTTCAATTTTATTTTTATTTTTTAATACATTTTTGTATATGATATTTATTTCTCTATTACTACGAAAATAAATACAACAAATTATTTTGTACATTTTAGATTCTGATTGACCAATATATGTATACTAGCGGATTCGTCCCGGCTTCACACGGGAGTTAATATTTCACCCCATATCACGTATGGAGGGTTGTAATGTTGTTTTAGCTGACCCGGCAAACGTTGTTCAGCCCAAAAATTTTTTTTTTGAAAGTTAGATCATAAATACACATTTTCGTAAAGAGTGTATGTTATTGTTAATTATATTTTTAATAAATTATCTAATTTTAGAAGAGAAAAAAAATGCCTGGTAATATATACAGATAGTTAGTTTCAACTAAACAAAAGCAAAATCTTTTTATAAAGAGTCGGATAATATTATATTGTCTTGGATATTGTAGTTTGTTCAAAACTAAATTACTGAAAGGCTGTAGCCGGGTAGCAATGTAAAATCGGCCTCAACACGGATTTGGCTAATTTTTATTGTGAATGTTGCTCTTTATGTGAGCATTCTTATGCCCAATTATTAGCCTCCAAAAGTTGATAGTTTTTGAAAAAAAAATTATTTTCAATTTTTCAAAAATATATTTTTTTTAAGAAATTTTTTTTTTGATTAAGTTCAAACTATGGTACAATGTAGAAGTTGATAAGGTGCATATCAGGTAATATTTTCAAGAAGCTGCGCATACTCTATCAAATAAATTTTTTTTTTTTTAATTTTGAAAAACAAAATTTTTTTGGTTGTGGTTGAGCGACAACTTCAGATATTTCATGAAATAATCTTCATACTTTAGTATTACACCCTACCAAGTTTGAAAAGAATCGAAGTGGTAGAACATACTTAAAAAAAATTAAAATCAATGGAAGTCAATATTAACATGTACAAATGCTATAGAAATAATGTAATATAAAAATAATATAAAAATGATATAAAAACAGTTATTTAAATAAAATTAACTCGAAATATTCAATAAAAACGCTTCTGTCTCCCACTGCCCGTTTGTCTTACCGTCTTGAACATACATACATTTTTTATGGTGATATACACATTTAGTCCAAGCCACTACATGAAATTGAGTTTCTTGAAGTACTTCGTATAACATTTTGCAAACAAAGCTATTAAGAGTATTTTGGCCCTGCTGAATCCGAAAATCCCTGTTACCAAGCCGAAACATTTACCGGAA
The DNA here is from genome assembly GCA_961205875.1 of Sialis fuliginosa. Lineage (NCBI taxonomy): Eukaryota > Metazoa > Arthropoda > Insecta > Megaloptera > Sialidae > Sialis > Sialis fuliginosa. The sequence continues at coordinate 19,214,875 of OY540812.1, forward strand.
GTCAATATGAAAGATGGCGACCAATATGGCGTCCAAACAATAATTTTCTTATTTTTGGCAGGCTTTTGAACAAAATTAACATATTTAGTTGTTGTATGCTACCCTTATATGAAATTTAAAATTTTCCTTCTTTCTCCCCAAAATACAATTTAAACCCTTTCTATGTACCTAGTATGTAAAACCAACTGTTCTTATTGTATTTCTTTAACTTTAAAATAATATAAGTGAGGTGGAATTATGTAAAATAACAAAATTATTCGTTTTTAAGTACAAGGGTTTTTTAGGGGCGCCTAAGCATCCCTTATATTTTATTATATTGCATTATATTATTTTATTATACATTTAAATTAATATTATTTAAATACAAAATTACACATTTAGTGATCCATCGTGTAGTTTTACTACCCTTATATTAAATTAAATATTTTCACCTACCCCCTCTTTTAGTGCAATCCAACAACGGAAAAAAAGTATATTGAAATAGTTTTGTTATATGAATTATTTCAAGAAACTCTATTTCGTGTGAAGTGGCGTAGACTATATGTGTAATGTGTATATCACCATAAGAAATGTAAATATGTTCAAGACGGTAAGACAAACGGGCAGTGGGAGACAGAAGCGTTTTTATTGAATATTTCGAGTTAATTTTATTTAAATAACTGTTTTTATATCATTTTTATATTATTTTTATATTACATTATTTCTATAGCATTTGTACATGTTAATATTGACTTTCATTGATTTTAATTTTTTTTAAGTATGTTCTACCACTTCGATTCTTTTCAAACTTGGTAGGGTGTAATACTAAAGTATGAAGATTATTTCATGAAATATCTGAAGTTGTCGCTCAACCACAACCAAAAAAAATTTTTTTTTCAAAATTAAAAAAAAAAAAAAAATATTTGATAGAGTATGCGCAGCTTCTTGAAAATATTACCTGATATGCACCTTATCAACTTCTACATTGTACCATAGTTTGAACTTAATCAAAAAAAAATTTTCTTAAAAAAAAAATATTTTTGAAAAATTGAAAATAATTTTTTTTTCAAAAACTATCAACTTTTGGTGGCTAATAATTGGGCATAAGAATGCTCACATAAAGAGCAACATTCACAATAAAAATTAGCCAAATCCGTGTTGAGGCCGATTTTACATTGCTACCCGGCTACAGCCTTTACAAACAACATAACTCAGTTAATAATCATAGTGAAAATGCCTTGTAGAAAGATTTTGATATGGTTTAATTTGGGATTTTTTTATAATACTGAGAACTTCATTTAATTAAGAAATTATGAAAAAAACCTGAGAAACTAAAAAATTGGCTAAAGACTTACGATTTATAATCTATTAGGTATATTTGACAAAATTTTAATTTTCTTTCCTTTTGTGACATCATATTTCTGAGGTTAAGTTGATAAATATTATATTATATAAGAGCATGGTTACCCTTAAATTATGACAAATAATACAATTCGTTTAGAAATTATCACAAACCAATTTTTCATTAAAGTTAATAACTTAGCTTGTAAAACCAATGTTCCTTTTTATTCTCTCTCTTTCAAAAAAATTCAACGTAATAATCCGGAGATAAACACAAAACATAATTTATATATCACATAATCACACACGCCAAAATCCCATACCTGAAGGAATTCCATTCTTGGTCGCCAAAGGACTAGCGAAACATTTCCGCTGTCGATTACGGTAGACAATGAGGACGATGATTATTGCAAGAAGAAGTATAACAGCTGTGAGGACTCCGATGATGACAGCCATATATGTAGGGTCCTCTTGTTTAGCGGTGGATATTGGAGGGAGCGCTTCCCCGATCAACACTTTACCGGACGCAGTTTTACTTGCGACGCGCTGTTCGTCGCTCTGGATCGGGAGTTCTGCAGGAGGCGCTGTTTCTGCGGAGAAGTTTCCGTGGGCTACATCTGAAAAAAAGTTGTATTATAAATAAATAGGTACAAATATATACCAAAGTACTACCTATGTAGAATCTAATATAAAGTATATGTAATTACACTATCGTTTTATTTTCTGAATGACACTAGTATTTAATACAAATTTGTTGACTCTGTCTGTATGCAATGAAAATATTTTCGAGAAAGGAGTTTATGATCCTAGTATAGGGTTAGGCTATATGATATCATTTATTTATGGCAGGTTCGTATTATGAAAAATTTATAATTGACACTTTTTAATAAAAATAAAAAGAATAAATATACAGAGGTAGTTGTGGTACAGATGTAACTAATTACGTCAAGTACGTAAATAATAATAAATATTTATTATTCATAAAAATGAAAATAGTAATCAACGGTAGTTGTGAATGTTGTGATGTGAAGCTATTATCGCTGTTACGGTAGTCGAAACATAGTGCATACGATTTTCGAGCGGTCATTCGCTGATTGAGCTAACTGCGGGAAAATTCTAGTAAGTATACAATATTATGATTTAAAATAAATAAATTATAACAACCAGCTTTCTTTTTTATTGCTCTTTTGTTATACAGTCCATATCTATACCTTTATCCCAGTAAAAATCTTATCGATTTGATAAAAATATTACCCCTTATTTCAGGATTAACTCTCTTTTAGAAAGCAAGAAACCATATATATGATAAGATATGTAATAACATTATATTAACGTTATTTAACAATAATCCTTGGTAATCCCACTATAAAATCTTAATCACTTATAAATATAAGGTTTAAAGCTTCTATCTTGTTAATGTGACAGCCATACAATTCTCTATAAGAACATGAATACACCTGTAAACGACCTACATCAAAATAGACACATGTTTTTGTTAATAATACTATATAATATGATGTTAAACGTTTCTTTAAATCTATTTTATGGGCAACAATTATAGGTATTAAAAATTATATTTGAAAATATTGATAGATACACACGTGTTAAATAAGGTGACTTCGAATATCAGAAAAATTACTAATTTAATTGTGTGCCATAGGACAAAAAATGGGGTTGGTAATGCAAAACTAGACTGATTCTCTTTATCTTTGCAAACATTTTATTAAACATAAATTTCTCGCGAACCGTTGATGCCACGAAAAAAAATTTTATTCAGCACAAAATTTTCTCACGAGCTCTTTATTATTATTATTCACCAACTTAGCAGAAAACTCAAGAGGATAGCCGAAAAAATATACATATTTAGTCTATTTTTGCAAAAAAGTACCTATTAACTAGACATAAAATGATTTTTAATAAATTGAAATGTATCTCAATTATATAAATATAAAAAGACTTCTTATTTTGATAAAATTAAAATATATACTATCTAAATTACAACACCAAATATATTTTTAATTAGCAAATAAATATATCATTCAATATTGGAATCCATTTTAGACTATAAAAAATGTAAAATATTTGACGTTATCAGTTTAAAAACGAAACACCTGGTATCAGACTCTATTATAACTAACACAACATTTTCTGAAGTACATTGCTAATAAGATAAATGTAATTAATACATTCTTAACGGCTTATTTGAACTCACAAATTGACGTTTAAAAGATACTTAAAGTAGTTTATATAACATGTATTTAAATGTGTAACACATTTTTATTAAACTGTTGATATCTTAACCAGGGCTAATGAAGTAATGATGTTCTAAACTATTCTTGAGTAATGGTACATTTTTTTCTTTTTCAAATGACTTGACACTTATTTTTTAATTAGACTGCTTCATAACATAAATAAAGTCACTACTTTATCTAATAATAATAACTAAATAAGTGTTGATTTGTCCGAAAGTGTAATTACTTTTATTTTAATAATTAACTATTATGAATAGTCTTTTTTAATAGTTTGTTATATATTTTAAACTTTGACTGAATTATTTTATAGAGAAAGCAACGACATATCGATATTTTGGTCCAATGAAGTCTAAGAATTAGTGTTTCCTTCTGTTACTTTAGTTTTAGTATATAGGTATTTTTTTAATTATGAAAATTTGGGAGACAAAAAGTTTTTTATGTATTTTTTATTAACGTGAAAAATCATTACTTAAAATGTATCGAAAATACTGCAATCATTTAAGCACTAGAGTAATTGATTACCCTCAGTATTTTTTCTGCGGGGTTATATTATTTATCAACAAACCACGGATAACGGAGAAATTGAAAAACAACATTTTGGATTAATCCAACATCTTTGGATCATTTATTGTAAAGTTAATGAGACGAGGAAGTGGGGAGATTTATGAAACTGTATTTTTCAAGTAACATTAAATTAATATAAACAAAATACAACCGTCAGTCTTTGTTAGTCTATCCTGTATTAGTAGTGAAAATTTTTATAAATTAATATATTTTTCTCAAAATCGTATTTTTATCGATTATCTCTACTATTTATTATCGTATATTATTTTCTATACAAATTAATGTAATAATAAATACATAATCATAAATTTCAAACTATATATTTACTACTTCTCTTCTGCATAGGGACTAGTTCATACCAAATCCAATAACATTTTTATAAATGCCTGCAAACGCTTTCATTTTCCTAGACAGTAATATTTGACGCCATTAATCTCAACATCCCGCAAAGAGTTTATCCCTTATCCATCACAAGTCCGTACCCTGACAGAACAACAGTACCGACCCCTTCTGACATGTAATGTTGGCGATCTCCGTATGTTTGCGAAGAAAGGGTTTAATGTACATCCCTTCCACGCGCAAACATATGCGTACATTAAAACGTCCTATATACTCATTAAACAACACAAGATTAATTAAACATGCTTTTGCCTTTTTCTGTTGTTGTGTTATAAGTGAAGGGCCCAAAGGAAAAAACTTCATTGTGGTTTCGGTGAAAATGAATTACACTTGGTGTAATGATGTAATTTAAAATTATGGAATATTGTGTTTTATATTGTTCGTATACTTTTGTGTGTGAGATTGATCTCTTGATACATATATAAAATATATATATATTATTTAATCTCTCCTATACATAAAAAATTCTATTTGATTTATAACTTTAAAGTATTACATTTTTTAAATGTATAATACAAATATATATCTATAAAATTTTTAATATGATGAATTTGAATGCATTCAATGGTTGATATTGTAAGAAAAATGCTGCTAAGCAAAATCTTTCAACCAAATTGATTAATGATACATCAGTGATTGTTTGTGACTATTCACGGATACTTAAACAGCGTCACATAAACTAAATAAATACACCTTAACTACAAGAAAACAGTCACTCAACACGTGTTTCGATTTCACGAGAACCCCTCATCTGGAGTTTCAAAGTGTTAACTCGAATTGTTATTATGATAATCCTATTTATTTAATATTAGATGCTTAATATTAAATTTAGAAAAATGCTTTCTTAGCAAGAAGTTAATTTTGTCGAATATGTGATTGTTTTTATTGATTCACATTAAGAGAGTAAGACAAATTCTGACACCTACCAATACCTAAAATGTATAGTTTCAGGGGTAATTTGAGTGTGTAGTTGTAGCTTGTTTGTGCAGTTCCAAAAATGAAAACTGCAGTTGTAAAAGCTAATTTATGTAGTTGAAAAATTGCAAGTAGAAAAAAAAATATAAAAAAGTGTAAGTTTAGAGCAAAAAAAGAAAGGGTTGTAAGATATACACATATATACAAAGTATAGAGCAAAAAAAAGGTATTTGCAGTTGAAAAATTTTCATAAAATAACCCTTGTATAGTTTTATTAAAAAATATCGAGAAGTTCAATTATTTTATAATTGTTTGCTATTATTATAATCATAAAAAGGTAGTTAACAAAATAATATCTTAAAAATTTAAATATTTTTTATATAAATACCTACTTTGTTGATACGAGTATAATTCCCAGGATAAAATGTAGTAGAAACAGTTTTATGAGTGGTCAATTTTGATGACAAACCAACCCTCTCAGTATGAAGCAGAACCATCAAAATATTTAATTAAAATTGCTTAAATGTTTTAACTAACTTTCAGTACATTTCACACACACGAATAAAAATCTGTGTTATATTACTGTAACAAAGAACGACGCTATTTTAGACTACAATCAAAATTTCCATTACCATTGTGTGCATTATAAAAATATCCTCTACAGTAGACCCAACATGCATTCCACAAAATATAATAATTACTGTTGGCTACCCCTTTATATATATAGTATGTGTAAATGTGTACGTTTATACAGTTGTTACTCGAAAAATCGAATATTAATTAATTTTTACGAACCGCAAGTTTACAGGTGTTTTACTCTTTGTTATTTTATGTAACGATTCGTCGTACATTTTAATAGTGATACGAACATTAACTAAAAAGTTGTTCGAAAAGTTCTTACAGATTTTCAAGGAGAAGCATGAAACAATTTTTCAATTCATTATTAAAAACAAAGTTTGTGCATATTCGTTGAGTTTTATTTACTCAATAGGATTTAAAAAATAAAGTACCAGACCTCATATTTATTTGCAGACCAATTGTTGCAACTTGACTGAATTGTCTTACACCACCTATACTATATTTATTTGACTTTACATCATAATATTAAAAAGAATAATAATAATTTTTTTAAACAAGCTTTTATTGAAAATGCACTGAAAATTTTAAAATACATTTTCAGCTATTACACAAAATTTTCAGGTTTATATGAGTAAAACCAATAAAAGCGTGGAGCTTTCTCTTTCTGAAAACTACTTTACAAAAGCTATACATTTGCCTTCATGAGCGACCCACGCTTTTATTGATTTTAGTTATACAAACCTAAAAATTTTGTGACAGCTGAAAATTTATTTTTTAATTTTAGTGCATTTTTAATAAAATCTTGTTTTAAAAAAATATTTTTTATTAATTTTTATTTTTCAAAATTTCAGTTTTTGACTGATTAACTAACTAACAAACGTCCTAACAATCAAACCCATTCATTTGATACCCATATCAGGGGGTTTCTGAAGAAAAAGTATTCCGCAATCTGGGGGCGTCTGCCATATTGGATTTATAATGACGTCATATAGCTTATCGTATTCTCGTCAAACCCTTTCATTTGATACCCATATCAAGGGAGTTGTGACGAAAAAGGTAATCCGTCATCTTGAGACGTCCGCCATATTGGGTTTAGAATGATATTAGATATACTATATTGCATTTCACCGGACTTATATACGTGTACAAAATTTCAAATCGATACGATAATTAGAAGTGGGTGAAAAATGAGTTGTAATTTTTTTTACATAGTGAAAGCTAATAAAAGCTTTTTAAAAAACCTGTACTAATTTACTTTTAAAGTCGCCACGAACTTTTCGAACAACCTATAGCAGTGAAACTGTGTAAAGCACATTATAATTATAAATGAACATATGTATATTTACTGTAAATAGATTAAGTTTAACAAAAAAAATCCACTTTAATCTTATATAAAATTTTCTGAACCATGTTGTTATTATTTAATATTTACTAAAAATAATTTGTTGTTCACACTAGAACTTAAATAAAAATAATCCAAACACAAGTATCCATCCAACAATCACATTATAATAAATTCACTAAACAGAAAGCCGACTATACACGCGCGCCGCTATGGGGGTGGGTATTTGAGGGATCCGGGGTTCGGAGCCGTTGTAGAAATAATTGTTGGCCAGTAACGCGTTACAAAATTCAGATATTATAATAAAGCGGTCTGTATCAAACATACCTGCTTTAATTGAAATATTCAACGTTTCGAATACCGAGAGCGGGATGAATAGAAACACTCTACAGACACCGGAATTCCACGGAAAGTTTCCAGCTTTTGGATGAACCGACGTACTACGGGTGAAATGTGCAAAGGGAAAGGGGGAAAACTGTGTGTTCAGTCCTACCTACTCAGTATCGACCCTGGGGAAGGATTCTTTGTTTGAAAAATTGTGTGTCTGTATATTAAGAACCAATCAGAAGCCAAGACGATCAATTCCAGTTAAAACAATCTTATGTAAGTACATGCAGTTAAATTAAAGAAGAGAAACATAAATTCTATTTTACTTTCTTATACGGCCAAATATTTATATTTTGCGCCGAAAATGATCAAATTTAAAAAAAAGTGGACTGTATTATTAGAAGAGAAAAAAGTATACAAATGACCATACACAAAGGAATATAAATAATAATTAAGTTATAAAAATTATCATAATTTACCAAATGTTTTATAAGGCAACAAATATACTTTGATAAAAATTATTTAAGTAGAGTCGAAGAATTCTATATAAGGATTACTTTTCCTAAATTGAGAGATTATCGTGTCAATATCCTAAGCTACCTTTCTGCCAAAAATCAACTACGTAACGTACAAGTGGTAGATATATATGTATATATAAAACCCTTCTCAAGATACTTACAAGTCCGATAAGTATCAAAATTGTATTTCTCATACATAGTTGTAGCAAATTGTAGCATTTTTGTATCTATTACTATGAAGAGTCGCATGCAGAGAAGTGGTCGACCAGTTTTCAAATTCGCTTATCACAAAGTTAGTAGACTTATCCTATTTGACTATTATAATATTTAAATCATTTCTCTGTGTAGCAAACAAAAACAGATATTTTGAAACTCATTTGCTAGATAAAGAAGTACTATTCGTTTATAGTACTCATATGTATTCATGCGATTAAATTATTATGTAATCTATTGAAAATTCTAACAAGGCAATAAATATTTGATGTTCCGTCCGAATTTTAGTATTTAAACATGTTAAATTTGATATAAAATTAATTAATGAAATCAACTTGTATTTGTGTTTTTATTTAAAATGATATAACTATATAATCTATTATAAGCGATTCTGACCTTTACGGTGGTAGACGACTTCTGAAGCCCATAGTACAGTGTACACTTATACAATAATAGTAGAACTTCTTTGCCGCGCGTATTTCAAAACCAGTTAATGGCCGCGCAACTGGCTACTCTAACTACCTACTAATTAAAAAGTATTAAAATAGATAATATTGCCGACATATGAACTCAAAAAATCTATATATATTTTCATTGTACAGACAGAGTCGACAAATGTATAGATAAATATGATTAGTATATGATGATATACAGTTAGTAATTCAGAAACTTCAATTAATGAATATAAATTACATTAACTAAAAATTTTTTTTATAAAAGGTAAAACAAAACATATTTAAAATTTGAACTTTTTATGTACCTATTTCATATAAATTCGCAATTTAAAAAATATTTTTGTTTTATCTATTTATATACTTAATGTTCCATATCCATACTAAAAATTATATTGATATTATACTTTTTCAAGGATTTAATTCAATTTTCATGCAAAGTGCTGAAATTATTTTCCACTATTATTTCATTATTAAATAAAAAAGATTCGTTACTGTTTCAAAACACAGATTTAATTATGTAAATACTATAGTTCCATGTCCATATCAAATATAGTTAGATATGTATATCGACATTTTATGTCAATTTCATATCAAGTATTTCAATTAACACGCGTATGGTACTGAAATTATTTTCCGTTATTAATTTATTAATAAATCGAAAGACATCAATTATCTACTGTTTCAAACTACACTGCAACAGATTTCCATGAGAATTCATTAAAATATATATCTAACCCTTCAGCGACGATAGGGTAAAGTAATGCAAATGAAACCTTTTCAGCTCAACTGACTGTTGACCCTTCCTTCACATGGAATGTTTGTGGACAAATTTGCACTTATGTTTTTACGTTAACCCTTTCGTTGCACGCACGGTGAGTTTGCATTGTCAACAGGTATGCTCAAAAAATGAATCACTTTATTTAGAATGGACGGTTGAATTTTGTATCCTGTCATAAATTGTGACGTTCTAATTTTGACTAATTGAATTATACTCTCGTAAACAATTGAATAATTGAAACACGTATAAGTCATTTGAATATATTATACATTTTTTCGTTTTATTAACGAATTTTAAAGTTATTTTGTTAAATCAGGAAATAAATGTTAATCATTTATACAAGTAGATAAATGTTCGCTACTACAAAGAATTGCACGCAAGAAAAAGTTAAAAAAATCGTTTTTCGAGATATTTCCGTTGCAATTAACAACTATTTTGGGATTTCTACAAGGTCATTTAGTTTCTACATAGATTAAATCCATATATAACACATCACAATTCATTATCCTGCAAATATTTATATTTTTTAAACATACATATACCATCCTGGTATAAATTATTATGAATTTGCATGTAAAAGCCAATCACGATTTTTCTAGGAAGTAATATCAGTGCAATTTAGAGATCAGTTATGTTGTCTATGAACTTTTGTAATTAAGTTTCTAAAAAGATCAAAATCCATAGACAACATATCACGATTGGATACCATGCAAAAAAAATTGCTTTTATTTACTAGCAAATTATCTTTATAAAAACGTGCATAGGATGTTATTTCCAACTACATGATACTTAAAATGGAAACAATAAAATCCAATTTGCATTTAATTAAATATTATTATTCATTTTGTTTTTTGTCAATACTTAGAATAATAAGTTTTCATTTGTAAACCTACGAATATACTTTATAAGAAAATTATGCGTAAGTACGTGTTTTGTACACATAAATCTGTATTTTTCTAACAAAGAACATTTAACAAAAAGGTCTGCACACGTACTTTTATCCAGTTTTACGATAACCATCCGCATAAACAAGTGCCCGATATTAATGTAATAATATTAATTCACGTCAGCAGGCCAGCATTACCAACATTTTTCATAGTTATTTAGTCTAATAAATATCAGCTATACATAATTTCCTACCTTGTACAGATTCCGCTAGATATAGAACCGAAAGGTAAACAACGTGCGCGGCACGCGATCTTTTGAAAATCCCGTCCAACAAACATAAACAATACTAAATGTGGACATGAATCTTGAGCAAAAATGGGGAATCCCAGGTCATGCTAGTTATTCCAATTCCTGTCATAACACGGGGGCCGTTTCTCTTCCGAGCACCTTTGCTTTAATAACCCGCGTAGATGTTCCATTCTCACTGTCATTCAGGGCTGCCACTCGTAACACACGACTGTAGTATGTATGTATGTATGTACATACAGATATTTCATATCAGCCACGTATGAAATACTTTACCAAAACGGATCTTTATTTTTGTGTAATAAAAGTTCACACATTTGATATATTGTGTAAACAATTTTTGATTGCCTAATAATACTTATTTTACAGTGACAAAAACAAAAATATTTTTCATAGTACGAAAATATAAAACAAACAACATTTGTTTCGGATTAATTGGTACTTTCCATCTATCGTATGTGTACGAAATTCAGTTGTCATATTTCATATAAGTTTCAGCGTTTTTCTGAAAAGCTACGGTTGTTAAGCTTTAGTAGCCTGTGGACCCCTATTTAAAAAATAAAAATAAAACTCCCATTCAGTTAACTATAATTCGTTAATTGTAAAATCTGTTATATTTAGACCAAGGTATATAAAGACAAGATAGCCTCATCAGCTCATTGACCAATCAGCGTTGGCGTGGAAATTGACGTCACCACAAAGCCATATTCAAATGTTGTAAATGTATAATAGAATATCAATTACAAAAAAATCCTTTATTTATTCTTGTTTTCGTATTTTTTGATATTTTAACTACACATATGATCAAAGAAAATTTGGTTTATTCGGGAAGCGTCATTTTTACTATTCTTAAGTTGGCAATACTTCTGTGATTCTGACAGCTTTTTATGATTTTGCAATGTCGAATTTATACTTATTTGATTGTAGGTGTTCTTAAAATATCAAAAAATATGAAAATAAGGGTCTTTGTGGTGACGTCAATTCCCGCACCAACGATGGATTGGTCAAGGAACTGATGAGGCTACCTTATCTTTATATGCCTTGATTTAGACTATGTGATATTTTAAATTGATTAGTTCCTGTATTTTTGATGGGTACACAATGAGTGTGCAACCACAAGAATGCATGCTAATTTTTTTTTTACGGACACCTGACAATAGCTTCTCGAACCCCATTTAAAAAAAAAACGCTGCTGTAAAGTATTTTATGACCAACAGACACACAGACGTTCTCGAGATATTAATCGTCTATTTATCGTATTAGATTCAAGGACTCTTAAAACGTGTAATTTCAAAAACTTTTGTTTCGATGATACTATACTATACTATACTAATGTAATTATAGTTTGGTTTAAGTTTTAAAATCATAGAAAAAAATAAACTGTCCATCCTTGACAGTCCGTAGCACACCATTACCCATTCTCACCTTCTTTTCATTTCTACTTGGTCTACTCCCTACCTCTACCCGCGCCAGTTTGTCCGTGTCAAAATATGCATATGCAGCGAGTAACACTCCAACGACCCATTCTGCTTTGTGAATTCTATACACTTTTGACCTCGGTGGATAGTTTCTACTCCTCATAACCTCCACTAACTCCCTCCCCACCTCCACATAACCCTCTTACACGCCCTTGCACACTTTTGTGCTCTTTAGCTCGTCTAAGCATAAACGTTACGATCCTTAGTTTATTTTTGTCTTTTATCTCGACAGTCTCATATGTTTTTTAGTTTTAGCATTTATTTTAAATGTTTGGTTAACAAAAAGATTAATTTTTAATTGCTCAAATGAATATAATATTAGAATATAAAGGAATTGTATACAATTTTAGAATAAAAATTTATATTTGAAATTTGGAAATTGAATTTTTGCTTGCTCAATGTTCAGGCGTATTTAAAAAAATAATATTCATGATTTCTGTAGAATAGCTCGAATACGCAATTCTCCCGAAAATAGAATGGCTCCTGTAGGCAAAAGTACTAATCAAGCTCTGGGAAAACAGGTGCATGACCAGAAGACAAGAATAAATTACGTTTTATAGTATTTTATACAAACATGAATGCCTGCCACAACAAAAGTTTATACCCTAATAAAACTACGAAAAAAGGAGAAAATGTTGATTCTATTAAGGTTCGATTATTTATTTTCTTTTTATCAACGTAGTGTGGAGAAACATGATCGCATTTTGTATAGCACTATAAAGAAAAATCTGTTTCAAAGCATTGGCTATAACCTACCTACTGACAGCTCACATACATTCTGTTATCGCTTCTTATCTCATTCTGGTCAAACATGCTCTAAACTCTAAACTGTTCACTTTACCTGAAGATGACATGGGATAAGATTCTATTGAATAATACGTATTAAGATAGCTGAATTTGGTATCAGTCATTATTTAATTCTTTTCACATTTATATTTTATTTTCAATGTTGACCTAATTTTATTTATTATTCTTTTGTTATTTGTATTAATACTATAAAATCGATGTGTATAAATTATTGTTAATATATTATATTATTTATATATTATTTATAATATACTTTATAATACATATTATGTTATATCCATTTTCAGATATAATTTTCTTCATTTTGATACATTGATTTGTAATTTAATTTTTTCCACAAATTGCTGGTTTTTAATCGTTGTATCGTATATAATATGTCGCGATCCACTTACTGTGGATTGTATATTATCGGTACATACAGCGAGTACTAGGAAATAATCCCGGCCGCTGGGGGATGAAACATAAAAGGTGCAACGTGTTGATATTAAATCCAATCAAGAAAAGTATGTAACTTATTTCCTACGAATATGTGTTAAATGATCTAATTAGGAACTAATATCGCATCGATGAGCACACGATTATTAAAAAATATCTAAGGCCAAGATACGTTTTCAGCAATTTTTAAAAACGTGTATTCGGTTAAAAGTTTTAAGTTTTAAAACTGTTTTACTACATGTAAACGTCATTATAACTCATTTTTCACTACTTTTACCATCTAAGTTGTTTCATTCAACCATTTTACCCGTGTATGTTTTGTAATTTTTCATTCGATTCCATTATTCTCATTTTTTTTTATTTTATTATAATAGTTATTGCAGAATAAGATTATATTACTTAAATACTGACATGAAATAAATGAAGCGCAATCCAAATAATAGGAAAGATATGTTTTTTATTTATTTTTTAACTTGGTGTTAAAGTTAAAATCACTGAAATGGAATCTTAGTTTTGAAAACAACTCGCGTAATCAAACTGAAACGCGATCAAGGATACTGGAGTGATTTCTGTTACAGCTGTAATTGAAATCTGAGATTTCGCAACCAATGGGAGCAATGTTGAGAACTTAACATTATCGGAAAATCATTTTCTATTATAAGTTTTATCACATTTATATGTATTTACAGTTATTTCCAATAGTTATTTGTGAATTTATTTTTGTTATTTCATTTTAACATTCAAATACTTATAATGTTATTGTATTTTCAATATTTTTTTTACTAAATTAACACATAGAAGAAATATTAATAAATTCATTGAAAAAAATTTTACAAGAAATTGATAAAAATTGATCACATAAATAATACATAAGGTATTTATTGTTGTTGTAATGTTTTTATTAACTTACAAACAGATTTGACTAATACATAGAAAACCAGATAAAAAATAAGCATAATGTTAACTTAAGTCACCATAATTTTTTTTATTAAAAATCTGTTGACAAAAAAAAAGTTTGTGTATTTATCATGTCTATCATTACTTCAGATTAAAGGTGGACATAATACGTAAGCTTTAAACTGTAAGTGATAAAAACAAATTGTCTAAACAATGTCGTTAAACAAAAGCAAATATGTTAGGACTTGTTTGTGTCTGCTTTAGTTTAGTTCAAGCTTGTTAGTTATTGTTTTACAAAATTTCTTATCTTTGCAGGTGTAATTGTAATGTATAAGTAGGTTTGCCAATTTTTCAAAGTCTTCCACAAAAACGTATGAGGAGGTGAGTTCCAAAACTCGACCGTTCCATTTTAAAAAATAATCGAGATGCAGTGGATTTTGAAAAAATGCCAAAAATTCTTACAAAATCCACTGCATATCGATTATTTTTTTAAATGGAACGAACGAGTTTTGGAATTTACCTCCGCGTATGTTATATACAGTACTGGATTTAACGGGAGGGAGCAAACGAGGCTAACATTTTAATTACATGAAGTCATTGCAGGAAGACTATAGTTTATACAACGTATATAGTTATTGCTTACACTTATAATTTGTTTCATTTATATTCGTCATTATTTGCGAATACAAATAGGTAAAGTTAGTAAACAGTGTTTTGGCAACTGTGCTTTTTAAATATGAAATATTCTACTTGTCAATAATTCTTACCTGACTCAAACATGACCTCGCTAATCATGACCCATTTGGCGGCAAAGTTGAGCTGCAGCTTAACAAAACGTCCAATACGGTGATGGAGCTTGATGCTGACGTTACGTGAGGTCTCAAAGATCCGATCCTCGATGTAGGTGTACGTTATCGGTTCGCCCGTGTAATACCGCCCACCGATACTGAACCAAATCTTCGCCTCGGCGAACACCTGCAACAAAAAGTTGATAGAATTTCTCGTGAGACGATTTTTATAAATAAAAATAATAAAATGGATGTTGATCGATGGTTTAAATTTCATTTTAAAAGTATTACGAAAAAAGATCTGCTACTAAAGTAAGGGCCGGTTTTAAAATGTATGAGGTACTAGTTAAGAGTGGATAAATACCTAAGGCCTCTGTAGTATATACGTGCTATGTAAAATGTAGGTTATATAAACGAAGAATTTTATTAAAATATATTAATTTTCATTTATAATTCTTATTTTGCCAACAAATGTATTTGTTCATATCTGATTAAAACGTATATGTAATCAAACTTTTTGTATTCAATATTTTTCTGTCTATACAGTGTAAAGTTTTGTTTATTTTTATACACCGTGTTATAAGCAATATAATTAATTTTAATATTTTTTAGAATTTTGTCTGTCTGATTGTTTGTTTTTTTTTGATAGGCACATAAACAACTGAACTTATTTTGACGGAATTTAAGGGAATTAGGGAAAACTCGTACTATGAATATTTTACAGTTGATATTTTCATGAATTGTATAAAAATTAAATGGTTTAGATTTTGAAATAATGTGGTGAAACCGCAAAAAATTTATGGTGAAAAATGAAACTTATATAATATAGATATTATTATTATTTTTTTCCTTGACTAAGAAATATTAAAATATATTTTCATAAATAAAAAAATTATATTTTATTTTGCAAATGATTCAAATAAATATAATATGTATAAGTATAGTGAAAAGTTGGAATAGCGTGAGAATAAAATGTAAATCGAAATAAAAATACTTAATAAATGTAATTTGTAATGGTAAAATCAGAGTCAGCCATGAGAATGAAACAAAAAACCTACTATAGTGCCGATAAATTGCTGTAATGCGTTTTCTTGCTAATTTTAACACTAATGACACTCAGAGTAGTACAAAAGTGCAGCGATTACGGGAAAATTGTACTCTAAGTGTTGAGATTTTATCGAGGATTATAGTAATTTTCTTTTTTCTATCACTGTCACAAATTAGAACAATGTAGTAAATTATATTTCTAAAATTGTTTTAAGAATGAACAGTACCTATACTAAATGCTTCTTGGAATATAATTTGATATAATTCGTTATATTAGAGTGTCTTTTCTTTACTACTTATAACAACTGACTATCATACATAGTTGTTTTAACCGTTTTAAACCCGACTCATTTTATTTACACTACTATAAATCACGAAGAATCCAACGATATTCAATTAATAATTCTTTTACTCAACTAGATTTATCCGTGGCTTCGTGAACGTGTATTTAACAAATGTCATCCGCCCATATTACTGCTCAACTATTGCATGGAATATAGTTATAATATAATATATGATCATAAGGTCTTGGATATTATAACAGTAAAAATTCCTTTCAAATCAGTTCAGCAAAAACAAATTTTTTTTTGAATATTCAAATGGAATGTATTGCCTTTACAATGATGATTACATTCAAATAGCCAAAAACGTTTACATTTTATAGGCAGATATATGTAGGAATAGAAAAATACAACAGACAAATATGTACGAAAATTTATCAGTGAATTAATGCCTAAAATATGGAACAAAAAATCATTACTTTCTACATTCGAGAAGAAACCCGTTACAATGCACACATAGTAGTAGACAACTCACGGCGGTTCTGAAACACCATAAACAAGCCACAGTCCCCCACTCCCGGCAATGTCGAGGGGATATAGCGCACTACATAAAACATGACCATTTTTCGCGTATCATTATGACACTTTCACACTTTGCCGGTCCATAAAAACCCGACAACAATAAATTTACATGTACACTGTTTCAAATGTGTGTTTGCATACGGTAGTGGGGGAGAGGGGTGCTGTTATGTTCATCTCCTCCCCTTTCCTCACATCATAGCTTTGGCGGTTGCCGTCATTCCGATCCACAAATGTGTCCCTTCTGTTTATTGTCTGTATATTCATTAATTTTAATTTCACTATCCACTATGCATATTTGATGAAAATTATTGTACCCAATATGTTTAATATATCAGATCCGTATTTGTTATAAGTCAAAAGTAATTGATACATTTTTACTGTAGATTTGTATAAATTATTAAATCAAATTAAATTAATTATTTAATATTATTATATTTCATTATTATTATTTTTTTTATTAATTTCTTGCCGTTTTTTGAACATATAATATATTTATTTGAATATCGAATTTAGTTCGACTAAAATGATTTTGAAAAAAAATTAAAACTCGTGAAATATATTTTCAAGTTTTTTTTTAGTTTAGTTACTCGATTCTAAGATATTTCAGATAAAATATCCAGATGCAATAAAAATATTAAAAGCAAACTAATTTTAGATACGTGAAATTTAAAGTATCTTTATATCAAAGATACTGAAAAGTTTATCTTAGTTTCACAAATCAAAAAACATAGTTTACAACAAACTGTTTGGTAACCTTTGATTTGACCAATGATAGTGTTAGATATTTCCTTAATTGTAATTATGTATAATTCCCACTGATTACGCCCCTGTATATATTATATAGCAGATTTATCAGAACATGGCTATATTTGTACTGTTTGTGTATATATTTCAATCATTCATATTGAGTCGGTAAACACACATACACACATACACACACACACACACACACACACACACACACACACACACACACACACACACACACACACACACACACACACACACACATGTTCATATTTATCATGATAAATGTCTGATATATCATCGACAACAGTGAATGATGGATCATTTCAGACAGTCTGGATGTTGTAAATCTTTTTTTATATGCATTTTTAATTATCACTTTTATCTATACTGGTATATCCTTAAACGTGTTTTCATTTTTATCTAAAATTGAAAATCGCTTTTGGACATTCGTATGTTCAACAGGGAAATAAATATCTATATTTTGTTTTAATCTTTTGAACGTATCTCGACAATGATAGTTAGGTACCTACATACATACATATATATTTATCCATTTTCTACACGCGATATATATTGTGAACTGATATTATTATTATATTACTATGTAGTAGACAGGCCCAGATTTACCGAACAGGCAATGTAGGCAGCTACCTAGGGCAGCAAGATTTAGGGGGTGGAAAATTTTGAGGGGAACTTTCAAAAATTGTTTTACCCGCGAGGAACTGGAACTTGACAGTAGTGTCAATATTGGAACCAAGAATGTATGTAAGGTTAGATTAGGTTGGAACATTCGATCTGAGGATTTAAACATAATAAGTGGAAAATCCCCAAATTGAGAAAATAATCGATTTACAAATACGTATTATATAATTATAGAGTATTCGATAAGTATCGATAGTAAAAATCATCTTATATGCCCTACAGTGGGCAACAGTAGGTATTGTGAAAAATATAACCAACTCGGTCATTTTTACTGAACATGATGTGATTGAATAATTAATTAATAACAATTTTTTCAGATCCACGGGTTTCCAAAAATCGACGCGAATTAACAATTTCCTAAAGTGGCAGTTTATGTTATTTTTAATTTACTGAACTACTTAGGGGCGCCAAATTCCTAAATCCGGGCCTGGTAGTAGAAATAGTTAAAAATGAAATCAATTTTAAAAATCTAACAAAACAAAAAGAAAAATAATTGTCAGTTATTAAAATTAATCGTTATAAAGAATAAGTATATCCATTTTATTTAAATTGATTATTTTATCAAATTACAAAAACATATAATTGAATGAATACCTTAAAATATTTATGTACATCTTGCATGAATACTTAGAGCAATATCTGTTAAATAATTCATTTTATAACGTATAAAGAAAACACAACACATTTTAATATTGTTTAATGTTGCATACATAAGTTATTGAACGAATGGGAGTTCTAGCGATAAAGAAAATCTATTTGAAATTTTATGCTTTACAAAATACGCAAAGTAACGAGAAAATGGATATTTTCACTTTTGTGGTGAAAGAAGAAAAAAAATGTAAACATGTAGTGTAAAATCGGTTTATGAGGAAAATAATAGTTTCCTATGAAAAGGTATTATCTAAAGTAATGGAATTTTAATATCCATTGTATATTGAAAAGTTTCATGTCGGAGCTCGATATGAAATAAATTGTTGACAGGAATATTTTACTTGTTTTGTTATTTTTTGTATGATTTAATTCTACTAGTTTTCATCTTTTATAAATTCCTTTCAGTATATAATAGCCATTGTTGGTTATTGTGTACTCAATCAAAATAATTTAATTGTTATAAGTATAAGATAAATAATTTAATAATAAATAATTTGATTTATTGTTGCAATTCATAAAGTCTCAGAGGCAAGCAAAAGCAAACCCTAAACTTTTTGCAGGGTATCAATTTTTGTTATGTTATCTATGAATTTGGAATGTATAAAAACTAAATTACTAACAATAAGTCCATAGACAAATAACACGGTTATGTAGTTGCATTGAAAATAACAGACAAAAAGATTTTTTTTGCTTTTACATGCGAAATTCTTTCTAATACAATGTTTTTTGTCGATTTGAAAATTTTGCTATTTATGTATAAGTACCTAAAAAAGAAAATTTATAGGAAGTATGCTCATTTTTTTAAATGCTGTCTTATAATAAGTCGGTTTGATTTATGAAGGACTCAAATATGAATGAGGATAAAAAAACAAAATGACTTGTAAGTTAATATTATCGTTATTACTTCTAATGCTCACAAAAGAAAAAAAAATAATGCAACTATAAAAAATAATTAGTTGACATAAATTGAAATCATTTATCATCATCTTCTTTCGTCAACCTAAATAATAACTATACATGTCAGCAGTTCATTAAGAATACATCAGAATTCTTAGCTGTTAACACTGTGGTCAAATAAAAAAACATTTTCTCTCATTACAGCAAAAACAAAATAATTATCTAAAAGAAATGTTAACGTCTTAATAGATACATACAGCACAAATTAAAATAGATTTAATTATCATTTACGAGGTCTGATTTAAACTAATAATTGTGTTATATCTCGAATACAAATAGAGATAAATAATAGATTTAATATCGTATGAATAAAATAAAATATTTTAAAGCGACGTTTAAAAAGCTTCACCCTAAATTGATAAGACTATCAATTTTCTACTTAACCTCTACCTCCAGTCATTTCATTTCATTTTAAAACTATTATATCTAAACTTAAAGCGTAATATAAAATTGCATTTTATAGTGTTAGAGTTATTTCAAACGATCCATATTTATTTTATACTAGATTTCCCCCGCTACCGGTTGCTTTAAAAACATACATATTTATAATAATGAAAATTTCATTAAAATCAATTCAGTAGTTATTCACTCACTCTCCGTACATATTTGATTTTACTGCTCGCTTATGCCCTTGATGAATTAGCGTGATGTGATTTCCAGTTTAACCTAATTACATTAACATTAACTTATAATGTATTCGTATAATCATTTATTTTAGTTTAAATCAAATAATAAATGAATGTGTACACAACATTATAAAATGTAAGGAGGACAAATGAAATATATATGTACGTCTGAAGCTGCCCGAAAGTGAGCATATTCCATTCTGAAAATGATACCGCTATCAGTGTAGGGGTTGAAAACTGCGACCCTATGTGATATTAACACCCCCGTTATCTCTGAAACGTGCCCAATCTGTGTAGCGGACCACGCGCCATGGCCTGGGACAGTGACGGCTGTAATTTTTTGCTGTTACGGCAAAAAATATACGTATGCTAGAGTGATATTTAAAATTTTCGCGAGTATCAACAAAAAAATGTTGCCCATTAAAATATTAAATCTGCCAAGTTTTAATGGACATTTCATGCTCCATCTGTGTTGCGCGGGATTGTTTTTTAAGGGCACAATGTGTGTGGATGCTTTCACTTTTTTTAGCGTGTCACGTGGGTTTATAATTATTAATAATAACTGCCGTAAATTAATGTCGCTTTCCTAATTGTTATCAAAATAACGACATATTTTATTCAATAAATTGTGTTCATTGTGCAACAAAAGATTCAATTACAAAAATAAATAAACTTGATAAATATGATCTAATTATTTTATTTTTGCTTCCACACCATATCGAAGATACGAGAAGCTTTGTGATCGTTTTAAAACGAGAATTTTTTTTTCGGATTTTAATTTATATAATTTATATAATAATTTTAATTTTAACTTGATGTTTTGGTTTCAGGTCAAGACAAAGACTTTTTGTTTCGTGTCTGTCTGTTCCCTGAATCCTTGTCATACGCATAACTCATAAGCTTGGTTGTTTGGTTGCGTCTGGGTTTAGGACAGTCCCATTTAAAAATCATATGTAAGGAGGGGGGGGGGGGGGTGACATCTCAAAATGCGCGTATTAAAAGAAAAATGTCGAATATATTTTTTTTTGTATAAAAATTAAATGGTTAACCAACGGCAGGTAGTTCATCAGAATACTTTATCGGTGTTTATTAAAACTGTTCGATAATCAACTACCTTTGGTGAATTTAGTACGAAGCACGAGGAGCACTGTGCATTTTATAATACTTGGCAGATGTTTTTATTTGTGTAGCTAAAAATTTGCATGAATGTTTAAATTTCTAATAACTTTTACTTGTTCCATTTGTCGAAAATTTTAAACTATACAATTTATTTTTGTCAAAAACTTATGGTCTATATTTTGAAATACTTATTTTATGAAATAGTATTATTATATTTTTAAATAGAAGAAACAATGGAAATACTTTGCTACTATAGCTATATTAAGATCATAAATATAAAATATGAATGATTGGTTATTTTCGTTTGTGAGTGCAGGAATTAATGTAATAAAAATATAAATTATTATAATATAAATATATTAAAATAGGTACCTACTAAATGAAAAGAACTAAGTCCCTAAACAATATGTTTATCCTCGAACAACGATCTGTGAAAATACTCAAATTTTTCACTCTGCATGTTTTCAATATAACATATAAACTAGAAAGGCGGTAAAAAAAACACCCCGAACTCAGCTGTAAATAATCCTTTCACTTACTCCTCCCACCACGTTTAGCGCGTCGATATTTCAAGTTTGGCCATATGTTAACGTGATAAAACCCTAGTTCATTTTCGCCGTGTAAATTTCTAGAAAATTTTACATTCGGTTTCATCTCTCATGAAATTCAATATCCCTTTTTGTAAAAAAATCCATAGTTTGAATTTAAGTGATTTCTTATCAATATTTAACAATATGGTAATAATAAATACCATAAAAAAAATATTTATCTAAACGTAAGTAAAACAAAAAATAAATATTTTTAAATAATAATAAAGGGAAAACACAATTTTTAATACAGAAAGAAATATCTTGAAAATGGTTCAATATACCGAAATATAGAAAGAACATAGATTATTAGTTAAAATGATTTTTTTATAAAAAAAATAATAATTAAAATTCAAAAATTGACAAAATTGATAGTATCGCTCATAAAAACATAGATGCACATCCACTAAATATAAACACTTAAATTTTATATTTTCATGTGTATAAGTTTTACCATTTTTACTGTAGATTGTTCATAGACCGACTGATACACATATACAGCATTGAGAAAATGGTCAGAAGTACTCGTTTTGAGAGTGATTTTTTTTCTTGATTATTATACATTCAGTGCATTTCATACATTTATAAAAATATATACTGGTTTAACTATTGTTAGATTACATTTTACTTGAAATCATTTCAATACAAAAATATATTATCTGTTACAAAGAGCAACCATATTTAATAAAAATCGAGATTACTTTCCCTTTTATATTAAAACAAAAAGAATCCTTAATTTCATAACGTCTTTGTTGTGACATTTACTTGCGGTAGACGTACAGCTTTGATATGAAAAAATCAGAGATTACAGAATGCAAACGACACTCTGTACTTAAAAAGTGAACATATTGCTGCAGTTGTACATCAAAGAGTTCTCTGATGAGTTAACAGTGGCGGCTCATTAATAAGGAGTTTAATTTTTTTTTACATTTTATAAGCAGACTGAAAATAATATTAAAACTTTATTAATATCCACATGAATATTTCGGTCCCAAATCAAATTTCATTGAAAATATAAATTAAAGCCGTGTCCACAGTAGTAAAAATTTACGCTGTGTATTGCATTCGAAGCCTTGTACAAATGTGCATTCGTTGTTAAATTAAAAAAAAAGATATTATTATAATTAGATTTACACCACAAAGTAAAGTTGAAGTGTGGACGTATCTTTAAATGCAGAGTGATTTTTATTAATATTTACTGTATTGGTTGCTGCTGCCAAATTTGACTAAACTAAAAGCTCAATAACATTTAATTTTACCATGTCTGATCTATTGCTATTGAAAAAGAAATGCGCTACTTTCATTATTATGCACCAGTTAATTTGAAAAAAATGAAACTTAGTACCAAAAGTAAAACAAGGCGATATTGGATTAAATTTAAAACAAAATAAAAATCAAGATGATGGTGGCAGATTATTAAATATACATATAGTAATTGGATAAATGTGCAGGTCATTTAAAAACTTTTTAATGATCACATACGCAGGGCGTCCAACGTAAACTTTTATGTAGCAAGAAAGTTAAATTTGCATCGAATTCTGTATTTAGCAAATGATGAAAATTCTACTCAATATAAATAAATGAAAATATTTTTTTGTTAATTGTAAGCTTAACAATTATTGACAATAATTGAAGTTCAATTATAAGACCGTATTAATTAAAAATATATCATGGTAGTAAACGAATTTGACAATGAAAAAGCTCGTTGACCTCCAAATTGTTTTGCTATTGTCAAAAAAATTTAATCATATCAATTTCAATTTTGAGAAGCTCCACGGGTCATGATTAATTATGTTGATTGAATCAAATGAACTAACTTTTAGATATGATTTTTCTCTTCAATTTGTATTATTTTGTATCACTGTATGACCATTTTTAACCGCGTTATGAAAAAAAGACTTTTAGCTTTTCGAATCTACTTTTGGAATTTTTTTACGATAATTTGTACACAGTTATAGGCGTTTGAAGCAAAAATTGTGGTTTTTTATTTTGATCATAAATTAATCAGTTTTTGTGGGCCATCTGATCCCAAAGTCTAGATATGTCTCTTATTCCTGAAAGAATTATTTATTTTAGCAAATAAATGTATGTACATATGATACGGAACGTCAATAAATATGCATATGTATGTATGTGTGTACATACATACGTAAATATATTATGTTTATCAATCTCCAATCAGCCCCTGTAAAATATATTAATGAATGTCACACCCCACAGCATTGACTGTATCAGACAATTTGCGTGTTCCATTTTTAACTTTTTCATCATCATCTCTCTCTATAAGGATAAATCAATGAATGAACTGATGAAAAATCAATTCTATGGAAATATGAAATCTTTTCGACTGTTAATGCTCTACCATATTTGATTTTGTTAGAATGAAAAATGTTAAAATAATTTATATTTTTATTGATGATTGCTGTATGACTTTGAAATGAATTAAAATATTAATTAAATATTTTATAGCAATCATTTATAAAGAAAGTTAAATACCTAAGACCCTAGATCAGTTTATGCTTTGTGATAATTGAATTAGAGCAGGTCCGTAAGGAGAAAAATATCAAATTTTAAATAAATTTTAGATAAATTGCAAAGTAATTGTGATGTTGATATAATTAAATCCAAAATTTAGATTGAATAATAAGATCAAGATTTTGATATCTTATATTTAATATAAAAGGTATAAAAATAAAAGTTGTCAATATATTATATTTCAGGCCATAAAAATTTAAATTAAGATTTATGCAAAAATACCTAATATGAAAAATGTATTTATAGAAAATATTTCATTAAAAAAATTATACCACTTGAGCTATACGATAATTCCGCTAATGGTATTATTACTTTTTATAAAAAAATATACGGGAAAAAGTTTAAATAAGGCTGTATGTGCCTCGTTTTCAATACAAACCAAAGCCTGTGTTCGCATCCAAGTAGAGGATTTGTAGAATTTATTGCTGTTTGCTGTTTGTATTGTAACAGAAAGTTATTGTTGAGGATATCTCGATACAATGGCACCACGACCGATTGTTCCACTTTTTAGGGCTTTTTCTTTAGCTTACAAAGGGTTTATAAACTGCCGTTTTATTTGTATTTGAAAACGTATTCTCAGTGAGTAATCAGAAAAAATGAACAACAGTTAGAAAAATGTTTCGGGCGTTAGTTTATTTGTTTTGCAAATATTGGAAATTCTTTATGCTTGTGTAAATAAATCCAGTGATTTATTTTTCATATTTATTTATAGCGAATATAGCTTTTATCATTTGTACATTAACTTGATATTACGCTATAAATATAAATGTGTATTGTGCATGGTATATTTTTACTGCAAAATTATTAGTTAGTTAATAAATAGAAAGAACTTTATAGTTCCAGAATTTTAAATTAATATCAAAAGATTTGAAAATAAATAAATTTTACTTTTCTTATTTGTTTTCTATAATTTAATTTTATGAAACTTTCAATCCGATACATCATGGGTGGTAAACAAGTTAATCACAATCTATGGATCGATGGTGATGAATTTTAAATAAGAGTTATGCTTTTTTAAATATGTAAGTAATATCAGGAGTTCTAAAACTCCACGACATTTTGAAGAAAACAGTAGATCACATTACAAAATAAATATAGTATGCGGCCCCTGCTTTATTTTATTTACATAATATACATATTTAACAAAAACTACATGTTTTTGGACAAAATAGGTATAGATGTCAAAATTAATAAATAGGTATTTTTTATTTATTTTGGCAAAAAAGTAAAATATGTTAATAGTTTACAATTGTGTCATTTTTATTAAAAACTAGCAAAGAGAAGTATTAAATAATAATCAAATAAAATATAATCAGATTCAAAAAAAAAATAACAACTTAAAAAAAACTTATCGATTACATTTCTGTAATGAATACCAACAAAACAGATATAAAAGTGTGATACTGTTTTTCAAATAATAGACAGACACGTTTCATATTTATAATTATATATGTATAATGTTGACTTGCCCGTATAAAGTTACGCACAGGGACGGGCTAAGAAGATTTTATTTATTATTGTTTATTAAAGAAATATAAAGACCAATTTAAAGGCATATTTATATAAATGCATAGAAAAAAAACATAAAAATGCATTCTTAGTGTTGAATATCGTAAATTTTTCATTTATACAAATAAAAGTCTAATGTCTACATGTATACTTGTAAATTAGACAAGGAAATATATAAAATAATATTTTGTTACAAAAGCACTCTCATACAAAATCAGTAACGTTTCTAAAGAACAACTAAGGTACTGGCACCAGTTATAGCTGCTATAAGAGCAAGGTGTACTGTTTTGTGATTGACGGGCTATTTTTTTAAGTAATTCTCATGAACTCATATTACTAATAAAATAAGTAACTCTTTATTTAATCAATTTAATTACCAAAGTCAGCAAATATAGTTTATTTGTTTTAAATTATAGCATTTTATTTTGTTTATGTTTTTTCTCCAGTAATGGATAAAGTGATGGACTCATGCTAATGATTACAAACACTGAAAGAAATATCGTTCAATAATATTATGAAACGCATTCAACAACCATTCATTCATAGTAATAATGAAGAAGTACTTTATATTAAAGTAAAAATTCATTACTGTTTTACTTTTAATGATTTTTAACTTTAATATGAAGTATTTCTTCATTATTACTATGAATTCATGATTGTTGAATGCGTTTCATAATAATAATGAACGATATTTCTTTCAGTGAAATGATAAGTACTACGACACAAAAGATATAAAAGAATGAATCATCAAATTTGAAACAATGTAAAGCAGTTGCTATGATAATATAATAATTAATAAATAAATTATACTAATAATTAGTTTTAATGTCCACCATTTTGACACCTATTGACCGATTGTCATCAAATCACGCTGTAAGACAGTTAAATCTATATGGAAATGGTAGTAATCAAATATCAACAAATATTTCTTATTCAGTAAATTAAAAACAAATAGTCATATTCAAGACTGGTGCCACAGTACCTTAGTTTGCAATAATAAAACAAAACTAATATACTCATAATATTCACCTCGTGAAAACTAATCCGTCCCTGTATAAAACCCAACACATATGTGCAATGTACATACATGCAGTGAGTATCGTGTCTCCAATGTAAGGCAGGGTCAACATATTCAAACAACATCAATCATCCATGCTTATCAGCGCTACCAGGGCACTAATAAAGGGTTAAAAGTACAATTTGCGTCGAGAAACGTGCCTTATCTGACGTCGTAAGTGCACACACATACACATATGTACGTGTTTGGTGAAAACGCAAACTAAGAACATGTAAAGTGGACCGCGAACAATGCTAAACATTGCTGCTCCGTTACCGGGATCGTTGTTCCTTTAGCTTGGGAAAATATTGGCAGTAAATGTGTGTAATAGACATTGCAGTGGAGCGTTTATTATCAAAGATTGAGGCAATTTGGGTAAACAGTTTAAAAAAATGTTTATGTTATGTGTTTGTAGTGGTAGAATAATTAAGGGACCTATTATTAACATACTAAAGTATTCCCGCGGCTTCGTCCGCGTGTATTTCAGAATCAGTGACACGTATAGGTATAGGTATAACATCCCTACCACGAAAGCTGATTTTTAATTTATTTATTTATTTTATTTTCATTAGACAATGCTATTTGTAAATTTTTATGTTATGTATTAAAAAGTTTTCTTTAACTCGGGCCTGTCGTAAGGCTTTTTGGATGTGTACGCTGATTATAGATATAGTAAAGTCAAAAGGAAGAAAAAAATCTTCGTTTTTTTTATGCCGTGTCTAGACCAAAAAAACAAAGCAGTTTTTTTAAATACAAAGTATTTAAAAATGTACCTATAGAGTGTCTTGCTATTTTGTCAAAAAACACTGTGTTGCAGTTTCGTATTTTGGTGGGAACACACCATAATGGCGTGTTTAGACCAAAAAGACAAAACAGCAACACTGTGTTATTAAAACAATTCGTATTTTAAAATGTACCTATAGATTTTGTTGCCATTATGTTAAAAAAACAGCAACACAATGTTATTAAATCTATTCGTAATAACTGTATAGGGTTTTTTTTCAAATTTTGTCAAACATGCCCTTGCAGTGAAAATCATATTAAAATCGATTCATTAGTTAGATAGACAGGGACAATGGTAGATACAAACATTTGAAAAACTATCAAAGTATACAGACAAAAAAAAACAAAATACACCTTAAGGTGTATATTTTTAGTTTAAGTGACTAAGAAACCATATTTTCCCAGTTTTTAGTATAAAGTAGCCTATGTCTTTTCTCAGGATTCAAAGCTATCTGCCTACCAAATTTCATCAAGTTCGGTCCAGCGGTTTAGCCGTGAAAAGGTAACAAGCAGACAGACTGACAGAGTTACTTTCGCATTTGTAGACTGATAAAATAATAACTATTCTATCACTACACTAGTGTTTCTGTGGTATTTTATTTAAAGAATTACAACTACTAAAAGATCTATCTAAAGTATTTGTTTTTAATCGTGAAACTAAACTGTATAATAAATATTTTAAGATTATTCTGAAATTTACGGAATACATTTTTTAACACCTGGTGCATTAAAACCAGTATTTTATAATCTTTATTAATGAACAAGAAAGAATATAAAATATTATCTGCAAGTACTACTACAGTTTACTGGAAAGTTAAAAGTTGAACGTAAAATTGTTATTCTATGGCATTTTGAAAATTAAAAAAAAGTTCGTAAGAAAAATAAATTATTTATTGCGGTATCCGCATTTAAAGAACCTAAAAATAATCTACCAAACCCATATTTAAATTTATTATATACATCGATATGTTGCAGAAAATATACTTTTTAGCTTAAGAAAACAATATTATAATATATGTAAACAATCCCAAGGATTTTTTTGTTGTTATAAGTAAAAATGTGTACATGAATCATAGTTCTTCTTAAAACTCCAGATGTTTTAAAATATATTTATTTTGTTATTGATAAACGCAAGCAATGTTCACATTGCAAAATTTTACAGAAACGTGATGTTTGTATCAAAATACGCATTTTGTACCATAAATAAAACTAGTTCAAAATTCTTAGTAAATGATTAACGCCGAACAAAATGTTGCCATAAATGAACATTGACGAATTAGTAAAAAAAATATATAGTACACTTTATATTTAACACATGTCACGAAATCTAAATTCGTACGCATTTGTATTAGAAATTATTACCATGATAATTAGATGATTATAAACTCCACTTAAAAAAACATATAATTAAGAGCTGTGTAAAATCGAAAAGTACGGTAGCAAAGAACTTTTAAGTAAGGAATGTTACGGTAGGATTCGATTGGATTTTCTCGTAGATTACGAATTTTTACGTGTCTTTTTCAGAAAGCTGTGCTATCAAAAGTTACAAGCAAATGTTTTTAGTTATATGCTGTCGCAATAGACAGAATTTTGCATTAAAATATTGGCGAGAAAACAAAAATGAAATTTACAATTTATTTCGGAAAAAAAATAAAAGATAAGAATTTCAAATTTGCAAGATTTTTTAAATCTGGAACAACACTATCTAATGATATTATAACTATATTAAATATATTATATAATTTGGTATTATAGAAAAATTCCAGTTAATTAAGGAGAATTTTCTATTTTAAAAAATATAAAATTTAATTCATCGCCAAAAATTTGAAAGACTAAATTGGTCGAACACTTCGTTCACAATAGATACGAAACTTTTTCGAGGCCTACTTCTGTAGCGAATTTTCAAAAAATAAACATCATCGTATATTCTAACTTCGAATGTGTATAATTCAAATTCCATAGAAAAATTTGAAACATCATTGTTCACAACTACACATACAGATCATTCATTTCTAAAGTTACTCGATCATCTTACATACCTGCACTTCTCTGGTGAATTGATTGTTACAGTAGATATGCACATCAGTGAACTCCCTGACCGTATCAAATTCGAACTTGATCTCGACGGGCTGTCCGCCGCGAGTGTCATTCCTCCAGCCAACCCAGCCTTGCCCTTGGTCGTAGTAGCTGGCTTTGAAATTATCTGGCCCAACTTTGCCATCAGTAAGTTGGCCGAGACCCCGTTTCAACTCTACATCCCAATACCCGTCGTAGGTGGCGTCGAAAAATTTCCAACCTGCGCCTCGTTTGTCGCCTTGCGGCATTGAGTAGCTTACTACACCATCTGAAATAAATATATATTGGAAATAACTTCAAATAGCACATTACATAGAGTTTGCGACAAATGAATTTGATTTATTTTGATCGCAACAATAAAACATCGTAAATAATAGAGATAAAGCTGATTTATGATTTTTACACAGTTACGAATACAGGATACAAAATGTTTTTCAATTTATAGAAAGATTTGTTTGTTCTTTTTTAGGGTTCCGAAGAAACCCTATTAATATCGCTTTGTCGTCCGTCCGTATGTCCGTCCGTCCGTCCGTCCTTTTCACTCAAAGCTAAATAGCTCGTAAACTATATAAGCTAGAAACTTGAAATTTTTACTGAACATGTAAAATGACGCCCTCTAGTAAAATATGTACAAATTTATTGAATAAATAATTTTTCAGGGGGGGCAATAAGGAGCTAAAGCTAGGTAAAAAAAATATTTTTTTTATACCAAAGCATGTGGCACGTTAAAATGTATAACCAAACAAGCGGAATTTGACACTTTTTTAATTTTTTTTCTAAATCAAAAATGGTGCCTGTAGGGGGCTTTAAAGCAAATCCAAAAAAAACAAAAAAATTGTATACCAAGACGTGTGGCACGTCAAAATTTACGTCTCAATTAGTAGAATATGCCCCTATTTTTTATTTTTTTTCTAACTCAAAAATGGCGCCTGTAGGGGGCTAAAAGCAGTATTTTATTTTGTCCCCCCCCCCCTCTAACTCTGTAACTACTGGCTCAAAAAATCTGAAAAAAATTTGGTAACGAGGTTTTGGTGGGACTACCAACGACAAATACTAAAGTCAATAATATAATTTTAAATTTTGGAATAATAGGGAGGGGTGTAAGATAATTTAATTTTTTTATTTTCATATCTAGGCATGTGATATGTCAAAATGTACATCTCAACTCGTAGAACATGACCATATTTTTTATTTTTTTTCTAACTCAAAAATGGCGCCTGTAGGGGGCTAAAAGCAGTGTTTTATTTTGTCCCCCCCTCCCTCTATCTCTGTAACTACTGGCTCAAAAAATCTGAAAAAAATTTGGTAACGAGGCTTTGGTAGGACTACCAACGACAAATACTAAAATCAACAATATAATTTGAAATTTTGGAATTATAGGGAGGGGCGTCATAAAAAATTGTTTTTTTGATATCTAGGCATGTGGTATGTCAAAATATAGATCTCAATTAGTAGAACTTGACACTTTTTTTATATTTTAACTTTAACTTAAAAATGCACCTGTAAGTGGTTCCAAACATTTCACGTAGTACGTACTTCGGAACCCTTATGGTATACACTCGTGTATGTCTTGTTTAGAAAGTCAAGTACCAAATTTAAAAAATGCGGACAGAAAGAAAAATTAATTAATAATTTTGACAACTGAATCATTCAAAAAAAAATAACAAAAGCAATTTGTGTTTCACTATTTAATAGAAACATCATTTAGTTTATTAAAACACTGTTCAAAAATCACTATTTTCGTATGAATATTCAAACCATAGGCCATAGACAATCATATTGTAACAAAAACTGAAACAATGTTTTGAAATTACAACACAATCAATTCATATGTTGATAATCACTGCGGTTTGCATTTAGCCGTTCAAATAACAATACATAAAATAATCGCTATTGCAGTGTTAACATTTAACATGTATAGAATTGAGGTCATGTACTACAAGTGAGTACGGTATGATTTGTAACAACAATGCTAAATTGTGTTATGTTTTAATTATTCCGGAATGAAAAAAAAATTACAACTATAGTTTACCTACTGTCATTATATTGATTGTAATAAATAAGTTGACCAGATTTTAAAATCACGAAATCAAATATACATATATTTACGCTAAACCCCCTCGGAAGATAATTAAAAAATGAGTATAAGGATAAAAATTTTATATAATTATTATTCTTTTTATGCTTTAGGCGCGTTGAGGGTGAAATTTTAGTATGCAGCGAAATGCGCACGTACCATGCAATGAAGAAAATTTAACTCGTGTAGATAAAAGAGATTTCTATTATGATACAATACACGATATTTAAGAAAAAATCTAGATATTTGGAAAATTAACAAACCAAAGTACATAACATAGAACGTCAAGTAAACTTGCGTGTAAAATATTTGTTTAAAATTATAATACTCATTTATTTGTTTGGCTCGACCTGAAACGAATATATCAAGCAAAAATTTAGAAATCGAAGAACATATTTTTTCTCATTTTAAATATCTCCGATATGGCGAGGAAGCAAAAATTAATATCTAATTAAAAATATATGCTAACATAGGTAGAGAATATTAACAATAACATATATGCAATAAGGATTAAAATACTACAAGCGTAAGTAAATTGATAACATTCTACAAAGCCATTTAGCATTATTTTGAATAATTTTTTCTCAAGTCAGAAAGATTTTAGAAGAAAAACTAATCATAGCTAATCATAAAATATCTATACAAGTGGTTTTGTGTTACACACGTATATATATTTTTTTATAAAATATAACTAACTTATAAAAACATGTAGTATAAATATAACAAATAGTGTTTCTCTTATTTTTTATCATACAACTGCAGTGAACAGAAACAAATATATTAAATCACGCCATCGCATTTTTATCCTACAAAAGCTTTAGGGATAGAAGTTATCATCATATATTTCGTACTTATTTGTATTGATTTTCTGATGTACATTCTTTATCTCTAGTGATGTAAATATTGTATAAAAGGGGATCTAAATAAAAGAATACGAGTATCTATTCGTTTTTTCTCTCGAAAAATATCACTTATTCCATACATAATACATAGTATTATTTTATATTTAATGCAAAAATTTCGTTTCCAATTATTAACAAATTATATCTATCTATAATAACATCATTTTTAAATAGATTTAGTCATTTTTGCTTTTGAATTACTAAAATAAGTCAATTCTAAAAATGAATATGAAATATTTTCATCGTCTTTAACATACCAGAGTAAAATATGGTTATTCCACAATGAATTATTATATATATTGAGAAAATTGTACTCTAAAGATGAGTGTATTCCCAAATGAACAATAAATTTTAATTAAATACAATTCTTACCATTCCAGTAGCAACCATAAATTTCAACTCTCATACACACAGTTCTCTGGTGGTAACTGTACGGAAGAAATCTTATTTTGCTGGCCCAGACTGGAGGATCGAGTTCGTATTTAGCTTCCAAATACGTATTTGTATTTGCTGTTATAACCTGTAACAAAAATAAATAAATCATTATTAATTAATTAAAACCAACAAAAGTATGATTCCCTAATATCGATTTAAAAGCTTGTGTTAACATACGCGTTCTACACATAAATCCATTGTTACTTATAACTTTTTTGTCTTTATGTGGTTAAACCCCATATGAACTTTTTCATATATCTATTATTATATAATATGGTCTCTGATTTTCTCTTAAACATAAAATACTTTATTTTTAATATTAATAGGTACATTTGTATTTTTATTTACTTCATAAGAAAACGCTACTGTAATAATTATGCATCATACTTTCATAATATTTTAATGTTTTATATTAGCTCTGTTTGTCCAATGGTAATATTTTGGAATTTTAAATCTACCTTGTTTTATTTATTTTGATAATTTAAAAAAATGCAGGTCTATTTTGACTAGTAAACCCGATTTCGATAGAATTTTCACCAAAAGAAAGCCCATGACCTTAAAATTAGTTTAAATTCTGAGATGATGATAGATGACATCAGGCACGTATTAAGAAAAATATGCAATATATATTTTTTAATAAAATTATCTATATGAGTCATTCCATGTCAAATCAACACAGGGTATAGACCTCACCATCTCAGATTTTCATGAAATTTGGCACAATTGTGCTATTCATTTAGACTTAGAAAAATATCAAATTTTATTGAGATATGTCTACTGGTTTTGAAATTACAGCTATGTAAAGTTTTCAAAAATTGATCAAAAAACCGTGATGGAAAATTTTTGAAATGCTCTGGAAGCTGATCTAGTTGACTTAGAGAACTGGGCGGGGTGTCATTTTACAGCATATTTCACACCAATTCTAATGATATACAACACAATATGGGTTAAGAAAAAAAATGTTTTCAAAATCAAAGTCAAAATTTTAATTTTTAATTTCACAACAAGTACGGTTTCAAAAATTTTCAAATTAATACCAAACATAGTCATTATACTTGTGAATGACCTGGCAAAATATAAATGTGGGATGACAATGGATTCTATGTTAAAATAATTTAAGACTGAAGCTCGAATTTAAAAATCGCTCTGTATTTAGACTGTGAAAAATTCAACAATGCTAAAATGTATACTTGCATGAACATGAACACTAATATGAAGTAACAATACATTACTAAATTCAAAATGGGCTATTTTTTGCCACAGAAGCATGGCCCTCGCATTACCACGGGCCCCCCAACTGGAATTGTTACGAAAAAAATTTTTTACGTTTTCAAAACTTTTCAAATTAATACCAAGAATAGTCATTATAGTTGTGAATCACCTGGCAAAATATAAATGTGGGATGATAATGGGTTCAATGATAAAATAATTTAAGACTGAAGCTCGAATTTAAAAATCACTGTGTATACAGGAAATATTTATGCTATTAAAAAAATGTTAGGCCTAAATTGGTAAATTTTACACATGACATAGTAGCTAGTTCAATGTAATAAAAAGCTGTATTGTTATATTTTAAGTACCAGTAATCCATGTTTCAAAGTTTCAATTTGTTAATGTCAAACTATTCACGCATACAATGACATGTAAGCTGTATGTGGTAACCTTATGGGATCGACTTTAGTTTGAATTAAAAATAAATAAATAAAACTATTAGCTTTCATCATTTTTGAAGTAAGTAAGCTTGTTGCAAATAAATCAACAATACTACAAAAAATCTTTAGTTATAATTAAAAATATATACAAAAGTAAATCCTGTGACCCCGACTGGGAGAATTCATGTTTTTCTTGAAAATGAATTATAAATTTATGAATTAAAATTTTTAAATGAAAGGTCTAAAAAATAAACTTTGATATTATTTATTTTTTCTATTTAAAGACCATAAAAAGGTCGTTCAAATAAACCTGTATGGTCGAAAAAAAATTTCTTAAGGGGCTCGCAACAATTCCAGTTGGGGGGCCCGTGGTAATGCAAGGGCCATGCTTCTGTGGCAAAAAATAGCCCATTTTGAATTTAGTAATGTATTGTTACTTCATATTAGTGTTCATGTTCATGCAAGTATACATTTTAGCATTGTTGAATTTTTCACAGTCTAAATACAGAGCGATTTTTAAATTCGAGCTTCAGTCTTAAATTATTTTAACATAGAATCCATTGTCATCCCACATTTATATTTTGCCAGGTGATTCACAACTATAATGACTATGTTTGGTATTAATTTGAAAATTTTTGAAACCGTACTTGTTGTGAAATTAAAAATCAAAATTTTGACTTTGATTTTGAAAACATTTTTTTTCTTAACCCATATTGTGTTGTATATCATTAGAATTGTTGTGAAATATGCTGTAAAATGACACCCCGCCCAGTTCTCTAAGTCAACTAGATCAGCTTCCAGAGCATTTCAAAAATTTTCCATCACGGTTTTTTGATCAATTTTTGAAAACTTTACATAGCTGTAATTTCAAAACCAGTAGACATATCTCAATAAAATTTGATATTTTTCTAAGTCTAAATGAATAGTACAATTGTGCCAAATTTCATGAAAATCTGAGATGGTGAGGTAAATTTTTCATTAAAATTGTGTTGATTTGACATGGAATGACTCATATAAGGATAACAAGAAAAAATGTAAAGGTAGTTATTACGTTGATGTAATGTTAAACCAACAATATTTTAATATTATAAATATTTTGATTTAAAAATAAAAAACGTGTGAAGCCGCGGGAAATTTCTATTAACAGAAAAATACGATTCCACCATTATTTACACATTCTTTATTTATCTTTATATTCAGACTAATTCCCACAATACGGGATAATCAATTTATATTCCGGGCTCGCAGAACTCTGGCATAATTGTAACCCAATATCAGCGATAATCTTAGCCGGTAGCGAAAGGATAAAAACTTCTAATACCAGTAGTAATTATCACCCCTCAGCTGGTAATAACAGAGATTCGAATTCACGCACGTTTGAGGCACACGCAAGTCTGCCAACCTAACCAATCAACTAAACATACTCGAGATATGTTACACAGTTATATGTATGTATGGCGTTATCACACGAACGATGGAAATACGGATACTTATATTAAAACTGTATGCGTATCATGCGTTTTTACTTACGATTGGTATATATAGTTGATCTTAAAGTATTTCTTATTAGTTTCAAAACTTATTTCATTTACTATTTTTGTACTAATTCATATTACCTGTATTATTAAAGACAATAATCTGTAGGTAAGATATTGAAATTATTTACGAATAAATAAGTAACCGTGGTATACGACAGTGTTTCTCAACCTTTTAGTATTTGCGACCCAATTTTCAATCACAATTCTTATCGTCATTTTTTTTCAATATGTTCGCGCCTCCCTTTTAGTTTTATCATGTTCCCTTAGGGGGGTGCACCCCACAAGTTGAGAATCGCTGGTATACGATATGTATGGCGTATAATTTTTTTTTTAATTTCAGGCGTTATTTTTATTTAAATCAAGCATTCTAAACTGTTGGCGCTAATCCTAAATACTTCCTTTACGGCTAGATAGCACCACAGTTGTATAGGAGTGAATATGAAACAAATAAATTTTATTTAACCAACCTGGGTTGCAAAAAAAATTAGAGGGGCGTGGGTTATCAATTTGATTTGCAGGGAAACCGTGACATAAAAAAGTTTAAGAAGCACTGCTTTAGAGAACGGAAAATAGATATAATAACAGTTATGCGATAACGTTGTGCTACGCTATTGAATGTTAGTTATTTATAATTTCAAAAATCAATAAAACTTTAATCTTAGAAATTACGAATCATGATAATAGGCATATTTCTTTTTAATTCTTTTATATTCTTGTAGACAGTTTCAAGTCTGTACCAGGTACAGAGGACAGAGAAGTTGTTAATGTGTCTGTCAGAGTGGATTTTTACGAACAGTAAGCAGAAATTAATGAATTATAAATTTCTGTTTATAAACAATAAGAGTTTGATCTTAAAATATGCCTCTAAAAATGAAATAAGTATATTTTTTTATATTTTCTGTAAATAATTATTGTCGGTAATAGAATGTTATTGTGAGTTCAAATTTTGAGGAAATTTTTGTGTGGAGTTTTAGGGTTAATACAAGTAAAAATATGTGGATAAGACATTACTATTATAATATAAAGAATTTCGGATCATTCTTTATAAATATAAATATGCGAGTGTGTGTGTATGGGTGGGTGCGTGAGAGCGCTAGGGTGTGTAAAGATTAATATGATGCTTAATCGTGTGTTAAAAATATTATTTCAGAACTACTGTTAATATTAAAAACAAAAAGCCTGCACGAAACTGTGAATACTTTATTTGATGGAATTTCTAACTAACAGATTATTTGATACGCTTTGGGGAAAATATGCTTTTATTATTTAAATTATATACATTTATACATTATATTTAGAGATATGCATTAGTTCGTTAATCACATAATGGATATTACAAATTTTGTCGGTTGAAATATAATCAAAAAATCTACTGATGAAAATCATGCAAATAGTAAAAAAGAGTATGCTTATTAAATATATGAAAGCACGGTAAAAAAATATTTATTTCACTTTTTATCGATTTATTCATTTTTAGGGTTCTGAAGAAACCCTATTAATCTCACTTTATCGTCCGATCGTCCGTCTGCTCGTCCTTTTCACTCAAAGCAAAATATCTCGTAAACTACATATATAACCTAGAAACATGAAATTTTGACTGAACATTTAAAGTGATGCCCTCTAGGTCTAGACAACGATGATACGCAAATTTGAAAAAATATATACCAAGGCGTGTGGGGTGTCAAAATATAGATCTCAATCAATAGTATTTAACTTTAATAATTATAGCGTAAATAATTTAATTAATTTGTATTTTACCTAAAATTGTTTCAAAATGAAATTTTTTTATTGTAAATTTTCAACGTTCGTCCATAACTAAAAGTTAAAGTCTAAATCAATTATTGTATTCCTTTTTATAAATATAAAGTTTTGGTTGTGAACAATCATATACCTAACGAGTTTTTGATATAACTAATTAATTTAAAAAAGCATTAATAAATGTCAAAAACATATATAACATCCTCACTAGTCAATGAAAATAACATTAAATATAATTCACATCCATTAGTATAATGTAATTACTGTATATAAAAAATTAATTAATCGGAAATTATAATTACTACAGGAAATAACACTGACATTCAATAATCAATATTTCTCGTATTTAAATACCTGAATAAAACGTGCGTTACTTTAAAACACCACAAATTGAAAAAAATAAAATAAAAAAAACTTTAAGTGAAGAATTACGCGAATGAAGAAATCAATAATTCACTGGGTGAGGTGAAGGAGGTCTCACTAACGCAAGGATAATGATTCGTAATTATTGTGGAAGGGATCACAACTTTACCCCGCGCACCTGCGGCCCCTCACACCCCCGGGTGAGTTATTGAACTAGACCCTAACATACCAGTGATGAAGAAACAACAACGAAATGCATTTAGCCATTATACATATGTACATATATTTTGTCTTTGACGTTTTATTAAATAGAATATTATTAATTAATAAAGAAGGTACTGGTACCAGTCTAGGATACGACCCCAGTAATGGTTATTTTTTAATAAAATGTACTGATTTAGAAATATTTGTTCATATTTGATTACTATCATTTCTGAAAATTAATCTATAATATACATATATAATACATTTAACAGTCTTACAGCGTGATTTGATGACAATCGGCCAATAAGTGTCAAAATGATGGACATTTAAACTTATTATTAGTATAATTTATTTAATTATTATTATATTATCATAGCAACTGCTTTATATTGTTTAAAATTTGACGATTCTTCCTTTTATGTCTTTTGTGTCGTAGTATTTATCATTTTGTAATTATTAGCAAATGTCCATCACTGCGTGCTCATTACTGGAGAAAAAACATGAACAAAATAAAAGGCTATAATTTAAAAAATAAAGAATTTCTTGTTTTATCTATTAGTAATATGAGTTCATGAGAATTACAAAAAAGAATCCCGTCAATCACAAAAACAGTAAACCTAGCTCCTATAGCGGCCATAACTGGTGCCAGTACCTTACTGTTGTATACTGTATGTCATAATCGAACGATTAAATCATCAGCGCAGCAGGTTGTTCTTAGATAATTAGACATAAATATTTACCCTAGAGAAATATTTAGGACCACTGACAGACGAAAACAGAGTTTTTCCAAAGCACGTATTACGGCGGTCGTATAGGTGATCATGCTAGTTTTTCTTCTGCCCTCAAGTCCCTCGCTCCACCTGCCCACTATTTTCTTTCTTTTCTCTCTTACAGCCACTAATTTTCCCCAGTCACGCTATGTGGCTATACATTTTTCCTGTATTTTCACCACTGTACAACAAACAAGCGTGTACCACTCCCAACATTACTTATATCCAGTGGCGCATACTGTTATAAAAAATAAAGGACAAACAATTTACTTTGTTGACATTAAGTAATAATAGTTATAATGTCTTAAAACTTTTAATACATATTTCAGTTAAAAGCAATCATAATAGATAAAAAATTTGTTTAATTGATGTTGCCACAACCAAGATTTTATTATACATAATACATAACGATGTAAAATTTCGAATTTTAAATAATCTCTTATATTATCATAACAATGTAGAGCTTATTTCAACTCACCATAAAAATTTGAATAAAGTGTAAGAAAATCAAGAATATGTGACTTATTCCTAGGAATCCAAGACCATAGCAATAACTTGAAATTGTCTAACTCAAATGCAACCATCGTCTTATAAATTCCTATTCTGAAAAATATTTTATTATTTTAAATGGAATTAAACTTATATGACGCCACTGTACGTATACATTTCCCCCTTAAACTCTCAACTCAAGAGTTGACCTTGTTTTCAAAAGACCATATTTTTTTCAAACCATGAGTTAGTTAATTACAGTAAATCTTAGTTATGAGTTAGGTAATAAAAGTTTTTATTTATTAATTTATTACTCACTGCGTTTATATCAACAGTATGTTTTAATACTTTTTTTATGATAGGCAGATATAAATTACATACCGTAAAGAAGGATATAAAAGGACTAAAGTATAAATTTTCACTTGGAACAACTGTGTATGATCTGACATTGAATATTATTCTTCAACTTGTAAAAATTTAAAGTGAGTTTTTTAATACATACTTAAAATTTGTCTAAAAAAATAAAAAATACATGCCATATTATATCTTCAATTTTGATTCTTCATATTCATTATAATAGTATTCAACGTTTTGTATCAAGGTACCTATATTTCATTAATGCATTTCAATATACCAATAAAATCATTACTAAAATTATTAGTTTCTACGTACATAATATGATCATATTTTTTCTTTACTTATGAAGTTAAACAAATTAAAATTTCTTAGTTGAATGATTAATGTGAAACTAAACGCAGACTTTTCTGTTCTTTAGAGATTGTATTACCTGTCGCTAGTAGCGTTTTCAGACTAATCTTGTATTTTACGTTTACGTTTTTTATAAATGCTCAAGAAAAAACTTTTAATTAACTCTAAGAAATTGATGCTAGTTTGAAAATGACATGTTTTAATGAAGTATATCAGCACTAAAAACTAATGCCGTGCATTATAAAGAAATTGCTTCCAAGTAAAAATAAAAATAAACTCTTTTTACAATTTTCTTGATAATACACATTTTTGCAGTTTTCATGTTATGATTTAATATTTGTGAGGTAATATAATAATTTGGAAGAGAACAATCAAAGAAGTACATATATGTAAATAAATATTTATTTAAAAATAATCTTTTTAAAGCATCGTATCATAATTTTTCGACTAGAAGTTTGGCTAAACAAATAAATACATACAGGACAGTGAAACTTCGCAAACTGACCTCTTCTCCTATACAACCCTTTTCTTAAAAACAGTTTCTTCACGAAATATCACTTCTTTAAGCGACTGTTTTTAGTAGGTTACTATACACGTAGTTTAAGTATTACTGTTTATTTATTTTACAGTAGGGTAAGGAGGGGCAAGTTGGGCAATGGCTATATCTCTCTTCTTTCATATCATATGTATATACGAACTTCACGGTATACGAGAATGCGAG
Source organism: Sialis fuliginosa (assembly GCA_961205875.1). NCBI lineage: Eukaryota > Metazoa > Arthropoda > Insecta > Megaloptera > Sialidae > Sialis > Sialis fuliginosa. The sequence continues at coordinate 19,257,015 of OY540812.1, forward strand.
AAGCAAGTTCATGTACTAAAACGAGGGGGCACTAGTCGTCATTCAGCAACCACACGAGCTGTACAGATGCTTTGTTTTGTTTTTTTCGCTGGAAAGTAAAAAACAATTTCGATGTTCTTTTTCTCTTAATTTCAGAACTGTTTGCTGAATCTAGTCCAAATAAGTGTTTCTGCTGTTTTTGTTCTTTTTTAATATTCGAACATTAGTTTGATTGTGAGTTTAATTATTGTTTTATTTATAAACTATTTTTTTGTAAAAACATGGTTAGGGTTATATAAGCAATATTGCTCAGCTTTATTAAATTTTCGTTTATTCTTTCTAAATTTTATTTTTAATAATTTTCATTTATTATTTGTTGTTCAAAAATACAAATATTATCATTCATTTAAAATAAATTTGTTACTTTAGTTAAGATTTGTGAGATAATTAGTCAAAATGTCCAAAGATTAAGATTGAATTATTGTATGTTTGTTTCCAATTTACATTAAATTAACAGTTTTAAGATTCTTACCTAGTGTATGAGGTAAGTTAACAGAATAGATACACCAAAAATTGATATATACCTATCTCTACCAAACCGTCATTTTGACTGGTTGGTAATTTAGCTGAAAAATATATTGATTTAGTCAATTAATGCAAGGGGTAGGAAAAAAGAGCTTAAAAAAACAAGAAATTCTATTTTTCACTTAATTTTTATACACGATATGATAAATGGTAGTAATAGCAATTTAAATTTTAACTTTCCTTAGTGTAAATTTTTAAAACGGTCATTTTAACCGGTTGGTATATCTAGTGTTAAGTAGAATACATTTATACGACAAACCATTCTGAAGCTATGGCATAGCTACTCAACTAACCCCGCCCTACCTTATTTAAGAATCGTATCATAACACTAACGAGATGCGTGCAACCGATTGAGGACCTCTGTACATACATATGCAGTTACATATTTTGCAAAAAACCATCACGTCAATTAAATGGCGCCTGATCGTCACATTTCTACAGCAGTACACACATACATACTACATACACTATATAACCTTCCTCAGCGCCGTGTGTATGTGTGTTTGTTTAATAGTGTGTATGAGAAACGAGGGTGGTAGGAGGGGGATATGCGACGCCAGTGTAGACCTGACGTCGTGTCACGCGAACATATTTACTCTTTTGTAAATTCCAGTATGCGTGATTCGAAAATATGTATGATAAGTTTTTTCTTTATGGTTAAGTGTGTATGAGTACTTATTGTTAGTTTTGATATATTTTTATAAGATTTTGAAATAGAGCAGGAGTTTGAATAACACAGATACATTAAACTTGAAAATAAGCCACAGGTTATTTAAATTTGTAAGTTGCAACTTTCGGCAACTTCCTCATCATTCACTGTAGCGCTTCACATAAGATGAGACTAGGTTTAGACGTGAACGTGACCAAGTCCGAGAAAAATCTAGGTCTCGTGCGAATTCTAAATTTAAGCCGGTTTACTATCGGTGTGAAAGCTTAAACCCTAATTCAAAGTTATGTGTACTTTTAGTTCTTAACATTTTCTACCCCCCTCCCCCTCGTCTCCTGCTCGCAGACTGAAAGTTTAAAAATCATTGGTATAAATAATGAGATATTAGATTAGTTTGAGCATATATAGTAGATAGGTCATTAGTTGTCATAACCAACAAATTCCCAATTGTAATTGAAATAGTTTTTACAACGTGCAACACAGTTCAAATTATAATTTGCTTATGATTGGCTGTATTTCTTTATAATACCGGGCATTAGATGTCTAGACACAAAATCGCCCCTAAATCCATTTTTAAACGCGCTACCTCTAGAGAAATTAAAACCAGTATCGATAATATCCAATCAAAACTTGGAAGCACACATACACCAGCTGCCGCGCACAGTTCAAGAAATTAACTCCTACAAGTTTATATTGGTAACCAACCATTGACAATTATGTCTAAGAGCGCAGCGTATATACGCGTCACGAGTTATTAATTCAAAACTATGGAACAGTCTCAACAGATGGCGTTTCGCTCTCTCGTCTCTTATCACAATGAGCGAGAGACTTGACTTGAAATATTATTTAATTGGAGACGTTAATTAGTTTATCCCTCAAGTTTGCTTCAAGCATACCAACAAGAGCAATACACACCAAACCAAGATTTACAACGAACCCGAATGAGACCGGTAGGGTTGGGGGTTGTGAAGGGATATACTTGAGTTGAAATGAAAACAGGTGATTTGTTGTTAAATATGGATAGGGAGACGAGAACTTGAATTTCCTGATTACTCATGCTTAAAAGAGATAGGTACTTCGTTTATAAAATAACAAAGATTACTTATTTTACATACAGGTAAAAATACTGATGAGGAAACGCTAAAGTAATTTTTGGGGGCAGGGAGTATTTCAGTCAAAAGTGAAATATGGTATATAAAGATCTCAACAAAATATATATTTTTGTTAATAATGGTCGTCAGTTGATGAATTCTAATAAACGCATCTTTTTATTTTCATTTTAGTTACATTTGAAAAGCTTATTGAAGTTTCCCCAAAATTGCGTTACTATATGAGTGGTATTTTAAAATATAATACTTATTAATTATATTTACTGATATTTCAATGAAAATCTTCAAGAAAATAATGAAAATATTTATTATACTTCTAACTTTATCGACTATGAAAATTTACGTGTATTAAGAAGTTAATTTTCAGAAATACCATTCGTCACAAAGAACAAAATATAAAATATTAGCTCAATAAATAAGTTCTGTATATGCCAGCTGTTACAGTTACAAATAGTCATTTTGAAATTATTTGAGAGATTATTATGTTCCATTCAGTACTAAAATTTACGATTATTTTGAAATATTAATTAATCTCAAAGTTCTCACCCTACCATAGTTTTATGACAAATTAAACTTTACCGTCGCATTATAACATTTAACCCTTTATTAGCCTAAGTTTCGTACGTTAGTAAATTTCAGACGATCGTATTTGTTCGGTATTTAATTATCAGAACGTGTAACAGAAATTTTGATTACTATTCAGACTGTTCTCTATTTGATCATTATGTCTTCTAATATAATAATTTTATTTAGTGAAAAATGTTTAATAAATCAATGAGAAAAAATTACCGTACTATTCCAAAACTTATAGACGATATGATATGAACTAATGATATATGTATATTTAATAATACGTACTTTTATAGATGCTTTAGGGTCGATCCAGACTATCGAGCCGGTTTCGGTCCGATCTCGCTCTAATCAAATCTTATGATATTTACATTAACGAGGCACTCTCGAACTGGTCTCGATTCAATCAAACCTTATGGTATTCACATTATTGCGCAAGTTTAGATCACGCTTTACTCGGTGATCAGTACTACAATAGAATGATGGAAGACGAACTGAAGTTGCTATTCATACGATGAGTACAATCAATGCCAGGTTCAATCACACTCCAGTAAAATATTCAATGCACTATGCTGTATCGAAGTAAGTTGGATTGAGACCTGATCGATACTTATAGTGTGAATGATTTCATTGTTTATTATTTATTTATATTTGATTGGAGCGAGACCGGACCGAGACCAGTTGAATAGTCTGGATCGACCCTTATTTTGCATATGTCGAAAAAAAACCATTTAGATAAAGATAATACTTGTACGTAGTAAACATTTTTAAAACAGATACTTTTATAAAACACAAACAAAAAATTAAGCTTTAAATATCTAATTAAAAAGTAAATAAACTTCGATAGTTGTTATACTTCAAAACTTTTTTTTCAAATCCAAGTTAAAATTTTTAATGCTGAATTCTTTCTAGATACCCACCACATAAAACTTTTTTTATAAAATATAATATTTTAAGTTGATTAAAAACTTGGAAACATTTCTAAACTCTAGCAGAATAAAATCAAATCGTTATATATGCAAATAAAAAAGTTTTTTAATAGGTATGCTTTAGTACCTTACTAAAATAAAAAATAAAACTTTTATTAAATTTATATAACAATATTTCTGATACACTGAATTTAAACAAGAAATTTAATTTTCAATTGGCTTCTTTTTTAATACATAATGAATAAGTTTCTGATGCATATTTAAAATAAATATATGTATATCTACATTTATTAAATAAAGTCTATGAATCTAGTTACTAGTAGAAATAAAAAAATGGTTATTTTTCATCTTACATTATTATAAACATATGAACTTAAAGATTTTAACAATCATGGTTTCATGACAGACAAATTTTAAAAAATCAATGAGTTTCCAACTAAAAATTTTGCATAAAATACGAGTATATCACCAATAAATTATTATTATTCAAAATTTTAAAATTTTTTTACAAACACATCTTAGAAATGTGCATACTTTTTTTATCAATTTTCTGTTTTTAATGTTAAGCATTTTTTAAAAACAATATAAGAAAAATTTCCATATATGCAAGTGAATTCTTCGAAAGGTATGTATTTATTTTCACGTTGTATGTTAATATTAGGTGCAAATACTGTAAGAAAAGTAAACAAATTTACATTGCAGACGAACAGAGCACCTTTTTATAGCTAATGAATTTGTATATATGTAAATCCATATACTCTTACCATGATTACACAATACATTGTTTTTCTTGAACAAAAACTGAGAAAAATTAATAATAAGTTATTTTTTGTGGATTTAATTTTTTTATAAAAAACTTTGCAGCAAAAATATGTGTTTTTCTGGATATTGACATTTTTTTTAAATTATTGTGCATAATATTTTTTAGAAAACAATATAAATTCATTAATTAAGATACCTAATTAATTACTAGATGCTCTATTTCAATTCATTAAATTAATATCACAACTGCCATTGGTTATCCTTTTCATGTTAATCTATACATTTTTATTATTTAACATCAATTGGAAATTCTTTTTAATATGTGCTTGACCTAAATCTTGACTTTAATACTTTTGGATTAGTTACATCAATGTCAAAACTATCATTGATTTTTTATTTTCATTTTTATATATTTCTATATTGGAAATTTTCATAACACAGCCCTGCCGTAAATCAATTATCATTTAGCCTGAACTAAACTCTGACTTCAAGATTTCCAACATTGAAAGTTCTATCAGTCGGAACAAACAAACAGACACAGACAAAAATTCTAAAATTTATAAAAATTTATTATATTAATAAAACAAAGTACAGACAAAATGTACAGTCTACAGATTTATATATAAGTTTAGATAGTGACATATTTTGTCTCTAATAGGTTTTATGTTGTGTTAGGTCTTAATTGTAACTACAATTTTATTATACATTTTCAAAGTATTTAAAAGATTTTTAATATTCTCTAATGTGTATGACTTAAGTCCTATATTTAGATCATAGAACAGATGGCCAAATATTTCTTATTAGACCCACTTAAACAAGTTGTTTTTTTTGTATCTGGTAACAGATTTTTAGCTGTCATAATTATTCAAATATACTATAAATATTTAGCAATTGTAATCATTTATATAAAATATCAACCTACTAAATAGGTATATATTTTTGCTATAGTGTTTAAATGTCACGTTCTTATATTAAAGCTTGTTATTTTTCTAATATAAAATTTTAGACAGGCTAAAAAAATTCAATAAATCTCGTTCGTGTGAAGTGACCCCAAAATATTTTGTCACCTGCATTTGTGTTACTCAAGTGTAACTCGATCTGCTCAAAGGCCATAGTTCGTTCAACTACGCCAAAATGGTAGCGAACGAAACAGCGGTGCAAAAACTAAGGAGCGGGATAATTTATGACTTCTTAGAATAAGCGTAGAGATAAATAATCCTCATTACGGATGCCAGAACGTCAAAAATTGGCGAAGAAACGCATGTGACCGTTTGAATTATGTGGCGATTTCAACGAGAAACTGTTTTGTTTTTGTTTATTTTTTTTTCTCTTCCTCCCAACTTGCAAGTCTGAAATTATTAATTGCTATCTATTTTTAAAACCGTTTAATGCTGCGCCGCCTAACGAACAGGAGTCGTTTAAAGTCTTGTAAGAGATATTATAAAAAATGTCGAAATTAGTTTGCGATATATTTGAAATGATATATGTGGTCTGCTAGCAATTAGGTTGTGGTTTTAAGAAATTATTTGTTTGATAAGATTTTGTGTTTTATGTTTCTTGTTGTTTTTAAATTCATTTTTATGAGATTTATTTATTGTTTTAATGAATGTGACAATGACTTGTATTTTTATTTCAAGTTTTCTTTGATATTTTTATAATTTACAGTGCGGCAAAGAATTTTGTTAACATTTTACAAATTTTTATATTATTCACAAAACAAAATATTTCATAATTTATTGTTTTATATTCCTTCATATCAATACTAAATACTTATATATACATAAGTATATGTACCTATACTAAAATGTCACAAATAATACCTAGGTATACATTAATTGTGTAAACTGTTTTAATATAATTAACTCATATTAATAAAACCTTTTCATTTCATTATATTATATTATTAAAAAATTTAACAAAAAATATTTAAATAAATTTTTTTAATTTAAATAAAAATAAGTGGATTGAATTTTTCAACAAATAGGATTTTTATGTAAACCTGAATATGCACCATTGTTTAATGTATAGATTTTAATTATTATGTAAAAAAATGTATGGGTCTAAGAAAGTGAGGTGAGGGCGAATTAAATTTTGAAAGAACAAAACTGAGACAAGACTGTCGATTGTAAAATTAGAAACCGAGACGAGACTTACCTAAACCTAGTCTTGTATGAACTCGTGCTGGCAAACCCACTGCTTATTATGTACTACATACAAAATGGAATACTCGAAAATGTGAGAACTCGTAAAGCGGGAAATATTTTGAAGAAAAATTGACACGTGCTTTAATTGTAAGTTTCAACCAGAAGCTTTCTTATATAATAATATAATTCAATTCTAATAGTTTCTTCCATTAATCATTGACATATCTGTCACAATTAGTAAACATAGAAGAAATATTGCCGTTAAATATTTCGCATAACCATAGAAAATCTCACACCCTAAAGCTTTTTTCCTTACTTATCTCAACAATATCGACCTCTAACCCAATTAGTGGTAGCAGATGTGTCCCTGGTTGGACATTATAACTTTAGTAGCTAAACAAAAACTGTTTTCATTACTGCTATAACAGTCATTTTAGTTTATTTCATTTACTTTCGGGTATAGTAGATGAGTTATATTTCGTCAACAAAAACTTATTTTGTAATAATTGAGAGATGTTTAATATGAACTACATTTTTCCTCTTTTGTTGAATTTTTGTTATATTCTACTTTAACTTGGGCGCGTTAATTTTTTTAGATACATGATTTATTAATCATTTGTGGAAATAAATTATCTTCTCTATTCATTTAATGAATTTAACTTGTAGATGTAAACACACCTGTCTGGTTTTTTGCTACCAATTTATTAATTCACACCTTTTTATATATATGTAAATTACTTTTTTTAAATAAATGAAATGCTTTTAAATTATTATCATTATTATCGATTTCAATAATTGATCCTCATTTTGATAAATTTTATTAATAACTTTATTAACAATCTTTCTCCCGTGGTTTCTTCTGCGTGTATTTCAAAATTAGTTAATGCCATTGGTTCTAAAACGACATATTCTTACTACAGCAGCACCTCTATCTATTGTGCGATCAACCCATGCTACTATAACGAGATTTAATACTGCGCAACATCGGTTCAGTGTAATTCACTAATACGTGTTTAATATTGACGATATCTAGCCTAAATGAGTTCTAGGATTTTGGGTTATCTAACAGTGAAATACCTATTAAAATCGGTTCAGTATTTCGAGTTTACAAATAGACTGAAATATTCTAAAAACTCGAGGTAGTGTCTTCATATTTGTATATATGTAAAGCAGTGGTTCCTAAACTTATTTTGTCGGGAAACTATTATACGTTTTTTTAATTGCGGAAATTGTGTAGTTTACGTACCCCCTCCTCTCCTAAATTTAAATAAAACATTAAATGAAATAAAAACTGTTTTATCGCAAATTCAACCGAAGTTATTCATTGTACATCGTGTATGCTGTATAACTGTATGCTTTAATTTTGGGTTGTTATTTAAACGTTGTAAAATTAAGTAAAGTAACATCACAAAACATGCTGTACCCCTAAATTGTTTCATGGAACCCACTTAGGGGAACTCTACTACTACTACTACCTAACTACTAAAGTTTTTATTTAAAAAATCAATAAATAATAATTAGATTTTTCAACAAAACACAAAGAAATCATAAAACAAAACATCAACACCGAATGTCAATTATAAATCCCATTAAACAATCAAATCATGAGTAGAACATTTAAAAGCCAAACAATTCAATGAAGCAAACTATATTTATCACATCAATCCCTATTTCCATCCGAACGGAAGTAGGTAATTTCAATTATAATCAAATTACATAAACAATGGACAAGCAACTCATTATGCCAAGCCGCGGAACATTCAAGACAACCTCCGAAGGGAACACGTCGACGACACGTTCAGGGGGCTGAGAGGGAGAGAAGGGGGGTTTGTTAATCTACATAACAATGCTGACATCTGACCCAACCATATTTTTTTGTCTTGACTACATTTACTGTTCTCTTTTTCTGGTTATTTGCTACGTATAATTGAAATAGATGTATGCAATTTGTTAAATGTACACGACAAATAAACATTTACATTTTTCTCTGTATTTTTATATGGAAGTGCGTGTGTGTAAGTATTTTTTTGTCATGAGGATTTTTTATTTAATTGGATGGTCTTTTAATTAGCACTTCGTAAAAAATGTATCGTTTTGTATAATAATAAATTTGCGTGTGTTTTTATTATTATAATGTTGGTACCAGAAACGACTAGTTTGTTTTAATTTATGTGCTGTAATGAGGGCTTTTAAATCATCTGTTTCAGATATAATTCTTAATGAATAATGTAGCCCTTTGTTTGCACTACTTTATAAGTAAGTATTAAGTATACCTACTTTGTCACTTCACTAGTACTGCATAATTTTCAGGGTATATAATGAATGTTTGGTTACTTACAACTATATTTCTGATAATGTTTAATTTTTTGTAATAAAAATACCATTACATACTTTAATCAATACAAATACTTTATAAATCTGTATGGTATGTACCAACAATGTAAAAAGTTGTACTGCATTGTACTAGTGTTATACTCAAATGTGTTCCTTTAAATAAAAAAAAATAGAGTACAAGCTAGTCTCGAAGAAAAGAGCTTTGTTAGTACATTAGAACGGAGGAACTCTAAATTAGTAAAAATGTTGGAGTTAACTTGTACTTTTATATTAGTCTCCCATTAATAATTATAATCGAAGCAGCACATCAGAACACAACACTTTATTTTCAATTAAATCAGGGCTATGTTGTTTTTTTTTTTTATAGTTTAAAAATTTTTGTCTGTTCGTTCCGACTTTACTCGAAAATTATTTAATCGAATACGATCATGAAATCAGTTAAGACTGTTTAAGAAAAATGAACAATTTATATTTTGACTACTAAAATTATTTAAATGAAAAGAAAAATCGGAACTTATTCATTGTGAACATACGACTATAACGGCTCGTTTGCGGACATGGATTTATTAACAAAAAGTGATTGTTTTAATGTTTTTGACAATTCTTGAAAGTTTGTGTGTATGTTTACAGGACACTCTGTATATATTACATATAAGTAAGTAAATTAAATTTTTTTGATTGGAGGCTCTTTATAATCTCCTGTGGGTTATTTTAAATAAATACTTATATTAAAAAATTAGGCCAGGGGTGTAATATAAAAAAAAAGTTTATAAAAATAATAAGGTTTTTATTTCAAAAGAAATACGACCGAAGCAGCGGGGAATTTGTAGTGCATAATAATAATGTCTAAAGTCTAAACAATAGAATTTAAATGTCAAACAAGTAAACATCGTTCGATATGTAGTATGTAGGTATTCCCACGAAATATTCATCTACCTACATCGGGAAAAAAGCGGAACAACGCGTTATAAAGTCGCAGACAATGTATTGATTATTTCTGTCTGACAATGGACGGTTTTGCATGCTTTGGGGCTATTTGCGTGCCTGGTACAACCCTCTACCTGGCTATTTGCCTTTCTTTTCATTACGTGACGTCACATAGATCGATCATAATATTTGAAAATAATATATTATCATCGAACATAATAAATTTGCATGTACTTGAACTAATATTCCCTTAATTAGATATCTATAATATTACTGATTCTTAATTTTTCGCAGACATGTAGATATGATCTGACTTTTTTAAATATCAAAAATTTACACATGAAGTTGTGGTAGGCGGATGAATAGAATTTAATTCAAAATAGATTAGATTAAAACAATAAAATAATTGAATTATAAAACTACACAAAATAAATACTGAATATTACAATATTTTTATTGGCTCCGAACACGAATCTATCAAGATAAAAATAATGGAAAAAGAACAAATATTGTCGACGACCTAACATAACTATCTAAACGTCTAGACCAATTTGAATATTTTAATACTTATATTATGCAAAGCCACAACACAATATCTCCTAGCTATCATGTACCGATAATAAATATGATTAATTTAAAAAATATGCATTAAAAATAATTTAAATACATGTATACATTATATCAAAGTATAGTATAATGGAATTTAACCATGTAATGCTGACAGGTTTTATACCAAAATTATTGTGTAATTACTATTCCATAGTGTTCGGACATTTTTTATCGAAGCAATAGGTAACATAAAAGTATAAATAATTGGTTGGATTCAAAACAGGTGTGGAAAACATACACTTGTAACTTCATTTTGTATGAAAAAGAAAAAGTAGGAGTTGAATATATTTTTATGTTTAAAAATTATTGATATAAATCATTTGTTATCAATTACTGCACGCTATTTTTTCAATGCAATATTATAAAAAAGTTTTTAGAACTAGATCATGTTGATATGATTATTTCAAAGATAGTCTAAAGTAGAGCTGGGCGTGGGCCGTAAATATTTCGGGTCACGTTGGGTCACGGCTGTGACCTGACTTGAGCGTGAGCGATTTTCAAATATTGAATCGTGTACGTGCGTGATCGTGAGTCAAAGTAAAACAATCGTGCGTACATTTTTCTCGTACGTGAGTATATTTCGAAGGTAATTTTTTTAATAAACTTATTATTTTATATATATTTTTTAATTATTTAATTTACTCACGTGCCCAGCTCTAGTCTAGAGTAGTCTAGACTATAGTCTATAGATTTAAGATTGAATATTTACATATAGGTGTGTTTAAGCATTATAAAACTCCCCCTAAAACCACACGTTCGTTGCACCATGGAAAAGGGTGAAAAAATAAAAATAATTTTTTTTCTTATAACTCAGAAATGAACGAAAATAAAAGAAAAGGTTTCAAATAAAAGTTATAGGAAAAAAAATACCTAAGTATTTTCGTTTAGTTCTCTAGCTCAAATATGTCGATTTTAGATCCTGTTAACTAAGTGTTCAGTTAATCTATACACATTTTGACGTTAATATTTTTAAATTATTTAAAAAATTCTAAACGTTATAGCTTTACTTGTACCATAAATTACTAATCATACAAATTACTTTATAGTATCCATATAAATCTATTCTTTACAAATATATAATTGCAATCAAGATTTAATGAGTATTTATGAACACTTTTGTTTATTTTTCCATAGTTAACCACATTCTACCGCACCGCATGTATTTTGGATGTAGTAATGCAAAAAAGAATAACTTGTTATTATAATAATAACAGAAAATGTATTGATATTCACGTTTCGCCAAAATTTACAACATACCACTGTGCTTTATTTATAAAAAAAACTGTTTCTTCTGCACCTACACATTGTAAAAAAAAAAATTTAAAAATGGCCAGATATAAAATGATTCCTTTCTATATAACAACTTCCATTGGTTTGTATGATTGGATGAAAGTGAAAATAATACATTATTTTTTTAGTGTCATTGTATTTTATTTTACGTATAATCAATGGTAATTGGCCTCAAAGCTGTGGTAATGACAGAACAATAGTTCATTATAAAAATATTAACAGTACATTTATTAAATACCTACTAAAAGATTTATGTCTTAATTTTTCTGTATGTATGAAGTATATGTACATAAGCAAGTATTGTTTTTTATATACTTACATATGAAAGCTATTTAATTTCTCTTTGATTAATTTGATAGCTTTTATAAGGCTGAATGAAAATAATTAAATAAAAATACAGTTTTTTAATTAATATTGTTATACGGTTTTCTTTAGACATAATTTTTAATTTGACTTTTCAACTAAAGAAATTATATTACTGTTACCAATATTTATTTATACGACAATATTTAGTTACATTCTACAGAATATGAGTTGCTTATTATTATTTATTTTTTAGTTGATTCGTTTTACATTAGATGAAATAAAAAAAGTCATTATATGAGAGACAGGTATTATAATATCTTGAAAGCAAAATAACATAGTTTAAGTATTTTAAACTTCTTGACAATTGTTTTCTATAATAACACAAATATTTAACTGGGTTTCACATGATCTCCTTAACTAGATATTTAAACCGGTCTCGGATCAGTCTAGACTGATATTCATTGAGAGTTTCGGTTTTAATGCATTAAATAGTATTGCCACATAATTTAAGATTCGTTGATGACTGTAAGGCACAAGAAACAATATTTATTGTATTTAAGAAAAGATAAACTAGCACTTATTGAGACAATATACTGACGTAGTCTTAGGAAACAGAATTGCCAGATTTCTAATGCGGTGTTCACACCAAAGAAAACAAAACAGCAACACGGTGTTTGAAAACACATCGTATTTAAAAATGCATAGGGTTTATTGCACTTTTGTCAAAAAGACACGATGTTGCTGTTTTGTTTTTTCGGTGTGAACACTCCATAAAATGTTCCGAGCGGAAGGGGCGGAGATTAAAAAACAACTAACAATTTGTTTTTAAATAGAGCTTAAATTGGTTTTTGTTTTAACTGTTACCTTCAAAAATTCAATAAAAACCGAACAATATTTAAACTGGAAGGTCTGCAAGTCTGCATTTAAAAAAATCGAATTATTATCAGTGTTTAATATAGAGATTTTACTCCGGGAAGGGAGAAAGTCTTCCCTGGCATCTTCTGGATACAATACTGTGTGTTACTGCTTACAAAATTCAAAATCTTTTCGACAATAATTCTGTATTCGAATAACGTACAAATCATTACGGTATTTAATGTTATTTGAGCGGGAAATATTAATGCTTGAGTAAGACGCGGGACTAGTTAATCTCGGGCGAGACGTCTGGAAATCCCAATGTGAAGTTCTAACCGTGAAACAAATCTCTTAATAGAAATAAAAAAGTTGATGCATATTTCAAAGTAGTATAAATAAAATTAAGAAACCTACCCTTAATAAATAAAGCCCATTTAAAACCACAGCATTCATATTTATAATAGTTATAATAATTACTTTTATGAAAAAATGTGGCTGTTTGAAAGGTCCCTGCATCTAAGTCGTCTGCAAAATTAACCGAACAAAAGATCCGGCGCCGCAGAACGGTGGGCCGTAACTGTGAAATCACAAAGGCAGATTGAAAACACCGCGCCCAGCTATAAACTACTCGCACACAATCGCCTAAAATGATTGATTTATGACAATTCAAATGACACACAACTCCAACTACCGTGTCAAACATAATTATTATTATCGTTGTCGTTATTAGCCGATATACCATTCGAATATGGTACCAGTCTCAGCTACTTGTTCTTTGTTAACGGCTACTTGTTACTGAACAAATGGACTCTAATTTTTTTTAATAAATAAAAAGATTTATTTTTCTATGGTTACATTGATTTAAAAGATAATATCTGGGTGTTTAAAATTTGAATTGTATAGTGAGGTATAGTACGAGTGTTTTCTAAATATTAAGTGTATTGCGATTTTTTCTAAATAGAAATGAACACTCTTTAATACTTTAATTGTCTTATAATCAACTTTAATTATCGATCCTTTTTGGCCTTATATCTTAAACGGAATAAAATCGTATAAAAAGATAATTGTAAATAATTTGACCATTTAGCCACAATGGTGACTGTATTAAAAAATTCAAATAATTGTTCTGTGTTCTTTTATAAACTTATTTTTGAAATACCATATGTACGATTGACATATATTTTTTATATATCTACATTCAATTTATAATATCGATGAAAATGTGAAATAGATACGCGAATTTGGTAATTTTATCACAGAAAATAGAAAAATTAATAAATTTAGTTTATTAGGGCTGCACGTTTTTTTTGTCTCGTCTCGTTCTCGGTTCCGAAACGAGATTGTCTTAAATTCGTACGAGACAATAAAATATTTAATCGGAAAATACATGTGCACAAAAAATCTATAAGAAATATCAACCGCAAAACCAAAAGAACATTAACATCATCCAAGGCACTAAATAATCTTTAAAACAATATGTTCATGCATGTACATTGTACATACTTATACACACAGCATTAGAAATATAATTCCATCATGGAATATATATGATCATGGGCACGATAATAATGACAGAGAATAATAATAAAAATAAATAAAAAATACGTACACCATAATCAAAAATGGTTTTATGAGGTCTGAGATGCAATAAAACAACTGTCGACAAAGACACGGGCGACATTGACAAATCGTGGCGCGTGAACGCTGGCAGAGCGAGCGGCACGAGTGAGTCATTTGTGCGTTTATTATGAACTGTTCAATAGATGTCACTAGTTACACACGGTCATCAATCATTGCTCAAGTCACCGAAACTAATATACTCGACGCAAGATGGTGTCTATTATTTTTGTGTAGGAAAACATTGGAGAAATCACTGTCGAACAGGGACGGGCGATGGTAATTGGTTGTTTTTGAGTTAATTGAGAAACCCACGGGTTGTGCGCTGATTACTAATTATAAAAGATTAGATTCTGTGCTGTGTATGCGTCCATGCTGTTTGTTGAAAATTTGTGTAAACGGAAATTAAAAGATTAGGAAACTTTAACGTATATTATCTACTGATTTTTTAATTAGTCTCACGTTTTCAATAGATTTTTTAGGTTAGAAACTACACTGAAATTAAAAATAATTCGAAAATTACGAGATGATCTTGAAAATGTAAATTAGTGAACATGTAGGTACATAATCAATTTATAATAATGGGGCTCTTAACTATAATTCTTAAAATTTATTTTTAATATTATTTATCAGATTATTAAATAATTAATTAAAATACATATTATATTTTTTTTAAATCAGTAACTGAAGATCAAGAACACGCATAAAAAAATTTACATAAATCAAGAGAAAATATTGTTTCAAACACAGAATTTATTGTTTCGTTCGGCTTTAAAGAGAAAAGATAATATAGTTGTATTTATTGTTAGAGATCTATATATGTATATTATATTAAGAAAATATTATTTTCGATATATGTATGTATATGAAACAAGGATTGTCTTGGATCAAGACAATTTTTTTCTATGTACGAAAATTTTCTAAGCCGATATTAAAACCACCATAGACATAGAGAATGGACTGCGCATTTAACTCGAAAATAGAGCCGTGTCAAAAGAAAGAGGTAGATAATGGTTTGGAATATACTTGTCATTTTTTAAACAGGAGTGTATATTTAATTCTTATTAGAAAAAAAGATACATAGATATATCCGAAACGCCACTGAATCTCTCTCCCTGTTTTGAAGAAATGTTACATTATGTTAATATAGAATGCGCGGTCCATGTTTATGTCTATAAATACCACAATTTTTGAGTCAATAAATTCGAAAGATTAGCAAATCAACCATTTAAACTTAAAATGATTAATACTAAAATGAGGTAGTGAATTTAAAAATCTCAAAGCTAATAAAATAAAAAGTCATCAATTCAATCCATCTCCTTTTATTACATAAGTAGGTTTCTTAACAAGTATATTAGAAATTATTTGACATATATATTTAATTTTGAATTATGAGTATAGTCAATATTTCTGTTATTTATTACAGTATTTGTCTCAAAGAATACATTCTAATAGATTACTTTTCTTTGTTGTGTGAATAAAATGAATAATACTTACAGAATGTGTCTTGTATCTTGTCAACAACACAAGTTTTTTACGTATGAAATATTTTTTTATACACCTATACTTCATTAGAAGTGTATAACAAAAAATATGAGTTTAATATGTGTGATTTATTGAATTATGATTTTCTAATAAGTGTTTGGATTATTATGTTTACTATAAAATATATGACTATTAAGTTTTTTATTTGCTTCTTCTTGATTTTTTATTTTTCTGCTACTTTCTCCTTACAAATGTCAAGTAAATGTAATGTGTACGTCTGTACGATTGTAGTCCTTGGAATAATTTCAGTAAGTATATAAGCTATCTTTTTATAAATAAGATCAAATGGTTTACGTTATATTTTTTTTTTGGCAAAGCATCATTTATATAAAATATATATCTTATAATTTTTTAAGCATATTTTACCAATAATACTATTTACATATAGAATAAGACTTTGCATATGACCAGAACAGCCTAGAATTGAATAAGACGAGATTATAAAAAGAACGAAACGAGACTAGCCTCATATACATAAAAAAATCATTATTTTGATAAAATATTTACTTTGTACAAAGATTTTTTCAAAAAATTAATAAAATATAATGAATTATAAACATGCAGGTATAATAAGAATATAATTATGTGTATATATAATAATATATCTTTTATATTCTTCATATTCTATACACCCAATATATTTTAATAAATAATAAATAAGTATAATAAAAAGCAAGATTAATGATGATAAAATTTATATTAAAATTTTAATTTACTCCACTTCTGTATTATTAAGTGCACGGCGTCGGCTGACTTCCCCGTCCGAATATTTCATTTATCATATATTCAATTAATTTGCAATCAAATCAGAAGCACCTGAGATCCCCTAGCCTCACCGTCACATCTCATGTACATTACATGGCATCTAGAATTAATTATAAACAAAATTTATTAATTACGCACACAACAAAAGTTTGACATTTTCGCACGAGGACGGGTACGTACGAATGTTATCGAGTTTCAACGAACTTTTAAGGAAAAATGTTTTCATCTACCTAATTTATATGGAAATGATAAACCTAAACTATAAAGACAAGTTTTTGTGGATGATTAAAAAAATGATTTCATTTGATTATTGTATGTTCTATTCTATATATAATTTAAAATAGACAAATAAAATAAAAACAATATTTATTAGTATTGTTTTTATAAAAGTTACTTCCTTTACATACATCTGATATAATTACGGACACATTTATTACTAACATGTAATCTGATATTGTTGAGTTACTTTAATGTTCGTTATAAAAGTTTGTGTTAGTTTCAAGTTACACTACTGCCAGTTTTATATTAGTATATAAATATACATATCATTAAAACTATATAATCCATAAAATCTAAACGAGAATCAATAAATGTTTTACAATACCTTTTATTATTATTGATACAAGACAATAAATTTATTTTTCTAGAGTGATCGATTAATTCTAGTTAGATACACTAAAAGTATATTATATCCATGTATAAGATGCTTATCAGAGAAGCATTTTTAAAATCTTTGGACCAGGCATTGATTTAAATCAAATTAAGAATAACTTTGGTTTTGATTTAAATCAATGTTTATAAAATATTATATTTCTTTTCATTTTTTATTGCAATGAAAATATCTAATTGTAAGTATGTACATACGAAATACCTCGTTTAGAGTTATTTTAAGCATTTTTTGTACTATAATTACTGTATTACTATAATTACAATATTTAACTAAATTTGAAGAATAAATCAAATAAATTCGATTTCAGTTAAAAAATTCAAATTCTTGGAATTTTCAAAATGAATCGAAATTTTACAACTTTTTTGATATTCGACCACAGGTAAAAAAAATTGATACTTATTATTTTTAGATCTGGATAACATTTTAAATGTTGGTACTAACAATAAACAAATTTGTCTGATTAAAAATTGCATTTATAAATAAATATAGTACTTGAATTAAATGATCCGGCATATTTAATGATACTAATTTCTGCATCTCATAAATAATAATACACTTCATTTTTAAATACTCCCCTTTGCTTAAATGTTTTGGCTAGATTTCAAATGACAATTCATCATTTAGACATTATAGTTTCTTCTCTTTTCATATAATTGCAAGCCGGCTTCCTGCTGTCATCCATATCCGGTTTTGGTTTTTATTCTTTTATTGGACAAAAGGTACAATTCAAAATGTTAATCGTTTGACATAAGCAGAAACTTGATATTTTTTTGGCTTTGATATGAAAACGTCTTATTCTTTGTGAAAGCAAATGCAATTTCAATTTACTATAGGTTTTATTGTCATGTATTATTTAATGCTTTTAAAAACTTGTACCATGTACCTATGTGTTTTTTTTAATTCAAAATGTATTCTTGTATTGTCGAAAAATATTTGGTGCTTAGAATAATTTAGTTTTTATATCTACTATATATAAAAATTTAGATAAAAAATGTACGATGTATATTCGGAAGTCAAGAATGAAATTTGATCAAACATTCACGATAACAGATTCTTTTCAACACGAACTGTCAATTAGAAATGTTAAAATGAATGAAACACAATCACAAAAATATTGTAGTCATAAGTAAAAAAAGTTCCCACCATTGTTAAAAGTAATAATAAAATAACTTTCATTAAACATAAGTGTCTACAAAGAAAACGTTATGACAGATGACCAAACAGAATTAACAAGCACATTTTTTTATATTTTCATTTTGCATTACTCCGGCTAGAGTACATAAAAATGTTTACAGACATTGTCTGACCTGACATGGAATAACAAATACCTACTAAATCGTGACCGTCCAATCTCTCCCTGAAATCTAAATGCAAAATATGTTATCATATTTAAATATCACAAACGTTGTGGATGGCAAATTATACACGAGAATGTCAAAAGACAAGTTCCACTGTCTACATTATTATATTTAATGTGTTATAATGGAAGTTTACCAGCTTCCGTTTCTAATGTACTTTTGTATACACTGTAAGAATAGGTATAATTACCATCACATTTTTTATAACCCATTTACTTATTTTTTAATAAACGTGATCCATTTTTCCTCATGTGTTGACAAGAGATTTAAGTATATCTCGTCTCGTCTGGATTTTACAACCAAAATTCTCATCAAACGAAAATTTTAGCCACCTTGTATCGGTTTAATGCAAATTTTCATCGCCTTGTTTTTCAAAATTTAAGTGATTTCTCTCGGTCCCAGATTATTTCAAATTGAAATAATCTTGATATACTACATTTGATTAATAAATAACGAAAGAAGGACAGTTATTTTTTCCCTTATTTATTAAAATAAATCAAAATTAAAAAAAATTGTATTCTGTACTGAAATAGGAAAATAGGAACACTAAGAGCCCGTTCACACGGCGCCGTAACGGTTTTTTCCCGTGAATTAGCAGTGGCAATGCATTTTATATGAGAGCATTCACACGACCGGCATTTCAAGGAATTTAATATGTTTTGTTATTATTAAAATCTTGTGGTTTAACAAATTTAAAAAAATCGTAAAATAGTTTATACCCTGTCCAATGTCCATATCTCCGAAAGTAATAATTAAACCCAATAATTAAATAATAACTATTGTAATGTTTGTACGGTTTTTTGACATCTAGGGTTATTGCTAGTGTTCACAGTGCAAGTTAAATTAACATAAGCAAACAAATTGAAAAATTCTGGTACGGAACACTAGTACGCGAGAATTAACTTCCATTTATCACATGTTTTAATATCATCATACGCTACACGTTCATCTTATCAGTCACAATATGTGTACGTATCTACTTACTTCATAAACACGTTAATGCATAAAAACATTCACACATATGTACATACATACATATAGACATACACACGCACGAAGATACGAATAAGAATTCAATTCATCACATAATGCATATTTCTGCAATTCAACATATTCTTCGAAAAACATGATTCTATTCATCCGAGAGGTATTTGAATAAAAATCTCTTTCAGACAGCATCTTTTCATTGAATTTGAGATGTTTCGATCGATATTCGAGTGGCCGACGATAAGAGGGCGGCTCGAGGACTTGAGGGAGTGACAACTCAAGAGGTATAGAGGAGGAGGGAAAGAAGATAAAGACGCGAGTGGCTATGAGATGGACGTCGAAGCTGTGACAGATAACGTTTGTATGATCAAAGAAGTCAGTCGACTTTACGCCCTCTCAAAAGGATTCAGATTTTAGTTTGCATCAAAACATTCTAGTCAAAGAGAATGGACATCCAGTTACCAGTAGATTTAGTCCCAATATTTCTCTTTATTTATAATAAATAAAAGAATTTGTGTGTCTTGTAGCGCGACAGATAACTGGGGGATATGTTTTTTTGAAATATAATACACTGAAGAGAAAATATTTTTTCAATGATGTGACTTTTCACTCAAGAACCTTTAAAAGCTGGATTTATATTATCTTAATATCGTTATTGATTTTGGATTTCTAGTTTTGATCTTTTGTTCTTTATTTATATCATAAATTTCACATTTCGCAGAATTCCAAACTACATTTTTATAAAATATCTACAGATTCAGACATTATATCGATAATTGCACAAATATAAAAATAAGATAATACATAATATAAATTCTAGATTTCCCTCGCAGCTTTCCCCGCGTTTAGGCACCACATCTCCGACTCTACTCAACCTCTCTCATAAACTATGTCAGTAGTAATTCACTAATTATCCATAAGCTAGATATAGGGTTTTAGACTTTCACACATATCAAAATCAAATTTACTCAGATAAAATAAACAACGGAAAATTTTGTATAAAAATGGATTATATTGTCTTGTGATATATCGTATATACATACTTGCATTGTGCAGATAGATTTATATATAAGTATAATTAGTAATTATTAATAGATTCGTCCGTAGAAACTTTTCCATGGAGGGGGGAGAACTTGTATAATACAGTATTGCATCAATTTACTCGATGAAAGGGGGATGGCGTTCTGTATATTAGTATTTAACAATTTTTATTTAAGTATCAAATTGTTTTTTTAAATTTAATTTAAAATATTTTAAAAAATAATCGAAAAAATCATAACATGTTAGAGTGATTTTAATTTTAGATTGACGTGTTTAACAGAACATTGCAGTTATTTAAAGAACGTCAAAAAAATAACCAATTAACTTTTTTTGCTACACAATGCGTCAATAAACGTTGTTGGAAGCAACCACCACACCTATGTTGTTCAACATAAGCACATATTGTTCTGTGTTGGCACGTGACGCTAGAACCTCGCAGCAAAAAGAACAGGTACAAATGGATATTACTGTTATGAACAAAACGTAATATAGACACACAGTAGCAGGCAGGCAGTACAAAGATAAAAAGATTACACTGAACGAATCTTGTTCAAATAAAATCAGCGGTGAAAATCCAATACTCGTTGAACGTGTTCAAACTGGTTTATTGTAAAATCCAATTCCGGGTAATTCCGTTACATCATCGCGGTATGCGAATCGATAGAATGATAGATTTTTTTTCAATGATGTACAGTTGATGAATATCATAATAATACGGTGTCTGACTGATGCCTGATGAAATCGGTGTGTGTGTGCTATGGAGAATTGAACGACAATATTGCATCAGATAGAAGTTTTTTTTCTTGTTATTTTGTGCTTTAGAAGATGGTTGATGAGAAAAGTGAAATCTATGGATACCTACATACATGTTCTTCTTCGATTTTTTAATCAGAATTTTCTATATAGTAGCAATATTTTTCATTACCAACCTTTTTTTTCAAAGTTTTGAATATCATATATTTTTACTATATTTAATAAAAATCTAGACCTTGAATACGGAATAAATTTCTAATTGAGACCAAGCAAATCGATATTTTAAAAAATTTCAATTTTTTAAGCAAATATACAAAATATTCTCTTACGAAGTAGTTAGGTACACTGGAAAATAACATTTATCAAATAGACAAGACAAGATACCGTTTAGCTCACCTGAAACATTGCTCCTAGCAGTTTCGTTAAGGTGTTTATAGATACCTGTTCAGTTCACCTTACTATTTACTATACTTATACACAATTACAAGACAAAATGGTAACGGAAATTGACAAAAATAATCGATCGCGACACAAACACAAAAATACGAGAAGCTACCGCCAAACAAAATAATTGGTTCTATTCGTGTCGCTTTCAGACATAGCGATAAGCAAGAGGTACGCGTATGGCTTGTTCCATTAACAAAACTAGAAACAAGGTAAACAACGAATGCCCAATTTCACCAATCTATGTTACCAGTATGTTTGTGTTGACAGTTTGTTACCTATTGTTATTATCGTTGTTAGAAATAACAGATTTTGGTGAAACTAGGGGATCCATACAAATTAATAGTCATATAATGGCAACTATGTGACCTATTTATCTTTTAATAATAGGTGCCTGTTAGAAAATTACAGGATTTATTTTAAAATAAATAAAAATTGACATTACAAACTCAATATAACTGATAACATGGCTACTATTTATTTGATATCTATATTTTTCCTTTTTGTAATGAAATTATTTATTAAGTAACATATGAAATGTGATTACAAAAAGAAATACTGCTGTGCATTACCTATGTAGTTCGTACGTATCTTTGACGTTTACTGTATTTTATACACTTCAAAGCATTCTGTTTTATTTTATTTTACATTTTGCAATCGAATGGAATAAACATCGATTGCGAATATTACGTTTTTCTAGTAAATCTTTCTTTTGCAAAAGCATTGATGGACTGCATACGTTTTTTAAAATACATTATTAATATACTATTCATTAGATTTTTTATCTATGATATAATATCATATCTATTAATGATTACTTAACACATATTTTGATTATTACTAAATATTGAATAGGTAAAATGTAAAATTTAGGTTTTTGAAACGTGTGATGCCTGAATGGTATTCATATTCAGGAATTTAGTGATGTACGATTTTAGGAATAGAATATTTTCCAATTTCACTGGAATTTTGTTATTATTAACTGTCATCGTGAATGAAATTGTGAACATCTTTCAATTTTGCATTTGTTGAATTTTATAAAAATATTTAAAATTTATGTGAACAATTTTTGGTATTTCCAATTTTAAAAGTATGCCAGAAAAATAAAAAATACCTACATTTTACAAATAGAAATTTAAATAAAAACAGTTATTGTGTAACATGTGACAATTCGTTGACTGCATGTACATAAGTTTAATGTATGCCTTAAATCTATATAAATAATACTTATGGATGCACACGAGACGATGTAAGTCTAGTCTTATCTTATCTCGGTTTTTGTATCTTAAGTCTCGTTTTTGTCTCCAATTTTACAACTGACAGATTCATTTTGTGAAAATTGAAACTATCTCTTCTCGGCCTCCTTTCGTAAAATATTAAGTCTGTCTCGTCTCGTACACGTGATCAAGATCGAGAAAAATCTTGATCTTGTGTAGGTTAATTTGTTTTTTTAAATATCTTTAACCATTTGTTCTTACATACATTTCATATCGAAATCAAATATTAAATTTTGACAATCCTTCAAAAATGAAATTCTGGACGAGATTTTACGATGTAGCAGTCTTATTTGCAAATTATGTTGCAGAGATTCCATACCGAAAATAACTTTCATTCATGTCTTACAAACAAACAAACAAACATAGAGATAGATGAATTAACAGTTATTTTCTTACACGTTTGCTTTGTGCGATTTGATACACAAAAGTTAATGGATTTTGATGGACGGTAAAATCAGCATTAACTTAGTTGCCCGTAGGATGAAAGAAAATTTCATATTTTCTTTGGACGGCATTATCATAACTCGGCGCGTTCCTTTGTGTGGGAACATACACTAAATGATATTGGATGTGAAAGTGCCGCTTACACATATAAGATACCGACTGTATACATAAATAGAGTAGCATTATGTAAAGTAAATAATCAATGAAAAATCCGTATTGCTAGGCGCACTCACGTTTCAAATATGTTGATCGTTTTGGCACGTTTTGAGAGAAAATATTTAATTTGTCATTTACATATTTTATAATTTGTTCAAAAATACAGGTCGACTGTTTTCGTGATTAACTGATTTCATTAGTTATTGTGACCCACAAGTCGATCGCAATGAATTTGAAATAATCACTCTGGGTTTTATTTAATTTGAAAATAAATACATAGATCAACTACATTTTTTATATTTCTATTTTTTTTATTGTGTGCAATTAAAATTAATAAATGTAATGGTATTATAAAGGAGATAGTCTAGTCGCTTTGTACAGGGTGTTGAATCGCTTTTAATTTTTTTTATATAATAACTTTGTCTTTTGAGACCTGAAAGGTCTCATTTAGACAACTTTTAAACGATAAGCAGGTCGCTTTAAATTTGGCTTTATAATAATGTAAAGTTGCTATTCTCTCTAAGATCACCATTGCTATTAGGCCGATGATTTCTATTTAGCATGCAGTAAACTATTAATAAATACTATATAACTGTTATAACGTTTAAATTTCATACCCTGCAGAAAACGTTTGGTTATGTTTTGGTCTAGATTGCGGACCAAACTCTTTATAAAACCGCTTCTCAGAAAAACAAATTTATTAAATAAAAAATAACCTTTTAAATCGATACAGGTATTGTAAATTGAAATAAAAGAATAATAAAGGAACATATTCAATTTTGCAATATTTATTTTCAAAAATAGTATAAGGATTTCACTCACCTCTTCTCCTTTATGATCCCTGTATCTAAACCATTTTCCTAATCTAGGACGCCAGTATTCTAATACATAGGCTTCGGCGAATTCAGCCCCTTGACCATTACCGAACCGGCCCTGTGTTCCGGTTCCTGTGATCATATGCACTGTGTGTAAATCTATCTCAATCCACTCCTTGGGTTCTTTGGTGATGTGATTTTTAGGGCACCAAGCACCACCGTTTCTCTCTTGGCGCATTCTGAAATAAAATAAAATTATGTTATTGATGTAATAGTACCAATATCTTCAGTAATTTGAGGTGAATATACCTAATATTACTAATTTTAATAATTTCAGAGAAGAAAGTAGGTACCTATATTAAATTTTTGTTTGAAAATGCAAACATAAGTGAATGATCTGAAAAATGTAAAAAAAAGTGTCAAGATATTAGAGCACAGACGTTTTTCTCATTCGAAAATACGGTACGTTATTTCAACATTAAATCATATCGCGGTGTTTGTGGAGAGTAAAAAGTTACTAAACCAGTAGTTCCTTAGATTTTAGAATATACTTATACACGTTTAATAGAGATATCTACAAATTGCAGCAAATTCATAATGCTCAATGGAAAAAAATGATTAATTTATTAATTTCCAAGTTATTAATAAGTACCTATTAACTATTAAATTAATTTTTATTTATAATCAATTAAATCATCTAATATGGATGTTACACAAGAATGAAAAATTTTATTTTGGAAAACTTTTGATTTTTACTTTTAGGTCAGAATACGAATAATGAATTAGGTATATTACAAATATAATTAGTTATATCGTAAGATTATATACCATATAGTCTCAGTACTTTTAGTAAGAGACAGAATTACATATTACAAATATAATTTATTATATCATACGATATATATTATATAGTTTCATTACTTTTAGTAATATAAAGAATTTACTGGCAAGAAAAGCAAACTAAAATCCTTCTACGAGTATTTTCAATGCAAATCGAAGTAATGTTATGTTGTATATGGATTTTATCAATATAAAAATCCATTACGTTATAGAATTTTGTACCCTGCGAAAAGATTTGGGGGGGGGGGTAAATTTTTGAAAAATGCATTACACAGTTTTAAAAATGTTTTACACCTCGTACCCCTTGAAACACATTTGCGTACTCTTTGGGATGCGCATATCTCAATTTGATAAACACTGTTCTAGATAATTGACTATTATTTGACCTAGAAAGCTTAGATTTGGCTTAATTATTGTAAATGGTGGAACAATAATAGACCTTGGTTATAAAAATATGGGTTAATGGTTTATCAAAAATATTTTTAATATCTACAATATAGACACCACTGATTGAGAAGCAGTGGTTCACGTTATTCTTCTAATATTTCACAGGGGTGTACCGTACCTACATGCACACACAGAGAAAGCGAGACTTAATATGAAAACTTTGCAGCTGTGGAGGGCGAATTTTTCAAGTAAATGAACAATTTAAACTTTTTGTAATACTCGTTGCGAACTTGATTTATTTTATTATACCGCCAACCTTCTTTTCAATTAAACTTTTACTAATTAGCAAAGTGTTGATTAATTTCTAGTAAATTTTTAATTCGTGTTCGATGAAGTTTGATTTTTGTGGTTTGATTAAATTTGTATTATTGCGGTTATGAAAACTGTTTTGTTTGAATTGTACGTATTCAGTGAATTAATTTACTCTAATATAGATTTTGTATTTTGGTTTAAATTGATCAGTCAACAACGATTTCAAACAAGTACAAGCTGAACAACCACATGAACATAAAAATACTTTCGTTAATAAAAGTCCTTCATAATTTCCAATCAATTTACAATAAGCTATCACGCATGATTTCTTATATTTATGTCTGCGTAGATATCAGAGTCGAACTTTATATGAACTACTGAATTACTTCACTTAAAATAGTTAATATTTATTAATGAAAAAATAAAAAATATGATCACTAAATAATTTTTTTACAAAAGTATTTCTATAAGGAGAGACAGTTGCATTATTTTATATTTGTATATAGGTATTTCAGTAATATAAGTTCTACAGAGACCAAATCCAACACAATCGAGTACTCTTCATAATTTTTGGTTTAGTTAAAACAGTTTATTTAATTATTTTATATACAAATATTATTAAACTTTTAGCCATTCATTCGTAAATAATAATATGGACATTTGGACATACTTGCTCTGTTCAATAAACATTTTAATCTGTTACCACATGACCACACTTTTCATGAACGTAACATAAAACATAAAATATAAAAATAAAATAATTTGCATATGCTACATAAAATAAATCATAGTCAATACATCTCTGGTAGTTATCAAGTAGACAATATAGTACATCGAATGCTAAATGTGCTAACGATACATGACGAATTGATGTTCGAAGGTCAAATATTAATAAAAAAAAAATACATAATATCTATTGAAATTATTGTGTATGATTTCGGTCAAATTACCTCCTATCTCATTAGTTGGAAATGAGATGATACTTGACATTTAAAATCGTAATGTGCCTCCTATTACGTAATGCAAAGATGATAGTGCAAGAACTAATACTTAATTTGTTTATTTAATTGCTTAGTAAACGGTTTTTATTATACAAGTCTATAAAATTATTTAGTTAGCAATTTATTAGGAAACGATGGTTTATTTTCTTCCATTTCTAAAGGACTATTAAGTATATTAGAAAATATAATGAGTAAATGAAATCGAAATGTTGTATATACCCGTTATGAAAAGTTCTTTAATTATTGCACAAGCTCCGAATAAAAGAATATACCTATATAGCAATAAAAATCAAATCTAATTTCAAGTCACTTAAATTTTGCTAATAAAAAAAATGTTAATTTTGCAAAACGACATGATTTCAATTTGCGGTTTGAAAAGAATGTACAAAATGTTGTCTTTCTCTCTAGAGAGGTTGTTGAGGAGGTCTGTGCTGTTACTTTCATTTCAATCAGAATAACCGACTGCGTAGGCTGGGGTAATAACTCATTATCTTTGTGAGTATGCACTTGAATATAAATCACTGTATTAAAAATGAATACACCATTACGTCTAGTGTAAATGTTACTCAGCGCTGTCTCGGCTTATATCAGTAGTAAAAAAACTGTTTATAATTTTGGTTAATGATAAAAATTATGTCATTTTAACGAAACGTAGATTTAATCACAATTTTAATATCTTTAACAATACAATCTACACCTAAAAAGTAGAAAATAAATCGAATAAATACTGCATAGTAAAAGATGAAATTAATACCCGATATTCATCAAAAATATACAAATTATTATTTACTTTAAAAATAAACAAATTTTATAAATTATTCTATTCTCAAATAAGTACGAACAATACTAACGTATTTTTATAAAATTTTGTTTTTGATGATTCTGGTAGAACATATATTATTAGTATTCAGAAAGCTAAAACCTTAGACTTTCGCAGCCTTCAAAGTTTTAATAATAATAATTTGGTATTCTAAGGAGTTTTCAAATTCAAGAACCTCACTTATTGAATACCATTACAGTCCCTTTTGATGTACATAGAAATATTATCAAGTTAAAATATGTTTAACCTATATTTTAGAAGTTATTGATAATATTTTTTTATTATATTTAAATGAATATCTTTTCCCGTTAGTTTTTCAGTAAATATATTAAATCGTAGTTTTATAAAATAACTAGTTGACCCGGCAAACGTTGCCCAAAAATAATTTCTTTAAAAATCAGACCGTATATACACATTTTCGTAAATATCTCGACTCCAGCGCCACCTACTGGGTCCACTTTTTATAAAAATATTTCCTTCCACGTAACTAACACTGGGTCCAAAGCACTAGTAACTTTATAAAAATCAGAAAACTAACCATATACCTGTATACAACACATAATTTATTTAATAACCTTGAACTGACTGACGTGAACTAATAAAATCAAATTTATAACCAAATTTAAATCGTTATTATACAATCTGCATGATTATAAATATTGCACATGCACAGTGAAGCATATATGCAATTACAAAATGCAATATATCTTTGTTATATGTTAGACAAAGACAATGCATATTAGTGCTAAATTATGTAGTGGGTAGTTTCAGTAGCGCATATACACATTTAATGTAAAGCGGGACATATTCAATCCCCTAGTTAAACGTTTACATTGATCTAATGTTTCTCTTATGGTAATGCAGCATTCTCCACAATTGTCTGTGGTGCACTTTGTGTATTAAACACCTGTATTTGAAAGCTAATTGTATTCAAGAAAACGTACCTGGTATGCATGAGTTTAAGTAAATGGAAAAATAAAACTATGTAATATATTAAATGTTTACGTTTATATACCTACATTGTCCTACATGTATATTATAATTTCATAAAATAGTGTTTAATGTTCATATTATTTGTATTTTGTCTTTCCGAAAAATATATTCCACAAATTGTATGATAATGGCATCTCAGAGAATTGTTCAACAAATGTATACGAGACTAAAAAACTATTTAGCTAATTAAATCTATTTACTAATTCTAACGTGGTATGCATTTTCAATGTTCTGTCATTACTGCTTGTCAACAGTTTTGTTGCTAGTTGATTCGGATGTTCACTTACAATTAGTCTCTGCTAATAATTTTCACTAAACTTTTCAATTATTGAAGGTAGTTTGACATCTGACTGTATCAACCAGTTGGGGACAAACCACTGGGCACTTAATATTGTTCTTAGCACTTTTGATTGAAATCTTTGGAACAGGGGTTATGTTAAGAAAATTTTTCAACTCACTGTTAAAAATTTTTGTAAATTTACTACATTTTTACTAAGCAGTTGCTTTGTAAAATTACAAACTCTCGTATTGTATTGGAATTTTCAAACGCATTCGTAGTAATATTGCAATTTGTAATAACAAGAGTACTAAGCAGGTTGCAATTTTACAAATTTTTTGTATTCGTCAGAAACTTGTTGTAATTTTACCATTCAAAGTTGTAGAATTAAATCTAAAGTTTTGTAAAATTTCCATACATATTCGGAATTTAATTTTACCACAATTATCTGTAAAATTACTAACCAAAATTTGCAATTACAATCTCAAGAAGTGATTGGAAATTTACAAATCATTATTTATTTTTTCAAATTCAGTTTGCATTTTTACAAAAATTTATTTAAGTCATGAGCGCTATGTATTTTTACATTTCTTGTTTGTAATTTTAAGTCTAAAACTTTGTAAAATTTCTACACATATTCGGAATTTAATTTTACCACATTTATCTGTAAAATTACTAACCAAAATTTGCAATTACAATCTCAAGAAGTGATTGGAAATTTACAAATCATTATTTATTTTTTCAAATTCTGTTTGCATTTTTACAAAAATTCATTCAAGTCATGAGCGCTATGTATTTTTACAATTCTTATTTGTAATTTCAAGTCTAAAACTTTGTAAAATTTCTACACATATTCGGATTTTGATTTTACCAAGATTAATAGTAAAATTACTAACCGAAACTTGCAGTTACAATTACAGGAAATTTACAAATCATTACTTTTTTTTTGAAAATTCTGTTTGTATTTTTACAAAATTTCTTTCAAGTCATGAGCGCTATGTATTTTTACAATTCTTGTTTGTAATTTCAAGTCTAAAATTTTGTAAAATTTCTATACCTATTTGTAGTCTAATCTTACTACAGTTATCAAAAAAATGACTAACTGAAATACGTAATCCAAATTGCAAAAAGTGATTGAAAAATTGTAAAACTTTAATTACTTTAGATTTGTTTATATTTTTACTAGTGTCTCTTACAATCATATAGTTTTATGTAATCTTCTAATTCTGCTGTGTAGTTTCAAGTATAAAACTTGGTATATTTATTTTGCATTTTTATAAAATTGTGACTTATGCAGATTTAAAATTTAATTTGAATGCAGTTCTAAGTAAAATTAGTAGCAAACATTTATACTTGAATTGCAAGTATGAAGTATAGATTATAAAAAAATATTTTTTTTTTATTAAAATGTTTTAATATACATGTTGTTTCTGAATATGAAATATGTTAGTTTTATAAAAAAAACCTCATAGAATCGATCAAGTGTATAAAAAAAATTGTGAAAGAACCGAATTATTCACTGTGGTAAAAAATAGTGATAAAATTTAATTGTAAGTGTAATAGGGTATGTTCAAATCTGCATATCAACATTTTTTATATTTGAAAGTAAGTAAATCTTTGCTAATTATTATTTATGAATTATATATAAACTGTTCAAAATGCCTAAAACAACCTTTATAAATGCTCCATATGCCGGTGTAAAACAACCTTTAATTTTATTCGAATTTGCAAGTCCCGACCAGCATAGAAAAAATCATTGTTGCGTTTCTTTTGACATGCCGACACAAGTATAGATTATCGAGTCTAGCTCGCTTAGAAATGACAATAACCAACCAATCGACGTTCTAGTGGCTAAAAATGATTTTATTAAATTCTTTATATTTTTCTGAGAAAAAACATCTATATACATTAAAAAATCTGAAAAAATTATGTAAGCTTCATTGGATTAAAATGAACATTTTTTGTCTCATAAACTTTTTTTTAAAATCAATTGTTTTGAAGATAAAAAATATTTATACTTTAAAAATAGCAAAAAATTCGTATATTTGTGATTTTTTTTCTCGGAAACTAATTGTTCAATCAAAATAAATCAAAAACAAAAAGAATCAGCCAACTTTGAACTATAACTATATTTTTTTTCATTTTGATCATTACTGTAATTAAATGTAAAAACTTCATTAGAGCCGAACTCACTCTTTGCGCCGTAAATCGATACCATGGCTGGCTACAACATTCATTTAATAATAATTGAAATATTTAAATACTGGGATGAATGCATCAATAAAAACACTTTAGAATATTTTTATTGCACATTTATTTGTCACGATTATTTTCTTTATTATAATATTATACTTATCAGAACATCTACAAAAAATATTTCTGTTCTTGTTGCGGAAAATTTCCTTGTACAGCTAAAACATGCTCTTGTTTGGATTTAGATTTAAAATGTTGTTCAGTTTGTAGATGTTTTGATAAGTGTAACAATAAAGAAAATAATTGTAACAAATAAATGTGCAATAAAAATATTCTAAAGTGTTTTTATTGAAACTTTCATCCCAGTATTTAAATATTTCAACTATTAAACGAAAATTGTAGCCAGCCATGGTATCGATTTACGGCGCAAGGAGTGAGTTCGGCTCTAATGAAGTTTTTACATTTAATTACAGTAATAATCAAAATGAAAAAAAATCTAATTATAGTTTAAAGTTGGCTGATTCTTTTTGTTTATGTTTTATTCTGATTGAACAATTAGTTACCGAGAAAAAAATTCACAAATATACGAATTTTTCGCTATTTTTAAAGTTAAAATATTTTTTATCTTCAAAACTATAGCTTTAAAAAAAAAGTTTATGAGACAAAAAATGTTTATTTTAATCCAATGAAGCTTACATAATTTTTTCAGATTTTTTAATGCAGATTTAGATTTATTAAACATAAAAATGTGTGTACCTATTGAAGGACCGCATAAAAAAATATCATGTATATAGATGTTTTTTCTCAGAAAAATATAAAGAATTTAATAAAATCATTTTTAGCCACTAGAACGTCGATTGGTTGGTTAGTGTACTCGAAATAGCTGTAATCCGCTCGCCCTATTATACGAAATGGTATTTTCAGTACTGACCAACATCAAAACAAAGCCGCGCTCACTCATCACATTAAATTTAATTTAAAATATTTTTAGTAAACTCAATTAGTTAGTTAAGTTAATGTCGAAAAATATACAAATAATATTTTGTTCAAAGATGTACTCGAGATAAGTTATTAACTTGTTATTAATTATTATTGATATTAAATTTCGCTATTAATCACAATTATGAGTGATTCAATTCAAAAAGTTTGAGAAATACTGGTATAGAACATAGTTTCATGTGAACGCGCTGGCGGAAGGGGTAAATTTTGTTACATTTTATTTTCTCACGATGCTAAGCTACTGCGTATGAGCAATAATACGATTTTTGAACTGTCGTTATTAAAAATTTGTTGTGTAAAGATTGATGCTGCTACAAGTGATTTTTTATAATTCTGTTGTTTAATCCAATAATTGTTTTTAACGTTTATTGAATATATATCTGTTATAATTCAGGTAACTTTTTCACCTACTTACATCTTTAAGCTGTAGCCATTTGTCTAAACAAATGATTTTTATTTTTGGAGTTAAAATTTTAAGGCAAAAGAAATATTTTCTTGTTTCAAATAATTTTTTTCCAAAACTAAGATTTTAATATTTGAAATGTGTAATCAAATTTTGATAAGTGTTTTAAAATTTCACGACAAATAAGTATAACTTCTAACGCGTGTACATAAGTACACATACCCACTTTTTGTTTTGTTTTTTATAGACATGGATCATAAATATCGTCTTATATTATATTATATTATATATACATGGCTTCATTTTGAAAAAGATTCTGATAAGGTATATTGCAAATATATGCCAGGCCTGCTTGATGATCCAAATGTATGCGAAGAACTGCAAGAAATGGTGAAAAATTTAGAACCACCCAAATCTACATAGCCAACATTTCTAGTGGATATTCGCGGAAGTGCTCGTAAGTAATGATATGTTATTTTAAAATAAATTCTTTACCACAATATTAATTTTTTTACATTTTATTAATTTTTGATGAGCAAAAAAAATATTTTGACATATTATTAATCAATTTTTTAGATACTTATAAAGAAGCTGAAAATAAAATCGTTGAGTTAGAAACAAAACCATATGTATACTCGACAGCAAATGAAGAATCTGCAAAAAAAGCAGATACTGATAAGAAGGCTCTGAAGCGCAAATTTGTTGCAAAGAATAAAGAGCTCATTAACAAACAATTTAGTCAAGCAGCATTGAAATGGACAGACGATCTTGGTATAAAAATTCGTAAGTAGTTTTAATTTTTTTTGGTAAAATTTTTTGTTATAAATATGCAACAAATATATTTTTTTTAATGTTAGATTCATCTAATCCTAAAAGTCAACACACAAAAAGAAAAAAATTGAATTCTAAATCGATTTCAATCCCAAGTTGTCACCCATCTGATGACACTGACATTAAGTCAACTTCAACGGAATTTTCCAGTGATGAAGACAACACTAACGGATTAGATCCAAACAATATATTAAATCCAAAAAGGATTGTAAAAAAAAAAGCTGAAGAAAAACTCGAGACCAGTGCAAATCAACCAATGACAATAGGTAAAAACATACATCGTTTTTTTTTTCTTTAATGTGTATTGGAAACGTGATTTTTTTTGTTACAGAAGATCTGCATCAATTCATATCGAGCTGTTTTGTAAGCATCGGCAAACGTTTGTCAAATTTAGGAAGTCAATTAACCAATTATTCAACCAGATTACAAAGCCTTGAAAATGTCATTGAAAAACTTCATAATTCAACAAGCATTTTGAGTGACGAAATCAGTAACTCTGAGAGTGAATTTGACATGATTCTTCCACTACAAAATGAAGAAAGTTTTATTAAATTTAATGATAAAATTAAAAATGATGTTGATTTTAAAAAAAAATTGGTAAGTAATCACAAATAAAATTATTATTTTTTTATATAAGCCCTATTTTATATAATTCGTTTATAAGACATGAATAATAATTTTCTTTTTTTAGATTTACAAATTGTTATGCTAAATAAACAAGACAGTAGATATAACCAAGAATATTGGAAAGATACTCCGTGCCTACATTACTCGTGATTTGGCAATTAATTATGTGGCAATCAAAACGTCAGAATAATCTTCAAAAAAAATTTAAAATTTGTGTTAGCATTAAATTATGTTATTATTTTCATAATATAAATTATTGATAACACTGTTATAATTAATGACATATGTTTAATTGTTAATTAAATAATTAATAAATTAATATTTAATAAATATTTTATATTTAACACTAAAATACGCTGTTGTAGCATTCATTGATTTAACAATTTTTTTCAGTAAAATTACAGTCTGATATTGAAATAAAGCTATGCAAGTTATATCCCGATGCATAGTAATATTGCAACGAGCGGTTTGTATTTTTTTCAAATTGACTTGATGTAAGTTGGGTAGTAAAAATTCAATACTGCAACAAATAGTTTGTAATTTTTCGAAACTAAATTGGTATTAGTTGGGTTGAAAAATTACGATATATGGTTGTAAAATTACTAAATGTATTTAATCTAATTTGTTTAGTAAAATTCCGACTATTGTATTGTAATATTACTAAACAATTTTTTAATAAAGGTTAGTAATATTGCAACAAATAGTTTGTAATTTTTCTAAACTAAATTGGTATAAATTGTCTAGTATAATTACAATAAATTTTTGTAAAATTACTAAAATTATTAGAAACATTTGGCTTAGTAAAATTACGAATAATGTACAGTAATATTACTAAACATAAGTCTAGTAAATGATTAGTAATTTTGCGACAGATGATTTGTAATAGTTTAAAATTGAGTTGTGATAAATTGTATAGTAAATTTACAAAACTGTGTTCCATAATTCCGAAAATTGTGGTGCGTAAAAACTTCCTACACATTTTTGTAAAATTACTAAAAAAATTTTTGACAGTGTGCAAATACCTTCTTTTTTACTCTACACTTACACTTTTTCATATTTTTCTTTCTACTTGCAATTTTTCAACTACACAAATTAGCTTTTACAACTGTTCTTACAAATTATAGTGACCTTTTTTTGCCTACAGTTACACTTTTTTATATTTTTCTTTCTATTTGCAATTTTTCAATTACACAAATAAGCTTTTACAACTGCAGTTTTCATGTTTGGAACTGCAGAAACAAGCTAAAACTACACACTAAAATAACCCCAGTTTTGGAAGATACATGTTTGATTCACTGATTGAACTTCAAGTTGTACGTTTATATTATAGCACCCAATATATTTATTTTGTAGTTTAATTAAAATAATTGGTTTACTTTAAATAATAATAATAATAATAATAATAATAATTTGAATTCCCATAAAACCCAGATGTAACAAAAAATATTTATATCTGTAAAATAAAAACATATTATGTTAATAATATATAAGCTATAAAGTATTCTCTGGAGTAACAAAGAAGAACTTTATACCATGCAAAATAACCCCAAACATAAAATAGTAAAGCTTTTAGACATGAATGTAAACAAATTACATAGTTCTTGCAGCAAAACCAATAAATGTTTTGTATTGAAACATAAAAAGTGCAAACAAATTCAACTACAGTACATCTTTAAAAGTTATGAGCTTTACTACAACACTTTAGAAACTATTTTGTTATGCAAAATAAGTCATTTTGTTGTAATTGTGGTTGAAATTTACATAAATATAATATACTCAATATAATATTAAAATAATGTGTTTTTCAAAAATTCCAGCATTATGTTTAAACATGTTATTCAAACGAATGTGTGAACTCTGAAATACGAAATTTGTTCATATAAAAAAAGTATGTTGTCATATAGTTTATATCATCAATATTTAACCCTCATCGTCTCTAATATGGGGGCTGGGGGGAAGGTAATTACATTGATTATAAATTCGCAATAGAAGCCAGAATCATATAATCAAACTGTAATCAGAAATCAATTTAGTGTAGGTAATATAAAATCCATTTTACTTATAAAATATGAACAAAGATATACGAATACACGTACTACCAACATTGAAATGCAGAATTCAGTTATCATTATGACATAAGGTCTATTACATAACTCCACATTATTAATGGTCAACAATTATCAGTTCTCGTGATATCTAGCAATTTAATGTGTTATTTATATGGTCGTAATAAACACATAACTTCTGATATAAAAATAATGTATTTTTTATATTGATGAGTTCATTTACCCATTTTTGTTATTATTAACTTTTTATTCCTTCTTAATATAAACATTATTTTATTATTGCAGGACTAACTTTGAACTTTATATAATACGCAATTGGCGTACATTGTGGAATATAAATGAAGATTTAGATCAAAAAAATAAATAGTTGATAACAATTTTATAAACAAACATTAGTTTTAATAAAAATTCGGTCAAGACATACACGGGGTGTATGCTATAAGAGTTCCGAAGTACGTACTTCGTGGACTGTTTGAAGCCACTTACAGGTGCATTTTTGAGTTAGAAAAAAATATAAAAACAGTGTCAAATTTACATTTTGACACTCCACACGCCTTGGTTTTTTTTGTTTCTTTGGATTTGCATAAAAGTCCCCTACAGGCACCATTTTTGATTTAGAAAAAAATAAGAAAGAGGGTCAAATTCTACTGACATGCCTTGGTATAAAAAATATTTGTTTACTTAGTTTTAACTCCTTACTTTTGTATAGAAAAACCCTACAGAGTAAGAATTGATTGTTAATCTTCATTACTTTATAGACTGCAAAACAAGAGTTCAGTTTTAATGCAAGAGCATAATAAAGCTTATAAATAGAAATAATATCTACAAATAAATCAAACCCACTCGCTGCGCCGCAGAATTCAAGTTCGATGAAGCCTTTCTGTACATACAGACTGACCATTTCACACACAAACAATGTCGCGACAACAAAAATGCTCTATACCCTCTGTGTTTGATATCATGGGAGGCTACGGGCAATAATTGCACTCTCTCTCGGCGTGTTTTATGTGTTATTGGTCTTCATCTCGCCGCCACTCGCCGTTTCCGGCGCTGGCTGTGTTTACCAGACGGACGTGTCGCGTTACCCCCTCCCATTCCGGATACGTCTTCCACGCCTTGTCAATGTTATATACGCCGTTTCGTAAAGCTCTATGATTTTTATGTACGTTTTTTTGACGGATATGCTCTGCTGGGTCGAGCATTTCTTGGCACAATATTAATTAATTAATGTGTTCGTATTATAAAGAAAATATAATAAGCTATTTTTGTTATTGTTGCAAATATTTCATCTGTTTTGTTGACTGCGAGGAACATAACTTATAATTTAATTTATTATGTTATATATTAAACGCATGTATGTATATGCACAAAAAGGTATTTTTTTATATTTTAACCTTTGGCCTGCCTTGGTCAGCGAGAGGTCAGTATCTTAATTTTATATTTTATAGTGTTTCGTAGATTAATTCAGTGTTTAGATTTTAAATATAATATAATATATATAATATATGAACTATATTGCCAGATGTACTTAGACATTTTGAAGTCCGGGGCGCAATAACAATTATTCATAATTTAACCAAAAATTGTTTTTTTTCGACATCAAAACTAATATTTAAAAATTATTTTTGTAAATAAAAGAGTATATGATACGGGCCTAGTCCCCAGTTAGCTATTCATAAGTATCGCCTAGCATATTGCTTAACTCCATTTTTTTTATAATATAAATAATACCCTAAATGGTTGAATTTTCAGGAAACTGGGTTGTGCTTTCATGCCAAAGAATGAATGAAGATAAAAAATGTTATGTACATATTTAGATTTCATAAAACTATTTTTTGAGATCTGTAAGTTTAACTGACAGTTGTTGTGTTATGAATTTAAGCACAGTAGTTTCAACTAATGTATAACACAATAAAATTGATACACATACATTTTTAAATTAATTCTTATACTACCGAGTCATCAATAAACAGCAATAAACAAGCAGGTATCTATCATATTTGTATGCATGTCTTATCTATGTCATTTCTGAATATAGCAACTTCTCTCTCTATCTCTTAAGAAGGTATATATTAAACTGTCAGTTAGAAACTTTGATTGGTCAAACCTACAATTTAACTTTAATTATTAGATGTCTAACTGGGAATTACTGTTTCAAATAATTTAAAATACTTATAGGTATGTCTTTATAATTTCTATGATGATTGGTCAATATACCAATATATTTTATTGAAAGTTCTAACGATATTCCGTAAATTAATATTCATATCCTTTTTTTTAATGAATACCTAGTCACAAGCAATAATTCTGCTAACCTTATTACTACAACACGCAAGGTATCTCATTCCCTTGTCATATATCCTGTATTTATTAACATGTAATAAATTTTATGACACTAAAATGAATACAGAGTTTTTTTAAACATATATTCAGGTTCATAAAATCATATATGCATTAAAGTATTTATGTGAGTGTATGTATGTGTTGTCCATCGTTGACCATTTCCAGGCGTGGGTGATTCAATGCATCGGTATTTACTTGACATGTTTGTCCAATATTATGATTTTGTGTTTGTTGGGGCGGACGCAACTAACTAGATTTTTTTAATGAAATATTAACACGCTATAGGTGGTCTCATACGTATAAATGATTTATAGTTTGGGAAAATATTTTTGATAGTATTTGGGACTGCATTTTATTTACATTTTAATATTTTAAGGCACTATGTATGAGAAAGGATTATTACAGAACCGGCACTTGTTTTCTACATACAAAAATTCATTCATTTCAACTGATACAGAAAATATTTTTAGTTCTCAAATCAAGGGCTTTGCACGCAGTTTTGCTAAGTTTTGTCACTGGCAGTTTCGTTTTAGTTTCATTTAATAAAAACTCAAGTTATCTTATTGTCTGGGGCACGTGTACGAGACAAAACCGAGACCAAAAAGACTTTTTTTTTCCATGAAAAACCTAATTTTATCGATTCAAACTGTATGATGAATATTGTTTTCTATGTGTTTTAAATAACAGTCAATGAACATCGATTAATTTGAAACAATTAATTTGATATCGTCATGGTTTCGTCAAAATTTAAGACGGTCTCGTTTCATCAACATTTAAGTACTCTCAATTTGACAATGCCATTCAAATCTTGAGTCTTGAGGCTTCCGCGGTGATCTTGATATGGATCTTGACTTCTGGGTGTATGCCGCGTCAATTTCACATTGCAGTGAACATCTTCAGGGCTCTTCTGCCCTTCCTGAAGATGACTACTGCAATATGTGACGAAATGTTGGCCGATAACACGACCAAATCGACGCGGCTTACACCCAGAAGCCAAGATCCACATTACAACTATGTTAAAAAATAAGATTCCATCTCTAAATAGTATTGTCTTTTTATTAAAACAAAACCAATTAATAAATATTATTAAACTTTCAGTCAGACAGGTACCAATTGTCTAAGTTACCGATAGATAAAACCATACGGGTGGGTTGAAAAAACATAAATTTTATCTATAGATATACGCTCGTTTAATAATACTTTTGACAGGTCCTGATACGGTGATTTGAATAAGTTGTGACAACTGATGTTTTTATAATTGCTTGTACGGCAATTAATCTTTTTTGTTGATCTTGAATTATTATTTTTGATTATATTTTATTTTTACCCACGGCGTTCTACGACTATATCTAATTCCTGGTTTATGTTTAAACACTATAAATGATTTAATCTGAGAATAAATAACAAGAAGAGTCAATTACTGATTTGTGAGAACATCAGTTTTGTCAATACTCGTGACCCGAATCACATTTGTGAACCTGTCATTATTACAAAGAAGAATCGAAGCATTTATTCATAATTATATGGATCAAGAGATCCATGATGGTTTAGAGCAGTTGTTCTGAAACAAGATCCATTCTATGCCCATCGGTCGCTAAAAAAATTGTGGTAACGAGTCATCGGTTAAATAAGTTTAAGAACTTGTGTTTTAGAGTTTAGACAACTTATCGTGCATAAGACCCACATAACATGTTATTTTAATGTGTACTTAATTTATATTAATCTATATGATTAATTCAATTATTGTTATATCTAAATTTAAAAATACTAACATAAACTGCTATGAAAATAGTCTATTCTTATACAACGTTCATAACAATAATAATAATATCCAAGACAATAATTAACCCGTGCAATTAATTTAATTAAATAATTTACTTTAAAATTTCATGTATTCAAAAAATTGGATAACAATTTCTGTGTCTACTATACAATGTCTAATATATCATTTTTTCACTATCATTTAAACATATTTTGTATAATTTCTTATTGTGATCATCCTAATATAAATAAAAGTTCAAAAAATATTTTCTGAAACTAGCTTCATTGTCTCAACAAATCCAATAAATTATTTATAAAAAAGACAAAACATTCTAAAACTATAACCATATTTATACATATACATCTTCCCATATGTGATAAAGTTGCGGTCGTACGTCCAAAAACTCAAATAAAATACAATAAACCGATGAAATATGTATGTGTATATCAAATACTGAAAATCCTGTAACAAAAAAATATTACAACATATGATAGAAACATATCATAAAAAATATATCTTTCCTGTTTCTCCCTCTCACACATAATCAATCTACGACAACCCTCTTTCTTGTGCTGTTAAACATATAATAAGAACTTGGGCTATATATGATAGTAGATATTAATCTTTCTGTCGTTAATATCGTATCTGACTATAATCGGAACGTGATTCTTTATACAAAAAAATAATTAATTCAGTATGACACTGTAATGATAGATCAGATGTAGTGAAATATTATATAGTATAGTAAAAGTGGCGTCATAACAATTTTAGACAGAAAATATTGATTCTATTCAATAA
This sequence comes from Sialis fuliginosa, assembly GCA_961205875.1. Taxonomy (NCBI): domain Eukaryota; kingdom Metazoa; phylum Arthropoda; class Insecta; order Megaloptera; family Sialidae; genus Sialis; species Sialis fuliginosa. Next base: position 19,298,605 of record OY540812.1, read on the forward strand.
AAATAAAAATTCATCAAAATTATTTTAATAACAATAAAAAATATTTTCATATAAAACGATTTATTATAAGATATCATTCATTTTTTTTGTTTTCATTTTTTTTTGTTTTTAGGGTTCTGTCCGTTGGTTTATATAAATATTATACTTATTAAGATGAAATTTGGTATACGGACGTAGATTGATAACCTCAAAACACAAAAACTTTTTTTGACCCCTTTCTCATAGATTAAAAAGTATACTCAAAGAATTTTTTTCAGTTATCCCATTGAGTGAATGTCTTTAGATAGGTCTCTTAAAATGCAACAAAAAATATTCTAGGACCTTTTGATTTTAACCCTTCAATCACGATATATTTGCTTTTAAAAGAGGTTATCAGAGCATCCTCCCCCTCTAATTTTTAAACTATAGATGCAAAAAATCTGAAAGAATTTTAGAATGTAGCTTTCAATTAGTACTTTCAATGAAAATTATAACGAACACTAGCAAAATTAGTTTATGAAAAATTTTGAAACTTTTGAAACTTTTTTTTATAAATCGTCATATACGAACACGTACACTTTTACGGAGATTAGATCTTTCGTCAACATGCTCATAATACGTATTATTAAGTAAAGAAAGTTAAATGAAGAGAATGATAGTGAGAACGGCTACTGAACCCTATCATGTGTTTTATTTATTAGCCATTTTATTGTAATTATTTTATTTAAAACACAATTAATGTACTATGTACAACATAATAAAGATTACTATTATCATTATCTATGATATTTATACTTTTCATTGACTAACAATAAGTGGTATTTTAACGGAAATTTTTATCAGTTATTTAAAAATGCATTATTCCCTGTTTAAATTAAATTGTTAACCAAAAAATATCAAGAATAAAAAAATCAACAGATTATATAAAAGAAAGATATAAAAATTATAACCCACATTTCTGAATATCATTTAATTTCATTAGCTACATAATTTATATAGATGAAAACATTTGTGTACCTAATACTTCGATAAAATTGAAATATTAGGTATTTGGACTCTTGCCAAAAAAGTAATTCAATTTATCAGAACCAATATGAAAAATGGGGTAGTTATTTTAAGGGATTAGTATAATTTGAATATTGTTATCGTTAAAAATATCGGTATTATATATTTCATTTTATTATTTTTAATGATAAACCTTTTAAGCCTTTTATGGGTAAATATGACAATATTTATTTTTTATTGTTATGGAATGTTGTGTTATTGTATACCTTATCTTTATGTTTAATTGATTTTAATGATATTTCACAAATATAAAACGATAAAAATTGAATTATCTTCTAATTATTTAGGTTATCGTTTTATCAATATTATTCCCAGATACATATTTACTATGACTATGATCAGTAACACATTTTCTAATTCATATTTATAAATCATAAATACCAAACAATTTACTATCGCCTTCAGAAGTCCTCTACCACCGTAAAGGCCAGAATCGCTTACAACAAATTCAAAAATAGTCGGTTATCTTTTTCTAGAGCGGAGCTAGTTATATCATTTTAAATAAAAAAATAAATATACGTCCATTTCATTAATTTATTTTATATCAAGTTTAACATATTTAAATATTAAAATTTGGAATATCAAATATTTATTGCCACAAATTTTCGTATAAAATTTTTTAATAGATTACATAATAATTTAATTGCACATATACATCATGTATATGAGTACTATAAACGAAGACTATTTCTTTATCTAGCAAACACGTTTCAAAATATCTGTCTTTGTTTGGTACATGGAGAAATTATTTAATTATTATAATAATCAAATGGGAGGAGCCAACTAAGTTTATGATAAGCGAATATAAATGAAAACTGGAAGACCACTTCTGTATATGCGACTCTACAACTGAACTGCAACTTTTATTTATTACAAATAGACAAACTCACTGAGGTTTTCATGAAGCACATTTACAGAAAATAAATGATAACCACAATAACGTGTTAGTTGAAGACTCAGACTCGGAGAACGCCATGAACTGATCGCATTCTTGTATAATCTGGCCAAGTATATTAACACAAACCTGTGACATTTTTATGTCCCTCTGTCCCGTTTGATTTATCAGAGATAATAATTTCTTCGCTTACCCTCTTGTCATAATATATCTCTATCTATATATGTGTATACTTACAGCTTACAGTATACGTCGATAGCAAAATTGTGAAACTTGAAAACCAAATTACACTGATAGAAGTTGAAAAAATTAATAGTGTCTTACGATTTATTTTACTTCACTACTGGCGATTTTCATAAGATTGAGAAAGTATACAAAAACTAAAAAGTGTAAGTATGGATGTAGTTAAACATTAACAATGCATCCCTTTAATTAATTCTACCAACACACTTGAGAATCTTCAACGAAAATAGAAGAAAAATGCATTTCTCTAAAGAATGCATCGCTAGCTATTACAACATGAACCTATCGTGAGAGACAATCTGCTAAGACACCCAGCTCGAGTTCTTGTGCAAATAGATCGAGAGAATATAACAGTGGCGTTACATGTAAGAGGTGTTACTAATTTTTTTTCTACAATACATAACCAAAAACAACCAATATTTATCTAAATGTCCCTTCAACTAGCAAATTACTTTTTATTTTCAAGCTGATTAACTCAAAACAAGTTTAAAAGAAAAATGGAAATAAATATTTTCTATTTTTTATCTGAAACGACAAAGGGTGTCCTTAAAACATTTTCCAATTGGAGAAAACTTGTCTGTAATAATGTTATAATTTTTTTTTGATCTTCACAAATTAAAAATTTCATTTTCAACATATAACACACGTCACACATTATACAATAAGAAGACCCAAAAAAATCCTTTTTTGAACTAAATATTACATTCCCATCAGTATCTTACGAGGGGTGTAAAACTAAAAAAATGTAAAAACAACACATTATAATTGCGTTACATATTATGTTAGGTCATATTCCAGGGGTGGGCAAACACTCTATCCCTCTCTCAAGGCCGCTTATTGCCTTAAGTTACAAGTTTTCATGCAAAATCAATTTGAAATAAAAATAAAACTTTTTCATTCTAATTTTATTGCCAAATGAAATATGATGTAATTTTAAAAACTTACAATCATTTAATATCAGCTTTGAACTCTTGTTACTGCAAAGTTTTGAAGTTTTGACAATCCACGTAATTTAAAATAGTAAAATGTCGAATGTTTCCGAAATTATATATTATATTATAATTATTATCTCTATTTTTACTAGTTGTGAAATCAATCAAAAAAAAAATGTACTCATGCTCATGGGATTGCAAGATGTGCTCTTAATAGGGTGAAGATTTTCAAATATAAATTCTCCAATAATTGTAATGTAGGACGATTGCTTCGTGAATAAGTTATAATAACTAATCTAGTTTTTCATTCATAAAAACAATTTTCCCACCTCTGTATTCGATAATATGAAAATAAACGATCGTTATTACCTACTGATTTTCGAAAATAGATATTCCTTCTTTGATATAGATACATATTTTATGTAAGTTTATTTAATTAAGATATGTGATAAAGATCAAACCTCCAGCTACAAATATTTCATAATATATCTCAAGATTCAAATACTGATTTAGAATGAAAATAAAATGTAATTGTATTATTAAAAATAGCGTCATAAAAAAGTATCTTATGTTAAAATAGTATATTACTTAAAATTTCTTTTTAGTTCACTATAAATTAACATTTTTGAGATTTTATCTCCATATTCCATAATCCCCGCGAGTCTCCTTCAAGGTAACGCCACTGAAGAGAAGAAGCGAGTGGTCGAAGAGCCATCCCAGCGCGCACTCTTGGTGTGATAGCAATTAGCTGCTTGATTCATTATTCATGGGGAATCGTTGAGTTTACACCTCCTCCACTTCGCGACATTCTGTCTCGCTCACACTTCGGGGCTTTGCATAATTTATTGTGCTCATAGCTGAGATGTTTGCTCGCCAACCAATTTATTTATTTATCCCGTAGTTTTAAGATTTTATCGCAATCTTTACAACTACCCACTAGGACATCGTTCGCGCTTAAGCACCCATCGGTGAGTCAATTTTTGTTTAACCATCTTAAGATCAGTGTAAAACATTTTGTTAACTTAAAATAAAACATGGTCGCTGATTGGAGATATTTTTTTTGATATTATTCTTCCCAAACGTACGATATTTAATTAAGAATTTCGTTAAAGTGTGAGGGGGGTATTCTTACATTCTATCTGATGATAGTATAGGGGACTTTCCGTTCCAGATGGGGAATCTAAGAGTTGAAAGTACCCAAATATGTATATTAGGGTGGTCTTTATATGGGGTTAGGACAAATTTTTACCGGACCGCCCCCCCAAATCAACTCCAAATAATTTTAAAAAAATGTGGATAAAGTTTCAGCTCTCTATCTTAAAAAATGACCATTACCAGAGGGGAGTGATTTTCCCATTTAAAATATACGTATTTTTTCGATTTTTCAAAGACCTACGTACTAGAGTGTCTTAAACTCTTTCTAAAAAATCTAGAATATTCATGAAAGCATTCCTGGTACTCATATTCCATATCAAGACGGATAAATTAAATTTGTGATTCACCGTTGACAGCTATATGGGTCATTGGGTCATTTTTTATAATTTCTGGATAATTTTGTCAGAAAAACATTTGACAATAAAAACATTGATCTTGAAATAAAAAAAAATTGATTCTAAAATCAAAAAAGATCATTCCATATCAATTTCTAACTTGCGCGACCAATTTTTTTTTCAATTTTAATTTTAGATTCAACATTTTTTATTTCAAGATCAATACTTTCATTGTCAAACGTTTTTCTGAAAAAATTATCCAGAAATTATACATAAAAAAAATGTTAAAAATTTTATCTTGATGAAATGACCCAATGACCCATATAGCTGTCAACGTTGAATCACTTTAATTTATCCGTCTAGATATGGAATATGAGTATCAGGAATGCTTTCATGAATATTCTAGATTTTTAGAAAGACTTTAAGATACTCTACTACGCAGGTCTTTGAAAAATTAAAAAAACGCGTGTATTTTAAATGGGAAAATCACCCCCCTCTGGTAATGGCCATTTTTTAAGATGGAGAGCTGAAACTTTATCCAAGTCAAAATTCGTCCTGACCCCATATAAGGACCATCCTAATGTATATATGTATATTATGGGGGCATGAAAATAGGAATGAAACCAAATTAATAAATTGTTTTTTTTTTTTTAAGTTATTAAGTACTAAAAAACACATGTAATTAATGAACGCATATTCAGCAGAAATAAAATACTAATTTTTATTTGTTTTCTTCGGAGACGACTATCGGATTCTGTTTTGTTTCGATATTTTTTCACATTGGTAATTATAAGGAAAGTTGACTTAAAGTTCGGAAAAGTACCAAATATGCGTAAATTAATTTATAATGTGTGAGATCGGGTGAACTTATCATTAAAAAAACATTGCCTTACGGTACAAAAGGGTTCCCCGTTTCTGATATAGCAAATTAAGGCATTTGCACATAACAGTTCATTTTAATGAAACATCACACAAATTTCGAATAAGATTCAAGATATCAATGTACAAATGTACATGTTCGTATTAATATCTAATGTTTCACGTAGACTTGATGGCGAACAATGTAAAATTTAAGTTACTAATGGCTAAGCAATTTTACTTAATTATTAAATTAACACTTCTTGTTCCTTTCTCGGTGCACTTGAATGTTTTTGCATAATTTACTTCACTCATAGTCAAGATGTTTGCGCGCTCTTACCAATTTATTTATTTATCTGCCATTCTAAGATTTTATAGGGGACTGTTCTCTTTTCCTCCAGCGCCTTTATAGAGATATTTATTTTTTATTAAACAGACGTCTTTTTGTGATACGCTACTACAAGCCGTACGTCGGATATTGTATTATTTATTTAAACGTATCGACTACTTCTGTTTTTATCTGTGTCAAAAAGTTGTAAATATTTCAAACACACACAGTTTCCTTTTATTACTTAACTTTCAGATAGTTACTTCCCTCTTGGAATATTTTTCGTCTGTAAATCTTTATGATCAAGAAATAAAATAATAAATTTATGTAAATATATATTTTTATTATTTAGTCACAAAATTTTAAAAGTTTTCTAGAATTCATATGATTAATCTGATCATGAATAGCTAATTTGGCTACTATATTAGCGCTGCCATCTTGAATTTCTTAATTTTGACCTACAGTTCGTAATTCGCAGCCCTAAAATATTAGAGATTTTCAATTAATTTGACTATAGACTGTTTATCTATAAAAAGATCTATATTAAGTTCTATCGTTGTAATTAACTTCAAAAAATGGACTTTCCACACTTAAAATAAATGGGTCAAAAATTATATTCATGTTATATTTTCATTTTAATCTCAAATACGGAGTACATTCTCAAAATAATTCAGAATTTCTGAAATAAACTTTAAAAAGATTCTACTGATAAATAATTCCAAAAAAATATGACTACTAATAAATAATATTAAACAGTTTTAAAACAAGAACGAAAAAGAAAATATACTGAAACATAATCATTACTTTAAAACTTTCTAAAACACAAAACGAATAAGTGCAAACATATACAATATTTCACAAACTTGGTTAAAGTGATTTTAGACAACTAATGAGTCATATAGTGTGAATAAAAAAGATATATATGAATGTATGATATACATAAATATAGTTTTAATAAAATCATAAATTTCGGTTAAGATCCAACAATTATTGTGGCTAATGTTCAACATTTATACTTGAAAGTTATGATACAGCTTCCTTATAAGGATATAAACGTTACTACAGGATGTTTATTAACACATTTGATATTTTATTATATCTTTGTTTATGAAAAAAATGTTCTATTGCATAATTACTGGTGGGTATTTTAAATTTATTAATGTTAAAATAAGTTTTTAATTTATTTTACGATTTATGCATGTATTTGAAGATTATTTTAAATAAAATAAGAGACGCCATGTACGTGAAACATGTATAACACATTAATGAATCAACGAAATTCATAATTGTCCCTCTCTGTCTTTCTTTGGAGTTGATTTTCCGCTGCGACGCTAATACAGTCTTGAAACTTTCGGTTCAGTTGTTTTTTATGTCTTGTCTTTATTACACCCACTGCTATTTGTGTATTGCTGTTCTTGTCCATGATTTATAAACAATTTCGAGGATGGTGTAAAGTAGCTTCCGTTACTTTTTCATATAAAATGCTTGTTTTATGTTAACAAAGTTTTCCACAACTTTTCCTTATTATATTTCGTGGACGACTCAGTTCTCGTAATTATGTTGTGTATTAAATTTCAATATTTTTTTGCTTGGTATCAAAATTGGTGTTCATATTTAACTTTTCAACAAAATGATAAACATTTTATTATGGAACGAGATAAAAATTGTAAAATATTATACTTACAAGGTATAAACATTAAAAATGTTTCTTGATTGCATCGTTTCACATGTCGTAGTATAGGCTCATATACAGTGCCTTCCAAAAGTTCCGGGCTACCTACATAACTTTTAAATGGTTTGAAATATAAGATTGAAATTTGTAGAAATACAATGAGATTAGAAAGTCTATTATTTAACAACAAAAACATCCACCTGCACACCCCCTGGGGGCGGGGGGAGGTGGTATCTAAGAAATCTTAAACGGCACGTAGGGTTGAGTGGGGGCTCGTTCGAAAGGACTTTCCAAGACAAAACAACGCAGGGTCGCCGAGGTTTTTACGATTTTTTTTTTGTACATTTATATTGAGATTAGGTTAAATGCATTTTCACAAATGTACTTAAATGAAAAAAAAACAGATGAGAACATTTTTGAAATTGCATTTCACCTTATCTCAATAGAAATGACCGTAAATTTTAGAAAAAAAAATAGTAGAGATCTCGGCGATAACGCGTTGTTTTTGTCTTGGAAAGTCCTTTCGAACGAGCCCTCACTCAACCCCACGTGGCATTTAAAATTTCTTGGCTCCCCCCTCCCCTCCTCAACGGGGATGTGCAGGTGGGTGTTTTTGTAGTAAAATAAAAGACTTTGTGATCTCATTGTATTCCTATAAATTTAAATCCAATATTTAAAACCATTCAAAACTTATTTGAAATGTACTGTATATTAGCATAATATGTTGTTTCACTATTTCAATACGTTTATTTCCTATATTAGCAATTGTATTATTTTCAATATTGAAATATTAAAATCAATAAATTTCAAGTCAGTTATCAATATTTAATCCCGCTGTTAAATAGAATTAGGTACCATACATGTTAAATCACATAACCCTAAAAAATCTATAAACTCCCTATATACCACATAGATAAACTGTTTACATATATCTTTAGTATGATAATATACTGATGCTATAATTTATTTTTTGAATATGATTCATTGAAACCTTGTAGTATATATCGACTACCTACCTATATAAGGCAATACTAGAATTTTTTTGTACACAATAAAAACCGATAAGATTAGTAATCACGGTATTGTTAAACGTTTTTGAGATACTTTGAGTCTTTCCTGATATCAATATGTATAAGATTAGACACATGTCACCATTGTACTTCCAATTAACCGATTGATTTGTGTGTTTAAGTTTGTGTTAATCCTGATTTTATTAAAGACTTACTTTAATATTTAAACAATGACAAGCTAACAAAAATTTATTTAGTAAATTAATAAAAATAAAGACATATCAATGTGTTTTGTCTAGTCTAATAAATAACAGTAATATACCTACATTGTGTGTATTTTCAAAAATAATTTATTATATTAATTCGATAAATAATAAAGATGTATAAACAAACTGAATATTATTATGAATATATAACTCATCCAATATCTGTCAAAATTTAAAACAAATGTTTAATTTACCAGGGTCTGATTTTACAATGAAAAAATATAAACAATAACCAAGCAAAATCAAAAAATTAAAATAAACAATAGACACATTAAATATGTGTTGATTACCCCTAACTAAAATCTATTGTAGTGTAACCATGCGTGGAAATAATTTACAACTACCGGGCTGATAACTGAAATCGATGAACTCACACACACGTTTAGCGGGGGTGTGAGTTAAGAAGCTATATAATAAATCTGCCTATAATGTGATCTGAAATACTGTTCTGGTTAAACCTTGCTCGGAAACTTCATTGATACAATTTCTCTTCTTAAACGGACCAATTTATTTTTCGTAATATACCTCTCTCGATCTTCCGCGCCAATAGATAGTGTTGGCGTTCGCGCTGCCTTATCTACATCGTACAGCTTAAAGAAATTTAATGTGCTCTGTGTACACGCGGATTTTATATTCAGATTAAAATTATATTTAGTATAATAACATAATTTTTAATATGAATATCGATTTTAATGTTGTATACTGTTCTGAATTTACTATTACGCTAAAAAGGCAACTGTTTAGGGCCTCGTGGAGTCACAAAATTAAAAATATGTAAGTAGAATCAGGTAGATATTAAAAATTTTAATTTAATTGCTTTTTCATGAAAAAATGACAACATTCTAAGTATGTTCTTTATATGTTGGTAAGAGTTATGTTACCATATAGGTATACTAAAAGTATCAAATCTACTTTGTCAATGTTGGACAACTGCAGTGGTTCTCCAAGTTTTCCAGATTGAGGCACTTTATAAAACAAGAATATCTGAAATCAATACTTCTTTGAATTTAGACCACAGAAGTTTTTTTTTTTCATTAATAATTTTTTTTGCTTGAAAGCGTAGCGTTTTAGTTTTATATATTTTATCTACAATTTTATGATAAGTTTGACTTATACTATTCTTCCAGGCAACAAAGAATTTTTTACAGGTGAAAAATTTGTGATATGCAAAACTCAAAACAGTGATTAGAACATGCCGAGATGTATATTTTCTGTCCCGGAACACCCTCAACTATGGGCCCAAAGTTTTATTTTTCAAGGATTTTGTAAACATTCTGTATCTAATGAACGGAATGTCCGATTAACTCCTCCATTTAATACAGATAATTTTCTATTACTTTTTTTATTATTATTTTCACCAAAAATAATTGTACACCTTTTAAAATGGCAGTTAAACTAAAAAATTTACTTCGAAAATGCTTAATTTTTAGTTGCGAACCTTTTTGATTGGTACACAGTTATTTATGACCAAAAATTGACTGTAGTGCATTTAATTTTTTTTCTTAAAAATGGGATTAATCGGTCTTTTAGTTATTATAGTATTTAATTAATAAAAAAATATTTCCTTAGAGAAAGGCAATAGATTCCAACCATTTTTTTTTGGATACACGCTGATTGTAAAGGGGGTTAAAACCAAAGTTAATTATTTTTTAAACATATATATTTCCTCTAAATCAATTATTAACTTAACATAGATAATTTTCACTATTTTTCATAAATACATACATTTAAATGCTCTTATTACCGCTTCGACTTAATTTTATATCGATTTAATACATACCAGGGATAGAAGCGAATATTAACACATACCTGAAACAAAAAATAATAATTTTAGTTTAATTTACTCATAATAATTATGGTGAAAAACAAATATGTTTTTATTTATATAAAAAAGTATATATTTAGAGGGTAGTTGTATAAATACATAATGAATGAAACATTTTTCGAATACACAATTTTTTATCTAATAGGACGATGGGTATATACCCTGAATCCTTTTTAAAAATGTTATAAAATATCAAATATATATATTATTATATACATACACATATGTATATTTACATATTATGTGCGTTTTTATGATAAGTAATAGTTCTCTAGCTCAGATTTATCCCCATAAAGTGTTTAAATATTCACTTTAAGACTTAATCATAAAAACACCCCGAAAGAAACGAGTAGTAAAGATTTTAATAGATTATTAAAATTTTATTTCCTAAATGTCACCATAAAACTGAATTTTCGTAAAATTTATCGTGAGATCGAAATGTACCTACTGCTATTAAATACTTTATTTGCTGAACTAGAATACTCATTTAAAAAAGTAAGAATAGTTCGTTCATTATGAATTTACATACAAGTATTATACTTTTAAAATATTTTTATAGTCAAAATGGTATACATATAATATGTAGTTTCTTTATTATTTATTGCAATAAAGAAGTAACAATAATATTTTACCTAAGATATTTAGAAAAATATGCATAAAGACAAATATACCAACTTTTGGTATCAAAATCAATTCAACATGTTTTTATTATTTATGGCTGCTTATTTATTATTTATGAATATGGCTATATTTATATAGAAGCGAAGTATTTCTTGGAGATAAAATTAGAATTAATATTTTATATATGTTCAGTGTTCAGTTGTAATAATCGTAAAATACATATATGAATAAATATTGAGAGTTATTTATGTCTAGAAACATTACATTTATTTTTTTATCTTGTTGATTGTTAGGGGCGATAATAAAATTATTTATTAAATTTGATTTTATTAAGAGATAAAATGTATAACTTATTTTCACATACTGTATTTTATTAACACAGGTTATGTTATGATACAAAATGAGCTACTGTAATAAAATTGTAAATAACAATGAAGATAATTATAATTACTTCTTCGTAATAGTATCTAAAAATATATTATATTTCAATCAAGTTTTCTAAAATATGAACGTTTATATTTGCCTGCTATTATTATGTTCCCGACCTTATCTCGTAAAAATTTGACCAGACGAGATCGCTTGAATTTTAACAGTCTTCAAACTTTGATGAGACGATATTAACATTATTAACGAGTATCTGTTTTAAAATAAGATACAGTGTAAACAATAGGTGTTTAAATGGTATATTATAAAATAAAAGATTGTTTCAATGTATAAAATTGATGAATTTTATAATCGTCTCATGCGAATTGTATTTTAATTTATTTTTTCGAAAAAAATAAATAAATTAGAGTTCGCACGTGACTACTTTAATGACGAAATTATCAAGACCAAGACGAGATGAGACTATCAGTTATAAATTTGAGAATAAAGATAAAACTTAACTAAACCCTATAGTCTCATCAAATCTCTTTATAAGAGCACGAATGATTTCTGTTGTCAATACTTGTGTGGTGTTTTAAGACTACCTCGCTAATATCCATAGATAATATAATACACATTTGATACTATGTATTTGCATTACATACAGAGGTTAAATAATTTGTTTTAAATGGTAAAATTCATTTATGATTAATTTACAATAATTTGTTGCCTGTATAGTAATAATAAATTACAGCTAACCACAAATAATTAATTTTAGTTGTGCATAGTATTATTATATGGTAAATTTAAATTGGTTCAATAACCACATATATGTACTTTAAAATCAAATCCATAAATTTCACTACAACGCTCTTATACTTCAATTCATACAAATACGTACATCGATATTGTACAAAACCGTTAGTTATTTTGTTCAAAGATCCCTCAAAGACATTCCCTGTCCCATGGGGAGACGACCTTCTTGCTTCAGACAACCCGCCATAGACAAGAAAATATATACGAACTGTCACTGCTAATCAGAGTTCCCCGTTTAACATGTGAACAAACTTATGTTTGCCGTAGGACTTTGCGATTGGCCGATCCGAAAACTTCTGCACAAACTTTCAACGGACATGTATTAGATTGTTTGAGTGCGTTTTGTTGATAGGGCTTGCAAATGTCGTCGTTGTTGTCATTTGATTTGGAATCAATGAACTGGTGCAGTATTTACGTACGAGTGTCTTCTTTTAAATTTAATAAAATGCTGGGAAATTACAAACTTTAACCCTTATGTCAATAACCGGGTACCCGGGTACTCTTTATGCACTTTGCGATTTAAATGTTTTATCTTTCTATGAGAAAAATCTTAAATTTCGGTCAGATCATCGTTATTTGGTCAATTTTTATATCGTCTATGCATTTTATTTTGAACTTAAATTAAAAGAAGTGAAAAAAATTGAGGGTTAAAGTTGACGATACACTTGTTCAATATCCAAGGTACCACATTAGGGTTGGTCGAAAATAGGAAGTTTTCGCGGATTGAATCGTATTAATGCGCAAAAGTTGCTATTCAATAATACAATAGCATAATGTCACCAAATTTTTTAACCTACAATAATTCGCTGTGCTCCGCCCTTCCCTAGGAAGAATCTTTTAAATGTCTTTCCACAGGTATTAATCCTTCTTTAGACGTAGTAGCACCGAAAAGTCAATTAAGAAAAAAATTATATTCATACATTGCCTTAATTATATGAATTTACCCGTATACTCTGGATATTGAATAACGTAGACAAGTTTGGTTATTGACACAAGGGTTAAGGCTTGTATCCAGAAGCCAAGATTTATGCTAAGAAATTAATTTCAAGTTTATGGGTAATTTTAATGTGTAACATGTAATATGTATTTATTACTGACGTACTGTTTGTTTAATTCCACCCTAAAACGTACAAAAGCAACCTCCATTACCGAATCGTATCCTAGTTTTATATATTGCACGAATTATTGAAGCTAAAATTGATAATATAATAAGTAAACTATAATTGCTTGGCCTCCAAATTGTATTAATTAATTACTTTTTTTAAATTAGGATCATACAATCAACATAATCCGCTAACATTGTTACAACGAAGTTTCACTTCCAAGTAATGATAATAAAATGCAAATGGTGACATAGGACGCGTGGACGTACCGTACCCCCTCCCCCATCTCCCGATCCCATCAGTAGCCACTCTCTGAATGACTGTGGTAATGCGTGGCCACCTGGGATATTGTACTAACGGCATGTTTTTAATTAACTAAAAACATGTAGCATGCATATAAAGTGGGACTTTTATAGACCTATTTATCAATTCGACGATATCAATTTTTTCAATGCATTCATTTAGCATTACTGAATGTAATTGGGAGTGTCTATTTTTGTATATATACTGATATTTCTATAAATTGTAATATGGGTTCTACCATAATGAGTTTGATTGTCTGTGTTCAATTTGAAAACTTCTTTCACTAATGAAAACTCTATCAAAATGCTGAGCAAAAAAAAAGTTATACGCCTGGGCCTTGCTAAACCATAAAAAAAATATTGTATGTATTCAAATCATATGGAACTTATATATAGTTCAATTAGTTCTACATAAAAGTCCTGACAGCATACATCTACATATATATTTATCTATACAGATGATTTTTTAAATAACGTGGACGATGTGATCATTTTCAACAACGAAGTGTATATTATATTATTGATAGATTTAATAAAAATGACATTCACGTGAGTATAATATATGTATAGTAAAGAAAATTGTGACGTGATGCAAGTCAGGTGATAATTTCCTTCATATCACATGTAATGCGATACGCTGTCAAAACTACCAGTATATCGAAATATAAATTGTTTAAAATATTTCAAATTAAATTTAAAAATACATATAATATACTTTATGTAATTCTAAATATTATATTATTAGTTATTTTTCATACCAATGGATCGCGCCACTAAGGGGGGAATGAAAAATGATTTATTGAAATGAAAACCTTTATTACAACTATTTATTTGAACAAAATACAAAAATAAAGTTAAATTTATTCAAATATTTCTTTATAAAATAACCATAACCGATCACCAACCAATGAGGCGATATTAATTTTTTTAAATAAAATTTCTTTCATAAGGGGGGGGGGGGGGCACAACACTGACCGAAATAAATAAATTATGTACTTTGAAATTTCTATAAGCATTTAAATTAAAAAAAAATAATAGGAATGAACAACGTATTAACAGCACTTGAAAAAAAATCGAAAATACAAATTAGTTCTGGAAGCAAATTATTTACTAAAGTTTTACTTTTTTTAACGAAAATCAACGTACAAACATCTTAAAAGTTTTTCTTTATGAATTGACATTTAAAATGAAATGATGTAGAATAAAATTGGGGGAAAAGTTTTGTAAAGAAACTTTTTAAACATATTCGATTAAATCGTACAACGTAAATTAAACTTCAAGGTATCTTATTCAAAAAATCATTTTGATATAGCTTCACTGTATATTTTGATATCTAAATATTTATCTTTGGAAATTTATCAGGAAAAGTTTAGATTACAAAAATACAAATTTAATTTTTGCCAATATAAAGTGTCAGTATAATAATGTCATATATTCAAATAAGATTGATTATTATATTATTGCTCTATTAGGTTCAATAATTTTTGTTCATGATATTTAATATATGTAACAGAAGTTCAAATCCTAAAACAATTTAGTATTTCTTATTAAACGTGATTAGTTAATTACTTTCCAGAAAACAAAATTTTCTCGGTAGTATAAGAGTTAATCGTTTCAGCTTTAAAATGACAGATTTAAATACATAAATCAATATATTAGATGTAAATCGTCATAATTAAATAACATATTTAAATTTTTTATTTTAACGAAAATGTATCTTTCGGGTGAGCGTGAGTGATTTTTAAAAATTGAAACGTGCGCGTGTGTGATCGTAATTCAAAATAAAACAATCATGCGTTACTGTGCATTATAACTTTTTTATGGGGCGTGAGTTTATGAGTACATTTTGAATGTGAAAAAATATATATAACTCTTTGAACTTTTAAAAACTTTTATACATGGTATTGGTCAGTGTTGCCAACTCGAAATCTAAAATATCTGCCGACATGCCAAAAAACCTTTTAAATGTATGTACTTTTTGCACAAATGCAGTTTTAAAGAAATAATACACATATTTTATATTGTATGATTAAATAACCGTAAATGAGCGGGCGTGATTAAAAATATTTTATTTTTGAGCGTGCGTGATCGTGACCAAAATTACTCACGCACCCATTTCTGCTTTAGATACCGATTTTTGAAAATATTCGTTCACGTATATACCTATACATATTCTGTAGACATTTTTATGAAATTGTTAAAGTTTCTTTCGTCGTATAAATTATTAAGGAGCTAATGCATAAATAATTTCAATAAGAAAGTTCGCAATACAAAAGTATATAAACGTATTTATTGACTTTATATTCCTACACATTCAATATGATTATGGGACGATATAAACTTTGAAAAGCATTCAATGTAACATTCATACATGGAGGGTATATTGACATTTTATTGAATATAAAATACGCTATAATATAAGCTAGGTCTGCATATAAAAATTATAATAAAATGCTATTTTTGTTTATTGAATATAGCTTATGATATGTCATTATAGTTTGTGTTATAAGTGGTTTATAAATATTAATTTTCTTAAAATAATGTTATTATTGATAGCAAAGAGAAAAAATTTCTACAAAAGTTATAGTATATTATAGAATTAGAATATTCTTCACAAAGAATCAATTTATAAAGTTAATAAAAAGGTATGATAGAGTAAAGTGGTGTAATTGCAAACCTCATCGCTAGTATATTGTATATTTTTTTGCAAATCTATTTTTGAATTAGAGTTACTAAATATTTTAATTAAATATTTATATTAAAATAGAGTAGCAGCGTATTACATTTACCCCCAACGGTTCGGGACTTATGTAAGAATGATAATAATTATTATTATAATTTATTTGCACATCGACCAATTATGATATATAAAACGTCACATACCAACATATGGTACATTCAATTACATAAAAAAAAATTATAGAACGTTATTACTTTAAAATCAGTATTGCATTTAGCTCACTTCACCCTATATATTTGTTTGAATCGCTATGTATTAGTTTGTATATTTTATACATGTACTTTTGTATATCATTATTTATAATAAAAAAACAAACTTTTCAAATAAAGGATTTTTATATTTTCATAATCCATAGACAATACAATAAAACAAAGTTTGAAAACATTCAGCAATAGCAGAGTTATGCTTTATCGATGTTTTATACTGAATACATATAAAAGCTGTGTAGTTCGTAAAACATGCAATTGTGTTCTTTGTGCTGTTACAAACAATAATAGAATATTGATTATATTGTAGTGATCATGAATTTCTAATAAGAGTCTATAAAATACTTTTATTTTGAGTGTATTGTTTAACTGCATACAATTGTATTAATGGTATTACTTTTGTATGTAGTATTCGATAGATGTACATTCTACATATTTTTTATATACAAAAAAAAACTCATGGCATGACGTTTATAAAAATAATTATCACTTTTAATACCAAATGTGTTGATTTAATCAGTCTACACTTTTTTAAATATTATATTTTAATATTGTTGTAATAATAATTTCATGTTATAGATTAATATAGATTACACAGGTCCACAAAAAAAGTGGTCTGTGTTGGGGTACAGATCCAACTTTTCTTTTGTATTTTTTCCCGCTGAACACGAATCCGTTGTCATAATTGGGGGTTGATGAAAAAAATCACGAGAAAACCCAACAAAACGATAAAAACCGGTTTCTCGTGATTTTGTTAATCAATCCCCAATTATGACGACGGATTCGTGTTCAGTGGGAAAAAATACAAAAGAAAAGTTGGGTCTGTACACACACCACTTTTTTTGTGGACCTGTGTTATTAGATCGGGCGCTGGAGGTCATTTCGTTTGCAAAATTAGGACGACGCCATTTTTTTTTTCAAAATAATATGTTTTATTGACCGTTAAGCCAGATTTGTAAATTGGAGCTTCAAATTTTCAGCTTTTGTAATGGTTGACGATATAAACATTATTAAATTCCATTAAAATCTACATTTTACACTATGAATACATTTATTTTGACATTTTTAAAGATTTTAAACTCAAAGGTTAAAATGACATCAAAAATGATTTTGTTCCAAATTTTAGGTCCAAAAATTTATGTTATTAGGATATTTAATGTTTTATATTTATGTAAAATACAATTTTTGTTGGTACCTATAGATACAATCCTTTAAAATAGTAAAGGAATACAAAATAAACCGATGGTTTTCTTAGATTGTGTATTGATTACTTTTTTAATTAACACAGTTTTAAAATGAAACCGTTCTGATTAAATAAAAAAGTTTTAAACTTTTTGTATGTGCTTCAGTAACTCAAAAAAGGTGTGTAATGAGACGTATAAAATATTTTTTCTACTTTGAGATTTTTTATTAATTTTAATAAGATTCTGAGATTACAGCTGTGTAAATACATTTATTTAATTTCTAAAAGATAAAAAAGACTTTTTAAAGGAATTCAAGCGTTTTACTCAGCCCTATTTTGTACTTTTTTTATTGAAAATATGTTTTATTACTATTTATTAATAAATAAATAATTCATTATTTATCACAAGTAAAATTTTATTTAAAATTAATACCTAAACTTTTTTTTCCCATCAGCTTTTTCTTTAATAAATATATAAAAATCAATTTCCCACATCAACAGTAATTCATTACAACAAAAAACTCAGTTAATTGTTATTATTAATAAGGCTAATGTATTCATAAAGGAGCACTTAATTCTAATAATTAGACATTATTGTTAAATGGTTCTAAATCCCTTTTAATTTATTGTAAGGGTCGAATTTTGTAAATCCTCTATTACGATTCAAAATAATGTGAAATTGATTATACAGCATTTGTGAATAAGCCCACCCATTGCTAGGCACACCTGATGTCCACAACCCGAACACAACTGCGGGCGGTTTATAAAATATACGTACCTATGTATTATATTTATTTGACATTTTAAAACTCTTTTATTAAACGCCTCGTTCACGTTACATTTAAATTTATATATTAAGGAATTATACAATTAGCTCTGTGTTAGTTTGTTTACTTCTATGTATATAGATGTTATTTAAGTTTTTGCAACAATTTTTATGACAGTTGTGGTCTTTTTTGTGTTCAAAGAATAAATACACAATATTATGAGAAAAATTTATAGTTATATAAATATCGGTTTACATGACTTCCATTTTCTATAATAATTTATTTTAATAATTTTGTATATAACAAAAATTCAGTGCTGTTTGACAGAAAACTTGACGATACTTATTAAGGGTCGATTCACATTATCGTGCCGGTCTCGGTTCGGTCTCGCTTCATAATAAATTTCATCATAAATAAGCAATAAACAATTAAAGCATCCACACTATAGGTATCGTGCCAGTCTCGCTCCAGTCACACACACTCCAATACAGTATTTATTATACTGAATATTTGACTGGAGCGAGACCGGACCGGGACCTGCACGATAGTGTGGATCGGCCCTAAACGATATTATTGCCTATAGATAAAAAATTTGCATTTTTTTCTGTGACGAATATTAAAAAAATCGAACTGGTAGATTTATACAGAATATATCGCGAACGAAAGAAAATTCCACATACAGACAAACACACGCATGTCCGCTATGCGAAGAACCACATTTCTTTAGGTTTTGAAGATAGTACAATCAGAATCTGACCTTATATCGCAGACATGATTTTTCGTTCCTATATCACCATATTTCCATTTCCTTTGGGATATCTATACATATAAAATTTAATCATACTAATTTTAATTAAAAACGACTAGTAAAAAAACCCTTTTTATTTCTGTATACTGCGACTACCCATTTTAATAATATTTTTTCTCACTTGCAAGTATATTTCTTAATTTTACATTTCCCCAAATAGTAATGAAAAAATACGCGCAATATCTTGAGAATTTATGCGTTTTTCGTTTCTAAACATTGTAGACGAAGAATCAAAACTACCCTTAATTTAAACATCCCTCTTTCCGTGGACTGTCAAAACGTACATAGATAAATCACAGCGTTAATAACAGCTAACGTAAACCCTCTTACATTACCGGTTAATGCTTCTATTTCACATGTATCTTTATTTATTTATTTTTCGTTCGGTTTTTACTGTACACAGAAGAATTTGTAAACTTATTTAAGTAAGAACCAAAAAGTAGTTTTATATGATAACATAATAACAAGAGTTCAAAAGGTAATATGATTAATGCCCGGTAGTGATGTAAAATTAACCGAAAAGATATTTTCTTGAAACATCATAAAAAGTTTCAAAATCGGTGAAAAGTTCAGATTGTAATGAGTTAAATAATAATGTAATACACAATTTATTTATTTTTTAACAATTTTATTAACTTGGCTTGTTTTTCCATTTCGATCAAAACTTATAATCAATTTTTTTGTCTTGAAATTTTGTATACTTGTGTGTTCTCGATGATAATATAAGAATCAATCATTTCCAAAACTAATTCAAAAATATATTACTTTTTAAATTTATGTATTGTTTTGTATTACTTTAGCTAAAGTAAGTGCGTTACCAACCAAAAAACGAATGAACAAAACTTTTAAAAAATTTGAAAACTTTCACAGGTGAGTGAAAACTTTCAGTGAAATTGAAAAGTTATGAATTTTTTCAATGAAAACTTGTCATCTTTACATCACTAGTGTCCGGTATTATAAAGAATTTAATCTGAAACAAAAGCTAAGCTAACGCTATCTGCGAGGTACTAAAGATAAATGATAATCCACTGATAGTTGTAATAAAAGGTATGGTTTATTTATATGAATGACTTTAACGCCTGCTCGGTTAATAGAAATAAACGATCTAAAAGCATTGGTGATATATGTATCTCCTTAAAATGCAAAGAATTTACATTATTATACATTCATTACCAATGCTATAAAATCTCGCAGATGGTGTTAGTTTTTGCTCTCGAACAAATTCTGACATTCTCAATTTTTTAGATTATTTACTTTGATACATTCGGAGATATAATTGAGGGATTAGATCTTTTCATAGTTTTTGAGAGCTTCTGTTCAACTCATTGTCAGTATATAGTATAAAATTATTGTTAATTTTTTTAGTTCCACGAATCACTAGCTTTCATTTGATACCCCATTTTGCTTCTCTTTCGTTAGACAATCTTCCTTACAAAACCCCCCACCCCCCTTCAAAATATGATTTTTAAAGAAATATGTCGTGCCGAAAACTTCAGTTTTTTTGGTTAATACGGAAACTAGAAGTGTATGGCAGCCACAGATTTTACAAGTGTTTTTTGTTTTATCGATTTCGATACGGAACACTTAATAATTACAACTAATGACTGTAACAATACTTAAGGATATAATAACTCTTTAAAGGCTTAATGGCTACTTCGATTTCGAATACGCTTTGTAAAAAAATAATTTACAATTCGTAGCGAAATGTCAAATAATGATTAGGTAAATGTAAGTTTTAAAATTCTGCTATAAAATTGTAAGGTGTAACTCCAGCACAAGTAAATATCCGGTGACAATTCTTACACGCCCCCTATTCGTATCGAGTTTTAAAATTCCACCCCTCTTACGAAGAGAAAACTACGTGACATGTATAACGAAATCTATGCATATTTCGCAAATATGATTTAATTTCCACCGAAGGCGTCTTGTTATTTAGTTATTTTTGTCACCGGCAGAGCGGAGATTGCGTAACAGGACAACGGAAATGAAGTTGGTAAGGAGATACACAGCACTGCGGCGACGGTAAATGAGGTAATGAAGAATCTCTTGACTTGAAACGGTGTCAGTAAAGAAGTGTAACTTCAAAGAGAATCAACTCTTACGTAAGTAGGTACGTACATAAAATATTTTCTTGTACAGAGATTATGAAAATATACAATTTCAGTCGTATTTATAAATAGTGTCAGATTTTGAAATAAGTTTGTGTACTGAATAATCAAAATTAATTAATAGTACGATTTTATCAATTCTGTGTACTTTATAACAGGAGTTTTCAACATGTAACAAACATTAAATATAAAAAAATGTTTTCAATTTATTGATATAAAAATTTAAATAATTTCTGAAGTATTTTGAAGTAAAAAAAAATGCAAATAAACTCCTCAAATAACTTAATTAATAATAAATTAATCATTTAATCTGAACTATGTATTTTTATATAAAATAAAATTGTTGTAATGATACCTCATATCAATTAATTATTATTAATTGAAATAATAGTTAATATATATTTAAGCTTGACAGTTACAATAGGAAAGCAAAACGCAAAATTTTATTTAAAAATCCCTGCAAGAGCCATAAAAATTAATAGAACAAATTATGTTTGTATCTTCAACCGAATTCAATTTATTTAGTAGTATTTTGTCTATTGTAGACAACAAACATACCATATATTAGACATATATAAGACTATCATTGTTCCAATAACAATCTATTGTTCATTTGTTCTCTACTTTCATTTCGCCCTTATTGCTTGGATATGCACTTGAACATCTGTAGATTGACCTTTTGTTAGAGTGTGTATTCCCTTCGACCCTTCTTACTGGTATTCATTACAGTTTCACAGCCTTTCTTACAACTCATGCGAACACATCATCGCAGGTTTTATAGTTTTAGATGGAATGCTATCGCAGGTTGACTATTTGTTAAATTATTTAGGTAGAGTTTCTTTATGTGTCTTAATATACTTATACCATACGTTTTATTTTTATTTGTGTCCTAAGCAGAAGTTTAATAATAATAAAAACATTATTTTATCATGTACATTTTCATTAAATGTAAATCATCCCTTTTCCAAACTATGTTTATCTGATTTCATAACAAATTATTTTCATAATTTTTTTTTAATTTTTTCGCCATAATTGTGATAATGATTCTAAACATAACATACAATAAGGGGTAGAGACGACTGAGATAAATATGTTTTTAAAAACATTTTGGTTTGAAACCCAGTAACAAACAATGTTTTTTGTTATTTTGAAAATAATAATTAGGGAGGAATTTTGTTTTTCATTTTCTATAAATTTTGTATAAAAAAAATTTTTTTTTCAAAAATTAAAAGAAGGTACCTATATAATAAAAAAAATCAAAAGCGTTTTTTAAATGTTTAAATAGCTGTCATTTTTGGTTGCCACTACCACTATTCGAATATTTTAAATTATGTTTTCAATATTCCTGTATAATGTCGAAGTGATGGTATCTAAACATAAATAAAAATATATGTAAGTATATTAATATAATAATAGTGACGTTAAAAATATAAATAATAACAGCTTAATTGCGTAAACGTCAGAAATTTCAATTATTATTTATAAGTATATTATCTATTATGCGTATCTAGTCATATTCTAAAAAAGGATAATATGGATACCACCAATAATTATTAGGATTCTCTCATTTGTAAAGAACTATCTTTTGTTTCTATTCGAAGTTTTGTTAGTTTTTTAATGTACAGTATATTTGAATTAACTTAGAAAATAAACAAAATAAAAGATCCATACAAATTTTATCTACCCATTGTTTGTTGGAATTAATCGAACGTGCAAACATCTACAGCTTATATTTAAATTTACTTTTTATGTTTCCTCCAAGATACAACTCAAAGCAGGAAATAAAACTAATAAATTATCCTTTTTGTGAATTACAAAACATCAAACAGCTATATATCAAATCGATGACTAAGTTTTTATAAAAAGGAAGCTGATTCGATATATATTTTCTAATAACGTCCCAGTTGCAGCTTGTTATGGATGTCAAAGATAATTTATTTATTTGAATCATATACTTTTTACTTTAATGTATGCTATACACATTACATATATATGTAATTTTTATATATCATTGATAGATTCGTTAATAAATAGTTTTTCTTGGGATAAGCTATGTATGTCTATGAATAACGTTCTAATATTTAAAAGTTTGAAATTTATATATATTATGACCAAAAACATTAATGAATATACAATCATATTGTTAATTATTGATCGATTGTGTTACGCCATAACATGATAACCGCACAAAAATGTGATTTCTCAGAAAAGCGATTGAAAATTTAATTTATTTTTGTTGCGAAATCCTCAATTTAATATTTACTTCAACGTAATTTTCGAACGAATACAAATATCACGAAAATACTAAAATGGTCAAAATCTGAGTTATTATGTTATGACCTAACACCATCAATAAACATCGATGTATATTTTTTAATACTCTTATGAACCACCCTTAAAATGCACCTAGCTTCATATAATTAACTCCTAAAAAATATATTAACATGTACATAAATAAATTTGAAATTTATGTTTATAATAAGTTATATTATACGATTTTTTTAATAATAAAACTTTTTTAGAAAAAACACGTTATATATTTATAAATTACAGACTTTTTAACATAACAAAAATATTTCACTGTTATAAAGATAAAATATTGGTCCATATAACAAGGTTCTGCATTTATAAAATTCCCCTAACTTCAGTAAAATAGATAAGTAAACAGCAGTAAAAAAGTTTCGCGGTTAAAGTTCACAGGGAAAAAATCATCAAACAAAAATGGCTTATATGGGTGTTTCACATAAATAGTTAAAACTTGTTACAAAGTTACAGCACTGTTTAATATATTTTTCATACGGAAAGTTTTTGTCAATTTTTTCCCTTTCTCTTTAATATAAAGATATAAGCGTATGTATATATTATACATATATATGTACGAGTTATACGTTTGCATTAATGAAAATATAATAAACCTTTTTTAAAAGAAGACCAGGGCTATGATTGACTATTCGAGAATTTATGCACATGAAATATAGTATTAAGTATATTTACGTAGGTAATATTTCGTTAGTATCTGCAGTAATGCTATTCTAAGAACAGCCTATTGGTTCTTGTTTCAGATTCATAAATGACTATCTCGCCTCAGTCTCGCAAGTTGTAACCAGGTGTCGGTAAAATTTACGAGTATGCCGGTATCATTTTGGCGTGAAGTCTTTATTATTTTTTTGTATTATACCTATATCCTATACAAAAGAAAAACTATTTTATT
This sequence comes from Sialis fuliginosa, assembly GCA_961205875.1. Classification (NCBI taxonomy): domain Eukaryota; kingdom Metazoa; phylum Arthropoda; class Insecta; order Megaloptera; family Sialidae; genus Sialis; species Sialis fuliginosa. The sequence continues at coordinate 19,323,396 of OY540812.1, forward strand.
TCATAAATTTATAATAAAATTAATGCAAAACAGAAACATTATTCTTGCCCACGATTCCAATACGTTAAAGATCCAATCCTTCAATATCTAATGATACAAAAAATATATTATCCTAAAATCCGTTTCGAATTCACTTCCTTTACAAAGACTAAAAAAAATGTTCTACAGAAACAATTACACCGAGAATGAAATCGATACCCTCCTCCACCCAATTCCGAGCTCATAAAAAATGCGCGTCGATTCGTCTTTCTCTCTCTCTGTTTCGACACAAAAACACTGCGAGAAAAGTGTTTTAAAGTGAATAATCCATCCAATAAATTAAATCAGCTCGTCCTTCAGGCCAAAAGGACATTGGAATGCGAAGCAGGACTTCATTACAACGACAACAGTCTTGTCTACCGCATACGTAACATAATAGACGTGTTTTTATCAGTGGAACTTACTTTCAAACTCACTTACTATGTGAAATGGAATTTTACTCGTTACTAAACTAATTTGTGTTGCGGAATATATTTATTAACTCTTTTATCTTTTTTGATGTTTTTAGTGACTCTTTTTATAACTGGTTACTTTATACTGAGAAAGGAGATTATTTATAGATAACGAGATTTGGTTATAGTTAACAATATATAATGGCTGAAGGGCTACACCCGATGGCCAATAACTTAAATTTAAAAAATATATATATTTGCTAATGGCGAACACGATATTTGGTTACTGTTAATAAATCCTATGTTGGAGCTATATTGATGTATTGTTACCAAATATCTAATTGATAACATTTATTAAAGGTAATAATTAACAAATATTTTCGAAAATACGCAAACTAAATACATGTATTTCTTATAACTAATCATTTTTCTCTTTGAATTAGTAAAAAAAATCCACTTATTAATTACATAAAGATATTCAAACTATGAAGAAAAGACTTTCAGTTTTCCAATTCTTCCCAGTTTTTTTGCAATAATTTATTCCCTAGTTACAGGTATTCAAACTTACAAGTGTGGTTTTTGCATTGATCGCAATTAACTTGATCAAAAATAGTCGTACTGCGACACAAAAAGGCAAATTGAAAAAAAAAATCATTAGGTTTGGCTAAACAATTTTTCATGAGTCGCAAAGGCTCTCAAAATTGATTTAAATTAAATATTTGCAATTATTTATGATAGCAAAAAAATTGGTGGGTCAATGAGCTTATCAAATTCGTTTCCAGTGCCCATTAATACGTAAGAAAAACGTCTTCCGGTTAAGAGTAAAAGACGTATTTTAGAGTGGGCCTGTGTTATTAAAAAACATTACAGGTAGTAGGTTGCTGACCAATTAATGGTAAAGAACACCATGAATAAAATAAATTAATTATTTAACATAATAATACCCAAAATCTCACAATAATGAAATTTTGATTTTTAACTCAATTCTTTAGAAATTTTACAGTCAAAAGTTTACTTTAAAAAATCGATTCTAAATATAGGTACTATAGATTATAAATTTCCTAACTAATAAATTAGATATTCTACTGTCACATTTTAAATTTATTAAAAGTCTTCGTGTGCGTTTAAGATAATGATTTTCACAACCACAACATATTTATATTAACAATAAATTCAACTTAATAATGCACAATAAATAAATATATAAAATATAAAATATAGTCACGCGAAACCGTCATAATAAAACAGATATTTACGTCTATATTTGAAATATAATAAATATTGAATATTTATACCAACAATAAAGTTATGTTGAAGAACAACGAAGCAGAACAGCATTTAATCTAAACTCTCTGCTTTATGGACAATTAATAATATTTATCCCTTGTAACTATCCGGTACATACTGGTCACCCAGAATCCATTAGTGTTATATATAAATGATATATAGCATAAAATTTATATCTTCATAACTTATAAGCGATGTTTTCAAAGACAAAAGCGAATATGTAGAAAGATGAATCAATATAATGTAGCACTTATGTATAGAATATTTCATATGAATAAACAGAATGTATTGAAATTAGATATGACAACTATAGTGACAATGACAATTGTACAACTGTGGTATTTGAATCATAAAATTCGAAAATTGACAGGTACCAGGTCCGAAAACAAGGTGGGGCTAGAGGTACAGCTATACCGGGCCCCGGACTTTGGGGGCCCATTTAATATATTATGTAGATAATGAGTTAAACAATATCAAGCATAATCTAACCATGGCAACGTTACATTGAAAAACAAACAGACATAACCTGTCTCCGGACCTGTTTTATTACCTTGTATGCATTGTATAACATTGTATATGTGCAGCCAAACAGATTAACTGCAATATATTAATTATATACCTATTACCTACCATCATCATTTATATAAAACAATATTTTAGAAACGTTATTATTGTACTTATGTAAATAAAAACATGTACCTAAACAAATATAAAGATTATGCATCAATTCATAATTCTAACAGAAAAATAAACATAAAACACAAAAACACTCATAAATGTAATATATGTATGAATGTATGTATGTATAGATCAAACATCTCGCGTCTCTTGAAATCACTGATATTTCTTCTGAGAAAAACAAGGTTATTTCTGTATAAAAATCCTGCCACATCTTCGTTCCAGTCCCTACTTGAGAAATCATCGAAGTGTGAATAAGCAAAGAACGAATGAATCCAATCCCTAATGTAGAAGAACCACATTTTGTGTAGTTATGAATGTGTATTTTGGTCGAGTATATTAATTTCTAAGGGGATTTTATTGCTGTTCCTTTTCAAATGAATACAAAAAAATAAAATCAAATGCTTTCTAACAGGCTGTTATTGTTTAGTGCGAATTTTTTTGTTAGTGTGAATGCGATGTAAGAAAAAAGGTCATAACTTATATTTTATTTCCGTATTGATTGTAATGTGTTATCTTCGAAATTATAATTAATTTATCACTTCTCTAATCAAGTAAAGTAACAAAACGACCAAATGTGACAACCAATGTCTGGTAATATCCTACCACAATACTTCAGGGTGTCAAATCGTTATTATTTTGGTTTGTATTTTAGAGCAGTGGTAAAAAATTTATAATAATGAAAAGCCGCTATCGTTTGAATGGTGTAAGTGTAAAACAATCAACTCTGTTTTTAAACCGGTGATTTCTACTGATCGTGCGCCAAATCATTAATAAATACTATATACAACTGTTATTTAAATTTGATAATTTTCAGAAAGCATTTGATTAGGTTTTGGTCTAGATCGAATTCTTTTTAATAACAAGCATAAGCGAATCAATCATCTAATAAGATTTTTTTCTATTACAACCCATACTGTTATAATATGTAGCATGTAGTATGTGTTAGTAGGTACTTAAAAATTAAAATGAAAAGTCCCATATAATTCAACGAAAAAAACAATTCGCCGGATCTGGTAACAAAAATAAAAAATAACAACTTTACTAACCAAATCGTTCGCTAAAACAAACTTTTTTCACTGAAACACATTTCATATCAATTATTACCGAAACAATTTTCATTTACCTGAGATGAAAGCTAAAGAAATCTATTAATAAATTATAGCACTCACTCAACCACATAACGATCTCGCATCGAATACGGATGATACCAACGTTGTATCACGCCATTAACACCCTGCCAGCAGACGTCACACTTGGTTGCCAAAAACACATACATACTCGGACATGTCGCGTTTCGTATTGCAGAAGTGAAACACTGAAACTTACATGCGTGGGACCATAACAATAACACGGAAGAATGAAATATGAAATTTTGAACAAGTTGGTTCACCGTTAGTACAGGTATACATAGATGATACCTACGGCAGCCAATCTCTAGTGCACGGTAGCTCCGTGCGACGTCAGTTTTATGAAAATTTAAAATCCCTATATCCAACAACACCCGTGTGCATTCACCCACCCACTACCGCGTCTTTTGTGTTGGGTATATTCATAGGTGCATATATAGTATGTTTATATGTATTATTGCGTATGTGCACTGTATTCTACATTGGACAGTCAGCTATATTTTATAAATTTTAATAAGATCGTCTCTTGGTATAAAAAGATTTCAGATGCACATAAGTTCACAAAAATACACTCATGAGAAAATAATTGCTAAATAGTAAGAAAATCAAGTTGATTATACAAATAAATATTTTAATTAAATTAATTTTTGTACACTTACGGAAAAAATTAAATAACCACCTAAATTTATTGAAAAAATTGTTCATTTTGAAAGTAGTGCCAATAGGTAAAATATAATCCATTTTTTACTTATAGGAAATGAAAATTGAAGGAAATTTGATCTTCTTTTCGAATTCAGGGGTATTTTTTTTATTAAACTTTTTTTTGTGACCAAACCGCGATTTAATTTTTTTTTAAAGATTTTTTTTGCAATTTTGAAAGTTACCCATGAGGATGTATATTTATTTTTTCAAAATTTCAAGACAACCATTTTTTAGTAAATTTTCTCAGCTTTAAAAAGCTTTCTTAAAATTTGTTTTAGCATTTTTGGTGTTGCTATATTCGAGTTTGAATGAAAAAAGTACTAAAATGTTTTAAAACAGCCTAATTTTGGTCTCACAGAAAAGAAAAAAAAGAAATATACATTACATACAAATCATTTAAATTAATAAATTAAGAATATAAAGTAAGTATATAAGTGTAGACATACAAAAACTAAATTATACGTGTGGATTATGGATTTATATACACATTCAATATGAATACATACAAACTGGATGTATAAGTTTACTATGGTAAAAAGAGAATTCAATGTTATTTTAGATACTTGCAGAAATTTTAAACATCTTACTTAATTTGAAGCTTGATCTAATTTTGTTATTTATGGATAATTGTTTGTAACGAGTAACCCCATTAATAAAATTTCAAGCGGGTTAAGTTGACCACAATATATTAATCGATAGGCAAATTTTGTTTTCCTTCCATACTTATCATGACGAGCTTCTACAGCCTATATATAAAATTATAAACCTTTAAAATAGCTTATAACTGATACCAATATAGTTTTTTTCACTTTCAAAATAATCTGAATTAAATTAAATTAATTTGTTTTATTTGTATACTAACTATTTTTTTATCTAAAATACCAAATCAACATTTGTAAATCCATGGAATGTATGTATTTCAAAATGACGAAATACCTCACACCTTCAATAAAGTTAAACCAACTCTTTCGAAATAAAAATAAACAATATAAATAATTAATGACTTGAATGAATGGACAATCTGAGTTAGTTAGCGTTAATGAATCTACAGTTGATTAGAATATTTATTATACCATTAACCTACAATGGCGACAGAAAGATACAACAACACGAATAATTTGCATACAGTAATAGGTTTATAATTGTTTAATATGTTAACAAGTCAAGCTCTACTTCAATTGTCTGTGTAATGTATTCAATACACATAAATATATATACACTAATAAGCTTTTAATGTTAATCGATTTATGCAATGTACACTAACATGATCTATAAATCTAAGCATATATGAAATATACATATAGTATTTTTTAAGCCGATTTTTTTCGAAATCCGGATTTTGACGGAATTATCCATTTTTATCATCACTTACACTGTTCACTGTCAGGATTATGTATAAGAAAGTCCCGTGGCTCCCACGGCAGATTTTTTTGTATGCAGTAGAGTTATTAACATATTACTGAGATTTATTATTGGTTTATCGATTTTTTGATATAATTTAAAAAGATTGCCTTACGAAATAAATAATCATATTTTATTTTTTATTCAATTTAATGATGAAATAATATGAATCGAAACAGGTTTTTGAGTTTTTCATTATAGAAAAAAAAACATTGAAGAATTAAACAATTTATATTTAAGAAAAAGAAGCCTGGATTGAAGTTAAATTTATGAAAATGGGTTTTTAAAATCAATCATTGAAATTAAATGTTACATATGTACATTTTTTTCATTTCAGCTAAACTAATTGTTAGTACCTACTGTAATAGGCCATATTTTCTTGTCACATTTTTTAAAGTCAAAGTGAAATATTGTGGATAAGGTGTACTATTTATTTTATGTAAAATAAAAAAGAAAGTAAATAGAATACTAAAATAGGGTGAAATACTTTTAAGAAAATCCCTTACAATACGTGTCGCAAAAATGAGACTGTTTCTAACCCCATATTATTATCTACGAAGATTTCAAACGGAATTTTTCAGTTTATTTTACACGTGAAAACATACAGAAGTACTTTGGGGTTCCCCTAAGTCTATAAGAAGAAAAAGATACGTACTTGCAATTTGAATTTTTTGTTGTTGAAAATAATGAACCTTTTAGAATTTTCTGACAGTATGTGATTTTGTTAAAATAACAATTTGTGTTATTTATATATCAAAGTAAAAAAAAAAAAAAAAAAAAAAATAAAAACAAACTTGTTTGTTTAAACGTCAAAATTTATTAAAGAAGAGGAAACCGCAAGCTTTCGATTCACAGAATCATCGTCAGGCTAAAATATAATAAGTAACAATTAAATACAATAAATATAATGCAAAATATTGATATTTTAAAATAAAAATTCAGAAATATACCTATTAATAAAGATTTAAATTTGAGAAAGATGTCGTTATCTCAATAAAATTCATGTGACTACGGAAATGTTTGAAAAAATAACAAATCTCTTAGTAACTCAAATAGTTACTAAGGAACGAAAAAATTGATTTAAAAAATGACAATAATTAATTATTTAAAATTGTGTTGTAAATAGTAGATAATGTGGATATGTCAGTTTTCTTGTTAATTGTATTATTGTTTCTTTTTATGTGTAACATTTCGGAAATGTAACGTTTAGCTTTATGTTTTTCATTATCTAAAATTTTAGTTTGTTTATAATCAAAAATATGCCCTGTACTATTTGTATGTACTGCTAATGCTGTGGATGTTGGTTTTAATCTTGTATCTGATTTATGTTGTGTTATTCTATTGATAAGTTTTTGTGATGTATTACCTACGTAAATAGTGTTGCAACCCCCACACGGTATACTGTATACCAAATTTGATTTCTTAAAAATGTCTGTTTTTGGTTTAAGTTTTGTGTAGTTGTTTGGATCAATTAACACAAAAACCAGCATTTTATTATAGATATGTAGACGACATTATTACAGAGGCACACCCTAATAGTATTCACGAAATTCTTAACACTTTTAACAATTATAATAGTAAAATTCAACACACATTAGAAATACAACAACAGAATAAAATTGCATTTTTAGATGTACAACTTACTAACGACAATGGACAAATACTTACTAACTGGTACCAAAAAGACACACATAGTTGGAGATATATTAATTATTTTTCCAATCATCCACAACACATAAAAATTAATATTTTAAACAATACCATAGACAGAGCACTAAAACTATCACATCCACAATTCAGACAAGAAAATTTAAACAAAATAAAAACAGCATTTTTTAACAATAACTATCCAATTAATTTAATTAAACAATGTATAACAAAAAGAGTTCACTTATTATACAACACGGTTAAAAATAATAATAACAATTCTAATACAACACCAACACAATACATTACAATCCCTTACATAAATAAAACATCTAATTTAATAAAAAACACTTTAAATAAGTACAACATAAAAACTGTATTTAAAACTTACAATAAAAACATAAACAACTACACAAAACTTAAACCAAAAACAGACATTTTTAAGAAATCAAATTTGGTATACAGTATACCGTGTGGGGGTTGCAACACTATTTACGTAGGTAATACATCACAAAAACTTATCAATAGAATAACACAACATAAATCAGATACAAGATTAAAACCAACATCCACAGCATTAGCAGTACATACAAATAGTACAGGGCATATTTTTGATTATAAACAAACTAAAATTTTAGATAATGAAAAACATAAAGCTAAACGTTACATTTCCGAAATGTTACACATAAAAAGAAACAATAATACAATTAACAAGAAAACTGACATATCCACATTATCTACTATTTACAACACAATTTTAAATAATTAATTATTGTCATTTTTTAAATCAATTTTTTCGTTCCTTAGTAACTATTTGAGTTACTAAGAGATTTGTTATTTTTTCAAACATTTCCGTAGTCACATGAATTTTATTGAGATAACGACATCTTTCTCAAATTTAAATCTTTATTAATAGGTATATTTCTGAATTTTTATTTTAAAATATCAATATTTTGCATTATATTTATTGTATTTAATTGTTACTTATTATATTTTAGCCTGACGATGATTCTGTGAATCGAAAGCTTGCGGTTTCCTCTTCTTTAATAAATTTTGACGTTTAAACAAACAAGTTTGTTTTTATTTATATTTAACGTCACTACTATTATATTATATCAAAGTATATACATATGTACATAATGATATCAAATTAAAAATGTAATTACGTTTTAAAAATATACTTCTTAATTAATAAAAATCGAATATGTGTGCAGTATTCACTATATTTCCGATGTAACTTTTTTGATACAGTTTTATAAAAAAAACATTTGCAGATGTAAAACATTTTTTGCAAATCAAATAAACGGAAAAACCAAAAAAGCACGGAAATTAAATAAATAAAAACAATATTCGTATTCTCGATGAATTGAAAGGATCATGTTTTAAATTTTTGTTCACTTCCATGAATACGTAAAAAATTAATGTACCAGAAAATTATTCAAAAACCAAAATTCGTTTTGAATGTTTTATGAGGTTATGTAATTGCAAAGTTGAGTGTGAATTTTCTATTACTGGAATATTTACCATTATACTCTGAGGCTAAAGTTTGTTCCTGAATTCATATAATATTTATATGATTTTCCACTTTTAAAATAACAATTATTATTAAATGGTTTTAAACATTATATATTCTGAAATGTAATAGTTATTTTTTTTTAATAAAGGTATTTAAAACAGCCACTAAATAAATATATTATACTATCTTTTGGGTCAATCTAGAATTTTGTTTTTATTATTTTAAGTATTATCTGATATCAAGAACAATTGGGTCTAATAATTTTTTATTAATGTTAATAAATAAGTAAAAAAATTACGTAATATGTACAAATAAGATAATATAATAAGTTGTCATTACAAATCGGTCTTATGGTTTTTCACAATGTTCTCCCTCACTAAAATACGAGAATTTATAGCTTTTTTATGTTTCCGGATTTAATGATATGTAAATTGTACAATTTTAAGAAACCCTGCAGATGATTCCTGGAAAATAAAATCTCGTATTACTAGCAAAAACTATAAAAGTTTAACTGAGACCCTGAAAATCTTGATTTAATAAATCTGAGCTTTATAAAAACAACGTCACGTTCCACTGAATTTAATATCCAACGTTTGCAAGTTTCAATAAAATATGTCTGAGAATAAGTGCGACAATTATCCATTATTATACTTTGTTATGAAATCATTAATCAAGCTACAGCAAATATAAACAAAAGAACTACTAATATGGAATAAAAAATATCTATGTACAAAAGATTACAAAGTTATCATTATAAACTTCAAACATAATATAATGTTTTGCTTAATACACCAAAAAAGTCAACACAAACATGCAAATACAAAACAGTTCTTGGATAATTTCTACCGGAAACAACTTAAAATCTATTTTTGCTACTCATTTCCCCCACAAAGGTTTCAGCACTGTAAAAGCAAAAACTTCATTACTCACGGTGCGGTCGTTTTGATCATTCCACAGATGGGGGTTGCTGGCGCAGCCCCTTTGGGGGGTCAACTTGAGGGTGGGTGCGAATAATTCTATCAGAGGTTATATTGATCTACACGAAATACCTCCTGCATATTTGAATAAATAGTTACACAGAGAAAAAGGGTTCACTGTGCTTTTTGTTTTTTAATTATTTTTATTCGAATTTTGTAATATTTGAATACTATACATTACCTTTGATATCAGTCAGTTCTAAAGAAACTTGATAATCAAAAGAAGATCTTACAATTACAAAGAAAATATTTAATCATATTTAACATTGAATTTTCAATTCAAAAATAATAAACTTCTTTTAACAAATAATATTTTATTTTAAGATATCTTCCAGAAAATAATTAGTTCAACATTTTTAGATCTGCCATTTGTAAACTTATTAATAAATTAATTTTTTTCAATTCGATTTTAAATACAGTTAATCAATTTGGCTTCTTTATAATTTCTTATTTGTTTAAATAAAACATACGACATATAACAATAGTTATCTTTAGAACAAATTTAAAGCTAAAATTAAAAAAACCTTTAACTATCAAAAAGTTATGCCATTTCCAGCAAACAGATAAGAAGGGTGTCAATGATTTTGGTGAATATTAACTACCAAATTAAGTTTAAACTGATTACACACAACTAACTAACAAAATTAAACTTTAACTGAATTAAACAAACAAAACTAAAATCGAGAAGATGAAAATCAGCACATAGTCTAGTCCTTATTCAGCAGAAGTCAGAGCAATATGATTGTATTAGTTCAATAATGCAGACACTCCTGGCGCCATTGGCCATATATATGTAGTGTACGAGTAGCCACTTCTTGTCGAGGGGGAAGTAACCCCTAATAAATACATCCCCGTGGCCCGGTGAAAGAGATGCTCCATAACTCAAAGGCTAGGTGGTGGCGGTCTACAAGTGGTGAGGGAATGAAGAGTACCGTTTTCTTCCCCGTACCGGAACTCGCCTCTATTTCGTGGTGTTGGTCAAAATGTGTTTGTATCTAATAGAAGAGGAACTCCGGATTTTTAAATCGGGGCTTTTTTTCAGATGTTATATTTCTCTTAATACCTTTGTCGTATACTGGTTCTATTATATGCATATTTTTAGCTTAATGAATTTAATATACATTACTTACAATTAGAATTTTAAAAAAGTTGTTATTGTGATTACCTCCAACTTTATTTTAGCTTTCACCATATTTTGAGATCTCCCAAACTATATTTGATGATTTCTACTGTGATATATATGTATGCATTTATGTATGTAGTACACTGTTAAAAATTTTTGTAAATTTACTACATTTTTACTAAGCAGTTGCTTTGTAAAATTACAAACTCTCGTATTGTATTGGAATTTTCAAACGCATTCGTAGTAATATTGCAATTTGTAATAACAAGAGTACTAAGCAGGTTGCAATTTTACAAATTTTTTGTATTCGTCAGAAACTTGTTGTAATTTTACCATTCAAAGTTGTAGAATTAAATCTAAAGTTTTGTAAAATTTCCATACATATTCGGAATTTAATTTTACCACAATTATCTGTAAAATTACTAACCAAAATTTGCAATTACAATCTCAAGAAGTGATTGGAAATTTACAAATCATTATTTATTTTTTCAAATTCTGTTTGCATTTTTACAAAAATTCATTCAAGTCATGAGCGCTATGTATTTTTACAAGTCTTGTTTGTAATTTTAAGTCTAAAACTTTGTAAAATTTCTACACATATTCGGAATTTAATTTTACCACATTTATCTGTAAAATTACTAACCAAAATTTGCAATTACAATCTCAAGAAGTGATTGGAAATTTACAAATTATTATTTATTTTTTCAAATTCTGTTTGCATTTTTACAAAAATTCATTCAAGTCATGAGCGCTATGTATTTTTACAATTCTTATTTGTAGTTTCAAGTCTAAAACTTTGTAAAATTTCTACACATATTCGGATTTTGATTTTACCAAGATTAATAGTAAAATTACTAACCGAAACTTGCAGTTACAATTACAGGAAATTTACAAATCATTACTTTTTTTTTGAAAATTCTGTTTGCATTTTTACAAAATTTCTTTCAAGTCATGAGCGCTATGTATTTTTACAATTCTTGTTTGTAATTTCAAGTCTAAAATTTTGTAAAATTTCTATACCTATTTGTAGTCTAATCTTACTACAGTTATCAAAAAAATGACTAACTGAAATACGTAATCCAAATTGCAAAAAGTGATTGAAAAATTGTAAAACTTTAATTACTTTAGATTTGTTTATATTTTTACTAGTGTCTCTTACAATCATATAGTTTTATGTAATCTTCTAATTCTGCTGTGTAGTTTCAAGTATAAAACTTGGTATATTTATTTTGCATTTTTATAAAATTGTGACTTATGCAGATTTAAAATTTAATTTGAATGCAGTTCTAAGTAAAATTAGTAGCAAACATTTATACTTGAATTGCAAGTATGAAGTATAGATTATAAAAAAATATTTTTTTTTTATTAAAATGTTTTAATATACATGTTGTTTCTGAATATGAAATATGTTAGTTTTATAAAAAAAACCTCATAGAATCGATCAAGTGTATAAAAAAAATTGTGAAAGAACCGAATTATTCACTGTGGTAAAAAATAGTGATAAAATTTAATTGTAAGTGTAATAGGGTATGTTCAAATCTGCATATCAACATTTTTTATATTTGAAAGTAAGTAAATCTTTGCTAATTATTATTTATGAATTATATATAAACTGGTCAAAATGCCTAAAACAACCTTTATAAATGCTCCATATGCCGGTGTAAAACAACCTTTAATTTTATTCGAATTTGCAAGTCCCGACCAGCATAGAAAAAATCATTGTTGCGTTTCTTTTGACATACCGACACAAGTATAGAACAGTGATTCTCAAAGTGTGGGTCGCGACTCCTAGGAAGGTCGCAGAAAAATTGATGACATAAACCGAGTTTAGTAAGCAAACAATTCTTTTTTACTTGGTGTGAAAACAGTGTCCACTATTCGCTGAATTAACAATGACAGTTCTCTTGCCATTTGCAACCAACTTATTTATAGGCGAGCGGATTATCGAGTCTAGCTCGCTTAGAAATGACAATAACCGACCAATCGACGTTCTAGTGGTTAAAAATGATTTTATTAAATTCTTTATATTTTTCTGAGAAAAAACATCTATATACATATTTTTTTATGCGGTCCTTCAATAGGTACACACATTTTTTTGTTTAATAAATCTAAATCTGCATTAAAAAATCTGAAAAAATTATGTAAGCTTCATTGGATTAAAATGAACATTTTTTGTCTCATAAACTTTTTTTTAAAATCAATTGTTTTGAAGATAAAAAATATTTATACTTTAAAAATAGCGAAAAATTCGTATATTTGTGATTTTTTTTCTCGGAAACTAATTGTTCAATCAAAATAAATCAAAAACAAAAAGAATCAGCCAACTTTGAACTATAACTATATTTTTTTTCATTTTGATCATTACTGTAATTAAATGTAAAAACTTCATTAGAGCCGAACTCACTCTTTGCGCCGTAAATCGATACCATGGCTGGCTACAACATTCATTTAATAATAATTGAAATATTTAAATACTGGGATGAATGCATCAATAAAAACACTTTAGAATATTTTTATTGCACATTTATTTGTCACGATTATTTTCTTTATTATAATATTATACTTATCAGAACATCTACAAAAAATATTTCTGTTCTTGTTGCGGAAAATTTCCTTGTACAGCTAAAACATGCTCTTGTTTGGATTTAGATTTAAAATGTTGTTCAGTTTGTAGATGTTTTGATAAGTGTAACAATAAAGAAAATAATTGTAACAAATAAATGTGCAATAAAAATATTCTAAAGTGTTTTTATTGAAACTTTCATCCCAGTATTTAAATACTTCAATTATTAAACGAAAATTGTAGCCAGCCATGGTATCGATTTACGGCGCAAGGAGTGAGTTCGGCTCTAATGAAGTTTTTACATTTAATTACAGTAATAATCAAAATGAAAAAAAATCTAATTATAGTTTAAAGTTGGCTGATTCTTTTTGTTTATGTTTTATTCTGATTGAACAATTAGTTACCGAGAAAAAAATTCACAAATATACGAATTTTTCGCTATTTTTAAAGTTAAAATATTTTTTATCTTCAAAACTATAGCTTTAAAAAAAAAGTTTATGAGACAAAAAATGTTTATTTTAATCCAATGAAGCTTACATAATTTTTTCAGATTTTTTAATGCAGATTTAGATTTATTAAACAAAAAAATGTGTGTACCTATTGAAGGACCGCATAAAAAAATATCATGTATATAGATGTTTTTTCTCAGAAAAATATAAAGAATTTAATAAAATCATTTTTAGCCACTAGAACGTCGATTGGTTGGTTAGTGTACTCGAAATAGCTGTAATCCGCTCGCCCTATTATACGAAATGGTATTTTCAGTACTGACCAACATCAAAACAAAGCCGCGCTCACTCATCACATTAAATTTAATTTAAAATATTTTAAGTAAACTCAATTAGTTAGTTAAGTTAATGTCGAAAAATATACAAATAATATTTTGTTCAAAGATGTACTCGAGATAAGTTATTAACTTGTTATTAATTATTATTGATATTAAATTTCGCTATTAATCACAATTATGAGTGATTCAATTCAAAAAGTTTGAGAAATACTGGTATAGAACATAGTTTCATGTGAACGCGCTGGCGGAAGGGGTAAATTTTGTTACATTTTATTTTCTCACGATGCTAAGCTACTGCGTATGAGCAATAATACGATTTTTGAACAGTCGTTATTAAAAATTTGTTGTGTAAAGATTGATGCTGCTACAAGTGATTTTTTATAATTCTGTTGTTTAATCCAATAATTGTTTTTAACGTTTATTGAATATATATCTGTTATAATTCAGGTAACTTTTTCACCTACTTACATCTTTAAGCTGTAGCCATTTGTCTAAACAAATGATTTTTATTTTTGGAGTTAAAATTTTAAGGCAAAAGAAATATTTTCTTGTTTCAAATAATTTTTTTCCAAAACTAAGATTTTAATATTTGAAATGTGTAATCAAATTTTGATAAGTGTTTTAAAATTTCACGACAAATAAGTATAACTTCTAACGCGTGTACATAAGTACACATACCCACTTTTTGTTTTGTTTTTTATAGACATGGATCATAAATATCGTCTTATATTATATTATATTATATATACATGGCTTCATTTTGAAGAAGATTCTGATAAGGTATATTGCAAATATATGCCAGGCCTGCTTGATGATCCAAATGTATGCGAAGAACTGCAAGAAATGGTGAAAAATTTAGAACCACCCAAATCTACATAGCCAACATTTCTAGTGGATATTCGCGGAAGTGCTCGTAAGTAATGATATGTTATTTTAAAATAAATTCTTTACCACAATATTAATTTTTTTACATTTTATTAATTTTTTATGAGCAAAAAAAATATTTTGACATATTATTAATCAATTTTTTAGATACTTATAAAGAAGCTGAAAATAAAATCGTTGAGTTAGAAACAAAACCATATGTATACTCGACAGCAAATGAAGAATCTGCAAAAAAAAGCAGATACTGATAAGAAGGCTCTGAAGCGCAAATTTGTTGCAAAGAATAAAGAGCTCATTAACAAACAATTTAGTCAAGCAGCATTGAAATGGACAGACGATCTTGGTATAAAAATTCGTAAGTAGTTTTAATTTTTTTTGGTAAAATTTTTTGTTATAAATATGCAACAAATATATTTTTTTTAATGTTAGATTCATCTAATCCTAAAAGTCAACACACAAAAAGAAAAAAATTGAATTCTAAATCGATTTCAATCCCAAGTTGTCACCCATCTGATGACACTGACATTAAGTCAACTTCAACGGAATTTTCCAGTGATGAAGACAACACTAACGGATTAGATCCAAACAATATATTAAATCCAAAAAGGATTGTAAAAAAAAAGCTGAAGAAAAACTCGAGACCAGTGCAAATCAACCAATGACAATAGGTAAAAACATACATCGTTTTTTTTTTCTTTAATGTGTATTGGAAACGTGATTTTTTTTGTTACAGAAGATCTGCATCAATTCATATCGAGCTGTTTTGTAAGCATCGGCAAACGTTTGTCAAATTTAGGAAGTCAATTAACCAATTATTCAACCAGATTACAAAGCCTTGAAAATGTCATTGAAAAACTTCATAATTCAACAAGCATTTTGAGTGACGAAATCAGTAACTCTGAGAGTGAATTTGACATGATTCTTCCACTACAAAGTGAAGAAAGTTTTATTAAATTTAATGATAAAATTAAAAATGATGTTGATTTTAAAAAAAAATTGGTAAGTAATCACAAATAAAATTATTATTTTTTTATATAAGCCCTATTTTATATAATTCGTTTATAAGACATGAATAATAATTTTCTTTTTTTAGATTTACAAATTGTTATGCTAAATAAACAAGACAGTAGATATAACCAAGAATATTGGAAAGATACTCCGTGCCTACATTACTCGTGATTTGGCAATTAATTATGTGGCAATCAAAACGTCAGAATAATCTTCAAAAAAAATTTAAAATTTGTGTTAGCATTAAATTATGTTATTATTTTCATAATATAAATTATTGATAACACTGTTATAATTAATGACATATGTTTAATTGTTAATTAAATAATTAATAAATTAATATTTAATAAATATTTTATATTTAACACTAAAATACGCTGTTGTAGCATTCATTGATTTAACAATTTTTTTCAGTAAAATTACAGTCTGATATTGAAATAAAGCTATGCAAGTTATATCCCGATGCATAGTAATATTGCAACGAGCGGTTTGTATTTTTTTCAAATTGACTTGATGTAAGTTGGGTAGTAAAAATTCAATACTGCAACAAATAGTTTGTAATTTTTCGAAACTAAATTGGTATTAGTTGGGTTGAAAAATTACGATATATGGTTGTAAAATTACTAAATGTATTTAATCTAATTTGTTTAGTAAAATTCCGACTATTGTATTGTAATATTACTAAACAATTTTTTAATAAAGGTTAGTAATATTGCAACAAATAGTTTGTAATTTTTCTAAACTAAATTGGTATAAATTGTCTAGTATAATTACAATAAATTTTTGTAAAATTACTAAAATTATTAGAAACATTTGGCTTAGTAAAATTACGAATAATGTACAGTAATATTACTAAACATAAGTCTAGTAAATGATTAGTAATTTTGCGACAGATGATTTGTAATAGTTTAAAATTGAGTTGTGATAAATTGTATAGTAAATTTACAAAACTGTGTTCCATAATTCCGAAAATTGTGGTGCGTAAAAACTTCCTACACATTTTTGTAAAATTACTAAAATTATTAGAAACATTTGGCTTAGTAAAATTACGAATAATGTACAGTAATATTACTAAACATAAGTCTAGTAAATGATTAGTAATTTTGCGACAGATGATTTGTAATAGTTTAAAATTGAGTTGTGATAAATTGTATAGTAAATTTACAAAACTGTGTTCCATAATTCCGAAAATTGTGGTGCGTAAAAACTTCCTACACATTTTTGTAAAATTACTAAAAAAATTTTTAACAGTGTATGTACACATGTATATGAAACATTTTTTTATTCCACGATATCTCGAAAAGTGATGAGCGGTTTTATAATTAGATTTGAAGGTGCTCAATTAAAAATAACAAAGGTGAATATAATTTCTCTAAGAAGGTAGAATACTGTAAGTATAAAGATATGTAATTTTTCCGTTTTTATATAAACAACAAAACCATCAAAGTTAAGTGACAGAATCAAAAATAATAATTTGATAAGACTTTTAAGTTTAATTTCAGAACAAATTATCAATAAATTTTATAAAAGTTCTTAATATTTAATTTATTATATTGAATTATTCTTAAGAGCGGAAAGTTTTAGAAAAACAACTTTTTATTGCTAAAGTTTTAAATAAAAAAATAAGTTAATATGTAGGTGACCCGCAAAAAATTATATACACTTCTAAAAAGTAATTAAAGTCAAAATTAGGAAACATTACTCTTCGCGTTTAACCTACTTCTGCAAAGAGAATAAAAAAGAAAAATAATAATACACATTATCACACCGTAAACGTTTTAAAATGCACGAATTATTATATCTTACATAAAAACATTTAATGCAAGCATGAAATATATAAAATTTCCTCCTTGGAGACAATTATTTTTTATAACGCCCGCAATCTATGTTGGTAACATCACAACTTAATGATGATGGCATAAAATGGTCCTTAATGATTCTATTTTACACCATCAAAGTTCTCTGTGTGTGCTTTTCTTATCAGGGAAAAATGTAAACGACTATAATATTCTCGTGAGTTTTCTATTTTGCGTAAAGACGAAGGCGCGTTTGTACATTGGATCGATACCTTTGCATTGCGTGTCGTAAAATATAAAAAGGTATACGACGTAGAGCGGGGGTAGAAGAGCGAAGGGTGGATTACGTTTGTTAGTTTGTTGAGGTTGTTCGCTAGTTGACGGTAGGTACTACCGTAAGGATCTTCTCAAGTGGTTTGTTAACGTTTACATTGAACTGAAATGATTTTTCATATTTAAAGGTTAAATATGACGTTTTTTTAATAATTTGTTTGTACGCTTATATATACGTAATTTACTAAAATTACTATATTATAGAAATAATCATATAAGGATGAATGTACAAAAGAAAGTTGTTTATATATTTACATTGCTTCATTATCGTATTTAAAAGATATAAGGAAGCTATGTGATCATTTCTGAAAGCAGAAAAATTTGAAACTTTCCACTTGATTTTTTTGTAGAACATTATATTTTCTATAAAAAGGTAATATATCTCACTTGGCAGACGATTTTTCAATGTTTCTTTTTGTTTGTAAAAAACATATATAAAAACTGTAAAAACGTGATATTTGAATAACATAATGTAACGTACCTTCCACACTGCGGCCCAACATTTCCACTGTCGAATGAAGAACTAGCTGTAATATCTTCATCTCTAATGGCGCCACTTTCCATCCCCAACGGAGCTATGCATTGTGCTGAAATAAAGAAACGCAAACAATTATCATCTAATAAGTCTCATTAAAATTAATAACAAAATTACCGCTCAAACAATAGACGACAATGTTCTTTAAATAACGGACACATTTTAATAAAAATGTACAATTCTTCAAATTCACGATTATAAAATGTCTTAAAGCAATCAGTTCTTTGTTTGGAATATTTCATCCACGTAAATTAAGCTGGCCATGAAATGTTGAATGAAAATAATTAGCAATCTACTGAAATAAAAGAAAAATAAACAATGGGCTTTAAATTAAGAAGATAGAAGTAATTCTTTTTTATTGTTTAATGTTGTTCGATTTTAGAATTTCTATAAAGAGAGGGCATATTTTTGTGCATTTTATTTTATAATTTATACATCAATTTCAGTAAAATATTCTTTATTAACAAAGCTTTTTATTTTTTATTTTTCAATTACTTACTGAAGTGATAATAATAATGGAAAAATGTCATATGTGCTATAAAGAGGAAAATTGTTCTAGTAATAGAAATACAAGACAATTTAGAGGTTTTAATAAAAGAATCTAATATCAGTTCAATATGTAGCAGAAAATTTATTATTTTATCTATTGAAACAAAGTGTAAATGTACGTGAATGTAACACATATGCATTTATCTATGTTTGTTCACACATTTGACAATTTTTACAATATATTTTCAAAACTTGAAAATTGCCTACTAGCATTTTTAAATTTAATATGGAATTATACGTAGATATTAATTCAACAGAATTAATAATAATAGGTGCATATCTAAGCAGTGAAACGTATTAAGAAAAGACTATTTGTTTAATTTCTGCTCGAGTAAAAACGCTCATTTTAAATAACGTCTATTGTAAGAAGGAAGACAATGCCCGAGACTGTGAAATAGACGGACGAGTAGGCAATATTATCTCAGACGATTTCCACTTCATTTGAATCGGCTCTCTCGATTCGTCGCTTGTTATGTTCTTTTTGCCAATGTTTACAATACAGGGT
This sequence comes from Sialis fuliginosa, assembly GCA_961205875.1. NCBI lineage: Eukaryota > Metazoa > Arthropoda > Insecta > Megaloptera > Sialidae > Sialis > Sialis fuliginosa. The sequence continues at coordinate 19,343,249 of OY540812.1, forward strand.
GGGCGATATTTGTATGGATTCAATTCAAAATTTTGAGTTTGCGATTCTCAACAGATTTGTGAAGATTTTTGTTTGTGTTGACATTCGACATTAATCAATATAATTACATCATAAACATTAGTTGTTTTAGAATATGTATTGGTATAATGCTGATGAAACCAAAAAGGCAGAAATTAGATGAAAAGGACTTTTGCTACATATATGTGAATAAACATTATACAATTTCCAAAATAGCGATTATACACTTTACATTCGTAGTTTTTATTATGACAGTTTACATGGGCGTACCAAGAGTGAAGCAGAGCTGAGCACTTGCCCCCCTCCCCTTAACTGTTGTCAAAAAGTAACGAGTAAATCAGTATATTGGCTAAACAGGGATATTTCTAGACAAAACGATCTACATTTGTTATTTTTATTTATTTTATCTTATAAACCAGTCAAATTAGATCGATTTTTTACCTAAAATAGAAAAAATAGAATGAATGAATCCCACTAAAATCGATAAAATACATTTTTTTTATAGATGACTTTGCCTTCTATAAGATCACACACCTGTAAAATAAACAATGGAATTGATAAATATCTTTCATTACCTTTTTACAATTTCATGATATGCCTATAGGTCAAACACCGAAAATTGATTTAGAGTAAGCTATCGAGTTGATAAAAATCGTGAAATTTTACGTACTAAAGTTACAAAGTTGGAATCGTGAAGCATAGAAACAATCGAATATTTAAGAAAAAAAAGAAAAAATTACGCAATGTTTGTTTACAATAATGTCCATTTATAAGGGCAGTACACAACTTTTTTTTCTCTTCAACACCCGAAAAGGTTAACTACCCTTCTGTTCGAGCCCCCCACCCCCTTTACGGCGGGGTTTTAGGCGAAACGCGCCGACTAAATCAGTTTCTAAAAAAATAATTGCACTCCCCTCTGAACAAAATCCTTGGTACGCCCATGACAGTACCTACTGATGCGCGCATGGTAGCTTTTAATGAAACTCTGTAGTTTTTGGTTGGTAGTTTAAAGGTATGTGTATGAATTAAATTTTAATTAAATTATTTTATTCATTTTATGGGTTTTTATGTTATTTACGATTTAACTAATCATCAAAATCCAAGGGAAATCCATATTATAAATATGCTCCCTTTTTCCTGATTCCATTATCTGATATAATAATTATTACATAGTAAAGTATTGTAACGAAAACTATTATATCTATTATCAATAACATTTGTATACATATATGTACATAGTGGATTCTTCGTTATACAAATAAAAATAAGTAAGTATACCTAAAATTCGAAGTCTAATGATTTGCACAAAAATAGCTCTAGAAGGAAACGATACATATAACAAATATACATTCATCAATAAAAACTTTTCATTTGGACATGTCGATATAGTAGTGCCCGGAGCTGGTGGAATTCGAACCCCGACACCGTTGTTTACAATTCAGTTCGCGTACTGTGCGCCACAACACAATAACCCCCAGTGGTTGAAGTTTACGATGCCAACGCCATCGAACCGAAACCAATTTTCGTGCAATACCACAACTTGTACAATAGACTTGCCGTTCGGTCCATTGTTACCACCTAAACGTATTGTTGAAGTATGAATTTAATGATGTTACCTCGGGCTAAATTTTTATATATATAAACCTCCTCTTCTTTTGGCGAAATTAAATACTTTATCTGCTCGATATTATATAGAAGAGGAAAAGGATTCGGATAAAAAAGAGTTCGTGGAAAATATGAGAATAGAACTTCATATTTGTATTGTGTATTTTTTTATATGTATTTATATACGAGCATTGCTATATCTTCATTTTATATATACTTTTATACATAATTCAAAGGCGTTATATAATACCACTAGATCTTTTATGTATTATATCAATTTATACTTTAAATATCTGCCAATGATTTCCTTTATAAAATAATAATTCCATATTTTTTTCATAATCCAATTAAACGACTTTTATAGGGTGTGTAGAATGAAGTTTACATATAGTGATTTCAATGTATATCAGATACATCCAAATATTTGTTCTCTGGTCAACATTGTAACAAATTCGTAAATACAGTTTTTAATTTTGACTCAAATTTACTGTCAGAGCAAATATTTTGATGTATCCGAAGTAACATTTAAATTCTTATAAACCGTAGTAAATGTCTATTTTTCAATATATATTTATTTTGCCCAGTTATATGTTGATTTCTTAAATTTTTTTAATAATTACCTTCAAATAATATACTTTTCGAAGAATATACGTAAATAAGGTACGGGAACCAGTCTTGGCCGCTTTTAAAGTAAGGTAAGTATCCTGTTTTTGGAATTGATGGATTTCTTTTTTGTAATTCTCAAGAACTCATATTACTAATAAAACAAGTACCTCTTTATTAAATCAACTTAATTATATCGAAGTCTGCAAATATATTTTTTTTTATTATAGCTTTTTATTTTATTTATGGTTTTTCTTCAGTAATGTATAAAATAAAACCAGTAATGGGTACCCAGTAATGGACCCTTGCTAATGGTTATAAAATGATAAGTACTACGACACAAAAGTTATAAAATAAAGAATAGTAAAATTTGAACATGCACCTATGACAATTCGATTAAATCTAACAGCGTAATTAGTATTGACAACAATATAGACTTGGTTTTTCTGCTGTTTTCCGCCTTGTCACCTTTCTTCTTTTGACTTTTCAACTTTCATATCAAGAGAAGAAACGCGACAACGTGGATAACAACCCAGAAACCAAAATGGACAACGACTACGAAAATCTATGAGAAAAAAATATTATTGATCAATTCTTAAGAAAGTTAAAATGTACTTTTAATATTTTTACAGTACAAAGAAACCGTCAATCTATACTAGCATACAAACTTATTTTTATTTTTATTTAAGTCTACAATATTCTTATGATTGACTTATCCAGCCAGACATCTTAATTACTGAAGTTGTTTTTTACAAAAAAGAGAAAAAATCACTTTTCAAGTATGTGTATAGTGTATATACCCGTAGGTTTTGTTTTGCAGGTACAATTAAAAATCAAATACTTGCTGCATGAAATTCTTTAAATCACGCAAAAATAATTATAAACTTTGCATAAACTCAGCACGACATTTTTGTTGTTAGCACGTCAGAAAAAAATCACTATGCATAATATACTTTATTACTGAAATAGTTTAGCTTTTAAATATGCAGCGGAAATAAATAATTACATTTTTAATTAAAAAACCACGCGAATATGAAAGTGCAGTGCGTCGTATTACAATATTGAATCATGAAAAATTCCATCGTTTTTAATTAATACTGAATATAGAAACGTATATCGAAATTCAATAATTCGCTATGGTTTTAATTTTATAAAAAGTATTTGATTATATTAACGTATATGGAAGTATATTTTGTTTCGAAAATAACAATATGATTTTAAATAACAGAAATAAACTATTTTGTTTAAACATATAAGAATATTCTTAAAATATAATTTACTTAAATTTTTATTTGCAACACTTAGTATTGAAGACATTAATATGGGTTCTAAACAAAGTAAATGTGTGTTTTTGATAAATTAAAACTTTAAGAATCTAATAACTAATGCATGCATTTAGCTCTTTTATAAGTTAATAATAACAATGGCAATAAAAATAAAAGTGTTCCCAAAAAATACCTTTGAAATCCATATAGGGATGTACCGGATACAAATATGTAGCGTGGAGTTACAGCAGTTACTATATGACAACATAAATATAAATTCAAAAGTAATTTAAATATGCAGAAAAGAAGATTTAAAAAGAAGCCGAAAGAAATATAGCTTCTTTATAATAGAAGAGAAAACAATCCTATATGGAAGACGAATTATATAAATTTAACTAAAGAAAACTAAAATAGAAGTAATTTATTTGTATATTTTGACATTGTTTAAACAACATGGTATAAAAATAAATAAACGACTCCTACAAACAACAAAATTTGCTCTTAAATTACAGTAAAAAGTTTCTTATTTATTTAAATTGTTTTTATTATGTTACATAAAAAATTTTTAATTTAACTATAGAAAAATATATTAGGTTTATATGCAAGACAATAAAAAATTTATGTTTCAGGATATTACAATTTATTTAGCATACAATCCGTTTTGAAACGATTTCTACGAACAAAAGTTATTGATGTGTATTCAAACCGAATTCCCAGAAACCTTAAATCTTACACCTATTCAAGATAATTCAATAATCATACATACATATTAATCAGAATTTACCATAACTTCCCCACTGTAAACATTGTATAATCTAATTTAAAAACATCCCTCCAACTTAAACCACGAAATCTGACGCATTTCATTCACCCTTAAATACCCACACCCGTATACTGCCCCCTTTTAAAAATACCACTTAGTATTCAAAATTTACACTATTTTGAATATTTGTGGTTTCCTTAACCAATGCTCAAGACTAACAAAAAATAAATATTAAGATACACATTTTCGTACAACGACTAAAAGTTAAAAGTTGACAATTTCAGCATTTTACTAACACAATATTATCCTTTCGCTCACCTAAAAAACTTAGTCATTATCTTAACGGAGCGCTTTAAATTAATTACAAAAGGAAGTTTTAAAACTTAACTCACCCCTGTTCAACCAGAAATTGGACACCGAGAGATCTAATTATATGTAAGCTCATAACCGTTCTGAAGGAAGCTATCTTCAGGGGTTCAAATATCCCGTTCGAAAGGAAACACAGCGAAATATAATCTGCGATACGCATCCCTCTGTCATCCTTTAATATAATATTGGAAGTCACACCATCAGGGAATATCTTGACGCAATCAATAAAATAACATTACATTCGATATTGGGCAATATCAAATTTATTTCTGTTAACAACAATCTATCAAATATTTAACATTTGATAGTACACAAAAATATAATTGTGGTATAAAATATAAAGGAAATGTAAATTTGTACCTCTTTTTGGGCACTTTTTTTAAAGTTTAATATAAATGTATAATTTTTTTCTTTGACACTTAATGTCGGCAGACTTGTCCAACAGCTCAGTATATTATTTTTTCCCGTGGCTCCCATGGCAGATATTTTCATAATTTAATCAGGGGTACTCATTGGGAAACACTGGATTAGATTATATAATTATTATATGCATTCAGATTTTTCATTTGTGGCAATTATTAAAAAACTCGAAATCTTTTTCTGTATACAGTAATACATATGTTAATAAAATATTTATTTTGGTATAAATATCAAAAAGTTAAACCACCGAAGTAAAAGTTACGACAAACCAAATTTATAAAAGAAATGACTTAACAATTCTTTGTTTTTCTGTAAAATTAACTACCAATAAAAACCAATGAAATAAAAAAATCCATAAAACTGATCGTAAAAAACATCGCTTATTTTTCATTTGTTTTAAATATCCAATCAAATTTTACTGACTTTGGCAAAAAGCAAGAAACCAAGATATTGTAGAACTGCAAAATATCGAAATACATTTTTGACAGCATGTTTGATATATTATCGCTAGAAGAGACACATAAAAATATATTTTAATTACTAAAAAAGTTATTTGAGACGGTTTAAAATATTGCATTTCAAATATCTCACTCTTAAACCGACCAGCATCAGGGTGGCCAATCGAAAAAAAAATTTCCTGTAAGGATATCTAACTATGATTTATTAAAAAGGATAATATTTTCAAGTTATTTCATTTATTTCGAATTTTCAAGTATCTACTAAATATGCGAATATAACAAATATATATTGACACATTTATTACTAATTTATCATTCTTCTCAATTACTAAAGTGTAAATAATATAATTAGTAATGTAATAATATTATACGAGTATTATTTATTTCTTAAACAGATCATGTTCAATGTACCAAAACACTTCCAGGCAATCAACCCATATATCAATTAATCAAATAAGTATCTCTCGAAATTCAACAATACACAGTTTCGATAAATCAAAATTCAAATTCATAATAGACAAATATCTGGAAACATTGAAACTAAATATCAAAATCAAATATTTACAGTTCGATTGAACGCTTCCTCGTTAAGTAAATTACTAATTAAGAATCCTCGCTCTTCTAATTTCCTCGATAATAATTATTTGCAACGTATCTGTCACAGATAATCCCTATTACAGACTCATTATCGACTTACTGGCTTAATGGAAAATTATACCGAGGATTAAAAAGTAATTTAATAAAAATACAGTTCAATATTTGATCTCTGTAACGACAAAATCACGAGAACAGATCAAAAATTATTAAAAGATCTTAGACGGCTTTAATTTAATAATTTTCGATTAATGATAATGACAATCGACAATAGCAATCAGGAGGCCGTAACTAATGTAAAGAAACCTATACAAATAATAAAATGTGCTAGTTAGAGGGTGGGGGTGTACTATTTTATAACATTATTAATCTAAGAAAATGTACCCCTAGAGATACACGAAAGGGTACGCGGCATATTTCTTAATGTTTTTTTTATTAAATAATTTTGTGTTTCGAATGACAAATTCTACATAAATGTGTTTTTTTAAAACTTGTTTTTTTTTACAATATATAACACATTTTTTCATAAAATAATACCCCCCCCCCCCCCCCCCCCCGAACGTGTGTCTAAGGATAAGCCGGTAACACTTAACTCTAGGGTACATAGTGATTATAAATTTAGTAAACTAGACCAAATGAATCATGAATGGTTTTCATTATACGTGGGTATAATTTCCATATATCTATATTAAAAAAGTTTTTAAAATTACTATGTTAGTATGAAAAATAGAGTTATTAGAGAATTCAACACACGTTTGTAGGAAATAAGGTAAATGAGTGCGTGAGTCACCCTTCTTGGCGCGGATTTAATATCAGCACGTCGCACCCGTGACGTTTTATGTTTCCTCCGCCAACGGGTGGGGTCGTTTCCTGGTGCCCGCTAACAGTGCCGATATCAGACGGTCTACAGGAAAGCGGATGCGACCGACGTCGTATTGTAATCTACACACATACATACATACACATACCTCAACACTATCTCATACTTGTACATATCCACAGTTTTACTTCTTCCCTTATTTAAGTATAGGTATGTGTATGATTTAAAGGGGTTGCTAACTTTTTTCTATCAAATATACATACCAACTTACGTATAACAATCATGATTACATAAAAAAAATTATTCGAACTCGTTTTCATAGAATTTTTTGTTCAATTTTCAAAATTTATTAGTATGAATGCAGTATTTAAATATGCAAAAAATTTAATGAAAAAGTAGGTAGTTTATATTACGAAAAAAAAAAAAAATTTTATATAAATTTTTTTAAATATCGAAAAAAAAATTTTTTTTTTAATATGATGAAAAATGAAAATAAAATTTTTTAAATAACACATATGTTAATTGAACTTTCAACATATTTAAAGAAAGTTTGGTATTCTATTTTAAGGAGCTTTCTAAAAAACATATTTATTCAAATTAACAGGAATCCTGAAAGTCTAAATTCAGAATGAAAGTATTTTTAATATTAATAATTTTCGATCTTATTTTTTATACTTTACAATATTTACAAAATATGTATTCACAAATACGAAAAATATTATTAAATAAAGAATCTAAAAGGTAAACTGATATTCCTGAAAAAAAACTCAAGTTCAACATTAAGGATGTACTACACAATGCAAATAAATATCGTATTTCGTCAAACCGTACTTTCAAGTCAATGCATTTCACGAAAGCGAATTATATTATCAAAACGCAACAAAAAATATCATGTTTCAATAAGTAAAACCGAAATATAATAACCACAAATTCAATTTACAGATTAATACCACCAAAATTTTAAGGAAAAAATATCAAATTTCTTGCTCCATTAAAAGAGTATCTTATTTTGCAACTATGTATTTCTGAATGTTAATTGAACGAATAATAGCATTAAGAATTTAAAATTAATTTTAATGTATAGTATATTATTACTCTATCTATATACAACCAGGAAGATATTTTATTACCGCACTGTAATTATTGTTAAAACTGTTCCAAAGATATCAATATAATTATAGTAATGATTTGGAATTGATAAATTAGCCAGAAGCACAATCGTACTTATACATATATACAAGGGCTATAGCCGGGTAAGCATGCAAAAAATTGCCTTTACATGGATTTGGATGATTATTTTTTTGGAAGTCACATTCTATTTAACATTTAATCTGACCAAATATTAGCTTCCAAAAATTTGTAGTTTTCGAAAAAAAATGCAAAGGCATGTTTTGCATGCTTATCCGGCTATAGCCTTTGTAAATTTTGTATATACAATAAAAATATTTTGGATTTTTGTCGTTTTGCATACGACGTTCCATACTGTGAACCCGGTTGGGTACGATACCATCCATAGTGTGAATCCCCACTCCTGAAAGCCCCTATATATTTGTACAGCTGTCATTTTCAATAGTATTTATTTACAATATGGAACGTATAGATTTTGATAGTTTCCAGATTTTTTTTGTCTGTCCTACCTGTTTGCTTGTTTTGATAATACGAAAATTACTTAACCGATTATGATGGGATTTTAACTAAGCCTCAGACTCGAATCATGTTATATTTGAAATCATCACGCTACTCTGTAAAATGAGCTGAGCAGTGACATTAAACATTCAACATTAAAAAAAATTAAGTGAATATTACTGAATCGATCGTAGTAAATTTATTTTACAGTGTCAGATCAGTGACAAAACAAACACAGCAGTGCATTTTCTGTATTAAGAACAGTTGGTCGCGTGGGAATTCACCAAATTTTAAATAAATGCGGCAGGCGAAGTCACAGATAAAAGCTTGTACTAATAAGTTTGCAAAAAAAACTACTCTAAATTTATATGATTTTCACTCTAATTATTAATAAACATTTAATGAACAACAACAATTACAATTTAAAACATTTTCACAACGAAAATGTTGAAAACTATTAACCCAGAAAATGTTAAAATTTATCAAACATTAATTGAAAACCGTTTCTAATTAACGAAAAGTTCTAAAAACCCTTGCGTCATTAAAGCTGCTGTGTGCATTTGATTTTAATTAATATAACTTTATCAATTCGATACTGAAATATACGTTCTGATTTCTATCATAAACTCACTCAAACTTATATTAAATAAAGAAAGTTATATAATAAAAAAATAATGAGAAATAATACTTAAAATTCATTCAATTTGCAAGCGAGTGGTCTATTACCCGCTTCACTGTAATCGAGGAAAATTTTCTTCAAGTCGCGGCTTCTCAATAATTTAAAAGAATTTAATGAGAGACTGTACGAATGATTCTATTCAAGAAGTAATCCAGGGAAATATTAAATGAGTTCTGCGCGGGGTGAGTCGTTGTAATCATTACGAAGAAACTTTCCAACCAATTCTCGCTGCAAACTGCCGTATGGAATTTCACCGTGCTTTTGCATAAGATTAATAATACTCGTATATGTATTTTTAAATGTCATTATATTTTAATGGATTGATAAACCTATTATGTAATTTTGTTTTTTTTAAACATTTTATATTGTTTTTCGAAAATGTACAAAAGTAAGAACCAACGGTTTTATTTGCTTCACTATCATTTTTTTTTTTTTTTAATTACTATACTTTCTTTTACTATATGGTCGTATAAGAAAGTAAAAATACCGGAGTGTATAAAAGTTCAATTAGAATATACAAGGAATGAATAGCATATATCAAAACAAGAAGATATCAATCAATGAATTATATAGAAATATCTTAATTAAGTACATATTGAATAAGTATCTATTTTAAAATAAATATTGTTTATTTATACTATTTGTACATTTATTTCTTAAATAAAAAAATAAATAAGCAATTTTTAAATGTTGGTATTTTATTAATGTAACAAATGTCGCCAGTGCACCTCCGTGGCAGCTGGAGAATCAGAAGCATACGGAGCTGTATGGGAGCAATTCGACAACGACTGTACAGTAGTGTATAGGCTAAGATAGAAATAAGAACCTATTGTCTGTTCCTAGGACATTACCCGTGGATGAAATGGGCTTCATGACTGTTTCCTGCCCTGATTTCCCCAGGGCACTTCCCGATCCCCCCAGTCATCCATGTCTGATAGTGGCATAGTGACGTAAATAACTGTAGCTGTATATGAAAATAAATGCCAAAAAAAAATGTGTAACGGTAATAAATTATAGTAATATACTCATCTACATAAAGTAAGTACTATTATTATTGTATCTCCTCTTGTTCTATACATGGAAATGTAACGTTTTCATTATTTCTACATAAGTTATGAAACCATTTTGACTTGGATTTTAACTTATCAGTCCAGGGTATTTTATTAGTTATTTTTTAGTAATTGAGAACCGATTTATTTTAAAAATTTCAAAAACACATTAATATATATTGTTTTATATTATAATAAAAAAATTCTTCCAATGATACCAAATATGGCTTATATTTTGCCATAATTTCAGAATTCAAAAATTTCTCACTGAATCTTTATCAGTACATTTTCTTGATATAATTGTTTTGATAAATAAATCACCGGGGGAATATACATACTAACATTTAACTAACTAATGTTTAAAATAAGTTTTATTTTTTGGCTCCATAATTATAAGTCGTCTACTTTAACAATCAGAACGATCAGCACGAAAACAAACAATAAATAAGTTAATATATTTACTTGTTATTATATCCTGAATTTTAGCAACGTCAGAAGTTTTAATCAATTACATAAGTTTACAAAACATTATTCCTCGAACCATTTAAAAGTTAAAACGCATTATCGTGTTAAGTTTTGCTCTATTTATCAATCGGATTACAAATCGATGTATTTTACGTTCACCAAACAAACATACACGAGTTTTATATTCGAACAGAAACTTCCATATGTACGACAAACTTACAGAATTATCGATACCAACTAGCTCCCGTACATTGTCGCTTTTTCCTTTTTATCAAAGGAACATTTTCGATCTATAACAATTATTTTGTTTTATTGGCAAAACTTGACTGTACTTTCTTTACAAAGTTACTCGTATTTTCAAATCAAGCGCGACTTTTTAGTTCCTGTCGGTGCCGTCGCTAAGTGCAAAGCGTTGTCCTACACCTGAGAGGTTTTATCATAATATAGTCGAATCTTACTTTTTCCCGAAACCACCTTCGTCATGTCATGAAATATTCATTCAATTTTTACCGTTCCACTTTGATATGGATCTCGAGTATTCTATTTTTAATATTTTTTCCTTACCAAAGTACTACTACATCCCCTCTTACCCGGCTTCCGTTGAAATTGTTACACTATGGGTTCTTTTTGAATGTTACATATGTATACTTATACGTGTATCCGTGTGCGTTCAAAATATTTAAATATTTAAATCGGAAAATATTTTTTATGTATCAACCTACAACCTACAAACTACATATACTTTGTACATTATTATACAAGTCTTGAGGCTTCTGCGGTGATCTTGATATGAATCTTGGCTTCTGGGTGTAAGCCGCGTCAGTTTTGTCTTGTTATCGGCCAATGTTTAGTGCACTAGCTCGTCGCGGCTTACACCCAGAAGCCATGATCCATACATATGCCTTATACTTGATTTTTTACTATTTAAAAGAACGATTTTACTTATAAACATTGAACATGTGCAGGCGCACATACAGGGGGGTCTAGGCATCATGATATAAATTTTGATTTTCAGATTAATCAGTACCTATATTATTTTTTTGCAAAAACTGAACGATAAAATATTTTGAGATTTATTATTTATTTCAAAAAAATACAAATGCTATTATTAAAAAGTGTTTTTCTAAATTTATAATTTTGTTTTATGTATGAACTCCTTCGAGAACGCGCCTGAATATGTTCAATATTGGAACACGTCATTTTTATAACTTTGTTGTCATTCTGTAATTGTATTTAACTTCATTTTTGTAAAGGGGGAAAAAATTATCTCATTCTTTCTTATTTGGGTTGACCCAAACCTAAGTTTATAAACACTGTTAGATAATGGGAAAATATTAAAATATCCTCAATTTCTTTTACTAGATCTTCAGTAAACGAGTTTTTTTAGAACGCAGTCTACGATAAACTGATTGTAAACCATTTTCATTTTCTTACATGCTCTATCCAATTTCCATACAAAATGAAAATAAATTTTGCCATAAAAGAAATAGATCAGAAAACTATTAAGTATAAAGGGAACAAAGGTCTTTAAACTTTTTAAATCAATACAAATTAATATACAAATTAATTGTATAATTTAAAAAATGTACGGTTAAATTATTTTCTGGAGTTTGTAAGTACTGATTATAGATGCGATAAAATTTCTTGAACCGATAAATTATTTTACAATACCCCTTCCTTAAACGAACAATATTTGATGGAACAATTAATTTTTATTTTTTAATATTTCCATAAACGAGCTGTATATATAATAGTGCCTATATCTGTATTTAAATAATAATACTTACATAATTCGATGCTATCTGCAGCTTTGATGAAAATAATCGCGGCAAGAAGATGATAGATGGTCATCTTTATGTCCATATTCATGTCATGACATCGCAACTGTAACAAAATAAAGAATAAAATATAAATCATTCCATAAACAAAATATAAAGGAATAATTGCCAGTATACTCTTAAGAATGTTAACTTTACAAATGCACGAATAAAAAACACAAAAAGAAATCGCAAATGTCAAAGATAAAATACAGTAATTGTGTAAATATATTTCCGTTGAACTAATAATTGCTTCAGTCGTTCCTTTCATAAAAAAAAACGGTTCTGAATAGAATCATCAGATAAAAGAAGATGAACTTGTGATAAATTTATCTAATCTCAATAAATCTAAATACTTTCTACTATAAAACATTTGGATCGGTACAAATACATCCAATTAGCTTACAAAAAATACCCTCCTACACGATATGTTATAATAAGCGAATTATATAACAGATTTTTATTTATTTGTTTATCATTTCACATAAAAATGTTTAAGTGACAAAATAATGTATCGATAAATATCTTCTTTAGAATGTATGTCCAATATTTATATCGTCGACAGAAAATATGTAGTTTTCTGATGACATTTCAAGTTCCAAATTACAAATAATTGGACGAGAATGGGTTCGTGCAATTTTAAAAAGATTGCCAATTATATAAACGACAGAAAACTAAAGACAATTTAGTTATACGACCATAGAAAAGACTATGTCAGCTTAGTAAATTATTGATTAACTATAGCTCTGCGACTTCGTTCGCGTGGATTTTAGGTTAGTGAAAACAACACCATGAAGTTAAGTTGGGAAAATAATACAGATTTCTGTATGATAGTCGATAAGACAGGTGGATTAATTATTATTACTCCTTTTGGCAAATCAGCTACTCAATCATTAATACATTAACAATGATCCCCCCACCTTTAGTTGTATCAAATTTGTTAATATATTAATTTTTAAAATTGACAATGGTCCATGTACGTTATCTCAAAATATTGTAAGTAATATAAATAAATTATTTGTAACATATAATTTTTTTCGTAATTAAATACAATTACAAAACATTCTTGAATTATCGACGTTATACCTACCAAAATCCCAAATATCTTCAATTACTCTGAATACAGTAGCAAACATACACGCGTGTTGCCACAACAATACATATAAATGTCCCTGGATCAGGTGGCCACGGAGAATAATTCATACGCTAGGTCAAATTACAACAAAGGGGTAGGTTTCGTTGTATAATTTATATAATACCTCATCAATTTCCGAAGCGGCGGAACTGGAGCAAGACAGAGACAGAAACACAAGTATTTACATACAACAGATACAGGTTGAAAGGAGATAAGCTACGTCCCACAGGGTGAATTCCTGGTTGGATTTACTAAAGATTCAAACAATCCTATATGGAATAAATGTATAACATAGAATATATATGCATTGTATAAAATATTATATATTCAATTCTGTTTCTGATAAAGGTTTATACGTTTGATTATTGTGGGAGCATTTATTTTTTTTTACATACCTATATACTATTCAATTTAGTCAGGTTTTGGATTCATATTTTATATACTTTCGTAGTACATGTATATGTATTATGTGTAGATAAATAATGATCTCGATGAATAGTACAACTAATTGTATTTTATTGGAAAAATAGTTTCAATACAATTCTGTAGATTGAATATTATATTTTTTGGGATTATACCTACTATACCCACAGGTTATTTAAATACCAAAAATTTTAAAACATCTATACACGTAAAAACATTAAGAAAAAAAACTTTAGGAAAATGGTTTATTCATGCCGATACAAGATCAAATTAAATTTTGACGAGATAAAAACGAGACGATATCGCTGTTCTAAGAGAATGCCAGTAGTCAATATGATTCTTAGTTCGTTGCTGACTCTTAAGAAACAATGTAAATAATAATTATCATAAATATGCCAAAATTAAAATAATCCCTTTTTATGTAAAAAAAACATTTGTATCGTATGCCTATAGAATAGATAAAAAGTAAGTAACATTAATTTTACAGCTTAAAATATTAATTTATGGAAAAATATGTAGGACACAAGTTTCTTCTAATTATCTATATAGGTAGCTATATTTTATCATAAGTACTTTTTATTATTGTTCCTTCCATGTAAAAACATCATTATGAAATGAAAGATCATGTTTAAAAATTGGATATAATTTATTTTAGAATCAATTCCAAATCCTAAAACATATTTTTCAAAACTCCCGTGGTATATAAATTATGCTACAAATATAACAGAAAACTAATGAATGGGTAGTGTTTATCGCTGAACAGACCATAAATACAGTTCATATTGAAATGTGTGGTTTAACAAACATTTGTAAATATAATTTCTTTTAATCTCCACGTTTGACCGACAACCTATCATTACACCGCAGCCTCGATTGCAATGTTCAGATCCACAAATCACTACTCGTGTCGTATTTTGTAAATATACATACCATACATACAGATTTAAGAGCACGTAGACGGCATATCTTCAATAAATGCTCGCAATAACGACAAAGTCTGCTTTACCCATTACTACACAACTTATAACTTACTGTTAATATGATACCCAAATGTTTTATGATCTTTATACATATTGCAAAATACGAAGATTTTTAGGAATTAATTGACTCTAGTAAAACGAGAAGCGAAAATAAAAAAAAATAGTGTTAAAAATTTGTTTAGGTAAATAAACATTTTCTAAAACTTTCATAACATTTTTTTTTGGAAATCACACAATTAACTTCTTATTATAGATAATAAATATTGATAATAGTGGCATCTTCTAGCTCTTCTATCACATAAAGATATAATAATAAGAAAATATATATATATACCGGGTGCTCCTTTTTAATTTCCCCAGGTCTATATCTCGAAAACTATACAAAATGATAAAAAAATGTTTCAGACAAAAGTAGTAGCATTTCGAGGGGGACATTTATTATTGCTATGGGGTTTTATGAAGGATTAATGGGGTAACATTTTTATTCCAAATAGTAACCTGTATTTTTTATTGCAGATTCGTATGTACGTAACTTTTATAGGAATAATTAAAAAAAAATTAAGAGACAAAAGATGTTTTTTTATGATTGAACACTGGCAATTATTTATTTCTTTTTAATATTTTACCAACTTTTTCATTAAGTTCTTCGTCATTGGAAATCGAAAAAAAAATTTCTTAGTTCTTACAAATTTTTAACAATCCTTCTCTAAATCCTAGAACTTTTTACCTTCTGCGATTTTCTTTCAAAAGTTTTAGTGTTTGAGTAAACAATTATTGAAAATCTCGAAATTTCTGTTAGTTTTGAAAAAAATGTTTTCTAAAAAAAATTCGGATAAAAGTTGCTTATTTTTTTTTCGTAAATTACCATTTTATAATAAAAAATATACGTTACTTATTGAAAAAAAAAACTTACACCATTAAATCCCTATAAATTATAAAACCCATAGCTATAATAAATGTCCCCCTCGAAATGCTGTAACTTTGATTCAAAACATTTTTCACCATCTTGCTGAGTTTCCGAGATATTGACCTGGGGAAATTAAAATGGAGCATCCGATATAACAGTAACAAGAATTCTTATAAAAATAAAGGTATAAGGATATATTTGATTTAAAACATAAATAACGTTATAAGTTTGGCGAATTTTCAATCAATTTCCTCAAAAGCAATATTTTCGACAGATGATGACTTTTTTATACCAGTGGTCTTCAAACAGGGTCTCCGATATAAATTTAACGATTCTTTATATAAGAACTCAAATTTTTGCACTAAATTTAAAGAATCCTAGATATTAAGAATTACTTTATAATTTTTGTTAGAATCAAAAAATGATTTATTTTCTACTTTTCTACGTTAAAGGGTTAACTAGTTGTACCATTCCATAATATCTTCAATAAATGTTCACAACTGTTGGTTTTCATATCAGGCAGGTCACGAGAGATGTACGGTCGGTAATGTAGGGCGCTCTCTTTCTGTCTGTACATCTATCTGTGTCTGTGTCTGTCTTTCGGCCAGCACAATTGGCGTGGGGTTTGCATAATTCATTGCTGATTCTACAACACGGTGCATATACACTGTTGCCAGTATATAGGCTATGTTTACTGAGGGACGGTGTTCGAATTAATTCTAACAATGAAAGTACAGTGTAATATATAATGTACATACATACTTATACACGGGAACTCCTCAAACTGTCCCCTTTACAACGAAAATTTCCGGCTTTTCTAGATTTTATGAAGTTCCAAGGTTTCATGTTCTTTATAATTAAAATTTAAAACTAATAATTATCATTGAATTATTATCTACTTTTATAAACAAATATTGAAAAAAAACCATTTGTCTTATTCTATAATACATATAGGTAAAATAAATAAATAAATATTAAAAATTAAATAATACTTATAAATTTTAAAATTAGTATATAAATAAACGGCGAAGATCGAAAGTTTATGACTAAACTTAAGTTAAGAAGTTAACGGAATCCATTAGACAAAAAGATAAGACTCTCATTAATCCAGTTCTTGCTAGTCTGGCCTACCCCTATCGAGATGGCCTACATTCACTAATCCGACCTGGCTAGTTCGATTACTCAATAGTCCGACATACCCCACACGTACAGTATTACATACTTATGAACATTTTGAATATATATTATTGTAAATGTCTACATGTTAGAACACTCGGATTACTGAGAGTAATCCAACCCACTCTATAATCCGGTCATTTTTGTGCAAGAATTTTTTTTAATGAAACAAAAGATATCAATAAGTAGGTATATAATATTAAACATAAATATAGACTCTGGTACACACAATATTTTTTATATTGCGCCACATGGAACGAGAATTCTTGTAATTTTCGCGTTCTAGTAGAATCGAGGTATCATAACAACGTGTAGAAATAGTAATGATAGAAGTACAAAAAACACTATAGGAGTAAACATAAATAAAATACGACTAATGACTTTAACGATCACAATTCACAACCTCTTTGTGTACTTTTTTTCTCTGTTTATTAAAAAAAATATCTGAACGTTCGAAAAATCGATCCTAGTTCTTTTCTCGATATAATATTTTCAATTTAATAATAAACATATTTTTGTATTTAAGGTACCTCTATTGTATATTAGGTAGGTACTTATATACATCTTATTTACAAAGAAAGAGTTTTTATTTTTATTTTTTTAAACATTTCTTTGACATAACTCTACCTGTTACCTAACAGGAATATATATGTATGTTTGTTTAACCTATGACAATATCACAATACAAAATAGAACTTGTATAGTATTACAATGATTTAAAAGAGATATTTCGTTTCTTATTCTTTTACTTATAAAACTTTAAACTGTTTACTTGAATTCTTTTTGTTAAAATGATATATTTGCAAAGTTTCTTTTGAAATACAACAACATAAGGTAGATAAACAAACAGTGATATTTCACACGGGTATTATTTATTTGTAAGTTTTATTATTGTTTTCATAATTCTATGTTAAATCAAAAAGTAATAGCACAAAAAGTAAAAGATATAATATAAATTATTACATGATAATAATTTATGTATTTACAAAAATATATCAATTTTCTATTTCCTCTTTCTGAAAAGTATTTTGAACTTATCTACGAGTATATATATATGTATGTAAACCTCTGATGCTACTACAGATTTTGTACAAATATAATGTTTTATGAATGAAAAGTTTGTTCGTGTGAAATAACCCAAAGCACATAAAGTTTAATGGCTATATATGAGAGTACTGTGGGAAAGGTAAATGTGAAATCGATAATAATTGGATAACTTGGAAATGTATATACCTTTTATTATTGCATTTATATCAGTGTTGAATATAATTTATTTACTTAGGTACTACTAATGTAAGGATCTTGGCTTCTGAGTACAAGCCACGTCGATTTGTGCATTTTAAATAGAGCCATGAAGATGTCCACTGCAATGTAATGACCAAACCGACGCGACTCATACCCAGAAGCTAAAATCTATATGAAGATCACCGCGGAAGCCTAAGAATTTGAATATGTACATATATTCTTCATAAAAATAATAATAATAAAACTATGTCATCTATAGTTTACTTGTTAATGTGCATGATTGCAAGGAAACTATGACTCATTTTTTTAATAGAAAAATGATGAAAAAAAGTTTTTTTTGTAATATCTCTCTTCAAGTTGACCCTACATTCAAAATTTTATCAATATTATAAAAGAAATAATTCCCCATGACGCGACTTTTGCAACAATGTTAATTAATATGCACTTATTAATTGTTATTTTTAAAACATTCGGGCAGAAAAAACATTTCCTATTTACACTGCTGTTGTGAACAAAAAAAATAGTCAACCACCTAAAGAAAGTTGTAGGGAATTGTTTCTTCTATACTCATCTATATTTTTGATAACGACTATCTTGTTTGTGGGAACAACCGGATAGAAGATACTACTAAAAAAGATATTACTAAAAAAAATGTTTTTGCTGTCTTTTTCCATTTTATTATTTTTTCAAGGTCAAAAATTCAACTAACCATTTAGTGCCTGAAACTACGTAACTATGTATCTATATTCATTATTTATGTTAAAAACTGCCTTTTTACATTTCATTATTCAATTCTATCCAATTTTATGTTGTTATTAATGCTTTAAAATGATAGTATATTATATAAGATGGCCTTATTTTACTTGAATAAATTATTTTAATGCCCTATTAAAGATTGCAAAATAATAATAAAAATAAAATAGATGCTAGCCAAGAACTACTGTGATTATATTTGTAAAATAATAAATACAAATTGCAAATGTTTCATAATTATTATAATAAATGTAAAAGAATGTTCAAGCACGGAATAGATTTAAATGTAAAGAAATGTAATTCAATTTTAGTAATAGACATACACATGCGTAGGTTTATTATTCATCACGAAGTCCATTTAAAGACACAATATCAATGACAAGAACACCGGATTAGTGAAGTCATTATACAAAATAAATATAGCTATTAAAGTGGGAATGTAATTACACAGATTTATCATCGAATACTTGACATTTAAGTGTCGAATATACTACTGTCATAACACTGTTTTCTTTTTAAATTATTTTAATGAATGTATATAATGTTAAATATTACACACCGCAGAAAAAAAAATTAATAAATTGAATGTGATTCGTCTTGCACGTGTAAAAAAATCTAACATAATATGTTACAATTAGGTGAACTTGGACAACTTGTATATACAGGTTGTCCAAGATAAGCGTGAAATGCATGGGGATATCCTTAACGGCAAGAGATACAGATTTGCTTAAATGAGATGAATTATTTTCAAGCAAGAGATGAATATCACATCAAACTCTGACCATACAGAATAATTTTCATAATATCGCTACTATTTTAAAACCGTTAGTGTTTATTTATCACTTTATGAAATTTTAAGGAAACTGTCAGATAGGTTTGAAACGTCATTTGAAAGTGCTTGCAAGCTTGCAGATTTATAATACCGGACATTAATTAATTTTTTGTAATAACATCAGAAGAAAATACTTGGATGTATTTTAAATACCATTAAAATCTCTTAGTAGCGTCGATTTATCTGAAAAAAGGCTGTTTCGTAAAATCTCTTAGTAGTGAAATTTTTTTGACTAAATCGCTTTCTTTTGGGTTCAAGAATATGTGTGTAAGTTTTCCGGATTCTCAGTGCTCTGGAACAGGGTCAAAAATGCCTTTATTTATAACGAATTAAGGTTTTTTGACGATAGTTCGGCTAATATTTTGAATAAAAAAAATTTAAAAATATGAGATGATGCGCTATGAAAATACAAATAAAATGACCCAGGGTAGAGGTCAAATGGTCATTCCGTTCACCCGTAAAAAAATGAAAACCGCGGAAAAAACGATATTTTTAAAGTTAAGATAAAAAAATAAATAAAACTCTTAATTTTTTTTAAATATCTTCAAAAGATAGCTTTTAACGGTACAAACTGATGTGCAACATCTCATTTCATAGTTTTTGTTTAAACGGCCACAATAAACAAATTACGAAAATTTTTGAAGGTCAAATTCATTGGGTGCAAATAGTGTAGGGCCAAAAAAATTTTTTTTTTAAATTAAGGTTTTAGAGAGTACTATCAAAATTTAAAAAAGTTATTTTTTTCAATTACTCCTTGACCTTTTTTTGGCTATTTGTTTATAAATTGTAATAAACATATGGCAGTTTAACCTCTTAATATTGCTTGAAATTTTTTTTTTTTTTTTATTTTCTTTCACTTAATAGCATTTGACAAGATGAACAGTACAAAAAAAAATATAAATAAATATTGATTCCTTAATGAGTTATTCATTTTTTTAGTTTTTGGCCAATTATTAATAAACAAATTAACATTTTGACTTGTATCTTGAGTAAATAGCTTCCTAAAGCATCTGTCTATCTGATATGTCAAGAAAAAAAAATTTACAGTCATTTTACCAAATGTAATAACGATTTAACTGTACGCCTTTAATTTTCTCGTTTCACTTGTGGTCACGTGACTCATATGGTTAATATAACAATTAGAAATAAACGAATAACTTGGCGAATTTTTGACGTAGAGACATGTTTTTTTTTTAAACCCGGTTATTTTTTCCGTAGAATTCAAATATGTAATAATATCTGTATATAAATGCTTCTAATTTGTTATAAACAATAAAAAAACAATTATTTATTTATTAATTTAAATTTAATTGCATCTGTTTCCAAGGCAACATGAATTGTAGACTTATTTATTAGTATTTAAAATTCAAATTTTGAAGGTGGTTTTCAGAGGGTCAAAGAGTGATTGAAAAAAATAATTTTTTTTATTAGATAGTACTCTTTAAAACATACATTTAAAAAAAATAAAATTTGGATCCACACTATTTGCACCCAATGAATTTGACCATCAAAAATTTTCTTAGTTTTTTTATTGTGGCCGTTTAAACAAAAACTATGAGATGAGATGTTGCACATCAGTTTGTACCGTTAAAAGCTATCTTTTGAAGATATGTAAAAAAAATTAAGAGTATTATTTATTTTTTTATCTTAACTTTAAAAATATCGTTTTTTCAAGCAATATTAAGAGGTTAAACTGCCATATGTTTATTACAATTTATAAACAAATAGCCAAAAAAAGGTCAAGGAGTAATTGAAAAAAATAACTTTTTAAAATTTTGATAGTACTCTCTAAAACCTTAATTTAAAAAAAAAATTTTTTGGCCCTACACTATTTGCATCCAATGAATTTGACCTTCAAAAATTTTCGTAATTTGTTTATTGTGGCCGTTTAAACAAAAACTATGAAATGAGATGTTGCACATCAGTTTGTACCGTTAAAAGCTATCTTTTGAAGATATTTAAAAAAAATTAAGAGTTTTATTTATTTTTTTATCTTAACTTTAAAAATATCGTTTTTTCCGCGGTTTTCATTTTTTTACGGGTGAACGGAATGACCATTTGACCTCTACCCTGGGTCATTTTATTTGGTTTTTCATAGCGCATCATCTCATATTTTTTAATTTTTTTTATTCAAAATATAAGCCGAACTATCGTCAAAAAACTTTCCTGTTCCAGAGCACTCAGAATCCGGAAAACTTACACACATTTTCTTGAATCCAAAAGCAAGCGATTTAGTCAAAAAAATTTCACTACTAAGAGATTTCACGAAAAAATATAATTCGACGCTACTATCTATAAACCGTATAATTATATTAACTTTGGAAAAATTCCATAACAAATAATTTAAAATACCCGCAGTATTATAAATAAATATACGAATAAAACAAATAATTGCAAATTGTATTATATACATTATACTACATGCACGTCATTTTTATTAGCAATTTTAATTCAACATAAATTGGTTTTAAATTTCATTTATACGTTATTGGATTAACGTAAATAAATGAACAAAAACAGTATTCACGGTTTCATAGTAACTATTTATATAGACATTTTATATGTATGCCTAATACAATGAATTATTATTCCGAATAATCACTATGACAGGAAAAGTTGGGGAGTAAATAATTGATACATGTATGTACTTTTTAATTATGCTATTTATCAAATAAAATCGATAGGTAATTAAAATCATATAGGTGAAATTATTAATAATTTTGTTTCATTACCAAAAATTTCAAGAAAAAAAAAACGTAATAAAAATTATCTGTTTGGCTTGGTCATTTACAATATGTACATTGCAAGTTAATGAATTCATAAATGGAGATATAATGATACCCACTAGGTTGATTAAATTATTATTTATTTAACATTCAAAAAGGAAAAATCCATTGCTTAAAATTATAAACTGTATTTAAGCCTGTATTTATATTTAATTACATATTGTCTATATATACGTATATAGGTACATTATTTAATAACATAATGAGATATAAGATAATTACATTAAATTATCCGGATTTTATTAAAATAACTTACTTTAAATAAATAATTATACATTGTACATATTTACATAAACACCAATTTTGCTGTTTGCATAATTTTTTATTAATTTTTTTGCAGTGGTAGTTCAACAATGATACAGTTAATTTTCAAATAAAAAATGCTAAAATAAGTACTAAAAGAATTGCCTTTAATTTGATAAGACCATAGTAAACATTAAATATTTTATTTTCAAATAACAATGTTTTTGTATTATATGATTGTATTTGATTGTTTCTTATTTTATTTTTTAACCTGACGATGATTCTGTGAATCGAAACTTGCTTGTAAACTTTTCTTCGATAAATTTTTACATTTAGACAATAAAGTTATTATTTTATTTTTTAAATATATATAAGTATATTAAACAAGAAAATCGTTTATAATGATGTTAATTATTTTTCGGATTATTGCTAACTTTTTATATTACATTGCCACGCGAATTCCTTATAACACCGAACAAAAAAGAATTCGAATTTATACATGATACGCCACTGTAAGTAATTATATATAGTATTATAGTAAAATAATACTTGCATGTAAAGTGACGTCTGATTTTTCTGTTTATACAAATTTGTTTTCTCTGTGGTACATACACGCTTTACAAATTATTCATACACGTTGAAAATGCACTGATTTGCATAACTGATTGACCAATATGAATGTGAAATTACTGCTATATATGTTTTTTTCTTTTGTTCAAATCCAATTCTGCTGCTTCATTTGCATAAAAGTGTGTTTGGTCCAAAGGAGGTTTGATGTTTACGTACAAATTAACATATTTTACAAAATAAACGTAAACATAAATATGTAAAATGTACCAGTGGTAATTAACTAATTAAGTAGTAAAGTCACAAAATAAGTACAAATGTGTACCTATCATAGACATAGAGAAAAGAAAGAGATAGAAACAGGTTTGGAATAACTGTGTAACTCTATGGCTATGTTCCAAACTACACTGCATCTCTCTCTCCTTTTTTGAACAGATGTTACACCATTGAGTTAATACAGAATGCACTGTCCATTCTCTATGTCTATGGTACCTATAGTGTTTTGATACATTTTTCAAGTATTCCGAGATTATCATTGATCCTCAACTGTGTTGAATTCAGATTTATTATATTTTAGTTTTTTTTGGGAGGGGTGAGTACAAAGGTTGGACATTTCAAATACATTTATAAGGTACTGGCACCAGTCTTGGATATGACCCCAGTAATGGCTATTTTTAAATTAAATTAGAAATATTTGTTGATATTTGATTACTACCATTTCTGAATATTAATCTATATACATTTAACTGTCATACAGCGTGATTTGATGACAATCGGCCAATAGGTGTCAAAATGGTAGACATTTAAACTAATGATTAGTATAATTTATTTATTAATTATTATATTATCATAGCAACTGCTTTACATTGTTTCAAATTTGGCGATTCTTTTTTTATATCTTTTGTGTTGTAGTACCTACTTACCATTTTGTAATCCTTAGTAAGTGTCCATCACTGCGTGCTCATTACTGGTTTTACTTTATCCATTACTGGAGAGAAAATATAAACAAAATAAAATACTATAATTTAAAAAATTAACTATATTAGCGGACTTTGGTAATTAAATTGATAAAATAATGAGTAACTTGTTTTACTAGTAATATGAGTTCATGAGAATTACAAAAAAGAAGCTCGTCAATCACAAAAACAGTAAACCTTGTAATTATAGTGGTCATAACTGGTGCCAGTACCTTATTGGATTATACCCCCCTCCTCCGACACTTACCCTGGATTCAATATTGGTTTGTAGGCTGATGTATAATCCCGATTAATACTAATTTATATATTACAAATTCTTAGCTTTAAATATATCTGGTACAGTAAATCTATTATATTATATAATATTAAAATAAATATCTTAATTATCATATTATTATTAGAACAATTAATTAATATATCTTCATTACTTTATTATGGTGCTAAAAACACTTACATTCGTTGGTATTTGCCGCCAGTATTTAAATATTATTAAGAATAAAATACTACACAAAAAGGTCAGTATTGGGATTTAAATTGTCATAATTTTTTAATCATTCGCTCGTCACATTTAATTAGATTTTAATGAATCGGTTATAAAAACAACACATCATATTGACACACATCGCTTGTGCAAATTCGAAATTAATCAAACCGTTGTTTTGTATAATATAAACACGACAGCGCCGCCTAGCGGTCGCGGACCGAACTAAAACACAAACACAACAGCTGCGTCTAATTTACTTTGACATGTCAAGTGGCTAAACGTTATGCGGTACCTTTTTTACTATTTTTATGGCACATAAATCATAATCAATTTTATTTCGCTCTGGGAAAAATTGCAATATCTTTTTACAAAATTAAGTTATTAATTATGTTAAACATTGTATAAATTGAATGTTATCCTTAAGTTAAGATTAATTGATCTAATATTTTATAATCTATGTATTGTAACATATATGCTTGATTTCAACATAAATATAAGGTATATACAACATTTTTGACTAGCTTAATATGAAATATCAGTTATAAATAAACATATTACATATTAAAATAATATCTTTGGCTTCTTGATGAAGGGTGTGTCTTCTTGGTCGCACCTTTGGGCTATGTACGACTACGATGAAAAGAAGCAACAAGTAGAAATCATCCTTGTTTTAAAACATAATATAATGCTAAACTCTGATAAGAAATTTCACTAACGAATCCGTATAATACGGTCTACTTAGTAACAGAATATATAACATTACGCTGGCATTATTAACCAAATAAAAATTTTGTTCTTATCACATAATACCTATATCTATATAACAAAACATTTACTCATTATTTGTACTTATGTACTTAAACCGATTTGGTGACATTCCGACATCCACTGAGCCGATGTAATACAACTACTTATAATAAGAAATAAATAAATGATGTACATAAGGTAATTTCTCGTTAATCTAGATAATCTGGGCATATAAAGACTTTAAGGCAAATATAGCTCTCATCCAGAATGAGCAATTTGTTACCGACTGCTTATTTTCTTGGGAACGTCAAGATTTCCATATAAAAACCGTTGGAATACTTTCAGAATTAATGTTTGTTTTAATTCTCAAATATATTACCGTATCGATCCTCGCAGACATATTTATAACCGATATTACTACTTAACAATTCGTAGGCGTTAATAAATACTCGAGCAGAAGAACGTTGTACACGTTGGATATTATTATTTATGTTCTTATGACATGCATATCGACTATTAAAATAATTATTCAGAAGCAAAACATGTTTGCATATATAATGGCAATAAAGTCAGCATCCAAGTGTATCAGAAATGCAGTGGCGTCTTTGATAAGATCTTCCTAAATATACATCAAAACAATAGTTAATTAAAACTATACCTATAAGAAACTATACAGCAAATTCTAAAGTCAAAATATTTTACTTCGTGTAGAAATTTTTCATCATTCAAATACCTACTAACAGTGTATATTTTTGAAATTAAATAATTTCTCTTATTTCGCTGGTTAGCATTTTTAGTCGTCCAAATGCAATCAATCATGTTAAAAAATACAAATAAATCGGCAACTCCGGAAATCACCCTATTTATTCATATCTAAATCCAATGTTGCTTACTAAATATAATGTTTTAGATTTTATGTTGTCAGTACGTTACTAATCTAATCAAAACAGTATAAAAAATACTTCAAAACGGATATCTTTCAAAGTATAGCGAAAAAAAATCGAGGGGGAAATATTTTGACAAACGATATTTAAAGTGACGTTTAAAAACGCTATAAAAACTATAAAGGATTCATCATTTGGTTTCAAAGCTTCATTTGCACCAAAGTATTTTTATTTGAAATAACGTGGAATTAATATGTTTTCTTAATTTTTTGAAAAGAAACAGGAACTTTCTATCTTCATTGTGTCTTAAGTATAACCAACACAAAATACATATGTACGAATTTACAAATTTTATAATATCTCTCTATAAATCTTATACACTCCACCACTGTTGTCTGATTTCCACACACATTAGCCAAAACCTTGTATCACAATGTTCATGCATTCAACTTACCCTTTACATCGTTAACGAATCACCGGATGCTCAACACGTACATATTGTTAAATGATTTTTGTAATTAAAGTTTCTGTTACTTTATATTTAGTTAATTGCTCCTTTCATAATTGATGAAATGTCAGCGAAGTTACTTCTTTTTGTAAACACTTGTATTTAAATGCCGAGGTAAAAGAAGTGTGCGCTAATTGTGGGTATTATTTATAAATAATCGAATAATTATAGGTATTATAAACCATTAAGAAAGCACACACCATCAGTTATAGTTTGACAATGTTATATGGTATATGTATTTTATACTATATCACTGATCTTTGCATCTTTTTCCAAAGAAACCTATGAGATTTGTTTGTTGATAAATATTAGTATAAATTAATATAATATCGAACTACGATTTAAAAAATCATATACATACATATGTATATTTGTTTGATATATTAAATAAAACAGACATAAAATTCTAAATACTGAACTATCATAATAAATAAGTTAAGTTGTATGTTTGTTTGTAAACTGAACCGATTTTGATGAATTTTTCAATAACGTCTTTTTTAGACTATTATAGGATATGTCAACATAAAAAATAATGTTAAAAAATATCAAAATTTTTCCACAAAAAGATTGGTAGTCACCGTAAATAAAAAAGCTTTCTTTGGCTATCATAAGTAGATACTTATAAAATTTATAAAATGACAAAACAAAAAAGTTCTTTCTTATACAAATTTTAAATAAACTAGAAATAAGTGTTACGATACATTCGCTTAAAATTCAAAGGGTGAGGTTGGGGTAATTCAATTTAGAAAAAATACTAATTGCTTACATTACCGTTAGTTTAGGTTGCCTCTCTTTGCAAATGCCAATGGCTGTAGGTACTCTCAAGAGAAAATAGTAGAATTCTATCAGTTTTAAAATATTTTATAAATAATAATTTTCTCACAAAACTAATAAATCCGTAGTTTAACATAAAATCAACAACAAGCCGTATTATGCAACAAAATGTGATTTTTCGTTCGGTTGTATCGTTTTCATTTATAATGAACGAGTGTGTACTGAAACACGATAGTTGGGCTGCACGCCCGACAACCACATGTCATAATGAATGGCTTCTAAACCGCTCTCTGCCCACCTTTGCCTTGGCCGTCTACGGTTACATTTTTAACACGGAATCCGTGGCTACTTGCTGCTCATTTTAAATCGTACACGAATCCCGAAACACCGAGCTATTGAAAATGTGAATTATGTGAGCGGTTTTGTAAATACGTGTCGTCTTGTTTTTTATTACCACTGTTTAGGTAATAAATAGTTCTTGAATTTATAAATTATTCTCTCTGCGTTTGCTGGATATTTCCGTTGAATTAATATAGGCTACTGGGTGTGAGATATATCTTTTCGATCGTTCTGTTGAATACTATTTATCTTATCTACAATTATCTTTATTTATTATTAACTGATTTCTATTCACTTGATATAAATAAATAAAAATTCGGTTGTATTCACTGAAAATCTAATATTTTGTAACTGATACAGACTGATAGGCCTCTGCATAAAATATTTAGTATTTCAAAAATTGGATGCATTTTTGTACATTGTACTATCATAAAAAAAATTCCTAACGGTCACTTGACCTACGCAGATGTATGCACTTGTAGTGTAAAGGGGTATTGAGAATGCACAAACACATCCCCTTTCTGTCAATTATGAGCAGAGCTGGTGATTTCTCTTTCCTGGAACCAGCACATACACCGATCGTGACGTCACCAGCCGTACAACCCCTGCACCAAATCAGAACTCCCTCGGGAGGTCTCGATCGACTTATTGCGAGTCACTGTGATATCCATAAAACTTTTCTGGTGGGTTTCCGACACCAGACTACGCTGCTCACGGAAGTCACCACCAGGTCAGCTCTAGCCGTCTACTACGACGCCGACGCCCGCACCGCCGCCCTCGGACGCTATCTCCAGGTCCACCCTCGGACATCGCCTCCAGGCCCGCTCACGGACGCCTACACCGTCGCACCCGCAGACGATCTACCCACGGACGCCACCTGTCCGGTCTGTCCAGGACACGTCGCCAGCACGATTCACCCTGATGCTACCTCCAGGTCCGCCCTCGAACGTCGCGTCCTGACCCGCTCACCACGCCGACACCCCCGTCGTCGCCCACGCCGCCCAGGCTTTCGCGGTCACCTACGTCGTGACCCACAACTCCGACGCCTACGCCGTCGCCCACGCCGCCCAGGCGTCCACGATCACCTTTCTCGTGACCTCGCACCTACGACGCCGCCATTCACGCCAGTCTACGTCCCTCCAACCTCTGGACGTTGACAATCGTTTAACTACGAGATACTAATACACGATATACCAGTTATATATGTATAACTGGTATATCGTGTATTAGTATCAATATAATTTATATATAAATTGTATTATATACACTATTATTATTATTTCAAATAAAATAACAATAAAAACATCATCTGTCTCTCTCACTCTCAAAACACCCGAATCGTATCAAGATATTGGATATATATTCAAGTTAATATTTAAAGAATAAATTGAATTCCCTTAAATTCGGGGTTATTCAGTTTATTTTATAGAAAAATATGTGAAAAGTCGACATTTTTAACTACAGCTTTTATCTCAAATTATTCTCAAACTATAGGCTTTTTTTAAATTTTAGTTAATTATTCTATAAGAAAATAGTGATTTTTTCGTAATTAACACAAGTTTTTTTGTTAAACATATATTTTTTTAAAATTTCTATTAAGTATTTAATGAAGTCGATTCATGGCCGTCCACGGGGGGAGAGATCCCCCCCCCTAAATGATAAAAAAAGTTATTGATTTAATTGATTGGGCAAAAACGCCCGATGTCGGTAAAAATTATAAAGTTTTTTCAGTCTTCAAAAATCATTCGTATATTTTTTTCTTAGTTCACGGCTTTGACCCCCCCCCCCCCCCACCCCATCCCTTCACTAGGAAAAATTTCCTAATTAACAAATACAAATTTTAACTTTAGAATAAATACACGTATTTGTCTAATGTACCACCTACAATTTTGTACAGTCAATTTAAAGATTATAATTTTGTTAACTTGAACACAAATATTTATCGATGTTATTTCTCCTGGCCAATAGATAATTACATAATCGACAAACTACAAGTAATTCGCAAATCGGACAAGTTTTCCGCATCAGTTGTTGACCGCAATGCGCCGACCACATAGGTACAACTATAGTTGGCTCAATAATAATATCTCCAATACATATTAAAGGTTTATTCAGGCTGTCAAATAGAAGCATATTTGTCAGTACGTATTTGTGGCTAGGTCTAACGATGCATGACAACAATAAATATATTTTACCTGAAACACCCCCACAATACCCCGATTTCCCCGCACAAGAATCTGCACACACCTGAGTTGTAATCTTTAAAATGGATTAGGTTTTTTTGTCAAAATAAAAACGTGGTAGAACAGTTTAAAGTTAATGAGATTTTTTTCTTTAGTTTTTAACACCCACGTCGTAACTGGAAAATTATGATTGAATAAAGAATAAAACTGTTATTTATTGATACCTACAAGATTCAGTGGTTCTTAAACTCTTTAAGAGACGGCACCCTCATATGAAGTAAGTGATATCTGAACAAATATATAGTTGCATCGAAACGTTGATACATTCAAGTAATACTTTAATATATATGAACTATAAATCAATATAGAAACACAGATTTTAAATATTAAAGATGCAAAGTTTTTTCTTTTTTGTTAACGCCAATCTCATAAAATACCAAACCGATTTGAATGAAACTTTTTCCTCCTAGTAACATATATCCTATGTTACATAATCTTGTCCAGTAATATCACGCTATCTTACAAAAAAAAAGTAAGCAGTAAAGAAAAATGTGACACGAGCCAGAGAAAATTTTTATTTAAATCACATATACTTTATAATGCGATTCGCTGACGAAAGTACAGAGATATGTCGAAAATATGCTTGCAAGAATTTATAAAACATATTCGACACCCTTTTTCATTTAACCCTAATAGTACTTCATCTTAGCAACGTTAAAATTAACGTTTAATTATTAAAAAATATATACAACAAAATTAGTAATAAAAGAAAACGAACTTTATATTTCACAAAAAAAATAACGTAGCATAAATTCAGTGTACATTGACGATATTAATTAGTTCACTTTAAACAAAATCGATTTCTTATATAACACCTCACGAGCTAATGTATCACACCATTAAAAAAGTCGTTTAGCAAAAAAAAACCTTCATGAATAATCAATTTCCTGTGAATCATTATGACTAATTATTATTCAAATACCCACTCAAAACATAGAGGAGATATATATAAGTGCATGTGTGCACACATCCCTCACGAGGGTGGAACATTCCAATAAATAAAAAAACTAAGGGAATCATTACACAAGGGCGGCTTCAGCCACATCATTCTAATGATGAAATGTGAAACGTTACCAAATCAGCCCGTTTTTTGTTTTACGTTCATGTTATTTTTACATATTTATTATAATTAGGAAAATGGATATTTTATGTAAAAATCTGGATATAAATTAATTTACTTTAAACAGCAACAAGATACTTTGAGTAATTTAGCTAATTTTATGAGAATATACAGGTTTCATTAGAATTTTACGATATAATTATTTTTAATATAAAATTTAATTTTTGCCTTTTATAAAAATGTTGTTCTTTATTTTACATTTAAACTTATTGAATTTATATGATTTTTTTATATTTTATTCGAAACATAAACTTATCATTTTTAAATTCACTTTATTCTACCGATCTTTTAAAACAATATAAGTACTAGGACAGCACCTTACACCAGACGAGATGAGGCTAGATTTAGTACGTTTCGTTTCGGATTATTAAAATAAGACAATCTCTTCCCGGTATCGTCTCGTGAAATTTATGCCACTCTCTCTTCTTCAATTTTGTACATTTGAACATTCCTTTTATTTAAACATAAAATAAATATTGTTTACATTGAAACAACGAACCTAGAATCTGGTTAAAACAATAATTATTGACAATCTGTTAGACTGAGACTCTCGACTAGACTAATAAATTGTTTTTATATTTTTTATTGTATGGTATTGGTAGGTAGATCTTGATAGTTAGTACTTTAAAATGTACATTATAGAAATAGATTTTGTTTAAAATATAACAATTGCAATATTCAATAAATAATATTTAATGTTTTTTATTGTGTACAATGTACAGTAAATTTGAATAAAAATAATTGAAACCAACGCCTTTCCTTTTATAAAAGACTAAATAAATGTGCGCTAAATTCTAATATACATAATCAATAAATAAAACAGATATACTATCTATTGAAAAGTCAGAGACGTCATGTCCTAGACAAAAACTAACTTTCAAGCAATCATGTTGTCTGTCTGTAGGCTTGTTTCAATAAGATATCTCAACTATTGATCAAAACTATCGGCACGAAATCCAGAACAAAAATATCTGTTGTCAAATATAGTATTCATTCTTTGTAAAGTTGAATGAACACGACAACTGGAAGGTATTATTAGGTCTCTGAGTAGTCTAGAACTATGGCAAAAATACCCAACAGTCGAAAAAGATAAACTTTTTCAGATATTAGTTGTTCTTCATAAAATTAAGAATTAAATTATTACCTTGAGTTTTTTATTTATACACTTGCATAACTATAAAAAAAAACACGATTAATTTATTTTCTTTAAATCACACACAAAATATTCTGTCGAATTTTATATAGCAGATGCATATTAAATTAATTATAACAATCGATATTTACAAAATTTAAATAAAAACGCGCGGATTTTTACACAATTGTTGCACTATATTTAAAATTCTTGATAATAACCACTATGATTTAAGCACTACAAAATTTACATGGTTTATCATAAATATTCCAAATTATTCAGAAAATAAAAGCATAACACAAAAATTTTAAAATAAAATAAATATCACTTTTCAAATAGAACGAAATAATGCATTTTAAAAGTTTCAGGAGTGTCGATCAGGTAATCTTCGACAATACAAGAAACAGCATCCTTCTACGATCGAGTCGGCTGCAGTTTTGACGTTTCGGAGATCACCAACAAATGTGGCAATAGTAACACCCAAATCTTAAACACTATATTGCATAGGTACACGCATATGTGTGTGTGTGTGTGTGCGTATGTGTATGCGTGTGTGTATGCGTGTGTGTATGCGTGTGTGTGCGTGTGTGTGTGCGTGTGTGTATGTGTGTGTGTGTGCGTGTGTGTATGCGTGTGTGTGTGCGTGTGTGTATGTAGGTACTACGCGTTCCTTTAACGAGTTGCAGGATGACCTGAACAGCTCTATAAATTTCAAAAGCGTGTACAGATGTCGACTACGAAATTTATGTCGTCTGTACATGCGACACCGACAACCATCTTTGTCACTTGTCCGTGCCCCCTCCCTCTTCCCGTCCTCCATCATTTTTATCCGATACACATATGTATATGTGAAAGCGTTTGTATAGATATGTGTAGGTATACTTATGTATTACAAGGGTTGGTCTGATACACTTTGTATGAATAAATTGCAGATTTACGATTTTACCGACGTTTCGTCGTATATAAATATGTCAGTAATAAATAAATATGGAAAATATTCAAGATTATAATAATGTAATAATTATACGTTCTATATGTAAATGTTAAAATCAAAGCGATGCGAGAGAAATATTTATATAAATATTATATAGTTCGTATGTTATAATAAAATTCATATATGTATATACATATATATGTATTTGATAAAATAAAAAGAACGCAATTAACACAAAATGTTGCAGAACTACAAGTTAATACATTTTCAGTGAAATAATATACCTATTGTTATGCAGATACATTTATGCATTAAAACAAATTTTAATATAATTTATCATTAATTTTACAAATGAATTTTATAAAATAAATTTTATAAATAAAGTATTGAAATAAAAACTTTAATTTATGTTTCTACATATCGATGCTGGAGAGCATATTTGCTGTAAACGCCAATTGTTCACCATGACGTTTACAACAAATTGCTTTCCAGCTTCGATATTACCTACGCTTTAAAATAGGTATATAATATTATCTATTTTTTAATTATTTTATTGTTATACATATATTATATATTGATATTATAATGAATCTGAAATTGATAATATGTAAATAAATTTAATTTAAAATAATCAAAAACGTATTTTATTGGTATCTGGTAGGTGAGATTACAATATAAGATGATAATACAGTTACACACAAAAAGGTAAAGAACTTTTTTGGAAACTATTATATTTATATTTTGAGGCACTGAATCCGAATTTGAGGTCAAAATAGCACCTTATCCGATTGATTTTGAACATAATCTCGAAAAACCGAATTTTCGAGTATATGAAAATTGGGGTTTTCGAGGTTACGTTCAAAATGAATCGGATAAAGGTCTCCGATAAAGTAATTTACCTTTTTTTGTGTGGCTGTGTAATCTTTATTGAAAATACCAATTACTACTACAACTGTAAGTACCTATGTTATTTTTAGGTGTTTTTTCATAAAAAATTAGAAATTAAAAATGCATTAGGTGTTTATTATAACTACATAAAATAATATTTTCGCATGATTTTGTATGCTATTTAGTGCTCAGATATACTGAATCGAATTTTAATGGGTACGGTACATGTCTTAATTAATGATCGCAGTTCATTTTGACAAAAATACCACGAACAGTGCAGAGAGTTTTTACAAATGTCGTATTTTAAAAAATATGTTGATGAAATTGATTAGGTACTGTATTCTAATATGATAGATATAATGTTAATTAAAAAAAGAATGAAATATCATCTTATTAATTCAAATTTACATAAATGTTTACATTATGTATAATTAAGATAAATAATCTCCATAAATATCCATCCAAAATACATAAAATAAATAATCACATTAAACACAGACAACCGGAAAATCTTGTTGTTGGCCATAGCGAGTGTAATAAATTAAATTTTATAAAGTACGACAACGAACGTACAAAACAACTAACAACAGTCGGCATTTCTAAAATAAGAGCAAACAAAACATAATATGTATCGCAGTCACCATTGACAAAACCCTCGTAGCAACTTGCCAAATACCAATTTGTTGCATATTTAGTATGGAAGTTCAAATAGTTGGCCTTTTGTTAACTGGACACCGGAATGCAGCGAGCTACATGGTATTTCTGATGTTTATTTAGAGGTTCAATGAATCGGTATTTTCTTGCTGAATCGATGCCCAATGCCTTCATGCTGCCAAAACAACAACATGTGTCATTTTGTTTCTATTTTGTACATCATTTAAGTATTTTATTCACAGAATTGAAATATAAATGGCTTCCTTAATACCAAAAAGCACGATTAAAAGTTCTGTTTTAGGGTTCCGTAGAAAACTAGGAATCCTTATAGTTTCGCTCTATCCGTCCGTCTGTCTACATAAATTTTATACCGATTAAGATGAAATTTGGTATACGGACAAGACTGATAACCCATAACAGAAATGATAAGATATTTGAAAAAAAAATTCCATAGACTAAAAAGTATATTAAAAAAAATCACTTAATCCATTAAATGGGGTGTCTTTACATATCAGAGCATAAGTATTAGATGACGTAACTAACATCAAAGGATTTTGACTGGAAGTTTTATCTTTTTATATTTGAATATATATTAAGATTTAATGGAAGGTAGAGAGACTATCAAATTAAAGGTACGCTACATATTCTGTAAAATCTCCCATACACAGATTTTTATATTAAATTTAGTATTTTTGCTAACATACTTATCTTATCACATTAAATGTAATCTGACAATAAACGAAATTTTCACAGATTATTTGTCATTGTTATATTAGTTTAGATTATATATATAGTGACGATGTAATGAAAAAAATTCTACAAAATAAGAATACCAATATATATTCAAAAAATTTAAAATATTCGATAGATTTCTAAATAGAGATATACCGTTACTAAATTGGCAACATTGGATGCATTGCTTCCATCAAGATGATTGCAGCGTTCGTTGCTTGGTGTTGCGGACACTGCATCTCGTACAATGAAGATGTTCAAAATGTTTTATCAATGATCTCGCTGACGGTTTTGATTCATAGACTGTCAGTTTGGCGGTTCATAAATTATAGTTTTGCTTCTTTACTTTCTGAAATGCGTGCGTGCTAGTGACAAGAGCTTTTTTGTTTTGTCTTTTTTTTTACAAACCTTCCGGCGTTTCGTGGTTTTATTTTTCCCACAATAGTTTTTTGTTTGGCTTATAAAATACCTCTGGCAAGTCTAGTTTACACTTACACAACAAACATAGTCAAAATTGAACGTAACATTTTAATCTGGAGTTTTTTTATTTTATTATTTTAACTAAAACAATATAGGTAAGTTGCATCTTGATAATTTTACATAACAGTGTTACTATTATTATAATATAAATATAACAAGTAAATTATAATATATTATATTATATATTAAATCGCAGAACTTTAATAGTCGAAACTCACTAAAACATTCTAAAATTTCAAAACATTTCAATAAATCAATCAGTAGTTATCTCCCAAAGTAAAATACAATAAAAAAAAAACAGTGTTTGAAGAGTGTATCGAAAATTGCGCGACTCACGTAATTTCTCAAAAAAAAAAAAAAAAACGGTCCAAATTTTGTAAATAACTAAAATAAAGATTATAAGAGAAAAACTCCATTCCTGAAATGATTCATCGCATGTAAAGACATAAGTAAAATACATTCAATAAATTTAACATTGCGAGTATTAGGATTACGATCGCAATGCTAAATTTATTGATATTATTTTGACGAAATCTTTGCTCACAGGTGGTGATAATAAGTCATATAATTTTTTTTTAGTTACTTACAAAATGTGGGATTACTTGTGGTATTTTTAAATTTTCTCAGAAATACTATAGTTATTTCTACCAGTAAATTTAAGTAAAAATAGAGAACACTTATATACGAGGTATACTTACAATTAGTTCTCGAAATGAGAATAAAAATAAAGCTTTTAATGAAAATCGTGAACACATTTAACTTTCACATGGAACAAAAAATCCGTTCGTTTAAGGCTGATTTAATAACATGGCGATGTGTTGATTAAAGCCGGTATTTACAGAACAAACCCATTTAAAGTGCATCGCTCATTTATTGAAGCCATGTCCGTCGCGACAAAATGAACATATGGTCCTTTCATTCCATGGAGATCCTACAGGCTGTTGCTACCGTCTGAAATCTAATACATCGAAATTTCCCAAGGGGGTTTTCCGCGCGAAAAACAACACCGCAAAAACTTCGTCTCTTACTATATTCTACTCATATATTCTCGTTTCTTTCTAATATCATCGTTCCAATGGTATATATCCAACCCTAAAAGATCAATATATTATCATTATTTGAACCAGTTTTGACCTTTGGGGGCTGTAAAATATCTCGGGGTATTGGTCAGTACAGCGCTATAGAAAACTATAGATGCATAATAGCTCACATGTAGGTATTCTTTTTTGAACAATATATGAGGTCGTATATAACGTTTTCACCAAATTGAAAAATGTATAAAGAAAAGTTATTGGATTATGATATGAAAGTGGTAAAGATATAAATTGGAAGTTATGAAAAATAAATTGACGGAAGCGGAGTATTGAAGAGTGAGCTTCAACATACAGATTTACATTTTTATTATCTGTAAAAGAGATTTAAATGTACAAAGTATTTTTCATTTATGTCATGTGATATTAACGTTAATGCTACTGGAATAAAATTTATTTTTTATATAAACAAGATTGGTATTTTGCCAAAACGAAACCGGCTTAAAACCAAGATTTTTCTCGGTCTCGACCGACTTAAATTTTCACGAGACGAGGAGAAATTCGGTTGAAATAAAACGAGACTTACCTAAACCTCATTTCTTGAGAAGCCCTAAAACCGTATAATAACAATAATGTATTATAGTTTGTTAACGTTTCATCGCATATTACAGTTGATATATTTAGTAATACAAAAAAAGCATTTATTTTTTTAAATCAAGTCTTTAATAATTTTAAAGCTTCAGACAACTAAAAC
Organism: Sialis fuliginosa; assembly: GCA_961205875.1. Lineage (NCBI taxonomy): Eukaryota > Metazoa > Arthropoda > Insecta > Megaloptera > Sialidae > Sialis > Sialis fuliginosa. The sequence continues at coordinate 19,381,528 of OY540812.1, forward strand.
CTTCATATTCTCATTAATAACAAGTAGATATTCAATTCATATTATATCGGGTTATGAATACATTAACAGGTTTAAATATTTATAAATGTGTGTTCGTCTGATCGATATAAAGTGGTTCGATTAGATATAATGTAGATATAAATCCTGAACGAGTTTATAATCACAATGTTTAATTGTCAGATGTTTGATTATTAATGATACATTTAATGTTACGGGTATTAATAAAACATCAAATGATGTTTAGGTACAGGAGATAAAGATGTCGCTACTGAGTTAATAAATAATTTAGGATGATACTATAATTTTTTTTTCGGCAAATAAATTTAAAGTATGTGTAATTATGTCATATAATAAATTAGTATTTTTTTTCAAGACCGGTTTAATTATCAAGCAAAAAATATCAATTCAATTTTATAATATAGATATTCTCTGTTCAGTGAACTGCTTTAACCCTGCAGCAGTGGCGCCAAGTCCCACCATGAAATGATTAAATGGAGAAGGGGATTACATACATATATACATGCTCTTCTCGTAGAGAGCTGTTTAATTTTATACTCGTAGTATGTATTGTAATTATTTGTTTCCTGTGTTACTTATTTACAAAAATATTGCCGAAAAAGTGTGTCAAACATGACACCACTGCTGTTATACTAAAATTCAATAAATCAACTTTCAAAAAAAAAATTTAAACTATTAAAATTATTACTATAAAAAATAAATTTTGTCTGTCACGAAATGCATGAAGTTAGCTACGCAACTAAACATAATAAACGATTGAAATTTTCCTACTTGTCAAAAAAAATTATTTTAATTATATAATATCAGAGTTTGGGTTCGAGGCAGATTTCCTTGTTTGTTTATATGTAATTATAATATGTTATGCAATCATAGTTTTAAAACTAATGTTTATATTTTCAATGTCCCAACAATTTCAAATTACCCCATAAAATGGTATAAATATATGCAGTATTAGCAGGCTTGGCACCACCATTAATGTTATAAAATACGTCACAACCAATGTAGGGTTAAAACTACATGGCCTCATTACTAATGATTTTTATTATTATTTTAATGTCCCAACAATTTCAAATTACCCCATAAAATGGTATAAATATATGCAGTATTAGCAGGCTTGGCACCACCATTAATGTTATAAAATACGTCACAACCAATGTAGGGTTAAAACTACATGGCCTCATTACTAATGATTTTTATTTCATATTCTTAATTAATTATTTTAAAATATTTTCAACTATGGATAGTTATTATAATTGTATATATTTATGTAACAAACAATGAAGTGGTAAAATTGTATTATTACATAAATACACAACTCCAACGACAAACAATTGAAAATACAAATAAAATGAACGGAACTGTGTAAACGACGGCAACAACTAAAAACGAGAACTTGCCAACTTTCATAACTAGAGTGTAGATCAGACTTAAGGTTAAAAGAATCAACATCGGTGTGCAATGCAACTGTCAGACAAAGGTGAAGACTTGTGGAAGTAGGGAGGACAGAAAGAACACCTTTGGGCATTCGCGGTCGCGTACAAAACACGATGCACCTTCGCTAAACAGTTTTCCTTGGTGGTGACAAAATAGAATTAAGGTTTTCGTATAATTTTCTTATTACAAGGGGAAAATCCACCCATTCAGCGTACTGGAGATTTGTATTTCAATCCTGTGGGAATTCATACGAGATCCCTGTTGAGTTTTTTATGTTTTTTTGTAGTTATATCTTTCCACGTTTGCCGACACAGTAGGATTTCTATGATGTGTTTACAGGTATATACGTTTTCTGAGTTATTATTATTATGAAGATATTTTCTTTTTGTTATTTGTTATCCACAAATAGATGGGTTTAAAATCAAATCTTTTATTTTTATAAAAAATAAGGTGTGATAAAATCGTATACCCTTATTTGTTCCTTATTTTTTATTAGTTCAATTTTTAAATTTTACTTAATATTGCTTCCTCACAATATCGAAGATACGAGAAGTTTTGTGATAGTTTTAGAATGAGACAAAAAAAATGTTCTACGATTTCAAAATTTTAAATTGATCTTTCCGTTTTAGGTCAAGACAAATACTTTTCGTTCCGTGTCTATCTGTCTGTCTGTCTGTGTGTGTCTGTCCCCTGAATCCTTGTCACACGCATAACTCATGAACCACTGAACCGATATTAATGAAACTTGGTTGGGTAGTTGAGTATAACTTGAGAACAGTCCTATTTCAAAATCATCAAAATCGTGTCGGTGACGTAACACATGTAGGTAACGTGAAAATTTTATAGAATCTTTTTTGTAGAGATCTACAACGTTTCTTGTAAAATCTTCCCTTACAAAGATTTATCTCAACTTGTTTAAAAAAATCGCCATTTGTTTTTTTTTAATTAATATTTACTTTGACATATTAAATGTCATTTTGACGTTCGCAAAAATTTAGATTTCGATTGAAATTGTAAAAAAATTAAATATCGAACTAATATTTTTTAGTAAAATTGTATAAAAAATAAATGTTTAACCAATGCCAAGCAATTTATCTGAACACTATATCGGTTTTTATTTAAATTGTTGAATAATTAACTACCTTTGGTGAATTTAGCACAAGGAAGCACTGTGCATTTACTTTTTACTTACTTTTTATATAAGACAAAACTTACGTATAGCCATTTGACAATAATTTTAGATCATAAAAGAAATTCACAGTAATCAAAATGTCCTCACCAATCTATTATTTTGATACTTTTCATAAAGCATAATCAAGGCTACTTATTGTTTACAACACCCTCACAACTTGACAGTTTCTATAAATGTTACTAAACAGATTAATGTATTAATTATTCTCTACAATAGCAGTTTAACGCAGCAATATAATATCAAACATATTGCCTATACCCATATCTCGAATATTTAATGAAGACGCAAACTGTCTTCAACACCTATGTCTCCGTGCACACACCCACACTCTCACTGGCTACATCACCACACACTCTATGGGAATTGTTAATCCTCTTAGTTGGCAATATCACTGAAAGCTTTGTTTAGGTAATGAGGCATTACTGTAAGCCTGCCTCTCTCGCATGTTTACGATCGCAGTGCGCTCCTGTAGGTAAATTTCTTGTTATGTAACGCGAAGTGAATTTCGGGGATTTATTGTTGAGGGTGGTGTTGAAATTTTGACGTATTTATATGTAAAGGTATATATGTCAAAACTTGAAGTTATATTATTTATACCTACAAAAATGTAATAAATTCTTTCAGGCACTTATTATTAATTATAATATTATATAATATTTATAAAAATAAAATAAACAACTTCAAGTACGTTAAGAAATGTAATTATAAAATTTAAAAAAAAAATAGAAAGCCATGCAGTAAGTTATTAATATCTATAATTAATATCTTGATCAGTTTTAATAAATCTATCAGTTAATATTAATGCCCACATATTTATAATAATACAAACATTAATATATTTATAGATATCCTTCAGAAATATGATATTTTTCATGCTATTAATATACAAAAAATATCAGGTAAATATTGAGATAATAATTCTCAGTTCTACCCTAAAATCTCCGATAGTCATTTCATGAAACAAGGAGCATATTTTCATGAGATTAACATGTCAGTTGTAAAAAGAACGTTAAATATTATAAATAACAGCTTGAAGATAAATAATTACACTTTATCTCATTTCGGTTTATTTTAGTACATTTTAATGACAGAATAATTAAGATTACTGAAGATCTGAGAATGTTGTGACATTTTTTATTTCTTGAGATTTACGATTCAGGCAGCTGACTTGTCATAAAATAATATTTAAAAAATTATTAACATTAAGCCCCTATGTAATAAAATATAAAATCTTGTTCGCACTTTCACGGTTCACTTTAAATTTTTGAAGACATGCCAAAATTATTAATTTCGATTTTAACAAATAATAAAATCATTTTACAGAAATCAGTTTTTATAAAAATTATCATTAAAATATTTATTTCATACCTACTAGAGCTTGACGCCGAGATAATACATTAATCGGTCTCATCTCGTTATTCTATACTCGACGAGAACAAGACGATACATACTTTATTCAAATGTTTATATTATATATAGGTACTATACAAAATACACTTTTAGCTCAAATTTGGATAACCTTCTATTTTTTTGGCTTTAATTCTTCATACACAGCCAGCTATCTTGTTGATGTCACAACCTACACCAGACGTGGATAACTGGTGGGATTGGGAAATGCCCTGGGGCGATCAGGGCAGGTAACATTCACGAAGCCCAGAAGACCATAGGTTCGTTCCTAGGAGCTCCACAATAGGTTCCTACTCTATCTTAATCTCCTGTCCGAACGAGTATGAGTCCCACCGATCAATCAAGTCCTTTACTGACAATGTAGGAGATATCATCAAGAGAGAAATATATTTATGACAGTTCTTATATTCAGGAAAGAGATATATGTGTCTGTCAGATATCATGCGTGAAACTCAGCATTTGCAAAGATAAAAGTATGATTTTCATAATTAAATATACTTAAAATATAAAAATGTTTAAATCAAACTCAAGAAAATAAAATTTAAACAATAAATATATCTAAATATTTATTTATTTCATTATATCTTTTACAGATGTTGAATAAAATAAAATAAAAATAATAAATAGGCATGTACCTATAAATATATTTTTTTCTTCCAAACATTGCATCACTGAAATTTAAATTAAGGGTAGTTGCATAAACATAGAAAAAAAGCTAATCCAGCTACACGCAAAACATCTTGATTTTTAAAGTACTACTAATTTATATCATTCACCATCAATTTCCTGTAAATACTACCTTACTAAACAAATAGTAACTATTTAAAGAAGCAAACTTACACCCTTTCCACAATCTGTATATATAAGTAGTAACCCATATTAAATAGGGTTAACCATTTGGTAAATATTTTCAAAACGTTTTAGTCTGTTGACAAATTTAGAAGAATATTTTTATCCCTCAGGAACCATCCACGAGCACGATTCAGGAGTTAAAATTAAAATTAGAGTCAACATTTATGTGAAAGTTGATTCATTGTACGACAACAGGCGCGGTCCCGTTTTATTCCAGAAGGAGTTAAGTTTTATTACGGGAATAATTTGAAATATGAGATTGGTTTTACGAGTACTTACGGTAATTCACGACGCTACTGCAGAAGGTGTATCGCAGGTGGAAGAAAACGAACACGCTTCCTGTAAAATAAAAATGAGCGTGTTAGATGTGTGAGTGTATTTTATAGTATAGTCGTAAATAAAAAGTGTGCAGATTATTTATTTATAAATATGTCAAAATAAAAGGAAGAATTTTAATGTGTTATGTGTTCTTGCTTGCAGTTTTTTGATAGTAATGAAAAGCGAAGGGTATTATGAAAAAGATTTATTCAATAATTATTATACTACATTTTATTGAATTATTATCAAATAATATATACAAGGCAATATAATCGATTTTGATAGACTGACATACAACAATATAATTCTAAAAAAATTATATTGTTGTATGTCAGTCTGTTTGTTCCGAATTGACCCAAAAATTGATAAGACTAGCAAGTTAGTTAACGCTATTATGATAATTATTGTTTTATGACATATACGCGTCACCAGGCCCAGATGAAAAGGGGATAGGTTAGGTTTGGGCCCGAAAATTATATATATTTTACATAAATATGTATAATTAGGTCAGGTAAGTATTATGAAAAAATATACAATAAATTGATATTTAAAAAAATATATAAAATTAAAACTAAGAAATAAACGCGAGCGAAACCGCGGGGAATTTCTAGTGCATAATCAATATTTGTTAAAGTAAAGAATGTTTAAAATATGACAAAATTTATAATTATAAAATTAATTGAAAAGGGTTCAAAAAGAATCATCTTTTTCTGCCAGTGACAATGTTAAATCGCTGTAATTAACCCTTTTATGTACGAATTTTCTAGAGGTTTCTTTGAAAGGTTACTTTTTTATTTATTTTAAATTAGGGGTAAAACTGCAGTTGAATGTAACGTATATCACTGTAATTATTTTGACATTTTTTGTTTGACTAAACTTTACAAAGAGAACATTTTATACGAAAACTTAATTTGTACCATAAAAACAGATTGAGTTTTTTAAATAATTTAAAATATACACTATTTTTGGCTAATGGGAATAAAATTCAAATTCGGCCAAGGTTTTGTAGTACATTTTAGTACATATAGATTTTAACTTGTGAGCATTTTTAAATATATTTATAATTGTTTTCAAGTTTGAATATTCAAGCTCAGTATTGGTCATAAACACCAAACGTTAAATTAATAAACACACAAAATAACATACCTTTAATTGTGACAAAAACTAATAAGTACAGTTGTAAAACAAATCAAGATGCCTTTTCTGCCACTTTTGATAAAATTTCAAATATACATATACACATAAAAAATGTTTATCTACCGTAGTTAAATTCTACAACCACACCCAAATCGACCCTCACCCTAATCCTATGAACATGGCCTCACTGTACGTCAAAACCTGCCATGATCGGCCCATTGGCACTTCCCCTTCCTATCTTGTGTCCCTGTGCCACCCCGTAAACATTTACACACACTCACACAACACACAAACACACACATGAAGACGATGTTACGAAGGAGCTGTCAGAAAAGGAGAAGATCCAGTTGACAAAAAACACATAGAAGAAGAAGAAGAAGAAATTCTACACCTGGTATGTACAATATTCAATGTTATAAATTATATGTATCAAATACACTGGTATCATTTATCATAAAACTTCAAGTATTTCAACAATAATAAATTAAACGATATATATAAACATACTCAAAGTGTTTTTTATTTTAGTCACAAGATAAAACTATTTTCTTTATAATCTTCTTTCGCATGAATCCGCCAACTGATACAATCTTGAACAATATGATTAATGGCAGTAATGTTCAACTTGTTGAGTTGACGTGTCCAATGAACATTTTTAATACTGCTGTAAAGATAAGATTCACCCACACAATTCATTTTTGTTTTTATTTCACATGCTTTTTGTCTTAAACATAAATAATTCAAATATATATTGTTGACAAGATGAAAATTGTATAGTTATGCATATTATTGCATATATATGTCATAATTTTACTTCGGAGGTAATATATAGAGAAAGAGTTGACTTCAAAGGTTTATTCAGGTATTTTCACGTATTATTTATCAATCGAATGAAAATGTATTCTTTAATCGAACGGCAAACTTGGATATTTAATGAGAATCTATTTGAATAATATTTTTAGAATTTTGTTTTATTAATTTACCACAAAACTTTGAAATTCCGTTTGGAATAATAAATACATATAATCCTACTATACTAACTATAGCAGTATTGTTTATTTCCTTAATAAAAGTTTAATCATTAATTAGTATTATCTGTTCTAGTTTATTAACTCGGACATGAGAGATAAATATAGGTACCGAAACCTATTTTACATGGCAGAGATAATATACAATTAAATTATATTAGATTATATAATGAAATTTAAATAGTAGTTTGTATTCAGATGTGATTACACACAACTCCTGAATATAAATTTTCATCAAATTCGGAAAGGAACATTTCTACAGACCTTGGTATTAATGACCAAAGGAACTAATTTACAATAGAGATGTATGTATTCTCATTTAAATGTTTAACAATTTCAAAATACTGTTCACGTTTTGATATTTCTTTTTGTTTACTTGTTTTTTAATTTCATGAAACTGAAGCAATACCAAATATAGGATAACCAGAAGGACAATGAATGAATACTATTTTTATTTCTTATTATACAATAAATAGAACAAGTCAAGATTAATGTAAAAATCAATATTACAAACAAAAACAAAAAATGAAAACATTAATGTAAGATGTGATAGACTAAAAATCCATCTATGGAACAAAAGCAGCGTTCCGACAAAAATGTTGTCAATTGTATTTTTAGATTTTTGCTAGATACTTATTTGATATTGTCAGATAGCTTGTTTAATATTTTTATTGCAGTTTCATACGACCCTTTGTAGATTGATTTTATATTAGTGAATTTAAATTCCAACAGGTGTTTATTTCTTGTTGGATACGATAAATACTATCCAGAAAGAGAAGTAAGTATTTTTATTTTAATGAACAGAAGATGACATGAATTTATGTTTTGATATCGCAGAAAATGTTAAATCAGATTGGCCATTATTAGACCAATTAATTATTAATAATATCTTTAGAAAAATAGAATCAATTTGATTATATTTTATATAACAACTAGTGGATTCACCCCGGCTTCACCTGGGAGTTAATATTTCACCACCAGTCACGTATGGAGAGTTTTAATTAGTTTCATTAGATCCTGCGGGACAAAATACCAAGGGGATGGGGTATTTAGGGAGAAAAACAACCACCTATCTTGCATATGAGCCGAGATATTTTTTCCTACGTGATTTACTATTATCCACTGCTTATTCTTTATGTTACCTAACGTAACAAAATATATCCTATAACCTGGCCAAAGAACATATCTCTGAATTAAAAAAAAAAAAAACACGTAAACCGGATAAGTGGTTCTCGAGTTATAAGTGCACGAATGAGTTGAGACGTTGAGCTTTATAATATATATGGATTATAACTAAGGTAAGAAAAACGTAAATATCAAAAATAAATTATATAATTTTATTTGTTCAAGTGTAGAGATAACAATGCAATCGATTAATAAATTTAAAAAATAATGCTTAAAGTAATTATACATAATTCATTTTGATACATAACATATCAGTTTCAGAATCATATTTACGTATTTGTTCGCTACTGTTTGAAAACCACTGGTTCACACTGATTGACAGGCTGATAGATTGAAGCCGCGTTGTCTCCACGCTATGTTTGTGTGTGCGCGCCAACACCAGACAACGGGAGTCGATGGCTGACTCGATAAACCCCAGGCAACAACACTGCATGCGTAATAATGATAGACGGCGTTTAAAAATCACAAATGTGTACATATGTATATAATGTTTGATCAGAGTTTCTGATTTGTATCGATGTGGGTATTTGTTTGCTCGAGGAAGTGCCATTTTGTATGACCTTTACAAAACGTGATATCTAGTATAGAATAATTGTTAATATTTGTATATCAAAATGAAGGGATTTTAATGTAACTTGGTTTGTTAGTTGAGTCTCTAGATTGTCCATTTTAATTTCTGGGCTGGAGTCCATGATGTCATAATTCATTACCTGATGTTTTGATTGTCGAAATTTCTTCAGAAGTGTTTTTGAATTACATCTGAAGTGGGCATGAAAATCAAAACGTTCAGTAATACACCGTGGAAACCAGTCTGGAAACCAAGTTCATATAAATCAATAAAAATAAATGATTTTTGATAAACTTGCAATATAAATAGGATAAAATAATGTTGTTGTTTTTGACTGACAACTTTCTTTGGTATTGTGAACTTATTCACATTGGCAGCTGGGCAACTTTTATGTTTCGATTTTATATTTTAGAATTATAAATTATATATTGTAGTTTAATTTATTTGAAAAAATAATTAATTAATAATATTCACCAAATTATTATTGATAGCTGTCATCTACACAATGTTAATTATAAAATCAATTCATAGTATAATTATATAAACAAAAATTCATCTAATTTTGACTACTGAACCAGAAAGTTAATTACTAAAAAATAATTTTAAACAATATTAGTATAAAAAACGTTTATTTGAGAAATACATTACATTTATTAATTATCTATTTTTAAAATGTTCAGAAAGCAACAATATTTATATTAAAAAATATGATAAATAAACAAAATTAATATTCATATGTATCAGACACTTCCTCCATCATACGCGTCAACACCAAAAAAAAATCATCCACATCCGGTCGTTCTCGAAATTTGCAGAGACATTTTTCTGAGAACACAAGTACTTATAATAAATATTCACGTTTCAACTTCTTTTACCTTACTATTAGATGTGTCTTCATAACCACAAAACACATCGGCATAATGGTCTCTTATTTTAGCAAAGATAATGTGTAAGAATATGCGAAACACAGAGGCGCGCTTTACGGATACAGCACCAGTTTATTTATACATTTAATGTTGGTAATATATGTACCTACACTTATTTACCTAATACAATGCGGTACTTTACATATAGTATATAAAATAATTTTTACATATACTAATAAAAATATCGATAAGAATGTCATGATTTTAATTTTTCCTTAATTCACATTATAGTCGAGTTGGAAAACAAATATACTTTCATGTTTTTCTACATGTCTGTCAGTCTGTCCGGTAAACGAGACGGATGATATCAAAATCGACTGGATGTAACAATTTTAAATCGACTTTTGATTTTACCGGAAATACATAAATTTGATTTTTTTACTATAAACCGACAATTTCTTTAATAGTGATAAAAATGTCCGTGTAAATGTATTTTCCTCTTCTTAAAACTGATTTTTGTACAACTTTTGAAATCATCAATTACAGTGGTAATTTATACATTACCTACTACTAGGAAAAATGTGTTCAAATCTTAAAACATAATTTAGGTTGTAATGTTTTTTGATAATAACAAAATTCAAAACCTTTCAGATACTAATTTCAGAGAGACACAGTACACACTAATGTTTAAACATTGCTCGCTGTCCAAAATCGATCACTCTCGTCCTACCATGGCCCCACATCTTATTGCGGGACCCTAAGCTAGGGTTTTTGGCGGGCCCTTTCCCACTAAGAAATCTATGACAAAAAAAATCTTATTGACTCGCCGCGCCGAGTTCTTCTTAGCTCTGAATCATAAGAATTAAGCCATGTTAACCCCCCTCCTCGTTGTGGGGGTCATGTGTCCTTCTTTGGAGTTAGAAACTATCATTATTAAATACATCATTATATATATATTATAAATATACATTCATATAATTTAAATGCAGGAATATTACATTAGAATACTAATCTACTGTATCCGTACTTAACAATTCGTTTTGGGTTAATTTTAATACGCCACTGGTGAAAAGTCGTTTCACAGTTCTTATTTAAATACTTGTTATATTTACATATTTAACACTTCACATTTAAATTTTCTTTATAATCAGTTTTGCACGCTGTTCAGATAAGTTGTCGCGGTAAGAAATATATATAATTGCACATGAAGTCTGAAGGAATATGTTACTTCTATATGTACATAAATGTAATTGAGATTTTAATAAAATTTTTGTGCACGTTTTTGCAATAAAATCTTACATTTAATGTATTTATGTTCTTTATTCTTGTTTTTATTACTGAAGATATGTAATTGTAAAATACATTTTATAAATTCTAGAATAATAAGAATTATGTTAATAAAATAAGTATACTGGATTCTACTTATAGAAATACTATCAGAATTCTTAATTTAAGTACTCGTATATATCATTCCAGAAAAATAATTCGTCTCATTAAAAAAAGATTAGAATACTTTCATAACAATAGTATTCATTATATAGTATTTATTTTACTATGATAAAGCTCTACTCTTATATCTCCTAACAAGCAATCAGAATGCATAGAATGCATTAGAAATATACTCGTAGGTTATTTTATAATTTTCATACAGCTCTGATATTTTTTAGTGTTATATATATATGTAGAAAAAATTTTATTTTTACTTTTAGTCAAGCATTTGAACTTTTAAATACGATTATAAGAACAGTATGAGATATACTATTTTAAAATATTACCTTTTTACGTAATTTTTTTACAGCGTAGTCGGTTTCATACAAAAAAGCTTGCATGGTAATAAAAAATAATAATTCGAAATTAAAACCTCGCCAAAATCACTCTTCGATGTATTCTCAGTGTGAATTGCAGTATATGATTTTTTTTCAACTAAATTAAAATATCTTGCAGATTTTATTTGTACATGCACAAATCATTTCAAAGATTTACTAACAACTTGCTTTACTACGAATTCATAAATAACCACTTCAGCTTCGAAACATCAAACGATACAATGACTAATGCATTAATAAAAATAAATGCCCACAAAAATGTAAACCAACAAAACATACAAAACGAACAAGTCTAACCACGTGAAACAAACCTGTATCCATACATAACTAGATCTTGAACCTTAAAATTAATGTACAAGCACATACACTAACTTTTTAACAAGACCTCTAATTGTGATCGGCCATTCCTCAAGTCTGCCGAAGACAAATGTTTTCTGTTTTCCACATTTCAAACAAAACCCGTCGAGGGAGGTGTGCGGGCACGACTCGCTGTCAAAGCGCACGAGACGGCGAGAAAAATAAACATACACACACCGTGAGTGAAATACAATCATAGAAATAGAACGTAACTGGAAGGCACGCTCAATATTAAAAAAGCTGAATTTAGATGGAAATACTAGGGCTTCACCCCGAGACAAGACTTTTCGCGGTCTTATCTGTCCCGCCACGTTTATGAGACAAATATCAAAATGATTTAACAACACGAGAGTGTCAGTTATAAATCCTAATCTGGTTTCGTTTAACAAAAAATTCCTAGTATGTAGATTGTAGATATCATACTTGTGTAGAGGTGTATCGGAATTCCGACCGGAACTCACGATGTATAATTATAGTGAATATTTTACCGTCACTGCTATTATGTATTTTATTATTATTTTTATATTATATTATTTTTGACACTAGATATGCAATTAGATTCGATCGAAAAGAACGTATGCTATACAAATAATTTAACGAAATTAATGCTATACAAATACTTCTATGAAACTTAAAAATTACAGAATATGTAGAAAACACTATTTTTTTATAATTTAATGTATTCTCTTAAAGAAATACCATATAAAATAATGTTATATTAATTTAAGATAATAATCTATGTACAAGGCATTAAAAATATAAAATAGTAGTGACGTTAAAATATTCAATTTAATTCTACATCGTGAGTTCTAGTACACCTCTATACTTATGTATCATATTATTAACTATAAATCTAGAGCATTTATTTTCATTTATGATTTTTGAGGCCTTGTTCTAGGATCTGAAATGATTGACAGGATAACGTAGAATTAGGTAAGCTTTGAATTTTCTAACTTTGAAGTACGTTTGAGAACCACTAATGTAGAAAGTTTGGATTGGTTAAAGTTAAAATTTATGGTTTTATATTCCCTTTTCTACAAACATTAAATATGCAGTACTTTCTAGAAAAAATAATATTTTTAATTTAAATAGTAGGAAGGGCGAAATATGTATAGAATATAGAACTTGTGTTCTATCTCTTTCAGGATGTACTGCCGTATAGTAGTTATTCCCCCAGTTTTATTATAGTTCTATGGTGAAATATATTTTACACATATGAAAAGAGATACCTTTAGTACGACAAAGATGGAGATATGGTAGAGAACATTTGGTTCAGTATCGATGATTATTTTCGTTGTCGAAAATGTTATGTTGTGTGTAAACTGGAAATTTCTGTGATATCATCAAGAAATAATTCTAATCAATTTAAAACTTTCTACCATGCAAAGACTTGGTAATGTTAAAAACTTTATAATAATTCAAATATATAGTCACAGAATGTTTATCAGGCAGACTGAATGTGGCCGACAGGCCGGCTTTTGTCCACAAATCTAATTTAGTAAAATTTGATAGACGACATAACATAAATAGATACCTAAATATAGTTTAAAAAAATGTTGATTACAAAACTAATTACTCTTAGAAAAGAAATACAGAAGTCACCATAATAAAACCAAATTCTACAATTATAAAATAATGTATTATATTATATGAATTCACCAAATTTGCATTCAAAAAATTATTATTTAGTAACGTATGTAAAATAAAAATAGCTGTAGCGCCCCTGCAACTGTGAAATATTTTAATTATGTTTAAAATTAGCATGCTCGTAATTGTTTTCCCGTAACACTATTTGTTTTAAACCGAAAGGTTTTGTGCAAGTAAACACATAAATAAACATTACATCTCAATGTTCAAATGTACAATGTAGGGTTCTAAATATATACCACATGCACATATAGTATTTGACAAATATTAATTTAGGAGTAACATTCTTAAACCAACACTACACGTTCAAAGCAAACGTTCAAACACAGAAGGTAACAATTGTTGTATATATTAATTTTGAAATTATACATATATATATATCGTTTTAATTTATTATAATTATTGACATTACTTTTTCACAGGGCTAAGATATTTTATGAATTAATAAAATATTGTATAAAGTCATAAGAGCATATCTTCTTTATTTTTTTTTATACAATCATTATACTTATAAAATTATTACCTCTTCAAAAGTTTAAAAAATAACTGAATCATAGATATTATAATAAAAATTTATTATAAAAAAAGTTTAGAACCACCAGTTATATAACACATAACGCAATTTTTTTGTGTTTGCGTGCGTTTGATAACATATATAATTATGTTATTATTTTGTTATAGAAAATGTGAGTTAAATATAGTGTTACTTTACCTTATTTTTTAAATATGATGCATCGAATTACATACAATTACATGTAATTACATTTACAATTTAGTTCACGTATAACTCACAATATATTTATACAGTCTGTCTAATATGAAGATTCTAAATATATTTTTTTAAATAGTCATGAAAATTGATGTTTTATAAACAGACATAACCGTATACTTAGTTTTCCAGTAATATAGTTAGTAAATAATAAGTAGTAAAATTAGAAACATTTTTTCCGAAAAGTGGAACTCAATTCTTGGTTAGGTTACGAAAAATAATTACTTATGTGAGTGAATTTTGGCTTTTGGGTACATGCCTTGTAGTTTTGATCATTGTCTTAGCTAACTTTTCCTCATAGATTGCAGTGGACATGTGTGTACAGTTTTTGAACACAACTTTATTTATCAAGAAATAATTGTTTTATATCCAGAACACAAGACAATATAAATTCAAAAATACATTACAGTTATTATTTGTCCCAAAAATTAAACAGAGTTTAACATTTAAAACAATTTTCAGATCGCCATCTATGAAACTGTTCCCAGAAAGACATTGATCTCCACACACATAATAATAATAATAATAACAGAGAGATAAGAACTGCACATCCACATTCACATACATATATCTATTACAAAGGCCCACGCGGAGATTTTCTAAAGGCCTAAATGAGTTCTGTGTAATGAGCTCATTAAGCGAGGATCCTCACAACTAGCACGCGCCATTTAAGAAAATCATATTTTACACGATGATAAAATCAAACCCGTCTCCGTTGAGAAAGAGAAGCGTCATTGTTGCCAAACAGCATGGCACGCCCGGCCGATAACATCGCTGCCGCCGCTGCTGCTGAGTTAGCGACCATGCAACATTAAGTCACTGTCATTTGAGGTTATGTCGCCGTCATTTCGATACTGCGGTCACCAACATGCACTCATTGTTTTAATAATATTCGATTTGCTATATACATAAATCTATAGATTCTTTTATACTTATTCACCAAAATCTTGATAGTTAATTTATCATTATATTGATCGTTCTAATTCTGGGTAAAGACCCCGCAGAAGAATTCCACTGAAATTACCAAAATAACAACCAAAAAGTGCAAAAACCAAAGCCAGTTTAAGATCCCTGCAGAAGTCTAGAATTTTGAAATATTAAGAGTTAAAATATTTCTAGAAAAAATGGGTGATATCAAAACTTTGTAATTATAATGAAAATGGACGCATATAAATAAATTAAAAAAACATATTAAAAATGACATTTCTATTTTTCAGTGCTTTTTTAGATTGATTTTTCAACAAAATTATATGAGATTGTAAAACAAAAAACAATCATTTTTGTAATTTTTGCTAGGCCCCACAGGCTGAGCTTCAAAATGTTTTCTTGAATTATTTGACATCTAAACAAAAAACGTCAAATTTTGTTTAATAAGTATCAAAAACTCCCTCAGTAAAATCGAAGATCAAAAGTATAAGAGCAGTTCGAAGTTTTTGTCTAAGAATATTTCTAAAATCCATGCACCCCTTTGCAAAAAATAAAATAAAGTTCAATACGTAAAAGGATTTTTTTATCCATGTACGAACATTTTTACCATAATTACAGTGCTTGGAATGTTTCCCTCTTTTATAGAAATATTTTTCATGGGTTTAATAACTGTCAGCCTTTATAATCAAAACAGCCTTTTGTCAATGTTGACCTTTTGGGAGCCAACCTTTTGTCCTGATCATATTAACTGGTTTAAAATAAATAAATTAAATAAAAAAAAATTAAAAAATAGGAATAAAATTTTGTGTAATATTATATTTTTTATTAATTGTATATTAATTTCTGTATTTTATACTAATATACAGAGATCTAAAAATTTATTTAGGGAATGCGTACAAACTAAAATAATACATACATATAGAGATTAAAAATAACATACAACACAGGTTGCGAATCACTGGTTTAAACGATATGATGAACCTATGTTAACATTTTAGTGGTTTGCCCATTATAACTGGCCATTATAACGAAAAGATTGTGACGCCGTTCTGTAGAATTATTTTTAGCGAATCAAAAGCAGAAAGAAAATACTGCAACGCTATCACAAAAATGTTCGTTATAAATCTCATGCCATGTTCTTGTCATAAAAAATATATTTTTTTAATACATACACACATTAGCTGCACAGAAATAAAAGATAAAACAAAATCAGATGAATGTCTTGGATAACAAAAATTATTGTTCGAATTGAGTATGCCATTTTAGTATTCCGTACCGAAATCAGAAAAAGGAACACTAATGGAATCAACACTGTGTCTGAGATTTAGCATAATTATAGTCAATTGGTGGACCAATAATAAACCTGAGTTAAATTTTTTTTAATATTTTTTGTACTTGGGTTACTAAAAAATGTTTTATCTATAGCGACAAGTGGGGTATCAAATGATAGCTGATAATTCAAGGAATTTAAATATGTAAACGTTTTGTTATTATTAAAATCTTGGTTTGACAAATATTGTACAAAAACATTTGCCAAATAAATACACAGTGCTTTTTCGTTCACCAAAGGTAGTTACTTACTTATTGAATAATTTAAATAACTGATAAAGTGTTCAGATAAATTTCCCGGCATTATTGTACATTTGGATTAATCTATTTTCTAATAGACGAATTGTTGAATACAATATTTATAGTGGTTCTTAGTTATATGCTAAAACTAAATTATATTAACATAATTCAATAATTTGAAAAATTGACTATATAGAATATAGGAACACTAGTATGCGAGGTACAACTCGCATTGGACAAATATTTTTATTTTTTTAAACGGTTTTTGTTAAGAAACTAATAACAAGAAATACCTATATAATTTATTAAATTTATTTTTATCATGCTATGAATTAATTTTGGACAGAAGTACATGTACCTACGTGAAAGTTATAATTATTAATACTAAAATATTCATGAAAGTTGAATGTAAGGTATGCGAAATTTCAAACTAATCTCCAATTATATTGCTTATTGTATTCTAACAGTATCAATAATTAATTATATCGACGCAATAATTACATATTGTATTCAATAACTAACAAAGTTTATAACTTTCATCCACTGTATTATTAATGCGGCATTCAGGAAACTAAATCCTCCAGCAAACTTCACGGGTTAGATTTCCGTTTAATAAGTTTATTCAAATCAATAATTTGGATAATGATTTATAGATAATTGTTTAGTTATTGTTGAAAGTATTCCCAACAAGTGGATAATACAAAGACAATAGAAATCTGGATGTTAGGGCCCATTTCTACAATAGTAATATAGTTAAACAATGAATGATAGATATTTAATCTAATTTTGTATTTCGTCGAATTCAACGTGTTCAATTTTTGTATATTCTGTGAAAAAAACTTAAATATCCAAATGTCGATCTTAAATCAAATCAAAAAAAATTCAAAGCTTACTTGTTCTACAAATAAAGCAACTAAATAAAAAGATATGCACATGTATACTACAAGCTTGTGTAAGTGTGCATATGTGTGTGTATGTGTATAGCCACAAAGTCGACGTATTTGTAATAAAGTTAATCCAAGCATGAAGTAATGCCTAGAGAACGATAGATAATCCCGATCAGAGATCAGATGACGGCTATAAAAATTTGGAAGCGACACAACTATCTTTATATTCTATTAATTTACGAGCAAGTGTTAACCAACTGACTTTATTTCTCACTGACTCAGAACTGTATCATCATTTCTGTATAAACTACACATTCTTTTTTATAAAAAAATATATGTATAGGAGAAAAATAAACTTACACTTATAAATTATATTAAAGTCATCTTTTCTTGGCTTATAGCGAAAGAAACATTAAAGATCAATATGGCTCGCAATTATGTTATTTACATGCTGAAAAACATAGACCTTCAAAAAATTGATATCTTTATTTTTAGTAACATGTAACATAATAAAATATGATAATTATACCTAGAAGGTTCGATAAATATCATTATGTAATTTTGATCGACGAGTTTTAAAATATTGTATCTATTTCAATCTAACCTGAGGATAAAAAAATTTCATGAACTGAAATTACTATAAGATGTAGCACAAAACATTTAGAATGGTTGAATTTTTAAACTTTCAAAGAACTTAAAATTGAAAAAAAAATTAATGAACTTTAAACATGTGTACCCACTTCTGCAATGTTCGCAAACAATTTCCGCCAATTAAAAGTTGGTAAAGGCGTTCTTCACAAGTTCGTCGCGAAATAGTTTCAAAAGGAGTGTAGTTTCGATATAACTACTTAAGGTAAAAATAAAAATCTGTTTTAAAATCACTTAAAACGACACGTTCGAAGATCCGTGAAATTGGTAAGTAACTAAAAATACAACACGTTAATTCTATAAGACAACCAATTATCTTCTGTGTTTTTTTGTTACTCTACATTATTTTTTGTTAGTAGCGTAGCACAGTTTTATTTGAAAATAGTATATATTTTTTCAGAAAGTATATATGTACAATGTACTTATAAATGCCAAAACTACAACTTTGCAGTTGACATAATAAAACATATTTTTTTTTTTAAATACTGTCCTTTCAATACTTGTTTTATCAAAAAAATGTTGTAGGAATGTTGATATCAATAAATTAAAGGATAATAATAAAAATTGTTAATGATTAGAAATTGGTTTTGACATTTACAGTAACATTGTTTTCCAATGTCGATATTTATAGTTTTTAATTTTTCCTTATTTTAAAATAAGAAAATCGCGTATACTGTTCACTGTCAGTATTACGTATAAGAAAGTCCCGTGGCCCCCATGGCAGATTTTTTAATTCTGTGTTTACTAGACTAATTGTAAGTGGAAAATAATATATTTCTAATAGAATATTAAAAAAAACATCTGCCAAGTAAATGCACAGTGCTTCCTCGTGCTAAATTTTGTCAAAGCAAATATCAATTTAGAAAAACAAAACACGAATTTTTAAAATAAATTGAGATAAATCTTTGTAAGGGAATATTATACAACAAATGTTGTAGACCCATATTATAGGAAATTTAATGCTCTACAAAAAATATTCTATAAAATTTTGACGTAACATGTGTCGTTCTTGAGATATCTTAAAAAAATTAATATTTTGGGGTGTCACCCCTCCCCCTTACACACGATTTTGATGATTTTAAAATGGGACCATCCTCAAACCAGACCCAACATCCGACCAAGTTTCAATAATATCGGTTCAGTGGTTCATGAGTTATGCGTGTGACAAGGATTCAGGGGACAGACGGACACACGGACGGACGGACGGACAGGCAGACAGACACGTAACGAAAAATGTTTGCCTTGACGTGAAACGGATAAATCAATTTAAAATTTTGAAATCGGAGAACATTTTTTTTGTCTCAATCTGAAACGATCACATAGCTTCTCGTATCTTCGATATTGCGAGGAAGCAATAATACTCATATAAATATAAAAATCACCACAGAATCTTTAATCTGACTTACATTTACTGAACGTTTATTCAGGAAATATGCCAATTATTTATATCATTTTTAATAAATAAATAAATAACATACTACGGTACATCCATACATTTACATTATTTGTACAGCACATATTTAACTACTACAGTCATATTCTGTGTGACAGCTCACCATAACACCCATCCGCCTTTATACCAACTGCTCAGCGGGAGAACTTAAAGGCGGGTAATCAATTTTTTAATTTAAATTATAGGTTCTCTTTTATGAGCATGAAAAAATGTAATCGTTTGATTATACACTGTGAAAACTGTTGTTTTTTAACCATACATGACACATGGGATCACACTTTTTTGAGGGACCCAAATTAGAAGATTGCTCTTGGACCAATTACGTTGTATTAATTAAATATAATTATGCTTGAGAACTGTTTATATTATCGTATTATGGGGGCTTTAGGTATCATAATTAAATGAATTAATTATTGAATAATATAATCTAATATTTTTAATATATTTGAATATGTGGGCTTAGTTAATTATATGTTTGTATTGTATTTGAAGTATAATTTTTAAAGATACATATCTGCTCTTTAAATTTTAAAATGACTAACTGCCTATTATCAACTGCATTTAACCACTTGAAAATAAATGTTATCTTGAAATAAATTCAAATACCCTATTTTTTACTATGTCATGTTCGGTTATGCGCAGTTAATAGTCCTCGGTCCCGGTGATAAATTTTGAAAAAAAAATAGTCCTCTGAAAATTCGTGAATGGATTCATTTTGGCGTAACCTACAACTTTTTTATTATAAATTATGAGAATTGGAGTGTCACTGATGTCGCATGCGTCAAACATGTTTAGGGCGTAGGTCAGGGCAAAAGACTCTTGATTTTTGTAGGTCAGTATAACCATAACATTTTACTATTATTTATTTAGCAATTGTGCAAAAATCAGCCGGTTATTTATAAATTACATAACATCATGAATTTGGCATGTTGAGGGTGTAGGTCTCGCTAAATACCCCAATATTTTTGTAGGTCAATATATTTCTCGATGTTTGCATTATGAAATCTTGTAATTCAAGTAAAAAAGAAAGGGTTATTCGTAATGTTCCTATAACTATCGTTAAATTGACATGTTTGACGCATGCCACATTAAAAACGCCCCAATTCTCAGAATTTTCGAAAATAAAAAAGTTGTAGGTTACGCCAAAATGAATCCACTCACGAAGTTTCAGAGAAGTATTTTGTATTTCAAAATTTAAAGCCGGGACCGAGGACTATAAGTGAAATTAACACACTTTTGTAACTGGTGGGTATGCTCTGTAATAGGAAGTTTATAAGCTTTCAAATTGTAAGGAAACTAGCAATACAAGTCCTTTCATAAGTAGTACCTACTGATTTTAGACTTTAATAATGCTTAAGTCTTTAATGTGAATTAATATATATCATAGTATTCATCAGTAGTTTATTTATTTATATTTAAAGTGATAAGATTTTCCAAAGGCGCAATAATTACCTCTACATTTGTTTGTCTACTACATCTTTAAAACGAGCATATACCGAATAAATAGAACATAGGTTAGGTACATAGATATTAATAATATTAATATTATCTTCAACTTTTATTTTAAATTTTTTCTTTTACTATCCACCGTTTTAAAAATAATTTGAATTTTTTTTAAATAACAAGACTCATTTATTTTAGGTTTAATTATATGTTCTGCAAAAATAGGAAATGCACATCTACTGTATACAAGAACTTTTATTTTAAATATATTTTTTAGTTTTAAACCAACAGGTAGACAGTACTCGACTCAGAGACACTATAAAAACATTTGAAATCTTTTATATGAAATTTATCATAAAGTACATTTCATGTATATATGTACATAACAAAATTATAATTGTATAAACAAACAATTAACAAGCCAACAAAAGAAAAAAGCCTTATTTCTATATACATTTTCTGTACATCAAATCGAAATGAATTAGCAATAACAATAATAAACACATCCATTCTCATTGTTTGCTATGCAAAACTGGGTTCCTCTAATTGGCAGTTTGTTTACAGAGATATCGGCCTGCGCTTCGCTGGATGTAAGAGAGCCAATTAGACAAGAAGCAGGCAGCTATGACGGACGGACTGCCAGGCAGACAGGTGAGGACAAAGTGGGTGGATGTATCGGAGTTATGGGTGGGGGAGAGGTGAATTAATGTACAGGGTATTCGATAAATGTGAATAATTATGTATGTATATGTTTAAATGTAATCTTCAGTAATCTGAACCGTTAGTAAATTTGGAAATAAGTTATTTATTTTTGTTTATTTGTAAATTTTTATGCTACGGTACATGAATAGCATGCATTTTTCATTTATTTGTTAATAAATTCTTCATTTAAAAATACTAATTCTTTTCTTCGTTCTATAAAATTATCACATTAGAGATTATCTTTAGTAGCATCTCCAAAAGACTTGATAATTCCACTTAGCTATACATAACCGAACATGAAATAAAGAATACAGAACAGAAACAACAGGTAGATATTTTTTTTGAAAAAGAACCAATCAATTAATATATTTTCTGCAATAAGTCAATACACGAAGAAATAAATTCAATTTATTATATTTAAAAAAAATGATGCTACTGTATATTAAAATAGTTCAATGTTTAAAAATTCATATATACATGATATTTATTGAAATATATGTATGTAAAAAACAATAACATTACGTTTTCTAGCGTTTGAATAAAACAGCCAATTAGAATAATGTCAAAGAACGAAAACGCTTCAAATGCGGCGTTAGCGATGACGAGCAAGCAGGTGGGAGGAGGCGATGGGGAAAGGGTACACTCGCAAAGTTAGAATTAATTTATGGTGGACAGAAAATCAATATGAGAAAAACGTTACGAAGACTTTGTGTCGTTTTTCAGAAATATTAGCTCAAGAATGGAATTGTTTGCGCAAACAGTATAATATGTGAGCATTTATCATTGTTATATAACTATGATATGTAGGTCACTCAGTTGCCAATTTCACTTATTATTAGCCCAATTTTTGTCAATTTAGTGTACTTTGCAGAAACCCAAAGAAACATTGTCAAAAAATAAAAAAACGTTTTAGTACATATAAGTAATTATATCTGTGAAATACTCAAAACACAGATTTTTTCGGCTGTTAGATTAGTTTAATTAGTCATCTAAACGACTTATTTCAATTGTTTTATCTCACACTTTGGCTGAAAGCCAAATTTTGGTCATTTCAAATACATTTTTTTGTTCTAGTAATTAGTAATATCACTGTCTCTTATCTATATGTATATTCTGTGAATTACCAATATCTTGCCAAAAAGGTCCGCAAACGGCGATTATAAAATAAAAATTTACAATAATTTGTCACAAAATATAAAACTCCCATTGTCAATGTTTAAAAAGCAGTTAAAATAACTTATAAGATAAAAATTATTATTATTTAAGTGATTTTAATATGTAGATAATATTATTTTATGACACATTCATTGCCTGTATAAGGTTTTATTAAATATAGATTATAATTATTGTTATATTTAAGAGAATAAGGACATTTTTTGTAACGGGTATGTTGCCTGACCACGTGTCCTAAAATAGACAAGTTAGGTATCATTCGAAATGTTTTGAAGTTGCGCCTTTTCAAGGTTCCAAATCCTTCGCTTTTTCTGGTTCGAAAGTTATCAACTGCTTTATCCTTTTACCCTAATATACGTGTTTTATTAATTAAATAATATATTCAACTTACTGTTAACAGTTAGATCCATTTAATATGTTCACATTAAATTTATTACCTCAATAAAATTAAATAACTAATACACCTTTTGCAGTAATATTTTCACATAATCGAGTTCTTAGTGACAATAAAAACAATATATTAAAAAAAAAACACACACTTACTTCGTCACTGTAGTAAATTTACATACAAACATTGTGTATTTACATTTTAGTAAGAATTTTGGACAACTAATGAATATTCAAACTCGCCGAATATTCAATTTGTATAAGTAACCAATTAAATGTTATATTCAAAACTCCATGTTGATACAATAAACATACAATTCTACCAAATGTTAATTGTGTTATTATTATATTGTATTCATTGATTTATGCAGTATTTTTTTAAAGTTATATTTAATTTACATGTTAATATTAACTGCATTCGATTAGTATCTCTATCAGTCTATATTCTAACTTGCAGCTGATAGATATTTTTTGTACTTAAGAAATCACTAATTCATAGTGAATATTCACTAATTGAAATAGTTAAAAGTATACCACTACGAATTAGTGAACTGTCACTTCGCAAACTATGACAAAATCAAAGATTTTTATTTTATGTATTTTTGATTTCAAAAACTGGAGCAATCTAAAAAAACTCATTTATTATTCAATAATCATAAATAAAAACAAGATCATCTCGCATGGCAATAATCTCGCATTAATCATTCATAACCTAACTTCAATGTCAGTTACGAATATGTCAATATCTTAGGCTAATTTATGAAAAAACCAAAATTACTAAGAAACGATTATTTTTTTAAATGGAATTTTCAAGCTTTGTATAGAAAAACTTACCTGATTTATCATTAATAACTCACTCAAAGCAGTTGATTCGTATACGCTGACAAATCTAAGTAAGAATAAATGCCGTAATGTCGCCACTTTCGAATCGAAATCACTATTCTTTTAATGAAATTTAGAGTGACTAATTCAATAAGTGAAATAACTACTAATTCAATATTAGAGGGTAGTTTAAATTTTTGAATTCTGCTTAATGTTATTACATAAAAAATTTTATTTACAATAAAATATTTTCCATGAGTTCCACAGAACTTATACGTTATATTGTATGTGTACCTCTATTATAATCAGTATAAGAAAGTAAAAATAGTAAGAAAGGGTAAATGGACGACTATTATAACATATGTCACAAAATCGTAAACAATTTGCAATTTTTGTTTCTAGTTTTAAAAACTGTTAAAATATATATAACCTCTTACGGTGATGTAGGTAAAAATAGGTCGATATAAATTTAAACTGACCCTAAAAAAATTTCACAGGCCTGGTAAAACCGGAAGAAACGTTTAGATCATTGTTATTGATATATATTTAATAGTGAATTTTTATTTTCACATAAAAGAAGAACATTAAATGTTTAATCTGTTTTTTAATGTAAGAGGAAGTATAAATCTTTTATAACGCTCTTAAAATACATAGTGATCTAGAGAAAATTAACTGTTTTAACGATAATTAGCATTTGAATCGGCAATTTACCAAAATACATTTTAGTTAAGAATTATATACTTGCTTATAATATAATTACTCTGTCGAGTTATTTACACAAATTTAAATAATTGTTTACACACATTATTAAATTATATTTTCTTAATACCTTCTCAATGTTGACACATGCCTATAACAGTTAATTTTTTTTAAGTCACGCGTACAAAATAACTGCAATTTACCATGGTATTATATTAAACTCTTATAATTTGTTTTTAAGAGATTATTATCTAGCAAATATAAAGAAATCTAATTCACCAACACATGTAATTATTCACAATTTTGTTTTGAAACGAACGAAAGAAATTAAAATCCTACGTCGATATAATTTTATTGCCGTAAAAAACCTACACCTTAGTTTTATTAAGTTACTTGTAGACTAACGCTAAAACTAATATATAACATTGGCTATATAATTATACCTACCAAAACTCGCTAACAAAAGCCACAAGAACATGAAAAAATAACCAATTTTAACGTTGATATATTGTTTTATTTAAGTACTTGGGAGCATTAATTTTTAGTTATAATCGTATTAAGAACCACACTAATTCCTTATAATATGAAAAAATTATGTTTTTATATGTAGATACATATCCATACACCACACCGAGTCACCAGATCACAAACGAAAGTTATGCAACGTACCACAGACTGCATAAACACCATTATTAAGGTTACGACTGACGTCACCAACATAACACGTGATACTATATCGACCAATCAGAATATCGGGCGATTGGTATATAAACGACCAGACCTGAAGATGGCCGATAGGATTCGACCGAAACGTCGTCAAGAAGACAACGCGGAGCTACCCGGAATTTTTCACCAACATATACGATAATATAGATACAAAATATACTCAAAATTGCGCATATTTTCAAAACCGCTGATTCGATTCGAACCTAAAACAATACATCCTTAGTCCTCACTGAGACGCACTTCTAGCAAACAAAAATTTATTTTTAGAGTTATCGAGAACGAAATAAGATTATACCTACGTTCATTTTATTACTTCCAACTATCAAGTTCTTATGATATTCGTTGCGAACAGTCTGTATCGAGCTTAAATATTTTTCAATATTCCCACGATATCTTGAAGTCAATCTACTCGTTTTTATAAACAGCAAAACTCTATAATTATTAATTTGCAATTAAAAAACCGCGTGTAAAATTATAGGGTAATATCAAAAACCATTCACTTGTCGTCACTAAATATAAACATGTAATTTAAGTTGTTTTTTATATTCATCTAAATAAAAACTTGCCAATTCGTTATTAATCATTCAATTTTATAAGTGTGAATTTTAAATTTGATTTCCATAATTATTAATTTGATGATTTATTTTAAATTTAAGCAGACTATTTCCTAGTGTGATGTCATTATTAAAAAGCACGACTGTGTATTAATTTACATTAATTAGTATAAATATTGGTTATTTTAAACTCTTAATAGTCTGCTAGCTTCATAATAATATAACGTTTTGCAATTCTTTGCTTAGCCACTTCAATTATTTTGTTTTATAAAAAGACTTCTGAAACAAATAATTTCAAATAGCAGGATTAATTTGATAGCTCTCGGATTGTAAATTTTATGAAAAGATCAAATAAAACATTTTAATTGAATTAATTGATGTTAAGTTAGTTGTAAGAAAACAAGAGTTAATAAAAGGCTGTAGCCGGGTAGCAATGTAAAATCGGCCTCAACACGGATTTGGCTAATTTTTATTGTGAATGTTGCTCTTTATGTGAGCATTCTTATGCCCAATTATTAGCCTCCAAAATTTGATAGTTTTTGAAAAAAAAATTATTTTCAATTTTTCAAAAATATTTTTTTTTTAAGAAATTTTTTTTTTGATTAAGTTCAATCTATGGTACAATGTAGAAGTTGAAAAGGTGCATATCAGGTAATATTTTCAAGAAGCTGCGCATACTCTATTATATAAAAAAAAAAAATTTTAATTTTGAAAAAAAAAATTTTTATGGTTGTGGGTGAGCGACAACTTCAGATATTTCATGAAATAATCTTCATACTTTAGTATTATACCCTACCAAATCTGAAAAGAATCGAAGTGGTAGAACATATGTACTTAAAAAAAATTAAAATCAATGGAAGTCAATATTAACATGTACAAATGCTATAGAAATAATCTATATATATATATGTAAAAACAAACTTGTTTGTTTAAACGTCAAAATTTATTAAAGAAGAGGAAACCGCAAGCTTTCGATTCACAGAATCATCGTCAGGCTAAAATATAATAAGTAACAATTAAATACAATAAATATAATGCAAAATATTGATATTTTAAAATAAAAATTCAGAAATATACCTATTAATAAAGATTTAAATTTGAGAAAGATGTCGTTATCTCAATAAAATTCATGTGACTACGGAAATGTTTGAAAAAATAACAAATCTCTTAGTAACTCAAATAGTTACTAACAAGGGCAACACTCCAACTTGTTCTTTCTGATTTTCTTCATATTGAAATATGTTGTAGAGGGGGGTCCCCTGATAACACCTATACCCGGTTTTGGGCGTAGACGGGTAATAGTTTAGAAGATATGACCCAAAATATTTTTTAATGCTGCATATATACCTAATTGTTTAAACTATAGCCATAAGCGTCTGTTGGCCTAGCGGTAATGATAACAGATCGTTAACCGATAGGTCCGTGGTTCGATTCCCAGTGTGTGTTGTGCTCTTCAATTTTTATTTTTATTTTTAATTACAAACAGTGACTTTTTAAAAATATATTGTTCTTTTGTAAAATATTTGATGAATTTATTTGTTTTCAATGTTTCTTTAATCAAAATGTACAAATGTACAAAATTTTGTTGGTAAACAATTCAATATTGTAAAAATTGTAAACGTTTATTTATGAACGGTTGTACACTAGGAACATTTTATAAAAGATTGAAAATTAACACAGTTACTACATTTATACGAGTCTTGATGCTACAGCGGTGATCTTGATATAGATCTTGGGTTTTGGGTGTAAGCTGCGTCTTCTTTTAGAAGAGCCCTGAAGATGTTCACTGCAATGTGTGACGAAACGTTGGCCGATAACACGGTCAAATCGACGCGGCATACACCCGAAATCCAAGATCCAGTTACTACATTTATATTAATAATTATTTTGATTCATATGAAAAAAAAACATATTTGTCATAATAATGGTCTGGTTGGCTTTAATTGCAGGTGGTCTAGATGATAGTTGACACAAAGGGGCTGAATAAACCCTTTAGAGCTAACGGTATTTCGATTAAAAATTTATTGTTTATTCTGGTTATGACTCTATTGTGCCAACGACGGCGTCAGAGATTTTGTCGCAAGTAGAATTAGGATAATTTCTCCGAAAAAGTGTACACCATTGTTCAAGTAACGTATTTAAGGGCAGAATTTATTATTTATTTTTAGTTACTTGAGCATAGATGATATTTTTTTATTTATAATCCCAATATTGAATTGTTTACCAACAAAATTTTGTACATTTTGATAAAATAAACATTGAAAACAAATAAATTCATAAAAGATTTTACAAAAGAACAATATATTTTTAAAAAGTCACTGTTTGCAATTAAAAATAAAAATAAAAATTGAAGAGCACAACACACACTGGGAAACGAACCACGGACCTATCGGTTATCGATCTGTTATCATTACCGCTAGGCCAACAGACGCTTATGGCTATAGTTTAAACAATTAGGTATATATGCAGCATTAAAAAATATTTTGGGTCATATCTTCTAAACTATTACCCGTCTACGCCCAAAACCGGGTATAGGTGTTATCAGGGGACCCCCCTCTACAACATATTTCAATATGAAGAAAATCTGAAAGAACAAGTTGGAGTGTTGCCCTTGTAAGGAACGAAAAAATTGATTTAAAAAATGACAATAATTAATTATTTAAAATTGTGTTGTAAATAGTAGATAATGTGGATATGTCAGTTTTCTTGTTAATTGTATTATTGTTTCTTTTTATGTGTAACATTTCGGAAATGTAACGTTTAGCTTTATGTTTTTCATTATCTAAAATTTTAGTTTGTTTATAATCAAAAATATGCCCTGTACTATTTGTATGTACTGCTAATGCTGTGGATGTTGGTTTTAATCTTGTATCTGATTTATGTTGTGTTATTGATAAGTTTTTGTGATGTATTACCTACGTAAATAGTGTTGCAACCCCCACACGGTATACTGTATACCAAATTTGATTTCTTAAAAATGTCTGTTTTTGGTTTAAGTTTTGTGTAGTTGTTTATGTTTTTATTGTAAGTTTTAAATACAGTTTTTATGTTGTACTTATTTAAAGTGTTTTTTATTAAATTAGATGTTTTATTTATGTAAGGGATTGTAATGTATTGTGTTGGTGTTGTATTAGAATTGTTATTATTATTTTTAACCGTGTTGTATAATAAGTGAACTCTTTTTGTTATACATTGTTTAATTAAATTAATTGGATAGTTATTGTTAAAAAATGCTGTTTTTATTTTGTTTAAATTTTCTTGTCTGAATTGTGGATGTGATAGTTTTAGTGCTCTGTCTATGGTATTGTTTAAAATATTAATTTTTATGTGTTGTGGATGATTGGAAAAATAATTAATATATCTCCAACTATGTGTGTCTTTTTGGTACCAGTTAGTAAGTATTTGTCCATTGTCGTTAGTAAGTTGTACATCTAAAAATGCAATTTTATTCTGTTGTTGTATTTCTAATGTGTGTTGAATTTTACTATTATAATTGTTAAAAGTGTTAAGAATTTCGTGAATACTATTAGGGTGTGCCTCTGTAATAATGTCGTCTACATATCTATAATAAAATGCTGGTTTTTGTGTTAATTGATCCAAACAATTATTTTCAAGATCTTCCATAACTAAGTTAGCTATTACACTGGAAATAGGTGATCCCATAGCACAACCGTCTATTTGTTTATAATAATTATTGTCAAATTCAAAGTATGTGTTAGTTAGACAAAATTTCACTGCTTTGTTAAATTCTTCTTTTGTAAGTTTAGTGTAATGTGAAATGTCCTGCCATTTATTATTGACAATATCTAGGGCCAAATGTATTGGTATGTTGGTATACAATGATGTTACGTCTAATGAAAATAATTTATGTTCTTTAGGTATTTGTATGTTTTTAATTTTGTTGACAAAATCAAATGAATTTTTTATACCATATTCAGTTTCGCCCACTACATTAGATAAAATATTTGCCAAATATTTTGATAATTTATAAGTAGGTGAATCTATACATGATACTATAGGTCTGTATGGTGTGTTTTGTTTATGTATTTTTGGTAAGAAATATATTTTAGGAGTGATTGCATTGTATGTCATAAGTGCAGTTTTTGTATTGTAATCAATTAATTTAGTTTTAAACCAATGTTGTATTAAGTTATTATTAAATGTTTGAAAAGTGTTTGTCGGGTCATTTTTTATTTTTAAGTAAGTATTGGCATCATTAATTAAGTTGTATGATTTATTGAGGTAATCTGTTCTATTTTGTATTACTGTAACGTTACCCTTGTCAGCTTTAGTTACTATAATGTTAGTGTTGTTTCTTAAAAAAGTTTTTGTTTCGGTGTTTATTTTATGTAAAAATGTATCTTTAGGATTTTTATTAATTTTTTGTGTATTATTATTAATAATTTGGATGTTTTTGGAAATGTCTTTTCTAATGTTATCCATTTCTAGTTTTTCTTTTTCAAATGCTAATAGTTCCGTATTCTTTATTATTTCATTAACTACATTATTATTAATATGTTTATTATAAAAATTGAAATTAGGTCCAAGACTTAAGCAAAGAGAAATATTGTGTGGTAATGTGACGTCTGTTAAATTTTTGATCCAATTTGTGTTGTGTTTGATATTTGTAGTATTCTTTTGTAATAACGTGTTAAATTTTTGTTGTTGTGTATTCTTTGTTTCTTGAAATGTTTTTGATTTTAAATTATTCAAATAATTAATAAAACATAATTTTATGTTCGAATTAGGAATTTTATTTAACGTCACTACTATTATATTATTATATATATATATGTATATAAAAATGAATGTTCGTTTGTGTGTGGCTTATAGACTCCGAAATTACTGAACCGATTTCAATGCGGTTTTCACCAATAGTTAGATAATTTTTACGAGCAGTATCGTGACTAATAATATTTTATGAAAATCTAAAATTTAACATCAAAAGATGAAAAGGAATCTTTTGCACAGCGTCTTTTGTTTCTATGATGTCAGAGCATAGAACTGTCATTTTTAGAAAAACACAGTAGCTATGGAATATAAGACGCTGAAAACAATTACTATATGTGAATGTCAGTTTGAATCATGATACCTACAAATATATATCTTTCCACCATGAGTTTGAATGAAAAATATGCATTTTACAATATAAATAAACGGATTTTTATAAATTACAATAAAGAACTTCCAAGAAAGGTAACCTATTTATTTATTTTTGATTTTCATACAAATTCTAAGATAATATCTAGTGTTTCCTGGGAGAAAATATAATTTTACACGATTTTTTCAATAACTACTGAATGGATTTTATTCCGGTTTTCACTAATGGATAGGTTAAGTTTAGATGTATAATTTGTGGATGTTTTGGGTAAATTTCATGAAGCCGGAAAAACATATTATAGTCTAGGCCACTTTACACGAAATAGAGTTTCTTGAAATAATTCATATTATAACAAAGCTATATCGATATACTTTTTTTCGTTGTTGGATTTCACTGGAAGAGGGGGTAGGTGCAAATATTTAATTTAATATAAGGGTAGTAAAACTACACGATGGATCACTAAATGTGTAATTTTGTATTTAAATAATATTAATATAAATGTATAATTAAATAATATAATGCAATATAATAAAATATAAGGGATGCTTAGGCGCCCCTAAAAAACCCTTGTACTTAAAAACGAATAATTTTGTTATTTTACATAATTCCACCTCACTTATTATTTTTAAGTTAAAGAAATACAATAAGAACAGTTGGTTTTAGATACTAGGTACATAGAAAGGGTTTAAATTGTATTTTGGGGAGAAAGAAGGCAAATTTTAAATTTCATATAAGGGTAGCATACAACAACTAAATATGTTAATTTTGTTCAAAAGCCTGCCAAAAATAAGAAAATTATTGTTTGGACGCCATATTGGTCGCCATCTTTCATATTGACTTCCGGTCAATGTTTCGGTTTGCTAACAGGGATTTTCGGATTCAGCAGGGCCAAAATACTCTTAATAGCTTTGTTTGCAAAATGTTATACGAAGTACTTCAAGAAACTCAATTTCATGTAGTGGCTTGGACTAAATGTGTATATCACCATAAGAAATGTATGTATGTTCAAGACGGTAAGACAAACGGGTGGTGGGAGAATATTTCGAGTTAATTTTATTTAAATAACTGTTTTTATATCATTTTTATATTATTTTTATATTACATTATTTCTATAGCATTTGTACATGTTAATATTGACTTCCAATGATTTTAATTTTTTTTAAGTATGTTCTACCACTTCGATTCTTTTCAGACTTTGTAGGATGTAATACTAAAGTATGAAGATTATTTCATGAAATATCTGAAGTTGTCGCTCACCCACAACCATAAAAAAATTTTTTTTCAAAATTAAAAATTTTTTTTTTCAAAATTAAAAAAAAAATTTTTTTATTTAATAGAGTATGCGCAGCTTCTTGAAAATATTACCTGATATGCACCTTTTCAACTTCTACATTGTACCATAGTTTGAACTTAATCAAAAAAAAAATTTCTTAAAAAAAAAATATTTTTGAAAAATTGAAAATAATTTTTTTTTCAAAAACTATCAAATTTTGGAGGCTAATAATTGGGCATAAGAATGCTCACATAAAGAGCAACATTCACAATAAAAATTAGCCAAATCCGTGTTGAGGCCGATTTTACATTGCTACCCGGCTACAGCCTTTATTAAATAAATAACATGTTTGGAATAAATAGAATAAAAATTGATTAAATGACTTTAAATAAGGAAAAATATTTTTTTATCAGTCATACATTGAATTGCTATTTATTTTTAAGAGACTGTAAATGAAAACTGAAATATGTATATTTTATTATTTGAATTATATTATACAGGTTGTTGTATTCGCGAAAATCATGTGATCTATGCTAACTATGTTATTATTGTTTGAATGCGGACAAAGTATTAGTATTTAAATGGTACCAAATGTGATATTTAGAAATATACATAGTACAGATGCGTTACATACATTTATATTATTTTTCATGTATATAAATGTTGCAACGTTCTATTTTCAATGAATTATTATTGAATTACTATATTTAGAGGTTTCCGCGGTAATCTGGATATGGATCTTGATTTTTGGGTGTAAGCCGCGTCAATTTGATCGTGTTATCGGACAACGTTTCGTCACATAGTAAGAGCCCTAAAGATGTCCACTGCAATATTTGATGAAAAGTTGGCCGATAATATGACCAAATTGACGCGTCTTACAGCCAGAAACCAAGATCTTTTGAATAACTATCTTTATTGTACGTAGGCAGTATAAACGTGTTTATTATTCAGAATTATAGACGACTAATGCGCTTCAACTCACCAAAACTTCAGTGCGACAAACAACGTTTCACGCGAATAAGTTGTGATTTTTATTGTTTATGTTTTGTTTACAATATGAACGCAATAGTGCAACACGTTCCTTCTTGTATATGTTATACGTTTTGATGTCTTTAACATCATATGTAAAGAAAAAAGTGTTGCGTAATTGCGCTCGTATGAAAAAATGCGGTTGAATATGTAAAAAAGTGTCCTTTTTGTAAAAATCGTAAAAATACTTAAATTCGCTGAGATACATAAATCCTAATAAAAGGATGAAATTATTGTATAAACCTTAAAGTACAACCACTAAAATTAAAAAAAAATGATCTTTATTACATTAATAGGACCCTCATCCATTAATAAAGTTATATTTACAAGTATAAAATATTTATTAGTTTAAGCTACTTCAAGTAACATCAGTATGAAACCAACATATTTTTAAAGTCATTATGTGACTGCTAGTTATTAAGTTTACATTAGAATAAATAAATATGTAAATTATGTTAAAATATCATACTACAAAAAAATACTTATACAAGCATTATATTTATATTTTAAAATATTGATCGATCACGGCAAACATCAATGCAAAAAAAACATGTATATCTACATATTTTTTAATACATGATCATTACAAACTAAATTAGTTTCATTAGGATTAATTTTCCTAAACTAATTAATGCAGATACTAATCTGAAATTTTTCGGCATATAAAATGACAGATTCCATTACAATAATAACCTTGATGAAACGAAATCTATGCGTACAAAAAAACTCATCCAATAACATTAGTGTAAAAAAATGACGATCGCCAAGATATCATCAGTAGCTTAACAAAGTCATTTTAAAGAAAACTACTTACGACAAGATTAAAATCATTACTTTGTGATTGATTGAGTGCCCTCCCAACTCGAGAAAAATATTTATATAAAAACACGACACAATTACTTCTACGTCCTTCAACTACAATCCGGGGTCATCGCAAATATTTCTAGTTAGTAGTTATTTAACTTACAAAAACTTATTTTCAATTATAATTTGATTCCAAAGATCGGACTGTTAAATTAATAGAAACAATTTATATTAATGTAAAAACAGTATAATCTAATTAGTTTTACACAGTGCCGTATTGGAGTAGAGTAACTATTTATGCATAAACATATAAAAAAAAACTAAGGTTCTGGTACCAATCTTGGATATGACCCCAGTAATGGCTATTTTTTAATTAAATGTACTGAATTAGAAATATTTGTTGATATTTACTTACTACCATTTCTGAATATTAATCTATATACATTTAACTGTCTTACAGCGTGTCAAATTTAAACTAATTATTAGTATAATTTATTAATTATTATATTATCATAGCAACTGCTTTACATTATTTCAAATTTGACGATTCTTTCCTTTATATCTTTGTGTCGTAGCACTTATCATTTTGTAATCATTAGCAAATGTCACTGCGTGCTCATTACTGGTTTTACTTTATCTATTACCGGAGAAAAAATATAAACACAAAAAAGGCTATAATTTAAAAAACAAATTATATGTGCGGACTTTGGTAATTCAATTGATTAAATAAAGAGTTACTTGCTTTATTAGTAACATGAGTTCATGATAATTACAAAAAAGAAGCCCGTCATTCACAAAAACAGTAAACATTGCTCTTATAGCGGCCATAACTGGTGCCAGTACCTTATTTGTATAAAGAATAGTTCTAACCCAGATAGAAACATTTACATTGATGTATTTCTTTTTATTAATTTTTATTAAGTTTTATTTAAAGTCCGTTAATAAAGTTCACCTGTTTCGAGTTATATGAATTAAAATTAAATATTAAATATATGATGTAAAATACACATATAAAATATGTTTAGTTACACCCCTGTATCCTGAATTCATATTAATTATTTAAATAATAGCAGGTATATATATCTTAATTAATACTTAAATATACAAACACTGTTACACATAAATAAACAAGAAGGCAATTTCACATTTCAATAATTCAGATAATATGAAATGATCATAAATTTTAACAATGCAATGGATTGATTTCAAATGAGAATTAAATCAGAATAAGGGTAAATTGATATCATTAAAATTTCACACATGCTAATGGCTTTACACATTACATGGACTAATGAATAAATCATTTAAAGCTAATTATTAATTAAGCCCCTGACAGTGCATTTGTAAAAGAGAAGACAATGTAAACACTAAACACTAATATGCAAGAGTGGGCCTAATCAACGATAAATGTAGATAAATTCAAGCGAATTGATAAATAAATGCTCAATTTATTGTTATCAACTTTAGTTAAAAAATACAAAGAAAAATATTTTTAGAATTTTTGGTGACATTTTTTTGTTAAACCATTTTTTATAAAATTAATAAATGTTATCAAAAATTCTTTTAAAAATTATATTGTCTGGCTAATTCTAAGGACTTTTCATCCTTTGCAAAATTTTCTAAAAGTTGATCCTTTCGCTAAAATTAACATAAAAAAAAACAAACATAAACATAGAATGTTTGCATGCCCCCTAGAGTAGAATTATGAATTTTCGTACGTTGCACCCATTACAACTTTTGATCAGCATACTTTGAATTATCATTTCCCCAAATTACAAAAAAAATTCCATTGTTCATCCTTTTGCTCTACTGCTAAAACGGTGCGTTTGCGGACATGGGTTTATTAACAAATTTTTTTAATGTCCTCAATAACTCTTGAAAATTTGTCGGTATGTTTTCAGGACACCCTGTATAACCAAAATATAACTATTTTGCAGATTTATAGTTCTAGCAGCGAGTACTGTTACTTCAAACAGGAGACGTTTTTTTTATTCAACCGCTAATTTATAACAATTTCATAATCTTCAAAATGTTACCGGAATTCCATAAAGTTAATTACAAGAAATATGAATATCACAACTCTTGCATCTTTGTTCAAGCGACAAAGAAACAAATCCTTAATTAATTGTGGCATTACTGTCACAATAAATTCCATGCAGTGAGCAACTTATTGATTCAAATACAGTAAGAACGTTCAATCCTACGCTGTCTCCTTAAAAGGTTTTGGAATTAAACCAAACTTAATTATGGCCATTCCTCTAAAACAATCAACTTATATCTAGCAGTCTCGCTGTACATCTGCTTGAGCAACTGTTTCTCAAACTTTTTTCAGTACCTATTCCGTAATATATTTTCATAACTTCAGATTTGTTCCAATTAATTTAGTTTAAAATATTCTTATAAAAAGTATGTTCTAATTATTATTATCATTATTAATAATTGGATGCTGTTGAAATTTATAGTAAAATATTGACCTTAAACACAAAATAGGCTAAATGAATAGAAACAAAGTTATTAAAATTTAATTTCAATTTATGAACAAATATGTTTATGATTTTGTTTTAAAATAATATAGCCTCCAGTTGTTTGGTGTGTGTACATAGTTTGAGAATCGCTGTGTTTTAAGAAAACCTTCAGCTTCTAAAACCGAACCCCTTTTCAAAAACGGCCGAGCTATTATTATAATAATATCGCACCCCAAAATCTCTTTGCGGTAATAAAAATTCTAAGATTCCCAGTTCTCAGTTAATTAAATTTAGAAGAGTTTCCTCTCTCTTGTAAAGGATTAATTAGTTGAAAGAAAACAGCCACAGTAAAGATTGTCGGAGATATGAACCAAAAATGAAACCAAAATTGCGTCGATTTGTTTTGTAATTTTAATCGCATTGTGAAACCGAAGACAATGGCTTTTAATTTACGGAATAGCTCATTTTCAATATTTGTTTTCTTTAAAATTGTTGACATCGTTTATACGAAACAAAGATGAATCTATATTGTTTAGTAAGATGCTTGAAAAGTTATTATTTTTGAAGAATTCGTATCAAAAATTTTCATCGTAATTGTAGTATTTTATTTTTCAATTACTGTATTCCCAACTTCTACAAAGAAGAATGTCATAAATGAAAATATTTGCAGAATTACTTCGCTTTCGAAAATAAATTGTCTTTATTTATCTGAATGAAACAAATATATAATATAATTTATATTTAAATAAAAGGAATTTTTACTTTTGTATTTGTGTTTTATCAATGTATTTAAATTAATTAAGACATTTGGCATGGAATTCCTGAATTTTTAAATATTATATTTACTGTTCAAATCAGCATACAATGAGGCAAGGTTGGATGATGTTTGGAGCAAGAAAACAAATATTTAGGTATATAATTATAATAAAATATTAGTTAATAAAAAAATCCTTACACTACATCATGACCACCAACGACATACATCACGTTAATCTTTAACATATGGATGTAAATAGATAATTTTCCATCTTCCCCATCCATCTTGCTTTTAACATCATTTTTATTTTATATCAAAATATTTCTTGAAGATAATGTGTTAAAATATTCTTTAGGAAAATTAAAGTGAAAAATAGTACCTACCTACATACATAAATAAAAAAAATTGTTTCTAATCCTTGTTTGTAAAAATAAAATTAAAATAAACTGCAAAAGAATATCAGTAAAACAAAAAAGTTTGTTATAATTCCTTTATATAAATGAATTCGAATATATTGTATATAGGATTGCTCCCTTTTCCCCTATATTTGTCTCATGTACGAGAGAGATATAAGTTTTTTATTTATTTCTGGCTTATTCATACTTAGTTATCACTCATTTTCGTTAATAATAATTTAATGATTACCAAAATTCAATTATTTTAAAACTTCAACGAAATCACACCGTAAATAAATAAATTAATATTCATTACACAACTTTCATCCACTCTTCGTTTAGCGTATTTTATGATGAAAGTCTTGAAACTAATTAAATATTTGAAAGTTTCAAACAAGGCACTGAATATCATGTATTCTATATACACATAGCCGTACATAAATAAAACCAACAGTTTATTATAAACATTGAATTACATTACATATTTACATTAGAAACTATAATGATATTCATGATTATTGTTTGAGATAACAATAACAAAGATGAATATATTATCATATAAGACAAATGAGGTGATAAAATGGATCTTTAAACATTATCTTATAGTTGATTTTCTTATAAGAACTATATTCGATGTAATTCAAAACTTCTTTAGTGTTAATTGTAATGGGAAACTCCAAAACTAGAAAATAATATATTTATATTTGTACAATCCCCAAAACCAAAATCCTATTATTTTTTACTTCACAGTAAAATATCTATTTAATTTATTGAAAGTGTTATTTTGTTAATGCTCTGAAATTAGGTTAACAAAATTGCATTCTAAACAAACTTTCTTTGTGGATTTTTTTCATATTTGAAAAAATATAGGTAGTTTTTTTACAACTTTGTTTATAAAATAGCCTGTAGAAGAGACAAATCAACATATTTTTGGACACACTATATAGTGTATAAGTACTCGTAAATCTATGATGTTATCAACTTGTTTCTTGAAAATGTAACACGATAATCTTATAGAAAAAAATGTTTTTATTTATTTAAAAATAAAATAAATTTTTTTAATTCATTGCCGCGCGATAAATCGAAACAAACGCTGCGATCGACGATTCTTGGTCCCACTCCTAGTATATGTATATTATTTATATTATATATAGTAATAGCATTCCGAAGTTTCTGTGCTTTTTGTTAACAGGATTTTATCCACCCGATATATTTAATATTTTTTATCTATATTTATTTTCGTTACTTCTTTTTTGGTCGATTTTTAATACCAAATACACAGATAAAAAAAATAACTTGGGCCAAGTAATTATTACTTATAATTAAGATTATATTATTTTCGTTTCGTATATAAAACAAGAATTTCTTGGCCCAAGTCAATGTTTCTACCCATGTAGATCTTTCAGTCAAATATTAAATACTCTAGTTAAAAAAATGTTATAAAAAAGAAAAATATAGAACAGATTTTCAACAAGATCAATAAATAAACTGTTGACAGACACATATCGATCTAAACACACATAACAAACATATACAATATTTGCAAATTACGCATGCAACGGCAGATAATACACATGGATGTATCGGCTACCAATGTTTAAACACATAACGTAATAAATATTAAAATGTAAACTACTAAAACATGCTGTTGTCTCTTTGTGCCACACGGATATGTTTAATAATTATACGGATGAAACTTGTGTACACATAAAATGTGTGTTTAGTTGCAATATATTAATTTAAATACTTCATTAAATGTTGGTCGTTCAGATATCGCAGTTAAACAAAAATACAGTTTGTGGCGAGTCTGCAGATTTGGAAGCGGTTTTTGTTTGACAAATGCGTTGTTTATTATTTTACTACACATTTTTAAACTTTGGACGTGTATTGGTATAACAAATAACATATATATGAATTGAAAATCATAATCAATTAAGTTTCAATATTTCTTTTTTTTTACAAATAATTTTACATAGATAATAATACAAACATTTCAATCTCCATAAATAAAATAAAATCGTTATTTTTATAAATGGAATGATATAAATCATGTGCTGATACTTCATAAAATTATTTTTGATGTATCTTGTTTCTATCTTTTTTATTTGATATTTCTAAGATAAACTGCATAATATTTAACTTACTTATTTATAGATGTAAAATAAAGAATTTTTAAATTGAAGTACCTCAAACCGTTTTGGAGATATATAGCTTCTCATTTTTTTGAAAATAACATTGACTTTTGAACCGTAGTTTGAATATACATTTACAAATTAAATTTTTGGTCTAAAAAATTATAAAACTACGAACAACAAACGAAAAAATTACAACAAAAAAATCCATACCTCAATAAAGTCGATTTTAGACAAAAAATTATTTGATGCAATCTAAAATAATAGGTGTTTAAATTATATATGTTACCATATGGTTATTTACACGCTGGTTTCAAAAATCTCATCAAAATACAAATCGACCACGAGTTCAAAAGTTATATGCACTTTTAAAAGACTATATTTCAATAACGCTTTTAAAAATGCGACATCTACAATAACTTTTTCTATCTATTATAAAATGATTTATTGTAAAATATTAAAACTAAAAAAAAAAGAAATTAATTTAAATCCCGCCGAAGCCAATTGATAAATAATTTTTAAGCTCTAATTCCGATTTCAGCAGAAACATCACATGGTGCGAGTCGCTCAGCGTTTCAGTTCCAGCTTCAACGCGTTCAAAATATACAAATTTTTATATACAAATAAACAGTATCGAAGAATTCCTACTACAAAATGACAAAAAATGCCCCAAAAAACACAGAAAAACAAAACAACGTGTCTAGCTCTTAAATCTTGTAACCTGGTTATCCGTTACATCACGCGTGCATATCCCTAACATTAATTTAATCCGTGAGACAGAACATCGCGACATCTCTCCAGTCTCCTCTCACCAACCCAGTCCATAGAGCCATCGTTGAAGACGTGCTGGAGATGGCGACGTAATCCCCGTGTCGTGCGCGTAGACATTAAGCCGTCGGTAAACACCAGCTTGATGGGAGAAGTTCGCTGATGTCAAGACGTCTCACATACTTGCTAACTCACATACACATTTTTATGTCAGAGGTGATATTAAAAACCGCCCAGTTGCAACTTTTTGTATTGAACGGACGTCACTTATGAAAATAAATAAACAGCGAAGGCTAGTATTTAAGATTTCAAAGTATCACTGGATCATAAAAATACTACGCAATGACAACCAATTTTCATCTCCGCATTTCTTTCAAGAAATGGTATAATAAATAAGTAGCGAAAAATGCACTTCGTGAATAAGCAAAACTAATAAGTATTAGAACAAAAAATCTAATATTACTTTATTTTTATTACAAAATATTATAATAAATGTTGCCCAGTAGTTTGTAATATATTAGAACTTTAATTTTCAGAAAATAATGCGTATTTGTTAGTTTATTTTTATATTTCATTACTTTTATTATTTAAATAAATATATAAAAATAAGTTCAGAATAATAAATTAATTTTGAATATAGGGGTAGACGATTTGGATATAAAAAAAAATTTTTTTCAGCTATCACTAATAAACATTAAATCGGACAATAAATTTACATTATCTTACACCATAAAAGACATAAAAAATGTATATTAGTGCTTATCAATATATTTCAAAATCTATTGAAACGCAAACATCTAAATAAAAGTATTTCCCAATAACAAAAAATAAACGGTTTATATATTAATAGTACTTTCCTTTGATTTACTAATATCATGTATGTATATACATAGAAGAAAAATAAATAAAAGAACAAAGAAATTAATCCCAAAGGACAGTATTAAATGTAGTAGAATATTTAATTAAACTTCAGTAAAACTTACCTCAACAAGATGTTTTCAACTTCAGTTTCAAACAGTTAAAACACCTGTAACAAAAAAGATAACAGCTTTATGTTAAAAGTTAAAAACAATAATATGCCAAACTTTCAACAAGTTTGTATTTTATATGACTATAAAAAAACAACCAATGTCCTGACATTTGGGAAACTTAATATTATATCAATATTTTTCTGTCCTCTAAGATCGTATGAAAACAACATATATTTTAAAACATTACAATAATATTGATCTAACCCTTTTCCTCATGCTGGGGCAAATAAATGTCAAATTGAATTACTAAAGTGAATATATGTCAACATCAAAATAGATAAAGTATAACAACATGCATAGAAATAACATAATTTTTTGTAAAATATTAAACGATATATTTTTTTAACATTTAAGATTGTAGTTGATATTTTTATTATTATTGGTTATAAACATAATAATTTGCCTCCATTTGAATATTAGCCTATTTTTTATGTTTGTATGTTTTGTATTGATTTAGTATCATTTTTTTTCTCTATAATTTATTCGGCAATATTATAGTCGAACAACTCAGAAAATGTAGATTTATGTTGTTTGTGTGTGTGTGTCTGTGTGTGTGTGTGTTTTTTTTATTTTTGAGAGGACAACATAGTTGGCTGTGTATACGCGATTACGACATTCCAAACACCATTGAAGCCTCAGTAATTTATATTTTAAGTCCTTCGATATCAATTTTCTTAGTTAATAAAAAAAAATAACGAAAATACAAACATTCGTTTGTTGTGCATAAAAAAATTAATGTTTTACAATTATTTAAATTTACAATACTGAAATTACAAGTAGTAATTTTCTGAATAATACATGTAAGAAAAGAAAACATCAGATTTTAAATTGCTACAAACTACAAAAAAGTACATAAATAATTACTTATATTCTATACAATAAATAATTAGTCATAGATACCAGGTGTTTCTAATTCTTTCATATATTATTTTTATTTGAACTGTCGGTGCGGCTTTTACAATGAAGCTCATTTATCGAATTTCCTGATAAATGTAAAAACAAAGTATGTAATGTTTATTATGTAGCGCCAGGAGTTGTGTGTATACTTATTACATCTGTGGGAAAGTGCTATTAATAATAATTTATATACCTAGTGCCTAGTATATTATACCTACAAGTGCTCTAGCAGTTAAGAATGTGTAGACAACGTTTACTCCATTTTGCAATAGTAAATATTAATAACAGTTATTATATATGTTATACGCTGTCTATTTTTTATTTTTATGCATGTGATTTATTCTCAAATTATTTCTGCAATATAATTTAAATATTTTTTATTTCAATACGTATAATTAAATACATATTTTCTTCTTTGTATATAAGTAAAATAGTCGTTTCTAAAACTACTATTAAATTCCGTTAGACCAAAACTACGGTCCGTGGATGGTTTTAAACCGACCCGCGAATATTTTTAATCTTATCTCAATGCTCGTGCATGTTTTCTATACCAACTCGGTTATTGTTACTAAATAATTGAATTATTGCAGGAAAGTTTCACACACCCAAATATTAATTTCAAAAAGAATTTAAAAGTATTAAAAAATAAATTCTATGAACCGAAACGTTAGTTTTCTTCCCCGGTCCTATACATACATTTCAAAATTCTATATGTAACCCTCTTCTCAAAAAGGTTGATGAAACATACATTTAAATTAACTAGGTTAAAATATGTTTTAATTCTTTATTAAAATAAAATCCTACAGTGCCACAACAATAACTATCTAACCTCTCCTTGATTACAGTACTACGACTGGGGGGTGGATGGATGCAGGCCTCTTTCTCCCACTCGATATGACCCTGACTGGTTATTTAAATCCCAGAAATATAAAAAGTTTACCATTCATTGCAAACAGAAGTTAAGATTATTTTTAATCCTGTCGAGAACACCTCAAGATATTTGCCATGAGATTTTTCACTCGCATTACGCGACTTTACCAATATTTAGATATCATTTACAACTCCATTATAATTTATGTAATGCACGAGTTCATAATACAGCTAATGTTTGTCTTTGAGATATTCTGAATAGAACATATAGTGTTAATCTTTGTTGTGTTGGAACGCAGATTACATATAATGCAGTACAAAATAGTTAACAGTTCGTAGCTGTTGGAAGTTTTAATTAGAAAACAGAGTTCTGTGTTTGAC
Source organism: Sialis fuliginosa (assembly GCA_961205875.1). Lineage (NCBI taxonomy): Eukaryota > Metazoa > Arthropoda > Insecta > Megaloptera > Sialidae > Sialis > Sialis fuliginosa. The sequence continues at coordinate 19,426,025 of OY540812.1, forward strand.
TTTGAAAATATTGTGTGTACTTATTTGCGCTGGTGCAACAAGGAACTACTTTTGTTTGTGTGTGTATGTTTAGTCATGTGCTTGGGCTTTGTGCGAAACCATGAATACATATGCATATGTATTTACACGTGTGAACGTATGCGTGGCCGAATTTATTTATACTGTTATCAACTATGCAGGATTCATATTAAAATCATTCATTCGAATAATTTAATCAGGACGAAATTTAAAAGACCATTCATCTAAAAGGAATGACCAACACATCGATTACAAATTAATTTTAAATAAGTATCCTGAATTTCAAAATAAATAAACAAGTATTTTAAAATAATATTGAACGAAATTTTGAAGAAAAATGTAGACTGCATTACAAAAGATGGCCATCCCTTAACGTTTAACAATTAACAAGGTCGTATTAGGACCAATCAAAATATCAGATAATGTAAACTACGGTTAGACATGAATAATAGGATTCTCAATAATAAAATAAAATATATTCAGTTTGAATATTTTGATTTAAATTTTATAATGACAGTTGATCATGCTGCCAGTCCCGTTAAAAATCACGAAAAAAATTTCAGGACAAAAATAACATTACAATTGCTATTTGTTTCAGTCGTTTTTAAATATAAAGTACTTGTTTTTTTCGAAGCCTGGATAAACTTGATAACAATAAAAAAAGATAAAGAACTTTTTTGAAGACTATTGAATTTTTATGTGTTTTGAGGCGCTTGAAAATACGTAGAAATACAATAGAATATGTATACAAAAAAGTTATGTGTGTAATTAGACAGTGTATTTTTTTATGTGAATGAAGAAAAAAAATGAGATACAAAATTCAGAAAAGTTTGATTTTGCTGAATATTAATCCTTTACAGTAAAATCTATTAAATTACTAGAAATTGTAAATCAAGAACCACTCCATAAATCACTGCAGAAAAGTAATCAAAAATAACCAATAGTTCAGATAAGAAAAGTAAAATTTAAACAAAAACTCCAACTGACATAAAAAACTAATATAAAAACACTGGCCACTCGAAACAAAAATAAAATAAAATCGCACACAGTAGTTGATAGTTTCTACTCTTCTGTTAAGATCTATTGTATTCTTCCTGATCCCGCCTTTGTTTTTCGTCGAAGCTTACTTCGTGTATAGAGTTCGACAGTTAGAGAGATTTACGTCTTTGTAGAGGGCGTAGGTCCGTTTGTCTACCGTGTTTCTAGCGCCTAGGAAAGAATAGTCAATACCCCCCTTTGTTGGCTGAGAAAGAAGAATGTTTTATGGATTTCTCACAAAAAATACAATATATACGAATATCTACCAGTTCGCTGATAATCAATTCTTTCTTTTATTTATTTTTAAATCAAAGTCATTTCACGTTATTTGACCACGCTCAAATGTTTATTTAATCAAATGTATTATATAGATTTATATAAATTAAATATGTTGACTTTATAAAACAATTGCGTGGGATAGAATATCTATCACACTTAAATTTTTGCATAATATATTTTAAAACATATGTGATTATTTTTATTATATAAATTATGTAACAACTACTTGTAAAAATAAATATTTGTTTGATTTTTTCGTACAATATTTATGTTTCACACATCTACTAAAAAAAAGAACCCAAACAATACGTTTAGAATTTATTTTTACAGCTAACCTACTTTTAGTTTTATAATAAATATTTACAAGAACTCATTTTACCAACTTACGCTTAAAGAAAACGGATAATTTGATCATTAATTAAATCTTCATTTATACTTTAAACATTTTAATTAGGGAGTTCTATAAATAAACAAAATCTAATAAATTTTTTATTTATACTTTTTAAAACAAGGAAAATAACATTTTTGTCAGTAATTTTAAATTTATATTTAATTAATAAAAATATTTTACATTTTTATGATTGAAAAATACATGTACAAAATAGGTATAAACTTAAAAAATTGTCAATTGATTGATTTACTATAATTTTCAAAAATAGTAAAACAATTTCAGAAACCTTGTGGCCGTTTGATAGTGGAATTTTACAAATAACAAATAATGCATAACCAATTAATTATTTATTTATATTGAATTAAAATGCATATGATATAAGAAATATTCCCTACATATTCATTAATTATATAAGCAACCTAACATTAATATTTATTACTATCGTGATAATTATTTAACGATGACTCTGCCCTAGATCATCACCATCCACCAAACGGAAACATGTAAAAATAAATGAATGCGATAATCTAAATAACTGGTACAAGATACATCCAAAACGCAATAAAATACATGTACCGAATTAAAAAACAGATCACGCGTATCTCAAAGGAAGCGCTTTATCATATCGAACCTATTAAATTTTTCGGCATGCTGGTTTTGACTGAATGTAAACACAGAAACGTTTTGGTTCGACTTAATGAAACTGTTGATCGTCAATCGACAGTCGGCCTAATGTGTCTGTGCGTGCGTATATGTGTAGTTTCTTTAAAACGCACTTAGAAAACCGACTGCGTGTGTACAAATAAACTGTACAAATATTCTCATGTGTTGTAGAACCAACATTGTCCATACCGCGCGTATTCAATGCTATTAGGTATTTCTACAGTGTTATTCAAACAGTTTAACTTTTAAAATGGCTAGTTCTTGTTTATAATAAATTTTTGTGCATTTTCTTTGTTTATTATTATGTTTTATGTCCGGTATTATAAAGAATTTGATACCTAGCAGATAGTGTTAACTGGAAGCTAATTTGCATTTGCACTCAAGCAAAAAATAAACTTTAAAAAATTCTAATTAGTTTTAAGAAATATTAAAAATCACGACAATGCACTATAAGGATGTGTTTTGTTTTTGCATTTAACATCTATATACCTGATTGTACCTACACATATGTATTATGCATTTTAAAATCTATTTTCTGTCATATTAAATCATTGTTTCCAGTTACTAAAAAAATTAATATTTACCTGGACTATCATTACAGAGATAGAAATTGTTCTGATTGATATTTTTTACTTCGGCAAGGAATCATTAGTTTTTTTTGTAACAACCTTGTATTTATGTATGTACAATTGTACATCCTGCCTATGTTTTTTAAACAAAAAACAACTTTAAAGTTCTCAAAGTTAACGAAATTGCAGTCAAAAATTTGTAAAGAAACTGATGAGAAAAGAATTTGACTATGACATTTTTCTCAAGACAGTGTTTTTTTTACTTTCGTACAAATATCTCCAGAATAGTTATTCCGATCGGTCTGAAATTTTTAGGAGGCATTCACTATCTTAGAAAACAGAATCGATGATTGAAAAAAACAAATTTTGAATAATGTGTGTTAAAAATACACTTCTATATAAAAATCATTCCATTTCTACACAAAATTGTCACTGCAGACCATTATTTAATAAGTAAGTATATATATGATACCTATCTTTCACATTGATAACTTTAAAATATTTTTATTTGTTTTAGATTCTCTGGAATAAAAACGACAGTGGCCATATTGAAACTATTGTATACTCGTTTACCAGATTTCTATGAACAAATATTTATACTTCTCCACTCGTTTGCTACTACATATATAAACACCACTGGAAAAAATACTATTAAAAGGAAATTAATGCGTTTGACCTCTTGTATATAAGTCTTTATTTAAGACATTCCACTCATTATGACTTAATTAGAACAGGTTTGATAAAAAAAAATAACAATTCTCAGTTTGTTCTCTGTTGTGAGTAATGTAACGCAGATTATGAGATTTAATTTGTTTTATTACAGTTAATAGTTTGATTACTCCAGAATTACTTAATCGCTTTATGCAGTGCTCTTTTTACTGTTGCTATATTATTATGTTATTATTCATTTGCAGAGATATATACAAATTGTTATTGCATCAAATTATATGCATATGTTTCTTTCTTCTTACTTGTTTATTTCTATACATGTGCATAGTAATGATGATATACAAATAAATGCGAATAAACAAGTGAATGTTTTTTTTTTCAAAAAATCACAAACAAAATATAACTATCTATAATGTACATAGTTTTATAAGCAAATAATCCATTTTGATATTTTTTATAATTTTTATCTGTAAACGAAACTGACCTTTTAAAAAGATATAATTGATATAAGGCAGGCTCTTATAAAGAAAAATTTACAATTGATTATCCATACTAATATTAAAAATACGAAAATGTGTCTGTATGTGTTTGTTACCTTTTCACAGCTAAACCGCTGACCCGATCTTAATGAATTTTGGCACGGAGATAGGCTGCATTCTGAGGAAGGACATAGGCTACTTTGTATCCCAAAAAATCGTATCTCAAAAAATTTATTAGATAAAAAAATGTGACATTTGTAGGTACACACGACCTGTTTTATCGACTATAACATAACCTAAATTCCACGCGAATCATATACATATTATTATATACATATGACACAAAAGAAGTCACGGATAACATCTGGTTTCTAATAAAAATATATGTACAGGTATGTACAAATGAAAATAAAATTTAAGGTTATAGTTGATTAAACCATAATCATTGTGGTCATAATAGGTCTGTGTTGTCTATATTTTTAGAGTTGTCTGTCGCACGGTTACCCATTTATGTCAAAATACACGCGGGTAATGACACTAGGTAATTCTATTTATAGGTACATAATTATAAAAAAGTAAAGAAATTAGCTCTTCATTGAAGTTGAATTAGATAAATATAGAAATTGTTATGTGAAGTGTTAATATTGTAAATAATTCGCACTTATTGTTAGTTGATATACACATAAAAAATATTTAAAAATTATAATAATAAAATCACAACCAACCGATATAAAATTTTATCGGTTTCTTCGCCAACACGCATTCGCTAACACTAAATGCTGGAAATATAATTTAGTATCAAATTTATCTGCTAAGTTCTCAGTAACCATATTACATGCCCGCATAAAACTCATTGGAGCAAATAAGACTCCATAAACTTCATACATTATCCATAAAATATTTATGCAAAGTTATTACAAACAGAATTCATATTTCAATGTTCGTAAAACACCGCGACACTTTTGTTTATACAACCAGTTACTTTTATGAACTTTAACGTAAATTGTGTTTTATAGAAAATATGGTAGGTTTTTTTATTGATTATATATTATCTTGTCTTTTTTTTAATTAAAATGTATTATCGAATTAAACAATGTGTAACAATGAAAACCTAGCGGTACTGTTTAATCCTAAAAACCTAACCTCTTCCAGAATACCGTATTAATGTCAACAAATAATATCTTACAAAAACAACTAAATCAACTACCGACCTATCACAATAAAAATAAAAACAAAACTAAAAAAAATCTAAAGCGACGACAACACAAGAGAATGAAGAATCTGCGCTGAGACAATCGCTAAATAACCAAATAAAAATATATATCCGGATATAACCCGTAACATCATGAGACAAACCGGATGGAAGGGTCTACGGGGAAGAGAGGAAGAGTCCACAGACTGTGACTGCGAGGTATGAAAAATTCTTGTCTCGCATATGAATGGCATTGGCTCCGAAGACAGAATTATGTGGAGCGTTTCAGATTCCAGCGGTGAATTCCTCAGGCACACGATGCCTGCCTGCGCGCCGCCTTACAAGCCACATCTGCGTGCGACGCCGGGGTTCGAACACATGTACCGAAATATTATGTCTGTCACAAGGTTTTTTCAATGTCAGATGATAAAGATAAAATTTATTTTTAATTATGTCGAATTTGATGAATTTATGTTACACCTACTGCAGAAATTTTGACGATTTTTGATGAATTCCGTAAATGTTGTATAATGATCCCGTATCTATCTATTCTGTTTATTGTCCAACTTATCAAATAAAAGTTGATCTACAAACTGGTTCAAGTAATTTGTTTCCATAGCCTACCTGTTCCCCGAAAAAATACATAAATTTGTTTTCTTAACACCCTGTATTTTTTACGAAATCCGAATACAAATCAATTCCTCTTTACAATGATGTACTACAAGTACCATTTTGTTGTTAAAATAGAAAAATATAATTGTTATAGTCGATTGTGATATTAATAATTAGTTGATTGCAAAAATAGTTTGAAGTATCCTTAACTCCATATCTCATAAACCTTGTTTATCAAAAAAACTCACACAAATAAATCTAAAATTGACAAAGCTGACCTCAAAATGGGTCTTCTGTTACCGATCCAACAAATATTTTTTCGGAATATTAAGTCCAATTTAACAAAAATGGTACTTCTAGTACATCATCGTAAAAAGGAATTGATTTGGAATCTGATGTAATAAAGAAATACAGGGTGTTGTGTTTAAGAAAGCAAATTTATGTATTTTTTCCTGAAACAGGAAGACTGGGAAAAATTGCTTGCGGCATTTTGTAGAATAATTTTTTTTTTAATTTCAATGTTTTAGCAGATATAATCTGGACAATGAAAAGTCAGACACCCTGTATATAATAAGGAGTATACAAAAAAGTGTGACAGTTATATTTCCTGATCACGTGTCCGAAAGTAGACAGTTTATGTATAATTTAAAAAGTTATACTATTTTGGGATTCCAAGTTCCTTATCTTCCAGTTCAACTCTTTCTTTATGATTACTGATTGCTAGTCATTATTTAACCAACTTTTCAAATCAGCAACCAAAATTTAAATACAAAATTTTCATTTTGAAAATTTATACCGATTTCACAAACGAATTACATATAAATTGTTAGTTTAACCAACCAGAGACCTTAACTGATAGTTTCAGATATATCTTCAAGAAAGAGACTTCTTTCATAGATAAGTCATTTGCTATATACTGCATGTTAATTGAAACCGGACATTAATCCTTGCAGACAATAAATTATCATTAGCGTTTAATAAATAATTTCTTTAACTTACAAATCGACTGTCTGCCATTTGCATATTAAAATTAAAATTACAATAATAATATGTAAATAAACACTGCATATTATATTAAAATATAATAGCAATGTAAATATGTTTTCCATTGAACGAGCAATTAAAAATCATATAATAATAATCTATGCTACAGTATTACTATAAATCCTACGTAAATATGCATCGTAATACATACAGAACAAGCGCTATTTTATAGCGAATGCGCTAACGAGCTGAAGCGAGCTTCCCAATAAACTTAACTTTAAATTGACACTTACAAGAACATTAACGTATTACCGCCGCGTCAGCTTTGCCGCCCTCCTCCCAGCTCAAAGCAATTAGTCCAGACTGCAACAACGACTGCCATATGGCGGACTCTTTCTTACCGTGTATTTATAAACGTGTACCGCGAGAGATTTGTGAAGACTTAAGATGCACCGTGCGCTTAAATCGTTCTTAGCTTTTGTGATTTGAAGTCGTTTTGTTGGAAATGAGACTTGTTAACACGTTCGATGCGCATGAGAATATTTAAAATATAGAGGTTGTTATATATGGCTTTGTATATTTATTTATTATTATTATGAAACTATCATTTTTTAAGTTATGGGAAAATTAATGAAACATTTTCCAATATAAGTATAGTAAATCGATTTAGATTTTAGATTTTTCAAAATTATCGATTTAGTGATCAATACATATTACTAATGAACTGCGGTAGTAAGTAGAATCTCTACGAAGTACCAATTGTTATTGTGAGGAGTTATAGTTTTAGTGTATAATCAATAGACAAAATGACAAAGTTTGACACCTTGTGTAAAGAGTTGGCTTTTGGTTTTCTTTGAAAGAAATTATGTATACTATTAATTTCATATCTAACGGCTTATTAAATTATAACTACAATACGAGTTCCCATTCTACGGAGTAGTTAAAAGGGAATTCTTTCATTTAGAAACTGATACTTAAACTAAATTTATAAGTTTATATCTGAATATTTTTAAAAATTATTGGTCATTTTAGAATTTCAATATGTTTTGTAAGTGTTGCATATAATGTTATGGTAATCATTTTACAAAATTGGAAAGAATAAAAATATATTTGATTTAGTTTTTTTAACTAACAATAAATATCGAACACTGAAAAAAAATGCTTAAAAAATTTTGAAAAATGACTGAGTGAAACTTGTAGGTGTGCTGAGTTAGAATATCAATTTTTATCAAAATCCAATTAGCAGTTAATAAGATATTCAATTACTTAATGGGGAAGTTAGTTTTTAACAATTCGCCATAAACTTGGAGTAATAAATTTAAACTTAAATGTTTTTAATTTTCGTAAAGTTTGTCTCTTTAAGATACTCAACAAAGTTTATTTGATAAAAAAATAATATAAGGAGTGGCGACACGTGGTTAAAATAGCCGCCATATTTTTAACAGTATGTTATAGGTTGCAGCTAATATAATCATACTTTACCATATATGACAAATTTTTAATCTAGGGTCGAGCGGGGTAAATATGAAACACCAAAAAAATGGGGTAAAAGTGAAACAAGCTTGCAACTAAAAAACTAATTTGTTTATAGTTTGTTAAAGCAACCTGAAAATATGAATCGCCTAATAAGTGATGTGTCACCCCTACAGGTTTCCCTGTTAGTCCATGTCAAAACGTGTGAATTAAATTTTAATTCTTTGCACATAACTTTCTGTATAGCTCAGATAATAATTAAAGTTACAATTTGACATTGATATGCCACAAAGAAGATAAATCAAATTTGCCTTCGAGAAATATTTTCCATTAGAGGCTTGTTTCACATTTTCCCTTACCTGTTTCACTTTTTCCCAAATTAGAGGTTAAAAATGAAACACACTTTTTTCATTTTTAAAGTCCGTGTTGTATCGTACAGTTCAAATGACGTAAGTATTTAAAATGGTTATTCATAAGCGCATCTAGTAGAAAAAATTAAAGTATGAATTTGTATCGTCACTGTCAAAAAACATGAAAGATTTGTATTTTGTTTCACTTTTACCCCAGTTGACCTACTCCAATGCGCTCTATGAAATATGCAGCAACTAAGTAAAAAAGGATTTATTTTCTAATGAATGGTATTAAAAAGAAATAATAATATTATCAACGTCGTTTATTTACTCAATAATACAACGAAACCGATAGCGCATATTTTGAAATAAAAGGCCCATATATGCCCTTATCACCACTTCTCCTTTGCAAGGTGACAAAATTCTGTAATACTACACAGAGAGAAAAGTCATGATAATTTTTATACAGAAAATCTTAGAAAAATTACTGTGCTCTCTTATAATGCGTGCGCAATCGACGATACAAGTAAAAAATATTTATACGTCCATATAAAAATTATCAGTGCTTACATTATATAAATTGCTTTTTTATCACGGTAGAAATTACGGTGCTAGCATGGTAATATTTGGAACGCTGTATCAGAAAACTGCCTTACCGGCCTTACCGATTCAGTAAAATTTCTATAGCTTATTATTTTTTTTTTCAAACAGAAAGGTAAAAACAATAAAAAGCAATTTCATTTTAAGAAAGTTATCGATTTATTTATATAATATACATTGTTTTGAATTTTACAACTAATAATAGTTTACAAATATAGTTGTAGAACAATTTACATAAAGATATGACAACCAATACATGTGCAAAGAGACCGATTCACAGAACAAATTAAATATAAAATAACGTATTTTCAATATCTAAAATCTAAACTAACCTATATCTGTCAAAACTTATTTTACAAATAAAACTTCTAAAAATAACACATTAAAACCGAACAAAACATTATTGTAAAACATTTATCACCCACATTCATTTAAAATTCGCACAAAACAATAATTTTAATAAAATAAAAACAATCATAGCCATTTTAAATCTAAATATTATTATGCTACACGTCCCGCTTTAAATATTATTCACACTAAAAACAATTTTGAATATAAATTAAAATATAATACTTTAAAATCACGATAACATAGAAAAATATATTTAAAATAGAAAACACTACACAATTACAATATGTACTTTTAAAACAAATATACATTCTAAATATGTATGTAACTGTCAGCTTATAGGCCGTCGGAAGATCGAAAATAGCCGACTGTACTCGAACCTTACTACCTTGTTTATGCTGATAGTAAAATTTGCTTTATATCCTAACTTTCTATTAAGATATATCGAAAACCATAAATCTGAGATCTAGACATGATGCGTATGATTTTTAGAGAATCGTTTTACAAACAAAATAAAACCATACATACATCTCCACGATAAACAGTTAATGAGATATCACATTTTTAGTTTTTGTGTTTTCAACATAATTGGTATCTTCTGTCTTTTTCTTTCTTTCTGCTTTTGCCAGATATCTTTGAAATATCATTGAATTTTATAAGTCAGTATTGTAAAATTTATCAGACCGCCTAATAATTTACATCAACTTAAATAGCATTTTTTTTAAGAAAAACAATTAAAAAATACAAATTTGTCGAGATAGGAACTTTTTACTGTGCTGTTTTATAAATTTCGCTGGCCTGTATTTTAAAAAATACTATTGTGTCCTTTACTTTTTATATTATGAATTTTAATTTTTCTTATTTTACCGTATAAAATTGACCATATTCGACTTTCGCACATCGTTTATAGTGCAGAGCACAGTAATTTTTCTAAGATTTTTCTCTCCGTGTATATTAATAAAATTAATTTTAAAAAAATGAACATCATAAAAACAACTACATTTTATTCCGGTCAGTTAGTAACGAAGAATCTGTTTTCAACGTCTGTAAACGTTTAGCCGCACTGAACGATTTAACAGCCACAGTTTCATGTGCTCCAGGTTTTGTAAGTGGAGTTTTTCTTCTTGTAAGTTAGATTTAAATCGGTGTGTTTTACGTGTTTTATTGACTCATTTTCCTGCTTTTTACGATTCTCTGGTATTTATAGATGGCTGTTCTTTTTTAATTAATTAGTTTTTGATGTCACTCTGGGGAGCAATACAGAAATGTTTATGTGCAATTATGAAACATTTTTTCGTACCATTTACATATTTAGATCATCTTACAATCAACAAAGTGTAAATATATTATTTTTCTTAATGTCTACAATTTAAATAATTCGAATGCTAAAAGAGATATTTTTATTTTGTTTTTTACTATAAATCTTATAAAATATCGAAATTTGAATACAAAAATATTGTTATCCTGAAGATACTTCAAGATTACTCAAAATACTAAAAAATATATATCGCCCTCTTCTCTTATCAAATTATATAAAATACTTCAATAGCTGATCGCTATAAAACTCGTATCTAAGATATTTATGTCATTTTTTATTACTCTGCACATTATCCTTAAACGTTCAACCTTCGTGTAAAAATTAATTAAAAATTTAAAGAAATCTGAAATATAAATTAAATACCTCTACATTTCCTAATTAACTCATGATATATAAAAAAAATGTAAAATATTATAATATTTTCTAGTAAAAGGATATGTTACAATACGTTTTATTATGAAATATAACGGTCATCGCTTCATATTACAAATTACAGTTATCCTTGTAAATATTTAATTTCAAACACGGTGTATTTAATATTCCGTGCGGAATTACTTTTTTGCAAAAGTGTTCTTGTTTGCAAAATGTTGTAAAAAAGATATTTTAATTAAATGGCGATGTTATATCGCATTGTTCATTTCTGCCTCTACAGTGTTATTAATTGATATTTGCAGAACCACAGTTCCATATGAAAAAGTATGTTACATTTACATTTTATATCTGATGTTGACATTTATTGAATTTCTCTTGTAGATACTAACGCAAGTTCATTTAGGGTAAAAAATTATAGTGTTAAAAATATTTAATTAAAACTAATGTTAAGCTAATTTACTAATTAACTATACGAACAGGTAATGTTACTAATTCAAAAGAGGTATCTGTTAATTATATCTCTATTCTTATTTTTTATAATTGACATTTTGTTATATAAAATACTTTCAATACAAATAGTCAATTTAACAGTTTTGCTATAATCAATATAAAATGTTTTAAATATGTACATACTATTATTTCTAATGTATTATAAAAGCATATATTTGCACTAAAAATTTTAATTAAAGTTATTTAACTTACTTGGAAAATACTGCATTACGAACTAGCCCTATTGAAACGCTACCAATTTTAATAATTGTATTTCCAGAATTTTTACAAAGAAATTAAATAATAATAAATAAATTAATTAAACCTGTAAAGAAAATAAAAACAATTGATTAAAGGTATAACAAAAATACAGAATACTTTTTAAAAATAGGTCTATAACGTCATAAATCTGAAGTAGGCATGGCGTAACATAAAAAAATGAGTTAGGCACAAATAAATGTTTACAAAAACATGTTTGATATAATTTCTTACTTTTTATTCACGCTGTATATGGTAGATATGTGTTTGTATTTAACATATAAATATTGACATAATATTATTAAATGTTCACGCTTACATATTAACCCAATATTGACTAATTTGTAACCAACATTAATGTGCTATTAGGGTTCTATATTTCAATTCGACAAACCAAACGTATGATAGTAAAATAAATAACACAATTATGCAATGCATTAACTCGATATAATATGATACCTAAATAACTGTTTGCTATAGTTTGCTATAATTTCAGATATTTTTAAAGTTTTAATAATCACATAAATTACTGGCACAAGTCTTGGATATGACCCCAGTAATGGCTATTTTTTAATTAAATGTACTGAATTAGAAATATCTGTTGATATTTAATTACTACCATTTCTGAATATTAATCTATATATGTACATTATTGTACATTTAACTTTTTGATTTGATGACAATTAGCCAATAAGTGTCAAAATGATGGACATTTAAACTAGTTATACGCATAATTTATTTATTAATTATTATAATTATCATAGAAACTGCTTCAAATTTGACGATTCTTTCTTTTATAACTTTTATGTCGTAGTACTTACCATTTTGTAATCATTAGCAAGTGTCCATCACTGCGTGCTCATTACTGCTTTTACTTTATCCATTACTGGAGAAAAAACATAAACAAAATAAAAGGCTATAATTAAAAAAAAAATTATATTTGCGAACTTTGGTAATTCAAATGATTAAAAAAAAGTTACTTGTTTTATTAGTAACATGAGTTCATGAGAATTACAAAAAAGAAGTCCGTCAATCACAAGAACAGTAAACCTTGCTCTTATATTATATATATTTATATAACTTGTGCCAGACTGTATCAATTTCTATTTAAGATTAGTTTTACCTATGCTTTAATTAATTTTTATTTCCTGTTCAAGGTTCGTTAAAAAGTCGCCCTTCCTCCTGATCTAATTCGATTTCATGTAATAAAAAAACTGACAAATTCATATAAATGACTAGTCATCAATATTAAACCCCTATATATATCTTAAGTGCCGAACGCTTACAGTGCAATAATGTGACGCGCTTAAAGCGAAAGTGTTAATTTAAAGTTTATTGGACAGCGTTAGCTATGGCTCGTTAACGGATCCCACCACTTGTGGTTTGTTCAACAGAATCATTCTGCTCTGTTTGATTTGTTGCTCGTAATCCCAATACTTAATTGTTGATGCTGAATAATATCGACCGTAATCATTATTTAGTTCATGAACCAGTTTATCTTTGTGTGCTCACTTTATAAAGAGCGTGAATAATATCATTGTTGTTATGAAGAAGATACGGTTATTTAAATATTTTGTTGCATGATGATTTGATACATTTATGTAAGTTTAAATAATATCTGTATCTAAGTAAATTATGTAACTCAGTTGTCAAAATAATAAAGTTGATAAATTATTTAATTTAATTTAGGACTTCGCGTGGAGACGAGACCGAAACGATGTTAACTTTGTTCATATGTCTCAATTATAAGAATTATAGGTTCCTTGATGACTCAAAAGTACTTTTTAAACTATATATATTTACCAAATAATTTAATGTTAAAAATTAACTGATTTTATCTAAAAAAAATTATAATTCGCACGGGTTTCGTCGGTTTCGGTCTCGATCACATGTATGAGATGAGACTAATATAAAATACCGATACAAGATTTTATCATGAGACGAGTTTTTAGATTGTAAAATTCAATTTCAATTGATTGTTGTGAACGTATTCATTTTAACTTATAAATATCTCAGTGAAAAGTTTCAATTGATAGACATACCTCAAGAGAAAATTGATTAAATCGACTACATATAAAATTTCACATAAAAAAATTACATAAAGTCAATCATTTAAAAAGTTATAAATAGTTTTAACAAACTATTTTTAAAGTTGACATTTCCAACCCTTATAAATATAGTCACGATTCACATACTTTTCACTAAAACGAAAACCTTGACGTAAAGGGGTACAACAAACAGTACACACTAGCGAGTGAATAGAGCGCGAAAAGGGGAGGAAGACTCTGTGCCAAGAAGGGTTGCAGGTGGCGTTCAGTGTGGGCAAGTTATGCTACGCGAAATGTACTGCACAAAACCTTTGTACAGCTAAAACAATGCTGGTGGTATTTCACGCATCAAAGCTGATTGCGCTGTTGGTACACGCAAGGGGTTGCGGCGGGGGTGAGAGGGGCACACATACCATAGAGCGGGGATAAGGGAGGGCGAGCACAGACGAACGGCGCTTTCCAACCGACAGAACATGAATGAGATTTACTTTAAAGTTATTCTGGGTACGCGAACGTACAGAAACACGAGGTGGTGGAGAAAGTGGTGGGGGTGGGATGAAGCGGGAAAGATCAAGCCTCCCATGGGGACGGTTTGAATGTTGTAATTGTTTTTTGTGCTCGAGTTTTTTTTGTGCTTTATATTGTATATGAGTGGATATGATTAGATTTTTTTATATATAATACAAGTAGGTCATTTCAAATACACTCCACTAGTAGGTACCTACTGCTGCTGTTTTTTATCTTGCAAATTTATTTTGTGTTCCTTGATACACTACCGGAATAAATTAAGTAGAGTTTCTGATATAAATTGTCTTCTCTTTTTTTCGTTTTATGTGTGCATAAGATATTTAGAAGTGCTTTGTATAAATAAATTGTAAAGAATAGATACATATATTTTTTAACATTCATTTACCACAAAAAGTGGCTACATGTTAATTATCAAATTCAGCTGATACATTTATACCTGAACAAAGAATATACCTACTTCAGAGATAAAATAATGAATTATTACATTATTTATACTATTATATTTATCAATAGCGATATTCTGTTCTAAAAATATCATAGTGAATTAATTCCAAATTATTTTTCGATACTTCTACTAGAGAAAAATAACCCATTATGATTGAGTTAAGTGATTTTAGATGTGATTTTCAATAAAGATACTACATCAACAAGAATAGAATGTATACATACATGGGTACTCGTTTTGTAGGGTGTTCAAAAAACGTTCAATGAAGATTTTTCTTTATATTTTCAATAACGATGTAAACGTATTACCTTATCTTTATTCTGTTGGTGCTACTTTGTGAGAAAAAATCATTTAATCTAAACAACTAACATTACCGCAGTGTATATAATGAGTTTAATGTGTTTTAAATCTCAGGATATCACTAAAATAAAAAGTTATTTCTGATAACATTTTGAATAACCATTACCATTATAGATATTTATATCTTTAAATATAATAAACGTATATGCATCATCGACTCACAATACAGTCAAAAATAGAAAATATATTATTATTAATTATATTATTGATCTGACTATTTAAGGTACTTGTAATCAAGAAGATATTGCTTTATTGCAAGCTGACAGTTTTACCTGTCATCAAGAATGACTCAAAGTATCTTAAAAAAACTTGATTTTACAATACCATATCGGTTATTATCATCTCCTGGAAAATTTTCTCTACGAGGATTACAGCCCATTAGAAAATATTCTTGTAAAACTTGTGAACTACCCGTATTTTTTTCAATAAAAAAAGATTTGATTTCGAACAATTAAGTTTTTAATTTATATGCAGCACACATTTAAGTACATTTCATGGAATTTTTTACTTTGTTAATAACTAAAAGTAAAAAAAAAATATATAATTTGGTAGCCGCAGTATACATATATCTACAATAGATTGTGCAACAGCGAATGGAAATATATATATATATATGTATAATGGATATATTCTCAACTGGACTATCTCTTTTCCACAGTACCTACATATAGACTATATATTTAATATATACTATGGCCTCGCCAACTGTAGTAGTTGCACTTGCACACGTTGTTTACCTGTGTCGCACTCTATTACTTTTACGCCCATACAAGATGCTGTCATGGAAGTATTGGTATTTCTAGTTTTTCATTACTTTGAATAAACCTGGTTCTGAAACTGCACGTGAATGTGTGTATTTTATAATTTTTATAGTATTTAAAAGGTTTGAAGTTTCGAATAATCAGTGTTTAAAACGTCTGTGTATAGAATTTCAATAAATAGAGCACTTTCGGCGAGTTATCTCATTTACCATATATTAAAAACTCTATTTTTTATCCAACTACTCAAAAACCATACGTCCAATATTTTTTTTTAAATAGTAAAATATATGAGCTATCCATAAATAACATATTAAAATTTTAGACTTTTATCAATACATTATTCTAATAGTCGAATAACCTTAATACAAAAATAAAAGACAGTCTGATTTTGTAAGATCTTCGAATCAACTGCATTTAAAAATACAATTTGTTTGGTTTCAGAAAGATGTTATTACTTTTCTGTTAGCCTCAAGGCATGTGTCTTTCATCGCAATCAGAATCAACTTCCCTTGCTATTTGTTTATTCCACAACTATAACAGTATCTATTTCATATACAGACAGTCAAGTGGTCTCCTCTCTTCATAGGGTAGCTTACTTACAAATATTTACCACGACTACTTGATTCCAGACATGCACAATCATTGCAAATCAAAGAGATGAGGGTTCTGGGATATGGTTCAGAGAATATGTACGTACGTGCATATCAGGTTTTATTTTTAGAATGAATCAGGGTATTTTCAGTCTGTTGAGATGTTGTGGAAGGTTATAATATGTGTATTTTTATATGTTTTCAAGACATGAAACTTTTAGTTGGAAGTCGAAAAGAATGAATTCATTCTCTAGTTGATGTCAAAAACTAACGCGCATGTTATCTAATCTAACTTCAGACAATATTATGGGGTTATGATAATATCACATGCAGACACACACAATTCGATTATAAACATGGTTCTATTTGTACAACTGAAGAGTTAAGCATGTTCTAATTTTCTGACAAGTATTTTATTCAAGTTATTTACTTATTACTTCATTCTTAAAAAAAATTAGACCACAATATTTTGGTTACCATAAAAAAAAATTAATCTAAATCGAACGGAACCATTAACCGAAAGTAAACTGAATCGGCTCATAAAATTATCCCGATCATTAAAAATATACATTTAAAATAGGTATTAAAATAAGCAATAAGTAAAATATTCTATATTAATATGTTAAACATTGTTGTAATTATCACTCCCGGTTCAAGAATTAATCCGGATCAATTCGTATGTATTGTTGTTTAATTCATATTTCATTCATCTTATTTCTTGGAGGCCACTCACATTATGACAATGTTTATTTGCATGTAGATGCATACATATGTTACATTAAAACCCTGATCACAAATCCGTTGCTTATTTATTTACGTCTGTTTGTGTATTAATTATCCAATTGGAGAAGAATTAAATACATTGTTATTATTTCTTACAAAGATATTCCATTAGTGCGGTATGTAAATATTTATTTTTAATAAAGTTACATGTGCAAATGTAATAATAAACAATAAAAAGAATATTGCTTTCGATAAATCAACGGTATTAATATTTACTACATTTCCATTCTATAAAGGTTTCTTATTTACCCGTGGGTGTATTCACCAAGGCAGTTACTTTAGAGTTTTAACTTGTACGTCAATAACGAACATATTGTTCATAATTATTTGATTAATTTTCTTAGAATCTTCCAACAGAAAATAAATCTTCAATAAATTAACTATACTGCATAAGTCACGTCTTATTAAGTCAAATGCGGTATATTAATATAAAACTCATTTTCCAATAATATGATCTAAAACAGTGGTTCTTACCCTTTTAAACAACCGGCACCAAAATATCCAATTTTGTAACAACATGTATCATTTTTAATAAAAGGATTGAAAAAAGATAAATTCACTTATTTTTAAACTTTCCAATATTAATAACTTACAAACTATTATAATAAAAAGACATATACTTTCATAAAGACATCCTGAACACGATTCTATAAAAATCTTAAATCCGAGAGACTTGCTCATTGCAATGCCATTGTGATTATTTCACGTTTTTATATGAATATATGATGATGAAAACGCAAACATAAGTGTTATTTAAAATAATCACTTACCGCAATTAATTGATTTTATAATAATATTAAAAACCACTCTAAAACGTAATGACATTTACGTGAGTTTTAATTTCAAATTTATTTATCAATATCACCAAAAAGAAAAAGTGTGATGTAAGTGAATTAGAACTACTATATACTATACTTTATAATATGTTACAATATGCACTTATCCAAGAGTGTTATGGAAGAAAATTTTTATTTTACCGTCACATAACAAAACACTAAAATAATGATCACTGTATTTTATTCACACACCCCATAGTATACACTATTGTACACAAATACTGCAAATAATGGTGAAAATAATCATACAGTAAGTTTCCATAATGGAAGAAAACGCAAATGGACTTCCCATACCTCCGTGCACTACACTGCATTGGCTTTCATATACTCCATGCTCCACAGTCTACAATGTGCATTAACAGTTCTTTGTTTTTGCAATTATTTGTTCTTAGAGACGTCTCGTTTTAAAAATGCTCAAATTTAAAAACAAACTGCATTTGTGTATGTGTGTGTTTTTTCTGCTTCGATATTTTTACTTTATAGTTTTACTATGATGTTACGGTTATTTTTGTAAAGTAAGTATTTGTTTAATATGTATATGCAATAATATGCATGCATGTACACATATATCTAGCTCTAAAATATTCATTTCAACAAAAGATATAATAAGTTTAGTAAATAATACTGAGGGATATTACCAATTTCAATCAATTGGTATATTTTCATTTTAATAGTAAAAAATAGAATTTAATGAATAGGAATTATAAAAGAAAAAAGTTTGAACCAAAAACAAAACAATGCTTAATGATAAAATTTTGATCAAACATGAAAAAGTGTCAGTTATTTATACCTATAAATTTTATTCTCAACTCTTATCTAAAATGACAGCCCTCGGCAGTAGGTACTGATTTTTTAATTAATTAAAAACTAATCGCAAATCTAGTTGATGATAGAAATCTCATCGATCTAAATTAAAATCCTATTTATATGAATTTCAATTATTTTTTCATGTTGATAATACAGCCAATGTAATGACACATTTTGAATTCAATTTTTAATCAGTGGAAAATTGGAAGCATTTTTTATTTATTAATTAATGCTTGGGTCCGAATTACAAACCTTCCTTATACCATATCATAGACAAATAATTCGTCAATAGTTCGTAAATAATACAGTTGAAATTACTAAAAACTAATGATGCTAAATTTAGTAAAATTTTCAACTAATATTCTTTCCAGCACAAATACTTTTTACTAAAATTAATAAACATTACAATTTATATTTTTCATTTGCTTATTTAGTGAATTAAGTAGATTACAAATTTTCGTCGTCAACCTTATATAAATCTGTTTCAATAAATATTTTTCAATTTAGTCACAAAGAAGAGAACAACAATGTATAACATCGATCTGCATATAATAAAAAACAAAGACAGATTTAGACATTCGACCTTTGAGACAGGTAACCCAACTGTTTCAATACGATAACAACATAATTCCCACCGCACAACAATTTGGACACAGGTCCCTGAAATCTCTTTCCTTGTTTCCTCACACGCCATTAGAGACGCGTCGGGTTCACGTCGCGACACTCGACGCCTATCGCCTGTCTGCAACAGTGCCACTCAAAAGTTCTGCAACACTTTGACGTTCGCAATTATTCAATATATACATATACCTACTTTAAAATAACAGAATATTTTCATGAGAGGTAGACATTTTTTTATAATTGTCAAGCGTCAAATTTTATGTCATCGTCTGGTGATGAATCTTTAGTAGAGCTGTAGCAAACCGTATGTATTCGGTACTGAGTAACGGGTACGCCATCTAGTACCGAAACGTTACACACAAATACATTTCGTTACTCGCATTTTTCGTACTTAGTAGAGATTTTTGCTTTGTTGCAGATTGCAGACATATAATTTTATTATTGACTTTTTTTATTTTTATTTTTTTTTTGTCAGTGCAAATTTTTTTACCGCCAAGGTCTCGCAAAATGTACACGGCCCAGGGCCTCGCGTTGGCTAGCGCCGGCTCTGTGTACGCGTACGCAAATACGACTCGATTCGTTGCTCTAACATAATATAGCATGTTATGAGGTATCAGAAGTAACGAGTAACGTAACGATACGAAAGTAACGAGTACTAGTTGTTATAGTAACGAATACATACGGGTACGCTTTTTTTCGTTACTTTTACACCTCTAATCTTTAGTGACTGGCACCCCGGTAACACCTTTCTGTACCGTCCAATATATCAACGTAACGCACTGTTTGTATTTGTATTGATTTGACATTGTAAAAATCAAAACATCCAATAAAACTATTTCAGAAGTAATAAACTAACTCTCTTCTTGATGAAGTAGCGTGATAATATGATCTAATCTAAATTGTTTCTATGGGTATTAGACTTTGAAACAATGAAAGTCCCATCGAAATCAGTTATTTTCGAGTTTAGTTGTAACAATTTAAATGAACAGACAAATAACATTTCTAAAAACTATCAAAATGAAATTTTACTCAAACAGCCAAAAATATTTAAAATTATATCACATTACATAACCGCAGATTTATGTATGTATATTTGTATATACGAAATCTACAAAAGCATTTTCATTAGTTTGAACTAACTAACAAATTATCTACACTTAACCAACACTAAATTCCCAAATAATAATAAGTACAAAGCGCTCTATGAGTCAAACATTTTGCCCTTCGCTGTATCTCGATCGCTCCTCACCGCACACGCCCTTTCCTGTTCCCGGTACGCATGTCGACGTCAACGGCGTCTGTCCCCCGCCCTAACAGCACGCTACAACGAGCGAATGAGTCAAATACTCCCTGGTAATTACGTTTAACCATAATTTTATAATTCACTTACTTATAGACGCCACGAGACCCCAGCAGGTATTAAAACGTAGTATGTATGTAAAATAACTGATAAAAAGCAGTTTCATGTTTTAAGTTTATACGATTATTGTGTATTTTGGTGTATAGGTACTAAATTATTTGCATTATTTAGGACACTAAATATAATAATATAATACTTTATACGGGTGACCCATTTTAAGGATCCACCCCTGATAACTATTTATAGTAAGGTGCTATTAAAAAAAAATTTTGCCGAAAGTTGCATCTATGTATGTACTAAGGCAAACTTTTTAGGTGGAATTTCCAAGGTCATCTGAAGGTCACCTACATTTTTTTTAATGATAAGTACCTATTTTGGATGCAGATTCTTATTCTATGTGATAAAATAAATTCATGTTTTGTCTGAGCATATTTCTTAAAAATGGCATAGTAAGTTTAGTTTTCGAACAAACATCTTTCGCGATACATGCATGAACTTTGCAAGATGAAAACTTTAAAGGGTCTATTAATATTTACTAGACTGTACTTACACAAGGTACTTAAACAAGTGTTTATATATCTGTTTATTTGTCGACTAAACTTAAAATAAATAAGCAAACAACTTCACAATAGCTACCTTACCACTGAAAATTTTAATTAACTTTGAATTACAATCTCCAAAAGATTTGAAATCTTATTGATACTAGAAATTAAAAGAAACATTACTTTCATAAATACTAATAATAGTTTCTGATGAAACCTATAAAATCATTTCGCCAGAGATCGAACTCGTTTTGGACATTCCTTTAAATTGGTAGATTTGCATGGAAACTGTGGATTTTGTTTCTTTACAACAGAAGATATTTTCAAGCAAGACTAAAATTTAACGTGCACTTGTAACATATCTCATTTGCATAAAGATAAAATAAAATAAAAAGAAATTAATTTATGTAGGGTTTAAATATATACATACTTCCCATTATGTCACTTGTACGAAAAGAAGTACTATTTTATCTAAAAACAGACAAGAAAGCATTGTTTGGAATTATTCGTTTTAAAGAATGCGTCAATAGTACCGTGGTTGGTATGCGAGGGTTACAAGATTCTTAAATTTCAAGAATTAGTGTATAAAAATAAACCGGGGTAGTTTATTACAGTGTTGTTCAACCAGCGATCCTTGAAGTTTCAAACGATCCATTAAAGCAACAATTACGAAAGCCTTACTGAATCAGCTATCATGTTTCATTTAAACTAATAATAAAAAACTCAATTTATTATCTATACTTATCGTATGATATTAAGTTCCTTAAATACTACCTTTTTATGAAAAGGTTTAATGAGATTGATAAAAATGACAATTTAAGCACAATAATTTCAAGAAAGTTCTGTTTTTGAATATAGCATACCTACAGGTTAATATGTAGAAATCTCTTATCTCAGGGGTTATTTTAAAGATATTTTAGAACTGTTTAGTATGAGTGAAAGTCACAAAAATATTTCTAGAGGCAATTGAATGGCCTTTTTTTCGTTCTTCCAATTTAAAATAAATTTTATTTTACTCCAATCCTATCAATATGGCCACCCTGTACATCTTTTCCTGCGATGATCGGCCCATCAACAACGTCCCATATCCATTTGTGTCTCCGTGACCCCCCTCAAAAAAAAAGAATGTTAAATAATAAATTTAAAAAATGTCTACATGCAATTAAATTACTTTTTTTGTTTTTCACGATCTTTTTTTAAGCACTGTACAAAATTACTTTTACAACTGCGCATTTTAATTTCAATAATAAATATTCAAATTAATTATTGACAGTTTTAGAAATTCTGGTAAAGACACTATTTACTCTTTAATGACACTCACTACTCTTTATACACTATCGTCAGGCTAGATCAAACATAAAGCATTTCAAGAAAAGATATATTGATTATACTTTCCCACTAACACTGATGGATGATTAAGAGAGTATAATAGAATTCGTTTGATGAGAATATTACCATTTAAATGTTGATTGAATTTCAATGTAAAGATGTTATTCTTAAAGGGAAAAATAATTTTGAATTTTCGTATCACTTAGTTAGTGAAACAGTAGATGTTTTTTGAGATAATATTTTCATACTTATACTTTCGAAATTGTATGGCAAGATAAAAGACATTTTGTTTGAATAAAAATGGAATTTTATGGATGGGACTTTCGGGAAAAAGTTTATATCTTATATTATACTTTAGTGTTTGATTTTTTTAACCGATTTTATGTACAATAAAACATAAAAAAAATTCAATTCAATTAAATAAAAAGATATCGAGTAAATTGATTAAAAGCTAAAATCAACAATGCCCGGATTCAATAAACAAACATTTACCATAACAACTTGATACTATTTTGAATTACTGGATGCAACTGATTAAATTACTGGTTTATTTTTATCAGTTGTATAATTATACAACAAAGATTATTTGCATCAAAAACAAATAATTACCACTACTTTATTGTTTCTATAATATGCAAAGGTAAAAATTGAGTTGGGTCGAGAAATCCTTGTTTTATATGTATATAACGAAAACAATATTTTTTAATACTTATAAGACTGAACTCTTAATCCAACTATATTTATATATTATTGTTTCTCTTTAAAGCAATATTGTCCGACGAAAACAATAATATAGTCGGATTATGAGTATATTCTTATTAAGAAAATATTATTTTCGTTATATTAAATAAAGATTTCTTTGCCCAAATTAACGTTTTTACCAGTGTGATCAATATTTAAAATAGTTGCGGTTAAAATCAAATGAACAAAAGCAAATAAACGTTTTTTTAAGAGTTATTATAGGTTAAAGTGGTTAAACAGTTTGATATAGGTATCGTTTATGAAACTGGATATAATTCGGTCAATATGCAATCGAAAAAAAATCAAGTAAGAGTAAAATTATCAAATTGATAAAATGTAATATGTAATCTACTCACTACTCATATTAACAATATGTATAAATATATTAAAGCCCGTAATCAGTAATGTTCTCTTTCTTGATCTACATTATAGAATACAAAAAACAATGTCTTTGAAATGTCCTTGAGATGTAGGTATACATACATGTATTAATGGTACATAGTAGATAATATAAATTAGTAAAATCAAACAAAATCGACAGCCGCATCGTTGGTATCTTCTGTAACAAATGATCAATCCATAATTGAATTATGTAGATCAAGTATGTTACGTATCAAGGACACAAAGAAAGAACATACACCTAAACATCATTAATCTGGAGATTATCTCGAGAGGACCATGACACCTAGTGATTAATAAAATCCAGCCGGGAGCTGTCTTTCAATTAGTCCACAGTTTTGTGTGGTCTCGAGTATTTCCTTGTGATTGATGACCTGTGGCACTGCCGCTGCAGTGGTGGTAGCCCGCTAAAGAGGAAGCGCATTTCATAAATTATAAGTGTCGCGGGAGAAAACTCCTCACGTGTGACGCGCCGATTTCTTACAAAAAAGAAGACGAAATCGCTTTCAGTTGTACAGTGTTGAGTGGAGCTCATCTTAGGAAATCTTTTTAGGATGTTGTGGGTGTAGGTTTTTATTTTTTTCGTAAATAGATTCTTGAAATTCTCGTGTGTGTTTTTCTATTTCACAGGGCTATAAAAAATCACAGGCAATTTAAAATTTCACCTACATCCAATGAGCCTAAAACGAACTGATTTTCAATCCTTAGGTATCGTTTATAGAACAAATATTTAAAATGGATATACTTTAAATTAAATAGTAATTACGTAACCATAATTGCAAATTTTGAAATCAAGACAAAAATTATGTAAACTTACAATTAGTCTCGTCTCATCTTCTGTAACGCCCTAGATTTGACATTAATCAAAACTATAAAATATATTTTTTATAAATGGTTCGATTAAATCCTAATGTAATCATTTCGACTCACATATTCGCCAAAGAATAATCTACGTGAGATAGTGATTATGGTATACATACAAATATACATTTAATTGGCCGTATAATGAAGTAATAAAAACATCTAACAAACATTAATGTTCTCTCTAATGAGTAATATAGAGCAAAAGAGTAAAATAAAAACATAGTATTTTACTATTTACATCATAAATACTAACATCACCGTCATAAAGTCCAGGAAATCGTTCAAGTGATGGGTACACAAGATATTTCACGAAAGATGCGTTTCAAGATCATTTGAAAGGGATAATCCATTTGTAGAATTGCCTTGGAACCATCAAAAGGCCATGAAAGTATGGTGATGGCAAAAACCTTTGTATAGACCGACCACAATATTCTTTAAATTTCAAACACCAGTGTTTGAATTTTAAATTAGTCTAGTAAAAGAGAAGAAAAAATCTTATTCCAGCAAGTTTTAAAGGCGCTCCAAATGCTGATCTTATCTATGTGATATATTTTTTTCATTCTGTTAATATATCACTTTGTGTTTTGAACTTTTTATTTCTTTTCGTTTTCGTGGTCTACTCATTGATTTTGTATTAAATGAATTTGCATAATTGGAATGAATAAAGAAATGTATTCGTGGCATTTTTACAGATATTTAAATAACAAATACTTCTGTATAGAAGTTGATATAGGTTGCCAACATTTTATCACGTTACGCAATTAAAATAAGAAAACTACAAGTAAAATAATTATGCATTCATTAATTTAACTGACTGCAACGGTTGTAAATTATTCCTACAACTAGTAACATTCATTACAACTTCCAATTAATTCAATGATAATACACTAATAAAATTCACATCTGCACTGACCAATAAATAAGTACTACCAATAGAATAAAACAAGAATCTGATTATCAATTCCAAGCAACGATGCACATTTCCCTACGGTAATAAAAATTAATTACTTACACCTCCTTTAAATAAACCGCCAATAATGTTACATGTGCGAAACTCGACGTAAATCCTAATGAAGGCTCTCCGTACACACATACACACACACTCACACATATGTAAAGAGAGAAAGAAGGTCTAATTCACTAAAGTCGATCAAATGTTTGCGGTCTTGCATTGGTAGTACCTACTAAAAATCTAATTCTGTAATTACAATAATGGAATAATTTATTGGACTATCTCTATAATAGTTTATAGGAGAATTCAATTAACAATTTCGAACATTCTTTTACTGATTAATTAAAATATAGTAAAACACAAAACATTTTTTACATATATTGAGACAGCGATATTACTCAAAAATTTTATTAATTGATTTGAACATTGCATGCTTTATATTTAATTTGGAAATACGCTTCCCTCGCTAGAGGTCAATTCATTGACTTTTACTGAGTTATAGTGATTTTTCAGTCATTCAGATTGAGAGAGTACAAAATATTCATACAAATGTATTCAATTCATTAAATGCCAGAGTTATAAAGTGAAATAGCTATAATAGTTTATAATTACCACGAAGACCTTCATAAATATCTCCATACATAACAATTACACATCTCAGATTTAATTCACTAAAACTTAGGGTATTCTTATGGTTACGCGTTAGCAGTACTAAAAATCTAATTCAACAATTACAATTCGCAGTGGCAAACCGGACTAATGTAATTGTCAAGTGGCCGGCAGTGTGAAAGAAGGTCTTTCAGTATCCCTCTCTTTGCCGGAGACTAAATTATTCAAAGGCACTATCTGGAATTCCAATTTGTAAATTGACTCGACGGACAGAGCCAAAGACTTGGGGGATGAGGTATGCTTTGCTGTTCATATTATTACCAACATCTTGTGGGATTAATACAATGTCTTTTATGGATGCAGATAGTGCGGGAAATACACAGACAGTTTGAATATGATCATCATCTCAAGAGTGCATGTAGTAAAAGTTGGTAATAAATTTAGAGTATTTTATTTGTGAAAGAAAACAACCTAATTTATATTATTCATGATGTACAAGTATTGTATATTTGATGTTTTATCATAACTCTTAATAAGAATATTGAGTTTAATAGCCACTGTCAGATTTCAGAACGTATTAATTATAGATCAACGATATTGACAATTTCATTGTTATTAACTCATTAGTTAAGGGGCTTCACACCGAGACGAGACTTTCCAGGCCAAATTAAATTTTGAGGAGATCGAGATGAGACTATTTTAATTTTGGCGAAACTAAGATGATCGTCATTAATTAATATTTAAACATGATTCTAATTGTACCAGATTATGACAAAAAGATATAATAAATAATATTTTATATTGTTTAAATTGAAATATGAAATTGGCCCATAGTTATAAATAAAATAAAAACTAATATGGTGTGGTTTTTTTTCATCATTTGTGCACTCGAAAAATTCACATACTCACATATTATGATAACGCAAACTTTTATAAGAATAATAAATAAATTAAAAATAATATGGGCTATATTCAATGAAATGTTCGTGGTTAAAAATATAAACTAGACCCATACTCAACAGAATTGACACATTTTCAGATCTTTGTCTAAAAATTCGAACGAAATGTCAAATCATCATAAAAAATTATTGAAATATACGATACACATAGGTATAGGTTTTCATCTTTGAAATAAAATCGAACTGTCAATTTATTATACCTATACGTTACATCCATTTCAATCAAATGTTTCTTTAGATATTTTTATGAACTGGCGATCTTCGTCAAACGAACAGTAGAGCATTAGATCACATCTCTTTCGTTTTATTAAAATAGGAACACGGAAAGGTCAATATGACAATAATAACTCATATAACATCATTAATAACTAACATCATTGCTAAATTAATTTGCGTTATTGGATATAATTAAAATTTATTATTAATATCCGAACGTATGGATAAATAAATTAATTGTAATATCATATTATGTATTATATAACAAAATTATATTTTGATTAAATCAGTTATACATACAAATAAATTAATTCCTTTGTGTACAAAATAATTTCGAATATCTCCAAAATATATCAAATCGATATACCTACTGAATTATTCTATTTATTTATTACAAAATAATTATAAACTTTTAAATTTAAATCGAAGCATAAAAATAATATAGGTAATTATAACCATTTAAAAAGAACACGCATATAAATTATGTATTCAACAACTTTTACATTATACATATATATAGAATACATAATATACGATATATTTCGAAATAAATATTTTTAAATCAATACTACACTTTTATACAATTGCATAATAAAAGCAAAAATATAAATCAATAGAGAAACAAAGCGAAAAATAAATTAGCGAACAATTTCTACTAATTTGTATAATGTCAATGTTTCTGAACCGTAGCCAAAAGTATGACAAACTTTAGTTGTTTTACAAACCAAATAGATTTAAAGAGACATGTTCTGAAGTACGTGTCTGTCTACTTACTACACATTTTTGTTGTTTTTACTTTTTTATCTATACCTCAAACGACACCCGCTTATCTTAATTTCATTTTAAATGTTACGCTCCTGACGGGTCCACGATTATTGAATTTATGAAGGCAAACAGTAGCGGTTCGTTGAAATAATTATTAAAAACATATTTTGTATTTCTATATTATATTTTCATCGTGTAAATATTGAAAACGAGAAATATGTATTTTTAGAATTTATTTATATCAATTTTGAAAATAAAATAAAATAAAAAATAAAAAGCATTTGCTTTCTAATATTCCCTTAATATTCATTATGTATCCGCCACTGTATGTATTTTTACCCATGGAATTTGTTAAACAAGGATTTACACACATTTTTAAAAATAAATCGCGGTAATAATTTTTGTCGCGTGCGTCATTTGGAAAATTTCAAGTGTACAGTGTTTTCTGGTCTGTAGATATAAATTCAGCTCGGACTTTTACATGAAAGTTTTGTTTATAAATTTATGTTCGTTATTATAGTGATGTATGGTGTAAATAAAAAGTGTATTCATTAATTTATTAAATTTTGAAGAAAATACATTTGGCAAAATTTGTTACAAACTTCAGTATATGTGGAAACTTGTTTTGATAAAATATTTGAGGTTTTCATCAAAGAGATCTAAAAATAAGAATAGAAGAAAATGATTTAAAACTAATTTTAATGATAACACATATCTAAAATATTACGATTTTTCCATAAAATATGCAAAATTCAAATCGTCATATCTTTTGACAAAAAAAAAACCGCAAGACGATCATTCAAAAAACCTTCTGATTTTTGTAATCTCTACTTATTACGTTATTTCTCGATTTAAATTCAACTGACTTCTTTAAATGCTGAGAAAAATGAAGCAAAGCCGGTAAAAAGATATTTTTTTAAACTTTGTCAAGCTTTCACTCACAAAATTATAGAAGAGCTAAGTGAAAACCATGAGCCTGTAATGCTAAACCTATACATATTTATAATAAAAGATATACTACATACCTAAACATTACATTATGTAATATTGTGCTCCCTTTAACATTTAGAGAAAATAAGATAGCTTTTATATAAAATTAACTTTTCCATATTTGTGGCAAGAGACTTCTAAAAATACTACGTATTTTCTTCTCCGAACTTTTATTTACTTCTCTGTATACGATTAAACAACACACCGCTATTTTTATGTTTACTGGAAACATTTCAATGCATGCACAGAGTTTCGATTAAGTAAATATCATATACAATAACAATAAAAGAACTATATTCCAACGTAGTGCACTACTACTACCCCCTCCACTCCCTCTAGTAGACTCAACTGGCCGTTGTCGGCGCGGTTGCCAAATGTCAGTAGTTCCTACTTGTGTAATGGTTGCTATTTTGCATGTGAAATTTATTGAATTAATTGGACAAGTTTCTGCAATACTGTTCATGAACGCGTACAGCTTTGTGATATTTTTAAACGGTTGAATTATACGCTGTGGTTTTAAGTGCAGCGAAAATAATAAACTTCATTTTATATGGTGTATGTGGGTATTATACTGGATGTTTGGCATGAAATATTTTTATAGTATTCGTGCTATCTATCATATTAAAAAAATCAAAAAGCTATTTGAGTTTGTTTGATGTAATTTACTGTAAAGCATAACAATGAAAGACATTTTTACACAAAAATCGTTCGCACCATAACGATTTTCTCGACAGTTTGTTAAATGGGCTTAACTAACTTATCTTCTGAACACATAACCTTTTAGACATGGACCAATGTATGAAATCATATTGTTAATAATTTTCCACAATGAATAGACCCAAAAGTCCCATACATTCTATAGACCAAATCCACATTATATCGTCTGTTTTAAAGTAAAATACATAAAGTCAAAAAACTTAATTTTGAGAACATTCAATGGATGCTCTGGAATGACTAAAATAACTTTCAGGAGTTATAAAAGACATTAAAACAATCCCTTTTTGTTAATAAACCCATGTCCGTAAACGAGCCGTTTTAGCAGTAGAGCAAAAGAAAGGACCCCGCACAAAAGCAATGGACCTTTTGGATAAAAAATTTTGTAACTTGGGGAAATGATAGTTCAAAGTGTGTTTGTCCAAAGTTGTAATGAGCGCAACATTTTAAATGATACCCTGTACATTCACATTAAATACCTAAAAGTTTTATAAAAGACTAATGTCCGGTATTATGAAGAACTTGGTCGAGAGTAAAAGTTAAACTAACTCTATCTGCAAAATATTAAATATATGTAAATGACAGCTCACTGACAGAATGAATCATATGGTTCATTGAATGATCTTGACGCATGCGCATTAAGTAGAAATCAGCGATCTAAAAGCGCTGGTAACAAGTGTACCTCATAAAATACATAAAATTTTTATTAGCACTGCTCTAGAATCCCGAGCAAATTCATAACGATTTGACACCTCGCAGATAGCGTTAGCTTAACTTTTGCTCTAGAGAAAATTCTTTAAAATACCTACATAATATAAGTTAGTAAAAACCTAGACATTTAGATTTCAGTATTAACACTTCATTTGATATGGCCAGTCAGTAGAGCGGGAATAAACCTATAGGATGGTGTTTTTAACTTGAAAATAAAAAAATGTGTTTTGCTCGAAAGTCGACGATATGTAGGCTAAGGATAATTTAATCAAAATAATTGTTATTTCTATTTCATTTCTTTTGGAAATATCCATAAAAATCACAAATACATAATTTTTTTAATAACAGTTGAAGTGAATTATTTTGTAGGATTTCTAATCTAAACCTATAAACTCCATATCACTTATTTATGATACCAATTAAGTCTGCAGCGTATTTAAAAAAGCAAACAACACATACATCAATGTGGTGTATACATTATACATATACATACGACACTCGGTAGCTATAATTTCAATCGGCACTTCTATTAGCGATAGAGAAGGTGGCCGTGCACTACACACTAGCACGGCACACTTGACTGACAAATGACAACTGCTCCTTGACGTTTATTATACACCGGTGTAGTTAGAGGTAACGGACCACACACGTTTACAAAACTTCACCGCGCGATTTACGATTTTCAAACAAACATTCATATTACACCCGCTCGTTAATATGCAAATTGTGTATCATCTTGTGTGTGGGTAATTTACGCTGGTCATTAAACGGAATTTGTATATAGATTTCTCACAACGTGTGCTGTATGGGTGTTGAAACTTTCAAAACTATGTATTTCATAAATAAGTATCTATTTAACATGCATATACACTAAATAAATATTAGTCATAATTTTAGCTAGTTTATTACTGATTGTAGCCCATTTAATTTAAAATTTATGAGAGAGGGGCAGGAGTTTCCATATTTTTTCAGTAGTGTAAGCAAAGCAAGATGACCAAAATTGTTGCTAATATTATGTATATTCACAAAAAAATATAATATAATATAAAAGGCCATAATCCTACACTATATTAATGTAGACAACCCAACATGCTTTTATATTTATTTTTGTAAAAATATTATAGCCTGACGGCTGCCTACATGGTCCGCTGCCCAGTGGCCTCCAATTTTAAAGCTTATCTTTTTTATTATTCACTCTAAAAAATTTTAATTCTATAAAAATATAGTTATATTAATTATTAATTGTAATAAAATATAATAAAATCTAATTAATTTCACCTTTCATAAGTAACTATTATTGTAGGTATGTAAACAAGTCGTTCAGAAGCCAAAACAAAAAATATGAAATATTTCCCATGAAAGTTTTCTACTAAAAATGAAAATTAACAAAACGCGATCAAATTGAAATATCATTGTGTTTAGGAACTAATAAATCTCTGTAAATTCCCAAGATCACGTTCAAATTTAAATATTTTTTTAACAAGAAATGTACATGTTTACATACCATAGTGTGAATTTAAAAATACGTGAAATAATTACACCGATATATTTTTGTAAGAAATTCGATACAATATCATTTATTTAAAATAATCATTATATGTAAATAATTTTGTTTATGTTCTATTTGATAGAGGTATATATTGGTTAATTGGTGAAAGAAAGATTGATTGAAAGTAACCTCATTATATATCAACATGACGGCATGTATGTAAGCTTTAATAAACTGAAATAGTTTTTAATCGATGTTGTAAAGATATTTAATTGCCTTGTCTTAACTCGTGATTTTTAATTAAATATGTTTTGACTATAATAAGCTATATAACGATTAGATTGGTCCAAGAGATATAACTACCTCATTAACAGATTTTATATCTGTCAAACAAAGTTGCGAACCTATTTATTTCATCAGAGTGAACGTTTTTAATTGCTGATAATTGGTATGATATTCATTAGGTTTTATGATTGTGATCTTGTATTTTAATAGTTTTTACAATATAATTGATATTATAGTGGCCTTATTTTTTATTATTCAGTGTGCAACAAAAAGTATAGTTTTTGCTACGTTAATAGGTATTAGTTTTTATTTCTTTGACAATATAAACTTTTTTTTAAATAGATATTTTGGTATGATACTAATTTTAAAACGAAGCCTATAAATACAGAAAGCAAATAAAAAAAATAAAAAACTATTTTAAATTTATTATAATTGATAAATTTCTCTGCTCTATTAACTCGAAAATAAATGTTCATTAAAAAATAACCTGCTTAAAAATTAAATTTAATATAACCCATTGATGTAAAATCACCTGAGCCACACATGTTGATATTTTGTCAAACTATTTTTATGTTGCTATAAACCATTCACCGTAACTAGATTTTAAATTTCTCACATAAAATATGGTCCCATTATACATGCAATTATAACGAAATATACATACATACATATAAATGATATGCGCTCCTCTTTGAATTGAAATTTATTTAAATATATCTATGTATATATTAAATTAAAATTGTAAAATATTGGTCATTTAATTTAATAATTAAACAGTATGCATGCTATTTATTATCTTGGATATAGGATGCATAAATTTTGTATTGCATTTTAAAACTATTAATTCAGTACAAAGGAAATATTAAAACAACATAAATAAAGTAATTAGTTTTTGTTATATTTCATTTAAAAAAAAAACTATATTAGAAATTATTTACCTAACTAAAAATCACTAGATATTTGATTCCTTGAGGTTCCTAAAAAATTGAAGGAAGGAAAGATAATCTGTTGGTCCCCATTATTATGTGATGACATTTCTTACATCTACCCCCTTATGGGTGCCTTAGTGGCGATGGACATATAACAACGCTGCTTACACTGCAAATGCTAGTTTGTTAAAAACACACCAAAATGTGTTACAAAATACACATGAGTGTGTTATTTGACACACATAAGTGTGTAGTCAAGATTAAGTGTGTTAGTTTACACGTTTGATCTTTGTAATTGACACGCTTATCCGTGTTAAAAGAGTAACACACTTTCTGGTGTGTAAAAAATAATTTGTAAATCATAATCAAAAATATTATTTACACACTTGAGTGTGTTGAAATGACACGTTTAATATCTACTAACACACTTTTTGGAGAACTACACACTTTGAAAATAAACACACTTGTTGGTGTGTTAGAATATATTATAGGTGAATATAGCCTATATACATTCGATCTTTCTCTCTCTATAGTCATGATACCATATTCGCTCTCACTCTTTTGCCATATAGAGTGTATAGAACGATTTGACATTCATGTCGCATCATAATCTTTCATCATTCCGATTGAATTGAGCTTGATATTTGTATATTAAATTAATATAGAAAAGAAAGTTTATTGTCTGATAGGTGAAATGTTTCACACAAAAAGATATATCGGGTGTAGAATTGATACGTCAAGGATTAATAAACGCAACTACAACTGACAGCATTGTGAAGATGATGCTACAGGGAAAATTAATTATTTTATAAAAAGAAGACCCGGATAGAAATAATAGAATATGTGATGTGGAATTGTAGATGAATTTTCGGATAAAAGTGATGTTCATATTGTTTTGATATCATCAACTAAAAGTGATAATAATATCGTGCCAGAGGATAAAATTGTTACAATTAATTTAGATATGCTTTATGTGGCTGATTAATCGAAGAAGAAAAAAATTATTTTGTAGTGTATATTATTTAAAATCATTGTATTTATATTTGTTCAATAATAATTTCTTAATAAAATGTGGTTTACAGATTTATTACAATAACACGCTTTGTAGTGTGTTAATTCACTAACACACTAAAAGCGTGTTTAAAAAACGTGTTAAAACTACACACCTTAAAGTGTGTTTATAAAAGAACACACCAAAAAAGGGATTAAATATGACTACATGAAAACGACACACTTAGGTGTGTCAAAATAACACACTTGCTATTTGCAGTGTACACATAAGAAGCAAGAATAACGTTATAATCACCCAGGCCCTTTAAAGTTTATAAAAATAGGATTTTTAGAAACATCTGATATTTATTAACAAGTAGGTAAATCAGCTATTATATCATGTAGTATACAAAAATGTATTCTATTTAGTGACATCGAAATTTCAGAATAGTCTTTAAATGTTCATTATACAGTTATTATAAACCTATTAAAATTTAAAACCATATCAATTAAAAATTCAATAGTTACAGTCCTATACATAAAGTCAATCAAAAATACTGGTTCCAAAAGTGGGTTCCGCGAAATCCTGAGGTTCCACGGAAAAGTTCAAGGGTTCCAATTGTTTATTGGCGATGCTTTGATTATTTTTATAACACTTAAATCCAGCCCCTAAATTAAAATATAAATATGGTTAGGGTTCTGCAATTTTTGAAAATCATGTAAGGGTTCTGCGATAAAATAAATTAAAGAATCGCTCGTATAGTTATCTTCAAAAATTGCATAAAACAACGAACTACTAATAGAGCATTTTCTCAACAACTTGAGACATAATAAATCAAAACTAAACCGCGATGCAACTGTATATTATATACAATTTTCTGGTGTGGAAGGTTTGAATCTTCTTCTATCTGGCTTCACACCGAAAATAGGACAAACTTGATAACCAGTTAGGGTAATTTGCATACAGTGGCAATGTTACAAGATAGTTAGACTAATGCAACAAGAGAGAGAGAAATAGTCGCGATTAGGTGTGTAACCACACCCTCTCTCACCCACCCTGTCTAGTTTCTTGCACTTTGTTGTTTCAACACGAACTTGTAACTTGTACACAGGGTGTTAGTTAAATAACTACTACTAAATGCATTCTCGTGTGTTATATGTTTGCAAGAAATTTAGATTATCTTGAATAGTTTATTATTAACCCGTATGTTCACGGATTTTGGGGTTTTAAATGTAAAACCGAGACAATGGTGGGAATAATTAAGAGCATTTTAACGGGTTTAACGGGCGTACATTTTATCATGCAGAATGTTTTATAGCTACATAATATATGTATTTATAGATTTATTTTATAATTTACCTACAATAAAGGTTTTTTTTGTTTAGTATATATGTAATAGCTACGTATGTATGTACATTGATAATTTTTTTCCAATAATAAAATGATTGATTCATTAATGTCGGTTATCTAAAATAGAGGTATTTTTATAAAACAAAATATATTATAATGAGTCCAAATTTTATTTCAGTAGATACATTTATTTTAAAAGTGTATTTGATATTTTATTAAGTATATATTTATTTATAATAATTTTCAATTAAGTTTATTTTATAAGTGTCTTACATACGATTAAATTTATAAATAAAATCTCTCGTCTGGTTTTTTTTCCCTCTCTCCTATCCGGATATCATATCAATATTATGTTTGCTTTTATGTTGGTGTTGTGAGATTTGTAATTTAAATTATTTATAATTAATGTCATTAAGAAATGTGACATGATCATAATTGACAAATATCACTAATTACATTTAAATAAATAATTATATGAATTTACATTTCCTCTTAACAGTACATATAAATCACAAATATATAATTAATGTAATTTATATTACTTGATTCCTACATACTAATCCTATATGCTTTACAAATAAAAGCCTAATTATTATCTAATCAAAACAGTGACAATCTACTGTCACTCTTGATTATTATAAATTCATATTATGATATTAATTATACAGAAATAACAAACTATATGTTCCAATTTAGCTACCCCTACACATACCATCAAGTTTGTGAGCTTTGTTTGTATGAAACATGTTTAACATACATATGCATGTATGTTATTCTACATGTTGCATAATGTTTGAACATTTTCTCGTAACTCGTACAACAAAACTTACTTAAATATTGATGTGTCGTTTGGGAGTTGAATGAGTAGGTATATTTTATAACTTGTTTACCTAAATATAATTTGTTTATGCCTATTTATAATATTTTATCATTTATAAAATTTTTATTATATACATATTCATTTTGAAAATAAAATTTCATATTTATAGTAGATTTACAATCAACCGAAAAACAATAATAATATGAAAGCAATATTCTTGTGTTTTTATATCTAGTATACAGGTAGTACTGCAATTTAACGTAAGATTTGTAATAAATTATGAATATCTTTGCACTACAACAGTACTGTACTGTAAATACTACACGAGCTGAAAAGTCTTTGGCCTGACATACAAATGGCGACATAAACAAAAAATCCTTATGATTCCCATAGAGTATCAACCTTAAATAGAATACTGTCAAAATTTCATGACATTTCATGTACTCTTGTTCAATTTACAGCCTTCGAAACATTGTTTTTTGATGGGGAAAAATACCGTCCAAATAAAGGAATGGCTTGATAAGTGTTACGGCACATCTACCCCAGCTAATTCAACCGTAAAATATTGGTCAAGGCAAAACGGCCGCAAATGGCGAAAAAAAATTATGTTTCTCCAATGCACCATCACACAAGGCCCACGTTACGACCGATAAATTGAAGGAATTGCGTTATGAATCGGTTCCGCACCCACCGTATTCTTCTGACTTGGCCCCCAGCGACTACTATCTTTTTCCAAAATTGAAAATGTGGCTGGCAAAAGATTTTACTCTAATGAAGAGGTCGAGTTAGAGATAAATGCCTATTTTGTGGGACTTGACGCGAACCACTCTAAGACCGGTATCGAAATGATAGAGGACCGTTGGAACAAGTGCATTACTCTAAGATGGAGATTATGTCGAAGAATAAAAGTGTTTTTTTCATTAAAAAAATCATTTTTTCATACATATTTTATCACAAGTAATACACCGTTTGTTACTTAAAATAAATTGGTGTTATTTTTATTCTTTATTAAGTTACATCAAAAACATTTGGAAGTTTTTTTTATCCCATATATGATTGACTACCCTTGGTAACATTTATTTCAAATAATCGACACTCTACTGTAAAAATATGTAACGTTTACACCACAGCTAATTTGACTTACAATTAGACTGTGGATATCGCTCATATACGCAGTATTTACTGGAAGTTAAAAATGCCTTCAATAAACTATGTCCATAAAAAATCTATTCATAAATTTCTATTTATGATACTAAAAACAAAAACCTCACTTGTTGATACGCTTATAATCAGCATTTTATTACAATACCCATGCATTATTTAAATGTAAATAGAATTATAAATGTTCTATGTACACCATTATATATTTGCATATATAATTGCAATCTCCAATCTCTATTAACAGTTTCTTATCGGTAGTTACTCTTGACTGCGTCGTGATGATGTGCCATACCAACCTCTTTCACCCCTCACCCGGAGTCTGCCCTTGTCTCATAACGTGATCCTAGTTTCTTGTGTTATGTTCGAACAACAGTTTCTGTGAAAATTAGTTCATGAGTTGTGTGATTTAAGATAATCTATTATAAATTATGTAAACTTGTACTGTTTGTTAGTCTACACCTACAGCAATTAACAGACATGTAAAATAATATGATGATTGGTATATTTTTTATTTCATTTATTGTTTATCTTTCAATTACATAAGATGTTGTACATTACCTATAATTATAATTAAAACTGTAAGCAGGTACAGCAAATATAAAAATTTCGAATAATGAAATATGACAAATTAAAACACAAATTGCAACTGATTCATTTTTATACAGAAGTGTCATCATGGATAAGTAAAATCAAATACACTGCCGACCAAAAGTTTTGATACACTTATTCTCCTGCTTTCAAAAAATATATTTTTTGTTATTCAATGATAAGTTAATTAATGAAAGCAAAAATAAAATATATTAAATAAAAAGTACCCACTTGATAGAAATATTACAATATATGGTATGATATATAATTATTTACTTTTGTGATCGATAAAGGTCTGTCCAGATTATCGAGCCGGTCTCGGCCCGATCTCGTTCCAATCAAATATAAATATACAATAAACAATTAAATCATTCACACTATGGTAGCGCTCAGGTCTCGGTCTAATCACGCTCCGATACAGTATTACTTTACTGAATATTTGACTAGAGCGAGACCGGACCGAGACCGGCACGATAGATTAATTGTGTAATCCAAGTTTTTTTTGCTTGTATATAAATGAATTAATATAAACATTTTAAAGTCATTTAATGTGATTTAATTAAATAGGTAAAGATTACTAGCAATTATGAGCTTAAATCCTAATAATTTTATGTCGGTTTGCTAAATTCTAGTTATTTATTTTTTTATTATTTGTATCATAATACAATTATTTAAATAAAAATAACATAATTAAAAAAAATTGTGTAAAATCTGGTTTTCAATGGTGTATACTTATACAAACTTTGGTCTGTAATGTATATAAAAAAATTAATACTTCCAATTCAGTAAAACACACATAAAACTTTGTAGAAACAGATCACTTTGTATTATCTTTTCAAAAAACCAATGCAACTGCATAATGCCCAAAGATAAAAAATGTGTTTCTAAAGGTGTAAATCATATTCTAGTAGAATTGTTATATTTAACAACGTAATTACATACTATTACGTTAGGTTAATAAGACAGCTTAAATAGTTTAAATAACATGTTACAACGTCAAATAACCGTGTTTAAAGTAATAGCCCTTAATTAACACCAAATGGGTTCCTAATATGTTATAATTATCGATAAATATGTAATTTGTTGTTCATATATAACTCCAAACGTACATGTAGTAAAGATTTTTAGTACTCAATACAATGCTGCAGAATCGTTAACTCGCAATTAGATGTATTTTAAAAAAAATTTATGATAATCTAAAAGTCCAACGGTAAATCACGTTTTAGAAAAGAACAATAAATTCAAGTTCTAGTTTTGGAAAATATTATTATTTTTAAATAATCTTATTAAAGGCGCTAGTAAAAAGAATACTGACAATTAAATCATTCAAATTAGCCAATACCTAGACACGAATTTTTATTTTTATTTTTATAGAATAGTTCAATTTTTTAGATAGCCTCTTATGTGTATTAACTTAAAATATAAATGGGATTATATTATGTTAAATCATCCAGGGGGGAAGGCAATTGACTTGTCTTATGTTAGACATTTATTTCAACCTTTTGTAGTCATTTGAATACGCAAAGTTTGATATCTTATAATATGACAGCGAAAAATTAAAAATTATTTAAAAATATCAATAAAATTTCGATTTCGTTTCCATATTTGGTACCTGCTTACACAAAAACCGAACCGAATTTAATAACCTGTCATAAATATTACCTTTTTTATTTTTTCAAGAATAACTGACAACTTTATGTTCGTTATTATTTTTGTTCCATATGTTTATGCACTTTTATATTTTTCTTACGGTAGGTATTTTAAACTACAAAGAAAATAACAAAACGTTTTAAATTTCTAGTAAAAATAACTTAATTTCATAGAAACCTATTTCGAAAACTAAATAAATCTGAATAATACTTCTCTACATTATTGAAGAAGGCACCTCCATAAAACTAGTTTAAAAATTTTATAACAATTTTCAAACTTTTAGTTTAAAATTCACGAATAAATCTAAATTTACTTTTTATAGATTCTGATCTTGCCAATATTGAAGATAACTAATACATATAACTACAGCCTGCCCCATATTAAAGTACCTATACTTAATTGCATTCTGTTCGTTCGAAATCATATTATTTATTACCTGTAAAATTTCGAACCAGCAAAGATTTTTTAAAATTAATGTTATAACCTAAAAATTACCTTCGGCACATATTGTATTATAAATTAAATTACGAGATGAAGATTCAACGGGAGCCTGCGGGTCAAGCACGCTCACGACTGATCGGTGAGGCCGGCCGCGCGCCGATAGCTCGTTATGCTAATTCCAGTCCCAACCCGGGGCTAAATTGAATGGGACGCTATAAATACTCACTTATTAGCACTGTTTAACAGATAATAAGATAATAAACGTTTCACAGAAGTGTCTGGTGCGACGCCTTAAATTATGCATGTCTTTTCTGCCATTATGCGACATTATTCACTCTATATCTTCGTTGTTTTCTTTGGCTTGTTTGTGTGTACCAAATTATGGGTCCTTTCACACGGACGCTTAAGTAGGAACGAAATTATACAATTTTTATCACAATCCATGTGTATAATAAGCAAATTGTCAGTGATAACTATAGGGAAATGTTGATTTTATCTAATTCTAAAAAATGTATTTTATGTCACAGATGAAAACAGTATAATATTTTAGTTTAGTTACAGCTGTTTCATAAAATAAAATACTGGCACTAGTCTTGGATATGACCCCATAATCGGTTGTTTTTTTAAATTAAATGTACTGAATTAGAATAATATTTGTTGATATTTGATTACTACCATTTCTGAATATTAATCTATATACACTTAACTGTCTTACAGCGTGATTTGATGAAAATCGGCCAATAGGTGTTAAAATGATGGACATTTAAACTAATTATTAGTATAATTTATTTATTTTTACGATTTTTTCTTTTATATCTTTTGTATAGTAGTACTTATCATTTTGTATCCATCACTGCGTGGTCATTACTGGTTTTACTTTATCCATTACTGGAGAAAAATATAAATAAAATGAAAGGCTATAATTTAAAAAACAAACTATATTAGCGGACTTTTATTAGTAATATGAGTTCATGAGAATTACAAAAAAAAGCCCGTCAATCAAAAAAACAGTAAATCTTACTCTTATAGCAGCCATAACTGGTGCCAGTACCTTATTTATTTTTATCCTTATTTACACAAATTAATTTTTTTTCCTTAAATTAATAAAACCTGTTCATATGAAATAACACAGAACCCAGCAGATCTCTGTCGCTATTTTCTTTGTTATCCTCGCATTTGATTCTCGGAAACGACGTAGACGAAATTGTGATTAACTCGGCAAATGAGTCACACTACTTTCGCCTACTCCACGCTTAATTTGCCGGCTGGAAACGCCGCCGCCTTTGTCCAGGCAAAGACACGCACACTGTTTAGGAATCGTGTAAATTACATTTGTAACCAACTGTGTTGCATCGTCAATTGGTTTCGACAAAAAATGATCTATTTGTGTTGTCGAGGTGTTGTTTATTTGATTGAAAATGTTCATTTAATTCGTTAATTTTGTAGATAATAGGAGTAAAGTGTAATTTTATATCTTTCAGTTTCATGCTTTATTTGGTGTGTTCGTATTTAGGGATTATTTAAAATCAAATCAATTCGACTATGTTTCACTAAACCCAAATTATTATTTTTTAATAAAATGAACAAAAATACTTTCATTTGAATGCAGACTTCATCATTTCCAGAAAAAAATTAACTAAATTTTATTTTTGAAATAAATACCAATATATAAATTTTAAATTCTGTTAGTTTTTCAAATTTTGTGTCTGTTTTGTTTGTACCAGCTTGACATGAAAACAACGTACTGATTTTGATGGAATTTTCACTACTATAAAACCTGAGACCTTAAATTAGTTTAGGCAGAACCGTATTAAAGAACATTTAAAATTGATATTTATTTAGATATTATAAAAAATACGTAGTTTTATGTTGTTGGTTAGCAAGTATTAACCCTTATCGTAAATTTTACAAATGTAACTGGTATCGTGGGGTATTTGCGGTACCCACTGAAGATTAGTTTTTGGTAAGCTAGTTTTAATAATGACACTAGATAATAGTTTATAAATGATAAATAAGACACTCATTTTATGTAATAAACTAGCTTTTATTACCATTATTTTACTTAATTATCTTCTACGAGAGATGAGAACCCGTGTCGCGGCGTGCGGTAAGGAAAGATCGTTCCGAGTAGCTGCGGGGCAAAGGGAATGATCACAGGCCAGTATTCTTTTGATTGTCAATTGTTTATTTTATTTTCAATAATTAACTTTTTAATTATTTTTACTTTTTGTTCTGATTCGTTTTTGTTAGGTAGGTAATTTAAGTGTTATTTGGTTTTTATTACAATAATAACTAATCGTGTTTGTATTTAATTCAACTTTATTTTTTTCTAAATCCTAAACAATAATTCCGTAGTCCACGCGAGCGAAGCCGCGCGGGCCCAGCTAGTAAATGTATAAAAATGATAAGGGTCACGCAATGTCCGTAACTGAGCAGCCAGTCGCGGTGGCATTCACCGTTTTGAAATATACACGCAGGCTAAGCTGCAGGGAAATTAGAGTATTTTGTTAATGAAATCCTCACATGACCCTCTAACTCGTTTTAACCTACAATGATCAGCCCATATGCAACATTTTCATCCATCTTATTATCCTAGTATTAAAAAAAAACACACACACACACTAACTCAAGAACATCACGAAGAAGCTGTCAGTAGAGGACAACTTTCAGCCGACATCGAAAATAATAATCATCATCATAATTCTATATACCTACATATAACATACATTATTCTGTAGAAGTAAACCAATGTTAACATGTTTTATAAGAATATTTTATAATACAAATAATAATAAAGTAAAAACAATATTTATGGACATTACAAACAAAAGTAATTACAAATAATATCAGATAAAGAGCATATATTAAGTAATAAACTTTGAGATTTTTAATCAG
Organism: Sialis fuliginosa; assembly: GCA_961205875.1. Taxonomy (NCBI): domain Eukaryota; kingdom Metazoa; phylum Arthropoda; class Insecta; order Megaloptera; family Sialidae; genus Sialis; species Sialis fuliginosa. The sequence goes on from OY540812.1 coordinate 19,469,656, forward strand.
CAAAACCATTACCTGATCACCGGCACATATTATACGTTGAAAATAAGAAAAATCAATCGACTTTCTCACAGATCATCTTCGACAACAACCTATAATTTATAAAACGCAACATGGATCAATCTACAACATACACATTTTTTTCTTAATAATCTGATAAAATTCTCCATGTTTCAACACCTTGTTAAGTTAATAAGAGAGTCGCACCTCTGGAAACAAGTTCTTGGAAAAATATCGTTTTCTAGACAACAGCGATTCTCAAACAAAAGATCCTAAAGTAGGTAATAATTTTCTGCGTAAAATTATATTTGATAGGTGTATATGATAATGATAAATTCAGACCATTAAAATATAATACAGTTTTCAGAACTAATTATAATATCTTAATTCTACAAAATATATCGATTTATCTATTTTAGCATTTTTTGTTGCATGGTACACAATTAGCATACAAAACATACAAAATACATTTTTTTGAAATTAATCATACACCAAAAGAAATAATTAATTTAATTTAACAATAAAATTTTGCAAGTGCTTTTTACTGAAATTTGATACAGTACATTTAAATATGTTTTAAATAAATATCATTGAATTGATAGTAGCTAACTTTTCGGGCTGTTGTCCACGTTGTCGTATTTTTCTTACACTTGACGTTTCGACTCTCATGTCGGAGTCTTCTTCAGAAGTGATTCTGAAATTGTTTCAGAATCACTTCTGAAGAAGACTCCGACATGAGAGTCGAAACGTCAAGTGTAAGAAAAAATACGACAACGTGGACAACAGCCCGATAAGTTAGCTACTATGGACAACGGCCACGAAAGCCTACAGAAGAAAATCATTGAATTGATTTTGAACTTTATATGATTATCGTCTGTAATGCAAAAAAACAATGATATACATATCTTCAAAAACAGTTTTAGAACTACTTTTCTAAAATTACCTGCACACGTTAACATTCAAAAATTGAAATCAATATCTAATATTTAACTATCACAAATTATATAGTTGAACAAGATGTTATGTTATGTGTATCATGTATCTATAAATATAAGTTGTATTTCTAATAGGACCGTTAGCTTGTTTCATTTTTAAAACAGTTTTGTTATTGTCTACGAAATATAACATAACACATACAAGGATATGTCAAATTTGAGACATATGTAGTATTTTAAAATGTATGTATATAATATAGTAATAAATAAAATAAACATTTTTTTTAAATATATTTACGTACTCACATAATCAAATGACTGCATTTATTTTAAACAGCTCACCTGAAAAAAAAGAAAAAAACATTATTTCCTGCATTCCCATTATTATATCTTTGTCACATTGAAATATATTAATCGATAACAAAGAAAATAAGTTTTATTTATTTTATTTACGTGTTTTAAAGTGAACCTAATTAAAATGGTATTCACTTTACGACAAATCTTATCTAATATATTTCAGTTATTGAAGTTTATGATAAAAATTATGATAAAAGTTTTTATGATTTTGTCTTCCATAAATAATTTTATAGCGTTTGTATCGACTTTCCAATACCAAAGTTATATTAAACTGCTTTTGTACTATGTATACATACATATATGAATGTTATCATTATTATAAAAAAATCTGAAAAAATATAAATATAGCATAAATCAATGTTATCCAACGATTTATTTTATGCTAAATTTAAAAATTGTGCATACTTTAAAATTTTCGATGCAGTTATAATAATCACTTCAAGGCAATTTCTTATATTTTTTGTATTAAGTTTTAAAGTGTACATGAAATAATGTAAAAAATATAATATAATTTAACATCTCCCAAAAGATTTTTTATCTACACTATCATAAAAAAATGATATGCTCAATTTAATAAAATGATCCTTAAAAAATACATAAAGAAGCATTAAAAATTCAATTTTAAAATGATTCAGTTTATTATATCGTTGATAGAATCAATGATAAACGAAATAACCCTTATTTTCTATAATTATGAAACCAATCCTTAAATTTATTTGGGATAATATTCTATGAACACCATTATATTTAAACGGTTCCATTTTAATGCTACAATTTTTTATGTACATATATAAAGTATCATCAGTATTATTACAACTAATATATAATTTACATTAAGTAGGTAGGATTTTTTTGTTCAAATAATTTTTTTTTTATTCCACAAATCATTTAACATTACTATCATATAAAAAGAGTTTTTGTTCTTTACTTAATAAGATTTTATGAAATTATTGACATAAAATAATCTTTGATATCCGAATATCCAATAAATCGTCACTAAAATTCCATTCAAACTGACCGGACAGATTACTGTATAATATTTTCAATTTCCATTTACCCTTCCCTTTTTACAAACAAGTACATGCATTAAACAAATCAGTTATTTAATAACCCCCTCTCTTTCTACGCACGCACATCCTGTAACGAGACTAAAAAATGCAAGCGGCAGGGAAAATAAAGTAGACTTTTTTAGCATACTATTAAATTGAAAAATTCGCCCTGAGGGCAGGTACATATATTAAGGTCTCAATAGTATACGTTGTGATGCGCACACGCGCACGCCAGACAGCATGCATAAATACACGGTAACAGTGGTGGTGTGTGGTAAAAAACAATGGGAGTTTCATTCAAATAAAAAAAAATGCGGTTATATTCGTTATATAGAAAACGTTGTTGAATCGATATAACCATAAAAGAAACCATTAATAAAATCGACGGCTGTAGTAAATAATGATTAATTTTCCTGAAAAAAAATTCAAATATAGATACTTTCGCATTAACTATAGAACAGTTACAAATATTTATTTATTTACAAAATTAGAAAGCTATAATTTTAGCCTGTTTCGTTTGATGAAACAGCAGTCGCGAACGACGATCAAAAGCTTTTGTTTTAATAATTTTTTTTAATAAGAAATAGTAAGTATCATCATCATTTAATCCATTTTTGATTAAGATACGTTTTATGAAATTTTCGTCAAACTTTAGTGTTCATTTTTTGTGAAAGAATTATGAAAACGGCTACTGCATATGCAACGTACAACGAAACGGTAGTCAAAAATACGACTAAATAAATGTAACTACATACTAAAAACAAGAACAATTACATCGCAAAAAACAAGCAGTTTCCGAATTTATAAAAAAATACGTAGTAACGCCACTGAATGAAAAAAACACTTATTTCATATGCAAATCAGTTCATTTCGGTGTGCACCTGGTCCGCGTCCCTTTGGAACTTGGGCCGCTACCGGTACACAGCCGGGATTACGCGGGCAAAATTCTGCGCTGTTTTTTTTCCTTTTTCCTCTACTCCGTCGTGTTGGATTTTATTAGATAGTAAAACTTTTTTACGGAACAAACGTTGTTTTTTTAGTTCGTAATCCAGTGAGTGTAATAAATATAAATAAAAATAAAATTATGAACATATTTGTTTTTATTTGGGTGCGCCTGTTTTATAAAAATAAAAAAGGAAACAATGTGTTTTCAATGTTTAGAGTTTACAGTGTACTGTAAAATTAACATATATTATTAGAATTATTTTTATACAGAATAAATTGAGTTAAATTCTAAATATACGGTGAAACGTTGTAAACTTTTTTTATGGATTTAAGATACATTTTTGAACAACTTTCCAAAGTTTATTTAAATTCTTACTCGATTTATTGAAGTAAGCCATTTATCTCGGTAGATTTTTATGCGATTATTTACGAAATGTTGTTGACGTTTTAAGAAGCCTCTCCAAATATTATCAAGATCAAAAAAAATGTTAATCCTAAAAATGACGAATTCTCTCGAAATTGCAGCTCAGAAAAAATATTTTTTTAAGAAGCTCCTCGAGATTTAAAAAAAATTTTAAGTAAGAACGTTTGTTTTTTTCGAGCAACCTTTTAATATTAATATTAATGCTCCATATTTTTTACTTTTAAATAATAAAATTAAAGATTTTTAATTCAAATTTCTTAATTGCTTGTTTTAAATAATTCATATTTTGTGGTATTATTATCAACAAATGAAATAAAACAATGTAGATATTCAATAATACATAATTATTAGAATCCTAAGTACGTTACCTACCACTAAAAATTCCTAAAAATGTAAAATATTTTTTAATCACAATACATTAACTTTATTTGTAATTAAATATTATTACCCTACTACATATGCCCATAAAAAAGTACACACAAATACGATTTTATGAAAAATAGATATATTTCAATAGAACCTAATATAAACATTAATCCAACCTTTAAATCAAAAAAAAAATACTAAATATCGTAGTTGATAATTTTCAGAACACAAAAACTAAGCCATACTCAACACAGTATAAATCTTCCCATCCACGTATACAATTTAAAACATGCAATCTTTCATTATTTTCATTCAGTTGAAAAAACATTGGAGTACGATGAGGACGATAATCCATAAAACGTGACCAAAACAGTATCGAGATTAAAAAGGGCAATTATCGATTATCTTACTGACACAAAGCCTGGAGGGATCCGGTCCCCCATCCTCTGGTAGTGGCCCAGTAACCGACACAACCGTCCGCCCCTGTGTGTCTCATCCGATACGCTTCTTGATATAATTAGACCAAAACGCTGATTGCCAGAGATCATTAGACGAGCGCAGACATCAGTAGGGAAATTAATACAAGAAGGGCTGTCATGGCCACTCCACGGAACGGAGATAAATTGTTAGGGGTCTTGTGAATTTTAATCGATGTTGGTTTTATATTTTAACTGTTTGATATTATTTGTAATTTGTGTGATGACTGATGACAACATTATTAATGAGAACAGTAATAACAGTAAGTGATTGTCACTCAAATAGATTTCGGTATTCAAAAACGGTTGTTAAATATGTTATGTTTAACTCAATAAAAATATTACATCCCATAAAAATGCGGTAGTTTTATTTTGTTTTTAATTAAATAAAGCCAAAATGAAATATCCTTTTGATAAATTAGAATAAAAGTATTTTCTTTGTTTTTACAGTACTTCAATTCTCCTAGTATACTTATGACGTCATCAACGATAACTATTGCATTCACTCTAAACAATTTTGTAATCTTTATAGTTTCAATTATTTACTATTAAATTATTAATCAATATAATATAAACTAACATACACTCATCAATAATGAAACATTCTTTCATATATTGTCATAAAAGACTTCCAGTTCTACTAAATGTAAACCTACATAGTATTTAGGGTGCTTTAATTATAAAATGAAGCAAACCATCCATATAACCACACATTTATGTACACACTCATCTCCGATCAACCTCTCTCCTAACACATTTTCACACACACGCTCTCGACTAAAAGGGTCTACGACCTACAACAGATACATTCTTAATTCATCTGAAACCATATGGAAATTGCCAATGTCCCAGAGATCGATAAAACGATTGGCTTCATTCGCATTTTCAATTAAATATGAAACACGACTCCTAGGGATTGGTTATTAGTATTTGGTGGAGATACCAGTGTCGCATCAAGACACATTTCATCGGGGTTCACTTTCATTTTACTAAATACCTAACAGATCTAATATTACAGTAACTGGTATATAAATGTTATTTTATTATAGGTAAGGTATTTTTTAGTTCGTAGAAAAATGTGATCTGAAGATAAAGAAATATTAAAAATATCATTAAAAAATCACATCCTCTATTCTGAAATTAGGTGTTTGACTTTTGTTCCGAATGAAAAATCTCACAATCAACGGAAATTATTATAATTTTTTACATTTAACAACTACATTTGTTATTGTATTTATTACTATTAGCAAATAGTTGGAGAGATTTTTTACGACTTTTTTTATTCTGGCGTGTTTAGTTTTTTTACACTGTGTTCTTGTTTTGTCTTCTTGGTCAAAACACGCCATAAGATATATTGATACCTCTTCGAACATTACTTCTATTGTGAAAGAATGGGTTTTTTTAATTAATCTAAAATCATATTTTATTACTCTTTCTAAGAAAAACTCTTAAATATACATGCTAATGCATAGTCCCAATTTAAGATGACCCCTATTGGTATCTTTTTATTACTGGGGATAGAAGCAAAACATTTATTATTGAAAGTTCAAAAATCTCTTTTTGAGACAAAAGTAAACATCATAAAAATATAGGTTTCCAGTTAAAAAACAAGTTAGCATCACTTCTGGTTAGACCGCAAATGACAGAAAAATACTAAATCAAAATACTAAATAAATAAATAGCAATTGTGGCCATCAAACTGGGCACTCTGATATTTCGACGAAAGACTATTAAAATACAAAAATGTCTATACCTATATTGAAATTCAATATGTAATTATTTATATAAATTTGCGTAATGTGTCTTCTCTTATGTATATAGATAGACCGCCACTGTGATCTACTAGGCTTCTGTCATTAGCGATCTCTCCCGAACGTAACCGCCTGCGGTTCCCGAGGGTTGTGCTGATAACCTGAGGGACACCGCCAGTGACTTGACGATGGTCTCTTTAAGCGATCCGCCAAGACAGAGGCATCACACATTAAAGGCAAACCTAATGCACAAGCGCGCTTCTGAAAGAGATGATTATTTAATAATTGATGATATTATAGCTTCTGATGTACCGAAATATAATGAACAATTTATACGTGTCCTGTTTTATATGTGCATCGGTTTCCGGTCTAACGCTTTCAATGGGTTAATTAAAATTGTAAATTATGATACAAGGGTTGATTCATCGAATATGTGTTAATAATTATTAATGTTATTATTTACCATATTATAAAATTTTGTATCGACCAGTAAAGGAAAGTTAAAATACTATATAGTATAATTTTAGTATTAAATTCATAAAAAAAAATAAATAAAATAAAATAAATAAATAAAAACGTTTCCTGTTTGGCGACATAGTACTCTGGAACCATAAATCACTCACACTGCAGACTAGTTTTAAATCAAATATTTTACTTCTATAATAATAATTGTGACAATAATCATTACAGTAATTATTTTGTCTAGGGCTGTAAATACCTAACTTTTATTTTACTTTATGATAAACATCTTTAGAACTTAACGCACGATGTAAATTTGCTGTTTTAACATTAAATTCGTTCATAAAAAAATAATCGAGTAAATTAAGGTTAATTGCTATGAGATGTGAATTGTCCAATTATTTTTTGTCACATAATATAATTTAATTTTCGTGCCACATTTTAACATGATTATTGAATGTATTTTGAAATATTAAACTAATTGTAATTAAATAAAGGTTTATTCATTGTGTAAAAAAATCTTTATACGCGATATTTCCAACACAAGTCACAGCCATTCTATATTATTTGTGAATATAAGCAATTTAGTTTCTACAGCTTAAATTCATCGATAATATAATACAATTCCATATAAGGGAGGAGGTGGGGATCTTATCTAAAACAGATATTCTTCAAAATTATTTTGAGCACATAATCCAAAATAGTCTACTTTAGAAATGTCCGATTAATATATTAACGAATTGTATTCTATATTTAACATTCAATATTTACATATCTTTTGAATTGACAACAAACATCGATACTGTGATATTTTAATTACAATGAATAAATAAGTAAGATCCATTTTAATTTTCAACAACACAGACCTTCCATGAATTTGTAACAATGGTTTGTTAATGAATACCTAATTCGGAGCAGATCCATTGGGTTTAAATGTTAATGTAAATTTGGCAAGGAAATTACTCAACATAGATTATATTGAACATGGTTGTCAGATTTGATGGAATTTAATATTGTATTAAGTTGTTTCTGTTTACACTATATTAAAATATACATACATTAATGGAAGGTTACTATTTAAATACTTCATTAGCGATTTAATATTCTGTTGATACTTCATCCATCTTCATCTTTTATGTAATTATGTAATTCGTATATGAATATACATACATAAATGATGTTTCAGAAGGTAGGTATTAAATATTCTACCATAAAAATATGTATATATATTTCTATATTTGGAGTTTTTCCTAATAACAATTCGAAATATTAACATGTCAGTAATGGACTTTATCGGTTTCATATTTGCAGTGCATTCCGTAAAGATCTTAACAAAGAGAAATATAAAAGTCGTATAAAAATAATAACAGCACAAATTCTTTCGTAGTTCATAAGTACATTGAAACACAATATATCAATTGCATTACAGATTTTCCAAATAAAAATCTAAAGAGCAAAACAATTTCATTATTTCTCCAATCTCTAACAAAACAGCGAACTTTATACCTTCCGTATTATTTCTGTATAAAATAAAAAAATAAAAACCCAGATAGAGGAAAACGAGAGAGAGAGAGAAAGAAAGAGAACGTTTTATTTTGTTACAGCTTAATAAAAATCTGGCGTTTTATTGACAAGCAATAAAGCCAGAAGAACGGTTAAAACAATTACCGCGGGACGTAAAAATAGCAAAAACTGCGTATGTACACAGACATAATTCACCTACAGCTGCTTCACGCAGAATGATTTTCATGCGTTATAATTCATACATTTAACGAAGCGCATTTTAGTCGGCTGTGTGTTTAGTTCGCATTGCACGCCGCTGTTGCATACGGGCGGCGCCACCATATCAGTTACGAACCATTACCGTCATGTGCTACTGAAAGCCGTCTTAGATCTACTTGCTTTTTGATATGCAGATGGTTACAGTTGCGGTTCCAAATTAACATTCATTTATTTCTGGTTGTGCTACATAGAGATGAACGTAAATAACACACATTTTACAATTTCATAAACTTATTTAATACTCTTATTAGAATTTATCGCCCGCGTGTATTTAAAAAAACTTATCGAAAAACATAGGCACTACATCTGGTTTGTACCAATGGTCTATTTTTTCTTAATACTGACCTTCTGCCAAGTAAATGCACAGTGCTTCCTCACTTCCTCAACAATTTAAATAAAAACCAATAAAGTGTTCAGATAAATTATTTGACATTGGTTAACCATTTATTTTTTATACAATTTTACTAAAAAATATTAATTCAAAATGTTTCTTAAGACGTACCTGATTATTTTCTCGTATATTTTTAATTTTTTGACAATTTCAATCTAAATCTAAAATGCAAACATCAAAATGACATTAAAAACGTCAAAATGACACTTAATATGTTAAAGTAAATAGCAATTTAAAAAAAAATTACGATTTTTTAAAGCAAATTGAGATAAATCTTTGTAAGGGAATATTTTACAACAAACGTAGATTACCTATTTTATAGAAAATTTATATAATTGCTGTACAAAAAAGATTCTATAAAATTTTCACGTAACATGTGTCGTCCTTAAGATATCTTGAAAAAAAAATTTTTTGGGATGTCACCCCTTCCCCTTACACATGATTTTGAAATGGGACCGTCCTCAAACCAGACCCAATAAACCAACCAAGTTTCGTTAATATCGGTTCAGTGGTTCATGAGTTATGTGTGTGACAAGCATTCACTCGACAGACAGACAGGCACGGGACGAAAAGTGTTTGTTTTGACCTGAAACGGAAAGATCAAGTTACAATTTTGAAATCGGAGAACAATTTTTTCTCATTTTGAAACGAGCACAAAGTTCTCGTATCTTCGATAAGGCGAGGAAGCAAAACAGATAAAGAAACACTTATGCATGAATTATTTGCGAGGAAGCAATAATTGAAATAAACATTCTTATTCTAAAACTTAAACCGTTCCGTGACTTATGCCACCCATTCCCCTCCCCTTGCAAAACGAACATATTCAATGTCTTATGTGCACGTGTTTCCCACAGTCTACTCCAACAAGAAGAGAACCCGATGTAATAACTATTTCCCATGTCTAACTACAATCGCAACGCTCGTGGTGTAAATGCCATAAAACAATTACACCGACCGCGGTGAAGACAGACCCAATCCAGGAGTGTCCAACAAATTAGCTTCGAATTCACGCGTTCTTGATATCACTTGCAATGATTGAGCATATTTTTGTATTTATCATACTCATTGTAGATATTTGATGTGATTCATGATGACTGACATAATTTTAAGCTGTGTAAGTTTTTAAATCATGGGAGGTCCCAATATCCATTTACTCCATTACTCGATTCGATATAGATCATCAAAATTCGTAAGTAATTTTGTTCTTGCAAAGAGGCTTGATCCAAATTTACTATATAAATATTGAATTTGAGGTTTTGCCATTAACACCAAGATAAGTTCTTACAAATAATTAACAAAATACATAAAATAGTTTGCCTTGGATTGTATAAAATGACTTCTAACAAACCTGATAACAAAATTTCAAGCTAATAACTTATTTATATCAAACCTTATAAATATATATATAAAAAATATATATTTGTGAGTTTACTATAATATGAACAGAAAAAAAAATCCCTGCTTAAATTCTACACCTGATAAAATCTATCTATTATTCAAACTAAAATCTTAAGTCTCTCAAATGTTGCGGTCTTTAAAGTGGGGTACGCCAAGTTTCCCTTCAAAATACTGTGTGTGTATTATATTATATTATAAGGCGTACAGCTAGGGATACGAATCAAAAAAGTTTGGAGATCACTGCTCAAAGAACCACATTGCATAGCTACTGTTTGTAGAAAATAGAACACAAAAATGTCAATATGATCCTTATTACATCTATTTCAGGATTTTGTTTTTTATTAAAAGTAATCATTAAGTGAGCATTCCAGTTATGTTTTATTTCTATGATTCTAAACCGCTAACCTATGTATATCTAAGATATCGGTCCTTTTTCGTGTAAATTTAATAAAATTAACCTGAATTATTTTCAAGTGATGAAGATTAATATTGAAATAAAAAATATTTTATTTTTGTAATTTTTTTTTCTATGAAATATTTCCGATATTTGGTATCACTGACATAATCTAAGAAAGTGTAGTAGTATTTGTTCTCAACAGCACATGGTTGTAATGTTGCGTGACTGATGTACAGGGCTAAAGAGGTAAGGGGCATTTTGTTCAATAAAATGCAATCTGCTACATACTGATTCGAATAAAAAATATAAGTTATAGGTAGGTGGCTATATATGTTTCGCATTTGTTTTATGTATCGTTATTTCAGTTATGGTAATTTAACTATTATAGCTTAGTTGACAATTTTTAAATTTTCGGATTTAGAAATCATTTTTAATTTTAGAAAATATTTTTCTGATTTGATAAAATTAAATATTTATTATTAGTAAACCAATATTGAATATCTAATTTTGAAATTTTATGTTTATGTATACATAAGTCAATTTACAAAAAAAATATGAAAAAATTTCAATTTCAGATAAATTGTATTCATAATATATGTTAAACGAATTTAATTAAAAATAAAGTAAACAAAGAAAAACTTTTCTTCAAGCCTCATAAATTGCGAGATACATAAAATATTTAAAATCGAATAATTTTAACGAAATAAGCATCAGAATATATTATCATTAATTATTTACAATCTTGGCAACAAAAAATCTTTGCAATATTAAACTCGTAAAGTACTCAATTCAAAATAAATTTAAATTTAAAACACCTCTAAATATATTACTGTAATTAAATAATTTGTAGGCGTAAATCGTATAGCGGCTCACACAAAATGAAACTGTTGAAAAAGTTTTATGTAAAATAAATATTAATTCAAATTATAACGCTTGCGTTAACTAAATGCTAATATCAAACATGTTGGTATAGATAAATAAAATTAAGCCATTACTATCAAATTAAAAATTAAATCAGAATCAACCAAAGGATCACGTTAACACGTATATTACCAATAAAATACAACAATCCTAAAATAAACATACTTTTGGCTTCTGTGTTAAAATTGATAGATATCGGATTATGAATAAATAATGCCAAAGTAGACAAATCTAAAAGTATAATTTTGCAAATTTTAATAATGATCTACTATACTCTATTTCATTTAAGAATTCAGTGGTTTCCGGGGTTTTGACGGTACGAATCGTGCATTTTACCATCAAAAACCACGGCAGCTATTGCATTCTTAAATGAAATAGAGTATAGTAACTATACTCTGATTCATTTATGTTTTCAATAGTTGCTGGGGTTTTTGACGGTACGATTCACGATTCGTACCGTCAAAAACCTCGACAACCACTGCATACTTAAATGTAACAGAGTATAGATAAATTACTCATTTTGCTCGAAAGTTTATAATATTTTAAACTTTAATTTTCAATTAATTAACCTGAAGAAGTGTATTCTAACAAAATCCATATTAATTAATTTAAATAATTGATTTTTATTATTTTGTAAAAATATTCCAGAAAAAAATTAACAACAGTACAAATGTAGGCAAACCCAAATGTTTTGACAACTCTGTGATCTTTTAGATGTCATTTTCAATTTATAAATATTTCAATTTCTTATTAGATAAAATTCAGGTTTTCATAGATTTAATCATATATTTAAACCATAATGATAATTTAAATCACTTCAATAACTTCTTTATATAAGTTATAATATTTAGAAAACAAACGTAAATTTTATTGAAAACTATAAGTATGTAAATATTTATATTTATTTTTATTTAATATGCAATGAGAATACCTACAAAAGTCCTTAATTTTATATTTGATCTGTGCGATTATTCTCCGTTTAAAAAACTAATTATTTTGTCTTTTATCTTCTGTAGATAATATAATTGCCAATCATTTTCTTCAAACGTGTCACGTACAATTACATATAATTTTCAAACAGTGTAGATGTATATTTAACACAAACAAAATGAAATTCGTTACCTGTATACTTCACAACTTTATTGAATTTACACCTACTTAATTCTGGCTATGAACCAGTTAATAACTTCATTAACAATTTCAAACACGTGTCTTCTAATTAAATTTTGAAGAAAAGACATCGAAAACTTCTTAAAAGATATCAACACACACATACAAAAAAAAGTTTCCTAACTAAAAAAGCTGCTGCGTCGAGTTATAAAAAACTGTTAGCCCATGTTAATTAATCTAATTAACCCGCGTGTTGCAGTCGGGGGAGCATAAAAAGGTTCCGCCCAGTTTTTGAAGTGCGTAAAGAATTTTTTGACACTTTGAGATTTGGTCACGGGCTAAAAGTTAACAGATGTGGAGTAACGCCTCTACTTCCGCGTGTATTCATGGACCTATTTATTAAAATATGTTTTCTTCGTTCGGTGTTTGAATATATTTGCTTTGGAATGTGACCTAATTAGAAATGGTTATTTTATTTAATTAATTTCATGTCATTAAATTTATTTGATAAATTATTATACATTTATGTAGTACAGTCAGTTTTGTTTCATAGAACGATTTGAAAAATATGTGTTTCAAAATTATCTTTTTATTAATAATTTAAAATTTAAAGAAATAAAGATAAACATATACTTATAAATTATTTTTTGCAAGCGTATTTAGCAAAAAAAACTTCTGAAACGTAGCCCAGCGAAAATTGTTACAACAGGATTTGAAGCACTCCCATTTTATAATTGCCCCGCACAGGCATCGCTTCAAACTCCGACTCATATATTTTAATTAGGTATAATTTCAAAAATTATCGATTTTTTACAAAATCTTTATTTCTATTAATTGTCATAATTACCTCTATAAAAAAATTGGTTCTTCAAATCAACGATCGATGCAAGTAGCGATAGTAAGAGCAATTATAAATATAGTGTAATTAATTAAAAAAATATAATCATATACACATTACATGCTTCTACTAAAAAATATACAAATGATGATAGTATGTATTTATTCGTCATATATATAATAAAAAAACTTGTGTAGTGTAGTGGAGCAATAAGTTTTCAGTTATTTGACTTCACTTTAGCTCCGAACAAAAAAAAATGAAGAGAAACTCTGGCATTGGATAAATATTTTTTTTTTTTAAGATTTGTACATACTAATTTAAATATGTATCTTGTTAAAAAAACGAAAAAATGTAGAGTTAGTGTGTCGATTAATTATTCTCACACTTACTAAATGCAATAATTATTGGCTAGTACAAAAAAAAATATTTCTTACTGGTAACTAATCTCGTTAACAATCTTCACCAAAATAAATCATGAAACAATTTAAAAAATTATTAAACCCACCCCGATACAATAAAATGCATATATCCCACAGATTCAGCAGATTTCTCACAACACAAAACAAAAGATCAGCAGTCCCTTAACAGTGTCCGGGACACAGAAGCATCCCGCCCCCATCCTGTAGGTAACGACGACCGACATTGCCCCCAAACTTGTAACATTAGACGTACGAACACGCGACCTGGATGGGTTCACCCCCTGCCCCATCCTTGTTAAGGGCGTGGAGCGACTGACAGACGTCGTCCAGCACGTGTTGGCGTTCGCACAGGGAGGCAGTGACCCTACTGATTTTTTTTCTATACCGTGTTTTGGATATCATGAATTGTATGATTGGATAACTTTTGTTCAATTTTTTGAATGATGTAGATGAGATTTTATTGTAATTTTTTATTCGTGTTTTTAGTACGCTACAGTTTGATCTTTTTTTGAGGAATATACTTCAGTACACAGAATTTTCTACTTTTTTAATTAAGTTCGAAAAACTAATTAATTTTTTTCGTATTTAAATCCATTAACATGTTTTAACATTTAATTTTCTGACCAAACTGTTATTACAAATAATTTTCAAGTAGAAATTAGTTTAATATCTGACCTTATATATACGTTATAATAATAAATATATGTATTTACTAACTGTTTAAGCACACGTTGAAAATTTATTCTGATCATATCTTAAGTTCATAAATCAGACAAGCGTTAACAAAATTTAACATAACTATTTTCAATAATCAATTTATTTAATTTATTTAAATTCAGATGTTTATTTACAGCTATCAGTTACTGATTGGTATTTAAATGAAATAAAATATATTAAGCAATGGTCATAAACTAGATAAGTCTATAAATTTAAGTTTAGGAGCTATCTCGATTGATAAAAACTTATGATCATTTTATAATATATTTTAATTTGAAAATTATACTCAAACACAAAATTAATTTAAAATAAAAAAAGTTATCGTAAAACCATAAAAATGTCACGAATAAGTTTGAGATTTTTGTTACATGATTTCTAAAAAAAAAGCCACGTCTTCTTTCCATTATTCATGTTTTCGACCAACTTTACTTTAGACAAATATTATCTTATTATTAAAGTTTTTTAAAGTATAATAATTGTATATAGATATTACTATTATACAAAACCGTTAATTTGTAAGTAAGTACTTTTTCAATAATTAGTCCTTGAACTCGAATAGTTCCTTTAAATATAT
Source organism: Sialis fuliginosa (assembly GCA_961205875.1). Classification (NCBI taxonomy): domain Eukaryota; kingdom Metazoa; phylum Arthropoda; class Insecta; order Megaloptera; family Sialidae; genus Sialis; species Sialis fuliginosa. Next base: position 19,484,962 of record OY540812.1, read on the forward strand.
TATACAGTTAAGAACAAAGGTATGTTTTATAATAATCTTAAATAAACACAATTTTATTTTTTGAAACATTGAGTAATTCCTCTCGTTTCATGAAACGCTACCATTTTGCTTATAAAATTAAACTAGGAAATAATCACTTTGGTTACTGAACAGATTACAAATAGTTCATGACTAGCCACAGCTGTGTAAAGTAGCATATATAATATTTGATAAGAAAATTAACATAGGCATGTGTTAATTTTCAAGATAAAGTATCTCTTATACGAGAACACACCATTATACATATAGAAATAACAGTTCACAGTCTAAGGTCATAAAAGTATCTGCATAACAACAAAGATGTCATTATTTAGAAGGAATTCTTTCAAATATTAGTCTATATTTGATCCAATTTTATTGTCGATATTTTATTATAGGAAATAAAAGGCATATATTTCTTTTTTTATATAAAAAATATCTGCAATGGAAGCCACGGAACTTTCTTATACGAAATCCCGACAGCAAACAGTGTACGTGATTCTTATTTTATTAAAACATATTTTTGACTAACAGATTTGAATTATAATTAACTTTTGTTTTCAAAAATTTGTAGTTTTTTTCGAAAAAATGAATAGAACATAAATTATAGATAATAATATTACCTACAATTTTTAACTTGACCATTTTTCTCTAATTCGCACTGTGTCAAAGTAATTCGAAAAATTCATAAATCGATTTTATTAAACATTCGTACCTATCCGGTTGAAAAAAAATCGTTTTCAAAAATAAAAGGTTTTCTTCCCAGACAAAAATTAATCATAAATATAATATTTCACCCTCTTACGATTTGTTGTATTTGAATTACAGCGCTTAAAGACCGACAGACCGACACACATACATCATGGCGAAAATAGAGAAGTTCAAAATGAATAATGCCATCAAAAACTGGATTTCGAAAAAAATCGGCTTAACAATACTTACTTATACTATATAGGTACATATGCATTTCATATACATGGGCATTGGGTATAAGAAAGTAAAAATTCACAGAGTAAAAGTATAATTCTATATATGAATTAAACATTTTAAGAGAACAATATTTTATGATAAATTCTTCCAATAGTAGTACATATTATTACTAATCAAATAGAATAAATAACATGTACAATATGTACATTGTACTAACTAATTGTGCATTACATATATATAGTTTAGTATAACCATGACCTTATTGATATATAAAATATGAGCTAGTAAAAAAAATAAGTTAATTTAATCATTGAGAGAATATCTCATGCAATTTTAAATGGTATACAAAATTAAAGTGCTTTTAGATTGGAATTCCAGTCATGTTTCGATTGTACTGTCATCACTTGAGCATTTAATTATAGTATGTGTATAAATGTACACGCTGCTAAATGTCAAACAGTTTTTATTTCATTTTAATCACCGTTTAACAGTCAATTTATCATTTTTGAAAACATGTTCATGGTTGTAGATACTAATTTTACATAAGTCTACTTTTCGATTAAATATTTAAATAATAACTCTTGTATTACCCTTTATAAAAATGATATAAAATCTAATAAATCCTAAAGCTTAAAATTTTCGTAAACGAGTTTTAATTTATTTTTTAGTTCAAATCATTAATTAAACTAATTGTAAGAATGATTATAGTTTCCGTTGTCTAAATTATTCGCAAATGCATAGGCACTAAGAATAACTCAAAATATTTCAAAAACGCTTGATTTTACAATACAGAATTTATCGTCCTGTAAAATTTTCTCAATGATAATTAACAATAGTTTTTTTTATTTAAAAACTTTTCATGGAGTACCTACTGTAAATCATTTAAATTCATAAAACATGTCTACGTACTTTTATAAAAAAGACTGTGTGAAACATCTCTTAAAAATTAAAGCACACGTCATTATTAAGTATATAAATTACACAAAACACAGTCATGCAGAAACAAATTTCATAACATAAAAGGGAAATATGTAGTTTACTTGAAAAACAATTTTGTTTTCTGTGCACAACGCCGAATTACTAATAGAATAAATTTAATACAGCAACAAAGACTGGTGCTCTACGCGACACAGTAAAATATAATTTAAAATTAACCTCGTTATACAAATTTCCTTAGATACCGACCGAGAGCTGCTGCTACAAGATGGGGGAAAGGGGGACAAATGTGGAGAGAGTACGAAGCGCCCGTTAAGAACACCCGGTGCGGTAAAATTTTTCCTACGTTGGATGAAAAATTAAATTTTAATTAGCCTTCATTTTATAATGTGGTTTCTAGTATAAAAGACCCCATATTTTCAACGGACTGTCAGTTGCTACTGGGGAAGGGGGGATGTTATATTACAAATCATAAATAAAATTTAACTACTGTGTATTTGCTTATTAAAATTTGTGTAAAAAGTTACACCTCATATCGCCTTATGAAATTTATATCAATTTTTACATTTAATTTTATACGAGGAAGGAAAATTTTCACCGTTTTAACGCTGCTGCGGTTGTAAAAATACACGAGTAAACGTTATAAAATCTGCGAATTTAGGTTTTCTTGCCTTGTATGAATTTTATATTATTTGAGGCTTTTTTAACGACGGCTTAATAAAACCAAAACTGCATTTAATTTGCATTTTTATTTTCTAAAAAATTAAAAACGGTACATGAACATTTAATATTTTTTTAATTTAAATAATAAGTGGGTAGGTGTGTGAAATCATAATATTTTAGAAACTAGCATAAAATTTCCTTATATTTTTAAAGATACAATAAATTAAATATTATATTTATGAATGATAAAAATAATTTAATTTTTGTAAACATTGTAAATAACATCAAATACAATATTATATATGTGCCTATTAAAAATAGAGATAACAGAAATAGTACCACTATAAAATTATAAAATAGGCGATTTTATTTACAAAGTTATGTCTCCTATACATACCTTATCAATGAAACAACAAAAAAACTGCACGCAAGTTCTGATCTGAACAAAATTAATGATTCTGTTTACAGCTTAAACTTCAAACTACCCTAGATGCGATTCGACAAGGAAGAACTTTTAAACCGTCTCGGGACATTGAATTTATTGATTTTCATGCTCTTTCGATATTTTCCTTCAATAAAAATATGGGCTGCATTGTACGAGAGTATACGTTATTTTTTATTAGAACATAATTTGTGTTTACTCGACTACTTCGACATTTATTAGCAAATTTTTAACGAATTAATTTCTAAATTATGCTGTATATTCAATATTGCAGTATTTGTGTCGTTATGAGTTCAAAACTTTGTAGACATTGCAAATTTTATTCTATTAGATTCAAATGCACCTTCACAAAAGCTTATAAAAGTCAACGTTAACAGTTCAAGTTGTAGGTCATCAAGAGTTCGTATATGCATATTGTTTTTATCGTTCTCAGCTAAATATTTAAACTTCTAAGAAAATTCCAGAAGATATCCATATTTAACACAAATGCAACTTTAAAATATAAAATAAACTGACTTATTGTAAGTAAATATTTGAGATTTAATCAATAATACACTAGAAAATGATTTTTTTTTTTCAATATGTTTTTCTAGCATTTACAGGTAACATTAATATTTGTAATTATAATTGATTTTCCTATTACTAACTAGTAAAATTAAAAAATATATATATATATTATTATTCATATCAGTCAATTATTATATCTATTATAATTTTAATGATACACACTAATTTATATTATTTCCAAAACAACAATAACAATGAACTACTGAACAGGTACCTACCTACAACTAAAAGTTTTTAAAGCATATCTTTTTCTGTAGTTCAAGACTGAATTTCTAGATATATATATTAAACATAATTTAAAGAAATGAAAAATCTCGATTTAAATAAAAAGTGCATCAAAATATTCAAATTCTACCAAAGAAAAACAAACTAATAAATAATCTCAAAAAATAGAACAGGACGCGATAAGATAAAGAAAAAATATATTATATATTCTAAGTTTAAATACCCCCAAACCAATTCTTAAGTGTATTATCGCCGTTTTATGAAAAAAATCACCGCAGTTTTCTTCATTCTTTTAGCTGTTAATCCCTCTCTTTCTCATTCCTCACGTTTTCTCTTTTCGTGTGAAATGATGCGTGTTCTATTACAACCCTAAACGCAATGAAGAACGTGGAAAGAGGAACGAGCAAAGAACTCTCCACTAAACCAGAGGCGTGTTGTAATGGTCCAGTCTTAAACTCAAAAAGGTATGATTGCCGACAGCACCTTACAAATAAAATTAAATATAAAAAAATTACTAAAAAAAAATGATCTGAAAAGTTTGGGATTATTTCAATAATAAAAGGATTTCCTTCTAAACTGAATTTATTTATTCTTAATATATTTCTTCCATTCATTAATAATATCAAACTCTTACAAACAAAATTCTATTTTTAAAACTAATATTACTTATGATATTATATTGCAATGGAATTCCATAGCCCAATACTAATAATAATACTTAACATATAAATCCTTCCTTATAAAAATATAATTTAACCAAAACCTTATTTATTATATTAATAAACATAAATTCCAAATTTTAACCTCTGTCCAAATACCAAACTTAATTAATAACTAATATTATGAACTTATCTTGAACGATATTTTATTCCTTGTATCCTGTATTATTTCTTCATATCAAAACTTTATTCCATTCAACAACTCTCAACTGTCAATTTCTTTATAGATTCAAAAAAAATACTGTCTCTGTTTATTTCACTACCATTCACGTTCTGTCTCTTTCTATATTATATTATTGCAACATAATATTTGTTTATTGTTTAAATATTTTATTTCTTGATTTTTTAATACTTTATTCAATATTCATTTAACATTATACACTGCTTTTCTTTTAATTTTACTGGTTAACTTTAAATATGATGGTTTAAACTTTAGCTCCGTTTTCATTAACACACATGTTTTAAATTTGCTTTATAGCACCCTTTCTTTCTTCCACTGACTAATAATATACTATATCTCTTACTCTTGCTATTTCACTTATGTTTATTCTTTCAATAATTCCGTTGTTACAAAATGATTATTATTATTATTCACTAAATTCTCTTTTCTGAACACTTCTTATTAACTTCTAACTTCAAAACTCACTATCTTTTATTTTAAATACTATTTTTTATTAATACGACGCTTTATTTAATTATTAATCTCAATATATCTCACATCAGTTCTATCTTCTTGCACCACCTAAGGGCTACTGACTCGTCTTCTATCGTCAAATCGCCGAACTATATTTTTTTAAACAAACGTTTTCAAATCAAAAACCAGAGGTTCTTAAACAAAATCAAATACACACACTGTAACTCACATATTAAATGTGACCTGTTACAGATCTCCCCTACCAATTCGACAAAAATTTATTCCACTGAAGAAATTTTTCTTTTCATGTCCTCATGAAACATCTTATTTATCAATATTTATTTTAATTAATCTATCCCTAAACTTAAAACTAAATACATCTTATAACTAATAACGTTTTTCAACTTAATACTAACATATAACTATCTCTACTCATTTCCCCAATCATACACCTCTTTATAATAAGGTTTTAAGTTGGCAGTAAATAATTCCTTGAAAAATATTTCTGACTTAAATTTTTTCTTTACATGCTTAAAACTTTTATTCTCATTACTTCCTCTTTTCAGTTCCTCTATCCGAAAACGTACATTTTTCTTTTTCTCTAACTTAAACTTATTTAATATTTCATTCGTCTTTATTAATAATTTTCTGTCCATTATCAAAATATCTTTCTTTTTTCTAGCTTTCCCTCTAAATTTCATCATCTTAAACTTTCTCGTCCTTCGTCGCAGCATTCGGTTCATTTCTTTGTCAATATTCAAGTTTTTTCTCCACATATTCTGAAACTCTAGTTTACTTTTGTAATTCCTATCGACTATTTCTTTTACATCTATTTCATTTATACTTCTGATATTTAATTTTACTTCATCAATTATTTCTGAAATTGTTTCTCTATCTTCATCAATATTCTTCTTCCAGTCATTTTCGCTATTTTCTTCCTTTTTCTCACAATATTTCTCATCTAATAAAAATAATATGTCTAAATTTAATTCTTCGCCTTCTGAATCTTTAACTCCCTTGATTTCTTCAGTATTTTCCTTATTCTGATTCTCTTCTATGACTTTTAATCTTTCGACTGACATTAAATCTTTCCTTAGGACGCACTCGTCTTCTACCTTTACTGATTCTGTGATTATTTCTTTATTTAATAAGTATTTTCCTAAGACGCCCTCGTTTTGTACCTTTACTGATTCTTTCGTTACTTCTTTTTCTCTGAATAAATTTTCTAATCCTACATTTCCCTCAATCGCTTCTTCTCCCGTTTCCCTTAACCTTTTTCTTTCCCTTCGCGTATCATATTTTTCGGTATTTAACTTACTTTTTCCGGTAACTTCAAAATTTTGCTCATTTTTAATAAATTGATTTTCTACTGACTCCCTTTTTTTTTCTTTTTCCTTCGCATAATTCTCACATATCAACAATATTCTCTTCAAACCCTCCGCTCTCTCATTTTCTAAAACTTCGTCATTATTATCATTCTTCTTTTCATATAATAGATCTTCTCCTTTTAACAAAATATCTAAACCTGCACTCTCCTCGTTTTCTTCTATTATAGATTCTTTTAACATAACAACTCCATTATCATTTATTTTCACCTTTAAATTTTCCTTCTTCAAATCCTCATCTTCTCTTTTAGTTAACCCGTTTCTCTCCACGCACATCACTCCGGGCTGTCGGTAATATGCGCCTCCTAGTTTTCCGACATATTCTGCCTTTCACTCCTTGTATTCCCATTTCTCTCTTCTCCCCTCTGTTCCATATTTCTATCGTAATTTCTTTCCTTATTTTCTTCTCTATTGCTATTAATATTTTCTCTATTCCCTTGGTTAATTGTATTGTCATTTCGGCCGTTATCCCCTCTACTGTAATTTCTTTCGTTGTTATTATATCTATTCCTATCATACCTGTTATTATTATCATATCGGTTTAGTTCATAGTTTCTATTATAGTTATTTTCATATTTTCGCGGGTATATTATTTCTGACTCGTCCAAAATGCTGTACACCTCAGCGACGTCATACCTCCCCACTGCTCTTAATAACGGCCAGATACATGGTTCAAAATGTTTTGTGATTATATTGATTATTGTTTCTTTTTTCATGGGTGGTTCGAGGTACTTCGCTTCATTATATAACTTAATAAAATACTCTTTCCTATCTAATCTCGAATATTTGTAGTTGTTTGTATTATATAACTTTTTTAACACCTCCTGCTGCCTGTTTTCGGACCAGAAATTTTTCTTGAACCATTTTTTGAAATCGTCAAAATTTTCAATATCACAAGCCTTAAAAAGCTCGAGGTGTTCCCCCCATAGACTTTTCTCTATTATATCTAAAATATCTCTCTCTTTCATAAACTGACCATTTGAATTTACATATTTTTCTAAACGCCTAATGAATTCTATTGGGTGTTCATTACGTTCCATTTTTGTGAAATCTTCTCCCCTACCCCTTGATAACCACCTATTCCCGTTCTCCCTTTCTTCTGAATCCTTTCCACTATCTAACATTTTTGTTTCATTTTTTGTCTCCATATCTTTTTTCAAAACTACTATTTCTGCCTCTTTACCATCCAATTCCCTACTTTTTTCAATATCGCTAATTTTACCGTTCATTTTTGTGATTTCACTTTTTAAGCTTTTCATTTCCTTGCACATTTCCCTAAGAAAATCTTTCACGTCATCCATTTCATTATTTTTTCTGATGGGCGTCGATGCCCCGAACCCTGAATCATAGTCAGAACTTTCCGTCCTTTCTACATTATTTTTTCCTTCCGCCATCATTCCTTTCACACACAACAAAATACTCAATATAACCTCTCTCTTACACAACAAATTCAGTTCAGAAATCTCTATTATTATTTATCCCGGTTCGTTGAGCCCCCAATCTGTAATGGTCCAGTCTTAAACTCAAAAAGGTATGATTGCCGACAGCACCTTACAAATAAAATTAAATATAAAAAAATTACTAAAAAAAAATGATCTGAAAAGTTTGGGATTATTTCAATAATAAAAGGATTTCCTTCTAAACTGAATTTATTTATTCTTAATATATTTCTTCCATTCATTAATAATATCAAACTCTTACAAACAAAATTCTATTTTTAAAACTAATATTACTTATGATATTATATTGCAATGGAATTCCATAGCCCAATACTAATAATAATACTTAACATATAAATCCTTCCTTATAAAAATATAATTTAACCAAAACCTTATTTATTATATTAATAAACATAAATTCCAAATTTTAACCTCTGTCCAAATACCAAACTTAATTAATAACTAATATTATGAACTTATCTTGAACGATATTTTATTCCTTGTATCCTGTATTATTTCTTCATATCAAAACTTTATTCCATTCAACAACTCTCAACTGTCAATTTCTTTATAGATTCAAAAAAAATACTGTCTCTGTTTATTTCACTACCATTCACGTTCTGTCTCTTTCTATATTATATTATTGCAACATAATATTTGTTTATTGTTTAAATATTTTATTTCTTGATTTTTTAATACTTTATTCAATATTCATTTAACATTATACACTGCTTTTCTTTTAATTTTACTGGTTAACTTTAAATATGATGGTTTAAACTTTAGCTCCGTTTTCATTAACACACATGTTTTAAATTTGCTTTATAGCACCCTTTCTTTCTTCCACTGACTAATAATATACTATATCTCTTACTCTTGCTATTTCACTTATGTTTATTCTTTCAATAATTCCGTTGTTACAAAATGATTATTATTATTATTCACTAAATTCTCTTTTCTGAACACTTCTTATTAACTTCTAACTTCAAAACTCACTATCTTTTATTTTAAATACTATTTTTTATTAATACGACGCTTTATTTAATTATTAATCTCAATATATCTCACATCAGTTCTATCTTCTTGCACCACCTAAGGGCTACTGACTCGTCTTCTATCGTCAAATCGCCGAACTATATTTTTTTAAACAAACGTTTTCAAATCAAAAACCAGAGGTTCTTAAACAAAATCAAATACACACACTGTAACTCACATATTAAATGTGACCTGTTACAGTGTGTATATGTATACGTGTATATAAATGCATGTGTGTGTATGTACTAGACATTCTAGAACTATCTTCAATTATAGGATTAAATACTTTAAGTCGAATGATTGTAGCGTGTTAACACGGTGTTTACAAGAAAGTGACAATGAAATAGATGTTTAACATCGATTAAAAGATTTACAATTGATGTATTATTCCTATCAAATACATATTATTCTTATTTTCATAGTAGTAGACATATGTAGTAAAACTTTTCCATCTAAGGTTATTTAAAAAAAGTGGTATTTTTGCCGAAAAAATTTACGATATACATTCATTCAAAAGATATTGAGTAGTTTTATGGGCATACGTTGTTTTTAAAATCTAAAATTATGAAGAAAGGTAATTGTTAATTGTGGTATAAGTCCCAAATATTAATATATGAGAATTTAGATACAGTTGTTATTTTGATTTGAAGTAAATTAAGGACAAGTCTGACATTAAAAAAATATATTTAACAACTTCTACATTTTTTGATATTATAATAATGACAACACTGAATCATCACAATAATTATAATTACGTTTTTCGTCCGCCACTGGCTAAGAAAAAAGAGCACTCCACTTGAATTCTCGTAAGCGTCGTCGATAAATTTCTGATCCATTCAGTGAAAATAGATTTGTCATGTTTATTGGATTTTTATTTGGCTTAACAATGGAGGACTACGTTGGAGTGATTTTATTAGGAAGTTGTTAATTCAATTCCAACTGGAAATACATTAATTACACCTCTGGACGCGATATATTTCGATTGGGACTCTACATTATCAGCCGGGTAACTGAATCAAGTTAATGCTGTTGTAGAATGGTATGTTTTGAATTTTATTTACTGAAATAGATTGAACTGTGATCATTATTGGATAAATTGATTAGTGTTTCTGTTTTTAATTGATTTCTTATTTTCTAGGTATTTTGTTAAAAATGCATTATTTTCAATTTTAAATAAATACTTCTTTTAAGCAGCTAATACACTATATTTATTTCCTCACCCCTCTCAATAAATTCAAACAATATCGTAATCAAAAACCCATGAAATAAAATCAAATAATCTACTATAAGCCACAACTCCCCTCTACAAAAAATAATAATAAAAACCATTCCTGATTAAATAAAACATATCATAAATAAACACAGACTCGATTTTATCGAAAAATTCGTGTCCTCAAACAAAATAATATGTCATTGTAACGGCTTTATTATACAGAGCATCGAAATCCTCTCTGTTTGACCCGCATGGCTACATCGAGAGCGGGGGTAGTTGTGCCCCTTCTACATCTTCCCAACCCTGAGCCGTTCACGACAAAATCATTGCACAATGTTAGTTGCAGCTGCTGTAATGAACAGGAGTACTTTGGTACAAACACGAATTAGTGGTGGTGGTTGGCTAAAAGGGCTTCAGATTTACTGAACTTTAATATTTCATAAACTTAATCATTTCATCCTGATGCAGATTTACTACTTATGAAAATAATGTAATTGGTTTATGCATTAAGGTTACAAGGAAAATTATTAAATGGATGAGTTAGAATTACTAAGAGATTCTATTTCAATACAAATGGTAGGTGTTTGCATTGTCATCTAAAAGAAATTTTGGGCTTCACTGAATTTTAAATAAAGAGTGATATACTAGTATACGTTATTTTTATGCCCGGTATTATAAGTAATTTGGTCTATATCAAAACTAAACCAAAATCTATCTAAAAAGTATCAAACTATGTTATGTTGTCAATGTAAATAGAAACTTGATTGTTAAAATTCATAAACAACATAATAGTTGTCAATTTCACTGGAAATACCTCGTAGAGTGGATCTTGATTAGATTTTGGTCTAGATCAGCAGTTGAGGAACCGGGGTAAAGTACCCCAAGTGACGGTAAAAATGAAAATCTTGAGGGTAATGAAGGCTGTGTCCAAATTTCTATAGCATCAAAAAGCTCCAATTTTGACACTTTTATAAAATTAAACAATATAATTTCTCCAAAACTTAAAATTTTCTCATTTTTAACTCACCGGGGTGATATCGTTCTAAATTAATATATTTTGGAGTAATACCTAAAAAAAAAGTTTCCCGACCCCTGAGTCTAGACCAAATTCTTTATATTAGACATCTTTATATTGAGCACTCTAAGAAAAACATTGTAACTATTCGTATATGAGTTTTTAAAGATTATACCCAAGGTATAACATGATCACCATTGCATTCTACATTTTATTACTGGAGATAGTAATAGTTAAATGAGAAAAAATCGGTATTTTCTGAGCTACCTCGATTTTTAACGCCTATTGAAATGGTGTGTTAGACATGTGTATCTGGTATACGCAATACGCAAGTTTCCAATAATACCACGTGCCATGCTATAAAATTAGGCAAATTTAAATGGTAAACAGTGACCTTTATAAAATATACATTTATCTATGTAGATATAACATATTGAAACAGTGTATGTGAGTCCTACCCTGACCGTACGCGTGTCTCTCTCTCTGTATTCGGCTACAATTTATTCACACAGCGCGCTCACCCACCAACACCGCGAGCACGTGTGCTACACGTCTCTGCCGCTGACATCTCAACCCCATCACCAATGCATTATACTGTCTATGGTCCTATCCATGCGTGCCAACTGTGACGACTGTAACAAACAGGTACTCCACCACGGACTGCTGCGATTCGTGATGCTCAAATATATATATATATATGACGTCAATTGTACTTCACTTTACGTATGTTTTGTGAAAAAATATGTAGGTACTTCAAGAAGTATAGGTTGAGTTGTTCGGTGTGATATTTCAAAAATGAAAGTGTTATTGAAAATGATTTATTTTTGAGTAATGGCTATTGTCGAAAATAAGTGAAGTTTTGCATGGCAACTTATAACATAAATTGCAATATATATTTAAAAATAGAAATACATAGCGATTTGCTATTTAACTGAAAATGTCTAACAGTTCAACTAAAGTGGAAGGAAACTGAGTGACTGAAATGAGTTTCCAATGTGCCTAAGTTTCCTTTTGTCGATTTGTTAATTTTATTATCAGAACATCTCAACATAGACGAACTTTATATAAAACAAAACATAATCGTTTGCCATAAAAACATCTTGATTATTTCATGTCATAGAACAAAAAAATTTCTTTAGTAAAAAATAAAAGTTCGAACGTCTCTAAAAACATCATTCAATTGTGCACAAAACGTGCAAACAAAAAGAACCTAGGTATCTACTTTGGTAAAAATATTATAGAAATTAAAAAAAAAGTTTGCCTAATATACTACATATTTCAACCATGCACGTAGAATTTCTTACAAATAATTATAATTTCATTTAACTAAATCTCTATCCCTTATAATTACTGATAACTCCATGCTGGAAAAATTATCAATGTCACCTGATATATTACAACTTATAAGCGAATAAGATTATAAGAAAAAGTCGCTTGTTCATAGTGTTCAGGAATAAACGAATAATTCTAACATATTTGTCGATATGCAAACACCGTTTACAACAAAGTATGATCTTGCATGTTTAATATAAAAAAGTACTTCTAAAATGATGTGAATTTCAATTGAAACAGTGACGTTTTTGACAGAGTAATACGTATTTTATACAAATATGTATATTTTGTTATCAAGTGACATTTCACAGATTGCGAGTTCTGAGCAGTTGACAGTTAACATGCACGAATAGACAATATAATACTGAGATAGTATAGAATTGAGATGTCGTGGATAGATACATAACGAAAAATGCCAAATTTCGATGGCAGTGAATTTGTTTGATTAGAATCGATTTAAGAAATTTGATAAAAAAACATGAAGAAGAAGTGTTAAAAATATAGAATATACATAGATATAAATGTATTTTTTTTTCAAAGCAACATACACGTAAAAGCCAAGAATCACTTGAAACTTACTGCAGAAGTTTTAAAGTTTCTCAAGTAAATTGTACAGTAAAGAATGGTAATAATCTTTATTATAAATGAGGGAACTCCGAGAGCTGCCCTCTTTGAAAATTAAAATCTTGTATTTTTTTTTTATATTTTATTATATCAAAGAACTTATGTTAAAGTTTAGAGTCATAGACTCTAAACTTAAATTGGAATTTTAAATTAATAATTATCACTGGTTTTTATTTATCAGCAGCTTTCAATGATACCACCAATTAACTAAAAGAATAAGAAGAGAATAAGCAATAATAGAAAATACCCTACTTCTCAAAATATCTTTTTAAATGTTCATTTTTCAATTTTAATAATTTCAACTTTTACATTTATATTAAAAATATGACAAATTGAAAACCTAAAATCTTAAAAATTGTTTGATACAATTAGTGAATTTTGAAAAATAGCTATTTAAAACTAGATGTACTTTTATAAACTTTGTATAAAAATCATCAAAGATGTCTAGTAGTGTTCATATGTATTTATGAAATTCTAACACATATATATGTATGTGAAACTGTCTTCAACTGTACAAATTGCATCTACACTTGTCTCGTTCGCGAGAATTAAATTTTTCTACAGAAATTGAGTTTGAGTTGAAGACTGTACTTTTTTATTTCATTTTAGCAATATGTCTGCAAATCAAAGTTAAAATCATGTGACACGAAAAATAATTAATAACATTTCTTCTAAACAAGTTATTGAATTGTATCATTTTAACTTAATTTATTATAATACATGCTTCTTTTTGTTATCTGTATTCGTAATTTTTTTTAATGTCTATTATACACTAAGGATATCTCAGTGTGAACATTATCATACAAACTCCTCATCAATAACCAAAACGGTGGAACATGATATGTTAATTTTATTCTACATCATTCGTCACTTTTATCGAAGTCGTGTGTGAATAATTTATTTTTCTCCCTCAAAAAAAAAACTCTAGGTGGTAGTTTGTTTCCCTAAATTGTATAGAAAATAAACCCCTAGCTAAAAATCAATACAGTCAATTCAGAATATACACACACAATTTGTAACTATTATTGTAATACTGCAGCGGATTATGTTTGAAGAATGCATTAGAACTCACAAAGACTTCAGAATCATAGGCGTAGTCTGAATTTTTTCAACGTTTTTATTATCGTATGGAAGGATAAGAAAATACCTTATTTTTTAACTCCCGCATTATATGTCTAATATTTACTTCAGTTATGTTCAATTTCAATACTTATTGTTAGTATATACAATATAGGTTATAATATCTATGGGTTGTATTCACTCCTCCCCTCCCACTAGAATATAATTTTAAATATCATATCCCACCCTATGACTACAATGTAAAATTAATCCCTTGGGACTACTGTGCTTTTATTGTTGGCGGACGGCCCTCGTAGCTTAAAATTATAGATACGGTCCTGTAACCTCTGCTTGGTGATTGACTAATAAAAATAACTTAAAAGAAACTATCGTCCAATGAGGTCATACGTCAAACTTAACATACGTTTTTTAAATATTTCACGGAATTTTTTACACTTCTTAATATAATATTTAAAAAATTAACATAATATTAATTTAATTTAATTAATTTTTTCAAATCCAATGTCAATTTTCATTTTTCAAAATTTGACGAATTTTTTAAATAACAATGGAGAAATAAGTATGAAAGAGTTGATAAAATATGTAATTTTATTTTTTTGTACGTTTTTACACAATTTACACTCAAGACGTTTATCAACCTTATTTTGAGTGCACAATTGTACAGGGGTTCGCCAATACAACACATATATACTAGGGTGTTCCAAAAAAAGTCGATAATTTTTTTTTTTCGATTGCATGTGAAATTCTTGTTATATATGCTATAAAAAAAATTCTGTAAAAATTTGAGCCCTTAATATCAACTTGAAGAACTCCATCACCGAATTTGAAGATTTACCATTGATTTAACATGGAAAAATGATTTTTTAACGTTCATTTCTCCTGCAAACTATGTAGAACATTATTTTTCGGAAAAACCATGACTGATCCTTCTTCAGTATTAAATTCTGTAAAAAAAAGCTCTTAGGGTCCAGTCTCTAACGTCAACAAATTCAAAAAATCTGTATTTTTTAACGCAAATAAAAACGAGAGGGTTGACGTTAGAGACTGGACCCTAAGAGCTTTTTTTACAGAATTTAATACTGAAGAAGGATCAGAAATGGTTTTTCCGAAAAATAATGTTCTACATAGTTTGCAGGAGAAATGAACGTTAAAAAATCATTTTTCCATGTTAAATCAATGGTAAATCTTCAAATTCGGTGATGGAGTTCTTCAAGTTGATATTAAGGGCTCAAATTTTTACAGAATTTTTTTTATAGCATATATAACAAGAATTTCACATGCAATCGAAAAAAAAAATTATCGACTTTTTTTGGATGTATATATTATATACATAAATATAATATAATAAAATATAGCAAGCCCCTGTTCCACACGCAATACGCAAATGTGTATGTTAGATTAGAGGTATACCTATTACTACTACACATATACACTATACACATACATAAATACACATATATACGTACAGTAACGGCGTAAGGGTGAATCGTAATACATCATTGAAATGCAAATATAATCGCCTCTCGCTGGCGCAGGGGGGTGGGACGAGTGTGACATTAACAGGAAAAGGTAAACGGATTTGATGTATGTATATATACTATATATACATATAGGTACCCCATATTCGGGAGGGTAGTGTTATGTGCTTTTGAATATGTGTCGCGTATGATATAAAATATTACTAAATTGTTGGTTCATATCGAAACGATTCGCGGAACGTATGTAGATGGTACGTTGTATTTGTGATGTTGGTACACATGTGTATGTGTATGTATGTGTTTCAAATGGGATGAGGAGAAAATGAGTTCCATATTTTTTCATTTACTCTTATCGCACCAAGAGGTCGTGCAGTGAGTTTTATGTTTTTAATATAGCTAGAAATTTAATAATATTTGTACTACTAAAGTTTACGCATTTTTTTAATTTTGTTAATAACATACAGCATATATTATGTACAGCCATAACCGGCTCTTCTTACACCATTTCGTCCCAGGACTAGTGTCCTGTCATGTGAGGGCCCTGCTTGTATTTAAATACGTTTGTAGAAAATTAATTGTACTTATGTACCTACTTTGTATTTAAATACATACAAATGTACTTAAGTACTTTAAAAATACTTATAGTATATAAAGAGTAGTACTTTTTCAGCTTCTTTATACAAATAGTAATTAGGTAACTCATCCTTATACCTGTCTAAGGCCCTTATTCAAATTGGAACAAATGTATATCTTCAATATTAATTTAAATTTAAATGACATTATACCTACTTGAAAAATAAACGGAAAAGTTATTAGATAAATAATTCTTAACAAAAACGTCAAAATTACAAAACATGTTGTATTTAAGTTGATTTGTGGTCTAGGGATTACATAATATTATTTCTTGTTCCTGAATGATCCAAAGTGGGTTGTGGAGAGCTAACAAGCCGGGTTGAGAAGCGAGTAGATTTGCCTCGATTAAAATTAATATTTAAAGTTTTCATTTTCTCGAAGAGGACGCGGTACGTACACAAGAGGAGTTTGTCTAACAAGAGCAGGGAAAAGTTTAACTACGCTCCGCCATAGTGGCACTTGAGTAATCAGAACCAGCGGTTTTAAATCAGTGTGCGTCCTATGTATAGAATTATATCAGTTCTTTCTAGTTAACCTTACACTATCAGAAATCAAAATAGATACATATATCGTATTTACGTTGCATAATAGTGAAATTAGAGATATTATCTACATAACTATCCATACTAGAAAGTTTTTTATTTTATGAAAATTATAAATAAGAGGCAAGACAAAATTATTTATCAAATTAAGCGATTTAATTGTTAGCGTAAAACAGTAAAATAATTATTAAACAACTTAGAGTTATTGATTTTATTCAAGACGCGTGGCAAACTTGAACAGTAGATTGAGAAAAATATCAAAAACTTTGTATGAAAATTTTTTGTGGGGGAACTACAGCCCTCCAAAAAAATTTCCCAAAATTAGTTTTTTATTTAATATCTTGAGAACCCATTGTGACAGTTATTAATAAGTGTTATTGATTTCCAATATCAACAAATAATTTTTCTTAAATCAGGGGTGTATGAAGTTAGTGGGCCCACTAATATAAGATTACATAACACAAAACACAAATTTTCCCAAAAAATGTTGACGAATTAAAATATGATCACAGTAATAACAGATGTCTGTTGTGCATTTTTATTTCTTATCACAAAAAAGATTTGTCCACGATAAACAACAACTTGTTGACAATCTCCGTAATGGAGAGATGTAGATATACATTTTTGTCCTTTCTGAATTCATATACGCCATTATGTTCTTTTGTTTCAAACAACTTTAATGTTTATTTTAAGTACTGGGAATTACATCTCATTGTATCGTTCCGTGATACGTTTACAAGAATTATGTTAAATGTTGTTGAATGAAAAGCGGTATTTAGCTCATTGTAGGTTATTATGATATTATTGTATTTATAATTTTGGCTTAGATATAAGCATCAGATGCATGGAAGCGGGAAAATTGATCCATTGTTAAATGTTTTATGTATTATAAACTTTCTTATTTATTAAAATATTAACAGAGAAAATGCAGGATTAGTAAATAATATTTTACTTAATAACAAATTTAAGAATATATATAAATGTATTTGAATATGTTCCTTTGAAATGACAATTTTATGTCAACAATAACTGTTGTAGATATTTTATTTTCACTTTTCTTGAAATCCTTTCTTTCGAACAACACAGTTTTTAATTTAAATGAAAGTATAAAATTATTAAGTAAAGGTAATCTTCAGAGATCAGTATTTTTTTTTAAACATCAGAATATTATTATACATTTTACAAGACCTTTTATTGATTTAGTTCATAAAAACCACAAACAAACAAAAAAAGTTAAATGCATTTTCAGTAACTAATTAAAATGACTATCGAACTTGTAAACTAGTAGTGAAAAATAAATTTTTATAAATCTATATTGCAATAAAAACTGAAATGTTCTACTAATTAATAATTTGTGAATTAACTAACAACTACGTACATACTTACAAACTTATTTTCAATTTCCCAGTGGAAAAATATTCATACCTGAAACAAAATAAAAATTGTAGCAAAAATTATTTATAAAGGTTTACGCCCGAGTTAGTTTAACTAAATGCTCCTTTAACTAACTGTCATATTATTAACAGAACCAAGCATAATACATTTAATTAAAAGGATTATTAATTTTCTGCGCTTGGTTTTTACAACGCATATTATTTGCATTTTTCATTGATAGTCTAAATATTGATTTAAATCATGTTTGTAATATACAAAATCTAGGTTAAAGGAGAATTTAGCGCTAAAGGAGCTTTAAATTGGTTGATAATACTGGTATGGGTACTTGTCTATAATATATAGAAATTCAAATAGATATTTAAATATGATTATAGGCACTCTAATATAAATGTTCAATGGATGGAAAAAATGAAATTTATTTTATGTATTTACAAATAACAATATTTTATAATCCAAATAGAGAACATTGTTATGTTTAAATAATTCGGGCAAGACATACACGAGTGTATGCCATAAGGGTTCCGAAGTACGTACCACGTGAAATGTTTGGAACCACTTACAGGTGCATTTTTAAATTAAAGTTAAAATATAAAAAAATGTCAAGTTCTACTAATTGAGATCTATATTTTGACATACCACATGCCTAGATATCAAAAAAAACAATTTTTTATGACGCCCCTCCCTATAATTCCAAAATTTCAAACTATATTGTTGATTTTAGTATTTGTCGTTGGTAGTCCTACCAAAGCCTCGTTACCAAATTTTTTTCAGATTTTTTGAGCCAGTAGTTACAGAGATAGAGGGAGGGGGACAAAATAAAACACTGCTTTTAGCCCCCTACAGGCGCCATTTTTGAGTTAGAAAAAAAATAAAAATATGGTCATGTTCTACGAGTTGAGATGTACATTTTGACATATCACATGCCTAGATATGAAAATAAAAAATTTAAATTATCTTACACCCCTCCCTATTATTCCAAAATTTAAAATTATATTATTGACTTTAGTATTTGTCGTTGGTAGTCCTACCAAAACCTCGTTACCAAATTTTTTTCAGATTTTTTGAGCCGGTAGTTACAGAGTTAGAGGGGGGGGGACAAAATAAAATACTGCTTTTAGCCCCCTACAGGCGCCATTTTTGAGTTAGAAAAAAAATAAAAATAGGGGCATATTCTACTAATTGAGACGTAAATTTTGACGTGCCACACGTCTTGGTATACAATTTTTTTGTTTTTTTGGATTTGCTTTAAGGCCCCCTACAGGCACCATTTTTGATTTAGAAAAAAAATTAAAAAAGGGGCAAATTCCGCTTATTTGGTTATACATTTTAACGTGCCACATGCCTTGGTATAAAAAAAAATATTTTTTTTACCTAGCTTTAGCTCCTTATTGCCCCCCCTCAAAAATTATTTATTCAATAAATTTGTACATATTTTACTAGAGGGCGTCATTTTACATGTTCAGTAAAAATTTCAAGTTTCTAGCTTATATAGTTTACGAGCTATTTAGCTTTGAGTGAAAAGGACGGACGGACGGACATACGGACGGACGACAAAGCGATATTAATAGGGTTTCTTCGGAACCCTAAAAAAGAAGTTTTAATTATAAGTATTTGAATACTTGATATTAAATACAATACAACAAATTTAACCGATTAATATTACAAAATATTGATACTTTTTTCAAAATATGAAATACTTTCATCATACATAAAAATAAAAAAATGTTAATAAAATAATAACACGAATTAACTAGTTGATACAAAAACACAAATTACATTCCGTAAACTAAACCATTTCATTTCAAATCGCCTTTTACTGTAAGCTATAAAGGTAAGTATCTATAAATATTAAATAAAAACAAACTTGTTTGTTTAAACGTCAAAATTTATTAAAGAAGAGGAAACCGCAAGCTTTCGATTCACAGAATCATCGTCAGGCTAAAATATAATTTTTTAATCAATTTTTTCGTTCCTTAGTAACTATTTGAGTTACTAAGAGATTTGTTATTTTTTCAAACATTTCCGTAGTCACATGTATTTTATTGAGATAACGACATCTTTCTCAAATTTATATCTTTATTAATAGGTATATTTCTGAATTTTTATTTTAAAATATCAATATTTTGCATTATATTTATTGTATTTAATTGTTACTTATTATATTTTAGCCTGACGATGATTCTGTGAATCGAAAGCTTGCGGTTTCCTCTTCTTTAATAAATTTTGACGTTTAAACAAACAAGTTTGTTTTTATTTATATTTAACGTCACTACTATTATATTATTATAAATATTAAATCTAGAAAATATATCTCAAGGAAAACACCCAACTGTAAGTGAATTTTATTTCACTTAAAAAGCATCAAATATCTTACAGTGCGATAATCTCACAGGTGGGATTAATAAATTCCAGTAAACGGGATTTCGTAACATTAATATTTTAAAATATCAAAATTACATTCGGCAATTGTATCCCAAAGGCCATTTTCTTAGAAAGCGATATAAAAAAAGAAACACACGTATATTATATATAAAACATCCATCCATCTTTTCAAGTTCATTACGCCTGAAGCCGACAAAAACATGAGCGAGAAAATTACGTGAAAACGGGAAAACGGTCGAAGCAAACAAGAAGTAGAAAAAAACACACACAACTCAGAGGCGAAAGAAGTAGATGGAAATAAGATTGCATTTTGCCTCAAGATGATGGTATTGAGGCTTAGAAAAGAAATTACTCTCTTGCATGCTTGACATCTTTATTATTATTATTATTATTAACCCTTCGACGATCACACAAGGTATATTCTGCGCCCGAGAACATCATTTGTAGCAAATTGCAACTATAATTTTGAGAAGAATATACAATATATAGGTATCAATAAATATAATATACGAACTTTTTTTTTTTTTAAATAACATATTTCTTCTTGTGAAATCGTACTATATTGTGTAATCAATCGCATTACTTGTGCATTTTTCTTATTATAATGACAGCAATAATTAATTTAATCAAATATTTTCTTATAAATAACGATGTTTTTACCGTTCATAGAATGAAGAAGACATGTTTCGACTCTTTCCCGACTAATAAATAATAGTTTGAGGTTATGATTTTATTATCTACTTACATAACTTTCAAATACGTTTACATATTTAAAAAAAAACTATACTATTTATATAAACTAAAAAATAGTTTACTTACAAAGAATAAATACTTTAATTACGGTCAAAATAGATTTTTATCAAGTACATACTTACATGCGGGGGTAGAGGGTACTAAATCAAAAAGTTGGTTGGAATATGTTTCCGTTTTGTAGTTTTTTTATACATATGTAAAATCTTATATTAGTATTTACAAATGTATAGGTTAAACTTTAAAATCCCTTTTTTTGGCTCAAAAAAAGATTATATAGATTTATACAAACGCATAGGTACCTAGATAGGTATATTATATTGTAATTTAAATAACGTACCTATATTATTTTTAAAATAATTTATCGTTTTTAAAAATTAACCTATGTCAAGAGACAATCAGAGTGAGAGAGAAGAGGCTACAAGGGTTGTAACATAATTACAATTAAAATGGTCACATTAACACACCGACCCTCCTTTCGTTTAAAAATAATTAAATTGAAAAACTCGGGTCTGAGAGTAAGTTTAAATGAACTCCGTTAAACGGACGCACACAGGTGCTTTATTTTGATTATGAAATATAGATAGGACGTGTCACGTGATTTCGTGACGCGCGCGCGGGTGAAGCGGGGGAAAATGAGGTCGGGGTGTTAACGGCAGAACAGGAAATAGAGTTCTGTGACGCCGGAGTATGAACCAGTGTCATATCGTGTGCAATCATCGTACTGTGAAATTAACACCAGGGTAACTCCCTATTCCTCCGCCCGGTAAAATGTTCTTTCAAACAAATATACTATGTAATGTAGTAGATAAGTCACAGAGCTAATGGCTAGAGGAGGGAGGTTGTTGAGTGTAATGACGTTTGCACAATTATCGAAATAGGGGTGGGGGTCTTGTCTGCTGATATATCGAGAGCATTTTATAATAAAAAAATTATATTAATGTGTTTTTATGTAAGTAGATATTTAATCAATAATGAGTATATGTTTAAAAACAAACAAGCAATAATATTTATTAAAGTTTATTTGTAACAAAAAATAATAAAAGTAATACCATTCCAAATATTTATTCTTACAATTACTCATATACTTAGCATTAAATAAGTTCATAAATATCATATTTATAAGTTACTAAATCTAATCATTGTATTATAATAATCTGAACGAAATTTTTCTCCGACTTGAGTCACATTTCTTTACTGCTTACCACTCTGATATGTTAACGTGGTGTTATTACGTACCTTATTTTACTCGGAAGAAAATGAATATTTACCCAAATCGATTAAGTTATTTTTAAGATAAACGTTAACCAGTAAAGAAACTAGCAATTTTTTTTCTTTATTAAAGTTATATTATATGTTAAGTATCTTATTAATACATTTAAAGGTTATTATTGCTCAAATCAAATCAAATGTCAAGTTTTAATATATTTTATTTGTTTTAGGTTATTTATCTGCAATGATATAAAGTTAAAAATAAAATAACCACATATCAAATACCACATTAATTAATTATGAAGTTGTCACATCAACAACTATCTAATATACATATTAAAATAGATTTACATGAGGTCCGAAATTCGATACACTAGCTGATTTATAGTGTATCGGTTTCAGGGATGTGAATTTTTTCATTTTCATTATACACCTACACGTTTTTTATATTAAATTTACGTGCATTTAATAATAATACATAATATTTTTTATAGTTATAATTGAATTAGAAAATTTCTTAGTGGGTATGTAAATTATTGTAAATATAAGTTATTCAAAATATAAAGAATCATATAGGTATGACTTCCACAGGGCCGTAACTAGAGGCTTGGGGGCCCCGGGGCAGCAAGTGATCGAGGGGGCCCCCCTTATAAATTTGTTTTAAACAGTTTTGAAATATGTGACTATTTTCGAAAAAAATAAGTTTTTCAATAAAAATGTGAATGCTTTCAAGTTGTAATTATTAATATTTTTTGTAAACAATGACAATTAAACCAGTAAATAATTTTTTTGAAAAAAAACAAACAATAATTTCTTATATCGAGCTGCATAAAATTCGATTTATAGTGGAATCATATTAGCGAAATTTTTTGTACCTTTTTGAAAAAATTACCATTTTTACGGTTTTTCGTGCACGTTTTTTTTTTAAATAAATTCTATTGGCCGGATTGCAAAAATAAAAAAAACATTTTAAAATTTGTTATGAATTTCCCTAAAAAACTAAATTTTTAAAAATCTCATAATTTTATTACGAACGTAAAGTACTTTGTTTTAAAAAATAAAAAATATCTTGTGGGCAACAAATGCTAGAGGGACATTCTTTTTTTTGTAGATTTTTATGTATACTATGCGATGGCGTTGAAGATAATTCTATAAATGTATTGAAAATAGTTTTTTTTTTTTGGTTTTTGTTTTTGAAAAAATTTGTCCGTATTGAATCAAAATGAGTTTAACTCAAAACTTTTTTTAATTCGATTTCGTAAAAAAAAAGTACATTCCTTGTTCGGGGCCCCCCTATACTCGGGGGCCCTGGGGCACTGCCCCACTGCCCCGGTGGTAGTTACGGCCCTGGACTTCCATGTTCCATATTGTTTTTTAACTAAAGTAATTAATATTTTTGTCGGTAAAACATTGCTCATATCTCCAAAACCGTTGATCTAATTAAAACCAAAATCTATATGTCTTAAATCTTCTCTGTGATAAAACATTTTACAAAAAAAATTAAAATCGGTACATTTTTTTAAAGATACTATCGTGATCGAAAAAACTCTATAGACAGACATACGCGCAGCCATCATACATTTACCCACTTTTTCTTATTTTTTGAAGGTATAGTACATATAAAGAAAAAAATATGTATTGCATTATTAATATTTTCACAAAACGTGTACGATACAACATTTAGTATATGTTAAATATCATTTTATCTCGGTATTTGTACAGCCATTTTTCCAGATTTATTTCTATGTGTAACTAAAATAACCAAATCCAGTATGAATTTGACACGCTAAAGTTGTGACAAGGAGAATGTGTTTATTGACATATAAATTAACACAGAACAAGTTATGTTTTAGCTTCTAGCATAAAGTTTGTGTTGGATAATGATTTTTTTGTCACGGCTGACAAAAAATAAATGTTATATAATTTGCACATACTTTGTATTTTATGGCCAGAATTTTTAACACTTATGGTAATCCGAGACTATATATTATGTTCCCTGTATCGATGTTAACTTGTATCTAAGTTTATATTTAAACTGCCTTGTATACAATGAATACGCATATGTAAATTTTGATATTGATGAACTTCTATCAAATATGCAACACTTTTTATACTAAAATATCAAATGTATGAAGAAGTGAACTTAAAATGATATATAAAAACCTTAAATCAAAATATACTACTTCAATAGATTCTAGATATTTACATTGATAACATATATCATGAAAAATAAAAAACTAATTAAGTAAGAAGTATTTTTTTTTCGAAATCAAAACCTTTTTATTTTCACATGTTCTTACATTTTATTAGAAATTATAAATTGTGTTTTTTTTAATACATACGTCCGTAGGCTAATTTTTCAATATCAATGTTTGACACAAGTACCTACATACCATAATTTAATGTTTTCATTTATATGTATACATTTTATCATTTGTAAATTTTCCTCAATACATGCCTGACCTAATTATTTAATTCTTAATATAATATTCTTTCGTTTGATTACGTCAACATCACAAGTAATAACTTTAATTTTTTTATTTATGTATTTTTGTCAAAAAATATAAATTGTAAATTTTCTTTATAATAATTTCCTGCCATAAATTAATTATAATTATAGCTTAAAATGTGTTTAACAAAATTGGTTCAGCAAGCTTCGTACCAAACAAACATAAAAATTAGTAGGTAGATACAGATATATCTTGAGTATTTAATTTTAAGATAAAACATGATCCTTTTCTGTTAGAAATCTGTCCATAAATTACATCACGGTATTCCGTATTATTATCGACCCACTCCCCCTCCTTGTCACATCTTGTCAAAATCTTATGTACGCCCTTCCTTAATATAACGTCACAATATCATGCACCCCCAAATCTATATTTTTTAGTTGGTATTTTTTATTTGAAAAATTCACTTAAGTGAAATTTAATGTGACGTCTTTTGCCACATTACTACCATTACCCCCCCCCCCCCACCATCCATTTTTTACGAAGTTATTGTACAGCTCATAGCTAGTTATTTCAACAATAAGAATAAATCAATCTGAAAACTTGAAAAAACTCAGAACACAATTACTTTATTACGCAACTACATAATTAAATAACGACTTATACACGCCTGGGTGGCATTATACATACATATTTTTATTTATTTTTATAATAACTACACCTGAATTACGCATTAACATCAACCTATACAAGTTTACCAACAATAAAGATCATAGTCCAAATTTACATCGCTAATATGGATACAATAACATAAATTAAAGTACACTTTAAAAAGCAACTTCTATTACACAGAAAACAAGATGTGGGATGTTTTTAGTTGGAGAACAACGCATGCTAGATTATTGAGCAACGTTTCATGTACTCGACTGGAATTTTATCTAGTGAAAGAATTACGAACAAATGGAACGATAATCAGAAACAGCAAATTTATGATTGCACTTAAGGAAGTTGTTTGATTTTTAAAAGAAAAGTGTAATAAAGACTGCCATTTTGGATGCATTTTAAATGTAGATGATAACCTTATTTAAATAGTACCTATCTACCTTGAAAGTATCCAGATAAAAATTATTTTACGAAATGGACATAATTTATTTGTATCATAGATAGTTTGTTTAGGGCTTCAAACAAGACTGAATCGAGACTTTCGTAAATGTTTGCAAGACAAAATTAGCTTAAACTTTTTCGAAAAATAAAAATTTGAAACGGTCTCTATTTGTAAAAAAAATTACGAAAGTCTAAGTTCAGTCTCGTTTATCTACCAAAGATACATTATACATTACTGTATAAGTAATTACAACGGTTAAATTGAGGTAACAAAATTTTTAACACTCCATTTAAAAATTATTTTCTATCTTACAATTCAGATAATGCATTATTTTTATATAAATTTTTTTTAAATATTTCATTCAAATGTTGAAGAACACGGAATATGTTGTCCTTCAAGGTTCCAATTCGAGCAAAATCCTAGTCTCTAGATCAAAATGTATAATGTTTGGTCCTTATTTACTTCGGTGGTTAAGAATATTGTATACTGTAACGAACATTTATTAATTTTAAGACATCGCAGCTAATAATTAAAATAAATTGAAAATTAATGTCAAATTCAACGATTTCTCATATTTAAAGCATGTTTATTTAAAAATATATTCGGCATTTTTAGGTTAAACTCTAAAATTCCTTTCACACAAAACAGGTCTAATCAAAAGGCAAGTAAACAGGCAAACTGCGTAGTAAAAGGCACAGCCCAACCACAACAGAACATGAAACAAAAGCATTGGGAAGCAACGGTGCTATTAAAGTTGCTTCGTACGCAAAGGTGAAACAATACCGTGTGTTTCAATTAGCTCACGTTATCCCCAGCGCGTAGAAAGTAAGGTAGAGAATGAGGGAAAACAATGATCATAATATCTAATGGCGAACAAAATCAAATATCGTATTGAATGTTTAGTTATTGAATTAATTAAGAAAATGTTTCGTAATATTAATATTTAGTTAACTATATCCAAGTTCTCGATAATAATGATTTTCAATTATAGATATATTATTATAATTATTATTGAAGTAAATAAAAATATGGTCATTTGTGAGTTTTATGTGCAATTGGATTAAGAAGAAAAAATCGTAGTTTTCATTTCAGTTGAAGTAATGTGAATACAATATTAGAATTTGAGTTTCACGCCAAAACGCGACCAAGATTATCTATAACCTTCGTTCAGAGTATCGATTTTTTTAAATTGAAAAAAATTAATATCTTAAGACAACGTACACAATAGCGTGTGCTGCAGCTTGTCCTCACGACAAAACGCAGCGATTCAAACGTAGTTGTTCTTAGACACTATGTCAAGCTTGTCCAACCCGCGGCCCGCGAGTATCTTTGGTGCGGCCCTCATCGGATAATTAAAAAAAAATCTTATAATAATAAAATAATGAATATAACACATAACACAACGCTAAAAGGATTCTACGATTTAAAAAATAAAATACAATGTTTTTAGAATCAAAAAGAAAAACTATAGGTACCTTATTTGGAAAATTTAGCTTTCAAAACTTAAAAAATAAACAAAAATAAAACATAATAATTGAATTTAATAGTTTTTGAAGTCGGTGTCGATTTTTTTTTTTAAATTATGTTTTTTATTTTTCTCTTTTGAGTGAAGTCCATGGTCAGATTCCAGTAGCGTAGTAAGAAAAAAATTTTGGAAGGGGGGGATAAATACATTGAGCAAAAAAATTTTAAGGTATTTTGAACTGATGTTTTCTCAAAACACGTTTTTTTAGAACACTGAATATTTCGGGGGGGGGGGGTCACGTGCATCCCTTGGTACATTGGGTTTATGCTATGCGGCCCAAAAAGTTCAAAAGGTTGGACACCTATGCACTATGTGATTCAGTCACGTGATTTCACATCCGTTCCCCCTCTCGTCGTCAATCATTTTCGTTATGTATTGTTTCAATTGCGCATGCGCACTGTTGTGTTTTATAATAGCATGCCGTAAGATTCAGTCGCGCTGTTAAATCGCAAGGCATGCGATAGTCGCGCTGCTGAATCGCTAGTGTGTAAGGGGTCTAATACTTATGATTCTAGATTCACTAAGAATATAATTATGATAATTGAGTTATTTTTTTATAAAAAGTATATAAAATTTTTACTTAACAAATACTTTTCTTGATCTCAATCACGTGTACAAGAAGAGGTCTAAACGAGATGACCCTAATTTTTTTAGACGAGAATGTTGTTTGTGAGATCCGATACGTGTCGAGCTCTACATACCTATTATTTCACAGAATAATATATAACTTTTGTCTTACTCTGCGTTTATGATCACATAATACCCTTCGATCGTCTGGTTGATAATAGTAGGCAATCCCGGGCTATATTTCAAGTTTTTACACAAAATATATTCAAACAAAACATATATCTACAGAGATAACGATGAAACTTTCCTTTCAATGAAAACTTTCCACCCCACAAAACAATGTGTCTGAGTTATTGAAAACCCTGAACCACGGTGCTAGGAAATAGGTAAGGGTCTTTGGTCTTTCTCTTTAGCAATTCCCCTATTGTTTACCTAATTATTTTTACCCCAACGCTAACGAGCTGTCTCTCTTAGAGCTATATAAAAGAAAAACAGGAAGTTAAAATGTCATATTGAAACTTTAACTTAAGTTTTTCTAAAGATAACAATACATTAGTTTACTCTAAAACAAAAGGTTAAACTATATTATACAAAATTATACACAACATATTATTGTATTGATGTTTATAATATTATTTTTATACAACACGATTCGTTTCCTGTATTATATATTGTTATTATTATTATTATTAAACAACTTAAAATATCTACCATGGGAGCCACGGAAATAGAACATAAATTATAGATAATAATATTACCTACAATTTTTAACTTGACCTTTTTACTCTAATTCGCATTGTTTCAAAAATAATTCGAAAAATTCAAAAATTGACATCAGTAAACATCCGTATCCGGTTGAAAGATCATTTTCAAAAATAAGAGGTTTTCTTCCAAGACAAAAATTGATGTTAAATCAAAAATTTCGCCCATTTACGATTTATTTAATTTGAGATAGTGTCTATAAACCGACCGACCGACACACAAGCATCATTGCAAAAATAGTCAGAATGGATTCAGAGTAGATCAAAACGGATAATTCCATCAAAATCCGAATTTTCAAAAAAAAAAAAAACGGCTTACACTGTCAAAAATTTTTTTAGTAATTTTACAAAAATGTGTAGGAAGTTTTTACGCACCACAATTTTCGGAATTATGGAACACAGTTTTGTAAATTTACTATACAATTTATCACAACTCAATTTTAAACTATTACAAATCATCTGTCGCAATATTACTAATCATTTACTAGACTTATGTTTAGTAATATTACTGTACATTATTCGTAATTTTACTAAGCCAAATGTTTCTAATAATTTTAGTAATTTTACAAAAATGTGTAGGAAGTTTTTACGCACCACAATTTTCGGAATTATGGAACACAGTTTTGTAAATTTACTATACAATTTATCACAACTCAATTTTAAACTATTACAAATCATCTGTCGCAAAATTACTAATCATTTACTAGACTTATGTTTAGTAATATTACTGTACATTATTCGTAATTTTACTAAGCCAAATGTTTCTAATAATTTTAGTAATTTTACAAAAATTTATTGTAATTATACTAGACAATTTATACCAATTTAGTTTAGAAAAATTACAAACTATTTGTTGCAATATTACTAACCTTTATTAAAAAATTGTTTAGTAATATTACAATACAATAGTCGGAATTTTACTAAACAAATTAGATTAAATACATTTAGTAATTTTACAACCATATATCGTAATTTTTCAACCCAACTAATACCAATTTAGTTTCGAAAAATTACAAACTATTTGTTGCAGTATTGAATTTTTACTACCCAACTTACATCAAGTCAATTTGAAAAAAATACAAACCGCTCGTTGCAATATTACTATGCATCGGGATATAACTTGCATAGCTTTATTTCAATATCAGACTGTAATTTTACTGAAAAAAATTGTTAAATCAATGAATGCTACAACAGCGTATTTTAGTGTTAAATATAAAATATTTATTAAATATTAATTTATTAATTATTTAATTAACAATTAAACATATGTCATTAATTATAACAGTGTTATCAATAATTTATATTATGAAAATAATAACATAATTTAATGCTAACACAAATTTTAATTTTTTTTGAAGATTATTCTGACGTTTTGATTGCCACATAATTAATTGCCAAATCACGAGTAATGTAGGCACGGAGTATCTTTCCAATATTCTTGGTTATATCTACTGTCTTGTTTATTTAGCATAACAATTTGTAAATCTAAAAAAAGAAAATTATTATTCATGTCTTATAAACGAATTATATAAAATAGGGCTTATATAAAAAAATAATAATTTTATTTGTGATTACTTACCAATTTTTTTTTAAAATCAACATCATTTTTAATTTTATCATTAAATTTAATAAAACTTTCTTCATTTTGTAGTGGAAGAATCATGTCAAATTCACTCTCAGAGTTACTGATTTCGTCACTCAAAATGCTTGTTGAATTATGAAGTTTTTCAATGACATTTTCAAGGCTTTGTAATCTGGTTGAATAATTGGTTAATTGACTTCCTAAATTTGACAAACGTTTGCCGATGCTTACAAAACAGCTCGATATGAATTGATGCAGATCTTCTGTAACAAAAAAAATCACGTTTCCAATACACATTAAAGAAAAAAAAAACGATGTATGTTTTTACCTATTGTCATTGGTTGATTTGCACTGGTCTCGAGTTTTTTTTCAGCTTTTTTTTTTTACAATCCTTTTTGGATTTAATATATTGTTTGGATCTAATCCGTTAGTGTTGTCTTCATCACTGGAAAATTCCGTTGAAGTTGACTTAATGTCAGTGTCATCAGATGGGTGACAACTTGGGATTGAAATCGATTTAGAATTCAATTTTTTTCTTTTTGTGTGTTGACTTTTAGGATTAGATGAATCTAACATTAAAAAATATATATTTGTTGCATATTTATAACAAAAAATTTTACCAAAAAAAATTAAAACTACTTACGAATTTTTATACCAAGATCGTCTGTCCATTTCAATGCTGCTTGACTAAATTGTTTGTTAATGAGCTCTTTATTCTTTGCAACAAATTTGCGCTTCAGAGCCTTCTTATCAGTATCTGCTTTTTTTTTGCAGATTCTTCATTTGCTGTCGAGTATACATATGGTTTTGTTTCTAACTCAACGATTTTATTTTCAGCTTCTTTATAAGTATCTAAAAAATTGATTAATAATATGTCAAAATATTTTTTTTGCTCATAAAAAATTAATAAAATGTAAAAAAATTAATATTGTGGTAAAGAATTTATTTTAAAATAACATATCATTACTTACGAGCACTTCCGCGAATATCCACTAGAAATGTTGGCTATGTAGATTTGGGTGGTTCTAAATTTTTCACCATTTCTTGCAGTTCTTCGCATACATTTGGATCATCAAGCAGGCCTGGCATATATTTGCAATATATCTTATCAGAATCTTCTTCAAAATGAAGCCATGTATATATAATATAATATAATATAAGACGATATTTATGATCCATGTCTATAAAAAACAAAACAAAAAGTGGGTATGTGTACTTATGTACACGCGTTAGAAGTTATACTTATTTGTCGTGAAATTTTAAAACACTTATCAAAATTTGATTACACATTTCAAATATTAAAATCTTAGTTTTGGAAAAAAATTATTTGAAACAAGAAAATATTTCTTTTGCCTTAAAATTTTAACTCCAAAAATAAAAATCATTTGTTTAGACAAATGGCTACAGCTTAAAGATGTAAGTAGGTGAAAAAGTTACCTGAATTATAACAGATATATATTCAATAAACGTTAAAAACAATTATTGGATTAAACAACAGAATTATAAAAAATCACTTGTAGCAGCATCAATCTTTACACAACAAATTTTTAATAATGACTGTTCAAAAATCGTATTATTGCTCATACGCAGTAGCTTAGCATCGTGAGAAAATAAAATGTAACAAAATTTACCCCTTCCGCCAGCGCGTTCACATGAAACTATGTTCTATACCAGTATTTCTCAAACTTTTTGAATTGAATCACTCATAATTGTGATTAATAGCGAAATTTAATATCAATAATAATTAATAACAAGTTAATAACTTATCTCGAGTACATCTTTGAACAAAATATTATTTGTATATTTTTCGACATTAACTTAACTAACTAATTGAGTTTACTTAAAATATTTTAAATTAAATTTAATGTGATGAGCGCGGCTTTGTTTTGATGTTGGTCAGTACTGAAAATACCATTTCGTATAATAGGGCGAGCGGATTACAGCTATTTCGAGTACACTAACCAACCAATCGACGTTCTAGTGGCTAAAAATGATTTTATTAAATTCTTTATATTTTTCTGAGAAAAAACATCTATATACATGATATTTTTTTATGCGGTCCTTCAATAGGTACACACATTTTTTTCTTTAATAAATCTAAATCTGCATTAAAAAATCTGAAAAAATTATGTAAGCTTCATTGGATTAAAATAAACATTTTTTGTCTCATAAACTTTTTTTTTAAAGCTATAGTTTTGAAGATAAAAAATATTTTAACTTTAAAAATAGCGAAAAATTCGTATATTTGTGAATTTTTTTCTCGGTAACTAATTGTTCAATCAGAATAAAACATAAACAAAAAGAATCAGCCAACTTTAAACTATAATTAGATTTTTTTTCATTTTGATTATTACTGTAATTAAATGTAAAAACTTCATTAGAGCCGAACTCACTCCTTGCGCCGTAAATCGATACCATGGCTGGCTACAATTTTCGTTTAATAATTGAAATATTTAAATACTGGGATGAAAGTTTCAATAAAAACACTTTAGAATATTTTTATTGCACATTTATTTGTTACAATTATTTTCTTTATTGTTACACTTATCAAAACATCTACAAACTGAACAACATTTTAAATCTAAATCCAAACAAAAGCATGTTTTAGCTGTACAAGGAAATTTTCCGCAACAAGAACAGAAATATTTTTTGTAGATGTTCTGATAAGTATAATATTATAATAAAGAAAATAATCGTGACAAATAAATGTGCAATAAAAATATTCTAAAGTGTTTTTATTGATGCATTCATCCCAGTATTTAAATATTTCAATTATTATTAAATGAATGTTGTAGCCAGCCATGGTATCGATTTACGGCGCAAAGAGTGAGTTCGGCTCTAATGAAGTTTTTACATTTAATTACAGTAATGATCAAAATGAAAAAAAATATAGTTATAGTTCAAAGTTGGCTGATTCTTTTTGTTTTTGATTTATTTTGATTGAACAATTAGTTTCCGAGAAAAAAAATCACAAATATACGAATTTTTCGCTATTTTTAAAGTATAAATATTTTTTATCTTCAAAACAATTGATTTTAAAAAAAAGTTTATGAGACAAAAAATGTTCATTTTAATCCAATGAAGCTTACATAATTTTTTCAGATTTTTTAATGCAGATTTAGATTTATTAAACAAAAAAATGTGTGTACCTATTGAAGGACCGCATAAAAAAATATCATGTATATAGATGTTTTTTCTCAGAAAAATATAAAGAATTTAATAAAATCATTTTTAGCCACTAGAACGTCGATTGGTCGGTTATTGTCATTTCTAAGCGAGCTAGACTCGATAATCCGCTCGCCTATAAATAAGTTGGTTGCAAATGGCAAGAGAACTGTCATTGTTAATTCAGCGAATAGTGGACACTGTTTTCACACCAAGTAAAAAAGAATTTTTTGCTTACTAAACTCGGTTTATGTCATCAATTTTTCTGCGACCTTCCTAGGAGTCGCGACCCACACTTTGAGAATCACTGTTCTATACTTGTGTCGGCATGTCAAAAGAAACGCAACAATGATTTTTTCTATGCTGGTCGGGACTTGCAAATTCGAATAAAATTAAAGGTTGTTTTACACCGGCATATGGAGCATTTATAAAGGTTGTTTTAGGCATTTTGACCAGTTTATATATAATTCATAAATAATAATTAGCAAAGATTTACTTACTTTCAAATATAAAAAATGTTG
The DNA here is from genome assembly GCA_961205875.1 of Sialis fuliginosa. Classification (NCBI taxonomy): domain Eukaryota; kingdom Metazoa; phylum Arthropoda; class Insecta; order Megaloptera; family Sialidae; genus Sialis; species Sialis fuliginosa. The sequence continues at coordinate 19,519,284 of OY540812.1, forward strand.
ATATGCAGATTTGAACATACCCTATTACACTTACAATTAAATTTTATCACTATTTTTTACCACAGTGAATAATTCGGTTCTTTCACAATTTTTTTTATACACTTGATCGATTCTATGAGGTTTTTTTTATAAAACTAACATATTTCATATTCAGAAACAACATGTATATTAAAACATTTTAATAAAAAAAAAATATTTTTTTATAATCTATACTTCATACTTGCAATTCAAGTATAAATGTTTGCTACTAATTTTACTTAGAACTGCATTCAAATTAAATTTTAAATCTGCATAAGTCACAATTTTATAAAAATGCAAAATAAATATACCAAGTTTTATACTTGAAACTACACAGCAGAATTAGAAGATTACATAAAACTATATGATTGTAAGAGACACTAGTAAAAATATAAACAAATCTAAAGTAATTAAAGTTTTACAATTTTTCAATCACTTTTTGCAATTTGGATTACGTATTTCAGTTAGTCATTTTTTTGATAACTGTAGTAAGATTAGACTACAAATAGGTATAGAAATTTTACAAAATTTTAGACTTGAAATTACAAACAAGAATTGTAAAAATACATAGCGCTCATGACTTGAAAGAAATTTTGTAAAAATGCAAACAGAATTTTCAAAAAAAAAGTAATGATTTGTAAATTTCCTGTAATTGTAACTGCAAGTTTCGGTTAGTAATTTTACTATTAATCTTGGTAAAATCAAAATCCGAATATGTGTAGAAATTTTACAAAGTTTTAGACTTGAAATTACAAATAAGAATTGTAAAAATACATAGCGCTCATGACTTGAATGAATTTTTGTAAAAATGCAAACAGAATTTGAAAAAATAAATAATAATTTGTAAATTTCCAATCACTTCTTGAGATTGTAATTGCAAATTTTGGTTAGTAATTTTACAGATAAATGTGGTAAAATTAAATTCCGAATATGTGTAGAAATTTTACAAAGTTTTAGACTTAAAATTACAAACAAGACTTGTAAAAATACATAGCGCTCATGACTTGAATGAATTTTTGTAAAAATGCAAACAGAATTTGAAAAAATAAATAATGATTTGTAAATTTCCAATCACTTCTTGAGATTGTAATTGCAAATTTTGGTTAGTAATTTTACAGATAATTGTGGTAAAATTAAATTCCGAATATGTATGGAAATTTTACAAAACTTTAGATTTAATTCTACAACTTTGAATGGTAAAATTACAACAAGTTTCTGACGAATACAAAAAATTTGTAAAATTGCAACCTGCTTAGTACTCTTGTTATTACAAATTGCAATATTACTACGAATGCGTTTGAAAATTCCAATACAATACGAGAGTTTGTAATTTTACAAAGCAACTGCTTAGTAAAAATGTAGTAAATTTACAAAAATTTTTAACAGTGTAGTTTTAAAATCATTTATAAATCAATTGTCAATTTTATAAGTGTATTATTTTCAATAATACTTATAAAGTAGTAAAAAGTGACACATACCTATGGAATGAATTTTTTTTATCAATTAATTTATTTGTCCTAATTTAATAATACCGAACATGTTATTAAAACAATTTACCAAACAACAATTAATTATACGTTAATATCATACCCTAGGTCCTGGGGTAATCAGGAAAGGTGAAATTCACGAGACCCTAAAGATTACGAGGCTTACATGACCAAGTTTCTATTCTAATTTATTCTACATAAATTGATACATTTAAACATATATGCACAGACAGGTTGTTGGGGAAAGTTTGGAGTGGTCTGTAATCCCTCATGGCCGGGAAGCCACAGCTTCAGGACCCTTGCCTTTGTGTCGGGACGTCTTAAGTCTCTCCCCCCAATCTGGAGGGGCTGCATTGATAGCGAAAATATTACCACATACTTCATTATACCTCGCTAATGACAATAAGATTGGGCAAACTTGTTGTTGCAAACAAGAAACAGTTGTTAGAATTTATGTTCCTTTTATTTATTACTACGAAAAAAGAGTTAGTAAGAAAGAATGAATTTCTGGATACACATTTTTATTTTTCATTATTATTTTATTATGATTTTCAGAATAAAATTACAATATTTAGTTTTACTTCAGTATTACAATCTTTGAAGTCTTTTATAATCAACTATATTAACTACCCACTCGCAGAGAAAAGAAGTATAATACTCGTTATTTTTCACTACATGAGACTCTTTCAATTCATTGATGTACGTCTTAACGAAATTCAAAGCGTTATTTTGATCGATTTGTCTTCATCTACCTATTGAATCTGATTAGTTGTCGAAGAAAGTGTTTCATTCAAAAATATAGATATTTAATTCGATTTTAATGGGTCACCATAAAAATACAATTACATTTTTATAAGAAATAAATGATAAAATATTTTTATAATAATGAAAATAAAAATTATATTCATTAAAAATGAATCTATGAATCATAATAAACAGCTTGAATACCGTTCGTAAGTCTTAATAAAAAGATTAAAAAACTGCGAAAAATTTACAATTAGTTTAAAGAGATATAGGTTTCCGGTTCTATGATAACAAAAATCAATAAGATCAATAATGGGTTTTAATTTTAACATATATTACAAATATAACATGGTAAAATTTGACACAAATGAATTTAAGTAATTTATAAACAAACCCCATAAAAAATACTTTTTTACACGAGAGAAATTTCCCTTATGTAAATTCACAACCTTACAATTATACGCACCAAATTGATTTGTATGTGTATGTATTTATGTATATTATGGTAATTTAGCAGGAATTTATTAAATTATTATCTACAATTATTTCATATAACAACGACATAAGCCTTAGGAGTTATCGACTGTTTACGCATGCAGGTACATCGGATTTTCTCTATATATACATGTATTATTTAAATCCCCCGAAGCGGTTTTCATCGCCGGCAAATATATGTTTATTTTACAGGGCTAGTAAAACTATTTTGTGTATATTTTTGTTTACATTTCTAATTGACTCCTTGTTCTTATTTAGTATAATAATAAGATATTTATATTGTCAAAGTATATATGTATTATACTATACATACTATTAGTACAACCATCAAAAAGAGTATAAGATTATGCTGAAGAAATTTGAATCATATGAATACACATTTTATGTTCATATGATTCTGATTTCTTATTCATACTTCCCAAAGTTTGATCAAATTATAATTTTAACTGTAAGAATAATCGAATTATGGCTAACCCCTGAACATATAACTATATTAAAAGTGTTGTTACAACGTAGAGTATATTTATAATTTTTGTCAAAGTATTAACTTATCTAAAACAAAATAAAATAAAAAATTAATAGTATTTACTGGTGCAGGTGCTGCATGGACATAGAGGTTATTTATCGTTTGCGAAATTAGGGAAATTTTTTCTAAAACATATTTTGTTGATCCTTTAGCAATAAGAATGTACATGATGCCGTGGGAGATTCAAGTTAAATTCGGGTAAAAATCATTGAGTTTTTATATATAACTCGTAAATTAATAGGCTATTTTTATTTGAAAATATAACTAATAAATTGTAATACCCCTTTCAATATCATTTAAACACTTAAAACTGTTTGTCGATTCCTAAAATTATATTACCTTTAATAAAAGGAACAAAATAATAAATAAATATGAAACGAAATTAATAGCTATAATTTTATAAAGAAAAGTTTAATACTACATATAAACCTAGAACACCAAAAGGCTTTTATTTATTTTAAACTACTTTGGTCAACCCTAGCACGAGTATTACAAATAATACCATTTGTACTTGCCGAAGATCGCGACTTCGGCTTGTGTTTGTAAAATTACTGAGCTTACTTCACACAACAGCGCCTTAAGCCTCGACAATAAATTACAGAGATTTCGCTGTGTTTATCGAAATGTGAGATTTTTTCCATAATAATGATCTGATTAAAAAAATTATATCTAATTATGTATTTATGTTACACAGTTAATCTATAACCAGTAATGATATCATAATTTTTTCATGTAAAAAATAATATAGGTACCTACTATTATTTTAACTATCTACGCAACAAAAATATAATATTTGTTAACAGAGTTTTTTAGTATTTTTTAAACACAAAATTTGTAGAAAATCTATATCAAATATTAAACCATATATTAATGCCCGGTCTCAAAGCAAAAAGTGCAGAAAATGCCAGCCAGTTTTTTAAATTTTGCCAAAAATATTTTTTTAGCGTAGTCTAATATTTTCGTTAAAATACTTTCGATGTCATTATTACATTCTAATATTTTTTTTTATCTACCCCTCGTCTACAAGAATTAATGTTCAGTTCCAATAAACAAGTAGTATCTAACATATAGCTAATTCATTCCTAAATATAGCAACTGTTATCTATGTACACAATCATTTAAGAGCTCTAATTGGTAAAACCTACTGTGATATTCTCAATTCTTTAAATAAATACTAAATACTAAATGAATTTAATAAAATGCTTAGAAGTCATCAAAAATTAAGAATAATTACCATTATAAATTGATATATAAATTATTAAGACAGTATATATGTTTATTAAAAGTAATGTTCAAAAATGTAATGATAAAAAAATTCACTGAAAATTTAATTATATATGTATAACAACATAAATCAAATAAAATAATAATCATCATCATATTATATACGCAAATTAAATATTTTCTTCAAATTACATCCGAGCAGATGTTATTTTTAAATCAAATACGCACAAACACAACATAAAAATGTTTCATTATTAGTCCAACACAATAGGAAGAACACCTTCCGCTAAATTAAATACAACACACGACGATCGCATTACCTATGGAAACATCTTCTGCCGTATATACACAACGCTCACTAGATTACGTTGCCATTATTATAAATAACTGGAGAAAAAATGTCCCCGATCTCGCGGTTCCCGCCCGTCTCACTAAAGAGAAATAACATAAATAAAATATGTGGGTGAAAAACGGTCTCGGGGAGTTCCCCGGGGAGCCATCAATAGAAAAAAGTACGTACTTCCTGAGAATATGAACTTCCAGTGGCGTACTTATATATTCTTAAAAGATTTGTACCTACTTGGCTGACATTTTTTTTATATCCTATGCTGTATTTTTTTATTCATCTATAAACTCGCATGATAATTAACATCAAGAAGATATGATATTTATATTTTGATAAACAAAAAACAATTAAGAAATTTAGAATTTCGCATTATTTTTTTCTGAAATATATTTTTTTACAATTCAAAAATAATTTTATTTTCAATTACTTATGTATTTTTGGGGTACAAATACAATACATATTTAAAATCTTTATTTGCCTACTTTTTAATGGGTAATCAATTAAATAATTTAAAGTATGATACACCGAGGCTAATCGAATGAATAAAATATGAGTTCGTTTTCCGATGTTTCTTTTTTTTAAATGTGCTTTCTTGCCATATAAGTGACCTCCACGCTCTCCCTACGCACCAAAAACAACCGCCACCAGAGCCATATTGGGTAATATTTAGTGCTTGCCAATGCTGCAATGGTGCAAGTAGAAAAGTTAAGTTACAGTAAAATCAGATAATTCCCGTCTGTTGTGGAACGATAAATTTTATGTTTACATATTATTATATATCACTGCATAAAATCCAAGCGAAAAGTGTAAAGATTAAAAAATAATAAAAATTTTCAATTGATTACTTTTTGATAACTGAACATAAATTATTATTATTATATAATTATTTTTTCGTTACTAATGCTAAAATTAACAAATTGACAAAATATGAACTTATAGTTTTTTGGCTATTTGTTTTTAGTTATAACAAAATTTTAAAAACCATTTTTAATAACTCCCCATATCATTTACCCCGTAGTAGTAACGCCACTGGCAGAAAAAGACGTTACCACAAGACGTTCTGCCGATGTCACCTATATATTATTCAAACGGTGTAAATTGAATGCGCGCATCCGTTTTTTCCATATATTCTGTTATTTTATGGACGTTATAGCGACTTCAGTGTGGGGACGTATACGTGTAATACACGCGTATGGTATTACCTTGCCACCACCATTCAACCTTACTCCTATCTTCTATATCGCCCACATACACGCGCGTTATGTTCTTTTAAAATACCCGACCGACTTATTATATTATGTATTTTGATTAAATTATATGCATGCTGCATACATGTTTATAAATATATTCTCGTGTTGTAAGTATGTAACTTATTTATAAGAAAAAAATGTACTCTTATATACAAAAGAGTACCCACTTGTTTATTTAATTTTATGTACATATATATATAAATTGAAACATTTTTTTCTTAAACAAAATCCAAAATATTTTTTAATGCAGTATCTTCTGTCAATTTTATGTAGGGTATTTTAAGGAACATCTTTCATAACTAAAATTCAATGAACAATACAAACAAATCATATTTTTTACAACAATTTTAACTTACTATTTCTCGAAACTTTATATGTCATGATTTCAAATAATAAACCTAAACATTAATATTATCTTCTAATTTTCACTAAAGGAAAATCTATTGTAAAAAAAATCAGCTTGCTATGAAGCCGTATAAAATGACATGTAGTATTTTTTCAGTTCTCAACACAAAAAACTAACGTACAAACATATAGGGTATCCAAAAATATTGAAAAAGGCAAGAATAATCAGGTTTTATATAACCGAAACATAAATAATTTTACTGTATTTTGCAAATGGTTTCACTGTACATAACTCATATTAATTTTTTGTAATTATTTTGTCTTAAATAATATTTACAATGATATTAGAGCACTGTTACCTCATATTGTAAATTCAGAATATATTTAGTTTGAATGGCAATATTAGGTGGGCCATCTCTATCGCAAAAAAATCAGGAGAGGTGACTCAAAAAGTTTATATAAGGTTGTGGGCCATCTCTCCCGGATGGTCAGGGAGATATGACCTATATAGAAAATTCTATTTTCGTGTATTTCTGTTATAAAGACATAATTTTCATTGAAGTTCATTTTTTTAACTTTATTGGTTTGTAGTTCTTTTAATGAAATAAAATTAATCACATCGTATTTTTCAGTATTTTTTTAACAAAGTAAAAACTATGGCCTTCTACTCCGATCTTACCCTATTTCATAAGTCCGTTTTCGAGACTTCTCCATATGCTTGAAAGGTTAGTCAAAATACACGTTTCAAAGAAAACAAAAATTTTTCTTACCACTACAACAGAATAAAGAGTAATTTAATTACCCGATACATTTTCAATAAAAAAATGTATAGATATACAGGAAAATAAAAACACTCCAATATTTACATTTAAAAATACTACATTATTTTATAACATACACAAAAGAAATAAAGAAAAAACATACACATACCATACATTTGCGACGACAGAATTCAATGTATCAAATAACAGAAGCCTTACAACCGATTTCAGGACTCTCGCGTTCGTCCTTTATACAACATACATAAATAAATGGTGTATCTATTCTATTCAAGCACGCTGGATTCTTTATTTTCCATTTCCTCATACGTAGTGGTTTATTTTTATTTACCACTATGAATATTAAATTACTACATATGTGCTCATGTGTGTGCAAACATCAAATTTTCTTCAATCATATCACATATCATTCAGTCTTTAGGAGTTGAATAAAAATGCTACATTACCCTCATTTCTTTGTGTTTGCATTAATATTATGATAAATCGTATAAAGATATATAAACATAAATGGAAAAATACTTCAATTCATGTGAAAATAAATATTCTTTATAAATCAAAGAACCAAAAAGACAAAATTAAAAAATATATATAAAGAAACATCAATTTCATTACAGATAACCTTTAAAATCTATATTTAAAGATATTTATAAGTTATCATCAAACAGCTTTTATATTTTAAAAAACGGTGATTGCTCGCCCGACTGATTGCTCTAAACGATGTGTTTGTTTTGTCATTAATATGTTTATTGTAATGTTTAAACTATATAGTTTTTGGCATTCTTATAATGATAGTTCTATCAAAATCGGTTCAGTAGTTTTCAAGTTTTACTTGATACAAACTAAAAGACATAAAAATCCTCAAAAAAAGGATTCTATTGCCTGTCATCTTAAGAACGGTAAAAATATTGACATTGTACAGACTTTTAAAAAAAATTAGCCCAGTATTTTTTAACATTTTCAATTCATTAATAATTTTAAAAGGTATGAATACCTAATTCCAAAATTCGATTAAAAATAAAATATCGGTATGGAGAACCATACATGACTTCCATGTTCTTTCTATCTTTTTAAATAATTTTTAAATATACATTTTTTTAATTATTTTATTTATATAACCTACAACTATGAATATACATATCGTAATACATTAAAAAAACATATATACTTACAACGGTTACAGCTCTTTGCCATTTGTATATAAATATTAGTTTTCTAATGTCCAAAACATAATTCACATTCGTAGAAAAACTAATTTGACAATTTGAATTTAGTTGCATTTGTTTCCAAGGCAACATGAATTAATGACATATTAGTATTTAAAATTCAAATTTTAAGTGTGTTTTTCACCCCTTTAATAGCTGTTTAGGCACGTACAAATAATAAATGTCCCTTAGATTCAATTGAACTGCAAATGTACCAAATCTTATCAAAATTAGTGAAATAATACTCGCAATATTCACTTTTTAGACGAAAAACGTAACAAAATTTCAAATATTTCCTAAACCCCTAATCCGATTAGCACCAAAATGAATAGGTCTGGAGTACTCACTGAGACAAACATTTTCTCCAAAAATAATTCAGATCGGTACATTTTTACAGTAGTTATCGTGAACGAAAAAAAAATCTACATCCTGACACACAGACACACAGACACACGGACACACAGACACACAGACACACGCACAGCCGCCATGCGGAAATTAACTTTTCTTTACGTTTTGAAGTCAGAATTTTCTACTGGAAAAACGGAGAAACTGTGGTTTCTAGTCACTTAAACTAAAATATATCTACACCTTAACCACAATAAACCAATGTCACTCGACACGTGTTTCGACTTCACAAGAAGTCCTCATCAGGAGCCTAACAATTCCAGACGTCTGGAACTGTTAGGCTCCTGATGAGGACTTCTTGTGAAGTCGAAACACGTGTCGAGTGACATTGGTTTATTGTGGTTAAGGTGTATATTTTACTTTAAGCAATCAGAATTTGTCATTTTCTCGGACACGATTTTTTGATGGTATTACAATACTTCAGAATTTACAATACAATCAGAATTTCTACTGGAAAAACGGAGAAACTGTGGTTTCTAGTCACTTAAACTAAAATATACACCTTAACCACAATAAACCAATGTCACTCGACACGTGTTTCGACTTCACAAGAAGTCCTCATCAGGAGCCTAACAGTTCCAGCGTCTGGAACTGTTAGGCTCCTGATGAGGACTTCTTGTGAAGTCGAAACACGTGTCGAGTGACATTGGTTTATTGTGGTTAAGGTGTATATTTTAGTTTAAGCAATCAGAATTTGTCATTTTCTCGGACACGATTTTTTGATGGTATTACAATACTTCCATTTCTTTCAGAACATGGAAGTAAAATTCATCAATTCAACACAAAAGCTTTTATACCTAAAATATGGTTGATCTATGCATTAACAGGAAGATCACGTACGCGTTGAAAATTTATCCTCTTCTCTTTTCAGGAACATCAATTTAGAAATTTCAATTACCTTATATCCGTTGTTTAAAGCAACCTATGTAAGGTATATAGTAACTGTAAGCATATTTCCCTTTGCTACACATGTGCCTGTGTTGTGAGGGGCATACACCTCTAGGATCAATACCTTTAGCTCACCTTGACTTCCTTCTATTACAAGGAAGATTTTAATAATACTTACTATAACTATTCTTTCTTTGTTTATGAACTATTTATTTAGTAAGTATTTCATAGTGATTTAAGAGAATTATAACTTTTTATGATACGAGTTCCCGTTTTACGAACAAATGTTAGGAACCAATTTACCCGTATAAGCAGGAAATATCTGTATATTTATAGTAAATATAGAACTTCCTTATAAAATAACAAGGTGTAATTTTTCTTGAAAATATTTCAAAAATTAACTACCCCCACGAGGCCAATTTCAGATGTTATTATCTTCGTTTTTGTCAACTTTATTATTTCGGTATCTAAGCACTGTTAGTGAACTATTTTTCATAAAACAACAAAGGTTGAGTAGAACTGAGTGCGGGCAGTGAATCTTTCGGGTCACGAGTCAAAGTAAAACAAACGTGCGTGACTGTAGGTGATAACATTTTTGTCGAGCATGATCCTGTGAGTATATTTTTAAAGTAAAAAAAATTGCAATGTTTACTTTTCATATTTGAATTAGAAAATCAATTTAAATGAAATAATAGGAATACAAAACCTACATAATATATAGGTATTATATTGCACATAAAAAACATTATTTTCATTATTTAAAAATTTTTAATAAATAAATCGTGTCCCTCCTTACGTATCGATCGTGATTTAAAGTCATTTTTTCATGAGCGTGTGTTATCATAAGCAAAAATTACTCATTCACCCAACTCTACTGTAGAATAACAAATATTGCCATACTAATTAATGCTTATAATACGTAATGAGAAAAAATGTATTTTAATATTTGTGTAACCTACAGATAATTATTTTACTTACAAAAAGTATATCATTATTTAAAATCAAAAATATATAATTCACAAAGAAAACTCAAAAATAAAATTCGTCATCTTTTCATTAATACATTACAAAAGAAATAGCGCAAGTATCATATTTCTTACATCAAACACCGTTTCTTCATTGGTGAATGTATATTGAACACGTTTTTAAATAAGTGGGTTAGATATTTAAAACAGATTAAGATATTTTCGTGGGTAAATTCTCATTTAAGATCAAATTTCAAATAAATCATTGTGTCTTATCAAAATTTATGTTTATTTGAGTTGCAGGCAAAATGATATATGGTTATTTTACATATTCTGAACCGTACGGATTTATATATTATTGAATAACGAAACATTGATATATGTTAATTTTTTTTCGTTCAATTATATTACAAAAATACGATGTGTAGGCGTAATTATAAATTGAAAATTCCATTTTTGTACTTACATAATACATAAAGAGATTTATTTGTCTTCTTACCTGAAACAAAATAAAGTTAAATTAATTAAGTATTACAATTTATGATAATTTTCAAACTCTCGAAGAGTTTTGCTTACAATTAGATATATTGATTATAGGATATACTAAATGTACTAGATTGACGATGTTTTGATTATCATGAATTTTCCATACAAAATCAATTCACAATCATGTTAAAAATAGTCATTTGGAAACTAATTTTGTGTGCTTAATATTCAGAAAAACATTTTTTTTAATTAAATAAAAAATAATGTTTGGAGTATTTTTTTTATTCGTTAAAGCAATCGAAAGTTACTTTTTGCGAAAATTCATTTTCATAGTTTTCACCTTAGTGGAATTGTGAGCTTAGCCATTTTTAAGATGAAAACCGAGAAAAATAAACGCTCTAGCATTTAATTTAAAATAAGATTAGGTCCTTCAGCAAAAAAATAAATAATATTACCAATATTGCAGAAAAACGTGTATAAAATAAATTTTTATAAACGTATGTTTTAATCAACATTCTGAATGATTGATAATAATTACTAAAAATTAATAAATATAAAATGATAAATGTAATTAAAATATGATAACATATTGGGAATATTCATACATCAAAGCCAAATAATTGCATAACCACATCCAAAAGAGAGAGGAAGATTGAAATGCTCCGGTGACCGGAGTCAGTGATCTCATTACTAACCGGAACCGCCCGAAGTCTAATAAACAGCCGTAAATATCGAAAAGCTTCATCAATTCAGAAGCTATACGTTTAACCAAAGGTAGTTCCGCCATAATTAAAATTTGTGGTTTATATTATAGATTGTGCTGCTCCATACTTCTCTCTGACGTCCTTTGATGTTAAAGGGTTGGTTATTAAATTTTCTCTGAATCTGCATTTAATTTTCACGGCACTGAATTCAAATACAAATGAATATTATGTCTAAAATGTATATACGTACGCGTATACGGATATAGGTAGTTGTGGAATTCAAGCCAACTATATCAAAGAAAAGGTATGTATATGTATTCTAATAGCATAAAATAATTGAAAATAATGTATTTCTGCATTTACCATTTCGTATAAGATACAAAAAAATGAAAGAATAATCAAATCAATTTTTTGGATCCAAAACAAATTTTTTTTGCCGACAACACTTATTTTTTAAATTTTTACGTAAGAATAGATATATGTATTTTAAAAAAAGAATATAATATAATATATTAATATAATAGCGAAAACAGCATGAACAAAAAAAATTTAAGAAAACCTGTCTAAATATTATTTTGTGACTTTTTGTGTAAGCATTAATATAATAAGCAATAACATAAGTAAATATATACTGAAATGCAAAATAATAAAATAATATATTCATAAACACTTCACACCAATTATAAAATGAAACACCATTTCGTAAACATATTCATAATTTTTCCATCAACACATCTGAACAATAAATACATTTATGCTATGTTTTTATTACAAGAATAAGCACTTAAGAATTCGGTTTTAAATATCAGAGCATATTATTAATGTACATATGTATATATTTATAACTGCATATAAGTTTATATTTACTACATATAAGCTTTGAAGATAAGTTATGATTTCTCAATACTTTTTTAAGTATGTAATAATAACATAGCACATTACATTAAGATATTAGACTATAAAGAAAAAGTGAAGTAATTTTTTACAATACACAATCTATGATAATTTATGCTTCTGTTTATAAATATTGCTTCCTGGTCTTATTTTTGAACATTATTATGTACATAAGTGAAATGATTTATATTCATTTATAATATCCACATTTATTGTAAGTCAAGCTAAATTAGGATTCAGTTGGTTGATAAAAAAAATGAAATTGATTTTTAATAATTTATAATAAAATTCTATTTGAGTTGTTATTTCTTGATTAGACTTTTAGTCGGTATCAGCATGTTAAAAACTATCTGATGACATAGATAGATAATACTTTAAAATTTATCAAAATTCGAAAAAAGATACTCCTTTGATTTTTTTACTGATGAAAAAAATCATCATTAAATTTTTTTACATGCTGATTTCAAAAATCTAAATATAAATCTTGTCTGACTATCTGTTCAAAAGTTACGGTCATTTCTCAAAAAATGTTTGAGATACTCGTAAGAACCTCAATAGGCTCGTATTAATTGATGTAATTTGAAACATTTTTTTCTCCATTGGGTATTTCAAAAATCACAGATTACAATAATCTATGAATCATTTAATTTTTCAAGATGATGCTCAAATAAAAAATATTCAGTGCATCAATTTGCATGCAATTCCCATCCCAATAAATATTCGTTGTTCGATCAGTGGGTCGTTTTGTTTTTACTGCACCACGGATGAGAGAGTTGATACACAAACACTTTGACCTTTCTGCTTCACAAGAGAGAAGGGCAACCGATAACAATCATTACAAGTCGGTAACATCACGTCCTGTGTTGTGTCGATGTAATGATTAATAACCCTACAACGTGTTCGTTTTGTTTTGGGTTTTAATGTTATGGGAAGTTGAATATCAAAAGTAAAATCGATGCCGTGATCATTATACCACTTAAAATAATATTATTGGAACTATCTATGTCCAAACGTACACTTTTATCCAATTCTACAGATACGTATGCGGAAATATATGCTATTTAAATGTTTTTATAAATAATTAATATACAAATATTCAAAAAACACGCCATTATGGATTCTTTAATAATTTTAGTATGGTATATAATTATAATGTCCGGTTTTATAAAAGAGCTCGCAAAATTCAATTCAAATTCAAATGGGGTATTAATTCTGTACTAGTATCTATGAATTACATAGCTATGGAATTTAGTGCAGTGATACTTCAACTAATTGTAACACTGTTGGCGACTTTGATCGTACAAAATAATTTTCATAATATCACCACTGTTTTAATACATTTTTATATACTGTGTTCACATACCACGCGTGCATGAAAATTGTAAAACATTTCATGAAACTTAAAGGGAACTGTCAGATACGTTTAAAACCTCATTTGGAAGTGCTTGCAAGCTATCTAATTTTGCTAGCTCGTTTATAATACCGGACATAAGTATGTTTAACATGGACTAGTTTTAATACTCATATATCGATTGTGTTAAGTCATAACATGATTACTGCAAAAATATGATAAGTCTGAAGTACCCGTTGTGTTAAATGGAATTTTCAATCATTTCACAGTGACAAAATAAGTATGACACATTAAAGAGAAGTGCTCCCATGGAGAAACCTACTAAATAAATTAAACTATTCGTAATTCAATACCAATAATTTATTACTATTAGATATCAATTTATTGGAAGCCAAAAGAGAAAAACTGAAAGAAGTGGACATAACGAACATTAAAATAATTGTATGCACAGCAATTATGTTTTTAATAAAAATAAATATTTTGCTATTGCTAGTGCTTTCTTATTTAAACACATTATAAAATTATTTATCTGTTAGAATCACTATAATCTTTTATAACCGTAAAGATAAAAAGATATTAATAGATTAATAAAACGCATACTTGTCACAGTTTACGGGTTTATGCACATTATGATAATATATAATTAAGTATTTTCAAATTAAATATAAATGTTTATTACAGTGTTCATTCTGCAATTATATTTTAATTACAATATAACGACCGAATCGTGTCTCTCATTCAGATGCATGTAAAGAACACAAAGCACTGCTTACTATAATTTAACTATGTAATTTTTATATAGATAGCATTGTCAGGGTAATATACCGGAGTAAATAGGCCTATCTTCTGCTGTAATCATCCCGGGACATTTCTCAGCCACCACCAACACACTTTATTATATGGATTTACTTATACATACCTTTAACTTATTAAAACACGGTTTCACGAACGAGACAAAAATAAATTTTTTAAATGTTTTTTAAGTGTTAAATATAACAAACTTCGAAAACGTATAAAAATCCTTATAGAACTCCGGAATACAAAAATATTAATTTTTATACATGCTTTTATTTCACTTTGTGAATGCAAAAACGTTTTAATCGATTTTAAAATATAAAATAAATCCATGCATGTATTAATTTTTACTTTTTTAAATTTAACTTCTGGTATAAGGGTTATTATAACGCATCTTTTATTCTTGTTCGCCACGAAGCCAAATTTCGCCAGTCTCCATTATTTACAATATAAAATAATAAGGAACAGTACAAATCAATTTAACCATCATTTCAGTGAATAACCTAATAGCTTTCATGTATATCTAAACATATTGAGAAAATGTTTATCTGTCTATAAATATTTGTATAATATCTTCCATTTCAATGATTTTGTGTTGTCTAATAAATAATATAAATATACATATGAATAATATAGGCATGTTAGCATTCACATATATTTGTATGGTTTTCTACATGTACTGTTTCAAAATCTTTATTCATTTACGTCTAAAACAATTATATTATACATATATATTTTAAGATAAATGTACGTATACATACTATGATTATAGGTAATTATTTTTTTGCTCAAAATGACTTAAGAGCCAAATTAATTTTTATGAAAACTTGTATTTAACTCACACACCCACATGTTATTAAGCAAGACGTATTTTGACTGATTATAATTTACTCAAGAACATTTTACATGAAATTAAAACTATGCGTTCGGAAAAAAAATTATTTTACAATAATTACGTGTCGTTTTAATTACTACTTCCGTCGTAAAGATTCTGAACTAAATCTTATAGTTTGTAGTCACTTTAAATTACATATTATATATTTTTTAATTAACACTTTCACAAGTTGAAGATGATCTATTTTGTATAGTTTAATTTAAAAGTGTTAATAAAAACATTCAATATTACGCAACAAACTGAAATAATTTACTGTTATTTTTATTCTAAGGTATAATTATTTAAAATAATATTTGTATATAATCTAAAATTTCATCTTTAATGATTTTTTAGTTAATTCATGAAACAAAATTCTGGTATAGATAGATATACATATTTTCTTCTTCAATTGAAGTATACATACGAATTACAATATTCGTCTTTATAGTATATTGTATTATAGATATGTACCTTAAAATTGTTAGTCTAAGAATTCAGAATAAAAGATTGAATACACTTTCAATACACAAAGGAAAACTTTGTATACTGGGACTGGAAAGCAAGGTGTATTTGTTAAATAAATGCAAGCAAGACAGAAATGGGGACGACTTTAAATTCATGTCAATATAAGTCATTCTGCAAATCACCTTCCATGTTTTTTGTGTCGAGTTTCAGGAACATTCTTGTGTTTATGTTAAGGATTTTAACTCTGTTTACTCAGGACCCTTCTTCAGGATGTTTATTTTACAATAATCTGTCGAGGACCTTGTACTTATCCCTGTTTCCTTTCATGTGGTTGTCATTTCAATATTTCTTGATACACAAAATAGCTACTGGCATGTATTTCTAACAAATTGTGACGTGTTTTTATAGCTGTTCTATTTATTTTTTGTTATCTTTTTTGTGCCCATATTATTTTTGATGAAAGCAAATCGGATGAATTTTATAAGATTTGTCTTTATTTATTTATACATTATGTAGATTAATTTAAGTACTTTTGAGTCTATATTGAATTATAAGGTTACTGCCAAAAGTATTTTATCCACATTTAAATTTTGATTTTTAAATGATTGTTAATTTTTTAAAATTACAATTAAGCCTCCATAATTCATTTTAGGTAGATAAAAACTTTTGTTAAAATACGTAAAAAGTTAAATAACTGTTATGATAATTTAATTCTTTATTTGTATGCACGCTGTGCATTTTTTAAGTTCAAAACTTATTTCATAAATTAAAATAAACATTGGAGCAGAAAATATATAAATTCACTGTTATTTACAATTAATGTTAATTTCAATCGTTCACAATAACACAAACTAAAGTAATTTTACAAGAAATAAGCGTCCTATTTGACTGCATTCAACATCTTATCTCGAATTAATTTTCTGTAGAAAGTTAAAATTTCCAATAGACATAAAGTATCTGTGTAACATTCACACCCCGACATGTGTCTTTAGTATCGCGCGTACAAAACATTTTCAACTTCCCTTCGTATTTCTGTCAAGACTGATTCTCTTTGTGTATTGTTTTATGATTTACAGTTCAGCGATTAAGTACCATTAATTCTTAAATCTAAAGATGTCACACATATATACACGAGGTACGAACCCGCAACCCTAAGTATCTAATCCGAGAATGCCAACTATTACGTTGAGAAATCGTCAAGGGAATTCCTCGTCAGCTTAAAGTGGAATGTACTTCTTGTATTATGTTGAGTTTGAAGCAAGAAGAATTTCTATGTGTATGTATTTTAGTTCACAAAGATGCATAAAGCATCAATATAACAAAAAAAGTTGTTAATTTTGTAAATATGATAGGACTACATGCTGAGAAAAGACTTTTCATAGCCTCAGTTTAAAAATAAAGTCTCGTATACCACCACTATGATTTTGATGATTTTTATAAGGAATCATCTACCAACAAACCAAGTTTCATTGATATCGATTCAGTGGTTCGTG
This sequence comes from Sialis fuliginosa, assembly GCA_961205875.1. Taxonomy (NCBI): domain Eukaryota; kingdom Metazoa; phylum Arthropoda; class Insecta; order Megaloptera; family Sialidae; genus Sialis; species Sialis fuliginosa. Next base: position 19,537,023 of record OY540812.1, read on the forward strand.
AGTTATGCCTGTGACAAAGATACAAGGAACATACATACAGACAAACATACACGAAACTAAAAGTGTTTATAATGCGGTGTTCACACCAAAGAAAACAAAACAGCAACACGGTGTTTGAAAACACGTCGTATTTAAAAATGCATAGGCTTTATTGCACTTTTGTCAAAAAGACACGATGTTGCTGTTTTGTTTTTTTCGGTCTGAACACGGCATAAGGAGAACAAATTATTTTTGCTTGAATACGGCGAGTTATCAAAATATAGTGAAACATTTTTTACGTGAATTAATGTAACCAATGTCAGCGTTTCTTAATATTTTTATTATATATATTATATTATCACAATATTATCAAAATTTCGAAAAAAGAGTAGTGTATTTATAAGCTATTTAAATTATGACTTCATACTTTATTGGACCTAGTCTTCATTAATAAATGAATATTAAGTTTTTTATTGATTTGCATGTACTGAATAAATAAATAAATAATATAATTAATATGTCAATGTTTTAGTCCAACTTAATAAATATTAATAGAAATATACACAATTTATATAAAAAATATACGTAAGTCATAAACTAAAACAAACACGAGATAAGAATCTAAATGCAGCCAATCATAGATACAAATATCGATACATAAATGTAACATTAAATCTACTTTAGTATGATAAATCGTCATTTTCGATGCCAGAGGTATAAAATGTGAACTACCTACCTACATGATAGAAGAAAAACACAAAGGATGGCTAAAATTTAATTAAATATTAACTTTTGAATTTATATGTTAATAACTAGGTATCCATAATATTACTGTACATAAAAACAAAAATCCGTATGTCTGTCTGTCTGTGTCTCAATATTGCAAAAACCACAAATCGGATTCATTTATTCTTTTGTATCAAGTTAGTAGAAATCTCATTATTCACATTAACAGAATTGACAGGGGTATTTTTTTATTTATTTAAAATTAATTTAATTAATTGAATAAAAAAATTTTATAATTTCATTTTTTAATTTAATTAAAATAGTCATTAGTACCCGGAATATACTAGTCAATCTAGCTAGTAATACATATACAATTTGAAAAATCTTTGTAAATTTTTATTTCAGAGGAAAGATCGTAAAAGATCATGCTATGAAATTACATTCTGAATTAATAAATGCTAAATACATTATTAATATAAGATTAGTAAATATTACCTACGCCACTGACATAAGATTATTAAAATAAACAAATGATAGGAGAATCATACGAAATAAAAATTATTTTAAATTATTTTGTCAGCCCTAACGGATAGGTAAACACATAAAAAGCAATAAAAGAATCGTTGGTTAATTATATACACAAACAGGTCCTAAATAATTGTTTAACAAAACACCCAGAAGCAATCCTGTAATTAAATATGTATGGAGATTAGAGCAACAGATTATCGCCGTTGAAATTATGACTAGTTGATGGAAATAATTATGGTCATTTTTTGTTCAATCAACACTGAAATTCAGCCACTTAACACAAACATAAAAGTTAATGTCTATACAAATTTTTCAATTTAGTCTTTCTGGTATTTCAATATAAATCATGACCTACTCTCGGATTTTTTTATATATTTTTTTCTTATTAAATTTCGTGATGAAAATTAATTTTAATAATAGCTGGAATATATTGTAATTTATTCTATCAAATAATTTAATAATTTAAAATGAATAAATTTCACACCACAATAAACATTTATTTTCACAATTATCTATAAAAGGGGAAACCACTAGCATCGGACAATACCTAATGTCGGGCAGTACCAATAATATAATTCATAACGAAAAAACTGGTATACATATTTCCACAATCACCGAGTGATAATTATATTTAATTAATTAATTATCGGATCATATAACATTTGTACTTCTAATATTGTTTCTTTAAAGTGTTAGTGAATAATATTATTATTACTTTAAGTAGCCGCCACTACAAGAACTCTCCCTAGATATTTTAATTATCATTAATTTTCTTTACAAAATCAATTTAAAATCAAAAATATATAATTGTTTAGATCTAAAGTTACTATAAAATGGCATAAATTAACAAAAAGTCAGTTGCCAACAATAATAACATTATTGCATTATTATTTAGATACATTTTTATAAACCATGCAAATCCCTTTGAGAATTTTTTTATTTGATCATGAACTTAGCACCTTTGACCCATGTCACCACAGAATCTCTTAATTTTATCCAAAATATGATAAATTGTAACAGTTTCTTGTAATAAAAGCAACCGAAAATCATTTTTTATCAAAATACACTTTTGAACATTTCATTTTCGTAGGAAAGCAAACACAACCTTTAGTTAGAGAGGTGAAGATTGCCAAATTTAATATCTCCAGCCTACTCGCTTGAGAATAAGTTATAATATTTAATCCTGTCCGTCAAAATTATTTTTCCACACCAGACCTATATCATACTTTTTATTTTTCTACAATTCTTATTAAAATATAATCAACAAAAAAGGAACTACGTATATATACTTTTCCACAAAAACAAAAAAAAATACGGAAATAAAATAATTTAGACATAAACAGACATGAAACATAAAATGTAGGTTACACGTCACAATGCCTTGACATATTTACAAGAAAACAAACACCTTTTTTCCTATGTCTCCTGCGTTGTCTCAAGAAATAACAGGTACACTCACAAACACACAAACACATACGTACATATACATATATCAAACCAGTGACATAAATAATTTATAACATCGCATCAAATGTTACATCAAAAACGAGTCCTGACATGTGATAAAAAATCTTTCCAAATCAAAACTGACGTCCCCTTTCACTTTTTATATAAATAATTAATGTCGACCATTTTGCCCAAGCATCGTATTGTTCTCGTCGCACAGATTTTATTCTGCTTGTTTTTGATAATCGACAGACCGAGCACTTTCATACGAGCTGATTTACATTATCGGAAGTCATGGGTAGTATATATTAAAAGAGAATGGTAAAAGGTCTATAATTCTGCCTAACAAATGTTACATTCAATCATTTTACAAAATTTTATGAAAATTTTCAAATTAATGTTTTGTTCTTATAAAATGGCTAACCATCAAAATATTTTATCGGTGTTTATTATAGTTCTTTAGCAACCTTTGGTGAATTTAGAACGAGAAAACAGTGTTTTTTTTGTTATTATTTCCATAATACATTATGCATAATATGATAATTTATTTTTTTAATTTATTGTAAAACTTTTAATTTTTTACAAATACACAATATTTTATTGTTTATTTGTATATAACCCAACTCACACGAATTTAATTTAATCATTTTAGTATCTTAGCGATTCAAAGACACGATTTGAACCAATCCAGATAAATTCCTAATATATATAATATATTAGTCATTAAGAATTGCAAAGTAAATTAAAAACCGTGTGAAAAACATACTAACCCGTGTGAAACGTCATACACTGGTTGCTTTTGATAATCGAGTGACTCGACATCGGCGTAATCTGACAGACAGGGGTTCGATAATCTGCTCATAGGTGGTCTGACATTTGTCTAATGCCGCGCGCTTTGTTTCACATTCCCTTTTAAAGTATTTTACTCCGGGAAATACATAAATACAAGCACAAGTACCAACTGTGCCTTGATGCAACCGGCACGGGATTAGTAGCTATCTGTGTGTGTGTGTGTGTGTATGTGTGTTTGAAAGGTTAGATATACGCCTCCATAAAAAGAAAATCTATAAATTATCAGGCAAAGCGTAAATTGTAATTATACACCGGAATTTTGTTTGGTTATATTGTAATGATGTATGTTAGACGATATGTTAAATAAAATTTAAACAATTATTACTTACGTAGGTACAATTAGTTGTAATGATTACATCACTGCCGCGGGCATAGGATTACCTAAATTTCAAATAGGAATAAAGTAGGATAATATAAAAATCTTCTGCCAAGTAAATGCACAGTGCTTCCTCGCGCCAAATTCACCAAAAGTAGTTAATTATTGAACAATTTAAATAAAAACCGATAAAGTGATCAGATAAATTTCGTAGCATTGGTTAACTATTTAATTTTACTAAAAAATATTAGTTAATTTTTCTTAAGACGCACCTGATTATTTTTTCGTATATTTTTAATTTTTTGACAAATGTGAAAATGACATTTAAAACGCCAAAAGTGACTAAAACGTCAAAATGACATTTAATATGTCCAAGCAATATCAATTTAGAAAAACAAAACACGAATTTTTAAAATAAATTGAGATAAATTTTTGTAAGGGAATATTTTACAACAAACGTTGTAGACCCATATTATAGGAAATTTAATGCTCTACAAAAAATATTCTATAAAATTTTCACGTAACATGTGTCGTTCTTGAGATATCTTGAAAAAATAAATATTTTGGGTGTCACCTCTTCCCCTTACATACGATTTTGATGATTTTGAAATGGGACCGTCCTCAAGCCAGACCCAACCATCCGACCAAGTTTCAATAATAATATCGGTTCAGTGGTTCATGAGTTATGCGTGTGACAAGGGGATAGACGGACGGACGGACAGACAGACAGACACGGAACGAAAAGTGTTTGCGTTGACGTGAATCGGATAAATCAATTTAAAATTTTGAAATTGGAGAACATTTTTGTTTGTCTCAATCTGAAACGATCACATAGCTTCTCGTATCTTCGATATTGCGAGGAAGCAAAATATTCTAACAAGTTTTCACGTAACATATGTCGTTCTTGAGATATCTTGAAAAAATAAATATTTTGAGATGTCACCCCTCCCTCTTACACACGATTTTGATGATTTTGAAATGGGACCTTCCTCAAGCCAGACTCAACCATCCGACCAAGTTTCAATAATATCGGTTGAGTGGTTCATGAGCGTGTGACAAGGATTCAAGACGGACGGACACACAGACACACAGACAGACACGGAACGGAAAGTGATTGTTTTGACGTGAAACGGAAAGATCAATTTAAAATTTTGAAATCGGAGAATATTTTTTTGTCTCAATCTAAAACGATCACAAAGCTTCTCGTATCTTCAATATTGCGAGGAAGCAAAATATATGTAAAGAGTGAGTAGGTTCTATACATATATTTGAAATCTTAACAAATGTTTTATGTTTTTATCAAGTTTCACAAGTTTGCTTTATAGTTTGTTGTCACTAGAAAAGATTTCTTGAAGCGTAGAATCATAAAGTGTAAATGAATACAATACAACTATAGAATAAACGTGAAATAGAAGGTACGTACGTATGAATTTATTGTCTACCGTTTCAAAAGTATTTACTCGCAGAAAGCAAATATTTTGTTATTATTTGTTCAGTACTTTGTTTGAGATTTTATTTAAAAGAGAAAATATTTAATTAAATGCTGTAATTCAAAGGCAAGTTATTTAGAAGGAATGACGTAGTGTTTTAATTTTAAAAATGAACATATTTGAGTTTATGTACAACTGGGAGAACACATACATAATTACTATTTAGTAGCCTCCACCCACGCAATCTTTATAGTATATATTTAAATTTATATGGTAGCATACCGACATCCATCGGTATAACACAGAGTACAGATCTATTTTATTATAAAGAAATACCTACTAATCGACTGACAATATTTTCTGTTTTCATTAATAAATTAAATTTTCCTTCAATTCAATATTAAACAGCTATTTCTCTTACAAAATGTTTTATCTTTTTGCAGAAAAACAATATCTTTGACAAGATCAACATATAACCTTTCAACATCTCCACGAAGCGCAAAACATCAATACGATGTTGTTTCGATCTCAAAGAAAGATACCAACCGATCCGACCGACAAACTGTTAATAACATCGACATGATGCAACTAGCTGAAAACGATTTTGTTATGTAAACAAGTAAACCTCCACAAAGCACAAAAGATCTTTATTATTGATAGCTGGTTTTATCTGGTATAACATACAAGAATAAGTGCTATTGAAATAAACGCTAATAAGGGAGCGAATCGTCGGTCGGTCGCTGGTTCTCTTTCCCCTGCCGTAACATGACATCCTGAGGGATGATGAATCAAAGGATTTAATTATCCTGAGGCTTGCACACTAAACCATTACTACAACTCCTTTCTTACGGTTGTCACTGCATTGTGACAAATTGAATTTCAAGCTAGAGCTACTGTGCTATTGAGTTTTCGATAGAAATCACTACATGTCGTATTTTAGGGTGCGTAAAAACAGATTAAAATAGATTACGCAAAATAAATTAAATGATTATAAAATGACGACAACTTCAAAAGAAAAAGAAACGATAAATCATCTTAAACAGATTTTATAGTACGATATTTTGTATGTGATTTTTAAATGTACTTCATTGAGGTAAAGTAATCCATACAAAGTCCACACGTGTCATATATTACTATTCGTAATAACAGTATTTACAAATAATATATTAATTGATTATTTTCATTTAATGAAAAATTCCGGTATAAAAAACATCAAAATTAACTATAAAAATATAAAAAGACAACGTAGAAATATAGATATTTAAGAATTAAAAAATAGTTATAAAATTTACAAAGACAGTGACAAATTTATATTAATATGTCACGTATAAGAATACCCCAAAGACTTCTGAAAATATTTCTATTATCTTATAACTTCCTTTATTTTTTATAGCCAGACCTCATTTATCAGGAAATCAGTTATGCTTTGTATGCAAAGAAGTGAACAGCGAATTTAACATTTCTTAGCATTGATTAATTTATATTGTAGTATTATTTTTGAACATACATAAGTATGACTCACTTTTAAACAAAAACATAACATATAACAATATGTGTGTTATTATACTCTGATTATTTTAATTTTTGTATGTTGTACATAGCTGCAATATTTAAAATTTTTCTTTCAAAGTAATACATAATCAAATGTATTACATTTTATTAATTCAACGTCCACAGTGATTTAGTTAATTTTTCACAGTTTTGCTCATTTTAGTACCATAAAAGATTTTTAGTTTTACAGAAAAAAAATTACTCAATTTTTTCACTTATTTGTCTACTAATTTAAATACATTTTTTCACCAGTTTATACAAACTAGAATTATCTAACATATATAGCTATGGATATAGCAACATCTGGCTTTCTATTAAAAAGATATATTAAACTAATTAAACTGTTAGTTAAAACTCTGATTGGTTAAACTTATTTGACAACAATTTATCTCTATAAAATCGTTTTAACTTCTGCTATGCCTTAAATTATATACTGGAACCAGGCATATCAAATATTATAATTATCAAGATTATTACAAATATTAATTTCTTTAACATAATATATAAAATTATTTCAAATATTTTTTTTGCGTTTTTACAGCTGATCTTCTTTGAGCAACCCTACATATATACATTAAATAATTTTACAAAATTAATAAAATATAAAAATACACTACATAAAAGACTGAATAATTGAAAAATTCCAACTCCCGTTTCCGAAGCATCAAGTTATCTATGTAACAAATAATCCACTGTCGCCGTTATCTATTCTAAACAGACAAGAGAATATCAGGCTTGCCCATGAATACTAAACATAAGTATGATAGCGCGGGAGGGAGGCTTCACACCTTGCCGCCGCAAAGACAACACACAATAGAGGGTTCCTTCCGCTTAAGGGACAACGACCCCGTATTGCGCTGCTACTATGGCGGTTGCCCACCTATATATTCAAATCAATGTGCATGCATCAATTAGGGGTATCTGATGTTTAGTCGAACTACAAATGGTAGAATGGTCGACACGAAATTAATAATATACTTAATATACTATATACCAATCTAACAATAAGTTATAAACTACAGTGACGTAATCAGATTGATTTTGATGGGGGGGGGGGGGGGGGATTTACAAGCAATTACCATTACATATTACATTGTGAAACCAACAACCCCACGCTGGTTATACCAAACGGTAATATAAATAACATATTTAATAAACACACACTGAAAAAAAAAATTGGTTGAATTTATCTATCATAGTTAAATTGAATCAAAATTTTTAACAGACAGGCAAAAATTCAAAAAACTAAAATTAATATCAAAGTTGAATAATTGCCTATAAAACGATGTATGTATGTAAATAGACTCAAAAATACAGATTTATATATTAGTATTGATAATATTAACCCATATATTTAGGCCCACAATCTAAACCAAGATGATAATATTATAATTCAGCCAACTTCTTCGTTTCATCGACCCTAATTCACCTCATTATTATTCAAAAGTTCTAATCTTTTTCTGATTCGGGATGTGTTGAATAAACAAGTACAATTATTTAAACTCGAGTCTGAATGTGATAACGATTCAATTAAAGTTTAATTAGTTTATCAGTTTCTAGATACTGAGTGTTCTTGTAAAGATCGTATTTTATTCATGACCTGACGTCACTGAAAAAGGAAAAAAAATGTTTTACTTCTTGGAAATACATAATTAAATCGTTAAAACAATATAGTTTGACCATTTGCTAGTTTTATAAAAATCGAATTAATTTTTATAAGTAAAATATTGTAGCTCTTCAAAATTATTTTCAATTTTTTTTTCATAATTTAGAATATCGTTTAGTATGAATTTAAAAATATAAATATATATAACGTCAATATTTATTGCGTAAAATTGTATCCTTCTTTAAATTATTTACATTTATATTCCATATTTCATAACTGATAATACCCCCCCCCCCCCTTCCGTACCTCTTTTTCAATAGAAACTTCCAATTATCAAATGTCCTATTTAATGACTTATTTCTACAAACAAATGTTCGTAATTAATTGTAAGATGATCACAACAGTCCAAAAAAAGAAGCCAAAAAATAGTTCGTCGTAATGATTGCAGAAACCTTAAAAATCCAATACTAATTACGAGTGCATACATAAAAAAAATTTAATTGACTAAAAAATATTTTCCATAATAAAAATACTGTCTATGTGAAATAACTCTTAATTTAGTTGACATACGTAATCTGATTCGAAAATTTTTTATCTGAGAAAAAAACTATCAGGCAGACAGCCACATATGTTAACAGTATTTTCTCTACATAGATTAATAACTGTACAAGAAAGAGCTGTTGGCTCCAAAGTGAATAATCTAACTCCGGGGGAGGAGTTAACAAGTATAGCCAGTACCGAGACATGTAATTGATGTAGGATATTTTTCTTTGATGTAATGTTTTTCAGTAACTAAGTTATTACAACCGATTTAAACTGGCGAAGATTCTTTCACCGCAAGTTTATATGATTTTTTTCAGCTTGAAATTATTTTAAAACTTTATGTTGAGAGATGTGTGTGTACATTTTAATGATCAAGGAAGTGGGTGTTAATTTGTGATGTATGAATTTTATTTCATTCATTTAATTCAGGTACGTATATATTTAAAATATATTCAAATTTTCTTCTTCTTTAATATATTCATCGGTCAACTTATACCACTTCTGACAGTACAGTAGTGTTGATTGTATTTCAGTGTTTTTGTATACATAGTAGGGGAAAGTATGGTATATTAGACCACTCGCTAAATTAAACCACCCTTACATCTTGAAAAGTAGTTTTCTGATTTCTTAAATGACAACACCGTGCGATAAGCGCCTAACTTAATTGCATATCGGCTATATTGTTTTCCTTGACAAGTTAAATATTAGTGTTTTGTTTCTGCAAATGTAAATAAGTGATGTTTGATATAATTTCGAGTGATTCGTGATAAGGATGTAGTTAGGACAAAGGTAAGCATACAGCGTTTTTAATTTATAGTTTGCAGCAGTAATTTGTCAACAATTAACTGTCATGGATTGATTGGCGGCTTTGATAGGTTATATATCTGTTAGATTTTTTTTCTCACTTTTCACACTGTTGGTTAAATCTAAATATGTGATGATTGTCTTTCTTGAATAATATAATTGAAATAATGTAACGATACTGATTTCTTATAGTTTTTAAGCAGAATTAGATTTTTTTATCTACATAATTAAATATTCATTACAGTCGACCGTTAGACGCGCGCCATTATGAACATAGAACATGAAATAAGAAATATACCTACATATGTAACATATATACTCGTATTATACGCTGCTTCTGCACTATATAATTCTATACGTGGTTTTATCTGACGTTTTCATAATTTTATTTTAATGGAAACTACTTTAAAACAATACGATACTTAATACAAATATAATTTGTATTAAGAAAGTATATTGTTCACTTACAATGGTCGTGTGTGGAAGATAGATTGATAGACTGACATATTCAAATATGAATTTTTAAACGGTACAATAAACTTCTTCATATCTTTATAAAAATCAAATAAACATTTTTTTACATATTCTCAAAATCTTATCCTCTATATTATTTACTCATTGTTCATTTCACAAACAAAAAAGTATTCACTGAGATGACCATCTCTTCAGAACACCGTTATTCTTTACAAAAATAAACCATTTTTTCATTTCCGCGCATACTCATATATTAAATCTCAAGTGTCAGAATAACACTAAGATCAGATTACAAAAACAGAAATAAATGTAATTACATAAGTCCGCTTTTAATGGATGTTACCGGGCAGGTCCACACCTATTGCATGTTTTTTAGCCATTATAAATATTATTAAAATACAAATTTGATGAAATCATGCAGTGAGTTATGATATGTGTCCATTTTGAAAGTAGTACCCGTGAAAAAATCTTTGTTTATATCAGATTTCATTTCAACTTTACCGAAACATTCATTATTTGTTGTTGCTTTTTGCATGTTTTTCATATTGTAAATATAGGAGAAAAGAAAGTAAGTGTGTAGATATTGCTAAATTAATCATTTTTAAGGTTATATGTTTCCGTGAATGCGATTACGTTTCAATTATTTTTTAATTACGATATACAATCAGTATATGTATACTTATTAAAGAATCAAACAAATGTAGAATAATGTAGATGACTAGAAGAAATAACATGCAATCAGTAGGTATTATTATAAAATAAAATGTTTTTGTATAAGTAGGAACATTATTTTACGGAACGTAATATCTTAAAAACGGTTTAGTATATTGGAAAAGCAAATATAAATTATAGAAAAATATAGCTTAGAAACAGTTTTTTTTCTATAACAAACCGTTTCAAATCTAATTTTTTTTATAAATACAGATGGTTATTGTAGAAAACAATCTCAGACATGGATAACTGGGAGTGCTGGGAACTACCCTGGGGGGACCAGTGCAGGCGATAGTCATGATACCCAATTATTTAGAAGTATAATCCTGTTTTCAAACGAAAGGTACTAATTACTAGAATTACTACTAATATCTAATATAAACATAATTACAAAATACCAAAATTGAAATTTTGGTTTAGTGATCTATTCAAAAATAGGAGGAGCGCATTTAATACAAGACCTTGCGATTTTACACCTTTCGTCGTTTAGGCTATAGAGCATTTTCGATTCAAATACCCCCAAAAACTTTAAATTTTGTTGAAATTTTGAGTTTTTAATGCATAAGCTTAAAATATAGCTAAATATATTGCGAACTTATAAAATCAGGGGTTATTTTAGTTTATATTTGTAGCTTGTTTCTGCAGGTCCAAAAATGAAAACTGTAGTTGTAAAAGCTAATTTGTGTAGTTGAAAAATTGCAAGTAGAAAGAAAAATATAAAAAAGTGTAAGTGTAGAAAAAAAGTAACTATAATTTGTAAGAGAGAAATATACAAACAATAAGTGTAGAGCAAAAAGGCAAAAAAAGTATTTTCTGTTGTAAAAGCTAATTTGTGTAGCTTAAAAATTTCAAGTAGAAAAAAAGAGCAAAAAATAACTATCATTAGTAAGAGAAAAATATACAAAATGTAGATCAAAAAAAAAGAAGTTATTTGCAGTTGAAAAATTTTTGTAAAATATCCCCTGTATAAAATAATGCATTAAAAATAAACAATGCAGTTATATTTTAAATAAATAGGCCATAAGTACACATAAAAATATCAAAACAAACAATAAAGGTGAGACACAAACAAACGACCTTTGACATTTCAAGTAAGTTCGTTATATATTCCATTCAGCGAAACCCAAAATATCCTATATGCATGAAGAAACTACATTTAAATCAATAAATTCGTATTGTGTATATATGTATACATTTCCAGCGCACGTCAAAAACAAACATATAACTTTAAAAATAATTAAATTAACATTCTATGTGCAATAAAAAATAGCCCACAAGCGAGCACGTGAAATGTTATGACTAAAACAGGTTTTTAAGAAAAACAGGGACTCTAAACATTGTAAATTTACAACTATTCTTCCAAAAAAACTTCTCGAACTAGCAACCCCATCCGATCAAATTTGATGAAAACATTCGTGTGTTTTTTTTTTGTTTCCAAAAAGGCCATTTCTAGAAGCGACCGTATTTTAATTTGAAGAAGTTAATAGATTTAAATATGATTGCAGAAAAATATCTAATGTAAAATAAGATTGTAAATGTAGATAAAGGTATTTATTTAGTTTAAATTAAAATAATTTCGAAATGTTTAAAAAGTTTTAAGGCCACTGATATAAAGTAAAAGTAAAGAACAAACCGTTTTGAAAAATATATTATGTCTAAATAAATCATTTTGAAAATAAACTTCCAATCCAATTATAAAAAGACTCAAAAATATCAACACACTCTTGATTTATGAAATAATTTATATTTATAGCATTAATTTAAAATGTGTAAATTTCAACATCAAGGATATGAAACATTAATATTTTGCTTTAATATACTTCATACATCTTTTCATATTTTTATTGAAATTCATTTTTATTAAAATTCGCAATCTCTATTTAATATTCAAATCCTTAATTGTTTTACAAAAAAAAATGAGTGTATGTATTTATTTACACGCATTAGAAGCTATACTTCTTTGGCGTAGTGACATCTAGCGTGCAAATGCAAATCTAAAAACTTGTTTTGCCGACTATCATAACAGAAATCTGTATTATCTATTACACCTAACCTAGGTTCATGGTGTTAAATTAGTTGCATGGTGCGCGCTCATGGTTGTATGCAACACGCATTTAATTTCCGTTACGTTACTAAAATTCCACTCTGAATGCGCTTAAAGAAGTATAACTTCAAAAATATTTTATTACAAACAATGTTTATTAAATTGTTTCTATTGAAATAAACCCAACATCAGTAAGCGTGGATATTTTAATAACAAATGTTACCAAAACGATAGTTCTCACGGTAAACAAATAAACTAACAATTAAACATAATTAGTTATTCAAAAACCTAATTACAATAAACAACATAATAGAAACCATAACAATAAAGGTAATATACACTCTCACTTGAATACAGTTATATGATAACGTTAGATAACACGCAGAAAATGTAGATAGATATGAACATTCGTTTTCTACAGGAAATGATGACAAATTGTGTGTTAAAATATACCCATTAATAACATCAACGTATATTTATAACACAAGAATTCATATTATGATATTTATATACACATATCTACATACATATTCGTTTATATTTTATAAGTAAAACGGAAAAATTAATTATTTTTTAAGATGTAAGACAGTATTTATGAAATTTAATTATTTTGATTCGTATTATATTTACATCTACATATATGTAAGTTATGTTTTCAACCTTTTATTCAAGAATTATACGCATAGAATTAGGGCCGATCCACACTATCGTGCCAGTCTCGGTCCGGTCTCGCTCCAGTCAAATATTCAGTATAGTAAATACTGTATTGGAGTGTGACTCGAGCGAGACCGGCACGATAGTCTGGATGGACCCTTACAGATAATTTGTCTATGATAATAATACGCGTTATAATGGAGCTCAAAATGATGTTTTGTAAATATATTTAATACAATTTTAGTAAAATAAGACTGCAAAAAATAATTAAGAATTTTATAGATCTAAACGCTAAGAAGTGAATATATGTAGAAGCATATCTTTTATAATTATATAAGGCGCAAAAACACCTAAAATATACCTTGGTTTTACATCCATAACACGTAAGTCATATTTAATGAAATTGTAATATGTAAATAGTTTTTAATTTAAGAACAAAATATTCAAGTATTTTAGTTACTCTTAAAAAATGTATATTTATAAAAACGAAAAGAGACAAATAAAAATTACATCAAAGTTTAAAATCAGAGTATTTATTTTGTACATTTTTTTCTGTTCCCCATCTACGAATGTAAGTAGATATGATGGAGTTAAATTTCATATCCGTTTTATAATTAATTGCGATTCTTTATGACATAAATCCAGAACGCCGGAGATTCGTCCAATTTACACTAATTAGATGAATCCGTTATTTTTATTGCGTATGACAAAAAGAATAAGAAGAGAATTCAAAACTTTACCGACATCAAGAACTTTATGCAAGAAAAATAATTGAACTACATTTGCTGGTAGCGTTGAGTTTGTTGGAAACTTTGCAAAAGTCATGTCATAAATTCATATACACATGTGCATAATATATATTAATGCATTCATGCTCTTTTTAACCTTCAAACCGTGTTATATTTATATAATTTATTACTTATTCAATTCAGATTTAATACGAAATATTTTTTGTACACGTGATACAAATAATATAAAAATAAAATACAATTACAATAAGTAATATAATATTTATAAATATAATATATATGTAACCGAGCTATGTATTGATTTGTATAAATATAAATATTATAAATAAATATTCTGATTTTTTAGAAAATTATATTTTTGTAAGCTACTTCTAATATTAATTTTTTCTAGATATTATTTTTAACAAAATTTTCTTATTACTATTTTTAAATTAAAAAAAAAAAAAAAACTTTAGATTTCACAAGAGGTTAAACCAGGACTTTCGTAATATTTGCAAAAGTATACCAGCTTAATATTATTTAAGACGATACTAGCTTAATATTTTACAAGACAAGACCGTCTTAATTTTTTACAATTTCATGTAATTAACTTTTTTATAAGCGGCGAGACGAGATTTTCGGTCTCAGTCTCGCCGCAGACTTGCTCTGTAAAAATTTAAGCCGATCTTTTCTTATAAACTACTATAATTCACCCACAGCCTCTCTCACATTTATATCGTAATCAAATAATTTTCATTTGTATGCATTTATTAGAAAATATCAATTGTAATTATTTCTTTAAATGTGCCTTACTATTCAATGTAAATTGTTGATTTAATTACAATTGACTATCCTTTTCATTTTTATTAGAAAATATATCAATTATAAATTTTTCTTAATTCCAAAGAGTAAAAAGAAACCGCTGATGAAAATTCCGTCAAAATCGGTTGAGTGTTTTTTAGATCATCAAACATAAACAATCAAGCCTATACAATATCCACTTTATAATATTAGTTTTACAAATATTTATAAAAAAAAATTATTTAATCTCATTATCAGGCGAAGCCCTGAAAATAATACTGCAAACCGAATTTTTGCACGTAGTATTCAAAAATGCTCACATGTTGTCGAAAAGACAAAATAAAAAATAATTTTACAAATAATCAATGTTTAACACGCAATTTCTTTTTCTGTTAAAAAAAAATGCATGTCCCATGCATACATATCGATAAGATAATAAATATTACACATACGAAAAATTAACAATTTTACAAACAAATTAACGGAAAACATGACATATACGTAATTTCCACACGCATGCTATCTCTTTCTGTGTCCATGTACTGAGCTTGTTTACATGTATTATCTTTGTTTACTCGATGATGCACCACACAAACACACAGACACACGCGTACAGCGGGTCTTGTAAGTGGAAACTTCACAAGATAATCGTCAGTAATGGCACAAAGGTGCCGGTATGGTTCACTAACCCATATCACATGCGGCCACTTCAATTATCTCACTTTTAACAATAAATTCCTGGTTCGCTCTTAATTACCTTGTAATCTTAATTGTTTAAAGTTATACATGCATTTATATGTGTACAATAATGTGATTTGTTTATAATGACAATTTTGAATGATATAATAGATACGTGTTTGTATATTTGTATGATATAATAATAAAAAGAAAAAAGCCGAATGCGAACAATGTTAATTCAAGTAAATTCGAACAGAAAATAAAGCATCAAGCTTTTAGTTAATTAATTAGTTAATTAAGTCGGTAACTCTCTCAGTAAACCACTTTATATTTGCGAATGTACCTCAAGAATATAAAAATATCGCTGTAGATATATAAATATATTTTTTTCGAAATATTAGATGAAACCAGGGACTTGAACCTGAACCCGAACCAGAAACCTGAAAAAACCCGTATTTTTCATTAACCTGAACCCGAATCGAACCGCTATATTTCAAAATCCACGAACCTGAACCTGAATCCGAACCTTTTCATGGACAACCGGTAACCATATATTTTTTTCTCCAATAATTTTAAAAAAAGATTATAAAATGTACTAACTAGAAATCTTGGTATAATGTGAGTTGTCAAGTCCACTACTAAAATTTAAAAAAAATTTACATTCTTTTTTAATTCTATAACTGAACTACATTTCAATTTGCAAAAGAAAAATCTGAAAAGAAGAGTAATTTGTAATATAAATGTATTTTTATTTTTGCTCTTTTTTCTCGCGATATTTTATACGCTACTATTGTATTTTTTCTTCTTCAGAAAATTTGCTAATTATAATTTTTTTTCGAACAATATAATTTTCTTTCAATTACAAACTCTAACCCGAACCCGAACCTGAACCATTAAAAAAGATATATATAAAAAATATATATTTGAATCCGTACCGAACCTGAACCAAAAATAAATTCCGGTTCAAGTCCCTAGATAAAACTATAGTTGATAAACCCTGGGGTTAAAGTTATAAAATAAAATAAAAATATAAAAAGTTATAAAATCTTGTTATTAAACTTGACGCACTGCTAAAAAGAAAATACACCTATAATATTTGAGGTGTCCGCCTGCGCGGAGACAATTATCTATATATTCTTCATAGGTAGGGTCGCAGATATATAGATATAACCTACAGCTCTATAGCCTCGATTACATTAAGATAGTAAGTAGTAGAGTACGGAGGTCGAGTGCGTGCGTACTCTACTACTATCAACCTATTATATTGTAATCGAGGCTTATAAGCTTGTTTTGTCTTTTTTGGTCGAATGTACTCGGTTAACATTATTCGCAGTCGGTATTTTTTATTAATAATTTTTATTTATAATATTTAGTTAGCTTAGGATAATCTCAACTTACATAGGGTCATTTTAGTTTTTGTTTGGTCAGGATCAATGCAGTCGTTTAAGCTGTAGACGAATAAAAACAAACATGCATATTATTGCATATCTATACAGTGATAGACTGCATGATGAACACATTACCTTGCTTGTGCGTGCCGCAATCGGGTTATAAAAATAGCAGGCGCGTGAAAATGAATTTATGTAAAATATTTCCTTTCGTTATCTACTTTTTATTATTGCTCTTAAATAGATCTATATATAGTCCTACCAGTGGCGTAGCAACAGAGGCTGATAGGGTGCGCTAAATTATAAATCAATCACTTTTGTCTACAATTGTCGAAAGATTTAACCACACTTTACTTTGAATACATGGCTTCTTGCTACGCCACTGACAATAAATAAGGAATCAGCTTTCTATAACATCGACAAATGATATTCCCAGAAGACGATTTGCTGTTCAGAAAAGCATTTATTTTAATAAACCGTAGATATTTATAGGAATTATTAATTTCCGATACAATTGAGAGTAATTTTTTATTGGTTTCAGTTCACAATATTTTATCATACAATGGTATGATAATGGTGTACCTTTCTAATGTATTTATTATTTTAAAAAGTAAGTGATACAGTTCTTTAAAAATACTTAACACATTAAAATTTTTAAAACGTGTTTGTTTACATTGTCATTGATAATAATTCAAACATTCTTTTAAAAATTAAAAAATATCATTTCACATAAAAATCTAACTGGTATCTTCCATTCCCAATATAAATATAAATTAACCACCCGATACCATTTAATATCAAAAAGTGTCACCATTACACGATAAACACAACTGTTTCAACTACAACAGATAGCTTAAATATATAATCGTCACTTTGAATTACAAGTAAAAACAAAACAAAATCATCCCTCGCAGATCCAGACACCTCTGGTAGAACGCGCGCACAGATTTCGTGATCTGAATATTTTAATGTGTTCACAGCCGAAGGCGAGAATTTTGCGCCGAGCCAGTGTAGGTGTTTGGGGTGGTATTTCGCTACAGATTATATCAGATCTGGATTAGCATCGACTGTCTGATCATCGGGTATCTTGTCTTGTTTCTTTCTTTTTTTATCTCGTGAGATAATTTGATACAGTTGAGTGAAAAGAGATACTTCGTGTATAAGAATATTGTTTAAGAATTTATTTTAATCCAAAGAATAATTTTAATTGTATATACTTGACTCGCAGAATACATATACGTAAATTATAATTAAGTAATAAATTAATTTTTTCATCTTCTTGGTTAGGACTGTAGGACAATTTCCTCTGCCTAATCTTCAGTGGCGAAGCTGGGAAATATTGAGATAAAAATGTAGTCTCAATCTTCAACCAAACGAACTGTCTTTAAATAATTTAAAATAAAATTATAAAAATGTAATAACTATAATATAGAACTATAGAGTGCATAGAAGAAGCTTGTACATTGTTTATCTATATTCTTTGTACTTATAGTTCTAAGAGTTCCGTGAGTCGACAAAGTTTGAAGACCACTGCGTTATATGAATGAAGTTATATTTAAACAATAACCAACAAATTTTAATATAAATCAAAATAATATTAAAATTCTGTCGATAATTTTACGATAATAAATTATATTATTTTGTCTTTCTCATAATTTACACACGATGAAAAGAAAATAACAACTTTCTGTACAAAATGATCTACAATCACGTTTTAAACCTAATCTTACTTTCCTATTTTAGCAAGAACGTTACTAATTCAGCATGAACTTTACATTATGCTTTAATAATAGTAATAAATTTAGAAAATAGCGTAACTAAAGTTGACTGTTATTATCGCTAAGAGCGTTTTTCTATAAAAAAATCGGATAAAAATATCACGAAAAAAATATATAAAACGGTTCATATAAAATTTGAATTAATTATTTATAATAACTTTATTGGTTTATATATTTTTCATATTTTATTTTATTTTGAATAACAAATAAATTGGTTTGCGAACTAATTTATTTACAATTCCAGAAAACAATCAAATTATTAATATAACAAACTATAAAAGCTATAAACATTATAACTATATAGGTATATAATAAAATTACTATGCGAAGATAAATCTATAATTTTTTTTAATATACCTAACACATAAATACAAACAATCAAAATTAATGAAATAATGAAGTTAATAAAAATCAGTAGAACCAACTTTATAGAACTGGCAATAACAATGATATAAAAATATCTTGCAGACTGTATACAAAGGTTACTATAAAATTGTCTACAAACATAATAATATACTATTAATGCATTGACATTTATTTGATACAGACATATAAATACCAACATTAAAAAAATAAAAAACATAAATATAAAAGTGGTTCGAACAAACATAAAAAGAAATACTTTTCAATAAGCTTTCTTCTCTCTAAATAAAGTCAGCAAAAGTACATATTTAGAGCTTACCACATACGAAAATTGGAAGCTTACCCGACAAATCTCAGAGTTATTAGGAGTTCTGGAATGTATAACACATGATATCCAAGATTTTTTTTAATGTAAATACAAAATATATTGGTTGGAGTTCCAATATTTCCTAAAAGTTTTCGCTATGAATTTTATATGAACCTTTCCGAACACACTTTCAATGGAAATAAACTTTTTATGTTGCTAGTTTGATTGTTTTTTATTTGCTTTTACTTCCTCTATTTGCATTCTATATTTATATTTCATTGCTGTGTTATTTCCTGTAGAATATGTAAAATGTAATACATCATTTATAAAGGATTTTTATTACAACGTGTCATTTTAAAATTCATTTTTTCATACAATATATCACTACATACATTGTACCATACAGTAGTTAAAGAGGATATTTTATATTATCTATTCAAATATTTTCAGTACATCGTACATGTCATGTATGTATTTTAAAAAAACTTGCTGTTGTCACTACAAGATTTTTTATACATTATCAAATAAATAAAATATTGAAAACCGTTCATTATTCTATACAAATTTTATTTAAAATATTTTTTTGTTTGCGAACCGTTTAAAAAAATGTAACATTTAAATAGGTAAGACAAAAATAAATGTACGTATATCTTCCAGTAGACAAGAAAAGTATAAAGAAAAAGAAGAAAACAAGATACGTTTCCAGTTTAGTGATGCTCTTCAAAAATTGAATTAAAAAAAAATTATTTGTAAGTTTCACCATTTTGGCTTTAAAGACGTTTTGAATTTTTTCATGATTAGGTACTATTATGTTAGTATATTATACAATTTATTTTATATACCAACAAAAAAAATATAAATATCACTATCAGACGTATTTAAATTCATTTTATTCAAAAGTTTTGTACGATATAATATAACAACTTCAAAAATATTATGACTTGCTATATAGTAATTAAAAATTAATAATTTCTAAGTAATATACCTTCTTGCAAGATATAAATATTTTAAATTACAACCAGTTATCAGCGATTAAAAGCACACCTACATTGTTCATTAAGGTAATAAATAACAAAATGTATATTCCGTAATTGATAAATAATAATTACCATGAAAAGCGTAAAATTATTAATCAATAAAATACTCGAAGTAGAAAAGTTCAGAGATTAAATTAATAATTTCTGTTTTGATATATTCGTTATATGAGTGATGTTAAATACGTTAAAAATACTAAAAAAATTTCTCATAATAATATAAGTTTTTTGTTGAAATATTCATAATTCAAATATTTTTGGAGGTTAACAACATATTTGATATTTTATGTTCTCAGTTCTCACTGACTAATTTAATAATGTACCTATATTTTTTTCATATGTTTTTTCCACTAAAATACAATTTCTAGTGGATTTAGAAAAGTTTCACCATTAATGTATGTACTGTTAGGTCCATACACATCTTATTCATATTCATAAATATTTCAAAGTGCTTCAGTAATCCAACAATAATTAAAACAAATAAAAAACGATACATAAAAAAACCTTTTCTAAGTTTCTTTCACAATAACTCGAGACCCTTCAAAATTTAGACGAAGGAAAAAGAAGCTCCACATCAATTTTCTAAGGGACTAGGAGGGGGAAGACAGCTAACCCCCTACCCCTCACACCAACCACCTACCTACTTACATACACACACACACACTCACTTCACTATTCAGCGATTGAAAGAACAATTTTTTGTTTGCTTTTTCTTTCTTTCGTTCCTCGGATTCTTTTCTGTTCTTATAAGTGTATTTGGTTCATTGAGCAATCTATACATATTGCTTTTTGTCTCACGATATCCTAATGCCTGTTATTAAAATCAGATGATGTGATAAATATTGAATTACCTTATTCATATCAGGTTGATGCTTGTTTAATTGGTATTTCTATTCGTTTTTTATTTGATACAGACGCAGACTATATCGTATTTCTTGACCTTCGTTTTATATTATATATTATAAAGTGTTTGTATTAATTTTTAAAGAAGGTATAAAACACTCGAGACTGTTTTTTATCCCGGTAAATCTAGCATTACGGCAGTGGCGTTCAATTCATAGCTTTACTATTTATACAAATTTTCAATTTTATGTTAAATATGATTAAACATTAAAATTTTAGAAAATTAAATAAGAAAAATCAAAGCTATGGCTGCTCGCTTCTTAGTTTCGAAACGAGATCGAGGTTGAAGCAAGATTGGCTTAACTTCAGACGAAACGAAATCAATTTTATAAGTATTTTTAATATTTTTTGGAGTCATTTTTCAATATACAGCAAAACTTTACAAATCTTATCAAAAGTTTCGTCAAAGGTCTCAGTTTTAAACGATTTTCAATTATTAGTTAAAATTTACTTAATTTTATATTAATATTCAAATCAATAATTAAAATAAAATAAGGTATATCAACAGAATTCGATTCTTTTACAATTCCTTTATTTATTTAGTACATAAGAATAAATGGAAACAATTATAGACATAGGGCATGGACCGCGCATCTAACTCGAAAACAGAGTCGTGTCAAAAGAAAGAGATAAAAAATGGTTGGGATATACTTGTCATTTTTAAATAGAAGTGTATTTAATTCTTATTAGAAAAACAGATAGATATATCCCAAAACTACCGAATCTCTCACTGTTTTAGAGAAATGTTACACCATAATGTTAATCCAGAATGCGCGGTCCACGCTCTATATCTATGGAAAGAATAATTTATAAATTTACCGACACCAAGAATTTTCTCAGTTACAGTCTAATATGAAACAAGATGGTTTCAATTTTCACAAAACAAGACCAAGACGAAACATTAATTACAAAAAATTGATGAAAAAATAAACATGCAATGTGCAATTTTTAAGCAACCCAAAAATTTGAAAATAAATAAAATATATCATCAAAATAAAAATAATTATCCTAATACTTAAAAAATTGTGTTAATTTATTTTAAAATTCAAAATTCTTATTTTAAATTCATCGCGATCGACTTGTTGGTCACAACTGGTAAAAGTATATATCTTTATCTATTTACTTAATTAATTTATAAAATTATCAAAAATAAGATAGTCTTAAATCATAAATTGTACTTCGTACTCATTTTTTTTTAAGATTTCAACTACCATAATATATTTTCATTTATGTACTTATTTACTAAATTAATCAATCTTGTGTAAAAGAACATCTATTTAAGAATAAATCAAATCTGGTACGCCACTGTTAAGTGTGCCGTATAGTACATTACAGTATTAGTTTCACATACGCTTAGTGAGTAAATTATGTCTATTTTTGGTTGTAATTTTCTGGTAATAATAGTTTTTAAACTCCAGTTCGTGTTTACATAAATCTTGCTCGACGGTCGACCATTGCAAAGAACTAGTTTAAATCAATTTTATTGTGTATGTAATAACGCAAACAGTGCGGTAAATATTTATTTTTGTTTTTAAAATTCAACATGTGCACGAGTCCTGGGTGAAGAAGCATAAAATTCGTCTTTGTTTCATGTTGCATTAAATTTATATTTAAAATCTGTTTAGTTTGAATTTAGTTTTTAACTATTAAACAAGGTATAATAAAAACAATTACCTATAATAAATTACCAAAAGATATTTCGAAATAAAATTTGGACTTTATATTAAAAAAAAGAAGGTAGATAACACAAATTTATAAATAAAATAAAAATTAATTGTATAATAATAGCTACCAATATAATCGAATAAAGATCTTAAAATTTAGATATATACAAATTATTGTATTTAACCCTCCAGCCGCGGGCGATTATTTTATTTATTTTTTGTTTAAACCGCGGGATATTTTTATTTGCTATTATAATAGTTATAAGGATTGTATGTAAATAAAAGAAAATAGATTCAACGGGGAACTAACGTTTCCCGAAGCTTAATCATAAAAATTATAAGCAACGCGATAATAGCGTTACTCCGCGGAATTGTATAGAATAAGTAAAACGCGATATCCACGTCGCCCGCGGCTGGAGGGTTAATCTAAATACGAGCACTTTATGTTAAAAAAATCTACTCTAAAATTCAGTAAAAAGTTAAATCAAAATTGGTAATAAGTACTTTCAGTACTCCAATCAAGCCAGCTGTGATTATCTAAAAAAAAATCGGTCGCTTATTCGCTATGGTCAGTGACCACTCTGCCACCTATCGGATAAAACTTGAACCCTTCTGAAGTTCCCAAACAGCGATTTGAATATAAATTAAGATTTATATTATTAATATTATTTACCATTCAATGTAAATGTACTATTAAAAACGTCATTGGGAGTAAAGTATGCACAGCAAACAAATATTTTTATAATTAATGGGGGTGAAGTTTAATTTTTTCACCCATGTTTCTTTGAAAGTTGCATTTTTTGCAAGAGATGAAAACTTAATGTTTTATTGGATAAATTACTGTCACAATTTGGTACAGCACAACGTTATAGTTATTCTTTTATTCTTGATTGCATTTCAATCATAATTTTTACATTATATTTAAATGTTTCAAATGACTGTTTGGGAACTTCAGAAGGGTTCAAGTTTTATCCAATAGGTGGCAGAGTGGTCATTGACCATAGCGAATAAAACAAGTAGTTTTTTTGCGAAAATATTATATAAAAAAATTCTTTTAAATGAATGTTTTTTTCAAATACTGGTCGTATATGGAAAGGGTTATCTAACAAAACATATCGGTTACATTCTATATTGTTTCGTACTTGCATATGTATGTGCCGTACCGATTATGTTTGTTAACACATATTGTGTGCAGAAAAGCGAACTGCGTTGGTAACAAGCTACTGTGGTTTTCTGACATAACCATCGGACAGTATTGTTGGTCGAGTGTGAGACACATGTACACATTTTGAACAGACTCGACGTCGCCGAAAAGATTAGTGAAAAATAAACTATTTCTATGCAAATAGATATCACACATATTATATACAATATATATAATATGTATATATGTACCTATGTATGTACATATATACATAACAGAACAATGATATGTATAAAATGTAATTAGATATAGGTACAAAGAAAAATAAAATTTAAGTTTAGGTATACAAAATTCTATTTAAAATTAGTAAATTAATCAAATATTGATAAACTTTTTTTTGTTTTATAAGCAAATGGCCCAAAATTACCACGTCTTTATAGTAATTATTTTCAGTCCTGAATTTAGATCGTTAATTTAAGATACAGCCAAAAATATTAAACATAACTCAAATATAGTTATCATTACACGAAAGCTTTAAATATTAATTTAAAAGCTCAATTATCATATATGTATGTATATTGTAATTAATATTAATTTCCTTGTACGTAAATCTAGATCAAAAAAAGATATCAAATAAATGGGATTCAAACCTGAAGCCTTTGAAATAAAAAATAATAAACTTATATCTAATTAAATATTTCCGGTATTTGAATAAAAAATATTTCAATACATAGATAAGAAGAATACAACAAGTCCTTTATACGAGCGGTCTACATGAAAGGAAATATTATATTTTATCGTGAATATAACAATAAATAAACTATATTTGATCGCGAAAACGTGGAACCAATAAAATAAGATAAAATATGACATTATCAAATTCCATAGAGCTTAATAATTTTTTAACGAATTAATCAACAAAGAAAGTCTTTGTGCTAAACACTTCACAAAAGAGTAGTTGTTTTTGAATTATTATATTAGGATTGAATCCCATAATAATATTAAAAATTACTCCTCACCTTAAAAAATTCCGATTTAATGTCACAAAATCCACTTTAGATTAAAAGTTCACTAACACCAAAAACACTTGCGACAAAAAAGAATCAATTAGAATTAATAGTTATTTTATCTGTCACATTAACACCATAATATAGAGATAAAATGCATATCAGTATATGCACTAAAGTACATAAACTTTTATGTTTACAATTTAACTTTGTCTCACTTCAACTTCTGTATATAATACACTCCTTCATAAAACGTGTTTCAAATTTTATATCCACATAAAAAAATTTGTTACTAAAAACATCCACTGATTGTCGGTAATTTTAATTCGATGTATTAACATAAAATAAAAATAGTAAGTATAAATACTTTCACAAGCACTTCAAAACAAACCACAAACTTTGTTATAAAATATATAAACAATCCACATTAATCAAGTTAGTTATAAAATAAAAACAAAACACAGCATGTCTTGAAGTTTTGACAAGAGCAACTCACGCCGCGATATATGAAACGCCGGTAAAAGCGCGCGACACTAACACCCTCTATACGGGTACAAGTTGTACTGTTGAATCTGTCGACGGGATTCGCCATGTAGACCTGCTCGAATACCCGCGAGTCTTGTACGCAAGCGCAGCACGCGCGAGTCGCTGTAGTGGGGATAACACAGCGGTCCATTCCTTCAGTATGATTTGCTAGACTCATTTATGATTGTGTATTTGTAATTATTTATAATGGTTGGCTAATTAGTAGATACAATAAAAAATAGCGACACTAGAATCATTAGTAAAAGTATGAGCGAGATGAAAGATGTTGGTAATGATTTATCTTTGAAAACTATCAAAATAAAGAGTTTAAATCGACATATTAATATCATTATAAGTTTCTTTATACCATTTAAAATTTCATGCAAATACAGTAGGCGTCGGTTATTGTGTTAGTGGTTAAAAGAATGTGTTCGCTGTTCACTTTTCAAAGGATGGAAACAAGCAACCGAAATACATGTTTATTTCGCCAGTTATTACTATCAAAAAACGTCAACTCATATTTTCAAATAAAAGTCATATACCTATTCGTCTAAAATAAGATTTAACAGTCTATACAAAAATACTAGGGTCATAGAAATACTTCCTGACAATTAATTGTAATTACCTTAGCTTAGATTTTTGTCAGTAATGTTTAGGTCAGAAAGACAAAACAACAACGTCGTGTTTTTTGACAAAATAGCAACAAAAATACCCTGTTGCTGTTTTTAGTGGTCAAAATACACAAATTTTCTCACATTTTAATTAAATGTTACACCGAAACAGCTATCAATATATAACAGAAAAATCTAATTAAAATTTATGCATAAGAGTTTCTTTATCTGTTTTGCTTCCTCGTCATATCTTTGTGATCGTTTTTTAAAACGATCACAAAGATATAAATAATAATAATAATTTAATTAACTTGATCTTTCCGTTTCAGGTCAAGACAAACAATTTTTGTTCTGTGTCTGTCTGAATCCTTGTCACACGCATTATTCATGAATCACTGAACCGATATTAATGAAACTTGGTTGGTTGGTGGTTGGGTCTCGCTAGAGGACAGTCCCATTTAAAATCATCAAAATCGTGTTTAAAGGGGAGGGATGACATCCCAAAATATTTTTTTTCAAGATATTAAAGAACGACAAAAACAGTCGTTATTTGTTTTTTACAATTGCTATTTATTCTGACATTTTAAATGTCATTTTGACATTTGCACAGCAGAACAAATTAAATTTAGATTAAAACTATCAAAAAATTAAAAAAATACGTAAAAATTATCAGGAGCGTATGAAGAAAAAATTTAGATTAATATTTTTTAATAAACTTGTATAAAAATTAAATGGTTAACAAATGGCAAGTAGTTCATATGAATAAGTACTTTATCGGGTTTTAATTAATAAAATTGTTCAATAATTAACACTGCATTTACTTGGCTGATGATTTATTTTTAACGTTGAAAAAAAAATTATGTAGTACCTATTGAATGATACAATTAGAATTTTAATACAACTTTTCGTGGTTAATTTTTCATATGGGGCTAATTTTGTGCTCTATATGAAAAATTAACCACGGAAAACACGTTCAAATAATATTATTTGAACGTGTTTATTTACTCTGCTTTTCAATCAAATCCTTCTATGGTATAATATAACCCAAGATTATATCAAACTAGCTGGGCCCACGCGGCTTCGCTCGCGTGGACTACTGAATTATTGTTTAGGATTTAAAAAATATATAGTTGAATTAATTACAAACACGATTAGTTATTAATGTAATAAAAACCAAATAACACTTAAATTACCTACCTAACAAAAACGAATCAGAACAAAAAGTATAAATAATTTTTGTTCTATTTAAATTTAAAAGTTAATTACTGAAAACAAAATAAACAATTGACAATCAAAAGAATACCGGCCTGTTCCCTTTCCTCTGCCCTTCGCTTCTAGTTGGTACGTTCCATCGCCATACACGAGTCACCATCGCACGAATAATATTTTCCCGTATAACATATATTTCGATATTTTCTAAACTATACGACCTAATTGGATGCTGTAAATGGCAAATTATATCTACATTAAGTACTTATGACGATGAAATCATTTATTTCGATAAGGATTAAAGTTTTGCATGTCATAAGTCCACGTAAACAGAACCCAAATATTTTATGTTTTCTTAGTAACATAAAAGCAGTAATTGTGGCTTAAATATAAAAGTTAGACATATGGTGTCGCGGACTTAATTGTAGAACTTTTGATTCTGCACAATTCTTTAATACATTATTTTGTTCTATATTGAACGGTTTAGGCAGCGTATTACAAAACAGCGCGCCGACGGCAAAATTTTTTCCGACTTGATTTACTATTATCGTCACTGCTTAGTTGTTATGTTACCTAACGTAAAAAAATATAGCCTATAACCTGGCCAGAGAACGTACCTATGAATTAAAAAAAAAACACGTAAATCGGATAAGTGGTTCTCGAGTGATAAGGTAACTAACGGACAGACAGACAGACAGACAGAGAGACGTTGAGCTTTATATATATTAAGGATGAAGTATTTTCAGGCAAGTACAATTATAAAGTTATCAGTAACAAGTAAATATGAAAACATTCTTTTTAAATGTAACAAATATAACGACATGACATCTGTAGGTACGAGTATGTAAACATTTAGAAAAATGTTAAATGAATAGGGAGACATATACCTATAAGGAAAACATGAACGAAATCAATATAGTAACAAAAAAATTACGAAAACAAATTACGCTCCTGTACTTTTAATCAATATATGAAATAGATATCAATATATGAAACATTTATTTGTTCTGATTCATTGTTCGACATGATTTTTTGATATATATGTACTTACGTGTATACATAAATACATACTACATGAATATAGGTACCTATATATTATATTTTATGTAGTTTTTATATAACATACAGTAAAACTGGAAATTAAGATATTAACGTTGTTTTTATGAGCATTATGAATAATGTACAAAAGCTTTCATGTAAAATATTGATTTGTCCTCGCTCAGCGATGTCCAGCGTGGTAAAGAAACAACTGCATAATTATGAATAATTATATAGGTATACAAATACCAACAGCAAGTTTATAGAGAATTTCCCCGCGACTTCGCCCGCGTATATTTCTGGATCGATTAATGCTCGTGTGGCTAGCAGGTTTAAAAACGTCCATTCCCACAATGACGGCATTAATGATGGTTAGGTAGCATTAATAATACGATTACTATGTCTTTATATTATATTAAGAGCAAATACTTATGTACCCATGCAATAGGTTTGATTGCTAAAAAAGTAAGACTTGTATTTAAATGCACTTTTTTTAAATCATAAACACTTTTTTAAATCTTTTACAAATACGAAAAATTAATAATAATATTCGCCTTATACATAGTTACTTAAATTTCCCTTTATATACAATATTTAAAAAAATATATTGGTTTTATTAATTTTTACCTATATTATTTAAAACAATACGAGTTGAAATCTAATGCAAAGTATTAAAATTCATGTTCAAGTGTATAGTGCATACTATCAAAATTTTAGTGCAATTATATATAACTAAAAAAGTAATATATACGTATATATATATATATAAATAAAAATAAAAACAACTTGTTTGTCTAAACGTCAAAAATTTAATAAAGAAAAAGTATTCGCAAGCTTTCGATTCGTAGAATCATCGTTAGGCAAAAATATAATAAATAACAATTAATATAATTTAATTTAATGAAAATATTGATATTTTAAAAATAAAAATTCAGAAATATAGGTACCTATTAAGGAAGACGATTTAACAAAAATACAAACTAAAAAATTTTTTAAAACGTAACCAACTTCTGATTTACATATTTCAAAGTAAATAAATTTGAATATATAAAACAAAAATAATGATATTTCTAAACAAGTGAATTGTATATACATACATATGTAGGTAAAATACATTATTTTATATTTATGAAACATTTAACTACAGATTGATTAAAAATAATATCTTTAATTAAAATTTATAATAAAATAATTTATTTCACATTCCTTCAAAACTAAACATTAGTAACATGATTTTGATATATCTGACGATTAATTTTATCGGCTTTAGCACCAAAGCCAAAAACTGCAGGTATAATATATACCTATTTTAATAATATTGATATAAATTGCATATATTTAAACATGAAATATGCTATACTGTATTCAGTGGCGGGTCATATTAATTTATTTTGATAAGAAACAGAGGTTTCGAATTTATAACTAATAATTCAATAAATTATAAAAACAATTGATTTTTCAGAAACAATAAATTTTAGTGAACTTCCAGGCTTCCGCGCTGATCTTAAAGTGAACCTTGGTGTGGTGTTTCTAGAAAGTTTAACTAATACATATATGAGTGATGACATTAATTTTACGGTAATAATAATTGGTTTTGAAAAAATTTATTCAAATATGATAAAAATTTATTTACATATAAGGTACTGGCACCAGTTAAGGTCGCTATAAGAACAAGGTTTACTGTTTTTGTGTTTGACGGGCTTCTTTTTTGAAATTCTCATGAACTCATGTTACTAATAAAATAAGTAACTCTTTATTTAATCAATTTAATTACCAAAGTTTACAACTATAGTTTTTTTTTTTAATAATAGTCTTTTATTTTGTTTATGTTTTTACTTCAGTTATGAATAAAATAAAACCAGTAATGAGCACGCAGTGATGGACACTTGCTAATGATTGCAAAATGATAAGTACTACGATACAAAAGATATAAAAGAATCATCAAATCTGAAACAATGCAAAGCAGTTTCTATGATAGTACAATAATTAATAAATAAATTATACTAATAATTAATTGACCGATTGTCATCAAATCACGATGTTTAATGTATACAGATTAATATTCAGAAATGGTAATAACAAATATTTCTAATTCACTACATTTAATTAAAAAATAGCCATTACTGGGGTCATATCCTAGACCAGGGATGGGGAACCTGCGGCCTTAAGGCCGCATGTGGCCTTTTCAATACTTTATTGCGGCCGGTAAATATTTCAATTATTTATAATATATATTTTTCTTCTCAATTTATTTTTAATTTTATTCTGCCAAGAGACAAAAATAAAAATGTTTGAACAAATAATCTACAATAATCAAACGTAAATTAAAATTGGCCATTGCGCGTATATTTGATATGAACATCCTAGTGGGTTTATATTTCACGACGAAGACTACTTCAAGAAAGACGGTAAGTATGCGGCCTGCTTATTATTTTTAAATTTAAATGTGGCCTTCTATGATAAAAAGGTTCCCCACCACTGTCCTAGACTGATGCCAGTACCTTAATATGAAATTTTCGGTCTCTATGTGCTATTAGCATTCTTAAGTTCGTCTCTGTATAATCCAATACATTAACTTGTAACGAAATAGCACCTATAATACTGATGATAGCACAAACCCAAAACCGAGATATTCGTAAAGGAGCCCTGTTAAATCCCGCCACTGAAAATAAATACGGTATATTGAAATTGAATATTCAACAATATTAAGGCCCGTACATTTCCATCAGATCTCACGCCATTTTGTCATTATAACTAAACATGCAAGCGTGCTCCGTACATATTCCACTGATAATTTCAGCCTGCTGGAAAATTCTGACAGTGAATAATTTTCACGCGACTTTTCATTCTGATTATTCCTTTTAACTAATGAAAACTGTGTTCAAGTAGACGTGGAAAGTTTTTCTTTAAAATTGTTGACTCGTAATACCCATTACGAAATCTGTTTTCTTTATTCTTAACATATTATTATATGCAGATATAGGTATTTAAATAAATGATAAAATTTAATAAAAAAATCATGATTTTAGAGTTGTTCTTTATTTTCGTTGTTCTATTTTAACTTTTTACATCTTTATCGAATTCAAACAGCAACTATCTCTCACTACTCGCTTAATCTGAATCAGTGAAAAATTTACCGTTTAATCCGTAAACATTTGTCACTGAGGAATCAGTGAATTGACTTCTCGCGAGGGATCTTTAATTCAAAATTAAAAACAAGGCATCTAATATAAATCAAAATCGATTAATTACATATTACAATTAGCACAATATACCTAGCAAACAAAACAGCAAAATTGATTTTTTTAAATTGACATTTTTTATCTAGGTATTATTAATTGTTAAAGACTGATTAGAAATATTGAATTGACGATGTCAGTACAAATACACTATATTTTTAGACAGTTTACTTTTTCTCAAACTTATGACGTTAATAATCAGTAATTAGTCATTGACTATTTATGTTTTTTCATTGACTTACATACAGTCAGATTAAAAGAGTACATACCGACTAAAATAAAAGTTTTACCGTTACGCTGGATATAGATCAAAAATATATAATTTACTTAAGGTTATAGGCCTAAGTTGGAACTATTCGTATTTTTTTCAATAAAAAAAAAATGATTTCGAAAAATTTGGTTTATAATTTATATGTAAAACAATTTTGACTTTGTTAATAATTAAAAGTAAAAAATTAAATATAATTGATTTATATCGCCGACTGTAGTTGTTGCACTTGCACATGTTGTTTCCTAGTAAGTCGCATTCTATTACTCTTATGGATGATATTTTCACGCGCCTTTACTATTTCTAATTTTTCATTACTTTGAATAATCCTGGTTCTGAAACTACACGTATTTTTTAATAATCGAATAGTGTTTAAAACATCTCTGTTTACAATTTTTGTGTAGAATTTCAATAAATAGAGCATACAAGGTGAGGTTTCTCATTTACTGTGTATTAAAAATTCTATTTTTAATACCAATTACTCAAAAACCATACGTTCAATATTATTATTTTTTAAATAGTAAAATATATGAGCTATCCATAAATAAAATATTAAAATTTTAGACTTTTATCTGTACATTGCTCTAATGATCGAATAACCTTAACATTTTCATCTAAAACTTTTAGAATTCCCAAGTTGCATAAAATAAATAAATGTTATTAAATGACATACAGGGACTCAAAAACAATTTCATGTATTTCTGATATCATTTCATTTTGTTCACCATAACAATTTGAATATCATATATATATTACATAGATGTATGTATGTATGTGTATATACACGTACCTACCTACTTTTTTCATTTCACCACCGCCTATTCTCTGGAGTGTTTACATAGTACTTTGGGAAAACTCCTTATCTAAGCGATGGATTCGAAAGAAAATGGTCTTACCGCAGACCTCAACGTGGAAATACGGAGAAAATGTTTTCAAGAAAACGGTTTTCACATACATGAATACGAGCAAGAAGACGTCAAGAAATGAATAAATAGGTTTCTGTATTTGGAAAGAGTTGTGGAAAAATTTATTGTTTAAAGAATTGACCACATTTTTCTTCTCCTGCGTGCATTTGAAATATAATATTTTATATATATGATGTGGATTATAAATAGGTTTTGTGCAGTTAGGGGTAAATATTTCTGGATTTTTATTTTTATTTTTTATCACAATAATTATAATCTTCGATAATAATCGAATATTTATCAAATAAAACTATTCAGCATGGGTCTGATTTATGAAAGTAAGTAATTATTTTTTTTTTTATTAGGTTATATAAATGAAACATCTTTTATTTCCATACCATTACATTACTTAATAACCTAAACAAAAGTGTGTTTAATAAGTGAGTAACATTAATTAATAGATTCTAGTGCTATAAAAAATTGTTTATTTTTCAAGATAAGTATCAAAGAATAATTATTAAGTTAATCGATCAGTATATGTATTAAGATAATTATCATAATAATGATTATTTAGCACCCTGTTTACTAATCTAAATTGATTTTCTTTAATTATTTCATAAGGCTTCAAATACACGAATTCAATAAATTTTTTTAGTAATATGATTATTTTTATAATTCGAGGACGAGATGAGATCGCTTAAACTTTGATGAAATAAAACCGGCTTAAGGTTTGACGCGAGATTCATATTTTCAACATGATTTTAGGTTCGCTGATGAGTGTAAAATACAATGTTAATAATTTATAATTTTAAAAGAAGTTGTATATTTAAATAATCTGCTAAGTGATATCATAGTGTCATTACCCTTGCCTCTACCCAATTTTGATGATTTTTATATCCTACCATCTACTTGCTAGATTCAAGTTTTATTAAAATCCGTTTAGTGTTGTTGTTAAGTTATGCATGCGTTTGACATAGGTTAAGTGGATAGACAAACGTAACAAAAAGTGGAAATTTTGACCGAAAGTTTCTCCGATTTCAGAAATTACCACAGTGGAACCTTGTCAGTATGTACTGCTTTAGTTTTTACGTTTTTCTCGTGAGTACGTCCCTTCAAAAACATACTAACGAGGTTCCACTGTATATAACTTCCTTCTATCCTATAGGGCAAGAAAGTCAAATTATATTCAATATAAAATAAGACCGCATAAATTTTGACGAGACGAGACTGACGGTTACCTATACCTAGTAACATCTCGTCTCTTGTGAAGCCCTATCTACTGTAAATAACAGAATGATAGTACTTTTGTATTATTTTGATATATAATTTCTAAATTCGAATATAGAACTTTGGTGTGTTAAAAGTTTTATCACTAAAACCATATTCAAATTTAATTTGTTTTTCACACATATTTATTTTTAATTATGATTTTAATATACTAAAATAATTAATAAGCACCCTTCCATTCAAAATAAAAAAAATGATACCATTATATCAATAATTAAAATAAATATAGATTTATGAATCCCACTGACCAATATCCACTTTGCACAAATATCGCCTAAGAAGTTTCGTTTGGTGTAAAACAGATCGATCAAACGCCACCACCGTCGTCAACTCTTCCTCATTCCGCGCTAACTCCAGGTAACAGCACAGG
Source organism: Sialis fuliginosa (assembly GCA_961205875.1). Taxonomy (NCBI): domain Eukaryota; kingdom Metazoa; phylum Arthropoda; class Insecta; order Megaloptera; family Sialidae; genus Sialis; species Sialis fuliginosa. The sequence continues at coordinate 19,571,934 of OY540812.1, forward strand.
TGGCAGCACTGGCGGTCACGTGACCATCCGTCGGCCGCCATTGTTCTAACAATACCCAACGTACTATTGTTTACTTTGTTCACGCTGCTATTGTTTGCGACTTGTCATAGAAATTTATTGGATTTTTTTTTTCAATTATTTGATACTGATATATTATTTCAGTGATTTCTTTCGTTCCTTTATTTCTATGGGAGTGATGGTAATAGAATATTGACGGATACTGTAGACAAGAAATGTGATATTAATACTAGGAAGACATGTTTGTAGCAACAGGAGATTAATGAACAAACACTTTAAATTTATGAAGGTGATGAAAAGCTAATTGGAATTTCATTTTCAGGTTTGCAGTTATGAAATTGAACTTGAATGTATTGCAATTTTATTCAAATAAAATACAGATTTCTAGTACTAAAGAGATAACATAAATATATGTAGTACGAGTATAATAATGTGCATTTTGTTTCACTTTTGACATAAATTATACATTAGCAATGGTGGGCTAAGGGGGAAAGGCGAATGCAAAGGTACAGAGAGGTATTAATATGAGATAAAAGAGCTTGGATGAGGATTACGAAATGAGGACTAAAAAATGGTTTTCCCAACTCCAGGAGGGCGCAAAAGTAATTTTTAGGGAACACCAAAATTGAACTGACAAAGTAGTAGTTGAAGGGGGTACAAAACTAACCTTCAACTCGTGTACCAACCTTCCTTACTCCGTAGGAAGTAGTAGTAGTTAATTAAAATTATATATGTTTTATGTTATTAATTTAACGATTTTTAAAAAGGTAGTTGTATAACTACTTCGTTAATTTTACAAAAAATGTTTGCTTTGTATATATTTTCTCAATTGTTTGTCCTCAATTCTTGATTAAATTGTTACAAATTTTCACTCCATCTTGAAGACTGGCAGACATTTTCACCACATTCTCCATACACTCAACAACATGAACATTAGTTTAGCCCTTCGTAAAAGAAACCCATTAAATTCAACACCCTTACAGTACTAAGTGCATTTACCAAACTTTTTCATTAGAACATATTGGATAAAATAATATTTCCTTTACCTACGACAATTCCTTGAAAAACCACTGCATTCATTAAATCAACATAAATATTTAATACTGTACTAGGTTTTCACATTAAATGGCGACAGAGCAAGTCAGATGGTCAATAAAAACAAGGGTTCCAAATGTATATGTGTCAAACAGCGTAATTGCATTTGGCCAATGGGGTAAAGGACACCATTTGTATGTCTGTACTCAATTGTAATGTGTTGTCATTGGAATGAGATGAAAATAGATTCATTTCATATTCTTCTCAAAGGGCTGAAAGTGATTTGGCTGAACTTTTGTGTTGATGGTGTTTCAAATTATCATTTTTGGTATATCCTTTTTAATATATTTATTTATGTAGGATATCAGATGTAATAATCTACATATCAAAGAATATTCATACATACATATAACTATAATTATTGTTTTTAAAATGTTCAATATTTTCAGGAATAATTTGTTTATTTGATGTTATGAAGAAAATGTTTGCAAGCAAAATCAAATCAAAATAATTTTAAAGGATAACTAAATTATTCACAGAAGTATCTCATTGCACAGAAAGATATTATTTATTTTTATAGCAGGTATTATAAAGAAATTTACTCTGACAAAATTAAAAACAATTTTTTTTTCAGGATATCAAATTGTGTTACGTTGTCTATGGATTTGGTCCATGTAAAAATTAAATTGATAAAATACAAAATTCAAAATAACACAGCTATCAATCGCACTGAAAATGCTAGTAAATAATTTAATGATAATAAAGGACTTAATTATTTTCTATTATAAAAAAAAACGAAACTCACTGATAAAATTTAATATTTCGTATCTATTTTTGCCTCATGATAAAAATGTATTATATGCAATAATTAAATGCAATAAATTATCGAACATATTTTTCACCAAATTGTCAAAACAGAAAACAATTTAATATAATGGTTCTAAGTAATAGGTACTAAGTTCTTATTTTTTTAGCAAATTTTAGACATGCTGATTAATTCTTTATCTTCTATTGTACGTGAATGAATACTTAATAATAAATATAAATAAATAAACTTATTTTTATATTTGAAATTATATTACTGTTTTTTTCATACTGTAATAAATAACATATTTTATTACAACTAACACCGTTTCTTTATTCAATATAATTATCACCTCATATTTTTACTTCACACTTATTCGTTAATAATTCGTCGACACAACCAACACCTTATCGAATATAACTTCAAAAAAAATCAGTCTATCATACATCCATAACTATCTACAACAAAACTAATTAAAAAACCCACGCATGCATACGTTTCTACTATATAATACAGGAGATGCCCTCTGAATAGCGTAGCCTGGAGTCGGAGGTAATCCACTAACAAAATACTAAGGACCTGAGCCTACACATGTACACAAACACTGACACGGGTTGGGGGGAGGGGGAGGACAATGCTCACCAGATGTGACTCATCAATGGATAACAAGGACGATGTATTTACTTTAAATTAAATATCGGTGCAATGGTTATCATAACAGGGTCGGACAATGTTGGAAATGTATATTCAACCTGCGATTAGTTTGATATTTTTACGCCCCTCTCAAATTAAAAATTATCAAAACATATTTTGGCAATACGAAAAAATATGTTGGTAATTTTTGGTAATAATGTTGTTTAATTTAAATATTAAAAAAAAATTATTAAAATATGATTTTTATCTTATTGTTAGACATACGAGTATACATATTCTACCATCAAAGTCGGAATCTTGTTCAGAAGTGTTTCTGAAACACTTCTGAAGAAGACTCCGATATGAAAATCGAAACGTCAAGTAATAAAATACGACAACGTGGACACAGACAGGAAATTTAGTTCAAATGGCAACAGCCTTAAAGGTGTACAGAAGAAAATTGTTTCAACCACTTTTTTGAACATTTTCGAATTCTTTCGAAAACGAATAATATTTAACAGTTGTATAACAGTTTCTTAAATTGAACTGCCACGTTTTTAAAATCATACTATTCATAATATGTCTTAATATTAATATTTCTGAATATTAATCTATATATGCATTTAACTGTCTTATAGCGTGATTTGATAACAATCAGTCAATAGATGTCAAAATGGTAGACATTTATACTAATTATTAGTGTAATTGATTTATAAATTATTATATTATCATAGCAATTGCTTTACATTATTTCAAATTTGACGATTCATTTTCTTTTATATCTTTATCTGTCGTAGTACTTGTAATCATTAGCAAGTGTCCATCACTGCGTGCTCATTACTGGTTTTACTTTATCCAGTACTAGAGGAAAAACATAAACAAAATAAAAGGCTATAATTTAAAAAAAACTATATTTGCAGACTTTGGTAATTAAATAATATATTAAATAAAGAGTTACTTGTTTTATTAGTAAAAGAAGCCCGACAATCACAAAAACAGCTCTTATAGCGGCCATAACTGGTGCCAGTACCTTATTATTAAATTTTTTTCAGGGTTAGTTTATTGAAGTATATCTGTACAATACCTAATTCTATACTCATATTTTTGTTCAACCAAATAAATTCAAAAGAAAATAATTACTATAAAAAACTATAGAGTTTTCTATTCTGATTCGACAATAATTTTTCTTATAGACTGACTTTTGTTATAGTTATTAATATTACTTCATCATGCAATCTAACAATAACATAAAGAAATTCCATGTCAATGACATTCGAAACGGCACGGTATAACCCTTACAGCGCTACATGCTCCCTTATCCCTTGTGGGATTCGAACCCCTTAAACAATTTTGCTGTCCCCAGAGATATTGTAATGCTGAATGCGTTGTAGAATAACTGCACGTAGGGGTAAGTGAAATATAAAAAAATATAAATAAAATTTATATTGGTTGTTTATACCGAACTAAAGATATTTTATCAATATGCAATATTGGCTTTTATTAAATATTTATCGTGAATACTTTTATGGTAAGTATGTAGATACTTACATTTTATTTTTTGTACATTTTCAATAATATACATATTTACGAATGTTATATTTATAACATGTACTATTTATGCAAACATAAAATATAAATCTTTAAAGAATAATATATATCTGCTGTATCCAATGCAGATTTTCTCATGCCTGCATAAAAGTGTATAAAAAATTGAGCCAAGTAAACGAGCTTTAATCTTCAAAGATGTACTCAATCTATTTATTAAATTATTTATCACTGATTAACTAATTAAAAAAAACACTTCCGGTAGTAGATTGTAATCGAAAACAAATGAGACCTACACAACTCCATAAGTATAATCTTTAACATGAAATTCATTAGTTTTTGAGTTACAGTATAGTTACATTAAAGTTTTCAATATTAATATTCAATAATAATATAAACTACTTTTCAAAAAAATAATTTTGATGATTAGGTACCTATATATTAATGGTATTAAAAATTTTCCCTAGTATCGAAAATCAATGTCCATCTTTATTTCTCACTTTTCACAAAAATGACTACAACGATGGAATATATTTCATATATTACCGTCAATATATAATTTATACATAATGTACCTATTACCTATATTTTAAATTCAATTGTAGTTCTATAAACACTAATATAAAGTTCAAAATCAGAAGAAGAAAAAAACAGTTTGTATTGTTTCGAAAAGAGATGGGCAGGTGCGTTAACTTTTTGCAGTGACTTAACAATGCAAATGATAGAACAAGAATGAGCAAATAAGATAAACGCCTCTAGGCAAACGCGGAAACAATAGGTTTTCTAGGAGAGAAGTAAAGTAGATCACAATCAAAAGAATTGGATTTAACAATAAAGGAACTGCCTGAAGCAAAAATATAATATATAGGGGTTACTTATGATGTTTTGTATACACTATTTAAGGTTAATGTAGTGTTTTTATATATTTATATTATACATAGTGTAGCATATTTCACAAAAAAAAGAAACAACTTATAAAGTATAAAGATAATTTAAACATTATTTAACTCTACAAAAAAATAAAATAATTACATTTTTTGCTTCACAGCTTCACTTCTACACTGTATTATCATTTTTTCTTAATAATTAATCCAAATAACTTTTCGTTGAACCTATTTAATATTCAGGTTTTAATAAAAATTTTATTTTTCATATTTCTAGTTCACTAATTTTGAATGCTCAAAGAAAAATTTATGAAATGGGGGGGACGGGGTGTCACAGACCATTAATGGTTAAGAATCTGAAAGTCTAAGTTCGATTTAGATTTTGGTTTCAGTCAACTGTACGAGACGAGACCAGCTTAAATGTTGTCAAACGAAACCAAGGTAAGGCCGATTAAATTTTGGGTAGACGATATCTTAAACTTAGTTTTAAGATCAGATATTTGAGTTAAACTTTAATAAAGTATTTTTGTTATTAATTTTGAATTATTTAAAATATTTTTAAAGGACCTGCATAAAATCAATGTAAATGTAGATAAAAAAAAACAATCAAATTGGCTGAAATTGAAGTATAGTGTTGTTCATAATTTGTTGAACTAAAGTTCACATGGGTACAAGATCCAAAATGGCCAATTTTTAGTTATTCAGAGTCAAAATTTAAGAATTAGGTATCTGAAAACTTGAGGTTACAGTCAAATTAGCTAAAAAATAAAGTACGATTTTCTGATCAAATGGGTACAAGGTCCGAAAATGGACAGTTTTTTAGTTATTCAGAATCAAAGGATAGGAATTCATATATATATCTGCCTAGTCATGTTATTTTTCTTTATCGAAGTGCGAATCCAAACAAAAATTGATCCTAGAATGGTGGGAAAAAGTTTACTAACTTTAGGCCCTGAATAATTATTAAAAAACACACATTTTTGGAACTCGCGCCCCGAAAAAATTTGACATCATATACTTCTGTTTCAGCCAATTTTACTATACCTTTGACAAATGAAACCAGCATTACTCAAAATTTCAGAAAAAAATTGTCCACTTTTTAATACATATTAGCATATTAAATAAAAGTAGGTAACTAAACTTGTATTTATTCGAAATATTGGTATTTAATAACATGCATACACATCATATAACAATATCATTCCTTTATAGTTTGTAACCATACTCAAATACTCGGACCGTCATGTATAAGATCCAGGGCTGTATATAAAATGTTTCTAACTAATCGTGAATGAAAATTTAAATTATATATTATCGTTACTTTTTAATAACACGTAGTTTGAAAAATTATTTTTTTTAAATTAATACAAAAATGATAACCAACAAATGAAATACATAAATCAATAAATTGCTTAGCGGATTGATATTTGACAACCCTAATACACATTCACATGCACATACACACACTTGTATTAATACACAAACATTTCCTTACTGCAAAACTTATGTTGTCGAGCCGCGTGTATAAAATACTATTCATCTCACGTTATTCTGATAAATACATTTCCTGGCGTTATGTAAAGACAGGAGGTGAGCAACGAACACGCGGAGGTGTTCCAAACAATACTCTACTGACTCAGTAACTACTGCTGTATGTGACTTAAACAATAATTGGAAATATCGTTGTTTGTGATTGCTGTTTGTTATTTATTTGTTTGTTATAGCTATTCTACGAGAATATATTCTTTATGAAAATAATGAATGTTATGACTGTAAGAAAGTAATCAACGATGTACGTAATCTTAATATTTACAATATATGTTAAAAATAATTGTTATCATTTGAATGACTAGTTTGTAAAGATATTATAATTATTATATTGTCACTTCGAAACGGAATTCAGTAAAAATTTGATAAAATGAGACCAAAACGATCAAACGAACATTAGTCAAATGTCTCGTCGTGAGCAGAGCTGCGAGTGTCGGTAATTTTTTTACGAATTCATTTTTTTTACTCACGTACGACTATAAAAAAATATCACGATCACGTACACTCATGTTTTAAATTATTTAACTCTGCAACGTTCTGCAATTTATTTTAAACTGTAGGTTCAATTTTCCTTTAATTGGAAGGTTGGAACAGACCTCAGGGTGCCGATACGTACATTTATACAAAGATATAAAAAATATATTTCTAAATTACAATTTTTCTATTTAGATTTGACTTATATTGATAGCATAAATCACAGCTTACACAATAAATAAACTAATTATACACAATCAATACACTAATCATTCACAATACCCAAAAAGCAGTTACGCTTACACTTATTATTTTCTTAACTAAACAAAATCGTATAGCTTCCTCGTTACTACAAAGCCATTTAGACCTTAACGTGAATTACAGCGTTAAGGGCAGCAATATTTACAAAACTGATAGAGGTATTTACTTTTGCATTTTTAAAATTTTATCTTTTTTATCTTTTCGACGCTGTAATAACGACTAACTTATTCTCAATCTACTCGGTTGTCTCTCCGCATGTATTACGTAATGTCCCTTTTTGAAAATTGTAATCAACATAAACTTTTAACTAAAGGGATTACGCAATACTAGTTGCCATCGCTTACAAATTAGAATATTTGTGCATATCGCTACAACTCAGCGTAAAATAAAGTAAATTGTAAAATTGAAACAAACAAACAAACGATCGTATTTTATATAGTCAAAAAATCAGGAAATTGGTTTAATATTTATTTAAAATTGACCTGTCAATAACAGTAAAACAATAAATACAATAAAAGTATAGCATATGTTAAAAATAAAATAGTTATGAAAAATACAATTTAGCACTAAAGTATTGTATATACTTCTCGAATATTTTAAATAAATCAATTTAAAAATTATCTGATGGTAATAAACCTGGAACAATTATTTTTGTATTTGACCTAAAATAAATCTGTAGAGAGTTGCAAATAATTTACTTTGTTATATTTTTCTATATGTCTCTGTTTATATACATATATATGATATTCTCAAAACATTGAGCAATCATTCAAATTCTCCCTATAATTATTTTTTCAATGTCAAACGCAGGTACAAATGTATAAACTGAATTTCTACCCCTCCCAGATTGTTCTGACATCGACGACTGTTTTTACAATTAATTCGTTATTCAGTTTCGAGTTCTGATATATGTATGTATTTTCATACATAGGTAACACTTGTATGGAGATAAATGAGATTTATGTAATTGTAGTACTAACTGGGTGAATTTTTTTGCATTTTTTTTATCCTATGAAAAATCGATTATTTGATAGCTGCTAACTAACAAATCCTTATTCAGCAACCCAGAAAACGTTTAATATGGTATTTTAGGGCTGTCAACACAGACAAACTAGTAACATAGAAGAAATTTGGCACTAGTCTTGTTCTTATCTCGTATCGTGTGGACTCTTAAATCCAAAAATATATTAAATCAAAATAAAATCAAGGAAGTTCTACGATTAAAAAAATTGAATTACGAAACATTCTAACTTCTTTTTAGCTGTTTTAATCCTTGATGTATAATTATTATAATTAGCTCAAATACATCCCAAACATTACAAAATTGCATTAAAAAATCACAACCCCAATAAATTTTTATTACTTGCCTTCACTGTACATGCACTTACGTTTCTCTACCCGTTGATTAAAATTGATTTTTCACGGGTAATTAGTTGATAATCAACTTGAGTTTATAACATGCATGAATGTGATTCGATTGAATTTGAAAAAAAAAATACCACCAGCAGAAAAATATTGTTTGCACGTCGATTGTTTTGAATTATACATTTGAAGAATGGAGTGTTACAAATTGGTTTGCGATTGTTGAACAATACTGAATTCCAAAGTGTACGAATGTGTAATGTAGATCAGTGGATTGGTTCTCAAAGAGAAATAAAGCATTCGAATACAACCATAAATAACTTATCCTGTTCTGTTTTTGTTTTTTTCTTAAAAATTATTTAAAAAGTATTAATTGTATCATTCGATATTATGTGATGATATCTTGTCTTCTTCAATTAATTTTATGTTTATTATATAGATTTTTATACGCTAATTTCAAATATCTTGACCAAAATTAAATCCGACCACTCGTTCACATCCTTAATATGAAAATAAAAATTAAAAATTCTATAACGTCCCTCCTTATTTCTCCAAAATTTGATATGATATTGTTTTCTTTAGTATTTGTCGTTGGTAGTCTCACCAAAACCTCGTTACCAATTTTTTTTCTCAGATTTTTGAGCCAGTAGTTACCGAGCTAGAGAAGGGGGAGATAAAATAAACTACTACTTGGAGCCCCCTACAGGCGCCATATCTGAGTAAGAAAAAAAAATATGGTAATATTCTACTAATTGAGATCTACATTTCGACACTCCACACTCCTTGGTATACATTTTTTTTTCTTTAAAGCCCCCTGCAGGTGCCATATTTAATTTAGAAAAAAATAAAAGGGTCAAATTCCGATGGTTTGGTTATATATTTTAACGTGCCACATGCCTTGGTATAGAAAAATTTTTTTTTGTACTTAGCTTTAGCTCCTTAGTGCCTCCTCTGAAAAATTATTTTTTCAACTTTTTACATCTTTTACTAGAGGGCATTATTTTACATATTCAGTAAAAATTTCAAGTTTCTAGCTTATATAATTTACGAAATATTTTGATTTGAGTGAAAAGGACAGACGGACGGACGACAAAGTGAGATTAGTAGGGTTTCTTCGGAATCCTAAAAAAGCAATGAAGCCATAAAAAATGATTCCTTATTTATCTAAAAATAAATAGGTGCCAATAACTTACGACAAATAAATAAAACCCAATAATTCACTTCCTACACTCAGAAATCTAAATATGTATTACATTTAATAACATACTCGAGAAGTTTAATATTATAACAAAAAAATCTACCTACATTGAAATAGAACACTTCATTTATTATTTATTTCATCTCGACTGCAATAAAAATAACACATTATAATATGTTCACACATCATAAAATTCACGCAGAAAAAAAATGGTACCACTTGGTTCATTTTACCACTTTCAATTTAAAAATACGATTTTATTATGAATAGGTGTATATAAAACGCAGTGGAGCCTGAACTCTAAAAAAATCTATCGACTGTATATCATGAGTGCAGAAAGAATTTAGGCCTTGTGTGTATGGATTGTACCACAAAGAAATATAACCGAGGGACCTCTTCACGTTTGCGACCCCAATATATATTAGATTACGTCCCTCGCGAAGTGTCGGGAATTGTCGTGCGAATGAAGCTATAATTCAAACTTGTTCTAACTCGAGGAACAAAGGTATATATTTTTTAAAGTGCATCTGTTTCCAAAAAATAGAAAAATATATAGATGCTATTGTATAATATAATCCTTGGTTAAAAAAGGGTATTTTATATTTGTAAGTGTATATTAGAATATTGTTTACTGTTTTTTGGTAGCAAAAAATATGTACTATAATCAAATCTTTTAAATATCAAGATGTAAATAAAATATTTTAGTTTCATTTTAAACCTTAATTATTTAAAATCTACATAATCTTTTAAACCTTTGAATTGTGTATTTTTAATTAACACACCTGCGACATTACTTATTATAAAAAATATAATATAAAAATTAATAGAAGCATCTTAATTTTCAAATTCGCCGACATAACATTAAGACACATTATTATACAACAAAAGTGTAACTTTAAACAAATGATGTCTGTAAAAATAAAACCAAAAACAACAAAAGAAATTCTAAAACCATACCCATTATCCTAAATGGATTCCTTTACCGAAAGACCTCACACAAAAACCAGGCGGGACCATGACCAATGGCCCAAATATTTCAAAGGCAATGGACACTAATAATTGAAAAATGCTTTTACAATTTCAACGCATGTCAAATTTAGCAGCGTTAATAAAATCTGATTTTACTAAGCATTTCATTGCTGCAGCTGGACTTACATAGATTTTGCTGTTAGGGGTGTGGGTTATTTCACATTAAACTAGATTGACTGTAAAATTGCGTCCGTTTGATCTATGGTAGTGTAATAACTTTGTATAAAGTCTGTTAAATTGTTTGTATTTAAAAATTTGAGCTAAATAATAATTCTTTGAGTTCCTCACATGGTTTCAAATATGAACATACATGTCTTTTTCATATCTAAATATATGTACAATATTTATTTTAAATTCAATTGTATTATAGTATATCTACTATTTTATTAAATTAATAACTTCATTTTTTATTTCTTATACAATATAATGTACGTACGATTAGTGTTAGGAATATTGCAGCTGTAGTAATATACATACATAATGAAAGGAATGTCCAATCATATGCAAATGTAAACATTATTTCACGTGTATTTAAGAATTCAATTATAAAAAGTAACAACAAGGAATAAAATACAAACGACTTAATTTAATATCGATTCAAACGAACGTCATAATTGTGCCCGACATTAAAATATACATGAGTACTTTCAGTTGTTCTTTTTCTTATACATGTACAAATGCATACACACAAACACATGCATGATTTCTTGGTCGTGAGGAAGTGATAACTATATAGTGCGGACAATATTAAATTAATCATTCCCGCCGATTTTGTTTCTGGATACGCCACTGCTATTGGGTCTTAACATAAGTTGTGTCCGTTTTTCCCCAAATAAAGAGGACACAAAAAGAAAATTAGAACTTATTAGTCAGTAATGTATTCTCCTTTATTATTTACAACTTCTTACCAACGTTTCTACAAGTTTTTCGTTGCCTCCACGATAAAAACCATTCAATCTTGACTCTAAGATTTCGTCTGCAATTCGACGTCATTATTAAAGGAAACGCCGCACAAACCGTTCGAAAGGTCGAAAATCCAACGGCGCGAGGTCTGTGGAATCTTCACTGCACACTGCGTAAATATCGCAAGCAACTTTGGCTGCTTTATTTTATTGAACGCGAACAGAAGGAGGTGTCGTAAGTGCTCACTTTTGTCCACTTGACATTCCATTTTGAAAACTTGTATTAAAAAAAATAATAAATATAGCATAAAACAAACACATACCCTGGGTTGCATAAAGCAAAATTAACAACGATTAGTTAATCAGTTGTTTTCAAACCATGATTAATGTTAATTCTAAACTTATTTTCGATTTGTAAATGAACAATTCAATAAATACGATCATTTTTTACCTTATAAAATTTATCATAACTGTGATTGTTTTTTAGAATTAACGTAATAATGGTTTTAAAACAACTGATTAACTAATCGTGATTAATTTTGCTTTATGCAACTCGAGGATAATCTTGTAGAGCAGAAAATTTACTTTCGAATGACGTATAGCCCTTAACAATATTTTAATTTTGGCGCGTATTTTCAAATTTAGAAAAACGGACACTACCTATGTTAACACGCACCTAATAAATGCAAATTATCTAAAATTGTGATAAAAATGTGCACTTAAATATTTCTTAATACTCGATAAATGTATAAATAAACTTATGGATGCTTCATGAGCGGTTAGAGCGTTAAAACACATTCATAACAATAGCATTTCGTAGATTTCTTTATGCATAACAAAATATTATTGCAGAAAATCTAAATGATTATGAAGCTTTTTTATGCAGAAAAAATAAAAGAGTTTAAAGAATTACACGTAGTATTATGTAAAAATTAATGTTTTTATAACTTAATGGAAAATTATAATAAAAGTATGAAAATTCATATTAGGAAATTTTTTTTTGTTAATTAGAAATAATAATAAACATTTAAATGAAAAATAATTTAGTGAAATATATATATTCTGATATCGATGCTATACTATTCAATAGTTTTCAAAACAGTTCCATTCTTTAGTTAATACTTACAATTAGTGAATAAATAAAAAAAATATCGTAAAATCTTAAACAAAGACAAAATATAAAAAAATACTTATACATAAATTTATTATTAGTTAATTTTTATACATAAAATATCTTAACAATGTTTTGCATGTACTTGTATAAGTATTAATGTTAATTATTGTAGAAAAATCAATAGTTCTAAACATAATATTATACAATGAAAAAAAAGTACATTTAAAATAAATATGTTCTTTGAATTTATATTAATATTTATTAGTTACAGCAATTAAAATCCACCATGAACCCAGAACCCTATGCAAGATAATTGGTTACGCCAACTTCAACATTGAAATGCATACTTGTACATGTATATTTTATTTTTATTAGTAGCTTTTGAGCGTATAACATAACTACTGTTTATGAATTTTGCGGTTTTCAATTATATATTTTAATGACTAACATTAAGTATATTTTATATTTCATACATCTGCTCACATATATATTTATAAAAAACAATTTAATTGTTAAAATAAAATAAATTTTTTTAAATTTCATACAAGAATGGTTTTATTACTATGTAGGTGTATATATACTTTAAATTAATTTATTCATTTAGCTAAAAATTAAATTAAAAGCGTAATATATAAAAAGTCATGATCTAGAAGTATTTTCAATTTGAATGAAGAGCTCGTGAATTATAGTCGTGATTTTATTAGTTGTTTATTATTATCTAAAACAGTGATTTGTAACGAGCTACAAAATATTTTCAACTATAAAAATAATTGTGGAACACCAAATATTAAAATATGGTTACCTATATTATATGTAGCAACCCAGTCTTAAAAATATCAATACATTTCTGTATCTTTGGTTGATATAGAATTTATTAGGAAGTATATTATGCTAGGTAGTCATTAAAATTGTAAATATTTTTATATATAAAAAATAATAAGGGGAACCAAAAACAAATCAAGTCCTCTAATTTGAAAGTAAAACATAAGTCATTTTTACATGATAATTTAGAAATATAGTTTAAATTAATCAATAGTTGTTAGATTTACTCTGTAAAAACAAGTTTTACTCTAAACATTGTATTATATTTACTATTTCTTTATAAACTAAAGTTAGTGAATTTTTTAATATAAAAGTATCGAGTTTCTTATTCATTTTAAAATCAATTATTTGTTATTTAAGTTAAATAGAAAAATTATACAGCCAATAAACTAAATTTAACTTTTAAATCCGGTATAAAACAAAGTTCATTTTTTATTCTCCCCCCTTTATTAAAGAAAACCCATCGATTCATCGTTAACGTTAAAATATTCTAGTCGAAAATCCAATATCACGTAATATATTAATACATACATAATGAAAAAAATATTAAATATTTACCTTCCATAAATCATCCGGTCATGTTTACATGACGAAACTAGAGAAAACACTTAAAGTACTGAAGAAATTAATTAAAATTTTACCTTGTTATAAAAAGCCTTAGTCGAGAATGCATCTTCCTCAGGTCCTCAACAAAAACCATTACGTATAGAGATACAGTGGCGTGTCTTCAAACAAATACTGAAACAAAAGAAGATTATTAAATTAAATACATATTTATGTACATAAAATGTACTCTACAATATTGTATAAGAATCATTTTTTAAGAATCCTTACGAACATTACCTCAATAATATTATATATGTATATTCTACAGATAATTATTAGAATTTGTTTGAGGGTAAAACAAATATATGTACATCCAAAAAAATGCAAGTTACAGATATCAATAACCAATTTCAGATCTTATGGCATGTTTATACCAAAAAAGACAAAACAGCAGCAAGGCATTTTTTTACAAAATGGTGATAAAACATATTTAAATAGGAATTGTTTTAAAAACACCGTATCTATTGCTGTTTTATTCTTTTGGTGTTAGCGACATTATACTAATAATTTGCTTTCTTATAGGACCTACTTAAAAAAAATATATGACAGAATTGAATTCAATTTTTACTTGGAGCATTTTTTAAATATCTGACATTTATGGATTAATATTTAGAGCAACACACGAAACAGAACTAGCGTAAATGATAAGCTTAATTTTTTTAATTGTCTCGTCTAGGATTTTACAACCGATACACTCGATTTGTAAATATTTAAGTCAGTCTGATCTCAATCTCATTAAAGCTCTATTTAATATTTAGAGCTTCACACCAGACGAGACTAGCTTATGGGGAAAAGCCATTGTGACGGAAAAAATCAATTTTTTATGCATTTTTTAAAAGTTATTATATTCAAAAATAAATTTAAAAAATAAGTTCAAATTCCAAAAATTGCCTGAGTTACAGTTATTTTAGTGAGACCTGGTAGCGCGGCCAGTTATGACCCTCAGAAAACTTTAAACGCGTTTTTCTCGAAATGACTTTTTTCGACCTTCTCCCAGCAATTCCTCAAACACTAATGAACCGTTTTAAAAAATCTAAATTTTTGTAATCGCAGTAGCTGATTTTTGAAATTTTACTATTTTTTAAGACCGCTTGAATTAAAAAAAGGTGTTAAAAATAAAAAAAAATTAAACCATCGCCATTTTATGAAAAACATCATATCAAAATATCACATCAAGGCTCATAACTTTGTAAATTTTTTATATTTTTCAATGAAAATTGGTATTGTTGGTATTGAATAAGTTGAATATATACTTAATAAAATGTCCTCTACCCGATTTTAAATAATTACTTATACTTTGAAAGAAATTCCTAAACATTGACAATTTTTTTATCCGTCAGAGTGGCATTCTATCGAATTTTATAACCAACAGTCTCATTTTGTAAATATTTAAACAAGTCTCGTCTTATCTCATGTAAGCTAAAATTAATATTTTAATATCCCTACAAAAAACATCGAACATCGCCACTGGTTGTTGGAGTTTCCTACAGAAAACCATTACACACGCAAAGAAAGGGGCAGGCAGATCTTTGGCGGTGTTAAGAGTGTCCGTGCAGGCGGCATGGTTCACGCCTCTGTTCTCTTCTTCTTCCTCTTTAAGTCGCGCATCAATCACTTCCGAATGACGGCTCCGAAGCACGCATTCTGAACCCACCGTGTCTGTGCGAACTTCTCCGCAAACACAGAAACTAATCTGCGACCAGAATGAGTCAAATATGTTTCAATAATTCTAGTAACGGTTTTATTATTAACGTACTACAAATATACATAAATGAACCAACTTCTATTCGCTATGGTCAGTGACCACTCTGCCACCTATCGGATAAACTTGAACCCTTCTGAAGTTACCAAACAGCGATTTGAAATTTTTAAATATAATATAAAAATTATTAAATTATTAAAATGCAATAAAAAATAAAAGAAAACTAAAACTTAATTCTGTACCAAATTTTGACAATAATTCATCCAATAAAACATCAAGTTTTCATCTGTTACCAAAAAATGCAGCTGTAAAAGAAATATGGATGAAAAATTTAAACATCCATTAATTTATAAGAAATATTTATGTTTGATGTACACACTTTAGTCCCAATGACTAGTACATTTACATTGAACGGTAAATAATATTAATAATAAAAATCTTAATTTGAATTCAAATAATAGCTGTTTGACCATAACGAATATCTAATTTATATAAAATACAGACGTACTTGTTTACTTTTAATGATTTTGAGAGCTCTATACTTTACCCTGACAGACAATATTTTAATAATTTTTTATATGCATAAATAAAATATCAAATGCAAAATAAATTAGATATTGACTTCTGTATCAGTGACGTATTTTTTTTTATTTTGTACACATACGTTTTTAAACTCATCTGTCAAATCGGTTACATAGAAGAACAATAATAACAGAAAAATATAAAAAACGAAAAAGTTTTTGTAAATAAATATTTCAAAATATGACCATGCAACATGTACACTACGTAATCCTTTATAAAATATTAATAAAAATATAAAACATTCACATCTACATATGGCCATCGTAGAGTAAATAATTTCACCTGACTCGGGAGACCCGAGTATAAAAAATCCCAAATACAGTAAATCCCTTAATCCAATGTTTGCGTGTTTTTGTATATGAATAAAAAAAATACAGCTGTTGTAAATATAACGAGTACGCTAAAAATCTGACAATGTTGTTTCTCTTTTTATTGTCTCTTCGATGCACTCACTAAAATTTAGTGCACGTTTATACGAACTGTTTTCTGAAACGAAATATTATTTTTTATAAAAAAATATAACACATTTATTTTTATTTTAACTTGGAGCATTTTTAAATACTTGGCATTTATAGATTAATATTTAGAGTATCACACAGAACGGAACTAGCGTTAAGGATAAGCTTTTTTTTTTCATTTTCTCGTCTTGGATTTATAACCGACACACTAATTTTGTGTGTATTATATTTTTTGTAGTATTTTTCGTTTCTTTTATTCATTTATATATAATTAAATTACTGAATTATAATTAATTGCATGTTGATAGTAAAATCTTTATGAAACACTAATAAGAGGAAGTGAAAGGCTAATACCGTTTCTATATGTGTATGCACATATGCGTGAGAGCGATGAGTAGATGTATAAGAAAAAGATGCATGCGTACCATGTCAGTTTATGTCAGTGCTACGTGTTTGTTAATGAAAACAAAAGAAGTTTCACTTCAACCGTGCGCTTATGTGAGTGAGACACATACAACACTTTTATATCGTATATTCATCGTATCTACATGCGTATTTCATCGTTTCGTTTGTTTATAAACATACGTATCAATATTATTGTTAGTAACATTTTAAAATCTTTAATTTTTATTTACTATTTCATATTATTTTTAATATTTTCAGCAAAAATACGTTCGTTTAAAAGACCACTAAAAATCTTACAACATGCTTTTATTGTTTTCTTGAATGCAGCGCTACTTTTTAGCCCAGAACTTAGAAAGTAAACAAAGTTAAATAAAGAAAAGTTAGTTGCAGAAGAGTCTTGTACCTGAATATAAAACAGCGTATAGAAATTTTGCTTTTCTCTCGCCGTGTCATCAAACAATGTGGTCTTGAAAAGGCATATACACAAGGAAGCATTCCGGTTTTAGTATTTGGTATCAGAAATAATGTAAAAACTTTTGCATTATTTCTATACTAATATTTATGTGCAATATTCGAGTATTCAAAACTTTTACAAGAAATGGGAAATATGCATTCCTGCAAACAAAAGAAGTATGTTTGTATTTGAATGCAATATTGTAAACCTATACCAACATATGTAAAGTATTAGTCAATCGAAATCGTAAATTGGTTAGGTTAAAAATTTATTTGTGCATGTTTTATGGTTTCAAAAAACGCATGCTGTTTCCTTCAGTTAGCACAGAGGTTGGCAACCTATTTATATAATTTTAGAGTAAAAATCCATTTTTGAAATTATATTTGCTAAAAGTATAATAATAAGTCGAAAAAAATTGTTCAATTCCCATTTATGACTGAACTTAAAAATAAACTTAAAATAAATACTCTACAATACAAATAATAAAATACAAAATTCAACCCGTGAGGGGTTGCAAGGGGATGGAAAAGTTTGTATGATAATTTTTTTGTCTGTACTCACTCGAATTAAACTTGGCACACATACTCTACAAGACAAATAGCGTTTTTGAAAATTCAACCCCTAAGGGGTGGGAGTATTAAATTTTTAAAAATTTTATATATTTATCTAGATAACTGTTTATAATATTAAGGTAAATTAGGACAAAATAATGTTCGATAAAAAAATTTATTTTTTACTAAAGCAGGGGGTGGGTTATCGATGTGTTTATCTGCATTACAACAGAAAATTTGGGCAATATAGTCTTCAATAAAAATTTAAAACAGTAAAAACAGAAATATACTATGGAGGTAAGTTACCAACCTAAAATAATATTATTTGTGTTGACAATATTAAAGAATCATACAATGCAGGCAAGTCCACTAGTATACTATAATTCAATAAAATAGGTATTATGTTACATTTAGATTAATAATTTTTACATACTCACAATCAGTTGTAAGATTTTAGTTATTAAAAATAGCAACATTCTTACTTTAGTAATAATAATTGATAATATAAATAAAATATGCAATCTTAGTTATTCCTTTAACGTAAATGTCAAACAAAACTAGATATTTTCTATTGTAAATTTTTACGTAGGACAATAATATTATTAATTATTATTATTTATCATTTCAAAATATCATAAAACTGTTTTAATGAGTCTTAACGATTCGATAAACTATCCACGCCTTAATCAAATAAAAATAAAATTATATTTTCATAATACAAATGTTATTTCATTAACATAAACGTGCGTCATATAATTAGCCGGAAAATCCCAACTTAATTTTTATAATAAATCATTTTAATTAAAATTTACGAATTCACTTTTACTAATGTAACTATAACTCAAAACAGAATTCACTGCAGTCACTAAAATGTTACACACACACAAGCACTCTTCATGCTTGTTATTAAAGAGAATTTATAACTATAACTAATAATTACAATTTATATTGTGATTAAATAAAAAAGGCGTAACAAAGAAACACCCCTCCTACAATGTTTAATAGAAAAATGAGGCTGCACCTGAACGTTTGATCAATTTGTTAATATATAGGTCATCGAGATAACATGAAAGATGTTCCTGAAGTAGGTATTTATTATATATCAGGATTTGTCGATTATTTAATATACGAGCTATATGAAACAGTTTTCTTATAACAGTAGTTTATAATTGCTTTTCTATAGATGTTCTGTATTATGAATGGTACAGGTGCTACCCTTATTTATTTATTAAATGGTACAGTACCAAAAAGTTTGTTAATCTGGACCTCAGAAATCCTCATTTTACTTTGTAAATTATTCACTCTCAATTATTTCTACTGTTCAAGAATATAAGGTACTGGCACCAGTCTTGGATATGACCCCAGTAATGGCAATTTTTTAATTAAATGTAATGAATTAGAAATATTTGTAAATATTTGATCAGTACCATTTCTGAATATTAACCTATATACATTTAACTGTCTTACAAAAATGGTGGACATTTAAACTAATTATTAGTATAATTTATTAATTTATTATTATATTATCATAGCAATTGCTTTATATTGTTTCAAATTTTACGATTCTTTCTTTTATATCTTTTGTATCGTAGTACTTATCATTTTCTAATCATTGGCAAGTGTCCATCACTGCATGCTCATTACTGGTTTTACTTTATCCATTACTGGAGAAAAAACATAAATAAAAAAGGCTATAATTTAAAAAACATACTTTATTTGCTGACTTGAGTTCATGATAATTACAAAAAAGAAGCCCGTCAATCACAAAAACAGTAAACCTTGCTCTAATAGCGGCCATAACTGGTACCAGTACCTTATTTAATTTAAAAAAAAATGTAGGTATTACTTTAATTTTTATTTTAAAATAATTGACTTAGAATTTGATTTTAGATTATATTTTTTTTACTTTTACAGTTGGTACCTATGTATTTATAAATGGAATGGTATTTTGAATGTTTAATTACTAAAATCATAGAATTGAATGTATTATATCAAGAGCAATAAATTAAATTTTATATATTTAATTAAATTTTTCTTTATTTATTTTTTTTTTATACTTACAGTGAATCTTGAATGGATATAAATAATATGTTAAAATATTTTAAAACAAAGAATCGTATTTTACAATAAAAATAAAAAATAATTTATTATAAAAAATAATAAACTTAATGAACAACAATACAGAATTAAACTGTAAACCAATTAAAATATATTTATGACAATTCAATAATTTACAAAAAGTATTATGCACACCACACATGCTATACATGATACAGTATTACCAATATAAATAAAACATATAATATTAATTTTAATTTAAAATACTTATCTTAATATACGTACTTTCAGTTATAATAAAATCAATATTTAATTATATTTTCGTAAAAACTAGATATGAAAAATAGTAAAAAGAATTAATATCAAAATTTATTATAGTTGAGAATTCTAGCCTGAAACATAAATATTTTAAGTAAATTGACAATGACGCTAATGCACGATTTCCCATAACCGCACGAATAAATATATTCTGTTAAAGAGAATTGCTTTTTGTCCAATTAAAATAATAACTTGATTTGTATATTATAACTGATATATTTAATGCTATCATATTGACGTTATTTAAATAACCTTTCATTGTTCATTCACAAAATAATTATCTAAAACAAATATTTATTATATTTGATTCATTTTTCTGTGTAAAATTGTGCAAGTATACACATGTTTTCTAATCCTATTTGTATTTACTTTTGTAAATGTGTGTTATTTTTTTTAAACAAAAATTGGAACATAATATTACAATTTTAGATTTGGTAGCAAGACTTTTTTTCCTACAATTCATGTTTTATCTGCTTACGTATTTATTTTAAGCTAATCGTACAAGCTAATAAAAATGTTTTTGTTGCTTTTGTAAAAAAAATACCGTATTGCTGTTTTATCTTTTTAGTCTAAACACGACATAAGATTAAAAGACTAATGCCCGGTATTATAAAAGACCTAACAAAATTTGTTAGCTAGCAATTACATTCAAATGGGGTATTAATTTTGTACTAGTATCTATGGATTAGTTATGGAATTTAGAGCAGTGCCACTTCAACTAATTGTAACACAGTTGGCATCTTTGACCGTACAAAATAATTTTCATAACATCACCACTGTTTTAATACCGTTTGTATTTACCTACAACGCGTGCGCGAAACTTGTCAAAGTCATCAACAAACTCCAAAAGAACTGTCATATAAGTTTGATATCTCAGTTGAAAGCGTTTGTTAGCTAACAAATTTGTTAGGTCCTTTATGATACCGGGCATAAATAAAAGTAGTGACTAAATGTAATATACACATAAAGAGTTTTTGGCTAGATTAGTGAAAAAGGAAGCCATAAAAAGAAAGAGAATGGATAAAAAAGAATAACATACATCAAGGTATATAAAGACAAGGTAGTCTCAACAATTCCTTGACCAATCAGCGTTGGCGCGGGAATTGACGTCACCTGGGAGATCTATTCAAATGTCATAAATTTTTAATAGAATATTAATTACAAAAAATTCCTTTATTTATTCTTGTTTTCGTATTTTTTGATATTTTAACAACACATACAATCAAATAATTACAAATTCGACATAGAAAAATCATAAAGTGCTGTCAGAATCATATAACGTATTGCCAACTTAAGAATAGCAAAAATGATGCTTCCCGAATTCACCAAATTGTCTTTGACAGCTTTTTTATGATTTTACAATGTCGAATTTGTACTTATTTGATTGTATGTGTTGTTAAAATATCAAAAAATACGAAAACAAGAATAAATAAAGGATTTTTTTATAATTAATATTCAATTAAAAATTTATGACATTTGAATATATCCCCCAGGTGACGTCAATTCCCGCGCCAACGCTGATTGGTCAAGGAATTGTTGAGACTACCTTGTCTTTATATACCTTGAACACACATAAGCTGTCAAGCTTTATATATGTATGCTAAACAGATAGGTAGTTATAATGAATTTTACATGTTATTGTTATAAAATACATATGTAGTAAAAGATTCAAAGATACCTACCTCATTTCTCTAAACAAACCTATACGATACTAGCAATGTTTAAACACGAAGAGCTTTCGGAAGAGGCCTAGTACCAATTGACATTATATGTTAAATCAGTGATCTCCAAACTCAAAAAGCGCGGGAACTACTTTTGAAATTTAAATTAACTAGTAAGCTACACATATACATATGTTTTAAATAAATAATAATGATTATAACAATATTTTCTGAAATCTACTTTTTATTTATGTCCGGTATTATAAAGGTGCTAGCAAATTTGCTAGCTAGCAAACACTTTCAAATGAAATATCAAACTTATATGACAGTTCTTTTGGAGTTTGTTGATCACTTTGACAAGTTTCGCGCACGCGTTGTAGATAAATACCAACGGTATTAAAACAGTGGTGATGTTATGAAAATTATTTTGTACGGTGAAAGATGCCAACTGTGTTACAATTAGTTGAAGTGTCACTGCTCTAAATTCCATAGCTAATCCATAGATACTAGTACAGAATTAATACCCTATTTTAAAGTAATTGCTAGCTAGCAGATTTTACTAGCTCCTTTATAATACCGGACATTAAATTACCTATTTTCTATAGAAATAGACCAAACGTGAAGTTAGAATTCATTCTCTTCTTATCAATTCGATAGTTAGACACGATATAAACCATATACAAGTCGACAATAGTAGTGTGACAGGCAATTATAAACAACTCCTAGCAGCGATAAGGAACCTAGCCGAGATCTAATCACTACAGTAACACGGATCAAAAACCAAATGGTTAAACAATCGCGCAGCTCGCGGAGTGTTCGGCCGGCTAATGTTCCAATTACCGCGAGTTAATAGGCTGTAGAGAGAGCATTGTGTATCGGTGGACCACACACACGCCCACACACTCGCTTACTCATGTGTTCAGTGCCGGGTTTAGCTGTCAATACCGCAGGACTTCACAGTGTGGGATTGGTCTGGAGTATAAGGGGGTAGTGAAGCAATAGGATAATAAGAATACGACATCACACAAGACTAGATTTAAGTCAGTTTCTTTTCGCTCCCGTTTCGTTTAAATTTTTATAGTTTCCTTTCATAAAAAAACCAGTTTCGTTTTTGTCTATGAAACTGAGAAAAGTCATTTTTATTAAAGCGATGAGAAGAAGAACAGTACAAGTCCAAATTCTGCCTTTTTTGTATTTGACATGAATCGGTTCGATAAATGTAGATCTAAATATTGAGTATAAGAACAATATTATACCAGTCTTCCTTCATTGGTTCCAAGCATGTTTTAAATTTAAGTGAGTGGAAGAACAGTACCTGTCTAGCACTAGTTCTGTTTTTCCACTCTGCAGATAGGATGAACTTGGGTCTGACTGACTGAACTTGCTATACTATATATATGTAATTGTATATAGAGTGTTTGTGTGTTTGACGGAATAATCTCGATAACTAAAAAAAACCTGCACCTAAGTGTTCCTTGAAATCTCAAGAGTTCTATAGGCTACATATAATCACGCTATCGCTCAGAAGAGCTGAGAATTTTTATCAAAATATCTATTCGTGGAAGTCCACCAGCATGGAAGAAGTTAGTTAACAAGTGTCACTTTTTTCAAATTGTTTAACTTGTTTGTATAGTACTACTTTTTTTCTTTTCAGATAAAGAGATGAAGAACAGTACTTTCCAATGATTTTATTATTATTTTTTTACACAAACAATATATATTTTTAATGACCCGTGCCTACATTAACAGATCCTTGAGAACCGTGCGAAAGCATCCGTGAAGTTAGCTGGATTTCAAAGTTAATAAGTTGTAACCTGTAAATTTTTTAATCTTAAAACTTGTTTATCTCGAATTGAGAATTTTGGACTAGTACTGTTCTTCTTCTCACCGATTCAATTTCTTTTATGTTAATCCTTGCTGCTGATGGCTGACAAAGAATGTTACGTGTTGTTGCTTGCTTCTATTACATGCGGTAAATATAAAAAATAGAACAAAACAAAACATTTTATAATTAGAACTCAAGTTGTTTCAATAAAGCCACGTTCGTCAACTATTTGTTTTTTTTGTTTATGCACAAACACTATACCTACATAATTTTATTACTCCAGTGGATAGAGTTTGTTCTCTTTGATATGAGTTTCTTTAATTTGCAAACAAAGAACAACATTCTTCAACAAAAAATATCCCATTATTTCGTCAGTGAATCTTTAGATTTTATACTGAAGCTAGAGATAGAAATTATTCAATTACTCATTTTATGCAGTGTTTCTTCTAGCATCAATCATTGTATTTTTATTTTTGAATGTATCCTAGAAACACTAAATTTAAATAATTATAGATTTTAGAGAGTCTAAAATATTTCTTATTTTATATTAAGCTGCCTTTATTTAAAATATTGCTTAACTAAAAAAATCTGCGACCAGGTCTGCATATTCTATGTATCGATTCGAGGAAAATTATAACAGGATATGTTTGGAATCATGTCTCGGCGTGTCTAAATATACACGTGTTTGTGTTGTGGCAAACTCTCGTGATGCAGATGTTTCAGTTGGTAGAAATACGATAAGAAACAAACGGTGTATTGTTTAATTTCTAATATATATGTCAGTGGACTCTGATTTTATTCAATGTATTTTTTTATTGTCTTTAAAAGTACCCTTCTATGACAGCTCTTTTATGTTTTGTTGATAGTTTAGGTTAAGTTAGGTTAGACATTGAAAAAAGCAGCATATATTTTTTACTCATCATAACATCGATATTTAATTAATCGTTTAAAAGCTAAACAAATAAGTCTACTTAACAAACTTTTGAGAAAATTGATGTAACTATTTTACAGAAACTTACAGGTATCTAAATTTATTGTCAATTTATAACTGGAAAACCGAGAAACTGTGATTTCTCAGACACTTAAACTAAATATATACACCTTAACCACATTAAAACAATATGACTCGACACGGGTTTCGACTTCACAAGAAGTTCTCAACAGAAACCTAATAGTTCTTAACTTATTTGGTTTAAGTGTCAATTTATTGGCAATGAATTTAAATACAAAACGTTTGTTTTACAAATATTTTCAAAAGTTAATTTATAATTCCAACAAGTCGTATTTGAAACTAATACATCAAAGATTTTTTTATTACATTTACGATTCAATAATATTCAATTTTAACTTACATAGTGACTAATACCAGCAGTTAAAGTAAAAAAATAACGCAAGCACCATTCGTACGGTTTAAAATAAATAGTATCTTCAAATTTAAATTACCAAATTATACTTCATTGTACATAATAATCCCTATTACGATGTATATAATATAATATTTACAATACATATATTGTCAAACATCTTAATGACAAAATAAATAAAGCACTGTGTATGTCTTAAGACATACATATAAATAGCATATTATGTCTCATTACTACATTAAAATATTTGTATTTGTAGACACAAATGAAATAAATTCTATTAGCATTTAACATCCACTGTTTTATTATTTGCTGTGATAATAATACAAAACAATAATTATTTTAGTATTTATACAGTGACACAATTTAAGGAAATTGTATTGTAGTATATAGTTAAGTTAATTCAATTCATGCAAAAATTATTCAAATTTATTTATACCACGCAATTTTTGATTTTACATTTATAATTAAATCTAGATTTAAAACTAATATTTACCTTTTCAATTCTTCAAGTTTATCTCCAGAAAAACTAATATTCGAAAATATGCAAATGTTAGACAAAATTTAATACTATGATACTCGTATATAGATACTACATCACAAGAAAACATTTTTTAGGGGATGATTACTATCAATCAATAAATTAGAAAAAAATCCTTGAATTTAATGGAATTTTCGATATCTTTAAAATTTTCTACATCTTTATTTTCGTTAAAATATTGATTTTAAAATTTCTAGTGCAGATATTCAAGTATTATGTAACATTATTTCATAATTTTCCTTGAATTGCATTTTTTTTTAATACCTCAGGTCTTTTTTAACAGCAAGCATAAAACAGCTTCGCCTAATATATTCATATATTTGTCACATCAATCAATAGCGATACGGTAATAATTCAGGTTTTCAATAGACTATTTAGAGAATGTAAATAACTAACTTAATTAACAATAAATCAACAAACCACTGAGAACCGATTCCAAACATGTCTTAAGTTACAGATTCTCAATACCTTACATACATGCTCACACACACACGCACACCTTTGTGATGACGACAGCTGGACAAGTAACGACACCTAGTGTAAAGTCCGTAAAGTTGGCACGCGCGATATCATTTATTTTATCAAGACTGTAATGACAGATGTTCTTTTCTTCAAGTTTTTGTTTCTTTTATTTGTCTGAGGATTTAATTTCATTAATATTGTCTTGCTTATAACAAGAAAATCGTTTCACTTGTTTCGGTAGGTTTACTGTTAGAATCCAATAATTATACTTTGTCGTATGTCCGTCCGTCTGCCACAGCAAGATATCTCATAAACTATACATTTGAATTTGTTTTCATGGGCAAAGGAACATAGAGTTTAAGTAAAACCAAAGATTTTCTGATATGTGGTTTATCAAAATTAAGAATTAAAATTGAGTCTTAACAGTATAACTTGACCCTATTTTTTATATTAAAAATGTCGCCAGCAAAATATTCGAAACAGTCATTTCATATGTTGCTCGGGGTAATAAGGTTGATACTATCAACGACAGTATAATAGGTTAACTGAAGGGTCGGCAAATTGCGGCTCTTTGGATACGTATATGTGGCTCTTAAGAACTAAAATATTAAGTGAAAAAGGGTGGAGTTTTAAAACACAGTACACTACAAATATCAAATGAAAATTTTCAAAAACAACACATGTACAGTACATACATACATATTATTAGATTACAGCAGTTTTAGAATCTAAAAGTATTTTTTACCGATTTAATTAATATTGATGATATTATATGATAACTTGTTATCAAATTACTTTAAAACATTAGGCCCATTGCATACTTGTACGACATTTGTATCTGATACGACAACGACATGTCGACTTATTTTAACACGTCATTTACATATCGTATAATGCAACAGAACTTATTTGTAAAAATTTACTTCTGGCTCTCGAACTTTTCTTAAATCGTTGTTTGGCTCTTCTGTTACAAAAGTTTGCTGATCCCTGGGTTAACTATCTATATCATTTCCAATTTTGAGGAAATTGCAAAAAAAAACACATTTTAAAGTAAAAGGCTAAATATATTAATAATAATTTTACGTACTCCAGTTTGACCAACTTAATAGACCTCCTTAAACACCGGCACCAAGCAAACAAACACACACATGCACACAACCCACACAAAACTGGTAGTTGTGTCTGCCATTTTTGCACGCTTAACACCGCAGAGTGTTTGTTTGTTTGCCCTGACAGTTGCGGCATTGAGAGAACACACGGCAGAACCCATTCATCTGTCAGTAGCTCCTTCGCCGACTCTTTGGCGTTGCTGGTGCTACCAGCTTGTAATACACAGCCAACAATTTTTCTAGCCGCTTGTACTAAATATGTCTTCTTTTATTTCTTCGATGTTTGCAACTATTGCTGTCGTATTTGTGCGATTAATTGTATGTACATTCGGACTTCGACTTACGTCAAATTGATATTTGATGTTCTCAATTTATTACACAGGCCCACAAAACAAAAAAAGTGGTCTGAACTTTACATGTGAATTGGCTACCCTTATGGATTTTGAGCCACTGAATCCGAATCCGACCTCATAATTTCCCCTAGACCCCACAATTTTCCCCTAGCCTAGGGAAAAAGTGTATAATTGACTAGGAAACATCCCCAGATGCCACTTTCGGATTTTAATGAAACTTGGTGAAAATGTTAATCAGGTAAAAATTAGGAACATATATTTTTTTATACGGCACTTTTGTAGTCAGTCATATACGTATATGGCGGACTACAAAAATACCGATATTTTCAAAGTTTGAAGATACGTTTTTTTGAAATTTTATATTATTGTATTCAGAATACTACACTCTATTGATTTATGGAAGAAAAAATAATAATTTTTGAAAAAAGTTGAGGGGTGTCCATTATACCTCCCGAATAAAAATTATAGCGGGTACCACATTTATGCTATTTTATAGCACTTGTAATACCAAACATATTTTGTATTACACACAAGCTACTATTCTAAGCGGTATACGAACTATTTACAAATTTAAAATTTTACCCTCATTTTCAAGGGTCGATTTTACCCTCTAAAGCTAAAAAATGGGCACATAAAAAATAAGTGTTCTTAATTTTTACCTGATTAACATTTTCTGAGGTCGGATTCGGATTCAGTGGCTCAAAATCCATAAGGGTATAGCCTATTCACATGTAAAGTTCAGACCTTTTTTTTTATTTTGTGGGCCTGTGTTATTGATTTTCATTATATATATTTTAATTTTTTTACAATGAATTATCATTATTATTATTATTGAAGTCCCGTGACATACGTACATTTGAGGCTTTTTTAATAAATGGAATTTTTCTAATCAATAAAAAATAACTGCAAAAAACGGTAATTTAAGAATCAAGATATCAAAATCTCACAATCCTGAATAAAACAGCACTGAATTTTGTAGCTAGTATATAAGTATACATGAGCTCATACGGAATACGTACGAATTTACGCACCCACAATACGCACGCACAGCGAACAAAAACACAATCCACAGGTATAGTACGCACCCACAACAGGCATGTACGGATAATTAATGTAATCCTGTGTTCGTGCCTGCAAAAATGGTAAACTGCATTTTTTATTAAAAAAAAAATTCTTTTAATAATCGGAAAGTATTTTTCCATATTTATTTGTTACTTAAATTCTATGTATAAAAAAAATGTTTAATGATTTAGAGAAGTTAATATTATTTTTTCTTTAATATAAATATTTGAGCATTCATTTATATTATCTTATTTTATTTATTTTTTCTGATTCAAACTAACTTGAACCCATTAATAACTCTATATACTAATTTATTACAAGTAAACTACATTATAATTTCGCTACAAATCATCTATTCCAACCGAAACATTTATCAAGAAGTCCTTAAAAATTTAATATCCTGAACGAATAAAAAAGGGAAAGAAAATACATTATAAATCTGTCCACAAACATTATTTTTCTGTTCTGCTTTATCTATATATGTTGGCAAAATAAATTAAAAAGCAAAGAAACATAAATCACGTCCGTAAACCCTTAATCTAGACGCACACAACACGATCTTCAATACCTGGCCATTGGAGTACAAAGCTGTTTAAAAAATCAACAAAGGAAAAACGAAACAGGTATTCAATATCGTACAAAAGAAAAGCTACTAGCTTATTATTTTCCATCATTGGGAAAAATACATCTTGGGAAACAGCTATGTATTCAGATTTTTTTATTTTTAACTTTACATTAAAATAAACAGCTGTGGCCACCACAAAACTTATTTATACATAATTATATAATTTTTTTTTTCTAAAAAATATTAAATATAAATAACATACCTATATTACAATAACCTCACAAAAAACTTTTTTTTATTTCACACCAATTCAAAATTTTACAAGGATACACATTTGTTTTTGGTATACTGATGTCCTTTAAAGATAAGAAGTTATTGGCTATAGAATGTAGGAAAGGAAGGAACTCTCAAAACGTGTAAGTCTGTTAAAATTTCGAGTACGAATTATTTCATTATTTTATTGCTAAACAATATTAAACATATAATATATTTAATGTTATTCAGCTGGACGACATCCTCTTCTGCCAGCTCCTTCATGGTCACAATATAATAAGCTTGTGTAGGGTACCACAGAGATATAACATATATGTATGTAGATATGGATGATGCTCATAGAACTTTTTATGATTACTACACCTTATAGATACAATACATTTCATGTATAAAACAGTAAAAACTGTTCCTTAACCAATTGTATATTATAAAATTTGACCTATTATTTTTTTAATAAAAATAAAAAATTGTGATTAAGGATCATTTACTTACATATTATATATATTGTCAGCGTATTTTTTGTCTACTATCTATATTAATAAATATATTTTTTGGAATACTTACTATGTTTTTTTATTTTATTTTAAATTAAAATAATATAAATAAACAAATAAGTTTAAAATAATAATTCAAAATAATATTACATTTTAGTATTTTCTTGAAACTAATTTCGACATTTCATATTTCTTAATTAAAAGTTAAAAATAAATATATTTATTCTACTACATTTTGTTAATTAAATTAAATATTATCTTTCCATCAATCTGAAAGAGTTTTTGTTAATTAGATTATTATTACAATTTATATTTTGATAATATTAGTTGACTTGGGCCACGAAATCCTTGTTATATATATATAACGAAAACAATATTTTCTTAATATAAGAATATGCTCTTAATCCAACTATAGGTATTATTGTTAACGTACGACAATATTACTTTAAAGGGAAACAATAATATAGTTGGCTTAAGGCCCAAGTCAATTTTTTACCTGTGTATCCTTGTTAATTCTTTAAGTTCACAAAGAAAAGTTTTATTTTTATTTTATGTAAAATAAAAATCCGATAGTTAAATACGACGTAGATAAAAATTGAACCTGCACCACTTCTCAGAAAAATAAATATTTATTAATATTTAGTGTTCGGTAAGTAACTATTCATTTTTTATACACATAATACATACATGTATATTTTATTATTATTGTACATAATAATAATCGACATTTCTTTAAAACTGTAAAATACGTAATAAATAAAATTATTGTTAAAGTACATCTGAATTTTTGCTCACTTTTAGAATCAAAATTACGTTATATTCGATTTGAAATTTACAAAAGCGAGCTGTTCGATTGAATTCACACGCAAATACGGGTCCGTCCCGTTGTTGTAAATATGTGTGGTGAATAACATATATTGACAGTCGGAACCGCGGTTTATGCATACACGCGCACGCTAAAAAATACCCACACAAAATACATCGTACCCGTGCAAACTTATTGTGTACAATCGTACGCACTGTTTGTATGTTGACGAATAATGTTTAGGGAATATAGGCTTTTTAAACATGTTTCCAATTTGATAAATATTGTAAAATAGGTACCTGCAAGTGCCCACAGTAACGTTCACTAATATCTATAAGAGGAAAGTTAATATTCTCTCTGCAATTACCAACAGTTGGGTTTACGTCTAGTATCGGACCATTAACGTTCAGTGTAGATCATGCGCACAGTACAAAATAAGCTTAGTTCCATTTTTATATCATATGCATCTAATTTTTTATTAATGTAATAACTAATATGCATTTAAAATAAAAGTGATTAAGTAATGCTCTAGTATAAACCTCGATCAAACAGTATTTAATATCACCCGTATTGTTTATTATATGATACTAACCGCAAAAAAACTAGGTTTTTTTAACTGATGCTGATGGGGTAGTGACGAACACATTAAATGGGACAGTTCCAAACATTGCAATAAAGCCTGATGCAGTAATTTTAAAGAGAATAACCAAATTAAGATGATTTATGTAGTAGAGTATACCAAGAAAAAAAAGAAGAAACGAAGATGTTAATAAAGAAAAATTGGAGACTAGGTAATGTGCTACAAGTGCAATTTATGGACACATGATAAGTGTACCAATGGTCAAAGTACGTCCAGAGGCTTTCGCTGCGACTTTTGTATCAATTAAGTTTAATTATCTGACCCCATTCTAGTCGAGTAATCACGAACACCTAACTAAGGTTTTGTTTTTCTTTAATGTTAACTTTGTTCTTATATTTTATTAAAATGGATAAGGATAATTTATAACTAATGGATTATATTATATAATAATAATACTATTGGTTTCTTACTCAGGTTTCCATTTATTTAATTTTTCCCTTAGGTGTTCAAATTACCCCACTGTCCCCTACATATTTAAAATTCATACGATATTTAAGACAAGATAAAGTTTAAGTAAGTCCCGTTTTGGATTTATTATTTGTCTCATTTCGTTCTAGGAATTTACAATCGCCAGTCTCGTCTAATGAAAACTTAAACCAAATTCAGTATCAGCGTGCAGTCCTATTAAAAAAATTATCTACCGCATTCTCCCCCATATATAGCTATATCTCATTCCTGAACAGCTGTTATTTTACTCTATTTAAAAAAGATGGCTCAAACCGGCCATTAGTTACATATTTAATATTTAAATAATAATCAAATAATATATGGTACCCAAATAACTTGTAAAAATACATTTTTTGAAGAACTGATAAACAACTTACAATATTATAATCGAAAATATCCTAAATCTAGTTCAATTAAAACCTATATCTTTTATTTCACTATAACATGCCAAATATCGGTCAATTTAAAATATGACAACCTTTATAATTTTTTTGAAAGATAGAATACAAATTAAAACTAAATTCATCAATAAAATTACTAATTCAACTGGATACTATATAGATTAAAACAATTAAGATATAATAAAACATTAAAAACTCAACTATGTGAAAGCCGCAGTGCTAAAAACTAGCAATTTTATTACACTGAAAACAATTAATAATACTGTAAAAGCCAGGCCTGTAGTGAAACCACATAAAACACAGTAGGCTATGATTGTAGAACAGAACCAATGATGAACGTTGCGATTGTTTGGTATATTTACGTGCGACTACGATAGATGCCTACGAGCTACGAATTGTAGCGCTCGCGCGTGGTTATATTTCAATGGAAATACATCAATCATTTTCTCATCTGACTTCTGAATACATTTATTGGATTTCAATTTCGGTACATTTTCCCCCAACCAATGTTGTATACTTCGCGTTAGGTGTATCACGAACACGTATATATGTGTGTGGCTGAGTGTGGGTGGGTCTGTAGGTGTGTTAAAGAGAGAAATAATGTGTGTATTATACACACATCAACAAACATATGGTTTGATATAAAATGGTATAAAAGTTATAGTAGGTATATTTTGTAAATAGTTCCATTTCCAATTTCAATTCACGTGTTTTTATGTGATCGATATTGTAGATTTTTTTTTTTTAAATTTATTTGACATAAATGTCGGCCGGGTGTTCTCCTCTTCCGACAGCTCTTCGTGTATTGTTTTGTGTATTGTGTGTGTGTGTGTGTTGTTGGGAGGGGGGGGGGGGGGGGGTCACGGGGACACAAGATGGATTTAGGATGTTGCTGATGGGCCGATCATCGCAGGATAAGACGAACTGGGTGGCCATATTAACAGGATTGGGGTGTTTGGTTGACTGAGGAAGGGGATGACATATATTTATTTTGATTTATCTTCTATTTGCTGTTGTTGTTGTTATATTGTTAATTTAGTTTTGTTGATAAATTCGAATAGTTTATTATATAATTTTGTGTTTTGTAATAATTCTTGGATTGAGTCTGGAATTTCCCTGAAGGTTGCATCTCTTTCACTTTTCCAGATGGGAATATTGTAGATATTTTGAGTAATTGTCTCAGTTATTGAGCTGATTTGTCCATATTTTACAAATCTATATAAGGTACTGGCACCAGTTATGACCGCTATAGAAGCAATGATTACTGTTTTTGTGATTGACGGGCTTCTTTTTTGTAATTCTCATGACCTCATATTACTAATAAATCTAGTAACCCTTTATTTAATTAATTTAATTACCAAAGTCCGCAAATATAGTTTGCTTTTAAAATTCCACCGTTTTGACACCAATTGGCTCATTGACATCTTGACATTTTTTTTGGTCTAAAAACGGCATAACAAGAGCTACTTTTTAACTTCAAATTTTTGCCAACCTTAAAAAAATATTAAAAAGAATGATTTTCGGAATGCACCCTTATATCATTTTTGTAATCAATATTTTATAAAAATAAATATATCATTTCTGTATCCCTGATACATAGGTAGTACATATTATTTTCTTCACTGTTTATTCTAAATATGCAACAAGATCCCTTAAAACCTAATACATTTAAATACATGTACGGTTTGTTTACAGCTTAACAACCCTTGTTTCTAACACCCTAATTTGTTATTGTGTTTCAGTATAAGTCTGGCTTCTATATTTGCGTTGAGAATATGTTTGTCTATTTCTGCCCTTGCTGTGATTCTTTTTTTGTTATCATAACCGAACCAAACAAATTGGAAATTAAATTATGTCGTGTAAATATGAACAGGTAATTTTTTCTGACGATGTTTATGATAATAATTTTCTGTAGCACACATATTTTAAATACATTAAAACATAATTTAAAAGTTAGTTATAATTTGTAAGTTACAAGTTCGATAGAAATAATTAAATAATATTTAATACAAATTAATTTTCATCACTTCTACTAGCAGTTATTAAATTAGATTTAAATACATAATAGAAATCAACTTTATTTTGTGGATTATTTTGACTTATCTCACATTTTTGTAAACTATACGTCGCGTCGTATAAGCATAGTATTGGTAGTTTTTAGAATTATACATGCTGATTTTACACGAAAACTACAATACTAATTTTGATGTAACTTTTGCTGTAGTTGAGTTATTGATTAAGCTAATTCAAAAATCGATATTGTATAATTAGATCAGGTATCTATTATAATGATTTACAAATAATATTTTATAAGAAAAAAGAAATTAAAAATGGGGTTTTTAGAGGAGCCAGTTGCGCGGTTATTTCCAATTTTGAAATACACGTGGTTGACCATGACGTCGCTGAAAAAAATCTAATTTATATTGTCACGTAGCATTATATACCTTAGTCATATTGTCACGTAGCCGAATGTATATTAATCATATTAAGGCATGAAGTAATAAACTATTCTTACATTTTTCACTTAGTAACAACTTTGCTTAAACTATGTCATTTCAAATGGGTTATCAACTACCGCTTCCTGTTTTTATTGATTAATATGAATTCTTAGAACTGCGCCTTGTTTACAGGACGTTCAGTATGACTTGAGGAAACCGCATTTATTCCAACGACGCGGGAAGTGGCCCCTCTCTTCCAGAGGGCACTATAAAACCATTTTTCTTGGGCCCCGACCGGGAGAGTGTTCGGAGAGAGTGTTCGGAGACGGCAGCGGTCTGGCATTACCCTAGTGGTGTAATCGCGTTCTTCCAAATTATAATCTAAATTCCAAATTACTTAATAAGTCTATTCGATTTTATCTTTTGGTTCGTTCAGTAATAAATTATAACGCGCGTTCGTAGATTTCACTCTCCTCGCAGATAGTGTCTATATCATTTATTTAAGTTACTTACGACTATTGTATTTGCGTAATATAAATCTATATAAGTTTGTGTGTTTTTCAATAAAGTGTGATCTATTCATTAATTATCAATGTGTTGTGCTTTGTCATACTCCATCTGTATCGTTCTCCTGTTCCTACTGGTGCTCATTCTGGGCTCTATCATAATTTGGCAACTCATCAGTCCTACTTGGTGTAACTGTGAGATATAAATCTGGTAAGTACAATGTTTACTTATTGTTTTTGGTGATAATTTAAGTTTCCCTTTACTTTCCATCTGATTATTTGAATTGTTCTGGTACAGTTTAGGAGAAGTTCTTATGTATTAAGGCTTCAAGCTATGTGTCCGCTCTAACGCCCCAGGAATTTAACTAGTTTTTCATATATTATTTGACCCATACGGGCGGGACGTAGCATTTGGTGGAGGCGCCGATTCAAATAACAAAAGGGGAATTTTATTTTATTATAAAATAACTTTTAATGTCCAGTTCAAATTTAGAGTCTATTGAAGTAGAAGCTAGGAGAAGTAAAAGAAAAGCGGGGTTACCTCCTACACCACCACTTTCACTCAGCACTAATACTGACGTAAATAAACCAAATTTTAGCACTACGTTAATCTCAAGCACGATTATTGATAAGGGTAACGAAGAAGGAAATTTAGACGGTACTTTAAACTTAACAATTAATAACACAGACACAGAATTAAACAACACAGTAGAACAAACAATTATCAATATGCATCGCACACCACCACCCACCACTGACAATGTTTTTCAAACTTATAGAGAATCAATTTCAATAAACACGAATGACTTAAATGTCACAAATAACACAACACAACAACGACAACAACAATCACAAGCACAACAGACACAAACTCAGGACAATACGAACGTAAACTATACATTACAATTTAGAGACCCACATTATAACAGACAACCCGCAATACTTAACGCTATAAACCCACCGACGTTCGACCCCTCGAAAGATAAAGACACCGACGGATTTCTGCGTCAATACGAAAAAATTGCTTTTAATAATCGTTGGGATGATGAATTAAAGATAACCTCATTTGGAATGTGCTTGTTGGGATCGGCAGACAGTTGGTTTCAAAACTATACATTGAATAAAGATAATTTAACTTGGAAAGTAATAAAAGACGACTTTCAGAAAATATTTAGGACAATAGACTTTGATGTTGAATTAGCCAATAGAATTAGGGACAGAAAGCAATTAGTAGGTGAAAATCCTTTAGCATTCGTACAAGAAGTAGTAGCGTTGACAAAACAGTTAGACCGCGACGCGTCGGAGTCTAGCATAATTAGAAACATATTTCAAGGGCTGTTACCTGAAACTGCGGAACGTCTAGGATTTTTTGAACCAAGATCGTTACAGGATATAGAAAAATTTTTAAAACCAGTAATGTCGGGTCAAGCTTACCGTAAAGCTAGCGAAAAATCTCGGGAACATTTAAATAAAAGCGAAACAATAACTAGGGAAGAATTAGATTCGAAAATAGGGGAAGTAATAAAGCAATTTACAGGAAGTAATAAAAAAGTACAATTCAGTAGTAATTTCAATAACAGCCCTCGACGTTTAGAAAATTTCCAAAATCGTCAAAATTTTAATCAACCGTTTAATCGACAAAATTTTAATAATCAACAATTTACACGCACAAATTTCAATAATCAACAAATACACGTACCGCGAAATTATGACAATATGCAACCAAGTACATCTAGAGGTAACACTAATATACCTACACGTGATACATACAACAACAGATTTTTAAGACCACAAAATAATACACGAACTACAGACGGACGACCTATATGTTTTGAATGTAACAGACCAGGACACATTCAGAGGAATTGTCCTAGACTGAATAGAGTTAGCAACCAGGGAAACTTGAGGGGCAATGTGTAATTTCGGGTTGCACACCGCTATACGATCCGAATTCCCGAAAATTTCAACCTATGCGCTTAGTAATGTATATTAACAATAAACGAACAACAGTTATAATAGATACAGGGGCAGGATTGTCTCTAGTATCACAAGATTTTGCATACGGTAGTACACTTTCACCACCTGACGAAGATAGATTATTCATAGCCGCTGGAGGATATGTTATTAAAGAATTGGGTAAAATAACATTACATATAAATTTTGGGATGTGGGAAACATATTGTATAGCATCGGTCATACCTCATATAGGTATAGACAAAGTTATATTAGGCATTGATTTTTTAATAAAACATAAATCTATAATTAATATAAAAGAAGAATTTATTACTTTAACAAATACATTAAATAACACGTGTAATATTTCATTACGCGAAGATAAAAACATTGTTGTATACGAGGATACAGGGGGTGAAAGTGCTACAACCACAATAAATAACGAAGGATGGGGAGATCTACCAGAATACATTGGTGATGCAACCCAAACACAATTAAAAGTTTATTCTAAGTGTGATATGATATGCCAAGCCAATATGATAACAAATTGTATAGTTCAAATAGGTGAAAAAGACAAAAGCATTGATACTCAAAATTTTTATATACTTTTTCAACCGAATATGGCATTTTTAACATCAAATTATTTAGAAATCATTAGATATCCAGAAATACAATATGACCTTACATATGTAATAAGTATTTACAATAAAAGTCAATTTAATTTTTATTTAAGACAAAATACAACATTAGGAAGTTTTTATATGTATCAAAAATATTATGAATTGGTTAACATCAATACTATTGAGAATTTGGAACCAAAAGTATATAAAATAAATCCGGAATTAGAAAATTTTCAAATAAATAATTTAAATAAAATTCCTAATGAATACGACGACATAATGGCTTGGGATACGACACAAATTGGGTTGACAGACAAAATCACACATAGAATGGACACAGGGTTATTCATAAGGAAAAAGAAATTATACAAAAACGATATTGAAAGAAATACACGTTAACAGAATTTTGCCTTATTACGAGCCCTGGCAGCCAATAGATAACACTGACGACAATAGTGATAACGAAACTGACATTGAAAACGACAAAGGGGAAAACGGAACGACTAAAAGGTACAATCTGAGAAGTAGAAAAGTATGATTAAATTAACAACCAAAAGGATATGTAATAATTAGTACAATCAGTAGGTAACTGTCATTAGATATGAATATATAAATTAACTGAATGAGAATAATATAAATTGAATTTCTATTTTAAATTAAATTTCTTTATTGTTTTGCTATAATACATTTACAATAGCGTAAATAATTGTGAAATCTAACCTCAGACAAATATCTTTTAATTGTTGCATATTACAACAACATTATAATATGAGGTGTATAATATAATTACATATTATATACAATAATTGGGGGGAGTTGAGCTTAGCTCAAAATAAAATAATTTTTGGATCGAGGTTTACCCTCGATCCCACGATATGATGAGAAACAGTCGCCCGCTATATTCTAAATTTTCTTAACCTATTTTCAACGGTGGGCGGGACCGTGGAGTATTTTTTTTCGGAACTGATAACCACTCTGGCAGACCTGGATCACCAGAGTTCGAGTGTATATTGCATATGCTCTTTAGTAGAATAAGTTAGATATAATAAAAAATGTAGTGAGTAAAATAGCAACAACAAACTTTTGTTCTTATTTTTCTCAATAAAGTGTAGGAGTTTTAATTTTTTTTGTTTTTGTTTGGAATTTTTTTTTTAATGTTGATGCACCATGTTTATAATAATTTATGTATTTGGTAATGCGCCAGTTTTGTTAGATTGACTTGTGCACAAGAGTTCAATCTTCGTATATTGTTACAGGGAAGTAACAATAATTTTTTTTTTATGTAATTTTTTTTGTAAATGGTTTCTTACCGTACGATGATGTGCCGTACGAGGTTTTATGGTTTTTGCCGTACGATGATGTGCCGTACGAGGTATAATGATTTATGGGCCCAATGTTTAATGGTTTTTACCGTACGATGATGTGCCGTACGAGGTTTAATGATTTTTTTTGGCGCAATGTTTATTTTTTTTGTTTGCCGTACGATGATGTGCCGTACGAGGTTTTATGGTTATTGCCGTACGATGATGTGCCGTACGAGGATTTATGTATAAAGTCGACTAGAAGTAAAAGGTTACTTCAATAATTTTTTTTAAGGGTACCCGTAACGTAATGTAATATAAATTTAATTTTTATTTTTTTTATTGTTTTAGATAACAATTACGAGTATCCTGCGGGACAAAAATTTAGAATTTTTATTTTTTTTGTACACTTGCTAGTTGTACTGATCAAAATGGAAACGATCATAATATTAATGGTAGCATTGTATCTAAACTCTGTAAATGGCGAACCAATTGAAGTGGTAGCCGGAGCTTACTTTCAAAATTTACCGAAACCAATCACATATGAAACAGCCATTCCTATTATATTCTGGTCGAAATCAGAAATAAATAATTATTATAAACCAACAACTAATGCGTTTATGTCAAATAGCGATGACACATTCACATCTCCGACAGATAAAATTCTATTGGATGATGGTGATACTTTTGGCTGGGGTTTCCAAATAGCGGACAGGAACCATATAGATAGTCTTTTCACAGACGAGGTCAAACAAAATTTTTTATTTAATAAAATAAAGAATCACAAAATTAAATTCCAAATAGTAAATATAAATCTTTATAATACAGAAAATTTTCAAAGAGGTAATAGAATTGCAATATCGAATAACGAAACTTTTATTTACAATGGGAACAATGAAATAATTCAAGCTTGTCAGAATAAAATGTTAACACCAAATTTAATCAATCCAGATCAAATTAAAAAAGGACTAAATTTATTAAATAGTAAAATTATGAATTCAGGTTATGAATTAGCAGT
The DNA here is from genome assembly GCA_961205875.1 of Sialis fuliginosa. Classification (NCBI taxonomy): domain Eukaryota; kingdom Metazoa; phylum Arthropoda; class Insecta; order Megaloptera; family Sialidae; genus Sialis; species Sialis fuliginosa. The sequence continues at coordinate 19,612,536 of OY540812.1, forward strand.
AAAAAATGTAAATCAATATTTTCATATGCGTATACTTGATTGTATGATAGGTGAAAATATATTGATGGGTCTACACATCCCTTTAATCAGGAAATCATTAAAAAATCCTACTTTCATCAGGTTTATAACCATTCCTTTTACATGGGAAGATACAACATGTAGTATAAACATTAGGTCTTTTGACTTAGTAAACATAACTGAACATGACAACATAAAAGTAATGATACCACGGTGTCACTCACTAAAAGATCAGTTATGTCTTATTATTGATGCGTATGACGACAGTGTAGACGCAGCTGCATGCGCTGAGGTAATCATAAAAGGTTCCTCTGCGAGAAAGGTATCAGCACTATGTCCATTTACCTGTAGAAAAACACTTCCTTCATACCGACACATTACTCTGGTAGATCCACACACCTACATATTAAACAGTGTAAAAGAAGATATTGAGATTATTTGTGGAAACAGTTCGACAAAATTTATAGATAAAGTAAAAGTAGGAGCTTTAATTTTTTCATTGCCATGCAATTGCATTATTTCATTCAAGGATGGAAAACAGTTAAGTCCAGGGTTTCCATGTCTTAATAATAAAGAATTTAGTATAAAAAGACTTATACCAGCTTCATGGTCCAGATTTAACACTATTAACATACCTGGTTATGGTTCCTTGTCTTTCACAACTTTTAACGATTACACTGAGGTAATTAAAGATAATTCAAACATAGCGGCTACACCCCTCATTGGTTCCCCATCAAATAACAATTATTATTATGTACTAACCACTGCAATAGTTAGTATAATTCTTTCAATTACAACAATACTACTGGTTATTATTTTTTACATGAAAACGCAAGTGACGCAGCCCCGCAGGATAACAACTTTCCGACCACCTTCAGTTATTATGAGCTACAGCGCGGAAAATTCACCGATGATGATTCAAGGGAACGTGTCATCCAGTCCATCTTCTTCAAATCTGAGCGCCAGGCCAGCGCCTAGACGAGAGGGAGAATGTGAATATCTTCAACACGTATATGAAATACCCCGAATACCACCGACACCCCAAGCGATCAATGCTACTTATATGACAATGAGTAGACGCGCCTGATCAGCCCGTATACAAAAAGTCATATCATTATGGATGCACTGGCATAGCCAACCAGTGACTAGTCCTAATGTGCGAATCGTTAGTGACACATCATCAACAATGACACCTGAATTAGCCAGCAGACGTCATATTATGTGAGACACCGCCGACACTTGGACCTAGCCAACCCAGTGCCATGACTATACTCATTCAGACAGGATGTCCAGGAAAGAAGTAATAAAATATTAATGTAACAATTTATTGTATTTTACTATATTATCTACCTCATAATACCACCGAAACTATTTTTAAATTTTTCTAATATATATATGTTTATCTTTATTTTTAAGGGAAATCTAATTTTAAAGAGAAAAATAATGTAATCTAATTTCATTTAGTTGTTTTGTTATTATGCATTCAAACATATAGAAGGTATGAATGACATAATTATAATGTTCCAACCACAACTATTTATGTGATAAGCGACAATGCGCTACCGCGAATATAAAATAAAAGTTACATTATTTTCATCTAACCATTAACAGTATAAATATATACTATATAAATAGTGATATTGATTTTTAATAAAATAATAGTTAGTTTAAGTTTTACACCTTGTGATAGTAACTCATAACATGGCTCTTAAATAACTTGGATTTTGTTTTGTTGTATATTTTATATTTTCAATTAAGTATCAAGTCTTGAAGAATCACTAATATCAGTTACGGCATAAAATGGTGTAAAGAACACGGTACCAATGTCCTATGAGAGAGCGATAATATGATATTATTTTCACATTACTAAAATAAACCATAGTACCTAAGATACTCTTGCGGAATGTATGTGATCAATAAAATAGGTAAATTGATTGATTATTCTTAATAATTAATAATTTTTTTAATATAAATAACTTCATCATAATAGTTATCAAAATAATATCTATAAGAATTACTGAATTAGTATTGAGACTTAATTTTATTACAGTAATATTTAAAATAATCTAGTATGACAGATTAAAATACATTTTCTAAGAAAAAAATATTTTCATAAACGGTTTCAGTACTTGTTATAGAAAATTTAATATAATCTAAGAATAAAATAATTTTTATGTAATTAATAATTTTGATAAGGTTTAATAAAATATAAATGCATATACAATGCAAGGGTGGAAAATAAACAGAGGCCATTTACTATTGAATTAAATACCTCTATATATATCATATATTTCAGTAAAATAGAAGAGAACAATTAAATAAATATATATGTATAATTATCATAAAATATGTATTAATATTGAATGTTAGAAATTTATCATTACTCCAGTAAATTTTAAATTGTTCATACAAAGACACATCTGGAATAGATAGTGACATGTCGGGGCGACATGTACTGGAGGAGGGGGAAAATGTCACGTAGCATTATATACCTTAGTCATATTGTCACGTAGCCGAATGTATATTAATCATATTAAGGCATGAAGTAATAAACTATTCTTACATTTTTCACTTAGTAACAACTTTGCTTAAACTATGTCATTTCAAATGGGTTATCAACTACCGCTTCCTGTTTTTATTGATTAATATGAATTCTTAGAACTGCGCCTTGTTTACAGGACGTTCAGTATGACTTGAGGAAACCGCATTTATTCCAACGACGCGGGAAGTGGCCCCTCTCTTCCAGAGGGCACTATAAAACCATTTTTCTTGGGCCCCGACCGGGAGAGTGTTCGGAGAGAGTGTTCGGAGACGGCAGCGGTCTGGCATTACCCTAGTGGTGTAATCGCGTTCTTCCAAATTATAATCTAAATTCCAAATTACTTAATAAGTCTATTCGATTTTATCTTTTGGTTCGTTCAGTAATAAATTATAACGCGCGTTCGTAGATTTCACTCTCCTCGCAGATAGTGTCTATATCATTTATTTAAGTTACTTACGACTATTGTATTTGCGTAATATAAATCTATATAAGTTTGTGTGTTTTTCAATAAAGTGTGATCTATTCATTAATTATCAATGTGTTGTGCTTTGTCATACTCCATCTGTATCGTTCTCCTGTTCCTACTGGTGCTCATTCTGGGCTCTATCATAATTTGGCAACTCATCAGTCCTACTTGGTGTAACTGTGAGATATAAATCTGGTAAGTACAATGTTTACTTATTGTTTTTGGTGATAATTTAAGTTTCCCTTTACTTTCCATCTGATTATTTGAATTGTTCTGGTACAGTTTAGGAGAAGTTCTTATGTATTAAGGCTTCAAGCTATGTGTCCGCTCTAACGCCCCAGGAATTTAACTAGTTTTTCATATATTATTTGACCCATACGGGCGGGACGTAGCAATATACTAAAGTAAAAATAATATGTAATTTTTTCTGGATAAGACATAATATAAACGATATCTGTGTATTGTTTACTTTATCATTTTCTTTGTAATATTTTCTTGTTTTTGGCAGATTAATATTTCTATAATACTTTTTTTTATATAACAATATTCAAAATTTCTCTTAATTGCAATAAGATAACGAATTTAAATTACGTAAATCAATTGAATAATTCATTAATCTAAAGTAATAATACAATAATTTATATCATTTAAGAATACAGTGGTTGCCGTGGGTTTTGACGGTACGAATCGTGCATTTTACCGTCAAAACCTCAGCAACCACTGCATTCTTAAATGAAATAGAGTATAGTGTTTATATATATAATAATCAAAGAACCCCAGCAAATTTAAAACTTGATGATATTTTAGAATCGTTGATCAAGTGTATACACGTACACCTACTCATACATACAGTAGCATAAAGTACAAAATTAATACAAAATCTCTGTACACATACCCAGTACATAGCACTAACCATACATCTTTTACACGGCCCTGAAGCGTAGCAGCAATACCTGTGCACGCCATATTTGCATATTCAAGTGAGATTGATGAAACGAACTTTATAGCTCGAGCTACCTACCTAGGCGTATAGCTCCAAGCTACGATAAAAGCTATGTTATCCTTTTCAATCATATATTAACTTTTGAAATATCGTGCATAGCTTGTAAGTTACGATGCATCAAAGAATATGGTATTGTAGATTCTAATTTACGGTGTTTTCTTTTTACTTTCGTTTTTATCAAAAATAAATGAGAATCTAGAATAGCTTCTTTTCAGAACAACAATCATATTCATCTCCTGCGTTCCTAATTGAATGATGCAAATCTGTATAAAGAATATTATTTATTGTCTGGCATTATAAAAAATTTGATCTCGAATCTAAACCAAAACCTTATCATCTTCCTGTTAGTATTACATTTAAATGACAATTGTACGGTATTTATTCATGATTGAGTGACCTAAAACAATGATTGTTGTATACCATTGAAAGGATAACCCGCGTTACATTATTATAAATTTATTACTACTACTCTAAAATAAAAAACCTAATTCATCGTTTAAAATATCTGCCATGGGAGCCACGCGACTTTCTACCATTATATGTGATTTTTAATTTATTAAAACATATTTCTAATAAACTAATAACACCTAAAATAAAATGAATGGGACATAAACTATAGAAAATATTATTATCTTCATTATGTATCAAATGAATATTTTGAACGTTTTAACAGAAAACGGAGGTGAATTTTTGGATTTTCGAATTATTTTTGAAATAATAAAAAAATGTTTTAGATAAAAAATGTCGAGTATGTTATTTTTTTCTCAATAATTATGATTCAGTCAGAAAGATTTTTTTTATATAATTATTGATACTCACTCACACTGTTCACTCTCGGTATTATGTATAAGAAAGTTTCATGATACCTATGGCAAACACGCACACTGTTCAATCTCTGTAATACGTAAAATAAAGTCCCATGACACTCATGGCAGATATTTCTTCTCTGTTATGAACCATTTGAATGAATTTTTTATTAATAATATATTATTAATATAATAATATAAACTATAGATATTGATATTACCTACAATTTTTAACTTGGCCATTTTTCTCTATTTTGTACTGTTTCAAAATAATTCGAAAAATTCAAAAAACGACGTAGGTAAACATCCGCACCCGGTTGAAAGATCGTTTTCAAAAATATGACGTTTTCTTCTTTAACAAAAATTAATTTTAAATATAAAATTTCATCCTCCTACGATTTGTCGTATTTGAGTAACAGCATCTACAGACAGACAGACATCATGGCAAAAATAGTCAGAATGGATTCAGGGAAGGTCAAAATGTATAATTACATCAAAATCCGGATTTCGAAAAAAATCGGCTTAAAAATACTTTACTTATATGTTACCATATGTACGAGTATATTCCATATACATGTATAGAAAAGTAAAAAATACATATGAATGTTGATAATTATAATTAATTTTTATAATGGTACTAAAATATCTCTTCCGCTAGTTCTATAACAATAAGTAAATAGGAGATTCAACAAATCTATATAAATAATTAGTTTATATGTAACTTACAACAAATGTTCCTCTTATGCTATTATAAATGAAATGATTTTATTGATATTACATCGATATACGTTTGCATGACCCACATTACAAACATCCTTACATAAATATGTATACATATATGTACTAACGTATACATGCGAGTGCGTTATCCTTGTGTACATTTCATAAATCACATAAATACAGGTAGGAGAATATATTTTGTAGCACATGTGTCAATAGAATACAAATATCCAGTTCGCTTATGTGAAATGATTGAGGATATGTACGTAATATTTTCATATGAATATTTGAAGATTCCATACATTGCATCTCTCTCTCTCTCTAGGAAACACGTGCATGCATCAGCATAGGTAAAACGTAGGTATATATGTTTATGATTTAAAGTTTTGTATATCGATGTGACTATTACATTACTTACTTTTTGATGTATAAAAGTGCATGGCTGTTTTTTATGTACCAAGTGGATTCAAAGATTTTATGTGAAATAAATTGAAAGACATTTAGTTAGTGTTTTCATACCAGTAAAATTTATTTCTTTTTCTGTTACTCTTATCATTATTCGTTACAAAATCGAATTAATACTTTTTTATCTAAAAATCATATACTTCCAAGACAACATTTAACATCAAAAAGTACCTAATTGACAAATTATAAAATCGTTTGTATTTCACGATTTTAGGACAACAATTCTAACGTTGAAAATAATATTTTTATGTAATTTCTGTATAGAGTGAATAAAAAGTAAGGAAGATAACATAAATTAACATTATAGAAAAATGTTCTTTACAATTTCTTGGCTAATTATTTGTCACAGTTTAACTATTAATATTTTTTTAATGTGAAATCATATTTCAGTGATATGACGTCATCGATCTGTACATTTTTTTTATTATAAACTATTACTTAATACATTATTATCTTTATATTTGCATATAAAAATATCAGATAATCGCACATTATAGTTTAATTAAACAAATCAACAGTACTTAATTGTTTTTTTAACCTGTATATTTTTAAATATGAATTGTTTTAAAAATAGTTGTTGTGCTGTAAATTTCAAGCTAGTAAATAACAATGTTAAAATCCAATTTTCGATATAAATTTTCTCGAAATTTTATAACTAACGGTATAATAATAAATATAGGCAGTACAAAAATGATAGTAGCCAAGTTGTGGAAAATAATTAATTATGAATGTTTTGTAGTAAATATGTTTTCATAAACTTAAAATTGTAGACTAAAGAATCAATGTTTTTCCTTTTTATTCATCCTGTATATAAATAATCAAACTTTAAATTGTGTTTTATATTAAACACTTTTTTGTTTACATAAAAGTATAAATTTTATATGATATGATATATTGCTTGTACAAAAAAAGATTTTTAAAAATATTTTCATCAACGCGTAAAATTATGAAATATAATCGCTAATAGCAAGAGCGCAATTTATCAAATATACCAAAAAACAAACACAATTCAAGAGTTCATGACAATAAATCATGTGCTCAGACACAGGTGAAAAATTTTTAATTTACATTTATGCTTTTTAATTACTTGCCGCAGTGGCGCCCGAGGTAACGCACTGTGCCTTGATCTGGCAACAACCACAATCGAAACGTTGTAGAATATTCAAGATTGGCCAGTGGCAGACAAGGGTTTTTTGTGAAAAAAAAACTCTTAAAATATTTCATATACATATGTAAAATTTTCAATAAGTTATCAAACAAAAAATACAAAAAACATAGGATTTATTTCTAATTAGGTTACAACACGTTTCCATACAGCCTATTCTATATTCTATATTCTAGCCTATTCCTATAAAAAATCATAACCTTTTGATTTGAACTACTGATTGTGGGTAACAGTGTTTTTCATCGTCTACTAATAGACTTTTTTTAAATTTTAAAATAAATCAAAACTAATAGATGAAGTTAAATCGTGACTGATGACTGAGAGGCTAAGCCAATAATTAAAATAATTTAAAAAAACTGGATTGCAAGGTGAGTATAACAATGATTCCTATCAGTAGGATAGCTCTGAAATCATTGTCAGTTCACAATTTTAGTTACTACTAATTTTCTGCTTACCAGTTTTTTTTATTTCAGCTTAAATTTTGGGTTCAGGTTGAATTTGCCAAGTTGGCTAGTTCCAAAATTCAAGCTCAAATAAAAAAACTGGTAAACAGAAAATTTCAAATATTTGGATTTAGACTATGATCGACCAATTCTACAATACTATATAGGTCGCTTTTTTGAGTCCGCACTTTTTTTGTGTAGCTAACTTTAAAAAATACTGCTGATTGTAACTAAAATGTATCAAGAATTATTATTAAATTTTTATTGTTTCCTGAAAAATTATACGTCTGTAGCAGATTTTGCACGATTTATTTTATCACTGCAACTAAAATGAGTGAAAACTTATGTTCACCTGAAAACTTCATTTTAAATATATTCCTTTTCAACCCTCTCATGCACCCACCACTGAATCTGTTACAGGTGGATAACAACGGCAATGCCTGTATTACACAGGGGTGTTGCTGAGTGAAGGTTTTGGCTTAATTGAATTTATAATTGGGAGATTTCATTGGAGATAACACCAGACTAACGATTCAGGCAAGCGCCGTGTTAGATAACCTTACCTGTTCTAAAATCTTCTGTGATATACGAGTACGCACTTTGGTTATGTAAAGTTCAAACTGTTTACATGTGATTATCGGTTAAAACCATTTTCACAATCAGAAGAATTTGCGATGGTTTTGTATTGTTCAGAAATTATAATGTTATTAAGCGAGCCACTTGTATTATTTTAGTAAGTCGAATTGAAATATATACGTACTTATGCAATATGCATATATGTATGTACAATATGTGCATATACAATAATATACATATTATGCTTTATTCATCTTGTATTTGACTTCCAGCTATAAACCATAATAGAAGTATTCTACATTGTAATATGTGCCATTTATGCATATTAATATTAAACAATGCACATTCATAAATGTAAAATCCTACTATTGTGTGTGTACGAAATATTTAATTTCTAAGAATTCGGAGAAAAATTACTCAAATAATTTCTTGAAAACAATTTTTATATACATAATATACAATAATAAATATTGTATTGCATGTAGACTTTCAGAACTCAGATATAGGAACTGAACTCTAGTTTTTAATTACTTATTTCTTCTTTGAAAACATTTGATAATTATACAAAGTAGAGACGTAGAGTATAATTATGTGTAATTAAAGCAATAACTTCTTACTCTATTTATTTTATGAACCGCATGACGTTTTTAAAATAACTATATTTGAATACCAGATATTATAAATAAATTACTCTCATACAAAAGGAAATTAAAGTCCGGTATCGGATTGTGATATGTATTGTATTGATCGTATGTTGTATTACAATTAAAATAAAGGAAAAATTGATTTGAATATTCTATAAGCGTATGACACTTTCTAATACTATTACAGTACGGCCCATATAATTCATCTTATTTCCGATATTATAAAAAATTTGAGAGCAAAAGCAAACGCTATCTGCGGATTATTAAATATATATGACAGCTCACTGAAAACTTGAATAGTATGACCTTGAAATCAGTGATCCAAAATCAATAGCATATAGCATAATTACATTATTATATATATACTGCTCTAAAATCCCAAAACAATTCATTTTATTTTTGCTCTGAAGCAAATTCTTTATTATACCGAAACTTATGTCCGGTATTATAAACGAGCTAACAAAATTTGCTAGCTAGCAAGCACTTTCAACTGAGGTTTAAAACCTATCTAACAGTTTTATTGAAACTTCATGAAGTATTTGACAATTTTGCGCACGCATGGAATGTAAAGCAGCAATGGTATTAAAACAGTGGCGATATTATAAAAAAAATTGTACAGGCAGAGTCAACAACTGTGTTACAATAAATTGAAGTAACTGCTGTAAATTCCATAACTAATTCATAGATACTATCACAGAATTAATACATCATTTGAATGTATTTGCAAGCTAGCTTTGTTAGCTTCTTTATAATACCGGACATTAGTATATATATTTTAAGAATTATTTATTTATTTTTATTAAATTTTAATAGTTGAATATAGGAAATCTTTATATTTTATCAAATGTGATATTAGTTAATATTATTACTTATATTATATTATATTATATTTTTACTTATATTATTCATTCGTTGAATATAGCCAAAAAAGCATTAACAACTCCCCATTCCCACATATGTATATATACATACAAACAAACACACACACACCTAGTGGGTTGACAGATCTGTTCTCAGATATGTCACTTGTCGTCAAGTCTAACGTGAATGTTACCCACAAGTCACCGCGGTATGTATGTATATATCTGATAATACATTACATATGTTTATTTGTAGTCTTTTGTTTTAGTTTTGTATTTATGTATGTATTAAGATTTTATGTATTCATATCTGAACAATATTTATGAGTTTTTATAGACACGTCATATGTTATGTGTATATGTATACATAAATATTAGCGTTTAAAAGAAATTTAAACCCACACTTGGAATTTTTTTAAATTTCGCTTACCTGCAAAGCACATTTACGAAGAAATGTATTTACGTATGTATATATGTATTATATATTTATAAATATATGTAGATATTAAGAATACAGGGTGTGGTTACATACTCTAAAAAGTGAATTATTAATAATTAGAAGTAACTATCTGTAGGTATCCAGATGTATTTTAGATGGTAAGTTTTTCCAATAAATATTAGATTTTAACTTATTTAATAATTTTTGTGTGTCTTAATCATTCTTTACCTAGATAAAATTTGTGCATTTGATATAATACCTACACAATTAACTCTTTTTTTTCAATATTAGACAGAAACCATATTTAGATACAACCATAGACATAGAGCATGGACCGCGCATTCTGTATTAACATAATGGTGTAACATTTCTTCTAAGAAGAATGAAATACTTACTCCTGTTTAAATAAGGACTAGTATATCCCAAATAATTTTCTATTTTTTTCTTTTGACACGGCTCTGTTTTCGAGTCAGATACGCGGTCCATGTTTTATGTCTGTGGAAACAACATAAATAAATATCTAGTTAAAAATGTCAAAAATCATTGAAAATAAATATCTTTGATTTGAAATAATTTGAATAGCTCGATTTAAATTTTATTACGGCAGTTATATTCAGCATAAATCCCAACAATATATAAAAAGTAAAAGAGTCCAATGCATATAAAAAACAATAGTAGATCTATTCAACGTCACAAAAAAATAATCATGTGTCATAAAAAGTAGGGTAAAAAACCATAAAAATAGAAATGATTATTTTTCAACTCTCTAATGATGATTTTACTTCAAATAGACAAACTAATGTATAGATTTTATTACCATTTTTTTTAAAACTGTGTTGATGAAAAAGCCGTTTTGGAAAAAAAATGCATACATCAGACCTTTAATATATTGACAATAATTATATTATCGATGTTTTGGTTGAACCCTATACAAAAAAACCTTAATAATAATAAAAATTACATTTATAGTATTCGAATTCACAATTTGTTAGTTCTTGCAAAATTTATTTAAACCTGTGTATCTTTCATACCCCAAAACCTACCCAAACAGCAACAGCAGCCAACAAAACACTTTAAAACAAAAATAAATACACGTCCGCGTTAGCAGCGCCGCCATTAGCTAAACTACAAACGATCCCCGGCACCTTTAACTAAATGATTTATGCCCGCATCCATCCCGAAGTACATACGTACCACGGCCAGCAGCATCACTCAAGGACTCATAAATATTTCTGCACCCTCGTAAAGACGCGGAGCGCGCGCGCGCCTGTATTCTACTCGTTAACAATCGTGCGAGAATCGGTCCGAGGGTCATCCCCTACGGTGGCGGTGTGATGGACCCAGCAGGTGGTTTCGTACCTTGATGAATCTTGTTGCATAAATTTGCTTATTTTGTTTTGTTCTAAAAGAGTGCTAGTTAATAGTTAATACCAGTTACTAGTGACTTAGAAAGGCTTTTATAACAAAATGAAATTGTTAGCTCAAAATGATTTATGTTTGCTTAAGAGGAAATATTTTAAATACAAAAATTTGATAGACTTAAACTAAACACATTAAACTAATGATTAAAACATCATGCATTTAACAAAACCTACCTGTACAGTTTAAAAAAGACGTGTTTAATTTTTATCAGTTTAATGTAAAACAAATACAGTAGTATCCCGAGTTACGACTCGTCGAATTATGTCGCTTTGGAATTACGTACATTTTCAATCACCAAGCATTTCAGTTGTGACGCTTACTTCAAAGTATTTTTATCCATACAATGCTGTAGTCCAATCGGCTTTCAACATATAAAATAACAGTACTTTGGCTAGGGGATATTTTCAAGTTACGGCATACATCTGAAACCGAAATTACGTAAGATGTATGTATGTATGTATGTAATATTAATAAATACATATTGACCAATTTACTCCCAGAAGCAGCTTAACATTTTTTTACCATGTTTACTTTATGATGACTATGACAATGTATTCTTTAAAATCGGTTAACTCAAATGAATAAAATCAGCAGAGAAAATAATTATTTATTCAAACATGTATCAATACAGCTATCAAATTATCCAAAATTTGTGAAATTATTTGTATCAGAAATTTTTGTATAAAATATACATTGTAGTAAGGCAGGAATACGTTCGTTCACCTTATACATTGTACGGTTTTTCGCTACCTATAGATTACATAAAATGAAAACATATGTGTCTAATATAATAGGAAGCCATATAATTTACTGACAGAAAACATTTTTAATTTTATATACATACACAAAAATCGATGTAGGTTGTTAAGAAACAGTGAACTCGCATTTTTTCAGTATTGCAAGGTATACTATCTCTATAAAACCTAAAAAATTTAAAAAATATATATACATATGTGTCTCCGTATTTTGAAGAGGGTATAATACTTCAAATCTTACGCTTTCTTTTCAAAAGATTTACATATCCTATGGATCAGTGGTTCTTAAACTAGGGTCCACACCCCCGGAGGTCCACTGAACTTTTGCCTGAGGTCCGTGAAACATGTTTGGCATGAATTAAAGTACTTTTACATTTCTATTGACCAGTGATTAATTCGTATCTAACGACCTTCTTTATTTTTCTATTTTTTATCCTGAGGAGGGGGTTCCTGAAAAATAATTATTCAAAAGGGGATCCCTAGACCATATAATTTTAAGAGCCGCTTCTATAGATTGTTTTAATATTAGTACAAACAATAATACGTAAATATTATACAATCAAAGCGGGTATACATTCCGTCCATCCGAGGGGGGTTCTTTCGTACCCCGTAGCGAGATGTCCGCGACTATTGTATCTGTATGGGAGTGATGACGGCTCCAAAGGCAGACCCATCAGCAGGAGGCCGTGGGTCTCGGCATCGCGACAAAAACCATTCTATATTATACAATGACATTTTTCTGACGAACGAATCGATTTCAATAACGAACTGTTGAAATATATTGTTATTTAATTTATTCAGTCAGTAACTTAAGCTTTTTATTTTAAAATGTATATATGAATTTATTATTGTAGTAACATGTGGTCATGTATTTTTTTAGTTTTGATATTTCTTTGAGTAAATATTGCAATCAGAAAATACAGTTTGTGTAAATAACTATAAATTTATAATTTATATATAGGATGATTTAGCACTAACGTGCCAATCTTTAACAGTTAACCGAACAAGTTATTTCATTCCCAAATGTGATAACTAAAACTCACACAGAATCATGTTTATATAAACATTTTAGTTTAACTTTTTCGATCCACTATTAAAGTTGTACCTATACTCGTTTCCAGTAAGAAAACTACTAAAACGATTTGGTTGAACTTTTTAAAATAACATTCATTTTCATATAATTAATTCAAAAAATAAAATTATATGGTATGTAATATCATTACAAATTGGTTATATAAGGCGATTTTTAGTCAAAATATTTAGTCCATTACTTAAAAAGTTATAAGTCGTATGTTTTATACCAATATAACATTTGTTAAAAATATGTATAATGAAAAATAATAGTTTTTATATTAAAATAGACTAAAACATTCTTCGGATAAATTATTATATAATAAATTGAAAACTGAAGTTAACTCGAAAAACGACAAGTAGTTCTTTTAGTAATATATAAAAAATAAATATTAATTATTGTTAAGTCAATAATTTCAACTTAACAATGTTTATGTGTCATATTGATAAATCGTTCTACGGACTTGGGGATCCATTGTATCTAAATATAAAATAATGCATAAGTAAGCCATTTACTATCGAAAAGCCATCGATTTCTGCAAAAATCATCGCTCCTAAGACAAATGCTCTTATAAAATATAAATTGGTTTACCTGAATATTGGATATCGATATTAATGACAGAAACCCTATTGTATTTATCTAACATAAGATTAAAATAACTAACATGCAATATATAGTTACACACAATATAAATAACTGCCCATATAATAAAAAAAAATGTTTTAGTATCTTCGAATATGCTCATAAATGACATAAAGTAACATATTGGAATATTTTAAAATGTAATTAATAATTTGTATAATAAAGCAGAAATAAATCACAAGATAATTGAACACTATAATCCCTAAGGTGTCATCATGTCAAATACGTCAAAGATGGCGTGTTCAATTTTTATTTATAGATATTCACAGTAAGTAAGATTAATGTACCATGTATTACATAAACATATGAAAAATTTATTACATGTTAGATGTTTTATTGATAAAAACGAATCACAGTTTATATATTTATATATTCCTTTTTTGCAAGTTGATTTCAGAAAATGGGTCAAGGCATACACGGATGAATGTTATTAGGGTTTCTTGAGAAATCTACTGTCAATGAGTGCGTGAATACCATACCTTTTGCTATTTTACTTTGTTTACCTTAGTTTTTGTCATTGATAGTATCACCATAGCGCTGCTACCATGAATTTTTCAGATTTTGAGTGATGACGAGATATTTCAAGTCCTCTGCTGGTGACATTTCTAAGTTTTGAGAATAAAACAGAGTCAATTTTTACTGATTAAGACCTACATTTTGATATCCCGCATGTTTATCAAAAAATAGCTCAGTTCCAACTCTATGGCCTGAACATTGAATGTTTAGTTAAAATTTAAAGATATTTTGTAATTACAAACGAATGGATCAACGACCAGTATAAAAGCTGTCTTAAAAGTTCAAGAAGACAAAAATAAATTATAAAAAAAAAAAAAAAACTTACAAAACCTTAAAAACGATACTAGGCTGTAACAACATAAAATAATGTATAATCAATAGAATTTTTAGGTATTTTTGCAACGTTTTTGGTGCAAATTAAGCCAATTATATGTCAAATTCATATTACAGTGAGTTATTAGATTATTCTTTACAAAAAATAACCAAAACATTCAACAACCTAAAATTGTACAGACAATTTTTATTGAAAAGTATAAAATACATACCTACCATACAGGATATCGATATTCAAAGATAAAAATTATATTATTTTTTCAATAGATCAAAACTTTACTTTTGACAGTACTTCCTGTAAATATTTTAAATTCAAAATACATTGTATGTGCCTAAATAATAAAATACGTCATCCTGTCTATTTCTACAGGTGCGTGAATTATTGTTTCACTTGTGTATCGCATAAATAACCTTTCTCTGAGACGTGTACTGAAAAATATTGGAAAACAGCGGGACAATGTCGGTATGGGGTGTGAAACAACTGACTTTATCATTCTGATCTTTAATTCTAAGACTAACAGAAATTGTACCACATTTCAAAAATGACAAATGTTTAACTTGGGGATGTATCTAGCTTTCTACTGGATTTAATTATAAATTTATATCTATGCATATCTTAAAAAAGCCGTCTTTTCTGTATTAAAATTTTTCAAGATACCTACATTCTACTTTCTTATACTTATTTAACAATTTTGTGGTCAATATTTTGATCAAAATATTCTCTTTGACGAATCCGTGTTGACTATTTTCACTATAATAAAAGTAAATTAACCAGATTTTAAATAATTTTTAAAATGATTTTTGAAACGAATCGTAATAAAAAACATATCTATAAAATTTTCACGTTGCTTGCGTCGTTCTTGAGATATTTTGAAAAAAATAAACATTTTAGGATACCACCACTTCCACACCATTTTGATGAATTTTATATGGGTTCTTCTAATAGCAGGCTGATCTAAGAAACCAAGTTTAATCAAAATCGGTCCAATGATTCATGAGTTATTCGTGTGTCAAGGATTCAGAGGACAGATAGATATAGAACCAAAAGTGTTTGTCTTGAGTGAAATTATTGAAATCGGAGAAAAGTTTTTCTGCTTTCAGAAATGATCACATAGCTTCTCCTATCCTTCGGATATAGCGAGGAAGCAAAGTATTTTATCAAAGTTGTACATAGATAATATTATATTTTATCTGTTTATCCAGTCTAACGAACCATTCTCATGATCTTGGGTTCTGTTTAATAATATATTATGTACAGTCGCCTGCATAAACTTAGTAGGCTCCTCCTATTATTATAATATTTAAATCATTTCTCAAATTTGAAGTTACTATTGTTAAGCCAATTTTTTCAATTTCGGATTTTGATGGCAATATCCATTTTAACCTTCTCTGAATTCATTCTGATTATTTTCGACTTGATGGCTGTGTGCCGATCTGTAGTCGCTAAAAAACGACAAATAAAGTCCAAGTGTAGCCATTGCAGCTTTTTAAATGTAATTTAAAAATTTGAAAGTTTTTAATTAGTCATTATAATTTGAAATTTTTATATTTTGTTAAAAATTAGTATAGGTTAAAATTATCAACTTTGTTATTGCAAAGTTTATAATTTTATTGCTTATATTTACGAGTATACTACAAGAAACGCAAATTATTATTGCAAATAAACTGCCCTGGTCATGATACAGAAGAAATTACATTAGTTAACACTTTCTGCTAAGAAATTGAATATAAACTACATTACATTAATTGTTGTTTTTGTTAATGTTCGAGATATACGCATATTTTAATTCTATTATGTGATTAATACTAACAGCATGATTTGTTACAAATATGGTGTAGAATAATACCCTAAGTTTGCTCCGATTTTTCACTGTAAATATTTCGATGAATTTATATTTTTATGTAAATATAAACTCAAACATTTGAAAATAAATCTGCAAATAGGAAATGATAAATAAATGACATCCGGTACATTTTATATTCCCTCAGGTGAGATTATTTCCTGATGTTTGCTAAGTGGCCTGATAACAGACAGTCTAGACTTTAGCGGATGACGTTTACGACAGACGCACAGCAATTTTCAAGAAAAATTCAATTACGAGTTAATATAATTTTTTTTTTTAAATCATGCAGTCTGCATGGCATTCATCGTATTAAATTCAATTCAAACTTTTGGTAGATTCCATTCAATCTAATTTATTTTAAATTTTCAAGTATATTTTAATTAAATTGATTTTCATAGTTTTTTTTGTCAAATAATCTAAATTAGTATTTAAAAATATTTTAATTGTTATTTACTTTTCCGTCTTTAAAATAAATAAATAATATAAAATAAGCGAATTTTAAAGATTTTTTGTGTCGAAACTATTAAATAATTAAAATTTTATTTTTAAACGTAGACTTTCGTAGTTATTCAATTGCATAAACATTTGGTTATTGGATTGTATACCGCATTGAACTATATTGTCACTTGACGTTTCGACCAACATCTCGTGGTCTTCTTCATAAGTGAAGTATTGAGTACAGAAGGTGAAGCTGCTTAATTAAATAAAGAAGCCATAGAGATTAGTAAGAACCTGAATAATTATAACAGATACATCGACTTAAATCTACACCTTCTGTACTCAACACTTCACTTCTGAAGATGACCATAAGATGTTGGTTGAAGTCGAATTATTTTTGGTACAGTTGTAATACTAACAGCATTTATTACAAATATGGTGTAGAATAATACCCTAATTTTGCTCCGATTTTGGTTGTCCGCGACAGGGGTTAACCATAGTTTATTTGCAAAATTCTTGAGATATTCTGATTTTTGCTAAATAGCGGTCTAAATAAGTATTATAAAAAAAAATTTCATTTAAAAATTATTCGCTATAAAATTACCTACAACCTCCATTTTGAAAAAAAATTTAAAAATTATTTGTTTATCCATTACGCTGATTAAAATGGCTGATAACACACTCTTTTAAAGCTGTAATAACTAATAAAGTTTAACCTTTTTAAAGTTGATATCCCTGGAAAATAAACATTCTGTAGTACAGAACATTCACTGAAAATTAGAACCTGATATCTTCAATTGTTTTTTTTTATTAAATTCTTAAAAATGGAATCATGATTGTTTTTGATTAACAATAAAATTTTTTGTAAAACCTTTATTTTTGTAAAACTGTTTGTATGTGTTCCCAAAGACTTATATAATCGATTGTCGCCATAAAAAATAAAATTTATCAATTCTTTGGCAAATAGTGGCACTTAAATCTTATTATTGAGTTTTTTTATTATAAACCAATTCAGTTATTTGATAGAACCAGCAACATTAAAAAAATAATAGCCAAAAACCTGCTCCGAACAATTATTTATCTATTGCTGAAAGCCGCATTAAAATCGGTTCAGTAGTTTTTGAGTTATTTCATGTATATTACACACTACACAATTATTATAAAAATTGATTGTATACAATTAATTAATTAACTGTATCTACATAAAAAAACTTATTTTTGTATCTTTTACCGCTTATCTCGAAAAATATGATACGTAAAACGTAAAATGTAATAAAAAATAATATATTAATATTTAATTAAAACATATTCAATATAAATTGTGGATACATATTTAATTAGATTTAAAATATATATAATCATAGTAAATAACCATGATAAGTATAAGAAATTAGGTAATAAAAGCAAAATTTGTAATAATAAATCATTATTTGAAATGGACGTGATTTTGGCCTTTAGGGTGGCAGATGAGTTCTGCAGGCGACTGTAGGAGTATATAAATGTCTATTAGTGGTTTATTTATTTTAAATAAATGTATTTACCGTCAATTAAAGAGTAATGCAAACATTTATTTTAAAATCAGAGTAGGTATAATCGGATATAGGATACAGAATTAAATCTTATAGGCACATACATAAGTCCAGCTAGCTTAATTAGATTTGTTAAAACACATACAAGTATATACCACACACATTTATCCAATCTGTTAAAAACAGTTCATTTTATAGCGTAACAAAAGCGAATAAAAAACTAATTTTACGAGTCTAATTTAAAAACAATATTCATAAAAACATTGACTGTGTGTAGTATAATAAAAACAAAGCAACGGAAAATTATTTTGTTTGAGTTGTTAAAAATATATTTCCAAGAAATGTTATACGTCCTTCCCAGCGTGGCATCTTAGCTACACTAAAGTTTACAAAACACAATGTTTTTTTAAGTGTCCATACCGGCAGGACGTCTCCACAACAAATCGGGGGGAGGGGGTGCACTACAAATTGTAAGAAATGACTATACCTAATGACAGAATAAATCAATGTTGTATTTTACGAAGGGTTTCTACTTATAGGGGTCCATGGGAAAAATACCACATTTTGATAATGTTCCTTGAGACTTATTTATCTATTAGTGTGTACCTTTTATTCATAATAAATTTTATTTTACTTCAGTTAGTGCTTCTTTTTGTGTGCTATAATGGGTAAATATTTAATGGATCCATAGCTCACTGGATATTTTTACTACGTGTTGTAGGGTAATTTAACATGTTATAAAATTGATTTAGAAAGACCAATTATTCTTGTATTAGTTTATACAACATATTAATTTATTTTTGATATAATTTATTACTTCCATAAATTATTTTTAACGGCTGAATGTTTAGTGTACTGCACTAGATTATTACATGTGATTTATTTAAATTTCGATACTTGAAAACATTTTTAAATCTTTCATTTAGTTTTATGATGCATATAATACTAATGTCAACTCACGTCTATAAGTATATCAGCGACTCTCAAAATTTTATTAGACGCACCGGTTTTCCAATACCTAAATGAAACACCCACCAAATTCGGTTGAGTAATTTTTTTCTAAAGTAGAACAAAAAAATAGACAGTAAAACGACGCAATGTTAAAGACTCAAAAAATCAAAAATATTTTAATTGTTAAGGTCGAGCCTATATGTTTATATATAAGTCAGTATTGATTATTATTAAGTTTACATTATTATTTATACAATTCATCTTTCCTAATACATTTCGCTGGAATTTAAAATGTTCCAAAAATTCATATGTAGAATATAATTATAAATAAAAGAGAAATTATACATGTTTATTATTATTCGCTAATTTTCAATCGTGCGTAAAGTATCATGAGTCCATTATTAACTTTCTTATTACAAGTGTGATAACATTATTCTCTGCGTGTGATAGGAATTTATGTAAGTATGTTTATTCATAAAACGTTAAGATCAAATTATAAAATCAAATAACCGTCATTCTGAGTGACTAATTGATGTCAATGTAACAAAGATATTCATTTATTTTTCGATGCCATTCAAATGGGAGATAGAACTCTGACATACAAATGTCAATCAAAAGCTCGTTTCATTATCTGTACATTCTACAGTATGTTTAAAAAGTCTACAGCTAGTATTGAAATCTAAATTTTATATTTGAATATTTGATCGTATATTATTTTCAAATACGACCAAAATATAACTTTTGTTGCATTATTAAAGATGACGCACTTATTCAAAGTACAAACTTTGTGTTCAAAATTTAATAAAATTAACAATCCTTGTCGGAATGCCTAAATGTCCACTATTTTATTAATTGTTTTATATTTACGTCATTTTTATAATACATTATTGTATTTCGAACGATATTGTTTGATGTATTTACACAGTGATTCTAAAACATTGTGATGGCACTGTAAAGGCTCTGTCAAACAGAAAGCGGACTGTCCGCGCGGACAGTATGCAGGCGGACAGTCCGCCGCGGACTAAGGTGGTCAAACAGAACGCGGAAGTGACGACGAACCAGTACAAATTCTTTCTTCATCTAGTGATCATCATGTCTAGCAGTTCGTCTGACGAAGAAGAATTACTTCTTTTCTTAGCTGCGAGTTCAGCAGCAAGACGAAAAAGGAAATGGGTATGCCATAGTCAATGTGCATAATGCAGGCATTCTTTATAGTGACTAGGCATTCTACGTTCGAGAGGGTTGTTTTCCGAGCTAAATACTGAAGCGAAGTCATACAAACAACTGCACTACCGCACAAGATCAATCAACTTTTCATCATTATTTTCTCTTTTACTAATTTTTCCATCCAGTTCGCGAAGATCACCGTGGAAGCTTTAAATCGTACATTTAAATCAAAGTTTATCCCGTTAAAAATTGTTGAATTAATCAAATTTGTAGTTTTTGTGTTATGAATTTGAAACGGAATGTTTCTTGGTACCCGGTCTATTTAGTAATTTTATGTATATTAATCAGCTGTTTTAAAACCATTGTTACATCAATTCTAAAAAACAATCACCGTTATAATAAATTTTATAAGGTAAAAATTATCATATTTAGTGAATTGTTCATTTACAAATTGAGATTAAATTTAGAATTAACATTAATCGTGGTTTGAAAACAACTGATGAACTAATCATGGTTAATTTTGCAACCCAAGGTTAGACTTTAAAAAACAACACTGACTTAATTTTTTACAATATCAATTTTATTCCAGACGACACGAGACTCTCGGTCTTGATTTTAACCGCAAATATTTGAAGTGGCAGTCTCGCCCTAATCAATGCTTCTTGATATTGTTATCATTTTCGTTTTATGTTTATTAGTGTAAAATTCTTAAAAAATCGATATTTTAAAACGCCACCCATAAAATAAAATGTATGACATCAAATATTAACGTTATAACATGACCGAATGTTATATGTATTTTTATTATATTTCAACACGAAAACATATGTTGTTGTATGTTGAGCCAATCTTCTCAATAAACCAAACATAACATTATACTCATGTATATAGAAAACAGAATTATTACCGTATCAAATAATAACAGACACAATTTAATAACAATTAACCTGGATATATCACGAACATTTACATCAATAAAAATTATTAACAACGTCATAAACATTCCATCTTCGGTATCGTAAACAAGTGAACACCCTACACAAAACCAAGGTGCGCTTGGATCGGACAATAAATACCGAAAGAGTTCTTTTTCGTCGATGCGTACTTTTATAAACGTTTTATAACTGAAGAACAGGAACGGAATCGAATCGTTTTACAATACTCAATGCCATTGTATTTATGTAGAAAGATTATTTATGGTACACCAGATTTTGTAATTTCCATCATGAAAGTTAAACAAAAATATGCATTTAATATAAAATTAACTAACTCATTATTAAATGTTATTTAATTAATGTAACTATAATGTTAAAAATGCATCAAAAATAGTAGCTGTAGGTAACAACTAAAAAACTCCAATGTCCGGTATTATAAACGAGCTAACAAAATTTGCAAGCTTGCAATCACTTTCAAATGAGGTTTCAAACCTATCTGACAGATCCCTTGAAATTTCATTAAGTGTTTAACAAGTTTCTCGTACGCGTGGTAAATAAACATCAACGATGATATTATGAAAGTTATTTTGTACTGTGTTATAATAAGTTATAATAATATTAATTATAGTAATAAGTAACATTGCTCTAAATTCCATAATTAATCCATATATACTATCACAGAATTAATACCCCATATCCGAAATAATAATGCGGGCCAGAACTCCTTATCAGCTGGTCCGGTTTTTAACAGATGCTATTGATAAACTCATTTGATTTGTCTTCCCCCTTTCACTAAAAAATCTTAAGTAATATATGAAACATTTATTAATTCTAAAAGGAGGCCAGAATGTGGAGAAAAATTATTGCGATCATATTATAATCGTAAATACACGTCCCTATATTTTTTTTTAATTCAAAGTTTGTGAGATTTGTAGTTTCAGAGTACTATGTCACCAAATAGGAAATGTTTTTCATCTACTCAATATACTCTATTATAAACTAAATTCTACATATCTGTCCATCAGATTTGAAACAAATTAAGTACATAGACTATCGATCTCTTCCTTGTATTTACATTTGATTGAATAAAGCTTGACACATGTACCGCTCTTTGTTTGTAGACGCGACGCGAAGAGCGTGGGAATGATCTCGTCGTGAACAACACCTCCAGCAGGTGGTGCTATATGTCCGACAGTCACGCTATACACAACGAGATTCGCTCTCCTTCAATTATTCAATGCGAGATCTCTCCTTCAGACGTCGTCGTCTACACCTTTGTGTTGGAGTGTGCGCACTCGTATTATGTTTGTAAGCGATTACGTGGATCTGATAGTAGGCTTTCAAAATATATATAAAATAATACACATTATATATAAAAATAGAAACATAATATTTACTAACAATAAGATCTATTTACAGGTTAATTACTTTTTAATTTGTAGTATTTTGATTTTTAATAATATACGCAGTTGAACTTTCTATTTATTTTACAACTAGAATTTCCCCGCGCGTGTATATTTAAAAAGCAGTGAATACCCGCGATATTGGCTGCTCTAAAAACGTAAACACCACAGCGGTAATGTCAATGGTTAAATTATATTAACAAAACAATGTTAATTGATTATTTTTTTCAATTTTTTATTAAAAAAAAAATAGAACATGATTTATTTTCCATAATTTTTTTAGGTACTTTTATGCCCGATATTATAAAGGAGCTTACAAAATTTATAGATTATCAAAACTTTATTACAGTTCCGTTGAAGTTTAAATCATGAAGTGTTTAACAAGTTTTTCACACACGTAGTAAGTTAATACCAACGGTAATAAAACAGTGGTAATATTATGAAAATTATCATGTACGGTCAGAGTCAATTATAATAATAAATTGAAAATATTTTCCATAAATTATTTTTTTATTTTGAAAAAAAGTAAACGTATTCCAATATTATATAAATTTAATTTAAATAAAAGTCTATCTTGATAAGTAGGAACACAAATTATTATACAAATAAAAACTCTTTAAAACAAAGTACATATTTTAAATCATTATCTGACATAACGCAATAAACGTAAAATTCTTCAATATAAATTAGAATACGGATTATTTCAACCAAATCCTGTTAGTACGTAGATAATTTTTCGTTGCAAAGTGTATTTCCCAGACAAGAGCTTACTCATTGCGGCCGCAGGTGTCTCTTCGTCCCGACACATTACAGCCCCCGCAGCACGGATTTGCATCGTACACTCATATACCCCCAACACCTCCTCCCCATCCCAACACACACACAGTCGAGACAAATAGAATGTGTTATTATAAACGGATTATGGAGATTTCAATGATCGATGATTAAGACGTACGGTCCTAGGGTTCTCCAGCGTTGTATTTTTGTTATTTTCTTTTGATTATGTTCAATGATACGTGGAACTGATTGATTTTTTGCAAGAATGAACGTGTAAGTGTGAAATTGGCGCAGATGTGGTGTATTATTGTTACGTAGATGTAATTCTTCAAGTGTATGTATGTATAAACAAAAATAACAGAACACAAAATATTAATATTGAATTTGAAATTTACTAATTTATAACTTACCTCTACATAGATTCTTAATATTAAATTTTTTAATTCAATAACAGAAAATACGTGTTATTATAAAAATATAAAAAAATAAAATCAAAATTAAAAAACTCTGAAAAGTGGTTTCACAGTGTTTCCTAGTGTTAAGTTCATCAAAGATAGTTAATTATCGACAGTACTAATAAAGTATTATCTGCCATAGGTTAACCATTCAATTTTTGTACAATTTTTTTTTAATATTAAATCGTTTTTTGCCTATTTTTAGTTTTTTTTTTAACAATTCCAGTATAAATCTAAATTTTTCTGCTATACGTACATCAAAACTACATACATCATTGAAAAATGATCACATAGCTTCCCCTAACCCCCGGATATTGGCGAGGAAACAATACATAAAATCATATATTTAGATTTTTTTTTTATCTTCATTTTGCCATAATATATTCTTTTACGTGAACTATGTAGTGTGAATCTTGGCTTCTGGATATACGTCACGTCATTTTGTTCACTATCTCAGTCAACATTTCGTCACACACGGCAATTGACATCTTAAAAATTTGTACTTTAAGATTAATACGAATTGGCTTATACTCACTCAGAAGTCAAGATTCACTTCATGATCACCGAGAAAGTCTCAAAACTTGTATATATATGAGTGAACAATATTATTTATCTATTCAATATATTAATTAACTATATAACCCGTGCGAAAATATTCACATCTTTTCATGAAAACTAATATCATTGTTTTTGTCTATCATTGAAATAACGTAAAGATAAACGAGTTGTTTATACCGATGTCATGGTAACCTAGCATTACAGATTGGGGTATTCTATATTGAATTTAATGTTCCTTTAGCGTTTAATGTTTCCTTAAAGTAGATTTGGTGTATTACCAACGTGATTTAAATCAATATTTATGCTGTCAATGAAAATTGTACATAATATGTGTTGTAAAAACAATTATTTAAATGTATTATGCTTGGTTTTGTTGGTATTACGTTAGTTAGTTAAAGGGGCATTTAGTTAATCTTGGTAATACCGGGTGCTAATAAAATATAATTTATATTCTAAAAATATACACCCTTATAATCCATTAAAAATCAACAACAAAATACATAAATAAAAAATAATCACGAAAAGTGATGTTTCAGGAAAAAGTCCAACTCAGATTGTCATAAGAAATTTTCTCAAATTAAATTCAAGAAATGAATGTAGCGAAGATATTGTGTTTTTCAGAAAGAGCTTGTTTAATATTATATTTTCATAAAAGTGGATATTGTGTTCTTTATCACAATTTATACATTATTTGTAATTGCTTTCGAAAACAGTAAGTAGTTACATTTTCCAAGTAAACCAATCTCTTTTATATTTATTATTTATGTTATTATAATTTTATTTTTCAAATGAGAACAATTAATTATTTATTAGATATAAATTAATTAATATAATTTTTAATTTCCCCGCGGATTCGTCCATGTGTATTTAAAAATCGGTAAATGCTCATACAAATGCCTGCTCTAAAAACATAATCATAAGATATATACCCACAGTTATGTTTGTTTTTTTTATTATACATATATGATTGTTATTATAATCATAGAGCTGAGTATATTTTTTTTACTCCATCTGAGCATTATGCAGATATAAAAAAAGTGTATTCATTTGTTGTACATCATAGAAAAATAGTTTCAACCCCCACACCCGGAGATAAAGGGGTGCAATGCCTTAATGAAAGTTAAAAGAAAAATGCATGTCTTGGATTTACAATCCAATTTTAACTATTGCATCGATGGTATTAAATATGTTTTGGAATCCTCTCTATGATACCAAAATCTTATCTCTCTTAAAAGATTTTTTAATATAAAATACAACAAACAGACGGACAATCTAAAAAATATCCAAATATGACGTATAGATATGCCTACTTAAAATTGTTTATACAGAGTCTATAGATTTATATATTCGTATTGATATGGTTTTAATTTTTTTTTTGCCTTTAGATACAGAAAGATTAATTTTCAAATTATTTTTAAACTTCTATGTAGTTATAAATTATCCTTTCTTATTATTAGTAGTATAATTTTCAATTTTTTATCAACATTTCAGTGGATACTTTTTAATGAACATTAAACACCTGTCAAAAACAAACTTATATTTATCTGAAATATATGTACATTTTACTTATAAAATAATTTTATTTTTAATTATTTATAAAATACTAGCTGTTACCTGCGACTTCGCCCGCGTGGAATTTGTATTTTTATCTAATCAATTTTTCGGGCTTGAAAGTAGCCTATGTCCTTCCTTAGGATGCAAGCTAACTTCCTGTCAAATTTCATCAAGATCGGTTCAGCAGTTGAGCCGTGAAAAGGTAACAGACAAACAGAAAGACAGACAGTTACTTTTATAATATTTATATAGATTACCTCATAAAAAAACATAATTTTATTTACAATCAATAACCCTAAAAAAACTACCTAAACCCACGTCACAGAACAATAATTCACATTCACAATATAATTTTATTTAACTGTGGGAACAACACTTTTAACGGTACAGTGGCGTTTGACGTTTATGGTTTAATATACCCATCACATATATGAAGTCAGTACACTAAATTAAATAATATAAAGCAACAGATTGCGACACGTGGCCGACGCGTGTTTGCAGCACTCGAGCCACAATGGGGTTGGTAATGTTCGCAATATTCGTCCGTTGCGGTCGGTTAGAATTTCACAGACGACTTTGATATCATTGTTAGTGGCTAGGTGCATTTGATATGAATGTTATTGGATTTTGTTCTGATGCACTAATCGAGATATTTTATCAATTTGTTATTGCATTTTATTTTAATTTCTTCCTTAATACTTAATATATATAAAGCTCAACGTCTCTCTGTCTGTCTGTCTGTCCGTTCGTGCGCTTATCACTCGAGAATCACTTATCCGATTTACGTTTTGTTTTTTTTAATTCATAGGTACGTTCTCTGGCCAGGTTATAGGCTATATTTTGTTAGGTTAGGTAACATAACAACTAAGCAGTGGCAATTATAGTAAATCAAGTCGGAAAAATTTTTGCCGTCGGCGCGCTGTTTTGTAATACGCTGCCTAAACCGTTCAATATAGAACAAAATAATGTATTAAAGAATTGTGTAGAATCAAAAGTTCTACAATAAAGTCAGCGACACCATATGTCTAAATTTTATATTTAAGCCACAATGACTGCTTTTATGTTACAAAGAAAACATAAAATATTTGGGTTCTGTTTACGTGGACTTATGACATGCAAAACATTAATCCTTATCGAAATAATTGATTTCATCGTCATAAGTACTTAGTGTAGATATAATTTGCCCTTTACAGCATCCAATTTGGTCGTATAGTTTATAAAATATCGAAATATATGTTATACGGGAAAATATTATTCGTGCGATGGTGACCCGTGTATGGTGATGGAACGTACCAACTAGAGACGCAGGGCAGACGGAAGGGAACAGGCCGGTATTCTTTTGATTGTCAATTGTTTATTTTGTTTTCAATAATTAACTTTTTTTAAATAGAACAAAAATTATTTTTACTTTTTGTTCTGATTCGCTTAGTAGGTAGGTAATTTAAGTGTTGTTTGGTTTTTATTACAATAATAACTAATCGTGTTTGTAATTAATTCAACTATATATTTTTTAAATCCTAAATAATAATTCCGTAGTCCACGCGAGCGAAGCCGCGTGGGCCCAGCTAGTTATTATATATAATCCAGAAAAAATAAACATTATGCTTACGCTTATAAACAATCGTTATTCTAGTTCTATTCCCACATTTGTCTTGAGTTTAAAAATGATTTTTTTAACGGCCACCGTTAAGTTTTTAGTATTATATAAATTGATAATAAATAAAAAAAATACATAGGAAAATTTGATAACGGAAACTGTTTTCCCATACATCATTTTTGTGTGTATAATTCAGATTTTAAGATACATATATTGACTATCGTAATGTAGTATTTTTTATAAGTCATGTAATAAAAATAAATAAATAAATATAAACAATGAGTAAACGTTTAAATATCGAATGCTACAAACTACAAATGACAACTCACGTCTCCACTTTAACACAGCGAGCAAATTATTTCTTGATCAAAAACGATTTACCGATAAACTTTGGAAAATGTTCATTCTGTTCGGAGAAAGATACTAGCCGAATATTGTTCCACGCGCTCGGTTTGTTAATTTCGTTCGAAATAAAATGCTGAAGTAAAGACATCATAAGACGCAGAATTAATTTGATTAATTTCTACTAATTAAAGTACATACTTGAATGTTTTTTTTTGTCAATAAATAAAATACACTTAAACAGAAATATGTATTTATCCTAAAGTATACTAGGGTTTTACTATTGTAATGTAATTATAAAAGTAAGAGTTTTTAGCCAAACTGAAAGTGACGCGATTAATTTAAAAAATCCTTTATGTATTTTTTTAGCAAGTATAAAAATA
Source organism: Sialis fuliginosa (assembly GCA_961205875.1). Lineage (NCBI taxonomy): Eukaryota > Metazoa > Arthropoda > Insecta > Megaloptera > Sialidae > Sialis > Sialis fuliginosa. The sequence goes on from OY540812.1 coordinate 19,641,356, forward strand.
AATGTAATAATATTAAGTATATTTAATGATATTGATTGATAAAGTCATAAAACACGGCTACTACAATCAAACAGAAATCGATCCGGGCTGTCTAAACTCTTACTATGAGTATCTCTACCTATATACAGTGAAATATCTCCAAATCGACCAGCTACGGTTACTAAAGAAAAAAGTCACTTGTAGAAGTTATATTTCTGCGGAAACATGTTTTATTATTTCACATTGATTAACAGCTACAAAATGTTTTTATAAAATTATTTATGATTGATGTAGGTATATTAGATTTTATTTTTTTAATATTGCTAAAAAAAATTACTACAATACCGAATTTATTAATAAAATTTGATAAATGTTTGTTTTATTGAGTGATGTGGATTTACTGTTCTTAACCCTTTGAACCCTGAGCAACAGGTCAGTATTCCGGTCATTCGTGACCCGGGATTATTATTAAATTTTTGAGATGTTATGAGGAAAACAATGTTATTTTATTTTATATAATACTTTATTTTATAAAAACATGAATATTATGAAAACATAAATACAATTAAAAAGATTATCGACAGAATTCGGCGGAAGCCGAATGATCCAAAAGTCTAGAATAGTCTAGATCCGCAGCATGACCCTGAGCTCCAGAGCAACAGGCCGGTATACCGGCCACTCGGGTTCAAAGGGTTAATAATATAACTTTTGAATTGATATAGAAAATACATAGATACTACTTATATAAATAATAACAACTTATAAATATTTGAATTTGATGGCACATCCAACCCCAAATTAGTTCTCTAAATCGAGGTTTTACTGTACTAATAATGATATTATTATAATTATAATATACCTTTCTAGTGTTAAAAAATTACATACAGTGTAGCACTATAACTTCTTAAAAGACCAACATTTTGTGTGAACCATTAATATGCATATGTATAATAATGTATATATATACCTACAAGTCTTGAGGCTTCCGAGGTTATCTTGATATGGATCTTGGCTTCTGGTTGTAAGCCGCGTCGATTTGTTCGTGTTATCGGCCAACGTTTCGTCACACATTGCAGTGAACATCTTTAGGACTCTTCTAAAAGTGCGGTATATAGAATAAATATATACCTAATGGAAACCAACTATTCCATAATCCGACCCCGACCGGCAAATAATAAAGGAACCTAAAATTTTTCAACTATGGTTTAATTGTACTTTGCATGGGTAATAAAATTTAATCCCACCCTTGCAAACGTGGTGGGTTAAATACAAACTTATCAGCATATTCTTAGGTAAATTATTTCAAATACATATTTTAAATTTAGTGCTGGTTAGTCTTTCTTTTTGAAAGCAGCAATAATGGAAAGAAGTAATAATAAAAAACAAGAAGTTTTAAATTTAGCAATGAGAATGGAAGTGATACAAGACAGTGAAAATTGTTTGTAATAAAGATATCTGGCCAAGAAATACAATTGTGGAAAGACTCAAACACAACAAATTAAAAAAAAAAAAAATGCACTATATTAAAAAGTGGTATAAAAGTGAGAATAAAAACTTAAAAAGAGAATGTTCTAAAAAATGTAAAGAAATAAATGAACTTACCTTTTTGTGGTATAAAGGTGCGCTTAGTGATGGATTACCAATAAGTGGGCCAATTCTTCAACATAAAGCTCTATTTTTTGCCAGTACATTAAAAATTGACAACTTTAGAGCCAGTAATGGGTGGCTCAATAAATTTTGTTTAAGGAATAATATCGTATTACGCGCTATATCAGATAAAAGTGCTAATGGAAACAGTAGTCACGATAAAGATATTGTTAGAGCTAGTGAATTTAGTGATGTTGGTAAAATCGAAGATATTGTAGTACCGCCACTTCCGCTGAATGAATCATTATATACATTGGATCGTTTAAAAGGTTTGGCACTAAGACTGCACGATGAAAAAATGCATGATTTAATTGAAGAAATTTAAATTAATTTTCACGGCTAAACCGCTGAACTTATCTTGATGAAATTTGGCAGGGAGATAGCTTGTAACCTGAGAACGGACATAGGCTACTTTGTATCCCGAAAATTGTATTAAATAAAAAATGGGTGTGTGCATAGACATAGAGAATGGACCAGGCATCTGACTCGAGAGCAAAGTCGTGTCAAAAGAAAGAGATAGAAACAGGTTTGGAATATACTTGTCCTTTTTTTAAATAGGAGTGTAACTATTTCATTCTTGGCCCCGAATATTAAAAATATTCATAGATATATATAAAGAGGTAAAGTTCTTCCTTTTTCGTAGCTTCGTAATGTAACCTAATATCAAAAAAAAATATTTAAAATTTTGTTAAGTAAATCTGGTATGTGCTGTTTGTAAGTGTAATCCACCTCATCATTTTGTAGCAACCACGTGGGAATTGATTTAAAACTATTTTTTATTAATATATATTTAATATTTTTGGTAACAAAAATGTTATTTTCCCGGAATATCCGTTCATAATTTTGCAAATTTCTATCAGATCAATTGATTTTTTTTTATTTCCTCGATGAAATATGAACCATTATAGTATGTATGTTTATTGTTTAGATTATTTACTTTTCTAATAAAAAACTTATTGCACAAAAATCACAAGATAGATATACAAAAATATATCAGACAGAAATACTACCCTGAACTATAGTAAGCTACCAATCAGATTCTTAGAAAAAGAGGTAGACATATATTCCAAACTACACTGCATCTCTCTCTCCCTTTTTGAACAGATGTTATACCATTGAGTTAATACAGAATGCACTATCCATTCTCTATGTCTATGGGTGTGTGATATTTGTAAGCGCGATAGGTTAGGTTAGTTTAGTGACATCTATCGTGTAAATGCAAAACTAAAAACCTGTTTTATCGACTATCATACAGAAATCTGTATTATTTACGAAACCTAACTTTATGGTGTTGTTTTCACTAACCTAAACTCCACGCGAACGAAGTCACGGGTAACAGTTAGTTATAATAAATGTATGTTAAGAAAATACTGTTTCAATATTTATTTTACTTACATGTAGATTAATTTATAATTATATTTAATATCAATATTTATTTTAACTTATTATATATATGAATAAAATATTATGTATAACTTTATAATTCAAAATAAAAACATAAATTCTTGAGTTAAAATTGTAGCTTATATTTAAATTATTTAAGAGACAGTTAAAATTCAAGTATCATACATGCAACCGAGATCGAGACAAAGAATATCTCGTTACATAAAAAAAATATTTTATTTATTTCATTAACTGAAACAATAACCAAATAATATTGAAATTATATTGACAATCCATTAAAACCGAGACTGTCTTCTTCTCGGCGTGAAGCCATATTAATTTCATGAAATTAATAGGGCTTCACGCAGAAATCAGAAAGCTTGCATTTTTCTAGATATTTAATTGATTATTATATAGACACTGAAAAACATTCCTACCATTATTATTTTTTATTAAATATATTTTTTTCAATATTGAATCGCAAAACCTAAATTCCAACTCTCAATCGTCATAATTTCTCCATATAATATTTTCGCTGTTCTCTATTTTTTCGGATTATTATACCTGTTATTACTTTTCCCATTTCATATTTCCAACCATCATTTCTCTATATCTCATTACACCATGTTCCCATATGCACTACTACTGAAAAGATTCCGTCTGGAAATTCATTACAGAATTCTTGCAGACCATCATACAACATCAAACACCTCTGTCAAATAACAATGCACCCTTTCACTTCCATCACCTCGTTATGTCCACTCGAACTAAACGATCTGTCCAACGGTTTAATCACGGAATCAAACTCTAATACCTATACACATAATAAAATTAACACTGAAAATGAAGAAGTATGCTCACATTCTTTACATTAATGACTTCGACAATAACACTTGAGGCGAACCCATACGCACAGTACCGGGTTTCGACTAGAGTTACCGTCCAATTTTTACCTTTTTGTACTGTATAGGTAATGGAATATAAACCCAAATCACAAATTGATTTCAATCGAATTACATGTTTTTAAGATCCTTAAATCGATCATTACTAAACCAAAAATAAATTTTTACTCTTGTCATGTCCGGTATTATAAAGGAGCTAACAAATTTGCTAGCTAGCAAGCACTTTCAAATGAGGTATTAATTATGTGATAGTATCTATGGATTAGCCATGAAATTTAGAGCAGTGATTCTTTAACGTATTGTAACACAGTTGGCGACTCTGACCGTACAAAATAATTTTCATAATATCGCCACTGTTTTAATACTGTTGGTGTTTACATAACACGCGTGCGCGAAAATTGTCAAACATTCATGAAACTAAAGGAGAACTGTCAGATAGGTTAGAAACCTCATTTTAAAGTGCTTGCTAGCTAGCAAATTTTGCTAGCTCCTTTATAATACCGGACATCAGTTTTGATAATTTCCGGGTAAACACGTTTTATTAAAGCCTGATATTTGAAACAACCATGTAAATCTCCGAATGGACCAATCAAAACCCAGCATTTGCTATTTAACAGATGTAACATTAGATAAAATATATTGTATTCTTTCGTCTGGACTATTTATGGTAAGTATATGTATATGTATTCATTCAAGAAAAATGTTAAAATAAAATAATAATTTAATAATATCTGAACAAAACAAGTAAAGTACAAACTTTCAAATTACTCCCCTGAGAATTTACATTTTTACAGTTTTCCATAGACATAGAGCGTACACTTGATTCGAAAATCGAGTATTCAATAAATAAAGAGATATATCGTATTGCGGGTCTATGCTTGTATTTATTAAAACATGAGTGTAAAAAAGATAAAGTATTGTTTGGATTATATCTCTACCTTCACTGATGTGAACCCAATTTTACACATTATGTTAATACAGAATGCGCAATCCATGTCTATGCAGTTATCATATTACGACCTAAGACCACCAAAATATGCTTTAACTATATATAAAAAGTGTATTCTTATATATTTTGGCAACTGAGCATATTCATTTAGATAGCAAAGTTTGCGATCTGTTATTTAAAAAAAACTTTTTTTTGCTAATACCTACCTACTGGTTTTTATATTATTTGCTCATTTTAATCTATCTACGAAGGCCCCTCTCCTCATTTTCCAATCCCGGTACTGCACACATACACTGACTTGCACAGGTTTATTGTAGTATTTTACGAGGCGCACGTCAAAACGACTGCTTCTCCGTAATGATTTCGTTTTGGTTTGACGTGTAGAGGTCTGTCATTGGCCGTCACGGCGTTGTCTCAAGTACAGATCGTGCCAGAGATCGTTACGCCATGTGTGAAGTGAATGGAGCAGCTTTGAGGTAGGTAGCCTATGTGCAGTCTGGTTTTAAACGGCGTGATTCATCGTTTTCAAATATAAAATTACATATGTAATGGAGGTGATTACCATTACGAGAGTATTGTTTTGTCTTAATACAATTTATTGTAGGTTTATAAATAGGGAAGCTTAAAACGCTGTCTAAATGAATAACATATTGATAGACATACATTTTTTTGTCTGACGATATCTAGAAAACGGATCAACGAATTTAGGCGCGGTTTTTTTGTTCGATTTATTTATAACTTGAATCGGATTAATTTTTTTTTAATTGTAAGATTGTAAGTAACACCAATTTTATGAGTTACTCTTACTGATCACAATACCGAACCAAAATCCTGGATAACAGTATTACGGTGTTTTTTATATTCGTAACCAGGATATTGAAATTAATACCTTTATTTATTATTTTTTTAGTAAAACTCGAGTTTACAATCATTATGATGAAATAAATAGGAAAATATAGACGAGGTGCCAGTCGTTCCCTTGCATATTTACATTCTTTAAGTCATCAAGTATATATACGAATTTGAACATAGTTGCCGGTTGTCATATTATTTCCACTCACTTCCTTCTAGCGCCTGAACTAATAATTCGTTTTTTTAATTAAAAAAATGAGAACACATAAAATATTATATACAAATATATATAAATATAAATATTATATTCAATATCAAAATAAGAATTATTTTTTTAATATCGTTTAAATCATCATTTTATTTAGGTATAAGTATATTTATATTATTGTCATTAAAATAATCCCTTAGAAATCAAAATTTATTTGAGCTTCCATAATTGATTCAATAAAGAATTTTTCATGTTTTAATAGCTACTAAGAAGATTGTTTCTCATTCCACACTTGATGAAATTTACATAAATATCCATATAATATCTGCTGATTGTCAAGCATATCTTAATATCTTCTTATTGGAAGAATTTAATTATTTTCTCACTATTTGTTCTACTCTCATACCGAAGCACGTGGGGAGTCAAAATGTATAGATATAATTGATATCAATCAGTAGAATTTGGTATTGACTCAAAAATGGCGCTTTCAAGGGTCTTTAAATTTTCCCACCGCTCCATCTATCACGATAACTACTGGATCAAAAAATCTAGAAAAATATGAAATCGTTTTACAAATAAGCTATTTGGATCAACTTATGTAGTAGGTACCTACAGAACCCTAGTGGCATACAACCGTGTAAGTCTTGACTGATTTGTATCGTTATCACAAATCACTATCACATTGTGATCAGTTTTTTTTAATTCCTAAATTAATGCATAGTTATAATTTAAATTATTTTCATTCTGCTCTCTCTTTGTTTTACACCAAACCAGAGATACTCATATTAAGAGTTTTAGCAGGTATAAAAAAACTAAAATTTTGACGATATTAATTGATAAAAACAGAAAATACGGCTGTGGGTGAGACTTGGCTACTATTATCAACCAGATATCGATTCGGGCTATGGGTATATCTCTACACTAAACTGAAACGATGTTCATGTTATATTAATTTGGTGTTAAACAGGCTAACAAAATTAATCTATATACCTACATAAATATAATAACATGTCCTGACTGACTGATTCAACATCGCCGAGCCGAAACCCCTCGATCTAGAAACGTGAAATTTCAGATGTGTCTTCCTTTTATGATGTAAGCACCTACTAAATTTTTCGAAATTCAACCCCCTAAAAAATATTTTTTTGGACGGATTTACTTGAAACTTAAAATAAATACTCTATAATACAAATAATGAAACATATATTCCAACATTTCCCAAAATTGAACCCCTAACGGGTTGCAAGGGGGCGGAAAATTTTATATGAGAAAAAATGTTTTGTTTGTATTCACTCGAATAAAACTTGACATAAATAATCTAGCATTTTTGAAAATTAAACCCCTAAGGAATGACAAGGGGGGGAAATAACCCCTATCTAGCATAGGAACCGAGATATTTACGATTTTGTACATATAATGAATAAAAAGGAAAAAAATTAAAATTTCTCTCTTAAAATATTATTTGTGCTGCCAACAAAAAAAAATAAACAACGCGGGCGAAGCCACGGGCAAGTCCCCTAGTATTACATATGAATATCGAAAAGTACATTTACTTGTTTTGCCACCTGAGTGGCAAATAGCTAAACAACAATGACCAAAACCGCACGTCAAGTTAAAAGTACAGTCATCATGGACCCACTACATTCGCGCTAATATCAGCACACACACACACTTCAATATGTATAAGTAGTATCCATAACTCAGTAGCCAGCCTCCAGGGGGGCTAAATTAGATTTGTGAGATGGGCGAATTCTGACACCCCCCGGGCAAGTGTGTGACTCACACTCGTGAGCTTAGGTATCGGAGCTTTGGTGTGTATGTTATGTCACGGTGTGAGTTTTGCATTAGTGTTTTGAGCAGGGGCGCACTTAAATATTAATGTAATATTTATTATACCACGGATTTACATTTTATTAAAAATATATAATTTTTGAAAAGTATGTTTATATTTTAGTTTTTTTCTTTTGTTATGTTTATTGAGATAACATGTATACGACAAATATACCTACAATCAGATATTATTCAATATATTATTATGGTTTATTTTCAATAAATTCGAATATTCTAACAACACAATATCAATGAAATAAACTATAATAGCTTTGGCTAGTGGTTCCTAACCTATGCTCCATAATGTCTTCCTCAACAATTTAAACGCTATGAATTTCAAGCTAAAAAATGAATTTATAAATTCATATTGACATTTATAATACCTTGCATTCATTAACACATGAAAAATACTTATTAAAATCAATAATTTTAAGAGTAGATCACTGATATTTGTTCTATTATGTATGATTTTATAAAAACTATTAAAATTATGTAAATGGCTGTTTAATTCTTATCACATAAAACTTCAAAATAGAATTAAACCTTAGATTTCGTTTGAGAATCACTGGATTGTGTTAAATATACTTTTTTAGTCATATCTTGAAATATTAATGAAATCTTATACATATCTAGATTAATAAATTATAAATTTGCGTGTTAAGGATTGCATGATGAAAATTTAAAGTAGAATATTATGTTTATGAATTTCATAATAAAATATTAAAATATATCTAATCTAAATAATCGCAGCATGAATTCCAAGTGTTCTAGAAATCCACTACACTTATAATACTGACAAATAAACTGGAATAAATTTGGATTTGTGGTTATTAAGACATTAAAATACTTTCGTTATATTATTTTTATTTCCATTTCAACATATACTCATAAGTATTTTAATCATTCAGAAGTCAAAATCATAAACTTCTTGGTCTATAATTTTATAATATATGATTGATTTAATAAACAAAATTTATCAACAAAATAACTTTACTAACTAAATATACTCTTGCATAAATTTAGATTTAGATTTAAATTGTGAAAGAATTAAAAATATATGAAAACATAATCAGGTGCGTCTTAAGAAAAATTTTGAACTAATATTTTTTAGTAAAATTGTATAAAAATTAAATGGTTAACCAATGCCAGACAATTTATCTGAATTTAGCAGTTCTGGATTTACTTGACAGGTGTTTTTTTTTTTTATTTAGGTATTGGTAAATAAATATTCAATCAAATAATCTGGTGTTAAAGTTAGAAAATCAATTACAACAATTATTTTTATCATAACTATTTTTGTTTTAATTAACTCATATAATATATTATATTTACGACTAAAACCAAAATTGACCTAAATACGACCCTTGGAAAATAAAGCATATTGTTAAAAGTTCACGTACGACAAAGACATATGACGGGGTTCTCACTACAAAAGGTGCAACAAAGAGATCGATATACTTTAACGTGTAGCCTATTTGAATGACGACATTTATCTCAGCACCCTTTGATAAAAATCCAGTACTGAAAGGGCGAGGGGGGTGTCTTTGTTAATTCAACTCGCTTTTGTTAGCATTTGTAATTACGTGAGTTATATTTAATACGTGTCTTTGCAATATAAATTCTTTTCCGACCGCTGCTGCTATAGAGTTTAGGATATTATTATTTCAGAAACGATATTAATGTATCCTGATTGATGATACGAGTATTTGAATTTGTCATTTTGTATTTTAATTAGAATATCCGTGTTATTTATTATCACTATATAGTTGACTAACTCATATATGTGTAGATATACATATTTTATATTAACTATAAAATTAGTTGGTTAAATTTTCTAATGGTGCAGAACCTATAAAAAAAATTCTAAAATTTTAATTATATTATTTGGACAATTTTTAACAAAAATATATTAAATTGTAGTAGATATACTTATAATAGAGGTAACTAATCATTTAGAGAAGTGGGTTACATATAAATAATTTTAAATGAGAAAAATGTTATTTTGGAAAAAAGTCTATCTGCATGCAGATAGACTTTTTTTTTTTTTTAATATTAACATGAAAATATTGATCTTATTGACAAGAATTCAAAAATAACAATCCTTTAGAAATCTAAAAATACCTTTTTTAACGTTCCTGCAAAATTATACAATTATAACTAGGCTTACAATTAGTTTTCGATAAATTATTATAACATAGAAAACTGGCAGCTATTTTGAAATTTGTTTTATGATAATTCCTGATTTTTTAAAAGTTATATATTTTAATACAACATTAAAGACATAAATAAATGCATATTTTATTATATCAGCGGAGTTGATACAGACGTATACAACACGAGCATTGAGATGAGATTAAAAAATTATATGTAAACAATACGTTTTACAAACAAACTTCTATTATTTTCGTCCGCCATATTAGGTTTAGAATAACGTTACATAGATTATCATATTCTACTCGTCAAACCCCTTCATTTGATACCCATGTCAAGAGAGTTGTAAAGAAAAAGATAATCCGCCTTATTGGATTTAGAACAATATTACATTATCACCGGACTTTTCAAAGCTCTAGCTTAATTAGAATTAACCAAATTTCGTTTGCAATATTTGACCTTAACATACTAACAGGTGAAGTTAATATAAAGCTTATAAAATATATAATCATGAGCCGTATAAAAACCTCTCAAGAGTCGGACCCGACCCGTGGACCGTAATTTTGGGGCCGCTGTAATCCTAAATGTGATTTTAAGTAATGTGAAGCCCTTTTGGCCAAATCAAATTAAAATATGCTTGTGTATTTTTTGTTTTTTTTTTTTTTTTTGATGAAAAATCTTACTGATATAAAATCTTATCGAAAAGAAGACTACAGTCAACACATCATTATAGTTTTTTATAACAACCTTGTTTCCATTATAACCTGCAACCTTCCCATTTATTATAAACCTTAATTTTATCTAGAAATCATCATTCTAATAATAATTAAGAAATGTCGGTAAATGACAACAGTGAGTAATGCCATAATTTATCATCATCATAATTAACCGTATTTCTTATTTGATTTCATAACTAGTCATAAAGTAATTACATATATATCAAAAGAAACTATCTTCAATTAAAATTTTATTACACATAAAATTACAATATAAAGTTAAATTTGATTTTTTTATAAAGCATATTTACATATGTATGCAATTCTTTTTTAATATTGCTGTATTAAATAAAATGTAGATATGAATTTATTTATAAATATACCACGGATGTACAAATATATGTAGTACATACATATATGTATATAGTTGAAGCAATTTGAAAAATATAAAGGACGACAAGGAAAACCATATCGTTAAATAAAAAAAGAGTTTTTTTATTACATTTATTCTTCGCTTTCGAAACGACATTCTCTATAACTCAACCAATATAATGCAATACATTCAAAAATAACAAAGAAAAACACAATATATCTTATACTTTCAAATATAACCGTAGTAGAAAAAATCTAATATTCCGTCAAAAAAATGAAGGTACCACGTAATATTCCAATTTATATTAAAACTTATTTGCTATAACAATAACAAAAAAATACATTTTATTAAACTTTAGAGTAAATGTAAATCTCCCAAATCATTAAATATTTTTTTTTAATTTATATACTTCATATAATATAATGAAATTATAAAATTACATAATATAAAAATAATTAACTACTCTGCATACTATAAAATTAATTATAATTACGTAATATTAATAAGATACTTTGGAACGCTATGTATCTTGTATTGGGACATTGGAGATTTTATATGCGGCGTAATTATACGAGTAAAAACGTATATTGAAAATTGATCATATTAAGGGGGGGTAAGGTTTGTTTCGTCGAAAAAAGACCTTTTTTCATGAATTTTTTTAGAAAAAATTATTACTGTAGGTTTATTTTACTTATTATTATATGAAAGTACAACATTTGAAGAATACTTTAAAAAATCAACATCACTGGATCATTTGAAACCATAAAATCAAAATGCTTTCTCCAGTTTATTACTTTATCTTTCAATTGACGTCGAGTTTTTTTAATTTTTCAACTTTTGGTACCTACCATTTTGAAGCCAAAATGACGATTTTAGACGAAAAAATCGACCTATTTGTTATTGTAAAATTGTTAGTAATTAAAATTTTTTGAAAAACTCGACGTCAATCGAGAGCTATATATATGTAGAATATTTGTACAAAATTTCAAAACGATCGGTTCAGTAGTTTTTTCTGTAGGCTGGTCACCGACTTTAAAAATGACGTGTTTGGGAAAATCGATTTAAAATTTTGTACAGTAATGTTTGTAAGTTAGAGGTACGGTTATTCAACCTACTGTAACTTCGTTAGTTTTGCTCCGAATGACCTAAAACTTTAATACAATATTCTTGAGATGTTGTAGGTTCAAAAAAAAAAAATAATAAAAAAATGGAAAAAAAAATGTTGTCAAACCTTACCCCCCCCCCCCCTTAAAGGGCTTACAACTTACAACTTGCCAGAAGAACAATATTTTACGTGCACTGAAGAAAATACGTTTGTGTCATTATTATTTGTTGCATCTTCTTATACTAATTATTATTATGTACTATTGCTTACAATTAGTTAAGCCTTGGCACTATACAGAAACGGTCTCCGTCACCGCTTCGACCTTACAAATCTATTATATACTATACAAGTGGCATGTTAGCTACGTCGAAACAACGCTACATTTTGACGCAGCTAACATGTAATAGATTTGCAAGGTCAAAGCGGTGACGTTGATCTATTCTGTAAAGTGCCAAAGCTTTATGATAAACACATTTAATAGATATTTTTTAATAACAAAATAAAAATATAAAAAGTGGCATATTAAGAAAAATGAAAACCTTGTACTAATTGTGAGAAACTAGCAATATCTATGACATAGTAAGAACTGTGATTTAAATGCCACACCTGTACACTTTTTGAAGTCGAGTAATATAAATTAAAACCAAAATTTGCATATTTATTTACAATGTATGTAGTGTGAATTTACAGTAGCACCAACATAATAAATTGTGTCCCAAAAAAACGTATGAAAAAGTGAACCAGAATTAAATTACAACATTAATGTTATCGCAGATACATAGCTGTTCCTAAGAACGTGTTTAAAATGTCTTAATTTAGCTATAACAAACGAAATAAAGAACATTAGTACAGCTCTGATAAAAAATACCAGTGGCAATTCTGACGTTGATATCTATATGTACACATCGCGTGTTTTAAATGTTAACAGAGGGTCAATTAGTTCTCAACGGAGCTGGAGTAGGGAAATTAAATTATTTTTTATACTTGCATAAAAGTTTAAAATTGTAAAGGTATGGATGAAATAACTGACATAAAAAATATATCAAAATTTATAATTGAACTAAATTAATGCTCGGTATGATTAAGAATTATTTGCAAATTTGCTTCCAGTTAACGCTATCTGCTAGGTATTAAATGACAACCACTCACAGATGTTACCAATGAAATCATACATATAATGACTTTGATGCATGCGTATTAAGTAGAAATCAGCGACATAAAATAAGTGCTGCCAGTGTACCTCATAAAATGCATATCATTTACATTATTATTGCTTTTAAATATCGAGCAATTTCATAACAATTTGACTCCTATAGCAGATAGCGTTAGCAGGAAGCAAATTTGCATGCAAATTCTTTATAATATCAGGCATAAAACTCTTAAATTATTTCTCGATGAGCAATAAGGTTTGCTATATGATAGAAAAAGAAAATTATTGCGCGATTCATAAAATTTTTTAGAAAATTAAAACGAATATCAAGGCAAAGTCAAAATTTTGTAAATAACCAAAAAACAATTATAAGAAGTTCCGTTCTAAATATTGAAATGATTCACCACCTATGAGCAAAGATATCGCCAAAATAAAATCAAAAACATTACGATATTTAAATGTATTGATTTTATTTTGACGATATCTTTGCTCACAGATGATAAATCATTCCAGGATCTTACATGGAGCTTCTTATAAACTTTTTTTAGTTATTTAAAAAATTTGGGCTTATTCTTTAATTATTTTATTTTTCCGAGAAATACTTTAATCCTTTATTTTCATGAAACTTATAATAAATACATTTTAAACAAAGAATATAAAACATTAACCCAGCAATCCCAAAACTAAGACCAGCGAGTTGAAAATAATCCTCGAAAGGTTTATAAATATCCAGCCCGTGATTATTTTCAATGCTCGTACATTTTTTTCTATACCAATTTCGTTGCTTAATTAAAATTATATGATACAAGCTTTAAGGCTTCAACAGTAGTTTTAATATGAATCTTGGCTTCTAGGTACAAGCTGCATCAATTTGATCGTTTTATCGAACCAAAGTGCACTTTCAATGTGCGACAAAACGTTGGCCGTTAAAACGAAGAAACGACGTGGCTTATACCAAGAAGCCAAAATAGTTATTCACATTTTCTGTGTTGTGTTAATTTGTCAAAAACTAAACCTAGATATAAATTATCCAACAATAAGTAGTACTGATGATTCTTGCCAAATAAAAGAATATTTATTCAAATTAAGTTAACAATCACATTAAAATGTAACTACATTCCTCATTTATCCATCAAATTCAATTCAGTTTTTCTAATACCATTAAACCATCAACACCGTAACTAACTACAACATAAACAAAAACATTCCACACAGTTTTATATTAAAATACCCCCTCCAGTCATGCGCGTAATCTTAATTTTATTAAAGAGATCTATTGACTCACCCTCCATGACTCACAGACCCCCCGATGTTAAAATAAAAACAATATTGCTTCACCGAATTACAGGGTTTATTTTTGCACAAAAAGCAATTGCATCTTTAGTCCCAAAATCACATCTACCACCTGTTACCCGAAATTCAATCACTTTGCTTTATCGATACGCAAAGCACCCCCGTCCTCCCATGCCCCCCCCCCCCACTTGTTCCGTAAAGTTCTGTAGACAAAGCTTCTGTTCAGCCACAACGGCCTCCCCTTTTTCATGACATGAAAAATCTATGGCATATGTTCGAAATATACTTGCATTTATTATATGAGTACATTGATGTAGCACTTCTTTAGATAAATGTATCTTGAACGTTTCGAATTTAAATGTCGTTTTGACTAATATATCAAAAATATTTCTCAAGGAGTTGTTTTATTACTCGTCTAAATAACAAATTATTATTTAATTTGTATCTTTGGGTGTTTTTTTCTGTTCAAAATAGTTATCATGAATCATTTATGTGTATTTATATAGTTAATTTAACAAGTAATTTACAAATATACATTTTTGCTTCCTCGCAATATCGAAGATACGAGAAGCTTTGTGATCGTTTTATAATGGACAAAACAATTGTTCTCCGATTTCAAAATTTTAAATTGATCTTTCCGTTTCAGGTCTGTATGTGTGTCTGTGTGTGTCTGTGTGCCTGTCCTCTGAATCCTTGTCACACACATAACTCATGAACCACCGAACCGATATTAATGAAACTTGGTTGGTTGGTTGGATCTAACTTGAGGACGGTCCCATTTCATCAAAATTGTGTGATAGAGGAGAGGTGACATCCCAAAATATTTATTTTTTCAAGTTATCTCAAGAACGGCACATGTTACGTGAACATTTTATAGAATCTTTTTTGTAAAGCATTCAATTTCCTATAACATAGGTCTACAACGTTTGTTATAAAATATTCCCCTTACAAATATGTATATCAATTTTCTTTAAAAAATCGTGCTTTGTGTTTTTAAATTGATATTTACTTTGAAATATTAAATGTCTTTTAAATGTTTGTATAAATTTAGATTTAGATTGAAATTGCCAAAAAATTAAAAATATACGAAAAAATAATCAAGTGCAACTTATGAAAAATTTCGAACTAATATTTTTTAGTAAAATTGTATAAAAATTACATGGTTAACCAATGCCAGTCAATTTATCTTAACACTATCGGTTCTATTTAAATTATTCAATAATTAAATACCTTTGGTGAATTTAGCACGAGCACTGTGCATTTCTTGGCATATGTTTTTTTATTTGTCTTCTTCCTATCAAACCTATTCTATCAGTCTATCTTTCTTATACTTAGATACCATATTTTGAAAAGACTGAGACAGTATCACTTAAATCTTGATGAACTGAGACCGAGACGATATCAACATAACCATAATTATTGTCGATAAAATATCTATAATTAGTATTTTTACATATACTAGCTGTGTTGAAGACTGTAAAATCAATTAAATATTATCAAATCAATTTAAATATATCTACACAGCTAAAAGCGAAGTAAATGCGAGATGCTTATAAACAAATACATGCATCATGCAGCCTATTTTTTAGCAAACTATTAAACAAATCTTAATATTAAGACAACAAAAATAAGGGTAGATACAAATAAACTTCTATAACATTGCCATTGCTAAACAATATAGTTCAGTTTATACCCATAGGATATAGAGAATAGCTCAGATGGTCTATAATGGCCACGTCAGTAACTATTAACAAATCTTAATATTAATATCGTAGTTATATAACACCGCGCTACATTACAACAATACAAAACACGGACTGGGGATGGAACCACACAAAGGCACAGTCCATTGTTCAAAAAGCAATTCATGATTTGTGGGCACTTGGGTGTTTGTAGTTTCTTGGGGGATGGGGGTGCTACGTACCACGTGCATATGCACATGCAATACGTATGCATTAACATGGTTTATTGCATGATAGTTGAACTGTTAACAGTTGTGGGACTGTAGTTCACTGTAGTTAGTAAATCTAATTTATCAAAGAATCCGTATTAGTGATTATTATTGTCCGATTTGGACTTAAATACATAGGTATACCCCGTATAACATGGCATTTGAACACACGGAAATTCAGGAAATATTATTATGTAATACTTCAATTGTAAAAAGTATGTTTTTGTTAATTTTTAAAACCTAACCCTATTTTTTTCTTCTAGTTCTTTATTTCGTATATGAAAGGAATTTGCATAACACGACATTTTTTAGGAACCTGTTATATGGGGTACCTGTAAGTCGATATTTTATACAAATGTATCTTAATATATAAAAACGTTGGTGCGTATGTATAGGTATATATGTGTTCTCATCAGGCCTAAACCACTGGACATATTGATACCATATTCACACCATATGTTCGTTTGATACTCCGATAAGTTTATAGATTTTTTGGATCTGATAGGTGGCGAGAATGTATATTTATGGTCCGATTTGACTCAAATTCAGAATATATATGTTAAAAAATGGACCCGGTTTGAGTCGAGATATGTACGAAAATATGTAATAATGGTCTGATTTGGCTCATATTCAGAATATGTGTTAGTTACGTTGTCTGGTTTTTAAACAAATTACTTTTAGGTAGAACGTTTACTGGGTCAGCTAAAACAACAATTACAACCCTCCATATGTACCAGGGGTGAAATATTAACTCCCGAGCGGAGCCGGGATAGATTCGCTAGTACACATAAAATTCTGCTAAAAAATAATTTCAGCGCAGCTGAGCTTTAGCATTATAATATCATTGTTGTCCAGAAGCCAAAATGTTACGTTGAGTTAATAGACAATCCAGACAATTGATATTTTATAAATAGATACAACATGGTTTTCACCACTTTTTTTAATATTCACTATTTAAGTAATATCTAATGTAAAATTATACAATAAATATAAACACCATTTTATTTGGCACAAACCACAATGACCGATACAAATACAGTCCTTTGTCTGAAACGTTTCAATAGATTCTTTCAAATCTATACAGAATTCCGCCCCTAGCCATTTAAACCGAATAAAAAAAATTAAAGCGTTGTCAAATTGAGAGCCGAATGCATTAAGCACTTGTTTCAAAACCTCTCGCGATCAATTTAACATCGTTCGGAACTCATTGAGTACATAGAGGTAGAACCAAGAGAGTGAGGAGTAGGGGTGTGTATCGATAGATTTTGGACAGAGCTTGTAATTGGTTTACTTAGGGGCGTACAAAAATGTAAATTTTTAAATTGTAATTGTATACTAATAAATAAATAAATTTTGATTTTTCAAATTTTGTTTTGATCAAACTATTAAAAGCATATACACAAGAATTAAAGCTTACAATGGCTTACACGCATAAAAAAGTTAACTTAAAGTAAGAGAAAATATTTTTTAAAACATGGAATTTATTGTTTTCGTCCGACAATATTGTTTTAATTCAAGTCAAAAAGTTATATTTGTAAATTTAGGTAGGTTGGTACCAATATTTTAATTTTAGACTAATTAAGTATTTTTCAATCCAGTTTATGATGATTAGATATGCATAGATTTTATATTAGCAATTAATTCTGTCGAAACTGTTGCAAACAATTGTAATATGATTAATGTTGCTTCAGTATTCAATTAATCAAATTACTGCACAACTGCCAAAATGGCAGTTTACAGAATGGACACAAATAACATAAATGTATTATAGTATTTGATAACACTTATACAATTTTTCGATATAATCAAACAATATATAGGTACTGTTATTTATTTCACATAAACCACTTAAACATGTAACAATAAACAACAGTGGCGACAATGAATGGGGGAACATACTGTCAAATAGCAAAATGTACAGTAATTTAAAAAATATAAAAAATTATCAAGTGCAAGTCCAGCTTCGTATACTAGTGTCCCGTACCATACAGTTTTCTTAATTTATTCAATTATATTAATTTGATTTGCACATGTGAACATTAGCAACTACACAGAGAGAAAAGTCATGATAATTTTTATACAGAAAATTACTGTGCTCTCTTATAATGCGTGCGCAATCGACGATACAAGTAAAAAATATTTATACGTCCATATAAAAATTATCAGTGCTTACTTTATATAAATTGCTTTTTTACCACGGTAAAAATTACTGTACTAGCATGGTAATATTTGGAATGCTGTATCAGAAAACTGCCTTACCGATTCAGTAAAATTTCTATAGCTTATTTTTTTTTTTTCAAACAGAAAGGTAAAAACAATAAAAAGCAATTTCATTTTAAGAAAGTTATCGATTTATTTATATAATATACATTGTTTTGAATTTTACAATTAATAATAGTTTACAAATATAGTTGTAGAACAATTTATCAATTTACATAAAGATATGACAACCAATACATGTGCAAAGAGACCGATTCACAGAATAAATTAAATATAAAATAACGTATTTTCAATATCTAAAATCTAATCTAACCTATATCTGTCAAAACTTATTTTACAAATAAAACTTCTAAAAATAACACATTAAAACCGAGCAAAACATTATTGTAAAACATTTATCACCCACTTTCATTTAAAATTCGCACAAAACAATACTTTTAATAAAATAAAAACAATCATAGCCATTTTGAATCTAAATATGCTACATTTTCCGCTTTAAATATTATTCACAACACTAAAAACAATTTTGAATATAAATTAAAATATAATACTTTAAAATCACGATAACATAGAAAAATATCTTTAAAATAGAAAACACTACACAATTACAATATGTACTTTTAAAATAAATATGCATTCCAAATATGTATGTAACTGTCAGCTTATACGCCGTCGGAAGATCGAAAATAGCCGACTGTACCCGAACCTTACTACCTTGTTTATGCTGATAGTAAAATTTGCTTTATATCCTAACTTTCTATTAAAATATATATAAAAACCATAAATCTGAGATCTAGAATTGATGCGTATGATTTTTAGAGAATCGTTTTACAAACAAAATAAAACCATACATACATCTCTACGATTAACAGTTAATGAGATATCACATTTTTAGTTTTTGTGTTTTCAACATAATTGGTATCTTCTGTCTTTTTCTTTCTTTCTGCATTTGCCAGATATCTTTGAAATATCATTGAATTTTATAAGTCAGTATTGTAAAATTTATCAGACCGCCTAATAATTTACATCAACTTAAATAGCATTTTTTTTAAGAAAAACAATTAAAAAATACAAATATGTCGAGATAGGAACTTTTTACTGTGCTGTTTTATAAATTTCGCTGGCCTGTATTTTAAAAAATAATATTGTGCCCTTTACTTTTTATATTATGAATTTTAATTTTTCTTATTTTACCGTATAAAATTGACCATATTCGACTTTCGCACATCGTTTATAGTGCAGAGCACAGTAATTTTTCTAAGATTTTTCTCTCCGTGTAGCAATGACAAAAAAAACACAAAATTTACAATAATTTTTTACAAATTTTTCCCACTATTATGTACATTCCGATAACTTTTACACATCCTTGAATTGTTAGCATTTATACCCCACTTGACGGGATTGAATAAAAAAAAATGGTAACACATTTTTCCCCCTTTTAAAAGTATCAAAAACTTCAAATTTTATTTTTATAAGTCATATCTATTATTGATCCACCTTTTACTTAAATTATACCAACTCTTTACTTTCTAGGTAAGATGTCTTAATAGCTACAAGGCTCTGATTTTATAAATGTTCCATTTTTCCGATTTCGATACGGAACATTAAAAAAGATTCCTATCATTATCCGTTACAACTATAATATACATTTAACCAAGAATACATACTAATGGCAAATGAATTCCATCAAGAAAGATGTAGTCCTCCATTTGACCTTATCACATTACTTGCTAGCCAAAAAATTGAGGTCTATGATATATTAATGAACTATCTAGAATCAATAAAAATAAAGTTGTAGAAATTCATATTGTCTATTATCTATTAAACCTGCACCGATAGGTCCGGTCGTAACCTCTCTATCTGTCTTCCAAAAATCCAATGTGATGTCTATAGAAACAGAAAAAAAAAACGAAAAAATATAAATAGATAAAATAAAATAAAAAATAAATAAAAATAAAAAAGAAAACATATAACATCAAAATGTTTTGGTTGAGGGGTTATTTATAGGTAAGTATCATATTTGTGTATATAGGTGTAATCTAGAAAAAATATGCAAATATTTTTTTAATAAGAATTTTAATTCACCATCCCTCTCAATAAAAAAATCTTGATCTACCCTTGCTCATCAAATCAAATTTCCATATCAATATCCAACATTCACCAATATCATATGTGATACATCGATACGTAGGCCGTTCATCCCTACACTGTACTTGTAAATGAAATGGTTAGAGGGCGCCACAGATCGTGTTGTCGCACAAAAGGCCCGATCTGATTGAAATCATAAGAACAATACACGCAATTAGCGACCGCTCACTTGCAGCCAAGTTTCAATTTAACCAGCCAGAAGAGGTGCAAAGGGGTAGGTTGTATATTGATTCATACGTACAGGGCCATCTGTGAATGGCGCAGGTGTAGCAAACTTAACAATGCTGTAAAATTTAATTATAGGAATTGTTGGAAGGAAGAGATATTGTATGAAAGGTGCTAAGTGTTAGTCGCTAGTAAAATAATTAGTAAACGAAATACGAAGTTTTAGCAGTCAATAAGACTTCGAATATATACGTATATGATACAAAAATTGCATATTAATAATAAAAATTACATATAATTACAAAAAAAATTATTAAAACCCCTCTGAAAATTCCATCTGGGTGCGTCACTGAACAACAGCTTTTTAAGCACTGAACTGTTTGGTCTAGAAAGCTGAGATTTGGTATTATAACTAATGGTAGACAATAGAGCTGACAATGAGTTATAAAGATAAAATTTTAGTTTTTGGCGCTTTTTGATGGGGGGAAATGGGTTACCAAAAAAAAATTATTCAATTCCTTCGATATATAAACGAACTGGATAACTATACGATCCAGGACACTCGTCCGCGATGTCCGACTCGCACATGCCATTTTTTTTTCATTTAAAACGAAGGAAATCAAAATTTTCTTGATAAAATTAACAAAAAATTTGTTAATACTTCGGTAAGAAGCAATCAACTTTTTTTAATAAGTATGCAATCAGTATTTATCTAATAAAATTGCTATTTTACATTCAGAATTCGTTCACTTAAAAATCAATATTTTACTAAACAACCCTCATTCCAAACTGCAAGTATTTAATAAACAGTAATATTTATTTTAATACCTACAATTACCATATATTAAATTCAGCCTGACATTTACGCAATATAAACGCTGTTGTCGAGAAAGCTACGATACGAAAATTAACAGTTACATTAACAGAATCGATGCTCAGTCACGTTGGTAAAAATTGCCATTTCTGTTATAATTGCACCTGGGCCCATCACCCCATCCGTTAAAGCAGTATATTTTATTTTTACGACTTTTTAAATGCAAGCGTTTTTCTGTTTACCGTGTCGACGAATATATTTATAAAAAAATGTCTGCGTTGTTCGAGTGTTTGTTAGAATACAGATAATTTTATTGACGATGTTTATTACTGTAACATTGGTTTATAATTTTAAGTACTTGCCTCACTCGCCCCGTTCATTATAATTGTATTAATTAAATCTGTACAATGAATCCAATCTTTGTTAACTGTGGTTGTCATATATGGTTTTAGCTTCACGGATAAAGGTTAGGTCACAGATGCTTAATCTTAATAAAAAAATTTGTAATAATCGGGTAAGGGGGTCTCGACGGTCTTAGGGCATTTGATAGTCTTAAAGTTAATGATGTAAGCTATATTTAAAAAAAGTTAGAGTCTGTAGAATCGCCAAGCTGAGATATTATCTATTCAAGTTATTTGTCAATTTATCAATTTTAATTTGTTAATAATATAGGAAACGGGTTTCGACGGTCTTAGGGCATTAGATAGTCTTAAAGTTAATGATGTAAGCTATATTTAAAAAAAATATAAAATACAAAAAAAGTTCGAATCGCGACAAGCTGAGATATTAAGTATTAAACTTATTTGTTAATTTATCAATTTTAATTGACATTTTCGGTGATTTTTGAACATTTTTTAGGGGGAGAGAGGGCGGAAAAATAAATCTCACTCAGGGCACCAGACTTGCTAAGGCCGGTTCTGGTTGTATTCAGCCTTAATCTGACTTAATTCCATCTTTCAGAAAAAAAGCTATCATAAAATGGCAAGAAGACTGGCAATATTCCAATACACCAAAACATCTATACAATAAATAGTCAAAAAAAATGATAGCACCTGTTGTTACAACAACTAGGGTGACCAGATTTTAGTTTTGGTAAGCCCTGAGATGTAAATGAAGACCCCTTTTTTATTTTATCTTATCTTTTTTTTTTTTTATTCTTTTTATCTTAATTTTCATAAAATTTGTTACCATAATCTGCACTGTTATGTCACCTACCTCAAGGTATATAAAGACAAGGTAGTCTCAACAATTCCTTGACCAATCAGCGTTGGCGCGGGAATTGACGTCACCTGGGGGATATATTCAAATGTCATAAATTTTTAATTGAATATTAATATAAAAAAATCCTTTATTTATTCCTGTTTTCGTATTTTTTGATATTTTAACAACACATACAATCAAATAAGTACAAATTCGACATTGTAAAATCATAAAAAAGCTGTCAAAGACAATTTGGTGAATTCGGGAAACATCATTTTTACTATTCTTAAGTTGGCAATACGTTATATGATTCTGACAGCACTTTATGATTTTTCTATGTCGAATTTGTACTTATTTGATTGTATGTGTTGTTAAAATATCAAAAAATACGAAAACAATAATAAATAAAGGAATTTTTTGTAATTAATATTCTATTAAAAATTTATGACATTTGAATAGATCCCCCAGGTGACGTCAATTCCCGCGCCAACGCTGATTGGTCAAGGAATTGTTGAGACTACCTTGTCTTTATATACCTTGCACCTACCTCTATTTTTGACGACCTTTTTTTTTAGCCGTCATTTTTGGCAAAACCCGGAGAAACTGCACCCAAACTCTGAGCCCGGAGATCCAGTGTGCAAACCCTGAGACTCCGGGTCAAAACCGGAGTCCTGGTCACCCTAACAACAACATATCAGAAAGCGATAAAAATCACACATCTATTAGAAATTGTGTTACTCAAAATTAAACTTCAAGAGAGAAAAAATATATTATATATAAAAATATCATCTCACAGTCAGTTTCAAAAATGATTTTAGTATAAAATAATTCATGAAAATATAAAGCATTTAAAAGCTGGCTATCTAAATTTTTAAATTATGATTTAAATGGTAAATAGATGTTCTCTAAAACCGTAACCACACAATCCCAAAGAAAGCCCAAAGTCAAAACATATAACAATGCACCGAGATTGTATTCTGTACGTATACGTGAAGACATAATAGAAATTTGTAACACGATTTTGTTGGGAACACAGCACATTAAATATACTAACACCGCATACAATATTAACAATACATTGTGTTAATTTCAAAGTTTTGATCGTAGCGTGCTGGCCCGTGATTCTGACGTCACGTTAGCGATAACAAAATGGCGGCGGTCTGTTTGACATTGTTTGCCATCGCCTCTTGTTTATTTTGTTCCGTTGTTAAAAGTTTTCTATTATCAAGTTAATACTGCATTGAGGAATTTAATAGAAGGAAGTTTAAATAAAAATGTCTTGACATAATGAGGTAAATGGCTCATATAATAGCCTGATTGTTTGTACACTTAAGTAATAAGTACTTTGTTAAAAATACTTTTTTCATAAATACTTTTACTTTGAAATATATTAAGTTTTTATTTTATATATCAAAAAACGAAAAGAAATTGGCTATAAATAATAACATTTACAGAATCGATAATATTGTATGCAAAAGTTGCCAACTAATTTTTTGTTGAACTGAAGACAAAACTCTGACAATATTTTAGTTCTTATTATTAAATACATAAGTAATCAAATCAGCCGGTAACCGAAAATGAGATCCAATAATAACAAATTTTTAATAAATGTTCATTAAAACATTCGAATTTGTATAGAGATTATTGCTAAGTCTATATTTCATAGAATTCTAAAGAAAAATATATACTTCAATATGAAACTACCATCTTAAAATACATATATATGCATGTTCGATATTCAAAAACAAGAATTATTATAAAGTTTTAACGTTTGCAGAATTTTCTTTAGATGGCTCTTAGTTTCATATTTCTACTGAACATATACATACATACATATGTAGTTTGAGCAAATCTAATATAAAATATGTATAGTATATAGGTATAAGCATATACCTACCTATATTATATCGGCTTTTAATGCCTCTGAAATTTGAACCCGCAGCTTTTAAAAAATATACTAACTAGTACTTCTTAATGATATGTATTACAATGTAATCGATACGGTAATACAATGTAAAAAATAATTTCAAAAGTAACAATAAGGATTTTTCATTTAAGTTAAAATACATGAATAGATTAAAAGAAAAGAAAAATATAAATATAATAAAGAACAAAAGACCATTGACCGCAAGAAACAATTGAAGACCACCCACTAGTTTTGTTTTATAACAAGGTCACATTTCTTGTCAACGTTTCGTCACACGTCACAGTAAATGTGACACAAACAATATAATAAATAAACTACCTGAAGTGAGCGCAATAAACATACGTAATAATATAATAAATGTCATTTTACTACAAAAGAAAGAAGTCATAATAATAAGATATATATATATATTTAAAATGAAAACAGATGTTTCAAAAAGTTTAACTAATTCTAAATCATTTGCATAAT
Source organism: Sialis fuliginosa (assembly GCA_961205875.1). NCBI lineage: Eukaryota > Metazoa > Arthropoda > Insecta > Megaloptera > Sialidae > Sialis > Sialis fuliginosa. Next base: position 19,666,787 of record OY540812.1, read on the forward strand.
AATATGTATTATCCAAGAAAGTAAAATTTTTATTATTCAAACGTTTCGCTCATTATTACAATAAAAATTAATATAAATATTCTGAAATTGTATACATTCGATTTTTTTAAGTATATTAGCATGAGCATGAAAAATAAATTATAATTTACATTTTTAAGATGGTAGAACAGTTAAGTTCGTGATAATCTAGAATTCTGGAATTTCTAGCTTGTCAGTTTCAATTTCAGCCAATTTGATTTTTTGATCATACCCTCAGTTTTTAGACATTTTAATTCATAGCCTTTAATCCTAAATAACTAAAAACTGACCGTTTTAGGACCTTGTGCCCATGGGAATTTTTGATCAGCAATCATACTTCCGTTTCAGCCAATTTTTTTGTAACCTAATTTTCATTGAGATCTTTTAAATTAATTTGTATGAAAACATACGTAAATAATGTATTATATTATACGTATGTATAATAATATCATTTTTTACACGTTTTTAAAAACGACTGAAAGCCGTAACCGCAATGTATATAAGTAGTGCAATATATTTTCAATTCATTATTATTCTTATTCGTATAATACAAATCTTATGTACAGCCTACAAATAATAATATTATTGTTATTTTTAACAATAACAAAATTATATCGTTAAATTTGTGTTTGTACTTCAAAACAAGTGCTATTTCACACGAACAGTATTAATTCTTTTTATTATTGAAACTGACACATTTAATTTAAAAAGTAAAACTTAGGTCATGATGGTTTACAAAAAAAAACTGTATGTGATGTAAACAAAAAACGATTTGTTTAATGGTAAATACGTCACAATCTAAAGACATGTCACGATGTGTAAAATTCGGTTCACAAATGTGAAGATAGAGAAATAACCCAAACAGTGATTTACCTTATTTATACTCATGTTTAAATAATGACCAAAAAAAAACAAAATACGCCTTTTTTCGTAAAGACTCATTTTTCAAATCAAATGCACATTATGTTTATGATCACAACTAACAAAACAAAAAACTGAAAATTATTGAATCACTTTTTTACAGGCCTGTGTTATTAATATAATTAAGAAATAAAGAAGTGTCAATAAAATAGTTTATACAACATTGTTCCAACACTCATCGACATCACATGGTTTATGTGCCTATTATATGTATATAAAAAATACACTCAAAATCGCCCGTGTGAAATTACTCAAAAACATCAACAAGAATAATTAACTGATGTTGAATGTGGGAAGGCACTAGATTAAAGTATACTCAAGTACCCCCATAAAGTAAAAATACATTTTTTAAATTACTACAAGCCTGAGAATGTATTTTTTATTTATAGTCATTGTGCAGAACCCGTCAATATTCCTATATTTTTTTAATACAAACCAACCGATTGTGATGTTTTCTGCTGAATCATTTTGAATAATACTCTCGCGTACATCTGACTCCAATTTTATTGTAGTTCAATATTTCGTGCTTTTTGAAATGTCTCTTGAACTGCAATTTCACATTTTCTTCTATAAAGAAACAGTTATACGTTGAAAAGTAATATTTTTAAATAAATAAAAATATTATGTAGATCGCATTGTAGTGACTAGGTATTAATTCAAACAACATTTTTTCGCGCATTACATATATATGTATATCTATGTTTTGTTGTTTTTTAAATATAACACAATTTTATTAATTAATTAAGAAAATAATTATCAATTTAGTACGTTTTAAATGAATATAATATAGGTATTTATTATTTATTCAATAATTAAAATTATTGTTATTTTCTAACACAATATAACTTATCAAACTGACCCACATAATAAATTTTTCGTTTCAAATCAGGGTACAAGTCGCAATTTTTGAATAAACTTAATACCTGCAATATTTTTAAATCTTTGTAATTAATTTTTCTATGCAACTGTCAGGCCTAGCTAATATTAATAACAATCTGAAAAAATCAATAATTTGAAAGCTGCAAACATGATTCGTATTCAGCAACCTTAAAAATTTGTAATAATGTTTTTTAGTGCAAAGGTTGTATGTTAATGAATTTTTTTAATCCTCTTTATGTCCCACTGTGCGGCCCCTTTTTTAAACTACCAGTATTTGATGAAACCATTAATGTTTTTAAATATTTTTTCCGTAAAAAGATCTTCCGTTCCAAAGCGACCTTAATTTTAGTAATTATAGCTGGTCTAATGTATTTATACTACAGTATTTTTTTGTTTTAAAAAATTATGATTATTTAATTTTTACGAAAGTATTTCTAGTTTTAATTCGAATCTAAGATTTCGATCACTTTAAAGCTAATGGAAATTGAACTGGTTCATTCCGGTATTTAAACCAATTAGATGCGAGTTTTTGATAAAAATCAATTAGAAAAGTTTAAAAGAACATGAAAATTGTATAGCTTGAAGTGAAATAAAACCTAAATGTTATTTTTACTGCAAAACTCATTATACAACATATTCTACATAAACATTTTCAACCCATATTGATTTCCGAACATCCAAACCTATTCACCTTCTGTCCGTCTGTAAACACACCACAATTCTTGTAAAACGGTACCCTAATTTGAAATTACCTCGGCCGATGCTCGATAAATTCCTGTTGAGACCGCACAAGCAGTTTTAACAACGGTCGAGGCGCGATGTTCCAGCAGGAAGACGGGACACGGTTTAGCTTTTAGTGTAGGACAAACAAGTGTCGTTCTAAGAGTCCCCGGGGACCCACGGCAATGTCTCGACCGAGGCCTTTAATCGTGACTCACTGGCTGCAACTTACCCGTGCGGTAATGACTCCCATGTTATATAATTGCTCGTATATTGTGTGTACGTAAATACGATGATAACACTGGTCAACAAAGTTTTTACCCACGAGTAATGAAATAAAAAATAAGCAGTGCATGATAAATATGTACAAATCTATAAAGACAGTTTTACAACTGGCTTAGCTTAAGTTATTATGTAGGTTGATGTCCGGTATTAAAAAGAAGCTAACAAGCACTTTCAAATGGGGGTATCAAACCTATCTGACAGTCCCCTTGTAGTTTCATGAAGTATTTGACAAGCTTCGCACACATCTGGTAAGGAAATAGCAACAGTATAAAATAGTGGTGATATTATGAAAATTATCTTGTATAGTCAAAATCGCCAATAGTCTAAATTATAAAAAAATCCATAGATAATAACAAAGAATTAATATCTCATTTAACGTGCTTATTAGCTAACAAATTTTGTTAGCTCTTTTATAATACCGAACTTCAGTCTTGTTTTGCGTTCACTGTACTCTAGAACATTTCGATTTGTCTCTGTTTGTAGTGCACACTTCCTTTTAGTGAACTTGGCATGTAATAAAAAACACAAAGAACGTGCTGAAAAAGACAAAGAAATGTATCAGCTCATTTGTAAATTTTGTTATATATAAATTCTCATTAAAGTACACCATGAAGTCAAAAATTTGTTTATCGAATCCTTACAAAAACTCGAGCTATCAATAACTCACGCATGAGATAAGTGCCAAAATAAATGTTTATATGTAGATATTCTTTCAAAATGAGCATAAGTCATTTCACGATTTTAAAGGTAAAATTTGTTGACCATTGTCTAAAGTCATTTATTTCGTATAATTCCATAAAATAAGTTTTAATTAAATCCTCATACACTAGATTTCTACGAGATGTAATATTAGTCTTATAGGAAAATTATTCAGTTTAGTTCCTAAAACTAAAAAAAATATAAGTAATTATAATATGCTATCATTTGAAACGAAGATTTCGTATTGTTTAGAAATGCATCTTGCATTATTAGAAATGTGTTTGTAGCTTACAACATCGTGTCCAATTCGCCAAACCTTATTATAATTGTTTATGCTAATTGCTGTTTCTATAAAATATTTGTCGATAGATACATTTATAATAAAATTATTCAGACTACCATATTTCCAATGTAATTATGACCATAGATATAGAGCATGGACTGCGCATTCTGTATTAATATAATGGTGTAACATTTCTCCAAAACAGTGAGAGAAATGCAGTAGGTTTGGGATATATCTATCTCTTTTTCTAATAAGAATGAAATAGACAAAAAAAAAGACAAGTATATCCCCAAACCATTTTCTATCTCTTTCTTTTGACACAATTCGAGTCAGATGCGCGGTCCATGCTCTATATGTCTATGATTATGACAACTATGTTCTGTCGTATATGAATTCTAACAACTAAGTTTTACACAGGCCGAATCGGTAGAAAGCCCAATTCGGTACCTTGTAGTAAACTTTTGTTTATGTTTTGATCTTGAGCAAATTATTTATAATATTGAGCATAAGCCTCATGAATTAATCTTTAAAAACCCAATCTAAAGTATTTGAAATACTTTTATCTGCATTATTAGATTATTTTAAATCCAAATATTGCAATTACTGATACACTTAAACTAACTACCATTTATTTCCAGTCATTCAAAACTCCCAAGTAAAGTTTTTTTTACAACAAAGAAACCATTTATACATCTAACATAAATACAGTATTAAAAAGTTTTTGAACTAATTTATACAATAACATTATCTGAAGAAAATTTCATATTCAAAACAAATCTAATTTTCAATGAATTATAATTAACAAAATTTAACATAACAGAAACTTTACTGTCGTTTAAGGAACAGGGGTGCAGTTTTAAGTAAAAATGTCTGGGGAATTGTACTCTGATTTACTTTAAATTATGACAGGATTTTAAATTGTATTTATAAGGCATGTTGAAGAAAATTATTGTCGGACTTTATTAGCATTTATTATTACGAATGTACTTTTATTTTATAATAAATTCCCAATTATATTTCTTTCAGGAAATGTTTAATTAAAATGTAAAATTGAAATCATTTATAATAATTATGACATTATTCTAAATATAGATCACTTTTAAACATTCTTTATCATAATTTTTTTAATTAAAACAATATGAAGTAAGTTTAATGGCGTGTTTAGACCAAAAAGAGAAAACAGCGTTGCTGTTTTGTCTTTTTGTTCTAAACTATACAGGATGATTCAGCACTATCATGCCAAACATGAATATGAATATAAAAATATTTTGTATAACTTCAAGCATCCGTATTAAAATTCTGCTTGCTTTCTTTTGCATCGATATTTCTCGTAAACAGTTTATTATATGACAAATGAGCAAAGTATATTTGTTTGAATTTTGTGTCATATAATCTTATATAAGTACCCAACTCGGGAAAAAATTAAAGAACAAAAAAATACTGGATAAAAATCTAGCCCTATACAGTTCTGGTTTAAATTATAATTGGTTACTACTAGAAATCGATTACACTTATTAATACTAAACCCTGTATCAAATTTCATAACTGTATCGCAATAGGTTGTTAAGATATTAAATAAATACTAATTTGGGGCAAAATCTTTCGAAGGCTGTAGTTCCCACATGAAAAATTTTCGGACACATGTTCATATAAAGTTTTTTACTTAAAATATTTTTCTCAATTTACTGTTCAAGTTTAGCAAGACAGTGCTGAATCAATCTGTGTATAAAATGTGATTTTTTTATTTCTGATTGTTTCATTATTTCAAATTAATTCTAAAAATAACTTTTTATACATCTATACATACACGGTTTTTTATATTAGTTTTAAATTAAATATTTTAAAAAATCAAATTAAATTATTATCTGGTATATAATGAAAGAAATCATCTGTATAATTATTTTATCGATTAATTTGAATACGTTGTAAACTTGTAACCCTCAAACAATTTTTAATTTCATTTTTTAGCTCATTGTTTAAATATATATGTAAATAAGTTTTACATAAAATCGGGATCAACACAAACTTGTACCAAGAAATCAAGAACTATTCATATATTATACTAGAATAACTCAAAGAATCTCAAACACGTTTAAATTTACAATATTTCACTTGTTTTTTGTTCTTCATTGTGGTTACAACCTATTCGAATGAATCAATTGATTATAAGTAATAATAATATAATATAAATAATTAATGCAAGTTTCAAACTAAATTAAAAAAACATTTCTTAAAATTGTGATGTTCGTTATACCGAATGAGATAAAGAAATGTTATGAAACTCGAATTTCAAGAAATGTTTTTTTTATTACTTTTTTTACATACCTATGTATACTTATACTATCGTATGCAAAAAGCGATTCGTTATAATAAAATTTCTAGGAACAAAATCGCTAGTAAATCGGGAACTGTCTGTACACATAATATTTAGTTAAATAGTTTCATAGTTGACAGTTACAATGCTCTTGACTCCGACCCTGTTAAGCCAAATGAAACATTGCAGTGATTTTCGTACAGAAGGCAGCAATAACTTGAGTGTCATAATTAAATTGCAACACAAGTTTTAGTTCCGCCGATCGGCGAGTGGCGTCGCCACCGGTACAGCGCCGCCACTTAGCTCAGTCTCCAATTTGTTAATTAAAATGCTGTTTTCAAGACGCAAAGATTTCAGTTTTGTTCTCTGTACAGTTGTTTGTTTAATTAATTATCAAATGGCGGCGTTTAGATATTCGTTCTTATGTTTTGTTACAAATTACTTGCATTACACATTTCTTTGAAAATGTTTTTATGTAGATGTGTGACCATGCTGTGCGTTATATATTTTTTAATTAATGTTCTTAATTATTCAATAATTAATTATATTCGATAAAAATAACGCAATACAGCAATTAATTTATATAATTGAACGAATTAATTTGCCCACATAATGTAATATGTAAGAAATAAAATTGGTCAAGGGGCATTTTAACATTATGTAGTTTAAATATTTTGCATTCTAACCATAGAGATAATATAAAAAAGAAGTAAATCCGTAGAAAGATAATGAAAGGATAGTGACCTATTCCATCTTTGTTAAACACGTGTTCAAAGTGCATTACACGTTCACGCGCACAATCAAAAAAATGAGTTTTATTTCTGACAAATCTCATTGAAATTTTTCATATATTATTATTTCAAATTATTTAAACAGATATTAAAGAATGTATGGTTCTTCATACCCATATTTTAAGAATTTTTTGTTTAAACACTTTATTTTCGTAAAAACACCATTTTTTACGCTAATGAAAGTTTGAAATGGTCAACACTTGCAGAACAAATATTGCAAAGTTGACTTGAAGAATTTTGATAAAAGGTTTTTATTGTCAACATACTTTTGCGCGTTATAAACGGGATCTGTGAGCGTTAAAAGGGAATCTTTGTATTAATTTACGTGTCTGGGTCGGGACCATAACAAGAGCGCGTAATACACGGGATTGAGCTATAAACAGGATCGTTATATCGAAGTTTCACTTTAGTTAAATAATGAATCTCCAATCACCCTCAATAAATAAAATATGTACAGATCAAATATACTAATTTCAAATAATAACACATTTCAATATCTTGATCTTCCAAAACAATTTTAGCATTCCATCATAGCACTGAAATAAAACGTCTTATTGAATGAAACACCGACCGTTCGGCCAAATAACGGTGAGTTTAATTGAGTCATAAACGTAGAAGGCCTTGGCACTGGTCTATGTTGTTGAGCTGCTGTTTTTCCCGTCGAGTTTTTCCCGATAGCTGATTTCCCGGGGGCACTATTTGACGGCGACGTATTCGGTCATCAGATAGCTGTTGAATGCTGCTGACCCCAGCCAGGTGTCTGTACGTGTGTAAGCAGGAGCGTAAATATACTAGGGGGTTGAAATAGAAGAATAAAACGAAGACATAACGACATGGATCTATATTGGCCTCCGATTTAATTTTTTAATAAATAAACACACAGAAATTAATTCATACATTAGAAAATAAATCATTAACTTGGGTCTAATGATCAACATTGATGAAAAATTTCAATTTTTATTGCATACCTATGTACTTACTTAAAAGCATATCTAATTTTAGATTGTAGGTGCAGGATTAAATATCTTATATTCACAGTAACTAGCGTGCCCTAATCATCATAGGATAAACACTTTTGTAAAGAGTAATCCAAATCAGGTGTAGATCGTAATATGAATAAAAATACTCATTAAAAAACTATTTGTCATATTAAATTCACCAAATGTCGTTAATTATCGAAGAATTTTAATAAATACCGTTAAATTATCAGATTTGTGCCATTGCATTGGTTAACCATTTAATTTTTATACATTTTTATTAGAAAATATTTATTCGTTATTATTTACGTTTATTTTTAGACTTTAACAATTTTAAGAAATATTCATTTTTAGTCAATGTAAATTCATATTTCAAAAATATTTTAATTCCAAATAGAATGTAATGTCGAAAGTTTATATAATTAATATAAAAACTGTTTATATCAGACTTCCCGTGGTAATGTATAATGGATACGCCCCTGTACATATGTATACCGTCTCCCTTGTTAACATGATTCCTGCAACGATCGATCCCCCTTCCCCCTGACAAACATATGTGCGTGTTTTTTTGTTTTATTGGGAACGATGTTACATAATTGCTTGATGTCGTTCGTACGGACAAATTGTGAAAAAAAATTATTTGTAGTCTGTGTCTGCTCTTCTTTATTTCTTTCTATATAATTTCGACTATAATTAATATTATATATTTTTTATCTTTAATAACAATATTTATAGTCGATTCTAGTTTTCTTCGTTAATATGTTTGTCCATAGTAAAGTTAAAATTACTGTATAATATGGCTCATAATCTCGCTGCTTAGGTAATTGTGTAGAGCCCCGACGTAAAAGAGGGACCTCGAAAAGAAATAAAGTTAAACTAATTTTTTATAAATTATTATTTTTATAAATAAAATTTTACTCCTCAATTAATTTTGGTATGTGCAATTGGCTGTAGTGCAAAAATATTTTAGTTTACAATTTATTTTAAATGGGGCTCCAATATTTTTTCTGCCTACAGCTCCCAGCTTTCATGACGCGCCACTGCTCTTAATTTAAAAAAATATTATTATTCTTGAAGTATTTCAATTAATATATTCATTATAAAAAATCACAGATAACATGATTCTATTTAATAGAACTAATTGAAAAATATAATTTAATTCCGTTATTCATAAATATTCATAAGAAATTGCAATTAGAAACCGCACAGATACTAGAACATACGACAAAATCAACAAAAGAACAAGTTTTTCTTTCAGCAAACAATACAAATTTCGGTTTGATCAAATCACAAAACAATTACCGCACAACTTGAGTTCTTATTTATTTCCATCCAAGTAATTTCTACCCGTATTGTTATCATTACATCATGCGCAAATATTAAAATACCCATTATATAGTTAAACGTCTTCTTTCGTCCAAAACAAAAGCAGTCATTTAAGCCGAATGCACATAGCCCTAGTTTAAATGTTCCCATCTATTTAAAAAAGCACACCCTGAGGCAAAGACAATAAAACTCAAAGCATTTGGCAGCCAAATTCAATGCCTAACCCTTACTGAAATGTTTTATTCAATGGGAAACTTCACATAAGAAAAAGGTTCATTTCTTTACAATGAGCTATATATGTTCTGCATTGCATTCAAGGATCGAACGCAGCCATGACGTATTACGACGTCACAACATGGCCGCTTTTGTTCAGTTTGTCAAAGTTGATGTTCTTTTGAAAATTTCACCCTTTTCAACAATTTTAAACTGCATGATTTCAGATGAAAGACTTGTGAGAGTCTTTAGAAGATAAATATTTAAAAGAAGATATAGAACTTGCATTCATAAAGTAAGTAAAAACATGTAGTGATATTTTTATTTGAGGTTTTAATGTAAACACAACCTGTAGGGTATTTTTATGTTTACAAAATAAGATTTGTCATTTATGTGAATGAACAATGGAAAATGTAAATAAGATATTCTGTCGTACGGAAATAAAAGAGGATCATTTATTCAAACATCATTTTATATCAACGTAAGAATTTATAACAATTGAAATTTACTCTGTTTCACAAAATCTATATTGTTAGCATTCTTTTCAAAGTATAGTATAAAAATATTTAATTTTTAATTTCTACAATACATGCATGTATCGGTTTATCAATAAAAAGCGATTGTTTTAATGCCCTCTATATACAATATATGCATGCATATATTGTATATAGAGGATATCTCGTAAACATACGGACAAACTTTCAGGAGTTGTCGAGGGCATTAAAACAATCGCTTTTTATTGATAAACCGATGAGCGGTTTCAGCAGTAGAACAAAATAAAGAACCCCCGCACGACAGCAAAGAATTTTGCCCATTGGTTGAAATTTTTTGTAACTTGTGGAAATGATAGTTCAAAGTAAGCTGATTAAAAGTTGTAATGAGTGAAAAACTACGAAAATCCATAATTTCTGCTCCAGAAGGCACCCAAACTATCTATGTTTATGTTTATTTGTATGTTTATCTCGTAAAGGATCAACTTTTAGAAAAATTTTCATAAGATAAAAAGTTCTTAGAATTAGCAAGAAAATAAATAAATAACAAAAAGTGATTGTTTTGATGTCCTCTACAATTCCTGAAAGTTTGTCGATATGTTTACGGGACATCCTGTATAATACCTACTATTGTACATAAGAAGTACATAAAGAAATGCATAATTTTCTTTTAAAAATTAGATTCCTTTTGGATTTTACAACTTTCCTTAATTGCAATGAAATCTTAAAATTGGTGAAGACACCATAACGACGAAGAACATAAATTTAGTACAATATTATTTATCATTACCATGATTTCTTTTGTAAAGTGCTTCTTTTAGAATTCCACTTAAACCAATATGAAAATTAAGTCGATTAATATTAATATAATAAACAAAATTTCCCAAAGAACAAACAACAATACGGACCGGTAAAATATATTTCAACCATATCCATCCTAAATACTGGAAGTAATTTCATTTTAACAAACATTTATTTTAATTAAGTACAAACACATGAACACGAGAGAGAAAGAAAGTTAAACAATGGAACTGACGTTTGTTATTATAGTATGAAAATTGCTTTCACCTAATGAAAGAAAATGATCGATCGCCCCCGTCTGTCAGCAGACTGGCCCTGTCCGATGTCCAATAAAGCTTTACAATTAACTCGTCAAGTCATTCTCGGATCAGCGGGCTAAGTCGTTTCGAAATCTGAACACCGTTATTGCAATCTATGTCATTCTGATGCGGATTTTAGCTGAAACGATTTTATCACTTGCAATTTTATATGGTTTACTATCGATGTTACTTATTTTACTTTTTTCAGTAATACTTAATAAAATCATCAGATTTCAGAACAAGTAAATCCATGTTTTATCGTTTTACTTATTTTTATTAACTTCAAGTTATTTAATAAATATTTATAAGAAAGTAATATGTATTTTATTAATCCTTTTCTACTAACGTACTTACTGATATACGTATTTGTAGCTCGACTGTTCGCCTACGTAAATGCGGACGTAATTAATACCCAGTGATATCATGGGATCATAAAAGCTTAAAATCTATTATAAATTATTAATTTAGATTTCATGCATTCGATATTTTTTTTAATACTTTACTTTATTATTCTAAATTAATAATTTTTTCCGGTAAAATGTATTAGCCTAGCAAAAATAAAGTTCAATTCCAGAAAAATCCATAAGTGTAGGTTTCTTTAAATATCGATGTAAATAATGTTATGACTACACAAAATTAAACATTTAAGAAATACTGGTGTATGTGTTATTTTTGAAAACTTGAATCTCTATTAAATATTTGATAATCGAGTTTAAAATGTATTTTAATGAACAAAATATATATGTTTATGACTATTTTACACAAACTAAGTACATTTTTATGAAATAGGAGAAAGTTCCAAAGCCATCTTACAATCAATTAACTTTTAAGCCAGGATATAAACCTTTTGTTCCGCAATACTCTTCAATCGTAAATATAATATCATATATTAAACATACTATGTTTAATATGTTTAATATATGATAATATATTGCATTTTTCAGTCTATATAGTAACTATTATTACAATTTATTAAAATTATAAATGGATAATATCAGTTAGTACTGATTTACATATTATTAAACTAAAGAGCGTTTTTCAAATTAAAAAGCACAACGTGCACATTTTTTTACATTTACCAATTAAGTACTTAATTTTCATCATAACTCTATGAGATGACATCATAAAAACCTGGTTATGAATTATATCTAACCAACCTATGTTTTCTCTAATTTACCTGGGCTATAAACTATAATAAATACATTTTATATCAATATCAACACATAGAAATAGTAATAAACATATAGAAAAACTATGTTCTTTAATGTTTTATGTTCTTAAATGTTCTACTCCAAAGTAGAGATGGTCACTATGTCACCCGAACATAATATGAACACATTATCGGGAATATATAATAGACGTTGTTATAAATATAATACTGCCATAATGTATTCCGATATTCAATATAATAAAATATCTAGTTCAGATAATATTTTGATATAAAATATTCCAACAAAACTCTTCTATGACATATGTACACTTTTCTGCAGAGTTAATCTTTATGCTCTCAAGTGACAACGAGTAGCTCCTATGTCAAAAGTAACGACATCTACCAGTGGAGGATTTAACTAGATTTTAACCCCTATATGGACTTGACATTAGGGCATGTAAACCGGTTTTAACCGACACCGGTTAACCGGTTTTTTGTTAAAATTTACCAAAACCGTAAAACCGGGTTTTTCCCGAAAAACCGAAAGTCAATTATATATATATTTTTTTGTTTCTTTAAGTGACAAATAATTTTATTTTTTTACTGTTTTTCATTTTACAAGTATTTATGTTGTGAATTTATTTAAATTAAAAAAGGGGGAATCTATAAAATAACGCGTAATGTGTAAATAAAAATATTATAGTGGAGTAAATAGAATTTGAGGGTCATTCCTGAAGTATATAATAATATGTTAATAAAGGAGATTATACCATTTCAAGTTCAAATTTAGAATAATAAATTTCAAATTGAGAATTGTAAATTCCACATTTAGATGAAAATAAATAAACAATTTATTTCAATATAATATAATGTTTTATAAAACAAAATATATTCGCTATAGCAGCAATTATGGCCTCCACATACTGTCACGAGCTCCTGTTGAATTATTGGCGAACCCCATAAGAAATTTTTTCTTGTCCAGCCTTTTTTTCGGTCATTCAATTAATAATTTAAATACGTAAATATACCATTCGCAGTTTTTATTTTTGCTCGCCGGGCCAGATCCCCCTTAATCCTAGACTCCCAGGCTAGAGCCTTGTATACTTGTATAGGGTTGCAATTATTATTTAACTTATTATTGTTACGAATATTTATTAATTAAGTTAACATACATTGTGTATTAAATATTTTTAATTTCTTAATTTTATTTAAAATCACGCCCACAATTATTTACTATTGTCCAAATTATCAAATCATAATTAATGCATCATATAATTATATATCATGAGTGACATATCGGATATAATTAACAATAATTTTCGTGATATTTTCTCGTACAATATTTTTTAACTACTGTAAACGAAACTCAGTTTGAGTCATATTTACTGTCTTCACCTATATCACTTTTAATTTTTAATACTAGCTTTTAAACTATCTTTACGAATTTAAAATTAATAGTTCCCAATTTGCAGTTGATAAGTCTCAATTTGAAATTGATTATTTACAATTTGAAATTGAATAGTCTCAATTTTGAAATTGATTATTCCCAATTTGAAATTGAATAGTCTCAATTTGAACTTGAAAAGGTATAGTTAAATAAGTTTTATTTTTTTAATATTAAAATATTATTTTATTTAAATTGTTTAAAACATTTTTTAAACTTAATTGAAAAACCCGACTAAAACCGGTTAACCGGTTTTTCACTTTATGAAAAACCGAAAACCGGTTTTTGAAATTTTATCGGGTTTTTGTATGCCCTACTTGACATGATTATAAAAAAATCTACTTATATTGAATTTTTAATGAAGCTCGTGATATACTTAATAATTAATTTTTTTCAAAAACAGGTCCTGATTTCGGTATATTTTTAAATTATCTTAATTATTTCATCAAACTCTAAATATTTTATATTATAACGTACTGGCACCAATTATGGCCGCTATAATAGCAAGGTTTACTGTTTTTGTTATTGACGGGCTTCTTTTTTGTAATTTTCATGAACTCATGTTACTAATAAAACAAGTAACTCTATATTTAATCAATTTAGTTACCAAAGTCCGCAAATATTTAAATTATAGCCTTTTTTTGTTTATGTTTTTTCTTCAGTAATGAATAAAGTAAAACCAGTAATGAGCGCACAGTGATGGAAACAAACAAAAATTGAAACAATGTAAAGCAGTTGCTATGATAATATATTAATTAATAAATAAATTATACTAATAATTAGTTTAAATTCCACCATTTTGACATCTATTGGCCGATTGTCATCAAATCACGCTGTAAGACAATTAAATGTATATAGATTAATATTCAGAAATGGTAGTAATCAAATATCAACAAATATTTCTAATTCAGTACATTGAATTAAATAATAGCTATTACCGGGGTCATATCCACGACTGGTGCCAGTACCTTATCGTTATTTCTTTAGATTCTAAAAACTAAATTCAAGATTAAGTTCTAATAATTTTTTGTAATTTAATTTCTATAATTTGAATTACGAAAATATTTTTGGGGTTATTTAAAATACTCTCAGCACATGTTTGCCCTTGTTTTTTACAATAAATTAAAATACAATGGCCCTATTCCGAACCTGTACATTAAAGGTAAAGAGAGAAGAGTCTTTCAAATCAACAAAGATAACACAACTGTCAGCGGGCATGTTTTCGTTTCATTTCTGTATCCAGAGACCAGCGGACCTTCCTGTGTCCGCTAAACGGCTTATTGGATAATCCGGTGTTATTTTTAGCGATGGGGAAACCGACGCTTGATAACATAATCCTTGACGGAGACAGGACGAAAGGACGGGATTATGTCTCTAAAACAGGTGTTTATTTTAAAGGATGTTTTATTTTTACCTATATCAAGATACATTATGAGTTTATAAAGTTCACATCATACATGGCGGTTACTAACATCCAGGGACTTGAACCGGAATTTATTTATGATTCGGGTTCAAAACCCGTTATTTTTTTAGAGTTCAGGTTCGGGTTCTGGTTCAAGTTGGTAATTGAAAGAAAATGATTTTGTTCGAAAAAAAATTATAATTAACAAATAAAACAATTTTCTGGAGATGAAAAAAAAAATTAATCGTCGTTAAAATATTGCTAGAAAAAGGGCAAAAAATAAATTTACATTTTAAAGATTTAAATCTCTACTTTTTAGATATTTTTAGCAAATTGAAAAGTAATTCAGTTATAGAATTAAAAAAAAAGTAAAAAATATGTTAATTTTAGTAGTTGACTTGATAAGTCACATCATACCATAAGATTCAAACAGATTTCCAATTTGTACATTATATAATCTCTTTTAAAAATCATTGGAGAAAAAAATAAAAAATAAGTTTTTTTTTTGTAATGATATATTAACAAAAATGTCATTATATTACGGACATTGAACTGTACAGGGTCATATCAGGTGGAACAAATTTGAACAGGTGATCGAGAAAAATATTTCAAAGTTCATAAACATGTGTCCGGAAATTCTTTGCCAGAGAGCTACAGACTCAAATATTTTGTCTAAAATTAGTTTTTATTTAATATTTTGAGAACCCATTGTGAAACAGTTATGAATTTTTATAATCGGTTTGGTATTAATCACGTATTAATACTAAACCGATTATAAATAGAAAGATCGAGTGAAAATTTTGAAATCGTAGAACAACTTTTCTTTAAAAAATAATCACAAAGCTTTTCGTATTTTCGATAATAAAACAACTCATAACAAAGATACAACGCATTTTATTAATTATTATTGAATAAAAATCACAATTGCCATGGAAAACTATTTTTGGTAGTCGAGGCGTCAGCCAAAATTACAACAATCACTTGAGTGCAATTAAAAAGTCAAATAAGCTTTGGAAAAAAGAATACTTGATGTTTAAAATTTTTATATTTATTAAAATTCGTTGCTTATTTTGTTAATGTATAACAGCAATGCTGGCTTTAGGGACGGACGCTGGGCAACTGCTCTGGGTTCCAGTTCAGAAGGGGCGGCGGACGGCCACATGGAGAAAAACTGATTTTTTTAGGAAAAAATTAATAAAATTAAATAATAATAATAATAATAAAATTAAAATAAATTAATGAAACAGTTCGAATTCAGATTCAGGGTCATTGACTTTGAAATATAACGGTTCGATTAGGGTTCAGGTTAACGAAAAATACGGTTTTTTCGTGTTTCGGGTTCGGGTTCAGGTTCAGGTCCCCACTAACAGTAGTGTTGAATCTATAGTTTACTTTTATTTATAATTATATTTCTACTAGGGAGTGGGGGATGAGGGGGCTGGTTTTATTTCACCAAGGGATACCTGTCTATTTATGTATCTATGTTCTTTTATTTATATTCCATATTTCTTTTATTTGCAAATAAAATCAAATGAAAAGCAATTACTTCAATTTCAATTTGACTCGATTTAATCGATTTTCTAGCTTTATTCCTGTAGAAATAGTTGTTCTGGTTTTAATCGACTTATAACTAGCAAAAACTTTGTTATGTTTACTACGTTGACTTGAAAAAGCTTCATGAAAATATTTTAGTACCTAGTAAGAAGTTGATATTTTGACAAACAGAAATAAATTAGGTAATGATTCTGTTTTTAAAAAGACGATGAAAATATAATTTAATAAAACATTAAAACTGCAAATCATTATTAATTATTTTATGTCTAAGAAAGATATCAAACTACCAATAATAATAATAATAATAAATCTATAATACTTATATGTAACATTGTAGTAATTATATAGACCAGGTGCTAGAAGAAATTTCTTTTGCAAAATTAGGGCGATGAAATTTTTTCAGAATATATTTTATTGGCCCCTTAACAATAAAAACTAACTGCTGTGGCAAACACAAAACTTTTTTATACTTTATTATAGAGAATATAATATCTTAAAAACGGTTCGTCATACCGAAAAAATTGTCAGAATATAAAATTTAGATAATAATATTCTCAAGAAGTTCTATATAAAATATTTTTTCTCTATTAGTTACCATTTCAAAAAAATGATTATATCTCAACAAAACTGGGCAAATGAACAGGATAAAATTATTAAATAAATATTCCCAAATAAATAAAATTAAAATATGTCAAAATAATTCCTAATTTTAATTAATCTTCCATAATTACAAAAAATGAAAAAATTTCCAATAAAAATCTCCGTATAAGTGCATGTTGATACACACTTACATGCATGTATAAGATAAATCGATTTTCCATACCCATTACACTACGTCTTTCATGACAAAGAAATAAAAATACACACAAGCGCACCACTCCTCGCATTAGTGATGTTAGTAATATTTCGCTCTTCCGTCAGATGACTCTGCACACTTCCTGGCTGTCAAGAATCCATCATCATCCTTCTACCGGCAAGTACACGAACTAAGGTAAGGCGCATTCGTTAATACAGTATAAGTTTATATTTAATAACGAACATGGGTGTTGATGTAAACAATAAAATAATACTAGACATAATTTTTAAATAATTATTAACAGCATTAAATTAAAATCAGGAATTATTTTCTTGTGTAAATGCTTTATATTGTTTTAAATTTTACGACTTTTTATTTTATGACGTTTGTGTAGTAATATTAATCATTTTGTTATCTTTAGCAAGTGTTCATCACTGGGTGTTCATTACTGGTTTCACGTTGTTCATTACTGGAGAAAATATATATACAAAATAAAAGGCTATAATAAAAAATATATATATTTGCGGATTTTGGTAATTAAATTGATTTAATAAAGATGTCCGGGGTTTTGACGGCACGAATCGTGCATTTTACCGTCAAAAACCACAGCAACCACTGCATTCTTAAATGAAATAGAGTATAGTTGTTTTATTAGTAACTTGAGTTCATGATAAATACAAAAAATAGGCCATCAATCCCAAAAACAGTAAACTTTGTATTTAAAGCGTTCAAGACTGGTGCCAGTACCTTATAGTCAAATATTGTTTAGAAATTTTCAAAACGTGTACATCCGATAAAATCTCGAAAGCATATTTTTGGGGGTAATTACATTTCCTTCCATTCTTTATGAGCGGGAAATTAAAAAATATATTTTATTTAATTTTTTCATACAAATCTTCTTTTTTGTCTGCCTTTCCAGACAGCTTCTTCAAAGTTATAATACACATATAGAAATAACAAAAAATGTGCATGTGTGTTAAGGAGCACAGGAACACAATATGGGAATGGGAAGTTGCTGATGAGCCAATCAAAGCAGGTAAATACAAATAGAGTGGTCGGGGATCATACAAATCAATGAACCAAAAGTAAAAAACTGTTTCAGTAAAACTGAAATCATATAATTGAATTAGCTATACAATAGTTTTGCCTTTACATTATGATTTGGAAAAATAATGTGTTCCGAAGCTAGTAAAGTTTATTACACGCACTGTGTACTGTGTAATGTATATAAAATTAACAAATAATATACAAGATTACTTTCTTCACCCCAATGTTAGAGTATTTGATGGACACTTGCTTGGTTGCTGTCATTCATCCATCATCATCCTTCCAGAACACCTCAGTAGTAACAGTACGAACGCTTTTACAGTCATACGCTAAGTGGATTGCCGTGTATTATACACCTGTGTACAGACCCGTAATGACATTTTTTTAGTTCAATTTTCACAAAATTATTTTTTAGATTTGCATTTTGTGACAAAATCATATTTTTTCACTGGTTTTTGATTTGTGGAGACCTGCAAAGATCTCTGAAGATCGTTGTAGATCGTGATAAGAGATTGAAACGGGGTGTAGATCGTTGTAGATCTTTGCAGGTCTTCACAGATTAAAAACCACTGAAAAAATATAATTTTATCTCAAAATACAGATCTATCAAGATCTGATTTGATCACTTTAGATCTAAGAAAATTTCCCAGAATATATACCTTTTATATAGAATTAAAGTCCTCGATACCTCAACATGCTCGTGTAACGCAATATCATAAGGAGATCTTAATCATATATATTTGAATACAGATTATACACACATCAACAGCATATGTTTTAAAGAGAGCTTATAGAACTTTCATAATTATAATATACATTAAATATGTATATTCAACAATATTTAAATTTATATACGGTATAATGAACACAACAGAATTAAAATAAGCCTTAATAAATTAAATTGAAATAAATCAAAAACCAAATGCGTAAATATATGTATGTAATCTACATTTTTTAGAAAAAAGGCTTATGAACGTTCCCTTGATAGCTAAAGTTCTCATTTATCAATAAATTTTAAGAATTATAAATGGTTTTTAGTTTCTCTGACGATATTTCACTTTCTAAAGAACCCCACACAAAACCAATGAAAATTATAAGGCAGTAAAATTGGTTGTATTATAACTGAAGTATGATGTAGTTCATAACTTGCTGATCAAAAATTCTCATGGTGAAATTGTTGTAATTTTCATAGGATTTTATATATATAGCCGACCTTCAATATTTCGCCCCCTGTCACAGATGAAGAGTAGTAATTGATATTATTCGATTCAGTGCGAAAAATTCTACATACATAAGTGTAGGAATTTTAGTGAAAAAATTACCCACTATCTCGCATAGAAACCGAGATATTTACGATTTTGTATAATAAATAAATAACAAGAAAAAAGCTGAATATTTCGACCCGTCACAGGGTTGCAATTTGTCTCATACTATCCGAGGGGAAAAAACAAGCAAGTGTTCAATCATAGTAAATTTAAAAAAATATATTTAATCAACAACAAAATATATCTATCTGTATGGTATTAAGTACCTATTTAAAATATTAATAAATAATGTTTTTATTTATTCCCAAAAATATTTCAAATTTCATTTTTTTTTGTTATATATTATAAAACAAAATTATCAATTAAAATGAATAGTTAAGTCACATAAATAGAACAAAAAAATTAAAAGAAATCAATGGGAAATTAAAACCAACCTCAGTCATTCTGAAACACCTGACACTTAAAATAAACATTATAAAAACGTGATTTGTTTATACATATGTGGCCGCGGGCCGCACATAATAGCGTCGTGGGCCGCGGATTGACCAGCCCTGAACTACATCATACTTCAATTTCAGTCAATTTGACTGTACCCTAATTTACATTAGATTTGCATGGAGTCTTTTAATTATGAAAAACAAGAAAACCTTAAATGATGATATAATGATCAGCTATTTCGACCCTAAAAATAGATATTGTCATATTTTTTGAGTATTTTAAATTATCCTTTAACATATACATTCAATTTGAGCACAAGGGGAATATTGAATAAGACTGTTATACAAATGACCTAATTTGATCAAACAACACGATGTCGAACAATCGACAAACGTACATAGAACAGCCACGGCACAGGTAGCATTGCTGATTATGAATTCGAGTCGGGTAGGCTATTAGCGCGGTGATTCGAGAGAGGAACTCAGCTAGACATATTGTGTGCCGCCGCCATTTCGCAAGGTATGCGGGCTGCTCCGAGCTACGTGACACACGGGATGGATACCGACACCGACCTCCCACCCACCCACCTCCCGCTCATTCACCACACATTCGCACGCATATGTTTTAATTATGTGTGTGCTAGCGGTTGTCAAATGTTTTCACTTTCCTTTAAGTATAAGAAAGTATATTAACTCTTTTTACCATGTGTCTGTCGATTTGAATGTGTTTCTCTGAAAGTTGTTATTTTACAGACATAAATAGAAATTTGAACTAATAGATGTTATAAACAAAATAATTATTTTTAAAATATAAATTCTTGCTTTCATATAGGTATATTATTATAGTGCAGAAGCTAGAAGGAAGTAAGTGTAAATAATATGTCAACCGGCAATTATGTTCAGATTCGTATATCTGAGACCTTAAAGAACTTAAAAATGCAAGGTGCCAGTCGGTACTATGATACATAAGCTTCACCCTAGAAAAAGATAATCGATGATGTTTGTCTTAATATTTTCGAATCTGTTGTAAGCGATTCTGACCTTAAGGGTGGCAGACGACTTCTGAAGCCCATAGTACATATATATTGATCAGTTGTAAATAATTATGTACACACGGATTTAGAACCACTGCATGAACTATATGCGTGTGAGACTTTAACAGATCATTCCCGAGTTATCGCAGGTATTTCGTTATACATGCAAGTGTGAATACATACACTGTAATATTAAGAAAGTTCCTTAATATTGCATTAAAGTGTTGTCGTTGTTTCTGTTTCTCTGTTCAATCTATTCACGTTTATAGAACGTGTCTTCATTAAATTTCAAGAAAAATTAGAAAAACGTGATTGTAATAATTCACTAATAATAGAGAGAAAATTCTTATTGAGATTGTTTTATTCAAATTAAACATATGTATATCCAGAGTCGGCCTGTGCAAGTCTGACGCCCTGGACGAGATTTATCCTCCCCCCCCCCCCCCTCTACCATTCCATTCCCTGAGTTGATCAGTTAGGATGCTCCTATCTACTACTCTCACAGAAGCTTCAAATCGACTAATGTAAGCCTTTATGAAATAATATTTAATTTAATTTAAAAATAATACACATGCATTTTTTTAAATTAATACTATTGTATAACTATACTTAAGTATCTAGTGTCCCACAATTAGTATTTTATTGAGATGTAAAGAGTAAATAATTTATTTTTAAATAAATATTTACTTTACGAGGGTACATAAAAATACAAAATATACGCATTTATTCAGGTATAAATAATCACATTAAACAAAATTGAATTTGTTAGTTTTATGAGCCGAAGTTATACGGCATTACAAAATCAATAAAAAATACACAACAGAATGTGGACATTCTACAACATAGGACATAATTTAACCATTTCACTCCGAATGAAAACAGAATGTAATCATTGTACTTGATATTCTTCCAGCAAAAGAAGTAAATTGTCTTGTTGGATACAAGTTATAGAGAAAGTTTTCGCGTTTGGTTCCGGTAGAAGTCTCAATGGTGTTCGGATTGAGTGTATTAATAGTACAAGATAGTGGTCCTTTGAAAAGTCAGTCCGTCCGTTACCCACCCGCGTCACTCTTCCGTATTCTTGACCAGCGGATGTTCTCTCGGGAATACCTTTGTTGAATAATACAGTTCGGTGTCTGGATAGTAGCCATGCATTAAACACATGGACTTATAGACTACATACATACAAGAGTGTTGTCTTTGTGTGTATTTACATACATTGATTTGACTAGTTGTATGTGTATATGATTTTTTAACAATTTAAAAAATTATATTTACGAATTTATTAATATATACAATAATATAATATCACCTGATTTATTCTTATTTATGTTGGTATGATTATAAAAGTAATAGAAACGTATTTTCTGCAAGACTTTGTAGATACTGTTCGGGAAAGTTATGTTTTTGAAAGAAAATATGTATAAATATTGTTAGACAAGTAAACAATATTATCATTATATAAATTAGAAAAATAAGATATGGATAAAAAATAAAATTAGGTTATTTTTTTAATAAAACGAAAAATTTATTTATTCTTCCAAATCAATGTTATCACCTTCAAAATAATCCCCCTCCGGTACAATCCCAATGTTTTGTCCAATCTTCAAAACAGTCAGAATAGCCCCTTTTCAGGAGGCTTTCAAAGCGCGCAGCGATTCACGTTGAGTCTCTTCAATGAACTAGAAATGGTGTCCCCAGAGTGGTCTTTTGAGTTTACTGAATAGCCAGAAGTCACACTCTGCTAAATCAGATAAATGCGGTGGTTGTGGAACAATGTGGATCGAATTTTTGGCCAAATGGTCTAGAACAAATTGAGTGTTTTTTTAACCAATCGAGATTTGATACGTCTTATTGTTAGACAAAAAAAAAACATTTTTCAAAATGGTATTGACTAATCCTTTTGAAATACCAACAGTATCAGCAAGATCTCTAATAATTGTCAATCGACGATTTTTGAGCACTAGATCTTTGATTTTCTTGACATGGTTTTCATCGGTAGATGTTGATGGTCGTCCGGGGCGCTCATCGTCTTCAACTCGTTCTCGGCCTTCTTGGAACTGTTTATACCATTTATTCTGTAACATCCTCAATGTTTCTGCGGCAGAATATTTATTCCGCAAACAAAAAACTCAACAAAATTAGACATTATGAAAATCGCCGAATACACTTTTTTGTTGAAAATAAACCAACGTATCTATATACATTATATACCTATTGATGATATTGACATAAAATTTCACACAAATATCAAATACAGTACTACCAATCACCAAAAAAAAAATTACATGATTTCACCATTCCCGCAAAGTTTAAATGAAAAAGTCACCTTTGGACACAGAGTACATACATACAAAATAATTGATGAAGATGAATATGCAGTTCTTGTAGACGGGTTGCAACTTTTCCAACAGTACAAAATAATTTCTTTAGAACCGAATAAAACTAAAAATTACGTAAACCACCCTCCGTCTTATTAAATAACAATTGTACAAGGTGTTATCTATGATTAAGTAAAAATCAGTATAACCCTACTAGAGGTAAGAAATTTAAACTGGTTTCTATAAAATTTCCAATGTAATAATGACCCGATGTACATTTTCCCTTATTCATTTTTTCTTTCATAAAAAAACACCACCTCTTGCAATTTCATATTAAAGTCTACACGATCAAAAAATAATGAACAAAAAATCTCAATCAACAGCAAAACCACTGGATATAATTCTTCAGCAGCCGATAAACAAACACAGACTGTACATAAATTACATGTACAGCTAATATCTGTGGGCGTACAAACGAGCGAGGTTGCGTTTTAAAATTGACGCGGGCAGAGGGAGCCACTGGAAGGATTATCCTTTAATGACAGTGTAATTGATTGTGCAATATACCTGATGCCGCTCTGTGATCTGAAAGGATTATACTCATCAATGGCATTCATCAAACTGTCCGGAGCTGGTTCTACCCCGCGCGCGTTAGGGGGGACACAATGTGTGTAGCGATACTTCTTCATTAATTTGGTTGATGTAATGTTTTGTATATCTTACTTATTGTTGGAGAAATAAATATAAATGTATATACAAAATTTATTAGTTTATTTTATCTGCATATCTTTTTATACTTAAGAGATTCAGCTGCCAATGCGATCAAACTCTATTTAATGATACCTATTGTTTTATTAATTTTGATGTAATATTTTGTATTTCGTACTAACGCCTAGATTCATGAATAATACGTATGTGTAGTTTACCTCAAACTTTTTGGTAACCTTGGATCAGAGCCCTTAATTAATTGACAGTGTAACATATTTCTTTAAGAGAGAGACAGATGGAAATTGCTATACTCAAAAATAAGATAGGTATATCTGTCAAATATTCACTTACCTGTGGTTCATAAAACTAGAATAAATAGGTAATGGAATACAAACTTGATATCTTTATTTGCTTATGCTCGAGTTCATATACTACAGTTTACCTTTAGCTGTTAATTTTATCAAATCCATATAATAGTGTTTGTAAAATTGGGTATTATTGACTGATATTTGATTTTCGATTTACTAATTTGAATATATGGTGAGTTAGATACTTTTTAGCTATGATAGATTTTTCTCTAGAAGTAAAAATCAGAAACCACACTGGCTAGATTTTAAGTAATCGGTAATATTACTTTTGATAATTTCGAAAATAATCGATGTATAGTTTCTACAGTTGTTTTAATTTAAAAAAAATAGAATTCATCTTCTGCTACTGAGATGTACATAAAAACGTTTAAAATATGCACATGTACACCACTGAACAGATACGAGTTGAGCCATAGGAAGCTGTGGTCCGGAACTTCATGATTTATAAAGAGATATTCTCTGTAAAACACCTGCGCTATTTTGTTCCATATCTACAGGGGTTTATCATGAAAGTGTGCATATGTGTGTATGTGTGTGAATGCACGAATGTGTGATTATATACATACATGATATCAGCTTAACAGAAAGCTATCTAAATAGGACATTTATGTTTGTGTACAAACTTTAAATAAAAAACTGTAAAAATAGGTCAATAGAATAAAAACTTTGATCGAAATAAATGATACATGTATATTATTCTATATACTACATGGGCTGAAAAGTCTTTGACCTGACATACAGATGGCGACATAAACAAAAAATCCTTTGATTCCCATAGAGTACTAACCTTAACTAGAATACTGTCAAAATTTCATGACATTTCATGTACTCTTGTTCAAGTTACAGCCTTCGAAGTAACGTGACTTGTTATTTTTTTAATCATGGAAAAAAGTGAATTTCGTGTTTTGATTAAACATTGTTGAAAAATACCGTCCAAAAAAATAAATGGCTTGATAAGTGTTACGGCACATCTACCTCATCTAATCCAACCGTAAAATATTGGTTTCTTGAGTTTCGTCGGACCGTACGAGCACAAATGACGCACTACGTTCAGGAAGGCCAAATAAGGCAGTTACTCCAGAAAACATTAGAAAAATTCGTAAAATTGTGTTAAATGACCGCAAAGTGAATGTGAGTGAGCTAGCTAACACCATAGGCATCTCAATAATTCGATTATTCTGAATTTAAAATTCTCGTATACCAAAAAATGAGGAATCACTATAATAACTGTAATATTTGTGGTCAATATTATAACTGTTAAATTAAAATAGTCATCAAAGCATTTTTGATATATTTTACTTAATTACTTAACTGACACGCTTTTTTAACAAAACTGACTCCAGCGATATTTTTTTCAATAGAAAGTTGTTTTCATACTTTAAAAAGATGCAATTTCGAGTTCACCATATTTCATAATTATGATGCCAGATTTGGATTCAAAATCCTCAAAAATAGTAGTATACCAAATTTTGTCCATATCCTTTAGAAATTCTTAAAATTATTTAAAAATAATTGCCAGTTTTATCATGATATATGTAAGAATTGTGTATACATTATACTTATATAATCCATAGCCAATCAATATGTTAAGTAAGTGTAATACGTAAAATTATATAAAAACATTTTTGTGTAATACAATTTTCCAAAGGACTATGTCACCAAACAAGGAACTTTTTACGAATCGGTACATCATGTTCATCTATACCAGAAACCAGAAATCAAACAGTATAATAAATAATTAATATTTTTACAAAATAAACTTTTCTTGTTAAATATTGACAGACTAACAAAACACACAAAATAGAGGTTAATACAATTATTCATCACAATCGGACGTTAACAATAATGACATGAAATGCCAATTTGCTGAATCAGTATTAAAATTCTGTAGCATTTTTTTACGTTTTTAATTGCTGAAATGCCAATCTTCATTACCACACTCGAAAGCTGGCACAATGAATTGGCTTCATTATTTATGGTATGTTTTATGTAATTTAAATACGCAAATGATGTTTCCATGCTTGTTTCAAACATTCATAACATAAAATTAATAGTCTTTTTGCATTCAAAATGTACATTTGTACATGATTTTCGGTTAAAAACAAGGGAGAACTCGTTATAATGATTATTAGGAAATTTTGTGAACTTGGCTAACAACTTTTCAGTAGAAAAACTAATTGAAAATATTTGGAAATATTCAATTTAATATTTTTTCTTACCATACACATCTCTCTTATTATTATGACCTTAATGGAAAGATTTTTAAAAGGTAAAAACCCCTAATACCTAAAACGTCTCAGCAAAAAAATATTGGTCGAGGAATGGACTACAATTTTCAGCCATCAAAAACAGATATAGGAGGGAGACAATTTTCAATTATCAAAAATTGTATAACTCCTTATACCTAGTTTAGGAATAGGGAATCTTTTTTCACCTTAAAGCGATGTTTTAACTGGAAGACGGTGAATCCAAAAATTATGGAAATGAGGTACTAAAAAAATGTTAAATTATTTTATATTTTAATATTTTAGTTCAGTTGAATATTTTGAGTAAGCTTTATTTAAAATTTCCTCCCTCAGAAAAAAAAGATATTATAAATGCAATATTAAATCCCCAAAATTAAACTTTTGTTACTTGAACAAGAACAATTAATTAAAAAGGAATTATTTTTATTACTTAACAACTGATAAACAAGTTTTAGGACGCAGTTTCCATATCCCTGTTCTAACTTCATTATAATTACGCTATTAATTGTGCCATTGAAAAAGCTCTACTCTAAAATACAAAAACACGTAATTTGACAAATCCGTGGTTTATATGAGATCTAGAATATTCAATTAATAAATACATACATACCGATTAATCCTGTGAGAAGATTTAATCACACATATCCTGCTCGTTAGCGCAAAAAACCCATCGTCTTCGAAACCGAAACCATTTGCAATCAATTGAGATAATTTCCGGCGAAACCAACTAGAGAAAAGATTAATTAAGAAAAATAAATCAGTGGTGCTATAAAATGAAATCAACAATTTCACCCTCGAGCTAACAGCAAAGTAATAGATAGGTTATATCCGGTGGATGTCTGAGAAACGCCCACCCATAGCATTCCACCCATTTACCCTCTGCTCAGAAAACGCTCCTGAGTCATTACCCCTAACCGACATCAACTCTGTGGTCCAAATGAGTTATTTCATGTACAGAAGGAATATTGTAGAGCAACTGCCGTCTTTTAAAGTGCTTTGGTATTTGCAAATATGCATAAAATATCGACTGACAGACAGGTGAGAAATGTTTTGTAGAAATTAATTTAGTAGAAGTAAAAGTCTATTTATATTTTTAATGAAATATTTAAAAGTTTAGAATAATTAAAGACTTTTAAAAACAAACATTTCTTTATTTATAAACAATTAGCTGAATTCAAACGAGACGGAACCGAGACGATATCAAGTCTTATAAAGTGTGTCTTTTTTAAAGGATTATCATTAATTAGTAAATATCAGTGTACCCCCTACGAAAACATCACTACATAACACATACATAAAAACAAACAAAAATGAGCTGTCTGAAACCAGAAGACATTCAACGTTACGAAGAAGAAAAAAAAGAAGAATTAGTAAATATTTACAATTTGATATTAAAACTTTAAACCAATACCTAAAGTAAATAATAAATAAAAGTAGTGTAGCGATAATTAGGTATTTGTTTCGCTAGTCCACAATTATCGATGTTGCCGATTATAGACTATTGTCACCAACCTCTAATACTTGAGTATTTTTTCGAAGTATGTAAGTACTCCGTAATCGAGTATCTTGTTATTGTTTATAATTATTAGAAACATGAGGAGGTGAGTTCCAAAATTCTTTCGTTCCATTTTGGCATTCTTTTATATTGTAATGTCAATTTTGAGCAAAACTCTCTCAATTATAATATAAATAAAGAATGCCAAAAATTATTTCAAAATCCACTACATCTCGATTATTTTTTAAAATGGAACGAACGAGTTTTGGAACTCACCTAATAAATTATTAATACGTGTACACAAACTTATCCAAATTCCTCACTTCTTCCATCTAAAGTGACGCACAATTAGATAGGGTTCTAATTACCTCGACTGTAAATTATTTTGTATTACATACATTATTAAATAAATAAATTGAAAAATAAAAACTTTTTCTATTTAGGTCTCGAGACTGAGACTGGGACGAGACGAGACTTACCTAACTCTCATATCGCCCTGTCTCCTGGGCAGGTCTAGTCCATCTGCTAAATCTTTTTATTTGTTCATAATCGGGGAATTTGAATTCTTTTTTTGGAAATCATTGCTGTAACTATTTATTGAACAAACTATTTTACACAATTTCATTAAATCTTGATAGGCTCAAGGCTGATTGTGAGTACTAAATCTAATTTTTTCAACACCAACAAAATTTTAGCGTATAATCAAAACTCTAAACATCCCCTATTAGTGAACAACACTTAAAATTTACAAACATGTTTAAGCTATCAGATACTGAATATCCAAGATAATTCATATTGGAATTATGCAAATTAACGTTATGAAGTACACTTGTAATATTAATTGCAATGACTAATTTGTACAGCTATCGTTATTGAACATGTCAGAGGACACTTGGCATAGGCAAATAAACCAGCAAATTTATGCACAACATGAAACTGTAATCAATTGTAATTATCACAACTATAAATATACCTATTTAATATGCAATACATCTACAATGAGATTTAATGGTTGTATACTATATTTGTATATAACTTATTGTTTAATATCCATTCAATATTTGTGCATCACTCTTTATAGATATATAAATATAATTCATGTCTAGCTGTAATTAAAACTGAGTTTTGTACAAAATATTTATTTATACATTCTTCTTCTTCTGTTCTTGAGGCTCTCTATCCTAATATAAATAAAGTTGTGATGATACATGCTCTCTTGCACCTTTCCAACACATTATTCATGCTTTCTCTAATTAGTTTTTTAGATTGCAGTTTTGTTTACAATATTTAATTTTTACTTATTTACATATTCAAAGTAATCAAATTCATTGATTTTAAAAAATCTAAAACCTCGCGTAACATATTTTTTTTTGAAAACATCCAAAATCTGGTGTTGGCTGTGAAGAAACAAAACTGGAAATCGCTAAAAGGTGAATTTCCTTTAAATACGTTTCCAGTATAATATTTTATCCAACAATCTAGGGAAGAGTACATATAAATTCTCGGTTATCCGAAGGAGTTTTTAACCGGGTTGTGGATTAATCGAAGCGGTAAAAAATTATAAAAATATATTACTTATAATAACATAATAATAAGAAATATCTTGAGAAAATCGGCATATAAACTCTTATTCTGACCTACACTTTCGTATAAGAGATATGTATATCGCATGAACATGGAACTTATGTAAAGCTCTACATAAAAATCAACGACAACATTTGTCTATTAACAGTTAACTCACTGCAGACATGTTTTATAATGTTTTGAGGATAGAAATGCTGCGAGTTTTTTTTAATCCGAGTCAGTTCCATAATTATTTACCATCACTGAATTTTATAAAATCTTCTTATAAGTTAATTTGATTCTATATTAGGTATCCCAGAAACAAAATATTACCCTTGAAAATATATTAATATTTATTATGAATTAGAATTTTTCCGCGGCTTTACCTGCGTGTATTTTAAAATGGATTACTGCTCTAAAAACTTAAGCATCCTCACTGTTAGTAATGATGCTTTAATAATATCGTTGTGTTGTTGATCGTCGCTTTTTGCTTTCGAACAGTGAAAATCCCATCCAAATCAGTTAAGTAGATTTCGCATCAAGTGTGGTAAACAAACAGATAAAAAAAAACTGTTAAAAAATTAACTATGTTGCTTATAAAAAATGCAATGTTAGTACAAAATTGGCATGAAGATTTATTTTATATTATCAGTAGAATGTATTGATATTACGTGCCTTAACAATAATTTCTACTTCACCATTCTCTCGTTTTCCACAAGAGTGACTTGAAATTTTTGAATTATAAATAACCCTTTTAAACATAAATAATTCATCTGTTATCAAGCTAAATTGTACAAAAACATTCCAAATAAACTCCACAAACATAACGGAAACTGCGCTTGTGTTTCACGTCCACTAAATCATACAGAGATTTGAATAAACATTGTACATTTATCGACGATGGCAATATTCAGAATATATTGCATTCAATCCGCATTATCTCACTTTGTAATCTGCGTCCAACAAACAGAGACCCATAAACAGTCTATAAGGCCACAGCGGCAATACGATTTCGTTGTAGACCCTTCAAAAATCGCAACAATCAATCACTGTCCATCAAACCGGTGCGTTAGTTCGAACGACCGTCGCTAGAGTGCAGAACCAGTCGTGCGTGGTACGCATGCGCTGTGTAATTCATCAAATCATTTCAATCCCTTTTCTTCACGAATTTGTGGGAGAGAGAGGACATGATGTGAAAATAGTGAAAGTCATTTTATTTTCAATATGTTCGTTGAATAAGAATTACGTTTTCTTGGTTACAAAACCCATGAAAACAAGAATTACGCTTTTAAAATTATCGTAAAATATATTTTTACTCAGATACCAGTGAAACAGGGCTTTTTATTTAATTGTTTTTTATTACAAACGAGAATTCATAAAGAAAAGGTCGGTTCAGAAGTAATTTTCTAATTTTCCGAACAAAACTGCTCTTCCTAGCCTAAACTAAGAAATTAAGGGAGAATGCAAGGTAATTATCCAATAAATATCTGGGTTTTTTTTATATAAAACAAATTTTTTTAAATACAGGCTACGAATGGTTAATTAATATTTTTAAAATCTGTTGAATTTGGCAGTTATTCAACATATGGTTGTATATTGACATACTCTAATTGGTTGTCAAAGAAAGGCAAATATACCAATTCCTAGCCATGAAATTAGTAGCGGACATAACTCTCTTATAAGCAAATACAGAGAAGTACAGTAAGGTAGTTGCTTCATGTTTTTCATATTATTACTTATGTATATTACGCACTCCTAATAACCATCTAAATATTTACAATATTACCAAGTTTTACTTCGGTCAAAATTTGAAATGATAAATTAGTTAATCACACTAGTGTTTGTGCTTGTGCAACACATTTATCATGATTAGTTAATCGAACAATTGATAATCCTCCATTTTTCTTTGCATTAGGCTTTTAATAGTATATTAATAAACAAACAGACAAATGAACAATTCTAAAAACTATCGAAAATAATTTTACATTACATTATACAGACAGAGCCTGTATTATATAGGTACGTATGTATATTGTATATATTTATAAATGTAGGAATAAAGCAAAACTTTCAGTAATCAAAAACTTTTAGCTCATGTTATGTACAAAATTAAACACACCAACATATTTATCCCACCATCTCTCTCCCTCACTCACGTTGCTAAATTACCCCCTAACTTTCACTCCCCCTCCCTGCCTCTAACTCTAATATTGTGGATGTCAAAACGATGGTTATTAATAGCTAAATACGACGTTAAAGTTATAACAGTTATTGTTGATTAAATGTTTTTGGGGTTTTAATTATAAAAAATGGTTATTTTCATTTTATTATTTAACAGTTAGCTAACCGTGGAATGTTTCAGTTTATGAAATTATAAAGCTTTTTATTAATGAATTTTTGCCAATCAATTTTCATTTACAATATGCATTAATTCTATAAAAGTGCATTGTTAAATTCTGGTGCTTTTTGAATATGCTGAAAATGCATAAATTGTGCTCTTTTCTTTATATTGTAGTTATACTTTTACTAACGTATAGATACATACTATATATTGTTACTTTTCCAAAGAATATAGTAAATATTTTTCTAAAACGTTCTAAATTTTAGAAAATGCATGCAGTGTGACAATTTCACTCAAATTTTAGTTAGAAAAAGAAAACACAATAGATATACGAAATTATGTTAATTAAAATGTGTGAAATATGAAATTTCACTCTTTACAAATAATAATAGGTAAAAAAACTCGTATGTATAACGAAAACAATATTTTCTTAATATAATAAACTCTTTCCAACTATATTATTTTTTCTCTTTAAAAGTCGGACGACCTCTGATCTATTCATTTCACTCAATTACACGTACATATGTACTCTATTACTTTCTCTTTCTAATTTCAATTTTGTCCATAATTTTGTGTGTTTCGATTGAAACGTGAGCTAAATATATTTACGGCAGCTAATTAAATCCACGTGTTTGCCGCTGGGAGGGTTCACACACCCTCCTGACACAAAAACGCACTCATATTAAAGCACATTAACACAAATGTGATATTTATTATCATAATCTCTCACAATTACATTTTTGTACTTTATTTGACTTTATTGCAACTGTTTTTAATTTTTCATACCGAGATACTCTAAAAACATTACGAGTAAATTTATATTAATACTGTTCAATATCCCAAAATAAGAATGAATTCGAAAAAATATATTATTTACATAAAAATAGTGTTGTTCTAATAATAATATATGTACTTCAAATACTTATATCATACGAGTCAGTTAATAAATGAAGACAAACTTTTTGAAAAATATTTAATCCCTTTGTGGAATAAGCTATTTTAATTTTAACAGAAGAGTATTTTGTCTGAAATTCAAATCTATGATAATAACATAAAAAGCAATGCGAATAAACGTATTAATATATAAAAAAAAGTTCAACACCCTTTTCCTCATTTAAGGGTTGAATTTAGAAAATATCTTTTTAGTTGGTGCTTACGTCATTAAAGGAAAATTCCCCCAAAATTTTATGTTCTAGGTTCAGGGGTTTTGGGTGAATATCGATGAGTTAGTCACTCATAGATGATTTCAGCAACCAATCTGGCGAAGCTTTGTGTTATATTATATAGGTGTACTTATAAATATAGTTATATAGGTATAAATATATAATAATAAAATAAATAATTAATGTTTTACCACTTTAAGTGTTTTTACTAAAATAATATGTTTATTCGTATTGGTTGACGAAATTTTCAAAATAATAAATTACAAATTATATGCCTTCTTTCAAGTTCCACGAAGTATAGTTTGAATACTGCTATATATGCGACCGGTAATAATTAGTTTTAATGAAATTATTTGTTAACCAAAACAGGAACTGTTCATTGAACGTTTAATAAGAAAATACACATGCATATGCCATCGCTATAATCAAACAATAACGAATCTTGCATACGAATGTCTACGTTGACCTTCACCATATACGATTATTAATAACTATATCCTAAACATAAGTCTATTTAGAATACTAAAATGTTAAAATATTCATCTAACAAAATTTGATTATTTCGAGTCTTTCTAATCTATTTTCTTCAATGTTATATAAATGCAACGTTCCGCGTGAAGCAGATCACGTGGAAAGAGGTTTACATTTATTAATAAAGTATGTGTTTTTTTAATTATTCCATACATAGATTTGATATTATCTGGTTCTTTTGTCATCGTACCGCATTATGAAAGGAATTTTTCTTCGGTTTGCGTCATATTTTTCTTTACTGCTTACTCAGTGGTGTACCGTTTCTGCCACCCGAAGCAGATGGCAAATTTACCACCCTACACTATATGTTAAATATGAAAATTGAAAATCTTTTTTTTTCGTTGTTATCTCAAATTTTCCGTCTCCAATCCACAATATTGCGCTTTCTACTAATTTTAATTACCTTTTTGTTCGTGTCTACTTCAAACAATATATACAAACAATAAAAAACGAACAAAATCACAAACTTTTCCTTTTAATTATAATAGTTCGGATATATAATTCATAATAAGAATATAACCTAAAAAACATTTTTCGTAAAACACCAATCGCAATCTTTATTTCAAAAATAAAATCACTGCAGTTCTGCCAACAATCAACTACAAAAAAAACACACGAGTAAGCGAAGATATTTGAAATTCCATTTCGCGCGTGGCGCAAAGAGGTGCATTTTATAAAGAGTTTTTCTATCACGTTACCTCCGGCAAGACGATAGGTAGTAGTGTCTTTTGTAGATACGCTGCCGCATCGCTGCATCTATTTCTACTAGAAACAGAAATGAGAAAATACATACCTTTCATAATATTTGAATACATAGTATGAATATATAGGTACTTGTAATATTAAATACAAATTTTCTTTTTTTCGTTCTGTACTCGTTTAGATATGCTTTTACTTTAAAAATGGTAATATAACAAAATTAATTTTTAAATAGCAAAACATACTATTGGTGTTATATGTTCAACTCCAAGTTTATGGCAACATATTATTTAAAAAAATATCATTTGCTATCTATTGCCATTAAAATAATAATCGAGGGGAATTATTTCCATTTTTTACATACAAAAAATGTATAATTTGGCTGGATTATTAAATATTCATAAAATAAAATATTCATAAAATGTTATAATAATACTAGCTATGTCCGTGGCATCGCTCGCTTCAATATAAAAGTTAGATATATGGTATCGCGGACTTTATTTTAGATCTTTTTATTTTACACAATAGGCAGCGTATTGCAAAAGAGCGCGCTGGCGACAAACTTTTCTCCGACTTGATTTACTATTATCGTCACTGCTTTCATCATGCTTTTAGAAAGAATACAATTTGTTTGTATAAACAATTAAGTTGTTCTTATATATATCTAATATCTATTCGTTTTTTTATTTTTATTTTTATTGTAACATAACATAAAACATAACATCAGAAAACGAGCAGACCCATCCAATGTTTTCTATTTCTATTTATCTATCTCTGTCTGAAATATCCTAGTTGACATTACGCCACTTCGATAAGCACAGCTCTTGAGAGCAAGTCAGTGTAAATTAAACGTGTACTTGTCAAGAGATGAGAAATTTTCATTAGAGCCCTTTCCTGCTATTACATTCACTTTGAACCATGGACAAGAAATTAATATTTTTTTCGTTACGTATGTAATGAATAAAGTCATTACGCAAGTTGTTATAGTGCAGGTAACGAAGGTATTTAAATAGAACAAATTCGGAGTGCGATAAAATTTAGTACCCATATGGTACCTATAATAGTACGTCTGTATACACAAAAGTCCTCATCCATAGACCTTGTGGAAAAAAGTTACAGCCGTTTGAAATTTAATTTAGTTTTTATTGAATAACTTCAAGCAAATAAAGATACTGAAACGTGCCTTACATTAAAATTTTCAAAAATATTTGCTTTACAACTTTATTTCAAAATTTCCTTCAACGTGTCTACATAAATTGCTGAAAAAAATATGTTTAAATGGATTGTTGAGCTCTAATCGAGACAAATGTATAAAAATACTAATACTACAGCTATATACTGAATCGAGACTTTACTTGGTCTCGTATGTCGGTCTCAAATAAGATCGCAACCAAGAGTTTGGTTTTAAATTTTAAAATCAATATTTAATGTGAAATATACAAGATTTGTTATATGTATCTATGTATTTCAAAATTTGTTTATTTAGTTCATAAAAATAAATAGAAAATATATATTTTTTTATTGACACGAGACTTTTTTCGGTCTCGGTCTAAGTCACGTGAGACGAGTTAGTTTTAATTTTCACGAAACGAGATCGAGATTAGATTTTAGTTACAAATCCGTCTCGTGTACAATCCTTAATTAAACTATATATTATTATTAAAAATAAAATTTTCACTCGATTTGTTAATTTTGGTATCGTAATACTTTATTGCAAAATTTGATACTTTTGAAAAAAAAGATTTGTTATAAAATATAATATTAAAAAATATATTTAAACACCCCATTTAATTACATTGAACAATGATTATCCAAACAAATTGAGACTTCTAAAAATGCTTTTAATTAACCTTTAATATCGAAACACTCGTATGTAGACGTTATGATTTTTCCTTTTTGAAAATTTTCGAAAACTGCAGTATAACTTAAAGAGAACTTGTCAGATACGTTTGAAACCTCATTTGGAAATGCTTGCAAGCTAGCAAATTTTGCTAACTCGTTTATAATACCGTACATTTACTACGACACTAAATTATTGTATTATGGTACCCTATTATTTATTATTACCTACGCCACTGCGCGAACTTAAATGAAAATAATAATAATAATAATAATAGTTATCGTTCAATCGTTCGTGCACAAAAACATTATTAATTTTTATAAAAATATGATGTTATTTACTTAAAAAAAAACTACGAAAAGTGCGTATTAAATCTCTTTAATTTTGCTATTTAATATCAATTCTATCTTCTTATATTCCTTTATTCAACAAATGCAAGTATTAAACACAACTCATTCAATTAAATATAAATTTCATCTTAAAATTTAACAGTATATAAATTCTCTCAAACAAATTCAACCAAATTTTCGGTCAAACACCTCCACATAAAACACAATGACTCCGGTCCGGAGTCGACGGAGCGAGAACGGCCGGTAGCACCTCCCAGATGGACACAGATTGTGTACGTCTACCCGACTGTGAACACTTACTCAACAGACATTGTCACCAAGGACGGTGTCAATTAATGTTGGAGCTTATATTTAACACAATCTCAATATTAGTATTGGTTTATATAAATTCGATTTTTTTCCTGATACATTCGGTTCACAAGCTTTCAACCAATGGCGGATTTAGGCATGGGCAACATGAGCTACTGCCCAGGACGAAAAAATTTTGGGGAGCGGCAGATTCTGGGAGAATACAACTTTTTTAGTGTAATACACAACACTAAAATAAAGGAATACAAAAAATTACTTTGTTTATCAAAACGATTTATCTACATATTGTAAAAATTCTCTGACGATTTAGATTGCCCTCATTTTTCAAATATCCTATCTATCAATTGAACTACTGTTTTCGAATTAACGCGCGATTTTCGTTCTGAACGAGCTGATCAACTTGCTGCCATCTGTGTACCACCTCATTAACTACATTCGCCCATATTTCTTTACTTCGACAATCGCATATTTGAAATATGTGATTATTGAAGAAAATAGGTTATATTTTCCCTTGGAATAGGGGCGGCAATTTTTTTTGCCCAGGGCGGCATTTAACGTAAATCCGCCACTGCTTTCAACCAATGCATGGGCAATTAAAATCAGTTGGATATTAAACTTGCAAGATGTACAAGTTCTAAACTTTAGCAGTTTAATAATTAGGTACTGGAACCAATTTTGGTCGCTTTAAGACCTAAGTTACCTAAGTATACTGTTTTTTAGTATTGATGGGCTTCTTTTTGTAATGTTCATGAACTCATGTTACTAATAAAACAAATACCTCTTTATTAAATCATTTAATTACTAAAGTCCACAAATATAGTTTTTTTTTAATTATAGCCTTTTATTTTGTTTATGTTTTTTCTCCAGTAATGGATAAAGTAAACCCAGTACACTTACTAATGATTACAAAATAATAAGTACTTCGACACAAAAATTATAAAATAAAGAATCGTAAAATTTGAAACAATGTAAAGCAGATGCTATGATAATACAATAATTAATAAATAGATTATACTAGTAATTAGTTTAAATGTTCGCCATTTTGACACCCATTGGTCAAATTAAGCTATTTTGCAGTTAAGTGTATATAGATTATGATTTAGTATTGGCAGTAATCAAATATCAACAAATATTTCTAATTTAGTACAATTAATTAAAAAATAGCCATTACTGGGGTCATATCCAAAACTGGTGCCAGTACCTTATTTGTTATTTAATTTTATCTTAGTATTTGTACAGCCAAGAATCCAACACTGGGATATGAATCGGTATGATCCAAGACTGGTGCTATTACCTTATACATAGATGAATGAATTCTTCCTTTTCAAGTCTATCAGGTAGTCCCTAATATAATTGTTTCAATAGCAAATTAAACTACAACATGCATCTATTTGATACTTATTTTCTCTACAGAAAAATACTACATAAAATTTAAAAAGTGCATTACCTCACACAAAAATTACTTATTTACAATTTTCAAAATATATGAATAGCTACAGCTACTATCTGAAGTATACTTAAAAATATGAACCGAAAACACCTACAACTTAAATTATATTATATTATAATGAATTATCAGTAGTATCGTAGGTAGATACTTGTTCAAATTTTGTATTATTAGAAGAAATACAATTTACAATATATAGAACAGTGCAATAATCCTCCGTGAACACAATGGCAATGCATATTGATATTCTCATTTAAAGGAACTATGTTCAACAAGAATCTAACAATGCAAATTAATTCTGAATGTTCAACTTGCAGAATATAATATTGTATAATATCACAATCGGAATTGTACGTCATTGTTCGACAAAGTTCGAATCCAAAGGTGTCCCTTAAATCAAAATGTTTAGTCAGCGTGCTGAAATTGTAACGTAAGAAACTTATTTTATATAAATAAATTTTATTCTGTTACAATTTCAACTCAACTTAGAATAGATGCAAATTGGTCGTTTTTTTTAATATATTATTTTATGAAATCAACCTCATTATATATGTTTTTTTTCTAACAATTTCATGCGAATCCTGTCGAGTTTTTTTTTTAAATTAAATGTTTTATACATTTTCTTATTGTTAACACTTAATTACCATAATTTTTTTCACATTGGTAACCTTTTCATTTTTATAAAATTTTATTAGGAAATATTAATTTTTAAACATTTTTCTTAATACGTGTCTAACCTAATTATTCAATAAAAAATGATTTTATTACATCAACAGCACAAATATCTTTCATTTTTGTATTCTTCAATTGTAAATTTTCCTTAAAACTGGTCTGCCTTAATAAACCGAATATCCTAAACTCCATCAAAATCGGTTCACAATCAGTAGTTTTTGTACCAAATTAGAGCAAACAAACAAAAACTGGTAATAGGGTTAGCCTATAGTTTTAATAAATTTTTATTATATTAGTTAAAATCTGATAAAAAGAAGTCTCTACAATATAGGTAACCTTTACTTATCTTAAAATACACTCAAGTCATTTCAAGTACACAACTAAAAATATCTATTATTTAATAATTTATTGTTAGTAGCTAGATCTGATTGTAATAAGTTTTGAAGAATGTCTATCGAGATATGCCAAGAATTATGATTGACGATTTGTAAAATGTTATTTATTCTAAACACACAACCAATGGCATCATTCACCGATGTCTCAACTGATAAAAGTGTTTGCATGACATATATAAAACATTAAGTTAATTTTGGCAAGTTATTAAGATTTTATTATTAAGCCATAAATATCATAACCTAGTCATTTTTTGTATAAATATGTACCTACTCCATACAATTCACAATATCCACATTACGGCACTTCGACTTGCGTCGATTTACATTTACGTACATTTTCAATTACCACTATTTCCAGAAGTTTCGGCGCGTGCTTCGGAGTTACATCTCTTTAACGATATGACGCTACCTACTGAGTTTTCTGATTCCAGTATATAAAAAAAATTAAGAAAACTGCAATCTATTCACACACAGTTATTGTTCCGTGCCATCAGCCCCCATTTATTGAAAGTTGTTCCTTACATCGTGAGAAATATTTTTTCTCGAAAAACTTTTTCTCTAAAACCAATAGTTCAACAGTTATATGAAAATAATTAATTAAATGTTTATAACAATTGATCTCACTAAAATTTACCAATCTTGATAATTTTGGCTCAATCTACATCTAATTTTCGATGTTCATGAGTTTTTTCAGATTTTTCTGAGTGATCCTTTTGGTGATTAGGGTGGAGGCAGCAATTTTTAAGCGTTTTTCCCGAAACATGTTTTTTGTACTTCAATAATCTTTTACCCCCTTAAATTAACTCCCAGAATCAAAATTCAACGTTTTATAGGTACTTCACGTCTATAATTGGGCTGTGATAGACAGACGGACGGACACCAAAATGATTCCATAAGTGTTCCGTTTGGACGGAACACTAAAAAGTGCTTCGACTAGCGTCTGAATATGAATATTTAGATAAGTTTTTCAAAACTAACAACGGTACAACTCTTCACTTGTTAAATTTAAGTTTTTTATAACCTTTTTTAACAAATAAAATGTCGTTTTTTTAAATACTCAAATCCGTATAAAAATCACTTATACCAGTTCTGTAAATTTTATTCACCACAGATTTCAGATAAAACATTTTTAAGTTTGTCAAAACAATGGCTCTTAACACAACGGAGCCATGGGTGTTACTGTGCAGATCTTGAACTGATAACCAGGTTGATTTCCTCTTCTAACTGACGATGAATAAAAAAATATCTTTCCAGGAATTACGAGTGTTGAATATATACCAAGGAAGGCTTCACAAAGAAAATATTAATTAACTTTTCTGTTGTTTTAATGAAGACATCAAAGTTTTCGGAGTTGTCTTTTGTTTATTGAATTACGTTGCAAGATTAAAATATTAAAATTTGAATATAAAATACATAGATTTGACCAATCAGTGATACATATATGGTTGATAAATGATGACAAGCGTATTAATACAATTTTGTAAAACTTAATTATCAAACCAATTTGTTATAAAGAACCCTGCACAAAATCAACGTAAATTAGAGTAAGTACAATCAATTTGACTGAAACTGAAGTTTGATGTAACTCGTGACACGCTGATCAAAAGTTCCCATGGGCACACAGACCGAATATGGTCTGTTTTTTTAGTTATTCAAGGTCAAAGGTTATGAATTCAAATATCTGAGAAATGAAGGTAAAGTAAAATTCGCTGAAACTGAAGTATGATTAGCTAATCAAGACTTCCCATGGGCACAAGGTCTTAAAATAGCCAGTTTTTTATTTATTCAGCGTCAAAGATTAAGAATTTAAATATCTACAGATCATGTTTGTACATTATTTTTCTTGACGATCCGATAGTTTTTATCAATACAGCAAGTTATGAAAATACTCTCATTTTATCTGCCATAATATTATCTACTATAACAGGTAGTCATCGACTTACGCGATTTCGACGTGAATTCATACTTACGTGATTTGAAAAAAAGTTTTTTTTTTATTTCGCGGTGCTTTGTATTGCTGCGGCCATTGTGCCAACCGAGATTGTCAAACACGTCACCCTTTCTTCATTGCCCCCTTGTCTATATGCTCAATGTTTATTTGGCACAACATGGAATTTATATATTTTTTAGGATTTTTAGTACTGAGTTGATGCATTTTGTTTACAATTTTAAACAAACCACATTTTTAAGTGATATAACTTCCGTTAAACTAAGAAAAAATACTGAGTACTTAATCCAGTAGATTTGAGTAGGAAATAAATACACACATATTTTTATTATTTATCAGATAGTTAATTATATTTTGATTGGTACATCACAAATGTAAGATACAAATGTCTAAGTTTGTAATATTGGGAATTGAGATTGTCACTTGATGTCACTGAAAATGATTAGGGTCCCCGCTCTTGTTAGTGGAATTAACAGCTTGTCTGTGTCTCCAATACAGACGAATCATACAAACAGCTTACATACATTCATATTGACGGTAGAATATAGATAGAGTATGGAAGAATCCACAATTATAACGAATCTAGATTTTCAGTGAAAAATATAAACATTTTACATTTTTTTATATTTTAGATTTTTTAGACTGTGACAAATATTTGGCCAGATTCATTTCATATAATTTATCTTGCTCTTCTTCATTTTCTATTTTTTACTGTTTTTATTCCTTCCTTTGTCTATTTCTATTCCCCTCCTCTTTATTTTTTTACATCCTCGTTTTAAATCTCTTAACTTGAGTGAAAATTAAAAAAAATACACATAAGATTTAATTAAAAGCGGAATATTCAAACAGTTACACGTAGGACTGTACACGCGACGAGAATCAGGTTAATGTAGTCTCGTCTCGGTTTTTAAAAGTAAAGACCTGCCTCGATCTTGGATTTTACACATATTAGTCTCGTTTCGATCTCCTCTCGTGAAAACTGAAACTATCCTGTCTTGGTTTCGTCTCGTAAAAAAATAACCAGTCTCGTCCCGCGTACGTGATCGAGAAAATTTTTGATCTCATGTGAATTTTAAAAAAAATTACATTTATTCTTAGTTAGTAAATTTTTACTAATTATTGATAACTTTTCAAAACCGAGACGAAAATTATAAATAAATTTAATATCGTCTCGTCTGAATTTAAACCAATCTCGTATCGTCTCATCCAAATTAAAAAAATATATCTCATCTCAGCGTGCAGCCCAGTTACACGTCATAATTAGATTTTTTATCAAAACCTTCTTGCGCAATCTCTTATTAAACAAAAACAATGAAAGTGAGTAAGGAAACACCATCGCTAGTTTGAGTTACATAATTAATCGTGTGAACCAAGTGACAATATTTACTTGGCAAATTGCTGACCGCACGGGATCACGTCTTACGTTAGAGAATACTGCATCGAACACACCCCTTTGCAACTCTGCACTAACAGCCCGCGTATGTCATTACAAACACGTGCATATCTATATAGGTATTACATTAATACGTGAACATCGAAATCGTACGTTTTTTAGTATTTATTATAAAAAGAGGTTAATGAAACTTATATCATTCGAAATGTACTATGCCACATATATGTGCACAAAAATCATGTGTGTTTGTTGCCGTTAAGGCAGGTAAAATAAAGTTAACATACCCATATGATTTTTCTTCTCGCTGTTTGTTTATTTCCCCTCGCATCGTTCAACAGCATTATAGCAATACTCCTAGCGGCATCAAGCGACAAAAATAAATAGTTTTGGGTTCCTGTCAAACGTAGAGAATGCCAAATCAATTCGCGTTTAATTGCAGTTTTTTTATTTGGAAATTTTTGTTGTAAATAATAGCATTTGCGCTTAATAATAGAAAATGAAGTAAGTTTTCAATTTTTAATTTATTCATTTTAAATTACAGTTATGACTTCGCTTATTTTTGTCTAAAAGTAAACAGAAAATATATTTGTGTTATCTATTGTTGTTTTAAGAGATCTATATATTAAGAACATCGAAAATTGTCGTACCTTTTTTGTATTTATTATAAAAGGAGGGGAATGATTAGGTTAGGTTAGGTACTATGCCATAGATGTGCACACACAAAAAAATCATCTTACATTATAATATAAACCCTAATCTACTATATATAACGAAGTGCCCTGACTGACTGACT
The DNA here is from genome assembly GCA_961205875.1 of Sialis fuliginosa. Lineage (NCBI taxonomy): Eukaryota > Metazoa > Arthropoda > Insecta > Megaloptera > Sialidae > Sialis > Sialis fuliginosa. The sequence goes on from OY540812.1 coordinate 19,710,515, forward strand.
CACAATCATTTTTTTGACCATTTCCACTCATCGGAGAAACTTGAAATTTGGTATATACATTCCTTAGGGGTAAAAAATAACAACTAGTGGGCCTTTTTTGAAAAAGTTTATAAATGGGGTAACAAGGGGCCCCCAAATTTTCAAAAAAAAAGTTAGAATTTTTTTATTATTTTTTTTATATTCCTTGGGCGATATAATGTAAGGTTCAAATTTCAGATTTAAAAAAAATGAAAAAAAAAGGAAAAAAAAAGTTTTGATGTAAAAAAGTATCAAAACGAAAACCGATATTAGATTTTTTTAATTTTTTTCAAATACTTTGGTTAATTGACAACCATGAACCCGTGTCTGATTTTTGAAAAAGATATGTTAAAGAGGAGAAAATAAACAAAATACGTTTACATATAATGCGCTTTAAGCATCTACTAAATTAATTGCAAATGTCGTAACTATGGATACATTATATTTTATTTATTATTTTTAAATGTCAGTGGCCATTTAAAATTTTTAAGTAAATGTGTTTTATATGAAGAATAAAATTTGACAAAAAAGAAATATAAAGAACATAACGAATGAAAAAATATGCACAACTCTAAAGTAATAAATAATTAAAATTTTCGTACATAAATTTGTCAAAAAAATTGAAGACCAACAATCACAGCATTTGAATGACTAATATTCGGCATAACATAGGTAATACATTAAAATTTAAAACTTAAAGTTATTGATATATCAATATTTTTACCTACATAGGTATTTTATTGTATTAATTGTATAAATATTAGAAGAATTTATTTAATTAATAATTAACATTGTCGTAATTTTAAATGATATTTTGTTTAATTGTTGTATGAATTTGTACATCTGTCTCTGTGATCTGAACATCGTGCATCTAAAAGTGACATTCAATTTACAACTATATTTGATTTAATAAAGGTTCATCAATTTTAATACAAAATGTAGGTATATAATATAAATAAATCCATACTAATATTATAAATGCGAAAGTGTGTTTGTCTGTCTCTTTGTATGTCTGTTACCTTTTCACGGCTAAACCGCTGAACCGATCTTGATGAAATTTGGCAGTAAGATAGCTTGCATCCCGAGGATGGACATAGGCTACTTCGATCTCGAAAATGCAACCCCTAAGAAATTGCAAGGGGGTGGACAAATTTTGATTTTTTTTAGTAATTAATATTTTACCCCCCGTTACATATGAAGGGTTGTAATTGGTTTTATTCGATTCGGCGGGAAAAATACCACGGGGATGGAGGTTTCAGGGGGAAAACAACCCTCAATCTCGCATAGGAACCAAGATATTTACGATTTTGTATAATGGAAGAAAACTAAAAATAAGAAAAATTTAATATTTCACCCTCTGTCACATATAAAGTGTTGTAATTGATTACATTCGATCTGGCGAGAAAAATACTACGGCAGAGGGGTTATTAGGGGGACAAAACAACCCCTTATCTTACATAGAAGTCAAGACTTATAATATAAATTATAAATGCAGAAGTGTATCTCTCAGTCTGTCTATTTTTTACCTGTTCACGGCTAAACCGCTTTACCGATCTTGATGAAATTTGGCAGTGAGATATCTTGCATCCCGAGGAAGAACATAGGCTACTTTGTATCCCGAAAATTCAACCCTTAAGGGATTGCGAAAGGATTGAAAAATTTGTATGGGAAATTTTTTTTAGTAATAAACATTTCACCCCCTGTTACATATGAAGGGTTGTAATTAGTTTTATTAGATCCGGCGGGAAAAATACCACAGGGGTCGGGTATTTATACATGGGGTATATAGAAGAAAAAAAAACCTATCTCGCATAGCAGTCGAGATATTTGCGATTTTGCATAATGAATGAAAACTAAAATATAGAAAAAATTTATATTTCACACTCTTACATATGAGTGGTTGTATGTAATTAGCTTCACTCGATCCGGCGGAAAAAATATCATTAAGATGGGGGTTACAAAATTTACGCGAGCGAAGCCGCGGGTAGCAGCTAGTATATATATATATTTAAAATTTATATGTCTGTCCGGCCACTATAAATTTATACGATCATAAACCTTTCAGTGGATTTTTTTCAAATTTTCACTGTTTTTAGATTCGTCCTTTATACAGTGCTTAGGCTATTTTTTTTCCACAACACTATAATAATTTCTGTGATGTGTATTTTTTTGTGAAAAACGGCATGTAAAATTGGCACACAATTTGCTTTCCAACTGAATTTAGGAGTTTCGGCAATAGTCGTTTGTTTTGCCAGGTAGTGTGATGGTAGTTTGAAAAATACAATTTTTACGAGAATTTGCTAAATTCTAACATTTGACTGTTGTGTTTTGTTTACATCTGTCAGTATATGACATTTATAAAGAAGAAAACACATGGATTTTTTATTGACATTATAATAAAAAACACACTGATGAAATAATTGATTAATTTTAAAATGTCTGATTTGTGAATTAATTATAATTACTACGTTAAAATAGATTTTGATTGAAATTGTCAAAAATACCAACAAGGAAATCATAAACAGCTGTTTTTGTCTCAAATACATCAGGTGCGTGTACAGAATATTGATGAAATTAATCTAATTATTTATATTTAATACCAAAAAGTTTATGTTTAATAATACCGTCAGGAGCGGCGAATTAAAAAATATTTATAATTTTTTTTTTTTCTAAATTGTTCAAAAATTAAAAATTTCAGAAAAATATGAAAATAATAAAAAAGTCAGAGGCGTGTAAAAAAATTACAATTATCATATTCTAATCAAATTTTATTTAAATATTTATTATTTTTTGGAAGTTGTAAGATTGACATAACATTAACTAAAAATTTATAAATAAAGTCAGAGGCGTCGTATTAAAAAAATTAAATTGCATTTTTTTAATTGTGACTTGAAAAATTGATTTTGATTGAAATTGTTGAAAAATTATAAATTTCAGAAAAATATTAAAATAATAAATAAATCATGAGCGTATGAAAAAAATTTACTATGATCATTTTCTAATAAATTTGTATCTAATGATTTATTATTTTTTAGAAATTGTGAGATTGATATAACATTATCTTAAAATTTATATTTAAAAATAATAAAATCAGTAGCGTCGTATAAAAAATATTTCATTTTTTTATTTTTTAATCATGACGTAAAAAATTGATTCTGTTTGAAATTGAACAAAAATTAAAAACTTTAGAAATACATATATAAAAATAATAAATAAATCAAAAATTTGTATTCTTACACAATTTTACAAACAAATAGTTTTTAATCATTCGGTTGTTGTGAAATTGATGTTATTTACCCAAAAATTTATATTTTATAATAATTAAGTTAGGGGTGTGGTCTTAAAAAATTGTAATTTAGTATTTTCTCATAAGATTATATAAATAACATAAAATAAAGATCGTAATAAAATAATTTAACCTAATAAATAAAATCGAACATGCTTCTACGCATTATTTCAATATGTTGAACGCAAAATAATATGGAAATTGATATTCGCAATAATTTATTGGTAATTTTTTAAAGTATCAAAATTTATTGATAAGGGCATAAAATAAACAAACGAGGGTCGCAGCCGAAGGCTGAGACCCGAGTACGTTTGAGGTTAGGGTGATTTGTACATGTAAATCGTAATATTAATGGAAAAGTGATAATGATAAATGATTATCCCCGCCAAATTCAAGAATTATTTACTTATCAGCGTTTAAAACAATTACAGTGAAATATTTTATAATAATTTGATATGGCAGAAGTTAATATAAAAAAATAATTTATATCTTATCAATCAATATTTTATCAAATGTGGCACGATTTGGGGTTGGGGCGCGTAGCGCCCAGGGGCAAGGCCCCTAGTGTATGTATGTTGCCGTTAAGGCAGGTAAAATATTGATCGAATTTCGACCATAGGCGACACTAATTATACAAAATACAAAACACTCAACAACATATCGACAACAATTTATTTTATCTAAGAACGTTCACATGCAAAAGCAACTAACTTTTGTACTGACTTTATATGTTAGATCCAAAAATAAAATTAAAAGCATTTTTGCACAAATTTTAGGGTTTCCCCGGTGATCTGGATGTAAGTGTCAAGAATCCCAAAGATTTTTACTGCAAATGCGATAAAACGGTACACCCAAAAACCAAGATTAAAAAATATTTTTGTATTTACTAATACAAGGGAAGATCCTCAATTCAGAAATAAAAAAAATAAAAATTTTGGGAATACGTAAAGGAGGTCAAAATAAAAAATACAAGTATTTCTTACTGAGGGGATATAATCACCCCTTGAATATTATACATTTTTTCAGTGTTTATTTAAATTGTTTAATAATTAACTACTTTTGTTGAATTTAACACGAGGAAGCACTGTGCATTTACTTGGCAAATGTTTTTTTTATTTTTAAAAATAATATTTTAATAATAACAAAACGTTTTCACATTTAAATTCCTTGAATTGTCAGCTTTCGATTGATACCCATTTCACCGAGATTTAAGAACCATTTCTGGAAGTAACCCATTTTTCCCACTCAAAAAACGCCAAACACTAAAAAAAATACGTATTATAACTCTAAAATTCTTTATTTTCTTTATTGAATATAATTAAGACTTAACATATTAATGAATATCAAAAATGCTTCTTGGGATGCAAGAGAAGTTACTTAAGTCTATACAAACTTTTGGTCGTACACTTTATACGTATAGTGTACACTGTACAATATTACACAATAAATAGTTAAACGTGCGTATCAGAAACTCCAGTGTCCCCATTAGTCTCTTTGATGTGTGGCTTGAACCAAAGTTGTGGCCATCGCTTCATTGTTATAACGCCTGCCGTACATGATTAAATTAATTTAGCCAATTATCGATAATGCCTACACTGTAAACATGTATAAGCTATTAATATTAATCTTAAATATGTTTTCTGTTTGTTTAGGCTTCGCAGAATTTTGTTTATCAAAATTAAATCAGGGGAATGAAGGTAACTAAATGTGTTGTTTGTAAAAATCAGAAACTTGGGTTAATTGGAAAATGTTAATTTCGTATAAAGATACATATTTATACTGAAAGTGAAAGGCTCAGCAAAATATTATACTGAAATACATATTATATAAATACATAATGTAACATCTTGTAAATCTACTTATGTAAGGCCTAAGGTACTGGCACCAGTCTTGGATATAACCCCAGTAATGGCTATTTTTAAATTAAATGTACTAAATTATAAATATTTGTTGATATTTGATTACTACCATTTCTGAATATTAATCTATAAACAACTGTCTACAGCGTGATTTGATGACAATCGGCCAATAGGTGTCAAAATGGTGGACATTTAAACTAATTATTAGTATAATTTATTTATTAATTATTATATTATCATAGCAACTGCTTTATATTGTTTCAAATTTGACGATTCTTTCTTTTATATCTTTTGTGTCGTAGTACTTATCATTTTGTAATCATTTGCAAGTGTCCATCACTGCGTACTCATTACTGGTTTTACTTTATCCATTACTGGAGAAAAAACATAAACAAAATAAAAGGCTATAATTTAAAAAAAATATATATTTGCGGACCATAACTGGTACCAGTACCTTATATCTGTATATAATATACATATACATTATAAAACGCAACGCTCTCTCTGTGTCTGTCTGTCCATTCGGGCGCTTATCACTCGAGAACCACTTATCTGATTTACGTGTTTTTTTAATTCATAGATATGTTTTCTGATCAGGTTATAGGATATAATTTGTTACCTTAGGTAACATAAGGAATAAGCAGTGACGATAATAGTAAATCAAATCGACAAAAATCGTAAATATCTTCGGAGATAGGGGATTGTATTTTCCCCTAAAACCTCCATCCCCGTAATATTTTATGATGTAAAAGTAGTATGATTGAAAAATAAATTTTACTGTTGTGCACATATTTTAAAAATCCAATCGTAAAATCAACTTATTTTAAATATTATACGAGTATAATATACATAGGTATTTTATTTGAAAACAACAATTAAAATATACAAAGTTACTCTTGTAAAATTGTCCCCCTCTCACGAATATTTTTTTTGTATAAAATGCTATGGCATTTACGGTAAAATAAAAACAGTATTTTGTAAACTGTCAATAGGTATAAAATACAATAATTTCAAATATTAATTTAAAGTGCTTTCATCAATATTCACTGCGCACACATTACAGGAACACCTCTCAATATAACATGGTATAATCTATTTACCGAACTACTTTTTAAAATATCCGATATCGACCTAAATTGTGTAGCAGTGATAAATGATAAAAATATATAACTGCACGTCAGTTACAGGTTCTGCCGTTCGTCATCTGGCGGCGCCACGGTCTAACGGACCTGGATACTATTACAAATAGATGGCGAACACAGTAGAAAAAATGACAGAGAATAATAACATATTGCCTCGTGATTGAAAACAAACGTCAAGTAATGAACACTGATTGACTTTATAAAAATATCACCATGTTCTATGGTATAATGTCTGCTGTCATATAATTTTTCAGCCTGTTTAATTCTATTTGCCATTTTTATATTTTTTATATTAAGTTTAGTTCTTCAAGTAAATTGATATTTTGAAGCAAAAATGTAAATGATCCATCATTAGCAAATTTAAAAAATTCTAGATCTCATAATTTTTAAAAATCCAATAGTACAAATGTTGAGGGATCCCTTGTAGGCGATAATGTAAATTATTTTTTTCACTACTGATGTTAATAATTAGATATTGGTCGGAAAAATCTAGTAAAAATTTTGAAATTTGAGAATTATTAAGAAAAATAGTTAATAACAAAAACTGTAACGAAGATTTAATATGGATGAATCGATGAGATAGCAAACATTGCGTCTTTAGAAATATATATCCAGAAAAATCTAACAATAAATTCGGTATGAAAATATATAAAATGTGCAATGTTTTTTTCAGTATTAGGGGAGGTAAAAATTTTTTTAAAATACTGATACACCCTACATAAAAATCCACTACACACAACTGAGTAAATTCAATATAAAATTAGTTATTTCTCTATGGAGGTTAAGTGTTTCTTTAATTTGTATTAGAATAATTCGAGATATTCCAAACCAGTAAGAAACCATTAAAACAATCAATAAAAATTATAGCTATTTCCAATACCGGCCATTTCCATAATATTATTGTGTAAATTTTTTTAGAATCTACATACGCTAAACCCTCAATTGACGCGAACGCTTTCTGCAACACCGAACTTTTCATGATACAAATAAAATTGATTATAGCATGTCGGTTTAAGAGATCCATGTAGACCTCTTTACAAAAAAATTCTAGCTTTAAAGGACCTGTACACTAATGATTATGTTTTAATAAAAAAAGTACAACGAACTGTTTAACAGTTATTTATTAAGGTATAACCATTTTACCCGTCACAAAAATGAATACATTAATTAATACAATCCAAATTAACTGTTATAAACCAAGGTGTAATTAACACCATAATACGTGTCAATAAAATATTCAATGATTTAAAATGACTTTCCTTAATTAATTGATCGTGTCGAAAACATTCAATACTGACAATGCTACTTTTTAAATTTTAAATATAATATACAGTTTCCCAGATAACTTTTCCACTACTAGGATCTCGGTATCTATAAGAGATATATATTTGGTTAAATGAGATTAATTATTTGTGAGGAAGGGGTGAGTATTACAACATAAAAAAGTTCCAGGTGGTTTAGGTGGTACATTAAAAAAACTAAAATTATGAATTTCTTTAAATGGCTACAATTTTTTTTCAGATACATAGGTACTATTTGTTTACGGTTTCTTAAGGCACTTTTTATATAGGATTGAATGGTGCTTTTATAATTTTTATATCACTTTTCGTTTTTAAGTTACAAACCTTAAGTTTAGTTTTTCATATACAGCACAAATATGGCTTAAGAACATATTTACAATAATTAGCATGATTCTTGTAAATTACCCAAAAATTCTTATAAATATTAATAACAACTCAAAAACGTTTAAAGCATTAATAGTATCTGTGATTCGAGAATAAATCCTAACGAATTCATTCATATTTTTATTTATAAATTCACCAAACAATTCTACGTTCAAGTTAATTGTAATTATTAACAGTTCAATTATTTAAAATTGTGATATGCTGTTATTCAATTAATATAAAAAAATAATTCTTTACACATAATTCATCTCATGTAAGTATAAATCTGTATCTCTTATAGATAGATACTGATATCTCCATGCTGAAAAAGTTATCTGAAACACATGATATATATCCAGTTGTCATCCTTTCATTAAAAAGCCATCGTTCCACCATTTTATTAAAATCTACTTATGATGAACATGACCAATATTTCAAATATATATAATACGTAACTCAAATTCTCATAATATGTATTTTCTTGAAAAAAAGTTTAATGCGACTTAAAAATTATGTATTTATATCAAACAGGAAATCGCGTGACCTATGACAAGACGTATTGAAAAGATCTCCGTTTTAAAAAACGAAACAAGATACATTATAAAATGTTTTCACATATTGACGTCTGCACGAAGAGAAAGAGGAACAAAAAAAATGTAAACACATCTCATCGTAGCTCGTATTTATAAATTGTAATAATATTTAACGTCAAAACATTGGCAGCACTGGGTAACACGATCCTACTGCGTGGAGGAAGTAACGTTGCGGGGAGCCGCCGCCAGCGGCGCTGACGTCGACATCAAGGAGGACTTGATCGTGAGGGTGCTATACACATCGCTGACAGTGAAATGTAAGTAGGTGAAAATGTACAATTTGTTAGTTTTTTTATGATTCTAGGTTTTATTGTGATTTAAAGCGCTCCATGGATCCACAATGTAATAAAATTTTAATTGATTTAAACTCTATAGCCTAATTGTATATGTGTATTTACCTATCTATGTTTCAGATTGTATTTTATTGTATTTGCACAATAGTGGTTTTAGGATGTAAGAAGCACTAGGCAACCTTGAAATTACGAGAGAACCTGCGAAGAACCTACTTTATTATATAACTGACGGTTTTCAGTTTTATTGAAGACTCCCAAAATATTGGAGAACCCAGAAAAATTCCTACTGGATTCTACAGTATAATTAAATTTATTAAAGACTTTAAGACAGCGGTTCTTAAACTAGAGTCCGTGTAACATATTTGATATAAATTAAAGTATTTTTACATTTCTATTTACCAATTTTAATTAGTATCTAACGACCTTCTTTGTTTTTCTGTCAGAAGAGGGTCCTTGAAAAATAATTGTTCTAAAGAGAGTCCTTAGAACACATAAGTTTAAGAACCGCTTCTTAAAATTTAAAACATTTCAGTTTCAATTTCTGATTATTAAAAATTAATAACATAAAACAATATTTTTTACAACAAAATAAATCATTTTTATACATATAGGTAATTATTATTAACGTACATATATGCAAATTAAATTTTCTTTGATTAAAAATCATTATTATTTTAAATAAATCTAAACGAAACGCCAATAAACATTCACTTTAGACATGCAATAATTTGCATTTACTAACATCCATCAATAACATTTCAAAATTGATTACAGAAAATATACAGCGCCGGGACATTTATCATTTTTATTTCAGTTTCGTGACTATGCAATAACCTCCTTAAAAGCATGCACGCCTTGTGTATGTGTATACATATACATACAATATTTCTCAAAAGTTATCATCGAAAACAGTTTCATAATAATTCTTGTGCAAACAAACGAACTGTTTGGTTATTAATATAAAATATATCCTTATGACATCCTCATAACAGTCCCGCATTTACTATGGAAATGATGTTTATAGATAATAATAACCAACAAAGGTATTTGCAGTAAAAAATATTGTTTTTGACAGCATTGTATATGTGATCATACATAATAATATTTTGTTTTATATTATAATGTAACGGAGCTATCTCTAGGGTTACTTGAGCTCCCATAGTTAGCTAAGCTTTGGCACATCTATATAATTTTGTATTTTTAATATTTTTATTTATTGTTCTAATCTTGACATATTCTACACTCTCTTTAGAACAAATTCCAGAGAATAATTATTATTACTTTTTTACTCTTCAAATAATTTTGGCAACTTGTTTCTTCAAATCAATTTTCTTTACCGTGCCGTAAATTATATTATTTTAACATTCAAAGACAACATTATTTCAATTTCTTACAAAAAATTATAAATTATATTTCAAAAGAAAAAAAGATTAAAATGCCATAAACCAATTTTTGCCACTATGCATAAACTTTCATGAAAAATTGGGTTTTATTTAAAACTGCGATTCTGATTAAGATTATAAATAGAAAATTATGGTTCTTGAAACATACAAAAATCCATTCAAATTAAGCATTGACGCTTTTCAACCAATAAATGTTTTAAATACAAAAAATTGAACTCAAACCTCAATGTGACGTATAGGTATATGTTATCTACATATTTTAACGCGTATTATTCCGTGTCTAGACAAAAAAAAAACAACACGGTGTTTTAATACACTTCGTATTTAAAAATGTCAAATTTTGTCAAAAAGACACGATGTTGCTATTTTGTTTTTTCATTTTTTGAAAGTACTTTGAAACTTTGAATACATTGAAACTCCTCATCATGTAATGCCATTAACATGCATTGCCATTAACAGTTACATTGTTTTTAATTTATTTTCAAAATAGAAGTTTTTATCGTATACAACAAGCAATAAAAAAGTATGCTAAAAAGGGGTTTATATTCAATACACTCACAACTGCTAAATTTTCATTACATAATGTTTTATCAAAAATAACAACAAAAACTATTTAGGGGTAATAAATGAACCTAATTGATGCGATGCACCCCTGGGTGCGCAATACACACAAACAGAACGCTGATGAGGTGGTGAAAGTGAGACAGAGAGTGGATTGATGGGTCGTTACGTACTTAATCAGCAAGTTCCCAAACTGCTTGAGCAAACAATTGACTGTGTATGTGTTTGAGGTTTGATAGTAAATTACGTAAGAGCAAACAGACGCCTCGAATGGGTGGAACCGATAAGGGTTGAATTATTTTTGACGTACACAAAGGCATGTTCATTTTATCTACATATATGTCATTTTAATTGTTTCACCATCACGAAAAATTCAAATTTCATCCATTATTGAACGCCATTGTTATTATTTTATGTATCGGCCGGTAATAATGGGAATGATAATGCGGTTGTGGGATTTGAAATATGCCGCCATTAAATGTATCGTTTTAATGGTTTAATGAAATATTTAAATTTGGATTGGATTATTTAACATACGAGTATATAATACCTAAACAAAATAGTTGGAATACATAATCGCATAATAAAATAATCTACATTTTAATGATTTCAAATTTAATAGCTAGATTTTGTTTTGTTATTACTTATAAGAGATTTTTACTTTTTCAGTTGACAATAATTTCCTTCGAAAAATACAGTTACAAGGCTAAGGGTGGAGAAGGTAATATTCCCTTAATAGTTTCGGATCTTTTATAAAAATCATAAATCTTATAATAGACATACGATACACAATTATTAAAAAATAATAAATTTTGTCGGATCAAAATTAATAATTATCATCGTTGATAGGGTTACAGGATAAAAGCTAAGTTAATAATAATAATAATTTATCCAACTGCATATTACATTCTTATTTCATTGGCAATGTTTCGTTTCATTCTTAACATTACTGTACAACTGGTTGCATATGTATGATAATGAAGAAAGTTGTAGTGAACAATTTATTAGTATAATACTATAAATCGTAGAAACTTATGATTAGCCTTAAAATGTTGGTTATAAAGTGTAGTTTTACTTATATTAAAATTTTAAATCATTTCGATAATTACTTCAAAAACACCGGTATTCGAAGAACAAGCGAGCTAATTTACTAGGGGCATATTAACATTACAATTATTTTTGAGTCTACAAGAATAGCATATCAATGATTTAAACATTAATCTAGTCGATTATTTCATTTGGAATTATTGAAATAAAAAAAACATTTGTACTAATTACTGGAAAAACGGAAAAATTGTAGTTTCTTAGTCACATAAACTAAAAATATACACCTTAACCACAATAAAATAATGTCACTCGACACGTGTTTCGACTTCACAAGAAGTCCTCATCAAGAGCCTAATAGTTCCAGACTGTTCCAGTCTGGAACTGTTGATGAGGACTTCTTGTGAAGTCGAAACACGTGTCGAGTAACATTGTTTTATTGTGGTTAAGGTGTGTATATTTTCAGTTTAAGTGATTTGTACTAAAACAGAGAACATAGAGCGTTTTATTCTAAAGATTTCTGTCTTGAAATAAAATAAAAATTGGATGTTAACACTAATAAAAGGAATAAAAAAAAAGTAATGAATTTTAATTGTAATTTCTACGGCCAAAATTATAATTGTAAAATTAAAACATTTATAAATAGACCGGCATTTATGATGTATAATACTTTACTGGGTTGTAACCACAAAACTTGATTCCTTGGTAATCAAAAATGTAGTTATGGCAATTTCGGCATTTTTTGATAGTCTTTAATATAAAATGGTAGTAATACTATTTTACCAGTTTACGAGAATAAAATATCGGTATGGAGAACCATACATGACTTCCATGTTCTTTCTATCTTTTTAAATTATTTTTAAATATAATTTTTTTTAAATATTTTATTTATATAACCTACTACTATGAATATACATATCGTAATACATTAAAAAAACATACATACTTACAACGGTCACAGCTCTTTTTGCCATTTGTATATAAATATATTAGTTTTCTAATGTCAAAAACATAAAACACATTCGTAGAAAAACTAATAGTGCAGGCAAATTTGCATTTAACTAAAACTTAATTATTAGATTAAATTTTATTTCGGAAATGTATCCAATAGTATTTCTCATTAAAGAATTCAATGAGTCCCGAAGTCAGAAGTTGTTGCGTTTAGGGGAAAGTGGGGTAAAAAGGATATGTTAGATCAAATGTATGAAAATAATGAATGTCCCTATACTAAATAGTTTATAACGAACATTAAGTAATTAATGAGGTCAAAATTAATGTTGGGAAGAGGACTGGGGGTTATAAAATGACAAAAAAAATAAATAGTAAGGTAAAATTAATTATTTTGTAACGGTAAATATTTATTTACATAAAATTGACACGAGTGCATTAAAATTAGGTGTTATTAAGGAAAAAATGGAAAGATTAGAAATACCTCCTGAAATGGCTTCAGAAATACTTTATCTTTAAGAAACCGAAGAGTCCCTAGTCGGGACTGGGGAACTTTAGCCGGTATTTTGATTTAAAGTAGGGCGCGTCAAATAAGCGATGAAGCTAGTCTTGATTTTGATCACTTACCGGCTTATCGTGTTCTACAAACAAATTTTATGAAAATCGGATAATATATGTCTCATAAAATGTAACCATTCTATTTTTTTTAATTATGAAGGGGGAGAACCCCTCCATAAACAGCTTTGAACGGCCGCGTATTGCCAATGCTTTAAAAAATTGTTAGCTCTTTCTAGTGGGTTATATTTATTTTTGTTGATATGGGGACATGTTTAGATGATACTGTTGCACCCATAAAAAATTATTTTGGTTATAACAATCAGAGGTTATCTGAATTATTCATTACTAAAGAGCTTTTATAAATTGTGTATCTCAGTATATTTGTTAATATTATTCAAAAACTAAGGGTTTTCAAACAAAAACTTTTCTATGAAAATTGTAGCAGATGGTAACTTTAAATAGTTTTTTATATACAAAATGATATAATTCAAAAGACAAAACGACTAACTCCATGACAAAAAATCGTGAATATTTAAGTTTTTATAAATCAAGATTTAACGGATTATTTTATAGGTTGCCTTTATGTTAGTTAGTATATTTTGTAAAATAATGTTGTCATTATGTAAAATTATTAGAATTATGGAGGGAAAAGTGGGGTAAAATGGACATGTTCGATCTAGGGCATACAAAAACCCGAAAAAATTACAAAACCCGGTTTTCGGTTTTTCATAAAGTGAAAAACCGGTTAACCGGTTTTTAGTCGGGTTTTTCAATTAAGTTTAAAAAATGTTTTAAACTATTTAAATAAAATAATAAATTAATATTAAAAAAATAAAACTTATTTAACTATACCTTTTCAAGTTCAAATTGAGACTATTCAATTTTAAATTGGGAATAATCAATTTCAAAATTAAGACTATTCAATTTCAAACTGTAAATAATCAATTTCAAATTGAGACTTATCAATTTCAAATTGGGAACTATTAATTAGTAAAGTTAGTTTAAAAGTGATCTATAGGTAAAGACAGTAAATATGACTCAAACTGAGTTTCGATTACAGTAGCTAAAAAATATTGTACGAGAAAATATCACGAAAATTATTGTTAATTATATCCGATATGTCACTCATGATATATAATATATATGATACATTAATTATGATTTGTTAATTTGGACAATAGTAAATAATTGAGGGCCTGATTTTAAATAAAATTAAGAAATTATTATTTTTTAATATATGTTAATAATAATTGCAACAGTGGCCCCTATATGAATTCGTTGGGGGGGGAAGCAAGACTCTAGCCTAAAAATAAAAGTCAGTGAATGGTATATTTACGTATTTAAATTATTATTTGAATGACCGAAAAAAAGCCTGGGCAAGAAAAAATTTCTTATGGGGTCCGCCAACAATTCCAATCTGGGGGTTCGTGATAGTATGTGGAGGCCATAATTGCAGCTATAGCAAATATATTTTGTATTATAATACATTTTATTATATTAAAATAAATTATTTATTTATTTTCATCTCAAATGTGGAATTTACAATTCCCAAATGAAATTGATTAGTCTAAATTTGAACTTGAAATGGTATTTTTATTTACACATTGCGCGTTAGTTTATAGATGTCACCCTTTTTTTAATTTAAATAAATTCACAACATAAATACTTCATGAATAACAGTAAAAACAATAAAATTATTTGTCATTTAGAGAAACAAAAAAATATATATATAATTGACATTCGGTTTTTCGGGAAAAACCCGGTCTTCCGGTTTTGGTAAATTTTAACAAAAAACCGGTTAACCGGTTTGTATGCCCTAGTTCGATCAAATGTTCGAAAATAATGTAAGTACGCTTTTTAGTCTATGGGAGGGGGGTCCAAAGAATTGTTTGACAGCGTTCGTTATAATTTTTAGTGAAAGTACTAATTAAAAGCTACATTCTATATTTTTTTCAGATTTTTTGAATTAAGAGTTTAGAAATTAGATGGGTGGAGACGCTTTAACAATGACATTGAAAAGCAAATATATCGTGACTGAAGGGTTAAAATCAAAAGGTTATTTGACATTTTTTGTTGCATTTTAGAAGACCTATCTAAGGACACCCCACTTGATGGGGTAAGTGAAAAAAAAATTGAATTTATTTTTCAGTCTATTGGAAGGGGGTCCAATAAATTTTTTTTTCAAAATTTCATCATTTTTGTTTTTGAGATATCAATCTACGTTCGTATACCAAATTTTATCTAAATCGGTATAAAATTTATATAAACGTACGGACGGACGGACGGGCGGATAGAGCGAAACTAGAAGGGTTCCTAGTTTTCTGCGGAATCCTAAAATAGATATTAGGTGTATAATATTTAAAATTAAGACAGTCTTTAATGTGTTATTAAAGAAAATCATCAACAATATAAAAGCTATCCGCGCGCAACCTTTCCCCCTCCAATATTCACATACGCAACAGCCTTAAAACTCGGGACTCATTGGATTCTTAAAGTATATATATAACAAAGTGATTTAAAACAAAAAAAATAGATCTAAGAATTATGTTCTTTTCAGGTCGATTTTTTGTCTAATTTGCCTGTACTATAATTTGACAATTTGAATTTAGTTGCATTTGTTTCCAAGGAAACATGAATTAATGACATATTAGTATTTAAAATTCAAATTTTAAGTGTTTTTTTCACCCCTTTAATGGCTGTTTAGGCACGTACAAATAATAAATGTCCCTTAGATTCAATTGAACTGCAAATGTACCAAAACTTATCAAAATTAGTGAGATAATACTCGCAATATTCACTTTTGAGACGAAAAAAGTTACAAATTTGCGAATATTTCCAAAACCCCTAATCCGATTAGCACCAAAATCAATAGGTCTGGAGTACTCACTGAGACAAACATTTTCCCCAAAAATAATTCAGATCGGTGCATTTTTACAGTAGTTATCGTGAACGAAAGAAAATTCTACATCCGCACAGACACACAGACACACAGACACACGCACAGCCGCCATGCGGAAATTAACTTTTCTTTAAGTTTTGAAGTTAGTACAATCAGAATTTGTCATTTTCTCGGACACGATTTTTCGATGGTATTAACGAATTATTTTCGTTAATTAAAATCAATATAGAAAGGGTTAAATATATTCCAACCGAATATCCACACACACACACACACACATCTGGGTCCACATCTAAATTCATGCACGTGAAATAATTTCTTCCACTTGAAAACAATCGATTATGTTAACGCTGAAAGGACCTGGTGACCTTCCACGGAGCGCTCTTGTGTTCCTTGACGCGTCAGAACAGGATATAGAGATGAACTCTTATTTGTGTGCGATCACGCGCGAATCGGGGTGTCTCTTTTACGCCCGGAGGTAGTATGGGAGGCCGGGATGGACGGGTTATTTGATTAGATAAGTCTCTCGATGTTCTTACTGTTGAAAGGGTCTGGAACGGATGGAGGAGTATATTTTATTTGTTTTGGAAAGTTTTTACGGCATTTAATTGTTACGTCCTCTTATGGAGTTTACTATATTTTTAATTTGAAAATTAAGTATACTTGGTAACTGACTTGACACTTTATTAATTGCACTTAATTACTGAAATCCAAATGGATTTAAATAAAATTTATGCAACTGCAGATTTTAAACTATTTATAAACTGAATTGTTTTGGTTTCAGCTTTCAGTAAAAAAATAAAATAATACTAAAATATATATGTATACAAAATTTAAATATGTATTAAGAATATTGAAGAATATTTATAATGTATTTAAGAGTAGGGGAGACCGGGGTAATGCCGCCACCCTATATAAACAGCAAACGATAATCGGTGGAGAGGTCGCGATAAATGCTGTACTTTAGTGACCAACAGAAGAAACTGCTTCAGTATTATCAAGGTTCTAATTAGAGAAGTGTAGTTATTATCGCAGAAAATATTGTTTTTTACTGTTTTGTTATAATTTGTGACTTATATATAAATCGAGTTAAGTGTCTTTATTTGTTAATTTATAGCCGTAATTAGTATGCGTATACGCATTCAACTAATATTCAGTTACATTTATGTGTTATATTTTTTATGTGTAAGCGTCTTCACTAATTGTGAATTAAGATCATTCGCCATTTTGTCATACCGGGGTAATGGCGCCATTATAGCTGGGGCAATAATGTAAATCCTCTCAGATTAAAACTTAGAACCTCTAGTTATTGACGATCAAGAAGTTGAAGAGGTCTTCTATCTTGGGCAAAATAACGTAGACCTAGACCCAATAACCGATAGCAGAAACCTACCCCAAACTGATAAAACTGAAAAAATGGCCATTTATAGTCCAGATGGCCTACCAGAAGTTCCCGGAACTTCGAATACGTCTTCAAAACAACCGATGGCAGTTTTAATGTAGCATTGAACAAGTTATCTTCAATCCTAATTGCGGCAGCTAAACAAAAAAGGGTGTGGCGGAATTACCCCGGTACCAGAGTAATCGCGTCACCGTGGCCTTTTTAAACTTATTTTTAAATAACGTTAAAACTTCGCTTAACTAAGCTTTGTTAAAGTATTTGTACAATGCGTGAGAAACTGTATAACTAAATAGTCTGCTTATTTGAAGTGTTATGTTACTTTAAAGTATAGGAAAAAATCGTTTTTCCTTAAGGTGGCGCGATTCCTCCGGTCTCCTCTAAGCGATCAAAATATTTCTAGAAATATTATATGAATATTCAAGTAATTATCTCAAAATTTATTGTACATAGTTATAAAAGATATCGCGTTATATATTTGAAATCTACTTTCCAGTGACGCAGTAAAAACAATTTTCGAGGGGGGGGGGATAAATACACATGAGTTAAATTTTTCTTAAGTATTTTGAAGTGATGTTTTCTCAAAACATACGTTTTTTTAGAACACTGAATATTTCGAAGGGGCTTCGTCTCCATCCCCCCCCCCTCGTTACTACACCACTGTTACATTCCATTTTTTAAAGTATAACCAAAAAAATATAAAACTTGGAAGCAAAGAGTTTCAGCTTCGAAATGGTAATCAATTTACCCCTCTTAAAAAGCACCAAAAACTTTTTATTTTTATAACACAGGATTTTTATTGGTCCATCATTTACTATAATTATGCCAAATCTCAGGTTTCTAGGTCAACCGGTTCAGTAGTTAAAATGCTGTGACAGACAGGCAGTGTTCCATTTCTCCGATGTCGATACGCAACACTAAAAATAATGATTTTTCCTTTTAATCGCAAATAATCAAATAACTGTTTGGAATAAATTTGGAGACCAATTTTAAAAAGTATTTAATATTTAAAACGTTATGTTTTGAATGGTAAAAACAGATTTTTTCAAAAAAATTAGCCCCCTGAACTCATAAAGGTTAAAAGAAAATTTATAATTTAAATAAAAATTAAAAATATGTCTTTATCTATTTTAATTACATGCAGTAAAATTCAGGAGATAGTATAGAGCACGTCACATTTTGAAAAAAAAATTAGATCACACAAAAACTGGTCACTCCTAATATACATAAATCAGAAAATGTTTATTAATCCATTCTTCAATAAAACGAACTTATATTTAGTTATTATATTTAAAAGATCTACAGAGAAAATATAACCACTTCCGCTTTAATTTTTTACCACACAAAAAATAATCGATACAATATTATAAATACGAAAACCGCAATTAATATAATTAGCAATTACCCAATAAAGAAAAAAAAAACAGGAAAAAATATTATCTAAACAATAGCAAAACAAGTTTCTCTGTAGAAACAATAACACAAAAACAAATAAAAATAAAGAAGTATAATAGTAAATACAAAGAATTCATATCATTTACATAAAAATTTGATTTACGCATATACTTAAAAGTACTTCATCAATGACATCATAAGAACAGTATGAATATAGTATAAATATATGCACTTATACAATTTTATTGATAGTAAAGCGAAGCTAGTAGAACTGGAAAAACCGGCATTCAAAAAATGTTCATTGATCGGTGATTTTGAGTATATAAATATTTGTACAAAAATATTTGTATACTTTTAGATATACGCGGGTTGTATTCATAATATTAGTGTGAAACTCGTTGAAGTGTGTACAAAATGAAGAGTGTATTAATAATTCATGTTGTTATTCTATCCATTGGATTGTTTGATGCAAATATAGAAGCTGCAAATAACACTTTAAGGCCTGTAGTTCTTTGGCATGGTACAGGTATGTTATCTTTACATTATTTATTATTTTTACAAGATTTGATAGCAATATTAGGTTAATGCTTCTCGCCGAGATGAAAATTTTGACGAGCCGGAACTGGCTTAAATTTTTTTTTACGATATCAATTTATAAGTCTTGTCGAAAATCTCAGATTTAAAAAACAATTTAAATAATATTTATCATTTTAAGTTTAAATGTAAAATTTAAGATCTTTATTTTAAATAAGATTAGAATTCGACACTTGTATGAGACGAGATCGGCTTAAATTTTCACGAAACGAGATTAAAACGAGATGTTTAATTGTAAAATCCAAAACGGGACGAGACTACTATATTTAAATACGATACTTGACCTTAGCCAACGAGACGAGACCAGCTTAAATTTTCACAAAACGAGATCAAAACGAGATGTTTAATTGTAAAATCCAAGATGGGACGAGACTACTATATTTAAATACGATACTTGGCCTAAGTTATTTGTTTACAATATTAATCAATACAATAACTACTAAAATTTTCCTGATAGGTGACAATTGCTGCGAGGAAAATGGCATTGGAGGTATAAAAAAACTGATAGAAAAAGTGCCTGGAATATATGTTATGTCCATCAAAATTGGAGATACTATTGAGGATGATCTCCAGAACAGTTTTTTCCTAGGCGCAAATCGACAAATTCAAATGGTCTGTGATATGATCCAAAATGATAATAAACTTAAACATGGCTTCAATGCAATAGGATTTTCACAAGGAGCTTTACTTATGTAAGATTTTATTATTATAAATAAAAATTAATTTAAACTTATATAATTAAATTCTACATAAAATCCAATATATCCACTTATTTTCATCAAATTTAAAATTAGACGTTATAATTTTAAACAAGACTATAGAAAGTTATGTTTAAATATTTTTTTATCTACCTTATTTAATTTCACATAATATTAATAACGTAATATGTATTTTTATCAAGGATTCCTGATAAAAATCACTTTATTAAAACTGTTCAAATACATATTTGCCTTTTCCCTAACAATATTGAATCATTTTTTATGTAATAATTATTTTTATTCTATATCTTTTTTAAATCACTAACTTATTAGTCCAGGAACATTAGGTTTTCTCTGGGGAAAAATTCGCAATAAGCTGAATTTTTGTATACACCTTCATTTTGTCTTTATAAATAAGATACCAAAAGTCCCCAACAATCCCATGCGAGCATACTTTTTTACAGCCCACAAAAGGTGCTAACAATTAGTTTTAAGTTAATATCTCTGTATCTATTGGTTCTATGACTAAAATAGTTATTATCAAATATAAAGTTTAGAAAATTACCTACAATAAAGATCCTACAACTTTTTTCGTACAAGTAATCGTTTTCGCTTATTAACAGGGTGTTCTAGTCTAAAAATGTGAAAATATCAAAAAAATTTTTTTGCATTTTATCAATAAAAAGGATTTCAAAAATATGTGTTCAAAACTCTATACCTCAATTCCAAAAACTGACGGAGTTACAGTGATTTGAAGATGATGCATAGCATTGAATAGCCAGCTATGTATAAACTTTGAACGCGTTTTTCTCGAAACTGAAAACTGAAAATGGCTGCCATAATATCACAAGATCTACTGAACCGATTGACTTCAAATTTTCTGTGTATATACCTTCAGTACACATGTTAATGCCAGCGTTAGCAGAATTGAGTCAAAAACATTTTTCTTTATTGTATAGATAGCGTAAGATTAAAAACATAAAAAAAATAAAAATGAATAGTCACGTTTCAAAATGCCGCCATTTTTTTATTTTAATTACTACAATTATTTTTTTTGCAACCCGCTATAGCCCAACTTATATATATTAAGAAAATTATTGGTTTTGTTAGCCACTGATATAATTACGATAAAAATTACCAACATACAATTCATTTTTATTTTTTTTATGTGTTTAATCTTTCGCTATCTATACAATAAAGAAAAATGTTTTTGACTCAATTCTGCTAAGGGTGGTAATAACATGTGTACTGAAGGTACACAGCAAATTTGAAGTCAATCGGGTCAGTTGATCTTGTGATATTATGTGATATTATGATATTATTGTGATATTCAATGCTACGCATCATCTTCAAATCGCTGTAACTCCGTCAGTTTTTGGTATTGAGGTTTAGAGTTTTGAATGCATATTTTTGAAACCCTGTTTATTGATAAAATGCAAAAAAAAAATTTGATATTTTCACATTTTTAGACTAAAATACCCTCTTAATAAGCGAAAACGATTACTTGTACGAAAAAAGTTGTAAGATCTTTATTGTAGGTAATTTTCTAAACTTTATATTTGATAATAACTATTTTAGTCATAGAACCAATAGATACAGAGATATTAACTTAAAACTAATTGTTAGCACCTTTTGTGGGCTGTAAAAAAGTATGCTCGCATGGGATTGTTGGGGACTTTTGGTATCTTATTTATAAAGACAAAATGAAGTTGTATACAAAAATTCAGCTTATTGCGAATTTTTCCCCAGACACAGCTATTTTTCGTCTAAATGTACTGGACTATATACGTATTTTGGTATATTAAAAATTAAGATAAGGTTTAAAATATATGGGTGTAAGTGGTTTTCTTGGTTGTATTGTCGTTACCTTTTGTAGAGACTTCTTCAGATTGTTTCTCGAATAAATGCCCATTTTAAAGTTATGTGTATTGATTTCTTACTTATCACGATTTATTAACAATTTGACAAGTTAAGTTGTTAATAAAATTAAAGTATATACAATTTTTATTATAAATTACATATATACATACGTATTTGACACTTTATAAGTTATTTTACCTGTAATTTGTATATACCATTATAAATTACCTTGATTTTAAAATAATTTGAAGCTAATGTTGAAAAATTTTACGAAATAAAATTAAGAATTACTTAATATTTGTTAATAATAAATGCTAAGTTTAAATAAATTCGCAATTTAACATATATCATTTGGTTAACACTCTGGAAGCAATAATATATGCGTTCGTTGCAAAATACGCATTTTAGCTTTAGAACCATGCATATTCATTCGAAAAAAACTATTCAAATAAATATTGCAAATGGATTTCTAATACTGTCAATATGACTAAGTACTTATAATATATATGATAATATATGTATACGTATTCATAAAATGATTGTAATGTTTAACATAATACAGTTAATTACCCTTGGAGATAATAAATGAATAATTAAATGATTTCGATAGCATATATTAATATAATATAACTAAACTAATTTTTTTAAATATATCGGCTAATATTTGGACATTAGTGGACAGTAGACACTGGATAATAAACTTATGGCTTATTAATATTATGTTCTTCTTCTTTTTATCTTTTATAATTATTTTATGTACCTATGTACAACAAATAGAAATCCTCCTTGGTTTATGTGTGAAGTTTGTTAAAACGATGAGTAGTACTTTAATATAAAAATAATATGTTACTTATTTGAAAATGAGATTTTTTAATTACAAATTATTATCAAGTTAGTTCATTTAATTTATTTTTATTTATTCTTATTTTTTATAGGAGAGGTCTTATCCAGCGGTGTCCCAATCCTCCTGTACATAATCTAATATCTATTGGAGGTCCCCATCAAGGCATATACGGACTCCCAGACTGTAATACAAACAATAACATGTTTTGTAATAATCCAGCTCTTCAGAGAGTGCTTAGCTACTTCGTTTATGAAAGGTAAAACAAGACTTTATCATTTCACTTTTGAGTATACAAAATCATTTTAAAATTAGCAAAATCTTTGACCTAATTTTGAAATCTTATAACTAATAATAAAAAAAATATAATAAAATATTTGACATTTTTTAGATAGAAATGTTTTCTTTGAGAATTTTTTTTACTGATTAAAAACTAAGCACATCTGAACTTTTTTCCCTCAATTTTTTATTTATTTTTTTCTCTGATTTAATACCTCCAAAATTTAACAGCGCTAAAAAAGCTATCTCTATATCAAAATTTAATTTAATTTGTATTACAGTTGGGCACAACGGCGCATGATACATTCCTCCTATTGGCACGATCCTTTAAACGAAGAAGATTACCGTGAACGTAGCATATTCCTTTCGGACATAAACAACGAAAAAGACATCAATCAAGAATATATAAACAATTTACAAAAGTTAAACAAGTTCGTTATGGTGCGATTTGAAAATGACACTGTAGTGAAACCTATTGATTCAGAATGGTTTGGATTCTACGCTCCTGGACAAGCTAAAGATACAATTGGTTTTGAAAAATTAAGGACTTACACAAGACTAGGATTAGATACAATGAACAGCAAAGGCCAATTGGAATTCTTGTCAGTTAAAAATGAGCACATTAGGTTTTCTCCTAGTTGGTTTATAACGAATATTATTCAGAAATATTTATTATAGTAATATATATGTATTATATTGTTTCCTTGTTTCTATAGTATGTACATTATTGTACATACTTAATAAAATATTGTTATAGATTGTTATAGGTTGTTATATCAATATAGAATATTATCAAATTTTTAAAAAAATACACACATGATGAAAAGTCAATTTTTTGTATCTCTGTAAGTTTGAGTTGGTATACCTACTTTCTTATTAACATTCTGTTAACAATCAATGAAATTGATTTTTTTTAAATCAATTATAAATTGCAAAGGTCCCAAAAATTGGAAAGTTATCTACTTTCTTTATTAAAAAGTAACTGTAAAATCGATCGAATCAAAATAATTTAATCAATTTTCCTTTTTATTGCAAAGATAATTATTTGAATTATATGTCGGTATTATAGATACTTTCCATAGATTTATCTAGGCTATTACATTATACACGTTGTCTAATGTTTGGTTTCAATAAATTTATTTATTTCGATCAACCTATATAGTAAATCTGTAAATTGACCAATCAGAACTCACAATCAATAGCAGCTTCTGTGCCAATTTTATACATGTAGCAAATTGGCGAACCTGGGCCCCCAAAAATATGGTACCCAAGTCAACTGCCTAAGTTCTAAATGCTATACGGCTATACTTATACTTTTGTTTATAAAAATATACAAACAAACAATAATAAACTTTACTTTTGAATTGCCACAATATAACACAATTGAACAAACTATCAAATTATTGCAGACGATCCAAGCATACCTTATCTTTCACATCTTTTCCACGATTCTTATTAATTCTCATCAACAACGCCAAGAAAAATCCTGGTTTTGTTCCGAAGTCAATATTACAATCATGGCGTGCTTGCTTATATCAAAATTAGAAGTATCGCAACAGGAGAAGCACCCTCTAACCTACGTACTACCCTCTCCCACTTACGACTGCTTCATCATTTATTCCACCGTCGGCAACGGTAACTCGAATTAAATTAAACAACTTGAGACATGTTGTCTTGCAGGTCGATGTAAGCGGAATACGAAGACGTAGACTTCCAGTTGTATTGCAGGGCTGGAATTAGGTTGGAAATACGTAACGATGCAGCAATAATGATATAAAGTCCTTCATTCCGAAAGCTGTGTGTGTTGTTTAATGTAGATCATGTGGAAGCAGCAATTTCAATTTCAACGGGATAATACCTTATATAGAGCAGTATTGTAACATTGTAAGTTGCAACTACACGTATCAAGAAAGATCATTTAAATTCATGGCAATGTGTATTTAGATTACATTTATATTTTATATAGGTAGGTACCTATTCTATATGCTCATATGAACGAATTATGTTTTATTTGTTTTGTTTTGTAGTCATTTTCTCTACAATTTATAAAAAAAGACTTACTTCAAAAATTTGCATAAACTATTTTTGCTACAGTGTTCGTTATAATTTTAATTTAAAGTACTGATTAAAAGCTACATTTTGGATTTTTTTTAGACTTTTTGAATAGATAGTTTAGAAATTAGAGGGGGGAAGCTCTGATAACGACATTTAAAAGCAAATATATTGTGACTGAAAGGTTAAAAGTCATAACATTTTTTGTTGCATTTTTGAGACTTATCTAAACACACCCCCACTTAATGGGGTAAGTGAAAAAAAGTGAGTACATTAAAAGCTATATTCTCAAATTTGTTCTTATTTTTTTAATTGATAGTTTAGAAAATAGAGGAGGAGGACACTTTGATAACGACGAAAGGTACTTAGACATTTTTTGTTACATTTTAAGAGGCCTATCTAAAGTGTAAAAAAAAAAAAATGTATATAAATATCCAGACAGGCGGACGGACAGAGCGAAACTACGTACGAAATTCGTTCAAACATATATCGAACAAATGTATATTCTTGTTTATGTGCGACCCTCAGAAAATGTTAGGTCGTAAATGAGGCCCGTAATGCAGTTTTTATTGGCCAGGTCTGATCTATACTAACAACGAGAGGGCCACTTTTAGAATTTTGAAATGTATAGCGGGCCCAAAAAAATGGTATTTAATTGTATGAACGTTAAAAAACGTTGTGGTTTACAACATAGAAAATGTGAAATTAACCAATTTAAAGAAGTTAAGTTTTTAATAAGTCCAAAGTTTTTAAAAATAAAGACGAATCGTAATTTGACGACTGTTGGTCTACACATATTCTATTATTATGTATATCATTTAAGTTTCTTAACTAATGTATAGACCCATGGGCGTAGCCAGGATTTTGTTCAGGGGGGGGCAAAATTTTTTTTTGGTCGGCGTGTTTTGTCTAGGACCCCGAGGTAATGAGAGAGGGGTGAGCAAAAAAAGCTCTCGCATTATTATAGTAACCTTACCTAAAAAGTTTTATAAAAAAAATTTTTAATAAAAATATTTTCAATAGGCCTCAAATTTTTGGCGTCTGGGACCTCGAAATGTGTAAGAACGACTCTGATAAATTAAATTAATGTAAACAAAATTTGGTAAATCCTTTTTTTCTTAAATTAAATTCTTTCGTTTCGTTGCAAAATTAACATTTTCATTATTTATTATATCTCTAGATAGGTGCGCAAAAAGTAACAATGAAAAGTCATTCTTTTTTTCATTTCTTCTTTTATTTTCGCCACATTTTTTTCAATCAATTAAATTTATATGTATATATATATGCATATCTTTTTGAAGACAAAATTCTCTACAAAAATGTACTCTACGTTGCTATTTTGGTGGTTTTTTTTTATTTATAATTTTTTTATTTATTGTAAAAAATCGATCTAATTTGAATTGATAATACACATGTATAGTTGAAATATCAAAAAAACTTTTTTTTGTAGAAAAAGGATAAAAAGGCAATGCCATGATTAGTTTACCCGCTATAACAAGAGATTGCAATAAAAAAACAGTGATATTTAAATTTTCAAATCTAAAAACGTCAATATTTAGCCAATGAACTGATTCATTTGTTACTCTTAGTTCACGAGTAAGCTTTGTGGGTAGTTATTTTAACACAAAACACAGTTTTCACTCTTGCCAACACTGCGACCTTTTCCTTTAGGTGTTTTTATTTTATTTTTAATTTTCCCTGATATTTTAGTTTATATGTAAAAATAAAGGATTGTGATGAAAAAAAACTTTGATATTTGATTTTCTGGACTCAAAATATAAATTTACGTTCAAAAATCCAATGGACATCATACTGACAATAATACTGATTTTCTTATTACTTTTTGTCCACAAGCTAGGGGGGGGCAAGCGCCCCCCCCTGCCACACCCTGGCTACGCCCATGTATAGACCAAATAATCTTACGATAAAAATATAAAAAATATAAATCTAAATTTCTACCTCATCTGAAATTGGGTCAAGATCCAGTGCCGGATTTGCCAATAAGCCGAATTGCCGTGGCCAAAGGCGGAAGGTTTTAGAGGGTGGCAAAATTTCAGCAATGATTTAAAAAAATGATTTCCATCATTGCCAATTTTAAAATATCAATATTTTTCATTATATAATTGTATTTAATTGTTATTTATTATATTTTTTAGCCTGACGATGATTCTGTGAATCGAAAGCTTGCGTTTATTATTTTCTGAATATATTTTCTGACGTTTAAACAAACAAGTTGTTTTTATTTATATATTCTATACATATACATTTATTTAAATGTCAATAGATACAACCGTAAAACTTCTCAATTAATTTTAAATAAGTAGGTACTAACTTTATTTTATTTTTTACATCGGTAAAAGTTAAACTCCAAAACCCATCGCGTCCAATTACATCCGTACGTAAACATTAACAAAGACAGCATTGAAAATGTCAGAGATTACACATGCAGAAAACAATGGCCGTCGGTTGCGTGCATTGATTAATGTCAGATCGTCGGGATAGGGGTGCGGCGGGGGGAGTCGATAGAGTAATGCACAATCCGTCAACGGTACAGGGTGAAACAACAGATGCATGTACGTATTAATCAACGACACCCCCTCCTTCTCAAAATACCTGCCCGTATCTACCTGTGCGCTTTGTTTAAAAGTTTTACCGTTTTTTTTTTATTTTGTGTAGATAGTATACGCGATGTAAAATAGTTTTTCTATACATTTTTGTATAAAAGAAACATTGTAGGTACATTTTATTTAATCAATTTTTTTTAATTTTAACCTTCAGTTTCCACACATTTTTTGGAACACCTCCTTTATTATTTAACAAAATTAATTAATTGTAATTACTATTTCTATGTAGAAATGGCAAAAATAAAAGTTCATAATTACTTCTTACTATTTTTTTCAATATAAACAATACAAATGTTTATATATACAGGAATTTTAATAATTGAATGTCAAATATTGAAGGGGGTTAAGTCTTGGTACTTTACAGAAATGCTGTCCGTCACCGCTTCGACCTTACAAATCTATTGTATGTTCGCTGCGTCGAAACGCCGCTGCGTTTTGATGCAGCTAACATGCCACTTGTATTGAATCACATATAAAAGATTTGCAAGGTCGAAGCGTTGACGGACACCGTACATGATTTCAAGACAAAAAAAATTTCATATAAACATAGGACCCTTTTCGCAGGATGGTCGCGATTTTTTTTTGAAAATTTGTTTTTTTTTAATAACAAGGTGTAGAGACACATCTTTTATAAAAAAAAAACGAATTTTCAATTTCGACCAGTAGCGTCCTACTTAATGTCATCATAATTATTTTGAATGAAAAAATAAAACGAAAATAGACCTATGTTTATAAGAACTTTTTGTCTTAAAATCATGCACAGATTAACACCCTTCAATATTGACATTTAATTATGAAACACTCTGTATATACTACTACTTACATTTTTTGTGGCGGGTGGGCATGATTACATTATGTTTAATTAAATTAATATCCCCGGGTAACACCGGGCCAATGCGCTAGTTTTATAATAAACTAGCTGGGCCCACGCGGCTTCGCTCGCGTGGACTACGGAATTATTGTTTAGGATTTAAAAAATATATAGTTGAATTAATTACAAACACGATTAGTTATTAATGTAATAAAAACCAAATAACACTTAAATTACCTACCTAACAAAAACGAATCAGAATAAAAAGTAAAAATAATTTTTGTTCTATTTAAATTTAAAAGTTAATTATTGAAAACAAAATAAACAATTGACAATCAATAGAATACCGGCCTGTTCTTCCCAGCGTGTTGGCATGTTCCCTCGCCGCTCCCCGCACACGGTCACAATCGCGCGAATAATATGTTCTAATATGTATATTTCGATATTTTCTAAACTATACGACCAAATTGGATGCTGTAAATGGCAAATTATATCTACATTAAGTACTTATGACGATGAAATCATTTATTTTGATAAGGATTAATGTTTTGCAGGTCTTAAGTCCATGTAAACAGAACCCAAATATTTTATGTTTTCTTTGTAACATAAAAGCAGTCATTGTGGCTTAAATATAAAAGTTAGACATATCGTGTCGATGACTTTATTGTAGAACTTTTGATTCTACACAATTCTTTAATACATTATTTTGTTCTATATTGAACGGTTTAGGCAGCGTATTACAAAACAGCGCGCCGACGGCAAAATTTTTTCCGACTTGATTTACTATTATCGTCACTGCTTAGTTGTTATGTTACCTAACGTAAAAAAATATAGCCTATAACCTGGCCAGAGAACGTACCTATGAATTAAAAAAAAACATGTAAATCGGATAAGTGGTTCTCGAGTGATAAGGTAACTAACGGACAGACAGACAGACAGACAGACAGACAGAGAGACGTTGAGCTTTATATATATTAAGGATTATAAAATCAGAATTTTTTTAAATACAAAATTAAATTTAGCAAATAAAATCAACTGCATTATCCCCCTTCCACTAGTGAAATTAGCGTCTGTATAAATAAAAGAAAAAAATAAATACCGTATGATATCACCAAATTAGACTGATAAGTAAACATAATGTACGTGGAAAACACAATAGCATTTATAAAACGTGCCTTTCTAATATCCAGACGACATCAAAGTGTAGTATTTACTGATCTAAATAGCCATTTAAATTAAATAAACACAATTTATCAAGTGTAGTATGCGTAGTATGAGTCCCATACTTGGACGTATTGTTGTATTATATTGGAGCGCAAACTTGAAGTGTTTGTATAGCCGAGACAACCACCATGCAGATCTCTACTTCGATAAATAAATGTAGAGGGTGCAACACGTGCAACATGTTGGAGCTTGCAGAACTGCGTTTTTTAACATGGGTAGTAACTAGTAATGTTGGTATCAACGCCGGCTTCAGAGAGGGGCGAACCAGGGCAATCATTCGGGGCGCCAGGCCAAGTGTGGCGGCTCACAATGGAGCATAAGTAACTTTTTTGGTTCAAATCAGTGTACAGGCTGTAATTTTTGAGTAAACTTTGTTTTTAATCTTTAAATTTTTTGTCTATCTGTTAAAAAATATTGCTAAATATTAACATTGTTAATTTTTTTTTAAATCTAAGAAAACCCGATTATTTGATAGTTGCTTACTAACAAATCCTTATTCAGCAACCCAGAAAACCTTTAATAAGGTATTTTAGGGCAAGGGTTAAAGGTTGATGATTATTTTTTGAAACTATCTTTTTTTCTTAAATATTTTCTGCAAATTCTTATAAAAATTATTCATTTCTATGAAAAAAGTACAAGTACTGTTAAGGCCAATCCCCAGATCTACAAAATGTATTAAAAAAGGCACATATATGTACGATATTTCATGTTTGGCGTTTTAACTACAACCCTATCGCGAAAACCATCAAAACGGTAGGTACTTTTTGTTTTCTATAAAATTACAAAGATAATAATTAAAAATGAACTCACCATATTTATTTGTTAAGAAGATATGGTCAATCAATCATTTTAGTTTTGATTTGTTAAATTACGACCTATAGAATGTTCACATATATATGTATGTATGTATGTACTTATGATGCACGGAGAACCAATTTCATGACGACATATTTCCGGTTCTATTAGTGGTAACGTTCAAACTGAGCTCATTTTATTCGTAATCTAGTCTAATAGAAATTAAGTTTATTAATTTATCAATTTTAATTTTGTTAATAATAGGGGGAGGGGGTCTCGACGGTTTTAGGGCATTTGATAGTGTAAGCTATATTTAAGAAAACTAGTTGGAGTCTGTAGGATCGCGCCAAGCTGAAATATTAACTATTAAACTTATTTGTTAATTTATCGATTTTAATTGACATTTTCGGTGATTTTTTAACATGAGAGAGGGAGGAAAAATAAAGTATACAGGATGTATGATCACACTATTGAATATATTACAAAACTATTTCTAAACCAAGAAACCATCCTATATCGGCATACAATAAAACGCAGCAAAAAATCATGTACTTTTCTGTCTTTAGCCTGACTGATAAGTCCCCTCGAGTAAAATATCTGCTCGAATCGAACGCATCGTCCCCACCTGCTGTTGGTGCAACAGAAGGCTCTGTCTCGGATTAGTCTGTCATGGAAACAAAAACAACCCGGAGAAGGGCATCTCGTGGGTACCATCTGGTACCTGACACTAAATAAACATGGGCTTTTAGATACTGCACTGAACTGATTAATGGTACTTCGTTGCATATAAAGTAGATATTACCAGATAAAAAAATATCAGTGTGACGGTCAACAAAACTCACAATTTTGTGGTTTCATACCAGGCCTGTCCAACCCAAATTGCACCGCGGGCCACATTGACGACCTAAAATTTTTTGAGGGCCACACATAAATAAGAAATTTTGTAAAAAAAATTAAATTTTGAATTTTTACTAATCAATTTCATTTTTTTTTTTTAATTAGAGCTACGTCTTCCACAAGGTATATAAAGACAAGGTAGTCTCAAGAATTCCTTGACCAATCAGCGTTGGCGCGGGAATTGACGTCATCTGGGGGATGTATTCAAAAGCTATAAAGTATAATAGAATATCAATTACAAAAAAATTCCTTTGTTTATTCTTGTTTTCGTATTTTTTGATATTTAACAACACATACAATCAAATAAGTACAAATTCGACATTGCAAAATCATAAAAAAAAGCTGTCACAGACAATTTGGTATATTTGGGAAGCGTCATTTTTACTATTCTTAAGTTGACAATACGTTATGTGATTCTGACAGCTCTTTATGATATTGTTATGTCGAAATTGTACTTATTTGATTGTTTGTGTTGTTAAAATATCAAAAAATACGAAAACAAGAATAAATAAAGGAATTTTGTGTAATTGATATTCTATTATACATTTATAGCATTTGAATACATCCCCCAAGTGACGTCAATTCCCGCGCCAACGCTGATTGGTCAAGGAATTGTTGTGACTACCTTGTCTTTATACAGGATGAGTCATATCAGGTGGAACAAACTTGAACCGTGGATTGAGAAAAATATTTTAAGCAAAAAACATTATATAAACATGTGTCCGGAAATTTGTCATGAGGGGGCTACAGCCCTCCAAAAATTTTATTCAAAATTAGTTTTTATTTAATATCTGGAGAACCCATTAAGTTAAAGTTACGAAATTTGATACGGGGTTTAGTATGAATAAGTATTATTGATTTCCAGTATTAACCAATTATAATTTAGACCAGGGCTGTAAGGGGCCAGTAGGCCCATCGATTTTTATCTAGTATTTTTTTGTTCTTTAATTTTTTCCTAAGTTAAAAATTTGAATAAGACTGTATGAGACAAAATACACAAAAATATACTTTGCTCATTTATCATAGGATAAACCGTTTACGAGCAATATCGATGCAAAAGAAAGCAAGCAGAATTTTACTTAATACGGATGCTTCAAATTAAACAAAATAAATCTATATTCCTGTTCTTTGATTAAAGGTAAGAAAAAAGTTCATGTACATATATCACCTAATACGTGTCCTCTTAGACCTATAGCCAGTTCTATTTATGTTGCAAGTAATTTACTAACATAACTAGAAAGCTATGTATACTTAAAATGGCTATAATTTGTTGGTAAGGATGAATTTTTGGAGGTATATTATTATTATTTTTTTATCTTATTTTTTATCATAGAACAAGAATATAAAAATATTTTTTGTAATTTGAAGCATCCGTATTAAGTAAAATTCAGCAACCTTTCTTTTGCATCCATATTTCTCGTAAACGATTTATCCTATGATAAATGAGCAAAGTATATTTTTGTGTATTTTGTGTCATACAGTCTTATTCAAATGTTTAACACAGGAAAAAATTTAAGAACAAAAAAATACTAGATAAAAATCGATGAGCCTACTGGGCCCTTACAGCCCTGGTCTAAATTATAATTGGTTAATACTGGAAATCAATAATACTTATTCATACTAAACCCCGTATCAAATTTCATAACTTTAGCATAATGGGTTCTCCAGATATTAAATAAAAACTAATTTTGAATAATATTTTTGGAGGGCTGTAGCCCCCTCATGACAAATTTCGGGACACATGTTTATATAATGTTATTTGCTTAAAATATTTTTCTCAATCCACGGTTCAAGTTTGTTCCACCTGATATGACTCACCCTGTATACCTTGCGTCTTCCCCGGCAATATTAGGGAATAAGCTCAGAAACACGAATGTACGAAAATATGTCACACTTTGAAAACTTATATCTCCGGAATTAATAATCATAGAGAAATAAATAATAAGCCAATATATAGCGTATATAATCAATTTTATAATATAATGACTTTTAACTCCCCATCCCTAAACTCTTAAATGTATTAGCATAAAAAATGTAAAGCTAATTTTCACAGATGAAAGGTTGTAATTGATCTTATTCGATCCGGTGCAGGTGCGAAAAAACCTACATGAGTGCAGGAGTTTTAGAGAAAAAATCAACAACATACAACGCATAGAAACCAAGATATTTACGATTTTGTACAATTAATAAATAACGAAAAAATCTCAATATTTTGCCCCGTCACAGATAAAGGATTGTAATTTATCTCACTCAATCAGAGGGAAAAAAACAAGCAAGTGTTCAATTATAACAACAAAAAATATCTATGGTATATCTATGGTATTTCAAATACATACTAATAAATAATGGTTTTATTTATTCACAAAAATATTTCATATTCCAATTTTGTATTATATTATAAAACAAAATTATTAATTAAAATTAATAGTTAAGTCACATAAATATAACAATATTTTAAAGAAAACAACGGGAAATTAAAACCAATCTCAGTCATTGTGAAACACCTGAAAATTAAAATAAACATTATAAAAGCGAGTTGGCCAGCCCTGTTTTACACGAAGACCTGACAAAATATTTACATACAAAAATATGACGCAACTTTAGTGAAATTCCACGATTTTCATTGATGTGATGGTTTGCTCTAAATATTTTTTTCCTATTCTTATTAAATTATCGAATTGCTAAAATACATTTTTTATCTAGATATCGGGGAATTGTAAAATGGTTATGAAAAATAATTATAATTTTCATTGTTTATTTTACAGGTGTGCAAAAAACATCAACAAAAAATTCGTCCATTTTTAATTTTCATTTTTTTAGTCACGATTTTTTCCAATCATTAATTAAAAATTTTATTTGTATCTACATACAAGTATAGAAGCTCAAATCCACTACAGCAGCGGTTCTTAAACTTATGTAATCTAAGGACCCCCTTTTGAACAATTATTTTTCAGGGACCCCTTCCCTGCAGGGGTTATTTTCATTAAATTTTACAACCTTTTTTTTTTGGTCCATACATTTTTTGCTTTTACAACTGCAATAACCTTTTTTCCACACATTTTATTATTTTATTTATTTATACGCTAGGAAACCATCTGTCAAAAACGACACGTCGCCACCTAGTGAGCGACGCTGGCAAAACTGGGTTTGTACTTTCAAAAATACTATAGTCGGGATAGCCGTATGTGTCATTAGCAGTGTGCCTATGTTTCGATTTCGCTAATTTTTTTTTTATCTATGCACCTTTATCTGAAGAAGTATTTCACTAAGTTTTAATTAATTTTGAAAATTATTTTAGCTGTAATTAATTAAAATTTGAAAAACGAAAACATTTTTTTTTTTACTTAATGGCTTTATATAATTGGATGAAATTTTCAGGAAAACTTTAGGTTGATATATGGTCTTATAAACCATTTTTTTAAATTTTTTATTAACTTTATTTTGGCATTTTTATTTTTTTTTATTTTCAAATTTCTTATTTTATCCAATACGAAAATTACGGAGGTCGAACATAAATTTATGTATGTTATATTAAGGCGAAATATTCCTATTGTGATTCATGGATATGCGTATCTAATGTAAATGTATATGGCGGATTACAAAAGTACGGATATCTCCGATAAGTCCAACCAATGAAACAGAGAAAATGATCAAAATGGGAAATTTTCCGGAACAACGATGTTTAAGTTAATTCTTCTAGATTTTGAGCCGCTGAACAAAAAAAAAATAACTTCACCTCTAAAAATTGGATAAAAGGGTGAACATCAAGTTCCCCTCCCCCCGTTTTTTCGATTTATTTCACAATCTAAATCGACGATAGGGTTATATTATGATTGATATTTGTAACTGATACTTAAACGAATCAATTGAGATCAGTTAGATAAAATACAATCAAAAAACACCACTTTCACAGGGTGAAAAAGCCATAACATTGCTAATTTTCGGTCGTAAGCAGTAAAAATTGAATAACTCGGGGGGACATCATCGCGTAAACTCGTAATTTAGCTGAAATTCTTCCTAAAGCTCCAAAAAATTGAGATCAACCATAATATAACCAAATATGAATAGCGTTACCAATGATATTAGCCAATATAAGGGTACAGAAATACATATTTAAAAAAAATATGTTGCACTAAAAACTAAGTAAAAAAATCAGGAATCAATATTTTTTTATCAAATTACACTTCTAGCTTCAATTTATACAGCGTTGATCGTAGGGTGTACAAGAAACAAAGTTTTTAAAATGCATATTAAAATGTAAGAAAACGTAATTCTGGTATATAACAAAGCGATGCACTTTTTGATTGGGTACACAACAAATGCGGCTGCTTTTATTTTTAGCCATTACTCGAGGGAATACAAATTCGTGTGAGTCACAAAAATATTCGTTATATTGATTAGTCACAATAAATTATATAGATTTTTTAATAATAATTTTGACAGTTTGAATTTATCTACGTTTGACATAAACCCAAAAATGTTAATTTTCGCCACTGGGCGGCGCTAGTAGCGATGGTTTCCTAGCGTATTATACATTTTTTCAATTTTTTGCACTACACAAATTAGCTTTTACAACTGCAGAAATAACTATACACACTAAAATAACCCCTGTCTTCCTGACAGAAAAACAAAGAAGGTCGTAAGATAGTAATTATCATTGGTTAAATAGAAATATAAAAGTACTTTAATTTATACCAAACATGTTTCACGGACCCCTGGCAAAAATTCCGCGGACCCTAGTTTAAGAACCGCTGCACTACAGAAACATCTGCCAAGTAAATGCACAGTGCTTCCTCGTATTAAATTCACCAAAAGTAGTTAATTATCGTACAATTTTAATAAATACCTACAAGATAGTCTGATGAACTTTGGTTAACCATTTCATTTCTATACAATTTTATTTAAAAAAATTAATTCGATTTTTTCTTAACACGTGCATGATTATTTTTATGTTTTTTGGTTTTTTAACAATTTCAATAAAAATCTAAATTTTTGTGATAAACATGTTAAAGTAAATAGCTCGTAAAAACAAATTACGATTTTTTTTTGATACATTTTCGTAAAGGGTCGATTACATTGAGCGAGTTTACAAGCTAACAAGCCAGCTTGTTTGTTTGATTTTAAATTGGTTTATTCTAATAATAACAATATTAAAACTCTCCTAGGTAACCCTAAAGATAAAACAGAATTAAATGCAAAATCGGGTTTTTATAAAATAAACTGCTTAAATTGCGACAAAAGCTACATAGGACAAACTAGGAGATCAATAAACATCCCAGTAATCGAAAAAGTAATCAAACAGAATGAAATACCATTCTGTTTTATTCCGGAATCTGAATTCCATTTTTTGTATTAATACGGAATGAGAAATCAAACTAACCGAACTAAAACGAATATTACCGGATTCAGGAAATACGATACAAATATAAGTCTATGGGTGCAAATGACGCGAGTACAAATATAAGTCTATGGGTGTAATTGACGCGTGATAAAATTAATATTTATTTAAATAATTTCACCTGAAATTTATTTTATACAATAAATACACATTCAATATAATATTTTACAAAAAAACAACAATAAATACATAATATTCACATCATTTAATACATATATTGACATTTTTTTTATAGGTTATGTAAACAAGGATAGATATATTAGCATTGATATATCGAGCATGGGTGCAAAACAAAAATTAGTGGTTTTTAAACTGTTTTTACTTGTAAATTATATAAAAATAAGTTGAAATGATACCTAATATTTGATTTGGTACTGTTTTGTGCTTTGAAATAGTCATGCGCAATTAATCATATTTTAATACGATCAACTGATTTTTTAGTAAGCTTTTTTTTCTTAAAATTTTTCTGTTAACAATTTAGTAAAAAATAATACTTAGACGTTCGGTAAATACGGAGTGTATGCGTGTCCCCTGTCAGAATTGTTAAAAATTACATATATAGTAATTTAGAATAGAGTTTATGCGCATGCATGACTAGAACATTTTTACCGTCATGTTTATTTTAATTGATAAAATTATTTTAAAACAGTTTGTTGTGGCCGAGATTGATTCTCCGTTTTTAACCTAACCGAACCTAATAAAAGCTAATCAACTCTAACCAAGGACAGTTAACATGTATATTATTAGAGCATCAACTCTATTCTGAATAATTATTTACGTGATTATTGATAAATCTGACAGCGGACACCCATACACTCCGTATTAGCCAGACATTCAAGTTATATTAATAGTTTCAAGATATTTTGTTAGAATAACGTTTTTTTGTCCTTAAAATTATCACTTTCACAGACGGCACCTGTTCGTTTCACTAGTTAAAGGTTAATAATTAATCGTGGACTACGCTCGATGTACTGTTTTCTGCTCTCAAACTACTGGACTCCGTCAAAAATTCAACTGACATTCTTCATGTGTTATTAATATATAAATTTCAATAATCACTTCTTATTTTCTTTGTCAGATTGGAAACTAAAAAAACATTTATTTGTTGAAAATTAATTATCTAAATAAAATTATGTACCTACATATTATTGTTATAAAAAATTCCATAGCCCTTTACCTTTTATAATATATTGAAAATAAGAGAGATATCTTCATTTTTCTTGTATTCGAAAGTTCTGTAATAGTCAATCATAACCAAGTAGAACGGAATATTTCAATTTTCAAAGTTCTGTGACCACAGTTTCCAGTTTCTCGTCACATTTTTGTCGAAACTTTAGTTCAATATAGTTTTAAAATCGAGTAAACTCATAATTATTTTTTAACACTATTTACAGAGTATAATACGGATAATACGTGTCGACATTAAGTAATTGCGTCATTTTAAGAAAACAGAAAAAGCAAATGGTGTCTTCAATTGTATTAATGTTGTACTATTTTGCAAAACACTCTATTACCTCTTATATGCCAAACGACTCAAATTTTATCATGTCATCCCCGTGATATAATAAAAAAAGGTGATGTAAACTATTAAATTAACGTTCAAATGCTACGTTTTGAAAATTACAATGATAATATCATTTCGTTATTAACCGTATTCATTTAGTGCTGACATTCAGTAAACTGAATTTGTTTAATTACGATTCAGTTCCAAAAAACGTATTAAAACGAACATAGTTGAGAACCATAATGATCCGTATTCGAAACCTCCAATCTGAATTCCTTAAAACATAATAAACCGGATTCAAAACACCGAACGTAATAATACGTATTGAATATTTTCAAACTGAATGTCGTTTACCGGAACGATGCGGATTCAACGTAATCATTCGAACTAAATCGGAATCAAAATTTACAGTTAAAAGAAAGGTTGGCAATGTGTATTGGTAAATTGTATCATGGATTGGTAGTACTGCAAACATCTTCAGACCGCTTGATCGTATTAAATCATAATTAAACAGATTGAAATTGTTACATTTGATTACGGAATTTAACAGATTCCGGAATGAAACGTCAAAATATGATTCTGTTTGATTACTTTTTCGATTACTGGGATTAGATTTAAAGAGCACATGGCTCACATAAAATACAACCGGGTTGATAAATCCAGCATAGCTCATCATATGACTACATTAAATCACACAACAGATATAAATAATTTAAAACTAATTAAAACATGCAGTAATAATAATCAATTGGACGCAGCAGAAAGCTTAGAAATCTTGAGGGATAAGACTAGGATTTTTAATATTGGTACCGGACCTATCCCAGCTTCAGTCCTTCTAGACCTTGCAGTTGATTGGTCAGAATCATTGAAGCGAGATAAGCCCTTTTAGTACATATATAAGGTTTGACCAAGTCTGGAACTGTTAGGCTCCTGATGAGGACTTCTTGTGAAGTTGAAACACGTGTCGAGTGACATTGTTTTATTGTGTTTAAGGTGTATATTTTTAGTTTAAGTAGATGCTTATTATGAAATTTTTTTTTATTTTCTTGAAAAAGTACATTAAAATTTGAAACAACAATTAGAAATTAATTTTTTATTTTGCGAAAATACATATAAATTAATTATTAGTAATTTTGTTATAACAAAAAGAAATAAATTAAAATATAATTTTTTTGATATATTGTGTTACATAAGTAAACAAAGTTGGTAATAATTAATAGAAAAATAAAGTCTATAAAAACTTAAGCTTTCATCGCTGCCTTTACTTGTGCTTGCTGAACTTGATGTTGTAATTTCTGAAGTGTTTCTCGTAATGCATCTTGCTTTTTATCCAGTGCTTGTAATTGATCATCAGCTCTTTTTAATTCTTTTGCTAAAAAACATATAGGGTCAATACGGAGAACATGGGTGGACCAATATCATAACTGTCAAAAACACGTATATAGTTATTCAGAATAGAGTTGATGTTCTAATAATATACAAGTTAACTGTCCTTGGTTAGGGCAATCTACTGGGGCGAAATGGGGTTAATACCAAGGTTATTAATCTATTGAGGTTGTATAATTAATAATTAGTAGTTTCCATGGATTTTGACAGCTAACTATGTCACTAGCTGTCAACCAATAGCGTGAAACTACCCTATGAGACAACCTGTATAGTTTAATAACCTTGAATTAATACAGTATAAAAACGGGATAAAAAATAATAATAATTGAAGTTAATATATCGTTTATATAGTTAACATGAGTCCTATGGCGGGTTACGGGACCGCCAACATAATATATTTGATGTAATGTATTTAAAAACTGTATTTATTGATTTAAATAAAAATACAGCCCTCTTAACAGGGTTGTTTAGAAGTAGAAATATAAAAACGGGGATTTAATCTCCGCAGCAACAAACTGTTTTTAAATAATTCTGTCAAATAAAAACTCCTACATGTCCCTATAGATATGCACACTTTACTCTATTCTAACTTTCTAACACATTAACACGAGATTTTTTATAGTTGAGTTGTGACGTCGGTCCACCCATGTTCTCCATATTTACTATATATTGATTGTATTATACTCTACATACATTTTACTTAACTTTTCAATAAAACTACTTACTGATATAGTCCATTCTTTTAGCAACATTTTGTTTTGATTCTGTAAGGTCCATACGAACTAGAACAGGCCCAATTAATTTATAAACTTCATTTTCCTCTTTTAGTAAATCTAACTCAGCTTTTACAGTTTTGTTTTCGTTTAACTGTCCATCTAATTGTTGTCGTAGGCTAGCAGTCTTTTGATATTCTAAAAATACATAGTTTGAGAAAGTACATAACCTAAAATGAAAAGGAAATATTATTTTTACCTTTCTGCACAGCTTTAAAATTATCTAATTCAGTTTGTAATTTCCTCTGAATAACTTCAACCATTTTATATATGTTTATAAAGTTTTAATAACGAGTATATGAATTAAACTTAAAAATTCTTTATCACACACATTGACAACTTCAGAAATTTTGTTGAGTTATTAGCAGCTCATATCTTTCCTGCAGTTCTTCGTTATTATTGGTTGCATTTTACTTTTTTAACCAATCAGAATGGAGTATTCATCATAGAAATGATAAATATGTTATATTTGATGTTATATTATATCTATGGTATTCATTGATGAAAATTCAAGCGAAGAGAAGTGAAGTGAGCGGAGTGAGCGAGTCTATTATCTTGTTCTTTTTCTTTCATCTACACCAGCGTTTCCCAATGTGGATTCCACAAAAGCCCGAGGTTGCACGGGAAAATTCAGGGGTTCTGCGTGTTTGTTTGTATTGTTTTGATTACTTTCATAACTTTTAAATCATATCCCTAAATTAAAATATAAATATGGTTAGGGTTATGCAATTTTTGAAAAATCATGTAACAGTTCCGCGACAAAAAAGTTTGAGAATCACTAATCTACACTATGTTACAACGGTTACAACGCTACCATCTTTATTCTCTGATTATATGTACATATATGTATGTACATATGTATGTATAACTGTTATAACCACAGTTAACTGTCAAATTTGATTTTAAAAAAATGTTTCCATCTAGTATAAATTCAATTCTATTATACGGTTCAAAAAGTAAAAATACTTTACTATTACTTGAAGTAATTAAAACACCTCGTATAGAAGTTATGCATGTTTACAATTAACTTTCCTTTTATTTATAGTCTGCTCTTTATTGGGCTGAACAAGGGTTAAGAGTATGGTATATTTCTCAAGAAGAATTAAATGCATTACCATCAGAATTAAAAAATATCCCAGAAAAGAATATCCTCAAACTAATCACATTCATGTATGCTATTGTTTAGCTGTTATTAATTTATTAATTCATGAAAATGTATTCGTACAGGTACATTCCGACTTCGGGAGAACTAGTTAAACATTTCTGCAGTACTCACGAATGGCATTTACTACCTTCAATAATACTCCTAGATGGACTTAATACATTTTGTAATTTTCAAACACAATGTGATATTCAGGAAGCAGCAAAAATTTGTGCAATGTTATTAAACAGTGGTGCAGTGTGTGCTAATAAAAACCAGAGAAACACTAAAATTATAGTAACGATTGATAGTGATAATATAAATACTAATTATTTACAGACTTTAACTAATTTATATTTTCAAAACGTAATCGAACACGAAAACATAGACACAAATGAAGTTTTAAAAAGTATCACTACAGTTAATAGTTAATGTAAAATAGATACTTGTTAATTATCCTTAACTTCCCTTTACGGCAGAGTTTGTGTCACCATTTTAATCTAAAATAACCCCCAGCTTTGCCACAGGAGATTATCCTAACTAAGGACAGTTGTATTGTATTAACATCAGCGCATATGCATGTACACATAGTTTATGTTCATATTTGCATGAGGATAATTAAAAAGTACTGTAAACTATTTTTAGTATAATAAAAGTCAACATTATTTATAAAAAATAGTTTTATTAATATTGGTTACAATATTACATTTAAAAAATAATTGTATAATAAAGCACTTATTTGAACATTATCTTATTAAGGCAGTTTGTATAATCAAAGGCATCAATAATTATTTAAAATATTTATTTCTACTGGTCAAACTTCAACGCTGCCAAATCATATACTATATATCCAGTGGTGAACTGTAGGGGGCTCGCGCAAGCCCTTTGTTATATTATTATAATTTGCGAGCCCCTTGTTCTTCGTGACCATTTTTATGTA
Source organism: Sialis fuliginosa (assembly GCA_961205875.1). Taxonomy (NCBI): domain Eukaryota; kingdom Metazoa; phylum Arthropoda; class Insecta; order Megaloptera; family Sialidae; genus Sialis; species Sialis fuliginosa. The sequence continues at coordinate 19,753,394 of OY540812.1, forward strand.
CGGCATATATATTATTTTTATAAATAAAAAATACAATAACAATATTAATTTTTAAAAATTTAACTATAAATGAGCTCTTTCTTAAAAATTTCACACCTCACCACTGTATGTATCATGATAAAGAAACTTTCTGCATACATAAAATGAATAGATATATACATTTGTATTTGTAAGACTAGACTAAAAATAAAATAATTATTCGATTATTTAAAATAAAATATATTACTTTAAATTTCCTTCATGTTATAATTTTTTTTAATGTATAAACTGATGTTAGGATCTATTATCAACTTCAGTGTTACTCAACATTAATAATCTTTTTAGTGTACATACTTCTATATCTTGCTAGCAGTTATATTAAAAGAATAAAACATTCAATTGTCATTTGTAACTTATATTATAACATTTTAATATTTTCTTCATTATTGTTGTGAAATTAATCAATAAAATTTTGGGCTTAACTGAAGAATATGCGGACACGACGTCACAATAATTATTAAACTGTCCTTGGTTAGGACAATCTATTGGGGTGAAATCGAGTTAGTTAGTTTTGGTTAGGTTAAAAATGGAGATTTAATCTCTGCCGGAATGAACTATTTTTAAATTCTGTCAAATAAAAATTCCTACATGTTACAATAGATACAGCACATTATGCTCTACTCTATTCTAATACATCAACACATGATTTTTAAAATTTGAGACATGATGCTCGCATATTCTTCAGTTTAACTAAATTTTGTATATTTTACTTGCATGCAATTACCACAAATAATTGAACACAGTTGAGAAACACTGATCTATTCTAATGGCACATCTTCTTAATATTATTCCAAATTAGTTTAATTTTAATATTAAACACATCAAAAATAAGTAAGGCACATTTATAAACATTACTTGTTAATTTATGAAATATTTTTGTACTTCATAAACAAATTATATAGAACTCGAAGAGTTGATTTCAGATCTTTGTTTACAATATCTGGAAAAAAACAATAAATTATAAATTATTTATAGTTCAATTTAATAGTTCATTTTATGTATACCTTCAGGTCTAGCTTTGGGTTTCGGCAATCCGACATCTTGCATCAATTCAAATGCAAACGCAACATTATGTACCTTATGGTCAAAATCATGAGGTGTAGAATGAAAACAATGCAGTGGCACAAAGAAACCTTCAAGTAATCCCATCAGTAAAGTCAAATAAACACCATCATGGAATTGGGTATCCAATTCGTTCACTTCAAAATTAACTTTGTTTAAATGTTTGTTTACAAACGTTACCAATGACTAAAAAAAAAAAAATATATAATTTTTAACCAACTTCTTAGGTATTAATAAAACACACCTTTTTAACAACTTGTAATTTATCTGGTGCATGATCAAACAGTGTGTCGAAAGCATCTCTTTCACAGCGCATGCCAACATCATCGTATGTTTCTGTGATTTGTTCTCTCTGTGTTCTGTGAACAATTTGTCCTCCTACTTTTTGGACGATCAAGACTGCTAATGAAACGTTCTCTGGTAGACGTACGGGGGCACGGAAATGTCTAGCTAATGCCACCAATAAGTATAGAATAGCTACTATGTTTTTGGAATGTACAGATTCAACACTCCACTTTGAATGACCATATCGTACACCTAATACCTGAAAATATTTGTAATATTAACAGATTTATGCTTCAAATCATATGATAATAATACATAAATAACATACTCTATCAGCAGCTGCAAGCACAATAGAGAGCTTATGTCTTTGACCATCTTCTGATTGAGTCACTTCAGGTACATCCAGTTTTTCACCTGTCAACTTTTCTAACAGTTTCTGAAGTACTTGCCCGTCATATAAATCCTCTTCCAAATCTTTGACAATGATTCTTTGAGATGCCATTTCGTCATTAATCCAATCTATTAATACTGTTATCAACTCACGTACTCTCGGTTCGTCCAGTGTATGAGGAGCCAACATACTTCTTTCTTCATTATCATCTGAAAAATTGAGTCAAATAAGTACATATAGTTACATAGTATTATAAAATACTATGAAGGGTAAAAAATAAAATAAAATTACCCAATTCGTATTCTTCCGGGGGCATTTCAGGTTGCATAGGACTTCCTGGTGAATCAATTGCATATTTTCCTTCAGCTTGAACCTCTTGGACTGTTAAAATAAAGAATTATAGTAAATTAATTCTAATTATAAACAAATTTAGTACCACACCTTACAATAATATTATCATGACCATAATTGGTAATATAAGAATTTTGCTTTAATAAAGCAACATAACTTTAAAATAATCTTAATGGAAATATTACCTTCCTTGATTCTCTTTTTCCTTCCCAAAGTGCCAATTTTGTCCCAGAAAGACTCTTCTTTATCTGTTTTTGTAACAGGAGTTTTGGGAGATTTTGGTCGAGGAGACGCCATGATTCTTACTAGGTTACCAGCTGAGTCTGACTTGTGAACAGAACTGTCAGAATACTCGGAATTTTCTGTTATTTCATTCATAAAATTAATTTATTGCGTTAATTGTTATCAATAATGTGGTATACTTTACGTATTACACGGATTTATTAATTATCTATTTTATTTACATAATTATATTTTATATACAATTATATTGTTTATACCAGTCGGGCCCCCCATTTTTTTTTGTAAAATACAAACAATTAAAAAATTATACCAGCAAAAATTTTCATTTCAGAATGCTAAATACCAGCTTGCCCCCTCCCCCCCCCCTATCGCGGGTTACCATACTGGAACATGTTAGCGGGCCCCCTAAAAATATTTTTGCAGTAAAGGTTTTTCAATAAAAAAAAATGTCAGAAATATTTGAATGGCCTTATTACTTTTTAGGTCTTTCAACTTGAAATTTTAATTTTTAATCAATGAGTTTTTTTGGTCTGCCATGCCAGGTCTCCCTTAACCCCAGACTGGATCCCTGTCATGTGGATTGTGGGACCCCTGTACTGAACACAGTAACTAAATTTGTTAGCTAACAAGCACGTTCAATCGTAAGAAGGTATGTTTTATCATATATTAAAGATTAATATATGGTTTTACATACAGGTGCCCTAGGCAAGGTTCCCATTGTGGGATCCGTTAAAAATCCAAAATCTAAAATAATTTTTTCCTAACAAATTTAATTAAAAAATTGTCTGCATTAATAACTAAAGACCTTTTTTTGCTTCCACTTGAAATTTCGGCCCCTAGACAGTTGCCTTGTCTGCCTAGACCCTAGGCCAAAGTGTACCCCTGTACAAATGGAGTCTATAATCAAGAGCCTATAAGTTGAACCAGCAAAATAATTAAGATTTACACAAACCTAATGAGTTAGAACCTAACGAACACCTTCTTTTTATATCTTCTGGTTTTAATAAAACATCATTTAGTACATTATCATAATCTCCTTGTGAAACTCGTTTTGCACTAATTACAGGAGCACTTACTTTTCTTCTTGGAGTTAATGGTTCTTTAAAATCTAGCACACTATTTTTATGTACCAAAATATTAGGTACATTTTTCTTTTTAGGAACAACTTTCAAAATATTTTCAAGATCGTTTTTTATTTTTGTTTTATCTTTTTTTAAAATTCCAACAATCTTCGGTGTATCTTCATCAGATAAATCTGGATCCGCAGGTTGAAGATGCATTTCAATAGATGATTGTCGATATAATTTTCGTGAAATAGGGCGCTCCATTTTTTATGAACTAAGTTTTTTTTAATATTATTTATACATAGTCGTTAAACAGTTTACAGTACATTAAATAAATAAACCTTTATATCACTTATCATTTTACCACATCCTGTTTTACTTTGATAGTTTATCTTTTTGCATTTGCATATTATCCACATTTATTTGTTATCAATAATAAAGAAACTTAACAATAAATACATACAAAATTTTTTAGTTTTATTTACTATATGACATAAAATACAAACAAATCCATAATATATTTTCTTCTGTAGGTTGTCGTGACTGTTTTCCATAAGAACTAACCTTTATGGCTGTCGTCCACGTTACCGTATAGTATTATTTGACGTTTCGACTCTCAACTTCCTTAGATGTGGTTACCAACATGATCACAGATGACACAGGTATATAAGGACAGACGCGAGATGAGAGCACCAGTTTCAGAAACACTTCTGAAGAAGACTGACATGAAGAGTCGAAACATCAATTAATACTATATTCTGTCAAAATATTTTGTCAGTACATACATAAAATATTAAATTATTTATATTAATGTTGTTATCTATCAACTTCGTTTAAATTTCTCACAGGTTCAGAAATTGTAGACAGTGGTTGTAAACGAACTCCATTTTTTGGCTGCACTGGATATAACGTTGGAGTAATTGTAGCAGATTGGGTACAATTATCAGTTTTATAAATTCCAATTAGTCGGTCGGCCAGTTCAAACATGTTAGATCTTAAAGATATTATAATGAATTGTGCATTCTTTGTGCGATCCTATAAAATAAAAAAATATTAAATAAATAACTTTTTAATTGCTATACTGTTGAAAATGTTTTCTTATGTAGTACAATTCAGGGATGGAGATACTGTAAATTTTCTATTTACAAATTCATATGTAAAGTAGAATCTCATAATTGTCTGCTGGTCAGAGTAACCATAACTCAATACTGTCTCTTTGTATTTTTTCCTACTCCAGGTTTTTTACCCTCATGTGCATAAAGTGCATACGAATACACATGCATATTAACTAGGGATGTTACGGAGCTCCGTATCCGAAACCGAAACTATCGGATATCCGAAAAGATTTGACCTCCGAAACCGAAACCGTATCCGAAATAATTAAATTCTGAACTCCGAAACCGAAACCGTAACCGAAATAATTAGATTCTGAACTCCGAAACCGAAACCGTAACCGAAATAATAAAATTCTGATCTCCGAAACCGAAACCGTATCCGAAATAATTATTTCGGATATTATTTCGGTTAGTTTCCTACTTGTTGCCCCGAGCCTCGAGACAGATTATAAATTTGTATTTACCGCCTGAAATTTGATTGGCGTATCATGTACTTTTATTTGGTCTCTATTTTTAAATTCGCTACCATAGATTATAACAGATGATTTTTAAAATAAATTTGCAATAATGACTTTTTTTTAAATCTACTATGTATTAAAGATTATACAAAATTTTTAAAAATTGTAAATGAAACATCAATTTTTATATCAAGTTTATCATCATATTTCAATTTTATTAGAATTCGTGACTTCAAATTTTTATTGTTGTTATAAATTACACTTATCTCCGTGCGTCGTAAGACTCGTAAGTTCGTTTATGAATTGACACAACAATCTTCAAGAAACTACTTGTATCAAATATCTTGTGTAAAGTGTAAATTAATTAAAGTTTTAGAGTTTTTAAAAGTTTTCAAGCACTGTGTTGATTTATAAAAATGCGACCTAAAACGAGTGCTATTTGGTCATATTTTATAATGGTTGATAAAGATACCGCAAATTGTAAACTGTGTGAAAAAACTTTTTCACGCAAAGGCGGTGGCACCACATCTTTAAAACTTCATCTTAAATCAAAGCATAAAGATCAGCACCAAGAATTACTTAAACTTGAAGAAAATGCTGAAAAATCACAAACGTCACAAAAGTGTACTCCTTTACAAGAAGTAAAAAAACAGATTTGTTTAAAGGATTCACTAAACAGGCACTGGGATGATTCTACTTTAAAACAAAAAGAAATTGATCAATTAATAGCAGAAATGCTTGCCTTACAAAATTTGCCCTTTAATTTTGTGGAAGGTGTTGGGTTCCGTCGACTAATACAAGCGGCATTGCCTCGCTATCATTTAAGAGGTCGACAATTTTTTACTGATTTGCTATGTGATGATTTGTATAATAATATGAAAACGAAAATACAAGGACTCTTGAAACAATTCGATAAAATATCGTTTACTGTCGATGTTTGGTCGGAGCCGAGTGCAAATGTGTCGTTACTTAGCTTAACTGCTCATGCCGTTACAAAAGAATTTGAAAGAGTAACCATAATACTTAAGTGTGAAGAGATAGAAGGACGTCATACTGGCGATGTAATTGCAAATAAATTACACATGATGCTTGAAGACTGGGGCTTGGGTGCAAAGTCCGTTCATTGTATTTTACGTGACAGAGGGTCAAATATGATAAAAGCTATGAATTTGTCAAATTTTAATGATGCTGATTGCACAATCCACCAAATTCAATTGTGCATTCGGTCAGGCTTAGAAAGTGAAAAGTTTCTCTCACAATTGATTTCAAAGTGCAAAAAAATTGCAACCCATTTCAATCATTCATTAGTTGCCCAGGACGAATTAAAAAAACTTCAAACAGAGATACTTAACCAACCTACACTACATATAATCCAGGATTGTTCCACAAGGTAGATATTATTTTTTAAAGTAATATAGGTGTCCCGCAAAGGGTATATTAAGCCGCAGGAGTATGATTCTACTCTTCATACTGAACAATATTTGTTAGAGAAACCAAAGTATTTTCGCAAATTTCCGAAACAAGTCATTCAATACTCCTGTCGCTCAACATACCATTTCCTCGGTTTTGTTAGATAATAAGTTTTTTAGGAAGAAATGTAAGTAGTGTTTAATAACACGAAGGTATTCTATTTTTATTGTGTTCTTAGGATTCCATATCCATGAAAAAGTATACAAGCATGATATAAAAACCAAAGTAAAATTTTTAAGCAAAAATTATTTAATTTTAACAGAATAATCAAAAACGTTTTGTGCTTAATTTTCATTACTTGTTGAATAATATATATTATGATATTGTAAAACTAAAAGTTTATATTCAAAATATTTAGTATGTACTATATACCTATTTTTTGAAAATTTTATTTATATATTGTGAATATTTTAAAATTAATAAAGATATGCATTAATTTAATATTAATAAATGTTTTAATATTTATTGTTATATAAAGAACAATGTTAATCAGGCGTTTTTAAGAAAGAAATGTTTTATACAATAGAAAAACATATAGTTAACGGAGAATTACCCTTAATCCTCCGTTAACTTTGTTAATCAGCATTTGTGCAATCTAGCATTAATGATTTTAATTTAACATGAAAATGTTTTGATATTTTTCAGGTGGAATACCACATATTATATGATTGAAAGGATTATAAAAATTAAAGATGCATTAATATTGTACGCAAGCAAACATGACATACCAGTGTTTTCTCTAGACGAATGGTCAGATTTAAAAAAATGTGTTGCTGTATTAAAGCCATTTGAAGAGCTCACAAACAAGTAGTAGCTCAAAAACAACAATAGCCTCTGTAATTCCGTTAATCCACGCCTTAAAAATAAATTTACAAATAGAAGAGAACAAAGAAGACACTTCTGAAAATTTTAAAATTATTATTACAAAAATGACTCAACAAATTAACTCTAGGTTCGGTGAAATTGAAAATAACAACATATATGCGATATCTACGTACTTAGACCCTAGGTACAAACTTAAATTTTTTTCGGAAATTGTAAAGGAACGGGTTAAGTCAGAGATGTTGTTATTGTTAATTGGTTTGACGAAAGGACAGCAACAAAACAGTGCTCCCTCTTCTCCAAAAAAGCCAAAATTAGACGTACAACCACCATCAAATACCATAAGTTCTAATGACTCTAATCGTTATTCAGAAATCCAAAGTAGCTTAATGAATATTTTGAATACTAGTGATGAAAATGAAATCTCAAGAAGTGATGACGACCAGATAGTATTGATGAAAGCATTACTATCTGATTTCAATAAAGAGAAGAAGCTGCCACTAAACGAAGATCCACTTTTATGGTGGAAGATGAACTTAAAGTACCAAATGTTTGGCCCTATTGTCAGACAATATCTTTCGGCACCAGCTGGAAGTGTACCAAGCGAACAGTTGTTTAGTGCTGCGGGGTTAATTTACGTTCCATTAAGAAACAGACTAAGTGGTGAAAAGGCAGCACGATTACTTTTTTTAAAGTACAATTTACCTCTTGTAAATTTTGATTATCCTCTAAAAACATAAATGTCAAAAATGAACCAAGTTTCATTACGATACAAAACTCAAAAATTGAAAGGAACAGAAATTTTGAAATATTAGTATATTTTTTAGCTTTAACTTAGCAAGTTTCCAGTCTATGAAAATATTAAAATTTTCATAGTTAAAATATTATTATAAAAGCGATGCGTATTAAATTTATTTCCTAAAACGGAGCGATTATTAATTCATTGATAACGTCTAGTTTATGAATTTGTTTAGCTAAATATCAAATATTAAAAGTTGTCAAGTTAAAGTGAAAATGTTATGTACAATATATACATATTTCAGAATTTCTGTTGCTTTAATTTTTGGAGTTTGATATTGTAATGAAGCTTGGCGCTGTTTTAGATTTAAATTATGAGTATTTTGGCCATATTTTTCACATTTACATTTTTACCGAATATCAATATTTTATAAATATTAAGGATGTATGTAAGGTATTACAATTGGAGAGAATGTTCTCATTAACATTCTGATGCACTAAACAAAATATTAAATTGGTTATTTATACTATTTAGGAAATATACCTTTTGTACACGGGGCACATACGTACAGTAGGCATATCATTTAAAAACAGTGCTGAATAAAGTTGCCCTATGCTGGTGTATGCGTTGCACACGCTGATCCACGAGGGCAACTTTATTTCAACTGTTTTTTAAATTAATGTCTACTGTACGTATGTGTCCCATGTATGAAATGTGCCAATCTTCCCCTACTAAATTTAACACATGTTCTTATGGAAAATAGATGTTTTTCAACATTTCTTAAGTAAAAAAACATTGATAAAACGGTCATGATTTATTAATTTTTGAGTATAAGTACAACGTTTATACAAAGTAAGTGTATTCACTACACCGTTTTCCAGAAATATATTATAATTCAACATAGTCCGTGTCAAATTTGTCATAATATACCTATTGAAACCTTTACTTTAGGTTGAATAATCATCGAGGAGAGAAAGCTAGCTTCATATACATATATATTTAAATTATCGATCGACTGGACTCTGGCTCTATTTGACTAATATATGACTATATGACTTATATGACTAAATTTAGAGTGCATATATTTGTGATTTAAAAAAAAAGCTACTTGAGTTTTGGACTCTACCTCATACATCCTTAACTAAAATGTATTACTAACCAAAACACTGCTATTTCGTTTTTAATAAAATACTTAATATACATAATATTAGATTATGCATTTATAATTTTTTTATTAACCTTTAATATATTTTTATATATAGATATTAGATATGAATCAAAAAGGTTTATAAATGGAGCAGAAACAGTTAATCACTGTTACTATTTCACTATTATTAAATAAAAATAATTTGTTAAGTATTTAAAATAAATTTTTTAATTTACTTTAAAAAAAAAATTAATACTTTTAAATAAATTATACAAAAATTATTTATATAATTAAATCTGGAAGTTAGACAGATAGCTAGAAATGTAAATTTTTATAGATTGTAAGTAAAAGGAATATACATACAGTCTAAATCAGTTATAACGACATCTAGGGGACCGGTCATATTAGGTCGTAAAAACCGGTAACTAGGCAATTACCATATATGGGATTCAGTCGGAACTTTTATTTTGAGTCGTTAAAACCGATATGTTGTATTAAATGATATCGTTATAACCAATTTCGACTATCTAATTTCAACGGAAACTATACTACGGGCTGAAAAATACAAAAAAAAATTAAAAAATATCCGTATCCGTATCCGTATCCGAAACTAAAGGGGGCAAAATATCCCTATCCGTATCCGAAACCGAAACTAAGAAAAAAAAAAATCCATATCCGTATCCGAAACCGAAACCAAGAAAGAAAAAAATCCATATCCGTAACCGAAACCGAAACCAAGAAAAAAATATATCCTTATCCGTATCCGTAACCGATATGTCATATCCTTAACAACCCTAATATTAACATTGAAAGCAATTTTTTTTTTATTATCTGATAATACGTAGATTACAAACTGTCACTTCTGTATGAAGAGTATGTATAAGTTGGACAATAATGATGAATGGACTGTAATGATGCAGACAATAATGAGGTTCTACTAAAATTAAAACATGAAACTAAATTAACAAATCTATTTTTTTTCAAAAATCTTTCTCCGGCTCGATTTTTTTCGTACCATAAAATTTCTGCACTCCTTATAATCTCTATATATTAGAAAATAACTAGTCTGTGCTTTTTTAATTGGTTGCCGTATTTCATTTCTTTAAATCATTACAAGCAACCAAATTCCTTTATAAATAAAATATAGATACCTTTATATAATTTCCAACGATGGAAACATTTTTAAAATCAAGTGCAGCATCAATTTCATCCATAAAGTACAATGGTGATGGTTTATAATAATGCAAAGCAAAAACAAGAGCTAATGAGCTTAAAGTTTTTTCTCCTCCAGATAAATTCGAAATATTTTTCCATGATTTTTTTGGTGGCCGTACACTGGAACAAAAATAAGAAAATAAAATATAGTTTATTTGAGAGTAATTTCTTTACAATAACTTATTTATTTTCCAAATACCTGAAAGTGATTCCTTCACTGAAAGGATCAAGAGTGTCTACCAATTCCAACTCAGCATCGCCACCTAAAGTAATCATTTGATACATTTCTTTCAGTTTCGAGTTTATTATTTGATAGCCGGTAATGAACTCTTCGTGGCGTTTCTTACGAACGTCATCAAAAACTGCACGCATCTCACGTCTCTCATTTGTAACAGCTTCGAGCTCATTTATTCGTTGAAGGAATTGCTCTTCTTTGTGTTTGTATTCCTGTAATAACAGTTTAATATAAAGATATACATCAACACAAATTTACTCTCAAATTAAAATAAGAGACGGCTATTAATAGATTACAAAATAATTACTATTACTTGTTTTTATTTCAAAAATACTGGTCTTTTAAAAATGATTCTTACTTCAATTACTGCTAAATTTGGTTTACATTTTTGCAACTTATCATTTTGGATTGAAAATTGATATTGTAACTCTCCAGCATCCACTTTTTCTAATTCTTCTTGTGAATACGTTTGTAATTCATTGTTTGTACTCGAACCATCTTTTTCTTTTGGAATTTCATGAAGTTTTAATTGTGTAAGCTAAAATTTAAATAAAAATAAATAAATTCTTACATTCAACAATCAACATTCATGTTATATTCATACTTACTTCAAGCCTACATTTAGATATTTTAGACCGTAACTGTGTAATTTTTGTATTGATATCAGACATGTTTTGTTCAAGTTCAACATGTGTACTTTTTATTTTATTTTCCTCGGTAACTATTTCAGCGATTTCAACTCGTACAGATTCAAAAGTTTCCTCATACTCTTCTAATTCATTTGCTATTACCTCTAATTGATTCATTAACTGCGTTGCATCTGCTTCTATTTCTTTACGTTGCTCTTGCATTGCGTTCAAAAGAGTTTCTGCTTCCTTAACTTCTTGTCTAAGATTTGTTATTTTTTCTTCTGTTTTTTTAACATTCCTATAAAAATTGGAAATTAAAAATTTTTAATAGTTATTAATAGAATAATAAATTATCCTTTAATTTTGAAAAAAATGATACAAGTGAACTTTCAATTTTAATGAGCCGTACAAAAGCCAAAACACCTAAGTCCACTTAATATAATTACCTTTCAGATGTCTTAATTTCAACATTTAATCGTACAGCTTCTTGTCTAAATTTATTTGCATTCTTTATTGCATCAGATAACTTTTTATCAACGTTCTTTAATCGCCCACCCGTCAGGTCTTTAATTTCCTTTGCAATTTTATTAACTTGTGTTTGAATTTTTGATGCAGCTGTATTTGCTTCATCCAATAATTCTTCTTTTACGTTCTTGTCTTTTGTTAATTTTTTTACTTGAACAGGATCTGATTTAGCATTTCTGGCTCTTACTTCTTGCTCCTTTAACTGTTGCTCAATGGCAGGTTTTTGGTTTGTTAATGACTGTAACAAAAGTTATCAAATATAAAAAATTGTTTACTAGAATTTTGCAAATTACCTACCTCTAGATCGACAGTGTAATTTTCTAAATTACTACGCATCTTCTGGAGTTCTGGAGTAAGTTCTGTAACTTGTCGTTCGAGAAAGATATGTTTCTCACGTAAGGTTTCAATTTGATTTTCAAGATCTATTAATCTCTGCTCCATTTTATCAGTATTTAGAGTTGTGTCTGATGCATTAAGTGAAGTGTTTACAGTAACTTTTTGTCCCATACGTCCTCTGCTCACAGATTTTCCTCCTCCGCTCATTGTACCTAAATTAATTAATAATTTCTAATAATAGAAGTGACCATAGTCATTTATTATTAAATAATAAATTCAAGTCCAAAATATTATTTATTATCATTTATAACATACCAACGATTTCAATGAGATCACCGGAAAGAGTCACAACACGGAATCTTGGTGTGCCGTAAGCAACGCGAGTTGCTTGTTCTATATTATCTGCAACAAGCGTATCACGCAAAGCAAAATAGAATGCTGTTTTCAAACGTTGGTCATTTACTCGCACTAAATCAAACAGACGTGGTACATTTTCTGGACTGAAAGTAAAGAATTTATGATTTACAAAATTAATTGTTATTTCTTATAGCTTACGTTTTTATTCTGCTATTAGCTTTATCTCGCAAGTGTTCTTGTTTTTCAAGTGCAATGAATGTTGCTCGCCCTATATTATTCTGTTTTAAGTAATTGATACATTCTTCAGCTGTATTTACAGTATCTACTACGATATTATCAAGTGGGCCACACGCTGTAGATATTGCTACATCATACTTTAAATCAATTGCACCCAAATCACCCTAAAAATATTTAAAACTGTATTAGTTCCAGAATGAACAACCTTAGGAATTAAATTATATTCATTCATACTCTAAAGTAAAATATTAAGTTCCGGAATCAACATAAAATAGTATCAAAAGCATACCAATCGTCCTAACAATCCTGGGATATTTCCTTTTGATTTATGTTGAATCAAAGCATCAAGTACACGTCCACGTGACTTTGCACTCTGCATTGAATTACGGCTCTCCTGTATCTGTGTTCTTAGATCTCTTATTTCAGTATTCATCTGTTGCTCTTTTTCTTGTGTATTTTTAAGTTCAACCAAAGCCTTCTTCAATGTTGTCTCATTAGCAGGTATATTTACTCTTAATTCTGCAATGGATCTGTAATAATTATTATATTAACATTTGTTCCAAGTTGAAGAAATAAATAAAAAAATACTTTTTATGTTTTTGGAGAAGATTTTTACAATTTTCATATTTTTCTTTTAATGTTTCAAGTTTACTGCACTCCTCTTCTTCAGTTTTTAAATATAACTTTAGCTCTGCATCAGCAATATCAAACTAAAAAATAATAAAACAAAGCAAATAATAAAATTATGTTTTCTTTATAAAACAAAATAACTTACAGCTGATTTAGCCTTTCCGACAGCATTGTTTAAATCAACTAATTCGGTTTCAAGCACTACTCGCCTTTCTTGTAACACACGAGTTTCAGCCGCCATACTTGCCAACAGTTGTTCTTTTTCATTCTCAAGAGCTTGCTGTTGTTTAACAAAGTCTGCTTCCTTACGTTCACAAATCTCAATATCAGAATGATTTCTATCTGGTATTGTTCTTAATTCAGCCAGTTTCAATTCTTCTTGATTAATTTGCTCTTTGTTGCGTTTACGTTTCTTATTCATTTCTACAATTTCAGCCTGTAGTTTTAGATCTTTATTGTTTACTTTGTTGAATAATTCACTCATATCATCCTTGCGTTTTTTCAATGCAGCTTCTTTTCTGTTAAATAAATACGAAAATTCGAAATTAAATACTTACTTATAATAAGTGTCTGACTGAACATTCAGCTTTAGCTACATTCGGTCAAAAATTGCACCATTGACCAAAATTAGGCAGAAGTATGAAGTAATCGTTGTTTTATTTTAGATAAGGGCCGTCCGTAAAATACGAATGAAAAAAGCGGGGGAGGTGGGACGATTGCCTAGCGTGATGATATGTGACAAGGGGGAGGGGGTCTGAACAAACGTGATGTAAGGCAACGTTTGAAATATCTACATCAATTTTATTCATTTTTCAAAGGACATTGTTTTTAAAGATTAACTTTGACATTTTAGGGTGGCAGTCCAGGTTTTGTAACGTATTACAGGTGACAAAGGGAGAGGGAGGGATTAAAAAATCATTTTTTATTCTTAAAAAAAAAAAAAAAAACGTTTGGCTTCGGCCAAATAAGAACTTCGGTCAAACACTACTTACAATATATAAAATATGTACATACTTGTTTGATTCCTTGATTATTTGTTCCTTCTCTTTTTTCCTACTGCGCAGCTCTTCTAACATTTTATTAATTTTTGTTACTTTTTCATTCAGAACTACTTTCTTTTCTTCAGTTTCATTCAACTCATTTTCACAATCAAAACTAAAAACATTTAAAATGTGTAATCCAAACTCATATTAACTGATATAAATCCAATACTCACATGTACTTTTGTAACTTAAGATTAGTTGTATGTGTAATAGAATTTTCAATTTTTAAAAACTGAATTGCTTCCTGCATTGGTCCATCAAGATCATCTCTTTCCTTCTCTATAAGCTTTACTCTATTTATTTTTTCTGATCGAATATCTGACAAATTCTCGATAGCAACATTTAATTTAATCAGAGGTGTCTGAAAAATAATAAGCAAATATTAATTACTAGATTAACATTAACTATGTACATTGTTATTTATTATTACCTTGAAACGACTTGTTCCAATAATATCCTCTAAATATTCCAACATTCCAGATTCATGTTCTGTGACTGCTTTTGGTTTCATCATAGATATCTGTTCTACTTCTCCCTATTAAAAATACAAATGAATATAAATAATAAAGTTCCTACAAAATTAAAGCACAACTTACTTGTAAAATTAAAAATCTATTATGATCAAGATCTATTCCATGACTTCTCAACAATTTTGCGACCTCTTTGAATTGCACACGTTTCCCATTAACTTCATAATAAGAAGAATTATCCTTAAATGCTGTACGAGTTACTACTATAGTAGAGTTTGGAATTTCTTCATATTCATTATCTTCCTAAATACATAAAATTTTAAAAATTAGCTAGTTTTAATTTAACAGAGAAAGAAAAATTACCTTGTCGATTATTTGTATGAAATGAACAGAAACTGAACAAGATTGGACATTTTGGTATTTTTCAGATGAATGAATCAGTACAGATATTTTTTTAGATCTGATTTTAGTTGCACGATAACCAAACACAAATAGCATTGAATCAATAACATTACTTTTTCCACTTCCATTAGGACCAACAATAGCTGTAAAGCACTGAAATCAAACAATTAATTATTAAAATAGTTAAAATACATAGGTATGATAATTAATTTACAAACTAAAAACACCTCGAATTGAAAAATTGATATAAAAATGCCAATCAGATATTTATGAATTTAATATCCCAAATTATTTTGTAATAAATTCGCATTTAAAAAAAATAATGCTAACAGAAAATATTTTGGTAAATACGGAGAGTCTGGGGGTCCTCTGTCAAAAAATCTGAAAATCACGTGTTGATGTGTTAGAATAGAGTAGAGTATGTTGTATCTATGTTAATTAATATATTATTTAGTGCATAGACAGAAATTCATAAACCTAACCTAACCCTACCTGGAAACGAACCAATCTATCTGGACTACTCTAACTTAACCTAAATAATTAAAAATAACACAGCTAAACGTGGCCAGTCGTTTTATAAAATGCGTGATTTATAAAAGCTGGTAACCCTGATCTAGTCACGCATGCGCGTCAACCCTATTCTGAATAACTATATACGTGATTTTTCACAAATCTGACAGAGGACCCCCAGACTCTCCGTATTAGCCAATATTTTAAATAAATAATTAATATAATAATTGTATTTTTGTGGTGTTTTTTCTGGCAGTATAAACTAAAATAACCGGAGTATTCTTGTATACAATTTTACCTTGTGAAAAGGTCCTAAGGTCTTAACACCATGGTACGATTTGAAATTCTTATTCACAATGTGTGTTATAATTAGCCTAGGAGCTCCTGTTTCTGTACTACAAACGGGTTTAGGAGCAGGTGGTATATAAATGTCTCCTACACGAAGTCCTCCTTCCTCATCAGATATTTGTTCTTCTAAAAAATTGTTCTCTATTGATTCATCCATAGCAGCACTTTTACGTTTCCTTCCACCACTCATATTTATTCTAGAAAACGTGTAGAAAACTTATTTTGTTGTAAATTGAGTCAATAATAAACAATAATAGTAAGACAATATTTACAAACGTTTGTTGACATTTGTTTTTGGTTATAATTTAGAGAATAGTTTTAAATTGTTCTGTAATACTCATTATTATCTTTATAAATCATCCTTAAGTAATCATTGAAGCATAAAATTTCAATAAAATATGATAAGTTTAATAGTTAATTAATTGGATATCCATTCAAATTAACCTTTTATATTTACCTTTCTTAAAAACCAGATATAAATATGACATTAAACACGCTAAACAATATTTTAATTTGTCTGTAACACAAAGTATTTTTTTTCATAAATATTTTAATAAAATTTTTATTTTGTATACAAGCTGACAGTTGACGCGCATTTTTCAGTTAAAAAATTTGAAATCCATTGAGAAGTTAAATGTAAATATAGATTAAAAACAATACTTACAACACTTGTTTTCCTTAGATGAAATATACACTGTTAAAATATAAAATTCGAATTTTGACGGTATTAACCCCGGAGGAGTCGCGTCTCTATAATAGCATAGTAGATCGCGTGGCGCATCACAGGCGGCATGCCTATTTTTCACTATAATTTTATTGTTTGAGGGTTTTTTGGGTGAGATTGGATTAATTAAATGCGCAAAAATATTCTTCCAACAAAATTTTTATTAATAAAAATTCACGTTCACATTTTTTAACTTTTTATTTAAAATTATAAGGAGTCAAAACCTTGCATAATATGGTGAACAAAAAAATAAAGTACCTAACCAAAATATAGTAATAAAATTATTATTAGTTAAAATTATTGAACAATTTAAATAAAAACCGATAAAGAGTTCAGATAAATTGCTTAACATTGGTTAACCGTTTAATTTTTATCTGTGATTTTTATACAATTTTACTAAAAAAATATTAATTCGAAATTTTTCTTAAGACGCACCTGATTATTTTATAGTATATTTTTATTTTTTTGACTATAGGCATGATGCCTAATTTAAAAAAAACTATTCTATGATGATCTTACGTGTCTCCTATTTCCAAAAAAATACTTATATCTGCAGAAAATAAAGGTTTAATTACAAAAATTGACCCTTTTAAAACTAATTTTGAATTTGACGCCAAAACGCTCGCAGGTGTCATGGCGCATTTTTGACGTCACGCCTATGTTAACACTCCTTGTCAACAATAATAAATCCTTGTTCCGTCGCTAACGTTTCTCGGCTTTAGTTTTGGTAACACAGAACTGAGCAAATTGATAATTTAAAATCACAAAATAATTTATAAACAGTGTAGATATTAATGAAACAAAAATGTTTACTAAGGCGTGACGTAATTCAGTCTGATGGGCTGCTTCCGATTTAACGGAAACTAGAATCGTAGAGAGAAAGGTATGAGGGTGTTTCAAGGTCACATTCAAAGGGAACAAAAGTTAAGATTACTTGGAACCTGTGAGATGCCCGCGACCCTTACAGGGTGAAATTTTATAAACTATAAATTATAGTATGTTGAAAACTGAGGTTTTTATATAATAAACCTCAATTTTTAACATACAATAATATATCATTTATAATATATTTATTATTTATAATATATGCATTGTTTATAAAATAGCTGTATGTAGTAATTGGTAGAAACTATAGAAATATAAAATTACATTAAAAAAGTAATAGATCTGGAGGCAGCGACCAAAATTTTGGCATCATAGCAGCCCGAAAAAATTTGTTATGAAATTTGTTAACTTATTGTAGTTATACATGAAAAGTAAATTGTCAGTCATAAAATACGTTGCATTAACCCTTGATGGGCTGTCAAAGTTGTCAAGTTTTTGACCTTGGGTGACTCATAGCAAATCTGGCAGATAGATGCTTTTTGATAAATACGTGTTCCCCAGATCAAGGAAATATAGTTTTCTGACGCCTCCGGCGCTGTTTAAGTGTATTAGAGCGAATTAAAAAAAAAAAATGATGCCAAAAATAAAACTTTTAGCAGCCCGTCAGATATTTAAGATTTAGGTTGATTTGATTATTACAAAAATAGAAAAATGTATATCTGACGTTTTCATCGCTGCGTTTTTTATTTATAGCGAGACAAAGATGTTAAAAAAAAAGAGGCAACGAACTTTTAGCAGCCCGTCAGATATGCATACCATCTTGTAGAATAATGCTCCCTTATGCAAAAAATATATATATCTGACGCTTGAAGTGCTGCGTTTGATTAGGAGAGCCCGTCAGGTAATCCCGTATACCGGGTTTCCAGCGGATTATTTCCAAAATAACGAATTTTTAGAAAAAATGTTTCAGATAAAAGTTTCATGGTTTCGAGAGAGCTAAATATTGACATTATGGGTTGACCTTGAAAAAGTCACCTTGATGAGTTCCCAGGTTCATCTTTTTTTTCAAATCTAAATCTATATTTTTTGTTGCAGATTCCTAATTTAAGAAATAAAATAAACAACTTTTGCTTGAAACATTTTTCTGAAAATGTTGTATGATAAAAATCAAACCAAAAAGACATTTACGAATTTTCCATATTTTTTTACTTGATAATTACTAATTTTTAAAAATAATCGCAAGTGCTTAGATTTAAGCATAGATTCTCACATTATTTTAATTTGTAATTCAATTTTTTTATTAATTAAACCAACTACTGTTGTTTTATTTTGCTCATAAAGGTTTATGAAAAAATTAACATGAATGTAAAATAAGATGAAATAATTTTTAGTATAGTTCATATAAAATAAACAATATTTTTAAACCCGTAAGTAGCTGCCCAACTCGAGCGTCTTAAGTAGGGGTGCAAGAGGTGCACGGCAACAGAACCTAGGGGGCGGTAGCTTGATTTTTTTTAAATTGTGTGTTTTTTTTAATAAATAGTAATAATAATAAAAATAAATAAATAAATACATTCATTAATTTATTATTTTCTTACATGTTTAAAACAATTAAGGCGTCAGATGGTTATAAAAAAATAATTAACTATTAGGGCGTCAGATATTATTATTTTCATGTTCAGGAAACATAAATCTATCGATTAAAAAAGATTTTTAACGGGCGGCTATAATTACATCGGCCATTTTTTTTTTTACATATTTAGATTGTTATAAAAAAATAATGCAACTATTAGGGCGTCAGATACTATTATTTTTATGTTCAGGAAACATAAATCTGTCGATTAAAAAAGATTTTTAACGGGCGGCTATAATTACATCGGCCATTTTTTTCTTACATGTTTAGATTGTTATAAAAAAATAATGCAACTATTAAGGCGTCAGATATTTATATGGCGATTAATAAAATAACAAAATTAACAAATTTTATAAATATCTGACGGGGCAGCTATAAATTTTTCGGCTATTTTTTTTTACATAACTGACGGGCTGTCCTATCTAAAGGCAGCGTCCTAGGATCATGGGACCCATTTAGTTGAGTTCTCTATATCCCAATTAACAAATTTCAAAACAAATTTTGCGGGCTGCTATGATGCCCAAATTTGGTCGCTGCCTCCAGATCTATAAGTAAACACACCAAAAAACAGTTTTTATTTATATAATAAAAATCAATTAAACAATATATAAAATATTTTTCATAATAAAACAGTTGTATAAATGTATAAGTTCAATATATATCCACACATCATTTAATTAACCACTGAAATTTAAAAAAAACTAATTCATCATATACATCATTATATGCATTGTTTACTTCAAGTTATTATTATATAATTGGTCGTGCAGTGGTTAAACATTTACATTTAATATCAAAACACATACATAAAAATTATGGTTGCATTCTTAATGCACCATCAATTCTTATAACTTCTCCATTTAAAATTGGATTCTCGATAATACTTGTGACAAGATGTGCAAATTCAGATGGGTTACCCAATCTTTGTGGAAACGGAATAGACTTGGCTAAGAAAGTTCGGGCTTTTTCAGGTAACGAAGCCAATAGAGGTGTATCAAAGAGACCTAAACAAATAAAAATTATTATTTACTATTTATATATAGTCAATATAGGCTATTGATTATACCGGAAAATAATGAGATAGAAAGGAACAATTGCATTAAAGGGTTTTTATTGTTTTATATGTTTGTTTGACACCTACAGATGATAAAATCACAAAGTGCTACTAAATTCATCCTTGCGTTTTTGAAGGGGGGGTTAAACAAGTCACTTTTCAATGTTTTTAATATATCTCGAAAACTAAGCAGAATTGGACAATTTTACAAGAATAATTTTTTATAGAAAATTGAATTTCCCATTAAAATGGAAGGTTAAAAAAAATAAAAATAAAATTTTATGCAAGAAATATTTAAAAAACAAATCAAAAAATATCAAAAAATCACAAATTTTTCAAATTTTTACTAAATTGCTCATAACTTATTTCTGGGTAAAGATAGGTATAGGAGATGCTTTGGACAAAAAAAAAGTAGAAGCCACGCCTGCAAAATGGCTGGTCTAAAAAAATGTTTCGATGAAAATTAGCTGTGATATAGCCATTCAAAGTTTACCATTTTTTTACCGCTTTTACTCTTATATGTCAAAATGTCTGAAAAATCTTTTTTCTTTGGACCTAAAAACGTGAAATTTAAGGGATGTCTTTATTTTATGACGTTAGCACCCAATAAGAAAGAATTTTTCGAAATTCAACCTCTACGGGGGTAAAAGGAGATGTAAAAAGTTTGTATGGGAAAAATATTTAACAGGCAATAAAATAGAATAAATAATTTTAGTATAGCCTCTATATAGTATGTCTGGTACTTAAAAAAAACCCTGCACTTTTTGATTGGGGTATGACACTTTCTGTGCCCATAGATAAGGTTAAAAAAATAATTTTCAGATAGGGAGCCACTTTAAAATCCGTGTAGAACATCATTATATCGGCTATTAAAGATGGCCCCAACCGTTTTTATTAAATTGGCTGTATCTCAGCTCCTAGTCATCTGATTTCAATTTTCTTTTGCTTATTTTAAAGTTCTTATTGAGAAGATTATTTTTTGTCATTATTCATTTTTCTCTAAATCTTAAGGGTTCCCCACAATTTTCGAAAATCTGAAAATTTTACTTTTCTTACGAACTTAATTTTTATATAACTTTTTTATTGTGCCCAATATCATTTTTTTACCTCATATAAAAAAGAAAGACATTTTTTTCTGCGTTCCATTGAGAACAAGATAATACTGTTTTAATTAACAACTTCTTTGGAAAAAGCGTGTTAAACTAAGAAAAATAGACTATTTTTGGATTATTCCATGTCAAGTTTACCTTTTATCATATGAAATTTTATGTTGGGATCAATTTTCTCATATGGTATAGTTGTCATATTGGATGTCACTGAACTTTCTTATACAATAAAAATGTACGTGTATCTACTATTTTAAAACAAATAATTTTGGCTTACTGATGACAGATATAAAAAAATTAATAGAACATAAACTATAGATAATAACGTTCTCTACATTTTTTGTTATGAACATTTCATTCTGTCATGAACTTGTTCAAATAAAATGGAAAAAAATTAAAAATATAATTAAAAAGATTTTTTTTTTAATTGGTAAGAGATACAAAAAAATTAATGGAACATAAACTATAGAAAATAACATATTCTACAACTTTTATTTCAATGATTTATTTCTGCTTTAAACCATTTCAAATATAATTGAAAAAAACGATTATAACCTCAAAAACTTTTTTTGGGAGAAATAACATAACATAAATTATAAATAATAATATTCTAAACAAATTTTTCTTTAAACATTTTCTTCCAACACGTACCGTTTCAGAAATAATTCGAATAATTATAAAAATTACAGTAAACATCCGTTTCCGGTTTAAAAAAAATCATGTTTTCTTTCTTAAAACAAATTAATCCTAAATATAAAATTTTACCCCTCTATGTACTGTCATTTTTGAGTTACAACGTTTACAGACAAACAGATACACACACAGACACACACAGACAGACATCAGAATTGATTCAGGGAAGGTATAAATGGACATTTCCATCAAAATCTCGAATCCGAGAAACCAATACAGGTAAACTTGATATGGAATGATCCAAAAATAATCTATTTTTCTTAGTTTAACACGCTATTTCCAAAGAAGTTGTTAATTAAAACAGTATTATCTTGTTATCAATGGAACGCAGACAAAAAAGTCTTTCTTTTTTATATGAGGTAAAAAAATGATATTGGGCACAATAAAAAAGTTATATAACAATTAAGTTTGTAAGAAAAGTGAAATCTTCAGATTTCGGAAAATTGTGGGGAACCCTTAAGATTTAGAGAAAAATGAATAATGATAAAAACTATTTTTTTTAATAAGAACTTTAAAATAAACAAAAGAAAATTGAAATCAGATGATTAGGAGCTGAGATACAGCCAATTTAATAAAAACCGTGAGGGCCATCTTTAATAGCCGATATAATGGTGTTCTACACGGATTTTAAAGTGGCTCCCTATCTGAAAATGTTTCATTTGACCTTATATATGACCACCGAAAGTTGCATACCCCAATCAAAAAGTGCAGCGTTTTGGCTTTATTTGCCACGAACCAGACGTACTAATAGCTACAATTTAAAGTATGAATGACTGAGGTTGGTTTTAATTTACCATTGATTTCCTTAAAATATTGTTCTATTTATGTGACTTAAACTAATCATTTTAATTGATAATTTTGTTTTATAATATAATACAAAATTGGAATATGAAATATTTTTTTGAGTACATAAAACCATTATTTATTAGTATTTTAAAAACTTGATACCATACAGATATATTTTGTTGTTGATTAATTTTTTTTTTTTAATTTACTATGGTTGAACACTTGCTTGTTTTTTCCTCTCGGAGGTATGAGACAAATTGCAACCCTTTATCTGTGACGGGGCGAAATATTGAGATTTGTTTCACTATTCATTCATAAATATTTATTTATTTAATTTATTAATTTATTTAAATATTTATTCATAAATCGTAAATATCTCGGTTTCTATGCGAGGTAGTGGGTTTTTTTGTCCCTAATACTCCTTAAAAGTAATTATATTATAAAATTGATTATATAAGCTATCTATTGGCTTTTTATTTATTGCTTTATGATTATTATTTCCATATTTTCGTTACATTTGTGTTTCTGAGGTTATTCCCTAATATTGCCAGGGATGACGTAGTTCTACTTAAAAAAAATTGATTAGAAAAAAAATTCAAAACCGGAAAAATTAAATTTTTTTTACGAAATTTCTTATTTATGTGTGGAAAATTTTAGGTCGTCAATGCAGCCCGCGGTGCAGTTTGGGTTGATCAGGCCTGGTCTAGAATTGAAATTTTTGGAAATTTTTATTAACTGTTGAATACCAATATTTAATTTTATAGATAACCGAGGCAAATTGTGACATTTACAAAAAACAACATTTGCCCTTGAGTTTTGAATGACTCTCACTCCCGAATTATTAGTTTTATATATATCTGTAAAATTGACCCTGTTCATTTTTGCTCTATTTTACATTGTTTTTGCTGCATCAATGTTTTAAGCATAACCGGCACTCAATTTTTTTTCTGTGTATTTCTCGGGGGCCTACAGCCTTGCATTTTTGATATTTTATTGTTTAAGTGCATCATTTGCCATCAATTGAGGCTAAAATAATTGAGGCAAATATTAATTTCATTTAAAAACCTAATTTGATTGGACTAAACTTCTAAAATAAATATGAATTAGGTTTCCAGGCTGTTATCCACGTTGTATTTTTCTACTTGACTTTTCGAATGTCATGTAGGAGTCTTCTTCAGAAGCATTTCAGAAAAAATTCGGAAGAAACTCCGACATGAGAGTTGAAACGTTAAATGAAAGAATACGACAACGTGGACAATAGCTTGGAAACCTAGTTCATATGAACATTGACCACAAAGGCCTAAAAAAGAAAATTATAAACTTCTTAAAGTATACATATTGAAAATTTTCACCCAAACTAACTTAATAAGAAATTAATCAAAGCATTGTGGACCAAATACATGAATAAAATAACTGACATACAAACCTGGAGCAATAGTACAAACACGAATTCCTTGACTTGCGAGGTCTCTAGCTATCGGTAATGTCATACCGACAATAGCAGCTTTACTAGCTGAGTAAGCTGCTTGGCCACATTGCCCTTCGTAAGCTGCAACACTAGCTGTATTTATAATCACGCCTCTCTGTCCATCTGAATTTGGTTGATTTTCTCCAATCAATCCAACTGCCAGGCGAATAACATTGAATGTGCCTGCAGTGTTTACCATTAAAACTTTAACAAAGTCACTCAGTTCATGAGCTTTTTTCTTATTGAAATTATACGTTTTGTAAGCAACGCCAATTCCAGCGCAGTTAACGACAATGTTCAATCCCCCGTATTTTTCTTTTGCAATATTTAATGCTGCATTTACATCATTTTCAGAAGTTACCTAAAAATGCAAATAAGTCTATGATAGATTATAAACACTTATTTTGCATATACAAAAAATTACATACATCAACAGGAACAAAAGTAACATCATTTATTCCTTTTGCAACTTCTGAACCTTTCGATGTAGGGAGATCACATAATAAAACACGGCAACCTTGCTGAGCAAGTCTTTCCACTGTTGCTCGACCTAAACCAGATGCTCCCCCAGTTACTAAAGCAGTAGCACCCTAAAATATATTTATTATAAAGTATATACAACATAAATACCTGGAAAATCTTACTTTGATCATTTTGAATTATTAAAAAATTGTGTACACGTCAAAATGTTTACTGCCAGTCACACTGATAAGAAGGTTAAAGTCCAGCACAAGTCGATGAAGCCGGTATTTTGGAATGTAAGTACAGAGAGGAAATCTGATAACATAATATCATATGGATAACATCACAGAATAGTTACTTGGATAACATGTCTGTATTTAAATTCTTGTATGTAATTTAAACTCTTATTTCATAGATAAACAGAAAAGCCTGTAATAAGAAGTATTTTTTAGTAGAATTTCTAAACAAAACATACAAATTCAATTTTAAACGTATGTAATTAAAAATATAAACAAAGTTTTAATTTTGTATTCTCATAACAGTGTACAATTACACCGTAAAAGTTGCCAGTATATGAATATTATAGTACTTGGCGTACTTTGTCTTTGAATGTCAACTAAAAATGGCAGCTGTTTATAGTAGTGTAATGAAATTGAATGTTTCGCATTTTTATTTTTGAAGTGTAACAAAAAGATAAAAAAATATATTTATTAAAAAAGGTATGTTTTTTAAAATAACATTTAAACTCGGAGCTATTGTTTATTTTAACTCAGTTTAATGATATCTATATAATATTAACTTACAAATAAATTAATTCCATTTACTTTTTCATGTTGTAATTAATTTCAATATTATTGCTATATTTTAAAACAATCAATTAATTAATTAAGAAATATACTAATTTGTTTATATTTCGAGTATTTAAGTTATTTAAAAATTTTATTTTAGGTTTGTATTCTTATGAAAATGGATAATGAAAATTTATCTGAAAATAATTCAAATACTTTACTTGAAGAAAAGTATAATGAAACTACAGATTCGACAAATGTTGAGATGATGCTTATGATTTCTGTAATTATATATTTTTAAATATAAATTTATATTAATAAAATCTTATCGAGTGCAGATAATTCAAGTATATTATATATAAAATGTTGTATTTTATTTTTAGACAAATGTAGAAAATCGAACCGACACAAACAAGTGTAAATATTGTGAAAAAATTCTATCTAATGAAAAATCATTAAATAGACATCAAAAACAACATGAGAAAAAAATACATGAAAAAAATTTAAAAGATAGCAATAGCGATGCAAATTTATTTGAATGTAAATTATGTGGACAACTGTTTCGATATTCTACCGGATTACAAAAACATTTAGCCCGTCATGAAAATAAAGGGTTTGTTTGTCAGACATGTGGAGAGTCATTCAGTAATCCTGATTTAAGAGAGAAACATCGTGAAAAAGTACATAAAGTAAGTAATATACAATTAAATCTGGCCTGTAGTTACGTATATATATAAAATCTCGTACTTTAGATATGGAAGTGCTTTTTATGCAATATTCGATTCAACAAAGAAGTACAATATCTGCTCCATATTGAAACATTACATGAAGGACGAAACCAAGAGCAAGCGATTTGTAATGCTTGTGGAAAACAATTTAAAAATAAAGCAGCTCTTGCACCACATTTAGCTTCAAAATGTGGAACAGTTAAAAGGTAATTAAGTAAAAAGGTTCATTCATAATTCTAATGAAATTTTGTGGAAATTTTTTTCTAAATTTTCCTCTTAAATTTTTTTTTTTAATTATTCTTATGAAATATAAATATTTATGAATTATCACAAGAAAAATTTAATTTTTCCTCTATCCCATTTCAAAATATTAATTTAAATCTTTAGATAAATCAGTGGCTTTAGAAGTGTGGCAACGTTGCATCATTTTGATGTAAGATGTATGTGTATAGTCAGGTTGTCCACTTTCTGGAAAGTCAGGGAATTTATTAATTTTTTTTATAAAGTCAGAGAAAAAAGTTTATAAATCTTAATTGACAAACAAAAAAAGAGAAAAAGGTAATTGAATTGAAAGTAAGTAACGAGTGTAAAATTTTCAAGTTATGACAAAAAAAAAGTCTTCAAATTTTATTTCTGCACATTCTTACCCCGGGGCCCCTCGAGTCAGGGAATTTTGAATCTGTGGTCAGGAAAAGTCAGGGAATTTTATTTCCAAAAACCAGTGGACATCCTGATAGTGTACGCAGTGTCGTAGTGTGGGGTTGGGGTCTAGAACTTTGAAAATAGCGCTCCCTGTTGTATTTGAAGACTTTTTTGTTACCAGCCCAATACTTACTTTTGCTCCTCTTGTTATTTTTGATTACCTTTTTTTTACTCAGCATGTCACTTTAATCCTGGTAATGCTATTTTCACCCATTTTGCTACGTCTCTGCGTATACAATACTACTACTAACTATACTACTAGTTTGCACTGTTACCACAATTTCAGTGTTAACGAAATATTATACATATTATAAAAAATATATAAATACCAATACTATTTTTCAATACAAAATTTGTTTCTGAATAGTTGGTAATAGTCATTGAATTACAAACATTAACATAGGCGATCCCCTTTTACCGCCTGCCACTCAAGAACTGTAGCCAACTTCTTTAAGTATAAACACATTTTTTTCAAGATTTTATCAATGTTTTTTAATAAAAAACACTTTTTTAAATTTAATATTAGTTGTATTTCTTGTTTAGATTTAAATGTAATGAATGTGGGCAGATGTTGATGACTGCTGGTGCGCTTTTCAACCATCGACTTCGACATACCGGCAAACGGTCTCATATGTGTCGATTTTGTGCAAAAACATTTTTAACTGCAGGTCAGCTTGTAGTTCATGAAAGAATTCATACACAAGAAAAAGTATTTGTGTGTGATGTAAGTATTCATTATTTAAAACACTTGTCAAAATGTTAATTTTATATTTTTTTATTGTTAGGTCTGCAATAAAGGATTTTGCCATCGTCAAACATTAATCACACATTTATCTGTACATACTGGAATTAAACCTTACACTTGCGAAGGGTGTTCAAGTGATTTTTCTTGTATAGGAAATTTATTAAAACATCGGAAAACTCATGCTGATACTTGTGGAATTTTCCCGTTGACTACGACAAGTGTAAAAAATCCAAATACAAAATTACGATTACAGGCGAATATAAAAACGGGAATTAAAATTCGCAAAAATAAAAACAAAGAGATCATAAGTAATATTTTAAGTGAATGTAAAGATAATCCTGACATGATTTTAGACAATCTCTCTGAAAAAACAGAAAAAGATGATTTGTTGAATTATTTTCCTGATAAACAAAATAACGAAAGTGATTTTGTGAAAACTTCTAATGATTCAGATGATTGTGGAGTTTTAAAAATTGAATCTACTTCGAATGATTTAGTTAATGACAAAACAGATGCAGGTGTAGAGAATTTATTCATAAAAAATGAAAATGAAAATATCACTAATTTAGAATCTCGTGAATATTATGTGGAAGACTGTGATAATGAGAATTCAAAAAATTGTTTACAAAAGAGAATTAAATTAAAAATACCTATAAAAAACATTATTAACAATGATAGTATAACAAATAACAACACTGTAAAATTAAGAAGTAGTAATGAAAAACATAAAAATAATATTAGAGTAGATGTTAAAGAAGAAGATTTTGAAAATATTAAAGAAGAAGCTGACGAAATAAAAGAAAATGTAAGTTTGGATGATGTTAAGTCTGAAAACGATGATCATTTTGATTATGATTATGATTGGTCGTTACAAGAAAACAAAACTGATGATTCAGATTCAGATGATTCAGTTGATTTAAAAACAAGACTAAAAAAAAACAAAGATAAGAAAAAAAAATGTAAAGGGAAGATGGATACAAGAAAGAGTAATGAATTTGTGGAAGAAAGGCTAACAGGTAAGTGATAATTGGTGCGGTCAATCCACCCCTCATATAGTAACCAAATTCAAATGAATTTAAATTGTAGGAGATGGTAAAACTATGGCATGTAAAATATGTGGACAAGTTTACGGTAGTGTGCGGTGGCTTATGAGACATGAAGAATCACATAATTCTGAGAATAAACAGTATAAGTATACGTGTTGCAATCAAAAATTTGAAAAACGTAAAGACTTTATGAATCATCAAAAACAAGTTCATAAAGATCAATTGGGTAAGATAAATATAATAAAAAACATAATTTATTATATAATTTAACTATTTTTGTTAGGTGATGGAAAAAATTTAGCATGTAAAATATGTGGGCAAGTTTATGGTAGTTTAAGATGGCTTATGAGACATGAAGAATCACACAATTCAACAAGTAAACATTACAAATGTACTTGCTGTAATGAAAAATTTGAAAGTCGTAAGGATTGTATTAATCATCAGAAAGAAATGCATAAAGATCAACTTGGTAAAATATATTTAATTTTTTTTTAAGAATAAAATTAATTATATTTTTAATTTCAGAATGTCCAATTTGCCATAAAGTATTTTCGAATATAGACAGTAAACAAACACACATAAATTGTAACCATTATGGAATGCCGAGGAAAACATACAAGTATATCTGTGACAAATGCGGTAAAACGTTTTACTTAAAACAAGGGTTAGCTGTGCATGAAATGAGCAATTGTGGTAAGGTTTATTTATTTATTATTTTAAAACATTATACATTCTGTACCTTGTAAAAATATTGATGAATATATATCTTGCTGAATATCAGACTAACTTTGAATTAAGGTAGTTATCGTGCTACAGTAAAATGTCAAAAAAAATTGCGTTGCTACAGAGAGTTTTTGATCAAACCATCTATATAGAAATACAGACTATTACAAACACACTCATACTAAGTCAATCATTTTGATTTTTTTATCACATCAAAATAACCTTTTGCTGTTTGTTTTTTATCAAAATCTGTCAAAGCGTTGTCATGAAAATTAAGAAAACGGCCCTAATACGTACTTGCTTATAACGGATACATACAAAAGTTACAAACTTTGATGACTATTATCTCGAGTTTAAAATTTCACCTTCAGTTAGATATCATTGTTCATTTTATCCCGTGAAATTAAAAAAAATTTATTGAAATGTTTCTTCAAGAACTACCTTAACTTTACTTTACTTTAATATCTGTTTAATTTAATATTTTAGGTGAATCTGGAAAATTATACAATTGTGAGATATGTGATAAAAAATTTAGTTCTGTATATAGTCGTAAAGCACACATGAAATTGCATGAAGGTAATAAACCATTGTTATGTAAGTTCTGTGGAAAAGGATTTGTATGGAAAGGTCAACTGAAAATTCATGAAAGAGGTCATACAGGAGAGAAACCCTATCAATGTCAAGTAAGTAAATTAAGAATTATTAAAATTATCGCGCTACAATTCACCATTGAACACCACACTAGATTACGCTAGAAAAATTTACATTATTCCTGAATAGTCTAGATTGTAGAATCTGGGTTGTGGGAAACATAAGTTATGTATCCACACTACAAATCCCTCTACTTAGCGATTTTAGTGAGGATGAAACAGCCCAGCAAGAATGTGGTCAAGTCTGTGGTGTTCAAAGGTAAATGGTTATATACAATTGTTAGTGTCGAACTTCGACGTTTCCTGTTACCATCGGCTGAAGCCGAAGTTGAAGGATTTTTTAAAACCTTTTATTTGTAAATTTTTTCACATACCTACTGTTTTCAAATGAATGCGATATTTTATCCAAATTTGACCGGGGTATTAAATAAAAACTGTTAATTCAAAGAATTTAAATATGTAAATGTTTTGTAATAACTAAAATTAAAAAAAAAATTATAAAAATATTTTGCCCCCTGCCCATCTTCAAAAGTAATAGTGAAAATTAAAAAAAAAATTGGGAATATGCATAAATGAATTTTCAGAAACTTTTTTGAGATTTTTGGTTTATTTTAACTCATTGCTTTGGTTTTAGAAAATTACAGAACATATCTCTGTCAAAATATACAATTTTTTATATGCAGTTTTCTATGGAACGTATCTACCGAATAAAAAAAGACTTTACTGTACAAAACTAAACAATATGGTTCAACCTTCCGTTAATTTTGGCTGAAACCAATTATTCAGCCAAAGGTAGCCAAACTTAAGCCGAGTGTTCAGTCGGACACTAATAATTGTTAAATAAAAGATAGATATTAGGCATATGACACTATAATTATATATATATTGGACTATTACGAAAACTTAATTTTTGAATATCCACAAATTTATTATTTTTCCTTTCTACCTTTTATTTTATTTTATCATCTTATCTAATCTAGCAGAACAAATAATAATTTTAAATGGTTAATATATAATCTTCATATATTTTTCTAATTTTGAATATTATTTAATTATAGTTTTGTACAAAATCGTTTGCTTATCGTGAGAGCCTAATAACACATAACAGTATGCATACTGGAATAAAACCATATATCTGTTCTGGATGTGGATCAAGGTTCTCATGTGTCGGAAACATGCTGAAACATAAGCGAGCACGGGCATCATCGTGCGGGCTTATTAAAGATAACCAAGTAGGCTCCCGCATTTTCCATGGCCACGTGAACACAGAGGGTGTACATCTGAAAAAACGTGATATCATGTTACGGATTCAACAAGCAACACAAATAAATCATAACAATGTCGAAAATATTGGTGTTTAAAATTGTAAATAAAGTTTGTAATATTTTGTTTTACTGTAAAATCTGTAGCAAAGAATAGGTACATTAAATTCTTAGAAAACAATTCACGAATTAGATGAACAAAAAACACTCACCCAATTAATAGAGAGGTTTCGATTTTCCACATTTCTTGTGAGTCTCATAAAACAATTCAGTTTTGTGTTATTTATTAGCTAAAAGCATAATTTTTACATAAGTACACACACTCATTTTTTTTTAAATTGCATTCTAATTTGTGAGCTAGAAAAATTCTTTTTAAGACCTATTAACACATTGTTGACCGGCAATTTTACACAGAAGATCATATATCAGATATCTATGAAAACAAGTCAACAATGTGTTAACTTACATTAAAAAGCAGAAATTGATTACTGTTGCATATAAAGTTATATAAAATGTATGAAAACAGAGTTTGAGTATTGTAAACATTTAATTGTAATAGAATAAAATCATAATCATATATGAATATACTGCCAATTTAATGATTAGGTAAGTAAATGAGTTAATATTAATATTTTCTGCAACTTTTAAATGTACCTATTAAATAAATAAATTAATTTATAAGCAAAATGGTTTTTAATGTGGCAGATTTGTAAATATTAAATAAAATTAAATACATATTTTTAATGTAGAAATGTAATATAATAATAATATATTAGTTTAAAATAATCAAAATATTAATTAAGAGCCATACTATAGAATAAAAATGACTGATGATTTTTAAAGTATAAAATAAAGAAATTGATCAAGATCAAAACCAAATCAAAATCACCATTAGGTACTTTCAGTGCGATTGGTTGGCACAATTTGGTACCCAAAGATTTGAGTTTTATTTTGGTCGAGAATAATTTCTTTATAATAGCAGACAAGTAAGTGTAGGAAACATTTAGATCGTTTTTTTTGCTTACAAAAAACAAGAATGTAAATGTCTGCATTTAGATTTGATTCTACACCCCTTTTTTATATGTTCCTATTTTAATGCAGTATTAATGATATTTCATTAGAAATTTATTTCTACATAAAATTAGAAAATTAAATTATTTATATCTGACGTACAATTTAGTAGTATGTAATTGGTAAAACATTCAATAATAATTCTGGAGAGACAGCGAGCTTATACCATATATGTGTATATTTATAACATTCATCACAGAGTTCATCAGATGTTATATATTATATAGTTTAATTTCCTGTTCCTCAGATTTTGTATCGACACCAGTCACTACTGATACAATTAAGGTAATTCTCATGTAAAACATCGTTTTGGTAGAAAAAAAATTTTCACAGGATAGAAAGAACCAAGGTTAGTAAAGTAATAGGTTGCCTCATAACTCTGGCGGGGAGTGGCATGAGAGGGGAGAACGCGTCATCATGAGGAACTCTTTGACATTATAAATGGCTGTCAAACTATATTTACTCTTTATTTTAGTTAAGCTGATTTATTGTAAGTTGTTTTTAAATATTTTCATTTGATATTGATAGTGTACTAAGTTTTAAATCTAAATTTTTATTATTTTATTATTATAAATTATAGTTTTAAACAAGTGTTTTTTTATGTGTAACCAAGAAATGTATTTTCTTTAAGCATTGATTTCTGACATCATTTTAAAGTTTTTATGAAGAAATATTATATGTAATAATTTGTGCTTCTGTAATAAACAATAATATTTACTTTTTTTATATACAAATATCCAAAAATTCGAAATAATTTGAAAAAAAACTTAATATGTGAAACAACGTTTAAAGGTTCCTCAGGGTGACGTCATCACACGCAGCCGCTGATTGGTCAAAAAGTTATGAGGCAACCTATACATATACTAACCTTGAGAAAGAACAATGATATCTAACCAAACGTGAAATTTTAAAGAGATTGACTGTTTTAAAATCGAGAAAATTGTCATCAAAGTTTGCATATTTTGTACGTTTCTGCTATACTAAGTACGTATTAGGCCTTTTTATTAATTTTCATGACTAAACACTTCGGCAAAAGTACCAGGTGTTGGACATCTCACGCGTTAAACTATATTTTATAACCTTGCATAAGAACTACCTTAACAATAAGCTATTTGATTTTAAATTTTGATAAATGTAATTAAATGATTTTGCTACTAATTATAATTACAATGAATTGTACAAATAATATGTGGCTTATTTTATAATGCAAAATAAATATGTATGTTGTGATCAAGGATT
Source organism: Sialis fuliginosa (assembly GCA_961205875.1). Lineage (NCBI taxonomy): Eukaryota > Metazoa > Arthropoda > Insecta > Megaloptera > Sialidae > Sialis > Sialis fuliginosa. The sequence goes on from OY540812.1 coordinate 19,787,222, forward strand.
CATTTTTTAAAATAAGTAATATAACTATGTTTGTGTATCATGCAGTCATTTGATTAAACATGCAATTACTTTTTATGTAAAAAAAAATGAATATCTGATTATGCTGTATATTTTAATTCATTTGAAAACTACTTGTGGGCCAAAAAGTCACAAAGGGGTCTGAAATTTAAATAATCTTTTTTATATTAATTTTTATTTGCACATTTTAGAGAAAACCTTAGAAATTTACCATGGAAAAATTCATGAAACAAACAAAAATTGTGAAATTTTTCTATCGAATCCCAGAGTCAATAATTCTGACTCATCAAGCATATCATTGTCATTATGATGTGAGAGATTTGAAATTTGATAAATAAGGTTCAGTAAGCGACCTTCCGCGAACAGGCAGATCATGCTCGGTTAGGAACAAAGCCACAGTTGAGCATGTAAGAAAAAGTTTTTCAGAAGACCCGAATACATCAACTCGGAGGCAGCCAGGACGTCACTCTGGTGTATTCTGAAAACCTTGAACATGTTTCCATATAAAATTCAATTGGTACAATAGCTGAAGCCATTAGATTATGCCCACATATTGCAATATACCGTCAGATTTCAAGAATTAGCAAGAGAAGATCCCGAATTTATTTACAAGGTGATAAATTCAGATAAACCACAAAATTTGGTGTTCAAAAAACCCTATGACTATTCAGCAGAAGAAATTGCAACCCCTTAAGTGTACGGTTTGGTGTAGGGTGTCGTCGGAAAATCTCTTACACTGTAATTGTTGGGTCAGAATTATTGACTGGGTTTCTGTAGTAAAATTGTATAATTTGTGTTCGATTGTGAATTTTCCCATGGTGAATTTCTAAGATCTTCTCTATAAAATGTGTACATAAAATTTTGGCCCACCTGTATAAGGAAACTAATATGCAATCATGTAAATTTTAATTAATTAAAATATAGTTTTATTATAAATAGATTTTATTTATATTTAAAATATTGACAATTAATTAATAATTATTATTTAAAACAAAATGTTTTTGTTAAATAAAGTATTATAATTCTGATTTTTTATTTTTATATTAACATACACTCATACATATTTAAATAGATGTATAATTAGTAAGTAACTACTAATTTAATTTTGCTTTTGGTGTAATCACATATTAAATAACATGCAAAACAGTGGTTTTTATTAAGAAATGTTTGTTGTAAAAGCAGGTTAGGTTAAGTTAGGTACTGTGCCATAGATGTGCACAATAAAAAAAATCATGCATGTATGTTGCCGTTAAGGTAGGTAAAATATTGGTTGAATTTCAACCACAGCCGATACTAGTACGAATTAATTAAAGGACTACACACACTAAATGGAAAATGAGCGATCTCTATGATCTAGAGTACTCAGAAAGTATGTCGTAAGTCATATGCAATGTAAATAGATACTTTATAGCAATTATCTCGAGGATAACCTCAAGAAAAATATATGACAATGTAGTGTTTTGCTCAAGCAATTACATGGGCTTTTCAGATATTGGGTCCGAGGCCCCTGTTAGGCTCTAGAACCCAAGTCGAAATTTTCAAATAAAACTCCCTACTTTTTACTGAATGTTTGTGTTCAAGATTTGTGTATGTGGGGTCCTTTGAACTTTTTTTACTGAAGTATGCTGAAGTACACTCCATTCTATCCACAGAATAATATTCTATCAGGTTAAATAAAATATTTGTTTGTATAAATTAGACAAAGAGGAATAAAAGAACAATATATGTAATATTTTATTAACAAAATAGATCTTTCACTTTTTATGTAAAAAATTAGGACAATACAGTATAATTACAAATTTATATTATCTGGAAACTATCAAAAATGCAAAAACCGACCAAACGTCAAAAACAGCCGTTATGTACCTATCAGCATATTTTAATGATACATAAATTTAAATAATAATAAATTTGGTAATAAATATAGATATAAGGCAAAAAGTTAAATATAATTTCAATTATTTATTAATGTAGTCCTGTAATAAATAATATATGGTAAGTAGGTACATAATATACATATTAATATGTATTTTAAAAGGTTAATTAAATTTATATCTTATTTGTATTTTTAGTGATTTGGTTGTACCATATTTATTATTTTGTGGTTGTACCTACCTAATTGATTTAAAATGCAAGAAGCACGATTAAAAAGAGAACTTCAAAAATTAAAGCTGAATCCAAGTTCAGGTATTTCTTGCAGTTTCAAAGAAGATAATTATAGGCAATTAACGGCATGTATATTAGGACCGAAGAATTCACCATATGATAAAGGAATTTTCAATTTAGAAATTACAGTACCAGATCGTTATCCATTTGAACCTCCATTAATTAAATTTACAACACTTGTTTATCACCCAAATATTGATAATGCAGGACGAATATGCATGGACAGTTTGAAAATGCCACCAAATGGTTCGTGGGCTCCAACTATTGGAATTGAAAATTTACTTGTTGCAATACAGCAATTAATGGCATATCCTAATCCTGATGATCCTTTGATGGCTGATATAGCAGAAGAGTACAAAAATAATAAAGAGTTGTTTGAAGAAAAAGCAAAAAAATGGACACTAATGCACGCAGTTCACGATAAAAACTTAGAAGAGAAATCCAGTATGGTTTCAAATAGTTGATATGTATGGAATAAAAATGTGTTTAATTAATGTGTGAATATGAGAACTTTGCAGTTACATGTAAATTTATTTTGTATTAAGAAATGATAATTAAAGTATTTTTAATATTATATATATATATTTATTAACAAATAAATAACAAAATCACAAATCACAATATAAATAAATAAAAATATTATATTGATTTAACAAAATGTAATAAAAATTCTATATTTTAAGCTTAAAATATATTAAGTTATAATATAATATATTGACTTACGATACCAAACAAAATACAAAAAAAGATTTGAACTTATCAAAAATTTGTAGTTCAATCTGTACATTGTTTTGAAATTTATTCTGTGTCACTTGAAGAATCATAAGAGCTGCTTTGTTTTTTTGATAGAGTATTTCTCTTAAATTGTGTTGAGTTTTCCTGACTAGGTCCTACAAAGTAATTATTTGATATTTAAAATTTTTATTATATTTCAAAGGATATTAATTAGTTATAATAATAAATTTGGTTAAAGTGAAGAATATGCTGGCAATGACCGGCACGATATGATAAATTTCAAAAACCTCGTGTTGATGTGTTAGTGCTGTATCTATAGTATACATGTAGGGGCTAATATGGAGTGTATGGGTGTCCCCTGTCAGATTTATCAATAATCACGTAAATAGTTATTCAGAACACAGAATAATAAATATATATGGTCCTTGGTTAGAGTTGATTAGTTTTTGTTAGGTTAAAAACAGGGAATCAATCTCTGCCACAACAAACTGTTAAAATAAATAAATAAATAAAAAATAATTCCATTAAATAAAATAAACATGATGATTAAAAATGTTCTAATCACGCATGCACATCAACTCTATTCTAAATTACTATATATGTGATTTTTAACAATTCTGACAGAGGACACCCATACACTCCGTATTTACCCATGTAGGAATTGTATTTTTATTCTGTGGTACGAATTTTTGTTTAACATAATTATTTAAATAGATTGCACTAACCAAGGCGGAGATTGAATCCTCGTTTTTAAACTAAACTAACCTCATTTCGCTCCAATAGATTGCCCTAACCAAGGACAGTTAACGTGTATATTATCAACATCAACTCTACTCTGAATAACTATATAAATGATTTTTAACAATCGTGATGTCATACCGGCATATTCTTCAGTTTAGCTATAAATTTTAAGTCAGTACCGCTAGTAGATTCCAGAGGAACATTTTTATCTTTTTTTTTATCTTCTGAACAGCTGTCGTTGTTTTGTTCTTGGGGTTCTACTTGTTTAACAGAAGCAGTATCATCATTTTCATCTGCCTCTTCAGCTAGACTACTTCTTAATGCTTCAGCAAAAGCTTGAGGATATTGGGCATTCAGTTTTCCTTTGATAATTCTAATTTTCCTAAATACATAGTCCAGATCCTTTTTCATATCTAATAATAAATTAGTGTGTTTTTTAAATTCGATAACTGCAGTTTTTAAACGACTTGCACTTAATGCATTGCAATTTGTTAGCATTTCATTAGTTTTTTCAAATCTTTGTAACCTAAAAAATGTTTTTAAAATATATTATATTATATTAATATAACATTAACTATTATATGAAAAATATTACATTTGTTTTTGAGCTCTAATCATAGATTCTACATCTTGTTGATCAACAATTCCAGCTAATCCTTGAATGAAGACTTCAGGTGCAGTATAATTTCGAAAACATTCTATACTGAATTCACTTTCTGGTGTACCTTGAGCCATTTTTTTTTAGTTTTTAAATAAATTACACAAATATTACTAATTATTTTACAATATGATCATATTTTAGATCTTCTCAATGGATAATTACTTGACGTGCTTGACATATAAATGTTTTGTTTGATATGTCAAAAAATAATGAAATGTCAAATTTAGTTGAAAACAATTTCTACTAGATGTCTCTGTAGTCTTCAAAACAATCAAAACAACATACAAAACAAAAACAATCAATTCGAATCATATCGATTTAATTGTTATGTCTTTGATTATTGAAATTAATTTAAATTTAAGAGACTTATGCAATAAAACACAAAATATAAATAAAATAAAAATAAAAGTAAATGGTGTAATAATATAAACATTAAAACAAAATTATTGAATTTTTTTTTATTAAAAAAACATTCAATCAGGCATAAAATATATATCATGCACTGAAAAAAATATCAAAATCTTTATTTTAATAACCTTTTCGAAATTTTTTGTTTTAACTCACTATTTATATTTTACATCCCAAAATCCCACTATTCCTTAGCGAAATATGATGGGGAACTGGGGAACTTGCCCTTCTGTTGTTTTTAGTTTTTTTTCTATTTTTCGAAGTGTTTTTTTGCTTTTGATTTCTTTTATAAGAAAAACCTTTAGTAAAAAAAATATTTATCATAATTAACCCTTGCCTTGTCAGTGTTATTGTAATTTTTTGTTTTGTTTTATGGTGTTGCGAGTCCGATCCTGTATTAAGATAGCGTAAAATGTTGTTAAATATACAGGCTGTGCATAGTGTGCATGCTACAATACTATACGGGCTTAAAAACGTTCAACTGGCCCGGCAAATAGCCGTCCAATTAAAATACCTACCTTAGGAAAATTCTGGGAAACTGGGATACGCACAAGATCGATTATAATAATGACAACAACCAATTAAATAAAAGGTTGAATTATATATTACTTAATAACAGAAATACAAACAATCTATAAATTAATTTGATTAATATAAAAAATATATAAATTAAACTCAAACATTTCTACAACAATTGAAATCACAAAAAATTACAAAAATGATGTAGGTAAACGTCAGGACTAAAAGCAATCATAAAGTTGAGAAAAATAATTAAGACTCCTTAAATTAAATACGAAGTAGATACGAACTGAAATCAAAGTTCATTAATGTAGTAAATTAATTACATAATAAATGAAAGTAAAATTGGACAAAAATAAAACCCAAAAATATTCAACAAACAATTAATAATTAAACTGCAACAATGACAAAGTATAAAAAATCCAGTAACACAATAAAAATAGACTCACTACCCTTTTTAGGGTTCCGTAGAAACCCGTCCGTCCTTTCAGTCAAAGCAAAATATCTTGTAAACTATATTATAAGCTAGAAACTTGAAATTTTTAATAAAAAAAACGTCTAGTAAAAGATGTATGTACACATTTTTAGAAAAAAATAATTTTTCAGGGGGAGCGCTAAGGAGTCAAAGCTAGGCAAAAAAAATTTAAGACCAAGGCATGTGGTACGTCAAAATGTATAACCAGACCAGTGGAATTTGACCCTCTTTCTTATTTTTTTTCGAAATCAAAAATACTACTGGAAAAACGGAGAAACTGTGGTTTCTTAGTCACTTAAACTAAAAATATACACCTTAACCACAATAAAACAATGTCACTCGACATGTGTTTCGACTTCACAAGAAATCGTCATCAGGAGCCTAACAGACTGATGAGGACTTCTTGTGAAGTCGAAACACGTGTCGAGTGACATTATTTTATTGTGGTGTAGGTGTATATTTTTAGTTTAAGTAAATCCAAAATGGCGCCTGCAGGGAGCTTTAAAGCAAATAAAAAAATTGTATACCAAGGCGTGTAGGATGTCCAAATGAATAGAATTACGACGATTTAAGTTTATTTTTCTAACTCAAAAATGGCGCCAGCAGGGGGCTCTAAGCAGTAATTTATTTTACCCCCCCCCCATACACCCTTTTAACTCGGTAACTCCTGGCTCAAAAATCTAACAAAAATTTGGTTATGAGGCTGTGGTGCGACTATCAACGACAATTACTTAAGTCAACAATATCATTTAAAATTTTGGAGAAATAGAGAGAGGCGTCATAGAATTTTTTATTTTTATTTTCATATCTAGGTATGCGGGGTTTCAAAATGTAGATCCCAATTAGTAGATTTTTTTTTTCTAACTCAAAAACGCAGTTTGATTAACAAGGCGTTTTAAGGTTAGAAAACGCATTAAAAAGTTTAACACCATTTAGCACAATGATAACCTAACGCTACTCATGAGTGTCATTCTCGAAAACTAGGCAAATATCGGTGGGCAAACTTCTTAGCACTCTTCTTTCAAATGATGGAAACAATAAGCAAATCACGAAATTTTAAAAAATTGAATCTTATGAAGACAGGATGTATTTTTAATGTTTCCAATTATACAATCTGACATACTTATAGTGATTGAGTGACTGAGTGTAGTACCACAATCTTGCCTTCACTGTCTGGGCCTGTTACCAAAATCGTAATCATGTATCTAATAAATTTCGCAACTGGCGTTAAATAAAGTTTTTGAAAATTCTACGATTTTGTCAACCATTTTGTATTTGCCATTCAATCATTCATACATTTATAGCGATCTCAAAAACACGCAGACAATGAAATTATGAAAAAAAAATGTCGTAAAAGCTGTAAGAGAAAGACACTTATGAGTAGCCTTAGGTTAGCATTGTGCTAAATGGCGTTAAACTTTCTAAAGCGTTTTTTAACCTTAATACGCCTTGTTAGCCAAAATAAAAAAACACGTGTTTAATGTTTTTCGATGTAAGTACTACAAGTTTACAAAGTTTCGAGAACATCGGCGAATGGCACTTGAGCAGTGTTACTTGTAAGAGTAGCCGTCTAGGAAGCAGGACACATTTTAACTACTACCCCAAATTAACTCCCCCCCACCCCTCGCGCAAATAAATTTAGTCTCGAAGTTAACGCATACACGTATGCATTTTAAAAATCGACTGTCATGTGGCCAGCCAACGGTCGGCATCTTTTTTTGGACTCATTGTCGTCATTGCCAGTAAAATCATCAACCAAGCCATTGTCGCTGAATTTGCGTTTGTAGCATAGTAACAAATATATTAACTCAAACCAGGGCCGCATTCTCAACAATGGTGTCTCTCCTACTATAATTTTTTTAAATCCGTTACTGCTGCATAGTAGAAGTAGTCCATGACCGATTCTGTGAATAATAACATAATTAAAACATCCCAAACAATATCCACAAACTAAAATCATTGTTTAAAAATCGCACACATACACACGACGTATATACAGTAATATACACGTCAACAAAAATGTCACGCGTGTATACACGTCCTCCTCATTGGTGGTTAGCGACGACAGCCTGCAAACAACCACCACCACGCGCGTTTGTGGTACAAGATGCCTGTATTTGAAAGGTCCTTTGGCGTCTGCGAGAAACAAATTACTCGCGAGTCGTGTTATTCTGCGTCTGACAGCTTCTCTCTGCTATGGCTTTAAAGCCGTGCTTTAACCGCCGCTTTACTCTGCTAGAGGATTGCGTGTGTGTATGTGTGTGTGTGGTATAATAACTTCGCTAGATTGGGTCTTCTGTAAAGAATTTTCTTACAATAAATATGTTTAACCCTATAGCATTTATCTTATTAGAGTATTTTCACGTAAACAAATAATTAATGTTGGTGGATATGATTTTATAAAGATAATTACAAGAGAATATTGTTTAAAAATAATAACATGTACGTAAATAACAGGTGTGTATTTAGAATTTTTTGAAAGACGTTAAGAATTTGTTTGCCATTATTTTGTAATTTTAATCGATTTCAAGAAAAGAGGATCAATTCGACCCGTATGTATAGGTCCCGATTCCGAGGGGCGAAGGGAGTGATCGCTACCTTAGATGTAATTCCAGGGGTGCTATGCCCCCTTGTGAATATGCACTATTCTATTAAATAAACAAAACATACTCGTAAAAAATTGAAGGAATCTTTTATTTTCATAAAAATATATTCAAACAGCTGTTACTTACGTACTACGTACCTCACATACCTTCAACTTACCTACCTTTGTAACGCTGAAACATCAATAAAAATAAACCGAATAAAAAATAAATTGGTTAAATTGTTTGTTAGGAAACGTTATATAAAAAAACTAAGAAGAATTTTTTTGTAGGACTGAAAATGTATCGCATAAAATATTTTCATCTCCTATTTTCTCATCTTTTTTGCTCATAACTTTTTTTTTTAATGTTAAGCCAATAATTTATTTATCAGAGCTGTAGAGAAATTTGATAACCTACGAAAATGCTCTTTGCAAAATTTTTGCCAGACTCGCGGTTACGGAGATAAATAAAAAAACTGATTGCATCATTATATTGGCAAAAAGGCATCGTTCCCAGCCTCGAAAACTCAGTGTTAGAATCACGATCGACCCCTTTACGAAACCCCTTAAAAAAATCGTTGCTTATCCAAAAGGCACGGTTACCTTTTTTACGCCGCTTTGAATGTACTATTATGAAATATGTCATTTGAAACCTTGGACTCTACGTTTTTTTTTCAACGAGTTCTGAATTTTCAGTTGAAATCGTTTTAATTTCATGAGCCTCTATAAATGGAACAAATTATCGTACAAATCATAGGCATAGAGCATGGATCGCGCATCTGACTCGAAAACAGAGCCGGGTCAAAAGAAAGAAATAGAAAATACTTTAGGATATACTTGTCCTTTTTTAAACAGGAGTGTCTATTTCATTCTTATTAGAAAAAGAGATAGATATATCTCAAACGCCACCGCATCTCTTTCACTGTTTTGGAGAAATGTTACACCTATACATTATGTTAATACAGAATACGCGGTCCATGCTCTACGTCTATGATACAAATAAAAAAAAGCATTTCCGAGTTTTAAGCGTTAACTTTTCAATTTCTCGATTTTTGGTGAATCTACTAGTCCATGAGCTAATGACATATTTTTCTGCTGAACAATACTCGAAATTTTTATTTAATATAAAAAGACTTGAAGTTAATAGTGAAAAATAAACCTTTTGTCTCTATAAACCATATACATAACATAGAGCATAGGTGTCCAACCTTTTGAACCTTCCGGGCCGCATAGCAAAATTTTTTTTTTTTTGGCCGCGGCAATTTCAATTCCTAATTTTATTATAAATATAATATATAAATAGATATATGAATAGAAAGTTACATTGGGAAGACCTTTTTTTTTTTTAGTCGTGGATACTATTTTCTATGTACATTTGTCATAAATTTTTTTATTTTTTTAAATTATGCTCGCGGGCCGCATGTGGCCCGCGGGCCGCGGGTTGGACAAGCTTGACATAGAGCATGTATCGCGCATCATTTATTCATATTTTATGTCTATTGTATAAAATGTCAAGACGTCATGTTCTGTTGCATGTACCATGCGTACCTAGTATCTATCGCGCGTTTCATTTCCGTTGCATTATTAAAATTTCTCCCTCAACGCGTCTAAAGAAGTATAACTTCAAAAATAAAAGTTATGTGTCTTAGAACTTTTTTTGTTTATGCTTGACACTTATAATTTTGATGAATGTTATTGTTATAAGTATCTTATAAAATACTAACTTGGCAAAATAATTGTATTGGTGCACCAACACCAGCATCCGTCCTCACCCCCCTTCCCTACAAAAAAGTATTTTATGTAGGTAGGTATATTCGAAAATAACTCATTTCAATTTTCCATATACATTTTCTTTAATGAATTTTACAAAAAAGTGCATTAATTTTACTGTTATAAAATATTAGAGGAAAATTTACAATCAAAGAAATTAAAAAACTTATGTTTCTTTTACTAGTTTGTCATCTTTTGAGAGAAACTATTTATATTTTATACTTCTATAATATGAAATATTTTATTTTAAAAATGTAGGTACTTATATTTGTTTTAATTTTATAATTTTAATAAAATTAACTACTATATTTAGGTCCGTGGGCCGCATTTTAGTGGTTACGGGCCGCGTATTTGACACCACTGACCTAGAGCACGGAATTTTCGAAAACGGTATTTACAAAAAATAATGTATAAAACAAATTAAAATTTTCTAAAATTCAGGAAATCATTTACATTAAAAAAAATGTTTTTTTGGCGTGCGCGAGTAAAATAACTTTATTCGTGAGCGACTATGGCAAGAATACTTTCTTTCAAATCATATTTTAAGATAAATATACAAATAATTAATGATGTATAGAAACATGATAATAATTTCGTAGTTGTGATTGACAGAGCTCGTGGTGGTTAGTTCCAGGTCCGAGCGTGCATGGGCGCTGGCGCGGATGTTCTCGCGGGTTTGTATTTTTTTGTGCGATCAAAAGAGGGCGCGCTGCGTGCGCCTGACACTGCGCCGCGCGCTGATATTATTATCGCGCTACCGGCGTGTGTTTTTGAAGTGGCAATTTTTCACATGCCATCTACAGGCGTTTCACCGCACTACTACACACTCTTCTCCCGGACTCGTTCTATTTTACTTGTGTATGTGTGTACCGTATACACTCTCTAGCTTTTACTAGAGTTGTTGTGTGTTGGTATTTTCATTTTTCGTGTCATATTTGTTTGTGGCGTTCAATTTTGTTGTGGTTTTTGTTAATTTTTTAAATCTGCCTCTTTGATATGTTTTTAATTTGTTTTAGATAACTTTTTATATATTATATTATTATTCAAAGAAAGGAATTCAAAATGTTAATTTTTTTTATTGACATACTCAGCAAAAAAATAACGAGATCAAAATATTTCTAGAAATAGGCTAATATTCAATACCCATGATAAAAAAGTTGTTGATATTTTCTATTTTCTTTTCAAATTATAATTAATTAATTCTCCGCTTTTTATGAGATTATAAAACAAAAAAAAACTTCGTCAAGGTTTATGTTGTAGAAATCATTTAAAAATGTAAAATTGTAGCTCAAAATTATTTTTTTAGGTATATTCTACGATTTTTCCATGGAGGTATTCGACATTATACAAAAATAACTAATAAAACTTGAAATAAATGAAAATTTGTCACAGTTTTGATAGTCGAATATGATTTTTAACCTTCCACCATGAAAAGGGTTTTGTGTTTCACACCTACATTTGTTTATCTGTACGTATGTCTGCAGTTTTCTAATGCATCAACTGATTTCAAGGCCCTCGTCTGCACAGCCGTATTTCACCCTTGACGTACCTACTACTGCGTTACGAGCCAGGGGGCTGTCACTAATATCTTTATCAATTTTTGGAGAATTTTTGTTTTAAATAGATAGTACAGATCCCACCCTCTTAAATAGGTATATATAATATGTAATGGGTCCGAAAATCGAAATCAAAAATTTCGACATATATTTGTTTTAAGGTCACAACTGTATTTTTACACTGTTTTCAGAAAGATGTATGTATGTGTGTGTGTGTATGCATTTTTCCTGCACGAAATCTCACAAATAAAAAATGATACTGACTTCGTTGGGATGCCAATCGAAGCGTCTTGACGTTAATACGATCTGAAAGAAATTTTGTCAAATGCGGTCCAGCCGTTTTTTTGTTAGAACAAAAAGACTGCAGAAATTTGATTTCAGAATTTCTTGAAAAATATTTATCAGATCTAATTTGTTTTGGTGGCAATTGATACTTTAAAATATCAAATATTATTATAGAGCTTTTATCAAATAACATCTTATCTATACAAATTATAAAACAAAGTCCCTCACTGCGTCTGTCTGTCTGTGCACGATTTTCTCAGTAAATACTGAATGTATTTAATTTCGGTTTTCACTAATAGATAGTGTTTCACGAGGAAGGTTTAGGTGTTTAATTTGTAGATATTAACCCGGGTAACACCGGGTCCAATGCGTATAATACAAAATAACATGTTTTTATCAAATAACATCTTATGGGTTTTTATAATGGTGAAAAAATAATGAAAAAAAACAAAAAATAATCAGTATTCAAGTATTGATAGTCATACCATGCTAGAAAATTGGTGTGTAGACCACAAGGGTCGCACTCCACGGTTTGTTTTATTTTATTTTTATTTAGGTAATCTCTCTAGGTACGACCATTTTTACCAAAATTACATAGCTTTTAATATTTTCTGAACCCATTCTCGGTGTATATTTCATCTACTCTTCTTCCACAAAAAAGCCTTATGTAATTAATGAACGCTTCCTAAGTGAGGCGTGGGAAAAAGTAGGCTCACAGCCAAATTCGGTCAGCCTGATATGTAGTTTTGGACTGTAACGAGATTTGAACTCTTATTAACTATCAAAATTAAAATTATTATTTGGAATGACCTTCAATATCTTACCAACTCCTTAGATTTTTTAAATTCCGCAGTTAAGGATACACAAAAGTATATCGTGAAATTTTTAAATTAAGTACCAAAATAAAATAAAAATGTTCGTACGAAATATCTTCACTAATAAAATAATAGAGATGTAAAAAATGTTTTATTAAATAACTTCAGATGTTATACGTTTTAAAATCCAACTTTTGTTTATTTACATTGGATATCTAATCAAATAACTCAACATACTTTCCGGATATTACATAAAGAAAAACAAAAACAAATCAGCATAAAATTATAGTTTCACATTTACCAACACCTCCACAACAATATTACGCAATTACTCCCTGCTGAGTTATGTATCCAACTTCAAGGATAAATATTGCAGCTGCCGGTACACGCACAAGTGTATATCGCGCGCTTTGTCCTAAGCTTCATTCAACCTTCACCAAAGCTCTCTCCGTTAGAGGTTTTACCAAATCGCGCGCACACAGTTGCTGTCAGTTTAGCGACAAACGTCGAGCGGGTAACAATAACGCGAGGCTTCTCTGATATATGCCGTTCTAGTCTATGCGTATTCAATTGTCAAAATCGGCGGTATTGTTCCATTGTTGAGTTTATATTTTTAATTGTAGCATATTTTTAAAGTAATATTATTATAAATTTTATTATTACATTATTGTATACTTTGTTTTCTTTAAAATTGTAATTAGTGACTTTAAAGTTTATTTACTTATTTGTTGAGAATGTTGTGCATTTTATTTTAATGAAATAATTATTCCCAATCAACTCTGAAACAGAAATATAAAGGTAAATTCACATATATTATATTTATGAAGTTTATAATTTATTGTTTAATTTTATTAGTAGGTACATAATTATAATTGTAATTTCTAATTTTTGAATAAAATAATGTTAATGTTTAATAAAACTTAAAATATCTTACCTGCATGTACTTGTGTACATATTTTATATTTAATTGATATCATACATGTTTAAAATAATGCAAACTTTATATTTGCCATGATTTTACCGATAACAGTTTATAGGTACTAGAATTGATGGCACCATCATCAGTTGTTCAAGTTATAGGGGTTGTTTATTTAATTGAATAACGTTTATGTATATATGTAAACTATGCGAAAAGTTGTAGCTATGTTGTTGACTTAAAAAAACAACAATGAATCTATGTTCATAAATAAATTGTTTTAATAAAAATTAATGCTATTTTATTTTAATACCAGATATATAAATTAAAAAAATAAAACTGATGATGTAGTAAATATTAATTGACACAGTGGCGTAGTGAGAAAAAATTTGGGGGGGGGGGTTAAATACATATGAGTTATTTTTTTTGAAGGTATTTAGAACTGATATTTTCTCAAAACATACGTTTTTTAAAACACAGAATATTTCGGGTGGGGGGGTGGTCCCCCCCCCCCGGTACTACGTCACTGAATTGAATGCTCCAACAATAAGAGAAAAGGAAAAAATTAACTTGAATTATGCCAACGGAAGGGGGAATATGTGGGGATTTCACAAAACAAACAGTGGCGCTTTTAAGTAACAAAGAAAATATACAAAATGATTATGCACGATTACATAGGAACAAAATAAAAATTCACAAATGCAAAATTAAAATAAAATTAAATAATTACATAATAAGTTGAAGCCATCCCTAAATAAAATTTTGATACATCTTAGATACCTATTCATACAATCAGGACCGTATTAAGGTACCCAAAAGCCACTAGGCAAACCTTGGTGGCGGCGCACTTAAGGAGAGAGTTAATTTTTTTTAGTAATGAGCGAGAAATAAAAATTCATAAATATACTCATATAAGGTATTGGTATACATATATTTGATCAATTACATTTACATGCTCCTATAGGTAGTGCTAAGTTTACCTACATGGTGTTCTGTATAAACGTAAATAATCTTTGTAATATGATTAAATTAAATGAAAATTACTCCCCCAATTCTTTGAATATAGCAAGAAAGAAAAATTAAATATCTTTATACAATATTAAATGACCAGAGGGTGAAATCAATACCTATACATTTAAAAAAATTAAACGTCTTAAAATCAATAATAATAAATACCATTTTTATATAAAAAATGGTAAAAGTATTCACGAGACTATTAATTGTCATTACTTCTTACTTACCTCAAAACCTTTTATTGTCTCGTCTTATTATAATTATTTTATATTTTAAATATTTCTTTAACACTAGATATACCAGCCGGCCAAAATGACCGGTTTAAAATTTTGCGCTAAAGAAAGTTAAAATTTAAATTGCTATTACTACCAGTTATCATATCGTGTATAAAAATTTAAGTGAAAAATATAATTTGTTGTTTTTTTGAAGCTCTCCTTGCATTAATTGATTAAATTAATATATTTTTCAGCTAAATAACCAACCGGTCAAAGTGACCGGTTTAATAGAGATAGTTATATATCAATTTTTGGTATATCTAGTGTTAAAACTGTGATTTTACAAATTTCGTAATCACCATCTTACATCCATACACCACTAACTCTCGCTGCAACAATGTATTACCCAGATCCACACACCACGCATTAGTATTGCGTGTCCGGTGAAGGCGGGGGCGGGTACGCGGCGACACAGGTGTCGGTAATTGTCGCAGGTGCCGCAGCGGCGTTCAACATCTAGCGGGCCTGTGCCGTACCTCCGCACAGATGGTCAACCGAACTGCTTAATGTGCAACATATGCCTCTATATATCAAATAGTATTTTATCTCGCGATCAGGGGTACTCGATACTTTTCTGTAGGTTTAGATTTGTGGGTTGCTGTCGTTGAGCGTTTAAAATGAATACTTATTACCAGATTTTTGTGAATTTTATTGGTACCGCTATATATTTTCGTTACCCCAAAAATTAAGTATTGAGAAAAAATTTACAATCTGTAATATACGAAAATATATTTTTTTAATATTATTAATAAATATCTATATTTTTTCCATTTTTTTACGTAGGTATACCTATGTGTATAATACATATAATAGTAAATATTCATTATTAAATGAATATTTACTCATAAGTACGTTGATATAATGTATATAATAAAACAATAAAGTGAATAAATAACAAACGCTATAGTGGTTATTTTGGCAAAAACATGACAGCAATAATAGGTACTTGGTCTTGCACTGTCTATCCAACCGGATAGCACTCGATAGGGCTCGGAAGAAGTCGCGCATGCAACACGTCAGGTGTGTTTACTTGATATTACAGATATAAAGTAGCACAGAAAAATTAGAAAGAATAAAAAAAAAGAATGCATTAGCATTATGCCTTCAATAAATCAATCCCTGTAAATTTGCCTACCATATAAATAAATTGAAAAAAAATATACATAAAGATAAATTATTAGAGCTGTAATGTATCTGCGAAGGTGAAACTTTTGCATCATATTGGACAATCGCATTCGTTTTCACTTTCACGATTTATTTTACGAATGTTTAAGCGAAAGTTTTTACGCAAAATTTACTAAAATTTAATTATTTCAACTAATATGTATGTTTCTAGATGATTCGATCAGATATTGTTTTTTGCTGACCCCAAAATGGCCTTAAAACCTCCACACAAGGTCAAAATTGTTACCTTCATTGGGTTTGCCCCGCCAAATCCAAAAAAATTTGTACCAAACATTTTCCATAGAAAGCTTTCGTTTTCCAGCTATTGTGATAAATAAAACAACATTATTAACAATGAAGTGGAGTTAGGCCACTTTCAAAATAAACTTTTTAACTTGAAATTAATTGTGAAAATTAATGTGTTCAAAAATTTTTTTTCCTTTGAATATATTTAACCAAAAATTGTTTTTTATGATAGTTTACTTTTAATTATACACGTTACTACAGTCAACAAAAAAAATTTGAAAAATGGAGTTAGGCCACTTTCAAAATCAACGGCTCATATAAATAAATGTTAGGTAAAAAAAATTTTTGTTCTTTCGCACTCGTATTCGCTAAAAAAACGAAAATAAGTACACAAAATGAGTTAATCATGGTCGTGTACTACAAATAATGAAGCAATTGAGTGCAATAGTGAACCCAGAGAGCATAAATAACGTTTTCTAGCTTTACTGTTTGATGTCCACGACTGAGATGTATGTCTCGTATATTCTAACTATTACTTATTAACAAATAATAATAAATATACGGAATAAGAGTACTTAAAAAAGAAAATGCAACAAATGGTCTATTCATCATATCATCAATTTATTTTGGTGGCCCCTGAAGAGCTTCCCAATCTACCCCTCACCTAAAATCTGGAATATATCTCAATTTAAAAAATCTTTCACTTTTTACAGATACATAATATGTAGAAAGTAAAAGACTGATCTTAATTTAATATTAAGAAATAATAGGTAGTTTAGAAAATTATGAAATACATTATTAAAAATCCTGTTCGCGTTGATAACGTGGTAAGTGAATTATTATTTTTTGATAATGAAAGAAGAAAAACATCTCGAGAGTAATTTCAATAGCTAATTTTCTTTGAAAAATTCGCTGAAATAGATATGGAAAATGAGGTATAAGTATCAATGCATGCTATTAGGTTAAAGTTAATTAATTATTTTTGGGTCTAATTGCATTAAATAATTAAAATACTGATGCTATGCAAATTATCAAATATTAATTGAATACCTATGTACATTTTGTACATACACCCACTGTCATTAGTTAGTTTATAATAAATTTGATTATTGAGCTTAATAATAGATAATTTCCAGTAACGGATTTGCATATTTGTCGCCCACAGGCAAATGCTATTTTGCTGCCCCAATTTTTGATTTTGAGCTTATATTGACTAAAAATGATTTGTGTATCACATTCACCAAGCAAACAATATTATCATATATTAAACATACTATAGTATGTATCGATAATATCAATTTTTATCCTCAAAATTTTTCCACCCTAGCTCTAGATTAGTCTAGATCTACTAATAATTTTGATATATAAAAATTATATACGATTTAAAAACATTGGCCACGTGTATGAACTTGTACACTGTATACATATGCATGCTATTATATATTAGTGATCCGTTAGTACCCACTGAGTACATGAGATAAAATAATGCAATTTGAAACATACCTATTATTGACCTTACTATTAGTACCTATTTGTCGTTGATAGTATCCTCATAGTTCTGTTACAACGTATTTTTCAAATTTATTTATTGATAGTCAGTTGCTCACATCATCAAATTCTACTGAAAGAATTTCAGAACATTAAAAAAATAACTTAACACTTTTAATAAATTAAGTAAATATTTTATTGTGAAGTGAAATGTAGAGTTGGAAACAACAATATACAACATTTTGCTAAGTTATTAAGTTGTTTCCAGCCCTACTTGTCACTTCACAATAAAATATCTACTTAATTTATTGAAAATGTTAGTTTATTTTTTTAATGCTCTGAAATTCGGTATAGGGTTACAAAATTGCATTCTTACCAAACTTTCTTAGTGGATTTTTTTTCATATTTTGAAAAATATGGGTAGTTTGTTTTTGGTTATTTTTATAACTTTGCTTTGTAAAACAACCTGTAGAAGACCAAATCAATTAATTTTTGGTATACCTTAGTTTTACATCAAACATGATTCGATATCCAAAATTCGAATTTTTTTTTTACACCTCTTGTTACATCTATCATGGGACACTGTATATCTGGGAGTTTTGCAAATTTAGTTAAAATTGTAAGTCTTTTAGTTGATATAATATATGAGATAATTTTCTGACCGACTACAAAGTGTGATTAATTAGGTTCTGGTACCCTAAACAGATAAATTTAAATCAACGTTATGTTATTTATTTTAAAATTCATAAATGTTATTTAAAATTCGACTGCAATTGAAGCCAGGATTGCATTGACTTGTTAATAATAAATATTCCGGGAATTTTTCCAACGTTATAAATTATAAAAACTATATTTGCCAGTGATATTTTAAAATTATTTTGACAGAAAAATCTTTACATTTTTTTAACATTAGTTAACCTAATTTGATCATTATGTTTATATTTACACAATTGAACAAAATAATCTAATTGAAATTACATCAAAATTATTAAACAAACAAGCGAAATTTCACAACGTTATTATGTTTTTGTGCTAACTAGCATTTTGATATTGTTCTAAAATAATTTATTCACATTTATACGAAAGCCTGAACGAATATTAAAATGGCTATCTGTATATATGTATGTGCACATAGTCTATTTTATAAACAACGGGGTATTTCCCTAAAGCATACGATTACCATTTTATTAAAATGAGCCTATTTTGGATAGTGGGCACACGTGCGTTAAACACACACGCACTCAAATCAAAATCGTTGTTATATTGTGAATATTTCACTATTAATTTTAATTGTGAAGCGATGTATATGTTATAATATACAATGTGTCCCAGGATAAATGTAACAAGAGGTAGTGACCGACTGAAACCGAATAATTGAAATCCGTTTAAAAAATAACTTCATATATATTATTAATCATTTATTATTATTACTTTTTAATTAATAAATAATATAAAACAAAATATATCTTGAATTTCATAAAAACAGTCTTAATGCACGTAAACTAGTAATTATTAAACAAATAAACTGTTTTGGTCAGCACAAGACTTTTTTATATGTACATCATTATACATAAGAAATTATTTTAACACTTTTTACAAAGAATGTGAATATAAATGACATTTAATATGTTTTTTAAAGTACTTATTATTATATTGAATAGAAAACATGTAAAAATACAATAAAAGTTAAAATAAATAAATAACTGCTTAAGAACTGAATATAACTTGACATTTCAGAAATATTCGATTTTATAGTTCAAAGCTGTCTGGATCTAAATGAATAAACGTATTATATTAGCGAAGTTAGCCTTTTGTTTCTTAATTATTTATGTGCAACTGAGATACTACATAGGAAATTATAAATATAAAATAAATAAAAAGTATGTTTATCCTTTTCTATAATCCACGCCAAGTATTCGAGCGGATGTACGAATAAAGTCGAGTACAGGTGAGCGCGCGGCGAAACGTGGAAACACAGTTTCGGCCAAAGAATGGCCGAAACTGAAACATGGCCGAAACATGTATTTTAGCCCGAAATTGGCCGAAACCGAACCTTCAGTCGGTTACTAACAAGAGGTGTAATAAACAAAAAAAAATCGAATTTCGGAATGACATTTGAGGAACGAGTCCTGCTTGATGAATACAACTAAAGTATACCAAAAATTAGTTGATTTGGTCTTCTACAGCGTGTTTAATAAGCAAAGTTGATAAAAATTACCAAGAATAAAGCACCTTTATTTATCAAAATTAGAAAAAATACTAAGAAAAGTTGTTTAAATGGAACAAACTAAATAAATTGCATTTTATTTTGAACGATACAATAGAAACAAACATTTTCTCCTGTTTTTTTAATACTTTGGTTTTGAGCTTGTTCAACATTGACGACAAATTAGAGATGATGAGATTGACAAGATGATAAAACGCCACGTTTGACAGATAGTCAATAACATCTAAATAATAT
Source organism: Sialis fuliginosa (assembly GCA_961205875.1). NCBI lineage: Eukaryota > Metazoa > Arthropoda > Insecta > Megaloptera > Sialidae > Sialis > Sialis fuliginosa. The sequence continues at coordinate 19,807,519 of OY540812.1, forward strand.
GTCTCTATTGTTGTTTTCTTACCCTACTTTTCACTTCACAATAAAATATCTACTTAATTTATTGAAAGTCTAAATTTTTTTAATGCTCCGAATTTCGGTATTAGGTTACAAAGTTGCATTCTAAACAAACATACTTAGTGGATTTTTTTCATACTTTGAAAAATATAGGTAGTTTGTTCTTGGTTATTTTTACAACGCTGTATATAAATCACTCTGTAATGGACCAAATGAACTAATTATTATTGGTATACCTTAGTTTTTCATGACTGGATCCCCAAATGTCATTCCGAAATTCGAATTTTTTTTGTTCATTACACCTCTTGTTACATCTACCCTGGGACACACTGTATGTTTTATGTATGTCTGGTGTATAAATGTGTTAACAGTCAACCGAATAAATTAATATAAATATGGTTTATCGATTTAGAATTTCATTTTAAAATTTAAGTTTTTACTTTTTAAGTAGTGGCGCGTTGTTATATGGGTAAAAGGGGAAATTGCCTAGGCCCCCACCACCAGAAGAATCAATCATTTGTAAATTCATTACTGTAGTAAGAATATCGAATGACTTTATTGAGTTTTTTTATACTCACAAGAAAACTTAATGGATCACATTTCTATTTAAATAGAGTTAATGGTATAACTAAGGGTGAAAAATAATGGTTAATATTTTTTAAAACAATACAAAACCTGTGTAGGAGAAATCTGCAATGTGTGTCTGTTCCATCAAAAATATCCGAACGACTGAATTCAAATTTTGTTGTTAGTATCATTAAGCTCAATAGACTACACCAGTGTTTACCATAGATAGAATTACCGTGTACCCCATTTGAGATTTGAGTGTTACCGGCGTACCCTTAGGAATGCATCCGAAAGGGTGGGGGTGGGAGGGTAAATTTTGGGAAAAATATATATTGCAATTTTCAAGCAGTTTTTCATGAAAAAATCAAATACGCATAGCGAATTTTTTTTTTAAATTGCATTTATGCAGAATTTGTGGTTAGAAACACAAAATTATTTAATAAAAAAACATAAAGAAGTATGCCCCCTGCGCGTATCACATTTTGGTAAACACTGGACTACACCATAAAGATGGCATTTGCCTAGTTCCATGCATGTGCTATGTTTGTATTGACAATATAAGTTTCCATCGTAAAGAACATTATATGTAATTTCAACAGAACTGTTATAATTAAAAAAAATGTTAAATAATACATTGGTGGTATAAAATACATACATATATGTTTTTTTGTTTTTCGAAACCCACATTTTTTGTTTTTCAATTAAAATTTATTCTTTTATGAACATTGATGGAAAAATCTCTTAAATTAAAACAAGTTTCAAATTAGATACTAAGGTATTTTCAATTATTTAAAAAAATGAAAATATAATTTTTAATAAAAATATATTTGTTGAAAGGTTGATGTATTAAATTATTAATACCAACCTTAATTAAATAAACGCTTCATAATTACACTGTTAAGAAATCAAGTCCATATATTTATTTTTTATTAAATTCTATGTCATTATAAAAACAATGGTTTCACAAGCGCAGTAATTTTTAATAATCATTTTTAATCAATCAAACTCTCTTAATTAGTTTTTAACTAGATATTGAAACTCGCAGATGGCGAGGGGTGGTGGTTAGGGGTCGCGCAAAGCAGATTGTGGAAAACGTATAGTTTTTTTTATAAAAACAGTGGCATCTTTTTTTAATATAATGTGGAGGGTTTCTGTAAAACTGAGAGGGATAATATAGTAGGCATATTTGAATACATTTTTTTAACTTGATTGCCTTATTTTTATTTATGTATATGAAATGTTTCGTTTTTCGTTGCATATTGCAGTAGATGTTAAGAAAAATTATTTTTTGTTATCGTTCACATATTTATACATATAACTGTTTATTGCTCATACTAGTGTGAACCTAAAACATAGTTCAGTTTTTACTATTTAGTTATTTTCTATACATATGAAGAAAAATTGAATTTGCTTACGTGAGTAGGTAAAGTAGGTTTTCCGCACGCTTTACCATCTACTATATATCTACTATATAGTCTACTATTAAAAAAATTATGTTAGATAATACTGTCATGCTTAGGTAAACTTCTTTTACTACCTTTTAGTAATTTTGATACTATTATATTATACTATTTCAATAGAATATTAATTTTTTAACCTTTCCTGAATATAAAATCAGTAAAATCATTTTTTAACATAAAAAGCAGTAACTCTTAAACTATAACTGCTTTTATCTATACTGAAAAATATACGTACAATATTCACAATCATTCCAAGTCCTTATAATTTCGAAAATATAGTTTTCAAAAATTATCTACTTCAAATAAATAATACAATAAATTGTTTTTTATTTATTTATTAATTATTCTTCAATAATTTTGTAATTATTGTCGTAAAAATTAACTTTAATTTAATTAAACTTCTGTTTTACAGAGTACAAAGGCAGTAAATCACATCACAACTGCTTTTAAATTTCCAGAAATAAAAGACAGTAAGTCACTCAATTTAGGTATTTTGATGAATTGTAAACTAAAATTACATTCAAATGACTTATTATGAAGTCATATAACTTATCATTGATCGCTAAATAAATTTTATGAAAAAAAATATTAATTCAATTTTTAAAAATCAAAAACTTCGAGTTCAGTTTTCTTCGTTTTTATGTTTTATATTTTACTACCCTTTACCTAAACAAGGCGGTATAGTCCATATTATTAAAGAAGACCGGTTTGGAAATATATTTACAATGCGTAGATCGATCATCTTTCATGTTACAAACTATACATGAATAAAAAACGTCAGTATAATAACTTAAAATAATTACAAATTGTTCTCAGTCACACAGTTGTCAATATACCTATGTAAATCCACGTTTTAGTTGATTTGCAAATATTAGTACTAAAAACCATGATTATTTAATCAAATAAATTTCAGAAATCCCCTAAAATCATTCAATTAACCTTTGTTAATTTTCTCTGTTTGATGAGTGGACTTTATTTCGACACTTGAAAGACTAATGTTGCTTTTTAGTTGGATATTATTATATAAAACATCTTCATCTACATTATATATAATTTACATCGTACATTTATAATAAACATTTCAAATGTGATGGAATATCCTTATCAAATTTGTTTTTAGCCCGCTGCGTCTCGCGCGTTCGGAACACCCCACCCGATGGCGCCATATAATGCATGCGTACCGTTGCAAATGGTATACGTGATGTGGTATTATAATTGCTTTTTTATTCGTTTATTTCGGTCGTGATTTTTCTGCGCTTTTGCCGAAATTTCAAAAACTTTTATTTTGTCTACTTTTATCTAAATTTTAAATGTGGTAGACACATTTGTTGGAAAACGGTTGAGTCATTTGAATCAATTGATAATAAATTATGTTAATTTACTTGTGATATATGAGGCATGAGGGGCATTTATTTTTTAATGTCAATGGTAAATAATGATTTTTTTGAAACACATTAAATTTACTAAAAATACACTTATCAAAATAATTAAGAGATAAATATATTTATAAAAAAAAATGGACAATATTAAAAGCTCTTTAGTTATAGTAAAATCGTATTAAATAAAAAATCAATTTATCTATTTTTCAGTGATTTTTGTAAATTTAAATTTAATAAATTTTTATCAAAATTATGAGATATTATAAAGCAAAAAAAATAATTGTAAACAATTTTTGTTAGGGTGTGAGAGAGGTTAAAAAATGTTTGAGCCAAAATCTGCTGATGTAGTTCAAAAGCGTGTATTATCAGTAATTTTAATCTGAGATAATTGGTTTTTTAAAAAAGAATGCCAAAAAAAAATACGTAGTTCAGTAATATAGTTTTATTTTTTTAGCTAATGAAAGTATCGAACGCGAGTTTTATTAATTAAAATAAAATAATTAGAGAAAAACTACAACAGTAATGCCCGGTATTATAAAGAATTTGCTAGAGTGCAAAAGCAAATTAGCTTCCAGCTTACGCTACCTGCTAGGTATTAAATATAAATGACATTAAGCTATAAGTACAATATAGTGGTCTATAAAAAATCGCCTCCACATGGTAAAATCAATATCTCAATAGTGTTTTTTTGATAATTTTTTTCTTTCAAGAGGTTAAGTAAAAGTAATTTTCAAAATTTTGAATAACGTCTACGCTTAGACTTAGCCACTGTATTTACAAAAATTTTAATTAAAAAAAAATAATCGGACTATTAGTGTTTGAGTTTCCGTTTGGGCAAATTTAAAAAAAATCATTTCGAGAAAAACGCGATTAAAAGTTTAAATACTTACCTATATATCTGCTTATTTTTTTCTTACTGTATTTTCGTTAATTTTTAATATTTAAACTTGAAATTTTTGGGAGATATTTTTGAATACATATACTTAAAACATTAAAAATATTTTTTTAAATAGATTTTTTATATCCATTCCCTTTAACTCATATGGGACATAACTTTCTCTCACAAAAAGAACTCTAAAATTAAAGTAAAATGCCCCCTCCCCAAATTGTAAATCTAGATCCGTGGCTGTCCTATTTTCGAATTGAATTGGATCAAGATAGTGACCACTTATCAAAAGATATTTTAACTAGTTTCAGGAAATGTAAAATAAAAGTAATTAAAGTAAAAACGCTGTCTCCATAACTGCAAATATAATTACAACATTTAATCCGACAAGCACATGTGCGTAAAAACTAACGCGTTTAATATTTCTTTAATCACACAAACGATCCAATATTTTTGACAGATTCCTTCAATTGTACATAAAACATGACATCATCTGGGCATTAGATTGAATTAATATATATATATAAAGAGGGAAGGGGTACCGGAGTTTCATACATAAAGATCACAGCATGCTGTGCGTGGGACAAGGATAGATCGGTATTATGGGACCTCGCAGGCGGAGGGACGGAGAGGGTATGTTGAGAAGAGCACCATCTGTTGGCGGCATATGGTTCCTTTCAGACTCTCTCTATATGCAAGCGATTGTGTGTATGTGTGTGCGTGTGTGTTTGTGTTTGAAGTGTACGTACACACAATGGCGTTACTTCAATTTTTAGGGATCGGTGGTAAAGGTCAAATTACCTCTTTCCCTCTTTTTGAGAATCGGGAATTTTATATTAGAAGTGAGGTACATACTTCAGGCAATGTTATTCTAATGTGCAATTTATAGAATAATTTATCACCCATTTAGAAGCCAAAATTAAAGCTCACATATAGATTTGCTTATTTTGGTACACTTTTTAACTGTTAAATTATTTGCTAATACATGTAAATTGATACATCATTACATTTACTATGAATCTTTTGAAGCGAAAAAAAAATAAAGCATTTAAGTATATTTTTATTGTTACAAAAAATTTACTTGTTGGTAAAAATCATTAAAGTAAAGAATTAAATTATTGATCAAAACTTCCAAAGAATATTTAGTGAATAGCCCTCTAGAACAGGCTTGGTCAACCCAAATTGCACCACGGGCCGCATTGACGACCTAAAATTTTCAAAGGGTCGCACATAATAAAGAAACTTTGTAAAAAAATTTAGATTTCTGGTTTAAAATTTTTTTAGCATAAAAAATGTAAAGCTTATTTTCATAGGATTACATATACATAATACATACAGCCTTTCACAGATTAAGGGTTGTAATTGATCTCATTCGATTCGGCGGGAAAAATCCTATAGGATTGTAGAAGTTATAGGAAAAAAATTATCCAAAAATGAGTAGTTAAGTCACATAAATAGAACAATGTTTTAAAGAAAACGACGGGAAATTAAAACCAACCTTATTGTTGGTCATTCTGAAACACCAGATATTTAAAATAAACATTATAAAATCATAATTGTTCATATGTGGTCGCGGGCCGCAGGTTGGCCAGCCCTGCTCTAGAACGGCTAAAATTCTAAATTAGCTTTCCTTATTATACACTATATAAATAAAGTCAGCTTCAAACATATTAAATTACAGCGATGAAAGAAATTAATCTTAGGTCCTATAACTGATAATCTTCACAGGTTTTTGTTTCCATTTGACTTTCAAAAATATTTACATAACAAAAATAATCACGATGTGGCGATTTAAAAAATCGAATTTTATTTGCATTTTTTTTTAAATATACATATTCAAAAATATGTAAAAAAAATAGTTAAAATTCTAAAATTCACAATAAATTTAGTAAGACCGGCAGCGTGGCCGATTATGATTCAGAAAACTTTAAACGGTTTTTCTCGAAACGACTATTTTCAACCTTGTCCCAGGGATTACTCACAGACTAATGAACTGATAAAATTTTTATTTTTGTATTTTCGTAATCACAGTAACTAAGTGTGTGCGTAACAGATTTTTAAAATTTTGATAATTACTGTTTTTAAGACCATCTTAAAAATGACAAAAAAAATCAAACCATCGTCATTTAGCTTCATTCATGATTTTTAATTTTTTTTAATATTGATAACCCTCCACCAAAATTTCGATGAAACAATTAAAACCAAATATTTATTTGTCGTATCTCGATCCTAAAATAATTAGTTATAATTCCCAAATATTGCCAATTTTTCGACCCGTCATAGTTGCTTTCCCCCTTAACGTTCGTGAATTGCACATAACAAAAAATATTTACGATTAGTAAATCGTCCTCTTACTAACCGTGATTAATTTTAAGATTAATGTTACTCATATTTTTTTTGTAAACTAGTGTCCCGTTGTGAACATTAATATTGTAATTTAATTATTGGGTTTAAAGTTAAAAACAAACGATATTAACCGTTTAAATACAAAAAAGTGGCAACATTCTATATTTATTTTTACAATTTTGAAAAAGACGTGAGTATGGCATGATGATAATTTTCATTAGATTTCGGCACCATTATGCCGTGTTTAGACCAAAATTACAAAACAGTAACATGGTGTTTTAAAAAACATTTCGTATTTAAAAATTATAGGATTTAATGCTCTTTTATTAAAAAAACACGATGTTGCTATTTTGTCTTTCTAGTCTAAACACTGCATTAGACAACTTCTCATTTATTTTTGATTACCAACTTTCATTTGATACCCCACTCTCTGAAATAAAATACATTTTTTTTGGTAACCAATTTGCTTCTCTTAAAAAGTACCAAAAACTTGAAATTGTATTTTTATAACACGTGTCTATTAGTTTAGTTTTTTTAGGGCAAACGGTTCGGTTGCTAGAAAGAAGGCTATTACAGACAGTCAAACAGACACAGTATCAATTTCAAAAGTGTTCCTTTTTTCTAAATTCGATAAAGAACACTGAAAATTACCAACTAGAAAATTCATATAAATATTAAACCACAATTAACTTTACCCATTTTTCCCTACTGTAGTTACAGCACTGTATGATCGTACGTACATATACATACACACATAGACGGAAGTATGAACGCACAGAGTGAAAATATATTTTATCAAAATATTATAGAATGGTATAAAACGTAATGTTTGTTTTGAATTATGTTGGATAAATGAAAGGTTTGAGAAAATTATGCTATGCTGTTGATACGATTTCCAAATTTAGTTATTGTTCCCATGAGGGTGGGTGTGTGAACGTGATGCGAGAAACGGGAAATGTCTCATCTGGAATCTAAAGAAGGGGCTGGGAAGTTTTTTTTTAGAAAACACACAAATGTCAAGAATCTTAAAGAAGACATTGGGAATTTCATATGGAAATGTAATAGTTTTCAGTATACCTACACATAGATATGTACATGCATGTTTTTTTATATTATGAATTAAATAAGCTAAACTTGTGCAAAAAATGTCTCATGTGATGATTAAAATGGAATGCAAAATTCTAAATACTATTTTATTAATACTAATACCTACATACATACATACGTATCTATATAACTAATCAAATAATTCGGGCAAGACATACACAATTACACAAGTGTATTCCATAAGGGTTCCGAAGTATGTACGTACTACGTGGACTTAACTTAAGACCCCTTACACACTAGCGACTTTTAGTAACGCCATAGTCGCGCTACTAAAAGTCGCTAGTGTATAAAGAGGTCGCGATTCAGCAGCACGATAGTCGCTGGTATGCTATTGTAAAACCTAACCCCTTTTCACACTAGCGACTTTTAGTAGTGCGACTATCGTGTTACTAAAAGTCGCTAGGGTGTACAGGATCTATGAGTGCATTTTTGAGTTAGAAAAAAAATATAAAAAAGTGTCATGTTCTACTAATTGAGATCTACATACATTTCGACACCCAAGATGCCTAGATATGAAAATAAAAATAAAAAATTCTATGATACCCCTTTCTATTATTCCAAAATTTAAAATGATATTGTTGACTTTAGTATTTGTCGTTGGTAGTCCCACCAAAGCCACGTTACCAAATTTTTTTCAGATTTTTTGAACCAGTAGTTATCGAGTTAGAGGGGGGGGGGGGCAAAATAAATGATACAATTATTTTTAAATTTTTAAGAATTTATTTATTTAAATATACATATCATACAATTTTTTAATGACACTAAAATATATATGTATTGCCATTTAGAAAAAAAGGTTTCATGATGTCTTAACTATGAAACTTTACAAAAGAGAAAAACAAATGACTTCCTAAAAATACACTTGAATTCCCCATTATACATTTTATAGATTAGTAAATAAATCGTTTTGTTCTTATTTTGGACTAACGGTTTACAATCGTACGTAAACGATATAAATCCATGCAAATAAATTTTCAGACTTTCGGCAATACGTTAAGAAACGTTGCTATAATAAATGGTACAGTAGTCAAGAACCTTTTCTACATTTCACCTGTTCCTTTACGTTTTCAAAAGTTCAAATCAGTTTTATAATTGCGCCCTCTTTCAATGTACACTATGATATATACAATAACCTCGTGTACGTTTCACCTGTTGTTTACACAGACGGTGTGTCTGTAGTAAGTAACTCATCAGCGTCGCGGACACTTGCAGTTCCGCAACATCTACAGAAATATCGCAGACTCGACGGCGCTGTTGATACAAGTGTGGGCCATCTGGCCTCGTGCGATACTAAACAAATGCGTACAGCTGGCTGCAAATATTATACACATATGTGACTGTTTGTTTCCATATGTTCAACTCTTTACTTAGGATGCTTTTGCACATACCGATATTGTCAATCGATAATATAATTTTATGATATTATTATGATAGATAGAAATTAGAAAATTTATTTTATTTTCTCAATTCTAGCGTTAATTTACAGTGAATAGTGTCGGATTCAACCAGCGGGCGACGATCAGGGCCGATCACAAGGGGGATGGAGGCGTTGCTAACATTCTCGTAAAGAGCGAGAATTTATTTACTTACATTCAACAATATATTATTGGATTTATAATGTCTTTTATGTAAAGTTATCTAATTACATATTAATTCTAAATTCACCACCATAATGTGTTTGATATCTACATTTTTTCAATCAATACGTATTTGCAATTATCATTTTTTTAATTTAATTTAATTAAAATTCGTAAATAATTTTATTCATAAAATAACAAAAAAAAAACTACGTGGAAGCCCACAAAGATTATTTGCACTCATTATGGAGAAGCCCGGCCCTGGCGACCAGAAAAATGTCTGGGGTAATGAAGTAGGAACCAACTGATTTATGTAACTTTTTTACAATTTACTTAAATACTAGTTTGATAATTATAACAATTAAACTATAAGTTATATATGTATATACCTTTTTTACGATTTGTTGAATTACTAGTTTTAAGATTGCATGGAAGGAGGCTGTCATATAATAGAGCAGTATTTCTCGAACTTTTCTGATCACGGTCCACTTTCACAAAGTACCTAAATAAATCAGCGGCCCATTATTTCTCATATCCCCTTTAATTTTCATACACAGGATGAGTCATACCAGGAGGAACAAACTCGAACATTTGATCAAGAAAAATAAATATTTCAAGAAAAAAGTTCATATAACCATGTATCCGGAAATTCGGAAATTCTTCGTGAAGAAGTTATAGATTCCCAAAAATTTAGCCTAAAATTAGTTTTTATTTAATATTTTGAGAACCCATTGTGATACAGTTATGAAATTTTACAATTGGTTTATTATTAAATACGTATTAATACCACATTGATAATGCGTTTGTCTTGACTAGAAACGGAAAAATCGAGTGAAAATTTCATAAGCTAAAAACAATTTTTCTTTCAAAACGATTGCAAAGCTTCTCGCATCTTCGATAATAAAACAACTCATAACAAAGATACAATCCATTTTTGAATAAAAATCACAATTGCCATGAAAAACTTAAATATGTTTGTTTGTCGAGACGTCAGCTAAAACTGTAATCACCCCGAGTGCAATATTATGTAAAAAGTCAAGTGATCTTTGGAAAAAAGAATGGTTGATGTTTGAAATTTTTATATTTATTAAAATTCGTTGTTTATTTTGTTAATGTATAATGGAAATGTCGGGTTTAGTGAGGGAGACTGGACGACCACCTGGGGTGCCAGTTCAGAAGGGGCCGCTCCTTATTCCTCTGGCACGAAAGCGGGTTGTTACATATACGTGTTCAGTACTCTCTTATATTAACATTAACAAACAAACAAACTCACAAACTTTTCCTCAAGAACTTACAATAGTACCTCGTGGTTCGTTTGTAGGGTTCCGATGAAACCTTCTTAATCTCACTTTGTTGTTCGTCCATCCGTCCTTTTCACTCAAAGCAAAATATCTCGTAAACTATATAAACTAGAAATTTGAAATTTTTACTGAACATAAGAAGTGTAAATTTGTTGAAACATAATTTTTCAGGTAGGGGGGGGAGGGAGGTAAGAGCTAAAGCTAGGTAAAAAAATATTTTTTTATATCAAGGCATGTGGCACGTTAAAATATATAACCAAACCAGCGGAATTTGACCCTCTTTCTTATTTTTTTCTAAATCGAAAATGGCACCAGCAGGGGTTTCCAAGCAGTATTTTACCCCCTCTCCCTCCTCTAACTCGGTAACTACCGGCTCAAAAAATATGAAAAAAATATGGTAACGAGGCTTTGGTGGGACTACCAACGACAAATATTAAAGTCAAGAATAACATTTTAAATTTGGGAGAGGCGTCATAGATTTTTTAATTTTTATATCTAGGTAAGTGGGCTATCAAAATGTAGATCTCAATTAATAGAATATGGCTCTATTTTATATTTTCTTCTTACTCAAAAATGCACTTGTAAGTGGCTCCAAACAGTCCACGTAGTACGTACTTCGGAACCCTTATGGCATACACCTGTGTATGTCTTGACCGAATTTTTTTATATTCATGTATATGATACAGTACCTGCATTTCTTCGCTACGTCTCTGTATACTTCATCCATACGCGTTGCTGTTATCACTAAACTTGTTCTGTTTTACGTACATATGTACCGTATGTACACTGTTCACATTCCAGTACACGGTTAAATATAAACAAAGCAAATGACTCATCAACCGAATTATATGTGTATTATTATTATTATCCTTGTTGATTCAGTTATGTATCATCTATATGTTTTAAAAATTTTTAACTGCGATTTGTCAATTTTGATACTTAAAATTAAAACACCAATATTTTTCATTTATCTGTAATCTGTATATTATGTCAATTTATAAAAAATCGATTTTCTCTATTTCTCAAGCAAAACAAATATTAATGTATAATTGTAATATATTTTAATATATGATGTGGTAGTAAAAAAATATATAGCAGTGGTCTTCAAACTGTCAATTCACGGAACTTTAGAACTATACGTTTTTTTGGCGAACCCCTTTATTTTTAATTTTGTTTTTAAATACTGGTGGCTCGACGAGAATTGATTACTGCGCAAGTATTGGAATTATATTGGAATTAGCTTTAAAAGCAGAAAAACTCACACATACTCGTAGGTATTTTACGCACACTATTAGCTTCTTGGAATTCATTCATTTTCAAATGTATCTTTATATTTTTTAACTAACAAACACTAGTCAACTAGTGTGAATACTTTATTATTTTTTTTCGAATTTTTATTTTGAATTACGGAACCCCCGCGCAGAGAGTTACTGCGGAACCCTGTTTGAAGATCACTGTTGTATACTTATCTACCATAGAATATTTTTTTTAAATGATGTATATCTAATTATTTATTAACAAAATAATGTGGATAAAAATATATTATGTATTAATCTGAACATCCTTATATATTTACATCGACACAGAGCAGCACATAGGTTAATATATGATCACATGTATAAGATGAAATATCGATTAACTACAATTTGTTGTTGCAGGTTATGGAAACAAAATTAATCAAAGAAGAAGCAACAGATAAAGAATACTCAGAAATACCTGACAGAGCGGCTTCATTAAGAAGTAGAACTAAAGGTAAGAAAGAACCAAATAATTAATTAGATATAATTTTATTTTTTATGAAATCTATACTTATAATAATAAGATTTTTTAAAGTTAAGGCTTAGAAAGAATCAAATATAAAATTAATTGTATATTCTTTTTTATTATTGATTTTTATCATTTGTTATTGATTGATAGCAGGTGGTTAAAAAAAACCGTCTCCTGTTTCGCGTCATAATACTCTGTAACTATAAATTTGACAAACTTCAGAATAATCTTAAAATTTAAAATTAAAATTAAAATGTTAAAATTTGACGTGAAATATACCAAAAATACGACCCAATGATTTAATAATATTACTTCCATATTTCGAAGGAAATGGAAGTATTTATTGCAATAAGATCGAAAAATTGTGCCCTAGATGTCATACGTTCTATTTAAAACGTAAAGAAAAGTAGTTTTCCGCATAACGGCTGTGCGAATGTCTGTCGGTGTGTTAAACTTTGTATGTAGAATGGACGTATGAGCACTAGTAAAAAATATGCGAACCTTATACCGTGTTTAGACCAAAGAAAACAAAACAGCAACACGGTGTTTGAAAACACATCGTATTTAAAAATGCATAGGGTTTATTGCACTTTTGTCAAAAAGACACGATGTTGCTATTTTGTTTTTTCGGTCTAAACATGGCATTAGATTTGATTAAACTACAAGTGTACCAAGTTTCATTAAAATCGGTGAGATAGGTACACCTCGCATAGTTCTCCTATAAGAATTGTATGAGTTTTTTGGCATATCTCACTGAAATTGTTTTTTATGAAAAAATATTTTTAAAATGGTTATGGAACGTGGAAGTCATGTATGGCAAAGTGATGATTTTTTGTTTAAATTTGTAAGTAGTTCTTCTCTTATTTTCTTCTGTCATTGTAAACACCTGTTTCATACTTTTTTTTATGATATCAATCTTTCAAACAAATGCCATAAATTCGTTGTTTTAAAACTAGTATATTGTTAATCAAAAACGGGTGTCATTTTTGGTACAATAAAGTTTTAAATTCATTCCAAATACAATAATCGAGTGGATTATAATTTAAATGATTGTAAATACGATTGTGTACATACAAAAACAATTGCAATATCATCAACATCAAGCTCATTTGCTCTTTGGATGATGGTGTTTTTAATGTTATTTATTACTTTAAGGTATGTATAACTGCTAAATAAATCGTGAAAATAATTTGAAATTTTAATACATAAGGCTTAACTACATATATTATATAAGGAACATTTTAAGATCATTTGAATGTTGGGGGACGTTTTTTTTACCCATTTGGTGTAATTGGGGTTATTACAATCTGAATATTTACATTTTTTTTTTGATAACAACTTGTATTATGAGTTATGGATAACACGTTTTTTTCTTTATTTTAATAAATAACTAATTCAAATAAATTTAACATTTGGACCGATAATAAATAGATAACAATAAAAGTGTGTTATTTGTAATAAAGAGGTTTTGTAAAAAGCGGGACAGATCTAACAAGAGCGCGCGCTAACGATCATTTCGTGTCAACAAGCGGGTCCCCTATATTTGTGGCGGCCGGGATGCAATGGAGGATTCCGAGGCAGTGACTGTTTGCAGACGCGCGCGTCATCTAAACGGGTACCCCCATGTGTCTGTCTTATCAACTTGTACACCGCACACACATACATACACACACTAGCACGTTTAGTTTACGATAACGTTCAAGTGAAATGTTGGATTTGTTATGTTTTGGGTATTTTTCTAAAGCCCAGTAGTCGAGTTGTTTGTCACATAAATACATATATACAACTTATATATATGTATTTATCCTACCAGCAGATTCAAGTTGTTTTTCTTCAGTATTATAATAATTTACTATCTTGATTTTGTCTCCAACCGGACATTTGTGTGAATCTGTATTTTATTTGTGGTACAAAACGTTTCTACATGAATAGCAAAACCAAATAATTTATTATTTACTGAGGCTGTATAATTTTTAGATGAGCATTTGAAGCTTCGCGCCCGTGGAGATTTTTATTCGGTAGAGTACAAGGAACAACATATTAATGTTTCAAAAAAAATTACCGAAAACCACTTTTCACAATAAATATATAAAATGAATGTAGCAATTTTGCTACAAATCTATACCTATGTATATGCTACCGACAAAGTATTTAATTCGGGCGTTATATAATATAATGTCGTACGATTTCAGGCTATGTATGAAATATTTGTTAAATATAAATTTATTATATACTTAGCCTAGGCATTATATAGAACACAGACATTCTATAGACTGCCAAGGTAGTATTAGGAATTATATTAAATAAAAGACAAAAATAAATTAAAGCCGTTTTAGAGATCATTGTGCTACTTTACTGGACAGACAGACATACATTTTTCTAACAAGGTGTTTATATAACGCGTAAATATAAAATGTATATTTTGATAAATAATTCAGTATTGTCGGTAATCTACAAACCTACAGCTATCGGTTCACCCTATTTTTGTTTATATATATATTTTTTTCACAAATTTGTTGTCGGCAGGCTTGGTCTTATTGTTAGTCTGACAGCTCAGTAGTGTTTATATTTTCATATATTGATTTTATATATTGCCTGGTGATTTTAGGTATTCTATAACATATCTAGGAATTCTATACATTGTCGGTAACATATATAGAATTTAACTTATCTACATGTTATATTATAAACAGAGAATTATTGTTATTACAAAAACCATGCATTGGATTGATTTTGATGAATCTTGGAGTATTCCTTGAGATCATGACCTCCACAAAAAGAGGCTATCAGCCTGGGGGCTCGGTGCGGCGAATCAACAAGCTTTTTTTTTATCGCTGTCCAAAAAAAATCTTAGATTTCTTAGCCGGTAGGGGCCCACCGAAAGTTTTCAGACTGGGGGTCCATAAGAGGGCTGAACAATGAACAAAAATGTTGAAAAATTTAATTAATTTGTAGAAAGTAGAAATACATAGTAATAAATAAATACAGAAATAAAGTCTGATAAATTTATAATCTATTATTACAAATAAACATACATATCAGATGAATTGCAATAACATATATATGTATGTATAAGAAACCTTTAGATGCAGTATGACTTATTTATGTACTAGTGTAAATAGTATGTATTGTTAATAGTGTTTAATAAAAAGTCATCATATTTATTACAAGTACTCAATCAAAACAAAAATAATTGTGAGTTATTTTGTAAAACAAATCAATTTTGAGGCCGTACCTGTATAACTTGCTATGAGAGAATTAACATATGTGTAGTATTACTGTTTATAAATTAAATTTTTATTTCAAATCAATCGTAATGTTTACAAACAAAACAAAAATTGTGAACATGTACCTCATAATGTTTACTTTAATTATTATTTTAAATAATTCAAAAAGGTCGTACCACGACCCTATTTCCCATGTCATTTTTGCACCCCTTTCACTATTAGTATAACAACTATTTGATGAAAACACCGAATTTATAATAAAAAAATAATAAATGTGTGAATTACATATAATACTAGTGGACCCGTCCCGGCTTCGCATGGGAGTTAATATTTCATCTCCTGCCATGTATGGAGGGTTGTAATTGTTGTTTTAGCTGACCCGGCAACCGTTGTTCTGCCCAAAAACAATTTGTTCAAACATCAGACTATAAATACACATTTTCATAAATATCTCGACTCCAGTGACACCTATCGGGTTAAAAAAAAAGATGAACCTAACGGAACACCAAACGAACATATGGTGTGAATATGGCTTTGATACGTCCAGTGGTTTAGGCCTGACGAGAACACATACATACACACTAACGTTTTTATATATTAAGATTTTCTACATAACATAGTTAAAATATTTATGTACCTATATCCTTTCCTATTTTTATGCTTTTGCTATTATAAATTATATATTAAAACTGAATATACACATTGATTAGTAAATAATTAAAAATATAAATGTACTGCATTCGATCAATTATAATTATTAATTCAATAAAAAAACAAAGAGGAAATGCTTTTAACACTATTTAAAATATATATATCTGTTCTTTTCCGTATTTTGCAAAACGACGATTTCTGCATCTGACAGTTTAAAACGAACTTTTGTCTGACAAAGACCAATATATAAAATGACATTAAAATTTCAATTTCCATCTATCTTGTGCAGACACATACAAAATAACCCGTCATATAGAAAATACAAACAAAGATAGGATTACAGAAACATATTAAAAAATACATGTCTATCTTTGTTATGAAATTGTCATAAAAATGTAAAGGAAGTTTTGATTGAGAGTTATTTTTGTTTGCTTTGTATATTTAAATTTTGTTGTCTTTGTTTAATCTATGTTTGTTTATATTTTAACTTTGCTCTATTTTTTTTTATAAAAGCATAACAATTCGTTGTTCAATAGATTTGCTATACTCTTATTTTTTTAATCCACTTAACGAATTTTATATTTTATTAGAACAATGTTCAATAAATAGCGTTTTTTTTTTTAAATCCAGTTGGGTGGGGGGGGGGGGGTCTTTAATGAAAAGGGGGTCCTCTCTAGCACTACCCTTAGATTCAACACTGTATATCATTGTATATTAATTTATGTAGGTAATAACAAATATTTAAATAATAAAACAGATTCTTATTACTTATTAATAAACATTCAGTTTCTTATAAAATACATACATGTGTAAAAGTTATATATAATTCTTATACATATATAAAATATTTTTATTTTAATAATTCGAAGTAAAGAAGATACTATCGTTGAGTAGTTAATTATCTATGTAAAACAATAAATATTTAATTAACTAAAATTTATGTAAACAATTTTGTTCACGCAATTCATAAGAACGTGTGTGAAACGTACAAGTGAAGAATTAAATATTAATAAAGCGTTGAAAAAATAATTATCATAACATGCATAAAATAATTACATACATAAATATATGTATACGTACATACAAATACATATGATACTTAACATTGAAAAAGTATAATAAGTATATGTATATAATATGAGTATGTACTGTACCAAGGTATACATATAAAGACAAGGTAGTCTCATCAGCTCCTTGATCAATCAGCGTTGTCGCAGGAATTGACGTCACCACGAAGACTTTAAAATGTTAGAAATGTATAATAGAATATCAATTACAAAAAATTCCTTTATTTATTCTTGTTTTCGTATTTTTTGATATTTTAACAACACATACAATCAAAGAAGTACAAATTCGATGTCGCAAAATCATAAAAAGCTCTCAGAATTACAGAACGTATTGCCAACTTAAGAATACTGACACTTCCCGAATTGACCAAATTGTCTGTGACAGCTTTTTTTTATTTTGCAATGTCGAATTTGTACTTATTTGATTGGATGTGTTATTAAAATATCAAAAAATACGAAAACAAAAATAAATAAAGGAATTTTTTATAATTGATATTCTATTATACATTTATAGCATTTGAATACATCCCCCAAGTGACGTCAATTCCCGCGTGGCCGCTGATTGGTCAAGGAGCTGATGATACTACCATGTCTTTATATACCTTGTGTAGGTACCATGAATTATTCGTTCTTTTTGAACGAATCGACTTGAATCAGTATCTTTAAGAAAGTGTGTTGAACACCAAACTTTATTTTTGACATACATACATAGTTAAATACTGAATAGATACGTAAAATGACATACTTTATCAATATTTTAATATTAAATCAGATTAAAAAAAACATTGGGTATAGTATATACAATATACATATTTTACTGATATTTTATTTAAAAGGTACAAGTTCCTGGAAAATTCATCATGATATTTTATTAAAATATGAACATTGAGTTGTAGAGTAAAATTAAAAAAAACATGGAAACATGTTTAGAATGAATGCAACAGATATAATTAAAAAATAAAATAAACATTTATACATAATGTACAGACATTTATGATATGTTCTAGGAAAATATTATTTTTAAACTTTCACTAGATAATCGATTTGTAGTATGTAACCTTTTAAAAATTTTATTTAAAAATATACATTATCGCTCATTAGTATCAATAAATATACAATTGCTTGAAAAACTTACTAATTCCTAGCCAGAGTAAAAAGTATTAGTTAGTACAGTATCTATATATTTCCTATTGATATCTCTCTTTTTAATGTTAATACAAATAAGTATATTAATGCCCGATATTATAAAGAATTTGCTTGAGTACAAATGCAAATTTGCTTCCAGCTAACGCTATCTGCTAGGTGGCAAATTGTTATGAAATTGCTCGATATTTTAAAGCAGTGGTAATAAATGTATAATAATGTAAATGCTATGCGTTTTATGACGAACACTTGGCAGAACTTATTTTAAGTCGCTGATTGTACTTGCGCATGCGACAATGTTATGAAATGTACGATTTCATTCACTACATTTGTGAGTATTTTGTCATTTATATTTAATACCTAGCAGATAGTGTTAGCTGGAAGCTAATTTGCATTTACACTCTAGCAAATACTTTATAATATCGGGCATAACAGCTGTAGTAATTGGCAACGATTTTGATTAAGCATGACAAGAAATAAATTCAAAGGTGCACCGCATTTGAAGTTCGTATTAAAAAAATGATGTCTGCTTTACATACATATATACAAAAACAAAACAAATACGTCATCTGCGATGGTCATTATTTCTACAGTAGACGTTCCATATTGTGAATGTCCATATTGTGATACGCGCCGGCGGAATCAGTTATATTATAAATAACAGCTGTATAAATACTAAATATATTAGGGACTTTGAGGAGGTATTGTGCCCAATCAGCTTTATAGCATGGAATGTCTACTGTAAATTGTTTTAAATGTATTTAACAGAAAAAATAAAATCTGGAAACGATATTATTATTTTTATTGTTTTATCTTTTTAACGATATTTTGTTTATAAAACAAAAAACAAACACACTTTATTTTTTTTATTTTATCTGAGTTTACTTCCATGTTCTGAAAGAAATGGAAGTATTGTAATACCGTCGAAAAATCGTATCCGAGATATAAGCAGATTCTGATTGTACTATACCTTCAGAAGTTATTCTACGAATGTGTATTATGTTTTTGACATTAGGATATTAGAAAACTAATATTTATATACAAAGGTGAGTTTTATTTCTGACAAATCCCATTAAAATGTTTCATATATTAAAAAGTATTTAAAAAGATATTAAAGAACACGGAACTCATGTATGGTTCTCCATACTGATATTTTATAATGTTATCGAATGTTGTATTTTAACGAATTTTGTATAAATCAGTTAAATGGAAGCCTATTTATTTAATGATAGCATTAATACTAATATCAACAGAATATTAACAACAATCGAAATACCAACATTGAGTATTTTTTTATTTAACAAAAACATTGAACAACGTTGGATCCCCCCCACAAAATTAACAAACCCTATTCTGTTTATTCTGTGTACATCCGACAGTAAAACAGCTATCTTCATATATTTTCACAATCTGTACGAATAACAGATTTTCCTATAGGAATTTTCACATCTGTACCCACAGTAGGACGCTCTAAAATAAAAAGAGACGGACGTTTCATTAGCCGTTTAAATTACATTACAAGTGAATTGTCTGTCTCTGTTTAAACATGAAATCTATTATGTACAATTAAAAAAGAATTAATGGCAGTTGTGTGACAGAGATGTATAATGCTTTTATAAGTGACGTGTGTGTTCTATCTTTGTTGTAAGATTGATTTTTACTATAGACATATATCATTCATCGTTCAAAGAGAGATAAATGTTTGTATATCCTTATAAAGTGTGTATTTTCTATGTTTAAAAAATCTTTGAGGATTAGGAAACCATAAGCCTTCTTAGGATCAGGGTATACTAAAACAATATTCATGTATGTGGGAGGATTAGAAACCCAAAACTTTTTAAAAATATTTTCAATTCAGTTTCTATATTTGAATTATACATTTTCATGTATAAATTTGAAGGAAATACTTACAACTGATTTTACATTTTTATGATAGTAATTTTTTGATATTAAAATATTACATTATCATCATTTTTACCGAAAATACATTATTTGAGAAGATATACGGGCTATAAAATTATTTTATTGAAAATTGAAATCATGACATTAAAAAAAATATACATATTATACTTTCCAAAATAACCTGTGGTCCAAATTGACCCTTTTAACAAACAAAAACGTGTGTACATGTTTGATTCAAATGTTTAATTTTACTTTCTCATTTAATTATTTTACTACAAAAATAATAAATAATAATATTTTATACATATTTGAGATAATCATTTCTACCCGCTACCTCCACCAGAATAGTTACATATTATTACCCAGCACACAATACCAATGCTGTGCAATAATAATTTTAAGATTTTATCATATTAGTGTCCTATTTATAAAAGCATATAATTATAATTTATTGTGATTATCTTTATAATATTTAGTTCTTGGTTTCCGTGTTTGAGCTTTTTTATTATTTTATGTACTACGATTGTTTCATATATTTCATTTAAATAGTTTTAAGAATTCAAAAACTATAAATCTATTGAACTGATTTTGAAGAGACTTTCACTATTTGGAAGCCAAACAATTGATATTAAATATTAGGATTAGGACAGACTAGTATTAAGGAATCTTTACCATTGGTATTTTCTAATAAATAAATATAAAAATAGAAAGAAAATTCAAAGGTTGTGATGATTTAATTAATTCAACAAATTATATTGAATACTAAGCGTGTATTAAAAAGAATTAACTATGAATATTTTTAAATAAAATATATACAAATAAAAAGAATCTGTTTTCGAAATAAATGCTAGTGAAGCCGCTAGTATCAGTTTTCATTTATTGTCCACTGCAAGATGCAAAGAAACGTTGACCCAAAAATTAGAATCCGTGTTATAATCAGAAACAAAGAACGATTGTTAGATCACCATAAACTCACATTATTTTACATATTTACATTGTTTTTATCAAACATAAAATATTCAGAAGAACTAAAAAAGAAAACATATTGCCCCATATTTGTTGAAAACGATAACGCACTAAACTAAATCTATTCATCTTGGACGTGAGATGCGGGGTAAAGGGGATCAGTATGCGTTGCGCGAGTTAGTTTTGGCCCCATCTGGATTTAAGCCGAACCAATTAAAGTGTTGTGAGATTTACAGTGGAATAAATGTTACTCTGGGACCCTTAAATATGATTTATACAAATAGCTACATATACCAAGCTGTTACCACCTCTAACCCCCACCCCCCTCGTAAAGCGCGCCGCCGCGCCTGACCCGTTTCACGGCCTTGCACCTTTCTACGAATATCTGAGTCGTGGAAAAAATGTAAATCTTGCTGCACCGGGTGAAGGGTTGTAACTTTATGAGTATTTAAAATTTATTGATGGAAAATTATTCCATACGGCGTTGCCTGTTTGGATGTCAGGATGTCACCAAATCGGTTAAACTACTATTAAGATTGTGTGAATGTAGGCTACCAAATACGAAAGGACTTGTTATGCCAATTATTTCACACATATGTATGTATTTTTGATATATCTCTGGTACTTTTGCCAGCGTATCGTATTTATCGAAATTTTTGTATGATTTACGTCACATTTTTAGGGTTCTGAAGAAACCCTGTTAATCTCAATTTGTCGTCCGTCCGTCCGCCCTTTTCAGTCAAAGTAAAATATCTCATAAACTATATAAGCTAGAAACTTGAAATTTTTACTGAACATGTAAAATGATGCCTTCTAGTAAAATATGTGCACATTTTTTGTAAAAAATACTTTTTCAGAGGGGGCGCGAAGGGGCTTAAGCACGACAATTTTTTTTTATACCAAGGCATGTGGCATGTCAAAATGTATAACCAAACCAGTGGAATTTAACTCATGTCTTGACCGAATTATTCATTATTGTTTATTCCTCTAGTATGATACTGCGATGGTACATATTTTATGTTATATAAGGTGATCATAAGGAACATGTTGATAAATGTTTCTGTTAAATCGGTTCAGGTTTTGTTTATATTATTAGTTTAAATTTTAAAAGATATTGAGTTATGAAAACATAATACAGTAGAATCTCGATAAAACAAAAAGTTCGAACGTGGGAATGTTCAATAAGGTTTAAAAGTCCGTTATGTAACTAAATAAGTTTTTCGAAAACGTATTTAAAAAGAACGACAGTTAAATTATGCCTGAAAAGTTTATTTTGCAAAAAAATAATTAATTTATACACTTGTCAAAATAATTAAAGTATCAAAATATTTTTTGAAAAAAGAGGGCAATATTGAAAGCTTTGTAAAATTATGATAAAATTTAATAAACGTTTTAAAAATTGAAATATCTACTTTTCAGAGATTTTTGTAAAGTTTAAATAATTTTTCATGCTGGAAAAGTCAAGGTACTTTAAATAGGATAAATAATTTTTTATCCCCAAAAATGTTTTTTTTTTATATATACGATTTCAAATGTTTTCTACATAAGTCAAATTTGCGTAAATACAGCATAATGAATATATATGATGCTTAAATTTAATTAATAAGTAGGTATATTATAATATTAATTATAATTTTGTTGACTATATACTTTGTGCATTTTAATTTCCTTTTGTTAATTAATTTTGGACTTTTATGAATTTTCAGTTATTACATGTGACCATCGTGATCGGCAAGGAAAAGGTTGGCAACCCTTAATAATATAACTAATGTGTTTGTACGTTATGATCGTCACATGTTGCAATCGACATGCAGTTAGGTATGTCTTTAAATTCATAGCTTCAGGAAAACTTCTTTAAAGTTGAAATTGGAATTGTACTGGAAGTTTTTTTCCGTTCCTTATATTAATTTGTCCAGTGTTCAGTATGTAAAAAGATAACTATTTATAAATAGAAGTATCATTTTTACAGATATTATATTCTGATTAATAAAAATCAATATTTATTTACTTGCAAAAAAAAATTCTCTTAATTATTGTTACATAAAAATTATATTTTGAAAAAATTCAACTATTCGAATTTTTCTATTTAATCACTAAATAAGTAAAATTAAGGAGTCATTTTTACTATTTTTTTCTTAACATTAAAATTTTTTAAACATGAACGTAAAATAATATCATTAAAAATAAATTTCAAACAATAGCTTTTAAGTTTAATTTTCAAAGTTCTAACTTTCAAAAAAACAAAAACAGTGTAATTTAATTTCGATTTAGTGTAGCCCTGATTATGAGTAAATTGAATTTATATTTTTTAAATTTATTTAAGGCCTTTCAGGGCAGTATGATTGAAGAAATGTTAAACAAATATTTATAATATTATATTAAGTAAAAGCTTAAAATAATTGTATTTCATTTTTAATTCTTGTCTATACTACAACACGCATAGATATGTACAATGTACATTGTACATATTTACTATCATTACTTTTAAATAGAACCGTGCAGGGCCGTAACTACCACCGGGGCAGCCGGGGCGGTGCCCCGGGGCCCCCGAGTATAGGGGGCCCCCGAACAAGGAATGTACTTTTTTTTACGAAATCGAATTAAAAAAAGTTTTGAGTTAAACTCATTTTGATTCAACACGGATACATTTTTTCAAAAACAAAAACCCAAAAAAAACTATTTTCAATACATTTATAGAATTATCTTCAACGCCATCGCATAGTACATAAAAATCTACAAAAAAAAGAATGCCCCTCTAGCATTTGTTGCCCACAAGATATTTTTTATTTTTTAATGTGTTTTTAGCCGTTTTGATTTGGAACTTGTCACAATTACTTATTTATCATAAGGAATATCTTTTCTCAAAATTTTATTAAAATCGCTTTACTATTGGTCGTTATAAAAGAAAGTATACTTTACGTTCGTAATAAAATTATGAGATTTTTAAAAATTTAGTTTTATAGGGAAATCCATAACAAATTTTAAAATGATTTTTTTTATTTTTGTAATCCGGCCAATAGAATTTATTTTAAAAAAAACCGTAAAAATGGTAGTTTTTTCAAAAAGGAACAAAAAATTTCGCTAATATGACTCCACTATAAATCGAATTTTATGCAGCTCGATATGAGAAATTATTGTTTGTTTTTTTCAAAAAAATTATTTACTGGTTTAATTGTCATTGTTTACAAAAAATATTAATAATTAAAATTTGAAAGCATTCACATTTTTATTGAAAAACTTATTTTTTTCGAAAATAGTCACATACTTCAAAAGTGTTTAAAAAAAATTTATAAGGGGGGCCCCCTCGATCACTTGCTGCCCCGGGGCCCCCGAGCCTCTAGTTACGGCCCTGGAACCGTGCAAACTTGTATTCGATATCTAGTTGGTGCAAGAGTTATTATATATAACACATCATAACAGGTGTTAGAAGATCTTAAGTGCCATAAAAAATAACACACTACCAAAACAGTTAATAGCATAAAATAGCATTCATGAAAAATAAGTAAACACATTTCCTTAAATATCATATTATTATAACAAAAATAATTTCCTAACCGTTCTAACAACCAAACGCATTACGTCACGGTAAATTTCCATTTTTCACTTTTCCAGAGCCCACATTTGCAATGTAGAGAAAACTTTTACATACAAAGTACCATAGAGAGAGTGTAGGACAGTAATAAGATATACCAGGCATTACCATCTAGTTAGCGTGTTATGTAGTTCAGAGATACGCCACGCGCGGCGCTACGTGCGACAGACAAAAGACAGGCGATAAACGCATCGGCACGTAACCAATTAGATTGCTAATTCCCGCCACTCCACAGACACTACGACTACGTTGTTTTTATACAACAAAACTAGGTGGCGTTGGTGGATTTCGGATATCACAATCATGTTAACCGGACTGTTTAGAAATGTTCGATTCAGATTAGGTAAATTGATTTAAAAATTAGCTTCTTTATCCGTAATAGGGTGTATTGTAATATTTGTTTTAGGAATTAGGTCAATGTGATTAAGGGTTATAAATGTAATGTAATTTTCGATTATGTGTATTTAAGGGGTGTTGGTTTTATAGGGGTACATACCTTTTTGGAAAGATTCTCTAGAAAAACCTGTTAGATTTCATGTAAATGCATTGTATTTTTGTTACACCAATTGCAGATAGCTATAGATTGTATGATATTATTATTTATAAATAACGCTGCATGAATATAATCAATGAAAGTAGATTTCCTCGAATTAACTTAGATTTTGAAATTTGGTCGCTACAACTTCTCTAAAAATAATTCGATTAAAGTAAAATTAAAAATGTACAGACAGTTTAGATAACCGAGTATGATTTCGGCCCTATTTTGTATCAAACATTTCAATGTCCTTGCTCCAGCCGCGTCCCGACCCCGGGGTATTGCTTCGCGAGCCGGCACACTGTGGCTTTAAATGACCAAATTTTGCGCGAAATTTCGCTTCAAGCCAATTTTCAATCAAGTTAAATGTAGTCGATCTCATTTGAGATGTAAGTAGTTGTAGTTTATTTATGAAAATTACCCCAAGTATAGTATTTTTATCCTTTTAATTACTCTTTCAATCCTTTAATCTGATTAAACGATAAATTCGCAAATTAATAAATTGAGTAATAAATACTGCACAAAAAAATATTTTAAATTTCTTAGTACTGTTGTAATACATATGTGTAAATTTGTGTAACATTTCTACAGAATGATTCGATACGTATTTCTTCGATATTTTCTCTCTTTAAGAGATAGTGAAAAAATTCAAATTTATGATATTCTTATTATAAATGCAGATAGTGAAATGTCTTTCTACTTTATTTTAATTTAATTTAATACGAAATTCATGAATTAAAAAATGTATTTATTAATTATATTAGATATAGAACATATTATGCAAAAAATCATTTAAACGTTTAATCAGATTTAAGGGGGTGAAAAAGTAATTAGGAGGATTAAATTTAAAAAAATGAAAATAAAAATAAAATTTCACTAAGCCCTCTCACGTATTATTTGTACATAGATACATAGATATAGTTGAAATATAGGGGAGCTGAACAGGTATTATATTAAGCTACATGTTTAGTCAGTTTTTTGTATTTACTTAAAGTTTTTTACTTGGAATATTTTATCAGTGTATTTTTGAAATATTTAAATATTTTATGCTCAAAGGAAAATTAAAATAGCCAAATATGTTTACCTATTTTTATGCTTTTATTAATTTTTATTATGTACAAAGGAATTTGTTTTTGGTTTGCAAATGGTATTTAATTAGCGATCCTTTTATTAAATGTTAAAACAGTTTTCGAGTTTTTTATTTGCATTTTTAATTATGGTAGGTTGAAAAAATGACAAAGTCGGAACGGTAGATAATTTTGGGAATATACGAATAACAAAATAAATACCATACATTTTCACGAACATGAAACATGGTGTATAATTTCAAATTACCACTAGTATGTTATTAAAACATTGGTGAATTAAACAAATAAGTAAGAATCTCATAGAACTTCATAAGATTTTTTATCGAAATAAATAATTTCTGTTATTGTAGATTATTTACTTGCATGACTGAAAAAAATGTACAAGAAAAAAACTAATTTTGAAAATCCTAATTTCATTTATTTTATTTCATAGATAATAATTTATAGTTATTTGAAAGGATGACAGTGTCGTTTATTACATAATATGTAAACAAGGTACAACACGAGAGTGAAGGGGGTCTTCTATATCCTGTGAAACCTTTCCCGACATGCCTGCGAAGGATTACCATAGATAAGACACGCTCTCTTATGTGTCAACTGAGCAACTCTTTACATAGTTATGTAATCAGCGACTTGTCTTTTGTTATATTTAGTGTACTCTTTCAGATTTTCATAAATTCTGAAAAATATAGAATGGAAATTATACATTACAGTAAATATTACCTTCCGAAATGGGTTTGAATTAAATTAAATTTTAATGCTTTTAAAGAAACTTTATAAAAAAAATTGTAAAAGTGTAAGAATGTAAGAATCAAAAGAATCAAAAGGCTTGTTATGGTTATGGGTCTATCATTATTCACTATAATTATATTATTGTTTTATATTGTATTATTACTGTATATATATTTTATTGTAAAAAAAATTGACACATATTAAAAAGACTCGTGACATTGAATTGTGACTGATAATGCTAAACATAAATTTCCAGAGAATGCGTGTATATGTTTGATTAATCCAAAGAATTTGCTGGTGAGAAACCAAGAAAAGATTTTGTTAAATAATTATGTAGGTATATACCGTAAATACTAAATATAGAGACATATCTGGTGGAACAAACTTGAACAGTTGATTGAGAAAAAATATTTTAAGCAAAAAAGTTCATATAAACATGTATCTGGAAACTCTTCGTAAGGGAACTACAGATTCTCAAAGGTTTTATCTAAAATTAGTTTTTATTTAATATTTTGAGAACCCATTGTGATACAGTAATTAAATTTGATTCCCGGTTTAGTATTAATACATGTTATCGATTTTCAGTATCAACCAATGATTATCTAAACCAGGTATGTCTTATCTAGTATTTTTTGTTTTTATTTTTTTTCCTATATTTGGCACTTTTATAAGGTCATATGACATAAAATACACAGAAATATACTTTGTTAATTTGTCGTAAAATCAACCGTTTACGACAAATACAATAGTAAAGATGGTATTGCAGAATTAACTTAATAAGAGTGCTTCAAATTACACACAAAAAATAAAATCTACTAGAATTTAAGCTCAGTTTTTCTCCATGTGGCTGTCCGCCTCCCCTTCTGAACTAGCACCCCGGGCAGTCATCTAGTCTCTTTCTCTAAAGCCGGAATTGCTGTTGTACATTAACAAAATAAAAAACGAATTTTAATAAATATAAACATTTCAAACATCAACCATTCTTTTTTCCAAAGCTTACTTGACTTGAATTTAATATGGCTGACCTCTCGACTAACAAACATATTTTAGTTTTTCATAGCAATTGTGATTTTTAATCAATAATGAATAAAATCCGTTATACCTTTGTTCTGAGTTTTATTATCGAAGATACGAGAGACTTGGCGATTGTTTTTTGAATAAAAAAATGTTCTCCGATTTCAAAATTTCCTATCGATACTACCGTTTCAGGTCAAGACACATTTTATAATCGGTTTAGTATTAATACGTGTTTAATACTAATCTGATTATAAAATTTCATAACTGTATGGTAATGGGTACTCAAAATATTAAATAAATACTAATTTTCGGCTAAATCTCCCACACGAAGAGTTTCCGGACACACGTTACTTTTTCTGAAAGTCCCTGTACTTATGCATACCCGTATGTATATTTTACATGAAAATTAAAAAAAGTAACACTACAATAGTGAAGTTAAGGTAGTTGTGTGCATAAAACAAGTCTTTGTGAAGTTGCCAATTTCGCATGTACTGGGTGTATGTTTGCACTTTATAAATACTGATTTTCAGTTTGTTTTGCAAAACCGCCGATTGTCGATGACCACAAAATATTGCCACCCGTCGCCTAGTTGTAAAGACTTCATTAAAACACTGATCGGACTATGTGTTAAACATTTTGATGTTCTAAACTCTAAACTTTTATAGCCAGTTATTTTATTTTTTATTTTAAACTAGCGCACTGGACCCGTTATTACCAGGGGATATTAATTTAATTAAACATAAAGTAATCATGCCCACCCAACGTTGTTCAACCCAGAAATCAAAAATATTAGTACTTATATGCGAACGTAGATGACAAATTTGGTGTCACCTGCTCAAAATTTTGTGAACAGTGTAAAAAAAACTTCCTTCTAAGTTCCTTATAGTCAACAGAGGATGTATCACTTAATACATTTTTATATTTGCGATTTATATACCTTATATACTGAGTTGTAATAACCCAAAAAGGTAACGCTTGTTGAGCACTGCAGACATGTCTCTATCACTACAGCTAGAATTAACCCAACTGCACCGGCACTGAGAATGTATGGAAAAAGAGCCATGGCCGGTGCTGGTACCGTCAACTTTTGTATGTATCCGCTCTAGTCTATAGCAAGTATACGTTCTAGGATCGTTTTTTAATTTTCATGATTAAACGCCTTGACATATTTTGATTAAAAACTATCAAACAATAAGGGATTATTACTCTGATATAAGAGAAAAAAATCAAAATGATTGACCGTTTTGTTTTCGAAATACGACCACGAGAAGTATTACCTAAACTTTATGACCGTTTTTCCACACACCGGCATTCTCAGTGCTGGTGCAGTTGAGTTCTAGCTGTGGTGATAGAAACATGTCTGCAGTGTTCAATAAGCGTTACCTTCTTGGGTTATTATACCTCAGAAGGAAGTATATAAATCGCAAATATAAAAAAAGCAGTATTGAGTACATCCTCTGATGACTGTAAGGTACATATCCGATTGTCGAGTTCAACGCCGGCAGCATTTGACGGAACCGGTGCTGTCATCGGCAATTTAGCCGGGCCAGTCTACGTGGAAACGCTCTGATTTGATTACATTGCAAGATGCGCGCGGACGGTGACTATGTGTTAATATTTGTCATTTTGGACAAAATTTCGTAGTATTTATGAACGTGTTTGCATAGACGGCTTCAAGTATAGACAAAATAGACATATTAATATTAAACAATAACTTTCAAGAAAAAATAATTTTAAGACATTGTAATAGTGACGAAAAATTGTGTCCGAGATAAAAGCAGATTCTGATTGTACAACCTTCAAAACGTAAAGAAAATTATTTTCCACGTGGTGGTTGTGCGTGTGTATGTGTGTTTGGATGTACAATTTTCTTTCGTTCACGATAACTAATGTAAAAATGCACCGATTTAAATTATTTTTGGGAAATGTTTGTCTCAGTGAGTACTCCAGGAAATATTCAAAATTTTTAACTATTTAAAAATAGATTATAGAACTTGGCTTGGAAGTCATGTTTGGTTCTTCATAGCGTAAATTACTAAAAAAAATACTAGAACCAAAATATAATTATTGTAATTTTATATATGTACAAATATTCTTGAAGATATTTATTTTGGCTGTTCTATCATAATCTATAGACTAAAGTGAATTTCAAATCTGCTTTTATCCTTAAAATTAATTACCAAAACGTTGTCAACATTATTTCTTATCAATTTGTCTACGAATTGGCGTTATTTCATTATTTTATAAAAAAAAATTAATTAATAAATCTATGATATTATAATACACTATAAATAATTTACTGAAAATAAAAGTTAATTAAAGTTGTTAATGCAACGTCAAAAACATAAAATTAATTTAGCACAATCAGAAGTTTTCCAGTATGTAATATAGCACAAGGACTATTATAATTAACAACTAGAAATTCTTTATATAAATCCATGAATCCACAATGCAATAGCGTCAATTTACCACAACTTCTTTACCAAACAAAACAAGTACAGGAGAGAAGGTTTTTGTTCTGAATCGTGTTTTGTTTTTCATTGTTTTCGTCGCCATAACTCACAGAGAACTATAGTTGGAAGTTAAGATTCGAGATCGAGTATGCCGCGAAACGGTTTTGTTTTTGTTTAGTTCCTTGTATAAGACAAACGGTTCAGTTTTAATATTAGTTCAGTGTATTAGTAAAAAGTGATGGTTCTATTTTTCATTGTCCTATCTTTGGTTCATTGTTAGAGTCAATGTTATAGAAAAGAAGATCATTTTTCATAGTTTAGGAGCTGTCTACATTAATACAATGTAAAGCCTTTTCTTAGAAATGTGTTTCTTTAATTTAATTAATTATTTAAAAGAATAAATTAAATATGAATCTTACATTGAAAACCCGAATTAAATTAAAAGTATATGTAATGAGGACTTTTTTATTTTGTTGTAAACATTTTGAGAAAATTAAAAAATAAACTTTATGAAGTTATCAAAGTTTTTAATTTTAATTAACTGCTTGAAGAACTTCATATTTTCTTTTATTTTCATTTAACCTTGTATAACACAATACATTTTCACGACCTCTTAATAGTTAATCGTCATTGCATTAACTTATTTGATTAAATAAATCATTGTGATGTTAAATGTGCATTGTATAATGTTAACTAAATAGAAATAATTGCAATAGAGGTTACCGTATAACTTTATATATTTAAATTAAGATTGATGATGATATTAATGTCTAAAATGCATCGTGATATACTGCAAGAAACTTTTGTAAAATAAGCAAATTATAATATATACTCGTTAGTATACCTACTGCATTAGGTATAATCAGAAATAGTTTACAAAAAGTAAAATATGTGTTCAGTTATGTGTTAATTAATCTCTTAAGAACACGCACTCTTGTGAAGAAGAGTGCCTCAAACTGAACCATCAACTCCACAACAACAACAACAACAACAGAAAAGCTCCAAACTCCCGTACACTATTTACAACAATAACATCAAAAACCCCGGTACCGTGTCTACTAAATCCCAATCCACTTTATAACCCCCCCACTCCGCGCGACCACAGCAACCAATAGCTCGCGAACCTGCCTCACTCCTCCTTCGCTTTAATTCCCCACCACCCGCGCCGTAGGCAGGGGCGCTGCTGTCTGTCAAAGGTGGCCGAGTGTTTCTGACACCTGGTCTATGAACAAAATAAATTCAAACAACGTTGAAATACACACAGATATGGGAAATATCGATTCGGACATGTGTTCCGGAAAGCCAGTCTTATATTGCCCCCGGCTGGGCCGCGCTAGCTTTGTGTATGTTGTGTGTCTGTATGTGTGTGTATGTTCAGTTCTGCGGTTAACTGATCTAAATACGGTTACAAGCTCCCACGTGTACTGCTGCTTGTTTTATGCACAAAATCAAATTCTAAGCTGTCTAGTTAAACTTACTATTTATGAAAATATATACTATTATGTATATATATACTATCGGATATAATTATATTAATCTAATTTTTTTATTTTATTTTTTTAAACACGTTAAATAATATATTAGAAGTATAAAATACAGATTTAAAAAAAATATAGTTTATATTCATGGCGCCCATATCCTATCGCGGACTCTCGGGCCAGGATTTTTGTAAAGCCCCAACCTGCTAAGAAACGTGATATTTATTTGACGACGACCAAAATCTTGTTGATTTGCCGCACCGGGCCCCCAGGCTAGAGCCTTGTCAGCCCCCCTCCCACTTTTGTTGGATCCATGTTTATATTATGTACAAATACCAAAAAGATTGACTATTATATTTTAATTTAAATCCAAAATTTTATAACCGCATCAACAATTTTTTTTGTAAAAAAAAAATGTATTGTTATATATATTGTCATTAGGCATTTTTCGTATTAAAAAATGCAAATAAATATTACTTCAAATTTCCTATAAAAGTTACATTTATTATCTAAATTTTTAACTCATATAAACAAGTAATATAAATCAGTTTTTAATTTAAAAATTTAGTGTGATTTAAATCTGATTTACTTAAATGTATGTATTTTCTAACTTTTATAAAATAAGAAATTATGAGTGCATGTCAATAAAAAACTCAATTTAATAATTGTAAAATGATGAAATCAGTAGGGGCGGAAATTATATATAATATATTTACATCGGGGAGGGGATTAATTCAATAATTTTTTATCAAGCGCTGGTGAGGGTGGCAATCAATAAAAATGCCGACATGCTCGTACTTTTTAATGTTAAATGTACAGTTTCCTATTTCTTACAACCACCAATTACAAAAATATAATTAGTAGTAATTAAATGATTGTTCCGCCTTTTTTATTTGAAATAGCAACATACTTATTTGACATGATAAAAACCTAATAAACTACTGGCACCAGTCTTGGATATGACCCCAGTTAGTTTAATTAAATATACTGAACTAGAAATTTTTATTGATATTTGATTACTACCATTTCTGAATATTAATCTACATATATACATTTAACTGTCTTATAGCGTGATTTGATGACAATCTGCCAATAGGTGTGAAAATGGTGGACATTTAAAGTAATTATTAGTATAATTTATTAACTAATTTTTATATTATTATGCTTTACATTGTTTAAAATTTGACGATTCTTTCTTTTATATTTTTTGTGTCGTTGTACTTATTATTTTGTAATCATTAACAAGTATCCATCACTGCGTGCTCATTACTGGTTTTCTTTATCCATGACTGGGAAAAAAACACGAACAAAATAAAAATTTATAGTTTATAAAATAAACTATATTTGCGGACTTTGGATATTAAATTGATTAAATAAAGCCTTACTTGTTTTATCAATAACATGAGTTCATGAGAATTACAAAAAAGTCCGTCAATCACAAAAACAGTAACAATTGCTTTTATAGCGACCATAACTGGTGCCAGTACCTTATATGTTCTCTATATGTAGACTTGGTTTCAGGTATGTTTAATTTGCAAATATTAACTACGGACCTACAGATACAAATATAACAATATTACAAAACATAAATAAATTATTTTAGTAGATACTTTTCGGACACATGTAGAATAATTAATTATGTATATAGGAAGTTATAATTGATTTACCTAATATACATGTTATGTTACATAATATGTATCATACTTTCATTCTCGAAGCATATATTTTTTAGTTTTGTTGTCAATATTATTATAAATTATAGTAGGTACACAGCCCTTACGTTATTGGAACATAATGTTTAATGATATAAAAATATATGTATACAAAAACTGATATTTATTTAGAATCAAAACAACATACACATATGTTCAAAATTATCAAATGGTTGAATTTTGAAAATATATTATTAGCTTTGTGTATAAACATAATTATAATTTTCACCATATTATTGCGTATTATGTTAAAATAATAGTTAAATTTAATTAAAAGGTAGTATATCCGGTCATCTATTATAATTAGTGAGGGGTGCTGTTAAAAATAGTTTACCTTTGTTCATACAATCCTAACAGAATTAATTACATTTTATCTAAATAACAAAACTCAATTTTGAACTTTTCATCATAAATTAGGGAAAACTTAAATTATATATATTGATATTATGATAACTTTGATGCTATAACTATTCAATTTATATAATCTCACTGTTGTAAAATGTCTATATTAGTTTATTGTCCATTTTTAGGGTTCCGTAAAAAACTAAGAACCCTTATAGTTTCGCTCTATATATCTGCTTTACATTGTTTCAAATTTTACGATTCTTTATTTTATAACTTTTATGTCGTAGTACTTATCTTTTTGTAATCATTAGCAAGTGTCCAGCACTGGGTGCCCATTACTAATTTTACTTTATCCATTACTGGATAAAAAACATAAAGGAAGAAATTAAATTGATTTAATAAAGAGGTACCTGTTTTTTAGTAATATGAGTTCACGAGAATTACAAAAAAGAAGCCCATTAATTCCAAAAACAGTATACCTTGCTCTTAAAGCGGCCACGGATTTAGAGGATCCGTATTAAATAACTAATCATTAGTTATTCTTCGATCACATATCAATACCCACACTCATGTATAGAAACCACTGTTGATGGAATGTGTAGTGAGAGTATAGTAGTATAGTGTATGAGGGGGGGGGGGAGGGGGAAGGGTATAGGATCTGTGATCTACGCGGCGGCTGTGGCAACGCGCGATAAGACACGACGCAGCGGCTTTGTGGCGGTATCTGTGTGGACCAGCAGAGACCGGCCGCGGCCCGATAGCGCCTGTTTACACACACACGTCCGGACAGGCCCCGGCGTCGTGTCGCGGTGATGATAGCTCACACCCCCGCTCGTTCACACCGCGCGACACTGGCCTGATGTTTGTCTGATAGTGTGCGTGTAGCAGGCCCGGATTAGGTCATTGTGTACCTATGTAATTTTTGTAAATATATGTATGTACGCATTTATAATGTCTGGTTGTGTAGAGATATTTAGTATAATTGGTGGATAAAATAATATGGTTTAGTTTAAAACTAAAGTGGTACATAGAAAAATACGTAATACATAAATGCAGAAAAAAATCACAACCAATAAGTATATTTGTAAAAAGTAAACGAGAAATAAAATATTTTAATTTTTTAAATAGAACAAAATATGCTTACCAAGTGACTTTTATCGAATTACTGAATTATCATTTTGACAGAAACTTGCATTGAAAAAAATGTTTATTGCGCTTGTCATATATGTATAATAAAAAAAATCTCGGTACTATGATTGGCTAGGGTGCAAAATTCTTCTTAAATACAGGCTCCCAGAAAAATATAATTTACATTAATCGATTTGCCTTTTTTACGAAAATTAACTGTATATTACTTTAATAAAAAAATTAATTATTAAATATTAATTATACATATTAATATTAGTATTTTTGTTGATATTTTTAATAACTTCATTTCAAGATGAAGAATTTGATACTCATGTCAGTGTAAATTATTTTTTTAAATATTTGGGATACAAATCAGACAGAAATATACTGGGTGCTTATCATTAGGTAACAGAATATAATAAAATGGCAAAAAAGCAACGAAATTGGAATTATGGTTAACTATGTATGTTGACGTGTAACGCCTCGTACTTAGATATGCAGAACATTGAAGGTTTCGGTTTACATTATCGATTTTGTACAACATTGTTTTTATTGAGTATCATATAGAATACAAACATTATGTTTTTATTAACTGCTAAATCTCAAGTTTTTGTGTATAAAAATCACCACTTAAAATCAATTAAAACCGTATATTTTTAATTAATAATAAAATAATAATAAATAATAAAATAGATTTATGCTGTATTACATAAAGAAAAAAAATAACTTAAAATAACGAAAAATTACCCATATTCGTCTGTTAGTTATCTAATCAGCGTTTGTGAATCTCAGCATTAAAATAATTATATATTTATATTAAATATAAATTATATATAAATAAACGTTTTTTAGGAATTTTTTGAAATGAAAATTGTGTGTTATTTATTGGTAATTGAAGTTATTGAAGTTTAAAAAACAATTTACAAAATATAATTTTTATAAAAAATAGAAAATAAATAATGCTATTTTTGAAGATCCTGTTGAAAAAATGGCACCTCACTGCATGATAAGTCCTCAAAATGTTGATGGATCTGAAAAATTCAAAAGGAGAATTGTAAAGGAAGATTACATCATTTTTTTTTTTAATTTTTATAATTTGAATTTATGTTTCACTTTTTCATGCAAAATTTTGGATTTTAATCGTTAGTAAAAAATTTTGAAGCTTTAAAAAAATATTGAAAACTGTTTGAGTTATCATGCAGACAATAATCGAAAAAGTAATTTTGAAAAAAAACGTGTCTTCGCGTTTCGAAGCGTTATACCGTGTGAACCGAAAAAACAAAATAGCAACATCGTGTCTTTTTGACAAAAGTGCAATAAACCCTATGCATTTTTAAATACGATGTGTTTTCAAACACCGTGTTACGAAGACAATTTGTGGAATAAACTTTTTTTCTGCCATTCCAGCTTTAGAGTGTATGCCTTCTTCTACTTGTATTTGATTGTTTTTTATACATTTTTTTGTTGTCGCCCAAGGTATATAAAGACAAGGTAGTCTCAACAATTCCTTGACCAATCAGTGTTGGCGCGGGAATTGACGTCACCTGGGGGATATATTCAAATGTCATAAATTTTTAATAGAATATTAATTACAAAAAATTCCTTTATTTATTCTTGTTTTCGTATTTTTTGATATTTTAACAACACATACAATCAAATAAGTACAAATTCGACATTGAAAAATCATAAAAAAGCTGTCAAAGACAATTTGGTCAATTCGAGAAGCATCATTTTTATTATTCTTAAGTTGGCAACACTTTATATGATTCTGACAGCACTTTATGATTTTGCTATGTCGAATTTGTACTTATTTGATTGTATGTGTTGTTAAAATATCAAAAAATACGAAAACAAGAATAAATAAAGAAATTTTTTGTAATTAATATTCTATTAAAAATTTATGACATTTGAATATATCCCCAGGTGACGTCAATTCCCGCGCCAACGCTGATTGGTCAAGGAATTGTTGAGACTACCTTGTCTTTATATACCTTGGTTGTCGCCTATTTGTTCGAGCTTGCTTGGTTGCCTGATGTGTATGAAACCTAGCTTGTTTTATTGTTAGTCGATTCGCGCGAGTCAGTTCTCTGACATATTTATTGGTATAACTTATGAATGGAATGGAATTTTTCGATAATCTTTTTTTTTAAATATTTGTAACAGTATGAGGAATAACAATAATCGATAGTAAAAAATCGATTTTTTATGCATTCAGGTAGAAAATATCAATTATTATTAAAAATTAACAATCATGTTTTATACGAGTACCTACCTACATCAACTAGTTTAACTATCTGGGTATAAGTAAAAATATATATAATTAGTAAAAAACCATTAAAAATTTACTGAAATGTATGTCAATTTTATTTTATTTCAAATATATATTAAACATAATATTTACGTTCCATTATCCATGATAAATTCATTTTTATTTTCTTACCATTACCAAACAAAATATTATAAATCCATTATGTATTATTCCCGCTGCGATTTTCCCACACAGTTCCACCCTGGCATGTTCTAGTGGGGTTGTGATTGATATAGGACGACCACACTTGTTTGAATGGGTGATTGTTAGAGGGGGATTTTTGAAATGATATGATTTTCAGTACACTGACATTACCTATAATACAAAGATCATGTAAACTTCACGTAAATGTGTGTTGTGTGTGATAATGTACATATATGGTTTTTTTAGTCAGCTTGAATTAATAACCCACATACGTATGGATGTTGCTATGCTTCCATTTACGTTTTTAACTTATTATAACGTGTGTATTTAGTATTAAAATTTGTTTTATGGATGTTCGGTTTTATCGATTTTTCGAATATTAGTTTAAATGCAATGACGGTAGAAATCGTGCATTTTACCGTCAAAAACCACGGCAACTACTGCATTCTTAAATGAAATAAAGTATAGTATATTCATTTTCATACAATTTTTATGAAAAGAAATTATATATTATATTTATTTATAAAAGTTTAATACGGTTCTGTCCTAATTATTAATGCAATCAATTTATTAATTATTATTATATTTGAATATTTTAAATTTTATGATTCTTTTTTTATAACTTTTGTGTTATAATAATGTATGTAATTTTTAGCAAGTGTTCACCACTGGGTGCTTATTACTGGTCTTATGTTGTTCACTATTGGAGAAAAAACATAAACAAAATAATCGGCTATAATTTAAAAAATAAAATATATTTGCGGACTTTAGTAATTAAATTGATTTAATAAAGAGGTAAGTAGTTGTTTTATTAGTAACATGAGTTCATGAGAATTACAAAAAAGAAGCCGATCAATCCCAAAAAAAGACAAACTTGCTCTTAAAGTGTCCCAGACTGATGCTAGTACCTTAGTTTTAATTTTTTCATTACACAATAGTGATTGCTATCTCAATCAATAATTGGATATCAAAATACCAGTATTAGTGATTTTTTATGTATCATTTTACACTAATAATATAATATAGAAAATTAATTATATTTATTTCTTGGTTTTAAAAATACACATACAGTCGAGTTTGGTTGTAAGAGAATTGAAAAAAAATGTGTGGTTCTTTTAACTTATCATTGATACAGAGATTCATATATACATAATTGTTTAAATGAAAAAAATATTCTTGGTTCTCGTTATAATTTGAGGAACCACAGAACAAAACCGGATAAATCCATTTTGAAAATTTTACAGGAGAGGCCAAAATGTAACTACCCTATTTTCATATACTTTTGAATATGGTTATAGGTAGGTATACAGTGGAGATTTTTTAATACCCAAATTTTGAACTAGCGTCTTTACACAAGTTGGAAGATGGATAACTTTAAAAAATAGGTTATCCGGTTTTGTTCCGGGACGTTGGATTTATCTGGTTTTGTTCCACAACAAGTTAGATTTATCCATATTTGAACCACAGAGTAATGGAAAAAAGTTGTAAATGAAAGAAAACAATACTAATTAAACATTTTAATCAATAAGGCACATTTTGGCAAAGAATTTTTAACGTAATAATCGCACACAAACTTTTTCTTTTTATACTGGATTTGTTAGCTTTTGTTACGAGACAAGTTTTTAAAGCCATTTTTAAAGGAGTTTTTAATAATATTTGATTCTTGATCTTTGATCAGTAGATCCGGCGATGGTTGAAAATGCCGAAAAAAAGTCACCTCGATTCAAAGTGGATTTATTAAATTTTGTTCTGCTGCCCCTCACATAACCAGTAATTTACTATATATATATATATATATAACTATTTCGTCAGGCTTTATACGTACTTTTTTTTAAACAATAAGATCTTTATTGCTAAGGAGTATATTTTTACAAAAATTAGTTTTTTATTATAATTTTTTATTAATTAAGATTTAAACTATTTAAAAATGGACTGTAATGAAAATTGTAAAACGACACAAATATACGGGAATCCAGAAGTACATAAAGTTTGGTTACACTTAAAAAAAATGTTTAATCGAATCCCGAAATTGAAATTATTTTGTTCAGGATTGCAATCCCTTTTACATATCTCTTGACTTAAATATTTACCTATACAGGGAGATATTAACATTTATTTATAATGAATTTATAATATGCCATTCAATCATTTTGAATTTGTAAATGGATTTTGTTGGCTAACAAAATTACCAATGATATTTTTTTTATCTATGTAATATGTATGTAAGTTTGACAACGATCAAAATAGTTTCCAAGAAGTTAGAGTGATGAATAGAAATAGGTATAATATAAAGTTTCGACCGGACTACATATTGCTGATATCAAGTATATGTTCTGTTAAAATATACTGTGTGGATTTTAAAAAACCGCATCCTGTTTGGTGACATTGTACATCACAGAAAGTTCGGGAATTTTTAATATTTCAAGTCATTTACTTTAAGCGATTAGTAGTTATTAACTCTTTAAGTAAATAGGTTCAAAACCATTGCTATTTATTATTTATTATGATACAATAATCAAGTGAATTAGTATTTAAATCAGGGCTGGCCAACTCGCGACCCGTGGACCGCATGTGGCCCGCGACGCTTTTATGTGCGGCCCGCGGCCACATATGAACAAATTATTTTTTTATAATGTTTATTTTAATTATCAGGTGTTTCACAATGACTGAGGTTGGTTTTAATTTCCCGTTGTTTTCTTTAAAATAGAGTTATATTTATGTGACTTAACTACTCATTTTAATTGATAATTTTGTTTTATAATATAATACAAAATTAGAATTTAAAGTATTTTTGTGAATAAATAAAACCATTATTTATTTTAGTATTTTAAATACTTGAAACAATACAGATATATTTTGTTGTTGGTTAAATATTTTTTTAAATTTACTATGATTGAACACTTGCTTGTTTTTTTCCCTCGGATCGAATGAGATAAATTACAACCCTTTATCTGTGACGGGGCAAAATATTGAGATTTTTTCGTTATTTATTAATTATACAAAATCGTAAATATCTCGAATTCTATGCGAAGTAGTGGGTAATTTTTTCTCTAAAACTCCTGCATTTATATAGGTTTTTGCCCATCTGCACCGGATCGAATAAGATCAATTACAACCTTTCATTTGTCAAAATTAGCTTTACATTTTTTATGCTTATACATTTAAGAGCTTAGGGATGGGGGGTTAAAAGTCATTATATTATAAAATTTATTATATAAGCTATCTATTGGCTTTTTATTCATTGCTCTATGATTATTAGTTCCGGAGATATAAGCTTTCAAAGTGTGACATATTCTTGTTACATTCGTGTTTCCGAGCTTATTCCCTAATATTGCTGGGGAAGACGAAGTTTTACTTAAAAAAAAATTGATTAGAAAAAAATTCAAAACCGGAAAATCTAAATTTTTACAAAATTTCTTATTTATGTGCGGCCCTCGGAAAATTTTAGGTCTGATTTAAATGATGATAATATTTACATTTATTGACTTTGTAAAGCTCATTTGCTTTTACTTTACTCATACGGCTGAAACAATATATAATACTTTATTATAAATTATTCATAAAAATGATTAGTTTAGAAATATAAAAATAGAATATATCAACGAATATTTTAAGTATATTCCGAAGTTTCTATAATTTATTATTCCAGAATAGGTACTATTAAAACATCACATGTTTTTTAAATTCACTCATTTCAGTAAGAGTCTGGATAGCGCGGATCGTTTTTTTTGCTAAGTTTAGTAGCCAAGTTTCACTCACAGCCGTATTTTCTGATATTATCAGTCAATATCATTAAATGTACTTTATATTATTACATTACATTTTATTTCAATGGTCATTTTTTTTATTTGCTAAAAATAACACGCAAATGATCTTATTAATTTTAATTTGGCTAAAAATGGCGACGCTGTCGAGACTTTTACTGGAGTGACACTAATATGTACAGTCGCCTGTAGAACTCGTCTGGCACCCTAAAGGCTAGAATCGCTTACAACAGATTCCAAATTTAAAGACAAACATCATCGGTTATCTTTTTCTATCAAGCTTAATATATTTAAATACTAAAATTCGGAATATAAAATATTTATTGTCAGAAAATTTACGTATACAATTTTCAATAGATTACATAATAATTTAATTGCACAAATATATATGAGTACTATAAACGAAGAGTAGTTCTTTATCTAGCAAATGAATTTCAAAATATCTTTCTTTGTTTGATACATGGAGAAATGATTTAAATATTATAATAATCAAATGGGAGGAGCCTACTAAGTTTGTGATAAACGAAAATGAATACAAACTGCAAGACCATTAATGCAGGTGACTGTACCAGTGGCGTAAAGTGACTTGAAAAATAAAGTGTGTTATTTTTATAAGCGTAGCACGTGAATGAAAATAGCTCCCTTGAGGGTCAGATTTATACATACATACATATAAATATTTTTTTAAATTAATTCTCCGCATGCGCAGATCACAATATTGTGTGCTCTAGAAAGTATAGTTTCAATGACACTGATTGCTTAACTAATCTAGTGTATTAACAAATTCATTAGTTCGATCATTAAAGTAGCACATACTTTACTATATTTATTTACAAATATAGAAATAGTATTTTTATTTATATGGAGAGAATAAAAATGAAATAAAAACCATGTGTTAAATACAAAAGATGAGGGTCCATAAGGCGGGTTTTTGGCCCTAAG
Organism: Sialis fuliginosa; assembly: GCA_961205875.1. Taxonomy (NCBI): domain Eukaryota; kingdom Metazoa; phylum Arthropoda; class Insecta; order Megaloptera; family Sialidae; genus Sialis; species Sialis fuliginosa. Next base: position 19,850,118 of record OY540812.1, read on the forward strand.
TCGCTGTATATGTTCTTAACTATTTATATGTGAGGTAAAGTCATTAGACGTATGAAAAAAAAAAATTAGTTCAAAATCTTTTATTTGAAAGTATTTAAATGGTGACAAATGTGATATTTATGTCCGGTATCATAAAGGACCTAACAAATTTGTTAGCTAACAAACACTTTCAACTGAGGTATCAAACATATATGACAGTTCTTTTGGAGTTTGTTGATGACTTTGACAAGTTTCGCGCACGCGTTGAAGGTAAATACAAACGGTATTAAAACAGTGGTGATGTTATGAAAATTATTTTGTACGGTCAAAGATGCCAACTGTGTTACAATTAATTGAAGTGTCACTGCTCTAAATTCCATAACTAATCCATAGATACTAGTACAGTATTAATACCCCATATGAATGTAATTGCTAGCTAACAAATTTTGTTAGGTCCTTTATAATACCGGGCATTAGAAACACATAGTACAGGTGCATTAACATAGATTTATTTTATTTTATATACGTATGAAAATGTTGCAACGTTCTATTTTCATTGAATAATTATTGAATTACTATATTTTGAGGCTTCCGCGGTGAACTGGATATGGATTTTGGCTTCTGGGTGTAATCCGCGTCAATTTGATCGTGTTATTGGCCAGTGGACATCTTTAGGGCTCTTCCAGAAGAACCCTGAAGATTTCCACTACAATATTTAACGAAACGTTGGCCAATAACATGACGCGACTTACACCCAGAAGCCAAAATCCATTGAATTAATATCCTTACTATACGTAGGAAGTATAAACTTGTTTATTATTCAGAATTATTGTCGACCAATGCGCTTCGACTGACCAAAACTTCAGTGCGACGAATCGACGAATAACGTTTCACGCGAATAAGTTGTAATTTATATTATTTATGTTTTGTTTACAATATGATCGCAATAACGTAACATGTTTCTTTTTGTGTATGTTATAATACGTTTTGATGTCTTCTATAACGTATGTAAAGAAAAAAGTGTTAAAAAATGTGGTTGAATATGCAGAAAAGTATACTTTTTTGTAAAAATAGTAAAAATACTTTAAGTTGACTGATCTAAACGATAGATACATAAATCAATAACATAAAATATGAAAATATTAATTAAACCTTCAAATACAAGCACTTAAAATTTAAAAAACATTATTATTTAATAGGACATATTTAAAATTTTAATCATTTTTAGGGCCAAAACCCCGCTTTATGGACCCTCATTCTTTTGTATTCTTACATTTAATGTACATGTCAACATGAAAAAATGTTTACAGTCAGAAACGAAGAATCAATAAAATGGGAATACAGAATTACATTGACAGATAACGCTAAAAATAATCTCTTCCATCAATATCATCGAATGCCATTTTCAATTTAAACCGATGAGTAAATATAAATACAAAAATCCTCACATACTCTACACATACATGTGACGTCACATTCCATAAATCACGTAATTATTGAAAAACATCAATAGCAGACAATCATGTGAAATAGGCGTACCCGAACAGGTCCGAACATGTCCGAATGTTTGAATGCGAGAGCCGTTGCACAATAATGGCCATTGTCTCGTATCTATGGTACGGCACTGTTCTGTGTCTATGGTTTTTTGTATCTATGGTCTGCGTGGGAGCGTGTTTGGACGTGTTGTGTGCTCTTGACAACTCTTTGTCATTTTGTTTATAATTATAATTTAATATCTTTTTTAAATTTTCATTATATGCAAGTTGTTTTTCACCCTTTTTTGTGGAATTGGCTGTTGTAATTATTAAACGGGGTTATTATTTTTCCATCGATTTTCTTTTAAAATTTTGTTATAAAATTTGGAATATGTACCTGATTGTACCTATGTATTTTACGAACACATTTATTAATAATATATATATTTTTAAATTCCCCTATAAACCAACATAGTCGTCGAGCAGTGGCGCCAAACCTCACACACCCAACGTTTTTTTTATATTGATAATTTTTAATAATAAAATTCAACATTACTTGTACCTTTATTAACCGATATTGTTTTTTTTAGCGCCTATTATTTTAAATTACATATAATATGAGGCGGTGAGTTCCAAAACTCGACCGTTTTTTTTTAAATCGAGATGTCAGTGGATTTTGAAAGACTCTTGAATAAAATTCGCGTTTTGTTCAAAACTGACATTACAATATGAAATAATGTCAAAAATTCTTTCAAAATCCACTGATTTCTCGATATTTTTTAAATGGAATGAATGAATTTTGTAACTCGCCACCTTATTTATATAAATTTTTATAAGTATGAAAACTACAAAAAGCTTTGTAAGAGCTTGAAAACTAATATAAGCCAAAAGACATAACTTTCACTCAGAAGCCACAAATCGATCATTTCCGTTTCTATTGTGTATTACCTTCTATTTTTTGTTACAGTTACAACATGCTCATCAACAAACAAACCGTTAAACGACCGCTCTTCGTGTCGATCTCCGGAATCTCCCGAAAGTTCACGATTATCTGTGACGCAAACGACATCGAGCACTACTACATCGTCGACATCTAGCCAAGGTGCAAACCAACACAGCGGAAACCACAACCGATCTAGTCTATCTCCGAACCCACCGGATATATCTCCGCCATTATCACGAATGTCGAACGGTGGTGGCGGAAGGTCATCTTCTAGTCCTACGCAGCGTGCTACGCCTGAAAACTTAGCAAATACACCTCCACTGTCATTAACTGTTGAAACACCTAGCAGTAATTCAGTATCAGGTAAGCTAAATATTTAATAATCCCATTGATAAATGAATGTGTGACTAGTTACTTATAACACAGCGACATTCACTCATGTTACTGTTTAGCTATATACATACTTGATGGAATATCGTGATGATATTCATCCTGAATTAATTCTAGGTTCTTAGGCTTTTCTATAGTCAAAGTCTCATCAAAATAGGTTTAATAATTTAAGTCTTATTTCGGTCTCGAATTTTACACCTAACAGTCTCGTCTCGGTCATGTCTCGTGAAAATTGAATCCCCTTCGTATCGATCTTGTCTCGTCCACGTGATCAAATTGAGAAAAATTACGGCCTCGTGTAAATTTTTCTTTAATATCAAACATAAACTTTTAATTATTATTGAAAATCCATTATATTCTCGACTTAATTTATAAATAAAATTGATATCGTCTCAGTCTCGTCTAGACAAAATTTCAAACGATCTTTTCTCGTTTAAATTAAAATGGTATTGTCTCGTTTTGAGACCGGGGCGAAACCGAGAAAAATCTGATCTTGGCGTACAGCACTAATCAAAATGGATTATATGTTTGTAAAACAACGCATAGACTCAAAAAGCCCCAAATAATTACTTCAGGGCTGTAACTACCGTCAGGGCAGTGCTCCGCTGCTCCCGGTCATAAGGTACCTCTGAACAAACGAAAGTGGGAAGATATAGGGCCCCTCGATCACTTGCTGCCCCGAGGTCTCAGAGCCTCTAGTTACGGTCCTGTACTTCGAATAAATATAACTTACAGATAAAAAATCGGGTATTAATACATTATAAATTATAATATAATATTTATAAAGTAGATATGAAAGGTATCATGCTAAAAAACGCTGATAAAAAATGAAGAAAACTAGACAAATATATTCAATGATTTGTTTATTTTTCAAGTTTCGTCTATTTTCGATTACTACATATATAATATAACATGAATTATGATTATTATTAATATTAATGTATTTATTTAAAAAACACATTTTTATTTACTGAACTACCATCTAAAGATGACTATGGTTATCAACAATAAGATTTGGAAAAATTTGCTATTAATGTGATATTCAGAAACTCAGTATATACCTACGCTCTTGTTTTACAATCTGCTCTGATTATATAGGTCATAACAATGGGCTGTCAATGGATAAAAAATCTGAATGTAATTTATTAATCGTACCTACTTTTCTAGTTATATTTCTATTCCTAACGTATTTTATATATCAAATATTTTAATTATCCCTCTAATTAATACTTATATAATTTTTTATAGTTCCTGCTACAACGACGTCAGTGCACTGCACAGGACAATACGTAAACTACACAAGCTCCTCAATCAGGCAACTAGCGAAAGTGAAGAGATTTCTTTGTACTTTGGTACAGTTTGGGGCAGATATTGGTACAGATATAGGAGACAGAGTCAAGTCTCTTGTTCTTAGTTTAGTGGTAAGTTGATTAAAAACTATTTACAATTATCGATTTGTTAACATGTGTTTTTTTTATGATTTACAGAGTTCAAATTTAAGTATAGAAGAGTTCCATCAAGCACTTCAAGAAGTGACGAATTTTCCACTAAGACCCTTTGTACTTCCCTTCTTGAGGACTCATTTGCCGTTACTTCAAAGGGAAATTCACAGTTTAGCGAGATCTTCAAAACAGGTAAAACTATTTTAAAACTGTAACCCAATTAGTACTAGAAAATCGAATAATAGGTATTGTATTAATTTGTTTTCTTGGATCTTCTGTCCTTCAAAAACACATTTTAGAATAACGGGAACCATAGAATTTTAAGTTCTAAATAGGATCAGATTAAGGCATTACGGAACTCTAGGCTTCAACAAATTTGGGGCTTCTTATATGTTGGTATATGTAAAAGAAAGTTATAAACAATCGTATTACAGCTAAAATTCTTCATTAAGTGAATTTATTTTAAAATTGGTATCAAACAGAACACAGTAATTTGATGTATATAACGATTTTACTTAACTGCCCCAAAAACAATAAGATAATTTAGATAATAAACATTGAATATAACACACTGGCTTTAAATAATTTAGCTGTTATATTCGAGAAATATAACAAATGCAGGAGAGCTAAAGAGTCTACAAATAATGTTTGTCGCTAACAGAAAAAAGCAGTAGTACCTATGTCTGGTAATAATGTTGGTATTCTTTTTTTTTTGATTATAAACTACATTATTCTAGTCTTCATTTTCTTGATTAACATTCCATAACAATTTACATCGAACATTTTTATGACTTTTAAAAAGTAGATAAAGACTTAATATGTAATTTTATATTTTATCTTTATTAATTTTTGAACTTCTAACTACAAATACAATTATTTTGAGAATTTTTAACATTTTATTAAAATACAATGGAAGCTCGTTAATACGTTTTTATTAGGTCCAGGCATTCTTCCATAAGACCCCATGTAAAAATATATTGCAAGTACGTGTTTTCTCCCTAGTCCTTTCAAAAACGTACTAACGAGGTTCCACTGTAATATAAATTCAAAGAATAAAGTAATCAAAATTTAAAAATATATTTTGTTTCTTAAACAATTTACATATTTTATAAAATTACTATTCCGTGAATAAAAAGCACTATGACAACTCAAAATTTAATTTAAAAGTACGCTTTTTACAGAGAATTTAATTAACAATTTATCAAACTTGCTAAAACTACTTTAGATCGATTGAAAATTCGAATTGTATTCGTTGTTCTGAAACATTAATTTTGTAATAACTTCTCGCAATTAAATACTTTGTAAAAACACCCCATTAAAAAGTTGACAAGTAAATTTATTAGCAAAAAATAAAGGTAAGTATTTGTACAAATAAACCAACGCAGGGCTGTAATAGTATATAACGAAAAGAAAACATAAAGAAAATATGTGAATTAAAATATAATATTTATACCTGATAGAAAATCTATAATGATGTACGTATGTACTTACCTACCACATACGTGTCTAACATATTTAATTCACAAAAAGTTCAATCAGGAGCGTATCATGTTATTGAATAATACCGACTTCTGATATAGTTTAATCTCGAATCCGTTAATATTAGGGTTTATACAAAAACCGCTTTAAAAAAAACTAAAATAAAAAACGGTTTTCGAATTTTACAAATTTAACCAAAAAATCGGGGTTAAAAAACCGACAAATACAAAAAAATTACATGAAAAACCGGTTTTTCTATTTTATAAATTCAGCCAGTAAATCAGTTTTTAAATATCAATAACCCCTAGTTAATATTGATATCCGATGTACTTTGAAACTAATTTACCGCCAATATAAATTTTAATTTCAAGGATTAATATTTGTACAGCATTTGCTTTCCGATACAACTGAAAACGATTATTGTTTTCAGCTTATAAATATTTTTATCATACGAATAGAGCTGTAGACGATACTGAAACGAGACTAGATTAAATTGATATAAAATGATACCAGCTTAAATTTTTATACCAAGAGTCGGATCAATAATTAATATTTTTACAAGTTTTGAGGCTTCCGTGGTGATCTTGATATGGATCTGGGCTTCTGGGTGTGAGCAGCGTCGATTTGGTCGTGTTATCGGCCAACTTTTCGTCACACATTGCAGTGGACATCTTCAGGGCTTTTCTAAAAGTGCACTTTTAGAAAAACCCTGAAGATGTCCACTGCAATCTGTTTAGAAGAGCCCTGAAGATGTCTACTGCAGTGTGTGGCGAAACGTTGGCCGATAACACGGCTAAATCGACGCGGTTTACACCCAGAAGCCAAGATCCAATTAATATTTTTGAAATTGTTGAACATTAGATTTTGTAAAATATTAAGCCAGTATCAGTTCGAGGAAATTTAAGCCAATTTTTTTTGTTATTGCAAATTAGGTACTTCAAAATTTTGTTTGCAGCTCAGTAGAACTTCGATATAATGGACTAATTTCAGCTGTAGGTTGTCCGATAAAGGCAAAAGTAGGTTCTCAGAACGCGTTGGTTAAAAAATGGATATAATTAGTTAGTTTAACTATTTTAAACTAACTATTTAAAGTAAATTACTAAAATTGAATCCCATTTAAAATCGTATTCCGGCTCTGAACTGAACCAAACCAGCTTTCGATCGCTGAAACTTGTGCAACACATAACAGTAAAACATAATTGTTAAGAGTGAACGAAATCTGGCTCCCGTAAATAACTCGCAGTAACGTTGACATTTTAAACACAGCCAAAGTTCGACAATAACCCACAAGATGGTGCCACCGCTGATTTGTATTTTTTAATTTTTCCGATCGCAGCTTATTTATTTCGCCAACAGATGTCGCTAGGTGCCAGCGGTGCTGCCTCTACATATTAAGAATTCTTAATGAAAGATGGTTGTTTGGAGCAGTGTTTTTTTTCTCCTCCCACTCACACCCTTTTTCCGTTTCCTCCGATTACAGTTGACTTGCTTTAATATGTTGTTTACAGCTGACATAGTTTGAAATCGGAGTACCTGCTAATTATAATAAAATTTATATTACTGAAAATTAAACGTTTGTAACTGTTGTTGTTGTTGGAACTTTTGGTAATTTCACTTTCATAGTTCTGCGTAAAGTGAGATTTTAATGAAAAAGCATCAATTGTTTGTGATTTAGAACTTTTTGTTAAACAATATTTTTTAAATTTATTTTAAATACAGTTGATAGCTTATTATAATTATATTTCCGAAATTCCTAGATTGACATTTAGTATAACTGTGCTGAATATTATTTATATTTATAAAAAATAACAAGTATTTTTTATGGTTTTATTAAAGGTTTTGCGAATATCTATTATTAATTGTAATATTTTCGGATTGTTTCATAACGATTCAAAAACGTTGTAGTGTTTATCTTCAGAGGTATTTTGATTAACTATATAGCAATTCAAATGTCTTACAATTAGTTACAGTGCATGGAGTTATCGAAGTTTGTAGATTATTTCTATATACTGTTTATTGTGCTGTTTTTTTAATTAACACAACACTAGTTTCCACGACTTAATACGCGGTGAACCGTGTGTTGTGGGCATGTTGGATGGACAAATTAAAAAAATTACATGGATTTCATACAAGTCTTGTGGCTTCCGCGGTTATCTTTGTATGGATTATGGCTTCTGGGTATAAGCTGCGTCGATTTGGTCGTGTTATTGGCCAACGTTTCGTCACACATTGCAGTGGACATCTTCAGGGCTCTTCTTAAAGTGGATTTCATTTTCCCCAGTCAAATATGAATGTCAATTTGAATGAATGTCAAAAAACATAGTTTGAACTATTTAGGTCACTATGATTTTGTGGATATTAACCCGGGTAACACTGGGTCCAATGCACTAGTTTATAAGAGAACTTACTGTGCCGGCGAAGTTTGCAGTATGGACATTCACAGTATGGAATATCTACTGTACGACAGAAATACCATCTATTAAAACACATAAGAATGTTACAACTAATATCATTTTGAAACAATATCAAATAAATTTAATATCCTACTTTACTCCAGGCTGTCAAGGCTAAAAAGTACCTAAAATAGGAATTTTTAGGTACAGTTTTGCTACTTACTGGATTTGTTACAAATGGCTTAGAATAATACCCTAAGTTTGCTGGTTCAATTAAAAAACGTTAAACTTTATTAGTTATTACAGCTTAAAAAAGTGTGTTTTCAGCCATTTTAATCAACGTAGCGGATAAACAAATGATTTTTTTTAAATGGAGGTTGTAGGGACTTTTATAGCGAATAACTTTTTTTTGAACAATACTTATTTAAACCGCTATTTAACAAAATTAAAAAAATCGAAAGAATTTTGCAATTGAACCATGGTTTATCTCTGACGCAAACATACAATTAGGGTATTATTCTAAATAACATTTGTAACAAATCCTGTAAGTAGTAAAACTGTATCTAAAAATAATCTGTTGTAGCCTCCATAGCCTGGACCAGTGGTGGGGAACCATTTTATCATAGAAGGCCACATTTAAATTTAAAAATAATAAGCAGGCCGTATACTTACCATCTTTCTTGAAGTAGTCTTCGTCGTGAAATATATCCCCACTAAGAAGTTCATATCAAATAACTTCAGAAAATGTGCGCAATAACCAATTTTAATTTACGTTTGATTATTGGAGATTATTTGTTCAAAAATTTTTATTTTTGTCTCTAGGCAGAATAAAATTAAAAACAAATTGAGAAGAAAAAATATATATACTATCATAAATAATTGAAATATTTACCGGCCGCAATGAAGTATTGAAAAGGCCACATGCGGCCTTAAGGCCGCAGGTTCCCCATCCCTGGCCCTGGACTATATTGAGAACATGTCTGTTTATTATTGCAGATGTAATAATTGTATGTATTTTTAGTCATTCTAAGAAATCTTAAATGACATTATACATCTAAATTAATTGTTAATTTATTTTAAAATAACAGAACATAGTAGTTTAAATTTATATACTCGTACAATGTGTACATACTGTAAACGTAAGTAAACAGAAAATTACATTTCCCTTTTCACAATTTCATTCCCACCTACTTTCAATTCGGAATTCTAAATTAAATTCTTCAAGTATATAGGATTGTTTTCTTTAATTCCTCCAACTAAGTGATTCTCTTTCTTTGAACTGTTTTTCAAATTTTAATTAGCATTGATCAAATGAATTTACATTTCCTTCTTCTGTGAGATGAAAAGCGCGCCTGGAAAAACATAGATGGGATAAAAATCAAGTGGTTGTAAAAAGAACAGCTCGGTTGAATCGCAGAAATGTGTTTTGTATATATTTAAATTATTGATTTGAATAAAGCAACACTTTTTTCATACGAAATTAGATTCTGACGACGATTTTAAAAATACAAAGATTGTTAAATATGTATGTATATAAGTATTTCAAATATTTATTTAAGATACGCTTGTGCCATTTATTATTTTTACAAATATGTAAAATATATTTTAATATTAATAGGTATACATAAAAATAATTTCATTGTGATCTAAATATTATTGTTCTTTTATTCAAATATCTAGCTATAATTTTTTATAGTAGGTACAAACATATTAAAAATGTATAATTATATTTACACATTCAAAGTTTTGTGATTTTAAACTTATTTATACAAGACGTAGAATAAAATTGCGAGAAATTTTACTGCGCAAAAAATCAAATTTATATCTAAAGTACGTAGTAAAATGAAGTATTAATACTAGCGAACTCCATACATATTTAATCTCGCTAATACATCCTATTTTGCCATTATATTATTAATCATTTTTGCACCTTATGTTTGTTTTTATCTTAACTTTTCTTATCTAAAGCTTACTTTATTAGTTATTTTAAAATAATTGAAAATTATTTTCTTTTTTTTTTATATAAATGCACTACAATGTTATTTTTATATATTCTGTTAAGAACAAATCCTGTTTTCTCCAGTGATACCAAATTAAACCTATATGTATTGCTATTTAGAAAAAGGTTTCAAGACGTCTTAACCGTCTTAACTATGTTATCATGAAGGAAAATAAATGACTGTCTAAAAAGTGCTTAAATTTTTATAATGTAATTGATAGTAACGCAAGTTGACCAACCCTGAACTGATATCCAATTATTTTTTGTATCGATCAGTAAATACAGAAATTTAAATTTTTCTCGCATACTATCTCGAAAAAGGACCTATTTGAATATATATATGTTATATTTTAGTTTACAATTAGTTAATAATTACATATTTTCAGGTATTCGTTTCTTTGATTATACATTATATCAAATTACGGTAATACTAATGTTTCTCTCTGAGGAAACCTTTTCGAAAATAATTGATTAAATTATAAATCTTAAAGAACCCTGTACAAATCTTATAGGAAATGACTCCCAATCGATTTGGTTGAAATTGTAGTATGATGCAATTCAGTGTGAATGATCGAAAAATGGGTATTTCGGTATATGGTTATTTTAAAGTATGCGGTCATTCTGATTTTTATTCGAGAATAGAATCATCGACTGGGAGCCATTTATCATAAAATTTGTTCAGAGTTTTTTTTCTGAATACTATGCAATACACATCCTAAACTCATAAAAATCACAAATTTTTTTTGAAGAGTGCGATTCCCAATAATTGACTATAATTTCAAGATATAAATTATTTGTTTCAATAAATTATCAACAAATCTTTGTTTCAGTCTTCCCTGCAGTACGTCAGGACACACGAACACGTTGTGTTAGATCCAACATTTTCACCATCAGAAGCATCCGAAATATTCCTACCCACTGAGCCATCGAATTTAATACACAAACGACGGGCTTCAGACAGGTAAAGTTTATTTATTACATTTTCAACAAGTACAAATAAACCTTCATCCACCCAAACATCTCTAACAAAACTCTACTTATCGATATAACACAAATATATTGTTAAAATGTGTTAGAAAATCATGAAACCGCAAATCGAAACAGTAAACATTCGCGGTGTTGGCGGAGGTGCTGAGAACGGTAGCGGGGTTCAGAACCTAGACGACGACAGCAGCGCCACTAGTGCCGCGATGTGTCGCACACGCGGTACACCAGTTTTATTAAAATGAATAATGGTTTCTTATGGCGGCGGGCGCGTTTCTATAATAACGGGCGCCATCTGGTGGCGACACGCGCGCACCATCTGTACCTCAAAGCGTGTACCACTCTTGCAACAAGGATCTTGTACTATAGTTCAAATTGAAATTTTATATACGTTATTTAAATGTAAAATTACTTTTGTTCTCTTATTAATGTTATTTTAATCTCTATAAAATATAAACAACTTTTAAACTAATAGTGAAGAGATATGACTATTGTTTGTTATACACAAAAATAATAAATATTATTTTAATCAATTATAGTTTAAATAAGAAACTGATAGTAGGTTTATGTAATTATTATTACAATAATGTTATTTTTCCAGAGTGTGAAATGATAATAATCACGATAATTATCTTGATAATAAAAAAAAAAATTTTTTTGTGTACGACATAATATTATGGGTACAAATTTCATCGCACTTCAAATTTGTTTTGTCTGTAGATACTATAGGTAATTAAATTAAATATATTTTTTTAGCAGTAGAAAAATTGATCAATTAGTGTTACTCAGCTATTATGGGATTTCCTCGACCGACCGTATTTGACACACTGCAGGGAATAATATTTTTTCATAGCATTGATTATGACAGTTCGGTCATCAGGTCATTCTTGTTTCACTGTGTTTTATTTTAGTGTTATTATACAGGGTGCGCCAAAAGTATGGAAACCCCTGAAAATTTCGCAGAATAAGCGGGGAAAAAAAATGAAAATACCATATCCGACGTATTTTTTGACGGGGAATCCAATGGTAACCTTGAATTTGACCTTGAACATAACCTCTAAGCTACAGAAAACCAAAAATCGATTTTTTAAATAGTACCCCCTTTTTTTATTGCAGATTCGAAAAGAGCGGAAAATTTTACGTTAGAATATGTATTTTTTTTTTCAAATCTTTTCGAATCTGCAATAAAAAAGGGGGTCCCATTTAAAAAAATCGATTTTTGGTTCGCTGTAGCTTAGAGGTTGTGTTCAAGGTTAAATTCAAGGTCACCATTGGATTCCCCGTCAAAAAATACGTCGGATATGGTATTTTCATTTTTTTTCCCCGTTTATTCTGCGAAATTTTCACTTACTTGAGCTTAATTTTAGGTAAATTCTTGTTTTATTTGAGTCTGTAGTGCCCTTAAAATGACCTTAAAAAAAAAAAAAAATACATATTCTAACGTAAAATTTTCCGCTCTTTTCGAATCTGCAATAAAAAAAGGGGGTACTATTTAAAAAATCGATTTTTGGTTCGCTGTAGCTTAGAGGTTATGTTCAAGGTCAAATTCAAGGTCACCATTGGATTCCCCGTCAAAAAATACGTCGGATATGGTATTTTCATTTTTTTTTCCCGCTTATTCTGCGAAATTTTCAGGGGTTTCCATACTTTTGGCGCACCCTGTATAGTAAGTAAACAGTAAAAATGTAAGGATATAAAATATGTTTCATTTATCTATCTTAAAAAAAATTACTTTGATGCTGTATGATCTGATTAATTCTTAAGAATATGTAAGCAATTCCCTTTCTATACTAATAATTTAGATTCGTATATAAAATACGTTCGAGTAGAGGATCCCACTGAGATATGAAAAACAGACGGCCTGCGACGACGTCTCGGTTTTTTCTCGATGCCACCGCCAGTTGGTACAGCGCACTCCTCCACCACTCATTTCATCAGATGAACGTGTGTTCGCCCCCGCCCACCGCGTCACTATAATCCGACACCAGACCGGGAACCTCTGTAACGTATCTGACCGTTATAGAAAATATAATACGCACGCTGTATGTACACACACATGCGTTCCTGATATTGCTTGTGCATATGTGGCTCGATCTAGGCTGTTACAGGAGGCTGTTGTTTAGCCAGGAGAGTATTCAGAGGGAAATAAATATACATGGGTAAAAAGCTGACTCACGACGATATCTTCATTATCATTAACTTTCATGCAAAAAAGTATTATTTTTTATCTAAACTTACTTCAAACTACATAACTTAACTACATTTTACTTAGATTTGATTTTTTTATTCGGTTAAAAATTTGACACCTTAATAATCTCTAATTTTAGACGAAATTTTATAAATTGGTGCAATTTTTAGTTGGATATTCGTCGAAAATCAGTTTTGGTTAAAATACACTTTTACACTTTTCACCTTCGTGCTGAGATTGCGAGCTCAATTGTTGAAGCGAGTAAAAAGTACCAAATAAAAACTCTCTTGTACAATGTAAAAGATTACTGATCCGTGAATAAATTATAATCCAGCCATGCGTGTCAAAAATATATGCCCACCATGTTAACACCTAGGAAATTCTTGTTAAATTGTAGTGGTTCGTTAAATATTAAAATATAAATATTAAATCAACATTACATTTTTTTTAATTAATAATCTATACTAGGCGTCGCCAACAGGTCGATCGAGAAATTTTTTTAATAAGAATTGTGAATTTTAAAAACACAAATTTTTATTTTACGAATCATTAAAATTTTCAATTACTAAATTATACGTTTTTTGTATCTCAAAAATTTCCAACAATCTAATAAGATATAATTATCCAAAAGTATTGTATATTGGTTTTTGTTTCAAGTATTTTTAAGGCAGGCACATAGTTTACAGATCTTTCGGAATTTTACCCTTAAAAGTTTAATTATGGAAATTAACAAGGTTAAAAAACTCAAACACTCAATTCATCAAATTAAAACTTACTTTGATTTAATAGCGCGAAGTGTCACGAATTTAAATTTAAATTTGTTTTTCTTGAATTTTAGTTATTATGAAAACGGCATTTCTTCAAACGGTCAAACAGCTGCTATTTCTTTAGTCACGTCTGGAATTAATCAGCAAGAACCGGCAGATTACACATCACCACCTAGTAAGAGACAGATGACATCTACACCGTTACACCATCATACCCCGTTCTTGTTATCTACCGGTCTTCCGGCACATACCAACTTCTTTCTCCCTAATAACTTTACGCACAATCTACAGCACTACGACGCATACGCACAAAACAGCCAATCACAACAAACAATGGGTGGCAATAATAAAACAATTGACAACGAAAATAATGACATATCAAGCGCGCAAAATTTGAATTTCCAAAATAAGTTTGGACTGAATTTAGCCAGTACAGGAAACAGAGGAGATGAAGAATGGAAAAATATACATGTTATGTTGAATTGTATTTTGTCTATGGTTGAGAAAACTAAACGGGCGTTGACAATCCTTCAACAAAGAAACTGTCAGGATCAAACAAACGAATGGTTAAGGAAACAGGATATTGGAATTGATCTCAAGAAAGCGGCAAATGAAATTATGATACAGGTTTGTAACTATCCAAAAATATTTGTATATAAATTTTATCTCTAATTATACTAAAATATTTAGGCTATTCGGCAAGCGGAAGATCGTGTGGCTGAAGTAAAACGAAAAGCAGAAGAAGCTGTACAGGATGTTAAAAAACAAGCCGTCATTGAACTTCAAAAAGCTGTACAGTTAGCCGAATCAAAAGCTTGTGAACTTGTTGCTACGGAACGAGCAAAAATAGAGAAAATGCTGATAGGTCCGGATTTTTAAAATTAAAATTAAAATTATTATTTAAATGATTTTTAATTTCAGATGCCCGAAAACATCCCAACGAGGAGTTATTAGTTAAAGCACAGCACATAGATGGAAACGACAACAGTCAATCACCACCAATTCAAACACAACCTGCCACTTCTAGTCAAAATGTAAGTAAGATTTTAAAACTAACAAAGATGCGAATATAATATAATTTTCCATCGAGAGGGGTGGCGGCTAAATGATTTTGATATGTTAAAAATGTTTTTATTTATATTTTATATTAAATTAATAATTAATCTTTTACTTACGGGATAGGGGAGGTTCATTGTCCCCACGTAACCCCTTCGATCCACTGACACATACGACTGACAATGAGTAAAATCACATCATTCCACAGATAGTATATTGATAACTAGCTCTTGTTTGACCGAATTCCTTGTCAGAAATAAAAACAGAAAATTATAAAATTAAAATTTTGTAATGAGTAATGGTATTCTAATTTGTATTTATTTTAATTTTTTAATGTATATATTTTATTTATTTTAAGAATTTTTTATGATTAGATAGTAGATAGTCCCGTAAATTATAATTCCCAAATATCAATTATTTTATATTTGTTAGTTTTTTATTTTGAACTAATTGTGAAAGTATTTGAAGGTAGGTTCGTTATTTAACATACCTATTTAAAAAATCGAATCATATGACTTAACTGCTGATCATTCACAATTAATAAAAACTTGTTATTTGGAATGAACTATACCTATGACAAAAGAATGAATATTGGGAAAAACAATATACCTATATTCATTGTTGAGCATTGTTTAAAGTTTAAGGAAGGTACTACGAAAAATATATTCTAATGTTTTTTATTGAGTTATATTTTGACCCCACACTGTTTTCGAATTTGATTTCTTATTTTTTAAAAAATGTTTAAACAAATTTGAATAATAAACCATCGTTTTTTCATAAAATATCTTGTACTCTATCTTCCTCTAAAATGCACCCTTAATTCTTCAAAATAAATATACTTTTTGAAAATCATATAAAAACCAATATACCCACCAAAAAAAGACATATTTAAGGATTCAAACCCCGTTTTAATTTTTGATAAATCTCTAAAAACAAAAAAAATAGAGCAATTTTTGTAAAAAACGTCATTTTTCCAAATTTTTTATTTTTTTTATTTTTAAACATATTCAAAATAAAAATTTCAAGTTAATTTCTGCACACATTTAAAAAGAAAGTTTTGAAATGCACTTCCAATTTTTCTTGATCCATTTGGAGGATTCTGGAAATTTCTGCCGCCCTTCAAAGTCGCTGGGGTCTAATTGACCCCCTGCTATTATTACGTCATTCTCGGGAGGTGCTATTATAGAGGGTTAACTTTTGAATCACCTTTATCAATTGTATTCAAAAAATGATTTACTACGTCAAGATTTACTCCGACTTTTTATAAGTTTCCGTTATATGTATAAAAACATTTATTTCGCAGTCATGTTGGAACTGCGGAAGAAAAGCAAACGAAACATGCAGCGGTTGCAATGTGGCACGTTATTGTGGTTCTTTCTGTCAACACAAGGACTGGGAAAATCACCATTCAGTATGCTGCCAGCAGCAGACGACCAACAAACCGGTATCTATGGTAACCGTGAACGCTAACAAACAGCAGACCGTCGGCAACCCGGGTCTCAAACCGAACGCTGGCGGCCCCATCTCGCGGGATGGCGGTAAAACACCTCAGCAGCAGCAACAGCGCAATGCCGATAACTCTAGTAGGACGAGTACGCCAGTCTCAAGCACGGCGATAGGCAACAGTAACGCCGCGTCGCGGAGAACGGACAGAGATACGTCTGGTGGGTTGCTTGCGAAATGACGAAGCTCTAAGTTGTTGAGGAGCTGTTCTAGTAAATTGTATAGAAAATGATAGCAGTATTATTGTCACATTATCTACTGTGCGTACGATCTAACGCACGTCGAAGTATGCTATGCGTATTTATATCAGTTTCAAACTAACTTTTCTTTCTTTCTCCAAGAAAGATGTTATTTTTATTGTATAATTTCAATTGGAAATCCAAATTCTTCAACTACATATACATACATTGATATGCATACATACTTTGATTAATTGTTTTTATTTAAATGTTATGTATCTATTTCCATATTTTATTAAACAGTTGTATTCTACTATTATTAAATATATTTTATACATACATATAAACGTATTCTCCAATTTTGTAATACGTGAGTTGTTAATTTAAAACAAGGTAGTAAATATATTAACCACCTTATTGCCAACCTTACAAAATATACATTTATTCAATACTTCCCATCACTATACTTTTTTTAATTTCTATCAAAATAAAGTACTGAAAGTACGTATGTATATTCTATGTATTTCTGTAAGAACCGGAAGTTGTAATACATTTTACTAAACATATACAAAATACACAAAACGGAAATCTGTAAATTTATTTATTACCTCTATTATTTATTCTAATGATTACATCGTAAATATGGATGTGTGTAAATGGAGAATACATTTATTTTGTCCCTATTTATTAGTTATGTGAGTTTTATACAGGGATAATAATAGTCAATTGGCATGTACAAATTGTATTAACGTTTATTAGTCAAATAGAACCTTATTATTTTAAATGTATGAGTACCTACATCGAAACCTATTGATAACTAAAACGTATATAGTTATTATTTTATGTACACACATAACACAACAATTGTATCAGTACAAATATATTTAATTGATTTAATTTTTACCAATAATGGCCTGGCGTAACTTTAATTTTTAATTTAAAAAATGTATTAAAAACAGAAAAATATTTTTGTTTTCTTTAAAAATACAAAATGTTAATAAAAAGTTATTGTTTACTACCAGATTATCAGAACGCAGTATCGGATTGAGGCGTGGCGAGGGGGTGGGTTCGCCCCGGCCACTGATGGCATGGTAAAGAGCAAAATAAAGGTCGTAAGGTATTGCTGTGGTAAAATTTATCTTTTAAGACAAAAACATTTCTAAATTTTTCATAATGCGTCACTAGGAGGGCCCCATAACTAACATTCCGCCACGGGCCTCAACTTTCCGTAGTCCGTCACTGCCAGAACGGGCATTGTTGTAAAAATGTCCCCATTTAAGATAAAAAAATATTTATTCTGATACAGTTAATTAATTATATTATTTGTTATCCAGTAGTATTATATAATTCATTGTACCTACATAAGTATACCAAAGATTGTAAATGTTACGTAATCGGTGTTTGAAAATATTATTATTATTATTTATTTATAAACATGGTGTAGTTAAATGAATTATTTTGCACGTAAGAATAAAATGTTATTTATTTATTTTAAACAATCGAATCAACTATTATATAAATGTAGAGAAATATTCAGTGATTATAAAAATTAAGTGCAAATTAAATAAATATTGTTACATAACTATACATTTTGTTTTTATTACCAATTTTCAGTTGTACTTGGTAAGTACTTTTAATATGTTTTATATTTATAGGTTTTTTTTTATATTTTCGACGATATGTAATTTTAGTATACACTTCTGTCATTAATAGATATTTTGAAATGACGTAATATATTGATGTATATACAGAGTTACTAAAAATAGAAAGAATCCATTATCAAAATTAAAAATATATAGGATAAAAATAAAATATCAAAAATTATTTTTATATTTTTATTAAAATAGGAATGTAGTTTTTATAATATATATGTATAATAGTTCTTATACATATTACATTATTTTTTACAATTGTAAGTCAGTTTTTAAATAAATATAAAATACTTTGACATCTTAGTAAGCTGCGTTATTTTAAATAATACAAGAAAAGAGAAAAACGTCAATAACATCACAATACAATAGGATAAAAATGTAAATTTCAATTAAAAAATTACATAAAAAATATTAAATTAAAAATAATTTTTTTTAAATATTCGAGAGATTCAATTTTTGTTAATTTTGGCACAAATTATATTTAAGATAATAAGTATTTAAAAAATAATTTAATGTAAATATTCAATAGAGGCAAAACAATTAAAATTAAGAGCAAATTAATTTACCTCTAAATAGACAAATAAAAAAAATGAATTTATACCAATTTACAATGAAATGATTCCTAAATTATTTAATTTAAAATACATCATTTTATATCTCTACTAATGTCGATTTTCTTTAAAAAAAAATAAACTTAATACAATTTCTATAAAATAGTGCAAGATAGAAAATGATGCCATATATCTTAATGAAAAATAACCTACATCTCTGCTATTCTCATTTTCAATTGGTTCAATTGTTTTGTAACTTCAACAGGTAAATCTGATCCTACTTGCTCATCGAAATACTTCTCAATTTCTTGTACTTCTTTCATCCAGAAACTCTTTGGTAGCGAGTATAATTCAGTTGTATTAACGTTGTTTAAACCATCTAAATTCAGTCCTTTCTCTGATGGAATGTAACCTATTGGTGTTTTTGTCGCGCATTTATCATCTCCTTCGACGCGTTTTAAGACCCAGTCAAGAACCCTGGAATTTTCACCGAAACCTGGCCATAAGAATTTTCCGTTGCTGTCTTTTCTAAACCAATTTACGTGGAAGATTTTAGGTAATTTGTTGGATTTTTGCTTCATGCTTAGCCAATGATCTAAGTAATTGCCAAAGTTGTAACCAAAGAATGGCCTCATGGCGAAGGGATCGTGCATTATCACTTTACCCTGTAAAACAAAAAGTATATTAAATATATTTATCTCCAAAACATTTCATATCGTTTCGTATAGTACAAAGTGATTTACGATATATCTAACAGAAGAAAATATTTACCTTGAATTCTGCTGCAGCTGTAGCTTCGCTTCTCATTGAAGCACCAATGAAAACTCCATGATTCCAATCGAACGCTTCATAGACTAGAGGAACTCCTTCGGGTCTTCTACCGCCGAACAGGATAGCATCTATCACAACACCTTCAGGATCTTCCCACGCGGGGTCAATGATTGGACATTGGTTGGCAGGAGCGCAGAATCTGGAATTGGGATGAGCTGCAACTCCTTTGGTTTCTCCTTTAACGTATTTCTGTCCTTTCCAATCGACCATTTCTGTGCCATCTGGTACTTCTTTTTCTAATCCTTCCCAATACACTCCCCCATCAGATGTTTTAGCAACATTAGTAAAGACTGTATTCTCGAAAATGGTTTTCATTGCATTAGGATTTGTTTCGTTTGATGTTCCTGAAATAAAATGTTTTAATTTAATTTATTTTCTTGTATCAATTAAATTTTAAAATAATTACTAAAATCGATATTTACCTGGAGCAACTCCGAAGAATCCATTTTCTGGATTGATAGCACGAAGTTTTCCGTCTTTGTCAAATCTCATCCATGCGATATCATCTCCTACACATTCAATTTTGTATCCAGGTAATGTTGGGTTCATCATTGCCAAGTTGGTCTTTCCACAAGCGCTTGGGAATGCAGCCGCGATGTAACGTTTATGTCCTTGAGGATTGGTGATGCCCAAAATCTAAAATCAAATTAAAATGTTATAAAAAACGTCCTATTATACTTAAGAATACTTGTTTATAAATAAAAGTCGAAAATATTTACCAGCATATGTTCGGCGAGCCATCCTTCCCGTTTTGCGATAGTAGAACCTATTCTCAATGCGAAACATTTTTTTCCCAGCAAACTGTTTCCACCGTAACCGCTTCCGTATGAAATAATTTCACTGTTCTTTGGTCTGTGGAAGAAAACGTAAAATTATTATTTACTAAAATAAGATATTTTAGATTCTATTAAGAAGCAATTAAAATGCTATTACATTATTCTCGATCAATCAAAAGAAATTAGTTGGTAATACATAAGGTTTCTTTTTAATCAATTATATTTGCACATGTTCTACATATTATTACTTATTTTCTTTTATCTACTACAGTATTTTGTTTTGACAAAAACAAATTATCGATTATTGGTTTTGTTGTTAATTAGTTTGGTAGTATTGACTTTTATTGTATATTTATACTCACTTTTGTAAGATGATTGTCCTTTCTGGATCGCAAGGCCAGTTGGGGTATTCCTTAATGCCCTGTGCTGGAGTTCCTACAGAATGTAGACAGCGGACGAATTGCGAATCATCTTCCTTAAGTTTGTCTAAAACTGATTTTCCCATACGTGTCATAATACGCATGGAAGCCACGACGTAAGCAGAATCAGTTAACTCAACACCGATTTTCGCCAAAGGACTTCCAACTGGACCCATGGAGTATGGAATAACGTACATTGTGCGACCTGTTAACAATTAAAAGAAATTTAATTTTTGTTTCTAATAATATTTCTTAAAGAAAATTAAAAACGATAAAAAATGTAATTACCTTTCATAGCATTGGGAAAACGTTCACCAACTGCCTTCTCTAGTTCTTCGGGAGATATCCAGTTTCCAAGAGTTCCTTTAACTCCGGCTTTGGTATGAGGGACAGTTTCATAACGTTGATCTGTGCAAATGAAAGTTCTCGATTCGACGCGAGCAACATCAGCAGGATTAGTTCTTGCCAAGAAGCTAAAGAATTAAAAATTATTATTATTTATCTTCCAATTTATCATTTTCATGTAGATTTTAATGATTTTCTTGGCGGTAATATTAACCAGGTCAAACTTATAAAACTTACCAGTTCTTATACTTGGGGAGACTTTCGACGGTTCCCGATTCCATCAACTCTTTTATCAGCACATTGTACTCGGCTTCGGACCCGTCGCAAACGTGGATCTTGTCTGGCTTACAAGTAGCCGCTGAGGTCTCGACAAACTCACGCACGCGGCTCGGCAACACTGATAGTGTGGTGAGACCACGGGATGTTAAAGGAGCTGAGAACAGTCCGTTCGCTAATTGACGTTTAGCGAATCGTCCTACCTCGCGAGTACATCTGAAAAAAAGAAAGATACATTAATATTTTGAACCAAGAACATTATTTTAACAATAGGTATTTATTAACTATTTCATCTAAATTCTAGGAAGAAATTGCACACTTTTGGATCGGGAAAAATATATTAAATACATTAGTATTTAATATTTACATGACAGCAAATATCTGTATGTAACTGAAATACCTTTGATTTCCTATTGACTTTTTAAAATAACAAAATATTTTCTTAGATATTTATACAATTATTTAATATTATTGTAAAAAAGTAAATTATATCAAATATGCACATGATTATTTACTGAATGATATGAATTCAAAAACAAATATTGAAGTAAATATTACAAAACTTTATATAGTAAATTCGGACGAGCCCTACTGAATTCTCCATAATCATAATATTATCGCTTTACAAATATTTGAAATAAGAACAATAATACACTAAAATTTTGTAACTATCCAGAATCTTGTAATTTTCCATAAATACCTGTAAGAAGCAACCCTTAAAAGGCCGGCAATAACACAGGTAAAAAATAGATTTTGTGTACAAATATTGGGTATATTGTAACACTCAAACTAGATCTTTAAAAGATAATTAGAAATACCCATTTATTACTTTAAAAAATATGCTAATATCATTTTATTTTTATAAAACAAATATGTTTTTATTAAAGTTAAATCGAATATTTTATTGTATTGAAAATTAAAGTAACGTCAAAATTTTTTTTTTAATTAAAAATATAACATTTAAGTTTTTAAATAATTCGGATCGATATAATGTACATTTAAATACCGAAACTAAAGTTAATTTAATTAAATTAAAAAACAATAACTTACTCAGAGTATTCTTTTCCAACGTCAGGCATGTTGAAGTATTTTATTTAGAAAATAAAGCGAAGAAAAAAGTAAAATATAGTAAAATAATATTTATTTAAAAATAAAGCTTTGTACCACAATATCACGATAAACAGAAACTTCTGTTTATTTTTTAAAGCTGCTCAGTAACTATTAATTAATTATAATAGTTAATGTATTTTTGTGATAAAAATTAAGTATAACTTTTGTGGTACATTAAAATTAGCCCGTTTACTAATTTGAAATGAATTTTAAAAAATAACTAAACACAAGTTGAAACTAATTTATAAGAACATTCGAAAACGTTAGAGATAGATCGAAGAAAAATTTTGGTAGAATAGATAAGTTATTAAAACTGACTTATAATGTGAATGAATACGGGAAAATACTCCCTTTATATATATTTGTATTGTTGTGTTGGTTTAACCAAAGTAAAAGAAGTGGGGAAAGTTAGACAGAGATAAAATGTATCGGTCGACGCGGTCGACATTCCACTTATGACGTCACATACGCACTGCATTTCGTTAGAGCGAGAGGTTGACATTGAATAATATATTATCAGAATGAATGAGATGATGGGTTACTAAAAATCAGGTATTTCTTCGAGGATATGAAAAGTAACCTGACATTTTAAACAAGTAAATAAGTTTTTCTAATCAATTTTAGATTGTTTTATAGGTGTGTGTAAAAAAGTCAAGCAAAAAACCTTTTCTATAGTTTTTACCGAATAAAAATTATTCACATCTTTATAATATCTTATTTTTGTCTCGAGTGATTTGGCAATTTTTATAAACATAATAAAATATTAATATCTTATATTACGTCAATGAAGAACCTCAAAATCGTTTTTAAGTAAGCAAATAATAAATACCAATGCGATAAAAAATCTATATGCGATGCAGAGCACCAAATAATACAATATATCCATTATACAACAAGGAAAGAGGAAAACAAAAGCAAAACCTGTAGGAAAAAAACCCTGCAGAAAGAATATAGCGAACTAATAAGAAATAAAATGGCCTACACACACATTATAGAATACACAAAAAACTGCAATATAAAACTATAAATGTTAAAAAAAAACTTTTCCATCCATATACTAAAGTGAACCTAACCCTCAAATCCCATGTATCAGGCCCCTTAACACCTATGAACCTTTGATGATTGGCCCATCAGCAAACTCTCATTCCGTCAGACATCCCTTGTAAACAACCCTTCATAAAATAAAATCAAACCAACCGACAAGAAATGCATCTCATCATCATCAAATAAATGATTTGAGCCAATATCATTTATTAATATAAACATTAAAGAAATTCTCTAAAATAATAACCATTTTAAAATAGTAAATAATAGTTTTCTTTTCTATACTTCGAATGTATTCTTAAGCCCTATATGTATATTATTGTTTTTTTTATTTTCTACCAACGCCTCATTAAAAACTAGAATATATATTTCTATAAAAAATAATATAGGTACCTACAAATAAACGCGGAAGCCTTAAAGCTAATAAAAGTACCTAGTACGTTTTTTTTTAGTTTCCAAATTCGAAATTAACAGTGCCTATTTAAACTTGTTCTAGAAAATTGAAATATAATAAAAGTAAAAGTATTAAAAAATGAAATGAATATATAGGGAAATAATTTTCAAAAGTATTGTTTTATTCGGCACGTGATTTGTTTTAGTTGTTTAAAAATTATAGACTATATAATTTTTATAGTTTTTAATTAGTAAGATAATTATGAATTTGATAACAGATTTTATTATACATTACATATTTACGTCATTTTACAGTCGTAAAATTACCAAAAAAAAAAGAAATTATATCCGTTATCATGTGTACGAATATTTATAATATTAAAATTATTTTCACAATAATGTGATAATTTTATGACGTTCATATATAAAAAAAATATTACACATAATTAGAAATATAATAATTTTTATAGTTATTTTGCGATAATATTGGGATAATTTTGGCAAAATGTATGTCACCACCAATACTGGATTTAAGTAGTCACATTTAACTCTTGCTTTGACCCGCATAGCCAGAAAAAGTACTTTCAAAATAAAAAGAAATATTCTGAAAGAATAAAAGCTATATAATTTTAACTCTTTTTGAATTTTAATAAGATTATTTGAATCGTTTGGAATCCTACATTTTTACGCCTAATACTTTTTGGGAAAAGCTAAGAATTCTTAACTTTAGACACCAGTAAAAGTATTTAAACATTAAATAAGGATTGTGTATTTATTAGAGTATAAATATTACAAAAAAGGAGACTTAATAAAAATCATTTAAAACAATTTTGAATAAAAAAATTGGACATTGTAATTGACGAAAATTCAAATCGGCATTCTCTACAATAGTAAGATGCGAATATACAATGAATTTAACTTATAATTCTGTTTTCCATTCTTTTTTCCTAATATATGCCACAATGTAATTTGGTCGGAGTATTGGGAGAGGGGAATTTATTCAGCTGGAAACATCTCCATTGGAATCACCACTTCTATGAAACTATTCTTATTTTATAATCTGGTACTGATTAAATTACATCCTTTTTAGCAACCTAAAATACTTAAAGTGTTAATCCCTTTTCTCAATTGATATTTCCACGTATGGATAATTCGAGTAAAAGTCAGTTCAATCTTGTATCCAGCTTACATAATATATGTACAATGACCATATTACCACGTGATGTTTTCCTATTATTGTCATTGGACATGAACTTGACAGAAGAATATAAAATAATCTATTTTATCAGTACTTGACAGGTACTTGAAATTATGATATTCACATAAATAATCATGTGAATATTATTTACTATTATTTGTTTTAGAACGCTAGACTTTAAACTTGAGATTTTAAAGTACCCCATTTAATAGATAATATAACCAATTAAAACTACATTTTTAAATCAATTTTAACAATATTAAATCGATTCAAATGATCGGCAAAATTGGAATTAGAAT
Source organism: Sialis fuliginosa (assembly GCA_961205875.1). NCBI lineage: Eukaryota > Metazoa > Arthropoda > Insecta > Megaloptera > Sialidae > Sialis > Sialis fuliginosa. The sequence continues at coordinate 19,875,789 of OY540812.1, forward strand.
CGAACTGGGAAAATTGTTGCACATCTTTCAATTCTAAGATTTCAATCGGTGAAAAAGCATTTTTGATTAAAAAAAACACTTATTTTAAAATTCAATTTAGAAAACTTAGCATCACATTTTAAAATATTTTAAAGTTTGTTCAAGAAGTCGATTGATAATTTTTTCATACCAGAGTACTTTTTAAAACAAAAACGAATCGTTCGGTATTTCATATTTCTTCAATAATTCAGAAACATTTCGATAATTGTTTGGGCTTATACATTTATCAAAGCGTGAGCAATTTTTTTTTCAATAAATAAAAACTATGGTACTAACGATCCAATTTTTAAAACGAAAGTGTTATATTTAATAAAAAAATACCTATAAATGTTATCTATAAAAATTTCATACTAAGTACATACTAATAATATTATGTATTTATTATTCGAACAATTTATATGTGAGTCATTATACTATATACAAATGCTTTAATAAAAATAGAATTGCTTGAGTAAAACTATTACTAATAATAAAATAACAAATAAATTTTTAAATATTAGTATTTACTTATACGAGAACAAAAATCAATAAATATCACATCAGGTGATATTTATTGAAAAGTGAAAGATTAATTTTCAAGTTATTTACGTACTTAAAATATTAAAATCTTCTTGCATGATTATTTAAAAAAAACTCGTTTTTCACACCTATGTCAATACATACATATTACAGTCAATATCATTAACTGATTTTTGCAATTACATGTAAAACTTCGTAATATATTATTGGTATCAAAATAATACCTATATGAAAATGTATTATATAATAAATGTATAAATAATAAATTCATCAAAGGTAATTAATTATTAAACAATTTAAATAAAAACCGGATAAATTGCTTGGCATTGGTTAACCATTTAATTTTTATACAATTTTACTAAAAAATGTTAGTTCGTAATTTTTCGTATATTTTTAATTTCTTGACAAAAAATAGTCGAGTAAATATCAATTTAAAAAACAAAACACGATTTTTTAAAGCAAATTGAGATAAATCTTTATTAGATAATATTTTACAACAAACATTGTGGTGACCTATATTATAGGAAATTAAATGCTCTACAAAAAAGATTCTATAAAATTTTCACGTAACATGTGCCGTCCTTAAGATATCTTGAAAAAAAAAACGATTTGGATGATTTTGAAATGGCAAAGTTTCATTAATATCGGTTCAGTGGTTCCTGAGTTATGTGTGTGACAAGGATTCAGGGACAGACAGACAGACAAACAGACAGATACGGAACAAAAAGTGTTTATCTTGACCTGAAACAATTTTTTTGTCTCATAATAAAACGATCCTGAAGCTTATCGTATCTTCGATATTGCAAAGAAGCAAAATTATAAGGAAATAATAACAAAGGAACATCTTAAAGTTTTTCAATCATATTTATAAGAATAAAACCCAGTAATTTTACAACACAATTACCAATAATACAGTCATACAGAGTTGTCGTACATGCATGATGGAAAATACAGTTTTTAAATAGTTTAACTAAAACCATTTCCTACAATTTCTTCGTAGAATTGGTAAGTGGCGCGAGCGTAATAGAAAATTAGTGTTTGTATTTTACGTACCTACATATGTACTAGTTTCTTTTAAATTTACAACTACATAATATATACTATAATTGATGCATAATAATAAATCAATTATAAATTTATAGATATATGTATTTATATCGCTCAAATGTATCGCATAAAATTTAACTGGCGAATACATTTTAAAATTAGATTCGTGAATCAATCAGTTATACCAATGTCACTATGTTAACTTCTTATTTTCTTATAAATTGTGCAATTTTTTGTACTAGAATATTTTATAAAAAAAAACCTAGAAAATAATAAATATAACATTTGTATATTTCCCATTTAATCATATTTTTATAGTCTTCTTAAATTCAAATACAAAATTATCAAATTATTTATCTACTATATATAACGAAGTGCCCTGACTGACTGATAATCATTTTTTTGACCATTTCCACTCATCGGAGAACCTTGAAATTTGGTATATACATTCCTTGGGGGTAAAAAATAACAACTAGTGGGCCTTTTTTGAAAAAGTTCATAAATGGGGTGACAAGGGGCCCCCAATTTTTCAAAAAAAAAGTTAGAATTTTTTTATTATTTTTTCTATATTCCTTGGGTGATATAATGTAAAGTTCAAATTTCAGATTTAAAAAAAATGAAAAAAAAAGGAAAAAAAAAGTTTTGATGTAAAAAAGTATCAAAACGAAAACCGATATTAGATTTTTTTAATTTTTTTTAAATACTTTGGTTAATTGACAACCATGAACCCGTGTCTGATTTTTGAAAAAGATATGTTAAAGAGGAGAAAATAAATAAAATACGTTTACATATAATGCGCTTTAAGCATTTACTAAATTAATTGCAAATGTCGTAACTATGGATACATTATATTTTATTGATTATTTTTAAAAATTTTAAATGTCAGTGGCCATTTAAAATTTTGAAGTGAACAATAAAATATAACAAAAAAGAAATATAAAGAGCATAACGAACGAAAAAATATGCACAACTCTAATGTAATAAATAATTTAAATTTGACAAAAAAATTGAAGACAAACAATTACAGCATTCGGACACAATTCGACCAACATTCGGCGATAGATATGTGTTCCCGGTACAAATAAAAATTAAGTAGGTATATAATGACATTTTTTAAATCTTAAGTCATTGAATTATCAATATTTTTACTTTCATAGGTATAGGTATTTTATTATATTTATTTGTAATCATAAATATCAGAAGAATTTATATAATTTCAAATTAACATTGTAATTTTAAATGATATTATTTTAATTGTTGTTTGAAACTGTATATCTGTCATCTTTACCCAATGTACTAACCTAAAATGTACATTTACAAAATTAAAACAAGATGTTGATTTATTGCAAATTGTTACGAAAGCTTCATTCAATTGACAAGACCTATATTTGATTGTAATTAATTAATTAATTGTACAAAGGGTGTACGAGTAACTACAAGAGCTAATAATGTATTTATATAGACACATTGATGAATTTTTGAAAGACACGAGCAGAAAAACCAAAAATGAAATTATTTTTAATATTCATAAAATGTTCAAATCATGTAAGTACATGATGTAATACAATACATGTACCAGAAGTCATAAAATAATTTTTTGTCGTTGTCATATCAGAAACAAATGTCATAATATGTATTTAGTATGCAATATATTTTCATACGACAAGAGTTGAAAACGCATCGTAAACAAATATACAGGTAATCCTCGACTTATAATTGTCTTTGTCTCTTTCTTACATGCACATATTACATAAATGAAACAAACAGTTCCGGGAATTTCCCAAAAATGTAATTTATTATTATTTATGTAGATATTTTTGGGAACCCGCAACTGTTTGTTATGTATAGAAAATGTGATTCGCTTCACATCAAGGAAAACGTCCAAAGCAAAAATATGTACATATTGTACGTGTTAACTTACAACTTATTCTATTTATGATCGATGTTTAGAAACCTATCTCGGTTGTAAGTCGAGGAATACCTGTACTACGATATATAACGTATGTCTTATCAGTTTAAGCGTAAAAAATATCAAAGTTAATATTCAATGTTTTTAAATGCTGCGAGAAGTTCAAACATGCTTGACTGATTTAAATTTACTTTTTTCCTTATTTTATATATTACTTACAAAATAACCAAGACGTTCCATTAAAATTTCAGGATTTGTGAAGTGTTCTGTCGTAGGAAAAGTTTAGGAAGCACTGTTCTACATCATACTTCAATATCAACCAAATTGAGTTATTGAGGGTAAAAAATATATTGAAAAAACCTCATAGATAAACCATATTTAGTTTGTGCAATAAAGTTTTAACAGGTACGATTTTTCTAAAATATCTTAAAATTAATAAAATTAAAATTGATAAAAGCCCAGCTCTAATGAATAAATAAGAAAGCACTCCGTCACAGCACTATATTATTCCGTCGCGGGAAAGTACCTACCATATAGGCCAGTCAGGATCCACTCAGGGCTAGCTACGTCACTGGTTACGATACTATATTATTGTTGGTTACGATATTTCATAAAACAGATATCGGTGCTTAGAATACATTGTCTGGAGGAATACGATAAAAGTTTTAACAGATTTTTTAGCGGAAAAGAGAATTTTGTTGCTTATATATGAGATTTTTAGAATCGATAACTCAATTTCGCAAAAAGTGTATCTTACGATACTTTGCCTTGGAGGGGACGATATAGAAATAATTTAACCAGGTATGTTATAATTTAGGTATATAAAAACATAGTACCTAGCCATGGAATACGGAATTTTATAATTTACGGTTTCAATATTTTATTTTATTAATTTAGGTTACTATGATTATGTCTCTTTAAAATATTTTGTCGAACAATTAAATGATTTTTGACACATATTAACAATTAAATATTTTGAAATGCCTATATTGATTGAAAATTTAAATATGAAGAAACATTTCACTTCTATGAAAGGTAAAATATCGAAATTAATTATTAGGTTTGGTGTAAATTTTTCGAAACACAATTTTTCGAATCACAATTTTTCAAATCAAAATTCTTCGAATGAACAATTTTTCGAAAAATTTAAGTTTTATTGTTCAAATTTTAATTAGTTAATAAAATATTAAGTAAAGTAATATTTGGACATTTTACGATATCCATACTAATATTATAAATGCGAAAGTGTGTTTGTCTGTCTGTTTTCTGTTTGTTACCTTTTCACGGCTAAACCGCTTTACCGATTTTGATGAAATTTGGCAGTGAGATAGCTTGCATCCCGAGGACGGACATAGGCTATTTCGTATCTTAAAAATTCAACCCCTAAGAAATTGCAAGGGGGTAGAAATTTTTTAATTTTTTTTAGTAATTATTATTTTACCCCCCGATACATATGAAGGGTTGTAAGTGGTTTTATTCGATCCGGCGGGAAAAATACCACGGGGGCGTAGGTTTTAGGGGGCAAAACAACCCTCTATCTCGCATAGGAGCCGAGATATTTACGATTTTGTATAATGAAAGAAAACTAAAAATAAGCAAAATTTAATATTTTACCCCCTGTCACATATGAAGAGTTGTAATTGATTACATTCGATCTGGCGGGCAAAAATACTACGGAAGAGGGATTATTAGGGGGACAAAACAACCCCTTATCTTACATAGGAGTCGCGACTTCTATTATAAATGCGAAAGTGTATCTCTCAGTCTGTCTATTTGTTACCTGTTCACGACTAAACTGCTTTACCGATTTTGATGAAATTTGGCAGTGAGATGGCTTACATCCCGAGGACGGATTAAGGCTATTTCGTATCTCGAAAATTCAACCTCTAAGTAATTGAAAGGGGGAGGAAAATTTTTAATTTTTTTTAGTAATTAATATTTTACCCGTTACATATGAAGGGTTGTAAGTGGTTTTATTCGATCCAGCGGGAAAAATACCACGGGGGCGGGGGTTTTAAGGCGGAAAAACCCCTCTATCTCGCATAGGAGCCGAGACATTTACGATTTTGTATAATTGAAGAAAACTAAAAATAAGATAAATTTAATATTTTACCCCCTGTCACATATGAAGGGTTTCGAAATCCACGCGAGCGAAGTCGCGGGTAGCAGCTAGTATAAGTATAAACGATAGATTTTATAAACGGATGCATATATAGTCATATTTCCGGTTAAAATTATATCATTTAGATTCTCTAGAATATGTTTTTTAATTAAAATCATTTTAATTATTGTGTAGTCTTCCTATTCATATACATTTTTGGGGAAACATATTTCAATTCTTATAATATATGTATTATCTAATTATAAGTAGAAATGCAATTAGAAGGAAAAAAAACATTTATTTGAATTTTGATTCAAAATCGTGACTGGCAAAAAATGTCATAATAAATTTTATAAACAAGAACAATTCATTTCGAACTAGATAGATAAATAGATTTAACTAATATTTCCTTGTTTTATTTTATATTTACATAACAACATCCATAATTTTGTATGTACGTGGTACAGTGTAGAGCTGGGCGCGGGCCGTGAATTTTTCGGGTCACGTTGGGTCACGGCCGTGACCCGACGTGACGTGAGCGATTTTCAAATATTGAATCGTGAGCGGGCGTGATCGTGAGTCAAATTAAAACAGTCGGGCGTGACCGTGCGTGAGTACATTTTTCTCGTGCGTGAGTTCGTGAGTATATTTTGAAGATAATTTTTTTATAAACTTATTTGATATTTTTTTTAATATCTGAACTAATAATGCATAAATATAATAATGTTTTAAAACGAATTTTGACATTAAAACATATAGTATGAAAAATAAATGTTATTTTAGGAAGCATTTTCACATGGTCAGTATTGCCAACTATATCAGAACACCAAAAAAAGATTTAAAAATGCATTGTAGCTTTATTTTATTATTGTTTTGTTTGTAATTTCTTTTACTAGAATGCAGTTTAGAAGAAATAATATGAATATAAAATACACACAATATATTGCACGTAAAAACATAAATTTTCATCATTTCAAAATTTAATTTACAACAATTACATTAAATCGGGTCACGCGCGTGACCCGTCGTGCGTGACCCGTCGTGCGTGATCGGGCGTGAGTAAAAAAATAGTATCCGTGAGCGTGCGTGATCGTGAATACTTTTTTTTGTAACCGTGAGTGAGTGGGCGTGACTAAAATTTTTTCTCTCGTGAGCGTGCGTGATCGTGAGCAAAAATTACTCACGCGCCCAGCTCTAGTACAGTGCATCAATTTTTAAACAACAGTGTGATTTTTTTATTCTATATATAAACAAGAATCTTGATTAAAGCAATTTTTTTATTAACAGGTATTGGAGGCAAATATTTATTTTACATAATGTGTGTCTGTGTATGTATCTTTTCAGGTTGCTTAGAAAAATATGAACCAAATTTAAAAAAACATCTCCCAAGTGCTTCTTCGTGCCTGGCATTGACTAGCCATTTAATTTTTATACAATTACACTAAAAAATATTAGTTCGAAGACGTATATTTTTTTTTTTTGACAATTTTAATCTAAATGTAAATTTTGCTATGCAAACGTCAAAATGACTTTTTGAAAAAATTGAGAAAAATCTTTGTAAGTGAATATTTTACAACAAACGTTGTGGTGACCTATATTATAGGAAATTGAATGCTCCACAAGAAAGATAATATTTAGACATAAAGATTAATATTTTCACGTAACGTGTTTTTCTTGAGATATCTTCAAAAAATAATTATTTTGGGGTGTCACCCCTCTCCCTTATACACGATTTTAATAATGTTGAAATGGGACCATCCTTAAGCCAGACCCAACCAACCAATCAAGTTTCATTAATATCGGTTCAGTGATTCATGAGTTATGCGTGCGACACGGATCGAAAAGTGTTTGTCTTGATTTGAAATAGAAAGATCAAGTTAAAATTTTGAAATCGGAGAACAATTTTTTTCTCATTTTAAAACCATCACAAAGCTTCTCGTATCTTCGATATCGCGAGGAAGCAAGAAATGCTTATTTTAAAAGCATTGTTGGTAATATATAGTTATCATTATTAAATGCTCGGTTTCAGTATCAAACAGTTATTTACTAGAATATAGCAACTGATAACTTCCTTTTACTGGTTGTATTTCTATTTGGAGTATTCGAAACATATGACTAAACTAGACTATTTTGAAATATTGGTATCTAAAATACTTATGCTCCAAACCGTTTAAAATAAAGTAGTGGTAACTATTATTTGTTAAACCAGACATAAATCTATAAATTTAAGATTTATTGCGAATTGTCCGAAATTATGAAGTGATTTTCTTACATATTTGAGTTAAATTAAGTTTCAAATATAAAAGATATTATTCGAAAAGATCCTATTTTACTCAAGACTAAGTTTAATGTCAGAACGCTGTATTAACAGTCTAAATATATTTAGCTAGCAAAAAAACTTTAGAGGGCAATATACCATCCTGGCAATAATATTTTTCTAATAACGTGCAAAAAATTCACTAAACCATTAATGGAAAACAAGTCGATGTGATAATTAATAGCTGTGTTATCTGCGAGGGGCTTGGCCCAGGGAATCATATGTTACCGACCTAGCAACAGAACGTGTTATCAACAGAGCCAGCTACTACTGGTACCGCCGCGGTGGTCTGGTGGTAAGGCATTCGCCTGATATCGCCAAGGTCTACGGTCTAATGTCACTTAAAATCACTCTCGATTTGTTGTGAGTTGTGATCATCCTCTCGTATAAAAAAAATATGTTACTATGAGATTTAAAAATATACTTCTACGTTATATAACTTGAATTAATCTTTCTATCAAATTGGTAAAAAAAGTTATAAATAAAGAAATACATATATAAATTATTTAATATTAATATATTACTTTTGATATTTGAATAGTTAAGAAGACAAAACGACTAAATTTCCAGAAAAATATGTTCTCAATAATTAATTAATTTTAGTTTCTTTACCTACGACTTACTTATATATCAATTTTAACCTCATATATTTTAAATTACATTATAATTATAAAAACCTATTTTCAATAGTTAATTTTGTTATTTTGACTAATAAAAAAATCATATGTTATAGTTATAATTTTATAATTATGCTTGGAGGAGATGGACGGAAATCAGAATTATACATTTTAAAAAATAAAATCAATATTGTAAAGAAAAGATAAGTGAGAGATTTGAAAGTAACACTAGTAATTTGAGATTACAAATATTTTTTAAACTGGAATATGAATTCCTTAAAAAAATGTTATAGAAATAATATTTTTAAAAGACAATGTTTTGAAGACATACATTAATTTTCTTGAATCAATTCTAATCTCACAAAATACTGAACCGATTTGGATGAAACTTCTGCTAACGTGTTACATCTCGATATCATGTTAGATGGGTAAGTATTAAAAAACTATGAATCAAGTCGGAGAAAAATTTCGTCTAGATCACATACATATTATTATAATGTGTTACGCTAACAAACATAACAAAGATAATATTATATTAAAATGACGTACGGAAGAATTTATGTGTGTATTCTTTCCCCATTGGCCTATGTCATAGCTTTGGATCTAAAGAAAATTTTCCCAAAAGTTCAGACTTGTAGATCAAACCTGTGAAAGGCGCACAGTTTTTTTCATTAACATGAGAAAAATGACTTTTTTACTTATTGTTAGGTACACGTGAATAGCTAGTTGAAAAAATGTATTTTTTAATATCAACAATATTTTGTAGAGAATTAAATTTCCTACAAAAAGATCCCGAATGCTCAATTCATAGATCCAGTATTTTTATAGATATGTTCGTTTAAACATTATCATAAAATTGTAAAATTTTCAAAATCCAATTTTCTTTAGTTCCAAAGTTAAAACATAGGCCAATGGGACCGAAAAAAACACCCTACATTTGTATGTACCAGACCTAACATACACCTAGTTATTAAAATGATATTCGTAGTTACTTACAAATGGTTAATTTGAAGCAGTCTGGAAAGTTTAGACTAATCTAATAAAAAAACATAATAAAAAAATGAAAAAGTAGACCATATATTTTCTTATTTCTTAATCATTAAATAATTAATATCATTATCTGTATTATTATAATATATTTTGTTTTCTTTTTTTGACACGTTCAATACTCTATGGAGTCAGTGAATAAATAATTCTTATTATTTATTATTATTATTACATATTTTCAAGAATGCAAGAATTGGGTCGAAAGAGCAGGAAATTTGAAGATATCACCATTAATTTGAGATAAAAGATAAAAACCCATATTTTTCAAACTGGAATATGCAGTCTTAATTTTAAAAAAATATTATTAAAATTTATTTTGTTATTGCCATAATTATATAATATATACTATTTATAAACTTTAGTATTTACAACTGGAAAAAATAAAAATAAGACTATAAAAAAACCCGAGCATAAACAAAAACTTATCCTTTCGTCAATATTGTTTAAATATTTTCTACTCTATTCCAGATTACTTCAGATAACTTTCTTGCGTTGTTTGACGTAGGTTTTGTATATAATATAACGAGTAAATACGCGAATAACAATTAACGTATTTGTATAAATAATATACATGTTGTTCGTTTTATAAATCTTGATAATTTTAAAACCAACGTGAATTATTTGCAACAATAATAATAGTTATATTATCATATCAAATAAACATATATTATTTCAATATTTGTGTCAATGTTTGTTCTGTAAATATTATTTGATTATTAAATTATTTGCTTTATAATAATTGGCCGACTATTGAATTTATATACATACATAGGTACTATTCCGGTTATGGAATATTCTTTTGTCATTTGAAACTAACGTAAATTTGTTATGACGTCTAAATGTCTGTACATAATGTGTAACATGTAAATAATTTATATACATATTACACTAGGTATATTTTGTATAACATTTGATCTTTTTATCTGAGTCAGGATTTAACCGTTTTCATAAAATAAATACAATAATTGAATCAAATTAATACAGAAACCGGAAGTAGCACTCTGAATTTCCGTGAAAAAAGTATAGCCCCCTTTCAATATTACAAGAGAATATAATAATGGACTAATTGGGTAGAAAAATTGACAGATAGAGCTGAAAGTCCGTTACTTATATATAATAGGTAAGAACATCAGATTTTACATTTAATTTATTTTAATTTATGCTTTGAGGCTTCTGCGATGATCTTGATATGAATCTTGGCTTCTGGGTATAAGCCGCATTGATTTGATCGTTCTATCAGTCAATATTTCGTCATAAATTACAGTGGACAAAAAAAATGAGAATAAATTTAATTTCATAGAAAATTTTTCATTTTATCGACGAAATTTTGAATTGTAGATAATAAAAAATAAATTAAAAAATAGACCAAAATTTTTTTTGGATATATCTGAAGTGGGGATTTATTTTACGAGACGTAGTATTAAAAAGAGAACTTTGAATGAGTTCGTATTTTATATTCAGTTGCCATCACCACCAAAAAGTAACTACAATATTAAATTAATTTAAATGCTTTAGATTAGTAGCTTGCAAAATACTTTATCCAAAATTACAATTATGTTTATTATTTATATGGTTTTATGTATATAACTTTTAATGCATTAAAACACCTGCCAAGTAAATGCACAGTGCTTCGTTGTGCTAAATAAAAAAAAAAGTGTTCAGATAAATTTCCTAGCATTGGTTAACTATTTAAATTTTATACAATTTTAATAAAAAAATATTAGTCTTGAGGATTCCGAAGTGAACTTGATACGGATCTTGGCTTCTGGGTGTAAGCCCCGTCGATTTGGTCGTGGAACATAATGTATTGATTCTTATACTACATCAGTTTAGTTCATTTTGTATACGTATTTGTATGCACTTACAAAGTAAGACACGACTATAATTAATACAGCTCATGTGTATGTTTGCGGGCAGCATCACGATTTTATTGAACTGCCTGTAAAAACTTATACAAGACTGATGCAATGTTACATCAGAAAATCAGGTGTATAATCTAGTTCACTCTGTCTACAACCAAGCTGATTCAATTGTTCTACAAGATTTCGATATGTTACTAGCAATTCTTAGATATTCTATATAATGCCTAAAATCACTAGGTACTGTATAAAATAAATTTAATTATATACATTTCCTAGGTATTATATAAAATATCTAACTCTTACACATGTATGAAACATAAACATAAATAAGGTGAACCGACAAATTCTGGTCCAAGCACAGATGTTGCCTTACTTTATGTTATAAAATACTTCAGATGCAAATATATAATAAAAAAATCTTGGATCATTCTCGATAGCTGTAGGTTTGTTTTGACAATATAGAATTTTTTATCAAAATAAACATTTTATATTAACACGTTATTAGAAAAATATGTGTCTGTCTGTCCAGTAAAGTAGTACAGTGATCTCGGAATGGGCTGTAGGAAAAAAAATTCGGATTTAAAAAAATTAATTAAATAATATCTATCTGCTTTAATAATACCCTTTTATCTTTTATTTAATACATTTTTTTATATTATCTTGGCATTTTATAGAATTCCTAGGTATTCTATATAATGCCAAGTATATATAATAAATTTCTATTACAAATATTTCATACATTACTTGAAACCGAATATTTAAATTTACACATTTTCGTTAGTGTTTTTTAAAGTATGCAAATTTATTTATGAATACGATTAAATTTTATAGCAATCAAATTGAAAGTATAATGTAATAAAAAGTATATTAAAAATATTTTAAAATATATAATTTATGTCGGTTTAAAAATAGTTTTTCATCAAGAACGTATAATAATATTTTTTATTTGTATTGAAGTACCTATATTTTCAGATTTCTTATGAAGTATTAAGAAAAACTTAATTTTTCCTACTTAGGAGCTCTTAAAATATAATATATACATTTTACTTCCTCGAACGTATAGTATATTATTTTTACCGTTTAATATTATTGTAACCGTTTAATTCTCTTTAAATGGAAATGTTACTAATATTATATCATACAATATATTATACAGGATGTCCCGTAAAAATACCGACAAAGTTTCAGGAGTTACTGAGGACAATAGAACAATTGCTTTTTGTTAATAAACCCATGTCCCCAAACGAGCCGTTTTAACAGTAAAGCAAAAGAAAGAACTCCGCAAAAAAGCAATGAAAAAATATCACCCAATGTCTAAAAAAGTTTTTTTATATTCATATAAAAAAATAAAAAAATAAATATGTATTAAATATAAAATATTTCGATGCCCCCTGAAGCATAAATTATGGATTTACGTAGGTTGCACCCATTACAACTTTTGATCAACACGCTTTGAACTATAATTTCCAGAAAAAATTTCAACCAAAAAGTAAAATTCATTTCATTCTTGTGGGGTCATTTATTTTGCTCTACTGTTAAAACGGATCGTTTGCAGACTTGGGTTTACTAACAAATAGCGATTGTTTTAATGTCATTGATAACTCTTGTAACTTTATATATAATTTAATTTGATCAGGAATGAGTTTTTATCAAGTATGTGGGAATAGAGGAGAAATTAACTTTTAAAGAGGTTGTTAGCTCCCAAGTGTATACATTTAGGAAAATTCTATGTATTATACTTTTAATGCTTAACATGACAAAAAATGTAGGAGCTATATAATTTTAGGTTTAATCTTGAAACCGTTACAAAATTTGTCATCAGAACCAAAATACAGACTTAATTTTTTGTTAAGTAAGCAAGTAAAACCGGATCCAAATGTATAAATTAAGACATAATTTACTTATTAACAAACTAAACATACGCAACTAAAAACCATTATCATTAGTACATATTTATATTAGTCCTTGACAATCTCAAAACAAAAACAAATCAACAATTTCTTACATTTTATTTGCATTTACAAGTAAACTTAGTACCTACTACTCCTACTAGCCATAAAAAGTAGGGCTGACAGGCCTCCAGCTTGGGATCGTGGGGCTAAGAGTGGCACAACGCGACAATAAACAAACTTTTTTTTGTCATGATCAATTTTTTTTAGATATCTTAGTAGGAAGTGGCCCGCCGAAAATTCTAGTCTGGGGGCCTGCGATATTATATGGGGCCATGCTTCCAATATTCAAAGTACTGTTAGGTATATGTGTGAGTATCCATTGACAAATATTTAACTTGCACAAAAAATAATCGTCTAGTAAAATTTACGTAGAAAAATATAGACTTTGTTACTTTATTTATACTTGTACTTGAGACTCTGATAACATTTTGTGTATAAAATTTGTGTCTATTGTCGTCAAACGAATATATAAACAAAATATCCAAGTACGTCAAGATCTTACTGGATCGTATTATGCGTTTGTGCGTATGGATATAGTTAATTGTATATAATGTATGTTAATTTATAGAAAATGTATTTACTTCTACATGTACGTACATATGTGTACTTGAACGTAAATATGTAGATAAATACATAGTTGTTTATGTATATGTAGATATATGCATTGTCGTCACTAAATAGAGTTAAATTTGTCTAACTCTTACCCGGTTTTATAAATAATTTAGTCGCAAACAAAAGGAATCAACATTTTTTACAGGATAGGTACCGAATTATGTTATGAATTTTTACAATTTAAATTCTTCTCTAGTAGAATCTAAATTGATAAAATCAATAGACAACATAACGGTTATTAGAAAGATTTATGTCCGGTATTATAAAGGAGCTAGCAAAATTTGCTAGCTAGCAAGCACTTTCAAATGGGGTATTAATTTTGTACTAGTATTTATGGATTAGTTATGGAATTTAGAGCAGTGACACTTCAACTAATTGTAACAGCAGTTGGCATCTATCACCGTACAAAATAATTTTCATATCACCACTGTTTTTATACCGTTGGTATTTACCTACAACGCGTGCGCGAAACTTGTCAAAGTCTTCAACAAACTCCAAAAGAACTGCCATATAAGTTTGATATCTCATTTGAAAGTGCTTGCTAGCTAACAAATTTGCTAGCTCCTTTATAATACCGGACATTAAGTTACTTACGAGCAGATCGGTGATGTTAAGTACAATAACAATAACAGCACATCTTTCAATTTAGTTTTGTGTGTTCTTTCGTCTGGTCTGTTCATAGTTTCTGTATTCGTTCAAGAAATCCGTTAAAATAAATGATACTCTAACGTTATATTAATAAAATAGATACTCTATAAACATTCAAATCTCTTTCCTGATAAATCATATTTTTGCAGTTATCATGTTATGGCCTAACATCAGAAATTCTTTATAATACTGAACATGAATTATATTGATACCCTATGCATTTGTTTTTATTTCTAATGTTGTATATACTGTGAGCAATTAGACTGTTAATTTTTACAATAATATTGTACATTCAAAATGAACATTTTATATATTGCATATGAAATAACATAAAATTTACGTGGACATAGTGTATTGTGTATTTCAAATAAGTTTCTGTATATGAAAACAATGTGTGTATTTTTAGAATTTCGAAAACAGTTAAAACTTTCAATACTATAAAATATTTCATCAGCATAGCAACGATAAATGACCTTAAATCCATTTCGGTGAAGTTCAAAAAAGTAGTAAAAATTATTATAAAAACATCTGATGTAACCTTTCATCATTCAAAATCATAAACCGTCAACGAAAATCCATCCCAATTATATTATCTTTGTTTAACTTTACTTATTCCATTTGCTATCGCATTTCATTTCAACCGATTCAATTATAATTGCTCAGTATAAAAACAACCTTGTACATTGTGACGTAGAGGAATTCCTTCATTTTTATTGGTCGAAACCGGAGGCTCGGCTGCCTAGCCTACGTTGTTAAGCAATTTACATATTAAACAGAAATAGATATAGGGGATTCCGAGTTTATAATGTACCTATCCTTTTTCATAAATTTTTTAAACAACCTTAACAAATTAATAAGCACTTCGTTAGATAAGAACAAATATACGATATACTATATACCTTTAGTCTATCTCTTTTTGGTTTCAATTACATTGAATGATTTAACCGTAGGTAATGGTTGATAAAGATGAGAATGATACAGTTTATACTACTTTTTATATACCTTTCTCTGTTTTACACGACTAGTAGTAAAATCAGCTGTTTTTAATTTATTTAAACATATACATATACATAGTTACTGGGTCTTAAAATAGAACTTGTAAATTTCCTTTTACAAAAATAGGTGCGAATTTTTATACAATATTTTTTTGTTAAAAATAAAATATTTAATTATTTTAATAAACAAGGTGTGTCCTCATACTTCATAAAACTAAATATTCAAATCTTAAAGATGATTATTGACTTTCAAAATAATAATTTAGTTAAGAGAATGTCAATAGAGCTGTTGAGAGGAGACAAGGGAAGATTTAGGTAAGAATAGACTCGTCTCAGTTTTTGCAACTAAAGTCTCGTTTCGGTCTCGAATTTTACATGAATATTTGCGTAGAAAAATAAGCTGGTCTTGTCTCGTAAACATGACCGATACCGAGACGAGATAGATCTAGAAAGTTACGGTCTCGTGTGAATTTTTTTATAAAAAACATTTATTTTAAATTTACATATTCTTATGTGATAAACAAGACATTTTGAAATATAATGATTTAAATTAAAGATTAATATTAAACAGTAAATTTGAAAATAATTATTGATAATCGTTTAATTAACTATAGTTTTGAGTAGAAATCAATATTACCTACATAAACTCGTAATCTATCTATATATATAAAAATGAATGTTCGTTTGTGCGTGGCTTATAGACTCGGGAGTTACTGAACCGATTTCAATGCGGTTTTCACCAATAGTCAGATAATTTTTACGAGCAGTATCGTGGATAATAATATTTTATGAAAATCTAAGATTTAACATCAAATGATTAAACAGAATCTTTTGCACAGCGTCTTTTGTTTCTATGATGTCAGAGCATAGAACTGTCATTTATATAAAAACACAGTAGCTATGGAATATAAGACGCTGAAAACAATTACTATATGTGAATGTCAGTTTGATATATATATCTTTCCACCATGAGTTTGAATGAAAAAAGATGCATTTTACAACATAAATAAACGGATTTTTATAAATTACAATAAAGAACTTCCAAGAAAGGTAACCTATTTATTTATTTTTTATTTTCATACAAATTCTACGATAAGACCTGGTGTTTTCTGGGAGAAAATATAATTTCACACGATTTTTTCAATAACTACTGAATGGATTTTATTCCGGTTTTCACTAACGGATAGGTTAAGTTAAGGTGTATAATTTGTGGATATTTTGGGTAAATTTCATGAAGCCGGAAAAAACAATTTCTGGTGAACCGTGCGTTGTTAGCATGTTGGGTGGACATGTTGGGTGGGCATGTTGGGTGGGCATGTTGTGTGGGCATGATTACTTTATGTTTAGTTAAATTAATATCTCCGGGTAACACCGGGCCAATGCGCTAGTCGTTAATAAACTAAATTCGAAAAACGAGAAGTCATAAATTATTGAGACGAAATAATTATTATCTTTAATATTGTTATAAACACGATCATAAAAGTCTAAATTTATCTAAAATATGCGTAAAAACATATGTAGGTACGTTATCATATTAGTTGTTTAATATATGATTATTATGATTACATTCTATAATAAAATTACCCCCTATAAACAAGAACAGATCGTGAACTAAAACGTGATAATTTTTTATAGGCCGCAAATGTAGATACGTGACTTAATTTACAAAAATATCTTTTTATAACGATTATAAATGCTTTTTAATTTTTAAAAATGAAAAAAATAGTTTAACTTAGGTATCTAGTTATTTTGATATTTTTATTCTATAGCATTGTATTTACAAAAACATTAACGTAGGATTTATTACTGTATCTGAAGACTCTAATTCTTAATATTTTGAATAAAAATTGAAAAAGAAGATAAGTTTTTGGATATGCGGTTTATGAAAAATATCCTGAATTATCTCTACATTATTGTATAGAACAGGGGTTATTTTAGTGTGTAGTTGTAGCTTTTTTCTGCAGTTCCAAAAATGAAAACTGAAGTTGTAAAAGCTAATTTATGTAGTTGAAAAATTGCAAGTAGAAAGAAAAATAAAAAAAATTTAAAAAGTGTAGAGCAAAAAAAAAGTATTTGCAGTTGAAAAATTTTCTTAAAATAACCCCTGGTATAGAATAATGAGTGTCTAGATTTCTAGATAATTATTTTAATAGGTATTATAATTTTACCCATACCATCAATAGGGCTGCACACGAAACGAGACGAGACGAGAGTATCATTTCGTTTTGGTCTCGAATTAGACTTATGGTAGTCTAGTCTAGATAATTTTCTTTTTTTTAAATCAAGACCATCGTCTCGTCAAAAATTCAGACAATTTCATCTCGGCATCATCTTTTCCTAAATTAAGTCAATCTCGTCACGATCTCGTTTCGAGACGAGACCGATAAAAGGCTGGTCTGGGCGTGCAGCCTTAATTATCAATTATCCGAATTGAAAACTTGGACTACAAATCAATTATCTAAATGATAAATAAACTAATAAATAGTTAGCCTTTGCTACCACGTATTTATTAAACCTATATAGATTAACAAACAAAATTATCTTTACATAATTGATAAGCGTAAATCCTCCCAACATGTTTTTAATACCACATTGACATCATAGATGGTGGTTTATGGCATAAATTCTCTTAGTAAATACTATAAATACGTGTGATGTTGATTCAAAACTGTGATTTAGATACACATATTTACAATTTAAATTAGCGAAGTTTAAAGATCAGCTAGTAACAAGTAATCTGGAGAGGTTTTTTATCTAGAAAAAAAAATGATATAACCACTTGACCTTCGGGTCGAATACACGCGACTTTTTGAAAATGTCAAGTAGAAATTATAATTATAAGCAATAGGGCTCCGCGAGAGACTGGATTCAATGTTTACAAAACGAGACCGGCTTAAAATACAGAACGAGATGTTCCACTTACTTGATAATATATACGAGGTAACTTATGAGTGGATATCATCTCCAAAAGTCAAATTTAAAAAAAATCAGTAAATACATACACGTGTGTATGTGATTAGGTTTCCGAAGGTACTTACTAGGTACTAGGTACGAGAACTGCTTGGAGTTAACTTCTCTTGATTGAGATCTACATTAAAAAATATATCTCTAAGACGCCTCTCCCCATTTCTTCAACATTTAATATGATATTGTAGACTTTAGTCTATTACCCATAGACATTAAGCATGGATCGTGTATTCTGTATTAACATAATGGTGTAATATTTCTTCAAAACAGTGAGAGAGACCGTGGCGTTTGGGATATATCTATCTCTTTTTCTAAGAAGAATGAAACAGTTACTCCTATTTATATAAGGACAAGTATATCCCAAATAATTTTCTATCTTTTTGTTTTGACACGGCTCTGTTTTGGTATCACCAAAGCCCTGTTACCTAATTTTTAAAGCCAGTAGTTACGAAAATAGAGGGGAGCAGACCAAATTTGGAGCCCCTTGCTGTCCCCATTTTTTAATAAGAGAAATCATAAGAAATATGGCCAAATTCTAATAATTGAGATTTACATTTTGACACCCTCTATGTCTTGGTACAAAAAAATGGCGAAACTTTAGTATCCGACGTACACACAGATTTCATATTTTTGTTTGTTGGCAATACATTATTTCTGTGCGCGCGCATATGATTTATGTTAGTGATTGAACGGTGTTCAAACGGTGGAATATATGCGACCGCTTAAAGATTATAGTATAATAAAATAATATTATAATTATATTATATTAATAAACATATTATGTTTATCAACATATAACTGATTATTTTTTTTAGTATATTTAGTAATTTCATGTTCACACGTGACACACCTAAAAATATATTTTTTTAAATTGGAATCTGTAGGATCGCGCCAAGCTGACAATTATCAATTTTAATTTTTCAATAATAGCCGAAGGTGGTCTCGACGGTCTTCGGGCATTAGATAGTCTTAAAGAGAATGGTGTAAGCTATATTTTAAAAAAATTGGAGTCTGTAGCATCGCACCAAGCTGACATATTAACTATTCAACTTATTTGTTAAATTATCAATTTTTATTTCTTAATAATAGCCGTAGGCGGTCTCGACGGTCTTCGGGCCTGCCAGAATTTCTTATTACACATTACGTTGGTTAATTATATATGTATATGAAAAGTAAAATATACACACATATTTTAGGTGTATCACGTGTGAACATGAAATTACTAAATATACTAAAAAAATAATCAGTTATATGTTGATAAACATAATATGTTTATTAATATAATATTATTTTATTATACTATAATCTTTAAGCGGTCGCATATATTCCACCGTTTGAACACCGTTCAATCACTAACATAAATCATATGCGCGTGCACACCCAAATAATGTATTGCCAACAAACAAAAATATGAAATCTGTGTGTACGTCGGATACTAAAGTTTCGCCTGTTTATTAATATAATATAATTATAATATTATTTTATTATACTATAATCTTTTAGCGGTCGCAAATATTCCACCGTTTGAACACCGTTCAATCACTAACATAAATCATATGCACGCGCACACCCAAATAATATATTGCCAACAAACAAAAATATGAAATCTGTGTGTACGTCGAATACTAAAGTTTCGCCATAAATAATTAAATAGTTTACGAGATATTTTGATTTGACTGGAAAAAACGGGCGACGAAGTGAAATTAAATTAATCCGATATCGTCTTGTGAAACATTTAAGACAGTCTCGTATGACTATGGTTTATATCTGTTTTGTCTTTTTGGCGTAAATCCACCATGAATCTCTTGTGAAATCCTTGTAAACTGTAATTAGCGCATTTACTGAAACTTTTTATGAATAATAATAATAATAATAATAAATTTTATTTGTTATGTTCGACCATTGGTTAGGTATAAAACGTCAATATGTGGTATACAATATACATAAATACTATAAGGCTTTCCTAGTAAATTAAAACTGTCGATCATATTGAAATGAAATTTCAATATGCAACAGAAAAATATCACTGAAACTTTCTCAAAAGTAAAAGATATTCAGACAATCCTCGCTAGATGGCATCACATATCTAAAAAACCATTAATATTCTGATTCATGTTCATTTAAAGTCTAAAGTCTAAAGCTATGTGATAGAATAACTTAACAATATAACTTCTTAATATATGTAACACTTTTAATTTAATATAAGTAAGTACGACATATAAATGAAAATTTTTGGTTAATTTTTTTGTTAATTTAGTGAGGTGAGTTTTTTGTTGGTTGAAGAACAAAATAGTCATTCAGTTGCACCAGAGATTTTTTTTTTAAGTTGAAGCGAAAGAAAAAAAGATTTTCAGATATTACGCTGGCAATTTTTTAATTTTTGCTAAAAAAATGTTTTTTCGTTTACTCTATAAAATTATTTGTATATAATAATTCATAACATGCCGTCGATGGATGAGTGGGAGGGAGGCATACATAATATGCTGCACCGGGCTCCAACCTTCCTTAGTCCGCCACTGAATATCTACTTAGATGACATCGATACTAGGGCATACAAAAACCCGATAAAATTTCAAAAACCGGTTTTCGGTTTTTCATAAAGTGAAAAACCGGTTAACCGGTTTTTAGTCGGATTTTTCAATTAAGTTTAAAAAATGTTTTAAACTATTTAAATAAAATAATATTTTAATATTAAGAAAATAAAACTTATTTAACTATACCTTTTCAAGTTCAAATTGAGACTATTCAATTTCAAATTGGGAATAATCAATTTCAAAATTGAGACTATTCAATTTCAAATTGTAAATAATCAATTTCAAATTGAGACTTATCAACTGCAAATTGGGAACTATTAATTTTAAATTGGTAAAGATAGTTTAAAAGCTAGTATTAAAAGTGATATATATAGGTGAAGACAGTAAATATGACTCAAACTGAGTTTCGTTTACAGTAGCTAAAAAATATTGTACGAGAAAATATCACGAAAATTATTGTTAATTTTATCCGATATGTCACTCATGATATATAATTATATGATGCATTAATTATGATTTGTTATTTTGGACAATAGTAAATAATTGAGGGCCTGATTTTAAATAAAATTAAGAAATTAAAAATATTTAATATATGTTAACTTAATTAATAAATATTCGTAACAATAATAAGTTAAATAATAATTGCAACCCTATACAAGGCTCTAGCCTGGGAGTCTAGGATTAAGGGGGATCTGGCCCGGTGAGCAAAAATAAAAATCAGCGAATGGTATATTTACGTATTTAAATTATTAATTGAATGACCGAAAAAAAGGCTGGACAAGAAAAAATTTGAACTTGAAATGGTATAATCTCCTTTATTAACATATTATTATATATTTCAGGAATGACCCTCAAATTCTATTTACTCCGCTATAATATTTTTATTTACACATTACGCGTTATATTATAGATGTCCCCCTTTTTTAATTTAAATAATTTCACAATATAAATACTTCATGAATAACAGTAAAAAAATAAAATTATTTGTCACTTAAAGAAACAAAAAAATATATATGTATATAATTGACTTTCGGTTTTTCGGGAAAAACCCGGTTTTACGGTTTTGGTAAATTTTAACAAAAAACCGGTTAACCGGTGTCGGTTAAAACCGGTTTACATGCCCTAATCGATACGAGATTTCAAATACAAAAATCAAGACGAGATGAAAGTGACCTAACTCTCGTCTCGTCTCATGTGCAGTTCTTCTACCTACTAAATAGTTCTAGTATCGGTCATTATATAATAAAAATGGATTGATTTCATTGAAATATAATCCCACTTTTTTGCGTACGTAGAACTTTGTACAAACCTATTGTATAACGAAAATGTTTGTAAGTATGATGTATGTATGCATATGGAAAATAACTAAAATATTCCAATAAAGTTAATTATTATCATTCATATACAGATATATAATTTATAATAATTATTATCATTTTAAAAATGTTATTACTATTTAATGTTCTATTTGTCAAATAAGTTAAATATTGAAATAAAACAAACAATTATATACCAATGACGTTTTTTGACGTTAAAGATTTTTGTTCCTCCCCTCCCAACTTTTTTTTTATTATATAACCCATATTCATATTACCAACTTTTATTAATGCAGGTTCATTACTACACAGCAATATTTCCTTACAAACATCACAATGGTAAGTATAATTTAAAATTCAATGGTACGTTTTTCAAGATAAAATATTTATTTTCCAATGCTTCAATTGGTTTTTGGTATTTTTAACTTATCTATAATTGGCTTTAAACCTTATTTTTTACGACTGCAATAGAATTTTTTTATCATTAACTTCCATTTGTTGTTATTTATTATTCATGCATATATAATATTTAAATATTAATTATGTGTATTCATATCTAATCAATATTTTTTTTAATCGAATACTTGAACTTTAAAAATTAAATATCATAATTCGATGTATTAATTAACAAATAACCAAAAACCTTATTTATTTTTTGTATAATATAATCTTAAAAGCTTTTAATCTTTAATCTATTGATTTAGTTATCGTTATAAAAACATGTTATATAAGTCTTGAACAATAAAAATTACTAAGACATTATATTAAAGCAACTTTAAAAATAGTTTTTAAAAAATTAGCAATAACTCACCTGTTTGCGAAGATTATAAGAGCCATTTCAAATAACTAAATTCACTTAATTATTAATAAATAAATATTGTACACGTACAACAATATTTTTCGAAAATGTCACTCGTTAGAACATTCACTAAATCAAGGCAAGTTACTGGGTGTCGAAAAAAATTGGTAATGAATTATGTATTGCAATTTGTAAAATATTTTGGCTAAACTGCCATTAGTAATTATTACTTAATGTGTATATCTATTTTAATGCACGTCTTCCAGTGGCCAAATGATAAACAAAATCATTTCATGTAAATATTGTTTACGGAGCATTATATCTCTTATCACTTGAACGTCGTTATAAATAACACATACATTTACTTTACACTACACTAACGAGTATATGTGTAAACGCACACAAAGAAATATCTTCACATTTACACATAGGCGCAGATTGATTGTGTTTTAAGAAATGAAATGAAAGAAAATATCTTATAATACCTATTCACAGATTTCAATTATTGTTAAAGTGAAAACCGAAATATTCTTTACGGTGTCTTCTAAGGGTCCAATAGTATTTAAAATCAATAATAATATATTTAATCAGATAATAGGAACCCAGATTATATCTGATTGTAAGCTATATCTTTACTTCCATGAACATCAATATTTTCAGGAAATCCAAATCTAAATGTGTGAGTTACAAAATTATTAGTGCCATTTTCTTATTTTCATTAACAGAAAAGAATCTGGCAATTTTACCTAAAACAATTTTTTTGTAGAAATCGATAAAATTAAGTGTAAAATATTTGCAACATGAAATAAATTCATTTATTAATTTTTACAATTACACTAAAAAAATGATGTCTCTTCGATTTTTACACGCTGTTCCTAATAAAAATTAAATGATTCTAAATATTTACTTACTTAACTACAATTTGGTAGTTTGATATTTATATACACACATTTTATAAGGAAATTAATAACCAAATAATAAAAATAAAAATTGATCGGGAGGCTGTTATTATTCAAAACCTCTCATATGAACAATATATTATGTTTTACCTACTACCTACCTACGTATAAAAATTAAATTCTGGGTCAAAACTACTCAAAACATTAAAAATTTACATTAAAATTATATACACATTATAAATAATATAACAATCTTATTTTAGTTTGAATTTGTATTGTTATATATTTTTTATCTGCACATTTACTTTTGAATGAACATGCACAAAAGCCTATTAGTTATATGCAGTATAAATATTTACAAAAGATAAATTCGTTTTTGTATTAGATTAAATATTTGTTAAAATGACACAATGGAACCAAAATTATATATTTGATAAATCTGATAGTTATTAATTAATTATTCATGTTAGTAGTATTTCACATGATAATAAAGTATGTTTGCATAAAAATAATAATTAAGTGTGTTTATTAATTCAAATAAAAGATATTTATAAAAAATAATTTCAATACTTAATTATAAATCAATAAATATTTATCTAGATTAGTGGTTCTTAACCTCTTCGAAGTCATATTCCAAAAAAAAAATAATTGCGGAGCACTATCTTACTGAATCAACAAGGTCTTTAAACAAACAATAAAAATATGCAGAACAGATTTTTTTAATTAAAAACTACAGCTAATGAATTAATTTCCAGTCAATTATACATTCATAAAAGCCTAATCAACATAATTCGTAAAAAAGTAACTCTTGTAAAAATTATAAATCAAAAATGTGATACTTGAGTATATCGGCTCTTGTAGATTTTACATAGAAATGTCAGACCTAATATGTGATAATGCTACTCTCATTTCTTGTCCAAGTCTTTCACCTTTAATGTTCGTAAATATTGAAAAGCCAAGTTCTCACAAATATGATGTTGAAAACTATAGCAGAATTGACTGCTTTTATGGAAATAATTGGGTAGGTATTCGACTTACACAAAAATCCAAAATTATTCAAAGCCAGTTCAGAAAATGTTAATACGATCCGTCGACAAATTAACTGTTCTTATAAAACGAAAATTCGTAATTAGTAAAGAAAATAGTAATATACCATATGTTAATAATGATTTAATCATTTATTGTTCTGTGAAACGACTGAAATGAGATTAAACACAACTCCTTAAATGAGTTGTAAGTGGTAGGGATGAAAATCGGGCTCTGTAATGCTTCTTGTAAATTATTTTTATTATTTTGTGGAGCACTTGTAACATATAACAATAAATGATTAAATCATTATTAACATGTTCGCGGAACATCGATTAAGAACCACTGATCTTTATTCTGAGATTTAAATTATTACATATTTCGTTTTATGTATATGATCCATATATGATCAAATCAAAACTGTATCACGTATTCTTTTATTTTATACAAAATAACAAAGCAATTTGGTACATTGCATGGATATATCTTAAGAATTATAACTATTTAATTAAATTTGGTAAGATGCGAGTCGAGACTCGCGCACTATTGTCCCGTACCGTATTATTTTTCAATTTATTCAATTTTTGTAACACAAACTTTACAGAACTTAAATTTTTCAGGTATTAACAAAGAAAGAACCATTTTAAGTTATATTTAATAGTTCGTCTCTTGGAACACAGATTATTATAATTTAATTTTTTTTTCAGTGTCTAAAAATTTTTCTCACTATTGCAAACAGACACAGTGTTCCTTTTTCCGATTTCGGTACTGAACCACTATACCTAAAACCGGAATTGCTTATGTTGCACCATTTTAAATGAATATATAGTTATCAAACCAAAATAATAAAGAACCCAACTAAAATTATTGCTTTAAAATATAATTTAGCCTACTAATGCCGGAAAACGTGTACGATTTAAGTGTTTTTTAAAGTTTTTGTTTTTTAATTCTATAAAAAAACTTTTTATTATTTCCAATTGTACATTTCGTACCTTTTTAATGAAATTTCACAAACACTAAACAAATTTCAAATAAAGTATTTCTAATAAATATTCGATATTATTTTTGAAACAAAACACTTTAAACGATAAATGAAACCTACACAAATACACTTAACGATAAGAACTTAATAACTTTATTGTTTATTATATGAAAAAAAAAGAATTCTTATTTATTATTGTTCCCCAAATCCCCAACTTAACACCTTTATCACTGCGACACCTTTAATTAGACTGACTTATTTTAATCATGTAATTGGCACGTTTTAGTTGTATGTTATACAAAAGGTTAGATTTTTCGTTGCAGTTGAACATCTGGCTTACTTACTAATGTATCTTCGATACATATGACTTAATTTAAATCAATTAACTTTTAATCATTAGAGCAAGCTAACAAATTAAAGAAGAGCACAATATCCGTAATTACGTGAAATCGAAACATTATTGAACCTTTATTTCTTAGTTTGGGGAAACAACCATGAACTTTAAGAAATGTGGTGATATTTGAATTTAGTATAAGATATGTTATTTGATACTCTGAGTTATCCATTTGGGATTTCAAAAAAAAAAAATGTATTTACTAGGCATAGGTGTAAATAACACAAATTATATTATAGAGTACAATGGTTGTGAAGTGAAAGAGTGTAAATAACGTTCTCTCGCTTCACTATCGTAATACACGACCGTCATACACGACCCATATTATTAGTAATGCTTGCATAGTTATTAATTAATAAAAGTTAAGGTTGTAAATTATTTAATTTTTATTCATATTTCGTTTAGGGATTCGATTATGTCGGATAATTGAGGTTCTACTACAAATAATTTTGAAATCTCAAAAATGTATACCAAAAAGTGACTTTATAAAAAATTTAATCGGCGTTCATGTATAAATATAAATTGTTATATGGACAGAAGATGTTAGTATGTTATAAAATTACGAAAATATATTGACTGTCCTTCATAAAATAAAGCATATGAATACTCTGATTGTTAATACAAATTTACACTTCTCCTTTAGTTAAAATCTATATATTATAAAAAAAAAAATCAAGTTAGTCGAGCATACCGCATGGTATAGTTTTCCAATTAATTGTGAACATTGGTAATGACACTAGATAATACAAACTAGCAGTTTAAAAAGTGGCAGCACAATGTAATTAGATTATAATTTTGTATTATTTATTTAAAAAAAAAAAACGTGCTGAAAATTTTTCGATCTCGGGATCATTATATATATGAGCAGGGGTCAAAATATTTTTATGATTTTTTGGAAAATTTGTTAAACGAAGGTTTGAATAATAACAAAACGTTTAAATATTTAAATTTCTCGAATTGTCAGCTTTTAATTGATATCACTCGCCGGGATTGGAGCCTTGCAGCAGAAATTACGCCTTCATATTTCATTAATGTGTCTTGCGTGTTTATTTTCTAAATTAACTAACCTAAAAATGATTTATTTATTTTGTCACATTTATGTGACCCCCTTTTTTTAATTTCAAAACAATAATTAAATACTCAAAATCAACGAAAAAAAAAGATTTTTTTTCCATTGCTGTTTATATTATTTTTATTTATATGTGAAATTTTTAGAATTTATATAAAATTCATTGTTTTCATACTTTAGATGCGACATCATGAAGCTTGTGACCCCCCCCCCCCCCCCTTGTCACACTTTGTAGATCCTCCATCCCCCTTTTAACGTGTGATGTAATTTATGGATGGGAACTATTCGAGTCCAGGGACACAAACATTTTAATTAAAAAAAATTTATGAATGACCTCTAAATGTGATTTAGTAACATTTTGACAACCCTATACAGACACAATGTTGATTCTGTAATACATTAATACACATGTAAATATTTCCCCATGATTATTATATTTTTTTATTTGTAGTAGTGGACTAATGGGGGCGAGAGGGGCTGTTTATCCTAGGACCCAGTTGCTCAAAAAGATTTTCAGGTATTACTATGACAAATATTTTCTTTTTAGAACGAAAATTATTTAAATTCATGTGGGGGGCTATAAAACTAACATTCTGCCCCGGGCTACAACCTTCCATAGTTTGCCACTACTAATCTGATAATATTTTTTACATAGCAATTTGCTCCACTCTGTACATATTTCTATGTTATGTCACAGTTCAAGCTAGTTGATAAATATTTTAATATTTTTTGCGTTAATGTTTGCCATTAAATCAATTTTTAGACATAAATACTTCTATAGATAAATTCTCGTACATATAAATTGTAAACACATTTTAATATATATACAGAATTAGTAAAGTGACTTATTTTGGTAATTTATCAACAACCTTAACGTCGATTAAATGAAGATTATGTATATAAGCTAAACTGAATGACTTTAAAACACATAATTTAAAACAAAACAATTGAAATATCTTCAGGTATAAGAAAATCATATGATTTTTATCGTCGATTTTTTCAATATTTTCTGTCATAATTTTCATTTAAATTTAAACATAAACAGGGGTAACTTCTCAGTTTCAGATCATAACTGTACTTAGGTATTTTTATATTCATAGAATAGCTTTTTATGCTCACCCACACAAATATTTTTTTAAATCTATTTATATTGCTTTAATATTAAAACAATATTTTTTTACCTTTTTCTAATAAAATTTTATATTTGCATCAGCATTACTTCTTTGATTGAACAGAATCTTGATATTATTATTATATTTTAGTTTAAAATTTGTATATTTATAAATACATTACACTATTACACCATCTAGTATATATTTTTTGCTGATTTTACTAAAATGCAATGACCTCGATGTCTTTAAAAATGATCTACACGATTAATTTACCCGCAAGACTGTAATTCTTATAAAAGTATAGGATTTATCTGTTGTGATTGAACCAGTGGCCCTCAATATAATATAATAAATACCTTTATATCGACTTTGAATTTTTAAATGTATTAAAATATGTATACATATGTATTAATTGCAGCTCTAATTAAATTACATTTTCAAAAATTACCAAATCAATAGATATGACTATTTTTATTGAAGTGAAACTTACAATTAGTATATCATAAATATTTATATTAATTGTACCATCTTGTATATCTTAACGTTTTTTTAAAATGAATACAAATATTTATCATTTTCCAAGTTCCCGCTTTACGAGCGTATGTTAAGAACCAATTAACTCGTTAATACAGGAAATACTTGTATGCACGTAGGTATTACTGATTTTAACCTATACCTAAAGCCTTTCAGAAAAATGTAAAACCAGGGATAATCGATGTTTTTAAAACTTCCTCCTCCTTCAAAATTCAAAACTACCGATAAGAAAATATATAATTCTAATTTTTGTTCATGATATAATAATATTATTGATTCAAATACGTGTTTCAGCACCAACAAATTCAGTTAATAAATTCGGAATAATCTAACGTTCTGTTATCTGGTTATTTATCTGTCGCGTCGCCTTGCTAGTCCATTTAGTCACTCTTGTCAGTTTAATTCTTTTCAGAACACTAATTACCTACAAAATGTATTTTTCTAACAGAATTGAAAATTGAAGCCCCTAACAATTGTGAGTAGCTAGAATCTCGTGGCATCTGCCCCTCATTCCACCCCTTCACCTTTGATACTCATTTACATTTTCATCATTTCGACTATAATAAATGAAAATATAAACATCTTGTACCCTATAAGCTACCCAGATTACATTTTATAACCATAATTTCTGGATAAAATTTAAATGTATGTGCAGAACAATATAAATGTTTAGACGTCCTGGTTTATTAATGTTGCTAAACAAACAGGTTCAACATGTTCAAAGGCGATACCGGTACACATGGGCGTAGCCAGGGTGGGGCAGGGGGGGGCGCTTGCCCCCCCCTAGCGTGTGGACAAAAAGTAATAAGTAAATCAGTATTATTGCTCAAACAGGGATATTTCTAGACTTCTATGATGTCCATTGGATTTTTGAACATAAATTTATATTTTGGATCCAGAAAATCAAATATCAAAGTTTTTTAAACACAATCTTTTACTTTTACATGTAAACTAAAATATCAGGGAAAATTAAAAATAAAATAAAAACACCTAAAGGCAAAGGTCGCAGTGTTGATAACAGTGAAAACTGTGTTTTGTGTTAAAATAACTACCCACAAAGCATGGGCAAGGGGGGACGCTTGCCCCCCCCCCCCCTAGCTCGTGAACTAAGAGTAACAAATGAATCAGTTCATTGGCTAAATATTGACATTTTTAGATTCGAAAATTTAAATATCATTGTTTTTTTTATTGCAATCTCTTGTTAAAGCGGGTAAACTATTCATGTCATTGCCTTTTTATCCTTTTTATACAAAAAAAAGAAGTTTTTTTGATATTTCAACTATACATGTGTATTATCAATTCAAATTAGATCGATTTTTTACATTAAATAAAAAAATTATAAATAAAAATAAAAACACCAAAATAGCAAGTACATTTTTGTAGAGGATTTTGTCTTCAAAAAGATTTGCACATACATTAATTAATTGATTGAAAAAAATGTGGCGAAAATAAAAGAAGAAATGAAAAAAAGAATGACTTTTCATTGTTACTTTTTGCGCACCTATCTAGATATATAATAAATAATGAAAATGTTAATTTTTTCATGGCTCTTTTATAATTCCTCGATAATAATCAAGAACACACCAAAAAATTGATTTATTAAGTTAATGAAAATCACGGATTTTCACGAGCCAAAGTTCCAAGTTGCAACGAAACTATAGAATTTAATTTAAGAAAAAAAGGATTTACCAAATTTTGTTTACATTAATGGCCATTTATCAGAGTCGTTCTTACACATTTCGAGGTCCCAGACGCCAAAAATTTGAGGCCCATTGAAATATTTTTATTAAAAAAAATTTTTATAAAATTTTTTAGGTAATGTTACCATAATAATGTGAGAGCTTTTTTTGTTCACCTCTCTCTTATTATCTCGGGGTACTAGGCAAAACACGCCGACCAATCGGTTTCAAAAAAAAATTTTTTGCCCCCCCCTGAACAAAATCCTGGCTACGCCCATGCCGGTACATTGCAATGTCATAGATAAATAATCAACCCTTTAAATTCATGTATCGTAACTATACCAGTTCAGGGGCTGTTGATTCTTATTAAAAGAAGATTGATTATTTTTTTATGGGAATATGAAACAAACAAAAGTGTTAATACTCGGATTCGATACTCAATCTAAGATTCAATTTGTATAATATTAAATACATATTTAGTAACATTACTAATTGAAAAATATGTTATTAATTGCATGCAATGGCTATCAATCATATTCCAACAAAAAAGTGATACGTCTGCATAAACTAAGAATACTTAAATTAATAAAAAAAATTCTTTATTACATTATAACAGTTTTGAATATAAATTGAAACATAACACTTTAAAATCACATTAACACAGAAAATAATAAAAATAAATAATTTACTAATCTTAACAAAGAATTTGCATTATTTTCAAAAACAAATAAAACAAAAAAATATTTAAAAAAATTATACCACGCGTTAATGACAAAATTCCGAGCGAACATTTTCTGTAGCATCTAACTTCTGTACGAGAATCCATATTATTAAGAAATATGTACATTAGTTTTTTTTAAGTTTTATTTTTTAAGTAAAAAATAATTACTCTGGTTTGTATTAAATACTTATATATGATTGTTCTTAAAGCCTGGTTTACACGCTACGATAAATCGTAACAATTCGATCGTTACGATAAATTGTTACGATAAATCGAAAGAGTGTGTACTGTTCACATGCAACAATTTCTTGTCCAATATTCATTGTCGACCGCGGTACACTCAGTTAGCTTTTGCCATGGAGGAAGTACTGTTATGGTCGTTATATATCGTTTGTTTAGCAAGAAAAGTGAAAAGGTCACAAAGACCAAGAAGAAAGTGGAGCTGCCAGTGGTTGCTGAAGAAAAGGGTATTTTCTCATATAAAATTATTGAAAGAATTGCAAAATGAACCCAATGACTGGTGGAATTATTTAAGAATGGATGAAGAGACTTATGTTGAGTTGTTAAGGTTAGTTTCTCCGTTTATTGTGAAAAATGATGCTGTTATCGTAACAATGAATGGCTGCTACTTGTTTACACGTTCCAACTTGTCGTTACGATTCACAGAAATTGATGCCGACCGGCATCAACCATCCAATCCAATTCCAATAAATCGCTACAATGTCCTGTTTACACGTAATGATAAATCGTAATCGTTACGATAAATTGTTATGATTTATCGTAGCGTGTAAACCAGGCTTAATAAATTAAATGTTTTAATAACAAAAAATCTATTTTACGTTAGACTCGAACTCGGGCCCGAAAATTAAACGTAGACTTGACTCGGACTCGTCGAGTCTAAAAAGACCGAGTATTTCCAAACTCTAAGATAAACTCAGGAATATATATTTTGAGCATGAGCATTTACTTTAAGTGTAAACTCAGATTGATATGAATAAAAATGTTTGAGTTTACTCAAACTTCCAGTATATACATACTTTCTTGCTTTGAGTATAAACTCATCTTGATTGAACCTGGGCAACATGAAAACTGACAGGATAACTGAAACGGAGACGGGTAACTGACAGGATGGCTAGACCTATTTGTTTTATTTCAGTTCTTAAAATTCCCATGTGTAAACAATCGCGCCAGTTCTCGTGAAAGTCTGTTTCAGTGTACAATAGTGTACATGTGCAACTAATACACTTTTTATATGCAGTATATGTACTTGCATATTAGTCCAATATTAATTTATAGTGTAGTATCCTGACTGTACACATCACATTCTCAATGTTCGGAGTTAATTTTATAGTTAGTTCAGAAGAAAATATTCAAGAGGGGATTTCTGTTGTTTTTTCAAAATTAGGAATACCAGACGCGAGGAAGCAGAAATCAGAGGTGTTAACACTTATTCGACAGAAGTTATTGAAGAAATATGGTAATGATACGAATGAAGTCCAAATAATGAAAAATATAAACAATATGAAGATACATCTGAAGGCCCTTTTAGATAGTCAATTCAGTTTCAGTTTCAGTCGAACTGTCCGTTTTTCCTGTGTGTCCAGGAGTTTACACGATCCGTTCAGTCCGAGTTGCGCATTCAAAGTGTATTAGTTGCACATGTACACTGAAACAGACTTTCACGAGAAGTGGCGCGATTGTTTACACATGGGAATTTTAAGAACTGAAATAAAACAAATAGGTCTAGCCATCCTGTCAGTTACAAGTCTCCGTTTCAGTTATCCTGTCAGTTTTTAGTTTTTACACATAGGAAAAACGGACAGTTAGACTGAAACTGAGACTGAACGTACGACCATCTAAAAGGGCCTTCAAGAAGAAAACGGATGTCAAACTTACGGAAAATCGTAAAATTGTATTAAACGATTGGCAAAAAATTCTGTATGAAGTAATGGATATTCTTTAATTAAATGTACTGAATTAGAAATATTTGTTGATATTTGATTACTTATTATATGTATTATCATAGCATATATCTTTTGTGTCGTAGTACTTTACATTTACATTTTGTAATCATTAGCAAGTGTTCATCACTGAGTGATCATTAATACTTTTACTTTATCCATTATTGGAGAAAAAACATAAACAAAATAAAAGGCTATAATTTAAAAAAGAAACTATATTTGCGGACTTTGGTAATTAAATTGATTAAATAAAGAATAACTTGTTTTATTAGTAACATGAGTTCATGAGAATCACAAAAACAGTAAACCTTACTCTTATAGCGGCCATAACTGGTGCCAGTACCTTATCAAAGGAGATAACATTGTGCACAGGACGAAGCTGAGTCTATTATCTGACCAGACTTCAAATTATCGAAGTATAAACTCACTCTATTCAGTATAAACTTTTTTATTCATACAATATTAAGTAAAAACTCCCCATTTGAGTTTATGCTCCAACTTAGAGTTTAAACTCAGTTTTGTGTATAAACTTAAAACTTTTATTTATATGATATTTTGAGCATAAATTCCAAATATCCAGATACTACCCAATATAGAGTTGGTTTGCACACTCATGTTGATTAAATTTTTTTAAATTAAAAACGGATACTTTTTTAACATTCTGAGTTATCATGGGTCTTCTGAGTGACGCGTGTCATTTGAATGAGTTCAATATAAAATATATCAAAGAATTACCCACTATTGAATCAAAGTGCGTATTTCTTCGATATCTCCTCGTTTTAGAGATAGACACTATTTAAATTTTGAATGATATAAATAATAGGTAAAATATACAATCTGGTCCAGAAAAAAGGGTGCACCTATAATAAATTATGTTTTATCAAAACTTATTTCTAACTTATTTAATTTCTGTTCAGAAAGTCTATACAGTGGTACAATATTTAAAAAAAAATTGAGGGACTAATAGGATAAAACATATTTTAAAAAAACTTGACGTTTTAGAAATTGTTTTAAAAAATCAATTTGGTCATAATTTTGCCGATTTATTCCAAAAGTTACAAAACTCATATTTTTTAATGGAACACCCTATATTTTTTATGGCACTTACACGTAAATTTGGAAAATTAAAATATCTAGCATTGTCAAGACATGCTCAAAAATATATGCCGCGGGATGAAAGACACAAACTGACTACTTTTTCTAGGTGCAAATTTGTTTTTTTTGAAAGGCATGTATAAAAAATATGGGTCACTTAGATTTGATTGAACTACAAGCATACCAAGTCTCATCAAAATTGGTGAAATAAACCTAGCAAAGTGTCCTTGTTAGACAATAGGTAGTAGGTTCACAATATGTGCAAAATGTAAATATTTCCAAAACTGCTGATCTGATTGGCACCAAAATTAATAGATCTCGAATCCTGGAAAATTTTGCAAAAAAAATTCAAATCAGTGCATTTTTACAGAAGTTATTGCAAACAAATGAAAATTCTAAATACGTACGCAGACAGACA
Organism: Sialis fuliginosa; assembly: GCA_961205875.1. NCBI lineage: Eukaryota > Metazoa > Arthropoda > Insecta > Megaloptera > Sialidae > Sialis > Sialis fuliginosa. The sequence continues at coordinate 19,910,960 of OY540812.1, forward strand.
CGTGCAAAACAAACAATACTTCCATTTCCTTCGGAATATAAAACTGTATAAAAAAATTAATTCAAATTTTAAGCAAATTATATAATTTATTATATGTAAAGTATAACAGATAACAGATAATAATTCATCTAAATTTGGTAACAAGAAAATATACACAATTAACTAAATATTCAAATAATTAAACATTGCTTTGAGTTACATATATATAATTTATAAATAAATTTCCTAAGAGTATGAACACAAACTAAATTTAAAATTCAATTTTTTTTGTAAATATCCCCTGTAAAATTCAAATAACATAAACATCTATAATTTAAATTTTGTGGCTCTATGGCAAAAACAGATATGTCACTATTCGGCGATTTTATATGGTACAATATATGTTGAAAAAGTATATACATTTTATTTGGAAAATCCAGAAAAACCAACAACATATTTACTAATCATTTTTCAATTTTTGTTTTTACCAAATCTTTTCTATTAGTCAGAAAACTTTAATTTTCCTCTCCTGAAATATTCTAACAAGTGACATAACAACTGGTTTTAGAACCACATAATTATTTTTATATTTCATAAACCCAGGGTCGGCTTATGGGGCAAGCAAATAAAATAGTCACTTTAGATGGCAAGATTATAATTATAACTTTATAAGATTTACAATTATCAATTTTAAATTTATCCATAAGAATTGTTATAATACCAAAAATTAGTTGGAAATTGTTTAAAATCCAGCTCGATTATAAAGATAAAATATAATTAGAATTGTTCATAAATTATCCACAGATATTTTGTCTCAATATAAATAAATTATCCAGATATTTTGTCTCAATATAAATAAATATAATAAACATTATATAAGGGAATATTTTCAAATATTTACCTACCTTATAAATTAAACAAAATATGGCCTGAATTTCGTTAAAAATAATTGTACAAAAAAGATGCTATGTTATAATTAGTATACAATTTAAATATTTTAAAACTTAATTTGGTATTTTAATTTATGAAAAAAAATGTTTAATGAAATCAGACCATATAATTAATACAATTAAATAACATCACAACTTTTAAAAAATCTAAGAATTAAAACATTTCTATACTTAAAGCTGAAATTATCAAAGCACTAATAATACTTCTGAATATTGGCAGTTTTGTACACAATACAAAATGCAGAATATATTTTCAGTGCAGTTTGAGACAGTTTTTATATACTTATATCTACAAAGAAGTATTTATTTGCAATTTTTATTTATTTTGTTATTTTATATAATATTAGCTAAAAATAAAATGTCAATAAAACATTGAATTAAAATAAAAAAATAAAATACATAATAAATAATATACACTAATAGATTTAACTAATTTGGTGTTTAGTCAGAAATTATATTTTAATATCATGAAAATGTCATTGTCAAATTAAATTATCAGCCTTTTATTTGCTATTGCTTTCATATAATATTATCCAACTCGAAACCATTAAAACCCTTATTTTTCTTTTCCAGTATGGGAATTTCCTCATTTAAACTTTTAAATTCGAAGATATAGGTACTTTCTTAAAAGTTAATAATAAATATTCGATGTTCGTTGAAATACTCTCCCACCTTTTATTATACATTATTATTGGTTTATAATATAATTAAAAAGTTAATGTTATTTCATGATATTACACCATCAAAAAATATAATAGAATTGTAAATCAACTTTTTCATAAAAATACTTAAAATCACACCGACAGTTTAAATTCACTTATTTAATAATTAAGGCGATATATAGATGTTACCTAACATTATTTAAAGTTTTTTTTTTAATTAAAAAAATTACCGTTTGTTTTTCTATTTCAACTTTTCACAACGTTAAAGAATCACTAATTATTAATTATTAATAAATACAATTTTAGATAATGTTAGGTGAAAATTTTAACTTGTAGAATCACAACATGTGCACACCTATTAAAATATTGCTATCTACATAAATTCGCAAGAAATGTGCAAAATCCAAATAAATGTGTGCAGTAATAAAATATGCATCACCCAATCTCTCAATTAGAATTATTTTGGAAATAATCACAAAAAAGAGAGCTAGTTACGGGCTGGCGGGCCTATTGAATCCTGCGGAGAACATTCGTCATCAACTTCCTGTATTACAGAATCAGCTTCTATTCGTTGTCTTTGAAATCGAAGCTCCTGTCGTTTCTGTAAAAGGTGTACAGATTAATTACTACACTTTTAAATTAGCTCAGGCGAAAAAAATTGCTAACTATATTCACTGGATTTAATTTTAGATTAATCGTGAAGGAAATATTAATTTATAATTAATTTAAAATAAAAATTTATAAAAACATTGCTATTATTTAAAGTTTTAAACAAATTAACAATGTAAAGTTCATTTACGTATTGGTCAAAATTTGTAAATTGTGAGTAATAACATGGTAATATTAAAAAAAAATTATTATTTTCGGAGCAAAACTTGTAGTAAAATGAAAATTAATGAAAGTAATGTGCTTTAAAATTGTGTACTATTAACCCTCGAGAGACGTTCTGGGTATGACATACCCAAGGGTGAATTAAATCTGTTTGTCCCATGTAAATGGTAAAGTGGGGAAGATTTATTTTAGGAAGGGAAAAAGTCTACTCTCCCGACTACAAAACTATCATGAGATGAAGTCAGTCTGCGGGTATACACTATCCAGTTCATATGTGCCGTTATTATTTTGCAAGTTTATCCAAAATAATAATATGGTATAATAAACATTTAAAAAATTGTTTATCAAAATTGCTACTGAGGGTTCCGAAGTAAAAGTTGGGAACTGTTTTAATAATTCTAAAAAGTAAGCTTACCTCTTCACTATGAATAATAATAATTCGTTGCTCGATTTTCGGTGTCAATTGGCAAGTTTCCTGCTCTAAATCATCAAGTGAAGCTCTTCTCATTAACCTATGACCATGCCCAGAAGTAACGTTGCCTGACATTGACTGCCCAGACCCTGGAGGCTGCGGACTCGCCGAATGTGAGCTGTGAGTATCAATTGTAGTTGACCTTCTTAATGGCGGAGGTCCATCAAGTTCACTTCCATCAAGCATTTTCACTAGACTGTGTCTTTAAATTAAAAAGTATAATTTATATTTCTTGTTAATAGCGGTACTATTAATACTTATTATAAAATTTCATAAAAATATTTTAAATAATATTATAGTATCTACAAATATAAATAAAAAAATACAAACAAAATGTAAACAATTGAATATGTATAAGTTTCGAGAAATTTAGCACTTATAACACAGGTGAACAAAAAACGGCTAATACGGAGAGTCTGGGGGTCCTCTGTCAGATTGGTGACAAATCACATATATAGTTATTCAGAATAGGGTTGACGCGCATGCGTGACTAGATCAGTGTTAACAACTTTTATAAATCACGCATTTTATAAAACGACTGGCCACGTTTAGCTGTGTTATATTTAATTATTTAGTTTAAGTTAGAGTAGTCCAGATAGATTGGTTCGTTTTCAGCATAGACATGTAGTACTGGACAGAGTGATCCACATTTTAAAATGGTCGTGACGAAAGGAGAGATGGAGCGGGGTGAAACCATATTCTATCTTTTTCTTACACGCTGCCGTTATGAACTTAGAAGGAGATAGAAGCTGGTTTAACCAAGCTCTGTCTCTGTGTCCACTTTCTTACACTCGTAAGATACGGATGGCGCAGTCCATGTCTTTATGTCTATGGTTTTCAGGTAGGGTTAGGTTAGGTTTATGAATTTCTGTCTATGCACTAAATAATATATTAACATAGATACAACATACTCTACTCTATTCTAACACATCAACACGTGATTTTCAGAGTTTTTGACAGAGGACCCCCAGACTCTCGTATTTACCCAAAAAACTGTTGCCGGGATGTGAATAGACAATTTCGAAGGTTTTTGACATGCTGAAGTTGAATCCAATCCCCAAATTTGTTAATTAGCTCAAGTTATTGAGACATCCTAACCTAAAAGTGTCAAAAATAATGATTTTGAACATTATAACTATATTACCAATCAGACAATTCTGAAGTTTTCATTTATGGCAACAAATGATACTATAGTTCCCCGAACTTTTACTTATTGTTAGTTGTATAATTTTATTTTCACCTAAATATATTAGTTTGAAGATTTTGTTATATTTGCGTGTAGTATTTTCCATTTTGTCTAGCCTGTACTCTAATTTGTAAAAATATCATATTTACAAATTAGTATATCTTGGTGAGAAAAATTGTATAGTGAATGGCAAAAGTTCATTTTAATGGAGAAAGATAGTGTTATTTGTTGTTGAGAACGAAAACATTAGAAAAAAAAATTGTCTGTTTCGTACCATATTCATAAATATGTCCAAAATCGTCATTTTTGGCACTTTTAGAATATGATAACCTTAACTAATTGAGCAATTTGCGAAACAAATTCAGATTCAGCACATCAAAGACCTTTGAGATTATTTATTCAGGTCTCGGCCGCAAAACAAAAGTATTTTATTGTCTCCCTATGTAATCGATATATACCTTCTAGAAAGAGTAACAAGAGACTGCCGATGTTTGGAATGTTTTTTTGTCTTTCCCATTCGAATGTTGATGGCGCTGAAATGATTTTGAACAGCAAGTCCTAATTCTGGACACTCATCTTCATCCATCTAAAATAAAATAAAGTACCAATAATGAGAATTATTGTAATCATAAAAAAAAATTTAATTTAAGTTTGAAGCCATTTGTCTATAATTGCAAAACTCCAAATTAAAAACATTTTAGATTTAATTAGTTTTTGATAACAATTATCAAACCGTAAGTAGGTAGCACATGAATTTATTTATATTTCAGAAAAACTAGCCTTTCTCACAAATATACCTACATTAAAAGTGAGAGACTCAGTAATATTAAATAAGAAAATAAACATACTATAATTTGGGCATCTTTAAGAACAGTGTACCCATCACATCCATTAAACATATAGTTCTTAGTTGCCAGCCTGTATCGTTGAGAACGGACTAAATATTCATCTCCAATCCGAATGAAATCGGGCTCCACTCTCCTTCCAATCGGGCGTGAAGGATCAAATGCAAAACTTACTCCTGCCACTTGCGGGAAACGTCCTTCGAGTTTTGGGTACATGCTCACCCCGTTTTCTAATACTTGTAAAATTTGATCACCTGTAAAAAATTTTTTGTTTGTTTGTAAATGTTTTAAAGATATATTCATATATATTTCTAATATTGTTTAAAGTTTAAACTGATATTAATCCTTATAATATTTCACGTAACATATTATACTTCTGTTTAGTTTTTATAATTAGGGCTTAACAAAATCATGTTGTCCAATTGCTTATGGTAACCAGATTTTTTCAAATTACAAGTAGTAAATTTGGGTAATAATTAAATTAAAAAATTTATATAATAGAAAATAGTTCTTAAAAATATTTATTCTATTAAGAAATTTAACATATCAAATTAAATTAAAAATATTTATTCTATTAAGAAATTTAACATATCAAATTTTAAGCATACTGAAAGGTTTAATAGTAATTATTTCAGTTTACAGTTTTAAAGTTATAGAAGTATTTAAGAAATGTATCAAGTAAAATAAGAAACGTACCTGTAACACTTAATACAACTAAAGGATCTCTCATTGGAATTACATTGACTAAATCTCTCATTGTGAAGTCTCCAGCTGGATGCACTTGATCAGATCTAAATGTTCCGGAATTCATAATGACAAGATCAGCTCCGGTTGCTGCTAATACCACATCACAAATCTACAAACAAAAACGATGTAAAGAAACCAATAATCATTAGACAAAATTTTAATATTTAACTAATGAACAAAGTATTTTTGTCGCATTATTTATATATGTCATATTGTGGTAACCAATCTCTAGTGATGAAGCTAGAGTTTATTTTAGATAAAAAGGGAATTCAGTCTGGCAGACATCTATTATATCTGATTTCTGCTCATTTAGTTAAAGAATTAAATTAAATACTAACCCAATTCCCTAAATTCGATTCAGCAGTACGGACGGACGTAAATCTTCCATCTAATGGCACTGAAAAACAGCCTAGAATGTCATCCATTTTTCCTTCTACCATACTAGAGTACTTCTCTATCTTCTCTTTTAGATCAGCATCTTCGGCAAACTCGGATGTTACATTCACTTCTTCTACACTAACTTCTGGTATTGCTGGTGCTTTGCTGAAGTCTATTGTGATTTTTGAAAATTGTCTAAAGTCGGTGCCGCTTTTTATTATGTACTTATCATTGACCTAAAAGTAAACTTTGATTTTATAATTTCGATACTTAATACATACTTATCTAGTGTATTTATATCTTATATCTAGTTATTTATTATACCGGGTGTTTTTTTTAACCTGAAACTTTCAAATATCTCGAAAAAAAAGCACTCTACGGAAAAAATGTCAATTATCAAAATTTAATCGTTCCGCGGGGGAAATGCATTAGTGCAAAAAAATACTCCCCCACCCCCCTCTTTGTAGGTTGGGGAGGGGGTATCTTTGAATCTTAAATAGGAACCTCAGTTTTTTATTGCAGATACGGATTCTACAGCTAAAAGTACGTACGATTTAACTGAAATATTTTGTTCGATTCATCATAGATGGCGCTGTAATCGACAAAATTCAATTTTTTTCGATTTCTTCTAACAAGGAGCAACCAGATATCAGATGCACTAATTTGTTTAAAAAAAATAGGCTTGTAGTAGTGGCATAGATAAACCTACACACCAAGTCGGTTGACCGGAAACTCGTAAACAACCGAGAAAAAAATTTATTAAATTCCTCTGTAAATTGGCATAACTTATGTACCAATTCAGTTGAAAACTATCCCATCACGTACTGTAGACGGTAGTTTGCGATACGGATCGACAACTGTGAATGGCCTGGTTGGATCCTCGGTGCGATCGTTTTTTTTTTTTTTTAATTTTCCCGTTTTTTTTTGTTTTATTATAAATTTTGTTTCGTCGATTACAGCGCCATCTATTATGAATCGAAGAAAATAGTTCAATCAAATCGTACGTACTTTTAGCCGTAGAATCCGTATCTACCATAAAAAATTGAGGTTCCTATTTAAGATTCAAAGATACCCCCTCCCCAACCTACAAAGAGGGGGGTGGAGGACTATTTTTTTTGCACTAATGTATTTCCCCCACGGAATGATTAAATTTTGATTATTGAAATTTTTTCCGTAGAGTGCTTATTTTTCGAGATATTTGACAGTTTCAGGTTAAAAAAAACACCCGGTATATGTATAATATACCAATCTCTATCAAGGCTATTTTGAGCTATTTGAGAATATGCCTTGTTTTACACAGGCAACAAAATCCATTTTGATAATTTTTAAAATTTTTATCTGTTTAAAAATATTTTATATAGTCATTCAATATAACAAGTGTTACTCGTGGTAGTATAATGAAATTCAATGATATTTGCTAGCTTGCAAGCACTTTGAATAAGATATCTATGGCATTTATTATTAATACATGCAGGGTAAGTAAACAACAATGTATTGAAACAGTGGTTATATGTATGAAAAATATCTCATATGGTCAGAGTCACCAACTATGTTTTAGTAAATTGAAGTACTGTTGTAATGCTAGTTGACAACTGAAGACATGTATATAAAAAAAAGTTGTAAACATATAGATAATAACACGGAATTAATACCCCGTTTAAAGGGTTTGCAAGCTAACAAATTTTATTCATGTTAAATGTTACTGAGCAGTAACATTTAACACTTAGAGTCAGTAGATTATACGTACTACTGAACTAGTCTTATTGTTAGAGGGTTCAGTAAAGAGCAGCTGATCGTGAATGATTTTGAAATACTCACGAATCAAGCTGCGGATAAAAGCTAGTATTATATCATTTATTAGTTATATTACCATTTTTACTTCATAGACGTGATCGTGTCCTCCTAGAATCAAGTCTACTTCTTCGCATTGTTCAGCTAATTTTACATCATTTGGTGTTCTCATATGCGTCAATGCTATTACATAATCACAACCCTAAAAAAATATAATATTTTTAATTATAAATGTATTAAATAAAAGTTTTTTAAATTTTTTTTTGACTTACTTCTTGTTTCAACTGTGCTCCAAGCGTCTTACCAGTCTCTACAAAATCAAGGAACGTAACCTCATCAGGGTTGATTGTAGCCAGCGTGTCGAGCCATTCTCTCTCAACAAGCCCAATTAATCCAATTCTGCGTCCTGACCAATCAACGACACGAGTGACTTTGCCTTCTCCCAAAGGTCGGCCTGTCTCATTATCAACTACGTTGGACATCAGCCATGGAAATTCAGATTGTGCAACCCATTTAGAAAGTACTTCCAATCCAAAATCTGAAAAAAATTTTAGAAATTAAATTATTTTGAACATTTTCAAATAAAACAATATCATATAGTCCATATCACCAAAGAAGACCGGTTTGGCAATGTTATTATACTAATTACAATCATTAAACCATCATCTTTCATGATGATGGCCGTCATTAGTTCATTTAAATTTGAATGCCCGGTATTATAAAGGACCTAACAAAATTTGTTAGCTAGCAATTACATTCAAATGGGGTATTAATACTGTACTAGTATCTATGGATTAGTTATGGAATTTAGAGCAGTGACACTTCAACTAATTGTAACACAGTTGGCATCTTTGACCGTACAAAATAATTTTCATAACATCACCACTGTTTTAATACCGTTTGTATTTACCTTCAACGCGTGCGCGAAACTTGTCAAAGTCATCAACAAACTCCAAAAGAACTGTCATATAAGTTTGATATCTCAGTTGAAAGTGTTTGTTAGCTAACAAATTTGTTAGGTCCTTTATGATACCGGACATAAATTTATAAAAACTATAAAAAATTTCTTACCAAAATCATGATTTCCTAATACTGCACAGTGTGTTCCAACTGCATTTAATACTGGTACCATTTGTTCACCTTTTGTAAATGTGCTAACTGAAATGAAAAAATTATTATTATTATAACATTTAAATATATCTTGTAGCAGCAGTGGCGCATTACATAGTAGCTAATGGGGAGGGGTTTGTGCGACCCAAGTGGGAGGTCCCAAACAGATAGCGATTCTTTTTTTTAGAAAATAGTATCTTCATAATTTCATTTTTTCTAGTAAAAACAAAAAAATTCTTCAAAGTCGAAAGAAAAGTAAATATTGTTTTAATTGTTGCTCAAAAATTATTTTCTGTCTAGAGTCCCCAACCGTCATAACGCGTCACTGTATATAAGAACTGTACAGTAGATTGTAAAAGATATAGAAATAAAGATTATTCAGATGCATTAAGTTTTATTAAAAGTATGTTACAAATAGTGGTGCAATATATAGGCAAATTAGGCAAGTGCCTAAAACCGGACCTCTAGAGAGGGGGGAATCAAAAGGAGGACTCCTAACAAACTAACAACAGAGATATTTCCTTCTTTTTTTTTTAAATTAGAAAAAGAAATCTCGAATGACAACTTCTTTTTTCACACATTTTTTTTTCCTTTTTTAAGGATCTCTCAACAAGGAAGCCTCAAATTATTTTAAACATATATTTTTATTATATGATTTTATGTAAAAATTAGTTGATAATTAATTATATTTGGCAGTCCCAAAAAAAATGAAAGCTGATGAAAAAAAACATTTTATTCAGTGTTTTGAAAAAACACACCCAAAAATCTAGACTTTTGTTACACATTTAAAAAATATCTAAAAATAAAATAAAATCAATATTTTTGTTAAGCAAACGAACGAATGCATAAAATTGTTATATTTTCATAGCATTTATTTCTGTATTTCAAAATTTGCATTGCATTGTATTTGATATTTCATATTTGTTTAAGTAATAATAAATAATTGTATCGACGAAAAATAGATGTGTCTACGATGGGATACTCCTTTCTCCCACCCCGCTGGTTAAGCCACTGGCTTCGGTAGGTTTTATATAGGTTTAAATTATAATATCAAAGCATAATAATTAGTAGATATCATCCAACCGAATCAAACGACTGAAACGTAGTTTTGCTATTATTTGTTATTATTAGTTATCATTAATTTTTTTTCGCCTATTATTATTATGCGAATCATCTTTATAAATTTTAATTTGATTTTTGATTATGTTTTGTATGTGTTTTGTACTTTTTTACTGATGAAATAATGCTTTGTTAAAATTTTTATTATAATACTTATATTATAATAAAAATATTTTAACTTAAAATATTATTATTATAATATAAGTATAATATATTTTTCGAGACAAAATACAAATAGAAATATAAGAATTATGTAGTTATTTGTACCTAAATCTATATTAAGTATAGTAAAAAAAAACCATACATGCAATAATAAAGACAATATATTTTGATAAAAATAGAAATATGAAATGTAATATTTTGTATTAGTTCTAGCGTTTCTTCATAAAAACATATTGAAACTTTTTTCCGTCTTTATTACATTTTCTCGATATTGATAAAGTTTTCCTATACAAGAACAAGTGTCACTATATTTCTTTAAAAAAAAAACAATAGGCCAAGAGTAAAGAAATGGTGATCCTTTAAGACAGCCATAGCGATTTTTTTAATAATATTAAGTTTTAAAAGGTACATTAAATTCCTATATTCATAAAATCAAAATTGATATTCAATATTTATATAATTTTTTATATTACATAATTTTATGAATTACGATAATTCGTTTAGTATTGTTACCACCCTTCATTTTAAGTGATAAGTACATCAAAAACACCGGACTAATTCAGTAATATCCGGTTTATAAATAATTTGCAATTAATTAAAAATATTTGTGTACTAAATGACATACGCATTTTTTATCAATATTACCTATAGTGTAATGTTGAATCCAAGAAAAATCCCCCTCTCCAAACGGCGGAATAAAAATTCCCGCCACCCAAAATATGTTATTGTATATCATAAGAAAAACAATTATAAAAGTATGATAATCTTATTGACAATAAGTTCATTCTACCAATGTAAGACCCTCCCGTTCCCTGAGTTTTTATTTATTTATTTGATCCAAAATAAATTTTTCATCAGAGAGGATACGAATTATTTTGTACTATTTATTGTTAAATGTGAAACTACATAGTTATTTGACGGACTATGATGGCAATGGAGGATATTGCTCCCTTCATTCCTCTCCTTTCGCCACCACTGTATTCAATAACAAAACAGTGAAAATAAATAAAAATCTGATACTCGATCTAGATAGATATTCTGAATTTTATTTTTGCAAAAAAATGAGATATCGACTTGCATATGTATACCTACACTGCCTACACACCGACTGAAGTACATGCTTTTACATATTAACATACGAGTATTTCCCAGAAATCAAAACGAAAGAAAGAATACAAAACAAAACAGAAATAAATAAATTATTCAAGTGAATCACGCTACATATCGGCGTACCGCAAATATGTTTTAAAATTCAATAAAAAAAACAAGAACAAACAAATAAAGCAACGTATAAATCAGTGGTACATTCAAAATTATCGACAAAAGAAATTAAAAAGGAAATATTTTCATACAATAAAAAAATACGGTACCTACCATAAAATTTAATAAAATATAGGGAAATGAGAAATTACCGCAATATTAACTAGTAACAGGACTCAGAAATATAAAGAAATTAAAGTAATAATTATTTTTCGACGGACAAAACCTGTACCTAAAACTTGATTTTTGCTTAGACGAAACCGAGACTACATTGACTTAATAAGTCTCGTCGAAAGTTTCAATTGTAAGAAATTGTCAAGATGATCCTAGATTCGTTGATGATTGTGATACAAAGTAAATACATATTATAATATTCATCATAATAATATGTTTAAATTGAAATAATATTTTAATGTATAAAAAAAAAATTACAACTCGCACGAGACCCATACGAGATTAGTTACATTTTGACGAGACTGTTGGTTGTCGAGTCTAGTCTAGTATAGAGTGACCAGGTCTCAGGTTTTCACCCGAAGTCTCAAGGTTTGTATACTGTTTCTCCGGGTTCAGGGTTTCTGTGCAATTTCTCCGGGTTTTGTAATAATGATGACGACAAAAAAAAGTAAAGCAGGGGACGTAAAAGTGCTGATTAGGATAATAAATTTTATTAAAATAAAAATTAAAGGATAAAATAAAATAAAAAAGGGGGTCTTCATTTACATGTCAGGGTTTACAAAAACTAAAATCTGGTCACATTAGTCGAGTACCGTGTGAAGTCCAAATAAATATGTTACATTTCTCGTGGATACGTCAATGTACACAATTGTAAATGCCGCTATGATGTACTTATACAAATATACATGAACAAAATGTACATGTATTATCAATTTATGTATGAAGTGGGTGATAAAAATGATACAAATCCATATTTATAATTAATCATCAGTACATATTTACATTACGCATGATATACATACATATGTATTTTCACGTAGGCTTATTGTAGTTCTCCATTAAAAGACGAGCGATATAAAGGGTCACATATACATAGATGCTAAAGCCTTGGCACTTTACAGAAACGGTCTCTGTCACCGCTTCGACCTTGCAAATCTATTATATGTGATTCAATACAAGTGGCATGTTAGCTGCGTTGAAACGTAATAGATTTATAACGTCGAAGCGGTGACAGTCACCGTTTCTGTAAAGTGCCAAGTGTTAAAGCATACAATAATTTCAGAAATAAATTTTTTATTGAAAAAAAAAGTATTTATCAATTAAACTATATAAAAAAATATTCTACTTCTTTTAATTATTTCTTTCCATCATAAATAATACTTAATAACACCATCTAAGGCTCGTTGCATACATTTGCTTCTGATACGAAAACATATTCTCCACATATTGATTTTTTTTAATTAATATTTTTGAAACTGGGCAGACGAAAAATTTTTTTTTTTGCGTGATAATTCATAATATTTAACTGTTCATGACAATATAGTATGCACTTACTTTAAAAAAATGACTATTTTAGTACCTACCTATACATATATTTATAGGTGCATATACATATATACTGTGCTCAGTGTTCATAATGAAACATAGTGTGTATATCCTAATTACTGTAATTAGTGAAATAGGAAATGCCCTTGGCTGGAGGAACACGCAATATTATTCAAGTGCTGCAATGATTATGTTATTGTATGATTAAGGGACTAGATAAGAACTCGACAGTTTATTATGTTTGTACGAAGGAAGAGCATTATTTGTGTGAATCTAGATTCGGGATCTTGTGTAAAACGTATTCCTACTCCTAAGTCAGGATATCAACTCCCCTATAATTGACATTTCTTACAATTATTAGTATTCTTGATTTCAAAAAATGTGGTAATGTGAAATGTACTTTGACGTCATATATTATATATTGCAAGATCCAAGCGGTGACGGAGACCATTACTGTAAAGTGCCAAAGCTTAAAATGAGAACTAAAATAAAATATAAGTACCTACTAAAGAAAGCAATTAAAAAATGTTTTAATTTTAAAGCCTCGAAAGTCTTAAAATTTAATTTAGAATCGTCAAACTACGAAGAAAAATAATTACCTTTAAACACTTTTCTTTCATGTTTACTCGACCGAACATGTAACTCGAATATCGACATTCCAATTAATCTTATACTTATTAATATTACTTTTCTCGTAAATTTTCATTCTATACAATGTCTGTACGTTTGTATGAATATAAGACAACAAAAAACAGGAAACATATAGGTATAAACTCATATTGTAAAACATTAATTTGTATATTGAGTCGGTTATTTCGTTATTATTTTTTTTCAATTTAATTTCTCATCAATCATTACATAAATACGCATACACCAGTTTATTTGTGTATAATGTCTAACCGCATTTTAATCTAATTTTTATATGCACCTTTATATGTATAAACAATATATGAAACCTTATTCTTTATATTTAAACTTTTTTAATTGACAAGTTAAAGTAATTAAATTTTTGATTTTATGAAATTTTACCTTCATAAATATATATAATAATTTTGTATTTTTTTAAAACTACAGTTCCTATAATTAACGTGGACATCAAAACATTACTTTATTATTAATTCATTTCATTTATATATCATATAATTGTTCTCTAACATGCGATATAAGATATAACATATAAACTAATCAACTAATTATTATTTTATAAGCAAAATTTTTTAGTTAGATCTTACAAGGAAATTTTCAGTTACAAGTCATTATTTTGTCTGTATATAATTACTAAAAAGGTTACTTTTTACATCAACTTTTTACGCACCGCAATAATGATACGAAAAAACTACAAATGCTTGGATGAAATCATATAGGAAAGACAAAACCACAAATGTTTAGGTCAGGTTAGATATACTTAGATTATATATATGTATATGTACAAAATATACATTAATTTTGATTATTTAGGTATCACTATTAATTATAATTATATAACAATGAATGTATTATTTATTCATCTTGGTGTTGATAATAGTATATTGTACACGGAATACAAATTGTCTTAACAAGAGACAGGTGTACGTACATACAAGAAAATAATGAACTAATTAATTACAGTAATGAGTGAGATAGCAAGAGAACTTCAGGAAGCACCTCAAACAGAATAAGTAATTCGTATTATTTATGTTTACTTTTGTTTCAATGCATTAAAGTTTGAAAATTACAAATTAAGACAAGACTTTAAATAATGATTTAAAAATAATTCAAAAATAATTCAAAAATCGAGGATAAAATTCACGTTGCTCGTAAAAACGCCTGTTTTAGGTAAACTAGGTACATACTTAGAGTTCGTAAATACTGAAAACATTATAAAATGGAAAAAAACACCCTCTATCTCGCATAGGACCCGAGATATTTACAATTTTGTATAGTAAAAAAAAAAAAAAAACAGAAAATGAATAATTTAATATTGCATCCCCTGTCACGTATGGAGAGTAGTAATTATTTTGATAGTATCCAGTGGGAATAATACTACGATGTAGGGGGATTTTAGGGGGGAAAACAACCCCCTATCTCGCATAGCAGCTGAGATATTTAAGATTTTGTATATAAATATAATAAATAAAAAGAAAAAAAAAACAAAAAAAATGTCTTAAAATATTATTTTTGCTGCCAACATAAAAAAATTATACAATGCGAGCGAAGCCGCGGGCAATCCGCTAGTATTATATATAAATATCCCAAATTTTTTTTTGTATATTGCCCAAATATTGTCTACAGAAAATATTCATATTATTATACTAGGACGAGACATTTCTCCAAAGAATATTGAGATCGAGACGAAACCAAGACGATATCAACTTTATGAGAGTCTCGATTTTAAAGAATTATGAATTATCAATAATTTAATTAGTAAAATTTTATTATTTGATATTAATTTTTAAATTTTTTCGATTCGTTATATTTCAAAAGCTTTTTGTTTATTACATATAAAAATAAATGGAAACATTGTTTTTAATTCACACGAAACTGAGATTCTTCTCGGTCATTTGTACGAGACGAGACAGTTAGTTGTAAAATTTCGAAAAAAAAAACAACAAAACAAAAATCGAGACGCGATGCGACATACCTACATAACTAATGCAATACTACACACCTATTAATGATTCATGAAAATGCTTTAAATATCAGGTGTAACAGGTTGCTACAATTGCACGCGTTTTTTACTGGCATTAGGTACTTAATAAGCGTACTTTTATCTGACCTTATTGGAATGACATTATTGCGCTTTAGTAAATATTGTAAATCAAGTGTGACTCTTTGAATAAACACAAGGTGAGTGACAATAACATAAAAGTATATAAAATAAGTAAACAAATATACATAAAGTACAATATTATTATGTATATATGGGCTTCTCAAGAGTAAATGAGTTGAAATAACTAATTCATACTTTCAATAATTCTAATTTGATGAAATTTAATAAAACGTATTTAAAAAAATGTGAACTTCTCATTATTTATGTTTTATAAATAGACAGGTATAGAAGATGGATTATCGAAATTTCTTAGAAGTTCAGAATATTGAATCATGTATCTGTATTCTGTATCTGTCTTCCTAAACATATACCGATATCAATTTATGTCGACTTTTGGTTTGGACATCTTATTTCCAAAGTAGCGAGATGGTGTAGGTGTATTGTTTTCAAATAATTAAATAACTGTGCGTAAAATAAAAAGAAAGAAAGTGACAGTATCGCATGTTTTTAATATTCATATTGTTTGATTGTTTGTATTAATTTCAAATACTAATTCACACAAATATATTTTTTTATTAATTATTTATATTAACTAAACAACTATCCCTCTTAGTAAAGCTAGAAAATTTACCGATTTTCGAGTAAAAATATTAAAATTTTGTAGTACGGTTGCACTATGTCTTTTTGACGATTAAACTGTATTTGTTCACCAAAAAGACCTAGTACAGCCGGGTAGGTACGGCTTTTATAATTTTTTTCGAACGATGTTACATACTTGGTGCGTCCGTGTTGAGGCCCTTAAAAGCAGTACGGCCTTGTTGCGGCTGTGGTGTAACCATTAAGCCTTGGCACTTTACAAGTTTGCGGTCTCCGTCACCGCTTCGACCTTGCAAATCTATTACATGTTAGCTGCGTCAAAACGCAGCGCCGTTTTAACGCAGCTAACATGCCACTTGTATTGAATCGCATATAACAGATTTGCAAGGTCGAAGCAGTGACGGATACCGTTTCTATAAAGTGCTAAGGCTTTATACATTTACGTACGGGTTAATACATTAAATGTTTTTGTTATAAAACATTAATTTTATTACTTATTAAAAAAAATCTCAAGTGTTTTTTCCCAGTAATTCTCGAGAAAATATGAGGGAAGCAATGTGATTTTAAAATGTCAATTGCGAGAATAATAAAACCATTCCTTTATAAGTTACATTGAGATAAACGTATTAGAGATCAAACGCACATGAAATTTCTGTTGCGCGATTCTTTAGTGCTGTTATGAAATGCTGTTATTGTTTAGTCGCATGTTAAAGCTGTGATTTTTATTATTGCGACTAAATAATCACGCGACAAAAAATCGCATGTGTGTTCGAGTTCTTTTTTCCATGTATTTTGTTTTATGAAAATATTTATGATGTAAATAACTTCATTTGATAGCATATCTGTATGTTTGTATATAACAGACAATAATAATTCATTTATCAAATTAAACATTTTAATTGTTTTTATTGATGTTTAATTTCAAAACAAACGATAAAATAGTGAATTTCATTTAAAATTACGATTGCAATTTCATTTTTTTAAATAACAAAAAAAAGTTTTAAGGGGTTACATGTTACATCTTATCGTCACTTCGGAAAATGATACTTTTTTAGGATTTTTTTTAGAATAATAGAAAAAGCAATCAAATGAAATTTCGAGGGTTTACTATACATGTCTCAAAGCATACAAATTTTTTTTTAATGAAATATAAAACAAAATGGTGACTTAAGCGTTGGTACACTGACAATGAGTGCATCTTTATTATTATGTGCTCCCGTGCAGAAAACAGAATTTCCATGGATCAACAAAAAAAAAATTCTCGATATTCACATGATTTTTCCCATCAAAGTACACACGATTATTAAAAAATATCGATTTTTGCAAATTTTGTATCACTTTGAACAAATAATCGCGTTTTTGACGAAAAAAAACGACCTTAAATTGTGTATAAAAACTTCGATGTAAGATCTATCTGAGAAGTTACAGTAAAAATTTCAAGTCGATTGGATGGAAAATGGCCAAGTTTAACGTTTGAAAACTGTTTTACTACATGCAAACGTCGACGTTAGTTCCGACTTTTTTTCGAGACTATGTCGGTTTGGCGGTTTTCGGTTGCTTATTTTGCTTTTGTTTTGGTTTGAGATTGAATTACGATGCCACTTTATATTACCATATACCGTAAAACGGGGCTACTTTGACTTCTAGGGTTACTTTGACAGATTTTGGGGCTACTTTGACAGAGCACCAAAATCTGTTTTCATGTGTGCTCAGCAAGTGTGCGTGACCTCGAGTAATATTGCGCGAGCGTCATAGCGTTGTGATCGGCGCGCCCGCCGACTAGTCCGAACAAAGCACCAGACTGATTCCGACGAAGATGTGCCTCTGAGTTGTTTGGTTCGCAAGAAGGAAATCAAAAACAAAGACAAGAAGAAGAATAAGAAGGAGTCTAATTTTTGTTATATCTGTAGGTGCGACTATAGGTTCTACCGCCATTCTGTTGACTGGATATGCTGCATTACCTGTAAAAACTGGGTGTGTGGGATGTGCAATAAGGGCTCAAACAATCCGTCATACGAATGTGTGGTGTGTGAGGACGACTCTAACTAATTGTTTCTTGCCTATAATATTGCCAAAGTTGATTGTTAACTATCTTGTTTAAATTGATCTCAATTATATTAATTATTACTTAAGAGACTGATTAAGTGGCATTAACAGTACCTTCGGTACAAATATTGTAATACTTGCGTTAATAAAGAATAATTTAATTGTAAAAATATTTGTTTTCATTTAAATCCATGTAGTTTTCAATGAAATAATAGTTTTTTTGGTCAAAATGATATCAAAGTAACCCATGCTTTTACTATCTTTGACGTCAGTTGCATTTCAATGCCCTGTTAAAGAAACCCCACTTCTGAGGTTACTTTGACATTTAATAAATTTAAAAAAGTAGGGAGTTAGGGGGGTGGTAGGTTTTAAATTTGCCATAGATCTGATAACCAAAGGACACATTGTTCTGTTGGCGTAAAAAAAAGTGAAATTCGAGCCGTAAAAAAAAGTTACAAACCAAAAACCTCCAAAACCTGTTCAAAGTAGCCCCGTTTTACGGTACTCATTATCACCCATTTTTCACTTCTTTCACCATCTAGAGACACATTTGAAAGTGAATTTTTTATTTATAATTTTCTATGAATATCATTTTCAAGATGTTTATTATTGTTTATACATTATTTAAGTCAATAAAAAAAAAGTCAAAAATTAATTAATACATTAAAGAATATTTGATATACATTTTATTCAAATGTTTGTGATATTTATCATAAAATTATTTTTAATGGGCAAAGTTTTGTGTGTACTTTGTGATGAAAGTCCAGTTATTAAAAACAATAATTTTGTTTTCCAGTATATTGAACTAAATCATTTTAATTTATAGATTTCAAGAAATTTAAAAATACGTGCGTTACCATAATAAATAATAAAAATAAAAAATAAATATTTTTTTCGAGAATTTCTGCTATTTTCACTTACGCATGCTAGGTGAGAACGCATCACCGCTGAATAGGACCAGCGGGTTGAGGTGCGCGAAGCTCTTGATCGCTGTGCAGAACCTGGCGGCGCCGCCAACCGGTTCCGGGGATGGCCGCGACTCCACGTTGTACACGTCGTTGTAGTGCAGCACCACAAGCGGCCTCATCGTGCCAGGCGCCATGTTGTTCGCTCCTCCTGAGCCCAGCGAACTCACCGCGCGTCTCCCGGCCGCGCGGACCTCCAGCGACGCCTGGATTCGAGTAAAGTTATTTATTGATATACTTGTTAAAAACATTTACCTATTCGTAGGGATATAAAAAAGGTGATAAAATACGTTAAAAATTAGGTGAAAAGCAGAACCGAATGAGCATGATAGTATAAAAGCAAAAAAACGAGTACAAGTCGAAAGTTAAAAAATAAGCAATAGGGTGGTTTTCACCAAAAAGACATTAACACATGCTGTTTTTAAAACAATTCGTATTTAAACATGTATGTTTTGTAGCCATTTCGTAAAAAAAACTCACCGTGTTGATATTTTATCTTTTTGGTGTAAAACCATTGCTAGACAGAGGCCACGTACATGTCTGTTCAGTTTACTTCGCTTCTTACCTCGTTTCTAAGTTTACGCAGTTGCTCCATAAGTGTCTACACTCTACACCAGGAGTCCCTTACCTTTTTCCTACATCCACCCCTTTAAAAAATGATATTCTTCATCGACCCTCTTACATTTTTCTCTATAATACACAACATATAACAAAATCATAATACTAATTGCACTGTAGTATAGACCCTTTTTAAACTTCCATCGACCCCCAAATAAATAAACCTCACAATCAGTTCAAAAAGGGCGTCGTGAGTGGAAAAGTTTGGGAACCATTTCTGTAGATACTTATGAAACAATCAAGGTACCAAAGTAGAACAAATATGTTTATGGCCGATTAAATAACACAACTAGAAACGTGGTTATGAGCAAGATAGATAAACGAACATGTGGATGGCTTTAGCTTTAGGCATTAATAAATAAATAAATAATAAATAAATTATATAACTATTACAAAAATTTATCGGGCGAAACTATCTGAAATGGTTATTCGTAATTTGGAGTTTTAAACTATAAAGAAAAGTAATTCTAGTAGAACTAAACAACAAAAAGAATACTTGTGGTAAACTTTCAAAAAATAAATAATAACATGTAACAAATTATTTCTTTATATTCCGTTCGTTTCATTAATAATTATAAGAAAATATTGGTATAAAATCTGAACAACCTTAATAGCTAAATCAGCAGCAAATCAATCAAATTTAAATCCAGCTTTTTGAACTTTTATTAAGTTCAATTTTTTACACATACACAAGCTTATACCATAATCTAAGGGGGAAAAATAAGTACGTACATACATACATACATTCGTGACACTTTGAGTATAAAACTAAATAAAATAATATATTTTTTTTTATAAAAAAAATATAGAAACTGTTTTACTGATGTTACGTGACGTTCGATTTTTTTTTTTTTGTAGTAGACACGGGTTGATACGTCTCGACGTCTGCTATGTATGTGCAATCGACAATTCTGAACGACATGCACTCAAAATATAATTTTCTTTTAGAAATGGAACTTCTTTTCAGAAAATGTACGAATTTCAATCCGGTATATTAAGATAATAATAGATTCTGAAGAAATTTAACCAATACGTAAAAAGTTTTGGTATATGGGTGATTCTCCGTAAATAGTCAGTTTAGATGTAACTCGTATTTTTTTAAAGTGGATATTAAAAACATTTTTAATATCCTTAGAAGATATAAAAAAAACAATGTTATACTTTTATTTTTTGTGTTAAAGTTCAAATAATCATTCCTCTGCGGTGACCACTAAGACTCTACTAAAACTTCGGCTAATAAAATTTTCAAAGTATTAAAATATTAAACATTATTTAAAAGAAATACATATGTAGACAGACAAAGTCGGATTTATATTTTTGTCGCTTTATTTCCAATTTCAAAACATTATTGCACTTCATTTATTGAGTAAAAATTATGTAGTAATAGTATTATACTACAAAATTTGTATAAATTATAATTAAATATAATCGTTGAAAGTGCCGGCCTAGGCCCGGGGGTCTCGACCCTATTGGGAAATCCAGCCGTTTATGTAGAAATGATATTCAAAGAAAATTAAATATAAAAAGGTGTAATTTTCTTTAAAATATTAAATGTTGTAACCAATTTTGTTAATCATTCTTCTGGAATGCCATATATAAGTTTATATTATTACAAGAGGTTGCGTTAGCTTTCCGTACTCCAGAGAATAGTTTCTTTAAGTTTTTTCTTTCTATAGCTGGTTGCTAATTGATTCCTCATTGTGTTTTTATTTTGCAATTAATTTTAAATATTGTGTGATTTTTGATAGCAGTTGTGTCATTCGTCTGATTATTATTAATTGCATATTTTTAAATTTTTAAATGAATGAATATCTATCTAGTTTTAAAAAACTATAGAAACAGCTACTACTTGGCTAATTAAAAAGTTTAAAAAATGGTAGTTTCAATTACACATAAGAGGTCGTTAAAATCCTCATTCCTCTGGCATAATTTCTTTGTGCTTTTAATCCAGAGGAATAACTCAAATTGAATTATTGCATATATAGTGATATACAATAACATACACTACATAATACCAATAAGATTATATTGATAGATTATTATTAAAATTGTAAAGTCAGCTTGATCCTTGGGTATTAAATATTATATCAGATAAAATAAAATATAAAATATGTATGTTATTAGCAAAACAAAACAGCATCACAAATAACAGTTTTGCGGAGTAACACCTATGTACATATACTAAAGTAATAATTTTAATTGTTTACCTAATAATCAATAATTGTAAAGAATTTGGTATAGATAAAAATTAAACCAAAATTACATACACCGGAGTTTTACAATTCAATTTCTACATGCTGCACATATGTATATCCACGAAAAGCAAAATACAATTGGGTATCCTGCAGAAAGTTTTTGATTCTTTATAATACCGGACATATAAATTTATTTACATAATACCCATACTTTGTAATATTGATTATTCTTTACATAAATATTAATTTTATATTGTTGGTTGTTTTAAATTCTGAATAGCTTGCTATAGAACTTTGATGATATGAATATGAAGATCAGGTATGTATGTGGATAGAAGGCTAATATGCGTAGATGTCTAGATTTTAACGATTTTTATCAGTTTCATATTAAACTCAATCTAACAATTAATTTATTTTCATTGATCTCGATTTAAAAATATACTGACCTCTACATGACCTTATTCACACATTGAATTATTCATTTTGTGGTCGAAAAGCTTTCTCTGTGATTTAATTTATGTACCACTTATATATATATGTATTTTATATAATCTATTATACCCTATAATTATTCTCATACAATTTAAAATGCATGACTTTCATTCTAATTCTTCTAAGTCGTAAGTCTATACAATTATTGGAATTTTGCCAGTATTAATTTTTTTATATTACGTCTTTATTATCTTATAAGAATACAAAATAACCTGTGGCAAAACTTTGAGCATATTTTGGCCATATAGGATAATTGTTATTATATTTTTTTATCGCCAGATGCATGTTTTATGTAAGGTAAAATTGTGATACACATTTAATATTAATCAAATTCACAATTTTATCTATTTGATATTTTTTAACACAAATAGAGATATATTTTTTAATTGTTGTAAGAAACGGGAGGTACTTAAAAAAGTACAAATCATACTTTCAATAATTATACTTTATTAAATTCGATTTAAAAATATTAACCATCATGAAAATGACATTAAATATATATAGCTAAACTAATGTGGGAGCATATTTTACAGAATCAACAATTTATTTCAGTGGCAATTGCATAATCTTGTAGTATTTAGGGAGTAGAGACTATTTGCCAAAATAAAAAAATACCGAGTAAAATAAATTATTACGGACAGTGGCGAATTATGCACATGAGAGGTCCAAGGCAAAAATAATAATATTTGGCTAATACGGAGAATATGGGTGTCCCTGTCAAAAACATGTATGTAGTTTATTCAGAATAGAGTTGATGCTTTAATAATATACACTTTAACTCGTCCTTGGCTAGGATAATCTATTGGGGCGAAAGAGGGTTAATATAGTATAAAAACGGGGATTCAATCTCCGCCGCAACGAACTGTTTTTATTAAATAATTGTGAAATAAACATTCCTACATGTTACAATAGATACAGCACATTCTACTCTATTCTAACACATCAACATGTGATTTTTGATAGTAATGAAGTCTGGACACCCATATTCTCCGTATTAACCAAAAATTTAGATCGACGACGAAAAAACAATGACAGAAACGTGTGAGTTAAAGTTTTTAAACGAAATGACAACATTTTTGTTGGTTTCGAGGTCCATAGAAAACGGAACCCGAGGCAAAAAAGACAGTTTTAAATGTGCCCGTATTAATAACATATCATCATATTAATGAATATAATATTTTTTTAAATAGTCAGTTTACTTATAAAAAAAATTGAATTGAAAATTACAAACAAGTGTTAATAGCAAATCTTAGATATATTTTTAATTATGCATATTATTTATATACAATACATATTTTATTTATTATTATTACAAACAAACAGTACAGATATTTCTTCATTTAATACATACTTAAATATCATTTATTACAACTAAAAACTTCCAAAAATAATTAAAAATACATCATTTCAAATTATCAAAATGCATTATCAATCAAAACTACACCAACAACACATATACATACAAAACAAAACGATTTACCTTCAAAAACTCAAAAAAGCACAAAATTTAAGAACCACCAAGAATCGATTTAACCCCAAAAATATACAACTTCAATCAAATGCAAAGCAGATAAATGCAAAACGTACAAGAACGTAGCAAACAGCAAATATCAGCAAGTATACGAGCAACAAACACGTTCGATCTGGCGACTATTCGACTGTAAAGCTACCGTCAGACTGTCTGCCATCAAGCAGACATAATACTGAAGACGAAACATTGACCGTGCGCACGGCGATGATAGGACGATGAATTCGACCTTCGTAATCGTAATGACACAATCTCTACAGTTTTTCTTCTTATATTTTTTTCACGCACACTAATCTACCTAATAAATGCATACTTGCATTTACTCACGGGCGTAGCAAAAGGATTTTCCAATGGGAAAATCATTTTTTTTAAATTAAGGTAAAATAGCTAAATATGACTACATACCAATAAACGATTTCATTTTTTTTAGAAATGATTAAAAATTCACTTGTATTACACCTAAATTGAGCACATATGTATATAATTTATTAAAATATTGCATTTTCATTAATAAAACTATGTACATAGTACAATAGTACAAAGGTTTATTCAAGAATGTAAAAGGATATAATATCATTAGTGGATATAATAAAAAAGTAATGCAGCCTAGGTATGTTCACATTTCCTCTTAAAAAGAAAATAATATAAATAATTAAAACTAAAGAGATACCCCTTATATTTAAACGCTGTATACACTCTTGTAGATACTAATATATAAAATATACATAAATACATATACTACAATAATACCGTGCGCATTTCAGGACCCCCGATGTAAAAGGTCCCGCATTTACATCTGAATATTTTATAATTGATTTGTTTTTATGAAAAGAATAATAAATAAAAACAGAAAACAAGGGTCTATTTTTTATATATTTTTTTATGCTTTTTACTGTCAAGTAAAATTATGACCTCTAAAAATGTAAAAAAAATTTCATTTCTCAATCTGTAGAATTTGAACCTATTATTTTTTGGTTCTGACAAGTATTTAGTTTTGCCTTTCCCCCTTCCATATTTAATTTTTTCTTTCAACCTATTTTTTTATTTAACACAAATTAATAAAGTGAGGGGAGGAGGGCCCCCAGGGAGCCCGAGAGATATAATTCCGCTATTGCATATACATTATACTTATATCAAATATTCATACATGCCATGCATGTAAAAGTAACAAACTATTAAAAAGTGTGTTAAAAAATCATAAATTAAATACCTATATAATAACAAAAATATATTTACAAATATCTCTATCACATATAAGTTGTATGTATTTGAGATAAAAAAGAGAATTAACTGGAATTAACTATTTTTCCATTTATACAATATAATTATGTTATTCTTGTTTGAAAATGGATGCCAACAGAGCTTTAATTAACATTAAGAATGATTTCGATTTCAAATAAGCGAATATGATTAATTAAACTAAAAATGATGTATTCAGTGTAGAAATAATTGCAGCAACCTAATATAAACAAAAAAACTACAAAAATGTAATAATAATGAGACAGGCAAGAATCAATACAACAATGAAAGCTCAAGCCATAGATGATGAATTAGTAAAGTTGTTAGTGCACCTGTTTGAGCCATCCTACAACGGAAGTGACTTTGTTACTGACTTCCGCCGGAACCTCAATTGTATGTTCTTCCACCAGAGAGCTCCACTTGCTACGCAAAGCCGCTTGCGCCGCAAAGCTCGCCATTATTGCCCTAAACCGCCAATTTAAAAATTTTGAAATATTGCAAAAAGATTTTTTACTTCATATTCATATCGGTTTATAATAATAGGTTCTGCATTTATTTTTTATATATGCTCCAGATTATTAATTTTTAAACTGGATGATATTAAAGTAAAATATTTATATAAACATAAAAATAACAGATAATATTATCTACAAACTATACTTATTTAACAGATTACATATTACTGAATGCCAATGAAAACATGCAATAGATATATTTTGTACAAAACAGTGTATTTTTAAATGTTACCACTTGAAATTAGTAATATTAGTATAAATAAAAACAAAAAACCTGATTTATCATCAATCACCCACATCCAAAAAGAAAGAAAACTAACAAATATAATGCACATCTATCTTACTTATCTTTCCCACTTGTACTTAAGTTCATACACTATCTCTTTCACACGAAATATGAAAAACAAAATAAAACATTACCAGTAATAAAGTTGGCCATTTGAAGATGAACATGTGATGTGTACTATATTTTTAAGTACTTCGTTTTCAAAAAAAGTAGGTACTTTTTATAGTTATCACAAGTCGTTTGTTTAAATTAGTTATTGTTAAACAATAATGTTGTAGAAACGAACTAAAGTGTTCCAAGGTTTAAGTAAGAATTATTTAGGTCTAAACATCTATTTATAGACAAGGTTGTAACCAAATGTGAATTAACAATAAACGTTTTTTCAGTATCAATTTTACGATACTTATTAAAAATTAAGAATTAATCTATTATTAAATGCATTTTCGACAAAAGTGACATTTGTATTACAGTGTTTGTTTTATCAATAGGTATACACAATTGTTATCTTATTTTTATTATTTATATTCCAATTTGGTATTTATATCTGTTTACTGAAGTAGTGATTTATTTTAAATTATAATTAAGAATTTACTATAATTTACAAAGAAAAATCGTGTTTTTCCACTGACGTTTACATACTAACAGCTGGGTGATAACATAATAAAAAGACAGCCATAGTGAAAAGAGATAGATATATAATTAAATGTCAAAACAAACGTCAAGATAGCATACAAAATCCATAAAATCATAACCATAATACAAAAATTTATACTGAATAGCTTTATATTTGTAACATGTTAATTGTTTATTTTATTATATTTATTAATACATAACCTTAA
The DNA here is from genome assembly GCA_961205875.1 of Sialis fuliginosa. NCBI lineage: Eukaryota > Metazoa > Arthropoda > Insecta > Megaloptera > Sialidae > Sialis > Sialis fuliginosa. The sequence continues at coordinate 19,938,021 of OY540812.1, forward strand.
AGTACCAATATCGATGGTTTATATTATATACATTATGCTGATTTCAATTGATATTAAAATCGTTGTACAATTGCTTGTTATCTTGAATTAAAGTTCAATGTTTTGCTAACATTGATAATAAACTATCAATAAGTTTATTATGAAAAATGTATAAACAAATAGCAATGTCGCAGATATACAAGTGTGAAAGAAAGAAAGATGTATATTAAAAAATCGATTAGTTGTATAAAATGCAAGAAAAATACAATTTTTCACAATTTGACATTTCGTCCTATAAAATAGTAGGTCATGAAAAATACCCAGACAATTAATGAATCAACCTCATTTATATATATAGCCAATATAAATATTTTGCAGACCGACTATGAATCTTACACATGGAACTCAAACTGACTAAAATATAAGGAAATTATGTATGGACTTTAAGAAACCATTAATAGATATATTAATTATAACATAAATATATTTAATTCTTACCTTTTTATTATAAGTTAATTGATTTTTATTGCAATTATCACTGAAATTTTCTATCTGAAACCAACTTTCTGACAGTGGATGATGAAAAGAAACCAATACTGAAACTGAATTTCCCTAGCACAATTAATTTATTTTCTTCTATTAAATTAATCCATTCAACAATCGAGATTGTTATCACTGAAATTTATAAATGTTTTACCGAAAATAAATTAATTTCCATATTAGAAATAAAGGCGCGAACGGTATGTTACACATTCCGATTTATTTATTTTGTATTATTCGTTGAAATCCCTATGACAACTAAAAATAGTACCTACCTTATTTTCATTTACTGGTGGATGTTTATTTTTATCAGAACCAACACCTGTTTTTTTATTCTTTTTTTTACCGCGCAAAATAATCAATATATTTTATTGAAAATTATGTATATAATATTTAGATTTAAATTTATTTTTAAGTTTATAAAATTATTTATTTTATAAAATTATTTATTAGTTTGTTAATAAAAAAGTTAAAAAAAGTTATTTGTGTACCTAAAGCGTAAAAGTACAGTTTTTCGTACGAGATTAAATATTTGTTAGCATGGTCCTCACATCCTAATGCGGGCCCCCAGGCTAGAATTTTCAGCGGGCCCCTTTCAACTAAGTAATCTAAGATTTTTTAAATTCACCGTGCCGGGTCCCAAGACTAGAGCCCTGTCAGCCCCTCCCCCTTATGTTGAGCCATGTTTCACAATCACTTGAGTGCGAAAAACACATTTTACTTGTGTTACTATGGAAGTCCTTTTAAGCTCCCTAGACTTCTGGACTCTAGAGCAGGGGTCGACAACCTTTTTGTCTATACGGGCACAATACAAGATTTGAAAATCACCGAGGGCGCATATTTTACAGGTAATCGATAGGTATATAAATCTTTAGTCCAGTGAGGGTACATTAAAAATCCACTAGGGGCGCCATGGCGCCCGAAGGCGCCAGATTGCCGACTCCTGCTCTAGAATCTAGAATCTTTAAATTGTAAAAATACAGATCATGAAAAAACATCAATATAAAAGCCTATTTTTGCGTTCTCGTCATATCGAAACAAGATGCTTTGTGATCGTTTAAAATTTTTTTTCGGATTTCACAATTTTAATTTGATCTTTCCATTTCAGAACAAGACAACAACTTTTCGTACCGTGTCTGTCTGTTTGTGTGTCTGTTCTCTGAGTTCTTTTCACACACATAACTCATTAACTATTGAACTAATATTAATGAAACTTGGTTGGTTGGTTAGGTCTGGATAGTGGACGGTCCCATTTAAAAATCATTAATATTGTATGTAAGGGGAAGGGGTGACAACCCAAAATATTTATTTTTTCAAGATATCGCAAGAACGACACATTACGTAAAATTTTTATAGAGCATTCAATTTAATACAAAAAGACCACTACACTTGTGTAGTAAAATATTCCCTTACGAAGATTTATCCCGATTGTTTAAAAAATCCCTAATTATATTTATTGTTATTATATTTAAATTTCGAATATTTTAATTTTATACAATAAAATTGGATAAAAATTAAATGGTTATCCATTATACTTTACGGTGTTTATTAAAATTGTTCGATAATTAACTGCCTTTAGTAAATAATTTAGCACGAGGAAGCACTGTGCATTCACTTGGCAGTTGTTTTTTTAACGGTTGTAAAAAAAATATTTTCGATTATCTTTGACGATGAAAAAAAAGTTAATTGCGCTAGTCACCTTTTTCAAATTTTAAAGAGTAAGTACCCTTTTTCCCTTACAGTAAATACATCTCTATATTATAGTATAAAATAAATATTATGAAAATATAATATAAATACAATGAAAAATTGAATAGCAAAATTTAAGTTGGTCCAATGTGAGCACGCGTTAAATACATTTAAATAATAAAACTGTTATCAATTTATAAAAGCTAATGTATAATTATTACAGTTAATTCCGCTATTACACATATTGTACCGGAAATTGGACGTATAATGATATCGAGTTTTAATTATATAAATAGAATTATCAAATTACATTTCAATAAAAAATATTATTTAATAGAATATTTTTGACTCGAAATAAAATCAACATATTTATCTATTTTTCTGTGTTTTCCTGTGAAGTTTGTCTGTCTCTTTCACGAACCACTGAACCGATTTTAATGAAACTTTTTTTGTTAGTTGGGTCTGGCTAGTGGATGCGGCTCCATGTTAAAATCATCAAAATAGCGTGTAGTGGGGAGGGAAAGTATCTCAAAATCATTATATTTGTCAAAATATCTCAAGAAACGATAAATATTACGTACAAATTTTATAGAATACAACTTTCGTAATAAAATATTTATTTTTTATGTAGCTTACGTATTTTTTAATTATTGAATAGCATAATAATTTTATTTTCAAATAATATAAAATGAGCCACACAACTCATCACAAAACATCACTGAAATAACACGATTACATTTAAATTCATACAAACACGAAATAGGTAATTTTTATCTAAAATGGACCCTCTTTACCCATCACTCCTGCGCTTCTGGTGATGTTTTTTTTTATTGTCATCAATTAAAGTAATCCATGTGACTAATTTTGAACAAAATCTGACCTAACTTTTTTCATTTTCAAAATAATCAGTTTTTTTGTATTTTTTAAACTTTGGGCTCATTGTGCGATCTGATATTGACTGATTTCAATAAAAATTTTATGTGAAGAGCAAAAAGATGAACATTTTTTTTAATGGTACTATAAATTTATCAAATTTATGCCAATCAATTATTGGCAGATGTTTTTTTTTATATAAATTTATCATTTACCAAATGTTTCATTTTCTAAAAAGATTTTCCATTATTTAAAGTTTTATAGTTTTTTTTACAATTTAACTGTAAAAACAAAGTAAAAACGACGAAGATTTCATTTTTGTGAAAAATATCAACTATAGAAATAAAAAATTAAGATGTACTCATTTATTTATACTTTATTGTATAATATACACTAAAAAAATTGAAAATGCATGTTTCCAAAATTCTTAATAAATATCAAATGTTAACAGAATTAGAAGTTTTAGTTTTATCCCAGTCCTATGGAAAACCTTATTGATGCCTATGGTAAAGTATACAGAGGCGTTAATAGAGGCGGTTTAAATGTTAAGCATGGAGAAATATAGATAGAGCCTAAAAATTAAAAAAAATTGTATCTATGTTTTTATACAATTTTATGTACTAACAGTAAGAAATATTTATTTACTTTCACATAATAAAATATCTGAAAAAATATTCTAAAAATAAAATAAAAAAATTATTAATTATCAGGATGAAAATTCACTCCTCGTGACTTATAACCTATCATAAAACGGAAATTAGACCAATTTTATAGCTATACAACTCTTAAACTATTTCATCTATCTCCCCCCTCTTTCGATAAAATATATTTTGAGACCTCCTCCCAAAAAATAAACTAAATCTAATGCAACATTGTCTACACTAATAAGATATGTGACTTGATCGATCTGGGGTGCTCAATCATTTGTACCATCACCTCATGCTACCGGTAGTAGATCTTATAGTTGTAATATTGGAGACTAAGGTATTGATTTAAGTAGATATTTTTACTTAAATAAAATCAAATGTTTATCAATTATCCATTTAAATGGTACTAACGCCCTTGCCTAGTACAAACAGTTGTCACTTGCTTTATTTAATAAAAATAGAATTGTAACTTCGTATATAAGAAAAATTTGAAAATAAAATCAAATGTTTATCAATTATCCATTTAAATGGTACTAACGCCCTTGCCTAGTACAAACACTTGTCACTTGCTTTATTTAATAAAAATAGAATTGTAACTTCGTATATAAGAAAAATTTGAAAATAAAATAATAATAAAATAATAAATAAATAATAATAATTGTTATAATTATCATTTATTTTCTAAATTACTTACAAAAATGTTCCTATAACATTTCGATTAATTCCTAAAAAAATTTCTTGACATATTATACTGAAAAAATGAAATTTATTTGAATTATGACGATAATTTTACAAATACACAAAAAACATACAACTATTAAAACAAAACTTATTTATAAATAACATTGAAAAACCTAAAAATAGTTCAAATTACAAATTTCTATTTTTTTCGTTTTGCTAAAAATCAGCGGTAATCTTCAATATTATTGTAATAAATAGAATATTTTATTATTTACGTAAAAGTATTAAATAATATACTAACAATAAAAATAATTACAATAGGTATATATAAAATATCAGTAATCGGCCATTCAAATTATTGAGAAATAATATCAATTTCAATTATTTTGATTCGATTTAATTTGACTAGATCAGCATAAAAAAGTATCGAGAATGTATGGCTTTATTTAAAATTGTAGAACAAACTGTTACAATACCGCTGATTTTAACAGATAATTGGTTACTATCTAACTATGTAAAATTGAACTAAATGAGATGTTCTTTAAATCAGACTTTCCAAATTGAATACGATGTATTTTCAGACAGATTTTCATATCAATACATATTTTTTATACTCTAGTTTCAAAACGACAAATAAATGTATATACATATAATGATAAATTGATAATAGACTGAGAATATTAAATATATATTCATGTGAAAACTGTCTCATTACAATACGTTGAACGCTTACGTTAATTAATGTATATATATGTATGTATATATATAAATTGTTTTTATCGTGCAAATAATTTTTATAAATATCTTATTTATACATTGACATACTCAACTTTCTGATTTTATATGTGTTTATAATATTAAATAAAACATATCATTTTATGCAAAATAAAAACAAAATGTTATCACTTTCCATAATTTTAAATAAAAGTTCACTACCTATTTTTTTCCTAATAGACAACAATAAAATGAACCTACATTTTAATTAATATTACAAATATTTATTGCATATAGTTCGTATTGAATTTTGATAAAATTCAAAGTCAAGTATTCACGTTTGATTTTAAAAATATTATGCATTATTTTAATGAGTAAAATAATTTATAAGCATTGTATGGGATGAAAATAGCGCTCAACATTATCAATTAATTTTATGTATTCAACAATCAAGAAAGTTAGCGGCCATAAGTAATTCCAGTGCAATTTCAGGAGCGATTGGAAATTCAGGAATCTCAGTAGAACTGTTCGTATAACGTACTTTATAGGTGAAGTACATGCAGACCTTTTGCAAAACATGGGATCTAAAATGTATCATGGATGAATCAGTATGTTGATTATGAAAATAATAAATATTCATCATAATATTTATAATTAAATAACTTTTTTTACTTACGGTATTTCACGAAAATTTACTTCGTTGGCTTCATTTTCAGCAAATTGTCCAGGGCCGCTTAACATCGCTTTGATAGTACCAGATGTAAGAGCATGTTCTCGTTTAACAATAAATTCATGTCCGTCTGATGATATAAGTTTCACATACATTGCATCAGGCCCTTCGCAACCTCCGTAGATACGTTGCTCTGACTGAAATTAAAAAAATAAAGCAGTTAAATTTTATTTATGACAGAACATACATACATAAACTTGCCAATATCTAAATTCTAAATGTAGTATGAGGTATGAATTTAAATAAAACAATAATTTGTAATCATTATAAATTTTTTGATAAAAATGATGCATCAATGGCATTTATGACACGTGTACGATAGAATAACAAAATATTCGTTATTTTGTAGTTTTTACTTTACGTAAGATTTTTGGTCTCCCCCCTCAACAAAAGTACGAAAATTTTAATCCCCCAAGCCTGCTTACATAATACTTGGATGCTGTAATATATACACAGTAATAATTCTAACTAACAATATTGCCATCCTCTCATATATAACCTGAAAAAGTAAGCAATTTTCTCTAGCTAAGCACTTTATTTTCCTGTTTAATAAGAGCAGTTTAGTGATAATCATGTTTAATTAACATATTAACTATAATATGACCAACAGCATTCGGTAACTAATTTCCAGGCTGTGAAATTATCCCATTTTTGATAATACCATAGACATAGAGAATGGACTGAGTATTCCTTATCCAGCTGTGAAGTAAATACGGGCAGAAAAGTGTTAGAGAGACAAAGCGATCGTGCAACCTGTAATTGTCTCTTTTTAGAATTCTGATTGATCCACGTTACAGGTTTGCAAGAGCGGATGAGTTCTGCACTACGTGTACATCTACAGAAATGAAACAGGTGTTGGCCGCACAATCGCTTTGTCTCTTTCTAAAAAGTGATCAATCTTTGAGACTATTGCTCAGTCCATTCTCTATGACTATGGATAATACAATATTTTTAGATTTCCAATTTATATAAACTGAATTAAATACAGGAAAAATATGTAATTTAATTTAGCCATTTTTAGGTTATTTTCTATAATGTGGATCAAGATAATTTCCAAAAACTGCTTAAATTACGACAAATTTTTAAATGAACGGATGCATAAATAAAGTATTCTAATACTATAATGTTAAATTTTAGTAAGTGTTGCTAAATGAATAAAAAAATGCATCAATCTTACTTTTTGTTCCATAGGAACATCCGTAGACATTTCCGACATTTTGGTGCTGTGTATAGGAACGTCACTTTGAATAGAATGTAAAATGTTAGGTAGTCAACTTTCTGCGTACTCGGTTGTAATGTAGTGTCTGAGAAAACACGAAAAAAAATTATATGTAGGTTTGGTTTTCATTTTAAATAATAATTGTTTTAAAATTATTTAAAAAAAAACACTTTAAAAAGATATAAATAGATATACGGTTATAAAATAATTAAATTTATAATTTCATTAATATTGTATGCAATCATTGCTAAAAATAAGGTACATATACTATGTTTTTAAGGTTAATTCATTTTTAAGCTGTTTTGATTAATAATTGTAAATTCTTACATGATGCAGCTAATTTAATATTTAATAAAAACAATATTACCTGTGTAGTTGACAAACAAAGAAAAAATAATGAAAAAATAACTCAACAGTTCTGAAACAAGAACTGTCAAGTCAGAAATTTGATGTTTTTATTAATATTTTAATCTATGGAAAGAATATTACCGACATAGACTACATAGAGTTAAATTAGAGTTGACCGCATTGGAGGGGCAGAGAAGGCACTCTTTTTTGCTCTTTTTTTATTGAAAATTCTCTTTGCAGCATATTTTCTTCACTCTAGAAAATTGTATCTTTATAATAATCATATTTTATTTATTTATTTTATTACCTAAATAAACAATTTTATATTTTGCACAAAAACATTTATATTATATTTTTATATAAACGTAAAATCACATTACTGTCATTAGCCCTTAAAAATATTTAAGGCAAAATTTTTTATAGAAAATATAAATCCATTCAACCATCAATGATTTATTGACCCAAAAATAAATACAGTGTAAAATTACAACATTAACACCATATAAAATATATTCAATTTATAGTTATAATAAAAATTTTAAAAACCAATGTAACAATTCTATTGCTAACAAAAATAGCATGACATAGTTAATGAACAGTCCCTTAAATAACAATTAATTTATAAGGTATGGGCTATCCAAAGCACCTAAACCTGCAGCTACGCCACCTTCATTTGCAGTTGATAATTTTGTTCGCAACATATGGCCAACTTCTTTATTGACTAGAATTTTATTTGAATCTCTGAAAAGTTAATAATATATAATATAAATTATAAAGTATCCAATATAAAAAAGTAGGTGTGTGTACTTATCTACACACATTAGGAGTTATACTTTTTTGGCGTAGTGACATCTAGCATGTAAATGCAAAACTAAAAACTTGTTTTACCGACTATCAACAGAAATCTGTACTATCTACACCTAACCTAACTTCATGGTATAAAATTGTTTCTGTTGCATGGTGTGCACGCATCAATGCAACGCGCTTAAAGAAGTATAACTTCAATAAACATACCCAATTATAACGCCAAATATTCCCAATTCAGACACGACATCAACCAACTCTGGACAATCAGGACCGCCGGGACGTACAATGTAGTTAGAAATAATAGGAGGATTTATTCTTTCCATTAATATCCAAGCAGTCCGTTCATTGGAATTTTTCATTTTATTAAGTGCATCACGCACTTCCAAACCATACACATTGTTCCCACCTCCTTCTCTTTGTGGCTTTAATACAAATCTAAAACAATCAATTAAATTGTTAATCACTTAACAATATGATAATAATTGAACATTCGATTAAATATACCTATCTGGATCCTTTATTCCTAACTCAATAGCTTTGTCTCCATACTCATCAAAATCTAAGCTATAAAGTCCTGTAAATATCTCATTAACCATTTCAACTTTATTTTGATCTTTCAAAAACTTTTCTAGCACATTTGATCGTGCCAAAGCCTGTTGAACTTTTTTCGTACCAGCTAAATGATAATGGATAGATGGACATTTGATTGCACGAGATCGTTCCATTAAAAGTCTAACGTCCCATTCTTTTTCAGTGTGATAATGGCCTGGTTCATATCCAGCACGAAAATAGATAACAGCTATTTCGTGCCCGTCACTAAAATAATCACCTCAATAATTTAAATTAAAAAAACGAGCTTATGAAAATTTACTGACAATGAGTAATGAGTTATCCTAATGGACTTGTTTACACTGTATTTTCATTGCTTACACCCTGAAAACATTAGAAGAATTCGTTGTTTCTACTAAACAACTCATCATTTAAAAATCTCAGGAAAATATAAAAGATTTCCTGCCTATATAAAAAGCAGAAACATATTTCCCTAACGAGAGGTAACTTACAGTTTGCTTTTTTTAATATACACCTTAGTACAGAAATTTACACCATTATTACCCGTTGTTTAGAATAACAATGGTGTAAACAACATGTAAACGAGTCCACCAGGGTAGTATATTGGCAAATATTAATTTAAATATTTGTAAACCAAGAGATGATATTTACTTACATCAAAAGTTCTTTATTTGGACCTAAAGATGCATCACTAATTAATTGAGATAATGATTTTCGAATAACAAGTAAGTCTGGCTGTAGTTTACGAATTTCAAATTCATGAAATCTTTGATCACAAATATTATATGTGACATCTTCAACTATAAATAAAATGACTGACTCTTTCTTTCCATATATTTTCCATGCTTCAATCATACCACTACATAATCCAGAAAGAGCATCGTTTGGTGGTAACTACAATATTAATATAATTAATAATTTAATTACTATCATAATTAAACATGCTATTAAACTTACATTCTTTAGTTTATCATAGTATCCTAATTCTTGTAAAATATATCTGAAAAATGATAACATATTTATTTTTTCCATGATTTTTAAATGTACATTTTCTAACCGATCTATAAATTATGCAATGAAGGGAAATCACAAAACACATATGTATTTTTAACAATTACGAATATATAACAGTGTAGTTATTTATAGTGAGTGTTTACCTATTAAAATTATTCAATATAGTGGCAATGCCACCAAAACTAGAGGCAATTGAATTAATTTCAACCTGTTTTATTTGTTCACAGCAATTCGATTGTAGTAAGTAGTCAGATCTCAGCAATCCCAAGGAAATTGTCTAAAATGATATAGAAATAATGAATATGAAATATTTTCTCTACTATTACTCAGGTGCAGTTTAAACTCCATTTTTGATAAAAAATATGGTTAAGTATTTCAATTTATTTCTCAAGTTAAATATTTTACAAATATGATTGTTTTCGATACAGTGTTCTAACTTAAAGTATTTTGAGACCTTATTTGGGTGTTGTAGAAACATATACTATAGAAAATACAAATGAACTAAAACCATTTTTTTTACTTTATATACTTTTAAGCTATATTTATGACATTATTAAGAAATACCGATGTTGATTTAGTAACATATTTTGTAAAAAAGGTTACATCTCATACATGAATTTAAAAAGTATGTAAATTATGTTAGCTAAAAAATTAATATGTTGATTATTAGTAGGAAAATTATGTTAGTAATATTATTATTCATATACGTAATACATTAATCACCATAGTGAAAAAAATACGTTAATGATATACAACGTCGTAGCTAAGGTCTAACAACCGGGGCGTAACCTCCAAAAGACGCAATTAGGTAATCGACTCTTAGTATTGAGTAAAAAATATTAGTAATAAATATTAAAAAACATTAGTTTAAATTTGCTACCTACAGCAACGATTATTAAGACCTAGTATATTTTTCTTTCAAAAGCTATAATTTACATATTTTTAGATTTCATATAAGTTAAAAAAAATTTTAAAACTAAAGGAACTAAACAGTGTAAAAAAAGCAAAAACTACAAAAACTCATAGTTCTATTAACATTAATTGCATAAAGAACAAAAATAATTGTTGGAAATTTGATCAGCTTTAACTTTTGATTGAAACATTTTTTCATTGACACTATAGTTGAGTTATTTGAAGAAAAAAAACACTTTATCACACTTTTCCTCTCACATTTACAATTTTAGGTATATGAGACTTAAGGGTTGATCCAGACTATCGTGTCGGTCTTGCTCCAGTCAAATATTCAGTATAGTAATACTGTATTGGAGCGTGATTGGATTGAGATTGGCACGATACCTATAGTGTGAATGATTTCATTGTTTATTGTAATTGATTGGAGCGAGACCGGACCGGGACCGGCATAATAGTCTGGATCGAACCTAAGTATCAATAAGGACCTGTACAAAGTTTTGTTATTATTTTTGAATTATTTTTACTGGACTATTCTGCTAAAGTGAGAAAAGTGAAATTTTTACTATTCAATATTGATTTATTATTATCATCATTGTGTAATTGTTTCCAAAAAAAAAATTAATTATAAGTAGTAAAATAAATTTAATTATTTTTTCTGAATACAGGGGACGTTGCAGTGGCAGACTAAGCCAAGGGGATGCCAAAATTAGGTAGAAGAGCTTGATGAGGATTAAAAGTGACATGAGGACTACAAAAAGTGTAATTCAATTGCACATACAATTTTTTTTTTGGAGGTGAGAGGGTTGCATTACTAACATTCCACCCCAGGCACCAACCTTCCTTGTCCACAACTAGTATGATATATACAATGAAAATAATGTATAAATATATAAAAAAAAACTGTTGGATACTACAATATTGGATAAGATATAACGACAATATAGTTATTAGTCATTACAAATTTGTAAACTAAATAAAAAGAATATCTACATAATGTATGTGGTTGTATATAGTATTTTTATAAGTTAAGGCTCTTAAAAAAAACTCATAAAACAATATATTTATAGCAATTATGTGATTTTAGTAAAGTGTAAAGTGTTAGTAGCAAAGCAATAAATAGCAATGGAAGACTTCAAACTATAAAACACACATCAACCGCTATCCAGAGCCATACAATTAGAATAAATGGAACATTTAGAACGAATACAGCTTTCATATTTTACACAAATTTATAATAACATCACTTTTAAGTCTTCCATTCAATAAAACATAATTTGTAATACTTAAAAAGAGACTAAATAAAATATTTTGTATAAATAAAATCATTATATTTTTTATGTACCTAGGTACTACTATAAAAAATTGTCATTTTAGTTTATGTGTTTAAGTATAACGTACAAATATTATTAAATATAATATTTAAGATGGGTTCCGGTCAATTTATTGTAAACAGTTTATCGTAAACAGTTTATCGTAAAACAATTTACCGAACAAACAATTTATCGTATGAACAATTTACCGTAAGAACAATTTATCGTAAAACAATTTATCGTAAGAACAATATATCGTATGGACAATTTACCGTAAGAACAATTTATCGTAAAACAATTTATCGTAAAAACAATTTATCGTATGGACAATTTACCATATGAACAATTTATCGTAAAACAATTTATCGTAAAGCAATTTATCGTAAAGCAATTTATCGTAAAACAATTTATCGTAAAACAATTTATGTATTATTACTGTCACAGACTCCACTGGACTTTCTTATACGTATTAAGGTCAAATCAATTATGAAAATATTATATATAATATATTATTATATAGAAACCTTGTTTTCTAATTTTATCAATTAAAAAAAATGTACAGAAGCGTATTGAGTAATTATTGAGACCCGTGTATTAAACTAATTAATAAACTCACAACTCGCCCCCTGTCACAGATGGAGGGTTGTAACTGGTCTCATTGGATCCGGCGGGAAAAATACTATAGGATTCTAGGGGAATGGGAGCAAAACAACCCTCTATCTAGCACAGGAGTCGAGATATTTACGATTTTCTGTACTGAATACCATAAGTAGCGAAACAGAAAAATTCAATATTTACAATAAATACTGCATATAAACATAAGATATTATTATTTAATTTAATAGAATGAAATAAAAAGTTCAGGCATATATTAAGTGATATTTTAGGCCCGTATTGTTAAAACAACAAATACACATATATTAAATAGAAACCTTGTTTATAATTTAGTCAATTAAAAATAATTGTACAGAACCATATTGAGTGATTTTTGAGGCCCGTGTATTAAACTAATTAATAAACTCGCCTCTGTCACGTGATGAAGGAATGTAATATAACATTGTTTTACATTGAACTGTTTACCATAAATTGAACGCAAATCGATTAAATAATATTCAAAGTTTCTAAATAGTATACGTGAATTTGTTATTTTAACAATACAGGCCTAAATTATCACTTGATGTACATTTTTAAAATTTATTTAATTTAGTAATAATATCTAAGGTATATTATTATTGTGTAAGAGGTGGATATTGATTTTGTTTCTTTTTCACTATTTATTCATTATAGAAAATCGTAATTAACACGTCACCTATACGAGTAAGGGGGTTGTTTTTAATTAGTTTAATACATAAATAATAATATCTTATGTTTATATGCAGTATTTATTGTAAATATTGAATTTTTCTGTTTCGCTACTAGTATTCATTACAGAAAATCGTAAATATCTCGACTCCTGTGCTAGATAGAGTATGAAGTATTTTTCCCGCCGGATCCAATGAGACCAGTTACAACCCTCCATCTGTGACAGGGGGCCGATTTGTGAGTTTATTAATTAGTTTAATACACGGGCCTCAAAAATCACTCAGTACGCTTCTGTACAGTTATTTTTAACTCACTAAATTATAAACAAGGTTTCTATATATGTGTATTTGTTGTTTTAACAATACGGGCCTAAAATATCACTTAATACATGCCTGAACTATTTTTTTCATTCTATTAAATTAAATAATAATATCTTATGTTTTTATGCAGTATTTATTGTAAATATTGAATTTTTCTGTTTCGCTACTTATGGTATTCATTACAGAAAATCGTAAATATCTCGATTCCTGTGCTAGATAGAGGGTTGTTTTGCCCCCCATTCCCCTAGAATCCTATAGTATTTTTCCCGCCGGATCCAATGAGACCAGTTACAACCCTCCATCTGTGACAGGGGGCGAGTTGTGAGTTTATTAATTAGTTTAATACACGGGTCTCAATAATTACTCAATACGCTTCTGTACATTTTTTTTTAATTGATTAAATAATAAATAAGGTTTATATATATTATTTATATGTAATGTGTATTTATTATTTTAATAATTTGGGCCTAAAATCTAACTTAATACGCATCTGTACATTTTTTTTAATTGATAAAATTAGAAAACAAGGTTTCTATATAATAATATATTATATATAATATTTTCATAATTGATTTGACCTTAATACGTATAAGAAAGTCCAGTGGAGTCTGTGACAGTAATAATACATAAATTGTTTTACGATAAATTGTTTTACGATAAATTGCTTTACGATAAATTGCTTTACGATAAATTGTTTTACGATAAATTGTTCATACGGTAAATTGTCCATACGATAAATTGTTTTTACGATAAATTGTTTTACGATAAATTGTTCTTACGGTAAATTGTCCATACGATAAATTGTTCTTACGATAAATTGTTTTACGATAAATTGTTCTTACGGTAAATTGTTCATACGATAAATTGTTCGTTCGGTAAATTGTTTTACGATGAACTGTTTACGATAAACTGTTTTACGGTAAACTGTTTACGATAAATTGACCGCAAATCATTTAAGATACTACATAATTTATTTATCTTGAAATGTAAAAATAAATTCAAAATCTTTATACAGAGTGTACAGGGTATTAAATTGTATAATGTTGTCTATGGTTTTGATTTTTATACAAATTAAATTGCTAATATCCATAGAAAACAGAACATATAAGTTAATTTTGATTATTCAGCACGATTAGATTTTGGAAGAATTCACATTTCTATTGAATTTATTTATTTACTGTTGTTATTTAACGTTTTTATAGAAAATCAAATTTTGTGTTAGTAGGAACTTACTACTTACTGACACTGGAATTGAAATTTCACTGCTAAAAAAGGACAATACAAATGTTAAGTAATAACAGGTTAAATATGTACCATACAACCTTCAAGAATAATCCTACAGCAATATTAAAGTGTATGTACTTAATGCGTGCTATTAGTTTGAGAATGCCGTAAAAACAACAGTATCATATACGAATGTCGCATAATAAACCAGCAAAGCTGATTTCCCTTCATTACATAACTACATTTCACAAGTTAAGAGTACCTCTGGATAGCGGCTGATACAGGACCCAGCCAACCAAAGCCTGATGCTATTGTATTTATCTCAACCTGCTTCCAACAGCAGTAGCAGTTGCTGTTACATTGCACTTCGTGAGAACAGTGTGTCTCCAACATGAGATCAGATCGAATTAAACCCAATGAAACAGGCTAATAAAAATGTTAGTTCAGCAAATTATAGTAGGTACATTTAGTAAGTACATACCTACATGCAGTACAACTTAAAAGTTTATGGACAATTTTAATAAAATATCTTTAGATATAATATGAATCGAGATGATTAGATTAAGCTACCAACTATGGCTATACACATCATAAATGCTAGGAGGTGAATGTATTAGTTGTTTTATTGTTTATTAATTGTTCCTATAATAAATATTTTGTTATTTTTGGTCTATTATTTTTTATACAAGAGCTACTCACAAAATTGCTTTAACAAACTTAAAATGATAACTATAATTTCTTAATGAAGTTTATTGAATACCACCAAATGGAATTCTAGAAAATTATGATATTCTGGACAACAGTTATGCTAGTAATTTTGCATAAAATAATTATTTTCTTGATCTTATAAGACAAGGCCATAATGATGTAATATATATTTAAAACTAAATATGTACACCCAGTGGTGAGCTGTAGGGGGCTCACACGAGCCCTTTATTAAATTATTCCATAATTTGCGAGCTCCTTGTTCTTCTTGGTAACCATTTTCATATACAGTATATGTATTATTTTTATAAATAAATCACATAATAACATATAATTAACATTAATTTTATTAAAAATTTCATAGCTCACCACTGTGTACACCTTAAACACAATAAAACAATGTGACTCGAAGTGCACTTTGTCTTCACAAGTTCTATCAGGAGCCTAATAGTTCCAGTTTAAAACCCTTAAGACTCCTTATGAGAACTTCTTGTAAATTCAAAACACATGTTGAATGGCATTGTTTTATTGTGTTTAAGGTGCATGTACATATTTAGTTT
Organism: Sialis fuliginosa; assembly: GCA_961205875.1. Classification (NCBI taxonomy): domain Eukaryota; kingdom Metazoa; phylum Arthropoda; class Insecta; order Megaloptera; family Sialidae; genus Sialis; species Sialis fuliginosa. Next base: position 19,954,165 of record OY540812.1, read on the forward strand.
TAAGTGACTACGATACCACAGTATATCTGTTTTCCAATAGAGGTAGTATGTGATTATATATTTTCAATTATTCAACAAACCGAATCTGTCCAAAAACTTTTAATCTGTAATGCATGTCAATCTAGCTTTGTAATTGTAATGCAGAAAACTGTTTTGATTTATTTAAATTTATTATGAGCTACTGTTGTTTAATTTAATTAGAAAATACACTAGCCACTCAACAGCCACTATGAATATAGACTATACGGAACTATAGAGTACATATAAAGTTTATAAACAATGATCTGTTTACCAGGAAATCTCCGGTATCTATGTTTATAGTGGCAGAGGTATTATCAACCAGTACCAAAATAAAAATGAAGTGCTATACCTACACAAGAGCAACATACTTTACTGTGCTTTTTTGTTGAAATGGTGACAAATAATATGAAACATATAATATACATATAACATCCGTACTAAAGCAACAAATAGGTATTACAAAATGTCAGCATTCACACTGAATCAAAATCAAACCATGTTTAAACATGTTTCTTCAAATAAAAAGAAATGGTTTTTGTTTCAAACATAACACATGTATTTTCTTGTTGTTGCTCAAGTAGGAAAAATACTAAAGTATGTTAATTTCAACATAGCCAACGTCATTTTCAATATTTCAGTGATGAAATACTGCTAATGAATAATTTTGATTAAATATTAAAAAAAAACAATACACAAAACAAAATAAGATAATACAAGAAAGCAATCGATAACTTACTTGTGCAACACCTTCTTTCTGAACAGTTTCAAAAATTTGAAACAGTCTTTTTGTAAAGTCATCAACCTGTATTGTTGTTTCTAAAGCTGATCTCAAAAATTCATTGTCATGAGCAACATAGTGCATCAATTCATTTAATATTGGTTGTATTTTAACAGCCTTGTTGAATTCAGACCTTGGAAATGGTGACGGCAATAGTAAAAATGGAGCAAATTGTAATATATCTGAATTATAATTATTTTTGGACCTCATACATGCTCCATGCATAAGTGCCCAATCTTTGGCTTTGCTTACAACATCTTTAAGAACTTCTTTTGATATCGGTACAGGTATTTCACTTTCCAAACGAGGTAAACGACATTTTTTATTAGGACTTGACATTTTCAAATATATAATAAAATAAAAACACCCACGTTGATTAAATAAATTGTTTAATTATTGGTTATTAAAACATACCTATAATGTAAAAAAAATTATAAAACTATCTATGCATAAAGTGTTTGTATAAAGCCACAAATAAAATGATATTTTTAATTACTTAGATAAACAATGTTTACTTTAATGACTGTTGCAATGTGAAGATAACTAACAATAAGATAAGTACTAGGTATTATAGTATTAGGTATTATGATACATATTATTATAATTACATATCATTACATATAACTTATCTATCTTTATCACTTACTACAGTAACCGCATTAAAATATATAATTTAAAAAAAAACTTACAAATACATATAAATACAACAATACTTTACACATTTATCATATCAATTTATAAAACATTTGTTTGATTCATGCGAATCATTCATATGTCAAAAATGTTTAACTGTCAAAGGATCGAAGGAATGTTCTTCCACCAATACAATTAATTATAAATCTACTTACCCAAGGTTAGTAAATGTCAGGGTAAATGTTAATTGTAAATGTACATACATACATACTCATACTAATCTTGCTACTTCACCTGTGCTACTTAACCGATGTTTCACCACATATTACCTAATAATAATTTCGTTGCAATTTCATAATTAATTTTAAGTAAGTAATAAGTTTAATTAAATAGAACTCAACTTGTATCAAAATATTACTTTTTATTTGACAACAATACAATAAATATCTACATAACAAAACTTTTTACTTATTAAAACATTTATATTTTATTTTATATTATATTTATATTTATATTGCCTAAAACAAATGTGAAAATAGCAAACATTAAAATGTTTGTATAAATATTTTAGGGAATATAGTATGTTGCATAGACATAGGTATGTTGAGCTTTTTAATAAATAATATAATAATATTTAATAATAAATATAAATAATAACATACTTTAAGATCCTTTAGACTTTAGTGTTTATATAGATGGTTAGTTCAGTTGTCCGTTCAGTCTTAATTTCAGTTCAGTTAAAAACTAGTAAATATTTAGTATTAAAGTTTTTATTATTTTTTCGTGCATACAGCTAGAGTTGTACAAGACTGTACCAAGGATGATGAATGCCTTATTGCAGATTGCATTGTTTTTAGCATGAAATAATTGAATATTTAATTATTATTATTACCTAACTCAGCCTAACGGGGTTAGCATATGAATTTTGCTTCTCAGTATAAATTGGTCATTCTATCAGTCATTTCATCACTGGTTAATAGAATGACCAAATCAATGCAGTTTATACCCAGAAACCAAGATTTATATTAATTAATTGTATGGGTATTCTGTAGATTGATTTTATCACGTTCTTGCTATGTAGGGTGACTTGTAGTTCGAATACAAAACTTTTTCTCCCATAACCCAGACCCTTCAATCTACAGTTAAGGAAAGATACACATTCTTAAAAAAATATAACCCAATGTGGTGTTCAATGGTTAAATACTTCATATATTGCTTCTTAATATGCATTATTCAATTAAAACATACAGAAATAAAATTACAAAATGTTATTCAACACATGTAATATATCAGTGTACTTAATACAAAGTGCAAGTTAATATTAATATAAAATGGGTACATTAAATCAAAAATATTTTATTTTAATCAAGCAAAGCCACAGAATAATGGTGAAGCTAATACAAACAGTAATTCATAAAATTTGCATCGTATAGTTTATATCTTATAAAAAATAATTATTAATAATCATTTAAACAAATATCTTTTCATTTCATTTTATTTTACATAATTCATTTGTTACATTTAATTGTATCTTATTTTTCACAATTAATACTTCTGCATTTTAGGAATGATAAAAATAAGATTTATAAATTATATAATAAGTTTATAATAATAAATAACAAAATATAAAAACGTTGAGTCTTTGTTCATAATTATATAGACTTAAAATTTCTAACTACAACTTGCACTTTTAATTTTTGCTGTCCTTCAACAAAGAAGAAACAATTGCAACTGCGCCACCTGGTATAAACCTGACAAAGTTGTCACCTGCTAAAGGACCCAGTGCAAACATGCCTTCAACATTTTCAACTCCGTGCGTGTACTGGTCGATCGATATGGGATTAGTTTTACAGTCTACCGCAGATGACTTGTCAATACCTAAATGTAAATTAGACGGTAGAAAATTTAGATCCGGTCGCGATCCAATCAGAATTGCAATATGAGATACGCGCTGCTTCATACAAATTCCAGTTTGGGTATTTTGTAGAGTTACTTCACGTGTTTTAGGGTGTAATTCAACTAATGAATGTTCGGGTAGTGATTTGTAAAGTTGTATTTGCTCTCCATCAGACATCATTTGATGAACCTAAAATGAGTTCAAATAAGTTATTGTAATCTGTAAAAAATAAATATACATATCATTTAATAACATGCAAAACAAACCTGTTTAAAGTAGAGTATAAATGAAGAAAAATAAAGTAAAATAATATTACTTCAATTGCAAAAATGAAATAGGTTTGTCCTTACTGAAACTACAAGAGCACAGAATATAAATTGAATAAACTTTACCTTGTGGTATTCCGGATACATATTTTCAGGTAGTTGTTTATCCAAGGTTACATTCTTTCGCCTGAATACATGCAAGACAGGTAACGATTGCAATCTTGTTGAAATTATAGCATCAGCTGCGCTCAATCCAGCTCCAATTATTAGAACAGGGTCTGCGACTGGATATTTGAGAAATATTAGTAGTATAAATTACATTTAAAAAGATCATTAAACAAATACCTTTTCTTTCTTCTTCAGTCATCACATCTAAAGCATCTTCAAATTCTCGTAAATTGTGGAAAATCCAATCTTTGTTTGTGTCTTCACCTTTTATTCCTAAACGATTGGGACTGTCACTGGAACCTGTTGCTAGCACTACATGTTTTGTGAAATATGTGAACTTGCGACCTGTGTTTGTGTCGTAACCGTCCACTTGCCATTTTAAGCTACATTCGCAGTCAATTTCCATATCTGTTTCTTTTTGACACGTCTCTATGTTAGGTTCATTGTAAGATTCAAGTTTTTTAGAACCAAATTCGATGTAAAATGGATTGTATTTATCTAAGCGTTTGATTCTCGAATCATGATTTTTTAAATATTTGGTATCTTCAGACTTATGTACTTCGTAATCGTAATTTTCTTTGCCTGATTTCATATCAATATTTTTTGTACTGAAGTGTCTGTTCTCTTCACTTTTATCAAATGATTGACATTCTTCTTTACGGTTTACTATATCACAGTCTTTAAATAATTTTTTGTCACTATCACATTTCGTAACAATACGATTAAAAACAGGCGAATGTTCTGGAGTATCCAACAATGAGCTGTTGCAAAATTTTGAACAACTATAATAATTTTTTGTATCACAGGTAAATTTTTTCGATCTGTCGATAATGTCGCAAACCTCCCACGAATCTTTTTTTTGACAAATTTCTTTCAGAGATATTCTTTTTGTATTGATACATTTGTAGCATACTTTCTTTTGCACCATTTCATCACAGTAACAGCAAGCATCTTCACAGAAACTACACAATTCTGAAATCTAAAAATAAAAACAAAATAAATTTAAGCTGAAAAACAAAACAATTGATTTATTACTTACCTCAATACAAAAGCAATCTTTTTTTTTATATTGCATCTTTCCGTATTCTTCATGAACCGATCTTTTTCTTTTACATTTTTTCAACTGTCTAATTTTAGTAACGACAGTACCAGGTTTGAAATTTTTTCCAAGTTGAGCGGTCTCTACGTATTTTGCATAATATTCTGCGACTTGACCTGCTGATGTCCGAGTGTCTTTTCCAGAATTGTAAGGAACACTTGGTAGTGCCATCCATGAGCCCAGAGATAGTGTAAGTACATGTGGATCCATATTATGCCAAGCTCCACCTGGTGGACCTTTGCCAAGGACTACATGATTAAACTGTAATAAAAAATATTTATAAATTGAATTCAAATCACAATTTATAGAATTATAATAGCTATTTTTGTGAAAAAATTTCAAATTTAAAAATACAATTTCATATTCATAAAAATATGTATTTTTTGTATAGTTCTTTGTTTCCCAAGCTGGGCATGTATTATAACTAAAGTTAGTTTGTGAAAAAAATAATATTTATTTCATTGCAAATTGCATGCACTGAAAATCTAATCATCATACAATTTTAAACAAAAATGAATAATACCTTTTTCAAATTACTACAGTTTTTCCGCCATTCAATTAAACTTTTCAATTCCATTCCAAGATCAGCACAAGGATGTTCAAGCGCATCAATGAGAAGAGATACAGGGTTCGTACTTCTGCCTTCTAGTCCCACCGATAGATGTCGCAAGTCTTGTTCTACAAGCGACTGTAGCTGAGAAACACACCTCATTCGTGCAGTGAGCATCTCATCTGGATGTGGCTTACCGTTGTAATACGGTAAATGACCGTCAAGCATGTAGGATAACGTTATTCCACTTGGCCCATTGCCTGATTATGGGAAAAGTAAATAAATTATAAATACAAAAAGTATCTTCAAGAATATTATAATTGACTGGTAAATATTTTGAAAAAATAAACACTGAAAACTATGATTATTATATGTAGAAGAAATGTTAATTATCAGATTTATGATTTTGTCGCCTGTAGGCTGAGCTTTTACCGTCCGCGCCCTATAAATTTTTATATATAAACTTGCTGTTACCCGCGACGTCGTTCGCGTGGATTTCGTGACGGGGTGAAATATTAAATTTGTTTTTTTTTTTTGCTTTTTATTCATTATATAAAATCGTAAATATCTCACCCAGTAGTATTTTCTTCGCTTGTTAGAATAAAAATAATTACAACCCTTCATACATGACAGGGGATGAAATATTTTTTTTTGCTTTTTATTCATTAAATACAAAATCGTAAATATCTCGGCTTCTATGCGATGTAGGAGGTTGTTTTCCCTCTTAAACTCTCACTTCGCGGTATTTTTCTTGTCGGATCAAATAAAATCAATTAGATTGTGACAGGGGGTGAAATATATATATATATTTTTTGCTTATTATTCTTTATACAAAAATCCACCCCCTGTCTACCAGCGCCATTAGGGCGGTCGCCCTGGTTCGCTCCCCCTCTAAAGCCGGCGCTCTATACCTACATTTTTAACAAAGGCATGATATATAAAAAATAAATTAAACAAACAATTAAATAGACTAATTTTATGTGTTGCAATTATATTCGTATGATGCAACAGGTCATAAGAAAGTCCTATAATAAAACTGTTAACATCATTAATTAAAAAAAAGTAATAACAATTAACTAGTGTGCTGCTTGCTCTTGTAGCATCTACTTAATAATTATTATGAATTATCAGTTTATATGTTAATTGACTGACCTTCACTATACATACTTTATTCATAAAAACAGTTGCGCTGCATTGAATAAATGCATGGGGGTTATTGATATTATACTAGCAGCTTTTGAAGCGGTTTTTTTTTAAAGATTAATGAAAAAAATCTATTCTGTTTAGTAATTTTCGTCTCAAATTCATCGAACAATATAGTCTTCAGTATCTCGACCCTTTTGTGAATTTATTACCATACTTCTAAAACTTCGTGAGTGGCTTCTTTTTGATGAGTCTAACAACTTTTTTATTTGTGATTTATATTATATATTAATTAAAGTGGGGTATTTTCGAACGTGCAGCCGCGGAATGTTTCGGGCGGCGGACTGGAAAAACAACCCAAGATATTTGTCGGACAAAATGACCAATGGATTGTAAGTTGTAAGTAAAATAATATGGTGAGAAAATCGAAAAAAAAAGTTGTCGGACAAAAATAGTGGGGGTATCACCTAGTTTGCAACCTTCAACATGTCAAAATAACGAGGTTATTACCAGCTATTTGAAATTTGTAGGATTATTAAATAATTATTTCCATTGGTCCTTTTGTTCGACAAATATCTTGGGCCAATTCTTCCAGTCCGCCGCGCCGCCCGGAAGATTCCGCTGCTACACGCTCGAAAATGCCCCATTTTTAAGAATTTTCGCAAACAAAAAAGTTGTTAGACTCGTTCACTCGTAAAAAAGAAGCCACTCACGAAATTTCAGAAGTATGGTAATAAATTTACAAAAGGACCGAGGTACTAAGTAGTACTATTACTTAGATATACGTCGATTGCCATAAATTTTGGAAAAAAATGGATCTAATTTTTTCTGCAAACTTAGATCGACCCCCCAACCAGTACAACAGTAATAGGTATATGTCCATGAACAATTAAAATTTACATAGAATTCATGGAAAGTCATGATGACAATATGAAAGTAAAAGTTGTCTAGCAATTTTACTTATCTTGAATTATATTTAATGGAATATATGCTCTGTACCGAAATCAGTAAAACACGAAATACTTATTGAATTAACACGGGTGGTGTCTTTCTGAGTGTCTATTATATGCTTCTAATTTCCGAACCGCTTAATTTAGCAAACTGACATTTTCTACAAATATAATGTACTAGATTGAAAATAGACACGAAATTTTTTGCCACAAAATCACTTTTTTAAGGAACGATGTCTAACAACAAAAAATATCCCACCCTAACAAGTGGGATATCAAATAAAAGTTAGTAACTTTAAAAAAAAGTTATCAAAAACTATTTAAAAATGCTGCTCCCTGACCATTATCGATCAAAAATGAACTGTTGAGTAAGATAAGATCAAATATAGAATGCATAGAAGCTCGTGGCTCGTATAATAAACCATTATCATGTATGATAGAACTGTGACTGTGACCTATTCATGAGTGTGTACCATCTAACAGTCAAGTATCTACCTATAAAACTACACTGTTGCTGAAAACATCATTCTTATCGGAAAATTCCGAATCTTCATTGTTCAATTGTTTGCAAGTTCAGTTCTTAATTGATTTGACATAAATATTCAAATTAATTTATAGTATATATTCATTATCACATAAACACAATAATTAACATAATTTTACATAAATCGAACAATTTTCTTACCAATAATTACAACGTCCTTGCAAGAAATATTCGCCCGTTCTTCTTCTTTAAAGGCGCCATTCGGTTTACATAGAAACCTACTATACCGACTGTCGTGTTCTTGTGTTGTTAATCCTGCCCATCCTGCCACTTCTGATGTTGCTGGCGGAGTTAACAATTCCTCCTTCTGCATTGTATCCTGCAAAAAAATACAAAAATATTAAAAACATATTCTAAACTAGAGCTGGGTGCGGACCCTGAATATTTCGGGTCACAAATAGTTTGAATTTTTTCAAAATTCAGAAATCATAATGTAAAATTAAATATTTGATTTAAAAAATATTTTCCGATATTAATTTATAATACATGTTTTTTTTTTTAATTTCATTATACATAAACGTTTAGCACGATCATACGTGAACAAAATTATTTAAATCATGAGCGTGCGTGATATTTTAATTTCTCTTTGGCTGTGCCTGATCGAATGTGAACAAAAATATGAATTCATGATCGTGAGCAAAAATTATTCACGCGCCCAGCTCTATTCTATGCTTATTGTAGTTTGGAAAATTATAAAACTAAAAAAAAGTAAAGTTTTATTTATTTACAACAGTTAGAAGTCAAATAAATAAATTAAATTATTACTTTAAATAACCAATAACAGGTAGGTACTTATTACATTATTACTTCTTTAAATATTTATTTATTAATTATTCCATAAAATACGACTGTTAATAAAATAAATATTTACCACTGTAATATCGATATTAAAATATTTATTCATTATTAAGTACTCTTATAATGTTACTATATAATTATGATGTAATTTAAACACTAATTTTATTTATCATTTGTCCATATAAATACTATACCATTCATGATAATTATCTGTAGATAATATAATATATATGTGTATAATATGTAATATCACCAAATGATATTTAATTTCTTTAAAATAAAGATAAAAAAATTGTTAGTCATGGGCTAAGAAATATACAATGTATAAAACCTTTTTTTTACTATGATTTCTTATCTTAATATATAAAAAAACGTTGGTGCGTATGTATGTGTTCTCATCAGGTATAAACTACTGAACGTATCGAAGCCATACTCACACCATATGTTCGTTTGGTGCTCCGATAAGTTTATAGATTTTTTTGACCCGGTAGAAGGCGCTGGGGCCGAGATATTTCGAAAAATTGTATTTTTCCATATAAAAAATACATCAAAATGTTGATTTTTTTTTGTGTGATCTTATCAGGCCTAACCACTGGACGTATCGAAGCCGTATTTACACCATATGTTCATTTGGTGCTCCGTTAGGTTTATGTATTTTCTTTTTTTTGAGCCGATAGGTGGCGCTGGGGACGAGAATGTGTATTTATGGTCTGATTTGGTTCATATTTATATTCATCTTTTTACAAGAAATGGACCCGGAGGAGTCTCATATTTAAATAAGTTATTGTTGGGCAGAACAATGTTTGTCAGGTCAGCTAAAACAAAAATTACAACCCTCCATATACGTGACAGGAGGTGAAATATTATATAAAACATTCAGATCGGTAGTTAGCAAACAATTAATTGATTTTCTAGATATTTGTGTAGATGCTGTGAAGTCGAAATAAGTGTATATTAATTTCAATAAATATCAAATTTAAAATTGAGAATATGGACCTAATTCAATACTACCAAACAATACAAACTTAAAGTTTAATTTAGGCAATTAGGAGCCCTAAGTTACAAATTACAAAGATGAGAAAAAAAAAATAACCTTATAAACACGTATAACTATTGTGTATTTAAACAAGATATAACATAGTTTTATAATTTTATTTTAATAACTATAAATTAATTAAAAGTTGTTACTAAAACTCCTTTGCAAATTGAGCATATCATAGATTTGGAAACATTATAATAATTTATGTTTGATTTCATTCACTTCATAGGAGAATATTAAGTAGGTACTACAGAAAAAACATGAAGGTCACATTAAATATATTAAAAATCGATGAGTAATAGTTTTGTATTTAAAAGTACAAGTCATCGACTCTGTGCAAATAAATTTCAATGATTAACAAAAAAAAATGTTTTCATTACAAATTATATATAAATAATTAAGAAGTAAACAACAAAAATAAATGTAATAAAATGATAAAATGTATGCTAATTATATGTTTCATAGTACAGTAGATATAAGTATATTATAATATGAATGTGTAATAATATGCACAGCAATAAAACAAAAAATAAAGTTAATACATTTTTTGTAATTTTCAATCATTATATATTTTGTTTTGTAAGGTTGAGACTTTTTATTATATTTACATACTCATAATTGTTAACATATTTTTGTTATTTTCTTCCTAAATTAAAATGTTTTATATACACAATATACAATTTTATAATTTTATGTGTTTTTTTATTTAAAAAATAATTTTTATGACAACAATATTTATGAAAAGAAATATGCGTCTAGTATTAATTATTAGAATAACAACTAATAGATCAGTAGTTCTCAAACGGGTAGACGACAAAGATAGATTAATAGGGTACTGTTCGTATACACATAGACCTACGGAATCTCACAAAGAAACATTTTTTGTATCTACAGTCTACAGATAACCAGTCCATTAAATTATGGATCCTACAAAATTATCTTTTTGGTAACTCATGAAATTAGACGCAGATAGAAAAAAAATTTAGCTCGCGAGTTCATTTAATTTAAAAATTGTTATATTCTAAATTTTATAGACTTAACAAAAATACATTTTCAGCTATTTTGATTGATGTGATTTTAATCTGTTAGTTAATTGTTAAGTAAATAATAACGTTTGTTCACATTTTAGAGAACCCATCACTTAAAATAATTGTTTTATCAAAATATAATCTACAAGTAGTCGCGGAATATTTTTATATTTCACTTATCAAAGTACCTACCTTCCACTTAATAAAGCGAATGTGTTTTTTGACAAACAACTTTTCCGTATAACACACGAGTTTATTGATTCTTTTAGATATGACACAACACATTGTTTATATTTACAATGGTTTCACTGGAATTATACCTGATTCATTCTTGATAAAGTGAATTGCAAAAATTGTGTAAACATTCAATTCAGAGTTGTTTAACTTTAATATTAGATACCTATGTTAAGAAATTGAATATTGTTGTTTTTGTTAATGTTTGAGATATACTACATGGGCTGAAAAGTCTATGGCCCAACAATGAAAAAACTCTTTTATTCTTCGACATAATCTCCATTTAGAGTAATGCACTTGTTCCAATTGTCCTCTAATATTTCGATACCGGTCTTATGTCCGGTATCATAAAGGACCTAACAAATTTGTTAGCTAACAAGCACTTTCAACTGAGATATCAAACTTATATGACAGTTCATTTGGAGTTTGTTGATGACTTTGACAAGTTTCGCGCACGCGTTAAAGGTAAATACAAACGGTATTAAAACAGTGGTGATGTTATGAAAATTATTTTGTACGGTCAAAGATGCCAACTGTGTTACAATTAGTTGAAGTGTCACTGCTCTAAATTCCATAACTAATCCATAGATACTAGTACAGTATTAATACCCCATTTGAATGTAATTGCTAGCTAACAAATTTTGTTAGGTCCTTTATAATACCGGACATTATATTGGTTTGCGCCAAGTCCCTCAAAATATGCGTTTGTTTCCAACTCGACCTCTTCAGTAGGGTAAAATCTTTTGCTAGAGATCCACATTTTCAATTTCGGAAAAAGGTAGTAGTCGCTGGGACCCAGGTCAGGAGAATACGGTGGGTGCGAAACCAATTCATAGCAGAATTACTTTAATTTATCGGTAATAACGTGAGCCTTGTGAGATGGTGTATTGTCTTGGAGAAACAGTATTTTTTTCTTCGCCATTTTACCTTGATTCGTCGTCCAATCGATCAAGTAATGCACAGTAATATTCTTTGTTGATTGTTCTACCATGTTGAAGGTAGTCAATAAGTATTATACCATGTGCATTCCAAAAAATATTAGCAAGAACTTTACCGGCCGACTGTTGTGTTTTTGGGCGTTTCGGATTGGGCTCCGGTGTAGTAATGGATCCTTGTTTCATCCATTGTCACAAATTGTATGAAAAAATCCTTCTTATTGCGGTAAAAAAATAGTGCCAAATTTTGCTTTGAAAGTCGAATACGTTCATAATTTGGTCAATTGTTACAAAACGCGGTACCCATCGCGCGCAAACCTTTTTCATATGTAAAAATTTATTAAGGATATGACCAGCACGTTTCTCTGAGATGCCTATGGTGTAAGCTAGCTCACTCAATTTTACTTTGCAGTCATTCAACACAATTTCACGAATTTTTCGAATGTTTTTTGAAGTAATTGCTTCATTTGGCCTTCCTGAACGTGGTGTAAATCTTATCATTTCCCATTAAGATATAAAATATATTTTTTTATATCGAAATCTACAAAATATTTTGGTTCCGAAATAATTTTCATCATGAGTTGTAACACTTGTAAAGTTCTAAAACCTTCTTAGCGAAATCAGGAATGTTCTATTTTATAAGTACTTGTAATAAATTAAATACTGATTTTATGTAGATTAACTAATAGGTAGTAATATCGACAAAAAAAAATCATATTTAAAAAAATATCACCTGTATTATTATATTACATTCATTCGGGTTATTAAAACAGTAATAAACATTTGACCTAATGATTAAAGTACTTTCGCAATAATTTCATAATCTATTTAGCATATAAAAATCATATTAGTACACAATATTGAATATATTTGCATACAATTCTTATTTTTATGTTAATGTATAATTTGTCATAAATACATCATATATACGATTGTAATATTTCGGTTGATGTTTAAAATACCAAAGAGCCAAATCGATAATTACAAAATAAATAGTACCTTAAATGTAAAATGAGTTTATTAATTTATTTGAAATTTAAAGAGTATAGGTATCTGATAGAGATCAGATCGGACCTTAAAAAAGTGGACCGATCCGATCCGAAACTTTTTTTTCGTATGAAGTATAAAATTTAACTGTATCTATATAAATATATAATATTATGTACATATGTACAATAATTCCACGCAATATATTTTTATAAACATTTATAATGTAGATTATACATTTTTTTGTAAGATCGCAGTTAATTCTTTGGCGAGTTAAACTTAAAAAGGTATCGTATTTGAACATGTGTTGAAACACGTGTTTATAATCATATTACATTATTAATCTATGCTTGGACATGTGTAATTTACACTTATATTCATTTAATTACACATACAATATGTATTTTAATATCGATTGTCATCATTTTTAAAATATGTAACATTGCCGACTAAGATATATTGATCAGCAATATCAGGTTTTAGAACATTGATTTCTGCTTCCGGTTTTTATTTTTATTTCTATATGTATTACATAAGTGATGATGTGATATAACTATTTATAATATTTTGATTCCTCAAAATTACCTATATATTAGTAATACATTTTACTAAATTTTGATTAATACAAATACAAATTAGTATTACTATATTTTTTATTGAATTATGGTATTTTTTTAATGAAGTATTGTTATTTAATTTTACATATTTAAATCAGGGACCTAAATCTGAAACCAAACCCCGAAAAAATCCGTATTTTTCATGAACCTGAACCCGAACCTGAAAAAATAAACTGAAATTAATATATTGATCCCAAACCATACATACATTCAGGTTCATCTCCCTGATTTAAAGTACAAAACATACAAATTTTTATAAAAGTAACATCTTTATTCAAAAATATCCATACAAGATTGATCTTTCGTTTGTCAGATTGCCAATTTCCTGTCAAATTATTTTTAACTTTTTTATATCTATTCAAGTTCGACATTTCTAAATTGTAATTTCGTACACATGTGAAAAATACATTATATTAAATTGAATTTGTATTGTGATTAATTTTATTAATGCTCATGTTTATTTATTATGTCAAAAAACACAAATGACTACCTATGTTTGTACAATTACTAATAAATAAAACTTTATTTGCTGTGAATTATTCAATTATTCAAATACATACTAACGTCAGTCAGATTCTATTGACTGGTTTGTCTTGACTTGGGCATTTTACTCCGATAGAGTCAAGCAATATTTGGCTAATCAGTGCTAATCTGAATGATCACGTCGAACATTTTTCAAAGCTTGTCGGTAAATTGCATTTTTTCCATGCTATAAATTGTTGTGAAGCTCTAATATACAAATCAAAGCCAGAGGCAAAAATTGTGCGAATAAAACTTTTAAGCTTAAATTGTAGCTTTAGTTTTTTTGTTGAGCAATTTTTTATAAAAATAAAAATATTTTCTATGCATTTTTTGGTTAATTATAAGCACTTTTTATTGTTTTTCTTTGTTTACTTTAAAATGTAGCAACCCTATTTGTATTAATATTTTCATAATTTTCAGTAATTACAAATACGGGTTACAATTATTTAAGTAAAGGTCATATATCAATTTTTGATCTTGATTTTATCGGTATAAACAAATCTAAAATAAACGAATTTTAGTACACAAGTAAATCATCGACAATACTCACGTTCAAGAATATACAAAACTATTACACAATTCGTGTAGTACATATAAATGAGCATTATGTCTGTGTGCGTGCAAGGCATGATGAAACCAGCAGACGGTAGCCGGTCGCGTCGCCTGTGCCAAAATAGTCCAATGCATTTCAGATTAGACGATATTAAATTTAGGTTACGCGGTATCTCAGGTCACTCTTCCGAGATTTTGACATTTAATAAGAATTCAGGATATTAAACTCGAAAAAGTAATTTATTATACATACATCATCAAAACTACATTGAATAAATTAGAAGTTAATAACTGAATAAATTAACAATGCAGTTTAAATGAGAAATTAAATAAATTAAAAATCAACATTAATTGAATGATATTTTTCTGATAAATACTCCTAAACTAATTCCTGTAGATACCAACAAAAAGCGGAGTTATTTGTTTTAAGCTAAATTAATAGTCACCAAACTCAATAAGCAAGGTAGATTACTTTATGAAATTATATGGTGAATTTCTACACATATGTATTCATACCTGCTTAAAGCATTTTTATTATTTCACGTATTGGCTAGTATTTATTAGAAAAATAAATAAGAACATTAGATTTACAGTAAAAAAAAATATGTTTTACAACCGAAAATTCCACCGTGAGCTATTGGTAGCTGATTCAAGTTAATATAATAAAACAGTAATATAAATAAATAATAAAACGGTAAAACTGTGAGTTTATTAAATCTAGAAAGTTCCGAACCGATTTGGATGAAACTTTCACTATTGTGTTTCTGTTTCCCAAAAATGTTGTGCCAATGGAGTGAGTAATAAAGGAAAATGTGATTCAAGCAGGAGAACATTTTAATTCAGGTCACATATAATATTACCAATATGATTTGTTATTCACATCTGCAACTCTGGATACCACAGCTATTTAAAAATTTAAACCATAATACTAGAGAAGTTATATATTTTGAGTAGATAAATAAGGTATTGGAACCAGTCTTGGATCATACCCCAGTGTTACTTGTTTAATTAAACGTACTAAATTAGAAATATTTATTGATATTTGATTACTGCCATTACTGAAACATAATCTATAGACAATTAACTGTAAAACAACTTAATTTGATGAGAATCGGCCAATGGGTGTCAAAATGTTGGACATATAAACTAATTCTTACAATTAGTGTAATCTATTTATTAATTATTATATTATCATAGTATTTACTTCACATTGTTTTAAATTTTACGATTCTTTATTTCATAACTTTTGTGTCGTAGTACTTTTTTTTAAAGCAACCAAGACTGGTGCCAGTACCTTATTTGGAATTTAAATTGGCTGCTACGTTAAAAAAAATGTTAGAGATAATAGATACAGTTACTTGGAAAAATTACTAAAAAAAAAGAATTAATAAAATATGAAGAAGAAAATAAATCAACACATACTTTACGAAGCTTCAGGAGGAAAAATTATTTAAGTAAATTCAAGGCGATTGAAATAAAATTATCAATTTTTATTCACGGTCTTAAAATAAGTTACTTTTTTGAATTTGATTTATTAATTCAGTTTTTATGTACACACTTACACGTAGGTAATTATAGACTTCGCCAATTTATGAAACAAATTCATTGCAATATGTACCTTAGTGATGAAATAATAACTTATGATAAAATTTGCTTTACACCTACATATTTTCTAATTTTAATATCAATGAATTTATTTAATGAATATTTCAATAATATTCCACACGATGAAACAAAATGTCTTTGGCCACCCTTCACCCTTCAATTGGGGTACTTGCCACAAAACGTGCGTGTCCAGTGGTAATTTGATTCGTACATTGACGACGTCTGAGTGGTCATTCCAATACAACCCCATTAAATAGATCAATACTACCATCATTGGCGTGTCAGCATATTTACTACAAAAATTCAGTCAAGATATACACAGGTGTATGTCAATACGTACTACGTGGAATGTTTGGAGTCACTTACATGTGCATTTTTTAGTAAGAAAAAAAAAATAGGGTCATATTCTGCTAATTGAGATCTACATTTTGACACCGCACATGCCTAGATATAAAAATAAAAAATCTATGACGCCTCTCCCTATTTCTCCAATATTTGAAATGATATTGTTGACTTTAGTATTTGTCGTTGGTAGTCCCACCAAAGCCTCGTTATCTTTGTTTCAGATTTTTTGAATCATTAGTTACCGAGTTTGTGTGTGGGAGGGAAGGGGGGGGGGGGGGGGGGCAAAATAAAATACTGCATGAAGCCATTTTTAGTAAGAAAAAATAAATAAAAAATAGCGTTAATTTTAAAGCCCCCTGCAGGTGTCATTTTTGATTTAGAAACATATAAGAAAGAGGATCAAATTCCTCTGGTTTGGTTATACACTTTTACGTGCCATATGCCTTGGTATAAAAAAAAATTTGTCTAGATTTATACTGTGAATTTTGAAGCTTCAATTATTATAAGATAACGTAACTATACTCTATTTCATTTAAGAACGCAGTGGTTGCCGGTGTTTTGACGGTACGAATCGTGTATTTTACCGTCAAAAACCACGGCAACCACTGCATTCTTAAATGAAATAGAGTATAGAGGTTCACACAAAACAAGTAGGTATCTTTCGTCTCATGAAAATAAAAGCCGGTTACCGAGACAGAAATCGGTCTTATGCTTATGTGAACTTTCGTTTTTCACAATTTTTTTTTTCAATGTTATATAATATATTCAAATATTCTTTAAACAAGACCTCTCTTATGTCGGGTATTATAAAGAATTTGCTGTAGCTAGAGTAAATCGTTATAAATTTGCTCGGAATTTTAGAGCAGTGGTAATAAATATCTAATAACGTTAATGCTATGCACACTTGTCAACACTGCTTTTAAATAGCTAATTTCTACTTAACGCGTATGCGTCAAGGTCATTCATATAAACCATGTCATTCATTACAACTGTCAAGCTTTTGCCCCAGAGATTTTTTTTTATAATACGTGACATTAAAGGCTCTTGGTTAAATTCAAGCGTACTTAAGGTTGTCGTTACATGTACTGCTTGTACATTATGTAGTGCAAAAGAAAAACTATAAACAATATGTCTTTAAAAATGAACATACGCATAGTTGTTTACAAACTAATAAATAAGGGATTTAACATCGATATTTTTATTATGTGTTCCTACTTATTTAGGTACGTTACTGTGGTCATATATTGATCCCTATAAAACTCACAGTATGGAAATTATAGTGGAAAAAGAAAAGTATAGTCTTTAAAATATCGCAGGTTACCTTGCAAGAGAAATAAAGTGGAGGTATGTAAGTACTATTTTAGTTTTTGACGCTCTATTTATTAAAAACTGTGTGACCTGTGTAAATGCTGTTTTAAATAAAACTATTTGGATGTTACATAACAAAAAAAAAAACAAGATATGTTTTCTTTATTAACATTTCCTAACCACTCAACATGATTTTTTTCATTTTTTTAGTTATAAAAAACTAATGAATTCGTATATTATATGACTAAATAAATACATGATGTAAATGAACGTATTATTGCGTCAGGAGTTTTACTGTTTACAATTTAGAATAAAGGTAGAAATAATTATTTACCACTTTATGAAAAATATTATCAATTTTAAACAATGTTTTTTAGAAATCATAAATTATTTAAGAAATATCTTGATATACCTATACATACAAAAAAAAATAGGAAGGTATCAATAAAAAATATTTGATGCGCAATAAGAAATTAATTAATTAAGCAAGACCGGTTCTAGAACATTTTGAAAATGATCTGGAATATCGCAATATCGAAGATACGAGTAGCTTTGTAATCGTTTTAGAATGAGACAAAAAAATTGTTTTCCGATTTCAAAATTTTCAATTGATCTTTCTGTTTCAGGTTAAGTCTGTTTATACATCCATCTGTCTGTGTGTCTGTCCCCTGAATCCATATCATACGCATAACTTATGAACCACTGAGCCGATATTAATGAAACTTGGTTGGATGGTTGGGTCTGGCTCGAGGACGGTCGCATTTCAAAGAACGACACATGTTACGTGAAAATTTTATAGAATATTTTTGTAGGGAATTAAATTTCCTGTAACATACATAGGTCTGCAACGTTATACGAAAAATAATCAGGTGCTTCTTAAGAAAAATGAACTAATATTTTTTAGTGAAATTGTATTTATTTATCTTATTGTATCAATTTATCTCAATACTTTATCGGTTTTTATTTAAATTGTTCAATAATTAACTACCTTTGGTAAATTTAGCACGAGGAAGCACTGCACATTTATTTGGCAGATATTTTTACGTTTTATGAACAACATTTTTCAGATTGAAATTTGAGATATGAAAAGTGACAATATATGTATATGTTTTAAATAATAATATAATAGTGACGTTAAATATAAATAAAAACAAACTTGTCAAAATTTAATTAAGAAGAGGTAAACGCAAGCTTCCGATTCACATAATCATCGTCAGGCTATTAATAAAGATTTAAATTTGAGAACGATGTCGTTATCTCAATAATATTCATATTAATATTCTTGTGTTCTGTGAATCGAAAGCTTGCGTTTACCTCTTCTTAATTAAATTTTGATGTTTAAACAAACAAGTTTGTTTTTATATATGTTTTAAATATACAGTTGATCCTCGATATAATGTATTAATTCGAGCGAGGGAGTGCCCGATAAAACCAGATACAACGGCGGGCACTTTGAACAGATTATGTACCTAATAAACTTTTGGACTATTATTATTCCCTATGGGTCTTGACTTACGGGACACTTGTAGAAAAGTAGGCGTTCCGAACACGTATATTAAAAAAAATGTTTAATTTCACAGAATCTTTTTCATTTTATCAATGATTTTTTAAATATTTGTTCTAAGTTAAAAAAAAAAGAAAATTGTACCAGGTTTTACTGTATAATACTTTTTATAATTTATAAAAGTGATTATTAAACTGTGGGTTGCAACCCCTTGAGGGGTCATAGGAAATGTTGATAAACGTAAATTAAAAGTTGATGTAACTTTGCACTACCAAGGAATCGCTGGTAAAAAGTTTCTATCTTTTATATCTCTAGTATTTACATATTGATATATTGACATTAATTATTGGAAATCCCGACTAAGTATACGTTAAAATATATTGTTAGCTACAGGTGATTGTTTTTCCAAGAATTAATATCTACGTACATACGTCTAAATAATAGTCAAGGTTTTACCGAGATTTTTTCTATCAGTCGTGCACTGTTTCGCACTGACGTCATCTGTACAAATTAATTAATTTATTAGTATGATTTGATCGCGTCGACCTTTTATGTTAATGATTTTCTAGTAATATCAAATCCAACAAGTTAATTCATTTGTTAGACAGTAGCGCGCTGTGACAAAATTAATTATTCATAATTAATTAGGGTAGATTGTTTAGTGAGGGAATAAATTTAATGTTTATTAAATGAGCTACTAAAATAATCTAGCGATTTACAACACATAATAAAGAGTGAATTTATTGTTGTTTCTATAGAGAAATTAATAAATTATTAAACTTAAATTATAAATAAATTAAAAACAAAATTGTACGTATTTCTGAAAATTTAATCTCACAATCAATATGGGTGATTCCATCACAAATTGGAATAGTTTCGACTCAAGGATTTTTTTTATTACTTGGCCAGTTTGTAATTCATATTAAACTTTTTTTTCATCGCGATTCTCTTGAATACTATATTTAACTTTACGTTTTTTTTAATATGTTTTTCATTTTTCATCATTTTATGCCCGGTATTATAAAGAATTATTATAATAGCTTCTAATGCTATTTGCAATGTGTCAAATCATATACATATATGTATTATGAATTTGTTTGGGATTCTAGAGTATTGGTAATAAATGTATAATAATGTAAATGCAATGCATTTTATGAGGTACACTTGTCAGCATTTATTTTAAGTCGCTGATTTCTATTTAACGCGTTTGTGTCAAATTTCATTCGCTACATCTGTGAGTGATTGTCATTTATATTTATTAATACTTAGGACATACATAATTAGAGATAACTATTATGGGTGTATTATATTTATAATTTTGATCCATTTATGTGTGTGGGGAGAGGTGAATATTGATTTTTCTATAATATTATCCAATTTTCTTCGGGCTTGATTAGTTTTCTATCCAATAAAATAAAAATAGTAAATGATTAAACAATCGATATAAAATATTCGACTAATTTAAAAGCAAACAACGTATATAAAAAATATAACATTAATTTATCGATCACATGAAACACCTAATTATATAAAATAAATAAAAATAGTACGCCGCTGACGCAATGTCAAAGAACTTTATGAAATAGTAGAAAAAAATGCAGATTTAAATTGCAAAATATTATAAACACAAATTTCAGAATAAAAAATCAACATAAATAATGTTAACATAGTTATTCCAATAAGGTACTTACAAGTTTTTTTCCTCTAAACAACAGGTTCGTATTATCACACGTTATGTATTTGGTAACTAAAGTAAATTATAATAATATACTCTGAAAAAATTTAGAACAGCAGTATTCTAAAGTTCCGTTATATTTAGCTCTGAGAATTAATCGTGACTTAAACTCGATCATCTTGAAAAATTGAGAAGCTTAACAATTTTTTTTCTTGACGGACAGGCAGACATAAAGACGGACAACAAAGTGATTCTATAAGGATTCCGTTTTGTTCTCATTTTGCGGTACGGAACCCTCAAAACGGTATCTTCGAACGCACTGATAATAATAGTACGTCTGGTACGTAAAAAAACCCTGCACTTTTAGATTGGGGTATGACACTTTCTGTGCTCATAGATAAGGTCAAAAGAATAATTTTCAGATAGGAAGCCACTTTAAAATCCGTGTAGAACACCATTATATCGGCTATTAAAGATGGCCCCCACCGTTTTTATTAAATTGACTGTATCTGAGCTCCTAGTAATCTGATTTCAATTTTATTTTGTTTGTTTTAAAGTTCTTATTAAAAGAAATATTTTTTATCATTATTCATTTTTCTCTAAATCTTAAGGGTTCCCCACAATTTTCGAAAATCTGAAAATGTTACTTTTTTACGAACTTAATTTTTATATAACTTTTTTATTGTGCCCAATATCATTTTTTTACATCATACAAAAAAGAAAGACATTTTTTTCTGCGTTCCATTGATAACAAGATAATACTGTTTTAATTAACAACTTCTTTGGAAAAAATGTGTTAAACTAAGAAAAATTGACTATTTTTGGATCATTCCATGTCATGTTTACCTTTTATCATATGAAATTTTATGTTGGGATCAATTTTCTCATATGGTATAGCTAAAAAATTGAAAAATCTGTCATGGATGTCACTGAACTTTCTTATACAATAAAAAAATGTACGTGTATCTACTAATATAAAACAAATAATTTTGGCTTACTGATGACAGATATAAAAAAATTAATAGAACATAAAGTATAGATAATAACGTTCTCTACATATTTTGTTATAAACATTTCATTCTGTCATGAACTTGTTAAAAAAAAATGGAAAAAAATAAAAAATTAAATAAAACAGATTTTTTTTTAATTGGTAAGAGATACACGTACCGTTTCAGAAATATTTCGAATAATTACAAAAATTACAAGAGTAAATATCCGTTTCCGGTTTTAAAAACATCTGGTTTTCTTTTTTAAAACAAATTAATCCTTAATATAAAATTTTACCCCTCTATGTACTGCCATTTTTGAGTTCCAGCGTTTACAGACAAACAGATACACACACAGACAAACAGACAGACATGATGATAAAAATAGTCAGAATTGATTCAGGGAAGGTATAAATGAACATTTCCATCAAAATCTCGAATCCGAGAAACCAATACAGGTAAACTTGACTTGGACTGATCCAAAAATAATCTATTTTTCTTAGTTTAACATGCTATTTCCAAAGAAGTTGTTAAGTAACACAGTATTATCTAGTTATCAATGGAACGCAGAAAAAAATATCTTTCTTTTTTATATGAAGTAAAAAAAATTTATTGGGCACAATAAACAAGTTATATAACAATTAAGTTTGTAAGAAAAGTGAAATTTTCAGATTTCGGAAAATTGTGGGGAACCCTTAAAATTTAGAGAAAAATGAATAATGATAAAAAAGATTTCTTTTAATAAGAACTTTAAAATAAACAAAATAAAATTGAAATCGGATGATTAGGAGCTGAGATACAGCCAATTTAATAAAAACCGTGGGGGCCATCTTTAATAGCCGATATAACAGTGTTCTACACGGATTTTAAAGTGGCTCCCTATCTGAAAATCTTTCATTTGACCTTATATATGACCACAGAAAGTGGCATACCCCAATCAAAAAGTGCAGCGTTTTGGCTTTATTTGCCACGAACCAGACGTACTATAAAGTTTTGTATACACAGAAATATACATATATCTGCTTCCAAACTTTTGAACGGTAGTGTACCTTAGTCAACCTTAAATTTATATCAGCTGTGGTTAAAATTTATTTTTGTTGGTACTTTCTTACATATTATCAAAGAACAATAAATTACAACTTTCTGTAGAGTTCCTTATAACTCGTATAAACGGGTTTAAAAAATATCCACAAGATGGTAACCTCGATAATTCGTAATGTAGTAAAATTTAGCACAGTTACAATTTTATTAAAAGACAGTTTCAAAATATAATATTTCCTATATAGGTACTATATAAGTACAACGTTAATTTAAGGTAAAATGAATAAAGGTAAGTAACCATTGTTAGCAAATTAATTATTTGTCACATTTCGGTTACCTCGATTTTTTTATGTGAAGTAATACGTGATCGATCTGTTTTAAAAAAATAACATTCATATCAAATTATTAGAGTGTACAATTGTAGTTTTCGGGAAAAATTATTAGTAAACTATAGTTATTTATGAAACATGTAACATTTAAAAATAATTTTAATAATTTTGAATCAACTGCATTTTTCATTTATAAAATAAATTTATCATATTCATTTGTATTTGACATGTCGCAATATAAATTAATTTGCCATGAACAGTTTTTTATATTATTCACTTTTTATGTTAATTGTCACGACCTTCGATAAAACAATATTTTTCTAACCAATGGAAGTTTTTATAAATTTTAATACGATAGTAAATTGATAAATTGTATTAATCTATATTTAATATATTTAATAAAGGCAATATGTATAAAAAATGATTGAAAAAGAACACAAAGCAAATGGAATATTTTCAGGCAATTAATGGCAGCTCGCTGAAATTGAACTGTAACGGTGGTGCGTAATTTATGTAGGTAATAGGCATAGACATACAGAATGGACAGTGCATTCTGTATTAACACAATGGCGTAACATCTCTTCAAAAAGTGAGAGAGAGATGCAGTGTAGTTTGGAATATATCTATCTCTTTTTCTAAGAATCTGATTGGTAGGTTACTATAGTTCAGGGTAATATTTCTGTTCGATATATTTTTGTATATCTATCTTGTGATTTTTGTGCAATACGTTTTTTATTAGAAAAGTAAATAATATAAATATTAAACACACTATAATGGTTCATATTTCAACGAGGAAATTCCAAACCTATTTCTATCTCTTTCTTTTGACACGACTCTGCTCTCGAGTCAGATGCCTGGTTCATTCTCTATGTCTATGGTTATAGGTATATTTTTTTTAATGAAGAAACTCAAAGGATGGAATTTTAAATTCATATTTTTAGTAATTAGTACATGATATAACAAAAATTGGTACTAAGCCTATGTATTTAATTTTATACAAATAAAATGTGCACAGGAACAAATAAAAATAACTCAGAAAAGCCTAAATCCATAGACATAGAGAATGGACCACGCATCTGACTCGAACACAGAGCCGTGTCAAAAGAAAGAGATAGAAACAGGTTTGGAATATACTTGTCCTTTTTTTAAACAGGAGTGTAAATTCTTGGTCCCGAACATTAAAAATATTCATAGATATACTATATGTATATTAGGGTGGTCGTTATTTCCCAAACTGCTCGGATCCTCACTCCTACCCCCCAAAAAGTTAGTTTAGGACTATAAAAGAAGAAACCCGTCGCTAAAACTCCCAACAGTAGTCGCTAAACCCTGCCCGTTTTCAAAAAACCGTTTTTTCGCATTATTACGATGTTATATTCGATAATGCGTGATAAGGACGTTATAAAATTTTCCTAAAATTTTGTGGACAATTATATTTGTAGTATATTGAAGAAACTTTGTTCCACTATCGTTTAAGATGCTTAAAAAACTTTTTTAACATAAATATAACGTTCCAAATCCGGAAAAAAGCGAAAAATTAACCTTTTTTTGAGCTTTTTTGGAATTTTGAGAAATTGTCGAATTGTATTGGCCTAAACAAATGTTACTAAATTAAAGTAGACTTTAAGACCTTTAATTTCTTTTTTTAAAGATGTCTCTAAGTGATTTAGGTGCCGAGATATAATTGTTTAAATATAAAAAAAAATTTAAAAACGTAATCTTTTAACAACGAACTTACACTCATCCAAACAATTAAAGGAACAAGAATTTAAACATTTTTTTTGGGTGTTTTTTGAAGTGCTGTATCTTTGTGAAAAATGGCCGTATCGAAATAAAACAAAAAGCATTTTAAAGCTTCAAGTTTCTAGTTTTGAGATTTTTTAGCATAATTTTTTTTGAGTTACGGTTATCGCGCAATCAAAAGAAATAGTGGGACACAAAAATTTTCCAATTTAAAAAAAAATTTTTAAGGGTCCGCGGGCTCGGGAATTTTTTTTTCAGTTAAACCAATGCATTGGTCAGTTAACTTGCTTATTCAGCTTTAATTAGTTTGTTTTTTTTGGTCTCTATCAATTTTTTTTTGCCGAGATATTTGATTTTCGTTGTTAAAAGATTACGTTTTTAAATTTTTTTTTATATTTAAACAATTATATCTCGGCACCTAAATCACTTAGAGACATCTTAAAAAAAATAAATTAAAAGTCTTAAAGTCCACTATAATGTAGTAACATTTGTTTAGGCCAATACAATTCGATAATTTATCAAAATTCCAAAAAAGCTCAAAAAAAGGTTAATTTTTCGCTTTTTTCCGGATTTGGAACGTTATATTTATGTTAAAAATTTTTTTTAAGCATCTTAAACGATAGAGGAACAAAGTTTCTTCAATATACTACAAATATAATTGTCCACAAAATTTTAGGAAAATTTTATAACGTCCTTATCACGCATTATCGAATATAACATCGTAATAATGCGAAAAAACGGTTTTTTGAAAACGGGCAGGGTTTAGCGACTACTGTTGGGAGTTTTAGCGACGGGTTTCTTCTTTTATAGTCCTAAACTAACTTTTTGGGGGGTAGGAGTGAGGATCCGAGCAGTTTGGGAAATAACGACCACCCTAATGTATATACATAAAGAGGTTAAAATAATTAACGTTATAAAAAAAATTTATTTAAAAAAAGGAATATATATTGATTTCTAAATAATATAAGTTTCGAATTTTTTTAATCAATTTTCATATCTTGTTCTAATATCAAAAAAAATATTTAAAATTTTGTTAAGTAAATCTTGTATGTATGTGCTGTTTGTAAGTACAATCCACCTCATCATTTTGTAGCAACCACATGGGAATTGATTTATAACTATTTTTTATTAATATATATTTAATATTTTTGGTAGCAAAAATGTTATTTTCCCGGAATATCCGTTCATAATTTTGCAAATTTCAATCAGATCAATTGATGTTTTTTTTTTAAATGTCCTCGATGAAATATGAACCATTATAGTATGTTTATTTTGTTTATATTATTTACTTTTCTAATAAAAAAATTATTGCACAAAAATCACAAGATAGATATACAAAAATATATCGGACAGAAATACTACCCTGAACTATAGTAACCTACCAATCAGATTCTTAGAAAAAGAGATAGATATATTCCAAACTACACTGCATCTTTCTCTCACCTTTTGAACAAATGTTACAACATTGTGTTAATATAGAATGCGCTGTCCATTCTCTATGTATATGCCTAAATCCACTTTATTGAATATTTTAAAACATAGATAAGGTCTAGAGGCATCAGTTATGGCCGCTATAAGAGCAATTTTTCGTTTTTTGGATTAATAGGCTTGTTTTTTGTAATTCTCATGAACTCATGTTACTAATAAAATAAGTAACTCTTATTTAATCAATTTAATTACCAAAGTCCCCAAATATAGTTT
Organism: Sialis fuliginosa; assembly: GCA_961205875.1. Taxonomy (NCBI): domain Eukaryota; kingdom Metazoa; phylum Arthropoda; class Insecta; order Megaloptera; family Sialidae; genus Sialis; species Sialis fuliginosa. The sequence goes on from OY540812.1 coordinate 19,981,163, forward strand.
GTTTTTTAAATTAAAGCCTTTTATTTTGTTCATGTTTTTTTCCAGTAATGCTAATGATTACAAAATGATAAGTACTACGACACAAAAGATATAAAAGAAAGAATCGTCAAATTTGAAACAAACCATTTTGACACCTATTGGCCGATTGTCATCAAATCACGCTGTAAGACAGTTAAATGTTTATAGATTAATATTCAGAAATGGTAGTAATCAAATATCAACACATATTTCTAATTCAGTACATTTAATAAAAAAAAATTGCCATTACTGGGTCATATCCAAAACTGGTGCCAGTACTTTACCTATTTTACATGCATTATTATTTAAAATACTAGTCTAGCATCAATCAAGGATCCCAGATTTTAAGAACCACAGCGAGATTATTTAATTTTAAACTAATTGTAAGATTTTATCGGTATTGATATATATTTGACAAAATAAAGCCACCTAAAACCACAAAGCATGAATAAAAACATACACGTATTTCACTAACCTAAAAGTCACTGCGTTTTCTTCAGAATTTCATAATTTATAAGGATAACGTGACTACTGACTACTGAAACACGTGTAAGTTATTACTATCGCGTTACTTGTTTAGGGTATGTTACAAATATAGTTTTTTTATTTGAAAATTTATTAATATTAAAACAGTATCAGCTGTTTTTATTTGACAACATTATAATTTATATGAAATTTATGTCGGTATTGGTATTATAAAGAATTATTTTCTCACAAGAAAAGGAAAGCAAACTATTTGTGTAGGGTACCAACATTTTTTTGTTTTCTAGCTCCTCTTGAACTTTTTGGACAGCTTTTATGCTTTATTTATTTAATTTTTATGTTGTTTTATTTGTTTATTTAATTTTTTTGTTTTTATTTATTTTTTTATTCATATTTGTGTTGGGGATCAGTTCGTTTTTTGCATACGGTTCTAGTAGTTGTACAGTGGAAATCGTTTAACACGAAACCATGAGGATAGAAATATTTTTTCGTGTTAAAAGAATTATACAAAAAAAAGAAAAAACAGGGGAAACACAATTTATTAACACTTAACAAGTTATATAACCTACTTCAATGAATGAATATAGATATGTATGTTACTCCCTTATGTATTTCAAGGATAGATTGTAAATGAAAAAAAAAATGTTTTGCCTGATGACATATCTTGTTGCCGACTAATATATGTATTATGCATTTGTTTAACATCTGCATGTGTAGAATAGTACATCCCTAAAGTTTATGGCTTAACAGTGTCATAAACAGATAAAAAAATTGGTGACACGTGGCAACCAGTATATTTATACTTCTGAGATGCGAAATTTTTTCGTGTTAAGCGGTTTTTATTTCGTGTTAAAAGAAAAATAATGAATGTAATTACATAGCATTTTGTTGGGATCAGAATTATCATTTTGTATTTACCGATTTCTCACGATAAGCGTTTTCATGTTAAAAGATTTCCACTGTATTATGCTTTTACACAAATTGTCTTATATAGAAAACCTATTGGATCGAACTCATTGCGAACTTGCTATTAACATATGTTACATATTTATCTATATAATGTGAGTAATAGTGAGTATACAAGAAAATGATATTTTTCTGTCGCTATCCTTCAGTGACTTGGCATATTTCTGAACATTCCTGTAATCAATCAATTTCCACAAACTAGTCTGACTTGATTTGTAGCTATATCATTAATTTCACATTCCAGTCTGTGGAAAACGGACATAATAAGATTCAATTAAACGGCGCTTAACCGTGTTAATTAGCAACTGACAGTGTTGTTATTTTAACATGCGAATATGAACTGCATATCTATTATATTCAGTGCAGTAATCAAAGATTTATTTCGTTGATTAGAATATAATTATTACCGAATTGCTTAGAAATTACAGAAAAAAATATTTTATGTATATGTAATAATACATAAACCGATTTTCATATATTTTTTTAAAATAAACTACATAAAAATGCTGATATTTTTTTAGAAATAAACTTCAAAAACATTTTTTTCTGAATATTAAAAACAACCGACTATTTCTGTAAAAATAAACGTATATTATTATTGTATTTCAATTTCAATTTCAAATCCGTGATAGCAGATAAACATATAGGTACTATACATAGAGTTGATACAGAATTACTACAAATGCTTTTATCTTAGACATAAAATTGGGGGTTTCTTCGATAATGTTTGGGTTATCTAAACTTTTTGTTATAGTTTTAAGAACAATAAAATAAGTATGTATCTTTTCTCCTGACGTTTAAACTTTTCAAAACTGTGTAGTTTTGAAAAGTTTAAACATTGTCTTTGGTTTATATTTATTTTTTATTGCTATAGTTTTATCTAAGTTTATAAATGAAATATCAATATGCCCTTCCATGGCAAAAATACATTTGTTGCTAATGATTAAATCGCGCATAATATACATTTATCTATAAATATAGCTAATTAATTACCTTCATAAAATGTATCATTTATATTTTTTATTTGACGTGTTGAAAATATTACTATAAAATTACAACAATAATAATTATAATTTAACGTTTGAATTTCAATTACATATAAGAAAATAAAATAATGGATGTTTTATATTCCACAGCTTTTAATATTTATTTAGAATGTTATTTTTATTATTATTTACTTATTTGAATGAAAACATTATTTACAAGCTTCATTTTTAAATTATACAGAAGCAAATTTACATGTCCTCACATATACTAATGGGTAAATAAATTTTTAAAAGTAAATAGTAGAAATAAAAATACATATAATATTACACTTATTTTATTAAAATGGCTTGAACACTTATAACGTAACAACCTCCCTAATTTGTTGCTTCTCTTTAAAAATATAATACTTTTACTTTTCCTTGAGTAAAAAATAGATATCTTCAAAATTGCGAGGTTAAATAAAAAGCAATCTGTCTGTCAAATATATAAACATATAAACTTTCTAGTTGAATCCTTCTCAAGTTTCTGTAGACACATAATCAGACATACAAACAAAAAGTAAATAATTATAAATTAAAATCTTAAGAATAAAAAAAAAACTATATAAATTAATTTTACATATGTTGCTAATAATAAAAGATATAAGAAAATTACTAATTATAGTAATTAGTATAATAAGTAAATAATATGTATACAGTATACATACATACATATGTACTATTATACAGTGCGTTCACGATGAAAGGAACAAATTCGTTTAAAATTCAGGTAATTATTTTGAGGAAAAACGCTCGGACCCGTAGATTATTATTTTTAGTTGCGGATTTTTTGACATAAGAAAATTGTATACAGGGTGTCTCAGAAAAAACATATACAGTCATCATTGATTTTTTTAAATGGAACAGTCTATATATTATACCATTTTTGAATTATGCGATAAATTCTGAACACTTTTTGTACAGCATATTATATCTCTAAAATCAGTGGTTTTCGGAATAATGACGTTTGAAAATTGGCATTTTGAAATACACACAAGTCAAATAAAATGTTTAAATTGAAAAAATAAACTTTGAACATTTTTTTAAAAGCCAACAAAAACATCTTGGTATTGCGAAAAAAAGAAAAAAATAAAAAAAAGGAAAAAAAAAAGTTCAATGTTTTTTCTTTAATTTTTTTTTCTTTTTTTCTTTTTTTTTGCAATACCAGGATGTTTTTGTTGGCTCTTAAAAAAATGTTCAAAGTTTATTTTTTCAATTTAAACATTTTATTTGACTTGTGTGTATTTCAAAATGTCAATTTTCAAACGTCATTATTCCGAAAACCACTGATTTTAGAGATATGATATGCTGTACAAAAAGTGTTCAGAATTTATCGCATAATTCAAAAATGGTATAATATATAGGCTGTTCCATTTAAAAAAATCAATGATGACTGTATATGTTTTTTCTGAGACACCCTGTATACAATTTTCTTATGTCAAAAAATCCGCAACTAAAAATAATAATCTACGGGTCCGAGCGTTTTTCCTCAAAATAATTACCTGAATTTTAAACGAATTTGTTCCTTTCATCGTGAACGCACTGTATATCTAAAACATATTTTTATAATCTTTTTTATCTCAGAGTTTATAATGTCATTAAAACATATTTGAACAAATGAATATGTTATATATTCATTGATGAAAAACATGTGGGTTCGTGTAGCTTCTCCACATATTTAAGTATCAGTGGCATTTAACATTTTTAACAGCTGTGTTATGAACATATAAAATGAAGTACTTTTTTTAAATTTTAATAAAAATTGATATTGTCAACAATCGTATTACTTGAAAGCTTAGAATATGAATAATAGGGTATAGAATTTAAGTACAATACATAGATAATTCAATGTTATTTCAAGTATATGCAAATCATTGCTCTCCTGTTAATATTATGGTAAACTTGTAAATTTATTAGCACACCCAAAGCAAGCTTTGAAGTGTGGTATTACTCTCGTCCTATTATTTTTTTTCGTATGAAATTTGATAAAATGAGCATTATATATTAAATTTCTTCAGAAACCCCCTTACATGTTTACATTTTCTGAATGAGAACATTACAGTCTCCAAATTTACTTAATTTAATATCGATTGGTTTTAATTTTCTGCCATAAAAATATAAACAAAATTCAATTTGTCGTTTTAGACCCATTTTTACACCACGGCAACAAACTACAGCTCGCAATACGTAATAAACCAACATCAACAACATCAACATTCAATTCGCTTTATCTATTTGCAGAATAGAATCCTATTAAAATTCAGCCAAATCGGATAACTAGAAGTAAGGAAATTTGCAGTTTAATTAAATATTTTTACGTATTTTAACGGATTTTTTTTTTGGCAAATATATAGTGGTTCGGGGAAGTTACATAAATATCCGCAAGCGCCACAATAGTTACTTACAATTAGCTTCAACTGACGTATTATTATTTTATTTATATTATTATAATTTATATATAGCTACGTCGATACGTTCTGTATTTTAATTATTTTATTCAAAGTCAATCAATGGCTTTTTAAATACATAAGATAAAATCAGGTAAGTTCATTTTTAAAACAAAAATATAATATAATATATTATAATGTACCCTATAAACATTATTTTTCTTTTATATAGATCAATGTACATTTTTTTAAACGCCAGACATTAGGTGAATACAATTGTTAACGTTGTATTTAAAAATATGTGGATGTATTTATTTTATCTTTTTAATTATTTTATTTTATACAAAAAACGATAGTTTCAAAAGTCTAAGGGGTGTGCATTTTATGGCCAAGCCATGCTATTTTGTCTTGTACTTATATTTGAAACTTAATCCAAATATATTATTTATTTTAAATTTAATTCCGAGTTTGCTAATAAACAATAAAGAAGCTCTTATAAATTATTAACAAAATGCAGAAATTATGATGCTTTGGATTGTTTTGAATTTTGGACAGTTCTCAAGATTTAACTTTTATATATATATGTTAAAGTATTCAAAATGATTTTAAGAAATACTTTCAAATTATTAAATTTCAAAATTTTATTTAATACTGTGATAGTTTGATCAAAATCTGTTTAGTGGTTCTTCAAATCATCGACGATAAACAATGGAATTAACAAACTCTACTTCTTTTGCCCGGTATTATAAATAATTTTTTCGAGTGGAAAAGCAAATTAGCTTTTGGCTAACGCTATCTGCGGGTGTTAAATCGTTATGAATTTGTTCGGGATTCTAGAGCAGTGATACATGTATAATAATGTAAATTGTATGTCTTTTATGAGGCATACTTCTCAGCACTTATTTTAAATTGCTGATTTATACTTAACGCGCATGCGTCAAGGTCATCATATATACAATTTCATTCGCTCTACTGCGAGTGCGTTGTCATTTATATTTAATACCTAGCAAATAGCGTTAGACAAAAGCGAATTAGCTTGTGCTCTGGAGCAAACTCTTTATAATACTGGGCATTAGAATCTAATATAGATTATAATGTTATTAATTATATAATTTAATACAATTATATATAATATTTATTTTTAAAAATCCCTAATTTCTTTATTGACAAGCGATGTACTAAAAACAATATTTGAACTTATGTTACAAATGTTTATAGTTTATACAAATCAAATATGTTATATATATCGGAATTAAAATTAAAACGTTGAAAATTAAGCTATATACAGAGAAAAAAATTCAAATAAAAGTTTTGAGGAGACAATATTATATTTTTTATTAGTTGGTGTTTTTTATGATTTATTTAATGTTAACATTAATTTTTAAATGAGGTAATTTTTAATGAGTTGAAAAAAATTACCTAGTTTTTTTATAAAAAAAAGTTAAAAAAAACGTTAACAAAAAATGCGTATCACACTTGTAATTTAAAACAGAATTAATTCCGTTGTACATTTTATTTAATTAAAATCACATTAAATTAAAAAATGTCTCGAGCAATGTTGATTTTTTAAAAGTTTTTCTGCATGCAGCTTAATTTTCGAAATAAAAGTTCGATACGTTTTATTTTAAACACCTGGCATACTTTTAAATGATTCAGCAATATTCCCATAACGTCTATAGGATTCACTAGATCTACAACTGTTTATTATTATCGTCGAAATGTGGGGCAAGTGTAATTATTTTTTAAACTTAAAAATAACTATAAATAACTAACATATTGTTTATTGACAACAAATGTATTGGTGAAATGTAAATATTTTAGTAAGAAATAAAAACATATACAAATATATACCACATATTATTTACTATACTCTGAATAATCATATTGTAAACATAAATTCAGACATCAATAATTTTGCTTGATAAAAAAAATCAATGCTTACCTACTTGTCTATATTTGATATGTTTACAATATTTCACACATGTGCATTTTAACATTGATTGCATCATATTTTTTCAAGGTGAAATATTTCCGTTAGAACAATAATTTTATTAATAATATTAAATTTTAAAAATACAGATTCTTGAAAAGAAAATTTTTTAATAAAAAATTCGTTTCATATTTCACGCAATACAGTATGTGAATTAATTTTTTTAATCCCTATTAGAAACATCTTTCTGCTGATGTCATGTCTCTGATAACAATTTTTATTTATTATTGTTATTAAACGAAATGAAAAGTACAAATACAAGCGATAATTATAATTAAACTAATTATACATTTGCTGCCGGAAAAATATTTTTGAATGTAAAGTATGTATGTACAAGAACATACATATATCACAATCTGCAGTTTCTAAATATAAAATCTTTAGAAGAAATAAATAATATAAAACAGAACTGAATTTTCCCGAACTAAATATTTTTATAAATTATTAAAATACTTTCCTCCTAAGTATTAATATCTTTTTTTATAAATAAATAAAATACTACATACCATATCATAAAATTGTAAATTCATTTTTTACGAAATCAATAACGGCACCACAAATAAATCAACAATTAGAATGGTAATTGAAAGAACCAACAATACAATTGTTCCAAATTGTAAAATTACAAAACCGTGCTCAACAATTACAATAAAAACATAACCTATCACTTCCACTACCGGTATAATACTGACACGCCGTGAATAAATAACCTAAAATATAAAACATTTACGAAAAAAAAAACTTCCAATAAAAACTATTACCACTATGTCATCCGGTAATAAAGCATATTTTCCTTTAAAATCAAACACAGAAAATCAATAATTAATCGCGTCATTTTATTAACAAGGATAACGTATTTGAATATACACAAAATAATATATCCCTCTTTTTTTATACGCGTCACATATCATTTAAATATTATAAGATAAAGAAAAATCATATGATTTGTTAAGGAATAGTTCCAATGTCCTTGTTTTGTGCTTGCCAATGTATGCTTTACGCATTACTCATTCATATGTATATGTGAAGCAAGATAGAGATATACGTTCCGTGTGTAATAGTTTCTATGCATCTTGTTTCAAGGATACGCGTGAATAGGAAATACAAATAATAGAATAGTTGATAAATACAGATAATGGTGTGACGAATTTTAAAGGAATTTTTATTTTCTAATATGATATAAAAAGGTAAAATATTAACCCTTTTTAATATGTACTTTAATCTCAGGTGTGAATCGTGTGAATATAAAATTTTAAATACAAACAACGGGGTACAAAGTTTATATAAAAAAAAAAATATTTGTTAAATATCAAATAGGTATCCAACTGGTTTGTTTGAGTGGATGTTGGAATGTCCCATAGATATTGCACACCTAGAGCCGGCCTTAGCAAGTCTGGCGCCCTGGGCGAGATCTATTTTTCCGCCCTCTCTCCCCCTAAAAAAATGTTAAAAAATCACCGAAAATGTCAATTAAAATTGATAAATTAACAAGAATAGTTAATATCTCAGTTTCGCGCGATCCTACAGACCCCAACTTTTTTTTTAAATATAGCTTCAATTATTAACTTTAAGACTGACAAATGCCCTAGGATCGTCGAGACCTCCTTCTCCTATTGAGTCATTCCATGTCAAATCAACACAATTTTAATGAAAAATTTACCTCACCATCTCAGATTTTCATGAAATTTGGCACAATTGTACTATTCATTTGGACTTGGAAAAATATTAAATTTTATTGAGATATGTCTACTGGTTTTGAAATTACAGCTATGTAAAGTTTTAAAAAATTGATGGAAAATTTTTGAAATGCTCTGGAAGCTGATCTAATTGACTTAGAGAATTGAGCGGGATGTCATTTTACAGCATATTTCACACCGATTCCAATGATATAAAACACAATATGGGTTAAGAAAAAAAATGTTTTCAAAATCAAAGTCAAAATTTTGATTTTTAATTTCACAATAAGTACGGTTTTAAAAATTTTCAAATTAATACCATACATAGTCATTATAGTTGTGAATCACCTGGTAAAATATAAATGTGGGATGACAATGGGTTCTATGTTAAAATAATTTAAGACTGAAGCTCGAATTTAAAAATCGCTTTGTATTTAGACTGTGAAAAATTCAACAATGCTAAAATTTATACTTGCATGAACATGAACACTTATATGAAGTAACAATACATTACTAAATTCAAAATGGGCTATTTTTTGCCACATAAGCATGGCCCTCGCATTACTACGGGCCCCCCAACTGTTGCGAGCCCCTTAAAAAATATTTTTTCGACCAGGCAGGTTTCTTTGAACGACTTTTTTTAAGATCTTTAAATAATAAATAATAAATAATAACAAAGTTTATTTTTTAGGCCTTTCAATTCAAAATTTTAATTCATAAATTCATAATTCATTTTTAAGAAAAACATGAATTTTCCCAGTCGGGGTCACAGGATTTACTTTTGTTTATATTTTTAACTATAACTGAAGATTTTTTGTAGTATTGTTGATTTATTTGCAACAAGCTTACTTACTTCAAAAATGATGAAAGCTAATAGTTTTATTTATTTGTTTTTAATTCAAACTAAAGTCGATCCAATAAGGTTACCACATGCAGCTTACATGTCATTGTATGCGTGAATAGTTTGACATTAACAAATTGGAATTTTGAAACTTGGATTACTGGTACTTAAAATATAAGAATACAGCTTTTTATTATATTGAACTAGCTACTATGCCATGTGTAAAATTTACCAATTTAGGCCTAACATTTTTTTAATAGCATAAGTATTTCCTGTATACAGTGATTTTTAAATTCGAGCTTCAGTCTTAAATTATTTTAACATTGAACCCATTATCATCCCACATTTATATTTTGCCAGGTGATTCACAACTATAATGACTATTCTTGGTATTAATTTGAAAAGTTTTGAAACCGTAAAAAATTTTTTTTGTAACAATTCCAATTGGAGGGCCCATGATAATGCGAGGGCCATGCTTCTGTGGCAAAAAATAGCCCATTTTGAATTTAGTAATGTATTGTTACTTCATATTAGTGTTCATGTTCATGCAAGTATAAATTTTAGCATTGTTGAATTTTTCACAGTCTAAATATAGAGCGATTTTTAAATTCGAGCTTCAGTCTTAAATTATTTTAACATAGAACCCATTGTCATCCCACATTTATATTTTACCAGGTGATTCACAACTATAATGACTATGTATGGTATTAATTTGAAAATTTTTGAAACCGTACTTATTGTGAAATTAAAAATCAAAATTTTGACTTTGATTTTGAAAACATTTTTTTTCTTAACCCATATTGTGTTTTATATCATTGGAATCGGTGTGAAATATGCTGTAAAATGACATCCTGCCCAATTCTCTAAGTCAATTAGATCAGCTTCCAGAGCATTTCAAAAATTTTCCATCACGGTTTTTTGACCAATTTTTTAAAACTTTACATAGCTGTAATTTCAAAACCAGTAGACCATATCTCAATAAAATTTAATATTTTTCCAAGTTCAAATGAATAGTACAATTGTGCCAAATTTCATGAAAATCTGAGATGGTGAGGTTTATACACTGTGTTGATTTGACATGGAATGACTCTATTATTAACAAATTAAAATTGATAAATTAACAAATGAGTTGATTAGTTAATATCTCAGCTAAAACCTTATTAAAGGTTTTCTGGGTTGCTGAATAAGGATTTGTTAGTTAGCAGTTATCAAATAATCGATTTTTCTTGGATTTTTTTTTAAATTAACATTTATATTTAGCTACATATATTTTTTGCTTAATCCGACAAAAAATTTAAAGATTAAAAAAAAAGTTCACTCAAAAATTACAGCCTGTACACTGATTTGAACCAAAACAGTCACTTATGCCCCATTGTGAGCCACCCCATCTGCCCCCCCCCCAAAAGCCGGCACTGTGCTCACCACAAGCAGGCTCTACTTGGAAATATGTTTTTTGATATATTTATATTAAGCACTTTTGTCAGCCGTATCACATTACATTTAAACGAAATTTTTTTTCAGCTTCCATCGCCTTTTTTTATTAGTTACTCCATTTACTGCGTAGATGTCGTTTATATTCCCTAACAGTAGTTACTAACAATAATAACTAATCTATATACTCGTACATATAATAACATGTCCTGACTGACTGATTCATCATCGCCGAGCCGAAAGGAGGTGCCTTTCTTTTATGACGTATGCATCCACCAAAAAAGGATTTTTGAAATTTAACACTTACGGGAGTAAAAGGGGGTGTATAAGTTTGTGTGGTGATTAACTTGAAACTTAAAATAAATACTCTACAATACACATAATGAAAAACATATTTCAGCATTTTCCAAAATACAAATAAAATAAATAAATAAATAATATGTCATGAAAATGCTAACACTCAAAAATAAAAAAAATATTTTTAATCTGTTAATTGATAAATTGACTATAATAAAAAGGTTTTATTTAAAATTGTGTAATGTTGAAATTGATTTAAAAATAAAATATGTAGGTACTCAATAAAAAATAATTACTACATTTCACTCAATTCCAATTTTGAAACAATAACCTTAATCGACAGAATTTTCCGTGATTAAAAATATTAATAATATATTAATTGAGTTCATTAAAAGCTAAAGTAGATACTACTTTTATAACGCAATTTACCAAAGAGCATTTTATATATTTATGAACCTATACTATGTATGTATATAGTGTAGACATAATAATATGATAAAATGTAAATATCATTCTCAATTTAGGTTTGTTCTTTCTTGTTTTGATTTTGATGCCAATGAAGAAAAATCATATATTTATGACTTGACTACGAGGGGGGGGGGGGGATTATTCCAGTTATATATTTATTTGTATGTGTAGTGACGTAGCGTAGGGTTGTCACACTCCAGGTGAATACTGAATTTGTATTAGAAGACTTTTTTTTCGTTGCCACCTAACACAACTTGCCCCTAATTCTCAATTTTGCGCTCCCTGCTATATTTTACTCATGTAACTTTTTAATCCTGATAATACTATTTTGACCCATTTTATCACCCTCCTAGGACTGGCGCCACCCGCTAATTTTTAATCCATACTTTGGAATTTAAAGTAGATATCAATAAAATTTCTGATCTATTCATAAGAAATACTATTAGATTATTTTATTGGTTCCAAATTACAATGATTTCTTAAAAATTAAAATTTTTACTATAGAATTTGAGCTAAAGCTGACACTGGTATAATAATATTTCATGTCTGTACCTAGGAATCATAAATACAGGCTGTATCTGATATCTTCAACAATAATCTTGCGAACCGTTGCATCCAACATCTGCAATTCTCTTGCAATGGAGCGCATTGACTTTCCTAGATCGACTTTGATAATTCCTGGATTCTGTGTACTCTGAACTTGTGCAATCCTTGCGTACCTTATGCGTTTTACTTGTTTGTGAGGCGCCTGGATTAGCATCATACACCTTCTTCACGTTGTAAACTGTCCGTAAAGGTGTGTTATTGAAGTCCGCAACTTCATTAGCAGTTCGTCCTGCGCGCAATCCAGAAATTATGGTTGCTCTAACATCGTATTCATTCGACATGATGGTTAATGTTTAATCATAAAATTAATAATAACTTATTGCCAATTTATCGCGCGCACCTGTATTTACATTTTGGATTACAAATTATTATAAAATCGAAACTTGTATATATACTTTAAGACGATTCCGGTTCGGTAACGTCTCGCTACAATTCAAGCGCAGTATCGTTATCGTATTATAGTACATTAACCTATCCTAGAATATCCTCCTCCCCCTTTCCCTTCCTTATTGAGCCGATAAAGTTTATTATATTTATAATATCTAGAATAATTTAAGTGATGGAAATTTTAGAAAAACTATTAGTGGGATTAAAAAATCTGTTATTATTAATACTTTATGTTTTACGAGCATATAGGTAATATACGCATAAAATTTACATAAGTAGGTACTTAGGTATAACCATATATTAATCTACTTGATTAATAAATGGTATAATATAACCGTTTTTTTCGAATTTGAAATTTTGATGGAAATATCAATTCTGACATTCCCTGAATCCATTTTGACTGTCATGTTTGTCCGTCTGTCGGTCTGTAGATGCTGTAATTCAAAAAAGAAAAACATAGTAAAAAAATCAAGTGAGGGGGGGGGGATAAAGAGCTAAATTAAAAAATTATACCAAGGTATGTGTGATGTGACACGTCAAAATGTATAACCAAACCAGTGCAATTTGACCCTATTTCTTATTGTTTTATAACTCAAGAATGGCGCCTACAAGGGACTCCAAGCAGTAATTTATTTTGTCCCCCAGCACCTTCTCACTCGGGGACTACTGGTTCAAAAAGATGAAGGAAATTTGGTTGGTGATACTATAAACGACAAATACTAAAGTCAACAATATCATTTCAAATGAAGAAATATAGAGGGATGTCATAGAATTTAATTTATTTTATTTTCATACCTAGGCATGTGGAGTGTCAACATGTAGATCTAAATCATTAGAATTTAACTCTATTTATTATTTATTATAACTCAAAATGGCGTCTGCAAGGGGCTCCAAACAATGTAATACAAAATTTATCGTGAACGAAAAAAAAAACTACGGACAGACATCCGCCATGCGGAAAACCACTTTTCTATACTATTTATAGGTCAGAATCTGACCTTATCTCGGACACTATTTTTCGACCCTATGTATATCACCATAGTTCCATTTGCTTCGGAACATGGAAGTAAAATAGCGTTAAACAATACGTTATTCTACGTTCTATTTATCTACATAAATAAATGTACATAATTCCGGTTTATTGTTAGTACTTAATTACGGCCTACTTTATTAAAATTAATAAATAAGATAACTTTTAGAGATTTCATTGTTGTTACTATTTCGAACAATAACCGAACATAGAACCAATTCAATTAATATCTTCTATGAAATCTCTTAAAGTTATCTTATTTATTAATTTAAAAAAAATAGGCCGTAATTATGTACTAAGCCGGAATTATATGTACATTTACCATAATACCTAATTCTGGAATGATCAGGTTAGGTGGGTACTCTTAAAAACATTTCGAATTTACATATTTATATTGATAAAATAACTATTTATAACAAACGTATGCGTGGTGTATTATATCATTTTCATATACCAGGGACAAGTTCCTTTAGAATTATAATATTGACCCATATTTACTCGAAAGGTTATTAGATTTATTGAATAAATATTCCTGTGAAATAAATCAAAATATGCTAAACATGTTTTCGGAAACAATTAACTGAAATACACATCCTATTTCCATGACTCAAAGATGTTATTTATAGAAGGGTATAGTAGAATACAGAAATAAATTATATCTAAAGAATTTGTAACACTAATGTCCGATATTATAAAAAAAATTCTTAAGGGCAAATTCAAATTAGCTCCCAGCTAACGCTATCTGCTAGGTATTAAATATAAATGAAACCACTCACAGATGCAGCCAATGAAATCGTATATATATAATGACTTTGACGCATGCGTAATAAGTAGAAATCAGCGACTTATGCCCGGTATTATAAAGAAATTGCATGGGTGCAAATTCGCGTCTGCGCACATTAGCTGTCAAATAACGCTATCAATTGGGTATTAAATTGTTACGAAATTGCTCGATATTTTAAAGCAGTGGTAATAAATAGACACATAATAATGTAATCGATGCATGTACATTATATGGGTGTACACAAATGTGTATTTTAAGTCTGTGATGTGTTTATATTGAATTTAAATTGACACATAATCTAAGTATACGATATTTATGTACAAAAATATAACGTGTTGTGGTAAAAATTGAAAATTAAAATGCTGGTAAGTAGTAAATATACTTTTATATAACACATTCATATATATCATAGCTCTTTAAAGCAATTCCTGCATTTGGAATTTTTTACAAAACGCTTGAAGATGAAAAACATTGTTTACTGTGTCGTTTTTGTTACATTGTCGCATAAAATTTATTTTTATATTATACTTTTATAATATATAGTATTTATCTCAACTTTTTGTATATTACAGAAACGTTTCAAAATGTCATCAATTTCATCTATATCATCTGGACATTTTATATCACATGAATATTCAGTATTATTATCAGATAACTTTGAAAATACCATTCAAATACCAAGAGAACCTTAGGTGTTCAGAGAAAGAAATGATCGAATCCTAGTGATTGAAAAAAAGATTAAAAAATGAGCATCAGAAGGTGGCTGGGAAATGATAGATGTTCGAAAAGTGGTATAAGTATACGGTAAGAAGCGAATTTACAAGCGTCATAAGGTGGTTTGGATACAGCAGAAGCTGATCAAAAAGCAGCATTATGTATATAAAGGAATCGAGAGCAGTGGAGAAGATATTCAGCCGTATTCATAGTTCCTCCTTGTTACTAAATTTACGTTTCATAAAACTTCCTTGACTACGAAGGCTTCCTTATCTCAAGGTTGGTCGGAAGCTTTCTTAAGGCAGCTTTGAATACAATTTTAACTGTAATGCTGACAATGTGTATATAAACATAACATAACATAAAAGTAGTTACACATTTCAATCTGTAGCTTTGTGCTGTCATTACCTTTTTAGACAAAGTGAATAAAGGAAAAAAAAGATAATGAACAATGAATTTAAAAAAACACTTTATTTATAAACTAAACATTATTAATAACATAACATTAGTAAGTCACTAAAAAGTCCTTGCGATAAGGAACGATTATGATTGAGGCTGATTGGAGATGAGAGTACTTGAGATAAAACATAAGTATATTGCGATGCTCTGTTTTGTAAATCAATCTGAAAATAAATGTATAATATTGATTAAAATGTTTTTATTATTGCAATGTTATGATTGGTCTTACAAATATTATTTCGTTGTCACTGCTTTTCTCTAATAAGGCATCTGAAATAAAGAAAAATTAAATTAATTGATATTTTAATTATATATAAATGATAAAAAATTACCAAAAAACAAACCGAAAGATGCACAGCTACCAACAGGATTTCGTAGCTCCCTAGTTTTATTTCCAATTGTATGTAAAAAAAAATTCGTCTTATAAAATCTATATTTTTTTTAATACATCTATAAAATTAATTCAATTAGTAATTTGTTTGTAAAACTTATTTTATAATAATTAATTACCTTCTCATCCGCACAATGTTTCTTGGCTTTTTTTTTAATACTTTCGTGAAGATTTTTTAATTGAATACCATTACGTAGTTGGCCTGTCTTTGTAATATTATTGAACTCGCTAGCTATTTCATTCCACGTTTGATTTTTTTTATTTGTATTTACTAAATCGGTTGTCTTATTTTCGATAATATCTATGCATTTTAACACCAGCTCTAATAAAACCTGCTTATCATCATCAAGCTGTATCCTTTTTCTCTCATTTTAATTTTTTTTTATATACTTAAATAAACTTTTCATCAAAATAAGTACTTATTATAATATTTTGATTTAGTTGTTTATCATAATTAAGAAATGTCAAATTGAATAGTGTCCTTTGACATTGACTAGAAGTCTATTTTTTCTGTATATCACAAAATCACAACAGCTTTTAAGACTGCTGATTTCTACTTAATAACACGCATGCGTGAAAGTCATAATATCTACGATTTCATTGGCTACATTTTTGAGTAATTGTAATTTACATTGAATACCCAGTAGATAGCGTTATTTGACAGCTAATGTGCGCAGGCGCGAATTTGCACCCATGCAATTTCTTTATAATACCGGGCATTAAAATAAGTGCTGTCAAGAGTGCCAAGTATACCTCATAAAATGCATAGCATTTACATTATTATACATTTATTACCACTGCTTTAAAATATCGAGCAATTTCACAACAATTTAACTCCCAGTAGATAAAGTTAGCTGGAAGCTTTGCGTGCACATTCTTTATATTACCGGGCATAAATAATATGTATATATACAGATATGTAAACGAATGTTATAATTAGTAACAAATACATTCGTAAAAAATGACAAGATATAACTTTTTTTTTTAAACTTCTACACCTGAAGATGGGAATTCACAATTTTTTTTTATAAGTAACACAAGATTTATAAATAATAAATAACAAAAATATAATTCATAAAATGAGTATTTATAATTATTTAAGAAAATGTTTAAATTAAATTAACTTTTTAATTACTTTAAAGTTTTTTAATTAATAACTCATTTACATACTTCTGTATAAATTTTATATTATCAACCTATACATGGAAAAAATGTTTAAAAAGAACATACCTATCATAATTTAT
Organism: Sialis fuliginosa; assembly: GCA_961205875.1. Taxonomy (NCBI): domain Eukaryota; kingdom Metazoa; phylum Arthropoda; class Insecta; order Megaloptera; family Sialidae; genus Sialis; species Sialis fuliginosa. The sequence continues at coordinate 19,998,360 of OY540812.1, forward strand.
TGATTTTATAATATTGTTAGAAATCAATATTTTTATAATTTACGTGTTTTATGAATGTCAACATGGCACTGAATATTTAAATAACATTAGCTGCAATAAAAACGAAATGAATGGACATGAATTATTGGATATTCAAATTATATCAGCACTATTATATTCGTACATGGACAATATGGCTTTCGTCCATTTACTAAACGATGCGATAGATTAGGTCCGCTAACCATCTAATCTTATGTTATATTATGAAACCTTTATTTATTCTTCAACACCCAAACAAGTTAATTAATTTTCACTTCGAGGCCTCTCTACTTTATTCGAGGCTCTTCTCGGATGTATAACAAACCATTCTCTCACGAGGCCTCTGTCCTCGCGTTTTTAGCCACTTTTTTCAGCGTAGCGAATCAACAAAAAATAATTATTTTTTATTTAAAAAAAATGGAGGTTGTAGGAAATTTTATAGCAAATAACTTTTATTTGAAACTTTTTTTGTATAATACTTCTGCTATTTAGCGAAAATAAAAAAATCTAAAGACTTTTGTAATTTAACCATGATTTTAACTAAGCGCTTACAACCAAAATCGGAGCAAACTTAGGGTATTAGTATTGTTATACATCATATTTGCTGTTAGCAGCAAAACTATAACAAAAACAATCTGTTTTAGCTTCCGCAGCCTTTGGACACATATATAACAATGAACAAATATAACAATGAAGTATACCTATACTATGCATTACAAAATTATTTGTAAGGGTTAATCTTAATACATAATATATATTATAGTATATTTCAAGAAAAACAAAATTATTGTTTCTATAGTACCTACTTATTTTATTTTGACTGCATTATTATTATTATTATGAATAGATAAAATCCTTAAAAAACCTGTGCCTCGCAAACCCCTAACAAACTTTATGTTTGACACCGCCATCACTGTTAGAGATTTGCGCAGCATATTATTTTTATTTTATTACAATACAAACGTCGATATAGATTTATTATAGTGGTTTCAATTCAGAAATTAAAACCCCCCGCCTGCTTACGGAGTAAACTTTTTGGATAAAAATACTGCTCAATTTTCTAAATTCTACAATCTACGCGTATGAAGATATTTGAAGGAAAATTTTGAGAATTTTTCTTTACTCTGATCAAAAAAATACTCAGAAATGATATTAATTTTTTTGTTTAATTCAAATGCGGGAAGAAAAATTGGTTCTGTATATTTTATTTACCTCCGTCAATTTTAAACTAATTAAACATTTGAATTACAATATAAAATTATCACTCTTAATTTCTGCGGTTAGTTAATTTCTACAATGTGACCCTAAAACAACCTTCAATAATGTGACTATCATTTCTTATCAGAATACAATCATCACCAAGGTCACAAGAGTACTAAAATTCACATTTAATTAATATACGATATAAACTCATTCCACATTATTTTTTTATTAATTCATAAATTATCTTTAATAACGTAAACCGGATATTTATTATACTGAATTGAAACGCCGATATTTTAATAAAAGAAAATTTATGTAATCTTGAATTATTATATTTTTTACATTCACATGGCCAGGGAAATAGGCAAACAAAAAAGATTTTTTTTAAATCGTTGTAAATGTAAAAATTTTGCTATATATATATAAATAAATATAAAAATTATGGAATACAAAAAAGGATCGTTTTGTAATGTACAGTATTGTAGTTGTTTTATAAAATTATCTGTATCTACGAATATTTGAAAATAAAAAAAATAACAGTTAACTTTATTTTAATATTTTTAACAGGAAAATTATAATTTCACTTACAGCTAAATGTGTATTACTGCCTCCTTTGAACAATAATTAATGGTATTCAACAGTCTACACATCAAAGTGCGTTATTTCGGATTTTAATACTGTACATTAATGTACATGTATAGATGTATTCACTATGGTAACCGAGTGTCTACACTACTCTACACTATAATGGTAACAATCACTAACGACGTGAAACCGACGAGTTATGAGTTATTATTAAAATGTATGTACGATAATGATGCAAAATATGGACTAAATTCATAATTAATAAGTCGGTAAATATAAAAAAAGTTTGCTATAAATATGTAGGTACTAGGTATCTACAATGTAGATTCTACATGTCATTTATATAAAAATAACTGCTCTTTTGATAAAAATTCAAATAATTAGTAGAAATGACGATGAAGACAAAAATGAACACCATTACCATTATTAAATAAAATCCGAACATATTTTCTAACAGATACTTAACTTTGAGTAGTTATATAAAAAATAGGAAATTGAATTTAATGAATTTAAACAACAATCAAAGTACCAAGATAGCTCAGTAGCTCTTTGGCTAGGGTGACCAGGTCTCCGGTTTTGACCCGGAGTCTCATGGTTTGCACACTGGATCTTCGGGCTCCGAGTTTGGGTGCAATTTCTCCGGGTTTAGCAAAAAATGACTAAAAAAAAAATGTCATCAAAAATAGAGTAGGGGACATAACAGTGTAGATTATGGTAACAAATTTTATGAAAATAAAAATAAAAAGAATAAAATAAAAATAAAATAGATAAAATAAAATAAAAAAGGGGTCTTCATTTACATCTCAGGGTTTACCAAAACTAAAATCTGGTCACCCTATCTTTGGCCAATCAGCGTTTGCGCGGGAATTGCGTCGCCAAGAAGCGATGTTCAAATGTTATAAATGTATAATAGAATATCAATTGCATATACATTCCTTTATTCTTGTTTTCGTATTTTACTGTGCTAATTGGTACTTTTGATCCATGCATTTGAATTTTTTTTTCAATATTAAAAATTCAGGGTTGAAAGGGTTAATTTTAATGTGAAAAAAATTGGTTAGTCCAGGTTTGTTCATTGGGTCATAAAGAACATTTGTGCATACATGAAATATTGCGCAATTGTTTAAACAATTTATAAAAAATTATTTATCTTTACCTTTTACCGATTACGCAAGAACTACACAATATACGGAAGTATGTCTCAACCATAGACATAGAGGAATGGACAGTGCATTCTGTATTAACTCAATGGTGTAACATCTGTTCAAAAAAGGAGAGAGAGATGCAGTGTAGTTTGGAACATAGACATAGGTTACACAGTTATTCCATACCTGTTTCTATCTCTTTCTTTTGACACGGTTCTGTGTTCGAGTCAGATGCCTGGTCCATTTCTTTATGTCTATGGTCTCAACACCTTTTTTGCAAATCACAAAATTTTCTATCAAAAAGTCAACGAGAGCTGCATATCTAACTTTTTTAGTTTAAGCGTGAGACGCCCAAGTGCTCGCATCAAATGATTGTTTTTTGCGCAATTCGAGCAATAGAAATAGAAGCGCGACTTAATAAACAATTTAAATATTAATCAAAAATTCTGAAAAATTCATGTATCATCAGAAACGAATACTGAATTTTTTAACGTTAATTAGAAGCTTTTTTTTATGCATTTCTCGATTTGTTACGAACGAAAATGTAAAAATTGTGAGTTCTCTTTTTTATATAAACACGTGTGCACTATTAATATTAATATTTTGTTGAATTTTTTTCTTGAACATTTTTGTCTGCTCTACACGATTGAATATCGGGTTTTACCTGTTTATATATATATATTTTTAAATTTCTTAAATTTTCACCTCCAAATTAGGGTGAAAACGACAAAATTTTGAATTTTCGAATTTTTTATTTTTTTATGGTATGGTAGTCGATAAAACAGGTGTTTAGTTTCGCACTTGCACGCTAGATGTCTACGCCAAAAAGTATAACCTTCGCGCGTACAAATGTCACACAACCATTTTTTTTATCTAATAATTTTTTCGAGATACAAAATAGCCTATGTTTTCCCTCAGGATGCAAGTTATCTCCCTGTCAAATTTCATCAAGATCGGTTCAACGGTTTAACCGTGAAAAAGTAAGAGACAGACACACTTTCGCATTTATAATATTAGTATGGAGTATTCTAATATTGATTTTGCGCTAACACAGATAATGTGGTCTATTCGAGAAGCGTCATTTTTGGTACTTTATACATATTATGACAAATTTTTCATAATATTTGTGGCGGTTGTGGCGCCATCTCACGAATAGATAGTGAGTTATTTAAAATAACTAGAACGACTAGAACAGTGTAGCCAACCATTACTTTTAATACATGTATTTATTACAAAATACATAATAAATTATATATTCGTTGCATTCATGTTATTTACTATTTTATAAGCATAATGTACAATCATAATCTACTATAATAAATATTTTCTAGACTATCCAAGAGAATGAAAAATAAATATTGCATTAATTCAACATACAAAACGAAAAAACATTAAAATGCCCGATTTCTTCTGTGCACTTTATCAGTTTGTCAGCTGGTATCACATCCGTTAAGTAGAAAAATGCATTTTATGAACGGTACTGGCTCAGTTATCTCAACTAAAAGTTGCAAAAGTTCTGTCATCAACCAGTGATACCACCCGTTTTTTCCTGATAGGCTAGTTTAGAAGCGAAAAACGACTCAAATAAACACAAGTTATCGCCAGGACGGCAGGTACCGCTAACAGCACCTATTCCACCCGATATCTGGCCGATAGCCTTTGACGCATGCGCATAATGCTTATTTATCATCATATTACGAAATAAAATATGGCTGCTTACAGATGTTCTTATGTCAGTTTACAAAGATTTCTACATAGTAGAGATTTTTTTGATTTTGAAGTAAATTGAAAACGATCCCGTGCCCCGTTGTACATTAAAATGATTTTTTGACAGGGTAAGTTTCAAATGCCATTATTTCAATTAAATAAACATATTACTTATGCATGCTTAAAATATTATAATATAAATATGTATAATTTTATTTTAATAGGAAAAAGAATGAAATCATCGTCAACTGTCGAAGAGTTCCTTCAGTGATAATGAAAGTACAAACTACGTTAAAAAAGAAACAGCAGTTTTCAATTAATCTGAAATAAATTTATGATAATTCATGCCAAAAAATTTTTAAATCAGAACCGAACAAGTTATTATTTGAAGGTAAGAAGCTGTCTTAATTATGAATATATTTATGACAATGTATTAAAATAAATGCAACATAGTTAATAAGATTTATTTAAAAAAAATATATATATATTTAAAGCCTCGTTTACATCTGACATTTATTACATGCGATTTATATCCGACATTTATTTTGACCAATGTAAACTCTATAGAATATGTGTCTGACACTTATATATTCACTTGCTGATATTTCTCTCGATACATTTATATACGTTGATGTAAAGAATGTTAAAGAATTAAAATCATTTCTTTTTCAATTTCATGACACCGACTGAATGTGGAATAAATCAAATGCCGAATATAATTTATGTCACAATTATTTTAGATGTAAACAGTATATGCAATTTAGTGTCAGATATTAGACATAAGTATCATGATACAAGTATCCTAATGTAAACGAGGCTTAACTAAATTAAATTATATAATTAACATATGTTACAGATTATAATTTTATATATTTTATTGAGATTTACATATTAATATTATCAACAATAATAATAATTCAACTGTTTTGTATGTATTATGTTATTGCTAATGTCTTGTGTGTGTTTTTTAGGAGCTACCGTTGAATAAAGCTGTTACCGTAATAACAAAACAGTATATTGATGATGCTGTTGTATTGCTTTAATTATTTGTGTATTATCAGTAGGTAGATGTAATATCTGAAAAAATAAAAGATTAATTTTAATAATGTATTTGATTTTGTTTAGAATTTTTCCAGAAGCAAGGTTCCCGAAACTAATTTTACTGAATTTTATTTATTTTTATGTTAAATATGAACAATGAATGACATTAATTTATTTAAAATTTTCCAAAATATCACTGTTTTTATTGAAAAAGTTGACTATATAACGTGGGTGGCACATGTAAATTATTCTTGGTTAAGACGATCTCTGCTCCCCCGAAACTTTGGTGGCAAAAGTAGTTATTTTAGAGAAGAAATTTAACTCAATCTTACAATGAACTGTTTTTAAATAATTTATTTAAACAAAAAATACCGAATAAGTATATAGAATGAGTTCGTTTGTGTACTCTGTAATCTATGAATTGAGAAAAATTTGTATGTATGGATCAGTGAAAATTTTTACTATTGCCATATTTTTAATACTTTAGTCAAATGGATTATTGTCCAGTACAAATCACAGTTTGAAGGCATTTTCTGATTTTATCATCAATTTTCAGTTTATTTCAAATACTACTTGACCAGCATACGTTTCAATCTAGAATTAATTAAATAGTTTTTATTATAAAGAAATATGAATTGATGTATTTTTTATTAATACTTACATTGTATTGTAGTTTGTTCAATTTTTGTCATAAGTTTTCACCTTTTTTTGCATGTAAAGAATTGAAGTCAGTTTTTTGTTTGCAATGATGCTTTCTTAATTAAAATAATCATGTGAAATAAGAAACATTTTCAATTTTCATTGCCTTTTTTTATTCCTTTCTTGTAAATATTTAATTATTGTTATACTTTTTGTGTTTTATCATATATATGTATGTATTTAAAATATAATATTTCATAAAAACTTGAATATAATAAAGCAATCTGTCACTTTTTAAATTTTTCAAACGTGTGTCCAACCCCGAAGTTGGAAATATACTTAAAAATAACTAGAAAACAGTTAGTACCAACTGAGGTAAACATAGAATAATGTAATTGTCAAACAGCTGGAGAAATCTGTCTATTCGGCTTCGTTGGTCACTATGATAAATGGTGTGGTACCGCTACCGGTATCGCACACGGGGGTGTCACTCTGGTGCTAAAACTGGAAACTCAGTTTGACATTACCGGGTGTGGGGATCTCAGACGCATGGGCGGTAAGGGGATACCGGGTATAGGGATCTCAGACGTATAAGAGGTAAAGGGAAGTGTTTCGCACAATAGTGCAACGTTGATAAAAATTATACAACGTTGTAAAAAAAGTTTGGTGATGAAGACGCTAAGTTCTTCTAAAATGGCGTAAAGAATTTGTAGAAGAATATCGTTTGCAGAACGTTGACATTATTTTTTAGTATTCATGTAAGTATTTAATTGTTATTAGTTTTTCTATTACATATGACAAATTTGCATGTTTATTTTTATTTATATGCGTGAGATACAACTTTTGATTTAACTTTTTTTATTAAAAACAAGTGCAAATATTTTTATGCTAATAATTAACTTAATTAAAATTTAATATTTCTTCCTCAGTTTACAGATACTACATACACCATATTTCCTGATCTCCTTGAAGATAAAGAAACATTTAGGATATCGGTATGTGATAATAAGTTTTACGTGATTTTATTAAATTTTATTATTAAATCAAATATTTAACTATATTAAAAGCAAGCAACAAGTTATGTTATATTCTTTTAATTCAATAAATAAATAAATCTAGTGAATTTACTGTAATAAAATGTGAATCATGTAATTCATCGTAATAAACAAATTAAAACTATATGTATTATATTTTTATTTCATTCACCTTTACGTAAGAATATTCTATTTATCTTTTAACAATCCGTGATGTTTTATTGTGTCTGACATAATTTGTACATTTATATTTTGTACAATCAGAAATATTGTTTGACATATTAAAACATCATGGGTTGTATAGGTTAGGTTTAATTCCAATAAACAGAAAACATATGTGGATTTCAAATATTTGTATACTGCTACGTGATTGGTGCAAAGAAAATGTATACCCAACCAATCAGATCCGTCCCACCTCGTAATGTCAAACTATGTTTCCAGTAAAATAACGTTGAGTGTCGCTTCTGTATATTTATTATTCTGTGGTATCGCATAGATACCGTGTAATTTGCAGAAATCGGGCATAAGTTTGTTTTATAGTTAACTTCACGTTATACACTTTGACATATGCCATGTGCTTTCCACAACAATGGCGGACACAGACGAAATCGAAGAAATACAATCTGAATATAAGGATGAAAACAAACGTAAAAATCGCAAACGTAAAAAAAGTTTCTTAAAAAATGCTCGTAAATATGGTAAAAAAGGTCGGTTTGGTCGTGGTAGTGAATTATCTGAAGATACCTATCAATATTTTGTGAATGCATTAGAATTGTTGAGAAATGGTTTTGAAACAGAAAATGAAAAAGGTAAAATAGAAAATATAACGGCTCGCCAATATATAATACATGTGCTTAATATTTACTTATATTTTATCTATTTATTCTAGAGATTTTTGTAAACAATGTCTTAGAACAAACCGCCAACGAAGAAGTAAACTATAGTTGCAATCAAATTGGATGTCGAGTTATAGAATCTTTATTACCTTTTGCAAATTCCGATACACTTGAAAGATATATAAAAGCATTCAGTGAAGACCTTCGACCAATATTAGCAGATCGATTTGCTTCACATGTTATTCAAGCATTACTACAAAAATCTGCCCATATTGGAGTCAAATATAATCCAGAAAATCCTGATAGCCACATAGAAAAATGTTACAATTTCGCACTTAAAATAAGTAAATTTCTACTAAATAATTTAGAAGATTTTGTCTGGGATCAGTATGGAAATCACATTATAAGAACTGCCATTACATCTTTAGCGGGAATTGTAGAAACGAATGAAGATGTGAATAAGAAAGATAAACAGAAAGAAGAGATGGTATTACAAAAAATCGAAAAAGAAGAATTACCAGATGCTTATATAGAAGTTGTTTTAGAGTATGCGGACAGATTATCAAAATGGCCACAATTTAGTGATATGCCCCATGATATAAACACTTCAGTATTATTACAGACATTGCTCCCTGCATTAAAAAATGTTAGCTCAAAATCACATAAAAAATTTCTTAAAAAATTAATAGACTCCTGTTTTGCTAAAGATGAAACAAACGAAGAAGACAATAAAAATCTAGATATTGAAAATAATTCCCAAAATTTACCACCAGCTTTCAAATCTAATGCATGTATGAGATTATTAGAAGCAGCTTTGGAATATTCTACATCAAAATATTATACACAGATATACGCTAAATGTTTTATAAATAAGCTAGCGGTTTTGGCACAAATGAAGGACTGTAATTTTTCTGTTCAGAAACTAATTAAACATTGTAATGAAAAAGAAGAAGTGAGTCTAGAAAAGCATATTTTTTTAAGTTTTCAATAATCAACAGTTATTGATAGAAAATTTGTATTTTAGTTTGAACCAATATATGATGAAATGGCAAATGAATTTGAAAACATTTTAATCAAAGGATATTCAGGTGTAATTTCAAGTTTAGCACTTACTTGTGAAAGATTAATTTCTCGACAAGGAAATTTTGTACAAGTAACTAATCTTAAATTTTATAATTCATGAAATATTAAATATAATTACTTAATTTCAGAATCTGATGTCTGCGTTACATTGTGCAGAACCTTCCGATAAACAAATACAATTTGTACCTTTAACTTTACGATTGGTACCATTAGATAGATATGAAGCTGTGAGAGAAAGCGATAAAAATTATTTTGTACATTTGCATGGTTCAGTAATTGTACAAACTATGTTAAAGTTCAATAAACCAATTAAAATTGTAACTAGTTTGTTAGAAATGTCAACACAAGATTTAATCAGTTTATTCTGCGATCCTAAAGGTTCACACGTAGCCGACGCCTTTACTCAGAGTAAATTTATTGGTGAAAAAAGCAGAGAAAAATTAGTCCGAAAGATGAAAGTAAGATAATTTTTTTTGTAATCGTGAATTAATCAATTTAATTAAAATTCTGATTTTTAGGGATCATTTCAAGAACTTGTGGTTTCTAAACATGGTTCAAGAAGTTTTGATGCGATATGGAAAACAGCAGGATCAAAACACAAATATCAAATTATGGAAGAACTTGCAGTGAAAGATGGTTTATGGAGCACGAATAAGTTTGGAAAATTGATTGCAGATAAGCTTAATTTAACTGTGTTTAAAAGAAGTAAAGAAGCATGGAAAAATTCACTTGGAAGTGAAGATAAAAAGAAAGAGCTTTTTGCAGATATATTAAATGAAACAGCATAATTATATCGTATTTGTTTTATAATAAAGTACATTTTATTATTACTCATTTTTTAATTTAGTGGTTACCTGTAATTCAGTAATAAGAAATTGAAATTTTTTCAAATAAATTAAAAAGAAACAATTTGATCAATAAAAAATAATACCTACATGACAAATGCCCTTAAATGTTAAATATCAATCTCATAATTAATCATGTTAACAATACTTATAATAATATACAAAATTGCAATTGTGTAAAATTTATTTAGCAATTTTTACTCTGTTTTAAACAATTCGTAATGTAATAATGCCTTATTCATTAAATTGTAAAAGTCCTCCCAGCTTATTTTTATTTATACGTGGTTTTCAACCTCTGTCACTTTGCGTTGCAAAACGTCATACCTATACTAAAAAAATATCAATATTTTTATGTTGAATAAAATATCCATATTTTAGGATTAATAATATTCTTTTAATTCATAACACACTGGTTTATAAAATATCTTAAGAAAATGTTATTTTAACTCACCGATATGAAATATGTCATTTTCAGGATAATTATAATGTTTTTAATATGAAAAACAACATAGTCCTGTGCCTGGTAAGATTCACTCACATTTTTTAAGTCCTTTTTTATCTATTAAAAGCAATTTCACAAACAATTTCGAGGATTCATTCCTCCACAGTATACAATGCAGTCAATTTTAAATATTGACATCTCTGAACCTGTCTCTTTTTCGCACAAGACTTTAACGGAAAAATATAGCTTTCTTTGTTTAAAGTAAAAAAAAATAGACAATGAAAATGAAATACAATATTAATAAAATAAGTAAAAGCAATTATTCATTTTTTTAAATTCAGATAGTACACCTAAAATGTTCATTTATAATAAATTATTAACATATTCAATATTTTCTGTTTTCCAATAGTGAATAATGTGACATCTATTGACAAAACTACAAAGTATAATGTGTGTTAAACATTGATATTTTTACAGAATTCAAAAATGATTATAAATTGTTATAAATCAGGATTAGCCATTGCTTCACTTAGTATTCTCTTTTTCCAAATTTCATAATCTTCTATGATTTCATTTTCTTCACATAATTCGATTTTTTTATTATTTGTTTCTTCATCTAAAACATTTACATAAATATGCATTTGATTACATTTAATTCGAAACAAGCTTATATAATTTACTTTTTTGGTATTCTTCTTCTTTTGCTTTACTTTCTGATTTACTCAGTTTTGGTTTTCTTTGAAATATATAAAGTTTTTCTGCGACTTTCAAGAAGTCCGCTTCTAAACGATTCCATTGGATTGGTTTTAATCTACTTATTTCTATTAATTTAGATTTATCTATTTTCAGTTTATCTAATCTGAAATATTATTTATTTGATTTATTATAATATTTTAAATAATATAGTATATTTTCATACGTACTTGCAAGCTACATATACAGCTAACGAGTGATACTGTGGATGATTATCAGCTACAAGATATGTTGTTCTATAGAAATCTAATATTTTATTGGCCTTTTGTGTTTGATCAGTACAACTAAATTGAATACATAAGTCTGATATGCTGTAAAATTTTTCTAGGTTAAGTAATTTTTCTATTAAATTCCGAGAGTTATTATATGCAGATTTTTTTAATCCTGATAATATCAATGCTCTTTCCTAAAAATGTAATTGATGCCGTATAAATATTTTTATTATTAAATAAATATAAGATAATATAACAGAAACTTACTACATCGAATGGTGCACCAATCGTTGAAGCAGCTAAATTTAAACAAATAATTGCCTTTGAAGAATCGTTTAATTGACTTAAAATTTGATTTGAGCAATTTGATGATATTTTTAGCTGAAGTAATCTTATGTATTCTTCTCCTTTTCTTTAAAAAGAATAATCATTTTCTTTTATGTAATTTTAATTAAATATTTATTTTTAATAAAAACTTACAGTAAAACAGAATTATCGTAAATGGATAGTTTCTCTGAAATTTGTTTTAATACTTTATTTTCATTCTTATTAAGAGTATCCATTATTTTCGCAAAAATTGGATGTTTATAATATAACAGTCATTATCAAACTATATTTTGACGTTTATATTTTTGCCGCCAAAAGAATTATAAACATAGATAATATAAAAATAACTTTAGTTTGTAATCTATTATCCAGTGGCGTAAAATAAGGTTGAAAGGTTAAATAAAAAAACTTTATATTAATTAAATTTAATTATCTATATTACATCGAACAATTTACACGATTTTTATTAAACGTAATACCTTTTTTACAATTACTTTAAATGATTATAGTATATATAAACGTTACAAACATTATTAATTATTAATAAATTATCAAATCCCAAAGTGTGCATAATTATTTTGCAGATAATAGTATAATGCGAAAAAACATTAATAAAGAGATATGCAACTTAAATATACAATAAAGTTATGTCATTACACAATAATACATATATAGTTGTGTTATCAGTATTGAATCTATGTCAATTCATATTTGCTATATATAATCACATAATTAAAAATATTGGCCTATGAAATATATGGTTAAAAATTTTACCCGAAATATCCGAACCGGTAATACAATAAATTAAAAAGAATTTTTTTTTGTAACACAAATAATTGAAACTAATGATGTAATACGATATCAGAATTGATATTTTTTTATTTTTTTTTTACTTTCCCAAATTTTTAAATAGTCAAAAATGATCTCAATGTGTACAACAAAATGATTTATTTTAAAAACTGATAAGCGTATTACACCACAATCCCAGAAGTACATAAATTTGGCGTCTTTTACAAAATGGTGTACACACACAATGATACAATATTAAAATACTTGGCACATTTAATATTATTAAAAATACACACACAAATTTATATGTGAATTTATAATGTGATTGATATTGACATATTCTCATATTGTAAAAACCGCCATTACATTTATAGTGGAATGAAAATTAGTGTTGTGCTATAAAAATAATGACACCAAAAATGTGATATTATCATGCAGTGGTAATTTTTATTTTTGCAATTATTTTCAAGCTCAAGTTTCAATCTTTCTAAATATTTCATAAATTTTTTTTTATATTAGATCTACTTTCGAATTAATTTCAATTTAAAACATTGATGTCATAATATGTAGGTACTACATAATATAAACTTAAAATAATAGACTCGTAAATTCATTTTAATAGAAACAGGAGCTTGAAATATATTTGCACAAACGTTATATTCTTAAATATAAATCTTAATAAACAGTATTAGCAAATTTCAGCAAAATTCTAAACACCGAAACATTTATTATTACAAAGATAAGATTGGCACAAACATATGTATAATAGTTAAATGAAAATACAGATATTACTGCAATTAACCCAAACAAAAAATAAAGAAAGGACTAAAATTACCAACTTATTTAATTTTTAATTTCAAGAAAAGCATTTACTAGAAATTGTTTTATATCTTTTAATTATTGCATCATTTTTTTTAAATAAGTAATTTAAACTTTATTTTTAGAGTTAACTATTATTAACTTAATTCATAATTATATTTTATGTAGAATACTGATTTATCCAATGCCATTCTAAAAATAAATGTAATTGATTTTTATTTTATAACAAAAATGTCTATATCATACATTTATTTTCATTGATAATTTATAAAACCTAAAATTACAGATAAAATGTATTACCTCTTTATTTAATTTCAAGGAAGTGAAATTTATAATTAAAACAATTGATTTTTGGTAAATATAATGGCATTGATTATATCTACGAGACTATGAAAAATACTGTTATTTAAATACACAACTTAGTATGAGTATATTACCATAAACAATGGTTGATTTAATACTTGTCTATTATGTTTTTTAAATGTATATTACAAAATTGAAAAAAATTAAAATATTTGAAATAGATAATTCAGAAAACGAAAATAATCATTTTTTTATTGTTATTGTACATTTTAATTTATTTTTCGTTCAACAGATTTTGGGATTAGATTTAATTAAATCAGTGGAGTCCAACTTTTTGTTATTATTATAACTACTAATAACTGGCTTATTAAAGCCTTGGAACTTTACAGAAACGATCTCCGTCACCGCTTCGACCTTGCAAATCTATTACATGTTAGCTGCATCAAAACGCAGCGCCGTTTCGACGCAGCTAACATGCCACTTGTATTGAATCACATATAATAGATTTGCAAGGTCGAAGTGGTGACGGAGATCGTTTCTGTAAAGTACCAAGGCTTAAATGTATTTGTATTTAATTTAGATACCTATACTTCTGTTAATATAAAATAAAAACAGATACATTTTAAATAAAATTATGTATTTACTTGTTATTTGTTGTATTTATATGATTTTAAGTCGGACATCATTGATGGCAATATATTAAAGAAAACTATTAATAGGTTGAATTAGGTTTTCCAGTTTAGATAAAATTTATTAGTTATAAGAACATTACTTTTTACGAAGTATATATTATATAATATGTATCTAAACATACATGCAACTATAATTATAACATATTCTTATTATTATATTAAGTATAGAATATTTAAAAATAGTAGTCTACACAAGCTGTAAATAAGAAAACAATATAAATGTTTTAGTAGCGAAAACACAACAAAAATAATACCAAGCCTTTATGCAATTTCAAGGCACAATAATCAATAAAAATTGGTCAAAAATTGTATCATCGATAAATTTCTTTTGTTATAGTTAAATATATAATATTCGTCTTACTAAATGTCTCACTTCTTTGAATTCTAAGCTAACATGAATACCTTAATAGCTGAAGCGCCTTTTTGGTATTAAAATTTAACCTTTAGATATTTTTAAGTTTATTCACAATTAATTTAATTTTTAATTCGTTAAATTTTAAAAGGTTTAATGTTATAGACCAAAATTTGTTCAACCAGCAAAACTTCTTCTCTAATCGAGCTTATATATCTTTGGATTTTTGAAAAATTGGTGTTTAAATTACTCTTATACAAGTAGCAAGCTTAATTCTTGCTTTTTAATATCTCCCGAATTTATAAATGTTATAAATACTACATGTCTTATATTTTATACATATTATGAATGTTCCTACTTAACCTAGATTACAGTTTTATTCTTGCGTATTAAAATATCAGCTGTTTACTACGGCCATTTTGAACACGTCACTAGTAGATCTTAATTATGATTGGTTATACTAGACTAAGAAAGAGCAAAAGTAGTCGATTGGATACTTGTCTACAAAGAAAATCCAAACATATAAAGCACTGCTCACAATCTATTGATTTTAAAGCTTTGCCATTTGGTACCAAAAGTACCCAACATCTTTAACTATTCAAATAATTATTATTACGATCTTATTATTATTATGATAAATTAATTACAATATTATAAATTTTAAATCTACAATTATAATATTACATATGGACCCAGATTGTGATTAAATTTTCATACACATTAAAAACTGCCATTCATGACAATTATCTAAAGGTAGTTGGTATTAGTTGGTACTTCTAACCATCAAAGTTTATACTGATTATTTTATTTTCGTAAAGAGTAGATTAAAATGCTAAAAGAGAAATTTTCGTTACATAAAATTATGGAGAACCATATATGATTTCCTTGACTTCTATGTTCCATAATCGTTTTTTTATGAAAAAAGTCAGTTGAATTTGCCAGAAAACTTACATATGTATAATTACACGATATGTGAGATTGCGCAAATTTCCAAAACCGATGGTCCGATTGACACCAAAATCAATATATCCTTGCTAAAAAGAACGTTTTTAAATTCAAATCGGTTCATTTTTACATAGGTTATTGTGAAGGAAAGAAAAATCTACAGACAAGCACACGCACAGCCGCAATGCGGAAGAACACTTTTCTTTAAGTTTTGAAGGTGGTACAATCAGAATCTGACCATGTTTCGAAAAAAGTTTTTCGACAAGTTCCATTTCTATCGGAATATGAAAGTAAAAAAAACATTTCCATCTATAGCATGCTTTAACTATATGTATATTTTGAAAATTTCTCTTTAACTTTTATATATCTACAGACAAACCTTATTATACATAGAAGCGTAACTTGATTAAGTTATCACATTAAAATTATATGAATATATAATATTATCATATTTATAACAATTTATTACATGTATAAATATTTAAGATTTTTGATACGATTTTTATTGTTCAGCATTTTTTACAAATTTTTACAAGAAACATATTTTTTGTTTTGATACTTGAATTTACAAAGTCTGAATAATATCAGATCGTTTTAACCCATGTTTTCTTTCATCTTTTATTATAAACATTTTAAGAGTAATTCACAGACGTACATATAATGATCTTTCTGTTTTGTCGTTTTTGAGTTATAGCATCTATAGACCGAGAGATACACACACACATAATGGTAAAAACAGTCAGAATTTTTTCTAGCAAGGTCAAAATTTTGAATAAAATATCTCTAAATAAGTGTAAAAAATTTCTTCATCGCCTCAACGCGTGTAATGCTTCTGAAGGAATGTACTTTCAATAATTTTGATTAAACTTCGCATTCTTTTGTAAAATAACCGAGTTTTATTTCTAGTTCCCTCACTTTTGGGACAGACTTACCACATGCACATCTGATAGTATTTTTAATAAACATAAAACATTAAAAAAAATTAATTAATTGATTGACAATTGTAGGAAAATGGTTTGAACTTTTCTTGATGAAATATCGTAGGTTAAAACATCGCTCGTCAGCTCTCTTTATAAGAATAATCTATAAAATATGTCAAATTGAATTTGTATATGAGTAGTTCTTTTACATAGGTAACTTTTTGTAAAAGTAATTTTAAATTAAAATTAGATTCGAAATGTTATTTTTTACATTACACATGTAGTGTTAGATTGGTGTTTTGATATGGACCATTCTTAAATTGTATGTTTGAGAAAACAAAATAGTTATTAAAAATTTTATTTCGATATCAACACCAGTCTGCATTTTTATTCAGAAAACAAATGATACATAAAAAAGTTTAAGACATTAGACATAGGTATGTATGTATAGATTTATTTGTCCAACAAAAGTATATAATTAATAATCAATCTATATGAGTAAAATATATTTAAACATAATAACATTAATTTATCCTGTTAGCAATAATATTAATTGGTTTCTTGATTAGAAATTTATTTTCTAGTTTTAATATTTTAATAAAAATTACTACCTGTATCGATTGTGTTCTAAATTATATTAGATTATAAACAATTTACATATTACATAACATAGAATACTTTAAAGGTTTTCTTTTTTAACGTGGACGTTAATAGCTGATTAAAAACTTATAATCAACAAGGAAATAATTTACAGAACATGTAAATTTTCACACGATTTTGATTTTGAATCTCGCGCCCAAACCTTACCTAGCAACCCTCTAACTTTTAAACTAGCTGACGTTCTTGATCCCCTATATTTTTTCTTAGGTGAATTAGTAGCGCTGCCACCTAGCGACGACCAACACGAAGTAGTTTTTGCTACATTATCGGGATCTGCATTACCGCCACCTCCACAGGAAGTCAAAGCTGCCGCGATCACACCAGGTGAGGAAATAGGGACGCATGGCGAACTCCCGGTGCCGGTTGAAGCTCCACGGCGTCGTCGCGAACAACTGCGCTTTCGAAACAAGTCTCTAGATCGCTCGGGGTTTTCTAACTTCAATCGAATTTGCGTTAACAGTCCTACCAGGAGTTCATCTACGTTGTGGTTGATGCTTACTGATGTTTCTATGAACTTGCAATCGTACTGAATTGCCACAGATTTTCCTTCTGAAATAATTAAAATATCCAATATAATAACGTATATAAACAATTTGTTAATGCATTTAGTTAAATATTGTATCTAAACAATAAACAAAATAAATATTTTTTAAATAAGTTTACATACTACGAGTATTACATTTTTTTTCTTGTTTTGAGTTTAGGTCAAATAATTAAAAACACAATAGTTTTTAATAAATTTTAATTATATAGCATAAGCGCTTTTCGGAAATTATTATTTCCTTCTTCAGTAATCTGTTGAAAGTATAAATATAAAGTATAAACTCAAAAAAAGAAAAATTAATAAAGGTCATACTTATATCTACATTCAAAAAAAATATTATTACATAAATAGAAATATAAAATATAATATAAAACCAGGACTTTTTTGTAATGTGGAACGATGTGTTGTTTTAAATTTAATTTAAATGATATTTGAATATACATAATTTTCGTTAGTAAAAAGCTTGACAAAAAGTGATTTCCGGCACCTATAATATAAATATAAAACATAGGATTATACTTATTATAAAAATATATTGAAATTCATTTTCACAAGAATTTTTAAATATAAAAAAATACTGTTAATTTTGTATTTAATATCTTTTCAGAATACATTTATTTCGAAGCGATAACATATACCACTTGTTTTTTATACATAGGTATTATTATTTTCATACAGATTACAGGTATTTTTGATAAACATGAATTCAATCAAAATAGAGCACGGGTTCCGTTTTATTGATATTCGTAAGCCCCCATGCTTGACACACGGAGCCTATAAGTGGTTTGAACATCTTTATGTGATTCTGTTGTATTTACAATTCAAATCGACCGATCTTGAAGAAAAAAAATTATGTAAATCTAACTACGCGATGGGAGAAAAAATATCTCCATACCAATGTTAGTCATTTTATATTTATTTCGTGTAGATTCTAAGAATACATTTTTGATTTATTTGTTGCTATTTTTTTGGTGGACTCGAGCTGGCGTATAATTAAATTATACACACCAAATTTTCCTGAAGAGTAAAAAAGGTCTTCAGGCATTGTGATTTTGGCAAAATGTTTTTAATTTTGATATAATTTTTGATTTTTTTTCATTCGATAGAAAATAAATTTTAAATAGGGGCCTCGAATATGTATTCTGCCCACAAAACTATTTTACAAAATAGAACAAAACGTACTTATAATTATATAATCTCTACAGATCGACTAAAGACATTTTAGCACCTTGAGCTACCATTAATGTGAAAAAACAAATAAATATCTACAAACAGATGGACTCGTTCGATACTGTAAACAGTAATTTTATTACAAATATACCTATGCCTATAAAGAAAAACCAAAATTTTTCTACATTTAGTTCATATAAATTGATTAAATTCTTACTCAAGCCATTCAGATTAGTGCTCTAATGATCAACCAAGGTAAATTCTTATCTTCTTCAATAGATAAAAATACCTTTCTCCGTAAATATTAATAGAAGATCAATAACACTTTTTTAGTAATAAAAAGCAATACTTTTTTTTCAGTAAGTCAGACTAGATTTTAAACTTTTAAAAGTTTTAAAAAAATAATAAAAATTCCACTATTTTTGTATATCCGCCCTCGGATAGTTTGACTGTTTTCTATAAACACGTAATTTAATGATATCTGAACAAAACAGGTAAATCATACAAATTGTATTAAATAAAACAAATAAAAAAATTGTAAAATGAACAAAAATAGTAAATTTAATTAATATGTATATTCAGTATCGTTTCCATCTGCCCTCGTTTAAAGAATTAACATCTTTGAACAAGAGTGTTGAAATCTGATACTATCGTAATTATTTTACTGAATTTTCGTTTTGAACTTCGCCATTAACGAGAGTAAATATGTAAATAATACACAAAACTCAATGTTCTGTACATTTGAGTCGCTTGTATTTTGTTTTGATAAACAATTTAAATGAAAAAGTTATTATGGAGTTGGGAAATACTTCTAAAAAGTTCTAACAGGGATAAGTTTCACTTAATTTGTTCTGAACTTTATATTTTCTGTAAAATATAAAGCTGGTTTTATCAATTAATTTCATTGCAAATGTGACGGCTCTTTTTATGCATGCAATTTGTAATTTGATTGTCTGATATTTTTCATAAGGCTTTTTCTATAGCGTCATTATTAGTTATTTACTATGCAATTCAATTTGTCCGTTTTTATTTGATTGGAATATACACCTGTTGTTAAACTAATTAGTTTTAATTATGTATCTACTAAACAAATTGAAATTCTTTTATTAATAGTTTTATACCACTGATAACTAATAACACATTGTTTTTTAGTATGTAGGTATGTAGTAAATTGTATAAATGTATGTATGTAGGTATGTATTAGATATGGGTAAAATTCGTTCTTACTGAATCGTTCAAGGAACTGTTGAGTAAATTTTTAGAAATATGAAAGGAAGAAATTTTGCTGCAATTTAAATGATCTTTTTTAGATATTAAAAATGCCAGAGGTAATTACTTTTTTTACTAAAGGTAAAAAATTTTCTTAAATGATCTTATTATCTAAAAAAGGTAATTTGAATTTAAAATATTTTTATTATATTATTTTTACTACGAGTAAAAAAAATTATTGTTACTAAAAATTATAAAAATAATTTTTTTTCTGAATTAGAAAAATAACTGTCATATGTCATGATTTTCAAGCTACAAAAAAGTTAATTAGTATAATTGAGTCTAGTAAATGGTTGAAAAGATGTGATCCTTTAACTAAAATTTTTAATTATCTTGAAAAGTCAAAGTCCAAAAAAATATGTATAGGGGAGAGTGGTGTAGTTACGAACACCTTAAGAAAAAATTAAATAAATTAAAACCTGAGTAAGAAACCAATATATGTATTATGTATTATTATTAAATAATCTATTAGTTATACATTTTCAGTATCAATTTTAATGAAATATAAAAACAAAATTAAAATTAAAGACAAAAACAAAACCCTATGTATATGTGATTAGCATGGGTTAATCACAAACAGTGGAATAATAATTAAACCTAATTAGTACAAAATTCGCAACAAAAGCCTCTATGATGCACTTATCATGAGCCAATAAATTGCACTTGAAGCACATAACCTAGTCTTCAACAGGGAGATCTTGATATTTTTCATTATAATAACAAAAATAGTTATTTTCTTTATCAACATCTCCGTTTCTTCTTATCTTTTACTTGGCAATTCTTTTTTTTGTTATTTACTTTAAAATGACTGCGATTCTTCGTACTTTTTCCAGTTTTAGTTTTCATCATTTTTTTTACAACGTTCTGAATTGCCCCATTTAATTTGTTTGTCATTACCCCACGAGCTTGAAAAAAATAAACAATTTTTTTTGAGGTTAAGATCATGATTATATAATAAACAATAAGGGTGACATCAAATAATGTTTGATCGAGGTTTACTTGGTCATAATTAAATCACATTTATATTAATTACATATCAGTTATCACAATAAAAAATTAGATGAAATGTGATATAAAAATGGAATTAAGCTTATTTTGTACTGTGTGCGTGATCTACACTGACCGTTCAGCCTAGTTTACATGGGAAGAGTACTCAGCCGAAACAGTAAGCTCGGCTGAGTACTTGACCAATCTAAACACAAAGTACAATGTTCGGCTAAGTTATCAGACGAGTGAAATGAGCCAGCGAGCAATAGAAACGAGTTCTATTCGCTGGGCCGAGTGCTACCCCCCACCACTACGATGTACTGTTCTCGGCTTGTCGAAGGTGCGGTTATAAAATACGAGTTGCTGACCTGACAGTGGACAGCTACTGCACCTGTGTACTCGTATGAGAGTAGCTCGACTCGCCTTACCCGGTCACACAAGTGTGAGCTGCTGGTGTCAAAGTAGACAGCTACTGCATGTGTGTACTCGTATTTCACTAGCTTTCATGCACTCAGCGTGGTCCCGAGCTTACGAGCTACTGTCATTTTGCAATACCGTGCAAGTTGACGTCCGAATCGCATGCGAGCTGCTGCTTGTGGCGTGGTGGGGGAAGGCGAGAGGCGATTAAAAACAAAAAATGTTGTAGTAACTCGGATGCGAGGTACTGACCGATTCGCACATGACAGTCACTCGTATGATGCAGTCACACGGTGCGAGTAGCTGCACTGCAGTAACTGACTAGGCCAGCTCGGATGCTAGCTCGCACTATGTAACCGCCGCTTTAAATAGCCAGCTGAGCTTCGATTAGCGAGAGTTGTGGTGAATTCGATGCTCAGCTGGCGGTTTAGACACGTCGAGTACAGTAAATCGTAGTGATGGGAGGTAGCACTCAGCCCAGCGAATAGAATGCGTGTAGACGCGTCCTCGGTCAATATTGGTGCTTAACCGAGCAGCATAACGAGTTCCTCGGCCGAGTGCTCATACCATGTAAACTAGGCTTTAACGGTTCGATACTAAACGTAGGCGTAATTATCGATAAGTGCAGAGAGAACATTAGTTTTCCTCTTCTAACATGCTGTAACCACTCTCTCCTACCAACTTTTTGAAGTATATTTAGTATGACATTTCGCCATAAAAATAAATCGAATTGGGACCTCAATATTTTGCATTGAATATCAATAAATCATATGATAATAGAACGTACCTTCTGTAGTGACAGCCCTAGACCTAACAAGATCTGCCTTATTCGCGACAAGAATGACAGCGCGCTGGGCAACAGCGCCAACCGTCCACAACGTAGCAAGCACCTTCTCAGCGCACACTAGACTATCCTTGTCCGAGCAGCTGTAGACGACACAGTAGGCCTGGGGCCCCGTCTCGCTCGTCGCCTCGGCTGCCAGCTCGCGCAGGGCTCGCTCCTCACGATGGTTGTGCGAGCTGCTGTTGTTTCTGTTAGGGTCGTTGGCGGTCACGTGGCTGCTGTTGTCGCCCGAGGTGGAAGAGGTCTGATCGGAGTCGAGAGAGTTAGTACGTTCCGGCTGGAATATGTTCAATTATTAATTTATTTAAGATAAAAAATAAACAAGCCGTGGGTTCGACCCTTGAGGCCCACACAACTAACTTTGCAGCATGGTATGACTTGAATACTGATTATTTATTGTTTCCATATAGTTTATGTGAATAATTTTTTATATGAAACATTTTTTGATAATAATATTATCTACAATTTTTTCTGTTTCAAAGATAATTTTGAAAATTCGTTTTAATACGCTTTGCAAGGTAGCGTGTTTCACCGGCCTAAAAAATATCAAAATTCGATATAATGAACTTTGTTCATATTTTTATAACGGAAAATTAAATCCAATCGATATGAAACTAACAATAAGTAAATACGGAGACTGGAATGTACTAGATATTTCAGAAAATGTAAAATGTTGAAGGTTTGCTGAAGAAAAATTATGAAATAATGCTCATTTTATCAACACATTTTTTTTAAACCAAAACACACTACCAAGCAAAGCCTGTTAGAATTTTTTCATCGTTATTTATCCTTTTTTTATTTTTTTACGTAGTACATTATACCATATATTAATCTACTATTTATATATATATTAAATTATATATATATTATATATATATTATATTATATATTATATATATTTATTTTATTTTGCTTTATGCTTACTTACAATAGACAATAACTGCTCTATGTTCATACCATAGATAAAATAAAATATTGAGAATGCTGACCATAGATGGAATTATATTTCAAGACGTGTCGCCATCTAGGTATTTTTTTTGTAATCATATTCATAGATTGGAACCCTGTGTGGCGCCATCTAGTATTCTGTATATTTGAAACTCATGATGGGACATATTAGTAGATTAATATATGATTATACTACAGAATAAACATTTTTTTGTTTTGTCAGCATTCCGTTAGTTTCTATTTTATCTATTTTTTATTTTTAGGAGTTTGAATTTCCATATTTATAATTTTTAGAAATGTATATAGTAATTCGTCAAATATTTTTTTATCTGCAAATGAAGATTATATAAATAATATTCTATATATCATAGGTATGTAGATTATTGTAGATGAACTGAAAAACCTACGTGGTTAAATTTATGGTACCAATGTTTTATTTAAAAGAATAACTACGTGTTTTTATTTATTTATTTATATTTTTTATATTTATTTATTTTTATTTTTATAGCGTAACCATTATAAAATAATAAATATTATAATAAACTTTCAAAAACATAACATATTCATTAAACGTTTTTATTATTATTTACCTAATGGAGTAAAGTTATGTTTGCAATTAAGGGGAGAGTAAAATGCTTTATTTACCCCTATTTCAAATATTGAAAATGTTAGATTTTGAGAAGCACAATTTTATAAATACAAGCAGGTCAAAAAATAAAACAGATAAGAAGCACAATATAGAAAAATAGACAAAGAAAATTAAATAAAACATTTCCAGTATAATGAATACTGAAACCATAAATTTTCACAAATTTTTGATTTAAAAGTGTTTTAAAAAAATATTGCTCATTTATAAAGAACGTAATTCAAATAAAAAACGTGTCGTAGTAAAACGGAGGAAAACTTAATCAGAATTTTCCAGAGCACATGACACTACGTCGAGAAAAATGATACAATTTTCTTCAATGGGACTAGGATTATCAACACGTGCTGTTCTGAAATAATTGAAAATTTAGATTTTTTTTATTTTCGACGAAAACAAATCTCTATAGGTGTAAAACGCATAATGAAATAACCTATTCGTTTTTTATTTTACATGCATTTATTATGTATTAAAAATTTTAATCAATTTAAATCAATTTAATATATTCAATTTAAATATAATGAGATTATCTTCGTTTTTTTTTTTAATTAGGAGTCCTTATTTTTTTTTATTGAAGAATCGTATTCTCCGTAAAAAAATTACTTTCGTTGGAATTTTTTAATAGGAAAAAAGTAAATAAAAAAATTTATTTTGATCAATATAGTGAAAACGTTTTTTATTTTATTATTTATTGTGATTAAATAAATTTAATAACTATAAAGTTAAAAATAAAGTTTTATTAGAACAAAAGAAACATTTTTTGTACTTTTCCTCTAAAGTTGTTGATTTTCGGCCCTCCGCACACGGTGCAACGAGAATCGCAAACTACTTGCGGAAGCGACTATTTTACAACTGGTTTGCAATCTATTTAAGTCCTCGCTCCGCACACGAGCGCGACTGAATCTTGATCAGTCGACAGTTTTATGGGAATTGCCGGAAGGTTATAATTGTATAGAACTTCATGTTCTTCCACCTCCTCAACGAATTTAATGTTTATTAACTGATCATTTATTCTGAATGAACTAACTAAGTAGGTAATTATTAATAGGAATAATGATAATTAACTAATAATTTTAATTAGAAATAAATAATAATATTATTATAATTATAAAGCTAAAATATCATGCAACCACGCAACTGAAACCGAAATTCGACCTGCAAGCACAGTTGCATTAAACCAGTTGGAAACTGATTGCAAATCAGTTTTGTTTCGGTCGCACGTGTGCGGAGAGCCATTACGTTACACGTGCAAAGTCACCAAACGGTTGCTTAAGCAACTGGGTTGCAATTCTCGTTGCAAAACGGTTGCTCCGTGTGCGGAGGGCCTTCGAGTTAACAATTCCTAAAAGAAGAAAGTTGTTAATCTTTCCATAGACATTACGATACAGTATTAAAAATAGGGGCTTCTATTTAAAAAAACTGAAGATGACCATCATATGATCTTCAGACCCTCCCCAAAAATAATTTTGATAACGGCATCTGATATCTCCGTTTCCTAAAACATTTTTCTCTACCGTGCTTGTTTTTGAAATATTATAATAGCCTGAGGTGATTAAAATGGAACACCATATTATGTATTAATTTTGGACAGGAATTTCCTGTAAAATGATCAATTTTTGTGTTTTTTGAAAATCTTTTTTAATATTTCAGTTTTTCAAAGTTCTACGTTAGAAAATCTTTTTAAATAGGTGTTTATATTACTAGAGGTGGGGTTAAACTTTAGTATTTAGATGTAATAAAACATATACAATATAGCTACATAAATACTTGTTAATATTGATTTTGTAACAAACGAACAGTTGATTGAAGTAAATTTAATTTTACAGGAATCTTGTTTTTGCCGCTAAATTTTATTACATTTAAAGTTTATATCGGCATATAAAATACAGAAACACGTAAAGGTAGAAATACAAGTTCAAAGCTATTTCCAATTATAGTCTCAACACTTATTTAAAAGCGAAAACTATATTGATTTTAAAATAAGTAGTAAGTTTTGTACTGTTTCTGAATATTATATTAAGTTCAATACATAATATGTTAAGGATAATAAAATATAAATGTTGTCATCATAAAAACGATGTGCGCATCTAATAGTAATAATAATAATAATAATAATTATTATTATCCAAAACTATTTTTATAATAGTTAAATAACAAATGTTACATTCTTATACTCAAATGTATGAAATGTAAATATTGTTAAGCCGATTTTTTTTCGAATTCCGGATTTTGATAGAATTTTCCATTTTGACCTCCCCTGAATCCATTCTGACAATTTTCGCTATAATGTATGTGTGTCTGTCAGTCTGTAAACGATGTTAACTCAAAAACGACAAAACACAGAAATTTAATATTTAAGATTAATTTTCCTCTTGGAAGAAAATCTCCTATTTTTGAATATGATCTTACAACTGGAAATGGATGTTTACTATTGTCATTTTTTGAAATTATCTAATTATTTTTGAAACGGTTCAAATTAGAAAAAAATGACTAGGTTAAAAGTTGTGGGAATATTATTATCTATAATTTATGCTCTATTCTTTAAAAATAATTTTCATTGGAATAAATTTAAAACTACGTGTATATTTTTAATGGTTCATAACAGAGAAATATTTGCCATGGGTGGCATGGGACTTTCTTATACGCTGTATAAACAAAAAAAATGTGACGTGTACGTGGTTATTAATTATTTAAAAAATATTTATTATAAAATATAATTATAATAAAGCTGCCATGGTGCCACGGGACCAGGGGTTATTTTAACAAAATATTTTCAACTGCAAAAACTTTTTTTTGATTTTTTGCTTTACAGATTGTATATTTCTCTCTGACAAATTAAAGTGATTTTTTTTGCTCTACAGTACAATAAACTTTTTTATATTTTTCTTTGTACTTGCAATTTTTCAACTAAAAAAAATAGCTTTTACAACTGCAGTTTTCATTTATTATAGGTAATATGTACTGAGAGTGAATTTAATGCATAAGAGTTCATTTAACAAAACAGAATAACATTATCTACAATTTATGCTTCATTAATTTTATTCTATCTTTTATTAGTTAACTAGAAATATTAAAATTAGAAACACTTTCACTATCATTATTACATACCTACATATGTATGTATAAAAATGACAACTTTTTTAATATTGAAATAAAAAAAAATTGTCATCATCGAAGATAAGAAGAAGTTATAAAATAATTTTCAAAACTGGAATAGGTATTTGAAATCAGCATCATATATCAACAAGTAGGTTAATATCATATGTAATATTTCAACATGTGCATCTACCTTTACATGAAACATACAAATGTATAAAAATCATATGATGTATTATATTGCTGAGACGTATGTATGTAATATAATATAATTTTTCTTTTTTTCATATATTATACTTTTATTCATAAAAAAATAACGGAATTGACTTGAATCATATCAAATACAATCTAAAAAATATATGTACATATATGTATTCTCGTAACATACAATTCAGTATCTTGATTTTTCATTATATTTTTATAAAAAGGATTTATCAGTTGAAAATATTTAATGAATTGGATAAAAAAGTAAATAATATTTTAACTCACACCATCTAATATAGATAATCTTTATTTATAATTAAATTGATAAGTAGTTTATAATAAATAATGAATATGTTAAACATATATTGGCAGTATAACTATGAAAGTTATAACTTTTTAACGATTTATATTTGATATTTTTTCGTCAACAGGATTTTAGCGTTTTTTATTTCACATTCTTGTTTTAAAAGACTCCAATCGTCCAAAATTATATGTTTATTAAATAGTTGAAAATGACGAAGAAACAGAGCATACAACTGGATGTGATTGTGATACATGAGTTTCCATATAAAGAATGTCACAATCTCAATTGTTACTGGATAAATTATTCTCTACACTTCCGAATGGTATAAGGATCCAGAGTGAATAAATAAAATTTAGAAGAAAACTAAAAGGTCACCTAACTTCAACCTTAATGATTTACTGACATAATACATAAGTAGTAGTATTTTATTATGTTCTAATTTTCCTCTTGCTTGTTTGACTGTTTATATCCCACATATCCCTATTATATAATAAATATTCTATTATATTTATATGTATTATTTATTTTAAAAAGCATTTGAAATGTCCTCGATTTGATTTTATAATATAATTTTTTTCATTGCGAAGTTCTTAATCTTTCTCATTGTTATATAGTCGTCTTATGTTATTATTTCTGCATATAATATATATTTTTTGGCTCAAATTGTGTAATTCAAAATTTTCGTTATAATATCCCTTGTTTAGCTGTACATTTGACTATATGACAAAAATCATTGATATTTGCTATTTATGATTAATAATTAATATTACATATACTAATTCTTATGTAGATCCTTATTAATTGCATTTTAATTAAATTGTGATTGATTTATATTTATAGATAAAACCCACAAATTTGATCAGTACCTTTCAAGGAGGAGTTGCAAATGCCTCAAAAGGAGCTGCAAAATTTTAAATTTGAAGATTTATACACACTTGATTGAATCATCGATTTAAGATTCCTAATGACTGTAAAATCATATAGTTACCAAAAAAGTTTAGAAACCACTGGATTTGATACATAAGAGAGTCGTATTGAAATGTGTAATTTTTTGAAATTAAAAATTGAACTTGTTTTTCATAATAATAATAAATATAATTGCTGCTTTACGAAAATGTATATACACATACAAAAAAAACCTCTGGTATGTATAGGTACACCTTCAGTGATGACCTTTTCACATTTCTTTAAAATCAAGAATCGAAAGGTAGATGAAATACTTCCATTATA
The DNA here is from genome assembly GCA_961205875.1 of Sialis fuliginosa. Classification (NCBI taxonomy): domain Eukaryota; kingdom Metazoa; phylum Arthropoda; class Insecta; order Megaloptera; family Sialidae; genus Sialis; species Sialis fuliginosa. The sequence goes on from OY540812.1 coordinate 20,027,366, forward strand.
TACATATAATGAAAATACCTAAGGTTCATTCTTTTGATTTCAGGAACTTGAAAGAGGTTAGGTAAGCGACGTAGAAATGCTCTTTTTATTGGAATTTTTTGTTACATTTAACGGGGTTTCTAAGTATGTAGCTTTTTTTATTTGGTTTGCAAATTACTACAGCAATTTATTGACGAATGTATTTTATAAAAGTTCTCACAATTAATGAGTATTTGGGTTTGGACGTGCCACTAATATTTTCGAAGCTTTTATAACATTTCAAGGCAATTAAAAACAGTGAAAATCAGAATGTATCGTGAGGTAAAAAATGGATAGAGTTGTTAAAAATACTTTTAAAAAGAAAAAAAATTTACTCTCACGGAAAATATTTGTTTAAATGTTTAAAATTGAAATAGGTATTATATGGACTATTTGTCCAAACTGTTAAATGTGTAAACAAACCATAACTATCACTGTAATAATAAAAAAATGACTTGAGAATTTTACTCGGAACGAACCGAACGAGTCGAGCGAGCTGAGAAATATTCGATGAACACATCCAACAAAAGGTGGTTCGCCACATTCGTTGTGCTCGTCTTGTTCCCATAATAAATTATCTTGAGTTTAAAATGGTTTTTAGATGTTTTAGTATTATATAAGTTTACAGGAAATACAAAAAATATAAAACGGCCAAGTATATGATAGGGTTTCGTAGTCATTACGATTTGTAAAAAGAGTTATTTCAAAATTTTTCATAAACTATTTTTGCTACAGCGTTCGATATAATTTTTATTTAAAGTACTAATTAAAGTCTATATTCTTGATTTTTTCAATTGATAGTTTAGAAATTAGATGGAGAGACGTTCTAATAATTACATTTAAAAGTAAATATATCGTGACTGAAGGATTAAAATCAAAAGGTCATATAACATTTTTTGTTGCATTTTAGGAAACTTATATAAAGCCATCCCACTCAATGGGTTATGTGAAAAAAAATGTGAGTTCACTTTTCAGTCTATGGGAGAGGGGTCCAAAAAATTTTTGACAGTGTTCGTTATAATTTTCATTACAAGTTCTAATTAAAAGCTGCTTTTTGGATTTTTTCAGATTTTTTATATCGATAGTTCAGAAAATAGAGGGAAGTCGGACGCTCTGATGACGACTTTGAACGCAAATATATCGTGACTGAAGGGTTAAAATCAAAAGGTCATTTTTTTTGTATTTTAGGAGACCTATCTAAAGATTCCACTTAATGGATTAAATGAATTTTTTTTAAAATATACTTTTTAGTCAAGTCAGGGGGTCAACATTTTTTTTTTCCAAAAATCATATCAGTTTTGTTTTTGGGTTATCAGTCTTCGCCCGTGTACTAAATTTCATCTTAATCGGTATAAAATTTACATAGACAGACAGATAAACGGACGGACAGAACGAAACTATAAAGGTTCCTAGTTTTCTACGAAACCCTAAAAATTGATGATTATATACATAAATCATGTTGGTGAGTTCATAGTAAAGAGTATTTCTCGTATTTATCTAATAAATCATTTTAACTTAATTTAATTTTTCTCATTCTTTATATTTCCAAAAATCATATATAAAGATTTTTACACTACGAATTCAACGAATAGCACGAATATTTCTACATCTTCATTTGAACACAGCGATCAAATTATTTCTATAATCAAATGCGGTTCACCAACAAGCTTTGGAAAATGTTAGGCGTGTTCGTTCTGTTAGGAGATACGTATTGACTAGTCAAATATTGCTCGACTTGTTCGATTCGTTCGAAGTAAAATGCTCAAATCAAAGTACACCACCAGATACTAGATACCTTTTTCACCTATTCCACCATAAGCAATAAGAATAAAAAATTATATAAGATCTATAGCAAAAAAACTTTAGTTTTTGTTTTTATTATTGAAATTTAAGAAACGTCTTATCTCGTCTCCGTCTCATTTCACAAAAATTGAAAACGGTCTCGTCTAGGTTGTAGTCTCGTATAAACGACGAGACGAGACCGATAAAAGTTTCTTCTCGGCGTGAAGCGTTAAAAATTACTGCATTCTATTATTCTATAAATTAATTTATCTGGATTATTATACTAACGTTTATTATCATTTATTATAAAATAATTAAAAATCTGTAATAGAGGTGTTAAACTATATCGTATAATACGTTTTAAACACTATTGTTAATTTTTTATTTAGCTAATTGTAAGCTAGAGTTACACACCAAGATGAGATGAGTTCATGAAATGAGACAGAGACTATACACCACTTGAATTTTAAGGAGACGAGACCGGGGCGATATCAACTAAGCAGAAGTTTCAACAATTTATTATCTTGTGGTCAAAAGGATGGGTGATTGTTTAAAAAAAATCAAACAATTTATTGTCATTTCAACATAAAAACAGATAGATAGAAGATTGATTAATGAGGAAAAACTCACCGACAGTTCAATAAATGGATGGTCAATAAACGTGAGTTCGGATTCTTCACCTGCAAGAAGAACGCTAATGGTTTTCTCTCCACTTTCATCGTCTGAAACAAAGAAAATAAAAGTATTATAATATATAATTAATTTTAATTATTCTTGTATAAGCAGAACTAATTATTGTTATTTTATCCTGTAATTACCATCATTTTAAAGCTATTTGAATCTAGATTGACAGTTTTACCTATTTATTCAATATTTACAGTCACGATTTATTTGCGTTCAAAGTCATTATCAGAGTCTCCCCCCCTTCTCTATTTTTAAACTACCAATATAAAAAATCTGAAAAAATTCGAGAATGCAGCTTTTAATTAGTACATTCAATGAAAATTATAACGAACACTGTCAAAAATAGTTTCTGAAAAATTTTGAAATAACTCTTTTTGCAAATCGTAATAACTACGGAACCCTATCATGTGCGTGCTCAATACACACTTGGCCGTTTTATTTATTAAATATTTTTATGTGTCGTATGTATCTAATTTCATTGGGTAAGCACTTGTATAGGTAGTTTAGGAGCGAGAAAAACCACGTGCCTTGTTAAAAAATCTTCGATATTATTGGGATCTGGATAGAATTATTTAGTTTAACCTTTTGTTTACATGGAAATTTTACTAATAGGGATTACAGTAAAAAATAAACAACAATAAATAAATCCTTTCATATTTCAATTATAATATAATATAATAACTGCATTTAACTAATCATTTTGTTAACTTTATTATGAAATGAACGTGACTTTTGAACAAAATAGAAAACATACATTTTGTACTGACTACCACAAACCTCCCTATTCAAAGTAGAAAATATTACAAAAATATACATTTTATAAAAAGATGAAAGTACTTGAAAATGTAAAATTCTAATTTGTTTTTGAAATTTGATTTTCAGACGTTGTTCAATAATGTATGTCTGTAAAAGGTTAATATAGCGTAGTAAAAGGGTTGATTAACTTGATTTGAAGCAGCTGTTATACACAAAAACACAAAATGTATATTAAAATTTGTGTTTCAACACTGTTGGATGTAATTTTATTATACTTTTTATGTCCATGCATTACGCGGATATTGGAAAAATTTAATGAAAAATTTGCAACATTTTCTTTTAAAGAAAATTTACTTTGACGTAAACACGACGATACTGACGATGAAAAAAAAACAATTCGACAAAAATATTAATGTCTATGATTAACTTCAAATTTTAAATTAAAATTATAAATATATATTTCTGAAAATATCAATTGTATGACGTAATAAAACGTAGATTGCGATAACGTAATAATATCTTTGTCCTTAATTTTAATTGCAGTCCAATCCGTTATTATATTTGATCAAAGTTAGTACATTTCCCAAAGTAAAAAAAACTTCATCCTATTTCGAAATCATTTTTTAAATTTACTAATAATATAGGTATATTAAAAATATATATGGCCTCAAAATTTATTGAATCATATATAAGCATAGAGATATTATACATACATAGAGAAAGTATGGCAGGTGAAAAAGTAAATATTTGGTAGAAAGAGAAAAATAATGTGAGGGACTTAAAATATGAGTAAGTCTATCTTTGTTAAATGTGTTCAAAAGACACATCCACTTACACATTTGCTTTCTCTTATTATTTAAACGCTGCTTCCACTTACATGAAGTGCTATGGTACACTTATTTATGTTATATTATTTCTTTGATTTTAAGAACTCACGATATTTAATCGTACTCTGCAATTGTAACGACGCAGGCGTCGCGTCTACTTTAAAAATGACAAGTGTATAAACGCGTCACGTTTTGACGCTGGCTAAAATGCTAACCGCATTCATTTACACGAATTAAATTATCAAGGTCAACGTGGCGACGTTACAGTAATGTGTTATTTGCAACGGGTTATCTTTCTCGCTTTCATTGTAAAAAAAACAACTAAAATCATACAACTTATGTCCACCGACAAAGAATACATTATTGATAAAGAATAATATTGAAATACGTTTTTATACCATTTTATATGATTATAATTCAAAGAATACGCATTTATAAATGTTTGTTATAATAACATTTTCATTTTGATACGAATTTATAAAAGATACCAGTTATTAAAATCAATATTGAAAAATATTGAGGTGAATAACGAAATAATGTATTCATAAAAAAAACTAAATTTTTATTGTAAATTATTCACCCTATACATTTTTTAATAGACGTTAGAATGTCTTAAAATGGTTTGCAAACGAAAATTTAAGTGGTTATTGACTTTTATATTAACAATACGTACAGACATTGAGTTTTTAAATTAGGAAATTCACAGAGGCGTAGTTAATAGAACGGATTATATAACAACTTCTATATTCGAAAATTTTATGCAAAATGTATAAAACATATGCAACAATTAAAACATCTGCCAAGTAAATGCACAGTGCTTCCTCGTGCTAAATTCATCAAAGGCAGTTAATTATTGAACAATTTAAATAAAAACCGATAATGTTGAGATAAATTGCCTGGAATTGGTCAATCATTTAATTTTTATTAGCCCGATCATTTTAGAACAAATTCGATGTAAGATGCAAAAAAACTTCCTAGTCAAAACGCAATTGTGTGTCCCCGGCGGAGTAGATGATGAAATCACATTCTTGCCCATAAATTAATTACCGGAAGTACCCGCTATCTTGGATTTTGTGTTTTTGTCAAAAAGTGTTCAAAATTAGAAGAGTGGTGCAGTTTTTTCAACTTTTGTGCCATTTTTATTGAAAATTAGTGGCACATTTAAATGACAAAGTTGTAGAGGACTCAATTTTCAACAGCTTTAGTAGAAACAAGTTTTTCGTACGACGTGTAGATGACGGCCGAGAACGCGCTCAACACAGCGGTATGGGGGAATTAGCGCTGTTGAACACAATACGGTTCAATACACGATAGTTCAAAAGTGCCTTGACGTGAAACGGATAAATCAATTTAAAATTTTGAAATTGGAGAAAAAATTTTTTGTCTCAATCTGAAACGATCACATAGCTTCTCGTATCTTCGATATTACGAGGTAGCAATATATGTATGTATATCTGAGGAAAGTACAGTAAAACTTCGATATAACGGACTGATGTATAGAAAAAGTATTTTTTTTTTTTTTTTTTAATTTCAATTATACCTAACATGTTTAATTTGACAGAAATTTTCATTGTATCAATGAGGTTTTCTTAACGTTTTTTTTCGAAAATCACCATGTATATGTCCAAAATATTCGATTTTCGATTCTTGGTTTCTGGGTGTAAGATATTATGGTTGATTATTCGAACTATGTCTTGTTTTTACAGTGAACATTTTTAATAGCTTTTTAAAGATTACACTGAAATGTTGATTGAATTAACGACCAAATACGTGGCTTACACCCATAAACCAAAAATAACTTTAAAAATACTCTAAAGCGGATGAAACAGAGACTGAAAAATTAATTATTTCCAAAAAATTATTTTCCTGAATGTTTCAAGTAATTTGTTACATTTATTTGTGATAAGAACCAAGTCTAAATAAAATAAATTAATATTGTTACAAAAAATTTGCAATAAAAATTCTGAATATTTGATAATAAAATATTTAAAAAATAAAAATAAATTTGTATTTTAATAAATTAAATGCATAATTATACATAAAATGTTTCTTTAGTATTCTAGATTTAAATAATTAAAATATTCTATTTTATTGTCAAAGAAATTTTTTACTTCAACAACTCAATAAATAACTGCTTGTATATTTTGACGTAGGTATCTATTTTTCAATTTGTACAGTATATTTTTGTCAAATTGAAATTGGCATAGATATGTTACTTTGTAAAAGAAGTAAAAACAACGTTAGTAGATACATATCTTTCGAAGTTTCCTATTGAAATATGTATGCAAATATTTTTTTGTAATAAAAGTTTTAGATTTTTCTTTTCTTTATTTCACCAGATGTACCTACATGTTTGTATTTCATATTTAAAATACATTAAAATCCACACTTAATATTATATTTTGTATAAATCTACCAATATAATATTTAAATTATTAAAAAGATAATTACGTATAAACATGTGATTTTCAATTATATTTATTTTTTATGGTTCACTGTCATCATAGAAGAAATATGCAGTTGTTGGGAGTGAAAAACACTAGTATCTGCAAGGAATGTGAAAAAACACCCATAAACTTATATAATAAAGTGATTCTGCCTTACTTTGATAGACAGTAGACTGAGACATCTGAAAGACTAATTTATTGAACCGTTAAATTTCTGATGACAACCCTTGTAAAGTTCATCTACAGGACAGAATTGTTTTCAAGAGGGTAAGGCAAATCATTGAAGCTAAAAATTGTTTATATTTAGAAGTTTTCTGAAATATTCTGATCTTAAAATTATAAACGTTTTTAAAATTCAATGCAAAATGAGTACATATTACCGTTCAAAAGTTTGGTAGCAGGTATATATTTCTGTGTATCAAAACTTCATTATCAGTGCGTTCGAAGAGAGGGTTACGCACCTCAAAATTAAATAAACGGAACTCTTCTAGGATTACTATGTTGTCTGTGTCTATCCGTCAAGACCCCTTTTCTCAGGAATGGCTAGAGGTATTAAGCTGAAATTAATATCAAATACTAATATCTAAAGCTTCATAGTACTGTAAAAATTCAAAATTTTAACTTAATGCAATAAAAAGACATGGCCTTTCAAAGCGTATTTTGATACTGACAGACTGATTCACTTACTGATCATCAAAACCTATAAGGTTACTTCCAGTTGAACTAGAATCTTGAAATTTATTATTTGATATTAATTTCAGCTTGATACCTCTAGCCATTTCTGAGAAAAAAGGTCTTGACGGACAGACAGACAGGCGGAGAAGTAAGTGATCTTATAAGGGTTTTGATTTTTCATTTTAAGGTAGAAAACCCTCAAAACGGTTTATTCGAACACACTGATAATAATGTTTTGATAAACAGAAAAATATACCTGCTTTCAAACTTTTGGAGGGTAGTGTACCTATAAAATTACCTTAACTTATCTCGAGGTATTCTATAATTTATTGGATACACGCGTTCATGAAAATGACATAAACATAATGAACTTAATTAATTTCGATAAATGAATGATTTTAATAAGAAATTAACCTATACATATTTGTTCCCTACATTTTTGTAAGCATGGAGGAAAAATCAAGTTTAACAGGAGAACATTAGTCTGCTACAAGGGGCTCTTTTATTTACTCAGCAGTTTTAGAAATTTTCACTAATTTTGAACATTTGACAGCAGGGAACTGATTTTATAACCAGAGGACTAAAATCTTGTTCTATAATTAACATCTCCCTTACAAAATTACTCTTTACGAATATTAAAGAAACCTTTACTTTTCAAATATAACAATAGGTTATTAGAGTTTAATAAATACTTTTTTTCATTTCTTTACTAAATTAGGTTTTGATTACTTTTGAACTATTTTTTCTGGTGAAACATTATTTTTAAACAACATAGACTTTTCATATTTTTTGGCAGGATACTGATAAATTCCGTCAAAAACATGATCATGTAAAAAGTTTCATATAACATGAAATCAACTTGCGGCAATAGGATTGTACTTCTTACGTTGAATATTATCTAATTAAAATTAATTAATACAATCATTACGAAAAAAAATCAATGATATCCAGAGGATAGATTTTAAAAGCGGTCCGGGTAAATGGGTATCGTACCAAACGCCAAGTCACGACTAAACAAAATAAAACTAGAGCATCATTTGTCATTTGCTACGAGCTTTATTAGGTAACGTTTCAATTGATCCAAAAACAGCGCTAAATGAGTAATTCACTACAAAAAAAAAGATTTTAAGGACCAGAGGACTGATGGTAGTATTTTAGGGAGCTCATTTTAGTAGATAAATAAAATATAAAAATAATTGCAAAAATGTTAATTCTATAGGACTTTTATCATTATTAAAGGTAATGTCACACAATACTTCTGAATTTTGGATTTTAGACACTCTAGGGCAGTGGTCTTTAAGCTTTATCGACTCACGAAACCCTTAGAACTATAAGGCTTTTTTGGCGAACCCCTTCTCATCCTTAGAAAAATATATCTTAAAATAATATACAAAGTACCTAAGTGATAAAGGAAAAAAAAAACTTACACTTTACGCACACTAATAACTTCTTACAATGCATTAATTTTCAAATATAACTAAATGTATCTTTATATTTTTTAGTTAATAAACACTAGTCTACTAGTGTAAGTGCTTTATAATTTTTTTTAGAAAGTTTATTTGGCTCGTGAACCCCGGGAAGACAATTGGAAGATCACTGCTCTAGAGTACTGATTTTATAAGATGTTACTATGTTTTTATTTGAATATTTTAAAGATATTGGTATAGTTTTAAACTACATTTTTAGCATTTAGCATTGTTTTGAAGAATAAATATTACCCAATTTCGGCTAAAATCTTCTCGGAGTATTGAAATGTAATATTTCCAAAAATTAAAGCTCAATGGGACCACCATAAGCTACATAAATCCAGTCAGAAGGAATGGAACTTTCTAGAACATTCCATAAAGTTTTCCGTCCATTTCCCACAGGAGTGAGACAAATGGTCGCTAACTAACTCCCATGCGAGAAGTGTGTTTTTGACTTCTATATAACCATGGGATATTGGTTGTTACAGGAAGGAACAAACACCTTCACTAACAGCTTGTATTAAGTTCTGGTCAACTTGATTAAGGTGTGTTCGGTGCCGAAGTCAAGTCGATACTATACACCACAGAACGACGTGTAACTTTGCCTCGTGACATCATCCGAGATTCGAACTCGACGTCATTCTGTCGATAACAAAGTCCGCTGATATCCATCAAAGGGCTTTTGACGCCACCTTACTACCGAGAATCGTTGATGCCCAACAAATAACGCCCCGCCACGCCGCATAGTTTGACCAAACTGACATTTTTTTTTCAAATCAGCTGCAAGTAGTAATTTTGGAACAAACAATAAAATTTTTATTTCAAAATCATCGTAATTAAATTTTCTATTGATCTGTCAAGCTCGATTTTTTTTTATTTGAAGTATAGAGTCATTTTTTGTAGTTTCGCGCATTTATTCGTTATCTTCATTCTTTTAAGAAATAGCTACAAATTAAAAATTTTATTTGGGTGAGCCGTATCGCGTAAGACAGTTTTGATTATCTTGAATTGCAGTTTCCGATCCAGACTTTGTAGCCGTGTTGTGTAGGACAGACAGTCTTGATTTTCGTTGGCCTCGAGAGTTGCTGCAGACTCTATGTGCCATGTCGTGTGTGCCGGACAGTCTTCATTATCGTGTGTGGCGGTTTTCAATGTAGACCATGTGAACCAGATCTTGTGTGCCGGACAGTCTTCATGAAAGAGCCGTTGTATAGAGTGGTGATTCTGAAAATGTTCTTGAGTTGTCTGCGTGTATCTTCTTCAAGTCACACCGAGGACAGACGCCATCGCCGTACTTTCAAAGACTGCTGACGTTTTATAAAAACCATACACCATCACTTCAAGGAAAACTGCCGTTACCTTTCTGTCAAGGACAAACGTCACGATTACCGATCCAATACACGAGGATCACTCCAGCCAACTGATCCGAATAACACTCGAATCACCGTCTCACCGTCAAGAGAAGAGACACCCTACTCCTTCTATGAAGTAAAAATATATATACATTTTTCCTTACAGCCAATATATTATTTTATTACCTTGTGCGAAATCCAAACATCCACACACACACGAGAGCAGAACAATATTTATTCATTACTCAACTACATCCATGCCATATTTATCTTGTAGGTACCGCTATATAGAAAAAATTTAGTAGAGGGAATAAAGACAAAAAAATGGTGATGAATAGTGATGCATTCGGGAAGTTGGATTTTTTTGGATTTTCTCTTAATATGTTCGAAGATTAGTTGAAAATCAAAAATTTGAAAAAATCGGCCATGTGCGTCCCGAGAAAATTGCATAATTGTGCATTTTTGATACATTTCGAGTGTATCGCTACACTGTTTTTGAAATATCTCCAGTTCTATAGGTCGTAGGAAAATAAAAGAAATAATAAAATACTTATAAGTTAATAGACTATAGAACTGTATAGGTAGCGTTACTTTTCAAACGCACCCTAACCTCAAAAAAATAAAAAAATTATCACTAATAATTCAATAATTAACGTAAAAATAAAAGGATTTTTACGAAAAAAGAGGAAATATGTATTTTTATGTTACAAATACGTTATAAAATTTTCAAAAATAAAATTTGATTTTTACACCCACACAAACAAAAGCTCGCCATTTAAGGAGAAAATGTCGTAAGGTAATTTTTTTTTTTTAATTGTAGACTTTTTTATGTACTTTCTTGTGAACATATACCAAAATTTCTTAAATAAATAATTTATATTTTCAACTAATCTTCGAACATATAAAGAGAAAATCCAAAAAAATCCAACAAATGCTAATTTCCCTCTACTAATTACATATTTTTGAATTTTATTTTAACTATTTTCATAGTTGTAGTCAAATACGATGCATATGTGTAATATCCTATATACAAACACACATTTATTTATTACTGTAGTAATCGGAAGTATGTATAATAGTATTGAATTTTCCTTAACAAATTGAACGTCAATTAATACATTTCAATTATATACATATGTATAATATATGAATACATACAAGTTTGTTTGTTACACATACGATACCTACAGAAATATTTGTTTACGAACAGGGTGTGCTACAAACGCGTAACATATCAATTTAATTATTTTATCCTAAATACATAAAAAACAGTCTTCGTTCAGTAATTTAATTTTGTTGTATTGTATGTGTATATTTATAACAAAGTAGAACGCATAAAAGCCTAATTGTAAGCATAAATAAAAAACACACTGAAAAAAGTATATTACTGGTATTATGACTCTACTGATTACAATGTCTTTTTTACATGAAAATAATTCCACATATTAGGTATACACGGTTAGAATATAATGAGGAAATATATTTATTTTTATTTATATTTAACAATGCATACAATCATATATTAATCATAAATTAATATATGATACAATGTTATTGAAAATTATCAGCATTTGTAGTGTTGAGTAACAAATTTTGTTGTATTTTTTTTTCAGAATGTCAAGTGGTTCCCTTCTTACACTGATTTTTAAGATAACTATCAGAATATACATATATTTAGAGTTTTTTGGCCAATGTTTTAGTTTTGGATTTAATGAAAATTCTACAAAAATTTCAGACTCGTAGATCAATCCTATGAATGATCTACAAGTCTTAAATTTTGGGAGAATTTTCTCTAAATACAAAGCTAAAAAATTAACCAATGGAACCGAAAAAAACACCCTAAATATATATTACATATATGTATAAATCGATTTCAACATATTCTTACAATTAGATATGAATGTATATATGTATAAATTGTATTATGTTCTGTTCATAAGTCTTTACAGATCAGAACATTCAATGCACTACCTACATGATTTGACTAAATTTGACTTATATATCTACGTAAAATATAATTCAATAATTCTATAGAAACATTAGATTACATTCATACTGAATCTAGATATTCAACAGAACTGTGGAAAATTTGATACGTATATATAAATTAATTCTCTATGAAAATATAGTGAGTGATTGTTATTTGAAACTTAATTTGCATTTGAATAGTAGATAAATAGAACTGATTTTTGAATTAAAAATATGTGTCTTGTACCTGCATGTTTTGAATTCATGTTTAGTAAATAGAAAATTACGTAGAGCAGACTTTAAAATAATATTTTAGTTGGAAATTCTAGGTTATTGTTTCTAAAACATATTTACTTTACTACATACTTACTTTGTTTAGAATTTGGAACAAAAACACATTACCAAAATTATTTTTTTATGGATTAATGAAGCCAATATAGTTGATTATAAATAAATTATATATAATAATATAATTGTATTTATTTATTTGAAAATTTTTTTTGTGTAGGTACTGTATTTAACTTCAAACGAATCTATTAATATGTGTAATGTGTGTATACTGTATGTGTATTGCTTCATTCAATACAACTGCATATCAAATCGTTTGCAGTTTTGCCTCGATTTCAATGCAGACTAAAAATATGTTTTGAATAAATAAATATTTTATTCTTTTTCACTACAAAAGTGTAGTATAGAATAAGTCAAAATAATAGATAATTGAATTCAAAGAAAATAAAAGTATAGATGAAAACAGAAGCCATAAGTAAAAATGTTTGTAAGTGTATAAATATAAATATTAAATGTATTGTTATCCATAAGATGGTTTTTACCTATTATTTATGATTGAAAAAATAATCTAATAACTAATAAAACATAATATGTTTATACCAGTTTTAATAGAATACTATTTATTAAAAAAATATATTCTGGACATTTTGTAATGATTACTGATTTGCATGCTTCAGAAATATTGTAAAGGAATATGCATATATATGATTCTTACCGCCCACCTCTCAACAAAACTAACATCCTTAAAACATGTACACTGTACACTCGAGGTTGGTGAACCTACCGTAACGTATTTTTCCCTCTATCCTCATATAAAACTATTTACTTAATAAATACTCATACTGATGAAAGTAATATTACAGTACCTAAAACACTGTTAGTATAAACTGTTTTGTATGTGATACTTTCATTAAAAATATTGTATATAATAACCACAAAATACACGTCTAATGGCGAGGAAAGAGACGAAGGGTAAAACATATGTTTTAAAATGATGCAGAAGTGGTCGTCCAGATTTCATTGAAATTTGTTTATCACAAACCTAGTTGGCTCCTCCCATTTGATTATTATAATATTTCAATCATTTCTCCATGTACCAAACAGACAGATATTTTGAAACTCTTTTGCTAGATAAAGAAGTACTCTTCGTTTATATTACTCATAATATATATTTGTGCGATTGAATTATTATGTAATCTATTGAAAATTTTGGGCAATAAATATTTGATATACCGAATTTTAGTATTTAAATATGTTAAACTTGATATAAAATTAATTAATGAAATTGACGTAAATTTGAGTTTTTATTTTAAATGATATAACTATATAAACCTGTCCTAAAAAGAAAACCGATGATGTTTGTCTTAATAATTTCGAATCTGTTGTATAAGATTCTGACCTTTAGGGTGGCAGATAAATTCTAAAGCCCATAGTACATACAAATATGATTTTAGGTCAGACGGTGTTTTAGTGGAGGCTCGAGACGGTGCTACTAAGCTTGTCGTCTCGTAATAAGTTTACGACCCAGCACGCACAAAGCTTAAAGCTGTCCGCTTTACGCGATGCAACTTTACTGCCCACTTTGAGCTTTTTACACCAATCCTCTTCGCCGAGCGTCTATAAATTAGAAGATTTAGTGTCGCAGTTTTAAAACTCACTGCAAGGAACGTTGTTTAATGGACTGGTTTTTATTTTATTTTACATTAGATTACCGACAGCTGTTTTTATATGTTTATTTATTTTTTTATGTTAACATTCAAATATTATGTGAGTAATTAATTTTTATTAAACTGTGTTAGTAGCTGGTCAAAGATATGGCTAATAAAATTTAATGTTGCTTATATGTTTTTGTCTATTTTTTTGAAATATGGGAAAATAAAATAGAATAATCATTGACTGGTAACATCATATAATTTTATCTGCTGGTATTTTATGATATTAATATTTATAATATTATAAATTAGAAGTAAAGATTACTCACGCGCACAGCTCTAGTACATATGTATCTCCGAACAGAACGAGCACGCTGAACATTTTCCAAAGTTTGTCGGTAAACCGTTAAAGACCAAAGAAATAATTTGCTCGCTGTATTCAGATAAAGATATCTATTCGTAGTGTTAGTGTTAGTAGTATTTTTGGTGATATTGTTTATATTGATTAAATTAAATTAAAGTAATTTGCAATGAAATGGGATATAGGGTAAATTATTTAATTCATCTTGATAAACGTGAGAAAAACCTTTTACTGTGGAATCCTCATCAAGGATTATTTTTATCATAAATAAGAAAAATGATGCCCGGGAAAATAATTTCTGTTGCCAAATATTCCTTGTACTTTTTTTTATTTCTTGTTAATTTATATAATACTTAAAAATTGCTGTTACCATACTTAAATACCATTTTAAATTCAAGAAAATTATGGGCACAGGGCGAGTACAACAAACTTTTTTTTGAAGTGCTCCCCGAAAATCTCTTGGTTTGTTCGTAGTAAAATGCTCAACTTAAGACGTAACTCAAGTTAATTATATTTTATCCTTAGTAATCGAAACATCAAGCATACATCGAATACATTTTTTTGTCAACCCCTCCCCTTTATAGAAGTTATCGTGAACGAAAGAAATAGCAGATAGACATATGCACAGCCACCACGCGGAAAACAACTTTTCTTTACACATCTTTAAGGTAATAAAATAAGAATTTGACCTTATCTCGGACACCTTTTTTCGACTCTATTGCTATACAAATAATCACTTAAAAGTTATTAGATTTGATATCATAAATTGATTTTTTTATAACTATATAATTGTAATGTACCTACATGTATATTTTTTGTTACCCTAAATTTTAATTTCAATAATATTTTCGTGTTTAACATACACAATTAGACATTTATTTATAATCAGTTGGTGCAAATTTAGGTATAAATTTATAAGTTCTGTCTATACATTTTAAATAAATATTTATATATTTTAATTTATAGGGGAGAATGGGGAAAATGCAGAATGAATAATCGTGCACATCACAATTTATAATATTTCTCGGTAAATTTAGTAACTTCAACTACTGAACTACCCTTGCTATTCTTATGAGCAACAGTGGCGTAGGAACGGGGGGTTTTTGGGGTCGTTCCCCCCCCCCGAAATATTCAATGTTTTTAAAATATGCGAACTTATTATTATAATTTTGAATTGAATGACCTTTTTTTTTTGATTATATAGTTAACTGTACTTAGTCTTATGACTAAAAAAAATGGTCTTCAGTAACTACTTATTAATTGTGTGACCCTTTTTTTTAAGACTAAATACAGTTCATTATGTGATCAAAAAAAAAAGAAGGTCATTCGATTAAAAATTATGATAATAATTTCTCATATTTTGGAAGCCCCAAGCTTACCCCCCCCCGAAATTTTTTCTTACTACGCCACTGATGAGCAACAATAGAATTCAAATAATTTTTAAGAATTTCCATGGTTCGTAAATAAGAAGCATTATTATTTACTTTATTTTACTTTTTTTCTATTGAATACATATAAGTAAATTGTGGTAATTAGTGCATTTTGTATGCTTTTTAGGGTTCTTTGAAATTTTTTCTCAGAGGGGTGCTATAGGGCTAAAGTCATGCATGACCACAAACGACACAGGTATATAAGAACCGACACGAGATGAAGATACCAGTTTCAGAAACACTACTGAATAAGGCTCCGATATCAGAATCGAAACATCAAGTTGTATCATACGACAACGTGGACAAAAGCCCAAAAAGTTAGCTCTTATGGACAACGGCCACGAAAGCCTACAGAAGAAAAAATAGGCATGTTTGTTTCGATGACGTGAAAACTACGGAATTGATTTTGATTTATACATTGTAAGAATGTCTAAAACGCTATAATAATTTACTAAAAAAATTGTACACAATTTAAAGAATTTATAAACACGGACGAAGTTGCGGGGAGTTTTAAGTTATAAGTATTTAAATTTGTTCTTACACAATTGAAGACTGTTAATTAATCAAAAATCATATTCCTGGTTGGAGCAAGAGCAAAACAACTAATTCTACTGCATTAATTAAACTTGATAACTTACTTATCATTCATTGAATCAAAATAGTTGTTTCAAATTAATTAAAGTAGTTTGTATACACAATACACACATATCTAATATATACAATATACATATGTACATTTGTACATTGTACATATGTATTATTATTGTAGAATATACTGTACAACTTTTGTAAAATAATTAGTTCTAAATTCGTTGTACTTTAATCTCATTTCTATTTCGTATTTTTGATACATGTGAGCGGATAATATATGTAAATTATTTTTAAGCTTTGTGCTTTTTGATACTGTGTTGCGGGAATTGGGATACGCCATCAACATTTACGATTATATTGACGAAGGTTGTAAATTATATTCTGACCGAAGGTTCAATGTAACTGACGTTTATTTAATTATATATTTAGTGAACTTTATCAAACACATTGATACTCTCAACTGTTTAATACTGGGTTTGAAATATACAGATGACCACAAAGTCTATGAATATTTTCAATTGGAAAATAATATTTTATTATTTATGTCATCATAATTGTAATTTGTAGTTTTGTCTTCACAACACATTTAATGTGTTTTGTTTAAGTATTTTAAATTTAAATGGTATTGATAGAAAACTTATATCAAATAAATATAGAAAATGATATAGCTTAAGGCTTAGATAGAGATTTTTTTAACCAAAAATTGCGACTATAAATTTGTGGTCGAAGAGATTATCCTATGTATAGTACCTTCCATACATCGGTCACTTAGTAAAGATCTAGAAAATGGGACAGTATTTTTTAATGCATACAAATTTAATTTATATATTAAGATGTCATTTTGTTAGTATCAATATTCTTTTTCCCTTTTTTAAAATTATTTGAATCCGTCCATACCTGTTCTCACAATCAGTAATGAAGAAAGGGGGGACACAGGGGCCGATGCTCCCTTCGTATACTGTCAAATAGATTAAAGCACGCTTAAAAATTACGATATTATAATTTATAATAATTTAATTAAATTAATTAGTTTGCCCCTCCCTTTAAGTGAAATATCATCGACAGACAGACACACATACATCATGGCAAAAACAATCAGAACGGATTCAGGGAAGGTCAAAATGGTTATTTCCATCTCAAATCACGAATTTGAAAAAATCGGTTTTACAAAATACCACACATACATTTCATAATATATGTACGTATAAGAAAGAAATTTGTACGTCCTTTTCCAGTCGAGTATAGACTTGAATTCATTATTGAATAATAGATCGAATCCTAATCCAACCCATTTATCCATTAAATCAATTTACAAAAGACCAGTGCTACATTTCTGAATACACGCTGTAATTTTGACATTAAATGTTTGGATCCCTTTAGTTTCATACATGTGGGTGGCAGTTAGGAGATTTGGTGACAGAGTATCGGAGTGGGGGTAACTTAGTGAAACTAAAGTAGCTACAGCGTAAAATGATATTGGAGGTTCTATAGTTTAATGTGTTGATCGTGAAAGTTCTCTTTCTGTGTTTAGAAGCTCTTTGCTCTCGAGATAAATGATTCGTTTGACAGTTCGTTTGTTCATTTAACGAAATTATGAAACGCGTTTTGTACGTTTATTGCGCGCAGATTGTGAAATGCAGAGTACGTTCTGATTGTAGAGAGTAAATTGATTTTGATTTTTAAATTAAATAAATTTTAACAAAGTGAACTTATAATATCATACAATGTACGGGAATTATGAAATATTACAAAATCATAACAGTAATTTTCATTCTTCAATTTAGCAAAACAACTTGACGTCAAGTTAGCGAAAATAGTTTTTTTGCAAAAAAGGGCGGCAAAATATTTTTTCA
The DNA here is from genome assembly GCA_961205875.1 of Sialis fuliginosa. Classification (NCBI taxonomy): domain Eukaryota; kingdom Metazoa; phylum Arthropoda; class Insecta; order Megaloptera; family Sialidae; genus Sialis; species Sialis fuliginosa. The sequence continues at coordinate 20,045,516 of OY540812.1, forward strand.
CAACTAAATAGCAGCAAAAAGACGGCAAATTTTCACTCGTTGAATTTTTTGCTGCCGTCATTTTTAGTAATGTTTCGCTAACTTGACGTCAAGCTAGTGAAACACGTAATTAAAAAAAAAGCGGTTAATTTTTTAATTTTACAACTAATTAGCGGCAAATTCTTGATATAATGGCAAATCTATTCTCCGAAGTTGTTTCGCTAAGTTGATGGACATGATATTATTTTAACTTCAACTCATTGTGAGTTTAGATTTTCGACTTAATAATTCACAAAACAGTAAAATCGAATAATGTAGTATTTTTTTACTTTCCAAAAATTAGATTTTGATTTAGCCATGAACAATATGAATTATAATTTTGTTCAAAATTCAATCATGTTTTTATGCTATGAATAATAGAAGTTTTATAAAGATTGTACATAATGTAAAGAAGATTGTAAATGTGAAAAGTTTAAAAAAGTGTAATGTTATTTTGAAGAAAGTTTTTTTTGTTGTAATTTCTATATTGATTACTAAGATTACTTACAGTATAATAAGATAATATAGTAAAAAAATAAGCAATAATTTAATTTTTAAAAGAGAAAATCATCGCAGCTTGGCTAGCGTCTATTTGAAAATTTGTGAATGGCTGCGCGATTGGCTGTTCTGAAATAACTCACAACTTTTTATTAGCAATTATATTAACAGTAAAGGTTTCGTCAAAATCGTTTCAGTAGTTTTCATGTTGCGGATAGACTTAAAAAAAATCCTTGTATAGACAGAGCGTAGAAATTTGGGTAAGTATTGATAATCTTCCAAATAAAAAAAAATAAAAATATCACCACCGTCCTTATTTGTGCTATTAACAATAGTAAATTATAATAGAATTAACATCACGTACATTTCAACTAAAACGTCCCAACTAGACATATCTACATTATATTTGCATCATATTTAACTCACGCTTATCACGACTTGCAGCAACGTTGTGCGCCTTTTGAGTGCGCACCTGGATGTAGTATTTAGTGCATATTTTGAGTTTACACAATTTTAAAGTAATATTTGAATCATATTTGGCCAAACAAATGATACATCTGTAGATGATGAAAAATTTAACTCATAGCGTGATGTAAAGTTTGCATAGACATGAAGTAAATCTATTTACGCAAACAAATTTAACTCATGTTGCTATAAATTTTATAAAAAAATATTTTATTAACTCGTGATCATCATAGATGTCTATCTGGGGTGCCTAATATGTTCAAAAATTACTTTTTTACACACTTTTCTACTTCAGAGTCACACATTGTCTTATACAAGTTTAAAATTAGTTCTTTCCCCTTTCCCTTTACACTCACACGGTGCAACATACAACTTTTAAACTATTTACCTCTCTATCTTCTTTTTTGAACATATCCTACAAAAGAAGAACTTCAAAACTTTTTATTTTTTTATCTTTTTTCTAAACAGATATATGTAATCTTTAAAACAATCTCTTTCTGTCTCTTTCTATTAATTTCTAGCCATGTCAGTTGTTCACAGAAACGGTGCCATTACGTTATCAACAAAATTAATTAGAGACAGTTCTCCACTGTTTGTGTTGTACATTTCAACTTGTTTAAAAACATGTTAATACTAACTTTGTTTGCGGAATACAAAAAATTGTCTGCATTTATAGAACTGTTTGCAGTTGGTGGATTTTTATACATCTTCATATAAGTACATTTATTGTTTTTAATAGTATTTAATTAAGTCTATATCAGGGTGGACAAAATTGCATTGTGTTTGCAGTTATAAATTTATAGAATTTTGACTAATATAATATGTAAGTACCGTAAATTAAATAAGATTTAAAATGTTAAAAAAATATAACTGCCAAGTAAATTGCACAGTGTTTCTTCGTACTAAATTTACTAGAGGTAGTTAATTATCGAACAATTTTAATAAACACCGATATAGTATTCAGATGAATATGAACTGCCTGCCATTGGTTAACCATTTAGTTTTTATATAATTTTATTTAAAAATATTTATTCGACATTTTTATATTGATAGGCGCATCATTATTTATTCGTATATTTTTAATTTTTGGTTAATTTCAATCTAACAAATGATGATTTTTTAAAGCAAATTGAGATAAATCATTGTAAGAGAATATTTTACTATAAACATTGTGGTGACCTACTGTATATGATAGAAAATTGAATGCTTTACAACAAAGATTCTATAAAATTTTCACGTAACATGAGACTTTCTTGAGATATCTTACAAAAATAAATATTTTGGGGTGTCACCCCTCCCCCTTAGACACGATTTAAATAGTTTTAAAATGGGACTGTCCTCAAGCCAGACCCAACCAACCAAGTTTTAATAATACCGGTTTAGTGGTTATCATGAGTTATGCGTGTGACAAGAATTCAAGGGAGAGACAGGCAGACACGGAAAGATCAAGTTAAAATTTTGAAATTGGAGAACAATTGTTTTTCTCATTTTAAAAAAATCACAAAGCTTCTCGTATCTTCGATATGGCGAGGAATATTCCTTCGTGTGCAACAAAAAGGTAAGATATATTAATGATTAATCTTTAAGTGTAATGGTGATAAGTTTTTGCACAAAATATAAATATTTATAAATAAATATGTCATGAATGGTTAATAATTCAAGTGATACAAAAATAATAATGTAATATGAAAAAATCATGTGGTGGACACACACAAAATGTGTTATTCATAAATAAAGAATTTTCTATGTTCCCATTATAAGTTTTTCTGTGACCTGGTGTAAGAAATATTAATTATTTGGTATCTACATTAAAAAAAGAAAGTTTCGTGGTATCCATGGTTCATATATTCCTTAATTAAACATTACATATATGTATCTATTGGTATTGTTGTCTATAGTACTCTGTAGTACCTAGCAGTAAAACTGAAAATAGTTAAATATTTCGAACATTCTGCATGATAGAGTTACTTTAAACATGATGTACGTTTTGAATGTTCTCATGGCTATCTCTTGGGACCTCTTACCTACATTTCCTCCTACCGCCCGTCTACTCGTCTTCAATGGTTACGAGGTGGAAACTGGAGAACATACCGATATGCGTAGGTGTATTTAATAGTACCATTTTCTCCCAACAGACACGAACTCCTGACTTTTGGTTAGAACTTATACGTCGGTCTCATTTGTTGTTATATGAGAGTATAGGATGTTCCATATATCTGTTTAGTTTTGTATAAAAAAAATAGAGCCCACTGATATTTCTTCTGTCGTTAAAAGTTTACAGAGAGTTACACCTGCCTAATGTGCAAAAAAGCCTGCAAACCTGTGGTGACACTCGAATTTCGCCCCGAGTGTCACCGAACACCCCTCTAGCGACGCCACTGAGATTGCGCATACTGTATTAATTAATAAAATGTGTAAAATTTGATTTACAAAAGTGAAGATAGAGGTAAAACCCAAACAATACTCTATCTTTTTTACACTAATATTTATGTAAATAAAGACAAGCATAGACTGCTCTTACTCATTTTTTGTGAAGACTCGATTTTCTATATCTATATTATGACACTGCAAAATGCTTTAAGCGTATTTTAATATGACGTCACTGTTTGAACACAAAAATGTATGTTAATGAAGACGCTTTAATGAGAACGTTTACACAGCGCTGTTATTCCGGTTTTACTGTAACCGATGTAGTAAAACCGAGTTTAAAAATGCGTGTAGATAGTGCTTTACACCCAACATAACTGATTATGTTATGCTATTCCTTTTGACCTACAGGCATAGCATAACTAAACCGGAATAGAGACGGAATAAAGACGCAGTGTAAATTGGACGGACATAGTTATATCTATTTAGTCAACCCCAAAAAATAGAAGTATCTTCGGATTATAGTGATTTCATCGTAATGCACTTCGCATTAACATTTGAAAAAGCGTCGTCAATTAAAATACTTGAGACGAAGAGATGAAAAAAAAACAAAACGTGATTCATGAGACGTAGAGGAAATGAAGTATTTGTGGGATTTCTTGTTGGTACGCTATCGAACTTATAGCGTACTTCAAATCGAAATTATAATTCCAGCTGGCGTTACTTATTCTCGTATGTGTAAACAGCACCGCTTAAAACGGTTTACTACATCAGTTACAGTAAAACCAGAAAACAACGCTGTGTAAACATATTCAATGTGCTGCATCGCAAATAAAAACCTTTAGTTCAATAGTTATTATAAAAATTTCGAACATAAAATAGTCTTGCAAAACACTATATGTTATAAAACGCAAAAAATTCAATTATCAATAGTTATATTGCTAATCTCGTTTGAATATGGAATCGAAATTAAAAATACATTACGTGCTCTCTTAAACATTTGGAATCGGAAAAAAGTCCATTATAATTCATTTGTGGTGATTAAACAAAAGCTGCAAAACAAAAGAATGACGCAAACAAATATACAACAGCGACATTGTAGCCCCTGGTGGTTGCGCGGCGTACTAACCGTGGGCTCACTCGGTCGTAAAAAGTGCTGCTGCACCAACTCGTATATAGGTATATATACATTTTACGTATATATATTTTAATTGAAAAATTAATTGAAAACTGTTTTCCTGATTATTATGCATTTACCGATGCTACAACAAAACATATTATTTTGACGTAAATATACCTAGAGTACGTATAATTTAAATTATATAATTTATTATTTAAATCTTCATTTAGAAATGGAGTTGGGAGTTAATATGTTTTAATTAATAATAATGCAATTGTAATATCTACTTCTCTTGTGAGATTATATAGGATGAATAAAAAGTACAAACGATTGATTGTACAGCTTTAGGTATTGAAAAAAAGTTATTTATAAATGATAACATTTTGTACAAAGTTTATTTAAAACATTTATTTTACTACGCACAGTTTAACAAATCACCAGAAAAATTCAATGACAAGAGTAAAGATTCGTTTCTGCTTTAGTTATCGTCTTCAAAAATACATAGGAGGTGTAACATCAACTGTATATAATTTTTTGGGATTTAGAGCAGGAGTCCGCTGAACTTTTGCCATGGGTCCGTGAAACATATTTGACATATATTAAAGTACTTTTACATTTCTATTTACCAATGGTTAATTAGTACATAACGACCTTTTTTGTTTTTCTGTCAGGGGGGGGGGGTCCTTTAAAAATAATTGTTCAAAAGAGGGTCCCCAGACCACATAAATTTAAGAACCGCTGCTTTAGAGCATTTACATACCGACAGACAGACTTTATTGTAATAGTGGTCGTACGTGTTTCATACATCTCGAGTTGGATTTTTTGATGATAAGGTATAATACTTTGTTATATACCTACAGTAAATTTCTTGTTTGCAAAAAAGGTAAAAATATATCACTTTTTTTAAAACAGTTAAAAAAAATAAAACAATATGAATATTTATTTTTAAATACGTGTATGTTTTTATTTACAATTCAAAAATTCTTGGTATTTCTCTATTTGTACCTACATATGAATTTATTATTTCGTAATGTTTGTATACTCGTACATATATATATGATATATTAAAATATTTTGAATATATTAAATTTCGATGACGTAAATATGAACAGAACACAATAAAAAGGCTTCAGTTTTGAATACGTATAATTTAATTTATTTAATAAAATTTATTTGAATTCAGGAAACCTCATATTGAGCGTTGTATTTTCAGAATGAAACCCAACAATATTTATTAATCACTTGAAATAACAAAATATTTACGTAAAAGGTACTTGTATTGTACGTATTAATTATATTTATATTTTTTATTATCATTTCATTATAAAGATTTATTGCTGAAAATAAACATTTTAGGAAATTTTTATCATTGAAAATTTAAATATTACATTGAAATGTTTGATTATTTTAGAATTGTAAAATTGATTAATGTGTGTTTATATAATTAAGAAAGAAACTAAATCAAAAATATCCCGACATCGATACAAAATTACAAAATGAAATAAAATGCCAAAAAATAAATGCATTTTAATAATATTTAAAATTAATAAAAAACTATTATTCAACAATCTAATAAATTAAATTAAATATAAAAAAAAAAAACGGTGAAGTGCATATTGGGAACGCACATGATAGGGTTCCGTAGTCATTCTCACTATACGATTTAAAAAAAAAGTTATTTTGAAATTTTTCATAAACTATTTTGGTTACAGTGTTCGTTATAATTTTCATTGAAAGTATTAACTAATAACTGCATCTGGAATTTCTCCCTTTTTTGCATTGATAGTTTAGAAATTAGAGGTGGGGAGACGCTCTGATAACGACATTGAAAAGCAAATATATTATATTATTTGTTGCATTTTAGGATTTTTATCTAAAGATATCTCACTCAATGGGGAAGTGAAAAAAATATCTGAGTACACCTTTCAGTCTATGGGAGGGGGGTCAAAATTTTTTTTGACGATGTTTGTTATAATTTTCAATGTAAGTACTAATTAAAAGCGACATTATGGATTTTTTTCAGATTTTTTACATGGATAATTTAGGAAATAGAGGGGGTGGAGGGATGCTGTGATAACGACTTTAAACGCAAATATGTCGTGACTGAAAGGTTAAAGTCAAAAGTTCGTAAATATTTTTGTTGCATTTTAGAAGACATTTCTAAAGACACCTTCAATGGAATAAGTGAAAAAAAAATTTGAATATACTTTTCAGTCAATGGAAAATTTTGTATTTCAAAAATCTCATCATTTTTGTTCTTGGGTTATCAATCTATGTCCGTATACCAAATTTCATCTTAATCGCTATAAAATTTATATAGACGGACGAGCGGACAGAGTGAAACTATTATAATAAGGGTTCCTAGTTTTCTACGGAACCCTAAAAAATGATATGATATGGTGTATAATAATTAATGAACGATCTAATTACAGCAATGGTAAACTTCAACATATGAATTGCGCATGAGCAAATACACAAAATTCGTGTAAATAGTACACTGAAATTGGAAAACATGACAACCATGAATACAATACAATCATTTTAAACAATAGAAATGTGTATGAATTTCCACAATGAAAACACAGCTGTTTTTTAAAAAATATTTAACAATTTGAATGGATGACATATTTATAATTAATTGGATGCTTAAATTCTAAATACATACTAAAGCAGGCCTGGCCAACTCAAATTGCTCCACGGGCCGCATTGACAACCTAAATTTTTCGAGGACCCCATATAAAAAATCTATAATTTTACAGGTTTTCGTTTGTACATTCTTTTTATTTATATATCTCCCGTTATATTAGTCGGATTGCGACAAAATAAAATTAATTTTCTTCGTTATGAATCAACATAAAACTGATTGTGAGTAAATAAAACCCATGTAAGTAAGTTCAATAAATAACTTAAAAAATACAGTTTTTTTTTATTCCAAATAATTTTTTTAAACGGCTAGAAACGTATTTAAAACGAATAAAACAAGTATAAAAGAAATTTTTAATTAAACAAAATTGACTCTTTGATAACTTGTGGGCAACATATGATTAAGGAACAAATTTTTAAAAATGTGTAAGTATATAATAAAACTAATTTTAAAATGTGTTCTCATAATTCGTTCAATATCTGGTTTTACAACGAATACTTATTGAATTTCTTTCTAATCACTAATTTTTTGTTGTACGTCTTCTCCGGCGGGTTCTTCGGGAGCACGAATGCAAAGAAAATATGTCACTTTTTGAAATTTTATATTTCCGGAACTAATAATCGTAGAACAATACATATAAAAACGCAATTAGATTTTAATAAGAGTTTTAACCTTCCATCTCTCAACCCATAAATATATTAGCATAAAAAAGATAAGCTTCTTTACATTAGATTTTGTACCTTCAATATTTTACCCCTTATGATAGATAGTGTTGCAATAGACCTAATACGATTCGGCTGGAAAAACACATGGGGGTGTAAGGTAAAAAAAATACCCCTTATCTCACATAGGAGTCGAAATATAATATTTATGATTTTGTATAATTAATTAATAAATATTAAATTGCTCTCATTCAGTCAAAAATATTTCATATGCTTTTTTGTTATAAAAATAGTTTTAACAAATAAAATTATTCGTTTAGTTATATAAATAAAACAATGTTTTAAATGTTATTTTAAAGAAAACGACGGGAAATTAAAATCAGTTTCAGACACTCTGAAACACCGGATACTTAAAAAAACATTATAAAACATACTATCTTCGTATGTGACCGCGGGTCGCACATAAGAGCGCGGCGGGCTGCAGGTTGACTAGCCCTGTACTAAAGGAATGTCCACTATATATTTTGAATTTTTTTTTAAGTTTCAGTTTCATTTTAAAGCTTGAAAATGTTTTTTGATTTTTTATTCTAGATTTTTTTTGCAAAATTAAAGCTTTAAGTCAAATATATGTACGTCACACCTACTTTTTCTTTGAATACAAAAAAAAAACGCATTAGCGTGTAACAAAAGGAATTTCTGTTACATTTTTTACGTACAGAGAAGTATATAGTACCTAGTTGACAAAAATTTATTCCTTTTTCATCTTCGATTAATGATGCTCTTTGAAAAATTTATAGTTTTTGAAACATTAATAAGTATTATACAAAGCTTCCCAATCCTTCTCGCATTCCCGTCAACATCCAAAAAATAAATAAATAAACAAATAATACACATAAATACAAAACAAACAACAAAATTATATTCACACACAACTGAGCTGTCGGACTAGAAGAGATTCTGCCGACAAATAATTCGTCAAGAAAAAAAAAGTACAAAGCTTCGAATTGTTTTTTGAATGATCGTTCTACAATTATATTTATCGAAAATGTGACGATTTTTACAGAATAAAATACTTTAATAATTAAAATACCATGTAACATGTAACGATACAAAAATTAATATTAAACCAATGTAAAATATTTTATTTAAATTATTTAGTTTTAGCTTGAAGCATTCCACTTACAATCGTACCCTTAGGCCTTAGAGAATTGAAAAATTATTATAACATCCCGGGAAAAAATTTCAGATCTGAAGTGATCTCGGTTGATCTTCATTTTGGAACAAATCAGATGATTTTAGATCTTTGTAGATCGTTGTAGGTCTTTGCAGATAGTTGTAGGTCTCTGTAGATCTTTGTAGATCGTGATCTTTGCAGATCGTTGTAGATCGTTGTAGGTCTTTGCAGATAGTTGTAGATATTTGCAGATCGTTATAGATATTTGCAGATCGTGATCTTAATAGATCGTTGTTGATCTTTGCAGATAGTTGTAGGTCGTTGTAGGTCGTTGCAGATCTTTGTAGATCGCTATTGATCTTTGTAAATCGTTGCAGATCTTTGCAGATCGTGATCTTTATAGATCGTTGTAGATCTTTGCAGATCGTTGTAAATCTTTACAGATTGTTGTTGATCTTTGTAGATCGTTGTACATCATTGCAGATCGTCGTAGATCGTGAGATTGAAACGTATTGTTTGTATTTTAATCAATTTAAAAAAAAATATGTGTATTTGTTATTTTAACAATACAGGCCTTAAATATCACTTAATACGTGTCTGGACTTTTTTTTTCATTTTATTAAATTTAATAATAATATCTTATGTTTCTATGCTGTATTAACAGTAAATATTGAATTTTTCTCTGTTTCGCTACTTATGGTATTCATTATAGAAAATCGTAAATATCTCGACTCCTGTGCTAGATAGAGGGTTGTTTTGCCCCCCACACCCCTAGTATCCCGAAGTATTTTTCCCGCTGGATCGAATGAGACCAATTACAACCCTTCATCTGTGACAGGGGGTGAGTTGTGAATTTATTTATTAATTTAATACACGGGCCTCAAATATCATTCAGTACGTTTCTGTACAATTTTTTTTAATTGATTAAATTATAAACAAGGTTTCTATATAGTATATGTGTATTTGTTATTTAAGGTAGACAAAAGTTTATTTATGAATAAGTAGGTACATATTATTATGTATGTATAATATATAAATATCGCAACATAGCTCTCGCCAACACAGTATTTTCACTTTCATTCGTATATAAGCCAAGTCGGATCAGTTAGTAATAAGGTAATACAATACATATATGGTGGTTCTCTTCTCCAGGATTGCTCTTCGAACCCAGTTACTGCGGGAAGTCAAGCTGTGTGTGTGTACAAAAACATAATCAAACCCCCGATCTACGCAGATCTGTTTTGATCTGTGTTGATCTACGCAGATCAACACAGATCTACGCAGATCTGTGTTGATCTGCGTTGATATGTTCCAAAATGGAGATCAAAACAGATCTGTAAAAATGCAGATCTGATTTGATCACTTTAGATCTGAAATTTTTTCCCGGGATACTTCGCAACTTTTTTTATAAAAGTAATATTAATTTTATGAATATATTTGAAAATATAGCAAAAGTTTAACTATTTTTGTTTAATTTAAATGAAGCTACACTCTTTATTATTTCAATGAAGAGAAAATATATTACATAGATTAAAAATATAGATATTTTAACAGGTATTATTTTTACGTATTTTGTAGAGGAATGTAACACGTTCGATTGTATTGCGATGAACACTCTAAAACTAAAAAAAAAACGGATTATATGCAACATAACATCGTTAAAATATGCATGCGATGATGTACGAAAAAATCCCAAAATATGCTGTAAAACGACAAAATATGCAACTTTTGCTGTAAAATACATATAACTGAAATAACTGAATACTGGATGACATGAATTTTAGTTTAAAATAACTTTTTTTTCGAAATTTTATAAAATCCTGAATGTATAGCAGATTAAAAAAGTTATTAAGGTACTGACACCAGTCTTGGATCATACCCCAGTGTTGGACTCTTGTTTAATTAAATGTACTAAATTATAAATATTTGTTGATATTTGATTATTGCCATTACTGAAACATAATCTATAAACACTTAACTGTCATGCGAATTTTTGTGAACATTCTATGAAATTTATTCGGTCAGAATCACGTATAAAAAAATATTTTAAAAATTGAAACGCATTACTTTCGAACACGATAATTTATGATTAAATATAATTTTATGTAACAAAATTTTTATATAACAATAATAGTTTTCTCGGATTCATTAATCATACATATCATACATTATTTTTCTATTAAATTTATTGAAATATAAATGCTTGTTGTCACGCAATATGTGTGTATTTATGCTACAATATTTATATAAACTGTCTCTATTACTCCTGCAAACTTTATGTTTTACTTCGTATGCTTTATTTATTTTGTTAAAGCTGTTTGAATATTGTAGTTGACATAAATCTACGTTAATATTTTATCTGGAAAGATTGTAAAAAGATGTTGTTGTCAGTTACATTGTATTCGCAATTATGAAAATACTACGTTAACTTGTTTTTATACAGAGCTGAGTGAATTAAAAATAAGAAAAATTGATTCTACAGCTTCATATATTAACTTACAAATAATAAAAAAATACTTATTACAATTTTTTAGCTAATCATTTTTTACAATTTGGTCATTTAATTTTTTATAAGACGTCATATTTCACAGATACGTTTTTTTTATCTTTCACTAGTTTGTACTGATTATTTACTTAAAGTCAAAGTTATTATAAAGGAACTTTAATTTTGTTTAAAGGCACTGACACGTAAATTAAGAAAATGTAAATGTGAAGAGTTATAAGCGTACGTTCGAAAATATATGCCGGGGGTGCAGTATGGAAGACACAAAAAGTTATTATTTTTACTAATTTAATTAAGACGAAACGAAAAAATTGTCATATTTTCAGGGTCGTTTTCACTGTTTCAATTGTTGTATAGGAACCTATAAAAAAACCTTACATCTTAAATACGATTGATCTACAAGGGTACTAAGTCCTTTGTTAGACAATAGTTACAAAATATGCATGTGAAAAATTGCTAATACTTTTAAAATTATTATACTCATCCGATTAGCGTACCAAGAAGGTTTGGAGTCCTTACTGAAATGAACATTTGGTAAAAGAATTAAAGTCGGTGCATTTTTACTGCGAACGAAAGAAAATTCTATACATACAAAGACAAACAGACCCACGGACAGCTCGGACATTACCACACAAATAAAAATAAACAATACGTTCATATCTGCCGCGGAATATGGAAGTAAAAAACTACCTGAGAATACCTATAAACTGGGCGGGAATACTTTTGTTCACTCTCTATCTGAAAAAATGTGTCACGCGTGTAATCTATTATAGGGTTCTGTAGATACCTACATACTAAGTACGTGAATACCTTACCGGCCTTTCAATTAAATTTAATATACCTAGAGGAATACCAATAATACTTATATATATATTAATTGTTTGCTTCATTCTTTATCAATTTCTTAAAACTTTTTTTTTTATCTTATTGTTAGTACCTAGAATCTAGATATTACTTATTCATACTATCACTATTTTTTTGAATGAAAGAACGTTTCTGGTCCCCTAATGTCGTTATTTTTCAGTTAGAAAATCTATTGATTAAGACTTAGTTTGATACCCCACATAGGTAAGGTAAAAAAAAATGTTCTAACTTTAGCTACATGGTGCTCCTTGAAAAAATATTTTTATAAAATATTTGCGTCTATATTGAAGGTCAGGAATTTACGTGTTTGTTAAAATTTCGAGTTTATAACTTATACAGGGTGTTAAAATACTAAGGTACAGAATAGGGATCTCAAAAACGAGGGGACACTTTGAGAGCGCGGGTACACTAGAGATTTTTAATCGGCCGATAGTTTGATCGGTTTAGCAATTGTCAATCACCATTAAAATGTACAGTACAGTACAGTTTTCAAGATCCCCATACTGCACACTGGTAATTAGACACCCTGTATAATCTTTTGCTATAATAAATAGACGGATGGACTCGATAAAGTGAAATCAATACAAAACTCACCTATACTTGTATCGTATGCGTGAAGATGTTCGCTGGTCATGAACTGCCCGACAAGACTGGACTTGCCAACTCCAGGCGCGCCCAGCATGACTACGCGATAGGACTGCGAGCGGCTAGCGTTGGAGGAGTCGCGTGACGACACCGAGGTCCGCGCAGACCCAGGGCACGAGGCGACTCCGATGCCGGCCGCAGCCCCGCACAGCGCACTTGTCAGGGAGGTCGGCGCAGCACCTGCGCTGCCGCCTGTCAGATGCTCCGTGCTGAAATTAAATCAACAGTCATGAGAAATTATAGTGCACAGTAAAAAAACTATTATTATTTTATTAAATAAAAATCTTTAAGAAAATAAAGTATAAATGCAAAGTTTTAGGAAAAGTTACTATTTTTTGGTTGTATTATATTTCATTGAAAGTGTGAAAATTTCTGTTTTTAAATTGTAAGAAAATTACTAGATAAATATTTAGTTTATTTTTTCTGTATCAATATGAAATTTATAAATCTATCAGTGTAGGGGGTAGGTATATAAAATAATTAATTGAAACATAGATATTGATGGACTAATTCAAATAGATCGTTACCCTTTAAAATTATCAAGTTTAATTTAAGTAAAGGCATTTTACATCTAATTTAAAATTGTTTTAGCTGAAGTCATTGTTTGAATATATAAAATAAGTCTAAAATAAAATTAGGATCAATACGAGCTTGTACCCAGAAATCAAGAATTATTATAATCTCTGGTAATTTTGTTTTATATGGTAATTTTTTTTAACTTATTTTTTACTTAAAATGACCTTTAATATCGCTACCGAAGATTGGTTTCCAAAATATAATACATATATAAACAATGGTAGAACGCATATGGCAAAAATACCATAGGTAACTTTTAATTACTAACTTTTATGACATATTATTATTGCCGAATTACGTTGGTAGATATTATATATATATTAGTTTTAATTATTTCTTGTATGTGTGATGATGAAACAATAACGTGTGTCTCTATTCAATTTCAAGTAGTGGCTTTTATTCAACAATCCAATTACAATATCCTTATAATGAAAGGCGGTGGAAGTTCGGAATGATATTGCAAAATTTAATTATGAATGATCACAAATCCTACTGCTTATGACAAACTTTATAAATTGTAGAGATTTTCTGATATAACGTAAGTTGCAAGTTTTCCAACAACTTTTCCTACTTGACGAAGAAGTTAAAAGTCACATCAGCTGATTACCTAATCACATTTTATGTTTACATTGAATATATTTACGTATGACATTTTGTTTTGATTGAATAAAATTAACAGAATAACTTATCATGGTTTTAATATTATTAAGTTTATGTAGATTTTTAGGTAGAAGAGATAAATTGTAGAGAAATCAAAACATTAAAAGTTAAACCTTACATTACGTTTTATAGCTAGTAATTAAATAAAATATATAATTAATTATATTTAATTTTCTTATTTAGTTATTTGTTATTTATTTAAAATTTTTTTTTATCAAAATACTTTTTAAAATTATTCTTCAGTGGTATGAATAATATCAAACTTTACCTGTACCTTGACCTATGTATCAGTGCCAAAAGAGCTATACACAGGCTTGATTGTTACTTTTATATAATGTTAATAAACACTAAACATTTCAGATTGTGTCCCAAAATTGTAAGATTTTTTAAACAATCTGACAATAAAACGCAATTAGCTTAATATTTGCTTTTACCCATTTGGAAGATTTGTCAGACAGGTCAGACTTGTGTTCGAGCACCGCTCCAAGTACCATAATTTTTTTTTATTGATTTCTACTTCACATACCAATTGTTGTTCGATGTATTATTGTTAAAGTAAGATCACTATCTGTATAAAGAGAGTAGATACTAGCTTTTGACATATGTATGTCTTTGAAGTATTTATATGATAATTTATTCTTATAGAAATATGCACAATGCATGCAGGTATCATATTTCACATAGATAGATTACAATACGATATATAATGATGCCCTTGTGAGAAACAATATGTGCATATACATTTATACATAAAATTTTTTTTTTAACAAATTATTATATATGTACATGTGTTTATTTTTATTTTTTTAATAAAATAAAATATGTATTATTTTTACACAAAGAATGGCATATCCCATTATTATAATGCCTGAATTGCACACATATGTAAAATATAATTAATTTCTCATCGTCGGAGCAGAAAAAAACTAAAAAATGAAAACTCATTTTTAAATTAACTAGTAAAAAATATGCATGAGATATAAAATAGACAAAGGGGCACAATATCAACTGCACTGCAGCAACTAATAACGTATAATTTTTTTTATTATAGAAAAAAAATTATTAATTTATTTATTATATTATTATTATATTGAGCAATAACATTTTGTATTTTAAGCATTATACTAAACATAAAGTGTGACATTAAACATAATTAAGAGCAAATACATTTTCAAAATAACATTTTCCGTTTTGAGCAATAAAATTTTGTTTTGCGTTCGTTATTATTGTATAATTAAATTTACTTTGAGTTTATAACTTTAATTTTTTGGGGGTGGGGTGTGTGTTTCATTCCCCCCCCCAAATTAAAATAAGGTTAACCTGAAGAATATGCCGTTACCGACGTCACAACTATCAAATATCACGTGTTGATGTGTTAAAATAGACTTAACCTAACGAAAACTAACCAACCCATAGACATAGAGAATGGACAGGGCATTCTGTATTATCTCAATGGTGTAACATCTGTTAAAAAAAGGAGAGAGAGATGCAGTGTAGTTTGGAATATATCTACCTCTTTTTCTAAGAATCTGATTGGTAGCTTACTATAGTTCAGGGTAGTATTTCTGTCAGATATATTTGTATATATCTATCTTGTGATTTTTTTGCAATAAGTTTTTTATTAGAAAAGTAAATAATATAAACAATAAACATACTATAATGGTTCATATTTCATCGAGGAAATAAAAATAAAAAAATCAATTGATCTGATAGAAATTTGCAAA
This sequence comes from Sialis fuliginosa, assembly GCA_961205875.1. NCBI lineage: Eukaryota > Metazoa > Arthropoda > Insecta > Megaloptera > Sialidae > Sialis > Sialis fuliginosa. The sequence goes on from OY540812.1 coordinate 20,061,436, forward strand.
ATTATGAACGGATACTCCGGGAAAATAACATTTTTGCTACCAAAAATATTAAATATATATTAATAAAAAATAGTTTTAAATCAATTCGCAAGTGGTTGCTACAAAATTATGCGAGGTGGATTACATTTACAAACAGCACATACAAGATTTACTTAACACAATTTTAAATATTTTTTTTTGATATTAGAACAAATTCGAAACTTATATTATTTAGAAATCAATAATTGTTTCTTTTTTTAAATAAAATTTTTTATAACGTTAATTATTTTAACCTCTTTTTTATACATATAGTATAATAATATCATATATTAATCAATAGTAGATTAATATATTATGATAATATCTATGAATATTTTTAATGTTCGGGACTAAGAATGAAATAGTTACACTCCTGTTTAAAAAAAGGACAAGTATATTCCAAACCTGTTTCTATCTCTTTCTTTTGACACAGTTCTGCTCCCAGGTCAGAACTTGTATCTTATTAGGACATCAACTCTGTGCGATTTATAAAATATTATATAAATACATGATATAGTTTATATTAACTATTGCTAAATCACAAAAAATACTGTTCAATATTGTTTACAAATGCTATAATAGTTTATTAAGTGTTAAGAATAGCTTATTTAATGTTCTTCACTATTTCTCCTTTCATTTTAAATAGTGCGCGATTAATTTATTCCCGTTATTATATGATGTCAAAGCGCTATCAACTGAAGAAACACTAACTGTATATTACATTATAGAACTTTGATTTCCTCATAGCTGTTAGAAACAGAAATAATAGCACACGTTGTTGCTTGTTTCTATCTAAAGTGGCAAACACAAAAAAGCTAGGATGACAGCACAACATTTTGTAATATAAACTGTATTTGCATCAGTGGAGACACTCAGTCAACACCTGTTTCTGTTATTTATTGTATTAACACTATAAATATTATTGCTTCAGTGGATACAGTTTGTTTCAACAACGAGAAACAAAACTAAAATGTTTCAATTCGCTATGGTCAGTGACCATTCTGCCACCTATCGGATAAAACTTGAACCCTTCTGAAGGTACCAAATAGTGATTTGAATTCAATTTAAGATTTCTATTATTAATATTATTTACAGTTCAATGAAAATGTACTATTAAAAACGTCATTGGGAGTAATGTATGCACAGCAAACATAAATATTTGTATAATTAATGGAGGTTAAGTTTAAATTTTTCACCTATATTTCATTGACAGTTGCATTTTTTGTAACAGATGAAAACTTTATGTTTTATTGGATGAATTATTGTTACAATTTGGTACAGCATAACGTTATATATATTTTTAATTATGCTTTTATTCTTGATTGCATTTTGATTATTTTAATTGCTTATTAACATACTTTTTACATTATATTTAAACATTTCAAATGGCTGTTTGAGAACTTCAGAAGGGTTCAAGTTTTTACGGCCATAGCGAATAGTAAGTTTTTCATTTTTGATCTTGACCGTCTAGAGCAGTAGTTCTTAACCGGTGTTTCGCGAACATGTTACAAGTGCTCCGCGAAATAATAAAAACAATTCACAAACAACGATTTTCATCGCTAGCACTTACAATTCAATTGAGGAGCTGTGTTTAATCTTATTTCAGTCGTTTCACAGAACAATAAATGATTATAAATACAGAAAGTTACGATTGGATTCGAAATCCATTTGCTGCAATTAATACCTATGCCGAATTACGAATTTTTGTTTTATGAAGAACAGTTTGTTGATGGAGCTGGTACGCAAGCCGAGACCCAATTCTTTCCATAAAAGCAGCCAGTTTTGCTACAGTTTTCAACATCATATTTGTGTGAACTGAGCTTTTCAACATTTAAGAACATCAAAACTAAAAAATGTGTAAGACTTGAGAATATTGATAAAGAAATAAAGGTAGCATTATCACATATTAGGCCTGATATTTTTATGTAAATTCTGCAAAACCCGATAAGCTCAAGTATCACATTAAATTTGATTTAAAATTTTTTACAATAGTTACTTTTTTACGAATTATGTTAATTAGGCTTTTATGAATGTATATTTTTTATATTTGACTGGAAATTAATGCGTTAACTGTAATTTTTAATAAAAAAAACGTAATTTATTTACAATCAAAAATGTGACTTCGAAAAGGTTAAGAACCACTGGTCAAGAGATTATCAAAAGTAATAGACAGTTTAAAAATTGTTTCTAAATCAATGTCGTATTGATTCGTTAATTACAGCCAGACGTGGCAATGTCGACTAATTAAAATACTAGTTATATTTTATATTTATAAATGTTTAGAAATTATTGGTCATTTAATGGTATACTATGAGCACGTGTTGCAAATTACTGTTGATTCTATGAAATGATTTTAAATAGAATAAAGTTTAAATGAGGAAAGTTATATGATATTTAACAAGCGTTGTGTAGTCTGTCATTTGCGGCCGAAAATTTATTTGACAAAAACATTATTCAAATATACTCGTAGACCTAAATTAATATTTAGATTGAGTTTTTGTTAGCTCTATTCAAAAACTTATTACTTAAACTTTAAAATCGGTTTGAACTTTTCAAATTATAGCTATATATTTCCAAAATATTAAAAGGTTTTATAATTAATTTCCTGTTACTAATTTGCTAAATTATATTAGGTTTAATATACCATAACATCCTTAATATAAAGGAAGATGAATAAAGTCAATTTTAGTTCTGACATTGATCTATTTTTGTGTTCACATTTCTACCGCATTTATTTTTGTTTTTACCTTAAATGGCTTATAAATACCTACAGCTCGAGAATTAGTTTAGTTACTTGTTAACGCATTCGCGTAGCTGGGGTGTTAGGCACTCATTGTTTTCACTATTATTAAAATTAATTGTCATAATAAATTTAAATAATCGTCATAATGAATATATTATATTATTTACATTAACTAGGGACTTTGCCATTGGTCGCTTCGTGCCCTCACCCCTAATCGCACCATATTTAGATACTTAAATTTACTCGCCTTCAGCGACCCTCGTATGTATAGGGTGATTTTATACAATTTAATTGGAAAATAAAAATTCTAAATTTTTTTCATACGGTCCTGACCTAATTATTATTTTCGTATATTTCTGAAATTTTTTAGTTTTTCAAAAATTTCAATTAATAAAATCCACTTACATTGACAGCTGTCAGTTGACAGTGTCCGTTGTAAACCGCGCTCATTTCAGACGTCAAAACATAAAAACAAAATACTATTGAATTTCGAAACTCATTCGAAGCTCTGTTCATGCGTTATATGACACACACATACACTCAAATTAGAAATTTCCTATAAATGGAATTAATATTCGCCTCAATTATTTTACCACGAGAAATACACTAATTAAAACTGAAAACAAAAAAACTGAGTGCCGGTTATGCTTAAATCGTCGATGCAGTGAAAACGATGTATGATAGAGCAAAAATGAACAAAATCAATTTTACAGATAAGAAAATTTCCTATAAGAATGGTACTCCGGTTTATATCTAAAACTAATAGTTTAGGAGTGAGAGTCGTTCAAAACACGAGACTAAAATGTAGTTTTTTTGAAAATGTCGCAATTTGCCTCGGTTTTCTATAAAATCTATAATCGGTTTTCAACAGTTAATAAATATTTCCAAAAAATTCAGCTATTACTGTTTATATTGAATGAATCAATTTTTTTTACTGCTAATAAATATTTTATTTTATTATTAAATCATGATAATTATTATTACTTAGTGATTAGCATTTCACCCCCTGAAAAATTAATATTTTTTTGTGATTTTGAAAGTCGTATGTGCTTAAAACTCACAGGAAAAATGTGGCAACTAATAAAAATTGAAAATTGATTTTAATAATGTTTCAAATAATTTATGTAGTTTCTTTATCTAAAAGATATTAAATCATTTTTAACATATAAGTATTGTAATTTGTAATGTATAATAAGAATTTGATTATGAATAAGTCATAAAAAGAAAAATGCAAAATATAAAAATGGTTCATTAACATTTGTACATCAAATTTTCGTGACCGGAGATATCTAATTTAAAGAAGCGAAAGAAAAGTGTATTGCCTATTACAGTTTTCTTTAAGCTTTCTTTACGCTTTTGAATTTTCTGTATCAAATGTCAAATTGCTTTTAAAGCAAGATCACGAGTTCTTCTGTCTTTTATTGTTTTTGTTACACAAGTTTAGAATTTTTTAAACAAAATTCAATCAGTTAATAAAGAAGTTAGTTCATTGAATAATTAGACAATGCTTTTCGAGACAGAACCGGATTCAAGTTAGATAAAATGCTTCTAAAATATCTATAATATTATTTTATTTAATTTTTCAAGTACTTAACTTCTAAACATACTACGACAAAATGTACACATTATAAGTTATTTTTTATAACATTATTATTTTATATAAAAAAACAATGTTTAAGAAGAAAACGACGAGGTTTTAATTATTGTGAAATAAATCGAAGGGATCGAGTTTTAGAGAAAAATGTTAATTGTAAAATTTTTAGGGTTTAAAAAAACTTTATTTTTTAAAAACAAAATCCTATAATTTTTATTACGTTACTTATATGTATATATCTACGAAAAAAGTAACGTTGTTAGAAATAATTTTTTAGCCTATTTCTATTTTTCAACATATTTAATAAAATTATTGGAGAATTTTGGATTTTCATATTTTTTTCTACAAATTTAGTTTTTGCATAAAATTTGTTAATTAAATTATAAGAACAAAATTATAAATTTTTTATTCTGCATTTTTTATATATTTTTGTATATCAAATATAAATAATACGAACCTGAATTAATAAAAAAAAATATTAAGTTTTTGCTTCTTCGCAATATCGAAGATATGAGAAGCTATGTGATCGTTTCAGATTGAGACAAAAAAAATGTTCTCCGATTTCAAAATTTTAAATTGATTTATCCGTTTCACGTCAACGCAAACACTGTGTGTCCGTCCGTCCGTCTGTCCCATGAATCCTTGTCACAAGCATAACTCATAAACCACTGAACCGATATTATTGAAACTTGGTCGGATGGTTGGGTCTGGCTTCAGGACGGTCCCATTTCAATATCATTAAAATCGTATGTAAGAGGAAGGGGTGACACCCCAAAATATTTATTTTTTCAAGATATCTCAAGAACGATACATGTTACGTGAAAATTTTATAGAATATTTTTTGTAGAGCATTAAATTTCCTATAATAAGGGTCTACAACGTTTGCTGTAAAATATTTCCTTACAAAGATTTATCTCAATTTATTTTAAAAATTCGTGTTTTGTTTTTCTAAATTGATATTGCTAAATGTAATTTTGACATTTGCATAAATTTAGATTTAGATTGAAATTTCCAAAAAATTAAAAATATATGAAAAAATATTCAGGTGCGTTTTAAGAAAAATTTCGAACTAATATTTTTTAGTAAAATTGTATAAAAATTTAATGGTTAACCAATTCCAGGCAATTTATATAAACACTATGGGTTTTAATTTAAATTGTTGAATAATTAACTTTGGTGAATTTAGCACGAGGAAGCACTGTGAATTTACTTGGCAGATGTTTTTTTTCTCTCGCGACCTTTTGTTATAAACATTTTTTTTAATGTCTACATAATGCAAGTATGTAATTCATAAAAGTTATAATGGAAAAACTGAATTGAGTAGCTGCATGTTAATTTCCCTCTGAAGCCAATTCTGGGAAGAACGAAAAAGACAATTGAATTTGTATGATTGAAAAGTTTATTATAAGTTGATCAACGATCATTCAGGTATATTTTCTTATTGTTTTATTTCCGTTTTAAGGAACAAAAGAAAACCCGTATAATCGTTATGGAAATTGTATTATTAAAAACTGAATCAGTTAAAATAAAAGTGACTGCGAATATCGCGAATAAAAACGCTGCAATCAATAATTGAATTAAGTGTTAAATTTACAAATACATACTATTAAACGGCTTAATGATCTGTGTGAATATTATGAAAATATGTTTTAATTTTTTTAAACATTAATATTATTTTATTTATTATATTTATGTATACAGTATTTAAATAAAAGGAATTAATAATAAATTATATTTTTCAAAGCAAATAAGGTACTGGCACTGGTCTTGGATATGTAATGTCTATTTTTTAATTAAATAAACTGAATTAGAAATATTTGTTGATATTTGATTATAACCATTTCTGAATATTAATCTATTTATATATTTACATTTAACTGTCTTACAGTTGGTGACAATCAGCCAATAGGTGTCAAAATGGTGGACATTTAAACTAATTATTAGTATAATTTATTTATTAATTATTATATTAACATAGCCATTTTTTTACATTGTTTCAAATTTGACGATACTTTATTTTATATCTTTTGTCTCGTAGTACTTATCATTTTGTAATCATTAGCAAGTGTTCATTTCTTTATCCAGTACTGAAGAAAAAACATAAACAAAATAAAAGGCTATAATTTAAAGAAACAAACTATATTTGCGGACCTTGGTAATTAAATTGATTAAATCAAGGGTTACTTGTTTTATTAGTAACATGAGTTCATGAGAATTACAAAAAAGAAGCCCGCCAATCATAAAAGCAGTAAACCTTGCTCTTCTAGCGGCCATAAGTGGTGCCAGTGCCTTATTTATTTATTTATTATTATAATTTTATTTAATACCTTTATCGATGTAATTATTTCAGATCTAAATTCAAAACCAAGACTACTTTAGTACCAAAATTAGCAAATCGACAAAATTAGACTTACTGTTTGTTACATCGACAATTGAGTAACTATTTATCAATTCTTATTTACATTTGTGTACAACATACACATTCTTTGTACATGTCAGTCGAGTCGAGCTAATTTACAGTTGATATTGTACATATTATAAATGCTTGTATGTGCATTGTGCATACATTTGACTCTTCCTGAACCAGTGATAATGCCATGGTTGTATCTGATTTATGACCACCATAAAAGTCATTAGGCAAAGTGCATTCATTGTCTGTAATTGCATTTATGTTGAAGTTCTTTAAACTCTGAACCCTCGACCTCTCATTTGACATTTATTTTATAACTTTTATATTATTTGTATTAGATTGTTATTAAGACCTTTACCTAAACATATAGTGTCCATTAAAATATTACCTGTAGTCTAACCCTGGTCCAGTTATAAAGTTCTTAATTTGTAGTTAATGTATTTATTATGTATGCCAAAATGTATTTACATTAACATATTTTTAAAGGTATAAAATAGTAACAAACTCTATACATTTTTAAATACCAACTAAATAGTCATCGGTCCCGGCTTTAAATTTTGAAATAAAAAATACTCCTCTGAAACTTCGTGAGTGGATTCATTTTGGCGTAACCTACAACTTTTTTATCTTCGAAAATTCTGAGAATTGGGGCGTTTTTGATGTGGTATGCGTCAAACATGTTTAGGGCGTAGGTCAGGGAAAAAGACCCTTGATTTTTGTAGGCCAGTATAACCATAACATTTTATTATTATTTATCTAGCAATTGTGCAAAAATTAGTGTCTCTAAATGCCCCAATATTTTTGTAGGTCAATATATTTCCCGATGTTTGCATTATAAAATCTTGTAATTCAAGTAAAAAAGAAAGGGTTATTCGTAAATTTCCTATAAATTCCTTACGATAAAAAAGTTGTAGATTACGCCAAAATGAATCCACTCACGAAGTTTCAGAGGAGTTTTTTTACTTTCTTATACCATTTACATATATGAAATATACATGTGTATAGTATAAGTAAGTATATATAGTGAAACCGATTTTTTTCGAAATCCAGGTTTTGATGGAATTATTCATTTTGACCTTCCCTGAATCCATTCTGACTATTTTAGCCATGATGTCTGTGTGTCTGTCTGTCTATAAGTGCTGTAACTCAAATACGACAAATAGTAGAAGGGTGAAATTTTATATTTAAGATTAATTTTTGTCTGGGAAGAAAAATGGTCAAGTTAAAAATTGTAGGTAATATCATTATCTATAATTTATGTTGTATTCATTTTTTCGTAAATACGTATTTTTGAATATTTTTATTTTTTATTATAATTCAAATAGTTCATAACAAAGGAGAAATGAATATCTAGCATGAGTGTCATGGAACTTTCTTATACGTATTACAGAGATTGAGCAGTGTGTGTGTTTGCCATAGGTACCATGGGAATTTCTTATACGTAATACTGAGAGTGAACAGTGTAGGTGAATCTAAATAATTACATAAAAAAATTCTTTCTGGCTAAATCATAAATGTTGGAAAAAAATGTATGGGGAATAAATTATAGATAATAACATACTCGACATTTTTTATGCAAAACATTTTTTTCTTATTTTAAAAATAATTCGAAAATTCAATTTACAAGAATAAACATCCGTTTTCAGTTATTACGTTAAAAAAATCACTTGTTGTATAATGGAGAGAATAATATTACCTATATTATTCATTTTATTCTATCTTGTTAGTTTGTCAGAAATGTTTTAATAAAATAAGAATTACGTATACTATTCACTGTTAGGATTACGTATATGAAAGTCCCGTGGTTCTCAAGGCAGATATTTTATTTCAAAAATTTAAAACCGGGACCGAGTACTAAAAACAAATATTAATTTAAAAAAAATAGGTCTGTGATTCATTTAAAAAAATACATTAAATAACTTCGTGGGACTTAAGATGTAGAGGTTGAATGAGGTTAGAATATATGTTTCTACTTTTTATGAAGTAAATAATTTTATGAAGTTAATAATAATATATAAGTAATTTAATTAGGTATCTACCTACCTACTATGTAAAATTATGCATTGAACCAAATAATGTTTTTCACATTTAAAGATAACTGAATTGTACTGTATTGTACAATTTTCCCTTTTGATAAATTCATTAAACAATTCTACTCGACCTGTTTTACATCCTACATCTTAACAATGATTTATTGCAATTAAAACACGAATACACTAATGATGTCTAAATATATCTCACCTATATCAAATAAATGTAAGACCTTATTCATTATTGTATATTTGAATATGAATATTCAAATTATTTTTGAACTCGAAATATGTATACCAGCAGAATCACGTTTGTCTAATAACATATTGAATAAAATAATATATATTTACCTAATCCTAGACAAACCTGCCTTACTGTATGTCGAATCCTGCCTTGGCAGGTACAGAGGCAATCTTCATTCTGTATTTGTGTCCTCATTTTTATACAATATGTTGTACGTGTAGATGTTCCTCACACATCAGAAAGAAGAATCAACATTTAACGAAAATTATATGACTGATTTTATAAAGAAATGCCAAGATATATAAATAATAATTGAGTACCAACTTAATCTTTATCGTAACTCTATATGAGATAAGTCTGAGATAACATCATAAAAACTCGTTTATGAATTATGTCCAGCCAATGTATTTTTTCGCTTATTTATAAAAAACATCTGCACAGTGCTTCCTCGTGCTATATTCATCAAAGGTAGTTAATTATTGTACAATTTAACTATCTGCCATTAGTTAACTATTTAATTTTCATACAATTTTATTAAAAAATATTAATTCGACATTTCTCTTAATACACGCCTCATTATTTTTTCGTATATTTTTAATTTTTTGACAATTTTAATCTAAATCTAAATTTTTCTGCTATGCAAAGACCAAAATGACATGTATAGCGGAAAAATAACGATTTTTTAAAACAAATTGAGATAAATCTTTGTACCTAATGGTATATTTTACAACAATTATAGAAAATTGAATGCTCTACAAAAAAGATTCTATACAATTTTCTTGAGATATTTTCAAAAAATAAATATTTTGGATTGTCACACCTTCCCCTTACACACGATTTTAATAATTTTGAAATATGTTCGTCCTCAAGATAGACCCAATAAACCAACCAAGTTTCATTAATATCGGTTCATAAGTTATGCGTGTGACAAGTATTCAGGGAATAGACAGACATACAGACACGCGACGAAAAGTGTTTGTCTTGACATCATCAAGTTAACATTTTGAAATCAGAGAACATTTTTTTTCATTTCAAAACGATCACAAAGCTTCTCGTATCTTCGATGTGGCGAAGAGGCAAAATCATCATTTTAAATCGAGAAATAAAATTTATGAAATAAATATAAATAATTTCAATATACATTAAATCGTGCCACGAGCGTGACTACTATGCGTGATCATTCATGCGTCCAGCTCTAATTTGTATGCGCTATTTATTAAATCTTGTAAATCTACAATGAAATAACATTGAATAAGATCATACCTTATACAAACTGTTTCAATTCAAAATTTAGAAACTGTATTTATGATGTTATTAAATTTCCACAAGAATGATAATGGTTCTCTTTTCATTACAAACAACGTACAAATAAATCTAGCGCCCTCACATTTATTCTCTCAAGTGGAAAACGACGGGAACGAGATAATGTCAAATAACACCAACCATGTAAACCAAGGCGTAGACAGCTAACTATTTAAATTTTGTATTGCTGTTTAGAATTTGCTTAGGGGCGGTTTACATTTTCAGAGTGGTGAAATTATTAATTAATATTCGAATAAACAATTTATAGGTAGCTTTAAAATAGTTAACGTGATTGACGGCAGAAAATTATTGTGTTTCAAAAACTGGGAGCAATGGAACATTCTTATGGAGTGTTCACACCGAAAAAACAAAACAGCAACATCGTGTCTTTTTGACAAAAGTGCAATATAGCCTATGCATTTTTTAATACGACGTGTTTTCAAACACCGTGTTGCTGTTTTGTTTTCTTTGGTGTGAACACCGCATAATACAGAATATTGAGAGTGGAAAGTATAGAGACCGACGTATTTCTTGTTAAGTAACACAAAATTTCTGGTTAACTGATAAAAGATAGAAAAAATTAAATGGGACATATAATATTTCAAGATAATAATATTTTCTGCAATTATTATCTAAAACTTTTTTCCCAAATCGCACAATTTCAAAAATAAACAAGCTTTGGGTTGGGGTGAGACCCTTTAGGTCCACACAATCAACTTCTCAACATGGTATGATTATAAATACTTGAATACTAATTATTTATTGTTTCCATATAAATAGTTTATGTGAATTTTTTTGATATGTATATAACCAATTTTAATGGAATTTGTCAGAATTTATCACTGTTGTATTATGAATATTAGTTTTCTAATATCCTAATGTCAATAATATAACACGTTTTTAGAATACATAAATAATTTGATAGTTAGAATTAAATTGTATTTGTTTCCAAGGCCACATGAATTGTAGACTTATTTATTAGTATTTAAAATTCAAATTTTGAGGGTGGTTTTCACCTTTCACCCATTCAATGGCTGTTTAGGCACGTTTAACAAAAAAAAGTTTCAAGTAAATCCGACCAAAAAAAACTTTTCAACCCTTTTTACTCCCGTAGGGGTTGAATTTCAAAAAATCCTTTCTTTCAGATCATATTTACGTCAAGACGCTTCGATTGGCACCCCAACGAAGTCGATAGCATTTTTTATTTGCGAGATTTCGTGCACGTAAAAAATGACACGCACATACGTACGTACGTACATACACACACACACATCTTTCTAAAAATAGTGTAAATATACTATAGTGACCTTGAAACATACAAATATGTTGAAATTTTTGGTTTTGATTTTCGGACCGCGACTCTTGAGGTTCACACAACCAACTTCTCAGCATGGTATGACTATCAATACTTGAATCCTGATTATTTATTGTTTTTTCACTGTTTATTTTTTTAGTAAAAAAGTGTATATTTATACGAGACAAGATAAGATTTATAATTAAAGTGCTAGTTTGGGTTCCGGATTTTACAATCAACCAAGTTTAAGTCGATCCCGTCTTTTACATGTGACCGAAACCGAGACTTTTCTCGGTCTAGTGTGCATTCTCACTGTATTATCAATTTATCGATAATTTTAGAACTTTTCGATATTTATTAAGAAAACAATTTAATAAAGCATCGTACCAAAAAATTTAAAAACCAAAAATATTTTAATTAAAATCATAACAACGCGGTATACTGAAAAAACACACGCACAAATAATAATTAAAACTAAAATAAAAAGGTGGGTTTTCAGAAAATCACCGAATCATGAAAATGTGGTCAGCCAAGATTCAAGACAATTGTGTTGAAGCAAAACCACAATGAAAACGTCCGTGTGTTGGCTAAAGGGGAGAGGCGGCGTAGAAAGAAAAAGAGAGAGAGAGCAAGGAAGGGTGGTAAACTGAAACAGTGGCGGCCTGTGCGTAGGAGTGCATGAATATGTTTAATAATTGTGGATTTTAATAGATGCGATGTCCTTCAATCTATTTTTATTTCTTTATATAAATTAATTATTTAAACCATTATAGCATCTTGTTATGACTTTTACATTATTAAATAACCTGTATAAGTAAAAATACATACGTGTTTCCAGTTGCAATATGCTATTTTCATCAGAAAGATATACACAGGTACATTTTACTAATAGATTTGTAGTTATTTATCAAATGTATTTTTTTAAATTATGAGATATCGGTTTATTTTTATTTTTTAGTACCTACGTAAAAATTAAACATCCCCGTGGGTAACTTTGAAAATTGCAAAAAAAAATATTTTTTTTTTATTAAACCGCGTTTTGGTCACAAAAACAAGTTTAATAACACTGAATTCGAAAAGAAGATAAAATTTCCTTTAATTTTCATACCCTATATAAGTAAAAAAGGATCATATTTGACTTAATGGCACTACTTTGAAAATGAACAATTTTTTCGATTTTAAGTGGTCCTTTAATTTTTTTTCGTAAGTGTACATAATATGTACACTTATGTATATTATATACATACATACTTATACAAAGATTTGTTTTATTTCAATACTATTCATTAGAAAATAAATCCTTAACGTGGACTTAACGATCCAAATTGAAATTGAAATTACATTTCTTCTATAGAACGCATTGGAGTTGGAGTAGGTGCTTTATTATTTTCACATACGTTAATATATATGAATACATAAGCCGTAACGTAACTACAAATGATTGAGGTACTGCAATGCACATCGAAGGCTGAATTACGTATACTCATGTAGGAAATTACAAAGGGGCCACAGTTGGTCCAGGCTTGCGTCAATCAGTGTTAGATGGAACATTTCATGATTTGTTTTTAAATATATCTTTTTTTACAAAAATACCACTTTTATTTATTTTAACGGTCATAACTGGTCGGGTTATAGAAGTTGAACAAATTCAATAAACGCATTCAAGAAATTAATATGACATAACGTTGATTGAACTAATGTCCTGATACGTAAGTAGAATCCTAGAACTTGCATCATTGGTATATTTTATTTCCTAACCAAATTAAATTATGTAAATTAGTTAATTTTTTTCTAAACTCTTTATCAAACTAAAAATAAGAATTATTTGAAGCTTGAACATTGTTTACTCCTTTCACCTACAATAAATTTATGTGAAGTGAATCGAATAAAAAATGAAACTACTTTTTTTCTGAATTAACGCCACTGGCAAAGTAAGTCGTAAGGATTTATCTTTTCTTCCTTGAACGTATAGTAGTTATCTTGAGCTCGTATCTCTTCAACTGCGTACGCGGCCTTTATGGTCAAGTGTTGTTATTTGGAATGTATCAGATTTAAAGATGTGTGTTTGTTTGCACAGAAAACTAATGAAACGTTTCAACTAGCTCACTTGGAAAGAACCTTTCACTAAACTGTTATTTGACACATACGTGCGGCTACTTATACAGTAATTGATTTGTATTGATATATTGTACCTCAAAAATTGTAGGAAGTTTTTGATTTTAAGTCAATGTTTCTTTAGTATCACCTCTTTATGAGAGTTGTAATGTTTTTTTCTTTGTATTTATATCGCTATCCTTTTTAATAACTTGGCAGGTAACTATTATTAAATAAGGGAAATATAATAATAATAAATAAGGTAGACTACGGTTATAATTTAATACAATATAATTTGAAAAAAATGCAAAAGATTCTGCTGTCAACCTTGTTAAAGAGGTTGGCTATTAAAATAAAAATAGTTCGATCTCAAATTTAAACGGATCATTCACAATTCTGACGAGATTCCTTGCATAAGCTAAGAAGTAGACAACGTCGCATGACTTCGACGCGTAATACGCGGTTTACACGGGTCGATTTCCGCCATGCGACTAGGTCGCACAGCGGAATTCGACCGTGTAAATGGCAATTCGGCTAGGCCGCAGATGACTAAAATCGCAAGCGCCAAAGTAGACTTGCATCCGACTTTCGCCGCATACGGCGGGTGACTAAAATCGACCGTGTGAAGCTGAAAATAATCAGCCGCATGCGATTTTTATTGCACGTAGAACATCTGTTCTGCTCAATATTTTCAAAAAAATGAACAAATCGCATGCGATTTTTATCGACTTCTGTAAATGGTGTTGCTGTGCGGCCTTGTGAGGCGATTTGGTAGGTGACTAGCCGCACGGCGGAAATCGACCCGTGTAAATACACCATAGAATGTTATAGAACAATATTACTATTTCTACTAATTACTACTAATTCTGAATTTTGAAACCCGTAAGTTGGTTTTATCAATGATAGAAAAAATAATCGTAAAATTTGTTTCGAAACAGTAGGTTAGATCACTGAATCGTATATTTTCACATGTGACGTCCTCTTATCGCCTTCTTGCGTAAAGAATGTAACCAGTTTCATTAAACAAAAATATTCATATACGTCATCAAAAGTCATGAAAAATAGCCTTTGTCTGAGTTTGATAACAATAAACAATTTTTAAAAACATTGCATGCACCTTTGAATCTGGGACATTAGCTGTATGTTAGTTATGTATTGTTAAAATACAAATTGCCCTACTTACTTATAGGAATATTTTGTTAAGAACATGAGTTGTATATTCTGCATTTTAAGAAAACTTTGAAAAGGCACTGTTATACATTTCAAGATTATGTTATTTCAATAAGAACCATTTACGTAGAAAGTTACATTATCATTTTTCATCAAAGAAACTGCAATGTATAAACTCCTAAAATATCGAAAGTATCTTTTCTTCATGAAAGGACAACATTCAAAGCTCTGTAATTTTGTTCAATCACTAAAATGTATTTGTCATTTTTTACTTTCTTATACGACCATATATGTATAAAATATATAGCAGTAGGTACCTAATATAAGTAAGTTATATTAAATTGTAAAGCCGATTTTTTTTCTAATTCATTTTGACTATTTTTGCCATGAATTGATAGTAACATTTCTTCAAGAAAAGGGCAACATTCAAAGCTTTGTAATTTTGTTAGATCGCTAAAATGTATTTGTCATTTTTTTACTTTCTTATACGGCCATATATGTATGTAATACATATAGTAATTTATATATTGTAAAGCTGATTTTTAAAATTTATTTTATTTTCGCCGTGATGTATGTGTGTCTATTTTATATTTCGGATAAATTTTTTGTCTGAGAAGTAAACCTCATATTTCTAAAAGCTATCTTATAGCCGCTAACGGATGTTTAATCTTGTCAATTTTTGAATTTTTCGAATTATTTTTGCTTTAAATAAAACTTCTAGAGAATATTATTAAATACATAAATTATATTTATACCCTATTCATTTTTATCTATTTTTTATCTGTTAGTCAGAAACATTTTTGTAATAAAATTATAAACAGCATATAAGAATGTCCCGTGGTATGCATGACAGTTTTTATTGTTTTCTAACACTTTTTAAAAACCTTAATTTACTATGAAAACAATTTGCTACATATTATTTAAAAACATTCGGAAATATGCATTTTCGACTGATTTATTCAGTTTTAAAACAAAATCTATACATACACAACAAAACAAAGCGCCATTTTGCCATATATTTAATAATATAAATTTTTTCTTTTAATTCGTTTTCGTAAATAATTTGTTAAAAAAATTAAGCATTTTTTTGAAATGAAAACCTAAATAAGTAAGTTACAAAAAAAATCAATTCAATTAAATGCAAAGGTGAAACTAATTGAAATTAATAAAAATATAAAACTTTCATTGTATGAAGATCATGTTGCAATATGTTTGCTTGAATCGGGATTATATTTTATACGTGGTCGGTGAAAAATGAGATACCATTTACGGAGATGCGTATCTTGGGATATTGCAGAGATTACATAAAATAACTGAAATCAATTCTCTGTTTAATCCTGAACGACATACGTAATGGTCGATTTTTGTTATAAATTACAAGCATAGATGACGCGGACAAAGTAACTGTGAAATTAAAAAAATATAACAGTGGCGTAATATTGGGGGAAAAATATGATATGTTATTGCAAATGATACCATATTATTTTTACTTTTTTATACACAAATATAATACAGTAGGTACTAGGTAAAGTAATTTATGAAAAAAATCCAACTCAAGATTTTAACGAAATTAGACGGTCGGTCGATCGATCTGTTTTCTAAATCACGTACGTCCGTTATTATGCCGTGTTCAGACCGAAAAAACAAAACAGCAACATCGTGTCTTTTTGACAAAAGTGCAATAAAGCCTATGCATTTTTAAATACGACGTGTTTTCAAACACCGTGTTGCTGTTTTGTTTTCTTTGGTGTGAACACCGCATTATAATGACGTCTGTGTGTCTGTCCGTGGCCGCTCTATAGCTAAAACGGTGAAAACAAACATGAAATTTTAAACTTAAGGTTCCTGTATACTAAACCGAAAACATGAAATTTTAAACTTAAGGTTCCTGTATACTAAACCGAAAACGGATGTTAGTCTTGTCCATTTAAATTTTATCGAATAAGTCTTGTGGTGCAATGGCCACCACATTTTGAAATCTGTGATGAAATGTAAACCGAAACGACGAATAAAAAAATTAATGATATAGTAAAAACCATAAATGATTTAATTATTGTTCTAGATTTGAATTTTAATAGATAAAATTAAAAAAATTAAACTTCTATGGAAAAATCGATATAACGAAATGCTTTTAACATTTATAATTCTTACAATCTTCAAAAACCACATACGGTGTAGTTATGTTAACATATCTTAAAAATGATTTTATGATTGTTAAACTCGTTACCTCCGGCACTGAATAAAATTGATAAAAGGTAATATAACACAAATAGAGAAAATTGGCCAGAGACACGAAAATTCAAAGAAAATATCTGACTGACAAAGAGGATCGGCGCTAGATAAAGACAATACATAGAAAATCGAACATGTAATGACGTAATGTATTTATTTAAGTTAACACAAACATATGTTTTGTATCACTTCTGTTGTGGTGTCCATTTATATAAATTCTTTGTTGAAAGTTTACGGAAACATGTGGAAAAAAGTATATTTTTCTTTAGATAAATAAACTATATCTGATATTTTAATAATAACTATATAATATTTTCATTTTAAATACAACAACCTGTTTATGTGTTTTTTAAATTAATTATGGAAAGTTAAAGATACATAATAGGTATAAGTCAACTTTGGCGACATAATACTTTCACAGAAACATCGAAATAATGTTAATACTATCAATGACATTTGATATTTCAATGATATTTTAATAATAACTATATAATATTTTCATTTTAAATACAACAACCTGTTTATGTGTTTTTTAAATTAATTATGGAAAGTTAAAGATACATAATAGGTATAAGTCAACTTTGGCGACATAATACTTTCACAGAAACATCGAAATAATGTTAATACTATCAATGACAAATGTAAAGGTCAACAATATCATTTCAAAATTTGGAGGAATTAATAAATAAATTAGCTTTTCTTTTATTCGCAACCAAAGTTCTAAAAAATAACTGTAGTATATGAAAAGCGAGAAAAAATTTCTTTCTCACTCTGGGTATATAAGAAAAGAAAAACAATGATTGTCCAAAAGTTGGATATGTTAAGTCTAGGTTAGTTTTCACTGCTGAAGAGGAAAGTAAAATGGCTTCCCATATTCTCAATGCGCTGAAATACTTTGGGTTGCTTCCAACTGAAGTAAGAAAATTAGCTTATCAATGCGCTGCGTTACTTAAATAAAAAAATATCCCTCCTAAAAACAATATGGCTGGCCCAGACTGGTTTCAAACTTTTATGCGTAGGCACCCTCAATTATCTCTTAGGACACCAGAAGCGACATCATTTGTAAATGTTTGTTTTAGTTTCAATGATAAATATTATAGAAAATTAAAATTTTTATGTTTGTTGCTAAAGTAACAAAATTAATGTTCAAATATTCTTTTTTTTCACTGTTACTACCTGCCGCATGGCAATTACATCTAGCTCCAAAGACGGGGCAAGTTGTACCAACGGCAAATTTCTGGTGTGAAATTTACTGTAGTAAAAGCTCTTTATTCGCGGGGTATATGTTCCATAAATATGCCGCAAATACAAAAACCGTGAATACGGAATGGTAATTTATATGGGATTATAGGGGATACGTTCCTAGGTGACAAAATAAATAAACAAATACAATATAAAAAAATCAATTTAATTGAATTTAATTCAAATTATAAAAATTACACTAAAACCACTCCTGCACTCAACTTTCATATATAGGGGTATACATTCTTTTGACAAACAACTATTGTTAATGTATGCACATGTTCTTTTCAAGTATACCAGATTGTTTGCAACATGCATATGTGTGTTACATACGACATAAACATTTAAATGTATGTTTGTATGTGTGTGCTCGTGCAATACCATTTTGAACGTATTTTCTTGACTGTGTCTGAAAGTAATCTGTTTATGAAATGTTACTTTTGTAGAGAAGCGTGTTTCAAACAGTGACAATGTATCTATAACGTATGAAAGTGCTTCAGTTTTAGAAATGGCAGAGCTTGTCGGTGTTCTGCATGAAAAAAGAGAGTAGAGAAAATGTACAGTCGTTTCAAAACGATTTTTACTCTTATACCTAGGAATGTTTATTTTTTAATCATGAAATTCTATTCTATTGCATATTGTTTGTATTTTTGTTGTAAGTGTTTTATTTATTTTTTGCTATTAATCCAGTTCTCTTTGAAGTTATGAAATTGCATTTTTTTATTAAATAAAATTTTAAATATATTGTAGTACCTTTAATCAAAAAATTAAATACATTTGATGTGAAAAAAACGTTTTATATAATTTTATTTACAAATCATTTCATTTTTTTTATGTATTTATTACTATTTATAAATGGACTTATTGTGTGTATGTAGAGTAAATACTATGTCAGCCTTGACGACGAGCCCGAGCTGGGCTAGGTATTGGGTTGCTAAGTGTTAATTTTTCGATATTGGTCCTTGTCTAGGCCAATCTTCAGGTACCGAGCTTCGATTACCTATTTTTTACCCAAGACTGGACCAACCTTCAGATACCGAGCTTTGGTCATCTATTATTTACACAAGAATGGGCTAACCTTCAGATATCGAACTTCGGTCACATATTCGGTAACTTTTGTTATTTTGTATAGAGGAGCCTTTAGGCCAGTCTTGGTAATATATTGGTAACAAGCCTTAGCCATGGGATATTGGTGTTCCAATATGAATACTTACAAAAGATAGTCATAGCTACAAAATATTTGCTTTGCGTATATGTTCAAAACGTTTGGTCGATTGATACCAAAATTGATTCCTCGTCGAGACGAATTTTTTCATCAAAAAATTCAGTGCATTTTTAACGAAGTTATCACGAACGAAAGAAAATTCTGCTTACAAAACGTGTAACACACGTGTAGCCGCAGGAAACTATTTTTATTTACTTTTTAAAGATAGTACAATCACAATATGGAAGTAAAAATAGCTAATTCAAACTATATACTCTAAAAGTAAATGTTTTACTTTTAATTATTACCTTTGTTTTATCCACTCTCTTTAATAAGTGTGTTCTACTTTGATGTGTTAAAAACAAGTAGGGGAGAGGGGGTAATCGCGAATTCTGTGGTTTCAGTGTAAGAGGAAAGCTAATGTTCTCTCTACACTTACCGACAGTTAGGCCTACGTCTAGTATCGGACCTTTGACGTTCAGTTTTATTTTTATATCATATTTCATCTATTTTTTATTAAATTCAAAGTCATGTAATAACTGATATGTAAATAATATAAACGTTATTAAGTAATTCTCAAGTAAGCCTCAATCAAACAGAAGTTGATATCATCTGTATTGTTTATTATATGATCTTTCTTAACCTAAAAAAATCGTGGGGCAATGACGAACGTTGAAAAAAAGACTGATGAAAAGTATATAAAGTAGAAAAAAGCGAGGAATCGCAGTAATTTTAAAGAAAATAACAAAATGAAGAAAAAATGATTAATTATCAAGTAAAAAAGATAATGAAACGAAGATGTTGATAAAGAAAAGAACTATTTTTGTTATTGTTATCAAAAATATCAAGATTCTCCTAGTGAAGAATTGGTAATATGCTACGTGCAATTTATTGGCACATGATAAATGAACCAGTGGTCAAAGTACATTCAGAGGTTTTTGCTGCGACTTTTGTGCCAATTAGGTTAAATTATTTCACTGTTCGTGATTAGGTAGTCGAGTAATCACGATCATCTAAAGTTTTTTTTTTAATGTTAATTTTGTTCTTAAATTTTATTTAAATTGATAATGAAAATTTATAACTAATGGATTATATAACAATAATGCACATATTGGTTTCTCAGGTTTTAATTTATTTGGTTTTTCCCTTAGGTGTACGTAGCTACCCCATTCTCCCATATAGTTAAAAAAATCGTAATTCATGGATAACATAACTATAAACACATCATATAGAGAGATTGCAATTGACTTTTGTTAATACATTTGTAGACTGTGTGTACTCTGTACTAAGTAATTACTTTTTTAAGTTTATACGTTTTTTTAATATTTTATCTTTGTGTCTGTCTAATTGTTCCGACTTGACACGAAAAAAAATGAATTCTGAAAAACCCTAGAATTAGTTTAAGATAGATAACATTACGCTACTCCAACAAAGGGCTGGAGAATTAGTTCATTACTACTGAATCGAGCTTAGAGGGATTTTCATTGTTACATAGAATTAAATCTGGATATTCTTTTGTTTAATTATAACTAAATAATTATAAATAAATCCCAAAAAAGGAAAAGTAGTACGTTCGAGAACATAAACATTAATTATAATTAGGGTGGATATTATGGTTAAAAGGCATGTTTAGATTACCCAGTTGCGCGAGCATTCATCGATTTCAAAATACAAGCGAGCGAAGACGCGGATAAAAGATAGTATGATTATATAAATGAAGGGTTAACGTTGAAACCTACATTCAATTTGACTTTATTTAAACAAGTAGTTTCCTACGAAAAAACCTCGCCTCTCGTTTGAATATTCAAACAACGATTCGCTATTTATCTCTCTCTCTGTCTCTATTCTCTCCCACTATCGTCACGTATATTTACATTTGTTCTTTCTCAAGCGAATACAAAATGCATGTAACGTTTTCGAACTTAATATATCCACATAAATATTTATATACACTTTGACTTTTCTTATACGTATATTTGCAAGGAAAAAGTTATTGTTTATTGTGCTTTTGATGTATGTTTATATTTTTTCTGCCTTGTCCGCATTTCCCCTTCAGTAAATATTTGTTAAATGATAAAATTCAGTTTTCGTTAATATCGATTTTTTGCTCTCTTGTTAGCTTTTAAGACACGCTGTACGTTTTTTGACAGTTTTGTTTTTTATCATTCAATGCTGGAAAATATTTAAAGATGAATCGACAACAGATTCAGGTATATATTTATACAGGTATATCATTGATATGATAAAATATTTCTTTTAATATTATATTTTTGTTATATCTAACCATATCTTGTTGGTAATATAACAACTGTTGTTTTTTTCATGAAATATAATTTTATTCTCATATTCAATTTTTACATATTTTGATTTTTATACATAAATACAATGAATGTACTAGAAGTCAGTTCCCAGTGTCTTTTATGAAAATATTTGTTTTGAGTCTATACCTGCGTCATTTTACAGACAATATAATCCATTTTGATATAGTTTTAAATAATTGCGTCGGTCTTTTTGTTCCAATTTCACACGAAAATTACTGAACCGATCTTGATGGGACTTTCACTGCTACAAATCTTAAGTCACAGAATGAGTTTAGGCTATATAATAGATGATTTACGGCAGGTCATAATCAGTCATATTAAAGAAAATTAACACTATATATTTTCTAATAAAAAATTTATAAATGAAAATTTTTTTTAAGGTAATTGTAATTTTAATATAACTAAACCATAGAGATATAATATTATTGGAGTGATAACTCAAAGTTTAATTTCTGTGAAACAGATGGATCATTGTATCGAAAAGTTTTTGTATAGTGAACTCTGATTGGCTGACGACGTGAACTGAGAGTTTAGAACTCTCTTTACTAAAAACATTGGATTCGCACGATATCTTAGATTAGGAATGTTTATGGATGCATAATAAGCAGCCTAGTCCATTATACTTAATTATACCAAAACTTGATGATGTCCATTTTTTCAATTGTCATTTTCGTCAGTTCCAGTTGATATTACGGAACACATTTTGCGAAGTACACTTAGCTAGCGTGTTTTAGACGTCTTTGTCTGATTAAAATCATATAATGATAACAGTGATAAGAACTGAAACATCATCACTGATTATTATCAGTGCTATGTTTTTAGAGCAGCAATTTGTGCGGATATTCGCTGATTTTTAAATTCACGAGGGGGCATTTCAGCTTTTATATAGTTACTTACCCACTCTGAACCGAACAAACAAAAAGCCTTAACCGTGCAATATAAACCAACGCAGGTTTTAAAGAAAAACATGCGTATCAAACGAGTTTTAAAATAACAAAATTTAAAATATAACAGAACTTAAATCCAGCGTCTGTTATTTGAAAGTATAATTTTCCAAGGAATCGTATTTTCCTATGCATCATAAATAAATCCGAGAATTCCTTTTTAAACTTTAGTAAAGTCGTTATTTCAATAATCCACGTACAAGATAAAACCAGATAGAACAGAATTTAAATAATCTGTCAATTTTTTTCTACAAAGAAAGAAAATCCTTTATACTTGTTTATGAGTCTAATGTTTGATGTATTCTTCCTAATCGTCTATCTACCTATCTCGAAATTTTTTACATGTTTACGTTAAAATATAAACATCTCTTAGGAATATTTTATATATAGTATATGTGTATGTATGTAGGGGAAGGTATCACTTTTTCGTCTTTCACATTCTAGCGGACTAAATTTATAGATTATTGACAAATTTTGTATTATTTCATGTAGTTTCATTTTTTATGAGCTCAAATTATTTTTTTAGGAGTGATAAATTGATCACAAATAGCTACATAATATTAATGTTTTTCTGAAACTTTGCAAACGGTACGATTTTGTAGTCAAGTTTCCTAATTCGTACCTGCGGTTCCATAAATCGTACTTCATATATGTAATAATACATACAAAATGGATGAAAAAATAGTATTAATGTAATATATCAAGATTTTATCTGGAATTGTTAGCGGGTTCCCTAAGAAATTTTTTTTCGCCCAGTTTATTTTTTTTGTGTGTTTTAATGATCTTTTTTAGGTCTTTCAATAGGGGGAAAAATTACAGGATGTTTAAATGATCTTTTTTAGGTACGATTTAGGCAATAGTGCATGGTACAATATTGGAAACACTGACGTTTTATAATTAAATTTTAATTATAACCTCGATTAAACAAAATAAAACTGAAATTGGTAATTTTTACATATTATAGATAACATAGCTATACTAACATTTAATTAAATTGCAAATCTACTGAATCGTTTTACATCAAACAACACACTTTTTTTAAACTACGAGTATTGTCGCTTTAATATCGTATCGTCTACAACTACAAAACTAATTATGCGCACAAAGAATGCGGTTTATGTCCGGTATTATAAACGAGCTAGCAAAATTTGCTAGCTTGCAAGTACTTCCAAATGAGGTTTCAAACGTATCTGAAAGTTCTATTTAAGTTTCATGGAATGTTTGACAAGTTTCGCGCACGCGTGGTATGCAAACACCAACGATATTAAAACAGTTGTGATATTATGAAAATTATTTTGTACGGTGAAAGTCGCCAACTGTATTACAATTAGTTGAAGTATCACTGCTATAAATTCCATAACTAATCCATAGATACTTGTACAAAATTAATACCCCATTTGAAAGTGCTTGCTAGCTAGCAAATTTGCTAGCTCCTTTATAATACCGGACATTATAACGGTATATGTAAGTACAACGGTTTTCTTTAAAATAGCTGTGTGGTACGATTTAGGCTGTAGTACGAGTACACGAATATGTATGTGCTATGCAAAAGTATTTTCTATTTTGAACACCTTTTTGGTAGCATAATAATTCGTTAATAATTTTTAAACTACTGAATTGGGCGATCAAGAGCATGTTCTTGATGTTTCTTTGATATTTGTAAAATTAAATTACCACAGTGATTTTTGCTCCATCCTAACAGACAGATCTATTTACACATTATTTTAACTGATACGAATAACTTTTGACCAAACCATCGAGTTACAGTTCCATCTAGTTTTTATAAAAATATTTTGAAAAAAATGTATGTATAGGAACATATAGAAAAAATATAATAAACCTTTTATAGGATCAAAGTATTTAAATTATTAGTCTAAATAAAAAATAACCTTTATTTTACTACACATAAAAATACAAGTTCTTTAAGATCAATCTAGTTAAAACTTAATATATAGAACGTAATAATCGTTTGCCTTATCTGACGCAAGCTGCTAAAAGATTGTTCAACGAAAGCGTTCCGTTTAAATTCAAATTCATTTTAAATCGATGTTATCTATAAAAGATCACACAGTTAGCGGTGAGAGACATATTGCCGTACTTACCGTATCGAATCTGGAATGATTCGAAATTGAAAACCGGCTTTGTGCGGCTTAGAAAATAGCTCTCTGATTGACGACATACACTGGGGAAATGAAAATGAAATTGTATCCTATAATACCTCGCGGCATCTTATGTGAAGGATGAATTATTATTTTCTACATTTTTCTTGATCCAAGTAAAAAAGCATTACTTCTTTATTGTTAGATCGTTCAATAAGTTTAAAATTGTTCGAATGTGACAGTATCAGTGTTGTATTAACTTTTTATGTTGATTTATGCTCATTTTCAGTAATCTATGTTACCAATCTGTTTGTACGAGTACTAACTGCTTGGTATCTATGTGTTAGATATCAAATGGTGGGCTCCAATTGTTCCAATTAGATATTCAAATTAGATTATCCAATTAATGGTAAGAAATTAAATTAGAACTCATTTCTGTTTTAGTTTACATTATTTTACATTTATTGTATCATGAATATTATTGAGATAACGACATCGTTCTCAAATTTAAATCTTTATTAATAGCCTGACGATGATTCTGTGAATCGAAAGCTTGCGTTTACCTCTTCTTAAATAAATTTTGACGTTTAAACAAACAAGTTTGTTTTTATTGTATCATCTATACATTTAATATAGGCGATACTACGTTGCATTGGTGTTAAATATGATTTAATGCAAATAAACCGATAAAAATAATTTTGGATTTCGCCAATTGCTAGTCGAATATTGCTTCTGTGTGAGAGTTCACAAAAAGAAATTGACTCTTTTACTGTTTGTCGTTTGAAATTGAACGTCAATAAAAATTAGAAATTTTAATTTTATATAAATTACTTATTATTGTTTGTAATAGAGAACTATCAAATGATCTTATATTTGTGAAATTATTTGTATCAGTAGTTTTTTAGAGAATGCACAATTCATCCCGACCATGGCTGGACTACGTTCGATTATTATTATCTTATTTATCATTTTTGTTATGTAAAATTTCTATACCACAAGATATGATTTGAACTTCGATCATTATAATATAAAATAGTCAAATAGCTCTTCGTTCCACCATTATCATCTTCGCCAATTTGATTGCACTGTACATAAACTATATTATTAATTAATTGACACTTAACAGTGTGTAAAAGGAGGTCCACAACGAGCCGGTAGGTAACCGTGTATATGTTATAATAGACGGCCAAACAAGGACAGCGAAATTATCGTTAAATCAAGTAGGTTGGAAAATTTAATGAAAATTCATTAAAAGGGTAATGGCGAAGTTACCTCAATTATCGAACAAGTTTTAAATGTAGCATCGTAGTATTGTTTAAAGCGTGGATGGTTTCGGCTCGTTAGGTGAATTTAATTGTGTTACTATGTATATACAGAAAAAATCACTAGAGTGTAATAATGAGGCCTTTTAACTGGTAGAAAGGAACCGATGTACTATTTAAAATTATTTAGTTTTAAATGCAGCATCGTGTTATTGTTTAAGATGTGGTTGGTGTTACAAACGTTATATAGTAGAGAAAAATCACTATGCTAGTTTCAGTTAATGATTGATGTCTTCTTTTTGCTACTAAAATAATAAATATTAATTTATAAAAATTAAGATACAAAACAAGCTATATGTTCTTTTTTACAATTAAGCTAGAGCTTTGAAATTTTGGACACGTGTATAAGTCCGGTGACAATGCAATATAGTGTATCTAATATCGTTTTAAATTCAATATGGCGTACGCCTGAAGATGGCGGATTACCTTTTTCTTCACAATCACCTTAATAAGGGTATCAAATGAAAGGGTTTGACGGGATTTTATTTAACTTTACCTGTTAGTATGTTAGTTATTAAGTTAGTCAGTCAATAACTAAAAATTAAAAAATAAAATTTAATAAAAAATGTTTTTTTAAGAGCAAGCGTTTATAAAAAGGCACCGAAAAGTAAAACAAATTTTAGCTATCAAAAAACTTTCAGGTTTGTATGACTAATTGTAAGACCAACAAAAGCGTGGGGCGCTCTATGGAAAAAATATCTTGTAAAAATAAGAAATGAAGTATGAATGATGATAACTGAAAATTAATTTTTTACTTTTCTGCGCATTTTTAACAAAAGTTTGTTTTTAAAAAACATTTTTTTATTAATTTTTATTTATACTTACGCGTCTTTTATATCTATATTAATAATACATTTTTAATGTTTCCGTTCATCAAATAAAATTGTTTACAAATAAAAATGTTATTATATTAAACAAATAAATATATACAAGCAATTAATTTCTTAAGGATTTCAAACATTTTAAGTGTATTAAAACATACAAAATGCCAACATAATTTAGAAAACAATTGCCTCATTTCAACTTTCCAATCCAATTACTCTGCCGTATCTCACCTAAAAAATAAAGAAAAAGTATATGTAACAATGGAAAAACTTTGTTCTTTAACAAACTTCAGAGAAAATATCTACAGCAATATTTGGGAAAATCATCATCAGATAAACTTTGACAAGTTTCTTTTTTATGGAAAGTAATTAGGATCTTTACAGCAGATCAGGGTGATTATACATCACGGGATGAGAAGGGGTTATATCAAACTTATACTGTAATTATCTAACTTTATGATTGTGAAATAATTAATAAGAATAAATTACAATTATAATTAGTTTTAGTCATTATTCTAACATGTGACGTACGTACATATAAAGTATTTGTGTGTTTATGTATTTATAACAGAGGTTACCGCATTTTTAGAAAAGAGCGTAATAAGTTTTGAAATATATATATATAGCGGACCGGAAAAGATTCTAAAAATTATGCATTTTTTATACTATTATTTATTTTTAAAATCATTCAAAACTAAAGATACTGTCGAATAGCAGCGGCAAAATATCCCTTGTAGACGGTATTCTATATAGAATTATGATTAATAACGTAAAGGTTATATGTGCATATATTTTCAAAGATAAAAATGGTAATATAATTAATAATATATCTAATTAAACTCGTCTCAAATAAATTTTCCTGTAATTCCACCGTTCCTTTTCGCGGTAAATCCGCAAATGAACTTATTTAAAACAGATTAATTTGGTCATTAACTGATTATATATTTATATATTTTTTTTATCATTTTTACAATATAAATTGTATATCTGTAACAATATTTTCATGTTTCCTACTGAAAAAATATTTCGTTTATTATATTATTATAAACATACTTGTATACCTACAGTAAATATATTTTCCTAAAGTTCGAATAAAAAATAAAAAAAAATTTGTTTACGCTTGATAAATTTTGATATAATCGTCATTGAATGGTTATTATACAAATTATTTCAACTAAGTTCATGTATGAATGCACGCTTTGAAGTTTTGTTCAAATGTATGTATCAAAGAATCTATAACTGGAAAATTGATTATAAATAAACTTCGAAGTGTTTATTTTAGCACATAAATATATCTGCTTATTATAAGAAGCATCAATTTAATTTAAAACAAAATAATATGTTTATAATAAAATGATTGGTGTAAAATTATGTTAATAAATTATTATGATGTCTCTAAGAAGGTAAAATTTTATTATACTAAATAATTATTTATTAGTTTATTTATTATAAAATATTAGCGTTGTTACTTATGGGTATAAATTAAATCTGTAATAAATACTGTTTTTACTTAGGGGCCATCCATAAATTACGTCACACGTGAAGGGGGGGGGGGGTCGACGAAGTGTGACATTGTGTGACAAGGGGTGGGAAGGGGTCCTAAATTTTGTGACATCACATTTCAAAATGTAATATACTAGCTTTTTTGTGGACATTTAAATAATTTTAAGGTGTAAAATTGCAAAATATGTGACGTCACATTAGGTAGGGGGGGTCTCACAAATGTGACCAGCTGTGACAAGAACGGGGGGGGGGTCAAAAAATTATGAAATTCGTGTGACGTAATTTATGGATGACCCCTTATTGCTAATTATTTACGCAACGCACGTGAAGCTACCTCTCCGACGATTGTTTTTTTTACGACTTCATGAAATTTATACAAAATATCTACAAATTTATACATCTAAACCTTCCTCGTGAAACACTCTATCCATTAGGGAAAACCGGAATAAAATCCGTTCAGTAAAAAGAGAAAATCGTTTTACGAATTTAAATTGATAATATACAAGTATATACCTATGTGTTTATATTGCCAAAAAATATAAGATTGTTCATATTTTAAACTTTGTTGGCAAATCATTTTAATATATAATTTTGTAGGCTCTGTCTGAACACTTTTATTTTGCATCTATGCGTCGTTTTACAAGCAATATAATAAAACCAATTTTGATAGTTTTAGAATTTTTGACTGTCTTGAAAATGATTGAACCGATTTTGATCAGATTTTTATTAATAGAATGTCTAAGGCTTTAGAATTAGTTTAGGTTCCGTCACGCTATTCAAATAAGGGGCTATGCTGTGACATCAAACATGTACGAAGACTTAGTGAATTACTACAGAATATATAATCAATATTAATATAGTGAACTTATTAGAAATTAATCCCCTATAAGTTGCCTAAATAATACAATACTCATATTGGTTCAAGTTTCAAATAATAGTAAAAAGGTAAATATACTCCCCCAAAATATTTATATACATATGTATAAACTTATCAGTATGAGGTTTTTGAAGATTAGTTCAAACACATTGAATTAATAAATTATTTATAAAAACAATCTACATCAAATTATTATTAGTTTTAGTCATTATTCTAACATATGTACTTGTGTGACGTACGTACATATAAAGTATTTGTGTGTTTATGTATTTATAACAGAGGTTACGGCATTTTTAGAAAAGAGCGTAATAAGTTTTGAATTACATATATAGAGGACCGGAAAAGATTCTAAAAATTATGCATTTTTATTAACACTTAATAGAATGGTTACACGAAACAGAATCAGTGCTGGTGTTTTATTATTCCTTGGAGGATCTAATTCAGTACATCTAATATATAAAATTCTCGTGTCGCGGTGTCTGTGGTTTAACTCCTCCGAAACGGCTTTCCCGATTCTCATGAAATTTTGTGTGCATATTGGGTAGGTCTGAGAATCGGACAACATCTATTTTTCATCCCCCTAAATGTTAAGGGTAATCCACCCCAAAATTTTTTTTTTCAATTTTAGATAAAAAAATTTTTTTTAATTTTTTTATGATACAGCATTAGTAAATACATATAACCCTGAATTTTCAACCCTTTACAATCAACCCCTATTTTACCATCGCGATTTTTAATGTTTCCTACAAATAATATACATTGCAAAACAACGTTTGCCGGGTCAGCTAGTTGTTATATAAATCCAATTGAATTTTTTTGTTAAACTATATATAAGAGAAAATGGTGTATTTGTGGAAGAGAGATAAAGATAATAGAGTAAACTGATATCGTTAATAGACAGATAATTTGTTAATAAACAGCTGTAACCACCACAAGACTTTTTTTATACATTATTTTACAAAAATGAATATGTACGTTCAGTTAAACCGAAAAACATTCGTAATATTTTTAGATTTTAAAACATTTTTTGCACTTCCAACAGCTTCGAAAATATTTTAAAATGTATATCTTTAAAATATTATCCAAGAAAAAACAAATAAAATATAATTATAGATCTATATATATCTTTCAAAAATATGATAAAAAAATATTATACTTACATTAAAAAACATGTATTGTTCTTGAGATATCTTAAAAAATAATTGTTTTGGGATGTCAAGTCGGAGAACATTTTTCTTCTCATTTTAAAAAGATCACAAAACTTCTTGTATCTTCGATATGGCGAGCAGGCAAAAAAGATTTTATTCTAAAAAAACTGTCAGGAAAAACTTCAATTTAAAACTTTTTTTTCAACTATGTACCGTTTTAAAAATTATATACTATACAGTCACCTCAAAATTATAATTCTGTTAAATTTTCGAGTTAAAATTTTTTCATGATTATTTGAATGGTTAAATAAAAAAAATTCAATTTTTGATGACATATTTTTACTTCTATTGATGATGTAGCAAAATACATGTTGCCTAAAATATTAATAGTGAATCATTTCACTTGAATACTAGGTTCTTGACATAAAACTTCTAGTTACAAAGTTGTTTTTTCATGATCAAGTATGAACTCAATCCTTTGAGTAATTAAAGATGTAGATTCTTAAAAAAATGTATCATACTTTATTATATAGTCATTAGAAAAAATCATTATTTATTGTTTTAACCAAGAATAATTAATAGCGTGTATAAACGTTTATAAAACTTGTCAAGATTATTAAAAAAAAATCTTTACGGCGAAGGTTGAGTTCCCGATTTCAAACTAAAATATCCCCCAGGACATTAAGTCTGCAGAGATTGTCCTAACCAAATACAGATAAATTAACGTGTATTTACGTTTATTTGTATTATCCAATATGATGTTTCTTAGATATAGTCTACCGCATTATTGAATACTACTGTTAACTTGATCTGACAATTAAATTAAGAGATTTTGACTTGTCGGAATTTTGATTGACATGCATTATAATATCTAAATGTTTCAAAACTGTTATATATTTGTGGAAACGTACAAATGTATGTATCTACTATAATTTCCTTTTTCATAAAAATACTCTTATGTATGTAATGTATGTCAATGTGCATTCAAATAATTCGTAAAAATAAAACGAATGATAAAATATATACGTTACTCCAACATGAAACTCTTTTTTTAAATATATAAAACTGATAAATTATTAATGCACGAGAAATAGAATATATATATCCAAAACAACAAACAAAGTGGAAATACATATTGTCAGATATTATTCCTGAATCATTTCAATGATATCTGTCGTATTTTCGAATACAGAAACAATAAACGAAACAGCACAGTGAAGTACGTACAAAATCAAATAAACGTAATCGAATAATACGATTTTCCTAACTTTACTCCAAAGCGCTATTTGTCATTTGGGAATGTTGCCAAAAGTTTTTCTTTGCAGGATTATTGGTATTTTATAGATAATAATTCACATTGTTATTGTCGGTTTACCAGTAGATTTTCTGTTATAGATTATAATAATATCTAGTTTAAACGTACTTGGCACAACTCTTTTTCTTTACAGTCATATAAAATTAAAATAAATTTTTGGAAATGATACATTTTAAGTATTATTTCACCAGAATTCTGATAATACCTGGTAACTGAATTTTTTGGAAAACGTTTTTTAAATTAATTTCTCATCAATTATACTGCATACATATTGTGTGTCAGGTAACCACAAAAATTATAACGATACTAACATGTAGTTTTCAGGTATTGTCAGAATGTTGGCGATTTATAGCTGTAATAAGATTGCCAAGCGAATTATTTTCTACAAAGATCAATTCCATACTACTATTTTATATTAGCACACCCAAAGCATGCTTTGCAGTGTGGTATTACTCTCGTCCCATTATTTTTTTCGTATGAAATTTGATAAAATGAGCATTATGTATTAAATTTATTCAGTAACCCCCTTGCATTTAATTTAATATCGATTGGTTTTAATTTTCTGTCATAAAAATATAAACAAAGTTCAATTTGTCTTTTTAGACCCATTTTTACACCACGGCAACAAACTGCAGCTCGCAATACGACGGTAATAATATGGATAATATAATAATAAATGGATATTGTTCTGTGTTATGAATTTCATGTTTCATTGTTGGTATGGTATGTTTTTTTTAAATTTTGAATTGTGTTTGTTGAAATTTAATGTTAATTCCGAAAAATTATAATTATTGTAGGATTAACGTATTATGATAAATTAAAATGTATTATTTATTATTTGTGGAATATGTTTTTCAGGTTCTGTATTTATTTATTCTTTTGTGACAAATTGTTTTAAGAAAATATACTACTTGAAAGTTAGGTTATGCCATTTATTACTAATAACATCAATTTTTTACAAGAAATGAAAGTAGATAAGAAAATTACCATTTTTTAAACATCCTTCAAAAAACGATAGTTTCAAGAGTCTAGGAGGTGTGCGTTTTATGGCCAAGCCATGCTATTTTTCTATATCTTTTGCATTAATTTGTGGTGAGCTTTAGGAATAATTATTTTTTCAATCGAATACTACATAAATTGTCCTAATTAAAAACATTGATACAAATCTTATGTTAGTTTTAGTATGCCAAATATTTTGATGATAGATTTTTAATAAAAAATTTAATAAAAAATCTGGTGTTGACAGCGATAAAAAGTCGTTTATAAGTCAATTAAGAGAATAGTTTTTGTTGAAAGGTAAAATTTTTGGATTTGAATTTTTTACTACCTTATAATTTAGTTATGTTTTTCAACATTTATATGTTTATTAATCACTAATAAGAAGATATTTTTTGTTGAAACATATTTTTATTTATTTTAACTTTATTATTGCTTTATATTTTTCATATCATAAATAGTTTTATTGTGAATCTACCTGACGTTTTGCCCAATCAGGAGCGTGTATTATGCTTCCTATGTTTGCTACCGCTGCAATCTTAAATGAAACAAACAAATGAAACAACAGAATATATTTTTATTAATTAATTGACATGTTAATTTGATACCATAATTTAAATAGCGTACATCAATTAATTTTCAATATGTGAAGTAAAGGAGGCAGCGTACCGTGTAGCCGCGGGGCAGAGGGAATGATCACAGGCCGATATTCTTTTGATTGTCAATTGTTTATTTTGTTTTCAATAATTAACTTTTAAATTTAAATAGAATAAAAATTATTTTTACTTTTTGTTCTGGTTCGGGTTTGTTAGGTAGGTAATTTAAGTGTTGTTTGGTTTTTATTACAATAATAACTAATCATGTTTGTACTTAATTCATCTATATTTAAAAAAAATCCTAAACAATATTTCCGTAATCCACGCGAGCGAAACAGCGCGGGCCCAGCTACTTTATAATAATTTACAAAGTAGGTTGTAATATTTGATTGATAAATTGTCCTTAAAAGAAACTTTTAAAAATAAAAATACAAAAACTCACCTCGAATTACTGCTAGTCATACTCGTGTTAGATCTAGATTTGAGCGAATCCCCTCGATTGACTATCCCCTTGCCCGTGATGCTGAAGTGTCTGAGCCTGTAATACTCCTCTTCAACACCGGTGTTGGGCATAGACGCCACACGGGATCGTTGCTGGGGCAGACACAAATGCTGGGGCCTACCTCCACCCCCAGCGCGACCGGGAGTCTTCACGGATTGGGACCGGCTGTGATGTGGGCTGCCATACCTGAGTATGGGTATGTGAATGTAAGTGCAACAGGTTTGATTGATCTGATGAAAAATGATCAGATCTCGTAACGCAGTGAGTTTTGATATTTTTCAGTAAGAGTAGATTTATTTTATCAGTTTTGAAATTGGTGGCAAATGATAGATACCATGAAATGAATAGCAGTATGTAATACAACTAGTGTAAAAAAAAATTACTGTAGATCGAGGATGTAATTTTAAGCAAAAAACCTTACATAAACCTATGTCCGGAAATTTTTCCTGAGGGAGCTACAGTCTTTTATCCATAATTAGTTTTTATTTGATATCTAGAGAATCCATTGTGCTACAGTTATGAAATTTGATACAGGGATTGGTATTAATAAGTATTATCGATTTCCAGTATCAAATAATAATAATTTAGACCAGGGATGAATGGGGCCAGTAGGCCTGCCGGTTTTTATCAAGTATTTTTTTGTTCTTGAATTTTTTCCTGAGTTGGGTTCTTGTAGAAGATTATATGATACAAAATACACAAAAATATACTTTGTTCATTTGTTATAAGATCAATTTGTTTTTTGTTATAGTCTTTCATTTTGTAAATGTTTTTTCTCCAGTAATGAACACTCAGTGATGAACACTTGCTAATGATTACAAAATGATAAGTACTACTACACAAATGTAATAAAATAAAGAGTCGTAAAATTTAAAGTAATGTAAAGCATTTTTATGAGAAACTACACTTTTCTTGATATTATGCCGAATCGCGATAATTATTTGTTCACTGTTTTTAAACAAAATGATTAATTATTATCAATTCACGTTGTAAGGCAGTTAAATGTATATTGATTAATATTCAGTAATGATAGTAATCAAATATTAACAAATATTTTTAATTCAGTACATTTAATTTAAAAATGTTTAACACTGAGGTATTGTTCAAAACTGGTGCCAGTACCTTATAAAAAAATAATGTTATTTAAGATCGTGTAAACAAATATATGCTCTCTCCTATAAAATTTACAAAAACTTATAAATACATTTTTTTTACTTGAAAATTTGAAGCTTGATAAAAATTTACTATAAATCTGTTTCATTTGAGTTTTATTTGGTAATAAACACCAAAAGTTCTTACATAATTAAGAAGTTGTAGAAAATAGTATGCCTTGGAATGTAAATGAAATATAAAACAATTATTTTCTGCGATTTGTTAATATAATTGTTTGAAAAAACTTTTTTAATGTTTATGACCAAACTCGAGGACGTTTTGAATTGATATTAGAATATCAAGTTTAAAATTTAAAAGAACATTTTTTTATAGATACAATGGAGCAAATATATATCTAAAATTTTATTGATTTTTTTATAAACCAGTATTCTACGACTTGTGAAAAATTATTCAGGCCTGATTTTGTGATTGTTCAGTTAATTATTTTTTCAAAAACTCTACTAGAAAATGCAAAAAATAAGCGATAGTACAAGACAAGGAGATCTACAAAATCTAATATTTTTAAATAAATATATATCTTTATTTAAGGTATGTTTTATTTTTGAAACGCAAAGAAACTAAAAAAGGTACATACATACATATGGTAGCTGAGGTGCTTCTACAATCGAGTGTACAGTCTTATGTTTATTATCAAGATAATATCCTTTTTCCCGTGCTCTTTTGACATTTTCCTACGTCAAATATCGCTGCAGGCATACACACGTTATTCAAAGAATCGTATTTCTAAGACCGGTGAAAAATGTCCAACTGATAGATAATACCTTGCCTCAAGCTAGAATACTTGTTTTTAAATCCCCTTTCAGTAGATTAAAATTATATATTATTAATTTAAAGTTGCCTTTTTATAATTTTTATTTATGTAAATGATTCTACTTATAACGATAACTTTCTTTCTTATTTAGTTTTTGCATTTCGCAGATCAATACAAAATTAAAAACCTTAGAATGTAATCGGGAGCACCGTTACTACAACTTTTTTTTGGTTTATTTTATAAACTTTATAATAAAAAAACTTAAATGAATTACAAAAATAAAACCTAGACTACTCCATTGTAAAATATCAGGTATTTTTTAAAAAATCAGAAAAACATTTTATAAATGAAAAACAAAGTAAAAAATCAATGAGGAACACTTCAATCAATTTACAAAGAGAACGGTTTGAACGGAGCACTTAACGCCCTGGGGTCAGCAGCATTCTAATACTAACTGAATAAAACCACTTGCCTTTATTGATTCTCTACTTTTGATAAA
This sequence comes from Sialis fuliginosa, assembly GCA_961205875.1. Classification (NCBI taxonomy): domain Eukaryota; kingdom Metazoa; phylum Arthropoda; class Insecta; order Megaloptera; family Sialidae; genus Sialis; species Sialis fuliginosa. Next base: position 20,097,883 of record OY540812.1, read on the forward strand.
AAATCACATTAAACGTCAACCAAGCAAAAGTTATTATGTACTATGTATTTCATATTTCAACATCTATGTAATATTTATTAATATTTTTAATACGTTTGTTAAGTATAGAAACTTTATTGAGTTTGTTTTACTATGAATGATAATATAGTAAAAAATATATAAAAAACAAATAAATTTATTACATTTTTAATTAAAAGAATGCTACATATTTTAAATCATTCTAACGGAAAAAATTGCATCCCTGCTCATAATTAACCATTAATTTTATATTTTATTCTTTCAACATCTTCAATAGAAAAAATAACAAGCTAACTTTGAAGTAAATTTCAATCTAAGTTTTAACTTTGATTGTTAATAACTTTTGAAGTTTTGTATTTAGAGCAATATAAAAAAAGCATTTTAAAAAGCGTCTTATTTCCTTTAAAAATATATATAAATATTTAATATCGATACAGCGGTGCGCACGAAATCATATTTTATCGATGCGTCAGTCTATTTTGCAAAATCAGAACTATTTTTCCAAACGGTCCAGATAGAAATCTATTAGTCGTACATAGTACATACATACAAATGCATTTTGTAAGCTTGTTACTATTTTCCGAGATAATCGGCAAAAATAGAAAAATGTGTTTTCGAATTTTTTTTTAAGATACCTAACATCCCTAAAATATTTTTGGGGGGATTCTTGAAGATTCCAAATACACATATGAACATTTACTAAATATTCTACTAAATATCATTTCTCCACTATGTAGTTAATACCTTAAAAAATGAAAGATATAGGGCTCATAACACGCTTTCTATTGTTATCCGCAAAAATCGCTCCATCAAGTCATTGACGTATTCAAATTTTAAATTCCGATCAAAAATACATAAGAAGTACAATTAAAACACTTTTGGCAATCAATCGTCATTTAGGTAAAATTGTGGCAAATAGTTTTTTAAATTAAATTTAAAATTTTTAACATCCTTAGGATTTTAAACTTTTATTTATCTAGGCATATGAAACAAATGTAATAACAGTTATTCTTATATTATAAATAAATTACATGAGCCAATAATGTTAACAACGTGGAGAATATCATTTATCATGATATAAAAACGACTAAAGTAAAATATAATATACCTAATATCTTTGATAGAGCGGATTGAAGAATTTTTCATTACTTTCCTCTCGAGTATCAATCAAAGTATAATCCGTACTACCTGCCTTCCCTGATACAAAATATAGATAAATTGATTTCTTTTCAATTTTTTATACATTCCAGAGGTGATAAATTCTCTTCCAAGGTATTTTATTATTTTATATTACAAACACGAATAACCCTTCATCGTATCTGAAAGGAATTCGTAAAATAGGAAATGTTAATGAACTAGAGAAAATCAGGCTGAGGAAATTGGATTTTTTATAGTTCACACTGAATTATTATCATTTTAATATTTAGAGGTTATTTAAAAAAAAGGTTGGTTCACAAAGTAAAAATTATCATTGTTATTATAATTTTAAAGTTTTGAAAGTATTCCAAATTAATTATGGGTTCTTTAGCTTTTAAACTTTGAGGATCATTTTCCTCCCATTCCCCAAATTTGTCAATATACATTTTTTATTTAATAATCAAGATAAAAAAAAAATGAAAATTATAAAAATTTACAACAAAATAAAAATTTTTGGGTGGGCCACTGGTGTATTTAAATAAAAAGAGTGTTAGATATCATTTTGAGCATTTCATATTATACTAACTTTATCACACGTAAGTATAAAAATTACAATTATCAGATTTCGCTATGTGTAAGTATTTAAGTTAGTGGTGGTAAGTCATATCCCTCGTTACAATATATTGCTTAACAAAGTCTAAAATATCTTGATGTATGATTTTTATTGCTTTGTATTTACTTTGCTATGCACCGTACCAATTTCAAACTTCTTTGCGTTTGATATGAAACCTTAGTTATGCAATTTAAGTACAAAGAACTAATTTTACTTTCAAATCACAAAGCGTTATTATAGAGTTATTCATAATGAATGATAAAACAGCACAATTGTATGTATTAAGGACAAATTTATTATTTGACAATGAGTCGAATTTAGGTTCTTTGATATATAATATGCATATGTACAATATTCATACGAAATTTGAAAAATAAATTTCCTAGTTTTATATATTATTAAAAGCTTGATTTTATAATAATTTAAAAAAAAGTTTTCAGTAACTAAGTGATTGAAAGTATCTACATATTTTTCATAAATAAAAATCTAACTGTACGTGTACGTACATAATATGTACTTATAATATAAGTTTTCTGACTTTCTTATTATGTACTTTCACGTACATATAGTAATTATTATACATTTAATTCGATTATGTAAACGAGCTTTTAAAGTAATTAATTATTGACTTTTACTTTAAGTAATATTCCAAGGCGTTTAATTACATACACTATTTGCTCAGTGTCTTCAATAAAATTCACTCTAATGCAATAATTTTTAATCGAATTGTCTAATGTAGCTACGTTTTATAATATAATTTCTCGATTGATAAAACAGAATATTTAATTGAATTATATATTCATAATTTTCTTGAAATTTATTTTATAGTTATAATGTTCTTAAAAGTTTACTGAAGTATACATTGAATATAATATCGGTTCATTAAAGTCGAAAGTAATTTATCATTTACAGTAATTCATTTCATGGTATTTTTAATATATTTTCTATTTATGGAATAAAAAAAATTATTTACCTCATTTCAAAGTCGTGCATTTCTTCAGAAGTCAGCGTATTCGCTACATCTAATAACTGTTTCATGTTTTCTTCTCTTTTCTTTCGCTTTGTGCTCCCTTTCCTAACACCGTTTCCCATTTCGTTCCCGGTAGGGAGCTGACAATTTGAAACGAATTCATTACCATTCTTTAATAAGATAGTGGAAACACAAGAGGAACCTGAATCTAAACTTAAAGAAGGTTGTTGAACTACAATCGTTGCCTGCGGTATCTTTCTGCCAAACGACCCAGGGTTCACGGACCCGTCTAAAGGATTCGTAGTGACGTTAATACTGTGTGACCCACACTGAGTTAATGCACATTCTAAACTAGCGCCGACTTCTCGAAGACATTTGTTTAAACAGACAGATCCTCTTTTTTCTGGAAGTTTTTGATCTTGATATCCAGGGCCCACATCAGGTTCACTGAAAAAGTCTACTCTTAAATCAGGAAGAGCTGTTGAAGGTCCTGGAGGGATTGGCGATGATCTAGGACTTCTTTCACCACCAGATCTACTTCGATTACTTCGAAACACTTTACCAGGTTTTGAGCCATGTTGAGGTGTTTCATCGTTTGAACTGAAATCAAGAAATAGTTGCTCTTCTCTAGTTTTTCGTTCTGCTGTCACATCGTTTCTTGGACTACTTTTCCTTCGTCTACTGTTACTTCTGATATGCTTTCCTTGAGTTGAGTTTTTACTTCGCGTTTTAGAACTTTCTGATACTGTCGATTGAGCGGAAGGTCTTCTAGTTTTATGGTGTCCCTGTTTTTCTCTGATATCTCTTTCATCAAATGTGAATTTACTAGATTTGGTCCCACTTTTAGGTGATGCATGCAATACTGATATGTCTTCAAAATTAAATTTACATTCTTCGTTTTTAGTTGAATATTTAGGTGATTTCGGTTGTTCGGTTTTTGTGGGAGAATCAAATATAAATTTTTGTTCTTTATAAAAGGCTGTCTTTGGAGATTTTGTGGGTGACTTTGGTGATTCGAAAATAAATTTTTGTTCTGTATAAAATGCCGTTTGTGGAGAATGCGAATGATTACAATTATCATGAAATAGAAAAGTAGTTTCAGAAATTGTTTCATTTGTTTTTGGTCCAGAACTAAAGTTCTCGTTGCAATTAGGACATGATATACCATGCGTTTCTGTTTCCAACATCACAATTGGCACTCGCTGTTCATTTTTATCATACATTCTATCACAATTTGAACATCTGCGTTCCGTTCTACACGTCCCGCAAAATGGCACTTCTTTTGAAATAACACTTTTTGTTGATATAACCGAACTTTTCCTTTTTATACAGCCTGAACACAATGAACCAGATCTATTATGTGCATCTCCACATGACGAGCAGTATTTCTGCTCTGTTAAACTTTTCTGCGAAGAGGAATGTTTGATACCTTCTATTATGTTTGATTTACTTGTAGACCTAGAAACATTCGACAAATCAACGAGCACGTTGTCGTTCATCAATAATAAGTCAACTGAATCACCCCTGTCGAGACTATCTTCTGTAAGATCTCCATCTGTATTAGTCATAGTAGTAATAATAGTGTTTGCGGAATCAGTGCTTGTGTTTATAGTGGTTTCACTGGCAGAACTCGATCCCATAACTATTACTTTTGGTATATTTTGTTGAGTCATCGTGGCTCTCGTCTGATTTCTTGTCGCATTTCGTCCTGATTTAAAATGCAATCGTCTCAGTGCTGACGTGGCTGTGCTAATTAAATTAGAATCAGATTTTCCATCTTGATCATCATTTCGTGATTTTTTAAATGGCGAAGAAAAAGGACTAGACTTCGAACTATCTGAGCTTCTCGATACAGAAAATTTTCGAAATGGAGACGTCGATCGCTGAGGTGGAGTTGAACAATTCAACTGAGGATTCGAATTAAATAAAATTGGTGAATTTGATCCAGAAGACGTAATATCGTAACTCTTAGTACTCGACGAGCGTTTTGAATTTACATCTGCTGTATTTTTATTTTTTATTGTATTCTTTTGTGTTTTCTTGACATTTTTATCGCCAAATTTTGGAGATTTTTGTTCTTGCTTGGAAGCTCTTCTAGAGTTTGGACTTTTTTCCCGTTCATCCCCTGATCCTTTTGGAGATCTCTTGAAGAATCCAGACGATTCAGAATCTTTCGACCTCTTAAAAAAACTCGAAGCTCCGGGATCTAAATTTACAGTTGACGATTTTCTACTACTACAAATATCGTTTTGACTACCTATCGGCGATTTCGTCATATCTCTTGGAGATAATATACTTATTAAATTAGAAGTGGAAGAATCAAGCATGCTTAAAAAGTCTCTCGTGGCTGATTGGCTCGTGCCCTCGTCATCAACCACACGTTTTCGATCTCGCACGACCTGACCCGACTGCAACGTGGTGGGGGGAGTGCTAAGGGATGGGCTAACTACAACGGTCATATTTTGATTGTTGTGCGTGTCGGATGTGTTTGTTGGCAACGTGGTTATATCTATATTGATGTTTGATTGTGGTGACTCTTTATTGTCGGTGTGTCTTACAGGCGATTGGTCGGGAGATGAGTGGACGTTTTCTCTTTCGGTCTGCAACAAAACAAAAATACGAAATATTATATTATTGGACAGTCATTATATAAAATAAATATTTACACACAATAATTTCTAATAAAATGCTATAAATTATTATTTATTGAACATTTACATTTTAAACGATAAAACAGTGTACACTTATTTATTATAGTTTGTATGAAAACTGTTGGTCATATTTACGATCTGTACAACATAACTACGTAATAAAATAAAAACTATTTTACGCAGTTAAACAGCAATAACTATGTAGTAGCTAATCAATAATTTCTCTTCCATGAAAGTTGACTCAACTCTATCGCTTTAGGAATACTGACTCATAGTAATATGATTCACCAAAACAAAAACGAAAATACATTTTCTCAGAAATTATTTATACATATATGTATGTGTAATGTACATGTATCTACATGTTACATACATATTTATTTAACATGCGTAAATAAAAATTTTTATTGTCATGCATCGAAAATAAAATGATCATATTTTTAGTAATGAATAAATTCATACTTGAATATATACAGGAGGTAATTTCCGTCTTAAGGTATTGTAATTAATCGATGTGTATTTTTCAATTTTTAACCGAATCTTCTTTACTTGTACTTAATAAAAAATTATCTATTGTCAATTGCCTATAAAACTATCGAAACAAAATTCTAGAGGGTAATCCATGTTAATGTATCGATATGCAGATCATTTTTTGTTGTAAACATATTTTCATAAAATGCAAAAGTACATAGAAAATATCGAATATTGAATATAATAACATTATGTTTATATGGCCTGTTACCGCCTGTTCGATTGTATTATTTGTTAGAATACTCTTTTGTTCTTAATTTTTGGGCATTAGCTTTCATATTATTTTCTAAAAATAAATTTATTAGTTCCTTCACGAAGAATTTTCGGATATATGCTCATATAAAATATTTGACTTAAAAAACATCCTCGATATAATGTTATTTTTTTTGCATTCGTTTCAAATCACCCTGATTTATATTACAAAATATCTAACAGGGTGTATTATTTAAAAAAAAAATAATATGCAGACCATTACGTTGCCATAGAGCATGTTTAATAAATTTTGATCTCGTAGTTTCTTAGACCATAGGTATCCAACCTTTTGAACCTTCTGGGCCGCATAGCATAAACTCAATTTACTAAGGGCCGCAAGCCAGAATATAAAACTGAGGACCTTTTTTTTTGGTCGCGTCAATTTTAATTGCTAATTTTATTGAATAAACTAAGGTAAATTAGGAAACAGGTTTATTATTATAAACTTCTTTTTTTTAAATTATCCTCGCGGGCCGCACCGAAGATCCTCAGGCCGCGGGTTGGACAAGCTTGTTTTAGACAATTAACTGCGTATCATTTTTTATTATGAGTTATTTGTTGATAAAATGTAAAATAACGAAGAATCTTATTCATATTTATATATACATATAAAATACGGATCGATAAACCATCCGGTATATTTTGTAGTCGATAAAATTATGATCCGCGAAATGTTCTTGAAAAGTTCGTAAAAACGAGTTGTGGTTTTCATTCAAGCCAAATAACAAAAGCGTTATCAACTGCGAAGATAGACTTTCTGGAAATTTCCTATTTTGTAGATATTTTGTTTTCGTTCAAAACATTTACTAGATTGAACGTAAAAGTTATTCCCAATTTTTACATAAGTTATATGTACATAGTTTCATGACAGGGTTGCCAGATTTCTAAAATGCTCCTAGGGTACATTGCTCTCCGACGAGCGAGAAGGGGAGGGGCGAATAATTAATTAATAATTAATTTTTAAATAGAGCTTAAATTATTTTTTTATTGCTATCTTTAAAAGTTCAATAAAAACTAAACTATAATTTAAATTGGAAAATCTGCAAGTACACATTTAACAAAAATCGAATTGTAATTTGTGTTAAATCTAGATCATTTAGGCTGAGCTAGTGGAGATCCTTCCAGACTTCCTCTGGATTCAACACTGTATGATACTGCTCACAAAATTCAAAATCTTTTCGACAATAATATTGTATATGCGAGTAAAGTAGGTACGAATCATTACGAAATTGAATGATATTTGAGCAGGATATTTAAATATTTTAAACCCTGTTTCATGATATCATTTTATTTATTTTTAAATTTGTTTTAAAGATGCGATAACAGTTTAAATAACATTATTTTCATTTATTTTTAAAATTATAAATTAAACATAATAAAATTGCGATACATATTATACATTATACATAATACTAATAATTTTAATTAGGCACAATATAGGTACGTACGTTTTGAAAAAATCCGATTATTAAAAGAAAGAAATAATTTATTTACGTAAATACATATATAAATATATATTTAACATAATATTATGTAAAGTTAATTCGTTTAAATATATAGATTTTAAAGAATTCATTAGCATAGTTATAGTTAGCAAAAATTATGATAAAATAATTGTATATATTATAATCATATAAGTAAATCAAAAAAATAAGCGGACACTTTGTGTTAAATAACAAGTTTATTTATAATTTCAAGAACATGTATCGCATCATATCAGTAAGCCTTGTACATAACAGTTGAAGAAGTTTGCTCACGAAGTTATGAATTATTAGCATTAGTTATGAAGCAACTTTTGCTAAACTTATTATACTTTCTACATACGAACAAGCTGAGACCTGATAGGGCAAGTTTAAAACTGTTCTGTTGTTATTGCACTGTAATGTATTCGAAGTGGGATGAAAAACTTGATGCTAAGAATCTAAGTATGCTAAATAAGTGGTTAATTTACCAAACCGGTTTGAAAAATGAAATATCTGCAAATTGATTAAATTTACAACCAGAAAGAATACTATACTCTATTTCATTTAAGAATTCAGTGGTTGCCGGGGTTTTGACGGTACGAATCGTGCATTTTACCGTCAGAAACCATGGCAACCACTGCATTCTTAAATGAAATAGAGTATAGTTAAAAGCGAGAGTCCGGAACTGGAGTAATGAGTTTTTGCTCAGAACTGGAGCGACGAGAATTTTTTTATTGCTCTACTCAACTTAACTGCATCAGTTTGTTACAATATTACCGTGTTCTGAAGAAATTTCCGAGATAAGAGTATAGATTCTGACTTTACTACCTTCAAAATGTAAAGAAAAGTTGTTTTACCTATGGCGTCTGAAAGTTGTCTGTCCGTATGTTCTGAATATCTGGTTGTCTCAATGAGAATTCCAGATCAATTGATTTTGGTTCGAATTGGATTGAAGGTTTAGGAAATATTCGAAAACATTTTGAGGTGTATCTCACCAATTTTGATGAGACTAGTAATTGAATTTAAAAGAAACGTATTTTGAAGAAGTGAATTCACCACCTTCAAAATTTAGGAATTTTTCGTTTTTGTTAAATAACATGAAAAAAAATGTTATAGGTATATATAATTATATAATACGATAACATTTTTTATAAACATTTCAATGGTATAAACAGTTTTTTAAAATACTGTTTTGTGTCTTTTACCTCGCTCTCCGGCATGTTTACCCCTTTCTAAACACTTGCTATTTAAATTGTCCAAACTTACGTGTAAGCACCTTGAAACAAAATAAAAATACTTTGTTTTCATATTTTTTGTTCACCCTTACTAGATGGGGATTTATAATTTCTTATAATTTTGTTGAACGATGCGTATAAATATCTTCTAAAATATAATATTTTTATATTTCTCTCCGCGATCTACCCTCTTCAGTATAAAGGCTTTTAATTTCTTTAAATTTCTTAAATGAAATATTTCTGACAAAGTCCATTGAAATTTTTAATTTTAAAAATAATTACGAAATATGGAAGTCATGTACGGTACTTTCCATAAGTATTTTAAACTAATTATATAATACATATTTTATCATCAATGTATCATTTCACATTGCTAACCGCTCCTCTCACCGCAATTGTTGGTTTGATTTTCTTTCTTTCTGGAGTATATTATAAAAATAGAAATACAGATTATATAAAAAATGTGAACATTTCTTAAAATAAAATTAAAACCATTTTTTTAGTTGGAGCATAAAGCGAAGCAATTTTAAAATTGGACTATTGCAAATTTTTTGTTAAAAGTTACTAATTTTGATGTTTTTTCAATATTGAAAATATCAGCGAGTTTTAAAGCATAATAATCTAATTAGTAGCATAAAATTCGTAGGAAACATTATCTATGTGTTGTAATATATCTACAGTATATATTTTATGAGATAATCGTTTAAATTCCTAGATACAACCACTAGTATGACATTGTGGATCGATGCACAGTAGTATGGAGTTATATTGATGACAAGACTAAAGCTGACATCGAATACCTTTTCATTTTATTTGGTTGGATTGTATTCCTCAAATAGTTTCCTAGAACTCATGGTGTATGCTTGTGGTTGGATATTTCGTAACATGTAGGTACCTATATAACTGCGTAGACTAATATTTACAAAATATGTTTAGACATCACGGTTGTTTTGCCCACAATAGACGATCTGAACGACAGAGAATATATATTGATCACGAATATTAATAGTCAACGTTTAATTTTAAATAGATAGAAAACTTTTTGTGACAAATTGTTCTACGAGATTAACATATTTTTTTACTTTCTTATTTACCAAATCTCTATATATAAAAATAAATGTTCGTTTGTATGAGGCTCATAGACTTTTTTTTCTGCGCAGTATCGTGGCTTTTAATATTTTATGAAAATCTAAGATTTAACATCAAAATACTTTTTTTTGTTTCCATGATGCCACAGCATACAACTGTCATTTAGGTTTATAAAAACATAGTACCTAGCCATGGAATACAGAATTCTATAATTTATGGTTTCAGTTTTTATTATTTAAATATTTTGTCGAACAAATAGATAATTTTTGACACATGGTAACAATTAAATATTTTGAAATATATTGATTGAAAATTGAAATATAAACATTTCACTTCCAATAAAGGTAAAATATTGAAATTAATTAATTAATTTCATAAAAATTCTAAGACAAGACCTGGTGTTTCCTGGGACTTTGAAAATATAATTTTACACGATTTTCTCAATAACTACTGAACGAACGGATTTTATTCCAGTTTTCACTAATAAATAGGTAATGTTTAGGTGTATAATTTTTGTATATTTTGTGTAAATTTCATTAAGTTGGAAAAAAACAATTCGCGGTGAATAGTGGGTTGTGGGCATGTCGGGTGGGCATGTCGAATGGGCATGATTACTTTATGTTTAATTGAATAATATCCCCGGGTAACACCAGGTCCAATGTGCTAATATAGAATAAAACTACAGTACATAAAGAAATCAATTTTTCTTAAACAATAAACTTAAAAATTATTTATTTTGAATCATGATCAAAATTTATTATCTATTTGACACTTTATTTTTGGGCTTACCCATAATCACCAAATGAAGTTCTCCCAAATACATAATAAATTACAAAAGAGTTAAGAGAGTATGCCTTAAAATGTTGTACACCTGCCAATTTCATTCACAAACTACGACACGCTATTTTTATAATTTGTTAAGTAATTATTTGTCAGAATTTCTTTCGGATTTTATGGTTAAACCCGAGGACTAAATTTCAAAACAATTTTGGATCAAGCTTAAAACTGTCAAAAAATATTTATTTACCAATTTGTCGTTTGAAATAACACTGATTTATCTATACAAATTTTACGAAATTTTAATTTGAAATTGAATTATGGAAATATCTATTTTACACATTCTTCATTGAATTATTGAATTTAAAATTACGACCGGTAAACATGACCACTAATATTTACGTAAGTTTAGTTAAATTATATGATTCATGTAGTTAGTTACTAATACGTGTAATACAAATGTAACCGGTAAACTAACATAAATGTATGTTTGTACGTACCTAACCACATAATAATAAACTTCATTAGTATTGAATAATATTGAATGGGAATATGTTACACTAACAATAAGTTGTTTACGATATATTACAAAATTAGTATGTACCGGAAAATTGTCTTTTTTGATGACAACACAAAATTTTGGAAATCAGCGAGGTTTTTTGATTGTCTTTGTTTTCAACGCTCAAAATTACGTATGAAAAACATAGTCCGGTTAAATGATCAAGACCTTTTTGTGGCCTGTGTTATTAAAATAAAATTCACTCAACATTAAAATCTTCCATATAATCTGATTATCATAAAATTAAAAAAAGTATAATTAATAGTTCTGAAAAAAATTTCAGCTTCATTAAAACGAATAAAAATTGTCTAAAAGAGACACTCGGATTCAGAAGACAAAATATAGTAACATTAATAATAATTATAAAATATATTATAGGTACATATAATTATCGTAATAATTATAATGAAAATTATCATAACAATTGTTCATCTTCAAAAGTTAAATTTGTTAAAATAAAAACTGAACAATGTATTTTGTTTACAATAACAATTTTAGGGTATATCGTTGTTTAAACTTTAATCTTTTGCCTCCTCCACCCCTTAAATTTTATTAAAATTAAGAATCAAAGAGTGAATTACGAAAAAATTACCACATTGAAAAACATGTTCTTTATTAAATATTTTTAATGATTTGTGGCTCAATGTAATTATGTTTTAATTAGATTTTTAATACGAAAAAAACAGATTGAAATTTTTGAAAAGGTTTGAAAAAAAACAAACTTTTTTTATCATAATAAACAATTAAGGAAGTGTATATTCGGAATTGCAATTAGAGACCTTGGGTATTTATAAAATTAATTAATAATTAACATTTCTCTTATCCAACTTATTTTTCTTGCATGAGCGATTTTCAGACAAGAGAACTAATTAATTTTCAATTTTAGCTGTTAATGTCGGAAATGTTTTTTTCTGTTAATTTTTAATTTTGGAACTTTAATAAAAATATGTTTTAAAACATGTATTTCTACCTATTTATTATTAATAATAATTTAGTAACTACTGTGTCAATGTATTCATTGGAATATGTAAATAAAAATGAAAAAAGTCACACAAAAATATTCCTTAGAATCTCAGGTAGCTATAAAGTATTATAATTAAAAAAATGCTTTTTAACAACAAACTTTCATTAAAAATAAAATAAAAATAAAAATTAAATTTTCAGCTATAACAAAATTTTCAAGTTTGTATTACTACAACCAATAAAAGCACTCACGGCAAAAGCTTTTGTAAAATAAGAAGTTAATTATGGTTCTCAGTCTAATATTTTTTGCCTTTATAGCGCCCCACGATTTTATTAGTTTTAGTCATACAAACGTGAAAATTTTGTGATAGCTGAAAATTTATTTTTTTACATTTTAGTGCATTTTTAACAAGAGCTTGTTTTAAAAAAATCATTTTTAAAAACATTTTTGCTTTCAAATTTTTAGTTACTGACTGACTAACTACCTAAGAAACATACTAACCGGTAAAATTAAATAAAAGCTCATCAACCTTTTCATTGCATACAATATTAACTAAATAACTAACAATAAGTGAAGTTAAATAAAAGCTTGTAATGAATATCAAACTATGTTATTCGTTACTTCTTTAATTTCAGAAATAGTTTATTTAATAAAATACTCTTATATAATAAAATAACTCACTATTTGTCTTTTGAAATTTTGTAAATATATAAATAAAAAAATCAAATATTTGATTAGTTAAATAATTGATTGTCAATAATTTACAAACCTAAAGTAATCTAAATTTTCTAAATTTTTAAAATTATTTATATTAGAAGTATTTTTATAAAATAAAATACATATTGATTGACACCATTCTGAATAAGGGAAGAAAACCTTCGTTCACCCAACATACATACAGTGTATTGCTTCTCTTTCTGATTATATTTGTATAAACACTAACTAAGCAAATATTCAATTTGTTAATTGTTCCTTTTACATAAAGGCTGTAGCCGGGTAAGCATGCAAAACATGCCTTTACATGGATTTGGCTGATTATTTTTTTGGAAGTCACATTCTATTAAATATTCAACCTGACCAAATATTAGCTTCCAAAAATTTATAATTTTTGAAAAAAAAAAATTTTTTAATTTTCAAAAAAAAAAATTTTTTTTATAATCTGTCAGTTGAATTTGATGGTGCTTGAAATATATTATAGAGGTACTTATGACTCATCAGAGGTAATTTTATTATGATCCTCTGTACATAATAAACCAGAAAAAAAATTTAAAAAAAATTAAAAAATCAAAAAAGACCATGTTGTCTTCGGAGGGCAATCACAATTTTTTTATATATTATACCTTGTATGTACCCAAACAACATATCAAAATCCCAAATTGATACAAAGGGTATAACATACTCGTATAAATTCGCATGCGGTCGTATCGGAGTGGCGCGAGCGTGGCGCGGGCGAGTTCAAGTGTCTTAATACTTTTAAAATATCTCTAATTTGTTGCTAAACAGGACTGGGCTAGCCCAGAGGCATATCAAAAATTTGACGGGGCCCATAGCCTGACAAAAACAAAATATAGAGACCGTAACCGGGAATATATGGGAACTGCTCCATTGAATCAATTTAACAAATTTTTTTCTCATAGGTTGCTTTTTAAGTAAAATTAAATCGCCCTAAATGTCTGTGCTTCAATATATTCTTTTTTTCCCAGATAATTTTTATTAAAAAAAAAAAATCTTGTCTATAGTTTTTAATGGAAGAAGATTCGCTAGTTCACAGCGGAAATGTGATTTGTTACTACTAAAGTAGATTATAAACATTTCTATGCGATTTGGGGCGATTTTTTGTTGCTTAAAAAGCAACCTATGAGAAAAAAAATTGTAAAATTAATTCAATGGAGCAGTTCCCATATATTCCCGGTTACGGCCTCTATATTTTGTTTTTATCAGGCTATGGGCCCCGTCAAATTTTCGATATGCCTTTGGGATAGCCCAGTCCTGTTTAGCAACAAATTAGAGATATTTTAAAAGTATTAAGACACTTGAACTCGCCCGCGCCACGCTCGCGCCACTCCGATACGACCGCATGCGAATTTATACGAGTATGTTATACCCTTTGTATCAATTTGGGATTTTGATATGTTGTTTGGGTACATACAAGGTATAATATATAAAAAAATTGTGATTGCCCTCCGAAGACAACATGGTTTTTTTTGATTTTTTTAATTTTATTAATTTTTTTTTCTGGTTTATTATGTACAGAGGATCATAATAAAATTACCTCTGATGAGTCATAAGTACCTCTATAATATATTTCAAGCACCATCAAATTCGACTGACAGATTATCAAAAAAAATTTTTTTTTCGAAAACTATAAATTTTTGGAAGCTAATATTTGGTCAGGTTGAATGTTTAATAGAATGTGACTTCCAAAAAAATAATCAGCCAAATCCATGTAAAGGCATGTTTTGCATGCTTACCCGGCTACAGCCTTTAAAACATATAAAATACATTTTTATGAATAAAATTAAATTTCGTTACTTTTGGTTCGTTATATTGAAATGTCATTGAATTTTATATTAAACTTTTCAGTAGATGTATAACTTCAACTTTAACTTCAAAATTGAATTGTATAGTCTAACGTTTCGTAGAGTAAAGTTTCGAGTATTTATATTGTTTAGATTTCAAAAGCTGTTGATGTTTCATAAATTGTAATAAGTACATATTACCGCGAATAAATTCATTAAGCTATAATTATAAAAGTTTGTTAAAATCAAGAGTACGCGAATTAGTTTATGGCTTTATTTTTAATTTACTATCCAATCGATTTATGTCTTATATTACTTTTATTTTATGATTAGTTTAACATAAGTTTTACATATTTTTAATTAATTAGTTAGTTTCAGAATGAATGCTTCTAAAATGGAGTTTCCATGACTACCGACCTCAAAATAACACTGTATACCTATAGGCGAGCGGATTACAGCTATTTCGAGTACACTAACCGACCAATCGACGTTCTAGTGGCTAAAAATGATTTTATTAAATTCTTTATATTTTTCTGAGAAAAAACATCTATATACATGATATTTTTTTATGCGGTCCTTCAATAGGTACACACATTTTTTTGTTTAATAAATCTAAATCTGCATTAAAAAATCTGAAAAAATGATGTAAGCTTCATTGGATTAAAATGAACATTTTTTGTCTCATAATTTTTTTTTTTAAATCAATAGTTTTGAAGATAAAAACTATTTATACTTTAAAAATAGCGAAAAATTCGTATATTTGTGATTTTTTTTCTCGGAAACTAATTGTTCAATCAGAATAAATCAAAAATAAAAAGAATCAGCCAACTTTAAACTATAACTATATTTTTTTTCATTTTGATCATTACTGTAATTAAATGTAAAAACTTCATTAGAACCGAACTCACTCTTTGCGCCGTAAATCGATACCATGGCTGGCTACAACATTCATTTAATAATTGAAATATTTAAATACTGGGATGAAAGCATCAATAAAAACACTTTAGAATATTTTTATTGCACATTTATTTGTCACGATTATTTTCTTTATTATAATATTATACTTATCAGAACATCTACAAAAAATATTTCTGTTCTTGTTGCTGAAAATTTCCTTGTACAGCTAAAACATGCTCTTGTTTGGATTTAGATTTAAAATGTTGTTCAGTTTGTAGATGTTCTGATAAGTGTAACAATAAAGAAATTATTTGTAACAAATAAATGTGCAATAAAAATATTCTAAAGTGTTTTTATTGAAACTTTCATCCCAGTATTTAAATATTTCAATTATTAAACGAAAATTGTAGCCAGCCATGGTATCGATTTACGGCGCAAAGAGTGAGTTCGGCTCTATTGAAGTTTTTACATTTAATTACAGTAATGATCAAAATGAAAAAAAATATAGTTATAGTTTAAAGTTGGCTGATTCTTTTTATTTTTGATTTATTCTGATTGAACAATTAGTTTCCGAGAAAAAAAATCACAAATATACGAATTTTTCGCTATTTTTAAAGTATAAATAGTTTTTATCTTCAAAACTATTGATTTTAAAAAAAAAATTATGTGACAAAAAATGTTCATTTTAATCCAATGAAGCTTACATCATTTTTTCAGATTTTTTAATGCAGATTTAGATTTATTAAACAAAAAAATGTGTGTACCTATTGAAGGACCGCATAAAAAAATACCATGTATATAGATGTTTTTTCTCAGAAAAATATAAAGAATTTAATAAAATCATTTTTAGCCACTAGAACGTCGATTGGTCGGTTACTGTCATTTCTAAGCGAGCTAGACTCGATAATCCGCTCGCCTACTATATATCGCGCCCAATCGTTTGAAGACTGACGTAACTCATAAAAATAAGTACCTATGTTTTTCTTTTATTAATTTTTTGTTTGAGGTGGTGTTGTTATATAAATAAATTGAGAAAACAAGAAATTTTTGTAAAAAAGTAATTTTTCACTTTTTACATGTTTCACCATTTTCTGTTTGACTCACCAAAGAAAAATGATTAAAAATTTTCTTATTTTTAAGACAATTAAAATAATAAATAAATAAATAATTTTTTCCTCGAAATTTACTGTCTAAATAATAAGGAAACTTTATATCGTGAAGTCAAAGATTAAGTTTACAAAAAAATATTTTTTTATGATGATTCAAACTGATAAAATTTTGAGACACCTGTATGTGGTTTGTATTATTTCTGTATTAATCTTTAAATGTACCTATTACTTATCTATATACTATATATATATTTAATATTAAAGATTTCCTATTGTTTATTTTTATATTTTTTTACATTTATATAGATACTTCAAACGTAAGCATTCTAAACGGTGAAAAAGAAAGGTAAAATTAAAAGTCAGAAACAAAAGATAATAGAGACAAAAACAAAAAATAAGAAAAAATAACAAACAGTAGCGAGAGGGACCTTTTTATACGTAATATTAAACAAATAAATCGTTTGAAGTAATAATATATATTTTAATTAATTGCCAATTAAAATATTCTATCATACTAATGGTCGATTTACAATTTTAAATAAAACAGTACAAACATTATATCCATTATAAATGTTGATAATTAACAATATAGGTACAATTTGTGTCAAAATCCTTTGAACCAATCTAATAGCTACAGCTATGTTTGTTTTACCTCAATAAACTGGAACGCAGCAACGTTGTATTGTTATTGTTTTAATTATCTACCAACATTGAAATCATGTCAGTATATAAATTATTTTAGTATCTTTTGATCGATGGTTTAAATTTTGGTTGTGATTGAAGATTATGCGTAATTAAATAAAGGAGAATACTTACAATTAGATGTAGAAAAGAGAGTTTAATTAGCTTTTTACAAGTGATGTAAAGGTAAAATAATAAAGTACTTGTTGAAAGATGTTTCATATTTGAAATATTTTTTTTATTCATAACGATGCTATATCTACTGGTTGCAAACTTTTCAGACAACTCATGTGTGTTAATGTATAGTGTGTATTGAGTGGTAATTTAGGGAGTACACTGGAACATAAGACGGAAAATTATGTTTGTTATGGGCCTGATATAAAAATTTCTTTCATTTACGATATTTTTTTGTAAAAATGCACCGATTTTAATTATTTTTTTGGTAAAATTTTCACAGTGAGAACTCATGACATATTTTGGTGCTTATCGGATCAGGGGTATGGAAATATTGAATATTTTGCACATAGGGGTCGTCCATAAAATACGTGCGCAAAAAGGGAAGGGGATTGCCTAGTGTTATGATATGTAATGAGGGTGAGGGGGTACGAAAATACGTGACGTAATGCGACGTTTTAAATACCTACATCAATTTTATTCCTATTTTGTTATAGATTTTATTTTTCAGTCGCGATATAAAGGACGTTGTTTTTAATTATCAATTTTGACGATTTTCTTCGTTCTTAAAATAATAATTCATTTGGAAGGGAGGTTCAGGTTTTATGGCGTATTATTAGGTAGGGGTTGAAAAAAATGTGAATCAGCGTGACAAAGGGGTTTGGAGAGGTAAAAAATGCGTGAATTTTGCGTGAGGTATTTTAGGGAACGTTGCAAGGTGTATTTCATCAATTTTGATGATATTTGGTACACTTGTAGTTCAATCGGCTCTAAGGGACACCGATTTTATACGTGTCTGCCCACACGGCCATTGAAAGGATGAAAAGCACTCTAAGAATTTTAGAAACGTTTCGTTTTTATTAAATAACATGAAAACCGTATTTTCTAAATTGTATTATCTAAATCTAAAATATCAAGATAAAATATCTAAATTACAAGAATTTGCAGTTCTTACTATGGCCTTTACGACTTGCACTTTTTTTCTTTCCGGTCGACTCCTTTAGGGAAGTTCTTTTGATTTCTATATATATATTTTTTTAATTCAATTGAAAATTCCATATTAAAAATTATTAAAAAGAAATGATTATGTAATCGCACATTATTTTAATTCTTGGTCTTATTCCGATAAGTAGTTTTAGTGTGATTGAGACACAAACAAACAGAGGGATACTAATTGTTAAATATTTAATCCTAAATTGTAAAATATTACAATTTATTAATAATCTCTTGAATTAAATACGAATAATAAATGCAGTTTCTTGCAATTTATTTATTTTTATGTAGCTTTTGAAATAAAGCCTGTAATGTTTTTGACAAATTTAAATGTAAAAAATTAATTAAAATTCAATTCAAAATTTATTTTACCATAAGATGTCATTACAAAATAAATTCGTATTTAGACTAGAGAAATAATCTGTAAAAAGTTAAATAGTTATATTTTATTTTGTTTTTTTAGTTGTAACTTGAACATCTGTAAAAAATTAAACAAAATAATAAATCAATTAATTAATTAAAATATAAAGGGTTTCATTTTAAACGACAAATTTTAACAATCATTATATTGATGATAAAATAAAAATCTTTTTCACTTTTATTGATTTATCTTATGCAAATACTTTTGTCAATGTCAATTCCATACAAAAATAAAACACACCCTTTAAATTTCGCTTTCAATAGAATTATCTCCAAGTTAGTAAACAAAAACCACATATTACTCAAGCTGTCATCAATTTTCCAATAACAAGATTACATAAAAATCCCATAAATAGTCCATAATTAACTTTCAGTCCGGGTACAGGTGCGAAGAATATTAAATAATCTTTAAAGAAAGGATACAAAACACGCTGAGCAAACAAGAACACCGTTTTTTATAACAACAAGGAAAAATAACTCAATTACGACCTTTCAGCCAATCACCGGTCATTACGTCATGTATTTATTATATCACGTAGCTCTCACCTGAACGCTTACGTTTATATGTATTTTAAACAGGGGTGAAGTTAAAAATCCTATAAACATGTTTGGGTTATATTTTGCATGTATCAATAGAATTCGTTATAATAATCAAAATAACGCTTTAAATTTCTAACGATAGAACACAAAGTTATTATCAATATTCGATGAAATAACTATTACTTACAATTGAAAGGATCATAAGGTAAAATAATAAATTAAATAATTTTTGATTACAGTATATTATCTTTATGTTCAACATTTTTAATTTAAATCCAAAAGACTATAAAACAATTATTACATTTATTATACTCGTATAAGTAGAGATACGCACGAGACGAGAAGAAATAAGATTGAATGAAATGGACATATATTTATGTTTTTATTTATTTTTTTATATAAAAAGTAGTATCCGACCGAAGGTCAGTTTTTGGCTGACGCCGAAGCCTAATTTCTGGGGTTTTTCGTCTTTTATTTAAAAATTTTTTCACAAATGAAAAAAATATCAATGTGTAATTGAATGATTTTTTTTAACTCTTCATTAAGAAATTTAAATATGTAAACGTTTTGTTATTATTAAAATTTAAAAAAATCGATAAAATATTTTGTTTCCTGCCCCTTCGAAAGTAAGGATTTAATAAAACAAAATGGGAATATTTATAAATGAATTTTCAGAAACTTTTTTATGCGATTTTTGGTTCATTTGAATTCATTGCTTTGGTTTTACACGGTTTTAAAAAATTACAGAACGTATCTCTGACGCTATTAATCCTTTGTATCTATCGCATAAAATAATACTTTACTGTACAATATTATACTATATGTATACATATATAGTTCAATCTTCGGTTTCGGTAAAACATTCGGCCTAATTTTGGCCGAAGCCTATTATTCAGTCGAAGGTGGTCGATGTCGAAGCCGAAGCAGAATGTTTGGTCGGACACTAATAAAAAGATAACAGGATGTCTGTCCTAATATTTTGAATTCTGTTGTAAGCGACTCTGAACTTTACGGTGGCAGATGACTTCTAAAGCCCATAGTACGTTTCAATTAAAATTGTTTAAGTTGCATCACTCATGAACGAATCTAGAATTATTTTGAACTACTAATTATTTTATTGACAGTCTCTTCAAACCGCGATTTTCGACAATATGTTGGTTCGGTTTTATCTCGTCTCGGTCTCGTATATGAGACGAGACGACTTGACTTGAAGCCTTAAATGTGACCAATCGATATTTACATTCCATTCTTAACAAAATGGGTGTGTTTAGCGAGCTCAGCGGTTGAAAGTCAGCAGTCAACTATGCTGAGTATGCTGACAGTCAACTGCTTCAAATTCTCTAGACCGTGAATCTAACGTTTTTTGTTTTTCCACATGTTCTGTTGTGCTGTGATATGCAAGTTTTTCTATATCTTCATACTCAACTGATAAATTATTACCCAAGTAGTTAACATTCCCTGAATTTATAAATAATTTATTAATACATACAGATAGTAGGTATCACAAAAAAAAAAAAAATAATACCATCAACATTTCTACGAACGAACCTGTTGTTTATAATTACGAAATCCTTTTAAAAAATTGGTTTGTTCATTTTTTTCAACAAGAACGACTCAGAAAACGCAAAAATAATTTACCGAACCAAAAAGTTTTGATGTCTAAATATGAACAAGTTTTGAGGTTAAGGAAAGGGTCACGTGAAAGCCAGCTAATAGCTGACCGACGCAGCGTTAATTTTTTGCGCTGACCTGTTTACTCAACAGTTGGAAGTCAGCGCTTGCGCAGCGGCCCGTTTAGCGAAATCGATTTGGTCAGCATCTCAGCCGCTGACGTTCACTAAACGCACCCAATAATTCAAATATATTAATTCTATCCACTATCTATGTATTTACATACAAACATAACATAACCGAAATTAATTATCTTTTCAGGAATTTCTCGTAAATCACCACACTCGTGACTGCGTAGACACGCCATTAATAAAACTCACCGAATACGGGCCTGTTTGTGTTACATTTACCTCCAACAATGCAAATCAGTTGTCAGCTGCGGCATGTTGATTGCACGGGGTGTAGAAACAGGGGATGAGGCTAGTTAAAATCGTGGGTGGCAAAAGGACCATATTTTATCATCGACCTGCTGTAATGTTCAAAATTCACGCACTGAAAAGCTTTTCAAAAATATATAAAGTGGCTTTTATCTTTTAAATTTTCATAACAAGTTTACTGTACTTTTGGTAGCAAAAATACGTAGATGTATGTTCTGTTCTTTATTTTGGTTGACAAGGATAGACACTAAACATGTAGGCTATGTTCAGATATACACTGCGAGCACTGTGACTTCTGACGTCACTCCTTCTTTACTGGATTGAACGTTCCGTTTTAGATTTTGTACTGGAAACGATGGTGAATTTTCTATGTCTATAACGGAATACTTTGCAGTTACTGTAGACCGCCATTTTGAAACTAATGTCAAAATAAAGACCAGATATATTTATAACGATGAAGTGGCCAGATTCATAGTATTTCTATACAGGACATCACTTTTAATATCCTCTGATCATATAAAGTACAATAATAAATAAATAATTCAAATATTATTTTCAATAATGAAAAAAATAGCAATTCAAAAATTTATATTGTTGCGTCAATTTGCTTAATTATATTAGTGCATTTCAATTAAGGCTAAATTATTTATTCTTATTTATACTTACTTTTGATTATATATACCATAAATGTTATTAATTCATCTTCAAATAACCTGATAATAAAAAATTCATCCAAAGTTAACCTTAAATGCATCTGCTTCTGTCAGTTGCATTCAAATTTTGATCACGTGATCAGAGTACTGTGAGCACAGATGCAATAAAGCTACAGTACTGGCAGTAGAAAAATGGCGGCGATCAATGACGTCATTGATATTGCTAGGATACTGTAACAGAGCACTGGAAGCTATAACAGAACGCAAAATCCAGTAACTGTCACCACTGGCCAGTGCTCACAGTGTATATCGGAACATAGCCGTAATATGTAGTTACAGTCCTCTTTCAACATTCTAGCTTAAAAGTGAAAAATATGCGTATTTTAATTTTAAAAACTTTATTCTTACATCCAAAATAGATTACAAATTGTTTAATATTGGTGCAAGACTAATGTTCAGTATTATAAACGAGCTAGTAAAATTTGCTAGCTTGCAAGCACTTCGAAATGAGGTTTCAAACGTATCTGACAGTTCTCTTTAAGTTTCATGAAATGTTTGACAATTTTCGCCCACGCGTGGTATATAAACACAAACGGTATTAAAACAGTGGCGATATTATGAAAATTATTTATTACGGTCAGAGTCAATATGTTACAATAAGTTGAAGTATCATTGCTCTAAATTTCATAGCTAATCCTTAAATACTATCACAAAATTAATACCCCAATTGAAAGTGCTTGCTAGCTAGCAAATTTGCTAGCTCCTTTATATATGCATTTAACTGACATTTAACGAATAACAAAAAAAAAACAGTTATAATTATAAATGAATAACAAGTACAGATCCATACATTTAATTTGGTATTTATTCTGAAAAAAATCATTATTCATTTATAAAAATAATTGTTATTGATTTCAACTCTGCAGATAAGAATATACATATGTACACATTTACAAGACAATCAAAATTCAATCAGAGTTGAATTCAACGTCGCACCGCCCGTTCCAGTTAGCATTTGATAAATCTCTTTGGGTATTATTTGATGTGTAAGGGAAAAGTCATTTAAAAAACATCAGTATCATTTGCTGGGTAACTAATGGCATTTTGTATAGATACGTTTACATCCATAATGTACAATAAATTGAATAAATATGTACATAAAAACCGAATTTGTATTTGAACATTTTTATCAATGAACAATAAAATAAATAACAATAAAATTTGAAACATACAATTATTAGTTGTATATTCTTTCAGTACATCCGTATATAGGTATGTATTATAAAGCTCAACGTCTCTTTGTCTGTCTATCTATGTGTTCGTGCGCTTATAACTCGAGAACCACTTATCCGATTTACTTACGTGTTTTTTTAAAATACATCGTGGGAAATATTTGATTGAAATATTGCTAGATAAAAAGATGGCAAAATTTAAAGTTTTGTACTTATGGTACATAAATAAATAAAAATAGGTTTTAAAGATTGATATTTCTATTTTCGTAGCCTTTTTCCAAATTAAAATGTAATATTTTTTTCAGTTGTACGATTTTACAGAGAATAATTTTGTGTGTGTAAAACTTGTAAATGTGCATGTAAAAAAATTAAGACAAGTGCAAACTATACTTGCACAGTTAGTGTTTCGTGGTATCAGCCCCCCACTCAAATTATTGAAAAATAAATAATGTAATTATAAACAAAAAAAATGTATGACTGTTTCATTTAATAGAGTAGGTAGCAAAATAGTCACTGGGGATTCATTTAGAAAAATTAATAATTGGAAAACTGTAAGACCCAGGTCCAAAATTTGTATAGTGAATTTGTAGGTAACATTATGACACACCAAAATAATAAAAAAATATCACCTATTATATGTAGGTACTTTTGGAGGAAAATCTCATTTTTATAAAAATTTAAAAAAATATATATATTTTTTGACTTTGATGAGCAATTACTCTGTACTGGAAACACGGCTTGCAATAACGCTAATACTGAAAATAATACGTTAGTTAATTATCTATGAAACTGACTCATTGTGGTTGTTCTAGTTACTTTGGAAGTAATGAAATAATCTTTGTTTGGAAGAACTACTCTGAAGGACCATTTTAAACACCCTGTAGCTCAGAGGTTGTTAAAGATAGATCCCCCTTTTCCGTACAGTCTTTTACTCACAATGAGCTCTTAAAATATCTGTATCCCATACCGGACCATCCTGTAGACAGTCAAATCTGTTTGACCTCCTATTTCAAATATTAAGTATCATCAATTACTTCCTTGGATCAAAAAGTACTATTGACTGTCGAACAATTATTGTATTTTACTATTTATATCAAGTATAGACAGTTATATAAAGTATGGTTTAAGGAGAAATAATAAATAAATAATTTGGGACATTTCGAAAAATAATATCAAAATAAGTTCAATATTGTTCGATTTCAAATTTAAAAAAATCGTAATTCTACCGAAAAAGGAGTGGAAGCCCAAATTTGGGGAAATATGTTTTATGATATGTACTTTCAGAAAAAAATCGGTGACATGCATGCCCTTTTATTTTAATATAGTTAATTTGATATTTCAAATTGATCGTAAAATATTTAACAAGCCTTATAATAAAAATATGTATGAAAAAAATAACAAAAGAAAATTAAGACGCACTTCAAATGTTGATGAGAAACTAATAAAAAACGAATTTCCAGGGAAAAATAACTCCGTACCTAAAAAGGTGTCAATGTAGTCCATTCTAATGTCTTTTTGAATAAGCAATGTCTCCGTTAAGCTGCATAAGAATATTACTTTTTTTAGTACACCATCAAAGCTACTTATATTAAATTTTATAACACTTTAACGTTCCCATGCTAGCATTCACAACTTAATAAAGATATCATATTTCTTTCAAAGGCGCCAGTCTTTTTGTTTTTAGTTATTTGAAAAAAGTGATATTACACGTAATAGTTATTTGTATAACTAGGGTGTAAAATGATAGTTTTTCGCACGAAAGTGAATGTTTCAATCATTTGAGTGCGAAAAATGCATTTTACGCCCGAGGTGCACACAATATTTTTTCTACAACTCTATTATAATATTAACAATAAATATAATATAACAATTAATTTTAATATAAGCAACCCATCTATATTAATTTTCAATTATATTGTCTAAAATTAAAAACTCGTATTTACAAAGAGTGAGTATTTAAACTTGATATGGTCAGTACTTTACCCCATACTTTGAACACCCAGCAACCGGAGCGATGAGATTTAATAAAGCTATCACATTTCTTGTAGAACAATAAAGAGGAGAGTACTTCACCTTTTCTTACACCATTGTCATTCCAGTGTTACAATGTTACCGCAAAGTATATAGAGAAATATTATTAAATTATGGAATTGAAACTTTTACTAGACATACAAAAAGTAATAAGAAAAGTGTGCTTCATTCACAATATAGATTCAATGGTCATTTACTATTTATTGCCTGAAAGTTTACGCGAAATAGTAAAACAAATGCACTTATGTTTTTAATTTCATTTTACTGAGCTGACGGAAAAAGGATGTCTCGACCGATATGAAGCAGAATAAGAAAAAAAAATTCAGTGGTGTTTTATAATAACAATTTTTTTGTTGTTGAGTATAAATATTGTTTAGCATGTTTTTTATCATATCCAACAAATCAAAAGGGTGGATCTTTTGTAAAGTTTTCGCTTCTGTTGAATATTTTCAAACTTTTATACATTTAACATGAAATGTATCAATAATATTTATATTATTTTCATAGTTATTTAGTAGTGAGTAATAATTTTTCATTTCCTCCCCCCGAACAGTTGTTTTTCTTCAAAAATATCTCAATAAATATTCATTATTTTGATATTTATACGTAGGTACTACTAGAATTTTAAATTTACGAATTTCCTTTTTGTTTAAATAATACAACTATTATGACGTTAATATAAAATATAACTAATGATTATGAAAAATATAAATAATATTAATCACAAATACGTAAATCACAGTTGTGGCTGTATACGGGGCTCACCCTAACGCCAAAACTTTAATAAAAATATATATATAACTAATTTCTTGTAAATAAAAAGGTCTTTTAACTCAAAATGTTGAAAACTGCTGGTATATACTAATGATATAAGAGTACATGTAGATAACATACCTGAGATGATGTAAGTAGACCAAGTATATTGCGTTAAAGAAAATAACTCCATAAAACGGTGCAGCGTGGTTTTTGATGCAAAGGTATTCCAGACAGTAAATAAATAGGTGAAGGTATAAAGACGTACATTTTAAAATATCGACATTCTGATATATGTATGAGCCGTTCAGACGCCAACACGTTGGTATTTAAAAAAATATCAACGTTATACTTTCTGTTATATCTCGATATGTATCCATTTTTGAATACATTATTGTTATAAACAATATGAAGTTATTTTTGAGAAAAACAAAAACGATTTTAATTAACCGCTTAAGGAGGGAGACCACATTAGGCAGCCGAAAATAAGCGAATTAAAAAAATTGTCAAAACTATTAATTCTACATAAATAAAATGTTAAATCCTCCATCAACAGTTGCTTCAGAGACAGTTGCCGTTTAAGTTGTTTCACGGCGTACAACCTAGCGTCTACTGCATTGATATGAAACATCAGACAAGAAGTTTTAGATTTTTAAGACCACATACGTCATACACTCTATATGTGAACTTAAAAAATCCAAAGAAAAGTGAAAATTCGAAAAATCGTACATGTTTGAAAAAAATGTTCGATTTTTCATGAAATTTTAACTATATTTATTAATGAAAAAGCAGTTTTTTAATAACTTTGAAAGAACTTTAGATTCATATAGAAGTTAATCATCTTATCTATAAGGGTCGATTCAGACTATCGAGCCGGTCTCTTGCCGGCCTCGGTTCGGTCTCGCTCCAGTCAATTATTCGGTATAGTAATACTGTCTCGGAGGAGCGTGATTGAACCGAGACCTGAGCGATAGGTATCTATAGTGTGAACGATTTAATTGTTTATTGTTTATTTATATTTGATTGGAGCGAGATCGGACCGAAACCGGCTCGATAGTCTGGATCGATCCTAAGTTTTCAAAACATTAAAATGATTAATCAAATAGTTTTTGAGTTATCTTGTACGAGGTTAACGAAAAGGTGGTTTTCATAAATACGCGTTTAAAGTTTCAAGACATTCTGTATGTGATCGCCGAAGCATCATAGCAAATCATCTCGAGATAGGTCCCCGTAAATAGGAAGAATGTGCTATTGAACATCTGGATTTAGTAGTGCAGGATAGTCCGGAATCCAGGGTTCTGCACCATATATGTTACCTGCTGCGCGAGTTTTCAAACCAAGTGGAGTGTGTTCACAGGCTATAATTTCGGAAGGACTGCGAATTTCGCTTTAAAATTTTAGGGCGATATTCTACACAATTTTCAAACATTCTATGCATAAAAATGACATTTTTGAAATTTATAAAGTGGTCTCCCCCCGTAATGCACAGCTTCGTGGCATACACGGGCGGCGTTTACTTGCATATAAAAATATTGTGCATTATAATAAGTTGTTAAAGAACACTACCAATACAGTAATTTAAAAATATTACCTCTACATAAATTATGAAATAAATTATTTTTTAGTGTTCCATTTGTTAAATAAATAACTTGAGGAATATTTAAGTTCTTACGTTATCTATTTTATATATTATATTTAAACGTACGGTTTGTTTTGACATTGAAGTCTCTAAAATACGCCCTTTAGCATTTGGTGCCCCTGGAAATTTCAACAGTTACTGGACCCTTGATGATAACTCATTGCAAATCAAAAGTGTTTTAACTTCAAAACATAAAAAATACACTTTATAATTAGGTATATTTAAATTTATTATTAGAAAATAAATTATATGAAATCTTAAAATGTAAATCGAGATAAATTATTTAGGATTTGTTCGTTGTAATAAATATTTGCTTATGTAAATACTAGAAGGTACTTGTAAATTCATCTGCAAAATAAATAAATAACAATAGTACAAGAGCAGACTAAATCCCCTAAAGTAATGTACAATACCATCCATGTGAATTCATATTAGATGCATACAAAAAAAACACCGACAAATATATAAACATACCTTGGGGAATCTGTGTTTTTTTAGTTTTCTTTTGACTTCTCACGTAAAAAGATGAACAAAAATAACTGAATAACTGCATTTAATATGTAGATACTATAAGAGATTTGGTGTGCATATTTTTTAAATATGGTCAATAATAAAATATAAACTTGACAGAACGTTTCTGTTGTTTTTGTCGATAAAAATCGTTGTTTTTTTCATAATCGTCTGCAAAATCGCAGGTTTCTATAAGCACTGTAGTGTTTATCTTTTCTCGATATTTTTATTTTCTCGAGAAGAGAAGTCTCAAAAAAGATATATTAAATAAAAAATAATATATTGTTAAAAATATGATCAGAAATTTTCGTAAAAAATTGTATGCCATTTAATAGTAGATATAGCTTACTAAAAAAATAATTTAAAAAAAACAAAACAATTTTGATATAGTTATGGATAATGGAAAATAGTTTTTATTTCATAAGTACAATTGTTAATAAGAGAGGAAGGGGGTCTCGACGGTCTTAGAGCATTTGATTGTCTTAAAAATAATGAGCATACATCATTATTTTTATTTAAAAAAAAAGTTGGAGTCTGTAGGATCGCGCCAAGCTGAGATATTAACTATTGAACTTATTTGTTAATTTATCAATTTTAATTAACATTTTCGATGATTTTTTAACATTTTTTTAGAGGTAGAGTGGGCGGAAAAATAAATCTCGCCCAGGGCGCCAAACTTGCTAAGGCCGGCTCTGCTGGGAAGTGCCCTGGAGCGATTAGTGCAGGAGACAGTCACGAGCCACAATGAACATATGAAAGTGCTTCTTCTGAAAATTACATTAATTTTATTGTATATTATTGTATATTATTAGTTCAGATATTAAAAAAAGATAAAATAAGTTTATTACAAATTGTAGCTTAAAAATATATTCACGAACAGTTGTTTTACTTTGACTCACGATCACGCATGCTCACGATTCAAGATTTGAAAAGCATTCACACTCACGTCCGGTCTCGCGCCCAGTTCTATCACAAACTGGTATTTATATGCATGGAATGTAACAGATATTTGCGCCCGCCGCAGTTACATAATAATAAACATACGTAACATGCCTACATAGATTTTATCTCGTAAACCGTATTTTATTCAGCAATTCCTGAACTGTTCTAGGTTGGTCGGTACAAATGACTTTTATGGTAGTTCCAGAGGAAATAGGTTCGGTGATGACATCCATGCAAAGTATAAAAGTAACTTTTTATCTTATGTTATGTATGTATTATTTTATGTATTATATTTTAATTAAATTGAATAAAATATTGGTATGTTTATCAATGCTTGATTTTTTTATATAAAAGTCAACAGTAACACATTATTATTGCCCGCCGCGCCGGCCGGGACAACCAAACGTCAATACAGTCTCCTTGTCTTTTTTCCCACTCCGAGTTTTTCCCCTTACGCGCATAGTGCATACGAATATGTGCATTTACATGCGCATAATACATATAAAAATGAGACACGTGTGCTTTGACTGCAATTTTATTATTGTGTGATTATTACACTCAGATTACAAACTGTCACTTCTGTATGAAGAGTAGAACGCGCAGGCGCGGGGGACGGTGAACTTTATTTTGATTTACCGACAAAAAATTAGAAAAAAGTGGTAAAAAATATATAATAATGATATTATCGATAAATGGACAGTAGCGATGCAGAAAATAATAATACAGATTCAATACATATGCAGATTTGTATTATGGTTGTAACCATAGACATAGAGCATGGACCGCGATTTATATGACACAAAATACACAAAAATTTACTTTGCTCATTTGTCATAGGATAAACTGTTTACGAGAAATATCGATGCAAAAGAAAGTCTGCAGATTTTTATTTACTATGGATACTTCAAATTATTATGTAATATATAGGCACCTATACTACATAAAATAATGAAAACAAAGTAAACAATAAACTATTAAAATATCAATTCGGTATTGTTTCAATTGAAAACTAATAGATTAATTATTGATTTTATTGAATCTACTTGTTCAATGATTGGAAAAAACCTGATGTGTCTTTTAAAATGTCGAAATCAATTACTGGCACTAACGGCCGAGCTAGTTCTCTAAAAGCATCATGATTAATTAACAATCACACAAGCAACTAATTTATTTTCAAACCATTATATCGGACAGTGAAAACTTTTTACATCTACCATTCTTGAAAAGGTAATTGTTTTTCGTCAAGTTAATTTTTTATATTAATTTATTAACCTTTTAACTTTCTCATATAATATACATAAAATTTACTGTATTATAAAGTATTGTATTTATGAAAAAAATCGAACTCGAGATTTGGTACAATAAATTGTCTCACGAAATCTGTTTCTGTATAATAATGTGTAAAAAATCTTTTGTGGTGGCCACAGCAATTTATTTTTGAATAAAATACAAATTATAAAAAATACATATAAAAGTGAAGTTGAGGTTAGATTATATTTCACATTTAGTAATGCTTATTGATTACATGTTTTCTAATGTTAACTGATTTTTAAAAACAATGTTTCATTTCTTGCTGCAATAAAAAGTTTGTTTTTGTTCAGAAATATGAATATTGCAAGATGTCAATCAAACATCTACGAGAATTTAATGTATTATTTACTATCTATTTATATTTTGTTAAAATCAATAATTTATTCACAAAACTGGGTTTACATAAGAAATAATATGTACCCTAAACGATGTTATATAAAATAACACAACATTTTTTTAATAAACCTTTCACGCTCTCTTTCTTTTATATAATTTCCACGTACCACCAGCGACTAAGCATTTATTTTATATACCGGAATAAAAACAAAGAAAATTTTACAAACAGATATGTACATAAAAAACTTTGTTTGTATGTCAGTCACACCTGAAAACTTTTATTACAGCATCAATAATCTTGTATAATAAGCTGTTGAATAAACAGTTTTCTGACAAACCTCACGATTTTTTTCCAAACATAACATACATATAGAGAGAAAGAAAGCAGAGAAACATGAAATTATGTTTACAACTTTATTTGCCAAAAGTTACTACTAACGTTGTGAACATATTAATGGGAAGTGAGCGTAAAATTTCTGACTTTTATCATGTATTTGTAAATGTTTGGCTGTTCAATTAGTGAGTAAATAAAGTTTATATTAAAAAATGTGGTATTTATTTATAACATCCTTATGACCACAGTTAATAGCAATGGGTATTTCTTTAGTGTTGATACTGGAGATGTTTTTTAAATTTAATCAATTTTCGGGATACAATGAGCCTATGTCCTTCCTCAGTATGTAAGATATCTCCTTGCAAAATTTCATCAAGATCGGTTCAGCAGATTAGCTGTGAAAAGGTAACAAACAGACAGACACTTTCGCATTTATAATATAATATTAATATGAATTTATACCTGAAGTGTAAAATCACAGTGAATTGTCAAACTTTAAAACCACTCTTTTTCGATATTTTTTTTTTTAAATTGGCGCCCATGATGATTCGGAACTGTGTAGAGGGTTGGAGGCTAAAATATAAACAATGTCTTTAAGAGTTCTCTCTTTCAGATGACAAAAGAAAATTAGCCAGAAAATTTTCCAAATATCCTCCATTTCTACATAAGTATTTTTTTATTTTTTTTCTGCCATCCCAGAACTACATTCTAGATAACAAATTCCCAATGCTTTTTATTTTCAACTGCTCCTTTGATCTGGAGGATGGGCACTAAAAACGTAAAAAAGTGTCATTTGGAACCGATTAAGATATTAACTGTATTTTCTAAAAAAATGTATATATATTTTATCAGTTTACCAGAAATATTTGTTTATTACAAGTAATATAGTATAGGTACTGTTGATTTTAAAATTCATGGTAGATCATTTCTTTTATTTTTACGTAAAAACCGATATTTTTATTTCGGTTCTGTTCCGGTTTTCCTTCCGGCAAAAAAATAATGGTTTTTCCGATTTTCGGGTTTCGGTTCAGTTCCGGTTCGAAGCCCTGGTAAAAAAGACTGATGAAAACTGAAACTGGAAAATTTTAAAGAAAATAACTAAAAAAAGAAGAAGTACCAAGTAAAAAAGAAAAAGAAACGAAGATGAAGACAGAAAATAACTACTTTGTTATTATAATGAAAAATATCAAGATCCTCCTGTTGGAGATTAGATAATGTGCTTCAAGTGCAATTTATGAGCACATGATAAGTGTACCAGTGGTCAAAATACATCCAGAGGCTTTTGCTGCGAATTTTAAAGTAATTAGGTTTAATTATTCCACTATTCGGGTAATCACGAACACATAAGGTTTTGTTTTGGTTTTTAATAATAATACATAATACATATATTGGTTTCTTACTCAAGTTTTAATTTATTTGATTTCTCCCTTAGGTGTTCGTAATTATCCCACTCTCCTCTACATTATATGTACAATATCCATACATAACTACCTAACTAAACTTCAATAATACATGTGATGATGTATTCATTTTTTAAATCAAATTACAACTTTCAACATGTAAATTAATGTCTTATAGAAATGCATTAACATATTATATGTAAGTTGGAAACTCCTCATCTGAAACATATTTGATGTTGTAGTAAGTACGTATAACAAGTAATCTGTTACATATGAATAACTCGAGGCAATGAATACGTTCTAACTTTAGATTTTATTGTTTGTAATTAAATCCCTATTAATTCTCCAATTCTCTGGAGTAATGTTTATAACAAGGGTTCATGTGTTTAAATACCCTATCCAATTACATATGCGCATTGATGTATTTACAAGTATGTATTTTTGTAAATAATTAATTTTGGTTGGACAATATAATTCTGCCTGTCCTTCTGTGCGCAATTTTAATCAGCAACTACTGAACGGATTTTATTCCAGTTTTCTCTAATGAATAGAGTGTTTCACGAGAATCGTTACGGTGTATAATTTTGGATATTTTGTGTAAATTTCATGAAGTCGGAGAAGTATCTTCGCCTGCGCTGCGTAAATAGTTAGCGATGAGTGAAATTGTTTATTAGGTTTGTTACATATTAAATTTATATCCCCGTGTAACACCACGTCCAATGCATTAGTTACATACAAATAAAACCTAAGTTATATACGATGATAACAGTATAATAAGTAAAAGCTTGTAAAAATACCTTTATTTGGTGACAATAAAACATTTGAAAATTTTAAGGACGATAACTAAATATCTAAACGTGAAATATTATGTTGAATATATCAATAATTAAATTAATAAATATACTTACATACAATTAGTTTAATAAAATTAGACTGCAACCGAGAACTGATTCGGACTAAAATTATTTTTGATCGTTTACGAATAATCCTTGAAAGCAGAGCCCCTGGTTGGTATTATTGGTAACACAATTACACAAAAAAAAGTGCGGAGCCAAAAAAGCGACTTATATAGCATTATAGTATTGGTCGAGCATAGTCGAAATCGAAATTCCAAAACCCAAAATTCAAGCTCAAATAAAAAAAAACTGGTAAGCAGAAAATTTCAAAAATTTGGATTTCGACTATGCTCAATCAACACTACAATGCTTTATAGGTAGCTTTTTTGGTTCCGCACTTTTTTTTGGAAAACTACATATAAAATTCAGGAAATTTATTTATATGTATTTGTACATAAAAAATAAAAGACGTAATCGTCAATTTTTAAGTTATTAAAAAAATCTTGTTCGTTTAAAGGTTCGATTCGAACCCCTTAAAAAATATAAACAATATAAGTTTTGACTTATTCGTTTTTTTTATATAGAGAATGTGTAGATTATAAAATGTGTAAGCAAAAGAATTAAAGCCATTTACCAGTTGATAGGAAGAAAATAAATATTTCAATTTCTACTTTAAAATCTAAACATAGTCTACGTACACATGAGAAATAACAATGCAAAATTTGTAAACAACCCATAGACATTAAATATAAACTATACTTTATAGTTAATTATAGTAGAGCAGTGGTGCAAACAAAATTTTATTTGTGATACCATTTTTAAACATTTTTCATTCATGTATTTGTAAACAAAATTCAATCTTGAAAAGGAATTCGTGCGGTTTAAAAAATGTAAAAAGTTAAGAAATTCTACAACAATACTGAATATAAGATTCACTTAAATTGTATTCATAGATTTTGTTTAGCAACTTTTCAGAGTATGTAAATATATTCCAATTTACGTCTAATGGTATGCAAATACATTAAGATAAGACAATAGTTTTTCGTGTTTCGACAAAAAGTAAAAATAGTGTAGTTGCAAACAGTGTAACCCGTAGCAAAACATCGTCTACATTGGATAAATGCAATAACGTGACGGAGTTTGTGAAGATATTGAATAATAATGAGTTTAAAATAAATATTGACAAGTTAATGAAGTTATATTTTTATAACATTATTTTTAAAATTTATAATTATTTATTATGATGACTTACATTTTTTAAGTATAGGTTATGGTTAATAAAAAAAAGACAATTTTGGAAATGTCTTTTTGTGAAAAATTATATTAAAAAAATTAGTTACCTCAAATACTGATCGTTTAGGAAAAAGAGTTGGTTTGAGAATTTTTACATTGATAATAATAAAAATTTAGTGAAATAATCTGTTATTCTTAGAAATGTCGCTGATATAAAAAACTAAATAAAATAAAACTTTGTCAAAATACTTTTCCCTACACCCCTACGTTGGTAAAATAAAAAAAATGAATACGCGCATGTTGTAAGTTTATAAAACACTGAACTATTTTTTCATGAAATAAAACAAAATAGTTTTAAAAAAAAAATTTTTTTTCTAAGAGTTTCTAGGAATATAATATATAAATATATAAGTATTATTAATACTCAGAGCTTCGTTAGCTATTTCAAAAATCCGAAAAAAACATCAAATTGATGCCTTTTCGGATTTTTGAAATACCTTACGAAGTTCTAAATATTAACAATATTAATTGTATTAATATGTCATTTGTTCAGCCTGAATATCCCGAGAGTTCGATCTTTCTCCAAGGGTTTTATTGAATTATTAATTATTACATTATCTTGTGATGTAGCTTCTTACGGGTAAGATGAATATTGACTGGATGATTACGCCATAAGTAAGATCATTAGGTGTTCTATATCTTGACGTACAAACAGTGAGAATTCAAATAGAAAAGAGAAAATAAACAAAGATAATGGGGAAAATGGAAAAAGTGTATGTATGAAAGAATGTAAGTTACATTTTCTTAAATAAAGATGAGAATGTAATTGGATTTTTTTAACAGAAAAATAACATTTTCTCATGAATATAATACATGCACTAGTTATTTTCAACGTGATATGTATTAATAATGTAGTTTATATTATTATGTTCCATATCAATAATTCTCAAATAGAGTGTCGCAAATGAGTTAAAAGAATATTTAAAAATTTAATTTGATTAATTGATTTTCTTGCTTAAATTTTATGGTTTTATTTATCCAGTATCGCACTTTTATCGCATTTAATGTTTCTTCTTCTTAAAAGCGTCAAGTAGGAAAAAAGTGCGATGTGTCATAAAATCGAAAAAAACAAAGTTTTAAAAATTGAATAATCTATGTTCAAAAATTGATTTAATGCAAACAATTTATATAAACGTACTATAGAATGATGTGAAATTTATTGTTCTTTCAAAGCTTTGAGAACTATTGTTTTATATAATAGAATATTTATTAACTATTTCAAACGACAAATTATACTACTCGAAATTAAAACATTTTATTATTTTTCACAGATTTCAAGTCGACAGGATTGGTCCTAGTCCGATAGCTCAGTAGTATTTGTGGGTCTTGGTGTTATTAAATCTTTATAACAATTATATACAATACTCTTACAACTAGTATATTTATCAAGAAAATATATAGAAATATTCTACTATTTTGAAATAAATAATAATAATCTTACATAAGTTGTTATATGGACGATAATAATCTCAATTAAAGAATTTCAAGTATTTTCTTTTGTATAACGTAACTTTTATCAATTACATTTAATTTTGCAAGATTTCAAGAAATCTTGTAATTTGAAATACCGAGTTCAATCAAAATTATATTTCGATATTAAATTATAAGTAATATGAAAATGTTTCAAACATCCAATTATTTATAATCAATTACGAAATCACAAGAAAAAGATAAATTTGGTACATTTCCTGTAAATCATTATTTCTTTCATTTCGTGAAAAAAAATAAAACAGTAAACACTGAAAAGTTTTCAACGTAAATAAAATAAAATATAATTTAAGAACTGCCATACACTCCGTTCTATAATAACATTATTTTTAAAATAAAATGTAGTTTTGTTTACTTTCTTCATGTACACAATATACTCTTATATTAGAGTGATTTTCATAATAAGAATTAAAAAATTAAATAAAATAATAAAACAACATTTAATTATGCTAATATTGTAATTACTTTGGATTATATATAAGGTACTGGCACCAGTTATGGCCGCTATAAGAGCAAGGTTCATTGTTTTTGTGATTGACGGGCTTCTTTTTTGTAATTCTCATGAACTCATGTTACTAATAAAACAAGTAACTCTTTTTAATCAATTTAATTACCAAAGTCCGCAAATATAGTTGATTTTTAAATTATAGCCTTTTATTTTGTTTATGTTTTTTCTCCAGTAATGGATAAAGTAAAACCAAAATGAGCACGCAGAAAAGAAAGAATCGTCAAATTTGAAACAATGTAAAGTAGTTGCTATGATAATATAATAATTTTTTTTTCTTCATGACATATATGTCGACTGGTACTTGGCTTTTTCCGACAGCTCTTCGTGTTGTAATATAATAATTAATAAATAAATTATACTAATAACGTTTAAGTGTTCACCATTTTGACACCTATTGGCCGATTGTCATCAAATTACGCTGTAAGACAGTTAATATAGATCAATATTCAGAAATGGTAGTTATCAAATATCAACAAATATTTCTAATTCAGTATATTTAATTTAAAATTAGCCATTACTGGAGTCATATCCAAGACTGGTGCCAGTACTTTATATTATAATATCACACTATAAAATGTAATGTAAATGCCTAGTGCAATGTATAATAAATATTGAAGTTTTATTAAATAAATACATAGTATTGAATTTAAGAGAAAAGCTTTGGCCTTATAAGTCACATATTACATACTAAATACGCAACTTTGCCCGCGTGTGTTTCAAAATCGGTGAATGTCCGGACGATTGGCTGTAATAAAAATATAGGTTCCCAATTTCAAATACAGCAGTAGTGGTGATAATATGGTTTAATAACATCAAAATCGTGTCTACCATTGATTATCCACGCGTCAATTATTAGTTTATTTACATCACTGGTTCCCAAACTGCGGTCCTCGGCTCCCTTGGCGGTATTGGGGAGACCAAAGGGAGCCATGCTGGCTTTGGGTGAACTTGGGAAGCCCCGGAAGAGCAAAAGGGGGCCTTTTTAATATTATAAAATGTTATAAAATCCTTTATTACACAATGTACGTTTCTAATTTGTTTCACACATGATTTTTTTTATACACAGTATCTAATCTAACCGAACCTAACCTATAATTAAAAATGAATAAATTAAAAATTGGAAACTTACTCCATTTTCTATTATCAAGCGTAAAAGCTTTCACGACAAAAATTTCCAAATAAAAACACTGCAATTGAACGCGAATTGAAATCTCTTACGCATTCTCTACGTTTGACAGTAACCCAAAACTATTTATTTTTGCCGCTTGGTGAATATTTTTATGTTGTTGAACGATACGAGGAGAAATAAACAAACAACGAGAAGGAAAGTCATGTGTGTATGTTAACTTTATTTTACCTACTTTAACGACAACATACAAACATAGAAGAAACATATTTTTAGATAAAATATGACACGATAAAAAGAAATATTCAATAATATTTGTTATTATACATATTAGCAGTATCAAATTATTCATGAAACATATACAAAACAGGTACACTTTTGATGCAAAATGATCTCTTCCCAAAACTACAAAAACAACAGACGTTTTCTTAATGATTTTCACAGAAATACGCATTTAACCAAACTGGATTAGATCACATTATCTTTTAAAGATATCACAAGACTCGGTGCTATCAATTTTTAATGTCTGTAAAACAAAAATATCGTATTGTTTTTATTTAATGCCCATCTATCAGTCTGTAAGTTTTGAACTATTTAATAATACAAACAATAAAGATGTACTATCGCATAAAAACACCTCGAGGGTGAATT
Source organism: Sialis fuliginosa (assembly GCA_961205875.1). NCBI lineage: Eukaryota > Metazoa > Arthropoda > Insecta > Megaloptera > Sialidae > Sialis > Sialis fuliginosa. Next base: position 20,136,566 of record OY540812.1, read on the forward strand.
TACTTTCCAACAGTTTTGAAAGTAAAAAGAGAACAATTATCTTTTTCTGGAGTGGAGCTACATTTATGTCCGATATTATAACGGAACTAAAAAATTGTTAGATAACAAATACTTTCAACGGAGTATTATTTATGTGATATTATCTTCGGATTTGTATTGGAATTTAGATCAATGATACTTCAACTTTTTGTTGGTGCCTTTGACCGTGCTAGATAAATTTAATAATATCCCAATAAACAAATTTAAAAAAAAGTCGAACTGCTATGATGTCCAAATTTGGTCGCCTACTATAATATTTTATAGAGTATGTTACGTAAACTCATTAATTGTAATCGTAGGCAATACTAGGCAGCAGGGCTTCGAACCGTTATTTTTTTCGTTTCGGTTTTCGTTCCGGTTCGAGCAAAAAAATATATTTCGGTTCGGTTCCGGTTTTCGTTCCGCAAAAAATAACGGGTTTTCCAGTTTTTTCGGTTTTCGGTTCAGCTCCGAGTAATTAATTAAAAAAAAAAATTATCTGTATTAAAAAAAATGTTCTACCATAATTTAGAATATTTTATGGTACTTGTATGATAGTCCGAACGACAATTGAAGTGGGAAATGAGATCATGTTAACGCGCGTATTTTAACAATGTATTTTACTGAACCGTAAATACCGATATTTTTATTTCAGTTTTCGTTCCGGCAAAAAATAACGGTTTTTCCGGTTTTTGGTTCAGTTCCGGTTCGAAGCCCTGCTAGGCAGTCATTAATTAAATAAAGTATAAAAAAGATCTGGAAATCCTACAATTGATAATAGATTTGATAAGTATAACATTTGTGTGAAATTACAAGGTATCAACTTTTTTACACAAAAAACACCCAAAAAAGTAATCATGAAAATTGTTAAAGGTGACAGTCACGTTTTTGTTAGAAGATTTGCTGACGTCTGATGAAGGCCAGACCAGTTATAGCTGATGACTGACAATGAGCATTGTATAAAGAATAGGTTTTAGACAAGCAGATTTATATTAAAGTAAATGAAACCATTTTATATCCTTTTTAATTTTCTTACTGTTTTATAATTCCATTCACAGTAAGAGCTTTAATCAATAAAATTAAACTTAAGTGTTATGTTCCAAATAAAAGTTAATTATTTATACCAATTTGAGCGTGACGACATTCATGATTTTGTAATCATATAACGAAATTTAATAAAATAAATATATTTGTTAAATATTTAGACCCGATATGTAAAAATTGCCTTTTTGTTAAAGTTAAAGATAAAGTAAAATTCTTTCTACAAAGTAAAAATGCGTTATTTTTAAAATTCATACACAATTTAACTAAACTAATTGAATATAACTTATATTTAACTTTAATTTGGAAACAATTCTTTATAAAATCATTTAAATGTTTTTATTACGTCCGTATCGCGACGATGTAAAAAAAGTACTATATAAATTAAAAAAACATCTGTCAAGTAAATGCACAGTGCTTCCTCGTGCTAAATTCACTAAAACCGATAGTGTTCAGATAAATTGCCTGGCATTGGTTAACCATTTAAATTTTATACAAATTTTACTAAAAAAAATTTCATAAAACGCATTTGAATATTTTTTCATATATTTTTAATTTTTGATAATTTCAATCTAAATCTAAATTTATGCAAATGTCAAAATGACATTTAAAACGTCAAAGTGACATTTAAAACTCCAAAGTGACATTTAAAACGTCAAAATGACATTTAATATATCCAATCAAATATCAATTTAGAAAAACAAAACACCAATTTTAAAAATAAATTGAGATAAATCTTTGTAAGGGAATATTTTACAACAAACGTAGTAGACCCATATTATAGGAAATTTATTGCTCTACAAAAAATATTCTATAAAATTTTCTCGTAACATGTGTCGTTCTTGAGATATCTTGAAAAAAGAAATATTTTGGGGTGTCACCCTTCCCCCTTACACACGATTTTGATGATTTTGAAATGAGACCGTCCTCAAACCAAACCCAACCATTCGACCAAGTTTAAATAATATCGGTTCAGTGGTTCATGAGTTATGCGCGTGACAAGAGTTCAGGGGACAGACGGACGGACGGACAGACAGACAGACACAGAACGAAAAGTGTTTGTCTTGACGTGAAACGGATAAATCAATTTAAAATTTTGAAATTGGAGAACTTTTTTTTTGTCTCAATCTGAAACGATCACATATCTTCTCGTATCTTCGATATTGCGAGGAAGCAAAATAAAACACTAATTTTAAAGACTATTTGATAAATTCTTAAAATTACATCCACTTTAATGTAATAAGTAAAATTCCACATTATCTAATTTATTCATCACAACACAATGTACAAAAACTAATTTATCCTTCTTTTAACGGAAAGTTCCATATTCTGGCTATAAAAAATAAATCATCACCCCAACAAAGATTCCGTTAGCTCCACCAGTGGGGTTACGTACCAGACGTCAATTTATTGGGCTGTATAAACGAAATTCAGCAGAGGTGCTTTCTCCATCCACCCGACTAAGGACAATGCTCTCGAGCGCATGATGGAACGGGAGCGGAGGAATGTGATTTTGGCACTGACACAAGTCTTGGGTGTTTATGGAAAACATCGTATAAAGTTCAGAGCATGTGCTACCCTCTACTTTCTTAACGATCGATTATTTACGATTTAATTTCTATTAGAATTCTGGAGATAATATTTACGTAAAATTGTAGGTTTAATACTTGCAAATATATAGAAATATAGAAAAAATTGTAAGCAAATATATATATACTACATATTTGTTGCTTTAAATATTTTTCGTGTTTACACTTAATCTGGCCTCTTACTTCGAAAATGGTATCAATTTTCTACCATTTTCAGAATCAGTATTCTAACAATTAAAAAAAAAATTAAGTATTATCTTAATATGTTAATAAATGCCAAAAGCCATACAGTAATTATGGGCGCGTTAAACTCGTTAAGTTAAACGCGCTGCTGACGCGCCCGGTTGCAAGATTTTGAAGGCTGATTATGATAAAAGGGGTTCTTACTTAGTATACTGCTTACAAATAAATTTTCAGATTTTATAAAAGAGTTGCAACATTTTTACAAAAATAAAGCCGCCCCCGCGCCAAACGCTAACGAAACTAGCTGACTGACGGCAGGCTGTATCTCTACACCACAAATGTGACGTAATATAAAAAAAATCAGCCTTTATAAAGTAGTTGCAATTTTTGTCGCTCACCTCTCGGACTATAAGTAAACATCAACAATATCAAAACAGTGGTGATACTCGTATATATGAAAATTATCTTATACGGTCAGTCGCCAACTGTGGTATAGTACGTTGAAGTAACATAGATCTAAATTCCAAAACAAATCCATATAGAAAATATCACAGAATTAACATCCCTCAAAGAGAGTGTTCAGAAATAGTGTTTAGGTCAATCCACACGTGACCGGCCCGAGAGCAGGGGCCGGTCTCGGTCCGCTTTTACTTCAATAAAATCTTATGATATTCATATTATAGCGGAAGTTTAGATCACACTCCAGTCTACTATGGTCTGAGTTTTGAATTAGACGTTAGATATATTGTATTAATACTTTTTTAATTTGTCTATGAAAGAATTGGTTATTATAGCTCTTCTATTGGACGAATTCATAAATCCACGTTTTTTTTTGAGTATTCATAGTTGCACAAATTAAATAATAAATAATTGACATTTTTCATATATTTTAAGAAGCATGTCAAACTCACAGCTCACAACGAATATTTTTACAGCTCAGCCAACAAAACTGTACACCAGCCCTGGCCAACCCAAATTGCTCCACGGGCCGCATTGATAACCTAAAATTATTCTAGGGCCGCACATAAATAATAATTCTAAATTTTTTCCTCATAATTTGTTCGATATTTAGCTTTACAACGAATTTCGTACTTATTGAATTGTTTTTCTAGTCACCTTCATGTCTCCTTTTGAAAACTTGTATACCCGGAACTAATAATCATGCAGAAATACATATAAAGACGCCAATAGATTTATAATAAGAATTTTAACCATCCATCCCTCAACTCAAATATATAAGCATACAAAAGTTAAGCAAATTATCATAGGATTTATTCAGTGAAAAGAAGAATATGCTGCCAGAACTATTTATTTAAAATTGTTATTACTTGTTTTTTCAACATTATTTTTTTGTAATTAAATCTTTTTTAATACTTTCAAAATTCTGATGTCACAAAAAATGTATCGGAATTTTATAAAATCAGTTTTTAGATCTTTACAAAAAGTTTAAATTTACTGGCCTGTGTAATTAATTTATAATAGTACTTGTTCAATGGTAATTCAATTTTAAAAATTCTTCTCTTTATTTGATTGACTGGTATATTAAATTTAAAATAACGTTCATGTCTAAATCAATGTCGAGATTGGAAATCTAGAGCAGCCTGTACAAGGTTAAAACAATTATCATCGATTAGCACAAACAAAAAACAATTATCTTATAGTATAATCCTTTAAATCCTTAACCTAAAAACGTATCAGAAATCGGTGCCACACTTTTCGTAAATTCTCTTTCGCTTGAATACCGACCGAGAAAAAGTATGGGGTAGAGGGTGGTTTAAAAGCTCTCCTATCAAACGAAAGAAAGAGGAAAGAGAAAGGGAAAGGATGAGTATGACCCACATTAGGATACCATCAGATAAAATATACATATGTGTGTATACATATATATACATATATTATGAATGTATTTTTGTAAAGTGTTGCGGAGAATGAAAATACGTAGATATCGTGTTCAGTGTTTTGCTTTTTTCCATACGGTTTTGTGGCCATATTTTCAGGTAGGGGACAGAGGGTGGTTTACTTACGCTTCGGGTGCTTTTTCCATCTCAGTAATTTTTTAATTAATGGTTTTATTGATTACAGTCTATATATTTCATGGTAGACCTTTATTAAAATGGAGTTTTATAATAATTTATCTTTTGTTCAGATAGTTGAAATAATGAGCAATATTTCATAAGTTTATATCTCAAAAGTGTTGGGCACTAATTACTACTCATTAGTCGTATCAATGTTTCGGAGAGTGTCACCGTATCGACCTTGAAAATTTGTTATATGTGATTTAATACGTCGAAACGGTACGGTGAGCTTTGCAGGCGTGTAAGAACGACAACCGTAGTGACCTCGAAGATCTGTATTATTTAATTTAATATAGAAAAAACGGTGTCCGTCCAGCGCTAGAAATCTGTTCATTTGGATTTTATGCAAATGATACAGTAACGGTTTTCGTTTTTGTTAAGTTCCAGCGCTTAAGCAATTCGTATTATATTTTACAAACAAGGCTTTTTCTGAATATTGTTGTTAGCAATAGAATTCATAATGCGTTCAATATGACGTCCTCAATTTTATAAAAGTGGCTTGGACTACTGCAGATACATTACCAATGTACATTGTACAAGTATCTTACCGGGCGCAATTGCTAATATTTTGCTAGTATTCAAATATTAACTAGCTTTTTATTTACCAAAACTTCATCGATTAATCTAAAAAACCTAATTTGTCTGCTTCCTAAAGTTCATAATACATAAAACTATCAAAAAAGACAATAACTAATTAAAGCATTCTTTAAGTTAGCAGCACATATCCTAATCCAATTAGTTCAATAAACAATAACAAAGTTGCAGTACTGAATACATATTCACAAATATCTCTTGACATAGTTGAGAATCCGTAACATAACAACACCACGTTATTGTTAAACAATAGAATTTATACAAACTGTATACAAATTTCATAACGTATAATTTCATTATATTACAAGTTTCAAGTAGCATGTCTTCAATGATATTCATAGGACGTCGCTTCATATACAATGTCTGTAATTTTCCGCGACCGATTTTCAACGGACCCGCCTCTTTCACGTCTATAAATTGTTTATCAGCGACAAAATAAAAATAAGAATTCACCGGACAGAGCAGATAAGCAGTTTGGATAATAAATTTCACTAAAGTGACCCACATTTCGTTAATATATTCTAACGTATGTACACTCCAGGACAAAAGTTTTAGGATGGATCTAATTTATAATATAATGTTTTATCATAAAGATCAATTTATACATAAATTAAGATTAAGATACGGTGATTTTTAGACTTCTAAAATATTCTAATTCTAGAGTATCTAACTAGAACAATATTTAAGTTAACAATTATAAATATTTATGATTGTTACTATTTCCGTGAGCAACAATACAACAATAATTTAAATTTTAATACCTATGTATTATGTTTGATATATCCAAAGTTAGTTATATCAGGATTTAGTAAAACGAAGTTTTACTGTGGGTACTTTAAGGTCATATTTTAAGAAATAATTTTAAAAGTTGGATGTAACTATGAAAATTTTTACCTTACATACACAAGAAATCATTCGTTATCTTTTTGATATCTACTTGTCAAAAAAATTTAATATTTATTCAGAATAAGTAATTTCTTTTTATTTCTATAGTTTAAAGGTGTTGATAAACTTTTATCATGGGATGTACAAATGTACAATACAGTGAAAGAGGCATGTGTCGGAAAACATGCATAATGTACACGGACTTATCCAAGGCACTATAAATTAAACAAACTGTTTAATATGCATTCCTCGAGCGTTTTCACGATCTAACGCTATAGTAGGCTGTGTCCTCGTTATTCAAGCAAACTGGTGTGAGCTGAAATTCCCCTACAAATACCACTATTGTTTAAATCTTCGTAAACTATGTGTATCAATATAATTTTCTTTAATTAGAATTGTTGTTTATATTGCTCATTTGTAAATACTTCATTTGATTTAATTTTCAATATTAGCTTAATTGAATCGCTCGTTTTAAAATATAGATAAAATTATTTTCTTTGATGAAATTAGATTGATTTACAATTTAATTTAATTTGAAAATATTAAAATAGAACTTGTATCGTTAAAAATGTTTGATGGAAAATTAAATTTTAATTTTACAGTGAGGCTTCGACATACGATACAATCGATGTCTGATATTCATAATGATAGAAGTTTTATTTTGGGAACCAATGATGATAGTTTTCTGATACAGCTGCTACGATTGCTTATTGATTTTAGTTTACAATAATTTCAGCAAAGTATGCTCCTTTTCGTTGATGCTTATACAAGAATTTCACGTTGTTCCTTGTTTCTATTTGAAGCAGTAAACATGGAAGAACAAATAGGAACAAAGTGAAATATTCTGTAGTCTGAAACTTATGTTACGTCATTGGAGATTATCCATCAACAACATTTATGTATAACTACTACAAATAAACTAGTTGTTCCAGTGGATAGTTTGTTAGTTTCCGCAATAATACAAAACTACGATAACCAGGAAAAAAAACATCTGTCAAGGAAATGCACAGTGCTTCCTTATGCTAAATTCACCAAAGGTAGTTAATTTTTTTTTTTTTGGCATTTATTTTCATATACAGCCAGTTATTTACGTCACTATGCCACTACCAGACATGGATGACTGGGGGGATCGGGAAGTGCCTTGGGGAGGTAGTTAATTATTGAACATTTTAAATAAAAACCGATAAAATGTTAAGATAAATTACCTGGCGTTGGTTAACCATAATTTTTATACATTTTTACTAAAAAATATTAGTTCGAAATCTTTCTTAAGACGCACCTGATTATTTTTTCGTATATTTTTAATTTTTTAACAATTTCAATCTAAATCTAAATTTATGCAAACGTCAAAATGATATTTAATATGTCAAAGTAAATATCAATTTAAAAAACACGATTTGAGATAAATCTTTGTGAAAGAATATTTTACAACAAACGTTGTAGAACTATATTATAAAAAATTGAATGCCCTACAAAAGAGTCAAAAAAGTACAAAAATTTTCCATAACATGTGTCGTTCTTGAGATATCTTGAAAAAATAAATATTTTGGGATGTCACTCCTCCCTCTTACACACGATTTTGATGATTTTGAAATTGGACTGTCTTCAAGTCAGACTTAACCATCCAACCAAATTTCATTAATATCGGTACAGTGGTTCATGAGTTATGCGTCTGCCAAGGATTCAGAAAAAATAACTATTATAAGAAAAGAAAAAAATAATCTTTTTCTACTCCAAAATAATTGGCGCCTGGCGTAATAGTGTGTCGGTACATAATATTTGTATTCATGTTGACATGAGTTCCATTAACTTGAAAACACAGAGCAACATTCGTCAACAGATAATGACTCATTGTGCCTTGAGTGGATCTGCAATCTGCATCTTAACAATCAAGGGTAAAAAAATCAATATGTACCATTTATTACTATTTCAATTTCAACACAAATCTAAAACAAGAAATAAGCTTTTAAAATGTACTTTTCATCATTCAAAACCCAAATGAAAAGCTATTATTTCTCATTAATTCAATAATGGAAATACTTCTAAATTAATCAATTGAACATATTGCTTTATTCTGTGATTGATTGATTTATTAATTCTGTGGATAGAATAGTTTCCAATATTATTATGTATCATTACATTTCATTTTGCTGCCTATAAATTATAACAGTAGAATTTAAATTGATATCATATCTTTCCGTTACACTGATGGATTAATGCCCAAATATTATTAAATTTACTAATATGCGTGTATGTATAAAATATATATTTCGTGATTATTTTGCATTAGGAAATTTAATTATATAATCAGTAATCACATTATATTATATCCCACCCAAAAAAAAAACTGACATTATATAAATTATGTATGCCCGAATCGTAATTTTAGAGTTTTTGAGATTAAAATAAGATATTTTTGAATTAAAAGAAAATATTATTGCAAAGCAACTGATTTATCATTAAATAATTTTTTTTAAATTAATATAAATATTTGAAACCAACATTGAAATATGCTTATAATTCTTGAAATATTTCATTTATGCTGCTATGTACATAACTACTATGCATATAATCAAAAATGTTCAAACTTAAATAGTTGAAATCATTTAAAACTATTGAAACCACTAGAATTCTTCTTGTAGAAATACTTTAAAGTTTTCAGAAACCTGGATACTTTAAAACAAATTCCATTAATACTACTGCTCTACTCTTCAATTGAAGGAGCACTTTTATCATATTATTGAAAGGTAAACTACAGGGGTGTATTATCAAAGATTACACCAATGATTAATCTTACTTTATTACATAAATTAATAAAGCACTCACAGAAACAAAATTTAACAGCAGTGCAATTTTAATGGTTATATTTCTATAACAGATTTGGTTATAGAAAAGTGATTGTGAAATATCATCCTTATTATTTTTTATTTTCTATACACGACATATTTTATACAAAAAATACATTTTTTCGAATTTATATATGAGTTTTTAATGCTCACTATATATTTTTGGCAGATGCTAGAAAAAATGGGGTATATAATTTTAGTTCTAATAATAATAATTTGTCACAAAAATTATTTCCTATCGAAGACTTATTGTTAGTATTATTGAATTATTTAAGGATACATGTGTGTACGTCGGTCTGTTAATGCTCTATATTAGGGGCGGGGAACCTTTTTATCATAGAAGGCCACATTTAAATTTAAAAATAATAAGCAGGCCGCATACTTACCGTCTTTTTTGAAGTAGTCTTCATCGTGAAATATGTCCCCACTAGGGAGTTCATATCAAATAACTTCAGAATATATACGCAATAGCCAATTTTAATTTACGTTTGATTATTGCAGATTATTTGTTCAAACATTTTTATTTTTGTCTCTTTGCAGAATAAAATTAAAAATAAATTGAGAAGAAAAATTATAAATTATATATAATTGAAATATTTACCGGCCGCAGTGAAGTATTGAAAAGGCCGCAGGTTCCTCATCCCTGCTCTATACTATGTATATTATAGGAAATTGAATGCTCTAGAAAAAAGATTCTATAAAATTTTCACGTAACATGTGTCGATCTTGAGATATCTTAAAATAAATATTTTGGGATGTGACCCCTCCCCCTTATACTTACTTTGCATATAGAGGCAAAATAACGAAACTTACAAAATAAAATTTTAATTTTAATTTTTTATACAAATGAGCAACATTACATCGAAAATGGATGTTTAGATTCGTTTTGAAACTGTGTATAAAAGAAAGAATGTAACATATAAATAATATTATTATCTAAAATGTATGTTCTAACCATTTTGGTATACCGAATTATTTTTAAGATATTTGTGTCTATAGTAATATATAATAAAGTTTTGTGGTGGTCACAGCAGTTAATTTGAAGCTAATCACTAACTTCTGTAGAAGGCCGGCTCTGAATGCTTACTTTTTATGTACCTAAGTATAAACTTTCCGTTAATACATTAATGTATTGGATAAAATTGTTTACATACACGTAAGTTTTTAATGTATGAAGATATTTGAGCGTAAATTTTGATTAATATGTTTGATTTTATGGTATAATTTAATACTGAATAAATAAGCTAGGTAATGGTTTATTTATATTTCAAAAATTTTTAGTTGAACTAATATTTTAAATACTGAAATTAAGTTTTTTCAGACATTAAACAATCCATATATACTGGGTGGTTTATATTTTACTGTTTTCCAATGTAACTTAAATATTATAAAACTAGACATTTTAACATTTATAAAATTATTAGATTATAGACAATTTCATTATAATATATTATTCATTGATATTATTTGTTGATTTTTAGATCACATGTTATAAAAATGTTTAACAATCTTACATAGGAATGTACTTATATAAAATTTTCGTGATACTTCTGAAATATTTACTGTAATTTTTTTTTATGATTTGATTTCATAAAATTTTACATTTCAGAAAAAATTATAAGCATGTATTGGAAATATAGATACTAAATTCAAAAATATATCACACAAAATTAACTAAATTTAAAAATAAAATTTTCATATAATATAACGTCAATGTTTTAGGAATTTCAGATTAGATTTTACTTTCATCGATTTTATTATTTCATCAAAAGATATGATCATGAATAAACCATGTTACAAAAATAACTTCAAACATCAATACTAAACCAAAAAAAAATGTACACATACATTAATGAACGTCAAAAGCTTTGTGAAAATTGATTGATTGAAATTGGGCAAAAAGCATTTTACTAACAAAAACTTCTATCAGGAAAAAAATAGTAAAAAGCAGTATAAATTGCAAAAGTAGATTTGTGTACTTATGTACACGCGTTAGAAGTTATACTTCTCTGGCGTAGTGACATCTAGCGTGCAAATGCAAAACTTAAAACCTGTTTTACCGGTTATCATAACATAAATCTGTATTATCTACTCTTAACCTAACTTTATGGTGGTATTTCCTTACATGGTGCGCGCGCATTGTTGTATGCAACGGATTTCGTTGCCATTGCATTACTAAAATTTTACCCTAAACACACCTAAAGAAGTATAACTTCAAAAAAAAAAAAAAGTTATATTTCATTGTGGTTAACAATATGTATTTGACGTATACTTTCTTTGTATATAACCAATACTTGTAGATAATATGCAGTAATTATTTTATAATAAAACTGTTGAGTGCAGACACATCTGTATTTGAACTGAAAGAAAATATGAGACGTACACTAAATTGAAAAAAATAATAAGATATACCTTTATTATATGTATCATTTCCTTTGTCTTTGTATTATATTATATGGTACAAAGTTAATATAGGTTTACAACAAAATAATATGGTTCATTTCTCTATCTGTTTTAATATTAAGGGATTGTGTAAATAATTATATTGCTTCATGATGTGTATTTAAAAATATGGCAATGTTCTGAGAATATTTTATTTAAAAATACATTATAATAGTAATTTTTGAAGCTTTTTTAGTTTTAGTACATATACAAGATAAGTATACCGCAAAATATAAACAAAAGGAAAGGAATGAAGTATTTTTTAAAGAACTTTTTTTTAATTCCGTAACTAGTTCCAATGTTTTCATCTGAAAAGGAAGATGACATCCATATTCATATAATAAACATTCGCTTATATTACGCGCTAAATAGACAATTTTTTTAAATTAAATAGAAAGGTATATATTTTAATTCATAAAACAGTATAAAACATTTTTGGTTAGAGCAATACTTTAAGGGAAAATCAAACTTCGGTTCAAATTTCATATGTGGGGTATAGCCAGTGATGGATTTATAATAAGGTATACTAGGCACCGGTTTAGGTCATCATCACAAAAATAGATTACTTTTTTTTCTTAGTTAGAACTATTTCGGTTATTAGACTTCTGATTAAAAATTATATGTTTACACAGGACTTAAAGCATTTATGATAACGTTTTTATGGTTTAAGCACTTTTTAATGATAAGAATTATAATAAAAACTTATTGCAATATTTGCAAATCGAAATGAAAATTTTTTTTTTATTAATTGAGATATTATTACCAATAATAATAGAAATAATAAAGAGTATATTATGTAAGTGTGAAATTTCGCGTCAAGTCCAAAACAAAGGAACACATTTACGTAGGTAGAGATGTTATACATACTATCCATAGTATCCATGTACGTACAATACAAGGTTAGTAAAGTAATAGGTTGCCTCATTACTCTGGCGGGGAGTGGCATGAGAGGGGAGAACGCGTCATCGTGAGGAACTCTTTGACATTATAAATGGCTGTCAAACTATATTTACTCTTTATTTTAGTTAAGCTGATTTATTGTAAGTTGTTTTTAAATATTTTCATTTGATATTGATAGTGTACTGAGTTTTAAATCTAAATTTTTATTATTTTATTATTATAAATTATAGTTTTAAACAAGTGTTTTTTTATGTGTAACCAACAAATGTATTTTCTTTAAGCATTGATTTCTGACATTAATTTAAAGTTTTTATGAAGAAATATTATATGTAATAATTTGTGCTTCTGTAATAAACAATAATATTTACTTTTTTTAAATACAAATATCCAAAAATTCAAAATAATTTGAAAAAAAACTTAATATATGAAACAACGTTTAAAGGTTCCTCAGGGTGACGTCATCACACGCAGCCGCTGATTGGTCAAAAAGTTATGAAGCAACCTATACATATACTTGCGTACAATATACTATTTTCTATTATATCTTCTACACAAAGTTCAAGTTAATGCTGTATTTTATAGTCAAATCAATGAATCTCTCGCCATTACAAATGCATTACATGCATTTATATTTGGTCGAGTTTGAAACGTAATTCAAAATGAAAAAAATACAATGCAACAAAAAGAAAAAACACAGGGCACCGTTCACTATAAAAACCTAGGGCACCAAAACGTTAAATCCGGCGTTGAATATAGCTTATGTATATTTATTATTTATCTTAAGTTATCATGTAAAAATCAGCAGCTAATAACAAAATAAGATAACAACATGTATTGCAATAAATATTCATTATTGTTCACACCAATATACATAAGTTATATATCACACTTATGAAATATGAGTCAACGTTTGATTTTCACTTAAAGTATCTATTGCTCAGAACAAAAATATTTTGTACAAAAATGTTAACAGCATGGTTATTGTTCCTTGAAATTAAAAATATACCATTATATTAATAAAAAAGTTATCTACAGAGCACACGAAGGAAAATGCATAAAATAAATACCTGGTTCTAAAACAATGCCACCCTCTACATAAGAAAACATTTAAACAACAGCTGTACTAAAAAATAAAATTATATTTTACTATTTTTTTACAAGCATATTGAAATTATCAATTATATTTATTTTTAAACAATTGGTTTTGAACTTGATTCCGAAATGCATTCAATTGGTATATGTGAATTCCTGTCAGTCAGACTAGGATAATATTGATAATAACATAAAACCGCAAATATAAGCCCTATGATAGAACCAACAAGTACATCTGTAACAAAACAAACATGTTTAAAACATTTGATGCTGATAATTGTGATATTTGTATTATAAATATCATCATATAAATATAATACTTTGCATAGTACAATGTTCCCCAAACTTATTATATGCCTAATTTTAATATTTATTCGTATTTTGTATAATTCTGGATGAAATTACATTTTAATGTAAATTAATGTAATAAAGTAATGGTAAAACATAAGTAACATGACAGATACTCATAATAACTATTATTAGCACATACTAATATATCTTAATATATAAAAATTCAGGTTTTGGTGCGTATGTGCGTGAGATCAGCAGATCTAAACCACTGGACGAATCAAAGCCATATTCACACCATATGGTGCTTCGTTAGGTTTATACATTTTTTGAACCCGGTAGGTGGGGCTGGAGTCGAGATATTTACGAAAATGTTTATTTATGGTCTGATTTTTAAGCAAATTATATTTAGACAGAACAACGTTTACCGGGTCAGCTAAAACAACAATTACAATCCTCCATGCGTGATAATATAGATTATAAAGGATCTGGTGAAATTTTACCATGCTGCATTATAAAAATCAAATGTTGTATTGATCTTTTTACTAACTGACATAAGTAGTAAAATATTTTATAAATTTTTGTGTGCTATCAAATAGAAACCATAATCAATAGATGAATCTTTATTAAGTTATATATTAAAAATATAGATAATTAATTGAATTATTATCATCACAAAAAAAATATGCCTGTAAATGATGTATATTTACCTTCCCAATGATGGTGATAATCGCATGTTCGACTAACGCCAATTAACAAAGCATTAACCAATGGTAATAAACACAAACATAGTCTATCCACTCTTCCTTTACCATCTTCAGAAAATACATGCAGTTTACCAGCAATATATAACGAAGTAAATCCTAAACCAGCAAATGCTACTGCAAAATTACAAAGAATTTTTAAGAAAACATGTAAACCTCAATCTACATTTTTATTTTATTTTGCAGGTAAAGTAACTTAATTACATGAAGCATGCCCACTAGGGAAACTTTTTCGTCCTTCGTCTATAATAATTGGATCCCCAATACATTGTAAATCCTTTGTAGAAGGTTTATCAAGAAAACACCTCCAGAAAAAATCAGGTCTAGGTCGTCCTACAGCTACTTTCAATGTATTTGTCAGAACTCCTGTCATTACTAAAGCCAAGTATAAACATAACATTGCTGTTTTAAAGTCATGTAAGTTCATGCAAATGTAATAGTTGACTGATATCACACTCATTGGTAAGAATAAAACAAAGATCCATAATATATGGGAAGGAATATAGCTATCTTCTGATGGATATCTATACTTATATAGATCATTCGAAAATATCATTCTTTGAAACGGAGGAATGTAATGAAGTAACCTATAAATATTAATTATTGTTATAATGTAATCAGTTATACTGTGGCAAATAATATTTTTTATTCAAATACTTACACATAGCATATCAGTAATATTCCACAAGTTATTAATTCACTCTTTTTATACATTTTGGCTATATTATTTTATCATTATTTATATATTTTTGTATGTTTGATTACATTTTTTATATTTTGTTTTTAAGGTTCTGACAATAAATGTCAAACTAAAATAAATGAATGCTGATTTTGTTCAAAGATTTAAAAATAGATTCAAAATATTGTTACGCATAGTAATAATTGTACGTTTTATTAATTTTCATATCCTTATACTAGATATAATTACGGTGTGATATTTTAAAACTTATTACTCACCATCTGAATATATCTGATGATTCTGATGCTAATTGTAAGCATTAATAAAATTTACAAATAAAAATTGGTTATAAAACAAACGTTTGAAATATCAATTCAAAGTCTTCAAAGTTAACTTTTTTTCAAATAAGAACTTAAATTTTTATAACGGTATCTTATTCTATAGAAAAAAAACAAGCAAAACATTATACTATAGCAAAATTCGTGGCAGAAATACTATACTATAAGCTATTTAAAAAACATTGTACTAATTGATTTTTTATGATACTCGCATTGGTTGCAACATTTTTTAATGTCTACATAACATTGAAGAGTAATATTTTTTTTAATACGCAATATTTTATATTCAAGAAAATTATTATTTTTAAATGCCAATTTGTGATTCAGTTTCTGCATAATTTGGTACGCCTAAATCATTTATGTGGAAATATCTTTAAAAAAAAGAAAACGAAATGACGTTCATTAAACACAGTACAGATTTAATACAGTTCGCATTGAACCGATTACACAATTTTAATGAAGACTGACGTCATTGTGTAAAGATATAAAAGTATGATATAAGTAAAGTTATTTTATAATAAAACTGTTATTTGCAGACACGTCTGTGTTTGAACTGGGAAGAAATATGAGACGTCCATAAGATTGGAAAAAATAATAAGTTTTTAGCCCCTCACTGTATATATAGGTACCGGGTGTTTTTTTGAAGACTTTCCATCTGATTATTTCCAAAATAACGAATTTTCAGACAAAAGTTTCAAAGTTTCAAGGGAGCTAAATATTGATATTATGGATGACCTTAGAAAGGTTACTTTGATGGGTTTTCTGGATCAACTTTTCTTTTAAAAATCTAAACCTGTATTTTTTGTTGCAGATTCCTAATTTAAGAGATAAAATAACAACTTTTGTTTGAAACATTTTTTCTGAAGATGTTAATTATTTATGATATGGAGAAATTTCTGGATTTTTTATATTTTTTTGTAATATACAAAATTCAGGTTAGAAGAGCATTTAGTGCTACAGGAGCTTTAAATTGGTCGATAATACCGGACATTATTTATTTTCATTTCATTATTTTCATTTTATACTCCCTCTTAGACTGCTTTCTAAGCCCCTAAAAAGTTATGCACCCCCTTCGAAGGGGGAAGAAGTTATCACCATGTTCTTTACATCGGAATCTACCAATTTCTTGAAAAAAACGTACTCCGTCATTTTTTCTAGCGCCACCCCTATATAAAATTGTTTTACGACTGGACTAAATACAATCGACATGTTTTTTTTTAAATTAGATTATATTAATAAACAAGAATGACATTATTGACAGTTGAATAATTGATGTCAACCTTTTGGTGTAGCCGGTACAAAAAGTGGTGCATCTCTCTCTATGGTGCGTCTCACCCGAAATGACCCTATAAATATTGACCGTGAATTCATGAATAGTTTTCACTCTCAGGATTTTTATAAATCTACAATTTTGCAAATTTGTTATTTTTTAATATTATACTTGTCTGTAAATACTTCTGTATTTGAACTGAAAGAAAATGTGGGGTGTCCGTTCGATTGAAAAAAATAATAAGTTATTTCCTTTTTCATTTACTTCCCAAGTTTTATTTGACACATTGATGCCCGGTCTCACCGCTATTCATGTTTATGTACAGTTTTATGGTTAAGTGGAACTAAAGTATCACTTTGACTACGACTTAAATTTAGGTGATACTTAACGACTTAAGGAACACTTAAATCGTTGGTGCAACAATTTTAAATTTTTATGTGTTCCATAATCGCTAAGGTTAAGCGGTGAGATCGGCCATGAGAGGTGTGAAAAATTAAAAAAACGGTGGAAATGTCAATATTAATAAATGTTATAATATAAATATTATATATGTAATAATATAATACATACTTAGTATAAAATTTAGTAAGTAATACACTCGTCAAATTAATTAAGGAATCAAAATATTTCTAAAAAGGCAATATTTAAACTATATGTGATTGTGGTCATAATAATAACTAATAAATAAAAATCTTTTAAAGCTTAAAATATCTACTTCTCAATTGTTTTCATAGACTGAAATTTAAATTATTTTCCATGGAGCAGTTGATTTATAAAGCTTTCTTCAACTTCGATTTACAATTTTTTCACAAATGTATTCAAAATCCAAGCAGAATTGTTGTTTTGACTTTGTGAGCTTGTAAAGGGTTAACAAATTAACGTACGTCATTCGTGAAAAAATGTGTCGAAAGAATGAACTTTTCTCTCTAAACTTATAAACACAAAGGGAATTTTTATTTTTATTCAATAATAATAATTATTAGTCTTGAATGAGTCGTCACTTGTCTAGGCCATTGTAACAGTAAAAAGTATTTTTATAAGAACGAAAGACGCAGTTGTTATGCATGTATTGAAAAAAAGATTACATTATTTGTTATTAATAAATATATTACATGTTGTTTAATTAAATAGAAACTAGAGAGTGCAGATTCACATGGGGCCAAACCCCCGTGGAATTACATCTCCTCCGTAGTTGGCACCTGTGTAGGTATACCACTATCATTACTGAACATGACCGTGCTAATTTATGTTCGCTCGCTCGCTAACCTGCATACGATTATTTATCAAGAATGCTTTTTATTCTTACTTGCTCTTTTGCTAATAATAATTACATTCATTCAACACACAAATACAAATTATATTAAACATATGTCTTAACAATTCGGTGGGAACTACAAGCACAAGTCTTTAGTTTTCTCGCGTACTTTCTGTCAGATAGATTACTATTTAAGATAAAATATTAATTAATTTAATAGGTACCATTCCAACTTTAATTAGTAACTAGATTTACTTCTGTCGAGATTCGACGGACTAGAGATATTTAGAAAAGTACCTCATGTAAGAAAAATATGATTATCATTTTATATTTCATTAATAGAGATTGGAAAAATAGTTTTTCAACTATTGCGTAAAAATGCATATATTGTAATTTTTATTACAGAAAACTGGTTTGATTGAACACAATTTGAAATCAACTATTTGCAACTACCTTTCCAACTATTTTAAAACTATTTGCGACACTTTTTACTGCTTCGTTTGCACTAATTATTATTAAATCGTAAAAAAACTATTTATTAACTATTTTCCGAAAAAAAATTCAACTAGTAACTATTTCATTATTACATTAGTACTCAAATTTCATCGCTCCAAAAATAAATTTTATCGTAACATTTTGAGTACCTCACACAGTTAAACATTCTGTTTAGAATTGTTTTTACACTTGAAAGGTAATCAATATATCTTTTGTCTATGACAGTTGACGTTTAATTTCCTACAGTATCAGACATGTTGATTAGAATACAGTTGATTATGCGCGCATGTGTATATACATATATATGTGTGTGTGTGTGTGTGTGTATGTGTGTGTTTGTCACGTTGAAGCCTCTGTCACTAGATCCTTTGTTGGAACTGGGGGTCACATATGTACACATTTACATATCTGGTATAGATATTGTAATTTCATGACTTGCTTTTGATATAGTACATAAATACTTTCAGTTCATGTTATAATCGGAAAAAAATTATATTTCGATGGGTGTTTTTGATAGCTGAATAAATGTATTCCGACATTAAAATTATTTTGTTCTGTAATTTCATAAAAATAAATTCAATTGATAGCAATAAGATTATTATAGATAAATACTTCTAATTGTAAGTCAAAATTTATTTTTAAAAATGTTGAATTAGTATTTACAGACAGGTTATTAACCAAAAAAATAAGCATAATTTTTTCAACATTTTGATTTCTCTTTACATAAAAACATAAAAATGTTTTAATATGCCTAGTTTTTAATATGATAATGAACTAATGTACTAGTATTAATTTATCTGCAAAATATCTGAAAATCATATTTATGGAAGCACTTCAAATGTATTATCATGAAATTATAATGTATTTATAAATATTTCCTTACTGTTTTTATAAGATTTTTTAATTTATACCTTACTTAAAGTATAAAACAAAACAATATTTGTGCCATATGCCTATACATGAAGCAAATGAGTTCTACGCTAAAATTATAGTAAAAATAACATAGAACTACGTACAAATTAATAGATTTAGATAGTAAAATGAAAATAAGCTTTTATTTTGAGAATTATTGAAAGTTAATATTTTTTTGATAGACCGAGAACAAATACAATACAATATGATAATAAAGAACTTTTAGCATAGACAAATATTTTTTACATAGCGAGTAAAATTTATAATTTGGCAAAATACTTTTAACGTCTATTGAAAATAATAACTAATGTAATTATTACTGTAAAAATTTGTATTCAGTTTTTTACACGACCTAAATTAACTATTGAGCTTGATAATAATCAATATGTACTGTACTTGGTAGTTGGTAGACGTTTTGAATCTAATTATTTTCCGCATTTCAACAAATTTTTTCATAACATATTTGTTTACTTATGGAATGTTATAAAATAATCAAACGATTTTTTGTTAATAAATTGAAAAGATCCATTTTTTTTTTGTTTCATGCAATTATGTGATTTATTATTAAAGAATTTCTTGAAATAACTTTTTTCAATGAAAAAGTCAATTTTGTCAATTTGTTTACTAAAAGTGATATGAATTTTATGATTATTCATTAGTTGTCAAATGTATTAAGTATAAATGATTTCGTTAAAATGCGAAAAATATAAATATTTATACTTAAACATCGATCTCTTGAATCTCCCCAGAATCAATATACTAGAAAAGCAGGCGATACAAAATAGACATTGTTTATTAACTAAATAAATAATGTTACTTTGAAAAATGTTTATTTTAAATTCTGTAATTAGCATACGAACATATGAGTTTTCGATAAAATTCCAACTTTCATTAATAAACAATTAGGGGTGTACCGAAATTCCGGTCCGGCTGGAATTTGTGATTTAATCCGGTTCCGGCCGGAACTAGTAAATTTCGGCCAGATTTACCGGAATTTTTAAATTTTAATACTGCTTTCTACTAAGAAATTCATAAATAATGTACATTATTTTTGTTTAAAAAATCAAACATAAATATAATTATTATGATATAACAACATTTGGTTAGCAAACATTTTAATGGAAATAATCATTTCATAACACAAATGCAGTTTTTTAACATTTTGTGCAGCAAAAGCATGATTGTAATTATAACATTAATTGACCTTAAAAAATAAGAAATTTTTTTTATAATGATATATTAATAAAAATGCCATTATATTACGAACATTGAACTGTTCAGTTATTTGTTAGAGAAAAATATTTCAAGAAAAAAAGTTCATATAAACATGTGTCCAGAAATTCTTCGCGAGAGACCTACAGGCTCTCAAATATTTTATCTAAAATTAGTTTTTATTTAATATTTTGAGAACCCATTGTGTTACAGTTATGAAATTTTATAATCGGTTTAGTATTAAACACGTATTTATATTAAATCGATTATAAAAAAAAGATCCAGTGAAAATTTTGAAATTGGGGAACAATTTTTCTTTAAAAAATGATCGCAAAGCTTTTCGTATTTTCGATAATAAAACAGTTCATAACAAAGGTACAACGCATTTTAAATCACAATTCCCATTGAAAACTAAAATATTTTTATTAGTGGAGGCGTCAGGCAAAATTACAACAATCACTCGATGCAATATTAAAAAGCCAAGTAAGCTTTGGAAAAAAGAATGGTTGATGTTTAAATTTTTTATATTTATTAAAATTCGTTGTTTATTTTGTTAATGTACAACAGCAATTCTGGGTTTAGGGAGGGAAGCTGGGCGACTGCTCGGCGTGCCATTTCAGAAGGGGCGGTGGATGGCCAAATGGAGAAAAACTTAGCTTGAATTCTAGTAGATTTTTTTAGGAAAAAAATTAAGAACAAAAAAAACTAGATATAACTCAAAGTGCCCATTGGCCGAACTGACCCCATATATCCTTGGTCTAAATATCATTGTTTGATACTGGAAATCGATAACACGTATAATACTAAACTGGGTATCAAATTTAAGTACTGTATCACAATGGGTTCTGAAAATATTAAATAAAAACTAATTTGAGACAAAATCTTTGAGAGTCTGTTGTAGTTTCCTCACGAAGTTTCCGGACATATGTTTATATGAACTTTTTTTGCTTGATTTTTTTTTCTTAATAAACTGTTCAAATTTGTTCCATCCTGCATGATATGACTCTCCCTGTATATCAAAGATTTTCGAAAATTTCCAATCGTTATAGTGTAAAAACAAGACTTGTTCGAAATTTTTTAATAATACTGTAGCCCTACATATGTTTTCCTCAAAAACATTTCCTGTCTCCGAGAATAACCTCTCTGAATAGACTGATGCATACTATCTGAACTTAGCTTATAGTATTCAGATAATGCAGTATTGTTTATGATACATGCACTATAATAGTAATGTATTGGTGCTTTTAAATTCGAGTAGTAGGCATTCTTTTATCTGTAAAAATGTATACCATACTTCTCTACTGTGAATATGTCTAGATACTGATTGTGATTTATCACATGTAAATTTGACACTAGAAATGTAAGAACGTTTGATATGCAAATAATTTAAAGAAATCGATCTTACGAATCTGTAAAAATTATAAGATTTGTAAAAAATAATATTTTTTATAATATAATGTAGGACTCTACGCCTTTAGTATTTAAGAAATACCATATAAAATAATGGTATATAAATTTAAGATAATAATCTATGTAGAAAGCATGCATATAATTGGAAAGGAATTAAAAAAAAAATCCGGTTCTGGACGGATTTTTTTTGTGAATTCCGGCGATTCCAGTTCCGGCCGGAATTGAAAATTCCAGTTCTGGTACACCCCTATTAACAACTAACTATAGTCTTAAAATTGACCAAAAAACAAGAAACACATTTTCCGGATCAAAAAATTAATTCTATCTTTTGCTTGAGACATTTGCTTATAACTTTTCATAGCACAACTTGTCGAAAGATACCCAACAATTCGTAATCTACGCCACGGGAAAAATCTTATCGAATTCTATCTTAACATTGAGTGGACTTAATAAGTACTGTGCTACTGTACTAATAATGTGAAAATTGTTTTCTTAAAAATTACAACGCAATATTGTAGTACACATTATACTTATTTAATTATTTGATAGAATTTTAAGAAAATATGGAAATACTTATTTAAAAAAAATTATTTTGAAACCCGTTTACTCTGTGTACTAATAGGGAATAATTAATAATATATCAAATTAAATTGTAATTGTAATTTACAACGGTCGAAGATGAATAATACATTGTTTAAACACTCAATCCTGAATGTATTATCTTATAAATGCGACTACATTTAAAACTACGGCTGGTTGAAGTGTAATTAAGAATGTACTCCACTTTAATTAAGTATATTAGCGTTCCAACCAATACTCTCATACTGCGTGCAATTTAAAATCGGATTCCGTAGAACAAAGAAACCGGTGAAAGTGAGTAAGAATCGAAGGTGCGTTCTTTTTGATGTGCAGGCGTAAGGATTCTGTTGTTTTAATGAATGTTTTAGAATTAATCTGGACCATTATCTATGTATATTGATTTTACTTGTGATTTTTTTAACGATGTACAAAGTTTACATAGAATATATATTTTAGTTCTGTAAAAAAATATTATTAACAAACATATAAGCAAAAACAGTTATTTTTTGTATGTTTCTTATAAACAATTTACTCTATACCTTTTCAACTTCAAATTGAGACTAATCAATTTCAAATTGGGAATAATCAATTTCAAATTGAGACTAAACAATTTCATATTGGGAATAATCAATTTCAAATTGAGACTAAACATTTTCAAATTGGGAACAATCAACTTCACTTTGAAATTGATTATTCCCAATTTGAAATTGTTTAGTCTCAATTTGAAATTGATTATTCCCAATATGAATTTGATTATTCCCAATTTGAAATTGATTAGTCTCAATTTGAAGTTGAAAAGCTAACGCCAAGGTATATAAAGACAGGGTAGTCTCATCAGCTCCTTGACCAATCAGCGGCCGTGCGGGAATTGACGTCACTTGGAGGATGTGTTTAAATGCTATAAATGTATAATAGAATATCAATTACAAAAAATTCTTTTATTTATTCTTGTTTTCGTATTTTTTGATATTTCAACAACACATACAATCAAATAAGTACAAATTCGACATTTCAAAATCATAAAAGGCTGTCAGAATCACATAACGTATTGCCAACTTAAGAATAATAAAAATGACGCTTCCCGAATAGACCAAATTGTCTGTGACAGCTTTTTTTATGATTTTGAAATGTCGAATTTGTACTTATTTGATTGTATGTTGTTAAAATATCAAAAAATACGAAAACAAGAATAAATAAAGGATTTTTTTGTAATTGATATTATATTATACATTTATAACATTTGAATACATCTCCCAAGTGACGTCAATTCCCGCGCGGCCGCTGAATGGTCAAGGAGCTGATGAGACTACCTTGTCTTTATATACCTTGAGCTAAGGCTATCTGCGAGGTGTCAAATCCTTATGAATTTTCTCAGAAGTTTAGAGCAGTGGTAATAAATGTATAATAATGTAAATGTTATGCATTTTATGATATACACTTTTCACCAATATCGCCAACTACTTATTGCGCTTACGTCAAGATCATTCATATAAACCACACCGTTCATAAAAACTGGCAGTGGGTTGTCAATTATATTTAATACCTCGAAGATACGTTAGCTTAACTTTTACCCGAGAGCAAACTCCTTATAATACCGGACACTAGTGTTTCTAACAATAAGATGAAGTGGGGTAAAGTTAATGATACTTCTTGTTGAATAGTTGCATTTAGGATCAAATTATATTAAAAACTAAATTTTTTTTTAATATTTCCGTATTCTTAAAGTATCATAGAGATATCTTCCCTTATTTATATGTGACGAAACGTAGGTCAAAGTAACTATCCAACGTGCATAAGATGCAGAATCACGTGTTTTTTTTAAGAAATAAGTATATCAAAATAAATTATGTTTACATTCCAATAGAAAAATAAAATAAAATAATTTTATTTTGAATATTTTAAATATTCTCTTATAGTTTCTAAAAAATCGAACATATTTGTGCATTTAGATTTTAAGGTCATTTACTATGTACTACCCTGATTGTCCCAAACATTCCAAAATAAAGATTTTTTTGATGATTTAAAAAAAAATTCAGTTTATTTAAAATAAGAAATACATATAGAGATTATTTTTTATTAAATTATGTATGTTTATTTTATTCATATTGAAATATTTTTCCAGTAAATTTTATAGTGAGTTAGTTTGAAATTACATCCAATTGAATATACTTGAAATACATAAATATTTATACAAAAATTTGTGAAGCAAAGTGAATACTATAAAAATCAAATTTTCATTATAATATTTCTATGAAAGTACGGTACGTCGTTTTAGAATATATTATTTATAAAAAAAATTATGTATGTAAATATTAAAATATACATATTTTCAGATTCACATATTTTGATGTATTTTAGAAACATATATGCATGGATTCAGGACACATACTAGTGCATTTTATTATCTTCGCATTTTTTATCATAATATCGTATAGGCATAAAAATATTTTCATCCTGATTATTAAAAAAAATTTGTTGAACTTTACATAAATAATCAAATCTATAAAAATATTAGTTAGACTTAGGCCATGTATGTATGTATATGCCTGTTCAACACATCTTCAAGCTTTTAGCTGAGGAGACACTTAAAAGAAAAATATATATAACTGGGCGTGTGAGTAATTTTTACTTACACTCATGAGCAAAATATTTTTAATCGCTTATTCATGGTTATAGAAAATTAAATCATAATAACTCATGTTCACGAGTTGTATTTTTTACTCACGCCCGAATACGTACGGGTAATGCTTATGATAAAATGTAATATTATGTTATAAATTAAATTAAATTAAGTTATTATTTGCATTTCTCTTAAAATGCATTTATAATGTAAATAGTAGCAAAAAAAAATAAAACAGAGCAGCACTATATACATTTTAAATTGGTTAATTAATTTTATAAAATGTTTTTTAACCTACACGATTTACTCACAAAAAACTAACGGCCCGCGTTCAACTATAAAGTATGCACTAAGGTGTTTTATTTTTATTTTTTTTATTTTTTCGGTCCTATTAACCTATGTTTTATCTTTGGATCAAAAGTTAATTGTCCCAAAACTTCAGACTCGTAGATCAAGCCTGTGAACGGCGCAAACCGAGTCTTTTTCCCATTTGATTAACATGGGAAAAATTAAAAAAAAATACCCTAGTATGAACGCAGAGGCTTTAAATTTTATTTATACCGCGGAATTAAAAAGTCTTATAAAGAACTAAATTAAATACTCCGCACTCACAAACTGCATAAACAAGTGTATCTTTCAACTTACACCTTTCGTACGTTATACTAACTACATACATTGACAATGAGCTTTCTCCATCTTCCTATGTGTGTTTACCTGTTCTAGCTGTTTTGTCATCCGTGCAACAACCTAACAACAGTATAAATTGTATTTTGTGTTTATACACGCGGATAAAGGAGCAGTTAATTGTACGTCAGACCCGTATCTCTCGAGTGTTTATGTTTCTAAGACTACTTGCTAATAGAAATGTGCGTACGGACATACATATCATCTGTTGTCTTGAAATATAATACACTTAAACAAGGACGTAACTTCAAATTTCCGTCACACCGCAAGAATTTAATTTTCAAACTCGTAACCCTATGTATCTAGTTTAAGGTTAGAAACAATGGTTCCTAAAATTATTTGACTTGATAATACCTTCCAACAAAATACTTTACCATGTGGTGTTCAAACATTTTGATAGAACTATAGAGTTAGTAAATTATCGAATTGAAAGATTTGTAAAATTAAGTTTACTAACGCCTATCCACGGTAAATTCTCATACGACAGTGAAATCTCTCTCTACCCAGCATCCACCTACGTTAGTTATCGCTGTGTGTTTTTCAGTTCAGTAATAATTTACGTGTTTTACCAGGGCCGTAACTACAGGCTCGGAGTCCCCGGGGCAAGAAGAGACCGACATACTTCCTACTTTTCATGGATAATAAATGTAAAATTCAAGTTGGCAACGAAAAAAAAAATTGTAATAAGAGCCAAATAAAAATAAAAATTTTACGCTGCCGCGGTGGCTCTCTACCCTCGAGGGGCCCGGGGCATAACCAGGTGGTAGTTACGGCCCTGTATTTTATGTTACTACTCATTCTATTGATGGACTTGCGTGATGATATAAAAAGACACACTTTTTTGTAGAACCTCACTCTCATAAAAATGCAGGCAGTTTTATAAATCGGGTGTTAAAATTTAATTTAGTTATTTACCAAAATTAATTAATCCCTAGAACATCTAATTATAAGTAAGTTTAATCTTAATTTTTTTTGTACTTTTAATTTGGCCAAATAAAGGAATTTGTCATTCTTATCGATGTGACTGATTATATTTTATTGTATCTACCTAGATACCTATTTTTATTTATTATAGACTTTCCCTTACATATATCGGCAGACGAAAATATTACTCGATCGCTTCAGAAAGAAATAATTAATTGTTGTTACATCTAGTATCACATAACAACTTTAATAAAATGTTCTATTAGATTACACATACCGACTACATTTGCTATTTTCTATTATTTATTTAATTTACTATTCACTGTAGTTAAAACAATTTAACGACCGAATTTGTCAATCCCTGCCGGTAACAGAGAAATAAAAATATTACCAACTAGCTTCGCTAGCGCCATATATCATATGTATGTACAATGGTTCACGTGGAATTCAGGTTAGTTAGGAGCTGTCACCCATGAAAAAGAAGGTTAGGTAATATAAATTTATGTTATGATCATCGATAAAACAGGTCGCGCATACAAATGTCACATACCCATTTTTTTATCTAATAATTTTTCGGGATACAAAAAGCCTATGCCCTTCCTCAGGATGCAAGCTATCTCCCTACCAAAGTTGATGAAGATCGGTTCAGCAGTTTAGCCGTGAAAAAGTAACAAACAGATAGACAGGCAGGCACACTTTCGCATTTACAACATTATTGTGGATTTTAGAGATGACAAACAAATATATAAACAATCCAACAACAAAATTTAATATTCAAATGAATGATAACGGTATATAATATAAATATGTATACAATTGTAAATGTAATATAACGAATTCACATGTTAATAATTAAGCCCATATAGTCTTCACATCACATAATTCGTATGTCAAATTTTCGAGCGTTGTAATGAAACGTGCAACGCCAGGTTATCATGATAAGGATGCAAATGTGCCACACCGGATGTTACTCCTAAGGAATTATTAATAATCTGCGGTTGGTCCAATTTTGCTTACAATTTCTTGTCTACGACGTGCTTCTAACAATTGCTAGATTTAATAGATATTTATTTACACAAAATAACAATTATCTTAATACGAAGTAAATGACATTGTAAATGTGTAAATGACATACAGGGTTTACTTTAATGACCCGAACCCCAGAATAACTCAAAAGAATAGAACTACAGAACAAAATGTAAAATACAAATATTGTGGGTTTTAAAGTGAACTATAAGGGGGTTTAAATTTTGAGTCTAGAGCCTTATGTCCATTTTTTTTAAATATGATTTTACTGAATTGAGTTCTCTTTCATTAAAATCTATTGTTGATTGATTAGGTAAAAACTGGACTCAAAATATTATCATTTCTGTTTTTGGGTTATCAGTCTTCGTCTGTATACCAAATTTCATCTTAATCGGCTTAAAATTTTTGAGGACGGACGGACATGGCGAAACTATAAGGTTTCCTAGTTTTCTACGGAAACCTAAAAAGATGTGTTAGAAGTTAAATTATAAGTACACTTATTTTAAGCATATTTTATCTTCTGGCAGCTGTTTTTCAACCATCTATTTTCATTATTTTATTGAACATTTCAGTGCACATTTGCAGGTCTCTTTGAAAATCGTAAACATTCATTTTTGAATAGCTCTCTATAGAAGATTAATAGAACGAACGTGCAAGAAGTAAACGTTAACTATAAAAAAAAGAAATAGAAGCTCGAGTCTTGTCTGTACCATGTTTGCAATGTTGACTAAACATTTTATATATCGATAGTGGATTTTCTCTGACAGTTAGTAGAGTATATGTGCATCAAAGAATAATAAATAATGTCAGTATGTCTGCAATGTCAATTTTAACTAAACATATTTTTTGTACCTACTGCTGTTTAATTTTATTCAAGCTATAGCATATTTCAATTGTTGTGGTTCAGAATAAAGTCGTAGGAAAAATTATTTTTTCCTAGTTCTCACTTGGGCCAAAAGTCACGAAGGGGTCTGAACTTTAAATAACTTTTTTTAAATTAATTTTTACTTATACATTTTATAGAGAAGTCCTTAGAAACCACTATTGAAAAATTCACGATCGAACAGCGAACCCAAATTGAGTTTTTAAGAGTCAATAATTTTGACCCAACGAGCATATCGTCGCCATTACGGCGCGGGCGTGAGAGATTCTCCAATCAATGATTGGACATTTGATTGGTCATTTTGATAAATAGGGTTTAGTAAGCGACCTTCTGCTAACAGGCAGACCAGGCGGGCTTGGTTAGAAACGAAGCCACAGAACAAACACAAAATTCTAGAAAAATCCAACTAATCGAAAATTCTTTCATGATTTTTATCTCTCAAATCCCAAAGGGGATTTTCCATATATACATATCCTTATTTCTCACATAAATATGTGACGTGAATATCCGAAAGCATTTGAAAAGTAATATTCAGAAAAAATCATATACCGATATTTCATAGTGAATATGAAGCGACATGTTAGACAGACTGAAGGAAATGTGTTTTCAATCATATTTTATGGTTTGCTTTTAACAGGAAATTATTATTCTTAATAGAGTAAGGTAACGACAACCAAGGTCTTTACTTATAAAGGAAATTAGTCTGGAATATCATACTGATAATAGTAACATGTTATTATACATCTTTAATATTTCTCGTTACATTCATAACGTATGAAAACTGCATTCCACCAATCTTATAGTAATTTTTTTTGTAGTGTAAATTATGCCGTATTTACATATAAAACGAATATTACGAATTCATGGAGTGGCGGTATTTTCATACATGTGACCGTAAATAAGCTAAATTATTTTTTAAAGGCGTTTGGTGGCATATGTTTTTTAATCTGCAGGTAAAAGTGGAAACGTTTAATTTTTGTAAGTGAAATAATACGTAGGGGAGATACGCATTGAAACGGACAATTCGTCTGTTACATCGAAACTATCCAAACGAATGAATTCAAATTTTGTTGTTAGTATCACTAAGCTCTATAAATTACACCAGGGGTCACCAAACTTTTTGAAAAAAACTGGCCGGATCGAATTTTTTTTAAACATAGGGGGCCGGACGAAAAATATTCATGTTGGAATCCTATTAGAACATTTATTTACATGTGCAATTAGCTATGTAAATAGAGTATATATGTGTAATGGAAAATATCTATTCAAATGTAGATAATATTTACATCAAATCCTTAAATTATATAAAATTAATATTTCTTATATGTATAAAAAATATTTATATATATACAAATCAGGGGCTGAAGTACTTACTACTTAATAATAATGCAAATATTAGATTAAACATGATTATAGATCTCAAAATATATCTAATGAAAATTTTGTTTTTTTTACCACTTATGTATCCCTGTCTGTTTCATCACACTCATTGTCCTTTTCAATTCGACTAGTGGCATGAAACGGACAAAAATTACTTTTTAAAAACATGTCATTTAATTTTTTTCTATTATTTGTGTGGTAAAAAGGGATTTAGTTTAAGAAACTAAATTAATTAGAGATATGTATAATGTATAACGTAGTTTTTTAAATAATATGTTTGTAGTTTTAATAAAAAATGTCTTCAATCTCATGTTTCTGCTTCATTGCGTATCTCCCCTACAAGGACTATCAAAAATTGACATTAAATACATTAAAATTGTTCTCTAAACTTGAATTTAAAATATAATATATAGTTCATGCTATATAAACTTTTTAATACTGTAAGATTAGGAAATATTTAATACTTAACATAAAAAAATATTATTTTTCAAAAATTATTCAAGCTTAATTTATTTTTTCTAGTCAACTGCAAAAGAAACCGTTCCTTATGTACATTGTTATATTAACTTAATTCCATTATCAGTTCTTAATTAATGATGCCAGTATGAATAATTATTCATTTTCGCTTACATGAGATACGTTTTTGACGTTTTCTGCAAACTGAGCTCAGAAGGAAAAGACCCTAATTTAATTACTTCTAATATAAGTTTATGAACTACTCTCACGAAAATTACAGTAGAAATCGTCCTTAATTAATAATAACTATTTTAATGTTAGGTATAACATTTTTTTTTAATAAACAATTGTAACTTTATACTATAAAATCAAGTATTCTGATTAAAGATTCATCAATTATAAATTAAAACAAAATAAATAAAAAAAATTAATCATCAGGTGCATAGTAATAAAAAGAAGTGCAAATAAAATACAGATTTAACCCTTTTGTTACTACCGGGCGTTATAACGCCCAAAAAATGCTTTATATTTAAGTGAAATTTTTAATTAGTTTTGATTTTTATAACATGGATTATTATATAACAATCGACACAGTAACTATCAAAAAGAGTTTGTGAACACATATAGTTACCACAAAAAAATAGCTTTGAGGTGCATTTGGGGTTCAAAATTTATTGGTGTGATTACTTTTCATCATGCCCTCGAAATGATACATTTCTATACTGTTACTATTTGCTAATATATATTTTTTATTATTTTTCCTTGAGAATATACATAGATAACCTATTAAATCAAAAAATAAAATTTTTGTATTTTGATAAATTATCGTTATATTACGTGGGCATTATAACACCCGGTAGTAATGTACCTAGGGGTCATCCGTAAAATTCGTCACGCAAATTTAAATCATTTTTGACCCCTCTGTCCATCTTTGTTTCGCTACATCATATTTTTTCAACCCCCTACCTAATTATACGTCACAAAACCTACCCCCCCCCCCCCAATAAAGTCTATAGTTTAAAAAAAAAGGAATAAAATTGATGTGGGTATTTCAAATGTCACGTTTGTTCGCCCCCCCTACCCCTCCTAGTCACATATCATCAAGCTAAGCAATTGCCCTTCTCCTCCCCTTTTTTACGTACATATTTTTTGGACGACCCCCTATCTGCACCCAAAAACACATGTTTTAACATACTATACTCCAACAATTTTTTTTTTATTAATTACTATTTTGTCCAACTAATTTCTTTCTTCCAAATACTAACCGAAAAAACTAAATTTTCAATAAAAACAACTTTTTTTATGTGTTTTAATCAACTTGAAATGAATATAAGTGACTTAAACCGATCTCTATGGCCGTAGTGGCTCATTACTACCGGGCGTTAAAACACCCCTCATTTTCTAGCTTTTCTAGATAACATATATTTTTTTTATTATTTTTCCTGGCAAACTACATGCGTAAGGATACACATACCAAAAAATTATAATAATCGGAGATAAAAAATAGTTTCAGTAACAAGGGGGTTAAGAAAGTCAAATATCACTCTAAACAACTGTAACAGTTTGAGAACCGCTGAAATTATTGCGCCGGTGATTACGCTTGCACGCCGTGACGTCACGCATTTCCCTCTGGGGTTTCTGTGTCTTTGACAAATTCGTTTTTGATCGGGGCCACTGATATCGAAGTACATCAAACTTATCTTAGATTCTTTATATGATTTGTCTTTTTGACATTTTGCCTGTTTATAGGTTAGGTATCTTATCGAATCAAAATTATCATTCACGATGTTTATATTTTGTTTTGTTTTATACGTTGTACATTTTGAAGTTTTATAATTATTTTTAATCGAGTTGAACCATCAAAGTAAAAAAATCTTATATTCTCTAAAACTGAATCAGTGAACAGTTACTGATTATCAGTGACTATGGTCTACTCTGCACTGTGAAATAGTTAAAAGTAGGCCACTGCTTCTCAGTGGATAGTCATTGAACAAATCAGTGGATAGTCATTGAACAATTCAGTGACTTTTACGTTCACTGAAGGAATCAGTGTAATAGGCATGATGCCAGTAACAAAGTATTACTGAAATTATGATTTTAAATAATGAAATAAGTTAAAAAGATTCTAAAAAATGTAATTATTTGTATATTAAAAGCGTGATTAATATGATTTTTGATAAAATAAAAACGCAAAATACAGCAATCCACCATGTTTGATAAAACACCAGTCAGAGTGGGTGACGTCACGGCTACGTAAACGTCATTTTTGTTTCCTTAATATCTGCACTGTTTATAAATTATTCTGTGGTTTTAAATTATCAATTTACTCAGTTTTGTATTACCAAAAGTTAAACCGAGAAACATTAGCGATTGAGCAAGGATTTATTATTGTTGACAGGGAGTGTTTACATAGGCGTAACGTCAAAAATGCGCCATGACACTTGCGAGCGTTTTGGTGTAAAATTCAAAATTAGTTTTAAAAGGGTCAATTTTTGTGATTAAACCTTAATTTTCTGCAGAAATAAGCATTTTTTTGGAAATAAAATTAGGCACCATGCCTATTCTCACTAATTCAATTGAAGAGAGTAATTTCGCAAGATGTTCATTGTTATACATAATTAAATCGGTTAGATATCAATTATACATACAGCGATTTTATACTAACAATGAATCTCAGATAATTCTTACAATTTAATTAAAATTTTATTTTTACAAAATGTGGTTTTATTTGAAGTTGTCTTCTATTCATTTGTGGAATGTTTAATAACAAGGTTAACACTTGATGATTTATATACATATGTCTCCCAACTTCAACAGACGTTAAAATAGGTTGAAATTCTTTTAGTAATGAGAAATATTTTATACGAGTAGGTTTACCAAAAATATTTCTATTTGAGTAGGTATGAGGAATCTGATCAATAAAAAGAAAAAATCTTCTACAAATGAAAAAAATAAATTAACGATTATTTTTTCTTAATTCAAATTTACTTCAAAGTTTTATCATACATTTCAATTTAGTCTCACACACATAACTTTCATATTATTAAATATAAAATTTTAGAGAGAAGTATTTTCTACATTTTATCTATAGTTTCTAATTTTATTTTTACGACAAGAAAACAAATTGACCTCAGTGATAAAAAGATTATAAAGGTTATAGGTTGTAAAAAGATAAATATAAAACACATTTCATTACCATATTGATTTTGTAAAGTATTTCAAATAAAAAATATATCCAAACTATATATATACATAAGGTATTGGCACCAGTCTTGGATATGACCCCAGTAATGGCTTTTTTTAAATTAAATGTACTGAATTATAAATATTTGTTGATATTTGATAACTACCATTTATGAATATTAATCTATATACACAGTTTTACCCCATCAAGTATTATTTTGTGTTTTAGTGTATTTTTTCATCATATTTAATGAGTTAATAAGATACCAAGAAGAAATAACATTAACATAATTGTTTTAAAATTGTATACAATATTGAATTGAGATAAAAATTAAAAAAGTCAAAAATAAATAAATGTACATAAAATAATTTATAATAAATAAATATAATATTCGTTTCTTTATATTAACTATATACTGGAGGGTTAACCAAAACAGTAATATTTAATTATATTTTTCTATTTGAATTAAATCGCAAGTAGGTTAATCAATAAACACATCGGTTCTAATATTGATGAAGGCTCATATAGCTTTGCACTTTTAATTGAAACAGAATACGTTTATTTCAATATTCTTTTTACACAAGAGCGTTATGTTAATAGAGCTAATTTCAAGCGAATAAAAAATGTATATAGTGTTTTAGTAATGCCTCCTATATACACCCCCACCCGCCTCGTTACACCATGCATGCTTTTACACTAGAATGTGTGAAAATGTTTCAAGTAATTGGTTTGAATGAGTTCAAGTCATATTTTAAATTGGTTTTCTTTATTTGTACTGGGACCTGGGTTATATTTTTCATAAGGATGAAATGAACAGTAAAAAGTCAGTATTTTTTTGTAAGAAAAATAAACTATACAGTTTATTAAAATTTTAATTTTGTAAAAGATCGTGGTAGAAATTACTAAAATAAAACTATGTCTAAACTAGTATAATAAAAAAGACACTTTTTTACTGTGATCTCAGAAATTACTGAACCAATTTGAATGAAACTTTCACATTTATCTTATAATAACATATGATATGTAATATCACGTCACCAAGTAGTAAAGAAAGAAAACCGAGGAAAATTTCGTTCAGATCACATATAAAGTGATTATACGTATGGAATAATTGAGAAAATATGAAGTCTATTATTTTGAAGCCTCCTTCCTCATAAACTTAAGGAGGTTGATCTGTGAATCAGATCCAAGATTACATTCTAATAATTGTTTTATATGATAGATTAATATTATAGAAATTTAAATTTAATTTTTACCACGTCCGCGTCGTTACAAAAATATTAAATTTTGAAAATTGTCATTTGTGTGTATGGCCAGTATAGGGAAATGAAGCGCGTTGATGTTTATAGAAAAATACGTACATTTTATAACCAAGTTTAATTTTCGAAAAATAGTTTAATTAGCTCGGAAAACAATCGTTTTTTTTGTAATAATTAATTTTTCGTTACAGAATCACAAATGATTATTGCTTAATTAAATCGAATAAGAGTTATAATTTTGGCAACGCTGTTCAATATATATTTACTTGTATGTGTACGTACGTGTCAACCTATACTATCTGTGTAGAGCTGGGTTTGGAGTTGAGCGCCAAATTTGAAAAGAAAAAATAGTAAATTTAAATTAAAAAATGTTTTTGACGGAAAAAATTAGGTTGGTATCACTTTGGTACTAGAGTCAAATGAGCATCATTAACTTTTTTTAAATAATCAAACATGTTATAAACAAAAAAAAATGCCTAACATAATCTAAATGTAATATTAAATTTTGTATAGGTACATCAAATACAAACTTTTTCATGCTTACATTAATTTTCTAATATATGTATATCTACACTTGACTCATAATTACTAGAACAACCTCCTTAATAGTACTCTAACCGAATTGATGGCATTCCGACATTCATTCGTACAACAGCTATAGAATTAAGCAATTTTTAGTTTCAGTTAAATGATTATAACTTGATAAGTATATCTTAAAAGGAATTTGCCAGATTAAAAATTACATATTTATATAAAAACATAACAGTATGTTTTTACTATGTATCTACTTTTTAATTAATTAATTATAATACACATATAACATCTTCATAACTTTTAATAAAAAAATATACTCCCACATAAACAAATAAAATAGTTTATTTTTAGTCATCCTACAGATAAAAACAATAATTAAGAAACCCTAATAAAGAACTTTTTAATAACAAACTTTCGACCAAAATTAAAATATAACTTAATAATTAAAACTAATTTTTTTACCCCCACATAATTATAAAACAGCTACAAATATTTTACTGTTTTCCTGATAAATTAATGTCAGAACAAAACCATGTTATTTTCCACTTTATAAGATAACAACACCACCATAATCAAGCGTTGTAAAAGTTACCACCGTTACATATTCAACCCCTTGTTATAAAAAATGAGCCGCCCATTCCCCAGAGGAAATATCGTTTACCCTCGTTTACACAGATATAAGATCTATACGTGCTGACATAGATTAAGAACTTGTATTAATTAACCCTTTTACTAACTGAACTAAATTGTGTGATGTATAAACCTAGAGGGACTTTACACAAATACCAAAATACATACTTGTTCGTGTTTTATTTCGCAAAGTAAATATTATCTGACATCTGAATTAAATTGTACATATATTTACACACCTTTTTATTATTTTCGAAATTTAAACAGAAATAAGATAGGTACTATTAGTAGAGGGAAAAAAGCATTTTGAAGTGATGCATTCAGGAAGTTGAATTTTTTTGGATTTTTTCTTTATATGTTCGAAGGATATGATGAAAGGATTTTTACGAAAAAAAGAGGAAATATGTATTTTTATGTTACAATGTTACAAATACGTGATAAAATATTCAAAAATAAAATTTGATTTTTACATCCACTATATCGGCCATTTTTGAAAAAATGAAAAAGCTCGCCATTTGATGAGAAAAGGTCGTAGGGTAAATTATACTTTTTTTAATTATAGACTTTTTTATGTACTTTCTTGTGAACATATGCAAAAATTTGTTCAATGTTATTTAAATGGAAACGAAACCCCTCTTTGCAAGGATTTATTTTAGGTCATAAACTAACTTATTTCGTAATGATAGCGAAGAAAAAAATATTGCTTTTTTTGACAAGGGGCTCAAAAATATATTTTGTATTAGGGGAGAGGGAAATATAGTTACCTCACTGTATGTATATAGGTAACATGATATGTTACTAAAAATTAAATTATACTACAAACTATGAACAGTTACAATACTTTTAATAAATGGAGCACTTGAAGAAAACAATTTTAAAAGTAATAGAAGCTTCCTCCTTGGAAAAGTATCTAAATACACCTCTGTGTGCATAGTCATATTATGCATATCAATGTATATAACATGTTTTGTAAAATTGAACAAAAAATTTATTAATCATAAAATATAACGTGTGATGCGTTGTTTCCTGAAATATATGTCAGCAGTACGACATTTGCGTTTTGTGTAAAGAAAAGGTTAAACTAATTTTAACGGTAATTAAGAACGCTATGGATTTTTCGAAAAGTTCCAACTCATATGTTATTCAGCTTTATATAAAGAATGCCTTTCTTTTTGCACGAAAATAGGTTAATTATTGCTTTAATTAAAAAACCTTGTAAATAATGAATGAGGTGTGTTTTTCCGTATTTTGTTTCTGATTGTTTTAGTTGATACACTCGTTATGTGTTATGTAAATTGCACGCCGACTTTGAACAGTTAAAAGTGCTTAAAGTTGTTTATTATTTATGGAGTAGATCTTTTTACTTGGTTTATTTATTCAAAGTAGTAGATTTGTCCTTTTTAAAAGCCACAAAACCGTTCATATTTTATGTAAATACAAACGGTAAGTATTAGTTGAATAAATGATGTTATAAGTGTGAATTATCTTATTATTATTATTATTATTTTCCCCAAGTCTTCGTATATCCGCCTGACTGGTTCTTCTAAACACCCCATCCCCTCCATCCTCATTAATATCAAAACTGCCATTGATTTTTATTAGAAAATATAAATTGTTATCTTTTTGTATGCGTGTATAAATCTATTTCTTCAATAAATATTATTTGTTTAATTAGATACATCATTATCACAACATTCACAACTGTATTTAATTTTTATTTTCGTTTATATAGTTACCTATATAATTTGTTTTTGCTTTCTCGCAATATCGAAGATACGAGAAACTTTGTGATCGTTTTAGAATGAGACAAAAAAAATGTTCTTCGATTTCAAAATTTTAAATTTATCTTTCCGTTTCACGTCAAGACAAACACTTTTTGTTCCGTGTCTGTCTATCTGTCCGTCAGTCTGTGTGTGTGTCCGTCTGTCCCCTGAATCCTTGTCACACGCATAACTCATGAACCACTGAACCGATATTATTGAAACTTGGTCGGATGGTTGGGTCTGGCTTGAGGACAGTCCCATTTCAAAATCATCAAAATCGTGTGTAAGATGAAAAAATATTTAGGTGCATTTTAAGAAAAATTTCGAACTAATATTTTTTAGTAAAATTGTATAAAAATTAAATGGTTAACCAATTCCATGCAATTTATATAAACACTATGGGTTTTTATTTAAATTGTTGAAATTTACTTGGCAGATGTTTTTTTAAATTATAGCCTTTTATTTTGTTTATGTTTTTGCTCCAGTAATGGATAAAGTAAAACTAGTAATGAGCACGCAGTAATGGACACTTGCTAAACAAAATGATAAGTACTACGACATAAAAGATATAAAAGAAAGAATCGTCAAATTTGAAACAATGTAGAGCAGTTGCTATGATAATATAATAATTAATAAATAAATTATACTAATGATTAGTTTAAATGTCTACCATTTTGATACCTATTGACCGATTGTAATCAAAACACGCTGTAAGACTGTTAAATGTATATAGATTAATATTAAGAAATGGTAGTAATCAAATATCAACAAATATTTCTAATAAAGTACATTTAATTAAAAAATAGCATTACTGGAGTACCTTATATTTTCTTTTTTTAATAATATTTTTTGCTCATGTCATTCATATATGTAAGTTTGAGTAACAAAAAAAATTATATTAGAGAATATGTAATACAATTTATTGTACACTTCGAACCTTCCTGTAATGTAATTTATATTACTAAATACAGTATTTTTCTATTTTATTCTATTTTTATTAACAAATATATATTAAAAACTTGCATTAATACGGACCTTCTCTAATTCAATTATAAATAGCCTGAACTAATTCGAAGCTCTTAAAGCTTTTAAGCAGTGCAAGCCTTAAATTCTTAAACCCGAAAAAACGTGTCAGTACTGATTTCAAAGAGATTTTATTGAAATATTTAATTGTTAAATTTTTCGCCTACTGGTAAAAAATTCACTTGTTTGTTTGTTTCTTATTTTTTTTAAATATTATCTCTGCAACATCCAATGGATGTCAACTCAGAAAATCTGTATCCGCATTCGCATCCGTGGATGTCACAAAAATAACATCTGAAACAACATAGAGAGTCACAGATTTGTATATTTGTATTAATAAAAAGAATGTTTTTGCAAAATAATTGAATTTTAACTGTTATTAATAACTAACAAATCAGTATTGTTCGAATTTTGCAGCAGTCTCTTTTAATTTTATTACAAAATTTAAATCTTTTTCTAAAAGATACTATATTTCAATTTTTTTATTTAGTTTTAAACTTACATTTGAAAAATGTATAACCAACGGCGGATTTAGGCATGGGCAACATGGGCTACTTTTTAGTTTTAATACACAACACTAAAAAAAGGAATACAAAAAATTACTCTGATTATCAACTGACGATTTCGATTGCCTTCATTTTCCTATCTATCAATTGAACTACTGATTTCGAATTAGCGCGCGATTTTTGTTCTGAACGAGCTGATCAACTTACTGCCATCTGTGTACCAACTCATTAACTACATCCGCCCATATTTGTTTACTTCAACAATTGCATATTTTAAATATGTGATTGTTGAAGAAAATAAGTTATATTTTCCCTTGGTAGAGGAGCGGCAATTTTTTTTTTGCACAGGGCGTAAATCCAGGGGTAAATCCGCCGCTGTGTATAACTGTATACCTACCTATATTTTTCCAAATTGGGAAATTAGAGGCCGTTAATAAGAAAAATAGTTTTTCAATGTTCTATTCATTCTCATTTCGTTTGTATGAATTTTAACATTTTTGGTACCACTATACGAATAAATGCGCAAAAGGAGATGTCTGGTAATTAATTTATCTTACCTAAGATCACGGCAGCCGTGACAAACTTGTGACGTCACACATTCTAACGATCCCTATTAGCGAGGATGAAAACGTTTTAATTGCATTGAATTTCTAATGTCATTTTGATATTAATATGAAAATATTCATGTAAAATGTGAGAATCGTAGTTAATTTTTGGGCTGTTGTAAAAAAATTATGCAATCTTTTTTATAACAATAATTAATTATGGATGAAAATTATTTTCATAAGTATAATCTGAATTAATTAATTAGTAATCTTAATCTATTCGTTTTGTCTTATAATGGAATTTTATCGTATTTTCGAGAACAAAATTTAACGTTTATTATACAGGATGTCCAATGTGAAATTCATGGGGATTTCTTAAACGGTAAGAAATACAGATTCGGTTAAATGAGATGAATTATTTGTAAGGAATGGGTGAGTACTACTACATCAAAAAATATTAATAATTGTGTGTGGTTTAGGTGGTATACCTAAAAATCTTAAAATTCGGAAATTCTTTAAATGGCTATAACTTTTTTGTGAAAGTAGATAGATACATTTTGTTTGCGGTTTCTTAAAGCACTTTTTGTGTAGAATTGATAATTTGTCATATTTATTTTCGAAAATAAGTAAGAACATTTTTTTTAAATAGTTTATTGTTTTCAAATATTTATTTGTTATTTTAATTGTTGTTTAACAATTTTTGTTTTTCATGGCCTACTTAAATGTTTGTAATAAAATACTTTATAAATATCACTAAATATGCTATAGCCAACTTAGTGATCCATAAGAGAAATTAAAGTTAGGGCTTGTAACTCGGAAACTAAAAGTGATATACAAATTTTGAATACACTCATCAATTCTATATAAAAAGTGCTTTAAGAAAGCGCCAACAAAATGTACCTATCTACTTTCACAAAAAAGTTATAACCATTTAAAAAATTTCCGAATTTTAAGATTTTTGGGTATACCGCCTAATCCA
Organism: Sialis fuliginosa; assembly: GCA_961205875.1. Classification (NCBI taxonomy): domain Eukaryota; kingdom Metazoa; phylum Arthropoda; class Insecta; order Megaloptera; family Sialidae; genus Sialis; species Sialis fuliginosa. Next base: position 20,177,829 of record OY540812.1, read on the forward strand.
CATATCATTATTTTTTGATGTAGTAATACTCACCCCATCCTTACAAATAATTCATCACATTTAACCGAATCTGTATCTCTTACTATTTAGGAAATCCCCATACATTTCACGCTTATCTTGGACATCCTGTATGTATAAGAAAAATTAAAATATTTACAGCTCAATTTCATATTCAAATTAAACAACAACACGGAAACAACCATATATTTCAGCAATTTTAATCTGTTTCTCATTAATAAACATTTAGTTCGGACAGTTTTCACCCACCTTAAAAACATCTATGTTGTTTATCAACAACAAATTGTAACAAAAGTTTTATCCCAATATGAAATATTGTCATTGTCTATTGTATTAATATTATTAAATTGAACTAAATCCTTTAAAACAAACGCAGATTCTGCAAAGTTTCGGCTTAAATATCCTAAACATCCGGAATTATGTAAAGGATTAATAAATTAACTAAAAGCATTGTCCGAACTTAGCAGCTCGTCCAATATTTAGTGGCATTATACCCGTAATGTATCGAAGAGTATTATATATGTAGGTCAGTTTAAAAAAGAGTTATTTTTTTGTTTATTATTTTATATTATGCTGAGTTGCATACAGAAGTGGCCGACCAGTTTTCATTCAAATTCGCTTATCACAAAAGTAGGCTTAGGATCCTCTTATTTGATTATTATAATATTTAAACCATTTCTCCATGTACCAAACAAAGACTGCTATTTCGAAATATATATTTGTGAGATTAAATTATTATGTAATCTATTGAAAATTGTATAAGTAAATTTTGTAGCAATAAATATTTGATATTCCCAATTTTAGTATTTAAATATGTTAAACTTGATATAAAATTAATTAATGATGTAGACGTATATTTTTGTGTTTTTATATAAAATGTTGTAAGCAAAATTTGCTAGCTAGCAAACACTTTAGGTTTCTAATCTATCTGACAGTTCTCCGTTAGTTTCATGAAGGGTTTAACAATTTTCGCGCACGCGTGGTATGTAAACACCAACGGTATTAAAACAGTGACGATATTATGAAAATTATTTTATACGGTCAGAGTCGCCAACTATGTTACAATAAGTTGAAGTATCACTGCTCTAAATTCCATAACTAATCCATAAATACTATCACAGAATTAATACCCTATTTGAAAGTACTTGCTAGCTAGCAAATTTGCTAGCTCTTTTATAATACAGAACCTTTAGGGTGGTAGACGACTTCTGAAGCCCATGCAACTATTTGTTTAAAGCTTCCTTTGTGTTGGGTTTTTTACAAAATAATTAATAATTATAAGAATATTAATGGCTGTTTTAATAATTAATAAACAAACACGTTTTTTAACAAAATCAAGTGCTCCTATAATAATTCAAACGAATCTTGATCAAAGAAGAACATTTTTCTTCAACAATAAGTAATTGGTAAAATGTTTTAAAAAACGTTACATAATCTTATTTATTCATTTAAATGGGAGAAAAAAATATTTTATGTTTATTCCACTTGATCAAATAATTTTGTAAATATTATATCTTGATCAATGTTTTAAATATATAAAATACAGTATTTCATAATCAATGAAATTTTATTATCTTTTTTATATATAGTAAGTTGACAGATGAACGACATTTCGATCTAAAAATCATTGTGGAAGTCTTAAATTTATTTTTTCCAATGTTAATAAATACTGAAAAATGTATATGTACATTATACAAAGTTAAAAACAGCAATTGTTTGTAGTTTTCCAGTTCCTTTTTGGTCGTGTTCTTTGAAATAAATGGCCCCGCATATGTAATAGTTAACTTTTATGGTGTAATTTTCAAACACGAAACATTTAGATTTATTACCGACAAAACAAATTTTTAAATGGAAGAAAGCTGAATTTTCTACAAAGGCCAACTTTTTTACTGTTTTAGATTAGTATTAATACACTCGTATTCATAGATGGGCAATTTCACGCTATTTCAAATAACCTTCAAAAAGTAAGTACCTACCTATATATTTTTTAAATGTTGGTTCAAATGAAACTTTGAAACTACTACGTGATCAAAATGCACACTTTTTCCAAAAACAATTGCGTGGGTGTTAAATTCACTTATTGTTTATTATTTTGTCAATATTTAAAGAACGAAATATATGATATTTTTTATAATTTTGATACTTTGTTAAAAAAATATTTTGTATAACTAATATATAGTTTTTGTAGCGTTTTTAAACATCAAATTTTAAAGGTCATTTCCCCTCGATTTTTTTTCTTCATATCTTAAAAAGAAGATGGTACTGTGTTACCCTTGTACCTTAAGTAATATTGTTTTGTGTTTTTGAGTTTAAATTCCCATTTATGGGTGTTTTTTATATTGTTATAATTGTAATTATTTGTAATAATAAATAACATATTATCAACGCACAAATAATGTGTTTAATATGCAGCTTTAGGTATGATTTTTAACATAATATTAAAGCAGCTAAAGATGTATTATTTTATTTTTATTTTTTAGAATAAACCTACATGTAGTTACAGTAGAACCTTCATAATTGTATACACAAGGTACTTGACAATTTTACATAAGTACTTGATAAAAACTATTTTTGGTTTTTATTATTAGTAAGTATAAATGTGGTATTTCCGTTTAAAAATAAATTAAACAGTTACAATCATAAAATTAATATAACCTCAAATAATATAGGTTTAGAGAAAATTATATACTTAAAGAAAGGTTTATATTACAGGTACATACGTTTAGGGAGTATACTTTAAGAGAGTTGTACTGTACTAACATAACCTGATTATTTTTTATTTAAGCACATAAGTAGAAGTCCTGACAAACAAACCTTGTTAAAATTTCATTTTTTAGTTCAAAACTATGCTCAATTGTTATATGTTTTTATTACATCGAAACTTAACCTTTTTGGCGTAAAAAAACTTTGATAATGTTATATAATTGCTACTACCTACATGACAACTAAAAGCCAAAAATATTATATAAGTATAAAACAATTAAAAAAAAAAAAATTTTATTCAAAATGATCACTTTACAACATGCCAACATATTTGTATATACAAATATTTGATAAGTAGTACAATTTTGTGTAGTGATTCATTATTTAATCTAGCTACAAATCTATGTGTAGTATATGTTAAAATTTTACAAAATACCTTCTCCATAGACAGTCTAGTTCTTTGTCGTTAACAGTCGTCGTTATTTATCATCGTCCCAATATCTCGCGTCAGTAGAACCATGTGTAACTGAATTTAGAAATATCACCGAGTACAGGCCTGTGTTTATTCGTGAACGTTGGGAAACAACACGTAGCTTACCTGAAACAAAAAAATGAAATGTTAACATAGAACATTATTATTTCAATCATACTGAATAAATAATAAAATATTTTATAAGAATAAGAATATTCATATTTGATATTTGTACAATGTAGTGGTTCTCAAACTTTTATATTAACTACTCAATGCATGTATTATCTTAGAAAAGAGACGAAAAAAGTAAATAAAAAATCCGATATTCATATTATATGAATACACGTTTACATCAATATATGTATATGTATTCCAAAGTTACATCTTCAGTGTACAACATTCTTTACACTCATATATCAGTAATATTGACAGAAAAAATTGTATTTTGTGAACTGATGAACTAGTTACTCGCACAACCCATCAAAGATTAAAATTGGGATTGTAAAGCAGAAACACCTAAAGGCGTAAAATCTTATAAAAATACCTGATTTTAAGAAAAACAAAACAATCAGTGCCTATTCCTTATTAAATTACTAGCGTTGTTATCATTTTTATGGATATTTAAGGTACTGGCACCAGTTATGACCGCTATAAGAGCGAGGTTTACTGTTTTTGTGATTGACGGGTTTCTTTTTTGTAATTCTCATGAGCTCAAATTACTAATAAAACAAGTAACACTTTATTTAATCAATTTAATTACCAAAATCCGCAAATATAGTTTGTTTTTTCAATTATAGCCTTTTATTTTGTTTATGTTTTTTCTCCAGTAATGGATAATATAAAACCAGTAATGAGCACTACGACACAAAATTATAAAAGAAAGAATCGTCAAATTTGAAACAATATAAAGCAGTTACTATGATAATATAATAATTAATAAATAAATTGTACTAATAATTAGTTTAAATGTCCACCATTTTGACACCTATCAGCCGATTTTCATCAAATCACGCTGTAAGACAATGAAATGGTAATAATCAAATATCAACAAATATTTCTAATTCATATATTTAATTAATATCCAAGATTGGTGCCAGTACGTTATAAATTTTTTATAAAATCTCTTACAATTTGTACTGTCAATCTGGAACAATGTTTATGCTCCTATTAGAGTTTGACTTCGAGATACATATATCACATAATATATGTATGTCACTCAGGAATTCTTTCTTTACATGTATGCATTTATTATCATTTTACTATTGTAGACAACGATGGAGAAATACATAAAATAGTCTGTCAAGTGATGGCACATTACTAAATTCTGTAAATGGAGACACATATCTTTGTAAGGAAATATTTACTACAAATTATTTTACTACAGGCACAGTTGCAATGGATTTTTTTTATAGAAAATTTAATGTTCTATAAAAAGGTTATGTAAAAATTTCAAGTAACATGGGTCGGCTTTGAGATATTTTGAAGAAAAAAACAATTTATCACTCCCCTATATTATCCAAACCAAGGACTTAAGGAACAGACAGACACACAGAAAAACAGAGACAGAACAAAGAGCCCAACAAATTTTCAGAAATTAACACAGTCAAATAATGTACTGGTTTCGCTTTCAGAAAATGGGAGGAACGTGGCAACCAAGGGCCCGAGTATTCTGTGCAAATTATTTTTAAAAGGCTGAAAGCATCATATATCTTTAGGAGTTATTCAAAAATAGATATTAATCTATTGAGTATTATAACTATATTCAAATAATGATGGCCCTTCATATATAATAATAAGTCAATAAGAAATAAATCAAAGAAAATACTTGGTTTACTGTACTTCAACCCTTTAAAAATTAAATTTTAGTGATACCTAATTAGTTTGTAAAATAAATAAATAATAAAACCTATTCTATTCTGTTGCAGTTACCTAGTAAAGGAGCTTCTGGCAGTTTTTTAATCTGCACCTTCAGAAAACCGACAATGGTTTTCATATTGTTTCACATTATTGGAATGAGCAATATATTTTTAATGTTTTTCAATCTAACATTTCATTTATTTTTAAATAGTAATCGTTCATAATACGCTTTTAAAAGTTTCTAATAAGTTTTTTTCACCGGTAAGGAAGGGAGTAATATGCCATCCGTCTATTTTAAATTTTTAGCTTAGTCCTAAATCATTCGAACTACTTCTCATCGCTTTAACAAAATAATATTTTATATAAATTATCCTCTCCATCCATTTGTTTTAATCCATCCGTCTATTTTAAATTTTTAGCTTACAATTAGCCCTAAATCATTCGAACTGCTTCCCACCACTTTAACAAAATAATATTTTACATAAATTATCCCCTCCTTCCATTTGTTTTAATTTAAAATTCCTACTGTGCTCATGTTGAAGGTTCATTTCAGTTCTTTACATAAAGTGATTCAATTATAATAATTCTGTTTAAAAAAATGTTATTGCCTTAATTTTTCATGTTAATGACACAATCATAGAATAGAATAGAATAGAATAGAAAATACTGTATTTAGTAATATAATTACATTACAGGAAGGTTGGAAGTATACAATAATTTGTGTTACATATGTACATATATTCTGATACATTTTTTTTTTTTTTTTTTTGTTACTCAAAGTTACATGAGTGACATGAGAAAAAAACATTATTAAAAGAAAAAGTCTCTCCATGTATGTTTGTGTATGTGCTTATACTATACTAATATGTATATACAATGTACATATTCAGCACATCTTAGGATTTATATATGATATGTGTAAACAAATATTTAGGGGTGTACCGGAACTGAAATTTTGAGTTCCGGCCGGAACCGGAATTTTTTCAAAAAAATTCTGTATGAAATAGTAACAAATAAAGAATATAAATAAAAATGTTTTATACATAGGTAACGTTTTATATCAATACAATTAATTATTTTAAACAGTATAGGAATGAGGTACATTACATTCTACAAAATTGTTGTTTCTAATAAAATGTTTATCATACGTTCTTTTCGATTATAAATTATAAACGGATAAAATCGAAGGTGGTAAATCAGATATTTAGAAATAATTAAATATATCTAAAATGTTACCCATAAATGGGGATTAGTATTTTTCCAAAAAAGATCAATAATTAAATATCATTTTTATTACCTACATATTTTGTATTACTAAAAATTTATTTTATGATGGTTAATTAATGTAATCATTTTAATTAAATATATCTAAAATATAAAGTACAAAAATTGTTTTTGTGTTATGAAGTTTTTATTTCCATTAAAAATAAAATATAAAATTATATTAATGTTTTTTTTTATACAAAAATACTGTTATTTGAGAATCTCTTATACCCGGTCTCACTACTCAAACTTATTTCTGTTCCTTATCTAAGTGTTCCTTAGTCTTAAATTGAACTTATTTTTTACGTCGATCTCACAGGTCTATCTTATCATCAAGGTAATTAAACCTTGGTTTATGACAATATAATTAATTTTGGATATAAATTGTGCATTTGATCATCCAAAAAATATTCAGTAATACACAGAAATGTCACAAGCTATAAAAGATAGGAGCAAGTTATACGCAAAAAGAGAAATTATTAATACCTATGTATATTAAATATATGAAATTTCTAAGTATTATAATTTTTGTTCTTTTTTATATTAGTTTAAAAAAATACTACTAACATGTCATATAAATATTCGAGTCTATTTTTCAAACGAGTTATAAAAGCATACACTGGAGGCTTTGTTAAACGAAACAGTTTTAAAAAGGTTAATTTTGATTTGAAAATGGTTATATCTATAATAAACTTGGCTTGAAATGCCATAAACTATTATACCTATGATATCTGCATCATTACCATCAATAATTTTATCAAAAATGTTTACAATATTCATTTTTGTGTACAGTTTTCAGGTTAAGTGGAACTAAAGTATCACTTTGACTAGGACTTAAATTTAGGTAATACTTAACGACTTAAGGAACACAATAGTAAAATATAGAAATAAAATTAAAAATTCCGGCGGGGTCCGGCCGGAATTTTCTAATTCCGGCCGGAACCGGAACCGGAATAAAATCGTAAATTCCGGCCGGAATTCCGGCCGGACCGGAATTCCGGTACACCCCTACAAATATTATATAAATGTATTAGTGCATTATTATGTCTGTATTACTATTACAGACAACTTCGCTTCAAGTTACACATATTACATATATGTATGTCTATCTATGGTGTTTGACATTATTCATCCAAATTCAGAATAAAGGCTCGCGTATGAAATGCACATTCAATATATTTAAATAATTTGATACATACGTCCTTAGAATGAGCTGACAAAAAGCGAATTATATGTGTCCAGTTATTTGTTTCTATCATAATTGGTTTTATGAACAATTGTCTATAAGGTTTGTACATTGGACATTCTAATAGGATATGTTCTAAAGTTTCATTACTATTTAAGTTACATAAAGTGCACAGCTGATCTTGATTAAATCTGTACAATTTATTCTTGATTATGATTCTGAAGCATTTGTTACCCATCAAACGTAGCTGTGCTATTGCTCTTACTATTGATAATGGCATTCGTATTTTTAAATAAGGTTGTGTTTCTTCTTGAGAGTATAGCATTTTATAATACAGACAAAAATTGGATCTTTCTAGTTTCATGAGATCTTCGTTGTTCAATTTATCCATGAATTTGTCCAATATATATTACACGTCTGTGTTTCCTATTTCATTTTCATGAAGGATAGCACATGCATCAACTAGATGCAATCTTTCTTTAGTTTGAGTTATCCAGTTGTATTTTTTTAAATTCATTGTCAAATCAAGTTGTAACAATTTATTAAAACAAATCTTTGGTAGTCTATTATCTTTAATTTTTTTAATTTTTACAATCCAATTTAGCACAAGTTTTAAAATTGTGTATATTAGTGGTGTTACTCCAACTTCTAATCTAACCGCATAATTTGGGGTATTCATTGGTAGTCTTAGAATATTTTTATAGTATTTTAATTGAACTTTTTCTATGTAATCGTGATATCGCAGACTTCAAAATTCTGATGCGTACAGCAAAACTGTTGCTACAATTGAATCAAATAGTCTTTTTTTGATTCCCAGTCATTTGCCTTTGTTTTAATTAGAACGTTCATGATAGATCCGATGGCAGTATTTGCTTTACTAATTGTTCTTTTTGTATTTTCAAGAGATATTGCTGATGCTGAGTAGAGAACCCCTAAGTATGAATATTCTTTGACAATTTCGATATTTTTATTTTCGTACAAAAATTTTCCAATGTCACATATCTTATTGCTTTTACGGAACTGAACTATTTTAGTTTTATTTACGTTTACATTTAAAATGTTTTCTTTGCAGTATATTTCCAGGATTTTGATAGCTTTTCTAAGGTGTGCTGGTGAATCACACAGGATCACCATATCATCTGCATACATTAACAGGTTAACATGATCTACACCATTTATGTACAATCCTTCTGAATTATTTTCGTTGAAGAACTGTTCAATATCATGCAAATATAATGCAAATAATAATGGACTAAGTGATTCTCCTTGCAGAACACCCTCTGTAACGTCAATGTAGTTTGTAAAATCATTATTTACTTTTACTTTCATTTTAGCTTGATCATATAAGGAACTTATAATTCTGATTATTTTCGCACTTAAGCCTATGTTAAATAATTTATGCCACAATTTATTATGATTTATCGAATCAAAAGCTCGCTTAAAATCTACAAATAAAGCTATTACTGAACTTTTTTTGGCATGTAAGCGAATTTGAATAATCGAGTTCAGGGTGAAAATATTATCACTACAACCACGGCCTTTTCTGAACCCACTTTGTATTTCTGGTAACACTTGACATTCTTCTGCCCACAAATTTATTCTGTTGTTCAAAATTTGTGTAAATATTTTGACTATAGTGTTTATCAGAGCTATTCCTCTATAATTATATGGGTCGTTTGTATTACCTTTTTTATGGATCATTTGCATTTCAATATTGGCCCATTGTTCTGGTATTTTTTCTGTACTCAATATTTTATTAAACATCATTGTGATATATAACAGCCAATTCTGTGGCAGTTCTTTGTAGAATTCATTACTAATTTTATCCAGGCCAGGAGCCTTTCCAGTTTTACATTTTTTGAGTACATTTATTACTTCGTCCATTGAGATTACATTGAGATACATCATTAAAACATAATTGTGTTATTTGTCTTGGTTTGTATATATTTTTGTAGAATATTTCCCATTCATTTAATTCGATATCAACAGTTTTGTATTGTTTCTTTCTATAGTAATTGACAGTCGGCCAAAATTCTTTAGAGTTTTTTGTATCTGCTATTTTATTTATAATTTCATATTGATACCTGTCTTTTTTTTGCTTGATTAAAGTGCTATATTGCTTTTTATGTTCATGATACAGAGTTGACAATTCAGCGTTTTTAAAGGAATCTTGCTTACATTGTTTTAATAGATCTTTTACAATTACTTTTTGTTTATGACATTCATTATCATACCATTTTTTGTTGATATTTTTTGTATTCCAGTGATTAGGTTTTATTATTTTTTCTATCCCTAAGTTATTTGCAACATTTTTTATTGTTAGCTCTAGATTTGCATACATCGTATCTGGAGTTACGTCAATATTTTGAATGTGTACATTACAAGATGTTTCCATGTTAGAAGAATATTCTAAAGCTAAGTTATTGTCCCATTTATAAGAACATGACGGAGTTTGATTCTTTTTGAGATTTCTAAGATTGCTTATAGTACTATTAGTATATATTTCTATGCATATTGGAAAGTGATCTGATGCTGTTATCCAATTCAATACTTTGAAATCTTTTATATAGCTAATATGTGAAACATTACAAAAAATTAGATCGATCACTGATTTTCCTAGAGTGCTGAAATATGTAAATTGACCTGGACAATCGTTAACTGATCTTCCATTTACAACTGAAAGTCCATTACATTCCATAAATTCAATCAACTTGTTTCCTTTTTTATTATGGGTATTATCTAAAGATATTCTATCATTTTTTAGATTACAGTTTTCAAATGTTTCTTCATCTAACTGGTTTAGTTGTCCGATTCTGCAATTAAAGTCTCCCCCAATGATACATATATAATCGTGGTATTCGGCATTGATTTTATTTATTAGATTTTGGAAATTATCTAGAATATCGACTAAATCTAGGTTTGGCTTAAAGTATAATGCACATAATATTAATTTTAGATTATCGCTTTCTATTTTCACTATGATCCACCAGTTCGTTTTGTCAATTATTTTTATATCATAATTATTGTCTTTTTTAACAAAAATAATGAGTCCGCCAGATGCTCGGCGTTTGATTTTTTCTTTGACAGCTTCAGAGAATATACTTACATATTTTTTTTGAAACATATAATTATATTTAAACTCGTCATGTAGCCACGTTTCATATACACACAACACATCATATTTTTCCCAATAAGTTTCACTATTATTTACTAGAGTGTTAAAACCTTGCACATTCCAGTAAAGAATATTCAATGTTTTATACATTAATTTTTTTTCGTAGAATTCAGTCTCGGACGTAAAAAACGCTCCATCACAGTCGGTGTTGTAGGTGTGTCATTTCGGTTGGTGATATCTTTTGCTTTGCTTGTGCTTGCAACATTTGTTTTGCTTCTTGTTTTCATTGCTTCTTCTTCCATTTTTCTTATTTGTTCTATTGTCCAGGTTTTGCCATTTGCCCATATTTTTCCATTTATTATTTTTGGCTCATGTCCATCTTCTCGTATATTCTTACACATCCGTACCAGCTCTTTTCTTTCGTCATTTTGAAGTTTCGTCAAATGGTTGTTTAAGTATATATTCGTGCCTTTTAGTTTTGTTCTTTGAGCCATTATTGTTTTTTTCAGGTTTAATGACATGCAGCTTACTAGTATGGGTCTATGACTTCTATGAGGATCTTTGATTCCAATTCTTCTTATCTCATTAAGGTATTCATTCGAGATATTGACACCCAGTGTGTTTTTAAACATATTGACAGTGACATCTTCTAAAATTTGCGGGGTTTCTGTTGGTACTTCTGGGATACCGTTTATAATAATATTATTTCTTCTTGCAGAAATTTCCAGATATTCTATTTTTTGTTTTTGGATTTCTAATATTTCCCATATTTCGTCATGTTCTCCTTCCAACTTCTCTATTCTTCCTGTTAGTTGTTCGATATTTTTCTTAATGTCTGTCATGTCGGTCTTTATAACTTTTATATCGGCACTAATTTCTTGAAGGATTTTCATTATATCGTTTGATGCCATCGTTCTGCCTGGTTCTAGATTCGATATATAATTCTATGATCACTGTTGTTGTACACTAACGTCACTATGCTGATTTTACGATTTTATTAGTTTTATACGTTTTAGGTTTTGTTTTTTATTTTCTTTTATTTATGTTATATTTTCACTATTTTAAAATTATTCGTTCTATTATTGTAGCTTTTATTGTTTACTAACACTTGAAAGAAAAGAAATCAATTAATTCATCAATATTACCACAAAATAATTTGAAAAAGACTCTACCAATTTATAACGTGTCTACTTCATTTGACCAGTACTACCAACCTCCGACACAATCATGATCACTAAAATAATATATAATAAGATTATAGTTGACCCTGCAAATCGTTTTTAATCATATTCGATGTTATATAAAAAATGAAGTCTACCACTGCAAAAATATCTAGAGAATGTTACAGTGTATGTGTGTCAATTTTAATGCAGTGTCTACTACCTACATGGCAAAAATATAACTTTAATAATATAAAATATAATATATATAAAATATACGAAAAGTATATATTTGATGTACTTTTATCTTATATAGTAAAACTGCAATACATAATAGTCATTAATAGTATCTAACCATAGATACATTTTATTGTAAATAATTTATCTATGGTTTTTACATAGCTGTCAATCAAAATGTATAATGTATATCGTGGCTTACTGGCTACAAGGCTCGAAAATGGACCGTTTTTAAATTATTCAGGGTCAAAGGTTGGTAGTTAGGTTTGGTTTATATACATCCTTTTTCTTTATTACTTGATCCTAGTTTTGCCTACACAGCAGTTTATGAAAGAACTATACGATTTATTAAAGTTTATAGAATGTGGATAAAAGTTTGCTGAACCGGTAACCTTTTAGATTTTTAAAGTATATTTGAATTTCTAACCATTGACCTTGAATAACTAAAAAAACTTACCATTTTCGCACTTCGTGTCCATGAAAACTTTTAATCAGCAAGTCACCAGCTACATATATCATACTTCAGTTTCAGTCAATTTGACTGTTCCCTAATATACATTGATTTTATGCGGGGTCCTTTGAGATAAAAGTGTACCTACTCAAATTTAATTTATTTATAGTTTTGTTATATTTTTTTCTCTTAATCCACAATCCATACACATACATATGTCTATGAAGTACATATGTTTACATTATATTAGCAATCTGGAACTGTTAGATGATAACTTCTTGTGAAATCGAAACACGTGTCGAGTGACATTGTTTTATTGTGGTTAAGGTTATATTTAAAACAAAAGATAATTAACCTACAGTATTACTTTAAAGTCAATAAATACCAATAATACAGTGCTAATTGGCATCAATAATCCTATATGAACACTAATGAACTGATACAAAAGCTTATAAACTACTACTAAATAATAATGGATACATTCTTACATAATAATATATAATAAAATAATATAAAATAGTGAAACAACTTATTTTAATGCTATTTTGTAGTTTATAAAGTATTTAATAAAAAATGCTAACACGTATCAACTAAAATTTTTTCGGCACCATTCATACTTCTGATCATGAAATTTTCCTGGGGTTATTGCCCTATATCCTAAGACCTAACTCATCTTAATATAAATAACTACAAATAACACTTAAGGAACTAAGCTCTGAAGCACTTCAAAAGTTATTTTTCTATACAGAGTAGGCAAAAAATATGGAATTTTGCTTATATTTTCTAAAATATTCATTAATTAAAAAACTGTTTTAGTAACAGTTTTTTAAGAATTGATTTCCTATGTAATGCTAGCCTTCAAAAAAATTTGGTGCTATCAGTTACGTTGCTTTTTTATTGATTTTATAACTAGATCTTATTTTTTTCATACAAACCTGTAAAATTTTAATAAGATTACAAACGAAAAATATGAATATTTACTACAACATAACCAAGTAAAACTTGAAAAATTACTGAAACTTGTAAAGCATCAAAAAAGAATCTTACGACCAAATAAATTATTTAAAAACCAATTTTAATAACACTTTACAATACATCAAAAAATCTAATGACCAAATAAATATATAACATAATATTCCGTATTTTTTACTCAGCCTGTAAACAATTCTTTAAATGCTTATCCTTACATATTATTATAAAACGCAACGTCTATCTATGTATTTCCGTTAGTGCGCTTATCACTTATCCAATTTACGTGTTTTTTTCTCATTTATAGATGTGTTCTCTGCCCAGATTTTAGTATATATATTGTTACGTTAGGTAACATAAGGAATAAGCAGTGACGATAATAGTAAATCAAGTCGGAAAAACGTCTCTAATGAAACTATACCTATAGGTACCAATAATATCAAAATTCGTTATAGAAGCATACATATATACGGACGCCACTGATCACACATATGATTCATTGATTGATCTGAACTTTTTATTTATTCCACGTACATAGTCGGGAGTTAAATTATGTAAATGGAGGTTTATATTACAGACCAATAAATTATATATAACGAAAATTGGAACGCTTACAGAAACAAATCCAATAATTCTAGAATTCTAATTAGACGTTTTCTGCATGCAATTATGTAATAACTTATCATTTATTTTATTTTACAGCATTACGTCCTGTAATAATTGTTAATTGAAACAGAGATAACATATAAATAGCATACATGTGTATATTCGCGTGAGACCGGATTCAGAGGGGTAATTGGGATAATTCTAAACCCATAAAAATATTATCAATGTGATATATGTATGTATGTAATGTATAAATCTTTAGGCTCTGTCTGTACAATGTAAATACTATATTGTTTGCTTTTTTGAGTCTTTATGAGTTATTTTATAGGCAACATTATTCATTTCGATAGTGTTTTAAATATTTGTCTTGGATTTATATGCGCTGCCATTTTCCAGATACTTGACTGAATAATTGATTTTGTAGGTTCTACAAAAATTTTTTTTGTCATTCATACACAAGCATGATTATTTCATTAGCAATTTAATAAAATAATAAAAATTAAATATATCAGGCCCATATATTCAGTGAATGTTCTTTACTACAGACATATTTTGCGGAGATATCAACTTAAAAAACGTTAAAATTTATTAAGTTTTATTCAAATTTAATAAAAGAGTATTTTTACCCACTTTTTTAGTGTATAAGAAAATAAACAAATTAAAATGATTATTTTTTTTAAATGCAGATTTATAGCGAACAACATTTTTTGTATAATGCTTATTTAAACTGCTATTCAGCAAAAATCAGAAAAACACACGAATTTTGCAATTAAACCATGGTTTGAACCATAAGTTCTCAAACTTATTTGACCCATTACCCCCATTTCAGTGAACATTTTTTCATATACATATGTGTATCTAGTGTTATATAATAATCCAGGACTTCCCAACTACACCCAGAGCCGCCAGGGCTCCTTTTGATCTATCCAATACCGCCAAGGGGGTTGAGGACCGCAGTTTGGGAACCAGTGCTTTAAACAATGACGTGTAAAACCAAAATCGAAGTAAACTTTAGGTATTGTTCTATACCACATTTGCAACAAATCATGTGAGTAGCAAAATTGTAGTTAAAAATTACTATTTTAGGAACTTTTTAGCCCAGACTGACTGGACTAAAACTACTATTTATATACATATAATATATATGTAGTTTTCATAAATTATAACATTTTAATTGTGTAAACGTCAGAATTTATTGAAGAGAAAAGTAAATGCAAGCTTTCGATTCACAGGATCATCGTCAGGCTTTTCGAAGGAATAAAAATTTGAGAAAGATGTTGTTATCTCAATAATATTTAGTAGGATCACAGTTGGTAATACTGGAAGAAGGAAAAGAGGAGATGGAGGGAAAAGCCATCACGATGCTTTAGAATGTCGAATGTAAAATGTAGAAGTGTTATTGTATTTTCCTGACATTGTAATTATTTTGATAAATAAAGAATGGTGATAAAGCTCCTACATTCACTTATCAAAATTTAGTTTCAAAATATCAAACTTTTAATCAAATTTTTTAAACATTCATGCATGCATATCCCTAACATATGGATTACCGAAAAGATGTGGATTAACTGTCGGCCAACAAGGGCAAATACATTAAAGAAGCTTAAGTTATTATAAGATTAAGGGCTGCAATGACATCCCACGTCTTTCAATAAGAGTGTATCAGAAAGATTTACTTTAGGTTTGTAATTTATAAAAGGCTACCATTAAAACATTGCAAATTCAAAAAACGTCTCGAATATAATTTATTATAATGAATTATCTAGTTTATTACGACTTTATCTCAATGGGATAGTAGACAATTTACGACATTCATAAAATTAACGACTCTAAGGACGCTTGCCGTCGGAGTTTATGAAAATGTATAAAATCTTTACTTTTAAGTTAGCAACCGTGATGAAAATTACTAACGCTTATTTTTCTAAAATAATAATAAACAAATAATCGAATAGACACAGAAACATTTACGAGTACTTGTGAGATTTTTTACAATACTCATCACAGAATTAACTCGGAAGCCCTGTTCTAGAGGCTAGATCTAGAACAGGGCTTGCCAACCCTTAATTACGGCCCGCGGTCACATACGAAAAAAAAATGTTTTATAATCTTGTTTTTTAAGTATCGAATGTTTTAGAATGTATGAAACTGATTTTAGTTTCCCATTATTTTCTTTAGAATAACATTTAAAATATTGTTTTATTTATGTAATTTAAAACTATTTTTATAATACAAAATAAGAACCCTTCATCTGTGAGAGGGAACGAAATACTGATTTTTTTTTTGTATGTATTTATTTATAATACAAAATAACGACTTCTTTGTGAGACGATTGGTACATTTATTTACCCTACACCTCCATTTAATTTTACTCGCTGAATCGAATGAGATAAATTACAACCCTTCATCTATGACAGAGCGTTAAATATTGAAGGTTCAAGATCCTATAAAATTTAATTTTACTTTTTTATGCTAATATATATTAATATAATATAAAATAATATATTAAAGGTAATTTAAGGGTCTTATAAATATATTAACGTTTTTATATGTATTTTTCTACGATTATTAGTTCCGGAGATATAAGCTTTCAAAAGGTGACATATTTTCTTTGCATTCATGTTCCCGATATTACCGCCGCGCCGGAAAAGACGAAGTTCTACTTCAAAAAATTAAAGTAATTAGACAAAAAAAATTCAATAAGTAGGTACAAAATTCGTTGTAAAGCCAAATATCGAACTTTTATAATTATTTTTATTTATGTGCAGCCCTCGAAACATTTTAGGTCGTCGATGCTGCCCGTGGAGCAATTTGGGTTAGCCAGGCCTGCTCTAGAGAATATTTATATATTTTGCATTTACAACATCGGATACAAACATTTGTTAACATCGTCGAACTATTGTGTAGTGTGTAGTGTAGATAGGCATATCTTATGAATCACAGGAACAAAATATGAGAAAGGATGATGCTAATGAATTAATCATAGCAGAGAACATAAACCATATAAATCGATTTTCACAGACAGTCAAATTACCAAAAAAAAACAAGCTCCCGAATATTATTATAAATTATTTATAAAGCAATCATACTTAAAAATCAACTCAGTATAAATTAAAATCACCAACAATCTTAAACCCTAGCGTTTTATAACACTATACAAGTACTTAAAAAGTATTGGATAAATGTTTGTTTAACAAGTCCGTAAACTATAAAATTTAATTATTTAATCGTGTTTATGACCGGTACAAAAAGCCCGAGCAAGTACAAAACAGTTAACGTGATATCAGCTGTATAAAATCTTGTTACTTTTGCTACAAAGAGTGGCGTCTGTTATACATAAGAGCATCTTTAATTACTCATAACATCGTTACGAGCATAAAAGTGTTCACACAAGTGTTTATTGGAAAGTTTTTATGTATTGACGTAGTTTGATTATTATATCAAACAGCTTTAATTATTAAACTACGCTATATTGCACACAGGCGTCAACTTTCAAAAGCAAAAAACTTTATATGAACAAGTGTCTGAAAATTCTTTGTAAGCGAGCTACACCCCTCAAAAATTATTAAGAAAACTAGTTTTTATTGATGATCTTTAGAACCAATTGTGGTACTTTTTATTGTATATTCATGGATAAGTGTCCAATTAAGAAAAAATGTAAGAAGAAGAAAATATAAGTTAACTGGCCCCATACACTATTGGTTGATACTGAAAATTGATAATATACTTATTAATAATACTAAATTTTGCATAGGGTACCATAATGGGTTCTCCAGATAATTTTTTAGGGATTGTAACTTTCTTTCTCACGAAGAATTTTAAATATAAATACATATATACCTATACACAAACACATTCATATTATGAATATCTATAAAATAATATTTTTATAGATACGAATAGGTAGGTACATATGATAATTATAAGTACAGCTTAAAATATTTATAAAATTATAAAATTATTATGAAAATGATAAATATAGACAAATATATAGTAAAAAAATAGTATTTAAATGTTAAGAAAAGCTTTAATCTGTTCTACATATTTCAAAAATAAAATAAAATATTACTTAATGGTATGAACAAGCTTTATCATTTCTACCAACACCACACTTCAACTATAAATCAAAATGATAATAAAAAACAACGTTGCCATAAAACTAGATAAATAAATAAATAGGAAAAACAGTTTAACACAATCCACATCGTTCCACGTGACACATCGTGACTCACGTATGTTTCACACACAAAGAGAAAAATAAACTATAATTATGAACTTGTAAAATGCACATTTAATTTATGAATATAATTCGTGCTTGCGTCGATGACAGGTATGTCACATGTGCCTAGAATATATGTATGTATATGTTCTGTAGAAAATTTTATTGTTTAATGGCTGTTATGAGTACGGTGTGATTATCAGGGTGGAATGTACATTAACCCTACCACCTCTTTCCCGTTGATCTCGTAGTTCAGTGTTGTTCAACATGTTTCCTCCAAACATCCATTAAAATTGTAGTATGCATCAAAAACGGTTTCAACTTTATTCATCAAATCTATTTTTAGAGAGGGTATAATTTATATTTTGAATAAATAATATAGTGATTTTATTTATAAAAATGTATGTTTTAAAGAAATTATTATATAAAAACTTTAGTTTATTCCATGGGTTGCAAAAAGCATAATAGTCACGATAAGTTGTTAGGTGAACGACTTTTTTCAAACCATGATTAACGTTAATACTAAATTAAATTAGGATTACTAAACAGATGATTGACTAACTATGATTATTTTTTACTTTATTCAAACCGTCAATAACATTTGAAAATAATGTCATGATAGTTTTAAAACGGACGATTAACTAATCGTGCTTAATTTTGTTTTATGCAATTAATATTTAATAATGTGAAGACAGAGAATAAAATATTTATAGTTAAGGTCAAGTGTATTTTTGCATGCCTATTATCAGCTCTCCCTGCTCTTCGTGTTATTTCTAGCAGTGTTACTAGGGTGCCATACAGATACCCGTTCAGCTCACCTTGTATTTTCCCGTACCCATAAAGTCATGCCCCAGATTGCAGCATTTCGAGTATGTCGCTTCGTCTTAACGTAAATTTTTAATTACCATCATTCTTCCGCCTTTTTAGTGACATGATGCTAGCGCTCGATCGGCTTCCAACATATACAATAACAATACCTACTTCGACTAGCGGACATTTTTGATGTACGGCATACGTCTAGACCAATGTCTACCAATCTTTTTTACCTTACGACACAATGAGCAGAGAGGATTTATTTCGAGGCACACCAAATAAAAATCCCAACAAAATTTAAATATATTTTACTATACTCTATTTCATTTAAGATTACAGTTGTGTCGCGAAAAAATTTAAAATGAAGGTTTATATTAAATATATTATTTTATTACAATAAGAATTTATATATTTTTGTCCATACTATACTTGTTACATTTAAGTTTGCGGTGGTTGCCGGGGTTTTGACGGTACGAATCGTGCATCGTACCGGCAACCACTGCAAACTTAAATGAAACAGAGTATAGTATGGACGGTATGCGTATATGGACGGTTCACACAACTAGAAGCTATGTAAAGAGTAGAAAAGTTTAACAATCATGTATATATGAGCCTACAATTGCAGCAAGTGGCTTGCCGATAGTAATACATACCACGCAAAAAAGTTTTTAGTAAAAATAACATTATTGCAACAAAAACGATACATTGCGTTTTTGAAATTTAATGCAGTTGTTATGCAATCGATCAATCACTACTGTGTATACATATATGTATATAATTACGGTACTTTTCGCGTTAACGGCGTAATATAGTAGGGAACGTATTTAGAGATTCAAAGGTTTTAAAAATATGATACAAACATAAATGTGAGTATATTATATATTATTATATCTCTTTCTTTTTTTGATATAAATAGCAGTATAGTTTGAAAATTTGATATAAAATAGGAAGTTGTATCCTTCATAATTAAATCATCGATGTGCATTTAAATGAATAAAAAACTTTTTAAGAAAAAAAACATAAAAATACTAAAAAGTATACCAAATAATTAAATTTAACGGTTTTTGAAGTCGGTTTTCTTTTTTTCTTTATAGAAAAATGGTATCGACTTCAAAAACTGTTAAATTTAATTATTGGGGATCATTTTCAGTATTTTTAAGTTTTCTTTAAAGTTTTTTATTTTTCCTTTTTTTCGAAGTCCATGGTCAGATTCTGATGAAATTTATATGGGACCGCCATGGGAGTATACTCTTTCAAACAAAAGTTATGCCCGAAAATACATAAAAATATATATACAACAAAATTGAAAATTTCCCCTTTTTTTAAATTCATGGTCACATTTTGAAAAAAATAGGAGTTATATATAAAAAATGTATAGAGACGAATTGAGAACCTTCATTTTTTTAACAACCATCAATATGAAATATTTTTTTGCAAATGAGAAAATAGAAATATTAAAATATACCTACTGTTTAAAAAAAAACTTGAAAATGTGTTATAAATTAAATAAAAGTTCCTGCCATGGCATTTATTACATAAATTTAAGTATTATTAAATAATAGAAGAAGAACCATTTATAGAATGCAAAGAAATCAGTATAAAAATAAAACTTAAAAAGTACTCAATTATTTCAAGTAAACGAATACAAAGTTGATGAAATCGATGTTTGCTTTAAAAACATCTAACGATCACTGTATACATACGAACACTTCTAAAAATAAAAGCTTTCAAAGCTTATCGACACGGAAAGCTCGCAAACATTTATTTATACACATAATTTTACACGGGAACATTTGAGCATCTCTAATTGTAAGCTTTAACCGCACGCATCTTGCGATGGTGTGAAAGCTCAAACGGGACGCTTTAAATCTCATCGTCTTGTTTAGAGGTCCTTGCGCGCCTCAGTTTTACGCATGAATAATTTCTTTTCATCCGATCGTAAAAACCAGCTTTATACATTCCGATGTTATTCCTTTATTTTAACTTTCAAAATAACAGCGAATACGTCAAAGTTGTTATTTGTCACATAATCGAGCTGTTTCGTGTATATTTTTATTAAAAACACTGATGGGTTGTTACGTTTCCATTTGTCCATGTATTTTATTTTCGTACATAAAAAATTACTTTGCATTCATAGCTGTTATACGTGAATATATGTATGTATGTACATTTATGAATATATGTATAACAAAATGAAAGGATAAATATTATGTTCTTTTTTTTATTATCAAAAGAAAATTTTATATGTTTTAATCAACGAAATATGTATAATACGAATAACAAATGTAGAGTGTACAGTACATAAGTGTCTATATAATAAAAATAACATTTGTTATTATCATAATAAGGTAGGTACTGGTGCCAGTCTTGAATAAATTATTGAGCAAATTATATTGTTTTTTTAGGATAGATGGGATACATACAACTACTTCTTTCTCAAATCTATTTAATAACCAAAATCCGCAAATATCGTTTTTTTATTATAGCCTTTTATTTTGTATTGCTAAAGATTATAAACTGATTACTACTACTACACAAACATTATAAAATTTAATACAATGTAAAACATTTACATAAGAAAATAAACTTTTCTTGATAGTCTACCGAACCGCGATAATTATTTGTTCACTGTTTTTAAACAAAATGACTAATTATCATTAAATCACGTTGTAAGACAATTAAATGTATATAGAATAATTCCAGTAATTACAGTAATCAAATATCAAAAAATATTTCTAATTCAGTACATTTAATTTAAAAATATAATATAATATAAATACTATAGGATATTGTTCAAGACTGATTGTTTGTGCCTTATCAGGTGTTCTCAAGATGTATATATATATTTTTAATAAATTGCAGCATGTATTAAAACAGTAGTACACAGTTACACACACTGCGATTAATTGTGGAACACAAATGTTTCCACGATTCTACTGGTACACTCCTTCTCTTTTGACTGTAAACCAGGTTAGACACGGTACCTTCCGTACTGTGAACTCTCAATTCCTCGATATGTATATATATATTTGTATAGCTGTCATTTATATAATAATAGATTGATTAATTAATTTTTGTTAATTTATGTACAATTAAAATACCCTACGGAAAAAAATACATACTATTTAGTTTTAAATTGTCAAAAAATGTTATTTTCTGTAATTTGTTAATAATTTTGAAAAATTTCTTCGAGTGCTTATGACCGAACAATCGAATGAAATTTAAAATCAAATATAGTTTGGGGAAAACAAATATTTGCATAATAATTTGTGGAATAAAAAAAAACTTCAAAAACTGAATTTCTGTATAAAAGTATATTTCGATTAAAAAATGCAAAAAAAGGGAACTGCTTCTCAGCTGAACAATCACTACTTTTATTCACATTGACCCCTGATATTAATTATAACGAACAAAAAAACATTTACAATTAAAATTATTTTTAAGCTGATGTACATAAATGTATAAAGTCTGGAAGGTACCGTTTGCATAAATATAATGGACATTACATTTTACCAAAATCTAATAATACATACCTGCTAAATACGACTATATAGAATGCATACATTTCAATGTATTGATTAGTACCTACATGTCCATTTAAATTAAAACATTGATAAACTAATTGTTTTCATTCCAATCAAAAACTAGATTACAAAAGGTATTTTATTTATATTTATTATATTTATAATTTATTTATATTTATAAACGTATATATTATATATAACGTATATAATATATTATATTATATACGTTTTTCATTACAATGGCAAAAATAGTTATTTTCTTTATCAAAATTTTCTTCTTCTTTTTTACTTTGTACTTCAGCAGTCTTCTTCATTTTATTATAGTTTCTAAGATATCTGGTTCTAATTGGTTAAATTTTGGTCAAAGTGGACATTACCTTATTTTTGCACATGCGTACTGACCCTTTATATCTGTAAGAGATTTATCATCTTTATCATGTTTTTACAGTAGACGTAGGTAAAATTTTTAAGTGTAGAAATGTACTTAACTAAAAAAATTTAAATAGTGGAGTTATCCTGTTTTTGCAGTAACCCGACGATATGTAGTTTTTATTGATCTTCCATGCTAGCTTTTATTTTAATAAAAATTAAGCTGAAATATCATATAAAAATGGATGTAAACTTACTTTTAATGTGAGCGTGATCTACGGAACGTTAGCGGTCCGATACTAGATGTAGGTACAACTATCGGTAAGTGCAAAGAGAACATTAGCTATCCTCTTATAACATACTGAAACCACTGAATTCGCGATTACCCCGCATTCGTGATTACCCAACTGTCCCTTATACAACATTTTGTATGTATTGTAACTTACATAATACAGTTGGACTCCTATAAGTTCGAACCCTTTAAGTTCGGATTCCCCTCCATCGGAGAAGTTGTTTCCCTCATTCCTTACGCATGCGCAAACGGTGAGAAAATAATTATTAAAGTGGTTTCACAATTATATAAATGGAAATATACCTACAACGTTATTAAACAGACGAAAAAAAAAACAATATGTACTCAAATACTTTTATTCAAATATAGTCACTATACCTTTTTTGAAGACGGCATATAGGTATTACAAATGATGAACTGTCAGAGAACTTTCCAATTTTACCACCAGGGAGTTATATTAGATCGCTCTGAGTAAAGTGTGCGAGAGAGAGAGAAAGTTATTTCCATCTCATTTCATTAGATCGGTATTGTGATAGAAGGGGTACCCTGTAAGTTCTAATTCCGAGAATATTTGGTCCCGTAGCTTAGAAATTATAGGAGTTCTACTGTACAAAGATTTCTTATATACCTATATTATATATAATGAGGAAAAGTTTGTTTATTTATTTAAGTTAATCTCATAAAATACTTAACCGATTTTGATGAAACTTTCACCATGTAAAATAATAATTTATAAATTATCAATTGTAAATTTTCTTTAATACGTGCCGATTCTAATTCAAGACTCGTAGTGGTTCTAGGTTTTTGAAAAGTGAAAATCCCATTTAATTAGGTTCGGTAGATTTTCTTGAATATAAATAAATAAATAAACGAATTTTTTTTAAGAACTAACATTTAGATTACAAAAAAAAAACTAAAAAAATCTAAAA
Organism: Sialis fuliginosa; assembly: GCA_961205875.1. NCBI lineage: Eukaryota > Metazoa > Arthropoda > Insecta > Megaloptera > Sialidae > Sialis > Sialis fuliginosa. The sequence continues at coordinate 20,202,009 of OY540812.1, forward strand.
TATTTTAGCTGTACAGAGACTACAGATTCACATATGTATTAGTATCAGTATTAGTAAATAGTAATCAATCCCTTACTTCAAAGAAGGGTTTCCCAAAAAGATGTTTACTAATTGAATACAATTCCTTGTTTGAACAACATTCAGTTGGCGCTTCGATCAAGGGTGCTCCTGCTAGTTGTCCCACTCGTTGTGTAAATTGTAAGCTAAAGTTTGATTATGGTAAGGTTTAATGGAATAAAGTTGGTTTACAATGTAAATTAGAGGCGTGAGTTGCTTTATTTATCGTCGTGTAAACTTCTCTTAATAAGCACCGTTGAAATATAGCGGCCCAGCGTTTGATTCATATTTAAACAAATTGAATATTTTGGTTGTCACTTACAAGCCTTCATTTATATAATTTGATTTATGTCCGGTATTATAAAGGAGCTAACAAAATTTGTTAGCTAATAAGCACTATCTGTGTTATTATCTATGGATTTGTATTAGAATTTAGATCAGTGATATTTCAATTTATCGTAACACTGACCTTATAAATTAATTTTCATAATATCAAAGGTTTTAATACTATTGATGTTGACTTACTGCGCGTGCGAGAAACTTGTCAAATACTTCAAGGAAACTGTCATATAGATTTGATACCCCTTTTGAAAGTACTTGTTAGCTAACAAATTTTGATAGCTTCTTTATAATACCGGACATAAATGTTATTAAATTAAACTGATGTGGTTACCACAAGATTTTTTAATACATCACTACACATATTTTTGATTACATATACATATGTATTTTGTATCATATACATACAATTAACGATGCCAGTCAATAATTTATTAATAAAATTTAAAAAATTAAATTAACAAAAATTGTTTACACATAATGTACAAGGATATGAATTTTATATGAATCACTAACAAGAGGGTAAATGTTTAGTTTAATTTTAAATTAAATTATTATTTCAAATAAAATAAAATTAAAAAATTAAATAAAAATTTTAAACAAAATTTTTTATTTTAATTTAATTTTGAAAAACTATACAGCTATACCTTTATGAAAAAAATAAATAAAGATATTATTCCTACTTTATTATACAGTATACTTAAAAGTTTAAAAAAGTTTATCATTAAATACTCGTACATGAACTATAAATAATTATATAAGTTAACAATTTCATCTTTATTTTTATTTTTTGTGTTATATCACGTAACTAATCTTTTTCCGTATATAGTATATAGTAAGCAACAACTATTTTCAGAAAAAATCAATTATTTCCTTTAGAAAAACAACATTTTTTCCAATCCCTAGTGATAATCCTATTTAGAACATCGTGGTATTATCTTACATTCTATATACAATATAGAATATTTTATTATTAGAAATAATTATTACAAAAATCATACACCAAATAATAATTACAATTTTTAAATCTTTTAACGAAATGTAAAATTTAAATAAAGTATTTAATATATGTATACCGATACCAAAATTTCATCCAAAACATTTGAATTTAATTTTCATTCTTTTTCAGTTATGTTTATCTCTCCTACCTCAAACGCTGTCGATTGTGATTTGTGAATACATTTCCAGGTATATTTTCACAAAACATAATATAATCAATCCCCTTCTAGCACACATTCGGTTTTAAATATATCCAACGCAAAGGTCATATATACAATTACGACACTAATTATGAAATGTTTAACGCAGATATTGCCTCTGTAATGACGAATATTTATCTGTTACCTGAATCTATTGTTAACATTTTGTTGGCCGGTCTTGAGTACCTATACATGACGCACATCGCTAATTTATAATTAATACAATTTTAATAGTTGAAATATAAACTAACAAATTCAAAAGCAAAGTAGATACAGAAACAGTTAATTAAGGGTTTTTGAAACGGAAATATCCGAACCGTTTTTAAACTAAAAACCGCCTTAAAATCCATGGATTTCGTTTTCGACTTGATCCTTCGAAAATTTCGTCAAAGTCTGTCTTAGCATGGGCAACAAATCTATTAGATTGTCCTTATCCAGATGATAAGAAGAAAAATGACTCAAATGCGAATGAGGGAGGCCAGTACATTCACTAAAGGACGAAATAAAAGAAGCAATTAATGAAGTGATGATTGTTCCAGAAAAATCAAACGATAAAGCTCTATCGATGAAGCAGGAATTTGCGAGATTTGAAATAAACTTGTAGTAGGACTAAAAAAACTAAATCTGTTATATCAAGCGCTCTGTACAATAAATCGATATCTACGTACGCTCAAAGGACTTTTTCCCTAGTACCAATTTTTGTACGACATTGCGATTTCGAATGAATGATAAACATTTAAATAGTTCAGTGTTTTTTAAATTTTATTATTTTAGTAATGTTCAAATAAAAAATAATTTGATGACAAATAAAAATTGTTTAAAAATTATTTTTTGCATGTTTCATTTAGTTTTATTTAAATTAAAAAATGTTGTCTTTATTCTTTTTTCTTCATGTTTAAAAAACCGAAAACCCCGATTGACTGCGGTTTTTTAATAATTGAAAACCGCGGTTTTCTAAAAACTCGATTTGTTCGAAACCCTATAATTAATATAAAAAACAATAAATCATAAAATCTTCCAAACTGTCTTAAAATATTTGTAATATAGTATATTAGTAATCTTGATTAATCGATTAATAACAATTACAACCCTTTAAATAATATGTAACTAATTCAAAAACCAAAGAGCTAAGGTACTAACACCAGTTATGGTCGCTATAAGAGCAAGGTTTACTGTTTTTGTGATTGTCGGGCTTTTTTTGTAATTCTCATAAACTCATGTTACTAATAAAACAAGTAACTCTTTATTTAATCAATTAATTACCAAAGTCCGCAAATATAGTTTTTTTTTTTAATTATAAAAATAAAATAAGTAATGAGCACGCAGTAATGGACACTTGTTAATGATTAAAAAATGATAAGTATTACGACACAAAAGTTATAAAACAAAGAATCGTCACATTTGAAACAATGTAAAGTAATTGCTATGATAATATAATAATTAATAAATAAATTATACTAATAATTAGTTTAAATGTCCACCATTTTGACACCTAAAGGCCGATTGTCATCAAATCACGCTGTAAGACAATTAAATGTATATAGATCAATATTCAGAATGGGTAGTAATCAAATATCACAAAAATTTCTAATTCAGTACATTTAATTTAAAAATAGCCATTACTTGGGTCATATCCAAGACTGGTGCCAGTACCTTACTTATCGTAAGTTAGCAAATGTTAATAATATTCATATTGCAATTGTTATCAGTCTATCAGTTTCGGTCAGTTAAGGATTATTGTTTGTGAAACTAGACGTTATTATTTTATTAAGTTGCGACCATCAAAGTGTTAAAATTTAACATATGTATGTATATGTAGATTGCATTTATGTATGTTACATACATTCATTTTACGTAAATATAGTGCTAATACTACATATTTGAATTGAATCGCTTGCGGAAATTTTGAATTTGTTATATTGTTTGCATTTATTATATGTTACTGTTGTTATTTTGTTAACATGTTAATTAGTGATGCAAAAAACCCTAGGGAAAATGTAATTTTCACTTTTTATACATAATAGGTACAATTTAACATGTATAGAATTTATTATGTGATATACCCGTATGGGCAATTACATGGAATTTATCTATGTTACCCTCGAAATTGGTGGCATTACATATGTTAAAACTGTTTAATTCTATGTTTAATCAAACACGTTTCATTTTTTATGTTCACATTTAGTCACGCTTGTTCAAAATGTTTCAGTTTTATTTCTATTATTCACTACACGATAACAAAACATATTTATTTAGGAACAATTCAAAAGTGCTTCATTAAAAATATTACAGGTAATTATTATTTTACCAATATTGAATATGTTAATCTAAATTACTTTTTAAAGATTTAACTATTAGTTTTATTTGATTTTTTTATTTCATACAATATAGGGTAAAGCGGGAAAAATGCAAGCATTATCGTTAATAATGTATATTCTACTTAATGTCCATTTTTACTACCCGTAGCCTTATAGCTTCCCTTTTTACCTGACAATGAGCTGATTGACCTTTAATCTATCTATCGTAATAGGTACACATTTATTTTTAAATTCTAGTTTCTAAATATTTTAATAAAGTAACAATTTACCCAAGTGAACGGTGCTAATATAATAGTACAAACTATTTTTGGGGCAAAAAAAAATGAAACTAACAATTTTAGATTAACTTTAATTTTTATTTCATTGTGATCAGTTGAAACTTTCTGAGATATGAACTAGTTAACAGCTGTGGTAAAAAAAGTACTTAAAACTTTTAAGGAAAAAAAACTAAAAAAACTCCACTTTCCACATCCATCATCATACAAACTCGATGGTACCATATTATTGTATTGTCACCGAAATTGCATAAGTTTACAATGTTTCAAATCGATACGACAGTTAAAAGTGGGTGAAAAGTGAGTTGTAAGATTTGTTTACAATGTTAGGAAGCTACAGGTCAGATAATAAAAGCATAAAAATAATAGACCGATATTTATTACTTTTACCCCGTTATTGCAGTTACTCGATTTGACCCTACTAAGGCATTCTTATTCCCTTTTATCCATGTCTTCGCTCCTTGCATGTGTTTTAAAATCGATGAATGCCCGTCCAACCGGCTGCACTAAACATGTAGGCATTGCATTCCTACTACAGCTCACATCTGTTTTGTTTGTTTTATCGAACATACTTCACTGCCCTTCTTTAGAAATGTTTGTGATGATATATAACTTAAACTATGTAACAATAAAAATGACGCTCGGTTCATTAATAATGATAATTCACTAATAATAAAATAGTAAGATAAATATGTAGATTCAGTAGTTACTGACAGATAAACAAAAATTCTAAAAACTATCAAAATAGATTATATTTGGTATGATAAGATGTATAGATTTTAAAAAATGTATAAAGGAAATACTGCTAATTGCATCTACAAATAATAATACACGAAAAAACATTTGAAGGTATAGTGCCTGGTATTATAAAGAAAGCTCAGCAGCTAATGCTATCTGCCTGATAGGAATGAATAATATTGTTTATATGAATGACCTTGACCAGAAATCGGCGATTTAAAATAAATGTACCTCATAAAATGCATAGCATTAACATTATTCTACATTTATTACCATTGCTCTAGAATCTCGAGCAAATTCATAACGATTTGACATCTCGCAGATAGCGTTAGCTGCCGAGCAATTTTTTTTTTATAATACCGGGCATAAGTAACGTATTTCCCAACATGCACCATTCTACAAATGGCACATAAAGTATAAATTCTACTATCTATTTAGTGTTTAGATTACATTTTATATAAACCAAATAGTCTACTCTAAAAATAAACTCAATTTACAAATACCTTCTTTATTTATTTTTGCTATCGCACCAAACGTATATTCAAAAAGCACAATATGTTCCAATATATTAAATTAAAAGTCAACTTGATATCTAATCTACAACGAACGGAAGCTTTTAGTAAATAAAGCTATCAGTGTAATGAAAGTTGTTGTTGATTGAACGCCAATCAACCAATCAAATTATATGCAACAATTAATTAATCGTCATATCGACGCAACAAACAATCGTTAATAATAAAATATGTAGACATATTCAACATGTATGGCGTTGTTTTGTGGGGCAGGTAAACATTAACATGTTATACTAAAATGTTGATTTACGGTGCAGACATTGTTTAAAATGCCAAAATCAATTTATTTTTTATTGATCATTTTTTTAAATATCAAATACCTATAAAACTTTCAGTATATTTGAGTGATCAGATATTACTCGATTTTTTTTAATTACACTAATTTAAATGAAATCAAATGTTTTAAAAACTAAATCGCATCCGTTTTATTATTATCCTAGCGTAGACAGCGTAAGATTAATGTTAAAAAAATAAGGCTATTTAAGTACAATATGCATGCATCAACGAAAAATTCACGATATTTAAAAAATAAATTACTTCTTAATTCAAAGAAATTTGATGAGAACAGCAATATTATAATATAATATAAGAATTCAATCATTTCAGATATATGCAAATACTCATTGCTGTAAATTTAAAAAAAATTGTGCAGTTAATAACCATATAATTTTTTCAATTTATTCGATTATTTTATTTTGAATTGCACTTATGAATACTACTAGCAATGATACTAGATTACACAAACTTTTTCAGATTCAAAACCTTTAAATTTTTAGGAAAGTTAAGAACCAATTTAAAACAGTGCAATTAGTAGCAGTTTAAGGGCTATCGAAAAAGTGACAGCACAATGTAATTTCCATTTGTATTATGTAGATTATAATTTTGAATTATTTTTGAAAAAAGTGGCATTATTATAGGTACATAAGTATTCCTATTTTTCAGTTTTTTCTCACTGTTACTTTCGGAGATGTGAGGAAAATAGTTTTACAATAAATTTGTTAAACGAATATTTTGATAACCCATTCCCCGGGATTGAAAAAAAATTATAAATTGGTCTATTATTGATATACCAATTACAATAATCATTACAAATCTCAGCTATCTTGATCAAACGGTTCTCTTATTAGAAGGCTGCGACAGATAGACAGACAGACACAGTTGATTCTATATGTTCAATTTTTCTGATTTCGGAATGGAAATAAAAAAAAAACATCTGCCAAGTAAATGCACAGTGCTTCCTCGTGCTAAATTCACTAAAACCGATAGTGTTCAGATAAATTGCCTGGCATTGGTTAACCATTTAATTTTTATACAAATTTTACTAAAAAATCTTAGTTCGAATTTTTTCTTAAAACGCACCTGAATATTTTTTCATATGTTTTTAATTTTTTGAAAATTTCAATCTAAATCTAAATTTATGCAAATGTCAAACTGACATTTAAAACGTCAAAGTGACATTTAAAACGCCAAAGTGACATTTAAAACGTCAAAATGACACTTAATATATCCAATCAAATATCAATTTAGAAAAACAAAACACGAATTTTTAAAATTAATTTAGATAAATCTTTGTAAGGGAATATTTTACAACAAATGTAGTAGACCCATATTATAGGAAATTTAATTCTCTACAAAAAATATTCTATAAAATTTTCTCGTAACATGTGTCGTTCTTGAGATATCTTGAAAAAATAAATATTTTGGGGTGTCACCCCTCCCCCTTACACACGATTTTGATGATTTTGAAATGGGACCGTCCTCAAACCAAACCCAACCATCCGACCAAGTTTCAATAATATCGGTTCAGTGGTTCATGAGTTATGCGTGTGACAAGGATTCAGGGGACAGACGGACGGACGGACGGACACACGGACAGACAGACAGACACGGAACGAAAAGTGTTTGTCTTAACGTGAAACGGATAAATAAATTTAAAATTTTGAAATTGGAGAACTTTTTTTTTGTCTTAATCTGAAACGATCACATAGCTTCTCGTATCTTCGATATTGCGAGGAAGCAATATATATATAAATATAAATCAACATGTAGATTGAAATTGAAAGTAATATAATTGTAAAACAATTTAAAACATGTTATTTTATTTTTATTTTGTAGTTCAAAGAACTTCTTTTGGTGTTTATAGTTAAACCCGAAGATAAAATTTCAATCTGATAAAAAATTGGATCAAGTTTTTTATTTTCAAGAAAAAAATTACTAGTTTGTCTCGTTATAAACAGGAGAGACAATATTTAAATATATCCTAAATAATATTGTACATACGGTAGTCAAATTGTATATATAAATATTTAATTTATCAATTATACTTATGTCTAAAATAAATACCTATGTGTATACCTATATATGTACAAAATGTACGTACATACCCACAGAAAAAATTCTAATTACGCATTACACATTATTTTAGAACACACTCATACATATCTTCATTAAATGCTATTAGTTACAATTTAAATTCGTTCTACATAAGCCTTTCTTCCTCGCAAATCCGTAAATTCGCATACCGCTATCTCTGTTTTAACAAACAATAGACAATTTCTTTCATTTACGCCTTTGTTAACGAGTGCTCGCTTTTGATCGCCAGCGTGGAAAAACAATTGCAATTAACTTACCCCTTTTGTTTTATCAATGTTCACACTGCAATGCGATACTTGTTAGACAAAGACATCAATAAAAACGTTATATCTATCCGTATACATTGTTTCTTTTTATTACCTTCCAACATCGCTACTAAATACTCACCTTAATAATATGCAAATCTTTACTTTGTATATCGTGAAAAGAGAGGCTATATTCAGTGAAATAGAAATTTCTATTTGGCGTCTTTGTTTTATTTTTATCGAACGTTTTCTATTACTCTTTGTATAATTTGCAACAATGTATTTAAAGTTTGATTGTTGTGTGAGTAAGAAACGAAACGAAGTTAGACGTTATATTTCTTATCTCTTTTCAGGTAACGTAAAGCAGACTTTGCACTTATAATACATTTCAATTTTTTATTTGGTTCATAATTTTGACGTCAATTATTGTAATTTGGTAGACTTTTAGTTGATTAGTAACTTAATTTTAGATTAGTTAGGAAAGACTATAGATAGGTACATAAAAATCACTGATCTGGTATTATTTAACTGGATAGTGGATACCTATGGAATTACTATTAAACCGGATGGCTAAATTTCATACATTTTCTAACAGTATCATTTCCATTTGCGCATGCGCGAGACGCAACACTGAACTCAATTTTGATATAATATAGAGGTATGTGACGTGCTTCTATAGTTTCTTTATTCAATTGTTAATCAGATTTGACAGTTAGTATGCATCTATGTTTGTTTATTTAGTTATTATTTGATAATTAAAATAAATTACAGGTATTCGCGTGTTAAATAAGTGTATTGTAGTTGATATACAATTGAACTTGTATGTATTTATTTATATATTTAACAAATCAATTTGATAAATTTGAATTTCGAACATCCGTTGACGCATGCGCATAATCAGTTTCGGTTGTTAGGAAATATTCAATTTCAGCCATCATGTCTGACTTATCATCAGTCCAGCCATGTCAATGATAAAAATTCATAACGATTTGACATCTCGCAGATAGCGTTAGCTGCCGAGCAATTTTTTTCTTTATAATACCAGGCATAAGTAACGTATTTCCCAACATTCACCATTCTACAAATGGCACATAAAGTATAAATTCTACTATCTATTTAGTGTTTAGATTACATTTTATATAAACCAAATAGTCTACTCTAAAAATAAACTCAATTTACAAATACCTTCTTTATTTATTTTTGTCAATTATTGTAATTTGGTAGACTTTTAGTTGATTAGTAACTTAATTTTAGATTAGTTAGGAAAGACTATAGATAGGTACATAAAAACCAATGTAGTCCGTATATGAAAATGTTACCAAAACTGTACGGCGCCCATATTTTTTTAAATGTCACAATTGTCATTTCCATGCAATTTCTACCAGAGACGTCAGTTGAAAATTTATAAAATGCAAATATGCTATAAATTACAATTGAATGTGGTATGTCAGATAATAGTTCCAAATGGATGTTTCGCAGTTAATCAATTATCACTGAAATACTTTTAAAGGCAATATATGTAAAACATTTATTATTAATTAATTTTATAATTAAAAACAATTGATTTTTATTTTAAAATCTGAATGATACGCCAATGACTCGTGGAGCGATATGGTAATAACGCAAGGTAATGTGTTATTTGTCCTTTATCTTTCCTTGTCTAATAACTTAATAGACATCTCTAATAGTTTATAGTACAGGTGATTTCACGAACTGACATTTATTTAGGAAGATACTAAACAGATAAATGACTGGTAACTGTCAAATTTGATAATATACAGCAACGATTATAATATATAAAATTATAATTCATAGAAGTAGTGAATTCAACTAGCCATGAAAATTACCTGCTGGTCTATCAGTAAATTTAATATTACTTTTCTATAAAAACAAAACATTATTATTTTTTATCATTTGACAGTTTTTATAATATTGTTGTTTTGTCCTGTCTGATGTGTGTGGAATCAACCTAAATGAAATTGGTTTCTTTCGGTTTTATGCGTTAACAATATTACTACATCCGAAGACAGGTAGTAGAGTATTGAAATTCGTTAAAAAAGAACAGACGTATGCAGTTTCAATCTGCTAATCATTTTTTGTCCTTTACAATATCTTTAAAAGGTTATTTTTTTTTGTTTTAACTTTCAACAATCTACATAGCTTAATTTTCTTTGGTAGCATGGTTAGAATTTTTTTCATGTATAGTCAAAAGTCTTTATTATTTTGTTTACGTATTCTTTACTTTTCGCGAGGATGGAATATCGAATTTTGTGTTCCAGTTAACTCAATGGTAATTTATTTTAAATTCAAATTAGTTAAATTCTTTGATATATAAAAATACTTTAAGCAAATGTTTACTGTGTAAACATTTAAACCTTTTACCTTTCTAGAATAAATACTTATTTTATTCATGACTTTTTTATAGAAAATATATGTACATACAATAATAAATACATATTGTAAATTGTTATGTCTAATGCATTAACTTTGTATTTATCGTATTTATAATAATAAAAGCCAGATTATCGAGTACATCAACGTTATATGACAAAGAATTTGTTTAGTCCAATTGTCCTCACATAAAAATAACTTTTTACTACATGTATTTGCGAATGGAGCAATACTCTACCCAGCCTATACTTGTAGCCCGTTAAAAATTCACAAAAAAAATGTATCCACTATTTAATAGACCAGTGATCTTCCAATTGTGTTCCGTGAGTCAAAATAAAAATTCGAAAAAAATTATAAAGCACTCTCACTAGTTGATTAGTGTTTATTAGCTAAAAAAATATAAAGATACATTTAGTTATATTTGAAAATTAATGCATTCCAAGAAGTTACTAGTGTGTGTAAAATTGTTATAAGTGAGTTTATGCTTTTATAGCTAATCCCAATAGGGAAGGAGTTCACCGGAAAAATATTATAGTTCTAAGGGTTTCGTGAGTCAACAAAGTTTAAAAATAAATATATATAGATAATGAAAGGAACAAATTCGTTTAAAATTCAGGTAATTATTTTGTGGAAAAATGCTCGGACACGTCGATTAGTATTTTTATTTTCGGATTTTTTGACATAAGAAAATTGTAAACTCGGTGTCTCAAGAAGAATATATGCAGTCATCATTGATTTTTTTAAATGGAACATCCTGTATATTATGCCATTTTTTAATTGTACTGTAAATTCTGAATTAAATTGAACAAATACACCTTGAACATTTTTTTAAAAGCCAACAAAAACAACCTGGTATGGCAAAAAAACATTGAAGTTTTATTATTTTTTTTTTGTTCAATTTAAACATTTTATTTGACTTGTGTGTATTCCAAATATCAATTTTCAAACGTCATTATTCTGAAAATCGCTGATTTTAGAGATATGGTATGTTATACAAAAAGTGTTCAGAATTTACAGTACAATTCAAAAATGGCATAATATATAGAGTGTTCCATTAAAAAAAATCAATTATGACTGAATATGTTCTTCTTGATACACCCTGTATACCATATTCTTTAGTCAAAAAATCCGCAACTAAAAATACAAATCGACATGTCCGAGCGTTTTTCCACAAAATAATTACCTGAATTTTAAACGAATTTGTTCCTTTCATCATGAACGTATAATACAAAATATTTTTCACTACATATTTATAACGTTACGAAATATTGGTTTTGGTCGAAAATCTTTATGTTTCAAGACCTCTTGAAAAAAAAATATTTTTAGAGAAACGTCAGTCTGTTGTCAAACTGAAAACAACCGTATAAAAAAACAACTTGACATTTGATATATGTGCCAATATCTTAAACGTTGACCCCATTTGCATTGGCGTGTTATACAGCAGGCACTTTAGGCAACTGCTCCGAGGAGAAATAAGGCCTCGAGCTGAGGAAATAAGTAAAATATTGTTTTTTTATTCAACAAAAAGGAATCTCAAATATTAATTCTGCCTGAGGCCTCCGTCAAACATAACGCGCAAAACAAACACAAATAAAAAAACAACACAAAATCGAGATAAATTCGCGTTCGAGACGAGACATTAGTTACAAAAACCGAAACGAGTCGTGACTTACCTAAGTAACTCTCATCTCGTCTTATTATATGTTATCTTAATCTTACTTCTGGATTTACCGAAAATAGAACTTTTCTATTTTTAAATACAAACCGATAATTTTTTTGTTAGAAATTGACAGAACAAGTCGTCCTGATTTCAACTACACTAAATTTAAGTCTTTCTGTCTGTATGTCCAGCTAATTAATCGAATGATCTCAATATTGACAGGATAAAATAATTTAAAATTTATGTTTGTTCCTTGCGTCGACTTTATGATATGTCATAATATGTTATTTTAATCCGACTTCCAATTTCAATGGAAATAAATTGTATAATTTTTGTCTATAATTCGATAATTCAATTGCTAGAAATTAGAAGAGTATTTTCTTTGTGTTTTAAATAAACTTGTTAATATTAGTTGGAAAAATTAAATAATATATTATTGTAGTAATTATCTTTAAGTAAATTGGAACCACGTGAATGAACAATAGTCAATGGAAAATACTAAACTAAAATAGACAATGACAACGATTTATTTTCTTTACTATGCTTTCAATAATTTACTCTACCTGTTTTAATACAAAGCATCAATGATAATTCAGTTTTCATTTCAAATATATCTGCAATGCAGTACTGACTACAAAATTCACAATTACACAAAATTGAAAATTCTTTTTTTATTTAAAATTGTGTATTTGAATTACGTTTTATTAAAATTAGACTCGAACGATCCATTTACGTACCTATTATTTATTATATTTTCCATATAGTACACTTTTAACAAAATTACGTTTATTATTCATCAATATAAACAAAACAGTTATTTTATAAAAACCTTCATAATTTTCTATTCTATTCGTTTTTTTTTACTTTTCATCACGTCAGCGTTAGGAATAGTATTAATTTTAGTTGAAAAGTGACCCTACTCAATTTTGATGAATATTTTTAGAAAAACAGTCTGTCTGTGTGCTTTCTGTAAAAAAAAATTTGTCATTAATAAAAAAAAATTTGTCATTTTTTTTTATTTTTACATAAAAATTGATATAAAAAAAAGTTTCGATAACAAACGAACTAAATGAATGTTGGTATGTAACTAGTCAAATGATCTAAAAAATGGTTTGAAAAAAATTGAAATTTGGTGTCTTTGTTCCATCCAAAGGCGCGGTAAAAAATATTAGGTAGTATATGTTTATCAATTAGAGTCCGCGTATATACACGGAGAAAAATGAAGCATGAAATATATACAAATATAGCTGTACCATATGATCAAAAGTTACTAAAAAATATAGTAATTCCAAAACACTTTTAAAATTTAGTGAAATATCTGAAGCACGAAAGATACATTACTAACAGACGTATAGTAATCATTAAAGATAGCCATGTTTGAAAGCCTACTATTCAGTTAGTAAAAATGATTATACACTTTAAGAATCAGCGAAATATCCGAAGCAGAAAAGATAAATTACTAACCGACGTATAGTAATCATTAAAGTTAGCCGTGTTTGAAAGCCTACTATTCAGTTAGTAAAAATGATTATACTTTGTATAATAATATCTTTTAACACTCATTTATGAATATTTATTATTTGCTTAGTAAATGTTATTATTTAGTAGCTAATAAAATTACCTAATCTGATTGCAAATTAAAATATATATATAATAATATATATAGCAGTAGTTATTATTTAATATTAGTTTTCTCAATTTTAGAATTTAATTTTGATTATTTTTTTTTATAATTATTATAATGTATATATATCTGGATTTATTAATTAATAGTAGATTTAGCTTGTAATTTAGTATATATGTGACAAGAATATATATTTGCAATATTTTTAATGCCTCATATAGTAATAAACAATTTATTATTATTGGCTACTAAGTTTATTGTATGTAACAATAAATAATTTATAGTCAATGAAACCAAATTGGTTAATACTGTTTGAAACATTGAAAATATTGCAAATATACATTCTTGTCACCTATATACTAAATTACAAGCTAAATCTACAATTAATTAAAAAATACAGATATACATTTTATAATTTATGAGCAACTTTATGTATTTATTAGTGATGCACATGATATGTTAAAATAAATATTAAACAAAGGTTAAATTAAATACAATAATATGTAGGTTATACAAATATATTTTATTACGACTATTAAACCTAATTAATGAACAAATAAAAAAAATTACAAAATTTAATAATAATGACTTTAGTTAGACTTAAAAATGAAATAAGATAACATAAAAATTAAATGTTTTTAAAATGAAAAAAAGTAATTTTTTAATTAAAATTGTAGAAAATATATTTTTCATAAAAATTATATTTCCAACCTTTAAAAAAATATATTGTTTCAACTGTTAATCTACAGACAACAGAAGTACAATTTATTGTTTTATAACCATTTTTTGGCTATGTATTCATTGCCATTGCCAAGGGGTGTTTTGTATGTTATAAAACCATTACAAATTTTGGGCCATGATAGGCACTTAAATTTTTGAGTTAAAGAATCTATTACTTGATAACATTGAAAGTGCTCACTTATACAACATGAAAGTTTTTACATACAGAATGTCCCAAGACTGTGTCAAAGTTCAAGATTTCATTACAAATAGAAAAAAACTTTAAATACAAAAGTAGTCATGATAGACAAGCAGCATATTTTTAAAATAGTTACATTTATATAGGCTGTCCCATAAGTGTGTTACAAATCAAAGTTATATTTTTTTATATACAATTATATTATTGCGATATTACATCAAACATTTACAAAATTGTATTCTTTGTACAGGTTGTATCAAAACTCTTAACTTAATTTTTTTCAAAATTTTCAAATAGAACAGCCTATATATTTTCACATTTTCGAATTGTCTATTCAATTCTAAACACATTTTATAAACTATGTACTATACCTAAATCTAGCCTTTAAATAATTATTTGGAAGATTTTTAAAATCTTAACATGTTTTATAAAAACAATACAACTTTATTATAATTCATAAAACAATTCGTTAGAACTAACAAACTTTAAAAACATAAAAATCTAGGAATTAAATAAACAAAATGGTACAAAAAAGTTAATTTCTTTGTTCAAAATGCCCACCAGCGGCGTTAATTGTTTTCTGTTAAAAATATTTTTGGCATATGCTCTATTATTGCATTATTACATCAAACATTTACAAAATATAAAATAACAAAACTAAACCTTTTTAATAAACTTAATGTAAAGTATCTACTGCAGCGTTTCTCAACCTTTTAGTATTTACGACCCAATTTTCAATCACAATTCTCATCGCCCCCCCCCCCCCCCCCTCGCCCCTCATACAATAATTTCCACTGAAATCGTGCTGTAATTGTAATATAATATTGAAAATATAATAATAATTTAATATTGATAAGTTAATTATGAAATACATTGTGCAGTAAGTACTGATACAACCCTTTTTATAAGTGTATTATATCAGTGTAAATGTAAACGTGCAGTTTATTTTTTATTATGTCAGAATGAATTTTATTACTTTTATTTCAATAATATTTTTTTAAATTTTTTCTCGATATGCTCGCGCTCCCCATTTAGTTTTATCACGCCCGGCGCCCCCTTTGAGGGGCGCGTCCCACAGGTTGAGAATCGCTGATCTACTGTAAAGTGCAAGTATAATTTTTATTAAGTATTTTATCTATTAAGACTTTTTGTACTTATTTGTTATAAAACGTTTAATTTATTTAATTAATAATAATTTAATTTCTCAAAAACACAAACATTTATTTTAAAATAACAAATGGTTATTGCTAAACAAACTAATAAACGAAATAGTTAGATAATTAGTACTAATTTGACAAGTTTAACCAAATAAATATAATCATTAAAAATAACTGGAAACGTATAAATCTTCTATTGCTTTCAGAGTACCAACAAATATTGGAAATGGTTGCAATGGTAGTCTTAGTATATCCAGTTCAATTCTCTTTTGTTTTATAATATTGTCAATAATTCATCGTTCTGCAACAAATTAAAATCGCATATTAATATCTTAAAACATCGAAATAAATATATTGTGGTGGTTTCTTAATTATTATAGTTATAATTACCGGAAAAACTAGGAAAAGTCCTTCTCTAGCCACTTGTACTGTTGCTCGACGTTTTTTATTGATTATTTTTCTCTTTACCCTGTTTTCGCTGCTAACGGTTGATTGTTCATTGTTTGGAATATCTATGTATGTAGTATACATCAATGTCGGTAAAATATATAAAACAAGAAAATCTTGTGTAACTGAAAAATTAATTTTCATGAAAATTGCAAAATGTGAAAGAAGAGTGACATTATGAAGTAAGCTAATATAGAATACCTGGTTGAAGAAATTCCAACAACTCTATCAATTCACGATCATTGTTATTTGCATTTATTTCGTTACTTCTTAGTAGTTCGATCAATTTGTATTTTATAAATGGCCTCCTTTTTAAGTTATTTTCTATTTCACAGTAATTCTTTGAAAAATCATATGTTAACTGGAAAGATCACAATTGATTTAATAGTAAAAATTCAAGAACGGTTCCATTATAATTTTATATAAAAATATTTTACCAGTAGGTGTCCAACAGGACTTTTTAAGCATCGAAATTTGTTAATGTACTTTTGGACACTCTAATTTTGTGTACTTAATAAATTACGTCTCGTTTCATAGGTTTTATTTATTTTTGAGTGTTTCAGTAGGTTGTAAATTATTTTGCAGCCTCTGCATCCTGTTTGCAGTATCTGAAAAAGGTTTTTATCGAGATTGATGAATGATAAATTAATGAAAGATTAATAAATTAACTAATAATATTATTACCTTCATTAGAAGATGAATTACTTTCAATAACGGGTAAATTCAAATCATTTGAAGATCATTGAGAATCTTGAATGATACCGTCTTTACGCAAAGTTTTTTTATAGTTATAATGCTGGCATAGTTTCCTTTTAGGTAAAACTCTGTCGTATCTGTTGCATTCGTATGGTATGTAATATGTGTATTTATAATGTTTTTCTTTTTGAAAACATTTGTTCTCATCTTGTTTAAGAAGCAAAGCACGATCTTCAGTGGTACTTCTTAAAAAATTGCTCCAAATTCTGTTAAGCACAAAAGTTGTATTTTTTTACCTTAAATTAAAATTAAAATTTTAATTTCTTACTAATTCTGAAATATCTTGATCTGTGATATTTTCACCCGCATCGTCATCATCATCAGAGTCTATATTTTCTTTTGCATTATTATTTTCTAATTCGCCGCAATCAACTTTAAAATTGTTTGAATAAATTTAATTAAATTTAATTATTTTCTTTATTTACGAGCCACTCCCTTAAATAAAAACGAAACAATTATAGGTCTACCTCGTCTGTAATAATATTCTCCACTTCGTAATCATCAAATAAGTCACATGAAGGTACCCCTGTACAAATAGAAAAAAAATAGAACAATAAATAATAATGCGAAAGAAAAAAAAACTAAGTACCTACAAAATTAATTATAGTTTTATGTATTAATAAATTAATAAAATGTAAGTACTAAATTTGTAATTAATATTTTTATTATTAAATTATTAGATCAACAAAATACACTTTCGTTTCAACTGGCGGTGTCTATATTTCTAAACACATAACATACATAGATATAATGTATTAATAATATTAATCAGTGGTGATGCGTGATATTTTTACTTATTGTAACTGAAGCATATTTTATTAAATTAAATTAAACACACATTGCAGTATAGAAAAATATTTTTTTTGTCAAACGAGTCAAACAAGAAAAACAAAATACTTACCTATAAATATGGTTTTTCATTTATTAATATTTTTCTATTACCGAAAAATATTATTTGTAATAAACTATATATTATGCGTTTCAGTTACTAAAAAAGTATTTAATTATTAATACAACATAAAGCAAAAATTATCATATTTATTTTCAAGAGATAAGAAACATTACAATACAACTGTTTGCAAGTATGTGTGTCTGTCTCTCTCTAGAGCGAAATCACTTAGACGCGGCGTCTCTCTCTGATTCGGATTATATGAAAGCTTCATCACTGATTTCAATACTGTATAATTAATGATAAATAATTACCTTCAAATTATGGAATTAAATGTGCTTAATCCCATGACTTTAGTAACTTTATTATATCGACTTCCATAGTAATATTAGTAAAAATCACTTCACTCTTATTGTAAGAAAAAATGACCGTTGAAGAACCTGGTACCGACAGACAACAGGAATATAAAATATTATAAATATACAATGAAACTGTTCTAATATTTAATATTCGAAATCACTTTCATCAAAGTAAAACTAACCGTTAAAGCACGCTATACTGACAATAAAATATAAAATATTATAAAAAACGTATTTTTTTCAAGACAAACAAATAGGTACATCACTATAATGCCAGTCAAAACGATACTGGTTTGTTGCTATGCATTTAGGCGCGCGCGAACAAAGGAATTCAATTTTACTAACTAGATAGTAATAAGTATATGCATTTTATTAAATAATTGCGAATAATAAATGTAGTATTAATATAGAAATCCATTAGTACATACACTTCGTACTAACGCATATAAGAATTTATTATATAATTTGGATGTAGTAATTTAACCGAAAAAAAACAGTGTTTTTAAAATAACATCGTCGAACTAATTGTAAATATCAAATGAAGATTCTACAATATTTTTATTCTGCATTACAAAGACTGTGCGTGGGTATTGATGAGATGAGACCAATTGTATAGATAATATCCATACATATAATATGTTATAAACATTATTTTAATTACAAATCATACTCATATAATTTTTTATTGCAATACTGCCACAACAAAAATTAACATTTTAGGAGAAATATATATGATAAAAACCTCTTGTAATTGAGTATATTTATAAATAATATTACAGATAAAGAACGATTCATTAATTATCACTATAATATATAACAAATGTTTATTAAATTGGCTATTTGACAAGTACAACTTATTAACATTTAAAAACGTTACTCGTGTGCTGAAATATATTTACTGACCGTAGTCAAGAATTTATTAAACGGTTAGTAAAATTTCTAGCACAGTTTATGAACCATGCTGCGGCTTTCTCAATCACAATATTTATTACATATTTTGACTATACTCATACTTGTACTTTTTACTATCTGCTATATAGTAAAATGTATATACTACTGCATACGAATAGTTATTATAGTTTATTGTGAGATAGGAAAAATTACTGAGCCTTCAAGTAATTAATAAAATTAGAACTGTACTTTATAAAATTTTGAATTGTGAACATTCCTATTTTATAAAATTTACAATCCTTATTGCAATAATTTACAGACGAATTGTAATTTTTAATTAAATATTATAATTTATAATTAGGAATTGTAATTTATCCTAAAATTCGAGTCCCATTTTTCTCCGTGTACTACAGACTTTTCATCGGCCGATAGTTTGAACGGGTTCGAGCTGCAAACCGATTAAACAATTAATTAAATAATCACATATCCTTCGTAACTTCTATAGCCAATGACAATCCTACGTAATGACATTTCATTAACTATCGGCCGACTAATAGATTGGTAATGTGCGTATTCATATAGCATGCCAGTCGGCCGATAGTTGGCCAACTTCTTAATCAAATGGAAATCGGCCAACCCTTTTATTTAGTCGGCCGACTTTCAATCGGTAGATGTGTGCAGTTCCATATATCTTCATCAGTGCCGGCTTTAGCGAATCTGGCGCCCTGGGTGAGATTTATTTTTTCGCCCTCTCTCCCCCTAAAAAAATGTTAAAAAATCACCAAAAATGTCAATTAAAATTGATAAATTAACAAATAAGTTGAATAAGTCATATCTCAGCTTGGCGCGATCCTACAGACTCAAACTTTTTTTTTAAATATAGCTTACATCATTAACTTTAAGACTATCAAATGCCCTAAGACCGTCGAGACCTCCTTCCCCTATTATGAACAAATTAAAATTGATAAATCAACAAACAAGTTAATTAGTTAGTATCTCAGCTAATACCTTATTAAAGGTTTTCTGGGTTGCTGAATAAGTATTAGTTAGTTAGCAGCTATCAAATAATCGATTTTTTTACAAATTAACATTGTTTATATTTAGCTATATTTTTTGCTTAATCTGGT
This sequence comes from Sialis fuliginosa, assembly GCA_961205875.1. Classification (NCBI taxonomy): domain Eukaryota; kingdom Metazoa; phylum Arthropoda; class Insecta; order Megaloptera; family Sialidae; genus Sialis; species Sialis fuliginosa. The sequence goes on from OY540812.1 coordinate 20,222,345, forward strand.
TTAACTGATCGACAAAAAATTTAAAGAAAAAAAAGTTTACTCAAAAAAGTGATTTATGCTCCATTGTGCGCCGCCTCACCTAGCCTGGTACTTCGGGTGGTCGCACTGGTTCACCCCCTCCCCCCTAAAGCCGGTACTGATCTCCATGCCAATTGTCAAACAGATCAAGCTATCGGTGGACTAAAAAATCTGTAATATTATATTAAGATATTTAAATAATTTTGGCAAATACCTCAGCCATTTTGTTTTTTGCTATGTTGAATTATCTGAAAACACGAGTGGGACGTAATTAATGTTTATGTTGATAAAATGAAGCGGTATTGTTATATTGTATCAATTTATCGGAAAACATCTTTTATTTTTTAGTACATTAACAACATTTTTCTATCTACATTTTACTAGTATGCTTTTTTGCAAAATATATTTAATCGTTTTAGCTTCTGAATGGCACTATAAACATAAATACACCTATAAACAAGGTACATGATATTAAAGGCAAAAATAATTTCACAACAAAGAAAATCAATAATCAAATTTAAAATTCCAATTTACCCTTTACGATAATTTTATTAACACGTCTAAAATAGCTAGAAATTCCCTATTTACATCACGTTATAAAAGACACGTAGAAATCAATAATTGGAACACGCGATATTATTGAGTTTGAACCAATATCTGGAGCAAAATGTTTCATTCAACTTTTGTATCAACAAAGTTTATGCGTCCAAATAAAAATATAGGATTCGAACTATTGAAATACGGTACGGCTTCGACAATGCGAGCCAGAACTTAAACATCTGAGTTTATTATAACGACATAAAAATAAATTGATATCATAAATTGAATTACTGTGCAATATCAATAATGTGAAGTAGAAAGAGAAGAAATCAAACAAATATTCGAATTGTTTTAGTAGATACTATGACAATTTTATATTTGAAATCAGATCTTTTTTAAACACATTTTATTAGGAAATATTAATTTATTGTATTTTAATTTTCTTAATACGTGCCTAACCTAATTATTCAATATCCGTTTTTAGTTTAGTTACATCAACATCATAATTTCAATTGCTTAACCTTTTCAATTTTATACAATTTATAAAATATCAATTATAAATTATCCTTTATACGAACTTGCCTTCGTTTAATTATCACAGCCTAAACCAAACCTAGTGTCCTAGATATTTGAGCAGTCGCTTCAAATTCGGTTTATTTGTTTTTTTTTCTTACACATTTTACAGTTAAAGTTTCTTTGAACAATTAATTTCCGAGGAAAATCATAAAAAGATTATTTTTTTGCTATTTTAAAAGTTAAATATTTTTTATCGTAAAAACTATTGATTTAAAAAAAATTATGAGAAAAAAATGTTTATTTTAATCCAATGAAGCTTACTTTTTTTTATAGACATTTATATTTATAAAACAAATAATAAATGTTCACACCTATTAAAGGACCGCATAAAAAATATCATGTAGGGTCGAGCGGGGTAAATACGAAACACAAAAAAATGGGGTAAAATCATTAAAGATTTGTTAAAGCGACCTGAAAATATGAATTGCCTAATAAGTGATGTGTCACCCCTACAGATTTCCCTGTTAGTCGATGTCAAAACGTCTGAATTAAATTTTAATTCTTTGTACATAACTTTCTGTATAGCTCAGATATTAATTAAAGTTACAATTTCACATTGATATGCCACAAAGAAGATAAATCAAAGTTGCCTTTGTAGCTTTTCTTTTAATTTTTCGAGAAATATTTTCCATTAGAGGCTTGTTTCACTTGTTTTCCAAATTAGAGGTTAAAAATGAAACACACTTTTTTCATTTTTAAAGTCCGTGTTGTATCGTACAGTTCAAATGACCTAAGTATTTAAAATGGTTATTCATAAGCGCATCTAGTAGAAAAAAATTAAAGTATGAATTTGTATCGTTAACTGTCAAAAACATGAAAGATTTGTATTTTGTTTCACTTTTACCCGTTGACCCTATATATAGATGTTTTTTCTCAGAAAAATATAAATAATTTAACAAAGTCATTTTTGGTCACTAGAACATTAATGGTCGGTTAGTGTATTCGAAGTAGAAGTAATCCACTCTCCTAGACTTAATCGCTTTAGCTAAAAAATGACAATTATTATGTTGGAAATAAAAATTCAGTATATTTTATATTATGTTAATTGAAAATTTGTAAATGTGTATACCTTTGTATATCAAAGACATATTTTTTTAACGACGTGCACGGTATTAGTAAGTAATCTTTCATTAATTAATTAATGAATTTATAATATTAATTAACACGAGCAGTCAAATGGTATTTTCCTGGAAATTTTTTATACAGATTTTACTTTGTGATCTCCCAATGTATTTATTATTTTTATGCTACGTGATATAAAATAATCTGTATTTATTAATTTATTAATACCCAATTATTATGGTACGGGGTCAATGGGGTCATGTAATACGAAAAAAGACAAAGGTCCAAAGTATATGGAATCTGTCCCCACGTTAAAATTTAACGAGACATTTTTTTATGAAAATTCATGAAAACCATGTAAAAAAATTTAAAACATCAGCCCTTACTCGTTCATGTTCCAGCTGTTCCAGGAAGATAAGCAACTCTTGCAAAAAAATAAAAAAGGTGTAAACTTGTTCCGCAAAAGCTTTTTAAAATATTTCATTAGTTTGTTTCCGAGGTTTCTTGAGTTCCTCGTTTCGAATTTGAAATCCAAAATGTGATTTTCAAAATCAATATAATGGACTTTGTACTGAATGAACGTTTTTTGTAAAATAGTTCTTAGATCTTCGTGACGCTCCTTATTTATAAAAATATTTTTCTGATATAAACCTTATTAAAATGTAGAGTGTTTATTAAAAAAAAACATTTTTTGTAAATAACACAATGGTTCATGACTTTAATACAAGAAATAAACGTAATAACAGCTAATAGCTCTCAAAATATGATAATACAATAAATGATAAGTATAAGAAAATACAACACAACAACATTAAATAACTACTAACCAAATTATTTAAATAAAAATAATATGTGTATACAGTAAACAGGGTTAGTCAAAATTATGTCAATACTTAAATGTAAAAAATTGCAGAAATGACAGGCATCCAACCTGATATTATCTGATGGCGTTTAGCAATTAAGCCATGAAAGATAACTTCATCGCTGAACGCCAATGCCAGATTGGATGTTTGCCATTTCTGCATTTTTGCATTTAAGTGTTCAAAATTTTCACCAACCCTGTGGAATATAAATAGCTTATATTTTCTTCATAAATAATTTATTAGTTTAAATGTAACGATCAAATGGAATACATTTACATTAGTATATTTATTATTTCTCATAAATGTTATCTCTAACGTGCAGATAGACAAAATGACTAGAAAGAAAAAATATAGAAGGGAAATTTTAATTTATACAGAATACAAAATATAAGTTTATATTTAAAATTTAGGAAACTTGTACAATAGGATATATTTAATATTTATAGTATTCTGACAACTTGTATTGTTTGAATTCGTTTTGTGTATAACCTATAGAAATAAACCTTTTTATATATTCAAATAGACAATGATTTACGTCTTTCTAGACGCGACACGTGTGTACATAATTACACGTATGTACATACATATAAGCGATAGAATATTCTAAATATTTGACAGCAGTGGCCCTGGAGAGTGTGCTTAAAGAATCCGAGCAGGCTGTGACCGCATGCGTTAGAGCTCTGTAAAGCTTCCCGCGCTCTCACAAAGCTCGTACCGTTAGCCGCTCGCCGTGAAATAATAAAGCTATTCAGATGTGTGGATTATGACACATACATATCTATGTTTAACCCAATTGTGTCCAGCGTTGCATATATGCAACAGATTGCTTTTGTTAAGATTTTGCGTTGCTGTTAGATTATTTGAATTCAAATGAGTTTGAAATCATATTTATTTTCAACTGTTGGACTAAATACTAAACTATAGTTATTATTAAAAAAATACCTGGAGTTTTAGTATACTTAGATAGGTATGAATTGATGACAGAAAAATCAGCAATATCGGTAACAAAAAAAACCTCGGTCACGATTGTGTTAATATGTATATGTAAACATTTTTGTATAGTTTTACTTTAACTTGGATGGATTTATTTTATATTTAGTCAGTTTAAATGGTGCGATTTTTAACTAAAAAAATATCATGTTTGATATTTTTTTATTTATCAGCACATATCGAAAAATATATCTACTAAACTGTAATTTTAGTGATAGATATATGAATTATATGATAGATATAAAAATTCAACATTTTGTACCTTTCATTTGCAAAATTATCCATTTATTTTGAATAAATAAATTGATTTAATTAACAATCGTTATTTATTTAATTTATGTAACCATATATTTTCGTAAAATGCGTTATCTTTTTGTTACTATATTATATTTTTAATAACTGAGTCTGTTTGAAAAGAAAATAATCAATATGATAATCAATATGATAATTTTTATATTTTCTAATAAAATTGTATAAACACGAAATGGCTAATCAATAATAAAATCAGGCGTATGTATTAAAAAAATAATATAATAATACATAAAAATATTTGTCAATGAATTAAAAAACATCTGCCAAGTAAATGCACAGTGCTTCCTCGTGCTAAATTCACTAAAACCGATAGTGTTCAGTTAAATTGCCAGGCATTGGTTAACCATTTAATTTTTATACAAATTTTACTAAAAAATCTTAGTTCGAATTTTTTCTTAAAACGCACCTGAATATTTTTTCATATATTTTTAATTTTTTGACAATTTCAATCTAAATATAAATTTATGCAAATGTCAAAATGACATTTAAAACGCCAAAGTGACATTTAAAACGTCAAAATGACACTTAATATATCCAATCAAATATCAATTTAGAAAAACAAAACACGAATTTTTAAAATTAATTTAGATAAATCTTTGTAAGGGAATATTTTACAACAAACGTAGTAGACCCATATTATAGGAAATTTAATTCTCTACAAAAAATATTCTATAAAATTTTCTCGTAACATGTGTCGTTCTTGAGATATCTTGAAAAAATAAATATTTTGGGGTGTCACCCCTCCCCCTTACACACGATTTTGATGATTTTGAAATGGGACCGTCCTCAAACCAAACCCAACCATCCGACCAAGTTTCAATAATATCGGTTCAGTTGTTCATGAGTTATGCGTGTGACAAGGATTCAGGGGACAGACGGACGGACGGACGGACAGACAGACAGACACGGAACGAAAAGTGTTTGTCTTGACGTGAAACGGATAAATAAATTTAAAATTTTGAAATTGGAGAACTTTTTTTTTGTCTCAATCTGAAACGATCACATAGCTTCTCGTATCTTCGATATTGCGAGGAAGCAAAACATTTTAGTATTTCTCATTTAACTAAACGTACTTCTCGATTGTTTGGTAAGTAAATTAGTCGTTTTGTCTTTCGGACGACTTACTAAAGATAAAACAACACATCACTAAATTCAATGTTGTTAGTTATTCATCATGTATCAATCAAATAACAAACACTCAATTGTTTGCTGTTTGATTGGCAGTATTCCCCTATTGAAATGTCCCATGTATTTATTCAATACACTTCCAATACAATAAAGTGTCAGAGCTGAATTCAGTACACAGTAAAAACAGAACATCTTTATTTAGTAAAATAATAATATAACTTTGCATATAGTAATAATAAAGGGTTATAGAAATAATAGTATATTATAAATATGTTTTTGTTAATTATAATTTCACAGTTTATAAAAAATAATATATATTTTTTATATAAAATTTTATTATTTCATTTAATAATTGTTTATTTAATTACAATTATCACAAAATAAGTTCCGCAAGCCTTTAACATGGGCCTCTTTATTGCATTTAAGAACGTCCGTTTCAATGCACGAACTTCTTTCCGTTTAAATGTTTATAAATAATAAAATTGTTTGACAATCTTCATCTACACAGAATTAAGATTTGAAAAGTAATTTACCATTAATGTTTGACTCAAATATATGCAATATGACTCAAAACATCTAAAATACAATAAGATAATATCTACATTTGGAATCTTTTTCAAAATACTATTTTTTAGTGTTTTACGACGAAAACTATATTGTCAATACAAACATAGCACATGGCGCTAGACAAATGCCATTATTATGGCCGTCTATGGAGCTTACAATTAGTGATACTAACAACAAAATTTAATTAAACAATAATAATAAATTTAATAAAATATTGTCTGTTTCAACAACTGTCCGTTTCAATATATTTTCTATATCTTATGTGGTTTCTATAATATATATTTTCAGAAAAAAATCTTCAGAGTATTAAAATTATCTAATAAAGTAGAGGAGAACGAAGTAATTTATTTTATTTACATTTACATATAAATAAATATTATTATTTTATTTACATATAAATATTAATAGTAAAAAAATGTTTTATTTTATAAATAGGTATTTCTATTTGTTATTTAACCAAGTATACAATATTTTTATCTGTAGTTCAACAAAAGACAAGAAAAATCGATAAATAAATAAAGAACAATGTCTCTTTGAAACACAGCACGCTAGAGCTATTAACAAAAACAAGTATTCATAACAAAGACAATACACATTTTTTCATAACGTTACTTTCTATACAGCACCTACTACATCTAAAAATAAAAGTAGTAATTACTTTTTACAAACGCACACATATTCATTGACGTTTTTAGTCTATAAATAAAACAGTAAACAGTCAATATATTATTAAAAGTGTTTGTTTCATAAGTAATTACTCAAAAGAGTAATATGTAAATAAGTCATGAAATTTTCTACATTCAATAATATTGAGTTTTGGTTCAAGTTATTATAAAATCTTATTTGTAAAAACAAGTTACGGGTTACTAAATAAAAGAGAACATGTTTTGTTAATTCTTCTATACATATTTTTTCTTTACTGTTTACCCCTTTGTTTTGATAGCCTGATGTTAAATACTCTGTTACTCAGGAATTAATCAATTCTGTACTTTTTAAGATTAACTTAAACAGATAAACTGCTTTTTCTCTAAGGAAAACATACTTACTATTCTATTATCATAAATTAAATATCTGTACATAATATACCTAAAATAATACAAAACGCAATAGATATGTTATAAATATATTATAAAAACATATAAAAGTATTAAGTTTATAATCAATTGAACAGTGGGAGCAATGGTAGCTATGTACAATACATATATGAAGATAAAACACAATCGTTTATACTGACAAATGAAACAAAAACTGGCACAACAAAGGAATGTAATTATAACAAAACATGAATAGTTCAGGTTCAATGTTAGCGGGGATAAATTAACAAGTGTTAATGGTGATATAGAATTCGCGTGGATTTGAAGAATTACCACAATGTATGTATACTAATCTACTGTTCGAGACAATGAAACGAGCTTTGCATACATATATTATGATATAGTCATACATTATCGTATCGTAAGTATATAAATACATATGTATGTGTAAATGTGTATTAGCACACCCAAAGCATGCTTTGCAGTGTGGTATTACTCTCGTCCCATTATTTTTTTCGTATGAAATTTGATAAAATGAGCATTATATATTAAATTTCTTCAGTAACCCCTTTACATTTTTACATTTTATAAATGAGAACATTACAGTCTCCATATTCACTTAATTTAATATCGATTGGTTTTAATTTTCTGTCATAAAAATATAAACAAAGTTCAATTTGTCGTTTTCGGCCCATTTTTACACCACGGCAACAAACTGCAGCTCGCAATACGTAATAAATTAACATCAAACCTTTTGAATTCGCGTCATCTATTTGCAGAAGAACCCTATTAAAACAGCCAAATCGGATAGCTAGAAGTAAGGAAATTTGCGGTTTATTTAAATATTTTTGAGTATTTTAAAGAAAATTTTGAAGGCAAATATATATAGTGGTTCGGGGAAGTTCGATAAATATCCGCAGCGCCACTATAGTTACTAAGCTTCATTGTATATGTTCTGTGGCTTCATTTGCCATATTATATTATTATAATTTATACGTCGATATGTTCTGTATTTTAATTTTTTTATTCAAAGTGAATCAATGACTTTTTAAACAAGATAAAATCAGGTAAGTTAATTTTTAAAACAAAAATATAATATCATATAATATAACCTATAAACATTATTTTTATTTTAGATCAATGTATGTTTTTGTAAACGCCAGACATTAGGTGAATACAGCTGTTATCGTTGTAATTTAAAAATATGTGGATGTATTTATTTTAGCTTTTTAATTATTATTAATTGTTTTATACATTGTCATATTAATACAATTTACGAAAAATTATGTATCCATTTTATATGTCATTTAAAAAAATGTACATTTAAATTTTGTATTGTATTAAATTATGTTATTGTCACTTATTGTTTGATACATTTTTCTATGAAAATATACGACGGTAATGAACATCTGGATATTGTTCATACTTTTCATTGTTGGTATGGTATGTTTTTTAAAAATTTTGAATTGTCTGTTGAAATTTAATGTTAATTCCGAAAGAATATAATTGTAGGATTAACGTATTATGATAAATTAAAATGTATTATTTATTATTTGTGGAATATGTTTTTCAGGTTCTGTATTTATTTATTATTTTGTGACAAATTGTTTTATGAAAATATACTACTTGAAAGTGAGGTTATGTCATTTATTTATTGTTTTCAAATGAACTTAAAAAACTACTATTATTACTATTAATATCAATTTAGACAAGAAATGAGAGTAAAGATAAGAAAATTAACATTTTTTAAAAACAATCTTAAAAAAATAATAGTTTCAAAAGTCTAAAGTCTAAGGGGTGTGCTTTTTATGGCCAAGCCATGCAATTTTATATTCATGTATGTATGCATGTATGCAGGCCCAGATAGAGGTGAGGGGCTGCCCGGAAATTATTTATATTATACAAATTTATTTAATTCTTATACTATTTCTAATACTAAAATAACATTAGAAAGTTATAAGAAGCTTACGAGTTTAAACTAAAAAGGATAACAGGGAATTTGTTAGGAATTTCCTTAGGCTCGCGAAACGGAGAGATATGGACTCCCTGAAATGTCGTTTGGTCGGGACCCTATTGAAGCTCTCTCAGCCCTGTTAAAGTATTCATTTCAACTTATTCGAACATAGTTAAATTCGACACGATTTTATATTTAATTATCAAACATCCAGATGAAAAATGTTGTATACGATCATATGTATAACGTATAAGGCTATATGGTATCGGAAAATTGAGAAAAAAATTACCAATTTTCATGCACACAGAATCGTATATGGGGTTAACATATTTAGCGAAAAATGAACCCAATTAGGAAAAAGATATAATTAATGGTAAATACAGTGTTTGTTCAATTTCTCATAGATCAAAGAAAGAAGTTCACATTATAACTAGAGTTTCTACGGTTAAAAAAATACTTTATTTCTTAGTCTCGTCGAGCTATTTCAATATGATTCTAGGTTCGTTGATGACTGTAAAAAACATATTAAATAACACTTGTTGTATGTTTTAATTAAAATAATGTTTGAGTGTATAAAATAAAATAAAATTAGCATAGAACTAGCTTAAACTTTGATGAGATTGCTATTATCACGAAACGAGAATAAACTAGACTTTCAGTTCAAATGTAAAATTCGAGACGAGACATACCTAAACCTAGTCTCGTCCCGTCCCGTGTGAAGTCCTTACTTCAATAAATAGTTATGCTTGCAATAATTCAAACAATACATAAATATCCATTTTTGAGTACGTTTGGTTATTTTATTTCAGTCGTATTTTTTAAACAGAATCGTACAAGGATTTGCTATTATAGTACACATATTTTTTAATAACATTTACAATGTTTTTCTAGCCATAAACATTTTAAATCCGCGCGTTTATTTATATCATAACACCTTCCAACATTCAGATAACAGTGTTATTTATCAAATAAAATAACATATACATATATGCCATTACGTGACACTACACGACTACACCCACCTATTCAACTATTCAGACAAATAAACATATATGTATTGTATATAATAATAGTTATATACACAATTTTTTAAAATAAATGGGATACTCTGGTCTATAAGTTTTTTTATTTTATTTATTCTTATTCTTTACGTGTTCATAATTTGTTGTCGATGAAGATTATATTGATCGAAACGTAAGAATAAATAAAATAATAAACTTATAGACCAGAGTATCCCATTTATTTTTTTTAAATATAATCCAAATGGTAATTTACTCCAACATAAATGTTATATACACACATACAGCGTGTCCCCGTACCAACGCATGTGAATAGGTGTAAAAGATAAACAAACATTGACTTTAGTTTTATCCTTATGAATAAAAGTCAATTTTTGTCATAATTTTAATTAATCAAAATTAAATAAGCCTTGATAATAACAAAAAAAATCTAATATAATTCATGGAATGTAGTGTTTTTGTTTGCAAAATAACAAAATTTTACTAAGAAAATTTGTTTAGAATGTGATGTTGTACTTCTGTTCAAAATTTCATAAATATTGGATTTGTATCTAACAAAATAATTCGAGATTTTGAATTTTTAAGAATTTTTTACTTAGAAACCATAAACTTTAGAAAAAAATTTAAAATACAAAAAAATGTTTATTTTGGTCTAGTAAAGCTTGGAGAATTATTTTAAAACTTTTAAAAACTTTTTATATTTATTTTATTTTAGCAAAAACAAAAAAAAATACGAAATATTAAAAAAAATTCTAGAATAATTCTGCAAGTTTCGTTAAATCAAAATAAACATTTTTTGTATCTTGTTATTTTTCTCTAAAGTTGATAATTTCTTACAATTAGTAAAAAAATTCTTGAATGTTCAAAATCTCGAAACTATTTTGTTAGATATCTTGTAAAGTTTATGATGTTCAAAAAAAAGTTTTCAATGAAAGATTTGTGTTTTTTAATGTAGAATAAGATTACTAAATAAAAACTATAGATTCCTATTTAAAAAAATGATGTTGGCCTTCAAATATTCATGACGGCATCGCTAAAATAACAAATAAATATTACTATTCGATTACCCCCTCACAACCAAACATTTTTTGGTTAAAACATTTTTTTCAAATATGCGATGGTTCTGAGATAAATATATGTAACACTTTAAATGCCCCACCCTGTATATAAGTATGACTGATTACTTTCATTCACGATCACGTGTACATTGACGATATAAGTCTTCAGAATTCCTCACACTGTATTATAATTAGAACAGTGTGTAATTTAATTTGAAAATTGATTTCCCAAAGAGTTTTAGGTAATTGTGTTTCATACATAAAATAAATTAACAGTGAATATATTATCATTTCACTTTGTTTAATCCTACCAGATTAAAGTTTCAAATTAAATATGATCTTATGGAATTAAATAAGTTTTGTGTTACAAACTTATGACTAATTGCTGCAATATTTTTTATCCTTGTCTTATCAATGTTGATGGAATTTTAATTAGTATATGAACGAGTCTTGAAGAAGTTAGTTTTTATTAAAGGTATTAAATTGTTGAATGTGTTTGGAAAACAGTTAATCAAAAGTAGTGTTTATTAATAGTTTTACTTGATATGACCTTTATCCTATTATAGTTAAAATAGAGAAAATATTATTATTGGACACTGTTATATTTTTATCACAAAATACTTTAGCTAATAATAAGATTTTTTTAGTGTAAAAAAAAAATAGTGTAGAAACCAAGAGTAAAAGAGTACGAAAAATAACCTGGATACCGGTATTGTACTCACTGTAATTATAAATATTATTTGCGGTTTAGTCAAAATCTCAAAATGCGTCTTTAATTACTAATTTAATCTAAATAAATTAATTTCTTTTAAGCTTTCGAGATTTCATGGATTTAAAAATCATTAAACATTTATAGGAAAATTGTTAATTTTATTGATTGCATCATACAACTAGTGTTTCTTAATTGATTGTATTGGGTCGTCGGGAAAGTCATTTATTTATAAAAAGAGTAGAGATCAATCAATGATATATTGTCCGTTTGTTTCGATAACCTTTTGCCATCTTCCAGTGAGTTCATAGAAAGACCTATTCTTATTGACGTAAAACTAAACAAGATGCTGATTTACGGCCGGCTTCATCGGAATTGAACTTTATACCACGCAAGGAGTTTTTAAGAGCGCGAAACAAGTGGTCAAACAAGCGAGTATGGTGGGTATGGCAACAAATCCCAACCAAACTCCAACAATTTTTGAAGGACAATTAAAATAATTTTTTGGTTTGGTGATGAAACACTTATTTACTATTAACGGGCTCTCGACGTTTCTGGATGATGGATTCGTCTAAACTATCCAATTGTATTCGAATTGATTGTTTAGTTACTTGGTAGGAACTCAAAAACACGACACCGTTAAAATCCTATTTCCTGACTGAGGAATGTCGTTAAGATCAAAATCACCAGTAAGATTTTTTTAAACTATCGTTGGCACTGACGCTCTTGTAGAGCATTGTCACCGTAAACTTTATACAACTTTACATAAGCTTGTCGCTTGTTTTCCCTTTTACGGAAGTAAAACAGTAAAATATGGCGAACATGCACGGTTTGGTCTTCCATCTTTCCATTGTTGTAAATTCTCCAAAATTCAACCAAATTCGTTCAATTTTTTTAATGAAGCTAAACGATCAATTGTCAAATAACATAACAATAACATAGATACAAATGATATGTTGCCAAAAATGCGTTATGACTTCCGACAACCTGATTTTATTGCCAATTTACAAATATATGTATTTGTTTCTCGGAAATAAATACGTTATTATTTCTTCTTAGAGTTTATTCAGGTATGTTTCGGGTTACGCAGGAAACGTATTCCTTAGAACCCTAGTACAGCAAAAATATGGTTTTAATTTTCTTTTTGTTTATAAATCGTTCAACTTTAAAAAAAATATTAAATACACGTATGTATAAAAGAAAACTGACAGTTAGATTTTTTTCTTAAGTTAAGAAATGTTGTACGTAAATCTTAGTCGTTACTTAAATAACAGAAACAATTTGAATAATTAATTATATATTTTTTATTTATTTAGGTGTGTTTTGTCTATCGAGTCGCTAGACTCATTTAGACAGCCTTTTAGCGTTATTGTTTATTTAATTGTTTGTGAGTTAATTAATTATAATTAAGTATCTTATTTATCATTATTTTACAAGTACTTTTCTCTTGTTTTCATAATTAATTCAATATTTACTTTGCTTTACTTTATTTTATAATTTATTTGTATTTTGCAAATTATTGTTTACATCATAAATATAACAGGTAATACTGAAGTGTTGTTATATAAAATTAGAACACGGAACAATGGTATTACTCTAAATACATATGTATATTGTGGTCGTAGAAAATTACATTAAAGCAAACATTATTCTGTGAATTATTATACTCTCGGAACAAATACATAATTTAATTGTATAAAGTTTCAAAGACCCAATCACCTGATAATAAAATTACAATACAATCACAAATGCTCGATACCTCGGACACTCGTTTCCTCTAGATTTGTTACTCATGAACATATTTCCAACTAATATTGATAGTTGACTGCCACTGGCGCCGAAACCAATTTTTTTCAAGGAGGGCAATACGAACCTCAAAAATTAAGCTGACCTAATTTTGCATGGCGTTCTTAAAATTCAAAATTAACTTCAATTTCTTTAGCTTGATTAATATCGTATTATTTGTTAAAAAATAAAAATAAATAGAAATGCAGTGGAACCTGTTAGTACGTTTTTAAAGGGACTGGGAGAAAACACGTACTAAAGGGTCGATTACATTACAGTTTTTTTACAAGCTGGCTTGTTAGCTAGTGAACATGATTACACTGAGCGAGTTTACAAGCAGCTTGTAAAAAAGCTGGCTTGTTAGCTTGTAAACTCGCTCAATGTAATCGACGCTTAACGAAATATTTTAACATGGGGTCTTATGGAAGAATGCCGGGACCTAAAAAAATAAAACAAAGTACTAACGAGGTTTTACTGTACTCACTTTTTTTCTTTATCTCTGACTAGACTCATGGTTACATTTTATAATTTTTTTGTGAGTTTTAATATCAGTTTACAAAAATTAAAGAATTAGAAGTAAAAAAATTACAAAAAACATATTTTTATAATTGCACGTCCGCGTCGCTTCAAACCCGCCCTAAAAAAACAGGATCCAAATTTTGGGGGGACAAAAAGTAGTCATTTCCCTCACTGAAAAACTGCCCCATACCCCCCCGGCTCGGGCACCAATGTTGACTGCATATAGATGGATAAGATGAAAAAAAATAATTAGTTAATATTTTTTAATGTATTTTATGAAATTGTGTGTCACAAAATAAAAACGTAACAGGTTAATCGAAAAGTTGATAAGAGAAATGGCTTAAAACTCGTATCGCGCTTAGTACCAAACAATATTTTTTATTTTTCTCAAATGAAAACCAGACCAAATGGAATCTATAACCCGACCGTGAATCAAAGGGTTAAGGTTATGATATTTTATTTATAAAGACATTTCAATGCATTGTTTTAATCAAAGTTTGTTTTTGTTTGTTTTTTGTTTCTTAAGTGTGATTTTAAAAATGGCGGAAGATAAAGTACCAGACCAGACCTGGCAAAATTGGTTGCAACTTAGCTGGGATGTTTTACCGTATTTCCTGACCTTGCACCTCCAGATTATTCTTCATCAAACGGAAACTTCTAGGCAGAAGTTAACTTAAATACGGAGAAGGTCTTGGAATAACGCCTTGGCAAATCATACAGGGTTAAAACGTCGCAGTGTCAAACCATGTAAATGAATGAACAACCCAGCGCTGACTACAATACCAGATTCACTCATTTACACGATTACGACGCATCAACGCTGTGTTATTTACAAAAGCTCAAAGGTAGATATGAATATTAAAATATCGTGGTCTAATTTACCTTTAAAATCCCTAAAAAAATTTCGAACAACCCAATGTAGGTGCATTTATACCGTAATATAAACTGTAATAAGCACATATATTATAAAAGATACAGAATTGCTATAGTAGCAATAGAACCAATTATGATATTTATAATTAATTCGTTTTGTATATTCATAACAATGGCCATGGAAGCCGTAGGATCTATTTAATTATACATTCATATTGCGATACTAGGTAATTTTATAAAATAATCATTCAAAACATGCTGTAATTATTGAGTAGATAATGAAACTAGTCATTTTTATTTACAAGCTTTTATTTATTACAAGCTTTTAATTAACTCAACTTCAAAATTTGCAACCGATTTTTAACTAACTTCCCGTCGTCCGATTTCCTTCAAATTTTGGAATCTGGTGTATTCTCCGTGACAATGCACTTTTTTATCATTTTCAAAGATATTTTATGTAATATAAGGTCTTTTTTGGTATATCTAATAAATCAAATAACATGGCTGCTCGATCCTTATATATCGATACAATTATGAATTTATAGTAGGAATGTAATTTTTTCTTTATTGACCTTTTAGACATTTTTTCTATTTCTTAATATTACACGTTAAATGAACGCCACAAGCTTTTTAGTCATATGAATTCTGGAATACTTTGTGGTAGCTGGAAAATACTGTGATAGTTTGAAAATTTACTTTGTACTTTTTAATGTAAATGTATATTATACTATTATACTATATATTATATATAAAAGCTTGTTTTTAAAAAAAGTTTATTTTCATATTTTTATTATTGATCATTTAATTTTCTTTGATACATACTTGATACATTTTCCTCAAAGGTTAAGCAATCTGCGAATATGTATGTATGTATATATTTATCGACTCGATTACACAAAACCGACAAAAATACCCTAAATATAATAAAACACATACATCATAAATCTAGTATCGTTCCTTGAATAAATCCTCCAGTAACTTTTTACAAACACGGGAATGATAAAACTTTTTAAGCTGTAACCCGGGACCCGCGTAAATTCAACAAGAGAGCATACAAGCTAGAGAGGATGTATTGAGAAAAATGTGATTTATCCTGCCGATGAATTCGTCTTTTGTGATCAAAATCGCAAAGCGACTTGATTCAATACACTCGTAAATAATGTCACCTTCGATATTCCATTGTACATTATAATCTAATCCTGATATCCTGATGTATACCTAAATGTATAATTTTAATTATTTAATTATATTATAAAATAATTATAATAATTTAAAAACAGACAAAAAACTTGATTTTGAGAAAACCGAATTTAAAATTTTCTCTTCTATTAAAAAATATTCAATAGATGCAGTGCCCTGCAGTGGAAATATATTTATATTCACATTAAATACCTGACAACATGAAAATCGTTATTTCAGACTTATTGTTAGCAAAAACCTAGAAATATAGATTTCAGTATTAAGGTGAAATATACAACTTCGTTAGACCAATCGGTAGAACGGAAAAACTCTTATAGGATAGTGTACCTACATAAGTCAAAATCGGTTTAATGTTTTTTTCTTGTAAGCAGACGAAATATTGTTGCAAATTTAACAAATACTTGAATTTTTCATTTGCTCCAAAATAAATAAATTTTGTAAAATATCCTTAAAGCACAGCGTAAAATTTATTCGGGTATATATATGTATATGTTTGTTCATACAAGAAATATGTATAGTGATGATTGTTCTTTGTGTGTATTATTTTTGTAAATAATAATAATTAAACGAAAATTAAATTTTAATTACCATGAAATGGGTAAGTTACTACCATCCATAATTATTCGTAGTATAATATAATATTTAAAATCTACTTCGAATAAATAATTTAGATCGCAGGTAATTTTTTTCTTTTTTCAGAAGTTATTATTCAATAAATAATTTTAAAATGGACGAACATATCGCTGCCTGCATGCATTAAAATGACAGGCCATTTGAAATACGTTCAAAATACGTATCAAAGAGAAAACAATGTCTCTGATGTGATGAACAAGTTGCGGTTAAAATTCGATTATCCGTAATAGAAATGAACAACTAAGTTTTTTGAACAAAAAATCATCACAATCGATCTATTGAAGATTGATTGAACTTTGAACCTAGAAACTAAATACTTAATTTCACGGTACCTACTATAATAAATATTACATTCTCGTCATTGTTAAGTAAATATAAATAACACTATTTAAAAGAAAATTATCTTTTATGATATTTATATAACATTGTTTATTTCTTCTTCTCTTTATGATCTTTGATCACGTCAAAATATTTATTTGGTAACGTATACAAATAATACTTTAGATAATGAGAATTACCCTACTATACCCTAATAAATTTACATAATTATTTCTGTGTGCCGTTATAATTACTAATACATCAAACAACATAAAATTTAAACATAGTTAAGTCGTAGAGCACCAAGTCAAACAGAACTTCCAATTCCCAGCCGAATTGACTTCCAAACAAAACAAACATAATTTAAAATTAACCCTAGATTCCTACTAGCTTCGTACGAAACAATTTTTCAGCTGTCTTCACTAATCCCAACATAAAGCAACCACTGTGAAAGGTCAAATGAAAAAAAGTTTAACACCACGTACAAAATAAATACGAGAGAAAAACCTGTATATAATAAAAATAAGTCGGCAGACATTGAGCTCATTTAATCCTGGCAACAATATCCTTTTTCATGATGTTTTTGAGATTTGTAACTGTCCTGTATGGAAGATCCTTCCAACAATTAATTCAATTATGTCTTTGTTTATTTAGATTCCCGTCTTGTTTCTTTATTTGCTATGTGATGGCAATAATGAGAAAACTGAAAGCTTCTACAGAATTTTCCCAAACTTTCGGTCCATTCTATTGTTGTTACTATGAACACTTATTGAAGGCTTGGAATTGTAAAATTTATAAACTGAAAAATATTTTGTGTCCCCAAACAGAAAATGTGTATGTGTATGTATCAAAGACTTGAACCGGAATTTATTTATGGTTCGGGTTCGGTTCGGGTTTGGGTTCAGCATGGTGCAAACTATTAAACTATTTGACTTCAAGAACCGTTATATTTGCAAGGTTCAGGTTCGGGTTCAAGTTTGTAATTGAAAGAAAATTATTTTGTTCGAAAAAAAATATTATAATTAACAAATAAAGCATTTTCTGAAGAAAAAAAAACATTAATAGTCATTAAAATAATGCTAGAAAAAAGGGCAAAATATAAAACTAAATTTTAAAGATTAAAATCTACTTGTCAGATTATTTTTTGTAAATTCAAATATAATTCAGTTATAGAATTAAAAAATAAAGTAAAAATATTTAAATTTTAGTAGTGGACTTGATAAGTCACAACATACCAAAAAAACAGATTTCTAGTAACTACATTTTATAATCTCTTTTAAAAATCACTGGAGAAAATTATTGGAATATTAAAAATAATTTATTGAACCTTTTAAAAATATATGGTTACCGGCTATCCATAAAAAAGTTTGCATTCAGATTCAGATTCGTCGTCTTTGAAATATAGCGGTTCGGTTCGAGTTGAGGTTAATGATAAATATGAGGATTTTCGGGTTTCGGGTTTGGTTTCAGGTTCAGATCCCTGGTGTGTGTAACACTTCGTCCAAAATATTTCGAGCTATATTTGAATTCACTGTATAATTTACTATTTCTAATTGAAATTAGAAATAAATGAAAGTAAAAAAACGTGGCTGGGTACGTTTATATATATCTCATTTTTCAGTTAGTAAGATACGCTTTTTTACAACAAAGGTAAAGAAAGGATAAGTAACCATAAAAATAAAATATAAATACATAGAAGGATACCTACTAAAAAGCAGAGCAAACAAAGGGATATAGAAACCCAAATCTATATCTATTCGTCCTACTATTCAAATATTAGTCTTTAATGTTTATAGAAAAAAGAATATAGAACTGTTGATATAATCCAATCATAACTGTAGACAAAGCGACGTAATTGTCCCTATTTTCTTTACCCTAGAAGGAATTTTTTTTACACCGAACAGCGTTCCAACAATATTACATTTCTATATAGCATGGGCGACCAAATAAAGAGTGATCTCAAAGATAGTGGGGTTTTCGCCTGTTTGGAGCATTACAAGTTTTGAATAATTGATGAGACGTTAATCACACACACATTTTAAGTTGAGGATATAAAAGGTTTCAGAGATGATAGATAATTAATGAAACATTGTATTTCAAGGACACTTGAAAGTAGCGTAACCAGGATTTTTTAAGAGGACCAGAATAATTATTTTACCGATTAATTCCAAATAGCCATTTTTAACCGGGGAAAAAAATACTACTAATCGGTTTCATAAAATTTCTAGTTTTTGACAGCGATATTAGTATTCGTCATTTTGAATATTGGTCATTTTTTTTAAATAGAGATACGAGAAACTTTTATGTAGGTACACAATTTTTTAATTCATCGAAATTTTAAACTAAAAATTTTGGTGTGATTAATATTAATGTCACATTTTAAGGTATCATTTAGACTTTTTAAACCACAATTGAATTTAATACTTGAGGGGCTCTAAAACTAAATTTTTTTATAAGTGTTTCGTTGCACATTATTTAAAAACGACTAATAAAAATATAATTTACTGATTTTAAAATTCATATTTCTCAATTAAAATTAATGGCAATCAACCCAAATTAATCCTGATCCATTTTATTTTTATGTATACCTCAATTAATAGTTGGCTCAAGAGTCATTATTGCATTTTACACCAATAAACTCATTTAATTTATAAAATTCGTAATTCAACTATATACAAAAAGCATTGCAATCATCCACAATCCCCACATCTAATCACTTAAGAAAGTTAATTTGAGTTCACAAAGCTGAACTGTCGCAGACGGGAATCGAATGCACCAACTTCAGGACGATGGCAGCCCCTAATCACCGATTTAACTAATAGCTATAACCGCACATTGACAATTACTAACTTTCGTAGCATTTTCATAGACATGTTTTTGGATTCTGAATATTTTTGTACACAATATTATTTGTTGTTTTTATCGTGCTTCAAATTATTTGTCGGTTCGTTTAATTTTTTAATGTAAATCATCGGTTTTGCCTTCAAGATCTTAATAGTCCAAACTCGTTGAGTTAAACGCGCTGCTGACGCGCCTGGTTGCAAGATTTTGAAGGCTGATTATGATAAAAGGGGTTTTTACTTAGTATACTGCTTACAAATAAATTTTCAGATTTTATAAAGTAGTTGCAACATTTTTACAAAAATAAAGCCGCCCCTGCGCCAAACGCTAACGAAACTAGCTGACTGACGGCAGGCTGTATCTCTACACCACAAATGTGACGTAATATAAAAAAATCAGCCTTTATAAAGTAGTTGCAATTTTTGGCGCTCATCTCCCCGACTATAACATTTGTAATTTTTTTAGCAGATATTTTTTAAATCCTTTAATATTAGCACTTTCATCTTATGACATTAGTGGTGGTGCCAAGTCTGTTAGATCCACGTATATTTATTTTATATTATATAAATTTTCGGGGCTATTGAAAACAGTCATTATTATTTTTAAATTCTACAAAAATAAATAAAACAAAAAATAATATTTTAAACATGAAAAAAACTTTTATATTACTATGATTGATAAAATATTTTAATAGATTTTATAAGTTTTCGAAAAAAATTAATACAAGCATTCAACTGTGGTGCTATGGTGATAGGCTTTCAGCAATACTTAATACTAAATACTAATACTAATACAATACTAATACTAAATACTAAAGTTACAGAAAACAATGCAAATATTCATAAAAATAAACAGCTACTCAAAGGAATAGGTTTCTTGCACTTCCTCCACTCTAAATTATTTAAAAAATTGATTGAACCATGAATATGATATTACTATTAAAATTACCAAAAATACACTGTTTTATGTTAAAAGTGAGTTACTCATTTACAACTCTTTATCGATTTGCAAATTTTACTACTAGAATACTTGGCTTGTGAAAACCAAAAAAATCGTTCAATATTTTATATTTTTCCAACGATTGAGAATAATTTTTCTATAACCTAATTTAACTTCATGTTTATAAAACTATATTTTCTCAATTAATCAATGTGTGGACTTAATCATTGTGGCATCTGAATAACTTAATTGTGTCTGTATAGAAAGAAAAGCATGTAAAATAGCTTTTTAATTTAATTTAATAAAATGTTATTAATTAGAACTAAGCTTTAGTTTACATTATTTTTTTAAATTATATAACTCAGCAGTGCACAAATAAAAAAGCAAAATGATGCCTTGAAGGAATTAGTGAATTAATAATAAGATTTTGAGAATCTCATTCATTTGTGTAATTTTAAAATGGTTTTTACTTCAGTAAGTTTTACTACTCTTAAATTTTTTTGAAGATAAGAATTTATCCATTTATACAAGAACGTAAAATACAACAATATTTTTATGTTGTGATATGCTTCAGAAACTATTGATTTACGAATGATATAAAAAAGACATTTATTTTTTTATTACCAAGTTTACTTTGCATTTTTAGAAAATCATACTAGCGTATAAGAGTTTCTATGAGAAAAAAGCAAAGGAAATAATAACGTAAATGTTTATAGATATTGCAGACTCGTGTACAGAAGATTTTATATCGCGCAGTAAAAATCAAGTATATGCTGATATGAAACACAGATATTAGTTTATATTCAAAAAAAATCATAATGTCATTATTTACAAAGAAGTTTTGTTGAATATAATTTTTTTAAATAGGTCAACAATACATCAGAAATGTTAGAACTGAAACCGTAATATATTTATAAATCGGAAATTTTTAAGTTACGGTATTTCATCATAATTATTCATTTTTTTAATGAGTTACACATTATTTAAAAAATATGTATTTAATTAATTCAATTATATTGACAGTAATATAAAAATAAAATTAACTCGCATCGCTTTAGTAAATTAGCTCATTTAGTTTTCGAATATGGCGTTTTAATTTATTTTACAATGTGCTGGCTGTAACGACTTAACAATGAGTCGAAATGATTTGAAACTATAAAAAGTAAAACTAGATTATACAAATATACTCACTTTTTAAATTTTATTTTGCTATGTTAATTTAAACTAAATATAAATGAACTCATAAGTTGTTTTTAAATTTATTAAACTAATGTTTTGAGCACATCATACAATAATAAAAAATATGGTGGAGGTGCAATGTAAAAATGTATATGTCAAAACTAATACGCACAAATGGGATAATTTGCAAAAAATCCGGCTTAAATGCAAATTATACAGACGTCTCGGATAATACACGAACGCATTCAAGTTTCGCACATTTGCCTTCACTAACCTAACCTTAACCTAACAGAAACTAACCATTGTATATTATTAGAGTCCGTTTTTAACCTAACCTAACAGACACTGTTATGTTTTTCATACCACATTATCTGGTTGCCTTGGTTATTTTGTATATTTGCGTCTAAAATGCATAATACTGCATTTCGTCTATTATCCGTATAGACATTATATTTTACAATAAACATTTCTAATGCATTTCAAACTCAAGATATTAAAAGACAATAATGGGCTCGAATGATTTGCATCATGTAGGACACTTTGCTAATTTCAATATTTTATTTATTTGTAAAAAAAAAAGATCCCCGACCCGAAAGTTAAACAAATTCAAATACTTTGGGAATATATAGAGGAGGGTGAACTAAAAAATATTTTTTACTGCAGTAATGTATCTTATTGTCCGATATGACTAAAACCTGTTTGTATTATATTCAATGTACTTTTCCATAAATATTGTGCATACATTTATTTTCACATCCTATAATCTATTTGAAAGTTCATACAACTTACACCATCGTGAATCGTGATCCAAAGCTCATACAAGCTCCGTTGTCTAATGTACATATACTACAGACGCTTAACTCGATCAATTTCAAATTTAATCACAACAACACAATATGATCACAGTCAATGAATGGCATTTAATTAAATTTGGTGTGAATATTGGCAATGTATGTACAATGTACATACATAGTGGTGCATATCACTGATAACGTAAGATCTAGTTACAATTAAGCAGTGGCGGACTAAATCATTTACATATTTAAATGGATCCAATTAATTGATTTCAAAGAAAATGTTTAGAAAATATCCACGGAACTTTCTTTAATGTAATACTGACAAGCAGGGCCGGATTAACAACGTAGCAGGAGTAGCAAATGCTACGGGCCTCGCGTCTCTGGGGGCCCCGCGACTTTCGCGGAAAAATATCTCTTATTGGACTTACCACTTACCGTCCAATGGTTGATACGGGGTGTCCAAATCTACAATAATTAATAATTTAAATTTAGGGTTTCCGATCTCGATTCGATTTAATCGAAAAATCGATTTTTGAAGCTCCGATCTTTGATTTTTTTAATCGATTTTTCTAAATTTGCTCAAATCAAGAAAATTTTGTTTGTAAAAGTGGTGTTTTATTATACACACCTCAAAAAAATTAAAGGATAATTAAAAAAAAAGCAAAACAAAAAATTCAAATTTTCAAACAGTTATATTTCCGCAAAAATTAATTTAATTTACGTGTTCCAAAGCACATTTAAAAGTTTGTGCTTTCTAATTTTTGAATAAAAATTTCAACAAATTTTATCATCCCTTTCTGTTCTTTGCCAAGGGTTAAAAGGGTTCAAAAAAATACCCCCTTAATTTTTTATTAACTTATCAATTTTTTTAAGGATTGTATATTCTAAATCAAGTCAGTCAGCGGTGTGACGCCCGCTTAATGTGCAAAAAAAATCCTATTGACTTTTTTCGGGGGGAGTGGGTGGAGAAATCGATTTACTCCCCGAGTTCCCCCCCCCCCCCCCCGACGCCACTACCAAGGGCCTCTTTATAACATTTGCTACGGGCCCCGCGCTTGCTTAATCCGGCCCTGCTGACAAGTAACACTACCCAACTGTAACTCACCGATTTGATTAAAACTTAATATACTTATTAAACATCGAAAAATATTAAATACGTGTTTTTTTGTTTCGGCTAAATACGCTTTTTAGGGGTGGAAATCACCTGGAGGTGGAAACAGTTATGGCTAATTATTTCTGAAACGATACATTTTCTGAAAAAAGTGCTTAGGACCAAAGTTGTAGAGTTCAAAGTGATGCACTTGATGGCGACCTTGAGGTCGATTTTCAAGGTGAATTAAATTTGTAAATAATTAGCCGTTGCCGGATTTTGACCACATCCTGTAAAGGGAGCATGAAATGATTTTCAAATGACCTTGAAAATCGACCTCAAGGTCGCCATCAAGTGCATCACGTTGAACTCTACAACTTTGGTTCTAAACACTTTTTTCAGAAAATGTATCGTTTCAGAAATAATTAGCCATAACTGTTTCCACCTCCAGTGGTTGAAGGGTGATTTCTACCCCTAAAAAGCGTATTTAGCCGAAACAAAAAAATACGTATTTAATATTTTTCGGTGTTTAATAAGTATGTTAAGTTTCATTCAAATCGGTGAGTTACAGTTGAGTAGTGTTACTTGTGAGAGTGACAATATACATTGTACGTGTCTCTAATTTTTTTTTTAATCTGACATATTAATAAAAGACAGAATAAAATGAATGGAACTTAAATGAAAGATAGTAATATTTTCTACACCATGTATCAAATGATTTTTTTTTAAATTTGATAACGAATTGTCAATTTTTAAATTTTTGAAATATTTTTGATATGATACGAATAAGAAAGATATGTTTTAGAAAAAAATTGTCGAGTATATTATTATCTATAATTTATGTCTCTTTCATTTGTTTCCATCATTTATTTTTTAGCCAGAATTTTTATAAAATAATTAATTAAAATCACCCACATTGTTCACTCTCAGTATTACGTACATATAAGAAACTGCCAGGGTACACGTGCACTGTTCGATCTCAGTAATACATATAAGAAAGTCTTATAACACTCATGGCAGATATTTCTTCTCGAAATATAATTTAAACTTTTTTTTTAAATGAATAGTAATCTATTATAGATAATAATATTACCTACAATGTTTAGCTTGATCATTTCTCTGTAATTCGCATTGTATCAAAAATGTATGGGGCATAAATCATAGAATTCTTATACTCTATATACTAATAATTTAAGTAAGTATAGTGAAGCCGTTTTTTTTCGATTTCCGAATTTTGATGGAATTTTCATTTTGACAATTTTCGCCATGATGTCTGTGTGTCTGTATGTTAGCGCTGGAACTCAAATATGACAAATCGTAGAAGGATGAAATTTTATATTTAAGATTAATTTTTGTCTGGGAGAAAAACGTCCTATTTTTGAAAACGATCTATCAACCGGATACGGATGTTTACTGATGAAGATTTTTAAATTTAAAAATTCGGTCTGATTAAATCATAAGTGTTGGAAAAAATGTATGAGACATTAATAATAACATACTCGATAATTTTTATCTGAAATTTTTTTTTCTTATTTCAAAAATAATTCAAAAATTGACTGGAGTAAAGCCCGTTTCTGGTTTAGTGATCGTTATAAAATGTAGGTGGTTGTTTTCCCAGACGAAAATTAATCCTAAATATAAAATTTCACCTTTCTATCATAAGTAGTTAAAAAAATTCATTTTATACATGTTGTTAGAGAATATTATTTTCTTTAATTCATGTCCCATTCATTTTATTCTATCTTTTATTTTTTTTCTCAGTATTACGTATAAGAAAGTTCCGTGGCTCCCATGGCAGATATTTGTGTTTTTGTGCACAGCTCTGTTACCTTGCCTATTTTATAAGAAAAGAACTTGCCTTGTCTCTCGATTTAATGTAAACCATCCCGAAGTACTACATCGCCAAAAAGGGTACATTTTTTTATAGTTTTTAATCTTGTATGTGAAGTATTTTATAACCACCTATATATTCATATTATCACTCACTTCACAATACAAAACTGTGACGATTAGGTACAGCAATTTTGCAAAAATCTAATTACGTTCATGGTGATTTGTATTTGTGATAAATCATAATGCACTGCAGTTACAGCGTACTGCCAACGAGGTGTTAATATAAATGGCTACAGATTTGTACATGTTCGTGTTAAATTGCAACGTCATGAACTGTATCACTCATGTATCGAAGGTTAGCATGTTACAGTAAAAGGATATGATTTCTGATTTGTGAGCGATGGAAAATCGAGCTTAAAAATAGTTATCGTTTTGTGCTTTGTTATGTTTCAATAGTGAATGAAATTTAAACATAATTGAGCATAAAAGTAAAATTGAACGTACCTAATAGTTATTTTTTCATGTTTTGTTAGGTTAATACAATAGGTGCTCAATAATTTGTGAGAAATAGAATAATTTTTTTTGACAATTTAACAAAAGCACTCCAAATGTAAGAGTTTAAAAAATATATATGATTCATAATTGATACGCTTTCCTTTTTATTTTTATTACCTTAATTAGGCGAGTCAGTGCCGGCCTTAGCAAATCTGACGCCCTGGGCAAGATTTATTTTTCCAACCTCTTACCCCCTACAAAAATGTTAAAAAATTACCGAAAATGTCAATTAAAATTGATAAATTAACAAATAAGTTGAATAATTAATATCTCAGTTTAGCACAATCCTACAGACTCAAACTTTTTTTTTAAATATAGCTTACATCATTAACTTTAAGACTATCAAATGCCCTAAAACCGTCGAGACCTCCTTCCTCTATTATGAACAAATTAAAATTGATAA
Source organism: Sialis fuliginosa (assembly GCA_961205875.1). Lineage (NCBI taxonomy): Eukaryota > Metazoa > Arthropoda > Insecta > Megaloptera > Sialidae > Sialis > Sialis fuliginosa. The sequence continues at coordinate 20,249,140 of OY540812.1, forward strand.
ATCAACAAATAAGTTGATTAGTTAGTATCTCAGCTAATACCTTATTAAAGGTTTTCTGGGTTGCTGAATAAGTATTTGTTAGTTAGCAGCTATCAAATAATTGCTTAATCGGGTTTAACTGATCGACAAAAAATTTAAAGATAAAAAAAAAATTTACTCAAAAATTACACTGATTTGAACCAAAAAAGTGACTTATGCTCCATTGTGCGCCGCCCCGCGGTCGCCCTGGTTATATATATTTTTATAATCAAAAAATATACCTATTTTTGAAATTTATAAATATCCGCAAATATTTTAAACGATTACAAATCTCTCCCTCTGTGCCCCATTGCTAGTTTTGTATTGAGTTAGAGCTGTTTTGTATCATAATGTTATCGCACAACGCTTTTGTTTATTTTCATAACACGCAGAGAGGATTTGAAAGGTTTTCGTTTTGCGCAAAAAGCGTCTTCTGAGTCGAATTCAGCCTACGGGATGTAATTGAACGTGTTGAAATATACCTGTTATAAATTGAAAGATAATAATCTTAATTTCTTCTAAACACTACCGAACATCATAATTTATTTTAAATGATGAACATTATATTGCGTTGTTTTCACGTAAAATTATTTATGAAAAGCATAGAGAAAATGAATTATATTTTATTTTTATGGTTTTAAGAATGACTTTATTTTTTTACATTCAAGAATGGTGTTCAAAAGGTCTTATACTCGATTTTCGACAGAATTTTTCGAAAATATATAATTTATGAATCTTTTATGTTTATTGTTCCAAATAAAAAATTGCGACCTATAGGAGTATGGCCAGGGAGGTCATTAAAAAATTGTATTTCATTGCGGTAGCTGCAGTGGCGGCATTTTGTTTTTAAATAATAAATAAAATAAAATTTTGTGTATAATAATGTATAAAAAAACATCTGCCAAGTAAATTCACAGTGCTTCTTCGTGCTAAATTCACCAAAGGTAGTTAATTATTCAACAATTTAAATAAAAACCGATATTGATTATATAAATTGCCTGGAATTGGTTAACCATTTAATTTTTATACAATTTTACTAAAAAATATTAGTTCGAAATTTTTCCACCTGAATATTGTTTCATATTTTTTTAATTTTTTGACAATTACAATCTAAATCTAAAATTATGCAAACGTCAAAATGATATTTAAAACGTCTAAATGACATTTAAACCACCAAAATGACATTTAATATATCCAAGCAAATATCAATTTAGAAAAACAAAACACGACTTTTAAAAATAAATTGATAAAAATCTTTGTAAGGGAATATTTTACAACAAACGTTGTAGACCCATATTATAGGAAATATAAATATTTTGGGGTGTCACCCCTCCCTCTTACACACGATTTTGAAACGGGACCGTCCTCAAGCCAGACCCAACCATCCGACCAAGTTTCAATAATATCAGTTCAGTGGTTCATGAGTTATGCGTGTGACAAGGATTCAGGGGACAGACGGACGGACGGACACACAGACAGACAGACACGGAACGAAAAATGTTTGCCTTGACGTGAAACGGGTAAATCAATTTAAAATTTTGAAATCGGAGAACACTTTTTTTGTCTCAATCTGAAACGACCACAAAGCTTCTCGTATCTTCAATATTGCGAGGAAGCAATATTTTTTCAGTAAATTGTGATACCTTTCATTAATAAATCGAGAAAATTACGCTCACAATTGCCCTTAACACATTTTATTACAAACTGCGGGTCTTTCTTTATAAAAAACAACAACATAGTTTTGTTTCCAAAATTTGAATAAAAACAGTTGCCAATTTTGAAAGAAAACTAAAACTCCGTTGAGATTTTAATAGCAATAGTCTTTCAAAAGTTGCGGATTTTTCTAAACTTCTCATGCCCTAAAATACATAGTAAATATAATTAAAATTATAATAGATACATATATTATATTTACACATCTACAAACTCACATACGAGTACAAAATTAAATGATACAATTTAATACGCTCATTTGAAACAAAAGAACACACTAACGATGGCAGACACAGAAGCTCACTAATGTTCCACATACATACACACACATGTGTTGGTCGAGCACTTTGTGGGTCACAGAGAAAAGCTCTCGTTAGAACGACAGTGCTGTACCTACATGTATACGTAGGCGGGTGTATGTATGTATGTTTCTGGCCATTCGCTTGGACCAATGGATCTCACATTATCATCACATTAAACACACCAATTTCACACTAACGGAGCAAGCGTGTGGTGAATGTTGGTGCATGAGATTCTGCATCGTATGTGGGTACAGTGTTCGAGGTGGGCGTATTCAAAAGAGTGCTTCAAAACAAGTATTAATATACTACAAAGTTGGGAAATACATTATTTGAAAGTATACTTTCAATTAGAAACCCTAATGAGAAGTAAAATTCCGATTTGTCATTTTTTATTAGGATTCCAAAGCAACTATATTAAACTCACTTTGTCGTCGTCCTTATCAGTCAAAGCAAAATATCTCGTAAGCTATATAAGCTAAAAACTTGAAATTTTTACTGAATATGTAAAATGGTACCCTCTAGTAAAATATGTACTTTTTTGTAAAAATAATATATTTCAGAGAGGGTGCGAAGAGGTTAAAGTAAGACAAAAAAATATTTTTTAACAAGGCATGTGGCACAAACCAGTGGAATTTGACACTTTTCTTATTTTTTTCTTAATCAAAAATAGCGTCTGCCCGAGGCTTTAAAGCAAATCCAAAACAAAAAAAAAACAAAAAAAATTGTATACCAAGACGTTTGAGGTATCGAAATATAAATCTCAATCAGTAGAATTTGAACCTATTTTTATATTTTTTTCTAACTCAAAAATGCACCTGTGTCTCCAAACAGTCAGCGTAGTACGTACTTCGGAACCCTAATGGCATACACCCGTGTACATACACGTGTATGTCTTGACCGAATTATTTGTATAATATTATGTAACAAATCAATAATTACTCAGCCACCCAGAAAAAGGTACAGAACTTTTTCGGAGACCATTGTATTTTTATGTATTTTGAGGCGCTGAATCCGAACGAGGTCAATATAGCACCTTATTTGATTCATTTTGAAAATAACCTCAAAAAACTAAATTTTCGAAAATACCAATTAGGTTTTTCCAAGTTATTTTCAAAATGAATGGGATATGGTGCTATTGTAGCCTCAAATTCTAACTCAACGCCTCAAAATATGTACATAAAAATACAATGGTCACCGAAAAAGTTATTAACTTATTTTTGTGTGGCTGTGTTATCAAAGGGTAGTATTCAGAAAAAAAATATTTGAGTTTAGAAAAACATTTTATTATACAATTTTCGGAAAAAAAATTTCAATAAAAACATTTTTTAATGGGGATACAATTTAAATAATTTTTAGTAATTTTTTACTATTATTTAATTTATTGTTTATAATTTAATATTACTAACTTTTATCAGTTTATTGTATTTTTAATTAAAAATCTACAAATTATTAGTGTGAATTATATTAAACTTTACTTTGCACAAATAAAATTCATAATAATACATATATGTTATTGATTCTGACTCCCGAATTATATCAATTTTGTGCTCCGAATTCAAAAACACAGAGTACTAATATATAACAGCGTACATAATATTATATCAAAGTTTAAATATATAATATTATGTAATTGCTGATCTAACATAAGTGCCAATGTTTACATTACATAACATTAACATAATCATGAAAGTAAAAAGGAGTTAATCAAAACTACAAAATACCTCCATATATTACATAAATATGTAAATTTGTTTTATCTTCTTGATTAGAAGAGTTCAACACCTACTTTTATTTAGCAACATACATTAAACAAAGAAATGTCAACGTGTAGAGAAACCTTTGATAAATTTACTCTAATATATGTACGCAGGCATAGTATATAGTGTGCAAAAAAGAGTCACCTGACATATTCAAATAATTCCTTGAAAACGTATATTAAATTATTAAAATCCACTTGAAAATAATTTTTTTTAACATAAATTTTACAAAAGTATAGTTACATATCTATGGTGTGGGGGCAAAGAGTCATAAGTCAATTTTTTTCAAAATTGACATATTTACACTATTGTATTGAAAAATTCAAACTCTCTGCACAGGTAAAAGATCATATCTCTATGAATAATACTTCCAAAGATATGAATATGTTCAAATGATCATATCTACTAATTTGTATGTTTGTTCAAAAACAAAAAAACAGTTAAAATTTATTTGTATTACGGCTTAAAAAATGCATGTTTTTAGCCACTTTTTTTAGTGTACTGGACAAACAAATCATTTTTTTTTTCAAAATGGAGGTTGTAGGGAATTTTATAGCGAACAACTTTTTTTATATAGTACTTATTTAGACCGCTATTTAGCAAAAATCAGAAAATCTGATGAATTTTACAATTGAACCATTGACGCGGACAACTAAAATCGGAACAAACTTAGGGTCTTATTGTAAACCACATTTTTATAATAAATCCTGTGAATAACAAAACTGTACCTAAAAATTCCTATTTTGAGTACTTTTTAGCCTAAATAGCCTGGACTATAAAAAATTTTGTCTAGTATTATTTCTAGGAATTTCACATTATTCACTATTTTAAAATCACCGGAGTAAAGTAAATTGAAAAATTGTAGAGAATTGTTTTTTTTTAAATTATAATTCGAGTTTCATCGTCATTTAACTTTAAGGAGTTATTATCAAAAGTAAAGGAATAACTAAAAATATTTGGCTACATTGAGGGAGGTAGTGCTACTTGGAATTTCCAATTACAACTGGGGCACAAAATTTAAATCTCGCCTAGGGCAAATAAAACCTTTCCGCTGACCCTGCGTATTTGGGTAAACATTTTATCAAATAAATTATGAATACTGTTTGTATTCTATCAGTTTCGGAGTTGATGATTTTGAATACACGTCTTTTCTCTTTCATATTTTAATACAGTATATGTCAGTGGTGTATTCTTCATGAATGAATGCTACAGCACATCCAACAATAAGAAAATAAGAAATATAATTTCTGTATCTATAAATAAACGCATATTAAACTATCGAATTAATTTTGCAAATGCACTAGATTAGTTAGACAATCAGTGTCACTGAAGCTGTACTTTATGGATCACACAATAATTTAAATTACTCATGCTAGGAATTAATATAAATTATAAATGTCAGATAATGGCGCAATTTAAACAATATTAACACGTGCGGGAAGTAGGGCACACAGTGCATCTCTAAAAGAATTTGAGACACAAAATTTTCATATTGAATATATTTCCCCAAAATTTTATTAAAATGTATTTTGGTTAAGTTAAAAAAATATACTAAAAATAATTCATGGTTTTTATTTTTTTAGGTTATCTAATTAACTAACAAGGTTTGACAATTCAGTTTAATAGGGAAACTGATATCAAAGGAAAGGATGTTTTATTTTTGCAATACGGCCAATAAAACATGATATATATTTTTTTAAATCGCCAGTTTTTTTAAGAAAGTTAAAAAAAACTTCCGGAGGTCGCCCAATATAAATATTTAAGTTACATTAAAAATAAATTACATTAAAAAATAAATGCTTCTTCCCCTCCAGTTGTTTATTCAAAAAAAATTTCGCTAATATTATTATTATTTATATGAAACGAGTTTCATATTACATGTTCCTTTAGTGTGCGGCTTCCCTAATGAAAATATCCAAATCTCAAAATTTCAATATTTCCTCTTAACAGAATATCACATCTTGATATATATGTATATACGACATGTACTTACACCTACATATGTACAATCTATATGCAAGCGTGTTTTCTTATTCTCAAAGGAAATGTGATACTTCAGAAATACAGATATATATTGAAATTTTCTTTGATCTATTAAATCCTGATAAGAAAACTAATACTATCGAAGTAGGGATGAAATTTATCTGAGTTTTAATTAAATTATTGACGATATTAATATAGAGTTTGTTAGTCTACATTTCTTTATGGATTATAAAATAGCAGTAGTTAAAAATTAAAATTAAAAATAAGGTACTGACACCAGTAATGGCTATTTTTTAATTAAATGTACTGAATTAGAAATATTTGTTAATATTTTATTAGTACCATTTCTGAATATTAATACATAAATAACTGTCTTACAGCGTGATTTGATGACAATCGGCCAATAGGTGTCAAAATGGCGGACATTTAATCTAATTATTAATATAATTTATATATTAATTATTATATGTATTATCATAGCAACTGCTTTACATTTTCAAATTTGACGATTTTTTTTATATCTTTTGTGTCGTAGTACTTATCATTTTGTAATCATTAGCAAGTGTCCATCACTACGTGCTCATTACTGGTTTTACTTTATCCATTACTGGAGAAAAAAACATAAACAAAATAAAAGATTATTATTTAAAAAACAAACTATATTTGCGGACTTTGGTAATTAAATTGATTAAGGGCCGGTATTATAAAAGGCAGATAAGTTTACTCGATGAATAAATAGCGACAGTACTAGGTAGTAAAAATAGTATTGTTGTTTCACTTGCTACAGATAAGTTCTTCTCTTTCTGATGTCGACTAGTTCAACATTCGGAACGAAAAATTACTAAAAACGGAATAAAAATAACAAATTCACTATAAATATCACTATATCATACCATTAAATTTATTCCCATCTTTTTGCAAGGAATAAATATTTACTTGGTCACGTGGTAATTAGAATAAATTGTGGCAGCCATAGTCATAGGTCACAGCTGTTTTGTGGAAATATGCTTACCTACAATTCACACGTAAATGTCAAATTTGTTTTGTGTATTATTTAAGGAGTAATATATAATGTTATGAAGATATTGAAACTGCGACCAGCTAGGAATGCTTTAATAATAATTTTTCAAAAACATGGTAACTTAATTAATAATTATTTGTGCTTATAATAATGTAGATTTTGTGCTAGTTTTATATTTTTATAATTTTTAGAAACAAGCCTGTTTATTTATATGTACATAGTACATATATACAAATATCCATACATTGTACATATGTATGTGATATGACTCAAGCAAAAGAAACATAAAAAAAGACGAAAGAGATTTTTTCATTTGAAGCACATACGAATATACAAAAAACTAAACCAAAATTACTTTGCAGTTTGATACGTAAAGAAATTAATGTTTTGTAAAGGTTTGTACCGAACAAAATAACATCGTATTTATACGAATAAATACAAAAAACTAAACCAAAATTACTTTGCTGTTTGTTACGGAAAGGAATTAATGTTTTCTAAAGGTTTGTACCAAACAACATCGTAAGTACATATAAATTTTTTTAAAACTAGAAATCATATTTATTAATAGTTTCACAAGAAAAATATTTTTGTTTCTTGTACATTGTTTTGAAAATTAATGTATAATTATAATCAATAAATTTTTTTGCATAACTATTTACATTTTTATTTCATACCCGAAGCTGTACTCTACGATAACATCAATAAGAAATAAAATAAAGTATTAAATCATTCCTGTTTCTTTTAACTGTAGTCTAATTTTAATAAACCAGCAAATTTTAAATGATAATGTAATACGCAGTCAATTATACCTGCGATTGCAAGACATTATCGATTCTAAAATCTTTTTGGACATTTATATGGGGAAAAATTGTATAAATTTAGATCGAAGGAATACAGTAATATAGAAAATTAAAGACCTAAAGATACCGAACTGTCTTATGGATTTTCAAATACATTCAAGTTTTTATTTTATCAAACCTTTTTTTTAAATAATTTTCTGCATGTTTTATACCATCCCATCTAAAAATGAAGAAATATGTGCCAATATTGTTGTATTATTATATATCAATAAAATTTAACCTTCATTTTGAGCACATAATAAAATTCATAAGAATTTTAAATACTGTAAAAATTCAAATTTCATGTTATGCGTTATATGCATTTACGTATGAAGTTTTAGGTTATTTGTTTGATGCACATAAGTTTGACGTTTCAATATGTACATAGATAAAGAAATCATATAGACGTTATTGGTTGCAATATTTTCAAATGTAAAAATTTATTAGAAATCTCCATAATATTGAATTAAAAATTGATATTTTGGAGTTTTTATATGTATATAATCACTTTTTACTTTGTATTTAATATGTCTCAACATTATTTTGTGTAAAAAAACCGAAATCGATATGACATTTCTGACAATGACATTTCTCAAATAAGGACCTCATAGAATGTGTAAACTATTTGTGGAATAAATTTATTCCCTAGAGTAAAAGTTATCTGGCTTTTATAATACCGGGCCTAAATAAAGTTACTTGTTTTATTAGTAACATGAGTTCATGAGAATTACAAAAAAGTAACCCATCAATCACAAAAACAGTAAACTTTGCTCTTATATAGCGGCCATAACTGGTACCAGTACCTTATCAGGTACTAATTATTCATTATCGAATCAATGAAATCAAATATGTTTTGGACTCCTCTCACTAAGATCAAAGTGTAATTGCTTATGATTTTCCGATATAAATATCGCCAGCTTGATTGCACATTTCATAATGTATTCCCTTTTTCACTAACAAAGAATATTCGTTTATAACAGACATGATATTTTACTGCTAAAAATTCCACATGGCACTGTTTTTAATAAAAAGTAGTACTTGATCCTTTTTGTTGAAACATTTTCCCAGTTTCCGATTCCAAAATTTAGACTTATCTCGTAATTTAAATAATATACGAAATACTTTTATAAAGATATAAACGAATATACATATATGTACATTTAAATATCCTTTGATATGTTACAGAACAGTGACGTCATTATCCTTGGAAGGAAAATTTCAAGTCGACTAAATTCAAATCCGCATCAGATTCTGAAGCTATGTTACACGCTTCTGAAATTACGTAACATATTTTATTGAAAATTAATGAAGCAATGAAATCGATAACTCTGTTGTCGATGGGGGTCAGAAGCGGTAATAGAGCACGAAAGATGGGATACCGGACCGATGGACTGTGACCATGGGCGTGGCAAATATTCAAGCTAGGGAGAGTTTAATGTTAATAAAATTTGCATGCATGTAAGCCTATTTGGACTATATTTTGCACGTATGTATCAACCCACCACACAAAGCCCATTTCGATGTATTTTTGATGCAGATAAAGAAAAATACATTTGTGATTTTGATACATTTATTCTTATTGGAAAAAAGTAATTTGACATTTGGTTGGTTAATTAGATACATATTCCTATAAAATCTAAAAACTAAATTTTGTTTACAACCATTCGCCCATCAACCAAACCAAAAAGAGATTTTGCATGAACTATCTTCGTTAAATTATATGTATGTAATTAAAAAAAATTAATAAATATGAACATTTTTCTGTAAAACTGTAAACATTATATGAATAACTCAATAATGATATTTCTTTAAGTTGATTTGATACATTACTTCATTCGTGGAACAATTTTTATCAATTTATGTTAAATGGAGTTAATTAATTAAATTTGCTTAATTCCGTCTCCAAAAATCTATTATTTTTAGCATATACATACATATATTATAACATTAATCTTAGATTATTCTGCCATCTTTATATTTTTCAATGACGCCTATGAGGCTATCAAAAGCATGGAGTACATCGGAAAGTGCCTGTTTGCAAATGCCAGCAGATATTCTGTCACGGACCTTTTGGTGATTTTACGGCCGAGTGCCCAAAATCAGATACGGTTTTTTACGTAAGACGTAAAATTTTATTATACACCCATATACTTTCATGCTAATGTGTTCTTATCACATTTATTTTTAAGGTGTAAAATGTTTCGTTCCTTTATTTAACTGGATCTGCTTTATATGCAAAATAAAGAACTTTATAGTTGTAAATAGGCATTGCTTCCTTGCCATACCCGAAGAAAAACGGGAAGCTATGTAGAGTAAAACTATACATTACGCCTCAGTTTTAAAGAATATTCAATAAAAAATAAAATATCAGATCTGTCAAAAATTATTTTAATAAATCATCATAAACTGTCTTTTGTGTATACAATGGCAAATTCATTTTGCTTCCTCGCAATATCGAAGATACGAGAAGCTTTGTGATCGTTTTAGAATGAGACAAAAAAAATATTCTCCGATTTCAAAATTTTAAATTTATCTTTCCGTTTCACGTCAAGACAAACACTTTTCGTTTCGTGTCTGTCTGTCCGTCCGACCGTCCGTGTGTGTGTGTATCCGTCTGTCCCCTGAATCCTTGTCACACGCATAACTCATGAACCACTGAACCGATATTATTGAAACTTTGGTGAATTTAGCACGAGGAAGCACTGTACATTCAATTGGCAGAAGTTTTTTGTTATTGATTCCGTTACGTCATAATACAATACGCAAAATGGCTTCAATGACCATAGCGCAATATCCATAAATATTAATTAATATTCAAGGGTAATAAATGAAATATGTGCATTAAATTAATTATATCAAAATTACTACATACCTATTCTATCTATTGTTTGATGTTTTCAATTAATAATCAATGACTGAACTACCAAATGAATGTATTAGCTATACTGATTACCAACTAAATGGGGGAAGAATTTATGATGCACTATAATTGACTCCCCGCTCTAAAACAATTGTTAACTAAATGTTATTATTATCTCCCCAAAATACTAATATTGCTGGGACCCGAAAAATACTCAGTTTTGGCAAACCTGTTTGTATCCTTCATGAAAACAAACACTGAAAACAGTACAACAAACAAGTTTTGAGTTATCAGTTGTTAATTAAATAATATATTAGTCGTTTTACGTCCAAAATTTCCCATTTTTCACCATTTAACAACTTGTCAAAAAGATAATGTTCCAAACTTATGTGAGGAACGAAATAAATGATAATTGAAATCGATAATTTTTTTTATAAATTATTAGTTTTTCTATAGTTTTGAATTGTGCAATCTGTTTTGAGTGTTTTCCATATCTAAAATCCATAGAAATAAATAAAAATTTCCAGTTTTCATTTTTTTTAATATATCATATTTTAGTATTTATAACATGAATTAATGCCAAAGTTTATTAATTAAAATCCTCATTTACTAACCTAATTTTGAAATGAAAATATTTATTTATTATTATTAATAATAACTTCGAAGATTACGGCATCGAAAAACAGTGTACAGGATATCAAATTTTAATAAGTTGTGTGATATTTATTAATTAATTATTTAGCATATAATTACTTATTGTTAGTAGAAATCAGCGATCTAAAAATAACGATGATTGGTGAACATCATAGAATGGATGGTAGCAGGCAGGGCCAGAGGAAGGCGGGTACAATGCGTGATTTTCACGCAGGCGCCAGTCACCGAAGGCGGCAAAATTTGAATAAAATGCGTGAGAATAGCACTAGCAGGATTAAGTAAAAAGTGATATAAAGAGTAAAACAAAAAAAGAGAGCGCAAAAGTGAATTTAAAGGGCGGTAAAATCGTAATGACAACCAAGAAAATAGCAGCGGCGCAAAAGTGTGGAAAAAAGGCGGCAATATGAATTTTTCACACATCTGAGTCCTTAGCGCAGGTCCGGGCTGCAGGACTGCTAATTATGTAGGCCGACTAGGCCCGCCATAAGAGGGCCTCCTTTAAATCGTAATTGATCAAATATATATAATATAAAGTTACAGAAATATGAAAAAATAAGAAAAATTGATATTATTTGAAACTTTTTTAATTTAACGTATATTTATAAATTTCAATTTCTCGGTCATTACTAGGTATAAGATTATATAACGCTCTCCTTAAATGGGTCGCTACCAAGTCGTGCTTAGTGACCTCAATCTACCTTAATTAATGTAAAAATGAATACAAACCTATATTCAACACAAAACCTATTCCACACCTTGTAGACAGAGTTACACGATAATTCTGTCATTCCATTCCATCAGTTCAGTCCGTGACCTTGATCAAGACTGAGCGTGTAATGCATTGAATGACGGACTGATGGAATGACAGAATGATCGTGTAACCTCTATCTTACTTGATCAAGGTCGCGGATTGAACTGATGGAATTGAATGACAGAATGATCGTGTGTAACCTCTGTCGTAGAATGATTTTGATAGCGAACAAATTATTTATAATATCGGGTATAAAACAAATAAATAATAACTTAACTAAATAATATATTTTGTTTTGTTTTCTTCGAGGTTTTAGGTCAATGAAATATACGAGATAAAAGAAGAATCAATGAAATATATGAGAAATTACATCAACAATACAAAAATGAAGAAAACACATTCAAAGAAACAAACAAGTTAAAAACAAAATTAGCAAAAGCAGAAACAAGAAAAATATTTCTATTGAAGTGCAAGAAAGACAATATCACACCAAAATTTTTGACAATTACTGAGGAATCTAAAATGACGAAACGTTTAAATAAATAATATTATAACACGTATAACTGTTTTAATGACCTAAAACCTCGAAGAAAACAAAACAAAATAAAATCTAAAATGGTCATTTTCTTAAATTCTAAATAATATATTATGTTCCATTGGTTTTATAGTAATAATATCCAGTTTTGAATATAAACACTAAGTACATTTTACAATATTATACATAAGTATGTCATCACTTTTTTCCAGTGCTACTTTTTACATGAAAAAGAAAAGGGTAAGTGAAATGAAACTGGAAGATGCTATGCTTTAAGACAGATGTGTCTCCTCATTCATCAATACCGGATACATGCAAAGACCAGAAATCGATAAATATTTCAACTTCTGACAGGTTCATCTTGTTTTAATATATTCGGGATTTCCTGTGAGACAAATTCGACCAAGTTTATGAGAAAGTTTTTTGTAATTGTAAATCGATTTAACACTCTGCAGTCACCAATGTCGTGCAGTTAATAATGTACCTAGATGTCGTTTAATATTCTATACATTAAATTTTAGTATTTTAATTTTTATAAACTTAAATTAGCGTTTAATTAATTATCAATAAGCACGGGTTACTGTGATCACATTTATTTTTAATTTTCGATCAATTTAGGACATTACCACGGAAATGTGTTTTAAACGCTAAAATTGGATCTACATATACTAGAAATAATGAACTATCAATGTTGTGTTATTTAACCTGCGGACAATATCAACCAACATAGCAGTCATTTGATTGTTATTTATTTATCAAAGTAAACTGATAAAAAAATAACAAAATTTCGATAGTTATAAGTTATTTTTAAAATGAAAAATTTCAGTGTTTGTTAGATACATACATAGACGATGTTGCTATAGGTACAAAATATGTGAAAAATTACTTATATGTGTACTCACTAAGGCAAACATATTTTACAAAAAAAAGTCAAATCGGTACATTTTTAGAGAATTTCGCGTTATCAATTAATATTTTATAGACATACATAGAACTCATGTGGAAAACACTTTTCCTTACATTTTGAAGGTAGTACAAATCCATTTGACATAAAACCCATGAATAAGAAGAAGACTTGAATTAATTAATAATATAATTATTTTTCGTACCTTTCACCATATTTCCATTTCCTTCTGAAAATGGAAATTTTTTTTATAAGAAAAAAAATCAATACACGTTTGCGTTTTTATAAATTTTAGAACCACTAAACTAAATTCCAATACAAATCCATAGAGAATATTAAAGAATTAATACCCCGTTCAAAGTGCTTGTTGCTAACAAATTTTCTTTATAATATAAAATAGAAATTTATAATATATAATATAAAATATAATTTTTCTTTATAATACCGAACATAAATATTTCATACTAAAATACCCGCCATGGGAGCCACGGGACTTTCTTATACGTAATACGGAGAGTAAATAGTGCACGTGATTCTAATTTTATTAAAAAATATTCCTGACAAGCTAATAAGAGATACAATAAAATGAATGAGACATAAATTATTATAGATAATAATACTCTATATGTGTATCAAATGATTTTTTTGAACGTAATTACTAGACCGGAAACGGATGTTTGCTCTTATCAATTTTGGAATTTTTGAATTATTTTTGCAACGGAGGGAATAAGAGAAAAATATGTTAAATAAAAATAGTCGAGTATATAATTATTTATAATTTATACCCCATTCATTTTTTCAACCACTTCTGATTTAGCTAGACAGACTTTTTTTACATAATTAATTAGAATCACCCTCACTCTCACTATTACGTATAAAAAATGGTCCGATGGTAGGTACCTATGGCAAATACGTACACTGTTTAATCTCTGTAAAACGTATTAGTAAGTCCCATGACACTCATCATGGTAGATATTTCTTCTTTGTTATGAACCATTTGAAATATACATAATTTTTAATTATTTTTTCAATTTTTTTAATTAATATAACCTAAATTATAGATAATAATATTATTGATCATTTTTTCCTTATTCACACCGTTTCAGTAAACATCCGTTTCCGGTTCAAAGATTATTTTCAAAAATAGGTTTTTTTAGTAAAAATTAATCTTACCTAAATAAAAAAATAACATTTTCCTCTTTTACGATTAGTCGTATTTGAGTCTACAGACAGACCGACCGACCGACAAGCCAACATACATAATAATCAGAATGGATTCAGCAAAGGAAAAAATGGATAATTCCATTAAAATCCAGAATTTAAAAAAACGGCTTTACAATACTTACTTATACTATATGTATGTATTTCATACATAGGTATAAGAAAGTAAAAAAGGAAATCCACAGCATTGAATGTAAAATGATACACTATGTCATTTATAAATATTAATAAACTTCTGCGAATGCCTATGAAAAATATAAAATATTATTTCAGTTTTAATTAAAACACAAACTCATTGAAAAGTTTGTCCTCATCCCAGTTGAAAAATAATATAGAATAAATAGAGAATTTCAAATCTATCAATATTATTTCAGTTTTAATTAAAATACAATAATATTAAAAAATAATGTCTCTTTCCGGTTGAAAAACAGTTGAAGTATGTACATATATCAAAAACATTTTCGTGGAAGTATTTTCCATCATTTGATTTTCTAGGGATAATATATTCAGAAATTACCGCACCGAGACAAATTCAAATAAATTTGGGAAACTTATATTCGAAATCGATTTCACCTCTCTATCAACGCAATAAAGTTCATATAAAGCTTCAGAATTCTCTAATCTGATTAGGGAAGCTTAACGAGCAGCTTTCAAAGCTAACATGAGCTTTTGTTGAACTTGCTATACGACTACATTTTTAATTTAATAAATACTTTTAATTGCTTTTCATTTCTTAAATTAAAAGATAATTATGTAGATACAAACTTTGCGTTTTCGGTCAAGTAATAAAAGTGCGACGTAGGATAAAACCCGAAAATGTAAGCAAATTAATATAAAATATGTAGATAATTTTTGTTTAAGTTAACGTTTACATATATCTGTTTATGAACTAGAAATTACTCGCGGCTTTGCTCGCATTTATTTCGAAATCAAATCTTTTCATTGATATTCATTTTAATATGACAATTTACATTGATCATTATTTTCTTTTTTATAAATTTTTATTACAAAAAATGTATACATTTTTCCTTTTATGTGCCTATATTGTAATATCGACATCATTACTCTATTTTGTAATCAACATTATTGTGAAAATCTAATATCGGAAAAAAACAAACTAACATATATAAACTCAAACAGATCAAAATTGGATTATGGATTATACCGGGTGTTTTTTTTAACCTGAAACTTTCAAATATCTCGAAAAATAAGCACTCTACGGAAAAAATGTCAATAATCAAAATTTAATCGTTCCGCGGGGGAAATACATTAGTGCAAAAAAAATAGTCCCCCACCCCCCTCTTTGTAGGTTGGGGAGGGGGTATCTTTGAATCTTAAATAGGAACCTCAATTTTTTATTGCAGATACGGATTCTACGGCTAAAATTACGTACGATTTGACTGAACTATTTTGTTCGATTCATAATAGATGGCGCTGTAATCGACGAAACAAAATTCATAATAAAACAAAAAAAAACGGAAAAAAAAAAAAATCGATCGCACCGAGGATCAACCAAGCCATTCTCGGTTGTCGGTCCGTATCGCAAACCACCGTCTACAGTACGTGATGGGCTAGTTTTCAACTGAATTGATACATAAGTTATGCGAATTTACAGAGGATTTTCATAATTTTTTTTCTCGGTTGTTTACGAGTTTCCGGTCAACCGGCTTGGTGTGTATGTTTGTCTATGCCACTACTACAACCCTATTTTTTTTAAACAAATTGGTGCAGCTGATATCTGGTTGTCCCGTTGTTAGAAGAAATCGAAAAAAATTGAATTTTGTTGATTACAGCGCCATCTATGATAAATCGAACAAAATAGTTCAGTCAAATCGTACGTACTTTTAGCCGTAGAATCCGTTTCTGCAATAAAAAATTGAGGTTCCTATTTAAGATTTAAAGATACCCCCTCCTCAACCTACAAAGAGGGGGGTGGGGGACTATTTTTTTTGCACTAATATATTTCCCCCGCGGAACGATTAAATTTTGATTATTGACATTTTTTCCGTAGCGTGCTTATTTTTCGAGATATTTGAAAGTTTCAAGTTAAAAAAAACACCCGGTATTAAAAATATTTTCATTGTATATACCTACAGAGCCTATAGATTTATATATTTACACGTATATTGATATTAAAATTAAATTGAAAAGTATCTTTTATACAATGAAATAAATAAATAACCGAGGAAGAATGAACAGGAATTTGTTTATTTCCGGAACTACAGTCTAGTTATTAAAATTTGGTAGCTTGCAAACACCTTTCAAACGGAGTATCAAACTTATATGACAGATAGTTGCATGCGTAGTTTTTACTAGTAGTAAATATAATCTTTACATATACCTTTATTTTTACTTACTATGCATGCAACTATATATCGAAAACTCCAAGAGAACTGTCATAATATACAAGTTTGATATCCCGTTTGAGTGTTTGCAAGCTTGCAAATATTTGTTAGCTAGGCTGTACTATCGGACATTAAATTAATTAATTAGTTTAAATGAAAACATTTCCCTCTATAATTGCACAAAATGATAATAAAACTATTAATTTTTTAGCACTTTGACAATTATTCGTAAGTAGAAAGTTTCGTAATCACATTTTTTCAACCTTTTAACAATTTTTAGTGAAAAATCAGTTAAGTGAAAAGCTTTAAAGTAATGAAATTTTAATGATGCGTAAGGAAAAAGGATAAAATTTCGGATAAACCCCGACCTATATTAAATCTCTGAGTAATTCTCGTATACCAAGTTTCAAAAATTTAGTATAATATTGTCTTATCATTTTCATAAAGCTATAAATCACAGACATATTCTTCTTTTCTATTACCACTTATCCAAAATGTGTTTTTCATGTCTTGCTAAAGTATAACCCTTTCGCTGCAAAAACTAGATATATCCAGAAATAATTTCATGTCAGCAGTATGGAATCCGGAAAAATAAAAAATAAAATAATCAAAATATGAAAAGGTCCGTTGCTAAAATACAAACCTTTACTTTATTACTATAATAGGTGAATGCCTTCGCAGCACGTAGTAGATTCCCATCTCCACCACAGTGGAACCTCTCTCAATGAAAATTCCAATAAAATCGGTTTAGTAGCAACTTACTAATTCTCCATAGATACGGGTTTAATGTTACTGCTCAACCCCTTAATGAAGAAGCGGGATAATATATTACCTAAACTAATTATTGTCATAGACATTCTAACAGTTGATTTCGTTAGCTCGTGTTCTCATTTCTTTTTAACACGTTTTTATTAACTTGACCTGTAACTTCCTAACACTGTAAGCAAATCTTACAACTCACTTTTCACCGATTTCTAATTGTCGTATAGATTTGAAACTCTGCGAACTTATCCAATTCTGGTGACAATACAATAATATGGTACCATCAAACTTGTAGGATGATGTAGGTACGAGGTAGTCATAGGGACTCCTCTATTGCTAACAAAAAGCCTCAAGCATGTTTTTTTTAGTTTTTAACTATAGAATTTATTTTAATGAAATGATAAAAATTTAAGTTTCAAAACTAGTTCCCATACGTTTATTGAGTAAAATTAATCATGAGCCATTATTTAAACAACAAAATGTTCTAAACTAAAGGTGAAAATTACCTTATATTTTCATATAGGACAATACCGGTCGGTGACTGGTGTTACTGGCTTCGAATGACTAGCATAACCTCATAATGACTAAACAATTTTCATATTTCATTGGTTTGTCACGAAAAACAAACTAACCAGTTTGAACTCCATTATATGCACTCACACATTTGTAATAATTGGTAATTTGAAAGATATATTTTAGTGTAAAGTAAAATTATTAGCTTACCTTTGTTTGAATAATCCAGTTTATTACAACAAAATATGACTCAACACATGCACAACTGTCACTCGCACTGCAGTTGATGCAATGTGGTGTTACTTCGTGGATTAGTTCATTCGGCCGTACACTATGTAAATGACAGTACTCGATATTTTTATTTAAGTATTCTCGGAATTATATATTTAACAGTGACCGATATTGCCCACTGATCGCCATAAAAATATTTTATTATTATTTCAAAAAATATACATTATACGTTTTCACGTAAATGTATATTTACATAATTTATATATTTAGATAAGATTGCATAAAATAAGAATATGTATAACACATTCCACAAATTACATTTATGACCTATAAATACAATATCTCCTTCCTTACACGTAATAATTATTAATAGCATATACTAATCATAGACAATTAGCAAAGATCTGTTACACTAAATCTATTGACAGTAATGTATCCAAGCCGCAAATTGTAATGAATATTACAATATATGTAGTTCCTATACTCAATTAGTTTAGAAATTTCGATCGGTATTGTGCAGCAATATAGTATCATTTGCTAAACCTGCCGCTTCAAACACAAAATCCTATTTACATTCTTTTGTGAAGATCAGGTGTACTTAATATTAATTAACGCCCTCGTCTTATGTTTCCCGACTTCGTATGTTGCTTGTGGACGAAGAGCGTGGAAAGATGGGTGTTATTAGGGTGATCGACAAACCCATCTAGTTAATTCAGATGGTAAGATTTTTTTATATTAAAATTTTAAATAAACAGTTATTAAAAGTCATTCTGTAAAAATTATGTTTTTTTCAAAATATGAAAAGAATCAACGAGTATGAAATGTTAATATAATATAAAATTCTAGTTCAGCTTTTCCCAAAGTATGGTCCAAGGTATTTCCAAAAACAGATCTGTTTTATAATAATTAAAATAAACAATTAGTTCCTTTTAAACGTCGATTACATTGAGCGAGTTTACAAGCTACAAGCCGGCGTGTTTACTAGCTGCTAGTAAAACTCGCCCAGTGTAATCACGTTCACTAGCTAACTAGCTAACATGATTACACTGGGCGAGTTTTACTAGCAGCTAGTAAACTCGCCGGCTTGTAGCTTGTAAACTCGCTCAATGCAATCGACGCTTTAATCTACGAGTTAGATAGGGCCACGAAATGGAAAAATTACTCATCATGTTTACTATCAATATCTATTGTAGGTATGTAAAAACAAGGTAGTCTCAGTAGCTCCTTGGCCAATCAATTTTTGCGTAGGAATTATATACGTCACCACGGGGATATATTCAAATATGTATTATAAATGTATAATTAGTACAGTAAAAAATATATTTTTCGAACACAATAATTCCTTTAACGAAATTTAGTACAGATAGATACTTTAAGAAACCGATGAGTGTAGTTGCCATTTTGTAGTTATTCGCGTAAAAACAGTTTTTCGTTGCTTTCACCCCCTGCAAAACTACCTTTGCACCTCTTGGTCGACTACACACTTCGATCTATCCGTTCAGTTGAAATGCTCTCAACCTCGGCTATCTTAAGCACTTTTCTCGACAATCTGCCCATGGACTCAGCGGCGTATTTACGTTAAGTGCCGCCCTGGGCAAAAAAAATTGCCGCCCCTCTATCAATAGAAAATATAACCTATTTTTGATATAAGTTTCAGAATTATCATATGAACTGAGAAGTGATAACTGTTTTTATAAGTAGACTTAACTGATGTATTATTAATAATAATACTCGTATATCAATAATTAAATCAATAATACATCAGTTAGAACGCTTGAAAAGAAATAAACGTACTCTTACTGAGGACAACCGAAATCGTCAGAAAATTTTTACAAGATGAGTAATTTTTTGTATTCCTTTTTTTTAGAGTGTTGTGTATTAAACTAAAAAAGTTGGGCTCTCCCAGAATCTTCCGCCCCCAAAATGTTGCCGCCCTGGGCAGCAGCTCATAATACCATAGTAAAATATCGAAAATAATTGCGTTGCTACAGAGAATTTTTGATCAAGTCTATACCCAAAGCCGTCTATACAAATTATTACACTCTTTATTTTATGACTAAACGCTTCGACAGATTTTGATAAAAAACTACCAAATAGTAAAAGGTTATTATTCTAATATATGATAAAAATTCCAAATGATTTACCGTTTTGTTTTTGAAATACAATTGTATTTCAAATACGAAACAGTCAATCATTTTGTTTTTGAAATAAAAGGTGTATTTCAAAAACAAAACGGTCAATCATTTGGAATTTTTTTACCACATATCAGAATAATAAGCCTTTACAGTTTGTTAGTTTTTTTATTAAAATCTGTCGAAGTTTTTAGTCATGAAAATGGACATAATACGAACTTGATATAGCGGAATACGTACAAAAGTGCCAAACTTTAATGACAATTATCTCGAGTTTAAAACGGTCGATCTCTTTAAAATTTCACATTTAGATAGATATCATTATTCTTTTTATGTCCCGATTTTTTAAAAATTCTATCGAAATGACGTTTGCACGAGAACTACCTTAATATGGTATTTCATAACAGCGCAGAGCTCAAAGTTTTCCATGTTTACGCAAATCACTCGATACACTCATTTTTACAAGCTACAACTCAATAACCTACAATTTCAGTTCAGTTATACATAAAATCAAATATCAACATGGCAAAAGTAGACACCAATTGGAATACGAGTATATGATAGACCACAAACTTTTCAAACGTTCCTAGTATATGTACATTCATGTTGTTTAATTTCACCATTTTAAAGACTTTCAGCTTTTAAAGATTCTTCCCATTCGGTTAAACATTTTATTTACACTGAAAGTTTCCGTACCTTTTTACTTCGCGAAACCTCTACACGTGTATTATCCAATTCAGTGGTTCCAAAACTTTTTTATTATCAAAATTCCCAACAAGCATAAAAATAAGAAATAACCTATACAAAAATTTACATTGTGATTTCTAGCCACGATTTCAATTTCTGTATCTTTTTGCTTCGTGAAACCTTCAATTAAGAAAACATCTAAACGTGTTTTATCCAATTCAATGATTAAATATAAAATGTTTTTATTATCAAAGTCGACAAGCGTAAAAATATAAACTAAAACCAAACCTACAATAAAAAGATATTCAAAAAAATAATGTGTATATTAACAATATCTGCCACACTAATTTTCAAAATATACATCAAATAAATAATAACTTAATTTACATCTGGTCACAAAATAGAGCTGTTATTGTCTGTCTGTCCGTTAGTGCGTTGATAACTTGAGAACCACTTATCCAATTTACGTGTTTTTTTTTAATTCATAGATATGTTATCTGGCCAGGTTATAGGATATATTTTGTTACGTTAGGTAACATAAGGAATAGGCAGTGACGATAATAGTACATCAAGTCGGCAAAAATTTTGCCGCCAGCACGTTCTTTTGTAATACGCTGCCTAAACCGTTAAATATTGAAACATATAATGTAGTAAAGAATTGTGTGGAATCAAAAGATATAAATAAAGTCCGCGATACCATGTATATCTAACATTTATAATAAGCCACAATAACTGCTTTTAATTTTTGTATTTTTTGTTCTGGTTCGTTTTTGTTAGGTAATTTAGGTATTGATTAATTATTTTTATAATAATAACTAATCGTGTTTTTACTTAATTACTATATTTTTGAAAAATCCTAAACAATAATTCCGTAATCCACGCAAGCGAAACCGCGGGCACAGCTAGTTAAAAATAAAATAAGAAAAACGTAAATGGTCGTGTCCACTAATTCCTGATCGAATCCCACTCTTTAATTCAATCCTTAACAAAACATATCAAAACAGGATTCGCTAGGAAATTGTTAGGTTTATATAAAGAACCTAACCATCTATTCGATTTCCCGCATCCACGTCCTGTGTTCCAGACACTTCCGGTCCTGGTGAAAAGATATAGCCCTGTTTATGGAGTCTCCCCCACCCTTCGCAACGCCTAACGCGTCACTCGTGAACTCAAATACAGACGATGTGTTAAATTATTGGGGCATGTATTTCTCAATTTATGTTTCAAGGTAAATATGCAGGAAGAAGACAAGCTAAAGTGAAATAGAATTCAAGAAATGTTTAGGTGATTAAAGTTTATAATGTCGACGAGTACGTTATATGTAGTTTAATAAAGTACATATTATTATATTAAACATTTAAAATTTCACCACTTGGGAATTAGAATCTTGTCCCTATTTTTGACTTCACAACTTTTTATAGTTGATTTTTTTATAGAAGAACTTGGCCTTTTTACATATATGTTTTTGATGGGATATTTAAGAACATATAAACATAAGTTAATATTTTACAATCAGATGTTCAATATATATATGTACGTAAAGTATTGATCGTCTTTTTAAGACTTCATGAGACTTCGTTTAGATAAATAATAAATTTTGAGTTATACCTGGTACGCCTTTATTTGCTGTTAGCAGATACAAGCAGTTCTCGATTCAGGAACGTCAGATTTACGAATATTCGCTATAACGAATGTCACATTCTTATAATACTTAGGCCATTAACGTGATACAAAATTGAGTATAACGATCTAAATATATATTTTAAAAAAAATCTAAAACCTGTGTCAATTTTTACACCAATTTTAAATCCTTAAAATTGCTGGCTTTAAAATGTTTTACATATTTTTTTCTACAATTTCTCTGATTTAATCAATAATACCAACTTAGAGAAATTATATAGAAAATCAAAATATAATAACAAAACCTTAAATATACTCTTTTTAAGAACAAAATTCTCATAATAAAAATTAATAATTAACACAAAATCGTCCAACTCCAAAGCAGTAATCGTACTGTAAAAATTGTTGACAATCGTTAAATTTACCAAAAAATTGACGGAAAATTTAACAAGTTTTATTTTATGTTGTACATATAGCATTAAGGCTTTACTTGAGACATTTAATTATTTGTCATTTATAATCAATTTGTATATTAACTCAAATAAACTGTGTAAAAATAAGATGTGCTCAATCTAGTTCTCTTTCGTCAACACATTTATAAACGCTGTGTCAATAAATCGACCGCAGTTTACCGGACACATAAACGTGCTGCTGGTATTGGCAGTAACGATGGATAGTCCTTCCAAAGATTCTAAACTATATTGATTGTTAATTTCCACACCTATCTGATCGTGCCCTCGCAGCCATTTACAACATTAGTCTTCCTATAAAAACAAGATCACTGTACTTAATCAAGTCACCGTTGAAATAAAACTATGTAGGTTGAAACATGATGAATACAAATATGAATAGTTTATGTAATGTTTATGTAATGTAGTAGATAACAGAATGCAATAAAGGTATGTATGCAGTGGCGTAGCGAGGGGGGCAATTATTTAATAAATAAGATTTGAGAAATTAAATACTCAATACCTTTTTTTTTTTTTTTTAGTCACGTCAATTTCAATTCAAATTTATTATAAAAAAAAATATTATTATTTTTTTTAAATTATTTTTGAGGGCGCCAAAAAGATATCGTGCCCCGGGCGCCAATTATGCTTACTACGCCACTGTATGTATGTTATGATGTATTCATAAAGCTTTTACTTTTAGGTATTATAAATGATTTATAATACCTAACATAGATTGACAGAAAATTGCTTTTCAAGGTTATTCAATTAAAAACTCATTCATATTGTCATAATTTCATTATCTAGCCTACGAATTTATTTTTATCATAAAGTTCAATAACGAGTGTTTCCCACAATACATAAGACTCGGACCTTGAGTAAAATAATTTAAATATGGAAAAATTTGTTTAAAATATAATGTATACAATATATGTATTACATTTCCTTGTAGTCCAGTACATTTAGACGAAAAATAGCTGTGTCTGGGGAAAAATTCGCAATAAGCTGAATTTTTGTATACACCTTCATTTTGTCTTTATAAATAAGGTACCAAAAGTCCCCAACAATCCCATGCGAGCATACTTTTTTACAGCCCACAAATTGGTTCTATGACTAAAATAGTTATTATCAAATATAAAGTTTATAAAATTATCTACAATAAAGATCTTACAACTTTTTTCGTACAAGTAATCATTTTCGCTTATTAAGAGGGTATTCTAATCTAAAAATGTGAAAATATCACAAATTTTTTTTTGCATTTTATCAATAAACAGGGTTTCAAAAATATGTCTTCAAAACCCTATGCCTCAATTCCAAAAACTGACGGAGTTACAGCGATTTGAAGATGATGCGTAGCATTGAATAGCCAGCTATGTATAAACTTGGAACGCGTTTTTCTCGAAACTGAAAACTAAAAATGGCTGTCATAATATCACAAGATCTACTGAACCAATTGACTCCAAATTTGCTGTGCACCTTCAGTACACATGTTTTTACCACCGTTAGCAGAATTGAGTCAAAAATATTTTTATTTATTGTATAGATAGCGAAAGATTAAAAACATAAAAAAAATTAAAATTAATTGTATGTAGGTAATTTTTATCGTAATTATATCAGTGGCCAACAAAACCAATAGTTTTCTTTATATATATAAGTTGGGCTATAGTGGGTTGCAAAAAAAATAGTAATAATAATTAAAATAAAAAAATGGCGGTATTTTGAAAAGTGACTATTCATTTTTATTTTTTTAATGTTTTTAATCTTTCGCTATCTTTACAATAAATAAAAATGTTTTTGACTCAATTCTGCTAACGGTGGTAATAACATATGTACTGAAGGTATCTACACAGCAAATTTGAAGTCAATCGGTTCAGTAGATCTTGTGATATTTTGGCAGCCATTTTCAGTTTTCAGTTTCGAGAAAAACGCGTTCAAAGTTTATATATAGCTGGCTATTCAATGCTACGCATCATCTTCAAATCGCTGTAACTCCGTCAGTTTTTGGAATTGAGGTATAGGGGTTTGAATACATATTTTTGAAACCCTGTTTATTGATAAAATGCAAAAAAAAAATTGTTATATTTTCACATTTTTAGATTAGAATACCCTCTTAATAAGCGAAAACGAATACTTGTACGAAAAATTTGTAAGATCTTTATTGTAGGTAATTTTCTAAACTTTATATTTGATAATAACTCTTTTAGTCATAGAACCAATAGATACAGAGATATTTACCTAAAACTAATTGTTAGCACCTTTTATGGGCTGTAAAAAAGTATGCTCGCATGGGATTGTTATGGACTTTTGGTACCTTATTTATAAAGACAAAATGAAAGTGTATACAAAAATTCAGCTTATTGCGAATTTTTCCTCAGTGAAAACCTAATGTTCCTGGACTATTGTTAGTAACTATTTATTTAATTTCAAAGTTTATTGTTATTTAGGTGACAATATATTTTTGAGTAAAAATAAATTATTTTGTTGAAACAAGGAAACAATTTTTGGCAGTAAAAGTAACAATAGAATTTATTCTTTATCCTTTAAATGTTATCTTTTCAAAATATCTCAAGTATGATAGCATATTACGTGAATATTGCATAAACATTAAATGTTCTATTAAAAAGTTTATTACAATTACATATGTAGTTAAATATTCTATTACAGAAACATTTAACTATACATATATTTCCTTTTTCATAATTTAACTGGAAGAAGCATGGGCGTACCTAGAATTTTGTTCAGAAGGGGGGAAATATTTTTTTATAAACTAATTTAGTAGGCGTGATGGGAGGGGAGGACTCAAAAAGATGGGTAGTTAACCTTTTCGGGTGTTGAAGAGAAAACAAGTTGTATAAATGGGCATTATTGTAAACAAACATTGCGTAATTTTTTCTTTTTTTCTTATTCGATTGTTTTCATATTCGATTGTTTCTGTGCTTCGCGATTGCAAATTTGTAACTATAATACCTTCGTGAAATTCCGCGATTTTTGTCAACTCAATAACTATTACTCTAAATCAATTTTTCGGTGTGTTACCTAAACATATCGAAAAATTGTGAAAATGTAATAAAAATTTTTTATCATTTCCATTGTTTATTTTACATGTGTGCGAAAAGTAACAACAAAAAATATTCACTTTTTAAATTATTTTTGATTTTTTTTCAACCATAAAATCTGTCTGTATCTTATAGAAGACAAAATCATTTACAAAACACAAATGTATTCTACCTAGTTATCGATTTTAGTGGGTTTCATTTATTTTAATTTTTTTCTATTTTAGGTAAAAAATCGATCTAATTTAACTGGTCTATAAGATAAAATAAATAAAATAATAAATGTACGTTTTGTCTAGAAATATCCCTGTTTACTCAATATACTAATCCCCCCACCTCCCTGCCCCCTTGGATACGCCCATGGAAAGAAGCACTGTGCCATCACTTGGCAGATGTTTTTATATATGTCCGTTATGTATTTAATTTATAATTGAACGTATTTCGCGTCTACGAATATGTTAAACACGATTAGTTTGAAGAGTAACAGGCTATAAAAAGGTTAATAACCACTGAGTTGCACGAACATAGTTGACGAGATAATGTGTAGTAGGTAATTACTCACATTTGTGCGTTGGGGAGATAGGCCGGGGGGGCCGGCGCGGGTGCGCAGCCGGGCCAGGGCACTGCGTAGTCCCTCCGTCGTATCTACGGCCCCCGCTTGCGCCACCCCTGACGCCGGACCTGATGCGCCACACGCTCGCCGACCGCCGCCACTGGTGTGCTGAGTGCAGCCATCACCGGCCGCCGTCGCCGCACGCCACTGCTCTCACCTGACAACACACATTCATAAATAATTAGGACTAAACAGTAGATACCTATGTCAGCGTTGCCCAAACAGTGAGTCGCGAAATTATTAAATATGATGCAATCTTCTAATCTCAACAATGTCGAAGATTTTTTGGCAGACACATGATGTTCCTATTAGCACCTTTTTTCTTAAAAATATGTACGAAAAGAATATCATTTGGGTTTTCAATTGACACAGCTGCAAAAAGCATAGATGTAGAGTTGCATGCAGAAGTGGTCGACAGGTTTTCATTCAAATTCGCTTATCAAAAACTTACAATTAGTAGACTCCTTCCATTTGATTATTATAATATTTAAATCATTTCTCCATGTATCAAACAAAGACAGATATTTTTAAACTCATTTGCTAGATAAAGATATTATAGTACTCATATATATATTTGTGCGATTAAATTATTATCTAATCTATTGAAAAGTGTATAGGTAAATTTTGTGGTAATAAATATTTAATATTCAGAATTTTAGTATTTAAATATGTTAAACTCTATATAAAATTAATTAAGCATTAATGATATTAAACATTGTATTTAGTAACGTACTATTTTGAAAAGTTTCGATTATAACAGAGAGTACGAATATGAAATAAACAAAATAGTTTTTCAATCAGAATGTTTTTACTACAACAAATTAACAAAAAGAACTAAAGGTTATAAGATATAAAAAGCTTTATATATTAACTTTCGGCAATATAAGGACGAAAATAAAAAACATGTTGCGGCTCTTGCCATAATTGGTGATTTTATTTTAGTTTTTATTATGAAATGAGTTGACCTATTAACATCATTCTCAATTTCTTTTTTGGGAAAATTTCTTCATTTACTTATACCAATACTAAAATAAATACATAAAAAAATTAAGGAATTAAAATATAGACATAGATGACATTCAAAACTCTGTAATTATAGTAAAATGGTTCTACATAGATTCTTTTAAACGCAATTTTTAGTTTAAATTCTATATTTTTAAAAAAAAAATTGTGAATTGAAATTAAATTAATCAATTTAATTCCAAAATTATAATTATTATTAATATTAATTATTAATATTAAATATTAATTCCAAAATACTTATATGCGAAAAGAATAAAAACGCGTATTATTTAAAAAAAATACAAACAGGATTTAATTTGAAAAATTTCATTTGAATGTATAAATTTATTATATTTTTTGTGTTATAGAAGGATATTTGTAATGCTGTAAACAACATTTTTTTTCCTGTAGGCCTTTGATTTATCATATGATTATTTTCAATCTAGACGCTTACAATATATTAAGAGGAATTTCCGCCAACCTCTCGTTTTCCTTTCGAATTACACAGATTTTATCTTCATAATTTCTTCAATCCCATGCTCCCCCTATAAAGATTACTCAAATGTTTGTAATTTTTTTACTTCCCATAATTTTACAGAAAGTGCATAAAAGTTTAATCTAGAAAAAGCAATGACAAATGACTTAAACTAAAAATATACACCTTAACCACAATAAAACAATGTCACTCAACACGTGTTTCGAATTCACAAGAAGTCCTCATCAGAACACGTGTCGAGTGACATTGTTTTATTGTGGTTAAGGTGTATATTTTTAGTTTAAGTGACTAGAAACCACAGTTTCTCCGTTTTTCCAGTAGTAATGACAAATGAATATTTCCTTAATAGATGATAACGGTATAAACAAATCTATTTAATTTACTACTGCAGACTAATTATTAAATAAATCATTTAATTCTAAACACTATCTAAAAACGTACCAAATAAATCACTGGTGCTTTTTGCGTAGATAACTAAACATACCTCCCCCTCCCAAACAGTAACAGCTGTATGACGTAGGAGACAACAAACATTTGGGTTGATGATTTACACATAATCTGCATTACTTTACAACATTTACAACTCTGGTAATATCGTAAAATACGGCTTTTCATCTAATGGTACATGTGTATGCAAATTTTAGCTCAAGTACACCTGGTACTGTATGATGTGTTGAATATTTCTCACTCTCTTTATCTCTCTCGTGCACAGACATTTACAATTCAGCAAAATACGTGTAAAATATTGCGTATACAAGCAATCGTATAGGTGCGTAAGCACGCAAACCTCGAATATCTTAACAGAAGATATTAATCATTGAAACCTAACAGTTAAAGGTGAATTGTAGTTTTCACCAATCAGATCCCTTAACTTATGAACTTATGAACTGTTTTGCAAAAAGAATCGCAAACCAGTTGCGGAAGTGACTATTTTACAACTAGTTTGCAATCGATTTATGTTCTCACTCCGCACACGAGTGCGACTGAATCTTGATCAGTCGACAGTTTAATGGGAATTGCCGTGAAGAAAAAACGCGATTTTTTTTTAATTTTTAAATTTTTTTAACTTTTGGCAACATGTCAAGCATTCTTAAATACCTAGGAAGGTTATTATTGTATAGAACTTCATGTTTTTCCACCTCCTCGACGAATATATTGTTTATTAACTAATCATTTATTCTAAATGAACTATCATTTATTCTAAATGAACTAACTAAGTAGGTAATTATTAATAGGAATAATGATAATTAACTAATAATTAAATAAATAATAATATTATTATAATTATAAAGCTAAAATATCATGCAACCACGCAACTAAAACCGAAATTCGACCTGCAAGCACAGTTGCATGAAACCAGTTGGAAACTTATTGCAAATCAGTTTTGTTTCGGTCGCACCGTATGCGGAGGGCCATTACGTTACACGTGCAATGTCACCAAACGGTTGCTCCGTGTGCGGAGAGCCTAGCAGTTAAAGGTGAATTGTAGTTTTCACCAATCAGATCCCTTAACTTATGAACTAATAGTATTGCTTATTGGTTTCAATAAATACACAAATGTTTGAAAAACTTTTTTTCTTAGTAAGAGTAAAATATCTGCCATGGGAGCCACGGGACTTTCTTATACGTAATACTAAGAGTGAACAGTGCACGTGATTCTAATTTTATTTTAAAATATTCTGACATATTAATAAAAGATAGAATAAAATAAATGAGACATAAATTAAAGATAATATTATTCTCTACATTATGTATCAAATGATTTAAGTAATTACTTAACCAGAAACGGATATTTGTTTTTGTCAATTTTTGAATTTTCGAATAATTTTTGAAATAATAAAAAAATGTTTAAGATAAAAATCGTCGAGTGTGTTATTATCTATAATTTATTCCCCATACATTTTTTCCAACATTTATGATTTAGCCAGGAAGATTTTTTTTAAATAATTAATTAGAATCATCTACACTGTTCACTCTCAATATTACGTATAAGAAAGTCCCACGGTACCTACGGCAAACACGTACACTGTTCTATCTCTACCTACAATTTTTAATTTGACCATTTTTCTCTAATTCGCACTGTTTCAAAATAATTCGAAAAATACAAAAATCGACCTTAATAAAAATCCGTATCAGATTGAAAGATCGTTTTCAAAAATAAGAGGTTTTCTTCCCAGACAAAAATTAATCTTAAATATAAAATTTCACCTTTCTACTATTTGTCGTATTTAAGTTACAGACCAACACACAGATATCATGGAGAAAATAATCATAATGGTTTCAGGGAAGGTCAAAATGGATCATTTCATCAAAATCCGGATTTCGAAAAAAAATCAACTTTACAATACTTACTTATATACTATAATATGTATATTTCATATAATATAATAGTAGTGACGTTAAATATAAATAAAAACAAACTTGTTTGTTTATACAACAACAGAATAAAATTGCATTTTTAGATGTACAACTTACTAACGACAATGGACAAATACTTACTAACTGGTACCAAAAAGACACACATAGTTGGAGATATATTAATTATTTTTCCAATCATCCACAACACATAAAAATTAATATTTTAAACAATACCATAGACAGAGCACTAAAACTATCACATCCACAATTCAGACAAGAAAATTTAAACAAAATAAAAACAGCATTTTTTAACAATAACTATCCAATTAATTTAATTAAACAATGTATAACAAAAAGAGTTCACTTATTATACAACACGGTTAAAAATAATAATAACAATTCTAATACAACACCAACACAATACATTACAATCCCTTACATAAATAAAACATCTAATTTAATAAAAAACACTTTAAATAAGTACAACATAAAAACTGTATTTAAAACTTACAATAAAAACATAAACAACTACACAAAACTTAAACCAAAAACAGACATTTTTAAGAAATCAAATTTGGTATACAGTATACCGTGTGGGGGTTGCAACACTATTTACGTAGGTAATACATCACAAAAACTTATCAATAGAATAACACAACATAAATCAGATACAAGATTAAAACCAACATCCACAGCATTAGCAGTACATACAAATAGTACAGGGCATATTTTTGATTATAAACAAACTAAAATTTTAGATAATGAAAAACATAAAGCTAAACGTTACATTTCCGAAATGTTACACATAAAAAGAAACAATAATACAATTAACAAGAAAACTGACATATCCACATTATCTACTATTTACAACACAATTTTAAATAATTAATTATTGTCATTTTTTAAATCAATTTTTTCGTTCCTTAGTAACTATTTGAGTTACTAAGAGATTTGTTATTTTTTCAAACATTTCCGTAGTCACATGAATTTTATTGAGATAACGACATCTTTCTCAAATTTAAATCTTTATTAATAGGTATATTTCTGAATTTTTATTTTAAAATATCAATATTTTGCATTATATTTATTGTATTTAATTGTTACTTATTATATTTTAGCCTGACGATGATTCTGTGAATCGAAAGCTTGCGGTTTCCTCTTCTTTAATAAATTTTGACGTTTAAACAAACAAGTTTGTTTTTATATATTTCATATACATGGGTAAAAGAAAGTAAAAAATATCGATCATACATAACATAATTGATATCTGTTTCTTTAATGATGGTACAGGTATTAAAAAACGTGGTAATTGGCAACGTTAATGAAAGTGCATTTATTTTAACTAATTTCTGTTTTATACAATATACAGTATAACAGTACATATACAAAAACAAAACACATTCATCGTCTGTGAACGTCGTTTTTTCTTTTGTAAGTTAGTCATTGTGCAGTGTGAATTGTTAAATGTGTAAATTTTACCATTTATTGGAATTAATGAGCGGTAGTTTATCTCTTTAAGAAGAAGACGTATAACAATTGCTATACCCAGGAATATACGAGGCTCGAATAAAGAACAAAAATCCTTCACGTCTGGACGGTAATGTGTTATAACTAGTCCAATTGATAGTAAAGTTCATAAATATATAAGGTACTGGCACCAGTCTTGGGTATGACCCCAGTAATGGCTATTCTTGAACAAAAACTGAGATAACGGTATGTGCGGGGTATTAAATATAAATAACAATCCACTGACAGTTCTAACGAATAGTATTGTTTATATGAATGGCCTTGATGCATGCGCGTGAAGTAGTAATCAGTGATCTACAAGCAGTAGTGGCAATTTTACCTCATAAAATACTTAGCATTTACACTACAGCCATTCAGAATACCCGGTTGGACACAGTACCTACCAATTACCATAGAGTAAATCCCCACTAGTTTCACAACATGGAACGTCTACTGTATTATTCATTTATTTGATTTATTACCACTGTAATTAATATTGATTTGATACCTCACAGATAGCATTAGCTTAACTTTTGCTCTAATAGGTATAGCTATTTTTTTATAATATCCGACATTAGTATTTTCATTTGGGTTTTATAGCGTCCATAGACAGGCATCAGACACTACAAAATAAAATTTTATATAAAATAAAAATAATTGTATAATTAACAATTTGAAAATGAGAGATGAGAAAAAGTAACCTATTTTTCCCGTTTTTAGGCCCATGTGTAAGCTTGTAACTTTAAAATGTCATTTAACTTAAATAACAAAAAAATTTCAAAGTCGATTTATTTTTCACTTTCCTTTATTACAACAGTTAAATATTAAATTTGTTTTCACACTTTTCTACTGAGAAACTTTGTTTTAAACTTTACACTGATGTCGGTTTCCACATTTCTAATATTCCATCGACAGCCATAAAATACAAATAATCCTAAATATTTAATAACTTTCTATTTCAAAGAAAACTTTATAAAATATTACAGTTTGAAACATGTGTATAATTTTTAAATAAAGAGGTTTTATTTTTGCTGGTTATTTACTTTTTAACTATTTTTTACATTATTATATAATTATATATTATTTTATATGTTTACCAAAAATGTTAATGTTTATTTATGTATAATGTTTAATGTATATTTATTTTGAATCCAATTTTTACTTTCTTATACTACATATTATATATGTATATGTATAATAATAAATAATAATAATAATAATAATAAATAATAATAATAACAATGCAATCACTCCTAAAATATATTTCTTACCAAAAATACATAAACAAAACACACCATACAGACCTATAGTATCATGTATAGATTCACCTACTTATAAATTATCAAAATATTTGGCAAATATTTTATCTAATGTAGTGGGCGAAACTGAATATGGTATAAAAAATTCATTTGATTTTGTCAACAAAATTAAAAACATACAAATACCTAAAGAACATAAATTATTTTCATTAGACGTAACATCATTGTATACCAACATACCAATACATTTGGCCCTAGATATTGTCAATAATAAATGGCAGGACATTTCACATTACACTAAACTTACAAAAGAAGAATTTAACAAAGCAGTGAAATTTTGTCTAACTAACACATACTTTGAATTTGACAATAATTATTATAAACAAATAGACGGTTGTGCTATGGGATCACCTATTTCCAGTGTAATAGCTAACTTAGTTATGGAAGATCTTGAAAATAATTGTTTGGATCAATTAACACAAAAACCAGCATTTTATTATAGATATGTAGACGACATTATTACAGAGGCACACCCTAATAGTATTCACGAAATTCTTAACACTTTTAACAATTATAATAGTAAAATTCAACACACATTAGAAATACAACAACAGAATAAAATTGCATTTTTAGATGTACAACTTACTAACGACAATGGACAAATACTTACTAACTGGTACCAAAAAGACACACATAGTTGGAGATATATTAATTATTTTTCCAATCATCCACAACACATAAAAATTAATATTTTAAACAATACCATAGACAGAGCACTAAAACTATCACATCCACAATTCAGACAAGAAAATTTAAACAAAATAAAAACAGCATTTTTTAACAATAACTATCCAATTAATTTAATTAAACAATGTATAACAAAAAGAGTTCACTTATTATACAACACGGTTAAAAATAATAATAACAATTCTAATACAACACCAACACAATACATTACAATCCCTTACATAAATAAAACATCTAATTTAATAAAAAACACTTTAAATAAGTACAACATAAAAACTGTATTTAAAACTTACAATAAAAACATAAACAACTACACAAAACTTAAACCAAAAACAGACATTTTTAAGAAATCAAATTTGGTATACAGTATACCGTGTGGGGGTTGCAACACTATTTACGTAGGTAATACATCACAAAAACTTATCAATAGAATAACACAACATAAATCAGATACAAGATTAAAACCAACATCCACAGCATTAGCAGTACATACAAATAGTACAGGGCATATTTTTGATTATAAACAAACTAAAATTTTAGATAATGAAAAACATAAAGCTAAACGTTACATTTCCGAAATGTTACACATAAAAAGAAACAATAATACAATTAACAAGAAAACTGACATATCCACATTATCTACTATTTACAACACTATTTTAAATAATTAATTATTGTCATTTTTTAAATCAATTTTTTCGTTCCTTAGTAACTATTTGAGTTACTAAGAGATTTGTTATTTTTTCAAACATTTCCGTAGTCACATGAATTTTATTGAGATAACGACATCTTTCTCAAATTTATATCTTTATTAATAGGTATATTTCTGAATTTTTATTTTTAAAATATCAATATTTTGCATTATATTTATTGTATTTAATTGTTACTTATTATATTTTAGCCTGACGATGATTCTGTGAATCGAAAGCTTGCGGTTTCCTCTTCTTTAATAAATTTTGACGTTTAAACAAACAAGTTTGTTTTTATGTATATGAAATATACATATAATATATCTAAGTAATCAATAGTAATGCCGATTTTTTTCGAAATCCGGATTTTGATGGAATTATCCATTTTGACCTTCCCTGTATCCATTTTAGCTATTTACGCCTTTATGTCTGTGTATCGGTTAGCCTGTAAGCTCAAATACGACAAATCGTAGAATAAATTTTAATTTAAAAAAAAATCTTATTTCAAAAATAATGCGAATGTTCAAAAATCAACAACAGTAAACATATGTTTCCGGTTTAGTAATTACGTTAATAAAATTTATTTGATACATGTAATAGTATATTATACCACGAGTCAATAATGATAGCTATTATTACCGAGGATAATTTTCGAACCGAGCCGCGTAGCGGCGAGGGAGAAGAAATTCCGAGGTAATAATAGCCATTATTGCGAGTAGTATACTGTACTTTATCCACGACTATTTGAATAACTTTCATAAAACACAACTGAATACATACATAACCTCAAATTAATATAAAATAATTTTTTTCTATATTTTGGTTTTCATTCATTATATTTATATTTCGACTCTTATGTAAGATAAGGGGTTGTTTTGACCCCTAATAACCCCTCTGTCGTAGTATTTTTCCCGCCAGATCGAATGTAACCAATTACAACCCTTCATATGTGACAGGGGGTAAAATATAAAATTTTTCTTATTTTGAGTTTTCTTTCATTATATAAAATCGTAAATATCTCGGCTCCTATGCGAGATAGAGGGTTGTTTTTCCCCCGAAAACCCCCGCCCCCGTAGTATTTTTCCCGCCGAATCGAATAAAACTAACTACAACCCTTCATATGTAACGGGGGGTAAAATATTAATTACTAAAAAAAAATAAAAAATTCCACCCCCCTTGAAATTACTTAGGGGTTGAATTTTCGAGATACGAAGTAGCCTATGTCCGTCCTCGGGGTGCAAGCTATCTCACTGCCAAATTTCATCAAGATCGGTTCAGCGGTTTAGCCGTGAACAGGTAACAAATAGACAGACTGAGAGATATACTTTAGAATCTATAATATAAGTTTCGACTCCTATTAAAGATAAGGGGTTGTTTTGCCCCCTTATAACCCCTCTATCGTAGTATTTTTCCCGCCAGATCGAATGTAACCAATTACAACCCTTCATATGTGACAGGGGGTAAAATATAAAAATTTTCTTATTTTGAGTTTTTTTTCATTATACAAAATCGTAAATATCTCGGCTCCTATGCGAGATAGAGGGTTGTTTTTCCCCCGAAAACCCCCGCCCCCGTAGTATTTTTCCCGCCGAATCGAATAAAACCAACTACAACCCTTCATATGTAACGGGGGGTAAAATATTAATTACTAAAAAAAAATAAAAAATTCCACCCCCCTTGAAATTACTTAGGGGTTGAATTTTCGAGATACGAAGTAGCCTATGTCCGTCCTCGGGGTACAAGCTATCTCACTGCCAAATTTCATCAAGATCGGTTCAGCGGTTTAGCCGTGAACAGGTAACAAATAGACAGACTGAGAGATATACTTTAGAATCTATAATATAAGTTTCGACTCCTATTAAAGATAAGGGGTTGTTTTGCCCCCTTATAACCCCTCTATCGTAGTATTTTTCCCGCCAGATCGAATGTAACCAATTACAACCCTTCATATGTGACAGGGGGTAAAATATAAAAATTTTCTTATTTTGAGTTTTTTTTCATTATACAAAATCGTAAATATCTCGGCTCCTATGCGAGATAGAGGGTTGTTTTTCCCCCGAAAACCCCCGCCCCCGTAGTATTTTTCCCGCCGAATCGAATAAAACCAACTACAACCCTTCATATGTAACGGGGGGTAAAATATTAATTACTAAAAAAAAATAAAAAATTCCACCCCCCTTGAAATTACTTAGGGGTTGAATTTTCGAGATACGAAGTAGCCTATGTCCGTCCTCGGGGTACAAGCTATCTCACTGCCAAATTTCATCAAGATCGGTTCAGCGGTTTAGCCGTGAACAGGTAACAAATAGACAGACTGAGAGATATACTTTAGAATCTATAATATAAGTTTCGACTCCTATTAAAGATAAGGGGTTGTTTTGCCCCCTTATAACCCCTCTATCGTAGTATTTTTCCCGCCAGATCGAATGTAACCAATTACAACCCTTCATATGTGACAGGGGGTAAAATATAAAAATTTTCTTATTTTGAGTTTTTTTTCATTATACAAAATCGTAAATATCTCGGCTCCTATGCGAGGTAGAGGGTTGTTTTTCCCCCGAAAACCCCCGCCCCCGTAGTATTTTTCCCGCCGAATCGAATAAAACCAACTACAACCCTTCATATGTAACGAGGGGTAAAATATTAATTACTAAAAAAAAAATAAAAAATTCCACCCCCCTTGAAATTACTTAGGGGTTGAATTTTCGAGATACGAAGTAGCCTATGTCCGTCCTCGGGGTGCAAGCTATCTCACTGCCAAATTTCATCAAGATCGGTTCAGCGGTTTGGCCGTGAAAAGGTAACAAACAGACAGACAGACACACTTTCGCATTTACAATATTAGTATGGATTTGAGAAATTTGAGAACGTGTGATTGGTGCACAAGCGGGTATAATGACCATTATACCCGCTTGTGCACCAATCACACGTTCTCAAATTATTCATTATTGCCTCTGTGAATAATACATAGCATTATATAGTAAAAACTACGTATGTAATACATGTATTATATATAAGTCGTGGATAAAGAATATTATTATGTATAATTTATGTCCCATTTATTTTATTCTATCTTTTATTAGTATGTCAGTAATAAGTTTTAATAAATTAAAAATCACGTACACTGTTCATAGCAGATATTTTATACTTACAATTAGTTTACAAATAATACTCGAGTCGTACGTATTAATAAAAAAATAAAAAATTTTAATTCAAGTATGCAATTAAATATCCTTATATTGTATGTAGCACAAAATTACATTTACCTACCTACTTTGAATTATTAAAAATTAAATGAACGGTTAAATATAATATAAACTTTGTTAATTGCCGACTTGATTTATGACGTAAGAAAATTGCACAGCCAACTATCTAAATTGAGCTTCTTAAGCAAGGTAGGCAAGTCTGCAACAGGGTCGTCTCTAAAAATTATTTCTTATTTCGTTATTTTTTTCGGTTTTTCTATTTTTGTTCTTTTGATCTACCTACTTAAAATTATTATTTAAATAAAATGAATATAATTTTGAAAATATATGTAGATATGTATTAAAATCAATTATATTTTGTATTAATTTATAAGTATTCAATGTTAAACTAAATCTATTCTACTGTTTAAAAATATATTTTTTATTAATACTCCATATCGTTTTTAATGACCTACTAAATATTTCCAGGTTTACCAGATCACTCTGTTAAGTATCATCTACTTGTAGATTTTAATGACTACGGTCTTCAATACTTTATATCCTCCTCTCAATGCTCGTATGCATTTTTTCTATATTTACCAACTCTACTGATGCACAGCTAGGAATCGATTTATGTCATTAATTTTATATTATCTTTTACCTAATCACAATAACTTTTCACATTTTCCATATTATGATAATTTATAGAAAACTTAGTCTACTTGTAAATTATAATATAAAGTAATTCTTATTTATTTATATTATATTATTTCATTTATTTTTATTATATAAAGTATGCGAAGGATTAAAAACATCTGTAGAAATTTCATGGTGAGTTTTATTTTGTAGGTTTGTCTATTCCAATATTACAACCCTAATTTTTTTAAAGCAAATTGGTGCGACAAGGGTCTGATGGTCCCCTTGTAAGAGGTAATGTCAGCAATATTTAATAATATTAATAAATTAATAAATTTAAGTATTTTAAATACGATAAATTTGCCAAAAAAAGTTCATTTGAAGAAATCTTGGGAAAAGGTCTCTGTGATTCATTCGATTCCAACGCTGTGCACAAGTTGATGAGCACCACTAAAAGAAATGTAATGATGAATACTGTGTATTTTTTTTTTCTTAAAAAAATCAATATTAAAATAAAACTTACCATAAAATTTTCTACAGATGTTTTTAAACCATATTTTCCGTTTACATGCTTTAAACAATTTTCCATCAAATTACTGTTACAAAGTCTCGTTATAAAATGTTTTAATGAATTTAATCAAATAAATAAATAATTTAAAATACTGCTTCAGTTAACAAATCATCGCGTACACGTGCTTATATTTAGTTTATCAGTGGTTCGAGCCAATCCTGGTGTAAGGTAGCATGGGGATATAAGATCATAATTTGTTCAACCGTTGTTTTAAATTTTATTTCTCCAATTAAAATTCACAGAAAAAGTTCGTCGTCGTGTATACATATCCACGAACAAAAATAACAAGAGAATAGAATAATTGTACAGAGAAAACCTGGCATTTAGACATCTTATATAATGTGCGTTCATTTCAACTCTCAAGAACTTTTTTACGACGAATATAAAAGTTTATATGAAAACATGGTATTATTTTGTTTATTTAAAATTATTATAATGTTACGTCTAACTTTCATCAGATACAAAATATGAAAAATGAAATTTTATTAAATGGGAGTAATCATTTGAAAATAGTTCTAGAAGAAAATAAAAGTAAGAAGTAATTAACTCAAAAGTTTCCAATGCAAATATAACTCACTGAAATGGGTAAAAAAAAAGTCTAATCAACTAAACCAGCTCTTCCAGAGGCTTGAGCAATTACGGCTTCGTCATGTTAAATGAGCTATTATCAGTATTTATTTATCACCACGTTATCAAGTTTGCTCTGTAAGTCTTTAACTCATGTCAATTAACTTCCAAGACTCGGGATCGTGCATATATCTCTGAAAGGGTTAGTTTGCGGACCCTTGTTGGTTAAATAGATGTTTTACTTATTTTACTCATTGTTAATTTCGAACACTTTTTAAACACTATTTTCTTAATGTGGAGGAAAATGAAGCATTTATTAATAATTAAATTTTTTTTAAATTTTCCATATTATCGGTAAAATTTGATATAAAGAAAAGACACTTTACCAGAAAAAATATCAGTTATAAGTTTTAATCAATCTTTATAAAGATGTACCATGTAGAAAATTATAAAGGGGCCACGGTTGGCTCAGGCTTGCGCCAATATTAGCCAACACTGGGCCAAGATACAAATGATGACTTCGTTCAAGACTCGGCCAAGACTTGTCGTACCAAAGCTGGTCCAGAGTTGGTCTAATCTTGGGTAAAATGACGCTCGGTATCTAAAGGTTGGACTAAACTGGGACCAATATCGAAAAAGCAACACTGGCAACCCAATATTGGGCCAAGCTTAGGACCATCGTCAAGGCTGGCATTTCCTACATGGGATCCTATATTTACGAAATTTCGTACATAAGTATAATTTTTTATTCTAAAAAACTTTTCTCAATAAAAATTCGTTATATGTATGTATGTATGTGTTTTAGTAAATACTTATCACATCATAATTAAGTTCAATAATGAAATAGCATTTTTTTATCGAATAAATTTAAAATATTGGTAAGCTTTTGAAAAGAGCTTTATCAGCTATATATTTCTATCTGTAAAATATTCGACGTTTCAAGAATATACTACCTTTTTTGAAGAGCCAACCTATTTGCATCACAGAATACGACATATTTTTGGAGGGTATTTCATTCCAACTTTAAATTTTCATTTTTATAATCAATTGGAATCATTACTCGTAAAATGTGTAAGTCTGATTTAAATAATGGATAGTAAGTAGGAGTAATAATTATAAGATACTTATTGTGTAACAAACACAATTACAAACTTGTTTAAAAATGTGTCGCAATTTTTCATTCATTTTATTTGTTGTGCTCTATGATACAAAGAAGAAAGATTAGAGAAGATTTTGTTTCATTACGTTTAATCTTTGTTTACGAACTTTACCAGAAGGACGTTCACAGAATATGCTACGAAGCAAAACTAGTTCAATAATAAATTTTGTCAGTAGAGAATACTATTGAGATTTTAATTGTGGCAGCACCTGATCGATAGCCTCAGAAAAATTATCAATTCTTAAAAAAAAATCTAACTTATAAGCGCAAAAAAATATTTGTATGTAATTTTTTTAAACTGTCACATTACTGCAAGCCGGGTAGAGAAGTGTAATTCAAAATAATTTCTAAACGAATTGACTTTGAAAAAGATTTGGGGCACCAGGTTAGGGGGGCGACGGACATCCACACATAGAAAAAACTTGACTCCAATTCTAATAAATATTATTAATTTACGAAAAAAGTACAAGCATTGTACTCGTAATACACCCGATAAAACAATTTTATAGTTTTTTCTTACGAAGAGATCGAAACTTTTATTGCCATTAAGTGCAAATGGTTTTATTCAGTCGAATAATTTAAGACTTCATTTGATGACTGTTGTCTTTGATTAAAAAATTGTATCGTTTTTTACTAAATAAATTATTAGAGTATTGAAATATATTATTAATTATTGACTTGGCGAAATAATCGTTCCTGTGAGGAAAAGGGGGTCCAAAAAAATATCAAACGTGGTTACACATCCTTTTCAATTATTTTTTAAAATGTATATCATATGAGACATTAAAATTTTATAAGTATCTAGCTATGTATTATATTATTAATTTAAAAAATATACTACTCTTTCCAATACCGTATTTTATACTCACTTATATTAATATATGTGCATAAACTCCTGAACCAAAATAGATGTTATCCTAAGCAACAAAGAATTAATAATACATGATACAAAAAGCATCACTTGGAAATAAAACATCCAAAAAAGATATACCTACCTACACATATTATGAAATATTAATAAAGTATGTAGGTAGGTTACTGCGTATCATTGTAGAGACAAAATATGCTTATTAATTTAACTGTTTGTAGGAAATTAATGTTAATATATAACTTTTTTTTAAACTGGTTTTATTGTCTTATACAGAGTGCCCAGTTTAACATGGCCACAATTGCTATCAAGGTAGAAGAATGGTTAAATGTAATTTGATTTTAAATATACAATTCAATAAAACCTGTTGTCTGAATACTCCCCAAAAGTATAAATAAATATAATGATATGATTTATAAATATTTGACAGTTCAATAATCAAGTTACTCTTGTTTCATCGTGTGAACACTTTTGGCTTTGGTTTAGATAAGTCGTAAATAGGTTTTAGGATATAGAAAATGTAAAAATTAGATTATTACTTATATTCCATGAAGTAAACCCATATTGGATAATTATTATCGAAGATTATCAAAGATTATAATTATCTTGATAATTTCGTACCCTGATTTTCAGTGAAAAAAATTATAGCAATGATGGCCGTGTTAAACTGGGTACCTTGCACCTATACACTGTACAGGTAAAATATACATTTATTTAAAGAGCCTGTTGTTAATATTTTCAATAATTTGATAATCAGCAAGCTGGATACCTTTTTCGAGTATTTATCTGGATTTCTGGATTAATTATTATTACTTTTTTAAGAAAAGCAATATTATAAAAGCAAAACGGTCGCGCTTAAAATTTGCCCACCTCCTGCCTTTATAATATCGATATTTTAATTTAGGTAGAAAATTATTTACCACCACT
Organism: Sialis fuliginosa; assembly: GCA_961205875.1. Taxonomy (NCBI): domain Eukaryota; kingdom Metazoa; phylum Arthropoda; class Insecta; order Megaloptera; family Sialidae; genus Sialis; species Sialis fuliginosa. The sequence goes on from OY540812.1 coordinate 20,292,073, forward strand.
TAATAATTAAACCAGTAGCGTACCTTTATATACAGGAATAAATAAAACTGTTTAATTAATTAATTCTTGTTTATTGTAAAATTTGAAATAGATATACACAACTCTAAAAATAATGTCAGTTTAGCCAACTTGGAAAAATTCAACCTAAACCCAAAATTCAAGCTTTAATAAAAAAAACTGATAAGCAAAAAATTTAAAAAATTTGATTTTCGACTATGCGGTTTTTGGATCCGCACTTTTTTTGTGTAGCTGTGTAATTAATATTAGTTAAACAATAGGGAATTTATATTATTTGAGTTCAAAAGATTTCAGCTATAAAATAAAATGGTAGAGAAAATAAAAGAATGAATTATATCTGTAATATTTTCAGTCAAATGTATAATTTTTTTTTTACTTAATAAAGGACTGTATATTTGTATAATAAGTATTGTAACTACTAAACTGTTGTTAGAGATTTCAAATTTGAATACGAAAAACTAGACTTTAAGATCATTCTAAAGTTTGTCTGATTTATATTGACAGAGAACTATGTCGACAAACAGGAGACGTTTTTTAATTCACTCGGTATATGTATGTGTATTTATAAATATAAATATATAAGGGTACGCAAGGATATAATGATTATTGTACGCAACAGAGCAGTATTGTGGTTATAACTAAGCAATAAAAAGATACTTCTTATCATAAACGTATGAATAAAAATGGGTACGTGTTTCAATAGCTACCGTATTTTCCTCACACGGAATTAAATTTTGGATTCGGTAATAAAAAAATATGTTCCTACAATTTTCAAGTTTAGAATATCAAACAATTATTTAATGTAAAGTATATGACATGTTATTTAATAATATTCGTTCCATAAAAATAATGTTGATAAATTATTCGTATCTAAAAATTATATTATCTTCACAAATATCTATCTATCAATTAACTAGAGCTTAATTTTTTAAATTATTCCTATGGAGATTATTATTGAATATTCGTATTTACTTTGTTTTTGTTAAAATATATGAAGGTTTATATCGATTACGTAATTTTTCTTTGTCTTTCTATCTATATATGTATATATTAATAATAAGCTTATAATCCTAGATTTGCGTTTCATTTAAATTTTTCCCAATACATTTTTATATAAAAGTAAGTTATATGAATATTTATTATATTTTTGTTTGTTAATTTTTAAACGATTTTGTTTAGAATTTTAAATAACTATAATAATACTCTAAATGAAAAATATATATGTATTAGTGTGCTTTACTTCTTTTTAAAAATCTAACAAATAATTAAAATAAGTATTAACATTCTCTTTGATATTTGTATAGATATTTAGATGTAAATATTAACGTGTTGTCGTCCCTTCTTTTATAGACTCAATTTGTACTGAACTAATTTTCATTAAATTTTTACCGCAATAAAGTTTCATCCTTCGTAGTTGAATTAACTAGGTAGGTATATAGTTTTATTTTCATATTGTTACCTATGTAAAGTCTCTGTGTACTTTTGTATTTTTTTTCGGGAACGATTCTTTTTATAAACTATAAATACAATATTTACCGTAATGTAGTTTTAATCTTCATGAAGTTTCATTTTTTAATCATCAACGGTTTCGAAGTTGAATTTTTTCCCAAACGCTACATAATTTTTTTTAATTTCTTTAAAATGTCCAATAGTGTTTTATTTTGAAACAGTGAACTACTTTTAAATAATTATTGAAAATTTTGAATAAGCATCGGAGCTGGGGGAGGGCAAAACTCTCAGAGGCAGGTACCTTAGTTAATTATATAATTTAGTAATATAGGTACTTTAATTGAATGTAGAACTTTTCACAATTAATATTAAATGATGACCAGTTTTATGTCTAGGTAAACTACACACGTGCCAGAAAATCATAATGCAACACCTTATACATATTAATATTAAAATGATTTATAGATTAGTACAAATCATATTATATCATGTAAATTATTATTTTGTTTTGAATTTTAAAAACTTTAATAAGTATTAGAGTCCCACTCTTTTCTATATAAATAATGATTAAAAATTGATATTGTTAGTACAATAACATACTATATTTTATTAAATACAAATACATATTGTAATACTAAATACTGTACAAATATAAATAATTAATATTCATAAATACATAATTAAATAATTGTATCAGTTTTTATAATTACCAATTTCCACTAAACTCGGTACAGCACCGTCGAAAACAATGTCAAAGTCACAAAAAACACAAAATGAATAATAAGAAATACATTTAACAATTAAACAAACACCGGCTTGGTCATGATCGTTCGTTTGTTTATAAGACACGCTCACAGATGGCGGCACTGAAACCGCCGTACGATACAACAATCACGCACTGTACTGATCCTCGCTTATGTGTTCTTTAGCCTGCCACAGCCTGCAGAGCGCGTGCGCATGCGCCGTCCCTCCCTTTCGACGTGATACTCCCCACCACGCGGCTCCAAACTCGCTTTACTATTCTACTGGTGTATGTGTGTGTGCGGATGATGAATTTTGACCTATTTTTTCTTTTGAGATTTAACCCTTAAATAATATGAAGAATGAGAAACGGATAAGATATAAATTGAGACAGAGGTGTGGGGCAATTAGTTACGTATTGTATTTCATTTTAAATATTTATATTATATGTATTTTTACATTTATCATAAAGTATTTACATTTAAAGCAGTTTCATTAGACATTTAATAATGAGTGTTTTTTTTGTCAAATACATTGATTCAGTAATTATTTGTGTACTAAAAGAAACAGAGTTCAATAAATTCAGTTCAACAAAAAATTTAAATAATCAATATCGACTAAAAAAATGTAAACTTAGTAGAAAAGTTTGTGAAATTGTTTGATTGTTAACTTTAATCTCAGAATTCACTCAACCGATTTTGATGAAACTTCTACCGTAATTTTTCTTATGATCTACGAGTATCATAGCGTATGTATTATCACGCTATCATGCTAGAAAAGTTAGGACTAATGACAAATTTTACACAAACTAGAAAACAATATATCCTTTCACGCAATCTTAATACTACTTTAATCGATTTGGTGACTCCTAAATTCCAACATTCACCTGCGCAATGCCCGCACCGATTATAACAAATAGTAAGTACTAATATAATATTTAGTACTTAAGCAAATTATTGATATACCTATGTGTGGTTTTTAGCAACATTTAAATACAATACAATATTTGAAAGCTAAAATTCACCATAAAATGTAAAAGATTGTAGTACTGTTATTTTACGATGCTAAAATTTATACTAATGATAAAAAGAACGTGTTCATAAAAAGTATCAAATACGCCATAAGAAAATAGAAAACATGGTTTTAACATTAGTGCAATTTGAAACAAATAAAAAAATATATAAAATGGATTATATAGTCATTGATGAAAATATCAGTACGCGTTTCTGGAACAAAAGAGAAATCACGTAGTAGGGGAAATATAGGTGATACAACTTCTGTAGGGAGTAAGGGTGAAATGAAGAACAGGAGAAACTGATGTATGTAAAACCTATACTCATATTATTTGGCCCTACCTAAACGAAATAAAACGTATATGAAATAAATTATATTGTAGATTAAATACATTTGTATGAAACTACTAAATAAATTCTAACAAAATTAGTTTTTATGTGTAGATATTGAGAAAAAATATAGTAAATTGTATAGTTATATATACTTAAGTTCACTTTTCTAAACAAAGATCTTTTACCTGGGTTCTACAGAATTTTTAAAGAATTCCGCGAAAATATTCTATGTATCAATTCCACTTTCAGCTAAATTCGCATATCACTCATTTTGATGGCTTGTGTTCAAATTCATTTTATTGTTGAATCATGTGACATCTCTCAATTGCCAGAAAATGGAAGTTCAATATATCAACCGACCACACATTAAGTCGATAGTTTTTCAAGTTGACATTATAAACTTTTGACTTTTTTTTAATTAATATTTAAGAAATTATATTTATTTATATTTCTCTTTGTATACTGCAACAAAAAATAATAGTAACAGATAACACAAGCTTGAAAATGGCAACAATTAGTTCGAATAAATAATATAGGTATTTCAAAATTCAAATGTCGCGTCACGTCACGTTTGTTCGGACCTCCTCCCCCTCCTCGTTATTTATCATCATTGCCCCCTTTCCCCCATTTTTGTGTACGTATTTTATGAACGACCCATCACAGTAAAATGGCACGAGCTGACGAAGATGGCCCGATATATAAATAAAATAAAAAATTGTATCTGAACCTTTTAAAACTTTATTAGAAAATTCCAAAAAATGTCATCAGAATGCCTGAAGACTTTTTTTTACTTGATAGACAAAAAAGGTCCTCTTTTGATTTTTTATATAATTTTTTTAAATGGATAGGGGCCAATATTTAGTCTGCTTGGGGCTCCAACTTTTATAAAACGCCACTGTGCAGATAAAAGTATCAAAATAAAAAAAGTTTACAATTTTAAAGAAAGATTTTAAGTTCGAATTTGCTAGTTCAATTAAAAATATTTATAATTATCAGGCATATAGGGTATATAAATGTAGATCTTAATCAATAGAATCTGGACCCATTTTTTTCTACCATTAACTTTCATGGCAAGGTTAGAAAGTGGGAGTCGTGAAACGAATACTGTAAAATATTATTACCAAAGCCTATAATTTCTTACCTCTTACACCAACTTTTTATTTTAGTAGGGTTTTTATAATAAAACAAAACGCGTTAATAATTTAAGTAATCATAAAGAACTTCTACACCGAGAATTTCATCTTGTATTATAAATGATTTTTGTTTAGATCAATATCTGACTCTCCTAGCATTATTACATTAAATTTTTAAATTACACAATCCTGCGATTCTCAAAGTATACACACTGATGAATCACCTACATAAAAGATTATAACGATTATTATACATAATTTGCTTATTGATTTTTTTAAATAATTTATTATATTTCAAAGGTAGAATAATAATTATTATTATTATAGACTATATTTCCCTCAAATCCGGTTTATATCTGATAAAGCATACAAAATATATTTATGTACATTTATACATGATATGTAACAGTAATAAAGTATTCAATTCAGTCATCACTTTCTTGTAAAAATAATCAAAGTCGATTTTTTTTTACAAATTCACTGATATTTTCGCACATATCTATTTTTACTCTTTAAAATAGCAAACACAATTATTTTTAGATCATCATTTCAGTATAATAATAATATTTATATTAACTACGGACATAACAAAGAATAGACATTACAAAAATTATGAAATATTACTCTCAATAGGCATGATGCTTAATTTTTAAAAACTATTTTATGATGATAGATCTTGGCTTCTGGGTGTAAGCCGCGTCAGTTTGGTCGTGTTATCTGCCAACGTTTCGTCACACATTGCAGTGGACATCTTCAGGGCTCTTCTAAAAGTGCAGCACTTTTAGAAGAGCCCTGAAGATGTCCACTGCAATGTGTGACGAAACGTTGGCCGATAACACGACCAAACTGACGCGGCTTACACCCAGAAGCCAAGATCTATATCGAGACCACCGCGGAAGCCTCAAGACTTGTATTTTATGATGATCTTACGTGTCTCCTATTTCCAAAAAAATACTTATTTCTGCAGAAAATAAAGATTAAATCAAAAAAATTGACTCTTTTAAAACGAATTTTGAATTTGACGTCAAAACGCTCGCAGGTGTCATGGCACATTTTTGACGCCACGCCTATGTAAATACTCCTGGCAACAATAATAAATCCTTGTTCCATCGCTAACGTTTCTCGGTTTTAGTTTTGGTAACACAAAACTGAGCAAATTGATAATTTTAAACTACAAAATAATTTATAAACAGTGCAGATATTAATGAAACAAAAATTATGTTTACTTAGCCGTGACGTCATCCACTCTGACTGGTGTTTTATCTAACATGGCGGATTGCTGTATTTTGTGTTTTTATTTTTACAAAAATCATATTGATCTCGCTTTTAATATAAAATAAATACATTTTTTAGAATCTTTTTAACCTATTTTATTATTTAAAACTAAAATTTCAGTGATACTTTGTTACTGGCATCATGCTTATTCTCAATTACGATTCACTCGTTGTTAGTTATTTACTTTTGTATTATAAAAAAAATATTCGCGATAAAAACAACAATTGTCTATATATTGGGTCTAGGAATAAATTAAATTTCTAAAGTACCTATTTGAAAGATAAGGCCTTCTCACTCGAAACTTTCTTAAATGTTAGCACGCGAGACCGGCTTTTGTCCGGTATTATGAGTGAGCTAGTGCTAGTTTTCCTAACTAGCAAGAACTTTCGAAGGGGTTATTAATTCTGTTCATGATGTATCCTAACAAAGATTACATTATTTTGCGAAAAATTAATAAAAATTATTTTTACAAAAATTACTATAAAGTAGAAATTTTAATCTTTAAATTGGTTTTTATTTAATTATAAATTATATACATATTTACCATTTTTACCTCATTTACATAGTATTGAATATTGCCCATTTTTCTCTAAAACTAAAAGTATGTATATTAATCCCTTAATTATTTTTATTAGTGTATTTTCGTATATTATAAGTATACGCAGATTATCTTTTTTTCTGAATACTTATTTTTGGGACGTGGCTAAGGATTAGTGAGGCACCAAATGTTAAGCTCAATATGCGATATCTCTAAAAAATACTATAAGTCTACCTCTTGTAATAAAATACAGTATGTATTAAAACCAATTAATTCAATAATAAACAAAAATGAATATATTTCTATACAAAATTCTCCAATACTGATACAACTATGTAACTATACTATTCCAACATCAATTCTAAAGTATACAATGCACAATGTTATGTATTTCATATTGGATACCAAGCTCCAAAATCATTTTAAATCGAATCCATTCACATATATACACACACAATGTCTGTGTACCGGGACATAGTGGTGGGGGAAGTAGTGAGTAGACGGTGACTGCCGGTTTGGGTCAATGTGCTAGCAGTGCATCAGTGCGCAAGCTGCAGCCGGAATTCTAACCCAGATTTGGTGGGTTTCTTATATTATTTATTATGCTCCTCTAACCTCTTTGTATTGTAACATGCAGTAGTTAATTATTGGTTGATATTTATTACACATCAAGCAATTGCTAATTGATTTTAAATAAAGTATGATGCATTATACGCGGTAGTGTTAAACTCAATTGAAATGGTATTTCAAATAATGTAGTACCTATTCAGTGGCGTAGCAAGAAAAGTTCAACCGAATTAAAAAATAAAAATATAGGTGAAACGGCGTGGGTACTTCGAATTCTTCAGAATTCCCCGCGGATTCGCCCGTGTTTAATTTGATCAAGTCATTTTCATTTTTATACATTTTATTAGAAAATATAAATTGTTGGTTTAATTACATCACTATCCCAACTACCAGTGATATGTAATTTTATTATTTTATTATAAAATATAAATTAAGTTTTTTCTTAAATACAGTCTAATACAGGCCTACTGTAAATAAATTACTATTACGTAATTCTAAGATCTAATGTTGGATGCAATGTAAAGAATTATATAGAGCACAAGCTTAGCTAAAGCTATCTGCAATGTACACCTATCACCACTGCTTTTTAAACCACCGATTTCCACTTAACACGCATGCATCAAGGTTATTAATAGGTGTATACATAATATATTAAACCGTTTATTAGATCTGTCAGTGGACTGTTTTTCATATTTAATAATAGCTTTTGCTTTAGAACGAAATCTTTATAAAACCGGACATAAGGCTTTTTGTTAAAAGATATGTACATTGTACATGCATTCTCATAATAAAAACCTATATCTTTTTGGGAGTCATGGAGTTTTACACAGCGCCGTTATTCCGGTTTTATTATAACCGATGTAGTTAAATCGTTTCAAGTGGTGCTGTTTACACATACATACGAGAGTAAGTAATGCCAGCTGGAATTTTAATTCCAATTTGAAATACGCTATAAGTTCGATGGTGTACGAACAAGAAATCTCAAAAATATTTCGTCTCTTTTACGTCCTACGAATCACGTTTCTTTTGTTTTCCATCTCTTCGCCTCAGTTGTTTTAACCATATTTTAACTGACGACACTTTTTCAAATGTTAATGCGAAGTGCATTACGATGAAATCCCTCTACTTCGTAGATACTTATATTTTTTGAGGTTGGTTAAATAGATATAAGTATGTCCGTGCAGTTTACACGCATTTTTATTCCTGCTCTATTCCGGTTTACTTCTGCTATACTCGTAGACCAAGAGGAATAGCATAACTAAACCTGATTAGTTATGTCGGGTGTAAAGTGCCGTTTACACGGACTTTTAAACCCGGCTTTATTACATCGGTTATAGTTAAACCGGAATAAAAGCGCTGTGTAAACGTACTCAATACTCATGTATCTACATCAAAAAACACAACAAATTTTAAGCTCGCATATCTTTTAGAAACAAAAATGTCGCTATTAGGAAAATTATTTTTATCAATGGCTTTCTTATTCTGGATCGGGTACTTATTTATTATTTATACATATAAACATAATATAATGTGTACATAAATTATAATTATTTTAATGTTTAATCGGTAACAATAATGTTTTATTTATTTTTATTGTTTTAAATATTTGAAAACAATTATTATTATTATTATTATTAAAAACCAAACAATATTGGATTACGCATTTTTTTTGTACAAGAGTATCATGGACCCCACATTCTATCGCTGGTCCTTAAGCTAGGATTTTCGATGGGCTTCTTTCCGCTATATGAGAAAATTAATAAATATTTTTTGACGACTATTATTATTATTAATAATAATAATAAAAATAATATTTAAAAAAAAATATGTAGACATAAAATACTTTATTAACTAAGCAATTAATACATTTTTACGCATTACAAAACTAATATTATGTACATAAATCTAAATAAAGTGATGCTAAAAATATAATTTTTAAGTTTCAATCGCTTTATGACAAAGCCAAACGTTTAGCTATCGTAAGTTTTAAATTCTAAATTTTAATTTAATTCTTTAGAAGAGTTTCTTGGATCAATAATTATTAAAAAAATGTTTTAAAAATTTATTTTATGTGAAAAAAGTTTATTAATATGTAAATATAAAAAAATAAACATAACACAATCAGTTCAACAATATTAAACAAATACAGTGGAATGTGCTTCTGTAAATGTAAGTAAACAAATGTCAAATGTATTAAAATAAATACATTTTCAAATTAAAAAAAAATCGTTAACTTTTCTTAATAACAATTTATCTTATTTATACCAAAAACTATTTATATATTAATTTAATATAATTTAATTATACTAAAATTAATATTTCATTTTATCATCTACAAAATCAAAATATAAAATAATATATAATTTTTATTTATATTGATCAAAAATGATATATTATATTTCAAATTGCTAAACAATTAAATACGTTATTTGAATAATAATGTTGTTATGTTTTTATTAATATAAGCCATCTATCGGAATTACATAAAACTATAAACTAACAGTCATCCAATGATAGAAATCTGTATTACCGTCATAATGAAAACATGCGCACTTGTGATATTTTATAAATTCCACATCGATTTTCACCAAAACAACAAAGAATTTCACTAAAATAGATAGTTTTCATCTCTGTTCAACCCCATTGTCTATACATCAGTGTGTGGGTGTGTAAGAAGGTACATCCAACAGTTTTCATGGATCACAATAGTTAAAATAAAACTGTCTGTTGCTCATTTAAGGATTTTGGGCAAATTAATTTCGACATATTTTATATGTTTTCATTTTTATTTTTTTGTTATAAATTAGTGCCATTATTTTAATTGTGCTCATTAAATAAAAAAGCCGGTGCGGTTTACGTTAATTTTATTTCAAAGTATTAATTATTGTTAAGACTGATTTAATATACATATATTATTAAATATTATTCTTTTTGTTTCAACAGAATCGAAGATGAGTTATATAAATTAATTTAAAACACATAACAATTAATAGAATTATTGAATTCATTGTGAACAGTGAGTGTGTATTATTGGCAATTAGTTAAAGAAAATAATTATATAACTTCAAGTAAAACAAATATTGTATTAAATCTAAATAATAAATGAAAATAAATGAATGTATTAACGTTAAAAATGTACAATAATCAAATTTCAGTACTTATTATAAAAATCTTCCCATCGCTTATAAAATGCCTAAAAGATATATTACTAAATGTTTCTTGACAACGAAACTGAATCGAAAATTTGCTTGATTTTTTATACAAACAAAATGCAAACATATCTTGAATTTAGGTTTACAAATGTCACTTTACAAGTTAAAAATAGACGTCATTGCTTCTAATAAACTGTACGTACAATTTCTACAATGTTTAATGCTAAACCAACTATTTTTATCTGGGTTTTTTTTCTAAACAATGAATACTTAAAGCTCGTGTTCACCTAAAAACATTTAAATCGTGTCTTAAATTAGTTAAATTATTGTGTTCATTGATACAAATGTGTTATAAACACGATTCATTATTATTTTATACAATTCAAGTATAATTATGAGTGTACATGTTGAAACCTGTTAATCAAACTGTGATATCAAAAGACCATATTTAATTTTTCTTAAAAATCATTGCATTTAAAAGAAAATTCCAGAGGTTTCATATAATTATGTTGAATTTTGTAAACCTTGTATTAAATCGTTATTTTAATTATTCATTATTAATTAAACAAAGATAACTAACTGAAGAAAGCCTAATATTTGGTAAGTATGAAATTAATTATTGTTTTATTCACTCAGATAAAATAAGAAATTTTTAATATATATTATGATTGAAAGAAACTCCTGTTTTCATTTTTGGTATCTATTTAGTTTATAATTAATATAATCTATATTCAACATGTTGCACAGTCGATAAGGAATTACATGAAACAGTGGCGGAGCGATATTTCGAGAAAAAAAAATTATTTTATATCGGAAAAATTTCGACAATAAAATCCAAATTACTATCTCTATGCAGGGCCGGATTAACAACGTAGCAGGAGTAGCAAATGCTACGGGCCCCGCGCTTTTGGGGGGCCCCGCGACTTTCCGGGAAAATATTATAGAAAATCATATTTTTTTTGTTTAAGTTTTAATGCATTGAAAAAAAAAGAGAAATAAAATATGATTGACTAAAAAAAAAAAAAAAGCTCTTCAAGTTTTTATTTGTATGTAATCCAAACTTTTGAATTCATAAAACCTAAAATTTTAATCAGTATATACCAAAAAAAAAAAAGGTCTTCAGTTTTTAATATATATTATATTTTCCATTATTTATAAAATTTCTCATTATCCAGTCCATATAGAAATTTTTTCAATCTCGTTCATACACAGAGTTTCTCCCCCCCGCCCCCGACGCCAATGCCTAGGGCCTCTTTATAAAATTTGCTACGGGCCCCGCGCTTCCTTAATCCGACCCTGTCTCTATGTAATACATATTATAATTTTATCAAATCCATAAACAATAGACACAATTCATTACTCTTTGTTTTGGTTGTGAGCAAATCCCAGTCGTTATCTCGACCAACGTGTCGTCACACATGTAGCAGTGAATATCTTCAAGTATCTCGTATCTACACTTTAAAAATCCCTGAGGTTATCCACTGGAACATGAGGTGAAACCAGGGCCGTAATTACCACCGAAACAGTGCCCCGGGACCCTGAGCATATGAGGCGCCCGAAAAAACAAAAGTTGGAAAACAAATGGCACCTCGATCACTTGCTGCCCCGGGGCCCCAGAGCCTCTATAATTACAGCCTTGAGTGAAACGTTGTTCGAGAATCAAATATAATAAAAATAATTTTATTTTTTTATTTTTTGCGGCACACAGTTTGGCATTTACTGTTCTAATGCATCCTAAAAATGCATCTAAATTAGTTCATGCATTATAGAGTTACGTGGGAACAGACAAACAAACAAATGTAGGTGTGAAACACATAACACCATTTAAAACTGTCTGCAGATTTTACATTTTACTTTAATTGGACGATTTTTAGAGAATATCAATATGGCCGATCCAAGATGGAGACAAAATTTTCAAGTCTCGAGAAAATCTTTTATTTAAAAAAAATGCACTAAAATCGGTTGTTGCATTAGAGAGCTATATATAGGTAAAGCCAAACAAATGTACGTGTCAAACACATAACCCATTTTATTTATTTTTGGGGAGGGTACGGAATCATATTCGACTTTCAATACTATCTGCACATTTTTAATTTTTACGTAATTCGAACAATTTTTAGAGAAATTAAATATGACCGATTCATGATGGCGATTAAATTTTTAAATTTAATCAATTACCCTTTAACCATCTCAAGAAAATCAACTTGCATAAAAAATTCATGCATTAAAGAGTTACGTGGAGAGAGACTAACAAACAAATGTACGTTCGAAACACATAAAATCCCAAAAATTGGTCGGGGATTAAAAATACAGTCACCTTAAAATTGGAATCCAACAATTCTTTTTAATTAAACATTTTTTTCCGAACCCTGTGTAGGTATTTGTTTATATCGTAATAAAATTGATTTATCGTAATTCAATGCTTATATTTTATAGACCACAAGGAGATTAAAGTTATTAATATTATTTTTAAACATTTAACTAGTGATAATAACGTTTAATTACTATTATTTATAGTTGTTTTACTTGAGTAAATTTCATGTACATACATAGTTACATATGTATATTACTCATATTATATTTAATGTTTTTAGTTTTATTTGTTACTGATAATCCATATGTACTTTATTTGAAAGCAGCTGATAAATGAAAATACGACACATGATCTATAATGTGACTAAATAAAATATTTACTAAAGAAATGCGTGTATATGTACAATGTACATGTGTTGATAATTTAAAGCATCATGTACTTACTTATTTCGATGTTGTAATTTTAATAATAATTTTTATTATCTGCGGTTCATAGTTATATTTTATTAATAAAGTGAAGGTAAGAATTTAAGATTACTAAATTAACTAATTACGTTGTTAAAATATAAAGATAAATTACATATTATGTATTTATTGTTATTAACAATAAGTTTATTTGACTTTTTGGATTTAAGTGATTAAATCAGCTAAGCTTCATATCTTCTTTATTTGTTTAAATTATTATTACAAGTAAATAATGAATAGAGTTGAATCCAGAGTTTTCTCGGAGGCGATGGGAGGGGGGGGGGGGTAGAGGAGTGATTATTTTAGATTTAAAAAAATTGGTGTCAGGGAGGGACACTTTTTATTTATGTATTTCTGCCGCCCAAAACTCCACGAACATATCATTCTGCAAGAAAAAACTACTTTAAAAATGTAATATTTTAACTATACTATCGACATATAAATATATAATTTATATTCAAATATAAAAATTATTATATTTTGGTCGGTGGGAAATTTTACCCCACCTGAGGAAAATTCGTCTAAAAAAAATACTGAAGAAATAAATTCGTCAATTTTACTAAAATATTCTATGTTACTACTTATTACTTATACAAAACATACTTAAACATACTACAAGAAGAAAATGAAATTGAAGAATATATCGGATTTTATAATGTCCTAATAAAGGTCATAAGTTTATTGACGCGTTACACAGTAGACACCGATGCTGGCGAACATTTTTTTTTTGTTGATTGAAGAGCAGAAAACTTTTGATTGGGGCCTAGGGTGATCAGATTTTAGTTTTTGTAAACCCTGACATGTAAATGAAGACCCCTTTTTTATTTTATTTTATCCTTTTTATTTTTATTTTATTCTTTTTATTTTTATTTTCATAAAATTTATTAAAAATTTACTACCCTAATATAAACTTTTGCGCCCCTGCTCTATTATTGACGACCTTTTTTTTAGTCGTCATCATTTTTTGCAAAACCCGGAGCAATTGCACCGAAACCCTCGCCCCGGAGAACCAGTATGCAAACCCTGAGACTATTGGGGCCCCGATATTTTATTTTACCTAGGGTCCCTAACTTCCGTAACGTACCACTGCATAGGTTAAAACAAAACTTAAGTTTCGCGGCTCCCCAGCAACTTAAATCGATAATCCACGGCCCCCCTATATTTTTTTTTGAACCCAGGTTGGTTAAACAAAATTTCTTTGTTTCATGTTCACTCCTGTACAACTATGGTGCTATCTATAGCCGTATAAAGGAAGTATTTAGAATTTGCGCCAACAGTTTAAAATGCTTGATTTAAAAAAAAATAACGCGTAAAATATTATAAGCAGTTTTGTAAAATTAAAATCATTTTAACATTTCAGTGTTTTAACTTTTAACAAAGTTTTCGCGGCTCCCTTGTGGGAAGGCCTCGACCTATCACTTTAACAAGCCCTGAACTAGATAATTGCTCGAAAAGATGGGTAGCTAACTTTTTCGGATGTTGAAGAGAAAAAAAGGTGTGTACTGCCCTTATAAATGGACATTATTGTAAACAAACATTGCGTATTTTTTTCTTTTTTTTTTCTTAAATATTCGATTGCAATTTTGTAGCTTTCAGGCCTCTATACACCACACAATCTGCAGGACCGATTTGTCGGAAGGTAGAGTGAGGGTACTGCAGATTGGGTCGTGTAGGTATAGGCAAATCGGGCCGACTATTCGCGAAATAATCGGCCCGATTTGCCTACACACGACCCAATCTGCAATACCCCTACTCTACCTCCCGACAAATCGACCCTGCAGATTGGATGGTGTATAGAGGCCTTTAGTACTTATGTGAAATTTCGCAATTTTTGTCAACTCGATAGCTTACTCCAAATCAATTTTTCGTTGTTACCTAGACATATCGAGAAATTGTAAAAAGGTAATGAAAAATATTTCTCATTTTCATTGTTTATTTTACAGGTGTGCGAAAAGTAACAACAAAAAATATTCACTTTTTTAATTCTTTTTGATTTTTTTTTCAATCATAAATTTTGTACGTATCTTATATAAGACAAAATCATCTACAAAACATTCTATCGATCTAATTTGACTGGTCTATAAGATAAAATAAATAAAAATAACAAATGTACATCGTTTTGTCTAGAAATATCCCTGTTTAGCCAATATACTGATTTACTAGTTATTTTTTTAGCACAAGCTATGGGGGGGGGGGTGAAGCTCCCCTCCCCTACCTTCCCTGGGTACGTCCATGGGTATAACTGCACAACAAACCCATTTGAAATAGGTACTCTGTACATGTTTCCTAATATATTTATTATTCCAGCCCGGTGGCAATGGGCAGCGCTTCGTCCAAGTTCAAGAAATACTTGGTCCACGGTGATGAGTTCGCCGCAATGCAAGTGTTCCAGGGGTCGCCGGAGCTGCGGCGGAACCTGGATCCGAACCTGAGCTATGGCGAGAGCCACACGCACAACACGCCGCTGCATTACGCGGCCAAGCACGCCATGAAACACTTGTTGCGCACCTTCCTCAACGACCTGGGTACGTGACTGAAATCGCCAATGTGTTCGAGTAGATCTTTGGGATTTTCGTGTAGGATTTTGTTGGAGAATCTTTGTGATATGCTCTTTCAATAAGTGCAAATCTTGATGATCCTCTAAAAATGTTAATTGTATTACGAAGCATTCCACGTTGACATAACCACCTATGACTTCGATTTAATTTCTAATTTTATATGTTTCTTACTTTACAAATATACCTGTAACATTTTAACAGGAAGTTAAATTAAAATTTTCTTGTGAGTTGTATGTATTAGAGCTGGGCTCGAGCCGTGAATTTTTCGGATCACGTTGGGTCACGACCGTGAACCGACGTGAGCGTGAGCGATTTTCAAATATTGAATTGTGAACGTGCGTGATCGTCAGTCAAAGTAAAACAACCGTGCATGAGTACATTTTTGACGTGCGTGAGTCCGTGAGTATATTTCGAAAGTAATTTTTTAATAAACATATTATTATTTTTTTAATATCTAAACCACTAATGTATTAATATAATAACTAACGTTTTACTAGAACACCAAAAAAACTCCAGATTTAAAAATGCATTGTTGCTTTATTTTCTTATTGTTTTGCTTGCTATTACTTGCACTAGAAATATAGTTTAGATGAAATAATACAAATATAAAATATACACATATTATATTGCACATAAAAACGTTAATTTTCATTTCAAAATTTAATTTCTAACAATTATATTAAATCGTCATGCGTTATCGGGCGTGAGTAAAAAAATAGGATTCGTGAGCGTGCGTGATCGTGAGCAAAATTTTCTCACGCGCCCAGCTCTAACATGTATACCTAATGCCGTGTTTAGACCGAAAAAACAAAACAGCAACATCGTGTCTTTTTGACAAAAGTGCAATAAACCCTATGCATTTTTAAATATGATGTGTTTTCAAACACTGTGTTGCTGTTTTGTTTTCTATGGTCTAAACACGGTATAATATTGTATAATACTTTTAAAATTCAGTAAGTAATGAAAATTTCGTTAAAAATACTTGAAAAAACGTTCTTAACGATTGTTTAGAATTTCAAAGTATTATACCAGGGATGGACAAACTGCGGCCCGTGAAAAATTCAAAGAGAGCTAAACTTATGATAAAATATGTGATAATATATATACTGCCACATATTTGAAAAACTGTTTGGCCAAATTTACAAAACTGTAAAAAAAATATTCCTTATTTGGCTCGCCTTCTTATTTTCATTTACTATGTTGCCCTCGAACTAAAAAAATTGGCCATCCTTAATTCCAAAACTTTCAACAAATATAAAATTCAACTACCCGTTCAAAAGTTATGGGCATTTCCAAAAATTAAATTAAAAACAAGGGAAAAAAACTTTGAAAAGCTGTATTTCTACAAAAGTTTAAGATACAATCCTTCAGTTTGGAAATTTCAACATTTTATAACTTTTTCTACTTTAAATGACCTTTTGTTACATTTTATTGAGAAATAAACCAATTTGGAAATATTTTTTAAGATTAAAAATAAATATTTTTTTCAAGGTGGTAACCCTAACAAAAAGAACGCACATAACGAGACCGCATTGCACTTGGCGTGTCGGCTCGGCCAACAGAAAGGAGGAGGGTTCGGTGCTCAGGAAAGACGCGCAGCGTGCGTGGCGCTGTTACTGCAATGGCGTGGCCCTCCCGTGACTGCGCAGCCGTCCGCAGCGAACACTACCACTGCTACGCAGCCGCAGACTCCGCAGTCCGCGCAACCCACGCAGCAGCAACAATCAGTGCAGCCAAATTCACAACAGCAGCAGCAACAACCTGCCACACCGGCCACGCGAGAACGTGTGCAGATAAATGCAAGAGATCAGGTAAGATAAAAACATATTTTTACTAGTTAATTATGACTCATTAAAAATTTACAAAAAGAAAACTAGTAAGAATTGGATAAAACTGGTTTTTGTGGTAACTCTAAACTAGAGGTGTACCGGAATTCTGGTCGGAACTTACGATGTAGATTTAAAGTGAATATTTTAACGCCACTACTATTACATTAGTATAGGAGCCAACTGCAAAATCGGTGTAGATTTAACAACCGTCTGCCGTTGTGGTTTTTTTGAAGTACTCACTCAGACAAAGCTCGGACGATGAGTCCGGTCCACCAGCTTGTAGGGATTTAATAGATAGGGCCCACGAAAAATTCGGACAAAAAAATCACGTAACAACCGTTTGAATGAGACGGTTGCTTATAGTAGACCCCAATTAAAGATGTTTTTGATATACGGCAGAAATTTTTGCGTAGGGGTTTAATTACAGGGGGCCCTCAAAATTTTGACCCAAAAAAATCAGATAACAACCGGATCAGACCTGGTGCAAAATGTTTATTTGGACGTATACTTACATAAAAACATAATGGCAGAATTTTTTATGTAGGGACTTCGGTGCTATAAGGCCTACAAATGACCAGAATTGGGCCCTAATCTTAAAAATGCTGTAAAATCTAAAATACCGAATGAAAATTTCTGCCGCGCGGTGTATACCTTTGTAATGAACTATAAATTAGATATACCCATGGCAGAAGTTTTTATCCATGCCATTCTCCACAGCCCCCCCAGACATTACATTAATCATAAAATAAAAAATGTGAAAAACTAAAAAATTAAAATTAAAACTTCCTCTAGGGTGGAGCTGGTGGGGAATAGCATAAATAAAAACTTCTGCCATGAGTATATATCTATTTTATAGTTCATAACAAAGGCATACACCGCGCGGCAGAAATTTTCATTCGGTATTTTATATTTTACAGCATTTTTAAGATTAGGGCCCAATTTTGGTCATTTGTAGCACCGAAGTCCCTACATAAAAAATTCTGCCTTTATGTTTTTATGTAAGTATACGTCCAAATAAACATTTTGCACCAGGTCTGATCCGGTTGTTATCTGATTTTTTGGGTCGAAATTTTGAGGGCCCCTTGTAATTAAACCCCTACGCAAAAATTTCTGCCGTATATCAAAAACATCTTTAATTGGGGTCTACTATAAGCAACCGTCTCATTCAAACGGTTGTTACGTGATTTTTTTGTCCGTATTTTTCGTGGGCCCTATCTATTAAATCCCTACAAGCTGGTGGACCGGACTCATCGTCCTAGCTTTGTCTGAGTGAGTACTTCAAAAAAACCACAACGGCAGACGGTTGTTAAATCTACACCGATTTTACAGCTGGCTCCTATACTACATTATTATAATTTTTATATTATATTATTATTGACACTATAACAGGGTAGTTCAATAGTGCGTCCGGCTTTCCTAGCGCACTTCCCGTAGGAGATAGAAAAAAAAGTTTGGTACATAATATTATTGGTTTGAAGAGATCAACGTCGTAAAATTATTTTCAACAATACAGGGTGTCCCATTTATGCGCTATAACAAAAACAAAGATTTTTTTAAATGGAATACCCTGTAACGTTTTATGTCTTCCGATGTCGTTTATTAACCTCTACATTAACGTCTGTTCATTTTTTAATTTAGTCACAGTGTTGCCAAATTAGAATTTTTTTTCCGAAAAATAATCCATATTCAGGCTCAACTATAAAAAATCGTAGCGACCTCGTTTTTCTTGAAGTGATGAATTTTTTTAGCAATAATGTTAGTCCTGGTAAAGATTAACATTTTGATAATAAACAATTTTAATTTAGTTCTACAGGGTGTTAATAAAAAAATGCCAAAGTTTTCAATCTTCAAAATGATAAAACTCATTTTTTTCAAATGTGACTACCCTTTTTTTATTTCACTATTCGATGGGTTTTTTTCTCCTTTTCAATTTGTATAGGGGATATCTTAAGTCTTAACCTCATATTTTCTGAGATATTCAATAATTTTCACAAAAGTAACCATTTCACCACGTTTTTATGCACCGAAGTAGGCCAAACAAATGCAAAATAAATGCGAAACAATTACAAAACAAATGCCGGTGAATTGATTTGTGCCTGGATGAAAATGGAAGACATTTCAAACATTTATGCCCGATTTCTGCAAATTACACGGTATCTATGCGATACCGGTAGCGGTACCACACCATTTATCATAGTGACCAACGAAGCCGAATAGACAGATTTCTCCAGCTGTTTGACAATTACATTATTCTATGTTTACCTCAGTTGGTACTAACTGTTTTCTAGTTATTTTTAAGTATATTTCCAACTTCGGGGTTGGACACACGTTTGAAAAATTTAAAAAGTGACAGATTGCTTTATTATATTCAAGTGTTTATGAAATATTATATTTTAAATACATACATATATATGATAAAACACAAAAAGTATAACAATAATTAAATATTTACAAGAAAGGAATAAAAAAAGGCAATGAAAATTGAAAATGTTTCTTATTTCACATGATTATTTTAATTAAGAAGGCATCATTGCAAACAAAAAACTGACTTCAATTCTTTACATGCAAAAAAAGGTGAAAACTTATGAGAAAAATTGAACAAACTACAATACAATGTAAGTATTAATAAAAAATACATCAATTCATATTTCTTTATAATAAAAACTATTTAATTAATTTTAGATTGAAACGTATGCTGGTCAAGTAGTATTTGAAATAAACTGAAAATTGATGATAAAATCAGAAAATGCCTTCAAACTGTGATTTGTACTGGACAATAATCCATTTGACTAAAGTACTATAAAATATGGCAATGGTAAAAATTTTCACTGATCCATACATACAAATTTTTCTCAATTCATAGATTACAGAGTACACAAACGAACTCATTCTATATACTTATTCGGTATTTTTTGTTTAAATAAATTATTTAAAAACAGTTCATTGTAAGATTGAGTTAAATTTTTTCTCTAAAATAACTACTTTTGCCACCAAAGTTTCGGGGGAGCAGAGATCGTCTTAACCAAGAATAATTTACATGTGCCACCCACGTTATACAGTCAACTTTTTCAATAAAAACAGTGATATTTTGGAAAATTTTAAATAAATTAATGTCATTCATTGTTCATATTTAACATAAAAATAAATCAAATTCAGTAAAATTAGTTTCGGGAACCTTGCTTCTGGAAAAATTCTAAACAAAATCAAATACATTATTAAAATTAATCTTTTATTTTTTCAGATATTACATCTACCTACTGATAATACACAAATAATTAAAGCAATACAACAGCATCATCAATATACTGTTTTGTTATTACGGTAACAGCTTTATTCAACGGTAGCTCCTAAAAAACACACACAAGACATTAGCAATAACATAATACATACAAAACAGTTGAATTATTATTATTGTTGATAATATTAATATGTAAATCTCAATAAAATATATAAAATTATAATCTGTAACATATGTTAATTATATAATTTAATTTAGTTAAGCCTCGTTTACATTAGGATACTTGTATCGTGATACTTATGTCTAATATCTGACACTAAATTGCATAATATACTGTTTACATCTAAAATAATTGTGACATAAATTATATTCGGCATTTGATTTATTCCACATTCAGTCGGTGTCATGAAATTGAAAAAGAAATGATTTTAATTCTTTAACATTCTTTACATCAACGTATATAAATGTATCGAGAGAAATATCAGCAAGTGAATATATAAGTGTCAGACACATATTCTATAGAGTTTACATTGGTCAAAATAAATGTCGGATACAAATCGCATGTAATAAATGTCAGATGTAAACAAGGCTTTAAATATATATATATTTTTTTTAAATAAATCTTATTAACTATGTTGCATTTATTTTAATACATTGTCATAAATATATTCATAATTAAGACAGCTTCTTACCTTCAAATAATAACTTGTTCGGTTCTGATTTAAAAAATTTTCGGCATGAATTATCATAAATTTATTTCAGATTAATTGAAAACTGCTGTTTCTTTTTTAACGTAGTTTGTACTTTCATTATCACTGAAGGAACTCTTCGACAGTTGACGATGATTTCATTCTTTTTCCTATTAAAATAAAATTATACATATTTATATTATAATATTTTAAGCATGCATAAGTAATATGTTTATTTAATTGAAATAATGGCATTTGAAACTTACCCTTTCAAAAAATCATTTTAATGTACAACGGGGCACGGGATCGTTTTCAATTTACTTCAAAATCAAAAAAATCTCTACTATGTAGAAATCTTTGTAAACTGACATAAGAACATCTGTAAGCAGCCATATTTTATTTCGTAATATGATGATAAATAAGCATTATGCGCATGCGTCAAAGGCTATCGGCCAGATATCGGGTGGAATAGGTGCTGTTAGCGGTACCTGCCGTCCTGGCGATAACTTGTGTTTATTTGAGTCGTTTTTCGCTTCTAAACTAGCCTATCATGAAAAAACGGGTGGTATCACTGGTTGATGACAGAACTTTTGCAACTTTTAGTTGAGATAACTGAGCCAGTACCGTTCATAAAATGCATTTTTCTACTTAACGGATGTGATACCAGCTGACAAACTGATAAAGTGCACAGAAGAAATCGGGCATTATTGTAGTCTTTAATCTTTTATATCTATTTTCAATTTTGTTACTTATCATAGTTTTATGAATAAAATAAATAATTTAATTACATAAGTATTATCCGTTTTAATTATAAAATTTAATCAAATGTTACGTGGTGAAATGGTTACTTTTGTGAAAATTATTGAATATCTCAGAAAGTATGAGGTTTAGACATAAGATATCTCTACACAAATTGAAAAGGAGAAAAAAACCCATCGAGTAGTGAAATAAAAAAAGGGTAGTCACATTTGAAAAAAATGAGTTTTGTCATTTTGAAGATTGAAAACTTTGGTATTTTCTTATTAACACCCTGTAGAACTAAATTAAAATTGTTTATTATCAAAATGTTACTCTTTATCTGGACTAACATTATTGCTAAAAAAATTCATCACTTCAAGAAAAACGAGGTCGCTACGATTTTTTATAGTTGAGCCTGAATATGGATTATTTTTCGGAAAAAAAATTCTAATTTGGCAACACTGTGACTAAATTAAAAAATAAACAGACGTTAATGTAGAGGTTAATAAACGACATCGGAAGACATAAAACGTTACAGGGTATTCCATTTAAAAAAATTTTTGTTTTTGTTATAGCGCAAAAATGGGACACCCTGTATTGTTGAAAATAATTTTACGACGTTGATCTCTTCAAACCAATAATATTATGTACCAAACTTTTTTTTCTATCTCCTACGGGAAGTGCGCTAGGAAAGCCGGACGCACTATTGAACTATCCTGTAGATGTAATTACATTCGATCGAAAAGAACGTATGCTATACAAATAATTTAGCTAAATTATAGCTATACAAATAGTTTTACGAAGCTGTAAAAATTACAGAATATGTAGAAAACACAATTTTTATAATTAAATGTATTTTCTTAAAGAAATACCATATAGAACAATGTTATATTAATTTAAGATAATAATCTATGTATTTATATTTAAAATATAATAGTATGTAGTGACCTTAGACGTGAACCCCCAGCATCAAGTGATATCGGACCAAGGCAGTGGCGTCACTAGGGTTGGTGTCACCCAGTGCGGTAACTCATGGTGTCACCCCCCTCAAAAAAATTTTACCTACCCCATTGAGTGGGGTGTCGTTAGAAAGGTCTCCTAAAATTCAACAAAACATGTATTTTGATACATTAACCCTTCAATCACGATTTATTTACTCTTTAAAGTCATTATAAAAGCGTCCCCCCCCCTCTATTTTCTAAGCCATCAATAAAAAAAATCTGAAAAAATTCCAGGATGTAGCTTTTAATTAGTACATTCACTGAAAATTATAACGAACATTGTTAAAAATATTTTGGACCCCCCCTTTTATAGACTGAAAAGTGAACTCACACTTTTTCCCACTTACCCCATTGAGTGGGGTGTTATTTATTGATAGGTCTCCTAAAATACAATAAACAAATTTGAAATAACTCTTTTTTTATAAATCGTAGTGAGAATGACTACAGAAAGTGCAGTGTGCATTAATTGCCGATAACATTTTCACCGCAAAATGAGTGCAAAATTACTATAAGGCCGTGGTATCAATAAATAATTGATTATAAATTAAAAAACATAGGTACACCAAACTATTGCTATAAATAGACAAAATTTTAAACCACGATAAATTGCAGTTTTCCGTTTCCTGAATTTTTTCCCGATAACTTCGGAAACCGCACGTTTCTGCACCTAATTCTTATAAATGTTTAGAATGAACACCTAAGCTACAAATCTATATTAAATATAAAGCGTTGGAAGCGTGGGTGACTGCCAAATGCCTCGGTGAACTTGAAGAATTTTCTTTTCTCCCTTATTTTATTGTTCAATTAATTAATCGTTAACTGAACCGTATAATTAAAAACGTAAAATTGTCCTAAAATCTCCATAAGATGAGCTTTTCAGAAATATATAATACATTATACATATTCCTACAAAGTTTTATAGAAAATTAACTTTTAAAGTGATGAAGCGAACAGGTTTGAATTGAAAAATAGTCTTTTTACATAAAATTATGTGAAATTCCTGCATTATAGTAAAGAATAAAGATTGACCATTAAACTAATAAATAAAATTAAAATATAATGTATGTAGGGACTTTAGTAAAAAACATTTATGATATGTTGTTGTTAATAAATTTTCCATAGTGCGCTGGGCCGGCTGAGGTGAAACAATGCATAAGAATAATTTCATGGGGTGACAGAATCGTAGATAGTGATGTTTTGCATTTGGGTGTCACCCCTTGTGATGGTGTCACCCGGTGCGGTCCGCACCCCCCGCACCCCCCTAGTGACGCCACTGGACCAAGGTATATAAAGACAAGGTAGTCTCAACAATTCCTTGACCAATCAGCGTTGGCGCGGGAATTGACGTCACCTGGGGGATATATTCAAATGTCATAAATTTTTAATAGAATATTAATTACAAAAAATTCCTTTATTTATTCTGGTTTTCGTATTTTTTGATATTTTAACAACACATACAATCAAATAAGTACAAATTCGACATAGCAAAATCATAAAGTGCTGTCAGAATCATATAACGTATTGCCAACTTAAGAATAGTAAAAATGATGCTTCCCGAATTGACCAAATTGTCTTTGACAGCTTTTTTATGATTTTGCTATGTCGAATTTGTACTTATTTGATTGTATGTGTTGTTAAAATATCAAAAAATACGAAAACAAGAATAAATAAAGAAATTTTTTGTAATTAATATTCTATTAAAAATTTATGACATTTGAATATATCCCCCAGGTGACGTCAATTCCCGCGCCAACGCTGATTGGTCAAGGAATTGTTGAGACTACCTTGTCTTTATATACCTTGATATCGGACATCCATACCGCGCTTTTCTTAAAAATTTAATAATCTACGAGCAGTGGCGTATTTACGTTAAGTGCCGCCCTGGGCACAAAAAAATTTCCACCCTGGGTAAAAAATAATTACCGCGCTGGGCAAAAAAAAATTGCCGCCCCTCTACCAAGGAAAAATATAATTTATTTTTGATAGAAGTCAGAATTACTATATGAACTAGAAAGTGATAATTTTTATAAATAATGTAAAACAAAATATAATATAAATAAAAAACCGATGATCTTTTTTTTTTTTTGGTTACGTCGAGTGAAATTTCTAATTTAATTCAATAAAAAGTTTGGTTATTAATATTTTATGAAAATCTAGGATTTAAATGCTACTAATTAAATATTTTGAAATATATTGATTGAAAATTGAAATATGTGTATAAAGAAACATTTCACTTTCAAGATTGAAAGGTAAAATATCGAAATTGATTATGATTGTTGCTAATCTATTTATTTTTATTTTTTGATTTTCATACAAATTTTAAGACGGGGCCTGGTGTTTTCTGGGAGTTTGACAATATAATTTTACACGATTTTCTCAGTAACTACTGAACGGATTTTATTCCGGTTTTCACTAACGGATAGGTGTGTAATTTTTGGATATTTTGTGTAAATTTCATGAAGTCGGAAAAAATAATTTGCAGAGAACAGTGTGTTGTAGACATGTTGGGTGGGCATGTTGAATATTTTAGGTCACTATGATTTTGTCGATATTAATAACGCTAGTAGATAAATAAATAATAAATGTTCTGTTTTTCCGATTTCAATAGGTACGGAAACTGAAAATAAAAAATAATTCTATTTAAATTATTGTCAAGTTCCCCCCTCAAATGTTTTAAAACCTCCCAAAATAAAAACGTTCTGCCACTGCTCACAATAAAGGATAATTTGAGTCAGAAAATTCAGATAAAAAATTGCATTAATAAAAAATCTTAAGAAAATTTTTAATTGGTACTTTTATCTCAAAATTCTCTCTAGTTTTGAGGAGGGTGTTAATGAGTATATATATACCTATTTAAAAATACATAGAACCGACTGAAAGAATTATTTTCACTGTAAATTTTTTTACTATCATAAAACATTTAACTGTCAGCTATTTATAGTGAAAATTCCAGTGTTATTTTGATCACTGCAGTTCAATGATCTGTACATTTAATTATCTTATTGTTCTTAGCACGAATCAGCTGGAAAAATAAATTTTAACAAATTTAGCAATTCTTATCAGAAATATAAATAACTTAATTTATGAAAATTCAATTTATAATATACGTGTTGGTTTTTCAATAATCTCGTTATAAAAATATGATACCCCTCTCGCTCCCACGGAGAAGGTGAACAAATAAACTAACAAAATAATTCACTAAACTTTAAAGGCCACCATACACGTAGGTACATACCATGTCTATAGATTTTTCTATGCATGCATGTTTGTACATACCAGCGGTGCACCCAGAATTTTTCTGGGAGTTTTCATTTTTTTTAATAATTATATGTATATAATTTTCATTTATTTATCTACCACATAGACAAATTTTATCAATAATAGGGCTTAGTAGGCTATACCCTAAGCTAGGGTGGTAACTTTCTGTTCATCTGGGTATAATAATGTAAATGCTATGCATTTTATGAGGTACACTTGTCAGCACTTATTTTAAATTGCTGATTTTGACTTAACGCGCATGCATCAACGTCATCATATATACCATTTCATTTACTACATCTGTAAGTGTGTTGTCATTTACCTATGACCTAACAGATAATATTAGCCATTATTATATTTTTTTATAAATGAATCGAGAAAAAGAGGAAATTTAATATATTTTTTGTTTTAATAGGAGGGTAATACTGCACTCCACATGGCAGCAGGCACTGGATTACGGAGATGTGTTGAACTTCTTCTGAGTGCTCCTGGATGTGAACTGTTTATAGAAAACTTTGATAAACTCACACCTTGCGATCTAGCTATGCGTAATCAACATCACGACATTGCACGTCTGCTAGAAGCTCGTATGGTATTTGTAAGTACAAAAATATAAATTGTTCCTTGGTAACAATAATACAGATTGACAAAATAATTTATATTATTTTCAGGCTGATAATAGTGACCTAGTTAACGAAGATGAACTAAACGGAGGGCAAGGGGAACAAGAAGAGGTTTATAGCGGTCTAAGAACTCAAGATCTTCAAGAAGCAAAAGATCAGTTGCTGGTAGAAACATCAGACATGTTACATATTCCACTTTTTACAGCAGAGGCACTCCTAAGAGATAATGGTAAATAAAATGTTGATAAATTAATAATGTTGCTGTACGTTTTGATATTCAATGAAATATTACTTTTAGAATGGTCAAGAGAAGCTCTTCTAGAAAAATGGATGAAAGATCCAGTACAATGTTGCCAAATGGCTGGAGTTCAAGCACCAGCATCTGCTCTACATCACTTTGGATCAATAGAATTATGTAGCCCCACAAACAGGTCAATTGATAGCAGTGGTAGTGACAGTGAATCTAAATCAGACATATTGGTATGTCATTTTCAATGAACATAAATAATAATGTACTAGAAATTCAATAGTTGCAAAAAAAATTATTATTAAAATCTTCTTGATTCTTAGCTGCTGGGTATAAGTCATATTATTTTGGACGATAATTCAGCCAAAGAAAGAAACCATGAAATTATTTGGTTTTTTTTCAAACTTTTTATATTCAATCTAATGAAATTATTTTTTTATCTCTTTTCTAGTGTGAAATATGTTACACTTGTACTGTTCCTTCACATCCACAACTTGCGATGTCTTGTAAACATAATTTTTGTACGTCATGTTGGGAAAGATATTTGAACGAAAAAATATCTGCAGGCGATGCTCATCACATTTTATGTCCAGCATATCAGTGCCATATTTTAGTTCCTGCCGAACTTATAGAAAGACTCGTTAGTCCAGACATGGCTAGAAGATATCTACAATTTGATATCAAGGTAATTTTATTTTCATAAACTATTCTAATCACAAATTGATTACATTTCAAAAAGTTCGTTTCATGTAAAATCATTGGAACCTATTAAAATTTCAATTCGATTCCTAATTGGTTTAGACTTTTATATAAAAACATGATGTGATTAGGCATTTGTTGAAACAAACCGGTCAATTAAATGGTGCCCAATGGCCGGCTGTGGTCGAGCTGTCCGACTACCAGAATGCGAACAAACCCCTCCACCAGGACCTGAGAGTGAAGCTCTGATAACACCTCGGCCTCCACCTACATCACATGCAGTTGATTGTGGGAATTCTCATTTCTTTTGTTGGGAATGCTTAGGTAAATTTTCTATTTTTATAAAAGCAGTAAAATTATTTTAATACACACATTTTTTCTAAAGGTGAAGCACATGCACCATGCGGTTGTGAACAGTGGGCGCAATGGCAACATAAGATAGCTCAAGTAAAACCTGAAGAACTGCGAGCTAGCTGTGATGAAAGTGAAGCTGCTGCAAATTGTTTGTGGCTAGTTACGAATTCTAAACCATGTCCGAATTGTAAAAGTCCTATACAGAAGAATGAAGGTTGCAACCACATGAAATGCTCAAAGGTATGCTCATATTTAATGTAGCATTTTATCATTTAAACTCATATATTCAAGTGTAACCTAAATTACATAATTTTTTTCAAATCTAGTGTAAGTTCGACTTTTGTTGGGTTTGCCAAGAATCATGGAAACGGCACAGTTCTGCGACTGGAGGATACTTCCGTTGCAATCGCTGGGAAGCCGCAGCAGCTGCAGATGCAAGGAGAGGCGAGGCCGCTGCTGCTGCAGCAACACGTAGTGCTCATGTCGAACATGTCACACGTTTTGTGCACTACTATACACGGTTTCGAAACCATGAGAATAGTCGGGCACTCGAACAACCTTTGCTCACTGCAGCAAGGCGTAAGATGGAATTGTTAAGAGGTGAACTTGAGAGAACTGGACAGAGTGAAGGTAAAGTTGATAGAAAGTATGATTCTTATTGAATTTTTTTGTTGGTTTAAATGAATGTTAACTACAATAAAGTCATAATATCAAATTATAAAATATTTTTCAATTGCATTTACAGACTGTGGAGAAAAAGGTACAAAGTTCATAGAAGATGGTGTGAGAGAATTGCTAAAAGCGAGAAGAATTTTATGTGGTTCATATGTATATGGTTACTATCTTGAAGACAATGGTTATAACAAAACCATCTTTGAATTCATGCAAGTAAGTACTGTATATTATATAAATCAGTATTGTTATTAGAGTGTCATGATCTACAGTTAGCCAATTGTCTACTTATCGCAGTTTATTTAATTAATACATCTTTTAGAATGAACTTGAAGAAGTAACTGAAAAGTTATCAGAAATGATCGCAAGACCGTATCTCCGCACACCTAAATCTGTAATAGTACAAACTACAGCATTAGCTCGACGTAAGCGACATGAGTTTGTGAGAGCCGTTGCCAAAGGTTTAGTCCCACCAGAGACACCACCATCAATGAGAACAGTTAAAAGACGTAAATTGAATGATGTAAGTAAATAAATAATATAATATATTTATAAAAGACTGATAAACACTTGTTTTATAATTATTATAGATACAAATGCATCAGTTGCGACAAATTGATCCGAGTAATCCATGGGTAAAAGAAGCTCAAGATAGATTATATGAATGGCCAGAATATGAATCTGATGAAGAAGCTGAGGTCAGTATTTTAAAAATAAGTATATAAATATGTACTAATAATGAAAAATTCAAAACAATTTCTTTTTTCAAAATCCTTGTATAGAAGTTTAAAGTCACATATTGTATCAAACACATCTCAACTGTATAAAAAAAACTAAAATGCATTTCAAAATAATAAATAGTCTGATTGATTTGAAATTTTGTACATTAATGTAAATGTACCTCCAATAAATTTTTTTTTCAAATGTTTAAAGCATACAAAAACAACAATAAACATGTGTGTAAAGTTCCAAAATTAAATGTCTAATAATCACTATTAAAAACAATCCCAAAAGTCACATCTAAAATTATAATATCCACTTAAAACAAATAGCAAATTAAACAAGAACGAAAGTTCAAAATAGCATTAAAATGGACTAAACATTGAACAAAATAATTAGGAAAAACTGTATTTTAAGTACTGGAAAAATTATAATAATTTTTTATAGGTGAATAAAGCATTGGCTGTGAGTATATTAGGTGAATGTACTCGAAATGGGTGTACAAGACCAAGAGCACGAAATATTCAAACAGGAGCCATACTTGACTACTGCAGTTTAAGATGCAGCAAGACTGCTAACGGGAGTTCAGCAACAGAATGTACGTACTGCAAATTATAATGTTTATGTAATATAAAATTATATCATATTTTCAGTGTCATCTGATTACAACATGGAGTTAGTGATAGCACTTGAAATGTCACGATTACAAATGATTGAAGATCGCATGAGACAAGTGACCGATATAGGACATGGATTAGCTTCTGTCTTAGAACGTTTAGGTGGATCGCAATCTTCAACAGATCCTCCAGGAACTTCACAACCTAATCAAAATAGTGGGACCAATGGTAAAATATATTATTATAGAAAATTTAATATAGCGTTAATTGATTTTTTTCATTACATTTAATATAAAAAACTTTGATGATTGAATGGTTATAATTATATTATTAATTTGTTACAAAAGTAACAGGAAGTTATAAGTTAATTATCAATTAAAATTAATGATTTCCACGTAACGTTTATACATTTTTAGATATTTTAGATGATCAACTAAAATTAGCAATCCAACTGTCACTGCAAGAATCGACAGCTGCATTAAGTAAACAACTTTTACAACAAGAGCAACAGAAATTATTACAGCAGCAATCTCAACAATCTATAGACCTTGTAAGCACTTCGACACAAGCTCCTGAACAATCGTCTTCAGAAAGTCCTATAAACAACGATACAAAGCCTAAAACTATTAAATTAACCAAAGCTACGATAACAGGAAGTTCTATTGACGATACAGCACCTTGTGGACAATTGAGAATTAATTATGACGATTCTACAATACTGAAATCATCTGGTGATATCAATAAAAGTGGATTGATTGATGAAAATGATATGAGCTGTAATAGAGGACAAGATCTTCAAACAAGTACGATGAATAAAACAGTTGACTATTTTCTTAAAAGTTTAGCAAACCAGAAAATTGATTTGCGAAGAAATATTGAGGAAACTATGCAACATAGAGGTAAAACAAATTTAAATTAATATTGTATATTTTGTAATTATAGCAGTTTCAGTATAAATAATTTTAATGTTTAAGAATTTAAAAATCTTATAAGTCATTGAACTATTAAAAAATAAGGGTGGAGTAAGACTATAGAGTGATTTGAATGTGAATTATTCTTACAAGTTTCCTGAAATTTTTTTATTTTATTATTTCAGACTGTAATTTACCCACAGAATTAAAAAATAATGATAACAAAGATGCTTCTGCATATTACAAAACGTCAGGAATCAGCACAGGCCAAAGGAAAGAGGATGGGAGATTCCAAATTGGAGATATACATGAGACTGGGTACATACAGTTTGTTACACCAGATGATATTAATGATGATATTTTCTTAGAGGGAGATGAAAGACTGAAACGATCTCATTCAACTGGTAAAAACTGTTAAAACATATTTTTGTGATGAACGTTTATTTTGTTTTGGTAATTTTATTTTATTTTTTATTATTTTAAGTACCTACAGTAAAATCTTTAATTTAAAATGTTATCTAAACATTCTTGATTAATGATATTCTAGTATTCTATTGTATTGTAGTTATTTATATTTTTATATTTATTTTATTTTATTTATTTACTTTAATCTTACTGTGTTGTATTTGTAATTAGTGATTAAGTGAAGGTTAATAATCTAATTTTATATTACATGATATTTCAGGTGATTTAGTTATCCGTAGATCTGGTAGAGGATCTCGAATTCGTTTAGGTTTAGCCGGTACCGTTGTTCAAGCCGGAAACGAACCACGATACCATTTAGATTCCGATCATAGTTCTAATCATGATGAGAAATGTGAAGAGGTAGCTCGAAGACTATTAGCTCTTCCGTCAGCAACAATAAGAGCACGTCAATTTTTATTACTTCAGCATCAAAATCATTATAATAGTAATATTAGTTCGGCAGCAAACATGGATGCGAATACACCAGGTGGTATATCAAATGACACACCAACAAGTGAAGAGACAACAGATGTCAAATTAGCACCTGAATTTTATTTTTCGAATCATAAGGTATCTCCACTTGAAGATCAAAATGTATTTTATCAAGGACAATCTTCAGTTGAAGATACAACAACATCTGACTCACTAAATGAAATGTGTGGTAGTTCTTTAATTCAAGATGATGAATTAAATTCAAAAGAAATTCTAGAAGAAAAATTTGTCTACGCACCTATCGTAAATCAAGATGAATATAGTCTAGGTAGTTTCAAATTACGAACTTATAAAAAATCACCCAAATTACTTCGTAACAATCGTAACAGAAGATCAAATTCTGCTGTTGAAGAAGAAAATGAACTATTTGAATCTTCTAAATGTAAACATAGTGAAATTGAAGATAATGTAGAACCAAAACTTGAATCATCAGTAATCACAATGTCGAATTCATACATTGTTAAAACTGAACACATACAAGAACCTTCCAGTTCAAAAATGAATCCACTGGCATGTCTCAAAGCTAAATTATGCTCCGCTCATCTACCAAAAACAAGTTATTTAACTAAAATGGCTGTACATAAAAGTATAGGTTTATTGAGTCACACCGATATGAATGCAAGCACTAGTTGCAATTCTACCAATGTTAAACAAAAACAAAAATCTGGAATGTCACAATACGGGACCAAAATATTCTCAAAAAGTACTGAGAAAATTTCTACAAAGACTGAAACTAGTCAAAATTTATTAGAATCACATAGAAAAGCATTCAAGTTGAGCGGAGGTAAAACAAAGTCACAAAATCTGCGAATACGAATATGTAAAAGCCCACCACCGATAGAAAATTCTGAAGTAGCAAAAATAACATCGCAAAGTGATCCTGCTTCAAACAAACCAGAAAATGTATCAAAATTTAGGGCACTCGAAACAGACAGCTCAAACGAATATGAGTCAGAAACTGGAATTCCAAAATCACCAACGTTGTATATAAGTGGAGTGTCAATATCTAGAACTCCTGAACCGAAAAGTCCTGGTTTGAACTTTGTCATGGTTGATTCAAATGGTAGACAGTCACGATCAAGTAGTTTAACAGTGCCTACGCCTGCAAATAACAATTCACTCTCACCGAGTGCACTCAATACAAACACTGAACTGACCGTATCTAGTAGCAGCCTAAATGTTCCAGGTAAATTTACATATTACGCATTAAACAAAATACAACCATTTAAAACTATATTTCATTATGTAGTTTAATTGAAGTAATAACACACATTCTTTAATTTAGGTTCCCCTGAGCCTTATACACCATCAATGATACGTTCTATGACACCTCAAACATCATTTACAAATCTTCGTGAGCTAGTGACAGTACAAGGATTGAGTCCACAGCGGAGTCCTGTACTGAGTAGCACTGCCAGTGGTAAAGAGAACAGCAGACCGTTACATCGGCCTCCACGTTCCACCGGATCTACTCCATGCCGTACCAGATCCGGTACAAGCAGTTGTTCTAACGAAGGATCTGGCAGGTATGTACTTGATATATAAATACTATTTTAATCTATTTAGATTGATAGTTTAAACATCATCATAATTACAATCGGTAACTCATCGAGTTTTGATCATTTTATAGAAGACAACATCATGATTCTACAACTAGTACTTCCACAACAAAATCTAAATCAGCGAGTGAACCTGAACGTGAAAGGGAAATGTTCCGATTTCCTAAATCATCAACAGATGGAGCGTTAAGTTCAGTACTACATGTACAAGAGTCGAATCTTAGCTCCGACGATTTCCACGAAGCTCTGTTTCTGTTAGAACGTTCACCTAAAACTCCCCGTGATTCGAAAAGACGTAGAAAAGTGAAGAAGAAAGATAAAGAGAGTATCGGTGACTGTGGTAGGAAAGAAGAAGCCAGTTCTGTTTTATAATAGTGGATAATGAAAACGTCAACTGCCTCGCAGTTTGGCTTAGTAAACGTGTTCAGTGGATTTATGGAAGGAAATTGTGTTCAAATCATGGTAAAGTTTTCTTCGTTGAAAAACTACAAAATTGAAATAAATGTGTTCAAATCAATGTAGGTCCTGTTTTAATAAAAATTGATTAGTGAATTGTAAGGTTACGTTCAAAAATGCCAAAAAAAATGTTCGATTATTCATCGTTTTCAAATAAACATGTTGACCAACATAAGATCTAATCATATTTGGCATGATTAATAAACTTGTAATTTCTTATACATTTATTATGTAATCTGAAACACAACATCTTGATGAAATAAAAAGATATAGGAATACATAAAATTATAAGATTTACTATACTAATCAAGAAAAAAATTTATGTTAATAAAACCGCTATACTCTTAAAACACATTACATGTTGTGTTAATTTCCATAAAATTTAATAATGGTCAATATGTTGATAATAACAAAAATATAAGTAATGTGCTTTTTATGTAAGACATTTTGCTCAGAAGAAAAATATACCTATTAGAAAAAAATACTAATTAAATTTAATGGAAAAAAAGACATTCATTATAAAAAATAAATATACCCATTAATAAATTTATACAGTGCCAATAAAATATAATTTTTGGCAAAATATTTATTTAATGCAAATTGCAAATGAGATATCTACCAATTTAATTTCTTGGTTTTTTTTTGTCTTTGTAATTTTATTACAATAGTTCTTACTAAAATGTTAGTTATTTATATGATTAAACATTATTCAAAACTATTGCCATTTATAAAAATGATAATATTATGAAACAAAGTTTTTTTTTTAAATTACATAACATGAAATATTTATTCAGTAAAAGTAATCAATAAAAATAAAATTACAAACATTTCTGTAAAGAAAACTATCAATTAAGTTAGATAATTTTTTATTTTCCTATTCTCATTTGCTAAGACTTGTTAGATTAAATTTTTATATTATATTCTTTATTAATCATAAAATTTAAAAATGTTAATTATTTCATATTATTTACAAACGTTAAAGATTTGAAAAAATTATGATCATATAAAATAAATACCATCTCTACAACCACATTAATCATCCAAGTGTGTATTATGAATGTAGTTCACAAATCACATATAATATATTATATGTGATTTGTAATGTAGTTTAAAACTGTTTTTATAGTTAAATATTCTATCACAGGGGTGGCCAACTTAATTTATGGCGAGAATCTATAGTTACAACGATAATGTTCCTAAATAATATTATATTATTATTTCTTCTATCGATTTAATTTTCGTTACTCTTAGCGGTACAATTATGAAGCTTAAGCATTAATAAATAAATATTCAGTACAGAATTAACATACTATTCAACTTGTATAGTAATAATCTTGCTCTAAAAATACCCAAAACTTATTTGTTAATTTTTCATTTTTACAATTTAATTTTTTCATTTCAAAATTTCACCGTGATTTCTAGAAATTCTAATTAACCACTTGATATAAGACAACAGTAATAAGGTCCTAGAAAACACTCTTGGAAGATTAAAATAATATATAATTAATATGTATGATGTGCATTTAATGAACGTTTCATAAGCAATTAGATTGAGAAACTCTAGGTAAAAAATCAATGTAAATATACTCGTTTGGTGTCAAAGTAGATTTAGTAACGTACTTGACTGATAGACTCAGTACGTTTAGATATTGAATGTTGTGAAAACGTAACCTAATTTTTGTAAGAAATCAAGCTGTGCCATATTGATAGTTCTGTTATATTAACCAATAATCATATTTCTGGTCACAGAGAATAGATATATACAGCATATGTAAGCTTTGATGCTCCTGAGTAGGGCTGTAACTACTGCCGGGGCAATGCCCCAAGGCCCTCGAGCATATGAGGCCCCCGAACAAACAAAAGTGGGGAGAGGCCCTGCTCCTGAGTAATCTTGTAGTTGCATTGTAACATGATTTACACTCAGAGGCCAAGAATCTTAGATTAAATCATATGTAAAATAAAATTATTATTTGTACAAAATGTTTATTTGGTACTTTTTTTTGTAGCATATTTTTATTTCCATAACATTCATACTAATTTGAATGTGTAAAAATTGAGAGATAAGTGTAGATATAAATAATTGAATTAATTTGCAAATGTTGATCTATAAAATAATGCATTTGGATATTGGTTAATATATTATAATAGTAATTAATTTTGTTAGATTGTTTTATTTGGTACAATAATTCTATCCCATAATCTGAAATAAGTTAATATTTTGCTAAATATGGTAATTGATAGTAAAATTGTAGTTTGACACAAATGAAATTTCAATCAAATATTCACAATAATTTTTAGAAAAAAAATTGTGTCAAAATAAATTTTTATGAGGGGCCAAAAATTTTTTGAAAATATAGCTGTTATTTTTCAGTTTTATAATAAAATGTGGATTATGGTACAGAATTATATATTATGTACTTTTTTATTAAATTTTTTCCACAATTGCTTACCTACAGTGGACTTTAAAACCATTTCTATTCATTTAGCTTTAATTAAAATAAAGCTTACTATACAGGGTAGTTCAATAGTGCGTCCGGCTTTCCTAGCACACTTCCCATAGGAGATAGAAAAAACGTTTGGTACATAATATTATTGGTCTGAAAAGAGCAACGTCGTAAAATTATCTTCAACAATACAGGTGTCCCATTTTTGCGCTATAACAAAAACAAAGATTTTTTAAATGGAATACCCTGTAACGTTTTATGTCTTCCGATTACATTTTTTAACCTCTACATTAACGTCCGTTCATTTTTTAATTTAGTGACAGTGTTGCCAAATTATAATTTTTTTCCCGAAAAATAATCCATATGCAGGTTCAACCATAAAAAATCGTAGCGACCTCGTTTTTTTGAAGTAATGAATTTTTTTAGCAATAATGTTAGTCCAGGTAAAGAGTAACATTTTGATAATAAACAATTTTAATTTAGTTCTACAGGTGTTTATAAAAAAATGCCAAAGTTCGCAATCTTCAAAATGATAAAACTCATTTTTTTCAAATGTGACTACCCTTTTTTTATTTCACTATTCGATGGGTTTTTTTCTCCTTTTCAATTTGTATAGGTGATATCCTATGTCTAAACCCCAAACTTTCTGAGATATTCAATAATTTTCACAAAAGTAACTATTTCATCACATTTTTATGAACCGAAGTAGTCCAAACAAATGCAAAACAAATACGAAACAAATACAAAACAAACGCCGGTGAATTGATTTATGCCTGGATGAAAATGGAATACATTTCGAACATTTATTATAGTCTTTTATCTTTTATATGTATTTTCAATTTTGTTACTTATCATAGTTTTTTGAATAAAATATTTAATTTTATTACATACGTATTATCCGTTTTAATTATATAATTTAATCAAATGTTACATTGATATTTAAGGACTTACATTTTAGCATTTGTTTTACATCAGTACAGCCTACTTCGGTACATAAAAACGTGATAAAATGGTTACTTTTGTGAAAATTATTGAATATCTCAGAAAGTATGGGGTTTCGACATAAAATATCCTCTATACAAATTGAAAAGGAGAAAAAAACCCATCGAATAGTGAAATAAAAAAAGGGTAGTCACATTTGAAAATAATGAGTTTTATCATTTTGAAGATTGTGAACTTTGGCATTTTTTTATTAACAGCTTGTAGAACTAAATTAAAATTGTTTATTATCAAAATGTTACTCTTTACCTGGACTAATAATATTGCTAAAAAAATTCATCACTTCATAAAAAACGAGATCGCTACGATTTTTTATGGTTAAGCCTGCATATGGATTATTTTTTGGAAAAAAAATTATAATTTGGCAACACTGTCACTAAATTAAAAAATGAATGGACGTTAATATAGAGGTTAAAAATTGACATCGGAAGACATAAAACGTTACAGGATATTCCATTTAAAAAAATCTTTATTTTTGTTATAGCGCACAAATGGGACACCCTGTATTGTTGAAAATAATTTTACAACGTTGATTTTTTCAGACCAATAATAGGTATGTACCAAACATTTTTTTCTATCTCCTATGGTAAGTGTGCAAGGAAAGCCGGACGCACTATTGAACTATCCTGTATATGCCATTCCTAATTTCAGATATAAATTTCTTTGGAATAATATTCAAAAACAAAATATTTTTCCATTAGAACTTTTTAAGGCCGCTATTACATTATCAAAGAAATATGCACGAAATATGACCGTGTAATTAGTTGACTTTAAAATATTTTTGTTTATATTGATTCTATGATAACAGATACACAGTCTCCTATAAATATTTGATCATATTTTTTTGATAGGCAAAATACGTTTCATTTGAAAAATTATTTTAATACTGTTTCTTATTATAAAAAAAATATTTTTCAATTGATAGTAATAATAATGAATATGAAAACTAATTTATTTTATTAAAATTAAAGATAATGCAATATTAATTTTTAATTTCTCTCAAGATTTATTTGTAGGGGAATTAGTACAAAATATTTAAGTGTGACTGACCAAAGATTTCTTATAAATTTGGTTTCATTATAATATTAAAATTAATTAAGGAAACATAACCATAACAAACATTTCATTTTTTTACATATGTAATTTTTTGATTATTTTAGAAACCTTGCCAAAACTGTATGTAGTAAATGAAAGTGTAAAAAATTGTGATTTTTTAACTTCCTTGTGATTTCAATAAAATGTACTGATAGTATTGATTATTTGAAATGCTTCAATTCCCATTATTCACAAATATCTCTTTACAATTGTTACAGAGTGAGTCATTAATTTGTCATATGACTCACCTGTAGGGTGACCACTCACTCAGTTTTTCACCTGGAGCCTCAGGGTTTCTATACTGTTTCTCCAAGTTTCGTTATAATTTCTCCGGGTTTTCTAATGATGACCAAAAAAAAGGTCGTCAAAAAATTGCAGAGGCCGCTAAAGTGACGATTAGGATATTTAGGTGTTAAAAAAGTCTTCATTTATATGTCCGGGTTTATAAAAACTAAAATCTGGTCATCCTGCTCACCTGAAAATATTTATTGTCGAAAAAAAAAACAAAGTGGAGGACTTCATAGCAAGAAAAATAAATTTTATGACTTAATTATAAATAAATTAAATGTTATTTCTTACTATGGGACCTGTTGGAGAAGTTTAATTCACTATTCATAGTTTCCATGTTTGCATAATTCCTTGAAAATATATTCTATAGCGAATAATGAAATATTATAATATACACAACTAAACTTATAATAAAACAATGCATCTAATAATAACCAATTTTATAATATGCGTTTGACATATGACAGATATAAATAATAATTACAGGAAGCCAAGCCATAATAAAGAAAGAAAAAAAAGGCACTATATTTTTTTTTTTAAATTTAATAGTTTCTTCGAGACTTCAAGCTTACCAGAACTGCCAAATGAACCGAGGGTTGTAATTGGTCGAGCTCAATGTTTATTTGTCATGACCAGTGAGTGAATCACTATCAAAGGATCATAAGATCTTGTGTCATTCATTGTGTTAAATGCGTTGTTATTTTTAAATAAAAGATAGTCTACAGTTGTCTGTCATACATAGTTTATTATTCAGTTAAAATTTATAGTTTATATATTATGAATTTAATAATATTATCGTTATTACTTGTGACATACGGTTAGTATGGTTTTATAATATTTTGGTAGCGATATTGCGTTTCTATTTAGCAGATAAATTAGCCGTAAGAACATTCTTTAATAGGATTATAGTAATGAAATAGGAAATATTCAAAATAATACGCAATTTATTAAAATATTCGTAATTTACATGTTAATTTGTTTTTGAGTCATTCAGAATTTGTGTAACCTAAAAGACATAAAAACAAATGTCATTGTTTTGA
This sequence comes from Sialis fuliginosa, assembly GCA_961205875.1. Classification (NCBI taxonomy): domain Eukaryota; kingdom Metazoa; phylum Arthropoda; class Insecta; order Megaloptera; family Sialidae; genus Sialis; species Sialis fuliginosa. The sequence continues at coordinate 20,332,062 of OY540812.1, forward strand.
AACTAATGTTTTTATAAACATAAAGTATTATATCATGAATAATACAAAATAATTATTAAATAATTGGGTTCTTTTAATTTTTTTATCGATTTATATAAACATACAACAATAATTTATATACTCTTATTTTCTTTTAGTTTCATTAGGATGGACAACTCCTCTGTTAGGATCAAAAGAATGTACTTGGGGCCCAACACACTGGTGTAAAAACTTAACGTAAGTACATATATCAAAACATTATTGTGTTATCTTAAGAAAACATCCTAGTTTTGTTCTATTTTATTAATTTATTTTTATAAGAAATATCATTTTTATTTAATTTTACATTTGAACTCTGAACTAATAAAATGATATGTATATCAACATTTCACAATCATATTTAATAATATAATATAAATAAATTTGTCATTTATCCTTGATTAACTATAGGCCAGTATTTTTTCTAAAAATAATTATTCTTATTGTTTACTTATGGTATAAAGTTTTTATACCTATTTGTAATTTAACCAGAAAATCATTAATGAATTTATTTTATCAAACATTTTCAAGGCAAAAAGAAATGATAGTAGTTAGTTAATTGTTTTCATTTTCCAGTGAAAATATTTTTATAAATTTTAATTAATACTTCTATTCTAATTTCAACATAAGAAAAAGAAATATTTTGAAATACTTCTTATAAATTATTTATTATTTTGAAATATCCGCTGTAGGTATGTTAACTTGAATTAATTAATTTTAATTCCTTCAGTTTAGCCTCAAATTGTCACGCTGTAAAGCACTGCATTCAAACAGTATGGGTTCATCAAAAAGTAGAACCCGACAACGACAGTATTTGTCAAATTTGTGTGAAAATGGTCACTCAAGCACGAGATCAATTACAAAGCAATGAGACCCAGGTAATAAAATAAGAACGTTATAAAAACGGTATAGGGTTTTTCACTTTAACATGTTTTATTATTGTGCCATATATTTTTACAGGAGGAACTGAAGGAAGTTTTTGAAGGGTCATGTAAGTTAATTCCAGTTAAAGTGATCTCTAAAGATTGTTGCAAACTTGCTGACGAATTCATTCCGGAATTGGTAGAAACTTTAGCATCAGAAATGGACCCTCAAGTTGTATGCTCCGTAGCTGGGCTCTGCAATAGTGCACGAATTGACAAACTATTAGCTAAACAGAAAGAGATAGAAGAAACAACCACAGTTATTTCTCTGGAAAATGATATTAATGTTAATAAAAAATTAAACTGCGATAGTTGCTACAATATTGCTGACATGATATCAAAAAATTTACAGGCATTGTCTGAAGATCAGCTTTTGGAAGTTTTGTTAAGAGTAAGATACTATTTATATATTTAAATTGATCAGAATCATAAAAACTATATTGTTTTAGAAATGTGGCGAATTTGGTAGCTTTTCTGACGGATGTGCAAATATTGTTTTCACTTATTTCACACCGATTTATGAGCATGTACAAAAAGACCTGTCATCTGATGCTATCTGCCATATGTCTGGCTTGTGTGCTGAGCGCTATCATCGTCATGAAAGTATGGAATCGACTGTTGAAATAATGCCATTGAGTACTATTGGATTCCAGACCGTAAAGTAAGAAAATTTTAATAAATTTAAATAAAGATATTTTTAATATTAATAAAAGTTTAAATAAAAAAAATACAGAAGCGTACATTGACCAAATTAAACTATTTTCTTATTTCTACATAAAATAATTAACATCAAATTTTGACCAAGTGAAAAATGTTCACTTTCTCTACTTAGATTAAATTCTACAATATTGAGTCAGACAAATAATTAGTTTTCATTTAAGTGGATTTAAAATATCACAGCTAACCTCTTGTAGACCTTGAAAGATCAAGATTTTAAAATCATATGGTACCATTTTTTTCCCTTAAAAGTTTCATATAAATATTTAAAATTGACTAGTGCATTATAATTGAAATTATAATTCTCATAGGAATGATGACTTGCCTTGTGAACTTTGCGCACAATTAGTTGGACATTTACGTGATTTGTTGGTTGCGAATACGACAGAAGAAGAATTCAAACGTGTACTCGAAGGTTTCTGTAAACAATCAAAATCATTCAAAGACGAATGTCTAGGTATTGTTGATTCATATTTCCCAATGATTTATGAATTCTTGTCGAAGGAATTAGATGGTAAACAAGTTTGTAGTATGGCAGGATTGTGTCCAAGTCCAGGTGTAAAATTGGAAGAGGTAATTGTTTATACTTTTTATGATCTTTTATGGAAAATAGGAATCATTTGAAAATTGAATTCTTTGAATAAATAAAAATTTCTTGTGAATCATCTTTTTCATCAGAGTTTCAGAAATCAAAATGATTAAGTATATTTAATGAATAGCCCACTACACTTAAGTGGATTGATCCGTTGGATGATCTAATTAACATTAAAAATTAAACAACACATTTCCCAAAAATTAAGAAAAAAGTAAAATATTGAATGGCTTGATAACAGTTTGAGATACAAAACTTGTAGTTTGAAAATTTAGTTGAACTGCATTATACGGTAACTAGTTATAATGAATGTGAGAAAAATAAGTGTGTAAAAGATAACATTGATATATTGATATATAAACTAAGCAGGATGAATTTCATTCAGAGAATGGTGTGTTTTTTAATTCTCATATTAAAAATTTTCTTAATTTACATGTTTTTGATTTTATTTTTGTTTTATACCAACATTTCCCGACAGCTGTCAATATAAATTGACAGGCTTTTTAATATTTATATTATTATAATAAATAATAAACTATACATATACAGTGGTGGCCCGATAATTAAGAACGGTGCTAATTTTTGCAGACAATAAATGTTTGTAGTTGTTTACATATCAATAAAAGGATTAAAATTTTGTTCAGCACGTGGCCTGTTGTTCTAGGTAGAAGGATTAACCATCTGCATATCATAAACACTATTGTAGCTTGTAAAATTCCAAGTAATTGTTTGTGGTAACCGATTTCGGGATTTTTAGTCCTGGCCTGCTAATTAAGAACGACATGTTTGCCCCTCAGTTCTCGACTGTCTCTCGTGCCGAGTGCAAGCTGCTTTTCATACGTGATTCAAATTTATTCGAAAGACAATTTTTTGTGTGATTTAAGTTTCAAAATGGGAAGAAATCATAGTTGCGATGAATCCACGCGTCGGATCATAGTGACGTTAGTTTTTGAGCAGAAGTGGAGCTATAAAAAAGTGGCTGACCACCTCAAATGCTCGAAAACAATGGTATTTAATGCTATAAAGCATTTCAAGGCTCATCAGACATGGAAGAACGTCGACAGAAAGAAGAAACCTCGAAAATCTACGCCCCGAACCGACTCTAAGATCGTGCGGCTGGCTAAAGCTAACCCAAAACTATCGTCTTCCGGCATTCGACGTGAACTTTTTGGGTCGGATCCTACAGGACTTGCAGCTAGGACAATTAGAAAAAGATTGAACGAAGCGAATTTGTTCGGAAGAGTGGCTAGGCAGAAGCCACTAGTGTCCAAACGAAACAGGAAGGCAAGGATCAATTTTGCACGAAGACATCTAGACTGGACTGTTGACCAATGGAAACACATATTGTGGTCTGATGAGACAAAAATTAATAGGATTGGTTCCGATGGTCGTCAGTATGTGAGACGACCACCCAACACCGAATTTAACCCTAAGTACACGGTACTAACCGTGAAACATGGCGGTGGCAATATTAAGCTCTGGGGATGCTTCTCGTGGCGCGGTGTTGGTCCATTGATAAAAATCGATGGAATAATGGATCAGCAGAAGTATAAAAACATTCTCGAAAATACAATGCTGCCTTATGCTGACGAACACATGTCAGTGTTGTGGAAATATCAGCAGGACAATGACCCGAAACATACTGCCAAGTCAGTGAAGGAGTGGTTCACTGCCAACTCAGTTCCGGTACTGGAGTGGCCTTCCTGTAGCCCAGACCTGAACCCTATTGAAAATCTTTGGCAGGATGTCAAGAAAAAGCTGGTGGACAAAAATATTTCCAACCTGAACCAGCTGTACGAAGCTGCACTCGAGGCCTGGCAATCCATACCAGCGGAGCGGTGCCAGCGCCTTGTGGAATCCATGCCCAGGAGGTGTGTAGCTGTTCTCAAGAACAAAGGGTTTCCCACAAAATATTAAGTTATATAAAAGATTATCTGTCAATTTGGACCCCTAGTGTGATGTATTTTTGTAGTTTTTAAGGTTTTCATTGTGTGTTCTTAATTAGTGTACCAGCCGAATCAACGTCAAAATGTAACTAGGTAGTGTTTTAGGTAATATTTCTTAAAAAATAAACATAATAAAACTGAAAATTTTGTTAATTTCATTTGTCAACCCTATGCACTAAAAATTAAGCATAAAATTTTGGTAGTAATATACAATATTTTATAAAAAATACAGACTCCAAAAAATTATTCTTAATTTTTGGTAGTCGTTCTTAATTATCGGGCCACCACTGTAAATGAAATATTTTGTTACACAATCCTTTTACATTTGTATGTTTAATTTAAATGAATTAAAATTTATTTTTGTTTGATGAATATTGACTTATGCCAAGTAAATGATGAATATTCGCAGTTGTTTCAGCCATTGGTTTTTCACACGTAACGGCTGATATAGGTTTCCATTAAGTTTATATTAATCATTTGGCATGATTTTGAAAATTATATATTAGTTACCATATAGTATAAATCAACCTTTATCTAATTTAATTTTGAGTTATAAACTTATGCTATTTAATTTCACAGGTACCAATACGCCCACTTCTACCTGTACAAACAATACAGAAAGTATCTCAAGAGAAATTGAAAAAACCTAAACAGAAACTTGAAATATCATTTGGTGACACATTATTGCGACCTGAAGAATCGCAATTACCTATCGAGCGCATTATTCCACAAATAGTCACCGATATGAAATTAAGAAATAGTGACGTATGCGCAATTTGTGATTATGTTTTGACTATTGTTGAAGGACAACTTAAAGAGAACGCCACAGTGGTAAATTATATATTTGTTATTTAAAAACTATATCCAAAGTTGTAATTTACTAAAACTATAAACTACCCCACAAAATAATGTCCCTCAATGTATATTTCAACTTCAAAATAAGTCGTCAGTAGTCTAACTTCAAGCAGATACAATAAAATAACTTTTTGTTTTATTTACAGGAAGAAATAAAGAAACTTATTAATGGTGCATGTAGTTATATGCCAAGCGCTAATGCAAAACAATGTAATGATTTCGTCAATACATACGAAGATAAAATTATTGATGAATTATCTAAAGGAACATCCACTGCAGAAATTTGTTATAAACTTAATATATGTCCAGAAAATAAGGCACAAACCATTGATAATATGCAATTACCTATTGAACGCTTCATGCCAAAAACAATAACGACAGTGCAGAATAAAGAAAGTTGCACACTTTGTGAATATGCATTACATTATATCCAAGTTGAACTGAGCTCATCTAAGACCGAGGTGATTATTGTGTTAATTTTATTTAATACAAAATTTTAGGAAGCATTAAATTAATTATTTTTATATTTTTGTAACTTTTTAGGAGGAAATAAAAACAACAGTAAAAACTATTTGTAATAAATTGCCTAATTCAATTCACGACCAATGTGAAGATTTCATCAGTACGTACGGAGATGCTGTTATTGCTTTGTTGGTTCAAGAAATAGATCCGTCAGTAATCTGTCCAAAATTAGGTATGTGTCCGGTGAAGAAAGACATAGATGTGTTGGTTTATGGAACATATGAAAATAAAGAAAATTGTCCACTCTGTCTCTTTGCTGTTCAACAACTTGAAGAAATGGTCAAACAAGAAAAAACAGAGGTAATCTTCTCACTTAAATAAAATTTACAATACAGTCAAGTCTCTTTATTGTTAACCACTTTGACAAGGTACCTTTGTTACTGTTTATTATGCCCAGAATATAAAAATGAGACAAGATTAAAGCATTCAAAACTTAATAATAATAATAAAATTATATTTTCTAATTTCTAGAAAAAATTTAATATGTTATTAATACATACTATATTTCTGAAATTAAGAAAACAATAAACATCCTTCTAATCCAATCCATATCCATTGAAAATTATAAATCTGAAAGTTTCTTATTTATTCTGAAATTTAAATTTATTAAATTCAAGTTTTATATACATAAATGGTTAGTCCAAGTACACATGGAATTTTTGGTAAATTGATAAAATATTAGATTAAAAATGTATATTTATTCTTATTCTATTTCTAAAATAATAATTGAATATTTTAGGAAAATATAGAAAAGGCATTAGATTCTCTGTGCGCTCATTTGCCCAAAAATCTAGTGGGTCAGTGTGACGATTTTGTAGAAACATACAGCAAGGAACTTATTGAAATGCTGATTGCTGATTTAAATCCCCAAGAAGTTTGCGTTTACCTGAAACTCTGTGATCCTAAAGGACCCAACGTTGAGTCAGAAGAAAAATCGATTTTAACTGATTTTGAAGGAGGACATTGGGGTGAAGTTTGTAAGTTTTTCTTCTTAAATTTTTTAAATTAAAATATGCTTTTATTATCGAATACTTTATGAAAACAATAACTATATTAAATTGACTTATTTTTAATTGGCAAACATTCCTGTATTTATTACAATTGTAAAGACTCCCAAAAGAATTTCAATCTCTAGTTTGCATATCAGATACATATTCGAGTATGATTTATAATAAAAAGCTATAATAAATGTGATTTTATTTGTGGTTTTCATTTTTAGTGACTAATGAAATTCCTGATGATACCGTTGGTGGTCAAACTTTAGTTAATGCAGAGGTAACAAAGAAAAATGAGATACGAGAAGATCCAGTTTGTGTTTTGTGTGAATTTGTTATGTCGCAAATAGAACATGAATTGAAAGACAAACATAATGAGGTAAATTTGAAAAAATATATGTAAATGTAGTTCTAGTTTTGTATCAAGCATTTAAAATGTCTCTTATTATAAAGAAAAAACTAAAATTTGTTAACTAACAAACACTTTGAAATGGGCTATCAAACTTAATGTATTTTTCACTTACTTTAATGTATATAGTCAATGCAGTTTTAGCGTTTCCTCAATTTTTGTGTGGAACAGTGCATTGCTTCATGATTCAGATATTGTGATATTTATTATTTAATTACTCAAGGCATAATTTTACTAATAAGCTAATTTCTTCTCTATATACTCATAAAGAGTTGTAAAACTAGTGACCCAAAGCACGAGTAATTACGATAACAAGTACCTGAGGTCAAGACCTTTTCAGCCTCCTCATATATATACAAATAATCTTGTATGGTCAGATTCACCATCCGTGTTTTAATAAATTGATTTGATACTATTCAAAGTGCTTATGACAAACAAATTTTTACTAATTTCTTAAAATATCTGACATCTGTTTAGTTTAAATAAGCATCTCTTTTTCTTAAACTTCAAAATGTCTCAAGCGTTTAAAAAATAACTTCAACAATGCACATAAGCCTGAAAAAAATTCTTAGAAAAACTATCGTTTGCTGATTTTTAAATTTTGTGTCTCGAGTACTTAATGACTACTTATATAAACATTAATTTGGTTGTTTTGTGAAGTTTTGGTTTTTGATTTAAAGATTTTTTTTTTACTTTGAAATAATACATATTTAAATAAATGATCTGTCATCTTCAGGAAGAAATAAAGAAAGCTGTGCTTGGAGTTTGTAAATTGCTGCCCAAAACTGTGAGAAACGATTGTAACAATTTCATTAATCAATATTCGGATATGATAATCAAACTTTTGATTTCCGCATTGGAACCAGCTCAAATTTGCAGCATGATGAATCTTTGTCATAATCAAATGGATGCCATGAAACGTAAGTATTTGAAATAATTTTTAAGGAGTAGAATTTTTTTCTTTGAAACATAAAATACCTCTTGGTTTGGAATAATTAAATTAAAAATTTTACTCAATTCCAGAACAAATAACGCAATGTGCTGTTTGTCAACATTCCGTTGAAGCATTTGCGCAATTGAAACAGAATCCTAATGTCGATAAGAATGTCAATCATATATTGAAGAAGTCGTGCACAGCTGTCCCAGTACCATACACAGAGGAGGTAAGATGCATATTTATTTAACCATTAATCACCTAGAGATCCCAAGCATTTTTGTTTTCATTGTATCTTGATAGGTCATAAATTTTAGATTTTTATACTTGTTTGTTCGACATGCACCCTTGCCGAACATAGACGTGCTCGGGTTTTCTGGTGGTAAGTCAAAATAGCACCTGCGTGATCACAGTGACCGATGTTAATTGGTTATACTGTATTTTTTAAATAACGTCTAAATATTTTTCTAAATATCTTTCTTCCTATTGATTAGTTCCTAAATTGATAGAACTATTTTTATACTTTTTTAATAGTTGATTTTATTTTAATGTCTTTAAAAAACAAGTTAAAACACTCAAGTTGATTTGTATTTTTTATTCAAATTATCAAAAATTAAAAAAAATCGATTTTTTTATTAAATGAATATGAAAATACATATTCATCATTATTTTCCCTTATCTTTTCTGTAATTCTAAAAGATATAATAGGTGATTATGTAGTTATATTGAAAAATAACTTTGGTAATTAAGTGTTAACCCTTTGCACTCGGATGTATCGGCGACAAATTATAATTAATTAAAATGTTATAACTTGGATACTGCCAATACGGCGATACTAAATAATCATATGGCTTGTATTCTCACAAGATACCCGAACCAATTGCACACAGATAACAGAAATTTAAGGCGAGCACGAGTACGGTATAATTCGATTGACTTGCTCGTATTTTTGTGGCGAGACTATAGAGTTGTAATATTGGAAATCCTATATGGTTTACCCATGTCTGCTTTCTGATAATGACAACTTCGTGTAGTAAAATCACTATTTTTGAAAAATTTGTTCTGAGTTGCTGGCAGGTATATCAGAAAAATCTTCTGAGTGCAAAGGATTAAAATACAGTCAAATTTTGCTATAATAAAATTTTAGTGTAGTATTCATAAATTTAATTATTTATTTTAATATTTTAGTGTCATGACTTGATTGAATTCTATGGAAAAACAATAAATAATTTAGTCAGTCATAACCACGATAGTCGCGAGATCTGTAAGTCTATTGGGTTATGTGGGAAGATCAGCGCAGTAGAAAAGAAAGTCAAAAGACAAGTTGGAGGAAATCGATGTACTTGGGGCCCGGCTTATTGGTGTGATTCTCTAGGAAATGCACATGAATGTGGTGCAGGAGTAAGTTTGTTGTTTATAAAATTTTACCTGTTATATAAATAACATTTAACCCATAAACACCACACTGGGTTACGCTAATCCATGTGCATCATTTCTGAATGGTCTAGATTGTAGGGAAAAAAAGTTATGTATTCATACTACAAATCCATCTACATAGTGACTTTAGTGAGTATGAAATAATAGAGCAAGAATGTGGTCAAGTCAGTCTACGGGTAACGCTAACCCAGTTGGGTAATAACGTCAGTCAAGGTTTCATACTCCAAAAGTAAAGTTCAAGTAATTGTAATTTATTTATTGATTATTTGCATCTTGCACAGTATATTTGTCATTTTTATACTTGACTTTAATTCAGAAACATATAAATTTTCTTCGTTTCAGTTATCTGAAACCACAATTTTGTGGGGCTATTTTTATATCAATATTACTTCCAATATAGATCTGGAGGCAGCGACCAAAATTTTGGCATCATAGCAGCCCGCAAAATTTTTTATGATATTTGTTAACTTATTGTATTTATACATGAAAAGTAAATTGTCAGTCATAAAATACGTTGCGTTAACCCTTGATGGGCTGTCAAAGTTGTCAAGTTTTTGACCTTGGGTGACTCATAGCAAATCTGGCAGACAGATGCTTTTTGATAAATACGTGTTCCCCAGTTCAAGGAAATATAGTTTTCTGACGCCTGCGGCGCTGTTTAAGTGTATTAGCGCGAATTAAAAAAAAAAAAATGATGCCAAAAAAAAAACTTTTAGCAGCCCGTCAGATATTTATGATTTAGGTTGATTTGATTATTACAAAAATAGAAAAATGTATATCTGACGTTTTCATCGCTGCGTTTTTAATTTATAGCGAGACAAAGATGTTAAAAAAAAGAGGCAACGAACTTTTAGCAGCCCGTCAGATATGCACACCATCTTGTAGAATAATGCTCCCTTATGCAAAAAATATATATATCTGACGCTTGAAGTGCTGCGTTTGATTAGGAGAGCCCGTCAGGCAATCCCGTATACCGGGTTTCCAGCGGATTATTTCCAAAATAACGAATTTTTAGAAAAAATGTTTCAGATAAAAGTTTCATGGTTTCGAGAGAGCTAAATAATGACATTATGGGTTGACCTTGAAAAAGTCACCTTGATGAGTTCCCAGATTCATCTTTTTTTTCAAATCTAAATCTATATTTTTTGTTGCAGATTCCTAATTTAAGAAATAAAATAAACAACTTTTGCTTGAAACATTTTTCTAAAAATGTTGTATGATAAGGATCAAACCAAAGAGACATTTACGAATTTTCCATATTTTTTTACTTGATAATTACTAATTTTTAAAAATAATCGCAAGTGCTTAGATTTAAGCATAGATTCTCACATTATTTTAATTTGTAATTCAATTTTTTTGTTAATTAAACCAACTACTGTTGTTTTATTTTGCTCAAGGGTTTATGAAAAAATTAACATGAATGTACATAAAATAAGATGAAATAATTTTTAGTATAGCTCATATAAAATAAAAAATATTTTTAAACCCGTAAGTAGCTGCCCCAACTCGGGCGTCTTAAGTAGGGGTGCAAGAGGTGCACGGCGACAGAACCTAGGGGGCGGTAGCTTGATTTTTTTAAATTGTGTGTTTTTTTTTAATAAATAGTAATAATAATAAAAATAAATAAATAAATACATTCATTAATTTATTATTTTCTTACATGTTTAAAACAATTAAGGCGTCAGATGGTTATAAAAAAATAATGCAACTATTAGGGCGTCAGATATTATTATTTTCATGTTCAGGAAACATAAATCTATCGATTAAAAAAGATTTTTAACGGGCGGCTATAATTACATCGGCCATTTTTTTTTACATATTTAGATTGTTATAAAAAAATAATGCAACTATTAGGGCGTCAGATACTATTATTTTTATGTTCAGAAAACATAAATCTGTCGATTAAAAAAGATTTTTAACGGGCGGCTATAATTACATCGGCCATTTTTTTCTTACATGTTTAGATTGTTATAAAAAAATAATGCAACTATTAAGGCGTCAGATATTTATATGGCGATTAATAAAATAACAAAATTAACAAATTTTATAAATATCTGACGGGGCAGCTATAAATTTTTCGGCTATTTTTTTTTACATAACTGACGGGCTGTCCTATCTAAAGGCAGCGTCCTAGGATCATGGGACCCATTTAATTGAGTTCTCTATATCCCAATTAACAAATTTTGCGGGCTGCTATGATGCCCAAATTTGGTCGCTGCCTCCAGATCTAATACTTTATACTCAGTGCCATAGACAGATGTTTTTGTTTTTTTTTTTCAAAGGAAAAAATAATTTTTCAAACAGATAATTAATTTTGGCATAATAATAACATTTTTTTTTTTTATTTCACTTTATCTTTCCATTTATCTTAAATGAAATCCTCATATCGTTTCTAAATAAAATTTACGATTAAAAAAACGATTTTTTGCAGAATTAAAAATAATGTTTGTTCCTTTTTTGCTTGATGTTTTGAGTATCACAAGATTTTTAAGTTTTTCATTAATATATTTTTTTTCCCTACTATCTGGTATATTGATAAAAAAGCTAGTTCATTAGATCCCAGGATACAACTAAAAGAAAATATTGGATTATGCTAACCCATGTGTGGTAAAATTAGGTGGTCTTCAAGGGTTAACTTGTTAATCATCTTTTCTCAGTTTTGGCTATATGGAACAGTAGACCTTTCTCAGTCTCACTGTACATTAATTTATACTTTTATGTATATTTAATAAACATGGTCTAAAAACTGTGTTTTTGCTCTGCAAATTAGTAGAACTGATTGGCAGATATTAAAAATGAAATATTATTGAAAAATGATGGTTAAGGAATGAATTATCAATACAATAATTAATTTTTATTTTACAGGCTTTACAACATTGTCAAGAGAGAGTTTGGATGAAGGCTCAGCCATGAAATTAATATTTAAATATGTCATTTAAGAAATAGTTTTAGTTTTCAGATGTAGACTACAAGAGATAACATTCTTTTATCAAATAATACCCCCCCCCCCTCCCCAAATTTAAGTACTTGGTTATTATAAATATTATTTCTTTCCATGAAATATTTTTCTTATTTTTTATAGATACATATATTATTAGATTATTGAATGACTCATTATTATAATTATTATTGAATAAAAATTTTTATTAAAAAAATATTTTCTTATTTTTTTACCTTTATGTATTACATAATAGTCATACAGAAAATATCTGCAAGCCCAAGCACTGTCATTTTATAATTTAATCACAACAAAAAACACCATTGTAAACAAGCTATCATGAGTACTCGGTGGAAGCACTTGAAGTACTAAGTGATAGTGCTTGAAGAATCAGTTAATTTTCGTTATTTTCAAATGTACTTGAAGTTAGTACTTCAAGTACTTTACAAGTATTATGAAAAAGTACTTAAAGTATTAAGTACTTCAAGCTATTTTTAAATGTGAAATAATTTTGATATTTGAAGTAAAGTACTTCAAAAAGTAATTAAGTACTTTTTCAAGTATTTTACTTGAAGTATTGATGATTGTCATGCTACTAAAAAGCCGTAAACTTAAAAATAAGCGCCACAACTTCAGAAAATAGTGGTGATTGAAATTTTATCTCAATCTAAAGCATTGTAATGACCATTTATAAAATTTACAATTGTGTTGAATTTATTTAACTATAACAATGAACTACTCAATTTACGAAAAAGTTATGTTCCTAGATGCATTCGCTATACTTTTTGTTTATTCTGTGTCAAACACTAAGGGTGCATTTTGTAAACTAGTATGATTTGCATTAGAGCTGTGCATGGATTGTTTTTTTTAATTTTTTCGAATAACATGATGTGATTAATTTTTAAATCTTGGATCGTGAGTCAAAGTAAAATAGTAATGCACTCGTGCATTTTTGTTAGGCATAAGTTATATTCAAAACATAAAAAAAGTAATTTTTGATAGTTATAATTTCAATAAATACTTGATCAAAACAAATTTATATTACAAATATAAATATAAATATAAAAGATATGTTTTCATAAAAAATTAATGATTTTTAACCAAGAAATAAAATTTCAATTTGTCATGATTATTCCGATACTAAATTAAAATTTTTTTTAATCCATCACGCATAACGGGATGTAAATAAATCCAATATCCTTAATTTTTAATTTATACTGTGACCGGAATATTTTTTTCTGGTTGAATACACGTGATTGTGAGCAAAATTTAATTATGCGCCGAGCCCTTTTATGTATCATATATTATTTTTAACAATGAAATCTATCATTTTGTTTGGGAACTGCATGTAAATAAAAAAATTTAAAAAATTCATATTGTTTATTTAAAATATCATATACAATAGATCATTATATCAAATTAAAATTAAATTTATTTTTACCAGCAAAATTATCATTAAAATTATTCAAATCAAATACAATAACATAAAAATGAAAATAATTATGAAGCTACTTTTTTTTTAGATAAAAGAATCTTCTTGTTTGTGTTTTCATTATTAATCTGAATCGCAAGAGTTACTTTACGGAATTTTATCATATGAGTTGTTGGAACATTATTATTAGATGTCATTAAATATCTTTTAGATCTCCGCACTTTTGAATTCTCATCATTTATTTGTATTTCTGGTGTCTTGACTAATGAAACGTTTGTTTGGACTGCGACTGATTTGGTTCTTTTTATTGCGCCTCTCTGGACTGCGGTATTTTGTGTTCGTGTTGCTAAAATCCTTTGCGTTGCTAAGTTACGAGCCCTCATTATGGTACTGACTGTAGTGGGAATACTTCTAGTTGGTGGTCTACCTCTGGTTGCAGGAGTGATTTTACTTACAGTTTTATTAGTTTCACTCATATTTCAATGTAGAACTGCTGGAACAAATAGTCATTGAAATTACAATATTTTATATTTTTGTTTTAAAATATATATCTACTCACATTTATGAAAAATTAAATTTATAAATATAATAATAATCTCCTTTGCAATCCTCACCAGAAATGAATTGATACTGATTTGAAATTTGTTGAACAAGTAGAAATTGACTTGATAATATTTGTAAAGTTGCATAATTAATTATCTTTATTATTATTATTTCAAGGTTTGTAATTATTTAAAAGTTATGTGATTTATTTTTGTATTTCTTTGAGTTGTGTTTTTATATATAACATTAATTTTGGATTTACAGTTTAACTTCTATTATTTATTTAGATTTTGAGTGGAAAAATTATTTATCTGACTATGGTTGGGTCCCCATTAGTTTTTAAGAAAATATGTACTATGTATGCAAATTTCTTTAATTATAATTTTATATGCATATTAATAGTTAATATTTATTAATTAACTAACATGCCCCCGCGGCTTCGCACGCGTTTTATATAAAAAACGTCCACAATTTATACAAGGAAAGATATAGAACTCAACATGCTACCTAAAATACCATTGCGCTCCAAAAAAATGCGCTCCGATATAACAGCGGCGCACAGTGGGGGCATATCAATAATTACTATTCAAAAATCACTACAGACTGCAATTTTTATCTGATATATACCCTGTATTATCAACTAATTTAAAGCTCCTTTAGCACTAAATGCTCATTTAACCTAAATTTTGTATATTACAAACGTGATTTAAATGCGTAGAAAATTAAAAATCCATTAAATTGAATATATTATGCTTTAGTTCTGTTAATAATATGACATTTAGTTAAAGTAACATTTAATAAAACTTAATAATACTGGAGGTAAGACGTTTTTTTTTTAAAGTTTAGAAAGAACTGTCAAGCCCGATTTTGGAAAAAATAGTACTTTTTTAGGTTCTATCATTTTTCCCATAAGACCCCATGTTAAAATATTTCGTTAGTATGTTTTTCTTGTTAGTACCTGTTTTCTCTCCAGTCCCTTCAAAAACGTACTAACGAAGTTCCACTGCAACTGTTTTTCTTCAAATATTCCGTAATATTTTTTCGCTGCAAAGGAAAATCCCTCCTGCATTCATTGAATTCAATACTATTAGTCCAGGCAACGTAGAATTTTTTTCTGGCGTAAAATTAAGAAAAATGTTTGAGGTGCCAAATTTAAACAGTGATTAGAACATGCCGAGATATATATTTCCTGAAAACTCCCTAACAAAATTTGCTCCGGAACACCCTCAACCAAGAGCCCAAAGTTTTATTTTACAAGGATTTTGTAAACACACTGTATCTAATAAACGGAGTATTCTACAAACCCCGTCTTTCGCATTTTAAACAGATAATTAATTTTGCTACAACCTTTTTTATTTATTATTTTAACCAAACATAATTGTATACCTTTCAAAATGGCGGCTAAACTAAAAATTTTAATTAAAAAATACAATATTTTGAATTCGACAGCCTTTTTGATAGGTATACAGTTATGTATGACCAAAAATGTGTTATAATTGATTGCAGTGCATTTGTCTTTCCAAAAAATTTAAGAAGGGGTTAATCGAACTTTTAGTTCACTAGCATTTTACGAAACCATTGCAATATATAGAATTGTACGGAAAAAAAGTTCATATACACTTGGCTTCGAGTCTGGCGACATAGTACACTGAAATTATTAATCTCATAAACTTCGGAAAGGGCTGGAAATGTTCTTCATAAAGTCTAGTATTAAGATTTATTTTAAATTAAATCAATAATAGGTTTCATATACAGGGTGAGTCATTTTAATCAACGCAGTCAAATATCTCGAAAAGTAAGCGAAATTAAGAAAAACGTTTCAAACAAAAGTTGCTTGGTTTTAAGGGGGTCAAATCAAGGTCAACTTTGATTTTTTAAATAAAAAACCTATATTTTTTATTGCATATTCGTATTCTACGTGAAAAAATGAGTATCTTTAGTAGGAAAATTTTTTCTTAAAAATGCTTTCTTCTCTCGGTGGAGGGTGCTGTAAGATTAATCAACGAACTCAAATATCTGAAAAAAAGTTGCACCTAATAGCTTATTAAAGTCAAACTACTTTTATCATTACCCAGAAACAATTTTTTAGCTAAAAGGTAATTTTAAGCAGCTGTTGTAGAAGGCCCAAATATGAGAGGCAAAAGGACTCACATTAAAAAAGCACCTCAAAGGAAACATACAACTATTACGTCCACGCTGTTGTTTCTGGGTATTGATAAACGTAGTTTGACTTTAATAAGCTATTAGGTGCAACTTTTTTTTCAGATATTTGAGTTCGTTGATTAATCTTACAGCACCCTCCACCGAGAGAAGAAAGCATTTTTAAGAAAAAATTTTCCTACTAAAGATACTCATTTTTTCACGTAGAATACGAATATGCAGTAAAAAATATAGGTTTTTATTTAAAAAATCAAAGTTGACCTTTATTTGACTTTGAAAATGGTTTGAAGGTCAACCGCAAGGTCACCATTGTTTGACCCTCTTGAAACCAAGCAATTTTTGTTTGAAACATTTTTCTAAATTTCGCTTACTTTTCGAGATATTTGACTGCGTTGATTAAAATGACTCACACTGTATATCGTTCTGACATTTTGTTCTTTCTTAATAGGTATATTTCTGAATTTTTATTTTAAAATATCAATATTTTCATTATATTAATTGTATTTAATTGTTATTTATTATATTTTAGCCTGACGATGATTCTGTGAATCGAAAGCTTGCGATTACTTTTTCTTGATTAAATTTTTTGACGTTTAGACAAACAAGTTGTTTTTATTTTTATTTATTTTTCTGTACATAATATAGGAAGATTTTATATGTATATAAAGGTACATAAAAATTATATGTTACTGCTCATAAAATTAAACATAGTTTCTACAATTATCCGGAAATTTATAGAATAAAAATTGATATTAATTAATAATATTAAATAAATTGACCTATAAGTAATAAATTACAATTTAGACTTTGTATTAGTAAAAATAATATTGTAATTATTATTTAATTTTACTTTCATCATTATTCTCACAATTTAAATACAACACAGACACACATTAATAATTAAGTTGCAAAAAACAGAGTACATTCGTGACCGAAGGAAACCGTGCTTTTATATGATAATAATTGAAGAACAGATATCATCAAATACCCAGTCGTCATCATAACGTAATTTATTTCTTTTGAGTTCGAATCGTGCCGCTAAATAATCTTTATATACACACATATACACAAAATATTCGTTGTCATTCTTTCGTTCCGACAAACAGCTGAAGCACAGTGACGGATTCTAGAAATTAAATAGATTTTATTAAAAAAAGTATACATCTTATAATCTTCAAAAAGTTAAATAGATATGTATATTCCCAAAATTCGAAAAGTTTCAAAAATAACTGGAATATATCTAACAGTTGTTGCTGTGGAGTTAACTTCAAAGGAAGCACATGTAACTAACTTTTTGTGCCCAAAATACATAATTACCTATATGTATCTATATATAACGCAACGTCTGGCTGTCTGTCTGTCCGTTAGTATGCTTATCACTCGAGAACCACTTATCTGATTTACGTTTTTTTAATTCATAGATATCTTCCTTACCCCGTTAGGTAACAAGGAATAAACAGTGACGATAATAGTAAAACAAGTCGGAAAAAAGTTTGTCGCCTGCGCGCTCTTTTACAATACGCTGCCTAAACCGTTAAATATTGAACAATATAATGTAGTTAAGAATTGTGTAGAATAAAAACATTTAAAATAACATAACTCAACTATATTTTTCAAAAATCCTAAACAATAATTCCGTAGTCCACGCGAGCGAAGCTGCGGGCTCAGATAGTGTTTATCACACAAATTTGTTAATTCTATAAATATATACATTTAATTAGTAAGTAGGTAATTGTTTATGATAAGAAAAATCTGCGAGTCCTCATTTCCTGTGGCGAAGCTTGGGGTTATTTTAGTTTAACACATGGATTCAATCTCTGTCACAACGAATTGTATTAAATTATAACTATCCTTGGTTAGTACAATCTCTTACTAGCGTATATAATACATATTATATTGACTAATAAGTGTATATAGAGCTACATTTACTAAATTTAACGCTTTTACTGTTAATATTTTAAAATTACACTCTTTCATTTACATATATAACATATACATATTACATATATATATGTATGTATAACGAGGAATAAAAAGGAAAAAGAACAAAAACAGATGATCAGGGTGTCCACTTTCTGGAAAGTCAGAGAAAAGTCAGGGAAGCCTAAAGTGGTCAGGGAAAGTCAGGGAATTTTTTTTTTTTTTTTAAGTCAGGGAATTTTTTTTTTTTTTTTAAAAGTCAGGGAATTTATAAATTTTTTTTTAAGTCAGGGAATTTATTATAAATTCTGAGAAGTCGGGTATTTTTCCAAGGCAGTTATACTTCTTGCCCCGGGGCCCCTGAGCCTCTAGTGGTCAGGGAATTTGGAATCTGTGGTCAGTGAATGTCGGGGAATTTTATTTTCAAAAACCAGTGATATTAGAAAGTTTTTTAATCACAAATTTATTTTCAATTTGCTTTTTTTGTATCGGTGTACGAACATTTTTTACTGATTGTGAGTTACGAAGAAAAGGTTCAGCTTTTCATCTGCTATTGGAATTTTTAAAGATCATTTGTTCCCTAGTTATACTCGTATAGGTGTCCAAAATTGAAATTGTTGTTTTTGCTTTGATTGCAAATAACTCGATCAAAAATGATCGTACGTCCAGCGATACAAAGAAAAAAAATTAAGATAAAAATCTGATCTACAAAAGTAATTTATTTTTAGTTCAAAAAATCAATCATAGCCTGCATGTATACATAAAAGCTACTAATAGACAATATAAAATATGTACAGTATGCATATGGTCAAATTCGTTTTCAGCTCCCAAAATGCGTAATAAGTATTTGAGAGTACAATACTTTTTTCTATGAGTCTGTGTTATTTTTCATATAGCGGTCTCGCCATGAACGAGATCGAAACAGATAATTTTTTCGATTTCGTGTAAAATTTTATTTTTTGTAAATAAACTTAATTTTTTACATTTTAAATCATTTTTTAATTTGAACATATATGACCTGCCTACCAGGCGCGGATCATGGTTTACAATTTGGGGGGGGGAGGGTCATGTCCCCCATGACTCCTACGCTGGATCCGCACTTACTGCCTACCATGTTGAAATATCCGTCTCAATAAAATTATAGCGGTGTTGTTTCGATCTGAGACGAGACCGAAAAAATCAGCTCAACGTGAATCCTTTGTTATTTTTTCTATATAGATATGAAGATATAGAAACATAGGTAGGTATTTTTTTTCGTACCCATTAGCTTCGTCTCCCCGAAGCCACTTATCGCTTGCTTCGTCCATATTACAACGTTGCTCATAAATCTTAAATACTTAAAAAATTGGGCCCAGATTTCTCCTAAGCCGTCTAACAAATACTCAAAAGCACACCAATCATTTGACTGTTTAATCATTTAATTCCAAACACCAATTATATTCTTTGATTATATTCTACTGGTTTGATTACGTTTCTCCGATGCCGAAAAATTTAATATTGATTCATTTTTTCTATGTTGTTATGTATTGGCTACGTACAAAAGAAATGCTGTTTCGTGTTATTTATTTTTTTAATTATTGGTTTGTGTAAATTTTAATCAATTTGAGTCACTGAACTTGTTACAAAACGTGAAGTAAAAGTTCATGTTTCTTTTAGTGTTGATTTTTAAATGTGATTTGATTTATAAACTAATATGGTTGGCATGTGAAACGTTCAGAACCAAAGCGATTAAATCCATTTAATAAACAATCGAGAAAATGTATGCATAAGTAAATGTTTTATGAACATACATTTATACACGCAGTTACAAGTGTAGTAGCTGTGTCAGCGGCTTCGCTCGAGTGGACTTTAGGATTTTTGAAAAATATAGTTGAATTATTTTAGATCTTTATTTTACACAATTCTATACTACCTACATTATATATATTGTTCATTCAATATTTAACGATTTAAGCAGCGTATTGCAAAAGTGGTAAACTTTTTTCCGACTTGATTTACCATTATCGTCACTGTTGATTCCTTATGTTTGTTATCTATAAAAATTACACTCATGGTAGAAAAAAAATAATAGTGAGAATTTTGGAATTAAGATACTATGTATGCAGATTTTTTTGATATATTCTCAAAGATCCAATTGTAAGTTAGATTAGAGTGTAAGATAACAAATAATTAGATTTTCTTAATTTTTGTTTTCTTCATCTTTAATATATATGTCATATATCTTTAAAAAAAAGAAGGGATGTCACGTATCCTCTCCAAATTTTATGGCGGTCGTTTTTCTTAAATATAAACAATTATCTATAAGCTAAAAGTACACCAGGGCCGTAACTAGAGGCTCGGGAGCCCCGAGGCAAGAAGTGACACCCCCCCCTCAGATTATGCAAACATAAAAATTGAAGACCTTTTTTTGGTCCTTATTTACAAATTGAACACTTATTACTAATTTTGATTTAAATGACCAATTTGAATTTTACACTTCTTACTAATTTTAATGAATAATTAATGTAAAATTCAAGTTGGCAATCAAAATTAGTAATAAGTGTTAAATTTGCAAGTAAGGATAAAAAAAAGGTAATTAAAATCTAAATTTGTAATAAGTGTAACATTTTTAAGTTAGAACAAAATAAAAATAAAGTTTTACGCTGCTGCGTGGCCCCCCTAATCTCGGGGGGCTGGTGGTAGTGTTGGCCCTGAAGTACACGTTAATTTTCGATATTGAATAAATATATTTATTTCTAAATAAAATGTTAACTAGATTTCGCACTCAACACCCTACGTCCTAAATCTGTGATTCCGAATTTCTGTAAGCCAAACATGTATTTATAAAAGTCTTCTTCACTTTCAGACCCCCGAGCTTTACCTCTCGGACCCCCAAGAGAATCATAGACCGCAGTTTCGAAACCACTAATTTATAAAAATTAAGTAATCCCTGAAAAATATTTTGGCGACGTCCATGAAAATTCGTTAGTACAAATTAGTTCTATAGAGTTTTGTGATTATAAAACTATCTATGCCTACATTAACAATATTTCATTTCTAAAATCTAATGTAATTTAACTATCTATACCTTGATATCATTATCTTCGTAAAGGTTCGTAGAATTAATATGTCAGTAAAATCTTCTTCAATATACTTTTGATTACATCACCAGTCAAAGAAAATCCGAACTTTATAATGTTAATCTGTTACATTTCTTTTTGGAAGGGTTTAACCTTATTTGATTTTAATCCTTTAAATCCATTTGCTTATTGAATTTTCGAAGAACCAGGATAAAGGAGGCAGACCCTAACCACAGGCATTCAACTTATTTCATTTAATCTCTACACTGAAAATGAACCCATTAAATCTGTAGGTGTAAATTTAGACATAAAAATTTTAAATTATTTGTTAACTCCGACTATTTTCTTCAGAATTTGGTTTCTACAATAATACGAGTACTTAAATAAGAGGTTCTCTAATTTGGTGCTATATATATGTCATAAGGGTGCAGTGAACTTCTTAATTTGATATTACACGCAATTTCATTCGCTACATCTATGAGTGGTTGTCATTTCTATTTATAGCGTTAGCCAGAAGCTAATTAACTTTGCTGTTGAGCAAATTATTTATAATACCGGGCATTAAAAACGAAAAAAGAAGCATTTTAAAATTACAGGTTGTCCCGATTTTTAAAATAAATATTCACTTTTGATTTTTTCACATTTCTTATCTAAAACATTTTTTCTTATTTGAAAAATAGTTCGAAAATTCAAAAATTGACAAGAGTAATCATCCGTTTTCGGTTAAAAAAAAAATCATTTGATACATAAAATACATAAAAAATACTGAAAAAAGTATTAGATATATTATTACATCAAAACGATTACGTGACATGACATTTCAACATTCACACAGGGTGTAGAAGTCAATAAAATACTTATGAAAACATCTCAAAATTCTGTTACATTTCTTCAAACAAACACACAAAAACTTTTAACGATAAAATCCTCGTCGACAAAAGCCCTCTACATATAAAATACCAACAATAAAACATTTCAACTGGAGTATTACATATTTACACAATAATTTCGCATATTTACTTGTATGTAAGCTATTCAAGAACAATCGTTCCTTGCACAATAACACATACAACACAAAATACCTGTCGTGCATTAAGATAATAATAACGACATACGTATTATTTTATTGTAAATCTCAAGTTCTCACGGGTGTCGAGTTATAAAAGACTTTCGACTTTTGATTGTCTACAAGGTGCCTAATTATATGCGTTCAATGGTGCAGTGTTGTGCGTACAGAGCGCGCATAAAGAAACACACCGGAAGTCTTTTCTTCCGTACCGTTTGTCTAATAAGTACTGAGCACAAAAGTCAGATGACCCCCTCCTAGTATATGCTATAACGTATATTTTTATATGAACATGTGTATTGTGTGATTGGCATGTATGTTATTATAATGATGTGATAGATTTGTAAGATTTGATTTTTTAAAGACATGTTTGAAATCGGTTATAAACTGTAACGTATTTTATTTTTTTGTATTTTATATAAGCAGGTTGTAAGATTTGTAGGTCATAGGTATATGTATATGTATAAGTATATCAAATAATAACAACTTAATTGTGTAAACGTCAGAAATTTATTGAAGATAAAGTAAATGCGAATTTTCCATTCAAATAATCATCGTCAGCCTAAAAATATAATAAATAATAATTAAATATAATCATATAATGTAAAAACAATGATATTTTAAAATAAAAATTCAAAAATATACCTTATATAGAAAGAATAAAATTGTATTGGAAAAATTACCATAATAATGAAGGTAACTGAAGAATACTAGATAATATCAATAATATTTTATGCATTAACACT
Source organism: Sialis fuliginosa (assembly GCA_961205875.1). Classification (NCBI taxonomy): domain Eukaryota; kingdom Metazoa; phylum Arthropoda; class Insecta; order Megaloptera; family Sialidae; genus Sialis; species Sialis fuliginosa. The sequence continues at coordinate 20,355,274 of OY540812.1, forward strand.
TAATTCTTAGAAACAATCCAAAAAAAATAATGTAAAATATATCGCAAGCTATTTTGTCAAATGGTAATATTTTAAATCCAGTAAAAATTCAATAACACTATTGAGTATAACTTAAAATGTATAATTTATTTCTGCGGATAAATTTTAATTTGATAGTTAATTATTATTACAGATTTCTATCTTACCCATTAAATTTGTTTATGAAATAAGATAAATATAAAAATTTACAACAAAATTTAAAAAAAAATCTCGTGGCCCTAGGCAATTGCTTATGTCTACTATGTAATACGTCACTGCCACTGGGTGTATTAAACGTGCTATACATTCTTTAAAATATAGTGAAACCTCGTTAGTACGTTTTTGAAGAGACTGGGGTGGGGAAGGGGGGGGGGGCGTAATAACGAAAAAACGTACTAAGGAAATATTTAAACATGGGGTCTTGTATAAGAATGTCGGGACCAAAAAAAAACGTATTCTATGGTGAAAAACGTACTAACGAGGATTCACTGTATATACTCTATATTACATAAGAAAAATATAAAATTTTACTATATACTTACCTAACTATTGATTTTGTTAGTGGATAATGAATATTACTATCTAATTTGCCAATTATTACCCATAATAATGTCTTGTAATCTTCGGGTTTGATAAAGACATCACTTTTTAATTTTAATATTTTTTCCTTAGCAATTAGTTTAATTATAAGGCTACACACGAGATAAGACAAGATGAAACGATAGTTAGTCTCGTCTCATTTTGGTTTTTTGTAGATTTTACTTTAATTATTGATTGTACCTAAATTTTTACAATTTAATGATTGTCTTTTAAAACCGAGACTTGTAAATAAAATTAATATCATCTCTGTCTCATGTCATTAAAATTTCAGGCAAACTTATATTGGCGTGCATCCCAAACCGCGAGAGGATGAAAAACATATTCAGTTTTATAGTGATTAATTATTAATTTTTTATTGAAGTTGTGGATATGTAAAACCGACAAACCACAAAGAGTCAAATGTCAATCTTCACGTATTTACAACGTCAACCGCTTCATAACAGAAAGCATAATAAAAAGTAAAATCAACCCCGTTATTGAACAAAGATTTCAAAATATGAATAAACATTATTTTTTTAATGCCCCCTCGGCAATTTGTAATACACGTATGCTTAGTTTTTCTTGTATGATCGTCTCTTTTTCGACTTAATAATTAGTTACCCCCTGCACTGACGCCATTGAGAGATAGCCATGTGTGGTCCCCGGTTCGAACCCGTGCAGAGAGGTGTTATAATGTAGGGGAGAGTTGCACAAATAACTTTGAACCGTTTATTAAATTGTTCGATTTCGCGACGTGCTGTGCATTGTTTGACATTGTCCAGACAAAAGTAAAGAAATATTTGATATTAATGAATAAATAGGACGAATAGGACAAAGAAAATTGAAAATTATTATGTTATGGTGATGTAATCGGATTTTTGCCGCGAACATAAATGATCTATGAGTCTTTCGCTGTTATTGTTTGTTGAATAACAATTTATGTTCAAGCTCGTCTACAACTTTTTTTTATCTGCGACTACATTTTATTAAGTTATATATTTTATAAGTTATTGGTGATTTCCGGGTAGCTCCACACTCTGTGTTGTCTTCTTGACGACGTTTCGGTCAAATTCCATCGGCTACTTTCGGTTTGATTATGTATAGGTACTCGCTGATGTTTCATTTTTACTTCCTCGCCATATCGAAAATACGAGAAGCTTTGTGATCGTTTTAAAATGAGAAAAAAAATGTTCTTCGATTTTAAATTTTAAATTTTATCTTCCCGTTTCAGGTCAAAACAAACGCTTTTCGTTCTGTGTCTGTCTGTGTGTCTGTCCCTTGAATCCTTGTCACACACATAACTCATGAAGCACTAAACCGATATTAATGAAACTTGGTTGGTTGGTTGGGTCTGATTTGAGGACAGTCCCATTTAAAAATCATTAAAATCGTGTGCAACGGCGGAGGGGTGACATCCCAAAATATTTATTTTTTGAAAATATCTCAAAAAGACACATGTTACGTGAAAATTGTATAGAAACTTTTTTGTAAAGCATTCAATTTTCTATAATATAGGTCACCACAACTTTTGTAATAAAATATTTCCTTACGAAGATTTATCTCAATTTAGTTTAAAAAATCGTCATTTGTTTTTTTACAATATTAGCTATTTACTTTGACATATTAAATGTCATTTTGACGTTTGCATAGTAGAAAAATGAGATTTAGATTGAAATTGTCAAAAAATTTTAAATATATATATTTAAAATTTTTTGACAATTTCAATACGAAAAAATAATCAGGAACGTATTGTATAAAAATTAAATGGTTAACCAATGGATACTTTATCGGCTTTTATTTTAATTGTTCAATAATGAACTACCTTTGGTGAATTTAGCACGAGAAAGCACTGTGTATGAAATTATATGCTTATGTTGTAGCTTTTGGTAAACTTTGGACAATTTTCTTAGATTTCAATCTAATTTGATTTTATTTCAGATTTAAGGGAATATTCTGTATTTATCCACATAGATACTCATTTTAATTTTAAGTAACATTAAGCTCAAATTTGATTGTGTGAAGATACGAAATTCACTTTAATTTAGTCTCGTCTTGTCTCGTGTGAAGCTCTTATGAAATCCTAGTCTCAAAAAACCATAGTGAGTTTGACATTTTTGTGGGTACTTTTAAATCTTTAAAATTAGAAATAGATGAATACATGTCTTATTATAAAAGTCAATAATTTCTTCATGGTATTTTTTTCGGTTACACCCCTGTAACCTATTTTTAGTCAAAATCAACAGAAATCGATCCAGCTTTTTGAAAAAGCAACCAACTGTACAAACCACGTGCACGTCAGAGAATCGCATAAAAATCAACAGCGGGCAATCGAAACTGAAAACCTCACAGCACGGTATGGTTTTGACAGCCGCATGATACCTTGTGTACTTAACCTATAAACTATTTAAAACATGGCACACCATGATCAAGAATAATAAGTAGGTATATATGTATACTAGGTGGTTCCAGCGCCAACTGTGTTTCAATAACCTACATGTATAGAGCGTCGCGCACGCGTCACTGCCCACTAGATGTGTTGTGATGTTTGTACTTCACACAATCGCGCTGTGACTGTGAGTACTATGCGCGACCACCAGTGGTGGCTCGTTGTTTTCAAATAATGAGTGATTTTTCCCCACAGTTGCGTCCACCCTGCATTTTTAAGTTAATTAGTGTAGAAGATATTTGTTAATTTCTGCCTTTTTATACATTTTGTGTCATACTTTGTCTATAGAAAGTTTCTTAACCGCGGATGATCCATTAGAGTCGTCTATTTTCAACACTAGCTAGTTATATTAACAGTATTTAAATGTAAGTTTTTAACAGATTGATATAATGTTCAAAGTGTTCTATGATAGAATAATTCGAGGAATTATCAGACCTAGAGCTCCACACCGAGACGAGACTTTTTTCGATATCATCTCGGTCTCGAAACGAGATGAGAGTACCTTAAATTAATTATGTTTCTTCGAGTCTCGCCAAAGCCAAAGTACCGGTTTAAAAAGATTATCAATAGGTACCTACCTAATAAGCAAAAATTTGCTTTTTGATATTAATAATTATAATTATAGTAAAATATATATGATTCGTTATGGTGGAAAATATATTTTTTATAAAAAAATTCACATGACACTGTATTTTTTCTCGATCTCGGTCCGATTTGACTGGAGAAATTTCATACGAGACAAAATGGTTTTAGTTTTCGAGATCGAGACTATTGTAAAAATCGAGACCGAGACGAGACTTACCTGACTCTAAACTCGTCTTGTCTTAGGTATGAATCCCAGCCAGTCCAGTAAGAAATCATAAAAGAAGATGTGTAAAAATGATAGTTATTTTCAAGTTTACCTGGTACCTAATTCAATTATCTTTTAACGTATTCACAGAAAACTGATAATTCATGTATATTTTCTTCTTCTTCTTCTGTTCGCGTTCTCATGTTATGCTCTAAAAAATACTAATCCATCATATAGAATACGATTATATACAGCGAATTACTATATAAACGCATTATACTTCTACTAAACTATCATACTTGTGGTGTTGTGGTGGACATGTCCAGTATTTGAAGGAAGATTTATATAATATGATTTTTTTTAAAAACCATAGGTCGTAGGTTAGAAGGAAGTCATGATTAGTAAAATAATCTTTAGAAACAATATGTATTTGTAATCAGTGGGGGACTACGAAAGGATGTGGCTCGGGGTAGAATGTTAGTTATGCCTCCCCCTCCCCCCCCACTTACCTGTGACGCGTTATGAAAAATTTAAAAATGTTTTTTGTCAAATAAGAAAAACTCAAAAATTAAAAAAAATGCTACTGGTTTCTAAGAAATTTTGGTAGCTTATAAGTGTAAATACGTATATATATAGGTATAAGTGTAAATACATTTTTTAAAGAATGTTTATTATTTTGTACATTTTTTATGAACTATTTTTAATCCAAATAAAAAAGTACTGCAGTTTTATATGCTCGCCAAAAAATTATTATGTTTCAGTTGTTTTTTTAATTGCCAACGTTTCTGCACGAGTTGCCACTGGCTAGTTCACTAACACATTTGGATAACTCTGCGCGCATATATGTATATATGTACATAAAAAGGCGTGCACTATGGCTGCTTACCAACAGCTCGTTTCATTGTTTACTAATATAATACTTGTTATACCCTGTTGCCACATCTGTATTAACATAGGGCATAGATTCTAAATATGTATAATTTTTTCTACGTCATGTAATCCAATTTTATTTACCTGTACTTACCTATATGTGACCTATACAGTAGCATAGCTAGAAAATAACGCCTCTCTGGAGTAAGTGAAGACCTCTTTTAATTTCTGAAGACCTTTTTGTAGACCCCATATATCACTTTTTAATTCTCGTAATGCTCTGTTCACTTATTTTGTCGCCCTTTTTACTCCACCGGACCTAAATACGGATTTATATAAAATTAAAATGTGAATGAAAAACTAAAACCAATTTCTATACTGAGCCTAATGCACCTAATTATATAATACGTATAGGTACCTCCATATACATACATATATAATTAGAGTTTTTGAGGGGTAGAATAGGGTCAGGTGCACTCCTCTTTGAGAGGAGTTTAAAAAAAATTATAATATCTAATATAAAGTATAATACACACCTAATAATAATTATAAACACAAGTGAGCTAAAAAGGCGTAGAGATAAGAAATCAATAAAAAAAATTATAATTTCTCTTGTTATAACGAATTTAGGTTGAATTTTATAACAATTATTTGTCATTATTTATTTTAATTATTCACTTTCCATTTTTATGAACACTCCTGACAAGCACCGGCTTTAGAGTGGGGGGGGGGGGGGCAGAGCGACAACCCGGGATGCTATGCCAGGTGGGGCGGCGCACGTTGGGGCAAAAGTTAATTTTTTTGTTCATATCATTGTACAGACTGTAATTTTTTTAAAAGTTTCAATCTGTAGGATCGCGTTAAGTTGATTGTGAGAAATTAACTATTCAACTTATTTGTTAATTTATCAATTTTAATTGACATTTTTGATGATTTTTTTTTAGGGGAGAGATGGCGGAAAAATAAATCTCGCCCAGGGCGCCAGACTTGCTAAGACCGGCTCTGTTCCTGACTCTGTTAATTAATAGTAAAATGTTAGTTTAATTACGTTACCAAATCTTAAAAAATCATCACTTACTACTTATTACATTAACCTTGGGTTGCATAAAACAAAATTAACCACGATTAGTTAATCAGTTCTTTTCAAACCATGATTAATATTAATTCTAAACTTAATTTCAATTTGCTAAATGAACAATTCACTAAATATGATAATTGTTTGCCTTATAAAATTTATCATAACCGTGATTGTTTTTTAGAATTGGTGTAATAATGGTTTTAAAACAACCGATTAACTAATCATGATTAATTTTGCTTTATGCAACCCAGGGTAAGCTCTATAAACATTCTAGGAAAAAATATAACATATTTTAGAAATACATTTTCCAATATAGGTAACATGTTCATAAGAAATGAATGGAAATTGCTGATGCATATACCACTCTTGAATTTTAAATCAACCGCCAAAACCTCAACCAACCCTTAACACGGCGTAAACAATGGCAACATCGTCGACAAGCATTCAAAACAAACCGTGCGGTGCGCGCGCGTGCTGTGACACAGTGTGCGAGTCCCCCCTCCCCCCGTCGTTGTCGTGGCGCGCACACCGGGCGTGACCGGCATTGGCGTTCACCTACGGCCCTGCCGGCCAATCACGCGGCGTCTCATACCGGGCCAATCGCAGGGGTCCGTGTACTCGCAGCGGTGTCCCCCACCAGGGTGTGTGTGTGTGTGCGAGTGCGTGCGTGGACGTGCATGGGCCGCAGCAACACTGCCAGTACTCAGTCCCGCTGAGTTAGCGATACGCGACGGGGCATCACGGTCGTGCCATGCCTCTGCTTTGTTCCGGCCTATACGCCAATCAATCAACTCATTACATAACACTTACGTAACGACGTCGTCGCGAGTTCTGTGTCTGTGTTTGTGATAAATACCACTTGATATGTGAAATCAAAAAATAAGACATTTTATTTTGTTAATATGTGACATTGAGCCCAGCCAGCTCCAACATGATGAATGCTTTTATGGAAAGCAGTGCCCATCATCATCACCATGCCCACCTAGCGTCATTCGGCTTGAAGATGAGTCCCGGAAATGGCGCCGGCGGCGTTGGTAGCCCGCACCAGGGTGTCACGGCCGTCGCTGGCGGACCGCCGGTATCTGGTGCGTTTAACCCTGGCTCCGGCGACATGTCCGGGCAGCATTTCCAATCCGCGGCCGCTAACTACGGCCACCCTCACATGGGCCACCTGGGGCACGGCTCGTACACCGCCAGAGACTTCCTGTTAAAGCGGGAGCACGAGTTCGGTGGCTCCCAGACTGAACTGTTCGGTAGTGCTTTGCATCATGATACAATGGGGGGTTTGAATCCTCACCATCATTTAAATCACCATCAAAGTGCATTAAGTAACCATCACCATCATCACGCGGGGATGAGGTTAGGTATGGACATGTACCCGCGGAACGCTTACCACGCACCGGCAGCGGCGGCAGCGCAGCATCACCCAGCCTTTGGGGCGCACCACCACGCGGCAGGATTCGGAGTGTCGGCGGCGCACCACGCGACTGCGGCCGCTGGCCCGCACGGCGCCTTCTTCAGGTATATGCGGCAGCCCGTCAAACAGGAGATGCAGTGCCTGTGGATAGACCCAGAGCAGCCTCAGCCGAGGAAGACTTGTGGCAAGATGTTCACAACGATGCACGAGATCGTGACGCACTTGACGGTGGAACATGTCGGCGGTCCGGAGTGCACAACACACTCGTGCTTCTGGCAGTCGTGTGCGCGAAACGGCCGTCCCTTTAAAGCCAAGTACAAGCTTGTCAATCACATCAGGGTCCACACAGGCGAGAAACCGTTTCCATGTCCTTTTCCAGGCTGTGGAAAAGTCTTCGCCAGGTCCGAGAATCTCAAGATACATAAAAGAACGCATACGGGTAAATACATTTACTTTATTATCTATAAATTATTATAATATTATTCAATTTATCATCAATTTGATTAAGGGTGCAATTATTACAATAACAAAAACTCGTTGTTACCTATATGTTATAATCGTATTTTTAAAGACACGTCTATAAAAACAATAAGTACCAACCACATAATTATGGTGATATTTATTGTATGTCTATCCCAAAACTATCGAAAATTACATGACATGCATCTTATTTAAAATATACCTACTATTTAGGAAAATAATGCTTATTATATTTACCGTCGCAAAAATCTAAGAGAATGTTAGATTTCTGATTAGTGCAATTTAATGATCAATTTTCATAATATTATCAAATTTTTCTTGCACGTCAATTAAAATTATAAATATATGTATATTGGTATGTTAGTTAAAATGTTTTTAAATTTTACACAAAATTAAATATTATATATAAAAATTACTAACTACTTAAAATTAATGATTCTAATTAAAAAAGTAAAATAATTTGTATTTACATGTTCATATTACATTCACATTGCCCTATGAATTAATCAAAAGTCAGTTGAAACAAGCCATATATTATTTTGAAGCAAGTATGTGAGTATAATATTTAATAAAGTTAATTATTATCGAGGCTTTTACAATTTATCAAACTCTTTCTTTATCATTTTTATTATTTAACATTGCCTTTTAAAGAAAGGATAACTATTTTAATAATTTAACATAAATTTTACCATTTTAATATCTTTTATAGTTTTGTTGAGTTTTGTTAATTTAACTTTTAAGCAATTCTAAAATTACGTCCGTTGGCTAAATTATAAATAGGTATATGTAATAACTTTACAGCCGCAGATTTTTTCCCATGGATATAAAAAAGAATTAAAATTCATTCAACAAAACTTTTTATAAAATATGCCTTAAACAATAAAATTCTCAAAAGTATCGGTCGTAGATCCTTTTGTATTCTTTATGATCGTTTTATTTTATCTAAATCTTTATTTTTTGTGCAGCCGACGATCCCAAAAATTTGATTAATGATATATCTTTGTACAGAAAAATAGCAAAATCTTTTTGAAAATCATTGACGCTTTTATGAATTTGAGAGTTTTGACAATAGGCAGATTAAAGATATGTCTCATGGAAAATTCTTTAAATTACACCCATTTGAAAAAAAGATAAATTATTCGTTAAAAATTTGATAAATTAAAGTTATAGGTATAGATTACAAATCAATAATTAATTTTTTTATATATTTTGATTGATTGTATGTTATTGCATATATGTATACATAAAAACAAACATTTTTATTACCACACTTGTCAAACCTTTTTGAGTAACTATCATATAAAAATTATATTTTGAAAAATCTGCAGTTTTAATTTAAATATAAAGTTCCATTTTAACATTAGATATCATTAAAAATAGTTAAATCTACAGGGTTTAAAATGATTTTTATTATAACTTAATTGTATTAATAACTAGAGTAAAAACGTTTAGATTAAAAATTGTATTTTTCATATTATTATTTAATTTAAATCACATTGCTATTAGACTATTTCATAAAGTTACTATAATTAATATAGGTATATTTATTTTAATTATAAATATTAAAGAATTTGTAGAAAAACTCTTAGGTACCTATTTATACCGAGTTTTATAGATTAAAAATTAAAAAATCTGAACATCCTGTATCTATCTATTTTCCTATACGGTTTATTGCAATTAATGCGGTTTGTTCCGATTTGTATTATTTAATAAAATAAATTTAGATAAAACTAAATATATAAAATTCAGTGAATATGATTTTAGAAGTGATACAATATTAAATTAAATATTACTAGCAAAATAGTCCTGCAAATATACATATTTATATAGATGCGTAGTTGAGTAAGAAATATTCTCAATTTTACTTTAATAGTTACTCTAAAATACAGCTATCAATATTACATAAAGGATTTTTAAATTCAAGTAAAAAATATTTAATAAAAAATCGAGAGACAAAAAAACTACCAATAAACAAATTTAAAACTGTATTTAAGGACTGCTTCTTGGATCAACATCAGTGGTTTTATACAGTGAAGAACATATTTACAAAATAAGTACAGCTATTTGATATTAATGATCTCAAAATGTAATTATTACTTTATTTATTTTTTGTTGTAATTCTATCAATTATTTTCTCTTTGACTTACACTTTTTATCTAATGTATTGTCTTTTGAAATCCTGGAGGTCTCTTTTAGACAGCTTTTAATGCTACTAATTATTTTATTCAACACTTATGATTTTTTTTTTCATTAAAATATTATTTACAGTTTAAAATATTCTATTTTGTAATTAATAAGATAAGATATTTGACATTTTCTAGTACGTACCTAATTTTAAATTAAAAATAAATTCTATTCGAACTAAAGCTTTAAGTGTGAAACTGAAATTGACTTTCACAAGTAGTAAATATGTAAGAGCAGTTTAAGTCAAATTATCCTTGTAGTTTAGAGGTGGTCCTTAGCGTGCTGTCCTTCCTGGAAACAAACAAACGGATCAATAACCAGACGTGTTTGAACGCTTTGTCATCGCATTCTACCCGAATGTAGTTAGTATTTATATAGTTTGGGTATTTTAGAAAACCAGATGTAAGAATTTATTTTCACTGTATATTTTTCACATTTGAAATTTTAGAAAAGGTTTATAGTATATTATTATTAAGTTTTATACCATAGATGTAATTATTTAAAAATGTATATTATGCTTATTTTTCATTAGACCAAAGAACTATTAAACATGATTCGATAAAGAAAAAATACCCTGTCCACAATCTAAAAAACTAACGTTTATAATTTCAAATATCACACCTATACCTAAAATACTAAATAATTTATTTTCATTAATATAATGTATTTAATTTTTCTCAATAACTAACATTTGAAAGTAATGTTTAAAAATTGCATATTCTACATGTTCTCTACACCAAAATATAAACAATCTTTGGACGTATAGAATGATCAAGTCAATTATTAATATTAATAAAATCTAAAATACCCAAATTTCTTCTATCTGTATTAGTAGCTTCATATTACAAACATATCAAACAATAATTTTGAGGCCTAAATCAGTGCGAAAAATCATACACAATACAGCACAAAGGAGTGTATGACCTTAACGCATAACAAACATACACACACCGCGGCTTATTCTCCTTATTCTTCAAATACGAGCTGCAACATTCGAGAGGTCCTCAACATACTATAATCTCTTTCACTAGAACCACCCTAGTGTAAATACACACAAGACAATTGTACATCTAGTAGGCTGTTTACAGTGCTACCAACTTATGCATGCATAGGTTTTTTGGATCTTGAGTGAGTTGGAATACAAAACGGTATTTGAATGGGCGCATGTGGTCGAATAGTTGTTGAAATTTATGAAAATGGCTATTGAAAAATTTGTATTCAATCGATGGTCTGCTTTTATTTTAATAAGTTTTTGATGTGAATGAATATTTAATGTTACTTTTTATGCTGATGGTATTCATTTATTCATGTTAGTTTTTTTATACCATTAGAATAGCACCGCTGCAGTTTCATTGTCATAGACATTCATCTGTGCGGACTTATTATTAAATATACAATATTAAAATTAGTTTATAAAAAAATTACCTAGCGCTCTTATTAAATTATCCAAGGGTAGAATCTATTAAATAAATAGAACTTACTGGCTGTATTGACAAAAATGTCAATAAATAAAAATATCCATTAAAAAATCTGCAATGGTACCACTGGACTTTCTTATACGTAATATTATGAGTGTACATTGTACAATCTTAATGGTTAAGTAATAAAAAGATATAAAAAATGAATATAAAATAAATTATAGAAAATAACGTTCTCTACAGTTTTATTAAAAACATTTCTTTCTGTTATAAACCGATTGAAATATGATTTAAAAAATAAATAAAAATATAACTTAAAAGTTAATAATAAATAATAATAATAATAATAAAATATAGATACATATAGGTATAAGTAAGTATTGTGAAGCCGATTTTTTTCGAAATCCTGATTTTGATGGAATTGTCTATTTTGACCGTCCTTGAATCCATTCTGACTATTTTCGCCATGATGCCTGTGTGTCTGTCTGCCGTAAATAACTAAAAATTTTATATTTAAGAATAATTTTTGTCTGGGAAGAAAACCTCCTATTTTTGAAAACGATCTTTCAACCAGATACGGATGTTTACTAGGGTCGATTTTTTTATTTTTTGAATAACTTTGAAACAATGCGAATTAGAGAAAAATGGTCAAGTTAAAAACTGTAGGTAATATTTTTATGTTCTATGAAATTTTCGAAAAAAAAGTTTTATTATATTTCAAATGCTTTATAACAGAGAAGAAATATCTGCCTTGAGTGTCATGGGACTTTCTTATACGTATTAAAGAGATTGAACAGTGTACGTGTTTGCTATAAATACCATGGGTATTTTTATACGTAATACTCAGAGTGAACAATATGTGATTGATTCTAATTAATTTTTAAAAAATAATATTTCTGGCTCAATCATAAACGTTGGAAAAAGTGTAAATTATAGATATTAACAACCTCGACAATTTTTATCTAAAACATTTTTACTTATTTCAAAAACAATTCGAAAATTCAAAAATTGACAAGAGTAAACATCCGTTTCCGGTTTAGTGATTATACATTTAAAAAAGCATTTGATACATGTTGTAAATTGTAGAGAATGTTATAATCTATAATTTATGTCCCATTAATTTTATTCTATCTTTTATTTGTTTGCCAGAAATATTTTTTAATAAAATTAGAGACACGTACACTGTCACTCTCAGTATTACGTATAAGAAAGTCCTATGGCTCCCATGGCAGATATTTACAATTATAAATATTTCTTCATACTCATCACACACAAAGTATTTTTATATTTAATATCATATATACAAATATATATATGATATATACAACATAAGAGTAAAATGCATTTGCAATTTAAAATATATTACTTGTTTATTTGATAGCGGTTTTCTTTAATTTATTCAGTTGTAAAATCGTAAATATATATCGTAATTACTCTCCAGTGAAGCTTTTATTGGCATTGTAAACGAGTATAATGAAATAATTACATAATTATGAATTCACATTTTACATGCGTTTGTAAACAATAAAACAATCAAAACATATATAAACAGATTAACGATTTTTAAACGAATTACATGAGGTTAATAGCCGAAAAAATATTCAGAATCAAATTTTATTGCTGATCAATTGTTAATAATAAGGTATTAATAATTTCATGTACAGTTAATGTTGGTATAATTTGGTTTATTAAACTTTTTTTTTATAAATTTTACATAATTGTTGCTGTAGTGAAAAATTAAACTTTTCATAACATAATGTGTGTATCAAAATATAATAATAATTTAAAAAAGATTACCAACATTTTAGATTAACATTAATGTTTTAAATATTTAAAAATTGTGATAAGCTTTGATTGAAAAAAAGTACTTTTAAGTAAAGAATATTTCTAATTATATGACTACTACCTATGTATATCTATGTATATCAAAATAAATTTGTGATGTGATCTACACCATCTCCTGAATTTCACGTTGCATATTATTAAAAAAACATTAAATATATTTTTTTAATTATTAGTTCATTTTCATAGAGGAGGTATTAACTTCTGGACCTTTCTGTATATTATAAAAGTTAGTACTACTAACACTTATATTTAATTTATCTACCTATCCATGTCAGCTGTTGGTGACTGACTTAATAATTTTTATGTTTTCATAATTATATTAAAAATAATGACAGTGGATTTCCAGACAGTGACGTTTCGTTAAACATTCAAAGGGTAATAAAATTTAATTAATACGATTTCTTGTTTTCCTTTGTCTTCAAATGGTATCATTAAAATATCTCGGACATTGATACTGAAGAGTACTAATATTTTATATTTTTTGTTAATTAATTACTATTATAATAACTGTCGTCTTTTGTAAATGGATATAGGACTAATTTAATATGCTCTTGAATTTTTAATCAGTATATTATTATTATTTTTTATAAAATATCGGTTTGGAGAACCATACCTACATGACTTTCATATTCTTTAATATCTTTTTAAATAATTTTTAATATATGAAAAATTTCAATGGGATTTGCCAGAAATAAAACTCATTTTTGTATTATAAATATTAATTTTCTAATGTACTAATGTCAATAACATAATAATCGTAGAATATCTATATTTGACAAATTTTAATTTAGTTGCATTTGTTTCCAAGGTAACATGATTTAGTGACGTATTAAATAGTATTTAAAATTCAAATTTTGAGAGTGGTTTTCACCCCTTCAATAGCTATTTAAGCACGTAGAAAAAATAAATGTCAAATTAAACTGCAAATGTATCAAAATTAGTGAGATAATACTCGTAACATTAACTTTTGAGACGATAATAGTTTTTTTTAATATTTCCAAAACCCCTAATCCGATTACGCCAGTGGTGTACTCAATGAGACAAACATGTTTCCCAAAAATAATTCAGATCGGTGCATTTTTACAGCATAGTTATAGTGAACGAAAGAAAATTCTACATCCAGACACACGCACACTTTTATTTAAATTTTAAAGGTAGTACCATCAGAATCTGCTCTAATCTCGAACACGATTTTTCGACGGTTATACAATACTTCCATTTCTTTCAGAATTTGGAAGTAAAATAAACTATTAAATTATTACACATTTAAAATATTTTAGGTTATACAGACCTATATTTCAAATAGATAATTTTCATTTTTTAACATTTTTAAAATTTTATTTTGAGTGCAAATATATAACCATATATTATCGGGTAACTCAAGTATTTTCTCAATTAAAGAATACATATTTATCACAAAATTTATAACACAATTCTTACAATATATTTAAATTATAAAGTTGCAAAGTTGTTGTAGTTTTTCCATCCATACTAGACACCTAACAATATTTATCTACAATCATTTCCGAAAGGGTTAAACAATTAATACCAAATTACTCACAACCAGTTTATGTCCAAACACAACCTAATTAAGAAAACAACATCTGAAGGCAGATACAACAAACAAGCTAAATTGTATCGAGGGCGGACTGAAGCCGGAGGGGCCCAATCCATTAGGCCTCCGCTAACTGAAATTGAATTATGGCCAAAGGTGGATACGTGATTATTAGGTTTATTTAACTAACGCTCGTCCTCGGGCTACGTCCAGACACTTTTGGTGCTCCTAAACGAACCACTAAGAATCTGTTGGGTTTTCAATGACTTGTTTAATTTGGGGATCTGTGTGTTGGTTATTTGCTTAATTTTACTATGGAACTTTAATAGCAAGCTCAGAAAACTTTACTTAACCGTTTTTTTTTTATTTGTGTGTAGTTCATATATTAATTAATATTTGAAACCTCTGCGATGATCTGTTTCTGTGTATAAATTGTGTTTTGTGTTTTTTAAATTTTTATAAATAGAATTAAGGGAGGTAAATACAAACAAGTTTTCAATTTATTGGCTAATTAATTAAATATTGAAGGTTTTATTTTCTGGAAAGTACGTAATTAATTATGGTAATCTGATACTAAAATTAGCAAAATGTGGACTGAATTATTTTTATTATTATTATTTGTTTTGTTTTGATACCACAATTATTAATTTATTTTAATATGATAATATCATGTAGAACAATGTAGGTTATATTACTTATAATTAATTATTGTTCTTATTATCTAATTTTGTTTATCTAAGCATGCTTATTCAGGGTCGTACTTACCTATTAAGTTTGCAACTAAGATTAAATTATGCGTTTTTTGTAAAATAAATATATTTATTTAGATATAGAATTTTACTGAATTTATCTGTCGTAGTATATTATGAGTTTAAATTTTATATTTAATAATCTTTTCATGGTCAGTGGGAGGAGGGGGGGGGGGATAACAGCAACACGAGTCTCGTGTATGTATAGGTAGTATTTTTAAATCAATTTTATATCTTTCTTTTAAATATTATCATGATTTGAATAAACATGATTTTAATTAAATTATTAATATATCTTTTAGTTTAAGTGGCGACTTAAATGGCTTGCGTGGTCAATTCTTTCAACATTTTTTTGCTGCTCAGAATACATAGGTATACACACACAGAACATAGCCCATGTAACTTAAAGATTCATCAAAATCGGTTCTGTGGTTTTTGAAATCATCGAAGAGAAACAATCTCTATCTCTTTATAATTTAGTTACAAAATTTCTCAAGCTGTTCCTGTAAACATCCTGTACATAACCAAAAATATTCAGTATCCACAACGCGTGAAGGATAATCACCTACCCCGCGTCTTTTGTCGACACAAACGCGCAACGCCGAACCATTTGTTGTCTTATAATCCTCCGCTTCTCAATGAGCACCTCTCGAACACAAACATTACTACTTTTGTAAATACTTGTGCATTGTGCTCGCCGTTGTTCAACGTGTACATACATTCGAGTACTTACTTCAGATCTAGTAGTGTTTGTTTTGTAAGTAGCTAGCCGCCTTGATGTGTTTATTTGTTTTGCGTATAAATATTGGGGTTGGTTTGATTTTTAACTCTGAATTGTGAAGAACTATTTTTATAGATAAAATCAATGTTTGTTTATTTGTATCCAGAAAAGGAATATTGGGGTTGAGATGTTTCTCAACTTTGAATAAACAATTTCACACTTTTCACAAAACATCCAATTTTCTGCAATTTGTTAATAATTTGTAAGAATATATTTTAGTGTTTATGATCAAACCCGATAACGAAATTTATCAAACTAACCAAAAATGTATTTTTGAGCTTGTCGTAATTTTAACAAGGGAGCAAATATTTGTTTGTGTCTGAAATATCATTGAATTCCCTTTATACGGTAGTGAAATTCATTTGCCCGTATAAAATATAATTACCTCACGTTACTAAACCATTTTTTTTATTTTCAAAAGAGATTTGGTGTACGAATACTGGGGTTATTTTAGTGTGCAGCTCTAACATTGAAATGTGCAGTTCTAAAAAAAATTTTGTGCAGTATCTAAGGGAAAAAATAAATGCAAATTAAATGTTTCGAACACACGGAGAGCAAAAAAATGTATCTCCTTTAAACTAGATAAAATTTCACAGTGGCACCGGAATCATTTTTTCTGGGGGGCAATACGAATCTCAAAAATTAAGCTGACCTAACTTTACTTGGCGTTCTTAAAATTCATTATGGTTTAAATTTTCTTTGGCTTGATTAATATCGTATTATTTGTTAAAAAAATAAATATAAATAAAGTGGAACCTCATTGGTACGTTTTTAAAGGGACTGAGGGAAAACACGTACTAACGAGAAAAACGTCCCAACGAAATATTTTAATATGGGGTCTAATGGAAAAATGCCGCGACCTAAAAAAAGAAATAAAACGTACTAACGAGGTTTCACTGTACTCACTTTTAATTTTTAATTTTCATGTAACTCGACCCGTGGTTACATTTTATAATTTGTTTGTGAGCTGTAACATCAGTTTACAAAAATTAAATAATTTTAAGAGTAAAAAAATTACAGAAACAAATTTTTATAATTGCACGTCGCTTTTGAGGGGGCAAAAAGTAGTCATTGCCACCCCACTGAAAATTTTGGGGCGAAACTGCCTCCTTGCCTTCGGTTTCGACGCCACTGATATTGCAGATTACAGTATCCCTAAACACGAAAATTGTAAAATTATTAATTTAAATGATAATTGTACAATTCGTTTTTCAATGTCGTGGTGAAAATTTTTACATCCATAATAATAACGTGAATGTCAATATGACAATTAAAAATAATTTATTATTCGATTATCTAATTGTAAGCTATAAATGTACCTACCTTGAATTGTCGTCTTGATGTCAAGTCACTTTTTATTTATATTCAATGCCTAAACACAATTTTTTTAACAGGCAACTTGCTGATTGTAAAACATAACCGATATAAGTTTATAATTTTAATTAATTTAATCTTGTACACGTCTCGTTTTGTCCCCCATGTTAACATCAACAGTTTCGGTTAATTTATAAATCGCTCTTGTCTTATAAAACAGTGTTTATCGAAGTGTGGTCCATTTGTTGGCAGCCTGATGAAAATATTACCTATACAGAGTGGGTCATTTTAATCAATTCACACAAATATTTCATAACTAAAATAAGTAATAGGCAAAGATACTATCATTTTTACTTTAATAGAAATATATTTGTATTTTAGTATCACCTTATTATTACAATGTTTACTGCTTATAAAATTATAATATTTACAATATTTGTTGAATTTCAATTCAATATTGACTTTAACATGCAATTCTGAAGATCAAGCCTGGCCTTGAACTGACCTTAAAGAAACCTTCTCAAGGTAAATTATGGTCACCAGCTTCTTTCCTCTGAATAATTAAGAAACTTTTGTCAAAAAACCTGAGATATTCCATAGTATTGATTAACATTAACTTGTTTAGTTTCTTCAAAAATTGTTAAAAGTTATTTGTTTCTATTTAAACAAAAACAAAGTTTGACTTTAAAATGACCTTCAGAACACCATCTCAAAGACAGCTAAGGTCATTATCTTCTGTCAGTGAATTAAATTTTGGTCGAAATATTTTTGTATATGTATATCTTCAAACATTTTAGATATTTGAGTGAATTGACTAAAATGATCAAACCGTATTATATGAATGTAAGCCACGGTCAGAAAAGTTAAAAAAAAAATTAGGCTATAATCTATTTCATTTAAGATTGCGGTGGAGGCCGGGGATTAGACGGTACGATTTACATAGGCACTATTCTCGCAATAGACAAGCCCACAGAATAAAGATTCTAGTAAGAAATTTAAAAAAACTGGCAATCGTTTTTACATACACTCTAAAATTTGTAAGAAATAAAACTCACCTTTGTATTATAAATATTAGTTTTCTAGTATCTTAATGTCGATAATATAATACGCATGTCTGAGTTTCGTAAAAAAACTTTGCTATTTTGTTTGAAGAAGATATTTAATAAAAAAAAATTTTATTTTTATTTTAACTGACATTGAAACCACAAAAAGGCTAAGCCAGCAGACAAAAATTTATTAAGAAGAAGAAGAACTGCCATTGACAGTGCACATTAATGCATATATTATACACATTTTGGTAGAGACATATTAGATATTATTATGTATACATCATCTGTTATTCAATGTTTTAACTAAAATATGTAAATTATTTTTGACAGTGTACCAAATCCCCAAATGGCCGCAAAAAACGCACAACATACATGCACGTAAAAATCACCGCCCTGTGAAATTTAAATATTCAAAACCAGTGGGTTTGTTATCAAATTATCATAATATTGACATTGTTCGTGTATGTGTTCATCCCGTTTCATAGCCGAACATCCCCTTTAAGTGCGAGCAGCCACCGCTAGCACCAATCAGCACGCATGCTAGACAACCATCCGCGATTGTGTGCCCACCCCTCATCGGATTAACCCCAACGATATACAGTATTTAGCGCGAGGGTACGATCCAAACGATGTGTTTATAAAGGTTTATGAAATTGTGGTGAAAATATTGATATCTGTGTATAAATGTACCTATATATATATAGTTGCAGTGTTCTTTGTTTTCTGGTGCGTAGGAAATTTTTGAAATAAAGTTAGGTTGGATTTAATACGATCATCTGAAAGCGTTTTAAAATAAAATGGAATTAAAAACAGACCTGTGCAAACACTTAAGTATAAGAACTTAACTTTTTTTAAGTAGCTGTACTTCATTACTTTTCTAATGAATACATTTATTAAAAGTAATTGTATTATGTACTTACTTATTATTGTAGTTAATTATTTATAAATGTACTTAGTACTTTTTAAAAAATATACTTATAGGTATAGTATTTACTTAGGTACATATTTTGTAGAGTAATTGTAGAATTATAAATAAATACTGGTTTTGTAGCATATTGAGCATATCTACACGTTTTTAGTGTTCTGTGAAAACAAAACACTTATGAAATCACTTCGGTGTCCGTCTGTCTGTCACAGGCGATTTTTTCTTAATCTATGACGTAAAAATTTGAAATTTTGTTGGTGGCCTAGTTATAGACGTGAAGTATAAAAAGTTGAATTTTTATTCTGAGGGTTAATTTCAGGAGGTAAATTGGGAAATGGAAGAAAATCCATTTTCGGGAAAAATGCTTAAAAATTGCTGTTCTTTACCCAGTTCATTAAAAGGGCCCCTCAGAAAAATCTGAAAAAAATCATGAACATTGAGAAATAGGTGTAGATTGATCGAAAATTAACAGGATTGAAAAATTCTAGCGAGATCAATTGTTATAAACAATTTAATTGTTTATTAACTGCTGAACCATCATTGATTTTAGAGAAAATAAAAAAAAAAAAAATTTTTGACAAAAAATATTTCTCATGATGTAAGAAACGACTTTTGTCCTTAAGTGAAGGAACTCTTATTGTGCAAGTATAGCTTACACTTGATCGATTTTTTTTAATAATTACGAACGTACGATAAAAAATATTGAATGGTTTTGAAGTATATTAAATGCAGTTTCCTAAATGATTAAGTCTAATTTTTGTATTAGAGTTGGTATTTACTTGATAATTCTATTTTCAAAATAAATAAAAACAAAATTTTATCCTTTTTTAATCTCGTTTCAGATGTTTTACCGTGTTTATATAGACTGGAAAGACAATACAGTAATATCGTGTTTTGTTTTTTTTGACAAAATTGCAACAAACCCTAAACGTGTGTTGCTGTTTTGTCTTTTTGGTCTAATATTGATTTTATCCAATTGAACGTTTTAACGTTAGAACGACTCATATGTTGTAGTTTTCTAAACTAAAATAAATTATAAGTACTAAATATTTTTGGACTCGTTTTATATAATCACATACATTAGTTGAGAATAGAGAATTAGAAAATTTTATTAAATGTAGTCATTTTTGTTGTTATTTAATTATATTTACTATAAAATATAGGCCTAATAAATAACCCTGTTTGTTATACACACAATATATTAATGTGTGAAACTATTTTAAACCACAATATATATGCATGTATGCGTACATCTTGACAGGCTAGAAACAATAGATTAATGACATATTATACGGTACCTGTCCTGTCCATTAGCATATAGATATATTCTATTATGAGCTATGCTAGATAGTCCATTTTTTCTATCTTAAAGGATATACAAATGAACTGATTAAAATACCTACAGGATGTACATTTTTAAGATACCTAATATCATACGCACAGTATTATAAACGTGCAAAGAAAAATATCATGTTTCTGTTATTTTAAAAATAATTAAATAAAAACATAAAGCTATTGCATTGGTTATAATTTTTTAACAATCAATATTTATTTATGCTCTTACCTAAATTTCATAAATGGGCCTCAGTTCTTCAGAAACTTGCATTAATTTTGAATTTGATATATCTTTCAGACAATCTATTTGTAATCTTTACTTAACATTTATTTTATTTTTGGCGTCTGGATGTATACCTCGCCATTTCCCATAATTGGATATTTTTAACTGTATCTTAAAAACGTTCATGCTGAATTAATTTAAAAATCTAAAACCTGATTAAATGTATTATTGTTAATTAAAATTCAAAGGGGAATTCAAGCATTTTTTCATGACAATAAATATATATAGTTATGACACTGAAATCATTTTCTGAATGACAATGTAGGCCATATTTGGTATCATTGGAAAGACATTGGATTTAAAAAAAAACATTAGGTAAATGCTATTATAGGGTAAAAATATGAATTTTTGTCCGTTATGTTCATTTTTCATTTCAGTATGTACCCACTTTCTTAGTTATTATTTAATTATATTTAATTACCTTGGAATTGATATGCTTATTATTTTAAAAATGCGAATTATGTTATTTTAATGTTACTGTAGAGATTTTTTTTCAATGACACCAAATATGATCTTTTTGTTGTGCTATTTAAAATAGGTTAAAATGCGCTTAAATTATTGAAATTTTATTAATACATTTTTTTATATACTTCATAATTAACTAACCCTTTATATCAAACAATTGAAATTATATTTATACACAGACTATCAAGTTTTTATCTAAAAATGTAAACTTTATTACTTGTATATAAAACCATAAATCATAGACAAATTAATTTTTACACGACAAAAATCTATAATTCTGCCTATAATATATTACATCTTATTCACGTCAAATTTCGCTCGAAAAAAAACTGAATTTAATCTCATGAAGCGTATCATTTATGACAATATTATATAACAGTGTAAAGGCTTAATCTACCCCCTCGCCCCTCCTCTTCAAATCTTGTTGTTTGGATGATATATATCAGTATTTAGAAGCTGAACGGATCCAGCATCTGTCGCATTATTGTTTGTTGTGAAAACTAGTGTAACATTTAATCCGTTTATACATATTTTTTAAAAACCTATTCAACCAATCTCTAAGAGTTTTAGTTTATGTATGTATCATATGAATATTACATACATATATATATGTATATATTTAAATGTGCGTTGTTTTATATTTATAGGTTTTATAAATTTTAACTTTTATGTGTAGATTTTTGTTGATGGATTCAAAATTTGCTATTTTGAATGTTTCGTTAATATTCTATGAAACCAGTGAGGTGTGGGGGGGGGGGAGACAACCATAGCTAATTAAAATATTTGAATTTAAATAGAAAAAGGATATAATTAGTTTTTGAAGTGAAACTTCTATAGCAAGAATTGGAAATCTCGACAGATTTTAAAATTCGACACGTTTTAAAGATGAAACGATAAGGAGAGAGTGCATATGCGTGAGTAGATGTATAAGAGGAAGATGGATGAATAGCGCATGCGTTCAAGTCACTTTAGGTCGTTTATGAGTGAGAGAGATGAGTAAATGTCTAAGAGAAAGATGGATGAATAGTGCATACGTACAAATCACTTTACGATAGTGTCAAACGGTCAAGTTACATGTTGTCTATACTACGGTTTGTATTAAAAAATTAAAAACAAAAGAAGTTTCACTTCAACCATTCGCTTATGTGGGTGAGGCACATACCACTTTTTTATTTTTGGTACAACGTAATGCTTGCGATTAATATAACATTAAAATCTTTTGGTGACCACAGCAATTTATTAGAAATCATAGATCATCATCATTATTGACCAATAATCTATAAAAAAAATATATTTATAAAATAGAAATAAAAACATTTTCGATTTTTGCGGAATTAGTTACTACGTCCTTTCAGTATCTCATATAATAGATATTCCATAATAGCCCATATATCATTTTATTTTATAAATTTTCTCCACCTTTAATAGGTGTTCACATCCATTCACATATACATTCAAAAAAAGGAAAAACACACATAATATCGTCCAACAAAACCTAACAGTACATTTTATAAAATTATAGGTATCACAGGTAAATCTTACCACCGTAAAACCACATTTATACCAATTTAAACACACATGCAGTTTATTAACAATAAAGAGATTCACCGGCACATACACACACATACAATAATAATGGTAAAAACATTCAAACAAAACAAAACTACTCTATACAACAAATTTGGTGCCCGATTCAATGAGAATAGCCTTCAAAGTAATCTGATACCTTGAGAACTACTGCTATTGCTCCTGAGAGGTACTCGTGACTCCAGTGGTGGCTCTTATGTAGATCCAAATGGGGAAATATAATTACATATATTTATATAATTTAGTTCTTGTAATTATATATATGACTTATACATTGTTTTTATGTTGTTTTAAAAAAATATCCGGTTCTTAAGGTTATTCGCTCATTAGAGCAATGTATTGATAAAAGTTACTAATTTAAAAAAATCATATAGGTTTTGAGTAATTTGATATTAAAAATTGAGTTTTTAATACATGGTAAATGAGAGAACTCGCCGAAAGTGCTCTATTTATTGAAATTCTATACAGAGATTTATTTTATTTATACATTGATTATTAAAAACTTCTACCCTTTTAAATACTATAAAAATTATATAACACATACATTTACGTGAAGTTTCAGAACCAGGCTTATAAGTAATGAAAAACTAGAAATACCCAAGGTATGTAAAATACAAGGTAGCCTCAGTAGCTCGGCGCGTGAGAGGGAAATTCGTCATCTGGCGTGCCCAAATGTGGAGAGGGGGAATGACGTGCCCAATCATAACAAATATAGCTTTGTAACTCGGAGTGAGAAGGGGAAAATACGTCATCTGGGGTGCCCAAGCTGATTGGTCAAAAGCTACTGAGGCAACCTGTGTATTTACTAACCTTGAGAAATAACAACACTTCCATGACACCATCTTGTAAAGGCGCGTGAAAATATCATACGTAAAAGTTATAGAGTGCGACTTACAGACAAACAACGTGTGCAAGTGCAACAACTACAGTTGGCGAGGCCATAGTATATGTAGTATATATGTACATATAAAATATATATAATAAATATAAAGATATAGTATAATAATGTGTACTGCGAGAAAGAGATATGTATATTATACATATATGTATTATATATTTCCATTGCCAAATTATATTTAATTTTTTACTTTTAATTAGTATTAACAAAGTAAAAAATTCTATTAAATGTTACATGTGTTCTGCATATAAATTAAAAACAAAATTTTTTGAAATCAAATTTTTTTTATTAAAAAAAAAAACAGATAGTTCACAACTTACCGGGTGCTAGGCCAATAACCTTAAACACTAATATAATATTTGATATTTTCTTCGAAAATAACTAATTAGAACAATAATTTGTCATTCCAGTGTAATAATTTTTATCGAAATACGAAAAAGTAATAAAATTGGACAAAGTGTTAATTTTAATATTTGCAGTGGGTAGTTGCTGCTAATTTTATAAACAGGTTTTAATGAAACTTCTTGTTGTATCTTTAAAGACTAGCTTTTAAAATTTCTTACTAATTTCATACAAAATGTTCTAAAGGTAATGCAATTCGGAAGTATCTGTATAAAACCGTTTTATTACATTTTGACATTTTATATCTTAATATTTTAAGAAGATGAATTTTTGTCCGATATAACTATACTCACTATACTGTAACAATGGTTTTAATATTGCAGTAGTTTTGAAAACTTATTAGGATTTTAAATCTAATCTTATATTAAATCAGCGATATGTTTGGAAATTAATTTAGGTATACTCTCATTTCTTTCATTAAAATGGAATACATTTTTTGGATTTGTTTTGGAAAATGATTTTTTCAATTAAATATTAAAATGGATTAGCGAAATTGTGGTGAACAAGAATTTACGATGCGTAATAAATTTAAATTAACAAATTTAACATAATATTAAAAATTAAAAGATTTATTGTAAATTTCAAAATCAATTTATAACGTATTTGTCTATTTAAAAAACTCAAAGAAGCCTAATTTTTATAACTTAAAGATTCATATTTTTGTTTTCTGGAGTACTACAAGGATTTTATAATAAACTCCAGGGGTTATTTTAGGGTACAGTTGTAGCTTGTTTCTGCAGTTCTAAAAATGAAAAGTGTAGTTGTAAAAGTCAATCTGTGTAGTTGAAAATTATAAAAAATATTATATGTAGTATAAAAAAATATAATACGAAAAAAGGTACACCCAGTTGAAAAATTACAAGTAAAAAGCAAAAAAATAAGGAAAATTTGTAGTTGTAAAATTTTCTTAAAATAACCCCAGATTAACTTAATATATAGACCTGTCATTTTATTTTGTAAATCGATAAAATTGGGAAATGGTCTCTGATATAAAGCTTCGTTTAACGAAGTATCGACTAACAAACCTTTGCAATAAAGCTTACATTTTTAGAAAATGAAATCGGCATTAAGCGAGACTGTCAATTATAATTAAGAGTATGTAGTTATAATAATAGAGTCACATCTCGTCGTGTCGCTAATAAAAAATAAAATTTTCTCTCATTTTAATTTCTTTAGAAGCTATACTTTCGTAATGCACTGTATTCCATTGTTTATTTATTTAAATTTAAATAAATTATTAAATCTAATTCAATCAATCCCCAGGTAACACCTTGTATAACGCCACTGTATGACCCCCTTTTGGGGTTAAGCGGGGGGAGCAGTGTCGAAGATGGATGTAAGTTGTTTTATCAACTGTCTCTAATGAGTTATTACTTCGCGATGGTCGTTTAAAATTTTTGCTATTGCCGTAACTTATATTGTCGTTCGGTTGTTGTGTTTTGTTTTCGTTGTATTTGTTTTATTTATTTGTTTTTTAATTACCGGTTTTTGTTTTGTATATGGTGCAGAATTTATTGCATGTTTAAGTATTTTGTACGAGATATTAATTTCATATTAAATAATTAAATACTTCTTGGGAAAAATATGCACATGAACTGTCATTCATAAATCCAATATATTCAAAAATAAATATTTTATCTATATGACTCATAGAAATTGATTTGTATTTTGTTAAACAATATTGGTTAACTAAAATATACAGTACTTTTATTTTTACTACATAATATACTGTATTATTTATTTTTTATATGTCTATATATAAATCATGTTTTATTTTAATGTGTATTTATCAAAAAGTTCTGCAGATATGCTATAAATTTTGTTGGCAAAATTAACAATGTTAATTTCGTAATAGGTATAGGTACTATCTTAAAATTAGGTGACACTTGCAGCCTCTTAATAATGTATCAGTGACACTTGCGGGCATACTGTTTAGCTTTGACAATTAAGTATAATGCAATACAAGCGCATATCTAAAAATGTGGTCCGCAACCAGAGCCGTAACTGCCACCGGGGTAGCCGGACCCCTCGAGCATAGGGGGCTCCCGCAGCAAGATTGAGGGTTGACAAGATTGAGGAACAAATAAAGGTCTTCAATTTTTATACTTTGTATATAGTGAGGGCCCCTCAGTCACTTGCTGCCCCAGGGCCCTAGATCCTCTAGTTACGGCCCTGTCCGCAGCTAAATAAAAAATAATGCAAGTTTTGTGCATTGCACGAAATATATTATTTTAAAAATACTCTACATATTTTTTAACGCATAAAATTTCTCTGATAATTGCCAATTAAATTGTAATGCTGACTGAGTAACAGATTTTATTGTATTTTAATTGATATAAATTGCATAGTTGTGTATTTATTATTAATATTTAAGCTCATAATGTTAAGTTATTTTTGTAATTTTAATGTAAAATTCTTACCGAATACAAAATAATTTCTTACTTTATTTTCTGAAAAATGGAATAAAAGTTTCATTAAGACAATGGCATTCAAGTGGTGAAATCATCACAAGTGTTTTTTTTTTAATATTTATTACATTTTATACATATTCTATTCTTATTTAAGTTTTCATTTTAATGAATCAGATTTATACGTTTAGATATTCTTGTATTATATATCTAAATGATTTCCACTGCGCATACTTTATAATAACCTAGAACAATTAATTATAAAAGCCTGTTTAACAAACAAAGTTTCGTGTTCATACCTCTATAAAGACAAAACGACTATATCTTGTTTACAACTGCCGATGCTTCCATACAATGATCTTCAGTTCAATATAGTTTTAATTAACTTTTTGTTTTATCCATAGTCATTCGGTATAATTAGGTCATACGTACATAGCGCCGGTTCTAAACGTGTACTGTTATTTCAGTTTTTTTACAGCGGTCAAATGTTAGGATTAAATATACAATATGGATCAATTTAACAATAGTTTTGAATCTAACTTTACGAAAATTGTTGTTTTAGGTGCTTATATGAAAATATTTGCTTTCCTATTAATTTTTTGTCAAACTTATACAGTGCATTTTTATTGCTTTTGAATTATATATTAATTGACCTTAAAAAAATATAAAAATATAAATATTATCTATATAAAAAAATAAAAATAATATTATTATTATTTACAAAAATTCCAATTTATTACGGGCATTAAACTGTTCAAGCATACAGGGTGAGTCATATCAGGAAGAACAAACTTGAACAGTTGATCGAAAAAAATATTTCAAGAAAAAAAGTTCATATAAACATGTGTCCGGAAATTCTTCGTGAGGGAGCTACAGACTCTCAAATATTTTGTCTAAAATTAGTTTTTATTTAATATTTTGAAAACCCATTGTAATACAGTATTAAACTCGTATTAATACTAAACCGATTATACAAAAGAAAGATCGAGTGAAAATTTTGAAATAGGAGAACAATTTTTCTTTGAAAAATAATCGCAGAGCTTTTCGTATTTTCGATAATAAAACAACTCATAACAAAGATACAACGCATTTTATTCATTATTGAATAAAAATCACAATTGCCATGGAAAACTAAAATATTTTTGTTAGTTGAGGCGTCAGTCAAAACTATAACAATCACGTGCAATATTAAAAAGTCAAGTAAGCTTTGGAAAAAAGAATGGTTGATGTTTAAAATTTTTATATTTATTAAAATTCGTTGCTTATTTTGTTAATGTATAACAGCAATGCTGACTTTAGGGAGGCAGGCTGGGCGACTGCTCGTGGTGCCAGTTCAGAATGGGCGGTAGAGTATATAATTCTTTATCCATTACTGGAGAAAAAACATAAACAAAATAAAAAGCTATAATTTAGAAAACAAACTACATTTGTAGACTTTTAAATAAAGAGTTACTTATTTTATTAATAACATGAGTTCATGAGAATTACAAAATAGAATCCCGTCAATCACAAAAACAGCAAACCTTGCTCTTATAGCGGCCATAACTGGTGCCAGTACCTTATGTATCTTTATTATTGTATATGTATTGTATTTTTTTGAGTTTGTACTTAATTTTACAGGTAATATATACCATCGGTTTTGATAGTTTTTAGATTTTTTGTTTGTATGTCTCTGTTTGATTCGACCTGACACGAAACAAAACAAAATTAAATAACAATGTATAAAAATGAAAATCTTCTTGAAAAACTTATTTTACTTTTTATTATCAAACGCGGGGATGATATTGTTGAATTATATCGCTTTTAGAACTAGAAAAAAATGTATTTACAATTTTGTCGCAATATTAACAATTCAACAAATATTTACATGTATTTAAACGTAGCATTGATTTCTTTATGTAATGTAGATAATTTTTACTGTATGTATTAGCGCGCCTAATACTTCGAAATTCTTAACTTTTACCGAATCTTAATAATCACAAATATTTTTATAAATAAAAATAAACTGCCATATTTTCTTTTATACAAACAAAAAACGAATTGCAGTTTGAGGACCACCGACATTCAGTCGACTGTATCCCTCCGGTCTTTATGACTGCCACATTTGACTTTGTAAACGCCCTCCACCCCACCCCCATTTACGTCAATAGCACATTTTTGTCTGTTCACGAAATGTCATTTTCAGTCGAGGCACTTGATTAAGTTTTCTATAGGATTTTGTGATGATCCCACGCCGGGGACCGCGTCTTATATAAGCTTCGTTTTGTTTTCTTTTTGTGGTTTAGATCGCAGCTTTTTATTTTTATTTTTTGTTTTGTTATTTTCGTCAAACATACGTTATTATAAGATACTGACACCAGTCTTGAACAATACCTCAGTGTAAAACATTTTTAAATTAAATATACTAAATTAGAAATATTTGTTGATATTTGATTACTGTCATTACTGGATATTAATCTATATTGTATACATTTAACTGGCTTACAGAGTGATTTGATGATAATTTAATAATTTTTTTAAAAATAGTGGACAATTAAACGTCGCGGTTCGGCACACTATCAAGCAAAATCTATTTTCTTATGTAAATAATGTGTAAAGTGAGTAAGTTTAACGATCCTTTATTTTATAACTTTGGTGTCATACAACTTATCGTTTTGTAATATTATCATTATTGGTTTTACGTTGTTCATTACTGGAGAAAAAAATATAAACAAAAGTAGCCAATCAAAATATACCTTGCTCTTAAAGCGTTCCAGACTGATGCCAATACCTTATACTGCAAATAAAATACAAGTTTTGTATTTAAACAAATATTATTTATAAGTACATATTTATATTCAATAAACGTTAAACTGCATTTTGATGATTATTAGTTAATTTGTTGTAGTGGTAAAAATTAACTAATTATATTAATATGACCATTTTTCTACCCCCTTTTTCTCAATCAATTTTTTTTATTACAAAAAATTTGTAAAATAATATTTGCAATAGGATACCTACTTATTTTTTAAGCTAATAAGTATAAAATATAAATTAATAAGTCGTCTAGAACAGTGGTTTTTAAACTTTGGGAGTCGCGTAAAATATATGAGGGATCGCTATCTATATTTATGTACATGTTAACATTTTCATATTCGTAATATGCTTCTTTTACATTGTATTGTTAACGAATAATTAAAAAATAGGCTAATATGGAGAATATGGGCGTCCTGACGTCACAACTGTCAAAAACACGTATGCAGTTATTCAATATAGAGTTGATGCTTTAATAATATACACTTTAACTGTCCTTGGTTAGGACAATCTATTGGGGCGAAAGGGGGTTAATATAGTATAAAAACGGGGATTCAATCTCCGCCGCAACGAACTGTTTTTATTAAATAATTGTGAAATAAAAATTCCTACATGTTAGGTACAATAGATACAGCACGTTCTACTCTATTCTAACACATCAGCACGTGATTTTTGATAGTAGTGACGTCGGGAAACCTATATTCTCAGTATTAACCAACAAATATACCTTGTATTGCCATGCAGGTGTGATAAATATTTTGTCCTGTTATAAAAAGGGTCACAATTATTGATTAATAGTTTTATTACGAAATGAAAATAAAATACTGAGTTATCTTAATAATGACCCCTTCTATGATAATTTGATTAAACGTACCTTTAAAATTTACTTCTATCCTGATTAATCCCGATGATGTCGATGTAGTTTAATATTTTGGTATATAAAAAAAACAGTTTTTGAAACCTAAAAACGATCTTATCATATACAATATTAATATGATTGTTAAAAATACATTATTTCGATAGTAAAAGTTCTCATTTGCATTAGGTATTTCTAAATCCTAGTATTTTAAAACACTAATAAGTTAATCAGCAAATTTTATACCTCCATAAAAACCTGATAAACATCTGTTTAGAAAATCTAACAAATTTTAAACTTGTTTTAGTACCATAAAAACCACGACTACTATACAAAATAGAGTAACTCTATACCAACAGAATGCCAAACATTTAAATGAAATAATAAAAAAGCAATAACAAATACAATACGGAATCTAAATATTGGAAAAAAAGAATTTCTCACAAAATAAAGAAGGGATGATATTAAAATTAATGTTACATCTATTAAAACTGGTTATATTAATAATTATAAAGTTGTACTTTGAAATATCATAAAATAGTATATAAAAATAAATGTTACAGTCCCAGCGGGATACGAACTATAAACCATTCAAGTCAGTGTGTTATTTTGACGTTTACGTTGTATAAGATAAAGCGAGACGGGTGTATTTGTTATATTTTATATGCGCGCATTTGAAAAACCACGGTGAATAACAATCAAGTTGAAATGACAAATATTTATTTTTTGTTAAAGAAAAATGTTAATTACATTTTATTTGATGAGTTGCACGTTTTTATAATTTAATTTATTTTTGTTACCTCTTATTAAATTTAAAATATGCCACGCTATATTTTTTTGAAATTTATGTTTTAAGTTTATTAATTATGCCTTGTTATCAAAGTTTATAGGCATTTTGTTTTATATTTACCAGATTTTTATATTTTCATGAAAAGTAAATTTTAAAAAATGACAGTATCGAACTTCTATTACCAGGCCCGATTAAAGAGCTTTTCGCAAAGTTATCTGTCCCGGGCTTAGGGTCAGGGGAAAGAGCAAATTTATAACTAAAAATACTGAAGAAATATGTAAGTGTTTAATTAAAATAATGAAAAAATATATTAAATAAAACCTTATTACATTCAAACCAACACGAATGCCCGAAAAATGTAATTAATTCTTTATCCCTGCACTTTTTTAGCTCAATTGAAATTAGGTATTACAACACAATATATTCTTTCATTCTTTAATCTTAAAATAAATATTGTTTAATTTTTAATTTATTTATATTTCGTAAATTACATTTAATAAATATCAATAATATTATTAATATTATTGTTTATAAGGGCCTTAAAACAGACCCGTATTTCACTTTTCAAAAACTTCTCTATTTACTTATAGTTTCAATACATTATTTTTATTCAAATATTTTTTTTATACTTACTGGAAAATCGATTTTTAAATTTCTCTTTCTACAAAATTTAATTATATATGTATACAAAATAATTCAAACGCATATATACTCAACGTTCACAACATTTTTAAAATTCTAACATCAACATTACATATAGGTACAAATCTCACTTTGATTTTCAACTTATTTCTGGTATGTAATAAAAAAAAACTGACAGACCTATTACAGAGTGCAAAATATTTCAAATGCCACACCGTACTTGTCCAGTTAGTTATCGCAGCAAACCAGCAAAAA
The DNA here is from genome assembly GCA_961205875.1 of Sialis fuliginosa. Lineage (NCBI taxonomy): Eukaryota > Metazoa > Arthropoda > Insecta > Megaloptera > Sialidae > Sialis > Sialis fuliginosa. The sequence goes on from OY540812.1 coordinate 20,387,486, forward strand.
ACATAATGGATATCTGTCTAAAACCGAACAATAAGTATATGCCCAATATTAATATCTAATATAATCTTATATTTATCTGGCATATTCTACTGCGCATGCGTCGTTAAAAGAACGCCAAGAATGTGGGGGCACAGTATTTCGATCCCAACGCATGTTTTTTTTCTTCGGATCCTGTCACATTTTTTAGTCGACGTTAAATTTATGATGAGGTCCTGCATTTAATAATTTGTAGGAATTTTTCGTCACGATGAGATTCTCTTTATATATACATATATATCTTCGGTGTATTTTTTATACTTGTTTATGTTAATAGATTCGAACGTATATATACGTGTGTATATTTTTATTAAATATTCCAATATGAACATCATTCATAAAAATCTATGATGTCATAAATGTTATTGTCATTGTTAAATATCCATATTTAAATTGCTAAAAATGAAAAAGAATAACATCTATGGTGGAAATCGAATAGAATTTGTTGTCTATGGATTTTACCAATTTTGTTTCTACACATACCAAATTCATTGATAATAAAATACAATACGAGACTCTTCAAAAATATTTGGTTTGAACCAAAATTCTTTATAAAATCATATCGCGAGTTTCGGTTCTGTAACTTTCGTTAAATTTACGTACATTTTCTATTACACTATTCCCCGACGTTTGCTCTCTCTTAGTGCTTCAACTAGCGGATATTTTCGGCACGTGACTGAAACTAAAGGTGATGTTCCTTTGGGATATGATTGCAATACTGGGATATGTACTGGACTTATATATTCATATAATACATATACAGGGTGGTCTGGTTTGGGATACAGATATTTTAAGAGCTGATTCTTTGGCTCATTGTGAGTAAAAAAAGGACCACCCTGTATATAACGAATATATAATATACATATATAAAATTTAAGCTTGTGGACATTAAATGACTGGTACCTACAATATAAAATTACCAACTTTTGTTACTTTAAAGTGAATAACTAACTTTATTTTAATTTGCAGTAGGTACCTATTTTCCTAACAACAAAAAAAGCAAAAATGAAATTATATATAGATATAAAACAAATACTTATTACAGTGCATATTGCGCATATCTCTTTATATATTGATTTTTCCAGCATATCCCACTTTACACAAAAAGCATTGGGCTGAGGTAGAAGGTACCCATACATTTATAATACATTCGTATTTCGTATAATTTTGAATGATATAATTATCAAGTAGACTCGTCTCTGTTTCGCACGGGAGTAAATATTTCACCCGCTATAACATACGGAGGGTTGTAATTGTTTTTTTTTAGCTGACCCGGCAAACGTTGTTCTGCCCCAAAAAATTGTTTAAAATTCAGACAGATTTTCGTAAATATCTAGACTCCAGTGCCATCTATCAGGTCCATGTTTTGTAAAATATTTCTTTTCACGTAACTAACATATATTCTGAATATGAGTCAAATCGGACCATAAATACACATTCTCGACCCCGGGTCCAAAAAAATTATAAACCTAACGAAGCACCAAACGAACATATGGTGTGAATATGGCTTCGATACGTCCAGTGCTTTATAGGCCTTATAAGATCACATACAAAAAATCAACATTTGGATGTATTTTTTATTTGGAAAAAATACAATTTTTCGAAATATCTCGACCCCAGCGTCACCTATTAGATCCAAAAAATCTATAAACCTATCGGAGCACTAAACATATAATACGAATTATATCTTTCAGATAAAAAATATCTGTTAATTATTATTCCATAATATGTATTACATAAAACCATTTTTAATCGAATGTAACAATCGCACGTGGGGCACACAATAAGTAACAAAGACAACAATACAGCACAAAGCATGTATACTATCATTTAAACATTGTTACATCAGAGTGCGATAGCAAATAAGCATATTTACATTCCATTGTGATTTTGACAGAACGTTATGACGGGCTAGGTGACGTCAGCATTTTCTGTGAATGATGATCAGGTTTAGAAACATAATAAAAATCATAAGGATATGCATAAAAAATGGCCAGATTTTTCAAACTGATTTAGTAATTCTTTTACCATAGATTCGTTATATACATGCCATTTTAGATTTCCTTACTATTGGGTTGGTTATGTTATAAAATACATATATGAAGATGTCAATGTGTAATAAAACATGGGCCATAAAAACCATTTATCTATAAAATGGTTTTGATTTTATTCTTTACTTTTGATTGTAAGTTGTAAGCCACGTTATTAGGCTAGTTATTTTGCAACATTTTGTCACATGTTATAGTGGATATCTGTAATAGTTGACAAAACGTTGGCTGTATTACACATCGATCTAAACAAATTTATTACACGCAGAAATTATTAACAAAATATTAAAAACTCAATAAAAGATATATGATATATCTGTTGTGAAAGAAAATAATGAGTAATGTGAATGAATTTACTATTTAGAGAACATCAATTACTATATAAGTAAAAGTTTACTAGATAGAATTATAGCATATGAACGTTTGCTAATGCTGCCTAGTAAATTCTGTAAAAACGCTAATTGAAAAAAGTGAAATTGTACTAATGAAGTCTCAAATATCTGATCAGTATTTTATTTTTTAAACATTGCTTCTGGGAAAATTTTCTGCGTATTTTACAAACTATACCAATAAGCAATTTTAGAGTCCAAAAATATTTTTTTTTTAATAAAGGCGTTTAATGGTTATTCATCCTCCAAAAATCATACATAAAAGCCTTTATTTGACTGATTTTAATATATCGAAGTGTTTGAACATGTACTTGTATCTTTTCAAAAAATTAAAACACTCAAACATTATACATCGTTAATTTAGTTTTTATGTGACCAATTATAAAATAAGAAAGTTAATATTAATTGGACGTATGCATTTTCGATATTAAATTAATATTTGCTAATATTTAAACATTTTTTATAAAAAATTATTAAAATTTGTAACGTTTTAATTAAAATAACTTATTCCAAAATTATTCTAAAAAAATTTCGTTACAACCACCAGAATAGCAGAGTGTGTCAGTGTAACATCCGTATCACCTGCCAACGCTGACCTCTGCATGACCCGCGCATGGCCCGCGGCCACCCCACCTCCACAAACACATACACACACACACACACACACATACACACCCGCTCGCGTTGGCTAGTGCGGACAGTCGGACATGATGAACGATCATGGGAATCTTTACCGTAACGAAGCGAGTTTGCGCACAGACAAACGCATATACACACACGGTGTTGGATAAAATAGTGTATAATAAATAAAATTACATCGAGTGGCTGTGAACCAAACGACTGCAAGGATGATGTACTGTAGAGTGTAGAGTTATTCTCTGAAAAATAAAATGAAGGAGTTATGGGTAATGAATTTATCGTATAGGAATGATAAAATTGAGTTGATAAGATAAAATATGAGTCGAAGCACAATATTGTGTATTATACACTAACTTTTTATTCGCGGTTTTGACCGCGTTATACTAACTCCTATTAATTGTAAATAATGATGTAATTCGGTCAATACATATCTATTTCTCAATTCATGTATAGACAAAATGAAAGAAAACACAAAACTAAATCGGATTAATGTCAGGTATTATAAAGAATTTGCTTGGTTGCTAATGCAAATTAGCTTCCAGCTAACGCTATCTGTTAGGTATTAAATAAAAATGACAATACACTGACAGATGTAGCGATTGAAATCGTACATATCATAACCTTGACGCATGTGCGATAAGTAGAATTTAGCGACTTAAAATAAGTGCTGCCAAGTGTACCTCATAAAATGCATAGCATTTAGATTATTATACATTTATTACCACTGCTTTAAAATATCGAGCAATTTCATAAGAATTTGACATCTAGCCGATAGCGTTAGCTGGAAGCTATAATTTGCATTTGCACTCAAGCAAATTCTTTATAATACCGGGTATAAGTGCATGTTATAAACAGAAAAAGGCCAAAATATCAGTTATGGTATGACTTGTAAACATCGATATGTATATTATTGTTTATTATCAAATTGTTTAAATTATTTTCGTATACCTTCTAAGGTTTGCAAAATATAAAAACGTCTGGATACGCGAGTTATTTATTAAAATTTCGTTTTAATTCAGAACTAATTGCATTCTTTATAAGTTCCATTAATGATAATGATTTAAGTACCTCTTGTAGTTTAACCAGGCATAACAGCCTAACATATTTATTTACTGCTCAGTCACCTTTTATGATATCGAGATGATATACAGCGTTAAACTTGGTCAGATTAATTACGTATCCGTTGGTGAAACTCACATTAAAATCGGTTAAGTAGTTTTCGAATTTATTCCAGAAACAGACGAAACGACAGAAAACCTAACTAAAATTATTTTTTCGATCTTATGTGTATAAAATAACTCAATTTTTTATAGTTGTATTATAAATAAGTAAAAGATGGAAAAAAATATATGTTTTACAAATGTGCGACCACTAAACATTAAATTAGTTCTCATTACCGATACTATACTGTATTCTATTTTATTCTCGCTGTTCATTTTTATTTTGAAGCAGGATGTAGACTCTTCAGATTAATTCAAATAAAAATACTCGGTTGTACAAAGGTACATTAACATATAAAAGCTTCCCCCATGATTTTACTTAACTTAATTGTATTTAATTTGTATTAAAGTTACTTGCATGTGAAACGTTATCAAACATTTTAAATCGCACGATAAATATTTTGTATTTAAATTGTTTTGTATTGCTTTGATAAGATAAATATGTAAGTACTATTGACTGACTATTACAAGTATTTAAAAACCATAAAAATAATCATATATTGATACTTAAATTTTTCTAATTTTTAAATTGTAAAAAATATAAAAATATTTGTCTTATTTGTAAATACCTACCTCTTAATTCTTGACACTTTTCAATAAGATGTTTATATATAATTTGCAACGAAACGTTGACAAATATATAAATAAATAAATATAATATCTTTCATGTATATTATACATATCTTATATCTTTTTCATTGAAAATAAAATATGTTATTAATATAATACAATTAATTCCGAGTTAAAAAAATATAATTTATTTGCACTTATCAAAATTAAAATGAATCTCTGTATGATACTGGCTTATCTCTACATCATCTAAAATATGTGTCTCTATTAAAAAATTTCACTCTCTCTCTCTTTTAAGTTTTTGTCGTAATGATATTTTGTCTTTATATGGTACTCAAATTGATTCTATGTGTTATATTTAATGCTTTTGTATTTATCATTTTTGTATAATGCATATAAATTATTAATATTTATTAGTTTGCAATGAAGGATCTATGATTATATATTAATATATTTAAAAATTATTATTATAATATACCCCAATAGCTTTCATTTTCAAAAAAACTTTTTGAATCATCGTTTTTAAAATAAAATGTGATCAGCATATCAACTGTGTTTTTTATCAATGCATAATATTATAAAATTGTATCGAATAAATTGAAAAAACGATACCATATGGAACAGGTTCGTCTATTTTTTCTCGAATATTGTAGTTTTATATAGATTTTTTTTCGTATACCTAGCTTGACACATCTACATCATATTTAATTCACGCTCATCGCGACTTGCAGAAACGTTGTGCGCCTTATGACTGCGCACCTAGATGTAAACTTTACTGCATCTTATGAATTTACGTAATATTTGAATCATTTTTGCCCAAACAAATGATTTTGTAGATAATGAAAAATTTAACTAATGTTGTAATGTTACGTTTGCATAAACATGAATTAAATCTATTTACTCAAACAAATTTAACTCATTTTGCTATAAATTTTATAAAAATAAAAATTTATTTTATCAACTCGTGATCATCATAGATGTCTATCTGGGTAGTTAACAGTTTTTAAAATTACAGATTTTTAAATTTTAGCGACCCTTTGAATTTATTAATAATCTATTTTAAGTAATATTTTTATCAGGGCTTCGAAAACAGAAAATCGGAAAACCGTTCTTTTTTGTCGGAACCGAACCGAAATAAAAATATCATTTTTTTCGGTTCAATACATGTTAAAATACACGCGTTAACATGATCTTATTTCCCACTTCAATTGTCGTTCGGACTATCATACAAGTACCATAAAATGTTCTAAATTATGGTAGAAAATAAATTATTAATACAAATAATTTTTTTTTAATTAATCACTCGAAGCTAACCCGAAAACCGAAAAAACCGGAAAAAACGAAAACCGAATCGAAATATATATTTTTACTCGAACCGGAACGAAAACCGAAACGATAAAAATAACGGTCCGAAGCCCTGATTTTTATAATGCAGTTTTAAGCCTTGGCACTTTACAGAAACAGTGTCCGTCAGCGCTTCGACCTTGCAAATCTATTATATGTGTTCAATAAAAAAAAGGCCGCTGCATTTGACGCAGCTAAAATTCCATTTGTATTGAATCACATACAATAGATTTACAAAGTCGAAGCGCTAACGGACACCGTTTCTGTAAAGTGCCAAGGCTTTAATAAAATTTTTAAATCCTTTTCGATACAAATTTGCAAATCAAACTATTTATATATTTTAGTACACAGTATTATTATATTGTCTTTATATCCACAATATACATATAATATGTGCAAGCTTGTGTGTGGATGTGTGCGTAGCTACCAGCGCCGTCTTCGCTCTCTAATCTGTGCAGTTAATCTAACGAGACACGAAATATATCTACTCCGCTTGTAACTTGATCCTGTATCAGCTACTATTCAACACACCAACAACATCTAGTGGCAAGGATTATCATCAGTTTTGTGATTCTTTCTTTGTTTTTACAACACAACCACTGTGTGTTCGGATTACGATTTCAATAATTTACGTCTACGTCTTACTGGAAAATCGATGTGTGTATATGTAAATACATATAAAGTTGTCTATTGTATACAGTGCTGGTTTTATATACAGTGCCGTCCTTATTTAATTATTCGAACATTTGATTTATTAAAAAAAAATCCATGCGATCTTCAACAGATATAGGTATACATGATTTTTCTTTTAGGTAAATCTTTTTAAAATAATATTTTTTTACCAAAATTTCCCACCTGAACTGTCTTTAGTTTCTGTTATTCTTCTTCAGTTCGATGTCAATTTTTTTAAAAGTATATTACATATAATAAGTACTCTTAAATACTATAGCAATAACAATAAGGAAAAATATTACATGTGATCTTATATAATTTGAAATACGCTACTCTATTGTAATAATAACTTTGGTGATATAAAAGAGGCCCAAGACCAAATACTTTGTCAAATTTCAATATTTAAATTAAATTTGCTCCATATCATTCGAAGGGATCCAAAAATTATAATTCACCCTGATTTTTACCGAATTTTTCAAATACGATGTGTTAGAGGGTGTTATTGACAAATTAACACATATTTTTACTTTCGTATACCCGCATATTTTAATTGGATATAATCAACAAAAAAAATACCCATTATTAAATTACTAATGATAAATATATATATATATACTAGCGGGCTCGGACCCTGCCAGGTCCATTTTTTGAAAAAATATTTCTTTCCACACGTAACTAACATATTCTGAATATGAGTCAAATCGGACCATAAATGCACATTCTCGATCCCAGCGCCACCTACCGGGTCCAAAAAATCTATAAATTTATCGAAGCACCAAACGAACATATGGTATGAATATGGTTTTGATACGTCCAATGGTTTAGGTCTGATAAGAACACATACATATGCACGGATATTTTTATATATTAAGAACTATGAGGTTATTTAATATTATTTAAAAAAATATTTAAAATATTTTGACATTGAAATAATATAAACCGTACTTCCTACACACAACACCCTAATATGAGTCATAAATATTTGTAAAAAGACTTATTTCGTACGGAAAGAAATATTGCCGAGTAAAGGGTTAAGATATTTGATTTACGATACGGTTCGGTGAGTCTCGAAAATCGATATTGCAATATTTCAAATGGAATGGAATTCGAAATGGATACATGTATGTTATTTATGATGTTGATTTTTTTGATGGGTGATAAAAGATGTTTAGTTTGGTTATTATAGGATATTTTGAATTGTTTACGTCATATATTTTTGAATAGAGTGATTTAAATTAAACAAGTTTTTTAGTCTTAAAATACAATACTTTTTCGACCATTTTAACTACTCGCGCTCAAAAATTTGAGATAATGACTCGTTATATACCTACTATTTTTAATCATGTAGAATTTTAAGTATGTAGGTACATTGTACACTCGTAATAAAACACAAAAAATTGGTAAAAATAGCCACAAAATAATCATTCAAAAAAACATTTTGAAGCTAGTAATTAAACTTTTTACCGTTTTGAATTGAATTCTATTAGTTTTCAAAAAAGCTGTATAGTAATGAATCAAAAACATAATAAGAATAATCATATTTTAAAACTTTGTAAAGCTCCCAATTAAAAAAAATCGTAGAAGGACCTGCTTGATCTCATATTTTAAACCTTAAATTTTTTTGTCCTGCATAAAAAACGATATTAACAGAGTATAATGCCATTGTTTATACACGCAAACCAAGAATGATCTCAAAAACTAGTATTAGCAGTTAAAAATTGATATTTAAAATTACTACCTTGGTTTGCATAAAGCAAAATTAACCACGATTAGTTAATCGGTTGTTTTCAAACCATAATTAATGTTAATTCGTAACTTAATCTCAATTTGTAAATGAACAGTTCACTAAATATGATAATTGTTTACTTTATAAAATTTATCATAACCGTTATTGGTTTGAAACAACTGATTAACTAATCATGATTAATTTTGTTTTATGCAACCCAAGGCTAATGTTAGCCGATTCAAAATATATTCGAGTGAAATCAAATTCTACATCTACAATTTCTTTATACAGCAAATATTAGCATTAATGAATATTTAAAATACAAATGAGCCAACAACAAAAAGTCATATGAATAATACAATATTTCGCTTGTACAAATTGCTCCAATTTATAACAGGAACAAGATGGATCTATTTTGCACGCATCTGAGATATTTCACCGATAGCAACGTATTATGAAATTCCTATGACACTTGTTATCTTGTCTCATCTCACAAAACTTGATTGTTGGGTCTGTTTTTATATACATATCATTCTATGGAAATTATAAAAGAAACAATGCGATTTGTCTTTGGTGATTTTTTTTGCTATTTCGTAGTCGTCAGCCAGTCTTCTACAGTTTTTTAAAAAGTTTCTTTTATATTGAATTCGTAATGTATTGGATTTATTATTTATGATTATGGGTTTTTAATAAATGAATTTATACATCAATCATCATAGAAATATTTGCTTGTATTGGGTAAAAAAATATTTATATATTAACAAAATCGATTCTATGTTTTTTACCGCCAAAAGAAACTTTTTTGGATATAGATGAAACATAAAACTTTTGATTTTTTGTTCACTAACAACTTGTAGTCTTGATATATAAGTGGATGGAATCATGTTTAATCAAAATACTAACCGCGAAAGTCTACGACCAAAATTTTCTGGATTTCTTCAATCTTGATACTCATCTATTTCTATTAATATTTACTTAGAAGTATTTTTAAATAATTTAATGTGATATAAAAAAAATTAACTCTGAAAGTTGCTATTTATAAATCTAGATATTTTTATTTACTTGCTCTGTGCATTATACGTATCTAGAGCAGAGTAAGAAAAATTATTTTGACAGAGAACCGGATAAACTATATTTTAACATTCGTGGGTCAGTATATAGTCAGTCTTACTTTATATTAACCCTTTACCACATATGAATTTGTAAACAATATTCTTTTTTTCTCTGCATTATACTTTTGTATGTATTTAACAAAACAGCAATTGATATTCTAATTTTGTACTTTACAAATACCGGAGATTTTTTTTGTTTATGGTATTACGTTTTGATATTATATATAACTTTAATTCTGCAAATACGTGAAAATAGTTTATATGGTGTCGCTGTCGAAACTCTTTACTCAAGACTATTTTACAGTAAGAAAAAACTAGGTAATTTTAAAATTTTTTTTTACTACATAATTGGTTATGTTTGGGTATGGTTTAAATTATATGAAGCCATATATGGTTTTGAAAAATATTCCTCAATCCTTCAGTACTTATATTATGTTTTTAGTACGACTAATAAGAAACTTATTATTGATAAAAAAAATTTTTTATTATTCTCCTATGTAGTAAAGGGTTGACAAAAAACTACCAATTCTTGTTCAAATAAAAAAGTCTTCAAAGAATACATTTTTTTAAATATTTTATATCGAAAATTTCGAATAATACACTCTTAAAAAGTAATTATCCATTTCCGAATTAATGATTGTCTTTAAAAAGAGGAGCTACACATTTACATAGATACATACATATCAATTTAAAATTTCATGTTTGTATAATAGTATATTTCACCGTTTTGGCTGTAGATCGTTTGCAAACAGACGGACAGACATATATATAGGTCATTGAGATAAAAGTCGTACGTGATTTAGGATGATTCCGTTGAAATTTGAAGTTTTAAGAAATATTAAAGATCGAAATTATAATTAATTAATCAGGAATAAAAAAATTAACTAATAACAAACCGGAACTTAAGTCAACCTTTGGAATTAGTACATTTTCATCAGCCAAAAAAAATAAACCAAATAAAATGAGTTAACAATAAATCATATATACAACGGATACTAAATCATAATTAAATTTCTTGGCTCCATTATTTCATCTATATAATTTCCATAGAATGATGTATACAAAAACATCCAAAAAACATAACTACCAATCAAGTTTTGTCAGATGGGACAAGATAAGCGAGTGTCATAGGAATTTCATAATACCTTCTATCAGCGGATGATCTAGGATACGTTTAAGAAGGCGATACATCTGTCCTAACGCCAAGGAGGTGGTCTATGGATCAGTGTCGCCGATATATACACAGTGGCGTCTTCACTAATTTCACACATTACTATTTACAATCAATAAAATCGAAAACTCTTAATATGCAGATCAATTGAAAAATAATCAAATGAAACTATTTGTGATATCTTATATTTTATTCAAAACTTTGGATAAAATTTATTTTTTGTACTTATACAATTAAAGTTATAATAAAATAAAGATTTTGACGTAATTACATATTTTTTTCAATTTACATTTATGTCTGGGTCCAATAAAGAAGCAGTGATCTAATATATTACTATCTTATTCTTGAATATAACTGTTATTTGTCTCCCTCTTTAACAATAAGTGTTAGATATCTATCGTTTATGAAACCGGGCATTAAATATTAAAAAATGAATTATAAAGTTTTTTTTTATATTTATTATACAAACTAAAAAAACATGCATACCTATTATTATAGAACAATTTGTCAGTTATCAATAATACTTCAAAAATTTAAAAACTCGATTCATTCGTTAGCCCGAAATATATGCACAAACAAATTCATTTTTAGATACTTATTGTTATCAAACTAGTATACTAGAAAAAAATTGCAAGCTCTTTATAAAATATATTGTAAATTATTTTTCATTGCGGTTATTCTATAAAATTAATTTTTAAGTTGTGTCATTTCTTCCATGCTAACAATTGATTCAATTAGGTTTCTATATAGATTTTTACTCATTTAAATCCGCTTAGAGCCGCCACTGTTTGAGTTTTTGCCCCAGTATATGACGGTTTGTGCCTAGTCAGCTAGACACAATAACACAACGTTTACTTTTTGTTATTGTTTGTTAACAAGCGATGACTTCACAAGATTTGAGTTTTTAGAAAGCTCAAAGCCTGTACAATTATCTGATATTGTGACTTCGGGGATTTTTTTTATATTTCAGATCAATTTTTCAATCTGGCCAATTTCCAATGTTCACAAATATAGGTGATACATAAAATTAATGGATTTCTGTTATATTTCTTCAACTCCCTTTTTACTAGTTTTTAAGTGAATTTTATTGGCAGCGTATTGTTATCATTTCAATGGGAGATCTTCCATATGAAAATAATTTTTTTGTCAAACTCAAACAAGGAGCCAAAGAAAATATATTTAAATATGATCTGCAAAATATAATACATACATCAATTGGTAACCCCTTTATTATAGGTACATAAAACATTCCAAAACAATACGCGAATACTAATATCGAGAATAATGTTAATATATAGTTAATTGAATCTTATAACAAAATGCCAAATAAAAATAAATATAATCACGAATAAAAACATTCTAAATACAATATAAAATATCTAGTATAAGCACAACCTTGCAGTAACAGGAACCTATCGTGAGGGACAGTGACGTGTTATTAAATAAATTAGACAATTATGTAGAACTCCTGCAGAAGGGACTTCGAAGTAAGTGTAGAAGCCTATAAGAGATGGTTAGTAAACTATATATTTTGATTACTGAAGATGAAAAAAGGGTCTTACAATATTATATTAACCTAAAAACCTAACACATCGTTTAATATATTTTTTTCATTAGAAATTAGTTTTTTTTAATGGGGTCTCATTTTTCATTTGCGCCTCCGAATTTTTGATGGAAATATCCGTTTTGACCTTGCCTGAAACCATTCGGACTATTTTCACCATGATGTCTGTGTGTCTGTTCCTAACTCAAAAACGTCAAATCATAAAAGAGGGAATTTGTATATTTTGAATTAATTTTCTTCTGGAAAGAAAACCTAATATTTTTGAAAACGACCTTACAACCGAAAACGAATGTTTATTCTTGTAAATTTTTTTAAATATATTAGAATTATTTTTGAAATGGGGCGATTTAGGAAAAAATAGTTGTAGATAATATTACTATATCTGTAATTTATGTTCTATTCTTTTCGAAAAAGAATTAAGAGAATAATCGATTTTTATAATTTTATTTCAAATTGTTCATTCAGAATGGTTTGTTTAGAATAAATAGAGAACCCTTTGTTATATAATTTATGCCCCATTAGAATGGATGAAATAGAAAAATTTTGTTGATAAAATGAAAATCAAACATTTCAAGTATAATTTAGAAAAAAAAATGCCTATTAACGAAAAAATTAATGTTTTATCGGGCAATTCCTCATTCTACCTACTAGGTATAAATTATTTAATATCAAAACATACAATAATAAATTTTAATTTATCTCATTCACAACATAATCTGTGTACAAACAATTAAAAACTAATTCAATTTAATTTTCAAATATTCGCACCTTGTCGATTTCCTCATAAACACGCATTCACAAACAAGATTAACAACCGTAATAAAATTTAGTATACATAAACAGCATTTAAATAAATACCAATAAAGCCTGTGTCCATGAGAACAGTCAAGTTGAGTCATATATGTGTATACCTTAATTAGTTGAAGAATTTTTTCTAAAAAATAATTAATTTATGTACAGGTAAAAAGAGACGAAGCGCAAACATTGGACATGAGGTTCTCATTATCGGTATGATTTGTGGGAAATTCTATTTTGTTCGAAGGTATTTAAATTTGACGTTGAAATATTCTAAAAAAGGTTTGACAGTTTAAATTTTAGCCTTCAGAAATTTTGAGATTATAATATAATAATTTTTAAAGTAGATGAAAGCTATGCTACTGAATGATTATTAGAGTAATGACACACTGAAATACTGCACTAATTTACCTAATTCCCGGTATTATAAAGAATTTGCTTGAGTCTAAATGGAAATTTGCTTCCTGCTAATGCTATCTGCTAGGTATCAAATTGTTATGTAATTGCTCGATATTTTAAACCAGTGGAATAAATGTATAATAATGTAAATGCTATGCATTTTATGAGCTACACTTGATAGCACTTATTTTAAGTCGCTGATTGTACTTATCGCGCATGCGTCAAGGTTATGAAATGTACGATTTCATTCGCTACATCTGTGAGTGTGTTGTCATTTATATTTAATACCTAGCAAACAGCGTTAGCTGGAAGGCCAATTTGCATTTGCACTTTCATTATAATAATAATAAATCTATGGTAATTATTATAAACAATGGGGAAATGGTTACCAACCAAAGACAAATAAAGACAGCTAAAGAGATTGACAGCATTCTGAGGAAAGACATAGGCTATTTTGTATATCCCGAAAATTGATAAGATAAAAAAATGGATGTATTTACTTTTTGTACGCGCGATAGGTTATACTTTTTTGGCGTAAACATGCAAATGCAATACTAAAAACCTGTTTTATCGATTATCATCATAACAAAAATATGTATTACCACGCGGACGAAGTCGCGGGTAACAGCTAATATTATATAATTTGATATCTCGCATAGATCGACGTCGACTAACATAAATATGGTAATCGAAGTAGATCAAAATTTTGTAAAAATTTTATATACGAATATCTAATTTAATCTAGAATTTAATTCAACCATCTTTCTTTCTTAGATCTAATCGAAAGTAAATCTATGGTAATTATTATATTGGAGTTAGTTGCATCCTCTTTGCATGATGTATACGACATTTTGCTAATTTTTTAAGCATTAAACAATTTTTAAAGACATATTAAGACATATAAAGTCGTATACGAGGTTAGTTAGTAGGTACTAGTTTGATAATTAGTACTTTGTATAGGTATAACTCGAAAAATTGACGCGATACATTTTTTTCGCCGATACACTTTTGTTAACAACGTAGAAAAAACTAAAAAATGCTCCATGTGTATAAAAAAATTGTAAGCTAGTGAGATTATAGACATATATTGAATGATTGTTCTTATTTATTGATATAAATTAAACAATAACAATTTAGAAGAAATGTTGTGATTCTGTTATCTTTATGTATATTCATGAAATAATAAAGGTAAAATATTGTTACAAATACTTATCTGGAAGTATGTATCTATTCTTTTAAAAACACTCATATTATTTAAACACAAAAATAAACGGTAAATAAATATTTTTCAAATAAGCCGTATTCTACCAATACCTGTTGCTGTTGAAATATAATTGATGGTTTGACGAACTGGAAAAGGATCCAAAAGAAGAGAGAATAATGTAAGCGACCTATGCCAATGTTTGGGGCAGATGACAATGGGTCCTCACGGCCCCAGGGTTTTATAAATACTTTTCAAGTACCTGGCCTCAATGCGTACTGGTCTAAAAGCCATACCGAATATCTTACACTGTATACAAATATTTTTAAATAAAAACCTTTGTGACAAGTTATTCGGAAGAAAAAGAATAAGATGGATTACATGGATCAAACAGAACTGTGATTTTTATTTCAGAATGATGTGTTGATGTTATAATTTTGTTTGCATGATGTTACAAGATGGTAATTGATAGATTTTTATTTGTATAAATAAAACATGATGGAGTGATCTTTTATAAAAGAAACATTACACGTGCATTATACTATTTATAATTCACGAGGCACTTTTATTTCGTTATTATATACATATGAACTACAAATTAACAATTTTTTGTAACATATTAGAAATGTTTCCCTACAAAAATCGCTATTAAATTTACATTTATCGGATAATAATAATTCATTAATATTCAGATTAAATAAATCAAAATGAAGAATTCAGTAAACAAAACATAAGCTATTTACTACTTAAAACATTTTAAATAATGAAAAAACTTTATATATCTTCTTTTGTCACCTCGTTTGAGAAATATCCGTTTAACCAAAACTAAATCCTCTTAAAAACCTTTGGTTTGACTTTCAAGGAATCTTCTGTACCCAGAAATATTGCTTCTCGTGTCGCCCCAAGGCCTACTTGCTCGGTGATATATGGATCACTGCAGTGGCGTGCTTGCAGTTTTTTTATTTATAATTACAAAGTAAAATTTCTCTAAATAATTTTCTTTCAATTTTCGATTCTAACAAGATAACTACTAAACCATTTTAGATGAGGTTTAAAAAATACTGACCATTCTTTCAGGAAGGCGTTTTCGGGAGATAAATGAGATTAAATATGAAAAAATGTTCGTTTGAACGTTTTTAATAAATAAAATAAAAGACAATGACCGTGAGATAAAATCGATTATTCTAATTTATTTACGCCCTTAAATCTTGGAAAATAATTAATAATTGAAATGCCGTCGCGTCAACTTTGAAAATTCAAACTGTGTAAATGAATGAGCTAAAACGCGACGCTGGTTAAAGTGCCAGGTTTAAACGATATTTCAACGTTGTGTTATTTGCCAAGGCTTTATTAATGGTTAATATGTTACGCGGTTTTCATTTACGAGGATTCACTTTTTACGCAGATTCCAGTAGCGTAGTAAGAAAACATTTCGGAGGGGGGAGGGGATAAATACATTGAGCAAAATTTTTGTGTGGTATTTTGAACTGATGTTTTCTCAAAACACGTTTTTTTAGAACACTGAATATTTCGGGGGGGGGGGGGGTCATGTGCGGCCCTTGGTAGATTGGGCTTATGTTATGCGGCCCAAAAGGTTCAAAAGGTTGGACACCTATGCTCTAAATAACATGTAATACATACACATGTATTAAATAACACTAGATAAATCTATTTTATATAATACAATTTCGTATACATTCATTGCGCACATCGTGACTGACAATTCACGATTAAAATTATTAAACCTGCAAACAAACAAAACAAAAAACCACATTTACCTATCCCAACGTGTCTATCGCAACTCGCGAATTCCTTGCAGAGACGTGATTTTGACCAACACGAGAGATACGGCAGTCAGTGATGCTGCCGTTGAGTTTGACGGTTTCTGATTAAAAGAACACACTTCTCTATTGCCACCGTGTCAGTCATAGAAACGTCACTCATTTGAGGAAAAAATCCGGTTTAGACAACGGCTGATTACGAACCGGCTCATAACCAGTAGGATGATTATTAACTATCTTTACATTTTACTGCTTACCTACATTTTATATTTTGTTAGAATTAGGATTTAGGAAATATGCATTCGTGTAATGACTATAATAACAGATTTAATAAAATTTCTTATAAATGTTTTTGCTTCCTTGCAATGTCGAAGATACGAGAAGCTTTGTGATCGTTTTAGAATGAGACAAAAAAATCGTTCTCCGATTTCAAAATTTTTAATTGATCTTTTGTAAAATATTCCATTACAAAGATTTATCTCAATTTGCTTTAAAATATCGAGTTTTGTTTTTTAAAATTGATATTTACTTTGAGATATTAAAT
Organism: Sialis fuliginosa; assembly: GCA_961205875.1. Lineage (NCBI taxonomy): Eukaryota > Metazoa > Arthropoda > Insecta > Megaloptera > Sialidae > Sialis > Sialis fuliginosa. Next base: position 20,404,697 of record OY540812.1, read on the forward strand.
TAAATACTATTTACTAATATTTTTTAGTAAAATTGTATAAACATTAAATGGTTAACCAATGACAGGCAATTTAACTGAACACTATATCGGTTTTTATTTAAATTGTTCAATAATTAACTACCTTTAATAAATTTAGCACGAGGAAGCACTGTACATTTACTTGGCAGATGTTTTTATATTTATATTAAAACTTTTATGGATTTTTTTGATTAAAATTAAAGGAACAGTGATTATCGCCTCGGTCTTACTTCATTTGAACTTCAATCATTCCTGTCTAAGGATTTTGATTTTGTTACAAAACCCAGATCGAAAAAAAGTCTCGTTTCAGCATGCAATATTAAATTGGACATTAAAAAAATAAATTTAGCATTTTATCTGCCTCACTGAGAACTTACCAGGGTCCAAAAATTCAATCCTATATCCTGCATGAATATTTTGTAAAATAACATAAGATAGTAATGTTCATTTCAAAATCCAAATAAATTATATATTTAATTGTTGTATATTTTTACGATCCTTATAAAGAAATACATATATTAAAATATACTAATTAAAGAATAAATATTACATAACATTCATGAGAAAATATTAAAAAAACATGATTCAAATAAAAATATTTCGTCTCACATATAAAAAATAAAGTGAGGTGTTACAAAACAAAAAACTAAATAGTAATTAAAATTAAGCAGTAATAAAATCTTTTATTTTATTTACTTAGCTTTGCCTCATTTACATAAACATTCGCCATTAAAACAAATAAAACATACACTAATTTAAATGTTATTTGGTACTTATGTCAAACAAAAATGTCTGTTGATTTTAGTTTAATTAGATAACTATGTGACTTTATGTTTGTAAGAAAAAATCTTTTAGTTCTGATAAGATTGGTATTATACTTACAAATTGAAAAAAAACGAATTCATTAAATATTCATTTTAAAGAATTTCTTGAAATATAGTTATTAATTGGATTTTTTATAAAAATCAAATGAAGTCGAATATATTATTTATATTACCTACTAATACATAAATATTAAATATATTTTTACAAAAATGATGTTTCGAATAACAAGATGTGTATCTTTATTAAAATAATGCGATTTATCTGTAATCAAAAATATGAAAAAAATATTTGTTTATACTTAAATTTGTCAATGACTTTAAACTAAATGGTAAGTGGTGTATTTAATAATAAAATTAAGGGAAATTTTAAATGAACTTTTTAGGGTTCTGTAGAAAAATAGGATATATAAAATAGGATATATAGGATGCCTTATAGTTTCGCTCTGCCCGTCTGTCTATATAAATTTTATACAGATTAAGATGAAATTTGGCATATGGACGTAGTTTGATAACTAAAAACAGAAAATATGATTTTTTTGAAAAAAAAAATACTTTTTAGACCTTCTTCGCCCTTTCCATAGACTGAAAAGTATATTCAAAAAAAATTTTCACTTATCTCATTGAGTGTGATTATTTTGATAGGTCTCCTAAAATGCAACAAAAATGTTTCTAGATTGATCTTAACATTTGCGTTCAAAGTCGTTATCAGACCGCCCACCCTCTACACTATTTTTTCTAAAGTATCGATTCAAAAAATCTGAAAAAATTCCAAAATGTATTTTTAATTAGTACCTACTTTCCCTGAAAATTATAACTGTAAACAAATTTTGGACCTCCTTCCCATAGAATGAAAACTGTACTTACATTTTTTCTTTTACATCATTGTGCGTATTTAGATAAGTCTAAAATGCAACAAAAAATGTCAAATTTACTATTTTTTAACTTTTTTAATAGTTAAGAATAAGTAAATACGTTTTTACTATTTTTTTTACACATCTTTTCTTTTAAGTATTTATAAGGGGAATAATAATGTTGTGGTCATCAAGTAGATGGTTGTGTAATTGAAAAAGCGCCTATGTAATTAAGGGATATAATTTATAAATTAGACGCGCTTATCTGTATTTATTTTCTATATTTTAAATAAGAATTCTGAATTTTAAAACAAAATAAGATTTAATTTACTTGGCCACCCCTGATTTCTAACATAGTTACATAATCTTTATGTGACTGTGAAGCTAGTATACATTTTAAATTAATATATAATTTTGTCAGTAGTACCTTGCTTGTTGTAAAACAATACATTTACTGCACTACAATAATTTCCGTGTGCCCTACAAACAGTCCGTCATCCACATACACACATATACCCACATATATGTATGTGTGTAACCTTTACCCCCGGAGGGCTGGACGCTTGCGTAATCGCGACCAACGGCCAGCGCGCGACAACCGTGATCACCTGCACATGGTTCACACATACACTACACACATATACTCCCTCACAACCAGCTGCTCGTCTTTGCATGTATGTGTGTGTGTGTGTATGTGTCATTGGTGTCTGCCCACACCCACGCATTCACATATGTACATACATGTGTACTTGCATGAACACTCTGATAAGTTGAACACAAGGGATATAAGGTACTGGCACCAGTCTTGGATATGACCCCAGTAATGGCTATTTTTAAATTAAATGTACTTAATTAGAAATATTTGTTGATTTAACATTTAACTGTTTTATCTTTATCCATTACTGGAGAAAAAACATAAACAAAATAAAAGGCCATAATTAAAAAAAAAAAAAACTATATTTGTGGACTTTGGTAATTTATATTGATTAAATAAAGAGTTACTTGTTTTATTAGTAACATGAGGTCATGAGAATTACAAAAAAGAAGCCCGTCAATCGTCAATCACAAAAACAGTAAACCTTGCTCCTAGAGCGACCATAACTGGTGCCAGTACTTTATTTTGAAAGACTCTCTTTAATTAAACGTTTTTATTAATGCAATTTCTTAGGCCGCGTTTAGACCGAAAAACAACATGTTGCTATTTTATTTTTATTTTTTTGGTCTAAATACGGCATTAGAATTTCGATTTGAAATTAACATATTTTGTAGAAAAAAATATATCAAAAAGAGAAAAAGACATAATTTGAGAAAAATCACTTTTTCAAATTCAGTGTATTATAATAATAATATTAAATAATGCAAATTTTATTAATATCTACTATGGTACTGGCACCAGTCTTGAACAATATCCCAATGTTTTTAATGTACTGAATTAGAAATATTTGTTGATATTTGATTTCTGCCATTACTGATATTACTCGTAATCTATATACATTTAACTGTCTTACAGCGTGATTTGATGATAATTGATCATTTTGTTTAAAAACAGTGGACACATAATTATCGCAGTTCGGCACAATATCAAGAAAACTGTATTTTCTAATGTTAATGTTTTACATTGTTTTAAATTTTACGACTCTTTATTTTATAATGTAATCTTTAACAAGTGTTCATCACTGGGTGTTTATTACTGGAGAAAAAACATTAACAAAATAAAAGGCTATAATTAAAAAACTAACTATATTTGCGAATTTTGGTAATTAAATTGATTTAATAAACAGTTTTATTTGTAACATGAGTTCAAAACTGGTGCCAGTACCTTATTATTATACACTAATAATTAAGTTAAATAATTATACTTAATTTAATTAACATAGCTTTTTTTTAATCATGTGTAATGTAATGTAATTAATATTACAAATTTTAAATAAATGTTATTATTAAGAGAAGATTTGATGTATGTAAGTATCATTCATAATAATAGTGCCTTAATTTATTATAAAACCACAAATTATCTAAAAGATGCGTGAAACGTTATACGGAAGTAATATCTGTCAGATTTCTATATCTGCAATAATTTAGTTTTATAAACGTACATAAAAGCACAAGTATTTGCCCTGCAGATTATTTATCACTCTAACAATTGAACTGTGAAAGGTTAACTGTAACGAGCAGGGCCGTATTTAAACATTTATCATCCATATTTTCATACTTTTAAGAGCATCCGTTAAAATGAAGAAATAAATAATTGTGAAGCAAACTCTTTTTTAAATTATGTTAGTTTGTGTATGGCCTATTATATGAATTTGTATTCTGTGGAAACTGAATTGATAAAATACATAAAAAACATAATAGAGCTGTTAATTTTACTGAAAATATTTTATAGTTTGTTTTGCTTGAGAACAAATTGATTATAATACTAGGCATTATATGCATAAATATTATTTAGAATGAATCGCAATAAAGTAGATGAGACTTAATTATATCTTATATTCAATCCGAAAACCATATTATATACCATGTTATATAGACAGATATAGGACAAATAACACATTACATTACCTAACGTTGTTACCATATCGCTCCACGAATCATTGGCGTATCATTCAGATTTTAAAATAAATATCAATTGTTTTGAATTATAAAATTATACAAGTCTTGAGGCTTCCGCGGTGATCTTGATATGGATCTTGGCTTCTGGGTGTAAGCCGCGTCGATTTGGTCATGTTATCGGCCAACGTAGTAAAATATTTCACTGATAACTGATTAACAGAGAAACGTCTATTTGGAACTATCATCTCTCATACATATATACTAAATTCAATTGTAATTTAAAGCATATTTGCATATTATAAATTTTCAATTAGGCTAATATGCATGGAAATGACGAAAGTGACATTTAAGAAAATATGGCTGCCGTAAAATTTTGGTAACAGTTTCATATACGGATTAGCATTGATTGTTATGTAACCATAGTCTTTCCTAATCTAAGGTACTACGCAACTGAAAAAATATGTTCATTCAAGATAAACAATTGAAAATTAATTTTGTTTATTATTTTAGATACAATGAGTATGATATAAAAATCTTATTTCATATAATTATTATAAATCGAACATGAAAAAAATGTCTACCCTTAAAAAACTGTGCAAAGCTTAGTTAGGTTCTAAGAAAATTTCTTTAGAAAATGCTCAATGTTAAATCCGGACCTATATATGTATATTGGTAATGATATAGAGATAGGAACACCAACGAGTTTCTAAACGTAAATAGAGTGCCATAAAATTGACAGTCGCACAAGCGTATGATTTATGGAAGGCAATATAAAAGTGCATTTATTGGCTTGACGTTTTGTCAACATTTGCAGCGTACCTTTCTACAATTCCTGCTTTAAGTTTTTATTGTTATTTGTTGTACTTTTGACTTTTCATTTACAATACAACTTTCATTAAAATGATCATAAAATTTTATAATAGGTTTGTGTGCATATAAAAAAGTTAACTTGTAAATAGATTTTCTAGTTTAAATTTATTGCATGTCTGCAAAAAAATATATTACTACTAGGTACATAGAGTTTAAATAATATAAAAATGCAATTTTTAAATACAAGTAATATAATTTAACATGTAGCAATAAATAATTTTATGGATATGTATTAGTCTAAATACGTCACAACTTAATGAATAAAATTATTACTTTATACAAAATACATATTTTGATGTTACATACTTTTAAAAACTAAGCTCCCTCTTTATGTACATATATATATATATATGTACCATATTTACGACAAAAAATGCCCGTATTATAATTATATGTGTGGTTATAAAACTACTAATAATACTTTTATATTATTATAATAATTTCACATAACAAAAACTTCAAAACTCATATACGATACAAATTATATAAATAAATAAAATTAATAAAACATTAATATATTAAAAATGAAAATATAAAACTCTTTATGAAATACCGGTTTGTTTAAAAAAATTCATAAAAACCGACAAAACCAAAACAGGGAACGGCAACAAAACTATCGCAGTGTTATTTTGTCTTGGGAAACACGTATTTTGTAATTTTTTTCAGTTCAGAAGAATATACATATCTGATTTATTACCGATATATATTTTTTTCGAATGCTGTATGAATAATACATCGTGTATTGGCCAGCCTGAACATGGTTTATAAATATGTATTACTGTACAATGAATATATTTGTAATTTGTCAAAACCGCCCAATATTCAATTATTTATAAGTAGGTAGTGGGTTAACTAGTATAAAATGGCAGGAAGGTAATTAGTTAACAAATTAATTATTATTTATTTAGTAACAGATACTTATTAAACATAAATAACTTGACTATACAAATATAACCTAACAATATACGAGTATGTATAACATATTTGAATTTACACATACTTATTAAGAATTGAAAACTATCTACCAAGTATATAAAAAAATTATCGATTTGATATTAAATAAAAATAATTTAAAATTTTAATTTATAACTAGAGAATAAAAAAATTTGAGATCAATCCGACTTCTTGTTAGCTACTCGATATAGGTATATTTTTATCGAAACTTATGTATCTAATTGAACTGACCTTAATAAGGCTGGCGCCCTCCCCCTCCCCAAGGACGATCATTACAAACCATATAAAAAATCACCAAATGAAGTCTTAAACAATAACACTGTTTATAAATTTGCTTTTTATTGGAAAAAAACTTATTAGATATTGTATTTGACTACCCAGCTTGTAAGTTTTCATATAAAAAAAAACTAATTACTAATCTGTAGATACTTCGAAATTTAAACTACTCAATGGCAATAACATTATCGATCTTTTCATTAAAAAAAATTATTAGATTGCTTTTCAAGTCTTGAGGCTTCCGCGGTGGTCTTGATATAGATCTTGGCTTCTGGGTGTAAGCCGCGTCGGTTTGGTCGTGTTATCGGCCAACGTTTCGTCACACATTGCAGTGGACATCTTCAGGGCTCTTTTAAAAGTGCAACGGAGGCAAGGGTCCGCACTCGTTAAATACTAGTTTGGGCAGGGCGGTCGCATAACCTGCGTTCTTCCCTAAAGCCGACATTGTATTTTATAATTTTAAAAAGATGAATTATTATTCTTTGATGGAATCTAATTGATTTCCTTTCGATAGGAAAAATGGCATTCTTTATGTGTAATTTCTTGTGCGAGGTTAAAAATGAATAACTATACTTAATTAATATATTTTATTGTTTCAGGCGAGAAACCTTTCAAATGCGAATACGAAGGCTGTGACCGACGTTTCGCTAACAGCTCCGACAGAAAGAAGCACTCGCACGTGCACACGTCAGACAAACCGTATAACTGCCGTGTCTCGGGCTGTGACAAGAGCTACACGCACCCCAGCAGCCTACGCAAACATATGAAAGTCCACGGTTGCGGCGGTAACGGCGTGTCTGTAGGGAAGGCCTCGCCAACGCACTTCGACAGCGACGGCGAGGACTCGAACAGCTCATCCGCGGGCAGTATAAGTGTCGCCAACGGCAGCACGAACAGCCCTCCTTTAGGAAACCAGCATAACAGTATCCTCCATAATCAACCGCAACCTTCAGCACCCGCGAATACGAATTTAACCGATTGGTATGCGGGGATGCCGACGCCACCTTCGAATGAACCATCGCCTGTTAATCATTTGAACCATTTCAACCACCATCTGATGCACCACCATCACCACACGGGGGCCACGACGGCTTACTGAGAGTTGCCCCCCGCTCCGCCACCCATATCGACAACCACCCTTTTCTCACCGACCCACTGGAGGGTGTGATAGAACGCAAATAAGATGTTACTAGTGTTATTATTGATACGGGGAAGTGAGGTTACATTGTATTTATCATGTAGATTGATTTATTATCTTGTGAAGCCGTCGGATCACGTAATGAACTGAATTAAATTATTAATTGAAGGGTCTAGTTGATGCGTGTGTTATCTAACAGAAGTAAAGTTCGATAAAATAAGGTTTTAACGTTTTTTATTACCTACGAATGTTGAAAAATATATTTAAAAAGCACTCTATAAAAACTCATTATAGTCATTCACTATTTACCAGACCCTTTTCCTATTACATTATTTTCTATAGCAACGTAGACCGTAAAATTTAATAAATATGATAATAATTTAATGATGCTTGGTTTTTGGGTAAATTTTGTCTTAATTCATATGTACAATAGTTTATCGCACAAATTTCATAGAGTGATGCTCAGTTTCATAAACGCTAGATATCTAACACTTAAAGGTAAATTATAGGTTTGACTAATCAGTGTCTTTAACTGACAGTCTTTAGACAGAAAGACAAATAACATATATTATTTAGGAATTATATAAGCTGTTATGTTTTATTGAAATCTGACACGATTGTTATAAGATTGTAATGTTGATTTTCTATTTACTTTATGATTGGCAGTTAAAATTTTTTTTCATAATTCTATTGTCTGCATATTGTAACGAGTATTTAGACTTGCGGATATTATAACCTCTTAATTTTTAAAATATCAAGTTTTAGTATAATCTCAAATTTGACAGTTTATTCAATCGATAGACAACACATATTGCATATGTTCGACTTTTGTCATAAGTTATGATTTAATTAACTCTAACAGGTATGACAAAAGCCGAACGTCAGTGGCGTAGTAAGAAAAATTTTCGGGGGGGGTTTTGATATTTCAAAAAATATGCGAAATTTTTTTGATTGAAAAAGTAAAAATTTTAGTGAATTATGACTTTTATTAACTAAAAAAAAAAAAGGTCACACAATTGAAAATTATTATTATTATGAAGACCTTTTTTTTTTTTTTTTTAGTTATTTAATTAAATACAATGAATTATATGATCAAAAAAAAAAAAAAAAAGGTCATTTGGTTCGAAATTTTTATATTTATTTCGCATATTTTAACAGCATTAACAATTTCGAGGGGGGGGGTTATTGTCACAAAAATTCCAAATTGTTATACTAATTTCATATATTTTAAAATTTCGGGGGGGGGTTTCGACCCCAAAACCCCCCCGTTCCTACGCCACTGCCGAACGTGTATGATTTTTGTATTCAACTCATGAGACAATGTTTGCATCTAGAAACCAAGTATCAAATAATAATTTTAGCAAGAATTTATCGTATTTTCAATTTCTCTCACTGTTTAGTTCCGTAATTTCACTTCTCTTCAAATCAAAAGGCGGAGCGGGACTGTGTTCATATTAATTTAATTTTAGTATATATAAATAAAAAGTACAATTTGTTTTATACTTGTATAAAAACAACAGACTAAAAGGACTGCTTAATTAATTTAAAATGACTATGTATGAAAGAGACAGAATACATGAGATGAATGAAACAACATAAACAAAAAATGCTTTCGTTTCTTTTTTTTCGCTTAAAGTAAAATGTTGGATGTGTCACATACATTCGGAAATAGAAACATTTTAAGGTTATGTTATTAAAACAACATTTTGAATGACAATGTGAAACAATATATAAATAAACCATACTGCATTTGACAAATGCTTTTGTGTCTCTTGTTGTTTTAAGACAGATTTGCTTGTAGAGTTTTTGTAATTTGATATCCTACAGGAAACGTCGATCATTGGTTAGATGTACTCGTGAGATGTCTTACTTAACAATTTTCAAAATAACAATACTCTCTATGAATTGATTTCATTGTTGTAATAGTAAATGTAATTGTTATTTTTAAATATATTATTCTTTGAAATGTATATTTAGATTTTAGACTTCCGCATGATTTTTGTAATTATTATTATTGATTTTGATTTGGTTGGTTAAAAATTTATAACTTCATAAACAAACAACAATAAAAAACTATACTTAGTAAAAAAAGTTTAATTTTTATTAGATTTATGGATTTTAAATTATTGCATTTTTAAATCACCGTTGAATTGTATTAATTTAATTTAGTAGCGATGGAATAGAAGGCATAGAGAGAAATCCCCCTCCTCGAAAACCAAAAAAGAATAAATTTTTCATTCAAAACAAAAATAATCATATAGGTACTTAAAACTAAAACAAGATGATAGTGTTGATGTATCAATCTTCTCCACAGTTACTGATATAATTATATATAATATAGATAGAAAAACTGGAATTGTTTAGAAATTACTATTTAATTCAACAAAACAAAGTAAAAAAATATTTTTATTTATATAAAATTCAATTACCTACTACATTATTTTCATCGCTAGCTCATTCAAGACATATCTACAAATCTATATTAAAATTTAAATAAACGTAATTAAAACTATAATATATACGAGTACAACATAAATAAAAACAATTAACCATGTTAGATACGACTATCAAACGTCCATTTTTTAAAACTTACAACGAATAGAGCGCATTAATTTTATTTATCCACCCATAATCTAAATACTTATAATATCTGTTTAACGATTTGATTATTTTTAATTGCTTAGAATTATTATTTTCGTTGCAGCTTACAAACAATGGAAAATTTTGCAATTGAAATTTTAATCGGTTAATTCAGATCTCAGTAGGGCTAATTATAAAAATGCATTAATTTTTATTATTATTATGCGTTTATTACACTATTTCATGTTTGGAACAGAAATAATAAAAAATGTTATTTTCTAGAAATGGGTATTAACTTTTTGAATATATTTAAATTTAAATATGTGTTGGAATAAAATTTTAATATAATAATGAGTTATTAACGAATAAATAAATACGTTTCTTGGTTTGTGAATTTAAAATTTAAATGATTTGTTCTATAAAAAAATTTACCCATTTACCAAAAATTACCAAAATTTTCAATAAGAGAAAGAAGCAGTTTTACTTTAAATAATTGTAATTATAGTTTTAGCATCGATAATAAAACTCTACCAAAAATCTGTCTTTTATACAAAATCGTAAAAATGTTAACTATAAATTTAAGTAGATTTTTAAAATTGTAAATATATAAATAGCAAATAAAATCATTATTGACGACAAAATGCCTTCTTGTAATATTTTGTATTGTAACATAGTTTATCTTGCCAATTATGGACAGTTGATTATAAATACTTTATATATATTTGTTATGAATACTGAAGTAAAATTTACAAAAAAAATGTAGTTAAAATATTTTCAACATTATTTTCATTTGTATCATGCATTTTTGTTATATATTTTAAATGTGTGATATTAAAAATATTTATTTAATAATTTTTAAGAAAAATATAATTGTAGATATTTAAAAAAAGAAATTTCTTTTATTTTAAACTTAAAAATCAAATCAGACGGAATTATTAAATAAATTTATCAAAGAAGAACTATACAATTTTATTATACAAAAAAAATCTAACTTAAATTATTGAATAAATATTAAAATTCAATATCTACAAATATTGCTTCAATTTACTAGTCTCTATGAAGTATTAACTTTAGTTAAATTAAGAAGTAAACTTTGTATTGTGTTTTTTGGAGATTTAATACAAATATCAGTAAGAGAATTATATTTTACAATTATTTATATCAGTTTGATCAAACCTACTCACATATTTTCATTATATTAAAAAATAAATATTGTAATAATTCTCCAAAAATAACTGATTATTATATTTTTGATATGATATTTTCTAATAATAATAAATAATAATGTCAGCTGAATTCAGACTATTGGCTATTGGAAAAATATTGCCATATAACTAATACATTTTTCGTTACCCAAATACAAATATAACTTTAATTTTATTAAAACACCAGTTTAAATTTAATAAATGAGAACTGCTAAATCTATATTATCTGCTAAATAAAACAATTTTCATAATTTAACCATCAAAGTAATAATATTATGTGGCAATATTTTAATCTTTGTCAGTAGTGTATCGTAAACTATGCAATCAGGTTTGAATTCTATTATATAATATAGTTGTTGTGTGATATGTAAAATAAAATATATTTTATAATATTTTAATATTACATTGATAGTTATAATATATGTAAATAATAATTTCGGTTCGCTACAAAATAAAACTATTATATGTAAAATGTAAATAATTTATAACTCTGAACATAATAAAATATTTGTGAATTTATACTTGTGTTTTATTTTAATTTTATCGAGCTATATATAAATATATTTTCTGGGAAAATTATACAAATAATTTTATCGTACTGCATAATATAAAGTACAATTTTTACTACAAGGTGGTTCATTTTAATAAATCTACTCAAATATCTCAGAGCTTTGAAGTGATAGGCAATTATGCTCCATACAAAAGTTGATTGGCTGTTGGGAGGTTTATTCGACCTCAATTTTCGAAGAAATCAAATAACTTACGTCATCTAATCAATAGATACACTTGAATATCTCAGAGCTTTGATTTAATAGGCAAAAATACTGTTTATACTTTAATGGAAACATACATGTTTTAGTAACACCTTATTATAAGAATATTTACTGTTTATAAAATTATAATAATTACAATGTTTGCTTAGTTTTCAATGCTTTAGATTCAATATTGTCTTTAACATGCAATTCTGAAGATTAGGTTGAGCTTGCCTTGGATTGACTGATTTTGAGGACAATTCTCAAGGTCACCAGTTTCTTTCACTTAAATAACTGAGCATCTTCTGTCTATTACTTTGAAGCTCTGAAATATTCTAACTCTAGAAAGTTATTTGTTTTGTTCCAAAGAATAAAATACCATTAAGAAACTACACTTTACTATTTTAAAAAGAGGGTTGCCTTAAAATATACCTTAAAGATAACTTCTCAAGTTCGTCCCCTAATAGGTAATTAATTATTTTTTAAATATTTTTGCCTGTGACATAAAAGTTCTAGGATATTTGATTGAATTAACTAAAATAACCCATTCTGCATGTACAAAATATGTCTTTTTAATTTTTATGGAAATATTATAGAAATGAATTTAATGATTCATTGGTAATGTGTATTTATGATGGTAAGTACAATTTTTAAAATTTTGTTTTTATATGTACTTCTCTAAGCATGTAGGTACCATATCACGACACGGTGGCACTTCTCTAAAGTATTTCATCTTTTAGTTTGTTAATAAATTAACCACAGAACATTAAATAGGTATTATATTAATGTACTGTGGAATTAACACTTACAATGAAAATCCCACTAAAATCGTTTTAGTAGTATGTATGATAATTCGCACTAGTTCCCTATATATATGTCTGCTAAGCGTCTTAATGCAGTGTAGTATGATATGATATATTTATAGTATTGTATAGTCTAAATTAATTCTAGGGTTTTGTTTTCTCACTGAGAAAATCTTATAAAAATCGGTTCTGTAGTTTTTATATTTAGTCAGAACAAATAAATAGATAAATAAAATTGTAAAAACTATCAAAATAGATATAGAAATTTAAATATGTACATGATTTATAATTTCTTCAAATGCGTAAATAAGGTATTTAATTCAATTTAATTGTAATTTTTAACTCCCCAATGCTTGCATTTTATAAATCTACATAAACATAAATGGTTTAAATATTAATATGTGCACATATTGTTCATGAACAATGCATATCTATTATAATTTATGTATATTTGTATATATTTTGCTCTCTCGCCAAACCTCGGCTTATGTTTTGTCACACATTGCAGAATTATTAAAATTAAAGCTCGCCAAGCATGCATTGCATATTACATAGTTTATATAAATAAATAAATAAAAAATCATTTTCTTAATGGTATTACTTGCTTGGCTTTAATAATTATCTCTAAAACAAAAATGTGTGGTCTCCAATTTCAAAATTTCCACGTGATCTTTCTATTTCAGGTCAAAACAAATATCTTTCGTTCCGTGTAAGTCTGTGTATCTATCACCTAATTTCTTGATACACGCATCTCATAAACCACTGCGCCGATTTTAATGAAACTTGTTTCATTAGTTGGTTAGTAGCTGTTTCCATAAAAAACCAATAAAATCATGTAGATGGAAAAGAGGTGGTATACCAATTTTGTATCTTTCTTTTTAATATAAGAACGAATCATATTACATAAAAATTGTATAGAATCGTTTTTGTCGAGTATTCAATTTACTACAAATAGTAAAGTCATTACAACTTTTATTCTCTTTCAAAGATATATCTACCTTTGGAGAGTTAAGCAGAAGGAAACACTTTGCAATCAATTAGCAGATGTTTTTTAAATGTCAATCGTTAAAAAAAGGTAAACATATTTATGTATTAATTATTAAATTAAATTAAATTTATAAGTATTCTATTTTTAAAACGTTGATAAAATGAATTATTCTTAAATAGTCGATGATGTAATTATATTTTCAAACACGATTTCACATCAAACGTAGATATTACAAGTGCCACAAATCGATTTGCGTTACATGAAAGAGATCGCCACCTGCCAAGACACAATTAGCATTTCAATACCAAACAGAATTCGTTAATTAACCAAAAACGTTCTATTTGTAGCTACATCAACTTGACACCCCACTTGTATATATTTTAAACTCTTATACCCACAAAAAAATTAAAGTAAAGCTAAAAAATATTATATAAAAACATCGTTTGTTGGAAATTTTTAGCGACGATGACCAAAAAACTTGACCTAACTTTCCTAGTAGGACCTGGGCCTCTTTACCACGAGCCCCGGGTTAAAGCCTTGTCAACCCCACTTCCTCTGTAGGTGCCATGGTTGGGGTCCTTCTTCTGCTATAGTTATTAAATCACAATATATTTATAAAATGGTATTGTTACTATTGTTAATATTTAGTGTAAACAGCTATTTACCTATATTTTTACCTCTTTTTTATAATATCCTTAAGCCATATGCTGACTTTATAATACAGTATTTAATTAATATATTTTTATTTTTTTAAATTATTTAATTCTAATCTTTAACATTTCTTAATGCTACCTAAATGAAATTATTTTTCTAATTATAACTGTAGTACACTTCCTTCCTATACATGATATAATTAAAACAATTTAATCTTATTAACGAATGTAATATGCTACTTCATGATTGTTAAACTAAATTAATTAAAACTCTTAATAGCAATGCTAACTTGGTACCACCATTCACAGTTAATTAAATCTTTTCACTTTTTGTTTTATTAATTACCCAAGTGGAAATTAAAATTAGTCGGGACTGACTTAATAAAGACGTACTACGTTTTGAATCAATAAATTATTGCCTGGGGATTTTATACTTTAAGGGAGATTATATAAGTAAATTATAACCGCGAAAACATTAAAATATCGTATATTTTAAAAGCAAAACCAACATAGTTATCATATAAATATTAATATGTTATGTAAAATGATAAATATTGCATGTTTTATTATTTTTTAAGGTTATAGTTTTCTTCCTGAAATAATAAAAAATAACAATAACACATTATAATTATTTTCAGTTTAGCTGATTTATGTTTATAATTTTATAAGAATCTAAAAAAAATCAGCAGAATTGTAAAAATTTTCCTAACCATAAATATATTTTTTTATGAATTACTTTTTTCATTTTTTTTAGGATGTAACTTATTTTCAGGTAAATGCCAATTGTTGATGTTAAAATTAACTTCATTTTTTACTGATAGCAGTGAGAGAGCGGGAGCTGGGGAAGTAAAAACACAGTATTTTTTTTTAATAGGTAAATGTATTACAACTTTAAGTTTTCTAATATCTAACGTATATCTCAGCCAGTGGCGCCGGAACCAATTTTTTTCTGGGGGGCAGTACGAACCTCAAAAATTAAGCTGGCCTAATTTTACTTGGAGTTTTTAAAATTCAAAATTGACTCCCTCCCCCCTCCTGGTTCCGGCGCCACTGATCTCAGACCATATATATGTAACTTTTAAAAACGCTTAAAATCATCTGACAATGAGCCTTTGTTAGTGAACTCAGGAATGATAGAGAAAGATATTTTTTGTCTCGAGTTCCTAGGAAAAGGCAGAAAATAAATCTGCAAATGTGCCTCACAATTGATGTATTTTGCAAATTTTCAGTATATAGTTAAATGAAAAATACAATTTCTTTTCGAGTTTTTTTATTTTCTACAAAGTACTTCACTAATTAAATAGTACTCTTGTCGAAGTGATACCAAGCAACTGATATACTCATATTTAAAATATGTAACATCATCATTTGTATATTAGAAAAAACTAATATAATGTTAAAAAAGATGGGGAGGTTATATTGATAACCCCGATCAGTGTTGAATGGACATCGGGTGTTATGTCCCAAACAGTCAGTGTATCGTGGGTGGGCGGAAACTAAAGGTGTCCGGAAACGCAATGTCTCGTCAACAATTACTTCAATACATTGCACACTCATACACCCACACAATGCGATGGTCAATATGTCTTGAGGTTGTAACGTTATTATATATTCTTCGGGTTATTTATTATTTTCTTTGTTATTAAGATGTTAAAATTTTTCAAAATATTTACAACCAACAAATATAACTGAACCATTGTAAATAATTAGATATACTATATAGTCCAGCGTTTCTCAAACTTTTCTTACTGTTGTCCACTTTCATGAAGCATATAATTCAGCCACCTACTATTTCTTATAAGTACCTACTACACTTTTATATATATATGTATATAGGTATAGGTAATAGTTTACCACAAGATCTCCAGGGCCTCGGACCGTACTTTGAGAAACACTGCTATTGTCAAACTTGACCAAACGACGATAATATCAAGAGCATGATTATTAAGACTACCTACATTATTTAAAATACACATATAGTAGGTTCCCCCGCTGTAGCGTAAAAATTGGGGTCGGCAAGATTGAGGCAGCAAAAAAAAGCATTAAAATTAGTAGCAAGCGTGGATTGAGGTAGAACGAAAAAAAGATGTTCAATTTTTATATTTTGCATATAGTGCCTCTCGAACATTTACTGCCCCAGAGCCTCCATGTACATGACATGTACGTATATTTTATTTGGATTTTATATGGTGAAATGTTATCAAAAAACTATTCAGATAAAAGTTTCACGGTTTGGAGGGGGACATAGACGTACTCAAATGAATTGTTAGGTGGCGTTTTCAAGGTCACATGAAGGTCAACATCATTTTTTTAAATGAGAACCTATATTTTGTATTTAGTAATTTTATTCTACGTATACGTACTATAACACGAATCATTCATTGAAAACTTTTTTTAAACAAATTAATCTTTCCGAGATATCTAACAAAATAATTCGTGATTTTGAACTTTCAATAATTTTTTACTCAGAAACCATCAAATTTTGAGAAAAAGTACTAGATACAAAAATATGTATTTTGGTCTAATAAAACTTTGACAATTATTTTTAAATAAGTTCTCATTTAAAAAAATGATGTTGACGTTCATGTGACCTTGAAAACACCACCTAACAAAAATTAATCTAAATACGTCGATGTCCCTCTCCAAACCGTGAAACTTTTATCTGAATAGTTTTTTGATAACATTTCACCATAAAAAGTTATCAAAGGTGTGCACTTAAAATGGGTCACTCTGTATAATATAATAATACAAACGCGAATCAATCAATTCGGTGGTAATATGTATACGTAAATTTTTTATGTATAGGCAATTATAGCCTTTTCTATCTGGTTTATACTTTAGTTAACTTAGGTTTAATATTATCCATATTTTTAACATTTGAATTAAAAAAAAAAAAAACTAAATAAACTTTAAGTACATACTAATGTTTATTAATCATATTGATAATTTAAAATGAATATGTCAAAAAGAAAAAAAAATGTATAGGTATTTATCTCAAGACAAATATATTTTTGAAGTAATTCTTAAGTGAATTACATGTATTTATCATTTAAAATGACAATAAAAACCATTATTCGTGATAACAATCAAAATTTAATGACGAACCCCCGATGTGAGAGTAAAATTTATTTCCAAATTAAATTAGTTTACAAGTTTTAAATGTATTTAGATTTCTATACATGGTCTATACATATACTGTATAGATCTAACAATAAGAAATGTGAATTGATATTGATATAAAGAAAAAAGCTATTAAAAATTTGAATATATTATTTTAATGTTTGATATAGGTTCTTAAAATTTTTAAAACTTTGTATATATTAAAAATATAATAAAAATATATCAAAAACAGCAATTTAACCTTACACCGCGCTATTGGGTCCATTGGGACCCATAACGACCAAAACGCTACCGTGATTAATTGAATTTACCTAAAAAATAGAGCAGGTGTAATATAGGTATTTCATTGAAGTACATTAACTACTTAAAAACAATTTTAATTTTTGGTTGAGTGGGGTCTCATTTTTTTCTAAAGAGAACTCATAATAAAATTACATGCAAGAATCCATTTTATTAATCCCATTTCAAATAAATTTTTATTGTAAATATGTTATTGTATAATTTCTGATTATAACCTTTTTTGAAAAATGACAGGTTTGTATATTTATGGAATTTACCACAGAATATTAAAAATAATAGAAGGATAATATGACAAATATAACACAGAAAACAGTGGGCCAATTTATATTTAATGTTCTTTTATATATATGGAATTTACAATTGGGTTGAGAATTTACCTATAGTACCTACTTTACTGAATTTTCTCATAATGAATGTTTTCATATAATTTTCTATTAAGTATTGTAAGTGTTATGTACTGACTTTTTCAGTAGATCTATGACTTACCCAAAAATTACACATTAGCTTACCTAAAACTTGATCAAGTCATTCCAAAATTTAAAATCTAACCCACTAATTAATTGTCATAAATGTTCTATGTGTAATGATTTGAAGAAATGGTATCCTTAGTCAGATGGGCCCCACAATGGGCCCAATTCTGGACACTCAGTCAGCATAGGAATTATGATTTATTGATTGAATTTATCTACATTTAACTGTGTCAAAAAAAACTCGAATAATAATAATACAAAATATTATTTCTTACATATTATTCTAATTAATACATTATCTTGCCGAAAGTATGTGTTCTATGTACCTGGACTCAAGATATTATTAGGATAGTAAAACGGAAGACCGAAGTATACAATTACCAACTATAAAGGAGACACTAAATATTAAATATATGTATATATTTTTTAAATTGTTGAATTAAGATCAAATTGTTCACAAAATTATAAAAAATATAATTATTAAAAACTAGAAATATAATATTCCTACATATTACAATTGTTTGTAACTAGATAGTAGGTATATACATATTATAAGTATAAATAATTATAATCATTTTACAAAATATCAATTCTGTTATTTTCTTTTATTTATATTTTTTTGATATGAAATATAATTTATTTATTAAGATCCAAACAATTATATTATTATCGTAGGTAGATACATATACCTATACATATGAAAACATACATATAAATACCTATAAATAAAATACAACTACTATATTTTTGTGTTTTTTTTTAGTTTGTTATCTTTTTATGAAAACAAATCTAGAACCCACCAACATTACTAATTGTTTACATTTAAAATGCCTTTAACAAACAACCGAAGAGAACAAAGACAGCCCAACAATATTTCTTCTTTGAATAATTGACGTTAAAGCTAACTCACAATAATTAATTGAAATGATACAGATAATTACAGACGCAGATATCTTAGACTATTAATCTGGAAACTGATTTTTTTATTAAAATAAAAATCAAAATGTTATCAATTTATATCATAATTATATATATTTTATTTTTTAGTAGCGTATAGTAAATAAAATTATAAAAAATCAAGTCATGATTATTAAAATATGGTAATTATTAAATAGGATGTTGTATTCTCTTTTCCATTTATCTAAATTTATCCTCGGTGACCAATTTTTGTTTAAAATATTATCTACATATGTCAATCAAAGGTATAATCAATTTTAGTAAAAAAAAACACATAGATATTCAGAAGCTTGAAATTTGCTCACTGGTACAATGATTAAAGCACCTATATCGTTTATTAAAAACAACCCGACTGGGTTACTATGTTTTAACTCACAAAAAATACCTGATCGACTCGACTAATTAACGAAAAAAAAACTCGATAAATACTCTAAGATTAAAAACTGAATCTTCTCATACCCGTCCAAGTTGGCAGGTCAGTCAGTCTGTCGGCCAGACAGAAACCTAATTTACCGACAGACAAACACACACAAGTTGAGGCGGGGTAATAAGTCACTATTACCTACCATACATGCGTACCAACCTTATATTGCTGAATATAATTTAATAAATGCTATATATCATAGTGAGTTATGGATACTATGGTTATAGACTGAGTTGTGGAAGAAGACGTAGATGAAGAACGCGAAGAACAAGAAGATAGCCCGAGGGGTGGGAGGAGTGAAGCACGCCTCCTATTGGCCGACAAGAGCTACTGATGTAATGGTTCTATGGCATTGATTGGTTAGGTAGCTGATCTTATATAATTAAGGCCACGCAACCGTTTCGTGAGCTAGTGTGTGTATAGTGTACGGATAGATACTTTATATAGAGGTTGACTAGAAATAAGTGTACCGAGGAAAAATAATCTATTTTTATATTCGGTAATGTACTACAGCTAGTTTCAAACGATCCAGTAGTTCAAATTTATGAGAATAGGTAGTCGGTACCCAGTAGTTTTAATTAAAACGGTTAGCGTAAACTAGTAATTTGCATTTGTGATGAGTCAAGATGATCAAAAGTAATTATTCTCGTATAAAGCCCGCTGCTTCATACACATTTTTTTCTTAATACGTACCTGACTTAAATTCACAACTACCATCGATTTTTTTTAAAACATTTTATTAGAAAATATTAATTTAAACTTTTTTTAATACGTGCCTGGCCTTATTTTTCAAAATAAATTATTGGTTTAAGTACATCAACGTTGCTACTTGCTTTTTATTGCCATTTTTGTATATTTCTATTAGAAAATATAAATTGTAAAATTTTCTTAATACGACCCTGATAGGATCTTAAGTATTTGAACAATGAAAGTCCCATCAAAATCGGTTTAGTCGATTTCGTGTAAAATCGGAACAAAAATTATCAAAATAGATTATGTTGCCTGTAAAATAAATCTAAGCAACGTCAATTTGGTCGTACTATCGACCAACATTTCGTTGTAGTGAACATCTTCAGCTTATACCTAAAAGTCAAGTTCCATATCAAAATAACCGTGGACAGGGCTATAATCACCACCGGAGCAGCCGGAGTAATTCTCCGGGGGCCCCGAAACAGCGTAAAAATTGGGGTCGGTAAGATTGAGGAACAAAAAAAATGGTCATTAAAATTAGTAACATGCAAAAAAATTGTAAACTGGGGTAGCAACGAAAAAAAGTCTTCAATTTTTATATTTTGCATATAGTAAGGGCCCTTCGGTCACTTGCTGTACCGGGACCCCAGAGCCTCTAGTTACGACCCTGACCGTGGAAATCTTAAAGCCTGAATTTCTATGTTGAAGTTAACAGTCCATGCCTATCTTATACACAATTTGTTTTAGAATAAAAGCTTCAGCCATTTATTTCCGAATTTATTTGATATAAATATAATATGAAAGATTTAGGGAATAAATATTATACTATTCCAAGCAACGTTCCCTTTACCGATCACGAGGTGTCATCTTGACAACAAGGGAGCTTCACGGACTGCCCACTTTAAAAACAAAAATCTCCAGCTTATTTTAGATTTTATGTGTTTAAGTTTAAAATTAAATTATTTTTTTCCCCAAATCATAATAAAAAAAACATTTATAATATATATAATAATATAAATAATATATTTACATTTCATTCTACAAATCTTTTTTCTGAAAATAATATTTTAAATTTCAAAAAGGGCAGCAATCGAGAATCTCTGAATCCAAACATAAACTTTTTAAATCACATAGATTGTCATAGATATCAAAAATTCTGAAATTTCTTTTCCAAGGAGGGGAGTCCAAAGATAAACGACTGAGGCGTTCATTCTGAAACATACTATGTGTGCAAATATTAAATCAAATTAGTCAATATTTTTGTTCAATTTTTCAACCAGAAAAAGTATTAATTTCGTTCAATGACTTCTTGTTCGATCTGTATATGCCTGTACAGCACACAAACCAAGGTATAATTGGCTTCAGTTTTATTTTAATCATCATCACTAGACCCATACCCAGATGTTGTTGCAGAGGTTGCTGCGATCATGCGATTTGATTTGTTGCCGGGACTCGAGAATATAGTAATGGCTAACGAGAAAAATTACCTCCATTCTTGACACGGTAGGATTTTTTGATCGTAGCGTGCTTCGGTCACGAAAGTGAAATTGAATTCTGGTTCTACTGTTTTTTTCTTCTTCATTTTAATGAAATGTCTAGATGATAAAAATATGGTTTGTAGAATTTTTTTAATTTTGGTCAGATAGGTCAGTAGTTTTGCTGGGGACAGTGGCTCATCAAGAATTTTATATATTCGTGGGTTTAACCTTGACTGAACATGCTTTTATTAGGTTCTATCCCACATTTTACTTGTCGTTTCGATTAACATCATCGGTCTTCTCTATAATTCTGAAAAAACAAAACGCGAGATACAAAACAAGAAAGTATTTTCAGTCAACCATATTATTTATTTGTTTATTACTAGCCTTACGAAATCTTTTCGTACCTATAAGTATAAGTATATAGTAATGGTGTTATTGTGATTATCGATAATACATTTAAATATAAACATTTAGTTTGTCACCAGTTTGTTTCTGTTGACACACATCTGTTAAATAGCAAGTGCTGGGTTCTAATAGGTCCAGTGGCGTAGTAAGAAAAAATTTTCGGGGCAGGGGGGGGATAAATACATATGATTTAAATTTTTTGAAGGTATTTTGAACTGATGTTTTCTCAAAACATACGTTTTTTTAGAACACTAAATATTTGGGGGGGGGGGGTCGTCTCCCCCCCCCCCGTTATTATGCCAGTGAATTGGTCCATTTGGAGATTTACATGACTGATACAAATAACATATTTTGTTAAACTGGGGGTCAATATATTATAAACATGTAAACAAAACAAAATATAAAAATAAAAACAGTTATATATTTTTGTACATTTTGATTGAATTTAATAAAACAAATTAAAAATTCAATGAATTTTGCTAATATCCACTAAATAAAGAAATGAATTAAGTACCGTGGAATGATTATTTCACATTAATAACCAGTCCATTATAAAATATATATCCCTAAACAGAAAATATTTGGTAAAATCTAAAAAAAAGTACGTACCTACTTACAATTAATAAATATTTATTGTATTGTTCAATTTTACAATAAAAGTTGATCCAGACTATCGAGCCGGTCTCGGTCCGGTCTCACTCCTATAAAATATAAATAAACATATCCGATATAGTATTACTATACTGAATATTTGACTGGAGCGAGACCGGCTTGATAGTGTGGATCGACACTAAAGATAAAGAAAATATAATAAAATAATAAAAGCAAAATTAAATTTTTACTGGAAAAATTTATTTTACATTTAGTTCTCTTTTATCTCACTTGTTTCTAATGTATGTATGTATATGTATTTCAAGTATTTCATATGTATGTGGAGGGGAGAGTGATCCACTCTCGACAGAGTCTTGAAGACAACATACCAGCGCTAGCAGCTGTTTGAAATAAAAAATTTAAATTCATAAATTTAATGATTTTTTGCTGAAATATACTTACCATCAAAATTTAAAAAAAATAGTAATCATCGTTTTAACTTTAAATCTGCTCGAATCTACAAAAAAGAACACATGATAATTATTTCATATCAACAACTCAAAAAACATACCCTCAAACAACGTACACATAAGTACTGCATCGAAGTTTGCATATATTTATAGCACTGCCCATACAAGCATGTGCATTATCGAACACAGAGGGTCAATACTTGGAGCCGACCACAACCTTTATCAACAGATCTAACCTTTCCACATACGAGGAGAGTTAACATTACTTCACACCATTCTGATTCCGATCTTGTCCCCGGAGTCTAGACTAAAACACGCGACTCCAGACGCCACATTCATAATATCATATTTATATATGTGAGTGTACAACACGTCTGGCGTGTCGTGAAGCGAGAGAGGTGTATAGTTTTGTGTGTATTGTGTATGTGGTTGTTTTTGTTTGTGTGAGGGTTAGGAAGGATGTGCGCATCAGTAGTACTATAAATTAAGGGCCGGATTGGATTTTTTTGTGGTGGGGTTGAAATGGAATGTTATTTGATGTAGTTATAGATAAATGTAAATAAAATTATGAATTTTTTGCGGTTTTAATCTTGACTGAACGTGGTATTTTAATTTTTACCAACATCTTGTATTCTTCTTAAAATATGTTGTAAATTATTTTGTCTAGTTTCATATTGTATTCCTCGGTTGATTAAGAACATTTTTAAAATGTTGATAGGGTAATTTCGCCAGTTTTCGACCAATTAGTGGAGTTGTCAACTTTGGGAAGTAAAAAAATAATGTTTTTGTAATAATTTTGAACAAAAAATTATTAGAGTATATTTAATTACTCTATTTCAATTCGATCTAACGGTTTTGGTAGTCAGTTTACTGATTTTTTTTTATTTGATAAAAAGCTGAAAATGCCGATTTCAACAATTTTCGACCAAAAAATACAGCTTTCATGTGTGTTTTTCTATACAGGGTGTCCAAGATAAGCGTGAAATGCATGGGGATTTCCTAAACGGTAAGAGATACAGATTCGGTTAAATGAGATTAATTATTTGTAAGGAACGGGTAAGTATTACTACTTCAAAAAATATTAATAATTGTATGTGGTATACTCAAAAATCTGAAAATTCGGAATTTCTTTAAATGGCTATAATTTTTTTGTCAAAGTAGATAGGTATTTTTTTGTTTGCGATTTCTTAAAGCACTTTTTGTGTAGAATTGACTGACGTATTTAGAATGTTTATACCATTTTTAGTTTCCAAGCTACAAGCCTAACTTTAGTTTTTCTTATGGGCCACTAAGTTGGCTATAGCATACTGGAACGTGTTTTTTACTCCAGAATATTTTCTTAATATGAGAATATAATCCAACTATATTATTGCTTCTCTTTAAAATAAAAATTTCTCTGTTTTAAACAACATCTCGGAGAAAATATTTTCTCTTGCTTTTAGAAACTTTTTGTGTCCTTATGAATCAATCCTACCAAAAAGGAAAAATAACTGCAAAAATATGTAATAAATAAACACTACTGGGAGCATGGCTTAAAAAACAAACCGCACATATAGAGACAAGGATAAAAAATGCTATGAACCTGTGATATAATAATGCATTGTTATAGATCATTATACAATTTAAAATCTGGTATTCTCTTTCTGTATATCTATATAACTATTCATAAAATATGAATTTTATAATAAAGGGCTTACCTGGCGCCAACAGAGTCGACCCTGCTCCGGGCCTGTGAGTAAATTCCAACATAACATAGACAAGAAACGTGATACCTTCTGCTTTATTACAAAACTTACATCTATTTTTATATCAAATCATGGATATAATTTACTTTATATCGTCGGTTTGGTTATATTTTACCTCACGTTTAATAATGTCTTCTAATAATTGCCTAAAATCTTTCCTCTTTATGCTTCCAGTACAACACACCATCTATTAAAAATAAAAATACAACAGCCAGTCACTTGTTTTTACTTTTGTTCAATTCCCACGCCACCTTGACTCACGCTGTATGATGTGTGTATGTATATATTATTTTTTTTCTCTTAATATGTCGTGCTGAATTGCAATAAATAATAAGTTAATTGCGCGTCTGTGTATCTATATATGTATGTGTGTGTGTTCAAAGATTGTTGTTAGTTTGATGAACTCGGTGAAAGACTACTGAATGATATATAGGAATGTAGTTATTAGTTAATGAAATTGTCATAGAAAACAACTATAGATTGCAGCAATTCTAAACCAGGTGTACGTAGAGTGACCATAGATCTCAGGTTTTCACCCAGAATCTCAGAGTCTTCGGGATTCGGGTTTCGTGCAATTTGTCCGGGTTTTGTAATAATGATGACGACTAAAAAAAAGTCGTCAAAAATAGCAGGGGCATATAAGTGACGATTAGGAATTTAAAATTAAAATAAAAAGCGGCAAGCTATAAGTAAGCGATTATACATGCAGGGGAAAAAAAATTGGCGAATCTTGAATAGACAATTCTAAAGATTTTTAGTGTATTGAAACCGAACGCATTCCTTGAATTGCTCAATTAACTTGTTATCGAGACATTTTAATCTAAAAGTTCCAAAAATAACAATTTTAGACATATTTATGAATTAATTAACAAGGCAGACATTTAAAGTTTTCATCCAAGGTAACAAATAGGACTATATTTCTCTTTTAAAATAAACTTTTACTTCTGATTGGACGATTTTTTTTCGCCAAAATACACTAGTTTGAATATTTTTCTATATTTGTGTGTAGTATAATCCATTGTGTTTAAACTGAACTCTTATTTGAAAAAAATATAACTTCAAACTATAGTATAATATCTCGGTAAAAAAAACGTGTAGTGAACAGTAAAAGTTTATTTATAAGGGAAATATAGGACTAATTGTTGCCGTAAACGAAAACTTTAGAAAAAATATATTCATAAATATAACCAAAGCCGTTATATTTGACACTTATGAACCTGAGTTATTTGTGAAATTTCGAGAATGGATTCAGATTCAACACGCCAAAAACCTTCGCGGTCGTCTATCCGTATCTCGACCACAAAACAAATATATTTTTTGTTCCTCATAGTTATTTATCATATTGTAATATACATATATATTTGCTTTGATCATATCAACCAAAAATCCGAGACTGGATTTAAGCATTAAATATAATAATACAGAATCGGTTAAATGGGAGAAAAGTTACCTTTAAAGTTTCCATAGCCTATACTATTATTATATTAGCCATTTTTAGATAAAAAATAATTTTTGCTGATTTTATTTTGAAAAGTGAATACATCAAGTTGCATACAACTGAAAAGGTAATAAAATCTTTTGTTCAAAAATTGAAAAATTTCATATTGCTTCTATCTGAGAAAACATAAGTTTGTCTCATATCTCAAAAGCTACAAGATTTCTACATATTAAAAATATTTTATTAAATAGACAATACCAAACCCTGCATTATTTATTTAAAATTTTATTTGAATTTCGAGTCGCTTAAGAAATATTCAGAATGGAAAAATTTCGGACTTAAATGGTTTTTGGCTAATATCTATATAGTAGGCTATGAAATTTTTGTGTACTGTAAATACATCATTAAACTATCTCCACTTAAAGGTAACTTTTCTCTCATTTAACCGAATCTCTATATCTTATATATAGCTTCCGAGATCTCCATACTGTACCCTGGTATATAGACACCCTGTATATCTCTATACCTATTTTTTTAATCCACTTATCCTGGGACTTCGAGAACAAGATATTGATCAAGATTCCAGGATTGAGTTAACACTATGTTTATTTCATAAAATTTTCCCCACAAATCTATTTTCCTATTATTCTTCGAAAATAAATTAATATGATAGACTCGTTTAAAACGTTGTCCCGAATGTCTTTAGGTATTTAATTGTGTGTAATATGTATACACGGGGTTTGACACATGTCCAGCAGCTCGGGAGATTTCAGTTGTCGCTTTATATTAGGTCGTTATTCCGTGAACTGCCACAACTTCAGAGGTAATTGAGTGGAAACATTTTTTGTGCCAAGTGGATGTTTCTGTGGCGTGGTTCGAAATAATAAAAAATATGTTTAACACTTTTATAACAATGGAGATTTTATATTGATATTTTTTTTATAAATGTGATGTTTTTTTTTTTTTTTTGTTCGTAAAATGACATTTAATGAAATTTTTTTAAATAATGGTTTTGAAGGGTTTTATGTGTGACTTAGAGATAGATAACTTGCTCAACTCCACCTCGATTAGTACGATATATGTAAATGTATGGACAGTATGGGTCATTCGAAAAAAAAACAATTAAGTACATTTATCAAACAATTGAAAAAATCTGGCATTTTAGCGCAATATTATCATATCCTATGTAATTTGGAAGATCAAAGTTGATAAAAATTTCACCCCAATCGACTCAGTACTTTTTAAGATTAACGTTAACAAACAAACTTATAAACGTTTCTACATTATTATGTATATTAGTTTAGATTTCGATTTAGATATATGAAATATTAAACATTTTTTTTAATAATTCACTAAATCACAGTTTTCTAGTATCAGAAATGTGGACATGGTCACCTTGGCAATATTTAACAAAATAAAAATAATAAATGCTATGCATAGAGCTTGTTGTATTCAAATTGCGTACTTATCAATATAATATTGCAATATATGTATAATAAATGTTGTATCATCCATTTCAAAGAATACTCATCAAATCTTTAAAAGCTCTGAGCTTGATAACAACACGCTGGGATATAGTGCTTCCGGGCTTTTTCTTAGTGTAAATGATAGCTATTTTGTGATTTTAGTTTTATAAATTTGTATACTGGTGTTTTATTTTTGATGCGATTTTTTTAATTTTTAACTATAAATTTAAATGTATACAAAATATTATCTTTTTTTTTCAAGTAAGCTATAACAAACATTCTTTCTCTTTGAAAAAGTTGTCTAACGGATATTTTAGAAAAAAGTTAGCAACTAGTAATCTTTTAGAGCGATCAAATATTTATCGAAATAAAAAAAAATAACTAACGAAGTTACCACAAACCATTTATTGAAAGTGTGACCATTCAATAACTTACACGTCTATTGGTATGTCTTTCATAAAATCTAAATAATAACCTGTGAATAACTATATAAAATATATCTAAATATTTCACATTCATAACACGGAATTTATTAATATTAAACAGTATCTCATATAATAAAATATTCAACTCGAAAATATAAAATAAGAGCCTTCAAGTTGGCTACCCATCAATTAATAACAAATTTTAATATCATTTCCAAAACATGCCCTCAAATATAAACAATAAAAAGAGAGTAAGAACTACACGTAACATATAGACGTATAAGTCTGTCTTTGTCGCACTCGGGTACTAGTTTCATCTCACATCTGGTTCTTCAGTATCGCAGCGTGATATCATCCATGTACAATGGGCTCACAAAACTTATAACATTTATTTTTTATACATGGCGGTCGTAAAGAGCAAGAACCTAATTTCAGGATGAAATATCTACTATTTATTATTTTCCTGTGGACGAAGAACCACTTTGGTATAGTTGGCCAACTAGTTTGTGTAGTGTTTCTTATTGGATATTGTTGTAGAGTCTGTATCAGGAGTTATAACGTGGGTGACGTCATTAACAGGGTTGCCAACTGTTAATAATGTAATACGCGATTTGGCCAAATATTCGTGACACGATTTCTGTAGAATCAAGAGATGCCAAATTAAAATCAAGAATTAAGTCGTTATTTTTGAATATAACACAGTAATGCTTACCTATATAATTGATAAATGAATCGTTCAGAACACAGAACGGCAAATATTTAACCAGTTTCATGAACGAGAGATATCTGATAGATACAGCTATCTCATTCATTAACTACAACTATTTAAGGAATCTGATTGGTCAAATCCAAAATTCAAGGTTATCAACCAATAGCAGGTAAACTATAAATAGCCGATGTTCATGAAACCAGGGATGAGTTCATTTAAAAAACTAATGAGAAAATTAAAAAAATCTACTTTAAAATGGAAAATACAAAAAAATGTTTTCTTTCGAATAGATAAATAATTGATTTAGTTTCTGAAAAGTAATTTGATATCAAAATAAGAATATCAACAAAATGTGTAGATATGTATTTACATACTTACGATTAATGGTCACGGTTTGAACTTTCTCAAGGTTAATTAATGTCTGTCACAGTTTTCTAACTACTGAACGATTTGATCCAAGGTTAGTAAATACACAAGTTGCCTCAGTAGCTTTTAACCAATCAGCTTTGGCACCCCAGATGACGTGTTTTCCCCTTCTCGCGCCAAGTTACAAGGCTCATCATTCTCCCTCTCCACATTTGGGTACCCCAGATGACGTATTTCCCTCTCTGGTGCCGAGCTACTGAGGGCACTTTGTACTTTACATACCTTGGATTTGATCTAGTAAGCTGAAATTTTAGTATAATTATAGCAAATTGTGGGCCAATAATGAACCTGAGATAAATATAACGTTTCTAGCGTTTTTGAAAAAGGGCAAATTGGGATACCAAAAAAATAAAAATTTTATTCAATCCTGGTGAGTAGGGTATCAAATGAATGCTGACAATTCAAATATGTAAATGTTTTATTATTATGAAATTCTTCGTTTAAAAAATTTAAAAATTGTTATAAAAATATATGGTACCTACATTTGGAGTTACCTGTTATAGACGCACTATTAAATATAATTTGTGATTCTTAATTTTGCAGAAATTAAATTAACGTAATTGAATAAATTGAAAAATGAAATAGTACTGGTTTATACTAGTAGATATGTGAGGCTTGATTCGCACTTGTCAATTTTTTTAATGTCATATTATTGTAATTCAACTTTGATTAATGTAATTTTAATCTATATAATAAATAATTCAACATACATACATTTATACTAATAAAACGTTGATGCGATTTATGTACTACGTATAAGAAAAACTGACCGGTCCCGCAAGTCCGAGTATAGATGGCATCAGTGTTCGATCTGGTCTACACAACCCATTGAGGTTATAACTCATTTTACTTCAACTAACGTGAGCATAAGGCTCACTTGATAAAATATTCTTTATTGGTTGAATAGCCAGGCAAGTCTTGTGTATAAATATGGTTATATGGTATATATTATGTACTACAATGTCTGGCCAACAAGAATGTCAAACAAAATTATCTGAAAAATGATCAATGTGTATTTTAAAAGTTCATTGTTAATGTTTTTTTTTCTCTATAACAATATTGTTATCGTGGTTTGTTATCACCAAAAGGTGCAAATGAAAATAATAGTGATATTTTTATAGTATTTTATAATTTGGTATTCACGATTTTCTTGTTTGTACTAGTTTATTTACGTTGGTGTGGGAAATGTATGTTATTTATTAATAGTTGATTTTTCAGTTCTTTTATGAAATGAGAATGCGGGTGAAGTTGCTCTTTATTTATTTTTGTCTCTTGTATTGATTGATACAGGTATTTAATAACTTATACTATTTCAATTAAATAAATATTATACGTTAGCTCGAAACATGTATTCTCGAATAACGCGTTTAGAGTTAACACTATTCGGGCTAACTGTGTATTGTTCGATTTTACACGAAAGGGGACGAGATTAGGTTTAAAATAATCTCGTCTCAGTCTTGGATTTTATAACCGATATTTATTACTTACTTTATTTATTTATCCCCTTTTCTAAAGATACTATTTATAAATATGCGTATAAATTGGGACCCGCGTGATAAAAAGACTCCCAATTCTGCATTAGGTACATATTTATACATACTTACCGGATGTAAAATTGAACTAACGTGTTTACGAAAATTAATGACATTTCAAGCACATAAAAATATTTGCTCTTCTGTTGAGATCTGGACTTTATACGAGATGAGACGAGAATAGGTTTAGGTAATCATCGGATTTATAACTGACAGTTTATAGTCTCGTTTCGGTCTCAAATTAAAGAACCAGTAATCGATGAGATCAAGACATTGCAAATAATATTTGTCTCATCAAAATTTAAACCTGTCTCAAGACATTTTTTCTTTTAAATAAGATTGATTTCAAACTATCAGTTTGAACTTTTATTCTCGAATTTGATCTTAAACACCAGAAGAAGTTATTTCAAATAATTAATAAACTACAGAAAATAGCAAGATTTAAAAACGCAACTTACTCTTAAATTCCACCATTGATTTTCAATTTATATGCAACTCATGATTAACACCCTGTACATTGCCATAATATTTTATAAAAGTAATTTATTTAAAAAAATCTATTTTAATAATGTCCATCATCTGTACAAAATACCGATGATAAATTATTAATATGAAATCGCTGAGATATAGTTCTTTTTTCCAGTTGAGTGTAATTTTTTATCGAAGCAGGCACTGACGAACACGATACAGTCCACATGTTCTGCCATGACAAATGAGCGGCCATTGTTGTTGGCTCACTGACAGATTAAGTTTTTTTCAATTCTGTATTATAAATGATTTATAGCACGAATGAGTATTATCTATCAATAATAGTTCGTGCATTTAATTAAAATGCACCTTTAACAAATGTTCGTGTTCGTATTTTTGTTTTGTTTTGTTTCTCCAGTGTTATAAAATATTTTTTTAAAGTGATATTCGAAAAAAAAGTACCATTTTTTTTATGTTCTAAGGATAAATCTCTTGGGTAATATATATACATATATTTACATTATTACATACTGGGTGTAGAACTTCAAATTTCAATGTTATTTTCGATTAGAATTGCATGTCGAGACAAGACCGGCTTAAATTTTTTTTCGAAACAAGATCGATACGAAACTTTAGTTCCAAAAACCAAGACTAACCTGAATCTCGTCGTGTGCACTGTGCAGCCCTATTTCTGAAACATTCAAATATTTGCTTCCCTATTAACATTGCGACAAATTTTTAAATACATGAATTTTTAGGGCTCCGAAGAAACCCTATTAATCTCCCTTTTGTCGACCCTCTGTCTTATTTTTTTCTAAATTAAAAATGGCGCCTGCAGGGGACCTTAAAGCAAATCCAAAAAAAAAAAAAAAAGTATACCAAGGCGTGTGGAGTGTCGAAATGTAGATCTCAGTTAGTAGAATATGAATATATATTTTTTTTAATCTCAAAAATGTGGCATGTAGGGGGCTCTAAGCAGTAATTTATTTTGTCCCTCCCCATCTAACTCGGTAACTAGTAACTACTGGCTCAAAAAATTTGAAAAACATTTGGTAACGAGGCATTAGTGAGACTATATACCAACGACAAATACTCAAGTTAAGAATATCAATTCAAATTTTGGAGAAATAGGGAGGGGCGTCATAGAATTTTTTTATTTTATATCTAGGCAAATGGGGTGTCAAAATGTAGATCTCAATTAGTAGAACATGACACTTTTTATATTTTTTTCTAACTCAAAAATGCACCTGTAATGGCATACAGCCGTGTATATCTTGATCGAATTATTTCATCTAAATTTGATGTTACATCCAAATTTACTATGAGACCGAAATTTTTCCCTCAGGTTTAGCCGGCAATACCAGCAGAATTTCTTTAAAATATTTAGTAAATTACATAAAACAGCATGCTATGGTTTGATAATGAGCTTAATACAGTCTTTTAAGCAATGCAAGTTATGTTAGGCATGTTGTTTTCTGTAATTAATTAATTATTTTTAAGAACTTCTGTTGGTGTTGTCGGCCAAACCTCAGAGAAAAATTTCGGTCTCATAGTAAATTTGAGTGTAGCATCAAACTTAGAAGAGAAGTGTATTTATGAATTTGTCGTAAAAATAAACAGGATTGTAAATATTTGGATCTGTGTATCTGAATTAACATTAAAATCTCTAAGTACAGTAATTAACGTCTACAAGCTTAAAATAATGAATATAAATGATAATTATATTCAAATAAAATAAAAAAAATTATGAAAACTTTGATTATAATATTAAATTAAATTTATTTTCCTAGTGATAAAACTTTATAAAAAAACATAAAAAACAGTTATAGTGACATCTGGTAATGCATTTATATTATACAAAAAATAACATGTAGCGAAATGTTTGGTACCACTGCATTACACATTAGTAACGTTTAATTTAATATTTTTTGTATGGTTAGAATCTGATGAGTTTTATACAATGTATTATTGACATGATATCAAGATGAATATTCTATAGACTCAATGAATAAGCAAATTAATCTTAAATATTGTTCGATATATTACAGGGATAGGAACTTTACCTAACTCTAAAACACAATTAGTATAGATACAATTTAATGATACAATGAACATAGATTCATATCTTAAACCTTTCTTATGATGTGGTCTTCCAAATTTTTTAAACATTTTAAAGAATACCTAATAGCGACAACTTTTGAACGGTTAATAAGATTTTCATTTAATTGAAATTTTAGAATTAACGTGTCAAAATCTATATGTATAATGAACTTGAATTTTAAAATGTTATATAGGTATGTTATTAATCATTATATAGTTTTTGACAAGCTAATTTCAAAATTTCATCAAAACTAAAATTCGATTGAAAAACTACAGCCAAGAACGTCGTAAGATTTTAAATTTCCGCAATTTATAACTTTACTTATGAAAATCATATTTTTTCCCCAATTTATTTTAAAGATTGTTAGTGAAATTTCTCCCATTTTAAATGTTTAGTTACTTATGAAATAACGACTCAAATTTCTAAACAAAATAATAAAACACAAAATTTAAATTTTGGAGCTTGAGTCAATTTAAACATAAATTTTAAGCTCGCAGTTTTCAATAAAAACACTGACTCCAAGTGCTCCATGCACCACTTTTCGTTTCATTTCCATTTATATATAAGTATTTATCTAACGTTCATCCTATAAATATCTATGCTATCATGTATTCTTTGAATAATATATTAATATTAATTATACAATATAACTCCAGTCCAAATAACATTAAGATATTCCAAACATGAAAAAATGCGGTCCAAACTCAACCTACAACAAACTAATTTAACTCCAACCGAAAAAAAAGATATAGCACTAGCTCAAAAGTACAAATATTCATCATCTAAGAAATGTTAATTTTTGATATAGGACTAGTCCGGGTAATAACTTACAGTGTCACGCATCCTCACGTGGCCACACTTTAAAAGAGGGAGGGGGTAAGATAGGGGAAGGGGGTAGTGCACGTGCGTGCCACACATTCCAAACATTCCTGGACCCAGCGGGCAGCTGCGATTGTTTTAGTAAAAAGTTATAATTAACTTGATTGATCGATTAGACTGAAATTTTGTTGTTAATAATGATCGTGTATATATGAATGCGATTGCTTTTTAATAATCTCAGCGAATGACTTGCGGGTTGGAGGTTTGGGGATCTCCTTGGATGAGAAATAGAGTAGGTACCTAAATATGTTTTTATCTCTATGATTTGGCCATGAAGATCAAAATATGTGACTGATTTTTAGAAAAAAATTATAATACTTTAGATAATAATCATTAACTCGAGATTATAGAGGATTGAAGATCAGTATTTATTTGTTTATTTAATTAATTTAAACAATCAAATACTACATTTTACCAAACTATTAAAATTTGATCTGTCAAAAATGTGCTACCTCTTTATTTCAAAGAGTTATTATTTATATTATATTTATACATTTATATTATATTTTTTAGTTTATATCTACGAGTCGCTTAGGTCAAGGTCAGATCGAAAATTATAATTGTTCTTTTCTTTTTTGGGATTAGGGAGTAGTGGCTTTAAAATTGTATCTTTTTTTTAACAAAAATATAACTCGAATATTATTATTACATATTATTCGTCCTTATCTTACAAATAAAAAGTTGTTTACTTGTAACATGCATCTGAATGTAATTAGTTAGTTAATTTAGGTATGGTACTTTACAGAAAACCAGAAAGAATTTTGTAATACTTAATTTGTTTACTAATAAATTGGGACGACGGTCTTAGGGCATTTGATAGTCTTAAAGTTAATGATAGAAGCTATATTTAAAAAAAAGAGGGGGCGGAAAAATAAAACTAGCCCAGGGCGCCAGACTTGCTAAGGTCGACACTGATTGTGCCTAATACTTCCATAGATTAGATTTAGGTGTCTTCATTCACAGAAATGTAGACAAAATGTAATATTAATATGAGTATTAATTATCAAGAGATGAACAAAATAAAACAATAAGATATGTTAATACTGATAATAAAAATATTTATGTGACCAAAATGTGGCCATATACGTATATTTTTATAATATGTATGTTTATGTACGTAATATGATGTAGACAGTATATTGAAAAAGAAATTAAAAAACAAAAGGAAAAATATAAATGTATGGTTATAAATAACAGACAAAGAAAATAATGTTTATATTTGAAATGATGGCCATATTTAACGCATAACATAAAATTCCCAAAACAAACTGGTTTGAAATAAAAAGCAACATTCCACAGGTTCTATTCACGGGTTAAATAAATTGAAACACAACAGATACAATAAATAATATGCGGGAATCCAGGATGACATGATTCCAATCTTATTTAAATATATACTAGCATCCACATTAGACCATAATAAGTTAGATAATTATTTACATAGTTCATTACATATGGAAAAGACAATAAGGTACTGGCACCAGTTATGATCGCTATAAGATTAAGGTTTACTGTTTTTGTGATTGATGGGCTTCTTTTTTGTAGTTCTTATGAACTCATGTTACTAATAAAACAAGTAACTCTTTATTTAATCAATGTAATTAGTAATTACCAAAGTCCGCAAATATATTTTGTTTTCTTAAATTATAGCCTTTTATTTTGTTTATATTTTTTCTCCAGTAATGGATAAAGTTAAACCAGTAATGAGCACGCAGTGATAAACACTTGCTAATGATTACAAAATGATAAGTACTACGACACAAAAAATATAAAAGAAAGAATCGTCAAATTTAAAACAATATAAAGTAGTTGCTATGATAATATTATAATTAATGAATAAATTATACTAATAATTAGTTTAAATGTCCACCATTTTGACACTTATTGGCCGATTGTCATCAAATCACGCTGTAAAACAGTTAAATGTATATATATAGATTAATATTCAGAAATGGTAGTAATATATTAACAAATATTAACAAATATTTCGAGTATAACATTTAATTAAAAAATAGTCATTACTGGGGTCATATCCAAGACTGGTACCAGTATCTTATATATTATAATATAACCTCATAAATGTATACACTTATGGGACCTGATAAAATTATATTTCACCCCTAAGAATTTATTTGATAAAAATTGATTATTAGTTAAATAATATAATATTTGAATAATTTTGGTTCATAATAAAAGTATTAGTGTCATAAAAAAATTAAAACTTATGTGACATTTACAATCACAATTCAAAAAAAACATAGTACCTATAATGATCGTTAGATGCCAAGAAGAAAAATACTTTTAGAATGGAAGATCTTTATTTTCAAAAAGAGTGAGTATTCTTTAAGAGAGGTTTTAGTGTACTTGTATATTTTTGATTTTCCGGTAGTGACTTTTTTATTTAGATAGTTTTAATTAATTACTCCCGGTTTCATGAACGAGGTAAACAAAAAATATCTATTTTTTCTAAAATCGGGGACTTGTATATTGTGTATGCCTTATATACTTTTATTTAAAATTAAATTATATACATGAATATAAATAATGAATTGAAATACGGAACAGTTTTTTTTTATTAATTACTATGAATTTGTTAATACCTAAAGCGAATAATATTTTATTTAATTGTATATTAAAATTTTGCAACAATTATTTTAAATATATTTAATATATGTAGGTACATTATACTTGGCAATGAAGTTCAGAAATGAAATATCTATTGCATACAAAGTCTAATGTACATATTTTAAACATCTAAAAGGACATAATTTTCGTTGATAGTTTAAAATTATTACTGTTTTTTTTTTATATTGGCTTTATTTGTCAATATAAAAGAAAACTATATACATTATAATGAAAATATCCTCTAAATTTTATAAAATGAATATTTAATAATAATTTGTTTAGAGTTTTAGACAATTCAAATTGTGATTTAGTATCATAATATCATTTAGTCTTTTTTTTTAAATTACACGAAACAATAATTGATTTATATGTTTTTGTTTCTTTCTGTTTTTGTTTTCATATTAGGGCTGCACACGAGATGAGAGTCAAGTAAGACTCATCTCGGTCTTGAATATTACCAGTGACTGTCTCGTCTCGATTTCGTCTCGTAAAAATTGAACCAACCTAGTCTCGTACATGAAAAATTTCCGTCTTATATTTAAACAAATTAGGTAAGTATACTGTATTTTCAAACATAAAAAAATCCATTTAAATTATTGTTAATTTATGTAAACTTAATGAAAATATGTATGATGCGTACTGAATAGATAAATCATTGTTATATCCACCCACTGGATCATTTTCAACATGTGTATCTCCGTTATTATAAGAGATACATATTCAGTTGATTGAGATCTACTGTTTGTACAGAGGATAGGTGTATTTTGATTAAAAAATATTTAAAATATTCCACGTAGTTTAGGAGCTGCCTAAATATCCTTTATATAAAATTGAATATAGTTTTAAACATTTTTATATTATATCACTTTTCAGTTTTGAGTTACAAACACTAATTTTAGATTTTCAAATGGGGTGTAAAGTTGGCTCTTGTTTCAACTTGCTTTTTTCTGTACTTTACAATCAGACTTGTTCTTATTTAAAAAATATATAAATTACTGGCACCAATTATGGTCGTTATAAGAGCAATGTTTACTGTTTTTGTGATTGACGGGCTTCTTTTTTGTAATTCTCATAAACTCATGTTACTAATAAAACAAATAACTCTTTATTTAATCAATTTAATTAAAGAGTCCACAAATACAGTTCTTTAAATTATAGTCTTTTATTTTGTTGTTTTTTCTCCAGTAATGGATAAAGTAAAACCAGTAATGGCACGCAGTGATGGACACTTGCTAATGATTACAAAATGATAAGTACTACGACACAAAAGATATATCTTTTGTGTCGTAGTTTCAAATTTGACGATTAAATTATTATATTTGACGATTATTTATTTTATATATAAAAGAAATAATCGTCAAATTTGAAACAAAGATTCCCTTATAATATAATAATTAATAAATAACTTATACTAACAATTAATTTAGATGTCCACCATTTTGACACCTATTAGTCGATTGTCATCAAATCACGCTGTAAGACAGTTAAATGTATATAGATTAATATTCAGAAATGGTAGTAATCAAATATCAACAAATATTTTTAATTCAGTACGTTTAATTAAAAAAATAACCATTACTGGAGTCATATCCAAGATTGGTGCAAGTACCTTATTTTTCTTGTTCTTGTGTACAGCAAATTCTTATTAATCAATTTGAAAAATCACTGAAAAGTAGAAATTTCAATCTTTAAAATAGTTTCTTATTTATATATTTTATAACATATTCAGTATATGCAACCTTAGATAATTCATCTTGATTCAGGCCTGTATAAATGCATTTTAAAAATCACCTGCTCTATTTGCATAAAAACAAAAAAATCATCTATGAAAAAATACCAACATACATCATCAGTAATCTGCCATATCAAACGCTTCCATAAAAATAAACAACCGACATAACAACAACAAAAAAAATTACAGGGGTGAACAGGCGTAAGTAATAATTACAGGGCAGACCAGATCGAGTGTGTCTAGTTCACCGTACCACCGCTAGATGTCAGTGGCAGGTTCGGGCGCACGCTTTCCCCATTATTCTTTGTTAATTAGGTGGGCGTGGTTGCGAGGGAACGGGGAAACGGGGAAGGTGATCGGTGCATCACACACACTGACATTTATATATATATACATTAACGCATACATGTATACATATACACAAATCTACTACCCCTCTTTTGTTTCCTTCCCTCCCCTTTCCTCTATGCTGTGTTTCCGACATGAAGATTAGCGTTCGACTACCAATAGATAACATCCCCATTTAGTGTAAGAAGGTCCGCCCCCACGTTAGCTACCGGTGAAGGTTTTTTAAATTATTTCGAATGGATTGAAACAATAATGAATGTTCATTGTTTATTCTTTTTTATAATTTTTATTTTTTTAAATCTTATTTCGTTTTATAATTTTATAGTTATTTAGGTATATATATTAATTATTTGTTGATATTTTACAAGAATGTTTTCAATCAAATGTATTGTGATAATTATTTAATTGTAAATAAAATGCTTGGTATAGATCAGGGCAGCACTAACCATGTAGGCAGACTAGGCGCTGCTTATAGAGATTCCCACCATAAGAGCGATTTCACCAAATCGTAAATGTTAAATGTTATTGTTATATGTAATTAAAAATGACATTTGAAACTTTTCAAAATATGATATTAATTTGTACGTATATATTGATGAATTTTTAAGTTTTGCCTAGTGGCTTTTGGGTACCCTAATGAGAACCTGGTATAGATATAAAAAAATGCAAAAATAATCCAAAATCTTTTGTGCGTTGAAGTGCTGTGGTATAGGCTGTCTATGGATTTTAGCAATATAGTTTGCACCTAGATACACCAAATCTATATAGACAACACAATTTGGTACACTATAGAAAAATTTTGATTTGTTTTTGCTTGCATTTGAGTTTTTGCAACAAAAAATATAGGTTTAGATTAAAAAAAAGAAAAGTTGAACCTGGAAACCCATTAAGGTGTTCAAGGTCAACCCATATTGTTAGTATTGAGCCCCCTCGAAACCAGGAAACTTTTGTACAAAACATTTTCTCTGAAAATTCGTTATTTAGGAAATAATCCACTGGAAAGTGTTTAAAAAAACATCCGGTATGTATACACAAATTACATACAGGGTGTCAAAACATACCGACAAATTTTCAGGAGTTGTCGATAATATTAAAAAATCGCTTTATGTAAAAAAAAAAAACAGTAGAGGAAAAGAATGGATTTTGCCTTTTGGTTGAAATTTTTTGTAACTTGGGGAAATGATAGTTCAAAGTAAGTTGATCAAGAGTTTTTGCGCAGGATCCTTTCTTTTACCCTACTTCTAGAACGACTAGTTTGCAGACATGTGTTTATTGACAAAAAGCGATTGTTTTAATGTCTCCAACAACTCCTGAAAGTTCGCCGATATGTTTACGGATCACCTTGTATATAAAACGCTTTTAGCATTCCAAAAAATAAAAATAATAAACCTTCATCACGAAATTAAAAATAAATAAACAAAGACATTATAAAAATAAAACAAAATTAAAATCAATTTTATGCATGACAGAATATGTTCTATAACACGTATAAGAACACTTTCATATCTAACAATATTAGAAGTGACAACATAAAAAATATAAACCAAATATATCTGGAAATCACAAAACACAAACAAAGGCGTACATTAGCATATTAAAAAAGGACCGCAAAATGTTGGTTTTTTTGATTAAGGTCAAGACAGCAAGCTGGGACTAATGATAAATGTGAGCCCTTAGAAAATGTGAAATATTACAGTCATTTTTTACACAAAAAATATTATAATAAATAAACATTTGACAGACTCGTCATGTGAGTTGAAAAAAATATGTTCCAATGTTTCAACCAATGTACCTGCAGAGATTAAATGACAGTCGGTAGGTTGTCTTTTGTCTTTTTTGTGATTTTGTCTTTTCGGTGTCTTTGGGTTTTTGTTAAAGTGAATTGTAGATTTCTAGATAACGGTGTATCTGCTGTGTTATAACGTTGTGTAAATTATATTATTTGCAACGGTTTAAAATTTATTAACGTCAGATTTTTTGGAATCTACCTTCTCAAAGTTTTAACTTAATCTGTTTCTTAGATTTGTCGTAAAATTTTAAGAAAAGTAAAGATTTTTTTTTTAGTTTTTAACTAACATCTATTTTCTAGTAGAGACCTGCCCGCGGCTTCGTCCTCGTTTTAATTGTTTTTATGAACATTTATATAACTTATAATTATATAATAAATAATAATTAATTTTTTTATTTAGTATTGAAATTTCAAATGTTGCGATACACGTTTATTTTTATTTTAATAGAAAGGAATTTGGCCGAAAATTCACTTTTATAATATACGCTTTTATACGTCGATAAAACTGCAGGTTTTTTTTGTAAAGTAAAGCGGAGGAACGACGTTCCGGCACCTTTTTTCGTGGTATAAGAAAATATGCTTTAAATTTAAATTAAATGATATTTGAATATAATTTTCTTTAGTAAAAAGCTTGACAAGGAGTGAGTTCCAACGCCTTTTTGTTTAAAAAAACCTATAGATAAAAGTATTATATTTCTTAGTGGGTGCTTACGTCAAGTTTCTAGGTCCAGGACTTTGGACTTGGCGTTGATGAGGAAGTCACTAGAACTTCTTGGATATACATAAAGAGATGTATCAATACTAATTACATTTATTTTAAGTAATGGTTTTTAAAATTGATAATTATAAGATACAGATAATTATTTAAAATTGGAACAAAAAACAAAAATGATTTCTTAAGAAAATTGAAAACTAGTTGAAAAATATCTGCCTTGGGAACCACGGGACTTTCTTATACGTAATCCTAACAGTGATTCTTATTTTATTAAAACATTTCTGACAAACTAACAAGATAGAATAAAATGAATAATATAGGTAATATTATTCTCTACATTATATAACAAAATTTTTTTTTTAACGTAATAACTGAAAACGGATGTTGACTCTTGTAAATTTTTGAATTTTCGAATTATTTTTGAAATAAGAAAAAAATGTTTTAGATAAAAAACGTCGAGTATGTTATTATCTATAATTTATTCCACATACATTTTTTCCCAACATTTATGATTTAGCCAGAAAGAATTTTTTTCTG
The DNA here is from genome assembly GCA_961205875.1 of Sialis fuliginosa. NCBI lineage: Eukaryota > Metazoa > Arthropoda > Insecta > Megaloptera > Sialidae > Sialis > Sialis fuliginosa. The sequence goes on from OY540812.1 coordinate 20,447,005, forward strand.
TAATTATTTAGATTCACTGTTCATTCTCAGTATTACGTATAAGAAAGTCCCATTGTACCTATGGCAAACACACACACTGTTCAATCTCTGTAATACGTATAAGAAAGTAGCATGACACTCATGGCAGATATTTCTCTTCTGTTATGAACCATTTGAATTATAATAAAAATTTATTTTTTCAAAAATTCGTTTTTACGAAAAAATGATTGAAACATAAATTATAGATATTGATATTACCTACAATTTTTAACTTGACCATTTTTCTCTATTTCGTACTGTTTCAAATTAATAAGAAAAATTCAAAAATCGACGTAGGTAAACATCCGTATCCGGTTGAAAGATAGTTTTAAAAATAAGACGTTTTCTTCCCAGACAAAAATTAATCTTAAATATAAAATTTCATCCTTCTACGATTTGTCGTAATTGAGTTACAGCGCTTACAGGCCGACAGAAAGACACACAGACATCATGGCGAAAATAGTCATAATGGATTAAGGGAAGGTCAAAATGGATAATTCCATCAAAATCCGGATTTCGAAAAAATCGGCTTCACTATACTTACTTATACTAAGTATATGTATATTTCATATACATGGGTATAAGAAAGTAAAAACATAATATTTTTAAAATGTATATTATGTATGTATTTCGTTTTCGTTTCGATTTTTTATCTTAAAATATTTTGGCTACATATATTTCCTGAAATGTAAACACTAGATACAAATCAATATAAAAACAATGTACAAATCCCCCAAAAATAAGAATAAAAATCAAATTTAAATACGTTCACATTTTAAAACATCCATTTCTTCCGCGAAAAAAACTACTTCGGTGTGTGTTTTATTAACCAAAACCGAATTACTCATACATGAAAAGAATCTCAGAAGCATCCGTCACCAGAGAGATTGTATAAAAAAAAACCAGCGCGCTTATTCTCTGTGGCTAATGGGGCGGAATGGAGTGTGTTTGAGCGCGTGTGCGCCCGTTCCCCCCACGCCCCGCACGTAGCGCCGCACATGTGTCGGGGGCGGAAGCGGGAGACGTATATACGAGAACGGAACTGCAATTTCAGAGCCCTCTGTGATGACTTGACAATGATACAAGTGTGATTTAGGTGAATGTGGAGAGAGAAAACAGTGGTTCTAAATATTGTTGCGTAAAAAATACTATCCTTTTAATATTTATATTAACTTAATAAAAATCAATATTTTCATTTAAAAAAATTAATAAATATAATGAACGATAAATAAGTTATATAAGAAATAAAAATTTTAGAAAATATTTTAAATCAAAAAACTTTAATCCAGGGCTTCGAACCGGAACTAAACCGAAAACCGAAAAAACAGTTATTTTTTGCCGGAACAAAAGCCAGAACCGAACCGAAATAAAAATATCGATTTTTTCGGTTCAGTACATGTTAAAATGCGCGCGTTAACATGATCTTATTTCCCACCACAATTGTCTTTCGGGCTATCATACAAGTACCATAAAATGTTCTAAATTATGGTAGAAAATACATTTTTAATACAAATAAATATTTTTTTAATTAATCACTCGGAGCTGAACCGAAAACCGAAAAAACCGGAAAAACCGTTATTTATTTTCGGAACAAAAACCGGAACCGAACCGAAATATATTTTTTTACTCGGTTCGAAGCCCTACTTTAATCTATAATTATTTTTTAGTTCCTGATGAATTTGTTTGTTTGTATCATTGTATGTAAATGCTATTAATCTCGGAAAATACGTGTGGTCTCCTGAATCACATAACATGTAACATCACGCTATCATGCAAAAGGGAAAAGCAGTAATGAAAAATGTGAGACTCGTAGGAGAAAAATGCGAAAATGCTGACAAATTAATAATATATAGTTTATTATACTTTGGGAACTTTTTGTTAATATGTAAACACATTTTAAGCATTATGTCAGGTATTATAATCTAAGGAGGGAGAGGATTTTCTGAATCGCTATGTCTGCGCTAACACCAGTGGTTGTTGGGGGTCTCATGCAGAAAAAAAATCGGATCCCCCTTTTTTCTTTTTTTGCTCTTCAAACTATTTTTGTAGGCCTTTATTCCAAAAAAGGTTCTCACATATTTTTCCCCCTTAGCTCGGGACTTCCTTCACCTCGGGGCCCTAGTAGAGCCGTAAGTAGAGGCAGTAAGAGATCGAGGTGACCCCTATAAAAATTTTGTTGAAGAATTTTCATGTATGTGACTATTTTCGAAGAAAGTTTTTCAATAAAAATCTGAAGGCTTTCAAATTTAAATTATTTATATTTTTATAAACATTTAAAACTACACCATAAATAATAAAAACCACAACAAAGTCTTTTTTTATAACGACTATTAGTAAATGTATTTTAATAAAATTTTAGGAAAATGTATTTCTTATAAAATTATAAATGTGCCAAGTTCCAATTCAAAATTTTATTCAAAACGGCTAAAAAACACATTTAAAAATAAAAATTTATTCGTTGAAAACTTGTGGACAACATGTGGTAGAGAAACATTCATTGTTTGTAGATTTTTTTTATGTATTTTGCAATGACGATAAAGATAGTTATATAAATGTTAACAAAATCTATTTTTTTGGGTTTTATTCTCCGTGTTCAAACAAAATGAATTTGACTCAAAAAAAAATGTATTCCGATTTCGTAAAAAATACCCTCCTTGTTCAAGGGCTTCCTATTGTCGGGAACCCCGGGGCACTGCTGTTGTTTAAAATGCCTACTGTATAACGCGCCACTGACCAACTTATCTACTGATTAAAAAAAAGTACATATATAGGTGTATAATTATATTAATTATAATAATATGAAAACTAAATAGTTTTTACCATGTCTGTATAAAAAAACGCATATTTTAGTAATAAATACTGTTGTAGATAAATTTTAAATATATGTATACAAATTAAAAGTAAGAAAGTGAAAAAATTAATTCACACGAGAACCTAAATCAAAATAAAAAAAATTGTACATACAGAAAATATTTTAAAAATATTTTCAATAGATTTATCAATTCAAATATATCAATGCCATAAAAAAGAAATAGAGGAAACGATTCATAGATGTATTTTTATTAACCAATCCCCATTAACAGCGCACGCTACTTGCTATATCTAATTAATCACAGCACACTAAGACGTGGTAATGTGTATTTTAATAAATTTATAAAATTTGCATACCAGTATTAATTATATTAGAATTTTTTCGAAATACCCAATTATTACTTCATTACCTAGTTAGTGCTATATTTCAAATAATATTTATCACGGCATAATTTATAACTAACCCTGCTGAGTACACCGTCTTTAAATAGTTAATATCAACAATTCTTTATGATTTGTGTCCATGTGAACTGTGTATAAAAATATATTTATTATATCTACAAAATTTATTTCAATTTTTTAACAAAAAATATTCAATGGCGTGTTATGATGTTTTCTTTGTAACAAAAAACTTAAGAGGTCAATAATTTTATTGTACTTTTTATAGAATAGATTTATTGTTGTTTTACAATAAGAAAAATTATATATGTGTATAATATTTGGCAACTTCTGTACAAAATGTATCTATATAGTAAGTACGGAAAAGGTACTAGAAAACTTTTACAATAAATATTAAATAAATTCAATATTGTTATTGTTCATTATCAGAAAAAGTGAATTATAACATTCCAATCAACAGGGGTGATTTTAATATGTAGCTCTAGCTTATTTGAGAAGCTCTAAAATTGAAATGTGCAGTTCTAAAATTTCCATAAAATAATCCTTAAAATGATCGTTATATATACAAGATGTGTCATTATTATAGGAATAAACATTTATTTCAGAAACTATTGAATCATTATATCATAAGAAATTAAAAAATAAATATTTTAATTTTTTCTTGTAAAGAAAATGGTATCCTTCGGAAGTTAAAAGGATTAAAAATAAAATAAAAAACTGGAAAATTAAAATAATATTCTCTACAACTTTAATTTAAAATATTTTTTTATCTACCATTTATAAAAAATCAAAATTTCCGATATAGTGATAATCTTCGAAAATAGTAAATGTATACATACATATATCTACAGTTTAAGAAATTTAAAAATAGACCGACAGACACACATACGCCATTAACATAATGATAGTACATAATTTGGGAACCCTCTAAACGTGTAAAAAAGTAAAAAAAATCGTACATAGTTTTTTTATATATACCAACGTTTCTAATTCATTACAAACACAATAGTCGAGTAGATAATGATTTAAATGACCGATAATCTTCTATTTTATGGACTCAAAAACAACTGCCAGAATATGCTAAGAATTTAGATAGCGGTGATTTTAATTTAAAGGGGTGAATTTAAGGGGGTAAAATTACAAAATCATTTGAAATATTAGAATGGTAAAGTAGACTATGAGTACGTTTACACAGTGCTGTTATTCCGATTTTACTATAACCGATGTAGTTAAACCATTTTAAGTGACGCTGTTTACACATACGTGAATAAGTGACGTCAGCTGGAATTAAAAGTCCGATTTGAAGTACGCTATAAGTTCGATGGCGTACCAACAAGAAATCTCAAAAATACTTCGTCTCCTTTACGTCCCACGAATCATTATGATTAGTTATGTCGGATGTAAAGCGCCATCTACACAAACTTTTACACCCGGTTTTATTACATCGGTTATAGTAAAATAAATAAAAGAATAACGGTGCTGTGTAAACGTAATCTATGTATATAACGATACATTTGAAAACTATACCAATGTTTCTACGATTTGTGTCTAATTACTAATTAGTAATTAATTTATATACATACATATATATTATCATATTATCTAATATTTATGAGTTTATTGCAAATTGTATTATTTTCCTGACCTTTTAAATAACATGCATTTTTTTTTAGATTATAGATATTCTACGTTCCTACTCATTTTAAGTTATGTAAAAAACGTTCTTGCGTAAAATTTTCTTAATTATCACTGAAAACATGTATTTCTAAAAATTATAATGACGTCACGATAAACGCAAATCTATCTATACCACCCTTCAAATGAGTAGATAATAATTTTCCACCCATCCGAGTACGTCATAATAATTACAGGTCCGTATCTCAACTCAATTGTTCAATATTTGCAGACGTGTCATAAAGTGATGACGATATTTATGATTCTACATTGAACACTTGTCACTCGCAGATCCTCCGCCCTTCGACGTGCGTGCCCGCACGAGCACGTACGCGTGTTGACACGTGCAACGCACTGTTGACTTTGGATCATCTTCATTGTTGCTGTTGTAAGAGTCATTCGAGTTTTATCGTCTGTGATGATGCTAGTGCGGTAGAAACGTCCACCACTTTTGAATTTATAATGTGTAATGATTTATGTTTAAGTAGGATGAAATATGTCAGTTAGATGTTTTTAATTCATCCGTTTCTAACAATAATTGTGAGGCTTACGTGATTTTTAAAACTATATTCTAAATTTCTAAATAATCGTAAATCCCTTTTATTAGTTTAACATAAATTAGATATTCAATATCGTGTGAAATGAAATATTATAATTCGATATTATGGCAATATATTCATTTATTTTAAAAGCCACTGAAATAAAATGTATTGATATTTTCAAGTACTATACTCTCTAAAACTGAATCAGTGAATAGTCACTGATTATCAGTGACTATAAACTGTAAAATATTGAAAAGTAGACCAATCAGTGGATAGTCACTGAACAAATCAGTGGTTGATCAGTGAGAACTGGTACATACTACTCATTTTCAGTGACTTTTACGTTTACTGAATGAATCAGTGGAAATCTCGCTGATTCAGTTTAAGAGAGTAAGGATAGTTTTATAGATTAGTCCCAGCTTCCAAGTGCCAGGTTAAAAAAAAACGGGTAGAGAGCTGAAACAAAGGTCATTTTATATAGTTTTAGCTCTTTTTTTATGAATATTTTTTGGGGCATTTAACAGGACCATCTGTAGGATCAACTGTATTATTTTAAATTACACTCTTAAAGTCGCGTGCTCCGGAACATATATACGAGCCAAACAATTAAAATCGGAGATATTTTATGACGAATTCATGAGATCAAAAATATTTTGATCAAACCGTAATCTACCATATCTGATAATTTCATTTGCTATAAGGCCGTTGAATACTTATACGATAGTTGTTTCTGATACGAAAACAACATTTTTAAACTTGTCTGCGACATATCGAAAACATATCGTTGTCATATAAAAATCAAATTTAGTATAAGTACACTGAAAAAAAGAATTGGTTGAATTTACCTATCATAGTAAAATTGAACCAAAATTTCGGTTGAATTTAAGTATGATAGGTAAATTCAACCAATTCTTTTTTTCAGTGTATGCAATACATTTTCTTACGACAAGCGTTATAAACAATAATACAGGCGACATGTCATAAAATAAATATGTAATGGGCCTAAGGAAAAGTTATTTAGTATCGAAATTATAATCATCAGATACGGCTATAACATATACATACATATGCAAACTATACTTATTATCTCCAATTTAAGTTGTATTAGGACAGTCATATTCAATAAAAATATCAGCATTCCAATGTTATGTAATAAGTAATAGAGTGTAATTAAAAAAAATATTTATCCCACTATCGGTTCTGTTAATTGCCTCCAAAAATATTTATATCTGTCACCAAAAGTAGGGCAAAAAAACACAGTTATCTAATTGTAAGTTAAGCTGTTTTTCAAAAATCATCTGATCTTTGAAGACCTGATAATAATCAATAATCATAGTAAAGTACGGCAAAACATTGGTTGGCAAATAATCAAATAATATTGTATACAAAATAAATTTTGTGAAATTCTAATTGTTTGACTTCTTTATTTTTTAGGATACAATAAAAAATATCTGTACATATATGATATTTTTTTTAAATACACTCGCTCACATGCTAATACTTCTCTTAAAATTAATTCGTTCGATCAACTCGAATCTTTGCATTAAGAAGATTAACATAAATTCTTTCTATTTGCTCTGCTTCGATTCAATAATAATTATTTATTTGAGTTAAGGAATTGTTATAAAAATTATATCAAAATATATGTTGTTAGATCAATATTACAGCACCCCCACATTGCTTGTACTCTCTTTACATATATAAAAAGAAAAATAAGAAAACCATATAAACATACAATCATTTTAACACCCCATTGCAATAAATCCACGCCCGCGAAAATAAATAAACAATAACAACGATTATTGCATCATATGATTTATATCTCCAGAGGGTAGCGAAGGAAACCCGTGAGTTTCCCCCCCCCTCTTACCCCTCTCACCCCCTTTGTATACTCCGGTCCCAAGACGACAATGTGTACATTATCATTACACAGTTAACCGGTCGATCAATCAGGGCCGGGGTTGATAAATGGGGTGGGGAGAGGAAGGGGTGTGTATACACTCCCCCGTTCCGATTTCTAATGAATAAGATCATTATATGCTATGGTTGAACGGAGGTCCGATGCTGATGTGAGTGGAGTTATAGATATTTTAATATTTATCGCTGTATTGAGTATTATTTTTGCTTCCAAAAAATAATAAATAACACGCAAAACAACTTCGTATGTAAATTTAAAACCCAAAGACATATGGCCAGAATAACAAAGACATCTAACATTTTTAATTTTGTACTAGCTATTCACCAGCGAATTTACTCGCTGCTATCAAACTAGCCAAATGTAATAATCGCGTTAGCTAGTTAACTCATTGCTCGCCTATATCCTAGCGAGTAAATGTGGAGTTACTTCACTAGCTATTCGCTCATATTTTACTCTCTAGCTAGTAAAACCGTTGTATGCTAATCAAGTGATGCGTGCAAATTAATAGTAAGTAATTGAAATGTCGAGACAAGCAATTCGTACGGAAATTGTTGTTGCATCCTTTTATCATGTTAAAATGAAACGTCTCTACTGACATGAGCGAGTGGGCGATTTGACTTGTATGTAATCGACACTCGCTAAACTGAAAAAACGCACAAACTACTCGTAGCATGCTAGCGAGTTGCTAATAATCTCGCCTTGGCTAATATAGGCTATACTCAGAAATGAGATAGGCCATACATGTGCTATACTAAAACTATAGATAACACAGCCACACAAAAAATATGTGCGGTACCAAAAGAGCGACCTAACATATACCTATAGTATTGTAGTATTGGTCGAACATAGTCGAAATCCAAATTTTTGGAATTTTCAGCAGTTTTTTTTTACTTGAACTTGATTTTTGAGATTAGGTTGAAATTTTCCAAGTTGGTTTAACATCTAAAATCGTTAGCTTTTATGTTAAAAAAGATTTCCCCGAGTTTCAGTCGCGAAAAAAAAATTTTCTTAAAAGTTACAAACAATAAAATTATAATGTAAACACGGTCAACATTTTTCTCGTAAACAGCTGAACGGTTACGTCAAAATTTGTATTCATTAACGTAGATTCTAGAAATATTCTCTAAGAACATTTGAGTTTGTTTATAAAAATATCAATTGTTTATAATTTTTTTTCGACTCGAAAGTCAATTTGTTTATAAACAATTAATATTTTTATAAACAAATTCGATGATTGTATATCCAAAAGCATATTCCTAGAATGTACGTATATAAAAAAAAATTGATGTCAGAATTGTTAAAAATCATTTAGCCATTCACGAGAAAAATATTGATCGTCTTGTAACATTATAATTTTATTGTTTATAACTTTTACGAAAAAAAAACTCGAGAAGATCTTTTTTAACATAAAAGCTATAACAAAATTTACTTTACAGCTCAAAAAAAACGATTTAAAATGTTTAGCCAACTTGGAAAAATTCAACCTAAACCCAAAATTCAAGCTCAAATAAAAAAACTGGTAAGCAGAAAATTTTAAAAATTTGGATTTCAATTATGCTCGACCAATACTACAATGCTATATAGGTCTCACACTTTTTTTGTGTAGCTGTGTAATTACTTTTTTATTAGAACTGGTCATTAATAAGTGCAGCTCATTTTCGTTTTGTATTTTTAGTATTACTTCGACATCTGAACGGACGATATATTTTATGAAATAAAAAATAATCAAATCCAAAATTTTATTTCAAATAAATAATATTTACTCGATCATATCAATATCAACACTATAAATTTGAACAAACCCACGTTATTATTACAAAATATAATTGCAGACTGAAGCGTTTAGGACTATTAAATATTTACAGACACGCTATAAAACAATGACAATATTTATGACTGTTTGTTTACCACCGCACACAAAAAACATAAGTCTCTACACCTGTCATTTTGTCGTTTGATGTTTATTTCGATTTAATGGCGTCGTATTTTTCATTTGAAATTAAAAAAAAATATCGATACAAGTTTTTAGCATACTTGTCAAAATTTATATTAATTTATGATTATTTTTTTAAACGAATCATTAAAAAACTACTTTTTATTAAATAAAAATATGGATATGGTTTTACTGGGGTGTGTATTAAGATACCTGAGATACATTGTAGTAGGTGGACAGTTAACGGCAAACGGAAGAACTTTCTTAATACTATTATATTTAAGTAACAAGCAGTGATATTTTTCTTTTAAATATTTTGGTCATTTTGCTTCCTCGCAATATCGAAGATACGAGAAGCTATGTGATCGTTTCAGATTGAGACAAAAAAAAGTTATCCGATTTCAAAATTTTAAATTGATTTATCCGTTTCACGTCAAGGCAAGTCCGTTCCCTGAATCCTTTTCACACGCATAACTCATGAACTACTGAACCGATATTGTTGAAACTTGGTCGGATGGTTGGGTCTGGCTTGAGGACGGTCCCATTTCAAAATCAACAAAATCGTATGTAAGGGGGAGGGGTGACACCCCAAATTATTTATTTTTTCAAGATATCTCAAGAACGACACATGTTACGTGAAAATTTTATAGAATATTTTTTGTAGAGCATTAAATTTCCTATAATATGGGTCTACAATGTTTGTTGTAAAATATATATTAAAAAATATGTATCTCATTTTGCTTTAAAAATTCGTCATTTGTTTTTTTAAATTGATATTTTCTATGACATGTTAAATGTCATGTTGACGTTTTAAATGTCATTTTGGCGTAAATGTCTTTTTGACGTTTTAAATGTCATTTAGACATTTACATAAATTTAGATTTAGATTGAAATTGTCAAAAAGTTTAAAATATATGAAAAAATATTCAGGTGCGTTTTGAGAAAAATTTCGAACTAATATTTTTTAGTAAAATTGTATAAAAATTAAATGGTTAACCAATTCCAGGCAGTTTATATAAACACTATCGGTTTTTATTTAAATTGTTGTATAATTAACTACCTTTGGTGAATTTAGTACGAGGAAGCACTGTGCATTTACTTGGCAGATGTTTTTTGATAAACACTTATAGTTTAATTGTATGCTTTCATGGGCGCCGGGAAGGGGGTGCAAGGAGGTGCACTTGCACTCCCTTGTCAAAAAAAAATAAAAAACACATGAAAAAATCAAGAAATACATTATTTTTTTTAATTCACTTTTTGAATAACAGTCTAAGTCACCTTGGATGTTGTCCAAACATTAAATGTACCATTTTGACCTTATAATACTTGATCAAAATTACATTTTATCAAAAAATATGACGCGAATAAGAAGTCTACACGCATAATACGGGCCGAATGTTATTAAAAAAATAACATACCTGGACTGGATGTCCTAATGGGTGTATCATCAGACTGATGATTAATATTATCAGTCTTGCACTTTTTGCACAAAAATCGTCTTATGTCGTTCATTATTTTAAAAAAATGAACGATACGTATTAGACCAAGAGCTCGCTGCAAAAAAAACTAGTCTATCGAGTAACAGCTTAGACAAGGAAAGATAAAGGACAAATAACACGTTACCTAGCGTTGTTACCATATCGCACCACGAAAAATCGCTCCACGGATCATTGACGTATCATTTAGATTTTAAAATAAATGTCAATTGTTTTGAATTATAAAATTAATGAATAATACATGTTTTATATTGTCTCTAAAAATATTTCAGTGATAATTGATTAACAGAGTCTATTTGGAACTATCATCTCTCATACATACTAAATTCAATTGTAATTTAAAGCATATTTGCATATTATAAATTTTCAACTGACGCCTATGGGATAATATGCGGTTTTGACAGTTAAAAAAAGATGGCCGCCGACAAATTTTGGTAACACTTTCATATACGGACTAGCATTGGTTGTTATGTATCCATGTCTTTCCTAATCTAAGAGTAACAGGGTAAAATATTTTTTTAAATGTTAGTACCCATAGCGACTATGAGAAAAATCATTTTGTGCCTGGTCGGAACTTGTTAAACATTTTTAGCTGTCCCTTCTTCCGGGAAATTTTATGTACAGCAATTATACCAATAAAGTAACAGTTTGAAATCACTGCCAAAATTTAGTATTCCTGAAGTTATATATATAAAAAAATATTTGTGCCTTATTAAATCCTGGTATAATATTTTGGCACAAAACTTTTTAACTTTTTTTGACTCATTACTACCTATACCAATCAAGTAACAGCTTCAAACTATGACCAAATGAAAGTTTATATATTTTTCTATTGAAAAATACATTTGTGCTGTCAATGCCTGTTAGAAATGCCTGGCACAAAACTTTTTATTTGCATAAATTTGGCTGATTTTTTTTGGAAGTCACATTATATGTAACTTTCAACCTGACCAAATATTAACTTCGAAAAAAATATAGTTTTCGAAAAAAAATTTATTTTTTTAATTTTTAACCGCTAGAGGCGTGATTATCCTCACAGGCAACGATGCGTTCCACATATGCATATTAAAATACCCGCGTGATATGAATTTTAAATAAATTTAATTTTATATACCTAGATGCACCCCTCTGAAAGAAATCCTGCCGGCGCCCATGTATGCTTTCGTTTGATCTATTTATTTTATCTGTATTCATTCGAGAAATATGTTTAAATAAATGGTAATTTAATCACTTAAATTAAAAGTATACACATTAACCACAAGAAAACAATGTCATCCGACACGTGTTTCGACTTCACAAGAAGTCCTTATCAGGAGTCTGGAACTGTTAGGCTCCTGATGAGGACTTCTTATAAAATCGAAGTTTAATGACATTTTTTTCTTGTGGTTAATGTGTAAATGTTTTAGTTTGACTAAGAAACCACAGTTTATTCGTTTTCTAATGATATTTGAACAAAAAAGATACATTTCGAACTTTTAAATCGCTCTCTTGATAAATCATATTTTTGCAGTTATCATGTTATGACTTAAGGCCATCGATATAGTTCTAGTTTATAGAAATGACTTGCATTACTGTATATTAATTGTAGTAGGTAGACAGAGGAGCAGTAAACGAACTGATTTTTTTACAACTGTTATAGTCTTATAGATGATAACATTTTTTGTACCGCGAGGAATGATGGAGAATTTTTTTTAAATATATATCTTCATTGTTGTCGGCTGGCATTATCCTCTTTCGACAAAAGGTTTTATTATTTACGCCTAAATAAATATATATGCAAAAATTCAACTTATTTAAAGACTTTTCGGACAAAAGTCTACCACGACTGGACTATAGGCTATTGATATCAGTTCTCTTTAAAAATGTTCTATGTTCTGGCGGACTATATAAGAAAGGTTAGTTCCCGGGGCCGAATGTTATGCACCCCTCTCCCCAAAAAAAATTTGTTCGCAAATATTTTTTAAAATATCAAATATATTTTTTTTATTTTATTTATTAACAGGAAAAACTGCAATTGAATTACTTTTTCCGTTTTCAGTTCAATTTTGACGCCCCTTAAAAATTACTTTTACGCCCTTCTACACTTTATAAACACCTTTTTTTGGTTCTCATGTCACTTTTTAATCCTCATCAAGCTCTTCTACCTTATTCTAGCCCCTGTACCTTGGCACCCGGGGCGGATCGTTCCGCCTTAGTCCATCACTGACTCTATACTATTCGATACATATCTAAATTGTCATATAATTGTAAACATTACGTTTATTTAATTTCTTTATTAAGAAAACAAGTATAACTAATGAAAAATATGAAAAATACCTGAGAAATGGCTGGTGCAAGATTTTCTTAAAAAAACAAACAACAAAATGTACTATTGCGTATATATATAGGTTAGGTTATTTATTTTTTTATAAAATTAAAAGCCTAATTAGTATAACGCTTAGTTCTTGATAACTTATATAATTCTTTAAATTAACACAAGAATATTATTCATGCATAATATCATACATAAATAGATACTATTTTCAATAAATAAGTGACTTTTTTAATTAAACACGTTTTTCAAACTAAAAGCTCACCCTATCAGAATAGTTCAGTTTTTGACCACGCCGTGGTGTACGATCTAAGACCCATATCAACAATAAAATAATATTGTTTATAATTTAAAACCCAATCAATGTTTAGACACTAATTATAATAGTCTTACCAGAATCTTAAGATCAACAAAAGCGTACTCAACAATATATTAAATCTTCATTGCAAATAAAATACCATACACTTATAAATAAACATACGTAAGCTATAGATATATCGTCTCCGTGCCTCATTTATCTTTGTTTATTTTAAAAGGTATATGTCTGGATGTATATAAAAACTAGATGGCGTGTTAATGACAGGTGTAGACACAATGCACGCAAAATCATAAATATCGAGTTACCGGCTCTTCTGCTTCTTCTTTACATTAAACAACTTCTGTAATTATAGCGGTCTATGAAACCTAAATGGGGTTTATTGCAAGAGTAAATTATAATAATTTTATAAGAGCACATTATCTTATTGTGTTTGAAGAAAATATAAAAATAATGAATCGTACTCTGTTAATTATAAAATATATACTGGGTGTTCTAAGAAAACCTCAGGAATTTTAATTCTGAATATTAACTTTCTTATATAGAAAAACTTTTCAGACAAAAGTTACTAACTGACAGTGTTAAGGGGGTAATATCATGAAATTTTTTATTTGTGAGTTTTCTTAATGGTATTTTTTTTTTTTTTAAATGGGAAGTTATACTTTTGTTTTAAGAATATAATTCTACGTGAAAAATTATGAAACTTTTTTTATTTTTTAGAAAATACATTATATCCAAAGCGAGTTTTGTCATTTAAAATAAATTCATTTAGAGAAAAATTACAACAGAAGTAAAGAAAATATAATGATATTTCCCGCTCCAAACTGAGTAACTTTTGTTTGAAATGTTTATTTCTGTAAATAGCTTACTTTTCGAAATAAATATTCGTAAGTTTTTTTTTGAACACCCGGTATATTGGGTATATGTATAATGCATACATACATATATAAAATTTTAATAAGGTTGATTGAAAAGATAAAAATATATTGAAGAAACGTTTCTTCAATTAAAAAATTGGTACGAAGATTGATATAGGAGTAATACTTAATTCTTTTTACTATTATTAGATAGCAACATTCTATTTTACGTTACATTAAGATCGAATTATAAAGCAATCTTAACTTATATACGAAAATGCATAATTATTATTAATATTTGGCCTTGAATTGGTTTTTAAATTATATTAATTGGTGGCGAGTTTAAGAACTAATATTTAAATATTTTATTTTTAGTAATTATAGATATAATCATTTTAATCAAGTTGTGTTAAAATGAAATAACTGAAATATATTATATGCATAACATACATATTCACACACATATTATATGGAATAATTAAACGTACCTACCTACATATATGCTATTATTCAAATCAATAACGAATCTCGAGGTAAAAAAAACTTCCACAATTGACAATGATATGCCTGTGAGATACGCATTACAATTTACACTTTTTTTTCAAGAATGTAATTATTTATGTTATTGCTGATTATTTTAGTTAAAATTTACTTTATTTAAAAAATATTCTCAAACAATTGTTATAAACATGTTATAATATAATTTTACTCCAGGAATGGAAAATGTTCCATGAACATGGCATAAAAACAGACAATTAACTAAACGTGATTATTTTTTCTTTATAAAACCCACCTATAATTTATAATAACAGTAACATATAGAGAAGAAATACTCTACTAAAATTGGCACATCTACAACAATAGATGTCTAAATAAATTTTCAGAATATAATTATGTTTTAATTCAGTTTTGTATACAAAATAAAAAGATCAGCTAGAAAATTAAATCCTTGATAAAATTTGTCATTCATCAGGTATGCATAGTCACTTACATACAAAATAACATTAAATTGCTCTCCCCCAAGTCCATCAACACAATCAAAACAAATTTTCTTCGAGGATGATGAAAAATGCTATCATCACCTCATACCGGAAATCAATTCCGGGACACGTCCGTACAATTTTTCTCGGACACGGGCTACAGAGAGCGCCATGGCGACGACAGTGCACAATGCGGGGGTCGTGTACAACAGAGCGCCTGAGAAATGCGTGACACGGGGGGTGGGGCAGGGGTAGTGTTGTTCAACAGCGGTAGCGGGTGAGAGAATTTAGTGCACGCAGAACCGGAATTAAATGGTAGTGGAAAAGTTTGGTCATTTGCGAAATTCGAAGAAAATAAAATCAACACTTAATAAAAGTAAAGGTACACAGGAAAAAATGTCTTGGGCCAAGACAACCCTTATTTTATATATAACTAATATAACTAAAACAATATTTACTTAATATAAAAATATAATTAAAACTGTTTATTTTTTAGAGGTTTGGTCATTGGTTTATTTAAAAAAATATAAACATATTTCTTTAAAATATTATATTTCAGACGTTTCGACCATTGTTAGTCTTCATCAGTATTTGTCATGAACATAGGTGTTAGATTTTCTTTTTTACAGGTTAAAAGAAATGTTTTTCTTGTCTTTGCTTTGGCTAGTTTTTCTTTTGTCTTGATTAATTCTTTAAACATGTCTATATTTCATTTTGTCCATTCAGATTTTCTTTTATCTCTTGCCATCTTATTTATCCTCTGAAGACATGACAAACACTGATGAAGACTAACAATGGTCGAAACGTCTGAAATATAGTATTTTACAGAAATATGTTTATATTTCTTTAAATAAACCAATGACCAAACCTCTAAAAAATAAACACTTTTAATTTAAAATATGGTCATTTATATAAACTCGAAATATAAAAATATATTCTTAATCCAACTAAATTATTATTTTCGTCAAACAATACGAGTAATATAGTTGGATTAAGAGTACCTGTATTCTTTATTATGAAAATATACAGAATGTCCAAGATAAGCTTGAAATGCATGGGGATTTCCTAAACTGAATACCCACTGTCGATATTAGTATTCAACCTTCTCGTAGTGCATATCTGGTAATATTACTGTCGACGATATTCAATTTTATCATCTCGAAAAATAAGTGTGTCGCGAGGTAAAGTTGTTGTGATTTTTCGAAAACTGAATTTTCTGTGCCAGGTTGCATTATTAGGAAAAAATATTTAAAGAGAAACTTATTCTTATTTTTCATGTACAATAATCTGTATTAAAAATATGGAGTTAACTAAAAAATAGTTGACACATAGAAAAATTAACTACTATACATCGATGCCCCTCTCCCTAAAATATTTTTCGATAGAACCTCACCATAAAAAGTTAAAAGAGGTAGATACTTAAAATGGGTCACTCTGTATATAAAACAAAGATTGTCTTGGCCCAAGTCAATTTTTACTGTATTATCTGCACACATTTGTTACTTCATTACATACTCCATTATAAATATTAACAATCATGAAAAAATATAACTTGATATTTAGCAGAATTACACATCAAGTATGACTAGTACTACTACAGTGAAATTTCAAAATTGAAATTCTTCTATACAGTAGATATACACCACCTAAGTGTCACTAAACCAGGAACATATTTATTGTAAGTTTGTACTTTGTCTTTAGGACTTATATAATGATCAAAGCATTGTTACTGAAACACGTATAAATCTAAACTCTTATATTTTTTATGGTTAGAGGATTTGTATTTGATAAGCTATGCATAACCATATAGTTTTTGACTATATGTAGTTTGTAAAATATGTATATTCATTGTTTTAATATCGATAACAAACTATTTTCTAGATTTTAATTAAGTTCTGTATGGTAACATATAAAAAAATCACGGAATGTTCATAACAGTTCATTTTTCACTGTTATCGTATGGCCCAATGTATAGATACATTTTATTTTCGCAGCCTGTCGTTACATAAAACTCAATGTCTTTATAATTCACATTCATCTATTATAAGAAATATTTATATTAACAACATGAATATACATTTTTTGAAAAGTTATTATAAATTATACCAAAAAATACAAAGGATGTGCATTTTTGCCTTACTAACCTAGTTATTAACATAACTACTGTATTACTTATTAACATTGAAAAACTGTAATTTTTTTTAGTTAGTCAATTTGACATCTAATATTTAAGTTTTAAATAAAAATCTGTTTATATCTGTAATCTGTATCAAAGATGATACGTAGAAACATCGAGACTCATCAAATAAACATAAATACCAAAAAACCTTAGACTAAATGCTTGAGCCGGATCTGCTAACGGGCCGTGAAACGGCGCTACGAGGGAGGGGTATGTGTTAACGCAGCGACGTCTACACATACACACACAATATTGTCGCGGTATCCATGACAACGGTACAACGCAGCGGGGGGCGTGGCAATCGATAACAAACACCACCTCCCTTGTTGTGGGGAGGGGGTACTTCTCTCGCGGAAAGCGTTTTCCCTAACATTCGTCGTAAAACGTATGTTCTATGTTTTCTCTCAACACTACGCGGTCCTATTCTTCCCTCTGTTGGGTTTAAACCCTCATCGGGGTGTTGTCATTCTCTTTGTTTACATGGAACCTAAAGTACCTATTGAAAATTGGGTACTTTATATCAAAACAATACTCAAAAATAACTATATCGAGATTTTTAAGTGGGATTAGTTTTAATCTATCTAAAAACATCCTTCTTAATTTTATTATTAAATACATTTTCAGTAAAGCAATATACCCTTATGAAAAAATGGCCTTCCTTAACGAAGCCTTGATTTAACGAATGTTTAATTTTAATACTATATATACAAATATTTTTGGGTCTAATAATTACCTATATCTTTTAATTAGCTATAGTGTCAAGTTTTTTTTTTCTTCAAAAGTAAAAAAAGTTTCACACATTTTTTTCAGCGATTTTCATATTTATAAAATTGCATACGAGTGTCATAATTAAAGGTGTTTATATTTGTAATTAAAAAAACAATGATTTTTCTAAATTATATATCTACTTAACAAAAATAAATCGTGAATAAAAAAAGCGCATTATTTTTAATTTTAAATGTCTACTTTCCAATTTTTTTGTAAATTGAATTCATTCTTCATATATTTATACGACTTAGCAAACTTTATCAAATTGTATGGGGTTAAAAAAATTGTAGACAAAATTAAATTGAATTAAGATTTCTTAACACGAGTTATTTGACAATTTTTGAATAAAGAACAAATATCTTGTGTAGAAAAATTGGAAATCCAGTCTTAACATTCAAAAAAATTAAACTGAAACACTGCTTTGGAATGGCACTAACAAATTTTGCAAAAATAAAAATATTTTTTAACATACTTCTTTACGAAGATTACAAAGATTTTTGCTTCCACTTTTTGTTTACTTTATAAACCCATAATTTTGTAAAAAATAAATAAATTTTCAATCCATAGAAAACGCATTATTTTAAATATATTGCTATTTTTTCTCTATAAATATGAATCCCTTGTTTTTTTTATATAACTACCTATATAACTATCTAAAAAATAATTATATTATATTCCTAAAAATACAAAAAAAAGAGATACAAGGAAAATCTGCTTTTAATACGAAAATTTACAAACATTTCTAGAGAAAGTAGTTTCATTTACTATTAATAAAATATTTAAATTAACGTCGACACCTCAGGTTAACTATATTATTTTACTTGAGAAACTTCGTTTATATTACTGGGTATTAATATAATAAATCAATTCAAAATAAATTAAAAAATAAACAACACATCTTCGCGTGAACTCTCTATATAATATCCCATACATCATCGCTATCTCAATTTTATTTTATCCAATATTTCCCCCAAGCACTCATCTTAAAACGTATGTTCTGTATTTTCTATTTACTGCTTTCACCCTCCATATATTTTATTAACCTATCTCGCTCTTTATTACAATAGACGTATTGATTCGTTCTCTTTCCCTCAATGTTTTTATTGTGCAATGTTTTAGTATATACTTATATTGTTGTACTCGGTTATGTTTTTGTTTTAGAAAAGGTGCTTTTGTTTCAGTTATTATATCAATATGTGTCTATTCATGTCAAATGTTTAATTACAGATTTTGAAATGAACTGTACGTAAAAGTAGAAGTTTGGGTTTCCGGTTGTAAGCCGAATCATTGGAGGTTGAAACAATGAGTACGTTTACACAGCGCCATTATTCCGGTTTAACTATAACCGATGTAATAAAACCGGGTGTAAAAGTTCGTGTAGACGTGTAGATGGCGCTTTATAACCGACATAACTAATCGGGTTTACTTATGCCATTCCTCTTACTCTATAGGAATAGCATAAGCAAACCGGACTAGATCAGGAATAAAAATGCGTGTAAACTGCATGGACATAGTTAAATCTATTTAGCCAACCTCAAAAAATATAAGTATCTACGAAGTATAGGGATTTCATCGTAATGCAAATCGCATTAACATTTGAAAAGGTGTTGTCATTTTAAATATGGTTAAAACACCTGAGACGATGAAATGAAAAATAAAAGAAACGATATTCGTGGGACATAAAAGAGACGAAATATTTTTGAGATTTCTTGTTGGTACGCCATCGAATTTATAGCGTATTTGAAATCGGAATTATAATTCCAGCTGATGTCACTTATTCTCGTATGTGTAAATAGTACCACTTAAAACGGTTTTATTACATCGGTTATAGTTAAACCGGAATAACAGCGCTGTGTAAACGTACTCAATAAGAAGCGATCAGCGATGAATTAAGTATTTACATATTTGACTTTTGGAATATTCATATATAAAAATAGATTATAATTGATATATTTCGTATATAATTAATACGTTAAGGAGAGGAGGTATTTTGTATATATAATCAAAGATTTAGAGCAATCCAATGTTTTTATTTCTCCACTTTGGCATCAACAGTCACTGCTCCGATTAAATTTTTTTAATGTTTGTACAGAAAATAAAAATAAAAAAATTTTCGATAGTCAAAATTTTTTTCTTCAATTCAGGATTATAAAAGACGAAAAAACTTTTAACTGAACTTATTGATTTTGACCTTTTCTACATTTTTTTCTACAAATTTGTTATTAGAGCGAGACAGAGATATGATTTTTTTTCAAAAGGAGGTTTCAAGCTAAATTTTTACATACAATATATATTTAAAAATATATTTTGCAATACATTTAAAGATTTAATTATGGGTGAAATGCTTCATATAGTAAGTATAATCAAATTGGGACAGAGGAGCAATCAAATTTTTCATTACTATTGCTGCGTTCTCTGATCTAAAGCTCTGGATATAATAGAATATTTATTAATGTATTTATAATGGGGATTCGATATACTTATTCGTCGTATTACATATTTTATAGACAAAGGCATTCGTAGATAATATTTCAAAGTAAAGAAAAATATTATTGAAAAAAAAAATTTTAATGTTATCCTTATTTATCAAATCTATCTCGTTTTGTGAAAACTAAAGCCAGTCAGGTGTAGAGCAATTTTTTGATGATTTCAACATTTGTAAATGCCGAATACATTTTAGATCATTTTTTAATACTAAATCGTACACATGTCGATGGAATTTTGGTTAGTCCTAAAATACCCATTGTTACATCAAATCATACCCTGAATACAGTTCTTAAGATACTAAACGATTAGTGCTGTATATAATACTGCTGAAAATTTTAGATTTTGTAAACTATAACTTATTGGTACTGAAAGATTTTTAAAGAGCAGATACAAAACTGTTTTTCTTTTCGAGATGAATTTAGATTAAAATAAAAAAAATAAACAAACTGTACATTTTTGAAAACATGAAACTTCATACAGTAGACGTTTCATACTGTGAGTCCGTGAGTATATTTTGAAAATATATATTTTTTTAATTATTTGATCTCTTTTTTAATATCTGAACTAATAATGCATAAATACAATAATGTTTTAAAACGAATTTTGACATTAAAAAATACAGTATAAAAAATAAATATCATTTTTAGAAGCACTTTCACATGGTCAGTATTGCCAACTCTATCGGAACACATTCATTGTAGCTTTATTTTCTTATATTTATTATTATATTATTTTTATTTTATTTTTCTCTCGTGAGCAAAAATTACTCACGCGCCCGCAAAGAATCAACAATTTAAGAAAAAGTTATTTGTTTAACAAAAGCTTACCTAACCCAAACAATAGATATACCTATCCATAGAAAAATATTATTAAAAAAAAACCATCGGGGTTCTCCAGAGACTAAGCTCAAATTTAAATTATTTATTTACTTAGTTTAGAAGAAAGATATACGAGCAGGAATAAAAATTAGTACCATAGCATCATTCAACAAGGCAACTATAAGAATAACTTGTACAAAGAGTATCCCGCAGTTTCTGTTGGTTTCATTCATAAATTTTCCCGCTGCACGCCAGCGCCTCTCCGCGGGGGCGACCTGCATTAATGTGTACGTTATAATATTTGCTTAATAAGGTTAGCGTTTAGCGTTCTCCTGGAATTTTATTTATTACGTTCCATGTAGTGTTCAATTATTTTATAACTATCATTGTATTCTCGCGTTTACCGTGTTTGTTGTTTTGTTTATCTATTTGTAGCTGGAACGTTGTGATCGGGTTACTTATGTATACTGTATTGTTCGGAAAGTTCAGTGCTTGGCGGTTGTATCAACATTAAATCAATAGTAGACTTTTGACAGTTAAAATACAATAGGTATTTTTCTTATGATTTTTGTTAGCAAAGGTGAAAGTACGCATCACGGATATAAACGTATTATACCGGTAAGAAAATGAGATTTAGTACTGGGTACCGACAAGATTTGGTTATTTTGAAATTCTACGCCAAATAAATACAATTATCAACATTAACAGCTGTATAATAATGTATATAATAGTAATTTAATAATAATAGAACTAAGCGCCACACCTTTAAAAAATTAAGTTTTTTGAAATAAATTCTAGGATATGAATGGGAAATATATGACCTTTATACCGCAAGTGATAAGTATAAGTACTTAACTACTTACTCAGTGCGACCTTCTGTAGAACTGCACACGTGAGTCTAACACTGAGTTTTCGGGGCTGTGAGCGATGTCTTTTTGGAGCAATTTTGAAAATAAGGGTGCAATTAGTTTTTTGTTTATCTCCTTAACTGTGAGTCTGACAAAAATTTTGTAAAGGGAATTTTTGTAGCTATATCTATTCTCTCTGTTATTAGTAACTTCTTGGCGTTTCATTTATAATAAAAAAGTTATGAGCAAAAAACGATGAAAAAATAGGGGATAAGACTGAAAATACAATAGTTATCATGGCTCAAAGTATTTCATCTCCTATTTTTTATCGTTTTTTTGCTCATAACTTTTTCATTATAAATGAAATGCCAAGAAGTTACGAATAACAATTACAGAGAATTGGTAGGTATACCTACAAAAATACTTTTAACAAAATTTTTGTCAGACTCACAGTTACGGAGACAAACAAAAAACTAATTGCGCCTTTATTTTCAAAATTGCGCCAAAAACTCAGTGTTAGACTCACGACCGACCCCCATACGAAACCCCCTAAAAAATCGCTGCCTACCCAAAATGTACGGTCAAAATGACGCTTTGTCTGTATTAAATATTAACGATGAGGATTGCATTTACCCCACTTCACTTTAATGTAAGTAATATCATTAAAAATAATAAAAAAATATAATGTTTAAAATTAATATGTACCTATAAGTTTCAAATATATCTACATAATATTTTAATAAAAAAACTAAATATAACATCCTGTGCAATTTTAACATATAGGTATATTAACCTTTTTCTAATACATTAGCCTTAACACCCAGACAACAAAAACGGACTCTAGTAATCGTCGAGTCCCGTAATTTCAGAAGACCGGCAATTCCCAAATTAATATTTAATGAAAACAAGAGTAATGAGTTACATCTAACACAATAGTTCATTAATTTATCAAATCAGATCTCTGGAATCATTTATCACGTTTGACATTTAGAAGAATGTATTATAATAAATTAATATACCTGCATGGGTATAGTTGTAAACTCTATTTAAATCACAACTACTATAATAGTAGATATTATATACGTATATGCATATATTGTGAAACATATTTTTTTTAATTTGCTTGCCTTATTGTTTGTCATTGTTTGATGTATATTTTGAATGGAATGTTGAAGTGGGGGTTGATTATTGTTATGGGCAACGTCAGGTATATGTATTAGAAATAATATTAATGATTATAATAATTAATGTTATGTAATTTTAATTTTTACTGGATAACTGTTGTGTTATTTTGTTGAAATTATTATTTAATTATAGTTTCAAATTTAAAAATCTAAGGAGCCAGATGTAAATAAATACCGTTTCTTTATACATATTATGCTATTGTGATTTGAGAAAACTTTTTCTTACAAATACATATAAAGTTTAATAATCATTTTATCAAGTTCTATAAAATAATGACATTGTTAACGATAACATGTTTTAGTAGATTGCTTTGCATTAATTATTAAATTAAATAGAAGTCTATGAAAAACAATATAGTAATCAACAAAAATAAAATATATTAAGATCAATAAAATTATTGTGATTATAAAAAAGATCAATAAAACCATTATTAATTATTCTCATAACTCAACAACTGTTACAAATTATTTAAAGCAAAAGAAATACAGTCCACTAATAAAAGAATACAAATAATAACTGTGTTGGAATTCATTACCAGCCCCAACATATGGTCATTTCGAACCGAATTTGAAGAAAAAATTTATTGAAGAATTATATGGAATGGAATTGATGGAATAAATTAAATATCAACAAAGAACAGAAGAAAGAAAATTGGAAAAAGAAGATCTGCATATACGAAGTACCTGCACACAAAACTGGTGTGAGAAGAAATATCAAGATCCAATTTTGAACCAGATAAGAGTATTTAATTAATCTTTTCGTCAATTGACGTTTCATTAAAAAATATATTCATTTGTTTTTCTTAAATTTTTACTGTCAAATTTATATTGTAAGAGATAATTAATTTGGTTAATTCATATACAAAATTCATTCATAACATATTGACTTTAATATAAACGCAATACAAATACAACACATTACAATATCTACCCATATTTACATTTGCACACTCAAAATCATGCAATATATATTATCATAAATGATTGTATCTACGATATTAGTAATGTGGCATTCTTAAATATTCCAACTTCAATGCAAACGATTGCATTTGAGTTCAGGCAATTCAATTAAAAAATATAACTCAATTCATTCACCTTAATATAAAATTATATTTGAGGTTAACCAAGTCTAAGTACTTAAATTCATTCAATATAAATATATATACGCTGGTTAATCATATTCATACTCTTCAGTGCAAATTAGGCATTAGAAGATACTCAAGCTAGGCATATATATTTATTATTCAAATCCATATTAAAATTAATTATTAGCAATGAGCGAATTAATTAAATTAAAAAAGCAACGGCAGCTTGCAAAATCCGCAATCTCAAGGATTGAAACGGCAATCAATAAATACGAATTACTATTAAAAGAAGGGCTACAATTTAATATTCATGAAATATCTGTACGAGAAAATACGCTTAACATAAGTTTTGAAAATTTTAATTCCATACAAAATGAAATTGAAATATCTCATACAGATGCAACTGAAATTGATTCCCTTGAAAAAGAACGGTTAGAAACTGAAGAAAAGTACTTCAAAATTTTAGCCAAAATTCAAAATTTTAATTCAAATAAAAACAATTCGATAGGTTCTATTCCTAATAATACAAACATTAATCATAATCAAACACCCAATTATACAAAATTACCTAATATTGAAATTCCTGTATTCGATGGTAATGATATTAGTAAATATAGACCATTCATTGATTTATTTACAGCACTAATACTAACCAACCCTACTTTATCAAATGTTCAAAAATTATACTACTTAAGAAACTATCTAAAGGGAGAAGCACATGCATTAATAGTTAATCTTCCATTAACTAACGAATCATTCGAAGCTTCATTAAATATTTTAGATAAAAGGTATAATAATAAATATAGTATTATAAATGCTCATTTAAAATTATTATTAGAAACTCCGAATTTGATAAAGGGGAATGCAAAACATTTACGCGATTTCATAAGTAATATTAAACAACAAGTTGATTGTTTAAAAACATTAGGGCAACCAGTACAGTATTGGGACACATTATTATTGTTTATATTAATTCAAAAATTAGATATATACACAAATAGGGCATATCAATTAGAAAAAGATATTGCTGAAGAACCTAATGTCGAAAAGTTTTTAAATTTCTTAGAACATAGAGCTAATGCTCTAGAATTTGTAGAAGAATCTTCTACTAGTAATAAGCAAAAGCCAAAAACTTGCTTATTAGCAAACATTAAATCAAAAAATACAAAATCATGGCAATGCTCGTTTTGTAATTCAAATCATTATCATCCAATTTATAGGTGTGATAAATTTCAAAATGATTCATTAGCTGAAAAATATAATTATATAAATAAAAATAATTTATGTAAAAACTGTTTAAATAAACATAGCGGTAAATGCAGAAAAACAACATGTAAATATTGTAATAAATATCATCATTCTTTATTACATAATAACACATCAAATAATGAAAGTGACGGTAATTTAAAACAAAGTGTATCTGATAATAATAATACCGAAATCATACGTACGGTATTAATTAATTACAATACAACTAAACATACTATTTTACCTACTGCAAAAATAGCAGTCAAAAATTCATTAGGCGAATCTATAATCGTTCGAGCTCTCTTTGATGGAGGCTCACAAATATCTTTCATTACTAAAGAATTATTTAAAAAATTAAATTTAAATTCTTATAATCAAAATATTAATATTACTTGTTTAAATGGCAATCAAACGTCAATTAATGAATCGGTAAAATTACAAATCAATTCTCTTTGTTTTAATTATTCAACATTCATTGATTGTGCGATTGTACAAGAAATTACTTCACATTTGCCACATATTCAGTTTAACACTGAAACTATGAACATTCCTAAAAATATTAATTTGGCTGATGATACTTTTAATATCCCAGGTGAAATATCATTATTGTTAGGTGCCGATATTTATTACAAAATTATTCTTGGTAATATAATTAAATTAAATGCACATCAACCCATTCTGCAAAAAACATTATTCGGGTATGTAGTATGCGGTCCGATACCAATATCTACCAATGATGATATATCTGAAAATTGTAATAACGCAGTAACAATGCTGGTAAATACTGATCAGAAATTAGAAAATTTACTAACCAAATTTTGGGAATCCGAAGAAGTATCAGCTGATTTAAATACACTCACGGAAAAAATTAAAGGACCACTTTTATTTTTCGAAAAAATTGCTCATTTTCAAAGTAATGCCGATAGGTCAAATATGATCCATTTTTTACTTATAGGATATGAAAATTGAAGGAAATTTTATCATCTTTTCGAATTTAGGGGTATATTTGTTTTATTAAACTTATTATTGTGACCAAATCGCGGTTTAATAAAAAATAAAAAAATTGATTTTTTTTTGCAATTTTGAAAGATACCCACGGGGATGTTAAATTTTTTTTCTAAAATTTCAAGATAACCATTTTGTAGGAAATTTGTTCAGCTTTAAAACGCTTTTTCAAATTTGTTTTATAATTTTTTGGTGTTACGATATTCGAGTTTGAATGAAAAAAGTACCAAAAAGTTTTAAACGACCATAAAGGGCCTAATGTTAGTCGCACAGAAAAGAAAAAAAAAGAATATTAAAGCTTAAATAATCACCTATTGTCTAGTAGCATTTATAAAATGTTTAATTTTAACCTAACCCTTCAAATACGAAAAACAAAACAGTGTTCGAATTTAAATAATCCTGTAAAAATAACCTTTTTTTAATTATAGACCTAATGTTTAAAATGTATCCAGAAATTAAGTTCTATCAAAGAATATGAAAATTAGACTTATTACCTTCTATGTGAACAAAGGTTCCAGTACAAATCTTTTAATTTGGCTGAGAAATTGCATCTTGTATTTATTGTATACGTTTAGGATTTGACCGTACTTTTTATAACAATTTTTTCTTTGGGATTTTTTTTTCGAATAACAATCAATTTTTGAGAAAAATTGTAAGAAGGAAAAAGTTTTTCTTTCTTGTTAAAGAATATTCATAATTTTTTTCAGATGTTTTATATCAATATTATGGGATTAAATTTATTTTTAATAGGGTACTTTTTCATTCAAACTTGAATATCTTGGCATCAAAAAATGTGACAATCATTTTTTAAAAAGCATTTTGAAGCTGAGAAAATTTACTAATAGTTCAGGAAACTTGTGCAAAAGTTCCAAATAATTCCAATAGTTCAGGGATTTTTCATGGATTTAGAGATAGTTGTGAGGAGTATTTTCTGAAAAGTCCCCATTCCTAGGTGTTGAGCAAACCCTACAATAAGGGTTGAAAGAAACAATTTTGAGTGTTTATAAAAATCGGAATATCTCCGAAATGATAAATACTACACATATGCAATTAGGCCCAAATGACGCAGAACTAAGTTCTTTATAGATACAGAGAACATTTTTTTAAATGTGGTCCCGTTAACTATGCTAAATTTGCAGTTAAACATTAAAAATATATATAATTCCATCTTGTATCACAAATATAAACTACTTTGCGGGCCCAAATTAAAAAAATATGTTATTTTTGTCTGTGCGCAATTTAATTTCGCGTCATTTGAGCCTAATTGCAAATTTGTACTATGTACCATACAGGAGATATGTTTTTTTTAATTTCAAAACTTAGAAAAATTGTTGGTTAAAACAGTAGTAGTCAGAGTAACGAACAATTTCATAAATAGTCCAGTAATTTTAGATATAAATGCACTCAATCTGGGAAAAAAATAGCAGTTAGCTGAATTTTTGTATACACCTTCGTTACAGTGTTATAAATAACGTGTAAAAAGTCCCCAACGATATCGTGTCAGCGTTGCGAGATATTGAAGGTCTAACGTGACGAAAAACAGTTATTAACGAATATCTCGCTTCCTATTACTCGGAGGTCAATAAGGGTTATTATATAAATGATGTGTTATAAAATTCTTAAGAAAAAAGGTTTTTTCCATTTTTAAAAAGAAACAACCGTTCTCGTGGTAGAGCGCGGAGAAAGTATGGCTATATATTTGCATACGGTATGTCGCACTCTATGGCAATTGACTATTTTCATATGACTAGTTGTACGTGAAAAAATTACAGGACAAAAATTAAAGAGTAACAAATAATCTATAAGGTGTGTCATTCGGATATATTAAAAAAACATTTTTAATCAATTTTAATCACATTTAGTAGAACTACAAACATAGCGATTTATGAAAATTTACCATTCTTGTTCAATTTTGTGTTCAAAATCCACGCCTAAGCTTTTTCAAAGTTTTTTAATGGTTCTACTAAAATAAGCTTAGGACATATTGAGTAGAAAAGAGAGAAAAAATGTGTTAAATTGACCTGCATTTAACAATAGGTACGTCAAAAATTAAAAAATCGAAAAAAAAATTATTTTATTATAAAATGCACCCTTTATAAAATTTTATGTGTACTTATGTTATAAATATGACTAAACAGTAAAATTATAAATATTTTTAGGCTAAAAACATGTTGTCCGTGCGATTCTTTTTTGTAATATTATAATTTTAAAACATTTGATTTTAAATAATTTCGCTTTGTAAAAACAAGTTTGTAAGTTCTTTAGTTAAGAATCTTAAGGAAACCTACCAAAACGTACCGTAAAAAAATCACTAAAAACCAAAACTAATAATATCGATATAATTTTTTGCTCTACACTTACAATTAGATACATATAGGGATATTTGTGAAAATATTCATTTATGTATTAAAATAAAATAATGTAATAACATGTATAAGTATCATTTCATTTGAATGTTTATATGGAGCTGTGTTAATTAATAAATTAAGCTGTGTTTTTCTTCCCTGGGCTATAGTAACATTTTCAGGCTAAAATATGAATACTAAGGCCTTATCGGTTTTACAGGATTAAAATGTAAGGATTGGGGTTCTCACATTAAGGTAATAAGAACATTAAATATTATAGAATATGAAATAATTATGATTCCATACTATTAATGAATTAGTTGCTCCTTTATTTGTATGCCTTTTGTTTATAAAATAGATGGATCTATTGTACCTGTCTTGTTACGATCCTATAAAAATTGATCCAAGTATATTGTTTAGCTACTGAAATTAACTATTTAATATAGTTATATAGACACGCAAATATTTGTAGTGAATCGGTTAATTTTTCACAAATACCCGGACCGAAATTCCTCCCTAAACCGTTTCTAAAAATACACCATATAGTCTGTAATGTTGTTGAAGTAATACTTATAATAATACTCTATAATATATTTAATGGAATATGTTCATAATTTGAATTTTTTACATCAATACTGTAATAGGAACGTATTTGTTCTGGTATACAGCAATGTAGTAGTTAAAAAAAAAAACCTTTTTTCCGTTACCACTGCATTAATCTTGATGTTTTTGGTTTTTATTAGACGTGAAAATTTATGATGTTTGAATAAGATTCTACAAAAAAATCTCGAAATAGCATCAGGGTCAACTAAAATCGAAAAAAATGCAAAAAAATGTTTTTTAGTTAACTATATTTTTTTAAAGTCACAATGCTCCTTACGCTAGTACATAACTGATCTTAATAACCTTGATCTTATTTTATAGTAAATTATATTCTCTACAAAAAAAGTTATTACCATCGTGTTCGTAGAGTGAATATTTTCAAAGAAAAACGCGAAAAACCGTGGAAAATTGTGCCCCGTACGCCATTTATTTACGATGGCAACGATATCACCGCTTAGGTTAGTCACAATTAAAAAAATATATGTATATTATCTATGCAAAATTTAATTCTGCGTCATTTAAGGGTGATTGCAAATTGATTCTATGTACCGTTCAGGTGCTATTTCAGTTTTTATAATCTCTTAAGCTGTTTCTTCCAACCATGATTGCAGGGTTGGCTCAACACTTAAGAATGGGGACTTTTACGAAAATACTCCTCACAACTAATTCTAAAACCCTGGAAAGTTTCATAACTATTGGAATTATTTAGTACTTTTGCACAGTATTTCTAAATTAATAGTATTGAGACTGAAATAAAATTGAAAATATTGTAAAAAAATTACATTTCGTTCACTATTTTTTCAAAAACCCAGCCCTCCTAACATTAATATTTAACCGATCTCAATGTTCTTGATCTTATTTTAAAGAAAATTATATGCTCTATAAGAAAAGATATTTGCTATGTTTTCGTAGAACGTACGGTTTCAGATAAAAACGCGAAAAACTGTAGAAAATTGTGACCCATTCGCCATTTTTTTAAGATGGCGACGGTAGCACAACTCGGATCAACTTGAACATTTTGGAGAATAACCAGAGTCATTAGTAGAACATTTTTACCAAAAATCATTTTGGTCCGAATTAGTTTCCGATAGTTGTTTAAATTTATGTTTATTTGACTTGACTAATAATGTGTATAGCAAATTTAAATATCTTCTCCCAGGCAGGTAAATAAATTTTTCGGGGTAATTTTAAAACTTGGTTTTTGGACAGAAAGGTTCATTTAAATGACTAAACAAAAAAGAATATTTTCTTTTCAAATGTACCTATGTAAGAACCTAAAGAGAGTACCTCCATTTTGATTTTTTTTAAATATTCGACATAATATGCATTTTTAAGTATTTGTACTATAAAAGACATAACATAATAAATTATATTCATTTAAATCATTCGATTTTAAACAATTTAGGTCTATGAAAAAAGTTTGTCAGTTCTTTAGTTCAAAAGATACAACCATATTAAGAAAGCACTTCATTAAAAAAAAAATACCAAAAACCAAAATTAAAATAAGTGTATCTTTTTTTGCTCAACACCTACATATGGGGATATTTCTGAAAAGATGCATCTAAGTACTGGGAACAATATGTATAAGTATCATTTCTATTGGAATTATTTAGAAGTTTATATGGAGCTGTGTTTTTGTTTCCTGAACTATAAATGATGAACATCATGGAAGTTTGAAAAAAAAATAATCATACATCCCCGTGTGAAACTTCCATAATAACAAAAAATTTCAATTTTTAATTTCTGTCAACTGCGTGTGGTCATGAAAAAACGTTCAACAACATATTAAAGACTCTTGATTTCGACAGTTAAATTAATTTTCATTGAATTTTCACCGCTTATTTGTTCAAAGTAACTGAATTTTTTTGGTCCACACGTAGTTGACTAAAAAAAATTAATTATTTATTTGCAGTTATAGAAATTTCACACGGGGATGTATGATTATTTTTTTTCAAAAATCCATGATATTCATCATTTAGTAAATTTTCTCAGCTTCAAAATGCTTTTTAAAAAATGATTGTCACATTTTTTGATGCCAAGATATTCAAGTTTGAATGAAAAAGTACCCTATTAAAAATAAATTTAATCCCATAATATTGATATAAAACATCTGAAAAAAATTATGTGTATTCTTTAACAAGAAAGAAAAACTTTTTCCTTCTTACAATTTTTCTCAAAAATTGATTGTTATTCGAAAAAAAAATCCCAAAGAAAAAATTGTTATAAAAAGTACGGTCAAATCCTAAACGTATACAAAAAATTCAAAATGCAATTTCTCAGCCAAATTAAAATTTTTTTACTGGAACCTTTGTTCACATAGAAGGTAATAAGTCTAATTTTCATATTCTTTGATAGAACTTAATTTCTGGATACATTTTAAACATTAGGTCTATGATTAAAAAAAGGTTATTTTTACAGGATTATTTAAATTCGAACACTGTTTTGTTTTTCGTATTTGAAGGGTTAAGTTAAAATTAAACATTTTATAAATGCTACTAGACAATAGATGATTATTTAAGCTTTAATATTCTTTTTTTTTCTTTTCTGTGCGACTAACATTAGGCCCTTTATGGTCGTTTAAAACTTTTTAGTACTTTTTTCATTCAAACTCGAATATCGTAACACCAAAAAATTATAAAACAAATTTGAAAAAGCGTTTTAAAGCTGAACAAATTTCCTACAAAATGATTATCTTGAAATTTTAGAAAAAAAATTTAACATCCCCGTGGGTATCTTTCAAAATTGCAAAAAAAAATCATTTTTTTTATTTTTTATTAAACCGCGATTTGGTCACAATAATAAGTTTAATAAAACAAATATACTTCTAAATTCGAAAAGATGATAAAATTTCCTACAATTTTCATATCCTATAAGTAAAAAATGGATCATATTTGACCTATCGGCATTACTTTGAAAATGAGCAATTTTTTCGAAAAATAAAAGTGGTCCTTTAATTTTTTCCGTGAGTGTAGTTCAAATAATAATGATATTTGCGAAAAAATATTTAAAAATACTACTATTCAAGTAGATGGCCGTTTTCAAGTTCATTTACCACTTAAGCGTAATTTAAACGAACTTAAAATGGGAGATTCTTTTAGCATAGCCGTAAAACGTTTTTATAATTTAGAACGTCGCTTTGCTTCAGATCCAGAATTGTTTAAAAACTATTCAAATTTCATTAATGAATACATTGAATTGGATCACGCAAAAGTGATACCTTTTAATCTTGCACATATTCGAGCAAATATAAATAACAATTATTTTTTACCTCATCATCCTGTTATTCGTAATGATAAACGATCTACAAAAATAAGAGTTGTATTTGATGGTTCTATGTGTACAAAAAATAAAATATCGTTGAATCAAATAATGTTCACAGGTCCAGTTGTTCAACCTGAACTTTTTGATATTTTAATACGTTTTCGAACATATAAATACGTATTCATTACTGATATTAAAAAAATGTATCGACAAATAATGGTAGCCCCAGAGCATCATTGTTTGCAGCAAATAATTTGGAGAGAAAATCCAAATGATCTTTTAAAAATCATACAATTAACTAGAGTTACATATGGATTAAATTCTTCATCTTATTTAGCTACAAATTGTCTTAAACAATTATCAATACAGCAAACCGAAAAATATCCGTTAGCCTCAAAAGTATTATTAGAGAACACATATGTTGATGATATTTTAACGGGAGCTAATTCTCTCTCAGAGACAAAAAATCTTCAACAAGAATTAATCAATCTACTTGCCTTAGCTAATTTCGAATTACACAAATGGTCTGCAAATCATCCCGAATTACTTAAAGATATTCCTATAGAATTACAACATTTCGATGAAATCGAAATTTCTAATAAATCTAACGAAGCTATAATAAAAACATTAGGTCTTTCATTTGATATAAAATCTGATACATTTAAAATGTCAGGACCTTCTATAAATTTAGAAATTCCATACACAAAAAGAAAGGTACTCAGTTTCATAGCAAAATTTTATGACCCTCTAGGTTTTTGCGGACCAATAATTGTTTCAGCAAAAATATTTATACAAAAACTTTGGTCTAAGGGTCTTAGATGGGATGCACCTTTACCTAAAGATTTAGCTGATATTTGGGAAAAATTCGTGAATGAACTTTCAAATATGAATAGCATTAAACTTAAACGCTGTTTAGATTTTGATAACGCGATAAAAAGCGAATTAATAGGATTTGCAGATGCATGTCAAGTAGCATTTGGATGTTGCATTTATTTAAGAAATACATATAGCAACGGTTTAGTTCGCACTTACTT
This sequence comes from Sialis fuliginosa, assembly GCA_961205875.1. Classification (NCBI taxonomy): domain Eukaryota; kingdom Metazoa; phylum Arthropoda; class Insecta; order Megaloptera; family Sialidae; genus Sialis; species Sialis fuliginosa. The sequence continues at coordinate 20,481,125 of OY540812.1, forward strand.
ATTATGTGCAAAATCAAGGGTAGCTCCTATAAATAAGCAATTGACTATACCGAGACTAGAACTCAATAGTAGTCTTCTGCTTATAAAATTAATGCAGAAGGTCTATCAATCATTAAATAAAAATATTACAGGTGTATATTTACATTCTGATTCAAAAATTGTATTATCATGGATATTATCTAATACACTAAAACTAGAAATATACGTTTCAAATAGAGTCGATCAAATACAAAAAACAAGTAAATTAATTGATGCACATTGGTTATATGTAAAATCAGAAAACAATCCTGCAGATTGTCTTTCAAGAGGATTAGATCCTCAGTTATTTATTGATCATAAACTTTGGTGGCAAGGTCCCGATTATATTAATGAGTCATCATATGAATTCAAAAATAATATTTATAATAATGGGCAATTAAATGAACAAAACGATTCTAATTTGATTAACGAAAATGTCTTATGTTTGCATACAGTTAATAAATTAAATATTATATTATTCAATAAATTTTCAAACATAAATAAACTACAAAGAATAGTAGCTTATTGTATTAGATTTAAAAATAATACTCTTAATAAAGCTAATAGGAAAACGGGTCCTTTAAAAGTAAAGGAGCTAAATTATTCTTTATTACTAATTATTAAATGTATACAAAATGAACATTTCCATGCGGAAATAAATGACATTAATAATAAAAGGGAACTACATGGTTCATTAAAAATGTTAAACCCTTTTATAGATAATACAGGTATTTTGCGCGTCGGTGGGAGACTTCAAAATTCTATTTTAAAATTTGAGCAACGTCACCCAGCAATATTACCGTCTAAAAACTTTATAACAAGTCTTATTATTGAAAATGAGCATACAATGTTATTACATGCAGGAATAAAATTAACTCTGACTAGCTTGAGACAACGATTTTGGATTGTGCAAGGAAATCGCGAAGTTAAAAGAATCATACACAAATGTATAAAATGCTTTAAAACAAAGGCAAAGGTTTCAACTCAATTAATGGGATCATTGCCTTTTGATAGAGTCAATATTGCACGACCTTTCCAAAAAATTGGAATTGATTTTGCCGGTCCTATTTCAATTAAACAATCCAAATTCAAAAAATCTCCAATCACAAAGGCGTATATCGCTCTTTTTGTATGTTTTACTACAAAGGCAATTCATATTGAACTAATCACTAGTTTAGAAATTGACCATTTTTTGGCAGCATTCAAAAGATTTATAGGTAGACGCGGTTGTCCCACTATAATTTACAGCGATAATGGTTCTACATTCAAAGGTGCTAGAAATCATCTACGTGATATATATTCATTCTTTAATGCTAAAGGTAACATTGAAAAAATAGAAAACACCTTATCAAAACAAGGAATACAATGGAATTTTATTCCAGTATATTCTCCTAATTTTGGTGGTCTATGGGAAGCTGGAATTAAGTCTATTAAATTTCATTTAAAACGCGTTGTAGGCATAAGTAATTTTACATATGAAGAATTAAATACAATTTTAATTCAAATTGAATCAATTTTAAACTCACGGCCATTATGTCAAATAACTGATGATCCAAATGACTTTGATTATTTAAGTCCAGGTCATTTTTTAATCGGTTGTCCTTTAACATCATTACCAGAAAGAGATATATCTGAATCAAAAACTAATCGTCTCAAATACTGGGAATTATGTACAAAATTGCAGCAACAATTTTGGAAAAGATGGCAAAAAGAATATTTAAATCAATTACAGAATAGACCTAAATGGCATAGTTCTTCAGTGAATTTAAAAATTGATCAACTGGTACTTATAAAAGACGATAACGCACCACCACAAACTTGGTTATTAGGTAGAATTATTAAACTAATCACAGGTTCTGACAAAAGGGCTCGTATAGCTGAAATAAAAACAAAAAAAGGAGATATAATTCGCTCCATTAGTAAGATAGCTCCATTGCCTATCGAATAAAATATAAATATGTTTATATGTTTAATATACTTTCATGTAGTATATTAATTATTATTATTTCTTAGAAAAATCATTTATGATAAATCAAACGATTTAAACAAAAACAATTATTCTAACAATACAATAAAATATTGTAATTGTATTAAATTCACATTACACTAAACTATTCTTTACATTTTTGTCGAGCGCTGCAGTTATGTTAACGATAACATGTTTTAGTAGATTGCTTTGCATTAATTATTAAATTAAATAGAAGTCTATGAAAAACAATATAGTAATCAACAAAAATAAAATATATTCAAGATCAATAAAATTATTGTGATTATAAAAAAGATCAATAAAATCATTATTAATTATTCTCATAACTCAACAACTGTTACAAATTATTTAAAGCAAAAGAAATACAGTCCACTAATAAAAGAATACAAATAATAACTGTGTTGGAATTCATTACCAGCCCCAACAGACATTTATATTCGATATCTTCTTCTTCATATAACGTAGAATGTCTTCTGGTTGTTACCTTTTCAAACAGCTAATTTTTGTTTGTGTTTATGTATATGTGGTGTGTGGTGATAGATCACAAGACAGAAACGGATGGTGCTTATTAGCCGATCATAGCGGGTTTTAACAAACATGTTGGCCATGAAACAGGGAAGTTGGGGGGAAGGTTAATATAGTCGGGAAGGATGGCCTCCGGTGAACAGACGAAAAATTTTAAGGCGGGGAAAATTTACAGTTTCTAATAATAAAAAAACAGTTAAAATTTTCCTCACCCAGAATCGATCATTTTCATCCCTTTTATTTAAAAAGTAGTAGGTTTTTATTTTTTTCACACATACGACACTAATAATTGTTATTAAATAAAATGATCATACATACAATATACACGAAAAAAGCATAAGAGAAAATATTGTTTTCGAAATAGTGTTTAAAACAGAGAATAAATTGTTTTTGTCCGACAAAATTGCTTTAAAAAGAAACAATAATATAGTTGAATTAAGATTGGATTAAGATTGTCTTGGCCCAAGACAGTTTTTTCCCGTCTATCGTCAGTCGTACATTTTTTATATTACCACGTTTAAACTGCATATTTTAAATTTCATAGATATAAGTTAAGTTCTGGTTAACATTATAACTTCTATTAAAATAACCACATACAACATAATACCTATCTAAAAATTTAAAACTAATATTTATCCCTTTACCCCACCCTTTTATAGTTCTTATATATAATTTATAAATAGCGCAGTACAACCATCATTAAATTAAAGACAACGCTCACAAAAACTCTCAAAACCTTGTTCGTAAAGTATTGCTTTTGTTTTGTTGGTCAGCGGATCAAAGTCAACTTTGAAAAATCATAAATCAATCTTTTCGATTCACACATTGACATTCCTATACCACAATGTATATGTGTGTGTGAACAGTGGCGTAGGTAAAATAATATTTAATTTTATTCGGTCATAAAATTTATTAAGTAACATTTTCTTAATTTCAAGTTTTTTCATGAAAAATACCTCAAATGACAACAGATTCCTATATTTTGTTTTAACAAAAACAGCACAGAAGGCATACAACTTTTATATAGTTCAAATTCTGTAAAGAACCTATACACGTTCTAACTATATATCTATACATACATATGTACATATAGGTACCTACATTAACGTTCGGTATTATAAATGAAACAACAAAATTTGTTAGATAACAAACACTTTCAACGGGGTATTAAATCTGTGATATTATCTATGGATTTGTTTTAGAATTTAGATCAGTGATACTCCAATTTAATAACACAGTTGGTGATTCTGACAATGCAAGATAATTTTCATAATATCACCATTGTTTTAATACAATTGTTATTTACTTACCGCGCGTGCAAGAAACTTGTCAAACACTTCATAGAGAACTATTATTTAGGTTTGATAACCCATTACTTTGTTAAATTTGAAAAATGTCATATTTTCGCGCAAATTCATTTCAAATTTTAATTCATTGATTGTTGATCCGTTATATATTTATCACCTGACAGTTACGCCACTGATGTATATATGTACGTATGTGTGTGTGAATAGCTACATATAACACAATAAATACCAAATGATGATCCGTCGAAGAGCTGATGATCGATTTTTCAATGCGATAGAATGTTAATCGATTTTCTGTTACACGCTCTTGTGTCCGATAAATTGGTACGTTGTCGTGAAAAGGGTTGGCAGCTCAATTCACGATGTCTGTGTGTGTTATGTAATGTAATGTGATAATTTTATATAGACATAAAAATCATAATTTCTAGATTGATTTTTTTATAAACTAATTAACATACTTATAAAAAAATTATAAGATTGTTTTTTGGCATATTATTATGAAATGTAAGTACCTACATCTGTAAATAAGTATAAAATAACCTCTAAAAAGTATTAATATTATATAATATGACCTTAATATGAAAGTTCTTACACAGGGTGTAATGACATATGATGTTAGCATGTGTGTGTATAATGGGCGTTGAATTTAGCTTAAAATTAAATATGATGTCAATAAGAAGATTTAGAAAAAAAAACTGTTGTTCGAAAGGCAGTTTATGGATTTATATCAAGTCATGCACCTTGTTACGAAACTGTTACCAAAATGCTGCTTTTTTTATCAAATATCAAATTCACGTTGACTGAAAATTTATAATATGCATTTATACAATTAAATATTTGTAAGAGAGGTAATGGTTTAAAATATACATATGTTTCTCTGTTTATTAATAAATTATCATTAAATTACTTTTAATGGCAATATAAAACATTTATTATTAATTAATTCTATAATTCCAAACAACTGATAAACTAACTCTGGTTCGTCAATTAAGGGATCATCAACACACACTAACGTCATATGTCACTACAATTTTAGTCCAGGCTGTGGACTGTGGAGGCTAGAACAGATTATTTTTGGGTACAGTTCTAATACTAACAGGATTTGTTACAAATGTGGTGTAAAATAATACCCTAAGTTTGCTCCGATTTTGGTTGTCCGCGACATATGGTTGAATTGCAAAATTCTTAAGATTTTATGATTTTTGCTAAATAGCGGTCTAAATAAGTACTTATTATACAAAAAAAGTACCAAATAAAATTTATTCGCTATAAAATTCCATCAACCTCCATTTAAAAAAATAAAATTAAAAAAATCATTTATTTATCCGCTACGCTAATTAAAATGGCTGAAAACGTACTTTTTTTAAGTTGTAATAACTAATAAAGTTTAACGTTTTTTAAGTTGATACCCCCGGAAAATAAAAATTCTGTAATACAGAATATTCACTGAAAATTAGGAACTGATATCTTCAATTGTTTTTGTTTTATTAAATTGTTAATAATGGAATCATGCTTGTCTTTGATTAACAATAAAAGTTTTTGTAAAACTGTTTGTATGTGTTCCCAAAGATTTATATAATCGATTGTCGCAATAAAAAACTCTACATATATAAAAATAACCTTATTTTTGTATCTTTTACAGTTTATTTCAAAAACTACTTTTTCAAAATGAAGGTTGTAGGGAATTTAATAGCGAGTAACCTTCATTTGAAACTTTTTTTTGTATAATACTTATTTAGACCGCTATTTAGCAAAAATCAGAAAATATTAAGAATTTCGCATTAACCCCTGTCGCGGACAACCAAATTCGGAGCAAACTTAGGGTATTATTCTAAACCACATTTGAAACATATCCTGTAAGTAGAAAACTGTATACCTAAAAATTCCTATTTTAGGTACTTTTTAACCTAGACAGACTGGACTATTTTTATAGAAAGTAAATCCATTCTGGAAATATCGAATGTCATGTCATCGCTATGTACAAAGTTTGATTATATTTATTATTGTATAACCATTGATAATAATCTGCACATTTCATTAAGTATAATGATTAATACACATGCATATGTTTATTATACAGTGTGAGAAATTAAAATAATACAATACTGACAATTAATAATAATTTCTTTATCTAATACCTGTACAGATACACTATACAATTTAGGGTGTGTCAACAAAATTTATTTTGATCTCGTTACGAAATACGTTAGTTTTTGACCTAAAATAAATCCTCGCCGAAAGATTAACCTGTAGTTAAATTTTAAGAGGTTCCGCAAGGCCTCCCCCTCTTGCGGCATCTCTTAACGCCCCCGGCCCCGTTTCCCATTTAAATAACATGGGGAAATGATTCTTTAGTACTAAAGTTGGTGTTACTGATTCATGATGACTAATGAAAAAAATTTAAGGACATCATTTTTTAGAAGATAAAATTCTCTACAAAAGTGTCTATTAAGTCATAGCTGGCTCACTGTCTCTATATCATACAATCTCTTTGCATAAAATACACAAAAATATATATTACTCATTTGTCATAGAATTAACGACAGTCCTGAATCAACCTATATATATGTACATATGTATATGTATAGATACATAAAAGTAAAAAGTAAACCTAGATAAGAAACTTACCATTCTCTAACTAAAATTAACATTAAACAGATTAATCGTATTAAAATAAATTTAGCTATAATTTTTAACAAAAATATGTATCCTTGATTTTTATTACAACCTTAACACATTTCACATGTCTTTAAGCCAATAAAGTCACACAATTTAACCACATTTACCAATAAAACTAATTATAAAATAAACAAAAAACAAATTTAAAGCACATAACAAATGACAAGTAGGCCATTACACTAACTACTGAACCATCTGCCCAGTTAATTTATGTAGTATTTTTGACAACCGCATATTCTCTACGTCGACATACTTATTATAACAAAAAGAACAAAGCCCCATTTACTGACAGCTACAGTACATATAAGTTGTTATGCAATTAGCATATCTAAACACCGAACCAACATTAAAAATAATACACTTGATTAGAACGATGTGTAATAATTCATAATGGGCTGGTGTGCAATGTACAGAGTGAGCCAAAAGTTACACTACACTGATAGACTGTAGACGTAGTACAGATTTTTTTGGATAGATATTATACTGTACTTATTTAGAGTGACATGTGACATGTATAATAGAGGCATAACTACAAATTTCGGAAATATGTAAAAAATTAGGTGGGCCCTCTACAGCGGGTTTAGGTGGTAGAAAGAAGCTTATCTTATACATATACAAAAAAATACTATTGAACTTTTGGATGATAATAAAAAAAGCTTGAAGGATACCTCTCGCCCTTTCCCCAAGTTGGAGGCCGCTGGTTTTTTGCCGGTACTGCCATCCTGAAATTATGCCACTGTATATACTGATTTAAAATTTGCATCGATTTAAAAAAAAAATCTAAATTTAGGAAAACTAGAACTTTTATGCTGATTGTGAGCCTAGAGCTGGAGTTTGGAGTAATTGAGCAATCAGATTTTATCCAGAACCGAAGAAGAGACAATTTTTAAATAAAATCAAAAATGTCTCCATATACTTTTATGTTTCAAGGTCACTATAGTATATTTACACTATTTTCAGAAAGATGTGTGTGTATGTGTATGTCATTTTTTCCTGCACGAAATCTCGCAAATAAAAAATACTATTGACATATCATTGGTGCATGTGCCAATCAAAGCGTCTAGACGAGAATATGATCTGAAAGAAATTTCATCGAATTCGGTTCGTTTTTTTTTTGTTGGAACAAAAGAATAAAAAAAAGTAGATTTCAGAATTTCTTGAAAAATATTTATCAGATCTAATTTATTTTGGTGCAATCGATATTTTGAAATACTTTGATATAATAATAATTTATTATTATTATTATTAATCAACTTTTAAAAGTCCAGATGCGGATTAAGTGATATTTTAAGCCCCTACTGTTAAAATAACATATTCACATAAACTATATGGATACCTTTGATATAATTTAATAAATTTTAAAAAATAGTCCAGATGCTTATAAGGTGATATTTAGGCCCCTACTGTTAAAATATCATATTGATTGCACCCCACATTTATCATCAATTAATATAATAATTATACTGCAGTTACTCACGTTGCAGTATTGATTTGTAGAACAATTTATTTTTATTTATAGAACAAATTATGACAATTAATTAATTATTAACTGTTTTTTTTAATAAAATTAAACTCGCGAAAATTGATTCGTATGGCACTATAGTCATCAGTGCAATTGAAAGTTTTATTGCAAAAAAAATTTGGCCATTTATACATAGTCTCAATTCTCAATACATACACTTTTTCGGCATTTATATTCCCATTTAGGTAAACATCAAACTGGACATAAAATAGATAATGAAATTACGACAGCATAATATGTTCCGAATCTATGTTTATAAATATAAGCATTGTAAAGATAACCGTAAGAATATGATATTGTTCAAAACCTCGTACGAAATCAGTCACTAAAAACACCTCAGATACAGTAATCTTATCGTATGCGGTCTACAGGTGATTGAGTTTCCATTGTAACGTAAATAACCCCCAGCCGCGGAGACCAGTTGCCGCATAATACAACAAGAACACTGTAGCTACTTTTTAAAAATAACTGTGATAGGCAATTTCAGAGCCCACCCTATAGAAAACAACTCCGTATTCGTGGTCGCAGAACACACGTCAAAATTATCACTGCAGGTACGAATGGAATGCCGCGATACAAGTCTCGGAGATAATAACCAGAGATATTATGTAATCTAAATAAAACATGGCGACTGTGGCAAGAGGCTAAGACAATTACCTCCGACCAATCGGTGTGGCGTTGGCGGAGGCGTTCGACCAATCGTAACGTACCGGTAATTTGTATTCAGCGTGTTCTTGTTTTTTGTTGTATTTCTTGACGACGACGCGTTTTGCTGTGTTGTTGTGATTTCTGCTGGTCACGCAATGCTTTCGGGCGCTTGGATTGATGTTGAATAGTGTATGTGTTAGTAGTTCAGCTTGGCGAGGATAAATCACCCCCCCCCCATATTTTGGTTTTTAATTCTTAACCTGAATAAAATCCAGACAATTTACTCTGGTGAGAGGGGGGATCCAAATTGATCAGCCTGGTCTACATTACTAAGGAGTGAATATACCGGGTGTTTTTTTTTAAAGATTTTCATGTTTCAGACAAAAGTTTCATCGTTTCGAGGAGGATAAATATTGACATTATGGGTTAACCTTGAAAAAGTCACCGTGATGGGTTTTCAGGTTCAACTTTTTTTAAAATCTAAACCCATATTTTTTGTTGAGGAAAAATAAACAACTTTTACCTGAAACATCTTTTCTGAAAATGTTTATTTTCTATGAAATGGAGCAAAAAAAAGAAATTTTTGGATGTAATAATATAATAATTTTTTACTCGAAAACTATCAATTTTTACGGTAAATTACAAGAGGCAAAAAGTGCTTAAATTTAAGCAAAAAACTCAAATTAACGTTATGGAAGTCCATGGGAAAGTTCATAACCTCGTTTTAACAAATTTTAGTTATTTCTTTATAATATCGCCGATATCGGAAATCAGAGCTTTATAATTTCTCTAACCTATTAAAGATATACTAATATTACTTATATAGTATATCATATAATATTATACAGTAGCTTAAAATACGCCCAAAAATAAACTTGCAAACAAACAATGGGGGGTTACAAGTTGACTGAGTTCATAAATTTTCCTAGATCTTGGCGGTAGATTTGTTACTGCATTCACACTCGACATTGTTCCCGGAAGTAGGTTGGCAGACATTGATGAAAAAAGGTGAAAGTTAATGCCGCCCTTCCACACCTCCATTTACTGGCAAATTTATTTGTTGACTAAAATAAAAGGTTCTTGTTTTCATTAGATCAGTGAATCTCAACAATAGGTACGATGATTCTCGCGAGGCTGTTTACCAATGTAGATAAATTTTCATTCAACACTTGCGGTTAACGACAAATTGAAGAATTATAATTTTTACACGGGGATGTCTAATTTTTTCAAATTTCAAGTTAGCAATTTTTTAATAAATTTTCAATTTTTTGGTGTCGAGATATTCGAGTTTGAATGAACTAAAAAACGAAAGTACACTATTAAAAATAATCATGATCCCAAAATATTGATAAAAAAACATCTGAAAAAATGTATAAATATTCTTACACCAGAAACAAAAATATTTTACTCTAAAGCTATCCTCTTTTTAGAAAAAAAAACTCAAAAAAATTCTTATAAAAAGTACAGTAAAATTCTAAACTTAGGTATTTAAAAAATTCAATTTTTCAGTCAAATTAAAAGTTTTTTGTTTCATATAGAAGGTTATATTTCTAAACATTTTCTTCTATTGAACTTGATTTTTGTATCCTTTCTTAACATTAAAACTCTTAATATGATAAGATAAGAATGGGGTTATTTTTACAAGATTCTTTAAACGTGAACATTGTTCAAATGATTCATTTTTTAAATTTTTGTACTTTTTACTTTTTCATTTAAACTCCTAATCAACACCTAAAAATTCTACAAAAATCTTGAATTCAGTTTAAAAAAAATCAGACATAACCGTACAAATCTTTCAAAATTTCCAAAATATTCAATTTTCTTATTTTATCGTCAACTGCGGTGTAGTTAAATTGAATTTTTTTTTAAATACCTAAAACTAGATTGATTTTCCTTCAAATTTTATCCCCATACGTCCAATTTGACCTACCGATTCTAAAGCAAATAAAAAAAATACTTAAATTTTTTCCATGAGTGTATTTAAAAAACACCAATAGGTAATTATTAATATATCAATACAGTGTGTGCATCAGATAATGTCGTTATAAATAACGTAATTAAGTATGTATTTCATTTATAGGAAAAGCAGTTATAGCACCCTTACTTTGCGCGTTCACCCTTGGCAAAGAACAACCCTGCAAACCCACTTATTTACTATATGCTTCATTAGATTTGTCTACACACCACATTCATCTACCCTTCCTAGCACACCCACTCAACACTAACCCACCACCCCAACCCCCTAACAGCGAAGAAACATTAACGCAGGCGTATGTTTTTGTATTCCCTCAATATAATCAGTCTTTTGTATTAATGATATATGTATATGTACTTTTTTATATATATTTTTTATGAAATTACTTTTGTATTTCGTATTGATTGGTGCAAAGGACCCCACACAAAATCAATATAAATTAGGGCATAGTCAAATTGGCTGAAACTAAAGTATATTGTAGATCGTGACATGCTGATCAAAAGATCCGAAAATATACAATTTTTTATTTGTTCAATATCAGGGGGTAAGAATTTAAATATCTACTACCCATATGTGTATTCACATTATATTTTTTTACTTGATCCTAATTTTATCTGCACAGCAGTTTATGAAAGAACATATGGTTTTAGTGTACAGAAAGTAAAAAAAATGCTGAGCCCATATAACCTGTTAGATTTCTTAAGAGGTTACATACCTCCAGAATAAAAAAAAAAGTTTTTATTTTTATTTTTTATTATTATTCTCTATATTTGTGTGAACATTTGAAAAAAATTACTCGAAAAATCCTTTTAATAACGAAGTTATAACGATAAATGTGACCGCGCAACCAATTTAAACATACAAAAAAAATTCAGAAGGAGGCATACAGTATGGACTCAGAATGACAAATTAAACGTAAGATAACCACAAAAATTGTATACACAAAATCCACTGCAATTTATAAGATTTTTCCGTTAAAAACTTTAAACATGTTTTTCTCAAAACTACCTTTTTCTATACGGTCTGCACGAAAAGTTCTCAATATTTTTAGATCATTTTTTTTTAAACGTTCCAAAAATACATTTTCTATCGTCTGTCATGTAATTTTTAAAATATATTCATACATTTTTTATGAGCCATAAAAGAGCAAAATTTTTGATGAAAATTATTTTTTAATCTTCAAAATGTCATAAGATGCTTATTATTTCGAAATAAAAAAAATTGGCTCGACTAACTATAACGAAAACATTACTGTACAGGAACCTTTCTGAATTTTTTAGATTCATCGACCTATACCAGAGAAATCATGCAGACCATGAAGCGACATTTTTCCACTTTTCCAAACACTAGCCTAAAGAATCTCAATTGACATCATATAATTTATCATAACAAAAATTGTCAACCATTTTTTTCTTAGTTTTAAATGACTAATAAATAATATGTAATTAATATTTTGTCTTATATTTTTAACTATATAGTCCCTAAAATACAACCTTAAAAGTATTCATTTTGATCAGCGCTGGAGGTACATATGTATTATGTAACCCCTTAAGCAATACATAAATATATTTAAACTCCTTACCTTATAACTAAAAAAACTGGCCATTTTCGGATCTTGTGTCTTTGGGAACTTTTGACCAGCATGTCACGAGCTACATCATACTTCAGTTTTAGCCAATTTGACTGTACCCTAATTTTCATTAATTTCATTATAACATCTATGAAATAGAATAACATATTTTATATAAGGTCATAAATGTTAAATATCATTTGTAACTTTATTCATTTATCTGTTTTGTTTTTAGTTCTTTTACATGTAAAATAAAATACACTGCACAAATCTGCAGATTTGTGCAGTGTATTTAAAAGAATTTGTACGCTAAGAAAATCTTTTTAATATTTAATTCCAGTGAGACTGACAGGTGTTATGTTGTCTACGGATTTTACCTAATATACCACAGTTCAGTTGCGAATAAATTTTTATAAGACATTATTTAATTAAAATTTAAAATTGCCAATTTTCAATTTTAATAAAATAAAATAATTTTTATATATTTGCATCAAAAATATTTGTAAGTAAGTATTACTATTTATTTAAATTGTTAAGTTTTATGCTTTCTTAGCTCAAACGAATAAACAAAAATAATATATATATATAAATATATATATGCGGTTTTAATTAACTGTATACGTCGACCGGCGTGACAAGACATCGCCGGGATGATATTATGATAGGGGTTGGGAGGGGGTAGAGTTTTGGGGGATGAGAATGTAACAACAATGCCCTCCCGCGGTGGTACAACAATACGTGCCGGGAACATCTGCCTGCCCGGCCGCATGCACGCGCGCTTTTCTAGCAAACTACAGGGTCGTACTTTGAGAGACGCTCATAGTAATCATTTTAATCTAGGTATTAGCTTTTACAGTAGTTGCAACTTTGATGTTATTGAAGTTTCATTTTATCACATTTGTATCATCATCCTGACAAAGAAAACTTTTGCAGGTATTGATTTATTATTATTCTAAGGATATTGAATTTGTTTTCATTTAGGTATATCAGTTATTAATAATAATAAAGACTAACTTTAATTTATAAGAGATAATAAACATATCAAGTATAAATCTACAGGCGAGACCGTTAATCTATTATCATATAGCTTCAACAAAATTCTAGGATCTTAGGCTTTTTTACTGTCAATGTTCCATCAAAGTCAATCGTGTCAAGTTGGAACAAACAAATAATGATTTATATTATACTACCAGTATGCATAGACTCAAAAAATATAATATATAAAAGACAGTTTTATTAATTAATAGATACTTGATATGAGAAGGTGAGTTCCAAAACTCGTTCTTTTCATTTTTAAAAAATCGAGATGTCAATGAATTTTTAAAGAATTTTTGGCATTATTTCATATGGTAATGTCAGTTATGAGCAAAAAGTGACATTGCAATATGAAAGAATGCAAAAAATTCTTTCATCTCAATTTTTTTAACACATCGATTTTGAGAAAAATACTTACACTTACAATTTTTTACTTATACAATCAATAAAAAATTGGCTATACCTACCTAAACTAAATATTATACTTCAACTTGACAACGCCTTTATATTCAAAAGTTGTTAATAAATCATTCAAATATCAATATAGTTATATAACCCTAATAGGTAAACTATTAGTTTTATTTGTATAAAATTATTCAGAATTTGTAAAAATATCACCTATCTTTCTAAGCCTACCCTGTAAATGCACACAGGGTTGTTGTCAAATATTCATTCCATACGGGACTCTAATTTATGTATTATTCGTTTGGTATATCTTTATTTTATTCATGGAATTTCTTAATGTACATTTTTTAAATATATTATTATTGTATGTAATTATTTAAAACACATTTTGTCTGTCTTCGATTAGATATTTATTTCTGATTTTATTGGGTGTAAATTTGAAGAATTATTTATTATTTCAAAGAATAAATTCATTTATTTTAATCCTAACCTTTTGAGAATATCTCATATAATTATTTAAATAAAAGATATAAGAAAAAAATATTTCTATATGAAAAAAATTATAATTTTAACAAAAAGTTAATAAAATTATTATTGTTACCTATATACCTTTATTTGTAAATACACATTAATAAAATAATAAAAAAACACAATTATCATAATCAATAATGTATCGAATAATTAGTAATTACTAGAAGTAGGGTTTCAGATCGAGACTAAACATTTCTCGGTCTAATTTCGTTTACGAGACTAAGACAAACCCAGATTATGACTAGACTTCTTGTATTTTAACGAGACAAGACCAAGACGATATCAGTTTTACTTATAAGTCTCGTCGAGGATTTTAGTTTTAAGAGATTTTAACTTCAACGTGATTTTTGGTTCTTTGTTAACTGTCATATGTAAGACATAATGTAACAATATTAAATGTTTAAATTAAAAGAATGATTGGATACGCTATAACATTACGTTTTTTTTGTAAAAAATATGATAATTTTCTCGATATCAGTGAGTGTTATTTCGATCTCGGTCACATGTTCGAGACGAATCAACAGTGTCTACATTACTCTACATATCACGTATATGTTTAGATTAAAAGCAGATTTGAATGCAAAAAATTAGGTTTTTTTTATAAAGAAACTAAGACGGTTTATAGATAAATCTCGTCTCATCGCGTCTCTTTTAAAAAATGGTCATATAAGAACTCTATTAAAGGTTTTTTTAATCGGTTTGTAATATAAATAAACCTTTTTTAACAAATAATATGTGTTATTCAATTAAATTGAATATAAAAACTATACAGTCACTATTTCATTTTATTTTTTCTATGCAATTAACAAATATAATTCAATTATGAAGTAACGATATTAATTTTAGGATAATATCAAATAACATCAATACGATACACGAAAAAAAGCGTTAAATGGGAGTCAAGTAAAACTATGTAGAAACAATCAATAAAGCAGTGATCATTTCAAAAATAAGAATTTTTAATAAAATATCTGAAAATATAAAAAATGTACCCATCCAAAAAATTAAAAAAATTATTTGCTTATTATAGTTTGTTACAATAGATTTCCTATATAGTGACAACTAAAAATTTCTATTTGCGCTAACGTAAATATACAATCAGTATATCTCGACACTCAGAACAACTAGCACGCTGGTTTTGGTCTCAAGTTATAGATCTCGATTAGATCTATAAGATATAAGTAAGTTAAATCAAAACATTTAACCAATTTTAGTGAGAGAAAAACTTCATATAATAACAAACAAAATCATAATGTCAGCTAAAATACACGCAAAGACCAGTATGAAATATAAAAGACGCATAGCATTAAAAAGAGTGTCTCAGCAGCTATTGAAAAATATACCATTACCAGTTGCTGAGAGTGTCAGGAGGTACAGGTTACGCCAAAAAGCGAGTCAACGACGACGTGACGCAAGCACATCAACTTTGATTAATTTCTATAAACGTACAGAAAAACATATTTCTTCTATTACATAAGGTATTGGCACCAGTCTTGGATATGACCCCAGTAATGGCTATTTTTTAATTAAATGTACTGAATTAGAAATATACAGCGGGAGAGCGATAAAAATTAGCTATAAATCGTGACAACGGTCACCTGGTCTTAGCCGCGCTCGACGTATTTGTCAATGGAATTACGGAACCGTTGTTCAATTGTCTACTTCGTTTGTGTTTTACTTGTGTTTAATATTTTGATTTAAAATCAAAACGTTCAACAATTAATAAAGTACTTGGATATGACCCCAGAAATGGCTATTTTTAAATTAAATGTACTGAATTAGAAATATTTGTTGATATTTGATTACTACCATTTCTGAATATTAATCTATATACATTTAACTGTCTTACAGCGTGATTTGGTGACAATCGGCCAATAAGTGTCAAAATGGTGGACATTTAAACTAATTATTAGTATAATTTATTTATTAATTATTATATGTATTATCATATAGAAACTGCTGTACATTGCTTCTTTGACGATTCTTTCTTTTATATCTTTTATATCGTAGTACTTATCATTTTGTAATCATTCGCAAGTGTCAATCATTGCGTTTTCATTACTGGTTTTACTTTATCCATTACTGGAGAGAACAACATAAACAAAATAAAAAACTATATTTGCGGACTGCCCATCAATCACAAAAACAGTAAACCTTGCTCTAATAGTGGTCATAACTGGTGCCAGTACCTTATTCAATTTTAAAAATGGGGATTTTCGACCCACTTTATTATACAACTAAAAATTAAACAACCTCATATCTCAAAAACAATTAGTTACATAATAATAAACAAACATTAACTGAAGAAATGAAACGTGATCATCTTCAAAATCCCCCCAATCGATGATGTAAATACATTAAATAACCGTTTCCAAGATATAGGGGATGATAAGAGCCGCGTTAAGTGGTTGATATAATGAGCTTATTGAGCCGAGCGGTATATGAATGACGTTCGTTAGAAATATCGAGCAATCAGGCACGTGGCATCGATTATGTCGTGTTATTATTGAACAGAAAGACACAAGTGGTTCCTCGAGGACGTGAACATCACTTATGTGATCTCTCTGATTGTGGCCATTGTTAGCTTGATTTGTTTTTGTGGTATGTTTGAATTTACAAGGTTTTTTGTTACTATAATTATTTTTTTGCTGTGCTCAATTTATAATGTTGATTTCATTGCAGTGTCAATATCTTAATTAGGGCTGTACACGACACGAGAGTCAAGTAAGTCTCGTCTCGTCTCGGTTTTTTTATACATTTATACATTTTGCTTTAATAAATAATTTAAATATTAATATCAAATAAATAAATAAATGTTTACTAATTATTATTAACTAGCGCATTGGACCCGATGTTACGCGGGTTAATGCCCACCCAACATGCCCACAACACATGGTTCACCGCGAACTGTTTTTTTTCCGACTTCATGTTTACACAAAATATCCACAAATTATATACTTAAACCTAACCTCTCCATTAGTGAAAAGCGGAATAAAATCCGTTTGGTAATTACTGAGAAAATCGTGTAAAATAATATTTTCAAACTCCCAGGAAACACCTGTCCCGTCTTAGAATTTGTATGAATATCAAAAAATAAAAATAAATAGGTTAGCAACAATTATAATCAATTTCGATATTTTACCTTTGTGAAGTGAAATATTTCTTTATATTTCAATTTTCAGTCAATATAGATATTTCAAAATATTTAATTGTTAACATGTCGTGTCAAAAATCATCAAATTGTTCGACAAAATATTTGAGAGACGTGATCATAGTAACCTAAATTAATAAAATAAAATATTGAAACCGTAAATTATAGAATTCTGTATTTCATGACTAGTATTGGCTAGGTAGTAGGTACTATGTTTTGCTTCCTCGCAATATCGAAGATACGAGAAGCTATGTGATCGTTTCAGATTGAGACAAAAAAAAGTTCTCCAATTTCAAAATTTTAAATTTATTTATCCGTTTCACGTCAAGACAAACACTTTTCGTTCCGTGTCTGTCTGTCTGTCCGTGTGTACGTGTGTCCGTGTGTCCGTCCGTCCGTCTGTCCCCTGAATCCTTGTCACACGCATAACTCATGAACCACTGAACCGATCTTATTGAAACTTGGTCGGATGGTTGGGTTTGGTTTGAGGACGGTCCCATTTCAAAATCATCAAAATCGTGTGTAAGGGGGAGGGGTGACACCCCAAAATATTTATTTTTTCAAGATATCTCAAGAACGACACATGTTACGAGAAAATTTTATAGAATATTTTTTGTAGAGAATTAAATTTCCTATAATATGGGTCTACTACGTTTGTTGTAAAATATTCCCTTACAAAGATTTATCTAAATTAATTTTAAAAATTCGTGTTTTGTTTTTCTAAATTGATATTTGATTGGATATATTAAGTGTCATTTTGACGTTTTAAATGTCACTTTGGCGTTTTAAATGTCACTTTGACGTTTTAAATGTCATTTTGACATTTGCATAAATTTAGATTCAGATTGAAATTGTCAAAAAATTAAAAATATATGAAAAAATATTCAGGTGCGTTTTAACAAAAAATTTGAACTAAGAGTTTTTAGTAAAATTTGTATAAAAATTAAATGGTTAACCAATACCAGGCAATTTATCTGAACACTATCGGTTTTAGTGAATTTAGCACGAGGAAGCACTGTGCATTTACTTGGCAGATGTTTTTATATACCTAAATGACAGTTGTATACTGTGACATCATGGAAACAAAACACGACTTGATAAAAATTTTAGTCTTTTAGTGTTAAATCTTTGGTTTTCATAAAATATTAATAGCCACAAACATACACAGAAAAATTATCTAACTATTGGTGAAAACCGCATTAAAATCGGTTCAGTAATTCCCGAGTCTATAAGCCTAAAAAAGTTAATGTGTTGTAAAAAATGAATTATTATTTTTTGTAAAAAACAAACAAAATAACTAATATTTTTCAAGATACTATGTATTTCAAGTCGATTCGTTCACTGAATTACACATCTCTATTAGATAATATAATGCTAAATGTACACTTAAACATTAAAAACATTTTGGTTGTTAATTTCATATTATCATTTCAAATTCAACACAATACTAAATAAAATATATATATTATATACAATGAAATATCAGATCACGCTTTTCTGGTTTGTTTATACGTACATAATTCACTTTATCACCTTTTTCCGTTTCAGAAATAGCACATTTACAATGTAATGTATATAATTCATTAGAAATACCTGTCTGGAGCGTTTTATTCTTAGTTTTCACGAAATTATCGTTAAGAATGGAGTAAAATATATTGGTGTCCATTTGATTCAACGGTGATTGTACCAAATGAGATTTAGTGCATTGGCGTACTGGAAGTAAATTATTTAATACGCCATTAATAAATACAATTTCAAATTTTATACCGATTGAGCTACATTTATGCTCAAAATGTCTAAATTAAAATTGAAATCACATTTTTGAATAAAATAGAGCTACACCATTAATAATCAACGTCAATTTACTTTATTTCGTGTATCTAAAAATATCATTTATTTTTTCAGTAGTTACATATGTTTTAAAAATATTTGCCATAGAATTTTCTATTTATATTCTAAACATACATTGTATAAGCGTTTTTAATAAATAGTTAGTATTGATAAATTGATTATTTCTTTTAAATGTTCTTTTGTAAGGAGGGGGGGGGGGGGATAGCATAGATTATAGATATTGATATTCTCTAGTTAATATTTTCTTGTAGGATACTAAAAATAATTAAATTATATAAGAGTAAATATCCATTTCCGTTGTCAGATTTACTTCAGAACAAAATGTTTTCTTATTTTTCTATGATTGTCGTATTTCTCTTACAGCGTATACAATTATACATACACACGCACAATAAAAACGGATTGAGGGAATGTCAAAATCCTGATTTCGAAAATTTTCGGTATTGTATCTGCGACATCTTAGATCCAATAGAAATTATAATTATCTACCTCCGTCACTGTTTCTTGTTATATTCAAGGGTATGAGAGTAGAAAGAGGTGAAGAGTGATAAGTACAAACTCCTGCTGATTATTGTACAATTGTATTATTCTTGTTTGAGCAAGAAACGCGCCGTGAGTTGGGAGATTTATTGAAAAACATAAGTTTTCCGTTTGCTGGTTGTCATCGCGCGTTGAAAAATAGTTAAACATTTGTTTTTATTGCGCTTTTCACAATATTTATATTCCATGTTGTACTATTTTGTCACTGTTGGTTGTTTTTCTTTTCCTTTAACCCCCTCCACTAGATATTTCACAAAATATTTTACTCAAGGGGTACCCAATTTAAGTAAAAATTATTTAACACAATCACAACTGAAATATATTAATTT
Source organism: Sialis fuliginosa (assembly GCA_961205875.1). Lineage (NCBI taxonomy): Eukaryota > Metazoa > Arthropoda > Insecta > Megaloptera > Sialidae > Sialis > Sialis fuliginosa. The sequence continues at coordinate 20,501,198 of OY540812.1, forward strand.
ATTTAGCTTTATCATTACTGATTTAGCAATTACTATGCTGCCTCACCTATCTGTATATAAATAGATATCTTACACTGTCAGTTAAGGAATCTGATTGGTCAAACCTATACAATTTACCATTACAATTAACTTTTATCCGTTAGATATCTATCGTTTGTAAAACCAACAGAAAAAATATGATTTTGTCTCAAAATGCAAATCTATCAAGATCTGATTTTTCTCGGTTTTGGTCACAAGTATGAGACGAGACCGAATCGAGTCGGATTCAATTTCCATGAAACGAGAATGCCAGCTTTAAAATTCAAGACAGAGACGAGACGCTACTTTCATCTCGTCTCGTGTGCAGCCTTAATAAACACTTAAATTCTCTACAACTGAATAAAAACATCTAGGTACTGCTGGTTTCTGAGTCCAAGTTTATATATCAATATGTATTTTGTATTTGAAATTCGTTTCGATACATGTATACATATGAAGAAATATTAATAATAGAAAATATGATAAAAGAATTATTTCCTAGTAGACTCATTTGTTGGCCACTCCTGAAGTACATAATCCTTGTTGCCAGATTTAGTCTGCCGAGTTAATCCAAGTTTGTTATGATATATTTAGTTCGTTGTCGACATTAAGTGCGACATATTTTTAATACATTTTTATACTCTGTTTTTATTTTTTCTTCGTTAAATAAATTGCTGTGACATTTTTGATAGGTTTATTTGTGTATATATGAAATATGTTGCGATAAATGTTTTAAGTTCGGGTAAAAATTATATATAGCATTTTTAGTATCAGACTTTCTTTTAAAACTTTTTTATCTAAATACTATTTATTTAGCTTTACCAGTGGTGTTTATAACATTGTAGCCAGAAATGTACAATCAAGGATGATGCTAAATTTAATTTACTACCTTTTATAGGATATCAAGTCGCACTTTAGGCAATTTCTTAGGACCCCGAGGTAATAGGGGGTCCCGAGCTGAGAAAATAAGTAAAAAATTGTATGTGACAGGTTTTAAAAGGTTCTTTTTTATACGATAAAAAAATGTAATCTGTACCCAGTAACGAACTGGGGGAGGGGGAGATGGTTCGCTCCTCTTAGAGTGTCAAGGTACAGGGGGTGGTGCCAAAATGAGGTAGAAGAACTTGATGGGAATTAAAAAGTGAAGACTAAAAAAAGTCTTCACGAACTGCAGCATAATTAGGAGGTGCCAAAATTGAATTGACAACGAAAAAAGGGCCATTCAATTGCACCTACAAAAATTTTTGGGTAAGGGGTGTGCATAACTATATTCCTCTCCGGATACCAATCTTCCTTAGTCCGCCACTGTCTGAACCATCAAATATTCCAAAAACCACACAAAAAATGTATTGAATTATTTTTAATTAATTTTTTGTTTCAAGGTTTACACTATGAAACAAGCATTATTTTGCTAGATATTCCGGCCAATGTTTCATTCAAAAAGCTTCAGAAATCTAAAACTTCCACCCAGAAACAAAAAATAGTTATAGATCATCACAAAAGTTAATTGAATAAAAAAAAGTTTCTTTAATATTAACAAATAAGTAAGTATTAGTTAATGTTAAAATTTAACCAAACATTGACTTGAAAAAAAATATATTGTATGCAGCGACGGTCTAAGGATAGGCAGGTCCTCCCCGGGTGCCAAGGTATAGGAGGGTGCCAAGATAGTTAGGAGTAAATTTTCAATAATGAGGACTTGTTTTTTGCTCATCAGATATTTTGGTAGGATTGTTGCACGAGAAAATAGTATAATTATTATTTTTAAAACTTGTTAAGAGAATGCACAACTTACAATCCGCCCCAAGCACTGGCCTTTCTTATATAGTCCGCCACTGTATATATGGTTAATTTAACCAAATTGTACGTTGCTTGCATGCGACTAAATATTTTGATTGATAGTTAAATTCAACTAAACTTTTTTTAGTATCATGATATAGTTTTATTATATTGCAAATTAAAATCATAAATACAAGAACGACACAATGAAGAAATATTTTCTACAATATAAAATTTATAAAGGTAATAGGTATATTCACCCTACAAATCCATTATAAAATCGTATCAAACAAAGAAACCCGCGTATTCCTTATACAAATCCTTTTCTCATTTATAAATTAGAATCACATTATATAGCAAAAATATCATCAGATTACCTTCCAACGATAACAAAAAAATATGAAACGAAAACTATTTATATATAATACAAACATCATTTTTTATTGTTCCATGTTATTTGTCATTCTTTTGAAAATTAATGAAATTCGTACAGTGTCCAACCAATGGCGTAGCATTAATCATATAATATGGGGGTGGGAAACACATACACATTATTAGGGGTTTCTAGAGGACAATAGGGTAGGTGTCAGACAACAAAAAGATAAATTGTTTTAAATGGTTCCAAGAAAACACCTTGGGAATGTAAGTTGGATAAAAAATATGGTTTTAGATTCGCAGACAATCTGGCGACTATGGGAATTTATTATTTTAGATTTTAGACAGCGGCCTTTTTCAGGAGGGGTGTTCTGAAGTTATAAGAAATATTTATTAAAATGTTCTATATATTTTTATATACAGAAAATTTTAATAAATTTTTATGCGTATAAAAACGTTGCTAATCAAAAAAAAATATACGACATAGGTATGTATAATGTATATAAATAATTATATTTCCTCTCGTCGAGAATGGAAGCTATTGTTAATACCTCAAAACTTTTCCGACTTTTCATCAAATATCTACGTTTTGATTTTTGATATAGATCCATACAATATACATATTAGACAATTTATGTGTCCAATGATATCTCAAAAACGGATCAATGGATCAGGTGCAGCTTTTTATAGTTCCGTAGAAAACTAGAAACCCTTATAGTTTCGCTCTGTCCGTCCGTCTGTCCGCCCGTATTTTTATAAAAATTGTATATTTATTAAGATGTTTGGTATACGGACCTAGATTGGTGACCCAAAAACAGAAATGATGAGATCTTTAAAAAAAATATTTTGGACTCCCTTCTCATAGACTAATAAGTATATTCAATTTTTTTTACTTATCTCGTTTGATGTTTAGATAGGTTTCCTAAAATGCAACAAAAAATGTTAAATGACCTTTTGATTTTAACCCTTCAGTCACGATATATTTGCTTTTTTAAGTCGTTATCAGAGCGTCACTCTCCCTTTATTTTCTAAAAATTCCAGAATGTAGCTTTTAATTAGTACGGTCACTGAAAATTATAATGAACACCGTAACAAGAATAGTTTATGAAAAATTATGGAATAACTCTTTTTTATAAATCGTAGTGAGAATTACTATACGGAACCCTATCATATGCGTGCCCAACACGCACTTGGCCGTTTTATTTTTGTTTAATAAATTATTTATTAACTTATCAATACGGTTTAATTAAGTGAATAAAGTAAAATAATTTAACTTTTCCTCATAATTTGAAATTCAGAATTGTTGACATCATATTGGGCCTGTTTAATTAAATTATAACTTGATCTCTATACTGTCTTCTTGTATTTTTTTCTCAATCCGAGTTTTTTCCCCTCACGCGCATAGGTGCATATACATACAAATACAAGTTACAAACTATCACTTTTTTTCAATAATATGTCGACAAAAAACCAGGAGAAGATAGTAAACAATTGGACAGGGGTTTGATAATAACGATGAATGTACTGTAACTGTGCGGACAACAATGAGGTTCTACTGTTAACTGTAATATGTAATATCATACATTAAACACACTAGTTGTTTAATATATGGTAATATGTATAATTCAGTTGCATATTATGTATATAAAAACTATCATGCATAAAAATATAAAATATAAATAAACAAACATTAACATAAATTTATTTTTACCAAAATAAAGAATATAATAGATTCTAAATATTTTGTTAGTAAATACTAAAATATAGTCAAGCGAAATCAAATAAATATTAATTATTTGAAAACGTAACAAAAGATTTAGTCTGATTGTTTGTCATCCACCTGCTCGAGGGTTCTTTTGTGAACAAATACACTGGATACATTAGGTATCTGTTCGCTAAAAACGAACAAATCCAACACAATACATCAGATCCCGTGACAACCAGAAAAATATTATACACCGTTTGTTGTTGTCTCGGCATTGCCGACAATTATTGCGTGAGACGTTATCTATATCTATATCTACCTATTATATAATGAACGATATATGCACACAATAAGGGTTCATTCTAATATTATATCTACCACTTCTTAATTCTGAATGCAAGGCAAGTATGTAATTACAATGTACAGTGAAATGCAGAAGTGGTCGTCCAGTTTTATTGAAATTCGCTTATCGCAGCCTTGGTAAGCTCCTCCGATTTGATTATTATAAATATTTAAATCATTTCTCCATGTACCAAACAAAGACAGAAATTTTGAAATTCATTTACTAGATAAAAAAATACTATTCGTTCATAGTACTCATATATATTTGTGCGATTAAATTATAATGTAATCTATTGAAAAATTTTGTGACAGTAAATATTTAATATATATTTTTGATTATTATTTGTATAAATACAGTTTCATTGTTTATTTTTTATTTAATGGAGTTAATTAAAAATTTGTTTTCAAAATATAAGGATATATTTATCTGCATTATATATATTATTATTATTTTATTTTATTTTTCTCATAGAATGTAATTAATGTGCTTCGCACGGGAGCAGGGCCGGATTAAGCAAGCGCGGGGCCCGTAGCAAATGTTATAAAAAGGCCCTTGGCAGTTAATAAAAAATTAAGGGAAATTTTTTTTAACCCTTTTAACCCTTGGCAAAGAACGGAAAGGGATGATAAAATTTGTTGAAATTTTTATTCAAAAATTAGAAAGCACAAACTTTTAAATGTGCTTTGGAACACGTAAATTAAATTAATTTTCGCGGAAATATAACTATTTGAAAATTTGAATTTTTTTTTTTTTTTAATTATCCTTTAAATTTTTTGAGGTGTGTATAATAAAACACCACTTTTACAAACAAAATTTTCTTGATTTGATTTGTGCAAATTTAGAAAAATCGATTAAAAAAATCAAAGATCGGAGCTTCAAAAATCGATTTTTTGATTAAATCGAATCGAGATCGGAAACCTTAAATTTAAATTATTAATTATTGTAGGTTTGGACACCCCGTATCAACCATTGGACGGTAAGTGATAAGTCCAATAAGAGATATTTTTCCGCAAAGTCGCGGGGCCCCCCAGAGACGCGGGGCCCGTAGCATTTGCTACTCCTGCTACGTTGTTAATCCGGCCCTGCACGGGAGTTAATATTTCACCCCCTTTCATGTATGGAGGATTGTAATTGTTGTTTTAGCTGACCCGGCAAACGTTATTCTGCCCATAAATAATTTGTTTAAAAATCAGACCATAAATACATATTTTCATAAATATCTCGACTCCAGTGCAATATACCGGGTCCATTTTTTGTAAAAAAAAAAGAATTTTCTACGTAACTGACATATATTCTGAATATGAGCCATATCAGACCATCAATACACATTCTCGACCCCAGCGGAGCACCAAACGAACATATGGTGTGAATATGGCTTCGATGCGTCCAGTGGTTTAGGCCTGAAAGGAGTACATACATACGCACCAATGTTTTTTATACATATATTTATTAATATTGCAACATTCTGGAGATTTATCTATTTTAAAAACTAAATCACACTTCAATGTAGTAAAAAACACATATCCAATGTCCATATCAAAACAAAGAATCAAACCAATCGTATTATCATAAATAAAACTCACACAAACAAAAATGAAACATTAATACAAGAAACCAACAAATCCTTTCTCACCACCAGACACCATAAACATAGTCGTTGCACACAGCCGTCAATTTATCAAAATGAATTTAAAATAAATTACATTGCAGAATTAAAACAAGCAATGTTAACATTACATTATTACATACAATATATTATACCCTCGGGCGATGAATATTAAAACATTAACATGAAAGTTTGGTGAAGTTTATTTAATTAGTAATACACCCCTGGTGGTTCAACGTACAATACTTCTACCCCCATATACAGTGGCGGAGCACAATAGAAATACAGTGTATTTTCATATTTTTGCTGTATTTGTCGATAAGACACTATCTGTTGACTGTTGACCTACGCTTGCTGTCGGTAACACACTGTTTGTCCCTGTACTCTTACAATTGTACGACTAAGATCCTAATGCAATAGAGATGAAAGATAATTCAAGAAAAGTTACACCGTATACAGATATGAGGGAAAGGATAAAAATTAATGGTGCTCTCACCCCTTCATTTGCTTATAATAAACTGGAAAGACATTAAGACTCAATAAAAGCTGAAGGTAAAATTAATTAAAAAATCAGGACGCATATTGCGTTTATTTCAAAATACGAACATTTTTATGTAATTATAAAATATCAATAGTAATTTTTACTTAATACGAAATTCAACCCGTAAGAGAGGGGAAAGAGGATTCTAGGTAAGTTGTTCGAAAGTAATTTCAAAAGTAATTTGTAGTTTGTTCGAAGAAATTTTGTTTAAATGGAAATTTGTTCGAACAACATTCTATCGAATGGAAACAATTATAAAATAAGAATCTTCAAATGAAAATACGACGATAGCAGGTGTGAAGGTAATATAATAATTAAATTAAAAAATTTTAAATCGAATAAATTACTTTCAAACTAATTCCCATTAGAATAAATTACCTTCGAACAAATTACTTTCGAACAAATTACCATTCAAACAAATTGCTTTCAAACAAATATCCATTCGAACAAATTACTTTCGAAGAATTTTCCGGAAACAGGATTTTATAAGTTATGTAAATGTTCATAAAAACGTATACAATGCGGATGAAGCCGCGAGTGGGCAATAAATAAATATTTAATATAATAAATATTAATATGATAAATATTTAACAATAAATGCAGCAAGTAATATAATGCTCGAATTTGAGATTTACATGGCTGCTACCAATAACAAATTTTGATAAAACTGTTGATAAGGCAATTAGTTTATAACTATAGGATAACAGCAGAGCCGGATTTATGGTTTGACAACGTACAAAGGTAAGTACTGAGACCGTCGAACAGGGTTGCTATAAATAAAAAATTCGTAAATATCTCTAAACAATAATAATAATATCTAGATTTGTACTACTTTTAAAAATAATTGTATATTTATCATTTTACTACATTTAAAAAATACATATATTTATAATACTTATATGTCCTTATACAAAAGCCTCCACTGTATTCACTCTTTAACTCTTGTATGCATTCGCTAACTTGAGATTAAAATTTACGCCCCTTCCACACTGTTTAAAACTGTTAATAAGTTTTGAAAATGTGGTAAAAAGACGGTATATTTTAATTTTTATAATTAATTTACAATAGGAAGATTGCATAATTTCTAGTTAAATATTCCCGTTTATTTTTTGTAGTTTTAATTATACATATTATATTGTAAAATACGGTTTATATTCTTACAATACTTTTTCTTTGTTTAGTTTAATTATAATATTACAGAATGAAACAATATAGTGGTTGCAAAGTATTACATTTATTTTATAACTGTACATATTTTTAATTTAATAACTATTAAAAATACTTTAAAAAACATATCATTAATTTTCCTTCCTGGAAACAAAAAAAATTAGCTTGCTTTAAAACTAATAGCTATAAATTCAGAGAAAAAATTAGATATAATATTAATTCACCAATATTATTAATATTAATATTATCCGATGAGAACAAGGAATTATTTGTTTTATAGAACAATATTTCGAAGACAATCTTTTCTCTTTATTAAAGCAAATCTTTTTATGCGTGTGAAAATAAATTTTAAACGTAAATTAAAATCTAAAATTCAAACGATGAATCTACCAAAAAAATAGTTTAAATAATCCTTATCAATACAAATCTATTATGTATTAAAAATATCATAATGTTTAAAAAATAAGTAATATAAGGGCAAAAATTATTTTTATCCATACTTACATTTTCCTCTTAAAAAAACGTAAAGTTAATATTAACTATTAAAGCAGTCGTGGCTGTACGGGGCCCACCCTAACGCCAAAACTTTAAGGGGCATGCTAGTTTATCGGCCAAAAAAAAGGTGTTTTTCACGAATTTTTTTCCAGCAATCTATGACAGATATCGTTCTAAATCTTTTTGGGTTTAATAAATGCACTATTGAAGTACACAAAAAAATTTGTTTAATTAATTTTACTATACATATACATATGTGTATAATGCAGCCATGTATGCAGGTATGAAAAAAAACAGGTCCCAGTGTTTTAGCAGGAACGAAACACCTGAAACACAAAACAAGATATGTCTTTTATTCAGTAGGTGGTTGGCTGAACTAGAATTTTAATTTTTGGGGCAAAAATAACAAAATGGCGGCTGTTTGAACAAACGGAATCGAAAAAGACCCTTTTTTTCTTGGTTTTTCCTTGTAAAAAATAGAAAAAATTTCCAGCCATGCCTATATATGTAACAAACATGTGGTTAAAATTTCAGACCGATCGACCGAGTAGTTTTCGAGAAATCATTGGGACAGTATCGAAAAACATCATTTCGAGAAAAACGCGTTTAAAGTTTTTTTTTTTTTTAAATTGTTATAAAGTTGATACTTACAACTAATCAGTAAAGTAGGAGAAAGTATACTTAGAAGGCTCAGATCACTCTAAAATTTTAACACAATATTTTCGAAGGTATTTATTTTCGAAAATGAAAAAAAAATAATCGATTTTTTGAAATGCATAAACTAGCATAGCCCCTTAATAAAAAAAACTATTTAAAGAACAATATATTTTTTATACCAGTTATATTCCAAATTTCTAACAACATTACATATTTTTAAACCCTATACACCCGATTTCCCGCATCTTAAATAATCATATTCCCAACCAACTTGCGTTCAATAATTTTTAATTAAGTACACATTCAACGTCACGCAGATGATCTATAGCGTCAATATTATATTTATTAAAGATTAAAAACACCACCCCCACACCCCATCTCGTCTGCTAAACCGCGACGGGACATCGCACGCGTGGGGCGAAGGGGGTACACCAATGATACACAATAATTAAATAAAAGCATGTGCGTGTGTGTGTGTGTGTGTGTTTGTAAAAGGATTAGTAACTGTGAACATGACTTTATTGAAGGATATGGGGAGGGGGTGAAAAGTGACAGCACCCTTGGGTGATGTTGACGTTAGTAAAAGCTTTGTTTGTACGAGATTTAAATGATATATTTGTGTTCTGTTTTGTTTGAGGCTTTCGCGGTGACGTGGAGGTAAAAATCGAGTGAAAATCAGCGGTTTTTGGTATAATTATTATAGGTATAATTCGGTGTTTATGTAAATATATCTCTCATGTCCGGCAGTATAAAAAAAATCGAATATAAATTATTAATTCCAAATATTAGATTAAATTGTATATCCTTACACTAGAGCTTCCCAAACTCTGTATACATTAATAAAGGGACACGCGCCACCCGCAAGATGCTCTAAATATTAATAAATAAAAGATTTTTTTGTTTATTATTTAATTTCTTTCACTGTCACAAAAACTACCCCGATAGACTTTAATGATGATCACAAGTTGCAAATTTTACATCACGCCAAGAGTTCAGTTTTTCATCATCTACAAAAGAAAACGAAAACATGCAGAAGATTTTTTTTTAATGAAATTAAGTACACATACAATATATTTAACTATAAATATTGCAACAAAAAAATAACGGTGTTCATTCGTGCGAGTAAATTTGGCAGATATGAAGCCTATTTTGTGTGAAATTGCTTTTCTGATACATTTGAAAATCATGTTAAATGTATATTTAAGTTATTCCATATGATTTAAACAAAAATCGAAATCACGCATGCTTCAGTTGGATAAAATACATACAATATACATATTAGCATATCACATGCCTCTATTCTTATATTTTCAAATAATTCGCAGCAATTAAAACAGGTTTAAACACTGATGAAATTAATAACGTTAACAGATTTTGTTTGTTGCACTACTAGCATCTGATTTTTAAGGAAATATTGTGAATTAATATCCATAGAAAGCAACACGAATTATAAAAAGAGGTGTACACAAGTGTGTACGGTGGGCGTTAATGGGTTAAAATAATAATTAAATTAAAATTTGCGTAAACATAATACACAGTAAGCATACATCCACCGTTGCTGCAAATTATGACGAGTGTAAGTTAAATATGCTGCAAATATCATGTGAATATAGGTATATACAGCGAGTGTCTAAAAAGCAAGGGACAGTATGGAGATCTCGGAAACTATAAGAGATAGAGATTCGGTTAAATGAGAGATAAGGTACCTCTAAGAGGGGACAGTTCAATGGTGTATTTATATTTCACAAAAATTTCATAGCCTACTATAGATATTAGCCAAAAACCATTTTAGTCCGAATTTTTCCATCTTGAATATTTCTTAAACGACTTGAAATTTCAAAAAATGTTTCAAATATTGTCTATTTATAAATATTTTTTTAATTTTCAAAAATCTCGTAGTTTTTGAGATATGAGACTAACTTATGTTTTCTTAAATAGAAGCAATATGAAATTTTGTAATTTTTGAACAAAAGATTTTATTATCTTTTCAATGATATGCGCAACTTGATGCACTTACTTTTCAAAATATCTCAAAAAATGATAAAAAAGTTGAAATGTAAATACACCATTGAACCGTAACATTTCTCTCATTTAACCGAATCTCTATCTCTTATAGTTTCCGAGATCCCCATACTGTCCCCTGGTATTTAGACACTCTGTATGTATATTTTTAGAATCAGACATAAATAAATTAATTAAAAACCCTCTGTGGCGATTAAAAACCACGGAAAACTGATAATGATAAATTATAAATTAGTGCGAGTTAATACTCTAGTCTATATGGACGCCTTCGTCAGCAAATCGACGCCGACATGGCAACAAACACACATACACACGCTCGGGCGTCGGTAATTGTGTCTGAAGGACAAACATTGCCGCCTCTAGCGATCCCCCGTCGGGCTGCAGCGTTTTACAACAACAATACATTTATGTCAATCCATAGGCGTCAACAATGATATCGATGCGTACAATCGAAGATCTGTCTCCGGAGATCCGACTGTAGATTAAACAAAAGACCGTGTTTTTTAGACGTGTGTGTAACATGCCGACAGAAACAGTGATATTTGATTTTTAAGATTATTGGTTGTTTTTTAGTGTTCTGTACCAAAATCAGAAAAACACGGAACTTAATTTCGCAGTGCGATGATCTATAAAAAGTGATCAATGTTAACAAGCTTTTGATGTTTTTTATACATTATCAAATTTTTCCGGCATCAATTCGTTAAATAAGTAAACTTATTTTGTTTTCAGTGTTTGAATTGGTTTTTAGCTTTGCTAGTGCTTATTTTATACCAAACTGACAAAACAAAAACATGGTATTTCTAAAACAAAACATTTACATTTTTAATTACGATTAATTTTAAAAACACATGTCAGTTTGGTGTAAAACAGATATGGTATTTATAAGCGTATATGATGATTTAAAAAAATATATACATAAATATAGTTGAATAAATTAAAAAACTGTACAGTACGGATAACTAATAGTGCAAGGTTCAACTCGCAAATTACTTATTTTTTATTTTAATCCTTATTATCTTATTTAATATTATGACCGAATTATGGTTCGCGGGGCCTCACTCTAAACTCTCATTTAATTTACTTCCGTAGTAAAATTATACAAAAACATGTTTTTAATAAAATATTTTTTAAATGTAAAGAGCTACTATTATATACTCCGAGAATAATAATTTAATACAAAATAAAATTTCTTAAGAAAAAAATTGTGTATAATTAATAGTTCAATAATTGAATCGTTCAAAATTGCAAGGTTAAAATCTTTAAAATGTAATACCGGTATTTAACGGTTAATTGAATGATGATGGAGCTGTTAAAAAAGGAGATAATGTAGAAACATATAGAAAAAGAACGGTTAATAAAAAAACTCTATAAAAATTACGACAACTATATATAGACAATATTGGAAAGCTTTTCATAGGTTTAAGAATGTTTTTTATAACAATTTTTAAATTATGTTGATTTTAATATTTTATGACTTCATATCTGAAAATCTTCAAATGACAAAGTTTGAAAATTTTAATAATTATGTTTAATGAAAATTTTATTTTATGTTAAAATAAAATATACAATCAGGCATAAATAACTGATACCTTCGTAATACCTTTCGGCATGTAGATCTATTTTCCTCACATGTATATCAAACTTATTGTGTTGGCGCCTATGTATACAAACGCACCACATTTATGTCAATTTGATCCATAAGTGAATTGTCATTTATTTATATTGGCCTTTATTGACAACTACGTGACGACACCACATAAAGTTTAATGTTGAAAGCTTTTACACATATCACAAGAAAATATATTTTCAAGAAAATGTAGACTACTTACTCTACAATAAACATATTATAAATTAATGTCAATTGAAATAGGAATATCTACATTGTACATTTACAAAATGTATTAACATTAATACAGTCATATATCATTTCTTATTTTACTTATTTTATCAGTGGTTATTGTAAGTCAATTTTAGAACTGCGCAATATGAGTGAGAGCCCAAAAAATCCTAGAATGACCTTTTTTGGTCTTCCAATTAAAAAAAATATTGTAGATGCAATTGAATGAATTGTTTTTTGTACTGCACAAAATTACTTTTATAAATTTTTTTGCACATTTCAATTTAAGAGCTGCGCAACTTCACACTTAAATTACTCCTGTGTTGTATTATACCTATCTTATATTATAAAATCGAGCCCAAAAATGACTAAGTATATGTATTATCTTCTAATCTTATAATTATTGTAGGAGTAAATAACGTAATTAACGTCTTTTACCTACTTTCCTTACTCTATAATTTAACCCTTTACAATACTTTGCACCTCCACCAATATATTTTACTTTATAATTATAAGTATATTTATAACATAATATAGAAAGTTATTAGTTTTGTTTTTATTTATTAAAATTACATTTTACATTATCATAACACAGCAAACATTAAATACCTACACATTCATTAGATGAATTATGCGTTTTTTAAATTTTCTTCTCTCATCTTTTTCTACATCTACCAAACTTGAAAAGCTGAAAAACCATAAAATATATTATGTACATTAAGGTGGGCCAAATTGTATGGAAGGAATTTTACCGACCTCGACTACCCCCCCCCCCCTCCACGTGAAAGTACTTTCAATTCTATGAAAAAATGCCCATGGAACTATACCTCTACATTAAACTTTAGTTCGGCGCATTTTTGATTGAAAATTTTGAGTCCTTTGATAATATATGTAGGTACATGAAAATTTACAATTTTTCATTGATTTTTTTAAGCAAAATACCTACCCAAGGATTTTTAAGTACGAGGATTCCGAATTTGACATCCATTTTTTTCTTGAGCGGCACCTGGCGCCAGTTTTGGAAACAAACATAAAATTTTCAATCAAAAATGCGCCGAACTAAAGTTGAATGTAGAGGTATAGTTCCATGGGCGTTTTTTCTAAGAATTAAGAGTACTTTCACGTAGAGGGGTAGCTAAGGTCGGTTGGAAAATTGGCCCACCCTAATGTACATATATACTGGGTGTTCAAAATAAAACATTTCGAATTTTTATTTTCAAATTAAGCTGTTTTCAGACCAAAGTAACTCATTGTCAGTTGTATGGAGCATAACATTATTATTTTTTTAATAATTCTATAAATACTTTTGCTTTAAGGATTTGATTCTACGTGAAAAAAAATAAATTTTTTTTCGACCATTTTTTAATAATAACGTTACGAATTATTGTTGCGAAATGTTAGCTGAACGCTAGTTATTTATTTATTGTTTTTTACGGTTTTCTGTGTTTTTATTTATTTTTTTTAATGATAATCTATGTTTTGTATTAAATATCTAATTTTACGTGAAAAATACGTAAAAGCCTTTTTTGCTCTTCAAATAATTTCATTGAAGAAGCCAAAATTGCTTGAAGAGTGGGAGGAATGACCTCCACAACCTATCACGGGCCCCCAGACTGTTGGCGGGCTCCTTAATACATTTTTTATTGACTATAGGGTTTTTTAATTACTTACCTTTTTTTAGATTTTTCAATAAAATTAAATAAAAAACTTACATGTCGCCCCGGGCCGCAACTTTCTTTAGTCTGCCATTAACATCTATATTTGTAGCTAAAATATTATACAGTTGGGTCTCTTTTTACGATGATTTTTTTATGCGGATTTGAAGTTACGCGGTGTGATTTTTCATGCAAATTCAGGGATTCCTCGTTTCGACGAGTGGGGTAAAAAAAAGACAACTGACAATTCAAGGAATTTAAATATGTAAACGTTTTGTTATTATTAAAATTTTAACGAGATTTCGCATCTATACCTACTGTACAATTAGTCTTTTATTTTGATATTATATAAAATTATTATCAAACTTGTTAACTTGTTTAATATGACGTGTAAAAAATCATAATTCCCAAAACAAATTAAAAATCTATTTCCTACATCCATTAAAATCATTTATGAATATTTAAGATCTATAAAATATTTCCATAACAAAAAGCAGTAACTAATAACATTTTTCATTCCCTCTGTATTAATGAATAAATAATATGAAACGTAATGCACAGTGTTCTAATCTCATGTCAAACAAACCGATCTATTATACGACTATACACAGATTTCAATAAAATTAACATCAGCACCCCTAACTTTTAATCAAACTCGGCTTAGCGCTGTGTTTTTCAACCCCTGTCGATCATTAAAGTTCATTAGATTAAACAGTTTCGTCAGTGTGTACTTAACTTGGATACGGAGATATTTTTCCGACCTTGTTAATCACACATTTATAAGAATCGGTAACATTTGTAACATAACTTTTATTTTTTAATTTATTTATTTTAACTGTACCGAAGAGGTTATTTTATAGAAATTTTAGAACTGCACAATTTAAACCAAAAAGTTTAAAATTATATTTAAAAAAAAAATGTTCTGAAAAAAATGTTTCAATTTATTTATGAACTTATTAAACATTTCAGATGTCCCACACATACAAAAATAAATAAATAAAATAATCCCTACTGTAGCCCATTGACATTAATAATAATTCGTCAATAAAACACAAAATCAAAAGTAATTATTTTTACAATAGCGCTTTTTGGCTTTACGTGGAAAAAAAATCACAAGAAACCGAAATTTAAGCCTGGGAACTTTACAGAAACGGTCAACCTTGGAAATCTATTATATGTGATTCAATACAAGTGGCATGTTAGCTGTGTCGAAACGGCGCTGCGTTTTGACGCAGCTAACATATAATAGATTTGCAAGGTCGAAGCGGTGTCGGAGACCGTTTCTGTGAAGTGCCAAGATTTTAAAGCTGATTTTTTTTTATTATTAATTAATTGTTTATATACTTCTTATTCCGTGTTATAAACAAAATATAGAAAAGTAAAACATAACTATTCGTAATTTGATCTCGGGGTTCTTGGTATTTTGAGTTTTGTAAATTTATAAATTTCAGCAAAACGGTACTTTATATCAAAAAATTACAAGGGACATATTGTTTTCTTCTTATGGATCCCAAAATATATTTGATATCATCGATATAATATTATCTATCGGAGATACTCGTATAATTTTTTTAGACTTTTTACAACTCTTTGCCACTTTCAATTGTGTCTGCCCACCCCTTGTTCATGTAGCAAATGTTATAAAGAGGCCATTATCAACCTTTATAGACTTGACAATGACCAAAAAAAATGGATTCAATTTATTAGACATTTTACCCTTTTGGAAGCTTTAAATAATCAAAAAAAGGAGGAGGTAAATAGGCTTTATTTTATTAACAAATGAGACGGGTGTCACCCGAGGCGTTTAATGTGGGCAAATTTAAAAAAATCGATTAAAAAATCAAAGATCGGAGCTTTAAAAATCGATTTTTCTATTAACGAGATTTGAAACTTTAAAATTAAATTATTAACTACTGTAGATTTGAACAACCGGTATCAATCAATGGACGTAGATGATAAATCCAATAAGAGATATTTTTTCTAAAAGCCGCGGGGCCCCCAGAGACGTGAGGCCCGTAGCATTTGCTACTCCTGCTATACATGGTTAATCCAGCACTGGCTACGCGTCTGCCTGTTTTTTTCGGTCATCTACAGATCATATACTATCATCTCTCAAAAATTCAGCAGTGCTCAAATGGGGCAATTTTCATTACAAAATTGCATGTTTGAACGCGTCTGTCACCCCCTTATGCTGCGTTCACAGGAGACGGTTTTTTCCCGTAACGACAATTATATAAGTATATAATGTTTATTTTGACTTAATTAATACTTTTATTTAAGACAAATTAATGATGTTTAAAATAGAATAATTTGATTTTTCATTTCATACTATTTTAGTAAAACATAAATAAAAACAAACGTTAGGGAAATAAGGACAATTTAAATAATTGTAGTTAAAATTTAATATGTATTAAATTTGAAATTCATAATAAATTTTCCTTCACGTATGGAAGAAAATGCATATCGTGAGAATACGCTCATTATAATACATACACCACTGGCTATCGGTATGATTTTTAGCTGGGTCATGGCATACGTTTTGCAGCAGCGACAAAACGTGATGTCAACAGCAACTGGTACGGCAATTTTTATCGTATACAGTTATCTAGCCATGTGTCGTGTGAACATTCTCATATAAAATGCATTGCCACTGCTAGCTCACGGGAAAAAACGTTATAGTATAAGAGGCAGAAACGATTTATGTAACAATCAGTAGGATGGCTGAATTTACATTTTCCCTGATGTAAAATCTGTCAGTCTGCCTGTGCTAGATGGTTGCATTTCAGAGAAATAGCGCCTAAAAGATGCCTTCTGATTGCAAATAATACATTTTATTAATAAAAATATTTACAATAGGTTTGATTTATCTTTAGGAGCTTTATAAATATGGAATCACTTGATAAATAATAAATATTGATACTGGTACTCGTATCGTCATATATATATATAGACTCAGTAACTACAGGTTCGGAGGGCCCGATTCTGTTATTGTATGTATTATTCTTGCAATAATTTCTATGTACACCAAAGTTTATTAAACTATACAGGTTGTCTCATAACCAAGCATTTAGGTAAGGGGAATAAGCAGGAGGGGAGTGCATGTGACATCATTAGCCATCTTACATCAAATTGAAAACGAATTAATAGTTAATAATTAGTAGTTTCCATGAATTTTGACGGCTAACCACGTCACTAGCTGTCAACCAATCAGGCGCGTTGGGGGGTCATATAGAAAAAAATTATAAATTTAACTTTCTAATAGCAGCATATTATACATATATTTGAAATAAACTTAGAGCTGTTATTTTCGAGATATTAGTTAACAAACATTTTCTTGACTGCAAATTCTTTATATATATATAATATATCTTTATAATATATAGTGTTCTTTTTTGCCCCTCCTCCCCCCCCCCCCAAACAAGATCCTAGCTACACCCGTGACATTGGGTGTAGACAACATTATTATAATAGTTTTGAAGTCTTTCTGCTATACCTAGGGTGACCATTCGTCCCGCATTTTGCGGGACAGTCTCGCATTTTGACCCATTGTCCCGCATCATTAATGTCCCGCATTTTGAATACTTGTCTAGTTTTTTTACATTTTTACTACTGTTCAATGTAATCAATTTGGTATCGCGAATTTTAATAAAATTGAAATAGGTATGTTAACAATTAAAAAAACTATTAATTCAGTAAATGTAGGTAATATAATAAAATTCACATAAAATAAATATAGCAGATTAAAAAAAAGTAATTGTTGCAAATTTTATTTAAAAATTATACGTCATCTATGGTAGCGAATTTAAAAATAACGAAAAAGACAATCGTGAATTATAATTAAAATATAAGTTCTCGTTATGAATGTGCAATATAACATTTGTTATTCTTTATTAATAATAATTTAAAAAAAGGTCTTTCATTGTCACCCCCCCCCCCCCGCCCCCCGAAAAAAACAGTCCCGCATTGCCTTCTCAAAAAAATGGTCAGCCTAATACCATCACGCGATTATTTTATAATAATTAAAAAATATTTATTAAAAAACATTTACAAAAATTACATCTACTCAATAATTTAATTAAAGTACTTATAAGAGAAAATATTTATATACATAATTAATACACAATACCATACTTCAATCAATCGTTATAACTTTTTGTTTTTTAACTGTATTTTTGTTTTCATTACTGGTTGTTCTTTTAACTGCTAAATTTGAACTAGAAAAACAACTCCTATTTGGAACTTTCATTATAATTTTATAATCCTTATTTTGAAGAACGTTATTTGCTTTTGAACCTACGAAATAAAATAACATCTTTAATTTTTGTATGTGCTGCCATCTATCAATTTAATAAACTATTTATTTAAATAGTTGTTCATACTGACAACAGGTGACTTTACATGTCAGATTTAAAAATTTGTAAACAACAATCACAATCATCACAATGTTACTAACCAGTGTTGCCAGAACGTACTTTTTAGTACGGTTTTCGTACTATTCATGACCCGACCGTACCAAAATCGTACCTCAGCTCTGACCGTACCTTTTGCCCCACAACGATTTTTACAAGTATTTTATATAAAATGTTTATTATGAATAACACCAATAAAAATTAAAGTTAAAACGAAACGTACCTTAATTTTTTCGTCTATATCTACTTTTCAGTATTGACGGTTTAATTACTTGATAATTGATGTCTTTTAACAAAAAATAAAATAAAGGGTATAATTAAATTTAAAAAATAATTCAATTACATTTCTAACAATTTTAACATTGGCAGTATCAGGGATTGGGGGTGACAAAAAAAACCCGTACTATTTTGTCAAATTTCGTACCATTTTGGTAAGCCTATCGTACTTTTTAGGGAGTTCATACTGGCAACACTGTTACTAACTTACCTCGTTTTATATAACTAATTGTTGAATAAGCTGTGTAGTGATATTCTTCTTTCAAATAATCATTTAACAGTAAGAATGCTACAATATTTTCTGCTGTGATTTTTGATATAGCAGGTACTTTAATATTAGACAGTCTTAATTTTTTATCACCCTTTTGAAACCTATAAAGATTATCATTATTATAATTATAATTTGTTATAACTGCAATAAATCAATTTACCAAGCATCTAAAAGTTTTATTGGAGTAAGTCGTACATCGTTGTCAGCTGCTTGTTGCATTATACCATAAATATCTCGACAATGTTTAATTATATCTACTTCACGTGGTTCCAGATTGTTTTTACAATGATCGCACATTTTATTACAATCTCTTTCTGTCCATTCTTCATCGAAAAATTTACCAATAATAGTTCGACGACATCTAAAAAAACAAATATACACAAACTGAACAATTCAAAATAAAATGATATTTATTTTAATTACCTTTCAGCATCAATACAATACTCAACCATGCTGTATAAATTGGATAACCCCATTTGGGTAGAAAAAACCATTGTGCTAAGACGAGTTACATCTGCTAATCGATAAAACAAAATACAATCTGCCGGTAAATCATCACGTCCTGCTCGACCACTTTCCTGATAAAAATTCTCCACACTTTTTGGAAGTGAATGATGTATAACAAAACGGACATCTGGTTTATCTATAAAAAGGTACCTTATAAATACATTACTTTCACTAATCCGGTTCTTGCTAGTCCGGTATAACCCTACCGCGATGGCCAATGTGCAGCATTACATTCACTAATCTGACTTGGCTAGTTCGGCCACTATATATGTCTACATGTTAGAATGTGCCGGATTATTGAGAGTAATCTGACCCACTCTATAATCCGGTCATTTTTGTGCAAGGAATAGTCAGATTAACAAGAGTCTAGTGTATTTCTAATATTCAATTATCAAGAAAATGTTGAGTTCTTATATACTAATACTAACCTATTCCCATTCCAAAAGCAACCGTTGCAATCACAGCTTGATAAGATCCATCGTACCATTTTTTATGAACCTTTGACCGTAATTCTGCGTCTAGCTCAGCGTGATAACACCCAACACGCAACCCTCGTTCTCTTAACCCAGTCATTATCTCTGTACTGTCACGTATAGATGTTGTGTAGATAATTCCTGATTTTCCATTGAATTTATTCTTCAAAAGATCTTCAAGTAAATCCAAACATTCTGATTGTGCTGATGGTTTTACTCGTACCTATTAAAATGGTTTTATATTGTCAAAATTAGACTAAATTGAACCTTGATGTAGTAAAGGAGATTTTAAATTATATTTCTTTCTTACTTCATAATATAAATTTTGTCTGTTAAAAGAAGCTCTAAGAAGCAGACATCCAGATATATTAAGCATTTTTTGTACATCTACTAGAATTCTAGTTGTTGCAGTTGCTGTTAAACCAAGAATTGGGGCATCTGGAAACATTGACTTTAATACTCCCAAATATTTATAATCAGGTCGGAAATCGTGGCCCCATTGAGAGCAACAATGAACTTCATCTAAAATTAATAAATGTTTACAGTTATTTTAGTTTCTTTAAATATAATTTAACAATATAATACAATTTTACAAACTTACCGATAGCAATTCTATCAAGTGCTTTCCTCATGTAACATTTCTGAAGACACGCCATAAACCGTTTACTCTTTGCCATACGTTCTGGAGTTACATAAATGATTTTCAATGGTGATGAACCATTTGATAGCGCATCATGTACCCTTTTAACTAATTCCTTACCCGAATTAGAGTTTATAAATTCGGCATTGATATTGAGCTGTTTTAAAGCCATTACTTGATCTTCCATTAATGATACTAATGGTGAAACAACTAGAGTTATTCCTAAAATTCAAATTTAGTATCTTAAAAAATTATTCTTTCTACATGTTAAGAAACATTTACCTGCAGTTACTAAAGCCGGTAATTGATAACATAAACTTTTACCCCCTCCAGTTGGCATTAACAAAATGCAATCACAGCCTGACAAAATTGCATTCACGCAAGCAAGTTGCTGATGTCGGAATGACTTTTTTTTAAATTTTTGTACTAAAACGTCTTTAGCGATATTACTCCATTCAAAATCTGTAAAAATATATTGACATTTGTTAGCTACTAATAAATAAACATTTTGATGTGTATTATTTACTTGAATGCAGCCAATCCTTTTTAGCAAGGTTGTTTCCCTGTTCAATCATAATATTTTCTTTTAACTTTTCTTTGGCATCCATAAGCTCTTCTAATTTAGCAGCTAATCTTCGCTGCTGTGCTTTTACTTGTGCTATTTGTCGATCATATTCAGCCAATTTTTCGTTCGTATCTAAGAAAAAATTAATAAATAATAGGTTTGTTAATTAATTTTTTGGACATACATACCTATTTCTGAGTTCTCCATTTTATAGGTTATAGTAATTAATAATTATATTAAATTTCTTAATATTTATATAGTTCAAATTATTAGATATTAAATAGTAAAATATTCAATGTTTTAATCATTTATTTAAAATACATTATAATTACATATTACATCAACAAAAATGAATGCAAATGTACATAATATGTATTTCATAAAAATGACATTTCATAGTACATTAAAACAATCCGATTGGTCAATATGAATTCATACACCACCAATCAAGTTTATTTTAAAAATTTTCATTTTTCCAGGATTTATCAAAATTTTGTAAAACTATTATTTAAATAAATATATAATATATATTTTTATTAAAGATAACAATATACATTTTGGTGTTACAATAAAACAGCTGCTATTGATTAGAAACAAATATTAAATGCATTATAGGAATAATTAATAAATAAATAATACTAATTGTAAAACATGTTTTTTGAGTATGTATCAACAAATTAACAAACTAACATTCACTCATTATTGTTGTACGACGATAGAATATCTTTTACTTCTTGACTCACGTCTATTGACTTTCTGCAGTTATCACACGTTGAAATTTGAGTACTAAAAACAATAAATAATTTTAAATACATATTTGAAACCTGCAATAGTAGGCTTGTCCCCAGTCACATAATATACAGAATGATTCAGGACTGGTGTGCCAAACTTCAATAGTAAATCAAAGATGTTATTTTAACACTTTCGGGCTTGCCAGTGGCATTTGCCACCATAACATTTACAGGGCTTAACTTAATATCCCAATCTGTGCTTTTGAAATTTATTTTCAATATTAAAAATTCAGGGCTGAAAGGGTTAAGCAAAAAAATTTAAATGAATACATGACAGTAAATTTTTCTTGAGTTATAAAATTTGATAATCGGTATAGTATTTTTAAGTGTTATCGATTTCCAGTATCAACCAATAATTATTTAATTTTTATCTGGTATTTTTTTACCTTTAATTTTATTCTAATTTTGGCACTGATATAAGATGCATTTGTCAGATAAACTTTTTAAGATATACGATAGTAAATAAATCACTGCAGAATTTTACTTTTTCAATGATCTTCGAGTGAGTTAATTTTTAAAGATTTTCTTTGTAATTTTATAGAGTAAAAAAATATCCTGTGGTTTTGTTTTGATTTTAGCGCAAAACATGAAAAATCATGTCTTTTTATGGTTTTACCAATGTCATTTCAATTTAGATCTGGAGACTGGACTATAGTCTGTGATTTTCAAGATGTGTTAATTAAATCCAAAAATAAATTAACATTAAAATAAATGTATACTCTACCTGACAAACATTTTTAAGGCTTTATTTGATGATATTTCTTTACTTAGGTCTTCACTTAGTTTCACTATCTGTGCATTCTTTTCATTCAATACGTTTTGTAAATCTTTTATTGTTTCTAATAATGTATCACACATACTCTAAAATGATAAGCATGATAAGTATTTCATAAACTAGAAATCATTCAGAAGTCAACCTAAAATAACTCCTCAAAACAAATAATTACAATGATACAATCTTTGTCGACATATAGAAGCACATTAATGACAAAAGATTTACAGATAGTAAGTGGTTTCGACTTCTAAATAACTTTTAGTAAAACTTTATAGAAAGGGTGTGAAAGACAAATAATTACCTTATCATCTTCCGCTAAAACATTATCTAATGGAGGCGAATCATTCAAACAAAAAAAGTCTTGTACAGATTGTTCCATCATCAATTCAGGTACGAGGATGGAATTTATAAATATCTGCAATCTACTGATTCTGTCGTTGATGAAATCGGGATTAAAATTATCTCGGAACCATCTTTTCTTCGGACAAAGTGAAGCTAAGATTGGATGAGTATTACGTAGAGATGTCGCAAGCCGAACAAAGTCCGTGTAACGTCGATAAACCATCCATTGTCGGTTATCATACGAAACACGAAGTTTGTACACCTAGTGAAATTTTTTTATCATAAATATAACATTGAATTTATAGATTTTATAATTACATGTATGTTTATATAAATTAAGATAGAAGTAAGTACATTTACATTTTATACTTTAGAAATTGTATCCTCCACTCCTATATATAAAAAAATAATTCTTTTTATAAAAATAACATTGGGACACACTATGTAGTCTAAGTAAAGCATAACACAAAAAATAATACATGATTGTATTCAATAACTTAAAGCATAAAAAAATAACTAAAAAAAATTACAGTGAATCGTGCTCTTTCTTCCATAATTTCATACCCGATAATAGGAACATGTAAATCATCGACAGAAAAATCTCTGAACGATACCGGTTTTGCATCATTGTAGCCCTCAGTGCATGGCGTGACAGTTAACACAGAATCATAACTCGATGTAGAGTTCAGGAAGTCATCTAAGCTAAATTTGCAAAATAAATTGTAACATAAATAATAACATGCAGGCCATAACATAAATATCAGCTGAACTGTTAAATTATACAGCATAATTATTTTTTACCTTTTTGTATCAGAATTACTGTCCATTTGGCTGTCTTCATTAACTTCTTCTGCTATCTCAAGTATCTCATATTTGTTATTTAAATTTGTTTCAATTATCACAGTATTATCGCCCATTTGTTAAAAAATAATTAATAAATAACCTATATAATTTATTATTTTATAATAAAAATACAAAAATAATAATATCCTGTACATACAAATACTACAAATGATTATAAATAATATCAAAAACAACGCAGAAACGATAAAAATATACAATAAAAGAAAATACAAAAACAAATATTACAGAACCTTCATTTTAATTGTGTGATTGGTCCACGATTGGTCGAAAGTTCGATGCGTTCATTCCGTTCATTGTTAAATAATAAAAAATAATATGAACTCAGCAACATAAAAAATCCAGTGAATCTCAACAGTTTTATTCTGTGCTCAGTAAACGTGTACGCGTAGTCAGTAGTGAGTACAGAATGTACAATCATATATTAATATATTAATCAACTAGGTAGATTAATATATGGTACAATGTACTGTACATATTTATTATTCTGTGCATACTGTGTAGTTTATGAACATTTTTTGTGTATTTTTAAATTTTCAAAATATTATGAATATGTCATCAAAATTTGTGCATATCATAGAACCATTCACATAACTGTATTGAATTTGAAATAATTGTATAATTAATTATAATAAAATCAAAATAGCTTTGACTAAATTGCAGAACTGAATTGACTTTTAACGTTCAAAGAAAAGCGTTTTGTGAGAAAAGCATTACGAAAAAGAAACAAACATTGATTTTTGTAATATTTCTTACATCACATATTCTCTTTGAAGATTTAATATGAAATCACTGAAGAAAAAGGCAGAATACTGTATGTATCATAATTTCATATACATATTATACTTGCATTAAAAATGTATATTATTTATTTTTTATTAAATTTTAAGTTAAAAAAAAAACAAAATATACTGAAAGTGAAACAGAAGCTGTGATACGACACCAATTGAAGGAATTAATAATTTATGTTGTATTTTTGACTATTTTTTGTATATGTAAGTAAACTAATCATATACGTATATAATATAAATGTAACTTAATATAATTTTTGGTAAAAACTTCTTGTTAATACTTAAAACTAAATTATTAAAAGTACTCCCATAAATGAACATATAAACTTGAATAAAATATTTTAAGCAAACAATTTCTAGAACATGTCCAAAAATTTTTCGTAAGGGAGATACAGCCCTCCAAAGATTTTGCATAACATGAGTTTTTATTATAATCTAGAGAACCCTTTGTGATACAATTATAAAATTTGGTATTCGGCTTAGTAATAATAAGTGTTATTGATTTCCAGTATTAACCAATTATAATTTAGACCAGGGCAATACAAGACCAGTGGGCCTATCAATTTTTATCTAGTATTTTTTTGTTCTTTAAATTTTTTCCTGAGTTGGGCACTTATATAAGACTATATGACACCAAATACACAAAAACAAACCGTTTTAAAAAAATATCGATGGAAAAAAAAGCATGCAGAATTATATTTAATATTGATGCTTCAGATTACTCAATATAAATTTATATTCTTGTTCTATAATAAAATATAAGAAGGAAAGTTAATATAAATATACCTCCAAAAATGCATCAACAAATAGCCCTTTTTAGTTTCGCTTTTTAATCAAGTTAGTAAAGTACGTGTAACAGTAATACAACTGGCTAGAAGTCTAAGAGGTTACGTATTAAGAGCTATATTTACATTAACTTTTTACTTACTTTTAATCATAGAACAGGAATATACATTTATTTTGTGTAATTTGAAGCATCAAAGTAAAATTTTCCATAGTTTCTTTTGCATCGATATTTCTTGTAAACTGTTTGTCCTATGACAAATGAACAAAGCATATTTTTGTGTATTTTGTTTATAATCTTAAATAGGTAAGTGCCCATATCAGGAAAAAATTATGTTTTATCTTTAGATGACAAAGTCCCCTGCATCATTTTTTACTTATATGTTTCTGTAAATTATTAAATTAAGTTTATTTTGATTTTGTATTTTAGGGATATACAAAACAATGAATCCTGCAATGTTTTATTTTACACATTTTTTTCGAGCAAACATTTTATATGGTAAATATGATGATGGGTTTTTCGGTGAAATATCTTTTAAAGATGTTACAACTCATAGTGAAGTTTGGCGGGTAAAAAAATTCTATTAGCAAAATGTTGTTTATAATATTTTTAAATTTTATATATGTACATAGTATTTAGAACATTTGGTAACAAATGGTTTCCACTGGGAATATTGGTACGATGATAATAATAATCCAGTTGCAAACACTAGCATCGACGATAGAAATATAATGTACGATAACAGATTACTTGGAACACCTCGGATTCGACAAGTAACATTTTCATTCATACAAAAAACATTTATTTTAATTTGAATTTATTAAATTTTAGGTACGGGTACGTAATGATTCTTGTCATATACACTATGAATTCGCAGAAGTCTTTAACACTTGTTATGGTGAATTTACAGAAGAAAATGAAGATAAATCACCCTTTGGATTAGGGAATGGAACAGCGTATGTATTTAATAATATAAATATAGTTATAAACTATAAAACTTGTTCCTTAAAATCTCAAAAATACCAATATTTTTATTTTTTTAACTCGACTATTTTATTTCTTAAGGTCTCTACATATATAACCTAAATCAATGGTTTGCATATTAAAATGATCTGTGATAAATGTGCTTTTTATTAAAACTGAAAATCAATTTTATGTAGTTTATGGCGTTACTGAGATAAGATAAACTTGACACTTGATACCGCCTGTGTTTTATATAAAGAAATGTCTGCAGCAACTTAAACAAAATGTCTACATAATTTTGTTTTTTCTTTATAGTTTAGGCTAGTGTACAGGTTAAATGGTCTGTGCGCTCATTTTTTTCGACTTGTGTAGCTAATTTATTCACTACTTAGCTCTTTTGAGCGATATCGTGATTATATGTAGCCTATAGTACTTCTGAGATTTCATTAAAGAACAATATTACTTTGGTCACTTTCTCTGTTTATATATTTGTATATTAGTATAGATAAAACAACATTAAAATCACCTTTTTTTTATTTAAAGATGGACATACAACTCACCTCATACACATTCTCATGATACGTGGGGAGATATAGCACGATATACTGGTGGAGGTTATTATATTGATGTAGCTCCGAGTCCTGACGATGCACAAAGGCAAATAAGGGAACTAATGAATAATTTATGGATTAATCGACATACACGAGCAGTATTTATTGACTTTTGTGTTTATAATGTCAATTTAAATTTATTTGGTGTAGCAAAGTATGTTAATAATTATAATGTTATTTATTAAAATTAAATAATATACCGGGTGTTCCAGACCACTATGTTTTACGCCCAAACTATTGAAGATAGAGTTTTATGATAAAAAATTTACTATATATATCGACCCTAAAGAATTTCATAAAAATGTTTTCAACCCCTTAAAACTCCTCCTTGAGGGGTAGTTTGAGGGGTACATGCCCGTTTCTCAGCAAAATCAAATGGAAAGGTATATCCAAAAGTAGATAATTTTAAAGATCATAAAAAAGTAAGAAACTTTTGTAAAAAATTTTTTTTCATACATTCAATTGTTTAGAAAATATGGCGACTTGATCCTAAATTTTAGGGTTTTACTAAAATTGCTCTAGTTTCGTTAAATACTAATGAAATTTTATTTTTTAAATTTGTTTTGAAAGTAGAAATAACGAACTTTCTAATGATGTATGATTATTTGAGATTTGGATAATTTAAAGTGTCATACGAGACATATCAAAAATTCAAAACTTCAATTGGGGATAATTCAAAAATTTTAAATGGAATGGTGTATCAATTAGTACTTTATCTTAAAAAATATATTTAAATTAACAACTTTTGTTAAGAAAATTTAATTTTAAATTTTATTTACAAAAAAAAAAATTATAATTTTAAATTTTAAATTTTATTAACGTAAGTTGTTAATTTGAATATATTTTTTAAGATAAAGTACTAATTGATATACCATTCCATTTAAAATTTTTGATTTATCCTCAATTGAAGTTTTGCATTTTTGATATATCTCGTATGACACTTTAAATTATCCAAATCTCAAATAATCATACATCATAAAAAAGTTCGTTATTTCTACTTTCAAAACAAATTTAAAAAATAAAATTTTATTAATATTTAATGAAACTAGAGCAATTTCAGTAAAACCCTAACATTTAGGATCAAGTCGCCATATTTTCTAAACAATTGAATGTATGAAAAAAAATTTTTTACAAAAGTTTCTTACTTTTTTATGATCTTTAAAATTATCTACTTTTGGATATACCTTTCCATTTGATTTTGCTGAGAAACGGGCATGTACCCCTCAAACTACCCCCCAAGGAGGAGTTTTAGGGGGTTGAAAACATTTTCCTGAAATTCTTTAGGGTCGATATATATATAGTAAATTTTTTATCATAAAACTCTATCTTCAATAGTTTGGGCGTAAAACATAGTGGACGGGTGGTCTGGAACACCCGGTATATTTATTGTGAGCATGAAATATTTAAAACCATTAATTTATTTTATTATTATACTTATGTGTGTTTGTGTTTTAATTTTATATTGGAATAAACAAATTTCAGATTAATTATTGAATTTCCACCGTCTGGTGGACTTACAACGTCGTCTGATTTTGTTACGTTGAAGTTTCTAGAGAATAATACAAAACATGATTTCTTTGTTTTTGCTTGTTTTTGGCTTCTGGAAGTATTTGTACTTTATTTTGTTATTGAAGAAATATTAGACTTTAAATCTATGGGAGTTAAATATTTCTACAACATGTGGAACGTTGTAGACATACTAATCATTTATGTGAGTAAAATTATTTGAGTGAAAAAAATGTTGTGGTAATATAAAATTATAATTCCAGTTAATACTTGGATACGGTATATATTATATTTATCGAAGAATTCAAATTAAGAATTATATTAAAACAGTGATAGAGAATAAAGATCACCATATACATTTTGAAGATTTTGGTTATTATCAAAGATTATTATACTACGGCATCTCATTGGCTTTCTTTTTTGCTTGGATTAAATTATTTAAATATTTAAATTTCAATCAAACAATGTCTCAGTTGAGCAATACATTAACTAGAGTAAGTTTTAATCCAATAATTGATTAAATTATTGAATTAATACTAATATTGTTTTAGAGTTCCAAAGATATTATTGGTTTTGCAGTAATGTTTTTCATTGTATTCTTTGCCTTTTCTCAACTTGGATTTCTACTATTTGGTACTGAAGTTAGTATATATTTTACTGTTAACAGAGTAAATTATAAAATTTAATGCTAATCATATTTATTTTAGACAAAAGATTACAGTACTTTTTGGAATTCAGTTTTTACATCCTTAAGAACAATTCTTGGAGATTTTGATTATTATGAACTGGAAAGAGCAAATAGAATTCTTGGTCCTATTTTTTTCTTATCTTTTGTATTTTTTGTCTTCTTTATTCTTTTGGTACATTATTTTATTATTTCAATTGTCAGCGTTGAATCTAAAGAGTTAACTCTGGAGGGTAAGAGGATTTTTATTCCACTAATTGTAAGAGAGAAAATCCTCCTGGATTCAACGCTATCAATTGTCCAGATAGGTTAATTCACAAATAAAAACAAAATAATAATTTTTAAATTATTACAGAACATGTTTTTAGCTATCATAAATGATAGTTATTCTGAAGTTAAAAATGAAATAACAGTTGCAACGACAAATCTAACTATAGGCGAGTATGTATTAAGAGGTTGGACAAATATAAAATCACTTTGCAAATGTAAAAGTCGATGTTGTCGATGTTGCCAGAAAAAGCAGGAAGAATGCATTGTAGAAGTAATAGAGGATGATGTAGTTCAACATACATTAACAATTACTCATATAAAAGACCTTCTGAAAAGGTTAGTCGTAGATTAATATTTGCATTTTTTTTTTGGCAAAGTAACTATTCAGTATTCTAATTGGTCTATAGTAGTCTATACTCTCTATACAATATGGGACCTCAATTTTAATTAACGTTTTATTTTTATCTTGAATCTTCAGGGCTAATTTCACCGATTTAGAAATAGATGCATTTATGATACAACAAGAAATTACGGTAGAAAATTTGCAAGTCCATAGTTTGCGTGAATTATTAGGTCATCTGTTTGAAGAAACACCAAGTATGTCTTGTTCTAAAGTAAAATGTTTTATAATATTTTTTTTAATAATATTATTTCAGCTTTACAAAATCCATGCCAACATCATGTTTTTACCGATAAAGAATATTGTTTGGATAAATCATTACCAGGAGACGAGAAAGCTTTGAACTTAGCACAACGAGATTTCGAAAGGTATATTTATTATTTTATATCATTTGACCTTAAAACTTATCAAATTGAATAAATTTATAATTATAGATATGAATTACATTTTGAAACAATGAATGAAAAAATCGATAAGTTACAAAAAAAAGTTGAAGGACTTATTAAAAAAACTGAACAGTTGCTTGAGAAAGACAAATGATATTAAAAAAAAATTATCGCAAAATAAAATTCTAAAATTAAATGAATGAAGTTTTGATTAATTAAAATCATATATTATAATTAGTGTATGTTGAAATATTTTCTTTATACATATTATATGTTTAATTCTAAAATTACATTAAATAATGTGTAACAGACGAATGTAAAATTATTTTTAAAGATTGCTATGAATTTATCTGTAATGAAAATAATTTTGACAGTATTCCATATTATACTGGACTTTTAGAAAATAATAATTTATAAAATATACACATATACCATTATGAAAAAAAATTTCCAAAGACAGAAAATTAAAATTGGTAATTATTGTAATTTGATGCTATTTTAATTAATAAGTATATAGTTAATTTTATCTAAGATATTTTTATAGCCAATCAATATGAAAATACTGAAAGTGAATCAGAAGCTTTAATACACTTTCAACTGAAAGAATTCGTAATATATTTAATATTCGTGATAGTTTTTACCATATGTAAGTTATTATATACATATATATATTTATATATTCGTATCTATTTGGTCAAAACAGATTATTTTGACGATATTCATAATATTAGTATTAATATTATTTTGTCTGATAATTCTTTTGATTTTTTGATGTGTAAACATTTTTACAAGCGGGCATAATCGTAGGCTAAAGTGAATTTGTTAAATGTAATGTTTCTAGTCTCATAGGACAAATGTCCCAAATCAGTTTATTTAAAAATCTCTGAAGTGTTATAGACGATAAGGTATATGCTATCACTCAAATGAGATGAGCAGTGAATAAATTAGCTGTGCAAGTAAAAAAAAATTACGAACAGATGCATCAAAATTATGTTAGACGTTTTGTAGAGTTTAATTAGTTTTACATAAAAGCACAAGACCATATATCTAATTTATAATAAGTCAGACGTTTTTTTATATAAAATGCAGACAACGCATAAAGTCTATTTTCAACCTGCATTATTTTGTTTAATGTGTGAAACAAATGCGGAATAAATATCAAAGCACGAGTGCCCGGCACTCTTTTAAAATCTTTTTATCAAGTTATTAAGAGTATTAAAAAATACTCATTACTGATATATAGTGAGTAATAGATATAATGAGGACATTTTGTCTATCCTCTGGTGCTCATTATAATTAATTCTGACTGTAAAGCAAACTAAAATGACATATTTGCTTCTACTAAATAATATGGATATGTTCTAAAAGCCCAGTATTATTATTATTCAATTTCTAACAACAAAACCTAATTAATAAATTATTGTATTAGGAATAAGCGTAAATTTTAATACAAATTTAATACAGTGCTCTGACAAGATATTTTTAGTGTGATTGGTAGCTGTGATATGTTCTCTGTATTAATAACTTATAGTCCTTTTGTTAATTTATTACCATACTTCTGAAACTTCATGAGTGGATTCTTTTTGACAAGTCTAACAACTTTTTTATTTGCGAAAATTCTTAAAAATGGGACGTTTTCGAACGTGCAGCCACGGAATTTTCTGGGCGGCGGACTGGAAAAACGGCCCAAGATATTTGTCGGACAAAATGACCAATGGATTGTAAAAATAATTATTTAATAATCCTACAAATTTCAGGTGGCTGGTAATAAACTATAATAACCTCGTTGTTTTGACATGGAGGTGGCAGACTAGGTTTTACCCTACTATTTTTGTCCGACAATTTTTTATTTTTTTATTTTCTCACCATATTATCTTAGTTACAATCAACTGGTCATTTTGTCCGACAAATATCTTGGACCGTTTTTCCATTTCGCCGCCCAGAAAAATCCGCGCCTGCACGTTCGAAAATGCCCCATTTTTAAGAATTTTCGCAAATAAAAAAGTTGTTAGACTCATCAAAACAAAGTTTCAGAAGTATGGTAATAAATTAACAAAAGGGTCGACTTACTGAGGACTATTAGTTTCTATACAGACAACATAACACAATTTGATAAATAGATTTGGTTGTGAGCAATTTTTCTATAATATTGGACATTAAAAATCAAATAAATATTTATTGTCAGGGATACATGGGACAATCAATACACACATGCGTTACTTCACATTTACATTCAGAAACCGTTTATTGTCAGGCAGATATGATAGTGGTTTTAACAGAAGAAATATTTTTACAAATATAGAAACGGAGAACCATGTTTGGAATGTAAGAAAGTAATCATATTTTCGACAAAAATAGTATTACGGTAAAACCTTGATTTAGCAGATTAATTGAGGGTGAAAGGGTGTCCGTTAAATCTAAATGTTCATAAAATAGCATTCGCATACCAAACCAAAAATCCATTAAATAACAATATTAGCCTTTAATCACCTTGGTGCTTTTTTAATTTAAAAACAACCTAATAGTAGTCTCGATGGCCTCAATGAGTACACTTTATAAAAATAATAATGTATTTAAATATAGGTATTATTATGCATTCTTACTTTGGATTTATTTAAAATAAATAATAATGGTGGTTTGAATAAAAAACACAAATTAACTTGAGTTTTGTAACAAAAAAATATGCTTTGTCTTATAATACAAACTTATTATTATTAGTGCTTCCTCGCAATATCGAAGATACGAGAAGCTTTGTGATAATTTTAAAATTAGAGAAAAAAATTGTTCTCCGATTTCCAAATTTTAACTTGTCTATCCATTTCAGATCAAAACAAACACTTTTCGTTCTGTGTCTGTCTGTCCCCTGAATCCTTGTCACATGCATAACTCATGAACCACTCAACCGATATTAATGAAACTTGGTTGGTTGATTGTCTGGCTTGAGGACAGTCCCATTTCAAAATCATGTATAAGGGGGAGGGATAACATCCCAAAATATTTATTTTTTGAAAATATCTCAAGAACGACATGTTACGTGAAAATTTTATAGAATTTTTTTTGTAGAGCATTCAATTTCCTATAATATAGGTCTACAACATTTGTTGTAAAATATTCCCTTACAAAGATTTATCTCAATTTGCTTTAAAAAATCGTCATTTGTTTTTTTGAATATATACAAAAACAATCGCATGATCACCTACCATCGATCACTGTAACCATAAATGCACTATTTTTACTTACACCCAACAAACTCGTGCAAGTCAAACAAATGCCTGTGATTGTAAAGTAGATGAGAGCACAAAAATCTAAAACTTATATCTATCAAGATACAATGAAAAAACAATGTTTGCAGTGTCTGTGACTGCACCTAAGTGATTAAGGGTTATATATTATTAATTAAGGAACATACATCACAAAATAAAATAAATATAACAAAAAATATCGATAGACATAGTGTAAATGTTTTTTTTCTTTTAAAATAATAATTTAAAAGTAGAGCACAGCACAAATTATTAAACAACTCAACCTTATTTAACTTTCAACTGCCTGACTGTCATTATAATACTATTTATAAAAGCTAACAATATACATTCAAAATAACTACCATATACGAGTAAAACGAGGATGTACTGAATTTTATATAACTTAACTAAAGAAATACATGCAGAACATAAGTCAGGTCATTGAGTAAAAAATAATTAATCAATGATCAGGTGAAATTTTCTCCATTAAATTTTAAATCTGTTAAATCAAGATTTTACCTTATAATATTTAAACAATTAATTTAATGTTATTATCCAATACCTATGACTTTTCTCTCTTTTTTTTAAATTGAATTACCTCTATAAATCAATATATATATTAATAATATATATATTTATATATACATATATGTATAATACAAATTTGTATATAGTATTTAGATAATTTAGTACGCAATGGATTCAATTGGCATTATTGGTACGATACTGTAAATCCGGTTAAAAACACTAGTGATGATGATAAAAATATGATGTATGAAAATAAATTACTGGGACGACCAAGAATTAGGCAGGTATATTTTGATCGTTAAAAATAGTTTCATGTATTATATTATTATATTTACATTATTTATTGTAGGTTCGAGTACGCAACAATTCTTGCACTGTTCATTATGAATTTGGATCTTCATTTAATGAATGTTATAATCGTTTTACATATTATAATGAAGAAAAATCACCTTATGGATTACAAAATGGATCAGCGTAAGCAACATTTTTTTATAAAATATCTTTCGTTGGAGCTTTTTATTTTATCAATTAATGGCTTATTTCCAATACAAAGAATTTCTTATTGCTTTCAATATACAAAAAATTATACAAATTACAATCAATCAAATCAAAGAATTTTTTTAGAAAACTCGAAATATGTATGATGATTCAGATTTAGTTTCAGGCCCCTGCTTACAATCATAAAATTTAAAATAAATAAATAAAATGTTTTGACAAATGAATTTTAGATTTTTCGATTTTATATTTCAATATTTGAATGTTTTTGTTTAATTAGATGGGTGTACAATGATTCACCTGACAAAACACTTAAATATTGGGGAATGATAGCAGAATATGACAATGGAGGTTACTGGATTGATCTATCTATTGATCCTATAACATCGCTGAGGGAATTTTATTTACTGAGAGAACATTCATGGATAGATTTACATACAAGAGCAATATTTGTGGATTTTTCTGTTTACAATGTCAATCTCAATTTATTTTGTATTGTCAAGTACGTTTTTTTAATATTAATATTAATTACTAATTGGTATCGTGGGGGTTGACCGCCCCCCACAGGTCATATTTTGATGTTTTTCTAAAAATCCAAGCACCGTGAATTGGAATGACCTCGGCACGTTTTAAAATACAACATGTTTTAACATAAAACGCTAAGAAGCAGGGGAAAGTGAAAGCCCAGAGCTAGTGCATCACTTTGAATGCATGTGCATTCTGTGCATATTTGTGATATTAATAGTCCAGATCGTCCAGATGCATATTAAGTGATATTTGAAGCCCCTACTGTTACAATAACATTTTCACATAAACTATATAGAAACTTTGGACATAGTTTAATCAATAAAAAAATTACCCGGATGCGTATTAAATACAATTTTAGGCCCCTACAAATAAAATAATAAATTTACATTTACTATTTAGAAACCTTGAATTTAAATAAATCAATGTAAAAAATAGTCCAGTTGTGTATTTAGTACTATTTAGTGATATTTTAGGCCTGTATGCTAAATTAACAAATTCACAATTCGTTCGCTTGCACAGATGATTGATGAAGGGTTATAATTGGTCTCATTCGATCCAGCATTAAATAATACGTTTGATTATTAATTTATATGTTTAACTTTATTTATTTAGTATGGTTAATAATAACAACAAAAGTTTCACTTCAACTGTGCGCTTATGTGGGTGAGCCACACACCAATATTTTTTAAATTAAATAAATGTTTGATTTTAGATTAATTATGGAATTTCCTCCAGCTGGTGGTGTTATACCTTCATATGACATTTGTACATTAAAGTTGACAGAAGACATTACAAAATTTGATTATTTCAGTTATTCTTGTTTTTTGATAATGGCACTTTTTGTTGTTTATTTTATTGTTGAAGAAATAATAGATATTATGTTTTTGAAATTTAAATATTTTATTGAATTTTGGAACTACATAGATTTGGCAGTGATTTTTGTAAGCCTATTTTTTATTGAAGTAAATGTAGTAAACTTTACATAACGAAATTTTTTCTAAAAAAAGAAAATTAAAACAGTTTTTGCCTATATACGACATTTGTTTCTGATATGACAACGAAGTGTTGAAATGTTTTAATGCGTTTGCTTGGTATGTAAGTTGTCATAAAAAACTGAGTACTGGAAATGAACCAACATGTTTTCTACATGTCATTGTATCAGAAACAAATGTCGTATAAGTATGCAATACATTTTCAAACAAGCGTTGAAAACACGTTATAAACAAATATACCTGCAACAGGGTGAGTCATATTAGACCCCTAAAGATTTAGTCTAAAATTAGTTTTTATTTAATATTTTGAGAACTCTTGGTGATAAAATTTATCTTTGTCTTCACCTGAAACAGAAAGATTGAGTGAAAATGTTGAAATTGGAGAACAATTTTCCTTTAAAAAATGATTGCAAAGTTTCTCGTATCTTCGATAATAAAACAACTCATAACAAAGATATAATGCATTTTATTCATTATTGAATAAAAATCACAATTGCCATGAAAAAATAAAATATGTTTGTTAGTCATAACTTACTCATAACTATAACAATCACCCGAGTGCAATATTAAATTCAAGTCAAGTAAACTCTGGAAAAAAGAATGGTTGATGTTTGAAATTTTTATATTTATTAAAATTTCGTTTCTCTTTTGGATTTAATTTGTTGACTTTCAAACAAACTGTTAACTTTTGACTTGCAATGTATGAATATTTGTAACAAATATGGTCTTAATAATGATGTTATGTTAAATACATATTTATAAAATGTTCTTTTAGTTATTAGTTTCATATTACGGGTACTACATATACAGAAGAAAAATAATAAGTACATATATCAAATCGCTGGAATTTGAATTTGAAAGATACATCAGTTTTGAACATTTCTGCTCTTGGCAAAGAACAGCTTATTACATGGTTTCCATTGCTTATTTTTTTGTTTGGATCAAGTTTTTTAAATATCTAAACTTTAACAAAACAATGTCTCAGTTAAGTAATACTCTTACTAAGGTAATATTATTACAAATAATCCATTCAGAAGTCAAAAAGATCAACTAACCAAATATTTAACCTCTTGACATCAAATAAAAAGTCTCAACATGTGTTTCTTATACCAAAATAGATAATAACGAACTACGGTCATCATGCAGTTTGAAGTATTATTATCAAAAAATATACAAGATCATTGCAAATTTTATTTTGTTTTTTTTTTGTGGGCAAAGAATATACAAAATTTCACCAATTGTTCTTAAAAGACCTTTTTTGCTCTTTCGGTTTAAAAAAAATTACCAGGTGCAATTGAATGACCTTTTTTTTGCTTTTCACTTAATTGAAAAATATATCAATTATAAACTTAAATACGTTTTTTTGTGACACTGTCTGTATGAAGATTCATAGTTAATTGAATTACCTAGTATAAATAAGCAAAAAAATCCTATTAAATCAGATGTCAAGGGGTTCATAAAATCTAATTTTCTCATTTATTAATAAAATTTTACTTTTGCAGAGTTAGTCACTTTGCACATCTGAATGGATGAACTGTGTATGTAGTTTATCTATTAATTATATGTAAATACAAATATTAACTTTCAGAGTGCAAAAGATCTCTTAGGATTTGGACTCTTATTCATGATTATGTTTATTGCGTTTTCTCAACTTGGGTATCTGCTATTCGGAACAGTTGTTAGTATTTTATTTTAAATATAGCTTATATTAAGACAGATGATAATTAATGTTATGTACTGTTATAATTATATTATTGGTTCTAATGACTAACAATTCAGAACATTATGCAATAAATGTATTAGCGTTATTCAAGTCAGTTTTCACTTTTAAATTATTTAATTATTGTATTATAAAATTTTAGTTAATGGACTATAGTTCATTATCGAAAGCATTATTTACGTCTGTGAGAACAATTCTTGGTGATTTTGATTACGAACATTTGCAGAAAGCACATTTTATATTAGGCCCACTTTATGTTTTTAGTTATACATTCTGCATTTTTTTAGTTTTGGTGGTAAGTAAATAATAATTTTAAATGGTAAACTAACTAAAAAACAACATTATTGTAGAACATGTTTCTGGCTATAATAAATGATGCTTTTTGTGAAATAAAAAGAGATTTGAAACATAAACTTGAAGAAATTACCATATCTAAATATCTTCACAGAGGTTGCGATAATTTAAAAAGAATCTGTCGATACAAAAAATGTTCAAAAAAAAACAAACCTAATGAAATAAATAGCACTGAAACAATTATAAAGGATACAGATAATCGAAATGTTATACTGATACAATATATTATCCAATTATTGAAAAAGTAACGAAATAGTATTGATAGAGATGAGTTAATATTATTAAAATTTTTATTTATTTAGTTCTGGCTTTACTGAAGATGAAATTGAAAAATTTATACAACAGTATAAAATTACAGAGGAAAATTTGAATGTGAATAGTTTAGAAACACTATTAGGTTTTTCCGATGAAATGTATGTAAACCGACTTATTGCTGAAGATGAACATTGCTTAGATAAACCACCAGCTGGTGATGAAGAAGATTTGATTATATCTCAGTTAGATGTTGAACGGTATAAAATAAAAATATTAATTATATTGTATAATGTATGTTTGATGTTTTATTTAAATGATTTGTCGATTTATTAACTACACAATAGTCTTAAAAAATCTTGTCATGCTTAATGGCATGTATCTAGTCTTTGTAATATGTATTTTATACTTTTGCTTTCCTTATGTAAGGTAATGTTACTATTTCTGAAAAAAAAATTCTGTCAATATTTTTCCTAGTGTAATTTTTAACCCTTTTAGGATAGGTACATTCAGAGTGCTGGTAAGAGCTTTTAAGAAAACAGACCAGTATGATACACGGTTTTATTATCTGTTGATTGATTTCATAACTTAAATTGTTCTCAAAATCACCATATCTAAACTATATTGTACTAAAAAACATAAACAAAATATTTTCTTTACAACTATGCCAAATAAAAAAACAAATCGTACTAGTAAAGCACTCATGACTGGTACGTAATTGGTCTCTTAAAAAAATAGCTCTGATGCCATACAGCTCTGACACGGCGTTTACAAACACAATAACCACTTCGTGCATGTACGGCGCTTGAATATATCAAGAGCATTTAAATTAGTACATTTATCCTTTAGCAGCATTTTTCTCAGAACGTTCCTGTATATTACTTGTCCTGAAAAGGTTAATAGTATTTTTCCATTAAAAATTTTTAATTGATTTAATATTTTTGAAAAAGCAGTTTCAACTGCTAAAAACGATTTCAATAAATGTAATTATTTAGAAAGAAAAATTTATGCAACACTATGGACTCCTTTCTTCCCCTCACTCTTACATAAAGTTTTACAATAAATATTGTATTGTATATATTTTCAGATATAATTTATATATTGATGCTCTAGAAGAAAATCTTAACAATTTGGAAAAGAAGATTGGTATTCTCCAAAAAAGTGTTCAATTATTGTCTGAATAAATTATTTAAAAATATTTATATAGTTATTATACGTATTATTTTTTATATTAAATATATATATTCTTGATTTTACATATTAAGTTGTGTTTTACTTGAATTTTTTTTAAATAAAAACTAGAATTAATTATTAAAATTTATTCAAAAATATAAAAAATATGACAAATAGAATTTTAACAAAACAGCAGTGACAACTACTATAGAGCACATCATATACATACTAGAGTACATATTTACAACTTGCGCACTTGACAAATAAGTATTTGTTACATATAAAAGAACTTTCCATGCAATTAATAATATTCAAAATACAAATCTAAATATTTGTTAAGCACCAAAATACAAAATTTAATTCGTTTTTTCCACAGAACATTAAATATTTTTTTCTTATAATAAATAGTGTACATCAAAACTAAGTCACTACAAACATATGAATGGTATTATAAAAATAAATAC
This sequence comes from Sialis fuliginosa, assembly GCA_961205875.1. NCBI lineage: Eukaryota > Metazoa > Arthropoda > Insecta > Megaloptera > Sialidae > Sialis > Sialis fuliginosa. The sequence continues at coordinate 20,541,452 of OY540812.1, forward strand.
ATATAAAATGTTAACAAAATGTAAAAGGAATGTTTAAATCGATAAAATAATACTGTATAAATTATTGTACGTATCTAAGTAAAATAACATTTTTATCTAAGCTTTCGCATAAATAAAAAACTTACTGCATTTTTATTTCATTTCTATCACTTTCCTCTTTAGATATTTATGGAATATATAAGAACAATCTTATAAAATTATGTAATATAAAAAATAGAGAGCATTACTGTATCACAATAATTAAAAATGTGAATATTAAATAAGTGATCATGTTAAAAACGGCAAGATTTTTTATAGGTACATATTGCATTTAACAAAGTGAAATTCTGTTTTATAATATTTGTCTGTAAGTAACATCTACAATAAAGTATAATAAATAATAACAGTTTTACAAACAGTAAGCATTTACAATTAATAATTATATCGGTAATTGTTCAGAAGTGGGACAAGCATTCTCTAACTCAACAATGCTGCTAACACTAATTTCAAGACGGGAGAAGACCATTTATATGTCAATTTTTTTAATTAAATTAAATAATATTTACAATTTATTATAAAATATAACGTTTCATTGCTTAATCAATAAAAGATGTATGTAATGTATGCTATCCCAAATTATTTATGTAGAATTAGTCGTTATTAGTTTATATTAACTGTCCTTAGTAAGGGCAATCTCTACAGGTGAAGCTGGGGTTAATATATGTTAAAACACAGATTCAATCTCTGCCGCAATAAACTGTTGATAAATAATCTTGTCAATAGACCCACAAACAGTTAACGTGTTATCGTTTATTAAATTTGACAAGATTATTTAAAAACAGTTTGTTGCGTGCAGATTGAATCTCCGTTTTAACATATATTAACCTCAGCTTCGCCCCGGAGATTGGGCCTGTAGTGAATATCCTAAACAAGGACAGTTTATATAAATTAACAAGTTAAACAAATAATACTTACACATAAATAATTTGAGATAGTAAACATTACAATTATTTTAGTACTGTTTCTCTATGACAAGTTTTCAATGCCCGCGAGTAGTGTGACTAGTTTATTTTTATTTTTATTTTTTTTTGCATATAAAACTTATAAAATTAGTCTTCCCCTATCTTGAAATTAATGTTGGCAGCATTCATGATTTGATAGAATGCTTAGAAAAAAATTACAGCTTGTTTTGGGGTGGAGTCCTACTTCTGAACAATTACCATTATATCTAAAATATTAACTTTGTAAATAAGGTTTGGTTTGATTGAAGTACATGCATATAAAATCATGCGTGCATTACAAACTTTGTGATGCATTAAATTAAAAATCAATCTTACTATTTGTTCTGAACGAGGTATAGATGAATTACGATAAAATATAATAGTACGTTATTAATTAAAAACCATTATATTAAAGTAGACATGCAATTTTAATCTCAAATTGATGATCTTTATTGTTACATTCAATAATGATATAATATTAATTTACTGTATCATTTTTAGTAATATCTTTTAATTGTATGTTATCGTTACGTCTCAGCAAAAAGACTTACGCAGAGGTCACAATATTTCGGAAGGTTTAATATACTACTTAAAATAAAAGTAAATATAGCTTGGCTATTCCAAATAAGTATTTAAACTATTCTAAAAGATAATGAATATACTTAAACTATAATAATAGCCTCCGTCTGCTATCCCTAACTTTCTTTTTGATGTACGTTCTTGTGGCTTTAGGAGGACTGTCGATATCACTATCAGATGAAGAATTAAATTTTTTTGGTTCATTACCATATATTACATCTAAATGTATTCTTTTTGTTCCATTGGCTGTAATGAAATAGTCACAATGTACAGAATGTTCCATTCAAATATCTTTAAAACTACTATCTATTACATTCATGGGTGTATCCAGGATTTTGTTGGGGCAAATATTTTTTTAGAAACTGATTTAGTTGGCGCGGTAGAAGGGGGGGGGGGGGGGTTCGAACAGATGGGTAGTTAACCTTTTCGGGTGTTGAATGTTGAAAATATATACATATATATATAATATGCACTAATAAATATAACTATCGCATGCCGCTGATCAAATTATAAAAAATATGAGACTTGCACATCTGCAATGGCCGGGGATATAATGCACAAGTACCCAAAAAACGCTTTAAAAATACAATGAATGCACTTTTAAAGCTCTTTTTTATTCTTAAATTTTTAGGAATAAAAATTTAAAAACGATTGGCAGAACTGAGGAAAAGAACAAAACACTGTAGCATATGTAGTACAAAGTCTTTAACAGTAGAGTGTAGAACCGAATCGAAACTAACAGATACTGCATGAAAACAAAACCATGAAAATGGTAGGAACTTTTATTCGTGGAATAATTTAACAACCGACTCGCTGATTGTCAAAAATTTTAACACCCGGCTCACGCGAGCTGGCTCCAGCACACCCCTGGCTATGGGACACTTGAAACATTTGGCAACGTCACTTTTAAAACTTCAAATTATTATTTTGTAAAATTGAATTAATTTAATACATTACAATATACATATTATCATATATTAATCAACTTGATTAATATATATTATATACATTATAGTGACAAAATTTTAATAATATGATATAGGGAGCTTACAAATGACAGAGGTCTGAAAATTTCAACATTGCTAAATGTTCTACCTTTAGGTGACCCACAGCTATTAAACGTAATAGTGCCACTCGTGGTTTTCCAAAGTTAGGACATATACACAGCTATCTCTAAAAAAAGTTAATTATGAAATGACTTGGAATAAAACACCACCAGCTATCTATTTGCAATCCTGAACCTTGTTTCAAATATTAACCCTTGAGACTAGTAAGTTACGCTAACCAAGAGTAAAACATATATGCAAGGTTTTTGAAAAAGCCATCGTATTTAGCAGAAGCAGTTTAGCAAGACAATTTGAATTCTATCCATATACCTAGCTAGATGCAAGTGGAAATCAATTTAACTCCAGCTAATAATGTAGTTAATATAATTTGCATTGAATTTAAATCCAAAAGTACTCATAGGATTAATGATACCGTTTTATATATGTACTTGATAGGTATTTCCTTGCATACTAGAAGAACAATTTAAACAAAATTTTAAAATGTTTACTTACTTTGATTTCCTTGTAATTCATTATATAAACTGAAATGTAGACAACAATTGGTAAGACATTTTTTACAGAATCTATATTGACACTTTTCTGTTAAACAAACACCAATTTCAACAACTTCTTTCAATTTCCATACTTCAATTTTGGCAGAGTCGAAACACTTTATACATTTCATTATGTTTTGATCTGGACGAAGCTTACTAATTTCCTAAAATAATATGCATATCTATAAATCTTTATTACAAAATAAATTTTCAATTGATACCTACCTTTTGATTCAAGTAATATGACCTTCTTGAAGGGCTAACCGGTGGACTCTTTTGCTTATTTTCCATAAAATTTATTGAATCGTTTGTAATATTTTTCAATGCTTGAAACTTTAAGTCTTTCTTATTATCTTCTTCAATATTTCTCTGTTGTACTAATTTAGTATCTTTGATTTGACTTTTACACATATTCTCTTTTTCTGATTCATATTCTCTTAAGTAATTTATACGTCTAGCATTAGCAACTTTATCTGATAAAATTGCTTCTCTTGATGACGTAGAAACATTGAATAAAACAGCTATATCTCTTGGAGATAAATAACTAAATATTTTTGTTAGTATAATATCACAAGAAGATTCAGTAAAGAATTTTTCAAAAAAATCCACTTTTTCTAAATAGTTTATACCATTTATACATTTTTTAATTTTTTGTTTACGAAATGTTTTCGGCTGTTTTACATTATTCTTTTTGATTGATTTACTGAGATTGTTAATATTACATATATTTCCTCTTTCTTTGACACTTCTTTTTGATGATGCGTGTAAATCGTACTCATTTTCTTTATTATTTATTCTTAAACTTTCTAGTTTTTCTGAGATTCTATTATTGTTAAATTCTGATTCTTCTCTTGATATATCATTGGAACTTTTATCTGTTCCGATACCTGAATCCAGTTCAAATGAAGAATGAGAAGTTGTAGTAAATTTATTATCAGAACTTAAATTATCAGATTCATCTTCACAAACTGTACTAAGATTTCCTTCAAAATTGATTCCATGCTTTTTGTTAAATATTGATATCACAGCAGATTTTTTATAAAAAACTTCATCATCTACAGGAGTTGATGTAATGGGACATTCATTCTTTATATCTGGAGTTTTTTCCATCTTCGTTAATCATTAAAATAATATAAATTCGTTAATTATTATTTTCATTAAAATAGGCACCTTTCATATTTTTTCTCTGCTGTCGCGCATATTCACTGCATTTTAACAACAACCTGTTTTCAAATACGTAACCAATTGTTTATTTATTTTTCTCACGGATTATTGTCATTTCATTATCGTTAACCATTGTCCATTTGGAAAATAAAACAAACACGACAAAATAATTATGTTATTACATTTATAGATGGATATTGAAAAAATGACTCACGTTCTTATTGCCAAAAAGCTACATTTTTTGGACTCAATTTTTACAAGCATATATCTTAATTTCAATTATTATTTTTGACGTTTATTGATAAATAGAGTTTGAATGTCACACATTATTTTGAACACTAAAAATCAGTATTCAATAACAAGAAACGCATTTGCAAATTAGTATAAAAAAAATACAATACAATAAATACAATCAAAAAATTGTCGCCATCTGTTCTTTTTACTGAACTTTATCTTCCATTGACCAATAGGAACACTTTAAATTTGACAGATCTCTATAGTACGTTCACCGCAGACGCTCATGGCTCAGTAGCCCAGTTATTTGAATAAAATTAAAAATATCTGAATAAAATTTTAAAAAACCTAGGTATACAAGCGAATTTATGGAACTAAAAAGGTTTATGTGTATACATTAAATAAAAAAAGTTTATACCGATAAGAGGGGAGCTTATCCCCCAAAATGGGCCTAATGGGCCTAATGATCCAAAAAACGGTTTTCGAAATCCGAGATTTATGAATACATAAAATTTTTTTGCAAAGTAAATATCATGAAATTCTACACTAAAAACGTTCTGACTGGTGGCCCTGGGAGTAAGAGGGGCAAACGGTTTTTTTGTCGTCAAATAAATTTCTTAAGTTTTTTAGCAGGAATAGGACTGTTGAAAATCCTGGCCCGGGGGCCCGCGATACGATATAGATGCCATGAAAAGAGCTATACTTTTGTTAACTTTAGTTATAAAAAAGTTCATTGTAAAATGACAGTTTTTCTCACTAGAGTAGGTACCTAAATGTTTGTTAGTCGAGGCGCCAACAACTCTATTATAATATTAAAGATAAATATAATATATAATATTAAAATTATACTTATGTATAGGGTCATTCTTAGTCAACTCTATCAGAGAAAAATGCTACTTTTACGGATTTTTATAACATTCACATATGTTGTTAAACTTGCTCAAATAATATAAGTTTCATTCATTATTTCGCAAAAGTTTGCGTAAAGTAATCATACAGTAGGTTTCAAACTGTTTTCATGTATACTAGGGTGAGCCAATCAGTGGCGTAGATAGCATTTTGCGATTGGGGGGGAGGATAAAAAAAAAGTTCGGGGGCCCCCAAAATATGCAAAATAAAATAAAAATTATTATTATAATTGAATTACCTTTTTTTTTTGATCATATAAGTTATATAAACTGTAGTTACTGTACCCTTTATTACTAAAAAAAGGTCCTCCAATTAAAAATTAAGTAATTACTGAAAACCTTTTTTTTTTACACTTAATTTACCACTTTTACTATTTTATTCATACTAGAAAAATTTTAAAAATTGTCTCAGTTAAAAAAATGTCTCAGTTTTCTCATGATGTAGACTCATGGGGGGTGATTGATCATCTTGATCCCCCCCTATCTACGCCACTGAGCCAAATTGTATGGAAATAATTTTACCGACCTCGGCTACCCCCTACGTGAAAGTACTCTCAATTCTAAAAAAAACGCACAACTATACTTCTGCATTCAACTTTAGTTCGCCGCATTTTTGATGAAAAGTAGTAAAAAAATATATATATTTTTTTGATTTAATTAGAACACAGCAAAATAGTATTTACATAAAACCAATGATTAACTTTTATGTTTATAATGTTGCGAAATCTTTGGTTTGACAAATTCGCGCTTTACAATACTCTACATTATGTAGATTCTCCTATCCTTATTATCTTACATTAGACTGTAGAGCTTTAGAATATGTACCATTTCATCATAAGGCTTTTGAATAAAAAAAATGTCCACTATTTTGTGCAAAAAAATAGTGAACATAATGTGAAAAAAACGGACTGTCCGCTCAAATAGTGGACACCTGGCAACCCTAACAAAACACCAACCCAAGGGTTTTTGGGTACGAAGATTCCGAATTTGACATCCATTTTTTTCTTGAGCGCCTCCTGGCGCCAGTTTTGGAAACAAACCTCAAAGTTTTTTTGATTTTACCCAAACAAAGTTGCCCCCCCCTGCAGTATTTAAGCGCGCAATATTTTATATACTTTGAGCATTAAATATATTGTATTTGAGCAATAACATTTTGATTTCTGAGCAATATACTAATAGTCCAGCCATCAGAAGATTTTAGCTAGAAAAAAATGATGGAGAACATTCTTTTCAAGAAATAACTCCCCCCACCCTTCGAAGGGGGCTGCATAACTTTTTAGGGGCTTACAAAGCTGTCTAAAATCAGTTATTTGAGAACAACCCTGGGGCTATCAATTTTAGGATAAAATAGGTTTTATAAATCTTAAATCAGACAAAATTTCGAACAAAATGATATTTAATCATGTATCAAAAATAGTTATTGAAATAGAGCCTGCCAAAAAATCATTTATCGACGTCGAGTTTGTTAATATGTCTTTAATTGAATTGAAAAGAGGGCCCGAAATAATGCTTTGCACCCAATATCGAAATCTCAAAAAATGTCTGAGTTATAAGCACTCAAAATTCTGAGTATTACAAAAATTTAAGTAAAATTATTCAAGTTTTTCGACAACCACAAAGAAGACCTTCTATACACCATATATATATATATTTATTATTCTGTGTTTTACACCGAATAAAATAAAATCCATCTAGGGATCCATAGAACATTTAATGCCCTAAATAATTCTTTTTGTCCGACCGTGATTATTTTTAAATTGTTCAAGTTATAGGTATTATTATTATTATGTGACTAGAGCTATTATGATATAAAATACAAATATAGCAATTTCAAACTTGAGATTAAACCAAAAGTATTCCAATTCTCTGAATTAACTTTGTATTGTAATTTTATGAAAACCTTGAAAATTGTCTTGAGGCTTTCGCGGTGATCTTGATATGGATCTTGGCTTCTGGGAGTAAGTCGCGTCGTTTCATCATGTTATCGGCCAACGTTTCGTCACACATTGCCGATAACACGACCAAATCGACACGGCGTACTCCCAGAAGCCAAGATCCACAACCTTGAAAATTGTTGATGTATTATTTTATATAAGGATATAAGTATAATATTACTGGAGTTAGCAAATTTGGCGCCCTGGCGAGATTTATTTTTCCGCCTTCTTTCCCCCTAAAAAAATGTTAAAAAATCACCAAAAATGTCAATTAAAATTGATAAATTAACAAATAAGTTTAATAATTCATATCTCAGCTTGGCGCGATCCTACAGACTCAAACTTTTTTTTTAAATATAGCTTACATAATTAACTTTAAGACTATCAAATGCCCTAAGACCGTCGAGACCTCCTTCCCCTATTATGAACAAATTAAAATTGATAAATTAACAAATAAGTTGAATAATTCATATCTCAGCTTGGCGCGATCCTACAGACTCAAACTTTTTTTTTAAATATAGCTTACATCATTCTTTAACCTCGAGTTGCATAAAGCAAAATTAACCACAATTAGTTAATCAGTTGTTTAAACCATGATTAATGTTAAATCTAAACTTAATCTGAATTTGTAAATGAACAATTCACTAAATATGATAATTTTTTACCTTATAAAATATATCATAACCGTGATAATATCATAAACGTAATAATGGTTTGAAAACAACTGATTAACTAATTGTGATTAATTTTGCTTTATGCAACCCGAGGTAAGACTATCAAATGCCCTAAGACCTTCGAGACCTCCTTCCCCTATTATGCACAAATTAAAATTGATAAATCAACAAATAAGTTGATTAGTTAGTATCTCAGCTATCAAATAATCGATTTTTTTTATAAATTAACATTGTTTATATTTAGCTATATTTTTTGCTTAATCAGGTTTAATTGATTGACAAAAAATTTAAAGATAAAAAAAAGTTTACTAAAAAATTACAGCCTGTACACTGATTTGAACCAAAAAAGTGACTTATGCTCCATTGTGCACCGCCCCACCTAGCCTGGCGCCCCGGGCGGTCGCCCTGGTCCCCCTCCCCCTAAAGCCGGTACTGACTGGAGTTATAAACCTGTACTGCAAAACAAACAGAATGATAGAACATATATATTTTGTAGATAGAACAATCTACTGTAACCTTTTTGTTTATCATGAACTACAATGTTAATTGTAAACCATAGAAGTAATTGAAACATTTTTAGGTTGAATAGTGAAGGAGCAATAGGGTATATTGTTTTCTATTTCTACCAGCCTGCATTTTCCTGTGGGACTTATCAGTCCAGTATTATATTTCTGTGATTTTATTTAATTTTAAATGTGATCTCCATTTGACTTTTAGAAGACCCCATTAAACTTTATTGTGAAAAATATTTTTCTTCAACAGTGGCAATAATTCCATTGACCTCCAGTGGTCACAAGAGTCCTGTTGAATATTTTCTGTCTATACCTATTCATATATTTATTTTGCTTATCTGAAAGTGAAAAAAAACAGGTCCAAATTAAAATAAACTGTATTTTTAAATTTTAATATAATATCAATTTAAAGCAAACATTTTTGTTAAATTTACATATATGACTTATCTATCACAGCCCTACCATTTTAGCAGAGTCAAAAACTTTTGCTAGATTCATGTGAGCACATCACAATATTATTAATTACTTAAGGTAAAACATTATTTTACCTTTGCAACATTACAATCAGTACATCATAAGGTGTACTGAGGCACTGTGCTGTTACATATAAAACAAGTGACGTAGATAATTTCTCTAATTGTTTTAAAATATAAATGCTACTAGTGTATTTTCAAATATTTGGTTTGTAAATATATTTTCAATATAACAAATACATAACAAGAGTATTCTATTTAATTAATAATAAACAATTTATAAATAAAACATGACTTAATTAAAAAAAGGATTTATAATATTCAAAAAATGGTACAATTAAAAAAAAAAAAATTCACTTATAATAAATACAAACCAAAATATTGAAATATACACTTCCAAGTACAGATATAAACCATAAACTATGAGGTTTATATCTACACTATAGATATGTGAATTTCGAAAATAAGATTTAAATTGCAAAATGCATTTATAACAATGAATATTGTTGTGTCATAAATGTAATATATATATTACAGTTTATATAAATACTTAATAAAGAGAGAGTTTAGCTATGTTAAATATTACAACCAAAAGCATATTTTCAGTGACATTGAATTATTACGGTGGATTCTTGTATTTTTTTAACTTTCTATGCACAACCATCTTTGTTTCTTCTTTCTTTATACATATGATTATACATTAGTTTTAAAATTTGACAGTACAAATTAAACCATGTATACAACATGAATGTTACATCAATAAGGAACTATTATATTTTATATTGTACAAAAAATGCCATAGATAAATACTTATACAAAAATATATTTATTAGAAGACTAAACTACAAACCAGCATCCCTGAGGTACAATAGAAAATTTTTTTTGGGATGTTGAAATGAAAAATAAATACACAATAGTCACAATACACAACCATATTAATTTTCTTTTCTACGCATTAAATCCAATTTAAAAAAAAATACAACACACTACAGTTGTATTTATAGAAAAAATACTGATGAGACAATAAGATTAATCTATGACATTTTTCATACAAAAATGACGAATACTAAAGTAAATGTTTTAGAATTTTAAATAATTTTATCAGCCTTATAACTATTAATGGTATAGAATGCTATTTTTGGAATGACGATTGAAGAAATTTATTATAAATAGGGAAGAACACTCCATCTATACAATATTATTCTATTACATAAATTATAAATACAGATGGTAAATATATTAATATTATCATATAATTATTAATATAACAATAATGCTTCAAATAAATTTAATTACACTTGATTTTTTTTGTTTTCTGAAAAATACTTCACTAATAAAGTATTTTTGTGTTAAAATTAATCAACTGTTTTGGCACGCAAGCCACTCTTAATGATATCAGCTAATTAATAATTTCTTACAAATTAATTTCTTTTTAGCCAGATTTAATACAAATTTTCATTATTAATTTATTTTTTACAATATACATACATACAACGATTTAAAAATATTATTTGAAGCAAATTTGCAAAGTACGCACATACATATATATATTATATATTTATAACATAAATAAAAATAAATACTTTAATAATTTATAGAGGAATGTTCTTCCAATGAATCACACTCTGCTAGCCCTTCTCCTGATCGTTTTAAAGAACTGGAAACATTGAGATCTAGGGTAGAGTTAATACTATCAAAATAATCATCAGATTTGCTGATATTCCACAGAAAGTTATTTGCCGTTTGAAACAGCGGATGACTGTAGTCCTGCGGAGTAAGCTGATCTTCTCCATCTAGGGAATCTGGATAGGAAAGGCCAGACCTAGCTGCGTTTTCTGTATTGAGCGATGAAGTATTCCACGAAGATAATTTCAACGAAGTCGACGAACTAGCCTGTGCAAAAAAAGTAGATTATTTTTATTCTTAAATAAAATTAATCTATAAATATTCTATAACTCGTTTAAAATTTTTTATACAAAGTCAAACTCATTGTCAGTCAAGGCATAATTGTTATTACTTATTTTATTTATTAAAACATAAGCAGCATTGTCTCCGAGTTGTGCCTGTAAGGCACCTATCATCGCTTAATATTATAAGTAAAGTTAAGTAAGTCAGTTTTTAGAAACATGTCTGAGATGGCCAAAAGTTGTTAATAATTGTGTTATAGAAAAAGAATTTGATATTTTATTAATTAAATAATTCTAGAATGTCTAAAAATGTATAATTTGATTAATAGTATGATCAAATTTCGAGTTATAATACATTAATAAAATGTTTTTTATCTCTCCTGAAATAGTCCTAAAAATTGAACTAAAGCGACGATATGCAGGTAGTTACAATACAGAATTCAGGTGATCTTTTTTTCTGCTTTTTTCTAGGAACTCATTACAATCAGCAAAAATAAGTATGCCTTAAAGGCACATCACTGCCAATTGTGAATTCTCACCTCAGGGACTAATGGTTAACCAAGACCGAAAATAATCATTATTTAAAAAAGAACCAAACCACCTTATGTAAAAAGCCAAATATCATTTATCGAAAGACAAACTATAAATTAGAATTGAACCATTATTTCTGACATTGAAATTTATCACTATACGCGATGTTATAATAACTAATAATGAGTTTGACTGTATGTATTTTCAGCGCTGTAGTGAAATAGTAGTTTATATGTAAAACATGATTGTCTAAAAATTATATGTATCTATAATATATATTTTTTTAAAACTATTGCATAAAAGGGCACTAAAAATCTTCACTACAGCTCTGTCATAATTTTAAAAATACCAGGTTCGTTTTCAATTGAAAATTAACAATCATTAATATTCAAGCGATACACATTTTCTTTAATAAATGAAGTATTAGATTTCTGTAAGAAAATATTTTTACACAAAGTATTTTTTAAATCCTTTGAAAGGCTATATTTAACATGTTATGCATTCAAAAAAGTGTTTTAATAATCACAAGATAATAAATTAGAATTTGGGTTTTCATCAAATTCTTTTCAATGTTATAAAATAAGTGAACGAACATACAGAAAATTTGTACTATGCCACTACAAGCAAAACGACTGTGAGATAACCGTGAAGCCTAGGTGCAATGCATGATGCTTTCTTAACATGTTAAATATACTTCGAGATAGATATATTCATTTAAATATTAGAAAATAATAATTGTTCCCTACTTTTGTCTCCACGATGCTAATAATATGATAAAAAGAAGTTGAATTTTTAATTTGTAGAACTTGCAAAAACAGATGCATAATTATCATTATTTTCTTAAAGTAAAGAGGATATAAAAAAGTGTATTAAAAAATTAGAAATATATAATATACATAATATGACTAACCTTCGAAAACATTTTTTGTAATATTTTTATACATAAAAATCAAAATTTTTATATTTTATATGTATGCAGGATAAATACATATAATAATATGCAAAAATTGTTAGTACAGTATTCATAATAAACCACAAATTATTAATAATATATATAAAAACAGTTTAAAAAAAAATACATTATTCACTTTCGGACCTTCGAAACATTGAATGTTATAATCTATTCATTAGTTTTATTTACTAAAACACAAATATAATTTACATTACTCAAAATTAATCTATTTTTATGAACAATAAAAAAAAGTAAACAGCTGAGAAAATTGCATTAGTATATACAACTGTATTAATTTGTTAGCAGACAGAATCAGTGTTAAAATGGTTGATTTCTTGTTAGTTTATTTTTAATTATTATTATAGAATGATGAAACCTTCCATAAGTGAATGAGCAAAAAACAAATAAAAATAGCGCAACATAAAAAAAATACGAAAACATGACATGCACTAGAACACATAATATTTATATATAATTTACTAGGAGTTACAAAGAGGTTACTAAAAGCTACAAAATTAAACACCTAAAACAGATATTAATTTTTTTTCATCTAAATACGCAGTTATTTCATTAGTAATAATTATTATAATGTTAGAACAATAAAGAATTTATAATTTATTCTTAGGTGTTCATTTTCAAATTCATTTCTATTTATTTATCTGATTTGATTAAACTTTTACCAAAAAAGCCCGGATCGAATAATTTCACAAACTATCCCTTATTTTAATTCAAATCTCGTCAAAATAATTTGTTAAAGATCTAAATAATGTTAATAAAAACACAGTAAATTATTTTTTTTTAAACAAATATTTGTAAACAGTACCTATATGCAATTTAGTGTCAGACATTAGACATAAGTGTCGCGATATAAGTATCCTAGTCCTTGTGTAAACGAGGCTTACCACTGTGTAAAAATATAATTTTCAAATTCTATTTTCTGAGTATAAATCGCGAAAACTGGATTATAAGAACATATATATATGTTACAATAAATAACAGAGTGAAAACCCAGCTATCAATTTCAGGATAGTGAGAGTTTTTTACATTTATACAACTAATAATTTTTCTTCCATTTCCCAGTTTAATATTGCGTCTAAACGTAGTAGTCCACGGTATTTAGATTAAAATTCGCCAAATAGAAGAAAAAAATTATAAAGTTTTGATACTTTGTCCACGAACTCTTAGTAAGGTTCGGAATAAGAGCCCGAAAAGTTCCCACCTAAATCGTGGATGGAACATCCCCTTTCACGTAAAAAACTACCCCGAAATGAAAAATATCCCAGTTTTTCCCATTTTTCATCCGAACCTCTGTTCGGAGAAAAAAATATTACAGGAATTAAAGATTCTACATAAAATTCTACGTAAAAAATGTCATATGCACTATTCGGTTAATTCCCAGCCTACTCTCGCAATCGTTGCTCAAAGTGAAGGGTAGTTTTAAGAACGCAGCGAAAAATCGGTGTAACAATAGTTTTCAACATACATATTTCCAAAACGGCTGATTTTACGTAAAAAATGATAATGATAAAAATTATAGAACTTAATCTTCTCTATGAGATCCATGCACCTTGAATTTTTTTCAAACGTTTTTCATTGATTTTTTTGCCCTTTTTTCACAAACGTGCATTCTATTATTTTACATGGAGAAGATTTTTTAGTAAAAATTATCATCAAAATATGGTAAAATATATTGTCTATATGTGTGCGTATGTGTATGTGTGCCTGTCCCCTGAATTTTTGTCGCAAAACCACTGGACCGATTTTAATGAAACTTTCTTTGTTGGTTCTGACTAGTAGATGATCCCATATAAAAATCATCAAAATCGTGTGGAAGGTAACGAGGTAGTACCTCAAAATTGGTATTTTTTCAAAATATCTCAAAAGGACGCATCGTTTGTTTAAATTGTATTATATTTTGTAAAAAAAAAATGAAGTGTACAATGTACATTTGTGAAAAAAGGCCAAAAAATCAATGAAAAACGTTTGAAATAAAAATCGTAGCACATGAATCTCATAGAAGAGATTCAGTTCTATAGTTTTCATAATAATAATTTTTTACGTTAAGTTCACCGTTACGAAAATATTTACGGTGAAAAATTATGTTATGCAGATTTTTCGCTTCGTTCTCAAAACTACCCTTCACTTTGAGCTTCAATTACGAGAGTAGGCTGGGTATTAGCCGAATAGAACATATGACATTTTTTACGCAGAATTTTATATAGAATCTTTAATTCTTGCTATATTTTTTTTTTCGAATGACGGTTCGGAAGAAAAATATTGTAGAAAGATTCACAAAAGGAAATATATTTAAATCCACAAAAAATTGTTCGTTTCATAAGTTGATTGTCCAATAGAAACATACCATAATTTTATCTCATCGATATATGGAGTTTATCAACAACATTCCTATTGGGTATTTTACCAAACTAAATCTTGACAGACAGTTATCATAGACGCTACAAAATGGGGTTAAAATGAAAACGAACAACATTTTATCATTTATTTTCACTACAGAGGCACAATGTCTACCTTACATCTTCAAAATTTTAAATCAGAACTGTCAAGTGGGTTGCTGGAAACGATCCGGCTGTATTAAAATTGGTTTGCGCTGCTTAACCATGTATTTCAACTACCATAGAGAAGGTTGTTTAAATTTGTCAACCGAAGAGGAATTAATCCAAGAAGCCAACATAAAATCAATAAAAATATACAAAACTTAGTGGAATAGACTTACGAGGGTAAATCACTAAATTAAAGTTTGTTAAAAGCTGTACTCAATGGGTTGTATGGAAAATAGCTCAAAATATGGAATGTACATTTGTGAAAAAGAGCAAAAAAATCAATGAAAAACGTTTAAAAAAAATTCGTGTTGCATGGATCTCATAGAGAAGATTAAGTTCTATAATTTTTACCATTATCATTTTTTACGTAAAATCAACCGTTTTGGAAATATGTATGTTGAAAACTATTGTTACGCCGATTTTTCGCTGCGTTACCAAAACTACCCTTCACTTTGAGCAACGATTGCGAGAGTAGGCTGGGAATTAACCGAATAGTGCATATGATATTTTTTACGTAGAATTTTATGTAGAATCTTTAATTCCTGTAATATTTTTTTCTCCGAACGGCGGTTCGGATAAAAAATGGGAAAAACTGGAATAAATTTCGTTCCGGGGGTAGTTTTTTACGTGAAAGGGGATGTTCCATCCACGATTTAGGTGGGAACTTTTCGGGCTCTTATTTCAAACCCTACTAAGAGTTCATGGACAAAGTATCAAAACTTTATGAATTTGTTCTTCTAAAATATCTAATTTACTTGGACTATAGGTACACATCGAACGTTCAATCGATTTTTCATATTTAAAGCAAACAAAATATGCTAATCGTAGCTTAAAGAAAATACTTTTAAAATATGGCTGATCTTGTATATTTTCAAATTTCTTTAAGGCCCTGGACACACGAATATTTTTAGCATCACGGCTCTTTTTTGCATGTATTGAACTATCTAAAATCTAGATTATTCTAAAATCTAACCATATTTATATTTTACAAAATTTTAATTAGATATTAAATGAAACAAAAAATATTTTAATGATGAATATTCAAGCGAAGTTTCAATTTTATATTGCGTATATTTTAATTTAGGGGTGTGATTTAAACATTGTAAAACATTAATAAAAAATGTTTTTTAAAAACAAGTTTTTATAAAGCTTTTTAAAATGCACTGAAAAGTAAAAAATAAATTTTCAGCTATCACACAATTTTCAGGTTTGTATGACGATGACAATTAAAGCGCGGGGCGCTTATTGAATTTAAAAAATGTGTAAATTTTCTACTCTTATCAATTCATATTTCGTTTCGTATTTTACACAAGATATTTTTTCTATACATTTGCATTTATAACCTGAAAATTTTGTGATAACTGAAAACTTATTTTTTACTTTTCAGTGCTTTTTTATTAAAAACTTGTTTAAAAAAAACATTTTTTATTAATTTTTATTTTCAAATTTTTACTGACTAACTAACTAGCATACTAACAGGTAAAGCTCGTCAAACTCTTTCAGTTGATACCAATATCAAGGGGGTTTTAAACAAAAAGGTAATCCACCATCTGGAGCGTCCACCATATTGGATTTAGAATGACGTCACATGGCTAACCGTATTATATTCGCTAAACCCTTTCATTTGATATCCATGTCAAGGTGGTTCTGAAGAAAAAGGTAATTCGCCATCTTGAGGCGTCTGCCATAGTGGATTTAGAATATCGTCACATAGTTAATCGTATTTTAATCGTCCAACATTTTCATTTGATACTCATATCAAGGTGGTTGTGAAGAAAAAGGTAATCCACCATTTTGGGGCGTCCGCCATATTGGAGTCAGAACAATATTAGATATACTATATTGTATTGTCATCCGACATATATGTGTACAAAATTTCAAAGCTCTAGTTTAATTAGAACTGGTCGAAATTTTGATTGCAAAATTTGACATTAACATACTAACTAACAAGTGAAGTTAAATAAAAGCTTGTAAAAATCAGCAAAGCAATATCAAAAAAATACGGACTTCCTGATTTTTCTGTGGAACACCGGGATTCCGCGGAATCCACTTCGAAAACGATGCTAAAAACGCTCGTGTATTCCTTAGCACTATACAAAAATAGAATTTTAACTAGAAATATTAGTATAGTGTTATATATTGCTTAATAGTTAAAAAATATTAATATCGTGCAGGTTAAAAAGTTTTTTTTTCGTGTGAAAACCTAATTAATTGAAATTAATTAATTATGTAGGTTTGTATCTTCAAAAAAAAAAAATCACGCTGAAATATTTTTAAATCGTTATATTTTGATTTGTATATTTGTCAGTGTGTACATGTCTGTCTGTGGCATAACCATAGGCGGAGTTAGAATTTTTGGGATGCCTGGCACTAAACCCTCCTCCTCTCCATTTTATTAATTTGTTTTAAATAAAAAAATATGTTAGGTAGAAAGAAAATGTTAATATTTACCATAATAATAACAGTAAAACGGGCGAGTTATTTATTTTGGCAAACTCAAATAACTTAAAAAATAAGAATTTTTTTAGAAATAAGTTTCAAATGGATGTTATATCGTTTGACGGCCCCAATCAAATAGCTAAAACTTTTTTAAATTTGATGGAGAGCTTCGAGGTCATCTGAAGGTCAAGTTTTTTTAAATGGAAATTAGTATTTTCTTAAGAATCGTATTTTAAACAAAAATAGAAACAATTTTTTAGGAATTTTTTCCCTACTCACAAAAAACCACAAAATTCCAATTTTTAAATTTTTTATTTCGTTAGAATCGATTTTACAGAAAAATTTTAAGAGAACAAAAATGCTTTAAATTTAAATTCGAAAAATGTTTTTAGAATTTTTTGATAATCTTTCCGCACAATATTGAATAGAAAAATAAAAATAAAAACTTCCAACAAAACTTGTTTCTTTTTTTTGTAAAAATATGATTCTCCACAGACAAATTCAAACGATGAAAAATTTATTTGAAACATTTTTCTAGAAAATTTAAAACTCTCATTTAAATATTTTTTGTATGTACGTGTAATTTATGCAAATCTAAAAAACTTTAATTAATACAGATATTTAACTTTCTAGTGATACATTTATTACAAATATTCTAAAACCACACTGAAACGTGCAAAACATTCATGTTCTACAAAAAATTAAAACATATATTTATTTAAAATTAGTAAAGTAATTAGTAAACAAACCAATTGTTATTGCTTACTAGATTATCTAATGAAGCATAAATATAAATGTAAAATATATTTCTTTTTAATAATTATGTGTTTGTTAATGAAGAAAATAAATGATGATTTATAAAGTAAATGTTTTGTTATTTATGCAGTAAGACCTCACCAAATCGAATTAGATTTTTTTTGAATATATGTATAACAAAAGCGCCTCCGAAAAAAAGTAATTTTCGAGTAAATGTTGTAATGTTTAATTGTGAACCTGTCGGGGGAGAATTTGTCGGGTTACCAATATTTATATTTTATAGCTAAAGATTTTTTTGGTAAAAAAATAATAAATTGATTCTTTGATTGCAATTTCCTTCTGTTATTGTTATCTTATTAAAATACAAAATCCATGTTTGGAATTTCACTTGAATTCCACTTCTATGTTTTTTTGGTTCAATTATTAATCTTATGATCTATTTTTTAAAATAAAAGTAAATATGCATGCTCATTAATTAAATGTTTAATTTGATAAACGTTATCTACTATGTGTTTAAATAATTAACGGATTATTGAAGTCATTAATTCCTTTAATTAGATAATTGGCGTTATTTGTTCTTAATTATATAATGGATCGAATAAGCTGTTAGTTATAATTGAAACAATAAAACTATATACAACTTACAATTTGATAAAAAGGTTCCGGTGAAGGCACAGTAAATATGTGTATAAAAGTGAATAACATATAAAATATTTCAAGAATGATACTTTCACAATTTGTAATTGTTATATTTTTTTCATGTTTTCTTTGATCCTATTTATAGTTTAAAAATGACCGAAACAAATAACCATTTTTAAATACATCCCAATATACATATTATATATCACACCAATACCTGTATATAAGGTCTGTCAGTACAATATAAATATTTCTGGGCCTTTTGTGTCTGTATGAATCCTGTTACAGACAATAGAATTTATAACATAAAAATACATATTTCCTCTTATTTTCGTAAATTGCATTATTAGTGAACAAAATTTTTTTTCGACAATTTTCTCGGGACGCACTTTTTCGATTTTCAACTCATCTTCGAACATATAAAGAAACAATAAAAAAAATCCAACTTCCCGAATGCATCACTTCAAAATCCTAATTTCCCTCTACTAATTGATATCAAATTTTAAAATGTGAAAAGTTTACGCGTTTTTTCGGCATTATTTTAGGAAAAGAAAAAAAGCAAGTATCATACACAATTTACAATATATTTAAAAATTATTTAAATGTACTCTATTAATTTTTTATCTGTCTTGAAACTGTTGAATTGATTTTATGGGATTTCGTAAAATATGTTCAAGATCCTAGCAAAAGTATAGGCTGAATATCGTGAATAGTTATATTGGTGAAATGTGTGGTATTTAGAGCATCCGGTCGCGTTGGCATTAGGGTTTGCAATCCCGCAATGCGAAATCCCGAATTCCCGCGGGATCCCGCACGTTTTGGAGATCTGCGGATCCCGCGCGGAATTTTTTGAACATTTTTGTAGGTCGCGTGCGTTTTGAATACTTGTAAAGCGTAAATATGGATAAAAAGGTAACAATTTTGAAAAAAAAAAATTAAGATTGAGATGAATGAATATGAAACTTGTAGAATAAAAGGCAAATATACTTATATATCTTGATTGTGCGACCTACGTATAAAACAAGGGCTAATTTATACGCAATCAAGGAGTTAAAAAAATTGAAATGGATAATCGAACAAAAAGACAAAAGTAGTTAGAAGCATCTTGTCCTTGTATCTAACATATTAGACAACCTCCTATTTACAGGTGTTTTTTTATGGATTTTACATCGGTCAATACGGTACGTGTTACATTTACGTATCATATGTTACCGCTATGAACTAATTTTCATTAGTTAATTGACATGTTAACTAAATAATAGTAACTTTAAGCATAAATAATAAAAATTTTGGAAAAACTGCGGGATCCCGCGGGATTGGCGAATTTTCCGCAAAATTCCCGATTGCAAACCCTAGTTGGTATTAACCGATTTCGAATACACACAGGTGAATAAAGTAAAAATAAAATAAAATAGTTAAAAAAAAAATCAAATTAAACATAAGACATAAAAAATTGTTTAAATATGTAGGTACCAACATGTAAGTGGGGAAAAATAACTTTTCTGAATTGTATATTTTAAAATAAACAAGAAAATCAAATAAATTTAACAAAGTCATACATGAATGAATATTTGTGAACGAAATTCAGACGAAATTTACCGTTAAACTTTTGTATTTTTATCTTTTTGTGAACCGTACAAGTCTATCAAATATCACGGAGTATTTTTATTTTCTGTTATTTTTATCCACAAACAATAAACTGCAGTTTGTTTGTGAGAAAAGTATCTTCTGTGAAGTATTATGAATTTAATAGGTCGTGGTGTAAGGTTAAATTGTATACCAGTGTTTCTAAAACTGTTTTATGTCTCTTGATTATACAATAATAGTGCTCAGTACGTCGACCCTTTTGTTAATTTATTACCATACTTCTGAAACTTCATGAATGGATTCTTTTTGATGAGTCGAACAACTTTTTTATTTGCGAAAATTCTTAAAAATGAGGCATTTTCAAACGTACAGCCCGACAAATACCTTGGGTCGTTTTTCCAGTCCGCTTCCCGGAAAATTTCGTGGCGGTACGTTCGAAAATGCCCCATTTTTAAGAATTTTCGCACATAAAAAAGTTGTTAGACTCGTCAAAAAGAAGCCACTCACGAAGTTTCAGAAGTATGGTAATAAATTAACAAAATGGTCAACGTACTAAAGAATATATAATTTTAAAGTAAAATATTAAGTATGTTTTAATGTTTGACAATTGTTAATTGAAAAATAATTAAAAATATTTAAGTAATTATGATTTTTGTATAATGAATGTTTTTGGAATTTTTTTTATATTTAAAATAATAATTAAATACAAAACATAAATTTAATAGTAAACAGGAATTGCTCAAAAGCAAAATCAAATCAAAATCTCTTTGCAAGGTACTGAATTATGTAATGCTATCTTATGAATTTAAACGTTCTTGTCGAAAAACATAAACAATATAACGTAACTGCCAATTACACCTAATTGAAAGATTGGAATTTGATATTGCTTTAAATAATATAGATCTAATTGTTAATTAAACCAATCTAAAAGCATGCTACAGTTTCTACAAACAATTTTTATAATTTAAATACCTACTTTTTTCGACATATATCAGTTAAAAACAGAAAAATTGGCGAAAAGTGACATAGAAACTATAGAACCGCAGATATATAGGTACCATATACAATAAAATATAAAATAAATTAAACAAATTACAATTTGTGTTGATTTTTTATATGACCTCAGATTCATAGACATATAGTCTGTATAATAAGCTTTCATTTAATTTTTTATCAGTACTGAATTAGGAAAAGAACTTGATCGAATTTGTGACCTTCTACTTAAATGACAGAACGGATTCGCTAAATTAAGAACACAAGCAAAGAAGTATATCCTTTTGAATGCAGCAGTATTTTTTTAATAATATTTTTTGTAGCAAAAATACAAAGAAAAAATTCCGTTTAAAAAAATTTTACGACTACAAAACCTTCTTATACAATACACTGACGTATAAGAAACTAAAACTTAATATAAAAGCTGCTAGTACTATGAAATTATTGATAAACTGAAATAGATTTTCTATAGATGTTTTTCATATTGTTGTGTAGGGGTAAAATCTCGAAATTGATTATGATAATTGCTAACCTATTTATTTATATATTTATTTTGATTTTCATACAAATTCTAAGACGGATCCTGGGAGTTTGAAAATATAAATTTACACGTTTTCTCAGTAACTACTGAACGGATTTTATTCCGTTTTTCACTAATGGATACGTTAGGTTTAGGTGTATAATTTATGTTTATTCGGAAAAATTTTGGGGATATTAACCCGGGTAACACCGGGTCCAATGCGCTAGTAATAAATAAAAATAAAATATCGTAAAGCAGAAGACGGAAGCGAAAAAATGTAAAAAAATAATTGGCAATTTTTCTGATCTTTTATGCTATGCGTAGTGTACATCATTGTAGGTATTGTAAATAATACAATAATATAATCTATGTACGATTGTGACAATAGAGAGACAACAACAGTCATCAGCGGTGGCGGATACAATGCGCTTAGTCATGTGTACTTCCGGTACAACAATACCACAATTAATGTGTGTGTGTACGTGCGGGTGAGCATCTACAAGTGTATTTTATCATTGAATAATACAGAATCAATATTCAGATAAGCAACGTCGAATAAATGTCATTAGCCTATCCAAGTGACGAAGTTTTGGATAAGTATAAGTTGAGAATGGTTTCCTTTCGTATATTTTAGCTGATGTTTAAAATTGTTGTCTAAATCGGTTCACGAAACGACATTTAAATTAATTAATTTTCTTTGCAAAAGTGGTTCGTGACAAAATAAAATGTATTGCAGAGCTGATAAATAAAAATTAGAAAAACCATCTAAGGGAATATTTTATTACTAAAGTTATAATGACCCTTTTTTAAAGAAAATTAAATGCTCTATATCTTACGATATTTTGAAGTAAAAAAAATAATTCTAGAATATTCTTTCCCCTTACACATGATTTTAATAATTTTTAAACGGAATCATCTAATGGTCAGATAGTCCAGCCAATGAAGCAGAGAAAATGGTCAAAATGGGAAATTTTTCGGAACAGCAATGTTAAGGTTGATTCTTATAGATTTTGAATCGCTGAACACGAAAAAAATAACTCGCGTGTGGAGTGGGGCTCTATCCCTAAAAATGGAGTAAAAGGGTGAACATCGCGTTTTTTCGAATTATTTCAAAAACTAAATCATCGACGATGATATTATGATTGATATTTCTAGCTGATACAAACGAATTGATTAAGACCAGTTGGATAAAATTTAACCAAAAAACTTTCCCAAGACTACTGACAGTATAGTTGCAAAATCTGCTAATTTTAAGTAAAATGTATCAAGAAATATTATTAACTTTTTATTATCTCCTGAAAAATGTTAAATTTGTGACAGATTTTCAACGTGTAACGACGAAATTGTCTTATTTATAATCGAAAATTGAACGTGAATTATAATTAAAACAATGTTTTCATGTTTTTCTCTCTGATTAAAATTTCTTGATTTTCTCTGATTAGTAACTGTAAGATTTGTCTATATTATTTAAATAAGTAAATGCACGAATATATGATTCACATTTAGCATTTATAGTACTTAAGTTCTAAACAAATATATTCAATAATTTCTAATATATCAATCATCTCAGTAATTTACCGTCCGATAATATCGTCATGACTAGAACCGACATTAATGTGGATGTGTTTAATTTAAATCTGACCTTGAAATCAAACCAAATTACAAAACAATTGACATCGAAGTCATTATAATCGAATTAACACGTATGTACCACTCAATTTGTGTGCAGGTGTATGGAAAGAGATATTATGTTCTATAATTAAATGTTTTAAAATGCAAAGACCTCGTGCATTTTTATTGTTGTAGTTATTATTAAGTTTTTTTAACTCGCTCAAGAGCTATGACGGTTGTAAAATGTCGTAGAAATGTACAAATCAGAGAAAGTTTTAAGTAAAATTTCATAATTGTTGTTCTTTATTCTTATGATTTAATGGTTTACCTTGAAGAATAATTTTTGTAAGATTATTTTTATAGCAGTTTAATTTAAATAAAAAAAATTATTCTGATTTTATTATTTAGTAGTAAAAAAATAATTACTATTAACTAAATTATTTAACTTTGACAAGATGCCTTCATTTTGTTTGAATACTTTCATACTATCATGTGTTTTAAAGTAAGGCTTTTTCTATAGATCAGCGTTTCCCAAAACCATTGAATGTTTACAAATGTTTCATCTACCTTTCCCCTGACCTTAATTATTTTTGCAAAATGGGGTACCCGCAGAGCCGTAACTACCACTGAGGCAGTGCCCCAGGCCCCCCGAGCATAGGTGGCCTCGAACAAGGAGGGTATTTTTTTACAAAATCAGAATAAACATTTTTTTAAATTAAACTAATTTTGTTTCAATACGGAGAAGATTTTTCAGAAATAAAAACCCAAAAAATTAGATTTTAAAAAAATACAAAAAAAAGAATATCCCTCTACCATATGTTGCCCACAAGTTATCGAGTAAAGTTTTATTTTCAAATGTATTTTTTAACCGTTTTGAATAAAATAAATTGAAATTTGGCACATTTACATATTTATAACCATAAGGAATACACTTTCCTAAAATTTTATTGAAATCCATTTACTAATAGTCGTTAAAAAATACTAATTGGTTTTTATTTTCTTTAGGTTATGGAATAAATTTACAAGATTTTAAAATATTAGCACACCCAAAGCATGCTATTCTTTGCAGTGTGGTTTTACTCTCGTCCCATTTTTATTTTCGTATGAAATTTGATAAAACGAGCATTATATATTAAATTTCTTCAGTAACCCCCTTACATGTTTACATTTTCTAAATGAGAACATTACAATCTCCATATTCACTTAATTTAATATCGATTGGTTTTAATTTTCTGTCATAAAAATATAAACAAAGTTCAATTTGTCGTTTTTAGCCCGTTTTTACACCTTGTCAACAAACTACAGCTCGCAATACGTAATAAATTAACATAAAACCTTTTGAATTCGCTTAATCTATTTGGAGAATAGAACCCTATTAAAACTCAGCCAAATCGGATAACTAGAAGTAAGGAAATTTGCAGTTTATTTACATCATTTTGCTTATTTTAACAAATTTTTTAATCGCAAATATATAGTTGATCGAGGTAGTTCGATAAATATCCGAAGCGAGCGCCACATTACATAGTTTTAATTAATGTATATGTTCATCTGTCATATTATATTATTATAATTTATATGTATATATAACGTCGATATGTTCTGTATTTTAATTATTTTATTCAAAGTCAATCAATGACTTTTTAAATAAGATAAAATTAGGTAAGTTCATTTTTAAAACAAAAATATAATATCATATAGTATAACCGTATAACCTATAAACATTTTTATTTTAGATCAATGTAAGTTTCTGTAAACGCCAGACATTAGGTGAATACAGCTGTTATCGTTGTAATTTAAAAATATGTGGATGTATTTATTTTATCTTTTTAATTATTATTAAATTTTTATACATTGTCATATTAATACAATTTACGAAAAATCATGTATCCATTTTATATGCCATTAGTTAAAAAATGTACATTTAAATTTTGTATTGTATTAAATTATGTTATTGTCACATTGTTTGATACGTTTTTCTATGAAAATATACATACGACGAAAATGAACATCTGGATATTGGTCATACTTTTCATTGTTGGTATGGTATGTTTTTTAAAATTTTGAATTGTGATTGTTGAAATTTAATGTTAATTCCGACAAAATATAGTTGTATGATTAACGTATTATGACATGATAAATTAAAATGTATTATTTATTATTTGTGGAAGATGTTTTTCAGGTTCTGTATTTATTTATTCTTTTGTGACAAATTGTTTTAAGAAAATAGTGAGGTTATGTCATTTAACTTATAAAACCACTATTATTACTATTAATATCAATTTAGACAAGAAATGAGAGTAAAAAATTAACATTTTTTAAAAACATTAGTTTCAAAAGTCTAAAGGGTGTGCTTTTTATGGCCAAGCCATGCTATTTAGTTTTATAGGGAAATTCATAACAGAAAAAATGCATTTTTAGTGTTTTGTGAAAATGAAATACTAATGGAATCACTTTGGTGTCCGTCCGTCCATCCGTCTGTCATAAGTAATTTTCTCTGAAACTATTCGACGTAAAAATTTGAACACAAAGATATTACATCTTTTTTCAAATATTTGTTTACTGGTGTAATTTTAATTGTTTATAAAACAACATGAATAACTAGAATTTTTAAATCCTTCACATTTTTATTGAAAAAAATTTTTTTTTTCGAAAATAGTCACATACCTACATGAAAATTGTTCAACAAAATTTTTATAAGGAGCCTCTCGATAACTTGCTGTCCTGGATACACTGTTAAAAATCTGTGTCGAAACTATTTGGGAAGGACAGGCATTGAGTATAGTATAGAGAATTATTATAAATATTGATTATAAAATGCAACGCGAAAAAACAAAACATGGTGTATATTTCGAAACCAAAAAATTCTGAATAAACACTCAAATATAATAACCGAAGATCAGTTTTGATCAATAAAAAAATCTTATCTAAATTAAAAAATCCTGACTTCATAACAATTCAAAATTGATTACGTGAATGAATCGATTTTAAATAATCTTTATGCTAAATTTTGTCAGTTTTTTGTACCTTTTGAACACCTGTGTAATGTAACTAATTACATATGTATTACGTAATTAATATAATTTAAGTAATGTAAGTAAGTTCACTTTCAAAAATTTTATTCTTAAATGGATCTTTCTAATAGCACCAAATTATATAACCATATACAAATTATACTTTTTCTAAGTAATTTACATTCGCGGTCATATTTAAAAGCAGCTTATAAAATTAATAATATTTAATTATTTTCAATTACATCACATATTTTAATTATTTGAAAAAATTCTAATTAGCTACAAATTATTAAAATATAATTTCATCTCTGAATTTTTTTTTTGCTCACGAATTCATTATATTTACTCTCATTTTTTTTATTGGACTGCGCATGCTGTATTAACAAAATGTGTAAAAGATTCACAAAGATAAAGATATAATTATAGCCGAGGCAATACTCAATCTTTTTTACACTCATCCTTAATATAACCTATATAAAGCTCAACGTCTCTCTGTCCGTTAGTGCGCTTATAACTCGAGAACCACTTATTCGATTTATGTGTGTTTTTTTTTAATTCATAGATATGTTCTCTGGCCAGGTTATAAGATATATTTTGTTACTTAAGGTAACATAAGGAATAAGCAGTGACGATAATGGTAAATCAAATCGGAAAAAAGTTTGCCGGCATTGAACAAAATAATTTAGTAAAGAATTGTGTAGAATCAAAAGATCTAAAATAAAGTCTGCGATACCATATATCTAACTTTTATATTTAAGCCACAATGACTGCTTTCATGTTACAAAGAAAATTTAAAATGTTTGGGTTCTGTTTACGTGGACTTATGACCTGCAAAATATTAATCCTTATTGAAATAAATGATTTCATAGTCATAAATACTTAAGGTCTTTTAGTTATGAAATAACTAAATAAGTTAAATACGGTAAAATATTAATATTAATAATGCACGAACTAAAGAAGTGCCCGCGTAGGAGCGGGGCAGAGGGAACGATTTGCTCGACTCGGCTATTTGTTTATTTTGTTTTCAACTTTTAAATTTAAACAAAAAAAAAATTTGTACTTTTTGTTCTGATTCGTTTTTGTTAGATAATTTAGGTGTTGATTAGTTATTATTACAATAATAAATAAATAATCGTATTTGTACTTAATTAAACTATATTTTTCAAAATTCCTTAACAATAATTCCGTAGTCCACGCGAGCGAAGCCGCAGGCACAGCTAGTGCTTCAATAAAGACAAATAAAAAACCAGACTTCTTTTTTTAATCAGATGTGCAATCCATGCTTTGTTTCTATGAGGTCAATATGAAAAATTGAAACTGAATTTAAAATAATTATTTCAAAACCATTTCATACTATTTGTTTTGATTTATGATTTATGAAAAGTAAAATTGGTTTACTGAAATAATAAGAAATACAACTAACATCCAACAAAAATTCACTCACGTAAAATCACACGCAATAGTTTTACTTTGACTCACGATTAGGCATGCTCACGAACAAATCTTTCAAAATCGCCCGTGCTCACATGAAAAATTCACAACTCGCGTCTAGCTCTAATTAGCCTTTGCATGCATTGTTCTGTATCTATTACTTTGATGAAGTAGTAAACAAAAGTCTTTAAGATAGAACTTGTCAATTTATACATAAATCAAGTCAATTGATACCATACGCATTCTCGCATGCGCATATCTACTTCTAACAGACTTGTTAATTGTGTGATAAATTCCAATACTACAAAACCAACAATTCATCATCATGCCAAACAAAATCTTACATAACATGCTACTAGGATTAAGTGAGGATAGTGAAGAAATTAGAAGAAAAAAAAAAATAAATAAATAAAACAAAAAATAAACAAAACAAAAAAATACTAGGCAAAACTAAAAAATACCCCAAAATATATCAAAATTAAAAAAAGCGAATAAAAAAAATATCAAGCTCTCACTTACGAGGAAAAACTTTGACGTCAGCGGAAGGATGAACACAACAGATGATTTTCAATATCATGAAAATATATCTTTTTGCGATTGTAAATCTTTAAAAGCAACATAATTTTTTTGTATTATACTTTATATATTATGTAAATGATAAACACTACGAAGGTCCGTTGTCAAGTATTTTTAACCAGTGGCTCCAAAACGATTGTTTTGGCCGTACCTTCGTATCGCCATCGTTTAATATAGATCCTCTTGATACACTACCGATGCGCCTGATCCTGTTAGAACTAAGTCCGTCTCTCTTATTGCAAATACTCGCGCTTCTTGTCGAGCCAATGCTATTGTTCGATATTTTAGATAAAGAGTCACTAGTATTTTTAAGTCGTCCAGTTAAAGAATCGCGACAAGTTTTAGTTTTCGGACCAGGTATCGACGTTGGTGTTTTAGTTCCTGATAACGAGGCCGTGGACTGGGCGGAACCGGGTCTAGTTAAGCTCTTAGTCGAGATGTTACTCTTGGATGAAGTCATTGATCCTGGTAGTGGTATTCGACTGGGTTTACGTTTTGGTGTTTCAACTGTTTTCTGATCATGGGCTGATTCAGTACTGCTGGTATTCTGGAGGGTGGTATCGTCCGACATCGGTAACGGTACCATCGCCTTCATGCTCGGCGTGCTGAGCTGCTCTACGCGAGGTATTGGAAGGATTAACGGGGATGTTGCTGATACAACCAGTGTAGAGTTAGAAGGTGACGATTTCTGGGTTTGGAGTTCTAGCATCCGCACCCTCGCTCGCGTTCCTTCCAGTTTGATATTTTGTTCTTCTAACTGTAATTGCAATAATTTACTCTTATTAAATTAAATTGAAACTGTTGATTTATTAAGTTAGACCCCATTTTCCCCAAAAAGAAGAAATAACTATTAACTGCAACACAATATTTAAGGTAACAAATAAACTCACCTGAAATTTGAGATCATCATTATCGTCTCGAACTTTATCTAATTTTTCAGCTAAATCATTTTTCACTGTATTAGCTGCGTCCAGCCGTTGTTTGAGAGCCTGAAATGAAAAAGAAAAACATGTTAATTAAATTAGAAACAATCATTGAAAGTAAAATAAAAAATAATGATTTTCGTAATTTTTATTTAAATGAACTTATTTATATTTAGGTTTGTCATAAATTTCAATTGATACTTCGCGATCTTAAGAAATTGAAGAAGAATTTTATTTATTTATTATTTATTTTTCTCGCTCGTGAAACTAGTTCGAGAAGTTAGAACGCATAATAATTTAATATGTGATGACACATACGATTTTATTAACAATTTTTGTGTCCTGTTCCGTAGCACGGGCACACATAACTAACCATGTCACACACACACATACACACATACGCACACACATTCGCAATGCCGTTCGTCTCGTCTGACCTAGCCGGACGTTTACTTCGCGGCATAATTTCATCATAATAATGCACAAGCAGTAGCTATAATTAATTATCCAGCGATTATTTCGTACGGTATAATTAATTCTAAAACTGTTTTTTTACAGAAAAATATAGTACAATAAAAACAATACAGTGGTTCACAATATATATGTATGTACTTCGTGACCCGTAAGTTTTGCCTTATAGAAAATAATTCAATCGAAAATCGAATGCATATTATGTACGCTACTTATATGTCTGTCATCGATAGATAGGTATAATTAATTATACAGGGTGTCTAAATACCAGGGTACAGTATGGGGATCTCGGAAACTATAAGAGATAGAGATTCGGTTAAATGAGAGAAAAGTTACCTTTAAGAGGGGACAGTTCAATGGTGTATTTACATTTCACAAAAATTGTATAGCCTACTAGATATTAGCCAAAAACCATTTTAGTCCAAATTTTTCCATCGTGAATATTTCTTAAGCGACTTGAAATTTAAAAAAATGTTTCAAATAAATGCTGTAGGGTTTAGTATTACCTATTTAGAAATATTTTTTTAATTTGCAGAAATCTCGTAGTTTTTGAGATATTAGACTAACTTATGTTTTCTTAAATAGAAGCAATATGAAATTTTGTAATTTTTGAACAGAAGATTTTATTATCTTTTCAACAATATGCAACTTGATGCACTTACTTTTCAAAATATCTCAAAAAATGATCAAAAAGTATTTTTTATTTATTTAATACATTGTATGATCCAAAGATGGCTATGACAATCAACAATAAGATTTAAAAACAACTGAAAATTTACTTATAAGCTAACATAGCATGAATTAACTATTGTATTAATAAAAAAAATACATATTTTATTTATTTAATACACAATACCAGCGAAAGATGGCTATGGTTATCAACAATAAGATATTAAATTAACTTATAAAAAATTTGATTAGTAATTAATTTGTATTCATAAAAATAATTAAAATTTCAGTTGTTTTTAAATCTTATTGTTGATTGTCATAGCCATCTTTGGATCATACTGTGTATTAAATAAATAAAAAATAATTTTTGATCATTTTTGAGATATTTTGAAAAGTAAGTACATCAAGTTACATATCATTGAAAAGATAATAAAATCTTCTGTTCAAAAATTACAAAATTTCATATTGCTTCTATTTAAGAAAACATCAGTTAGTCTCATATCTCAAAAACTACGAGATTTCTGAAAATTAAAAAAATATTTCTAAATAGGTAATACTAAACCCTACAGCATTTATTTGAAACATTTTTTTAAATTTCAAGTCGCTTAAGAAATATTCACGATGGAAAAATTTGGACTAAAATGGTTTTTGGCTAATATCTAGTAGGCTATGAAATTTTTGTGAAATGTAAATACACCATTGAACTGTTCCCTCTTAAAGGTAATTTTTCTCTCATTTAACCGAATCTCTATCTCTTATAGTTTCCGAGATCCCCATACTGTACCCTGGTATTTAGACACCCTGTATATATATTTTTAAAATTTAAACTTTTCAAAACCAGATAGATCTCCATCTTTGAAAACGAATTACATAATAATTTAATAAGTTTATGTATTTTCAAAAATAAATTAAGATGTTTTAACCAGTTTTTCCCAAAGTGGGTTCTACGGAAAAATGCAGGAGTTCCACATGTTTTTCTTTTTTGTGTTTGCTCACTTCTTGTTACAACGTTTAAAACAACTTTTGTTTCATTTAATATCTAATTAAAATTGGAGAGGGAATCCATAAAATTTAAATATTATAAATATTTTTTGAAAAATCGTGCTAGCGTTCCACGATAAAATAAGTTTGGGAATCGCTGGGTTGTACTATTTCAATAACGATTTAAAAATTAACTAACGGTTCACTATAAAATATTTACTCTAAGAATAGACCTGCCTACATTAAAAACATTTCTATGATCAGTATAATAACATAGTGATTGTACATAGAGGTACCAACGAAACGGCCCTGGAGAATCTTTATAACAGCCCACAATTAAAAAGAGAAGTATTTATATTGTTTTATACACCAAACTTGTTACGTAAAAGTATAATAAAATTAATACAAAATTTCGACATACTATAGTATCCTCACGTGATTTTTTATTTATGATTTTTCATCCATTACATGCGTGAACTAAACTTTTTCTATAAAGAAATATAAAAAAAAAAATTAAATCGCGATACCACCTTTGGAAGAGTCATTTAATTATGTAAGACTTTCAAGAGGAGAGGGTTTTTTTTTTGCAAAATATTATATAATTCTTAAGCAGGGGATACGATGGGTCAAAGTAGATATGTATATTTAATCAAATATGTTGATTAAAACTACCGTTTCATCTGTAAAAAAATGTTTTTCTTATAATTATACATCAATAAAAAAAATAATTTAAAAATACTATTGAAAATTATATTGTTTCACGCATCTGAGTTGATAGTAAAAAAATAGGAAATATTATTTAAAAAGGGGGGATGGGGGGTCATCAACATCAAACGAACCCTTACATGTGGGTGGTATCGATTTAATTTTAGAGATATTGACGATTTTTTATTTAAATAATTCTGTCATAGATAAAAATAAACCAATACTGACCCAAAAGTTTATATTAAAAGGTTTTATCAAAAATATTTTCTCTTAAGAACCATATTATTTTTACACTTTAAAAAACATTTCTCGTGCTTTAATATTTAAACAAAATATAAAAATAACTGATGCATTAAATTAAGAATTTAAACGTGCTAAAAACAATAAGTTAATATAAAACATCAATACAATTTTATATAGCCCACATTCCAAACATGACAAAAAAGTATTACATAATTACCAAACGAAATCAAATTTCTAAAATAACAATGGGTCGAAAACGCACGACATTTTTTTATTTAAAATTAAACGATTTCTTGAAACAAGTAAGCTGAAAAACTTGCGAAAGACAATCAAAGACGCGTTCAGCGAAGACAATTTTGTCACGGTGTATACACATTAAATTATTATTGTACGAGTTTAAGTATGTGTGTGTATGCGTACACACATGTTTGCATGTGTGTATGTTTATTTTGTAATAGAGTAATTGAATTGAATTAAATTAAAAAATATAATACTTGTCAGGGTCGCGTTAATATTAGATAACACATGTATATAATGCGAAACAAATTATTAGCATTACTAGCTTTGCAGCAAAAAATATTTAAATCTAACAATAAAAATATCTGCCATGGGAGCCATTGAACTTTCTTATACGTAATCTTGACAGTGAACAGTGTACGTGATTCTTATTTTATTAAAACATATTTCTGACAAACTTATAAAAGATAGAATGAAATGAATAGAACATAAATTATAGATAATAATATTACCTACAATTTTTAACTTGATCATTTTTCTCTAATTCGCACTGTTTCAAAGTTCAAAATTCAAAAATCGACGTCAGTAAACATCCGTATCCGGTTGAAAGATCGTTTTCAATAATAGGAGGTTTTCTTCTCAGCCAAAAATTAATCTTAAATATAAAATTTCACCTTTCTACGATCATATTTGAGATACAGTGCTTACAGACAGATACACAGAAAATAGTCAGAATGGGTTCAGGGAAGGTCATAATGGATAATTCCATCAAAATCCGGATTTCGAAAAAAATCGGCTTCACTATATTTACTTATACTATACCTATGTATATTTCATATACATAGGTATAAGAAAGTAAAAATTGAAATATGTAGAGGGGAATTTTGTAAAATGAATGAACATTGTAGAAAAGTAAAATTCACGATTAAAGTGACACATTACTGTTTTGCACTATAGTAATAATTCTGAAGGTAATTCATTCTAGTAACAAAGGGATATGTATTTTTTTGTGCTGTCTTACAAGATTATGGTATTGGCCAATAAAGAAGAATATTACCCCAAAAATGAGTCTATGATAATACTTTTACTTCTTATTTTTACGTAAGTAAAAAACGAATAAAATATAAGATTATGTAAGTTAAGTTATATACTTATATCGTATCTCAGTTTGGAGGGGGCAATATCATTTTTTTTAATGTGAATGTTTTTTTTACTGTTTATATAATAGTAACTTTAAAAATAGGAAAAACCATAAAAAAACACCCACAAATAAACAATATAATAATTTTGCCTCCTCCAAACTACGTATTTTTTGCCTGAAATTTTTTTACGTAAACAGTTTAATTTTCGAAAAGAAAATTTTGAACGCCTGGTACATATATTTGTGTAGTGTATAATATAAGATTTTATATACATACGTCCATGAGAAAAAAGGTTAAAAAAAGTATATTTTTTATAATAATAATTCAAATTAAGCAAGATTTTTTTAAAGAGATACATATGTACATCAAATATGTAAGGACCTCGATATTCACAGTGGATTTTTCATTAACACTATAATAAAACAGAAAACCTATAGTACCTCGTAAATCATTTTAAGAGTATAATTGAGGCCGTTCTAAATATATCGGTGAACATTAAAATCTGCATTCATTTACTGTTATATTCAATGCTGTTGTTTTAAATATAGCAACATAACACAGAAGTAATAACAACACCTTTTGTGATGTAGGTTATAAAGTTATGAAATATAAATCATGGATATTTTGTATTTATATTTGTTGAGACAATGGAGATCTGTGAACAATGCACGTGCGCCGCGGCGTGCTATTGTCTGTACGTGGGGAAAACAATTATTTATAGACATGTCACTTGGCGAAATTCTATTAAAAATATACCTATATAGCCAAATGTCATTTTGTTTCAAGTTTCACTCACGAATATTATTTGTGAAGGTTTGTTATCTATTTATTGTTAATTTAATTTATTAAGCTAGCTACTGTACCCAGTGTTACTTGAGTGGATGTCGGAATGTCACCAAATCGGTTTAAGCACTATTAAGATTGCGTTGAAAGAGGCTACCATATAGAGTTTCCGAAAAACCGAGTTTTTAGAAAACCGGGGTATTCGGTTTTTAAACATAAGGAAAAAAATAAAGCTTTTTTTATAAATTTAATTTTTTTATTACTTCTGACAAAAGCAATTATAAATCATGAAATTATTTTTTAACTTAAATTACATCAATAAAATTTAAGGAACACCAAACTTGATTAAACTATTTAAATGTTTAT
The DNA here is from genome assembly GCA_961205875.1 of Sialis fuliginosa. Lineage (NCBI taxonomy): Eukaryota > Metazoa > Arthropoda > Insecta > Megaloptera > Sialidae > Sialis > Sialis fuliginosa. The sequence goes on from OY540812.1 coordinate 20,576,544, forward strand.
CATTCAATGGAGATCGCAGTTTCATACAAAAATTGGCACTTATGGAAAAAGTCCTTTCAGCGTATGTATAGAGGTCGATTTTATCGTAGATATAATAGATTTAGTTTTATGGTCCTATATCACAAGTTTTTTAAATAGCGCAAATTCCTGCTTCATCAATAAAGCTGTATCGTTTGATTTTTCTGGAACAATCATCACAAGTGTGAGTTCGTTCATTCTAGTTCATTTTAAACTAAATTTTTTTTTATGGTTTGTCGTTGTCCGGTTTTTGGTTAAAAAAAACGCGGTTTAACGGTTCGGATAATTCCGTTTCAGAAACTCTACTACCAAATAACAGAGTAAATGTTTAGAATAAAAAATTGTTCAGACTTGCGCCTAATTTCTTTGCTTATCCCTCTGGACGCTTTTTTTCTGAAATTAATCCCAACAATTGTTCTGTTTATTAATTAAATAGAATTGGTATTGTAATTTATGGCAATTATTTAAATTGATTGCGTCTACTGTATGATGAAATGATGAAACAGACAAAATCATAGCATATTAGTAGTTTCTCATATTTTTGAAGGAGTAAACTGCTAGTAAATACTAATATTTATAATCTTGTAAGCTCTTTCTGTACATACTTTGCATTGTTAAAATATATATGTCTATTTTCTACCGATTTTTATATGAGTTTCTCCGTTCGAAAGCCTAAGATCCTGGAATTAAATTAAAATGTAAAATAAATATTTTCGAATTAAAAAGTAAAAAATAAATTGGAAAATTAAAAATTTTCTGATGTAGATGTTATTAAAGCATTATTGTTACCATGGTCACATATATTTTCCCTAGGTTAAAATACACGCGGATGAAACCGCGGAAAATGTCTTGTAAAACTACAAGAATAATTTTTTATAGTGAACAACTAAACCCCATTAAACATTAATTAAAGTATTATTTGCATAAGTGGTCATAAATTCATCCTCAGAAGTATGTTCAAGACTAATTTGCATACAGCAATTATTGTTGAAGTTTTTGCGTTTTCAAACAGATGGATTTAAAGTTTTTAAAATGCTTATAAATCCAATTTAAACTTTAGTTTTAAATTTCTATCTTCTTATTCTTTTGTTAAATTCGCTTTAAAGATATTTTAATTATGATTAATTTGTGACAGTATTTTTTTTATCATTCAAGTTTAAATTTTCTTCGTAATAAAAAAAATAGATTTGTTACTTTTCCCATACAATATTAAGCTAGGTACATATATTTATTTGAAGAAAAATAAATAATAAAATAATTGATGTCAAAAATGACATTTCTTGACACAACAATTAAGTGGATCCGTTTAAAATGTGAATTTTTGTGACATCGGTACCTCCTTATTGTCTAGATATACATATAGATAGTAGTTATACTTTGTATAATTAAAATTACTAAATATTATAATAACTTTATATCATAACGTTACATAAGCACGCGATCTTATCCATGTCACGTACTAATGTGTTTTCTTTTTTACAGAAAATTTACAAATGTAATGTTCGAAACATACACAAGAGTAAATTACGTGTAAAACTATTCCGTGTGCTGACGTTTTAATTATTGTGAAAATATGATTTAAAATAGATTATCTCACTGATTTCTAATTATTATTATCAAAGAAGAGAAACTGGTATCTATATGCATATTATACATTTTGTTTAGATAATCTTACTTAATTAATCTGATTAGTTTATATTATTAACTTTTATATTCATATTAGATATATAGAATTCGGTCTAGACTCTAGACCGAATTCTAACTAAACGCTTTCTACAGGGTACCGAGCAATTGTATGATATTTATTAATCATTTAACACTAATTGTAAGTAAAAATCTACGGTTTATGACTCGTATTGATTAGTTAGTATATATAGCAGAAAACAAAATTGTAAATTTATTACCACTGCTCTAAAATCCAAACCAAATTCATAACGACTCGACACCCTGTATAGAGTGATTTTTGTTAGGTTTTGGCCATGAGCAAATTCATTTAATTCAAGAATTATTAATTTGATGAGAAAGCAGGTATCGATTTTCTATTATAATTAAAACATGTTGATCATTTTTGAGTAAATTAATATTGATAGATTTATCTAATAAGAAATTAAAATTGATTTCGTGTTAATTTCTTCAGTTTTCTAACATAATCATTTTTTGTTTTGTTTAATTAATATTTTCTTTTATAATCAATCAAAAACACATTTTAAGATTTTATTTTATCAATTTACGGCTGTTTTTATAAAAAATCAAGGCATGGAGTGGAGTCAAAGCAGTATTTTGACTACCAATGTACGTAGGAAATTACAAAGGGGCCACGGTTGGCCCAGGCTTGCCAATATACTTCATTCAAGACTCGGGTAAGGCTTGTCGTACCAAGGCTGGCCCAGAGTTGACCCAATCTTGGGTAAAAAATAGGTAACCGAAGCTCGGTATCGGAAGGTTGGTCTAGACCGGGACCAATATCGAAAAAAACAACACTGGCAACCCAATAATGGGCCCATTGCCAAGGCTGGCATTTCTTAAATGGGTACCCGACTGCTCCATTTTATCTTTTAATATTTTTTATATAAATTTTAATTAATTTTCATTCAATTCTAATCTCATTATCATGGTCTCCCTATTCCCTATGATCGACAATTATAGTAATTTACATATTTTTCTATTTTATATACTTGGCCTCTCTCATACGATGGAACTGCCAAAAAAATGATCCAGTTGAGAAAGAACACACAATGAAGAAGAAGAAGAAATTCATATTCACAAGAGAGAAAATACTCTGCTAAAATGTAACTATGTGTTCACTAACATTTTCATATTTTCTCTCACTACTCCCCTGTAGTAAGTAGTTATATATTATAATTAATGTGCGATGATATGGTAAGTCGGTAATGATTTAAATATGAATTAGTCACAACATTGTGTACTTTTTTGTCTGCGCGGTAAATAAAATAAATAATTAACAGTTCTTTATGTAGAAGGAACATTTTTTTGGATACGCCAAGGACGAGTTCCACAGAACAATTATAATACAATAATAACCTCACGCAAGCTGTCTGCTGAAACATTTTGCCTTTATGGCGAAACAAGTCGCATAATATAAATAAATGAAATAAAATCAAACACTTTCCAAAATTAAAATACATGTAGGTATAATATTATATTTTAAATTTAGAAATTGTTGGTATATTAAAACATAAATCATTAGGGCACGAAGTTACACATCTAAATATTATTACAAAAAACTTTTTTTTAGTTTGTCTATACAGGCAGTTTCATAATTGAATGTCAATATTGAAGGGGGTTAATCCGTGAATGATTTTAAGACAAAAAGTTCAAATAAACATATGTCCGTTTTCGCTTTATTTTTGATATACAGAATGATCAAAATTGTTTTGAAAAATTGTTTTTTTTTTACTAACTCCGATACTACATTAGATATTTTTATAAAACTTGGTGGATGTAAAGAAGGTGTAGAGACACATCTTTTGTGAAAAAAAACCAACAAATTTTCAGTTGCAACTAGAGCGTCCCAATTAATGTAATTTTGATTATTTTGAATGAAGAAATAAAGCAAAAACGGACCTATGTTTATATGAACTTTTTGTCTTATAATCATGCACTTACTAACTCCATTCAATATTGAAATTATGTTTGTTTGTTCCAACGACACGAAAATTACTGAACCGATTTTAATGCGACTTTGATTGTTAGAAGTTATTATTGTCTAATAAAATTATAATAGAAAAATCAATTTTAATGTTGGTCATTAAGCCATCAAATTATACTAAATAATTGAGTCAGGCAAATATTAAAAAATGTAGAAATAATAAAAAAATAAATAAAAATGCGTAAAATGATGAAGATAATGTAAAATGTATAGTTGTGATGTTCGTATATAAATTAAACTATCGATATTCCCGCCGTGGCGTGGGGATGTAGTTTCTAGTGCCTATATACCATACATAAATTATAAATAGACACAGGTAAAGCCGCGAGCAAATTTAATACACATATCAATTTTGAATTAATAATATTGTTGTCAACACTAATGATATTTTTAGTAATTGAAATCTAAAACAGGCTAGATAAAATAGAATAAATACATGATAAAATTAATATTACGAACAAACAATCCTATGTTGATAATTTTGATATGTTACAAAATTGACAATTTAAAAGTACACAAATTATTTATTGTTAATAAAAAAAAATTAATTTTCTTTCTTCGATCTATTTTAAACACACCTTTCAATTTTCTTATTGTCGATCAATTGGATATGCACATATATGTATGTAATAGTAAATCACACAAAAAACTGCTTTCTTTCTACTAAAGTATTTTAGCGGTATTTTGTTTTTTGTTACATTACTAATAGAAAACAATTTCATTCGATATTCTCAAAGCATATTACATACATGCCTTCTAAGAATTATAATGTTTCGACCGCAAACAGATATAGGTACATAAATAAAAAAAAAACCTTTACGTTGGTTAATTGTGATCAGTTCCCAGAGATAGTGTTACAGCAGCTAGATGCTGCGGTCGTGCGCCATTTTTATACAAACCATTGCAAACTGGGTTCATTATTTGACGTAAACCAGCGACACTCAACCTTTATTTTTACAAAAAAATCATCAATATTTACAATCCTCTGATAACTCCCCTAAAAAGGGCTTAGGAAAGACAAAAGGTAAAATATTCGTTTTGAGAGGTATGTATCTCTATAATCTCTATAATTGCCAATCTGAGAGTAATTTTAGATTAAAATAATCAATTAATTTTTTTGATCAAATAATTACATTATTAAATTCATTGAATTTGATAAGTATGTCATTCGCCAGGATTGAATGAAAATAATATTTGGTAACTCTTTCTGCCCTTTAAAATGCGTCAAAAACGTAAAATTTTATTGAGGACTCAGGTAAAGTAGTGGCACCAGTCTTGGATGACCTCAGTAATGTCTATTTTGTTAATAAAATATACTGAATTATAAATATTTGTTGATATTTGATTACTACCATTTCTGAATATTAATCTATATAGATTTAACTCTTACAGTGTGATTTGATGATAATCGGCCAATAGATGTCAAAACGGTGGATATTTAAACTAATTATTAGTATAATTAATTAATTAATTATTATATCATCATAGCAACTGCTTTACATTGTTTCAAATTTGACGATTCTTTCTTTTATATATATATTATGTCGTAGTACTTATCATTTTGTTATTACTGGTTATACTTCCATTACTGAAGAAAAAACATGAACAAAATGAAAAGCTATAATTTAAAAAACAAACTATATTTGCGTAATTTGGTAATTAAATTGATTAAATAAAGAGTTACTTGTTTTATTAGTAACATGAGTTCATGACAATTACAAAAAACAAGCCCATTAATCCAAAAAAACCGAAAAATTGCTCTTATAGCGGCCATAACTGGTGCATTTACCTTATATATTATTGGTGGTAATTTTATAAGTATTTTTTCTGATTTGGTACAGAACACTAACAAAAACAATAATATTAACCAACCGTAAATAAAAATAAATAATTCAAATAACTGTACTCATTTCGTTATTAATTGTACCTATTATTCATATTTCGTTCCGTATATTTTGCATGCAGTCATTCAGACGTACATAAATTCATTGGTGGTCGCTATCCAATAATTCGATTATTTGTTTTGAGTCTTTTATCCATTTTAACAATAGATATCTGTGAATTAATTAATAAAAAGGACATGCCATTGTGTAGTTTAATATTTATATGGCTCATGCTGATCATAAGATTTTTTATTTATACACGGAGTAATTTCATCTAAAAAATTAATTATAGAGCACAGTTGATTATCGTCAGTATATTTATAAAACAATAATATTTTGCATAATACAAAATTTTCGATTTTTATCTAAATTCGTGATGAATTTTTAATTATTATGTAGGTACTCCCTCTTCGATAAAAACAAGGAGATAACTAATATCATTATGAGTCATATTTAACATATAAAGTATGTAGACTATAGAGATAGACAATATGAAAATAATTATATTAAATCAGCTGTTGTATATGGTGTTGCTTAGATCGATGCCGGAATATTACCATTTTGGTTTAAATATTACTAACTTAAATAAACGCACTATTTTTTTTATTAATTCTAATAATTATGACAAATGCAGTAACAAAAAATAATTACATATCAATATTAAAATTTTTGATTTTTGTCCACATGAATTGTGTTTTTCAGTAATTTATTAACTCATACAGTTCATTTCGAGATATGAAGGTTTTTGATGTACCTACGCAAAAAATAGATTTGTGAATTTGATGCATTTATTTTAATTTGGCGTTTGGTTATTTAATTAAATACAAGTTTTTGCAGAAAGTGTTTTTATAAAATTATAATTTAATAGTCAATATGAGATATTTTCCATAATGTTGTAAACTTTATTTTGAATGAAACTGCATTCACAAATCAAAAATTATATTTGTGTGAGTTGATACATTACTACATAACATAGTCCATATGACCTAGTGATAAGTTAGTTAAGATTGCATCGAACGAGGCTACCAAATAATAGAGTAGTACATATTTTGACAATAATTCTTATATGCATAGTTTTGATATCTCTCTGGAACTTTTATTATATGTGATCTAAACGAAATTTCCTCCTGAGTCGATTTTTTCTGTACTGTATGATAATAATAAGGAATACGTTAGCGGAAGTTTATAAACAAACAAACAGCTCATAAACTTTCCCTCTTTATTATATTAGTTTACATTTCTATAGCGTTAAAGATATACTCGTATGTTTGTCAAGACCCATTTCACATTAACAATAAGCGGTCAAAACGCGGCGGCTATAGTATGTAAGTGAACACAACCGTAATATGCGATCAGTAAATGACAAATATTATAAATTATAACATTATAATATGTATTTCTAAAATAATTTTAACTTTAACTGAAAATAAACAAAAAAAATTAAACAGTGCACATACTGATATAAATCGTATATTTCTGGCTAACTGATAAGATAAAAAAATGAATAAGTATGACATAAATTATAATTGGAAAAATTCAAAAATTGACGAAAGTAAACATTTGTTTCCGGTAGTACGATGGTTTTAAAAGTAGATTTTCTTTCGAGACGAAAATTTACCCTAAATATAAAATTTCACCCTCTTAACCCATTAACGCCCAAGAGTGCGTCAACGCAACATTATGAAAACTATTTTTTTTTAGTGATATAAAATTTTTGTTTTCTTTTATTATTATATGAGTTTGTCAGAAGAAGAGACTTTCTTTCATTCTGCCAAAATAGAATAGTTATATTATTTTTATTATAATTATTATTCATATTTAAAAACACATAAAAAAGAGAATTTACGCACATGTTTACAATTTCAGTAAATTTAAATAACCTGTGATAATTATCAGTATTTGTTTACTCTTACTGTATCGTTAATGGGTCTATCTTACGAATAGACATATTAAAAAAATTAATTGTTTATGTTTAGTTGAAAATAAACAAACGAAATATCTAATGTGCGTTGACGCACTCTTGGGCATAACAATGAACACAAGTGGCGATACAGATATTATTATAAAAACCTCAGCAGTTCAGTGCATCATCTGTATCTTTATGGATTTTGGCTTCTGGTTGTAAGCCGCGTCAATATGGTCGTGTTATCGACCAACGTTTCATCACACATTGCAGTGGACTTCTTCAGGGCTCTTCTAAAAGTTAAGGTTAGTAGAGCCTTGAAGATGTTCACTGTAATGTGTGACCTAACACGACCAAATTGACGCGGCTTACACCCAGAAGCTAAAATCTATATCCAGATCACTGCGGAAGCCTCAAATCTTTATTGTGAAATTTTAAAAGAATATACAAGGTTAGTAATGTATATGTATATACATATTATATAAATAATATTTATTAAAAATAGTTTACGTAGCAATGGTTATTAGTTATTTTCATAATAATACAAACTATGTAAATTTTAATTACTTTTATTTTTTTTAACGAAACTTATTTCTATATAGATGTCATATCAAATGAGATAAACTCGAACAACTAATTTTTATTAGTTGCTCTTCTGAAATGAGTGATTATGAAATAAATGCAGTTTATGGTATATTACTCTCTAAGTAGATGAATTGACTAATGAAGAAAGAATTGACTGCGAATCATAGTATAAATACGTGGGAAAAAATGGTGGTGGCCACTATTTAGCAATATGATATAGATATTATAACAGTAATTGAGTGGAAAATTCACAATATTGCAAATAATACAAAAATTTCCCAACTTGATTTTCCTTCCTATGTTGCTGATGCCCTAATAAAGCACGAGGGAGTAGCAGATGAGACACAAGAACCTGTGGCCACAATCCACAAATCCTAATCACGGCCGTCCGTCAATACATTTTTTATGAAAAGATGTGTAATATGAAAATATAGGCCATATTATCAGAGTACATGATACAAATGCACGAAAGAGATGTAAACAAGTCTTGAGGCTTCCGTGGTGATCTTGATATGGATTTGACTTCTGGGTATAAGCCGTGTCGATTTGTTCATATTATCGGCCAACGTTTCGTCACACATTGCAGTGTACATCTTTAGGGCTCTTCTCTACTTTTAGAAGCCAAGATCCAGATGTAAATATTGTAAAAATCAAAGAATTTTTGTGTTATATTTTTAGATTCACTTATTTATATATTTTTACTATACATAGTTATATTATACCTTATACGCCCAAGAGTGCGTCAACGCAACATTAAATATTGGGGAACTTGGATCCCCCAAAAAAATTTTTTTTGTAAAATAAGCTTATTTTTAAAATAAATAAACATATTAACAAAACATTTCTTATAATTTTTGAAAACTTAACCCTTTGGGCATTAATGGGTTAATACATACAGACACACATACATATTGGCGAAAAAAGTCAGAATGGATTCAGGGAAAGTCAAAATTAATATATATTTTTTCATCAAATTCTCAAAATCGACTGAACAATACCTACTAACTTATACAATATGTAATTCATATATATATTGCCTTGCTCGTTACTGCCATTGTGAAAGATTCCCATAATTCAATATAGTAAAAAAATACCTAGAAACAAAAACTTTGCAGACTTCTTTTTATTCATCAAACTTAAAGAATATACATTTTCTCAAACGTAGACTATTTAATTAGCACAAGAACTATACGTACAATTGAAGCAATAAACTGCTGCGACATGTTCGTACGGACCCGTATATCTCGTCGTATGCTAATGTAGAGGTACTTAAAATAGAACGATTATCTTTATCACAATTAATTCATTAATACAATTTATAGCGCGCTACTGCTACATGTGGGCGAATGAAACTACTCTGTTTAAAGATAAAATAATTTATTCAAAAACGAAACGGGTTATTCAAATGTTTTAATTCTTTATTTGGCTGTGTTACTTCAGACAATATGGCAACATAACAAATAAGTATATGATAGTGTCAAAAAAACGGTCCGTTCCGATATTTTTTAATATTATAAAATTATTATAAAAATTTTTATTTTTATTTTAAATTTATTTTATTTCATTAATTTTCTTGTTATTGTAGGTACTTTTCAGTATTAAAAATAAGATATTACTATAACCTTTTCTTGAACATGTTTTATTTTCTACAAAAATGAAAGATAAAATTCTAATGCCCGGTATTATAAAGAATTTTCTTGAGTGCAAAAGCAAATTAGCTTGCGTCAGATTTTCTGTTTACCCCTCTGACTCGAAGTTTTATATCCTATGTCACACAAAAAGTCATAAGGAACATGTTGATAAAAGTTTGATATAAATCGGTTCAGTATTTTATGAGATTAACGTTAACAAACTCAAAATTTTTTCCTCTTTATTATATTAGTATAGATTTAAATTACATAACATTTTGTTCTAATTTAAAGCAAATTTTGAAAAAAAACATGTTTTTTACTTCATTATGATAATTATAAAATTAAATTTCAAATACACACAAAAAAGTCATAGCTCGCAGTTAGTAATTAACTGTCTTCAAATTTATAACTGTTAAAATTACTTAAATTAAATTCAATAAAAACTACAGTTTAATATTTACATTTTTATAAAAAAATATTAGTACAGTTGAATATAATAAATATTTTTACATTTACAGTTTTACATGATATTAATCATTAAGTTTATTATGAAATGGTACGTGGAGCATATATCCGCTTATGTTATAATTGTTATACAGGTTGACCATAAAATAATACACTGACCAACCAACTGAAATTTAAAATGAATTTTCGTAATGTCATGGTTTTGACCAATGAAAAAAAATAAGTATATACCAATTTTATTTAAAATCTTCAATGTAAATCAGAAAGTGATTTATGATTTTTTAATTATGTTCATGTCTTTCCAGGATAAGACTTATTTAAGGCTTAAATAACTCACAAATGAAGGTTAATAATTTTTTAAATAAAATACAAAATCATAACTAGCACTTTTCTGTAACCCATTTCTGTTAATGATTAACTTAACTTTTTGAATGTGACCATATAGCGAAACACTTATTCCTAAATATGTGCTCATTTCCTTAGAAAAGGTAAAGTGGTCTAATTTTTTTTATGATATCAATTTTTCATAAAATTGCATATAAAAAAGTTTATATCTATGTGTAGTATATTGAGAACTAATTTTTTAGTAAAAAAAATGTTTAATATAATTTTTATTTTAGGTTTAAATAAGGTACTGGCACTAGTTATAGCTGCTATTTTGTGATTGACGGGCTTCTATTTTGTAATTCTCATCAACTCATGTTACTAATACAACAAGTAACTCTTTATTTAATCAATTAAATTACCAAAGTCTACAAATATAGTTTTTTTAAGTTATAGCCTTTTATTTTGTTTATGTTTTTTCTCCAGTAATGGACACTTGCTAATAATTACAAACTGATAAGTACTACGACACAAAAGTATAAAATAAAGAATCGTCAAATTTGAAACAATGTAAAACAGTTGCTATGATAATATAATAAACAATAAACAAATTATACTAATAATTAGTTCAAATGTCCACCATTTTGACACCTATTAGGCAATTGTCATCAAATCACGCTATAAGACAGTTAAATGTATATAGATTAATATTCAGAAATAGTAGTGATCACATATCAACAAATATTTCTAATTCGGTACATTTAATTAAAAAATAGCAATTACTGGGGTCATTTCCAAAACTGGTGTCAGTACCTTATAAATTTTTCATTGACATTTACATTTTTTTTTCTAAAATAAAAGCCGATTTCTGCGTGCAACGGTGTATTTTTTTGAGTCATGGACTAGGGAAAAAATATAATCGACGTTTACGGTTTTTTTAAGTAAAAATATCATTTAGTAATTAACATAGTGTTATATAAATAAGGCAGGCACATAATGTACACACACATATGTTTAGTGTGCTATAGTAAGTGCAACGTAAAAACAGAACATGTTTAGCATGTAGCGGAATCAACCAACTTCGGAGTGGATTATTAGTCAAGCTTTCAGAGTCCACTGGACGGTGACAACACAACAGTTAGATATTTTTAAATGTGTAACACACGCGTAGTTATCCGACTGTCAAATACAGGGGACGGATAACAGGCCTGGCATTAAAGTTTAATTATTAATTTAGATTTGTAGTTTGTCGTAATTAAATCAAATTATTAACATGATTTTTATAATGTATGTATCCGGTGGATAAAAAAGTCTAATGTTTGACGACATAATACTTTGGAATTATAAGTCACACAAACATTAGACTAGTCTTAAAAAGTTTGTTATATAACCTTATTTTACGCACTAGAGTTTCTAATCATTTCGACAATTATTTTGTTTGTAACAACCATAGACATAGACATAGAGCATGGACCGCGTATCTGACTCGAAAATAGAGCCTTGTTAAAAGAAAGAGATAAAAAATAGTTCGGGATATACTTGTCCTTTTTTAAACAGGAGTGTCTATTTCATTCTTATTAGAAAAAGAGATAGATATATCCCAAACGCCACCGTATCTCTCTCACTGTTTTGGAGAAATGTTACACTATTAATTTAATACAGAATTCGCGAACCATGTCTATGGTTACAGACATTTAATTTGATTTGAGTCCACTAAATCTAAATCTCAATAATTAATTTTTTTATTAATATTATATTATATATCAATATTATAATAAACAAAAATTAATTAATTATAACTCAAATATTTTATGTCAAAATAATAATTGTATAGTTCAAATTTTAATCTGACGAGATATTATGTTAGTAAAAATGTACACAACAGTATTTGAATAATAAAATTAAAAATATAATTTTGTTTTCATCACAATGGTTATAAAATATCTTCATATCATATGGTAATTGGCAATAAACATCATCCACCTTCGATATATTACAGTTATAAAATCCAAAATGATATAAATTCGATTCAGTTTTTAATTTTTTTTCCAATCCGTTTAGACATAAAATTTATAACACAATACTAATACATAATATAAGAATATTTTTTCTATTATCACATATTTTTTAATTTGCAGTTATAGGTATATTTTTAGTATATAAAAATTATTCCGAGCATTTTTGTATACGATTTTTTTTCAACATTTCTTTAAAACGTAATCCTCGCAAATAACAAGGGATTATTGTATTCAAAACGAAACAAATTAAGTCTATATAAAGTATAGAAAGATAATATACACACGTAATTTTATTTTTATAACATTTATTTATTTTTATTCTCCATTCACTTTTCAATCTAAGCTGGACCGAAACTGTCAAGAAAATATTGTACAAAATATATAATTATCGTATCTATTACGCTGGACATTTCATAATACTAATGACCAGTTGTATGCAGACGATCATTAAATGTTACAAAATTATCGAAGACCGGAATGCAAGTTTCACTGAATGACATTTAATTATATAATGATTGATTCAGGGTTTTTGGTGAACTAGAAATCCTGGAAATGGCAATTAAATATATATATTAAATATAAATTTTATAAATTTAATACAAGAAGTCAAAATGCAAGGGCAAAATCAAACATAGCGTCTAAAATATTATCTTCTTGATGATTGATTGATTGATTCAGGGTTCTTGGTGAGTTAGAAATCCTGGAAATGCTAATTAAATATATTTATTAAATATAAATTTTATAGATTTAATACAAGAAGTCAAAATGCAAGGGAAAATCAAACATAGCATCTAAAATATTATCATCTTGATGATTGATTGATTGATTCAGGGTTCTTGATGAGTTAGAAATCCTGGAAATGCTAAATAATTATTAAATATAAGTTTTCTAGATTTAGTCGAAATGCAGAGGCAAAATCAGCGTAGATATCTAAAATATTATCAACTTTCTGTAGCTAGAAATTTAAATATGGCCTTATTGTCGATATGGCAGGTTCATTGAATAATAGATGAAATATAGCGTAAAAGGTTAGAAAATTGATGAGGTAGAAAGCTAGAGATTATAAGTTTGAAGAAAATTAAAATGTATTATATCTAGGGTAGCAGAATTTTTATGATGACAAAATCTTAACTTCTATGTTACACATTGATTGAACTTTTGGGATTCTGTGCTGTTATTTTGGTTGCTATTAAAATAAATAATGCATGAAAAACCTCAAGTCAGTAGGAATTTGAAAATTGAAGAATATTATAAAACTATTTTTTTAAAACCGCCAATAAAAAGAATAATTACACTTACATTACTAATGTAAGTTATAAATTTCGTGGCTTAAATCACATAACTAAGATACCGTTAGTCTTGATTATGATGGTCAATTATTCGATGCAATGAGATAGAAGAGCAGTTGAAATCTGAAATATACATAAAGTACTGGCACCAGTCTTGGATATGACTCCAGTAGTGACTATTTTTAAATTAAATGTACTGAATTATAAATATTTGTTGATATTTGATTACTACAATTTCTTAATATTAATCTATATACATTTAATTGTCTTAGTGTGATTTGATGACAATCGGCCAATAGGTGTCAAAATGGTGGACATTTAAACTAATTATTAGTATAATTTATTTATTAATTATTATATTATTATCAAAATTTGACGATTCTTTCTTTTATATCTTTTGTGTCATAGTACTTATCATTTTGTAATCATTAGTAAGTGTCCATCACTGCGTGCTCATTACTGGTTTTACTTTATCCATTCTAGAGACAAAACATAAACAAAATAAAAGGCTATAATTTAAAAAAACAAACTATATTTGCGGACTTTTGTAATTAATAGTAAAAGTAATTTTGTAATTTAAATTGATTAAATAAAGAGTTCCTTGTCCGTCAATCACAAAAACAGTAAACCTTGCTCTTATAGCGGCCATAACTGATGCCAGTACCTTATATCCATATTCCATTGCGAAAGATTCAGATTTTAAAACCGTATTGTAGTGCTTAGTACGTAATCAAACATTTATAAATGCATTAAATATGTAATTTGTAAGATATGGTCGCACGCATTTGTTGGTTATGTGACAATGTTCAGTTTCAACAATATGTCTGCTGGAGTCAGTGCTCGAATCGTTTATTAAAATATCTAATTTTTTCCATTTTATTTTACTCTATTGCTCAATTAAACCATTAAAATGTCGAAGTGACTAACTTCAATTGTTGTTAATTCTAAGTTAGGACTATTATGCCAGTAGTCCCCGCACTAAACTTATGGAAAATAGTTCCTGGTCAAATTAACTGAAATTTTAGTACCTATGTTATAATTCATGCCGTTCTGATCAAAAGTCTCTATGAGCAGAAAGTTCAAAAATCAATAGATTCGGAGTTAGAGTGTTAAAAAAAAATGATAAAAAAGCTACTTTTGCGTATTTTATGGACTTATCCTGACTAGAAAATGATTTTACGAAAAATACTAACCGGATTTTATGGTTTTCTTACGCTACTGATTACGAATATAATTATTATATTAACCCCACTATTGAATATTGGCCGTTATGGCTATTTAATTCAATAAAAATATGCTTATAAAAAAGTTTATATTTTAATGGATATTAATGTTTTTTTCTTCTTCGGAAAATGTTTTACTTGTTAATTATAATTTTTTTTGAAACCCGAACCATAAATAAATTTCGGTTCAAGTCCCTGACGCACACACAACTATTCACTCCTTAGATCTCAATCAACGTATCATTTTCAGCTTTCATTCAACCAACACACACGTTTTTAAGGCGCGTTTTCCATCTAGGTTTTTAACGCCTTTCCTCCAACTTTCAATCTAATAAATTCAGCATTCCCTATTGAATTCTTATATCAACGTAAAACAGCAATTACCCATAATCATCTATACACATCGATGGCCATAATTAATTGAAAAGACACGCCTCCTCCTCATTGGTCGGCTGTGTTCGCCTCCCAGGCGATGATCCCATTGCAATGGGTATTATAATGGACGGAATACAATTATGTCTACTAACACACATCTGTACAGGCTTGTTTTGACGGAACTGCGCAAGTTTAAACACACGTGTACATGTATGTGTGCATGTGTGTGATGTGGTATGCTGTAGTTAACAGCTGATTTTTTACTTGATGTTACAAAAACAGTAGTTCAACCGTTTATCCATTTACATTGCAGTTGGAATGTTTTCGTTTGGTTCGGTTGCTAGGGACATTAACATTGTGTTACTGCTTCCCCTATTTTATGTAGATATATTTTTAAGAAACAAAGCACACACGTCTGAACTTTGATTTAGAGGTACTCAAGTTAAAAAGAAAAAAAATATTTGTTCAAGTTTAGAAAATTGATATTAACTTGATTAACAATAAGTATGAGATTTACTACAAAAAATTATAAGTTATAAATATGCAATTCTTATAACAAAGAATATAATCATGGGCGCCGGTAACATTTTTCTAGGGGAATGCATTAATTAAACACGTAGTAATTATTGATATCACATAAACATTTACGTATGCCCAGTCACCAAACTACGGCCGGCGGGCCGGTCCCGGCCCTTCAAAGATTTTCATCCGGCCCCCGATTTTTATATGTGAATATTTTATGTATGTATAAGAAATATTAATTTTATAAAATTTTATGATTTGATGTACATATAATATGTATCCGTTATAAATTCCGATATATATTCTGTTTGCATAGCGCATTTCACATGTAGATAAATGATAATAGAATTCCAATAAGAATATTTTTCGTCCGGCTCGTTTTTCGAAAAGTTTGGTGGTATGCTATTCTAATTTAATATTAATAACAATGCAACCAAAATTTTGAGATTATTTTACGTTGATGTTTATAAAAATATGGTTTTAATTTTTCAATTTTACTTTAATAAATCGAATTTCATGCAAACCTACTGAAAAATAATTTTTCTATGATAGTGTCAGGTATGAAAATTACAAACATAAAAGATGTGTAGTACGTTGATATTTATTATTATTATATTATTTCTAATTACTAATTGTTACTTTTATTTATTATTTGTTATTTTTTATAACAATTATTCAGGAGTATTTACATCATATGTGCTACATTTTTATTAAAAAATAGCCATTTATAGTTTCATTTTTAATATGATTTTGTAACAGCAATGCAACTAACTGTGAGTCTATGATGACAAGTATTAGGAGGTATATTTATATTAACTTTTTATCTTATTTTTAATTAAAGAACAAGAATATAAACTTATTTTGTGTAATTTGAAGAATCCGCATTAGGTAAAATTCTGCAGTACTTTTTTTTTCAATATTTTTCGAAAACGGTTGATCTTATGACAAATAAACTAATTGTAAGTATATTTTTCTGTATTTTGTGTCATATAATCTTCTACAAGTACCCAGGAAAAAAAAGGAACAAACAAATATTTGATAAAAATCGGCGGGCCCACTGGGTTCTCTAGATATTAAATACTCACTAATTTTGTATAAAAAGCTGTAGCTCCCTCACGAAAAAATTCTGGACATAGGTTCACATAAGGTTTTTTGCTTAAAATTACATCCTCGATCTACTGTTAAATTTTTTTACACTAGTTGTAAATCAGCCTGTATATAATTTATTTAATTTCTTTGAAATCTAAAAATAATACTATTAATAATGTCCACGTGTAACAGTATTTTGCTGCCATACCATTGAAGAGTTATTTTCCATTGCTAAAAGGAATTCTTTAAAATAACAGTGTAACCAAATGTTAACACATAAACACGCATACATTGACAGAGTCAGACATACATTGTGTAAATAGCTAATTGTTTCAAATAATAAATACGTAGAGTAGTACACATGGTACCAATTACCTTAAATGGTATAATATGGGGGCTTATCAATGACATGATGTATCAGTATTGTAGTCATGAGAATTTGTAGGCGGAGTTCATAGTAAGCCACGTATTAAATGTTGTTTTTTTTGTTACAATTTTGATAACAAAAATAATAAGAAACATTGTGTGGCTATTTTTTTGAAAATATTAATATTGTTTGTCATGATAAAAAATGAGGTATTTTTTTTACTAAACTGAAAAAATGTAAAATATAATAATAATATATATTTAATGAAAGAAGAATAGTTTAAAATTTTATGTTTTGTTATTCTGAATTGTAGTTATTACTGAAAATTTGGACGTATAAAAATTATTTGTTTATTTAATGTAAATATTTTAGTAGCTGGCATTATATTTTTATAACGACAAATTGATCTTCACATTAACTAGTTATGGTTATCTATATCTACAAACAGCTGTAACTTAACTTTTTCTAACGGCGTTATTTTATTTTCATACTATAAAATTTTTAGTACAGGAGTGATAATAAATATTTAATAACGTAAATTTAAGTCGCTGATTGTACTTATCTCGCATGCGTCAACGTTATCATATGTACGATTTCATTTGCTACATCTGTTAGTGTGTTGTTATTTATATTTAATACCTAGCAGATAGCGTTAGTTGTAAGCTAATTTGCTTTTGCACTCAAGCAAATTCTTTATAATATCGGGCATAATAGCATTAATTAGTGTAGAACAAAGAAATGCGTTTAAACTTTAAACACAAAATTGTATATTAGTTTGGTCTCTGATCTCTACCTATTAAGAGATGTATGTACTCAAAAAACTGTATAATATGCTCAACACCGTGATTTAAATTTGTTCATGCAAGCTTTTTACTAACTGTAAAGTATCAAATATTTAGGTCATATAATATGAAATATATGAGATTATTTAATATATTTCAACATGTATTGTATGTTATACGTATTGTAAAAATTGGTGAATTATGAGTCCACTGAAGTTCAAATCAATTCAACATTTCAGGATTATTCGGCTGACAGACTAGTGTGATCCTGCTAATGGTTAATCCGCCAATGGATATATAGCATTTTTAAATGAAAATTGATGAAGAAAATCTTTTTGCAATCAGTCAGCAAGATATTTGAGTGAAGCCACATATTATAAAGTCAATATTTAATAATGTAGCCAAAATACTGTCTTGATTAGTAACATATGGTTTACACAGGGTCGTAACTACCACCGGGGCAATGCCCCGGGGTTCCTGAGCATAGGGGACCCCCGCAGCAGCGTAAAAATTGGGGTCGGCAAGATTGAGGAATAAAAAAAGATAATTAAAATTAGTAACGAGCAAAAATTGTTCACCGAGAAGGCAACAAAAAAAAAGGCTTTCAATTTTTATATTTATATTTTGCATATAGTGAGGGTCTCTTGGTCACTTGCTGCCACTTTTATTAGATCAGCAATTAAATATGATTTTGAGCAGCTGAAATAACATTTTGATTCGTCAAAATATGAATGATAAGTAACTATTCTTGTAGCAATTACCTACATTAATACATCTTTAATTATACACAAATATATAAAGTATATACTATTTATAAAACATACAAACATCGGTCTACAAGATTAAAATTATCCTGTAACAATAATATTATACCAACATGAGTAATATGCATGCACATTACCCCCTAGTTATAATCTAATTATATATGGCACATCACAATGAGACATGACCTTGTAGTTGAGTGGTCTAAAATGAACAATAAGATACATTTTCACATGTACTTTGCATGTGGGAAATTAAATGCTTCGAAAAGTAATAAAATAAAACGAAATTTATATACACATATTGTTTGATGTTTGTAAAAATATGTTTTTAAATAAATATTTCCATGAACAAACGTGAATATTTAAAAATCATAAAT
Organism: Sialis fuliginosa; assembly: GCA_961205875.1. Taxonomy (NCBI): domain Eukaryota; kingdom Metazoa; phylum Arthropoda; class Insecta; order Megaloptera; family Sialidae; genus Sialis; species Sialis fuliginosa. Next base: position 20,595,829 of record OY540812.1, read on the forward strand.
TATATACTTCGTAGAATTCTCATCCCACTTGCATACTAGCACAGACAATGTAGAGTTTGGACTATTTATAAGCCCCATCCTACTAAAGTATAGATTGATCTTGAGTTGAATAAGTCACATCTTACTACACTCATAAAAAATTTTACTAATATTGTTTAAAACAGAAAATTTATTGTTTTCGTCCGACAAATAGTTGGATTAAAATTATACTTTAATATTGAGGAAATATTGTTTGCAATACATGATAAACAAGGATTGTCTTGGTCCAATGACCTTTTTTCTATGTAGTGACGATAAAATTGGATAAAAGTTTTAAAACACATCCCCAATTCTGAAAAGCATTGACATTGTGATTTATTAGATTAGTAGAAACACAAAGAACTAAAAAAAATTGTCAGAAAAACTGTCCGTTTATTTTTAAAGAAAAATTAACTAAACCTTTGGAAACCAAAGTTCTTATGTAGACACTAAAGACATAAAAATATTTAAGGGATCAAAATATTCCTATTAAAAAATTCTGGTACAAGTAAATCGCAAAAAGTATTTTTTATACTCCTTTTGAATTGAATTGAATTTATTTTTCACAAAATAACGGGATTATAAAGCAAGCAGAAAAAAGTATGAATTTTTATAAATCTTGTGTGGGTACATGGGGTTAGGTTAGATTAGTCGAAATCTGTTAATACTTTTTAAAAGCTTTACTTTAAACAACTTTTTTTATTTCCGTTTTTTTTCACTGACCAATTTGAGATTAATTAATCATTTTTGCTTTTATCAATTGTGGAAAAAATCGGAGAACAAATATAAATAAACAAGCATTTTGAAGTTGAAACTACACGTTCTCAATTGATATTAAGAGATTTTCTATAAAATTAAATTTGAAAGGTTTTACAATAATATATTTTTTTAACTCTGGAAAATAAATTATATTTCAATTTGCTATCATTTTTACCATAATTACATAGTTTTCGGTATTGCTTTATTTTTTATAGCAATATTTTGATTTTAATAAATTGCTTTGATGAGTGTATTTAAAAAAACAGTGAGTTTCTGTTTTGTCAGATTGGTGATTAATATATATTTGTAATTTTACTCCATAAAAATGTAATTGAAATAAAATATTAGAACGAAAATAGAAACGTTTGAAATAGAGTGAAAAAAAATTGTCGCAGCTCTTGCCAGGATCGATGATTATATTTTAGTTTTTACTCAGGATCAGTTGGCCACCCTTATACTGTCGAATTCGCTAAATAATGGATTTCGAGATAGTATAAATGAAAAAATGTTTTACAGAAGAATGAAGCACACAAAACGAGACCTAAATCCACATCTTATTGTTATTTAAAATATGCATATTTATAACGATATGTTTGTAAACAAATACATATTTCTTATTCAATACCATCTTGCCCAATCATCCACTTACACTACTAATCTATTTAATAATTTCCTAATGTGAATTAGGTTTCCCCAATATAAATATGACTGTGATATTTTAACACATTATAATCTAACCTTAGCACACTAAACGTTACTACATTATATTATAGCAACACAATCGAAATGTCCATATTGTTCAGTAAATGTAAATGATACGATAAGTTCCCTATTCAAAGTGCTCTAGATGTCGACTAAACATATTGTTTCCCAATCCAGGTGTGTTTTAGATATAAAACAATTAGATTTATATAATTAATCTATTATAACATGCAATATGGAAGCTGCTGTTGCATTTTCAATCGTGGGAGAAACACTAATTACAGATAATTATAGTAGTTATGTAAAAATATATAACAAGTTTATTGTTAACTGAATTACGCAATTTTTTCTTTATATATACATACGATAAGAGATCTTTTGATGGTGAATGTGCAAAAAGTATACATGAGGAAGTAGTTTCGATTGAAATAAAGTGGAATATCGGATTGAAACGATAAGAGCTATGTGTAATTATCTTCCTGGTGGTTTTAGAAAATTTTATTATTATTGATAAACTTACGAGAATACTGCCTTGGATGTAAATGTTTTTGTCGCTCGCGCCAGTACCAAATCAAAATTGTAAGAAAAAAAATAATTTTCTATTTTTGACAGAAATAAATGTTTCTTAAAGCAATATTTATTTAAAATTTAGTTAAAATATATGCAAATATTTGCTCCGTTGTTCGTATTACGACAAACTTGGAAATAAATGTTTCCTTGTAAATTTGAAATTCTATCTGATCTATTTGGCCATTATTAATAAAATGCAGAAAATATAATGGCTTAGAATTTAGATAGTTTTATAACTTTATTATTACTATTTTGATATAATTTAATAATAATAAACAGAGATATAACTTTTAAGTTAGTTCCAGATTATAGGTAATATAAAAAATGTTCCTACGAAGTATTATAATTGTTAATGACCAAAAAATATTTCAACTGCTTAAATTTAAAATATAATATGTCAAAATGAAATTAATAAAATTGCCAAATAAGTATAATGTTGTAAGGTATTAAAAACAACCTAACAGCAGTAATGATAGGTGCACATCTTATGCCGTGTTTAGACCGAAAAAACAAAACAGCAATATCGTCTTTTTGACAAAAGTGCAACAAACCCTATACATTTAAAGTGTTTTGAAACACCGTGTTGCTGTTTTGAGAAAATTCATAATGAATTGACACTCGTAGATAGTGTTTATTTTGCTTTTAGTCTAAAGCAAATAAATACATAAGGTATTTTATTTTCTGCATTTTATTAATAATTTATGAGCTTATGTCCAAATTCGAAGACGAAATTTAAAAATAATGGTATCATGCTTGAAATTTGTATGAAAATTTGTATTTAAGTGTTTCTCGTAATATGAAGAGCATATCAAATATTTGTTTATATCTAAAATAACAATGATTTTTCAAGTAGTTAAACTTTACGAAAGTGATTTTTAATTCTGTTGATTCAGGATTTTAGTATATAATACTTTTAGCCATTCATTTTTAAAGAGGAAAAATATTCATAATAACAAATATTAGTGTTAATGAAAAAAAAACTAACTAGTACATGCTATATCCGCTTTTTGTTACAATTTCCTTCATAATAACTATGTCATTGTAAAATGAAATAATTCTAATTTATTCTAATGACTTTGGCCTAGTAAGCGTAAAAAGGGTTAAACTACCGATTTGATACAATAATTTCTTAAGAACATCAAATACCAATATTTAGACTATTATGTGGTTTATTTAAAAAAATCAATATTTAAATTACATCGGGAAGAGTAAAAGAGAAATGCATCAGTATTCCAAGGTTAATTGTTTATAGAATACAAATATTTTGGTCACGTAATTACAGGCATACCACCAAATTAACAGAAACTATTTATATCAATATGTCGAACTTTCTCGTATTGAAGATGACAATAAACGTAAATAGATGCAATTACTAGAAATAGCTGAATAATTAGTTTAAAAAACGATCTCAACAGTTTTTAAGGAACATCAAATCAATACCTGTATTTTCATCTTCAGTATGCTTTTTTTAAATGTTACCTTGACTTTTAAGTAATGTGGTTGTTCAAAACAAAATTAGGTTTTCGATTAGATTAGTATACAAGTTTTCACTAAACAATTTGATAATATTTTCTTTGCATCGGTTGGTCGATATTATCCATATACAAAAAAACAACAACATACAAAGTAGGTATACATTTTTGTTGTTTCATATTTAGTATGGTATATTAATAATTTGTACCACGATTTAATATTAATCAAATGGTAAAATAACTAAACGTTTCTTACCTCGTTATGTATTGTAGCACTCAACAGGTTCCTTTGTAAGACGACTGCATTTGTTTCTTTTAAAATAGCTGCAATTTTCATTGAGTCCGGAGACCTAACCCTGTATAAATTACTGTCCGAGCTAAAGCCTAATATCTTATCAAGTCTTGTTAGATTATCAACATTGTCCAGCGTATTATCTTTATTGCTATGCAAATCACTTTCTAATCGACGAGACACAGATGAAGTCCGTCTTCTTCTAGTGGGTCTTTCAATGAACTTACCACCACTGTATACACTTTTAGCACCATCAGGAGAGTTTGGTTCACTTTTATTACTGACAAACTGTATATGTAAATCGTGGATACGAGAATTTAATTCACTCTTTTGATTCACCGCTAACCTAAGCTGCTCCTCCAAATCGATCTTCGCTGCTAGTAATGACTCAAGATCTGCTCTTAATCTAGATGTTTGCACTCTTCCAGCCAAGTTCTCTGACTCTAGTTCGGCTAGTTTTTCTAACAGTATATCTCTTTCTCTGCGAAGATTTCTAGTATCTTCACCACTGCATTCGAGCTGTCTTTGAAAATCTGAATCGTCACTGGCTAAATTAGATTTGGTATAGAGGACACCTTGCATTGCCTCGACATCATCTCTGAGCTTTGTCCCTTTACGATGGATGATGTCCAGTAAATTCCAGAGCTCGTCTTCAGCGTCTACCGGCGAATCTTTGGACGTGGACGGTTGCATTGTGCCCGAAGCACCTGTTGTAGATGAAGCACTGTGTGTTTCTTTACTCGACGTCGTCTCCGTGCTGAAGCCCGAGTCTTGTATTGTGCTCGTAGTATCCGGATGACTTTTGGGCTGTTGCTTACCGCTATGACTATTGCTGCGACTTCTATTTGGTGAGCTGTCGCCGTCTTTATGCTGTATCCGTCTCCTGACACGCACTCCAGGTTCCCAGTCGCGACGGGAGATCGGAATATTTGACGTGTTAGTCAACGTCGATGCGGCGGATGAAACAGCCATCTTCGTCCGTAGATTGGGGAATGTTTCGATGACGAGGTCTCTGAACTCGAGTAGAGCGCCGACTTCATGTTGCAGCTCCTGCAGCGCAACCAGGGACTTGGCTTGTTCGTTGATCAGGTAGTGAAAAGGCCCGGGGGTGGGCGCGCACCTCACTGCTACACAGTCCATCCCCGAGTTCCCGCTACCGTCACCCCCGCCGCCACCCCCCACACCCCCGCTGCTGCCACTTCCACCGCCTCCACTGTCAGGGGCCTGCGACTGTAAATAAATAACTATATTAATTCATACAATAATAAAATCAAATTAATATTGACAAAAAATTATTAAAATTATTTAGTTTAGTTTTACTTTAATATATTCATTATCTATCTATCTATATTGATACCGTACATATACATTTTTTAAACAGGGTACTAATAAATGCTTGGTTGCAACTTTCAAGACTAATTATTTAGATCAAAGTATAAAAAAGGTCTATATAATACGTACGTCGTATGACGTACTGTTTTGTGTTGAACAATAATTAACGTGTAATAAAAATGCTTCTGCACGATATAATTGTAGTAAAAATAAAAATGCTTTAACTTTGAAACAATATACATATTTAAACAGTGAGATTTTAAAATCACAACCAACAACTTATTAACACCATGTATGTATATTATTCATATTGCCCAAAAATATTAACTCTGAATAAAACTATTTGCTATCAAATATCAGATAAAAACATTTGTTAAATAGAGTATGGTTAATTCATCGTTAATTAAACCACACGTCTCAGAAATATACCTTGCGGGCAATAGTTTATCCATCCCTGAGCTATAATCTAATAATAAGTAAGATTTAAGACTTCCGTTACGTAGTAAACATCATCAATAAAATACATAATAAAATTACTATCTAATCTCTTTTGATCATCTTGATTAGTTATTATTTTTATTAACACAACTCTACCAGTACACATTATTACACATTAAACAACCTAGCCTTTCACTAAGTACCGATAAAAATACGAAACTATGTGCGTATTTCCTATTATATTGGATATTCAGTTCTATAATTAGCAATAATAATCCTCTTTTCACCTTCAACTAACATTTACAAATATTGCCTGTGGTGTGGATGCCGACTACCACCTCCGCTTACCCATGTTTGGTAAAATTTAATTTAATTTATTTACATTTCAGTGCTAATATTTGATTATAATACCCAAACGATTTTTTATTATTTATTATAGCAAACGCCCACATAATTTCTTTTGTTAACATTAGCGGTGTTATTTATGTTACAGTAGTAGTGAAATTAATTATTAAAAAAATTAATATTAAATGCTTCTATGTATATTTGTATTCAAGGTAATTCATTTCTAGATTCTTTTATATAATGTGTAAGTTTTTAAGAAATGTTTACCTCATTTTATTATATGTTAATTATATGAAATGTTATTTTATGATAAACATTCACTATAATTTAAATATCAATGTTTATAATTATTAGCAAAACCATATTCCAGTTTTACTGGATACATACAAAATTATTATTTTAATGCTAATCGAAACTTATAAATCAAAGGAGAAATGTTTATACGCTTATTTCATACAATACTAAACCGATTTTGATGAAACTTTCACTAGAGTTCCTAATGATCTTCTGCGAGTAACATCACGTTGCTATGCCAGAGAGGTAAATAGTAAAGAAAAATGTGACGCAAACCGAAGAAAAAACTTGTTCTGATCACATATGATTGATACGCTGACAAATTGTCCAAATATACGTAGGTATAGCAAAATTATGCATCGAAGAATTGACAAAACATGTACCTACTGTTTATTTAGTAGCCTCCTACGCAATATTATTAGTGCTTAATCAATTTGATTAGGTTCTGACATCCCCCAGGCAACGCCGAGAATAATAATTAGTTTTTAAGAATTGCACAAATGTAAATATATATAGTTCTTATTATTAATATTTTAGTGTACATATATTTAATTTTTTAAAGTAAATAAATGATATTTACAATATGTCAAAAAACAATAACACTACCTAACAAACCTAACAATTTCTATAAACTACCACAACTATTTTCATTTTTCTTACAATAGAGAGAATGCAAAACTAAATATAGGTATAATACTGAATATACTACTGATAATACATAAAACAATAAAATAATAGTGCTTAAAATACAAAAGAGAAAAATCATAACCGCAATTATTGAATAGTTAAAGGCAATATAATAAAGGTTTTCCATTAGTAAAAGTAATACAGTAAAAATCACAAAAAACACATTAAAGTAAATACAATGAGTAATACAACTTTCAAACATTAAATCTGTCACGTATCAGCTGTTCAATGTATAGAAATATTTCCAATGGATATTTAAAACAATTAAGCAGATACGTGCTACAGGGATGTCCAATATTTTATTTTTCTTATTGTTTAAGCCAATGGGTGTAACCCTCGAATCTCATGTTTTACAGGTTAACGAAAAAATATTCTTAATCATTTGTTTATGAGTGAAATCACTACTTACATTTTTCTTTTTTTTTATAAATATATAGGATATTTTTAAATATATATAAAATATATTTTAAGGATCCTGAATAAGATACAACTATTATCTCAATAACGTCTGTATGTCTGTCTGTCTATCTGTCAGTATGTAAACATTCTACAGTTAAAACGGTGAAACTTACAATACAATTATAAAATTTCGAACTTAATATTCTTATATAGGTACCTACTGTATATGTATACTATGGGCTTCAGAAGTCGTCTGCCACCGTAAAGATCAGAATCGCTTATTACAGATTCGAGAATATTAAGACAAATATCATCGGTTTATATAGTTACATCATTTTAAATAAAAACACAAATATACGTCCATTTCATTAATTAGTTTTATATCAAGTTTGACATTTAAATACTAAAATTCGGAATATCAAATATTTATTGTCATAAAATTTACCTATACAATTTTCAATAGATCATATAATAATTTAATCGCACAAATAGATACGAGTACTATAAACGAAAAATACTTCTTCATCTAGTAAATGAGTTTCAAAATATCTGTCTTTGTTTGATACATGGATAAATGATTTAAATATTATAATAATCAAATGAGAGGAGTTTACTAAGTTTGTGATACATAAGCGAATTTCAATGAAAACTGGTCGACCACTTCTACATTTCACCGTACCTCTTATTACTAATAGAACAAAATGTAACATATATAAATATGTTGTAGAGAATATTACTATCTATAACAAGATGTCAAACTCGTGACCAACAACAAATATTTTTGCGGCTCAGCCAACATGAAAGGAAATAAGTCTCCTGTCAGATCCAGATTTAACAACGCTCACTTTGGGTCAATTTGAAAGTAATCACTACAACAATATTTCCCCCGAAGTAGGAAAAACAGTAGCAGAGAAGAGATGCTCCAAGTGTCAGGAAGAAAACATTAAATTGTCCTCGTTCCTTCTTTATTTCTGTACTTTTCGAAATAAACCTACGTTTCTATGAATATTGACGTTAGGCCCATCTGAACTTAAACTTTTTTGTTTTGTTCTATTCATTTTTAAAGATTAATCATGAAAATTTGTAGAAAATATTGTAACCTAAAATTTATGTTCTAATTATTTTTCCTGTATAAGTAGCCGTTTACGCGATATTTCGTATATCGATGATAAAAAAAAGCCTTGTGGTGGTCACAGAAATTTATTTTTAAGTTGAAAGTATTTTTTGATACAATTATGGTACTACATCAACTATCCGGTTACATATATTCAACTTATGTAATTCGGTTTCTTTTAATTCCATACAAAAACAACACATACAGATACTGCATGTAGTTAAACCCGAAATCAAAAAAAAGCTTTATATAACTGGCATTCATAACATATACATAACACGTACACATGAGAATGTGCGTTATGACCAAAACTCGATAAAGAGAGACCGGTCTGGGAGATTTGGATCACGGCTCTGCAAGTAGAGCACGGTCGCCGCGCGCACAGCGGATGAGCGAACACTTCTATCAAGTCAATCAATAATGTGTCAATAGGATCGCGAATACGTGCCGTATTCAAAATGTTAATTCACCCTTCTATGAGGAATTTAGAAGCAAAAACAAGTAGCTTGACAAAAGTCACAAAATAATGGAATTTACAAAAATTTATTTAATGGAAATTGTATACATTCTACTAGTAAACTTGATGAAGTTTCTAAATTGTACTGACAAGGAAACTTCGCGGACTGCTCAGATTTAAAAGGAATATATGTATATCTGTTTTTTATAGATTTAATGAGGTTTCATTCGGTCAAAAATTTCACCTAAAGCAGGCCGAATGTTTAGCCAAAGTCGAAGAACGAAGTGATCGTAGTTTTATTTTAGTTGCATATGATTAAAATCAGGGACTTGAACCCGTAACCATATATTTTTATAGGTTCAATAAATTATTTTTAATATTTTAATATTTTTTTCCAATAATTTTTAAAAGATATTATAGAAATACCAATACTGGAAATCTGTGTGAATTTTATGGCATGATATGACTTATCAAGTCTAATATCTAAACGGAATTACATTTCAATTAGCAAAAAATCTTAAAAATAGAGATTTCAATCGTTAAAATGTAATTTTATTTTTTGCCCTTTTTTCTAGCAATATTTTAATGGCTATTAATGTTTTTTTATTCTTCAGAAAATTTTGTATTTGTAAATTATCTAATAATTTTTTTTCGAACAAAAGAATTGTCTTTCAATTTACAAATTTGAACCCGAACCTAAACCTGAACTCTAAAAAAATAACGGTTTTTGAACCCAAATAGTTTGCAACATGTTGAACCCAAACCCGAACCAAAATTTATATTTAAACCCGAACCGAACCATAAATAAATTCCGGTTCAAGTCCCTGATTAAAATATTAAAAATAAATAAACTGCTTGTACCTAATATTTATCATAACTCTGATAATACACACTAATTAAAAACACTATCTCAACTAATTGCAAATGCATTCAGGCATAAATAATTTTTTTCCCTTAATTTTTTCAATTTTTGAATTAGTTGGAGGTAACAAAATAAAAAAACTAACTTCGGTTTCAGCCAAAAAATTATATATAATACCTTCGGTCGGACACTACTTCTACACTGTTTTAAAAAATTTTCATGATTTTGAAAATATAGATACAGAAATTCGCAAGAGATATACCTACACAAAGAAAATTTAAAAAGAAATAAAATAATTTAAAATCATATTCATTTATTTAAAATTAGTCACATTAGAAAAAAATATTGTGTATCATTAACTTTTTTATAAGTTAGGTATGCTAAATCTTAACTTTCTAGGTCAAACTGTTCAATAGCTTGGAGATTGTGATAGACAGACAGACATTCCATAAGTGTTTCTGTTTTCCGATTTCGGTACAAAAGTAAATGTATAAAAAAAATACAAAGTAAAATCATAAATATCTATTACATTTCACATACAATTTTTTTTTTAATAATTTAAAAAAATACGCTTCCTTGCACATTTTTCATGTCACGTCGATCAATCGAAGTTTCGCGAAAACGCCTTACATTTACGTTTCCCATTTCCTGGATAGCAAAACTACTGCATCAATTAGTGTACAAGGAGTGCCGTAAAATCGTACAAGACGGAAGTGGAATGAGACAGGGGGGATTAAGTAAATAAATATAGCGTGTTTTTAAAAATAGATTCATTGTGAATGGTGTCAAAAATCGATTATTTACTTATCGATTTGGAAAATTAGAGTACCACCTACATAATAACATTCGTTTATAAGAATCTGGAAATTCGTATATGAGGCGCTCCTATATAGATGACAATGGTCAATTAATCAAAATTGTATTTGAATGTACAGAGAAACCTCTGTAAGTCGACCTAGTAGAAGAAGATTATAGCATAGCATCTATTATTATAGGCAAGGCTGTTAATACCTACTTTATGTTAAATACTTCAAGTACTTTTTGAGGGAGTTGCTTATGCTAAAGCATGCAATTCAAACACATTTTTTTATTGAAAAAAAACTATTATAAAAATATTATCTATTTTCCATTAGATTATTTTTTCCATCATAAATAATGTTTGATTATTTTATGGGTTCCACAATATTTTTTAATTATATTCAATTAGCACTAAAATGTGTTAAATGTGGTAATAGCGAAAAATGGTTTTGTATTGTAGCCATACACTCACAGACACACACACACACACACACACATACATCTTGCGTGTTCTTTTAGCTTGTGAATGCCTACACTTCTAAGACCACTGATTATCTGAAGTTTTTAATTAGTATTTTTGAAACAGAACATACGAAAATTGTTTACACTTTGCGTGATTATTCATAGCAGTATTTTTGTAAATAATCTTACTATTTTATGATACAGTTTTAAATACAATAGTGTTGTCCATTGTACATAGGGTGACCAGATTTTAATTTCTGAAAACCCTGAGATGGAAATGAAGACCCCTTTTTTAATTTTTTTTATCCTTTTTATTTTTATAAAATGTATCATCCTAATTTGCATTTTTGCTCACTGCTCTATTTTTGACGACCTTTTTTTAGTCGAACCAAATTTATTACAAAACCCGGATAAATTGCATTGAAACCCTAAGGCCGGAGAAACAGTATACAAACCCTGAGACCTGGTCACTATTTGTACATCGTGGTAAAAACATATATATGTAAAAATACACAACTTTAATCCTGAATTACTTACGAGACAAAAGAAAACTTAGAAAAAACGTCCATGAAATTTCATTAGAATTGGGAATACCTATCCTATACTCGTATTTTGAGATCGATTCATCTAGTTTGGTTTCGGTCCGTCCAATCTAAATTATGCGTTATATTATAATATTCAAAATATTTAGAAAATGTTTACTACAATCATATATACTTGTGTAGTGATAGAAACATGTCTTATAGTGATTCGAATAACAAAAGTAGCCCCACTTCGGAGGCTGTAACTTGGACAAGAGTACATTAAATGTCATGAATTTTGACAATATTCTAGTTAAGGTTGATACGCAATGGGAAGCATACGGATTTTTGTTTATGTCAAAGACTTTTCAGCCCATTTAAGGAGTTATGTTAAGATATTTCAACCTAAAACCGTTTTGTCCTTATTTTCACAATTACATGAATGATAGAAACACCATATAAGTCAATTAAATGTTTGAGATGCACTGGAACATTGTAAAAAGCAGTCAGCAAATGATATATCTTAATAAGGTATTGGCTGCATAATTTTTCAGATTCCATCTAGAGTTAGTGGCTCATATCGAACCAAATGTTGTTATACTTGAGAAGAGAAATTAAATTTATAGACTTTTTTCTTAAATATTTAAATTAGCGGATACTTCTGCGGTCTATATTTAGCGTAAATAAAAATTAATGTTTTGTTTACTATAAATGAAAGAAGTAAGTCAAGTTAACTAAACTTTCCAAAATTGATGTACCTAATACCTATCAATTAATTAAATGGCAAAGAATAACATTATTAATTATTGTAAATGTTTTTCAGTTTATGTAGGTTTATGTTTACTGCCCATCATTTTTTTTTTAACTTTTAACTATTCTTTTTTATTATTTCACCTCTATATTTACAATAAATATATTTTGTCTACACCGATTTCTTAGTTAAAAAAAAATTTCACACGAAAAAAATTGACATGTATAAATCGAATGATAAATTATTATGTATCAAATAATAATACATTTTTTGAGTTCAATTTAAAGCAACGTGCGAACACAGTTCTTTAAATTTCACATAAAAAATCAATAAAATTAAATTTAATGGTCTTACAGAACTATAAAACATTATTTCAGCAATAATCGATACTAAAAATACAAGATACATAAAGCACAACATAATAAAAATAATGTACCATTGAAGAATGTCTACAAGTTATCGAACATTATTTAAAAAAAAAACATATATCAATTATATGCATAACAGCATCATAGAGTACGTTTACATAGCGCTGTTGCTCCGGTTTTACTGTAACCGATGTAGTTAAACCGCTTTAAGCGATGCTGTTTACACATATGAGAATAACGCCAGCTAGAATTATAATTTCGATTTGAAGTACGCTATAAGTTCGATAGCATATCAACAAGAAGTCCCAAAAATAATTTGTCTCCTGTACGTCCCATGAAACGCTTTTATTTGTTTTCCATCTCTTCGTCTCAGGTGTTTTAACATGGTTTTAACTGACGACGCTTTTTCAAATGTTAATGCGATGAAATCCCTATACTCCGTATCTACGGAGTATAGGGATATCTTATATATTTATTATACTTATCTTTTTTAGGGTTGGCTAAAAAAATATAACTATACCCGCGCAGTTTACACGCGTTTTTATTCCATCTCTATTCCGGTTTAGCTATGCTATTCTTGTAGGTCAAGAGGAATATAATAATTAAACCTAATTAGATATTTCAGGTGTAATGCACCATCTACACGCATTTTTTTAAACTCGGTTTTACTACATCGGTTACAGTAAAACCGGAATAAGAACGCTGTATAAACGTACTTATAGTTATTGATAACAATAAAGTTGACTGTATATTTAATAACCAATTAATACTTGATAATTTAATTATGATAATAATATGTTGGTCAACATGTATTGGAATATTCGAATCACGAAAGATTATTCTGCATACGTCATTAACATGGCGACTGAATATACAATCAGCTGATTTAAACAAAATTGCAAATTGACGTATAGAAAGTCACTTGAGATAATATGTATCGATAATTATAGAAGATTGAGATTAATTTGAGATTGGCTATTTAATTAGAATTATAAATTTCAGATTTGTATCTCAATTACGGAAATGAACATCATAACCTATACTATTTGCTATATATAGTATTATAAATTAACAATCATGCAAAAAATGAAAGTATAATTAGCCATAAGTTTCGTTTTATGACGTTTGATTATGCATTAGTGAGTGTGTGAATTGTCGTTTGAAAAAAATACATTTTATTGCAATACTTCCTAGTTAAATTTTCTAAACGTTTAAATGTTGACTAATTGCAATTAATATTAATTATATATTTTATATTTAAACATGCTTAATTTTCAATAAATGAAAAGTAAATTTTATGATAAGTACTGAAAAATTATTTCCTCGCTATCTTGAGAAAGGTCATAAAATATAAAATATTTAATTTATTAAAAATCTGTATTGTGCAATAATATTGCACTATTATATATCCACCTTCAACAATGCAACTGTATTTTATTTTGCGAATATCAACATTAGACGACACAACCTTTTCCAATTTATTAAAAAAGTAAGTCCTAAACAACCTTAAAACAGGCGCAATATTATTGAATTCTATTAAACATTACTTTGGCGTGAATGATACACCAGAAAAAAAATATTTTGGGATGTCATTCCTCCCCCTTACACACGATTTTGATGATTCTGAAATGGGACCGTTCTCAAGCCAGGCCCAACCATCCAACCAAGTTTTATTAATATCGATTCAATGGTTCATGAGTTATGCGTGTGACAAGGATTCAGGGGACAAACACACACAGACGGACAGACAGGCAGACACGGAACGAAAAGTATTTGTCTTGATGTGAAACGGAAAGATCAATTTAAAATTTTGAAATCGGAGAACAATTTTTTGTCTCATTTTAAAACTATCAATACTGAGTAATATTAACTTCAAAATATCTCCAACATAATAAATTATTATTTTGGTAAATAATACATTGCTAAAATTTTGTTTTTTTTACACATGTATTAAAAATCAACAGTCAGTAAATATAACTTATTTACATTACACATCAAAGAAAACCTATTATTGTTCCGTATGAAAAATTATGATGACAATGAAAAAAAATCTTCAATTATAGGGGGACGCTATTTTCAATTTTCGTTGGAGACGCGGCGACCTCTATCTACGTCACTGCTATAATCATTTACCTACGAACAACTACAATTCAAACTTATACACAAATAACAGTAGTAATATGTGAAAACAAATAACAGATCAACAAACATAATAATTTACTGAAAATAAAACTTGAAATTTTAGGAAGTAAATAAACAAAGTTTCTTCAATATTCAATATCATCTATTTTTATTCCCGTTTTTATCTTTATAGTTGGAGATAGAAAGTTTATATCATATACAAATTGAAGTAAAAATATTTGTTTTTACGTTATTATCTTTATTTACGGCAATCATTTTAGATATCGTTATCGACATTATTTTTTTATAATAGTCCGACAGATGTGAATGTGTACCAAATGAACATGACATTTTCTATTTCAAATATTGAGTTTAATCATTGATGTATATTTAAAGATTAAGTTAAGAATTTTTTGATAAGGAAATATTATTTTTTATTATTATAATATAAACAAAATATGATGTATCATCTCTGTAAGATAAAGAGGTACTTAATGATTTTTAAGATTTATAAATTTTTAATTATTTTTTACCTTTGATTTATTTACAAAATATTTTGAGTTTTATCTTATTAATCCAGGAAAAATAGACATAAAATTATTGAAGATCAAAATCTATTGCAATGGTATTCGACAGACATCATCATCTGTATATACTTTTATATGAAAAATATTATTTAAAATAAAGAAAATGGCACTTAAGGGATGGTTTCTGAAGATTTTTTTTTTTATTTCATGAATAACAAGTTCTACAACTTTAACTTGATGTATTTTTTAAATGGTCCACACTTTTCACACAATATTAACTAATAACTAAAATTGTCTTTAAAAAATCTCCATAAATCATCCTTTAAGTGCCATTTTCTTTATTTTAAATAATATTTTTCAAATAAAAGTGTCTTTAAAAAGTTTTATAGATGGATGTCTGCCGAATGATTTATTGCAATAGATTGATTTTCAAAAATAGATCAGTGGAAAAATGTTTTTTTTATTTACTAAGTCAAATTAATAGGTAAACATATTCGAATACATTATTTTGATATATGTTTTAATTAGGGCTTCAAACGAGACAAAAGTGGTTTAGGTTAGTCTCGTCTCTTTTTGGATTTATAATTTACAATTACGTCTCTTTCTCGTGCGAATTTTATTTTTTTTTTCATACAAAAAATTATTTTATGCATTTCAACATTCTTTTTATTTAAACATAATATGATAAACATTGTTTTTATATCTTACGCAATGTCACCAAGGAACCTTTGACAATCTTTTAAAAACGAAACTCTCTATACGGTAAGAATCTTTCTTATAAATTAAAAAATCTAGACTTATAAATTACAAAAATTATTATCTCGGCGCGAAGCCTTAATTTTAATGATTTATTTTTAAAATAAATTTAATAGATTGAAAATTATATGTCAATCTATAATTAAAAAATAAAACTGTTCGAAAAATCCATTTGCTCTACAAAAGATCGTAAAATTAATTAATGTTTATTTAAAATACCAATTTAAAACTGAAGATATACTAATCTAACGACGTGTTAATCTTACAGGGATTGTAAATTTACCTTTTTCAGTTACCGATAAATCGATAAAATTTTCAATGAATACTGGTTTATAGTTTGTTGTTTTTTTGAAACTGTAAAAAAATATATATTCTAAAAAGCATGACGATCTTATTTAGCTTCTCGTAAAATGAGGCCTTGTTTTGCTCCTCTCATGTGAATCCGCATTTTTATAGAGACAATAACAATACATCACTATATATAATTTACTAAATTGCCGGTAAAAATTTAGGGGACTTTTTATGATTTACCAGTAAACCAATAAACCGGCTTTACCAATCTCTACTTACAATATACATAACAAGATATTGAATATAAAGTAATTTACCCTAAATGACGCATGCCATCAGAAAAAAAATTATCCTTAACGTAACGATAATACCATTTTTCTTTTTTCAGTAAATAAATACTTCTAGTTTTTCCGTTCACATAAATAACTAATAAATAAACTCATTTAAATCTACTCATTTTCATGCTACCCGTAACCTTCTCACGGGCATGAAAATCAAATGACCATGATAAAAATAACACAAAAAATATATAGTTTAAATAAAAAAGCACAGTGAGAGAAGGACAAAACTATATATTCACTTGTTCCTCTGATTTCGTTGGAAGTGAAACTGTTTGGCCAACCATGACTCGATGATGCACACAGCAAGCATTGTAGTATCAGAATCAGTGCGCAAAACAATTATAATTTACCAGCAATGCACTCGAAAACAATATTAAATACCTTAATTTTACAATACCTGTTGTTGACCGTTAGCCTTTAGTTTTGGATTATTGTTATTATTTGAAATACAATTAGATGTTATTGTATGAACTGATGATGTTCAATGAATTTAGGATTTGGGGTTAAGAATTTAATTATTGTAGATCTATTGGAGTTTATTCCATTATCAAGCTTACAATTAAAAATATTTTTAATACATTATTTGTATAGTTTTGTATGAAATATTATGTAGGGTACTAATAATTATTATGCACGAAGCTAAAATTGCCACTGCACAATTTTTCTCACTGCAGATTTATATAATAAACATCAGAGGCTTTACCCCTGAACGCTTTGATTTAGATACTGATAGATAATATCTTAAATTATTTTTGTTTTCATAAACTTTTGTTTACTCAATTTTTCATAAAATAATTCAATGTAATTGTTTTAAATAAACAGTTATCATTATTACCTTTTCAGTAAAACTACATGTACAAATCAAACGTACTCGGGTCTCAGTCTTCGGCTGCGACCCTCATATGTAAATTTATACCCTTAGCATTAGATTTGATACTTTAAAATATTACCAACAAATTATTGTGAACATCAATTTCTACATTTATTTGCGTTCAACATATATATTCAAAGTACCTCAAACGTACTCGGGTCTCAGCCTTTGGCTGCGATCCTCGTATGTATAATTTTTTACCCTTACCATTAATTTTAGTATAAAAAAGAAAAAAAAGTAATAACATTGATTATAATATATGTATCTACCTATATCAATTTTTAGAAACTCTAAGGGCCGGTATTATAAAAGGCAGATAAGTTTACTCGATGAATAAATAGCGACAGTACTAGGTAGTAAAAATAGTATTGTTGTTTCACTTGCTACAGATAAGTTCTTCTCTTTCTGATGTCGACTAGTTCAACATTCGGAACGAAAAATTACTAAAAACGAAATAAAAATAACAAATTCACTATAAATATCACTATATCATACCATTAAATTTATTCCCATCTTTTTGCAAGGAATAAATATTTACTTGGTCACGTGGTAATTAGAATAAATTGTGGCAGCCATAGTCATAGGTCACAGCTGTTTTGTGGAAATATGCTTACCTACAATTCACACGTAAATGTCAAATTTGTTTTGTGTATTATTTAAGGAGTAATATATAATGTTATGAAGATATTGAAACTGCGACCAGCTAGGAATGCTTTAATAATAATTTTTCAAAAACATGGTAACTTAATTAATAATTATTTGTGCTTATAATAATGTAGATTTTGTGCTAGTTTTATATTTTTATAATTTTTAGAAACAAGCCTGTTTATTTATATGTACATAGTACATATATACAAATATCCATACATTGTACATATGTATGTGATATGACTCAAGCAAAAGAAACATAAAAAAAGACGAAAGAGATTTTTTCATTTGAAGCACATACGAATATACAAAAAATTAAATCAAAATTACTTTGCAGTTTGATACGTAAAGAAATTAATGTTTTGTAAAGGTTTGTACCGAACAAAATAACATCGTATTTATACGAATAAATACAAAAAACTAAACCAAAATTACTTTGCTGTTTATTACGGAAAGGAATTAATGTTTTCTAAAGGTTTGTACCGAACAACATCGTAAGTACATATAAATTTTTTTAAAACTAGAAATCATATTTATTAATAGTTTCACAAGAAAAATATTTTTGTTTCTTGTACATTGTTTTGAAAATTAATGTATAATTATAATCAATAAATTTTTTTGCATAACTATTTACATTTTTAGTTCATACCCGAAGCTGTACTCTACGATAACATCAATAAGAAATAAAATAAAGTATTAAATCATTCCACTTTCTTTTAACTGTAGTCTAATTTTAATAAACCAGCAAATTTTAAATGATAATGTAATACGCAGTCAATTATACCTGCGATTGCAAGACATTATCGATTCTAAAATCTTTTTGGACATTTATATGGGGAAAAATTGTATAAATTTAGATCGAAGGAATACAGTAATATAGAAAATTAAAGACCTAAAGATACCGAACTGTCTTATGGATTTTCAAATACATTCAAGTTTTTATTTTATCAAACCTTTTTTTTAAATAATTTTCTGCATGTTTTATACCATCCCATCTAAAAATGAAGAAATATGTGCCAATATTGTTGTATTATTATATATCAATAAAATTTAACCTTCATTTTGAGCACATAATAAAATTCATAAGAATTTTAAATACTGTAAAAATTCAAATTTCATGTTATGCGTTATATGCATTTACGTATGAAGTTTTAGGTTATTTGTTTGATGCACATTGATGCACATAAGTTTGACGTTTCAATATGTACATAGATAAAGAAATCATATAGACGTTATTGGTTGCAATATTTTCAAATGTAAAAATTTATTAGAAATCTCCATAATATTGAATTAAAAATTGATATTTTGGAGTTTTTATATGTATATAATCACTTTTTACTTTGTATTTAATATGTCTCAACATTATTTTGTGTAAAAAAACCGAAATCGATATGACATTTCTGACAATGACATTTCTCAAATAAGGACCTCATAGAATGTGTAAACTATTTGTGGAATAAATTTATTCCCTAGAGTAAAAGTTATCTGGCTTTTATAATACCGTGCCTAACTCTTATGAAATTTATTTTCAGTAGATTTTTCTTATTATTATAATTCAACTTAAATTCTTAGATCTAATTTTTTCTAGGAAAATACCTAAACATAGATTTATAAGAAATACTTTTGATAACTGCATATAACTATAACATTAATATACATATATATAGAGCTATTATATTGAGGTTCATGTACCAATATTTTTGTTTGTTTTTTTAAGGCCTTATTAATGATGATTGCTAGGCAACGACTGCATAGAAAAGAAATAGAGTGGGTACAATGTAATAGAGCGACAGTAAAAAACAAGCGACATTAATAAATTACGATTAATAGACCGAGCTCTGATAGCAAAAAATGATACGTCATCGAACACCTCAAATTTAAAAAGTGAAAATGGTTGGAAATAATGTAAACAACATGTTAGACCCGGCAGACTATTAAAAATATGTTAATTGCTATGCTTAATGAATTTTTGAAATGAGTTAAAAAAACAATGAATATACCTTACAAAACACCTGCATGAAATTTACACAGTTTATAGTAAATAATGTGCAATTTTTGAAAAAAAAATGCTGCTTAGCAATTTTTGTTAATTACCTTGTCTGCCTTAAATTTTTATAAGTTATAATTTTCAACAAAAGTACGTCACATAACACCTTTTTTTTATTTATAAAAAAATGAAGTTTGAGATCTCCCCTATCTGTTAAAACTTTGCTGACTGAAAATTTTTGTTAATTACCTTGTCTGCCTTAAATTTTTATAAGCTATAATTTTTAGCAAAAGTACGTCACATAACACCTTTTTCTTTTTTTTTTTTAAATAAAGTTTGGGATCACCTCTATCTATTAAAACTTGTCTGCCTAACAATTTTTATTAATTAATACCTGCAAACTTTTATTTTGCCTGCACTATTTTCATAGAATTTCGATAAATGGTAATATTCAAGTTTCCGAGCAAAGAAATATCAACTACCTGCAAGTCTTATCTCAAATCCCAATAGATCAGCGGTTCCCAACTTTCATTTTATTTATTTGTGGAGATCAGTTATCAAGTGCTCGGTGCTTAATTAACTTTTCACACAGCTTATGTTTTTTGTTGGGAGGAGGGGGGGTGTGCCACTGTATCTTTTTTCGCCATTATAAATTTTTTTTCGCGTACCCCTGAGAGTACGCGTACTCCAGGCAGGATATTCATCTATTAGGATTTTGGAATTCACGACAATGATTTATTTAAATTTTAAATAAATAATTGTCCTGAATTAAGAATCAAATCATTAAATTTTATAAAATTAATATTTCTATATATTATATATTCATCGGGAGCCGGATGTAAATCTTTGAAGGGCCGGCGCGCAGGTCCTATTTTGGTGATCGCTGGTCTAGGGTCTAGACTCTAGACTCTAGGGTAAACCCTATTTATTTTATTTGAAATAATTATGAATGTTTATTATTATTTTTAACTATTCTGATACAAAAAATTACTATAGTTCCAATAAATAATTGATTGAATCTAGCAAATTATTTATTTAAATCGTTGCAATGAAATATTTTATAAGCTCAATCAAATATCTGATAAATTCGATATAATTTATTGATTTAAAAAAATAATAAAAAATAGAATATTATTTAAAAGACATAAATTATAGATAATAATATTCTCTGCAGCATGTCTCAAATTAATTTTTTAAACGTAATTACTAAACCGGAAACGGATGTTTACTCTTGTCATTTTTTTTTTTGAAGATTTGTTTTCAAAATAGGAGGTTTTCTTCCCAGACAAAATTTAATCTTAAATATAAAATTTCACCCTTCGACGATTTGTCGTATTTGAGTTACTGCGATTACAAACAGACAGACACACAGACATCATAGCGAAAATAATCAGAATAGATTCAGGGAAGGTATATTCTTTTTCTAAATTTCGATAACCCTTCACCAAAATTTCGATGTGACAATGGAGAGGAATTTATTTTTTTGGTCGTCACATCGAGGCTCATAACTTTTTTAATTTTTAATATTTTTCAATAGAAATTGGTATTCAATAAGTTGAATATATATTTAATAAGATGTCTACTACCTGATCGCAAAATAATATGGTATACATATATAAAATTCTCAAACATTGACAATCACATCACAGTGGCTTTCCCCCTTAAGACTGACCTGGTAAAAAACATTTTTTCGATAAAAAAACTCTCTTAATATATAAAAGAGATGTACAACCTCGATTGATAATTAAAAAAAAAAAAAAAAAGTTGTCAACGGTTATATTACATTTTTTTTTAACAAAAAAATGTGGTCGTAGCGCTTAAAAAATTAAGACTGACAAAGTAAAAAACGTTTTTTTTGCTGGCAGCAAAATTTTAATGCAATAAGAAGTCTCAAAGTTAATGTTAGAAAAAAAATTAAGATGGTGTTTTTTCACGGCCTGCGTATAAACTATTTAAACGAAAAAAAATCATTGGCACGGCGCTTAAAAATTAAGACTGACATAGTAAAAAACATTTTTTCGATGGCACACAAATTTATAAGCATAGAGGAGGTCTCAAACTTTATTTAAAAAAAAAAAGAAAAAAGGTGTTATGTCACGCCAACGGTTGACCCGGACATCCATCTCATGCATGGATGCTGCACATTCAAAACTAAGGCAGACAAGGTAATTAACGAAAATTTCCAGTCAGCAAAGTTTTAACAGATAGGGGAGATCTCAAACTTCATTTTTTTATAAATAAAAAAAAGGTGTTATGTGACGTACTTTTGTTGAAAATTATAACTTATAAAAATTTAAGGCAGACAAGGTAATTAACAAAAATTGCAAGGCAGCATTTTTTTTTTTTAAATTGCACATTATTTACTATAAACTGTGTAAATTTCATGCAGGTGTTTTGTAAGGTATATTCATTGTTTTTTTAACTCATTTCAAAAATTCATTAAGCATAGCAATTAACATATTTTTAATAGTCTGCCGGGTCTAATATGTTGTTTACATTATTTCCAACCATTTTCACATTTTAAATTTGAGGTGTTCGATGACGTACCATTTTTTGCTATCAGAGCTCGGTCTATAAAGAGAAAGATGCTAAATACATAACATATCTAGTTCAGATAGAGACACAAACTACAAAACAACTTTACAACTAATTAAACTATACTATCTTTATTAGACACAATCATGCTAACAACTATAATTTGAAAAGCTTTTTAAAAAATTGCCGCAAAGCAAAATTGTGTGCTTTCATAGATTTAATAAATTTCCGCCATTTCAGAAACTGTAATAATAGCAAAAATGCATAATTATGACATACTATATGTTTAAACTTTCTCAATATGACTAGAAAGTCTATGTATGTGTGCGCGTGTGTGTGTATGTGTGACACGTTAAGCGATTAAAGCGTACACCCGACTATGAATATTTCAGTGGCGTAGTTATAAACAAAATATTATTATTAACTACGAAAATATAATATTCTAAAAACTTTTTTAACTTTCACTTATTTTATTTTTTTATCAATGCTTTTTGCTGTGTCAAATTTTTTGTTTATTTATTCAATTCTAATAAAAATATTAAAAATGAAAATAAAAATCAAAAGTAACTGTAATGTTGATGAA
This sequence comes from Sialis fuliginosa, assembly GCA_961205875.1. NCBI lineage: Eukaryota > Metazoa > Arthropoda > Insecta > Megaloptera > Sialidae > Sialis > Sialis fuliginosa. The sequence continues at coordinate 20,619,130 of OY540812.1, forward strand.
ATTAAATCAAAAAATTATATAAAATAATTTAGTCAGGCGCGAATTAAGAAAAATTGATATTTTCTAATAAAAATGCAAACCACGGTTGTGATGATGTAATTGAGCTTAAATTTTTTAATAAGTTATTAGGTCTAGTACGTATTAAGAAAAAATTGCAAATCTTACAAAAAATGAAATATACTTGATTTGTATTTAAATCCATGGAAGATATTAGTAGTAGAAACATTCCCTGAAGTTGTCGAGACATAATATAAAATTTTCACTATTACGTTTAATTAATTTTGTATTTTTATTTCTACACTTAAAACGAATTTATTTTAAAATACGCAAGTGATGTAACATTATTATGCACTTACTGTATATTTATTAATCTAAAATATCAGTATTACAGAACAGTAAACCGACGACGTCTATTAAAACAGGTTGTGGTGTATAAAATATATGGAAAATATGTTAAAAAATTCTAACTGCAAGAAACTATAAGAGATATTATAAAGTATAATTTATCTTAAAATTGCAGAGGTATACTTTTTATCAAAAATAATTAACTGGTATGTAACAGTTAATATTTTGTTTTCATATTAACTGTATTATAAACGTGCATTTATATTTTAAATTAATATAATTTTATAACCTTTATTTATATTTATAGCTATAACTATATATTATTTAACCAACATATTACGTTGTTGCTAATTGCAACATATCGTTTCACCAGCATTTTAGATTGATATTTAAGATTCGATTTTATTACTTTTTTCAATTGTTTTAAAGTATATTTTTTGTCTTTAAAGATTTCATATTTTTATTATTTATTATACTCTGTTCATTTTAATCGATATGTAAAATATTTCTTAACAAAGAAACATGTCTATATACTTATCTAAATATTATGACTACAATACGGATAATATAAACAAGGCCGTTTGTTACTCTTATTTCATCAATATATACCTAATTATATCCTGGATATCCAAAACAATAGCCATCAAAGTTAAATCCACAACCGCAAATTAAAACAACAAGGTTATCAATATTACATCGAATACAATAATGACGTCATTAGGTACAAATTATCGGTGTGTCGGATACTGTATGACCGTATCTCAACGCAGCAGGTACGTATGTGTGACATAATTAAAGAATCCGACATCTCTAATATAATATGTATAAAGTATAGTGGGTCGAGCCAGAGGCGCCGGTCAACACTTTTACCAAATACTGGGTTACAGACGTTACCTACTAAAACACTCGCAGATTACGAGTTTATATCAAACTTGAGTTGGTTTTCTGCAGGCCAAGAAATGTTTCTTACGTTCGTCACATGTCGTGATATACAGTATATTGTATTTAATATAAAACGGTCAAATTTTGAAAAAAAGCAAATTAAAACAGATCAATGTCTTTTTGAAAGAAAACCTGGGTGCGCTAATGTATAATATAATAAATAAATAGTAATTTTAATTATCAATTTTCATATTGTGGTCAAAATATGAAGGTATGTACTATGGGCTTCAGAAGTCGTTTGTCACCATAAAGGTCAGAATCACTTACAACAGATTCATTTTAAGTAAAAACACAAATATACGTCCATTTCATTAATTAATTTTATATCAAGTTTAACTTATATAATTCGGTTTATCAAATATTTATTGCCACAAAATTTACTTATACAATTTTCAGTAGATTACATAATAATTGAATCGCTCAAATATATTAGTACTATAAACGAAAAGTACTTCTTTATCTAACAAATGAGTTTCAAAACAACTGTCTTTGTTAAGTACATGGAGAAATTATTTAAATATTATAATAATCAAATGGAAGGAGCTTACCAAGGCTCTGATAAGCGAATTTCAATGAAAACTGGACGACCACTTCTGCATTTCACTGTACATACATCAATAAAGAGAGTATCTTCCAAATTATATTCAAATACTATGTGTAGGTACTTCTTATGCAAAAATTTGTGCGTAAAATAGAATTTTATCTTGACCAAAACCAAACCAAAATGCAATTGGCAGTGGTGTATCTTAGCAGCTCTATATATTTGAAAATAAAATACAACGAACCAAAAATAAAACTTTACAAAAGATAAATCATTTTTTAAGACTGTTACTAAATTTGTACAAAATTTGAGTATTTAGCTAGCCAATTTCCCCAGCATGTTGGACCGCAATGAACGTCTTATTCAGGTCTCGTTAAAATATTGTTTAGTTATGCTTATTGAAAACTAATGTAGGATGTAAAATAACGTTGCATTTTACGTAAAATCTATAATAGCTAAAAAAAATACGTTTTTAAAATATCGGACTACTGGTTATAGTTTTTCTACCGCATCAAGCACATCACCACAATATTTACAAAGATTTCCGGCGTGTTTTAATATTTCATACAATGCACATGGATAGCTTCGACTACTGTCGGTTTCCGTATACATTTTTCTTTCTTATTATTTTTTTCTCGTTGTTTTGCTTATATAACTTCTATTCCGAGAACTAATGATCGAAATTCTACGTCTAAATATTGAGACCAACACAAATATTTGTTTTGATGATGCTTGAAGACATTATAAGAACGGTTTGATTTATTAATACTTCTAGAAAATCACATACCTATAGGTATTTAAATACTAATTAATTTATGGAAAACTGTAACGGTAACAATCAAAATAACTAGTCGTAAATTTTCTTTAGTAGCTGTTTTTTTAAATAAGGTGAAGTGGGGTTAATACAAACCTCATTTATAATTTTGTTCATTCTTATTGCTGGGGTAGATTGACTTTTTATATTAAATATACTTAATTTATTATTATTATAAAAATCAAAAAGTTAAACTAATAAATAAATACAGTGCAGTACCAAATATAATGAATATAATAACATTAGGAGTAATAGAAATGAAATTCATAATTTTAAATCAACTTTTAGTTGTATTAAATAAAGTATTAAAGTTTTCAAGAGATGGTGAACTGCTTCAATTACATAGAAAAAAAATAGACCGTTATTACTTTTACCCTAGTATTGCATTTACCCCATTTTACCCTAATTGTAAAGTAGGCTCTGTCTTCACAATAAGTATCAATATTTTGAGTATATGTATTCTGAAACCCTCGAGTTTAGGGTATCATAATACGCTACTACATAAAATTTTGAAATAAACGCGGGGGAAGCCACGTGGAAAAGATAGTATGTGCAGTGAAATGCAGAAGTGGTCGTCCAGTTTTCATTGAAATTCGCCTTTCACAGCCTTAGTAAGCTCCTCTTATTTGATTATTATAAATATTTAAATCATTTCTCTATGTACCAAACAAAGACAGATATTTTGAAACTCATTTGCTAGATAAAGAAATTCTCTTCATTTAAAGTACTCAACACTCATATATTTTTGCGATTAAATTTATTATGTAATCTATTGAAAATTGTATAAGTAAATTTTGTGGCAGTAAATATTTGATATTCCGAATTTTAGTATTTAAATATGTTAAACTTGATATAAAATTAATTAATGAAATGGAAATATATATTTGTGTTTTTATTTAAAATGATGTAACTATATAAGCTGCGCCCTTGAAAAAGATAACCGATGATGTTTGTCTTAATATTTTTGAATCTGTTGTAAGCGATTCTGACCTTTAGGGTGGCAGACGACTTCTAAAGCCCATAGTACATATGTTTTAAAATATAAATAAAGAAATATCATAACATAATAGCTTGAAATATGTTATAAATAATATAGTTTTAAAGTAAATAAGCAATCTGTAAAATTTCACAAAACTAGTAATAAAACAGGAAATCTTATACAAATGAAATCTTTTTGTTTAAATATTTACAAACAAAATATTGACCTACATATTCTATTTAGAACACATAAGAAAACAATAATAATATTATGTATAAAAGATTTATCTTTTTTAAATAAAAACAAATAAAATTTCACAAAAGAGAGCATAATATTTAAAAGTATGAATTCAAATTAAACTGCTTTCAAAAGGTCGAAGATCAAAATGTCAAATTATAAGCAAAATGGTTATTTTTTAATTTAAAAGATTCTAACTTTCCACTTCGATAAAAAGATAACATCTAAATCTATTGATTTATTGGAACGTACACAATTAAATTTTAATTGATAATTTCTGTTATACCCAGTAACCGATTTTCTCTTTACTTATTTTTTTCAACATAAATTAGAATATCGTATTCGATTTATTTTTATTTATAACTTACATATAAATACATGTATATTGAATATATCAAGTTTTATAACTTTGACGTAGACAGGTTATTGATTTACAGTCTATAGCAGTTTATAAACATTTAAATCATCTTTCAATAAATATACAACTCGAAAACTTTTAATTTCGGTTTTGTTTTGATTATGAAAATATAGAAACAAGGAAGCATCGAAAATTATCTGATCTTATTAAATTAATTAAATAATAACATCAGTAGCGTATCTATATAGGTACATATTTTAAGTACATACATCTATGTTACAAAATGTAAATTATTATACCATTTCTTTAGGGGTAAGGTTACCCTAGATAGTTTAAAATGACGTTGATATGTAATTTTAACCGCTGAAATGGATTCTTAATTGCCAAGGATTTATTCTGACGTAACTATTTTATTGAAAACAAATTATTGGGTAACTTTAATGCACAATTTGAAGAACTTAAAGTTTTGTTCCGTGTATTTTTTAAATATATTTTTAAACCACGTGGCGCTATTGCAGTTAGTACTATATAGGTACTGGCACCAGTTATGACCGCTATAAGAACAAGTTTATTTTTTTGTGATTGACGGGCTTCTTTTTTGTAATTCTCATGTTACTATAAAACAAGTAACTCTTTATTTAATCAATTTAATTACCAAAGTCCGTAAATATAGTTTGTTTTTTAAACTACAACCCTTTATTTTGTTTATGTTTTTTCTCCAGTAATGGACACTTGTTAATGATTACAAAATGATAAGTACTATGACACAAAATATATAAAAGAATCGTCAAATTTGAAACAATGTAAGCAGTTTCTATGATAATATAATAATTTATAAATAAATTATACTAATAATTAGTTTAAATGTCCACCATTTTGACACCAATTGGTCGATAGTCATCAAATCACGCTGTACGACAGTTAAATATATAGATTAATATTCAGAAATGGTAGTAATCAAATATCAACAAATATTTCTAATTCAGTACATTTAATTAAAAAATAGCGGGGGTCATATCCAAGACTGGTGCCAGTACCTATATGAAAATATTTTATTGTTGTTTTCTGATCGTATAGTAGTAGATACTGATCTTCTTCGAGAACCTAACCTAATTGCTAATAGCAAACAACAAAACACAATTCACCACCTTAAGGTTTATTTTATTAAAATAATCATCCTAATCCGTCTCTGACGCAACATATTAAGAATTAATTACACACATTTGTTTTACATAAAAGGCCGCAAAAAACTAACGGGCCGCGTGTGCGAAAAGAGACAAATAATTATACATTACATAATAGCAGAAACAATTGACGTATCTTCTGGTGACGATTTAAAATTCTAACACAATTGCATTGTCATTGTAAATTTGAATTGTAAGTAGGTAGTGGGGTGCACAATTTGTAGGTAGCGAAACGCCTACGGCCAGGGAAGTATTGAGACACGGTATGTTTGTTAATAATTCTCAAAATCGTGGGCAGAAATACAACTATTAAAAGTGAAATGTGCTATTACTAGATATGCATTTATACACAATAGATTGGATTTTTAAAGGATTGTTTTAATTGATTCAAAAGAAATATGATTTTAGAAGTTGATAATGATGGAACTTGGATTTTCTGTTTTAATCTTAGCAGACAAAGTGATTCGGTATACAAAAAAAAAAAATGTTTCATTTAATAGAGTAGGTAGCAAAATAGTCACTTTGGTGATTATTTAGATAATTTTATAACTGGAAAACTGTAAGACCCAGGTCCAAACTTTGTATGGTGAACTTGGGAAGTTATGAGATAATCTTTGTTTGTAAGGACTATTCTGAAGGAAGTTTTAAACACCCCGTACAATTTTTTACTCACAATGAGCCAAGGAATCAGCTCTTAAAATATCTGTATCTCAAACCGGACCATCCTGTATATAAGTTTTTCTTGTCAATAAAGCTGATAAAAAATATTATTTTAATTTTAATAATCTTATCGGACAATAAATATAACAAAATTATCAAACATAAAACATTGAAATTAAAAATCTTGAAACTCCCATGGCCTCATTTTTTAAACCAATATATTTTTTTATAGCTCTTATATTTTATTTTGATACACTTTTCTCTTTCCTGGTTACATTAAAAAATATAATTAAAAAACAACATATTGACCCTTATTATGATTCATAAAACTACTCGAAGATGTCTACAGCAATGTGGACCAAAATATCGAATGTATCCGTGGTTCTTAACTGTGGTACCCAACCAGGTCATGTTAAAATTCTGAGGGTTCTTAAAAAATGTTGATAAATATAACTTTGCACAGAGCGTTTCCCAAAGTTGTAAATTGCGGAAAATTGCCCATTACTTTTGATCGGTGAGTAAAAAAAAGTTTTTTCCACATTTATAGACTTGGTCTATAAATGCGATTATCGATACCACGCCATTTTTTATAAAAAAATATATTTTGAATCAAAATTTAAAAAAAACATTAATGTCCGGTATAATAAAGGAGCTAGCAAGCACTTTCAAATGGGGTATTAATTATGTGATAGTATCTATGGATTAGCTATTGAAATTTAGAGCAGTGATTCTTCAACGTATTGTAACACAGTTGGCGACTCTGACCGTACAAAATAATTTTCATAATATCGCCAATGTTTTAATACTCGTGCGTGAAAATTGTCAAACATTTCATGAAACTAAAGGAGAACTGTCAGATAGGTTAGAAACCTCATTTGAAAGTGCTTGCTAGCTAGCAAGTTTTACTAGATCGTTATAATACTGGACATAAAACGAATTAAATAAACAATAATGATCACTATTCATGTCATTTTTCATTTAAATCGCATTTAAATACACAAAAAAAACTTATTCCATCTGTCAATTAGCAAACATTATCTAACAGCACGAGAATTATATGAACAAACAACAAATAACAATTTGTCAAAATACCTACATGATTTTAAACTGGAAACCATAACTTTAATTACCCATCTCTCTCGTGTACATTTTACAGACAATGACATGTATGTAACACTCCTTTCAGTGATTATGCAGGAGAAAAAAAATATAAAATAAAACACTGCGTGTGTATGCACTTAACATAAAACAATAAAAAAAACTTTCTTTTGCTCTAAAAAAACTGCTCTCTGCGTATGCCTTATGTTTATAAATTACGGAGATTTCTTTACAAATCACTTGGCCTACATGCAATGTCCGTTGCACTGCAATTGTAATAACGCGAAATGTCCGGTTACTATTTTACAATTCACAAAACACATTTGGGTAAAATGAGTGACAAATTTAGAGCTGCACGCCGAGACTTAATTTTTTACGAGACGAAACAGCTTCAATTTTCAAAAATTTTCGAGAGATCGAGACGAGATATTAGTTTCAAAAACCGAAACATATAATAAATAATATGTATAAATAATAAATGAATATGTTAAACTTTAAAATTGCAATTACCCCTTAAGAGAGTAACTTCACGATTTGTTAATATTAAAATATAAAAAAGCTTTTTGAAAACTAATTTCTTATGAAAATGACACTTGTTTTGGACGAAAAATTTGAAAGGGGTGACCTGCGGTAAGCGTAAGCACAAGTGGCTAGTCGTGAATACCCAAAACTATGTACATAATTGTACAGTGATGAGCTCTCAATAGTGTTAAAGGTGCTCAAAATTTGAATTTTTTATCTGAATCACAATACCATTGTAAAAGTAGCTATCATGCATAATGCATATTCTATTCTTACGAGTAGTGAAAATAGGACCGAAAGGAGGCGAAAAATCCGTGTTTATCCAGGAGTGTAATATTTACAAATATGTCATTGTGTGAATTAACCCACATGTATGTTATTTAATAATATCGTTGAAATTATTTTATAGTAATACTTTTATTAAAATATTTTGTATTTAATTTTGTAGAATCAAATATTTGATCGATTAGGCTAGGTTACTTTCAATATTTTTATTCTTTTAAAAATAAGAGTGCTTTGAACTTTTAACCTATAAATCCATGAACTAAAAAGACGCGTAGGTATATATTTTTTATGTATTTGAACCTATATGCATATATGTATACCGATACGTATTTTTTTCAATCTCACATATAAAAATACATCTACATTTGTATTCTTTACATAAATGAGAAAACTTGTAAATTAGAAAATCGTAAATCACTCTTCATTGACAACATTTTTTTGTAAATTGAGGTAATTTATAACTGCATTTAACTGGTTAGTAGCTCTTTATTTTGTTAGGAATTGATTAGAAAGTTTATCTTTTGTTTTATATTTTGTAGTTGAAACTAAGAATTAATAATGAACATTTATAACATCACTGTTTGATCCTAATTTTACGGTTTATTAAAAATAAAACTGATTTTGATCATTATTTATTTATGCTTTCGATTAGCACTAATTTTAGGGGTAGTCAACCGACGAACATTAACTTTATACTAACATAAAAATTAAACAGTTTTTCAGATATAACTTCCTAAAAAATATTTTATTTCTATAATTTCGAATATTAAACGAGTCCTTCAGAAGTAAAAACGATTAAGTCGATTTAATAAGCAGATTGTAATTATATATATGATAACATATTAAATACTATGAAAGCAAAATTAGTAATTAGGTAAAAGTATCCGTATTTGTTTATATAGAGAAGTGAGTCTCAAAGATCATTTAAGCCCGTTTTTTATAGAAATTTCTATCAACAACTTAGATTTTTGTTATTTTTAAATAACATTAGAAGGAATGAGAGCTTAAAACGAACTCTACGATCTCTGGCAGTAATAAAACACAAAACAAAGTTAGCTAATGAATACATGTACAAAAAATTAACATCACTTAATGCGTTAGTACTTTAATAAGAAAGTGAATTTCACCTGGCTTTTATAACAGTGCGTAAAATAAAAAATTAACAATTAACTTTATTATGTACATTTTTCACCATTTATATTTTATGCTATTACATAAATGAAATTAATTATACAGAGAATGGGCAAGAAAACATTTATAAAGAATAAATGTTTTCTTTACACATAATATGAATACAATAATTTTTATTACGTCATATTCCTTTATCAAAAACGTTTATAATTTTTTTGTCTGTACATTGCATAAAAATAACATTTTAATAACGATATTGCTATTTTCTGATTCCGATTACAATAAACAATTACGTTAATAATTGGTATAAATTAAATTGACGTATATCGTACATGTGATACAATACAATACATATTGATTATTAATAGTACTAGGTGATAAAATTATTTCCAATCACTAAAAATTACATATTCTTTTATCAAGCAAATACATTCCAAAAATTTAATCATATTTGTTCAATTCAAATTTATTATCTATGGTCGAATTATTTTCCATATTCCTTTCTACATAGCTGCATATTTAGGGTTAGGTCACGCTCCGATACTATACTGAATATTTGACTGGAGCGAGACCGGACCGGGACCGGACGATAGTGTGAATCGACCCTTATGGGTATATACTTTATTTATAAAATCTAAAATAAATGTACACATTGTATAAACATTTGATTGTTGAGTTGTATACTGCGTTGCACTATATTGTCACTTGACGTTTCGACCAACATCAAATGTTTATACAATTGAATAACCGCGAAAGTCTACGTTCAAAAATGTACACATTGTTTGTCTAAATCTAAATAAAACTGAGAGTAACGTGACTTATGATCTTAATGCACTTATTGTTAAAGTTGAATTGATTTCATTCAATTAAGTAATGTTTTATAACCTTATCTATACAAAGATCACCATTATTTTCCAATAACACTGTTTCATCATCTTATAAATTAATGGGTTACACTATATATGTACATAAATGCACTAAATTTTAACTCGTATTAAAAATATGCCGATATTACGTCACAATAGTCAAAAATCACGTATATGCATAGTTCAAAATAAAGTTGATGTTCTAATAACAAACACATTAACTGTCCTTAGTTAGGGCAATCTATTGGGGCAAAGGGAAGTTGGTTAGTTTTAGTTAGGTTAAAATATAGAAAATTATAAAAATCACACTAAATACATCAAAAATATGTAAATAAATAATCATCAAAAAATCACATTAAAAATATCAAAACAACAATGAGATCATTCAGTGCAAAGTATTAAAATTTATGTTCGTGAAATGATTTTAAAAAGAGTGCATTAAATACAAGCTTAAATTAATCCAACCGACAGGATTTAAAATCGACATAAGAGCTTATTTAAAATAGGAAATAAACTTTATGTAAGAAGTACATAACCAATTTTCGCGTTTTCCTAATTGAAAATTGTCAACTACATACATTAACAAACATAATTATTTTCTAAATATTTAATTTTCATAAAGAGAAAAATAATTCGACTATATCATAATCATAACAATTATATTATAATATTTATAAAAATCAACATATTTTACTACTAGTTACGTTATAAGAAAACTATTCACAGGTTACACACAACTAATAAAAAATTCAAGTATTGTATAACCATCAAGGTAACTAACAACAAGTACTTTATTACAAAAAATACTTATGTGGTCATGCATTCTACTAAAACAAATATCATTGAACTATAAATTGAATACGTATAAATAATAATATGTATACACCAGTAGTAATTAAATATTTCTCGCACCGGAGGGAAACAAACCGTTTCTTATGTATTTCGACGTGTTAAACTTGAATCTGACATTCAATTATATCACGTCAAATAAGGAGGTAAAGTGATATCGCGATTTTTGACCGCACATGTAACATCAAAATTTATATTTGAATATCAGATTAGGTTTTAGTAAGTCGAAATATATAAGTTGTAATACGTTGGTCTTCGTAGATATAGGGTTAATTAGGATTTCAAACGATATTAAACCGGGATTTCGTAAATGTTTGCAAAACGAAACCGGCTTAAATTGATATAAGATAATATCAACTTAATATTTGATCTCGTTTTGCAAACATTTACAAAAGTTTTAGTTCGGTCTCTTGTAAAGCCCTAGGGTAAAGAATATATTCTGAATTATTTAGCCCAGATACATATGTATAAATATATCAATAATGTAAAACCAGCAATAGCGTTGAAGTTGGACTAAATAATATACCTATCACTAGTGTAGTAAACGTTCGATAAATGTTAAAATATGTTACTGATTTTGTCTTCAAAAAAATCTGGTGACTTTATATAACGTACAGCTTATTATTCATCTTATAACACAATTAACTAGCTACATAATCTTATAGGTAACAAATATAATACCTGCATTGTAAATTTAATCTATACAGTGCGTTCACGATGAAAGGAACAAATTCGTTTAAAATTCAGGTAATTATTTTGTGGAAAAACGCTCGGACCCGTCGATTAGTATTTTTAGTTGCGGATTTTTTGACACAAGAAAATTGTATACAGGGTGTCTCAAGAAAAACATGCAGGCATCATTGATTTTTTAAAATGGAACACCCTATATATTATACCATTTTTGAATTGTGCGATAAATTCTGAACACTTTTTATACAGCATATCATATCTCTAAAATCAGTGGTTTTCGGAATAATGACGTTTGAAAATTGACATTTTGAAATACACACAAGTCAAATAAAATGTTTAAATTGAAAAAATACACCTTGAACATTTTTTTAAAAGCCAACAAAAACATCCTGGTATTGCAAAAAAAAGAAAAAAAGAAGAAAAAAACACCCTACTGTATATGTTCTTCTTCAGACACCCTGTATACAATTTTCTTATGTCAAAAAATCCGCAACTAAAAATACTAATCGACGGGTCCGAGCGTTTTTGCACAAAATAATTACCTGAATTTTAAACGAATTTGTTCCTTTCATCGTGAACGCACTGTATATATGTATGCATGTGTATTATTATAGTTAAAACTATATGACTTCTACATGCTATTACAACAGAACAATAATTCAATTCATGTGCATAAAAAATACGTCATTGTATTATACCAATTCTCTTTATTAAAATACTTATTGCAAAATATTGATAAACTCTGGTGTACAATGTACATACATGTACGCTATGGAATCTAGAGGCCGTAAATAGGAAATTGTGTTTCCTATCTGTTATTTAATTAATATTAGTAATTTAATTTTCAAATATTCCGCGAATCGTCTAAAATCACGTCCGTGTTAAATTATCATATAAAAGGGGTGGGTGTATAGGGGTTGAGGAAGTAGATAAAACATCAGACGTTTTGTGTTTTTTCAGGGATGGGTTATGCTGTGGAATTTTATTATATGGAATGAAATATTGTACGAGAGAAACTCGGAAAGCACTCTTCTAATTTATTTTTAATGGGCAGGGATTACAAGAGACAAGAAAATCGATTTTTCGATAGTTATTGCATAACTTATGTAAGACCAACCCTGGAAATGTCAAAGATAAACAAAATCAAGAACATTTGCCCATCGAGTGCTTTATTTATTTATTTCATTACAAATGTTTCAAATACATAATATCAATAAAATACTGATTATCAAAGTTCTTGCGATGAAAAAATATTTCCTACAAAAACCGGAAGCTAGATACTCGTCTGGTGTTTTCCATATGAACAACAATCAAATAACTTCTCACGTAAACTAATACCCACTAAACCAATTCTGAGTATTAAAAAATAAATGTAGATAGTAGATATAAACTCAGTTAGTATGTTCTCAGAATATTGTTTCATTTAGTAAATAGCTACAACAAAAAACATAACATCCGCACTCATTTGCCATCTTAGTTTATTATTTATAGATATATAAATAATAAACATAGAGAGAAATTATAACAAGGAAACTGTGTTTAAAAAAAATATACTCGTACAAGCAATAAAACATAAAAAAACGTGGCTTTTTGTATAAGTACATAAAATCTACTTAATTTGGTAAAAATTAAACCTCATAAATAACATGTATGGAAGCAAATAGCGTTCAAAATAAGATGTTACGAATTTTAATTTCGAAAATCAAGCTGTTTACAGAAAAACTTTTCAGACAAAAATTTCTCAGTGTAAAGCGGGCAAAATCATGATATTAAAAAAAGTTAATGGCATTAATTTTCATGTGCATCAGCCAGTATTTTTTTTTTAATAATAACTTTTTTTGTAAATGAGACCATATATTTTTGTTCTTTCCGATTTTACGTAAAAAAATAATTGGTAACGTTTTATTTTGAACACCCGGTAGAAACATTAATCAAATTATTAATTTAGTTTATATTTATATTTAAAATTAAAATAATGTTACGTGTACAGTTTGACAATAATAATTGCAAACATAATATAAAATACTATACAAAAGATACGCATTTTGAGCAAATACAGTATATTGTTTGTTATCAAAAACATTAAAATGAAATACAAAAATAACTTTTTTTTATTTAACACTACCTATATATTTATAGTATTTTATAGTCAAAAAAATTTTTATAAAAGAAACCTAATTTGAAAGTTAAATTGTATATTTAGTATTATAGTTTTGTATTTATATTAAAATTCAGAAATTATTTTTATAAATACACATTTGAATTTTTGCTAACAATAAGAGTAGGTAGGGGATCTAAACTCCCCAAAATAAATATACCAAAATTAATCTCTAGACAGAAATAGGTATTATAATAGGCGTTATAACCTTGCTTTGTGTTATGAATTTATGAGTATTTTTAGAATCAAAATGTGCCAAAAACATACAATATGTGCGACTTATCACCCTTAAAATAAATCCACGAAAACATATGTTTTCCATTATGTACATACACATTCATATGTGTACAGATATACATGTATGTACATACATATAATTTACATCAGTGGTGGGTCGTTCATACACCAAAATAGATGTTATTTTTTTAAAAAAACATTAAAATTATATAAATTTTGGTACTTTGTAACTTACATATACAAAATATACATAAGTATACTAATTGTCAGTAATATATGAATCAAAACAAGCATTTTTCGCAGTTTGTGTCTTAAATTGACGGTTCCCATGTAAAAAATCTTGAAGGTCCAAAAATCTCCAGTTATTTACTTATAAGTATATCAAAAAAAACATCTGCCAAGTAAATGCACAGTGCTTCCTCGTGCTAAATTCACAAAATGTAGTTAATTATAATTATTGAACAATTTTGATAAATACCAATAAAGTATTCAGACGATAACTGCCTGCCATTTGCATTGGTTAACCATTTAATTATTATACAATTTTTTTTTTAAATATGAATTCGAAATTGTTCTTAATACGTCCATTATTTTATCGTTAACATGTCGTTTTTGAGATATCTTGAAAAAATAAATATTTTAGAATGTCACCCTTCCCCCTTACACACAATTTTGAAATGGGGTCGTCCTTAAGCCGGATCCAACCAACCAAGTTTCATTCAGTGGTTCATGAGTTATGCATGTGACAAGGATTCAAGGGACATACAGATGACACAGAACAAAAAGTGTTTGTCTTGACCTGAAACGAAAAGATCAAGTTAAAATATTTACATCGGAGAATTATTTTTTTTCTCATTTTAAAATGATCACAAAGCTTCCCGTATCTTTGATATGGCTAGAAATCAAAACGCTTGTAGTTCAATAGGCAAGTTAATGGCAATGACAACTTTTGATCAGCATCATTTTTTACAAATGTTTGCCCTATTTGGGTGAAACCCAATTTCCATAACAAAAGTACGGAGTCTTTTCATATAACAGAAAACAAAAGTATAAATTATCTGAAAATGTAGATTTAACAAACTGCCACTGATAAACTAGCACATATACATATGTAATACATGGACATACATACACGCAACTAATACCATTGTCCAAATCCCCAAACACACATATAGGTATTTACCATTAGACAAAGCGATCCGAATATAACATACCTATATATCCATATACATACATATACGTGGAACACGTGTTTTTCCGAGCTTTCCGCGTGCCACCCGATGCCCGGGACGGATCGAAGAAAGTCGTGGAAAGCGCGACCAGCCACGGTGAATATCCTGTGACAACGGTATCCTGGTACACACACATAATAACCGTTCCAACTTACGAATCTTTATTATCCTTTCTGCGGCATTTTCATGAAATTCAGGTAGGTGCACATATTTGTTGTCTGCGTGTTCATTTTTGTGCCACCTTGAATTAACTATCTAAGTGCCGTCGACACGAAAGAATAAGCATTTTCATTTCTTTTTTTTAATACAGGGTAATAAATTGTCGTTTTATATAAACTATTCTGCTATATTTTTCGTTTCATATAGCTTAGGTACAAATATTTCAAGAAAGATTCTTCAGACAAGGGTAGATCCAGAGAGTTATTATCACCCTTAATACCCGGTAATCTAAATCATTTACAGGGTGCCGAATTATTTCTCTCATGTCTCAAAGAAGATAGAAATATGGTGGAATGATACCTATAAAACGTAAAGAAAAATGGTTTTCCACATAGCAGCTGTTCGTGTGTATGTTTGTAGAATTTTCTTTCGTTCACGATAACTTTTGTAGAAATGCATCTTTTTTTTGTAAAATGATCGTATCAACATTCAAGACCAATTGTTTTTGGTATCAACCGGATTAGCGGTTTTGGAAATATACGCAACATTGCATATGTTTATATGTATAACAAATATAGTCTAACAATAAGTATCTTAAAATAGATTTCTGGCAAATTCCACAGAAATGTATCATGTTGAAAAAGTTATGTTGGAATATTGTTGAAGTATGGTATTGCCTGTGGGTGGATTTGTATTAAAACTAGAGTGCTGAAATCCATAGACAACATAACACAGCTGCCAATGGTATTGAAAATACTAAAAATGATTTAGAAAGATTTTAGTTCGCTTTTGATCACGAGCAAATTCTTTATAATGTCTAGCATACAAAAGCATAAAATATTTAATCATTCTTTCTTATTGT
This sequence comes from Sialis fuliginosa, assembly GCA_961205875.1. Taxonomy (NCBI): domain Eukaryota; kingdom Metazoa; phylum Arthropoda; class Insecta; order Megaloptera; family Sialidae; genus Sialis; species Sialis fuliginosa. The sequence goes on from OY540812.1 coordinate 20,635,279, forward strand.
TAAATATTCCAAAAAATAAGATGAATAGAATCTTTCTTCAGTAGACCAATTTTTGTGAAAAAATGTCATCTAAAGGCAAATATTTTTCAAACAAAAAATCCTTTCAGAGGAAAAATTATAAAGTATATTAATTGCTTCTGTATTGTATAGAAAAGGAAAATTACACACAATACTGCATTATTATCATTTTCTATTTAATACAAAACGCCCTTATTGTAATAAAAAATCAGTATTGTTCATTTAATATACATACCTACCATATAGATAAATCTATTTTTTGAAAATATATTTAATTAACGGACTTTTACATCATTTTAACAATAAATGATCGTACAATGACTGGGATTTCGGGTTCAATTTCTCTCTTAGATACAGAAGTAATTTTGTTTCAGTTTAATTTTAATTACAGGTCTCAAACATTATACAGCTCAATTAAACTCTAATTTACCACTGTATTAGTATAATAATGCAAAATGTAAATAATACATCAGTAGCTTTGTCCACGAATGACAGAAGAATAACTTTTACTACTTTCTACTTTTGACAAAATGCCAACAATGTATTCTGTAGTTGTGACATTGAGCTATTTTAAATTAAAGGAAAATAAATCGTGCGTTTCTTCACAAAAATAGATTCTGTATACTGTTAATTAAAAAAATATTTTTTGATACCTGAACATCTTTCCAAAATTATTAAATATAAAATATTGAACAATTTCATTTTCAATAAAAAATAGACATATTTACAAGTGATTGATATGAAGAGTACAACAGTCCAAAATTTTTGTCGATTTGCTTATTTTGGTACTAAACGCTCAATTTTCTTTTGTTTATGTATAAAACATCAATTTTCTAGATTATTTATCAAATCAAGTATAATCAAATTTTAGATATTGTGGATAACACTAATCTACTAATACATAAAATTATCATCAATTTAATACCTAGTCAAATTTATTTGAAAATTCTGTATACATATTTAAATTTTCCTTTTCAAGTTTAGTTAAAATAGTAAAATAAATAAAGATTCTACAAAATTTAAAATATTTTTTTTAAAACTGAGATTTTTTTAAATCGGACATAAAAACAAACACGTCTGCCATTCCAATTATATGAAAATTTCCAAATATTTTATTTATAATTATGGTACCGTATCGCACTGTATTGTACACATTCATTTTTGCAATGACACTTCGCTAATTATGGGGTTCAGAGACTTTGTTCTAGTTCCTCTACTTATGTTAACGTATTAATTGTCTACAACTAACAGTACAATTACATACAACAACACCGCAATGTGAGTAAACCTTAGACCAACTACACTACGTAGAGTAAAAATAAGTACAATGACTTAACAGATACGCTAGGGTTCCGTGGCTTTTATTTTTAGAAGTTTGCCATTTCAATTGAAAATCATAAAAAAATAAAAAAACAAATTATAAAAATATTTTTTATAAAACATTTCCTGAATTTGTATGTTGTGTAAGTCCGGTTAAATCTAGGAAATGTGTACAATGTTTCACCTTTTATCACAAAATTATATTAAATACATTATCTTTATTAAGAAAGTAATCATACATACACAAAAAAATGAATTTTAATTAAAATAGCATTACTATCGCAAGAATAAACACGCGTAACTTTTCTGAAATCAGAAATACGATAGTAACGCCATATAAATCAGTTGTTTTAAAATCCCGAGACACATCAAATAAATACTTAATAATTTACAAACAGATAATATTGGATACAAAATTCTACAACTACTTCATTTTTACTAATTGAGTATTTTCTAATTTTGGTATCGCAGAATACTTGACTATGAAATTGACATCTATAATAATAGGTAGTGTTATGAATCTCAAAATTCATTATTTTATAATAACTGTTGAAAATATCAATTTTGGCGACTAATTGTTTGATTCAGTGGTTCCGAAACATTGTAAACTTGCAGACTCATACATTATTAAATAGTTTTACGGACCCTCTTCGTCTGTTACTTATTATAATTAATCAACTCAGACCTTCCGAGAATTATAGTTATAATCCTTTGAAAGAATAATATATGTATCTATTTTATTTTGACACCTAATTGTTCCTGGTTGACCTATGACGTACTTTTCAAGATAAAAAAACGCTATATGTTTTTTATAGTTAAATAGTTTTAAAAACATCGATTTTCTGAGAACGACTAATTTATAAAATTAATTTTGATATTAAATTATTTTTCAAAACCCCAAAAAATCGTTCAATACTATTTTTAACTACTGCTAATGCAACCAGCCAGCACATGGTCTACATTCATCATCAGACGATAAATATAAACAAAAAATCCTTCACGAGGTCTAATGTACCTACAACAACTGCAGTATTGTAATACAGTGCAGCCTATACATACGGTAAATCTAAAACACACACAACGTTACTAACTCAGTTACCGTCTCAACCTACTGGCCACTGAGTATTCACATCCTGTTCCGGTACAAGTAAGAGTTACTGAGATCTATCATCGTCCAATATCGCCGCCGATTTCCTGCTAATTTGGCCGCAAATTGTGTAACAACAGATATACCTATAAGATGAATTCGTTTCATGAAAGTTTAATACAGTAGCAATCATGCACGTCTGTTAGTTTTTATACGTAGGTATTATACACATATTGCAAAATTATAAAAGCGGAAAGAAACGTATTTCCTTTATTACAATATAGTTATATGCATGTACAAATTGATCTCAAAGTCTTACAGTAAACTCCCTCAACATTATACTACTGATAAATAAAAAATATTTAATTATTTAAATTATATTAATCTTTAGGTGTTTATAAATTTGATACCTTCTTTATAATATACATTCATGGAAACCGAATGATCATTTGATACCTTCAACCTAACGTTGATATTATTGTAGTTAGGTCAGTTAAATGGGCAAAGTATCAGTATTTTTTTCCAGGAGGAATAATGACCCAGCCAGAAACAATTGAATGTAGAATTTCAAAGATATTTTGAAGAATACATTTTTTTTAAATGGACAACCTATATACCTATATATTAGGTAATAGTAAATTGTACAGAAAGAAATATTATCTTAGAACAGTGTTTTAATTTTGTTACTGGCTAAATTAGCAATGAAAGGCCAAATAAAAAAATAATAAAATAAAAATTTTAATTTAATAAAAAATACAATTGTGTGCTACGAAAATTTTGGGTATACATGTATATCATTTGTTCGCAGGTTTATCTAATTTTTTTTAATGTTATTGATAAAGAATTGTATTATTCATCGTTATATTTTATCAAAAAAATTAAAAAGCTTGCATTCGAATAGCATAAATACTCAAAACTACCGTTTTATTATTTCATTTTATTTATTTTTTTTATATCACTGTTTGAGATTTTTTCTATTATCAATTTTAACACATTGCACTTTTTTTTGGAATGGTCCATATTCTATTTCATTTGTTATAGAGGGGACCTATATATGTATTGTATGTAAATGGAATTCCAACATTATTTGATTATAAATAAAAATACATAAACACATCAATTTTCATAACTGTTTGTAAAATAAATTTAATCATTTTGGCTTCTGAATAACTTTTTATAATTATAGAAAATCCTTTATTTAATATATATAATTATTGTATCTCCATATATGTAGCATATACATTAAATAAAATATTTCAAAGGAGGTACAAAGAACATTAATAATATTAAAATTTAGGAATAATAAATGACATATAATTACTAAAAGTTCTGACGCCAACTTCACAAACATGCATACCACCCACAGGATCCCCCCAGGACATGTCTTCACACTTTCTTTAATCCATGTCTGGAGACATGAGCATTTATTCATCTCCAGGTAAGAAATGCAACTATAACTCTGGCCTTGTTAATGTATTTGTGAATTGAATTTATGAGTGTTAAGCTTCCAAAATCAAATTGTTCAGAAATCAATTCAATTAACTACACTTAATAAGTAAGTGCTTCTCAAAGAAGAAAACAAATTGCTCAAAAAATAATTTATTTATTACTTACAGCAAACTATTTAAGTATCGCCTGTTTCTTACATGTCTACCAACTGTTTCTAGTATTAGATCTCTCTAATCATATGATTAGTTTAATAAAATATATTCCCAAAACAAAAATGTACACATTAATATTTGCATATTGTTAGGTCTATTTTTTATATGGCTCATTTAAAAAAAATTACTAATGTACACCAACATTTTCCACTGTTTCTCATAAGTAGGTGGTAACATACCCAATGTAATAGCATCCAAATTTATTTTTCAAAAGAGATTTATCAACTAAAAAACATAAGAATAATAAATATCTAAAACTTCTCTTAAATATAAAGCCATAAATATTACTATATTATAGTATGAACATTCTATTTTTATGAAATAACTTGGTAAGTAGATATTTTTTGGCATTAATTTACATATGCAGCCAGTTAATGCTTCACAAACTCGCCACCTGACGTGGATCACCGAGGGGAATAGGATTTGCCCTGGGGTGATCAGTGATCAGGGCAGGTGACAATTACGAGACCCGGAAGTTGATAAATAAATTCTTAATAAAAAAACACCTCATATCATATAAACAATTACAAATATCGTAGGTGCGTACACTGTCGGTATACAATATTATTATTATTTCATTTCATATTTGATATAGTAAATTCTGCGTGTTGATTATTCATATGGCGAAAGACGCGAACACACCTGGGTGCCCCAGGGTAATTACGCGGGGCACCAACCGTTTCAAAGTTGCGGTACTGCGCTGCTATAAACGCACCCTCCTCTGCCCAGACCTCGCCCTGCACGTGTGCGTTAACCCTTTAGTCATATGAAAATATATATATGCATTCAAAAATCGTTAAATATAGATATTATATCGTGTGTTCATTTTATTATGATTAAAAAATAAGTCATCGATGAGCTATTCGGTTTTTAAAATATTGATCAAAAATTAAATACAAAAAATGAAAATGTAGTTTGTATTACGAAAACCAAACAGTTTTACTCTTTTGCTTCCTCGCAATATCGAAGATACGAGAAGCTTTGTGATCGTTTTAGAATGAGAAAAAAAAATTGTTCTCCGATTTCAAAATTTTAAATTGATCTTTCCGTTTCAGGTCAAGACAAAAACTTCTCGTTCCGTGTCTGTCTGTTTATGTGACTGTCTGTCTGTATGAATGTGTATGTGTGTCTGTCCTCTGAATCCTTGTCACACGCATAATTCATGAACCACTGAACCGATATTAATGAAACTTGATTGGATGGTTGGGTCTAGCTTGAAGACGGTCCCATTTCAAAATTGTGTGTAAGGGGGAGGGGTGGTATCCCACAATATTTATTTTTTCAAGATATCTCAAGAACGACACGTTACGTGAAAATTTTATAGAATATTTTTTGTAGAGCATTCAATTTAAAAGAAAAAAAATCATTTATTTGTAATAAAATGAAAAATACTTTTAAAATTTGAATATTCGAGACCATCGACCAATGTTACTTCCCCTGTAAAGTTTAATTTGTTCTGTAATTGATGTGAAATAGACTTCAAAGCTTACACATATGTTATTATACAAATACACATTTAAGATATGTTATTCATTTCATTTTAGCCAGTTTACCAAAATATGTAAATAAATGTGATTAAAAATAGTACGGGTGATCCAGACTTAAAATTTGTATTAAAATAAGAATCCCATTATATGAAGGTTTTTGTCTCAATTCAGTATTATATAAAAATCCATATGTTTCATTTCACATATTATTTTATTTTATTTTAGATTCTCATAAACGTAGCCAGTAAGTTTACTGCTCTTCCCTTTCGCCTATGAAATGTTATAATTAATTAACAGTATGCTGGCAAGCAAAAAACCTAAATATAGTTATTAGGTACCGCATCTCAAATTTCCTGGCCCTATAAAAGCTGAAAATCTATTTAAATTATGACAGATGTCAAATAGGGGTTTGTGTTTTTACATAATTTATTAATAATGACTTTGATGATAGTAACCATCATAAAAATGTTATGATCCATTTATTTGAGGCACCTTCATTAAGTACATACTCATGAATCAATAATGAAAATAATTATTATTGTTGATAACATAATATAATGTAGATGCATGAAGTTATTAAGCAACAACAAATTTCCCAATTACTAAAACTAATCAGTACCTACTTAGTAAGCAAATGATTAAGTTCTATTTTATCATATTAGTTAAAATTTTACATGAAATTATTTTCTGAAAATGTTATAAGTACCACCAAGAATATAATAAAATATTTAGAATGTTTTATTTTATTACAATATGATTGGTCTTAAAATTTCAATTTGTTAAAATGATGTTTTTGAAGGAAGTTTTAATCGCATTACGTTTTTCACTAAAGAGCTTATCAGGTCTGACAATTTGTCATTATATTATGGATTATATACAAATATAAATAGGTATGTCTTCTACCTATATCAATATAGAATAGAATATTGCAACCATATGATTTTTTTTACTTCCAACATTTACCTTTTTATGTTTATGTTATCGACTATTCTAAATATTTGTAAAACATAATGTAAGATTGATAAATATATTATTTACATATTTCTAATCCTACAATAATAATCTAATAATATTATTTCATAAATAAATGTTTTGCTTACCGTATATAAAAACTTGGAAGATGAGTAAAAATCTCTACTCATTATTCTTCAAGGTAATTTTAATACAACACCTAATAAATTTCTATAACACATATTTTTGTTATAAAAGTATAAACTTCCCGTTCGAACACAAATACACATGATTAAATACACTTATGAATGCACATTTAATTTATTATATTCATATTTACATCTCAATTATGACATTTTTCTTAATTAGGTAGGTCATAGAAACGTCACAAAAATTTCACCAGTCACATTTTTATTTAAATTCACTAGTGTCAAATAAAATAAATCGATACCTAAACACGTACAAAATAACAATATTTGATAAATAATATTAAACTAAAACAACTGACATAAAATTTATCATGTCAATGTCTACAAAGTCATTTTAATGACTCACTCATCGTCGTATCAGATAATATAATGACCGAGAATTGTATGTAGTTTGCGTTGGTACAATATTTGTGTACAAGATATGATAGAAATATCAACGAGTATATACGACGAGTTGAAAAACATTTCCGAACGGTACCGACTAAAAATGCTTTTATCTTGTATTTTATCTTGAACAGTGTTACCAAATGTTCAAAAATACCTAAATATTTAAATGTTTTTGTCAACACTATTTTAAATTTCTATCGCAAATAGATGTAAATCTAATTAATGTTAATAACAAAAAATAATGAAGAAGTACTATTTCATTTATAAATAATTGAATTAATATTATTAATATAAAAATAAAATTGACATAAAATGCACGTATTGAATATAGGCTTCGAGCATATACCTACTAGAGGCAGCCTTTCCGTCCGCCGTGCGAACAAGCGTGCAAGAAAGAAAGCGCGAATAAGTTTACAACCTTTCTCTTTCGCTCGCCGAATTCAGCACGCGGAGCAAGAGAAAAAGAATGTAAACTTATTCGCGCTTTCTCTCTCGCACGCTTGTTTTGCACGGTCGAGCGGCAAGGCTGCCTCTAGTAGGTATATGCTCGAAGAATATAGGCAACTGAATTAACAACACTGTATAAAATAGTTGAAACTTTCAAGTAAATCAAATACATAATAAGATAATTGTTACCTGCCAAATTGTTTTCATATTATTTTCATTTTTTACTAATATTATTTTGTGACAGTAAGAAGTTGTATTTATTTATCTATGAAGAAGTTGTATTAATCACAGGTATTAATAATAAAACTGTTTACATCTTTGAATTCAAAATTAGTTTTATTTTTGAACATAGTCTGGATCAGTAATAATAGCTGTCCGACAAATAAAATCAGCAGAACTATTTAAATTCACATTTCCTTTGTTTGCATTTTTTTCTGCAGCTAGATGTAAGTATATATTTTTCATGGGATTATATTTAGTATAATTATTGTAACAAGCATTATGTTGACCAGGCGGTAGTTTAGTAGTTTCATGTTTTACATCCTTACAACAGCATTTTTTCAAACTTGTAATATTTGCAGGAACTAATTCATTTTCTTCTTTACATTTCATATAATCATCTTTTGCACCTTTTTCTTTCCTACGCGCAGCACTTCCTGGTCTTCTTATTACAATACTTGCAATCGGATCTACATCCTTTTTATTTTTGATACGGATCAAAACTTTTCCTTTATGTTTTTTTGAACTATTCCCTGCATTTCTCTTTTCGGTACATGTGAAATTATCACAACGTTTTGATTTACATGGTTGTTTTTCACACACAAAATTCGGTTTTGGTTCCTTGTAAGATCTAGGATAAAACATGCCTTTAATTTTATCTACAATACAACCAATTGGTCGAAAATCTCTATAATAATCTAAAGGATCATTTGTAACTGTTGCTTTTGAATATTGAGCTGAAGCATTTTTGATAGATACCATTTCAGGACATTTTGATGCAGCCACAGCTGCATTATCAATTTCAAATTCATCTGTGCCTTGAAAAGATTTACTAGTCATATCTATTGAAGCAATCAGCATAGATCCATCAGATTTAGAGATCTTCATATCGTAAGAGTAATTCTGTTTGAATGTATTCAGTTCTGTGTTTAACAACGTTGAACTGTATTCACAAACTGTTGAAGTTTTAATTGGCAACAACGTTGATGTTCCAGAAGTTAAGCCAATACTACACATCCCATCAGATTTTGTATTTACAGTACTTTTGGCTGTCACTGTCACATCAGCCGGACATTGATGGATTGGTACACAAGAAAGATCAGGTTTTGCATCGCTTTCTCCTGAATTTACTAAAAACGATACAGTAGCTGTTACACCTCCAGCTGTTTTAGTTTCACTTACAACTATATTTTTTGATGCTGTTTTATCTGTTAAATTTTTGTTGTCTTCTTTTTCATTAGATAACATATGTGGTAAATGTTGACAGTATGATTCAACATTTGTGTGGCTACGATCATAAACTAATTTATCGTGCACAAATTTACTCTTGTCTTCATTTTTAAGAATTGAAGGAATGTTTAACTTGTGTTCATTTTTTCCTTCATCAATTAATATACCTTTTGGTACAACATTTATATTATTTATTTTATCTTCTTTATTTAAATTATTTGTAATATATGTATCATCATCATCTTCATTGTCGTCATCTCCACTGAATCTGCTACCTTTTATCCTTTCTTCTTGTGAATCTGGGCGTTCTTCCTTATTCTCAACCGAAGCTGCTTGATTCATTGCATATACGTACTCGTTAATATTTTCATCTGTAATTAGAGTTATTAAAATTATTAATTTTTTAAAATACATATTTTTTTATTATTATTAAAATTAGTGGTGGACTGGTTGTTAATTAGCTCAAGTGACAACTAATACTTCAATTTTGATCCCAAATAATGTTGTACAAGTTAATTATTTAGACAGTTTATTTAGATTATTTAATTAAATAGGAAACAATTTATGTTTTATTCAAAAGCAAATCCAAGAGGGGTGGGAGGAAGAATAATGTTGGATTGTCTCTTGGTTCTATTTATGTAATTATAATAAATGGAGCCATTTAGCCCCTATGAGGGTTGTTATCATATCGCCTTATTTCTAGTTAAGATAATTGATAAAAGTGCTAATTACCTCATAGGATTCATTTTATATAATGAAAGGCACTCACGTACGTAAATACGAGTTTATAATTATCATCGTCTTTCATAATTACATAAATGAACATAAACTAACCCAAAAGAGATGAGTCATCCGAATCAGATTTTCGACAACATGGAGATAAAATACATGACCACGCTTTTTTATTTGGTTTATTTTTTGTTTCAGACTTTGCCCTGTCCACCGGAGGAGCCACTTGATAGTCTTCTATATTAAACTGATTTTGATTACCCGTGTTTACCCGTGACTCCTTCGAAAGACTGGCATTGTGTGTACAAGCCATCTCGGTATTAGAGACATGACCGATTATTGTTGATTGTAAATAAGCACCTAAAGTTAAATCCGTTTGCGTTTCGACTGTTGATTTCTCATCATCTTTTTCTTTTTCACCTTCTGATGACATCTTTCTGAGTCTGAAAAGTGAATTGATTTTAATTTAGTTTAGCACATTTTTTATTTGACTTGAGTTACAGCCATATGAACTGCTTGTACATGCAGTATTTATTGCAAGTCAGAAATTCAACCAATAAAATCAAATCTAGCTGACCTAAGTACACAAATTATGATCCTGTTACTGGCTAAATTTTATTTATTTATGTATACTGCATATACCAGCAGTGCCTACATGTGACCGTAGCTCCAATGCTTCCAATACTTTTTTTAAACTATAAACACTTCATTTTTGTACAGAATACCTATAACAGCAGGAACGGAATGTTAAATCTGGTAAAAAACTTATCAATTTATAGTATGGTAGCTTTATAAAATAAAATAAATTTGAAATATAACATAAAAATATTCATTTACTGTTAGGTTTAAAAGAATTGAATTTTTATTAATGTTAGCTAACCTTTAGGTAGATATGGGTAGTTGTTAAATAAAATTATTTATGATTAACTTACTATGTCAATGATGTTATGTGAAAATTACTATAAATGATGATCGATTTTTTAATGAAATGATATTGGAAAATTTACTGGAAATTTAGTTGTCAAAATGAACTGCTATAAGTTATTGTTATCATGGTAACAAATTTAAAATACATTGACTCTTTGTTGACTTTGACTCCGATAATTAAGACTGAATTATTTGGTAGCTTATAAGGACCCAACTGTAAAAGAGAAGGTAAAATAAGTATTTGATTATACAATCAAACACATAGTAGGATATGTCTATTTATTACTAAAGTAATGTAAGATCAGGGCTTTTTTGTCATGTAACGTGGTGGTACAGCATTCCAGCACCTTTTTTCATTGCATAGGAAAAGCTGCTTTAAATTCCATTTAAGTGATATTTGAATATAATTTTCTTTAGTAAAAAGCTTGACGAGAAGTAAGTTCCGGCACCTTTTTTTTTAAAAAAAAGCCCTGTATAAAAAAAGAATATAAACACATATATTTTTTTGAATTTATTTATTGAATTATAAATTTTAGTTCATAAATAAATGTAAACATTGTATAGATATATCACTTCATATTAACATACATACAAAATACATGTTTTACATCTAAAGTATTTATTATTAAAATATCATTAGACTGATACACACAAACACAAATAAAATATTTAGATATAGGTATAGGAAAGTCAATAGTACATATTTCTTTGACCCCTCCCTTCTTTTAAGAGATATAGAGCCAAAAAAATAATATTTTTATCATCCCCATTTTGGTGCGCCAAAAGTAATATGGTAGCAAATGTGAGCCAGAATAAACATGAAAATGAAAAAAAGGTCTTTAGTTACACTAGGGGGTACCTTTTCAGTTTTGTTGTGGCCGCAGCGACCTCAAACTATGCCGCTGAATATATTATTATAAGTATAAAATTACCACCTACAATTTATGTAGAATTTAAGTATTTTATACAGGTTGTCTGTTAAGAAACTGCAAAGTTTGAAAAATTCAACGTTACAAAACAAAATTTTTTTTAAATAAGACACTTATGTTTTATGTAATTTTGGAAAATATTCGGTGCGTTCGTTCAGTTTGGACAATTGTACTGACTAGCCAAATATTACTCTGCACGCTCGGTTCATATGAAGTAAAATGCTCAAGTCAAGATGCACCATTAGATGCAAATGTTACTTTTTTCAAAAAATATTTTTTATCTCATTAAGCCCTCAATATATTCAAAAATATTGTGGTATTGTATAGAGTAGTATAGACTATAGACCTACTTAATTTAAATTTTAACTATTTATTATTAAATTCCATTTAAAAAAATATCATTTGTATCATATACATTTATTTCAGTATAATTTTATAATGCATATTTTTAATTATAAACTTATTATTTCATTCAAAATTTGAATATTTGTATTTCTTAAGAGAGAAGAGATATCAAAGAAATACACACTATTGACTTATCAGTATATTGGTCTAAGAAAATCAATTGAAGACAATTTAATTCAATTTAGATTATACTTGTACTTTTTTCAAATTGATATAAGATTTACATTTCAATTTCATTCACACTTGGTCGCATTCAGTTCAATCAATGTATATGAATCATGAAACTGAAAATTATTTAAGTATATGTTAAACAAATAGTTTAAGACCATCGATTTTATAATGGGTAAATCTTTTTATAGGTGTAACAATATATAAAAATAAATTAAAAATATTTGATCTAAAATACACTGGCTACATTTATGTTACGATGTGTTTCAACTAATTAATATAAGAAAGTCTATACTCATTTAATCAGCAGAAGTTCAAGGTCTAACTTCAGAAGAGTCAATAAAGATCATAACTGTTACGACCCAAAATAAGTAACATGTCTGATATAAACTCAATTTTGACCGTACTTTAAAGTTAGATCATCATTAGCCTCCGCTATATTTAATAATACTAAAACAAGAACTGGATGGTTAAAATATATTTTTAAATAATACTTATCATTTAAATTTAGTAAGTCTTATAATATATTTGTTAGTGATAATTTGGCATATCTTCAAATAAAATAGTAATAACAAAAAGCACCAAATGTAAATAAAATACCATCCAGTAAATGGGATTCTACTGAACTGGAATGGTCATTTTCTTATCAATGGCAAAATAATTGATCTAAATAAATGCAGCAATTACAGTTACCAGTGCTTTTTTATAGTCATCGGAATATTATTTATTTATTTTATTTTAATTTTAATGAACTTTTAGTTCTTTACAGTAGTGGTGCGTGAGCTATATTCATGTGAGTTCAGTGACAGTTTATGTTTAGATCAGACACATTCAACATTGACAGTACGGCAGAGAATTGCCCTTTCGGAAGACACGACAAAATCCAAATGTGTTCGATCTATGATAGCAACTCGCATGGCCTCACCTGAATACAGCTCGTGCATCACTACTGGTTCTTTATATCAAAAGTTATAATTAAAATTTATCTTAAAAAAACACTGGCGCTAGAATAACTGTTACAAATATTAAACTATATATACACAACATAACATTATTAAAATTAAAATAATACATACTAAAGCTTATCATTGCATTGTATTTTTTAGTTACATACTTATAAATATCACAAATATCAGCATTCCAGAGTTCAAATATTAAATTAAATAAGATAAATATTATTCTGAAAAAATCTTTTTAAAACACATCACAAATATATATAGTCATACCCTAAAGAAATGTCAGTTTTGGTTCCAGACTTCAGGAATTGGTGGTAATTGAAAGTATATGTAAATGCAAAATAACAAAAGTTGAAGAACCGTAACTCGGGGTATGACTATTTTATTCTATTGTAAAATATGTAAGCTCGTTTGATTTAAAATTAATAAATAACAATATTAATAAATATTATAAGGTCTTTTGATAAATAAAATGAGTATTATCGGAATGGAAAATGCTTGACAAAATATACCCAAAAGAAAAATTTTTCGAAAAAATTATACTATAAATTAAATTTCATATCAAAATATTTATTAGAAATATATTTCCATTTTTCATGTTACTATCATTAAAAATAATTTTATGTTTTGTATATATTGTTATCTTTTACTTTTAAATTTATATAATAATACTATATATGTCAAAACTCGGAGGGAAATAAATATTGTCAGCAATGTCAGAAATGCATGTGTATAGTCAGCATTTTCCATATCTACTTCATCCAGAAACTTTTGTGGAGATACAAAGTGACAATAGTCTGCTGAACATTTAAGTTTACTGCGCTCGAATCCAAAAATCGCTAACATTACTCCTTCTAGTCCGTGCTTTAAAAATGATATATGAAAGATCCATTGTAAAGCTGGATGGGCATCACATAGTCTTACGAAATATCCAGAGAACATTATGAAAGGGAAGATGAATAATGGTCCAAATATTGTTCCATTCTGTAAAATAATAATAAAACAAGTTAAATCTTATTGTTATCATGTTTGCAGTGCGTTTCATTCAATAAATGCAACAAAGAAAGTAAAAATAATTTACCTGCACATTCATGATTGATCCGATCACCAAACCAATGCTTTGAGCTATGAAAGATACTAAAATACACATCAGAACAAACATTCCTAATCTGGAAAATTCTAGCGGCTGTGATGTCAAATGATAGGTTACCAGTGTATAAAGTAATGTTGACGTCAACTGAAAATAAAAATAAAAATCTATAAATATTTAAAATATTTGCATACACTCTCATTATAATTAATCATTTTATAATTTAGGCCAGCATACGAGTTAACTAGTCTGCGCATTCATTTTTTTTTACTTGTATAGCTAACTTATTCACTGTTCAACTAATTTGCTTGATGATATGTACAGCATTTCTGAGGTTTCAAGTAGGTTTTTATGATTACCTCGGACAGGGGTTATTTTAAGGAAATTATAGAACTGCACAATTTGTGACGAAGCAAATAAAAAAAAATTCTCAATAATAATGAGAGCTTTTTTTGGCCTTTCAATTGAAAAAAATGCGAAGGTGCAATTGAATGACCTTTTTTCAGTCTTTCAATAACAAAAACTATATGTAGGTGTAACTGAATTACTGCACAAAATAAATTTTACAACTGTACACTAAAATAACCCCTAGCCTTAAACAAACTCACTTTTCTTTATATTATTAGTACAGATTAGATAAAAAAATAAAATAAAAACAGTTTATTTATGCCGACAAGCAAACTTTTTCTTAATATTAGTACATATTAAGATAAATATTACAAATAAGAACTGATTATTTATACTGACGAGACAAACAAAAAAGTGGTGTGCCTCACTGAAACTTCTTTTGGTTTCATTAACCATGTGAATTAAATAAATAAACTTATTAAATTAATAATCAAACGTAATATTTTAACACAAAAACCGTATACAAATCACATAGCTTGACACCAACGTAAACTGACTTGTACGCATTCATCTATCTTTCTCTTATACATTTACTCATTTCTCTCTCACGCATAAGCGACATAAAGTTACTTGTACGCATGCGCTATTCATCCATCTTTCTCTTATACATCTACTCACGCACATGGCACACTCTCCTTAGCGCGCTTCATCTTTAAAACGTGTTGAATTTAAAAATCTGTTGAGGTCATTCCAATTCACTAGTCTCGCTAAAGAAGTTTTACTTCAAAAAATGTCTGCAATAGCAGATGCATTGGCAAAAGTATTAAAAGGTGTTTTATGTTATAATTACCTGTACTGGAATGTCAGCAATTGTTACAGCTAAATAATATGATATGACTGAATACCATCTATTGAAATGTTCTATAGTGATAATTGGAACTTCTAATGGAACTGAAAATATTAAAAATAAACATAAATGAAGTTTTTAGAAGCCACAATTTCAGTCTGGATTTCAACATTGACCTGTATTTTTTACTGAATCTTGTTCATTTTACATTCAACGATTCAGTAGTTTTATAGACAATTGAGTGCAGATTTTTTTTAAATTTAAAAATTCAGATCGATGAATCACCTGGTATTATGTTGTATACTTACATGTTAAAATCATAGAATTAAACGCCGTGAACATCAAAAACATTATTGAGAAAAATAAATAATTAAAATTATCTAAAATAAATTCAGCATCCTCTCCTATCCGGTAATAAAGAATACCAATGACTATGGCAATAAATAAATGTATTCCTAGTCGCATGTATGTTAGAACTCTAGCTCGTGATAGAATAATTGCAGTTCGTTTTAGTAAAACCAGAAATTGCGTAAAAAATGACGTCGGATAGACCATGCGGTTTTTACGACAATTAAAAATACTTGTTTGTAGATCAGCTTTCTTCTCAAATGACGGCAACTGAGGAGTTGTCACAGGTGTTAATATACCACTTGCCATCATTTTACCTAAAATATACCAATATAATATAATTTTATTACTATAACAACTTACAACTCAAAATCTAAAACAGTATAAGAGTTATTTAAAAACTAAAACTATGTGAAGTTTCATTTAAATCAGAAAAAAAGATCAAATGAATTATTTACTTACCAACATGATTTAAACCAAATGTTTGATGTATTTCTCTTTGGCTTTGTGGTTTTCTCCAATCTGGATTTTTCCCATTTTCACTTTTTTGCACCAACACATTATGATAGTTTCCATGCTCACCGGTAGATACTTCTAGAACTAAAGAAACCAAATAAATTTC
This sequence comes from Sialis fuliginosa, assembly GCA_961205875.1. Classification (NCBI taxonomy): domain Eukaryota; kingdom Metazoa; phylum Arthropoda; class Insecta; order Megaloptera; family Sialidae; genus Sialis; species Sialis fuliginosa. The sequence continues at coordinate 20,651,664 of OY540812.1, forward strand.
ATCTCAAAAAAACATAAATTAATTTTTTCTCACAAAAGTCAGCGGGATTATGATAAGATGGGCACTGCAAGCCAACTTCATTCAAATAAGGGATTAATCCCTTTACGGAACCTTGATATACACATTCACCATTGACTAGTCCATAAATGTGGTCAAACATGTCCAATACAAGAGCACTCGGTTGATGAATTGTACAAATAATTGTTCTACCTTCCTGAGATAATTTTTTTAATAAGGCTATGCATTGTTTTGATGCTGAACTGTCCAAACCACTAAAATAAAAATATTTAAATTTAAAACTACTAATTGTTAGATTTAGATGGCGTTACTGCAAATGTTACTTGCTTATTTTATCATTGGATGGCGTTACTGGAAATGCTAATTACTTATTTTATCACTAGATGGCTGGCTGCATCAATAATTTTAAGTCATTGTTTTGATATTAGATGGCATTATCAAAAAATTTTTTTTTTTTGAAAAGTAAAAATGTACCAGTATTTACATATTATAATGACTCTTACCTTGTTGGTTCATCAAAGAACATGACTTGAGGATTCCTAAGTAATTCTAAAGCAATCGATAACCGTTTTCGTTGTCCGCCAGATAAATTTTCAGTTTTCGTATGCTGTGTTTCTGATAATCCAATTGCATTTATTATTGATAATATCTGAAATAAATAATGACATTGTCAAATATATATAAAGCAATTTTGATACTTTTGTGCTAGACTAGTGTATCCCAAAGTGGAAAAACTCAAGGGTTCCGCACAATGGGGAGCTGTAGAGGGGCTTACGCGAACCTCTTGTTAATACGTATTTGTATTATTTTTTATAAATAAACCATATAATTTACATTCATTTTTTTAAATTTAACAATGAGCGCCCATTGTTAAAAATTTCATAGCTTATCACTGGTTCCTCATTATTTTTGATGTTGCTGTGTTTATTTTTATAACATTGAAATTTCATCCCTTAATTAAAACATATGCGATATACAATAGGATAATATAAATGATAACAAAAATATAAATATGGTTAGGTTTCCGCAATTATTTTAAAATCGTGAAAGGGTTCCGTGACAAAATAAGTTTGAGAACCGTTGTGCTAAATCATAGGTCATCATAGGTGAGGAACCTTTTTGTACCTTACGGCCATTTTTTGGATAATGTTAAGTACATTATAAAAAGCAATTATAATTATAAAAAAATATAAATAATTATAATAGAGATGTGTGATTCTTGAATGGTTCATTCTCTTTGAATGAATCTTTTCAGTGAATGAATCGGCTCAAGTCAGTATCTTGAAAAACAATTTTTCTTTTGAACACTTAACTTTCAATGGTATGGTAATGCAATTAATTACAGGAAACTACCTTTTTTTAATTTTTTTTTTAAAATATAGTAGCTATGACCTCCACCTTCTATCGCAGGGCCTCGGGCCAGGATTTTCAATGAGCCCCCTTCTGCTAAGATACCTAAGATAAAAAAAACTCGTTGACACGCCGCACGGGAGGAACAAAATTGTTATACAGTTTTTCTTAACAAACCGATTTGTAAAATCTTGCTCGCAAAGAATCACTAAACGATCCAATTTTTCCCGAATTAATTTAAATGACTCGAGTTATTAAAAAAAAGACTTGTGTCCTATATTTCTCCCAGGAAAAAAAAGACTTAAAATGCAAAGTCCTTTTTCTGTACTTGAGTTTATATTTTTAATCTTGAAATATAATTCCTCGAATTCTTGAACTTTTATTGCCACAAGAAGAACATTATTATTTTCAGCGGGGTGGCTAAAGGTCGCTGCGCTCCCGGCGAAAGCACCCCTGGTATAGCTTGCTGTAAGTGCTGACTTCTCTCGCGACGTGCCTGATTTCCCCAATGAAAATCCGTCACACTTATTTAATGGACGCTGTTGCGTTTTTTTTACATACCCTTATATCACGTTCGGTGACGCTCATCTCTGTGCCTAGTTTGAGATTGGCCGCCACACGCATCGCTTCCATGACGGTGAGCAGAGGTTGCAGGTTATCGTCTTGCATTATGTAACATGACTGAGATCGGAACTCCAGCGGATGCCGATCTAACCCATTCACTGTCAGCGAACCCTGCACGCCAACATTTCTGTCACAGGCAAAAAAAGGGCATTTATTAAAAAGTGTCCAGTATTAAATGATTTTCTTTGCTTATCTGAAAAGTAGGTACTCTACAATCAAACTTAACAAATCGACAGAGAATAGTGTAAGACTGAGGCAATGCATATATCTATATATATGGAACAAAGCAAGATACACAGTGGCGTAACTAAAGGGGGGCTGTATGTATGAAAATAATGAACACAATAATGTAAGTAATATACCTAATGTAGAAAACAACACAGATTTAAATTGTGACACTCGCCTTCGAAGAAACGTAAAGGTAGCGAATCGTTTTCAGGCCGGATTATAAGGGGGAAGGTGTCAAGTATTATGATAAATAGTGTAAACATGGTACAGTTGTAAACGTACTACGTTATAATAACAATAAATAAATAATAATAATTAATACTTAATACAGATCAGTGTGAGTTTTGGCTTGCAGTAGCACACTTGTACTATGTAAATATAATCAATAAAATAAGTACATTGCTATATTGTTATATTAATTATTAAACCCTCGAAGACACCACAATATGCCAAAGTAATATCGTCAGCATCTTCTTCTTTAGTCTGTCTTCATTATTATCTTAGTTCACGCAGATTTTCTCTCAGATCCCAGACAAAATATACTGATCATTACTGCACTTCTATTGTTGCACCCCCCTCCCCCCTTTGTAAAATGTTAACTTTTATGAATATTTTATTTTATGTATACATTATACATCCTCAAAAAACCGCCAAACTCTCACCAACCAAAATTAAGTTTAATGACTCCTTTTGTTCTTTTATTTCGTTTGTTATCATTCCCACAAATAGCTATTCTCATATCTCTGAAATTCGAACTTAAAGTCTTCGTAACTCGAAAATTATGGTCTTTCGGACTTTGCGTAAATGGAAACTTTTGTTTGGCAGATAAAGAGCTATAATATATCAAAATTTCAGAAAAATTAACTGAAATCACTTTTCCATAAGGAAAGTGCGGGGTCCTTTAAACATAGTTTAAAAAAAATTGATGTAGATGTTTCAAACGTTACGTCACGTTTCTTCGGAATCCCTCCCCCCTTTTGCATATTATTTGGGAGAGTCCAATTACACAAGGCTTGGGGAGGATTTCGAAAATCATCCTTATGTAATTAATGAACGTTCCCTTTTGAAAAATTATATTTTTTTGAAAATTAGGTAGGTACATAATTTACAGCATCACACATCACTGGTAATATTATGATAATTTCAGTCTGCAACATTCACACACAATTAATTCATCTTGATTACTTTTCAAGCCAATAATAAAGGGTTGAAGGTCAAGCGAATTATTAATACGTGCAGACAGAACCTTTGTGACATTACCTCTACCTATCCACATACACTCACACACACACACACACGCATACACCTACATGTAAATTATTATCAGCTGTAATGAATACTACTTACTACTACAGTCATTTTAATTGATTTTGATTGCTGAAGTTCGAAAGGTCGGTTCAGTTATCTGCGAAGAATACTATAATATGTTAAATCAGTATCAAATGCGTGAAATTAATAACAGATAATGTGATTTAGTACTGGTACAATTGTTTTACTATCTTATCTATAATTACATGTATTCCTATTGTTATGATATATATATGAGATGAACTTGATTATCACAAAGTATTTATGATATTCCACACTTTAATTCATTACAATGTATTGGTTTGTAGATATAATTAAAATAATACGATTTAAGCCTTGGCAATTAAGACACCGTTTCAGCGACCTGGCCGTCTCGATCTTGAACTTTAGCCACTTGTCGAAGCGGATTGGCTACTGCGATGGTGTCTCTAAATTTCTACTGTTTAAATAGTTTACGAGATATTCGCTGTGACAGGCGGACGATAAAATAAGGATAATATTGTCGGAAACCTACGGAACCCAAATAATTTAAAATGAAAGATTACCATACTTTTTTTTTAATTCAAAGAAATTTTTGAGTCCTGGACACACTCCTGAAATTTGCTTTTTCAGGACAAATATTTATTATTATTCTTGATTAAAATACTATTGAAAAAAAGAGAAACTCTGGTTTCTTAGTTACTCAAGTCCTCATCAGGAACTTAATAGTTTCAGTCTGGAACTATTATTATATTATATTGATTAAAATAAGCAAAATTAAAATATTGGGACTTCTTAACCATTGTGTTGTGCTTATAGAAGTATAGATACTAATATACCATTCTGAAAGCTATTTTTTTTCTTTTTTATACAGCTTACTAAGCAAATCTAAATATATACATATATATATATAGATTTTATTTTTATTTTATTAATTGTTGACAAAATATACAATTTTATTTTTGACTACAATTTAAATATTCTATCCTTAGAACACGATAATAAGGTAAGTACGTACATATATAAGAAACGATCGATTCATTGATAGTGGCGGATTTAATAAGGTTGAGATCCATGGTGGAATTTAATTTATGGACCCCTAAAAATGTCCCGCATAATATTTGATGAACTTTTTTTGCTTCCACAAAATTTCCTCTGACGGAACTAAATACTAACCATTTTTTTACATTTACATTTAACAAAATGTTGTTGTACCATACATTATATTTTTATATGCCGTACTTGGATAGATCATATTGAAATTATAAATAGAAAAAAATATTAATATTTAATTATTGTTCAATACAATTAAGGACCCATTTATTTAGTCCACGAGGCGCTTATATGTCTATATATACGTCGTTTTATAGGCAATGAATTTGATTTTTTAGAACCTTTGACAATTTATTTGTTTCAATCTGACACAAAAACTACTGAAACTATTTTTTAAGGGACTTTCATTGCTTGAAAGTAGAAAAATTTCCAAACTTTTAATTAATTATTAAAATTTCGTTCACAATAAGTTAATAGAATAAGTTTTGCATTAATGTACTACTGGAAAAACGGAGAAACTGTGGTCTCTTAGTCACTTAAACTAGAAATATACACCTTAACCACAATAAAACAATGTCCCTCGACACGTGTTTAGATTTCACACAAGAAGTCCTCTGTTCAGTCTGGAACTGTTAGGCTCCTGATGAGGACTTCTTGTGAAGTCTAAACAAGTCTCGAGTGACATTGTTTTATTGTGGTTAAGGTGTATATTTTTAGTTTAAGTTGCATTAATGTACTCAATTCCAGTAGCGAGTTATTTAAACAAAGCATAAAATTTGTTTTCTTTAAATTAAAACAGAAACTCATATATTTTTTTAAACAAGCTTATAATAATAACATTGGTATATGATTCATACGCATTTTAAAATTTAATCAATATGCGCTTGTTATCATTACGCAATTATATCTATTTAGTGTAATTAAATGATTAAATCAATTTGCACTTGCAAGTTCAAATGCACTCACTTATTGCTCATGCATTAAAAATCAAACAAAGAAAACTATCTATAACTGATTGATTTCTCACACTTTCTATTTATGTTTTATGATAATTAATTAAATATATGTATGTTGCTTAAATGATCAGTGCCGTAACTATGGGGTACTAAAAGCAAGCAATGCTTAAGGACCTTCCGGCAGAACAATACATTTTAAGACTAAAGGCGCAATATTGATAATACATAAGCTAAATCGAAAATTATTTTTTATTTTATCAATATTTTTTTAGTCAATGTTTAAAATTATTAAAATATTATAAATACAGTGGAGTACCTAGGGTTTGGTGAACCCAGCCTCTGCTGAAGCGGGCGACAAAAGCATTGTCAGGATGAAACAAAAAAATTAGCAAAAAAAGTCTTTAGAAATTAAAAAGAGGGCGTAAAAGCAGAAGTTGGCAAGGAGCTATAAAATAAAATTTGCTTGTGGGCATAAAAATTGTAGTTACGTCACTGTAAATGACACAATGTTGCTTGTCGATAAACTTGGAGACAATTAAATTAATTTGAAGCTTTGTACACACGAGTTCGACAGATTTTTACATACACGTTATATTTCCTTTTTTAAACTGAAAATTTAACATTATACAGAATCTAACACTGAAACATGTGAGCCCTAGGGAAAAGACGGACAAAGTGGCCTGTGCAGGCAAAGTAGCCATTTAAGTTTTCTTCGCTGAATATAGCTGTAACCGCGCGGGAGCAGTTCTCTGTAACTTTGAAGCGGAAAGTTATACGTGTTTTGATTCAAAACTCATTTTTGCGTTTTATCGCCATTTTAATCATTTTTTATTGTTAGGTTAGAAAATATGTTTGAAAATCTACTCAACAGTCATCGAATGTGGATGCGATGCGAAATGCTATAGAAGCTGTAAAAACGGACAAGATGCCATTTGCTATTGCAGCGGTTCAGGGTTTGGCCACTTTACCCGACCTAGGCGGGTAAAGTGGCCACTTTGCAGTTCTTTTTTAAAACTAAAATTTACATTTTAAAAGTAAAAAAAAATATATAATAGCATTATAAACTTAAATAGTTATAGTTGCTATTGGTATTTTTTTTATAATGTTACTTATTAAAAAGGTATCAAAAAAATGCATCTTTGGCCACTTTGCCCGTCTTTCCCCTATACAGGGTGAGTCATATCAGGTGGAACAAACTTGAACCGTGGATTGAGAAAAATATTTTAGCAAAAAAGTTTATATGAACATGTGTCCGAAAATTCTTCGTGAGGGAGCTACAGACCTTCGAAGATTTAACCCAAAATTAGTTTTTATTTAATTTCTAGAGAACCCATTATGCTACAGTTATGAAATTTGATACAGGCTTTGATATTAATTAATGTTATCGATTTCCAGTATCAAATAATAATAATTTAGACCAGGGGTGTATGGAGCCCGTGGACCCACCGATTTTTATCAAGTATTTTTTTGTTCATGAATTTTTTCCTGAGTTGGGGTCTTGTAGAAGATTATATGATACAAAATACACAAAAATATACATTGTTTATTTATCATAAGATCAACCGTTTTCGAAAAATATCGAAAAAAAGAAAGTACTGCAGAATTTTACTTTATACGGATGCTTCAAATTACACAAAATAAATTTATATTCTTGTTCTATGATTACAAATAAGATGAAAAGTTAATATAAATATACCCCCAAAACTGCATTTTTAACAACAAACAGCCATTTATAATTTCGTTTTTTAATCAGGTTAGCAAAATACATGTAACAGTAATACAACTGGCTATAACTCTATGATGATAAGTATTAGGAGGTATATTTATATTAACTTTTTATCTTATTTTTAATTATAGAACAAGAATATAAACTTATTTTATGTAATTTGAAGCATCCGTATAAAGTAAAATTCTACAGTATTTTCTTTTTTCGATATTTTTCGAAAACGGTTGATCTTATGATAAATAAACAATGTATATTTTTGTGTATTTTGTATCATATAATCTTCTACAAGACCCCAACTCAGGAAAAAATTCATGAACAAAAAAATACTTGATAAAAATCGGTGGGTCCACGGGCTCCATACACCCCTGGTCTAAATTATTATTATTTGATACTGGAAATCGATAACATTAATTAATATCAAAGCCTGTATCAAATTTCATAACTGTAGCATAATGGGTTCTCTAGAAATTAAATAAAAACTAATTTTGGGTTAAATCTTCGAAGGTCTGTAGCTCCCTCACGAAGAATTTTCGGACACATGTTCATATAAACTTTTTTGCTTAAAATATTTTTCTCAATCCACGGTTCAAGTTTGTTCCACCTGATATGACTCACCCTGTATATACAAAATTATATTTTTTATCTTTAAGTCGATGAATGGCGTTAATATTCAGAAGTAATTAAATTAATAATTAATAAGTAATTAATATGATAGAATCATATTTAACAATGTTGGTGTTCTTAAAATAAATAAGTATATGAGGTAAATATTTATTAAACTATATTATAAAAATGTATCACTTAAGTTTTTCCTTCTTTTTCAACAATTGATTCATGTAAGTCGTAGAAAATGTGTATTAAACCATTAACTTGTTAATAAAAATCTCAAGGCAAGATTGTAGTACATAAAATGTACATACTAAAATATTATTCTAGGTCACATAAAGTAACAAAAAATGTAACAACAATCTTCTTATTAAATACGAATTATACCTATATAAGTATTGTGTAAGTACATTCAGTGTTGGATTAAGACGATAATAAATAGGGCTAGTATACTCTTAGCCCTCGAAATTCAAAATTGCATACACATTTCTGTATTTTTATAACATTAAACCTACATAAATGTATTAAAAATTGTATTTAATATTTGTGCTAATTCATTTAATTAATTTTTTTTTGATCAGACAAAAGAAGTTACATGAAAGGTACATTTTACAAAAATTAATGAAAATTTCATAAAATTGCCTCTTAATCCGCCCCTTTTTATTTTCTAATAATACGTTAATAGTATAAGGAAGTAATATAAAGAAATTGTTTATTTATTTATAACGTACGTGAATCACACGTAATTGATTATTATATAAAGATTAATAAAATTAAAACCTTTATAGGAAATTAATTAATTAGATATAAAATATCTTTGCAAACATCGTCTTAAGCTTGTGTCGGAAGCTTATGAGAGAATTTTTTTTTCTATATACGTACATATACAAAATGCATTACACATGCGTGTAACTCACCAAATAATTAAAATTTCGTAAGTATAACTCCCAGACTTATCGAGTTCGGATACCACTGGTGACTGGTCTATAGTTCTATAGTAATTAGACTTTAGTAAAAAAAAAAAAAAACATAATAATTAATTAATAATAATATTGATGTTTAATCATTAATAGTTAGAATTTTTGAATTGATATCTTTGGATATTAAAACTGGATCGCGAAACATTGCATTTACGTTCAATTTTGTGTATTATTTTTATCAATAATACTTTTCGTATTATTTGAATTATCTCTTTGTTTTTATGATTTATATCATTTTTGAATCTTAAGTACCCACATATATAGATAACTCAAAATTATTTGATTATACAAAATACATTTTTAAGCGACTAAAAGTACTCACCGGAATACAAATAAAATGTTAAACGTTCATGAATTCTTTGTGCTTATAATAAATTTATGTTATTATTTATGTTTATCATCTGAACGTTATTTTACAGATAAAAGTATAAAACTGTCAAAAATAATAACCAAATGCATGATATCATTGTCTTATCATCATAATTATATGGGTATAAAAAAAAAGTTTCTCATTGAATAATTTCTAGATTCTATAAAATACATAAGGTACTGACACCAGTTATGGCCGCTATAAGAGCAATGTTTACTGTTTTTGTGATTGACGGGCTTCCTTTTTGTAATTCTCATGAACTCATGTTACTAATAAAACAAGTAACTCTCCATTTAATCAATTTAATTACCAAAGTCCGCAAATATTATTTTTTTAAATATAGCCTTTTATTTTGTTTGGTTTTTCTCCAATAATGGATAAAGTAAAACCAGTAATGAGCACGCAGTGATGGACACTAAAGATATAAAAGAAAGAATCGTTAAATTTGAAACAGTGTAATATAACAGTTGCTATGATAATATAATAATTAATAAATAAATTATACTAATAATTAGTTTAAATATCCACCATTTTGACACTCGGCCAATAGCTATTGGCCGGTTGTCATCAAATCACGCTGTAAAACAGTTAAATGTACATACATATATAGATTAATATTCAGAAATAGTAGCAATCAAATATCAACAAATATTTCTAATTCAGTATTATACATTTAATTAAAAAATAACCATTATTGGGATCATATCCAAGACTGGTGCCTTATGTGATTGGTACCTTATGTGATTTTAGTTATTTGTTATATTATATCTAACAAAAACAACTGTCGTCGTTCAGATTATTGGTCTTACTCAACATGAAGAAGACCTACATTTTATTATCGATTCTGTGAATCTACACTTATTTCTAACCACGTATCTACGTGTCATACGCATAGTGTCGCATAGTACGGATTTTGAAGAAAGATTTTTTCTCTTTGTTACGTAGCCAAAGGTTTAATATATTTGTCAATTAAATATAGCTTTGTTATAAAAATCGAAGATCGCTGAACGACCTCAAAATTTTAATTTTCATATATGAGTCGTTATTTTTAAAGTTATTTTAAGTCAAATTTTCGAAAAAAGAGGAATGAAGGTACTTTAGTATTTACATGTATAATGTACCTATACTTAATACTTAATACTTAATTACTTGTTAATTAATTTAAATGCTTTTATAATAGTCATAATAGTAATAAGTTAAGAAGAAAATTTTAATACCTCGAAACTTCAATATGTGAAGTTGTGATTAAATCGATAAGGTATATATATGTATTTACTTATTTTAATAAATTTTGGGTCGTTAGACGACCCTGTATAGTAATCCGGGTTCTGCTAAATTCGAAAGTTATTGATTAAAAAAATGTTTTTTTTAACAATTTGTTTTAAAAATAAATGTTGTTGTTTTATCTAACTTATGCCCGGTATTATAAAGAATCTGCTTGAGTGCAAATGCGAATTAGCTCTTAGCTAATGCTATCTGCTAGGTATTAAATTTAAATGACAACCACTGACAGATGAGGCCAATGAAATCGTATATATAATGACTTTGACGCATGTAGAAATCGGCGACATAAAATAAGTGATGCCAAGTGTACCTCATAAAATGCATAGCATTTACATTACTATACATTAATTACCACTGCTTTAAAATATCGAGCAATTTCATAAAAATTTGGTTCCTAGCAGCGTTAGCTAGAAGCAAATTTGCGTGCAAATTCTGTATAATACCGGGCATTAATAATGAAACAAATGGGGTTGATATGAAGAAAATTTGTAAAAAAACTTACGTAAATCCCGCGAGTATATTTAGTAGTGTGCTTTTGCCTGCTCCGGAAGGACCCACTACGGCAGTCAAGTCACCCGCCAGGAAATCTCCGTGCACATCGCGCAGCAGGACTTTTGTCTCTGAAACAAAAATTGTATTGTATTTATACGTACTTAGATGCCCGGCATTTCCCAAATTGGATTTTTAGGAACATCAATATAAATCTTTGAAGAATTTGACCTGATTAATTCGCCTGATACCTATATAACGTACAATATAATAGGAATTGGAGATTTCAAATATATTATTCATCAAAAGTCATAAGGATTAATTACAATTTTTGTCGATTTTATAATTTTGATACCAGTAAATCGGAACACTGGTATTTGTGAGATGATTTTCAAGTTAAATGTTCGTTGAACAGTTTGGGTTGGTCAGGGCTGCTAAAGACAGTTCATCGGAACTCATCATTTTAATGATAATTTAATTTTGCTTCCTCGCCATATCCGTGTCTGTCTATTTGCCCCCTGAATTCATTGTCACACGATTAACTCATGAAGCATTGAACCGATATTAATAAAACTTGGTTTGTTGGTTGGGTTTGGATAGTATATCGCCCCATATAAAAAATCATCAAAATCGTGTTGTGGGAGAAGGTGGTATCTTTTTTCAAAATATTTATTAAAAATCTTCGATATAATCAACTCTCTTTGGTGATTTTAGCACGAGAAAACGCTGTGCAATTACTTGGAACTTACTTCATAGCCAGGATTTGATCCATCCTTATTATATGTATAAGTTTTATAGCGTTTTCTAACAATTTATTTACAGATCTTCACTGATTAAGGCATATTTTATAAAATAGAAAGTGTCTGGTTTTATAATTGTAATATTTTTGGGGGACTAACCCATATTGTGTCTTCATTAAATTTAATAATGTACAATGTACACGCAACTGGATGGAACTGTCATTAACATAAGTGATAAAACAGATACCAAGTTTATGACCTCGCTGCTTGCATAGGTCTACAGGTAACTAATTCACTACGTTGGTAGAATAATAAATGTGATAGTGACGACCTTTTTCATGCATACCATGTTTAGTTAAAATTGTCACATGAAAAACTATTGCTACACGAAGAAAACGGGCTCTAAAAATTATAGTAAAAGTAGTTCTAAGGATAAATAGCAGATAGATAGTAGGATTAGATAATAAAATGAAAACATTGGATTTTTCGTAATAATTGAAATTTTTACAAGGCAGCATAGTTAAAAAAGAACATACATATATATGTAGTAAATCCTTCTTTATGCAGATAAAATTTACCATGCTAGGATATAATGGTAAATGATAGTTTGCAATTTGCACAGAAATTATTATTTTACAAATTAGAAGTGTTCGTTCTCCACACTTCAACTTCAGCGAACTTCTTACCTAATTAAACCCCCCTTTCGAAACATTAGACGAAATATTATGAGGAAAAATATAATAGGTACTGATTCTGAAATTTTATAATTGTATTGTATTTATACGAAAATAGGTGATTAATGAAAAGATAACATAGTGATGTTTTCTTAATTTTCTATTTAGGTATGTATTTACCCAGGTCCAGATAGGAGGGCCATATGGCCCAGGCCTCTGGGCTTCAGGGTTCTCGAAAATTATTTGTAATTTACATAAATATGTATAATATTAATATAAAATTTAAACTAAATTTAAGAATAATACGGAATTAGTCAGAAATTTTCTTATTCTCGCGAAACGGAAGGGTATGGGTCCCCCAAAATGATGTTTGGCCCGGGCCCCATTGAAATTCTCTCAGGGCCTGTATGTATATTGTACCTACCTATATTTTGGTGTAATTTTTGGGGTTTTAATTTAAAAGTTTAATGTGTTCATACTACAATTTTTTTTTTTCCAAAATTTTTAAGAAAACTACACATAACACATAATATTTGAACCAGTTGTCAAGTTGGATTTTTATTGACATTTTTGTAATCAGTATGTTAACTATATTCAGCGGTTCTTAAATTAGGGTCCGCAGAATTTTTACCGGGGGTCCGTGAAACATGTTTGGCATAAATTAAAGTACTTTTACATTTCTATTTACTATTGATTAATTAGTATCTTACAACCTTCTTTGTTTTTCTGTCAGGGAGGGGGTCCCTGAAAAATAATTGCTCAAAAGGGGGTCCCTAGACTACATAAGTTTAAGAACCGCTGAACTATATGATATGACATGTCATGTATTTTTATAATACTTTTAAATATTTTTTTGCTGAGAATATAAAAAATATCGAATTTTAATGTATTGTAATATCATACGCTAACATCAAAAGTCTCAAAACAAATCAAATCCAACAACTAGGGTGACCAGATTTTAGTTTTTGTAAGCCCTGAAGACCCCTTTTTTATTATATTTTTATTTTATTTATTCTTTTTATTTTTATTTTCATAAAATTTATTAAAAATCTGCACTTTTGACCCTTTTTTTTTAGTCGTTATCGTTTTTTGCAAAACCCGGAGAAATTGCACCGAAACCCTGAACCCGGAGATCCAGTATGCAAACCCTGAAACTCCGGGTCAAAACATGAGACCTTTTTTTAGTCATTATCGTTTTTTGCAAAACCCGGAGAAATTGCACCGAAACCCTGAGCCCGGAGATCCAGTATGCAAGCCCTGAAACTTGGGGTCAAAACCTAGTCACCCTACCAACAACCTGTTTTTTCCAAAATTTTTAGAAAAAAAAGAAATTTTGCGAAGACATGACATAATTCAACGGCACATACAAATTGTTTTACTGGTTTTTATAAATTATCATTATTTATTTAGAAACCTTGAATTGATTCAATAACTCTACAAAAAATACTGATATTTGGGTCGCAGATAAATCAGAGAATCATAAAATGCATGAATGAAAATGTGTCAAAATATTTACATTTAGATAAAAAAATATTGTTCAGTATAAAAAAATATATTATAAATATGATATAATGCTTATCATTACATCGTAAATATGAATATATTTGCTTAATTAACATTATATATTTTGTATTTTAACGTATTACTTTACTTTATCCGTGAATAATGTAAAGATTTATCACGATTATTAAATATCATGAGTAATTTATAAATTTATATAGTCGGTTTGAGAAATATATTTAAAATCTTGAAAAAAAGAAGCCACACAAAATGTCTGTAGTTTTTTTTACGAATATAAGTCAAGACACAGAGGAGGAATACAAATACAAATATTTATATATAAAAACTATCGATTTTGTTTCTAATAAACTTATTTTGCCACCAGACATTTTTTATAGACTACTATACAGAAATGAATATCTTGATAACGGTTCGTCATAATGTAAAAATGATTAAATATAAAGTTTAAATAATATTCTCTATCGACCGTTTCGAAAAGAAGTAAAAAATATAAACAAATTATGGAAAAATGAATTGAACAACAATTATAGATACTAAAATTAAACATCTTTTTTCAACAACGCGCTGTTTCAAAAATAATCAAAAAACAGGAAAAATGACAAATTAATACGTTCCAAATCCTTCCAAATCTAAGGTCGCGATTATAAATTTCCAAATTTAAGGTCGCTGATTCTAAATTTACGCAAGCGCGCAGAATGATTTAATTAAATGTACTGAATTAGAAATATTTGTTCATATTTTAATTCAATTTTGAATATCTATAATAATCTATATACATTTAACTGTCTTACAGCGTGATTTGATGACAATCGGCCAATAGGTGTCAAAATGGTGGACATTTAAACTAATTATTAGTATAATTTATTTATTAATTATTATATTATCACAGAAACTGCTTTTCATTGTTTCAAATTTTACGATTTTTTCTTTTATATCTTTTGTGTCGTAGTACTTATCATTTTGTAATTATTAGCAAGTGTCCATCACTACGTGCTCATTACTGATTTTACTATATCCATTACTGGAGAAGAAACATATATAAAATAAAAGGCTATAATTTAAAAAAACAAACTATATTTACGGACTTTGGTAATTAAATTGATTAAATAATGAGTTACTTGTTTTATTAGTAATATGAGTTCATGATAATTACAAAAATTTACAAAATTCAATCACAAAAACAGTAAATGTTGCTTTTATAGCGGCCATAACTGGTGCCAGTGCCTTATATGTTTAAAAATAATTCATAAAATCACTACGCAGATTTAATAAAATCCGACGTACTTTTGCCAACTCTGTTGTTTATTACATATTCACTACGGCACGTGCGATTTATAATTGCGTAAAATCTGTGGGGAGATGACAATTCTCAGTATTTTGTAATTTCATAAATATAATACATAAAGAGGCTATATAGCTATAATAAAAATGCAAAGTTTGTAAAATGAAATTCTTAAATAGGTTCAGTCGAATTTCAAGCGAATAGATCATATCGACCAAATTGTCTGTAAGAGTTTTTTTTGATTTTGCAATGTCGAATTTGTACTTCTTTGATTGTAGGATTTTTTTGTAATTGATATTCTATTATACATTTATAACATTTGAATATGTCTTCGTGATGACGTCAACTCCCGCGCCAACGCTGATAGGACAAGGAGCTAATGAGACTACCTTGTCTTTATATATTTTGATATAAACCATCATATTATTAATTCAAACTGTTAGAGGGTTGTCATTTATATTTAATACTCCGAAGACAGCGTTAGTTGTCGAATAAATTTTTTTTATAATACCGGGCATAATTATTATTAATTATTTAGCGCCCTCTATATCGTACACTTGTACCAGCTTGGTTCAATTGCTCTACGATTTCAACCATACTCCCAGAATAACAAAACGGGTAAACAAAGGACACATATTTTATAATAAAATTACCCAAAAACAAAAATATGTTTTTTGAGGTGCGCTGATAATTTGTAATTTATCTCTACTAAAATAATTTTTATTTAAAATATTTATTTTAGTATAAAAATATTAATGGAAAAATTTATTTTACGGAAGCATTTCTTATAATAATAATAATAAATATCATATTAGTATATTTTAAAAAAGTTATTGGTTTCTCTATTCTCTAGTTAAGTAGCGATAGCATACACATTAACACATGGCTATGAGTTGGTATGTGTAAATACTGGTAAATACAGAATGCATAAACAAACATTCATAATTCATATGTATGAGTGTGTTCGGGACAAAGAATATAGCGCGTCGAGAGAGAACGCAACAAAATACAGCTGATGCTGACACATAGCCGTCAAAAGAACAAATAAATTATTTATGCCCGGTATTATAAAGGACCTAACAAAATTTGTTAGCTAGCAATTACATTCATATGGGGTATTAATACTGTACTAGTATCTATGGATTAGTTATGGAATTTAAAGCAGTGACACTTCAATTAATTGTAACACAGTTGGCATCTTTGACCGTACAAAATAATTTTCATAACATCACCACTGTTTTAATACCGTTTGTATTTACCTTCAACGCGTGCGCGAAACTTGTCAAAGTCATCAACAAACTCCAAAAGAACTGTCATATATGTTTGATACCTCAGTTGAAAGTGTTTGTTAGCTAACAAATTTGTTAGGTTCTTTATGATACCGGACATTAACTTTTCAAACACTAGAGATTTTATAACAATGAGAAGAACTGATAACACTTTTGATTAAATGATAATAAAAAATATTAAAAAAAGATTCTTAAACCGTACAGCTGTTCAAGTAATCACTTTTATTCAAATCATTAGATTTTTTTTATCTTGCAAAGTACAAAACTGATAAAATAATATATTAATGAAGAAAACAGATTTTAAGAGTAAAATTATAAATCAAAATAACAACAATGGCATTGTTACTATGATTCTACTTACCTCTTTTTAAAATGCCAGTTTTCACAGAGTAACTTAAATTTTTAAAACCAATATCAACACGATTAAATACATTGGAAGATTCACTAGATATTGACTGATGATCACCATTATTTTCATTATTTAATTGCAATTTTTCTACTTTTCCGCGACGCATCTCTGATAACAGAATATCCTTTTTGGGCACATTTTGTTGAGTAACCATCGCGTTTGATGGTTTAGAAGTCATTTTATTAAACACATAAATATATATACAAAAACACACTACTAGGGTTTAAAACATACTAAAAGTACAATGATCGCTCCATCGTGTCGCTTCTATTGTTTGTTATAGACTTTGATCATATTTTGAGATGATTTTCCGAATGCATCCGTAAGTACACGAGTGCAGCAGTGACGGCGTGAAAGGGTTTTGTTGTTGCATAAATTAAATTAATTAATAAAAAAAAATGCAATAGTAACTACGCAGTAACTTACTTTTTGGGATTTTTGTTTAAAATAAAATATTGTCAGTGTAAATAATTAATTTATATGTGTATATTGATATTATGACACAAAGTTCACAATGGTTATCAATTATTTACGTTTGGAATCGCCATTATTTTAATAATGATAAGAAATTATTACTAATGTCAATATAACACCAATATTTTTATATTTATTGCAAGATTTCTCAATATTTTATTCTTACATAAAAAGTGAGATTAATAATGTATCTTTATTTCTTATAGGGAGCTTACAAATTACGATAAATACGAATTAGAACTATTCCAGAGACAAAGTAAGTATTAATGATAAAATGTTTATGATTTAATAATACATATAAAGCAATTTATAAAATATTTTTAATTTTCATTTTGTTTCTCTTGATCATCTTATTTTACCGCACATCTGTTTTGAAAATTATTCGTAAGTTTTGATAAAATTAAGAATTTATAAGTTATTTTACAAAATCGACAGCAGAGACACCAGATTTTTGAGGATTAATAAAAATTAATGTAATTTAAAATATGTTTCTTTTTTTTAGTTTTATTCTACACTATAATATGCCATTAAAGATAATGACACCATAAACTCGTGTAAAAAATAAGAGAATGAATTTTATCATTGATAATAGATAATCGGCTAACTTTGCTTTTAGCTTCCTAAATCGTAATAATTTCGGGTCGGTCATTTTTGTAAAATTTACAAACTATATGAAATTAACTGTTAATATTCAGTAGTTACTCGTATAGTGATTCAGCTCCTGTTTTGTATTTACAATATTAACAATATAAATGTTAATCGTTTAATTTTTGAAATACACAGTGGTGAAACTGGTTCTCGCCGGGAGCGCCAAAACTGAGTAGTGTAAAAACCGACATGACAACGAAAAAAAATTAGGGGATTTCGCCAAAGGCGCAGCAACCTCTAGCTACGCCTTTGAAAATATATTTATTGATATTAAAAATAATATTAACTAAACTAGAATTTGTTTATAAAAATATCTAATTAATTATTAATACATAAGATTATAAGATGCATACAAATTTATATAATATAGTATCTTGCCTGGTTTTTGCAAAATCGGGCTTAACAGATCAATAAAAAAAGTAATTATAAAGATTAAAAAAAAAAGTAATTATAAAGATTTAAAAAAATTAAGTTCTCTCAAAAATTGCAGCCTGTACACTGATTTGAAACAAAAAAAGTACTTTTGCCCAACTGTGCGTCACCCATCCTTGCCTTTTTTGCTCGTAGGAGAACGCACCATTGTTTAAAACAAAAAAATGTAGGAGAGTAGGTATTTGTAGCATTTTGGCAAGTATAAACATTTTTAATTAAAATTGAACATAATGTACTTATATAAAGTATATTTTATATATGAACAGGTTGACTGCCATAAAGAAATCACAAAAAAGGCTCAGATGCCAAATATGCGAGGTTTGTCTACCTCAGCGGTCGTATACGACCGCCATGGCAGTCAACCTGTTAATGATATTCAGAAAATACAGCTGTGGGTGAGACTTAGCTACTACAATCAACCAGAAATCAATTCGGGCTCTCTGAACTCTTACTATGGAATACACATGGAGTATCTGTAGTGTACAGTGTCCCCTGCTTAAGACGTCATTGAAATGTAATACAATGAGTTAAAGTTAATAATATAATATAAATGATATTTTACTACTTATAATTTTTATCAGAAACGCGAATTAGTTTACCACCTGTTATTTGTAACAATGTAAAAAATCATTTGATTATAATTTAATCACTAAACGTACAATATATGTGGTGTTTTTATGAAGGCCGTGGTTTAAATCTTTAAATCCTCACTTGTCTATAGTTGTGTCAGAGGCGTACTACTTAAAAAATAAATAATTTTAAAAATTATTAATTATAATATTTTGATTTTTTTTTAATTATAGCATTGTACCGTGCATTTAAAATATAAAAAAATAATGTTATTTTAAATACTTATGGCATAGAATATAACTATAATAATTTTATCTAGATGACATTATGATATGATAAATAAAATATGTACATATTAGATATTGAAAATATTTGCATGATACGCGCATATGCGTGACTAATTTCTTTGAATGAAGCGCACGCCAATTGGTATGTATGTATGTTAAAATATCAAAGCTTGGTCTATGTCGGTACTAACGCATCTGTTATCTAAGTCATGAACTGTCAAACGTTTATACATAACATTCTTTGAAAAAATACGAATAAATTTACATAAAAGTGGAATATTGAATGTGTTTTTGAGAAAACAAACGAAACATAAAATGTTGAGATTATATTAACGATTGTTGGCCGAAACATCAAAGTACCAATGGTACGGTAAGATATGAAGTGATTTATAAACAAGTATAACATTTCTCTTGATAAATTTACCCAAATGTAAATTGTGACATTAGAGAATTACTGTTAATTACTTTTTAGTAGATATGTCTGATAAACGTACACCAGGGTTGAATCAAAATTCTCTTCCGGTACCACTTCGAAAGAGTCCCTTGCGTTATTCTCGGGCTTCAGGTAGGCAGCATGCTGTTTGAATGCGTATAAAATACACCCTGTGCATACTTTTTCTTGTTGCTTTAAAAGTAGAATTAATATGGTTTGAAAAGCGTTAATTCCTTTTGCACAATAATAGATAATTAAATTTTTTCAAATGTAGATGTTTTTTTTAGAATTTAAGCAATACACTTACAATATGCTTTATCTTACAACATCGTTAGAGTATGCCGATAACACACTGACATAGTAGAGAAGATAATTTAAAAATTTTTATGGTTAGAATATTATATGGTTTAATAGTTGTGCTGTACAATTAAATGCTTTATTTAATTTATTTACACACATTTTAAAATTAATCAATCAATAACTTGGGTTTTCAACAATTTTTTTTACTACATGAGTTATTATAATAACGAATTTTAAACAAATGGTTTAAATATGCCACACTCAACAATTAAACTTTATTTTAATTGATAAAAAGTTATACCTGAATACCTTTGTCAATTAATTTTATAATTGACTTAATAGGGGTCATAGTTTATGATTTTATTGGTTCTATTTAGTAGACTTGGCCTTGATTGTACCTTGTCAATAAAAATGTTATAAATAGATTCTGGTTACAATAGAATTTTTAAGTAATTTTAATAATAAATATTAATTGATATTTGTGGTACATGCTTACGTACAGTACTCATTGTTGCATATATCTACGTACATAATTTTGATGGTTTTTAATTGAATGTTTTGTTTAATGAATAGAGATGTGGTTATTTATTTTAATGCGACTTTTATTGACTTATCATAGTTTATAACCTTTTTCTTGATTATTTTATTTAATTAATAAAATTTAAAAAATTACAGACTTTTTTGTAATATTAATCAGTGATGTATATATGATTATTTGATGGAGGGTCTGTGAAATAAAATTATTATTTCCTATCGGAAAATTTTATTTTTATATAATTCTCTTTAAAAATTATCCCAATTATAGATTTGCTTAAATCATTTTATTTGTATAATTTTTTTTCAATTTTTTCAATATTCAGTTTTAATCTCCATGTACCCCTTTTGAAAGTTAAGTTGAAACACCTTTGCGTACCCCTTAAAGTATGCGTAACACACTTTGGTAAACATTGCTCTACATAATGAGAAAGTTTTGCAAATTCCTTTTATCTCCCGGTGTTTATAAAAGTATATTTGTAAATGTATTAACGAAACTCAGGCTTTCACTTACGAATCTTCGGAGGTCTGCGGATTGTAGTTTTGGAACCACTGATCTAAGTATAGGTATTTTTTTAAACTAAATTTTTTCCTTAGTTTATTTATGATAAATTTATTAAGAAGTTATTATAGTTACTTTAGCAATGAAATCAACAGGAAGTAGATAAACTATCTGACTAATTTGTATTAATAATTTTCTTTGTCATGTTGATTAAATTTTTAAATAAGTAATATATTTTAAGGGTAATTTTAGAATAAATATTACTTTATATTTTTTTGAGGTGTTTTATGAAAGTACTTAAAAAATAAAGTTTTGTATGTAAATATTCATTAGTGAAAGTTTAGTTTATTTCATTTTTAGTAAGTTAAAACAGAGCTGAAATAATCTAATTATGATATTTATAATTTGTTCTTCTAATTAAAAAATAAAAATTAAAGTGTAATTGTTGTTTTTTGCATGTACAGGGACAAAAAAGAAGTATCATTAAGATTCCCACCTTTTGAATGTGTTTTTTTTATTAATTATGTTCCTGATAACAAAGAGGAAGATTCTTTATGAAAAATATGCCTTTTATGGTATAGAAATAATAATTATGTTACTAGGGTACTTTTGCGCAAAACACTATTAAATGAAAATAAAATTAATAAAACAGTTTATAGTATGCTGCCAACCTAATTCCTTCTTATTTTTATAGTTCTTGTCCAAGCGTTAGAAAAAAAAATTATTTTAATTATAATACTGTCCGGGAGCTAGAAGGAAGTGAGTGGACATAATTTGACAACCGGCAACTATGTTCAGATTCATATACCTGAGATCTCAAAGAACTTAAAAAGTCAAGGTGCCAGTCGGTACTTGGGTGCAATTTTTTTTAAAGCGCAAAAAGACCCTACAAAAGGAAAAAAATGTTTTTTAAATAAAACTTTTTTTGTATCATCATTAGGCATTTCCGCTTAAAAAAGGTCCTTACACTCATAACTGTAACTCATTTATTTGTTATAATTTTTTTAAAGTTCATAAAACCTTGAATTTGGGTGTTTTCAATCATGAAAATGTACACTTTAAAACTAATATTATCATATTTAAAAAAACATTTTTATAATCTTCAAAAGAATGTTAACAATATAGTATACTTCAATTTTAAGATTATTACCGGCACCCAACTTTATTTTAATTAACAACTAAGTGCGTTTCTCTACTCTGTGAGGGCAATTAACACAGGGCAATATGAGCGCGCAGAGTTGAAAAACCCACATAGTTGTTAATTAAAATAAAGGTGGGTGCCGGTAATAATCTTAAAATTGAAGTATACCATATTGTTAATATTTGTTTGAAGATTATAAAATTTTTTTTTAAATATGATAATATAAGTTTTAAAGTGTACATTTTCATGATTGAAAACACCCAAATTCAAGGTTTTATGAACTTAAAAAAATTATAACAAATAAATGAGTAGAGTTACAGTTATGAGTGTAAGGACCTTTTTTAAGCGGAAAGGCCTAATGGTGATACAAAAAAAGTTTTGATTTAAAAAACATTTTTTTCCTTTTGTAGGGCCTTTTCGCGCTTTAAAAAAATTGCACCCAAGTACCGACTGGCACCTTGACTTTTTAAGTTCTTTGAGGTCTCAGGTATATGAATCTGAACATAGTTGCCGGTTGTCATATTATGTCCACTCACTTCCTTCTAGCTCCCGGTCTATCATGATGCTAGGATAAAAGCTCCCATATACTCTCGGTTTTAATCAGCATTGAAAAAAAAAATTGAACGAGTAAAATCAAGCTCAACTAGATTTTACTCGTTCCAGTGATTTTGTCCTTTTACTGTACAGTTCTAGAATAATTAAAACAGTTAAAACTGATAATGTATGGAAGCTTTTAAGGTTAGATACGTTTTTACATTAATAATAACAACTATTATACATACAGTGGAACCTCGTTTAGTATCTTTTGCTTTAGTATGTTTTTCGTCATAGGACGGTTTTTTAGGTCCCATTCAAAAACGTACTAACGAGGTTCCACTGTATATATTAATTTTAATTACCAATAGACTGTAAAGTGCTTTGTTTTAATTTTATGGTTTCACAATTAAAAAAAATAATAAATAATAATATTAAATAGCAATGATACTAATTTTTGACAAGAATATAATTTATTAATAATACAAAATTAACATTATTTTTAATTATTAAAGGTTTAAAATCACATAATGTTAGTTTTATTGTATGAATGTTAGTTACCTCAACATTCAATATAATAATTTTTATATGTATTTGAAGAAGAATTTGCACGTGCATTATAGAAATTCTTCAGTAATATTTTATAATTGCTCTTTTTAAATGCAATAATTTTATTCTTGTAGTCTTAAAAATGTTGGCCTGCATGGACCAGTCGCAGCAAAGTTCTTCAAAAAAGTCAGACGATGCTGAAGGCAGTACCACAAACAACGGCCAAGTTGATGAATTTCTAAACACCGGACGAACAGGAAGAAGAAATGCTTTACCCGATATTCTCAGTGAACATGCGCACGTCTCAACGTCTGATTTACCTGGACGATTACAGGGGCTCACTACTCAAGGTATGTTATTAAATGTGGCAATATAACTGTGGTAGTTTTCATCACCTTATTTTATAGTGGGCCATAGGTTGGACATACCTGATATATTGAACAGATAAATACGAAGTCTTTTGTTTGTACTTTGAAACATAAAATACACAAACTTCATAATGGTTTTTATATGTTATATAGTCTGTAAATTATAAATCATCCCAAAAATTCCTTTATTATTTACATACTTTTCAGTAAAGTAAGTTGTAAATAATAAGTCCACAAAATCAATCTTAATGTACTTGATTATTGCATTTGGAATGAGTTTAACAGTATTAGTGTTAAAATATTTACTTATATAAACTAATCTGAAGTTTGTGTGGTTTATAGTTTCAGAATACCATGTCGCCAAACAGAATACATTTTTTTATCTTTCCGATAGATTATAGATGCATTATTAATTCTATAATTTAATTTATTTAATAATAATATACTAACTATTTCAGATAAAAGTAAAGAACCATCTACATCGTCAAAAACAGATTGTGCCACAAATGAAATGGATAATGATAAAAAATGAATGTCTATTCCACGGTCAATTAATATTTTAACTATAGATACACTAAAATTTAGTGGAAATGTAAAAAAAAATCTACGGTCATATTATTTATTTGTTATATATAAATCGTAACTATTTTTATTTTCATATGAATACGTCTATTAGTCAATTAATTTTTTGCTGAACAATTAAAGAATGTATGATACAAGTATTTTTAAAAATATTATTATTGAAGGAGTGCGAATTTATGTCTCGAATTTTGTTAAAACATTTTTTTTGCAATTAAATATTTTTATATTTCTAATTGTTATTTCTAGACATACAGGGTGTACCAAAATCGATATTTTGTGAAAAGTTTATAAGGTAATAGTTGTAAAGAAAAAAATAGAAAATCATTTTAATATTGACTTTTTTTGGTCAAGAAAATATATTTTCGATAGCTATTTTTTAGAAGCTTTATATCATAATATTATCAATTGTTAGCAAATTTTTATATTTTAATCTTATCATTTAATTAAAATATGGTTAAGTTATTTATTTAGCTATAAGTATGGTAGAATTGTAACAGGAAGATTTTAAAAATTATACAAGAACGTAAATTTCTAGAATGTTATATAATATTAAAAAAATAAAATAAAAATATTAAATTATAGAGAATCATTACAGGAAATGGTTCCTAGAAAATTTTATTATAATTTAAAATTGATGTACTTATTTTAATATTCAACTACAATTGCCAACCACTTACTTTGAACGGCATAAAATATTAAATATATCAATTCTAGTCATTATTTATCTTTATCCAAACTTAAATTTCAAGTAACTAACTGTTCAAATGCAAAAATCTAAAATTTAGAAATTCAGTGGTGCACATTAATATTCCACTGTATATATATTAATAATTAAGAGTTGTTAAACTGTAGTCTAGAAATAATAGTTTGAAGAATTAAAATTAATTGGGTATAGTACAAAATAATACATTTTTGAAGCACAAATTTTGAAATAGTGGATGTAATGTACATTGAAAATATATTATGTGAAAATATTAAATAGCTTTTCGAATTCTTTATAGTTTCAGGGGTTATGCGGATAAAATGTGAAAAAAAGTATATATAAAATTGTTAATGAAATCGTTGATTTGATACGTTATTCTTGAAATATTTATACATATTTAAAAAAAAGAAAATCGAATAAATAATTGCATCTTTTGGAGCAATTAGTATCCAAATCAGCACATTGTTTTCACATTATTGGAACCAATCTTCTAGATCAAAGGAAGCATCTAAAAATTACAAAAAACATTATTGATTTTTGTCATCTAGAATGATGTAGTTTTAGGATGACATAGGGAAATTATTAAAATAAATAATGTAGAAATCGTGTGCATAAAAAGTAATTTCTTTTTTGTAATAAAATAATTCATGTGTTATTTTCTAATAATTAACTATTGAAAATTTTCTGGTTAATTTCTGGCATTTGAAGAGACAAATTTTGAAAAGATTTGGTTCAAATTTTAGTCCTCTGCAAAATTTTTTTTTCAGTTATCCTGAGTGCACATTTAAATATTTTTGTGTGAACATGCTATTATTTTAAATACAGTGGTTAGGTATAATTATGTCCGGTATCATAAAGGACCTAACAAATTTGTTAGCTAACAAACACTTTCAACTGAGATATCAAACTTATATGACAGTTCTTTTGGAGTTTGTTGATGACTTTGACAAGTTTCGCGCACGCGTTGAAGGTAAATACAAACGGTATTAAAACAGTGGTGATGTTATGAAAATTATTTTGTACGGTCAAAGATGCCAACTGTGTTACAATTAGTTGAAGTGTCACTGCTCTAAATTTCATAACTAATCCATAGATACTAGTACAGTATTAATACCCCATTTGAATGTAATTGCTAGCTAACAAATTTTGTTAGGTCCTTTATAATACCGGGCATTAGAGAACATATAAAAATTACTTTTAAAAATCAATCCTTGGTCCATACAATACATATTTTACAGCTATATTACTTACAATCATTGTTTGCTTTTTTTTCTTTTTTCCTGTTTTGTTACATTCATATTCTAATTTTCTCTTATATAGCGGATTTTTGAGATTTTTTGGGTTTGAAATTAATTGAAATGTTTGTAAAAGATGCCATTATAAAATTTAAAAAATCGATTTTTTTTACCCACATACCCCCTTTTAATGAAATAAAAAATACTGTAATAGCTACCAAGATGAGAAAAAAATAAATCGAATTTAATGAATATTTTATGTTATATATTATAGATAGATTATAATATTTGAGTTTTAACGTATTCACGGACACTTTCTAGTTTAGATCCGAGGCTTACGCAGTTAATATTTTGACTAAATAGGATTCTTTGGGTTCTTTCTACTCTGCATCATATTTTAGCTACTGTTATTTGAAAACATGTTCAATATGATATGTAATTGTTAATATCAAATTATATAATTTCTGTTATTACTTTATATAGAGCGTTAATGTCCATAGAGTTGTTAATTTATACAGAATTGAAGCTTTAATACAGAACTATTAACATTCCATATTAAATGAATTGGACTGATTGAATATTTGTTCGAATTTATTTTGTTATTCTGGCTAGTAATTCTTATTGTAGTAAAATATTTAACAATAAGATATATTTATAAAGCTTGTTCATCAGTCAATATATGAACTGAAATAAGTATTATTAATTTAAATCTTATGGATTTTCACATAATATATGTTACCATTTAAAAATATTTTTTTAATTTATACTGTATATGAATAAGTAATATTGAAAGATAAACATTTTTTATCAGAATTGAGCTTGTATCGTAAATTAATTTGATCTAATTTGTGGTTCGTAACATTTTTTTTACCTATCAATTACAATATGAAAATAAAAATTATTAAATGTTTTATAACTTTTCCCCCTTAAACAGAAACTGTTTTTGATTTTCACCTTTAACCAAAATTTGTTTCAATGTAAGACAGTAAGTGTAAGCCTTGATTATAATAATTAATTATTTAAAATATGAACTACCACACTTATTACATTATAAGGATCGGCCTGCAAGATTTGGAAATCTCATCCAAAGTGTTATTATAAATAAAATTTTTGGCGGTATTTGTGTTAATACTTTTAGAACTTGATTTGTTTTAAGTCGTATGATACAAAAGTAATCCGTCCAGCTTCAATATGAAGAAAATTAACTTGAATATTTGTTTTTAAAGATATATAATAAATATAATTTTGAGGTACGAAATATTTAAGTTTTTGTTTGTAGAAAATGTTTATCTTTCTCTTTATTCTTGTATGCTAATACTTACATAAATAAATTCATGAATTTGGAATAAATATATATTACGATAGAATTGTAGTTATACTAATTTATTAAATAATATAAACAAATATTATTAAAATTAAAAAATCCAATACTAAAATTAAGATAAATTATAATAAAAATGATTTTAAATCCTTGAAAATATTCATAGATGGTCGGCTCTTGTCTTCAATATAATTTTTGTTTTAATTTATTTTTATAACATCGAATTTTAAACATTTACAACGATTGTACCAATTCGAATTATTTATGGTCTTTGAAAATAGAGCTTAAATAATTGAATTAACTTAAAATTTATGAAGTCAAATTGTGAAACATATTTTTGAAGAGATGGCCTAAAGTAGATTTGATCAAAAATATATTTGAATTAAAAAAAAAAACATTCATTTGGAATAGTTTTGATCCATAAATTTTTTTTATTCTAATTGGAGTGTTTGTCAAAATTGCATTCCAGTTTATAATATTTTCTATTTTAAACATTGAATACATGATTATAATAATGAAATTAGAAATATAGAAGTCTGACCAAAAAAGTTTGAACGTTATTGATAACAGTTTTGATGAATGTGATAGTATACATCATTAATTGAGACTCCAATGTTTTTGAGGTGAAATAACTGTTCAAATGTAACTTGCAACTGTCAATTTACTTCTAGTAGAGAACAAGTTATAACTAACAATACGTTTTTGTAACCTACAAGTTAGTTTAAGATCGTATAAACATTATACTATGTAATTCATAAAAAAAACTTTTAACTACTGTTTTTGATTAAGTTTTTTACATTTTTAATTCTCAATTAATGATTGATATTCACATTAAAAGTTATAATTAGTATCTTACTAGCTTAACAATCTTGTTCTACCTCCATTTCTTTATCTTATTGACCTTTCAATCAGTAATTATATTGTTAATAATTAACAACAGTGTACAGTACTGTACAGTGTACAATAAAAATATATTTTATGTAAAAATAAAAACTATTGAATATTACAATTAAATAATTTATTTTTACATAAACTTTAAATAATTTCTTCTGTATTTTATATTAGCTTGATTTTAAGATGAAGTTTTATTCTATTTTGGAAATTAATTTATGTTATAAAATATGTATTAAAAATGAATTGCCACATATCGTTTCCTTGCAATATCTAAAAATAAGAGGAAGCTATTTGATCATTTCTAAAAGCAGAAAATTTTTACTCCAATTTCAAAACTTCTTAATGAAACTGGTTTGACTAATTTAATAGATAAACTCATATTTCATTTCAATATCAAAATTAGGTGGTGGATGTGGTATCTCAAAATTGTGTGTGTGTGTTTTTTTTTTAATATTTAAAGAACGTATGGTACGTGAATATTGCATAGAACACTTTTTTTGGGCATTGAATTTTTTATAAACTTTTCTAGTAAAATATTCCCTTGTAAAGATATATCTCCCTATGTAGTATTTTGGTTGAGAAAACAATATACCATTTTTTGGCAGACTATGTTTTATAGATTTTGATTGGTATTCTAAATTATGACCATTGTTTTGCAATAATAGATAAAAGAAAATTCAATGGTAAACTCTGTCTTAAAATCATATCAATATAATTAATTTTCATTAAATGTAGAAGGTATTATTAAATTTAGATAGTTAAGTAATTATGTATTCTATAATATAGAAATATTAAGAATATTTGCAATCAAAATATATGCCAAATTTTTCATATATACCTACATAAGTATATTTACATAAATTTCAACAAAATTTTGTAAAAATATATGGTTGAAAGGTCAATACTGAAATTTTCTCATTTTCTTAACTATATTTAAATACCTTTAATAATTAAATGTTAATAAATATTAATTGCTTTGTGTAGAACTGATTTATAATTTGCATAAAAATTTGGTGTTAAAAAAAGTGTTAATTAATGTAAATTTAGTTACAACATTTCAGTTTAATAATAGTAAACGTAGATTTGAGGTAGATTTATGACAATAACGGATCACTCAAGAATTTAATAAAAGAATCAAATTCATTTTTGTGATCTCAAATAAAATGGAAAAGTAAATTGTCTCAATTATTATTTTTGTTTTCTGTATAATATTATTTATAATATGAAAAGTAAAATGATTATTAACAATATTATTAACTATAACAATAAGTGCAAAAAATTTTTTTTTACTAATTCGTTAGTTAAATTTTTATAAAAAAATTATTTATAAATTTATATTTTTATATAATACATTTTTTAGCATACTATCTTTTATTCATTACTCTTAAAAATAATAATTTGTAATTTTTTTAAATGGTTTAGTTTGAAGCATCAATAAAATGAAGAGGCTATTGTGAATTGTAAGGTTTATTTGTTAATTAAATTTACATTAACACCGAACATCAATTTAACTGTGATTTGTAATAATGTTGTTCATTATTTTGTATTACATAATTCTGGTGTAATACAATTGACAACATTATTTTATTATTTATTTATGTAATTTATATAATTTTGTGTGATTATTCCTGATTTGAGTGAAATGTTTATTTATATACAGATGAGAATACAATTTAAAATTTATAGTATTGTTTTTTTTTCCTTATTATATTTCCTGGTTTGGATTTTAGAATTGTTTATTCTACTGTGCTTCCATCTTGAGATAAATTGGGTAAGTAGATTGAGTAATTGTTTATTTTATAACAATACTATTAATTTATTTAAAAAAATATTAATGAGATAATTTATTATTTGTCAAAAATCCAATAACGATATTATAAAAAAGTTTATTAATTTATAATTATAATATTTCTTAAGAAATACACATTTTTTATGCAAAACTAAATTTTTTATGTAACTAAAAAGGATTTTATATTGGCGAAAAAAATATGAAAAAGTTTATAGAATTAAATTTTTATTTTAATACATTTCATATGCGAATAAAATATATCAAATACATGTACCTATACATTATAATTATGAGATTACTACAATAATTAACATATATAGTATGCAATAACATTTATAAATATTAATTTATTTCATGCTCATTCGTGATTTATATTATCAAATAAAATAGTATTTAAAATAAGCACAAAAACCATTTGAGATATATAATTTTGCAGAAGACAAAATCAATATTTGATATTCATTCAGTTGCATTAAAATACGCGTACATCGGAACCATCACTATCTTGGTTTGTTGTAGCCAAACCACCCCCACTGATGTCCCAAAACAATCCTTGGTTTCAAACATTTACAAGAATTGCGTTCGGACAATCAATGTTACGTGGCTCAGGTGTCCTTTCCGAGAACCAAGATGTTATCCCGGATAATCGCCACACGACAGTTTCCGATAAAATCGTCAAACAAATTCTGAATTGTTTTACTCGAGATTAGGCAGGGTCGGTCGATTTTACACGAGCCGACGCACGAACATGTGACGTTTAGCCACTGATCTCAAACTACGCACGCCGGGAAGCAGTGTACTCTATCATTGTGTTTTGCTATTTTCTGTTTAGCGCTGTGTGTGTATTTAAAAAATAATTTTTAATCAAGTTTTAAGGGTTTCCTTGTAACTAATTAAGTGTTTATTAAAATTAGTTAAACTTAGTTAAACGAAATAAAATATATAGAATGCGATAGCATCTGTACAAATAATTGAGTTTTAACCTTCAAAAAGAAAATATTAGTTTGCTTGTCAGTATTAAAAGATACATTGAAAAATGTCTGTTTATTTTGTTAATGCGTAAGTTTTTATTTATTTAATTTGTGTTTAAGTTGTGTATAATATTCTGAATGATTATTTTAGAGATCCAGAAGCTGAAGCAACTGAGGAAACATTATCGGGTGACCAAAGTCCTGGACAAACTGAAGCACAAAATGCTTTAGCGTCGTTTTGGCCAAAAGTTATGGAAGATGTTAAAAAATGTACAAATGTAAGTATAAACATATGATATAAATTACATAATATATTAAATTACTGCATTTTTAGACTGATGGAGCATTACCATTAGCTCGTATAAAGAAAATTATGAAACTCGATGAAGAAGTGAAAATGATTTCAGCTGAAGCACCAATGTTGTTTGCAAAGGCGGCTGAGATTTTTATACATGAACTAACACTAAGAGCGTGGGTTCATACAGAAGATAATAAAAGGAGAACTTTACAACGAAATGACATAGCAATGGCAATTACAAAGTATGTAATAAGTGAGCACCATTACATAAGGCTTTAGCTGTGTGGAGGGCGTAAAACCTTAAATAAATTTTTTTTTATATTTTAATCTACGTTGATTACCATAGATCCATAAAGATCTATTTAGATATTTTTTTTGAAAAAAATAGAGTAACACAGATCTAATTTGATCTATACATATATCTTAAATTTAATTAGACCATCTTTGTTGCTTTATCTACAGAAATCTAGGAAGCAAAGATGACCTAAATTTTTTAGATTTACATAGATCAAATTACAGCTGAGTAGATCTAATTTTTTCCAAATTTAGATTTACATAGATCTGTGGTAATCAACGTCGATCTCTTCAAAATTGAGATCTTATTTGTTCTAAATTGTTTTTTTCCCGGTACTGTTTTAAAATGTTTGTTCAAATCTATAGATGGCATAACAACTTTCAAGCTAATTCTGATTGTGAGCATAAAGTGTGTTATTTGAATTATATTTTCACTTCATTAAAATATTTTAGTGTATTAATATTATAATATAATATTATTTGCAGGTATGACCAATTTGATTTTTTAATTGACATTGTACCTCGTGATGAACTCAAAAGCAATACTCCAGCAAACACAAGTACATGCACGAAAGGAACAACTTCACGGACTTCTGAGAGTAGTACGACGACTGCAGTTCCTGCTGACCAAGTACACTATTATTTCCAGTTAGCGCAACAACATCAAGCAGCGTTAACACAAGGTACAAGTCCGGCCGTGCAGATTGTCCAAGCTGAACCCGCTCAGGCTGCACCTCAACCTCAACAGATTGTTGTGCAGCCTGCACAACAATCTGCAGGGATTCAGATAGTGCAACAGATTGTCACACCTAATGGAGAGGTTCAGCAAATACCAGTAAGTACAGTTTATTGAAAAGTTATCTGAAAACAACAGTCCTTAAAATGCTAACTTTTTATTGCTAGATTCAGTTAAATGCTCAGCAGTTACAAATGATTCGAATGCAAGTTGCCGGTGCGACAGGAGGTAACTCAAATACTGGTCCTATTATTATACAAGCTGGCGGTGCACAACAGCTGTTACCTCATCCTGTATTCCTCACACAGGCAACTACAGCTACTTCGACGCCAACGCAAACATCATCACAAACGGATAATGAGTGAAGTGACATAATGTAAATAGGGTAGAAATTGTTTATTATTTAAAGAGTATTAAGTATTAGTGGTTTTCACTGAAACTACAAAACATTTTTGTACATTTTTGTATAGAAATTTTTAGATCATTTAAAAGTGTTTTTGCTATAGATCAGCGGTTCTAAAACTAGGGTCCGCCTAAACTTTTGCCAGGGGTCCGTGAAACATATTTGGAATAAATTAAAGTATTTTTATATTTCTATTTACCAATGATTAATTAGAATCTAACGACCATCTTTTTTTTCTGTCAGGAGAGGGTTCCTGAAAAATAATTGTTCAAAAGAGGGTCCCTAGACCACATAAGTTTAAGAGCCGCTGCTGTAGATGAATTTGTGTCATGTGGATGTAATATATAATTTTCTCAGTAACAGTTTTTTCTTTGAGTTGATAAAAAATGATATAGGTATAAATGATCACCATCATAGGTGCTGATATTTAATTTTACCCATGGGGGTGAGATTTTCAAAACCAGTGACGAATCCAGGGTGGATTCAAATGATACTGATAATTGTTTTTGTTACTATTCATACAAATAATAAAGTAGTTATTACTTGTGAAGTATTTAAATGGAACCTCTAGATGTTTTTTTAAGGAGGTAGGGGGAATATCAGTTTTCTATAGAACTTAAAATATTTATTTATCTGGTGTTTATTGTAGGTGTATAATTTTAATGAATTTCTAATTTTAATAATTTTATAATTTGTTTGATTATTTCAGTTTTGTAAAAATTGTATGCAAATCATTTGTTTCATTTATTAAATTATATTTGTTAATATATTTTATTATCTGATTGCAATTAGATTATTGGTTTTTATATGTATTTCAATTTTATGCTCAAATATAAAAGAATCGAAAATAGAATATAAAGCATTTCTTAAGGGGGGTATAGGTAAAGATATCGCTCATAACAACGTCATAACTCAAAAATTGTGATTTTTCAGGAGACACATTTAAAGTTTTGAATTGGTATAACTTTATATGATAATTTTCAAATATATTTATGCTCTCTCGTAGTTATAACAGAGAAGCTCAGATATGTCGTTCTTGCTGTATAAAATACATGTAGGAACGGTTTTTTTCTGTATAAAGAACTCAAAAATAGCAATTTTTGAGTTATAACGTTGTTGCAGCAAATGAGCGATATATTTGCTCGACATCCAGACCAACAAAAGTTATTGTAAAAAAGCGGTTTATAAATACCAGCAATTAATGTTTTCATGCCTTAAACTTTTTACTTGTGCTCCTAGATGGCAAAGGCTCATGACTCCAGTAGTTTAAGTAATTTTGACATTTTAAACTAAAATATTAAACAGAGAGTAACATTAATTTTTGAATATCTCTAAAATATACATATATGTATGTTACCGACAAAACCCGAATATAGGCAACATTTAGGCAATAACATTAGATCTACAAATAATCTATTCTTGGTTAGGGTAATTTCTGTGGGTTCAATTTCCTGTGGCAAAGTTGGGGGTTAATATAGATTAAAACGGGGATTTAATCTATATTAACATACTGTTTTTAAATAGTCCAACCTGGTTTAACCTAGTTTTGCTTAATTTTGAAATTTGCTGGTAACATATCACATACATAAGTGTGGACTATTGGAAAATGGAGAAGCTGTGGTTTCTTAGTCACTTAAACTAAAAATATACACCTTAATCACAAGAAAACAATGTCACTCAATACGTATCTTTATTCTGTGCTCAACACGTGTTTCGACTTCACAAGAAGTCCTCAACAGGTATATTTTTAGTATAAGTGTGTGAATTTTTAAGTAAGTAAGAACTGTACAAATATTTATTTAGTTTTAACAGTTGTAGTATAAGTATGTTATTTTTATATATAAATAAAACTAAAATGATTTAAAAATATATATATTTTTATTAAATAACCCTGTTAAATCATTCAATGATTCATTTGAATTTGTATGTATATAAAGAAAAAAGTATTGAGTGATTGACTCATCAACGCCCAACTCAAACCTGGATTTAGAAACGTGAAATTGTAGGGTTTTCTTCCTTTTATGACGTAAGCAATCCACTGATAAGGGATTTTCCAAAATTCAATAAAAATAGGAGTAAAGGTAGGGCATTAGACTTAATATTATTACGTTTATCTGTAGAGCTGAATGGGCCAACTCGCCGCGAGTTCAAGTAATCGCGGTGCATTAGATGAATTAGATCTAATTAAATTTTGCTACTGGTCGTTAATGGAGAGGCAGGGAGGTGGAGGTCATCGCATTAGTTATAATAAAATGTCCCTAAACTTCTAGAATTAAAGGGGGTGCAGGTGGGCGGAGGCCCCGCAATCAATCTTATATAATTATAATTTAATGGGGGCAGGGATCTAAATATTCCTAAGTAACTAATGGCGTTAAAAGGAGGCAGGAGGGGCGGATCCCCCATAAAATATCTAATAAAATATTCCTAAGTGACTAATAGTGATTTTTAAAGAGGGTACAGAGAGGCGAAGAAAAGGGTTTTTGCCCGGCAGCGAGTTGAACTGACAGCGAATCGATTATGACGAGTTATCCTAGATCGCTGTAAAGCTGCTTATAAGTACTATAAAAAGTAGGAGTGTGCCGGAACTGGAATTTTTAATTCCGGCCGGAACCGGAATCGCCGGAATTCACAAAAAAAAATTTATTTTAATTAATAAATAATTAAAACAATATATTTTTACATAGATTATTATCTTAAATTAATATACCATTATTTTATATGGTATTTCGTAAATAGTAGAGGCATAGATTCCTATGTTTATATTAGTAGGTACTAATATAAACGTGTCCGGAAACTCTTCGTGAGGGAGCTACAATTATTATTGCTAGACGCAAGGGTAAAAGCCGTTACGGCGCGGGCGCCATGTGCGCCGTGTAAACGGGCTCTAAGGTATCCTGTAAAAATCAAGTATTATGTGTATAATATTAAATGCACTATTATATATATAATAAAATGACTTTATTATTTATTACATTTTGGTGTTTCACATTTATATTAACAATCAGCTGACATTAAAAATAAATATCCTAAACATTTTTCATTAGTTAAAAATAAAAATATAATCTTTTTCAACTTATATTAATTACACGTATGAAATGATTACTGATTATATTTTACATTTTGAATAAATGTTAAGTAAAATTTTTTTATATATTTTTCACTGTGTTTAAACCAACTGAATATTCGGTTTTCATCTTGCTTTTACTTCACGCAAGAAACAATTTAATGCTAATGAATATTTAGTTGCTTTGTGTGTAGTAGTTTTAGGTATAATGGTTAATGAAAGTACGTTAGTTAAATTTTCTTGTTAAAAAATTAAATATATCTTATCTTGCTGTAACACCACTGAAACATATCTATTTTTTTAAACATTGAAACAATATGTACA
Organism: Sialis fuliginosa; assembly: GCA_961205875.1. Classification (NCBI taxonomy): domain Eukaryota; kingdom Metazoa; phylum Arthropoda; class Insecta; order Megaloptera; family Sialidae; genus Sialis; species Sialis fuliginosa. The sequence continues at coordinate 20,687,936 of OY540812.1, forward strand.
TACATATACATACATTATTTAAAACGCACATAGCAATAAAATTGCGTTTGGTTTTACATGTAACATTTTATTACAAATAATTCATATACATTATTCAATAATTGTAAAGCTAAATGTTCGATCTGGCATCAACAATTTGTACAGTGATTTTTGTATTAATAATGAATAATTTATTAGTTGTTTATTAGTTTCTGTTTCTAGTTTATTTTTGTTTCATAATTGAGATTGAGTCGAGTTTTAAATTAAATTCTATAAAGAAAAATCCTCCGAACAAAATGTTGATGTTTTTGAGGCACATGCACACACTTATACGTTTTTAGCATGAAAATTATACCATGGACGTATTGATGTGTTCATAAGAATACGCAGAAAAGTAGCGTAGGAAACAAAACAGAATTTAAATAAGAAATCCAGTGGTATAATTAGCACTGACATTAGTATTAGTTGTAGATAAAAATGAAAATATAGGTATAGTAGATGTTTTTAAATAGTGCCTTCCATCATTTTTTAGATATGTTATTTTTTAATAAGTATAACTTAAAATATACATAGTAAAGTAGATAATTTCTTATATTATTCCCATTTATCAAAAATTTCATTTCCATGTATAAACAACATTTAGAATTTTCTAGTAATTCGCACATTATTAGTTAATAATGTTTAGGGTTTAACAATGAAGCCTAAATGGTAAAATGGCCGTTTATTATAGAAAAATGAAATCTGGTTTACATATATCGATAATACCGACAGTGGTTTGGTTCTTTACTCTTTACTAGCAAATATACACGGGCAAGATGTCGTTTCAGCCTGCGATTATAAAAATAAGTAGGTACATAAAACATAAAATTTACAAATTACACAAAGTTTTTTAAATTAGATTATTTAGTATTTAGTAATTTACTTTTTGTATTGTGGTAGAAACCGTAGCGCATTTTTTTAGGTTTTCAATTGATTATTGAAAATGTATTTTGGTTGTGTTGTTGGTTTTTGATTCTTAATTTATTTTGAGAATAGAGAGTCTATATTTTTTATATAAAGTTTGGTAAAATTTTATTTTATATTTTGCTACGACACCGCCAAACAAAAAGTAAAAACGTATTTGGAACATATACATACAATAATACATATACATATATAAATATATTATTTTCAACAATAAACACGAAATATACCATCTTTTTTTTGTTAATTCTTAGGAACATAATCAACAGGTTATTTTCTAAACATTTCACAGTAAAAAAATTAACAAATATTTATCGTTTAATATATTTTTTAATTTTTGTTTTACTTCCAGCTATTAACTTTTATATAATTTACAACCTGATTAATTTTTAAAAACAATTTTTTAATACCTTTCATTCAAATATAAAACTCCATACAATTCAAAAACAATTTATTTTGTTATCTTACATCCCCTAAAATATAATTCATTGTATATGTACGCTAACATCTTTAATAAGTATATAAAATAATTTTAAACAATTTTTATTAATTTTGATCGGTTGTAAGAAAAAAGTAATAAATAAAGAAAAAATTCATGATGAAATTGGTCATTTAAAATGATAATTATGGGTAGAAAAAACAGTTTTTTTGCAAACTTTTTTGCTAGGTGAAACAAAAAAAATGAAGAGCTTGATTTTCATATGGAATCTCTATTATTGTTTTTGAAGCCTAATGCTGTAGCCCACTTACTAGCCCCAGTGGCAGCCGAATGTATTGACATCGGAAGGGTAGATAATAACACGATATTTTTAATCAGAAGAGGGGAGATACATTTATTTATTTAAATACGAATCGTTTTCGTTAATAATGTTTTTAAATAATTTAATTTTAAATGTAAAATGTACTATTTTTTCGATTACATGAGGGGGGTGGGGTAGGGCATTACTCTTCGTGAATTTCCATTTTGCCGCCATTAACCTGTGTATAAACTGGCGAATAAATTGTTTTTATAAGTAGGTACTTAAACAACACTGGGCGACAAAAATATTTTGCTCTTTCCTAGACTTAAATAGATGATCCCATAGATGAATCCGTTATCCAAGTTTCTCCATCACGTTAGGTTTTCGAGAAACCTATCTTAGCCAAAAATTGCCAAAAATGACCATATTTGTGAATATATTACCAAGTAGGCAATATTTTTAAAAGTTTTCGTTCATGGTAACAAATAGTACTACCTTTCTCCCTTAAAATATTTATTTTATGTTTCACTGTACGATTTTTTTTGGTCGAGATGTACTTACGTGGTTGAAGATATTGTTATATTTGTGCGTAGTATACATAGTCCACTGTCTATCTTGCACTCTTATTTAAAAGAAGTATCATATATCTTTAAGCTAGTATATACTGGTGAAAGAAATCGTACAGTGAAAAGTTTATTTTAAGGGGAAAAGGAAAGGTAGTATTTTTGTCGTGAACGAAACCTTATAAAAATGGTCTGCTTTGTAATATATTAATAAATATGGCCAAAATTGTCATTTTTGTTATTTTTGGGTTAGGATATCTCGCTTCGGTTCGGTTCCAGCACGCCAAAAACTATACAGTGTACCAAAAAATGCGAATTAATATCTATCGAAATCAAGATGTTAACGTACATTTTTTCATTCATCAATTAATGTACTTAATACTAAAACCTGCATTTTTCAGTCTCAACATTTTAAGCCAACCGTTCCACATTTGAAGTAAGTACATATGTATACATCGAACTTGTTTGAAAGCCACATAATTATTTTAACAGCACAGTACGATTCCGACGTTTTTTTTACCCTTAGAGTACTTACCAATCATACAGAGATTAAATAATTTTGTACTCGACGTGTATTCGGCATTACAAACGACAAATAATAAAACCTTCCAATCAGTGGCTGACTAAGGAAGGTTGTGGCCCTGTTCATGTAGAAAATTACAAAGAGGCCACGGTTGGACCAGGCTTGCGTCAAGATACAAATGATAACTTCGTTCAAGACTCGGCCAAGGCTTGTCGTACCAAGGCTGGCCTAGAGTTGGCCTAATCTTGGGTAAAGAATAGGTAACCGAAGCTCGGTATCTGAAGATTGGCCTAGATTGGTATTAATATCGAAACACTTGGCAACCCAATATTGGGCCAAGCTTGGGTCCATCGTCAAGGCTGACGTTTTCTATATGGGTGGGTGGAATGTTTAGATTTGGAATACCTGAAGACCATTTTTTTTTCTCTAAAGGGGTCACAAGTATTAAAGGGATACCTGAGACCCGAGGCGGAGCTCCCCCCTTAGTCAGCTACTGCTTCCAAATAAAATTAAAGTTAAACCGTTTCACTGTCTTCTATAGATTTCAACACATAAAGAAGCGGTTTTAATTTCACATATTAGTTAAAAACAATTGTTAATTTTCATTGACGTAGATAGTTATTTAGTTATTTGTCGTTTATTCAAACTCTCAGTTATAAATTGGGAAACTAAAAAAATGGTTCCTAGACTTTAGATTTCGCGGATCCGGAGAATATAAAATGGAAAACCAGTGTAGCATTACCATCGTTTTTACCTATAACATTTTCATAGAAAAATAAATTGATCTTTATAAACCAAAATTTATTATTTTTGATCATATTGTTTAGAGTCGTGCGGTTTTTCTCGAGATTGATATGGATTATTTCTAAATAATATTTCTTCCATTTAAAATTAACAAAGATATTTTGAAATATTATTTAAAATTTAAGACAGTATTGTTTTGGTCTCTATTTCGTTTCGAGATCGAGAAAAGTCTTGATTCAGCGAGCAGTTCTGAGAGTGGGGGTCGTATAAAATGTTGGTAATATTTTTCTATATATTCTTTTTGCATTAGGTTATAAGTAAACTATTTAAAAAATATATGCCATTGAAATTACTTTTAAAGGGTTCGCGAATAAAAAAATTTAAGAACCTGTGGTTTATAATGTAGTAATAGTAACTGGACATTAGGGTACAGCAAGGGTGAAGGGTACATTTAATATATTATTAATAAATTTATATCAGAATGTAGAATACATTTTTTACAATTTTGGATTTTTTGTAATTTCCTAACAATAATCATTCATACACATAACTCTGGTACTCCGTGGGTTTTTAATCAATCCTTCACTCTTTTATAAGTATCATAATATTAATCTTATATCGCTTAGAAATTGACTTAAGTCACTTCGTCAAAGATAAAAAAAAATCCCATTTCTTTATGAAAATATATTAACTATACATATTTAAATTAAATAGTGATGAACTATAAAACAAAATTAACAAAACACTTAATTGTATTCAATGGTTGGATGACATATTGACTTAAGTCTATTAATTACATAATAATTTTTATGCTATATATCGAATTTTTTGATATTAACAATGATCATTTGATTATTATAATTAATATAGGTACAATTTTTTATCGATAAAAATACATTTCATGTAATTTCGTGATGTGACTCTGTTCTTAAGAAATTTAAGTAAATGCATTACGAACTATTTATCATATTTTAAAATAGTTTATTTTTTATTTTTACAAATATATTACATTTAAAATAAAAGCTTTCGTATTTGATTTTGGCATCAATTTTAATGGTCTCAAATAAATAAAATCTATCTGTTCTTTTTTCAAAAATTCTAATAATCATATATAAGTTTATAAATAATTATCAGGCATATTGGTTTATTTTTAATATACCTTATTGTAAATAACAAAGTGATAATTTATTTATTATTGTATACAAATTTATTTTATTTTGGCGAATGTCTCAAATTTTTTAAGATTCTTCAAATGTCATAAATCACTGTAAATTGTATATTAATATTTAATCGTAATTCTATAATTTAGTCGTTACTATAAAATGAATAGACTGTCAAGCAGTATTTAATCATTGTGAGCATGCAAGGATGCAAGAATATTTTAGAATGTTCCACACTTTTTGTTTATTCTGTAAATGGCCATTTCTATTGAGTTACTTATTATTTATATTCTCACGCTGCATAATGTTATATATTTTTTTAATTTCACTCGATTCAAGTTTCATCACGTTCTTCTGAATGACGTCTTTCCATAAGAATATTTGTTTTTCTTGTTTTCAATGCAAATTGTCAGATATCACATTTGTGTTTAGCAGGGCAGTACTGTCGAATCCAAACAACGCGAATTGCAAAATTATATATAATTTTGTTCATCATAACGTTTTTCAAATGTGATGTATATTTTTACTTCGTATATGAAGTTGTTCTAACGGTAACTAACAAATCCGTGTAATTCATATTTTTTAAAAGGCGTATAAAACATTCTGCTCGAAGATGTCTATTTATATTGAAAGTACATACATTTATAAAAAATAATTTTTAGTTAATAAAAACATAAATTCAAAATACAAATATATGTATTAGTTATTAAATATTTAGGACAAAATTTCGTTTTGTTGGAAATGACCATGAAGCAGCTTCAATCATTTTATCCAGTATGGAATTTATGGAAACATACATTGAGATTACCAATCTTACTTGATAGTCTATAGACTTTTTAAATCTCAATCAATAATTAATAAATTAATGTATTAATTTAATTAACTTGGAGGATATAACGCAAGAAATAAATAGGTTGTTAAACATGGTAAAAACGATATAAAACAATTTCAAGCAGTGCCGTTATAACGTGTAGGTGAAATCGGCGCCGTTAGTGGATAATAAATTTAAAAAAAATCTGTTTTAACTGTATAATAATTTAATTAGGCTATAAAAACTTAAAAGTTCAGATATTATAAATAATTTGGTATACATCAAAACCTAAACAAAATCATTTTACGAAATGTTCCCAGTGTGATTGACAGGTTAAGTTTCGTAATTTGGAAATATTATATTATGACCATACAAAATTACAGCACTGGATGAGCGCTAATAGTGGGAATGTAAAAGTTACAATAATTATTAAAATATATGAATATAGATGTCGCCTAAATCCGTGCAAAAAATTGACGATTTTTTTACACAAACTGCAAAGAAACAAGGTTTTATTCATATAAAGTATGTATGATATAAAAAAAATAGGTGAACCTTAAATTAAATAATTATTGATAAGGTAGTAGCAAGTTTACTAAAAAAAATGCGTTTAAAATTCCAACCGTTGTTACTCGCGTACGAGTGTTTTCTTGACTGTCAAACCTATATTTCAAGTAATTTCGGCCTGAAAAGCTAACACACAATGAAAATATGAAAAAAATGATGGGAGGGGGTGCCTTTAATATAAAATAAAAGCGCCGGATACCTTCATATGTGTTAAAACGGCATTGACCTGAACATAACTATAACTACCACAAAATTGAAACTAAGAACAGAGTCACGCACGACACAAGGGGTGATTGGCGCCTCGAGGACGCCTACCCTACAAGTCATTGCCGGAGCGAGCCGAACAGATCGGCGGTGTCGTCGTGTGGGTCCGCATCCCACGGGTCCAGCCCGGAGCGCGGATCCAGCAGAGCTGCGCCTAGATGCGCGTCCAGTTGTGCGTACAGGTGTCTGCGCACGCCTGATAGAGAGTGACCCTCGTCGGGGTACACCTGTTCAAATATTAAATTACTTATTGTTTTTGTAGTAATATTTATTTGTATAAATGTTTTAGGAGTTACATTTAATCGTCACTTTGGAAAATGATACTTTCTTAGGAATTTTTTTTAGAATAATAAAAAAAGTAATCAAATGAAATTTGGAGGGTTTATTGTACAATTTAAAAAAAATGAAATATAGAACAAAATGATGACTTTAGCGTTGCTACACGGAGTGCATATTTTTTGTTATGTGCTCTCCACTGCGGGAAACAGAACTTCCATGGATCAACATCCAGAACAAAAAAATAATTTTTTTCGTTATTTACATGACTTTTTCCATCGAAGTACACACAATCATTAAATATTTTGTGAATTTTCTATTGCTTTGAACAAAAAATCACGTTTTTGACGTAAAAAAAACGACTTTAAATTATTTATAAAAACCGTAATTATTAACCAATTGTAAAAAATAGTATGTACTTTGATGTAAAATCTGTCTAAGAAGTTATAGTTAAAATTTTAAGTCGATTGGATGGAAAATGGCCATGATACGTTTTCCGCAGTTTTTAACAACGTGGTTTCGATAAAAATGAAGTTAAAGTTTGAAAACTGTTTTATTACATGCAAACATCGATGTTAGTTTCGACTTTTTTCAATCCTATATAGGTTTTCGGTTGCTTATTTTGCTTCTGTTTTGGCTTGAAACCGAATTACGGTGCCCCTTTACACTACCATATACTCATTATCAATCATTTTTCACCACATCTATGTAGGTTGTTTCGTTCATTCAAAGACACTTTGGAAAGTGAGCTCTAAAAATTAAAATTTTTTTTTTGCTTATAATTTCTTTTGACTATCATTTTTAAGATGTTTATACATCATTTAAGTCAATAAAAAAATTGGAAAAAATTAATAGATTAGATGTAACCCCTTAAAGTCCGTTGAAAAATAAATGAAATGTTATTTTTATTTTCGTATCCTCTAAAGGCAGAAGTGTTATTTCTTTCTTTACTGTGCTTTTCAAAAGCGCTTACAATTAAAAGTAACTTATATTTTCATAATTTTTTGCAATATTCTATAACGACATAGAGTTTACTGAATTGCTAGACCTCGTATAATAAAGTCTACAATTTGTGCTTTGATATTTTTCTCATTGTTTACAAATAATATTAGCAATAATTATGTATTTACCAAATGGGAGAAAAGTGCTCCATGGTGCGCTAGTCTGGCCGCGAGCGCCATCGAGTGCGCCAGGTGTACGTCGGCGTCTGCGGCGCCGTGGGCAATGAGCAACGAGCCAGGCACGGAGGAGCGCGTGGCTAGCGCCGCAGCACGCCCACTACCGCGGTCCGCTAGAGCCGCGTGCGCAGCATCTACTGCAGACGTGCCTAAGTACCTGTTAAGGAAAATAGTGGGTGTTATTAGGGTGCAGTTTTAGTGGAGTGCCAATTAGAAATATAAGTCAGCAAGGAATGCTGTAGGATAGTAGATAATAGAGGATAATGACTAAATCAAACTAAACGTTTTAATTAATGTTTAGCTGTGAATTGTAAGCGATCTTATATATACCGGGTGGATATAATTTATCTTTTAAATTTACATTAAAAATTTAAAATTCAAAATATATAATTGATAAATATGTGTAATTCTATTTTTTTGTAAACCAATGTTTTTTTTAAACTCATTGCAAATACAATAGTCGATTAGATTCAGGAATTCAGTCAATTTTTTTTAGTTATATAATATGTCGTTTCATAAGAAATATAATCCATGTTGATAGTTAATAAAATTTCTGCCTGTCTGTTTGTTTGTTTCGAATAGACACGAAACTACTATACATGTTAGGGTACTACAGATCCATATTAAGTGAAATTAACTATTGATTTTTCTTATAAAATGTATAAAAATGAAAAGGGTTTTATTTCGAAAAAAATTCAGGCGAAGTCGCGGGCAGTTTCTAGTTGTAAATAAATGAACATACATAACATTCAAAACACAAACCTCTCAGTAAAATATGAATTATACATCGGCCACAACGAGATCGGCGCTAACGCTGCAGTGCAATTAATCAACCTTCTTGCATCGGCCGCAAGCATCGCCAACGCCGCATAGCCTCCATATCCGGGTCCTCCAACGACGCACGCACCACCTCCACGCGCCAGGTATCCTAATACAGCTAATAGATCTTGTGCATCGGCTTGACCTAGGTTGTGTCGTACATCAGCGCGGCTTCTCTCGCCACCACCTGCAGCCCCGCGGGGGTCTACCCGAGCCACGGCCAGGGAGCGGTTAGCAGCTAAGTACCATGCCCAGCCTGCGCTCCAGCGTTCTGTGACCGCTTGCTCACCGGGACGCGTGTCTAGTAGGAGGACTAGCGGAGGACCTCCGGCACCTAGAGCCGCACCTCGCAGTGCTGCAGGGAGGATTAGACGTACTGGAGCTACGTAACCGTCTTCCACCTTGAATGGAATTCATGTATTATTAGATTTATTGTAAGTAGATCTTTTAAAAATAGTCGTTTGGTTTTTATACAACGTAACGAACAAGTGGTTCTTAATTAAGGAGTACTTTACGGTTAGTTATAATTAAAAATAATGAAAATCTAGATATCAATGAAACGATGAACTATTTTTAAGTAAATGCAAGTGTACTTATTGAATTTTTATACTAATTTTAAGTATATAAATGTATACAATATATATAATTAAATTTAATATAATAGTAGTGACGTTAAATATAAATACAAACAAACTTGTTTGTTTAAACGTCAAAATTTATTTAAGAAGAGGTAGACGCAAGTTTTCGATTCACAGAATCATCGTCAGGCTATTAATAAAGATTTAAATTTGAGAACGATGTCGTTATCTCAATAATATTCATGTGAATCGAAAGCTTGCGTCTACCTCTTCTTAAATAAATTTTGACGTTTAAACAAACAAGTTTGTTTTTATTATAATAATTAAATGTGTTAGAAATGTAATTTCGCATTTTTAATTGATTTTCAGTCAAAATTAAAAATATGATATTGACTGTGATTGTCATTTGAACAAATGGCATCAATCACTAATAGAAACGGACGTACAAAATGTCGCCAGTATCGCAATCGTTTAGCTCGTACGGACGAAACTGAGGAGCAGGTTGAAGTTCATTTTACCAAAAATCCTCACAGCTTAACTCGTCGTTCTAAAATGTTTTGAACATTAGTCGAACCACAATTCGAAGAATTTTGATAGGTTTTGAAGTGGCACCCTTACAATGTCTCCAATTGCATATACCATTTTGAAAATTTAAATAAAATCAATAATAACTGGCGATCTGAAAGTTGCACAAAAAAATGTAAATGATTGGTCTATGTTCTCTCAAAATTTCATCAAATATTTCAAAAGATCTTAGGAAACAAAATCGTGAATAGATAAGTGGTACATCCTGTACATATGTTATGTATGTATTATGTATATTGGGGTATACATAGAAAAAATTAATCTTAATCTGACAGAAAACAGATGAATCAAATAATCGTATATGCATTTCCGATATTGTTTTTATATGATGAAGTACTTTCATTTCAGTAGACATAAAACTTGTTTGTTTCAAAAAGTGATTGATAGTTTCAATAATTATGAGAACAAATGTTATTATTTTATATTTTACTCGTAGAGTTTTCGTAAAATAGAAGCCCTATGGATCTCTTGCAGATCATAAGTTATGTTTCATATTTTTTATGGTATTTTTTATATCAGTGCAAGTGTGTATTCACAATGTTTTTAAGAAGCGCTGATAATTTTCTGTCATTATTTTATGAAAATAACAAAACATAAAATGATGTATTATAAAATGGGTAATATGTAAAAAAAATTAATTGCATTATTATTGATTTTGATTGTTTTATTCACTTTTCTTATCTTCTTAAAATGTAGCATAAATAAGGTAACAAACAGAAAAAAAATCGGTCAAGACATACATACTCGGTTGTAGGTGTATGCCATAAGGGTTCTGAAGTACTTACTACAAGGACTGTTTGGAGCCACAGGTTAATTTTTGAGTTAGAAAAAAAATTAGGGTCATATTCTACTAATTGAAATCAACATTTTAATACCAATATGCCTAGATATAAAAAAAATTTTATCACGTCCCTCTCTATTTCTCCAAGATTTGAAATTATATTGTTGAATTTAGTATTTGTCGTTGCTAGTCTCCCCCTAAAAAACTATTTTTTTCAAAAAATGTGTACCTACATCTTTTATCAAAATGTGGGCATCATTTTACATGTTCAGCAAAGTTTTCAAGTTTCTAGCTTACATATATATGTAGTTTCCGAGATATTTTGTTTTAACTGAAAAGGACGGACGGATGACAAAATGAGATTAATAATAAAAAGGTCATAGTTTTGTAAAAAAATTATAACTCATTGAATATTTTTACTTTTGGCGTATTAATTACCAAAAATGAGTTAAACTTTCTATATGATGTTACGCAAATAATTTTTTAATGAATATCGTCGTGAAGTTTACCAGCCCCTTCCCTCATTAGATACGCGCTTGTATCAGTGGAACTAATTTATTTATCATATGATATGTATATGTACTCAAAGTATGTACATAGGTACTACTGGGAGATTATGAAGGTTGAAAGTACAAAACAACCACGGACGGATATGAAAATACCTCATGTAATGTTTGAAGTGGTTTATTTTTTATTCTCATTCATGTATCAAACATTGAATTCAATAATTCCCGAATAAACTGAAATTAGGTCAACGAGTTGTACCTATCAACGTATATCTAAATAATATATTTTATTTTCATTTAATTTATTTATTTTTTAACTTTCTTACTATAAGATATAAGAAAGTATGGTAATGCCTAAAATTTTCAAGATCGGGATTTTGATGGAAATATCTATTTTGACTTTCCTTTAAACCATTTTTACAATACACTTTTGTGCGTGTGTATGTACAAATGTTGTAACTCAAAAACAACAAAACAAAATTTTTATGATAAAGATATGTATTTTATTCTGAGAAATGTCGGAAAACCGGACACAGATGTTTACTCTTGTCTCGTTTTGAATTTTTCAAATTATTTTTGAAACGGTGCATATTTTTTTATAAGTAAATAATCTATGATATTCTATCCATACCCGATCTCCCTTCTAAAAATGTATTTTTATGTTCCATTAACTTTTTTTATATTTCTTATAAATTAGACAGAATGATTCTGTTAATATAACTACTCTCACATTATAATGGATAACGTATAAGAAAGCTCCATAGCATACATTATTATGTTATTTGTATTATATGTTTATATAATGTAAGGGAGAGGATTACACTTCAATAAAGTGCATTTTCGTGTATCTACGCACAAGGTTCTAAGCTAAATTAAATTCTAGTTGTTGTATATTCCTAAAATGTAATATATAACAATATACACGGAGAGAAAAATCTTAGAAAAATTACTGTGCTCTGCACTATAAACGATGTGCGAAAGTCGAATATGGTCAATTTTATACGGTAAAATAAGAAAAATTAAAATTCATAATATAAAAAGTAAAGGACACAATAGTATTTTTTAAAATACAGGCCAGCGAAATTTATAAAACAGCACAGTAAAAAGTTCCTATCTCGACAAATTTGTATTTTTTAATTGTTTTTCTTAAAAAAAATGCTATTTAAGTTGATGTAAATTATTAGGCGGTCTGATAAATTTTACAATACTGACTTATAAAATTCAATGATATTTCAAAGATATCTGGCTAAAGCAGAAAGAAAGAAAAAGACAGAAGATACCAATTATGTTGAAAACACAAAAACTAAAAATGTGATATCTCATTAACTGTTTATCGTGGAGATGTATGTATGGTTTTATTTTGTTTGTAAAACGATTCTCTAAAAATCATACGCATCATGTCTAGATCTCAGATTTATGGTTTTCGATATATCTTAATAGAAAGTTAGGATATAAAGCAAATTTTACTATCAGCATAAACAAGGTAGTAAGGTTCGAGTACAGTCGGCTATTTTCGATCTTCCGACGGCCTATAAGCTGACAGTTACATACATATTTAGAATGTATATTTGTTTTAAAAGTACATATTGTAATTGTGTAGTGTTTTCTATTTTAAAGATATTTTTCTATGTTATCGTGATTTTAAAGTATTATATTTTAATTTATATTCAAAATTGTTTTTAGTGTGAATAATATTTAAAGCGGGACGTGTAGCATATTTAGATTTAAAATGGCTATGATTGTTTTTATTTTATTAAAATTATTGTTTTGTGCGAATTTTAAATGAAAGTGGGTGATAAATGTTTTACAATAATGTTTTGTTCGGTTTTAATGTGTTATTTTTAGAGGTTTTATTTGTAAAATAAGTTTTGACAGTTATAGGTTAGTTTAGATTTTAGATATTGAAAATACGTTATTTTATATTTAATTTGTTCTGTGAATCGGTCTCTTTGCACATGTATTGGTTGTGATATCTTTATGTAAATTGTTCTACAACTATATTTGTAAACTATTATTAGTTGTAAAATTCAAAACAATGTATATTATATAAATAAATCGATAACTTTCTTAAAATAAAATTGCTTTTTATTGTTTTTACCTTTCTGTTTGAAAAAAAAAATAATAAGCTATAGAAATTTTACTGAATCGGTAAGGCCGGTAAGGCAGTTTTCTGATACAGCGTTCCAAATATTACCATGCTAGCACCGTAATTTCTACCGTGATAAAAAAGCAATTTATATAATGTAAGCACTGATAATTTTTATATGGACGTATAAATATTTTTTACTTGTATCGTCGATTGCGCACGCATTATAAGAGAGCACAGTAATTTTTCTAAGATTTTCTGTATAAAAATTATCATGACTTTTCTCTCTGTGTAGATAACTATATACATCTAATACTTAAGATTCATACACACGTTTCAATAAAATAATTTTTATTATATACATATATACTTTTGTTGATAAAGGTCTGGTAAAAATAATATTAACTCACCTCAACATTGAGTGTTCTCAATTGAGGACGCGCAAGAGGTCTGAGTCTACGTCTCAGTTGTGTCCCAGGTAACAGATCTGCTATGTGTGCTCCAGTTACAGCATCCAGGATCCGGACCCATGGCGGGGCTGGACCCAAACACTCTTGTACCATGTAACGCCATCTAATGAATACAATTAAATATATCAACCGTATTTGAAATTTTGCATTCATATATTTTTTTAAAGTTGACTATAAATAAATATTTTATTTCGCTTCTTGTATTTTTCTTGTGTTTAGATCTCCGATCGGGTACTATAGTAACTATAGTAAATATCGATTACCATGTTATATGTATTTATAGTAAGAGGTAATGTGAGCTGAAAAAGTTAATTTATGGCAAATTCTCAAACCTCTAAGTCATATTACCATTTTTTTCATATTTTTTGAGCCAGTAATTACCCTGATAGAAGAGGGGACTAAATATTTTTGAATTAGAAAAAAATAAAAAACAGGGTTTAATTCTTATGATTGAGATCTATATATGAGCGCGTCCAGCATAAGCCGGCCACCCCGCGCAATTACGGCATTTTTGGCCCAAAGTGTCGTATCTTTAGCTCGCTCACAAACGCTTACTAGATGCCAAAAAAAAAAATCCAAAGACATACATCGATAGATTTTTTCCTCCTCTTTCTAGTGGTGTAACTTAAAAAATTCCCAAACAAATTTTTCAAGGTCAAAACTCAACTTGAATGTTTAAGTCAATTTATCTCAAATATATGTCTTCCGATTTCAAAATAAACTTCACCAATCGAAAGAGGAGGCAAAAATCTATCGAAAACCGTGTTTTCCAGGATGGAGAAATGATCAGAAGTATGAAAAATATCGAGAGGAAAGAGCGCGGGTCAGAGCGCGCGGAGCTATTTTCCGTGCACCGGCGTGTCTCCACCTTTGCAACTTGCTCACAATCACTAAATAAATGCTGGAAAAATAATCTAAAGACATAAATCGATAGATTTTTTCCTCCTCTTTCTGTTGGCGTAGCCCAAAATATTCCCAAAAAATTTTTTTTTAGTCAAAACATGACTTTAATGTTCAAGTCGATTTTTCATCAAATATAATTATAGATATAAGTATTGGTTCATATTTTTAATTTTTTAGCTTTCTTATAGTTATCAGAATCAAATTGAATTTCAGAGCTTTTATTTTTTTTACTATTTTTAGTCGGTGGATCGAGATAGAATTTTTCAGAAGCGGAAAATTCTCTTAATTCTAACTGTTTCGTGTCATGTTATATATATATAATATTTTATAAAAAAAATTTGTATTGTCACTTGTGGAATGCATTAATTATACATAAGCCATCTAGTGGTGCATAGAATAAGTATTATTATTTAAGAACTCGTGGAAAACACGGTTTTCGATAGATTTTTGCCTCCTCTTTCGATTGGTGAAGTTTATTTTGAAATCGGAAGACATATATTTGAGATAAATTGACTTAAACATTCAAGTTGAGTTTTGACCTTGAAAAATTTGTTTGGGAATTTTTTAAGTTACACCACTAGAAAGAGGAGGAAAAAATCTATCGATCTATGCCTTTGGATTTTTTTTTTGGCATCTAGTAAGCGTTTGTGAGCGAGCTAAAGATACGACACTTTGGGCCAAAAATGCCGTAATTGCGCGGGGTGGCCGGCTTATGCTGGACGCGCTCATATTTTGACACCTTACATGCTATGATATGATTTTTAGCCTAGCTTTGGAGCCCTCTTCAAGCGCCATTTTTAAGATCAGAATAGAGTCAAATTCTAATGATTCAGATTTACTGTTTGACACCCCACATGTCTGGATATTTATAAATACATATTTTTGTTCTATGTTGCTTTGCTCAATTTTTTAAATATTTTTTACACATCTAGGGGTCATAAATAAAAGTTTCTATATTATATGTAAAGCTTATGAGATATTTGTTGTTTTTTGTTTTTTCTTTTACCCATGTATATGAAATATATCTACATATTTTTTTAAATTAATTTGTCAAGAATTGTAAAACATATTTAGTTGAGATATAAATCTGCATTACACTGATCAAAATTGTTTGAAAATCACTGATCCTCTTTCAAAAACTCTTCTTATAGATTATAATAAAAGTTCTTGAAGACATGCACTTTTAAAAAAGATTTTCAGTTACCTATATTATACAAAGCTGTATCATGTAAGTGTATATTTTTGTTTTTCAGACCGTTACCGTTCGCAGCATCGTAAAATTCCAGTCATAAATGCTTCATGAAGTAACAACCAGAGAAGTTCTGTTCTATATCTTGAAGTATTATTTATTTTTATAGCGATGACCTCTTTTCAGTTTGCATTTTTGCGTCTTATAATTAAATACTTATATCTATGGGCTATGTTTGTATAAAAAATATTGGTTTTCTGAATTTACGACGTTTTTGTCTGGGATTTTTAAAAACCCTAAAATTATTTTAAACTATCTAATAATTGATTTACGGTAGTTAGTATTAAGGAAAATTTACAATTTATATTTAATTATAAAAATACACATGAATTTTGGGAAAACTAAAAAAAATGTTTGGGGGTAATTTTTAATTTCTATACCTACGAGCGGGAAGTTAAAAATGAAAAGAATAATGGCATATAGTGTATATAACTATCATCACAACCGAATGTAAGCCTCGTCGATTTGGCTGTACTATTCGCTAACGTTTCGTCGTACATTGCAGTGGACATTTTCAAGGCTTTCTCTCACATTACATTTCAGACACTAGTTACGCGGTCATTCATCGATTTGGGATTTACGCGGTCGAAACCGCCGAGATTTTCTAATATATATATATATGTATATACGTAATTAACTTGACAGAATCGCAAAATGTAGGTATCTCGAAATTTCGCGGTTCGTTGTGCAAGAATTTAAATCTCTTAATTAGTATAAACGTTTATACACACAAATGGACGTGTTTATTTATATTTCATTGAAGTTAATCTACACACGTACAATCAAAATGTTTGCTAAAAGGATTTTCTTAGATTATATAGTATTATATACTAACTATCTGAATTACTCAGAGAGGCGTGAATGTTTTAAACAATAGGTATAGGAAATTTAATATAATTTAAGTTCTTTTTTACTTTAAAAAATTACCAAAAATCATGGTGAATATCAATTTACAATTTTTTTTTGCATTCAATTTATTCAAAGAATGCGTTGAAGTATTAAATTCTATTAAATTAAAAGTTTTTATTTTATTTTAATTTTATTAGATTATTATTTGTACTACCTGTAGTTTTTCTATTTTTAATTATACGTTTGATTTTATAAACAATGGCTTCAATTATACATAGTTATAAATGAATAGAATTTTCTTTGATATCAAATTAGATCCATTGTACATAAAGTTGACATTTATAAATACAGTGGTTAAAATGGCCTACATATAAGTTAATTATAATACATAGTAATTAATGAAATATGTGTAACATTAATAACAGCGTTACAAAAGTATTATATATATGTACCTATATTCCATTCCCAAATGTAAAACACATAGCATATAAAAGAGATTTTAGTATGCACATTTACATCAATAGTCTGTTAAATTTAGAACAATACTCTATTGTATTTTGTGACAAAAAAGGTAAAAATGAATGTTATAATTTTTCACTAAAGCTTTGTTATTCGGAATGATTTTAAAGATTTATAAAATATATTTAGTGTTATTTTTTAAAAGCAGGTAGGTAGTAAATTACTTTTTCAACCCTGCAAATTGTACTGCGGACCAGTAAAATATTGATATTTTTTTATTGTGGAAATATTGTAAGGGTCCAATCTTAGCTCAAAAAGGTATGATGGCCGACAGCACCTTACAAGATAAAAATTAAATATAAAAAAATTACTATAAAAAAAAATGTGTGTGGGATATATTTTAAATAACAATGAGAGATCTGTTTAAACTGAATTTATTGATTTCATTGATTTTCATTAATTACAAAAACTTTATTCTTTTTCTTTAACAAACTAAAAAAAAGTAAACTATGTAAACTTTTATAAGGAATTCCTTTTCTACTTCAAATCTTAAATTTTAATACTTAACTTTATTATCTTCTTAATTCTATCTTTTAAACAAACTAATTTATCTTTTTTCTTATTCTAATAAAAAAACTATTAACTAATTATTCTAAACTTATCTCTATTGATGTTTCCTCTTGACGAGCGATAATGTGTCCTATTTTCTTCACACGCACCAAACTTTATTCCATTTCTTCGACATCCAAATATTATTCTATGTCTATCTCTTTCGCAACTTTACGGTACTTGTCTTTCTTCTCTCTCTGTCTATTTCATATATATATGGTTCTTTGTTACTGACTTCTTTCTACGACGCTGTATTAATTATTTCTCGATTATTTATTTTAACGTGTCTTATTTGTTTTAACTTCTAATATTATTATTATTTTTTTTTTTTATTACTAAACTTCACTTCACTTCTTCTTACTACTTTTTAACTTCTTATTTCTTTTTTTTAAACCACTTTTCTTCCTTCCACTTTATTTTATACCTGACTATATCTTTATACTAACTTGTAAACTATATATTTATATTTTAAACACCTTTCTTCCTTTTTAAACCACTAACATATCTTTATACTTCAACGTTTTTTTCTCTTCTGCCTATATTTTATTGTTACTAGGTGAACGCTATCACCCCCTTTCTCCCTGCAACTCTCACTCTAGCCCATCCCTACTCAATATAACCGGTTTTTTTGCGTATTGCAAAATTCCAGAAGTATCAAAACAAAAACAATAAAACAAATCAAACCAAACTGTGACCCCACAAAGTGATCTGTCACAGATGCCCTCCCTTAAAATAAAAAAAAAAATTTGTATAACAAAAAAAAATTTTTTTTTTTTTTCATCTTAAAACTAATCTTAATACTAAAACCACATCTTACAACTAATAACATTTTTCAACTTAATACTAACATTTTATTATAACTAACTCTACTCATTTTCCCAATCATACACCTCTTTATAATAAGGTTTTAAGTTGGCAGTAAATAATTCCTTGAAAAATATTTCTGACTTAAATTTTTTCTTTACATGCTTAAAGCTTTTATTCTCATTAACACCTCTTTTCAGTTTCTCTATCCGAAAACGTACATTTTTCTTTTTCTCTAACTTGAACTTATTTACTATTTCATTCGTCTTTATTAATAATTTTCTGTCCATTATCAAAATATCTTTCTTTTTTCTAGCTTTCCCTCTAAATTTCATCATCTTAAACTTTCTCGCCCTTCGTCGCAGCATTCGGTTCATTTCCTTGTCAATATTCAAGTTTTTTCTCCACATATTCTGAAATTCTAGTTTACTTTTGTAATTTCTATCGACTATTTCTTTTACATCTATTTCATTTATACTTCTGATATTTAATTTTACTCCATCAATTATTTCTGAAATTGTTTCTCTATCTTCATCAATATTCTTCTTCCCGTCATTTTCGCTGTTTTCTTCCTTTTTCTCACAATATTTCTCATCTAATAAAAATAATATGTCTAAATTTAATTCTTCGCCTTCTGAATCTTTAACTTCCTTGATTTCTTCAGTATTTTCCTTATTCTGATTCTCTTCTATGACTTTCAATTTTTTGATTAACATTAAATCTTTCCTTATGACGCACTCGTCTTCTACCTTTACTGATTCTGTGATTATTTCTTTATTTAATAAGTATTTTCCTAAGACGCCCTCGTTTTGTACCTTTACTGATTCTTTCGTTACTTCTTTTTCTCTGAATAAATTTTCTAATCCTACATTTCCCTCAATCGCTTCTTCTCCCGTTTCCCTTAACCTTTTTCTTTCCCTTCGCGTATCATATTTTTCGGTATTTAATTTACTTTTTCCTGTAACTTCAAATTTTTTTCCATTGTCTACTTCTTTTTGTTGTATGTTTAACCCGTCATTTTCTTTTTTGTTTACGTACACTATCCCGGGCTGCTTATAATGTACCGTTTCTAGTTTTCCGACTCAATGTTTCTGATCTGCCTTTCACTCCTTATATTCCCATTTCTCTCTTCTCCCCTCTGTTCCATATTTCTGTCGTAATTTCTTTCCTTATTTTCTTCTCTATTGCTATTATATCTATTCTCCTGCCCTACATTCCTGGGGTAAATAATTTCTGATTCATCTAAAATATCGTAAATTTCTGTGATTTCTTCCTTTCCTACTCCTCTCAAGAGCGGCCATATGACTGGTTCAAAATGTTTGCAGATTAGCCCAATAACCTCTTCCTTATTCATGGGTGGTTCGAGGTACCCAGCCTCATTATACATTTTAATAAAATATTCCCGTCGGCTAAACCGGGAATATCTGAAATTCTTAGTATTATATAGTCTTTGTAAAAAATCCTGTTGTTTATTTCTTGACCAGAAGCATTTCCTAAACCATATTTTGAAATCCCCGAAGTGTTGTATATCTTTTTCGCTGGCTTTGTAAAAATCCAGATGCCCCCCCCATAAACTTCGTTCTGCCACATCTAGTTTTTCATTTTCATCCATATATTTGCAATTTAATTCTACATGCTTCTCTAATCTCCTTATAAACTCTATTGGATGCTCACCTCTCTTTAACCCTGTAAATTCCACTCTCCTATTTCTTTCTTTTAATTCCTTTATCTCATTTATTCCTCTTATAATCGCCAACTCCTTTTTTATTTCTTCCAACTGTAATGTTCCGGTTCCTCGGGTATGATATAATAATCATTGATGTCAACTCAAAATCTAGATTTCCCGCAATTACAAAATAAATTATTAGAATACGAATTATTATTAAAGTTTGTGGATTTATGAAATAAAAAAGTGAGAAAACTTCATGAACTGAATTTATTTTATTGTTGAAAAATTTCATAAACTCAAAAATACACATATAAAAATAATATCCTTATACTAAATCCTTTTTTTTTTTATCTAAAATCTAAATCTTTCATTCAAATCCTTTCACAACCTTTATTCTATATTTATTATTTCTTTTCTTTTTTTAAACAAAAATCTTTCTTTTTTCAAATACAAAAATCTTTCTTTTTCAATACAAAATCTTAAAACTAAATTCTTAAATCTAAAACCACTTATCTTAATTTCAGAAGTTAACCTTTATTTTCATTCTTCCAAATTTTTCATTATTATGTCGAATTAATTGTAATTTTAAATTCTGGTACTGGTCCACTGTTCTTCAAACTATCAAATAATCACTTGATTACTGCACTGGTCCACTGTTCCGCTTTCGCTATATGTCTATCTTTGTTTAACTTATTCTTTGCGTACTGTCACTGTTCACCTCTCTCACACATATTCAAACAACTGCTTTTATTTGTAACAATTGTCTTTTATTTATTTTATTTATATTATTTGTTTAACTGTTTAAATTTGTTGATGATGGATAATTTAATCTTTTATTTGTTATTATTTATTTTTTAAAATTTCTTTATTTCAATGTTATTTCATGTTTTCCCATTTTACGTAGTTTTATTGTTTTAAATAACTTTTCTATTGTCATATATTTTATTCGTTATACTTTTTTATATTGTTTATTTCTGTTGCACTCATTTACATTTCAGATCTTCTCCTTCTTTCCCACTACTTTTTATCGATGCTATTTTATTGTTTAAATTTATTTATTTATTAATCTCTCCTCGTCGATTTCCTTTTTGTTTAACATTTACTTTATTCACTATTTCTTATTTTCACTTTCTTCATACACTAAATACTTTATTTATTCTTTATGCCGTTTTAAACTTTGTTATATCTCTTCTATTCTTAAATTCGCTGCGTTGCTTCTTTTTTATCTTATTATAACTATTATTTTAACACTTTATTTCACTTTTTCAATATACTTTTTTCTATACCTTTGTTTTTAAATATTCAATCTCCCATTATCAAACTATAACCGAACTTCATATATCAATCTTTCATCAACTCTCCCCAACGACTCCTAAACTCGTTCTTAGTCAGTTTTTCTGCACTTCACCCCTTTCTCTCCGACACCTTCACAATTCCATCCCCACTAATCTGTCTGGATTGATATTTGTGTGTTACAAATATTTAGTGGTATTAAAACAATTTTTTCCTTTTATGCAGAATCTAAGTCCTTATTTATATTTTAAATTGAATTCTGAGGGGTGTACCTATTTGACCTCTCACAGTCTGCCCCCTCTCTCAAACAAAAATCTTTTCACTGCAAGGTATGGAAATTTTTTTCCATCCTGGAAGATATGAAAAATTTTTCCATTCTTATTATCTATTTACATGACCTATTTTTTACACTTCTTTACATTTCTAAACTTACATGCTAACTTATATCTAACATCAAATATCTCTATTCATTTTCCCAATCATACACCTCTTTATAATAAGGTTTTAAGTTGGCAGTAAATAATTCCTTGAAAAATATTTCTGACTTAAATTTTTTTCTTTACATGCTTAAAACTTTTATTCTCCTTACTTCCTCTTTTCAGTTCCTCTATCCGAAAACGTACATTTTTCTTTTTCTCTAACTTAAACTTATTTAATATTTCATTCGTCTTTATTAATAATTTTCTGTCCATTATCAAAATATCTTTCTTTTTTCTAGCTTTCCCTCTAAATTTCATCATATTAAACTTTCTCGCCCTTCGTCGCAGCATTCGGTTCATTTCTTTGTCAATATTCAAGTTTTTTCTCCACATATTCTGAAATTCTAGTTTACTTTTGTAATTTCTATCGACTATTTCTTTTACATCTATTTCATTTATACTTCTGATATTTAATTTTACTCCATCAATTATCTCTGAGATTGTTTCTCTATCTTCATCAATATTCTTCTTCCAGTCATTTTCGCTATTTTCTTCCTTTTTCTCAAAATATTTTTCATCTAACAAAAATAATATGTCTAAATTCAATTCTTCATCTTCTGAATCTTTAACCTCCTTGATTTCTTCAGTATTTTCCTTATTCTGATTCCCTTCTATGACTTTTAATTTTTCGACTAACATTAAATCTTTCCTTATGACGCACTCGTCTTCTACCTTTACTGATTCTGTGATTATTTCTTTATTTAATAAGTATTTTCCTAAGACGCCCTCGTTTTGTACCTTTACTGATTCTTTCGTTACTTCTTTTTCTCTGAATAAACTTTCTAATCCTACATTTCCCTCAATCGCTTCTTCTCCCGTTTCCCTTAACCATTTTCTTTCCCTTCGCGTATCATGTTTCTCAGTATTTAACTTACTTTTTCCTGTAACTTCAAAATTTTGCCCATTTTTAATAAACTGATCGTCTACTGACTCCCTTTTTTTTTCTTTTTCCTTCGCATAATTCTCACATATCAACAATATTCTCTTCAAACCCTCCGCTCTCTCATTTTCTAAAACTTCGTCATTATGATCATTCTTCTTTTCATATAATAGATCTTCTTCTTTTAACAAACTATCTAAACCTGCACTCTCCTCGTTTTCTTCTATTATAGATTCTTTTACTATGACTTCCTCATATTCTTTCTTTATAAATTCTTTTAACATAACAACCCCATTATCATTTAGTTTCACCTTTAAATTTTCCTTCTTCAAATCCTCATCTTCTCTTTTAGTTAACCCGTTTCTCTCCACGCACATTACTCCGGGCTGTCGGTAATATGCGCTTCCTAGTTTTCCGACTCAATGTTTCTTATCTGCCTTTCACTCCTTATATTCCCATTTCTCTCTTCTCCCCTCTGTTCCATATTTCTGTCGTAATTTCTTTCCTTATTTTCTTCTCTATTGCTATTATAATTTCTTCCATTGTTTTGCTCCCGATTGCTATTATATCTATTCTCCTGCCCTACATTCCTGGGGTAAATAATTTCTGATTCATCTAAAATATCGTAAATTTCCGTGATTTCTTCCTTTCCTACTCCTCTCAAGAGCGGCCATATGACTGGTTCAAAATGTTTGCAGATTAGCCCAATAACCTCTTCCTTATTCATGGGTGGTTCAAGGTACCCCGCCTCATTATACATTTTAATAAAATATTCCCGTCGACTAAACCGGGAATATCTGAAATTCTTAGTATTATATAGTCTTTGTAAAAAATCCTGTTGTTTATTTCTTGACCAGAAGCATTTCCTAAACCATATTTTGAAATCCCCGAAGTGTTGTATATCTTTTTCGCTAGCTTTGTAAAAATCCAGATGCCCCCCCCATAAACTTCGTTCTGCCACATCTAGTTTTTCATTTTCATCCATATATTTGCAATTTAATTCTACATGCTTCTCTAATCTCCTTATAAACTCTATTGGATGCTCACCTCTCTTTAACCCTGTAAATTCCACTCTCCTATTCCTTTCTTTTAATTCCTTTATCTCATTTATTCCTCTTATAATCGCCAACTCCTTTTTTACTTCTTCCAACTCACCTCCTACTTCATTTTTCTCTACTACTATTTCTTTTTTTCCTTCAATACTATTTATTTCCGATTTATTCTCATTTTCTATTTCCTCTTTTTTCCTTCTCTCATCCCGTCGAAACATCCATTCCAGTTTACTGTTTAACCCATTTACTTCCTTTCTTACTTCATCATTTTCCAATTTACTGTTATTCATTTCTTTCCTCATTTCATAATTGTTTTCATTTATTTTAGTCATTTCACTTTTTAAGCTTTTCATTTCCTTGCACATTTCCCTAAGAAAATCTTTCACGTCATCCATTTCATTATTTTTTCTGATGGGCGTCGATGCCCCGAACCCTGAATCATACTCTGTTTTTCCTAAATCTACTAATTTTTCTTCAGCCATCATGAATACCTTTATTATGTCAATATTTCTTTAAAAATATATATAAAACAATATTTCCTTTCCCTTATTCACCAAATTCAGCTCATAAAAATCTTCCCCCCTTCTTAAAAAATCCCTTTGGTTAGAGCCCCCAATTTTGTAATGTTCCGGTTCCTCGGGTATGATATAATAATCATTGATGTCAACTCAAAATCTAGATTTCCCGCAATTACAAAATAAATTATTAGAATACGAATTATTATTAAAGTTTGTGGATTTATGAAATAAAAAAGTGAGAAAACTTCATGAACTGAATTTATTTTATTGTTGAAAAATTTCATAAACTCAAAAATACACATATAAAAATAATATCCTTATACTAAATCCTTTTTTTTTTTATCTAAAATCTAAATCTTTCATTCAAATCCTTTCACAACCTTTATTCTATATTTATTATTTCTTTTCTTTTTTTAAACAAAAATCTTTCTTTTTTCAAATACAAAAATCTTTCTTTTTCAATACAAAATCTTAAAACTAAATTCTTAAATCTAAAACCACTTATCTTAATTTCAGAAGTTAACCTTTATTTTCATTCTTCCAAATTTTTCATTATTATGTCGAATTAATTGTAATTTTAAATTCTGGTACTGGTCCACTGTTCTTCAAACTATCAAATAATCACTTGATTACTGCACTGGTCCACTGTTCCGCTTTCGCTATATGTCTATCTTTGTTTAACTTATTCTTTGCGTACTGTCACTGTTCACCTCTCTCACACATATTCAAACAACTGCTTTTATTTGTAACAATTGTCTTTTATTTATTTTATTTATATTATTTGTTTAACTGTTTAAATTTGTTGATGATGGATAATTTAATCTTTTATTTGTTATTATTTATTTTTTAAAATTTCTTTATTTCAATGTTATTTCATGTTTTCCCATTTTACGTAGTTTTATTGTTTTAAATAACTTTTCTATTGTCATATATTTTATTCGTTATACTTTTTTATATTGTTTATTTCTGTTGCACTCATTTACATTTCAGATCTTCTCCTTCTTTCCCACTACTTTTTATCGATGCTATTTTATTGTTTAAATTTATTTATTTATTAATCTCTCCTCGTCGATTTCCTTTTTGTTTAACATTTACTTTATTCACTATTTCTTATTTTCACTTTCTTCATACACTAAATACTTTATTTATTCTTTATGCCGTTTTAAACTTTGTTATATCTCTTCTATTCTTAAATTCGCTGCGTTGCTTCTTTTTTATCTTATTATAACTATTATTTTAACACTTTATTTCACTTTTTCAATATACTTTTTTCTATACCTTTGTTTTTAAATATTCAATCTCCCATTATCAAACTATAACCGAACTTCATATATCAATCTTTCATCAACTCTCCCCAACGACTCCTAAACTCGTTCTTAGTCAGTTTTTCTGCACTTCACCCCTTTCTCTCCGACACCTTCACAATTCCATCCCCACTAATCTGTCTGGATTGATATTTGTGTGTTACAAATATTTAGTGGTATTAAAACAATTTTTTCCTTTTATGCAGAATCTAAGTCCTTATTTATATTTTAAATTGAATTCTGAGGGGTGTACCTATTTGACCTCTCACACAACTCACCTCCTACTTCATTTTTCTCTACTACTATTTCTTTTTCTCCTTCAATACTATTTATTTCCGATTTATTCTCATTTTCTATTTCCTCTTTTTCCCTTCTCTCATCCCGTCGAAACATCCATTCCAGTTTACTGTTTAACCCGTTTACTTCCTTTCTTACTTCATCATTTTCCAATTTACTGTTATTCATTTCTTTCCTCATATTCCCCACTTCCTTTACTAATTGCAAAATGGCCCCCTTCAAATCCTTCATTTCAATATTACTTTTTAACGGTGTTGATGTTCCAAAACCTGACTCATAGTCAGAGCTTTCTGTCATTTCTATTTTATTTTTTCCTTCCGCCATCATTCCATTCACACACAACAAAATACTCAATATAACCTCTCTCTTACTCAACAAATTCAGTTCAGAAATCTCTATTATTATTTATCCCGGTTCGTTGAGCCCCCAATCTGTAAGGGTCCAATCTTAGCTCAAAAAGGTATGATGGCCGACAGCACCTTACAAGATAAAAATTAAATATAAAAAAATTACTATAAAAAAAAATGTGTGTGGGATATATTTTAAATAACAATGAGAGATCTGTTTAAACTGAATTTATTGATTTCATTGATTTTCATTAATTACAAAAACTTTATTCTTTTTCTTTAACAAACTAAAAAAAAGTAAACTATGTAAACTTTTATAAGGAATTCCTTTTCTACTTCAAATCTTAAATTTTAATACTTAACTTTATTATCTTCTTAATTCTATCTTTTAAACAAACTAATTTATCTTTTTTCTTATTCTAATAAAAAAACTATTAACTAATTATTCTAAACTTATCTCTATTGATGTTTCCTCTTGACGAGCGATAATGTGTCCTATTTTCTTCACACGCACCAAACTTTATTCCATTTCTTCGACATCCAAATATTATTCTATGTCTATCTCTTTCGCAACTTTACGGTACTTGTCTTTCTTCTCTCTCTGTCTATTTCATATATATATGGTTCTTTGTTACTGACTTCTTTCTACGACGCTGTATTAATTATTTCTCGATTATTTATTTTAACGTGTCTTATTTGTTTTAACTTCTAATATTATTATTATTTTTTTTTTTATTACTAAACTTCACTTCACTTCTTCTTACTACTTTTTAACTTCTTATTTCTTTTTTTTAAACCACTTTTCTTCCTTCCACTTTATTTTATACCTGACTATATCTTTATACTAACTTGTAAACTATATATTTATATTTTAAACACCTTTCTTCCTTTTTAAACCACTAACATATCTTTATACTTCAACGTTTTTTTCTCTTCTGCCTATATTTTATTGTTACTAGGTGAACGCTATCACCCCCTTTCTCCCTGCAACTCTCACTCTAGCCCATCCCTACTCAATATAACCGGTTTTTTTGCGTATTGCAAAATTCCAGAAGTATCAAAACAAAAACAATAAAACAAATCAAACCAAACTGTGACCCCACAAAGTGACCTGTCACAATATCTACAATAAATTAATATTTTTGTTAGATATTATTTGTGATTCATCACTGCACAGTGATTTAAACACCTATAAAATAGAAAAGATATTATAATTTGTACATATTTAACATATAATGTAGTGACGTAATCAGATTTTTTAAGGGGTGAGAGCATTATTTAAAGGTATGATTTCAGATTTATATACAATATACATACATGTATATTATATTGTGTAACCAACTGGCCCGTCACTGTAGGGGGACTATTTTTTCATTAAGATATTGCTACTGTAAAAATTCGATATAAAGGACTTCTGTGTAACGGACATCGGATATATTGTAAACAACAACATTTTTCATTTGAAAATTTCATCGATAAATTGAAAATATTTAATTATAATACAAACATGTATGTATATATATAGAAATACAAACGAATAAATCAACTAATGTACCATTTTAAGCAAACGCGCTCGGAAAATTTACTATAATAACAAAAGTTTAGCTTTATCGAACACCCCTCGTCTGAATTAGTCCATTATAACGGGGTTATTTTGTACTTGTATATTTACAAATATTACTTCCGAAAGATAGAGAAAGTACGTATATATTTAAATATGTTTGATATAATAAATAATAATTATACTTTAACTTCCGGTTTCACGGACGATGTACTCGTAGATCTATAGTTTATCGGTTACTTTGAATTTGAACAATTAGAACCCTTAATTGACAATGTAAGATTTGAGAGAGAGAGAGAGAAATAGACACTATATTTAAGAATGAGATACGTACACTATTTAGTGACTATCTGCTTCTTTATAAAAACTGGACAAAAGTGAACTTATGTTACATATGTTCTGAATCGAAAAAGAGGCCGTTAAATGATAGATATCTTAAAAAATAATTTGTTTAATTTGTAAAATCGTAATCTACTTATATAAGCATGAACTTATAAATGATATTTATTTATATAAAGTGATGCTTCTTTCCATTACAACTAATAATAAGTATTAACTAATTAGAAGAAGAGAAAAAAAAATTAAATGATCTTACCCAGGTGACACTGTAGCCTTCATATACAAACATGCCGGTTCCTCGACATACTCTTCATTGGTGTTGTTTGTATCAGGTGGACAAGTGACGCATACCCACGATTGTGTCCCGTTCACATCCCCCACTCGATACACATGGCGTTCACCAGGTCTACCTTCGGGTGCGGCGATTACCCACACCACGTGAGATTCCTCATCCCAGCTTAGTAAACGCTCCACCTCGAACTTGCCTCGGGATAGAGGCGTCACGTCTGTCTGTCCGGCGGCGATTGGGGTCAGCTGGCATACGTGCATGAAAGCGTCACCGTCGGCTGCTGCCTCCTGGGTGAAAAATAATATATAATTAGTTAAAATTCCAAATGAAAGCTAGAATTTTTATCACTGAATCCAGTTATACATATATATATATTGCTATACGAATGGCGATATTACATATTTCTTCTCATTTTCAATTATTATTGATTTTATCTAAAAAATTTACATTGGATATTCCCTTTTTCCACAGAATAAAATTGTGTTGATATTATATTTCGCTTGCTTGATATAGTAGGTATAATATTAAACGGAATTATATTTTTTCATCTCGAATTTTTTGTCTTACTTTTTGTTTGAAATATTTTTCCTCGGAACGATATTCTAAAGGGAATTTGATGTAAAATTACATACATATATGTATAGATCAGTGGTCCTCAAAGAATTTAAAATGACGGCGACCTATTTGTTTTTTAAATTTGCGGCACATATTTGTTGCATCTGCGGCACCGCGAGAATTTAGGTAACTACGATATAAAGGAAAATCAATGTTATTTCAGATACATGCAAAATTGACTCTCTGTTCTTGTTAGTATTAAAATTAACTTGTATACATTTTTTATTGAAAATTTGAAGCTTCTTCAAAACTATCAGATTATAAATTCGTCCGAAGACAGTTTTTAATTAATATTTAAGTTAAGGTTTAACCGTAAATATCACAAAAAAATTTTACAGATAGTTAAAAAATTGCAGAAAACATCAGATTATGAATAAAATTTATACAAAAACAACTAAAAATTTATTGATTATTTGGAAGAATCTTTTAATGTTAATAGCCAAGCCTGACAAAATTTCAAACTGACGAAATATGCAAGAAATTATAAAAAATGTACTTATAAGTTTGTCGTTATACGAACAAGGAAAAAAAATATTTGCACGTATTTGAAATTACATTGGTCTTGTATGTATTGCAGATAAATCCTACACCCGGTATAAAATATAATTATGTCAAAGTGGTTTTTGCTGATTTAAAAATCATTTTTTCTTTTGCGTTATGATTTATGTCATTTTTTTGAAAAATTATAGTTGCACATCATCAATATCTTTCTTAATGCATTTAACGTAGAAGAAATGCTGATAAAAATACGCGATGAAAGTATGTACCTATATTGTATATCCGAAAGCTCAGAAATATGATAAATGGTTGTTTCCTTAAAATATGTTATCTTTAAAAGTTCATTTGTCTATAACTTCCGTTTAGGGTAGATATATATACCTATTTATATAATAACATTCCTTTTTTCTCAATATATCATTTTTTGTTCTTTCTACAAAGTTTTCTTTAGTTTGAGTCGATATTTTTACATATTTTATAAAATATCAGTGTTCTCGATATACAGTTATTTCTTATGATTTGTACGAACATGAAGACAATTAATTAATATTTAAAAAAATATTGTGGAAATACGGAATTTACTTTTTTATTTTTTTATTCAATTTAAAAAGTTACTGCGTCGACAATTATATCAAAATGTGGAAATGCGAAATTAAATTTTTGTTGTTTTTTTTTTTTATAATATGAAGTTTTTCACTCATTAAAACTGGTTAAATGTTTTGATTTTACTTGTATCACGTAGATCGAATCAAGATCTATAATCTGAGACCAAAACCCGCGCGGTAGCTGTTCTGAGTGTCGAGATACATTGATTATACATTTTCGCTAGCGCGCAAACTGATCTCAGCGCGTTAGATCAAGTATCTGAAATGCCCGCCTAGTATATAGAGTAAAACATTAGACGTTATTCACGTCAAAACTACCTAGTAATTAATTTAAAGTGAGACTACTGGTTCACAAATAAGTTAATATATTCAATTCGGTGCTCCGTCAAAACCAGGGCTTCGAACCGGAACTGAACCGAAAACCGGAAAAACCGTTATTTTTTGCCGGAACGAAAACCGGAACAGAACCGAAATAAAAATATCGGTTTTTACGGTTCAGTACATGTTAAAATACGCGCGTTAACATGATCTTATTTCCCACTTCAATTGTCGTTCGGACTATCATACAAGTACCATAAAATATTCTAAATTATGGTAGAAAAATTTTTTTCAATACAAATATTTTTTTTTTTTTGATTAATCACTCGGAGCTGAACCGAAAACCGAAAAAAACGGAAAAACCGTTATTTTTTGCAGAACGAAAACCGGAACCGAACCGAAATATATTTTTTTACTCGAACCGGAACGAAAACCAAAACGAAAAAAATAACGGTTCGAAGCCCTGGTCAAAACTACTTTGTTAAAATGCATAGACAACATAATACAATCTTCAATCATACTGACAACAACTAATATAGATTTTAATTTACAGACAAAAAGAATTCAAAGTTTATATTGCAATAAGAAAGACACATACACATTTAATTAAAAACAATTTCACACTTTACCTGCACCGGTATAAGATGTAGAGAAGACCCTCTGGGCGACCATAACGGTCTGAGAGTTGGCGTCACCCAACCAATATGTGGTGGTGCTCGTTCTATGTGCTGGATCTCACAGACCCAGTTATCGGCGTCGAGTCTGCACAACGTTACTATGCTCTCATTCTGTGGCCGGTTCAGCCAAACGACACCCAGCTGTCTCGGACCTGCCCACGAAACGGATGTGATGTAGAACGAGTCAACTTTCGCGTCAATTACTGCTTGTGGGAACTTGACGTCTACAACCTACAAACAAATATTAAAGTTAAATGAAAAAAGTAAGGTACTGGCACCAGTATAATATAATATATAATATATATATATATATATATAAGTACTACGACACAAAACATATAAAAGGAAGAATCGTCAAATTTGAAACAATTAAAAGCAGTTGCTATGATAATATAATAATTAATAAATAAATTATACAAATAATTAGTTTAATTAAATGTCCACCATTTTGACACCTATTGGCCGATTGTCATCAAATCACGCTGTAAGACAGTTAAATGTATATAGATTAATATTCAGAAATGATAGTAATCAAATATCAACAAGTATTTCTAATTGAGTACATTTAATTTAAAAAAATAGCCATTACTGGGGTCATTTTCAAGACTGGTGCCAGTACCTAATTTAGTTAATAACAACAATAATAATATAATCTTTATTTGAGAGTACCCGAGTTGAAAATTTTAACCTTAATTCAACTTTACAACTTAAATTCAGCTTCAATTGAACTACATTCAGCCTCAACTTAACTTCCGTCCTATGGAGTTGCAGGAGTTACATTATCATATGGATAAAAAACAAAATCAATTTCAACATGAATTTTCTCGAAATATTTACTGTGCGATTGTAAGTATATGATATTTTAACATAAATGTAGAGTAGACTAATGCAAATATTTTTTTTTATTTTTGACGTAATGGGAATCCCCTTAAGTCTAAGTCAGCTCTCACACCGGGGCAATATAGCAATATAACAAGCAATATGATATCGCTGTATTGCCAGGTTGTAAATATTTTAGCAATATACATACATATATTGCCAGTAATACATTTGCATATTGGAAAGCGATATTTATCGCTTTTAATTTTAATATTACATACGATTTTTGTATATATGTATATAGATTTTTACCAGAACTTGTTTTAAATATTGTTATAATAATACGAGGTTAAACCAAAACTAAAGAAATAATATAATTTTTTTAAATTCAGTTTTCCAGTTGGCCTTACGATCAAAATAGTTATTATATCTATATCAATATAATATCATAGAAGAGATAACTCTGAATAACTTTTCTCAAACATTGTTTTGCAGATGTAATAGTTTCTGAGACATAGGTTGGTTTGTCCGTTTATCACACATCAGGGAACCTGTAAAATAATATTTGAGACAAAAGTTGATGGGCATTATCTCTGCTATAATATTGATAGTAATAATTTTGGTCGAAGGTCAACTGGAAAGAAGATATTTTTTCTAGATGGTAGCGCGTGTGGCTACTCGCCAAGGTCGAAAACATTTACACATTACACTAACCTTCGGTTTCTTCAAACACTCCTGGCCCAAAATAGCCACGTGCAGACTGGGCACCGGATTGGCGGTACCGAGTCGCGGGTACCGCATTTCTCTGACTCCGGGCTCACCGCCTGCTACGCCGTACCACGCGTATCTATGCACGCCCACCTGTGTCTCGTTGAGCGTGAGGAATGCGAGGTACTTGCCGTCCGGAGAAAACCACATCGCATGTCGTGACCGGAACACCTCATGCTCGTACAGCCAGTCCGGAGTGCCGCTGATTATATGCGGTGCTCTCCCTGCTTTGTTCTGGAATTACATTTGTGATGAAATTCAACTTAAATGAATACAAATAAAATACGTATGTAATTCTCAATTTAAATGTAGTTATTGAAAAAATAAAACATATTTCCCAAAAGTATTAAAAATTGTTATTGTTCAGGTAGTTTTTTATTCTCGCAATGATGAAATAAAGCACAAAAAACTCCATATCTAGGCTTGTGAAAAAAATTCTCTTTTTATATCTGTAGAAATTTTATTTTTTTTATAAATGAGGAGGTGAGTTCCAAGGTTGTTTCCTGATTGCGGTCATATCATTTTTCGATTATAAAGAGGGGAAATTTGTCGCAGCTTGCTTAAAAAGTAAATATACAGCTCTACCGTCTAGTGTCCTGTTTGCGGTCAACTCCTGAAAACCCTTATATTTTCCATACATGATAAAAATCTAGACAAATGAATAATCTGTATATTTAATTAAAAGCATTAATTTATAACTGATGAACATCAATATTCAAGCAACTGAAAAAATACATATATAAATTACTTATGTTTTCTATTAACATATTTTTATGACGCATAGAAAATATAAGGCTATTCAAGAGTTGACCGCAATCAGGACACTAGCCAGTAGATTATTTAACTTTTTAGCAAGCTGCGGCAAATTTCCCCTTCTATACAACTGAAAAATTATATGACCGCAATCAGGAACGACCGCAATCAGGAACGACTGCAATCAGGAATGACCGCAATCAGGAAGACACCGGGTTACAAAACTTGTTTGTTCCATTAAAAAAAACCCGAGATATCGGTGGATTTTGAAAGAATTTTTAGATTTATTTCATATGATAATGTCAGTTTTGAGCAAAACTCTTTAAAAGTGATATTACTTATTTAAAGTTCACTGAAAACTCAATTTTTTTTAAATGGAACGAACGAGTTTTGGAACTCACCTCAAATCCATTGTCGATTTCTTGAATTGGGATAGATTTGTTCAATTTTACTAATTTGGAATGTATTAGAAAAATATATCAGTTCAATTGTTAGGGTCTGCTCATTATCTACGTACATATCTCGGGTGGGATGGGGTCGTGCTTAGCTTGGAAAAAATTGGCGAGGGAGGTGGAGGAAATTAGATAATAATTCCAACTGTGATAAAGGTAAAATTAGGGCGTGATTTTGTGACGTATTATAGGGGGGGGGGGGGGAGTTACAAGTTTGTTACAAGGTTTGAAAAGAAGGGCCAGTGGGTCGAAACTAATAAAAAATAGCGAGACGTAGTTTATAGAGTCCATTATATATTTTCATAAATCTAGATTTGCGTAAATTTTCAAATTAAGTTTTAAAAAAACTTTCTTAATAAATTTTCGAACGCATATATTGTTCGAATTTTAAGTGTACAATTGTGTGCAATAAAAAGTAGACCGGAAACTTTTAATGTAAATCAAGATTTTGAAATAAAAACTATATAGAGTAAATTAATATGTAGGTATATTTGAGAAAAATAAGTAACAGTGAATATTTTAGTTTCACACACGTGATAAAAAGTAAAAATTAGTAAAATTTTTACACCTAATTGTGTAGATATAGCACTTTTTAAATTATTTTTAAATATATAAAATACTTTCAAAATTCATACAATTAGAGCAAAATAAATACTCTTATTACACAAGCCCTAGGGACAGATTGTAGTTTTTGTACTACATGAGTTCTGTACTTCATTTTTAATTAAATTCAGTCTGTCATCCGAGACAGGTTTTCTTTTTTCAATTTCTTTAAATTAAGTTTGTCAAGAATTACTATAATTTCATAAGAAATGAAAAATATCGAAAAAAGAGAAATTGGTGGGACATTATATATAATAAATCATTGAATAGGGTTAATAATGTTCATGGTAAATAATAAGCTATCATTATGATATAATGTAACGAGATCACACACACAATAACGCAGTGTAATGTATGTTGATATTATGTATAAAGTAGGTAAGAAACTCTATACTACAATATATAGAAGATATATATATACATACCTATATTATGTAAATTTTCGAATACTGAAATTAATATTTATATTTCGTTGATACGATTAAAGGAAACGTGTGGTAAATATTGGTGTAATGAAATTTCACAGTTTGCTGTACAAGAATTTAAATCTCTTAATTAGTAGGTATAAATTTAATTTATAGGCTATAATCGCACGTGTTTATCTATATTTCATTGAAATTAATCTACGCACCTTCTAGCTTGGCGAGAGATTCTCTAAAATGTTCGGAATTTATACCCAAATTAGACCTTACAATTCTGGTAGCGTAATATATTGTTGAGATTGTATATAATTAAGTAAAGCCCTAATGAATTACCAATATTGCGATAATCCGTATTTAAAGAAAATACATTTTTTAATAATTGAAATATAATATATTCATTTTTTAAATTATTTTAACGATTGATTTTTACTTTCAAGTTCTGAAGGGTATAGGGACGAAAAATCGTGTCATATTCTGATTGTACTATCTTAAAAATGTAAAGAAAAGTGAATTTCGAATGGTGGTTGTGCGAGTATCTTCTGTCTGTTACATTTTCTTTTTTTCACGATTACTTTTGTAATACTGCACCAATTTTTTTTGCAAAATCTTTGTCTCAATGACGACTCAAGGATCGGCGGTTTTGAAAATATTCACAATTTTGCATATATTTTGTAAATATAACAATATAGATATAGATTTTACATGCTTATAGATTTTACATAGACCTATCGGAATAATGAATAGAGTCCTATGGTGGGTTAAGGGACCGCCAACATAATATATTTGATGTAATGTATTTAAAAAATGTATTTATTGATTTAAATAAATATACAGCCCTCCTAACAGGGTTGTTTAGAAGTAGAAGACCTATCGGAACAAGGTAACAAGATTATGACCGAATTCACCAAATGGTGTAATAAAAATCATCTTATTTTAAATATACACAAGACTAATTATCTGGTATTCGATAAGCCCAATTTAACAAGAAATATAAATATTGTCTATAAAAATCAAGAGATCAACAATATATTAAAAACAAATTTTCTTGGAATCGCATTAGACTCTGAAATAAAATGGCAAGTACAAATTGATAGTGTGTGTAATAAACTAATAAAACTCAATAAAAAAGTGTTTAATTATATTAGGCAATTGAAAAAAACATTTGAAATTAATTCTTTACTCTCGGTATATTATGCCTTTGCATATAATGCTATTAAATACTGTATTGTCTTATGGGGACATTCCCCTGAAGCGATCAGAATTTTCAGAGCTCAAAAAAGAATTTTACGACTTATATTTAAT
The DNA here is from genome assembly GCA_961205875.1 of Sialis fuliginosa. Classification (NCBI taxonomy): domain Eukaryota; kingdom Metazoa; phylum Arthropoda; class Insecta; order Megaloptera; family Sialidae; genus Sialis; species Sialis fuliginosa. Next base: position 20,724,262 of record OY540812.1, read on the forward strand.
ATTGAATTTAGACAAAGTTGTAAACAAATTTTTATAGACAATAATATTCTAAATTATATATGAACTAATAATATAAATAAAACAACAACATAAAATTTCACTCAGATATTCACAAGTATAATACAAGACAGAACGATAACATATAACATATATCGATTTTTATAGGACAACCAGGTATAGCAATAGCCCTATATGCAAAGGCAGTAATTATTACAATTTACTACCAGACTACTTAAAAAATATAAATGCTATAAAAGCATTCAAAAATAGTTTAAAAGATTTATTATGTAAGAAATGCATATACAATTATAAGATGGAATAATTGGAATTTTTTTTTTCACTATTTTTCAATTATAATGTGTTATTTATTGTAAAGCATAATCGTTTTTTTAACTATTGTATTGTTAAACTAAAATTTTGTTTATTTTAATATGTGCATATATGTATATTTTTATGTATATATGTATTTCCTTTTCTTGACATGTTCTATATATTTTATGAATAAATATTTTTCTATCTGTCTATCTATATATATAATATATTATATATTATATACATATATGAGAAATTATTCCTATTAAAAATTATTTACAAAATATTATGGAAAAATGATTATCGAATATGGAAGCCATGTTCAATAAATTATGATGTAATAATTTAGGGAGAGTTTACTATTGTTGATATGGGTATTATTGATTTAAAATCAATATTATAACTATTTAGATACACCCTATTCCAGCGCTTGTAGAACTTTTGATATTCATATTTTTTTATTTACCATCAAATTATGTTTTTATACGGTGGATTTCGGTTAACCCGAGCATCTGTTCATTTGGGAAAAAAGTTGAGTAAACAACGAACGTATTTCTGCTGTGGCCATTATTAATTTTGCATATATGAGTATAACATCAAAGCACATTACAAATACAGCAAGAACAATGTGCACTTGACTGGTGCACTTTTGTAAAAAATTCTTATTATTTGTAAAATAATATGTTAATGCATAATAATTGTATTGTATTTGGTTTTATAAAAATACTTCTCATGCGAATAATTTCACAAATATAGGATCCTTTGATGTAGGTATAGGTTTGTAGATTACAGAAAATAATTTTGAAAGGTTTACAATTATTTTTGGTTAAAATAATAATAAAAAAGGTTGTAGATAATTAAATTATCTGTTTGAAATGCTAAAGACGGGGTTGATTGAATATTCCATTCATTAGATACAGAGTGTTTACAAAATCCTTGTAAAACAAAACTTTAGGCCTTTGGTTGAGGGTGTTCCGGGCCCTACTTTTCTAGGGAGTCTTCAAGAAATATACATAGGATCTCGTTAATTTCTAATTGCTCTAATAATTTTATGCCTCATACATATACATTAGTTCAAAATTTTATTGTAATGTAAAAATGCAATTTTTATGTACCTTTATATATTTAACATCTTCCTATATTACATACTGGAAGAATAAGTACAAACAAAACCTAATATTGAACTAATTTAAAATAATTCTTAATACTAGACTTTATGAAGAATATTTTCAGACCTTTCCGAAGCTTATGAAATTAATAATTTCAGTGTACCATATCGCCAAACACAAGACTCGAATCCAAGTATGTATGAACATATTTACCGTAACGTATTTAGATATTGCAACGCTTTCGTAAAATGACTATATCTAGTGAACTAAAAGTCCGATTTATCCCATTTGTAATTTTTTTAAAAGACAATTAAATGTACTACAATCAATTATAACACATTCGTGGTCATAAATAACTTTATACCTATCAAAAAGGCTGTCGAACTCAAAATTTTACATTTTTAAAGTAAAATTTTTAGTTTGACCACCATTCTGAAAGGTATACAATTATTTTTGGTTAAAATAATAATAAAAAAGGTTATAGATAATTTAATTATCTGTTTCAAATGCGAAAGACGGGGTTGATTTAACATTCCGTTCATTAGATACAGAATGTTTATATACAAAATCCTTGTAAAACAAAACTTTGGGCCCTTGGTTGAGGGTGTTCCGGAGCAAATTTTGCTAGGGAGTTTTCAGGAAATATACATCTGGACATGTTCTAATCACTGTTTAAATTTGGCACCTCATACATTTTTCCATATTTTACACCATATTTCAATGATTTTAATGATTTCCCTATGTATATTTTCTACAGCATTTTTGGTTGTTAAGTCACGATGTGAATAAAAATTGTAGATACTCGTAGGTACGCCATTTTTAATTTTGAAATTGAATGATGCAAAAAATAATTTCAAACTATTTTTAACATCTTTTGATCAAATATCTTTACTTTTAGTGAAAATTAAAATATGTATTTTTGAAATTTTAAACGAAAATGTATGCTTCACATTATCGGGGCAGTTTTATTTCAAGTGATAGTGAAATAGTGAAAAAAGTTAAAGATATGAGGATATAATTTAAATTACATTTTTCTATTTATTTGTTAAGGTAATTAGGTTTTAATAAGTTTTTCAATATATAGATTTATAATTTAATTGATATTTGGTTGTCTAAAATTCTATTCAATGGGCAATACTACAGCCATGTGCCCTTTGAGTTATTAAAAGTAAAAAATAATTGTTTTTCTGCCAAGATAATTAATTTAAATCTATACGAATTCAAATTTCCGCTCACATCTGTTCTACAACAAAAAGTAAAGTTAAATTTGCAATTTTTGTTTTTACTTCCATGTTCTGAAAGAAATGGAAGTATTGTAATACCATCGAAAAATCGTGTCCGAGAAAATGACAAATTCTGATTGTACTAACTTCAAAACTTAAAGAAAAGTTAATTTCCGCATGGCGGCTGTGCGTGTGTCTGTGTGTCTGTGCGGATGTAGAATTTTCTTTCGTTCACGATAACTAGTGTAAAAATGCACCGATCTGAATTATTTTTGGGTAAAATGTTTGTCTCAGTGAGTACTCCAGACCTATTGATTTTGGTGCTAATCGGATTAGGGGTTTTGGAAATATTCGAAATTTTGTAACTTTTTTCGTCTAAAAAGTGAATATTGCGAGTATTATCTCACTAATTTTGATAAGATTTGGTACATTTGCAGTTCAATTGAATCTAAGGGACATTTATTATTTGTACGTGCCTAAACAGCCATTAAAGGGGTGAAAAACACACTTAAAATTTGAATTTTAAATACTAATATGTCATTAATTCATGTTGCCTTGGAAACAAATGCAACTAAATTCAAATTGTCAAATTAGTTTTTCTACGAATGTGAATTACGTTTTTGACATTAGAAAACTAATATTTATATACAAATGGCAAAAGGAGCTGTAACCGTTGTAAGTGTATATGTTTTTTTTAATGTATTACGATATGTATATTCATAGTAGTAGGTTATATAAATAAAATATTAAAAAAAATGTATATTTAAAAATTATTTAAAAAGATAGAAAGAACATGGAAGTCATGTATGGTTCTCCATACCGATATTTTCTATTGATACACAAAAAATACACACTAGGATCTTCCGATAACGGACAGCTCGGGAGCTGAGAACCCCCGTACTACGAATGCGAGAGGGGTATCCTACTCTTCGACATGCATGAATGCTATTATACGCAGAACGTTACGTTATAATGGCGGCCATCGGAGTTTTGACAAGTGGATTCGTGTATGTACATTGTTGTTGTTGTATATACGTTATTATACAAACGTTTTTTACATTATTATTCATTTTTACTTCCATGTTCTGAAAGAAATGGAAGTATTGTAATACCATCGAAAAATCGTGTCCGAGAAAATGACAAATTCTGTTTGTACTAACTTCTAGTAAAGAAAAGTTAATTTCCGCATGGCGGCTGTGCGTGTGTCTGTGCGGATGTAGAATTTTCTTTCGTTCACTACTGTAAAAATGCACCGATCTGAATTATTTTTGGGGAAAATGTTTGTCTCAGTGAGTACTCCAGACCTATTGATTTTGGTGCTAATCGGATTAGGGGTTTTGGAAATATTCGAAATGTTGTAACTTTTTTCGTCTAAAAAGTTAATATTGCGAGTATTATCTCACTAATTTTGGTAAGATTTGGTACATTTGCAGTTCAATTGAATCTAAGGGACATTTATTATTTGTACGTGCCTAAACAGCAATTAAAGGGGTGAAAAACACACTTAAAATTTGAATTTTAAATACTAATATGTCATTAATTCATGTTGCCTTGGAAACAAATGCAACTAAATTCGAATTGTCAAATTAGTTTTTCTACGAATGTGAATTATGTTTTTGACATTAGAAAACTAATATTTATATACAAATGGCAAAAAGAGCTGTAACCGTTGTAAGTATATATGTTTTTTTAATATATTACGATATGTATATTCATAGTAGTAGGTTATATAAATAAAATATTTAAAAAAATGTATATTTAAAAATTATTTAAAAAGATAGAAAGAACATGGAAGTCATGTATGGTTCTCCATACCAATATTTTAATTGCATAAGAAATCTTAAGAAACAGAAAATTCTGTGCGAATGTCGATGAATCGCTGCGGGAACACAGAGATAATATAACATAGAGTAGGTACCTAAATGAGGAAGCCAAAACCGCTGTCAGTATAAAGAGAAAGATGTTGCCCCTCTCCTTTCGATCTTTGTTAAACACATGTTCAAAGTACATTACCTGATCTGTTCACACGCATAAACATGTACTAGTGTAAATAAATGTAGTTTTTTTTTGATAAGTAGCATTAGCATTCCATGTGATATTTTTGTTTAACATATTTTTAGTTGATTCAAAGAAATCATCGGATTCTGTTAATATTATAAATGCCTATTTTTTTATAAAAAGCAAATCTTTTACTGTCGATGTTATCTGATGTCCGGTATTATAAAGGAGCTACCAAAATTTGCTAGCTAGCAATTACTTTCAAATGGAGTACCTATTAATTCTGTACTAGTATCTATGGATTAGTTATGGAATTTAGAGCAGTGACACTTCAACTAATTGTAACACAGTTGGTATCTTTGACCGTACAAAATAATTTTCATAATATCATCACTGTTTTAATACCGTTGGTAGTTCCCTACAACGCGTGCGCGAAACTTGTCAAAGTCTTTAGCAAACTCCAAAAGAACTGTCATATAAGTTTGATATCTCATTTGAAAGTGCTTGATAGCTAGCAAATTTGCTAGGTCCTTTATAATATCGGACATAAAACTTCTAAAATATATTCTAAACTGATTCAAACCTAACTCACCACATCGCTATTACGTGTGAACCTGCAGACTTTGGCATTGAGCGCTTGCGGTTTGTAGTACACATCGTAGTCGTGCACGAACGCGACACCGTGCGAGTCCGGGTTCCATTCGGCGTGCTGGAGCAACGGCGCGGCGGCTGCATCTCCTACGTCCCCGGCCGGAGACAGCGCGGTCCGTGCTCGCGTGTTGATCTCGTATACGTGGTACCGCGCGAGCCGCGTGTGCGCGTGCACGTGGACCACGTCCGACACCAGGAGTACCAGGTTGGCGTTGGTAGAGATGCGGTAGTCGACTGCATTGAATTGGAACTAGTGATTGAAAAAATATTTTTGTTAGTCTTAAAATTGTTATAATATTCGATTTGTGACGCGATTTATTCAAAAACTAATTTATGTAGGTATATTATTTTAAGCAAGTAAAAATTAAAAAAAAAATATACAAATATGAAGTATATTTAATGATATTGTTTGATGAAATCAAAAAATACGGCTGTGAGTGTGACTTAGCTACTATAATTAATCAATCAGAAATCAATTCGAGCTGTCAGAACTCTTACTAAGTATCTCTAAAGAGTCACTAAACTAAGGGCTTGGATCTTAACTTCTGGATGTAAGCCGCGTCGATTTGGTCGTGAAGACATCTTCAGTGCTTTTCTAAAAACACTTTTAGAAGAGCCCTGAAGATGTCCACTGCAATGTGTGACGAAACGTTGGCCCATAACACGACCAAATCGACGCGGCTTACACCCAGAAGCCAAGATCCATATCATGATCACCGCGAAAGCCTCAAGACTTGTAAAACTAAGGGCTTGTTACTCGTAAACGAAAAATGGATAAAAATTTAATTCGGTTAAAAAAGCCTTATAAAAAAAATTATAGCGAAATAAACAAAATTGAAATTTTTAGTTTTTAATGATTTTGTGGTATTTGATATTCAAATATATATACAAAATATTCGAAATATATCATAACTTTTCGGTAGATTTTCTTTTGCAACGGTAACTTATAAATGTACTACATATTTTCTTTCAGAAAGCACATGTTGCTGTCGATATTTGAAACGAACTTTTGATAAAAATAACAACTGCTGTCGCATTCAAGCGCACACATGCGTAAAGTTGAGTTTCAAAAAATAAAATATTCAAATAATATTTTCACGAGTGTAGCCTTGAGTTAAGTGTAAAGTATAAACTGCAAATTTTTAATATAATTTCTACATAATTATAATTTTTTTTACGATCTTTTATTCAGGATCTCGAAATTGTTGAAATTATATCTGCTTATTATTTTACTAGATCAATAAATATATAAACGGTTTTTTGTCTGTCCTTCTTTTCGGGATAAATTTAAAAACTACTGAATCGATTTTATACTTTTTACATGAAAGTTGACCGGTTTGGCAAGATAAATACAATGCTTAGCCCGGTCATCTTTCATGTTACAAACTATGTATAATATGGTTTTATTCAATGGATAGTTATTTACCTGGGCTTTAAACTATTATGCTATCACACGAGGTAACTGATAAGTAAATATATATGTTAAGCTATTGCACAAGTCGGAAGAAAAGTTACAAGCGGTACAAAAAATATAGGTTTAGACAATTTACTCTGTAGTATATTTTTATCAATTATTTACATAATAATTTTTTGTTTAACCAAACTATAATTTTCTTTTATACAAGTACATAATCTAGAAAGAAAATTCCTAAAATATATATTACATTCTATTTTTGTGTGAATTTTTTTCTGAGAAGCGTTAAATACAGTGTTTCCTAACGAAGGTATAGAGCAGTAACTAATTCTTTCTGTAACATATCGTTTAAAAGTTTTCAATGTAACTGATTTCCAAACATAAGTTTTACCGGACATGGTCTTAGGCACCCCAGAGATCTGCAATATAACTGTGTAATGTTATTATTGCACAATCTTATTGTAACATACCCTACGCCTACACGTTCAATTATATTGAGTCTTGAACTATTCGCGTCATTATTTCCGTGGGAGCAATATGTGTGATGATCAAAATTTGGCTGCAGCTGTGCTGTTGATTTTGCTGGAAAAACGAAAAAAAAAACAAAAAAAAAACGAAAGTTGGTTATAAAATAATTGAAAAAATGGCCAGTGTACACTTACGAACATCTTTTAGAGGACCTAGCTATGCGTACGGGACCTCTCCGAACAGTAGACTAAAAAATATTGCGCAATAAACCCTACAGACGACACAATGAAAAAATATGGTGCAATAAAATTTATACTTGCTTAAACTTTTGTTAAATTATTGCGCAATTTTTAATACTATCCCTAAACGGTCAATAATATTGGGCAATCCGTAATATTGCACAATAAAATTGATCGTCTATGGAGTGCCTTAGAAAGACGGAAAGTGGTATTACTAGAGATTCATACGAGACTGACTTAAATTTTTATAAAAACGAGTCGAGCTTAAAATTTTTTGAGTCGATACCGACGTATAACGTATACGAGAGTTACAAGACCCAATTTTTTTCAAAGTTACTAATTTTTTTATCTGTGATGAGACGAAGAACTCGGTCTCGATCGTTGATATTATAACCAACAGTTTCGTTTTGTAAAAATTTAAGCTGTATCGTGTAAATTCTTAGATGTTACTTACGAATGTTGCATTGTGAAGTAAGACTTTAGTAGTTCCATTATCCACGTCCATCAGGGACACACCTCCGTGTTCATCTCTGAAAGCTATCTGCGACTCATAAAGCCAGGTGCCGTTGAACCTAACAGCCGCAGCTAGCGCATCCAGTTGCAGTGTCTCTGCTAGCGTAGGTCTGCGCCCCCGGCCCGGCCCGCCGGCGCCCCCACCGAGAGCTCCAGCAGGAGACACTAGCGCTATGCTGCACGCGATTAGACCCAGCACGGCGGCGATCACCAGAAGTGCGATTAAGATACCGCGCCAGTTGCGTTCACTTGGGGCTCCGCCAACTAACTCCTGTAAAAGAAAAATATAGGTGATATTATATTTTATAATATATAATATTTTCTGCAACACTACTTTGTACTTGAATTGCATTTATTAAATTAGATACTCTAATATATTTCTTAAAAAATATATTATTTTATATTATGAAAATAGTTGGTATACAATTATTATTCTTTTGTGTGTAGTTGTTTTAATAAATAAACTGCTGTGGCCACCACAAAACTTTTTTTTATACATTACTAGCGGACTCGTCCCGGCTTCGCTTGGGAATTAATATTTCATCCGATGTCACGTATGAAGGGTTGTAATTGTTGTTTTAACTGACCCGACAAACATTGTTCTGCCCAAAAATAATTTGTTTAAAAATCAGACTATAAATACACATTTTTGTAAATATTTCGACTTCAGCGCCACCTACCGTGTCTAAAAAAAATAATCTTATCGTCTAGTGGTTTAGGTCTGATGAGAACAGACATATTTGGATGCGTCGTATTGAATTTTCCATCTGCCACCTCTAGATTGATATAACTATTGCCAAAATCGTAATCATGTATCTAATAAACTTCGCAAGTGGCGTTCAATAAAGTTTTTGAAACTTCTGCGATTTTGTCCACCATTTTGTATTTTCCATTCTGAATTTCGTTAAACTAATGTCAAAATTGTCATTAGCGATCTCAAAAACATGCAGACAATGAAATTATGATAGAGAAATGTCGTAAAAGATGTAAGAAAATGACACTTATGAGTAGCGTTAGGTTAGCATTGTGTTAAACTTTCGAATGCGTTTTCTAACCTTAAAACGCCTTGTACTACGTGTGTGCAAAGTTTTAAGAATATCGGCGAATGACACTTGAATAGTGTTATTTCTCAGAAGGAAGGGGTTACCTTGTAAAAAAATTAAAACGCGTTATAGTTGCGATAGCTTGCATTACATTACGTAGGCCATATTGTAATTTTTAAAATTATGTTAGTTGAGTTTTATGCATGAATATTTGGTTTGAGACTATTATTTTTGAACCATACAAATATTAAATGTAATGTATGATTAAAAAAGTAAATATTATATTAAGATCAATTGAAAGTTAATAATTTAATCCGAATGAAACATTTGCTGTCGATATATCCGATAAGCCTGCCACATTTTCATTAGCAAATTGAATTCAGTTAACTGATAACCACACTTGTTAGTAATTTCACAAATTAAATTTAATCAAATCGCAATAAATTACAAAAGTTTCGATAGACGTCGAAACCATATTGACCTAAACAATCGTTTAAACTTGCAGAAATTTAATTTATGTTAGCTAATCTCGTTTTCATTATGATGATTGTCAGTTATTAACAGTTTTAAACTAAATTAATATAAAGTTATAATTGATTTCTTTCATTCGAACTGAAGTTGATAAGATATTAACATTATTGACTTTTAGGATTTGGTGTTGAATTGAAAACAGACAATTAACTAATCGTGGTTATTTTTGCTTTACATGTAACCTACCATAAGACACTCGGTTTTCTCCATTTTTTTATAATAAAATTTTAAAATTTATAATTATCATTGAATTTTTTACATTTATCATTTTTATTTTTACAAAAATATATGTAAAGAAAGACATAATATTCGGCTCCAACACAAAATAGCGATTTATATCTTTAGATTATAAATATAAAATTTCATTATTCTATATAAAATGAATATTTTCATCACAATTTCAATTTCGATAATTTCATCTTTATTACAAATTCTTAAACGACTTGTAGTACCTATATGAATATTTATTATTAACTCTATCCATTAATAATTATTTAAAATTTAATCAATTCTCATCAGAAAAAGTGAGAAATAGACAATCAAAAGTATGTATATGATTAACGATGTTAAAAAACGATATATTTTGAATAGTTAATGAATTTGGACGACTGCAAACAAATTAAAACAACTGAACATTGACAAATTGTTGATTAAAATCGTGTTTGAAGGGTAATAAAGTTATAAATTGATTACAATAAAAAGTTAAAATATGTCAGTGTAGTTTAAATTTATGTAAGTCTATTAAAAAATACTTTATGAAATAATAAGTTAATGAAAAACTATGTCAAGCAGTTATTCATATTTCCAATAATCATTTATATTTAATTTTATAAAATAATTGATTGCCTACAATATTCATTAACTGATCTTTGATAACGGACAATTAGCTAATTTACAAAATTAAATAATACATAATTTATTAATCTCGATAACATGACTACTGGCCACTTAAAATTAAGCTTCCAATCATTGTAGTTGTTTTTATTATCGATATAAGTACTTATCTTTTTTCTTTTGTACAAAACGATTTGAAATATAAAATACTGTTATAATTTTCTCTTTCGCCATATATTATCAACGTACTTATTATTTCCCAATCTGTCTGATTAATTTTTCGGTTGGTGGAATCAAGCTATTCCATCGTCGAATTATAAAGTTTGTTCGTAATTTTAAATTAGCCCTTTGATACATACATTTAAATATTAATTTAAATTTTATTCGAAATATTCTGAAGTAATGTTTAAACAAGCTGTGGGAAATAAATTATGTCCGTTGTAATTCTAGAAATTTTTACAGATTATAACTACCGAAATAATGTTATTATTTGTACTTGCTTTTCATAATAAATACTCAGTTCTAATAAATCTATAAATTTTGTTTATAAAATGAAAATATTTTGGATTTTTGAGTAAACATAATAAAGGCATACATTATAGTATTTGAAAATGTATTTCGTTCTCAAATACATTTTTTTTAAGTTTGGTAGATATATTATTATCGCTTTATATACATTAGCTATAACCTTCATGATTAATTAACAGTACAACTTTATTATCCTTTCAAAGAGAAAAGATAATTGTATTAACCATCAGATATACGTTTACCGTATTTGTATGAACAATATAGTTTAACTAATAATATGTATGAAACTATTACCAAGAATTAGCTGCTGCATGCAGCAGCTAATACATGCATGTATTTCAATATAATTATTTAGTTGTTAATTTATAATCATCAAGAACAATTTATTCCTATATTTTATTATGGGTTGAAATTTTGGAAACCGCTTCATAGTGAGTGCTTACGTCTATGGGTTAGACGTTGATGAGTTAGCCGCTAGGTGTTGTATATCTCTATATTTATAAAGAATGAAGATCGGCTGTTTTGTATGTAATTCAATTGTTTGTTTGTTTCGATGATTCGAAAACTACTGAACCGATTTAGATAGGACTTTCACTGTTAGAAAGTCGAAGACTTTAGAAATTGGTTTACTTTACAATTGACTAACGGTAGGCGCGTATAAATTTTTTTTACAAAATGTATAAAAAGAAAAGAGTAATCAAAATTAGTTTTGATATGTAAATATAATTTAACACTCAAGTCACATAAATAGACACTGACAATCAGTTTTACTTCAGTAACTAAAGGAGAGTAAAGGACGTTAAATAAACTTTTTGTATACAGAGCTACACACAGCTTTACTGTTTAAGGGTCGATCCAGACTATCGTGTCAGTCTCGCTTCAGTCAAATATTCAGTATAGTAATACTGTATCGAAGCGTGATTGGACCGAGAACAGAGCGATACTTATGGACCTATAGTGTGAATGATTTCATTGTTTATTTGGAGTGATACCGAAGCGAGACCGGACCGGGGCCGGCACGATAGTCTAAATCGACCTTAAATGGAACACTTTAATGAAAAATTGGATCTGAGTTAAGTGAAGATAAATCAAGAAAAAAAGCCCAACTTTTAGAGGCGTTTTAAAAAAATCGCCGTACAAAAAATTGCATACATACCTCATACAACCATAATTCTAAAATTAGTCAAATAATGTTTGAGGGGTCTCAAAACTTGGGATAAACAGAATAACTTCCTTTCTCTAGAAACGAAAAGTTAAAAAAAAAACAATAATAAAAAAAAGTCAAAGGTTGTTTAATATTGATGTAATTAAACTAATCATTTAAGGAACATTCTAAGAAAAATTTACAATTTATATTGTTTTATAAACATGAACACGACTTGAATTCGAAATAAGCTGCGAGGAATTTCTAGTTGACATAGAATATTTCATAACTGCTTTTGTATTCTTGACTGTTTGTCCAGGCATTTAGTCTCTAGTAGGCACCCCAGCCTCCACATAATTGTTGCGGTATACCTATGTACACTATTACAACAAATAAAGCTCGAAATCCACTTGCTCACCGCTCGCGCCGCTATACTTGATCCACTTAACCCGTGTAAAATGCCTGTCAGAATTTACACCAACAAGGGTTTTAATATTATTTTCGGTTTGTAGCTTTTTAGCACACAACAAAGGGCCAATTTTAACAATTCCGTAGAGAGTGGGAAAGGTTTGCTACATCCCTGTAGTTGTTAAACACTGTTTTGGTTTTTAAGAGATAATTGATAGCGTTGGGAATATGCTAAATTGGATCTTTAACATAAATTCTTGAACCGGAAATACGACTAAATTTAAACATATGTATTCTGATTATTATTTAAAATGGTTCAGATTTTAAATGAACTGGGTACAATTTAATATGTATGTATACAAATTTCTACTAGCTCTTGTTAAAAGTAAAATGTATTAATTTAAAACAGTATTGAGAGCTACTAAAAATGTATACATCAAAATCATTTCATCCAGGTACGTATCCAGAATTTGTCGAAAGCAAAGAAATTCAATTTTTATCAAAAACACAAAGAAATAAAAAATATTAACAAGTGGTTCGTTTTTTAAATTTATTTATTTTATTTATTTAAATACGTAACATCTGTATTCAGACAGATGCTCATGTCCAGGTAACTTTTGAACCGGAAGTTTGTAACAATTTCCATTCGATAAGTTCCTTTCAAAGGGAAGATTCCAAGTTTGAACTTAATCAATTTACCCATCCGATCAAAACTTCGGGATGTTAAGTACAGACAGATAACCAGAGTGTAATGTATTGCTGTGGCGTCTGAGAGACAAGTTATTAACAAATGTTAACTCTTACTGGCATTTTGTATCTCATGTCAGTTTGAGGTTAGGTTGGAAATATTTTAAAGTTTTGTTCTTGAGTTTGGTAGTTTACTATATTTTCAAGATTGTGAATGTTTTGTGACTGTATATAATGTTATTAACGTATTATAATTTATGAATTATAACTATGTATAAACTAGATATCTGATTTTATAGGAATTCGAAATATTATAATATTTATATACATTTGTGAGGTTAAGTTCTATTTTATTAAGAAATAAATCTAATAGCGTTTTAAAATAAACTGATGTGGTCAGGACGTTTAAAAAATCTAAATACAGTACGACTATTATCTTTGACGTCTATTTTTTTTTCTGTCGTTCTGTGAAAGCTCTACACCCACAGAATAATAAATACACTACACCCAAAACAGTTAAACTTAAAATTACATGAAATTTAAACTTCAGATTCTTATATATGGTTGGTAATAGAGCAAATGTGGGATGAAACGTTGGTCCAAATAACAACTTAAACGACACTCAGAAGCTAAGGTGTACGTATGATCATCTTCCATTGTTATCTATTATTATAAAAACGATATATTTTTGAACTTTCTATCATTATTGTTGACAATGTTTTTAAAGGGTCTCTAAAAATTTAGGTTCATGAATATTTATTGTAGTTTTACTGGACTAGGCGCTTGTCATCTATCACGTGTCAGTATTTTTATCTTTAAATCTTTGATGTATTGTTACAGAGAGTCGCTGTAGACAGACTGTTTCGAATTTTTAACTATCGATCGATATTAACCGGTGAGAACCAGCTTTAACCCACCCTTGCTACTTCTATGTGTCCAGTTTACTCATGTACTCTTTGCAAGGTTTTGTTGGTGGTAAGTATTGTATAAAATACAATAGAAATCATGTTATATTTTACCGTTACTATTTAAAAACTCGACGAATTTAATCTCGACTGAATACTTCCAGTAATATTATTATGAATTTTTACTATAATTATGTTATTTTGCAAAAGGTATCAGATCAATCCATCAACATTTTATATGTTTGTTAATTATACTGGACAAAAAAAAAATTCCACTGTAACAGAGACCTGAATAGGCGATACTGAAGACATTTGGTTGAACAGAATCTGTTGCCTAAATCGCTTAGTCACATTAGGTTTTTAAAGTATCCTAACATAAAAATGCCATGATTTTGGCTATACATATTTATTAATTTATTACTAACCAGGCATTTTTCCCTAAAGTTTTCGTTTATGACAACAATTAGTACTATATTGCTCTTTTATAATTAAGTTTTATTTTTGAATGTACGTTTTTTTCCGCCGAGAAATTCTAACTAGAAAATAATTACATTTGTTATATTTGTGTGTACATAGTCCATTTATATATTTATTTATTATTTATATATTTAATAAAATATCATATTTTCAAACAGGGAAAACTTGGCGAAAAGAAATGTATAGTGAAACGTAAAATCCATTATAGATATGAGAGGATTATTTTTACCTCGAAGAAAAATTTCTTGTTTGGTAATATTAAATAATAAATTCATAAATATGGTCAAATTGATTATTTTGGCACATTTTAGTTAGGTTATCTCAAAATTTTGATGTGTTTGAGCAATTTGGGATCACCTATCCATGTCTCTTTTACAAAAATGATGTCGTCCTCCTGTGTATATAATTGATATAAGATTGATTTTCTCGACCTAGTCGTTTTGACTTTTGAACGATGCTAACTGACCGACAATATGAACGTACTTATGGTGTAATAAAGTATTAATATATTTAAAAGGTGGTTAATATTTTTCTAAGTCATCGATATTTTTGACCTTGCTGAATGTTTTGAAAATAAATTTAAAATAAAACACTTGTCTGTTTCGATGTTATAAACATTTTGGAATAGCTTCAACAAAAATAATTTTACTTTTAATATGTTCTGCGTAAATGTATACAAATGTAAAAATGCATCATTGGAAATGCGTCATAGAAAACTATATATACCTACTATCTTATTACAAAGGAACTTATTAAAATATGGGTATTGTTTATTTTTGTAAATATAAGAAGTATAGTAATAAAATAATATTGTCTAATCATGAGAAAAATCTTGGGTTCTTAGAATAAGCATTAATAGGTTTTCAGAAACAGTGGATAATATGATATTTAAGATACAAAAACAAAAAATACAAATTGTTTTTTAGATTAGTTTAGCATTATTACTGAAGAAGGCGATTAAATTAATTAACAATGCGAAAAAACAACAGGAAAGAAGAATTGTAATAAAGACCACCGCACAATTCAAATAAATACAATTTTCTTTTGTATAGCTAACACTTCTCAATTTTATTTTTTATTGTATTATTAATTAAATACAAAATCTGCAGATTATAATTTTCTTACTTCAGGCGGCTATTGTTTTTCTTATACCTAATTAAAATTTAAAAATATTCGGACATAATTTCAAAAAAAATGTTATTAGAATTACATTAGCTCATTTTCTTATTTCCTTTTTATATCACAATAAAGAAATAAAAGCTTATAAAACAAATAGACGTGTGAACTCAATTTATAGAGCATCTTTCAAACTAATTTTTCTTTGTTCTCATGTTTTACACACATTGTCAAATCTAATTACCTTTGTCGTACGACACGTATGTGTTAATGTACTTTTCCCGAGAACCATTACCTGTCAAAATGAGTTTTATGCTTTTAAAGAAAGTGACAAGATACACATACAGGCAGCACTTTTGTTATAAACTCGATAAAATGTTATTTACAGATGTTATTATCACAGTTTGATTATTTAAGAATTATATATTGTCATGTATTTCAATTTTCTGATGATAAAATATTTGAAATAGATACAATATGTTTTTTTAATAGGTATGTTAATATTAATTTTTTAATAGCTAAACTGAAAGTACATTAACGTTTCTCCCACGACTGACCCCCCCCCTCCGAATCGGTGATTGTCTACAAAACCGGCTACTCTAATTATGTAAGCATCTTTATAACAATGAAAATTCCACTAAAATCAATTCAGTAGTAAAACGTATTTTACCCCGCAAAAGTAACATGTTGTTATTATTTCTAAAGATCCTGAACCATTTATCGTATAAATATAAGTACCAACTATCGTAATATTTTTATAGGAAATGTAATTCCCTTAAATGTCAGTAATTAAGATTACTGTATTATTTTTTTGTCGTTTTTTTTATCTAATGTTACAACTAATCACTATAATACTTATGTAATAACCCAATATTCTAAACAATACGGATCATATTAAATTGTTACAAAATGAACAACTAAAAAAATTAGTTCGCGCCATCTGTCTTCATATGTTAATGATTGAGTAGCATGATGATTAGGGTTTGCAATCCCGCAGACTTTTTTTTCCCGCGGGAATTTTGCGGGAAAATCTCAAATCCCGCGGGATCCCGCGGGATCCCGCAGTTTTTCCAAAAATTTTGTTATTCATACTTAAAGTTACTATTATTTAGTTAACAAAAAAAAGTTAATTGTCCCAAAATTTCAAACTCATAGGTCAATCCTGTGAATGGTGCAAACCGAGTCTTTTTCCCATTTGATTAACATGGGAAAAATTACTTTTTTACTTACGCGTGAATATCTCGTTGAAAACAATTTTTTTTGAAAATTTCTCAAGGGAATATTTTGTAGAGAATTAAGTGCATAAATCCAATAAATTTTAAGAAATGTTTGTTTAAAAATTATCATAAAAATTGGATTTTACTTTTTATGATAATGTTTAAACGAACATATCTTTAAAAATATTCGATCTATGATTTGAGTACTTGGGATCTTTTTTGTAAGAAATTTAATTCTCTATGATATGTTGCTGTAAGAAATTAAAATAAATAAATTTTTCAACGAGATATTCACGCATAAGTAAAAAAGTTATTTTTCCCATGTTAATCAAATGGGAAAATGACTCGGTTTGCGCCGTCCACAGTCTGAAATTTTGGGACAATTAACTTTTGATCCAAAGCTAAAACATAGGCTAGGGGGGCCGAAAAAATAAAAATAAAAAAAAATAAAAAAAACACCCTAGTATATACGGTATGTCACGTAAAACTAAACCACTAAATATCATTATTTACGGTTGTTAAAAAAATATCGTGTAGATCGAATTTTGTGTATTAAATTTTTGTGGTTAACTTTTATTTAATCTGCTATTCTTCTTCTAAATTTTTGTATTTTGTATTTTTTATGTTTTTTTTTTGTAATCTGGGGGCTGTTCGAGCTTCTTTCGTCGCCTGAGTCGTACTTAGTGTAACCACTTAACTAATCGTGAACAAGAGATATAATTTACTTCACTAGTTTCATATTCAGTCATCTCAACCTTAATTTTTTTTTTCAAAATTTTTACCTTTTTTTATTCATATTTACGCTTTAAAAGTATTCAAAACGCACGCGACCTACAAATTCAATGTTCAAAAATTCCGCGTGGATCCCGCACTTTTAGTGCGGGATCCGCAGATCTCCAAAACGTGCGGGATTGCAAACCCTAATGATGATATAATATAATATCCTAAGCTAATTCTAGGGTCTTAGATTTTCAAAAATTGAAAATACATATTATTAAAATAAGTTCAGTAGTTTTCGAGTTTAGTCGGAACAAATAAACAGACACACAAAAATTCTAAAAACTATCAAAATTAATTTTATTTATTGCCTGCAAAATGACGTATAGACTAAAAAAAATTACATTGAATAGACAGAACCTATTTTTAGATTATATGACTGGTGAGAAGAAAATATATAAATGTTCATTTTTATATAAATCTAAAACTAAACTTTTTTTCAATTATTTGTTTTCTTGTGCATTGATCAAAAAGAAAAAAATTCAAATAAAATATGTTAGTAGCAGTTTTCTATGGGAGTTATGTATATACATATGTCTTCGAAGGGAATGTTTAAAAGTAGTTTTTATTCATTATTTCAATTCTAAAGAATTGGTTGCGAAGCAATCACAAAATATGGTATTAAAAAGTACAAAGCTGTTGTTTTCTTAAAATAACTTCATTTGTTTTTTTCTTCTTCTTCTATAAACATCTTTTATAAAATAATAATTTATTTCAATTGTTCCTTTTTATCATCCATCTTAATTAACACTTTTCTGCAACGACTGCACGAACTAGTCTCACAATGACACGTACATATATATTATCAGCAATTTAATTGTGTCGAGTGACTTTTGTGCCTACTTGCATGCTCTTTACAATATAATTCAAAAGGGCGTGCATTGAAAGGTCATGAGTTACAATTTGGCGCTCCTATGTAAATTTCAATGTACGAGTTTCGTCAATAGAGAGGCTTTGAACCCCTGGGAAGATACACCTTAGCTAATATAATTTATATTATTAGCTTAATTTGAGTGATTCCTGAGTTCAAACAATGTTTTAAACACTACGAATAAAACTATTAACGCTATTTTTTGTTGATTTTATAGTTTTGCAAGTAATTACTGCAAGTAAAGAATTTAATCAAATAAATCAAATCTAGCCTACGACTAATAGATTGGACTGGCTAGAGTTTATTTTTTTAGTTGAATTTTATTCTAAGCGTTTGTGGACTGTGTATTGTGTATACTCTAGAATTGTAAATTTCAAGTGTAACGGAGAAACTATTTATAAGTAGTTGGTTAACCGTTGTTCCACGAAATTATGAATGAAATAATTAGGGATGCACGCCGAGACGTTACTTTTTTGAGTCGATGTTTCGAATCGAGGCCGAGACGATTCCAATTGATTTTTCTCCTATGAGAATCGGACTAGAAATCAAATTTCCAAAAACATTATCTATAAAATTGATAGGATAGTTAGGAAAAATAAAAGCTAGAAGAAAGAGGCTGATTTACAACAACTAGAAGTGAAACGTTGGAGACAGAAAGTCTCTATCAAAGAAGAGTGGGCGAATATCACCAGGAAAATATCTTCAAGGACAGTAGCGCCATGGGATAAATAGATAAAATCGTTGTAAATATAATAAATTACATCAGAAAACCTTTGAAAAACAATCTTTTATCTAAGCTTGGTAAGTATTGGTAATTATTCCATTTTAAGTAACAGTTTTACATCGTTTTTTTTATTTCACTTGCACTGTAGAGAAATATAACATTGTAAATACTTTACTATGGATCTAGAAACGTGAAATTTAGGGATGTCTTCTTTTGTGACGTAAGCACCCACTAAAGAGAGATTTTTTTAAAGGAGGAAAGGGAGAAGGTGTTAAATTTTGTATTTTGATATGTTCATCTATATTTATAAATATCAATTTCAGACAAAATATTATAATATTTAAAGTCTAAAAATTTATAAATGGAACGTGTGTGCTAAATCCACCCCTGTATTTATGTATTATTAAAAAATAATATTTGAAACACGTATTATAAACGGAAGAACATATAATAACGACTATTTGAAAATCTTAACTCATTCTAAATACCCTATTCATCCTACGTTGAATTGATCTATTTTTAGAGAACTGAGTCCAAAGTAGATGCAAGATAAATATGGATAGAGATCTCTCAAATATGAATATGCCATTTTCCAGATCCAGTAAACCTTATTTCCATTATGCATATACATGCACAAGTTTTCCTTGGTGCCATTTTCATAATGCGACGTATATATTCTGAACACAGTGGTTAACTTTTTCTTATAAGAGTATATCAAAACATAAACTTTATATTAAATTTTATCATATTTGAAATCAATAATACCATATTTACTGTGAGATCAGAAAAACTTTCTGTAAATATTTTTTGAATCGATTCGAGTGCGAAGTTTTGCAACTTTTGTATTAATTTTCTTGTTACTGTTGTTTGGTTTTGCAGAAAAGAGAATGAGACTTTAAACGTGGCGTCAGGTTTCTGAGATTAATAGATTTAAAAAAAAAAATGAATTTCTTGTTCCATAATAAAATATTAGTATCTGTATGATAACGAATTGACTGACTAAAATTATATGATATTTATATGTTTTTACTTTCTTATACCATGTATATGAAATATACATTAGTATAAGTAAGTATAGTGAAGCCGATTTTTTTCGAACTCCGGATTTTGACGGAATTATCTATTTTGACCTTCCCTGAATCCATTCTGACTATTTTCGCCATGATGTCTGTGTGTCCGTCTGTCTGTCTGTAAGCGCTGTAACTCAAATACGACAAATCGTAGAAGGCTGATATTTTATATTTAAGATTAATTTTTGGCTGGGAAGAAAACGTCCTATTTTTGAAAACGATCTTTCAACCGGATACGGATGTTTACCTACGTCGATTTTTTAATTTTTCGAATTACTCTGAAACAGTGCAAAATAGAGAAAAATGGTCAAGTTAAAAAATGTAGGTAATATCTATATCTATAATTTATGTTCTATTCATTTTTTTGTAAAAACGAATTTAAAAAAAAAAAAATATTATAATTCAAATGGTTCATAACAGAGGAGAAATATCTGCCATGAGTGTCATGGGACTTTCTTATACGTATTTCAGAGATTGAACAGTGTGTGTATTTGCCGTAGGTAACATGGGACTTTCTTATACGTAGGTAATACTGAGAGTGAACTGTGTAGGTGAATCTAAATAATTACATAAAAAAATTCTTTCTGGCTAAATCATAAATGTTGGAAAAAAATGTATGGGGAATAAATTATAGATAATAACATACTCGACATTTTTTATCTAAAACATTTTTTTCTTATTTCAAAAATAATTCAAAAATCCAAAAATTTACAAGAGTAAACATCCGTTTTCAGTTATAACGTTAAAAAAAATCACTTGTTATACTATAATGGAGAGAATAATATTATTACCTATATTATTCATTTTATTCTATCTTGTTAGTTTGTCTGAAATGTTTTAATAAAATAAGAATCACGTATACTATTCACTGTTAGGATTACGTATAAGAAAGTTCCGTGGTTCCCAAGGCAGATATTTTTTTCTTGAATTGATTAAGCGAAAAATTGCAGAATGGTTTTTTAATCTGATTTCCAGGATTTCTGAAAAAAGATTATATTTTTGATAGCCGATTTTTCTGTTGTTGGAAATTAAAAGAATATTATATTTGTATACAGAGTGAGCAAAAAAAATCTATTCATTGTTGGATTTCGTAGCAACGGAACTAATAGTACCAATTTTTTTTGAAGATTAGCATTACATAGGAAATAATTTCCAACAACAGAAAAATCGGCTATCAAAAATATAGATAGCCGATTTTTCTATTGTTGGAAATTAATAGAATATTATATTTGTATACAGAGTGAGTAAAAAATATGGAATATTGTTTATATTTTTTAAAATATTCATTATTTAAAAAAATGTTTTAGTAAAAGTTTTTAGAGAAATTATTTCCTATGTAATGCTAATCTTCAAAAAAAATTGGTACTATTAGTTCCGTTGCTACAAAATCCAACAATTTATAGATTTTTTTTGCAATACAAAAAAATGGATGAAGAGAAAGCACCGTTAATTGTTATCAATTGATTGTTCAGGGTTGAATATTTTTACATTAAAAAAATTCAAACGATCGCGATGGCATAAACTATTAAATAAATTAATGTTATATAAAATCATGTCTATTTTAGTTTCCTTTAGTTTTTTCGTTTCCTTTTACTGCTATATTTTTATATAAACTCATAAAATAGTAGCACCCAATTTAACATGACACAAAATCGCATATTATGCATATTTGTATGTATGTATGCACATAAAGATTTTTATTCTTTGTAATAAATATCCTTTTTCACGAGTCGACATAAAGAATATGTGCGGGCAACGAAATGTGGCTATATTAACTACAAAGGAAGGTAAGATATTCTCTAAATATTATCTCACAAAAACAAGGAATTCTAAAAGTAGATGTTAATATTATAATGCAGTACAACCTCTTAAAGTATAAATGTATATTGTTTGGTTATGTTTAATTTTGTAACAATGATTGTAACTGTCAGATAAGTTTAATTATTTTTAAATAAAAATATCGCACTCAAAAATAGTTTCAAACAACGTTATAGTTTAATTCGATGGAATGACTTTTTATCAAGTATGTAGGAGAACATGGGTAACTGTGGATCATGGTACACAGTTGGTCAGTGCATATATTTTTTTTTTGTATTAATCACATGCACATATTTATTACATCAGGAGACATACCTTTTCTAACGTCCCGCCTGCTCGTTAGTATTGTTATATTATTGCAGAGGGTAGACGTATTGCGGCACTTTGACAAAAAAGTAAGTACGAAAATTTTTTTGGCAGTATTTTTCAAGACAGTTTTTAATCCATTGTTGTTTGTATTTTTAACGGTTTGATTATTATTTTCACACGTGCCTGTGAGTTATAGTGGATCATCATGTTTAAGGATCGAGCGAAGTCACGAATAGATCAGAAAATGCCCCTTCTGCTACTGAAACTATAAGAACATTGTACATAGATACATTGTCAAGGACTCTATTTCCATCTTATTATTTATTTTCGAATTAATTTTTAATTAATGTACCAAAAGATTTTTAAAACTTTATATTTTATTGACATAAATTATAAATAAATATATTGTAATTGTTATAGTTATAGATACTTTGGTATTAGTACAATATTCTTTTATAATAAATATAACTAGATTTTTTTAAAGACATTACTATATCAGTTTAATAAAATATATAGGTACCTAGTAGACAGAAGGTGAGCAAAGCCTTTTGGTTTTTACGATCAAAGTTTGGTATTACATATTCTATGAAAATAGAATAGACAAAGTTGTTTAAGTGCATTTGAGAATTCTTGTCAGTGAGTTTTTTAAACATAATTTGGTTGATGTGATATTTTACTTAGCACATTGTTATTTCATTTTTGACGTGAAAACTTTTAAGATGTTTCTTGACGAAAAGTCAATCAATTATTGATACCTTGAAAATAAGTTTATTGTTAGTTCCTTTGTTACATAATGTCATTTTAACCTTAAATTTTAGATCAAGTACATGACTGTTCAGCATTCCCTACTCTTTAAATAACTTTCTTATAGTTGTGTAAAAAATATCAATGTCAATTTACGAAACTGGCCATAACATTTGTACTGTCTGCAGTCTATCGAACAAAAAAATTGTTTTGCGATAGCTGCATCTTGCTTTTTTATGTTTGGGTTTTGATCAGTTACTCTTGTCAATTTCCGTTATCACGTTGTTTTATGTGTATAGTGTAGTTATAGTAAACAGTAAGGTGAGCTGAACGGTTATCTATATGGCGCCCTAGCAGCACTGCTAGAAGAAACATAAAGAGTGAGGAGAGCCTAACAGGTGTATACATTAGGGGGTTTATTTCGGTCCCATTGGCCTATGTTTTAGCTTGGATCAAAAATTAATTGTCCAAAATGTCAGACTTGTAGATCAAACCTATGAACGGCTCAAACCAAGTCTTTTTCCTATTTGATTAACATGAGAAAAATTACTTTTTTACTTATGCGTGAGCATATTATAGAAAATTAAATTTCCTACAAAAAAGATCCCAAGTGCTCAATTCGTAGATCCAATATTTTAAAAGATATGTTCGTTTAAACATTATCATAAAAAGGAAATCCAATTTTTATGATAATTTTTAAACAAACATATCTTAAAAATTACTGGATTTATGAATTTAGCACTTAATTCTCTACAAAATATTGCTCAGAAATTAAAAAAAAATTTTTTTCAACGAGCTATTTACGCGTAGATAAAAAAGTTATTTTTCTCATGTTAATCCAATGGGAAAAAGACTCGGTTTGTGCCCTCCACAGGTTTGATCGAAGAGTCTGAAAGGCTGTAGCCGGGTAAGCATGCAAAACATGCCTTTACATGGATTTGGCTGATTATTTTTTTGGAAGTCACATTCTATTAAACATCCAACCTGACCAAATATTAGCTTCCAAAAATTTATAGTTTTCGAAAAAAAAATTTTTTTTGATTTTCAAAAAAAATTTTTTTTTTGATAATCTGTCAGTCGAATTTGATGGTGCTTGAAATATATTATAGAGGTACTTATGACTCATCAGAGGTAATTTTATTATGATCCTCTGTATATAATAAACCAGAAAAAAAAATTAATAAAATTTAAAAAATCAAAAAAGACCATGTTGTCTTAGGAGGGCAATCACAATTTTTTTATATATTATACCTTGTATGTACCCAAACAACATATCAAAATCCCAAATTGATACAAAGGGTATAACATACTCGTATAAATTCGCATGCGGTCGTATCGGAGTGGCGCGAGCGTGGCGCGGGCGAGTTCAAGTGTGTTAATACTTTTAAAATATCTCTAATTTATTGCTAAACAGGACTGGGCTAACCCAGAAGCATATCGAAAATTTGACGGGGCCCATAGTCTGACAAAAACAAAATATAGAGGCCGTAGCCGGGAATATATGGGAACTGCTCCATTGAATTAATTTTACAATTTTTTTTCTCATAGGTTGCTTTTTAAGTAACAAAAAATCACCCCAAATCGCTTATAAATGTTTATAATCGACTTTAGTAGTAACAAATCACATTTCCGCTGTGAACTAGCGAATCTTCTTCCATTTAAAACTATAGACAAGATTTATTTATTTTTTCTAAAAATGATCTG
Source organism: Sialis fuliginosa (assembly GCA_961205875.1). Taxonomy (NCBI): domain Eukaryota; kingdom Metazoa; phylum Arthropoda; class Insecta; order Megaloptera; family Sialidae; genus Sialis; species Sialis fuliginosa. The sequence goes on from OY540812.1 coordinate 20,749,096, forward strand.
AGCAAAAATGAATATATTGAAGCACAGACATTTAGGGCGATTTAATTTTATTTAAAAAGCAACCTATGAGAAAAAAAAATGTAAAATTAATTCAATGGAGCAGTTCCCATATATTCCCGGCTACGGCCTCTATATTTTGTTTTTGTCAGACTATGGGCCCCGTCAAATTTTCGATATGCTTCTGGGTTAGCCCAGTCCTGTTTAGCAACAAATTAGAGATATTTTAAAAGTATTAACACACTTGAACTCGCCCGCGCCACGCTCGCGCCACTCCGATACGACCGCATGCGAATTTATACGAGTATGTTATACCCTTTGTATCAATTTGGGATTTTGATATGTTGTTTGGGTACATACAAGGTATAATATATAAAAAAAATGTGATTGCCCTCTTAAGACAACATGGTCTTTTTTGATTTTTTAAATTTTATTAATTTTTTTTTCTGGTTTATTATGTACAGAGGATCATAATAAAATTACCTCTGATGAGTCATAAGTACCTCTATAATATATTTCAAGCACCATCAAATTCGACTGACAGATTATCAAAAAAAATTTTTTTTTCGAAAACTATAAATTTTTGGAAGCTAATATTTGGTCAAGTTGAATGTTTAATAGAATGTGACTTCCAAAAAAATAATCAGCCAAATCCATGTAAAGGCATGTTTTGCATGCTTACCCGGCTACAGCCTTTTGGGACAATTAATTTTTGATCCAAAGCTAAAACATACGCCAATGGGACCGAAAAAAAAATACCCTAGTGTACATGGCTTCAGTATTTTTTTTTTGTTTTTTAAATTTAATATTCTTGAGTACGCGAATAATAACTATTTTTTTTGTCACGCTGCCCCAAAAAAAAAATCAGTTACACCTGTACTTTGCATTATTTTTTCATTGACAATTCATGAAATAGGTACGAAACACATAAATTCATTCATTGTTTATGTCCTCAGAGGAACATTTCCTTGTATCATTTGTTCCGACCAACACTGATTTATAGTCACGGCCTAGCTCAAAATACCGGAAAATCGGGAAACTACCCGTAGCGGCCTGTCATACGCCAGGCACATATAATTTGTGCTATAGGTAACACAACACACGTATAGAATCACTAAAGCTCGCAGCTTATACGAGATGTCAGCAACTTTAAGGTCTTCCTTGGTTATAGCACCATTAAAATATGTTTGAGAAAGGATGCACGTGTTTTTATTATTGGTTGAATTCCGCATATTCTACCAATATGGTACTTATAGCAGTTGTTTATTTAGTCATGGAAAATTGTTATTTGATTATTTAGCATGACTGAATTTGAAAATGATGCAAGCGACGTGACACTTTTATATTATACTTTTCTTTATTTGATTTTCTTTCTTATGTTTTTGGAATGTAGAAAATTTGATAGCGAAAGAGAATATTGATTATAAAATATATATATGTACATATCTCAATATTATAAATATTATTTTCTTAATATATATAAACGTTGGTGCGTATATATCAGGCTTAAGCCACTGGACGTTTCGAAGCCATATTCACACCATTGTTCATTTAGTGCTCCGATAAGTTTATAGATTTTTTGGACCTGGTAGGTGGTGCTGGGGTCGAGATATTTCAAAAACTGTATTTTTTCCATATAAAAAATGCATCAAAACGTTGTTTTTTTGTATATGATCTCATTAGGCCTAAATCACTGGACGTATCGAAGCCATATTCACACCATATATTCGTTTGGTGCTCCGTTAGGTTTGTCTTTTTTTTTGAACCGGTAAGTGGTGCTGAGGTCGGGAATGTGTATTTATGGTCCGATTTGGCTCATATTCAGAATATATGTTAGTTACGCGGAATATTATTACAAAAATGGACCCGGTAGGTGGCGCTGCAGTCGATATATTTACGAAAATGTGTTTTTATGGTCTGATTTTTAAACAAATTATTTTTGAGTAGAACAACGTTTTCCGGGTCAACAAAAAAATAATTACAACTTTCCATATGTGACAGGGGGTGAAATATTAACTCCCATGCGAAGCCGGGACGGGTCCACTAGTGTGTATATAAATTTAAAGGCTCTATTTGTATGTAGATAGATACCTACAATGAAATTTAGATTTTATGAGAATATATTATCTGTCTGTCTGATCTAATTCAAATATGACCATTATAAAAATTCAAAGGTATAGTTGTCATGTTAATGTAATTAAAACAACCAATTATATTGAGTAATTACGAGTAGGTCAGACATGTGTTAAAAATTTTTGTAATTGATATAATTAAAATAGTGAGGTTGTTTGTGTTAAAAATTGTTGTAATATATAATAATTGCGGAGTACAAATTAAAAATCTCATGTGTTTAAAATATTACATTTAATTTAATATCTATAATGATTTAATGTACTTTTTGCTTTTGATATTAATTATTTTCATCATTAGCATACTTTAATTATGATAACTAACTTTTAATTAAAAAAACACAACGCGAACAGTGGCCAGGGAATAAATTGATAAAAATAACTAGAATAGATAGACTGGCCCGCTTTATTGAGCTCATTAAAACAAATTAACATTTTTTTCCATTAACTTGATTAAACAAAATGTATTTTCAGTTTTAGTTGTATGAGGGAACTATATTATTGGAAATAAAACGAAGGTAATTAGAACATAAATTATAATTGATTCATCTATAATTTTAACATAAATATTTGGATTTAATTAAAAATCATACTCGAACTACAAATACAAATGGAATTATAAATTAATATTGTTTCTGAATTCAAATCACTATTTTTAAACTGTGGAGCTAATAAATATTTACTTTATGGGTTGGAATTTTTTAATACAAATTTTATTTATTGTTAAATGTTTGTCCATATTATTATAAATATTAATAGTATAAAATTGGTCAAGGCATACACAAATTATGTCATTAGGGTGAGACGACACGCAATAATACAGTTGTAAAAATATCATAAAATGCATTTTGTGTACAAATCTTTACGCAAAGGGACTATAAGCAGGTAGCAGTTTAACACATGGCTCAACGGGCGCCAAATAGACGCGTGTCTGTTTTACTGTAAACAGTAAACACCCCTATATCGTACACACAAAGTATAGTGCCCTATATACTGGGTGGTCTTAAAAAAATTCCATTGGTGACAATATGCAGAAATTGCGCCAAAATCGTGAGAACGCGCTCACTCTGGCTGATGCAACACTACCGCTCGCACTCCGCGCGCCCCTGAAGTCACCATGCACAATTGATATAAAAACTGGACGTATTTTGAACAAAAATGAGTACTCCCTCGGGAGGACTAGATCGACTACGACGACGACGCCCGCACCGCCGCCCTCGGACGCCATCTCCAGGTCCGCCCTCGGACATCGCCTCCAGGCCCGCTCACGGACGCTCAACACGTCGACGCCTTCGCCGTCGCACCCACCGACGATCCACCCACGGACGCCGCCTGCTCGGTCTGTCCCGAACACGTCGCCAGACCAGTTCGCCACGGACGCTACCTCCAGGTCTACCCTCGGACGTCGCGTCCTGACCCGCTCACCACGTCGACGCCCTCGCCGTCGTGCACGCCGCCCAGGCTTTCGCGGTCACCTCCCGCGTGACCCCTTTACACGACGCCCCGACGTCGCCATCTCAACCGCATCTTGGACGTCGACGCCGTCCAACACGTCAGTCATAAATCCCGCCAAACTCAAGATGCAGCCAACCCTTTAATTACTACAATATAATATACAATAACTTAACAAATATTATTGTATATTCACATTATTATTGTTTTAAATAAAATAAACAACAAAACACATCTCATCTGTCTCTCTCTCTCTCACTCACACACACACACACACACACGCCTTTTCGTATCAAGGGTTCCGAAGGTACTAACTAAATACGGGAAGTGTTTGGAGCCCCTTGCACTAATCATTTTTGATTGAGTTAAAAACGGGTCAAATACAAATGTTTTTTTAAAAATAGTTGAATAAAAAAATAATCTTTACTGTTGCATTTTAAAAAATATCAATGCTAAAAAATCTACAAGTTATTGGATTTGGGTGCGTTGAAAAAAAAACTATGCACCATAAAAAATCAGATAATGATATTTTTGTTCAGTTTCATTTAAGCTTCGATTTGAAATACGTAGTTTAGAGAAAACAGTGTTTTAAGTTTTATGTTCGAGTAAAAATAGGTTAATTATTTAGTGTTCCATACCGAAATCGGAAAAATGAAACCCTTATGGAATCAATGCTGTGTCCGTCCGTCCGTCACAGCTTTCTAACTTTTAACTACTGAACCGTTTGACTTTGAAAGCTGAGATTTGGCAATAATGGAACTGAGTTATAAAAATAAAATAAGGGGGGTATCAAATGAAAGCTGATAGTTCAAATATTTTTTTGTTCTTGCTATAGATTTTAATACATGGTACGAGACACTAATATTTAAGACTCGACTTAACAAATGTTTTATATATTAAGGATCATTCAATCCTGGGCAATAAAATCCACCATCATGCGACGTTGAAGCGTCCATTACTTAATTAAATTCGTGGTGTATGTAGCCCCTTAAAACAGCAGATGTCACAAATAAGAATCATAAATTCAATGCAAATCTTTTACGAAACAGTTTTCTCAATTCAATTAAAATTTAATTATTTCCTATAGCTTATTTATTATTTTATCATTTTGCACACTTCAATATATTGAAAACATCATTTGGAATTAGTATAATTTATGTATATTTAACAACTGATAACAAATAATGATAATCTTCAAATAACATTATTTATCGTACAATTGAATTATATTGCATATGGAAATATTGGTAATTTATAATATATATGTATATTATATAATTATAAAAGCAATGTTATATATCAAAATATAATAGTTCTATTGAAATCAATTCTGTAGATATTTTAATTAGTTATATTATTCAGCAAAATACATTATTGATTATTGAAATAAAATGTATATTACTCCAATATCAATTTCCAATTATGATTCCGTATTAATCGAAATGATAACGTTTCTGAAAGAGTCCACGAATAGCATTAATTATAGATAAGTAATTGTTTTCTACAACTTGTATTTAAAATATTTGTTCTTTATAGGTACGAACCGTTTTAAATATATTTACAAATATAACAATTAACAAAAGTTTTATGTTTGTAAGCGTTCAGACAAATAGACAGACGTCATTGAAAAAATTATCGAAAAAAAAACGTATATAAAAAGAAGTATTAAGAATGTGTTATAATATTTCTTATAAAGGACAATTTTGTGCATTAGAAAATAAAAATTCGAATAATTTACATACAACTAATATGCAGTTGAATCACAAAAAACTGCAAAAAACAAAATAAAAATTCTTAAACTCTTTATATCCCATCACGTCATCAAAGGGTTAAAAATATAACAAGGGTGAGTTAGTTTATCTTGGAATGTTCTCTCTCTGAACTGGAGATAACCCTTGTCGCCCTCGGGAACTCTTGACGCGTCTCCAGACGTCAGAGCGCAGGATACAAACAATTTTCATACTTTCATGATAATTCAGCTCAATGGATCGTTTAATATTTTCTTCTGGAATAGTTTGGTTTTATCCCTGTATGCTTTTATAGGATGTTTTCCCGTTGTAACATTTTAAGACATGTCTTTTATTTATTTTTTCTTCTTCGTGTGTGCAATAACATTATATTTCACATAGTAGATAAAGTATGTATACATGTATATTTATACATATATATGTGTTTTTGGACATGCATACATATGAATATATTTAATGTACAAAGTTCAGGAGTGTACCTACAAGGTTTTTTGTTTAAAAAAAAATCATACAATAATTAGTAAGTAATATATTATAGTTAAGTACAATATTTTGATAGTTTTATTTAGTATATGTACGTATGTCTCTGGATCGAAGCATGAATAAGTGTAATAGATAAAAAAAATCGATTTGATTTTTGTCCCTTAAAAATAGGCGTTGCAAATTACAAAAACTTAATATTTCATCAGGTACCTATATATAACAAAATTACAGTATTACAGCCTAGCTTACATATATTTGCAAGCTTGCAAACACTTTCAAATGGGGTATCAGATTTATATGACAGTTCTCTTGGAGTTTTTGACAGATAGTTGCATGTGCAGTATGTTGGTTTTAACCATTTTTACCCAATGCACTTTAGTAAATATACTTTGCATACCTTTGTTTTTACTTACTAAAATAGTATTAATAACACAGCTACATATACAAAAAAGTGCGGAACCAAAAAAGCGACCTATATAGCATTGTAGTATTGATCGAGTATAGTCTAAATCAAAATTTTTGGAATTTTCTGCTTACCAGTTTTTTTTATTTGAGTTTGAATTTTGTGTTTAGCCAACTTGGAAAAATTCAACTTAAACCCAAAATTCAAGCTCAAATTAAAAAAAACTGGTAAGCAGAAAATTCCAAAAAAATGGATTTCGACTATGCTCGACAAATACTACAATGCTATATAGGTCGCTTTTTTTGCTCCGTATTTTGTGTGTGTGTAGCTATGCAGTTATATAAAAACTCCAAGAAACTGGCATAATAGTTGGATACCCTGATAGAAAGGGTTTGCAAGCTAGCAAATTTTATTAGCTGGGCTGTAGTATCGGACATATTACTTCGCAGTTAAAGATACAGAAAGTAATATCAGGAATGTTATTATTAACACTTAATTCCGTGCGTTCAGGTGCTGAGTAATTTTTCATTGTGTAATGATTTCCGAAATAGGTTAGGTTATCTTTAGCAATTTAGCTATAAAATAATTAAATAAATCTAAACTCGTTTCTCAAAGTTGTTAAATAGTGAAACAAGGCTTAACCCTTTAACGCGCGCAATTAAATGTTAAGTATATCTATTTTAGGAATGTAATCAATGTGAACGAGTAATACAAATCGTGATAAGTTTGTTTATTTAGTTTTAGAGGTTGGTTTTGACACGTTCATCCGAGCGAATTTCAGAAAACTTTTGTCTAACATGAACATGAACATGCAGAACATCGTGTCAGTTTCTCAAGTTTTTTAGGGCGTGTTGCAAGCCTATAATATTTAATTATTTATTAATGAAATAATTTAGTTATGAAAAGTTGTTAATAGAACCAAACCTAATAGCTTGCTTGAGTGCATTTTTGCAGGAAACGTATAATAGCAAACTCTGTTATTTATTATTACTACAAATAAGTAATAATTATTCCGGGACTTCAGATCTATTCAAATATTGGTTATCTGTATAGATCTGAAAAAATAGTTCCTTTATGTTTCGTATTTAACTATTACACCATGAACATTGAACATATGTTAATAATTTTTGACAAATATATTTTTTAACACGATTTTTTTGGGGTACTTATTCATTTTTGTTACGTGTAAAATACCCTTTGAATATTACAATTATTACATATTATATTATAATGTTTTTGTTTCAATTTGCTTGCTTTGTAGTTAAAAATAAATTATGAAAAATAAAATAAATTTTGAGAGTACATACATTCTTTTGACCTTTGATAATTGCTTAAATGTCAAAGGGATAGTGCGCTACTGACAGAGAAACAAATATATGTATACATATATACAGTAGATAATATATTATGTTTCCTTTTTTTGTATTTTTGTTTGTTTGCATATTTAATGTAAAGTGTGTTTGTATTTAAATTACTAATCCGTTTTACTTTTTTTTTATACAAACTTGAAATATACTCTATAATAAAGTATAGTAACCATGAAACAATTCGAACTCGAGATTTTAACGGAATTACATGACCTGTAACTTAACTTTGCGTTTTTTAAAAAAAGTAAAAAAGCTGTGCTGTGTTTTGTTAGTATTGTGTTTAAATGTGTTGCTTTGAAAAATTCTTTATCGCCAATACAAAAAAATATATAAGAAAACTTATATAATTATTAAGATCTGTGTTAATGCATTAAAACGGTGATCTATTTTTTTAGCACAAATGGCGGGATTAACTTTTACTCCAAAAATTATATTTGCTAATATTTTAGAAGTTTTACTTCTTTTGGCGCGTTAAGGGTGAAATTTTATTAACGTAGCAGCAACGAAATGCATTGCATGCAACGATGCACTCGCACCATGTAAGAAAAACAACATAATAATACATATTTCTGTTATGATAGTCAGTAAAACAGGTTTTTAGTTTTGAATTTGCACGCAATAATACACTACGCCAAATAAGTATAACTTTTAAAACGCGTATATAGCATATTTGTACATAACAGTAGCAAAATCTTTTTTATATTTTTTCAAACAAGGAGCGGCAAAGTTACTGGACACCAGAATTACACATACGACTATTTTCACAATGTTGTCTGTGTAAATGATTTAACAACATTTTTAAATAAATTGAGGACTTTTTTTTAGTAACATGCAACGAAATAGTTGATCAAGCTACTCGATCCAGAAATAGTTTATAGAAGACACAAGAAAGGTATGTTTATTTAATAAATAAAATTACTATTATTAAAATTATTATTATTCCTGATTTAATGTATTCAAATTTCTAGTTTGATAGTTTAAATTATAATAATTACAATTTACTTTATTTGAAAAATTGTTAATGTTGTCAATTTTGTTGTAACTGTAATTAAAGTACCAGTTATGGCCGCTCTAAGGTTTATTGTTTTTATGATTGACGGGCTTTTTTTTGTAATTCTCATGAACTCATGTTACTAATAAAACAAGTAACTCTTTATTTAATAAATTGGGGTTATATCAAAGACTGGTGCCAGTACTTTATCCACATATCAATAAAAAATAAGCTCTTAGTTTGAATTCTCGTTGTATTTGTTTGAAAACGAAATTCTTAAAGAAATGAAGATTAACAGACGAATTAGATGTAAATACACAACAACGGTTTTTGTATGTTTTCGTATTTAAATCAACTCGAAATTTCGCTTCAGATAAAAACAATGACGTGATTAAAAACACACAAAATTTGCTGTTGTGGAAAACGTTCACTTCGACGAAAAAATACAATTGACATTTAGAAAAGGATAAAGTTGTTATGTTATTCTTTATTTCTATATATATATATAAAGTTATGCGAGATGAAAAATTCAGGATTCGTGATTCCGTCATATCGTAAAATGATGTAAGTATGAGTGTCTTTGATCAGTGTGGTGTAAAAACAGTCTCTAAAAGTTGCTAGTATGAAATTTTAAAATCAATATTCTCATACAAAGGATTCGAAACCCAAAAGTTTCGGCGAATGATATGAATGAGTATTTTTCAAAAATGGAACAACAGAAAATGTTTCAAATAAAATTATTTATATGTATGTATATACAAAGAAATATAAATTATTTTTTATTGATATTGAAGAAACAAAATTTTTGAAGAATTAATTATATATAAGCAACAGTAAAAATCAAGTTTCGTGGAAGCAAACGTCTGTATTAGTCCCAGATATTATTAAATTTAAAATGATTAAATTACATCATTACCATTTTTGTTTTTCTTTCGATTCTACTAATTGTGTCTCTCGTTTTCTTATAAAATCTGTTTTTTATTGGTTTAATTTAATGCCAAGTTGTCAGATTAAAATATAGCATGTATTATTCTTAATTAATAAATTACAGAAAAGAGTAAACTTTAACAATAAATAATAAAGATAGTTATATTCGTTTAAAAAGTATATATTTATAAAAAAAATATTGTTTATTATATAATATATGTATTATCATTAAGGTTCCTATTTAATCTATCATGAACAGAATTAATTTTCAATAAAAATTTATTTTGGTATTTATGGCTCAATCCTTGGACGTAATTTTGGATCTGAGTAAATTTTAAGAAAACTTTAAATTATAAAGATAAATGCAAGAGCAAATATTTGAATGTATCTAAAATAACATTAATTTCGCTGTGTGCCTACCGTAGTTAAATGTTACATCCTGTGTGTAGTTTATACATGCTCTATTCACGTTATGAAAGTAATAATAAATCGCATTTAATTTCCAATATGAAAGTGCCAGTATTTAATTAAAGGATTAAATCAATTACTAAATGGCAATCGACAACAAGATATTTCATTGCGATCGAAAACGAAAAGGTTTAATGTTATTACCTAAATGTAACATAACAAACTGAACGGTCACGGAAGTCTTGATCAAAATATAGGCACGATAAATATTTGTAACTGGGATTAGTGTGTAAACATCCGTTTTCACTTCTAACAAACACAAACATACAAAAATCAGATATTTGATTTAATGAATTGGAATCCAGATCAAAATAGTGATGCTTTATAAGAGCAACTTTGATTTATATTATTTTATATGGGTTCTTTATATTACATAAATATATAAAATTAATTTTCATTAACATGCTTTAGTGTCAATTCTCTAGGCAATGTACTCAATTTTTGTTTGCCTTATTGGTGACAAATTCAGCCAGTTAAATTGACAGCATGCCTCCACCAGACATGGTTGACATATGGATGAGGATTGTGCCTCGGAGCGACCAGAGCAGGCAACACTCACAAGGCTCTAATATGGAAATATGGTTAGGGGTCACACATTAGGTTCTTTTCTATCTTATAATATGACTCCCAATATTTATACCATCTGCATGTGTTAAATGTACATAATGTGTTATGTACATTTCACATAAATGCATACATATGTATCATTGTCAGTATAAATATTAGAGTCGTTACATTATTTTACCCACTGGCAGATTTACAATTATATTTTCGTAATTTTTACATACGAGTATAAAATGTACAAAAAGTTTACAAGAATTCGTTGATAATCTTAGCGAGAGCTTAGAAAGATATTTAAAAATAGTGATAGTTCATTGTCAATTTGATGTACTGCAGTATATTATGTAAAATTTGATAAATGTTGGTTTGGCAATATTTTACGATGTTTGATGGTGAATTATTTTGTATAAAAACAGATGAAAACATATTGATTTAGAAATATGTGTCTAAAAAATATTAAAATGTCAAACCCACCTCAAACTTTTTGTTGGTTTTGAATATTATTTCGTAGAAAATTAATTTTAATTTCGAGTTTTTCACTTGCATAGATATTTTTTAAAATTTAAAATAACTAATAATGCAAATTTATATTTTTATACATATATTTTAAAATATTCTATAACTGAATATACATATGTAACATAATTTTGTTCTAAAATGGCTTAACTTAGAGATCTGAAACAATAATGGTCACAAAAAAACTGGCTTCATACACCATCGGTCAAAATATAGTTATTGGTTGATAAATACTGAAAATCAATAACACTTATTAATACTAAGTCATTAACAAATTGTATAACTGTATAACCATGGGTTCTCTAACTATAAAATAAAAATTAATTTTGGGCATTATCTTTGGGGGAATGTAGCTCCCTTACGAAGAATTTCAGATCACATGTTCATATATACTTGTTTACTTACTTCCATTCACTTTTAAAGTTTGGCATGTCAGTTCTAAATCAATCTTTTAATTCTATTTTTAAAGATAGTTGCCGTATTTATAATTTTAAAACATATTTTAATTTTTATAGTTGGAAAATCATTCAACAATGTAAATACAAAATGTATACAAAATTATATACATTATGTTTGGTTTATAATATGTATTTTGTAATGACAATAATCTCTATTCCGTTATACAACCGATGTTCAGAAAAATCAACATATAAAAATAAACATTTATTTAAAAAAATATATATATTTTTAAATTGGTTCGTGTGAAAGTGTCCTTACCTCCGATTTGGCACTAACGATGGTGACCTTCTTGATTGGGGATGTGACCCCACGCTGGGACTGTTGATTTCCATTGGCTAGAGCGTTCGCTCTGCAATATCTTTGTTGTTTTACCTTCAGTTCGTTAGACATTTTGCCTCTCAATTCTCATACACCAATAACATCGATTAGATATAACATTTATGTACTTTTTAATTTAATTAAACAACAACTACTACGGTTAATGGACGAATATTTATAAAGCACACCGATTTCTATTTGACATTGAGGTTTTACATAGATTTTTACTGAAATTGGAATCTGTAAAAGTATTGTTTTGTAGATTTTAATTGTGGTTTGTTCAGAGTCGATTTGATACATACATGTATAAGTGGGTACCTTAAAAAATTGGGGAACCTGGGCCTTATTCTTAAAATGATTATATTGATATTCATAAGAATGACACCGAGGAGTGTCGGGCCTCTAAAATATGTGACCCAAGGCAGCAGCCTAAGATTGCCTAGGGTAAAAACAGCTTTATTCCTTTTTCCTTCACTCATCCAATAAATTACAAGGTCAGGATTTTTCTACAAAAAAAAATATTATTCAAAAAAGCTCTGTAATGTTTGTATAAATGTTTGTACATTGTACATGGATAAAAAAAACATTTAAAAATTGAAATATCTTCATTCAAATGATATTCAGATATTGATAATGCATTCAATTTTTAAAAACTTATAGGATTGTAAAGCATTCTGAAAATTCATAGCGTTAAAAACTTATCGCGACAAAATCTTTGATCATCGCTTAAAAGCAAATCAGTTTTGTTATTAAAAAAATATATTTTTTAATTTTGTTTAACAGTAATATGGCATTATAAAATAAATAATAAATTTTGCTTAACGTTAAATAATTCTGTTGAAAAAAAGAGCAAATATTTAAAAGCATTCTGAAGCTGACACATTACACTTTCAAGTGACATTAAGGAATTTTATCTATAAATGTTATAAAAACGTTTGGTTTTATTAGAATTTCGACCCATGTACACACATTTTACAAAATGTACTAAAATCTCGAATTAGTGATGAAAATGTAATTTTTGTGACGCCCCAGTAAAGCGATTGTTGATTGAACTTTCAAAATATTTCAATGATGGATATTATCATTCTACCTAAATAAGCTTTTATCTACAATTTTGAAGTGATTGTTTACTGTTGGAGTTGTACACCTTCAGGGCTCTTTGAAAATTTTGTTTTCAAAATGTTCTCAAAATGTTCATTGTAATGTTCAATGACAAAATCGCGAATATTAATAATTAAAATATATAAATTACATTGATATTAAATAATTTAATTGATAAATATATGAGATTCCCAGCTTTGAAGAACTAGACAATTTTTTCTATTTTTATGCCCGGTATTATAAAGAATTTGCTTGAGTGCAAATGCAAATTAACTTCCAGCTAACGCTACTAACTAGGTGTCAAATTGTTATTAATTTAAATGCTATGCATTTTATGAGGTACATACATACACTTGGCAACACTTATTTTAAGTAGCTGATTGTACTTATCGCGCATGCATCAAGGTTATCATTTGTACGATTTAATTCGCTACATCTGTGGGTGTGTTGTCATTTATATTTAATACCTAGAAGATAGCGTTAGCTGGACGCTAATTTGCTTTGCACTCAAGCAAATTCTTTATGATACCGGGCATTAGAGATCTGAAAGAAAAGTCATTTTTTAAGGTTTTTGTACTACTTTTGATGTTAATTAAGTACTTTCGTGGAATTTAACAGATACAACAGAAGGCTCAATTGTATTTTTTCTAATTACACATTTTTTAACACATTGTTGGAATGCTGAATTATTGGCCAATGAAACTGTCCTAGTAAAATTTTAATTTAGTTATTCAAATTTGATTGAAGTTTTTTTTCCCAAATCGGAGGATACGGTATGTTAATTTCAAGAATTGGAGATAGACTTTTTTTTGGTTGAAACAGCTCGATTTAATTTTTTAGACAGTTGTATTCGGCATAAAATCACCAGTTTTCCAATGACATATAAGGTTAAATTAGAAAAAATATTTTTCATTCTTCTACCAATCCTATTAAACGAGACAAAAAATACCTGTCAACAAAAGTAGGACAAAAAACTATTAAATATGATCGTTGTTTAAGATATCTAAATGAAGCCATTTTCAAAAAATTGTCCGGCCTTTCGAAGCTTGTATAACTGTAGAATACGAACTGAACAATACCTACGAGTTATATTTAATAATATATATTTTTACTACGTATAAAGGTGAAACACGTGTTGAATATTTTTATGTTTAAGGTAGGTATATTCAGTGGTAAGAGATTTGTATTTTGTCGTTTCTTTATAGAGATATTTTTATTGTATATAAGATATTTCAAATTATATTTTTATTATTTTCTTATTTCAGTATGTGCTATATACATTGTTTAGGTGCAGGGTTCAATTTATCTGTAGGCTTAAAAAGTTATTTTCTTTCATTCTATACTGGATTACGGATACACGTTGGCTTTTTGGATTTAATGATTCAGGCGTGTTCTGTTTTTTAAATTTTGTTAAAGTATTTTTGAAACAAACGGTTATAATTTTTTTAATAGAGAAAACATAATAAAATAGAATAGAATTTTGTTATAATGAACTAATTCTGGGGAGACGATGTTTAACAAAACCGTTCGTTGTGTAATAACGTACGTGGTGGCGCCACCTATTAAAAAAATATAAAATTTATTTTATTTCTTGTTATTACTAGCTATGAATCAAACTTGTAATAGTTTAAATTAATTCAGTCAGTATTTAATAGTGTTTACTAATGTACTTATGTAATATAGCTATCATTTTACTATGCATTTAATAGAATATTATATATGAATTATTTAGTTATATCACACCGCTGTGGTATATACCTTTTGTTTAATATTAAACTTTATAGTGAATTAAATTTAAGTTTTCTTTTTTTGTACTTTATTTTATGTGTGTTGTGAAAACGTTAAACTGTAGTGTCATGTTCCTTATATCTTTTCCTAACCTAAAGTGCAGTTTACGGGAAGAAGCCAATAAAATAGAATCACCAAAACTGTAAGTACAATTTAAATAATTATAAATTTAATGTGCCATTCCCCGTTCAAAACAGTCCACGCCCGCTGTACAGGTTAAAGATTATATTAATTACTTCACCTGTACGTCTTCTGAACGCCTTTGTTAAAAAATTGACGAATTAGTCAGAATACCCACATATTATGTGGATCTAATTTGACGTTTGATTGGTTAATTTGTTAATTCAAATGATTTATTTGGGGTAAACATTTTACTAAAATTAAATAAATTTTTAAACGTTCATAACAAAATAAATTTTTCTTGGTCGATACATGGTCGATGCGTAACTTATGTAATTGAATTCATAAAATTTTTCATTTTATTGGTAACAATGTCGTTCTAAATGAAAAAATTGCGGAAAACACACTAGATATTTTTTGTATATATGTTCGATTTAGGTCTCGAATTTTACGACACTCTTGTCTCGTAAAAGTTGAAGCCATCTCGTTTCATACCTGTGTACATCACAAGTAAACAAATTTTGAATCATGATTGTGATAGCTTTTCAACACTACCATTTATTTACCGATCCATTTAAAACATCGAACATATTTATTTAAACGTTATTTTAATTGCATTGTCGTTTTTCAGTCGTCCGTTGAAAATATGTCAATAAAACCAAACTCACTAACATTTATTTCTCCTTTTATCATAACAGCGAAAAAAAAAGTTAAGTGAATAACCCCCAAAATGCATATTTTTTACAATTCACCGTCTCTAAATTCCGGTTGCGTCTTACAATCGATCGCGCAGTATTATCTAAACAATTCGATTACTTTAATAAAGGTATGTTTGACAATGAGAATCGAAGAATAATTTATTTCCGAATAACTCACTTATACGCTACTTCCTTTTGATCGAATAATTATACAAACTAGTATCGTCTATGGTCGACATTCGACTAATATTTTACCTGCCGTAACGGCAACATACACACATGATTTTTTTGTGCACATCTATGGCACAGTACCTAACCTAACCTAGCCTGCAATTGAACGCGAATTGAAATCTCTATACGAATTCTCTACATTTGAAAGAAACCTAAAACTATTTATTTTTGCCACTTGGTGGCGCTAGGAGTATTACTATGCTGTTGAACGATGCGAGGGGAAATAAACAAACTGCGAGAGGGGAAATCATGTGTGTATGATAACTTTACTTTACCTACTTTCATGGCAACATACACATATAATTTTTTTATTCGCACATCTATGGTACAGTACGTTTCGAATAATGTAAGTTTCATTCACCTCCTTTTATAATAAATACTAAAAAAACATACGACAATTTTCAATAATCACGTAATATAATCTATACATATATTAATATAGCCTGACGATGATTCTGTGAATCGAAAGCTTGCGGTTACCTTTTCTTTAATAAATTTTTGACGTTTAAACAAACAAGTTTGTTTTTATTTTACATATATTAATATGTATAGATTATAGACGTTGCCATGTTATGTTAATAACAATTGCAAATACGATTTAATCTCGTAAAATGATTTATAAGAAATAAAATATTAAAATATAAGAACGTGTTGATGAAAATTAAAAATCTGCTTAAAGTAATGTTCATGATGGTGCATTTCATGTTCAGTTGATGTTCATCTGTCAAGTAACTATCATGTGAAATGTCTGTCAAGATAAAGAAAGTACGCAGATTTTATTCTTCTTTAGGACAAAATAAAACGATACAAGAAAAAACCTTTTCAAATCTCTATGTCTCGTTTCGTACGAGAGTTGAGTTGAACTTTGGAACAAAAATATGCAAAGAATGGAATGCATAAACATTTATTACGAATGTTTTATTGCTTGTGTTGTATTTTTATAGATGTAAAACACAATATTTCAAAGATGTTTCAAGTGATATATTTACAAAGATTATATTGCCTGTATTTCTGAACATCTGAGTAGGTATCATATGTGCTTGTGTTATTGAAATACACAGTATTCAATTTTATATTTCTCTGGGGACCAAAAGCGGAATTCATACTTAATTTCATTTTGAGAAGAGGAAAAAAAACTATTTTATCTAACAAAAAGTAAGCACCAGGAAAATGAGGTTCAAACAATTACTTAACTGAATTAAGTAGTGGAAAAGTAACTCAGAAAAACCTCAGAAAATATTGATTATAGTCAAGGATGATTTTACTTTTTTTATATATAAATTCTCTCAGTGGCGAAGCTAGCCCTGAGGGGCTCTGTATCAAAATTTCTTGGGGGGGGTCTTTTTTTGGAAAATAAACAAAACACTTGAACATATATATCATCTTTAGCTGAATAAGATTATAGTTATCAAGTTCTTGTTTTTCTATGGACAGTATTGATAAGTCCAATAGTCGTTTTTAATAAAATTGAAATATATTGTTAAACTTGATGTAAAAATAGATCTCCCATTAACAATTTTTCAAATTTTTAAAAAATTTTAATAAAAAGTAGATTTAAGAATAGTGATAATTGCAAATATATTTTTGAATGACCTTGCTATAAAGAAAAATAACTGTATGATAAACCAATAAAATTTCAAGTGGCAAATACAAATTTTTGTATTTGTTTTACAATACATATTGGGGCTCCTCTAGCTCGGGGGCTCAGTATCATTGATACACTTGCTATATCAGTAGCTACATCCCTGAACACCAACATAAGAACTTTCTGGGTTTAATATATTTTTGTAGTTATGTTTTTGTTATTCCCAAAGTTAAATAAAGCTAATTTTAAGATATATCTTTATATGTATAGGTATTGTCATCTTTTATTTAGATGTATGTGTACTCGTACATACTATTACCTATAATAATTACTGTGAAGTTTAAGGTAAAGAGTAAATATATTTTCACATTTCTGGTTTGAATCAGGCGCGGATCTATGTTTATAATTTGGGGAGGGGGTCATGGTCTGAGAAATGATAATTTGGGTGAGGGTCATGGACAGTGACATGAACAAAAAAGTTACTTTAGTATATTTATTAAGCATTTTTCTATTTAATTTGCTTTAATTTTTGTGGTTTGGGGAGGGGGAGGGGGAGGGTCATGTCCCCCATGACCCCCTCTGGATCCGCGCTTGGTTTGAATATAACGAGTGTATTAATATTTTGTTGAGTTTAAAATATAAAATTCTTAAAAAAACATTAATGGTCAATATTTCCGAAAATAAATGTAACTGTGTTACTGAAAAGTGTAATATTAATATTGATTTGAAATTTCATAGAATACACGAATGTATATAGTTTTGTTTCAAGTTTGATCAGTGAGAAAATGCTACATTGAAAAAGTGTCACGGTAAGTTGGACCATGACTGCAATATATAAATGTAGGCAGGATAAACATATGTATATATGTTAGTTGAATACTGATGGATAAAGTGAATTTGGAAGATGGAAACTGTTTATTTACTATCTACAAGGATTTTTCATCTGGAGGTATACCTTCTTTTTGCGAGGGTTACTTTTTTTTGTTTTTATTCGTTAGAATGACATTTTAAAAGAAAAATGTAATGAACGAATGACAAATTATTCATTTTAGAATAGCATTGAATGAGATATATGTATTCACAAAGTTTTTAAATGATAAATTAAAAACTCTTATTAAAAGTTCAACTTTTATAAGATTTGAACTGAAATAAAACATATTTTAGTAAACTTTTTTTTTAGGTAAAGGTACTCTAGTACCTACTTCTATAAATTATTTTGTCGTTTGTTAAAATAATTTTATTTTTTTCATTTGTATGAAAACGATTTAATTTTATTAAAGCTATTGTTAGCGTGTTATCAAAAATACAGGTTTGTGTAAGCAACCAGTTGATATCAAGTATATGAGTATATAAGTGACATTACTATTGTTGCAAACATACAAAAATGCAAAGGGCGGAAAAAAAATCCCGTAAAAGAACTATGGCGTAAATAGAAGTGAATATAACAATAATAGTAGAATTGTAGACAACTTCTTACATTGTAATTGTACTTTTAATTGTCGTTATTAGACTGCTTATGTTCTATGTTTTATGTCGAGAACTATACAGACTTTGCTTTAGAGCAAAAACAAAGCTAACGTTATCTGCGAGGTGTTAAATCGTTTTGAGTTTGCTCGAAATTTTAGAGCAGTGGTAATTAATGTAAAGTAATGCAAAACTTCGATGCATTCTATAATGTACACCTATCACCACTGCTTGTGAATAGCTGATTTCTACTTAAAGTGCAGCTGTGGGTTGTCATTTATATTTAATACCCCGTAGATAGCGTTAATTTATTTTTTGCTCAAGAGAAAATAAATATTTTCTAATTTATCAGTAAACAACATGGTTAATATAACATTTTATTTAGTATACTGAAGTATATTTTTATTGTTCAGTATGTAATTACAATACATTACAAGTAAGTATTTATTTGTTATAAAATTCAACATCAACTGTGCAAAATATAAAAAAATGGTATTATTTAGTTACCTACCTATTTACATTATTAAAATATAATAAATGTTGTATATTATAATATTTTCTTATAATAATATAATGTTTATTCTAACTGGTGTAAATATTTTGTTAAATTTTTGAACAAATAAATAAATAAAAAACGGCCAAGTACGTGTTGTGCACGCACATGATAGGGTTCCGTAGCGTTCTCATTAGCATTCTCTTCATCTAACATTCCTACTTGACAAAAAGTATTAAGAGGTTTTTCATATTGACGAAAGATGTAATCTCCATAAAAGTTTGGCGTTTTATAAAAAAAGCTATTTCAAAATTTTTCATAAACTAATTTTGCTGCATTATTCGTTATAATTTTTATTGAAAGTACTAATAGAAAGCTACATTTTGAATTTTTTTCAGTTTTTTTTTCTACGATAATTTAGAAAATAGAGGGGGGACGCTCTGATAACAACTTTTAAAAGCAAATATATTGTGACTGAAGGGTTAAAATCAAATAATATAACATTTTTTATTGCATTTTAGGAGCCCTATCTAAAAACATCCCACTCAATGTTTTTTTAGTATACTTTTCCATTTATGAGAAGGGGGTCAAAATTGTTTTTTCAAATCTATGTTTTTGTGTTATCAATCTATGTATATCCGTGTATCAAATTTCATCTTATCAGGTATAAAATTTATATAGACGCACGGATCTATTAGGATTCCTAGTTTTCTATGGAACCCGAATAAAAGCACATAGTATCTTGATAACCTTTTTTACGTATAGATATTGGGGGTTAACATTTGATAGTATATTATACTCATAAATCAAATGAATTCTAGTAAACTGAAAAATACCTACAAATTAAATTTTCAAAGTATTTTTTACATGAACTCGCACGATTTACATGGCAAGTTAACGAATGTCAAAATGTTACACACAGCGCTGTCAATTGTTTGTTGTTATGTACCTATTTACGGACACGTTTTAAAAATGCAGCGTGTACATTGTTAACTGGAAATCGATCAATACGTTTTCGTTTTGATGAAAAGCCGCAGAACTCTTGACACCAATACATCAAAACAGTTGAAGTGAAACAATCGACGATTGATTTTATCTTCATTAGTTTTTCAAGTACTTGGCTATTTTTACTTATTGCAGTTTATCTTTCCCTTTTAAACCTTCAGTAATTGAGTTTTTTGGAGGGGAAATTTATTTTTATTAATTAAAAAAAAAAAAAACGTTTAATTTGAAGAGGAATAAAAGCTTTATATTTTTACTTCATAAAAATACTTGAATATTCTCTCTGTAGAACCTTAAGTGCCTTTGGAAATAACTATTACATGTAATGGGCATTTCAAAATGGAATGTGTTCATAAGAATAAATGACGTTTTATAAAAACCATTATTTTTAGAATAAATAACATGATATTTCGATATAAATAAATGTGTGTACCTATATATGAGTTAGATTTAAGTCAGAAGTGTTTAATGAATTACAAAACAATGTAGGTTAGGTTATATATATTTTTTAATATAAAAGTATATCCATAGCACGTTTAAATATTTATATATGTAAAAAACCTACGTAGATTTAAATTATAAAATATTAGTTCAGTTGTAGTAGAGAATAGTATAGAGAACAAAATATAGACTATATATTATAAAACTATGTAGTTACAGTAGATACCTGATATTCAAGATTTGCACAAAAAAAATTTATCTAAAAACTTTTCAATGGAGTGTAAAATTAGAGAAAACATTCAAAATA
The DNA here is from genome assembly GCA_961205875.1 of Sialis fuliginosa. Lineage (NCBI taxonomy): Eukaryota > Metazoa > Arthropoda > Insecta > Megaloptera > Sialidae > Sialis > Sialis fuliginosa. The sequence continues at coordinate 20,770,145 of OY540812.1, forward strand.
AATAAAAAAGCATTTTAAAGATTAAAATCTGAACTCTTCAAAGCTTTTATGCATATTGGATTTTCAAAAATTTCCCCCAGAGTAATGAAATTATAAAATTGGAAAAACATCTGAGATAAAATCTAAAAATAATTTCAACAGATTTTTTATATAATTTTATTTTATTTTCATGCACTTTGACAAAGTTTAAAATTTGTTTGTTTCATTGATCTCTGAATTTTTTGATGGTTTCTCGACGTACATATATAAGTTTTCAACTAAATCCCGTTTTGCCCTTAGTATCTCGATAACGGATTGAAATATCGGATGTTTGTACACTTACACCATTTAATGGGGCATTAAAAATGGTAATATGGCCATTTATAAAACTCATCAGGTGTCGCGATCATTCATTTCAGAATCTACAGAAAAATATGAAATTTTTGACTGAAACATTTAAAAAAAAATCACTTTTCGTTTATTTTAAAAATGTTGCCCGTGTTTTTTCTTTTTTCAATATCTTTTTTAGCAAAAAATTATTTTTTTTAAAATGTTTCTTATTTTTTATATATATTTTTTTCATAGATTCTGAAAAAATTGTCACGACCTCTCTTTCGAATGATGATACCATTTAAAATCCATGTTAAATATAACTTTTTAAAAATAGCCATATAACCATTAATAAATTTAATCCATTAAATTATGCATTCCTTACATATTTGAAAGGGGTGGGCGGGATATTTTGGGGGTTCTGTATACTAGTAATTAAACAAACATTAATAAAAATATAAATTAAGTAAATGTTCTTGAAATTCCACTGTTTCATTTTGATTTTGTTATACATGTTTTTTTGTTATTTCTAAAAAGAGTTCAACAACATCAATCGTCAATAAAAACAAAAAATAAATAAAATTAAAGTGCTCTTTTCGCAAAATCATTACAATGGTATAAATAAAATAAAATAAAAATAAAAATGAGTAACTTTTTTTTATTCCCGTGGCAGCTATCTGATATGTCTGTTAAAACAAACGACTTGCTTTAGTAATCGCTCAACAAACAAATAACAGTTTTTCAAACAAATGCATTAATTGGTTTTTCTTACTCAAACAATTTACTATTCAATTGACTTCTAAAAATATTTGTTCTTAAAATGGAACTTCATATTTTGCGGTTATATTTCTGGATTTGACATGGGGGATGTTGTTTTTTAAGTAATTGAGTTTTTTATTATGAATTATCCCCAAACAAACACGAGTGGTTTCGACGTAGTACATATAGGTATATTTTTATCTTTCCAATAAAACACCATTCAAAAATTATTACAGGTAGATAGGTATTTATTTTCCTGAATTTTGTTCTTCTTTATAATTGGTACTAAAACACGTTAAAATTATAAAACTTACATAGGTGAATAATAAGTAAAAACTAGTGTACAAATGTAAAATTAAAAACCTGCTTTACCGACTATCATAACAAAAATCTGTATTATCTACACCTATCATAACTTCATGATATCAAATTGTTTTCGTTGTATGGTGCGCGTATTTCATTTCCGTTGTATTACTAAAATATATCCCTGAACGCACCTAAAGAAGTATTACTTCAAAATTAATAATGTTCAAATTCAATTTTGTTTCGTTAGCGTAAAAGATACTATTTATGTCAATTTGAAGTGATTTATTAACTTTTTTGGAATTTATGTTTCCATTACGAAGATATTATGTTTTCAGTAATTGACGCTTTTTTAACCGGCTGGTTACTAACAAAACTTTATTCCAGTTTTAAAATATTTTTTTCCTGGTTTCTGCATTTACTTCTGGCTATTCATATCCTTATAATGATATAAATATATGTATGTATGTGCATATATATCCTATATAGAAGACGATAATAAATAAGAATTATAACAAATCAACATATATATATATATGTAGCATCTTCACAACTCTCATATTTCAAATTATATAAAACGAAAATGTACTGCCTACTGAACTATCAAATAAATTCAAAATCTTTTTCCATATTTTATATTATGTATTCAGAGGTCTAGAAAAAAATCAGAATATGCCGACATAAAGAAAAATTGAAATAAAATGGAAAAAGACATCTATAGAAAACATTTTTATTAAATTTAAAATTAGCTTTGGAGCAAGTTCCTTTAACTTATTAAACCAAGATATGATGTTATTTGAAATTCATTGAAAAGCAAAATTTCATTATTGATCTCTTTTACAACAGTGTTGCAAGAATTGGAGGGGTAGATCTTATTTAAATTGAGTACATAAAAATTCAAAGCATAATTAATAAAGAAGTAGCGTTCCAATTAACAACTTCGAAGAAGAAAATATTTCATACTTTATAAATTCATAATTGATGACATTAGTTTATTTTGACAGATACAGAAAATTAATGTAAAACCAGAGTAAGTGAAATCTTTATTTATTTTATAATATGAAAAATATTTTAAAGAAGATATTTTCTCGAAGATACGAGAAGCTTTTTTGATCGTTTTAGATTGAGACAAAAAAGAATGTTCTCAGATTTCAAAATTTTTAATTGATCTTTCCGTTTCACGTCAAGACAAACACTTTTCGTTCCGTGTCTGTCTATCTGTCCGTCCATCCGTCCGTCTGTCTCCGGAATCCTTGTCACACGTATAACTCATAAACCACTGAACCGATATTATTGAAACTTGGTCGGATGGTAGAGTCTGGTTTGAGGACAGTCCAATTTCAAAATCATAAAAATCGTGTGTAAGGGGGAGGGGAAACAACCCAAAATATTTATTTTTTCAATATATCTCAAGAACGACACATGTTACGTGAAAATTTTATAGAATATTTTTTGTAGAGCATTAAATTTCCTATAATATGGGTCTACAACGTTTGTTGTAAAATATTCTCTTACAAAGATTTATCTCAATTTATTTTAAAAATTCGTGTTTTATTTTTCTAAATTGATATTTGCTTGGACATATCAAATGTCATATTGACGTTTTAAATGTCATTTTGACGTTTGCATAACTTTAGATTTAGATTGAAATTGTCAAAAAATTAAAAATATACGAAAAAATAATCAGGTTCGTCTTAAGAAAAATTTCGAACTAATATTTTTTAGTAATATTGTATAAAAATTAAATGGTTGACCAATTCCAAGCAATTTATCTAAACATTATCATATTTTATTTAAATTGTTCAATAATTAACTATCTTTGGTGAATTTAGCCCGAGGAAGCACTGTGCATTTACTTGGCAGATGTTTTTTTTGTTTTTACATTAATTTTGTGAATAATTATTGATTTTCTTTAAAAATATGTATAGTATTTCTATTGTTATAATATCAATATTTCAGATATGAATTATTTATTTATACAAATTGTTTTTTGTATGAAAAATAGAGATTATAATCCTATTTGATTTTAATCTTAAGATCAATAATTAAAATAAAACATAAGAATCGTCATATTTTAACATTTCTTTGTTTATTTCATAAAAATAAATAGAAAAATATTTTATATAAAAAATTTTACACTGAGATTTTTCTCGGCTATTTTTTATCTTGATGCAGTACTCTTGTATTTATTTTTTCTCCTTACTGTCATCAGGTTTCAATGTAGTATAGTAATTTTTCCAGAGATTTTCATAAAAAACATATGACTAAAACTTTCATTAATTAAAATATATACTATAAACATCTATTAAATATAAACAATTTAATTTAACAACTTTAACGTAATTTATTTTTATTATTATTAGTCCCCACCACATTTTCATCCCATGTTCGTGCGTGGCAAATCCATCTATTGATAAAACCAAAGCTGATTATGTTTTAGCTGCCTACGAAACTAAAATTGGAACCGAAAACTTTGTAAACATGTACAATTATCATCGAACCGTAGCTTGTGTCAGAGTACGAACACTCTATAAAAGAAAATAACATCCAGACAACGTTCTGTGGCACACAACATTTATAACTTACAGTGTGTGTATAGTAATCTTATCAAGTTCTAACGAACATTTATTTAGAAATGCCATCACTGATATATTAATATTTAGGTATCAAGCTGCTCAAACTTTGTGAATACTCTAGTTATAACTTAGTTATTGAACGTATGGTATGGTATTAATATGCGTATACAGGGTGAGTCAATAAAATGTATATATATCTTATTTCTGGTTAAAGGTAGAGAGATTTTCTTGGATTAGGAAATGGATACATAACAACCAATGCTAGTCCGTATATGAGTGTTCCCAAAATGCGTCAGCAGCCATCTTTTTTTAATTGTCAAAATTGCATATTATCCCAGAGGCGTCAGTTGAAAATTTATAATAAGCAAATATGCTTTAAATTACAATTGAATTTAGTATATATGAGAGATGGTAGTTCCAAATAGACGTTTCTCTGTTAATCAATCACTGAAATACTTTTAAAGACAATATAAAACATTTATTATTAATTAATTTTATAATTCAAAACAATTGATATTTATTTTAAAATCTGAATGAACCGCCAATGACTCGTGGAGCGATTTTTCGTGGTGCGATATGGTAACAACGCTAGAATGTGTTATTTGTCCTTTATCTTTCCTTGTCTAAGGAGATTTTAAAGGTACTGGCACTAGTTATGGGCGCTATAAGAGTTAGGTTTACTGTCTTTTTGATTGATGGGCTTCTTTTTTGTAATTCTCATGAACTCATGTTTCTAATAAAACAAGTGACTCTTTATTTAATCAATTTAACTACCAAAGCCCGCAAATATAGTTTGTTTTTTAAATTATAGCTTTTTATTTTGTTTATGTTTTTTCTCCAGTAATGGATAAAGTAAAAGCAGTAATGAGCACGCAGTGATGGACACACTGCTAATGATATAGCTCGATAAGTGTGGGAGTTTATATACTTATTTACTAAACGCACTTACTATTATTTTATTTTATATTATTTCACGTTAGAAAAAAATCAGAATATAATAATTATATGTAATAAAAACATATTTTTACATGAGCTACCCGTAGCTTGCGATCGGCGGTTTGGCAACCTCTGGTTTATATTATGCATGTTAAATTATATTATTTAAAAAATAATTATATTAAAGTGGATTAAAAAATCTTCGACTTTTTAGTATTGTATCATATAAAATTTATAAAACAAATATGAAGTCTGTTGCATTTTCTAAAAGCTCTTCGCAGATTTAATAACAATAATATAAAATATATGTACATCTACATTATGCATACATTGTATTATATATATTCATCCAGTTTTATTGTACTTTCGAGTTTATGGATGTTTTATAAATAATATCGAGTTATTTGTTTAGAATGGGCTATTGGAACTATCTTTATGTTCGTAGGTAGAACCATTTTAATGTCTACTATACTACGTAAGTTATTGAATTAATTAAATTTATGTATATGTATTCTATATTCGTAATACATACGACGTATTTGTATTGCAATATGTACCTGACTTGGCATATTATACTGTATATTTCAGAATAAATGTCCCAGACATGTATCTCTATATTCTGTATATATTTGAGATAGGTAACTTATATGAAACTTAATAGATTTATATGATTTTAATTATTGTACCAGGGGTTCTTTTAGTGTCTAGTTGTAGCTTGTTTCTGCAGTTACAAAAATGAAAACTGCAGTTGTAAAAGCTAATTCGTGTAGTTGAAAATTTGTAAGTAGAAAAAAATATATATATAAAAGTGTAAGTGTAGAGTAAAAAAAACGTTACTGCCATTTGTAACAGAGAAATATATACAAAGTGTTGAGAAAAAAAAACAAAAAAAGGTATTTGCAGTTAAAAATGTTTCTTAAAATAGCCCCTGTATTGTACTATCTATGTCCTTAAGACATTTTTATTCTTCAACTGTTAAGGTCTACGAGAAGTTAACATAGAATTTTTAAGTGTAACCTATGTATATCGATGCTGTAATAAAATACCTACGTAAATCTCATTAAATCCAAACAGTTATAGGTAAAGTAACGAGGTTTACAGATTATACCATTGATATAATTTAATTGTAAGTACTTCACATGCAGTTGAATTTAGTGCTGTAATCAGATTTTAAATACATTGTAACTCTTGAATGTTAAATTGTATAATCAAAAGACCGTAAAAACATTATTAAAAGTTATATAGAAATCTTAAATCTTTTTATATTTCTATTTATTTTTCAGTTGTAAATCACTTACTGTATGTACTAAATATATGTATATATATATTTAAAGATAACCAATGTGTAAATTTCCAGTTATGGCCCCTATAAGAGCAAGGTTTACTGTTTTTGTGATTGACGGGCTTCTTTTTTGTAATTCTTATGAATCAATTTAATTACCAAAATCCGCAAATATAGTTTGTTTTTTAATTTATAGCCTTTTATTTTGTTTATTTTTTTTCTCCAGTAATGGATAAAGTAAAACCAGTAATGAGTACGCAGTGATAAACACTTGCTAATAAATACAAAATGATAAGTACTACGACCCATGATAATATAATAATTAATAAATAGATGACACTAACGATTAGTTTAAATGTCCACTATTTTAACACTCATTGGCCGATTGTCACCAAATTACGCTATTTTACAGTATAATGTATCTAGATTATAATTCAGTAATGGTAGTTATCAAATATCAACAACACTGGAGTATGATCCAAAACTGGTGCCAGTACCTTATTCCTCGATAAAAATTTATATCGCTATTTGAAAACATAATCTAAGATAAATGACTGATTGTGAGACGTTTATTCTGAAACATACTGTATAAAGCTAGCGTTCTTTTATTACTAACTTAAGTGTAGGAAAATTAATAAAATATGTTTCTTCGAGATTACTTTCATGTGTATTGTATTATACATATACCACATTTTCTTTAGAGAAATAATTTAATCATTTAAGTTTGGTTTTTTTGTGAAATATGTTTCGTAAATATACGTAATTATATCTTATATCTATGTGTATTGCAATGTTGAAATATATATAGTCAAATGAAAATAATTTTTTTTTGTATTTAATTGTACCTATATACATATTTCTATAATAATTCACCGATTTTGCAATAGTTGAGCGGAGCCGCAAAAAAATTCTATAAAAATATTTCCAGGCATATAACAATCTAAATTAGATGTATTTTATTTATGATTATTTCGAGTTCATTATTTTCAAGTAATTAAAATGTCCCTCTCTTTCTAAAGAAAGTTTGTGAATTTTATCTGTATTCTCTTCTTCATTTTGCAATATTAGTGAAATTTTGATTTTGAATGCTTTAAAAGTTTCGAAACTTTCACATAATAAGACAGTTTATAATTATTTCCCGCTTTTAACATCTTTCTTTACCACAATTCGCTCTAAACTTCATTTATAAATTATAACTATTAAGCGTATCTTCGATTTTGTTCTCCAGTCTATTTAATTAATAATCTGTTTTATCAATGGGCATTGTACATATTATATTAGGACCAGAACAACATCCTAGTAACATATAGTAAAGAATATAGTAACAGATAAATTACATTTATTTTACATATTTTAATGGAGAAAAGTTGAATTGTTAATCAAGTGTTCTGATTGATTTAATTAATCATTAATTACCGAAAACAGTTTGAGGTAAACTATTGTAACTATTGTTAGATAAAACTGATACTTATGAGAATTGAAAATTTAACTAATAATAGGAAAAGAAAGTGTAGGTAGTATATATTTTTTAAATTTTAATCAGTTAAACCATTCGGGTATATGGAAAGATTCTGATATATCAAAATTGACATTTTCAGTGTTAATTTTGGTATCTTAATATAAATAACTTATTATAGTGCAGCAGTCTGATAGCAAAAAGACGTCTAGAAATGAAAGCGTGACTAATGAAATATATAAAGACTAAGACATGGTGGAATCGATAGCTAGTACCTAGACCTATATTTTCATGTAATTTTTTAAAATTTGGTTGCGTAGAACTTTTTTAAATCGCAAAAAGGTTGATTTTTTTCGTTTTTATAAATTTCTTATTTTTCATCTTAATCTCGTATTTTTCCTCTTTTGAGTTATGAAGTAACCGTGTTTAAAAAATTTTAAAATAAGAAATTTATAAACGCAAAAAATCAACCTATTAGACAAATTTCTTAATTATATTTCTTTTCTTGTCTCGTGACTAGAGGGTTCAAATCAAATGTTCCTAGAACATTTTTTGTTGCATTTTAGACTTATCTAAAGACACCCCACTCAATGGGATAAGTGAAAAAAAAAGTTTTAATACACTTTTTAGTTTATGAGTGGGTCCAAACAAAAAGTTTAAATAATTTCATAATTTCTGTTTTTGAGTCATTAATACGTATATAAATAAGAGAATAAAGGTACATCCATTAACCAACGATCGTTTAAATCTAGGCCCAAAAATCTGTTACTTCCAAATACTTTTGTGACTTTTTTTATAATAAATGGATCTTGGTATTCCTGGATCCCCATAAAATCAAAAAAATAATTACATACAAAACTCGTCGAATAAAATCGAAAAAGGTACACGGGTACTTATCCCTTAATATAAGGGTTAAAAGAATTGCATTTGTACTCGTATTGATGAACTACGTAAATGCATCGTATTTATGGTGTATTTAATTTACCATGTGAACGTTATGTATGTGCGTATTTGTTTGGTGGACGTCATGTTTATTGAAATATATAAAACTGTTTATGCACATTTAACGTGCAATATTGTTTGTTACATTAAACTATTTATAACTTTTAGAAATTATGGGGCTTGATCATTTATGTTGAGGCCACTGAAACAATGAACAATAGATATATTGTGTTGCTTTATCATAATAACCAGAAATAGAATATTTCATAATTTCCGGATTTATTTTGTCCAAATGGTCATTGTTTAAAATTATTAATAGTTATCTACTTGCACCTGTATGTATCATTTTGAGAAGTTTATATTTATGTTTTTAGTATAGTATTGATTTAAGAACTTTACTAATAAAAAATAATGATTTATCTAAATTCTAGATATCAATATTGTATAATTTAACTTATGGAGAGAAGGTAAAATGTCACATGGTCAAAGTTTGTTGTCAATAACGATACTGTGATTTATTTATCTACGATTGGTTTTTCGTAAAAATAGAGAAATAATTTTCAAATCTGATAACTATATAAATATGTGACACATTTTTTATTATTTACTTGCGCATTGGACTCGGCGTTACCCGGATTAATATTCACTAAATCATAGTGACCTAAAATATTCTACATGCCCACCCAACATGCCCACAACACACGGTTTAGCACGAATTGTTTTTTCTTGAAATTTACACAAAATATCTACAAATTATACACCTAAAGCTATCCTATCTATTAGTGAAAAACGGAATAAAATCCGTTCAGTAATTACTGAGAAAATCATGTAAAATTATATTTTCAAACTCCCAGGAAACAGTAGGTCCCGTCTTAGAATTTGTATGAAAATCAAAAAATAATTAGTTAGCAACAAATATAATCAATTTCGATAGTTTACCTTTTTTCGAAGTGAAATGTTTCTTTATATTTCAATTTTCAATCAATATATTTCAGAATATTTAATTGTTAACATATATACATAATATGTCAAAAATCATGTATTTATTCGACAAAATATTTGAAAGAGACGTGATCATATTAACCTAAATTATGGCTAGGTATTATGTTGTTTTTACCTAAAATGGAAACAAAACACAACTTGATGAAGATTTTTTAGTCTTTTGATGTTAAATCTAAGGTGTTTATTAAAAAGAATTTTTCATTTACAAATTGAGATTAAGTTTATATTTAACATTAATCATGGTTTGAAAACAACTGATTAACTAATTGTGGTTATGTTTGCTTTATGCAACCCGAGGATAGAGATTAAAATATAAAAATCTTGTAAAAATTTTGAAACCAACTTTTTTTTAATGATTTGAACCGAGCAGCAATAAACGAATAAAAGAGAACCGATAGAAATCAAGTTTCTGATTTCTGATCACAGTAGACAATAAATATTATAGTTTCATATTGTAAAACAAACATTAAAGTCGCCACATGTTTTTATGTATTATTAAGGATATCAATAATTATATAAAGAGAGAAAAATTAACCTTACCGAAGATATTGACACTGACACTGACATTGCATGTTTCCAACACAGCTACAATACACAGATTAAAAATAAAACAAATAACAATTGCCTCACTTCCGTTCCTTGACTAACAAATTCTATTTAACAACAATTGTAAACCGATTTGGTTTTGTTAAACATTCCACAGTTTCTCGTGCCAACAAAAAATAAACGGTTGCGAAATGTGGTCGGAAATATAGGAATTCGGCAATTGCATGCTCGATTTTCATGTCAAGTAATATTGATTAGGTTTCTATTAATTCTATGATATGCTAAGAATCGTTAATGTAATACACATATGTTACATATGTGTGTATAATGTATGTATAATAAATTAGCAGAGTATATAAAAAATAAAATAAAATATTAATAATTTATAGATATATTTCATTAAGGATTAGTTGTATCCGCGGTTGAAAATACAATTGAATTAATTATTTTAGATCTTTTTATTCTACACAATTCTTTACTACATAATATTGTTCAATATTTAACGATTTAGGCAGCGTATTGCGCAGGTGGCAAACTTTTCTCCGACTTGATTTACTATTATCGTTGCTGATTAATCTTTATGTTACCTAACGTAACAAAATATATACTAAAACCTGGATAAAGAATATATCTATGAATTAAAAAACACATAAATCGAATAAGTGGTTCTCGAGTGATAAACGCACTAACGGACAGACAGACTGACAGACGTTGCGTTTTATAATATGTAAATATAGAAAATATTAAAGAGTGATATTGGTAAATGTTGAAAATGCTTAAAATACAATTTTATTTTGTTTCATAAAGTTTTAGGATTTTTAAATGTACATATTTTTATGAAAATAGGCGTTGAAACTACCCTGCATATTTATTTACTTTAAAACAAATTATTCACATTTAGCTTTAATAAAATCTATTTTTTGTTGGTCATTTTTGGATCTCCTCAACTTAAAAATTTAAATTTGAAAATATCTCCTTTCGATTTTCATCTAATAATAATTAATTAATATCCATATGAAATCATATATTGTTATTTTATGAATCACTATAACTAATGACTGTCTCATAAATGTTCAGCCCAGCTCGTAAAATGTTAGGACTGTCTGACTTTTATGACACATAGAAATATTTTTCGAAATTCAACCACTAAAGGGGAGAAAAGGGAGTAAAACTTTTTAATTTCGGTGGATTTCAAAGAAATTTCTATAGAGGTAAAAAAATGTTCCATTTTTATTAGTACATAGATTTTATAAATTATATAAATGTTCATAAAAACGAATACAACGCGGGAGATGCCGTGGGCGGGAAGCTAGAAAGTGTATATTAAATGTATTAAATAAAAGTAATATAACAGCATATTTACTAAATAGTAATATTTGTTATGAATTATTTGTATCTATAAAATTTTAATAAACGTTTTTGGTGGTGGACCCTAATACAAATAAAAAAGAAATTTAATTATTTTCCACAACACCATTTTACTTTGTACTTGGATAACATACATAATAATAGGTATTATGTTAAAACGGTTTTTATTTTGATACAATATTTTAAGATTTAATCGGACTGTGGGTTTATTTTAAAATTAAAGTTGTGTCTTTTTAACGAAAAAGTTGTGTTTATATACGTAGTTCGCTCAAAATTTATTTATAGCATTATTATTACTGTCTGATATCGGTTGAACAACTAAATATTTACAACTATATAGGACAAGTTAGTTAATTGTTAAATGTCATTGATTATGGAATTGAATTAAAGAATAATGAAAGAGCAAAAATTGAGATGCATTTTTTGTAATAAAGAGACCAAAGTTAGTATATGGAGGAGATGAGTTCCAAAACTCGTTCGTTCCATTTTAAAAAATAATCGTGATGCAGTGGATTTTGAAATATTTTTTTTCATATTGTGATGTCAGTTTTCAGCAAAACTCGCTCAGTTATAATATGACTGAGCGAGTTTTACTCAAACTAACATTAAATATTTAAAACTACAAATAATATGTTAGCCTATGTTATTATTAAATTAAAAGAGTAATTATACCGTACAGTAAATTGATTTAAAAATACATGTTCATATTTTTAAAGAAATAATTAATTAATTTAAAAATATTATCACTGAATATTCTAAATATTAAATGGGTCATATTGTGTCGTTGGGTGGAAATTATAAGCTATCATATTTTCTACTTTAATTAATAAGTAAATATTTAATTAGAAAATATGAGACATTTAAAATAAACAAAAACTTCAATTGATTGATGTATGTATTACATGTCGGATATGAGTACATACTTTGGTTATTAAAATTTTAATATTTTAGATTAATTTTTCACAAAGTTCTACTAGCAGATATTGTATATATAAAATATTCTTCTTATAAATATTAGGGAGTTTTTTTTATTTTTATTTTTTCGGTCCCATTGGCTTATGTTTTAGCTTTGGATCAAAAGTTAATTGTCCCAAAAGTTCAGACTCGTAGATCAAACCTGTGAACGGCACAAACCGAGTATTTTTCCCATTTGATTAACATGGGAAATAATTTTTTTTTACTAATCCATGAATAACTTGTTGAAAAATTTATTTATTTTAATTTCTTACAGCAGCATTAGGGTGTGCCAAAAAAAGACGATATTTTTTTTTTTTCACTTTCCGCTCAAAATATCGTAGAAGATGTCGAAACAAAAGACCTGTCCAAAGGAGAGTTCTTAATTTTAATTTTAAGAGGTCCTCCATCGATTTTGAAGTTTTTCCCATTTAAATAACACGGGAAATTTTTTTTTTTTTTTCATTTTTACTTTCGCAACGTCTGAAGATTTTATTTTTTCGTAAAATAAACTATCAGACCTTATTGGGGATTAAATTTTGAACAAAAAATTTCATTGGGTCATATTGCTACCATCGAAGCCTGACTTTTTATAAAGCTTTACAGTATCAATTTTCCCCAAATTTCGTGTTTTTTGTAATTTTTAGCTAAACTATCCAAGATAGAACAAAAAGTCAAATGACAATTTTGTAGTCCGTTTGATGCACTACAAAAAACATTTAGATAAATTTTTTGTATCATTAATATTTTCAAAGTTACAGACCAACAAAATCCTATTTTTCTAATTTTTAGCTTTGTTCAAGTGAACCATCGATAAAAATACAAAAAATTTAATTCTTATTTTTTGGTAAATAACCTCAATAGACCAAAAACGAAATAAATAACAATAATATTTGTGGACTTATTAAGCAAGTTATATCGTAAAAAATTATTCTAGGCTAACTTTTTAGAGAATTAAATATACTTTAAATTTTTAATTGAAATTTGTCATCTATCGTCAATAATTTAGAAAATATAGATTAAAAATTATGAAAATATGACTTATCAGGTTTGTTACTCTACGCTATTGCGGAGACAACGAATCTTTCTTATACAATTTTGTAGCAAATTTGATGTACCAAAAAATAAGAATTAAATTTTTTGTATTTTTATCGATGGTTCACTTGAACAAAGCTAAAAATTAGAAAAATAGGATTTTGTTGGTCTGTAACTTTGAAAATATTAATGATACAAAAAATTTATCTAAATGTTTTTTGTAGTGCATCAAACGGACTACAAAATTGTCATTTGACTTTTTGTTCTATCTTGGATAGTTTAGCTAAAAATTACAAAAAACACGAAATTTGGGGAAAATTGATACTGTAAAGCTTTATAAAAAGTCAGGCTTCGATGGTAGCAATATGACCCAATGAAATTTTTTGTTCAAAATTTAATCCCCAATAAGGTCTGATAGTTTATTTTACGAAAAAATAAAATCTTCAGACGTTGCGAAAGTAAAAATGAAAAAAAAAAATTTTTCCCGTGTTATTTAAATGGGAAAAACTTCAAAATCGATGGAGGACCTCTTAAAATTAAAATTAAGAACTCTCCTTTGGACAGGTCTTTTGTTTCGACATCTTCGACGATATTTTGAGCGGAAAAAGAAAAAAAAAATATCGTCTTTTTTTGGCACACCCTAAGCAGCATATTATAGAGAATTAAATTTCCTATAAAAAAATCTCAAAAGCTCAATTCATAGATCCAGTATTTTTAAAGATATATTCGTTTAAAATTACTATATAGATTTATGAATTGAGCACTTAATTCTCTACAAAATATTCCTTTGAGAAATTTTCAAAAAACATTTTTTTCAACGAGCTATTCACGCGTAAGTAAAAAAGTAATTTTTCCCATGTTAATCAAATGGGGAAAAATACTCGGTTTGTGCCGTTCACAAGTTTGATCTACGAGTCTGAAATTTTGGGACAATTAACTTTTGATCCAAAGCTAAAACATAGGCCAATGGGACCGAAAAAATAAAAAAAAACCTAATAAATATATTCAATGAACTATTTCGCAAATACTTTTTTACCTCCTATTCTAATGATTATTCTTTACTTTTTGTACATCCTGCCTGTATATACTCATGTATATACATTTCAAACCGTATTTATATAAACAAGTAGTTTACTGATAGAATAAACAAACTGTCTATAATCAGATGCTCACATATGTATAAACATTGAGGTTATGTGTGCATATGTATGTTTGTAGCTGTATAATTTATATAGAAAACAACAAAATCGAAAAAAAGAAGAACGGACGAATTCTAAAGTAGTGGAAATCCGGTATGCATTTTTTGTATTTTTATAAAAAATAAGAACTTCTTCTAAAGAGCGACAGTCAAAAGAAAGAACACAAAAGAACGTACGCTTACAAGGTTGCGGATACGCAAAAGTGTTGATTAGCTAAATTTAGAGAAAATTAATGATCTGATATTTACTTCAAAGATGAATGAATTATTCAACCAAAAAATATTAAAATTTGTAAACTATCGTAATAGGATGAATATTCATAAAACATAATTTATGTAGGTAAAAATATATACAAATATACAAATACAGTTTTATTAGTGTTTCTTATGAGAGAATATTAATAAGTAGGTATACAGAGTTATTTATCCTGTCACACGCGAATTTTTTTCCTGAACGAAAAATCGTAAAAAATGAAAATTGTCAAAAAAATTATAAAAAAATCCTATAAAAGTTTTTTTTTGTTTCAAATGAAAAAACCTTTAATTGAAGCATTTTTCTTAAAACTACTTGGTTTTCATATTTAATTTATAAAATATATGTTTCTTTCTCTCTGTGATTAAAATTAATTTCATGTTCTGATACATTTTTTTATGCAGAATCTATATTTGATTTCTCACAATGCTTATGTTAGTATTTTAATACCTATACGTTTTCAGATTATTATATCAAATAGTTTATTTGCTAGTCTTAACTGTTTTAAAAGAATTTGTTACTGCCTATTTAATGTTCTGTGCTGCCTACAATGTGCAATATTTATAGTTAGTGATGACCACAGAAGCAAACTGAAAGGTCTTGAGCATAGAAAAGAATTTACAAAATTAGAGTTGCAACGAATATATTCGGTAAATATTCAGCAACATTTTTATTACTCGACGAATGCCGACTACTACAATATTACTCGACCGAATATCGAATAGTGTGAAATGTTAAGAAAATAATTTTAGAACAATGAATGATAATTTTTTGTCTAACTATACATTTTTTTATAAAACACGTACAGTACTGGCACCAGTTATGGCCGCTATAAAAGCAAGGTTTACTGTTTTTGTGGTTGCGGGCTTCTTTTTTGTACCTAGTTCTTATGAACTCATGTTACTTATAAAACAAGTAATCTTTATTTAATCAATTTAATTACCAAAGTCCGCAAATATTGTTTTTTTCTTCTTTTAATTATAGCCTTTTATTTTGTTAATGTTTTTTTTCCAGTAATGGATAAAGTAAAACCAGTAATAAGCACGTAGTGCTGGACACTTGCTAATGATTACAAAATTATAAGTACTACGACACAAAAGATATAAAAGAAAGAATCGTGACGTTTGAAATAATGTAAAGCAGTTACTATGCTAATATAATAATAAATAAATAAATTATACTAATAATCAATTTAAATGTCCATAATTTTAACATCTATTGGCCGATTGTCATCAAATCACGCTGTAAGACAGTCAAATGTATATAGATTAATATTCAGAAATGGTTGTAATCAAACATCAACAAATATTTCTAATTCAGTACATTTAATTAAACAATAGCCATTACTGGAGTCATATCCAAGACTGGTGTCAGTACCTTACTTATATTTCAATAATCACAAAGTAAAAAAGAAAATGGAAACAGTCAACGCATAAAATGGTTATTCCTGTTTGTTTTTTGATGTACTGTATGCATTTTTTTTTATCACACACTGTAGTACGCAATTTTAATTATTTTCATTTACACTCTTTTAATCAAACTACTATAAAAATAAACTCACTTACCACATCGCGATCGCTCGCATGCTATTGTTGACGTTAAAACTGTACCGAATATTTATAATCGCTGAAAATTTGGTATATAGCGTAGAACCTACGTATTATCGAATATATGTATTATTCGTTGCAACTCTAGTAAAAACAAATAAATTTAAATGGTGATTCATTTCGCCTTCAAATTAAGGGCGGATCGGATAATTTATGTCTGTTGGCTATTTCATTATTAATTTTAGGTTCGCATATTATTTTATATTTCACGAAATATAAGCCAAAGGTTTAAAAGATGAAAATTAATTATAAAACCGGTATTTTATTATTTTCTTAGTCATCGATTTGCCGTAGTCTACATACATTACAATATGATGATACAATTTCAATTGTTCATGAGTTCAAGTAAAGAATTTTATTAAGCCATCATTATTTGAATTCCTTGCATGTTTTTATATTTTCTAGTTTTAATTTACGAATGGTAATGAATAATTTTGGTTGTTAAATAAATATTTTTTACATCTTAGGTTAATGTCTAAAATTTATATACAAGTATATACATTATATAAACAGATATATCGAAAGAATCAATTAATATATATTTACGTTATTAAAATATGAATTTTTGTAACTTATTTCCTTGAATTTATCTTTTTTATTTCACATTGTAGTTTTCACTGCACTCAGAAACAATTTTCATATCTAAATAATCATTGTATAAATATATGTATATACGATGTATGCTATACATATGTATGTATACATTATTATATACACATAACATATATACCATGTTGTATGCGTATGAATTAGGTAGTTTTATAGAATAAAATATGAAATGTATATAAAATAACGAGGTAGTTTTTTATGTTTTAAATTATAAAATTGGACTAAAATATGATAATTTGTTACATCACGCAAAGCAAAAAGTAGTAAATACGTAAACCTACATTTATTATAGGTTTAAAAAGTGTCATGAAATACACATTTTTATTTGATAGATAAGTTTTTTTTTGTTTCAAATGAAAAAACCTTTAATTGAAGCATTTTTCTTAAAACTACTTGGTTTTCATATTTAATTTATAAAATATATGTTTCTTTCTCTCTGTGATTAAAATTAATTTCATGTTCTGATACATTTTTTTATGCAGAATCTATATTTGATTTCTCACAATGCTTATGTTAGTATTTTAATACCTATACGTTTTCAGATTATTATATCAAATAGTTTATTTGCTAGTCTTAACTGTTTTAAAAGAATTTGTTACTGCCTATTTAATGTTCTGTGCTGCCTACAATGTGCAATATTTATAGTTAGTGATGACCACAGAAGCAAACTGAAAGGTCTTGAGCATAGAAAAGAATTTACAAAATTAGAGTTGCAACGAATATATTCGGTAAATATTCAGCAACATTTTTATTACTCGACGAATGCCGACTACTACAATATTACTCGACCGAATATCGAATAGTGTGAAATGTTAAGAAAATAATTTTAGAACAATGAATGATAATTTTTTGTCTAACTATACATTTTTTTATAAAACACGTACAGTACTGGCACCAGTTATGGCCGCTATAAAAGCAAGGTTTACTGTTTTTGTGGTTGCGGGCTTCTTTTTTGTACCTAGTTCTTATGAACTCATGTTACTTATAAAACAAGTAATCTTTATTTAATCAATTTAATTACCAAAGTCCGCAAATATTGTTTTTTTCTTCTTTTAATTATAGCCTTTTATTTTGTTAATGTTTTTTTTCCAGTAATGGATAAAGTAAAACCAGTAATAAGCACGTAGTGCTGGACACTTGCTAATGATTACAAAATTATAAGTACTACGACACAAAAGATATAAAAGAAAGAATCGTGACGTTTGAAATAATGTAAAGCAGTTACTATGCTAATATAATAATAAATAAATAAATTATACTAATAATCAATTTAAATGTCCATAATTTTAACATCTATTGGCCGATTGTCATCAAATCACGCTGTAAGACAGTCAAATGTATATAGATTAATATTCAGAAATGGTTGTAATCAAACATCAACAAATATTTCTAATTCAGTACATTTAATTAAACAATAGCCATTACTGGAGTCATATCCAAGACTGGTGTCAGTACCTTACTTATATTTCAATAATCACAAAGTAAAAAAGAAAATGGAAACAGTCAACGCATAAAATGGTTATTCCTGTTTGTTTTTTGATGTACTGTATGCATTTTTTTTTATCACACACTGTAGTACGCAATTTTAATTATTTTCATTTACACTCTTTTAATCAAACTACTATAAAAATAAACTCACTTACCACATCGCGATCGCTCGCATGCTATTGTTGACGTTAAAACTGTACCGAATATTTATAATCGCTGAAAATTTGGTATATAGCGTAGAACCTACGTATTATCGAATATATGTATTATTCGTTGCAACTCTAGTAAAAACAAATAAATTTAAATGGTGATTCATTTCGCCTTCAAATTAAGGGCGGATCGGATAATTTATGTCTGTTGGCTATTTCATTATTAATTTTAGGTTCGCATATTATTTTATATTTCACGAAATATAAGCCAAAGGTTTAAAAGATGAAAATTAATTATAAAACCGGTATTTTATTATTTTCTTAGTCATCGATTTGCCGTAGTCTACATACATTACAATATGATGATACAATTTCAATTGTTCATGAGTTCAAGTAAAGAATTTTATTAAGCCATCATTATTTGAATTCCTTGCATGTTTTTATATTTTCTAGTTTTAATTTACGAATGGTAATGAATAATTTTGGTTGTTAAATAAATATTTTTTACATCTTAGGTTAATGTCTAAAATTTATATACAAGTATATACATTATATAAACAGATATATCGAAAGAATCAATTAATATATATTTACGTTATTAAAATATGAATTTTTGTAACTTATTTCCTTGAATTTATCTTTTTTATTTCACATTGTAGTTTTCACTGCACTCAGAAACAATTTTCATATCTAAATAATCATTGTATAAATATATGTATATACGATGTATGCTATACATATGTATGTATACATTATTATATACACATAACATATATACCATGTTGTATGCGTATGAATTAGGTAGTTTTATAGAATAAAATATGAAATGTATATAAAATAACGAGGTAGTTTTTTATGTTTTAAATTATAAAATTGGACTAAAATATGATAATTTGTTACATCACGCAAAGCAAAAAGTAGTAAATACGTAAACCTACATTTATTATAGGTTTAAAAAGTGTCATGAAATACACATTTTTATTTGATAGATAAGCGGTTTTAAACCTTTTTAGTTCAAGATAAGGCAAATGTCTTGAATATGACCCCAGTAATGGCTATGTTTTTAATTAAATATACTGAATTAGAAATATGTATTGATATTTGATTACTACCATTTCTGAATATTAATATACATTTAACTGTCTTATAGCGTGATTTGATGACAATCGGCCAATAGGTGTCATAATGGTGGGCATTTGAACTAATTATTAGTATAATTTATCTATTAATTATTATATTATTATAGCAACTGTTTTACATTGTTTCAAATTTGACGATTCTTTCTTTTATATCTTTTGCGTCGCAGTACTAATCATTTTGTAATCATTAGCAAGTGTCCATCACTGCGTGCTTATTACTGGTTTTACTTTATCCATTACTGGAGAAAAAACATTAACAAAATAAAAGGCTATAATTTAAAAAACAAACTGTATTTGCGGACTTTGGTAATTAAATTGATTAAATAATGAATTACTTGTTTTATTAGTTAACATGAGAGTTGTGATGAAATAGGAAATGAACTGAGCTTTAAGGAAAATTATATTGCTTTCTATCTTGATGCTGTTTTTTTTCATTATAAACAACTATATTAAATGCTCATAATAAAGAAAAATGTCTAAAAATAAGTTGTCTGTTAAATTTGAAATAGTTTAATCGAGATGCTACTCTAAGTTTTGAGAATAGGAAATATATTTTTCAAATAAAAACTATTTATTTTAATTGACGAAATTGACAAAAAAAAGCATTTTTGTGATTGATTTATAATCCTAAATACTTTGTGAAAAAAAATAATTATATTAAAATTTGCAAAAATCTCTGAAACGTAAATATTTCATTCTTTAAAATGATTTTTATTTAATTATGTACGTTTTTTGATCTTTATTACCATAATTACAGAGCTTTCAATATTATACTCTTTTTTCTACTATCCCTTTTTTGAATCCTTTTACTGTTTTAATGAGTGTACAACATACGATCAAAACAGGTACATATATGCATTTATAATGGATATATAAATAAATAATAATAACATTATCTATTCTCATTTTAGCCCCAATTGTAGTACATAGATTGTTTTAATACCCTTCGATTTTGTCTAGTATGATGCGAATTATTAAACATAATATTTAAATACCTTGTCGTAAATAAACATAAGCCAATATACATAATTTGTAATTCATACATTAATTCCAATTTAAATGCCTATAATATGTATGTAATCATCAAAGTATTTTGATTTGTAGGTATTATTGTTTATATCAGAAACTGAATTTTATAAATATTAATAAAGGAGTGTTATATTGAAATAATCATAATTTGCATTTTTCTTTATTTTTCCAGTGTCACGTTGTTTTAGCTGTTATCTTAAAATACCTAGAAATCATTGGCGCCAACTTTTTCTTTTATACCAATGGGGTAAAGTTTTTATAATACATATGTATTACAAATAAGATGGTTGTATATAAAATGCTGTTTTAATATAATAATTGTTTGGGGCATCACAAATACATGGGCCAACGGTGAAACACATTTTCTTTACTTCATGGTAAATATAAGTAGGGGCATTTTAAATAATGCTTTTTATCGTAATTATTTCTGTTGTAAAATCAAGCTTAATATTTTAAGATTTTGATAAGGCAGTTAAGAGAAAAAATTTCCACCTGGGAAATTAAATAATAATGGACCCATTAACTTAACATAAATATTTTATCAATAATTTCTACTGCCCATAATAAGGCTTGCTTAATGGTCCAAATGATTAATCAACCCCTCATTTTATAATTTAAATAAGATAAATGTTTCTCAAGTTATTGTAATATTAATCAAAATGCTGAAATCTATATGTATATTATCACTTAATTAATTAAGACGATACCATTTTCACAGTATTCAGAATTTGATTAACATCTGAAATACTGTAAAACATTTACCCTGAGGAATTTTCCACTAACCTAAAACCAGTAAGCGTAAATACAAACCACCAATACAAAAACAATACTTCACAGATTAGTAAAATTTGTGCATTTGACAAAATGTACACGTATACATTAATTCTACTTTTATTAATAATTTATAAATTTTTTTATCACAAAACATAAATAAAATAGTTTTAAAATCAGTTTTCAAATTACTTTTACGCCAGGAGGTGTTTAATATTTTTTATGAACACAAATGTATTTCTGAATTTGTTTATTAATTATTTATTTAATATATCACAAAGACTGCCAGGTAACAACAATTTTTACTATTTATCGTCACTATACAATTATATGGGGTAGCTTAATTAATTAATTTATATTTTATAATTACATCACATATAACAATTATTAAAATATCACAAAAAACATTTAACAGCCAGGTTACATGAGCTATATTATATGTAATATGTTATTATAGACGTTTATATTGACAGTTTTAATCTATTTTTAACAATTAAAATATTATCATAAATATTTTTTATTTTATTTTTTTAGTTTTTATTTAATGGCTAAACTGTAAAAAAAATATGGCATTGTTATGATAACATATTTAATGTTATTAATTAATTATTTTGTGTTCATATAAAAAAATACATGTCAACCACTGTTTATGTTACAAATATGTTTATTGTTTAGACATTTATGTATGTAACTGTTTGTATTTATATAAAATTGGACACCATATAATTATTGTATTCTTTTTTGATTTATGATTTTGTATGTTAACACTATAAAAAAAATTAATTATCACAAAATTAATTTTTTTCTATCAGTTTTGTAAACAGTTCAATCACGTTTTTTAAATGCGTTGATGTGTGCGTGTGATAGTATGCATGTGTGTGTGTGAGTGTAGCAGCGGGTTCGGCCGGCACGAGATAAGTGTCTGTGTCTTGTGTCGCGTCGATACGGCAGCCGAGCGGGCACTGGGAGTTGTGATGGCGGTCGTCGAGTGCGCATCAGGATTGCTATATCCCGTGACGTCACGGGGGTGCGAGGTATCAAGACACGCGCGCGTACGCGCACCCTGTTCACATGCCGCGCTGTTGTTGGCGACGCGGACGGTGCTGCTGCTGCTGATGTTGTTGTTGTTGTTGTGTAAATAAGACGTATGTTGGATGCAAATTAAATGTTTTATTCAATATACAGTCGGGACTCATTTATTTTAAACCTTCTGAATCATATGACTCGCGTTTATTTCAAGTCGAGAGGGGCTCGCACCAAGTTATGTGTAGATCCTTGACCAATCAGCGTTGGCGCGGGAATTGGCATCACCACAAAGATGTATTCAAATGTTATAAATATATAATAGAATATCAAATACAAGAAATCCTTTATTTATTCTTGTCTTCGTATTTTTTGATATTTTAACAACATATACAATCAAAGAAGTACAAATTCGACATTGCAAAATCATGAAAAAGCTATCACAGACAATTTGTCTATTCGGGAAGTGTCATTTTTACTATTCTTAAGTTGGCAATACGTTCTGTGATGTCAAACATTTGAATACGTCTTCGTGGTGACTTGAAATCCCGCGCCAACGTTGATTGATCAAGGAGCTATATGTAAACCTTGGTATTTAATATTTATCGTTAATAGTTAATCGTGATAGTGAAATAATTTTACTTTACCTACTTTTAATTTCGAATATGAGCAAGGTGACGAGTGACGACGGTGATAAGTGTCTCTAATTAATTCTACAAAAATTTCAAAAATATGTTCGTTTACGCCATGACTCGAGAATGGTGGGAGGTGAAGGAGGATAAAAAATTTACAATAAACGAAAGTCGGCATTTACGATAAACGAGAGTTAAAAATAAACGAGCGTTACAATAAACGAGTCCCGACTGTACATTGTAGGCTTGTTTTGAGGGTATCTCATTGTAAATGCGTTATTAGCTATTGAACGTTTTGCCGACATATGACGCAATTGAATAATATCACTCTATAACTTCTTGTGTGGTTTAATTATGCCTTGTCTATCACCCTTTGCGAAAATTTTTGTAATCGCGGATTGGGATTGTGTGTGTATACAAAATTTATAGATAAAATATTTTTTTAAGCAGTAGGAGTAAGGTAATTTGATAAACGTGCGAGAAAAAATTTGACCGAGAAATTTTTTGGAAAGTTTGAGGTTTCCGCCACCTTAAACCTGTCAAAATAACGACTTCTGAAAATGTATTGATAATCAGCTGATTTTTTTAGGATTGTTTATTGAAAATGTCTAAAACTCTATACTTAATTACTTTGTCGGACAAAACATATTTCCGATTTTCCAGTTCGACGCGTGGTATGTTCCGGAAAAATCAGAGGGAAATCCGCGATTATAAAAATTTTCGCAGAGGAAAAAGGTGGTAGACTAAGCATAAATAAGCCACACAAGAAGTTAAAGAGGGATATTATCCAAACGCGTCATATGTAGGCGGGCTCCCAAACTATATAATTCAAGGTATAGTTTATCTTACTACACTATTTATTCTTTTTGTTAATTGTAAATTATATAATACGGTATCTATGATAGAAATTAGGACTTCACACCGAGATTTCATTTCGTCACCTAATTTTATTTGCTTGATAAAAATCACTCCGCAAAAATAAATGGAGAGGTTTCACTGTATAATAATTCCGGCAAGACATACACGAGTGTATGCCATAAGGGTTCCGAAGTACGTACTACGTGAAAAGTTTGGAACCACTTACAGGTGCATTTTTAACTTAAAGTTAAAATATAAATAATTCCGGCAAGACATACACGAGTGTATGCCATAAGGGTTCCGAAGTACGTACTACGTGAAATGTTTGGAACCACTTACAGGTGCATTTTTAAGTTAAAGTTAAAATATAAAAAAGTGTCAAGTTCTACTAATTGAGATCTATATTTTGACATACCACATGCCTAGATATCAAAAAAAATAATTTATGACGCCCCCCCTATAATTGCAAAATTTAAAATTATATTGTTGACTTTAGTATTTGTCGTTAGTAGTCCCACCAAAGCCTCGTTACCAAATTTTTTTCAGATTTTTTGAGCCAGTAGTTACAGAGATAGAGGTGGGGGGGACAAAATAAAACACTGCTTTTAGCCCCCTACAGGCGCCATTTTTGAGTTAGAAAAAAAATAAAAAATATGGTCATGTTCTACGAATTGAGATGTACATTTTGACAAATCACATGCCTAGATATGAAAATAAAAATTTTAAATTCTCTTACACCCCTCCCTATTATTCCAAAATTTAAAATTATATTATTGACTTTAGTATTTGTCGTTGGTAGTCCCACCAAAACCTCGTTACCAAATTTTTTTCAGATTTTTTGAGCCAGTAGTTACAGAGCTAGAGGGGGGTGGGGGACAAAATAAAATACTGCTTTTAGCCCCCTACAGGCGCCATTTTTGAGTTAGAAAAAAAAATAAAAATAGGGGCATATTCTACTAATTGAGACGTAAATATTGACGTGCCACACGTCTTGGTATACATTTTTTTTGTTTTTTTGAATTTGCTTTAAAGCCCCCTACAGGCACCATTTTTGATTTAGAAAAAAAATAAAAAAAGAGTCAAATTCCGCTTGTTTGGTTATACATTTTAACGTGTCACATGCCTTGGTATAAAAAAAATATATTTGTTTTACCTAGCTTTAGCTCTATATTGCCCCCCCCTGAAAAATTATTTATTCAATAAATTTGTACATATTTTACTAGAGGGTGTCATTTTACATGTTCAGTAAAAATTTCAAGTTTCTAGCTTATATAGTTTACGAGCTATTTAGCTTTGAGTGAAAAGGACGGACGGACGGACATACGGACGGACGACAAAGCGATATTAATAGGGTTTCTTCGGAACCCTAACAAAGCGATATTAATAGGGTTTCTTCGGAACCCTAAAAACGATAATTTTCACGATACCGTCAAAATCGTAAAATCTGAGACCGAGACGAGACTGTCAGATATACATTATTGTCTTGTCTCGTCTCGTTTATTGCGAATTTCTAAATTTTGCAATGATTTATGAATTTGTGGAGTCACTAAGAGAAATAGCGTAGATTATATTAGAATTCGATATTTACATAATATATAAAGATATAATATAATATAATAATATTATTCTATGTATATTTTCTTATCGACAATTTTTACCGCCAAAACTGTATTTAATATGTAGCTGTGTGTGTGTACCTATGTACGAGTATAATGTATATTGGTTATTAATATATATGAATACCTTTAATAATTTTCGCGAAATACTAGAATCAATAAAATGTATATTATAAGCAATACAATTTTACAATACCTAACTAAAAAATCAAGCTTATCTTTCAGGCCATATAATTTTTTTATTTCATTTTTATGGCGTAATTTAAGACAAATATGAACTAGTACTTGAACTGTACAAATTATGACTCGATTAATTGACAGAGATATACAGGCCCGGATTTACCATGCAGGCAGAGTAGGTAGTTGCCTAGGGTGGCAAGAATTGAAGGGCGGCAAATTTTGGCGGAAACTTTGAAAACTTATTATATTCGTGGGAATTGAATTTCCCGCCTATTTCGTTGGCACGCGTACCAACATTATAAGTGGAAAATGCCCGAATCGAGAAAAGAATCGATTTATACAAGTCTCGATATTGGCCTAATATCGAATATTCGATAAGTTTCTGTATCAAAAATCATCTTATTTTCTCCTACAGTATATTGTGATACACATAACCTCCTCTGTCATTATTTATTACTAAACATTGGTGAACGATTATTAACGTCATTGTTAATTTATTGTTAACAGTACGTGTGACAAGTTTCAACGGCATCAATTTCAGGTTTGTTATCTTCACAAGTGTTTTTCTTACATACAGATTTCTAAAAAACGACATCGCAAATAAACAATGATTCTTGTGTAACAGTTTACGTGATTTTCTATATCGTAGCGAAAACTTGTATGGTCAATAATAATCAATATACAATTCATCGATTCTGAGAACCGTAAATAGGAAGTTTAAAATTCGTAAAAATAGTGTAGGGGGGGGGGGGGAATTTCGCTACTGCCTAGGGGCGGCAAATTTCTAAATCCGGGCCTGGAGATATATGTAATACACAATATAAATACTTACTATATAATATCTATTTCTTTGCATATAAGTTACATTTGTTTCGCAACGATTTTTTTATTATTAACAATTTTTATCACTAAAACTAGACAGTGGACTGTCGGCGAAGTGCTGTTATATATTTATCCACCTTGATTGAATATTTTAACAAAATCTTAAATTGCGTTTTGCACGCTATGTGTTAATTTTTATTTGGCACAGGTGAAACAATGCTAAACTAACTAAATTTAAAAACGATCATGATCTAAAATATATTTTTATGTAATGTATTCATGGAACGTAATATTAATATTCAATATTCAAATTCTTAAGAAATTATCACACTACGGAAGCTACAAGAATGAACCTTACTGAGCTTCCATTTAAAAAAGGCACGTTTTCTTAAGTTTTTGCCAATATGATTTATTATAAAACAAACTAATTTTCTATATAGAAATTCTGAAATTTCAAGGAACACGATGGTGCGTTGTTTCATCAAAATCGGTCAGCGTCTCGCATCTCTTGACAATTATAAATTAAACCGATCAAAACGACGCAACTTACAGCCAGAAGCCAAATTCAAATTCAGGATTGAAGCCTCAAAGCTTTCATGATGAAATTATGTATATACCTGTATCATATAAGCTACTAACTTATACTCGTTTTAATTCATACAGGCCATTGAATTAAATAAATAACGGCTACTCGCTTAACGGCGTTTCGCAATAACGGCGCTCTTAAATGTCAAAATTTTCAGTTGTAAATCATGTACTGTATAGGTACTAAAATATATTTAAAGGTAAATATGGTCTAAATTTCTCTTTCTATCTTTGTTTTATAGTTAGTGTTATTGCACACTTAATATATATTAGTAAATAGTACGTAGTTTTGCTTGCAGGTACTCGCGAGGCACAAAAAAGCCTTACTTACCGGCGTTTTTCACTTAACGGCGAGGGTCCTATCCCAATTATGCCATTATTGCGAGGTGCTATTGTACTAACTTTTTATAGGTGGAGTGCTTTTGTAGAGAGCTTGTTTTAAAATAAAATAAGGCGTAGTTTTTGAAACTACGTGACACAATTTAAGATACAAATTCAATTACAAGAATGAAAGAATCGGTTCTTTGTATCCAATGTAAACGTGATGATAATACAATGCTATCATTCGATAGGAAATATATTGCTTAGTTCTTACTATCGAATTACATGTAATGAATAAACTTTATTACTGTAAAATTTAATATTTGGTAATCGATCAGTTTTAAAGTTAGTGGTGTTTATTTACAAAACATTGAAGTAATTTTTGTGTAATTGATTGATTGCATAATAATGAATGGCAGGACCGTATTGTTCTTTGAGATGGTTCAAGAACTTTTGTTTTTTTATGTTTACCTAAGGCGACAAAAAAGTGGTTCTGAGAATTTTTAAATCGTAGGAATTTTTAGTTATGTATTTTTTTAAACGATTTTTGTTTGAAAATTATTTTAATATTTATTATTCTTGTTATATTTTATAGAACAAATTTGTTGGAAAAAAGTTCAATACTTATACCAATATTAACTATAAGTTAAAAAGTTAAAGTTTATATATTTATGAGACCATTTATTAGTAACTATTACATATCACAATTATAAAAAATATTACATTACGTTTTATGTTACTTTGAAACCTATAGAATACGGAGCGTTTATTAATTTAGGGTAAAATTCAAAACTATTGTATTGAGAGCCTGTATCCGTGACTCACCTTTGCTCCGCTCTGAGACACACGCGCGTGAAGAGTGACCAGGGCTCAGGCAGATGTTTCGGAAGAAGAATATGCAAGGTATAGTTAGAAGGTTTATTATACGGTATTGGAATAGCAGATTAGTCAGTAAGTTACCAAACCATACATTTACCCTTGCCAAAGCGATCCAGACTATTGTACCAGACCCAGTTTGGTCTCGTTCCAATCAAAATATAAATAAACAATAAACAATGAAAGCATCCACACTATAAGTATCGCTCAGGTCTCGCTCCAGCCACACTCTAATACAATATTTACTATACTGAATATTTGACTGGATACTTTTTCTGACAGAAACGCTCAACATGAAGTGAACATAAAAGTTCTTTGGTTAGCCTGGTCACTAGTTTCTATCTCTTTCTAGTTACTTCTTTCTCACTTCCTTACACGCTTAAAAAATGACATTCTTTAAATTTCTGGTACATTCCATCAGAAATTCCATGAATCAACCAATCAAAACTCGTTGTTCACTGTTTTTGATCAGTCGTGAACGTGACCATTGTCTTGCATGCATAGAAGATAAGAGAATAGTTATTATCTTATCCTGAATTATATTGCCCTTGCGTGAGCTCTGCTTTATGGCGTCAATTTGAAAATTTATTTTAGATCATTTACGTGAAATATTTTCCACCCTGGGTGTCACCCTTAAAACCCTTAAAAAATTGATATTTTTTCTGTCCTTAAAAAAATCATAGAGGTGACACCCGTCTAATGTGTAAAAAATAAAACCTATTAACTTTTTTGGCGGAAGGAGGGTGACACTCTCGATTTCCGCCCCGAGCGTCACCCCCCCCCCTAGCGAAGCCACTGCTTTTTTGTTGAAAAATCCATTTCCTCTAAGGCTCTCAAGTTTCATCCACATGAATTGACAATCTATTTTTTATTTTGTTAATATTTTATATTATTTTTCTTTTTACTGAACTCTAAAATTCATGTCCAGCAGAGAACAAGAGATTTGATTCTTTGAATAAATAATGTGCTGTGGTCAAACTTTAGTTGTACTTAGAAAAAGCTTTCTTCGAATCCCGGGGAAATGTTATTATTAATTCATGGACATAGTCTAAAGAACTAAAATGTTTATTTTATGTTTCTTCTGACAATGAGATTGGAAAAATAGAAGAAGTGGTGTTTTTATAAGATGTTGAAATAAGAATATAATTTAAACTACATGTATGTATGCACAGTTTGTGTACTCAAAATCAATAAATATAAAAAAAACTATAATGCACGTTTTTTTTATGCATGATAAGCTGCAAATCGGACCACAGAAAAATTTTTCTTGGGGAGAGTGACAGCAATTTTCTATCTTCATAAAATTGATCTCGGGTAAGAAATTTTCAGTTTACAGAAATTAGTTTCGATTAGTATGACGAGCATTATTTTTTTGTGAGAATTATTGTCTCTTGAATCTGATAATATACTAGTAGACTACACCTTCGTATTATACAGGATGATTTACAACTAAAAATTTAACAGTAGATCGAGGATGTAATATTAAGCAAAAAACCTTATGTGAACCCATGTCCGGAAGTTCTTCATGAGGGTGCTATAGTCTTTTACCCAAAATTAGTGTTTGTTTAATA
Organism: Sialis fuliginosa; assembly: GCA_961205875.1. NCBI lineage: Eukaryota > Metazoa > Arthropoda > Insecta > Megaloptera > Sialidae > Sialis > Sialis fuliginosa. The sequence goes on from OY540812.1 coordinate 20,800,340, forward strand.
TCTAGAGAACTCATTGTGCTACAGTTATGAAATTTGATACAGGGATTGGAATTAATAAGTGTTATCGATTTTTAGAATCAAATAATAATAATTTAGACCAGGGGTGTATGGGGGCAGTGGGCCCACCGATTTTTATCAAGTATTTTTTATCTTTATTTTTTTCCTGAGTTGAGTTCTTGTAGAAGATTATATGATATAAAGTACACAAAAATATACTTTGTTTATTTGTCATAAGATCAACCGTTTTCGAGAAATATAAAAAAAAGTACTACAGAATTTTACTTAATACGGATGCTTACACAAAATAAATTTATATTTTTGTTCTATAGCCAGTTGTATTACTGTTACACGTATTTTACTAATATGATTAAAAAACGAAACTATAAATGGCTGTTTGTTGTTAAAAATGCAGGTATATTAACTTTTCATCTTATTTTTAATTATATAACAAGAATATAAACTTATTTAGTGTAATTTGAAGTATCTGTATTAAGTAAAATTCTGCAGTACTTCTTTTTTTCGATATTTTTCGAAAATGGTTGATCTTATGACAAATGAACAAAGTATATTTTTGTGTATTTTGTATCATATAATCTTCTTTAAGTATCCAACTCAGGAAAAAATTCAAGAACAAAAAAATACTTGATAAAAATCGGTAGGCCCACTGCCCCCATACACCACTGGTCGAAATTATTATTTGATTCTAAAAAACGATAACACTTATTAATTCCAATCCCTGTATTAAATTTCATACCTGTGGCACAATGGGTTCTCTAGATATTAAATAAACAATAATTTTGTGTAGGATTGTAGCTCCCTCATGAAGAGCTTCCGGACATGGGTTTACATAAGGTTTTTTGCTGAAAATTACATCCTCGATCTACTGTTAAATTTTTTTACACTAGTTGTAAATCACTCTGTATATATGTCAATATGCAAATATTCATTTTAATTAATAATTTACACGTTAAAAGAAAACATTAACATTTTTTTTTTAATAAAAGCTTTTAAGTAAAACAAAAGAAAAACAAAGCTTCGTTGCAATATAATTACATTGTTTTAATGCACAGCATAAAATATAAATAATTACAGAACGGAAAAACGTCTAATTAACTCAACGTCTAATATACTTCCCCTCTGCTGAAAAAGTGTAATTAAGAATTAATTCGTAAGTAAAAAGCTTAATGTAGACGTTGAAAAACATCACACCCCTTATCAATCTTTAGTACATTGCATACGTTTTTCAAATCCAGCGTACTGTGCTCGATACTGGTATCGCCATCTCATCAGATATAAGCAGAACTGTTAAATCTGCATTCGTCCGCTAGGTGGCTACGGACTATATCAAACAGTTTCAACACTCTCATCACTAGATGGCAATGCTACACTTGAATTTTTAATACAACGATTGATATTTGAAAATTAGTTCTTTGTTTGACGTTCCATTGTTCGTATTAAAAGGTGTTTATTTTTGTGCGATTTTAATTTAGAAGAGAATGCGGGTACAAAGCAATACGTTCCTTTGTCGATAAGGGACCTTTTCTACCATCAAAGACAACAACCCTGAAGTGTATTATGTTTGAGTTTCTGGTTTCTCTTTGAACTACTCTAAAGATAGGTTTGCTTTCAGTTAAATGAGACGATTGTGCTTCTTAACCTACATCTATTATTTAAATAACCAAACCGTTTTGCTGAGTACACAAATAATTTAATTCTAATCTAAATGTAATGTGAATATCGATTACGAGTTGAATTTAATTGTATATTCTGGGTTAATATTTGTTACAAAATTTTAATAGTTCAATATTGATAAAAATGAAGATAAATGAATAAATTATAATTTTTGGTATTATACAGGAAAATTTTAAATTTCCGAAAAAATGAAAATATCATTATGGCTAGCAGAAGAGGGAGATGTGAGTGAACATTTTCTCCTTCTCTATGTAAATTTTAATCCAGCAAAGATTCTATAATAATGTACAATATTCTATATTTCATATTTCTATTTTTCATTTACTGATAAGAAAATACCTATTAGGGTTTTTATTCAATAAAATCAGAAAAAAAATTCACAATTTATTACAAATATAAGAGGGTAGGTATTATTTAAAATATTATTAAAAATGAAGTTTTGAAAAAAAAATTGCCTTAGCGAGATCGCTCCCTTCATTTACATTTTCTTATTTAATAAACGATACAATTTAACCAAAATCAACAATTAAACAATACAAATTAACTATTTGCTAATTTTCAAACCGTATTTTAGAATTTGAACTACCCAATATCAATAAAATTTTTGATATTTTCGTAAGAAAAACTATTAATTGTTACTTATAAAACAGTGCTTGTACTTTTTTCTTAAAAATTGATAATGTTTACTAGAGTTAAGTTTTTCTCCGTGCGGCTGTCTGCAGCCCAGCCCATTTAAAGCCGGCACTGATTATATTTTATATGGCCCATATATTTTTATTTGTTAACTAAAACATCATGGAAAAGTCACAACTAATCGTTTACAATAAAAATTATGAATATAAAAGATAACATATTTACCTCATCGTGTCCGTCCTTCTTGCCGACACTGTGACCTCCTCCAGTGCTTTGTACTGTGTTCATTTTTCACACTATTTACACTTTCAACACCACACAGGACTTTAACAATCAACACATACCATTTATATACGTCAGTCGTACCACCACATACATCTTTATGTAACTGTTATTTACCTCTTTGGTCATTCTGTTCTATATTTAATTTTATCTGTTAAAAGTTTATCCATTTCTACAAAGGAATTGCACATTTCGGTTATAAATGGATTTGATATTGTATTATATTTCTGGATAATAAATTATACAGATATGTGATACATACATGTACAATACATAATAAAATATTTAACCATTTCTGTAACAGTAACGTCAAGAAACAAAACAACGTTTGGGGACATTTTAGCTTTTAAATTATGTAGCTCTCATTGAATGAGGCATTTGTTGCCAAAATGATTAACTCGACTTCTATTGATTTCCTAATTCTTTCAATGTTTTAATAATTAAAAAAATATCGATTTTTGACATTTTTGTCAAGTGAAGTTAAACTTTCGGTTTCGTTATTGTTATATTTTATATTAAGTTATTATTATGATTACTGGTTTGAATGGACGAATTGAGGGGCTAGGAAACTTTTACCTTTTAATCCTGTTAGAATTTGAATTTTAAATATGTTTGCTAGAAATGAGTACTGTACCCTGTATATCTGTATATGAAATATACAGGAAGTCCCGTAAATATATCGATGAACTTTCAGGAGTTGTGGCGCTCAAGAAAAAAATGGATGTCAAATTCGGAATCCTCGTACCCAAAAACCCTTGGGTTGGTGTTTTGCTTAAAAAAAAAAAAACAATGAAAAATTGCAAATTTTCATGTATATTAACATACATACATATTGAATTCAAGGGACTCAAACTTAAAATTTTAAATCAGAAATGAGCCGAACTAAAGTTGAATGTAGAGGTATAGTTTCATGGGCGTTTTTTTTTTAGAATTGAGAGTACTTTCACGTAGTGCGGTAGCCGAGGTTAGTAAAATTCCTTCCATACAATTTGGCCACCTTATTATACATATATATTCAAATAAATAAAAAAAATTTATTATTAATTAAAATTAGTTTTTAACCAAAATGGTCGTGTAAACATTCACAAATTAAAAAATGTGTATTAATATTTACAAGAATCCTAAAATATCATTAAAACTCATTTCATGATAATTTTTTTAAAAATTTGATAATAAAAAAGTACATTTTGATAAGCCGATATATTAGTTCTATAGGGTATTATAAGGGTTAAATCTATTTTTTGGTTAATGTGAAATTGATAAGCACAATTTACATGCTAAAAAATTGATACTCAATAAATTTTAATTAGTAGTCATTTTTTTCACGGTTGACATGAATTTGAGAATTATTTGAAACCAAATTAATATTAAATATAGTTTAATTTAATTTTTCGTGTACGATATATAGACATAAATCAAATTATTACCAGAAGAAAGAGTTTCAAGTTCACTGAATAAACATTTTCTTAATCTAATTCATTATAATTCTTGAAAACAAATTTTTGTTGTAGTTAATGTTTTACTATACAGGGTGAGTCATATCAGGTGGAACAAACTTGAACCGTGGATTGAGAAAAATATTTTAAGCAAAAAACATTATATAAACATGTGTCCGGAAATTTGTCATGAGGGGGCTACAGCCTTCCAAAAATTTTATTCAAAATTAGTTTTTATTTAATATCTGGAGAACCCATTATGCTAAAGTTATGAAATTTAATACGGGGTTTAGTATTAATAAGTATTATTGAGTTTCAGTATTAACCAATTATAATTTAGACCAGGGCTGTATGGGGCCAGTAGGCCCATCGATTTTTATCTAGTATTTTTTTGTTCTTTAATTTTTTCCTGTGTTAGACATTTGAATAAGACTGTATGAGACAAAATACACAAAAATATACTTTGCTCATTTATCATAGGATAAACCGTTTACGAGCAATATCGATTCAAAAAAAAGCATGCAGAATTTTACTTAATACGGATGCTTCAAATTAAACAAAATAAATCTATATTCCTGTTCTTTGATTAAAAGTAAGAAAAAAGTTTATGTACATATATCACCTAATACGTGCCCTCGTAGACCTACAGCCAGTTCTATTAATGTTGCAAGTAATTTACTAACATAACTAGAAAGCTATACTTAAAATGGCTATTTGTTGGTAAGGATGAATTTTTGGAGGTATATTTTTATTATTTTTTTGTCTTATTTTTTATCATAGAACAAGAATATAAAAATATTTTTTGTAATTTGAAGCATCCGTATTAAGTAAAATTCAGCATCCTTTCTTTTGCATCCATATTTCTCGTAAACGGTTTATCCTATGATAAATGAGCAAAGTATATTTTTTTGTATTTTATGTCATACAGTCTTATTCAAATCTCTAACGCAGGAAAAAATTAAAGAACAAAAAAATACTAGATAAAAATCGATGGGCCTACTGGCCCCATACAGCCCTGGTCTAAATTATAATTGGTTAATACTGGAAATCAATAATACTTATTAATACTAAACCCCGTATTAAATTTCATAACTTTAGCATAATGGGTTCTCCAGATATTAAATAAAAACTAATTTTGAATAAAATTTTTGGAAGGCTGTAGCCCCCTCATGACAAATTTCCGGACACATGTTTATATAATGTTTTTTGCTTAAAATATTTTTCTCAATCCACGGTTCAAGTTTGTTCCACCTGATATGACTCACCCTGTATTTAAATATTTTTACTATATTTAAAAAAAATAGAAACTTAAAATGCCAAAAATATTTTGCAGATTTGAGACAAAATCTATTATATAAAAAATGAGACAATACATTATTAAATATGTGATATTAACATTTTGCAGGTAAATGTAAATAAGAAATAAATACAAAATTCCAAGAATATTAAATGAAGTGACAAAGAAACGTTTCAATAATGAAATACCGATTTAGTAATCTTAAACGACTACCAGTGAATACATATAGCAAACATTAATGAAGTCTTTTATGCCTTCCCGAGAAAGTGGAAATGTTTCAATGGGCTTGATTTTTAATATTCACATTTTCTGTTACATTATTCAATTTATGAGACGTTAATATCTTTTTGGACATTAAATTAATTCTACAACATCAAACATTAATAATATGAAAGTGCTAAAATTTGGCTATTTCCGTCATATTTGAGAGATAATGACGTATTAGATATGCTTTTAAATAACAGTTTTTTACATTTGATGTTTATAAAAAAATAAGTACATATTTCGAGAAAAATCACGTTAATTAATTAATGATACCAATATAAAGTCAAATTTTTAATATGTATATTGTATATACCTAGTATCTTTTATTCAGCCTGTATTAAATAGTTTACATTTATCAAGTGCTAGTTGAGTCCCCCATATACTAGTGTCCTGTACCGTTTAATTTTTTAATTTATTCGGCTATGTAATTTATTTTAAAATACACAACACTGGCAATTACACTATATAAAACAAACTAACAATAAGTTAATAATCAATTTAAAAGATGTTAATTTGTATAATCAAAGTTAAGAACCGCTATAAACGATATATTTGTATTAATAAGAAAACTATTATGCTCGTTCGCTGTAGAACTCGCCGAGAAAGGCTATAGTCGGGTAAGCATGGAAAATATACCTTTGCATAGATTTGGCTGATATTTTTTTGGAAGTCACATTCTATGTCACTTTCACCTGACCAAATATTAGCTTTCAAAAAGTTATAGTTTTCAAAAAAAAAAATATTTTTTAATAATCCGTCAATCGAATTTGATGACGCTTGTAGTAAATTATAGAGGTACTTATGACTCATAAGAAGTAATATTTTTATGATCCTCTGTAAACCAGAAAAAAAATTAATACAATTTAAAAAATAAAAAAGCACTATGTTGTACTCGTAGAGTAATCACCATTTTTTAATACGTTTAAAATATCTCTAATGTGTTGCTAAACAGGGCTGGAGTAGCCCTGTGAGATACTGGAAATTTAACAGGGCCTATGGCCTGACAAAAATAAAATATAGAGGTCGTAGCCCGGAAAATATGGGAACTATGCTATTGAATCAATTTAACTACTGTTTTTCTCTTAAGCTGCTTTTCAAGTAAAATTAAATTGCTCTAAATGTCTATGGTTCAATATGTTCATGTTTGCTGAGAACAATTTTATTTTGAAAAAAAATAATCTTGTCTATAATTTTTAATGCAAGAAAACCCGCTAGTTAGCAGTGGCAATGTGGATTGTTACTACTAAACACGATTATAAACATTTCAAAGCGATTTGGGGTGATTTTTTGTTATTTAAAAAATAACCTATGAGAAAAATAGCTAAATTGATTCAATGGCACAGTTCTCATACAATTCCCGGCTATATTTTATCTTTGCCAGGCCATGAGCCCCGTCAAATTTTTGATATCCCTTCGGGATAGTCCAGCTCTGTTTAGCAACAAATTAGAAATATTTTAAAAGTATTGAGACACTTGCAATCCTTAAAGTCCACCTGCGCCTCTCCTGCACTCCGCCGATACGAGTGTATATTGCCAGTATTACATATTCTTTGAATTGTCAGATTTTATTTGATACAACACACGGCAGTATCGAAATTTTTAAATACGCCACAATTTTATTATAGAAATTAAAAGACCGCAAGTGCAATACTGATAAAATATTAACACAATAATAAAAAAACCACAAATAACACGTCCGCATCCGTTTACTTAATCCAGGAAATATGTACTTATTTAAAATACACATATTTAAAAAAAGAGATATGAAACCATACATTTAAAAAACATCTTACAAAATTAAATCGATTCTTTAAAAAAATGTTCTTTTTTATTAACAACGTGAAAGATAATTTATTCTTTAAAATGAGCAGCGACCTGACCATGGAAATGTATTTTTCGCATTAATAGACTTTTCAGAAATTAATATTCCTTTATAATTTTTAATTGAATTTTGTTTTAAGTAATTTTTAATGGCTGAAATAACCGCAAGCAGAATTTTGTCACTATTTTTGTTACGTTTCTTTGGTACATTTATTAAGTTTTTTTTATATTCATTCACTAGTTCTTAGCATTTTTAATTATTTTGAAAATTTTCTAAAAGTTAACCCTTTAAGAGATAAAAATAAAAATAAAATAATTCATGTATTAAACATTTAAAATGTTTGGGTGCCCCTGGAGCAGAAATGATGAATTTTCGTAGATTGCGCCCAAAACAATTTTTGATCAGCACACTTTGAACTATTACTTCCCCAAGTTACAAAAAACTTCAACCAAAAGGTCCATTACTCTTGTACGGGGTCTTTTGTTTTATTCTACTGCTTAAACGGCTCATTTGCGTACATGAGTTTATTGACAAAAAGTGATTATTTTAAAAATAAATTTTTAATTCCTGAAAGTTTGTTGGTATATTTACATGAAAAAATTAAAAGTAAAATCCACACTGATTTATCAAAATTATTTGATTTAAAAATATTGTTTACTACAGGGACCAGGCCCGGATTTAGAAATTTGCCGCCCCTAGGCAGTTGCGAAAATTGCCCCCCCCCCTCGAAACTAACAGTTTAAGTCATAGATGTCAAAATATAAAACTCAGGATCATTTTTTTTTGGTTGCGTCAGTTTCAAATTTTATAAATTTTTATAAAGTTACATTAGGAAACATAAAAACTGAAGACCTTTTTTTTTAGTCTTGATTGAGTTACATGTATAGAGAAATTATTGCTTATGGGTTGAAATTTTTACGTCTCGATTTTCGGATGGCAAACTCATCGATAATGGAATCAAAATCAAATTTAATTCCCACGAATATAACAAGTTTTCAAAGTTTCCACCAAAATTTACCGCCCTTCAATTCTTGCCGACCTAGGCAGCTGCCTACTCTGCCTGCATGGTAAATCCGGGCCTGACATGGACAATATAGGAAGTTCATTAACACGCGTAAAACAGGAATGCAACGAGAGGAATTTATGTGAACCAGAAGTCTGTGCTAACCTAAACATATCTGACATTTTCATTCCTGTTAAGTTTGAACAACTCTTAGATGAGATGGATCAACGTCAATTAGAGATGTTTCCGTATCCTCCAAGTGTCGAATTATAACAGCGGATTTGTGCACACGTTTTTTTCTGGTAGATAAAACATAAAAGTGACGTTTGTTTTATTACGCAATCATAATTATTTTACCGTTCCCTCAAAGCTGTTCTATATTTGTTCAACTTTGTTTTAATTATAACATTTAGCAAATGTTCGTTATTATAAGCGTACATTGGACTTCCTCTTTTAACCGCACTTTGCAAAAAGTGTATCACAGCGAAAATGTATAAAAATGTTATCGTTGCTTTACATTCTTTACAAGCAAATAATGGTTATATTTTATATTTCGTTAACAGAAGAAGTATTCAATATTGAAAGAAGGATTTTATAAGGAATATATTGATTTGTTACACTGGGGCCTTCTTTTGCTATATAAAATAAAGTTTTCTTAAAGAAAGATAAAAATAGTGTATTCGTTAAAAACTGTTATAACAGATAAATTATAATTTTCATCCAACAATATATTGTTTTGAAGAGAAGCAAATAAGTAATAAGGTAGTGGCACCAGTTTTGGCAAGGACCCCAGTAATGGCAAATTTTTAATTAAATATACTGAATTAGAAATATGTGTTGATATTTGATAACTACCATTTCTGAATATTAATCTATATACATTTAACTGTCTTACAGCGTGATTTGATGACAATCGGCCAATAGGTGTCAAAATGGTGGACATTTGAACTAATTGTTAGTATAATTTATTTATTAATTATTATATTATCATAGTAACTGCTTTACATTGTTTCAAATTTGACGATTCTTCCTTTTATATCTTTTGTGTCGTAGTACTTATCATTTTGTAATCATTAGCAAGTGTCACTACTAGTTTTACCTTTGTCATTACTGGAGAAAAAACACGAACAAACTAAAAGGCTCTAATTTAAAAAACAAACTATATTTGCGGACTTTGGTAATTAAATTGATTAAATAAAGAGTTACAAAATATGAGTTCATTGGAATTACAAAAAACAAGCCCATTAATCCAAAAAACCGAAAACTTGCTTTTATAGGGGCCATAACTGGCGCCTTTACCTTAGTTGGATTAAAATTATATTCTCATATTAAGATAATATTGTTTTCGTTATAGATTAAACAAGAATTGTCTTGGTTTAATGCATTTTTTTGTGCACATAGAAACCAAAAAAACTATTATATACCGAGCAGATAAATAATAACGTCTCCAATTTGGTGACATATAGCACTCCGGAATAATAAATTACAGGAATTTCAGAGTAATGTAAAATGTTTGTTATAATTTATGTACGAGTATATAGTCTAGTATCAAATTAGTTCGATTTATCTTTTAGTAGTTACAGCCATTTCAGTAAAAACACTACTCAGATAACTAATAATAATTATAGTACTATCAAAATAATGTTGAAATGAAAACATTTATTTATTATTTAAGACTAAACTAACTACTAAACTTGTGTGATTTAGAGTCTCAGAATACAATGTCGTCAAACAGCAGATTGTTTTTCAATTTATCTTGTTATTTTGGAATATTACTGCACATTCTAAAATAATAAGATAAATAAAAAAAATCTTTTGTTTGGCGACATTGTATTCTGGGACTCCTAATCACATTGTTAGTAAATTAAAGTTTATTTTAAAATTTGTATGTGAACATGATAATTTATTTTAGTGTGTTGTTTTTAATACATAAACCGATGAAATTGTTAATTCTTTACACGTTTTCCCCTTGCCGTTTTCGTGTTTTTCCATATAAGTTTTTCCCGTGAGACCAATTACTACGTTATTATGACGAGTATTTTTGCTTCAATACTTGGATGCTTTCGAATTTATGTTAAAGTGGAAAACATTCCAGAAATAATAAAATAAATCGTGCACTTGAATGCTTGAATAATATTTTCTTGTTAAACATTTATTTTTCATTTTAAGATTTTCATTTTTTGTTGCAAAAACATTTTGTTTACTTTAAGTAGAATGCTATTATTTTTAAATAGTAAAGTTTTAAAATTTACTTTAACTTTTCAAATGCATATAATAAGAAACTTATTTTAAATAACCATTATTGGAGAAGTACATAATATTAAATAAAAAATTAAAAGGTATACTTGTTTTAATTAAAAGTTTACACAAAAAAATAATGTTAATATGAGTCTTTTTTGTGTAAATAGGTTGCATTTTAGAACAAAATATTATTAGTGAAAAATATATAATTTCGAGAGGAAACAACATGACATAATTTATTTTTGATTTAGTTACAATTGTGGATGCCAAATTACTCGCCTTTTTTTAAATCCGGGTAGTCGAGTAGTTTAAATTTTAATAACCGGGTACACGGATGTATTTTTATAAATTTTCATATGCATTTGCATATTTTGATCAATGTAGTATGCTCTTTTGGCATGTTTCTTACAATTTAAGTGGATTAATGTCCAAATAAAAATACAAAAATTTGCATTTACCACCTGAAACTGTATTAGTGTATCACACACTGTTATTTTCGTCATTTTTAAATTCGCCACACATTTTAAATTCAGCTATACAGAAAGTTATGTTCAAAGAATTAAAATTTAATTCACACGTTTTGACATCGACTAACAGGGAAATCTGTAGGGATGACACATCACTTATTAGACGATTCATATTTTCAGGTCGCTTTAACAAACCTTTAATGATGATGTCAGTTTTTTTTATCATTCTCTAATAAACAAATTAGTTTTTTAGTTGCAAGATTGTTTCACTTTTACCCCATTTTTTTGGTGTTTCATATTTACTCCGCTCGACCCTACCTATAAAAAGTCGGTAATAATTTTGCTATTGAGATTTGTGTTTGAACATGTATGGCAACGTAAAAACACAAAACCTTATATCTGGATTCTTATATTCTGAAAGCTCATACCATTTTCAAAAATAAGAGCTCATGTATTTAATAAATTGGTATTTACACACATCAATTATTATAATACCAATACTTGAAAGAAACTCATTCAGAAAAGCAAACATTTCTTATTTTTACGAGATTATTTTTAAACGGATCTAATACATTTAGCCAAATATAAAAAAATACACGAACCATCATTTTTATTAGCCGATAACGTCCAATAAATCTCATTCCACTTACAAAGATTATATTGATGTATAAAAAATACACCCAAATCATTGCGCAGGCGAATCGTTCGCTTGAGATTTACCCTCTTATCAGTAAATGTGGTTGCTTATTTACTCTGGCAATGACACATCAAGTGCTCTCAATAGATCCCCCTTCCATTCCAAAACCTATTCTCGTGAAAAATTCTCATAACTTTGATCAATGGCGTAACTAGAAGTTGTAGAGCTTTTGAATAAGTTCTGCGGTTGTTCTCATCGAAGTATGTATGAATGTATGATCTATGAGGCAAGTACGAGAAGAAATTCTATGATAAATTTATAAAAATTTTCATGAATATTTTATCTTATTATATCTGTGATATTTTTCTTTCTTTTTGATTGTTTAGAGTCGAATATGAAAAGGGTACGTATTGTCATAATCATTAATTTATATATATGCTAGCTGTGTCCGAGGCTTAGTTCGAGTGGACTACGGAATAATTGTTTAGGATTTTGAAAAATATAGTTGAATTATTTTAGATCTTTTTATCTTACACAGTTCTATATTACATTATATTGTTCAATATTTAACTGAGCGCGCTGGCAACAAACTTTTTCCGACTTAATTTACTATTATCGCCACAGCTTATTCCTTATGTTACCTAACGTAACATAATATATACTAAAACCTGGGTAAAGAATATATCTATGAATTAAAAAAAAAACACGTAAATCGGATGTGATTCTCGAATGATAAGCACACTAACGGATAGACAAACAGACAGAGAGACGTTGCGTTTTATAATATATATAGATTATATTTCTACTGTCTGCAGTTGAGTTATTGTCAATTATTTAAATAACTGAGAAATCCCATCTCCCCCAAAATTGGGACTTTTTTTATTGAGAAACCTCACTCCTTTAACATAGTATTCCATTTTCGAGTTACCTATCTTGAATTTTATGATGGCATTAATATCTAATATCTATAGAAACAAAACTCTAGTTTCTGGTTGCAAATGTATCTGATAAATTTTAATATAGATAAATTCCCTAACGTATAGTAGAAGGTATTTATTTTTTGCACATTTCGTCACCAGTATTTCGTTTTTTAACTTATTCAAGTATTTTCATCTATTTGATTGGTTTATTAGAAAAACTCGTCTGATACTTCTTCTAACATTTTTTTATATTGAATGTTATATTTGTTTTTTTCATTTTGTCAAACGATGCAGAAAAATATATTTTAATTACGATATTTTCAATTGACTTTTTGTTAAACATTTTACTCACCTAACAAATAGTAGAGGAAATCAGTGTTTTTATAAAAAGTCATCCAGTTGAATTGGAGATTTAAAAATGTGTGTTTAAAAAATATATGTATAATAGATGAAACAATAAACAACTTTGTAGTTTATGAAAAATACATAACAGCTGGTATCAAAATTGGATAAGTAAACTTTTTGGGGATTCAATTGAGTTTCTTACTCCTTTATATAAAATATTGTAATCCTTTTTGTTATTTTATAACAACTCTACTAAAGAACATTATAGTTTTAGTTTTGAATATATAATATATTAAATACCATTTATTTTATAAATATACAGTTGAACTTCGATATACCGGACAAATTCAGTTTAGAGGAAGTTTAATAAAGTTAAAAGTTCTCTTAAATGAAATAGGTTTTCTGAATGCCCACTAGTGCAAAAAAATATATTATAATATTTATAATTAATACACATGTTTATTTTCACATAAAAAATTTTCATTTTTTCTACGAAATTTTTAATTTTCTCTATTTGAAATGAGAAATGTTCGAAAAATAAACCAAAATAAAATTTATTATAATTTCTAATTTTCTACATATTTACCTTATCATCTACATCATCATCTTATAGTTACGCCACTGAAACTGATCGACTTTTATCAATTACGTAAACTTTCTAAAAAGCAATAAGTTCGGTTATTCTATTTCTAACGCAAACTGTCGAAGCGATATTCTACTACACAGCGCGAGCGGCGGGAATTTAGCCTTCGCCGCGGCAGGAGTGGAAGGGGTGTTTGAGTATCACCGCGAGAATGCATTATCGAGATTGCTACCCCTACACAGGGATGGATTCCTTAAATGTCGTGGGTAGAACGAAAATAGAGATTTTAACTCGAAGAATGCTTTGACAGTAAGTTGTATCTCTATTATTAAAATGTTGAGGAGTTTAAAAAATTGCGTACTTTTATTTTGAAAGAGATATTTAAATGTATTGAAGCATTAAGGCTTCCACGGTGATTTATTATTACCTTCTGATGTAAGCTGCGTCGTTTTGGTTGTTATTTCGGCCAACGTTTCTTCACATATTGCAATGTGTGACGAAAGATTAATCATGATAACGACCAAAGAAATTAGAGTTATATAATCTCATGGTGTTTGTTAATGTTAGTAATTATTTTTCCCGTATTTGTATATATTAGTATAGTATAGTATATTACATATGTTCCAAATAAAAAAATAAAGTTTAAAAACTAAAACCCGACTATGCTAAATCATTTCAACTAAAATATTATAAACTAGTTTTCTTTAAAAAGAAGAAGTTTCCCAAAAGAGACGTAACCACACTTCTCTAAAATTAATTTTATGTGTTCTTTTCGCACCTTGATAAGACGTATCTGTTGTGAAACTTCTTCCTTGTAAAAACTTGTTTATAAATTTTTAGATCTATTATGTAATTTATTAAAATACGTTTTATTGACAGTTCATTAATAATTAATAACGTTAGTATATTTCATACAAAAAAAACCTTAATTATAAGAAATTCTTCAGACTGTATATATAGAATAAATACCCTTCTCTACACCGTTTTTACTAGGGTTCAATACAACATTTTTCACAAAAACTGAACTAGTATATTACTAAAATTTTTGAACTATACCATAACGTATGAATTAGTTTATTATTATTATATATCGCAGAACTCAATAATCATGGAGCTACTTTGGAAATTTACCTACCTATTTAAAGCATTTTTATCATATGACGTATTGACTAGCTTCAGAATGAGAAATTAGAACATTAGATTTCCAGTAAAATATTTTTCATACGAACTATTAAAAATGAGCTGCCGATAGTTCACGGCCGACGGTTTGGCGACTGCTGTCACGTATCTATCATGTACATATTAGGTCAGGGTTGTTATACTTGTAAATACCCATTGGAAGTACTTGAAGTATCAAGTAATTTTTGCTTTATTCAAAAATACTTAAATACGAAGTATTAAGTACTTTAAGCTATTTTTAAATGTAAAATACTTCTCAAGTACTTCAAGTATTACGTTGAAAAAGTACTTGAAGTACTTTTTCAAGTATTTTACTTGAAGTATTAACAGCTCTGTATTGGATAATAAATAATTGATATTATTATTTATAATAGTTATCTTATGTTTATTCGGTGATAACATATATTAACAGTAATTTTCATTCTTCAAATATACCATATTAACGATAAAAATACGTAAAGAGTTTGGAATATTGTAAATGTACTTTTTTCAAACAATTTCAAATAAAAAATAACCAACAAGCTCCTCGGCCAAAATAAATTTTACGAAACAACAATTATATGAAAAACCAAAATTATATTTTATTATTATTCAATATTAATGAATTTAAAATTTTCTGGTTTCAACACTAGGACATAATTTATATTCAAAATTCAATAATATTCCAGATATTACTGCGGAAGTTTTAAATTTATCAAAATTTATATGACTTCACAAAATAAATTTCTAGATATACGCGTATTATAAAATACATTTTAACTCATGTAACATAGAGAGATCACATTACCGTTCGCGTTGTAATAAAAACAAAGAATAAAGTATCCAAGAATTACGAAGTATGTTGTCTGACCTCAATAGTGGTCGGAAAATGTCATTACCAGAACATGACTGTTCTAAAGAAATCAACAAATGTTGGCTGTTTTCTTAATGTGTTGCACTATATGCATTGGATACTTTTTGGTTTATGGGTGTAGACAAAGTCATTTTATTTTCTTTCATTTGATTAACGTTTTGTCGTCTATTATTGAAGTGAACTTAAAATCATTTTACCAGTGGTTCTCAAAATTCTTTTCTCAAGATTCAAAATTACAAAACAGTATATAAAAAATATTCTGAAATTTGACAAGACAAGATCGAAACGATAACAATCAGACGCGTATACAAGGAGGAGGTCCTAGGGGTCATGACCCCCCCCCCCCCGAGAAATTAAAGAAGTACTTGACACGTATAAATGAAGATTGATATACTATTTTTAACATAATTAATTTTGAACATCGCTAAAATAATTATTTAATATAAGTTAAAGAAAATTGATTTAATTTTCTTTCTAGTTGCCATATTGTGTATCTCTTTCTGCTACCTTTTATTACAAAATTCGGATTTTTAAAATAAACAATTAAAGAATTTTCAGTCAAGAAAAATATTTATCTCGAAAACAACAGTTCTAAATAGATTTTGATTTATAGGTTATTTATTAGCGAATTTTTCTGTGCAAGTGAATTACTTTTCTGGAACAACCTGTATATTATTTTTTTTTGCAAAAACTAACACTAAGCGATAAAATATTTCGAAATTTTTATACGTTTATTTCAAATATATATGCTGCTATTAGAAAGTTTTTTTTCTACAAGTTAAATTTATATTTTTTTCTGCGAGAAGTTAGACTGTATACGAAACCTGATAACAATATTATTTGTACCTCTCGTCGAAAGTTTCTAATTAGTAATTCAATATGATTTGTTGATGAATAAACATTATTTATCAAATTTTCAAATTAAAAGAATGTATAAAATTGATTTTTTTTATAAACAAAAATTAGAATTTGTACGATACCGATCCGAAATCGCTGAAATTTTTATAAGATGCCGCTTAAATTTTAATGACACGAAACCAAGTCGATACCATCAGTTATAAAGAGACGATTCGAGACTTACCTAAACCTGATTAAAAAATTGTTACTTTTTTAGTTAAAATAAAAGAACTATGTATTTGTAAACATTTATCATCAAAGGTTTATGTAAATTTTAAATATTTGTGAATTAATAAGTCATCACGTGATATCAAAAATCTCTTGAACCAAAAGTAAGGTCGCAACTCAGAGGTTGAGAATCAATGGATTCAATGTTCACAAGCTATAAAATACCGCGGATGCTTCAAATGTACTACTTTGTGTCCATGTAAGTTTTTATAGGTAGGTACATAAATATTTAAAAAAAAAATTTTATTGGGTGTTTTTTGTCCATCGAATCGCTCATTTAGACGGCCTTTTAACATTATTGTTTATTTGTACGTAAATAATAGTATTGTTTTCAAATATTTCTCTATCGAGTTTCATAGCTTATTTTGTAACAAAAAAATCAAATTAAATGTTATTATTTCTAAGCTGTACTTTATTTGTTTTGGTCTGCAGAGTAAAATTATTATGAAAATATTATACAATTTGAAAAATGTGAAAAGTATAAATACTTTTCACATTTTTCAAATTTTACTCGTATAGAAGCGGAATGTAAAATAGGAGATGAAATACATACATATTCTGAACATTTTGTAGGAATTTTTACAGAAATTGTCTGTAGAATTTTTTCTCAGCGAAATAGTGAGGATTCACCCAACAATAAAATAATACAGTATTATTTTAGCACAGAAGCTAAAGTTATTTTAATTTATAATAATATACTAATAGTGACGTTAAATATATAAATAAAAACATGAATATTGTTTTTTTGACATCTTTCTCACATTTTGTTCTTCCTTAATAGCCTGACGATGATTCTGTGAATCGAAAGCTTGCTAATACTTTTTCTTTATTAAATTTTTGACGTTTAGACAAACAAGTTGTTTTTATTTTAGTTATTTTAATTTACATACAGTATACGCTAGGAAACCATCGCTACTAGCGCCGCTCAGTGGCGAAAATTAACATTTTTGGGTTTATGTCAAACGTAGATAAATTCAAACTGTCAAAATTATTATTAAAAAATCTATATAATTTATTGTGACTAATCAATATATTGAATATTTTTGTGACTCACACGAATTTGTATTCCCTCGAGTAATGGCTAAAAATAAAAGTAGCCGCATTTGTTGTGTACCCAATCAAAAAGTGCATCGCTTTGTTATATACCAGAATTACGTTTTCTTACATTTTAATATGCATTTTAAAAACTTTGTTTCTTGTACAGGCTACGATCAACGCTGTATAAAGCTAGAAGTGTAATTTAGTAAAAAAAATATTAATTCCTGATTTCTTTACTTAGTTTTTAGTGCAACATATTTTTTTTAAATATGTATTTCTTCAGCCTTATATTGACTAATATCATTGGTAACGCTATTCATATTTGGTTATATTATGGTTGATCTCAATTTTTGGGAGCTTTAGGAAGAATTTAAGCTAAATTACGAGTTTACGCGATAATGTCCCCCCGAGTTATTCAATTTTTACTGCTTAGGACCAAAAATTAGCAATGTTATGGCTTTTTCACCCTGTGAAAGTGGTGTTTTTTGATTGTATTTTATCTAACTGATCTCAATTGATTCGTTTAAGTATCAGTTACAAATATCAATCATAATATAACCCTATCGTCGATTTAGATTGTGAAATAAATCGAAAAAACGGGGGGAGGGGAACTTGATGTTCACCCTTTTATACAATTTTTAGATAAAAATATATAAAAAAAAATATAAAAATTAACTAAAACATCGTTGTTCCAGAAAATTTCCCATTTTGATCATTTTCTCTGTTTCATTGGTTGGACTATTTGGAGATATCCGCACTTTTGTAATCCGCCATATACATTTACATTAGATACGCATATCCATGAATCACAATAAGAATATTTCGCTTTAATATAACATACATAAATTTATGTTCGACCTCCGTAATTTTCGTATTGGATAAAATAAGAAATTTGAAAAAAAAAAAAAAAAAATGCCATAAAAAAAGTTAATACAAAATTTAAAAAAATGTATCAACCTAAAGTTTTCCTGAAAATTTCATCCAATTATATGAAGCCATTAAGTAAAAAAAAAATTTTTTTTCGATTTTCAAATTTTAATTAATTACAGCTAAAATAATTTTCAAAATTAATTAAAACTTAGTGAAATACTTCTTCAGATAGAGGTGCATAGATAAAATTTTTTTTAGCGAAATCGAAACATAGGCACACTGCTAATGACACACCCGGCTATCCCGACTATAGTATTTTTGAAAGTACAAACCCAGTTTTGCCAGCGTCGCTCACTAGGTGGCGACGTGTCGTTTTTGACAGATGGTTTCCTAGCGTATAGGTATTATTTTTTTAGTATTAAATTTTCGAAATAAAATACAGAATAATGATTTTTTGGTAATAATTTACAGTTCGATAATAAAATATTTTTGTATATGTATATAAAATATATTTAACAATTGATGTGACTGGAAGAAATATTCAAATAAAAAAAATATATTTTTGAAATTTTTTTACTCTACAGACAGAAAATCTAGTAGCCGAAAACAATTATATCTTCCTTTATAAATAATAGGAAAACCTCTTTTTAGCACTTCATCCAAAAGCCACTACAATAATAGAGTAATACTCGATGTTACAAGGAAATGGAATAAAATTTGTTATCTTGCAAGAACTTTGCAATTTACATGACATTTATTAATGTTTTAACGTATGCGCGGTATATGAAAAATATATTGTACGAACAGAGTCACGGACTGTGTTTTAGTAAATTGAAGTACCACTGTAATAAATTCCAAAACAAATTTATAGAGAATATAATTAATAACCTGTTCAAAGCTCCAGCAAGTTTGCAAATTTTATTCAACTTATTTATAATAACGAGCATAAAACAATTAATTAAGATTGAATATGCACGATTTTCTTGGATCATAAATAAGACATTATACCTACATATATCAATATTAAAAATATGAAACAAATCATATTGATGATTTTATGATCATGCTGTATATTAATACCCTTCCTAATTTCCTCCAATCTTGTTATGATTGGACTTGGACACTAAGTACAAAGGTGAACGGTAGAGAAATTTGATGTGATATAGATACATCTGTTAACTTTAATGGTAGTAATTTCCAATTCTAAAACAATCAATTTTGTATACATACATATGTATACAAATTCAATTTATTCTTCGACCATTAATCAAGTAAATGGTTTGAACGTTCTTAAGATAGATTAGTGTTCTGGTTATTATACATAGATATATTTAAATATATATACTCAAATACTCATCAAACAAACTTGCTTTTGACGCATTTTTCAAATATGTCAGTCATATTTTCTTTAGCTGATAATAATTATTTATTGTTTATTTAAAATTTTCTTGGTGGTCTGTTTAATGTAGTTAGTCAATGTCATAGTATTTATTAATTTTATATCAGTAGAAATGGAAAACGTGAAATTTAATTTATTAAATGGTATCATAATTTACATATTATTATATACAATTGTTACAGATTTTTTTATCTCAGAACCATAGCATATTTAAAAAAAAATGTTTAGTTGTGAGGGAGTAATCGAATAGTAATATTTATTTGTTATCATCATATCATTTTTTAAATAGTAATCTTATTCTGCGTTAAAAAATACGAATCTTTCATTGAAAACTTTTTTTGAATAACCTAAACTTTACAAGATATCTAAAAAAATAATTTGTTGAACATTCAAGAACTTTTTACTCAGAAATCGTCAACGTTAAAAAAAAATTAAAAGATACAAAAAATTTGGTCTTATAAAACTTTTATAAAATTTTTTATAAAAAATATTCTAGATTTTTACTTTTCGTACTTTTGTTTGTTTTTGTTGAGATAAAATAAATAATTTTTTTGAAATAATTCAACCAAAATAATCATTCTTTGTATCTTGTACTTTTTTCTAAAGTTTATAGATTCTCAGTAAAAATTTCTTGAAACTCCATAATCTCGAATTATTTTGTAAGATATCTCGGAAAATTTAGGTTCTTTAAAAAAAAATTTTCAATGAAAGATTCTTTTTGGTATGTTTTAAAAGAGACGAGGACTAAATTATAAAGTAATAAAAAAATTAAAATGAAAAAAAAAAATGTTATGTTTCAACAAAATTTATTATCTTAGTGACTAATAAACATAAAAAATTAGTGATTAATAAATAAAAGTAACTAAATTATAAGATACTAACAAAATTAAAATCGCGAAATGTTATGTTTCAACAAAAAATATGTTCAGTGACTTGAAATTTGAGGTGGCTTCTTTAAAACATAGGTTTTTAATAGCCACTCTCCCCTACTTAAACCAATTATACTAATTAACAGTTATATTAAAAATGTGCTGTTAATATTATGCACATTTTGCACATGCCATTGTAATGAGTAAAATCATAACGCGTGATCATATTCATTTACATCACAGAATGAAAAATGGTTATTACTTTTTTTATTTGTCCAATTAATAATTTCCGTTTTAATTCAATCCGACTGAAATTGAATCTGCAGTCTATAAAACAAAAAAGTAATTCAAAATGTAGTTTGGATTTGTGATTACCAACGCTATATTTTTTGTATAGATTCAGAGTAAATAATCATCTGAATAGAAAAGCTGTAACTGTGTACATGGCTATGAATGTACATATTGCACAATGCACATATAGCGCCGGCTTTAGGGGGGGGGGGGAACCAGAGCGATCGCCCGGGGCGCCAGGCCAGGTGGGGCGGCGCATAATGGGGCATAAGTGACTTTTTTGGTTCAATGTATTAGACTGTAATTTGTGAGTATTTTTTTTTAATTTTAAAATTTTTTGTCGATCTGTTAAACCCAATTTTGCAAAAAATATAGCTAAATACAAACAATGTTAATTTAAAAAAAAATCCAAGAAAAATCGATTATTTGATAGCTGCTAACTTAAAAATCCTTATTCAGCAACCCAGAAAACCTTTAATAAAATATTAGCTGAGATATTAACTAATCAACTTATTTGTTAATTTATCAATTTTATGTTAATAATAGGGGAAGGGGGTATCGACGATCTTAGGGTATGTGATAGTCTTAAAGTAAATGATAGAAGCTATATTTTAAAAAAAGTTGGAGTCTGTAGGATCGCGCCAAGCTGAGATATTAACTATATTGTTAATTTATCAATTGTAGTTGACATTTTCGGTGATTTTTTATCATTTTTTTAGGGGGAGAGAGGGCGGAAAAATAAATCTCGCTAGACTTGCTAAGGCCGGCTTTGTGCACATACATGCATATACAGGATTATTTAAAAGTGATTTACTATATAAAAAAATGTTTTTTTAATTAATATGATATAAATTATTGATAAATAAAATAATTTAAAAAATTAAAAAATTAACAATAGTTTATGATGCATGAAGTCTATCGAAAATATAAGGTTTCCTTTTGAGATGAAATTTATTCCTAAATATAAAATTTCGTTCTGTTATGTTTTTTATTTTTTGAGTTAGAACGTCTACAGATCTACACACAGAAATCATAGCGAAAATAAAATGGATTTAGGGAAGGTCAAAATGGATATTTCTATTATAATTTCGAAATCCAAAAAAATCGCCGTAACAATACTTTTTCATATTATATATTATTATATTTCATAAAAAGTGTAGGATATTTATCTAGAATCACTTACAAATAAAAACAAATACGACGATGTCTACTTACTTTATCAGCATTTAAAAAAAATAAATTAAACTAAAGAACATTTATTTAAACTTTTTATCCATACAATTCCTAGTTTTCTAGTTATTTGGCTATCTCAATTTAAATGCCGCACCCTGTATACATATAGAAAAAAAACTGTTTCTCCTATGATACCAAAAATTCCATTCAAAAAATGTTTTAATTACGTCATAACATTGTAGTGATCAACAAGAAAAACAAATGACTGCCTCAAAATATGTGCTTGAATTTCCGTTTAAATCATCCGTTAAATCATTTTTTGGATAGAAATTGATAATTATGCAGATAAATTTATGGTTTTATGCTTTTGACTGTTTGCATGCAACGTATGTTTGTTTTTAAACGTCAGTGCAAACATAATTATTGATGCTTGTACATTTACTTTTGTAAATATTCGCTGTAGTGGTATTTAAAATTTTGATTGTTTTCATATTTGCATGCATATCAGATCAGTGCAACTACTATTGGAAAAGCTAATTTGTATAATGAAGGAAATAAAATTTGTTGAACATTATACGTTTTCTGTCTTGTTTCTATTTTTAATTTTTTGCAGTAAAAATAATTTTATATCTATATATAAAAACGAATGTTCGTTTTTAAGAGGCTTACATATAGACTCGGGATATACTGAACCGATTTCAATGTAGTTTTCAGTTTTAGATAATTTTTCTGATGATTTTTGACATATGTTTGCAATCAAATATTTTGAAATAGCTATATTGAATTAAAATTTAAATATAAAGAAACATTTCTCTTCCATGAAAGATAAAATATCGAAATTTATTATGTTTGTTGCTAACCTAGTTATTTTTATTTTTTGATTTTCATACAAATTCTAAGACGGAACCTAGTGTTTCCTGGGAGTTTGAAAATATAATTTTACACAATTTGCTCAATAACTACTGAACGGATTTTATTCCAATTTTCACTAATGGATAGGTAAAGTATAGGTGTATAATTTTTGTATATTTTGTGTAAATTTAATGAACCACGGCCGCACCACGACCATAGCACGACCGTTTGTTTTTTTTTACTTGGGGGGTCGGCTTGTTTACTCCATGTTCAATTGAATTAATATCGCCGGGTAACACTGAGTCCAATGCGCTAGTATATTATAAAAAGATAAACTACTGGACCGATTTTAGTGAAACACGCACCAACATGTTGGTTGAAATTTCATAAGTGCTATAAGATACATATCACCACGCTAACACTCAACATCGGGTCCTATTATGTTATGTTTTAATTTTATTGTATTACCTCAAAGTTTTCAAAATATTAATGAAAATAAAGAATGGAAGAAAAACTTGAAGAGCTCGATTAATTTTTATTTATATTTTTATTTAATATCGTTACATTAATTATATTATATTATTACCCTACTCTGAAGATGAAACATCATCCTTATGTTGACATGGATTATATGAAGATATGGGAAATTGCCCTGAGGTAATCAGGGGAAGTGACTTTACATGAACCGTAGAACCACAATAGCATCTTATACTAACTTATTGTTAGATAAAATTGTGACGTTTTAAAACTTTAGATATATTATGAATGTACATTAGAGTTGCGCGGGCTGTGAATTTTTCGAGTCACGTCGGGTCACGGCCGTGACTCGCGTGGACGTGCGCGAATTTCAAATCTTGAATCGTGAGCGTGCGTGATCGTGAGTCAAATTAAAATAACCTTGTGTGAATACGTTTTTCTCGTGCGTGAGTTCGTGAGTATATTTTGAAGATATAATTTTTATAAACTTATTTGATCTTTTTTTAATATCTGAACTAATAATGCATAGATATAATAATGTTTCAAAACGAATTTTGAAATTAAAAAATACAGTATAAAAAATAAATGTAATTTTTAGAAGCACTTTCACATGGTCAGTATTGCCAACTATATCAGAACACCAAAAAAAATATTGAAAAATGTATTGTAGCTTTATTTTCTTATTGTTTTGTTTACCTATAGTAGAGTGCAGTTTAGAAGAAATAATATGAATATAAAATATACCCAATATATTGCACGTAAAAAATATTAATTTTCATCATTTCAAAACTGAATTTACAACAATTACATGAAATCGTGTCACAAGCGTGACCCGTCGTGCGTGATTGGGCAAAAAAATAGGATTCGTGAGCGTGCGTGATCGTGAATACTTTTTTTGTAACCGTGAGTGAGCGGGCGTGACTAAAAATTTTTCTCTTCTGACAGTGCGCGATCTTGAGCAAAAATTACTCACGCGCCCAGCTGTAGTGTACATATGTATATTTTAAAAAATTTAAGAGTAAAATACATGTACGTATATTTTCTGTGTATTGTTCTTATGGATAATTGTTTTTTAGATACATAATTACAGGTAGGTGTATCTATTATAAGTCAAAGATAAGATATAAAATTAAATTAAAACAATCAATAATATTTCGATTTATGATGTTTCAAAATATCGTAAGTATATATTTAGATGATAAAAAATAAATATAACTTCATAAATATATTCATATGTTTAAGTTTATATTTGAAACTTTTTTACAGGTGTTTACTTCACATACAAATATTCTTGAAAATGTAATATGTTTCTTATGGAGGACGGTGAAGTTAAATTGAGTGCAAAATTATAAATTATATAAATGTCGCATTGAATTTGCTTTTCCAATTTTATCACGCCCTAGAATACGGGGTTTCCAGTCAAACAAAACGAACATGTTTATACATTGTGGGATTTTGTATGAAATGTAATTTGAAATATAAATATTAAAATAGACAACACATGTGCCACGTTTTCTTCTGATCTCTTCTGCACTACATTTCAATAAAATAAAATCGAAAAAAACTAACTGCTTCTTTGTCGCCATAAATACAAAAGAATAGTAAATAAATTTTACGAATAAAAATTCTTTCCCGTAAAATTGTCTTTTATTTTTCTTGATTTTATTATTAACGTTTCATCGCATATTACATTGATATTTATATTGTTTTTCCAATATAGTGTAAAAACAGAAAATTTTTACATTGTCATTTAGAATTTTAAATTAACTTTTTTTAATTATTAAATTAATTAATTTTTGAAATGAAACATTTATATTTTGAATAATATAAATAATATTTCCAGCAAAACTTAAAATGTTTTAATTAAATTTAATAAGTATTATTTTTTTAAATGTATATAAGGTAGTTGCACCAGTGTTGGCAAGGACCCCTAATGGCAAATTTTTAATTAAATGTACCTACTGAATTATAAATATGTATTGATATTAGATTACTACCATTTCTGAATATTAATCTATAGACAATTAAATGTCTTACAGCGTGATTTGATGACAATCGGCCAACAGGTGTGAAAATAGTGGACATTTAAACTAATTATTAGTATAATTTATTAATTAATTATTATATTATATTACTGGAGAAAAAATATGAACAAAATAAAAGGCTATAATTTAAAAAACAAACTATATTTGCAGACTTTGGTAAATTGATTAAATAAAGAGTTACTTGTTTTATTAGTAACATGAGTTCATAAGAATTACAAAGACAAGCCCATTAATCCAATAAAAAACAACGAAAACTTGCGCTTATTAAAATTTTCAGCATTAATATTACGTATGATATGACATTACTTGTTATACTTTTGGCAATTGCTGGTATACCTACACAGGAAATATCTTTCCAATTTAAATTTTGCTGATGTTACGAATTAGTCATTGTTTCAATATTGACTCTAATTGTTGAAACAAACAATGAATGGGAAAAATTGACAGTTATGTATACTTTAGAAATTAATACCCATATGCAAACTGCTATTCTATTATATTTTTAATTTTTGATGCGTCAAAATTGTTTTGTTTTTCGGGTAATTATTTTTTAATTACAGCTGTATTGAAAATTCAACACGTTCTAACATTTTATGTGTTGTGGGACATTTTGCATACTGCATCGAATATGAAAAATAATGATGTTGGCAATAAAAAATAACTTTTTTAATTAAAAGTATGTGTTTACTATAAATTAACTTTTAATTGACATGGATATTTAGTTGTACAGTATTCTGCAAAATAAATACGAATGAAAAATATTAAAATTGTTTTCAATTAAAATTTAAATGTATGTACCTAGATATTCCTGAAAAATGAATAGAACTTTATTACATATAATTTTGTTCTCTACAACTCTTTTTTAAACATTTATTTTTATTTTACATACTGTTTTAAAAATAATCAGATAAATTGAAGGAGCTGTCAGAATAGACAATAGAAAATAATATATTGTTGACTATATAGAGCAGTGGTTCTTAACCTTTTCGAAGTCACGGAACACTTTTGATTAAAAAAAATTGTCTGCTTTTATGAAAAGAATTGGATATTCGGCTTGCACAAAAATTCAAAATTATTCAAAGTCAGTTGAGAAAATTTCAATACGATCCGTCGACAAACTAACTTTTTTTTCTTCTTGAAACGAAAATTCGTCGGTATTAACTGTAGCAAATGAATATCGAATCCAATCGTATTTTTCTGTATTTAGAGAAGGAAAGTAATATACAATATTTTCTTCTAATAATGATCTAATCACTTATTGTTCTGTGAAACAACTGATGGATGGGATGAAAATCGGGCTGCTTGTGAATTGTTTTTATTATTTCATGGAGCACTTGTAACATGTTCGCTGAACACCGGTTAAGAACTACTGATATAGAGCGTTCACATATAGAATAAAGACATATATATAAATCATTGATATAATGATTGTACGTGATTCAGGGATCTTCAAAACGTATAATGCCATTTAAATCTCGAGTTCGATTTTTTTCATGATTACTATACTTTTTCTTCAACACAAAGTTTCTGTTTCGTAATAGTAAATTAAAATTACTTATTAATATTTTTGCATACTTTAAAATAATATACCTAAAAGATATATAGGTATATTTTCAATACTCCCCTGGTTTAACACATTTTCACTTATGAGTAAATACGGTAGTAAAGTTTTTTATTTACTTTTTACACCCAACGTTATTATACATTTGACACTATAATGTGTGTATCAGTGAATGAAAGTCTTGCTGGATATTTTCTTGCGAAAATGTGTAAATATTGTATTCTAGGATTTTTTTTCCGTATTTTATTTGTATTGTTATTTTTTGTCGTACATTATTTTTGTAACTGGATATGAAATATCTATTGATTTTATTTTGTGCTACGTTGTTATATAATATGTATTATATAATATAATGAATGTAAATATAATACGTATGATGAAATATATCCAATTTGTAGGTACACAAGCACATGCAAATTAGATTATATTTTATTTTTAAATATTCATTTTGTTGTTTTAATGTTAAAATTTCATTATAAAACATAACGTTTAAACTTTTATATGCATACATGAAATGTACTGTACTGTAGGTATAATAAAGTATAGTAATCAAGAAAAAAATCGACCTCAAGAATTCAAATTACACGTTTATGAGTCTATAAGAGCATTATTGAAATAACGTTTGTGTATCTGTTTGTCGATCTATTTACAAACATGACAATTTTTCAAACGGTGTAATAGAAATAAATATTTTAAATAGAAGTTGTAGAGAATATTACTATCTATAAATTATGTTCCATTCATTTTTCCATAGGAAATACTTTTTACTTTTTTTTAAGATATCATATACTAATCAAATTGTTTTTTAACTATTTTCTAAACAGTCGGTAATTAGAGAAAAATTATTATTATCTGAAATATATACCTATTCTCATCATTTTTTTGGTATACGAATCGTTTTAAGAATATTCGTTTTTGTATAATGATGATAAAAAGTCTTGTGGTTGATACGGTTTATTTAATTATAATATGTAATTAATATTATAGATTTTATTTAATCATTGAGTAGATGATTGTTATCTTTAACAATGAATTTTATTGAAAATTTAATTGATAAGTATCTTCTTTAAACAATTTAAAAAGAGATTGCTTTTTTTATATCGTTCCATTAAAATTGAACCACTGTAAGATTGCCACTTCTATAGTTTTTATTGTAAATTTTGTCTAAGAAACCAATTACAGTTTTTGATACTTAGGTAGAAATAGAAGCTCAAGATTTTTATCTCTGATTGTATTGTAAAGTGTATAGTGTATTTATAATATGTTTTGCCTTTTAATAAAAACATAAATACATATACTGAACAATTGTTCTGTATAAAAACATGAGTATTTATCGTATTATTAGGTAGTGAAGCTTAATTTCAAAATTAAAAATATTTTATTACAAAAACCTTTCTTATTGAATATATAACATACGTTCTTTGATATTTTGAAGAAAAATAATTAATTATATACTAGATTTTGATGATTTTTTATAAGTATGTGACTATCTGTACTAACCGAACCTAACTGATAAACCAACCGACTTAGGGAACGGACAGATAGAGACACAACGAAAAGTGTTTGTTTTGATCGGAAATAGAAATTTTGATATCAAATTAACATTTTTTTTTAAGAAATTATCACAAGCTTCTTGGATATGGCGAGGAAGCAATACTTTTGATGTTTTCAAGGAAACATTTCAAGTTAACATTTCAAGTTATAAAAAAGCCAATTAACTCAATCGTTCACGAGGTTTTTTTTGTTACCGATATTGCTGATTTTTCTGTCATCCATTCATACCTATCTATGTATACTAAAACTCCAAAACGTTGGTAACTGCATTGTTGATGTATTCAGTACAATACTCGAAAATAAGTATGATTTCAAACCCATTTGAATTTAAAAAAATTTAACAAAAGCGCTCTGTTACATATATGTAACGCTCGGCACGATTGGGTTAAATTTATAATGAGTTCAAGCATTTCTGCTGTATATTAAGTACGTTAATTGATGTAAAAACTAATATTCAATGTCATGTAGTTGTTTAAAACCGTTTCGTCAAACTAAGTATACCTCGAAGAACTAAAAACAAAAAATCACGATAGACCTACGCAAAAAGCCTTAGAATGTGAAATATCCCATTCCACCTCTGGATTTTACCCTCATGATCAGGAACAAATGATATATAGTGTTTTATGCTCGTATATCTGTAATGTTTTCGTCAGTTTTTTTATTACCGTTTTATTTTATTTCAGTTGTAGCCTTTTAAGCATTGTTGTAATTCTATTATATTTTATTTGACAGAAGGTAACATTTGTACCTTTGTTTTAAAAACTATCACCTTTGCTATAAAAAAGATTGCGATTTAGATATATTTATTGTAAACATGTTTTCTGAAAGGAAATACGAGTATTTTTATCTGAAAATATGTTTTTTAAATATTTTATTTCAGAATTTTTATCTTTAGAGAATATTTTTCTTTTGATTCTAATATAAACTGTGCTTTTAACCTTTGAGTTACAAACAACTTTTATTATATTTTTATGGAGTTTCGGAAACTTTTTCTGAATAAAAATATTGAATTTTTTGAAAATATTTTTTTGACAACAATTTATAGATAATTTAAAGATTGAAATACCTCTCATTTTATTTTCGAACAAATAAATATAAAATATTTATTTTATGTCTAAAGTAATTAACAATTAATATTTTTTTCGGACAGCTGAATTACACGAAAAAAAAAGAATAAATGGCTTTATAATTCAATTATAAGGTATTATATTTATATTGGTGAGAATAAATAACAAATTAAATAATTATACATTTTCTTTGAGCTTGCATTAAAATTTTAATGTACATATTATTAATTCAATAATTCAATTTGAATAACTAATCTTTATTATAATTCCTACTTCCAAGATTTTGAAATGACCTAAAAAGCCTTTGTTGGGAGTTGAAGTGACTTTAAAAGGCTATCAAATAATTTGTCAATATACTATTTTTTTAAGCATTTTGGTACAGAAATTCAAACAAATAAATAATAATTTGATTTTCTCTCATATTTTTTTCCTTACCACGTAATTTATTAGTCACGAACCTCTGAATTGATTTATAACTTAATACCTATAGTCTTAATAAGCTTAAAATAAATATAATAATCTACATTTTTCAAGTTAGGTCATTAATTAGGTTAATATTCAGAAAATGACTATTTGTATTATTAACAATAATATTTTACAAATAAAAATTCATTTGTCTAGGACTCCGATCAATTTTTATATGACAACACAGCCCTTCAAAAATGATTGTGAGGGACATAAAATTTGTTTTGAAAAATTAAGCTGAATTTTTGCGTGTCCGTTGTTCAAATTGCTTCATTACTGCCCGGTATTATAAAGAATTTGCTTGAGTGCAAATTAAAATTAATGCCCAGCTAACGCTATCTGCTAGGTATTAAATATAAATGACAACCACTCACAGTAGCCAATGCAATCGTTCATATAATGACTTTGACACATGCGTATTATGTAGAAATCAGTGACTTAAAATAAGTGCTGCCAAGTGTACCTCATAAAATGCATAGCATATAAATTTATTACCACTGCTTTAAAATATCAAGCAATTTCAAAACAATTTGACTCTCAGTAGATAGCGTTAGCTGGAAGCAAATTTGCGTGCAAATTCTTTGTAATACCGGGTATACGTCAGGTTTTCGAAATATCCTAACCTAAATGTTCCAAAAATGATGATTTTGGCAATATAATCATAAATGTATACAGGCTGAATCATATCAGGTGGAACAAACTTGAACTGTTTGCCGAGAAAAAATATTTGAAGCAACAAAGTTCATATGAACATGTATCCGGAAATTCTTCATGAGGGAACAACATATCTCCAAAGATTTTACCAAAATTAGTTTTTATTATATATCTTGAGATTTCAATGTATTACAGTTATGAAATTTGATAATAGGTTTAGTATTAGTACATGTTATTGATTTTCTGTATCAACCAATTAGTCCAGCCAATGAAGCAGAAAAAATGGTCAAAATGGGAAATTTTCCGGAACAGCAATTTTATGGTTGATTCTTATAGATTTTGAGCCGCTGAACACGAAAAAAATAACGCGCCCGCGTGAGGAGTGGGGCTTCACCCTTAAAAATGGGGTAAAAGGGTGAACATCAAGTTTTTTTACCGTTTTTTCGATTTATTTCAAAAACTAAATCGACGATGGGGTTATATTATGGTTGATATTTGTAGCTGATACTCAAATGAATCAATTAAGACCAGTTAGATAAAATTTAACCAAAAAACACCCCTCCCAGAGGGTGAAAATGCCGTAAATTTGTTAATTTTCGGTCCTAATCAGTAAAAATTTAATAACTCTGGGGCACATCATCGCACAGACTCGTATATTGGCTTAAATTCTTCCTAAAGCTCCAAAGAATTGAGATCAACCATAATATAGTCAAATATGAATAGATTTACCAATGATATTAGCCAATATTTAAGGGTGTGTCACAAAATATTTGTAAAAATTTGTGTTGCACTAAAAACCAAGTAAAAATCAGGAATCAATATTTTTTTACAAAATTGCACTTGTAGCTTCTATTTATACCTACGATCAAGGCTGCATAAGAAAAAAAGTTTTTCATGCACATAAATGCATTTAAAAGGTGGCTCCCACCTGTGTTATCAAATTGGCTGTATCTTAGCTCCTATAGTTACCCGATTTAAATTTTTACTGATTAGGACCGAAAATTAACAAATTTACGGCATTTTCACCCTCTGGGAGGGGTGTTTTTTGGTTAAATTTTATCTAACTGGTCTTAATTGATTCATTTGAGTATCAGCTACAAATATCAACCATAATATAACCCCATCGTCGATTTAGTTTTTGAAATAAATCGAAAAAAACGGTAAAAAAAACTTGATGTTCACCCTTTTACCCCATTTTTAGAGGTGAAGCCCCACTCCTCACGCAGGCGCGTTATTTTTTTCGTGTTCAGCGGCTCAAAATCTATAAGAATCAACCATAAAATTGCTGTTCCGGAAAATTTCCCATCAAATTGCTTCATTCACTGGACTAAATGACAATTTTGACCAGAGCTGTATGGGACTAGTAGGCTCTTTGATTTTTTTCTGGTATTTTTTTTGTTCTTAAATTTTTTCCTAAGTTTAGTAGCACTTTTGTAAGATTATATGACGTGCGATAGTAAAAATATTACTGTAGAGTTTTTATGAATACGGATGCTTGAAAATAAAAGTTATTTCTTGTTATATAATTAAAATGAGAAAAGAGTTCATGTAAACTCCAAAAATGTATCCGTATCAACAGACAGCAATTTTTTATTTTATTTTTTAGTCAAGTTAGCTATGTACGTGTAACAATAATAGAATTTGCTATAGATCTATGAGGACACGTATTGGGAGGTATATTTACATTAACTTTTTTTCATACAACTAGTCCCATACAGCCCTAGTCTAAATTATTATTGGTTATTACTGTAAATCAATAATACGTATTAATTACTAAACGAATTATCAAATTTCATTACTGTAATACAATAGGTTCTTAAGATATTAAATAAAAATTTATTTTAGACAAAATCTTTAGAGGTCTGAAACAAAGAGTTTTCGGACACATGTTCACATGAACTTTTTTATTTTTAATATTTTTCTCGATCAACTGTTCAAGTTTGTTCTATGATTAACAATAAATATAACCAAGCAGTACTTTTTTCACAAAGTTTTATCTAGGCCAGGTATATAGTATTGTTTTCCCACTTTAAAGTGCACAACTTCTATTTTTGATTGTATGATTTTTTTTCGCAAAGTAGTATAAAGATTTTGTTATATTTGTGTGTAGTCAAGTCCGTTACGAACTCTATTTTTTAAAAACACTATACCTCCAAACTAGTTTATCTCAGCAAAAAATCGCATAGTTAAACATTTAAAAGGTAAAAGATATATATTACTATTTGTTGACGTAAATGAAAACATGTTTGTATGGCATTGAATTCGTCATGAAGTGAGTAGGAAAAATGGGTATCATTTTTGGATATAGAAGATTAATGCCCGGTTTTATCAACCAATTTAATGCTCATTTAGCGCTTAATGCCCCTTTAAAGTAGATCTGGTGTATTACCAACGTCATTTAAATGTCATCAAATCATATTTAGCTAAATTCAAGGCTCTCGTAGAAAAATGTGTATAATATTCGTTTTAAAACATAGTGGAGCCAATAAAAAACCCTAATTAAATTTAGTATAAAACACCAAAAATATTTAAAGCAACAAATGTCATATTGACCTGTGTAATGTATACTAACTGAGACCAAATAAGAATTGAGAGTGACGCCACATCTGATTTTGAAGAGGAGAGTTTGATGTAAATAATACTGAATTTCAGGTTTCCATCTCGACGCAGTCCTTCTTTATAAAACAAAATAGAATCACGCGGACACCATTTTTCTTGTTATCGTCTAAAATTCGCTGATTTTGACATCCAATTACACGGAAAATATAAAATTTAGTAAAAAATAGTTGATTGCTTATTATTCTAAATTTTATGACGAATCTATTTATTTCAATTTTTTTTTTAATTTGAAGGTTTGCATATCAAATAGGAGCTATCAAGAGATCTTGTGGTAGTATGGATAAAAGTTTTGCTAGCAAAAAAATAGTAAAAACATGTTTGTAACCTATAAACATTTATAGTTTTAGTGTTTAGTCATATTTATAACATAAATACACATACAAATTTAAACAGGGTGCATTTTATAATTAAATAATTTTTTTTCGATTTTTTAATTTTTGACGTAGGCATATTGTTAGATGCAGGTCTATGTAACACAATTATCTCTCTTTTCTACTCAATATGTCCAAAGCTTATTTTAGTAGAACCATTTAATAACTTTGCAAAAGCTTAGGTATAGATTTTGAACACAAAATTGGACAGGAATATTAATTTTTCATAAATCGCTATGTGTGTAGTTCTGCTGAATCTGATTAAAATTGATTAAAAATGATTTTTCAATATATCCGAATTGCACATCTTATAGAGAATTG
Source organism: Sialis fuliginosa (assembly GCA_961205875.1). Classification (NCBI taxonomy): domain Eukaryota; kingdom Metazoa; phylum Arthropoda; class Insecta; order Megaloptera; family Sialidae; genus Sialis; species Sialis fuliginosa. The sequence continues at coordinate 20,834,745 of OY540812.1, forward strand.
TCTATTCTTTAATTTATGTCCTATAATTTTTTCACGTGCAAATAGTCATGCAAATAATCAAATCCCATAGAGTGCGTCATACCGTATGCGAATAACTAGCCATACTTTCTCCACGCTCTATCGCGAAAACGGTTGTTTCATAACAAAAATGGAGACAACCTATTTTCTTAAGAATTTAATAATACACCATTTATATAATAACCTCTATTGATCTGCGAGCCATAGAAAACGAGTTATTCGTGAATAACCGTTTTTCGTGACATTAGACCTTCAATATCTCGCAACGCCGACACGATATCGTTGGGGAATTTTTACAAGTACACCGTAACGAAGGTGTATACAAAAATTCAGCTCTTATTTTTTTCGTAGTTGAAATCTAAAATTACTGGACTATTTGGATTTTTTTTGTCATATAATTTGTTCTTTGTTTTCTTATCACATCTCAATAAAATGAAAGTGAAAATTTTTTTATTATTATTTTGCCTTTAAATTTCATTTTTCTTTTACCTTCTTGAATGAAAAACGCGCCATTGATAATTATCTCTATAAACTTATATAAATATATTGAAAAAAAAATGTAAAGTTTATTTTAAAATTTATTTGTTTATATATGGATGATACCAGTATAAGTTTTGATATATGTATTATTTTTTTATGTTTTCTCGTAGAGAATTTGTCTTTGTGTAAGAAACTTGAAGTCACATTATAAATTTCTCGGTAAAGTTTGCGCCGAGGTTCAAAAACAAATCACTGTGGAACCAATGCACGGTATTTTGTCGAATGGTGTATTCGCTATTTCATGTCAACGTGGAATCGATTAAACTTCTCTGATATTTTTTGTTTTGAATTTGAGAATACAAAAATATGTTTACATCTACCTACGTATATTTAAAAATTTCCTCTCTAATGCCGATTACTTTGTGTTTATTTTTGTTATGGTGTTTGTATCTTGATTTTTTGTTTTGATATGTTCGTAGAAATATTTCATTAATATGATATAATGTTACTTTTTGCCAATAATACCTGGAATTTAAGTTTGATAATTATGTGAATGTTTGCCTATAAAAATACATGTGTTTGTTTAATGTAAAATTTATATGGTAGAAATTTACATTTATATAACTTTTTTATCTAGTAATTAGTACAACTTATTTTCCTTCAAAATTCAGTTCATACTAATGCCCTTTGGTATTTTGACATTTAATTTTAATATTTAATGAAGTGGTACTTGTAAATGTCATGTTATTTATTTGTTTTCTTTGTACGCACATTCATACAAAGAGCTGTAGGTAGATATTATATAAGAGAAAATAAATATAAAAAAAATTCTCTTATAAATTTTACTTTCTAAAATGACATAAAATCGATAAAGATATACCTATCATGAGAATAAATAATATTTTTACGGCCTTTTAACAATTGTAGAGTGAAAATTCTCAAACCGACTTGATTGAATTATTCATGATTTTGAAAAAAAATGATAATTTTACCTCAAAAATTTTCGAAACCGGGGTTTCGCTGATTTTACCCACGATGTCTGTGTGTCTGTGGACGCTGTAATTCTAAAACGATAAAGCATAGAAGGGTATATTTAGTATCTGTATACGCCTTGGAAGAAAACCTATTTTGAGAGAAATCTGACAACCGATAAAGGATCTTGACTTCAATTTTGGAATTATAAAATTATTGTTTAAATAGTGCCAATAAGAAAAAATAATTTAAGGAAAAGCTGTAGGGAATATTAATATTTATAATTTATGTTCCATCCATTAAAAAAAGGAAAAAAAATAATAACTTTTTTATACGTCTCATCAATTAGCCAGAATGATTTTTATTTTATTTTATATACAGTTATATTTATTTATACATTACACACAGTATAATGTATAAGAGTAAAAATAATTTTTTTTTAGTAACCAAAACTGGTTGTGTTTGAGAAGTTATTCTGGTCTTATTTTTAAATTTATCTTCGCGTTATTTTTAATACTGTTATTAAAATAAGAGAAAATAAATACTAGTTCCAAAAAGAACTAAATTTAAAAAATAAAATTTTCAAAGCAGTTTTTTAACATCAAATAATATATAAACTACCAATATCAATCCATTTTTAAATAATTATATCCATGGAAAAAATCAACACACTACTAAATAAATCCCAAACCACACAAATTCAAATAAGTCCGTTACAACAATAGAATTAACAAACTGAGATCACATCACATCTGTGCGTCGTTCACAGCACACCGCGATACGAGCGCGCGCGTTGTTATGTCATGAGCTAGCGTCAGACGTCCGAGCTCTGAGCTCAGTAGGCGAAGACTGCACGCCACTGCGGACGGCGTCAGGGCGCGCCATGTCGCATTGCCGCGGGCTCGGATTCTCAACACCGCCGACACAACTTACGCTTACTGTTTTTGTGTTGTTTTGCACGCGTGTGATGTTACTGTTTGCTTTTGTAAATGTATCTTGTGCTGGTAATTTATAGATGTTTGTGCATATTATATATATATAAGTGTATGGGATGCATATCATATAGTGTAAGAAAACAAAAGTGTTTGTTGGATATATAGATGTTGATGTATAGAAATTTTATTTTAAAAGTTCGCCTATTTAAAGTTATATCCATAAATATTATTTACAGTAAAATTTCTTCAATCTGACGATTACACATATGGAAGTGGTCTATTTGTGAAAAAGTATATTTAAATTAAAAATTAATGGGTCCATCAAATATTGGTCGCTTAAAAAAGGACCTGTGTAGGAGAAAGAATCGCCTAGAGAAGATTTACTGTAAATGCAGTTTTAGTGCATGCAACTAAATGGGAATACATTTATAATTTTAAATATTAAATGATTTAGTTCTTCTTAGAAATAACCAATTTAAAATTTGCTAAAATGTCTTATTTTCCCCATATTTTGGCACTTAATGTTCTAATAATAAATTTATTTAGAAATAGGTTTTATGACATCATATGCATTTAGTCATGAAGAAGAAAAACAAATAACTATTTCTAAAATTACACTTGAATTTTCTATCGAATTTTATAGACATATTTTTGATTTATTTCGTTTCTTACTTCTTACTTTTTACTGATCCTATATAAAAAAATATATTCAATTTTTTTTTTAATTTGAATACCTATATGATAAACATTATATTTTACAGTCGTTGGGTAACCTAGAACCTATTCTGTTAAAGCCAGTCTCGTCTTGGCGTAAGTTCTAATTCTGACACCAAAGCAATGTAGATATGTAAAAAATATGAAAAATTAAACAAAATAAATATTCTTTAGAGAACTTAAAAAGAATAATTTATAATTCATTGAAATTTATACCTAATGAATAATTATAGCTCCATGTTAGAAATATGATGCTTAAAACATACCGTAGTTTGTTGTATGAAATAATAAGGATATACTATATTCTTTGAACGGAATTTTTTTATAGATAATATTATGTTCTATTATTTAGATGCTCTTTGCTTAATTAAATGAGAAATTATGTTTCTCTATTAATTATTATAAAAACCATACCTTTTTTAGATTTGAACTCTAATGCCCGGTATTATAAAAAAATTGTTCGAGATCAAAGCTGTAATTAACTTTTGGCTAACACTTTTTACGAGGTATCAAATCATTATGAATTTGCTCGGGATTCTAGAGCAGTGATAATTTTTTTTTGTATATATATATTTTGGCCTCATTTTTATATACAGCCAGTTACATCACACTCCTCGCCGAACAGGGATTACTGTTAGGAAGGGAACTTGCCCCGGGGCAACCAGGGCAGGCACATTTACGACGCCCAAATGACCATGGATATAATAATGTTAACTTGTCAGCACTTATTTTAAGTCGCTGATTTCTATTCAACGCGTGTCAAGGTCATCATATATACGGTTTCATTCGCTACATCTATGAGTTGTCATTTATATTTAATACCTAGGACATAACGTTAGCTAGAAGCTAATTAGTTTTGCTTTCGAGCAAATTCTTTATAATACCCGGTATAAGAGTACATTACTATACTTGTTTTTTTTTTGTATTGTACAAAATAAGGAGGGAGGGGATATATGTGAAATAATTTTAACAAATAATCATATGTATACCATTAGAGTTCCGGTAACTTTTTACTCAACTAATAAAATATCAATTTTTATTTTTGTATCAATTTGTTTAGAATATTTTTACAAATTTTTATGAATATCTATTAATAGTACAGGCAACGAAGGGATTTAAATAGAACAAATTCGGAGTGGAATGAAATTTGGTACCCATATAGAATACATAATAGTACATCTGTACACAAAAGTCCCCATCCATAGGCCTTGTGGAAAAAAAATTACAGCCGTTTGAAATTTAATTTAGTTTTTATTGAATAACTCCAAGACAAATAAAGATACCGAGACGTGCCTTACATTAAAATTTTTAAAAAAATTTGCTTTACAACTTTATGTCAAAATTTTCTCCAACGTATCTACATAAATTGCTGAAAAATCGCCGTGAATCTGAAAACTAAGTGCGTTTAATCAAAAAAAATATGTTTAAATGGATTTTTAAGCTCTTAAAACTGATAATCGAGACAAATGTCTTCTATAAAAGTTGTAGACAATAAAATTTTACAATTTTTTATGTAAGGTACAACATTCGATGTGTAAATTTTTGTTAGATATTTCTATTTTAAAAAGTAAAAAAAACAAATTTTAATTTATAAAATCGTATAAATAGCATGCTATGAAAATTAGCATTACATAAGAAAATAACATATTGGTATAGAAAATTAATGAAAATAAAGGTAATTAATAATTCCAATACTTCAAATAAGACTTTTAATAATATATTATGATAACAATGTACTGAGGTGTAATTTGTAGCCCCTAGATTTAATATTATTGTATGTTTTAATAGTTTTAAATATAAATCTTCAAGACATTTTATTTTATCTTCAAAATACGGATATTAGATAAGAACAAAATCAGAGTATCATAAAAATTTGCAAATATGTAGTACTTATATTACATTAGACATGTGCAAAAGTCCTCATAAATTGGGGATATGGAAAAAAATGATAGCTGTTTTAATTTTGATATGAATATGTATCATATTTTCACTTATTATTAACCGTTTTTTACTTGGACATTTACATATTGTGTATCTCTGTATAGCATGTACATTATGAACAATTGAATTATGATCATTTTGATAGATAATTTTGATTTTTAAATCAAACGGTTGTTAAGATATAAATTTATTTGTTTAATTCGATTTTATAAAAATATATTTTGTTATGTATTTTATACCCGTTTACAGATACGCTTATAACTTTTCCTTCGGGGTATCAATTAATGGGGATTTTCAAACAAGCGTAGTAGATACATTAGTGAGTGCATCTGAAAAAGTCCCCATACATTGAAGCCATAGGACAAAAGTTACAGCTGTTTTATAATTACAGTGTGGTAAATTGTTATCTATGTAATGCTTTAACTGTAAATTTAATTATGGGTGATTCTCTCAAAAATTGAAACTGAATTTTATTCCTATTTGATCTATGTTATCGTTCTTATTGAAAGTAGTAACCATTTTTTTTAATTTCCCATCGGGACTCTCCATAAAATATTCTTAAGTTTTTAAAAAATATGCTTTTCATTATTATTTATAGGTTTATACCCGTTTACAGATACGCTTATAACTTTTCTTTCGGGGTATCAATTAATGGGGATTTTCAAACAAATGTAGTAGATATATTAGTGAGTGCATCTGAAAAAGTCCCCATACATTGAAGCAATAGGACAAAAGTTACAGCTGTTTTTATAAATACGATGTGGTATAAATTACGACCCATGTATATTTAAAAACAAAAACTTAAGAATATTTTATGAAGAGTCCCGGTGGGAAATTAAAAAAAATGGTTACTACTTTCAATAAGAACGATAACATAGATCAAATAGGAATAAAATTCAGTTTCAATTTTTGAGAGAATCACCCATAATTAAATTTACAGTTAAAGCATTACATAGATAACAATTTACACCTCAGTACATTGTTATCATAATATATTATTAAAAGTCTTATTTGAAGTATTGGAATTATTAATTACCTTTATTTTCATTAATTTTCTATACCAATATGTTATTTTCTTATGTAATGCTAATTTTCATAGCATGCTATTTATACGATTTTATAAATTAAAATTTGTTTTTTTTACTTTTTAAAATAGAAATATCTAACAAAAATTTACACATCGAATGTTGTACCTTACATAAAAAATTGTAAAATTTTATTGTCTACAACTTTTATAGAAGACATTTGTCTCGATTATCAGTTTTAAGAGCTTAAAAATCCATTTAAACATATTTTTTTTGATTAAACGCACTTAGTTTTCAGATTCACGGCGATTTTTCAGCAATTTATGTAGATACGTTGGAGAAAATTTTGACATAAAGTTGTAAAGCAAATTTTTTTAAAAATTTTAATGTAAGGCACGTCTCGGTATCTTTATTTGTCTTGGAGTTATTCAATAAAAACTAAATTAAATTTCAAACGGCTGTAATTTTTTTTCCACAAGGCCTATGGATAGGGACTTTTGTGTACAGATGTACTATTATGTATTCTATATGGGTACCAAATTTCATTCCACTCCGAATTTGTTCCAAAAACAGGGCAATTTTTCCCTTCATTGCCTGTACTATAAAAAAATAGAACACAAAACAATTAATAAACTTAATATTTACGTTATAATATATGCAGTACAAAATATTTATAAGAATAATAAGTTATAAGTTATTTTAATTTATTTAATTTAGTCGTCAGTATGTCGACCTTTTTGTTAATTTATTACCATACTTCTGGAACTTCGTTGACGAGTCTAACAACTTTTTCACGTGCGAAAATTAAAAAAACAAATTTTCGAACGTGCAGCCTCGGAAAAACGGCCTAAGATATTTGTCGGAAAAAATGACCAATGGATTGTAACTTGAATTTGATAAAAATAGTGGGGTATCACCGAGTCTGCCACCTCCAACATGTCAAAATAACGTTATTATAGTTTATTACCAGCTACCTGAAATTTGTAGGATTATTAAATAATTATTTTTACAATCCATTGATCATTTTGTCCGACAAATATTTTGGGCCGTTATTCCAGACCACCTGGAAAATTTCGTGGTTTCGCGTTCGAAAATGCCCCATTTTTAAGAATTTACGCAAATAAAAAAATTGTTAGATTCGTCAAAAAGAAACCACTCACGAAGTTTCAGAAGTATGGTAATAAATTAACAAAAGGGTCGACGTACTGAAGACTAATTGATTTTAACAGCGGAACTTAATAAAATACAGTAAACATCAATATAAATTGAAATAACGTTGTTATTTGTATATTCAAATTATATTTCTTTATAAAAAAGTTATTAAAGAAATTAAAAAATTATAGAAAAGTATAGTTCCTTGTTAATTGGAACTGAAATAACTTTGCATAGAAAACTACCTTTTTTAATTTTTGAAATATGATCAATATTACAATAATACAAAAGTTCTGAATTATAATTTGTTCATTCATTGTTTCTGTTCGTTTTAGTTTCACAGACCGTGCAAATGTATTCAGTAAGTTCAAATATTTTACATATATATCTAAATGTACAGGGCGGTGCACACACACATACAGAGTCCTTTTTAAAGTTTCCAATTTATCTGCAATAAATGTCAGTAGGGTTCTTTTTTCTCTCGCAAACAAATACTGCGAAAGAGAGAATTTTAAATGTAATACGTACATGTACCTACATATAACTGGTAGAACGGTTTTTAGTTTGTTTTTGATTGAATGATTTGACACAGAAAGAAATAAAAGAAATGTTTAAAGTTTAAATATATATTTTTTGTACGGTTGGTTTTCATAAATGATTTTAAAATTCTTTCACGGATCGGTTACTAATGCTCGGTATTATAAAGAATTGTATCTTAATGAGAAGTGGATTAAATACTTTAACTTATTTTGAAGCTAGTAGATATTACTTTATTTAATTATATTCAATATAAATATATACAGGGTGGGACACTTAAAGTGTTACAGATTATTATTTCAGAACCATCGCATATTTGAAAAAAATGTTTGGTTGTGAGGGGGTAATCGAATAGTAATATTTATTTGCTATTTTAACGTGGCCTTCAAGGATATTTGAAGGTCATTATTTTTTTAAATAGAAACTTATAGTTTTTATTTAGTAATCTTATCTTAACACGAATCTTTCATTGAAAACATTTTTTTTAACAACTAATTTTTTTTAAAACCTAAGCTTTCCAAGGTATCTACAAAATAATTCGAGATTTTTAACTTTCAAGAATTTTTTACTCAGAAACTATAATCTTTAGAAAAAAAGTAAGTGGAGAATTATTTTAAAAATTTAATAAACTTTTTCTATTTATTTTTAAAAAAATTCTAGAATAATTCTCAAAGTTTCGTTAAACTAAAATAAACATTTTTTGTATCTTGTCATTTTTCTCTAAAGTTAATGATTTCTGAGTAAAAGATCTTGATTGTTAAAAATCTCAAAATTATTTTGTTAGATATATTATAAATTTTAGGTCGTTCAAAAAAAAGTTTTCAATAAAAGATTCGTATTTTTTCACGTAGAATTAGATAACTTAATAAAAACCATTGGTTCTTATTTAAAAAAACGATGTTGACCTTCACATATCCTTGAAGGCTACGTTAAAATAACAAATAAATATTACTATTCGATTACCCCCTTACAACCAAATATTTTTTGGTCGAAACATTTTTTTCAAATATGCGATAGTTCTGAGATAATAATCTGTAACACTTTAAATGCCCCACCCTGTATATACAGTTTTTATTTGACAATCTTAACAGCAATCCAACGAGAGAAAGTAAAATGTATTTCAAGAATAACTGACTTTAGGATAAAATGAATTTTGTAGAGTATCGAAAGCGCTAGAAATATTAAGATAAAATTTTTTATGTTAAAATCAGTGCTACTTTATGGTGAACATTAGCAGAATAAAAATTGGAGGTATGAAGTAAAAAAAATAATCGCGGCGCTGATGAATCTTCCATTCACCATTACTGTAACTCATAAAAAACTCCAGTTAGTATAAAGATTCTATCTGCACTCGTGAATAGCAAACGAAAACGATCGTTGATTTTAACATAATAATTCATCTAAAGTTTTTTTTCTACATAGTACTTTTGTCCTAACGACTTAGAAATATTAACATTTTATTGAGAATTATCTACATAATGTATCGACATATATATTTAATTGAATTGAAAAAAAACAGTTATATAAGAATATATTCTCAACGACCTAACGTTTTTAATTATTTGATTAAAGTTTTTTAAATTAAATAAAAAATTTACTTAATTTTAATTATAATTCTTTATTTTGATTTCGCTTGTAAATATTAAATAATTCATTGTTTTTATGTTCGTACAAATCATAAGAAATAATTATATTATACTGAAACAGCTGTCTAAATGAACTAACAGTTCGATAGACAAAATTAAAATAAAAAAATTATATTATACAATACTAGTTATATATGTATTTATATAGACTAAGTTTATGGTAACATTTTATGTCCATTTTACAAATATTCAAACGTTTCTGTGTGACAAAAAATATATGAAGATGTATCAACCAATGAGTATTCACGTCAATCCTTCGACTGTGCATCTCAACACTGTATTTTTTTAAAAAACTCACACAAGACCGATATTTATCTCGGTTTCGATACGAGAGGAGACTGAAACGAGATGGCTTCAATTTTCGTAAGACAAGTTCGAGACGAGGCTTGTAAAATTCGAGAGCGAGACGAGACTTCAGTTCCATAAACCAAGACAAGACGAGACTTACCCGACACTCGTCTCGTCTCGTGTGCAGCCCTACGTGTAATAAATACTTTTTTATTTATTTTAATACAGAAAACATGATATCCACTTTTAAAATTTAGACTAATTTTCTACAATGCCTGTACTGTGTGAATCTTAACTCGAATGGATACCAGGTATGGTATGAAATTATAAATCACATTATAGAATATCCTGCACTAATCGCGTTAGAACTAATCGGAGTCCTACTACTGTATTTCACTACCCGGATACTAAAACTGTAACCTTGAACCGGAACGACGTTCCGGAGTGTAACTATCTGTCTATTCCGAGTGTCCACTAGTGTTTTGTAGTGAAAATACATTAAATATAAAACTATTTTTTCCAAACCAATTAATAAGGACAATGAACACAGTATTTCTGTATCTCTAGCGATAAAAGTCTATCTCTGGCATATTACAGCAAAAAAATGATACAGCAGTTAGTTCTAATAATTAATTTGTATGTTGTACTATCTTCTTAATTTCTGCTAAATATCATCAATAGTAAAAAAAGTTACAAAATATATTGTAACAAAAATGTTGACTATTCTTTTATTAGCAAGTTGTAATCGTTTATAAGTTTGTAGAAATTTTTAGCACTAGAAATAATAATAATAAATCATCGTCATGTTTTTTATTAATCTCTTTTAATTGGTCATCGGGCATAGCCCCTCAGCCAGAACATTTTGATTTTGTATGTTTTATTTTTGACCTTTCAATTTCTGTTTTGGGATCATCCATAAATGACACCACACAAATATCATGATTTTTTTACCCCCCCCCCCCGGCCTTGTCACATTCGTGTGACCTCCCCTCCCCTGTTGTGATGTTACATAAGTTTAGAAAATCAACGAAAAAAAAAACAAAAGAAATATTCTTTCATTGTCTTTGGCTATTATTTTTATTTATATAAAATTTTCGTTTATTAATAAAAATTATATGAAATTTTACCAAGCACGTTTGAAAATTCACTGGTCTCAAGTCAGTAATTTTTCTTCAAATTTTTACTGAACATCAGATAGTTTCGTACCTTTTTCATTAATACAGTAAACATTTTTAAATGTGTTACAATAAGGTGCAAAAAAAACGTAAATTTATCAAAAAAGTGACTTTTCGTTTAACAATGATGTAGATATCAAAGAATCAAAATTCTTTATGCTTGGTATTATAAGCGAGAAATAACTAAATTTTCCTATACGAGGCACCGATTTGTATTTGACAGTTATGTAATCTATATCATTTTAGTTTGAAGTTGTGTATATTCGGAGTTTCAGGTCCTTCCTTCCTCCTGTTTAGAAGTTACTAATTTTCTTTCTTTTATTAAGTTACGTACTGTTTCGGTCACGTACTGACTGCTGGTTGCTAGTATTGTCTATCGATTTTGGCGCATAAAGAATGAATCAATTTCAAATCCATTAAAAACAAATCTTTTAAACACAAAAAGGCACTTTATATTAAAGTTTTGCTGAAATTTTGGTGATGCTTTTCTTGGTTGTTTAAGTCATTATTCGGTCAACGTTTCATAACATATTTCAAAGAACATCTATAGGGGTTTTCATTAATCCTTAAAGTTTTCTTATTTAAGTGCAATTAAAATGCAATGAAGAAACCATTGTTTTAAGCTTTTATTTAATTTAAAACACACGATTAAAGGTTTTCCTTTTCTGGCTTAAAAACACACACACACACACAAGTAATCCATGAGATTTATTACAACCGAAAACATGTTCTCCGTAATTAAAACGAAATGAAATGCATAAAGAGAAACGATATTAAACCGCTGTATCTTTGTTTGCAAGATTGTATATAATTTAGAGATTTTCCTGACAACGTATATTCTTTATTATATTACGTACCTACTAAATTATCGTCCATACTTTTTGTCTTCGGTCTCCACCACAAAAGACAGCTTGTTGATTATTAAGACTTCACAAAAAGTGACATTATTCAAAGGTTGGATAGCCACATCAAGTTAAAGGGAAAATCCCTTTAAAGCTGCTGGTAAATTAGATCATTAATCATATTTTTCGTGGTAGTTTATATAGATTAGATTTGGTAAATTAACGATGAAAAAATATAAAAATATACATACATACAGCACCTCTTTTAATAATATTGTAAAGTGTTCATAAATTATGTGTTAATTTATTTTACATTATAGAGCTTTCGTTTAGAGAAAAATAAGAGAATCAGCTGCCAAAATGATCAAGTACACTTTTAATTAATTAATCATTTCAAAATAAAAAAGTAGGATATTTAATACATGCCTACCAACATTTTATTTTAAATAAAAACATTTTTTTATTACAGATTCTAGCAGATGAACTAGTGACAAGTTCAAAATAGAAGTTATTAGGTATTTTTTTATAATTGTTTTTTTTTGAGTTATAAGTAATTTAATTTGTGTAACTGCAAAAATTAAAATACATATAAATTGAAAATCAACTTATTGTTAGATATAAGAATAAAAAATAATGTCCGGTATCATAAAGGAGCTAACAAATTTTTTTAGCTAACAAACTCTTTCAAATGGGATATCAAATATTTATAAATAGATCCCTTGAAGTTTTATGAAGTGTTTAACAAGTTTCGCGCACGCGCGGTTAGTAAATAATAACAACGATATTAAAATAGTTTCATATTATGAAAATTATCTTGTACGGTCAGAGTCATCAACTGCGTTAAAATTCCAAAAGAAATCCATAGATAATATCACAGAATTAATACCCCGTTGAAAGTGCTTATTAGCTAACAAATTTTTTTTAGTTCCTTTATAATACCGGATATAAGGGTTTCTATTAAAAAATAGCAGTCACGTGACTGTCACGTAACATCCCAAGATCCAATACAATGATCCAGTACATTTCCCTCTTGCTACCTTAAAACATTATTTTCTAATATGTATTGATAGAATATGATATATTGTATATTAATATGTCATTTAAAATGGGACAACCTGTATATAATATATATATATATAATATATGTATATTGTAGCTTGTTTGTTCATATAAACATAAATAATATTATTTCCAATGGTTTTAATATATTTTTATTACATCTGTTTTATTTTCATTTAAGTCACAATGATTTGTAACTTTAGGACGTTTTGATTCCTTATATTTTTTGATTATTGCAATTCTAGAGAGTCTGATTTTATATTCGTTTTTTATGATCTCGCTCTTCCTCAGAGTTTGTGATTTACATATCATTGACGGATTTTATAAGAAAATTTACATTTTATTAGTAAATATTACTTCGTAGGAGATGAGAACTTTTCAACTTTTAAATTTAACTTAGGTATATTTTCTTATATTTATTCACTCTTTAAAAAACATCATTTTTGATATTATTGAATATTTAAAAACAATTATTTACTTTTTAATGAGTTAAAAAAATTATAAACATATTAACAAAAATTATAACATATATTTTTTTATTATACATTTTTTATAATTATATTTCACATTAGTCTTTATAAAATATACATAAATAATAATGGCTCAAGCCAAGACAAGGCTTTTTCTCTCCTCGTTATCAAGATGATTTTAGGTTCCTATCAAAAATATTTATAATTTTTTTAATTAAAGAATATTTTTTGTATACATTTAAATTCATTTAGTTAAAAAATTAGTGTCTGCACAAGCCCGAGACTTTCCTTGATCGTGGTTAAGTGTACAGACGAGACCGAGGCAAGACCTAGTCACGTCGCATCTCGTATGAAGCTCTGATAAACAATTCGTTTAAAAAGATTCATTCGCGAATATAAATCCCAGGCCTAAAGTATCCTTCGCTATCCTTTACAAATGAAAAATTACATTAATGTTGCTTTTTCAAGTTAGATTTTCCGCTAGTAAAACATTAAATAGCAGTAATCAATTTTGTCCAATTTTTTATTCTTCGCAATTTTTTACTTTTGTTTTAACTTCAATGGCGTAATTAGTAATAATAAACAGCAGTGGCCTCATCAATTTAAAACAGTTTGACAAAAAATTCAAACAAGAACTGTAATTGTGTAGGATAATGAAAAAACTTTTATATTGTGAGTAAATGGAATGCAATTGTTTTCGTACATTTTTCTTTTTAACTCGGTTTTGTATGGATAAATAAAAACAAAAATATAGATGGAAGAAAAACTTATTATTTACACTTTGTTGGTTCTTAGAGTGAACTCGTAAAAAGGATATAATCTTAGTAAGAAATATGTATTCACTTCTTTAATTAAAAGTAGAAGATTCAGTTATTATATATGGTATAACGTTATGTAATAAACATTAATGTCATCAAGTTTTCTTCATATTTCACACTCCACTCCGCTATTTTAAACAAGGTAAACTGAGATTTATAATAAGTAACTATTTTATACTTTTTTACATATCGCTGAACGTGGAAAATACAGAAGTTATCAAATTATTTTATTTGTAATTAAATAAGGACATATTATATTATTTTATGATCATATTTTTTCGGAGAAACCTAAATTTAAATAAAATTTATAAAAACTAAAATTGAATATGGAGTTCAACATTGTTTTGAAATATATCCCCAAAACGTGTAGTGTGCCAGTTTGTCATATAACGCATGAAGTTAGCTGCACAACTGAAAACAATAATATATTTAAATTTTTCGTATTTCAGTATAGTTTTTTACAGACATTTATATTTTTATTGAACTCTATTTATTTTTTATAAGTCTGTATTTAGACGAAAAATATGTTAAACCTTGAATATACATTCAGTCGTGTAAAGGTACAACATATACATATTATGTATGTATACTCGTTTGTATATATAATCATACAGAACATATGTAGCAAGTGTAGCACATAATAGACAAACAAGTTCGCAAAAACATTTCTTTATAGACGGAAAATCGAGAAAAACATTAAATTGTCGTCTGCTTTCCAATAAATCATTATTTAAAGAAGAATTTCAAAGTAATGAAAATAGTTTTTATATTTTTCTATCAGAGTAGGTACTTGAGGATATTTTGTTTTATTTCTTTCTTTTTAATCAATATTCTATGAAAGAATATAATAAATATTTGTATAACAATTCATACAGTGTTGTCTTTCTTACTTACTCTTTCTATTATAGATAAAACCAAAATAACTAACAGACTAACAGTTTGTTCAATTAACAAAAATTAATGAGATATAGAGTGTGTCGGACATTTTTTATCACATACTTGATAAAGTAGTGATAAAAATGCTTATTTATAATTACTCATTTAATGGGAAGAGATCCATATTATTTAGAACTTTTTTTTACTCATTTTAGTCAATACTATATGCCCTTAATTACAAATATTGTTTACTATACTTGCGCGTAAATGAGACATATAAAAATATTTTCAGTTTGTTGTCATATGTATTTTAAATATTAAATGATTTTCTGAAAATTACTAATTACATAATAATATATATTTTTATATATTAATATATTTGTACCTGAATTAAGACAAAAATATAACTTATAGTTAGTTACATTGACAACTGAGTGATTCACAAAAATAAAAACTATAATGACAAAAAAACTTGAGTTTCGGCCTTTTTGACAAAAAATATCCTATTCGTAGATTTCTCAAGGATTTACATTAATAATAATAGCATCAAAATGTAGTAAGAATCATTGGATTAATTCTGAAGACTATATAAATACAAAAAATCCTACAAAAACTATTTTATATTAAATATTCTACAGTTTCTATTATTCACAGCTCTGTTACTCAAATTATTGTATATTTTAGTTTTTACTTACATACAAGCGTTTCCTTTCTCCATCAATAGATTTTCTTTTGTTGTTTTTTGGTTGAAATAAATAAATATTTTGTATTCTATATTCTTTACTATGCTTTTATTATAAACTAGCGCATTGGCCCGGTGTTACCCGGGGATATTAATTTAATTAAACATAAAGTAATTATGCCCACCCGACATGCCCACCCAACATGCCCACCCAATATGCCCACCCAACATGACCACCCAACATGCTAACAACACACGGTTCACCAAGAATTGTTTTTCCGGCTTCATAAAATTTACCCAAAATATCCACAAATTATACACCTAAACTTAACCTATCCATTAGTGAAAACCGGAATAATATCCATTCAGTAGTAATTGAAAAAATCGTGTAAAATTATATTTTCTCCCAGGAAACACCAGGTCTTATCTTAGAATTTGTATCAAAATCAAAAATAAATAAATAGGTTATCTTTCTTGGAAGTTCTTTATTGCAATTTATAAAAATCCGTTTATTTATATAGTAAAATGCATATTTTTCATTCAAACTCATGGTGGAAAGATATATATTTGTAGGTATCATGATTCAAACTGACATTCACATATAGTAGTTGTTTTCAGCGTCTTATATTCCGTAGCTACTGTGTTTTTATATAAATGACAGTTCTATGCTCTGACATCATAGAAACAAAAGACGCTGTGCAAAAGATTCTGTTTAATCATTTGATGTTAAATCTTAGATTTTCATAAAATATTATTATCCACGATACTGCTCGTAAAAATTATCTGACTATTGGTGAAAACCGCATTGAAATCGGTTCAGTAACTCCCGAGTCTATAAGCCACACACAAACGAACATTCATTTTTATATATATAGATAATATAAAAATTCCGGTGGTTAATTTTATGTTTTACATATATTTATGATTATTAAGTAGGTATATATATGTAAGTAAAGTTCAATTTTCTGACCGTACATAAGACATATTCTAATACTTTATCACTCGGTAAGATTGCTATCAATTTTGACGGAAACTGGGTCTTGATAAATTGGGATGACACCACTGCTTACGTACGTAATTTAAGTAAATGATTGCAAGAATAAATAGCTACATATTTGATATATGTATGTATCTATAAAACTTTTAATCTTTTTGACGGATATTTCCAATGTATAAACAATTTATTTTCATTTCTCATACTCAAAATTAAAACAAAATCTATAAATTATTAAGAATATGTGTCAACATATCAGTACCTTGTAGAAAGAGTTCCGCTTTAATTTTTAATTATGGAATATTCTCTATAATATCGTGCTTATGTCAGTTAAATTCAAACAAGAAAATTTAGGATCAACAATTTAAAGGAGGGGTGTCAATAAGGGCGTTATTTGGGTCATAATAAATTTAATCATATTCTGAATTAGCTCTGCCCCTTTTTAAGACTTTAACTATTTTTTATATTATAAA
This sequence comes from Sialis fuliginosa, assembly GCA_961205875.1. Lineage (NCBI taxonomy): Eukaryota > Metazoa > Arthropoda > Insecta > Megaloptera > Sialidae > Sialis > Sialis fuliginosa. Next base: position 20,851,842 of record OY540812.1, read on the forward strand.
TATTTTACAGCATAGGTATATTCGTCTTTCTTCGCTGAAATCAACTTCGAGTTAATAATTAATTAATTATTGATATTTACCTTTATATAATAAGAAGCAAGGTAAATATCTAGGTAAGCTGAGCAGGTATGTGCGTGATTTTAGTCGTCGCGTCTCGCGCAACTTCTTAAGTTCTAAAATAACTTAAGGTACGTCAAAAGTCGGTCACAGTAGTATTAAAATATTTTTAACAATAGTATCGCAGGAAGGAATTCAAAGACCCAAGAAGTAAAATACGGAGTGCGACAAACACATCCGCATTGCTCAGTTGTTGTATTTATATGAACTTTATTATGCAGAAAAGATTTATGTACGTCCATTAGCTGTAATCTGTTAGTAGGTGTAGTGTTGACACATGTATTGCAGGCATGCAACCGTGCGGTGCCAATTCAATATCCGATATCGCGAGTTTATTTTAATTGAAAATGTTATTACTGGATAATACAATCTCGCGATAAATGTTATTTTGTATTAACGTTATAAAAAAATAATTGATTTCGTGTTGTACTGCAGAGGTTTTGGATTTTCTCACTCTATGTAGTTTCTTTTTTCTATGCAGTATTATTAAAATTTTATTTGGTTCTTTTTTTGGATAGAATAATTTTAATTATTGATTGAATTTAAAATAATGAGTATTATATATTAATTAATAAAAACATAAGAATATTTTTATTTTTAATTTTCCTTTATATATTTTATGAACAGTATTTTTTAACTCTATTAGTTAAAAACTTGTTTTCTGATTAATTATTAAGTTAATTATTACTTTATGCATATTAAAACAAAAATTATACACTGAAAAAATTAATATTAATTTTTAGGACTGATCATTTTGGTTCAATTAAACAAATTTAAATTTACCATTATTTCCTTAGACAAGGAAAGATAAATAACACTACATTATCTAGCGTTGTTACCATATCGCTCCAGATCTTAAAATAAATATCAATTGTTTGAAATTATACAATTAATTAAAAATAAATGTTTTATATTGCATTCAAAAGTATTTCTGATATACTTTAATGGAAATGACATATGATACAAAATGGCCGCTATAAGTTTTGATAACAGTTTTGTATACGGAAGCTAGCAAATTTTCTGTTTTTTAATTTTTGTCTCAAACAAGTAGTCTCCTTTTACCAGGACACAAGTATTGATTTTTTTTTCAATAAATCTTTTTTTAGTTTTACAACTATATACACTCACGGAAAAAATTAAAGGACCACTTTTATTTTTCGAAAAAATTGCTCATTTTCAAAGTAATGCCGATAGGTCAAATATGATCCATTTTTTACTTATAGGATATGAAAATTGAAGGAAATTTGATCATCTTTTCGAATTTAGGGGTATATTTGTTTTATTAAACTTATTATTGTGACCAAATCGCGGTTTAATAAAAAATAAAAAAAATGATTTTTTTTTGCAATTTTGAAAGATACCCACGGTGATGTTAAATTTTTTTTCTAAAATTTCAAGATAACCATTTTGTAGGAAATTTGTTCAACTTCAAAACGTTTTTTCAAATTTGTTTTATAATTTTTTGGTGTTACGATATTCGAGTTTGAATGAAAAAAGTACCAAAAAGTTTTAAACGACCATAAAGGGCCTAATGTTAGTCGCACAAAAAAGAAAAAAAAAGAATATTAAAGCTTAAATAATCACCTATTGTCTAGTAGCATTTATAAAATGTTTAATTTTAACTTAACTCTTCAAATACGAAAAACAAAACAGTGTTCGAATTTAAATAATCCTGTAAAAATAACCTTTTTTTAATCATAGATCTAATGTTTAAAATGTATCAAGAAATTAAGTTCTATCAAAGAATATGAAAATTAGACTTATTAGCTTCTATGTAAACAAAGGTTCCAGTAAAAATCTTTTAATTTGACTGAGAAATTGCATCTTGAATTTTTTGTATACGTTTAAGATTTGACCGTACTTTTTATAACAAGTTTTTCTTTGGGATTTTTTTTTCGAAAAACAATCAATTTTTGAGAAAAATTGTAAGAAGGAAAAAGTTTTTCTTTCTTGTTAAAGAATATTCATAATTTTTTTCAGATGTTTTATATCATTATTATGGGATTAAATTTATTTTTAATAGGGTACTTTTTCATTCAAACATGAATATCTTGGCATCAAAAAATGTGACAATCATTTTTTAAAAAGCATTTTGAAGCTGAGAAAATTTACTAAATGATGAATAACATGGAATTTTGAAAAAAAATAATCATACATCCCCGTGTGAAATTTCTATAACTGCAAATAAATAATTAATTTTTTTTAGTCAACTACGTGTGGACCAAAAAAAATCAGTTACTTTGAACGAATAAGCGGTGAAAATTCAATGAAAATTTATTTAACTGTCGAAATCAAGAGTCTCTAAGTTGTTGTTGAACGTTTTTTCATGACCACATGCAGTTGACTGAAATTAAAAATTGAAATTTTTTGTAATTATGGAAGTTTCACACGGGGATGTATGATTATTTTTTTTCAAAATTCCATGTTATTCATCATTTAGTAAATTTTCTCAGCTTCAAAATGCTTTTTAAAAAATGATTGTCACATTTTTTGATGCCAAGATATTCATGTTTGAATGAAAAAGTACCCTATTAAAAATAAATTTAATCCCATAATAATGATATAAAACATCTGAAAAAAATTATGAATATTCTTTAACAAGAAAGAAAAACTTTTTCCTTCTTACAATTTTTCTCAAAAATTGATTGTTTTTCGAAAAAAAAAATCCCAAAGAAAAACTTGTTATAAAAAGTACGGTCAAATCTTAAACGTATACAAAAAATTCAAGATGCAATTTCTCAGTCAAATTAAAAGATTTTTACTGGAACCTTTGTTTACATAGAAGCTAATAAGTCTAATTTTCATATTCTTTGATAGAACTTAATTTCTGGATACATTTTAAACATTAGATCTATGATTAAAAAAAGGTTATTTTTACAGGATTATTTAAATTCGAACACTGTTTTGTTTTTCGTATTTGAAGAGTTAAGTTAAAATTAAACATTTTATAAATGCTACTAGACAATAGGTGATTATTTAAGCTTTAATATTCTTTTTTTTTCTTTTCTGTGTGACTAACATTAGGCCCTTTATGGTCGTTTAAAACTTTTTGGTACTTTTTTCATTCAAACTCGAATATCGTAACACCAAAAAATTATAAAACAAATTTGAAAAAGCGTTTTAAAGCTGAACAAATTTCCTACAAAATGGTTATCTTGAAATTTTAGAAAAAAAATTTAACATCCCCGTGGATATCTTTCAAAATTGCAAAAAAAAACATTTTTTTTATTTTTTATTAAACCGCGATTTGGTCACAATAATAAGTTTAATAAAACAAATATACCCCTAAATTCGAAAATATGATAAAATTTCCTTCAATTTTCATATCCTATAAGTAAAAAATGGATCATATTTGACCTATCGGCATTACTTTGAAAATGAGCATTTTTTTCGAAAAATAAAAGTGGTCCTTTAATTTTTTCCGTGAGTGTATTTGATTATGATTGAATCGTTATTAATTCAATTATAATAAGTTTATTATAACATATAAAAATATGCTGTGTTGATTGAACAAAATAGTTTTATTTTAATTCAACCGAAACGATCTTGATACTAAAGCCAATTTTATTAAAACAAATATGAAAAAAATGTTAATGGAATTATATCAGATATTTAATAAAATTATTACTGATTAGTAAGTATTTGATTTCTTAGAGAAACATATTTATTATATTGAATAAACACAGTTAGATGAAATGTATAATAAAAACCTATACTGGAAGACTGCTATTATTCAAAAAGTAATAAAATTACATTTGAATAAATAATTAATTTGTTCTGAATATTAGCATGTTTGTTTTACTAAATAAAGCATTATACATTTTCATACATCAATAACTTTATGCATAATTCTATACAATATATGTATACATAGTTATGTAATATTGGGGTAGATAATCCTATAAGTAAAATCGTATCTGTTTGAAGATTTGGCTATTTGCATTAATTTGTCTGTTCAGAGATGGATATTACAGAAATGGTTTCTATATATTTGAAGTAAGTTATGTAATATGTTAGCTTTGCATGTTTAAATTTATAAATAACAATGTTTCGCCTGCGGCTTCGTCCGTGTGTATTTCAAAATCAGCGTGATAAATTGCTATAAATACGTAGGCACCTCTCTATCGTTCCGTGTTTGTTTTTTACATTTGATAACAATGAAAAATTACACAAAAATCGGTTTAGTAGTATTTTTATTATTCTCTGTATTTGTTAATGTCATCACTCAATTTTTTGATTAAATCTAGCATTAACTAATTCTAATATTTTTGTAATACTTAAATTTGAAACACTAAATATTTGCTTTGTACGGATAGAGTTTACAAACAGATTTAGATTAATATGTATGTATGATAATAAAATATATGTATATGAATTTGTTGATGAAATGTCATTTTAGAGATCTTAGAGATAAAATTGAATTCAAATGATTAAATCTACGTCCGGTATTACAATGAAACTGTTCGTAAGCAAAATCAAATTAAAATATTTTCCCAGGGTATCGAATTGTAGACAACAAAATACAGCTGTTAATTGCACTTGAAATATCGTATATAAAAAGATTAAAAAGAAACAGTTTCTCTTATGATTACTAAAAAACGGTCATTTATGTAAGTAATGTAGAACAATTATATTAAAAAAACAAAACAAAAATCGAAAATGATCGATTTGAGAACTTTCATTGTTTATTGTAAAAAAAATATTATCTTCATACATAGAGAAGATTTTTTATTAATCTATTCTCTCTTTTGAAACCCATACGGAATATATATGTATATAATTTAAAAAGGTTATGCAGTACGTACTTCAGTTACATCTTAAAATAATAATAATAACTTACATATATTATACATATAAAACTTATTATTATATTATGATCGATTTTTCGTTCAAACATTCAATACATGCACTCTAACTACATACTATGCCGGATTTTCTTGTTTTTCCGCTTCGCGTAGGCGTTATACAGAACCAAATTATATATATGTACGTGTCTATTTCCTTGGATTGGCTTCCGTTTTTAAATGCAGGGCATAAATTAACCACTTCATATCGAACGAAAACCACAAATCCCAACAAATTCTAGTCTACCAACTAAATTTGTTTAACATCCATACATAACGCATATTTCCAAGAAATTTTCGCTTTCCGTTTATAAAGATTTAGAGACTTCCGGTTTGAATGTGTTAACCGCTTCATACCGAATGAAAATAATAAAATTTCAACACATTTTATTCACCCAGCAATACAAATTTAACACGTATACAAAACACTAATTTTCGTTTGTGGTTTTGGTAATTTGTACGACTTCGGTTGGAACGTGTTAACTACCACTACTACTAAGGGACTGATACAATCTGTGAGATAAGTAAGACCGAATATTTTAACGTGCCTTAGGTGGGTGCGGTGTATTTGTTAAAGGTACAATAAAAAGCCTCATTTGTTATTCTGCTTTTAACATGTGAATGCTATAAATAATGAATTGCTAACGTAAATTGTAAGTAGCACACGCTATTATACGCCAAAAACTTTTCTTAAATAAGACGCAAATTACGTATAATAAATATTTAAAAATAACACTACCCATTCGTTATACACGTGAGTGTTTTTGAATAATGTGACATTTTTTAATTTCTTGATTGCCGATGTCAGTGACGGCGGAAAGTATTTTTAAATGGGTAATATGTATTTAAAGTAATAGTTTTCATGTACTTTCCCCCCTACCTCCCCCTTTTTTTGGTTACAACTACCCCAATAGAATTTTGTGAGCTTCATATAGTACAGAAATTATAATTTTTTTTATAAAATTTACTTTATTTTGAGGTAAATTTTATTTTATCTTATATAAAATTTATAAAAATTATGCATTTTTTTATCATACTGAGCAGCAATTTATTTACCATTTGTTGCTAGATTAAAGGTGCTCATATGGTATACAGAATATAAGAACTTTATGTGTTATAAATATGATGCAAATTGATGATGAAAATTGACAATTATTGTAAATATATAATTTCAAAATAAAAGCAAAATTGAGAAAAATGTTTCCGTTTAAAGTTAAAGGTTTAAAAAATGGCGCTATCAATATTATTTTTGGCGGAAGTCATCTTCATTTTTTTTTTAGTTTTTGTAGGAAATAAAAGACTAACATTCAACTTGTCAAGGAAAACAATATAGCCGGTATGCAATGAAGTTGGTGGCCTATCGCACGGTGTTGCCATTTAAGAAATCAGAAAACTACTTTTCGAAATATAAGGATGGTCCAATTTAACGAGTGGTCCAATATATCATAAGTTCCCCTATATTCTATAATTTTTTTAAATACAATTCTGCAAAAAATAAGGCTTTCCTTAAAAAAACAAATATGACCTACATGACCTCCAAACTTCCATCAAAACTAATTTTGATAGTGTCATCGAATCTTTCAACTTTTCTCTAGTTTGCTTTATTTTTGAAATATTAGCCTGGTGCGATTAAAATGGAACATCTTGTATATATTGCTCGTATTTATCCTCCTTAAACCATTATCCTATGATTTTAATATGATGTAAATATAAGTACAAATCTTTGATCATTGCATGGTGCAAAGTTTATATACATCTAACACAAATTTTCACAATCATAGTTTGAAGTTAACGTTACCTAAATTTTACGCAAATATATTTAACACTTTTATCAATATTTTTGGTTTAATGAATGCTTCAATTTTATCTTGATATTTCACAAAGTTTGTGTCCTGGTGCGCCCTTATAACGAATGCATCCTTGCTGCATTTCTATGAGCTGATACTTATATGAAACAAACTTGCTGCAAAGTTTACTGACGTGTGTCTATTGGGGTAATTATATGTGATATTTTTATTTCAATAGTTTTTGTATGTTTTGGTATTCTATTGACCGATATATCTTCATTAAACTCTCGTTAAAATTGATTTATTTAATGTTGTGGAATAAAATAAGACAGAATTTTTTGCTGCTGATATTTTTCTTAACATTCACTAGCATAAATTCTAAGAAAATATTTAGGTTGGTAAATAATTTTAGTTCCTTGTCGTATTAAAAGTTTCGTAAGTAATTTTTAAATCAATACTAAGAAATGAATATTCATGCCCTATAAAAGAAAAATATTTTGAGACTCAACGTCGTTTTACAAACAATGTAATTATTTTTATTGTTTATAAAATTTTTGTCTGACTGTTCCGACTTGACATGAAAACTATTGAACCGATTTTGATGAAACTTTCACTATTGGAAAACTGAGGAGTGTATAAAATAATTGAAGGTAGTTATGATTTATTTATGATAGGCCTATAAATATTAAGAAAATTTACAATTGATATTTTCTAGTATACCTAAATACGTATAAAAATGAAAATAATTATCTAATTAAACCCATATTACTGCCTCTCTGGATATTTAGTGCCTGTTTTTAGAGTTAGTTGTGTTGATATTAATCGATTTTGAAATATACGCGGATGAAGCCACTGAGAAATTATTGGTTCGAATAAATTCTAACAATCGTAATATTTGCAATGATATTGATTAGTAATGTCACATTGTGTACATTACTGTAAATTGTAATTTTTAAATATTATTAGCCAATAATTGCGATTATAATGAGCATATATATAAATTTTTTTGTAGAACATTGATTATATTTTAAAAGTTCTCAGTATTTGTAGAAATATAATAAAACATAAACCTTCATTGTAAGAAATAGTAATCATTAACATACAGATACGTATACAAAACATTGGCTTTATTTTATAATCATTGTGTGTTGTTTCTTTTCGTATTGAATATCGTCTTTCGCATTTATATTACTATTTACTGCAAATACAGCAAAAGTCTGGCACAATAAATTGGGCCATTTTCTTTCACCAAATCCAGGATTACATAAATTTATTAATGGGATAGAAAAAGAACAAAATGAAGCTGAAACATCAATAGGGTCTTTTTCAGTCACATCGCCCCCTAAGAAACGAGAGTTTATAAAGAGATTATCGTGTTATCAAAATTCGTATTTAAATTACCGAAAATGTAAATGACAATTTTGATAAAATTTTGAAAGCATTCATGTATATTTTAAGTTGAATTTTAATAAATTATGTTTTATTGATTAGATAAATGTTATTTTTTAAATTGTGATAATTTATTAAAGAAATAATACTTATAAAATATTTACCTCTTATTAATTGACTTTTTACATGTTTTACAATCTGTTAAGAAATCTATTTATAAAATCTATCATGTGTCTTTATTAAGGAATTAATTTTTTTAAATATATAATTAAGTTTTCTTTCCTTCGATATAAAATTTAATAACTGTTTATTTATTGTTCTTATTAATTAAAATCAAGTGTTCAGGTAATTATGAGTGAATAATACGGAGGGAGGCGGCTCCAGAAGTTAATCCCCCTTTTTGTAGACCGTCAAATATCACAATTTACAATTCCTTAGAAACAGATAACTATCTCATACTTATTGTAAATTCTTTACATTTTTTTAAATCTTTAAATTCATGTATAAACAGAATACCGGGTAACTTTTATGTTCGTTTTTGAAGAATATCTTTTTAACTATATCAACAATAACCTTGATCAACAATAGAATAAAACATAGACAAATATTTTATATTTTATTATTTATACAAATTAACCTTATCTTTGTTTATGGGGAGCTACACATGAGTTTCTGTTGAGCTCTTTTTAGGAAATAGTCAACTAAAATAATGTTACATTAATATACATAATAATATACATACAGATAACATTTTAAAAATAAACAAATATGGTTGCAGAGTTTCAAAACATTGACGAAAAAACTGTTTTGAGGAAACCACAATAACTCTCTTTTTCTACGAACAGGAAGTTAAAAACCGAACAATAGAAGAGAGTCAATACAAAATATACGCACTAAAAAACGAACCTTCGGGCATAAGCAGTTTGATTTTAATATCGCTAGTCTCGTAATTTATGCGGGTATTGCGGTATGTAAATACTAACATAAAGAAACAAATATTTTGTATCGACTTTTTCAGTCACATATTTAATAAAACTATATGGGACTTTTTTTCGATAATGAATAAAAAGACACGTCTTTATTTTAGGATTAAAATACAAGAATGTAAATTGATGTATATTTTTTATGTCACCAAAATTTAAAAGCGATAAATATTATTTTTAAATTTCAATAATTTTTTTAAAAATCATGTCATATAACACTGTCAGCTGTGTAAACAAGTCTGACTTATCCAGCAATCCATACTAATATTATAAATGCGTAAGTGTGTCTGCCTGTCTGTTTGTTACCTTTTTGCGGCTAAGCTGCTGAACCGATCTTGATGTTTGCCAAGAAAATAGATTGTATCCTGAGGAAGGACGTAGTGTACTTTGTATCACGAAAATTTATTAGATAAAAAATGGGTGTGTGACATTTGTTCACGCGATAGATTAGGTTAGTTTAGTGACATCTGTATTATTTACCTAACCTTACTTCATGGTGTTATTTTCAATAACCTAAATTTTACACAAAAGAAGAAAACTTGTATAGTACCCCCTGTGAGACTGCAGGGTTAATAATACAGGCCACATGAGAAGTAAGTACAATAGGTTATTACTTACACCAAAGAACCAAGAATAATTTAATGATTACTATGGAAGTACAAAAACTTTAATATTATATTATAGTTTCTCCTGTGTAATACCATTATAAAATGTAACTTCTAATTTATTATATACTTTAAACTACATACACGTAGTTTAAACAGTTTAAAGTTAAAGCATATATAAACTCAGAACTTTTATCTTTATGAGATCAGAATAAAATTAAAAATAAATATGTAATTTCTTCAACTAACATGAAAAACTCACCACTCTTATGTAAACAGAAATTTAAATTAATTTAATTAAATTTCAGTATGATGATATCAAATAGTACCTACGAAAATAAAACGACGAATTTAATATTGGATTTTTATGTGGAGCAATATATCGGTTGAATCAACACAAATATTCCCTCTGTGCATGGTCATTATTGTGGCAATAATTTCTTATTATCAAAGTTGTGCTGTTTGAACGGTGGCAATATAAACTTTAATATATTTTATGTGTCTATAAGGACAATCAGAGAATGGTATGACGTTATAGAGGTCGTATTAAAATTTAATTATCAATTTTCAGAATGTAATATTAAAATAACTATAAAATATGTTTATAGAATTCTGTGTTTAATGTCCTTGTTTCATTATTAAGTATTAACTTGTATTTAAATGCACTTTTAATCATAAATCGTTTTTTTAATCGTTTGCACGAAAATTAAATTATTCAACATAAAACAAATATATTGAACAAAATTATTGTCACTTTTAATAAATAGTTTTCACTAAAAATTAATACTTTGTACTCAAATTAAAGTATGACCACACTAATTTTTTTTGATATTTTTAATCTGATTTTGTAATGATTATTTATTACATATTTTTGATGTATGTAGTTGTACTGCAATTTTATATATTTTAACCTAAATAAAACTCACCAACCATATTTCGCCCCAATAGATTTGATATTTTTAATTTGATATTTTTGTTGTATTTATTGTGATTTTTTATATTTTAACCTAACCAAAACTAACCAACCTCCTTTCGCCCCGATAGATTGACCTAACCAAGGACAGTAAGTGAGACTTACATACCCCGTCCCCTCTTCAAAACAATTAAATATTCGCCTTATGCATAATTACTTAAAATTCTCTTTATTTATATTTTCAATATATTTTTTTTAATATATAATTTAATACGAGTTAAAATTTAGTAAAACGTATTAAAATTCATGTTCAAGTGTACAAAGTGCATACTATAAATTTTTTTAGTGCAATTATATATAACCCGTAAGTATTTATCTGCAGATGCTAAGTATTATTAACATTAATTTAAAGAATATTTTAACTATTTATAGCAGATTCGTGTTATTAATATTTTGATAAATGTTAGTTAGACGATGTCTGCACGCAATAATTAACGATTGATTTTTTTTTATAAATGACATTTACATTATTATACTATAACACAAGTCTGCATTTTAATATAGATCTTATAAAATGTAAATTTAATATTGACACTGATTTTAGATCACGGAAGAATTTTGAACCGAAACAGTACAATAATATTAGTATCATATTATGTACCATATCGGATTATTGAAGCTATTTTAATCTCTCTTCGTTTTGTTATACATCTTCATTTTACCAGAAAAGCTTCACTTTGTATACAAAGTGAAGCTTTTGTATATATACAAACATTGTAGTTAAGTCAACATTTTATGAGGGTTTATAAAGATTTCGAGCTTGAATACCACAGTGAAACTTCGTTATAACGCTCTTAAGCGGATTGGATCAAAAACGCGTTATAAACGGGATCGCGCAATAGTTGGAAATAAATTTGAAAATAAATATTTTTCCTTAAAATATGACTAAATGTAGAATTATAATTTTATCCTTAATATATATAAAGCTCAACGTCTCTCTGTCTGTCTGTCTGTCTGTCTGTCCGTTAGTTACCTTATCACTCGAGAACCACTTATCCGATTTACGTGGTTTATTTTTTAATTCATAGGTACATTCTCTGGCCAGGTTATAGGCTATATTTTGTCACGTTAGGTAACATAACAACTAAGTTGTGACGATAATAGTAAATCAAGTCGGAAAAAATTTTGCCGTCGGCGCGCTGTTTTGAAATACGCTGCCTAAACCGTTCAATATAGAACAAAATAATGTATTAAAGAATTGTGTAAAATCAAAAGTTCTACAATTAAGTCCGCGACACCATATATCTAACTTTTGTATTTAAGCCACAATGACTGCTTTTATGTTACAAAGAAAATTTAAAATATTTGGGTTCTGTTTACGTGGATTTATGACCTGCAAAACATTAATCCTTATAGAAATAAATGATTTCATCGTCATAAGTACTTAATGTAGATATAATTTGCCCTTTACAGAATCCAATTTGGTCTTTTGGTTTAGGAAATAACGTGAAATATAAATACAATAACATATTATTCGCGGCAATTCGCGCGAACTATGATGAAGTGTCGCGGAGAGAGGGAAGATCAGCGCTCGGTCGGTAGTTGTTTATTTTGTTTTCAATTATTAACTTTTAAATTTAAACAGAACAAAAATTACAAATAATTTATTTGTAATTTTTATTCTGATATGTTTTTTTTTTTTAGATACGTTAGGTTGTGATTACACAGTTATTATTACGATAATAATTAATCGTGTTTGTACTTAATTCAACGATATTTTTCAAAAATCCTAAACAATAATTCCGTAGTCCAAGCGGGCGAAGCCACGTGGGCCCAGCTAGTTATAATATAAAAGAAAATATTACATTACTTTTTGTTTCAACATTGTTTTCGTCTCATTTTCGTAAAATCGTCATTGTCAAGTCAATGAGTTCCGTTTATAAGCAGCCGTCGTTTTTATGAAAAGCAAGAATCAATCGTTACCATGTCCGTTTACACGTCATCGATACAACTGAACAGAATTAAGACAACAATGTAAGTGTTTACTTATATACAACGCCGAGACCCACTATTAACAAAGAAGAGAGTTTGGAATGGTCAATACGTGCACAAAAATGTAGTAAAGTTGATTTGTCGATTTTTAACAAAAAGTTTTCGTTATCAACATAAAAGATGTTATAGAGCAAGAGCTGACTGCAAAAAAACTAGCCTATCGAGTAACAGGGTAAAATATTTTTTAAATGTTAATACCCATTACGAGCATGAGAAAAATCATTTTGCGCCTGGGCGGAACTTGTTAATTTTTCTGGGGAGGGGCGCTAAGGACTTAAAGCTAGATAAAAAAAAATTTTTTTTTATACCAAGGCATGTGTAATGTCAAAATGTATAACCAAAGCAGCGGAAAATGGCGCCTGCAGGGGACTTTAAAGCAAATTCAAAAATAAAAAATAAAAACGGTATACCAAGGCGTGTGGAATGTCAAAATGTAGATCTCAATTAGTAGAATATGACCATTTTAAAATTTTTTTTCTAACTCAAAAATGGCGCTAGCAGGGGTCTTCAAACAGTATTTAATTTTGCCTCCTCCCCTCATACATACTCTTTAACTACTGGCTTAAAAAATCTGAAAAAATTTGGTAACGAGGCTTTGGTGGGACTACTAACTACAAATACTAAAGTCAACAATATCTTTTACAATTTTGGAACAATAGGGAGGGGTGTAAAATATTTTTTTTATTTAATATTATTTAAAAAATAAGAAAGAGGGTAAATTTCCGCTGCTTTGGTTATTCATTTTAACATGCCACATGCCTTGGTATAGAAAAAATATTTTTTACCTACCTTTAGCTCCTTAGTTCTTCGTTGTTTCAAAAAACGATTTATTTATTTAAGAAAATTTGTTTATTCACGTACCTACTTATAATTTGTGACTTGTTCTATCCCTTTTGGAGGGTCTACTGAATAAAGTGTTTATTTATTTATTATGTATACATTTACTCAGTACTCACGCATATGCCACACTCTCCTTAGTGTTTCATCTTTAAAACGTGTCGAATATTAAAATCTGTCGAGGTCATTCTAATTCACTAGTCTTGCTAAAGAAGTTTTACTTAAAAAAAGTAGAGATGTAAGCTTAAAGTGCTTGAATGATCGTTCTATAATTATCGAAGATAAAAAATAAAAATCTAATTCATTTTTCTTACGAGTGTTAATAATATAAAACATACAATCTGTTTAAAATGAATATTTTTATAACATCTGTATCATTATCGCGGTACAAACGATATAAAAATATAATATAAAGCAAATGACTTAATCTTCTGCCACATTGTTGCATTTGAAGTACGCAGTCGAGAATCCGAGCACTGATGTCACTGATAACGCAATATGACAGCGAGTGGAGGGTACCACCGTACGCGTAACTAAAATATGCACGTTGTTATGTGATTAATAGTTTTGTGAGAGGATTTGTCGTTACAGATTCTGTACAAGTAAAAATTCTGACAACGTGTCAAAATAAATCCGACCACATGACGACCTGTGTTGCTATCTCTTTCTCTCTCTTAGCATGTGTACATAATTAATTATATTATTCATGACGACTGTTTGTAAATGCGGTGCTTCGGCCGAGATTTCTTTCGCGTGAAATTCGATTTTGTTTCGTTGTTTTACCGTAAATGAATACAAATGATGAAAAACCGTTTGCTGATGTCGGAAGAGTGATTTGAATTTCTATTATTTATTGAACTACTTTGTATAAATTTATTTTTATTCAGAGATTATTGAGAGATAATAAAAGGAAATGTATTTTTACTTTAATGATCGATTTATTAGGGAAAGTATTGTTATAAATTATCACTATTGAAAGAATGCCTTTTCTTTATAATAACATTTAAAAAAACATAATGTAATAGTACGTAACGAGTATTATACAACAGAAAAATAAAATAACAGCTATTTGAAAACACTATTGGGTCAATCCATATGAACTGGTCCAGCACTGGTTGCTCGATCATTCTAAAAAAAATTTATTTTTTGTGTGTAATTACCCTAACATGTTGGTAGTTCGAAACGACCATTATTTTAATTTTATTGTTTTTTGTTTTCGCGTGACGGCCATATTTGTTCTACAGGTCGCAGCATTTTTTGTACTTTAAAGGGTTCGCGGAAACTAAAATATCTCAGCTTCTATCAAACTTTTCAACACGGGACTAAAAGCAAATTGTTCAGAATAAAACGGGCTACAAGATTACTTCTAGACATTTTCACCTAAATGTTATCCTAAAGGGTGAAATTTCAGCCTTAATTCTTAGTTCTCTTTTTGAAAAAATCCCATTTTCAAGGGGATGTTTTTGTAAGAAGGGGAAAAGTTAACAAGTCAAATTATTTTTTACAAATAGGTGGGTACTAGTTGTATTCACACACCAAAGTTCAACTCTGAGACTTGCCCCCCTTTATTTAAAAAAAAACTCAAAATTTGAAAATTCGAGAAAATGGCACTTTTCAATGCTAAATAACTCTGGTGGGGGACCAGATAAAAATCTGAAATTTTAGCCCATAATAGTACTACATAATGGTATTATGTACCAAAAATTTTGAGATTGAGATTTGACTACAAGTAGTGGTATTGCAACCACAAAAATGCATGTTTCAATGAGCGTATACATGTTGTGATTTAGTTTCAATAATAATTAAAACATGTTATATCTTTGTTATGAGTTACTTTAAGTTATTATATGTGTTATACATTTTTAAAGCTAACCTAATTTTCTATCTAAAAATAAAATATGTATAGACTGTAACCTTTGAAAAACAAAAGTTGACATAATTTCCGGTTCAACCGGAAGTGACAGAAAATAAAAAATGAGATTTTAAAAACATTCAGAAAAAATACAATTTTTTTCTTCATTCAAGCATTCTTCTATTCCCAAAAGGAAAAAAGATAGTAATAGATATTATATTAATGTTGACACTCTGTATTAACATATGAACTCCTATTGAATATTGTGGTTGCAATACCACTGCTTGTAGTCAAATCTCAATCTCAAAATTTTTGGTACATAATACCATTATATAGTACTATTATGGGCTAAAATTTCCGATTTTTATCTGGTCCCCCACCAGAGTTATTAAGCTTTGAAAAGTACCATTTTCTCGAATTTTCAAATTTTGAGAATTTTTTAAAATAAAGGGGGGCTAGTCTCAGAGTTGAACTTTGGTGTGTGAATACAACTAGTACCCACCTATTTGTAAAAAATAATTTGACTTGTTAACTTTTCCCCTTCTTGCAAAAACATCCCCTTGAAAATGGGATTTTTTCAAAAATAGAACTAAGAATTAAGGCTAAAATTTCACCCTTTAGGATAACATTTAGGTGAAAATGTCTACAAGTAATCTTGTAGCCCGTTTTATTCTGAACAATTTGCTTTTAGTCCCGTGTTGAAAGGTTTGGTAGAAGCTGAAATATTTTAGTTTCCGCGAACCCTTTAAAGTACAAAAAATGCTGCGACCTGTAGAACAAATATGGCCTTCACGCGAAAACAAAAAACAATAAAATTAAAATAATGGTCGTTTCGAACTACCAACATGTTAGGGTAATTACACACAAAAAATCAATTTTTTTTAGAATGGCCAAGCAACCATTTAATTTAATTTTGGACCATTTCATATGGATTGACCCTATTGTAATATGAAATAAATTCATAAGTCTCGATATCATTATCGTGGGATTACTGCCAAACCTTTGTCTCGACATTTTAGGAAAAGTGAGTGACAAATTCAGAATGTATATATTTGAATATAATATAAATAACTACGACATGAACATATTAACAGTTATACCGGATGTTCAAAATAAAACATTATGAATTTTTATTTTGAAAATTAAGCTGTTTACAAAAAAAACTTAACAAAAAATAGCTACACAAATACGTAAGGTAAATTTTTAACTTGAAAAAATCGCTCCGAATTAAAAAAAATCTTTCTTATTTTTCACGTAGAATCAGATTCGAAGTTAACATTAAAAAAAAACATAAACACCCACAAATAAAAAAATATATCATGATATGATTTCGAGTGACAAGTTTTTCTGTAAATAGCTTAATTTTCGAAATAAAAATCCATAACGCTTTATGATTATTAAACGATCGTTCAACTTTAAAATTGCGATGATTTAAGTAGTTATCATATTTTACTTCACCATATGATTTATATATTATAAACAAATATATTTTATACATTTAATATCAGAATAGATAATATTAAATTTGTATGTTTGTATTAAATTTATTGCAAAATATTCATGTGCAAATTCTCTGATAATATTTACTTACATAACATGCATTGGAAATAATAAAATGATTGACGGAATGTTATTAATTTAATATGTATTTTTAAATATTACGCTTCGTCAATAAAATAAACATGTAGGTATTTATTCCATCAAAAAGATAATAAATTACACATGTTACATTGACAGAAGCGTTAAAAATACAAAGGGGTGTTAAATTGTCACTATACATAAAAGTATAATCTGGGTAGTATTTATGTACTTTGCATTATTTATATGTAATATGTTTTTTGTATTTATATTTTCTCTATTGGCCATATAACACCAATATTTTGGTGAAATCGGTGAGAAACATTATTTTTTCTACTCAGCACCTACACCATATTTTTTTATTTAAACTTTAGATTATTTCTATACTAGTTAAGTTTTTATTTTAATTATTAATTGTTTCAGAATGACTGATAATAAGGTTGGTTTTAAGTTTCCCGTTGTTTTCTTTAAAATATTGTTTTATTTATGTGACTTTACTAATCATTTTAATTGATAATTTTGTTTTATAATAAATAATACAAAATTAGAATTTGAAGTATTTTTGTGAATAAATAAAACCATTATTTATTAGTATTTTAAATACTTGAAACCATACTGATATATTTTGTTGTGGGTTAAATATATTTTTTTTAAATTTACTATGATTGAACACTTGCTTGTTTTTTCCCCTCGGAAGAAATGAGACAAATTACAACCCTTTATCTGCGACGGGGCGAAATATTGAGATTTTTTCGCTATTTATTTACTATAAAAAACCGTAAATATCTAGGATTTTATGCGAAATAGTGAGTAATTTTTTCCCTAAAACTCCTGCACATATGTAGGATTTTTCCCGATGAATAAGATCAATTACAATCCTTCATTTGTGACAAGGGGCGAAATATTATGTATGTATAAAATCCTATGAAAATTGGCTTTATAATTTTCATGCTTATACATTTAAGAGTTTAAGGAACGGGGGTTAAAAATCATTATAGTATAAAATTGATTATATAAGCTATCTATCGGTTTTTTATTTATTGCTCTATGATTATTAGATCTGAGATATACGCTTTCAAAGTGTGACATATTTTCGTTACATTCGTGTTTCCAAGGTTATTTCCATATATTGCCAGGGAAGACGTAGTTCTTGTTCAAAATTTCTTATTTATGTGCGGCCCTCGGAAAAATTTAGTTCGTCAATGCGGCCCGCGGTGCAATTTGGGTTGGCCAGGCCTGATGTAAATGAACTATTTTATTCTTGTCACTCATTTGAGTGTGAAAGCGGTCATTTGAATCAATGTAAATAGTTGGCCGCCTAGTGTGAAAGGGGTCTTAACTTTAACAAGTAGAAACTTCTCTAAAGACAACAACTACTGCTTTTGAAAGTGGTTTTTATACGAAAATTATTTTATTATTTCACTTTTTTAAATATTTTCATACAAAAAATTTGTTTCACTAATAAAACCCTTACTAAAATATTCGGACGTTTCAAAATAACTTTAAATTATTCAGATTTACTTTATGTATAAGTATTGTAATTTTTATTTGTCTCTCACAATTTAAAAAATATTTATAAAATTTGAATTTGATTGACAGATAGATAAGTAAATCGTTATAATAACGTGCATAATAAACGTGTTCTTTATATAGACAAATACTTACACGGAATTGGGCTATTATGATTTATGAAAATATAATTTTTTCCAAACAAAAAAACTATTTAGTTAAGGATTCATTTTATTTGGTATAATGATAAACAATTTAATTAGTAATAAAAATGTAAATAATAATTAATGGTTCATTTTATAGTCTTATTTGCGCCTCCACCATATCACGGAATAATTTAATATAATACTTATTTGTGAGTGCTTTCTATTACTTTCTTTTCAACTGTTGTTAATGCGGTATGTTTTAAAAATTATAAAATATGTTCTCGAAAAGACAACAAAATTTAAATAAATTCATTAATGCGTATTGTTAGACATATTTCCTTATACTCCTTTCATAACATTTCCAAGAAAATCAAAATTATACTGTATAAATCTCTAACATAAGACACAATTAGTGAAATAATTAAAACCTTAATCCTTTCAAACAATTCACTGCCACAAAAGCAATTATAAAACAATCTAACACATAACAAATTCACAAGTTTTATAAAATTTACAAAACCCACGTACCTACTGTCTATGAATTTAATATTTGAATTATGTATTTAAAAAAACAGTAAATATTCATTTTCACATAACGACTGCAATACAAATAAGTTTGAAGCATTTTACAATTTATATTTGTTCGTCTTTTTGTCAGAGGCGTATTTTCAATGGGGGTTTTCAAGCTTTTAATATTTAAATATTTGTATTTATTTGTTCACTAACATTTATAAAAATATATTTTTAAATTTCAATAAAAACTGGACTTTTGTGTTGGTATATGATTCTCTTGATTATTAATTAATAACTAATACTTACAAACTATATTCAAAATTCAGAGTAACCAATATAATATTTATAATAAATTTATTTTAGAGGTTCGTGCATTTATTTAATATAATATGTAATTTCAATATACATGTTTTCTTTTGCTCTTTCTTTGGATACAATCAAAATACAAAGATTTTAAATGTCCTTGATACTATTCTGGATCGATTTTTTTTAAATACCAACGTTCCCACTGATGTCAGGATTTTTCAGGTTTCCTCAGTAGGGTTAATAAAAATATTTTTTAATCAAAATGTAGGATGTCTCAATATTTTTACCTTAACTGTTTATTGAAATGAGTCAAGATTTTATTAGAAATTAAAAATTTGAATTTTATCTGTTAACAGATAAAATTCAAATTTACTAATTAGTAAAGAATCAATCAATCAATTATAATAATGTATGTAAATCGATTACTTTACGTTTAAAATAGTGTACTTCTTCATATGCAGAGGATGTCATTTTAATAAAAATCCCTGAAATAACAATTCGGTGTGTACATTTTAAATGTTACTAAACACATTATTAATTACTTTATTTTATTTTTTTAATACTTGGGAATTGATCGGGGGTTGTGCAGCACTATAAATTATATTACAGTATTTTTCTTGTATTTTATTGATTTATCATGCATGAATACATGAATTTTAAATTGATATTTACGTTTTCCCACAGCTTTAGATCTGAGTCAATTCAGAATGTTACGCCCCTGACATGTCTTTGTTGAGCGTTCTAAACAAGATATACGTATGCGGCGAAGAAGTTTTAAATTATTAACATTTTTATGTATGTTCGTTTGTGTACCTGCAATCTTATTTAAAATATAGTGCATTCGTTTCGACATCCTTTATTTTTCTGACAGACTGCTATATTATTAAAGCATGGCTGCCCAGTACAAGTAAATAAAAACATGTATAAGGACTGTTGCGGAATAATAATGAAGTTGTCACGTGTGTGTTGTATATGCGCAAATTGAAAACTCTTTTTTGTTATATTACGTTTTCATGATTTATCATATAATTTAATAGATGCTGTAGTGTTGATCTTATTATCGGATTAGGCCACTCTAGGATATTCAAAAAATCGATTTTTTTATTATTTTAAATGGTCTCTTAGGACCTAAAAAACGATATCCGAAAAGATTATGGCCGGGAAATATCTCTA
Source organism: Sialis fuliginosa (assembly GCA_961205875.1). Lineage (NCBI taxonomy): Eukaryota > Metazoa > Arthropoda > Insecta > Megaloptera > Sialidae > Sialis > Sialis fuliginosa. The sequence goes on from OY540812.1 coordinate 20,872,446, forward strand.
AGTACTTGTTTTTCAAAGTATAGTACAAGACCACCAGGTTTGTTTTTTATCGATAATTGTGCTAACTGTATTTTTTTTTTTTTGTGAGTGTTATTGATTCGTTTTTATAATGAGTGACAAAGTGTATTGTGGTCAAAAAGGTGCAAAAGAGACACGTACATACAGCAAGAGACCGAAAATATCTCGAAGAAGACCGCTGCCATTTTCAATAGTATATTCAACTTTTTTTTTCACTTATCGCATTGAGTGGGGGTGTCTTTAGATAGGTCTCCTAAAATACAACAAAAAATATCAGGTGACCTTTTGAATTTAAACCTTCAGTCGCAGTATATTTGCTAAATTATTCGTCAAAAAAAATTCAGAATGTAGCTTTTAATTAGCACTTTCAAAGAAAATTATAACGAACACTGTCAAAATTTTTTGGACCCCCCCCCCCATAGACTGAAAAGTGTACTCACATTTTTTTACTTACTCCATTGACAGGAATATCTTTAAATACTCGTAGGTTCCCTAAAATTCAACAAAAAATGTAAAATGACCATTTGATTATAACCCTTTATTCACGATATATTTACTTTTTAACATTGTTATCAGAGCCCTCCCCCCCTAATTTCTAAACTATTGATTCAAAAAATTTTAATTAGAACTTTCAATGAAAATTACAACGAACACTGTAGCAAAAATAGTTTGTGAAAAATTTTGAAATAACTCTTTTTTATAAATCGTAGTGAGAATGACTACGGAACCCTTTCACGTGCGTGCCCAACACGCACTTCGCCGTTTTATTTAATAATACTCTAGCTCAACGTTTTCCAAAGTGGGTTCCCCGGAACTACGGGGCTTCACAGAAAAATTAATATATTTCGTGTGTTATTGTTTTGGTGTGCTTATTTTTAACGTTTAAAGTACGCTCCTATATTAAAACATACTCGAAATACAATTAAAAAAATCAAAAACAATTTTTTTTGTTTTATTTAATGTCTTATTAAAGTCAGTAAAATTAAATATGGTTACGGTTCCGCAATTTTTGGAAATTCATGTAATGGTTCCGTGACAATAGAAGTCGAGATGTTACCTGCCTTACAGCATATTTATTTATTTTGATAAAATAAGTTAAAAAAACAGACTTATTTTTATGTAAACTTAATGATGGGTTGTATAATTTTTGGACAAGATTTGGCATCGAGAGAATGTTAGGGAAACCTGTGAATTTACCAAGTGACACTGTAACGGCCTCGGGGTCTCAAAAAAAATGTAATGCTACTGGACGAAAGATTGCTATCAGGTCATGTTACATGTGTTATATAAGGGTGTAGTAAAAAAACGAAAGAAGGCAGAAAAGTCGTGCATCGATTATGCGAGTAATAAACCTGTTCGTGACGAACATACGAATACAAAATTACATTATATAAGGAATATTCAGTTGACACAGAATAATAATAATTTATAAATTTCCTATCAATACATATTTCTGATCAATCCTTAACCGTTTTCTATGTTCGGTTTTACAGATTTATTTCTTCAAATTAAAGTGTTAATATGAATCGATCATAAGTATTGAAGATCCAGAAGGATACCTAGATAACCATGAATGGTTGTGGTTTCTTGAATTAATGAAAATGGTAAACGTAAGAAAAATCCAGTATCAATAGATTATTTTATAGATTGTTGTATTTTTTTATTAATATATTCGTTATAAAAATATATAAAGGGTAAAGGTCGCAAAATTTTATTTTCCAAGAATTTTGTAAACAATCTGTATCTATTGAATGAAATATCCGACCAACTCCGTATTTCATATTTTATTTTCATTCATATTTTAAAATAAAATTATACTTAAAAAATAATATTTTTTGTATATTAAATAATAATATTTATTACTTACTTCATATTAAAAATATCCAAAAATTTGTTTTTATAAATTTGTAATAAAATAAGAATGTCTGCTACAAACAACACATATTTTATGATAATCCACAGCTAAATATGTATGAATTTTACATCATAATATACATATTACATTATAAAAACATGGAAAAAATTTATATGCATGTGTATAATATAAAATTAATGTTTGAAAATAATTTTCCACCAGAGTTTTGCATGAAAAAATACAGTAAGTTTTTTAAACACAAGTTTTAATGTATTCATTTCGTTATTTAAAATAATACGTGTTATTTGCGAAACCTTATTTAGTAACACTAACTAATGTATGTGAGTGTATGGCCTCATAAAAATTCCATTTTTTAAACGTTATTTGCTTGATTTATTCATTGTTATTATAATTAATGGTACTGTTATATCACAGTTTGCTTTTAAATATTATAATGAGAAAATAATGCGGAACATGAAACTACTTAAATTGCACATAATTTTATATTCAAAGCTGAATCATAAGACTCTTTTAAAAATGCTAATATATTGATCCACTTATTTTATACTTCTTTTTAGTTTTTGATAATTTGTAAACCCCATACTACCCCCTCACCCCTTAATAATCCGATGCTAATCCTACTAGTGTAGACAATACAAGTTTTGAAAAGTATTCTTGCTACGTCGTCGCGCCAATAAAAATATCTGCCTTGGGAACCACGGGACTTTCTTATACCTAACCTAAACTAACAGTGAATTGTATACGTGATTCTTTGTTTATTAAAACATTTCTAACAAACTAACAAGAAAGAACAAAATGAATAATTTTATATTTATATAACAAGTGATTTTTTTAAACGTAATAACTGAAAACGTATGTTTACTCTTGTAAATTTTTGGATTTTTGAATTATTTTTGAAATAAGAAAAAAATGTTTTAGATAAAAAATGTCGAGTATGTTATTATCTATAATTTATTCCCCATACATTTTTTTTTCTGTTATGAACCATTTGAATTATAATCATTTTTTTTTCAAAAATTCGTTTTTACAAAAAAATGAATATAACATAAATTATAGATATAGATATTACCTACATTTTTTAACTTGACCATTTTTATCTATTTTGCACTGTTTCAGAGTAATTAGAAAAATTATATTATATTAATTTTATATTATATTATATTAATATCCCAGCCAAAAATTAAATTTAAATATAAAATATCACCCTTCTACGATTTGTCGTATTTGAGTTACAGCGCTTACAGACAGACAGACAGACAGACGGACACACAGGCATCATGGCGAAAATAGTCAGAATGGATTCAGGGAAGGTCAAAATAGATAATTCCGTCAAAATCCGGAGTTCGAAAAAAATCGGCTTCACTATACTTACTTATACTAATGTATATTTCATATACATGGTATAAGAAAGTAAAAATTAATCCTGAAAGACAATATCATCCACTTTTCCTTAAATCTGGCAACGCTTAATCAAATAGTCTTAAATAATTGATCAAAAGTGAAACTAGTCACACTAGCAATGAAGAAGACAAGTCAAATGAAGAAGCTATTTTGATGATAATTGGGGTAAAGTTTGAACTATTTAGGGAACATCTTGTTAATCTTGTATACTTGTATATTATCATGTCTGTGTTCTAGAAACTTATCAACTTTAAACTAGTTTCTCACGAGATCTAATAATTTTCTTCAATAAATAATGAATACTTTGCAAACAATTTCAACACATTTCTAACTAAGATGATAAACTTCCATGTTTGAACTTCTATTACGTACTCTTTTATTTACTAAAGAGAATGGGTATCTACTGGAAGTTTTTTCTTTTCCTTGTTACAAGTCATTTCAATTACTTCATTTTTAAAATTGAAACTTATAGACTTTCGATTAGAAATAAAACATCGTTTTTTTTACAAACAGATTTTAGTTGAAAAATGAAGAATAAAATACCCGGGAAAAATTTCAGATCTAAAGTGATCAAATCAGATCTGCATTTTTACAGATCTGTTTTGATCTCCATTTTGGAACATATCAACGCAGATCAACACAGATCTGTGTTGATCTGCGTAGATCAACACAGATCAAAACAGATCTGCGTATATCAACGCAGATCAACACAGATCTGTGTTGATCTGCGTAGATCAACACAGATCAAAACAGATCTGCGTAGATCGGGGATTTGATTATGTTTTTGTACACACACACACAGCTTGATTTCCCGCAGTAACTGGGTTCGAAGAGCAATCCTGGAGAAGAGAACCACCATATATGTATTGTATTACCTTATTACTAACTGATCCGACTTGGCTTATATACGAATGAAAGTGAAAATACTGTGTTGGCGAGAGCTATGTTGCGATATTTATATATTATACATACATAATAATATGTACCTACTTATTCATAAATAAACTTTTGTCTACCTTAAATAACAAATACACATATACTATATAGAAACCTTGTTTATAATTTAATCAATTAAAAAAAATTGTACAGAAACGTACTGAATGATATTTGAGGCCCGTGTATTAAATTAATAAATAAATTCACAACTCACCCCCTGTCACCGATGAAGGGTTGTAATTGGTCTCATTCGATCCAGCGGGAAAAATACTTCGGGATACTAGGGGTGTGGGGGGCAAAACAACCCTCTATCTAGCACAGGAGTCGAGATATTTACGATTTTCTATAATGAATACCATAAGTAGCGAAACAGAGAAAAATTCAATATTTACTGTTAATACAGCATAGAAACATAAGATATTATTATTAAATTTAATAAAATGAAAAAAAAAGTCCAGACACGTATTAAGTGATATTTAAGGCCCGTATTGTTAAAATAACAAATACACATTTTTTTTTAATTGATTAAAATACAAACAATACGTTTCAATCTCACGATCTACGACGATCTGCAATGATGTACAACTATCTACAAAGATCAACAACGATCTGTAAAGATTTACAACGATCTGCAAAGATCTACAACGATCTATAAAGATCACGATCTGCAAAGATCTGCAACGATTTACAAAGATCAATAGCGATCTACAAAGATCTGCAACGACCTACAACGACCTACAACTATCTGCAAAGATCAACAACGATCTATTAAGATCACGATCTGCAAATATCTATAACGATCTGCAAATATCTACAACTATCTGCAAAGACCTACAACGATCTACAACGATCTGCAAAGATCACGATCTACAAAGATCTACAGAGACCTACAACTATCTGCAAAGACCTACAACGATCTACAAAGATCTAAAAAGATCTGATTTGTTCCAAAATGAAGATCAACCGAGATCACTTCAGATCTGAAATTTTTTCCCGGGTATTTATATGTTTTAGATTCTTTACTCACAGAAAAATTTAATCTCTTTTATATTGACCATACAATTCCTCGAAATATCATATATTCATTGAGATGACGGAAATATAATTTTATAATATTAAATTTAACTGGAGAATACTCTTAACTTAAGTTATTTTATCTGTATTTAATCACTCGCAACGACTTTGGTTATACTTATGTATGAACTAAAACATTTATTTTATAAAATTAAAAACTTATATCGAAGATTAGAATTTTTTTTAATTTGAAAAAATTGACAGATTTACACATTTAAATGCTCTCAAATTATTTATTAAAATAATTTTGTTAGATCGAATATAATTCGAAGGTATATTTTTTATTACTTTTTTTTATAATTTTTTTTTTCGAATTCGAGATTTTGATGGTAATATTCATTCATTCTATTTTCGCAAAAATGTCTGTATATTTGTCGGTCTGTAGATGCTATAAATCAAATTTTATATTTAACATTAATTTTTGTATGGGAGAAAACCTCCTATATTTAACCGGAAACGGAAGTTTACTCTTGTCAATTTTTAAATTTTTCTAATTATTTTTGAAACGGTGTGAACTTAATAAAAATGTTTTAGATAAAAGTTGTGGAGTATTATCTATAATTTATATCTTGTCCATTTTTCATTATCTATTATTAGATTTTTTAAATATAATTAGAAACACGTTCACTATACTATGAACACTCATTGTCAGTATAGCGTATAAGAAAGTCGCATGGCACCCATCTCATTTTTTAAAACATTTATCATTAATAAAACTAGACTTTTATGAGAATAAAAAATATCCCACAATGCACTTTCTTTTCCCATTTGAGAAAATTATATTTATCTTTAAAAGCATCATAGTGATAAAGCAAAATTAAATTAACCGTTGAAGACCAATTATCGACTTTAGTTTATTAAGAGATTTTGAGTATAACTGGAACACCATATTGTCAGTATCTGATCTTGTTATCTGCAAACTTGCGACATGAATATCAATATTATAAACGCGGCGAAAGAATTTAAATTTACAAAAAAATTGGCCAGGAGTTTGGCGCCTCTAACGACAGTAGCGTAAAACTATAAATCAAGATCTACTGCATTATATGGCGAGGGAAGGGCGAATAGGGGGGTATAGATGGTCTCTGGCTGAAACTTGTAGGTCAACTCTTTCAGTTTCCGCCTGGTAAAAGTATAATGCTCGGAAAAAGCATATTGGGACCGGTAAATGGCTTTTTTCCCCTCTTCATTCTTTAAAACCAGAGTAATAAGTCCTTTACATCATGGACGTTTGATTGTGATGACTTTTTTGTTCGTAAATTTGACGACAAAGAACAGTTTTAGAGTCTATTTATGTGTGTTATACGATTTGAAAGGGAATTGGATCAAGTGAATGGAAGATTGTTTAAAAGTTATATTCATAAAAATTGCTCTTTGTAATTAATTACTACGTTTATAATAGTTTTCTTTATATAACTTTTTTTTAATTTTTGAAACATATTTTACATGATTAATATTATTTTAAATGTTGTAAAGAGGCTTCAACGTCCAATAATTATTATTTGTACAAAATATTATAAAATTATTTGTACAAATATAATCAATTTATAAAATACATACCTACATATTATTAAAATAGCATTTTGAATTAATTTTTTGTTACATATTATTTCAGGATAGTAAAAGAAGAATGGCGATAAGGGCCTTTTGATGAGAAAACAATATATATATATATATATATTTTTTAATTTCAATACTATTAGAAAATAAATCCTTGATTTGGTTCAGTCAAAATTAATTTTTTTTTAAATTCTTTGACTGGTTGCTATAAATTTCACAACGCGCATTGAAGGACATCAAAGATTTTCATTTATGTAAACATTATGTACGTAATGTATGACTACATAATTATTATTAAGTTGTATCATATATTATATTTAAAAATTGGCCAAGACATACATGAGTGTATGCTATAAATGTTCCGAAGTACGTACTTACATACGTAGTACATGGACTGTACAGGTGCATTTTTGAGATAGAAAAAAAGGGATTAAATTCTGCTAAACACCCAATAAGCATATACATATATAAAACATTTTTTTTCAAATTTTTCGAGCCAGAAGTTACAGAGTTAGAGGGGGGGACAAAATGAATTAATATTTGGAACCCTATAAGCCCCATTTTTGGGTAAAAAATATTAATGTAAAGGTCAAATTCTACTAATTGAGATTAAAATTTTGATACCCTACACGCCTTGGTATAAATTTTGTTTGTTATTTTTTGAATTTGTTTTGGAGCTTCCTGCAGGTACCATTTTTTGAGTTAGAAAAAAATAAGAAAGAGTGTCAAATTCCACTGGTTTGGTTATACAGTTTGAAATGACATATGCGTTGATATATTTTTTTTGTGTAGCTTTAGCTCTTTAGCGCCTCCTCTGAAAATTTTTAACATTTTTCTTTAATTTTAAGTTTCAAGCTTATATAGTTTACGAGATATTTTGCATTGACTGAAAAGGACGGACGGACGGAGGACAAAGTGAGATTAATAGAGTTTCTTCGGAACCCTTAAAATGATTTAAATACTACGATGCGCACCGGGTGTCTATTGCCACATCTCATTTAGCAATGTGTTAATGTAATTATGAATCCCGCCAGTAATAATAAGATAAAATATTAAGCTTCAGTAATTAAACTTCGGCAATGAAACTGAAATGTAATATTTATATTCAAGAACATTAATTCAGGATATCATCCAAAAGTCGAATGTACGTTTTGTATAGTATTTCATTTTTCATTACTTATATTAGAACGATTTTATTAAAAGAGAAGATGACTTTTCCTATATTGAAAAACGTATTTACAATTTAAATTCTGTTCTTTGAAATATATGAAACTCACTGTAAAATAATAGGTTTGAATTTACTTAATATCAACATTATGGTGTCCGTACAGATTGAAATATTAATCAGTATGTTCTTTGTGACCAAAAAATAAGGTAGCTATAAACTCAAACTTAATTTTAACGTATATTTTAAATAGTAATTTTCATTTTTTTTTTTAAATACTACTATTCTCTCAATTTTTCCCGCTTTATCCTGTATATTATGATTTTTCCTGGTAGATGACAATTTTTTAAAGAACTTTATAGTTTTATAGTTTTTTTAAATTCATTTATAAATTTCATCAGCGCAGAAAATCTTTTAAACATTAAAATTTGTTAAAGATATTTAACAAAAAAAAAAAGGTTTTTCAGAAAACCGGGAAATTTGCTATTTAAAATACACGTTCAAATTAAAGTGCATTGAGCATGGCCTAAATATTAATTGTCAACGCTGAATTTGTGACTACCTTATTTTTTGGTCACAAAAAACATATTGAGGGGGCATCCTGTTAATATTTCAATTTGTGCGGATACCCTAATCAACATACATATTTCATATATTATTTTTTTAAGAATTTAATTAACTTTCACAAGAGATTTTATTTTAAGAAACGGTGCTATTTATTAATTAATTATTATTTTCAGTAAATGATCTTCAACACAGCTACCAAACTTGACAAGAGAAAATATCTGTTCTCTTGTCAATTTTTAAAAATAAAAAAAAGTTTTAAATAAAAGTTGATTTTTCAGAAAATATTTTTCTTGAAACATTTGTAAAATTTAAAGTTGTAGATAATATAATTATCTAAAAAAATGTTGTTCTAACCATTTTCCGTTATAACGAGTCGTTTTCAAGTCACCCGTTTCTGTATAATGAAGTATAAAAAGTATTATTATAACCAAAACAGTTTATTTATATTCAGATTTTCATTAAAAAGAGACTTCCAAATGAAAATCATTTCCAAGCTTAATGTTTTATGAGATCTCAATGATAATCAAAGAGGTACAAACTCGGGAAACAGTTGCCGCAACAAATGTAAATATTATGATAATATTACATCCAGACATAAAATCTATGTTCTAATACTAATAAGAAAATAATCTCCAATGTAAATTTCAGATTTAGATATGACTTCCCATAACGCGAGTGCTTCCCAGAAATGTATAGGTAAAGCAAATATAAACTTTATTTATTATATCTCAACCTTATCTATCTAAAGCAGAGAGTGCTTGCGCTTTTTGAATCTTGATAGCTCATTATTTCGATGATATGTAATAAGAATTTGTACCTACATTGTTAGATATTTGTATTATGGCTGACATCAAAGTGAATGGATCGACTTCAAAGCTGGTATTTAGAAATAAAGAGCTTTAGATGTTAGGAAATAATTTTGTAATGCAATATATTTTCGTATATTACATTTAAATTGTATACCGGGTGTTCCAGACCACCTGTCCACTATGTTTTACGCCCAAACTATTGAAGATAGAGTTTTATGATAAAAAATTTACTATATATATCGACCCTAAAGAATTTCAGGAAAATTTTTTCAACCCCCTAAAACTTCCCCTTGGGGTGTAGTTTGAGGGGTACATGCCCGTTTCTCATCAAAATCAAATGGAACGGTATATCCAAAAGTAGATCATTTTAAAGATCATAAAAAAGTAAAAAACTTTTGTAAAAAAAATTTTTTCATACATTCAATTGTTTAGAAAATATGGCGACTTGTTCCCAAATTTTAGGGTTTGACTAAAAGTGCTCTAGTTTCGTTAAATATTAATGAAGTTTTATTTAAAAATTTGTATTTGAAAGTAGAAAGACCGAACTTTTTAATGATGTATGATTATTTGAAATTTGGATAATTTAAATTGTCAAACGCGGCATATCAAAAAATCAAAACTTTAAATGGAGAAAATTCAAAAATTTTAAATGGAATGATATATCAATTAGTACTTTATCTTAAAAAATATATTTTAATTTACAACTTTTGTTAAGACAATTTAAAATTTAATAAAAAAAAAAAAATTATAATTTTAATTTTTAAATTTTTAGTTTTATTTCCCCCCGAAAAAGATTTCTGCGTCTTTCATCTAACTTAAGTGTGATGAAAAACCGCTTGAGTAATTTAGGCCGTAACGATATTTTGATTATCGTGAATTCTGCATGCAAAAAAATATTCTAACACTAAAAAAATATTTTTAAATCTAAAAGCTCTGTCAATTGGTATAAAACTTTTTGTTAATTAATTTTGTGACCTTATTACTCGGAATGTATTTGATATTGATATGAAAAATTAAAAAAAAAATCGGTTTATTTGGGAATTATTTTATTTGAACAAGAAGAAATAAGTCTTGAGGCTTCCGCGGTGGTCTTGATATAGATCTTGGCTTCTGGGTGTAAGCCGCGTCGGTTTCGTCGTGTTATCGGCCAACGTTTCGTCACACATTGCAGTGGACATCTTCAGGGCTCTTCTAAAAGTGCACAAAAGAGCCCTGAAGATGTCCACTGCAATGTGTGACGAAACGTCGGCCGATAACACGATCAAACCGACGCGGCTTACACCCAGAAGCCAAGATCTATAAGAAGAAATAAATGTTTGTGTTTTTAATTTTTTTGATATTGCAAATTTTAATATAAAGGAAAATAACAAATAAAAATTTTAAAAAAATAAAAAAGTATCTATCAATAAACACTTGTTTTTTTACCTTTTCTCTAAATTAGCTAATTTTAAATACCAAAAACTTGCGTTCGATACATTTATTTGCTAAATATTAAAAAGAAATCACATCGAATTAAAAAATGTTTTGAACAAAAGCTTCTTATTTTTTATATACAATTAGATCCATACAGCATAACTATTTTCTCATTTAAAAATTAAAATAATCATTTAAAAAAACATGACACCAAATATAATATAAAAATATCATGATATTGTCCCTCCAAACTGACAGGAAAGTTTTTATGTAAGCAGCTTAATTTTCGAAATAAGAATTCGTAGATTTATTCTGAACATCTGGTATACGTACATAAACATACATATGTCAAAATTTATCACAAACTTTTTATTGAATATATTTTTTTGTACGTATATTCGTATATTAAAAGATATCTTACGCAATATTCCGAAACTTTAATAATGTTATCATCTTCTCTTTTGTATCCCGAAACTACAAAATAAAAAATGTGTCTGAATAAACACATTATGAGACCTCGTCACCGCAAAAAGTTTAGTGTCCAGAAATACGTTGTGAAAGCAATTCAAAAATTTCAACTTTAGATATAATAAATGGTCAACAGAAACAAAAACCATTAAAATTCTTGCCGTATACCTAATGTTATGTGTGTTTGCTACATCATAAATTATATTTCTTTTCATTCTATGCTTTTATCGCGTTTAACTGCACAATACGGAATTACACACCGTATAAATAGTATAAATATAATTGATGTTTTTAATAATTTTGGATATTATTCATAAGCGAATGGGTTGGGGATATTTGTTTATTAAAAATTTGATATTTGTAGATTTGGTCACGAATTGATAACAGTAGTTCAATTGCAAGTACTGCGAAACTTCTCCGAATCGACCACTAAAATCGACAACCAAAAAATTGAAAAACAATAATGGTTCCACCGAATACTGATCATTAAAAAAGTCGTAAAAGTGTTGTTTCGAAAAAAGTCACTGTATTTTTAACTTACCAACAGGAAGTTATAGACCAAGAGCCAATGACATATTTCGATTGTTTATTTCAATAGTCGAGAAAATTTAAGTACTAAATCTTATATACCTCCTGAACAATAAAAGTCGATTATTGCAGCCCTCTGCGGCCGGGTTATACTACCCTAAAATTACAAAGAGGGTGAGAAATAAGATACAATTTATTTAAAGTAATAGTCATGAAATTTCAGGAGGTAACTTTCGATAGTAAAATTTATTATTATTTATTAATTATTGTAATCGGTCCGAAAATCGAAATAAAAAATGCCAACATATGTTTATGTTTTAAAGTCACTCTAGTATATTTACACTATTTTCAGAAAAGTATGCGTGCGTATCATTTTTTCCTGCACGAAATCTCGCAAATAAAAAATGCTATTGACTTATCGTTGTGGTGCCAATCGAAGCGTCTTCACGTGAATATGATCTAAAAGAAATTTAATCGAATTCGGTCTAGCCGTTTTTTTGTTTGAACAAAAATGTAGATTACAGAATTTCTTGAAAAAGATTTATCAGATCTAATGTATTTTGGTAGCAATCGACACTTTGAACCCTTGGATATAATAATAATTAAATTATTTAATCAGTTAAAAAAATGTATTAAGTGATATTTTAGGCCCTACTGTTAAAATATCACATTCACATTTTCACACTTTATGGAAACAATAAATAATCAGTATTCAAGTATTCTAGAGTCATACCATGTTAGGAAGCTGGTTGTGTAGACTTCAAGGGTCGCACCTGACCACTTGTTATCAAATGTTATTAAGATGGATTTATATACAATCAATTGAAATATTCTACTGACTTTTTTCTACAACCGTTCAGAAAAATAGTGTTTAACAACATGAAATGCATGGTAGAAGTTCTAGTAAGGATTTAAAAAAGAAAGTAAGCTGTCATGTCCTATTTAATAGAATTTAAGTGTATATAAAACGGTGTAATATTTGGATTATTATTTATTACAATACCCCCTTCTTCTACTAGGAATTGTAAGACCAACAGATATAAATGTAATACATGTTGAACGTTTATCTACTGTACTACAACTAATTAAATATTGATACCAATTGATTAATAAACAAACATGTTGATTAGATTTTCTACTCAGCAAATATGAACTAAATTCCCTGACACCTTTAAAAATTATCTATGTGGTGCCATTGATAATAACTCTTTAAATACATCTGAATAAGCATAGAATCGATAAATTACAGGTACCTATTACAAATAATTCCGGCAAGACAAACACGAGTGTATGCCATAAGGGTTCCGAAGTACGTACTACGTGAAATGTTTGGAACCACTTACAGGTGCATTTTTAAGTTAAAGTTAAAATATAAAAAAGTGTCAAGTTCTACATCAAAAAAAAAATTTATGACGCCCCTCCCTATAATTCCAAAATTTAAAATTATATTGTTGACTTTAGTATTTGTCGTTAGTAGTCCCACCAAAGCCTCGTTACCAAATTTTTTTCAGATTTTTTGAGCCAGTAGTTACAGAGATAGAGTAGGGGGGGACAAAATAAAACACTGCTTTTAGCCCCCTACAGGCGCCATTTTTGAGTTAGAAAAAAAATAAAAATATGGTCATGTTCTACGAATTGAGATGTACATTTTGACATATCACATGCCTAGATATGAAAATAAAATTTTTTAATTCTCTTACACCCCTCCCTATTATTCCAAAATTTAAAATTATATTGTTGACTTTAGTATTTGTCGTTGGTAATCCCACCAAAGCCTCGTTACCAAATTTTTTTCAGATTTTTTGAGCGAGTAGTTACAGAGATAGAGAGGGGAGTGGGGACAAAATAAAACACTGCTTTTAGCCCCCCTACAGGCGCCATTTTTGAGTTAGAAAAAAAATAAAAATATGGTCATATTCTACGAATTGAGATGTACATTTTGACATATCACATGCCTAGATATGAAAATAAAAATTTTAAATTCTCTTACACCCCTCCCTATTATTCCAAAATTTAAAATTATATTATTGACTTTAGTATTTGTCGTTGGTAGTCCCACCAAAACCTCGTTACCAAATTTTTTTCAGATTTTTTGAGCCGGTAGTTACAGAGTTAGAGGGGGGGGGGGCAGAATAAAATACTGATTTTAGCCCCCTACAGGCGCCATTTTTGAGTTAGAAAAAAAATAAAAAGTAGGGGAATATTCTACTAATTGAGACGTAAATTTTGACGTGCCACACGTCTTGGTATACAATTTTTTTGTTTTTTTGGATTTGCTTTAAAGCCCCCTACAGGCACCATTTTTGATTTAGAAAAAAAATAAAAAAAGGGTCAAATTCCGCTTGTTTGGTTATACATTTTAAAGTGTCACATGCCTCGGTATAAAAAAAAAATTTTTTTTACCTAGCTTTAGCTCCTTATTCCCCCCCTGAAAAATTATTTATTCAATAAATTTGTACATATTTTACTAGAGGGTGTCATTTTACATGTTTAGTAAAAATTTCAAGTTTCTAGCTTATATAGTTTACGAGCTATTTAGCTTTGAGTGAAAAGGACGGACGGACGGACGGACGGACGGACGGACATACGGACGGACGACAAAGCGATATTAATAGGGTTTCTTCGGAACCCTAAAAAACGAACAAAAATAATTCAAACATAAAACATTTTATTATATCCCGGTGTTTAACACAGTTTCTAAACGACTTGGTGATTTTGATAAAATACTACTTTAATTTAAATAATTTATTTCAAGTACTATACCGGGTGTTCCAGACCACCCGTCCACTATGTTTTACGCCCTAACTATTGAAGATAGAGTTTTATGATAAAAAATTTACTATATATATCGACCCTAAAGAATTTCATAAAAATGTTTTCAACCCCCTAAAACTCCTCCTTGGGGGGTAGTTTGAGGGGTACATGCCCGTTTCTCAGCAAAATCAAATGGAAAGGTATATCCAAAAGTAGATAATTTTAAAGATCATAAAAAAGTAAGAAACTTTTGTAAAAAAAAATGTTTCATACATTCAATTGTTTAGAAAATATGTCGACTTGATCCTAAATTTTAGGGTTTCACTAAAATTGCTCTAGTTTCGTTAAGTACTAATGAAATTTTATTTTTAAAATTTGTTTTGAAAGTGGAAATAACGAACTTTCTAATGATGTATGATTATTTGAGATTTTGATAATTTAAAGTGTCATATGCGACATATCAAAAATTCAAAACTTCAATTGGGGATAAATCAAAAATTTGAAATGGAATGGTATATCAATTAGTACTTTATCTTAAAAAATATATTCAAATTAACAACTTAAGTTAATAAAATTAAAAATTAAAAATTATATTTTTTTTTAAATAAAATTTAAAATTTCAAATTAAATTTTCTTAACAAAAGTTGTTAATTTAAATATATTTTTTAAGATAAAGTAATAATTGATACACCATGCCATTTAAAATTTTTGAATTATCCCCAATTGAAGTTTTGAATTTTTGATATGTCTCGTATGACACTTTAAATTATCAAAATCTCAAATAATCATACATCATTAGAAAGTTCGTTATTTCCACTTTCAAAACAAATTTTAAAAATAAAATTTCATTAGTATTTAACGAAACTAGAGCAATTTTAGTGAAACCCTAAAATTTAAGATCAAGTCCCCATATTTTCTAAACAATTGAATGTATGAAAAAATTTTTTTTACAAAAGTTTCTTACTTTTTTATGATCTTTAAAATTATCTACTTTTGGATATACTTTTCCATTTGATTTTGCTGAGAAACGGGCATGTACCCCTCAAACTACCCCCCAAGGAGAAGTTTTAGGGGGTTGAAAACATTTTTATGAAATTCTTTAGGGTCGATATATATAGTAAATTTTTTATCATAAAACTCTATCTTCAATAGTTAGGGCGTAAAACATAGTGGACGGGTGGTCTGGAACACCCGGTATATGAGTATATGGAATCTGTGATTTGCATAAAACGTATTTTTAAATTTTCTAATTTACATAAAGAAAAAGAGTTCATTATATGTAATTCGTTTACCGATGTTGAAAATGGGTCGCGTGTTTTACTGTAATTTATAAAATTATCAAATTGATCCATATCATGAAAATATTTGTACTGTTTATATAATTATTAACTACACGTAAACGATATTATGTTAAATTAAGCTTAACGTTAACAAACTTCGAACCCAATTACTAAGAAATATTTGAAATTCTTTTCGTATTTAAAATTTTAATTCTAAGAAATGATATTTGATATTGTAGTACGATTATGTAGGAATTTAAAAAAATGTTGTACATAATATCTATAATTTATTTTTTTAATGATTGTACCTATATAACTTTTAAGGTTATGTAGAAATTTAAAAAATGTTGTACATAATATCTATAATTTATTTTTCAATGATTGTACCTATATAACTTTTCAGTTTATGTATTTATGTAATGAAAACATTATATTTATTATAATAATCTATGCTTTCTATAACTATTTTAAAAACACGAAATAGCATTTATTTTAAAATACCTACAGGTAATACATATTTTTAGTTTTCATTTAAAATATCAATCAAAGGATAAAATGAGCTATGAGCTATGTAATCATTTTTAAAAGCAGAACAATTTGTGTTATCCAATTTCAAAATTTTAATTTGATTTTTTCGTTTTAGATCACAACAAACTCTTTTCATTCCGTATTTTTCTGTCTATCTGTGTGTGTCTGCCCTCTAAATATTTGTTACAAGCATAGTTCATAAATCATCATTAAACCAACATTAATGGAACTTGGTTTGTTAGTTGAGTCTGGCTAGGAGATGATCCCATAAAAAAAATATTAAAATCTTTTAGAGGAGATGGATAGGTATGTATCACAAAATTATCATTTTTTTCAATTGTTCGAAGAACGATGTATGATACGTGAAAATTTTATAGATACTATATTTTTAAGAAAAATCCAGAATAAAAATTTTCTAACAAAATTATATATAAATAAAAAAATTAATGAAAAGTAGAATTTTAGTTTATCGGTATTTATTAAAATTATTCTATAACTAACTCTTTTTGGTGAATTTAGAACGATAACATACTATGAAGAGGTTTTTTCTTATTGTTTAAACAATTGATTTTTGTTAGTCCAACGATTAAATGAAATAAATAGACTCAAATCTTTACAAACAAAATAAACGTTTATTAGTTTGCCCATCTGATTTTTTGTAGAAAAAATCTAAAAAGTATTTATTGAAGTCAGCAACTTCATTAGCAGTTAGCACAAAAATTATGGTGGCTCTAACATCGTATTCCTTCGATATGATAATTGCTCTCAGAATTTAATACATTATATCTGAAGCAACGATGTTTAATTATAACCTTAGAAACATAATTCCATAAAATTAATAAGAAGCACATCAAATAACGAGATGCAAAGTTATTGCCAATTTATCGCGCGCACCCTGTACACTCAGGTAAATATAAAATATATAAATAAATGCTAGTGCAAGTTTGCACTGCATATTTTAAAATTCATACTGAGTTGTAAATAAGGTGCAGAAGATATTTACACGACATAAATCTACAAGTAGAACTCGTTACGGTTCCCTGCTGATGTTCTTCCAACTCGAGCACGACGATTGCAGTAAGCAGAGCACTCTACGTGTTTATTATGTAAATAAACACCAGGATGCAACTATTCTAATTGCATTACTTTCTGCCAACTATATCAAATGTTCATGCATAATGTATGTGTGTGTTTGTTTAAATTAATTTTCGTATTTTCTTATTTAGAAATATATTGAAAATATACCTAAGTTACTAGAAATTATCCGCGGATGACCTAGTACTTTTTATAAATAGAGAAAGTTTATCTGAGGTTGTTCTGATGTAAACTCTAAATCTACTGTACCGATTTTGATGAAATCTGTACCGACGTGTTCCTTGAAATCTCAGAAGTGCTATAGGATTTATTCATCACGTAATTATATTTAAAAGAGTTGAACATTGAATTAATTAGTTATACAAATCAAAATGAACGTGCAAACTATTTAACCCATACACTGACTTAAGTTATACTGTCCTGCTAAGCACAAATATGGTATCTGACAATTTTGTCAAAATTGAGTTAAGCACAAATTTATATATTCCTGAATCTTAGTAGAGTTAACTTGTTTTTTCTAATAAAAATCATCTTTTTTATTTACTGTTATTTGCATTTCTGGCTAAATTACTATGTTGTTGTATCTGCAGTTTACTTTGAATTGTTTTATACATATCTACTGTACATACAATTTTTAATAATCTATCGACAATGTGACAAAAATGTCTTTTAATTTGAAAAATTAATATAAACCAGATTTAACTCAGTTTTACTTCATTTTTAGAATATTTAATGTAGATATAATAAAAAACAAAGCTAAATAACTAAACTTTACTGCACTGTTTTCAAGTAACTATACTTTACTAAGCATAATTATGGTATCTGCGTGCAGATCCAGTCTCAATATTGAAACTAGCTTGCCAAAAGTTAATCTTCAGTGGGGGCCGCAAATACCCCACGATACCAGTTACGTTTGTCAAATTTACGATACCAGTTAAGTTAGAGTACTGACTAAAACTAGTACACAAAGTGTAAATAACATAGCTTCACAAACTCTTTAAGCGATATGAGCGATTTCCAGCTTCGTCAAGTTTTTGTTTATCACATACCGCCTTTTCAAGTTTACTGTAAAACTGATAAACTTTGACATTCAAATAATAGTTTGCGGATTTGTGTTGATTAGACTTTTATTTTAACTCATTTTTGTCAAAATATATTATATGCTCTTAAAATTAGCTACACGTTTTAACACTGTATTTTTATTTGTAGACTTTCTGAGTTGTTATCTTAATTAAACATAATATTTCTGTATTCTATCACGCAACGCACTTTATTTACACTTGACGTTTGAAACATCATCTAGTGTTTTTCTTCTGAAGTGTCAAGTATAATGAAAACATGACGCTGAACAGAATACAGAAATTTTATTTTTGGTATATACATAAGTACTAGGCATTACAATATGTTTCCAATATCAAAATTTAAAAAATAAGTAATATGCAATATTGCCGATAAATAATTGGTTTATTAAAAAAAAGGTATGCAATCTTCAATAGTGAGTTTTTGTCTTGGTTGATTATTTATTCTACGGTGAACCGTATTTTTATCATAACTGTAGAGGCTAAAACAGATTATTTTTGAGTACAGTTTTAATACTTACAGAATATGTTACAAAAGTGGTGTAGAATAATTCTCTAAGTTTGCTCTGATTTTGATTGTCCGCGACAGGAGTTATCCATGGTTCAATTGCAAAATTCTTAAAATATTCTGATGTTTGCTAAATAAGTTATTATACAAAAAAAAGTTTCAAATAAAAGCTATTCGCAATAAAATTCCCTACTACCTTCATTTTGAAAAAAATAAATAAAAAATTCACTTGTTTATCCACTAATAACTAATAAAGTTGAACATTTTTTAAGTTGATACCCCTGGAAAATAAACAATCTGTAGTACAGAACATTCACTGAAAATTAGAACCTGATATCTTCAACTGTTTTTGTTATAATAATGGAATCATGCTTGTCTTTGATTAACAATAAAAGTTTTTGTAAAACTGTTTGTATGTGTTCTCAAAGACTTAAATAATCGATTTCCACCATAAAAAAGTAAAACTTTTCAATTCTTTTGCAAATGGTAGCACTCTAATCTTATTGTTGAGTTTTTTTTATTTTTAACCAATTCAGTTGTTTCATAGAAAATAAATAATAATAAAAATAAAACCTACTCCGAAAAATTATTTACCTATTGGTGAAAACCGCATTAAAATCGGTTGACTAATTGTGAAGTAAACATACTTTTTGTAACCGATACAGGATTTTCTCTTTAACGATTAAAAACAATGGACAATTTCTAGTGCAGTTAATCTTTTGATAATTGTGTAATAGAATATCTTTCAGACAATACATATAAAGTTAAACTTATCTACAGGATGGCGCAAAAGTCAAGATGTGGTTTAAAACAAATATTTTAATTTGCAATTTTTTTTTAATAGTAAAAGTTAATATTAATTGATATTATTTTAACTACGTGTGAAATATTACATCGCGTAAGTGATCGTCGTTTTCAAGCTAACAATGTTGGGCTCTATCATGTGCATTTTCCATGACACCTCTCAGAATATTTGGTAAGTGCTCGTATCTCGGCTCAACTATCTCTCCTTCAACTGTCAATGTTGACATTCTCTTCTTATATATTTTGAGAGGAAACAATTTGGGGCTGTTAAATCCGGCGAAAAGGGAGGCAGGTTAATTTCTGAATTTCTGGAAATTCGACGTTGTAAGGCCGAAAATGGCGATGCAATATTTCATACATAGTTGAAAAAATCACTGTGATTATTTTAAACTCCATCGCGACATTTGCGCCACCCTGTACTTTTTTGTAAGCTTATAAGATTCTATCGTTTGAATCATTATGGACGGAACTTTTTCAGATAGATAGTTAATATATTTTGGTTTTTATTTGAAAATTAGCATTGATTTAAAAAATACTATTTTTTTCAATAATTCAATTAATTCAAAAGTTTATTCCAGTTGACATTAAAATTTTTTTAAATTCTCTTTTTATTGCAAAAAATAACTCATTTTACAATTTGTTCCGTTTATGTATACAACATTTTGAATTACAATAAATAAGAAATCAGTAGTGAACATTTTTTTTAAGTTTTTGCAAGTACATTTTTTTTAAATGCATTTAGAATGATTAATCTAACAGCAAATTTAGATAAACATTAATCGAATTAATATATTGAATATATTATGTTTATCTTATTTCCTTTTCTATTATAATACTATACTAAATACTACATAATAATATTATGTATAGCTCTCACTTGAAGACGTCTGATCTACTCCTATAAATTCAACATATTATATTCATAAATACGAGTATGTTATTACATACATTTACATATGTACAAAATAAATAACACCCATATACACGAGCATTTAAGCACATACCGCGGCAACAATCTAGAATAGGTGGTATCTAGTTCAAGATTCAAAACCATTCATATATCAGAGAGTAAAATAAAAGACAGATTTAGATAGCGTGGCACTTTGCCCAACACGTAACTCTTAACTCTGGCCACTTTGCTGTGATGGTGTTTTCCCTCCCCCCACATACTCCGCCTCCACCAATGGACCACTCAATCTGTATTCCAGTTGAAAATTCATTTCAATCGCTTTCTCATTTAGCTCGACTCTCCAAGCTCTTTTAGGTGTTTTGAAATCTATTCGGATGGAATAAAATCTAGTAATTTATTTGTCAATTGTTAATCTATAATGTATTCTACTGTTAGGTAATAAAATGAAAGGATATGAACCCTTTTAAATTGCAAATATATAATTTTATTTAAGGTTAGTTGTGCATATACTTGTACTTAATAACTTTTCAAATGAAATCATTTGTTTAGGACCGTCTTTGCAAGTATTGGACTAAAAAAATTGGAGCCTTAATCACATTGGATTGAGTAAAAGTTAATTAAATAAATTTCGTTAATAAAGATATTATACTTTTTAAAGTTCAACAATATTTATAATTAGTTGAAGGTAGATTATTATTATAAAAATAGTAGTGTATTCAAATATTAAATTTTGTATTTTATCATCAATTTTTAAAATAAATACATAAACATTTTTTATTTATAAAAAAATCGTTAAGATTAAAACCATTATTGATAATATTTTATACGTGCCCATAAGGCTATTTAAGATGTGAAAACCATCCTAAAATGTTGTGAATTTTTATTTTTTCTTCTGTGCACCCTAGATAAAAGTGTTACGTAGATTAAATTATTATTTTTTATAAGCATTTCAATGATAGGTATAGTCAGTTGTTCAAATCACCCTTTAGTGTCCCCCACTTTGCATCCCCGACATATATTTTCGAGTAAATCTGGACAACCCTTGACATTTAAAACAATATAAAAATTCCCTGTTACTTACATTTTTTGCTTACCCTTACTTGATGACGTTTATTTATCCTCTATAATTTTTGTATATGACGTATAAGATAGGTATTTTATCGGGTCATAGTAGAGTTTAGGTTGAGAAACACTATTATAAAAGTTCATATGATGATATATAAATTTAAAATACATGGATATACCTATATGACTGAGGTTATATCTGAGCTTTCGTATGAAACGTGGAGATTTCTAAACAGCATATTCATATAATTTAAAATTTTACCCATATTGGAATTTCCGGAGAAATGATCATTGGGATATGAGAGAGTTTGCAGCACGTACAATGATCGCTGTCGGGCAAAGTGCCACGTTCTACGGCGCTTTTGTTTCACTCCGATATATATACACGACAAGTTCAAATTCTTACATCTGTTGAAATTCCATTGTCTGTAAGCTTGTACCGTTTGTAAAATCTCAAACGTCTTATTCCTGTTTGTTTTTATTTGATACGTGTAAAGGAGTCTCGTTGTCAGTTTGACGAATTAAAAACATCTGTTCTCATGTTTCAATGACTTTTAGATATTTTTATTTTGAACTGAAATATATTACGATAAATGTTTGTAAATAAAAGTCCGTAAAGAAATATTGATATTTTAGTACAGTAGAGGTTCCATATTGTTAATGTCCCTGCAAACATATGTTCTCATGTTTCAACAACTTTTAGATATTTTTATTTTGAATTGAAATATTTCATCATCATTCAATCATTTTTTTATATAAGTTAAAAGTTTGGTAAATGAATATGATTTTTAATAAAACTAAAGGAAAAAAATATTTTTTTTTTTTTTATCGCTTAGAAAATAGAAAAGCTACTAATTTAACATTTACCTTCATAATTTCAACAGAAAGTTAACATAGGTACACACTATGTTAACTTTCTGTTGAAATTATTATATTCAAATACAAAAAACAGATGAGCTATTTGGTTTTCGTAATATAAATCAGCAGTCTCGAAACTTTAATATATGTTCCGTGATTATTTTTGATCTCATCTTTTCTTACTAACTCGGGAGAAGCTAAGATACGATTTATGTCTTTATCTTTGTGCTATTGTTAAAACTCCGGAATCATTAAAAAATGTACTTATTCAATATATCTATCGAAGACTTAAAATACTGATTTATTTCAGGAAGACTTTGCAAACCTATTTATTTATTTTAAAAATAAATAATTCTAAAGTATAAAAAATATCATTATTGTCTATTTTTAAAAATTTCTTTATATTGAGATTTTATATTAAACTACAATACTTTCATGTAATATACATATATTTTTACAGCGTGATGATGGTTTTTTGAACAGAAATTTTACACGAGTAAATTCAAACACTGGATTTTACTTCCATGGTTATTATTTGTTTCACTTTACCACATTTGCATCAACATCACAACCTTTTTTTTGCATACCCATAGAATCAACAGGCGGTTTATTGTATGCATGATTCGATTTGAACGAGATTTTTTCATACATAATGTATGTATTAAGGTATACCTATTTACCATGTAAAAAAAGGAGTCTGTGAAATGGTAGTAATTTTGTTATAAATATTTATAAGAATGCTTAGTAATCGTTTTGTAGAAAATTAAATTTATTATAATTTTTTCAATTGCATAATTATAATATTTAAATCATTTCTCGATGTACCAAATAAAGACAGATATTTTGAAATTCATTTGCTAGATAAAGAACTACTCTTCGTTTATAGTACTCATATATATTTGTGTAATTAAATTATTGTACATAATCACAGTAGATAACCATAATAAGTATAAGAAATTAGATAACAAAAACAAAATTTGTAATAATAAATCATTATTTGAAATGTATTGTTTTTATTTGAAATGTTATAACTATATAAACTCCGCCCTAGAAAAAGATAACCGATGATTTATCCTCTATAATTTTTGTATATGACGTATAAGATAGGTATTTTATCGGGTCATAGTAGAGTTTAGGTTGAGAAACACTATTATAAAAGTTCATATGATGATATATAAATTTAAAATACATGGATATACCTATATGACTGAGGTTAACGTTTGTCTTTAAAGGAATTTGTTTTAAGCGATTCTGGCCTTAAAGGTGGCAGACGAGTTCTGCAGGCAATTGTACCTACTTTTATTTTTTGGATTATGGATGTAAGTTGTAAGTAATTATTGCCTCCAGAGAACTATTTGGATTTTTTTAAACCAAGACTCACTTCTAGATTATGTACAATTTATGTCGTAAATTGTGAAGATGCAATTATCAATTATCAATTAGTTGTTAACTCCTATTAAGGATATATCTTATAAAGTTGAAAGTGTTGAAACATGTATTGAAACCTATATATATCATGTTTGTGGTTTAAACTTATTATTAGTTTGATGACAACACAACAAAGCTGAAATATTAAAGATATAGAGAATGTTAAAGCCAACACAGTAAACTAATGCAACATATTTTCCGGTACTTTCGCAATATCATCATTTTTGTGAAGTGCAGTTACAATCGCAGAAAATTTTGTTATTTCAAATAAAAAAGCACAATAAATAATAATAATATCACAGCGTGATTTGATGACAATCGGCCAATTGGTGTCAAAATGATGGACATTTAAACTAATTGTTAGTATAATTTATTTATTAATTATTATATTATCATAGCAACTGCTTTACATTGTTTCAAATTAAACGATTCTTCCTTTTATATCTTTTGTGTCGTAGTACTTATCATTTTGTAATCATTAGCAAGTGTCCATCACTACGTGCTTATTACTAGTTTTACCTTTGCCATTACTGGAGAAAAAACACGAACAAAATAAAAGGCTATAATTTAAAAAACAAACTATATTTGCGGGCTTTGGTAATTAAATTGATTTAATAAAGAGTTATTTATTTTATTAGTAACATGAGCTCATAAGAAATACAAAAAACCGAAAACTTGTTCATATAGCGGCCATAACTGGTGCCTTTACCTAATTACTTTTTTTATATTTTTTTTTCTTATGTGGGGCAAATCTTACTATTGCTTTCACTCTATATTTATCCTCTTTTATACATAAGAAGAATACTTAGTGAATGACATTTCGCAGTCTATTTTTTTTAACAAATTGAATGGGACATTTGATATGTCAACAAAATCAATACCAAGTTTATTTAGTTACAAATATTTGGAATAAAGCAATAATGTTTTTTTATGCGTGGAAGACGATACCATTGAAGGAAAATTGCTATTAAGAACATTAGTTGGTTCAATTTATGAAAGAAAAGGTGTGTAAAAGAAGAAATTTATCGCCTCCTAAAATTTACAGCCTTAGGGTACAACCTACGCAACCATTTGCTAAAGGAAAAACATATTTTTTTTTGTAGAATATGGTTCTTTTAATGCATGTTTCTGTTATTACTTTACTGTAATAGCTATTTATAAAATTTCGAACAGTAGTTTTTCCATTTAGATTGTAATAAAATGATACATTAATATTAAAAAAAATTAAAATTATAAAATTAATTTATAATTTATATTATATAGTCTCTTTAGTCTCGGTCTTGAAACTAAATCGAAAACGAGACGAGACCGTTTTAAATGTGGACAAAAAAACCGAGACTGTATCAATTTTATTTATAAAAAATCATTAAGTGTCTCGGTTCGAAAGGAATAACAAAAATTATTTTTTTTGATGATAAGCGTTAAATAATTTTTTTAGTAATAAAAAATAAATAAAAATAACACGAGACCGAGACATGGCAGGCTTAGTTTTAATGACATGAGATAGAGAAAATATGGCTTTAAATTTTCCGGGACTTCAGTTACCAAAATGACACAATGCTTTCCTACCTTCGTATCGAGTGCAGCCCTATTAAATCCTGATGTAATTATTCTTGTAATCAATATTTATTTTGATACCCGCATAATCTAAGAACAATTTACGCACATCAAAATATCCTCTTCCTACCAACCCACTTTGACCACTCACCCATACATGTAATGTTCGATTTCAGGATCGTTGTAACAAATCTACTCATTGTCAGTGGCGTATCGTATAGTGAAAATAAAGAAAATGTTAGTTTTTGAAAAACACTCATTAATATAATGAAGGGATCCAAATATTGCTAGATAAAACTATGGTAAAAACAGTGATACCAAATAAACATTTTAATTATTTTAGACTTTTCAGAATTTTTTGCAAATTGCAAATTGCAAATTAATAATAATTTATTTTCCACAAAATGCAATTTTTTGGTAAAATTTGAAAAGGTGCATGGAGTTAAAAAACCCCATTTGAAAGTGTGTAGTTTTAGTTTCAAAATATTTTTTATTTGATCTCCGATTATTCGATATTAGGCATTAAATGTAGGTATGCTTTATCGCAAATTGCTATGTAACATACTCAGAAGAAATCAGAATTAAAATTTAAGAAAAGCTGTTAGAAGTATAAACTTACAATTTAAAGAAGTGATTTGAAGAAGTGAAATGAATTGAAAAATAGAGATTTTTAACTGTTTTTTAACAATAATTTTGACTCCCTTATGAATATAACGTTTAAATGTTAAAAAAATTCGTAAGAGGAATATTATGTATAGATCAAATCTAATGTTAGTAGCTGAAACTATATGCCTTCAAACTGCATCAATAAAAATATTATTTCTTTAGCTTGATTAATAATCCCATAATTTTACGAGGAAATAGTGAAATTACAATTTTTTTAAATTACTGATATTCATTCTACAAATTTGGTTTTAAGTTATTTATGTACGATCATTTTATTATAATTAAAGAGTTTTGAATATTATCAATTATTTTATTATGTTTATTTTTATTAAACAGTGGTTTCCTTAAATAAAACAATTACAAAATGAGATACTACAATATACCGAAGAACATGTTTAAAAAGTATTATCTGTTGAAGTTAAAACAATAATAAAAACTGTTTTTTGGCGTTCTAGGATTTGTACTAATACACTTTTTATCTTTGTTAGACTGTTTTTATTTTTACTATCGGACTACTTTTTTAAGCGGTGGCATATTACAGAATGGAGGCCGTCACCGTTTCGACCTTGAAAATCTATTATATGTAATTTTAATACAAGTTGATTATAGCACCGTCAAAACGGTACGGCGGGCGTTTAAAAAAACGCTTTGCTGGCGTATAAGACGACGGTCGTCGTGACCTCGAAGATCTTTACTATTGAATTCAATATAAAAAAAAAAACGGTGTTCGTCCAGCGCTGGAAATCTGTTCATTTGAATTTCATGCTAATGATACAGTAACAGTCTCCGTTTTTGTTAAGTTCCAGCGCTTTAAAGTTCACTTTTCGGGACAAAATAAACGGTATGATTTTTAAATCAAGCCCTGAAGATAAATTGTATTAACTGAACCAATAACAACAATACCTAAGCTTTTAACTCATTTTTGAACGTACTCTTTTTTGTTCGCAACAATATATTATGTTTTATGTCGTAACGCCATTGGTTAAATATCACTCTAGATCGACATGATTCAGCAGAATTACGTGCCCGTGTTTATGTGTTTATATGTGGAATAGAGCGAGAGAGACTGACAGATAGAGAGAGAGAGAGAGAGAGAGAGAGGAGACTAAATACAATCAGGATTTGTGTGAAATCTTAAGAGACTGTGCGCATTTTTGGAGAAAATAAATAAATATTTCACTATCTGGAAATGGATCATTAAGAAATTCTTAAACGAATTGTATTCAAATGTAAAAACAGCAAGAAAAACGTGCAGTAGATTATGTGTTTAAGATACTATTTTAAACACGAGAAGCTTTGCCCCAATAACTATAATACTGTTTCTAAAATTGACGTACGAAAAAATTCAATGTTTTTTTAGGTTTTTAAACAACTTTGTTTTTAGTTGTACAGCTGACTTCATGCGTTATATGATAAATACACAAACAAAGGCTATTCTGTATATTATATATAATTATACAGTTTTATACACAAATATAATAAAAACATTAAATTTTCATCAATGGCAAGACAATAAATCACGAAAGATTGCATTTGTTTCAGCTCTCAAAGTTGAACTATTTAAAAAAATGCTTTGTCGTCATTTGAACGTACCTACGTAGTCATGAGCAAACATTATTCACGCACCTTAAACTGCAGTGAATATTGTCCAAATCAACCATCTACTGAAAAAAATCATCTATGAAAATGGTTCTTTTATATAAATAAAAAATATATAAATATAAAATAAATAAAAAATATTAATGGTTCCATCAAATAATGATTACTTATTTAAAGAAGTAGTCGTGCAATAAATGGGATCGGTTTAAGAATTTTTACTATGATAACTTCCGGTCTATACAATTTAGAGTTGGACACGTCATATAATTTTTACACGAATAAAATATTCTTAACCACGCCCGCTTATTCACGGTTACAGAAAAAAATATCACGCTCACGAAACATATTTTTTACTAATTACAACATTGCACATCGCTGCTGGGCAAAGTTCGCAGAAATGATTAATAAATGGACTAGTTACGGTTTAAATTGTGTATATCAAATTTTTAAAATAGTTTTCTTTTTTACATACAGATTGTACCTAATGTAATGATTGATTTTCGTTGATTCATTGTAATAAATATATTTTAAAACTTGTACCAAGTAATTTTATTTGATAGTTAATATCAGTTTAACAACACTGCCTACGACGATTCAGCATAGTCGACAATGTTCGCTTAAAACCGGACCAAGTCCGATAATTAATAATTACTTTGAATTTTTCCTAGCAGGTTGACTCTACACACTACTGAGAGCTTTTCCCGTAACATATATATTTATTAAGTTATAAATTATATAAATCTTGAAAAAATGAAAAATTGTTTTTTCGTGCAATATAGGTATGTGTTTGTGTATATTTTAAAGGGTACAAAATTATAATTATCAATGAAAATTATAATGATATTTAGCATGATAATTATCACGATAAACATCTTAATGAATATTCTTCGATAATTATCTTGATATTAAAAATATTTTTTTTAATGAAATAAGGGGGAGTTTTTTTCGTGAAACACTTTTTTGTTTCAATCCCGCGTTTTTCTGCAATAAACTTTCATACAAACTGACCAAATGGAATTGTTTCTTTAAACTTCTAATGCAATATTATTTGTTTTCTGATTAAAAATGAAAATAATTTTTTGTACTGTATTTTTTTATAGATTAAAAATTACAGTACAAAAAATATTTGTGTGCAAAGTATATTTTTTTACTTTCAAAATATCACGCACAATTACACATGATTGTTTTACTTTGATTGAAGATTTCAAAATAACTCACGCTTACGTCGGATCACGACTATGACCCGAAAGATTCATGGTGCGTGCCCAGTTCTTCGACCACACTATCATAGTCAAACAAACTAAAACAACGAACAACAAATACCCACGTACATTACACGAATCCTATTATAATTTGTGACAATACCAAACTACAGACACGATGATTAACACATTTGAGTTCACGTAAGCATTGCGAGGTTTGTGACAGAAATCCAATTAGAATCAGTCAGTGCGGTGGGCAGTTCAATTCATAAATTATTACAATACAAATCAACACATTCACACAGTGTATTATAGCAGGCTTATGTGGAGAGTTAATCCCATTTGTGAAGCTAACGCGCTTTGAATGGGATTGTTTTTGAAAATGTATGATGAATTGCCGGTTAATATTTGATATGTCAAACTGTGGATGGATTTTAAAGATGTTTTTTAATCGTTGTTGAGGTAGTAATAGGTGGTGATTGTTAATGTTCGATTTTATTTTCAATTAAAATTTTATTTTTCCAAATTTTTAATTAATTTGGCCTATAGCAGTTGCATCAAGTCACGGATTTTCTTTTTTAAAATAATTTAGTGGTGATTGTTTTTCTCAGTTTATTTTTAGGTTTCCGTAGAAAACTAGGAAACCTTATAGTTTCGCCATGTCCGTCCGTCCGTCCGTCCGTCCGTCCTCAAAAATTTTAAGCCGATTAAGATGAAATTTGGTATACAGACGAAAACTGATAACCCAAAAACAGAAATGATAATATTTTTGAAAAAAAAAATTTTTTGGACCCCCTTTCCATAGACTGAAAAGTATTTTCAAAAATAAATTTTCACTTAATCCATTAAGTGGGGAGTCTTTAGATAGGTCTCCTAAAATGCAATAAAAAATGCAATATGACATTTTGATTTTAACCCTTCAGTCACGATATAATTGCGTTCAAAGTCGTGATAAAAGCGTCCCCCCACCCTAATTTCTAAACTATTAATTTAAAAAATCTGAAAAAATTCATGAATGTAGCCTTTAATTAGTACTTCCACTGAAAATTATAACGAACACTGTCAAAATTATTTTGGCCCCCACTCCCATTGACTGAAAAATGAACTCACAAATTTTTTTTCACATATCCCATTGAATGTGATGTCATTGGATAGGTATCCCAAAATGTAACAAAAAATGTTAAATGATCTTTTGATTTTAACCCTTCAGTCACGATATATTTGCATTTAAATGTCGTTATCAGAGCGTCCCCCCCCTTAATTTCTAAACTATCTATTCAAAAAATCTGAAAAAAATTCAGAATGTAGCTTTGAGTTAGTACTTTCACTGAAAATTATAACGAACACTGTCAAAATTATTTTGGACCCCCTCCCATAGACTGAAAATTGTTCTCAAATTTTTTTTCACTTAACCCATTGAGTGGGGTATCTTTAGATAGGTCTCCTAAAATGCAACAAAAAATGTTATATGACCTTTTGATTTTAACCCTTCAGTCACGATATATGTATTTGCATTTAAATGTCGTTATCAGAGCGTCCGTTGAAATAATTCTTGTTTATAAATCGTAATGACTACGGAGACCTGTCATGTGCGTGCTCAACACGCACTTGGCCATTTTTTATGGTTTATTTTAGTGTTTATGAAAATATTGCTGAAAGAGTCTGTCAGACACTGGTGTCATTTTAGTCTTACATGGTAAATTATAACATGATGTAAAAAAATATTTTCAAAAAAATGTTCGATACTGATTATTAAAATTATTTTTTATATAATATTGTAAAATACTGGAACCAGTCTTGGGTATGATCTCAGTAATGACTAATCATTATTAATCTTTTTTAAAATTTAATATTGAGTTGTAATTTAATTATTAAATACATTGTGCAGTACTGATATAATCCTATTTATAAGGGTATTATATCAGTGTAAATGTAAACATGTATTTTATTTTTTATTATATCAGAATGTATTTATTGCTTTTCTTTCAGTAAATTAAATACATTTTTTTCTCATTATTCTCGATATGTTCGCACACCCCATTTAGTTTTAACACGACCCCCTAAGGGACCTTTACTTTTATTTAATACCTTCATTAAAAATTATATAATGGCGCCATGTTACTATAACTAGTAAACTTATTATTAATACTTACGAATTGTATTAGGAAATTGTAAAATTGAACGTACCTGCAAATAAAAAAATCAATTAGACAGTTATATTTCATAAAATAGGTAAACATTTAACATCCCAGCAAATGAAACTCGAAAGAATTTTTTTTAATTCTACGAATACGTATTTAAGATATTTTTATTTATACAATGTAAATACATTTTAAATTATGTCATCTTTGGATTTTTATTTACTTCTTAGCAAAATAAAAATAAAAATAAACTTTAGTAAGCCTAAATATTCTAGGTAGGTATATCTTACAACCATTCAGCTGCACATAAAGGTACCCAAAATCAATAAAAAAATAGATATAAATAATAATATTAATATTGCATTTAAAATTAAATTTTTGAACAAAAATCTTTACCTTTCTTAATACAATTTTTTTTCACTATAAACTGTTACCAGGGACATTTACGTGATACATAGATAAATACAAAGAGAGAGTATTAAACTCGTACCAACTCATTGTCAGATACAACAAACGATAACTTTGACTAATTTAAAGTGTTTGTGCAATGTCGCATATACATATCACTGTAATTTATATATATCAAGGGTGAATTATTTATAGTTACTGTAAAATTGTAGAACATTCTAACAAAAGTATGTATTTATGTAATAATAATAGCATATAATAGACGTAGTTTGAATATTTAAAGATGAAATATTGTTTATTTTATCATATTAACTAGAAATGCCTCGTTGTTTCGTTTGTGTTTATTTCCATGTTATTCACTTAAAACCTTCATTAGAAAATATAAATTGTAAATTTTCTTAATACGTGCCTACCACAATTTCAATTAAGGTCTAGCAGAAAAAATTCCATCAAAATCGGTTCAGTATTTCGGATAACAAAAAACATACATACAGATATTTTTATATTATTGAGTTTTATTGATAATAATTATTATTAATTACACGAGCCTACAAAAAAAGTTTAAACCTTTTAACCATACTATGTTTTTCTTACGTATTTTTGGGCTCATAGAAAATTTTAAAAAGTTCTAAAAAGGGCAGATTTGGAAAACTGAAAGTCTTTTTTCATAACTCGATCGAAAAGAGTAAATTGACGAGAAAAGTCTGATTTACAAAAGTCAGTCATAAAGTTGAAAAAATTTATTACGATCCGTAAAGGCTATCAAAATTCGTTTTCAGCATCTAAAAGTACGTAAGAATAACAAAATCCGATTAGGTCAAGATCTTTTTTGTAGGGCTGTGTTTTTTTAAATGTTTACCTTTCGTCGAACACATCCACAGCACAATATCAACAGCATGAACAATTGCTAGAAAGTTGTTTATTAGTAGAATATATTTTAAATATATTAACGGCTACAAATGTTAGCTTTCCTAAGACCATCTTTTAATTCAATGTCTGAGTAAAGGTACTTTTCAGAAAATAAATAAATAAACGTTAATTATCCATATCAATTTAATAATCGGTATAAAACTATATCTTATATTATCTCAAGTGTTTGTTTATTTTTCATATACCTAAGTTGTTTATATCAAAAATTTTAAACTTAATTAAACTTCTCTATGTTAAAAGCATCAACTCATCGCTTAAACTGTTTTTATATATATATTAAATTGAATCCTAGTCTAATCTTCTTAAAAATTAATATCAGATTTTATTCTAACTTATTTAGCCTCAATTTGATCTTTAAAATATCAGACAATGGTTGTTAATCTAATTTTAAAATAGAACCTCAGTCCATCCGCATTTACCTAATTAATAATTACTTTTTACTATTTTATTCTTATTTATTTTATTCTACATATATTTATTTTAGGCTGGGGAGTTGTTCTTACTTCTAACAATAAGCTACTACACTCGGCGTCAAAAAAATCGCACCTTTTAAAAAATCTACTTCAAACAACTTTAAACCTTATTTGGAATCAATGATGTGGGTAATGTTAGGTATCATTTGAAAGATAATGAAAAGGTTTACCCAAAAACAATTAAATACAAAAAAATTTTATTGAAACCACACAAAAAATAAATAAAAGCTTACAAAACAATAAAAATCCTTAATTAAGCCTTAATTAAAAACAGATTAATTACACAAAAAAAAGTACAAAAAGTTGCTTAAAACTAACCTAAGATCTAGTGTTACCCCCCCTTGCCCTGATGACGGCTTCCGTACGCTCCCTCATGAATCTTACCAATTTCAGGAGCTCTTCTTGAGGGAGCATGGCCAATTCCTCAATAACGGCCTCTTCGAGCTCCTGGAGAGTCGTGGGAGCGGGATCACGAGACCGAACCTTGCGTTTCAAATGGCCCCAGAGATGCTCTATCGGGTTCAGGTCTGGACTTCTCGCTGGCCACTGCATGACGGAGATCCCAACCTCTTGAAGGTAGTCGCGCACAATTACTTCAGTGTGAGTACGAGTGTTATCATGCATTAATGTGAACCCCTCGCCAACAAAACCGGCATAGGGGACCACATACTCTTCTAGGATCTCTGTGACATCCGGTGAGCACTCAGCGACCCTTGCCCGCGAGCACCTCTAGTCCGGAAGACGCAAACAAGGTCGGTTTTGTTGTCGACCGATATGCCGCCCCAGAACATACAGGAACCTTCCCCTTATTCTACTGTCTCCTGAATGCAGGCTTGGGCAAAACGTTAAGAAGAGTGTACCGAAAACAGGGGGAACGTTTTGCCCAAGCCTGCAACCAGGAGACAGTAGAATAAGGGGGTGGTTCCTGTATGTTCTGGGGCGGCATATCGGTCGACGACAAAACCGACCTTGTTTGCGTCTTCCGGACTGGAGGTGCTCGCGGGCAAGGGTCGCTGAGTGCTCACCGGATGTCACAGAGATCCTAGAAGAGTATGTGGTCCCCTATGCCGGTTTTGTTGGCGAGGGGTTCACATTAATGCATGATAACACTCGTACTCACACTGAAGTAATTGTGCGCGACTACCTTCAAGAGGTTGGGATCTCCGTCATGCAGTGGCCAGCGAGAAGTCCAGACCTGAACCCGATAGAGCATCTCTGGGGCCATTTGAAACGCAAGGTTCGGTCTCGTGATCCCGCTCCCACGACTCTCCAGGAGCTCGAAGAGGCCGTTATTGAGGAATTGGCCATGCTCCCTCAAGAAGAGCTCCTGAAATTAGTAAGATTCATGAGGGAGCGTACGGAAGCCGTCATCAGGGCAAGGGTGGGTAACACTAGGTCTTAGGTTAGTTTTAAGCAACTTTTTGTAATTTTTTTTGTGTAATTAATTTGTTTTTAATTAAGGCTTAATTAAGGATTTTTATTGTTTTGTAAGCTTTTATTTTTTTTTGTGCGGTTTCAATAAAAAAAAATTAATTGAATTGTTTTTGGGTACTCCTTTTCATTACCTTTCAAATGATACCTAACATTACCCTCATCATTGATTCCAAATAAGGTTTAAAGTTGTTTGAAGTAGATTTTTTAAAAGGTGCGATTTTTTTGACGCCGAGTGTATATTGTTATATTTACTGGAAATTTTAATTGTATTAATTAACGTCTGCGACACTTTCAATATAACGACAAATAATACACACATTTTTTTAATCTCCCAAAACTTTTAACCACGGTCCGCTACTGCAATATGATGTACAAATGTTGTGGTACACAATATTTCTTACACAAAGTTGTACAAGATAATTTCGGGTGAGATTCGCGTGTTGTAGTTTATGAACAAACAACCCAAATAGAACAGGTATAATTTGCTTTACACATGAGTTAATATGAAAGCAATTTGTTCACAGACGCGCTCAAGTATCAAAGTGTTTTATTTCATCTCCTCGTTCGAGATAACATATTTTTTTATATTTTTTGCACAAAGAAGTCATTAAATAATGTTGATTATATAATATATATATATATATATATATAGTATATAAAAAAGATTTTAAATCAGTGTTTTTTCGCTCTGAAGGTTACAAAATTTAAGCACGGTTAGTAAAAAATAACGATTAACTAATCGTGGACTTTTCTGCTTTAGGCAATTCACCAAAAAACATTTTGGTCTGATGGATGATCTATTATAGCATTCTGAATCAAAATTTTAATACCTAAGGTTTTTATTTACCTATTTTTTTAAGAATTTTGTCTGCTACTTTTCTCATAGACTTTTCTCTTTAGCAACGAGCTAATAGAATGGTCCCAGTATATAAATCTTCTAGAATATGTTAAATTACAAACATATGTTAAATACACGCCATTATTAACAAATTTGTAAGATCTTCATTAACCATTCGCGAACAGTTAATTTAAACGGGCATTGTAAATGTGTTATGCAACACAGAAACAGATATTTAACTGAGAATTATATCCGGTATTATAAACGAGCTAGCAAAATTTGCACTTTCAAATGAGGTTTCTAACTTATCTGACAGTTCTCCTTAAGTTTCAAGAACTGTTTGACAATTTTCGCGCACGCGTGATATGTAAACACCAACGGTATTAACAGTGGCGATATTATGAAAATTATTTTGTACGGTAAGAGTCGCCAACTGTATTACAATAAGTTGAAGTATCACTGCTCTAAATTCCATAGCTAATCCATAGATACTATCACAGAATTAATACCTGTTTGAAAGTATTTGCTAGCTAGCAAATTTGTTAGTTCCTTTATAATACCGGACATTACAATTAAACCTCCGTTATCTTTATTATTCAGCATTTGTGCAATCAAAAAACTTTAAATTCTTATAATATTGATTTTGAATAATTTTATAGGAGAACGGAAAAACTAAATACCATTTACATATCTATGTAGCAAAATTTTGAAGGTTTTATCTGTTAAAATAGTCGTACAAGAATCTCACTTTCGTACAAAATTAGACTTATGTTAGC
Organism: Sialis fuliginosa; assembly: GCA_961205875.1. Lineage (NCBI taxonomy): Eukaryota > Metazoa > Arthropoda > Insecta > Megaloptera > Sialidae > Sialis > Sialis fuliginosa. Next base: position 20,908,594 of record OY540812.1, read on the forward strand.
AGATTTATTCTCTTTGCCGACCATTTTCTATACATAATTATATGTTCAGTAATACAATGTTCTAATGTATAATAAAAAAAAAACTTTAAAGTTATGAACATTTATTACCTACACAAAAAAATTTACAAAAATAATTTCTTTAAAATTTAATTTTAACGAAAATAAAATATATATCAACCACTCGACTTCAAAACACTTCATTAATATTACATTACATTTAATGTTTCCCGTTATTTTCTTGACATCTTTAATATCACTTATTTTTTTATTACATCGTGGTGAAATTTTCTTTTGTTATCTCTCAATAAGGAAAGCAATTTTAATACCATCAAGTTATGAAGTTAATTTTTTATTTTGTATATTTTTACGTATAATTTCATACTAATTAAATATGAATTCTGAATAATCCCGTCTAACACTTATTAATGGAAATACAGATTTTTCATTAAATTCATTAAATTAAATTTTTGATGTATTGTTTTAAAAATATGAATCCATCTAGAAACATAAATATGTATACATTTAATTTAATTAAAAAGTAAGTAACTATATTATTTAGGACTATTTTCCAGATCCAAATTTCAGAGGAGAATTATTTTTAAATACACTCTAGAAAAGAATAGCGGCAAAATCTATGTATTTCGCATAGATAAAATATATTTTACAAATATATAAACATTGTTGAGAGTACAACATCTGTTTTAAACTTTATTCCTTCTGAAAACCTGACGATGATTCTTTTGTGAATCGAAAACTGGCATTTACTTTTATCTTCATTAAATTTCTGACGTTCAGACAATTGTTGTTATTATTTTACAAATATATATATTTTTTATACATTTCGGCATGTATGGAAGTAATTTTACCGACCTCGGCTACCCTCCTACGTGAAAGTACTCTCAATTCTAAAAAAAAACGCCCATGGAACTATATCTCTACATTCAACTTTAGTTCGCTGCATTTTTGATTGAAAATTTTAAGTTTGAGTTCTTGAATTCAATATGTATGTATGTTAATATACATGAAAATTTACAATTTTTCATTGATTTTTTTAAGCAAAATACCAACCCAAGAGTTTTACTTAAAAAAATCAATGAATAATTGTAAATTTTCATGTATATTAATATACATACATGTGTACATATTGAATTCAAGGGAATGTAGGTAAAGTCCATAGGCGTTTTTTCTTAGAATTGATAGTACTTTCATATAGGAGGGTAGCCGAGGTCGGTTGGAAAATTGGCCCACCCTAATATGTATATTATATATAAAACTATGACATGGATTTTTCTATTTATATTTTATTTTGATAAAACACAATAACAATAATGAATTTTTAAAATTGAATTGAGTTTCATTTGTAAAACGTAACGGAAAAACCCACAACATTTTCTTTGCACAGCAATTTCAGTATAACATTTTTATGTACAATGAAGTGTTACGTCAGTATCTCCATTGTCATGTTTTGCTACGAGATAATTTAAAAATTCTTCTCATTTTCTTGTATTTCGGTATACTGCTTACACGCATGTATGTATGTATATCAACAATATTTAACGAAAACGCCCGAGACATTTTTTGTCTTACAAAAATATAAACACGCAGTGAGTTTTCAGTTGAATAAACTTTTACAACAGCACTTAAAGAAAAGAAATCGTTTTCATGTCTTAAAAAATTTTTATGATTGACAGGCACTAATGACCTTTAAGTTGAACTGAAACTTTTTTCGATATATAAATGTATACAGTATACAATACATTGGCAGTGTTGTTTCATACACATATATACCAAAAAATTAATCTACGGATATTGTCAATATGGTTATATATTATAATTAATTATAGAAACTTAATACGGCCCTGTGATAATTATTAATATAATCTATTTATTAATTATTATATTGTCATAGCATCTGATTTACATTATTTTAAATTTTACGATTCTTTATTTTATAACTTTTGTATTGTAGTAATTTTTGTAATAAATATTTAACAAATGTTCATCCAAGGGTTCTATTAAGAATATTTTTCAACTGCAAATACCTTCTTTTTTTGCTCTATACTTACACTTTTTTATATTTTTCTTTCTATTTGCAATTATTCAACTACACAAATTAACTTTTACAACTGCTCTTACAAATTATAGTGACCTTTTTTGCAATTTCTTTTTCTATTTGCAATTTTTCAAGTACACAAATTAGCTTTTACAACTGCAGTTTTCATTTTTGGAACTGCAAAAATAAGCTACAACTACACACTAAAATAACCCCTATGTTCATCACTGGGTGTTCAAGACTGGTTTTACATTGTTCATTATTAAAGAAAAACCATAAACAAGATAATAGACTTTAATTTTTTTTAAATTATATATATTTGCGCACTTTAGTAATTAAATTGATTTAATAAAGATTTTTTATTAGTAACATGAGTTAAACAAGCATGCGCTGAACTATAAAGAAACATCATGGAACTTCAAGGAAACTGTCATATAAAAGTATTTGTTAGCTAATGCATTTAGTTTTTTTTTATAACAAAGAATCAACATTTACTCTTTAAAAAACTATAAAGAGTAATAAGTATGCTTTGCACTAATATTTTAGATATTTTGAAATTGCAAGCTTTAAAAAGTCCGTGGTGGTTATAAAGTATTTTTTTTATTTTTGGGCATAAGCCAAGAATCATAATAACATATACAATGTACATTAAAGTGTGTCAAAAAAATGAACATTCGCTCTCGTTACGAAAAAAGTTAGTTTATGACCTAAAACAAATCCTCGCCGAATAATTACCCTGTAGTTCAATTTTAAGAGGAGCCGCATTACAAAAGTGTCTACAAAGTCATGTCTCAATTCAACGTATCAAAAGTTACAAGCATTCTAAATGATTGATTTATTAAAGTGTACGTCTAAAAATCTCTCACATATAAACTATTGTTTCTATAAAAAAAGGAAAATGGTAATTTTGTAGGAATCTTAATTCTCTATAAAAAATAGTTCAGAGAGCTGTAGGTGTAGATGCAATCAGTTAAAACTTATAATCGTTTTAAATATTTTTTTTTTACAAAAATCAACATTTTAACGTCATTTTCCATAAATATCTATTAAATAGCAATATATTACCCTACTATTAAGCTGTCGGAAAAGGAATGACCAAGCCGATAATTAAGATTATTAGAACATAATTTTATTCTCTGAAAAATTACATCCTTAAAAAATTTTCATCAGTTATCATGAATCAGTAATGCCAACTTTAGTAGTAGAATAAATTTTCCATGTTATTTAAATGGGAAACAAAACCCCCCTTGCGGCACCTCTTAAAATTGAACTGCAGGGTATTCCTTGTGGGGACTTATTTTGGGTCACGTAACAAGAGCGAAGAAAAAATATAGTTTTTTTTACACACCCTAATTTACAGTGAAATGCAGAAGTGGTCGTCCAGTTTTCATTGAAATTCGCACAATCATTCGCACATATCACAAACTTAGTAGGCTCCTCCTATTTGATTATTATAATATTTAAATCATTTCTCCATGTACCAAACAAAGACAGATATTTTATTTACTAGATAAAAAGTACTCTTCGTTTATAGTACTCATATATATTTGTGCGACTAAATTATTATGTAATCTATTGAAAATTGTATAAGTAAATTTTTGGCAATAAATATTTGATATTCCAAATTTTAGGTTTTACATATTAAACTTGATATAAAATTATTAATGAAATTGACGTATATTTGTGTATTTATTTAAAATGATGTAACGATATAAGCTCCGCCCTAGAAAAAGATAACCGATGATGTTTGTCTTAATATTTTAGAATTTGTTGTAAGCGATACTGACCTTTACGGTGGCAAACGACTTCTGAAGCCTATAGTATATACTAGCAATACAAAGGAAACACGACTTTATGTGAATTAGAGCATCTTATTATCCCTCTTAAATTCATCTATGCTATTTAGTATATATATCCTTTTACAAAATACAGTAACATTATGTTACTAATTCCTCCAGCACAAAATCTAGATTAAATAAACATCTGCGACAGTTTCCATTCGTAAGCAATTAACATGGACTTAGTGCGCGGTAATAACAACAATAGCAAATCGTTTTGTCGGGTAAGGTAATATTTACACATAAGTAAAAAACCTAAAGTTAGAGAACAAAAATAAACTGTTTCCAGGTTAAACACTGCAAGGGTCTTACTACCGAAACAAAAACAAGCTTTGAACAATCTATGAATAAATTAGATGTTTAGGGTGAAGGAAAACACTGTGTGTATGGTTTTAATGCAATGGAAAAGAGTTTTTGAATTAAGTTTTGCTTTTATTTTTATAACAAATACATACGACGCAGTGTATTTTGACAATGTATTGTTATGTAAAAGATTAAAGGCTTTAATTGTATAACACACGAAAGCGAGATTAGAGCAGGGAGCAGGTCGTGAATTTTTTGGGTCACGTTGAGTCACGACCGTGACCTGACGTGAGCGTGAGCGATTTTCAAATATTCAATCGTGAGCGTGCGTGTCCGTGAATCAAAGTAAAACAACCGTGCGTGAGTACATTTTTGTCGTACGTGAGTCCATGAGTATATTTCGAAGGTAATTTTTTTAATGAACTTATTGTATCTTTTTTTCATATCTAAACCAATAATGCATAAATATAATAACGTTTTAAAACGAATTTTTACATTAAAAATACGGTATAAAAAATAAATGTAATTTTAAAAAGAAGCATTTTCACATGGTCAGTATTAGCAACTTTACCAGAACACCAAAAAAACTCCAGATTAAAAGATGCATTGTTGGTTTATTTTTTTATTGTTTTATTTGCAATTACATGCACTAGAAATACAGTTTAAAAGAAATAATAGAAATATAAAATATACACATATTATATTGCACGTAAAAAACGTTAATTTTCATCATTTCAAAATTTAATTTATAACAATTATATTAAATCGTATCACGAGCGTGACCCGTCGTGCGTGAGCAAAAAAATAGGATTCGTGTGCGTGCTTGATTGTGATTTTTTTTTCTGTAACAGTGAGTGAGCGGGTGTTTGTACTTACGTAAGTATACATATATGTTTACATTTAAAATTATATTTCATTGATTTTCAACATGCCCGAGATTTTTATTCAATAAGTACCTACATATATTCAAGGTCTCGGTTATATTAGACTGTATTAGTGCATAGATAGCTAACTAAGCGTTTTACTAATCGACGAACTACTTATAACTAATTTAGGAAAATTAGTGGATAATTGTGACACGTTCCATATTTAATTAGTGTGAGATGACGAACATAATTTCTTTGTTAGAATATTGCCTCAATTTGAAATTTAATATAAAGTATCTTAAAAGTAATATGTTATACATATAATTTCTTATCTTTAAACAATAGACTTTTATAATGGATTCATAGTGAATGATGTACATCATAAAATCGTGAGCAAATAAAAATATAAAAATATAAAAACATCTGACTAGTGAATGCACAGTGCTTCCTCGTAGTAAATTCATCAAAGAGGGTTAATTATCAAACAATTTTAATATTTGACAATTTCAACAAAAAACAAATGAAGATTTTTTAAAGCAAATTGAGATAAATCTTTACAAGGGAATATTTTACAACAAACTTTGTGATGACCTATATTAAAATATATATAAAAAGATTTCATAAAATTTTCACGTAACATGTGTCTTTCTTGAGATATCTTCAAAAAATAAATATTTTAGGGTGTCACTCCCCCCCACCCCTTCCCCCTACACACGATTTTAATAATTTTGAAGTGGAGCCGTCCTCAAGTCAAACCCAACTAACCAACTAAGTTTCAGTAATATCGGTTTAGTGGTTCATGAGTTATGCGTGTAACAAGGATTCAGGAGACATACAGATAGATACACAGACATACACGAAACGTGTTTGTCTTGACCTGAAACGGAAAAATCAAGTTAAAAACGATCACAAAGCTTCTCATATCTTTGATATGGCGAGGAAGCAATATTTTTAACTGAATTAAAATAAGCAACGTTATTAAAAATGTTAGAGTTACCAACTCTGTCTAAACATCACTGAATATATTCCCACGTTATCCCCAAATCCTCCCCAACGACCACGTTGTGTCATATGTATTACATAGAAGTATTCATTCCATCTAGTTAGATATAATTAAATGAACAGTATGTATATGTGTGTGCATTCATATGCGAACAAAATATTTCATTTGATAGAACTGCTATTCGTGCGAGCGGTAAATGCATGCAAATTAATTAAACCACATGGCTAGTGGTAATCAAAATGTTCGGCTTTGTGTTTTGGATATGTCTTGTGACCCAAGGAGATTAGATGAAATAATAGCATGGGGGGTTTTAGAATTGTAATAAATTTGTATATGCTAAGTGTACAGTGGCGTTGATAATATGATTTTATGGGGAAAGCTGGCGCAGTAAGAAAAACATAATTCTTAAATGGGAAACAAATACAAATTAAATCTATATATTATTACGCGCGTGAACATCGAAAATTGTCGTGCGTTTTTTTTCATATCTATTACAAAAGGAGGTGAATGAAACTAATATCATTCGAAAGATATGCACAAACAATATGCACATAGCAATACTCCTAGTGCCACAAAGCGGCAAAAATAAATAGTTTTGGGTTTCTGTCAAACGTAGAGAATGTGTATAGAGATTTCAATTTGCATTCAATTGCAGTGTTTTTATTTGGAAATGTTTGTTGTAAAAGTAGGTTAGGTTAGGTACTGTACCATAGATGTGCACAAAAAAATCATGTGTGTATATTACCGTTAAGAGAGGTAAATTATTAATATATTAAACCTACTTTAACGTAAATATAAGAAATATTAAATACTATTTTTTTGGTGTAAATATAATTTTCTTCTTCTTGAGAAGACCTAATATATAATAGATGTTTACATACTTTCCAGGTATTCTAAATGATTAAAATTTCTAGCTACACCACTGATTGTGTATATATATATTGTGTTGTATAACGGTTTCAGGATAACATGGGTTTAGCTTTGCTTTGGTTTTTGTTATATGTATAGTTACTAGAAAATATATAAATTAGTAAGTTTTTGGTACCTATTTTAAGATTTTGTTTTAATATATTTATTATTTCGTAAAATATATTGTTTATCGATTTTAAACAGCTATTCCGATGGATGAAATAATATAGGTTGAAACAATATTTCGTAATATCATGATAAAGCTCCATTTTATGTAATATACATATATAAAATTTTACTATGCACTTAAGAGAAATAACTTAATTAAATTATATGGTAAGTATGTATTATCTTTAAAGCATATATGAAATACTCGTAAAATATAAAAGCTTCTTTTATCTATATATATAATGTTAACATAATTAATTTTTGTATTAAAACGTTTTTATTCGATGCATCATTTTCAAAGAATATATGTCAAGGATTTTCCCAGTTTTTATTAGATTGAGAGAATATTGAAATATTAAAAACTCTAAAAGATTTATTTATTCATTTTTTTTATTTTTTTTGTCAATTTTTCTTCCGTGTCTTTTCATATTTTTTTTTTATATCTGATAAATCTAGGTAAAATTTACAATTTCTTCTAAAAATGTCTTCAGGTATAGATGAAGTATTTTGATGTAGCAAATTATATGAGACGTTAAAAATTCACGAAATAAGTGTATTTTTTCTAATCTAATAATTAATTTTTTTCTTAAATTTATTTTTAGAATACTTTTGCGAAATTTTTGGGATCTATAATCAACAGATTAAATAATATATAACTAATAAATAATAATCTAATATTAATGTCTTTCCCAAGATGATAATGTAACAGGGGTGGACCTTCATGTAACAAATCACATGAATTTTTACATTTTATTTATTCGTCTTTTTTATGTAAGGATCGCCCCAGAATTGTTTTCCAAAGGTATAGGAAGGAGGATTAAAGTATTAAAGTATATAGAGTGAATCAAATGAATTCGAACTCAAATAACCTTGATTCTAGTAGATATTATTAGGTTCTTGATGACGACTTTATATGTGAAAATGAAACGCGTGTCGCGTGACATTTATTCCAGCTAAGGTTAGTTTTAAATACCTATAATATCAATATTCAAATTTCAAGCGATTGAAAAGAAAACTATGAAGATCATCTACATGTATAAAAATATAATTTTTATTTAAGTTTCAATTAATTTCATAATCTCATTTTGATTTTTTAGAAAAATTTATTTTGTTTTACATAAAAACGCTCTTGCTGAGAAAATACTAACCTAACTATAAATAATAAAATCTCGTTAATTTAAAACTACCTTATTCAATGTCAATGTTGAATTCAGAGACATTACTCCGGAGGGGGGAATTGAAAACTATGTGGAGAAGAAGTTGATAACAGATGAAAAATTTGCCTCCGAAAGGGGGGGGGGTCATATCTACAAAATATTTATATGTACATTTCTGTTACTCAAAATTTCACATCTACCTTTAGTAAATGAATAAAAATGTGAATTAAACAAAATTAATATATTGAAAAAAATTACATATTACCAATGAAGATATTTATTCATTGTAATGATCTATTAAACTAAACTAGATATAAACTACTAATTTTGTTATAAAAGATTTTGTATTTAATAAAATAATTTAATAATACTGCTTATTTTTTTACTAATAGAAATATAAAAACATCTGCCAAGTAAATGCAGTGCTTCCTCGTGCTAAATTCACCAAAGGTAGTTAATTATTCAATAATTTAAAAAAAAACGATTGTGTTTATATAAATTGCCTGGAATTGGTTAACCATTTAATTTTTATACAATTTTACTAAAAAATATTAGTTCGAAATTTTTCTTAAAACGCACCTGATTATTTTATCATAATTTTTAATTTTTTGGAAATTTCAATCTAAATCTAAATTTATGCAAATGTCAAAATGACATTTAAAACGTCAAAATGACATTTAATACTATATATCCAAGCAATCTCAATTAAGAAAAACAAAACACGAATTTTTAAAATAAGTTGAGATAAATCTTTGTAAGGGAATATTTTACAACAAACGTATATATGAGCATTTCCAGTAGTTTTTTAAAAAACAGGGCGCACGTATGTCACCGATTTTGTTCCCAATTTTTTTTCTCAAAGTACATATCAAAAAAACATGTTTCCCAAAATCTTTTCCCCCCGCCCCCTTTTTTGGCTGAATTACGATTTTTTAAACTTTTGAAATCGAGCGAAATTAGACTTTTTTCGATAGTACCTTATTTTTCAAAATGTCCCTTATTATGCATATTATAGGGCTCATTTTCTTCGTTTTTTGTTGATCTTTCATTTGAAATCGGTTTCAGAGCCGAATATTCAATTTTGGCCGAATGCGGTACCAAAACATTAAGTTTGATTTTTGTAAAAATAGTCGATTTTGAAATTGCCGCCAAATATTTTGGTTTCAACCAAAATACTTCCGATAAAGGTCATTTTATTCTATTTTTTATGTAGTTTCCAAATATTTATACATTTTTTAATTTGGTCAAAAACTTTTAAAGTTACACTTGTTTTAAGATGTCTTATTTTCCAAAAAGCGCTATATTCACACCATTAAAACTTTTTTCTCTATACTCCAAATTGCACCAAATTTTGGCAAAAGTTTCCTTTTTTTATTCTTAAAACAACCCTTAAAAAACATTTTTTCATATTGAGCTCCTAAGTGAGATATAATTTTTATAAAACACCTAATTACTCGTGTATTAACGATAAGAATTTACAGGAATTTTCAGTGTTTCTGAAATATCGGGGCTCCTGATAATCGAATAAAAAATATACTACTTAATTCGTTATGAAATTCTCTACAAATCTACATAAGTAAAAATTTTTTTAGATTAATTAAAAAACCTATAAAAAAATAAAAGCCGAGCGAGCGCAAGCGAGCCAGTCTTAGAAATGAGTACATACCTATTAAACAACGAAATTATGAGACACTATTACATTTAAAGTTGTTATTAAATAAATTAGGAATCGATGTACAAAGTTTTTATTTATTTGTAGGTTTTGTTATTAATCTAAAAAAATTTTACTTATGTAGATTTGTAGGGAATTTCATAACGAATTAAGTGGTATATTTTTTATTCGATTATCAGGAGCCCCGATATTTCAGAAACACTGGAAATTCCTGTAAATTCTTATCTTTAATACACGAGTAATTAGGTGTTTTATAAAAATTATATCTCACTTAGGAGCTCAATATGAAAAAATGTTTTTTGAGGGTTGTTTTAAGAATAAAAAAAGGAAACTTTTACCAAAATTTGGTGCAATTTGGAGTATAGAGAAAAAAATTTTAATGGTGTGAATATAGCGCTTTTTGGAAAATAAGACATCTTAAAACAAGTGTTACTTTAAAAGTTTTTGACCAAATTAAAAAATGTATAAATATTTGGAAACTACATAAAAAATAGAATAAAATGACCTTTATCGGAAGTATTTTGGTTGAAACCAAAATATTTGGCGGCAATTTCAAAATCGACTATTTTTACAAAAAATCAAACTTAATGTTTTGGTACCGCATTCGGCCAAAATTGAATATTCGGCTCTGAAACCGATTTCAAATGAAAGATCAACAAAAAACGAAGAAAATGAGCCCTATAATATGCATAATAAGGGACATTTTAAAAAATAAGGTACTATCGAAAAAAGTCTAATTTCGCTCGATTTCAAAAGTTTAAAAAATCGTAATTCGGCCAAAAAAGGGGGCGGGGGGAAAAGATTTTGGGAAAAATGTTTTTTTGATATGTACTTTGAGAAAAAAAATTGGGAGCAAAATCGGTGACATACGTGCGCCCTGTTTTTTAAAAAACTACTGGAAATGCTCATATATACATATACTCATCCAAACAATTAAAGGAACAAGAATTTAAACATTTTTTTTGGGTGTTTTTTGAAGTGCTGTATCTTTGTGAAAAATGGTCGTATCGAAATAAAACAAAAAGCATTTTAAAGCTTCAAGTTTCTAGTTTTGAGATTTTTTAGCATAATTTTTTTTGAGTTACGGTTATCGCGCAATCAAAAGAAATAGTGGGATACAAAAATTTTCCAATTTTTTAAATTTTTTTTAAGGGTCCTCGGGCTTGGGAAATTTTTTTTCAGTTAAACCAATGCATTGGTCAATTAACTTGTTTATTCAGCTTTAATTTGCTTTTTTTTTGGTCTCTCTCAATTTTTTTTTCGCCGAGATATCTGCCTTTAAATGAAAAATGATTCTTTTGTCTTCGATCATCAATATATCAGCAACTAATGATTAAACAGTAAATTTAAGGTCAGTTTTAAAAACTTGAATAAATTTCCTACAAGACCCTATCATGACTTTATTAGAAAAAAAAATTTTTTACCCTCACCGTTAGTGTGAAAAAGTACGAAAAAATGACCTTTTATGTTCTTTTAGTAAATCTTCGCTACTTTTCAAATATTGATGGGAAGATTAATGTTGCCAGGTGATTTTACAGCTTAATATACCTCCAACAGCCCTGTAAATTTTTAAATTGATCCATCGAACCGTTTTTCCGAACCGACTGATCAAATTTTGCTTGCGTATTAATTCGATTCCAGCATGCGAGACAAAATTATTTTACAATTTCGTACGGTTCCCGCTGCGAAAGAATTAATTAATGCAATTAATTCAAGATGAGTAAAATTATGGTACGCAAAAGCCGAATCGAGTCAAAAATGAGTCAGTATTGTTTCTTGAAATGTTTTAAAAATTTTGAAAAAAAAATTCAAAATTAAAAAAAAAAAATTTTTTTTAATTTTTTGGAATTTTTTATTCAAAATTAAAAAAAAAATTTTTTTTTTAATTTTTTGGAATTTTTTTTCTCCATTTCAAATTTAACAAGTAACTAATGCAAAACTGTAAATAAAATCAAAAATCGAAAATCGTTTTCTACATTTTGATGATGATTACACAATGTTATGTTCCAGTCTGTTACACAATACACATGTTCCTTTAATTGTTTTGTAAAACTTTGATCAATCGGTCCGAAAAAACGGTTCGATGGATCAATTTAAAAATTTACAGGGCTATTGGAGGTACATTAAGCTGTAAAATCACCTGGCAACATTAATCTTCCCATCAATATTTGTAAAGTAGCGATAGATTTACTAAAAGAACATAAAAGGTCATTTTTTTGTACTTTTTCACACTAATGGTGAGGGTAAAAAAAATTTTTTTTCTAATAAAGTCATGAAAGGGTCTTGTAGGAAATTTATTCAAGTTTTTAAAACTGACCTTAAATTTACTGTTTAATCATTGGTTGCTGATATATTGATGATCGAAGACAAAAGAATCATTTTTCATTTAAAGGCAGATATCTCGGCGAAAAAAAATTGAGAGAGACCAAAAAAAAAGCAAATTAAAGCTGAATAAACAAGTTAACTGACCAATGCATTGGTTTAACTGAAAAAAAATTTCCCAAGCCCGAGGACCCTTAAAATTTTTTTTAAAAATTAGAAAATTTTTGTGTCCCACTATTTCTTTTGATTGCGCGATAACCGTAACTCAAAAAAAATATTATGCTAAAAAATCTCAAAACTAGAAACTTGAAGCTTTAAAATGCTTTTTGTTTTATTTCGATACGACCATTTTTCACAAAGATACAGCACTTCAAAAAACACCCAAAAAAAAAGTTTAAATTCTTGTTCCTTTAATTGTTTAGATGAGTGTATATTATAGGAAATTTAATGCTCTACAAAAAATATTCTATAAAATTTTCACGTAACATGTCGTTCTTGAGATATCTTGAAAAAATAAATATTTTGGGGTGTCACCCCTCTCCCTTACACACGATTTTGAAATGGGACTAGGATAGGAGCTATATTTAAAAAAAAACTGGAGTCTCCTCGATCGCGCCAAGCTGACATATTAACTATTCAACTTATTTGTTAAATTATCAATTTAAATTTCTTAATAATAGCCGAAGGCGCACTCGAAGGTCTTCGGGCATTAGATAGTCTTAAAGCTAATGGTGTAAGCTATATTTAAAAATAAAACTGGAGTCTCCTCGATCGCGCCAAGCTGACATATTAACTATTCAACTTATTTGTTAAATTTTTAATTTAAATTTCTTAATAATAGCCGAAGGCGCACTCGAAGGTCTTCGGGCATTAGATAGTCTTAAAGATAATGGTGTAAGCTATATTAAAAAACAAACTGGGGTCTCCTCGATCGCGCCAAGCTGACATATTAACTATTCAACTTATTTGTTAAATTTTCAATTTAAATTTCTTAATAATAGCCGAAGGCGCACTCGAAGGTCTTCGGGCATTAGATAGTCTTAAAGATAATGGTGTAAGCTATATTTAAAAAAAAACTGGAGTCTCCTCGATCGCGCCAAGCTGACATATTAACTATTCAACTTATTTGTTAAATTTTCAATTTAAATTTCTTAATAATAGCCGAACGCGCACTCGAAGGTCTTCGGGCATTAGATAGTCTTAAAGATAATGGTGTAAGCTATATTAAAAAACAAACTGGGGTCTCCTCGATCGCGCCAAGCTGACATATTAACTATTCAACTTATTTGTTAAATTTTCAATTTAAATTTCTTAATAATAGCCGAAGGCGCACTCGAAGGTCTTCGGGCATTAGATAGTCTTAAAGATAATGGTGTAAGCTATATTTAAAAAAAAACTGGAGTCTCCTCGATCGCGCCAAGCTGCCATATTAACTATTCAACTTATTTGTTAAATTTTCAATTTAAATTTCTAAATAATAGCCGAAGGCGCACTCGAAGGTCTTCGGGCATTAGATAGTCTTAAAGATAATGGTGTAAGCTATATTTAAAAAAAAAACTGGAGTCTCCTCGATCGCGCCAAGCTGACATATTAACTATTCAACTTATTTGTTAAATTTTCAATTTAAATTTCTTAATAATAGCCGAAGGCGCACTCGAAGGTCTTCGGGCATTAGATAGTCTTAAAGATACTGGTGTAAGCTATATTTAAAAAAAACTGGAGTCTCCTCGATCGCACCAAGCTGACATATTAACTATTCAACTTATTTGTTAAATTTTTAATTTATATTTCATAATAATAGCCAAAGGCGATCTCGAAGGTCTTCGGGCATTAGATAGTCTTAAAGATAATGGTGTAAGCTATATTTAAAAAAAACTGGAGTCTCCTCGATCGCGTCAAGCTGACATATTAACTATTCAACTTATTTGTTAAATTTTTAATTTAAATTTCTTAATAATAGCCGAAGGCGCACTCGAAGGTCTTCGGGCATTAGATAGTCTTAAAGATAATGGTGTAAGCTATATTTAAAAAAAACTGGAGTCTGCTCGATCGCGCCAATCTGACATATTAACTATTCAACTTATTTGTCAAAATGACATTTAAAACGTCAAAGTGACATTTAAAACGCCAAAATGACATTTATAACGTCAAAATGACATTTAATATATCCAATCAAATATCAATTTAGAAAAACAAAACACGAATTTTTAAAATAAATTGAAATAAATCTTTGTAAGGGAATATTTTACAACAAACGTTGTAGACCCATGTTATAGGAAATTTAATGCTCTACAAAAAATATTCTATAAAATTTTCTCGTAAAATGTGTCGTTCTTGAGATATCTTGAAAAAATAAATATTTTTGGGTGTCACCCCTCTCCCTTACACACAATTTTGATGATTTTGAAATGGAACCGTCCTCAAACCAAACCCAACCATCCGACCAAGTTTCAATAATATCGGTTCAGTGGTTCATGAGTTATGCGTGTGACAAGGATTCAGGGGACAGACGGACGGACGGACGGACGGACACACGGACGGACACACGGACAGACAGACAGACACGGAACGGAAAGTGTTTGTCTTGTCGTGAAACGGATAAATCAATTTAAAATTTTGAAATTGGAGAACTTTTTTTTTGTCTCAATCTTAAACGATCACATAGCTTCTCGTATCTCCGATATTGCGAGGAAGCAAAATAATTTTATTTAAATTTCAACGGAGGAGAATTTCCTTCCTCCCTTAATAAATTCGTTATCGTTGAAGTAATTTTTACTTTACTTGAGGGAAATTATTAAGCAATACCTGTATATTTCATTTTCATATCATATTATCCATATAATATCCATATATTAAAATAATTTTGAAACCCTACATGATCTTCAAAAATTCAATTAAACAAGCATATCTCGAACACAGAAGCCTCAGTATTCATAATTCTCTATACCAAACTTTAATGTACCTACTATCCTAAAGTAGCGATTTCTGATTTTCGTCAGTAATTTTCTGAAAAGGATGTGATTTCCCAGATGAGTTCAAATATGTTGAATAAAGCTGGTCTATTGTCTGTCGCAATCAGACGTCCCTTGGTAATATTTACTTCCATTTAATTTGATTCTTTGTAATCGTTACTAACAGACCAAGTTCGTATCAGGCAAATGTGTACATACATGTGTATGTACATTGTACATATACAGGGTGAGTCATTTTAATCAACGCAGTCAAATATCTCGTAAAGTAAACGAAATTGAGAAAAACGTTTCAAACAAAAGTTGCTTGGTTTCAAGGGGGCCAAACAATAATGACCTTGCGATTGACCTTCAAACCATTTTCAAGGTCAAATCAAGGTCAACTTTGATTTTTTAAATGGAAACCTATATTTTTTATTGCATATTCGTATTCTACGTGAAAAAATGAGTATCTTTAGTAGGAAAAATTTTTCTTAAAAATTCTTTCTTCTCTTGGTGGAGGGCGCTGTAAGATTTATCAACGAACTCAAATATCTGAAAAAAGGTGCACCTAATAGCTCAAACTACTTTTAGCATTACCGAGAAACAACGGCGTGGACGTAGTAGTTGTATATTTCTTTTGGGGTGCTTTTTAAAAGTAAGAGGCAAGAGGACTCACATTAAAAAAGTATCCCAAAGGAAACATACAACTACTACGTCCACGCCGTTGTTTCTGGGTAATGCTAAGAGTAGTTTGAGCTATTAGGTGCAACTTTTTTTCAGATATTTGAGTTCGTTGATTAATCTTACAGCGCCCTCCACCAAGAGAAGAAAGAATTTTTAAGAAAAATTTTTCCTACTAAAGATACTCATTTTTTTACGTAGAATACGAATATGCAATAAAAAATATAGGTTTCCATTTAAAAAATCAAAGTTGACCTTGATTTGACCTTGAAAATAGTTTGAAGGTCAACCGTAAGGTCACCATTGTTTGACCCCCTTTAAACCAAGTAACTTTTGTTTGAAACGATTTTCTCAATCTCACTTACTTTTCGAGATATTTGACTGCGTTGATTAAAATGACTCACCCTGTATATGTAATTTAGTGATGGATTCTTCATAAGTTCTACACCCAATAATATACAGAATGATTTATAACTAGTGTAAAAAAATTTAACAATAGGCCCGCCGATTTTTAACAAGTATTTTTTTGTTCTTGAATTTTTTCGTTCTTGAATTTTTTCCTGAGTTGGGTTCCTGTAGAATAGTGTAGAAGATTATATGGTACAAAATACATATAACTTTGTTCATTTGTCAGTCATAAGGTCAACCGTTTTCGAAAAATATCGAAAAAAAAGTACTGCAGAATTTTACTTAATACGGATGCTTCAAATTACACAAAATAGGTTTATATTCTTGTTTTATAATTAAAAATAAGATAAAAAGTTAATATAAATATACCTCCAATAACAACAAACAGCCATTTATAGTTTCGTTTTTTTATCATGTTAGTAAAATACGTGTAACAGTAATACAATTGGCTATAACTCTATGATGGTAAGTATAAGGAGGTATATTTATGTTAACTTTTTATCTTATTTTTAATTATAGAACAAGAATAAAAACTTATTTTGTGTATTTTGAAGCATCCGTATTAAGTAAAATTCTGCAGTATTTTCTTTTTTCGATATTTGATCTTATGACAAATAAACAAGTATATTTTTGTGTATTTTGTATCATATAATCTTCTACAAGTACCCAACTCAGGAAAAATCAAGAACAAAAAAATATTTAATAAAAATTAGCGGGCCCACTGGCCCCATACACCCCTGATCTAAATTATTATTATTTGATACTGGAACTTGATAATACTTATTAATACCAATCTCTGTACCAAATTCCATAATTGTAGCACAATGGGTTCTCTAGATATTAAATAAACATTAATTTTGGGTAAAAGATTGTAGCTCCCTCAGGAAGAATTTCCGAACATAGGTTCACATAAGGTTTTTTGCTTAAAATTATATTCTCGATCTACCGTTAAATTTTTTTACACTAGTTGTAAATCATCCTGAATAATACAATCTCACAATCAGTCAAAAAGGTATATTTGGACACTGGAAACGAATTTGTACCAAAATTTTGTGCTATAATCGAAAATTAAAAAAAAATTAAAATTTATATTAATTTTTAGAGCCTTCACAGACCGTGGTGAATTTTTTTGAACACATATAAATGATACAAAAAAATTGAAGAAAAGCAAATTAAAGTGAAAAGTTTGATCTACAAAAATCATTTATAAGATTTGATCACAGCTTGTGGAGGATTTAAAACTGATATTCATTTTATATTTTTTATAAAACAAATTTTAGGGGACAGTTTATTATCAAATTCGTTTTTAGCACCCAAAAATATTTAAGAAAATCATAGTCCGATTAAGAGTATAAGACTTTATTTATTTATTTTCTTCTGGTGGGGGGGGGGGGGGGTAGTTCAATAATAACCCTATACTTTTTTACGAAAACAATAGGTATTATATATAAATGACAACCACTTACAGATGTAGCCAATTAAATTGTACATATAATGACTTTGACGCATGTGTATTAAGTAGAAATCAGCGACTTAAAATAAGTGCTGCCAAGTGTACCTCATAAAATGCATAGCAATTACATTATTATACATTTATTACCACTGCTTTAAAATATCGAGCAATTTCATAACAATTTGACACCTAGCAGATAGCGTTAGATGGAAGCTAATTTACATTTGCACGCAAGCAAATTCTTTATAATAGCGGGCATCATTATGTTATTATACATTATTTATATTCAAATTCAACATCAGCAGTACACAATATTATTTAATTCAATTGTTAAATATTCATACCAATAAATTCTTGATGTATAAATAAATTGTGTGCCTTATACGGTACGTCACTGATGTAATCGTGTATGTTACGTTTTATTAAAAGAGAGAGGTATGTACTTTAGACTTTTGGACAAAATAATGCGGGTTTTATTGATAATTGCACGAAATACGTTTCATTAGAAAAAATACAATATCTGATGAGTCGTGAAAAAATAGTTTTAATTTACTTTTTATGGAAAAATGAGAAAAGTAACATGTATGCAAATACTTTCCAATAACTTCTTTTGTTCGATACACAATACACATATACATATGTTTCGTTTTACGAATGTTTCTGTTGTTATTATAGTTTCATTCAGTGCGGGAGTATTAATAAGTGGAAAAAAACTATTTGTTTGCATTTATGCAAGAAAAAATACTAATTTGAAAGCAAATACCAGTTTATTGACAGTTGGAAATGGTGATATGGATTTAACAATATCGTAAAATTTTTAATATTATATTAATCAAATTTTCAGTGGCGTAACCAAGATAATTTTTTTCAATATTGATCATGGGGTTCAAAATGCAAATATGTCTGGGGGCCATAAAGCTATACCGCGACACTGGAAGAACGAAAAATTTTGGAATTTGTACAATAAATGAATCAGCATTCACTGCATTTTAGAATGTTAGTTATACATATTTTTAAAAACATTGTACTGCCACCTCGCTGGAATTTAAACTAATACAAATTGGTTCTTAACTTTGCTCAAGGTTCAAATTTACGCTAATACGTGAGATTCGACTCGTATTTGGAAATCTTTTTAAACAATCTGATAAGGGCTTTGTTGTTTCGCCATAATTTTAAGATTTATTTATACAAAAACTTGTATATATTATATCTAAAGCTTTTGTCCGCCCATATGCTTTATTTGTTACGTCACAACCTCTTGTATTTTACGAATCTATATAAGTAAATCCAAATTGAGCTAACAAAATAAAAAATATTGTATATACAGCGATTAAATACCATTAACATAGTCTCTTTCTCTTTTATCTTGTTTTTTCGTTCATTCTTTACGAACAACTCTTGTCAGTACGTTTTTTCCAAGATAATAAACGTATATGTTATGTAGTGATTTATTTATTTTGTTGTACGAAGGAAGAATTTTATTATAGCAAAAAACTCTCTTGCACACACACACATACTCGAAATATCTAGTTCACCCTCGAAGGACGATCCGCGTAGCGAGCGTTGACGCGCACCAGACCTCGCTGACGCATTGTTACCATGGTTACCGCGTCTCGACGTTACAGACGCGCCCCCCGGCCTCTCACATCCAGTACCAATGAGTTCAATACAACAATGATCAGAAGCACATTACATAACCGACTGGCAAAGATGAGAAATGGTGTACGTGTGTACATACACTGTACACTGTACATGTATGTGGAGATAACTGGAGAGAAAGAGGAAAGTGGGTTGGTGGGAGGTAGGAGGGCATACGCGTGGGCATAAATGTGTTCTCAGAATCAGTTGTTATTATAATTGATAAGTCTGCAACATAGAATATTTTATGTTTTCAGTTACGAAAATAGGTATATATGTTACATGAGGGTGCCTGATTTTATTATTTTATTTTATAATAATGTAATGTCGATAATTTTATAACTTATTATCTATGATGTTTTGTCAGTGCTAGCTGATCTGTTCACTGTTGTCTATGAATTTATCTATTTCGTTTCTACACAAACCAAATCCATAGACAACATGATACAATTTAGAATAATGCAAAAAGATTTTGCTGTGCTATTACTTGTAAGCAAATTCTTTATAGTCATATGATATGACCATATAAAAAAAGTAAAAAAATAATAATAATAAATTGAGATCAATAAAATATTAAATCGAAGAATTCACTATTTTTGTAATTTCACTATCTTTTACAGTTTTTCCATTAAAAAATGCCATAAATACGCGCATTACCTATTCATATACATATGCGTATGTACATACAAATACGTATTTATTTTTTGTTTGCCATACTTACAGTAGTACCTACATAAAAACAAATAAAAAAACTATAGATAGAGTTTGAACGAGAATTCAATTCTATTTACTCGAAATATCGTCAAGAATCTATTTTTATAATACGTGATATTGTTTGTATATTATAACCCGGTTTCCAGAAGTTTTAAAAAAATAAGAAAACCTATCCAAGCGAATTTAAAGTATAATATTATTAATATTAAGTATAATATTATTTAATAAAATTGATAACATGGTATTTTGTGCTCCAAAATGAGCCAGTTGAGTAAACAACTTCTGCAGATAAATTAAAGCATGGAATTATATACATAAAAACTGTCTTCACACATTTTTTCAGATCTTTTTGCCTAAAACATCGAAATCCAAGCGAAATGCGTTATATATAAGGTACTTAATAGCATAAGTGCGATAAATGGTAAATTTTGAAATTTTGCGTACATAAAATTGAAAAACTTTTCGGCATTAAACTGATATTTCGTTAGGATTGGTTTTATTATTTTAATCCAGTGTTTGATTATTCATAGGGCTACACGCCGAGATGAGACTTTTCTCGGTCTAGTCTTCTTTCGAAACGAAAGTGCCATAAATTTGGACAAGACGAGATCGAAATGAGATCATCTAAAATTTTGACGAGACGAGACCAAAACGATATTTACTTTATTTATTGATCGTCGAAAGTTCGGTTTAAAATGATTATTAATAATTAGTAAACATTTACTATTTGATATTAATTTTTAAATGATTTATTAGAGCAAAATGTATAAGATTCGTTATATTTCCTTTCTTTGTTAATTACATAAAAATTGCTTGATCTCGATCGTGTACGAGACGATACCAGCTGAATTTTTCTAGACGAGACTGTCACTTGTAAGTCTCGTGTCGTGTGCAGCACTAATAATTATTATTATCAAATAGAGTCCGCAATAATAAATGTTCTTATAAAATTTATAAACTACTTGTAAATTATTCACAAAATTACGTAAGTAAGTATTATTGAAAATACCTAACAAATATAAAATATGTGTATTAAACTGTTTTAGTAAACTTCATAATCTATATACCGGGTGGTCTATTTAAATTGAGACAAGTAAATATTTCGAAAACTAAAGAATTTCAGAGAAAATGTTTGATACAAAAGTTGCAGGGTTACGAGGGGGAAAACTAATAAATGTAAAAAAATTGAACTTGAGTGTATGTTTTAAGGTCATTTTGAGGTCAACTTCATTTTTTTAAATGGAAATATATATATTTTTTTGCATATTCGTATTCTACAATAAAAAGGAAATAACTTTTGTCGAGAAAGTTTTTTCGAAAACCTTCCTGTTGAAACCACATTCTTCTTTTTCTTCATCAGTTAGCTTATGTAGTTCATATAGCGCTTGATCCAAAAAGTTTCGATATTTTACACCATTCAAGTTTCCATAACAACAATTTATTTGGAAAGGCTTTCAGTTTTCCAGTTTGGCTAGGCTTTCGAATTATTTTGAAATATCTAATTATTATCATGTTGAAAAATGTATTCAACTTGATGGTTATCACTTCGAATATTTATTATTTACATTAATAAAACATTTTAAATTTCCATTATTTTTAGTTTCATTTTTTCTAGAAGATTAATTTCAGATATTTTTAACAAAAAAAATAATTTTTTTTTAAATTAAAATTGGGATTTAAAAAAAACTTTTTAGACAAAAGTTATTTCTTTTTTGTTGTAGAATACGAATATGTAAAAAAATATATATATTTCCATTTAAAAAATTGAAGTTGACCTCAAAATGACCTTAAAACATACACTCAAGTTCAATTTTTTTACATTCATTAGTTTTCCCCCTCCTAACCCTGCAACTTTTGTACCAAACATTTTCTCTAAAAATTCTTGGTTTTTAAAATATTTACTTGTCTCAAATTAAATAGACCACCCGGTATATAAAAATGAATGTTCGTTTGTGTGTGACTTATAGACTCGGGAATTACTGAACCGATTTCATTGCGGTTTTCACCAATAGTTAGATAATTTTTACGAGCAGTATCGTGGCTAATAATATTTTATAAAAATCTAAGATTTAACATCAAAAGATTAAAAAGAATCTTTTGCATAGCGTCTTTTGTTTCCATGATGTCAGAGCATAAAACTGTCATTTATAGAAAAACACAGTAGCTATGGAATATAAGACGCTGAAAACAATTACTATACGTGAATGTTAGTTTGAATCATGATACCTACAAATATATTATTATATCTTTCCACCATGAGTTTGAATGAAAAAATATGTATTTTACAATATAAATAAACGGATTTTTATAAATTACAAGAAATGTAACCTATTTATTTATTTTTGATTTTCATACAAATTCTAAGATAAGACCTGGTGTTTCCTGGGAGAAAATATAATTTTACACGATTTTTTCAATAACTACTGAATGGATTTTATTCCGGTTTTCACTAATGGATAGGTTAAGTTTAGGTATATAATTTGTGGATATTTTGGGTAAATTTCATGAAGCCGGAAAAAACAATTCGTGGTGAACCGTGTGTTGTTAGCATGTTGGGTGGGCATGTTGGGTGAGCAATAGTGAGCATGTTGGGTGGGCATGTTGGGTGGGCATGTCGGGTGGGCATGATTACTTTATGTTTAATTAAATTAATATCCCCGGGTAACACCGGGCCAATGCGCTAGTTAATAATAATAATTAATTGTTTCAATCACAACCCAAATAAAATCATTTCGCATAGCTTATTTCATATTACTTCATCATATGAAATAAACAAATGAAAAATGTACCCCAATTCCTATAAAACTACCGACCATAACGATCTGCAGTTTAATATCATAGCTACATATATCAATATTCACAATACGATGAATATTATAGAAGAAAACTAATAAAACATATAAATAAATATTCAAATAACATCCATAGTGTTTGCATATTGGATTTCATTGTTTCAGTGGCGTTTGTTAGTGAAGTTGAAGAAAAATTAAATAAATATTAGTGACATCTAGCGTTAGATATATGAAACTATATGAAAAAGTTATAAGGTTTATATCTCGGGTTGGCGCTTTCTTACTATTTTGTTGATTTACGAATAACTGTTTTATATATTTTGTTGAGCTCTTTCTTTCGACAGTATATTCATACATATAAAAGTATGTCTGTGTTAGGGTGGTGTTTTTTGCAGAATTTGCTCGAAAACAAACAGGAAGGAAAACTTGATAATGACCCGATTATAACAGCACAATCCGGTTAGTTCGAGTTTGAAAGTTTGTTGTTGGTATTAGATTGTAATATAAAATCTAGTTTTTAAATTATAATATTATAAATATTTAAATATCTTGTTTTTATGATGACTTTAATAATTTGAAACATTTTCAGATGGAAGTTCATGAGTATAATTATTATGATATAATTTTAGTGAAATTTTATTTTATTTAAACGTGACAATTATTTCAGTTAACGATTTTTGAGATATCGATAGCAGTCACACACAAGAAAAGGTCTTATACTATTAATTATACTATGTTAATTATACGTAGTTTTGGGCGCTGAAAACGACTGATAAATAACACAGCTACACAAAAAAAAGTGCGGAGCCAAAAAAGCGACCTATATAGCATTGTATGTACTATTGATCAAGCATAGTCGAAATCCAAATTTTTTGGAATTTTCTGCTTACCAGTTTTTTTTATTTGAGCTTGAATTTTGGGTTTAGGTCGAATTTTTCCAAATTGGCTAAACCCAAAATTCAAGCTCAAATAAAAAAAAAATTGGTAAGCAGAAAATTAAAAAAAATTGATTTTGACTATGCTCGATCAATACTACAATGCTATATAGGTCGCTTTTTTGGCTCCGCACTTTTTTTGTGTAGCTGTGTAATCAATGTTAGTAAATCGTTCGCTTATAAAAGGATGATTACTTACCGCGAATATTTTTGCTTTATATGCAACCCATCATAAGTGTTTTATAAAATGATTAAAAATAATAATAGATAAAATTGTACGCTACTGTTTCAATAATCGAAATACGTCAGTGATCAGCAGCACATATATATAGTATTATTACATAAATAAAATAGTACATAAGAATAAAACTCATAACATTGGAGATGGTTATGTATTATCATCTGAACCACTGAACAACCAGTTCGAATAAAATTACATTTATTATTCCAGTAGCGTACTGAGTTTAATGGTTAAAATATACGACAGATCAGTGGCGCGAACAAAAATGTATTTTATGGGTTTCACTATGCTTTATGATTACTAAATGTAAAATTGTATTAAAGATGATACACGATTTCTATTAACCGGCTTCTGAAAAGAAATCGACTAAATATTACATATTTATAGATTCTTATAATATGTATATATTCTTTAAGCATGTTTCTATAATCAATTTGAGATTATGTAGAAGTTCTATTTTAGTTCTTGTTTTTTTTTTATATAATTATTATTTGTTGAGTTGGCTTCATATTACGTACTCATTAGTTCTTCTTTATTTAATTTTTCGTTAACGTAAATTCTTTTACTTTTCTATCATGCAAACTGTTAAAATAAATTTTCAGCCACAAATATTGCTTTCATTAAAGCCTCATCAAAATCGGTTCAGTAATTTTCGTGCAAGTTATTATGTTATGTTATTAATAGACAGAAAAAAATTCTAAAAACTATCAAAATGGATTATATTGCCTGCAAAACGAGTAAAACGATGTAGACTCGAAAAAATCAAACTATTAGCATGAACAGACGAGCTTATACATTATTTTACAACTTTATTTTAAATAATTTGAATTGAAGTATTTAAAAAAAATATTTTTAACAATAAAACAATTAGAATAGATAGGTACTACATTGATAAAATGATTGATGAATAATTCAAAGTTTCCTATTTTCTGCAGTTAGTGCGAGAAATAGTTTATGACAAAACTAAAGGATGACATTTAAAAATAATGATTGAATCAAGTTACAAAAAAGAAATATTGTATTGTCAAGTTTGTTGAAATTGTAATATAAACGGGATATTTGCATCTATTTAAATAACTCATATTCTCTTATGTTCCGTATATATGTATATAGTTAAATTTTATAACCTGTTTGTGTGCATACATATTTTATTTATGTAATATGTATGATTTATTAATATAGGTATCGGGTGATCTATTTAAATTGAGACAAGCAAATATCTCGAAAATTAAGGTTTTTCAGAGAAAATGTTTAGTCAAAAACTTCAGGGTAAGGAGGGGAGAAACCAATGAAGGTAAAATTTTTGACATTGAGTGGAAGTTTTAGTCATTTTGAGGTCAAACCTATTTCTCTTTTTGCATATTCGTATTTTTGAGACAAATAAAAACAATTTTTGTCTGATTTTTTTTATAAACCTCAATTTTACCCTATTTTTTATTAAAAATTAACATTAAAAAAAAATATTATAAAAAAATCCCATTTCTTTTCTTTTATAATGAATTGTTTCTTTATAAACATGTATAATTTATACTTTATAATAATAAATAATAATTTCAAAATTTTTGGTTAATTGTAAAATACGAATATGCAAAAAAAGGAAATAAGTTTCCATTTAAAAAAATGAAGTTAACCTCAAAATGACCTTAAAATTTCAAAAAAATTACCGTCATTGGTTTTCCCCTTCCTAACGCTGAAACTTTTGGAGTAAACATTTTCCATGAAAAACCTTAATTTTCGAGATATTTGGTTGTCTTAATTTCAATAGACCACTCGGTATGTATATTTCAAAGACGAACAATGGTTAAATGTATATACTGAATAAATAATTTCGAATGTTTGCAAATGTATTTATGTAATTGTATGTAACCCGATAATAAATACACATTCCAATCCATTCCATTGCCTAGAGGCAGTACATTTTCTTTTAAATTGGTTCCAATTAGATGAACAAACATTTGGACTGGAAAAACGCACTTCGTTTTTAAAAGAATTAAAAATACGGAAAAACGATATTTTAAAAATTAAACCCATTAAATCAAATGCGTTCCAGTAGCTGAGAGTTTAATGAGAATAACAGGAGTATGATGCAGGGTTGGCTACGAAAAATGGTTATGTACAAAACATATCAGATAAAGCAATATTAATTTTATATTTATTTTGATTAATGATTAAATTGCTAATTTAACGAAGTTCAATAGTTTTTTATGAATTATGTATAATTTATAAATAAAACATAAAATGTTTATTTCGGTAACAGAAAAACTACAAAATTATTGGTAAAGTGATTTTTTAAAAGAATTTAAAAATTAACAGCAGTATTTATTATTTTTACTTATTGTTAGTTCAATCCAATTGTATTGTTTTTCTGCATTGTTCTACAGAGTAATTTTTTTCTAATTGTTGAGGGATGTATTATGAATACTACAATAAGTTGGTGCGGTCTATGACCTTGAGCGTAATCCGTCATAAGCGCGACAACTTTAAACGTAATTATCTCGTATATCGTTCATCTTACGATAATTTTTTTTTGTTTATTAGAGTCAAATCTACTTTGTGTACAGGTCTACTTCAAGCGAACAGAAGAGATATAATGCAAAAGAATTGACAAAAAATATTTTTTTGCGTTTATCGTAAAAGGAAATTTAATATTGAAAAAACTTAAATGATAGTCTTTTAGAACTCTCAATTTGAAATATTTTTCTTTCATAACCACCATTTCATAAAACTCATAGTTAACGAGTTGTAGCCCACGAAACATTGCAAAAAAACATTTTTTTCATTATATTTCAAAAACCATAACCCAACCTTCAAAATGTGTAATGACAAAAGTGTAGATAACAAAATTCTAAATTTGTTTTGTTTAAAAAATATATTTTTTGGAAATTTGTATATTTGACTCTGGTGAACAAAAAAGGTTATAACAAATTTTATCATAGGATGAACGATTTACGAGATATTTACGTTTAAAGTTTTCACACTTATGGCGAATTACACTCAAGGTCATAGATCGCGCCAACTTAATGTAGTACTCAGAACACATCCCCTGACAATTTAAAACAAAAAAATTGACTCTGTAGAACAATGTATTACGAACCACTATTTTTTTACAATTTGATTGGGGTATTATATATTATCTAAATATTAATTAAAAGGAAAACATTTATTAACTAAAAAATATTTTTTTAAATCTGTTTTTTATCTAGGTTTATTTTATATTAAAATTTAAAATTAATTGGTTTTGTCAACCCTGGAAGAAAGAAAATACGATATTATAGAATGCTTATTATTACGGTCGGTGGTAAGTATTTATAACTCGAGATTAAAAACTCAAGGTTTTAAAATTATTAATCCTATAAGAATCAAAACTGCTAAACAATAATTGAAAAAGCTTTCGTTTCTTAAATTTTGCAAAGTTGATAATATTTTCATATTTATTAGCTTTTTAATGATTATATATTATTTTTTCTTGAGATAACAACTTTTTCAGTGTTTTTTTTCAAATTTGCAAAGATTATTTTATTTTTTGTTTAATAAATTTTTTAAAATAAAATACTCATAATATGTGATATTATTATAATTACATTATGTGAATACGTAAGTCATCATATTTTTATTTTTTTATTTAAAACTAATTTTAATTAAATTTGATAATCTAAAAATAAGGTACTGGCACCAGCTATAAGAGCAAGGTTTACTGTTTTCTTTCTTTTTTGTAATTCCCATGAACTTATGTAATTAATACAACAAGTAACTCTTTATTGAATCAATTTAATTACCAAAGTCCGAAAATATAGTTTGTTTTTAAATTATAGCCTTTTATTTTGTTTATGTTTTTTCTCAAGTAATGGATAAAATAAGACCAGTAACACTTGCTAATGATTACAAAATGATAAGTACTACAATACAAAAGATATGAATGAAAGAATCGTCAAATTTGAAACAATGTAATGCAGTTGCTATGATAATAATTAGTTTAAATGTCCACCATATATTAACATATATTGACCGATTGTCATTAAATCACGCTATAAGATAGTTAAATGTATATAGATTAATATTCAGAAATAGTAGTAATCAAATATCAACAAATATTTCTAATTTAGTACATTAAATTTAAAAATACCCATTACTGGGGTCATATCCAAGACTGGTGCCAGTAGATACCTTATATAGCTATGTATTTTATTGATATTTATTTATGCATCTTATATCTTCGATATCAATCTATGTTACTTAGACTGTCATTCACATATATATTTAATACCTGCTATACCTAATTCGTAATTCAACTTCAAAACAGTATAAACAAAACTTACCATGGTTTATTACAGGACGTACCAGCCTGTGATTCCCAAGTCCTTTATGTATTACTATTGCTTTAAACTCTCATACGTAACCTATACTTATATCTGTGGCTTGTTTAACGTCATTCCATTGTACATTTTACATGGGTTTATTGTCCACTCAAATAATATCACGCCTAATTTAACTTTACAACACCATTTATTGATAACTGGCAAGGGCATATTGTATAAAGTTCATTCAAATACATGTTACATTATTATATTTTTATAGCAGCAATAAATTGATAATGTGGGTTCGTTAAAAGGTCCGTTGGCTTTTCAAAAAGTAACATTTCAATTTTCTACATAATTTATATTTTATTTTTAGAACATCCTACTATATATTTTTTCGTTTTAGGACTGTTTTTAGGGTTTTATACTGACATTTCAATCACTATGCTATTTATTTTTATATACAGCTTGAACGTGAGTAATCTTTTAATTTAACTTTTAACCACGTTCGCTTATTCACGGTGACAGAAAATAAAATCACGATCACGCATTTTTTTTAATCACGCACGGCGGGTCACACTCGTGACGATAATTAACATTATGTTATAAATTAGATTTTTAAGTGAGTACTTTATTTCGGATAATAATTTGAATATTTATATTATTTCGTTTCAACTGCATTGCAAGTGAAAGTAATAGCATAGTAAAAAATAAAGAGAACAACATAAAATTTTTAATTAGTTTTATTCAGCTATAAAATGTTCTTGCGAATTCACACCCAAAAAAATGTAATCACAGCCGTGATTCGAAAACAACCTAAGTATTAGACTTTTTATTACAACAAATGCCACTTTTTACTCTACATTTGATTTTTAATGATGTATACAAATAGTATATATGAAATTTTGTATGGTACCTATATAATAAAACTGACAACAACGTCAATAAAATGTTTATTAAACTTTGCACATCGAGCTATTCAAATCGATAATATTTATTCTCCAATTCTTGAGACTAAAATTAAATCGAAACCTACCATTTTGTTATAATCGTTATTTGGTCTTATAATAAGAGACGATTTCAGATTTTCAATGATTTATAAAAAATAGGAGTGCAAAATGTTAATCCTGCTGTCGACTCTGTTAAATGCCACATGAAATTTTCATATACGTCATCAGAAAGAAAGCAGAAATCCATGAAAATGTTTTTTATTTCAACACTGTAATTGCAAGTAAGATAAGCCGTCAAAAAAATCTGGTCCTTCGGAAAAATCATAAATTATCGCCATCCAAAAAAAGTAAATAAATATAAAATAAAAAAGTGAACTATTATATTTAATAAGACGTGGGTCAATAAAGTATACCTTAAATTTACAAAATTAAAACAATACACGAAAACTAAACACATATTTTTCTATATTTAAAAAAATCGTACATTATATTTATATTAGCAAACACAATGACATAAAATTAGAAATATAAAAAAAATATTATTCCAATTTATATTATAATACAACTGAAAAAAGTATATTTCACAAACAATGATAGCGCCATCTATGTTTCCAGTAGTTACAAGTAGGGGACCACGGTTAAGAAGCGGTCACAAAATCCCCACCGCCCCCGCTCGCCAAACGACATCGATTGTGGCCAGCGGCGACGTCTAGCGGTGCCGTCAGGAACAATAAATTGGATTGTCGGTAACTCTGATGATAAATTAGATTTCGTTAACGCTGGTGTGTGGCACGACGCCCTCTTTGTGACGTTTTCTCTTATCTTAACGGTTTTTCGCCGCCTGCCAGAATTAATTCAATGGATTTATTTTGAGATGTTCGCAATATTAATGATGTGATTATGTTTGTTATATCTGTACCTATCTTAGATTTGTATAGGAATGGCGTGTACAGTGCGTACAGAAAATTTATAAGAACAGAAGTTGAAGGATTCAGTGTATTATTCGAAATCTGATATTGCGGTACACACTATATAAATATTTGTAAAATTTTGAGGAAAAAATACAAGGATACAGATTGGCGTTTAGTTACCCCGACCGGCGGACAATATATACGCAAAAAACAATATACAATATACAAATATATACGAAAAAAGGGGGACAATTACTTAGTGTGATGAGATGTGGCTAAAGGGGGGGGGGTCGTGATGTGACGCGACATTTAAAATATCTACATCAATTTTATTCCTATTAGATTTTATTTTTCAGTTACGATTTAAAGGACATTGTTTTTAATGATCAATTTTCTTCGTTCATAAAAATAATCCTTAATTTGGGGGATCGAGATCCAGGTTTTGTAACGTATTATTAGGTAGGGGGTTGTAAAATATGTGATGCAGCGTGACAAAAAGGGAGGGAGGGGTAAAAAATTCGTTAATTTTGTGTGACGTAATTTATGTTTCACCTCTCTACTGTAAACGTTTTAAAAAAATAATGCTGATTTTTTGCATAAAGAACTATAATATTTTAAATTATAGTTATTATCGTTTTAAAGCAACTGGATTTCTTTTTAATTTGATTTATCGTATATTTAAACATCTTTCCCCGTTACCGAGACATATAATCCTAAAAATTATGTTTATTTCTAAATAATATGATCGTAAGGGCACCGGAATATGATATTTCATAAAATTCCTTTGATAAATATTTTTAGACTATGAATTCGCAAATATTGTACATATCACCGTTCACAGATTCTAAAAAAAAATTTTTCACCGCATCCAAATGTAGATAAATACATTTATTTTATATTTTACTGACTGTCTTGAAAATTCAGATTTTCATTTAGATTACAAATGATCATTACCATTAAACATGTAATAAATTGTTAAATGTACGTAGAATAATTAGTCAAATGTTTAATGAAGCATCTGATTTATTACATGACAGGGCAAATTTTGACATGTATGTGTTATCTATTTAGTTATCTATCATTAATTTGGGTAAAATATGTTTACATTACAATTGTACCTATATATAATTCTTATTATATTGGGTACCTGACCTACATCTATGAATTATTATGGTCTTGTTTTTGATACATTAGAACGCGATTTTTGTTTTACATATGTAATATACGATCAATATATATATTTTAATGTAAATAAAATGATATCAATACAAAATTAAATTGATTAGGTATCTGTTGAATATATGGAAAATTATTAATATACAATAGAAAAAAATAGTCTTGCAAATAAACTTATTATAGATATTTTCCAATATAAGAATTGTTAACGAATACTCTTATGCTGTTTCCAAATTCCCAGGATTTTTTCATCTTCGGAATCGGGAACAGGAAATTGCATTTCCCCGAAATTACCGAAATATTTTTTTTTAGTTTCTTTGTATATATTTTATAAAATTTTGAATAATATACGAAAATTCTCTCACCCTTCTCTGAGTTGGTACTTCATATCTTACTAAATACCTATTTACTAATTATAAAACAAAAATCACAAAAGTATACCAAACTTTCATTTTTCTAACAATTCAAAATGATATTTTTTACTAGGTTTTTTTATTTTATTTCATTGAAATAAGTAATTTTGATAATGGATTAATCAGTGTAGGCAGGGCTTCGAACCGTTATTTTTTTCGTTTCGGTTTTCGTTCCGGTTCGAGTAAAAAAATATATTTCGGTTCGGTTTCGGTTTTCGTTCCGCAAAAAATAACGGTTTTTCCGGTTTTTTCGGTTCAGCTTCGAGTGATTAATATATAAAAAAAATATTTGTAATAAAAAAATTTTTTCGACCATAATTTAGAATATATGTATATTTAGAATATATATCTATATTGTATGATAGTCCGAACGACAATTGAAGTGGGAAATAAGATCATGTTAACGTGCGTATTTTAATATGTACTGAACCGAAAAAACCGTTATTTTTATTTCGGTTCTGTTCCGCTTTTCGTTCCGGCAAAAAATAACGGTTTTTCCGGTTTTCGGTTCAGTTCCAGTTCGAAACCCTGAGTGTAGGTACATAAAAAATTAAAATTGATAGTAAAAGTAATAGTCAGTTACATTAATAGAAAAGTGATGAAAATTTGATAATAAATTTAAAAATTAGATGTAGGTAGGTATATACTGCTGTTTGCTTTAATTTTATTGATTTAATTTAATTTTTTTTTTAATTAATAATGAAAAATTAACTTCAAAGAATATTTTTAAATACTTGTCAACTTGTCTCGGGTGAATAAACCATAGATATAATATAGAGCATGGATCGCGCATCTTATTTAAAAACGATCCGTTATAAAAGAAAGAGAGGATTCGTTGAATATTTGGTTAAACATGAGTGAAAAAAGATAAGAGTATTCATTGGAATGATCAAATTTAAATGCATACAGTTTTATATGTCTATGATATAAAATGTCATGACATCATGATGTTATTGTTCCTTTACAATGTACCATGCCCACGCTCTTCATTACCGCCACGTTTCATTTCCGTTAAATTACTAAAATTTCACCCTCAACGAGCCTAAAGAAGTATAACTTCAAAAATTATTGAAATACAAATATATGTTGAAAGAAAATAAATAAAAATATCTATGTATATTTGTATATTGTACTTAATTAAATAATATATAGATAATCATAAAGTGTCTAATTAAAAAACAGTGTAAAATAAAAACATATAAAAAATAATAGGGTCCACTTAAATAATTACTGCTTTATTCATTTATACTAAATAACAATAACACTTTTCACATATTAATACAAAACTTCGTATCAATTTGTATCACAATGGGTTGCCAAGATAATAAATAAGAACAATTTTTGATTATATTCTTAAGTGGGATGGTGGAGGAGCTGGGTAGTTCTCTCACAAGTAATTTTCGGACAAATTAAATGTTCACATGAATGTTTGGTGCCCTATTCTTTAATCAACCAGTATTTATAAAGAAGAGCAAACAAAAATTGTAAGGAACATTAAAATATTTCTAATAATTAGAATTTCTTAGCAAATAACCAAATTGCACATAACAGTAAAAAGCTTTAGGAGTACTGAGCACTCGCGCTGTGATATGTAAACGTATGTTAGACATTTGTTTCTCACATTAAAATTATCCGTGATAAATGTACTATATATTTAAATTTAAAAACCGAATTTCTATAGTTTATTGCGTTACTGAGATAAACTGGCGTAGTGGTGCCCACAATTAAGATAAAAAAATGTCTGCTGCGAGTAGCTGCAAAACCTCCATTATATGATGCTTTAAATATTTAACCTTTCTCTTACAGCTTAGGTTAGATTACGTATTGAATGGTTCGTGCAGTGGCGTAGCGAGGGGGGAAGGGCAAGGGGGGTTATCATGCTCCGGGCGCTACTTACAGAAGGGCGCCAAATGGCTCTGAACCTTTTGAATCGCATAGCATAAACACAATTTCAGAATATGTAACTGAAGACCTTTTTTTTTTTTTAGTCGTGAAAATGTAGAATGTATTTAATAAATAAGATTAGAGAAATTAAAAACTGAAAACCTTTTTTTTTTTTAGTCATGCCAATTTCAATTCAAATTTATTATAAAATTATTATTATTTTTTTTAAATTATTTTTGGGGGCGCCAAAAAGATATCGTGCCCCGGGCGTCAATTATGCTTGCTACGCCACTGGGTTCGTGGCGTCATTTTTTAATTGCACAGTTATTTTATTCAGTGCTTAGCTCTTTTAAGTGATAATGTAATTATATGTAACCTTTTATAGTATGTCTGAGTTTCCAAGGAACAAGTTGTTGCAGGTTTCATCAAAATCGGTGAAGTAGTTTTTAAGTTATTAACAATAATGAGAAATGGGCAAGAACAGCGTCTCGCTTCTCTTTTGACAAACACTCTAATCTACGGAATGAGTATAAATGTTTACACATAAAAAGTTTATGAACATATACACTTCTCAAAAAAGGTAAAAAATCCTAAAATAGAATATAATTTAATTCTTTATACGTATTTTGGTGAAGACACCCTACATTCCCAACATCGTCAAACAACACAATATCTCATCTAGTATTACTAAATTCTAAGTAACTAACAAGACTAACGTCGTCAACAAGTGTTGCGTATTTTTGAGAGTCGCATACTAACGCGACTGGTGGTACGCAAGAGCTGGAGGCTTTATAAAGCTCAAGCTGTCATAAGTCAGCACCCCATCGTGCTTTATGCTTCCCAAGTCATTGTGACTTCGCCAAAAACGATACAAACGACGTATCACAAACAACTCTATTTTGACGTAGGAAAATTCTTAAAGTTTTCTCTGCATAGAATAATAAATACATAAATATACATAAATAAATAAAAGGCGATTCATAACTACGTATATTTTTTTAATTTAAAGATCGTTCTTGTTTTCAGTTATCTATTAATTTAATCTAGACACGAAAAATCCCGAACCGATTTTGATTGAACTTTTACTGTTTGAAAATCTAAGACCCTAGAATAATCTTAGGCTATATTAATTTTCGATAGATCCGTATTTGAAAAAGAAATACAATAGATATTTTCCTAAAAAATACAAAAAAACCAAAATGATAATAATGAATAGCAGTTGTGATGTTTATGTATTATATCATTAACCATTATTACTGCCGCTGGGATGGTCAGTTGCGTGGACGTTCGAGTAAAGCTGTGGGGAACTTATATTAATCGATAAAGGTTGAATTTATAAATAGAGAACGATGGCAATAAACTGTGATTAAACTCAATTTTATTTTAAAATTCAAATCGAACACCTTTTCAACGTAGATTTAAAAATCGATTATTGAAAAACAAAAATATTCCAAAACAGATCATTATGTAAATATTTCAATTGTTGAAATAATTTTGTTTAAATATCAAAATTATAGATTCACATTAATATGAATATATTAGGTATATATTATAATTATTTAAGAATTGAACTATGTACTAGGTACCTATATATGGAGAAAACAAGTACATATGTCAATAATTTTGACCTTCTTAAAAACACAAAAAAACTAAGAAGAACGAAATAAGACGAATTCTTTTACACGAAAAACAAACAACTGTTGTAAACAAAACAAAAACAAAACACCTGCGGCCTTTACCTGTATAACGCAAAGGTGCGTGCTGGTTGCCATGACAACCGTTTGGCATCGTTGATGGAAGAACATCCCATTACTTTGAGGGTGGCGCACTCCACCCCTCACAGCTTGCATAAAGTACACTCCATCTAACGCTTGAATATAGCACACTTCACTGGCCCTGTCAGTTCTGATATTTAATCTATATATATATATTTGACCGTGTATGATGTTTAATATATTATATACATATACAATTTTCAGATTTTATTTTCGTTTTGTACGTTTTTCTGGACAACATATAAATATGTGTAATAAATAGAAAATATAATAACTAGAGAATGGAAAATCGGTTTTTTAAAAACTACAACTATAACACGCAGAGAAAAAACATGGTTGTGACATGATCGCAGCAACATAACTTTTTTGTATGTATAATATATTGGTTACTATGAAAATAGTTAATACTTGTAATAATTTCATATTTTTCAGAATGATTACCGCAAAAATTAAATTATTATAGAAAACATTTCCTTTTTGTAAGTACTATGTTACATTATCACCAGAAATTTAAGTTGCTGCAAAAAAAGTATGATTTTGGTAACATAATATTAATTTGACATTTATGATTCCAGTAATCATTTGCTTTCCAACAATGATTTCCTTGATAAACAATCGTTTGTTTTGATTTTTATACGATACCCTATAGTTGACGTAATATAAATATGATTGGAACAACCATTAGGTATAGTCACTATACCAAGTAATATGTTCAAAGTTATTTTTTAAGTGTAACGTGGTCATGTGCAGTGTGAGTTTATAGAGGCGGAATTCTTTCATTTTTTTTCAGTTCTTATTTTATATTCTATTAATTAAGTACGCTGGTAAATTGTTCCTAAAGTTTGTAAAGTGAAAGATATATGCAAAGTGTTTTAAATACTGCATATTACACCTAAAGTGAGTGAATAATATTTTTGTTATGAGTTTGTCTAAAAACAGCTTTGTTTTGTGTCAATCTACTTTAAATACGGAGGCAGAACTTTATTAATAGATAACAAATAAAAAAATGAATCGAAACAACATGATTGTTGTATTCAACATATTATGTTATCGTCCTCTAAACAAGATGGTTGCATTCAACATATTATGTTCTCGACAATAAAACAACATGGTTGCATCCAAAATATTATGTTCTCGTCAACGAAACAATATGGTTGCATCCAAAATATTATGTTCTAGTCAACGAAACAATATGGTTGCATCAAACATATTATGTTCTCGACACTAATAGTGTATGGTAGTCACAAAAGAGAAGTTATCATTAAATGGTTATAATTATGATTCCTGCAATAAAGATTATGCTCTCAAAACATTATTGTCACAACTATGTTTTTTCTCTGCGTGAACATATTCATTCGTTTCATAAAACGGGATAGATTGAACATAATTTCAAAACAATTTTATTTAGTACTATTTTATACCTAATGTCAATTGGTAGGTATTTGAAAATATTTTGAGCATTTTTTGTTCCTTCATATTCAATATATAAGAATATCATTTATGGACCAATTATTTAAAACATATTATATACTTGTTAATAGGGCTTTGTTTGTAATGAAACGCGGTGGTAGGGTGACCAGATTTTAGTTTTTGTAAACCCTGACATGTAAATGAAGACCCTTTTTTTATTTTATTTTATCCTTTTTATTCTTATTTTAATAAAATTTATTAAAAATTAACCTGGACCCTGAAAAACAGTATACAAAACCTTAAAACTCCAGGTAAAAATCTGAGACACGGTCACCATACGCGGTGGATCGGCGTTCCGGCACCTTTTTTCGTGGCTGGTTAAAATTTACTTTAAGTAATATTTGAATATAATTCTCTGTAGTAAAAAGCTTGACAAGAAATGAGTTCCGGAACCATTTTGTTTTAAAAAAAAAGTCCTGCATGTTAATATGACAAATAGGCCGTCGCAATTACCAGTAGTATGTTTTCGATTATAAAATATTTAAGACATACGATTATTATAAGAAAGTATTTTTTATAAATATTGATATAGATATTCCTGTATGTTTAACACAATTTAGTGGAGATTTTATTTATGTATGT
This sequence comes from Sialis fuliginosa, assembly GCA_961205875.1. Classification (NCBI taxonomy): domain Eukaryota; kingdom Metazoa; phylum Arthropoda; class Insecta; order Megaloptera; family Sialidae; genus Sialis; species Sialis fuliginosa. The sequence goes on from OY540812.1 coordinate 20,946,154, forward strand.
CAAAAAAATACATCTATACATATGTTTTAATCATTCAAAGAAAATACCAGCGAAATAGTGCCGAAGTAAGACTTGGCGTCAGCCAGGGCTCTCCGATTAAAAGTGGTCCCGCATCCGGTGACAGGGGAGTCCCGTGCAGTATATAAAATAAATGTATGTTATTGAACATGGAGTGAAAATGTAAATGGTAAAAAGCTAAAAAAAGGGCATTTAGTTCCATTAGAGAATTTTTCTCCGATTAAAAGCGGTCCGCATCCGGTGATAGGGGAGTCCCGTACAGCATATAAAATATATGTATGTTTATTATAACATGGAGTGAAAATGTAAAGGGTAAAAAGCTAAAAAAGATCATTTAGTTCTACCAGAGAATTTTTTTTCAAAAGTGGAAGCAAAAAAAATAGTCTTCGGATATTATGCAGACATTTTTTGTAGGGGGGTGGGGTCTATAACTAACATTTCACACAGGGCCTCGAATATCCTAAGTCCGCAACTGCTTATTAATTGTAAAAGTTGCCAGATAATAATACTATTAAAAAAATATTTTTCCTATGGAAAAATTGCTAATAATTAGGGTTGTCAGACGTCCCGATTAATCGGGATTGTCACCGTTTTTTAGTCTCATGTCCCGGTGTTCCGAACAAACATTTCGGGACGCCCAAAAGTCCCGTTTTTCAAATTTTGCATCTATCTATGGTTTGTTTATTCAATTGTTGAATTCAAATTTGACAGTTAATATCATTTTTGACTTACAATCAGTCCATCCATGTCAATAATCGATTCATTGAAATTTTTCTTATAAACACACTATAACTTCAGCGATTTTCAACGAAATTTTATTATTTAATAGAAATTAAAATAAAAAAGGTTGAATATTGTTGATTTTTTCCGGGGGGGGGGGGGGGGGTGTCCCGATTTGACTCACAAGAAATCTGACAACCCTACTAATAATAATTATATAACTTTAGTTTAAAAAAAGTTAGTTTAGTTTTAAAAAACAAATAATTTTCCAATCTCCAATAACAACATAATAAATAATGTCAGTTTTATTAAAGTTCCTAATAAACACACTTAAAATAAGTAAAAACTATATTTTCCTTTGAAAATGACTTGAACAAACAAAAACACTATAAAAAGTTGTCTCTTGTTTCTAGGATATAGTTATTTATATCGTACAAAATCAGCTTCCACTCATCATTCACAAAGAATGTGATACACAACATTTACGAGCGACATACTCTATTGGAGTGTCATTTCTAATACATTGCTTGCATGTATCCTCATGCCACCACTCATTATTTGCAAGAAGTACACTCCACTGCATACAGGAAGCCAAACGCCATCTATCGTTTGTACACTGTAATAGTCTCTCATCGATTGTAGACATTATCTTCAACCTGACATACATTTTTATAAATTGCTACAGTGTTAACATATATCAAACAGTCATTAAGTACAGGATATTTAAACATTGTTTGCATGAAGCACACTCCTAAACGTATGTACATTATTTGCAAAGAGCGCACTCCAGTGTTTTGTATGTATCGATATTTACACACGCTTATTCTATATGTATGTTAATTTTATTATTGAATTTCATTCACTGTGAAATGAGAATCTAAATATTTTCTGTTACTTCATTATAGATTTTTGCATGAACTCGTTCTACGTGTGAAATTCGATTCTAAACATTCATATACATAAATAAGGTTATTTATATGATTTTAATTCTAAATTATATATACATATGTATAAGCAAGATCGTGCGGACTGGTCGATCAAAATTATGACAGTTTGTTTTAATTTGTAAATACAGTCCGAATATTAAAATAAATTATATATGTAGGTAGGTAATTTACGTTTTTTGCTTTTTCTATGTATATAAAGCAAGGCATGGGCGCCGGGAGGGGGGTGCAAGGAGGTGCACTTGCACCCCCCTGGCAAAAATAAAAAAACAAAAAATTAAGAAATAGAATTTTTAATTTAATATTCAGGCTAGAATATAAAGGTGAAGACCTTTTTTGTTTTGGTCGCGTCAAGTTCACTCTGTAATTTTATAAATTTAGATAAGAAAAAATAAAAACTGAAGACCTTTTTTTTTTTTTAGTCATGCTAAATGGAGTACAAGTTTATTTTAACAAAATTATTATTTTAAATTTTTTTATTATTTTATATATAATTTTATATATCTACATGCACCCCCCTGCCGGCGCCCATGAAGCAAGGGTATAAACCAACACGAACAGGGGTTATTTTAAGAAAATTTTTCAACTGCAAATACCTTCTTTTTTGCTCTACACTTACACTTTTTTATATTTTTCTTTCTACTTGCAATTTTTCAACTACACAAGTTAGCTTTTACAACTGCAATTTTTATTTTACGAACTGCAGAAACAAGCCACAACTACACACTAAAATAACCTCTGTAAATGAAATTGATTCGACCTGATATTATGATCGTCAGAATGCGTTAAATAGATGTATATTGGTTAATAAATCCTATTAAATTTATTAATTTTGAATAATATTGTATATATTAGTACAACTAAGTAAACCCAAATATGAGACAACATGTATAGTTTAATAACTTTAAACAAAGAATATAGGATTCATAACACGCTACATAAAATTGAAACCAGTGTGCTCTGAAATAATGTGTTTTGAAAATGATTAATAAATGGTTTATATTGCCTCTAAAAGTTTTTCAGTGAAAATTCATTAAAATAGAAACATCTGTTTGGAACCATCATCTCTATTACAAATCAAATCCTTGTAATTTAAACATATTTTAAACTTTCAACCGAAGTATGTATACATATATATAGGATATATATTTTTACGAGCAGCTTGAAATACATTCGTTCCTAATTCCTTATATATCAAATCCATAACTCAAGAATTAGAGATAAAGTATACCCAATTTGAATTTATTTTTATTTTTTATTTATAGATAGGTATATAATAAAATCGGTATTTTGTGTGTTAAAAATACATTTACCTGCTTCATACCCAACGAATGTAGAACAATAACCATTAAATGTCAATGGTCACATTCACAACTGACCAAAAACAGTGAACAATGAGCTTTGATTGGTTGATTTATGGAATTTCTGGTGGATTGTACCAGAAATTTAAAGAATGTCATTTTTCAAGCGTGTAAGGAAGTGAGACAGACCTTAAGAGATAGAAACTAGTGTTCTGACAGAAACGCTCAACATGAAGTGAACATAAAAGTTCTTTGGTTTGCCTGGTCACTAGTTTCTATCTCTTTCTAGTTACTTCTTTCTCACATCCTTACACGCGTAAAAAATGACATTTTTTAAATTTCTGGTACAATCCACCAGAAATCCATGAATCAACCAATCAAAGCTTGTTGTTCACTGTTTTTGGTCAGTCGTGAACGTGACCAATGTAATTGTAATTTTAGATCACCGATTTCAAAAAAGTTTCTGGTCCTATATCATTTTACTTTTGGTGTGCTTTAATAATATACAGTTATGGATAAAAAAGTAAGCCATTAAATGAAAAAAAAATGTTTAATACTTTTTATTAATTGTATGTATATCTATATGTATAAATATATTTATTTTGTACAATTATTATTATGCAACGTCTACCTAGCTGTATATGTTTATTTATATAAGTATTTACATAAATTACACTATTTCATTTTATAGATACATAGCTAGCTTTTGGGATCTAGTCGATTTAAAGGAGGTGGGCGGCACTAAATTATCAAAATCAGTAATTTATTAGGTATTGTACAATAATATCTATATATGCCTACGTACAATGCATGGAGATAATATTAGATATACATATTAACATATATGTTTTCGTATTTTGAATAATAGCATAAATAACTTGGGGTGGCAAATATTTTTAAATCGATAGTCTAGCTATATATCTCTATATATTAACCCTTAGATTACTGAACGAGAACAAAGTTAATTATATTACAATTAAATTGTTATTTATTAATTGTGATTGCAGTAATCGTAGAGTTTAACAAATACCAGTAGCGTACACTGCAGTTTTACTTTGGGTGTTTTATAATAAAAGGTATATAGTTTTGGACGACTATTGTAAGCCATTCAAAGGACATTGCCCATTTTACTGGGGGATTAGCTCCAATGTCGGCCCCTATCCCATTTCATTGTGTTTATTTGATGATCTATTCTAAGGTTATTTAAATAAACAGCTACCTCTCATAATTATGAAAATAAAAAAACGGATAGTAACGACACCAAGCAACAAAGCGCGGCCGTTGGTAAGTGGAAGTAATTATAAGAAGTATAGTTAAGTTTTTATTCTTATGTATAACTAGCTGCGCCAACGGCTTTGCTTGCGTAGACTACGGAATTATTGTTTAGGATTTTTGAAAAATATTGTTGAATTATTTTAGATCTTTTTACAATATGTAAATTATGTATTTTTCAATACATATTGCAAAAGAGTGCGCTAGCGGCAAACTTGTTTCCTACTTGTACTATTATCGTTACTGCTTATTCCTTATGTTACCTAACGTAACAAAATATACACTAAAACCTGGACAAAGAACATATCTATGAATTAAAAAAAACACGTAAATCGGATAAGTGGTTCTCGAGTGATAAAGCACATTCTATGTATAGATGTCTACTGAGTTATAATTATTTTAATAGTAGCAATAGCTAATATAATGTCCGGTATCATAATGGACCTAACAAATTTGTTAGCTAACAAACACTTTCAACTGAGATATCAAACTTATATGACAGTTCTTTTGGAGTTTGTTGATGACTTTGACAAGTTTCGCGCACGCGTTGAAGGTAAATACAAACAGTATTAAAACAGTGGTGATGTTATGAAAATTATTTTGTACGGTCAAAGATGCCAACTGTGTTACAATTAGTTGAAGTGTCACGGCTCTAAATTCCATAACTAATCCATAGATACTAGTACAGTATTAATACCCCATTTGAATGTAATTGCTAGCTAACAAATTTTGTTAGGTCCTTTATAATACCGGACATAATTGTTACTTACTTATTAACATTTATGATAAATAATTTTCATTCAGTAGTTTTTATTTATGAAATTTTTTTTATTTACTCAGGGCAACATATCGACCGAAGTTAGGCAATGTCCTATTTGAACTATAAGTACAACATTGTTAATTGCGTAGTATCGAAATAAAATGAAGTCCACGCTACTGATGCATATTCATACATATATCATGTTAATGATTTCTCTATTTGGAACAATATAGCAATCATTTTAATGATATATATAGCTTGTATTGGCTTATAAATAACACTAAATTACTTCTAATTACAACTTAACAATCTCTGAACCAAATGTTACTTTGAAATTATTATCTTTATCAAATAAATCTTTAATTTTACGTTAAATAAACAAGTTAAGAGCTAAAATAAATAAATATATATAAAATATTAATAGTTTGCATGTTGAAAAAAATTGCCTCGTTTAAATTATTGGAGAGATATTTATCTCATAAAATATTACCCTACTTTTATAATTTATATTTATAATACAATGTTTGGAAAATCATAAATGTGCGTAGGCAGTAGGCATGATATGTTGTTATAAATAAAATCAGAAATAAAAGTGTACAACATAAATATTTTATTATATTATATTGAGAATACAAAAATATAACGTAAATTGATATAAACAGGAAAAAAAAAGATAATGTGAGTGATGACATGAAACATATATATAAATATATGTATATATACATTATGATTTCATACATAATATAATTAAATAATATAATAATATATTATATATTACTGCCACATATTTTTATAAAAGAATTAATTTTTTTACAGTTAATTTTACAGTTATTCTTTAAATTTAATAAAATGATAAATATAACTATTTATATTGTATTATATCGTGTTGAAATTTTCACCTAGTAAAAATTTAATGTTCTATTCTCGGTCTCGTCCGTCTATTTTCGTTAAAAATAAATAAAAAGTGCATGCAGTGGTGCACACACAGAATTTTATAATAGTTTGGTAGGGTAAGATAGATTACAATGTTTAAAAAAATGTTTAGAGGAATTTTTTTATTAGTGTTAGTTTGAATATTGATTTTATTTGAGGGGAGGAGAGGGGTGTTTATTACTCCTGGAAGCACACAAGATTACAGAAAGTAAGGAGGTTTGCATATTAAAAAAGGATGTATAGATTTAGAAGTTATGTTGTGTTTACGTGTACATTCTAAGACACCATTTTGTACACAGAGTTAATTCTATACTCTAAAATTCAATTACTATCTACGGATATGTGCACATGTACCAACTGTACAAACTTAAAGAACGATATATAATTCAGAGATTGTAAAAGCTGTCTTTGTTCTAGGAAAAGGAAACAGAAATACATACATGGTTTTGTCTTACCCGCGTGCGACCCAACAGCAGAGCGTCCATCTCGGATTCAGGTGCGGCGGTCACCAGTGGTGGAGCTCCGGGTCTTACTGTGGGGGGCGTTACGCCAGCAGCTGCTGTCATTCTTCAACTTTTTTTATACACGTTTTTATTTTCGCCCGGTGATTATTTTACGCGTAGCTATACTCTTGTTGTATCACTCTGTTTGATATGTGTTCTTTTTTAATTTGATTATTTATTACCCTGATATTTTTTGATCTGAAGAATTTTATTAAATACTTTTTAATTTTTTTTGTATTCTTTTAAAAAGATTACAAATATAATACACGGTGATTTAAAGATAGAGTAGTAGCACCACTGTCGAAAATAGATTGTTAAAAAAAACACCAAAAAATAAGGTATACTCACCTACCTAATTATAATTCATTTAAAATAAAGTTTATTAAATTTAAAGTAAAAAAATTACAACTATTAGAATATAATCCAATTTATAAATGTACCTTGTGAACTTGAATCAATTAAAAAAAATTATAAATAAGAATAATTTTTATTAAAATACAGATTTTCCAACAGAATTTATTTATATTATTAAATATAACTTCCATTTTTGTTTATTTTTTGTAACCAATGATTCTAGTTTACAAGATAGCTACTAGTATTGTGAATATCGGCTAAAATTTCAGAATGATCGGACTAACAATTCTGGAGATATTATTTGTACGAAAGTAAAAATAAATACTATTTTGAGAAAAACTTCAACTCGCCAACTTCTATGGCTGCCATTTTGTCATTTTTGAATGTTTTAAAAATGTTCTGTACTTAAAATACACAGAAAACCTGTTGCATAGATAATATTATAATTTAATATAATTTTAAAATCATTTTTAATCTTAGAAAACAATATAATTCAACAAATTTGAAGAATATTGTGATTCGTAGTTAAATAAAATAAAAAATTTGTTTAAAAATGTTGTTTACATTATTTAACTTTTTTAAACGAAGTAGCCTTATACAGTGTGTCCCAAAATAGATGTAACAAGAGGTGTAATGAATAAAAAAAATTAGATTTAAGAATGACATTTGATGATCGAGTCCTGCTTGATGTAAAATTAATGTATACATATATAATCAATACATTCGGTCCTCTACAGTCTACAGCAGCGATTCTCAACCTGTGGGTCGCACCCCCCTAGGGGGGCATGATAAAACTAAATAGGGGGCGTGAGTATGTCGAGAAAAAATATTGTTAAAAAATTTGTTTAATTTACACTGATATAATACACTTATAAACATGATTGTATCAGTACTGCACAATGTATTTAATAATTAACTAATATTAAATTAAAAACAACATTAATAATTATTAGTGACTCCCTTGGGCCTGTCTTGCAGAGCAAAATTTTTCGAAAGAATGTTTAATAAAATTATTGAATGGGGGGAGGGACGCGATGAGAATTGTGATTGAGAATTGGGTCGTAAATACTAAAAGGTTGAGAAACGCTGGACTACAGGGTATTTTATAAACAAACTTGAAAAATTACCAAGAACAAACTAAATGTCAGGAAACCTATTTTAAAGAGTATAGAAACAAAAAAATAGTAATTAACCTTAATGTCTAATTACAAAGTAAACTAGAAATTAGAAACCAAGACAGCACTAACTTGATGTTTATTCAGTTACTTAATGTTAGCATAGGACAAATAACGTCATGTCATTTTGTGTTACCTGTTACAATATACATACAACAAAATCAAACATTTAATTCTGTATTTATTCCACTGAAGTCAATTTAATTAAGATATATTTTGTTTACATTCTAATAAAGTAGAACAATGTTTGTGTACAAACCTTTAACATTATTATAATTAAATGTCATATAAATAACAAAAATAACGTTGACGTGCCCATTATATTCTGTATTTGTTTGTTCTTATGCCTTGCTTTGATTAAAATAGTTTGCTAGTATACGGTAACATATATCCTCATTTTTCATTTCATTTATTTTATCAGCCAAGAATGTTTAAATCTTTAGCGGGCTGGAGAACATAAAAAAATTAAAAATAAATCTATCTGTAAAATATATTTTGGTTCTCATAACCATTGTTAATGAAAATACTACTAAATGATATGTAATTCTAAATATATGCATCGACATTATTACTGGTAGGTAAATTTTAAATAAGATAAGACAATAGAAAAACATACTGTTATATTTTTATTGGCATTTCAATATTGCGGTACACCTGGGAGACATCATTTTAAACAGTAGTATATCGATATATTATAATATCAAGAAGTCCTGGCTGACTCATTATCTCTCAGCTGAAACCCTTGAACCCTAGAATCAGGGTGTCTTACTTTTACGACGTAAATACCTACTTAAAAAAGATTTTACGAAATTAATTTGTATAACTGATTATATATATTATAAATGTGAATTTTAAACAAAATACTCTTTTCTTAAAATGAATATACGTGTATCGCGTTCAACCCTCATAAAGGTAAAAAAATTGTTTTTCCTTATTCACTCATTGACTTATAAACGCACAACCGAAAATTCTGTAATTTTATGGCTGTTTCCCTTTTATACCATAAAAATAAATTTACCAAAATTTAACCCCCGAGGGTGGGGAAGAAATATTAAATTTAATTTTTATCTCGATACATTTATCTGCATAACAGCTGAAATTTATATTATAATGAAGAGTATCGAATGAAAAATTATTTCTTGTGAAATTAAAATTGGATCACAATGTTTTAAAGTTCAACACTAATAGGGGTAAGAAATTGTTTCTCCAGACTAACAGTACAAATGGTATTAGATTTAAAAATATATAAATCTTCATAAAAACGTATACAACGCGGGTCGCTAGCTTTTTTAATAAACGAAGATTTATCCACACTTCACTGGTTTGATTTTTCATTAAAATGTGTACGTGAGATTTCCCTAGCTGTATTTTATTTTTAAGTATCTTAATATTTGTTGTAACATCAGTGCATAGTATGTACAAATAAATTACATACATACATTGATCGTTCTTTTAGCAAGTTTTAATTAAGTTGCTTATTATTATTTCTTATAAAAATTTAATCGATTAATATAAAACACTGGGCTTCAACTTTCTACATCCTTTGATATTGTTATGCTTTGGAAGACGCTTTAGGAAGTTAAGAGATATACGTTGATATTTTGATACAATAAATATCAACTTGAAAAATATAGTCTTACATATAATGTTGTTCACTTTTATTTAGGGGTATTGCAGAATTCTACAAAAGGATTCCCAAAATGACTGATACTGATTCTGAATATGTAAATTCATCTTAATGAGGAATCGAGGCACAGTATTTTTTTTCGCAAACGCTTTAAGGAAACCCAAATTGAAAAATAGAAAACCTTTCAATTCCATATTAATGTATCTACGAGTATTAACAAATTAAAAATTATATTTCTCATACGTAAATATACCTAAACCTGCTGGCATTTCAATGATCTATATATATTATACTCTTAAATCCTTCTAAATTCCTTCCAACTTCCATGTGTCCTCCTAAATATCTTTGAAATAACAAAACATTACGTAATTCTATTAAAAATTAAATACGCATTTAAAATAGTGTGGTAGGCAAGTTGAGTATGTTGTGCGGGTGGGCAGGTTGATGAAAACGAAATATTGAATGGCAGTCACTAGCGGACCCTTTCGCTAGTATAATATAATTGATTGAATTTTTTCTTCACATAAGAAATAATAAGTATCTAGTAAATTAATGGACCCTAATATTAGTTAAAATATATTTCAAAACCAATATACATATATTATGCAACACACATTTTTAACGATATCAATATTTTTTTACGAGACGAGACTAGCAATGGTAAAATTCGATACTTAGACGAGACAATACTCACATTAATATTATATATATTATTATATATATATTATACAGTGCCTTCCAAAGTACATACAGTTGTACATTTTTGAAAAATCTCAATAGAAATGTTCAAATTATCTTAACTATTCGAAAAAAATCGTGAAAACCTCGACGACCCTGCGTTGTTTTTATCTTGGAAAGCCTTTTCGAACGAGCCCTAAATAAACCCCACGAGCCATTTAAGATTTCTTATATCCCCCCACCTTCTTCGCCCACCGAGAGTGTGCAGGTAGGTGTTTTTGTTGTTAAATAATAGACTTTGTGATCCCATTGAATCCTTATAAATTTTAATTCTATATTTCAAACAAACCATTCAAAAGTTATTTAAGTGACCCGTAACTTTTGGAAGGCACTGTATAAGGTTTTAATAGTGATATTTGATGACATTTCAAATCCAACTCATACCAACTACTTAAGACAGCGTTTCTCAACCTTTTAGTATTTGCGACCCAATTTTCAATCACAATTCTCATCCCCCCCCCCCCCCCCCCGTCATACAATAATTTTCACTGAAATCGTGCAGCAATTGTAATATAAGTTTCTATTTAATTTAATTGTATTTTCTTTCGAAAAATTTTGCTCTACAAGACAGGCCCAAGGGAGTCACTAATAATTATTAATCTTGTTTTTAATTTAATATTAGTTAATTATTAAACACATTGTGTAGTACTGATACAATCCTATTTATAAGTGTATATCAGTGTAAATGTAAACGTGTATTTTATTTTTTATTATGCCAGAGTGTATTTTATTGCTTTTCATTCAGTAAATTAAATCAAGTTTTTAATAATATTTTTTTTCATTTTTTCTCGATATGCTCACGCCCCCTAAGGGGGACGCGCCCGACAGGTTGAGAATCGCTGACTTAAGATATATAAAGAACACATTTCTCAATGTGAAAGATTATACACATAAGTATTACAAGCATGTAGGTACCTACATATATTGAGAGTTAACACAAATCGTTACGGCCACATGTTAGGCAATAAATTGAACCTCTATCTAAATCCTGTTTCCCAATGCGCTCTATTTTCCATCCCCAAGAGATCCGGACCACTCTCAAGTACATGACAGCGAGGCCGACATGCCTATAGATTCGGATATCGACTATTCAAATTTTAAATAAAATATTTTTTACATAAATATATTTATTTATAAGAGGTTATTATTTTATACATATACATGATGGGTCATATCAGGTGAAATAAATCTTAAAAGTTGATGGAGAAAAATATTCCAAGCATAAAAATTTATATGAATATACGCCCGGAAATATTTCGTGAGGGAGCTACATCCTCTCAGAGATTATGTTAATATTAGTGTTTATTCATTCTTTAGAAAACATATTGCTGTACAGTTATTATGTAAATTAAATAATGTTTAGTATATTTGTATTACTAGTACACAAACCTTATTAAAAAATGATACTAAAAATAACTATTTATCAAATTTAGAGGATTTATTTATATTAAGTATGTTCTTATTTTTAATCATAGAATAAAATTGAAAGCTTATTTTGTGTAATATGAAGCATCTATATTAAGTAAAATTCTGTATAGCAAGTAGTGAAATGATTTGATTGTAATTGTTAAAAAACACGATACATAATCAGGCACGTGATAACAAAAAAAATTATGATAAAATTGTATATAAATTAAATGGTTAATCAATTGCAGGTCAACTGAATACTACTCACAAGGGGACACTATATCTAGGGAAGTTGGGATTTCAGTCAGCTTTGGAGAGGTGAATCTAGACCAAAAATAAGGAGACACGTGTTCGAGAACATATCTGGGCAGACCTTATTAGTAAAGATATTAAATTTTGAAAATTGGTATATTTTCTTAAGCTCTTATGTACTGTAATAAGCATCTACGTTAAGAATCCTTCAATGGCCGCGGGTGTAGAGCGCCGACTTATGATCCAAAGAACATAGGTTCGAATCTCGTACCCTGTACAAAATAATTTTTATTTTCAATTGTTTCTTACTTTTTATTTTGTTTACATATGGATTACCACTACTTGCTATTTATACATTATGCTTTTTATGTAAACATATCGATAATATATGTTTTTTGGGTTGAAATTCATGATGTTATTTTTATTACTAATTAAAAATATATTTCAATTAATCAAATTTATTTGATACCTAAATAAATTATTTTTTACTTTTATTTAAATTTTTTCATTCAAATAAATTATCGGTCTTCTATACTATTGAAAATATTATTATTTCTATTTTTTTCCTTTTTGGCCTAATTAAATTATTTACAGCTAGTTATTTATTTATATTTATATTTATACCAATTTTCAAAATTTAATATCTTTACTAATAGGGGCTGCCCAGATGAGATCTCGAACACGTGTCTCCTTATTTTTGGTCTAGATTCACCTCTCCAAAGCTGACTGAAATCCCAACTTCCCTAGATATAGTGTCCCCTTGTCAGTATTTATTAAAATTCTTCGGTAATTTAGTGAATTTTGTGCATTTACTTGGCAGATGTTTTCTTCAAGAAAATTGTATGACCATTCTTGTTGCAGATCCAAGTAATTTATAGTAATTTTGATAATATCTGATATAAATAATTTCTATCAATTTAAAGTAATCGCTCTTTGCGCGTACCATCTGTGGTTTGATAGTCATGTTTATTTTCTAACCAACGTACTATCTAAAGATAAAAATATACAATAACAAGAAAGTTTATACCGAAGAAACTATTTTATAATAGATACCAGTCATAAATCAAAAAATAATTTTTCTTTATACTTTTATTATATATTTTATAAACGTTCAATATTTTATAACTTATAGGTACAACGGTAACGGAAAAATGCGATGACATATTAACCATTATATAAATTAATCTTTTACCTTAAGTAATAAACCATAAAAGTAAAAAAAAACGAATTCACAAAAAACCTTTTCCCAAGATCTATTATTCAGAATTCACATAAAAACTTCAGGATTTTCAATTTCAGGAAACTAAATATACAACATAAATGAGTAGGTACAAAAAACGTTGCGTAGATTAAATTATTTATTTATTTATTTTTAATTAAACCTTATGTTTGTGCCTATATTATAATTTCAAATTCAGTTTCTAAAAAATAAACATCGCATTGTTTATATGTAAACAAACAAAACGTACATTTTCTGTATTTAAAAAATATATGTATCAGCCAGATGGATAAAAAACATTTTTTGACACAAATAATCTGGACATAATAATCTGGAACAATACACAACTTCAGAATAGCCTTTTATTATAATATAGTCTAGTTTTACGAACTAAAAAATCAAATTATTTCACTTAATCGTTTAGATATAGGCTTTGATGTAAAATACATCAAGCGCATAGACATAGAGGAATGGACAGTGCATTCTGTATTAACTCAATGGTGTAACATCTGTTCAAAAAAGGAGAGAGAGATGCAGTGTAGTTTGGAACATAGACATAGAGTTACACAGTTATTCCATACCTGTTTCTATCTCTTTCTTTTGACACGGTTCTGTGTTCGAGTCAGATGCCTGGTCCATTCTCTATGTCTATGATCAAGCGAGCTAATACAGAGGTTATGTTAGTGTGTAGTTGTAGCTTGTTTCTGCAGTTACAAAAATGAAAATTACAGTTGTAAAAGCAAACATGTGTAGTTGAAAAATTTCAAGTAGAAAGAACAATATAAGAAAGTGTAAGTGCAATGCAAAGAAAGGTCACTATAATTTATAAAAGGGAAATATACAAAGTGTAGAGCAGAAAAACAAAACAAAATTGTTTTCTTAAAATAACCCCTGAGCTAATGTGTTAATTTACCAGGTCAATTTTAATGTTAGTGCTAATAATTGAACAAAAAAAACATTGATTCTGCAAAAAAATGTTGAAATAATATTATCATTTGCCTTACTTTGACTATATATTTATTTGTGATGCAATATTTCTCTAATACAAAAACAGGATTTTTACATGGATATAAAGTAAAAAAAGTTATTAGTTGCGGACTAAGGGAAAGGGAGGCAAATGGTACATGCTAAGGAGACCGTGAGAGACATAGTGAAGAGAAAAAAAGTTCTTCAGGTATTGTTATGACATAACTGACCACTCCGGGCCACAAACTTCCTTAGTTCGCCATTGATTAGAAAAAAAATCGAAAAATCTTAAGTTGTCAAATCATGTTCCTTAGTTAAATAAATATATACCCCATCTGACCTCACACGTATTGATCGCAAGTGGTTGTGAATGGAGTCTCCAAGTCTTCAAAGTACATATTTTGTGACAATGCATAATAAATGAGAACTGTCAAATGCAGTGGCGTAATTAAACTATACATATTAATACCAGGATAACATAAGTTTTCCTATTTATGTATATAGTACCTAGTATCTCTCACTCTACAACATAACTACGAATAAAGTTATGTTTAAAATGAATATGGCTTCATTGACGTCAAATGATAATATGTATAATGTGTATATATAAATGTTATTATTATTGTAGTATTATAGAATATGTAACAGTATATACGTCAGTATTTATTTTATGAATTTTCTTATTACACATACTGCAGCTTGGTAGTTTTTTTATCAGTCGCATAGCTATAATAACAAAAATTATTATCTTAAGGTATGAATGAAAAATGTGTACGTTGGAGGTTCTTTTCTGAGAAGAAAATGATAAAATAATACTATTTTGACTTGTTCTCATTTATGATTCATTTTGTCTATCCGTTTGTGCGCATATAACTCGAGAACCACTTATATGAGTAACGTGTTTTTTTTTCAATTCATAGATATGTTTTCTGGCCAGATATAGGATATATTTTGTTACGTTGGGTAACATAAGGAATAAGTAGTGATGATAGTAGTAAATCAAATCAGAAAAAAATGTAAATATATCGGCTCCTATGCGAGATAAGGTGTTCTTTTCCCCTAAAACCCCCAAAAACAAAAAACATTAAACAAATTATTTTTTGGCAGAAATACGTTTGTCAGGTCAGCTAAAACAACAATTACAACCCTCCATACGTGACAGGGGGTGAAATATTAATTCCTGTGCGAAGCCGGGGCGGGTCCGCTAATATACATATTTATATGAAACATTTAATTAATCGCAAACCATTCTCGAGACGTAGCATTGCTAAAAATGAACGTCTGTGTTACGTATTACGATTTTTTATTCTGACCTTTAACCTTTACTATTTTCTAAAAATATGAAAATTCAATAAATCAAATTTGATATATTTAAAACTCACACAGTGTAAAATTAAATATAATTTAGAACACATGTTGAGTTACACATGATTTTTATATAATAAGAAACTTTTTCAATAAAAATACTTGTCAAATTTCACATCACCGCGATTAGGTTTTATTGAGAAATGTTATTTTCTCAGCAATTTTCTGATCAATAACGTTCAGTTTTCTCTATCAAAACTTGTTCGAAACTTTTTAGATGATAAAATATTTGTTGAAACAACGAAGTGTATACTATGAAAACGTAAAACAAAATGCCGTTTAAGTAATGTTTTTACAATATAGTCAAAGAAAAATAAGAAGGTTTTAAATAAATAAAGAAATATACAATTATAAAAAAATATTACATTTAATATTATAGACCTGAACATAGTAGCGCAGTCGTTTGGAAAATTATTCCGATTTAATTTTTTGTTTTTATCTTATTAGGAAGGTTGGCTCGATTATAAAAGTGGAAGGTGCCAGTAACGGTCGGGTATTGTTAAAAACCGCGAAAAAGTCCTATAAAAAATGTTTTTTGAAATTAAATTTTTTGTATCATCTTAAGGCCTTTTCGCATAAAAAAGGTCCTTACACTCATACATGTAACTCTACTCCTTTATTTGTAATACAGTAAAAGCTCTTTATTCGCGGGGTATATGTTCCATAAATATGCCGCGAATACAGAAACCGTGAATACGGAATGGTAATTTATATGGGATTATAGGGGATACGTTCCTAGGTGACAAAATAAATAAACAAATACAATATAAAAAAATCAATTTAATTGAAGTTTTTGACCATATTGATTAATTATTATCTTCAGGCTTAGGCAATGGTTTAAAGAATTTTGTAATTTTTTTTTGCTTGGCAGTTTTTAAAAGCTCCTTCAATTCAGACTGATATTCAGCAGTGGCATTAGCAATTATAAAATATTTGGTAGCATTTTGAAATACATCCCATACATCCTTAACAACATACTTTAGGCAAAGTTGTAATAAGGTCTATTTTACTTTTTTATTGGTCCATTTGACGGCGTTTACAAAGGATATTGGGTTGGATACCTATTGGAATCCTTTTTATTATTATGTATGTACTGATTAGATCCGCGAATAAAGAAATCTTTAGCCGCGAATATAGGATTTGGGTCGCATTTTTTTAATCCGCGAATAGTGAAAACGCGAATAAAGGAAGCGCGAATAAGGAGCTTTTACTGTACATTACATCTTAAATTTATTTTCAATCATGAAAATGTATACTTTAAAACTATTGTTTATATACTTTATAATTTTTTATAATCTTCAAATGAATGATAAAAATATGGTATACTTCATTTTCAAGATTTTTACTAGCAACTACCTTTATTAGGGTTCCGTAGAAAACAAGAAACCCTTATAGTTTCGTTCTGTCCGTCCGTCTATATAAATTTTATACCTATTAAGATGAAATTTGGTATAGGAAGTAGATTGATAACACTAAAAACATAAATGATAAGATTAAAAAAAAAAATTGTTTGGACCTCCTTGTCATAGATTGAAAAGTATACTCAAATTTTTTTTTCACTTATCTCTTTAGATAGGTCTTATTAAATGCACCAAAAAATATTTTAGGACCTTTTCATTTTAACCATTCAGTCACGATATAATTACGTTCAAAGTCGTAAAGCGCTACTACATATGTTCTAGTCTATTTAGTGGAGAGCCGTAAGATTTATACCTCGGAATCCAGGGCCAGTCAATGAATCCTGAATGAAACCTTTTGGAATGTGTTTTTAACACTAAATAGAAAAAAGTTAAAAAATAATTTTGGACGGTCTCAATTTTTTATATATTAAAATTAATAATTGGGTCATTCCATATAAAATCATCAAGATGCTGAAGTTACTATATTTTTAATTTTGATGAAAGTTTAATCATTTGTTATTATACTTATTAGATAGAAGAAACTGCAGTTAGAAAATTTTTAATGGCCATAGTTCGGAGGTGGTGACCATTTTACCCTCTTAAGATATGAAGATTTCGTCGATTTTCAACGTTTTTTCAACTCGCTGTAGCACGCATATTTTACTTTAATCATTATTTATTCAAGGATTAATATCAAATAGTAAATTTTTATTTACTATATTAATAATATTTTTTAAAAAAGACTCTCGACGACACTTTTAATAAAGATTATATCATCTCTGTCTCGCTTCGTCAAATTTTCAGATAGTCTAGTCTCGTCTCGGCGTGCAGCTCTAGTCATAAGAAAATAATAATTCATAAACATAAAAAAAAAATTATTTACGAATTTTATTATAATTTGAATAATACAAGTTCCTAATATCGGGATTCTACTGTATACAGTTCAGGACTGTAGTACTTGTCTATAGGATATAATTATTTCATCCCATTTACCTGATTAACATTTTATATATTATGTAACCAAGCGCCGATGACCTAGATAGTTAAGTGCAACTAGTTCGAACAAATTGAATTACTCCCATACCGCTTGTGTCACTGTACAAATGGATTCACTTCCCCTCTTCCGCCCAACACTACCATTTTTACTCCACCAATAAAACTCCGCCATTGACAACAGGTTACTTAATAAACCTATAGAGAATTTTATCATCCATAAAATCTTGCAGGTCTTTGACACTAAAAGGTTTTTACTGAAATAACAAATACTAATGCTCTCGCCGTATTTTAACCATTTGTTCTGTAAAATCTACAAACAGATTTTAATGTTTCTGAATATAAGTACAGTGGAACGTCGGTATAACGAATCTATTCATGCGATGAGGTGTACATACAATAAAATATAAAGTCTGTTAACTATTATTTACTCGTAATAATGTAGGTTTTCGGGAAGCGTATGTGAAAAATTGGTAAATTAGTTAATTTACCCGTTTGTATTTATGTAAGTACAAAGTAATAAAAATTAGATATGGTTTCCTAATCTTGAGGTTAGACCAGGGGTGTATGGGGGTCCAGTGAGTCCGCCGATTTTTATCAAGTATTTTTTTGTTCTTTAATTTTTTACTGAGTTGGGTTCTTGTAGAAGATTATATGACACAAAATACACAAAAATATACTTTGTTTATTTTATTTATTATAGGACCAACCGTTTTCGATAAATATTGATAAAAATAAAGTATTACAGAATTTTACTTAATACGGATGCTTCTAATTACACAAAATAAACTCATATTCTTGTTCTATGATTAAAAATAAGATACAAAATTATTATTTGCTAGTGTTCCAAGAAAATTCGGTAGATAAAAAAGAAATGGTACAAATAATTTTTGTCTGTCTGTATATTCCACGAATTAACACGAAGAATACCGTACCGATTTTTATAGGACTTTCATTGATCGAAATACTAAAACTCTAGAATTATTTTAGGCTATATGATAATTGATTTACGGCAGGCCCGCATTAAAATAAATAAATAAACTTGAATAATTAAGGCAATAATAAATAATTAATAAATGGAACAGGATACTCGATAGCAGTTGTGTTGATGTAATTTAACCATAACTAACGAGTGGAGATTAATCGATTTTGAGATTCTCGCAAGCGATGCTGCGGGGGAAATTCTAGTAAAACAATAAATTATGTTATAAATGACTTATAACAGAAATAAAATAGGTAATATAATGCATAGCCCATTATATATACTTGCATATATGTAATATGAATATCCCTGATAATATTAATGACGGTATTAATAATAATTCATAGGATATGTTATTTTAAATATCAGTTTATTATTAAAATAAAATTTACTGACATTAATAATAATTTTTGTAGGTAGATTAAATTTATGGTTCATAATCATGCTTTTCCGAACCTGAACCCGAAACCCGAACCGCTATATTTCAAAGTCAATGAATGTGAATCTGAATCCGAACCTTTTCGTAGATAACCGGTAAATATATATTTTTAAAAGGTTTAATAAATTATTTTTAATATTTTAATATTTTTCTCCAATGATTTTTAAAGAGATTATAAAATGTACTAACTGGAAATTTGTTTGAATTTTATGGTATGATGTGACTTTTCAAAATCTACTACTAAAATTTACATAGTTTTTACTTTTTTATTCTATAACTGAATTACATTTCAATTTGCAAAAAAAGATATTTCAATCTTTAAAATGTAGTTTTATTTTTTGCGCTTTTTATACCACTATTTTAATGGCTAATAATGTTTGTTTCTTCTTCAGAAAATGTTTTATTTTATAATTATAATTTTTTTTAATAAAATAATTTTCCTTCAATTACACACTCAACCCCAACCCGAACCTGAACCCTAAATAAAATAACGGTTTTTGAACCCAAATAATTTGCACCATGCTGAACCCAAATCCGCACCTGAACCGAACTCGAACTATAAATAAATTCCGGTTGTTAATAAATTTTACCAATTAAAAGTTATTTCCAACAATTGATTAAATAATATAGAATCCACATATTCTTCTAAAAATTTTTGTTAAATGTTTCAAGCAAAGCAAATGCGTACAAAAAAGTTGCCCTTTGATCGAACGAATGGTAGTAAAATAAATTATTTCGATGATATTAATGAAATTCTACAAAGCAAACATAATAAAAATGTTACTAAAGAGAAAATTAAAATTTGCGTTTAAACACATAGGTATACTTTAGATACATAAAACATGCCTATATATGACAAAAAAAAATGATTCACTATCTGTCATAAAGAGGGATCGGTATCTATTTTCGCCTTATTGATTTTAGATCTTTTTGTATAACATAACACAAATTTGTTTAATATGTTAAAAAGTTTTTGAGTAACAACGTAAAATCGAGTGATTTGCATAAACATAGAAAACATTGATCACTGCGCTGTTACCAAATGATAGGTTAAAGTGTCTTACACCAGTCATGAAGAAATGGTTATTACATTGGGCAATAGTTAAAAAAAATAGACAACGCTTTTTTAAAAGAGGCGGGAAGGCCCTGGATGAAGATTCACGCAAATGCCCTCAACAGTAGTGATGGTTGAAAATATAAATAAAGTCAAACTGTGGAGATACATCACACTACATTACATTCATCCCAGTACATCAATGTCAAAAGTTTTGGATAGCACCTCACCAAAAAAATATTACTTAAAATGGGTATATATTTAAATATTATTGCTATTTCCTTGAGTAGGTAATGTATCATTTAAAAATAATATCTAATCCATAACTGACATGTGTACAAGAAGTACATTGCTGAAAAATGTATTTAAATACAAATCCATGTACATTTTACAAAAATGTACTTCAAATTACCTCGAAAAGTACTTAAGTATAATACATGCATACTGTACAATTATGATTCACAATATAACACAGATTTCT
Organism: Sialis fuliginosa; assembly: GCA_961205875.1. NCBI lineage: Eukaryota > Metazoa > Arthropoda > Insecta > Megaloptera > Sialidae > Sialis > Sialis fuliginosa. The sequence continues at coordinate 20,967,057 of OY540812.1, forward strand.
TGACATGAAAATATGTAAATATGTATACGTATACAAACATAAGGCAATCTCAAAATATGAATAAATAAGTAATCCCTAGTAACAAAGAGAATACACGTTTTAAATTTCACATTTAAACGAATATATTTCCATTTAAAAGAAACACAGTTTTGTTTGTTACTTTTTTACGAATTCACTCTTTAAAACAAAACTAATCTCATTTACGCCAATCTGAATATTGAAGACGGAAAAACAAGTTAAAAAGATATCAAAACAATGATAAAATTGTAAGGCGGTTTAAGATTGTCAACAGGAATTTTTCTAGGCACAGACAATGCTAGAATACTGGTGGTATGAGTTATATGAAAATGAATAAAAATATTATTATTTGTTCTATTTACCATGCCAATTTAAAACTTATATAGGTATAAAATTGGTCTCTCAAAAAAGAATAATATGTTGCATTTAAATATTGCTTTATTTCAAACTTAGGATTGTTTAAAAGTATTTAAATTTTTTTTCTAATCAAAATTAGAAATCATTTAGACCAGGGGTTTTTAAACTTAGTAGTGTGTAGACCCCATTTAATAAAAAAAACATTTTTGATCACCCTATTCAGTTTACTATAAATATGTTGAAAAATTATTTTTTATCAGAACACAAAATAACTACAATTTTGAAATTCACGCTAATTTTCATTTGCAAACAACTGACAATTGTCTCAAAAAATAAACTTTGTTCTAGATGACTTTTTTGCTTCGTGCCTGCTACCTACTAAATGCAAAAATTGAGCACTCATAAAAAAATATTATTAATGCAAACTTTGATTTTCTTTCCGTCTACAAAAGTTGCCTATAATTAACAATTATTCATTTCCACTAACATACATCCTGAAATTTTCTATCACATATACTCAGAAGGGAATACTCAGGTTTTATTAATAGTTTTAAATATATTTTAAAAAAATCATATTCTCTACCACCCATCTCTAAAAGCACCCGTAAAAACTTCGTTTAGTGAGCTTTTGCATAAATCTTTTGAGATAATTTTCAAACAACCTTTCAAGATATAACACAATACTTTAAAACACTTTTTCATCCAGATAAGACCTTCTACTACAAGGAAAAGACAAAGAATATCACAAACTGCTATAACTTTTGCACCTCGGCCCGTCACTGTGTAAGAATAAAAATTCTTAACGCCCGTTTTGAAAACTTTTGCAAGCGTCTCACATCTCCCATTTATACTTTCCTGGTATTTCCTTAAAACTCATGTAATCGTCACCCCCTGGCGGTATTGAATAAATTATGCAAACACAACCGCGGTATGAAAAGTCGAAACAATACTGTGGAAAAGAAATATAATAGCAATTTTAGAAGGAAGGCGTAGAATTTATGCTCTGTTTGCTGCAAGCTGTCATATGTGTGTATGGAGGTTTTACCGAAAATAGCTTCCCGTTTACTATATATGCTTTTTGTGTTTGTTTTCTTTGTCTATTATACATATTATGTATCCGTTGCTTACAAGCTTCCTTTATGGAATATTCTTATACTTATTATTTTTGTTTAATACCGGAAGAATTCGTTATGAAGCTTTATTTAAAGCTCTATAAAATATACCTATATCATATACATTAAACATACATACATATACTATACAGCAAGTATGTATAATAAATGTAATATAAGTACGATATACAAGTATATACCATAGATTATAATTACAATAATTGCAATAATATATAGGGTGGGTCATCTGATGGTTTCTTTTTAAAGTGCGTGTTATTTCGATATTGGCAACACTGATGCGCTTGATATATAAATATATTAACATAATACATATAGATATAATAGATAAATAAAAATAACGTACTTTATTCAAAAAATATCCCAATTATACATTAAGTAAATTTTACATATATATTTTATGTACTGATGCTAAAATAATTTACAAAAATATTCTGTAATAAGTACAGAGCCGGCCTTAGCAAGGCTTACACCCCAGATGAGATTTATTTCGAATAATAAAAAAATACTAATCGTTTTGATGAATTTCGCGATAGGGTCGCAGATAAAGCGCTAAATATGAAAAATCGTACATATGTGTTACTTTCCTGACGCATTATATAGCTCTATGGTGGGGACTAGCCTAACAGTGCTTGTATTTTTTTATAAAAATTAATCATTTTACAAGATTTTGAAAAAAACATTAAAGAAAAATAAATACTTTGAATAAATAAACATCAACCTTTAACCCTTGCACTAAAATATCTTAATAAAGGTTTTCTGGGTTGCTGAATAAGGATTTGTTAATTAGCAGCTGTCAAATAATCGATTTTCTTAGAAAAATTATTTTTATTAATATTATATATTTTTACCAATATTTTTTACAAAATCAGGCTTAACAAAAAAAATTTTTTTTTAAATAAAAAACAAGTTTAGTCAAAAATTACAACCTGTATACTGATTTGAAACAAAAAAGTCACTTATGCCCCCACTGTGCGCCGCTCCTCCTGGCCTGACACCTCGGGTGGTCACCCTGCCCCCCCCCCCCCCCCCCCCCCAAAGCAGACACCGAATAAGTTTATAAAACATAATAATATGTGTAAATGTTGGTACATATAATAAAAAATATGATACACGTAAAAAAAATTGCATATTAAGTTTTGCAAAAAATAATTTAAACTTGGATTAAAAATTATCAACACTTTGTATGTAAGGTTACAAAACTTTTTTTACCGTATAGTTAAAAGTTTCCCTATAAAATAAATTGCATATCAATTAGTTTTCTTTGAATACAATATAACATCGTGCTAGAATCATTAATTCAGGACTACCACAGCAATGATATTAAATGGATGTTCTCCATTTTGAAACCAAAGACCGTCTAAACTTCATGATCCGCAAAACTTATCTTGTAGATGTAGAAGCCTTCATAAATCATCCCTTGCCCTTTATCATCCGTTACTGTCTATCGCCATATCCTATCTATGGGATTTAAATATATCACATATTTAATTTATGTATCGTCTTTTTAACATAATAATAGAAAATATATTATACCTACAGGTAAAGATACATAATTTTCTTGATTATATATTATTTGATCTTTCTAATGAAACAGAAATTGTTGCATTAATAAATTATACGAATATCCTTATTTATTAGCTATAACCTTTACATATATACAAGAACATTATATAGAATAGACAAATAAAAAATAAAAACATTATATAGAATAGACAAATAAAAAAATTTCAACCTAGTTTTGGGTAGTATTTTGTCATCTTCAATGAATCTAGTTTAATTGCAATTTATTTAAAAAAAATATTATATAGGTATATCTTTTTATTTCTTTAGGAAAAAATTATATTATTATACTCTAGAATCGGATTTTAGACAAAAATAGCAACTATCTTATTACAGTATTGTGGTTAAATTGTCGTCTTCCATTATTTTATTTTTTAGAACTCGTAAAAATGAACAAAGTAAATAAAATTGAAAACTATTAATTTTATTTAATATTGAGTTATTTATGTATGAATACTATGAATGTAACGCCAAACTAAATAATCAATTAATACCTACAGTCTACAAACATAAAAAATATAATTAATTCCTTAATAAAAATAATATTAAAAATTAATAGAAAATTAATCAATTGAGAGTTAATAATGTGTGCATAAATATTGAAATTTTTTTTTTAAACGAACTATTTCTAAAAATCAGTAGGTAGGTACAGTCTGGTACAGCCAGTTATCTAAAGTAGTGAACCACTAATAATCAAAATACCTTAAACTTCGTTATAACGCTATTGAGCGGATCGGATTAAAAAGTAACGTATTTCGAGTAAAATATATATATTTTTTTTTGACACACCCTACTGTACATATGTACTGTACATTATATTATATACTTCGTATGTACTTCAATATCAGTAATATTTAATATATACCTACATAATTATTTAATTAATATATTGAGAGACTTCCAATTAAAAACGTAAATTAATTAAAACTGAAATCTCGAGGGAAACTATACATATACACAATTCAAATTATCATACATTTTGAGTTTGAAATATTTTATTTGAAAACGTTATATATATCTACATTTATATGTAGGTATAGGTACTCATAATATATTTTATAAATAAATAATTATACCAAGCTTTTTTATTTGCAGTACTTTATTTATAACTTTTTTTTATTTTTTATTTAATTATAAACTAATATTTTTATCAATAATATAAGTTTGCGTTGGCATAAATTAATTATTATTTTAATTATGTATGGATGTCTTGTAAAGTTTAATTAGTTCTACATGAAAGTCCACGAGTTTATATATTATATCAAACTTTAATAATGAAATCGCTGCAGACATTTTTTTATATAAAACGCGGGCGACGCCGCGAATAAAATCTATTTTAAATTAGCATTATCTCAATAATGGCATGAACTACGTAAAATCATATATTTATCACGAAAAATAACGAAATAAGAAATAAATCCTAGTTAAAAAATAAAGATATAAAGAGCAAGATATGCTGTTTTTTGGAATTAATGGATTCTTTTTTGTAATTCTTATGGATTCATATTACTAATAAAACAAGGACGTCTTTGCTAAATCATATTACCAAAGTCCGCAACTATAGTTTTTTTTTAAATAATAGCATTTTAGTTTTTTATGTGTTTTCTCCAGTAATGGATAAAATAAAAACAGTAATGGGCATCCAGTGATGGATACATTGCTAATGATTAAAAAATGATAAGTACTACGACACAAAAGTTATAAGAATCGTAAAGTTTGAAATAATGTAAAACAGATGCTATGATAATATAATAATTAATGCATAAATTATACTAATAATTAGTTTAAATGTCCACCATTTTGACACCTATTGGCCGATTGTCATCAAATCACGCTGTAAGACAGTTAAGTATAAAGATTAATATTCAGAAATGGTAGTAATCAAATATCAACAAATATTTCTAATTCAGTACATTTAATTACAAAATAGCTATTACTGGGGTCATATCCAAGACTGGTGCCAGTACCTTATAAAGTTATAATTCTCACTACACAAACTATTTACACTATTGAATAGCTGGATTCACAATAATAAAAATATACGTCGTCCGTTAAATGTAAAAATCAACTCAATACTTTTCATCGCAAATTCAACGTGTTTTCTGTTCGTCTGTAAGCAACACGTTTATGCGAGTTTAATTGAAAAGTTTTTGAAATGACCTCTATACTTTTACTCAATAACAATGTATTTAACTATATGCCACCATTATTTAATATTTTATTATCCAATAACGCTTCGTTTTACTGAGCTTTTTTTCTTAATTAAATGGCACATAATAATGAAAGCATCAGATTTCTTTTTCAATAACAATGTAGCGTCATGTGGGGTAATTGTACGCAATTTTTTGAAAATTATGTCTAAATTAAATATATTTCAATAATTTAGGTCGGTTCCTATTTATTATCTTATATTACAGTGTAAAGAATCGTATTATTTAACCTATAATACCTTATTAAAGGTTTTCTGGGTTGCTGAATAAGGATTTGTTAGTTAGCAGCTATCAAATAATCGATTTTTCTTGGATTTTTTTTTAAATTAACATTGTTAACATTTAGCAATATTTGTTGCTAAATCGGGTTTAACAGACAAAAAATGTAAAGATAAAAAAAAATTTACTCAAAAATTACAGCCTGTACACTGAATTGAACCAAAAAAGTCACTTTAACCCCATTGTGCGTCGCTCCACCTGACCTGGCGCCCCGGGCGGTCGCCCTGGTTCCCCCCCTAAAGCCGGCGTTGCCTTTTGGCATCCTCTGGCACGTAACTAACATCACTGTTAATCGCCCGTCTCCATGCAACTGCATCCGCACAAACTTCAATGCGTACACTTACTCGACCGGTACCCCACACGATTTTATCAAATATATATTTATATATATATAGTCAACTAAAATATTATTGAGATTTTAGTTCAATCAAGCTTGAGTGCAGCAACCAATACAATAAACATTAATCGAAATAATTGTGTTGACAGATACGTTCACACTACAACTATTTTGCGGTGCAAATCTCTTTGATGTCTTAAAAACCGACAATAAATGAATCGTGTGTGTTTATATGCAATGCACGCGTCCACACTGACGTAAATTTGATAGCACTCACATAAATTTTCGCCAAATGGATCACACAACATAAATATTTACTAATGTGAACCCTGCATTAGATTTATATATTTATTATTATCCTTAAAGAAACTAGATATCGGACTGAATGTTACTATATGGATCTAAACAAAAATTCATACTATTTGTCATTTATGCATTTGTGAAATGAGTGCGTCTAGACGGCTAGGGATTATAGAAGCTTAATTTTTTATTTATGTAAGAGCATATAATTGAATTATTAAGATTAAGGAGATTTCAAATACAAAAATGTTTCTTTTTAACACGGGATTTTTAAATTTTAAAAGAAAAAAAGGAAATTGAAATCGGAACACTATCAGCTGAGATATAGCTAATTTTAGGAAACTGGTGGTGGCTATCTTTAAGGACTGCTATTTTGGTGTTTGGTATTTGCTAAACATGTATAAAGGTGGCTACATACGTAACTGCAAGCTTGACGAGCATGCACGATCCATCTTTTTGTACAAGCAATCTGTAGCGTCTGTAGTCTGTAGGATAATTTTGCGCAAGTATTTTAATTGTACAAGCTGCTTGAAGATTGATTGAATTTTAATCATGCAAGCTTGAACAAGCCGCGTTGCGCAAGCGAAACTAAACGTGTGTACCAAAGACGTGCAGGTTTGTACAAGCAAATGTCAGTCGTGAATGAGCTTGTAAGGATAGTCTTCATAACTCCTTCCGGTCGCAAGAAATCGCAATGTTGCTGTTAATCTTTCGGATGATTAAAGCTTCTCTCATGATCGTATCCTTTTTTTAATTAAAGGTATTACGAGTGACAAAAGGTTCAAATAAGTTTATTCATTAATTCTGAGATAATTATGCCAATCACGCAGATATATCTTCAATTCACTCAGTAACTTAATGTGGGAATAGGTTTTTTTTTTATTAACCACTCTTTAGACCACATACCGCGTTTCTTCTTTCACGTTTTCCTCTTGTGGATAAGGTAAAAAACAACCAAAACAAGCACATTGTCGTCCGAGCTTAACATAGTCCAAGCGCAAACTGGCGCTTGTTTAAGCATACTTGTACCGTGTGGTGGTATCAGGGAAATTATGCGTGCTTGTACAAAAAGATGGATCATGTATGCTTGTCAATCTTGCAGTTACGTGTGTAGCCATCTTAATAGATATAGATAAAAGTAATAAAGTAAAAATACTATTTCTTTAAGTGTGAAATTTTCTTAAAGAATACATAAAAACTCAATTTTGATTTGATTGACATTAACATATTTTGATTAATTTATCCCAAAGAAATCTACTTACGGGTACTTTATTTTTATTGATGGTAAGACATTACTTACTGTATAGTTAACCCTTAACTGGTATCGTAAATTTTACTGAAGATTAACATTTGGCAAGCTTGATAACACTTTATAAATAGTAAATAATACACTCATTTAATGTAGTCAACTAGCTTTTATTGTCATTATTTTACTAAATTATCTTCTATGAGAGATCCCAATAAAGTTACAATTTTTTTTGAAATTTTTAGGTACCTACAAAAACTGAAAAAATTAACTTTCGGAAAGTTTTATCAAAAATATTTTTTCATTCTTATCAAATACTAGCTGGGCCCACGCGGCTTCGCTCGCGTGGACTACGAAATTATTAGGACTTAAAAAATATATAATAGTTGAATTAAGTACAAACACGATTAGTTATTATTGTAATAAAAACCAAACAACACTTAAATTACCTACCTTACAAAAGCGAATCAGAACAAAAAGTAAAAATAATTTTTGTTCTATTTAAAAGTTAATTATTGAAAACAATATAAACAATTGACAATCAAAAGAATACCGGCCTGATCATTCACTCTGCCATGAGTCGGCAGACCCTCGCCGCACCACGCGCACGGTCATCATCGCGCGAATAATATGTCCCGTATAACATATATTTCGATATTTTCTAAACTATACGACCAAATTGGATGCTGTAAAGGGCAAATTATATCTACATTAAGTACTTATGACGATGAAATCATTTATTTCGATAAGGATTAATGTTTTGCAAGTCATAAGTCCTTGTAAACAGAACCCAAATATTTTATGTTTTCTTTGTAACATAAAAGCAGTCATTGTGGCTTAAATATAAAAGTTAGACATATGGTGTCGCAGACTTTATTGTAGAACTTTTGATTCTACATAATTCTTTAATACATTATTTTGTTCTATATTGAACGGTTTAGGCAGCGTATTACAAAACAGCGCGCCGACGGCAAAAATTTTTCTGACTTGATTTACTATTATTGTCACTGCTTAGTTGTTATGTTACCTAACCTAACAAAATATAGCCTATAACCTGGCCAGAGAACGTACCTATGAATTAAAAAAAAAACACGTAATTAGGATAAGTGGTTCTCGAGTGATAAGGTAACTAACGGACAGACAGACAGACAGGCAGACAGACAGAGAGACGTTGAGCTTTATATATATTAAGGATGAACTAATTACATAAGTACAAAACATGTTTATATGTATCTAATTAACAATTAAAAAAAAAATTAACTGGTATCGTAGGGGCCGAACGGCCCCCAAAACGTACATACCTCCGTTCCTGAAGGTGTTAAAACGTCGAACGTCCGGCACCCGCCGCGAGTCGTGACGTAATGAGATTACTTAAAATGGCGGGTGCGCACGATGCTCATATTTTAATCGTACCTTTTCCGTTATCTTAAAAATACATCACTTAATTGTATTTTCTCACTATTAAAATTTAGATTCACTCCAACGTTTTATTATCCTCTTACCTTTAAACACATACATAACCTTATTTAGAGTTACATAGCGTGTTAATAATAGAAAGTTCATAAATATAAATTCTCTTAAATTAATGTTCATTATTATCTCCTTACTAGGCCCATGAGTGTTGTAAAGAGCTAAAAATAATTTATGTAATACTGAGGAGATATTCGCGTCATCTTAACCGTGTAAATTATACAAGACTCTAATACGTCCCTGTAATGCTATAGTCTCCTATGATTTCTACCCTCTTTCTCGCATATTTCTCCTCCTCTTATCGTCGTAAAAGCGGAGTATTAATAAATATCACAGAGAATATATTTTATACTGTAAACATTATATGTACATATGTGAACGAAACGAATTCGTAGAATTTGGTGTAAGTAGGTAGTTTATCAGACAATGAAAATGAGGGTAAATAAGACCAGTTTTTCGCCTATCACGCATACGTTAAATTTTATTATAATAAAGTAATCCGGTCAAAAATGAAAACCCCTAAGAACCTGTTTAATCAAAAGATAAAAAAACATTGTAGAAAATTTGTTTATACTCCAAAAGTTTATCCCGACCCCAAAATGTCAAATTAAAAAACATGTACTTTTCAAAAGCTCCCAACCAGTACGTGACATCATTAGCCAATTAGCCAATGTTGAAAAGTTAGTCAATGCTTAAATATACAAGTGTCAACGATAATCATGGAAAACGCACGAAAAATAATAACTTATAAATATTGTATCGTCCGTTGTTGTAATAATTCAACTCATAAAACTCCTGAAAAAAGTTGTATAACTGTGCCAAAAGGAACCATAAGGAAAAAGTTAAAAGTAAGGTTATTCTTTATAGTTGCAATATGTACAATAATAATATACTCGAAAAATTACAACTTTCTAAGCGCAACAATCCCAACTTTGTTAGTAAAAATTGTCAGCATAATTTTTGCATATATAAAATGAATAAAAACTCAAGAGTATCTATGTATTTCATTATTTCAATGAAAATTAATCCAAATTAATGTGACAATTATACATTTATTTTTGATGTATTTGTATTCATGGTTATACATTTTGTATTGTTCCTTTCTCTACTTTGTTATCATCATTTATGTGTCTATTATTACGTGATTATTTATTATTTTCATATTATTTATTAACACATATTTTATCACTATTGTCTCATTATTGTTTACTTTTGTGCTTTGAAACCTCGCGACTCATCGAAGTTGAAACAATCGTTGTCAGAATTTTTTTTTTAAATAAAATATTTTTTTAATGATACTTTATTTAACGCATGAGTGATAGGTGAAAAAAGGCCTTATCTACCTACCTCTTTTCAGTACTACTTATGAAACAAAAATTATTAATTCAGTACCTATATAATTTTGTTATTGATGGCTTATTCATGACTGACTACTCCCTACCGCTCCTATACCAACTTTCTTTTTGCAGATTCATGTATATTATGATGTTAATGTCTTCAGTATTGGTTTTCAAAGTTTTAATATTCAATTATTTTTAATTCATTTATATAATAAATCACGAATATTTTTATTGAAATTTTCGACAAACACTTTTTACTATTAAAAATAATGCTATATTATTAGGCTGAAATTTAAAACATATTACGTAGTTCTAGTCAAATGACACCAGATCGTAGATGTAAGATTGAATTTAATGTGTACCCTACTACCAGTTGACATTTTTTTATTAAATCTGCAAATTGTTGACAGCGTTGTAAAAAATGTCGATAGTTAAAGAGAAAATTAATTATAATTAAACTAATTAGTTTGTCACTGATTTTTGTATTGTTTTGTAGATGTAGGTATGTAATAAAAATCAATCAATTTGTACGTAAACAGTGTTGAATTTTTATGTCTTCCACAAAAATAGACGCAAGAATTTAGCCGACAAAGTAAACATATGTTTATTCAGCAAACAATATTCTGAGTTTGGATAAAATGGTCAGCGCAGTTTAGAAAAATGTAAACATCTTCATTGTTACTTTACAAAAAGAATATATGACAGTTTAAATTCTTTTCTAGTGGTGATCGATCATTTTTTATTTGTTCCATGAGTTTATATTGAAAAAGTTTATAATATGTAAAAAGAAATATTATCTATATACAGGTTGGTCCGGTTTGGGATACAGATATTTTAGGAGCTGATTCCCTGGGTCATTGTAAGTAAAAATTTGTAATGAAAAGATGGGTCCATCTTCAATACCCTCTGAGCTACAGGGTGTTGAAAAAATTCATTCAGAGTAGTATTTACAAACAGAGATTATCTTATAACTTCCAAAGTAATGTAACTAGAGTAACCACAATGAGTCAGTTTCATAGGTAATTAACTAATGTATTTTTCAATATTAAAGTTATTGTTAGCTGTGTTTCCAGTTCGTATATTTTTAGTTTAAGAAACATAAACTAGCATTAACATATTTCTTTCAAAACTTAACTTTACCATTAAAATATAAAGCTTCATTTATTTAGGTATAATTAATATTAATGGACGATACCAGACAGATACAGTTAAAATGCTGGTAACTACAATTTGTAAAATCATACATTACACTTTCAAATAATTTTTACATAAAACAATAATTTATAATTCATGTAGTGAACTATAAATCATAAATAAATTGGTAGAACGAGGTGCTGAATCATAAAAATACGTCGAGTAAAGTAGATTGCATACATTAAAAACTAAGGAAATCCACTCTCAACTAAAAAATTTTCAATCCATTAACACACACATTTATTATACATATTTAAATTTATTTAAATAGATAGTCTATGTTATATATAGCACTAAATAGTTAGAGAATTTACGAATCCCTAATTAACTATTATAATTATTTTCTATTTTATTGTATTAATTATATATTTTTTCTATCATTGCATCATTCTATTTATTCTAATTATTCTATTGTTCTATTATGTACTTAATTATTTTGTAAAATGCTTAGTAGACTTTTTCTATGCATCTATGTTTATTTCTTATGGAAATAAATGTATCAATATCTATCTATCTACATATCTATAGTTTATCCAATAAAGATTAAACTAATGTATATAGAATTAATTACTAAAATGATACTTCATTTCTATTTAATGTTACTTAAACAACTAAAAAGTTTAAAAAAAACTATACTTACTTAATTCGACAAAAATAGTAGGTATGTTAATAACAACCAAGGATTCACGTAAAAACAAACTTTATACGCGGTTAAATGGAGGATACAAAAGTGTTTTTATTTTTTATTGATTTTTGTTATTTTTCATAAAAAATATCGTTTGGTCTTTAAATTTTTTATCGTATAATATCCCCCGCACTTATGAACAAGCGCATGAGGCACCATTTGGGGACCACATGAGGAATAGTAACGCGTTATATAATAGAGCCCCGAGGTAATGGAAGGAGGGACTCGAAAAGATGGTTCCTTAACTTAAGGTAGTTCTCGTGCTACAGTACCAACAAAAAGTTACATTCATAATACCATAGTAAAATATCGAAAATAATTGCGTTGCTACAGAGAATTTTTGATCAAGTCTATACCCAAAGCCGTCTATACAGATTATTATAAACACAATCATATTATGAATATATTTTCATTATTTTATGACTAAACGCTTCGACAGATTTTGATAAAAAAAACTACCAAACAGTAAAGGGTTATGATATGTGATAAAAAATTCAAAATGATTGACCGTTTTGTTTTTGAAATATAGTAAATTTCAAATATGAAACGGTCAATCATTTTGTTTTTGAAATACAAGGTCAATCATTTGGAATTTTTTATCACATATCAGAATAATAAACCTTTATTGTTTGATAGTTTTTTATCAAAATCTATCGAAGTTTTAGTCATGAAAATGGACCTAATACGAACTTGATATGGCGGATACGTACAAAAGTGGCAAACTTTGATGACAATTATCTCGAGTTTAAAACGGTCGATCTCTTTAAAATTTCACGATTGGATAGATATCATTATTCTTTTTATGCCCTGATTTTTTTTTTAAATTCTATCGAAATGACGTTTGCACGAGAACTACCTTAAAAAGTTTTTTAGGTGCTGGAGCAAAATATAAATAAAACTTTCATATTATTATGGTAACTTAACTTTTAACAATTGTTTTGATAATTTTTCTTTTTTTTTAGAAATATATTTTTTTAATAGAGCAACAATTTTTTACGCCTCGGGCCACGAAATGTGAAAGGGAGACGTATATAATATCTTGAACGAGATAGTTCCGCGGGCCGGAGTTGGCAGAAATGACATATATCTAGTACATATTATACTATACCTACATATAGGTAATACATACATTATTTATAATTTGTACACCTCTGTATATTAACGAATTATTAATCATATTTGCATTTGCCATATTTTCATATTTCTATCCATTATGTTCTAATATATAGGTAATATCAACTTGTCCATGTTAGTTATCGGTATCAATATATTTTAGAGTGTATACACATGTATTATCAATATTTATTATACTCAAATAAGGTTTAGGTAATTACGATTTATGGGAAATCATTTTTGATCTATTAAATGAATATCAAATCAAACAGAAGTAAATTGATTATTTATTTGTATGAAACATATGTACTTATATTAATACATATTTATTTAACCCATAATTACTAAACATGCTTTTTAAAGTGTAAATATTAATAGTTAGAATTAATTTGCTCCCTTGCCATATCGAAGATATGAGACGCTTTGTGATCATTTTAAAATGAGAAGAAAAAAATGTTCTCCGATTTAAAAATTTTAACTTGATCTTTTAGGGTTCCGAAAAACCCTATTAATCTCACATTGTCGTCCGTCTGTCCTTTTCACTCAAAGCCAAATAGCTCGTAAACTATATAAGCTAGAAACTTGAAATTTTTACTGAACATGTAAAATGACACCCTCTAGTAAAATATATACAAATTTATTGAATAAAAAATTTTTCAGGGGGGGGCAATAAGGAGCTAAATCTAGGTAAAAAAAATATTTATTTTTATACCAAGGCATGTGGCACGTTAAAATGTATAACCAAACAAGCGGAATTTGACTCTGTTTCTATTTTTTTTCTTAATCAAAAATGGTGCCTGTAGGGGGCTTTAAAGCAAATCCAAAAAAAAAACAAAAAAATTGTATACCAAGACGTGTAGCATGTCAAAATGTACATCTCAATTCGTAGAATTTGACCATATTTTTTATTTTTTTTCTAATTCAAAAATGGCGCCTGTAGGGGGCTAAAAGCAGTATTTTTTTCTGCCCCCACCCCCCTCTAACTGTAACTACCGGCTCAAAAAATCTGAAAAAAATTTGGTAACGAGGTTTTGGTGGGGCTACCAACGACAAATACTAAAGTCAACAATATAATTTTAAATTTTGGAATAATAGGGAGGGGTGTAAGAGAATTCAAAATTTTTATTTTCATATCTAGGCATGTGGTATGTCAAAATGTACATCTCAATTCGTAGAACATGTCCATATTTTATATATTTTTTTTATAACTCAAAAATGGCACCTGTAGAGGGCTAAAAGCAGTGTTTTATTTTGTCCCCCCTCCCCTCTAACGCTGTAACTACTGGCTTAAAAAATCTGAAAAAAATTTGGTAACGAGGCTTTGGTGGGACTACCAACGACAAATACTAAAGTCAACAATATAATTTTAAATTTTGGAAGTATAGGCGGGGACGTCATAGAATTTTTTATTTTGATATCTAGGCATGTGGTATGTCAAAATATAGATCTCAATTAGTAGAACTTGACACTTTTTTATATTTTAACTTTAACTTCAAAATGCACCTGTAAGTGGTTCCAAACATTTCACGTAGTACGTACTTCGGAACCGTTATGGCATACACTCGTGTATGTTTTGCCCGAATTATTTATTTTTATTATGGCTAATATATTTTATGTCTTTTTTGTTAGTGTTTTTTTATTGTATTAAATCTAAAATTGAAATCATCGGTATAATTCATTTAACCCTCGGATCATTGACTGGGGTCACACAGACCACAAAAAAGTTTGTTTTTAACAAATCTATTTTTAACAAATATCCACCGCTGTAAATTCAATTAATTTTCCCGTCTATACCGATTTGAACACTTTGATCGAATTGATAAAATTTTAACTTACAGTTTTAATTTTTTAAATATTTAACATTCACTTGTGTTATTAATATCTGTTTTGGTAAATAATTATTTACCAAAACAGATAATAATAAAAAAAGATGTACTGATTCTTATCATTAATATTGAATTATTAATAAGAAAGAAGGACCCCAGTAATAGCTATTTTTTAATTACATGTACTGAATTAGAAATATTTGTTGATATTTGATTACTACCATTTCTGAATATTAATATATATAAATTTAACTGTCTTACAGTGTGATTTGATGACAATCGGTCAATAGGTGTCAAAATGGTGGACATTTAAACTAATTATTAGTATAACTTATTTATTAATTATTATATTATCATAGTAACTGCTTAATTTCATTGTTTCAAATTTGACGATTCTTTCTTTTACATCTTTTGTATCGTAGTACTTATCATTTTGTAATCATTAGCAAGTGTCTATCACTGCGTGCTCATTACTGTTTTTAAATAAAAGACAATAATTTAAAAACAAACTATATTTGCGGACTTAGGTAATTAAATTGATTAAATAAAGAGTTACTTGTTTTATTAGTAACATGAGTTCATTAGAATTGCAAAAAAGAAGCCCGTCAATCACAAAAACAGTAAGCCTTGCTCCTATAGCGGCCATAACTTAGGTTTTTATCAAACGCTATTAGAAATTTTCCAAGCCTGCATAAAACTAATCCACTTTAATTCTCATTGACCTCTCGGTCATGTCTAAGCCTTACAATTAGTCTTTAAACTAAATCCACACTATAATCCTTCACAACATAAACTCATCACGCGCATCTACAATCTTATTACAGCGAAACCCACACCGCATTAAACTAGTATGTTAACAGCCATTAAAATTTAATTCTGAATTACCTGCGAGTCTAGGCTTACTGTTGTAAACAACGCAAATTATACTTTGGTTACATTTTAGTACCCAGCAGTTTGCAATTCTGTATTCCCCCAAATGTATGTAATGATCATATTTTGATTAAATGAATGTCACATATGGACTTAATATAGACTGGGTTAATTTTTGTGGGTCTCTTGTGTAAAATATGTTGTTGTTATGTTTGGTGACGTTTTTCGAATGGAATTGACCAAAATAGCAATGTTTATTGTTTGTTGTATACACAATGGAATACCCAGAAACTCTTCTGGGGGTGTTGGGAGTAGGAGGGGTGACTCACTTCTAAAATATATAAGTACATATGTACCTTGTGGACTAGTTACTATAGGGGGTAGAGCTTACAAAGTTGTTTAGATAATTGTATATTTGTTTTGGAAAAATATTGTTTAATTTTTTTTTACTATTTTTTTCATTTGTATATTGTTTATTAAAATCAAGGATTTGAACCGGAATTTATTTAAGGTTCAGGTTCGGTTCAAGTTTAGGTTCAGCATGGTGCAAACTATTTGGGTTCAAAAATTGTTATTTTTTAGGGGTTTGGATTCAAGTTTATAATTGAAAGAAAATTATGTTGTTCGAAAAAAAAAAATAATTAACAAATAAAACATTTTCTGAAAAATAAAAAACATTAATATCCTATAAAATATTGTTAAAAAAGGGCAAAATATAAAATTACATTTTAAAGATTGAAATATCTACCTTACAGTTTTTTGCAAATGTTAAGGTTAATGAAAAATGCGGGTTTTTTCGGGTTCAGGTTCAAGTCCCTAATTAAAATATTATGTGCAGTAACAAAATTCATAGAATTTTATTTTCATCAAATAACAAACAATACAAAGGAGCTGTCAGAAAAAGTTAAACCAGTAAATAAACATGAAGAATAAGTTAATTTTAATATGCAGCTCTACCCCAAAGTTACGATACTATTGGTCTAGACGCATGCCGTTGAAAACAACTGCTAGTCGAAGCATTGTTATTTTATATGTTGGCGGCCAACTAGGCGGTAACATCATGCCGCTAAGAGACGTAACTCTGAAGCAAGTACCGCAACTTCGGAGAATGATGTTATTTAAAAATGTTCGTAAATCCCAAATGACGTAAATTGTAAATTATACAAAACACAGTATGGCTATATTTTTGATTTTATTAATCATTATAAATTTATACAGTTATTTAAATTTTTATTAGTTTCGATATATTTATTTATGTTTTATCATGTATGGCAATAATCCGGTAAAATTGATCATTATGACGGAAATAATTTATAAAGTTTTGAATACTCCAGGAACAAATACATCCCCAAACCTTCACAAGTATTTAGGGGTGTTTTCTGACTTCAAAGGGAGGAAGCAACCCTCGTATGAGGTAGAACTTTTTGAGTGTTTGTTTCTGTAATATTATTTCAAGAGTATCTATACCAAATATCAAAACTTTATAAATTATTTCCACTAAATGCCGTTTTTCTTGATAATTTTACTGACATACAATCCCATTAAATAATGAGCTAATTTGTAGGATAATTGAAATTTGTGGTTTTAATATTTTAATATTAAAAAAGAGATCAGTCTGAAATTAAAATAACTAGCATTATTAACTTATTCTTTTTAATGGTAGTTATATCTAATTAAAATTTTAATATATAGTAACATTAATTTGATTACCAAATAATACAATATCTATGTTTTAGTCTGCATTTAAAAGTATATATTATATTTTGTTAGTGAAGAAAGTTTATAACAATTGATAAAAAATTATATTGTTTATTGACCACTACTCAATAAAAAAATTACCAATGTTGTACTCGTATCAATCGCTTAAAAAGAAAAAAACCGTTAACTAGCAATCAATAAAATCAAGTTGTTTTTTCAAAAAAAATTATATTTTAAATTCAAATGAGGTTACTTATACACATATTTTTCCATTCATTTAAATGGAACTTAAATGAAAAATATATAGACAATAGTTTTGGTATTTTACTCTTACATTCTAAAAATTGATCTTGTAGGAGATAAATTACAATAAAAATAAAAATAACATTCTCAAAAATTTTTTATATCCTAATTTTGACCTTTTATTTATTATATGATATTTAATTATATGACACCTAATTATAATTTCATTACAACACCCGTGAATACTTAATACCACTAAAATGACGATGGTTTCGGTACACTTTTCCAGATGAAGGGTAGAGTTCACAAATAACAAATTAACTGTTTGCCGCTCTACTTACTGCTCACCATAGATGCATTATATAACAGACTCCCAGCTGGAGACATCCACCGTTTCATAATCTCACGCTTGTTATATTGACTGGTTTATAATATTAGGAGGCAGGAGTTTAATTTATAATAAGCTGAGATAAATCTTAAACATCGTATTTTACGGTTTAATAGGTTTAGAAAAATCGATAAGTAATTTAACAACAAAAAATTATATAAAATAATAAAAGGATCTTTTTTATGTTAACATAATAAAAATTGTAATCCTTACTTACACCATGCAGGATCGTAATAATTAATATTAATAAGGTTTAAATTTTTTCTAATGAATTATGAAATAATAAATATTAATGTATGATTTTGATTTCAATTTAATTTTGTGATATAATATTTCTATACTTTTTTTAATGGCAGCTTTTGGAAATGGTTACAAATTATATTTTATTAGAAAATTTAGTTTCTGTAGACCTAATATATACTTATTGTTAGTCCGTCTCTGTTCACCAACATGTTTTTTTATAAAATTGGTACAGTGCCGGATTAAGTCAGTACGGGGCCTGTAGCAAATGCTACAAAGAGGTCATTGGCAATTGCGTCGCAAGGGAGGGGGGGTGACTTCTAGAGTGGAAATCGATAGTGTCCCCTCCCTCCTCCGAAAATGCAAATTTACAAAAATTGATTAAAAACATCAAAGATCGGAGTTTTAAAAATCGATTTTTCGAGTAAATCAAATCGAAAATGGAAACCCTTAAATTAAATTATTAATTACTGTAGATTTGGACACCCCGTATTAATCATTGAACGGTAGATGATAAATCCAATAAGAGATATTTTTTTCGAAAAGCCGCGAGGCCCCCAGAATCGCGGGGCCCGTAGAATTTGCTACTCCTGCTACATGGTTAATCCGGCACTGAATAGGTAATATATTTGTAACTACTTACAACAATGTTTCTTAAATTTTTTTAAATAAAACCTCAAACAAGTTCAATTTTATGTAAATGTCTAAATTTAAATGATTATGTACATGTTGCCATACATTAGAAGATTAATATACAGAGCTGTCACTTCCGTTAGTTGCGGCATTATTAAAGAGGACGCACCCATAATTTATTTAAAACTGAAAATTTAAGGGTGTTTTATTATTTTCTTTATAGATATATAATGTTGGGTACTGTGTAATTTAAAATATTAAAATTTTGCGAAGAAAAGTTCGTTTTTTATAGGTGCTGCCCTCACTACTAATGCGGAGAACTAACAGAAGTAGTAGGTTATTTTTAACATATGTACTACACATCTTTGAAAACGTATATTTTCCCGTTCATCGCTTTCCGACACTATTTTAGGGTTATGATTAACTTTGTAACTATATTTGTAACCGTCAAAAAAGTTTAAATATATAATATATCGATAGACTAATTTTAATTCTATCATTGAGAAAATTTTGAATGAAATGATAAAAACTATTTGTTATTTTAAATTGTACTTACCATAGCAATTTGACAATGACTTGAGCTAAACAAAATTTGTATTAGATGTTAAACGCCTTTTATTAATTACATTTCAACTAAAAAATTCGAAAAAAATTGATTTACGAATTTATACGAATTATATAATTTAATTTTGCATGGACTAAGTAAACATTTACATGTGGGGTAAAGGGGAAATATACGTTTTGAGAGGATGGCCGATATACTTTTGGGGAAGTTTCGCTGTATATAAAAAAAATTTATATATAAAACACAAATATCTTTCTATACAAAAAATTAACTAAAAAGAGTGACCGCTGTTTTTTAGCTTATTTTTTGGACCTCGCTAGCGACCTGGGTAAGAATTATAAAAATATGTCACAGGTACCAAATTACTCGTCATTGAAAACCAAAGTGAGCATCGCTTTTCGTTTTTTGAAAATTTCAAAAAATTAACCCTAATCAGGGGTTGAAAATTTTTTCTAAAATTCCGAAAAAATATTTTAAATGCTTGAAGTCATGGAAAATGTAGAATAACTATATTATATTAGTCCCGATGAAAAAACAACCCTTTCGAGGGGTAAAACCACCCCTATATAATGAAAAATCTTAAAAATTATAAAAAATACTTGTGTTTAATATTTTTTTTACAAAAGACTCAAAACAACTTATCCTTATAATCCTTAAATTTTTTAATCGAAATTCACCCCTTTTAAAGGGGTGAAATCATCCCTTAAGCATTAAGAAATATAAAAATATTTTTCTAAATATCCGAAAAAATATATTTAAGTGCTTGAATTCATGGAAAATGTAGAATAACTATATTATATTAGTCCCGATGAGAAAACAACGTCTACGAAGAGTAAAACCACCCCCAATCAAAATGAGATCATTATCTCATTCTGATTAATCTTAAAAAATAAAAAATAAAATTTGTATTTAATATTTTTTTACAAATGACACAAGATAACATATTTTTATAATCCTTAAACTTTTTTTCAACCCCTAAATAGGGGTAATAAAAAATAAAAAATGAAAAGCGATGCTCACTTTGGTTTTCAATGACGAGTAATTTGGTACCTGTAACATACTTTTATATTTTTTTACCAGGTCGCTAGCGAGGTCCAAAAAATAGGCTAACTTTGCGATCACTCTTTCCTGTCTCTATAAATATTTACCTTTCTTCTGTTGATTATACATTTGTAGACTTACATACTCTCGCCTTTGTATTGACGTTAATATAGTTATAATAATTATATAATGCAATTATGTGTAAAAGGGTATAAAAATATTAAGGTTTAAATTTTTTAATAATTATGTATTTTTAAAAAATATCCTGTTTTACCATACAATATTAAAATATTTATATTTTTTAGTTTTTAATTAATTGATCCACATGTTTTTAAAACCGATTCACATTTTTTTAGAATAAATTTTGTTTTTTGGACCCACTATTTAACAATCCATATCATATTCAATAATAATTTTAAATTTAAGATATGATAGGAAATTATCTTGGTTCTTTAATATAATATTACAGTTTTTAATAATACATTTTTTCTGCATTTATTTAAAATCTAAAAATTGAAATAAAACAAAGATGTATATTTTTGTATATTTATTAATTTCTTTATTTTATAATTTTTTATTTATTTAAGAAAAAAATGATTAGAGTCTTCATTTACTACAATAAGTTTTATTTGTATAATAATATTCATATATCTCCACCAAAAATAATTCAAAATAATATAAAAAATATATCCTCTTCTTGTTCTCTAACAATTCTGAAAATCATATCAAAAATTAAATAACCTAATCAAAAATTCATCGTTCGTTATATACTCAGTATGTGTCTATAAGTGATAACAGTATCTAACGCTTCGCAAAGCAACACGTTTGTGTATGTTAATTAATGATTATTCAGTGTTAATCAAATTTACAAAACCGGATGTACAATACACGTTCACGGAAACACAATCAGAAGTCACAGTCGTGGAAAACTCGTACAAATATAAACATATGAGTGTATTTCCTCTCTATAAATGTGAAGTTAGCAGAGCAATGTAAAGTGAAGTAATAAAACTTAATGAAGACTATAATCAAAAATAAATTATATAGATATGTAGATTTAAAGTTAATTTATTTTTTTATTCGAACCGTTCGATAATCAATGTTTTCCCGATACTGTCAATAAGTATACAAAGCGCAAACAAATTTCAATTTCAAATCATTTCCGTCTGAACAACAATCAATAAGCATAGCCAAGCAAATTCCGAACAACGTTGGTGGATAGCGGAAATCGACTATCGTAGAAAGTGAAAAAGCGTCGTATATGAGTACAAATAAGGGTCTAACAAGCAGATCCGATTAGTATGTATGAACAGAAACGCGCGAGCAAGCGAGATAGAGAAATAAGAAACGCGACACCCGGGCTCCGATGCCTGCGCCGCTGTGGTCGCGAGCAGACTGAAACGTAATCGCCGCGCTCTGCCGGCTTGTCTGTACAGCGTGCGTCTCCACTGGCGTTTACATGAACAGCGCGTGCTTCCACTGGCGGGTTGCATGAACAGCGGCGCGCGCTGCAAACATGCGTGTTTGACGTGTTGGTGCTTCCACCGGTTGCATGAATGGCGTGAGCTCCCACTTGTTTGAATCATGTGCACTTCCACTTGTTTGATGCGGCATGCGCTTCTTACAAAACTACTCGTATTTATTATAAAATGAATATCGACTGACTAATTCTAATCCGTGACCTGTCTTCCTTAAATTAGGTATTTGTGTAAATAGGAAACGTACTGCTAACAATGTTTCTGATAAACTTATAATTATTTGAGAAATGAAAAATAAATGAATGTGATATTATTTGTTAATTTAATTTAACAATTTCAATTATAAAACAGTATTATTATAAATTATATTAATTTGCCTTGCTTACGTCACTCGGTTATATGTTAAGATTTTAGCAGTTCCTTCAATTACGTCATAAGTGAATTATATTGTATTCAATTTTATCAACTTTGAATAGTAGATAATGAAATTATTTGCACTCAGCCATGGCAAGAATGTTTCACATTACAGACAGAATTGAAGACATTGGTATAATATGTCTGTGCAATTTGTTATCACAGTAATTGAATAAATTATCTTCTCGTGAATTAGTTCTTAAATGCTAATACTTTTACATCAGAACATCTGCAACTCTAATTTGAAATTTAAATTATTTTGAAACGGAGTTCGTCATTGTTCCATTAATTATTTTAAAGTAGGATCGACAGCAGCCGAAACTAACGAGAAGTCAATTTACAAAAGCGTCTTTAAATATTCTTTGCGATGTTATTTACTTTTAGAAGTGTACTCGAAATACAAATATTAGAGAAATTTTATTACCTTATTAATATTCATTAGAAAGTGTACGGTTTATAAAAGTTAATTTCATTGAAAAACAATCATGAACTTTAAATAATAAATTCAAATTTTGATATTAAATAAAATGGTACTAAATATAATCAAAACTTAATTACACGTTTTAAAGTTTTATTGAAATAATTAATAAATATATGTATTTTATAATTTTTAATATTCATTCAAAGAATTTTTGCCCTGAAAATAAATTCATTTTTAGTTGAAATAAAAACCATTTTTCACTTTCACAATATAATTTTTTTTAGAGACATACGTCTACATATAAATCATATGCTATATAATTAATACTTTATTGACAATATATTTATATTTTTTAAATACATTGACAATAAAATCAATAAACGATATTATATTTATGAATGTCCACATAGGTACATAATATTAGAGTTTCAACATATTTATAATTTTGTGTTTTAAAATGTATTGACTATTTAGTAGATTTTAATATTTGCTTGATTTTTTTAGTTATAAATCACTTTAGAATTAAGATGGTTTAAATTTTGATTCGACGCAACGAGACTGCTTAGATTTTGACGAGACTCGTTGACTAATTTATAATTTATATAAAATAATAAGAAATTATATGCGACCAAAAATTATTGGTTTTTTTTACGTCTACGAAACTTACTTAATCCAAGCCTTTTGCGAAGCTCTAAAATACTTTTATATTGGGCTTTTATTGAGCAAAGAAGGCCTGGATAATCACATATTTTTCTTTGTTCCCACAGAAACCTTTAGAGTAAAATATTGCGTAGCAGATATTAGGTATAGTAGTAGTATAATTGAAAGAAAAAATCCAACTCTGAACAATATTTACAAAAATATGAGTAAGTCTATAAAAAAATTAATTAAGTTTTGTATATGGTATACTTCAAAGTTTTCATATAAATGAAATGTGTTTGTATGTATGTGTGTGTGTGCTTTTTATGCTTACTTTATATCATTTATCTTTCTTTTATGAGATTCAAGATTAAATCCATTAAGTACCGTAATGAAAAAACCTCACAGATAATCATCTCTTAATTAATTTTTAACAAGAGTAGATTATATTTTATATAAAATTTTAATTACCTACTTCTAAGATTATAAACAAATGTATCTACATATACATTATCTACCATACGCTTTAAAGAATAATTAATTTTCCAGAAAAAAAGTTCTTTTATCATATAGTCCAGGGATGGGCAATTTTTTTTTTACTAAAGAACCGTTTTTAAAATTACACGCGACACCTACTAAAAACAATTTGAGAGTCGAAAAATCCGAAAAAAGATCTTCTATCTTTATGAGAACAAACGACACAACTAAAAAAATTTTATTTTTATAGGTTGGGCTAGAAGTGCCCACCACCAGATGGCATAATTTTTCTTTTATTAGAAAATTTAATGTCCGGTATTACATCATACCGAACACTTTCAAACGGGGTATCAAACTTATATGGCAGTTCTGTTTTTGACAGACATGCGCAGTAAGTTGATTTTTACTCAAGGTTAGTAAATAAAGATACTTTACATTTTCTTTGTTTTTATTATAAATGCAACTATCTGTTAAACACTCCAAGAGAACTATCTAGATAACCCGTTTAAAAGTGTATGCAAGATTGAATATGTGTATTTGTTAGCTAGGCTGTAATACCGGACATAAATCGTTCTTCTATAAAATTAATAATTTTTTACCTGTCACTTTTTCTCCAATTAAGCGATACGTAAAGAACCATAACCAACGATTACAATTTACAATCAATATCTTATTTTCGGCAATATTATATACCGTACTTTTATGTCAAAACCCAGGATATTAATACCAGTATTTCTTTTATACTATCCTGTCTTATATTATCTTATTAAAATAGTTCTCGGAAATCATAATCAACTTCAGTTTTCATTATTGACCCGAGAATGAATTTTTGTACACATTTATAAGCTGCATTCCACACTTAATGAAATTTCATAAATATTTATAAACATATTAAATTTTTTATCACTTACTGTTCTAATCCTTGAAATATTTTACTATTGCATTGGATTGGAACAGTTAAAGTCATCTTTATTGAAAGTACATATATACTCATACTGTATTTTTTAATGAATTATATATACTCGTAATTTTGAATAATAAGGTTTTTTTATTGATTATATTTCAAAAGAAAAAAATATATTTATTTTAATTATTAATTTATTGTACATATCATATTATTATAAGCTTTCATCATTTCCAGCCATATAAAACTTATATTTATTATATTTTTAATAAAAACTAAAATGTTTATCTACTAATAAAATTTGTCACATACATATAAGGAAATTATCATAATTGGATACAACAATAACATGTCATAAAACATTTTAGCTAGTATTAAGTTCATTTAGTGTATCAACTCCTTAACAATTACTTATGTATTTTAATTCTAGTTACAATATATGTTAATACCAAAATACCTGTATTTTTTAAACCAAACTCGGAGAAAAACTGCTGGGATTTTAGCATGGTAATCACTAGCCACAAATATTTGTTCAAAGAGCCGCAGATTGTCGATCGCTGATATAGTCTAAAAAATCTTTTTTAACTCCATTTTGACTCCTATAAAATTATATACAGCCAGTAAAATAATACAATGCTATCACCCGACATGTTTTATCGATAGAAACGGAAATTGCCCTGGAATAATTCTGGCTCATGGGCTGATGGTTCCCAGGATTATACACGCGGTACTAAAATTACTTTATTCTATTAAGAAAAATAGTTTAGTTTTTATTTCTTTACCATGCAATTAAATGGACTTGGGAAATAAATAAACCCATATAAAATTGTATTATTTTCTCTCTTCCAAGTAGCATTTAGAAAATAATTATAGATATAATAATTCATTTACTCATTGTCAGTTCTCAAAATAAATATTTTCATAAAGTGATTTATCAGTGTACGATATAATTTAGATGAAGTGTTATGTTTCAGAATGAAAACAAATTAAGTTAATCTTCTTCGCTTAATTATTTATCTTCAATGTTAGATTTCTTAGAAACAAGTATAAACTCTTCAATCCTTACAAAATATACCCTTGAAAGTTGAATTGGATAAAGTTATAAATACTGTAAGGTTATTTACTTTTCTAAGAAATTAAATATATATTTTCTAACGGTATTTCAACAAATATACTTTGATGGTATAAAGAGCAGAGTAGTAATAATAAATTATACAACTAAATATGCATACTCATACATTACATAGATACTAATAATTCTTGGCTTCTAGGCGTGTTAAAATCCTTATTTCAGCTAACGTTACGTCGCTAAAATGGAATGCAATAATGAAAACATTTTTATTGAAAGTGGAAATATGACTGAGCCTATTGGCAACAAAAATATTAATTCGGCCGTGGCTGCGACTTGCACCAATCTTCATTCAACTGTTCATTAATTTCTTTCCTGATATTTGTTAATACTTTAGATATATGATACTTTCTTTTTTTTGGCATTTATTTTCATATACAGCCAGTTATTACCGTCACTATGCCACTACCAGACATGGATGACTGGGGGATCGGGAAGTGCCCTACGGCAATCAGGGCAGGAAACAGTAACGAAGTCCATTTCATCCACGGGTAACGTCCTAGGAACAGACAATAGGTTCTTAATTCTATCTTATCCTATACAGTATACAGTCGTTGTCGAATTGCTCCCATACAGTACTTTCATATATTCTTAACTAGGATTTTTCGCAGCCTCTATAGTCAAAGTTTTGTTATAATTTGTAATATCGAAAAATTATTTATAATATATTATAAAATATAATAGTATTTAATTTACTTTTCTAAATATAGTTCAATAAATCAATAAAATGCAAAACACATTTAAATCTACACCACATAAGTTAATATGCATTGCATTTCTCAAAGTTATGTCAAATATCTATCCTCCGACATATTTAATATAGGCCTTGAACCGAGAACGTCAGGTATTCGTAAGGTTTATTGAAATATTAGATACCTTAACTGACAAGACAGCTCGTGTTCGTGTTACATATGTCTCATATATAACTATTATTGTGTGTTATGTACCTATACCTATGTACATATATAATATTTGATATTATATAATGTATGAATGCTAATAATTAATGGAGTTTGTGTTATTAATAGAATATCAAAATTAATCAAATATTTCACTATCTACTCTATTAAGGTCGATTCAGACTATCGAGCCGGTCTCGGTCCGGTCTCGATCCAATCAAATATAAATAAACAATAAACAATGAAATCATTCACACTATCACCAATCACGCTCCGATACAGTATAACTTTACTAAATATTTGACAGGCTCGATTGTCTGGATCGACCCTAAATAATAAATATTATTGTATGATATATTTTTTATATGTATATGGGTTTTTATCCTTTGAACTCTTAGGTTCATTTAGACAGATATAATATTTTAAACAATTATTTAATTTAATAAATAAATCTGGATAAATGTTTGAAAATGAGTAGGGTATAATTTCATTTTTTGGAACATTATTGTGTACAAAATAAAAAACTGCGTTTTTAAAATATATTTCAGTATTGAATTAATTAAGGGTAGTGAGAAGTGATGTTTTCATTTGAAAATTGAAATGATATTATATCTTATATAAAGTGTGCTTTCAAAACAATAAATGAGAGTATTATAGAAATACCAAATGGTAGCTTATAAATCCCAAAAACTCTTTCAGATAATTAAGCCTGTATATAAATGTATATTGTACGAGTATGAACGTAAATACATCTAAATATCGTATTATGTATATCTACTGAATTTAACTCCTAGTGCGGTACAAACAAAAGGAAGTGGATATATATATGGATGCAGGTTTATATCTACACTAAATTAAATTAGGTCAGGTACGTATTAAGAAAAATTTACAGATAAAATTTTCTAGAAATAAAATAAAAATATAACAATTAATATAATAATTTATTTGTTCTCTAATTATAGGTGTTCAAAGTTAAAAGTATGGTTTTTGCATTGAAAAGTAATTTGAAGAGAAAAGTTTGATCAATTGAAGTCATTAATCAGATTTGGTTAAAAAAATACACGGGTCTTGAGGATTTCAAAATTAATATAACTTTTATATTTTTTGAAAATTTTGATGAAAACAAAAAAAATTTGAAGTGAGCTCTTTTCTTGTAAATTCGTTTTCATTTTTCATAAATACACAAGAAAAGTATAAAAAATGTATTGTAGCTCTTAAGCAACAATACCTTTTTGTGGATCTGAGTAACCAATAGCAGTTGGAATATTAATGTAATCATTAATATCATATATTATATTATATTAATATTGTCACAATGTGATGCCTACGGTTTTAAAGCAGTTACTCACGTAGTTATTCTTGAAAATACACGCGCGTAAAGCCGGGGAAAATTTCTAATAATAATTTTAAAGTTGCAATTTTATAAAAATATAAAATACACGAATCATTTTTTTAAAAATTGGTTTCATTTATTTTTAAAACTCAGGCATAAAAGTTTTTCAAATTTATTATTATAAAGTTTAAACTTCGCTGGCAAAAAAGAGCAAACATACACATTTCAATCAATCTACAAAACCAATTCAACTGTAGGTACGGAATGGAATCTTGTCTGGAAAAGTTTTAAAACCCCTGTGTACAAACTATCGTATTTTACCAGTGCAGGCACGACAAGACAAATAAATAAATAAAAAACACGCCCACACAAACAGAGCAAAAACAAAATCCACATTTTATCAAAGTTTATTCTCTTATTTAACATGTTGATGTATCTACGCAGTTCTTATTATTGCTGTTTCGATGTGACTTTAGATTTTAAAAGTCCAAACAAAAACTTATACATTTGAAATATTATTTTTAAATCAAATCTAGTGAATGTAAACAAAAAAAAACTGTATTTATTTCAAAGTTGTAAATTCCGTAGTATACAATATTCAATTATTTAAAACTTTACAGGGCCGTCTCTAAGCATTAAACAAATAAATCAAATATTGTCTGTAGACCACAGATAAAGGCGATAAAAACCAACAAATTTGTATAATTAAACTGAAATAAAATATTCTCACTCAAAAGATTTTTTGTGTGTTTTTATTAATAATAATATTAACATTTGTTTGTTATATTTTGACCAAGTAATATAAAACTAGAGGGGCCTTATTTATGAGGATCACAGATCCCAGTGACGACCCTGTATGCAGACGTTTTATTGTAAAAAATCGTGCTTATGGCTCATTGTCAGTCATTTATCAAAGAAGAAAGCATATTAAAACTAAAATGTTTTTTCCAAGAAAATAAATATTTTTTATCTTTTTCTACAGTAAATGAACTGTATGTACAAGAAAGTATAAAAGTAGTCATGAAAACATTCTAACTTGAGATTTCTACGGAATTACATGTTTTCATGGACCCTGAATCACGTACGACCATTAACTCAATATATGTACACAGTTGGTCGCTTAGTGTCTCTGACTCTACAGCCTGGTGAAACTTACAAATATGAAACTTTAACCCTAAAAGGCTAATCATATTTTATCTACGCTGAGGCTTTTCACTTGTCGATTCGACTAACATCAGTTATTATATGTATTTTGTTTTTGCATTTTTGTACCTATTTTAGAGGAATTTAAATGAAAAACAGTTTTTGTATTTATTTTATTAAAAGTTACAAAAATCAATCTTATTATACTTTTGCTGGGATTATAATTAGTGGTTTTAAAAATATTTTGCAAAAGGGACAAAAAAAACTATATTATGTTTTTTTACTAAATAAACTTACTTTAACTACTTAAACTTAAAATATACACCTTAACCACAATAACCACAAATAAAGGTGTGTATTTTTAGTTTAATTGTAAGTGACTAAGAAACCACAGTTTCTCCGTTTTTCCAGTAGTTACTTTAAGTAAAAAAAAAATTAAAAAATTCGAACTTTTTTTTTAAATACATATTAGCATGGAGCAAAAATGTTACAAAGAGGCTATTCATTAGTCGATTCGACTAATAATAATAATAATATATCGAAAATGGTGACACTTACCCGCGTAATAGAATTTTCACCTCAAACTACTTGCCGGCGACTGTGTTGGCACACATTAATTAGTTAGAAAGATAGAGCAAAACATGTCCGCTGTGTTAGTCGTCTAGGGTTAAATTTAAAATTCTTGTTTACAGTAAATTAGCATCTCCTATTATTGAATCACTATAAACTGAAAATGGATGTTTAATATTCTTATTTTTTTATGATTATTTTTGAAACGGCACGTATGTGATGATGCTAACACATATTTGATTACCCGGGAAAAAATTTCAGATCTGAAGTGATCTCGGTTGATCTTCATTTTGGAACAAATCAGATCTTTTTAGATCTTTGTAGATCGTTGTAGGTCTTTGCAGATAGTTGTAGGTCTCTGTAGATCTTTGCAGATCGTTGTAGATCGTTGTAGGTCTTTGCAGATAGTTGTAGATATTTGCAGATCGTTATAGATATTTGCAGATCGTGATCTTAATAGATCGTTGTTGATCTTTGCAGATAGTTGTAGGTCGTTGTAGGTCGTTGCAGATCTTTGTAGATCGCTATTGATCTTTGTAAATCGTTGCAGATCTTTGCAGATCGTGATCTTTATAGATCGTTGTAGATCTTTGCAGATCGTTGTAAATCTTTACAGATCGTTGTTGATCTTTGTAGATCGTTGTACATCATTGCAGATCGTCGTAGATCGTGAGATTGAAACGTATTGTTTGTATTTTAATCAATTTAAAAAAAATATGTGTATTTGTTATTTTAACAATACGGGCCTTAAATATCACTTAATACGTGTCTGGACTTTTTTTTTCATTTTATTAAATTTAATAATAATTTCTTATGTTTCTATGCTGTATTAACAGTAAATATTGAATTTTTCTCTGTTTCGCTACTTATGGTATTCATTATAGAAAATCGTAAATATCTCGACTCCTGTGCTAGATAGAGGGTTGTTTTGCCCCCCATACTCCTGGTATCCCGAAGTATTTTTCCCGCTGGATCGAATGAGACCAATTACAACCCTTCATCTGTGACAGGGGGTGAGTTGTGAATTTATTTATTAATTTAATACACGGGCCTCAAATATCATTCAGTACGTTTCTGTACAATTTTTTTTTAATTGATTAAATTATAAACAAGGTTTCTATATAGTATAAGTGTATTTGTTATTTAAGGTAGACAAAAGTTTATTTATGAATAAGTAGGTACATATTATTATGTATGTATAATATATAAATATCGCAACATAGCTCTCGCCAACACAGTATTTTCACTTTCATTCGTATATAAGCCAAGTCGGATCAGTTAGTAATAAGGTAATACAATACATATATGGTGGTTCTCTTCTCCAGGATTGCTCTTCGAACCCAGTTACTGCGGGAAGTCAAGCTGTGTTTGTGTGTACAAAAATATAATCAAATCCCCGATCTACGCAGATCTGTTTTGATCTGTGTTGATCTACGCAGATCAACACAGATCTGTGTTGATCTGCGTTGATATGTTCCAAAATGGAGATCAAAACAGATCTGTAAAAATGCAGATCTGATTTGATCACTTTAGATCTGAAATTTTTTCCCGGGTACGGTCATTTTCTAGTTTACTATTTTAAAAGAATAACAATGCACTGAACATATTTGTACCTACGTTTCATAGTTCTTTTTTACCTAAATCTTTAAGAAATTACGAACAAATCTTTTCAATAATGAACCTTAATACAAACTCATTACGAATACATTAAATAAGAAAGGTTGACACCCGGGGTGGAATATTAGTATTCAATATTAAAATTTCTATTATATCCAATATTAAAAAAATATATTATTCCTTGTTTGGCTCACCTTCCAACTTTAATTTACTATGTAGCCCTTCAGCAATTTTTTCCCATCCCTGAGTTAATAGGATGACATACATACACACGTTTATTTATTCTTTCTTCAGAATCTTGTACTGAAATAAATTTCCAGTAACCTTTTGTTTACATTCTGCATAGCACAGCTAGACATGCTTTTTTTTTAAAACAATATGCATATTATTATACAATATTTAAAAAAAATAACTTCATATAGTTTTTATTTTTTTACACACCCTAAAAATTTGATAAAAATCTGTTTATCCATACTCGTGATATTCCGAAATAATAATAATTCAAACAGACTGCCAAGTTTATTTATGGAGATAAAAAAGAATCAACATGGGTACCAACCTAAATAACAAAAACAAAAAATTTACCCCTTCATTTGACAAACTTATAACATAACTTGAAAACAGGTTGACGCAAATATCCAACTTGTTTACCAACATGTTGGATCAAATAAGATTTAAGTTTCACATCGATACTGATAAATGACGTCACATATTTATCGCGAATTCAGATCGTCCAACGTCTACTCGGATCGTATTCAAATATATATTAAAATGAATGAAAAGTTCAGTGTGGCGAGAAGGGTGCGGGAAAATGAGGAGAAACGAGAGATCGATAATGAACATTGGTGCCGAAACGACAGGGTTTAAAGAGTTGATTATGTTTGTTTATGTTGAATGCTGAGTTTTCGATATGTTTTAAGGATTTATTTATAAGTATTTTAATGCCCGATATTTTTTAAGGGTTTTAATTATAATTAATGAATCTGTTTTTAATTTTTTTTCTTGTAAAAATATTTATCAACAAATAAATTTTAAATTATTATTAACAAAAAATTTTATAAAATCTCTATCCTGATAAACATTAATGAATTATAAATAAAATTACAAAAAAAATAATCATATTACAATAATATACTATTCCTGTATAGGAAAAGCTGCAATTTTTAAATGTTATTTGTTAAATGAACAGAACATAAATTATAGACAATAATTCTAAGCAATAACATTTATAATATTTAAAAACATGGTAAGATTAAATGTCCTTGACTTCACGATACTTATTTGTACTGTATGTATTAATAACAACGTTAATAATGATCACTCGGTTCTCGCGATTACCCCTTATATGTTATGATTTATGTAGGTATATAAATTACATTATAAATCAACATTGAATCTCTAATACATATTTAATTGACAATTCTTGTTTGTGGTCAAACAATGAATTCAAATACACTAAAATATTTAACTAACTAATTTATTCATTATATATATTTCTGGTAATTCGCATTAATTAAAAAACCAACCCAGTGAATTTAATTTTGATAACTAAATTACAGTATAAATACCACATGTATACATTATGTTTACCAGTAATTATTGAAAACAAATGTATAATTACATTATTTCTATCCTTCATATGTCATATTTTGTTTGCCTCCATTTAGTTCATAATACATTAATGTGCACAGCCTTCCAGATATTTTTGAAGCTACAAAAAAATAAGATTTATTGAAGAATATATTGGACTTTTATAAATACATTTATCCAGATTAATATATTAAATGGTTCTTTACGTTTGTAATCTGTAAATAATTATATAAATCCCAATAAGCTTAAAGCATTAAAACATTGAAGTCCATAATTAATATAAACAGATTACAAAGTTTTCATCATATCTAAAATTTAAATTTAATTGATATTGTTATTATAAATGCCTAATTATATTAAACTTATATTAAATGTTAGCATATAAATGTACTGTTTTGGAATATCAATACAAGACTAAAACAATCAAAATGCAATATCCAAAAAAATACAGATCGGTACGAATAAAAAATTAATATCGAACGTTTTCAATATCTCAGTCTATTAGTTTGAAACCTCAGAGGACAAGGGTTTTTTATATTACTTCTGTCATTGTGACTCATATATCAATTTGAACAAGAAAGAGAGACATGAATATAAAAGACGATTAAAGGAAGAATGAAATTTAAATACTGAGTGTGCAAGTAACTTTTTTAATCTATCTCGTGGCAACATTTAAACAAGTTGAAAAGAATTACTTTTTTGTCGTATTTTAGTATTTTTTGTATTTCTAGTTTCGTTTATAAAAGTTTTTACGAAGTTTAAAATGAGGTTTTGTGTATAATTTCACTTTCATAAAATCGTCAGTTAAAGATATATATAAACATGAAAATATATTCTTCAAAACTTTTAGACTTTTTCTGTGATTTTGAATATGATTTTTATTGGTCAAAACATATTGCACGTTAATATCAACCTTTTTAGAGTTAGTGAAGTGTTGAAAAGTTACAAATTTAAAAAAAGGAATAATAGATTAGGACAGCATGCCAAGACTCGTACCACACAAATTTTAACGAGACGAGACCGAAACAATATACATATTATTTATAAGTCTCGTCGGAGTGTTACCGAGAAGTGTTAAAGGATTATAATTATTACCTATCTAGTAAAAAATTAAAATTAAATATATATGTTTATATACATATATTCGTAATATTTCTTTGTTTATTTCAAACATGTTTAGAAAATATTTCACACGAGATCGAAACAAGATGGCTTCAGTTCCCACAAGATGAGATCGGAACGAGACTATTTGTTTTAAAATTTGAGATCAAGACGAGACGAAATGTGACTTGCTAAGCAGCCTCATGTACAACTCTACGATAGACATACATAAATATAATTCAATATTACGAGCTTCTAGGCTTCCACGGTGATCGCCTGTGTATTTTTTGTATTCAAGATGTAAACCTAATCTGTTTGGCCAAGGCCAAGTAACATATAATTTTGTAGATTTTATTATTTTTAATATTTATGGCAATAACCGTGTTAAATTGTTGTTTTGATAAATATATAAAATAAATTGCAGTGGTTGATGAATCTGTTCTGAGGAAGAGCATGTTTTTACATCGCATTTTCATCACAGTTATAATCCAGGTATTTCATCTCTGACTCCCCAGCACCTACACCAACCGTTACTTAAAATACATACTTTGTTTTTACTATAATTTTTATTGAAATTAATGTAAAAACATATATTTTATCAAAATAAAATGGGAAACACACGTAATTGCTTGATATAAATACGAACTAATAAATTGTTTTAGAACATTTTATATTGTCCTAGAAGTACTAGATAATAATTTTATTTTTAGTAGTTAATTTCGCCATAAATGATGATTAATAATTATTTTTATCAAGTACTCAAATTATCTATATATTTATTTTTTTCAATTTTGTTATTTTGGCAGACATCAATCTGTTACTCATACTTTGTTTTTATAAATATAGATAAAATATTACTGGAGTGATAACTCAATGTTAAAAACCAGTCCCGCGAAATAGTTAAGGCAAGGTATTGCAGCCTCTTTGTCTAACTAGCTCTGATTGGTTGATGGCGTGAACAGACAGGTCATAACTCTCTGTACTAAAAACATTGAATTCGCACAATATGGTAGTATCCATGTAAAAAACTGTAACATTTTTCGATTAATAGTAGAAGGAATGCGATACATTGGAATTGGAGCACATGCTCTACCATTTGCGTATCTCTATGCGTATAACATAATATTTACTAGTTGTAAACCGCGACTTCGTCAGCGTGAAATTCGTATTTTTTTATCTAATGACTTTTAGGAATACAAAGTAGCCTATGTCATACCTCAAGATGCAAACTTCATCCCGTGAAAAGGTAAAAAATAGACAGACAGAATTATTTTCGCATTTATAATATTAGTATGGATGAATTATACTAAAAACAAAAAAATTAACTACCTTATCGAAATATTTTATTGTAATATATGGTGAAACATCGGCAAAGTATTCCTTTCAAAACTATATATAAATTACTGCAATATTAAAAAAAAAAACTTAAAAAACTCTTTGTAAAATTCTATTCGGCGCTAATGGTTACCTCCCCTACATTTTTATTACCACATTTTTCTAACTAGCTCTGAATGTACACATATCAATCAAAACGTGATCAAATCACGTCTGAAACAAACGAAACAAAGTTTTACATGATATTTGAATTCAAAATTTTGAACCCTCTTAAAAATTAAGTACACATTCATAATTTATACTGAATGTACCCGTGTTTGATTTTATTGTTCAAATATTCTAAAAAATTTACATACAAAAGCCTCTTAAAATAATTTATAAGCATTTTTATATTCAACTTTTTTAAATTTAATTGTATGCTTTAATACTTATAGTTATTGTTAGGATGATTTTTAATTATTATGAAAATATCGAACATAGTTAACATAGTATTTGTCCTATTTAAAACAGGACCATATTAGTGGACCATACAAAAAAAATTGCACTCGCTAATTAAAAATTATTTTTATAAAAGAAAATTTTTACTTTTAGTGGTCTTGTTAACACCTACTTAACTGCTTTATATATTTTTTAATATATTTTTTTGTTTTTTTAATATGTAATGTAATTATAAAGCATGTTCTAATTTTAAGGGATTGTCAATATTAAATATTTTA
The DNA here is from genome assembly GCA_961205875.1 of Sialis fuliginosa. Classification (NCBI taxonomy): domain Eukaryota; kingdom Metazoa; phylum Arthropoda; class Insecta; order Megaloptera; family Sialidae; genus Sialis; species Sialis fuliginosa. The sequence goes on from OY540812.1 coordinate 21,003,569, forward strand.
ACGTTATTCTATAGGTTTCCATAATATACATACAATAGAAATTATATTTAAATATCATATCTATAAATAAAAAGATTGCTTGAATATAGAAAATTGATTTTTTTATGTAAAAAAATAAATAAAAATTCGGGCTTAACTTCGTAGCTAGTATTATAGAAAACCCAACCGATGAAGATACTTTTGTCAAAGAAAAAACTAAAATTACCTAAACCTCTTGTGAAACTTTATTTTTTACTTATATTTAAAAATAAATTACTTAAATGTTTACTTAAATAACTGGTTAAAATTATGTATAAAAAATTATTCGAATAAGATAAAATAAAAACTACGATTTGAGATTTTTAAAAATGTTTGTAAAAATATTTGGATAGCTTTAAGATTTAAGAAAAATAATAGAGATAAAAACTCGTGAACTTGTTCATAAAAAGACGCAGATATTGTACTACATTTTTATATTAAATGGTCAGTAAATCAACATTTACTATCAAAACAGTAACATAAAGGATAACGTTTCGCAATAAACGGAATTATGTACATAAAAAATTTATCTAAGAAATTTTATTAGGTATCTTGATAACGGAATACGTGTTTGAACTTTACAAGAAACATAAAATGTTAAATAAACTTCTTTGTGAACCATGTTTGTTCATACTTTGTCATCATCGTTTAAACATAAATATTTCAATCAACAACTTTAGCCATGAATACATTAAATCCTAATCGCAATATACCTACATAAAATGTTTATTAATTTCATCGGATATAGATTACAGATATCCTTTTTTAAATGTTATTTCGGAGATCTTTAAGTATACAAAATAAAATGTTCACTGATATAATTCTTTGGTAAAGTTTATAGTAAAGTTGATTGTAAAAATTACCGTGATCCATTATAATGTGGGCACAATTTCATGAAAATTTTATTAATCACAAAATATCTTTTTATTTCATACAAACAAAAAATATATTGTGATACAAACATTTTTAGCTTGCATTGTAATTTTTATAATGTGCGCAGTAAAATTTAAAAATCTCCGCCTCGCGAACAGTGGCGTAACCACAAAGGGCTGGTCCCCCGCAGTTGGAGTGACTAGTAAGGTGTCAGATGGAAAGTATACTTTTGTTTGTTACTCCCTCCCCACCAAAAAAAATCTTGTTACGCCACTGTTCATAATATTTATGTGTTCAAAAATCATCTTTTTATAAAAAAAATCATTCTCATTTCTATACAAATTTTTCTAAGCATATATTTTAGTTTACAAGAAACCTATCTACCTAGACAATACACAAGAAATTAGATCTATATCAATACTGTATTTCCGAAATAATCCCTGGAATCATAATTTTCTTTCTATTATTCATTCGTTTAAAAAAAAACTACAGAATTTAAAAAAAATGCTTGATCTTAATATAAAAACGTTGGTGCGTATACTGGACGTATCGAAGCCATATTCACACCATATGTTTGTTTGGTGCTCCGTTAGGTTTATCCTTTTTTGGACCCGGTAGGTGACGCTGGGGTCGAGATATTTAGAAAATGTGTATTAATGGTCTGATTTTTAAATAAATTATTTTTGAGTAGAAATACGTTTGCTAGGTCAGCTAAATCAACAATTACAACTTTCCATACGTGACAGAGGGTGAAATATTAACTCTCGTGTGAAGTCGGAACGAGTCCGCTAGTGATATATGAACATTGAATGATATTATCGACAAATTATTAGGTTATTTCGTCAGAAGAAAAAAACATCTTTAAGAACATTTATTTATTCATTCCAAAATTAAATAAATTTAATCAATATTATAATTACAAAATTATTTAAAAACCAGTGGTTCTGAAATAGGATACAAGAAATATGTCAACGAAAAAACTAATTTAATGCATAAACCTGGCCCTAAAAGGTTAAGAATTACTGAAATAAATAATAAATAGTAAATACGATATTTATTTATAAAGAAAAAAATAACATCGGCGCCAATGTGTGACACCTCACTCACCCACCTGGGCTTGTATCAATCATTACAGAATTTCACCTCCATACACTCTCTTTGTCGTTGTTCAGGTTACAACTTGTGTTGACTTTGTTCAAACTTGTATCACAGCGATGCTGTCACCGAGACGGCGCCCGCCGGCGGCGGTGTTATAGCCCGCGGCACCTTTTCCCCCTTCACCATCTGTGTCAGCCCCCCATGCTTGCTAGAGAAGAACTCCGCGATCTTACCGGAGATATTAGGTTTCCGCAAACGCTAATGGTGTCGGATATTTTATATTGTGAATTTATTAATTGTTTATAAGTTTTCAATTATTGGATATTTTGTTTGTGTTGTTCAGTGAACAGGAAATACAAATTATGTGATATCTTAATAATAACTATAATTTACTTACCATTAATGTATCCCCTGGTAGTTGTTCGAAAGTAATTAGAATTGTAATAACAAGTCGAAAATTTAATTTTCACCGTTTAATATCAATTTGGATTTGTATAAAAGTAATTAAATATTTAATTATTTATTGACATAATTGTATCAAAATATCTACTTTCTAATTCCTACATTTTAAGATTTATCTTTAAGATTTAAGATTTTTTATTTTATAATAATGCTTGTAAAATTTTCTTTTAATTAAAAACCCTGGTGAATTAATGTAATTTTTAAAATTTAATTATAAAATTATCATTACACCTGCCTTTCGTTATCTTTAAATTTTAAGATAATTTGATGCATAATAACGTTTCAATTTTCTTAATTTAACTCTAATATTACACAGGTAAGTCTCAATCTATAAAACTGAAGTCTCGTCTCGGTTTCGAATTTCACAAGTGACAGTCTCGTTTCGATCTCGTCTGGTGAAAATTGAAGCCGTCTCGTAAAAAATAAGCCAATTTCGACTCGTATGAATTGAAGGCACTCTCATCTCGGCGAGAAGCCCCTAGCAATCAGTTACATCGAAGTCTTACTGTAATAATTTAAGCATATCTTTTTGATAATTATTTTTCAAATACTTTGGATACCACTGTACTAGAGAATTTTAAGACCATTCAAAGTGATGATACAAATAATAAATCGTACAATCTATAAATACGTGAACATCGAAAATTATCGTAAGTTCTTATTATAAAAGAGTATTATAATAGAGATTTCAATTCGCGTTCAATTACAGTATTTTTATTTGGAAATTTTTGTTATAAAAACAGTTTAGGTTAGGTTAGGTACTGTGCCGTAAATGTGCACAAAAAATCATGTGTATATTGCCGTTAAGGCAGGTAAAATAAAGTTAACATTCGCACATGATTTACTCTCGCTGTTTGTTTATTTCTCCTCGCAATGTTCAACAGCATTGCAATACTCCTAGCACCAACAAGCGACAAAAATAAATAGTTTTGGGTTTCTGTCAAACGTAGAGAATGTGTATACACTGCAAATGCTAGTTTGTTAGAAACACACCAAAATGTGTTACAAAACACACATGAGTGTGTTATTTGACACACATAAGTGTGTAGTCAAGATTAAGTGTGTTTATTGACACACTTTCTGGTGTGTAAAAAATAATTTGTAAATCATAATCAAAAATATTATTTACACACTTAAGTGTGTTGAAATGACACGTTTAATATCTACTAACACACTTTTTGGAGAACTACACACTTTGAAAATAAACACACTTGTTGGTGTGTTAGAATATAATATAGGTGAATATAGCCTATATACATTCGATCTTTCTCTCTCTATAGTCATGATACCATATTCGCTCTCACTCTTTTGCCATATAGAGTATAGAACGATTTGACATTTATCATGTCGCGTCATAATCTTTCGTCGTTTTGAGTGAATTGAGCTTGATATTTGTTTATTAAATTAATATAGAAACGAAAGTTTATTGTCTAATAGGTGAAATGTGTAAGTGCATTAAATATTCACCACAAAAAGATATATCGGGTGTAGAATTGATACGTCAAGGATTAATAAACGCAACTACAACTGACAGCATTCTGAAGATGATGCTACAGGGAAAATTAATTATTTTATAAAAAGAAGACCCGGATAGAAATAATAAAATATGTGATGTGGAATTTTAGATGAAATTTCGGATAAAAGTGATGTCCATATTGTTTTAATATCATCAACTAAAAGTGATAATAATATCGTGCCAGAGGATAAAATTGTTACAATGAATATAGATATGCTTTATGTGGCTGATTAATCGAAGAAGAAAAAAATTATTATGTAGTGTATATTATTTAAAATCATTGTATTTATATTTGTTCAATAATAATTTCTTAATAAAATGTGGTTTACAGATTTATTACAGTAACACGCTTTGTAGTTTGTTAATTCACTAACACACTACAAATCGTGTTAAAACTACACACCTTAAAGTGTGTTTATAAAAGAACACACCAAAAAAGGGATTAAATATGACTACAAGAAAATGACACACTTAGGTGTGTCAAAACAACACACTTTGCATTTGCAGTGTAGAGGTAAAATACTGGTCAAATTTCGACCATAGGCTATACAAATACCTACTATTGATATCGTAATCATTTCCAAACACTTTCTTCTCCATCGACACATTATAGCGAACATGGCTGTCCTATTACGCTTATAATTAGATAATCTATCACTATACAAACACGTATATAGGGCTTATAGAAACACAGAAGCGTTGATATGTCAGAGAGGTCATGTCGGATTTGCAGAATGAACAGACCGACCCGGGTTCGCGCAGATAAACTCACCGAGGTCGCTTTTAACAGTATTAATCCCGTATTATTTATGTGGGTTCTTACGGCATTGTCTTATATGAGTGTGCATAGGTCTACAATATGGAGGATTTGTAGTGGGTACGCAGAACACTCTTTTTAGGTTTCATTTAATCTTTATCATATAGAAAAAAATACGTATCTTATCAAGACGAGTATAAATATGTCCCTGCTCAAAGAGTTTTATATTCCTTTATCTATTATACAATAAGGAATAATTTAGATAGGTACTTATTACCTTGATGTGACTATTTATAAAATACAATAAATGCCTTAATTTTACACAGGTAGAAAAGTGACTCAGGCAAATAAAATCTTGTTGTATGTATAACGCAAACAATATTTTCTTAATATAAGAATATATTCTTAATCTAACAATAAGTATATTATGGTTTTCGTTCGACAATATTGCTTTGAAGAGAAACAATAATTTTCTGGATTAAAAGAATATTCTTATATTTAAGAAAATATTGTTTTAGTTATATATAAAACAAGGATTTCTTGACCCTAGTAAACTTTTCTACCCGTGTAATTTAATAACAATGTTTTGGAGATTTTTATTTTATTTTAATAAAACTTGTTATAATTTACTTAATATCAATACTATATTACACATTTTGAATATGTTCCTTTCATATATGTATATTCATTCATTCATATTCATATATTCTTTAATACATAGTATCAGGAAAAATTATTTAATATAATATTTGTCATACGCGAGGCAAGCCTCACGTACCAGAGTTCCATACCGTATAGCTTTTCAATTTAAAAATTATGTTAAATTAATCCCTCTCTCAAAAAGCGCCAAAACATACAATTTTTAATTTATAACTCACAATCAGATAGTAATTATTATTTAAATGGTCTACCATTTATTATAATGATGCCAAAACTCTAGGTCAAAGGAAAAAATAAAACCGACTTCAAAAAAACCCTAAAAACAATGAAAAGTGTACATATTATAATTAAAAATAACAGTTTTTGAAGTCGATTATATAACTATTTTTTAAGTTTTTTTATTAGCTTGGCACCAACATCAAAAACTTTAATAGTCCAGTAATTTTAGATTTCAACTGCGAAAAAAATAGCAGATAGCTGAATTTTTGTATACACCTTCGTTACAGTGTTATAAATAACGTGTAAAAAGTCCCCAAAGATATCGCGCCGGCGTTGCGAGATATTGAAGGTCTAACGTGACGAAAAACGGTTATTCGTGAATATCTCATTTCCTATGACTCGGAGGTCAATGGGGGTTATTATATAAAAAGTGTATTATTAAATTCTTAAGAAAAAAGGTTCTTTTCCATTTTTTTTTAAAAACAACCGTTATCGTGGTAGAGCGCGGAGAAAGTATGGCTATATATTTGCATACGGTATGACGCACTCTATGGCAATTGACTATTTGCATATGACTATTTCTACGTGACAAAGTTACAGGACAAAAATTAAAGAGTAGAAAATAATCTATAAGGTGTGTCATTCGGATATATTAAAAAAACATTTTTAATCAATTTTAGTAACATTTAGTAGAACTACAAACATAGTGATTTATGAAAAATTACCATTCTTGTTCAATTTTGTGTTGAAAATCTACACTTAAGTTTTTGCAAAGTTATTTAATGGTTCTACTAAAGTAAGCTTAGGACATATTGAGTCGAAAAGAGAGAAAAAATGTGTTAAATTGGCCTGCATTTAACGATAGGTACGCCAAAAATTAAAAAATCGAAAAAAAAATTGTTTTATTATAAAATGCACCCTTTTTAAAGTTTATGTGTACTTATGTTATAAATATGACTAAACAGTAAAATTATAAATATTTTTGGGCTACAAACATGTTTTTTATTATTTTTTTGCTAGAAAAACTTCTATTCATACTACCGCAGGATCTCTTGATAGCTCCTTTTTACACGTTATTTATAACACTGTAACGAAGGTGTATACAAAAATTCAGCTATCTGCTATTTTTTTCCCAGATTAGGTGTTTTAATATCTAAAATTACTGGACTATAATTATTATATACTTTTCAGTGTTTTTGTCCCTTTTGCATTGCGTATCTAAGAAGTACATGGTCAGATTCTGATAAAATTTATATGGGACCACCTTGGGAGTATACTAGATCAAATAATAAAAAAACGTCAAAATCGGTGCATATTTGTTGGAGTTATACCCGAACAAATATATACAGTCGAATTGAGAATCTACTCCTTTTTTGAAATCGATTAGAAATGATTTTCAGACAGTTAATTTGTGTAACAGTTTAGAAAGCACTGCTTTTAAATATTAATACATACGCCTCAGAAAAATAAAATCTTCTCTTTCATTTTTTTCATCTTTGTTTCCAAACAGATAAATTTCCAATAAGAGCAAGAAATTATATAAATGAATGAATATACAATTACTTAAACAGCAACTTTTACAATAAAATGATTCATTCCTATCTCCAAGTTTTAATATTAAGTTTATAATTCGAAAAAAACTTCAAGAAACTGATGTATTGTAAAGTCTAATCAATCATAAAATCGTAAATTACATTCAAAATTTATTTCAGAGAATAAAAACATTCTTTCATCTTGTGTATCTACTCGTGAGCTCAATGTGAGGAATTAAAAATCAGTTTAAAATTCCTTTTAAACTCAATTTATTTGATACCTAACCGCATAAAATAAAATATCACAGTAGTTAAACATTTTTCTTAAAGGGGGTCTTCTACAAATGTGGTTTCAAAAAATCAATTTTTACATTTTTCTAATCTATGTGTAGAACGAAAGGATTTAATGAAATACTCATTAGTTCAGGATATTCGAGAGCGTCAAAACTTGTTTTACCAAGGACTTTCAGATTTTCATGAACATCTTTAAATGGTTGACATGATACCTCAAAAAATAATTGACCAATTAACTTGAAATTTTTTAAGTAAAGTAGGTACTATCGATTATCTTTTTCTAGGGTGGAGCTTATATAGTTACATCATTTTAAATAAAATATAAAATATTTTAATAAAATATGTCCATTTCATTAATAATTGTTATAACAAGTTTAATATTTAAATACTAAAATTCGGAATATCAAATATTTATTGCCACAAAATTTACTTATACAATTTTCAATAGATTACATAATAATTTAATTGCACAAATATATTAAGTACTATAAACGAAGAGTACTTCTTTATCTAGCAAATGAGTTTCAAAATATTGGTCTTTGTTTGGTACATAGATAAATGATTTAAATATTATTAGAATCAAATGGGATTGTGATAAGCGAATTTGAATAAAAACCGGTTGACCACTTCTGCACCTTTTGGATCCTCATAAAATACAGGTTTAAAGGGGGACAGTTTGGATTAAAATCTTAAAATTTTATTATAAACAATTAATATAAAAAGTTTGAGATCCACTGGTCTACGTAATAGAAAGCAATGATTGGCATTACTTTGATCGAAGAACATACCGCCGTTGCTAGGTGATGGCGGCGCACTCCACTCGTAGTTATTTCTCGATAATAAAGGTTTCTACGGAACGATAAAAATGCGAATACCAATATTGTTAGCAATTGGCGCGGCAGTCATCATTAACAATGAATGCTATTGCGGTCTATGAATACATCACATTTTTTAAATTGTGTTTCGGTTAATGAAAACTCAACACAATGTTCATTGTAAATGTATAATGGTATATAGTGTATACTTTTCTGAAAGAAAAATCAATACATTTTTCTAAAACTTTCATTCAACGTGTCTACACTAGTAAGAAGTGACAATACAAATCTACGTTGTCTGGGCTCCACTCAATGTTGTTTACACTAGTACCTACATTGGTCGGCAACCATTTTTACTTTTTTATACATATATGAAATGTACTGTATAAGAAAGTATATATCATGAAAAATTCAAACTTGAGATTTTAACGGAATTACTCGTTTTGAGGGTCCCTGAATCACGTACGATCAATATCTCAATAACGTCTGTGTGTCTGTAGACGCTCTACAGCCAAAACAGTGAGACTTGCTTGTTTATAATAAAAGTTGTAGAGAACGTATTTTCTATAATTTATGGCTCGTTCTTTTTTTGTATCTTTATTGAATTGATCAATAAATAATAATTTTAGTTTTAACTGTAATAAGATCTAAAACATGTTAAACTGTCGAAATATCAAATAAATAAGAAGCCTTTGACAAATAATATTTTTTTAAGCAGAAAAATTACTATACTGATTTATAATAAAAACGTTTGAAATAAAATCCCAGAAAATAGAATTAAAATATATCTGAAACATTATTAAAAACAACAATTAATGTAATGTAGTTTATACTCAATTTCTTAGCGCAGAAAGTGTAAGCTTTTGCTATTTCTTCTGTATCATGATGTATAAAAAAGTCTTGTGCCGACCAGGGCAATTTATTTTTACACCTGCTAAAAAATAATTTTAAAATTCCAATATAAAATCACATGATTACGTGTTATTATAAAATAGGTACAAAAAACATTAAATCAATTAAAAGTTGTCAACTTACTCAGGCTGGAAAGTAAGATACTCACAATCTGTTTTAATTACAAACATAATAATAAAAAATACTGTTTAAACTTTATGGAAACATACATGTTTTTAGTAGCACAAAAAATTGACTTAATGTAATTATAAATATCAGACAGCTAATAAGCTTTTCTATGAAGCATTTTGAACTAATCTTGTATATCGCAATTTTTTTTAGGATTTAGAATTTTTTAAATGTAGTTTTACCCATATCAATTAATGTGCTGTCGGTCCTGACTTTAAATGAAATAACACGATGGCTGAAGACTAATTTTATTATGTTAATTCAATATTATTAAAACTAATTGTTCTGTCCGTTATATTGAGATATAGCATGTTATGAAAATAGATAATACTTATTTAGCTATTTATACCTATATACAAATAAGTAGATTACATTGTGGATCTCTTAATTAAACTCACGTCATTTTTATTTCTATTTCTGCGACTACGTTTTGTTTTACATCACTTTCTGACTATGTTTTTATTTTCTTATTATTTATAAATAACTTATACTAAAAATATACACCCCAAAGGGTCGATTACATTGAGCGAGTTTACAAGCTAACAAGCCAGCTTGTTAGCTTGTAAGATAGTAATGATGACACACAAAACTTTCCACTCGCTCAGTAGCCAACTAGATAGCGAGTAAACCACGTGTTGTGAATACATTTTATAGACACTGAAACCAAGAATCACCGAGATACTAGCCGCTAGCGAACTAGCTACTATGATGACACACGGCTAGTTTACAAACTAAGAAGCTAACAAGCTAACAAGCCTGCAAACCAGCGAGTAAAGTAGCCCGGCTTTCAACTTTTGTAGCAGCTTGTTAGCTAGTGAACATGATTACACTGAGCGAGTTTACAAGCAGTTTGTAAAAAAACCTGGTTTGTAACTTGTTAACTCGCTCAATGTAATCGACGCTTAACCACAATAAAGCAATTTCACTCGACACGTATTTATTGTAGTTAAGGTGTATATTTTTAGTTTAAGTGACTAAGAAATCATAGTTTCTTCGTTTTTTCAGTAGTAATTTATAAATAAAATGATCTTAAACATCAACCTCATTACTATTTAAAAGTCTATTACTTTTTTATTAAAAAGATGTCACTCGTAATATAAATTATACATAAGATTGCAAAAAATAATGAAAGCTTTTTTATTAAGCTTGAACATTCATTTACTTCATATGAAAATGATCTGTAATTATTTTTTATAAATCAATTTTGTATTAAATATATTTCAATTATTAAAATTGTATTTTCTTTTTAGTTTGATGACACGTAAAAATAATATAAAACACGTGCTAACTTTGAAAAGTACGTAGTGGATTTTGTAATTAAATTATCCATGATTAGTCGCGAAATCAACAAAGACAGCGGGGAGGGAAATGCTTACAAATACAAAACAAAGTTTCTAGAAGTTTTGTAACATTATCCGCATTATCCGACTCCAAGCGAGCAAGTGTGTGTGCCTTTCGGGAAAAGGGAAGTAAATAAATGTAGTTAGTATAAATTTGTATACACACGCAGGTACATTCTTGAAATTAAAAAAATGGTTTAGCAAAGACGTGATCAAATACACCGGTTGATATTCTAAGAATTAATTAATATTTTTGTACCACTATATTACTGTTGTAATAAGAACATTTTGGAAGCATTCTTATTGAAAGGCTGATTTTTTTACAATTGGATTGAATTAACTTAATTAATTATGTGGTTGATTTACAGAAACGATTGTTGACTTTCATTTTTTAAGAAAATAATTCGAGATTTTTGGATTTTCAAGAAATTTTTACTTGGAAACCATTAGCTTGGGAGAAAAACTTTATTTTGTTTTACTCTTGTAATTCAATTAATTTGAGCAAAAGGAATTCTAAAACAATAAATTTTAATTTCATTAGATCTATATAATGTTTTGTCTTTTATACTTTTCTCTCAAACTGATGGTCTCCAAGTAATTTTTTTTTAAAGTCCGGAAATCAATACTTATATAGTTATTTTGTTTTTCTTGAAAAATTGAAGTCGGATAAAAAATTATGTCAAACAATTTTCTCCATTTTGTTACGAAGATTGAAATATCGTAATAAAAATGTAAGTTTCATTAAAAAAGTTGATCTCAGTGAGGGCTTTCAACGTCTTCCCAAGGTCACGTGAATAAGACCACCTAACTGAATTTTTTAACTCTTAAAACTTTTACAACTAACATATTTCTATAAAACTCGCCCCTTCGATTTATTTCAGGGGTCCGTTTTTTTTCCTCAGCCTGTATTCGTAAAGAAAAATATAGTATTTTCATTAATTTGCTTATTTGCATACTTTTACTTCCTAGTAATTAAATTGTTATTTGTATTAAAGTTAATCGAAATAAAATGTAGTAGGTACCTACCTATTCAATTTTTAGATGCTCTGAAAATTTTTACAAAATCGATAATGTACCTACACCTACAATATTTTTCTTGTAATTCATACGTCAAATGCTCGCAAAATACGCTCGAATCAATTTTTGGTGTGAATAACGTCTAGTGTTTTACGCCAGAAACATGATGTAACGCGCGCTAACGTAAATTTATAAATAGTAGGTATATCTCGATACTCAGAGCTGCTACCACGCGGATCTTGATCTCAAATTATAGATCTCGATTAGATATACGAGATTCAAGTAAAAATCAAAACATTTAGCTAATTTTAATGCGTGGAAAACTTTATATTATAAAAAAAAGCAATTAAATTTTGTATGTCAACGATTGTTCTTGTAAAAATTAATTAATTAAATTGAAAAAAAAAAACAGTGTATTAAATACATAACATGTATCAATACATGAGTTTTATTAAACCACACTTCCAGGTATTCACGTCAATCCCTCGATTGTGCATCCCGACACAATCACATCCATTTATAATTTAAAAATTTTATTTTATTATAAATTCAGAAAATATTTTGTATTAATTACCTAATACTAATTTTGTCGAATAGTGAATAGTTTTAAAGCTTTTCAAATTTTGATGGGTTCTTCCACATAAGTCCAAAGTATAATTATATTAATAACTATAAATTATAATTTTAATTAAGTTTCCTGTAATCAGTATCCTTACATAACTTTAGGTGAACTGTATTAATATCAAAGTTGTTAATTCAATAAATCAGGTTAATCTAGAACCGTTATAACATTACGATACCTCTTCACAAAGTTACACGTAGTTTCCAAACATTCTTGATGAAAGAAATACAGATCATGTGTGTGGATGTTCATATTAATGAATTTGAAGTTGAAACCGAAAATTATTATTTGATCTCATCGCCACGTTTTTATTTCTTAGAAATAAGATAAATAAATAAAAATTTGTTGAAGAATTCCATATAAAAATATTACTAGTGTTGTTAGAAATATAATATATAAGATGCAAGAACCCTATATCGTACCCCTGCCCCTAAGAGCCCTAAGGTTTAAACGAAAATTGAAATGGAATTCTCAAAAATATTGCGAAGTTTCTTTATTATTAGTTTATCACCTTTATTGATAAGACACGATATGAAACTAATTATGCACTAGTACAAAAATTTGTAAACCAAAAATTAAATTAATTTATAAAAAAAGACCTGCTAAATTGGCCAATACGTTTATAATCGTACTTCAAAAAGTATTAACGATAAATTGATAGAAATATAATTGATGATTTTATTTTATACCTTTTTATAAAAACAAAAACTAAATTATAATATAATCGTTACTTCTCATTACAGTAAAAACCAAACAAAAATAAAAATAAGATTTATAAACACTAAAACCTCAACTATGCTAAAGCAGATGTAATTAAAAAAAATTATAAACTATTAATCCCTTGTGACGTAAGACTTTAAAAAAAATCTATTAATAAGCTATCTACACATTTTTTAGAGTTTGTAATAATATGAAAAGTATTTAAAATAATAATAAAGAGGTAAAGTACCTATAGCTTTATCGGTTTCATTTATAAATATATTTTTAAAACTGTCTTTTGAAGCCATTTGATTTGATACCAACAAAATGGGTTTTGATGAAAATTTAAATTTTAGCGAAATTTCAACGAATCCAATGATACTTAATTTGTCGAAATCAGTTAAGTAGATTTCCAAATGCATAATCCTCCTTTTGGCTTTGTCGTAGTAGTGTAAAAATATAAAATAGATACTAAGAATTACCGAAGAGTACTTATAAATTTGATAATAACATCTTAACCTCAAAATATTTTTAAATTTCATCAATTCATTAAAAGGATTAAATTGTACTAAAGAAATGTTTTAAATGCAAAATGTTTAATAAAATAGGATAGTGGGATTCCAAATTATTCAAATATTTCGATTTTTCCAATAATAGGCCACCTTTAACTCACATTAAACTCGTACAGAAACTATATTTACTACTGATCGAAATTGGCACAAACCTGCTGACTATACATGACAAAAAAATGAATTAAATCATTAAATATGAAGATTATATAAGTCCTTAATGCCCGGTATTATAAAAAATTTGCTTAACTGCTAATGCAAATTAGCTCCCAGCTAACGCTATCTGATAGGTGTCAAATTGTTATGAAATTGCTCGATATTTTAAAACAGTGGTAATAAATATATAGTAATGTAAATGATATGCATTTTATGAGGTACACTTGGCATGCGTCACAGTCATTGAATGTACGATTTCATTGGCTGCATCTGTGAGTGATTGTCATTTATATTTAATACCTAGCAGATAGCGCATTTGCAGCCAAGCAAATTCTTTATAATACCGGGCATAAAAAAACGATTTTCTCAAATTTTGTTCATTACAAAATTGAACAGTACAGCATTGATTTATTATCACAATCATATTCAATGGAATAACATTCACATTAGTTTTAATTTGATTTGATTTTCATTTACTTCTTTACACTTCGAACATCTTCTTGTACATAAATAAAAGAAACGACCAATTTCTTTCTATCTTGTAGTTCATCCATAAACCATTCCACTGCGATTGCGAATGTGTATATACATATATATATGTGTATGTGTGTGTTTCAATTAGTCTGCAGCTACCCGTTGCGAAGAAGAACTAATCAAAGTAATTGGGTTCGATACCCGACACCCAGCGGCGCTTCGCGTCTTGCACATTTGCTAGGTTCGCACCTTGAGAAGCTTCTTGCATTGTTGACGCTCTCTCTCCATTTTCAATCCCACCCCCTCTTGCATCGAAAGCAGTGGTCGCTTGAAAGGGTAAAACCATGTTCTTCAATATTAACATCCTCAAACCGAGTGAAAATATTCTATTTTCATTCACAGTTACACTCAACAGATAATTTTGCATCAAATGCATATCGTTTGAGACGTAGTTCGGATTTCTCGTGTGAAATTGAGCGTGGTTTAAGATATACCGGATTGTGTGTGTTAATTATATTATTATTCAGGCAAGCGTCTGTTTAGCAATGATCCCCGCCTGCTGCTGTATAATTGCGATGATGAGAAGCGCCGCGGTGAGGTTCCGTGCCTCGGGTAGAAACAGGTTTGGGTTTAATTTCAATGTGTTATTATCATACCGTTGACTTAACGATGATACTGACTTGTGTTCGATGAATTTGACAATAAATTGAAAATCGTATAAAGATAAAGGTTTGAATACGAGAACACTGTATAATGAAAACATACTATTGGATTATACATATTTATAACTAGCTAGACCCGCGCGGCTTCGCTCGCGTGGACTACGGAATTATTGTTTAGGATTTAAAAAATATATAGTAGAATTAAGTACAAACACGATTAGTTATTATTGTAATAAAAACCAAACAACACTTAAATTACCTACCTAACAAAAACGAATCAGAACAAAAAGTAAAAATAATTTTTGTTCTATTTAAATTTAAAAGTTAATTATTGAAAACAAAATAAACAATTGATAATCAAAAGAATACCGGTCTGTGATCATTCCCTCTGCCCTGCGTCTACTTGGCTCCATCCTTACCGCACGCCGCGACACGGGTCCCCTTCGCGTGAATAATATGTTCCCGTATATATATTTCGATATTTTCTAAACTATACGACCAAATTGGATACTGTTAAGGGCAAACTATATCTACATTAAGTACACGTAAACAAACACCAAATATTATAAATTTTCTTTGTAACATAAAAGCAGTCATTGTGGCTTAAATGTAAAAGTTAGATATATGGTGTCGCTGACTTTATTGTAGATCTTTTGATTCTACACAATTCTTTACTACATTATTTTGTTTGGCCAACGGCAAATTTTTTTCTGACGTGATTTACTATTATCGTCACTGCTTAGTTGTTATGTTACCTAACGTAACAAAATATAGCCTATAACCTGGCCAGATAATGTACTTATGAATTAAAAAAGAAACCACGTAAATCTGATAAGTGGTTCTTGAGTAATAAGCGTACTAACAGACAGACAGACAGACAGAGAGACGTTGAGTTTTATTATTTATTTAAGGATAAACTGAAAATAAAACTTCAATCACAAACATGATTATATTCATATTGTTTGTCTGACCATATAAAATAAAGTTTTTGAAGTTGTTATTAAAATTAAAGAATTTTGAATATTACACTTTTTTACTATTTTTCTGAAACATTATCAACTTTTTATAGCACGTTTAATAATACTCATATATCCAATATAATTTTATATTTGGATATGATTTTGCCTTTTAGCGATTTGTACATATGTAGGTAGGGGAGATACGCAATGAAACGGACAATGTCAGTTTCATCGAAACTATCCGAACGAATGAATTCAAATTTTGTTGTTAATATCAATCCATAAACTACACCATAAAGATGAAATTTGCCTAGTTCTATGTGTTATATTTGTATTGACAATATAAGTTTTCGTACTAACAAAATAGTTTTTTGAAAAATATTCCAGTGGTGAGATATTGCACTTATTGTATTTTTGATGTTTTTAACGTTTAAAGTAAACATTTTGTCTTTGATATACCGACATAGCATGTATAGATTTAGAGAAAATATTACGTACATATCATATTTAAATTTTAAAATCATATCCCCGTAAAAAACCTATATATTGAAAGATTTGTAGACATTATAAGTTATTTAAAAAGTATTCGAATATAATATTATACTAAATATAAAATAACGAAGATAGCAGCAATACAATCTTTTGGTACTATTCTATGCCCTGAACATTTCTTTCCCCTATTTATAAGAAACGTTTATTCTAAGTTGCAATTTCAAAATTTCCATTCATTTCATACCAAATAACATTACATATTTCCATAAAAATGAATGTATTTTTAAGTCAGGAGCTAAGTCGGAAAAATTTCGAAATTTGAATATAATTCTGACTGGATTTTTATTTCATATAATGGATATTTAAAGTGTCATTAAAAATCTTTAAGTTTCCCTATTTTAATAAGCTTGGTGTTCTTCTCCCCTTTGGGGTTGGAGAGGGGCAAAAAAATCAGTTTTTGTAGATTTTCTTTCAACGACCAAAACAGCAGATATACATATACAAAATTCAAGCCAATTAAATTTACTACAAAAAGGTCCAATACATATTTTTCATTAGACTCGTACTTCACCAACTATAGAAATAATTTTAATAAAATCAAACAGTCAGTACTCGATAAAGTATAACAAAAAACTAAAAAAAATCGATAAAAAGTAATTTTTATCCCTTTCCCCACCCTGGAGAGATTTACACCGACCTCATTGGAGGAAGAACATTCCGGATTTCATAGTGACACTCTAAAGAATTGTATGAAGGAAAAGTCTAGTTTGATTTTCTTCTACTTCAAATTATTAAATAATTGCCACATCTACGTAAAAAATATTAACGATGTCTAAAAATGTTATAATGTTTTTTTTATTAACTATTATCTCGTAGATATGTATTTTTTTAGAAATGCGTTAATTGACATATGTATAAGTTTGTTAATATTTTGAGAGAATGAATTAATAGAAACGTTACGTACATAACATTAACTGCATTGTGCCAGAGCCTAAACAATGAACACTTGACAGGTTTGTAATCGACATTCTGCAAGAGCCGCAGTTTGCGACGCCTCGCTTCATTAATTTTATTAGGTACATGCAAGTACGAGACGTATTCAGGACGAATAAATGCTTTCCTACGATTTCTCTTTAATGTAATAGAAAATGTTACAACTTTTACAAAACTTCATTGTGGACGTTAATTAAATGTAAGATTTTAAACTAAATAAATTACGTAGAAATGGCGTAAATAAATTACTTTTATTGTTCCATAAAAAATAAAAATGTCACATTTGCAGTTTCTCATTTGCGTTGACTTTGTAATTTGAAAAAGAAAAATGAAAAAATGACTTCCAGCTACCCGGCAAAAAAATTTTAGATTTTTTAAAAATACATAAATAACCCGAAGTATAAGTTATATTCATAACTATTAAAATAATTTTAAAAATTCCTAGTGTAATAATTTTTCTTTATTGTGAGTGAATTTTTATAATTGTGTTTTTATTTATTTTCTGACGTATTCCATATCATTGTCTATGATTTTTTTAACAAATAAATAAGAAAGAACTTGTGATTATATATTATTTCTAGCATTCAGTACTAAATAATACTTATACATATTTTATTCATGCGCTGGTACGTGTATTATAAATGTACTATTAAACTTTGTAGAAACTTAATCAAATTGTCAATTGCAGTGACGAATTGTAACAAAACAATTTATATTTTCGGACGAACACAAAGGAGCTATCGGAAGTACAGCTGACAACATTGAAGATATTTAAAAAAATGTTTATTTTGTTGATTCAATAACATATATAAAATAATATAAATATAAGACTTTATTTTGTGTATGGTGAGATCGTCGAGATATAATTCATCACGAGTTGTTGAAGTCAAATTTAGAGATTACTGAAGTTACATACGTTCAGCAGCTGCAAAAAGTTAAAGAACAACTGCATGAAAAGCGTTCTGAACTCGTCAATCGCAAAAACGGAAGTTATTTATGACTCAACCTAATAATTACATATTTCAGTGTTTTTATGTAAAGGTTCACAAAACGATAAACAATAATCATTAAATATAACTACACAAATCTTTATATTAACGACTTCATTAATTTTGTACAACACAAACTCTCGCATTTAATTTAATAACTAATGGAAACACTCGACTATAACGACAAAACCTTTAATTTAAAACGACAGTGCGTGGAAATTGTTTGAGGGGAACAGGGCGCATCATTAACATCTCGTGATTTTATTGACGCAATTTAGTATCACAACGTTTTACTATTTTACAATTCAGGACATGTTCGGCGTCGTTAACTTCAAATGAAAGATGAGGAAATAATTTTAAATTAGTAATAAGTTATTACTGTGATGAACGTAGTAGATATAAAATATACAGTAGCGTCTCAAGAAGGAGGAATGTTTTATAGCTGACTACATATGTCTTTTAAGTCCACATTTTAGAGTTTCGAGATATTTATGGTTTTATGTTTTAAATATGCATGGAAATTTCATTTAACATAGAAATTACTTGTTAGTCACGAATTTATTTATTTTATTTTATTTAATTATATTATTAGAAGATGCATATATTTGTCGGAGTTATGCCCAAACATACATTTAAAAATATAAACAGTCAAATTGAAAACTCCCTCCTTTTCTGAGGTCCATGGTCAAATTTCGATAAAATTTATGTAGGACCACCTCGAGAGAATACTCTTTCAAATAAACGAAAAATTAACCAAATATATACAACATTGAAAACACCCTCCTTTTTTGAAGTACATGATCAGATTCTGATAATATTTATATGGGACCACTTGGAAATTTTGGGTATTGATTGAATTGAGAACCGCCACTTTTTTTAAAGTCGGTTAAAAATAGTTATAAATAGCTCAAAAAAGTCGTTCAATGAAAAGTCAATAGTGCTCGATATTATGAAGTACTTACTCGAAACCAAAAACAGCGTAAACACTATCTACGAGGTGTCAATTCATTATGAATTTAGTCGAGATTTTAGAGCAGTGGTATTAAATTTATAATAATGTAAAGCTGCTATACTTTCTATGATACTTGTACAATACGCATTGGTGTACATCAATGCGCTAAATTATTCATAAATGTAATCGAACTAATTACAACTGTCAGTGAACTTTCATTACATTCAATAACCTGTATTTAGTGTTTGTTTTGGTTTTTATCTGGATAAAATTCTTTAAAATTTTAATTACTTCTGTTTTTTGTACTATGTTATTTTCCAAACAATAATACGGCCACAAAAAAACGTTATGTACTTTTTCGGAGAGTTTTTCAATGTATTTTAAGGCGCTGAATCCGAATTTGAAGTTAAAATAGTGCTCTATCCAATTTATTTAAGAAATAACCTCAAAAACCCTATTTTCATTTATGTACCTACTAGACAATTTGATTTTTTGTTGAGTTATTTTCAAAATGAATCAGATAAGGTTTTAACCTCATATTCGGATTCAGCGTCTCAAAATACGTAAAAATGCAATGGTCTCCGAAAAAGATCAGTACCCTTTTTATGTGACTGTGTAATCATTATTGTAAAATGCAACGAAGCTGGTTCTACATACTCCCTATTGACAAAACCAAATAAGGTACTGGCACCAGTCTTGGATATGACCCCAGTAATGACTATTTTTTAATTAAATGTACTGAATTAGAAATATTTGTTGATATTTGATTACTACCGTTTCTGAAAATTAATCTATATACATTTAACTGTCTTACAGCGTGATTTGATGAGAATCGGTCAATAGGTGTCAAAATCGTGGACATTTAAACTAATTATTAGTATCTATAATTTATTTACTAATTATTATACTTATTATTTATTATTATAGCAACTGCTTTACATTGTTTCAAATTTGATGATACTTTCTTTTATATCTTTTGTGTCGTAGTACTTATCATTTTGTAATCCATTAGCAAGTGTCCATCACTGCGTGCTCATTACTGGTTTTACCTTATCCATTACAAGAGAAAAAACATAAACAAAATAAAAGGCTATAATTAAAAAAAAAACTATATTTTCGGACTTTGGTAGGGGAGACCGGGGTATTGTGAGCCACGGGGAATCGTGAGCCAGCGCCATATTTTTTTTCCTAGTGAATCATAATAGCTGCGAACAACTGTCATCGACTTGTCTCATGATAAGCTAATATTTCCACGATCAGTGAACGTGCGCACCCGCATCGTTATTTTGCTCTGTCAACAAATAAAAATTTGTTGTTCTCGATGTATCATTTTCACTTCGTGTTTGGTCTATTATTGTGATACATCTCTGGGAATCCACGCAGGTAACTATGTTTATAATATTCGTGTCACTTCAAGCTTTCCAAATAAAAAATAAATTTTGCCTGAAGTTAGCATTGCGTAATTTATTTGCGGCCATTTTGTAAAAATAGGGGTTCGGGGAATTGTGAGCCACTCGGTTTTTGACATTTAACGAGCTAACTTCACTTGTTTGATGTTTCTTTATGATTGTTTATGCAAAATGTAAGCACTAGGGATGTAAATATTTTATCAATATTTAAAAATATCGATATTTTTTGATGACGATATCGATATTTTGCGATAATATTTTTATCGCTGATATTATCAACATCCGATATTTTTAAAAATATCGAATATCGATAAAAAAATATCAAATATCGATATTCTTAATTGACATTTTTATTTATTTATTCAATACTTGAATTTTTTGTAAAATACGAATCAATGAACAAAATTTTTTTCTATCGATATATCAAAATATCGATATTTTTCAACGATATTTATCGGCTATTTGATTTTTATTGACGATAAATATCGATATTTTTTTATTCAACGATAAATATCGATATTTTTAAAAAATATCCTGATTTTATTTTATCGATATAATATATCGGAATATGACCGCAAGTTGTTGGACTTGCAAGCATTGCATTTCAGATTGATTTTCATCATTTTTTACTTTTTTTCTTATTGATTAAAAATTATTTTGCCATTCAGAGACATAAATAAACCTTTTCTAACAAAAATTGTTATTTTTATTTAATTTAAAACACGTGGCTTACAATTCCCCGAGATTTTTCAAACTTGAGAAAATGCACATTTTTTGCAATCGTCTGGGGTTCATCCAATTCAGAGATATGCGATTAAACTATTGTGACTAAAAGAAAGGTAATTAGTCATACTACAACATCCCGCGTTGAAATTTGAAGGAAAACTTGATTTTATGGCAGCCCGTTGAGCATATAAAAAAGTGGCTCACAATACCCCGCACTCCCCTAATTAAATTGATTAAATAAAAAGTTATTTGTTTAAAAAAAACTGCTCTTATAGCGGTCATAACTGGAGACAATACCTTTTATTTGTTTAAAAATAAAATAGTGTAAACAACACCTATAATATATTTTTTTAAAAGACAATCTGTTTTACACAACCATTGTAACTAAATAATATCAACTATTTAAATCGAATTAATAACGCAATAAAGAAGTTTGTTACGTGAAATGTCTATATGTTTGCTCACATTAGTGACTAAAGGAGGCGTTGTTATGATTTTCCCTGGTAGTTGTAACACAAGCAGACGGTAATAAGACTTATCATACAAATTGTTATAGCGAGAAAACATCTTTTGCTGAAGATAACCGCAATAACAGTGAATGTTGAAGGAAGCAAATTATATTTTATTTGTAAATATGTACAAGCGTACGTGAGCTAAAGTTATTGTTTTAATATTTTGTGTAGTTGAAACATTGTTGATTTGTTAAGGGGGTATTCTAATCTAGGAGAGTAAATTTCAGGCATTTTTTATGGTTGAATAAAAAAATAGTATAAAAAAATATTTTTACTATAGGTATTTTTTTACTGCTTTATAGGTATATTAATATTTCAAGAACTTAAAGTTATTAATATAACTACATATAATAAAAATTAATATTTTAATGCGTCAATATTTAATCCTACCTTATTCAAATAGCTATCACTTAATGAATTTTGAAAATTTAAAAATGTTCTTTTCAGGACATATTATAAAGAGTATACTTTCAGAAAATGATTTTTTTTAATTTCTAGATTAGATGTCTTAAGATGTTATGTCTTGACTTACATTTTGTATAAATTTTATTAAGGAGCTACACAAAAAAGGTTAAATAACTTTTTGGGAAACCATTGTAATTTTTATGTATTAATACGAATGTGAGGTCAAAATAGCACTTTATTCGATTCATTTTGGAAATAATTAATAATACATAAAGGGTGGATACATAAATAAAGGGGGAGGTCATCCTATACTTACACGTCCCTTACAAGGGCGGATGGGAGGTAGAATATTTAATTATCGCCCTTACGATATTAATGGACGTGCCCTTATCAAGTACCTATGTATATGTGCTTGTTAATATCTTAAGAAGTATCATTAAAAAGTTATTAAGGCACTGGCACCAGTCTTGAATGCTTTAAAATCAATATACATATATTGTTTATGAGATTGATGGGCTACTTTTTTGTTATTCTCATGAACATGTTATTTATAAAATAACTACCACTTTATAAAATCAATTTAATTACCAAAGTCCGCAAATATAGCTTGGTTTTTAAATTATAGCCTTTTATTTTATTTATTTTTTTCTCCAGTAATGAACAACATAAGACCAGTGACGAACACTTAAAAAAATTTCAAAAAAAATAAGTACCTACTATGACACAAAAGTTATAAAATAAAGAATCATTAAACTTACTCATATCACTCATTATTTACATAAGAAAATACACTTTGCGTGATAGTTTGCCGAACAACAATATTTTTAAAGAAAATGATCAATTGTCATCAAATCATGCTGTATGACAGTAAAATGAATATAAATTAATATTCAGTAATGGCAGTAATCAAATATCAACAAATATTTCTAGTTAAATATATTTATTTCTTAAATCTTCAACACTGGGATATTGTTCAAGACTGGTGCTAGTACCTTATGTGTTATAAAATGAGATTATTAAAATTAGAATTGAATTGTTTTACTCAAGAAATATGTTCCATATATATATATGTAAATTCCGACCGAAGATTAATTTTATGGTCATTAACAATAAGTATTTCTGTTACAGCTTGCTTTTCGAAATAAAATTTTTCTGCGTTTGTTTTTGAACACCCGGTATATACCTGTACGTACGTCAATAAATAAAGAGTAAAGAAGTATTTCGGGTTGAACATAACATAAAAAAATCTAGTTAGTTCTAGTAAAACTGGGTTCATTTGGAGATAAAAAATTAAAGGATGAATCAAATGAGCTAATGACGTAAAAAACACGGACATCTGTTTTCTGCAAAGCAGAAGTTCTCAACAAATATTCGAATTTATTATTTCTGTTTAAATAAATTTAATATAAAGATAAATGTTTCTACTGCAATAATTATATAACAATAATTAATAGTCAATCGGAAGAGATGGGATACCTTCGTACTTTAATAACGTAATTTTTAGAAGGGGAATTATTTTTAACCAAAGTTTGGTATTTTAATCATTCTACTCTAAAAACGAGGGGCGGGTATAGCTATCTTTTTTATTCTCTGAATTTAACTTAACTTAACTGTGGCAAATCATAATTTTTAGGTTTGAACTCAATTTTTATTATTAGTAAGTAATACTAAATTTGTTTTATTTTTTATGCCATATTGTAATTTTTATAATAAATGAAAGCATGCGCACTTTACAAGGACAAATGTATTTTATTAACATAAAAATCCACTTTAATTAGCATAATATCATATGATAAAAACATAAATATGCATAAAAACATTGTATCTGTAACATTAAATACAAAATATGTATCTAAATATACCTAGCGCCTCCACCATATTTATGAAGTATTCTCTTTATTTTTGCAATTTGTTTCTATTAATTTTATACGAAATATAATTTAAAATAATAAGCTATATTAACCATTAACATATTTCTAAAAATGTGCAAATTTTTCGATAAAAATAAATGTGGTCTAACTTTTTATTTATTTACATTTACTTTTCATGATATCAATTTTTCACAAAATTGTATATAAGGATGTTGATATTCGTGTGTAGTATAATGAGGATTAATGTTTTAGTAAAATAAATTTTTTGATTTAATTTTTAATGAATAAAAAAATGGTGGGGTGAAGGATTTTACTAAATATTTCAGTGACATTAAAAAAACAATTCTAAAATAAAAGTCGATTTTTGCGTGCAACGATGTTTCATCGAGTCATGGATTCGTGGACTTCAGTCAATTTTCCGTCGAAGGAAAAAAAATACAATCGACTTTAGTCGACTTTCGCGTCCAAAGGGTTAATGTATATATTTATCTATATTTTTATTACGTTTCCAAGAAATATCGATTATACGGAAATCACAAATAAAAAATACGAAAAATTGTATTGTTCATGGAAAGACATCGCTGTGAATAATATAAAAAAAATAATGAGGGCTTTTATTTTTGATTTTTAGCGAGAGTGGAAACATAAATAAAAATATCTGATTTATCTATAAGGTAAATAAATTACTTACCTTAAAAACATAAACGGAAAAAGATGTAAGTATTTATGACCATAAGTACCTAACTAAAATATTCTAATAATTTTATTTTTACTAGAAATAATTACGCTTTACATTTACATTTATTCTTATTTCAAAAAGTTATTACGAAAAGTAGTTTCCTATGTATTATTTTAAAACCTCTAAAAACAATAAAACCATTAAAGCTCTTCTGCGCACAACAAGGACTATATACAACCTAAAAGTCCAGAATCTTCAACAAACAATCTCCCAAACATGTTAACATTAATTAAATAAGTGACACATAAATTGTCCCAACACAATACCACCAGAACCTCAGTTGTGTGTCAAACAACAAACCAAAAAGAGAGAGTGAGAGACGCACATACACACAGCAATATCTTAAACATCAGCTGCCTTAATGACGCAGTCCCCGAAGGCTAATTGTCTAGAACATGTCCGAACTTGTCGGCCGCACGTACACAAATGTTGACGACCCCTATATACGTTGTTACAGCAACATTCGCAAACTTTATTAGTAAATAAGAGAGAGAAAAACAACTCGTGTTTGAATGACGCTAATTTTTTATCGTTTAGATTGAATTGTTTTTGTCTGGAAAGAAGTTATATTGACGTTTTTATTTTTTTTTATTGAGTGTTTCTTTTTTCGTAAATTAAGAAAAGATGATGGAAATTAGAAGCGTAAAAGTTCTTGTAATTAAGGACGTATTCGTTCGCAGTAAAATATTTTATTTCCTTTGTGAAATAAGAGTAAATATAACATAAAGGCAAAAACCAAGAAGTTTATTAAATTGTATAATACTCATAAAAAATGACTAATAAAAATATATGAAAGCTCACTCTTTTCGTTCTTTATTCGTTCATATTTTCATTGAAATTAAATTGCGGAAAATGTTATGTTTTACTTTATAAATTAATTAGTATGAAATTTAATACTTAATGTACATTTGCACTTAATAAGGAAAAAATTGTAGATATTATTATAAATAATGAGTAACGAAATCATTATATTTTATATTATAAACGACGAGAAGTTGAAAACAAATATAATTCAAAATAACGATTACTTTATATTAAAGTAAAAAAATAAAATTAAGTTTTTAAACATTCAAATATACGTATAATATATATTTTACTGTAAAATAATGTTTAAAAAATGTTCACTCACCTCTATTGCCCTTGGTGAATACGAAACACTTTTATGATGATCCGGCAGGTTTTTGGAATCAATATGAACATTAGTCTGCATGGTGACTAATAGATGTCACCAATTTTGATGTTCAAGAGTTGTCTACATCTGCAAAAAATCATAAATAAAAAATCAATTACATAATAATAAAATGAATTTCTACTGAAAGCAGTACATTTGAGTACATGTTTTATAAAACCATTTTCAATTTTTTGATGTTAGAAACGTTTATAATTATTTTTTTTAGATATTTTACATTGGAAAATTAATCCGTCTAAATGTATTTTTATGCATAATTCCGCTCCTTTCCACGAACAAAAATCTGAAACAATTTGATTTAAAAAGTGAAGAAAACATGTTTTGTGTTGGTCAAATAATTTTAAAAACTTTAACCTCAACGAGAATATCTGGGAACTTTTTTTGCCAATCAACCACATTAAACAAAATTAATATTACAGAAAATATGATTGTTGGCATCTTGAAAAATAATTGCAAGAAAACGTTAAAAAATTCAACCAGAGTGTGATTAACGTCAAGATCGATTCAAGTAAACGTTAAAAATAGTTTGAACTGTGCTTTTTCTCGAATAAAAAGTAATACAGTAGCACTTCGCAATAACGGCTACTCGCTTAACGACATTTTGCAATAATGGCGCTCTTAAATCTCCATATTTGAATTTAAAATTGTATGTTTATATTTCTTTTTCAGTTGTAAATCTTGTATTATACGTATTAAATGTATATTTTGTAGGTAAATATTATGTAAATTTACCTTTCTCTCATTGTTTAATATATACTAGTACATAGTACGTAGTTTTGCTTGCAGGCACTCGTGAGGCACAAAAAAGCTTTAATTCACTTACCGGCGTTTTTCACATAGCGGCGAGAGTCCGGTCCCAATTACGCCGTTATTGCGAGGTGCTACTGTAGTAAATATTATTTTCAAATGTAATCATAATGTATTAATTTTAACAAGTAATTAATTTACCCTTTGTAATTTTAGATTATTTAAATTTCCCGATAGTATCTTTAAGAAATAAGTCTATACAAAATTAAATCAGCGTAAGTATCATAAGTATTTCATATTGGAAAATAAATAACCATATACAGACCTAGGTAAAAACTCTTTCGTAATATAAAGCATCCAGTATAGTATTGTTAGACATTCTAATAAATACTTGGTATTCTTCAAACGTTTTGCATTATAATTTCTAGGACACAACTATTTATATTATGAAAACTGCATACACACTTAAACGTCACTTGCAAAGTTTCCGTGCAATTGCAATGTAATTAAAATGTAAATGAAACTGCTTCACACTGACATAAAATTAATAAAATACTCCAACAACTGGTTAAGAATTGTGCATACGAAATTACAATACGTGATGCAAAAAATCAAAAATTATAACTATGAAAGATTTGAATCGAAATGATTTTAACTTTATTACAATAAAAAGTGTACAAGACTTGTTCTAGAGCGCTCTGCTCCACAACTTCAGCGTTTTTGCTTCCTCGCCATACCCCAAATGTAAAGCTTTGTAATCATTTCTGAATGCAGAAAAAAATATGTCCTCCGATTTCAAAATTTCCACTCGATCTTTACGTTTCAGGTCAAAACAAACTATTTCGTTTTGCTTCTGTCTGGCTATGTGTCTGTCCCCGGAATCCTTGTCACACGTATAAATCATCGATCACTTAATAGATTTTAATAAAACTTGGTTTCTTTGTCTTGCAATTGTGTCCGTATAAATTGAAATATTAACGGGACGCAACCTTAATCTGTTTTTTTTTTGACCAAAAAATATAGTAGCCTGTATTGAAAATTTAAAAGTGTTGAAAATTAATATTTAAGCTAAGTTCAATGCATTTTAAATTTAACGTGCATTTTAAATAGCAAATTTCAAGTTTTTCTGAAAATACTACTTTTTTCTCAATTCTCCTCGTTTTTCTGTATATTATGACTTTTTAAAGAAGATTATAGTTTTTTTTTTTAATTCAATTATAAATTCCATCACCAGAGAAAACCGATTAAACATAAAAATTTGTCAAATTTAACAAAAAAACGATTTTCTGCTGGGATATAATTTACAAATTAATTTAAAAAAAGTATAAGGTCTTCTTTAAAAAATTGCTATTTACCAAATAAAGACTTAATAAACTGAAAAAATGGGAAAAATTAAGAAAAAAGTAGTATTTTCAGAAAAACGTGAAAAATGCACGTTAAATTTAAAGAGCATTGAACATAGCCTAAATATTAATTGTCAACGCTGAGTTTGTGACTACCTTATTTTTTCGTCACAAAGAACAGATTAAGGGGGCGTCCTGTTAATATTTCAATCTATACGGACACCCTAATATACATACATAAGCTATTGATTTCCTCTACACCTTTATTTTCGAAAACTTCTTTATTAGATAAACGTACCGTAAACAAAAGTTAAGAACCTGCATTACTCTCTACTTTTGTTTTGTCCAAACTACCTACCATGCATACATATCAAGTTACAACTTGATAAAACAAATGTCTATTGTAATTGCTATCGCGGCTAGACAATGGACGTTACAATCGTTAGCAAGTAGATCTGGTAACCTACGAATATGCAGGCACGAGCTTTAAATTCCATGTTAATAGACCTGCTTGTCGACAAACTTCCATCAGTAAATACAATTATAAAGTTTACATATATGCATTATGTAACTTGCAGAAATCGATTGAGATGTGTAGATAAACGTATTGAATAGATATTTTGTAGTCTGTAGTTTGAGTTCTTGAGAAAGATAGGAATGTCTAGAAAATTCTCACATATTTAACTTTTAATTACTTGTAAAGTGTAGGTATATCGATTGCAATTGATGAAATTCAAGTAAGTTTGGGTTTTAAAATGAATATACAACATGTTAACAATTAAATTGTGTAAACTTCAGAATTGATTGAAGATAAAAGTAAATGCAAGTTTTCGATTCACAGAATCATCGTTAGGTTTTTAGAAGCAATAAAATTTAGGAAATATGTTGTAATCTCAATAATATTCATGTAGCGCAAATTTTATTACTTCGAAAAGCCTGACGATGATTCTGTGAATCGAAAGCTTGCATTTACTTTTATCTTCAATCAATTCTGACATTTACATAATTAAGTTGTTATTATTTTATTATATTATACAACATGTTATTTATACGAGATGTACTTATTGGTTATTTCCAGTATTATATCGAATCATTTTACATTTATTTTAAAACTACTATTCAACATTGGTTTTAGACCGCTAACTTCTTCTTAGCGCGCATTCGCTAAATCATTAATAAACACTAGATAACTGTCATTTAAATTAAATATCTACCTACAGGCTTATTTCTAGATCAGTTTTTTTTTAATTATCGGTCGCCTTCTAAAATATTTACTATAGTATGTTCTTACAAAATATATATAGTTATTTTTTCTATAAATACTACAAGGATTCTACATTTTTTCTTTCATAAAAATCTGTACCAAATACCTGTATCAGTGGAAATAATAATTTAATTTTGAGTCTTAGGATAAATAATTATTTAGGACAAATATTTCATATAGCTTCTCCTCCATAAATGGTGTACATTAATAAATAAAAATAAAATATCTAACAGCTCTTCTGTAAAATTTTTATTGTCGACAAGTTGTTTTAACTATAAAGTACACAAATACGTATATATATATATATATATATATATATATATGGATAGATTGTAGAAGAGAGCTAGATGGTATATGTATTCAAAGAGTCTTACTTTACAAGAACGTTATTACATGCATGAAATTCAATCCCAAGGCATTTCGTAGAGATTTCCGTCAAAACCGGACAGAACCAATTTCTCTCTTCCCGAAAACCTCAGAACTATCCAAGCATATTCGATCGATATAAGTCTTCGGTCTCCAGGTACGGCTTATCAGATAATTTAATTTGTACGTAGCTAATTATAAACTAAATCAATAAATAATTTTCAAAATGTGTTTTTTATAAATATACGAGAACCTTAGATTGCACAAATGTGCCATAGTAAAAGGGGTCGTGGGTTAAAAAAAATGTTTTTTTTTAAATAAATAATCTCTTAATTATTATATTTATTATAAAAAGGTGACTCCGAAGTTTACTGGTGAGCTGAAACAGAATTAATTTGCCTTATATTTCCATCGCGTCAGTTTTCCGAGATATCCTTATCTAAAAGTTTCAATTGACCTTATTTATAAATACATTAATAAGCAGGTATTTTTTTCGTTCTCGTCAACTATCTTTCCTCTTTAAAATAAACTTTTACTTTTTACTATTTTTGCTACAGTGTTCGTTATAATTCTCATTAAAAGTACTAATAAAAAACTACATTCTGGAGATTTTTTGCATCTATAATTTAAAAATTAAGAGAGGGGAAGGATGCTCTGATAAACATATTGAAAAGCAAATATATCGTGACTGAAGGGTTAAAATCAAAAGGTCATATAACATGCATTTTAGGATACCTATCTAAAGATACCTCACTCAATGGGGTGAGTGAAAAACAAAATGTGAATACACTTTTCAGTCTAGAGGAGGGGGATCCAAAATTTATAATGTATTATAAATATCGTTATAATTTTCATTGAAAGTACTAATTAAAAACTACAATCTGGAATTTTTTCAGATTTTTTGAATCGATAGTTTAGAAATTCGAGAACAGAGTACGCTCTTATAACAAATTTGGAAAGCAAAAAGGGTTAAAATCAAAATGTCCTAATACATTTTTGCAGGGCTTCGAACTGGAACTGAACCGAAAGCCGTTTTTTTTTCGGTTCCATACATGTTAAAATATACGCGTTAACATGATTTTACTCCCCACTTCAGTTGTTCAGGTTTATCATACAAGTACCATAAAATGTTCTAAATTATGATAGAAAACAAAATTTTAATACAAATAAAAAAAATTTAAATTAATCACTCGGAACTGAACCGAAAACCGAAAAAAAGGAAAAACCGTTATTATTTTCGGAACGAAAACCGGAACTAAACCGATATATATTTTTTTACTCGAACCGGAACGAAAATCGAAACGGAAAAAATAACGAATCGAAGCCCTGCACTTTTGTTACATTTTAGGAGACCTATATCTAAAGACACACCCACTCAATGGAGAAAGTTAAAAAAAAAATTGAGTACAATTTTTATTGTATGGAGGGGGTGGGAGTTAAAAAAATGTTTTTTTCAATTTTTCAATTTTTGGGTCACCGATCAACATCCGTATACCAAATTTCATTTTAAATGAGAGAATGGGAAGGTTGTGTGTAAAAGATAATAGTATACATTTATCTAGAAGTTTTACAGTTTTACTTTGCCTCATTTAAATTACCTACTTACTTAGTTTTTACATATTTATTTAGTACCTGTCATTGGATATTTAATTTCATCAAAAACAAAAATTTATTTTCTAAACTCTATAGCAATTTCTTATTGTATATTCCACTATTTTTTGCAAGGAAATTTTGCATTCGTCTCTGTAAACTTTTTTACTTTCTTTTAAAGGTGATTTGACCGGAATTTACTCAAGACATTTCCGACCATTTACGGAACCTTATTTGCATTGTATTTTTTTACAAATTCATCCAGGTCAGATTCCTATTGATTTCTTTCACATACACATATTATTTCTACAAGTTATCATGACATTTTTTTTTAATATATACATACATATATCTATTCTTAATAAACCATTTTTCTTTAAATTATATATCTAACATTCGAAATATCTAATATTTAGAAATTACAAACTTTATATTTATTTACAATAATAATGCAATTACGATTTATTACTTATCATTAAGATAAGACTGGAACGCGCCGATACAAGTATTGCACTCAATGCGCGTATCCATTCATTATTAAATTCAGCAGTTAAAATTATATTTTTGATTTATTTTTAATTCTATTATTTTTGCATTTATTTTGTTTATTCTCCAGTTTTAAATATTATCGTATTGTACTCCGCGATATATTTTCATGTTAATATATAGTTTTTAGGTCTATTATATTCGATAATTTTATATTTTGTTATGCATACCCGTGGAGGATAGAAAAGCTACGGCTCTGATCATTTAATTTAATTTCGTGGGGAACGGTTAAATGTGAATAGATGAGTTTTTGAAAGATATCAGATTGAATACAGATACGCGATAGCGTAGTACGAAAAATTAAATTGTTTTGAAGTTCGTGACCAACAAAGGGTTAGTCCGAAGGTATAATTGACCACAACAACAATATTTCCACCCAAGTGCTGGTTGCCGAGGGTGGGTAACACGAATAAGTGGAACTGCGTGGCGATTAATAAGAGGGAACTTGGTCACTGGTGGTCCACGATCCAGGCTCCCACGTCTCTAACTGACGGAACCCAGGACCCCGGAACTGCGTACACGATTCAGGCAATTTATTTATTTGTTTATTTATATTTCTCATCTCCTCAAACCATATCTGTCGTGTAATCCCCGACACGACAGAATATTGAATTACGTCATCAAGCTGTGTGTCAGACGGAGGGCTCCTCCCCAAGAGGACAACATTTATAAGAGTATTATTAAATATATGTCAAATTTTGTAGTGTCTAGAATTTTATTTTGATTTCGTTTTGTATTATTCCATATTTATTTTCAGTGTAAATTTATTTTGTAAATATATGTTTAAACTAGTATGTGTCTCTTAGTACAACCGCCTTTATTTTTAGTTCGTGATTTTTAATTTGTTATTATAGTAAGGTAGTTTGAAATCACGTGGCGCCCAAAAGAAAAAAAAATAATAATCTATTATTGGTTTGTTTTTAATTATATTTTACCCCGCCCGTCTCCACTGGAGCTAGGGCACCCTACCTTTTGTCATCTTCTGAATTAGGTACGTGACAAAATTGGCGCCCAACGTGGGGCCGCTCGATTGTGTAACTATTTAATTTTGAAATAATAACAGTTGTACTAAGAAACAGGTATTATGTCTTTTAAGATGGACATTGATAGGCTTGCTCAAGAAGAGCTCCAATATGAGTTGTTGGTTAGAGGTTTTGATGACTCAGGAACTGTCGACCTTCTGAGAAAAAGGTTGCTACAGGTCCTGCGAAAAGAACGAGAAGGTCACTCGATTAGGCAATCGCTTATTAAATTTGATGTTGTTGTAGAGACTGAATATTGTACAAGGAAAACGAAGGAAATCTCTGAATCAATTTCGGCCGTAGTAAACAGTAAAACGGAAAGTGAGTACAAGAAAGCTGAAACGAAATTGGCTCATTTGTTGGGCAGATTGGAACGATTTGATGATTGCGATGAGGAATTTTTAAAGGTACGTGCAGCATTTCTTAGTAAAATTATGGATTTATCGGCCGAACTTGAGGCAAAGATTTCACTTCCGGAAGCGGTTGATCGAGATATTGACCCTTGTTCGCATCCACAGGACGTACCACTTAATCTTAGTTTCTTAAATTTACAAGAGGAACAAAGGGCTCTGCCTGACACAGAGTCTACTCGATTTGATCCAAATTTAATAACTATGGGATCGTTTAGGCCAGTTCCGGTATCCCAGTGGGGTATTACTTTTAGTGGTGAACCTGGAGGCCTAAGTGTGGGAGCGTTTCTCGAACGCGTGGAAGAGCTACGGTTGGCTCGTAACGTTAGCGATATACAGTTGTGGTTTTCCGCGATAGATCTTTTTTCTGGACAGGCTTTAATTTGGTTTCGTGCCATCAAACGTACTATATCGTCCTGGGCTGAACTCTGCATACTGCTACGCGAAAATTTTCAACCCCATGACTATAATGAGCAATTATTCGAAGAAATTAAACGTAGAACTCAGGGGCCTAATGAACCTTTTCATATATATCTCGCCGTAATGAACAACCTTTTTGCGCGCTTAGAGTATCCGCTGACGGAACCTTTAAAATTAAAAATGTTGTTAAAGAATATCTTATCCTGGTATCAGGATAGACTTAGCTTAATAGATGTAACCTCTATTGGTCAATTGACGCAGTTGGGTCGTAAGTTGGAGGCTAGTCGTTTAACAGCACAAGCTTTTACTTCCCCTCCATCATGTAGCTCTCGCATGCTGGAACCAGATTTAGCGTATAAGGGTCCCAAGGCAAGGTCTAATCCGATAGCTGCAGTTGGTGAAGTTAGGTCCTTGTTGCCGACGGATTCCTCCCAGACAACGTCAATGAGATGTTGGAATTGTGGTAATAGAGGGCATAATTTTCGAAACTGCCCAGTTAACAAATCCCAAGTCTTCTGCTATGGTTGTGGTAGACAGGGGGTAGTAAGGCATAATTGTTCGCGTTGTTGTCCAAACGTTTCAAAAAACGACAGCGGGAGATCCTAAACGGTCGCAAGATTTCCCTTAAACATAGGTCGCCGGCCAATTTAGTGAAATTGGAGTCAATATTGTCCAAGGTCAAGGGAGATAATAGGCCATATTTGGAAATAAATATTTTTGGAAGAGTGGTTTATGGGTTGCTTGATTCCGGGGCATCGAAATCCTTGGTGGGCAAGGAGGGTTGGAAGATGCTCAGGGAGTTAGGGCTGCCCATAAATTGTTCTCGTCATTCAGTGTGTACAGTTGCTAATGGCCAAGAGATGGACAGTATTGGTTCTATTTCGGCTCCGGTTAATTTGAACGGTGTTATTAAAATTATTGATTTTCTAGTGGTCCCTGCCGTGCAGCATACGTTGATATTAGGTATAGATTTTTGGGATATTATGGGTATTGTTCCTAATATCAAAAAGGGAAACTGGTTTTTTTCGTCGGATATGGATATAAATTCCGTTCAAGTTGAAGGACTGAATGCTTTAGAAACTAAGGATACGGATATGGCGAAATTACGGGCGGTGGTGGATAGCTATTTCGAAAACATGTCTAAATTAGGGTGCACTTCATTAGTAGAACACGTGATCAAAACGAGGTCTCCACCCATAAAACAGAGATACTATCCAGTGTCACCTGTGGTCCAGGCTCGGATTAATGCCGAGGTGGACAAAATGTTGGAGTTAGGCGTTATTGAGCCTTCGAAAAGTGCTTGGTCATCTCCTATTGTCTTAGCGAAAAAGAAAGACGGCTCATACTGGTTTTGTGTAGATTATAGGAAGGTGAATCAAGTCACTGAGCGCGACGCCTACCCACTACCGTATATTTCGGCCATTTTAGATAAGTTGAGGGATGCTAGATTTTTGTCTTCTTTAGATATTAAGTCAGCATATTGGCAAATTCCGGTTGCTGAGGACAGTCGGGATAAAACTGCTTTCACGGTACCAGGACGTGGGCTGTATCAATTTCGTAGGATGCCATTCGGCCTCCACAATTCGCCTGCTACTTGGCAAAGGTTGATTGACCAGGTTTTGGGTCCTAAACTCGAACCATTCGCGTTTGTATATCTTGATGATATTATAATTGTTACATCCACGTTCGAAAAGCACGTCGAAATCCTGAAGGAGATTTTTGAACGATTGTCTGCAGCAAACCTGACTCTGAATAAGGAGAAGTGTAAGTTCTGTCGTGATGAATTGCAGTATCTTGGGTATGTAGTTGACCGCCACGGTTTACATGTCGATTCGGAAAAGGTGGCGGCGATTTTAAATATACAGACTCCTAAAAATATTACGGAGGTGCGACGTTTTATAGGTTTAGCTTCTTGGTATCGGCGGTTCATCCCTAATTTTTCGACCATAATTTCTCCCATGACAGAGCTGCTTAGGAAGAAGAAGAAATGGTTATGGGAAGCTCGACAAGAGGAATCGTTCGCGGCGGTGAAACAATGGCTTGTTTCGGCCCCGGTTCTTTCTTGCCCTAACTTCGAACTTCCTTTTGTTGTGCAGACAGATGCCAGCGAATACGGGATAGGTGCAGTTTTGTCTCAGCATATGGCCGATGGAGAGCACGTGGTGTGCTACGCTAGTCGAACGCTGTCTAAACCCGAAAGAAATTATTCTACCACCGAGAAGGAGTGTTTGGCCGTGGTGTGGGCGGTCGAAAAGTTTCGACCATATTTAGAGGGTAGTAAGTTTACTGTTATCACCGACCACCACTCCCTCGTGTGGTTGAATAATTTAAAAGATCCGGCGGGAAGACTAGCACGATGGGCTCTTCGTCTGCAACAGCACGATTTCGTGATTCTCCATCGGAAGGGCAAAGAAAATGTTGTGCCGGATGCCCTTTCCAGAACTGTACCGGTAGAACTAGTTGATCTGCCTGTAGATATATCTGACAGATGGTATAGGCGTACCATGCAACAAACCATTCAGGATCCACTGAAGATGGCAAACTGGAGAGTCGAGGAAGGGATTCTGTGGAAGAAAACTCGAGGTCCACAGGAGGTAGACGATAATTCCACTTGGAGAATGGTCTTACCTAAAGAATCCCGCGCCGAAGCTCTTCAGGAATGTCATGACGCTCCAACTTCGGGACACTTGGGGGTCCACAAGACTTATGGTCGCCTGTATCAATATTATTACTGGCCAAAAATGAGGCATGACGTGGCCAGATATGTTCGTAAATGTCCTACGTGTCTTCGCCAGAAGCCGGACCAGAGTGGTCCAGTTGGGTTGATGGGCAGGCGTCCGTCCATAAGTCAACCTTGGCAATTAATTAGTGCCGATATTATAGGTCCTTTGCCGCGTTCTTCTAAGGGAAATGCGTATATTTTTGTTGTTAGTGATTATTTTAGTAAGTTTTCTGTTTTATTTCCCCTTAGATCAGCAACGTCGCAAAGTATTTTGTCTAGGTTAGAGGAAAATATATTTTTAATGTTTGGTGTACCGCAATATCTAGTATGTGACAATGGGGTCCAGTTTAAGAGTAAGGAGTTCCTCGGGCTTTGCAAAAAGTATAATGTAAATATATTATTTAACGCAAGGTATCACCCTCAGGCCAATCCCACCGAACGGGTAAATCGTGTCATAAAAACCATGATTCGTTCCTATCTATCCGAAAATAAACATAAGCGCTGGGATGATCACCTGCAACAATTCGCTTGTGCGATGAGAACGGCTAAACACGAGGTGACTAACCAAACGCCCTATTTTATAAATTTTGGTAGGGAACAAATTTTATCCGGAAAAATATTTGGTAAAACCGAAGACGCTCCACTCTTACAATTTGACCGACAAACACACCCCGATAATTTTAACGAGATATATGAAAAGGTTAAACAAAAGTTACATTCGGCGTATGAAAAGAATAGTAAAGTTTATAATCTTAGGCGAAGGGATGTAGAGTACAGTCCGGGCGATCTAGTCCTTAAAAAGAATTATATTTTATCGGATGCTTCAAAAAGCATAGCGGCTAAGTTAGCACCGAAATTTACGGGTCCCTATAAGGTAAAGAAAAAGTTATCTAAGTTAGTTTACGAACTAGAGGACGACAATGGCAATTCTAAAGGTACATGGCATGTAAAAGATTTAAAGCTCTGTCCACATTAGCGTCGGATTACGATGTAATCCTCCACGGGGGAAAAGGGGGGTTTATCATGACATTTTTTTTTAATATATACATACATATATCTATTCTTAATAAACCATTTTTCTTTAAATTATATATCTAACATTCGAAATATCTAATATTTAGAAATTACAAACTTTATATTTATTTACAATAATAATGCAATTACGATTTATTACTTATCATTAAGATAAGACTGGAACGCGCCGATACAAGTATTGCACTCAATGCGCGTATCCATTCATTATTAAATTCAGCAGTTAAAATTATATTTTTGATTTATTTTTAATTCTATTATTTTTGCATTTATTTTGTTTATTCTCCAGTTTTAAATATTATCGTATTGTACTCCGCGATATATTTTCATGTTAATATATAGTTTTTAGGTCTATTATATTCGATAATTTTATATTTTGTTATGCATACCCGTGGAGGATAGAAAAGCTACGGCTCTGATCATTTAATTTAATTTCGTGGGGAACGGTTAAATGTGAATAGATGAGTTTTTGAAAGATATCAGATTGAATACAGATACGCGATAGCGTAGTACGAAAAATTAAATTGTTTTGAAGTTCGTGACCAACAAAGGGTTAGTCCGAAGGTATAATTGACCACAACAACAATATTTCCACCCAAGTGCTGGTTGCCGAGGGTGGGTAACACGAATAAGTGGAACTGCGTGGCGATTAATAAGAGGGAACTTGGTCACTGGTGGTCCACGATCCAGGCTCCCACGTCTCTAACTGACGGAACCCAGGACCCCGGAACTGCGTACACGATTCAGGCAATTTATTTATTTGTTTATTTATATTTCTCATCTCCTCAAACCATATCTGTCGTGTAATCCCCGACACGACAGAATATTGAATTACGTCATCAAGCTGTGTGTCAGACGGAGGGCTCCTCCCCAAGAGGACAACATTTATAAGAGTATTATTAAATATATGTCAAATTTTGTAGTGTCTAGAATTTTATTTTGATTTCGTTTTGTATTATTCCATGTTTATTTTCAGTGTAAATTTATTTTGTAAATATATGTTTAAACTAGTATGTGTCTCTTAGTACAACCGCCTTTATTTTTAGTTCGTGATTTTTAATTTGTTATTATAGTAAGGTAGTTTGAAATCACGTGGCGCCCAAAAGAAAAAAAAATAATAATCTATTATTGGTTTGTTTTTAATTATATTTTACCCCGCCCGTCTCCACTGGAGCTAGGGCACCCTACCTTTTGTCATCTTCTGAATTAGGTACGTGACAAAGTGTATGTATTTGTGTAAACAAGAATAAATAAATACTATATAAATGAATATAAATAAAAACAAACTTGTTTGTTTAAACGTCAAAATTTAATTAAGAAGAGGTAAACGCAAGCTTTCGATTCACAGAATCATCGTCAGGCTATGAATAAAGATTTAAATTTGAGAACGATGTCGTTATCTGAATAATATTCATGTAAATCGAAAGCTTGCGTTTACCTATTCTTAATTAAATTTTGACGTTTAAACAAACAAGTTTGTTTTTATTTATATTTAACGTCACTACTATTATATTATTAAATGAATATAATATAATTCTTATATCTGATTCTTATACAATTTACAAACGTATTATCATTACTATACTGATGAAAATTTGAAGAGTAATGGAGCTTCTAATTAAAAATCATTTAATTGCAGTAAATAGTCCGAACGTCAAGCCATGCACTTTGTGATAAGAACATAAAAATTGGTAATATGATACTATTTAAGCATAATAAAATCTTAATCTTAATCTTAAGGAAATCATTTTTTCAGGTAGGTAGTATATCTAGAGAAACCATGGTGACTTTGAAATTACCTTATATATTTGTCTCCCTTATTTAAAGCTAAGTCTGTCCACATATATTGTTAATTTTTTGTTGATTTTGCTGTCGTTATTGATGAAAACAGGTTGAGAATATGGAATTTAAACTTCTTTTAATTGTCTTCCATTTTTAACCATCTTTCGTCATAGTATCAACTAACTCGTTACCTTTAACACCAACATGAGCTTTTACCCACATTAATATTACTTTCACAAATCTTTTGATAACTATAATTTTGTAGGCTACAGTCAATAATAAACATAAAATAATAAACCATATATGTGTTAAGTCAAGTTTTAAGTGACAAACAGTAAAATAGTGAATCTCTTTTAAAATTAATATTTTATCTACAATTTGTCAAGAGTAATTATTAAATGCTTGTATTTAAATGCACTTTTTTTTAATCATTACACTAAAAATTTGATAGCATGCACTTTGTACACTCGAACATAAATTTTAATACTTTGCACTGAATGATCCCACTGATGTTTTGATATTTGTAATGTGATTTTTCGATGATTTATATTTATGTTTCATCTTTCATATTTTTGATATATTGTGATTTTTGTGATTTTCTATATTTTAACCTAACCAAAACTAACCACCTCCCTTCACCCCAAAAATAGATTATTACAATAGATCTGAGTTTATTTTGTTTTCAATAATTAATATTTAAATTTAAAAGCTTTATCAAACAGAAAACGGACTGTCCGCGCGGACAGTCCAAGGGTGGACAGTCCGCAGTCCGCCGCGGACTAGTGTGGTCAAATAGAACGCGCAAGTGACGGCGAACCAGGGCGAATTCTTTCTTCATCTAGCGATCATTATGTCCAGCAGTTCGTCTGGCGAAGAAGAATTACTTTTTTTGTTAGCTGTGAGTTCAGCAGCAAGACGAAAAAGGAAATGGGTATGCCATAGTCAATGTGCACAATGCAGGCATTCTATATAATGACTAGCATTCTACGTTCGAGAGGGTTGTTTTCTGAGCTAAATACTGAAGCGAAGTCATACAAACAACTGCACTACCGCACAAGATCAATCAACTTTTCATTATTATCTTCTCTTTTACTCATTTTGCTATCCAGTCCGTACGCGAACTCTGTAAAAATGTACAACCTGTTCGCTGTCCACCGCGGCAGGCCACTTTCTGTTTGACCAGAATAATGCAACATTACACTATATAGAGTTCGCGGCTGTCCGCGCGGACTGTCAATCCGCTTCCTGTTTGACAGAGTCTTAAACAGAACACAAATTACTTGTACTTTTTGTTCTGGTTCGTTTTTGTTAGGTGATTTAGGTGTTGATTATTTATTATTACAATAATAATTAATCATGTTTGTACTTATTTAACTATATTTTTCAAAAAGTAATAATTCCGTAGTCCACGCGAGCGAAGCCGCGGGCACAGCTAATATAAATAAAATGAATATATAATTCTATTGCATAATTAATCATTGCATAAATCAAATATGTAATAATGATACAATGCAACAAACCCTACATAATATGTATATTATGTATGATAATATAATAATAGTGACGTTAAATATAAATAAAAACAAACTTGTTTGTTTAAACGTCAAAAATTTAATAAAGAAAAGGTATCCGCAAGCTTTCGATTCACAGAATCATCGTCAGGCTAAAATATAATAAATAACAATTAAATACAATTAATATATGCAAAATATTGATATTTTAAAAATAAAAATTCAGAAATATACCTATTAATAAAGATTTAAATTTGAGAACGATGTTGTTATCTCAATAATATTCATGTGACTACGGAAATGTTTGAAAAAATAACAAAACTCTTAGTAACTCAAATAGTTACTAAGGAACGAAAAAAAATTGATTAAAAAATACTGACAGAAATAATTAATTATTTAAAATTGTGTTGTAAATAGTAGATAATGTGGATATGTCAGTTTTCTTGTTAATTGTATTATTGTTTCTTTTTATGTGTAACATTTCGGAAATGTAACGTTTAGCTTTATGTTTTTCATTATCTAAAATTTTAGTTTGTTTATAATCAAAAATATGCCCTGTACTATTTGTATGTACTGCTAATGCTGTGGATGTTGGTTTTAATCTTGTATCTGATTTATGTTGTGTTATTCTATTGATAAGTTTTTGTGATGTATTACCTACGTAAATAGTGTTGCAACCCCCACACGGTATACTGTATACCAAATTTGATTTCTTAAAAATGTCTGTTTTTGGTTTGAGTTTTGTGTAGTTGTTTATGTTTTTATTGTAAGTTTTAAATACAGTTTTTATGTTGTACTTATTTAAAGTGTTTTTTATTAAATTAGATGTTTTATTTATGTAAGGGATTGTAATGTATTGTGTTGGTGTTGTATTAGAATCGTTATTATTAATTTTAACTGTGTTGTATAATAAGTGAACTCTTTTTGTTATACATTGTTTGATTAAATTAATTGGATAGTTATTGTTAAAAAATGCTGTTTTTATTTTGTTTAAATTTTCTTCTCTGAATTGTGAATGTGATAGTTTGAGTGCTCTGTCTATGGTATTGTTTAAAATATTAATTTTGATGTGTTGTGGATGATTGGAAAAATAATTAATATATCTCCAACTATGTGTGTCTTTTTGGTACCAGTTAGTAAGTATTTGTCCATTGTCGTTAGTAAGTTGTACATCTAAAAATGCAATTTTATTCTGTTGTTGTATTTCTAATGTGTGTTGAATTTTACTATGATAATTGTTAAAAGTGTTAAGAATTTCGTGAATATTATTAGGGTGTGCCTCTGTAATAATGTCGTCTACATATCTATAATAAAATGTTGGTTTTTGTGTTAATTGATCTAAACAATTATTTTCAAGATCTTCCATAACTAAGTTAGCTATTACACTGGAAATAGGTGATCCCATAGCACAACCGTCTATTTGTTTATAATAATTATTGTCAAATTCAAAGTATGTGTTAGTTAGACAAAATTTCACTGCTTTGTTAAATTCTTCTTTTGTAAGTTTAGTGTAATGTGAAATGTCCTGCCATTTATTATTGACAATATCTAGGGCCAAATGTATTGGTATGTTGGTATACAATGATGTTACATCTAATGAAAATAATTTATGTTCTTTGGGTATTTGTATGTTTTTAATTTTGTTGACAAAATCAAATGAATTTTTTATACCATATTCAGTTTCGCCCACCACATTAGACAAAATATTTGCTAAATATTTTGATAATTTATAAGTAGGTGAATCTATACATGATACTATAGGTCTGTATGGTGTGTTTTGTTTATGTATTTTTGGTAAGAAATATATTTTAGGAGTGATTGCATTGTATGTCATAAGTGCAGTTTTTGTATTGTAATCAATTAATTTAGTTTTAAACCAATGTTGTATTAAGTTATTATTAAATGTTTGAAAAGTGTTTGTCGGGTCATTTTTTATTTTTAAGTAAGTATTGGTATCGTTAATTAAGTTGTATGATTTATTGAGGTAATCTGTTCTATTTTGTATTACTGTAACATTACCCTTGTCAGCTTTAGTTACTATAATGTTAGTGTTGTTTCTTAAAAAGGTTTTTGTTTCGGTGTTTATTTTATTTAAAAATGTATCTTTAGGATTTTTATTAATTTTTTGTGTATTATTATTAATAATTTGGATGTTTTTGGAAATGTCTTTTCTAATGTTATCCA
Organism: Sialis fuliginosa; assembly: GCA_961205875.1. Lineage (NCBI taxonomy): Eukaryota > Metazoa > Arthropoda > Insecta > Megaloptera > Sialidae > Sialis > Sialis fuliginosa. The sequence goes on from OY540812.1 coordinate 21,046,607, forward strand.
TTTCTTGTTTTTCTTTTTCAAATGCTAATAGTTCTGTATTCTTTATTATTTCATTAACTACATTATTATTAATATGTTTATTATAAAAATTGAAATTAGGTCCAAGACTTAAGCAAAGAGAAATATTGAGTGGTAATGTGACGTTTGTTAAATTTTTGATCCAATTTGTGTTGTGTTTGATATTTGTAGTATTCTTTTGTAATAACGTGTTAAATTTTTGTTGTTGTGTATTTTTTGTTTGTTGAAATGTTTTTGATTTTAAATTATTTAAATAATTAATAAAACATAATTTTATGTTCGAATTAGGAATTTTTTGAAATTTACTAGTAGCGCTAATCAATTTTTTGTTAAGTGTATTAAGAATACTGTGGTTGTTCTGAATTTCTAAATTTAAAATACCAACCTTAAAATTATACAATAATTTATGATATTTTTCATTGTCCTTGTGGTGTTTCAAGTTTTTGATGTTTATCTTATCAATGAAGCTAGGTAAAATTCTGTTTTTTCGACATTTCAAAAGAAATATTTTTCTATTCATTTCTTTCACTAACTTGATGTTGATGTTCACCATTTCTTTGAAAATACACAATGATAAAACACCATAAATATCTCTTATTTTTCCAAATATGTTATCCATAATTAATAAATAACAATAGAATAACACAACATAAATCAGATACAAGATTAAAACCAACATCCACAGCATTAGCAGTACATACAAATAGTACAGGGCATATTTTTGATTATAAACAAACTAAAATTTTAGATAATGAAAAACATAAAGCTAAACGTTACATTTCCGAAATGTTACACATAAAAAGAAACAATAATACAATTAACAAGAAAACTGACATATCCACATTATCTACTATTTACAACACAATTTTAAATAATTAATTATTTCTGTCAGTATTTTTTAATCAATTTTTTTTCGTTCCTTAGTAACTATTTGAGTTACTAAGAGTTTTGTTATTTTTTCAAACATTTCCGTAGTCACATGAATATTATTGAGATAACAACATCGTTCTCAAATTTAAATCTTTATTAATAGGTATATTTCTGAATTTTTATTTTTAAAATATCAATATTTTGCATATATTAATTGTATTTAATTGTTATTTATTATATTTTAGCCTGACGATGATTCTGTGAATCGAAAGCTTGCGGATACCTTTTCTTTATTAAATTTTTGACGTTTAAACAAACAAGTTTGTTTTTATATTATGTATGTATATACCTATATGTATATTTAATAGCCCAGAACGACCTATAGTAAATTGTGCAGACGATAATTCATTTCAACAAAACCCAAACTTCCATTGATCTGTCCACAGCAAATATGTTTTGCTAAAGACATATAAATAAATGCATAAATCAAAAATATCGAAAAAATCCATTCATCATGTTTAGGTGGGTAGTTTCTTTTTTCTTCTTCCTTCACACAGAATCTTTCAGGAGCAGTTTATTGCCAAAGTATCTGATGGAAATACACCGTTTCATATCCGATATGGATTTGAAAGTTTATGTTTACAAATACAGATTTATGTCGGGGTCTCTTTTTCCAGATGCGCGAAAAGTAGAAAATGTCTTTACTGAATAAGAAAAGGGTGTAATTCAGTGTTAAACTGCAGGAATTGTAAACCTTTTGTATTTTTTTATTTTAATACATATACATATATACTTATACATATAATAATAACTATTTCTGTATAATTGGACATTTCTTTCTTACGTCAAGAAATTAACCGCTTTCCATCGTCTTTGAAGAAGGGGGAGGGGGGTTGTTACAGCCAAAATTTAACGGATTTTTTATGGCTTTACACCTGATAGAGATTCTAAAATTAACCCCTTTCCAACATCTTTGAGGGAGGGGGAGAGGGGTTGTTGCAGTCAAAATTAAACGGATTTTTGATGGATTTACACCTGATAGAGATTCCATTCATACTTTTTCCTATCAGTCTGCAAAAAAATTAAGTATTCAAAGGAATAGGGAAAAACAGATCATTGGTGGCTAAAATCTTTTCGACAAGAATTAGGCATAAATTGAGTGCCTTCTTTTAGCCTCTTGATGACGAAATAATTAAAAATAATAAGCAAAATTTATGAAAATTTTTGATAGCTTAAATTATCATAAATTATCCTCGAAAGATTAAACTTGTTTGTTTAAATGCTAAAATACCATTAAAATATATTTTATAAACTTTCATTACCTCCACGTTTATACTTATAGAAAATATTCGTTTTTAGACGTTATTATCAAACTAGGTTCTAATTACTGTTCATCAAGTAATCAACTTTGCTTTTGTCGGTAGTTGCCGGGCGTTTGATGTTGGGTACCTTAAATAATTAATAGAGAATGAGACCTTTGTCAGCATTGAACCCAATTATTAACCAGACCGTACGAGTCAATATATCGCTCATGTTACGAGCAAAAATCTATGTATGTAGTATATGGACGTGTAGATTTAAAATTAAATTACTAAATGCGTGTTTAGTCTTCCTATGTCATAGATAATATGGTTTTTACTCAAGAGTCCCTATTTGTTTTATAAATAGTTTTGAAACTATAGCTATGTTATGTGTATGTTTTGATTTTGATCTCTCAATCAATATAGTTGACATTTTCTTGTTTGATATTTTGTACCCGATTGTAAATTAAATATATTTTGATAGTTAACTTTATATGATAAAAAAAATAAATTATTTTGTTCAGATTTCTAGTAGATATATTTTGATATTTGTAAATTATACCCAATACTTTCACCAGAAAACGAAGAATAAAAATAAAATACCACTTCTTGTTCAATGATTGTTGATAAAAACTAACCAGACGTTCATTAATGCATTATTTATTGTGTTGAAAATAGAAATTTTCATCAAAATTTTGTTTTTGTTTCAAATCTAAACCTATATTTTTTGCTGCAGATTAGTAATTTAAGAGATAAACTAAACAATTTTTGTCTGGAACATTTTTCTGAAAATATCAATTTTGTATTATAAGGAGCAAACCAAAGAAAACTTTCTGGATTTTCCATACTTTTTTACTCGAAAATTACCTTCTAACTTTTATAAATAATCACAAAAGGTAAAAAGTACTTATATGCAAAGATTCTCACAATTTTTTTTTTAATATGTAATTCAATTTTTTTTTTTATTTCAGAATTTTTTCGTTATAAAAAAGTTGCATAAAAAAATTTACAATAAATTTTAAAAACAATTCTCCGAGAATCCTTACTTAGTTCTAAGTATTATACTTTTTTATGATTTTTCTTAAAAGATTATACATAGTTTTCGAGTAAAAAATTTTCTTTTGACCCGCAAAAGTTTTTCTTAAAGTATTACGGCCCGCATTACATTTTGAGTTATGCAGGCCTGTGCTAGAGGGATTAACAATAAAGGAAAAATGTGATATATGTAAGCTAAAGAAAATTTAGGTTTTGATTACATACATACATATAATGCGACACACTGACAATAATAGCAGATATATGTGTATATCAAAAATATGTATGGAATAATTGATAAAACATGCTATTATATAATAGTCTCCTTAAATAAAGTCTTAATCGTACACTGATAAAATTTAGAGGAAAAAATTACCACGAATTATATGAAGAAAAGTGTACATTTGCTTCAAACTTTTTTAGAAACAATTAAAATTAACTGTCATTGAGTATATCTTTATTTATGATTTATTTCTAAAATCTAAAGCACTTTGAAAAAGCTACTGTATTAGTAAATGTATAGAAAAAAAGTATACAATCTTCTAAAATGTCATACTGCGTAGGAAAATTGTTTATTCTGTATATCAATTTTCTACTTTGTGTAGTAAAAAATACGATAAAATTTTCACCATGTACTTCAACTGATTTGATGACATTCCGGCATCCACACAAGCAACGCCATGCAGTTTCATATAAAAGCCTTATATAAATCTAACCATACATTTCCATGAGAAATGAATCTCTTGAGTATACCTTCCTTGATCAAACTTTATTCCCATTGGACACTCGAACACAGATGGAAAAACGAAATTTCTGTGTCTGTACAATACACAATCAATCTAAGTTGCCAGTTATGATAATTGATAATCCGAGTATCTTTGCTATATCAATACACTTCGAATTGACAATCGTTTTATTTGTTTAATTAATTGATATATGTATTTATAAGAAGCGGCTGAGAAATTGAAACGAAAAAGTTCAATTTATATTAAACTTTTTAATGAAGAAAATAAAAAACAAAGACGAAAAGTTAGAATGAAAAAAGTTCTTGAAAACTATATACCATATATCTTCACCATTTTCTTATTGTTAGACATTTTGATATCTTTATAGTATAATTTAGACAGTTTATGTTCATAATATAACAATTTATACAAAATTAAAATTATATTCAACAGTTTTCTTCTTGTTTGTTTAAAAATATTCCTATATAAAATACATCTACCAAGTTAATTCACAGTGCTTCCTCGTTCTAAATTCACCAAAGGTAGATAATTATTGAACAATTTAAATAAAAACCGATAGTGTTTAGATAAATTGCCTATAATTGGTTAACCATTTAATTTTTATACAATTTTACTAAAAAATATTAGTTCGAAATTTTTCTTAAAACGCACCTGATTATTGTTTCGTATATTTTAAATTTTTTGACAATTTCAATCTAAATCTAAATTTTGCAAACAACGTCAAAATGGCATTTAAAACATCAAAATGACATTTAAAACGCCAAAATGATATTTAAAACGTCAAAATGACATTTAATATGTCCAAGCAAATATCAATTTAGAAAAACAAAACACGATTTTTAAAATAAATTGAGATAAATCGTTGTAAGGGAATATTTTACTACAAACGTTGTAGACCCATATTATAGGAAATTTAATGCTCTACAAAAAATATTCTATAAAATTTTCACGTAACATGTGTCCCCCTTACACATGATTTTGAAATGGGACCGTCCTCAAGCCAGACTCAACCATCCGACCAAGTTTCAATAATATCGGGTTATTCGTGTGACAAGGATTCAGGGGACAGACGGACGGACACACGGACAGACAGGCAGATAAGGAACGAAAAGTGTTTGTCTTGACGTGAAACGGATAGATCAATTTAAAATTTTTAATTCGGAGAACATTTTTTTTGTCTCAATCTAAAACGATCACAAAGCTTCTCGTATCTTCGATATTGCGAGGAAACAATACGATCATATTCTAAAATATTCTAAAAAAATATAACATTGATTTAAGATGATTTATAACAAAAATTTTAAATAATAATTCTAACTTATGTGAAGCTGGTAACTCAGAATTCTAGAGTTATCTTTAATTTAATTCCCACCCCCTCAGACAAAAACACACAAATCGTTTTTGAGGACGCCCCCCCCCCCCCCCCCCGGGTAAATAGGCTAAAAAAATGTTCTCGTGATAAGATAAGAACTTTAAAAAGCTTTGAGTTATGGTGCTCACTTCACATAACTCAACTTATGTAAAAAAAATCTAGCACAGATAACGTCATCGGCAATAACCCGTCACTCCCAAACCTAAGCATTTAATGGTTCTACTGATTTTTCTGATATCTCATGTCAAACACATCAAAAGATCTGACGCAAAGAAGACATATTGTTGACGTAAGAAAACCTCCTAATCTCGTATATATTTTGTTTCCCTGCATATAAAAAAAAATCTATATCAACTTGACCGGTGTTATTTTTCAAAGATTCAATGTTTTTGTTAATGTTTTTGTATAGATAGATGTATAAAGAATGTCTGATAAAACGCTTATATATATATTTCTGCACAATAGAGTACTTATATCGAAATATATTTCAAAGAAATATCTTGCACGGAGATTTATTTTATATATTATGTTCTACTTATTATTTTTATATTTTTTTATGTTTATTTTTATACGTTTTAAAGTAGCATTTCTATTTATTTATTTTGTTTTAAAGAAAATCAATTAACTGAAATTTGACACTTCGCATGTACTCCAGATTTTTTATCTTAATTAAAATTAATTTAATTATAATTAATTAATAATAATATTTATTTCATAAGATATAAACGTTGTAGAACAGGTCATGAGTAGAAGAAATAAAAGGTAAATATAATATTATAAAAATAAAATATAATATTTAGAAAAAAATAATATTCTTAATCTTATAAGGATGAAAAAATAATCAAATATGAATCCAAATTTAATGTCTAGAGAACGAAAGAAAAATAATTAAAAAGTAATATTATCTTGTAAAAATTCATAAAGCGTCGGTATAGTATGGACGTGATATTAAAAATAAAAGATTTTATATTTATATTCGTTGATTACATTTGTACTTTATGTGGTATTTTGATAAAATTTTTAATTATGTTATTGTAACAATGTCTATTAAAGGTGGTTGCTAGTAAGACGTAGTTAGTTAATGTCTGCTTCTAGTTTAGTTTAGGAATGCTGTATTCAAACAAGTGTAGATATTTTTTAATGAAAAAGGCACATTATTTGTTAGTTAGCACATTTTTTACATTGCATATTGTATTATTCATATCTACAATATTTTTCAAAAGTAAGTACGTGTGAAAGCTCAATGAGAAAATCAAGCGCATTTTTTTAAACAGATTTGATTTTTTATGGCATCACAAATCATTTTTCTAAAGTACAACACTGAAAGACTTGTTTTTTCTTTACGTAGCACAAAAATAACAAAAAATTAAATAAATTAATAAAGTATTGAAATTATTTTTTTAATTAAATGAAGCAATACCAGTGAACTCCATACATTTCTAAATCTCTCTAAAACGTCCATTTTTTTACTTTTAATTTATTTTTTAATACACGATTATGATATTCTTATATCATAGACACAATAAAAAATATACCTTTCCAATATGACTTTTCTTGTCATTTAAAAAAATTATCAAGGAAAAAAATACTACTTAAAAAGTGTGCTTGAATTTCCCTTTTATCTTTTACTAACATAAAAACATACAGGTTACACAAATAAATCACCCGGACCTTACTTGTGACTTACCTTTACATTGTATATATTTACATAACTTGTATGTAATAATATGTATTCCTTTGAAAAGTTTAACTGAATTTCCTGATGACAGAGAAAGTATAAATTTGCAAGTTGCTGTAAAGAAACGAATGTAAAAAAATCTTAACCCTAAAAAATACTAACCCCAGGAGGCGATGAAAAGGGCTTGACGGTCTATTACATTCTTTACATATCCTTTTATTGTTTTCTTTTGTAACTTCCCAATCTCAATGAAATTTAAAATTGAAATTTCGGGTAACTGTAAAAGAAAACTACCCGTACAAGTACGAAAAAAACTAAAACTCGAATGATTTGATCACAAAAACGCTACAATAATACAGCGAAAATTTAATTTTATGCTAGTATAATTATTTTGTTGCAATATTGTCACTTCCTAAAAAAAATATTATCAAATTTATAAATTAAGATTATACAGCTTATACTACATGGGCTAAAAAGTCTTTGGCCTAACAATAAAAAATATTTCGGGCAAGACATACACGAGTGTATGCCATAAGGGTTCCGAAGTACGTACTACGTGATATGTTTGGAACCACTTACAGGTGCATTTTTAAGTTAAAGTTAAAATATAAATAAATGTCAAGATCTACTAATTGAGATCTATATTTTGACATACCACATGCCTAAATATCAAAATAAAAAATTCTATGACGCCCTTCCCTATAATTCCAAAATTTAAAATTATATTGTTGACTTTAGTATTTGTCGTTGGTAGTCCCACCAAAACCTCGCTACCAAATTTTTTTCAGATTTTTTGAGCCGGTAGTCACTGAGCTAGATAAAAGCAGAATAAAATACTGCTTTTAGCCCCCTACAGGCGCCATTTTTGAGTTAGAAAAAAAAAATATGGTCAAATTCTACTAATTCAGATTTACATTTTGACATGCCACATGTCTTGGTATACAATTTTTTTATTTATTTGGATTTGCTTTATAGACCCCTACAGGCACCATTTTTGATTTAGAAAAAAAATAGAAAAAGGGTCAAATATCGCTTGTTTGGTTATATATTTTAACGTGCCACATGAAGTGGTATAAAAAAAATATTTTTTTTACCTAGCTTTAGCTCCTTATTACCCCCCCTGAAAAATTATTTATTCAATAAATTTGTACATATTTTATTATTATTTTGGTGTCATTTTACATCTTCAGTAAAAATTTCAAGTTTCTAGCTTATATAGTTTACGAGCTATTTAGCTTTGAGTGATAAGGACGGACGGACGGACGGACGACAAAGTGAGATTAATAGGGTTTCTTCGGAACCCTAAAAACGATTTTTTTAATGAAAAAAGTCTTTTATTCTTCGATATAATCTCCATCTAAAGTAATGCAGTTGTTCCAACGGTCATCTAACATTTCAATACCAGTATGTGGTTCGCGTCAAATCCCTCAAAATAAGCGTTTGTTTCCAACTCGACCTCTTCATTAGAGTAAAATATTTTGCCAGAGAGCCACATTTTCAATTTCAGAAAATGATAGTAGTCGCTGAGGGCCAGGTCAGGAGAATACCAACCTATTCATAGCGAAATTCCTTCAATTTATCGGTCGTAACGTGAGCTTTGTTAGATGGTACATTGTCTTGAAGAAACAGCATTTTTGCGGCCATTTTGCCTTGACTTCGTCATTCAATCGATCCGGTAATGCACAGTAATATTCTTTGTTGATTGTTCTACCATGTTGAAGGTAGTCAATAAATATGATACCATGTGTATCCCAAATAATACTACCAAAAACTTTACCGGCCGACTGTTGGATTTTTGGGTGTTTCGGACGGCTTTCATCAAGCAATAACCATTTTGCTGACTGCCGATTGGACGCCGGTGTATAGTAATAGATCCATATTTCATTCATTGTCAAAAATCGCATGAAAAAAATCTTCTTATTGCGGTGAAACAGTGCCAACACGTTCATATTTTGGTCAATTGTTAAAATGAAATGAAATTTTGACATTATTATAGTTAAGGAAGCATAAGGATTTTTTGTTTATGTCGCCATCTATACGATGTCACTTTTCAGCCCATGTAGTAGAGATAATAAAATTAATTTAAACAATAAATTAATTAATAGTTTATTTCATGATTATCAAAGTATTATACGCTTATAAAAAAATTTATAAATGAAAGAAAGAAAGAAAATTAAAACAATTAACAAACAAAAAATACAAAACATTTTCTTCGTTTAATACTATAACAGTAATACGTGACTAAAAACAATAAACAAAAATATATTTAGGTACATAACTGATTAATCTTATTTTAATCTTTACTGGATAAAATCACTAAGCAAAAGGGATTTGAATGTAATTACACTTGACATTAATATTCAGAAAAAACTTAATTTAAAAATATTGAGATTTAAATGAAGCTATTGGGTAATAGAAAATTTCATCAATACCCAAATTCCCTAAATTCCCATTGACAAATGAATGACTTTTTACGATCACAAACTACACTGGCGTAAATAATGTGGGATATATAGGAGAAGGGTAGAATGTGATAGATATCAATCGATGCTGTTTTATCTCAATCACAATAGTATGTAGAACAAATATCGTCTCTAACAAGCCAAAGTCGAGTAAGCGCTGTTTAATGTAATAATTGTTTTTTTAAGAAAAAAAATACGTTCATTCAATAAACTGTTCAAGTATGTAATCGAAAAAATTTCGTTTATCAGATTCAATTATAATTTAAGATTGTTTTTGAATTTCTCTTTTGTTTATCATGGATTTTTAAATCGATATTAAGAAGCTTACAAAATGGGAAACTTTATCGTGCTAGGTTTTAAATTAATAAGTAATTAGAATTAATAATTAATACAGAAATTAATTGCATGGAAAAAGAAACCAAAATCTTTTTACAGTGTAACCAAATAAATTGAATAAATTAAGGCCATTCATAAACTACACATTGATGAGCAAAGGGGATCAATCAATTTGTTACGTTTTGTTATAACATATAACAAAACGTAACACCCCACCTCCTTAATTATAATTAAAGAGGTGGGAGTCCTATCAGCATAACGTAATGAAAAAAATTAACTATCGATCAAAAGTTAAAATTTAAAATAATTCGCAGTTATCGTACAATTTTTTTTAAATTATTTAAGTTGTGCAATAAATTATTAAAATTGTATAGTATGATTATTTTTTATAAAATAAAAAGTTTTATGACTCTGAATTTGGGGGGATGACTTTTATAATTTATTACGATCTATAATTTAGTGGTCGAGAGAAATAAAAAAATAAATATATGGGTTTTATCTGTGTAATATCAACAATTGTTAAAATCCATAGACAACATAATACGACTGCCAACGAAAGTCAATACTCCTTGTAGAAAGATTTTACATTTCTTCGCATTATCGAAATATTTCCATTTTTGAAATACTACAATATATAAGTTAGTGGTTCTTAAAAAGACTACCGCAGACACGTGAAAATGGTGTTACGAAATTTTTAAATTTTTTAACATACATATAAAACAGTAATTTTACGCAAAACTAAAAAAAACACATAGGTACTATGTTACAAATTTTTAGATTTTATATTAGGGTACCGTCACCTAAAAAATATTGAGAACCACTAATAAAAGGTAATGACTTAAAAGCTGCAAAAAAAATATTTAGATCTCTATTCAAATCTTGCACAATTTGAATTTACATTTATCATATTTTTTACTGCATACTGCGTCATAACAGACAATAAATTTTTATCTGTTAGTACGTTATTGCGTTTTATATTTCAATTATACGTGTTTTATATCCAAAAACTGGGTTTATCGATATGTCTGAAGTCTGAATTTAATTTATATTCAGAATTTATTTCTGTTCAAAGTAATGCATTGTTGTTAATGGATTTATTAACGTTTTTATTATAGTTATATATAATTAATTTATATTATGAAAGAATGTACTTGTACTTGCAGTGACAGACTGACATGTAAATGAAGACCCATTTTTTATTTATTTTATTTTCATTTTATTCTTTTTATTCTTTTTTCATAAAATTAATTACCTTAATCTGCACTTTTGCGCCCCCTGCTCTATTTTTGACGACCTTTTTTTAGTCGTCATCAATTTTTGCAAAACCCGGAGAAATTGCACCGAAACCCTGAGCCCGGAGATTCAGTATGTTAACCCTGGACTCCGGGGCAAAACCTGAGACCTGGTCACCCTAGTTGTGAACTAAAATAACAGTATTTATTATACATGTGCAATGTGCATATACACAGTTTAGAATAATTTTATATAGATGTAGTATGTATATACATAGAACCATTCATGATGCAAGTGCAAAAAACTACTGAATCAATTTTGATGGAACTTTCACTGTTCAAAAACTTCACCTTATTCAGTCAAATGGTAATTAATTTACGACAGATATGTGCTTAAGGAAATTTACAATTAATATTTTCTAGTAATACAGGATGGATATGATACTTTATCAAGATAATTATAATCTTCGTCAGTTATTAGGTTAGTTATGATTCTGATTTATGAAGGTATATGTATATGTATAAATGAAACATCTTTTACTAGAATATGTTTACTCTCTTAAACTGAATTAGTGTGAAATCAGTGGTATATATACCAGTTCTCAGATCAACCAGTGATTTTGGCCATATTAACAATGATCCACTGATTTGTTCAGTGATTATCCACTGATTATCAGTGGTCTACTTTTCACTATTTCCCAGTGCAGAGTAGACCAAAGTCACTAATGATCAGTGTCTATTCACTGATTCAGTTTTAGAGAGTACCTTTTTTTTATTTTTTAACAACTAAAACAAAACCAAATAATTCACACAATGAAACAAAAGTTATGAAAAAAGTGATTCCCTGCAGTACGTCACAGATGAGTACGTTAATTTACTTTCAGTTTTTGTATTACTATCAAGATAATTATAAAAGAATATTCATGATAATTATCGTGATAGTTATCATTTCACACCCCGCCTTAATATACCTATATTAAAATTAAAATAAATAGTCGTTATGATATTGGTATAAATAATCTAAAAAATACATTGAATAACTAGCCCAACCAGCAAGCGCATATTAAGAAAAACTTACAATTGATGTTTACTAATAAACATGTTTAAAAATCAAAAAAACAATCGATGACAATTATGATGATTATTTAACTAAGCCAGCATTACTATCAATGCACGGTAGGATAATTTATAAACTTGGCATGTAAACGTCTTAGTCAGCAATATTATACTTGATTTTTATGTTTAAAACGTTGTTTCCAGCTGTCAACGATTTTTATTGTTACAACAGATTTGTATTCAAATACATCAAAAACCCTAGACGGGTCGACAATGTTATTGATATTAACTGTCAGGTTTTTATTCTAACATCAGATTCATATTCAGAAAATTTTAAAAACCTATAATAGACTCCATATATTTTCGCAGAAAACATGTACTTTTGAAATTGTTGTAAGTTGATTGTGACATTTGCAACAGTCACATTCTATTTATTTAATCAAAATACTTTTGCTTTGATATAAAATTAATAATTTGCCATCCAAAATGCTTAAGGGGTTACATACCTCAAGCGAACTACACCTAATTCTCCATTTTTATAATTTTTTTCAAATTTTTCCGAGCGATCCTTTTGGTGATAAGGGTAGAGACTGGAATTTTTTAGCGTTTTTCCCGAAACATTTTTTTTAAATTCATAAAAAAATACATCATATAGTATATTGTTGAATTCGTGCTTCCATAAGCTCTCATTTGATACCCTCCCTATACGATGCCCTTTTATCATTTCCCAATTTACCCCCTTACATTAACCCCAAGAATAAAATTCAACTTTTTATACTTCACGTTTATAATTAGGCCACCCCACCCTATCTCTGTTTTAAATGTCAATTTTTTACGTCGAATCGTTTCATATAAAATTGCCTGTGATAGACAGACGGACGCTGAAGTAATTCCTTAAGTGAATTTCATGAAACACTAAAAATTAAAAAAAAATTAGTGAAGTGAATGCAATATATACACAATAACATGAGAAACATGAACAACTATTTAAAATATTTAAAAGTTACGTGTCTGCTACCTGCTGCTGATATTTATGATGTACGTATCTCGATTTTGACAACCATTCGTGGCCCTTTAAGTTAATCGAGCGGTTTTTTAATGAAAAATGTTTTATGTAACAGAAAAATAGATATTACCCTTAATCCTTCGCTTTCTTTTATGCAGTCCAGCATTAAATTTAAATTGTACAGAACACAAAATAACTAGAACCTGAAAATTGTTTTAAGGTAGTATTTAAGCGCGTAATATTTTATATAGTTTGAGCATTAAATATATTGTATTTGAGTAATAACATTTTGGATTCAGAGCATTATACTGAACATAAGGTGTAACATTAAAAATAATTTTTTTGAGCAATAACATTTTCCGTTTTGAGCATTAAAATTTTGTTTTACACAATAATATTTGCGTTCGTTATTATTGTATAATTTAATTTGCTTTCATTTTATAACCTTTATTTTGGATGTTCCATTACTCCCCCCCACCTCAAATAAAATAAGGTTAACCTGAAGAATATGCCGTTATAGACCGAGCTCTGATAGCAAAAAATGGTACGTCATCGAACACCTCAAATTTAAAATGTGAAAATGGTTGGAAATAATGTAAACAACATATTAGACCCGGCAGACTATTAAAAATATGTTAATTGCTATGCTTAATGAATTTTTGAAATGAGTTAAAAAAACAATGAATATACCTTACAAAACACCTGCATGAAATTTACACAGTTTATAGTAAATAATGTGCAATTTTTGAAAAAAAAATGCTGCTTAGCAATTTTTGTTAATTACCTTGTCTGCCTTAAATTTTTATAAGTTATAATTTTCAACAAAAGTACGTCACATAACACCTTTTTTTTATTTATAAAAAAATGAAGTTTGAGATCTCCCCTATCTGTTAAAACTTTGCTGACTGGAAATTTTCGTTAATTACCTTGTCTGCCTTAATTTTGAATGTGCAGCATCCATGCATGAGATGGATGTCCGGCTCAACCGTTGGCGTGACATAACACCTTTTTTCTTTTTTTTTTAAATAAAGTTTGAGACCTCCTCTATGCTTATAAATTTGTGTGCCATCGAAAAAATGTTTTTTACTATGTCAGTCTTAATTTTTAAGCGCCGTGCCAATGATTTTTTTTCGTTTAAATAGTTTATACGCAGGCCGTGAAAAAACACCATCTTAATTTTTTTTCTAACATTAACTTTGGGACTTCTTATTGCATTAAAATTTTGCTGCCAGCAAAAAAAACGTTTTTTACTTTGTCAGTCTTAATTTTTTAAGCGCTACGACCACATTTTTTTGTTAAAAAAAAATGTAATATAACCGTTGACAACTTTTTTTTTTTTTTTTTAATTATCAATCAATTTTGGTGAAGGGTTATCGAAATTTAGAAAAAGAATATACCTTCCCTGAATCTATTCTGATTATTTTCGCTATGATGTCTGTGTGTCTGTCTGTTTGTAAGCGCAGTAACTCAAATACGACAAATCGTCGAAGGGTGAAATTTTATATTTAAGATTAAATTTTGTCTGGGAAGAAAACCTCCTAGTTTGAAAACAAATCTCAAAAAAAAAATGACAAGAGTAAACATCCGTTTCCGGTTTAGTAATTACGTTTAAAAAAATTAATTTGAGACATGCTGCAGAGAATATTATTATCTATAATTTATGTCTTTTAAATAATATTCTATTTTTTATTATTTTTTTAAATCAATAAATTATATCGAATTTATCAGATATTTGATTGAGCTTATAAAATATTTCATTGCAACGATTTAAATAAATAATTTGCTAGATTCAATCAATTATTTATTGGAACTATAGTATTTTTTTAATGTATCAGAATAGTTAAAAATAATAATAAACATTCATAATTATTTCAAATAAAACAAATAGGGTTTACCCTAAAGTCTAGAGTCTAGACCCTAGACCAGCGATCACCAAAATAGGACCTGCGCGCCGGCCCTTCAAAGATTTACATCCGGCTCCCGATGAATATATAATATATAGAAATATTAATTTTATAAAATTTAATGATTTAATTGTTAATTCAGGACAATTATTTATTTAAAATTTAAATAAATCATTGTCGTGAATTCCAAAATCCTAATAGATGAATATCCTGCCTGGAGTACGCGTACTCTCCGGGGTACGCGAAAAAAAATTTATAATGGCGAAAAAAGATACAGTGGCACACCCCCTCCTCCCAACAAAAAACATAAGGTGTGAAAAGTTAATTAAGCACCGAGCACTTGATAACTGATCTCCACAAATAAATAAAATGAAAGTTGGGAACCGCTGATCTATTGGGATTTGAGATAAGACTTGCAGGTAGTAGATATTTCTTTGCTCGGAAACTTGAATATTACCATTTATCGAAATTCTATGAAAATAGTACAGGCAAAATAAAAGTTTGCAGGTATTAATTAATAAAAATTGTTAGGCAGACAAGTTTTAATAGATAGAGGTGATCCCAAACTTTATTTAAAAAAAAAAAAAAAAAAGGTGTTATGTGACGTACTTTTGTTAAAAATTATAGCTTATAAAAATTTAAGGCAGACAAGGTAATTAACAAAAATTTCCAGTCAGCAAAGTTTTAACAGATAGGGGAGATCTCAAACTTAATTTTTTTATAAATAAAAAAAAGGTGTTATGTGACGTACTTTTGTTGAAAATTATAACTTATAAAAATTTAAGGCAGACAAGGTAATTAACAAAAATTGCTAAGCAGCATTTTTTTTTCAAAAATTGCACATTATTTACTATAAACTGTGTAAATTTCATGCAGGTGTTTTGTAAGGTATATTCATTGTTTTTTTAACTCATTTCAAAAATTCATTAAGCATAGCAATTAACATATTTTTAATAGTCTGCCGGGTCTAATATGTTGTTTACATTATTTCCAACCATTTTCACATTTTAAATTTGAGGTGTTCGATGACGTACCATTTTTTGCTATCAGAGCTCGGTCTATTACCGACGTCACAACTATCAAATATCACGTGTTGATGTATTAGAATAGACCTAACCTAACCTAACCAACCCAAAACTAATCAACTCGATTTCGCCCCAATAGATTGTCCTAACTAAGGACAGTTAACTTGTATTTTATTAGAACATCAACTCTGTACGATTTATAAAATATTATATAAATACATGATATTACTCATTTAGTACAAATCTCTCCAACCTAATACTCATTTTGCCATTTTAAAGAGCATTTTTTTTTCTGTGTCATTTTATTTATTTAATAAACAAAAAGTATTTTCTTTACGCTAGTTTCTATTAACTATTGCTAAAACACAAAAAATACTGTTCAACATTGTTTACAAATAGAATATTTAGAATAATTTAATTAATGTTCTTCACTATTTCTCATTTCATTTAAAATAGTGCGTGTTTAATTTGCTCTCATTGTTCTACAAAATATTTGAACAGAACATAAAAATTTGCATTGATTAATTAGTTAATGCTCGCTAAAAATGTATTACTTTGCCTTAAAAGAAAATTAAAATATCTAAAAGCGAAATGATACTTCAAAAGAATCGTAGTTTGACTAAAGTCTTTTATTCAATTTTTTCTTTTTCCTTTTTGTCCATAAGAATGTATAATTCCATCATTGTTTAACACTTAAATTCGATTTGAAAAACCGCTTCTAATTAATTAAAATGTATGACATTTATTGAAGCATGTAAAATTAAATTTAGAATAAATTCGTTTAAAATTGTGTATATTGCCATTTTCTTTCTGACGAAGAACAAATATTTTTTTATTTATTTTACCTAAGTCTTCAAAACGTCTCTAGTTTTCTTAATAAAAATTACAAAGAATGACTGAAAATTCAACTTTATAAAAGTAATTTTCTTTGTGTTTACATTTGAAACTTTGAGAATACCAATTCGTCATTAATATTTAAACTAAATAAAGTTACAGTTTCTTATATAGAAATGCGTCAATGACGACCATGCTAACGATTTATAGAATATTAATTCGAATACATAAATTACTAATTCATTCACTTTATTCTCGTGATTTTGAAATGTATATAATTTGTTAGCGCACTGCATAAATTACCTTAAAGTGCTTTAAGCGAATATCAGATTAATAAAGTAACTTGATGGCATTGCAAAAATTAATACGTAATTGTAAGGACCCCAATTTAAATTAAGATTACAGTCAAATTAACTGAAACTCAATTATGATGTAGCTCGTGACTTACTAATTAAAAGTTCTCATGGAGTCATGATTCGAAAATCACCAGTTTTTTAGATACTCTTGTCAGTGTTAATGGTTAAAAATTCAAATATCTATATACTGATTATGTTTTTATTGATCCAGAATAACTAAAAAAATCTCCATTTTTAGACTTTGTGACAATGAAAACTTTTGATCAGAAAGTGACTTCAGTTTCAGCAAATTTGACTTTATCCTCATTTTTTCAGGTATTTTTAATTAGCTTTTTAATTTTTGTTATTTAAGTTTTTATTGCTGCAATTTTTACATTGGTAATTTACGAAAAAGTAAAATATTATTTCTTATTAATTATAAAAACAATTGGTTTATGTTGCTTTCGCGGGTTTCTGGTTTTTGTAGATTACGCCAACTATATTACAAACTATATTTGACCCGCACTTTCACATGAATGTATATATTTAGAAATCGGTGAATGCTTGCGCAACTGGCTACTCATAATACCGTACCATCCAGCTATGTTACTGCTCAGCTTCTTGATGGAGTACCGTGATGATATCAAACCTGATTAATTGTAAGTTTAGGATCCTAGATTTTCTAACATTGCAAGTTCCATCAAAATCGGTCCAGTAGTAGATAGCAGACAAACATTTTTAAATCTATCAGAATAGATTATATTATTATTGCATGTAAAATGATGTATACACTCAAAAAAATACCTATCTACTTAATTTTTAATAATTGTAATATGGCACCATAATGTATAAAATTTATAAAACAATAGTAATTAAATATTCTGTAAAACATCTACATGCATGTTTTCATAAACATTAATTAAACGTTCGAAGTATGTAAACTATTCCTATTTAATTTCAACTGTGAGTGCAGCATATGGCAATATAATTATTAATTTGGAAATACCACATAGTACATAAACTCGATTACAACATGGGATATATTACAAGCTAATCGGAAGTATTGTGTTAATTAAAAACAAAATTAAATTTTATTTATAAACATTTGTGATAATCGAGTCATTTAAAAGCAAAAATGATTAAGTCTACATATACCAAACAGTCAAGAATACACCATCATACCGAAACCAGACCGACTTTAATGACGAAACGACATTTTCTTTTTAAAAAGTATAATACTTCATCAGTGAGTTTAGGCACTTTGGAAATCATTCTTTATCTGACAATAAAGGTTAGTTAAACGTCCATTTTCACACAAAAATGAAATCCTAAATGTTTATGTAGTGTTATGTAGTTAATTGTCCTTTTATTAACTGTGGCTATGTTTCAGTTTAAAAATAATCATAGTTGGGAAGTAGAAGAGTACCGTATGTATAGTGGGTTAAAGAAAAGTATATATAGGACTTAAAATTTTAAAAATATATTATAAAAATGTTGATGTTTTTTTTAAATCAATCGTTCTGCAATAGTTCAATATTTTGAACAAAATCTTCAATAAAGAAAAGAAAACAAGGCAACTTTTTGGAAAAAAGTCACAACATAAAATTGAAAAAAATTGTTTTATTTCATTATTTCGAAATTTAACACTAAAATCACAAAAATTTGTCTGCATAAATAATGCACTAGCATTGAGATCAAGTCAAATTCTGTTCGCGGACCGTAGTTTGATAACCGCTGCCGTTAACTTATCGTAATTTTTTTTTGTTTCGTACAATCTGTCAGTATTTAAATCGGCATAGTACTTATTTTATAAAAATGTAATGAAAATTATTAAATTATTATTAATTAATTTTTTGTTGCAGATTGAATAAATTACAAAATAAATCTTTTAAAACTATGTAATCTTTTTTCCAACGATAATGAGATTAGTAATAAATACATTATAAAAATATACATACTATATCTATAGTGCAAACATATTTCTATTGTAGTAATTTAATAAAATAGATGATAGTAGGATAATCAAACGATTAAAAATTGCACTCGATGTTGCATGCTCAAAACATGTTTTCATTAAAAAAGCATACATATACTATACCATATTTTTTCATGTGCAAATTAGTTTAGATTCTGCCATGTTATATATTTTCTGTATTAATGAAAAAATTATTTTTACTGAACTGATTTTTTTTAACTTTTCAATGTACAAACAGTTTGGGTCAAAAGTGAGAACCAGGCGAGTTATTTGCGTAACTAACAATGTTTTTTGGGTACATAAAAGGTATATTTGATGACATAATGGTGATTACCATCCAAGTACAACATAGTATTTTTTTTATTATTATTTTTTCTGGTTTAGTATGTACAAAGGATCATAATAATATATTACCTCTGATGAATCATAAGTACTCCTATATATAATATACTACAAGTGCCATCAAATTCGATTGACAAATTATCAAAAAAATAAATAAATAAATCGAAAATACTTTTGGAAGCTATTATTTGATCATATTGAAGGATAAATAGAATGTGAGTTCCAAAAAAAATCAACCAAATCTATGGCAAAGGCCGATTTTGCATGTTTATCGGGCTATAGTCTTTGCAATTAAACAATAATAACAAATTCAACAAAAACTAACCATCGGTCTTAATATATCAATTTTTTACTATGTATGTGACGAAACGTTGACCTTTTATAAAAGTTGTAAGCCGTTATTATAAATTAAGAAGGACCATAAAACCAAAATATTTTATCTGAATTTTCACATACATATACCACTAGTTTCTCGTATATGTACGAACTGTGTAATTTATCGATGATTGTATTCTGTGTTCCTGATACAAAGTATATAGAAAATGGGTAGAAAATATGATGTTCTGAGAATTGTGTTATTTTATTGAGTTTTCGCATCTTCTTTACACGAACAGTATGTGCGTAAAATATCAAATAGTAAAATTCTAAAGGAATAATATTTGCATATTACTTTATTGAATTCCGATGTCACCTTGCTGTTCCTCATACTTATAATTTCATATATAACATATATGTGGAAATACGCTTTGGGTACTTTATATTGAATTTTTTTATTTTATTTCTAGAACACAATTAATTAAATAAGTATGTAGTATGTATGTATTATACATTTTTAAAAGTATAGGGTTATGTGCAGTTCGGTGAGAAGCGCTAATTATCTAGTAACAGTGTTAACAGTATTTATATTAATATTTTCAAAATCTTAGTGTATTTGTATAAAAAAATTATTAATGAAAATTTACTTAGATGAAGAATCAATGTTTTTACGATCAGAGTCACCA
This sequence comes from Sialis fuliginosa, assembly GCA_961205875.1. Taxonomy (NCBI): domain Eukaryota; kingdom Metazoa; phylum Arthropoda; class Insecta; order Megaloptera; family Sialidae; genus Sialis; species Sialis fuliginosa. Next base: position 21,067,135 of record OY540812.1, read on the forward strand.
ACTACTTACAATCCATAGAGAATATCAAATAATTAATACCCCGTTCAATGTGTTTGTTAGCTATCAAATTTTATCTTATTTCTATGTAATATCAGACATTACATTTCTTCGATATTTTCTTACATATACAAAATATACGTTAAATATTAATTAATTTGCTCACTACATTTTCGACATTTTTCCAAACTACAATAGAAAGAGAACTCCTAAAAATATTGTTATACTTTTTCTTCTGTGATATTTTCAAGAGCATAGAATGATATTGTTGACCACTATTTTCCCAAGAATTCTCTTTGGAACAATACAAATAAATGAAAAAATAAATAAACTTTTTTTTTAATCAATAACCAGGTAACAGTATACTTTTCTTTATTTGTGAAACAATATTTATTCAATTTCATATTTATCATATTTTTATAAATATTTATATCGATACGTTTCTCAATCAAATATTATTATAAATATGGTAGAAAAATTAATATACAATAAAACATGAATGAAAACAGCTGAAAATACTATAGGTAGTACTAATTTGAATATTGAATAAAGCATTGTTAATAACTAAAAAAGTTGTACTTAAATTCTAGCACCATGGAAAAATTCAGGGAGTGCGATTTATGATTTATTAGGTATAGGTATATGGGGTATCACTCTATTTTTATACACATTTTTATAAATATACAAATACATACACAGTTTTTAGAGTTTACCCAGAATAATTCTCATAAAGATTGTATTTAATATAAATTTTTATAGGTACATGTTTAATATTTATGCAAGTAACTATCAAATATATTACGCTTCGTTATAGAAACTTTACCCGCGTTGATTATATTGTCATACACACCATGTCATACACATTTATAACTTTTAGGTGTGTGCATGATATAACAGGATATTACGCATAGAGGGAAAAGGTCCGGCCGGGTATAAAACCCTCTAATTATTCTCATCAAATACGGATTTTAGTTCACCAATATAGATATTTTCATACTCGCGATGCCATGAAGGAAATATAACACAGTAATTACACGCAATGTGAATCATGCAAATTAAAGGTTAAATCTACATATATGTATATGTGGATATTAGTACCTATAATTGTAAATTTTGTGTTTTTATTAGTTATTGATTAAATTTAGATTTGACTATCGATCATTTTGTGTTGTTATTGTTCCAGTTTATAATCAGATATGCCTGAGCTTTTTGTTTAGTAAATATAGAGATCATTAAGATTGAATTTTTTAGGTGCTTAATTTTCGATAATCAAGCATTTTGCATATTCTTGACATATTTTAAAAAATTGGAATACTACTGCCACCTTCATCCGTTTGTGATAATTTTTATATAAGATCGTCTATTGATGAGATCCAACTAACAAACATATTTTTATTGAAATCCGTTCAGTGGTTTATAAGTTATGCGTGTGACAGATAAAAACGAAAATAATATCAATTGGAAATTTTTAAATCGGAGAACACATTTTTTTTACGTCAGAATTGATCATTAGATAGATTCCTGGTATATGCAAGAAAGCAAGTTATTAAAAAAAATACTTTATTATAATTCTTTGAAAAAAACACATTTCTTGTCGAATATTAAATATCTATACATATATTTTATAAAAAACAAATGAGAAAATATTAAGTTCTAAAAATATCACAAGACATAATTTTTATGTCTATTATTTAAAAAAATAAACTTGTTATAGAAACTAGGTTTCTGAATTCGACTAAAAACTACTAAAAACATCTCCTATCTACCTACAAAAAACCAGTAAACTTCTTAAGAACAGACGCAAAAATAAAATATATACCTACGTGCCTGATGAACATTTACCATTCACCCATTTTCTTTTAACTACAAAAGCTTCTAAAAAAAACCTCGCGTCTGCGCTACATCATTCCTTGATTAACGCTAACTGCACATTATCCCAATCAGCAGAGGAGCACTAACCCCTCTCATACCACTACAATCTCCCCGATTATACCCGACACTGCACGTGACATTCCAAATTCTCGATAAAACACGTCCGCTTCGCTAATTGTATTAATTAAAAATCAATGGCGGCCTCGTAACGCACTATCTGTATTTAGATAGAAAATATAATCCGACTCTCCCTGGTAATTAAATATAGATGCATATATATTATTTACTGTCAAATTTTAATTGATGATATCACAAGGTAATATATTTTACGAATTCATATATCTAGATTATTCTAGATCAATGATTCCTAAAGTGTAATTCACAAACGCGTGTTAGTTAATTTACAGTCAACATTATTTATACCAAAGAAAACAGAGTATTTAAAATCAACCACAGCATCTTAACTTCAATTTAAAAAATATAAAATTAATTGCCACAAATAATAAACGGTATTAAAAATGAAACAAATAAAAACAGTCAGAGAAAAATTACTACAGGTTACTTGAATTTTCCCAATACAATTATTTGCAGTACCCATTTGAAAATTATATTTTTAACTTCACGCTCATAAAGATAGGAAGTTATTATGATTACTTAAAAAAAAAAATTTTTCGTGTTCTTTAGATGTCTAGGTTTCGAGACCCCCTCCTCCCCAAATCATAATAGACTATTTTAGTAATGTTTTATTGTATTGTACGAACAACCGAACTCACCAGTAGTGTGATTGAAATCGATTTTAAAACATAATAGAACTAAAAATTTACATTTTCTATAGTGCGTAATATAACAGACCAGCCTTTTAACGTAGTTCTCGTGCTACAGTACTATCAAAAAGTTACGCTCATAATACCATAGTAAAATATCGAAAATAATTGCGTTGCTACAGAGAATTTTTGATCAAGTCTATACCCAAAGCCGTCTATACAGATTATTATAAACACAATCATATTATGAATATATTTTCTTTATTTTATGACTAAACGCTTCGACAGATTTTGATAAAAAAACTACCAAACATTAAAGGGTTATTATTCTGATATGTGATAAAAAATTTAAAATGTTTGACCGTTTTGTTTTTGAAATATAATTAAATTTCAAATACGATACGGTCAATTATTTTGTTTTTGAAATACAAAGTCAATCATTTGAAATTTTTTATCACATATCAGAATTATAAACCTTTACTATTTGATAGTTTTTTATCAAAATCTGTCGAAGTTTTTAGTCATGAGAATGGACATAATACGAACTTGATATAGTGGATACGTACAAAAGTGGCAACTTTGATGACAATTATCTCGAGTTTAAAACGGTCGATCTTTTTAAAAATTCACGTTTGGATAGATATCATTATTCTTTTTATGCCTTGATTTTTTTTTTAATTCTATCGAAATGACGTTTGCACGAGAACTACCTTAACTATCTAGAAAACTATTTATCTTACAAAGAAATATTTGACTTTAAAGTGTTTGGAAATTATTATCTTTTATATTATATTAAAAAAAAAGTATAAGAGTGATAATGAATGACAAACCCAGAGGGCCATAGATCTTAAAATATTAACACTACCTTCAATATACATATAGGTATATACGAGACTTGCTGCTTTGTAAAGAGCAACTGGTCATTCTTCCAAGAATATACAACAAACCACAAATACAACACTAGAAATAAAAAAGACCTATATGTCCCTTTCGAACAATCCGCAATTGTCTTTAAAGGAACGATCAATCAAATTATCAAAATTTAGAATTAAAATTCAAAATAGAATTAAAAACATTACTGGTAGGAAAATGTTACTAAAGTATCAATGTATATGCTTCTCAGTGATATTATATATTATTTTATTATTATTTGTATTATTGTTTACTATTTCATATACTTCATTTTATTTTCTATTCTTCCATGTAGGTATATTGTGTATATCTGTATTTGTTTTCTTTTTTTCCATGACTTATTCAGCACTTGTATAAAGTCATATTGAATAAAGTTTACTTATTATTATTATTATTATTATTACAAACAAGTATAGTAACACCGGAAATCCGATATTACGAAACCCCCGTTTTGTCGGCCCCTATAGACGCACAACTGGGCACACTAACTAGACATTAATATTATTATTATCGATTTTGCTATCTCTTTGACTAATAAATCCCAAAAGCGAGTCCATTGACAATCCCCCATTCCCACCAAAAAGTGGATACAACGGTGTGCAGAAAATTTCTCACCAACAATTTGCTCGCCAGTCTTTCTGTCTGCAATCGTATTTTCAGAATTTTGATTTAAAATAAATATTTTTAATTTTACCTATCTTTATTTCGTAGTTCCATTAATGTTCAATGTTTAGTTTAAAATTTCTTTAGATTTTAAATCAATACCTACCGGTAATCGGGTACAACACCTTAGAAAAAAATTATTAATTAAATAAATTATAAAATAATTATACTGAATATAAGGTACTGGCACCAGTCTTGGATATGACCCCAGTAATGGCTGTTTTTGATTAAATGTACTGTGTTAAAAATATTTGTTGATATTTGATTTCTACTATTTCTGAATATTAATCTATATACATACATTTAACTGTCTTACAACGTGATTTGATGACAATTGGCCAATAGGTGTCAAAATGGTGGACATTTAAACTAATTATTAGTAGATGTAATAATAATTTATTTATTAATTATTGTATTATCATAGTAACTGCTTTACATTGTTTCAAATTTGACGATTCTTTCTTTTATATCTTTTGTGTCGTAGAACTTATCATTTTGTAATCATTAGCAAGTGTCCATCACTGCGTGCTCATAACTGGTTTTACTTTATCCATTACTGGAGAAAAAACATAACCAAAATAAAAGGCTATAATTTAAAAAAAAAACTACATTTGCGGACTTCAGTAATAAAATTGATTAAATAAAGAATGACTTGTTTTATTAGTAACATGAGTTAATGAGAATTACAAAAAAGAAGCCCCAAAACAGTAAACCTAGCACTTATAGCGGCCATAACTGGTGCCAGTACTTTAGATGTAAAACTGTACTTATCACTGGATAAAAATGATCGATGATGGAATATAAAATAAATTGCTCTTCAGGCATTTACTATAATAAGTACAGAGAATTAATCAATGTGATCATAACTAATCCTAATATTAATATAGTGACACAAGGGATAACACTGTAATTGCCTGCAACTAATTAAATTTTGCCACAATAAATCTGTACTATTATGAGCGGTTAATAGAAAATTATTTCCATAATTATGTGAGCAAATATTAACCAAAATATTAAACAAAGGTGTTTTAGAGTATAAAATATTTAATTGTAAGACCTTGTTCCATCAAACACTAAGGGTGTAATTACTACCAAAATAATAGAACAAATATTTAGAATTCTGGCTGTATTTCATAATTTAAAACTAAAACAATAACTAAAAAAATTATAAATATAAAACTTAAAATTAAAGATTACAAAAATACTTATATGTATTTAAATAACAACGCTGCCATCGTCAAATGTTTTCTGTAATTTATGTCTGACAACATCTATATATTAATACGTGAACATCGAAAATTGTCGTACGTTTTTTAGTATTTATTATTAAAGGTGAATGAAACTAATATCATTTGAAAGGTATTGTACCATAGATGTGCGTACAAAAAATCATGTGTGTATGTTGCCGTTAAGGCAGGTAAAATAAAATACACACAAATTTGTTTATTTCTCCTCGCATCATTCAACAGCATAGCAATACTCCTAGTGCCACCTGCGACAAAAATAAATAGTTTTGGGTTTCTATCAAACGTAGAGAATGCGTATAACGATTTCATTTCGCGTTCAATTGCAATGTTTTTATTTGGAATTTTTTGTTGTAAAAGCAGGTTAGGTTAGGTACTGTGCCATAGATGGTACACAAAAAAAATAATGTGTGTATGTTGCCATTAAGGTAGTTAAAATATTGATAGGATTTCGACCATAGGCGATACTAGTATATTTAAATATATACAGATTCTTTTGGTTCGGACGAGTTAATTGGTTCGCTCGTAAAGCAGATGTTCGAGTCACAATAGCCCCACACTCACACTTAAATGTAAGCAAAATCTACATGTACAGGGAGAACTCGCAAAGAGAGAAATAAAAGAAGATAATAAATATGAACTATTAAAAAATAATAATGCCTCACAATAAATTTAACACAAATAATAAAAAATATTCATAATATTACATAAAAACAAACTTGTTTGTCTAAACGTCAAAATGTATTCAAGAAAAAGTAATCGAAAGCTTGTGATTACTTTTTCTTGAATAAATTTTGACATTTAGATAAACAAGTTTGTTTTTATTTATATTTAACGTCACTACTATTATATTATCATAATATTACATATATAATGAATTATAAAAAGAGAAAAGTCCTAAATGACTTACTCATCAATAAAAATACACATGTATCGCAATTTTTCAATTTTCAATCCAAATAAAGGTCAAAATGTTTCAAACTAACAGAACAGATTAATTTTATAAATTATATATGTATATAAATGTTCATAAAAACGAACACAACGCAGGTAAAACCGCAGTTGGGCAGTTAGTTTTTTTTACAATTATAGAGTAGTTTTTAAATCTACTATTATAGATATTATTTCAATCGATGTTTGAATTTATTATTTTTATATTTTAGTTTTACTTCCATTGATACTTGTATTTTTAAAATTTAATAATAAATAAGCTAAAATAAGCCAACATTAAATTTACTACCTTAAAATTAAATTTACATTTGACCTTTGCTTTGAAAGAATATATTTTATGACGAAAATATTTTAATTTAATTCCCCATTTTACTTCCATATTCCTTATGGAAAATTTCTATTATAAACAGTGTAAATTTTAAAAGGATCTTACTATATATGTATGTATTTTCTTACATGAAACATCGTTATTTCATTTTCTTGTAAATAAAACACTCTGCAAGAGAGGTATTTTCTAAAAATAAAAACCGAGAAAAATGTATGTAAGTATTAGCACAGTAGTTGAAAATTTATCTAAATAAATACATTTTCATGTATCTTAATTGTATTATATAGGTTATTCTTTTATAATTTCTTCACGCTTTTACAGACAAATTACATTTTTATGGGGCAAAAGCAGGGATGGGTCTTTTAGTTCAAACATTTAGAAATGGGTATATAAGAATATATTTCTGCTTTAATTAATCCATAAAATATAAGATATCTTTAAGATTCTAACTAAATTACAAAATATAGTTGACTTGAGTGATACAAGCTAAATGGAATATTTTTAGGGGAGAGGGTCACTTCACTCTTCATGTAGGCACCAAAATTAACAATTATTGAAATACTGGGTTGTATGTATGTAGTATGACTATATTACAGTCATATTGTATCTTTCTTATTATTATCATCGGTTGAAAAAAAAGAACTAATGATAAAAAAGAGATTCTATATTTTATTATTTAAAAAATGCAACCTTTTTTTTGAATGGAGCTACATACAACTTTTAAATTTTAAACTTTGTTGGGCCTCTTTTGAGAAATAACAAAACTTCAAAAATGAAAAATGTTTAATTTGATTTAAACTTGGGTAATTATTTTTAAATGTTTTTTTAACTGCTACTATTTAATTTGATTAAGCTAAAAAGCTTTGAAAATTCAATAGGTACCCAAAGTTAGTAAAAATTCTAATAAATTAATTCCCGCAATTTCATTAAACCAAAATAAACATTTCTACATTTTCTATAAAATTGTTGGTTTCTGAGTAAAAATTTCTTGAATGTTCAAAAAAATGTCATTATTTTGTATATACATATGTTAGAAAGGTCGTATAAAAAATTATTAAAAAGACAAAAGCTGCTTGTTTTTCTAGTAAAATAAAATACCGTGATAAAAAATGTAAGTATCTATTTGAAGAAATAAAGTTAACCTTAAAAACGTTCACGAAATCAAAAACTAATAATCTAATTTTGCTTACCTCCTAAAAACAAACAACTTTTATTTGAAACATACGTTTCAAAGTATGAAAGATAAAATGCAAACACTCTGTATACAATGATAAGTATACATACATATACCTACATACAGCATGTATGTATATGTAGGTATATAATATTTTTGAGGGATCTACTTTAAAATTGAAAAAAAACGCTATAAATATTATGAACTGTAATTCAATGAACAATATGACTATTATTTTTATTTAAGTGCTGCACTTTCTTGACATGCTATTCAGACAACAATAAATAACGTTAGCAGCGCATTTGCTACATAAATGGTGCGAAAATGATTTGTGCTTCCTACACAGAAAGGTTTTCACTCTTCGACCGTATGGTCGTAGGTTAGTTCATAACCTATATACATTTCAGAGGTGGCGGCACTGACGTCGCCGGAAACAGGCGATAACAATACCCGTAACGCCGTAACCAATGTGTAAGTATCCATGATGGATCGAACACAGCGTCTTTCAAAGATTTTAACGAAAATATTATTTTTCTTATTGTAGTGTTGTTCAATTTTTAATAAAATATATGTATACAAAAAATAATTTAAAATGTAGAATATATAATTAGAAAGATATATATAATTAGATAGGCAGGCAAGCATAATGTTCATTTTAAAAATGTTCCCTTCCTGAATTCGGTAGAGAACATTAAAAAACATGTTGATTATATAATCTCAAATAAAACTTCTATAAAAAATTTTACCATCACAGAGCGAGCATGTCTCAAAGTCTTAATGCTTTCCCTTTTTATTATGACATCCATTTTTCATCGAGTTTTAAAAGCCCGGCCGGTTTTTACGTGACCGTGACATTTTTCTGTCACTGTGTCAACAACTGTGAGTTCAAGTTGACGTATATTAAACATACGTATTATTAAAACAATACCTATATATAACACATACTTCATTATAATATCTAAGAACTGTCAAAGCCACGCTCTAATTTGTGTATATGCTTGGATGGGGGTGTTAGTGGATATTGCAGAACGGGTTTAAGAGAAAATATGTAAAATATTTCATAAGTAATAAGGAAAAAATAACTGTTTATACATATTATGACTATGGATATTTTTTAACAAAGTTTTTTTCTCTTCGTGAATCTACATACTTTAAAATAGAGTTCGAAATAATAACTATCATAATAGATATCTTGTTAGATATTAATTGATAATTATCGTGGTAAAAATACTATTCAAAATATTTGTAGGCATAACGCCTCTCGGGGAAGATTTTCAAGTTAATCCTGTTACTGTGATGAATCAGACCTTGGCTGAATAATTATCGGATTGTTTACAAAATTTGATGAAAATCTTTAAAGTCACTATTCTCTAAATAATTACAATGTTCTTTTTTCAATTTATTACAATTTTACCCTCTTTCACCATTTTTACCTTCGTATAAAAGATATTGTAACAATGCACAAAAAATTTACTAGGAAAGTTTTGGACAGAATGAAATATAATAATGAATTCACAAAAATAAAAATAAACAGATAGGTATGTTATAAATACAATCACTTCTACCTAAATATTTTTTTCAAGTTTTACTAACTTTCCCCAGTACAATAGTCAGCCTCTTAGTGGAATAGCGTAGTAATATCTGGCCTAAACTAATTTTAGATCTTAAACTTTTAAACAGTAAAAATCCTACCAAAATCGGTTCAATAGTTAATCAACTCGAAACAAACAAAACAAAAAGACAAAAATTCTAAAAACTATCAACATATTGCCTGTAAAATAATATAGAGGCTCAAAAGATTTTAGTATTAACATTTTATGATAATTTCACAGGCTTTCGTATTTTTTTAATAATTTATCATTACAATGCAAATAAGTTTTAAAAAAATAGTAAAGAAAATACGACGTCAAATTGTTCTTTGTTAAGATAATCTCGGTGACAACTAATCCCCGGTGGCAAAGCAGACAGAAGAACTATATTAAAACACGGGTTTAATCTCGACGACGAACTGTTCTTATTATCATTACACTTTATTTCATTATAATTAGAGTAGATGAAGACTACTTATTATGTATACTTATTCCTTTTTTGTATTTTTAATTTTAGTTAAATATTTAATGATATTTTATCAAATAAAAACAATATTTTAACGCTCATTGTATCGATAAGAGTGCTACCAGATATAATATTATATTTTTATTTATCGGGTGAAAAATGCGCACACTTTGTAAAAAATCCATATATTGGTTTCTTCCCCCCTTAATAAAACATAGAATTCAATCGAGACCGAGACCTTTTAAATACTGACGAAACGAGACTAACCTAAACCTAGTTTTGTCTCGTCTAGAAACAAGCAAACAAACAAACTTACAGTTCAAATACATAACCAGTGAATAACACACACTTAAAAAACGGATGACCCATTTTTTTGACAACGCTAAAAAAATTAATTTTTCATAATTCAATGAAGACATATACTATAGTATGAGCGTGTTGAACGTTATTTCATACTTAAAAATAGCAGGGAAGCATTTTACTTTTTTATGCAAAAAGTAACACGAAACAGCTTAAAATAAATAAAATAAAACAAACTCTTTTTTAGTATATCCCCTACGAATAAAATTTAAAGTTTTGAACTCGTGAGTAGCTTCCTAATTGTGTCGAGTTAAACTGTGATTTTTTGGGAAATTTTTATTAACTTCTGAATACCAATATTACTTTACATATTGTGACATTTAAAAAAAAAAAAACATTATTTTTAGTCTTGTAGTTTTAAATGACTTTCATTCCTGAACTACACGTTTAAGATATATTTTACCCGAATTATATGTGGAATTGTTCCCTTTCTTTCTTATATCATTTTCACTGCATCGACGATTTAAGTATATATATACAAACGGCACTCATTTTTTGCAATTTTGATTTTTATTAAGAGCATAATTTGCTATTGATTGACGCTAAAACAATCGAGGCAAATGTTAATGCCATTTAAAATCTATTTTTATTTTAACTGTAAAGTTCCAATATGACAAATGTAAATTTAATTTTTTTTTTACTAATATCGCAAGAAGAAAATCAGGAAATATTTTTTGTTCATAAAAAAATAAATTTAAAATACCAAAATACAACAAAAAATCGGCTTTACGATACTTTCTTACAATACATTACGTATATTTCATATACACGGGTATATAAAAATGTAACTGTCATTTCGTTCTGACTTCTCTTAGAACCGGCTCTGCAATAAAACAAACTACACGTGTGATAAACTGTATGTTTTGACATGCTAATTGTGAATTTACTGCCGCATTAAACAGAGAATCATTCCGTTTTGTATTAAATTAAAGAGGAGAGAGTATAACATTAACATTATCATTATTATTATTATCTGCATGCATACTATAATTTTCCCGCGACTTCAGTCGCATGTACTACAAAATTGAATAATGTTCGCGTAACTGGCTGCTCTAAAGGCTGGTTTACACGCTACGATTTATCGTAACAATTAATCGTTACGATAAATTGTTACGATAAATCGAAAGAGTGTGTACTGTTTACATGCAACGATTTCTTGTCCAATATTCATTGTCGACCGCGGTACACTCGGTTAGCTTTTGCCATGGAGGAAGTACTGTTGTGGTCGTTATATATCGTTTGTTTAGCAAGAAAAGTAAAAAGGTCACGAAGACCAAAAAGAAAGTGGAGCCGCCAGTGGTTGCTGAAGAAAAGGCTATTTTCTCATATAAAATTATTGAAAGAATTGCGAAATGAATCCAATGACTGGCGGAATTATTTAAGAATGGATAAAGAGACTTATGTTGAGTTGTTAAGGTTAGTTTCTCCGTTTATTGTGAAAAATGATACTGTTATCGTAACAATGAATGGCTGCTACTTGTTTACACGTTCCAAATTATCGTTACGATTTGCAGAAATTGATGCCGGCCGGCATCAATCATCCAATCCAATTCCAATTCCAATAAATCGCTACAATGTCCTGTTTACACGCAATGATAAATCGTAACAATTCGATCGTTACGATAAATTGTTACGATTTATCGTAGCGTGTAAACCAGGCTTTAAACCTACAGTGCAGAAAACATAACATAATTTAATTATTATATCCATTACATCAATATTATTAAATTAAATTATATTATTATTAAAAAATATCAATTTTAAATTTTTCTCAATGTGGAATTACCTTAAATCAATTATCATTAGTCTTAAGGTAGTTGTCGCGCTACAGTACTTTTAAAAAGTTACGCTCTTATGACCGTAAAAATGATAAAATCAGGAGTTATTTTAGTGTGTAGTTGTAGCTTGTTTCTGCAGTTCCAAAAATGAAAACTGCAATTGTAAAAACTAATTTGTGTAGTTAAAAATTGCAAGTAGAAATAAGAGAGTAAAAGAGAAATATACAAAATGTAGAGCAAAAAATGGGTATTTGCAGTTGAAAAATTTTATTAAAATAATCCCTGGATAAAACATCGGAAATTTTTCGTTGCTACTATTTTTGATTTAGTCTATACTCAAATTCGTCGATGCAAACACATTCATACTATGAAATATTGTCCCCAATGCTGCAGACAGTGTTGCCAGATTACTTCTACTCAATCCATCGACATGTTGATCTTTTTTTTAATTTTTAACCCTTTCTATGGTTGTATTTCAAAACAAAACGGCCAATCATTTTGAACTTATTCTCACATTTTAGAATAATAAACCTTTGCTCTTTAGTAATTTTTCATCAAAATCTGTCGAAGCGTTTAGTCATGAAAATTTAGAGATCGGCCCTTATTATAAGTATATGGTATAGTGAATATGTACAAAAATTGAAAACTTTGATAACAATTATCACGAGTTTAAAACGGTCAATCTCTTTAAAATTCCACATTCTGTTAGATATTGTTCTTTTTTCACGTAATTTTTGACAACTACCTTAACTAATCGTATAGGTAGTCTATCAAAATCGATTCAGTTGTTTTGTTGTCAATTCAGAACAGACGCATAATTTTTTAAACTTATTAAAACGAAATAAAAGATATTTTTATGGTACAGACAGAGCCTATATACAGAATTATTATTACCATTATTGACTTTAATTTTAATATTGAAGTACTTGATAACACAAAGATTAAATTTCTTTTGAATTTACATATGAAGATAAATATTCTAACTCGTACTATCCTCTGAAAAATACCATCTGTAAATGTACACCATGTATTGTAATTTTCGTTCTTCGAGTAACAAATGGCTTTTAATTTGTTTTCACTGAACGTAAGATAAAATTAAACACTCAGAGAGACCTGAACATGGTAATGTTGCCGTGACACAACTAAACAAGTACAGGGAATGGGGTAACGAGCAAAGGAGAGATTGAAAAAAAGTCGGTCGCACTTTGGGTAGGGTTGCCAACTACTCAGCAAGAGATTCCAAGAGATTATCCTTAAAAAACGTGCGTTTAATAAATTTCATTTTTTTTTATTTTTGACCTCGTTTTTTATCTATCTGACTACATGTTTTATATACCAATGTCCTATATACGATTTCCAACATGCAGATTTCAGTAGATTTGATTTAATGACCTATATTGACGAAAAGCAGAGTAAAAAATACGTTCAATATGTTATATCCAGCTTTGTGCCTCATATGAAAAACTAAACTGATGATTTGTAAATAAAAGGAGATCAAAAAATTCTAAAAACACCAATCAATTCTACACAAAAAATGTCTTAAGAAACGGTAAACAAAAAGTACCTATCTACTTCGACAAAAAGTTAGTCTTTTAAAAAAATTCGGATTTTTTTTGTGTATCACCCAAGGTATGTGGAATTTTTAAATTATTTTAGGTAGTAATACTTATCTCTTCCTTACAAATAATCTATCTCATTTAACCAAATCTATTTCTCCCATGCTATCAACGTGAAAATGTGAAACTGTTGTAGTATTAGAAGGAAATTACATTTTAATTTATTTGATAATAAATAATAGTATTATTTTATAATAATGTTTATTGATGGTGGTTTGTCATTATAAAATAATTCGTTTTGTGTTATTTGTTAAAACTTCAATATTAGTTGTGATTGTTGTGAATAACTTTTCTTACACTACACAGTTGAAATATCAACTACATGCGATTCCCAATAGTGTAGTGACTTATTATACCCAAAGCCCAAAATCCAAACAAATTATAAGTGCTGGGATTCCCAAGCAAGTTATATATTATAATGAAAATTAAAATTTATTTGACATCTTACAATTAAATAAGTCAACGAAAAATGACACAAACAAACTTAATCGTAAAAGCCAATTAGATTTTGGAACAATATAAGCAATTTATTTTTTCATCACACATGTTAGTGAATATCTTCAGGCTTTCCAAAAAACACTACAATATATAAGAAAACAAGATAACCACCAAAACCTCATCAAAACTCAATAAAATGGGTTAGTTAATTTTATTCTGGTTTATCAGAATAAAAATCAATCAACTCCTAAAAAGTAAATAAAAACCACCAATGGTCTAAATAAAGAACCTACTGATAATTAATACATTGACACCAATGATACCTTACCTTTTACTATTTTACTTTGTGTTTTTCTCAATTCCTTCAAAAAAATGATATTGTTATATCCGATATTATAAAGAAATAACTTATTTGATAGTTAGCATGCACTTTCAAATGGGGTATCAAACCTATTAGCAGTGCCGGATTAAGTCAGTGCAGGGTCTGTAGCAAATGTTATAAAGAGGCCATTGGAAGTGGCGTCGCTAGGGAGGGAGAGTAACACCCAGGGCGGAAACCGATAGTACCCCCCCCCCCCCCTCCAATAAATGTCAATAGGATTTATTTTTTGTACATTACGCGAGTGTCGACAACAGAAAACATATCAGTGGGCTCTAATTTTTTAAATAAATTGGATGGTTATTACTCCTTAAAGAATTTCAATGACCAAAAATAAAGTTAATTGATTAAATTTATTAGATATTTACCTCTTAGTGTGTGTTACCTGGAGCGTTTAATGTGAGCAAATTTAGAAAAATCGATTCAAAAAATCAAAGATCGATGCTTAAAAAATCGATTTTTTCGATTAAATCGAAATTGGAAGCCCTAAACTTAATTATTAATTATTGTAGATTTGGACACCCCGAATCAATCATTGGACGATAGATGGTAAATCCAATAAGATATATTTTCCGAAAAGCCGCGGGGCCCGTAGTATTAGATAGTTATCTTGAAGTTTTATTAAGTGTTTGATAAGTTTCTCGGACGCGCGGTAAGTCAACACTATCGGTATTAAAATAGTGGTATCATATATGCAAATTATCTTGTACTGTCAGAGTCACTGATCAAGATAGATAATAGCACATAATTAATACCCTATTAAAATTGTATATTAGCCAACAAATATTTGTTAGCTTCTTTATAATACCGGAGACATGAACCTTTTTACAATTAAGCCATGGCACTTTACAGAAACGGTCTTCGTCACCGCTTCGACCTTGCAAATCTGTTACATGCGATTCAATACAAGTGGCATGTTTGCTGCGTGGAAACGGCGCTGCGTTTTGACGCAGCTCACATGTAATAGATTTTCAAGGTTGAAGCGGTGACGGAGACCGTTTCTGTAAAGTACCAAGGCTTTCGTATTTGTCGTTGATAGTATTATCAGCTACGAGATTTTTAACGTTTATCGCAGCAAAGAGGAAGGGGCGTATGAAATGACTTTTACAAAACATCTACTGACATTTTTTTTAAGTTAATTAATTTAAACCAAAATACGGTCGTCAAGTTCTACTGATTAAGATATACGTTTTTATACCCTACACTTTTACACTGTGGTGCCTTACCTCCCTCCAATCAAAATAATGTTTTGTTTTATATAACTTACAAAAGTACATTAATATGTGTATCTCCAATACCTATATATTCATTATTGCCGAACTGTTTGTTTAATTGACAAATACTTATACATACATATTTGAACATAGAATGGAATTTCTTTGATTGTTACATACACACTGTTGGCAACCCTGCTCCTGAGGGTTTCCCGTAAATGCCCGAACAGTTCTTTAAGACGTGACATCTCTTTAGAGACGTTCCTTTGCCGTGAGACACTTTAGAGAGCGTGCTAAAGCCTGGGGCACGTTAAAAATAAATATATCTGTCATATAGTGTCCTCGTGCTTCAAACGCTTTATAATATATAGTAGTGAATCGACAAAAAGTGGAAAAACTTTTGTGCCCTCTTGTTGTTTATAGACTCTATTACAATTAAATAACTAAACAATACAATTATCAGAACCCAAATCACAATCATAATCTCAAGTCAAATAAATATAAAACTCTATATATAAAAATTGATGTTTGTTTGTATGAGACTTATAGACTCGGGAATTACTGAACCGATTTCAATGCGGTTTTCACCAATAGTTAGATCATTTTTCTGTGCAGTATCGTGGCTATTGATATTTTATGCAAATCTAAGATTTAACATCAAAAGACTAAAAAACACTTTATCAAGTCGTGTTTTGTTCCATGATGTCAGAGCATACAACTGTCATTTATACAAAAACACAATACTTACTACACAATAAAGAATTCTATAATTTACGGTTTCAGTATTTTATTAATTTAGGTCACTGTGATCACATCTCTTTCAAATATTTTAACATCTTAAACATTTTGCTTCCAAGAAAGGTAAAATATCAAAATTAATTATTATGATTGTTGCTAACCTATTTCTTTATTTATTTTTGATTTTCATACAAATTCCAAGACGAGACCTGGTGTTTCCTAGGAGTTTGAAAATATAATTTTACACGATTTTCTCAATAACTACTGAACGGATTTTATTCCGGTTTTTACTAATAATGGATAGGTTAAGTTTAGGTTTATATTTTTTATGTATTTTGTGTAAATTTCAAGTCGGAAAAAAAAGTTGTGGGCATGTTGGGTGGGTATCTCCATATAACACATACAAAAATGCGCTGTCTAAAAAGTTAACAACCAGCAGACATTCAACGTCATGAAGAAGAAATCATCTAACTCAGAGGTTCTGAAACATATGTGGTCATGGGACCCCCTTTTGAACAATTATTTTTCAGGGACCCCCTCCTCTGATAGAAAAACAAAGAAACTCATTAGATACTAATTAATCACTGGTAAATAGAAATGTAAAAATACTTTAATTTATACCAAACAAACGGACCCCCGACAAAAGTTCAGCGGACCCTCGGGGATTCGCGGACATAGTTTAAGAACAATTGATCTAAGGTACAGTTTATACAACAAATAATACTAAAATGGACAAATATAAATCAGATTATTTAATGTAAAACATAGAACCTCAAACTTTGGATCGTAAAAAGATTTAACTGTTAATGAAATACGTACCATTAAATCGTCAACGTCCTATGAAAAGTCACTAATTATTGATTTTGCGTTCTTATTGCGTAGATTTTTCTATATTGTATGTTATTTTCTAAAACTTAATTGTAATATATATTTAGATTTTATGTAGGTATCAATTTTGTTTTTTAAATGTAAAATACGTAAATCTTAATTTTCGAACTACAGTAAGTAACTTTTCATTAAAAGACGACAAAATGGTATTATTTAAACAATATTTATCGAGAGCAGATTGAGTTATCAGATGAAAGGACACTTTACACCATTTAAAGTATTGGCCTATTATAAAAGTGATATTTAATATGTGTTTTTAATGGTAACTTCATTATCACCATAGGGAAGAGAAGTTTCGGCCATTTTTTAACCCATATCACTTTTTATAAATGGCTATGCTACCATTCTGAATGTCCTATTAAATCTTGTAAAGGATCTTTTCAACCAATATTTAATTCCACTCTCAAGATACACGGGGTAGGGTGGCATTTTGTCAACAGCATTTTGGATTCTAAATAAAATTGTATTTCTTACTTGTTATGTTAGTTATCGTAAATAAAGTTTTACAAGCACTGAGGTGGAGAACATACAATAGGTACTCATTATATAATATGCAATATAAAACATTAAAAAATAATATATATAAATTATAGGTATTATATAAAAATATAATATGTAACCTGTACAGTTATATACACTATATATATGTATCTGTATACGAGTAATAGCAGTTACCCGCAACTTCGTTCGTGTCATACATATAATAAGGTGTATATCATAGACATAGAGCATGAATCGTGCATCTGACTCAAAAACAGTCGTGTCAAAAGAAAGAGATAAAAGATATATATCCCAACGCTACATCACTCTCACTGTTTTGAAGAAATGTCACACTATCGTCGAATTTAGGTTAGGTAGAAGCTATCAACCGTGAAGAAAATACAGATTTCTGTTGTGATAGTCGATAAAACAGGTCGCACGAATAAATTTCACACACACATTTTTTTCTAATAAATTTTTCGAAATACAATTTTACCCTTATGTTCTTCCTCAGAATGCAATTTATCTCCCGGCCAAATTTCATTAAGATTGATTTAACGGTTGAACCATGAGAATGCAACAAACAGACAGACACACTTTCGCATTTATAATATTAGTATGTATGTATGTGCATGTACGCATATACAATAATATACATACATATACATATACTATACACTACGCAGAAAATTATATAATTAAATGTTTTTTTAATTAAAAATAACGAGGAAAATTCTGAAAATTTTGGTTATATAAAAAGTATTACAATGTTTTTCAGTATACATGTGATAAATGTCACATTGTCAACCCTCAGTTGGAGTCGAATGGGGAGAGCAGTAAAAAAATTTTTAGATCAATAATATAATAAACTCTTAATAAAAATGGTGAAACAATCAAAAATAGTTAGATCAATAATAGTTTGTTATTGATTTTTTATTTGAAAAAACAAACGATGTTTCAAAGTTTTAATTCCCAGTTTTTTATTAAATTTTACAAAATTGATTGATTAATGTCCGGTATTATAAAGAATTTGTTCCCGAGCAAAAGCTTATTATCTTTTGGCTAATAATACTGCTAGGTATTAAATATAAATGACAGCACACTCACAGATGTAGCAAATGAAATAGTATATATATGAATGATCTTGACATATGCGTGTTAAGTAGAAATCAGCAATTAAAAATAAATGCTGCCAAGTGTACCCCATAAAATGTATAGCATTTACATTACTATACATAGTAATGTAAAATCCCGAGCAGAGTACCTATAAGGTAAAGAGGGATCAAAGTTATAAATTCAAAATTATGCATGTCATTATTGTATTCTAGTTCTAATTCTTTGCTTTACAATTAAAAGCTTATATTAAATAAGAGCCAATGTAAATATATTCTGCTAGTATTTTACTATAACTAAAATCATGTACTGAATATAATGGGTACATAAAATATATAATTTTCAGAAACATTCCCCAATTTTCAGATTGATAACATTGTACCAACAACTTTACATAAATTAAATAAGAAGTCAATATATCATTTGTTATAATGTGTATATTTATAAGAACGCTGAACGCAGTGTAATGCGAAATCGTGATAAATATGGTAATTTTCAAAACTAGAACAGTTAATCATTATATGACCATGGTAATCTACTTCTAAAAATATTTCAGAAAATATGTACCTACCTACATAAAAATTATGAAGGTAATTTTTTTTTTAATATGTAATAATTATTCTGTAAATTTAATTATTTTTAAATATACCTATGTACAATTGCATTTGTATTTTCTTTTGTTTCCATTCTTTAAAATAATGAATTTCAGAACCACAATTTGTTTATGTTATAATAGGTATGTATTTAATGAAAAAAATCGTTTAATCCTTCAAATACTTTTATGACAAAACTTTCTCACTATGGAAAGGCTGTAAAATTGAGTAGTAGAGATTAGAGGGATGATGTTATCGTCCAGAAACTAAATTCAGTACATGAAATTACTAAAAATTTGAGACACTTCGTGTAATGAGTCGTTGAGCGTAGACCATTACACTATCTGTCCGCAATTCGCGAAATGTTCAACATTTCATGGCATTCTATTGTAAAACACAACAGTGCGCATGCGCAATTGAAATAAAACATTTGCCAAGTAAATGCACAGTGCTTCCTCGTACTAAATTCACCAAAGGTAGTTTATTATTGAACAATTTAAATAGAAACCGATTAAGTGTTCAGATGAATTGCCTGACATTGGTTAACCATTTAATTTTTATACAATTTTACTAAACAATATTTGTTTGAAATTTTTCTTAAAACGCACCTGATTATTTTTTCGTATATTTTTAATTTTTTGACATTAATTGATTTAATAACATTTAAAACATCAAAGTGACATTTAATATAATATCAAAGTAAAGATCAATTAAAAAAAACAAATGACAATTTTTTAAAGCAAATTGAGATAAATCTTTGTAAGGGAATATTTTACAATCGTCAGTGAGTAAGAGGTCTAAAAGTCGTCATAATGCTTTGTTTTTAATTATCTTGTTAATTAACAGAATGAATGTATTAATGATAGCAATATTATTACCATTTCTGACGAAGCATCAATATAAATTTTCAATATGTAATCATATTCCGGATTTGTATAGATATGGATATCACGTGTAATTAATTTATTAATTGTACTATGTATACATAATATAACAAACAGTTATTATTAATTTATTTGTATGAAATTACATTATTATATTCAAATTCGAATAATAACTAAAATTAAATTTATAGTACATTTTTAATTATAAAACAATTAGTATATTTCAGTTTTAATATGCACATTAATGTTAAAACGTAAAAACGACAAAATTATTTTATTATATAATCCGAAACTGTTCTGTTTTCTATTTAATTATAATTGTGTTTAAAACCAATTATAAAATAATTCACGAGAAATTTTATCACATAAATTATATAGAGTGTAGACACATGCACATATTTCTTCCATGTTAATTTTAAAAAAACTCATATACGCGCTCTTATAAATTTTATATAAAGACCATTAGGCAAATTTCATTATTAAAGTTATTTAACAGTTGAGAAAAAACAATATCAACAGACTACATTATTTAACGACATTTTTTTTCGAAAAGTATACCTTATCAATAATATAATAGGGACTAAAATGTTACTTGGAAAATCTAAATGAAGTAGACTTCGAGAAAGATACACTGTCAAGAGGAAAACACATTTTATTGGTCATGTACCAAATCCGTTTGTGCTAGTTTTGCAATGTAATACCTATACATAAAAATAATATAACTTCTCACTTGTTTATTAATAATTTAACCTAAAAAGCCGATTAACATCGTTTTATTGATAAATTAGTATTATAATCATTTGTTATCGTTAATTTTTAAGTTAAAAAAATAAAAAGTATTAGACTACACGTTGTGACGATATTGGTTTAAATTCAGACGAGATAAGACCGAGACGATATCATCCTAATTTATAAGTCTTGCTAAGAGTCTCAGTTTTAATAGATTACCAATAATTAGTTTAAAAACTATTTTTATTAATTTTTAAAATAAATCTATTTCTTTATTATATAAGAAAAGAATAGAATACGGTACAAATAATTGTTGATATTTTATTACTGCCATTACTGAATCATAATAGCGTTATTTGGTGATAATTGGCCAATAGGTGCCAAAATGGTGGACATTTAAACTAATTGTTAATGTCATCTAATTATTAATTATTCTATTATCAAAACATCTGCTTTACATTGCTTCAAATTTTACGATTCTTCGTTTTATAACTTTTATGTCGTAGTACTTATCATTTTGTAATCATAAGCTAATGTATATCACTGGGTATCAATTACTGGTTTTACTTTATCCATTACTGGAGAAAAAACATAAATAAAATAAAAGGCTATAATTTGAAAAATAAACTATATTTACGGATTAAATTGATTTAATAAAGAGGTACTTGTTTTATTAGTAACATGATCTCATGAAAATTACAAAAAAAGCCCATCGATCCCAAAAAATAGTATCCCTTGCTCTTAAAGAATCCAAGACTGGTGCCAGTACCTTATATATTTATATAATACATGGGGATATAAATAGTCAAGTGAACAGATAATACAAGATATGTACCTACTCATATTTGTTTATAATATTTATAAAATCATTAAGGGTGTAAGGAATAATATAACAAAATATAAATAAAAATAAAATTTACTAAGATGTCTTTTAATTTTCTTCTGAATTTTATTAATTTTGTTTTCGTTTCCAGATGTGTGAGAATACACTTCCGGTCTCGGTCACATAAATGAGACAAGATGGCTTCAATTTAGACTAAACGAGATCGTGACGAAACTACACTTACCTAACTATCGCCACGTCTCGTGTGCAGTACTGTGCAGCCCTTGAAAATTTCAAGACAGGTAAGTTAAAGTTCATTTTTATCAATCTCCTTAACAACTGATTAATTAACTGTAGTTATTATTGGTTAAAATAGTTTTTTATTTAATCACAAAGGTGCAATGAAATAAAGAACTCTAAATAAAAAAATCTAATGTCGTGTTTAGACCAAAATGACAAAATAGCAACACGGTACTTTTAAAATACTTCGTGTATAATATAAGTTTTTAGTTTTATTTTTAAATTTAAACATTTAATATATTTTTTATTCTACCATAAACTTATCTTTAAAAATGTCGTACGTCTCTCTCTGAATGGCCTTAATCGGCATAGCAACTAAACCCCTAATATTTCATAATGTCGACATTTTAATCATATCATTACACTTGGCGTAACTTTATTTCTAATCGTAATTTTCACCCAACGCTTCGACACGACAAAAAAACAACCCGCCACAGCGATAATATTATGATAGCTCTCATTGTCAGATACGTAACGCTGCTATAAATCTATTGACAGTGTCTACTAATACATATTAGATTTCAATATAAAAAATTGTATGCAAACAATTTTTATCTGCGCATTTTTTTATTGATAACATTATCGTTCTGAACCGAATAAGTTGTTACTCCACTTTCTGATTAGTGAAAAGTTTTTTATATCACATATAATATTTAACATTCATTTTCTGGTAACTTTAGTACAAAAATCATTTACATATATCGCGGTCAACAAGTATATATGTTAATTGTATTCAGAGATTTTAAAACTATACTTATACTATACTTATACTAAAACTAAACTTCCAAACATACTCTCTCACCTTGTAATGAGATTTTTCATATAGTAATAGTATGTTAAATAACAGGCATTTAAGAGCGGATCCAATTTTACATTTTAGGGAGGTAAGAGTTTTACATTTTTTATCGAGGAAGAGTAGGTGAGATTTTTTTTTAATATTTATTGTTTTATTATCTCTAACAAAAAAATTTCTCCGAGAGAGACATTATTTCCATTCTTTTTTTTTCAATAATTCCATTTCTTTTTCTACACTTTTTGGTACCGCAAATGTGTCAAATGTTAATGCACTAAAACAGACGGAAATTTTAAAATCTTGAATATGAAAAACAAGGATACCACAAATAATCATATTTTATATGAGAATGCTTACATTTAAAAGGTTTGAGAACCACAACTAAATCCTATGGGGAAAGATTAATTCATCCTAATTATTTTTCCTTTCATGTTTGTCCTTACAGGCACTATTTAGTGATTTTAAGTGACAACTGGTGTTGTATGCTTTAAAGTTTATTTTCTAATGAACAAGATAGTATTATAATTATTATATTAATTAATTAATTTCATTATTAGTCAGAGCAACTACTTCTGATAAAAAAATGTGTGTGTGCACTTATGCGCTCGCATTAGAAGTTATACTTCTTTGGAGTTATTGAAAAACAACTACGAAAAATTAACCTCAAATATTTTAAATCACTTTTCAAAATTTCATTACACAAGTATTTATTTAATTTATTTTAAATATATTTTATGAATAAAATATTCCTTTCAAATATTAAAATCTTAGTTTCGGAAAAAAAAACAAGAAAATGTTATTTTTTCTAAACTAATATTTCTAATAATAACAAAACAAGTTAATAATCACTTCAAAAACCATTAAACATAAATATAATATAACATAACAAATATAATATAACAAAATGTACTGCTATAATGTAAACGTAACACGAATAGTAATTCGTGTAAATGTGCAAGGCATACACGCCACCAAAAATATAAAGCACATCGAGCGAATTTTACAGAGACAAGCATACAGTAGTGTAAGCCACTGAAAGAGTGAGAGCATTATGTATTAGCAAAGACAGTTTTATCTTCCTCGTTCAGCTTCCCGAGTTTACCCGAAGTGCGTCATATTACCGAAGTGTCACATCCGAACATCATGACTAGGGTTTGCAATCCCGGAATGCGAAATCCTGCTCGTTTTGGAAATATGCGGATCCCGCAAAGAAAGTGCGGGATCCGCGCGGAATTTTTTTAACATTAAATTTGTAGGTCGCGTGCGTTTTGAATACTTGTAAAGCGTAAATATGGATAGAAAAAGGTAACAATTTTGAAAAAAAAATTAAGGCTGAGATGACTGAATATGAAACTAGTGGAATTTTTACATATCTCTTGTTCACGATTAGTTAAGTGGTTACACACCTCTAAAATTAAAAAAAAAAACATTCGAAAAATGTGACCGCGCAATCGATTAAAACATGCCAGTATTCGCGCGACTCAGGCGACGAAAGAACAGTCCGCAGATTACAAAAAAAAAAAAACATAAAAAATACAAAATACAAAAATTTAGGAGAAGAATGACAGATTAAATGAAAGTTAACCATACAAAAATTTAATACACAAAATTCGTGTTTTCTCACAACTATATTTTTCTATACGATCTACACGATATTTTTTTAACAGTATTGTCTCTAAAATACAACCGTAAATAATGATATTTAGTGGTTTAGTTTTACGTGACATACTGTATATACCGGCGTGGCGTAAAAGATGACCTACGTATAAAACAAGGGCTAATTTATACGCAACCAAGGAGTTAAAAAAAATTGAAATGGATAATCTAACAAAAAGACAAAAGTAGTACCTAACAGATTAGACAACCTCCTATTTACAGGTGTACTTTATGGATTTTACATCGGTCTATACGGTACGTGTTACGTTTACGTATCATATGTTACCGCTATGGAGCTATTTTTTATGAGTTGATTGTCATGTTAACTAAGCATGAATAATAAAAATTTTGAAAAATGTGCGAGATCCCGCGGGATTGGCGGATTTCCCGCAAAATTCCGGCGGGAAAAAAATGTCTGCGGGATTGCAAACCCTAATCATGACGAGTCAATGCTTTTCTATGCCCAACAAAAATGTGTTGCGGTGCGCCTAATGAAGTATGATATAACTTAAAATATATACATATATGTATTACTCATATTCCTGAAAATTTACCACCTTTCTGTATATAATGTATTCTGGTACATTTACACCACGTCACCCATATACATATATACTAGGGTGTTTCGTTTGAAACGAATATTTTTTTTTTTCCTCCGACACTGTGAAATATTGTTCTCAACACTAAAAAAAAATTCCCTGAAAATTTGAGCCCTTAATTTTAATATAAAGTACTTCCTTTTTTATTTTGAATTTTTCCCATTTAAAATACATGTATTTTAAACCACGTTTTTTTTTAATTTTTATATCTTGGCTGGATTTTAAACTATTATGTTGATAAGCATTGATATTTGTAGTATATTTAACGCTCTTTTGAAGACCTTAGGACAATTTCAACCCAACTTATTTCATATTATTTTTATTAGCCCTGTTAGTCATTTTTTTAATTTTTTTCACATATTTTTGAAAATATTGAGAAAATGGCTTGTCTGGCTGAAAAAATGTAGAGACAAAAATTGTAGGAAATCAAATTTTCTACAAAAATAATGTCTATAAATATGTCGCTCGAATGCATAGTTTCGGAAATATGAACAGTTGAATATTTGAAAATCAAAAAAATATTAAATATTTAAAAGCAATGCAAGCTTGGACAAACAACAGGTAATTAGCGCCATTTCAGCACTGGTGGTATTCGCGGTAATTAGGAAAATTTTTTTCAAGGTCAAACAGTACCGTAAATAAAAGGACTTGAAGCCACAAAATTCACTATTGTAAGTAGATTAATTTTGAAATGGAGTGACAGCGATCTTAAAACTTTTTACGTAAATGAACAATTCCTATTCAACAATTATTAGTTTTATTCAATAAAAATTCTTAATTTACACTCATAAAAATAAACTAGACGTCGGTTTTTCAATTTTCTGTTGAAATTTTGATATATTTTAAGATAAAATTGACCATTTTACAGGCCTAAAGTGAATTTAAGACAGTAAAACTCAAAAAAATTAATATTTTTTTGATTTTCAAATATTCAACTGTTCATATTTCCGAAACTATGCATTCGAGCGACATATTTATAGACATCATTTTTGTAGAAAATTTGATTTCCTACAATTTTTGTCTCTACATTTTTTCAGCCAGACAAGCCATTTTCTCAATATTTTCAAAAATATGTGAAAAAAATTAAAAAAATGACTAACAGGGCTAATAAAAATAATATGAAATAAGTTGGGTTGAAATTGTCCTAAGGTCCTCAAAAGAGCGTTAAATATACTACAAATATCAATGCTTATCAACATAATAGTTTAAAATCCAGCCAAGATATAAAAATTTAAAAAAAACGTGGTTTAAAATACATGTATTTTAAATGGGAAAAATTCAAAATAAAAAAGAAAGTACTTTAAATTAAAATTAAGGGCTCAAATTTTCAGGGAATTTTTTTTTCAGTGTTGAGAACAATATTTCACAGTGTCGGAGGAAAAAAAAAATATTCGTTTCAAACGAAACACCCTAATATATACGTACGTTTTTTTTCTCGTCGCTCACACAACGGTTTTAACTTGGGCAGAGCTTAATACGAACTAGACAAGTACAACGTAATAAGTCACGACTAGTATGAATTATGCATTTTACTAACAATGCTTGTGTGATACCTAGTTCTTTCTGTTCAATAACATAAAGCTCAAATTTCAATTTTGTTATAGAGTAATTTTAAAATATTCTTGATATTGATTTGTGAGAACATTTTTTTTATTTTCACTATATATGTACATATATATTATATGTTTTGTTGCTTCTACCGAAAATTGTAATTTAAAATAAAAAAATTGAAATTACAAAAAAATCAGTGCTGTCGAAAAATAGAGTAAATATAATCAAGATTTGTGCTGTTTTCTAATATTTCGATATATGTATGTAACACACATCAGACCTTTTTGTTATTATAGATATGTATCATAACAAACTAATATACCAACAACACGCACTTATTTTTACTATAACCATATAGTTCGCTAAACATATAATAATTTTAAGGTGTACTCAGAATTATGAAGATATACCGTAAACTAGGGTTACTTTACCAGTTTTTGGGGCTAATTTGACTAATAGTAACGTAAAATCCTAATAAGCCAAGAGGAAGCTATCCAGGATGTTTCAGCCTCTTCAACGATAGACTTCCCCTCAATTTCCAAGGAACCACAAAATGAAACGCCTAGTCCATAATCTGTGAATGTCGCGCGAAAAAAAGTAAGAAGGGCAATAATAACTTTTATGCATTTAGCAAAAACTATCGTTACTATCGTCTAAATAAAGACTAGATTTGCTGCATCAAATGTAACAAGTGGGTGTGTGGCAATGTTAATAAGAACACAGGTTGCCTCAGTAGCTTTTGACCAATCAGCTTGGGCACCCCAGATGACGTATTTTCCCCTTCTCGCGCCGAGTTACAAGACTATATATATTATGTTTGGGAACACCATTCCCTCTCTCCACATTTGGGCACCCCATATAACGTAATTTCCTCTCTCGCACTGAGCTACTGAAACTACCTTGTCTTTACTTACCTTGGGTGTGGCTCAAAAATCCTATGAATGCGAGATATGTGAAGATACTGATTAATATATTTTTGTAATGTTGCTTATAATTATTATCTTGATTATTTGTAAGCATTGATTTTTATTTAAATATCCTGACTGATTACAAAGTGCCATAAAATTAATGTTCCTGTTAAATTAAAATGTCAATGATTGATTAAAACCGTTGTTTTATTTTTATTTTACCTTCATATTTTACCTTTATAATGTAAAAAGTATTTTTTTAATTAAAATAATATCAAAATATCCGCACGCTTGTTATATCTTTGACTTTTGAGTCAATTTTATGTGTCAAAGTAACCCCGTACTCAGGGTTGTCTTGACATAATTTGAAGAAATATATATAAATTTGGAGGGGGAGGTCGTCAAGACTTGAATTACTGATAAATTTGATAGCCAAGAAAATTGTTCTATTGAGATAAAAAGAAGTTGAATTTTGGATTTAAAAAAGTGTATTCAGAAAAAAACTCTCAAAATATGTATATCAAAGTAGTCCCGGTTTACGGTAACATTCCTATGTACTCAGGTTACATTTTTAATAATACTGATAATAAATTTTGAAAAGTTTTATAATAGAAAATGTATGGGTATTTTTTTGGATTCACTGATATTTTATCTTTTCTTATTTTTCCAAATATTAAACGAATATTTTATCAAATAACTCTCATAATATTATGCTAATTGTTTTCTTTCTGATTTTCGATTTCTATTATACGCAAATACAAGTATATAATGCCACACAAATACCGCAGTCATTACTTTCAAAACAATTATATAGATAGAATACAGAAATACAAAACATAAATTTTATGAATATTCATTTTTTTATCACTTTGCATCAAAACGAATTACTAAAGATATTAAAAACATGCAAACTCCAATGGGGTTTAAACCCACAAAAATGTTATGTTTATTGTTGATTTTTTTGGAATGTTTTCCTGGGATCAATACTATATGAAATTATTTTTGAAAAAATAAAGTAACCATTATTAATTAATTATAACCTTTTTTTAGTATTTATTATAAAAGAAGGTGAATGAAACTTATACCATTCGAAAGGTACTGTGCCATAGATGTGCACAACAAAAATCATGTGTGTATGTTGCAGTTAAGGCAGGTAAAATAAAGTTAACATACACTCATGATTTTCCCCATCGTTGTTTGTTTATTGCCCCTCGCATCGTTGAACAGCATAGCAATAATCCTAGCGCCACCAAGCGGCAAAAATAAATAGTTTTGTGTTTCTGTCAAATTTATAGAATGTGTATAGAGATTTCAGTTCTTGTATGATTATATACTTGGCCTATGGATTATATAGAACACCTAGACAGTACAGAATGCCGAGATAATGTAGTAGTAGGAAATATATTAAATAAAAGAAAAAAGATATTAATAAAGCATATTTTGAAAAATCAAATAATTTTATTTCTTTCTAGCTTTAAAAATATATAATTTTTATTCCGTAAAAAAATATTTTTTATTGGTATTATTATTGTTGTTAAAGAGTATCTTACTAAACATGCATTAAAATATATCAAAGATTAAACATAAATTACGGTTAATCCTTAATATAATAACTTTAATTAAATAAATAATAATTATAATAATATTATGTATATTAATTACAATAAGCGACGAATTTTAATATAGGTATATGTAAAAAAATGTCAAAGATCAACCATTCTTTTTTCCAAAGCTTACTTGAATTGAATTTAATATTGCACTCGAGTGATAATTGTTAAGTTTTGGCTGACGCCTCGACGTTTTTCATAGCAACTGTGATTTTTATTCAATAATTAATAAAACACATTATTGTTAAAATAACAAATTGACAGAAACAATATTTAAACCTTAAAGAATATGTACCTAATCAATTCATTAAAATATTTATCCGGATAGGTATTAAGTGAGATTTAGAGCCCTTACAACTATTTATGTTTATATTTCATACATTGCTGGCTATCAGTTAGGATATAGGATATAGTCTATAGTCTATAGTCTATACCAAGCTTGTCCAACTCGCGGCCCTCGAGGAGTCTTGGTGCGGCCCGCGAGGATAATAATTTAAAAAAAATTATATAGTAATTTTACATTCAAATTACTTAGTACAACTAAAAAAAAGGTCTTTAGTTGTTCCTAATGTAACTCGTTATTTATTCAATAAATATTAGAAATTGCAATAAACGCGACTAAAAAAAAAAAAGGTCCTCAGTTTTATATTCAAGCCTGCGGCCCAGAAGGTTGAAAAGGTTGGACACCTATGGTCTATACAAAGCCTAGGAAATGTACATATATATATAATTTAATTTATTTTATACATTGCCTAGTGATTTTAGGTATTCTATAGAATACCTAGGAATTCTATTCATTGCCAAATTTCATACATTGCTGGTTCCATATACACTAGTATATGCGATATATTGTGTGAATATCAACAAAGCACACAATAACCATGGTCGGTAAATCGTCGGTTTTCTAACCATGATTAAAATTAGATCTTAAACTTTATCACAATCAGTTAACGAACGATTTACTAATTGCAATTAATAGTTTACTTTATTCAATCTACCATTGATATTTGAATGGGTTAAACAGTATGTTAACTTTTTCAGTTTTCAATCAATATTGATTATAATACCCTAAAATTTTTCCATTATTTAACAATGTCATATTAAATATCCTCTTCGTATTTTGTGCAAAACTTCAATTAATCAATGTTTACAGTTGATGAAAAATGATGTTATATAACCTATTTATACTTTTATACTTTAATATACAGAATATACCTATCTGGTTGTTTTCAATTTTTTATATTAAAAAAATAATCATATTCTATTTTTAAATCAATTATATTATCAGCTATACAATACATTTAATTCTTTTATTTTCATTATTCACAATTAAGGAGATACGTTTCCAATGTGACAAAGAGTAACTCCACTTCTTGTTGATTACTAGTTTTGATTTAAAAAAATGGTAAAACAATACTAGAACTGGTCAAGTTATTTCACACCCATCACAAAACAAATTTAGATGTACAAGTACATATGTATATGAAGGTAGATAGATGCATACTAAAATATTTCCAGTGGGAGATATTCCAATGTTAAATAAAAATTCTATAGAGAATATTTCTCCGGTTTCGTATCTACTGGTATTTGTTCTCTATACATCATCCCAATTTGAATCAATCATCTTCGTATCTTGTTATTTCCAACATAACAATCGACAAATAGAATACCATAAATATATTTCATACAGTGAAACTAAATTAATATATCTATATGTAATATATAATTCTAATTTTTAGAATTGTAGATTATGTTTATATAAATATATTCTAAAATATATATGCAGATATATGTATTTTTAAATAAACTAATTTCAAGCTATCTTAAGAGATTTTCATAGACAACTTTATACACAAATCCACCTTTTTTTAATTAAAATAAATGAAAACTCAAAACTGAATTATTTTTTTAATATTATAAGATAAAAGGCGAGTTCATTTAAACGGGAGTTACAATTATATGCTAATTAAAACGATATTTTTGATAACAATATACATTTATAATATGAAATAATACCTTAAAAGGGACTGATTTTTATCAAATTTACCATATTAAAAGCAGAATTCTGAATAAGAATAATAATATTTGATTTGTAAAATGCTCGTAACGGGCGTTACATGTTTCAGAAGACTATTTAAACTAAAATAAGTCAGGTAAATCTGCGAAATCTCTTACTCCATTTACGTGTTTTTTTTTATATAGGTACCACTACTTTATTATTTTTAGCAGATTTAAACTTAAAAATTATATGTTTATTTGTTTATAAATATGTATTTTTAATAATTTTTAAGAAATGTAATGGGCGTTACACCCAATAGATAAAAATAATTGTTGTTACATTGCTTAATGTTCTTAAATGTTCAGTGATTTTAAAAATAATACCTATCTAACAATAAAAAATGTGTTTTTTTAATGTTTAGTGTACTTTTTAAGCAATAAATAGATAAAATAAAAATTTCAATGAAGGTAATAATATTTCTGAACTCGCCCAAAAAGAAAATAAAATTTTAATATTTCCAATAGAACCGAATTAAAAAGCAAAATACTTATAATTAATGTTTTTTATTTTGCTTATAATTAACTCATTCATATTTTTTATGTTAAGATATATTTCATATAATACATATTTTTATTATTTATACTTATTACATAAAATAAATAATTAATTATTTTATTATAAGTAAAAATCCTAATCAACAAATTCAGTTTATTAAAATTATTAGCACTCAGGGAGGAGGGTACGCCTCTCTCCACCCCGAAATTTTCAATGTTCTAAAAAAACGTATATTTTGAGAAAGCATCAGTTCAAAATACATTCAAAAAATTTTACTTATATGTATTTATCCCCCTTCCCCCGAAAATTTTTCTTACTACGTCATTGCTTAATATATTAACAAAACTAGGACCAATAAAATTTTCACAAAAAAAAATAAAGTTTTGTCAAACTTTCTTAAAACGGTTCACAATTCAATTCATCCGCGTGGTTAATGATAAAAGAAACATATCGAACTAATAGATAATAATAACTGAATGGGAATAGAAAACTTGTTTATAACTTTTGTTTTAACTTTAAGAAAATATTTTCTAATTAGCCATATTTAAAGAAAGTTCGTAAAGTATAACGCGAGCCACATAACAACATTTTAAGGGTATCAGTTTTGCGATGTATATAATACCAATTTAATAACAGCACGTTTATAAATAATTAAATAAATTGATAAATGTGCATAAAATAATTACAAAGAAAATGCATACAAAAATAAAGTTTTAAAGAAAGTAAAAAAGACTTTAAGAATACTTCATTACAATACCAACCTAATTGAAATCCACTTGTTATCGCTGAACCAGGATAAAACAATTGAAAAAAGTGACGAACCGACAAATATAATGAAAAAGTCTTACATGCACGGAATACTCAAGTGCATTAAAACAGATCAAACTAGTTTCAAGTGGGTTTCACATCCCACAAATACTTTTGCTTGCACGGAATCACCGGTACCGCTTGCTCAGCAAGTGTACACAGATCAAACGGTCGAGTGGTAGAGTCAACAACTGCGCGGGGTCGCACTCCACTCGGGTTGTCGCGTAACAAGCCACTGGCGCACACGGTAAAGAAACGCGCGCTGAGAGGGCTGCTGGCACCACGCGCGCACGCACGGATGCTGTTGCGACCTCCCTCATCTCCTATCGCAGATAAATATCCACGCGTGCCGGTGCTCTGGAGTGTGCTGCGGTCAACGTAAATGGCCTGCGCCGATTACGGAAAAACTCACACACTAATACACATATTTCACGTCTTTGTTGTTGAAAATCGCTTTTGTATAATTTTTATAAAATACAGTTACAACGTTCGTGATCAATGCTTTATTACAAACTAGCGGACCTGCCCTCGGGTTCGCTCGCGTTGCATAGTTTTTTGTGTTGGCAGCACAAAAAAATAATATTTCAAGACAGGCGATGAAATGTGAAATTACTTTTTTGCTTTTTATTCATTTATATACAAAATCGTAAATATCTCGGCTCCTGTGTGAGATAGGGAGATGTTTTCCCCCTAAAACACCCTCCCTCGAAGTATTTTTCCCGCTGCATCCAATTAAACTAATAGCGAAGATTATTTTGCCCGTATTCACTTTTATAATTAAAGCAGCTATACATAGAAAAATATCAAAAACCCACCCTCGTCCCCTTCTTACGCTATTTGGGGTTATTTTAATTGAATATTATTTTGTCCGAATTCACCTTAATATCATAAACAGTTATGTAGTTAAAAAAATTAACACCAATCCCCTCTATCCCTTCGGAGTTGAATATTCGAAAATGCTATTTGCCTTGTAAAGTATTTGGGCCATGTTTCATTTGAGTGAATACAAACAAACAAAATTTTTCATGCAAAGTTTTTCAAGCCCCTTGTAACCCTGTATAGGTTGAATTTCGAAAATCCTTTCTTAGTGGGTGCTTACATCATAAATGGAAGACAGGTTAGGCAACAATAAAATGGTAAACTTTCGTAATAGAATAATTTAGTATTGGAAATAGTCTTAACTATATATAAATAGAAGAATCGAACGAAATTTACTATTTCGTGAAAATATCGACAAATAAAATAGAATAAATCAAGTATACGAAGATTTACAAAATTTTATGAAAAAAGGGGATACGAACGACGGTTTCAGAGATGAAGAAACCTTAGAAAGAAGATACTCTGTAACCCTTCCAGGAAACAGTTTTCAGTGCAATCTTTGACCTTTCTTTCTGCGATGGATGTATAATAATGTATATTAATTTATAAAAACCATATACAGGTGATCGCAAACTCGCAAACAACTCGAAAAAAATCAATCTGAAATATGTCAGATAAAAATTTTGAATTTAGAGGAGAGAATTAGAGGGCATTAGGTGTTGACTTTGAGAAGTCACGTGATGGTTCTTGTAAATAAGCTTGCGTCATTTGCAAAACAGATGTATTAATTCCTCTTTCAACAGTTTAATTATTTTTATTGATAAAAATTTTCATGCCATTTCAAGAAAAATTAAAATATAGCAACCGCATTTCTGGTATAATGTACTACATTGATACAGAAATCAATTTTATATACAGTTAAATACTAAATACAAAATACGAACCTGTCGAAATGCAATTTAAATGTAATCTCATTTTCGTAGTGAGATTTATCGATAAGGCTGGTGAAGATGTAGTTAAACTGCGGCGAACTTCCTCGCCTTTCTTTTCAGACGATGTAAAACTGTAATGCAGTCAGTGCCGTAACTGAATTACCGTGTTCTTTAATACTCACAGCACATAGACATATGTATACTTCGTTATTATACACTGATTTTTCATTCGACTTCGATCCCTGTGACATCGTTACAGTATATGTAATCAATCTTGTGAGTCCTTGAAGAATTAAAACGAACGGTTTCCAAAAATTCAAGAATAGTCAATGTGTATGAAAATTTACACAAACTTTGTTGATTTTTTCGTACAGTTAAAATTTTTAGTTTACTTGTCGTTTTTTAGGCAATATAATCATTTTGATGATTTCCAAAGCGTAAATAATGAAATGCAAAGTATCCACATGTTGTCCTAATCTAGCCTCGTGCGATTAGTATTTGTTCCCTTTGAATAAGATCTTTGAGAAGAATGAAGATGTGAAGGCAATACATACATTCGACTCATTTCGAGACAAAAGGCAAAACATTCGATGGCATACATAAAGTAATACAAAGATCTGAGTTTGTTAAAGTTAAAGGGGAATATTTTGAAAAAAAGTAGTTTTTACCCCCCCTCCCCCTTATTAATTTTGCGAACTTTTTGATCTGCCTTAAACATATTATGTAGATACATATATCAAAATGTATATTAAGTATATTATTAAATAACCATTTCCTCAATAATATCTTCTATATATATTTTACAAAACGCAACGTCTGTCTGTCTATCTGTCCGTTAGTGTGCTTATCACTCGAGAACCACTTATTCGATTTACGTGTTTATTTTAATTCATAGATATGTTCTTCGCACATGTTTTAATATATATTTTGTTACGTAAGGTAACATAAAGAATAATCAGTAACGATCTAGTTGGAAAAAGTTTGCCCCCAGCGCGCTCTTTTGCAATACACTGCCAAAACTTTTAAATATTGAACAACAAATAAAAAAATAACTTCGATTCCAAATTTTATATCCATTCCTCTGAAATTCAAAAGTGGCGATGAAACATAACAATTGACAGGAAAATATAAAAATGTGTAAGTATTTATTTGTATACAAAAGTACAGGTATTTATCAAATTTACAAGTTAATTGATTCCTAATCTTCGTTCGTAAAGCGAGAACTCGTAAAGTAAAAAACGATGATTACATCACTTGCGTACAATGATGCTTGCGTACTAGACAAAACCCGCAAGGAAAAACTTATATAAGGTACTGGCACCAGTCTTGAATATGACTCCAGTAATGGCTATTTTTTAATTAAATGTACTGAATTAGAAATATATAATATAATTTATTTATTCATTGTTTCAAATTTGACGATTATTTCTTTTATATCTTTTGTGTCGTAGTACTTATCATTTTGTAATCATTAGCAAGTGTCCATCACTGCATGCTCATAACTGGTTTTACTTTATCCATTACTGGAGAAAAAACGTAAACAAAATAAAAGGCTATAATTAAAAAAAAACTATATTTGCAGACTTTAGTAATAAAATTGATTAAATAAAGAATTACTTGTTTTATTAGTAACATGAGTTCATGAGAATTACAAAAAATAAACCCGTCAATCACAAAAACAGTCAACCTTGCTTTTATAGCGGCCATAACTGGTGCCTGTACCTTATATATTTATTTTAAAAATCAAATAATAAAAACCAGACTTGTATCTAATAGGCGCTTTAACTGTGTTATTATATCTACCAAACATGTAGGTAAAGATATGTTTAATAGTGTTTAATAATAAATCATTTTTATTTCATGTACTACATAGATTATTTTTTAGTAGTATAAATCATTGTTATAACGAGAACCAACACTTTTTAAATAACATCGATCAATCACAAAAACTCCAAACAGATTAAATAATCCGAATACTACAAATAACTACAGAGATATGCTAAAACGCTACAAATTTAAATTAAAAATGTATTCAATGTGTAAAAAATATTTATAAAGGCAGATTTTCATTTGCAAGAAATAATAAGAATTTGAAATTATAATTTATTAACAATTGAACGATTAATTCTGAACTTTTATGAAAATATTTATTCAAATAAAAATCCATTTGTTTATTTAAATACTATATTTAAAGAAAAGATTTTTCGATAAATCGCGAAAAATGCCCTTAAATTATTAACCAGTAATTCTTAATTTTTTTTTCCCCGGTATGTCGGTAAAATTATATATGGCGACATATTGCTATTCTCTCTATAAAAATTAAGAATTTACATGAGAGAAGCAAAAAAGGTCACGTTGTTATACTAATAATTTTTTATACAAATTCTGTAGTTAAAAAAAAAAAAAAAAAAAAACTATCGGAAAACCGGTTTTCATTTTACTGATTTACCGATACAATCCCTATGAACTTGATGCATAAAAAATCCTTATGGTGGCCAAAACTAATTAAGAGAGAGAGAAATTTCAGTATTTCTTAACATATCCCATTAAAATTTAATAATCTGTATAGAATATATAAAATCTTCTCATAAATGGTACCTATACAATATACATACGTGTTTATTCCGTCTCTAATATCGGATTACTTTGAAATGTTCATAACATCCATAATCACTTTTTATCCCATTTGTACATTAGCAAGAAACAGCATTGGAATGAATCTATACACAAAAACCCAACCATAATACACGTCCCTGAGCAGAACACTGTCCTACAGAATGGGATTTAGTAAAATGTTATGGTTCGCGATAACAAAAACGGTCGGATAAGCGAAGCGGCGTGCGGCGCGGTAAAGGGACGGTTAACTCTCGAATGTGGGTAAGATTAATATCAACAATAGATGACACCTAAACTGTGGTGCACTGCTATTTTTTATGTAATCTATGTTTTTTGTATATTATGTAAATATGTACATATGTTTGCACAATAATGTACATATATACTTATTAAATAATATGTATGACATGTATGTACACTAGGAGTGTCTAAATGTAAAAAAAAAATTATTTGAGACAATGTGTTAAAAAAGAAATGAATTATTTTATTAAATAAATATACAGTCAAACAAAGAATAGCTTTTACTATTGTAATTATTAATATTGGTTATATATTAACGTATTAAAATTGTACAATTATATGTAGACAACACGAGCTTAAACAATATTAAAAAAATAATTCGGTCAAGACATACGCGGGTGTATGTCATAAGGATTCCGAAGTAAGTACTACGTGGACTGTTCGGAGCCACAGATGCATTTTTGAGTTAGAAAATAATATAAAAATAGGGTCATATTCTACTAATTGAGATCTACATTTTGACACCCCATATGCCTTGATATGAAAAAAAAATTCTATGATGCCGCTCTCTATTTTTCTAAAATTTGAAATGATATGATATTGTTATAAAATACCCCGAAGGAAGAGCGCCAAATCATCTTTGCTCAGGGATGCATTATACATTGTTTTACAATTATGTCACTGTAGACAACATTTTTATAAGCGCTACTTTGTAATAAAAATATTTCCGTGTTAGCGGACAAACAATAGAACAATAACTCGGGTAATCCTCTTGATTTCAATTTACAAAAATACATAATAAACGCCAAGCTTAAATAAATACGAACAATAATTGTATAGTAAATTTAAAATATTATAAATGAATACAGTTATACCATTTTATTTTAAATCTGTTATAATAATAGCAGTATCATCTTTATGATAATAACTGAATTAGATAAAAATTATTACCAAATTTATATTCCAGCCTTGGCAAATAACACAGCGCTGTAACGGCGAACAGCGGGGCGAGAGTTGATTAAGAGTGTACCGGAAATTGCGGCCGGAATTCACAATTTTATTCCGGTTCCGGTTCCGGCCGTAACTAGTGAATACCGGCCGGATTTTCCGGAAATTTTAAATTTTATTACTGCTTTCTACTAAGAAATTCATAAATAATATACGTTATTTTTGTTTAAAAAATCAAACATAAATATAATAATTATGATATAACATTTTATTAGCAAAAATTTTAATGGAAACAATCATTTCACACAAATGCAGTTATTTAACATTTTGTGCAGCAAAAGTATGATTGCAATTATATATATTTTAATACTGATGTCGACTGATTCTCGACCTCTTCCGACAGCTCCTCGTGTTATAGAGTTTTTATGCGATACAATTATTTAAACACGTATTAATACTAAACCGATTTAAAAAAAAGATCGAGTGAAAATTTTGAAATCGGAGAACAATTTTTCTCTAAAAAAAAATGATCGCAAAGATTTTCGTATTTTGATAATAAAACAACTCTTAACAAAGATACAACGCATTTTATTTATTAATGAATAAAAATCACAATTGCCATGGAAGTTAGTTGAGGCGTCAGGTAAAACCGTAACAACAATCACTCGAGTGTAATATTAAAAAGTCAAATAAGCTTTGGAAAAAAGAATGGTTGATATTTAAAATTTTTATATTTATTAAAATTATTTAAAACTCTTGACTTATTTTGTTAATGTATAACAGTAATGCTGGCTTTAGGGAGAGAGTCTGGGCGACTGCTCAGGGTGATAGTTCAGAAGGGGCGGCGGACGGCCACATGGATTTTTTTTGGAAAAAAATTAAGAACAAAAAAAAGTAGATAATATATTAATTCGTTGTGCTCCCCCCTTCCTACAGATTCTGAGAATCTTCTAATAATCTCTCCACATATAGCAAGTTTGGTCATTGACATAAAGGTTGAAATGCCAGCCTTCACGTTATACAAGATCGACGCGGCAACGTTATAGTGTTATGTTATTTTCCATTATTTTTTAAGTCGATTCTCTACACCAAACATCCTTGCTTGGTTCAAATTCATATTTATTTATAAATAATTAAATGAAAATACAACTATTATGTAGGTAAATTAATTTTTATTGTTATTAATTTATTGAAATCTGTATAGGTATATAATTCAAAATACTTTATAATAGGTACAATTAAAACTTATTTACTATATGTATATGAGCATAATTAAAATTTATTACATAGATACATACAACATACTAAATACATATATAACATTATATAAATACATACAAACATAAAAATGTTTTTGATTTTGGGCCAAGTCGCAGGTACATACCTGTTAGTGCTTTTATATTACGATAATTTTCACTTTAAAAGTATATATTTATTTCAATATTCACAAAAATATATTTGACTGCATTTTTGTTAATTAAATTTTTTTTCGTATTATATCAATTGCATATAACGTAAGACTTAGGATGAAATAATAATTACTCATGTTCCTTTACTTTAAATATATTTTATTTATACACCAAAATTAAATAAGAACAATAATCATAGAAATAAACAATGAGATTATCAGTAATATTGGAACATATGGTATGTATTCAAATTTAATTGAAAAGAAAATTAGTGCTAGTAACGCATCCATTGCATGATTTACTGACTTGATAGAACTCGGTGTGTTTTTCGTCATTACAAACATTTCTATCATACTCTTGCATAAAGCAAGAAGCCCCGTTTTCTTATCTGCAATTTTTTCTTCTAATACTCCTATGTTGAAGAATATCAGGACAGACCAGTGCAGGAAGAGTACAACGTATAGTAAAAATCTTGCTTCATACCAACGATAATTTATGTATATTAGGCCAGAAAGTATTAATATCCTCAGACCTGGAAATTACAGAAAATTATATTAAAATTATTTCAGAAAACAAACAAAAATGTAAAGGGACAGATCAGTTCAATGTAATGGACATTGAAATGTTTATAAATATGAAAATATAGTAAAATGACAAGTATAATGTAATTTTTATAATGTAGCTTTGTTAGTAAAATTTCCTATACTATTATCTGAATTACGAAAAAAATTTATTACTATGCTACTTTATATATTACCAGTGGCAAAGCGTCCATGGAAGCAGGGGAAGCAGTGCTTCCCTTACTTTATGGGCAATTAATACAAAACTGTTTTTTCAATTAATAAATAATTCAAAAATATTATTAGAATATTCATCTTTATGCGTATATCAAACATTATCCAAAAATCAAAAATAGCATTTAATATTAATTTACACGCTCAATTATAAAACATCTATACATTGCTTTAATGATCGAATAACCTTAATTTGATCTAAAACTTTAAAATCGCTCACACTTCGTTGGGTCACGACTGTGATAAGAAAAATTTACGGCCCGAACTCAGCTCTTATTCGCAGTTGTCTAACAATTAGTTATTTACCTGCTAAATAATAATATTTAAGAAATGTACTAAAATCTGGTTTCATTTCATCTATCAAATAGTGTATATTCTTGTAACTCAAATCTTTCGTTGGTAAATATGTCAAAAATGATGTTGATATCCATCCAACTGTCATTACAGAAGTTATCAAGCTCAAACATAAAGCAAAATCTGAAAACATAAAATAAAATATGATTAAATAAATCATAACACATCACTCATCACTTTTTCAAAAATTAATTCACCCCTGATAGAATAATTTTTTTGATTTATATCCTATGAAAATAAATTTTGAAAATTTAATCGAGTTTTGTAATAAGATTAATAACACGTTCTTACTTTTCACTTATAATTCAATCCCCTCCCCCCCTACATCTCACCCAGTCTTATTATACTATTTAGATTCAAGACTAACTACAAGACGGTCGTAATTTCAATAAAGTAAATTTTAAAAATAAATATTATTATTTATCTTCGTAAAGTGAAAAAGTGATTTAATAATACTTATATAAGAACTTTACCTCGGCCTTGATAATAA
The DNA here is from genome assembly GCA_961205875.1 of Sialis fuliginosa. Taxonomy (NCBI): domain Eukaryota; kingdom Metazoa; phylum Arthropoda; class Insecta; order Megaloptera; family Sialidae; genus Sialis; species Sialis fuliginosa. The sequence goes on from OY540812.1 coordinate 21,108,505, forward strand.
AAGTATGGTATGCTACCAACTGTAGTGAATTGTAAAATGATTTGCAAAGATGCGCCAAAAGCTGCTTCGACACATCGTAAATACAACGATTCAGCATTTACTATTTGCACAAGTTTCTCAAACTTTTCTTCATTTTCGAAATCGTTTGCAGTTTTAAATTTTCGTTTATTTAATGTAAATTTTAGTTTATCAATTAACATTAACAAAGATGATAGTCTGAAGATAAATACTGGCACAAAAAGAAGTTTCATTCTTGTAACTTTGTAACACCATCCTTCTTTACATTCTAATTTTCTGAAATAGTTTATATTCTATTAATTTTAGCCTAATATCGCATCCTTTTCTACGAAAGTTGAATTTACGATTCACCTATTTTGTTAAATATGTAGGAAAATATAAATAAATTTAATAAAGAAAAAAGTTCTTTATGAATATTGATTATTTAAAATTGACGAAATATCCACATGTATTTTGTTATTGTTTCCATTCTTTGTGAAATTGAGTACATAAAGCAGTCGAAAATTAACCAATGAACAGGCATCTACTATGGGCTTCAGAAGATGACTGCCACCGTAAAGGTCAGAATCGCTTACAACTGATTCAAAATATTAAGACAAACATCATCGGTTATCTTTATCTAGGGCGGAGTTAATATAGTTACATCATTTTAAATAAAAATACAAATATACGTCAATTTCATTAATTAATTTTATATCAAGTTTAATATATTTAAATACTAAAATCAATTATTCATTGCCACAAAATTAACTTATATAATTTGAATATATAACATAATAATTTAATCGCACAAATATATATGAGTACTATAAGCGAAGTGTATTTCTTTATCTTGCAAATGAGTTTCAAAATATCTGTCTTTGTTTGGTACATGGAGAAATAATTTAAATATTATAATAATCGAATGGGAGGAGCCTACTAAGTTTGTGATAAGCAAATTTGAATGAAAACTGGTCGACCACTTCTGCATACAACAATACATATATTATGCAAATAATTATTCTGCTTTTAATATTACGATACATTTGTAAATACATTTTATTTTTTATTTAAAGTTAAATAGTTTTTTTCTTTGAATTTGGTCATAACGCATTTTCACAAATTACAATAATAGGATACATTGGATTGTTTTACAACTTTATTAATTTCTTTTTGGTATTTAATTTGAATGAAATAAATAAATTAATTTAATTTAAAATACTCTACGAAAACATTTTTAATACTATACAATTTTTTTAAATTTAAATACATAGTTATTAAAAATTATCAAATGTCAAAATGAAAATTAATTATGTATTCTTCTTCATGAATTTTTGCTTGCTGACTTGGCCTTTTCAGACAGCTCTTTCATAGTTGTTTGTTACTTGGAAAATGAGTAGTATGTATGTTTATGAGTATGTGTGAGTCTGTTAGGGAGCACAGGAACACAAGACGGAATGGGAGGTTGCTGATGGGATGTTTACATATAGTGGAAATCTGTTAACATGAAAACGCTTACATGAAAAATCGGTTAACACAAAATAACATTCTGGTCCCGACGAAATGCTATGTAATTACATTTTTTTTTCTTTTAACATGAAACAAAAAAACGGTTAATACGAAAAGATTTTAAATCTTACAATTATATACCGGCCGCCACGTGCTACCAATTTTTGTTTTAACTGTTTATGACACTATTGAGCCATAAACTTTAGGTATGTACAATTTAAAAAAATATGTCACTAGGGAAAACGTAATTTTTTTTCATTTATAATCTATCCTAGAAGTAAGTGAGTGACACATACATTCGTAAATTTAAATATTTATGTTAAACGATATCCACTGTACACTATGCTAGTAACACAGCCTCACAAAAATAAATACATAGATATTGAACTCTTAACCGGGGTATGTTTTTCTTACATATTTTTGGGTGCTGAATACAAATTTAACAATAAAAAAAATGCTATCGTCAAAAAATAACCAAAAAAAATGTATACCTACATTTCGAGAGCTTTCATTAATTTTTTCCGACCAAATCTAATAGATAACTTTTATAAATTAGATTTATTTCTTCAATTTGCTTTAATGTATTTGACCATTTTTAATCGAGTTATGACTTAGCTTTCCAAAACTGCACTTAGATTTTTACGGTCAATTGCTATTTAATTATACTCATTCAAAGTTAGAAGTTTGATTTTGTTTCGATCGCAAAGAACTCGGTCAAAAAAGCAAACTGAAAAGAAACATCTGATATACAAAAGTTATCCATTAGATTTAGTAAAAAAATATCATTACCCGTAAAGGTTCTCGAAATTATTATAGTATTTTAAAATTTTTTATTTTTTAACGATAGCAACTTTTTTTTGAGTCAGTGATCTTTCTATTATCAAATTGTTTACGAGTACTCAAACATGTAAGAAAAAAATAGTCCAGTTATTAAATATTGGATGGGAAAACTCGAAATAAATATTTTCGATTAGGGACCACCCATAAATTACTTAACGCAAATTTGATATTTTTTTACTCCCCCTCCCCCGTCTAAGTCAAAGGTTGTCACATTCGTGTGACCCCCTCCCCTTGTTGTGACATCACACCATTTATAATTTCAAATCTAGAACTAATTTAAATTAAAACAACATTTCCATAATTATTTTTTAATTTAAAATCTTTTCACACTTATAATTTGTCGGTTTCGATACAAAAAGTAGGTACTCAAAAACAAAGAAAAAACAAAAAAATATTCTTTTATTCTCTTGGCTATTTATATTATTTTTATTTAATTAATAAAAATTATATGAAATTTTGACTTGCGTTTCATGGTAAAAATTATTATGTAGCGTTCTGTTATATTATAGAATGCTACATACTAAATTTTACTTTGCACGTTTTGAATTTTCCCAATAACTCTTCACCGGTCTCGAGTTACTAACAACATAGTAATTTTTCCTCAAATTTTTCCTCTAAAAATTTATATAAAAATTGTTTTAATTTTTTAAATGTGACTTCACAAAGCTTATGTCTCCTCCCCCTTGTCACACTAAGCAGATCCCCTCTCTCTTCGTTATCGTGTGACATAATTTATAGATGTGTACTGTATTTGAAACAACATTGATCTCCCTATGTTTCGTAATTAAGTTAAATAATATAGTATAATTTATTACTACATAGTACTTACGTTGTAAATAATAGATATGTATTAATTAAAGATGGAATATACACAAATACCAATGTCAGTGATGCTGAAACATTTAAATAGCGACCATTAAAGTACACAGCAGACAAAACTATATCAGAAACAGGATCTAGTACACATAGAACTATTGCCAGCACTACAAATAACACTTCTTGTTGCCTCAAATTTTCTACGAAACGTTCGAAGGTACCATTAAGTTTATTGCAACAGGAATTCATTGTTGTACGTAAATCTTTTTTTGTTTCTTCTGTATTTTCTTCTTCAACGAAAACATATTCTGGTATAGACTTTTGATCTTTTTTTAAGTCATCGGTTATTAGATCGTCTCTAGTAAGAATACTGACTCTGATTGGATTTTTAGTTTCCATTTTGAATGTTGTCTTTTCAGTTTAATGATCTGAAATCAAAATATAAATATGAACGTACAATACACTGCAAGCCTTAAGTTTGGATACACCATATTATATGACCAGATTTTTTTAATAATATAATTTTTATTTTAATACATTTGGGCCTCCCCCCCCCTTTATTTTGGGGCACTAGGTGAAACACGTCGACTAAACAAGCTTCTATTTATTTAAGTGTAACTTCCCCCTACCCCTAACAAAAACCTTCCTACGCTCTTGTAGGCACAACATTAGAAATTTAAGCTAAAAACCAATATAAAGTGCCATAATGATAACTAAAGAGTGTAAATAAGATATTTTACGGTATTTAACTTTGTTTAGTCTTCGCTGGTGCTGAAATTTCATTTATTAATAGTAGTTTTTCAATTGAATAAAGATTTTTTGTTTAATTACATGCATGACTATGATGTTTTTATATAACTGTATTAGTGTATCGCTTTAATTTCATTTTAAACTTTTATCAAAATCATTTTTATGGTAACACAGCAACATTTACACAAAGGAGCTGTCAGAAAAGGGCGAAGTCCAACTGACTTCTTGGTATGATTGATAGTTATGCAAAAAATCACCAAGTCTATTTTGACTACAACCCTGTACACAAAAATTATGGTTTTACACAAGAATTAAAAACGGATTTTAATCAGAAAAGAATATTAAATTACATTAACCAAGAAATGTTTATAAGTACTTACGACTATAAAAATAAGTATAGATATACAGATAAGTCACTTCACAGTTGTAGTGACAGCAAAACTACAATTACTGATTTTAATATTATATTAAAATATAAATACAACCAAAACTTACAATAAAAATATTACAAATTGACAGGTTTGTTTCAATATGTTACTACTTTTTGTAAAATTCACACATATGCATTATCTCTAATTTTGTTATCTTTTAATAAAGTAAATAGGGGACGAGGATGAAAAAATCATATAATTAATTTCGTCATCAAATACCATACTCGATCATTTTATTTTTTTTTAATTGGTTCCTCGCAATATCGAAGTTACGAGAAGCTTTGTGATTGTTTTAAAATGAGACAAAAAAATTGTTCTCCGATTTCAAAATTTTAAAATGGTCTTTCCGTTTCAGGTCAAGACAAACACTTTCGTTCTGTATCTGTCTGTCTGTGTGTTTGTCTGTCGAGTGAATCATTGTCACATACATAACTCATGAACCACTGAACCTATATTAATGAAACTTTATTGGATGGTTTTGTCTAGCTTGAGGATCGTGTGGAAAGAAGAGGGATGACATCCCAAAACATATTTTTTCAAGATATCTCAAGAACGTCACATATTACGTGAAAATTTTATAGAATTTTTTTTGTAAAGCATTCAATTTCCTATGATATAGATCTTAATCAAGTGCATCTTAAAAAAAATTAACCTAATATTTTTTAGTAAAATTGTAAAAAAATTTAATGGTTAACCAATGCCAGGCAATTTATCTGAACACTATCGGTTTTTATTTAAACTATTCAATAATTTACTACCTTTGGTGAATTTAGCACGAGGAAGCACTGTGTATAATATTGCATTATGCGTCCGTTTTGTTTACTTGCGTGATCGATTTGAGTATTTTGACATCACATTTGTCAAGATCGGTCGAATCATTTTGGAGTTACAGAAGAACAAACATACATACATACAAACAAACATTGCACTTACAATTAACCATAATAACGTCCTTCATGCGGAGGCTTCTAAAATATATAGGGAAATGTGAAAAACTACTGTTAATATGTATTAGAAACACAATTTTACTTACAACTATTATCGGTTGATCAGCTATGTAACAATACATCAATACACAAACCCAACTTTTATAAGACTAAAATTTTGTTATGTTCGATGGAACCTTTCCCCTTCTACTAAACAACTCGTTGAGAGATCTAAAACAGCATCAAATTTCGTGGAATAAAACTCATGTAAAGTACACAGTTTTTAAAAGTGTTTGTTTATATTTTTTTAAATGACGTAATTCAGTTTTGAAACGTATTATTTTAGAGTATTTTTAGATGTTTTGAGTATAATGAAGATAAAACATTACTTAAAAACATCTGCCAAGTAAATTCACAGTGCTTCCTCGTGTTAAATTCACCAAAGGTTGTTAATTACTGAATAATTTAAATAAAAACCGATGAAGTGTATGTATAAAATTTTGAAATCGGAAAACAATTTTTTTGTCTCATTTTAAAACAATCACAAAGCTTCTCGTATCTTCCTCGCAATATATATAACAACATTCAAATTACAAAAATGTTTAATTATGTTGCAATAGTTTTGTATTATACTTACATTATTATAACCCACAATATCCTCTATATTTTTTCCTTATCAAAACCGATAATAAAAATGTATGTGTAAAAAAATTAATTCCAGTATTTGTCTATACCAGTGGTGTTAAACTTATATATGAATACGGGCCATCAAAATCAATCAGCTCCACCCCCCCCCCCCCCCAGCTCGTAAAAATAGCAGCCCAAAATAAGCAATAACGGAAAATTTCAGCTTGCAAGCACTTTCAAATGGGGTATTAATTCTGTACTAGTATTTATGGATTAGTTACGGAACTTAGAGCAGTGATACTTCATCTTATTATAAGTTATTATAACACAGTTGGCGACTCTGACCGTAAAAAATAATGTTCATAATATCACCACTGTTTTAATACCGTTGGTGTTTACATACCATGCGTACGCGAAACTTATCAAACACTCCATGAAACTTCAAAGGAACTGTCAGGTTTGATACCCCATTTGAAAGTGCTTGCAAATAATGTTTATAATACCGGCAATCATTTTAGGTAATATTATACGAGTACAATGCTACAACAAAATTTACAATTATAGAAATAAACTAAATATAATATTTTTTAATAGAATGTTTTAGAAAAATATATTTTTTATTTTCTTATATTCCATTTTATTATCAAAAAAAAAAAAAAAACTACAAATATTGGGCCGCGAACCGCATTCTAGGGTCACACATGTTTGACATTACTGATCTACACCTATACATAATTTATAACATACGATAATAAAAATTATAATCGCTATAGATATTGGACCTATTATAATTTTTTTCACTGATATATAGTTTAATATTTTAAATAAGGTATTATTTACCGATTGATTAAAAAAATTACATTCTTATCATGTAAAGCATACTAATAAAACATAAAATTCACGTGATTTTCAACCATATAAATCGTTGTTTCTTATGTCCGGTATTATAAAGAGTTTTTTACAGAACAAAATCAAAGCAAATGCTATCTGCAACCTGCAGAGTCTTGAATATAAATGACAGTTTATTGATAGTTCTAATCAATTGTATAGTATTTATTGATGACAGCGCATGCAAGTAGAAATCAGCGATCTTAAAACAGTGGCGATTGGCGTAAGTACATCAAAGGATAGTCGCTTTATATTATTATATATTTATTACCACTGCTTTAAAATTAAAAACAAATTCATAACGATTTGACACTTCACAGATTGCGTTTGCTTTGATTTTAGTTAGAATACTCCAGTAAAAGTTATAACAACGTTGCCATTTTTAACCAAATCGGCGCGGGCGGTGACTCGATTTATTAAAAAATTCATTTGTGTAGTATTTTTAATTAATTAAGTAACATAAAAAATAATATTAAAATATAACATAATGTAATCATATGAAGTACATTTAATTAAGAGGTTACATACCTCCAGAATTATTTAAAAAAAAGTATTTTTATTATTATTTGTTATTATTTTCTCTGCTTTTATGAACATTAAAAAAAATTATCAAAAATTCCTTTTAATAACGAAGTTATAACGATAAATGTGGCCACGTAACCGCACTCAGGCAACGAAAGAATCTCAAATAGCTCACAGATTACAACAAACCATAAAAAATACAAAAATTCAGGAGAAGAAAGGTATACAGTATGGACTCGGAATAACAGATTAAATGAAAGTTAACCAAAAAAATTTAATACAGAAAATTTACTGCAATTTATAAGATTTTTCCGTTAGAAGTAGAAAACTCTAAACGTATTTTTCCTATACGGTCTACACGATAAAAAAAATTGTTTACCATTTTTTCTTAGTTTTAAATGACCAATAAATAATATGTAATTAATATTTTGTCTAATTTTTAACAATATACTCCCTTAAATATAATCTTAAAAGTATATTCATTTTCACCAGCGTCGGAGGTATGTAACCTGTTAATAATATACAACAATCAATCAGAAATCGATTCGGTCTGTATGAACTCTTACTATGAGTATCTCTAGTTTTGATCTAGAGCAAATTCTTTATTATACCAGTCATTCGAAATTTCACTGCTCAAATAAAAATGTAGATCTACAATGTTAAAACATGTACTTACTTAAATTTTTTAATATGTATATGGTTAATTTTATTATACCTATTAAGTTGATAAAAGGCAAATTAACATAACTAACATAACTCAGCTGCGTTTTAACGTACCCATTCGTACTATTTTAAAATCTCAAAGCACCGGTAAATTAAAGTGGTTTCAGTGCTCCCTGCGGAATCAAACTAAACTATCTCTAAATGTAGTCAAGTGGAGTACATATTTAAAATTTCATTTGAACACCACTGCAGCTGCTTAAGAGATTTTATATTCTATTGGTTGGAATACTTTTACAGTATTGAAGTTTGTTACAAGCTTTTTTTTATTTCTAATTTATTTTTAACAATTTAGCATATATTCATTTTAGGTAGGTAAATTTAAAATGTAAATGTGACTAATGTATACTGCATTAAGAAATCGTTATAAACTTAAAGTACGAGTATACAAGATTTTCTTATATCTATTTTTGTTTAAGTGCCTAATCTAATTGTAAGAGAGCACATTTTGCTGTTAAATGACCTCGCACAAAAGCAATGGATTTTGCCTTTTGATTGAAATTTTTAAAGTTCAAAGTATGCTGACCAAAAATTGGAATGGGAGCAACCTACGAAACCCCATAATTTTCGTTCCAGGAGGTACCGAAACATTTTATTTTTATTTCTTAAAGGATCAACTTATAGAAAAATTCGCAACAAATAAAAAGAGTTAAGAATTAGTCAAATAATACAAAGAAATTGTTTTTAAACATTTCGTAACATTTTTTTAGTTTTGTTTGGCAATTTTATTACAACATTAAAAAAAATTATAAAAATAATTTCTTTGTATTATTTGGCTAATGCTAAGTATGTACGAAGTTTTTACTCTTTAAAAAAAGTTCAACCTTTACACTTTAGGTTTAGATAAAAATAAAAATAAACAAAATATTTCGGTTCCTGGGCATGCTCCCTGGAGGGGAAATTGTAAAATTTCATAGATTGTATGCCCATTACAACTTTTGATCAGCACATTTTGAACTACCTTTTCCTCAAAGTTACAAAAAAAAAATTACCAAAAGACAAAATCCATTTCTTTTGTGAGGGGTGCTTTCATTTATTCATAACCTCTCAAAAATAAAATAAGAGCAAAAAACAGAACATATGTATGTACTAAAGCATGATTGATACTAATAGTGCGGAATATATATTTTTAACAGAAGAACACTCCACTTGAAGGAAATCTAACACAATGATTAATTGTCGTAGAGTATTAACGCAGTCAACGCAAGGTATTTTTTAAAATGAAAAAGTCAGAAATTGCACCATTTTTAACTGTAACTTTTCTTGTGTCGTGAAAAATGTTGGTATAAAGACTTTTAATGTTTTTACTAAAGGGTTCATGTGACAATGGATATTGATGGTATCTTCCGTTGTAAAATTAATGAATAAATATTTTAAGCTAAATCTTTATTTTAATCAATAAGAAAACAACTGGAAAATATGTAAAAACACGATGAATATAAAATGTTTAAGTGTGTGTGTTGAGCAGGCACATAATAGGGTTCCGTAGTCATTCTCACTACGATTTATAAAAAAAGAGTTATTTATCATTTTTTCGTTATAATTTTTATTGAAAGTAAATGCTACATTCTGAAATTTTTTCAGATTTTTTGAATTAATAGTTTAGAAATTAGAGTGTGGGACGCTCTGATAACGACATTTAAAAGCATATATATCGTGACTGAAGGGTTAAAATCAAAAGATATTATATTTTTGTTGCATTTTAGGAGACCTATCTAAAGACATCCCACTCAATGGATTAAGTGAAAAAAATTTTGGAATATACTTTTCTTAAACCACATGATTTCTGATTTGGGTTATAAAATTTATATAGATAGACAGATAGACCATAGAATGTGGCCCTACACCCATCGTTGTCAATTGTGGAAACGATATTATGTAAGTAATTGCCTCAAGTTGGAATTGGCAGTTTTAAAATTTAAAAAATAAATTTAGTTAATTTTAAAATAAACAAAAACATCAAATCGGCTACAATTTCATCGGCTCGCATCACAATAACTATAGTTAGTACATGCAAGATGCATGCAAGGTCATTCAGACAGGGCTGCACCTTAAAAGGGCAGGGTAATTCCATTGTGCATTTTATTCATTATCGATTTCTTGACTGAACATATAAAAATAAATTACTCAAAAGTCTTCTAAACCTCAACAAATTTAATTAATGATTAACCAGGTCTCAAGTTTTCACCTTGAGTCTCGGGCTTTCAATACCATCTCTCCGGACTCCAGGTGTAGTTATAATTTCTCCGGATTTTCTAATAATTCAACTTAATATAACCTTAAAAAATAAACTTGATATAACAATATCTGCTTCATTACAGGTTTTTTTTTCTACAGTCAAAAAGTAATATAGCAAATTGAGTGTCATAATAATAATATAACAATAATTAATATGTTAGCTTATTTAAAATTACTGAAGGCGGCAAATTTTGACTGAAATTTATCATTTTCACCTCAATTTCTATTCTAGTTTAATGTTGTTTTCAATTTGACAAATATTATAAGTACTTTTGGTGTAGATCTTTATATTTCAAAATAATAAAATTATATTGTTATTGTATTTAACAATCAAAAAAAATAATTTTATTTTACTATGGAATGCGAAGGGGGCAATAAGAATTTTTCACACATAATCCCTAGCGTCATTCCTGATTAAATATACATTTATGTATTTTGAAAATAGTAATAAAATATAAATTTTATTTTAACTGAGAAAGTAATGACTCTTATTCCTACCCCTCCCCACATCCTTATCATGCCAGGGTGTTTATTCAGGGTTTATAGAAACAAAAAATTCTATACATCATTTTCTTTACATTTTAACTGAAATTATACACCATTTATTAAATATAATAAATATACTTATAAATACACGTTATATTTTAAATTACATCACTGCTGAAGTAGCAATAATTTTCACTTATTCAACTCAACACAATGGGGAAAAAAATTACATGCAACAAAGGAAAACTTACCAAATATAATACTTCGCACAGTTCGTGTTAAGGTATGTACTTTACACTGTGGAATGAAACAACAATATAACTGTTCTGTAAGTTGTGATGATGTCACTTATTAAAAAATCAATAAGCACAGTATGAAACTTGGCGAAAAAATTACTATAGCATTATATTTCACAACGTATGAAAACTTATATTATTTATCATACAAAAAAAATATTTGCTTGCTTTCTGTTTTATTTTATCGTCGTATTTGGTTTAAAACAACAGTTTTTTACCTTATCATTTTTTAAATTTAAGAATAGCATGTGTATGTTATATTCAGATAGATTTTTTTAATATAAAAAGCTAAAAACACTATATTTTTCATAAAGGTTTTAAAAAATGCATTACAGTCAAATTCATAAACGTTTCAATGTAAAGGTGAAAAGGGCATTTGTCCTGGGCAGAAAATTTGAAGGGACTGGCAAGTGCGGATATTAAAGACTAATTTCCCGAAAACATTAATTGTTGTAATTGCTTGAAATAATCAAAAATATATTTTTTTATTGTCAAAATTTTATTTTCATACCTACTGAAAAATATAATGGAGCAATCGCAATAAAGGCGTTGCATGAACAACCTAAATGTAATTTAGTAACATTTTTAATAATCAGTTGATAGTGAAGTGAATGTTTCATACGATATGAAAAATATAAAACAACTACCTAAGCATGTTTACTTCTCTATCTTTGTTTTTTTAATAGGATTTTGTTTACCAGGCGTCTCGTGACAGATATTTGTTGCTGATGTTGTGTTATAGGGTGTTGGCTTGGATTCTATTCCACTTTTGTACCTTTATATAGTATTTGAAGTGTATGAGGTATTTTCCTTGACAGCAGGTTTTATTGTGGTTTTCTACTTTCGTCTAACTCACTTTCTTTTCGTTAAGTTAAACGGGCGTTTTAAGGGTGAAAGCCACTATGATGGGTCAAAAAACTGTCGATGTTTTTTTTCACAGGTATAACTAATAATTTTTAGAACGTGTAGAAGACATTTTATTAAGTATGTATTCAACTTATTCAACACCAATTTTTATTGAAAAATATTAAAAATTATATATAGTAGATTTACAAGTTATAAACCTCGATGTGACGACCAAAAAAATATTTTTCTCCATGGTTCCATCGAAATTTCAGGGTGGGTTATCGGAAAAAATTATTTTTATCAATATCTACATTAATGTAGCTATAGTTGTGCGTAGCCGTTTTTTTTATTTTTTTTTTTTTTTCACAAAATGGCGACGGTTTTAATTTTTTTTTCATTTTTACTTCTTTTTTTAATTTAACCGGTCTTAAAAAATAATACCTAAATATCAAAATTTCAAAAATGGGCTACGCACAGACTGAGCCACTGTGATTACGAAAAATTAGAAGAAAACAATTGTAATCGGTTCAGGAATAGCTGGAACCAGGTCGAAAAAAGTCGTTTCGAGAAAAGCGCGTTTAAAGTTTTCTGAAACGGTCACTGCTCTCACTAAATTGAGGCAATTTTCGAAATTTTAACTTAATTTTTTTTACATATTTTTGAATATGTATACAAAATGCATTAAAAAATCGATTTTTTCCCGTCACTGTGGCTTTCTTCTATTAAGAAAAACGAATTGGAAAGGGGCCCTGTTCTGACAAGGGTACAAAAGCAATAGTTCATAACTCGTTACAGAGCACTGTGCCATTGTCTGCAAATAATATTTAATGTACATATATACGCAGGCGTTTCTTATATGTGTATACCAAATAACCATCAATTTGATTTATTTGTATGTATTTATTATTTCATTAAATTAATTTTTATTATTAGATTCAACAATGTAGGTACTATATTGCCGTTTTTAGGATTATAACTTTATAAATCCCTCCGAAGAGTTATCGACCGTTGATATAAGCCAATACAAACAATAGTATACCTAGTATGTATTTATATAGAACATTAATGATTTAGTTAATTTAATTCTTCCCAACCAGAATGTTTCACGTAACTTTTGTATGTGTGATAAGTCACCTGTCCCAGCTCGATTAATCCGACACCCGTCGGTAATAAATCTTACACACGTCCACCCACCCGCGGGAACAATCACATTGTAGTGGAGTGCACTTCTGTTAATTCTTCCATTGCGTTCACATTTTTAAGCGACTTTAATTTTTTTTCCGATAATGCGATGTGCCTGTTTTTAATATACAGCATTAAATATATTATCCACTTTTTATGTTTTTTAATGTTCGCGTTGAAACGGTTTATAAAAATAAATAGCTTTTTTTATTTTTTGCGATAAGCGATATTTAATTTTCTTAAATATTTTACTTGGAAAGTAAGGATTATCTTCTGGGTATTTATTTTCAGTATAAGTAATAATTAAAAAGTAATAAACGAGCAGTTTTCTAACAATTTATTAATTGCAAACTGTATTGTATATTGATTTTATATTTATATATTGGTAGATTAAGGTTTTTGAAGGCCTCGAGGTGTAACTTGATTTATATAGAACCAAGTTTCATTAATATCGGTTCAGTGGTTAATAAGTTCAGGGGACAGACACACGGACACACAGCCAGACACGGAACGAAAACTGTTTGTCTTGACGTGAAACGGAAAGATCAATTTACAATTTTGAAAACGGAGAACAATTTTTTTGTCTCATTCTAAAACGATCACAAAACTTCTCGTATCTTCGATACTGTGGGTAAGCAAAATCTTTTTTTTTAATGAATAGATCGTACATTATAGATAATAATATTACCTTAAATTTTTAGCTTGGCAATTTTTCTCTAATTCGTACTGTTTCAAAAATAATTCGAAAAAATTCAAATTCAACATCAGTAAACATCCGTATCAGGTTGAAAGATCGTTTAAAAAAATAGAAGGTTTTCTTTCCAGACAAGAGTTAATCTTAAATATAAAATTTTACCCTACTACGATTTGTCACATTTGAGTTACATCGTCTACAGACAGATAGACCGACAGATACACAGACATCATGGCGAAAATAGAATGGATTCAGGGAAGGTCAAAATGGATAATTCCATCAAAATCTGGATTTCGAAAAAATCGGCTTTACAATACATTATACTGTGTATATTTCATATGCATGGGTGTAAGAAAGTAAAAAGGACATTCAAAAATAAATATTTAATCATTTTACGGTTTGGAAAAGACAAGCAGTTTTCTGTATTTTTGGATATCTGATCCGAATTTATCATTATTATTATTATTATGTATTTTTATACTCAATTTTGAGTGTTGAGATAAAAATTGAAAAAAAAATCTACAGTCGCATTTCTTACGTTTGTTCCTCTATTTTGTTTATATTACTCATAAATACCGAATAAATATATAAAATAAAATAACTGTCGCATACATCTTTAAACATATTCTACAGACATACATATAATATACGAGTATGTACACAAATACATATATGTACACGTTCACGTCTACATAATAGAAACGCTTTATGTATATTTCTTCAGTCAACAAATTAACAACAAAAGATAAGGGCGTGAAACGTTCCGTTACCAAAACCAACAGAATTTATGTACATAAAGTAGGGTTATGTTTGAATACCATTTCTTCAAGAAAAAGCCGTTTTCTTATCCCACGAACATTTATCAAGGGAATTTCTATTTATTTTCACTTTGCGTTGTTCTTATTTCCCGTCTGCAGACATTCCTTTTGTTATTCCCATCACTCTCCCACCTTCTAACGATCGATTACAATTTAACATATTTTAAATAACAAAGTTTTATCATTCCCCTGATTAGTTCTCAACCCTATGGACATCTATGATGATCACGAATTGATAAAATAAACATTTACAAAATTTATAGCAACATGAGTTAACATATTAAAATTTCGCACTGAAAAAGCACATTTCAGCGTGTAACAAATACACGGTATTTTTTAAGAAAAATCTTCAACTGCAAATACCTTTTTTTTGCTGTACACAGATTGAAACCCACTGTATGATTACTTAATTTCTAAATCTATTTACTAATTCTATAGATTACACACAAACAACAATAATTTTAACATTTACATCCGAATTCATTACAGTATATAGTGCGCGTGACCTCTATATAGCAATCTTAAAAAAAATTTTTGAAGTCGTTATAAATATGTCCACCTTAAAAATTGCAGGGATGATAGAGAATACTATAAGCAATATTTATGATTTTTTTCAGATTTTTAAACACCTGACCACATCTTCAAATTTCAAAAAAAAAATTAATTTTACAAAAAATATTTTAAATTTTTGTTCTACTTAAAAACAGACAAAATGTCCAAAAAGACCGTTCTTTTGTGAACAAAACTAAAAAAAATTCATTTCGCTACGATAAGTACATCCGGAGATAAAAATTATTATTTAAATGCATATGCGTCATCTCTTCAAAAATTAAAATACGTGTAGTTTTCAAAAAACGTAAAATTTTGCGAAATGATGAATAAAACTTATATTTTTTGAGCAAGTTTAACAACATATGTGAATATTATGAAAATCCGTAAAAGTAGCGTTTTTCTCTGATAGAGTTGACTAAGAATGACCCAAATACTATGCATTTTATGAGATACACTTGGCAGCACTTATTTTAAGTCGCTGATTTCTACTTAATACGCATGCGTCAAAGTCATTATATATACGATTTCATTGGCTACATCTGTGAATGGTTGTCATTTATATTTAATACCTAGCAGATTGCGTTAGCTGGGAGCTAATTTGAATTTGTACCAAGCATTTTCTTTAAAATGCCGGGCAAAAGAAATGAATATTGATAAATAATTTGTAGTTTGTGTCCCAAAAAATAAATACCTATAGAAATTTAAATTTAAGGCTATCAGTGACGGTACACTTTGGCATTTTAATTAATTACGTAATGATACAAGAAACTGAACGTTTATCTATCCTGTTGCGTAATCACCATACACTTAAGTATAACACCCACGTATTATTTATGCATGAGTTTTATGTTAACACAGCCTAACATAATACTTCACGTAATTTCCTTAAGAAGGATAAAACAACACAATGTTCTACAATCCAGCTATCACTCATTCGTTAGCCCTGTTTATTCTGTTTCTCATTAACCGACACAATATTATTCTAGACGCAGGAAGAACCAGTATGCAAAGTTTTATTATTAATGTTTTAAATATTGCGGCGTACTCATATTACACAAAGAATATAAAACACTTCTTAGGCGGCTATTACACTATCATGTCAAAGATCTTTGACAAAGATTTGATCATATTTCTTTGATAAAATATGAGATTTTGTTCTATTACACTACATAAAATATTTGATAATATTTTCTCAATATTATCTAGGGATATTTTTTTTTGGTGCATTTTGATTATCAGTGCGTGGATGTTCATCAGTTGACGCGATCGAGGTTTGAATTTACAACCGTGTATTGTGGTTTTTATAATCAATAAGAAGTTTATCATATAATACTGAATTTTGTTGATATTCATATATTAATAATTATATAACTGTAACTGTCAGTGATAACTTGGTAGTCGCCATTTTGTTTTTGACGTCAAAAAACTTTGATCAAATATAAGAGACTGTCATTAACTATGATCATATAAATATTATAAAAGTAAATATTATAAAAGTTGACTTATTACAGTCATATTTCTTTGATCAAAGAAATTTTATCATATTTCTTTGATAGTGTAATAGCCGCCTTAAGCAATTCCGAATTTAAAAGTAGGACAAGCGTTTCAAAAATATTCAACGAAATTAAAAAAAAATATTTAACATGAAATGTATAAAGTGACTATTTTTAATTACCCATTTTCGAATATTAAACTACATTTATAAAAAATTTACAAACCATAAAATACAAAATAGCATACTAGTGTCCCGTACAATGTAGTTTTTCAACTTATTCAATTACTAGCTGTTACCCGTAACTTCATTCACGTGAAATTTAGGTCAGGCAGAAGCTGTCAAACATAAAACTCATGAAGAAGAAGAAGAATACAGATTTCTGAATCAATTTATGAATCAATTTTAAACAATTCAATCAGAATAATTAGAAGCAATTAATTTAAATATTATCGAAAAGATGGCAGCCTAATGAATTTTCTTTCTATATTATGTAGATTATAATTTTGAATTAATTTGAAAAAATATGTAAGTGCGTTGAGTGCTGATAATTTTGTTTTAATCTGGACATCATTATACACATTTCCAATTTTTTCAGATTTACCTCAACATTATTTTCGGAGATACGGACAGTTTGCACAGAAGGCAATATATTTTTATAATTATTTTAAAAATTTGTTTAACGTATATTTAGTAACAACAAAACGTTTACATATTTAAATTTCTTGAATTGTCAACTTTCATTTGATTTCCCACTCTAATATTTGTCTAAAATTTACTACAATTATACCAAATCTCATCTTTCTAGGTCAAACGATTCGGTACCTAAAAGGCTATAACAAACAGACACAGTTTTGATTCCAAAAGTGTTCCTTTTTCGATTTCAATGCTTTCAACTTCACCTTTAACAATATTTAAAAAAAATATGAATCAGATACAAACAAGCCCTATTTTTAACGCAAATTACTACGTAATTTCAAATTGTCCAAATATTACAAAAAAGAAACTAATTTAAATTGCATATTATTATAATCGTACAGTTATATAATCAAATATGCACATTTGCACATTAATGATCTTATTACTCAACAAAGAAATTTCTTTTGTTAAAATTGATAACATTTAACAAAGCATCTCTTTAATACTTTAGAATTGAGATCATTATTTTCATTTTCCTTCTTCCTCTTCTGCTCTGGTTCTTATTGGGCATAAATCTAGATAATTGATTGATGTATTTGACATTTAATGTTTCGTTTAAGCTCTCTCTCTCTCTCCCTCTATACCGATAAATAATTTTTTTATATTGCTGAAATAAAATATTAATTTTATTTCTGTTAACACAGATTCCAGAGCAATTATTTATCACACATTTGATTGAATTATGCCTGGTATTGTAAAGAATTTGTTCTAGACCAAAGTCTAACTAATTGTAAACGATTTCTACATAATTTTGAATCGTTATAAATTGGGTTTATGGTATTAAATTTATAATAACGTAAGCTTTTACGTTTCTATGGTGTACAGTTGTACACTGTACATCAATCACCACTGCGTTAAAATCGCGTATTTCTACTTAGAGCTCTCACTAAAAGTCACTTAATTATGAATACGAGTAAATACCACACAATAATGTTTGTAAATGTAATACTCAGGATAAAGTGGTTGATTTGGTTTTAATAACAGAAAACATTTATTCTACTTATATATAATTGTTATAGAAAATTCATAAAATTAATATTCTTTTAAAAAATTAATTTTCATTCTTCTAATTCTTCATTTTATTTTTTTAAACTACTATAATTATGTAATTAGACATACGAAATAATTAGTTTTCGGAAATTTAATTATTAATTATGATAATACTATCTAATTAGAGAAGATAAGATTTTTTTTAAATAAAATTTTTTAAATAAATCTTAATGTCATGCAAAACAACCGAATAAAATACAGAGAATTTGTATGTAATTACAAGTTTAAATTTGTTCCAACGAATCGTATTCAAAGTCAAGACTTATTTAGACTTTATATAATTTTCTGCTGTAATATAAAATAGAGCTGTTTACTAATGAACCTGTTAGTAACTAACGTTGTAAAATGAAGAAGAAAAAATAAATAATTAGGTAAAAATATATAAAAGAGTTAGACGTACTGATTATTCAGTATAGGTAGTACAAGTATACGATTTTCACGTATTTTGTAGAGATTCATTCTTCTACAAAATACAATAGGGTCTCTTTAACGCGGTAGAAACGTTCCACAGAAAACCACACATAATTTTCTAAAATCGTGTAAAACCGAATCAATCAATTAAAATAGGTCCAAAATAGCATAAAAAAGGTTTCTGAAAATTCACGAAAATAAGAATATTTAAAAAAAAAACACACAAAGTAAATTAGTTCGAAAACAATTTTTTTTATAGTTTTTCATCGGAATTATCGTCAATCTCTGAAAATGCAACTCGGCATCGTTTGTGAACTGGTGTCTTGTTAAACGAAGATTTTAATAATAACAAAACGTTTACATTAGTTTTCATTAGATACCCAACTCACCGAAACGGGGAATCCCTGAATTTGCATGAAAAATCGTACACTCAATGGACACTCACAATATAAGTTCATATTTCTCCGTGCTGTATCTCCAAAACTATTAATTGTATGTATATAAATGAATTATAAACAATGTTATAACAAATACCACTTATTTGAAAAAAAAATGATTTTGCACCCTTTTTATAAATTCAAAGGGCCGTTTTAACGGGTTCCGCCAAACAGAACATGTATTTGCGATGTTTTTTTTTTCAATTGCTTTCAATTCCCCAATTAGGTACTCAGTTTTGAAAGTTTTTTAGAGCATGAGCTGCACGCTCAATACCCGGAATTATAAAGAATTCGGTCTACTAGAACAAATCTAACCAAAATCACTCTATGGGGTGTTTCCAATGCACTTCAAAGCTGTTTCTATAGATTTTTGCAATTTAGTATTTATGGATACAAAACAACCAATACTATGTAGTCTGTATACAAAACTGTTACCAAAACATATGGCGGCCATCTTGTATTATATGTCGTTTCAATGAAAATATATCAGAGGCGTCAGTCGAAAAGTTATAATATGCAAATAAGCTTTAAATTACAATTGAATTTAGTATGTAAGAGAGATGATAATTTCAAATAGACGTTTCTCTGTTAATCAATTATCACTGAAATACTTTGAAAGGCAATATAAAACATTTATTATTAATTACATTTATAATTTAAAACAATTGATATTAATTTTAAAATCCGAATGATACACCAATGACTCGTGGAGCGATTTTTTATGGAGCGATATGGTAACAACGCTAGGTAGTGTGTTATGAGTCCTTTATCTTTTCTTGTCTAAGATTTACACTGACCAAATATATAGACAACATAACACAAATCAGAACTCTTTTAAAGTTTTAGTTTTTGGTCTAAACCAAATTCCTTCTAATACTAGGGCCATTATCCTACCAATGTAGACTTTCTAATTTGGTTACAAATAAATACAATATCAGTATCGAATCTGTCGTAATATTGTTTTTACTTTACAAAAGAAAACCGTACGCAAATGAGACTTTCACCGAATGCACGAATGGTACGTTACCAAAATATTCTCGAAGAAAACAACTAACAAAGTCAATCATGTCAATATGTTGCCATACAAAACTTCCTTAAATAAAACGAAAGTTGTACATAGTCGCACAAAATACACAGAATAAATTCGATGTAATCCGTGGAAGACAAACAGTGACAGATCGACATCGGTCGTGGCCACCCAGGACTTCCGAGTTTTAATTAACCAACTTGGGGAAATTTATAAATTGTCTTTCGGTTACTTCCGCCACTACCAGGGTCGCCAACTTTATGATATCATTCATCGTGTGGTTGTTTTTGTTGTCATGTGTATGAAAACTCGCTTTTATGTTTGGTTTACAATTTATCTCCAATGACTAATGACATAACATCTATTTATCC
The DNA here is from genome assembly GCA_961205875.1 of Sialis fuliginosa. NCBI lineage: Eukaryota > Metazoa > Arthropoda > Insecta > Megaloptera > Sialidae > Sialis > Sialis fuliginosa. Next base: position 21,129,130 of record OY540812.1, read on the forward strand.
AGTTGACAGATTTTATATGGTGTGTAGGATTAAAGATAAATAAGGTACAGGCACCTTCTTTGATCATACCCCAGTGCTGGATTCTTGTTTAATTAAATGTACTAAATTAGAAATATTTGTTGATATTTAATTACTGCCATTACAAAATCATGTACTAATGTACCAAGTCTTATCAAAATAAGTGAGATAATACTCGCAACGTTCACTTTTTAGACAGTAAAAGTTACAAAATTTCGGATATTTTCAAAATCCCTAATCAATAGGTCTGTAATACTCACTGAGACAAACATTTTCTCCAAGAAAACTTCAAATCAGTGCATTTTTACAGTAGTTATCGTGAACGAAAGAAAATTTTACATCCAGACACTCAAACACACACAGCCACACGCACAGCCGTCATGAGGAAATTAACTTTTCTTTACGTTTTGAAGGTAGTAGAAAAAAAGAAACCGATCAATCCCAAAAAACAATATAACTTAATTGCATTTAAAGGGACCAAGACTGGTGCTAGTACCTTATTTAAGCTTATTAATAGGTCAGTACTTAAATCCAAAATTATGGATTTGTATAAGAACTATGTATCTCAATTCACACATAATTAGCAGTTTTAAATACAATACAACGTTCGGTAACTGGCAATCTCTCAAAAAGTATTTCTCTTCTACTTTTAATAAGAAGTCATTCTCTATAACATCATAGGTCAAACCTTTATACAAAGTTAGGTATAACCTTAAACTAGCGCCTTGTGGTGGGGAAAATAAACTTTTAATGAGGTACTTTTAAAAAAATATAAAAAACAGTAAACAGTAAAACAGTAAAATGATTATAGTAGAAAAGGGGAATATCATTAAAAACTTTGTTTTATTTATTTGATGAAATATTTATATTAAAATTATCCTCGCATTTCCACGCCTTCGTTAGTGCTTATAAATCATAAAACAAATACCACTAGACATCATCATTAATGTGGGTCCTATTTTAAAACTCACATAAGTATAAGAATACTTACAATAAGAATAAAGTATAAAAATACAAAAATAAATAAATAAAAACGCACCAAAGATATCGAAAGTAAAACAAAGATTTATATGAAGTTTTTTATAAACAAACCAAATAACAATCGAAGCTCTTTAACCTTGTTGGCTATAAACACAGCTCTTACAGAAGATAGTTTATCAAAATTAAAACAAATAAAATACCTACCTTCAATTCAACTTGGCTAGCAAATATCGTCTAGTCTAGAAGTTGTTTACATTGAAGCAAATGTTTGTCAGACGTTAAACTGAGACAATTTAATAAAAGAATTTGCAGAACTATACGTATTTTACTGATTGTTTCCAGAAAAAATATCTTTATTAATATTGTAATATAATTATCAAAATACGTGTTTGTAAGGTACTCTTTAGATAATAAATGCAATTAATTTAAAAAATAAATAATGCGATGATAATAATAATTAATAATTATTGGTATTGAACATATTATAAAAAATTATTCAAAGATTTCAGTTTTTAATAAACTGTGGTGAGCATGCATAGTTTAAGTTGTTACCAAAACAAAACACAAAATTAAAAGAATTGTATCTCATTTATCCCCTATCGATTTTTTTTAATGTAGCAGCGATGAAATGCCTTATGCTACCTTTTAGTTGATTTTCTTAATCAGCGTGTATGTAATCCAATAGTAATGTATGTAATATAATATTTTATTAATCTTTAATAAATTCATCATTATTATCAAAGTTATTACAATCAAATATTCTAAATCAAATAGTTTGTAAAACTCTATAAATCGTTCAAACTTTAGCAATGTTTGCATAAATTCCACATGATCTCGTCTCGATAAATAGTTTATTAACATCATCTGACACATACAACTCTTCCCTGTCTTACAATTAGATATATTCACAGACATGTCAGTAAATAGAGCTGGATAACAGAATATCTTAACAACATGCAGTGACATGCGTACAGAAAGATTAAAGGGATCAGAGAAAATAAATAAATCAGCTATATAGGAAACTTGATTTATCTTTTTCTTTTATTTAACATCATAAGGAAGCTAAAATCTGTAATGCAAAGATAGGTAGATAGATAAAATACATAGTTCTGATTGGTTGACGATGTTCGTACTATATTGGCACACTTTTAGGTTTTCTTTTAAAACATTAGATACACAGAAAGAAGAAGAAATATGTATATGGAGCGAGTTATGTTCAATCTATGTTGATCTATAATTCCTGTTATATTCTAGACTGTATACAAATTATGAAATTTTGAATTTTAATAATCTCCAATTAGAAACGCTTAAATATAAAACTTTAAAAACGACAAAATAATTTGATCTCCCCAACCCAAATATATACTATAAAAACATAGTAATTAGTAAAAATAAATCTAAATACATATAATGTACATCAAATTTATTTGTATTTTTGATCTGAGTTTGACAAAAAAATATTTTTATTATTCAAAAATTCGATTTTTTGCGTTTTTCTAATTTATAACGTATCAGGAATATATCCTTGAAAGGGTTTAACGAAATACTCATTAGTTTTACCAAGGACTTTTCATTCATTCAACATCTTTAAATGCGATTTCCCAAAAGTTGTGTTTTTGTAACTGGTTGACATTAGAGCATGTAAACCGGTTTTAACCGACACCGGTTAACCGGTTTTTTGTTAAAATTTACCAAAACCGTAAAACCGGGTTTTTCCCGAAAAACCGAAAGTCAATTATATATACCTATATTTTTTTGTTTCTTTAAGTGACAAATAATTTTATTTTTTTACTGTTATTCATGAAGTATTTATGTTGTGAATTTATTTAAATTAAAAAAGGGGGACATCTATAAAATAACGCGTAATGTGTAGATAATAATACTATAGCGGAGTAAATGGAATTTGAGGGTCATTCCTGAAGTGTATAATAATATATTAATAAAGGAGATTATACCATTTCAAGTTCAAATTTAGAATAATAAATTTCAAATTGAGAATTGTAAATTCCACATTTGAGATGAAAATAAATAAACAATTTATTTCAATATAATATAATGTTTTATAAAACAAAATATATTTACTATAGCTGCAATTATGGCCTCCACATACTATCACGAGCTCTTGTTGAATTATTGGCGAACCCCATAAGAAACTTTTTCTTGTCCAGCCTTTTTTTTCGGTCATTCAATTAATAATTTAAATACGTAAATATACCATTCGCTGATTTTTATTTTTGCTCGCCGGGTTAGATCCCCCTTAATCCTAGACTCCCAGGCTAGAGCCTTGTATACTTGTATAGGGTTGCAATTTTTATTTAACTTATTATTGTTACGAATATTTATTAATTAAATATCATTTTTAATACTAGCTTTTAAACTATCTTTACCAATTTAAAATTAATAGTTCCCAATTTGCAGTTGATAAGTCTCAATTTGAAATTGATTATTTACAATTTGAAATTGAATAGTCTCAATTTTGAAATTGATTATTCTCAATTTGAAATTGAATAGTCTCAATTTGAACTTGAAAAGGTATAGTTAAATAAGTTTAATTTTTTTAATATTAAAATATTATTTTATTTAAATTTAAATAGTTTAAAACATTTTTTAAACTTAATTGAAAAACCCGACTAAAAACCGGTTAACCGGTTTTTCACTTTATGAAAAACCGAAAACCGGTTTTTGAAATTTTATCGGGTTTTTGTATGCCCTAGTTGACATGATATCTGAAAAAATAATCGATCGATTAACTTGAAACTTTTATCAAAATTTTTGAAAACATGCTGCTATCGTCTGACACTTTTGAGAAAATTTTCATTTTTCAGCTTTTTTGACACTAAACAAATAAAAAAGTAAAATATTTTTGATTAATGTTGACTAATTTGCGAAATTTTTAAATTTTGGGAAAATCTTAGATAAAAGTCTTTTTCGATTTTTTGTTTCAGAAGACTTGCATATAACCTGAATCGTGTCAATCGTTTGATATGCAATTTTTTAAAAGGGTGCTTTCAACGTCGAACAGGGATCAAACATGGAATAATAAAAATTTGCAAAAAAATCCTGTTAAAAGTATAAGAATAAACATGTTGAACCCTGAAAACCACATCTCATTCGCATCATTGGTTTCCCTACGACTCATCCTCAAAAAACAATACCAAAAACGGCGTGATTTGTAGAAAACCTCCTTAGTTTTATAAATAAAACGTGTAATACATGAGCTTTTCCACTGGATCACAATGTTGCGATGGAGTTGAGTTCAAAATAGGGCCGAAATTATAATCGAATATCAAAATTATTTGCATATTTTAGTTTTACTTTAAACAGAAAAATTTCAAAAAAGCTCGATAAGACGGATCCAATATAGCGATAAAATCTATTTAATAGGGAAATTGATCTTCGTATAAAAAATCCATTAAAATGGGTTAATGCTTTAGCGAACTACAGGCGAACGTAAATGTAAATACATAGATGTGAAACAAATAAACCCTTGTAGGTACAGGGTTAAAAAATTGACCTCAATCGTAGGAGTAAATATTTTCAGGTTTATATTTCTGTTCTCTATCTTATCGAGAAATGTAAAACCAACTTCTGGTAAGACATAAAACATCTTTACATAGTCATTAAATGTTGCTTTTATGTCTTCATTTTATGGTAAATGTACAACACTACAGCACCTAATAGTATGAATATAAAAGATACTACTGCTGTGTCTACCAGACGTAGTGAAAACAGCAGGAGACTGTTTTATATATATTAAATTTAAATTAGTAAACCCACAACTATGTTTCACCATTTTATTCTTTAGTACAACATTGGAAGATAAAATCACTATAAATAATACCCTTTTTCTGTCAGTTTGTCACGTAACGCATGAAATGATAGTTGTCACTGTCATTTTTAGGGTTCCGTAGAAAACTAGGAACCCTCTGTCTGTATGTCTGTCTAACTATATACAAACGTAGATAAAATAGAAATTATGAGATTTAAAAAAAAATGTGGACCCCTTTCCTATAGATTTAAGAGTATACTCATTTTTTTTTACTTATCTCATAAATGGTGTGTCTTTAGATAGATTTCCTAAAATGCAATAAAAAATATTTTAGGACCTTTGGATTTTAACCCTTCAGTCACGACATATTTGCTTTTTACTTTCTTATACCATGTATATGAAATATACATTAGTATAAGTAAGTATAGTGAAGCCGATTTTTTTCGAACTCCGGATTTTGACGGAATTATCTATTTTGACCTTCCCTGAATCCATTCTGACTATTTTCGCCATGATGTCTGTGTGTCCGTCTGTCTGTCTGTCTGTCTGTCTGTAAGCGCTGTAACTCAAATACGACAAATCGTAGAAGGCTGATATTTTATATTTAAGATTAATTTTTGGCTGGGAAGAAAACGTCCTATTTTTGAAAACGATCTTTCAACCGGATACGGATGTTTACCTACGTCGATTTTTTAATTTTTCGAATTACTTTGAAACAGTGCAAAATAGAGAAAAATGGTTAAGTTAAAAAATGTAGGTAATATCTATATCTATAATTTATGTTCTATTCATTTTTGAAGAAAAAAAATTTATTATAATTCAAATGGTTCATAACAGAGAAAAAATGTATGGGGAATAAATTATAGATAATAACATACTCGACATTTTTTATCTAAAACATTTTTTTCTTATTTCAAAAATAATTCAAAAATCCAAAAATTTACAAGAGTAAACATCCGTTTTCAGTTATTACGTTAAAAAAAATCACTTGTTATATAAATATAAAATTATTCATTTTGTTCTTTCTTGTTAGTTTGTCAGAAATGTTTTAATAAACAAAGAATCACGTATACAATTCACTGTTAGGTTAAGTTAGGTTAGGTATAAGAAAGTCCCGTGGTTTCCAAGGCAGATATTTAAAGTGGTTATCAGAGCACCCCTCTACCTCCTTTAAAATTTTCGAATTTTGTATACGTTGTGTTTATTTATACTTTTTTTTTTTTATTCTGTACATATTCAAAATCGAAAATATATCGACTCCTATGCAAGATAGGAGATTGTTTTTTCCCCGAAAACCACCTCATTCGAAGTATTTTTCCCCCTGGATCGAATGGAACTAAATACAACCATCCATACATAACAGGAGGTGAAATATTACATTTTTTTTTATATTTATTTATACCTATACAAAATCTTAAATATCTCGGATCTTACAATTAGTTAAAAATTGCAAAAACCCATGAAGAATTTATAAAATATCGATAACCCATAGAAATACTAGCTGAAATCAATATTGTCACTAGGATGGCCTGATTTTAGTTTTTGTAAACCCTGACAAGTAAATGAAAACCTCTTTTTTTATTTTTGTTGACCTAAATAATAATTTTTTTGTCATCATTTTTGGACTATTTTTTTTTTTGGTAATCATCATTATTACCAAACTCGGAGAAATTATAACGAAACCCGGAGCCCAGAAAAACAGTATGGAAACCCTGAGATTCCGGGTGAAAATCTGAGACCTGGTCACCCTAATTGTCACAGTTTATATTCAATCCACGCAGTTGAGAAAACAAGAAAATATACACAACATTTAAACTTGAAATTTATTTATAAACCTGTACATTGTTCCTACTTTCTATTATTACTGTACACACATACACACACAAAGGACACAAACACAAGCCAAGCGAGGGAACACTGAAGACACATAAAGCTGTTGAGTGCACTGAAGCACACTCCACTGATCCTTACCTAACCTCCTCCCATACGCTTATCACCATGTATGCTACCATACGGTGTACGTGCACTACCCCAAGAGTAGATACGTATCTAAAAAATCTGCAGCAACAGCATATCTCACTACAATCTCAGTATAATAAAGTATAAAATGTATGTACTTTTAAAATACGGTTGTATGTATGTGCAGAACCACAGGTTACTACAAAAAAGGTTTTTTTTGTTTATTATTTATTAATTTTGTAATTTCTTTTGAGTTTTTTAGTTAACAGGAATGCATCTTTCGAGCAGAAAATTTTCTCACCCCAACCCCCTAAGAGGCACGGATAAGAGTAACTTTTGAATTTTAAATAGCACTCCCCTTTTGCATTTTGCATATTGCATATTTCGATTCTACGAAAAATATTACACAACTTTTGTTCCAAACATTTCTTCCTCCCCTGCCAATTTCTCTTCCTAAAATCAAATCTCTAGTCCTGTTAAATCTCTACAAAACTTTTCCACCTCCTTGCTATAGCCTATATGTCCTTCTTCAGGGTGCAAGTGTTTCACTGCCAAATTTCATCAAGTTTTTACCGTGAAAAGATAACAGACAGAGTAATTGTTCCATATAATCGAAATATAAATTTTATTAATACAATCATTAACGAATACATACATATCTCAAATCTTTCAAAAACACAAGTTCTAAAGAAAGCGAAATTTTTGCTGTAGTGAAAAATGTCCACATAAAAACGTAGCAGAGGGTTTAAGTTCACATCGGACAAAAAGGGCCAACGACTTTAACTGCATTTGCGTTAAAAAGAAACGTAAAGCATGGCTATTAAAATGACGTCCATCATAAATGTTTGTAGATGCAAGAAAGATTAAAACCACATTAGTTCTAATGATACTAACGGAGTGTGTTTAAAATATTTAAATATAAATACTTAACATTAAATGTGTGACTTTGAAATATAAATACAAACAAACGTAGGTGAACTGAAGATACTTATACAAGATGGAAGAAAAAATGGATGCTACTTTAGTTTGAAGGTTTGAGAATTGTGTTAAAAAAAATATCTTCAAAGTAATATTTTTATATGTATTATAAAAGATATTTTATGAATTCAAAATGAAAGTTGATGTATGTAATAAAAAATTATGTTATAAATCAAACATTACTAAAATGCTGAACAAAATATTTTTTAAAAATTTTGAAAACATAAAAAAATCTGGTTGTTTATACATCATATAAATAGATAACTTTAAAAATCATTTAACTAAAAAATATACCTCGATAAACGTTATATATATTTTGCGTGAAATTTAAATTTTATAGTTTATAAACATTTATGATTTACTCAAATTTATGTATGAGAAAATAGTACATAAACGACAAAATGTGCGTACATAAATTTCACCCTTACCCTTTTATATAATAAGTTCATATAATTTACAAAATAACAAAACTAAACTTATTTAAAGTTGCCATATTTATAAAATGATAATTCTGTAATTACAATTAATAATGTTTTTTAATATTGGAAAAAAACGGCTTAGCAGAAAGTTACTAATTGGAGTCGGGCACGTATTAAGAAAAATAAAAATCATATTTTATAAAAAAAATTATAAGCATAATTGATATAAGAAACGCGAATGGTAAACTTTTATGTATATATGTAAGTAGGTAAATTCAGTTAATAATAAATAATAATAATAAAAGACATTTCACTACTTATAATTCATGATTGAGGAAGGTTCTATGCTAATCTTATTCCATCCCTTACCCTTTTCTTTGTCTGAAAATGTTGGTCTCGTAAATAATGATACTTCAGCCAGTATTAAACATCATCATTTTTAATCACTCAAGTTTTTAATCCTTTTTATCCGCGACTCTTTCCTACAACACAATTTTTAGTATGTTTCATAAGTAATTTTTATAATATAATGTAAAAGAAGAATACTAATATATTTTCTACACCCCCCTCCCCCCTCCCTAATCATTATACGACCTACAGTTTAAGAAATACAAAGTTATTGTATTTTTCACATTATCCCATATGGCAAAAAATTAGTAAAAAATCATCAAAAATTGGTGATTATTAACAGTTTACTGTAGACGTTCCATATTATGAACTGCCAGCGCAATAAGTTTTTTTTATAAATGCCAGTTGTATAAATATATAGGGGCTTTGAGGAGTGGAGATTCACACTATGAAAGGTACCGTCTCCAACTGGGTTGACAGTATGGAACATCTACTGTAGCACTGTAAGTTGACCCTCTGAAATTATAGTACCTACTTATATCAAATTAATTAAGCAGCAAAATAAGTTAAACACAGAGACAATAGTATGTAAAAATAGAAAATATACAGTTATATGTATAAGTATAGTAATTTAGTCGTTTTGATTTGTTTTTATCAAAAAATAACACGCGATTATACAACCCAATTTTTTAATACTAACTTTTATCCTTCGACTTAATCAGTAGTTTTTTTTATTTCACTAGTATCTAATGTTATGTCCAAACCAAACAAACATTTGTAAACAATTTGTCAGTTTTTGTTATTTTACCAAACAAAAGAGAACGTAAGCGTTTGTCATCGTTGACGCTTATTTTTTGTTTAATGCGAGAACAAAAGGCGGTCAATGTCATAATTCAGAATTATACGGTGTTTGAAATTATCTTTCATTTTAATATTAATATTAATAAAGGATATACAGTGTAGTTCAAGTTGATTAAAGGAAATTTAACATTGGCAGAATATTGTAGTAGTCTTTGGATAAATATAACAATTGGTGTATTTTGAAATGCCGCCACAAAATTTAATAAAATAGTCATTATTATTTTGTTTTCCATTTACAAAAAAAAACACTGTGCATTTACTTGGCAGATGTTTTTCGCATCGGATACATTTATAGTTTTATACCCCGAATTACAACACTTCAACTTACGTCGTCCGCATTTATGTAGGGGAAAGACTTGTACCTTGGGACAATTGCTCTAGAAACCCAACCACTGTAGCTGTATATCTCAGTTATATTGGCAACCCTGTCCCTTGTTTGCTCACCAAGTTATTTCAGTTTCAGTCATTGTTCGAAGCTTTAAGTGTCAGATTATAGTTCTTGTACCTGAAAGTAAAATTTTGCTGCAACTTTCAGATCGTATTCAAACAAACTAAGCATTATTACTGACATTATCTGATGTAGTACTGTCGCAGCATTATTTAATCGTAATTTTTTTAGACATTAGAAAATTTATTTTGTGAAAAGTGTGCTTGGTTACACCTTAGGACATTTTTTTGGTTGTACCTTGGGACGTGTCCTGTGGTATAGGACGAAACCATGGGAAGTGTATTATTACTACCGACACGCCAGAGAAGTAAAGAATTGAAGTGGAAAAGAATAAAAAAGACAGTAAGAAAGGTAAATTATGCCCAAAGAAAGAAGTTGTTAAAAAAAGAGTTGTGCAATTTTCGACTTGTTCTGAACCTTATTAATAATAATTATGTTTAACATATTTTCATAACAAAAAACATTTACTACTTAGGTCTTGCTTCCTTTTCACATCTTAAAAACTATGATATTCACGCTGTCCCAAGGTAAAACCGTAGCTTGTAACTTGGGACAAAAATCACCTACATACTTATTAAACAATGAATAGTGGTATACGCTTTGGTGATAGCAAAATAATTGTTTGGTAACAGGTGCCTACAATTGTAATATCTACTAAAAGATTATTGTATTCGAACGAAAGATGTCAGTGCAATAATTAAAAAAGTAAAAAATGTCCCAAAGTACAAGCCATTCACTGAAGTTTCTGCGCTTGCTTCAGAGTAACGGTTTTTTTTTGCGACATGATGTTTCATATAACAAAGGTTTGATTAAATCTGATTGCTTCGTTTCATTTTTATTCAATGTTTACCTATTCGACGTTTGGCCTTTCAATTCGATTTGATACAAATCGTTATTAGTTTATTTTTTTAATCTAATATTCTTTGGGGCAAAAAATGAAAGGTACTTTAATCAGTTTTAGAACAAAATTGAAATCTCAAAATTTGACAATTAATAACGCAGAAAATCCGGTTGTGAAAATGGGTAATATTTTCAATTTTTAACGGAGCTGCTCCAAAAACGCATTATTTTTTTCGTAATCTACTGCGGGAAAAAATAGATTTCCCTTTTTGACACAGATTGACTGGACTAACATATTATTTAACGATTTCATAAAGTTGAGAAAAAAAAGATCATTAAAATGTCGTAACTCATTATTCATAATATAAACAAAAAGTATTCCTATATTTACTCCACTAGAATGAAACCTATATTTTATATTTAACCTTTTCTTGATGTTAATTTTGATAAATTAATACCTTTCTGCCGTACGTAAAAAGCAGCGATGTGAAATTGTGAAGAACTTCACATACGGAACAAGAAATATAGCTTTCGTGATAAATCAGTGCCAGGAGTTTTGGAGAATACCCTACAGGCTGACGGGGAAAAATACGCACGACCGGACATAAACACGAAATGAAACATACAGAGTGACCGGCACAGGGTATGTAAAGTATCGAGCGAACGGAAGTAAAATCACAGCTCAGCAAAAATACCACATTCTGTAAAACTATCTACTCAAGTAACTAACGTAATAATTAAATGTTTTAAGTAATCTTAAGAATGTAGAAAATGTGCATTTTTGCTTGGTTGTGATGATTTTCAGTTTAATTGGGGCCAGCGAGGCAACTATATAAAGTAAACGCGTATAATATTAAAAAAAGACAGATTTTAAGTCTGGTTCACGGGGGAGACTTTAAGCCGGGTTTTGGGCATGTAACAATGAGATACTCCTGCGACGTAAGTTCAATGTAAAATATCGCGCAATAGAAGGGGGGGGGGGGTAATGGTAAAATTCTAAATTCATATAGTTTAAGTGTGCTGCCGAGCTAGGACATGTAAGTTTGTAATTGCTTTATTATTTTAATTATATATGAAAATAATATTTTATTCTAGAGTATCAAGTTCAGTAAATGTTATGTAATTCAATATCGCTATGCATGTATCTTTCGTCAGCAAACTTAAGTCTATTATTATAATTGTTTCGGGGTTTGTATTCTTATCGTAGTTAAATGAAACGCTTACAATTAGTATGAATTTGTTTATAGTAATAATTTAAAGGATTTAAATTCATGTATCAATTTTATATTTCAATTGTTGTAGGGATTTTATGGGGTTTATTTAAATATCATTTCTTGTAGAGTTGGAAAGTCAATAATTTAAAATATATATTTATATATTGTTTCACTGTTGTCTAGTTGAATTTCGTATTGATTAATTATATTTTATTGGTTTGGAGTAAATTGTTTATTGTTGTTTTTCATAAGTAGGGATTCAAACATAAATGTTTAAATAGGGGTTGAGTTAATTTAAATATATTTTTGTTTTGTTTAATTAATGTATAAATTGTTTTGTTTCCGTTATTAAATTTAATATAATTTAACAGTTTGTTAATTTGGTTGTCATTGTTGAAATCCACATCGTACGTATCCCAGTTTCCCCTGAACATTCCTACAAAGTAGGTATTCCAACTGGACGGCTATATGCCGGGTTCAGTTGTACGACTATTAGGCTCGTAATTGCTGAATGGACCCAAAACAAGCAACCCCACCCTGTATATTTTCCAACTTTTTACGCTACCATATAAATACAGGGTGGGCGAGTAACAGGTACTGAACATTTTATGTAGCGAAAAATAAAACGGCTAATTGAAATTTAAAAAAAAACGCGTTTAAATGAGTACAATAATTAAATCCCATTTGATTGTCTACTTTGAATTCCTTAATTCGTTAAAATTCTGTTTATTTTGTAATTTTTAAGTCATTTTAATTGCACAAGTACTAAATAGGAGAACATTTTAATATTGATATGATAATCCACAGTGTGTCTCAAAAGTCTGGAAACGGTCAAATATCCCATAGAGGTTGAGTTTTTGGTAAAAATATTTCGTGCAAAAGCTTTAGGGTTTATAAAAAAAATCATCTCAGAATAACCTTGAAAGTCCTCATCAAGGTAAACTTTTTCTTTTTTAATAAAAATGTATATTTTTATTGCGGTATCATAATATACGAAAAAAAAACAAGCCTGAGATAATTTTCGTAGGATTTCCTTTTCTTTTGAAAACAAAATGTCAGTAATTATAAATTTCGGCTACTTGGTAAGAGGCAAATAAAATAAATTTAAATAAAAACTGTAGAAAACAATAAAATGAATAATATATACGTATAATATGTTATGTTATAACTAAAATTTTGATACAAAGAATAATCATGGCAGTGTCAAATCATCGGTTGTCTAGTAGTTTTAATTTATCCTTAATATATATAAAGCTCAACGTCTCTCTGTCTGTCTGTCTGTCTGTCTGTCTGTCCGTTCGTGCGCTTATCACTCGAGAACCACTTATCCGATTTACGTGTTTTTTTTTTAATTCATAGGTACGTTCTCTGGCCAGGTTATAGGCTATATTTTGTTAGGTTAGGTAACATAACAACTAAGCAGTGACAATAATAGTAAATCAAGTCGGAAAAATTTTTGCCGTCGGCGCGCTGTTTTGTAATACGCTGCTTAAACCGTTCAATATAGATCAAAATAATGTATTAAATAATTGTGTAGAATCAAAAGTTCTACAATAAAGTCCGCAACAGCATATGTCTAACTTTTATATTTAAGCCACAATGACTGCTTTTATGTTACAAAGAAAACATAAAATATTTGGGTTCTGTTTACATGGACTTATGACCTACAAAACATTAATCCATATCGAAATAAATGATTTCATCGTCATAAGTACTTAATGTAGATATAATTTGCCCTTTACAGAATCCAATTTGGTTTTTTGGTTTAGGAAATAACGTGAAATATACATAAAATAACATATTATTCGCGGCAATTCGCGCGAACTATGATGAAGTGTCGCGGGGAGAGGGACGATTCAGCGCTCGGCCGGCAGTTGTTTGTTTTGTTTTCAATTATTAACTTTTAAATTTAAACGGAACAAAAATGATTTGTAATTTTTGTTCTGATCTGTTTTTTTTTTAGGTACGTTAGGTTTTGATTAGTTATTATTACGATAATAATTAATCGTGTTTGTACTTAATTCAACTATGTATATTTTCCAAAAATCCTAAACAATAATTCCGTAGTCCAAGCGGGCGAAGCCGCGTGGGCCCAGCTAATAATTTTATAAAAACGATTAGTTATTATTGTAACAATTACAAATCAGCACCTAAATTATCTAACAAAAACAAATAAAAACCAAAAGCACAAATAATGTTTGTTCTGTTTGCAGTTTGAATTTAAAGGTTAATTATTGAAAACAAAATAAACAATTGACGATCAAAAAACAACGACCGTGCTGAGATAGTCCAAATGGCGGCCGAGATGCTCCGATGTGGCACTTGTTCTTCAGTTCGCGCGTTATTAATAATATTTTACCGTATATAATTTTTTTAAAGTTGTTTCCTAAATTAAAAGACCAAATTGGATACTGTAAGGAGCAAATTATATCTACATTAAGTATACTAATAACGATGAAATCATTTATTTCGAAGGATATTAATGTTTTCCAGGTCATAAGTCCACATAAACAGAACCCAAACATTTTTAATTTTCTTTGTAACATAAAATCAGTCATTGTGGCTTAATTATATAAAAGTTAGACATATGGTGTCGCGGACTTTATTTTAGATCTTTTGATTCTACACAGTTATTTACTACATTATTTTGTTCAATATTAAACGGTTTAGGCAACGTATTGTAAAAGAACGCGCTGACGGTAAACTTTTTTCCGACTATATAGATATACTATTTTCGCCACTGTTTATACCTAACGTAACAAATTATATCCTATAACCTGGCCAGAAAACAAATCTATGAAGTGGTTTTCGAGTAATAAGCGCACTAACGGACAGATATGGATAGACAGACAGAGAGAAGTTGAGCTTTATATATATATTAAAGATAAAATATTTGGAGGGGGGGGGGGGGTACATGAATATAATCAATACGTATGTGAAAAAAAACGCACTAGACATGCAAACATTGATTTTACAAAAACATAAGAAAACGAAAGGCGATGTTGAAATTGAAGAACAAAGAAATAGATACACACTATATCCACAGGGAAGTAGAGGGGTCAGAATGATGGTTAGATACCTATGGGATTTTTCACGCCCGAGAATACTTTCGTGCGAAGTGAAAAACGACACATAAATTTGTTAACGTAGATATCAGGTTTCGTTTTTGATATGGCCTACGCTATCAAAAAACTATATTCTCTTTTATATTTTTAACGTTTTTAGCGTCTTTTGTAACAGCGCACTGATATGATTATGTCTTTTAACCCTTCTTTAACAACTTGAGAATGTCGTTTGATTATCGTAAAAAACACATACGCTACTGTCACATATTCTATAAAAACTCGTTATTCATGTGATTTTTGTTGAATCCGCTCGATTTTCTGTATGTATTTCTTCAATAGTTAGTATTTAAAATTTATTTTTAAAATCCTAAATGTGGAAGGAATAATCGTCCGTTTATAACAAAAAGTTTTTGAGGGGTTATTTCTTTCAAAGTTTTACTTCACCTTGGAAAATTTTCTGCGGAAGGACGAAAAAATGAAACCGTTTACACAAATCTTAACAAAATTGTAACTAAATTCAAAATTAAAATCACGACCCTCAGTTGAAAAATCATGGTTCTAAATCATCAGAATAAATTTTCTCTTTCAAACAATTTATGGATTCGGCGTTTTTAAGCTATTATGAATCATTGAAAATTAAAAATATGTATGTTAAATTATTCAAGTCATATAAAACGAACCAATAAATTCTCAAAAACAAAATATTTAGAAAAAACACGTCCAGCCGCCCACGCTGCACATGACATCATTGGGAAATGTTCGAACATAAATTTTCAATAATAAGATGTACCATGAATGCACATAGCATTATATTAGTTTTCGTTGTCACGGCAACGGCACAATTCCGGAATCAATGCAGCACGTGATGGAAATCTTGCTGCGCGTATATGTGTATATGTATATAGTATATATATATACATATGTAGTATGTAGTATGTAACTACATACTACATATGTATATATATCTATGTTTACTAGTACCTATATAAAGATATCAGGTGTAGAAGTTCACTACAGTACATAAGGATTTCAATGTTTTTAGATTCATTCAAATATTTGTTTTCCTACGATTATTTTGTCACAAATTTGTTAGTGCAATTTTATTGCTTTAACTCTTGATCTAATTTTAAAATCAAATCCAAAAAAATAAATAATAAATTACAGAAAGCTGCATTTTTATTTCGTGTACTTTATAATTAAAAAAATAATTTTTTGTTCGTATAGTTATTTTTTGATTTATTGATAAATGCAGGTCAATTTAACACAATTTTTTTCTCTTTCTTTCTCTTTATATTCATTAATTGTTATAAAAGAACCATAACTTAACTATACAAGTGCTTAATTATACATAACGAAAACAAAATTAGACGAGAACCGTTACTTTTCTTAAATTGTCATATATGCCATTCTACTTGTAGTGACCAAAATTAATTAAAAAATAATTTTACAGGATGACAGATTCATACATCTGATAGAGAATTGTCTGCTCTTTAATATTTGTCCTATTAATTTTTCTCGTGAGAAAACCCGATTACGAGATATTTGAGCATGAACGCAAGTTTCACCACGCGCGCAAATTTTCTCATAATTTTAACCCCCATTTATACGGCAACGATGACTCTTATCGTAAAATTTATAATAACAACTTTTGTTTAGAATCTAATAAACATTATTTTGGGTGTCTTCTATTTGTGTCGTCCGGATAACCATTTGCGAGATAAATAAGAAAAACTAAATCCGCGGAGATATTTTTGCCCCTAAAAGGGGGACCACACAGGTTTTTGAAATGTCGCCATTTCTAGTTTTGTAGAGGAAGGTTTAATGTACAACTATACCAATTTTCATGCTTCTATCAAAAAGTGCAGAGATTAGTCGAAATATCGCTCTTAACGTCCGGACTATAGGTACAAAACAAAGCTAGTTACGGCACTGTATAATATGTCTGTAAACATATATGTATGTGGTATTTTAATTAACTTAGTTGTGCATCGAGAAAATAACGTAGCTTTATTAATTTATAATATCATACAATCAAATCAGCTTGTTCTAGTTTGAAATTTTCTCTAGAGGAGGATATATAAATAAAACTTTTTATAACTAAATAAAATACATTTTTATTTAACTAACTATAACACTAGCTACTCTTAAACCTCTACTACACTTGTCAATGTTTTCATCAATTTTAAGTAGGGGAGACCGGGGTATTGTGAGCCACGGGGAATCGTGAGCCAGCGCCATATTTTTTTCCTAGTGAATCATGATAGCTGCGAACAACTGTCATCGACTTGTCTCATGATAAGCTAATATTTCCACGATCAGTGAACGTGCGCACCCGCATCGTTATTTTGCTCTGTCAACAAATAAAAATTTGTTGTTCTCGATGTATCATTTTCACTTCGTGTTTGGTCTATTATTGTGATACATCTCTGGGAATCCACGCAGGTAACTATGTTTATAATATTCGTGTCACTTCAAGCTTTCGAAATAAAAAAGAAATTTTGCCTGAAGTTAGTATTGCGTAATTTATTTGCGGCCATTTTGTAAAAATAGGGGTTCGGAGAATTGTGAGCCACTCGGTTTTTGACATTTAACGAGCTAACTTCACTTGTTTGATGTTTCTTTTTGATTGTTTATGCAAAATGTAAGCACTAGGGATGTAAATATTTTATCAATATTTAAAAATATCGATATTTTTTGTTGACGATATCGATATTTTGCGATAATATTTTTATCGCTGATATTATCAATATCCCATATTTTTAAAAATATCGAATATCGATAAAAAAATATCTAATATCGATATTCTTAAATGACATTTTTATTTATTTGTTCAATACTTGAATTTTTTGTAAAATACGAATCAATGAACAAAATTTTTTTCTATCGATATATCAAAATATCGATATTTTTCAACGATATTTATCGGCTACTTGATTTTTATTGACAATAAATATCGATATTTTTTTATTCAACGATAAATATCGATATTTTTAAAAAATATCGTACATCCTGATTTTATTTTATCGATATATCGGAATATGACCGCAAGTTATTGGACTTGCAAGCATTGCATTTCAGATTGATTTTCATCATTTTTTACTATTTTTCTTATTGATTAAAAATTATTTTGCCATTCAGAGACATAAATAAACCTTTTCTAACAAAAATTGTTATTTTTTTTTAATTTTAAGTGGCTCACAATTCCCCGAGATTTTTCAAACTTGAGAAAATGCACATTTTTTGCAATCGTCTGGGGTTCATCCAATTCAGAGATATTCGATTAAACTATTGTGACTAAAAGAAAGGTAATTAGTCATACTACAACATCCCGCGTTGAAATTTGAAGGAAAACTTGATTTTATGGCAGCCCGTTGAGCATATAAAAAAGTGGCTCACAATACCCCGGTCTCCCCTACATATTTTGATAAATTTTTAATCAATTTTAGTTATTATTATAATTATTATAAATTCTAAATATATCAATCAAATCTACACAAAAAGTGCTTTAAAAAACCACAAACAAAAAGTAACTATCTACTTTGACAAAAAAGTTATAGCCATTTAAATAATTTCCGAATTTTCAGATTTTTGGGTATACCGCCTAAACCACATAAAATTATTAATATTTTTTTATATAATAACACTCATCGTTTCCTTACAAAAAATTCATCTCATTTAACCGAATTTGTATCTCTTACCGTTTAGAAAATCCCCATGCATTTCACTCTTATCCTGGACATGCTATATGTGATCTCTTTTACCACCTGTGTATATAATTTTAAAATATTCTATTAAAAAATCATATTTAATTTAAATTTAATAATCATCTGAAAAAGTGTGTGTCAAAACATTTAAATTGCGTTCTTTAAATAATTTACAAAGACCGAGCGTGTCGTTATTTTTAGTGTCAAAAAATAAAGTTCAATTTCATACTATACAAACATGGTCGTGAATATTACATTTTTCCGTGAAAAAAGTAAACATTTAGTGTTTATTTTATACAGAAAACCGTTCGAAAACAGTAAATACACAGCTTTACCTTTTTTCACGAATATTTCACATCTCCATAATTTTCATCATGTCAATAACAGTCGAGAATTTTACGATTAATTGTCAAATTCTTATTAGACAGGTGGCAATTTGATTATACGTTTTTTGTGACAACGGAAATTAGTAATAAAAGGAAATAAGATAATTTGTTCACAATATTAATGAGTTTTGTTGAATAATTGAACCTGAATTTATTGATTGTTTAATTCTATAAGCACTCTAAAAATCAGTCAAGTTTAGGTACCTACAAAAAACTAATAATTTTTTTTTTCAAAAATTTTACATCTAGTTAATAGTTGAAATTTCAAGTTGCTAGCTTGTATAGTTTACGAGATATTTTTCTGTGACATGCATACATACGACTACGTACAAACGGGCGGCAAAGTGAGATTAATAGGGTTTCTGCGGAACCTTAAAAACGTTTTAAATGTATTTTTAATCAACCGTTAATTATTTTGGAGTAACTGCTCCTTCTATTCCACAGTAGCTATTCTAATTTATTAGTTATAGCATTCTAAGAGTATATAACATAATGCCCGTGTAGAAATAGAAAAAAACTGTTCTATAAATATATTTTTAAATGAAGTTTAATACACACACAAAAAATGTTTTCTTATAAAACCATTCAATCAAATCGACAAGTGGTTACCTATTTTTAATCACATTAGCTACTAAGAGCCTTAATTGGTAGATAATTTATTTTAACTAATTTGTTTATTTTATAATTTTATTAAAATTGTAGAATCTGAATTATTGAAGGTGAATCACTAATATATTTATTACAAAAAATAAAATAGAAATTTTGTATGTATTTATAAATTTATTTGGTGAAGGCGCCGGGTACAATATTACATATTTTAAGAAAAAGGACACAGGCTTAATGTTTTTTATTGTATTTAAACATTTTAATCAGTACCTATACATATTTTAGAATATGATCGTCATATAATTTGTTGCTTATAATATAAATGGTATTAAAGTCATCCAATTAAATAATAAAATAAAAACTAAAGCTAAGTGCTTGTTGGGCACACACATGATAGGGTCCGTAGTAATTATCATTAATATTCTCTTTCATAATTAACTACATTTCTATAGTATAAAGATAAAATATCTGCCTTGGGAACCACGGGACTTTCTTATACCTAACCTAACAGTGAATTGTATACGTGATTCTTTGTTTATTAAAACATTTCTAACAAACTAACAAGAAAGAACAAAATGAATAATTTTATATTTATATAACAAGTGATTTTTTTTAACGTAATAACTGAATACGGATGTTTACTCTTGTAAATTTTTGGATTTTTGAATTATTTTTTAAATAAGAAAAAAATGTTTTAGATAAAAAATGTCGAGTATGTTATTATCTATAATTTATTCCCCATACATTTTTTTCTCTGTTATGAACCATTTGAATTATAATAAATTTTTTTTTCAAAAATTCGTTTTTACAAAAAAATGAATAGAACATAAATTATAGATATAGATATTACCTACATTTTTTAACTTGACCATTTTTCTCTATTTCGTACTGTTTCAGAGTAATTCGAAAAATTAAAAAATCGACGTAGGTAAACATTCGTATCCGGTTGGAATTCGAAAAAAATCGGCTTCACTATACTTACTTATACTAATGTATATTTCATATACATGGTATAAGAAAGTAAAAAATATACAGTAATCGTTATAATTTTCATTGAAAGTACTAATTAAAATCCACATTTTGCATTTTTTTCAGATTTTTGGTTTAGAAATTAGAGACTTAAATAAACAAGGGTTAAAATCAAAATATTCTTAAGACATTTTTTGTTGCATTTTAGGAGACCTATCTAAAGTCAACGGGGTAAGTGAAAAACTGCTTTAAATATAGCGAGGAAAAAAATTAATTTTTAACCAGTCTAAATGTACCACCTACTACACAACCTTAAAAAAGTAAACTTGATTATTAAAATAGATTTTATGTAAATGAAGGTGGTTGCTTTGGGGTCAATCCATATGAAATGGTCCAAAATTAAATTAAATGGTTGCTTGGCCATTCTAAAAAAAATTGATTTTTTGTGTGTAATTACCCTAACATGTTGGTAGTTCGAAACGACCATTATTTTAATTTTATTGTTTTTTGTTTTCGCGTGACGGCCATATTTGTTATACAGGTCGCAGCATTTTTTGTACTTTAAAGGGTTCGCGGAAACTAAAATATCTCAGCTTCTATCAAACCTTTCAACACGGGACTAAAAGCAAATTGTTCAGAATAAAACGGACTACAAGATTACTTCTAGACATTTTCACCTAAATGTTATCCTAAAGGGTGAAATTTCAACCTTAATTCTTAGTTCTATTTTTGAAAAAATCAAATTTTCAAGGGGTTGTTTTTGCAAGAAGGGGAAAAGTTAATAAGTCAAATTATTTTTTACAAATAGGTGGGTACTGGTTGTACTCACACACCAAAGTTCAACTCTGAGACTTGCCCCCCTTTATTTTAAAAAATTCTCAAAATTTGAAAATTCGAAAAAATGGCACTTTTTAAAGCTAAATAACTCTGGTGGGGGACCAGATAAAAATCTGAAATTTAAGCCCATAATAGTACTATATAATGGTATTATGTACCAAAAATTTTGAGATTGAGATTTGACTACAAGCAGTGGTATTGCAACCACAATATTCAATAGGAGTTCATATGTTAATACAGAGTGTCAACATTAATAAAATATCTATTACTATCTTTTTTCTTCTTGGAAATAGAGGAATGCTTGAATGAAGAAAAAAATTGTATTTTTTCTGAATGTTTTTAAAATCTCATTTTTTATTTTCTGTCACTTCCGGTTGAACCGGAAATGATGTCAACTTTTGTTTTTCAATGGTGACACCCTATATATATTTTATTTTTAAATAGAAAATTAGGTCAGCTTTAAAAATTTATAACACATATAATAACTTAAAGTAACTCATAACAAAGATATAACATGTTTTAATTATTATTGAAACAAAATCACAACATGTATACGCTCATTGAAACATGCATTTTTGTGGTTGCAATACCACTGCTTGTAGTCAAATCTCAATCTCAAAATTTTTGGTACATAATACCATTATGTAGTACTATTATGGGCTAAAATTTCAGATTTTTATCTGGTCCCCCACCAGAGTTATTTAGCTTTGAAAAGTGCCATTTTCTCAAATTTTCAAATTTTGAGAATTTTTTAAAATAAAGGGGGGCAAGTCTCAGAGTTGAACTTTGGTGTGTGAATACAACTAGTACCCACCTATTTGTAAAAAATAATTTGACTTATTAACTTTTCGCCTTCTTGCAAAAACATCCCCTTGAAAATTTGATTTTTTCAAAAATAGAACTAAGAATTAAGGCTGAAATTTCACCCTTTAGGATAACATTTAGGTGAAAATGTCTAGAAGTAATCTTGTAGTCCGTTTTATTCTGAACAATTTGCTTTTAGTCCCGTGTTGAAAGGTTTGATAGAAGCTGAGATATTTTAGTTTCCGCGAACCCTTTAAAGTACAAAAAATGCTGCGACCTGTATAACAAATATGGCCGTCACGCGAAAACAAAAAACAATAAAATTAAAATAATGGTCGTTTCGAACTACCAACATGTTAGGGTAATTACACATAAAAAATCAATTTTTTTTAGAATGATCGAGCAACCAGTGCTGGACCAGTTCATATGGATTGACCCTTTGTTATTATGACCTAGTTTGAAAATATTTTAGAAGAGATGATTTTAAATAAATTGTTCTCTCAATCGCAAAGAAGACTAACATTTTCTACGTGCATTCACTTTGTGTAATGCAATGTAATAAAGATGTGTATCTATGCAAGATATACTTGTTTGTTTATCAGGACCTGATTACGTTGTTTTCGTTGTTTTATTGACCTTTTACAGTCATTAAATCTAATGAAAATTTTTCTTATTCAGTTTTCTCTTTATGAAAAAACAATGACATTTTTGACCAATAAAATAAAAAATAGTTTTTACTGATTTTTTCGGATATTTTGATACGTATATCAAGTAGAATTTTTTTAAAAGTTAATAAATAAATTGAAAATTTTCATGTTACTTATATTTCATTAATAAAACATAAGTTTATCTCATGCATCAAAAATCACTTTCAATTAATTATATTTTTTTCATACACGTGTTAGTATCTTTAAAAATATCAAAAAACAAGATGTTTCTACTTTAATTTAAATGATAAATAATTATCTTAGCCATCTCATTTGCTTTGATTACAGTTATTTTTATACGTAATTTCATCCAGATTTTAAAAATGGAAACATTTTCTTTTGGCATTAAATTTCTTCCTAATTAAAGATTTCAGATATTCTTCCTTTTATTATTTTGCTTTCGGGTAAACTCACCTCCTCCCCGCCTTCGCTAGCATTACCATGACATATAAAACAACGCAAAGTTTTAACATTGTGTCAAATGTTTGCTTTTCCCAAGGCGTTCATTTAACAGGACCTGACTAATTGTGAATTTAAATGTAACATTAATAAAATACTTTACATTAAAAAAAGATTATACCTTTTCAAATTTAAATTGAGACTAATCAATTTCAAAATAGGAATAATCCATTTCAAATTGAGACTAATCAATTTGGAATTGGGATCAATCAATATCAAATTGGGAATTATCAATTTTTAACTGTTTAAGTTTAAAGGCTAGTCTTAAAAGTGATTTAGGCATTGAAATACCACATATCCAGTGGCGAAGGCAGTAAATACGACTCAAACTTTAATTATCTGTAATTTAGCTTAAATCTACATTTAAAGTATCGTATTTTCAACAGAACCAAACATAATAGATGTAATAAAAGGAATTTTTAATTTTCTGCATTATATGATTTTACAACACATTTATATTTATGTATACATATATTTTTCTACGAGTGCCTAGTATTTTACTAAATAAACCAGCCCCCAATTTTATTACACTCTGTTTTTCGTAACAAGCATGTAAATCTCCATATTAACAAATCAAAACCCAGCATTTTCTATTTAACAGATGTATACCAGGCTGTCAACACACACAAACTGGTAACATCTATAGATAGAAGAAATCGGCCACAAATCTACTTTAAGAGAGCATATAAAACTAAAGGAGCATTAAATTGCTTGATAACACCGAACATAAATGATATAAATTATCTATACATATAACTAAACCAGTGGCATAGTAAGGGGGGGGGGGTAAATACATATGTTTATAAATACATACATTTGTTTTTAATCGTAAATTAAAAAATAATAAAAATATTTTTTCGGAAAGTATCTTGAACTGATGTTTTCTCAAAACAAACGTTTTTTTAGAACAGTGAATATTTCGGGGGGGGTGGATCGCCCCCTCTCCGTTACTACGCCTCTGAACTAGACTATACATAGCATGATTTTTTAATTTAATTTAATACCCTGCAGATAGCATTTCCTTTGGTTTTGGTCTCGATCAAATTCTTTATAATACCAAACATTAAGTCAGCTATGCCTCTAATTAGGTACATGTTAAAAGTTGTGGCATTAACACATTGTAATAATTTTAACATTTACACGCATTGTTTATTTATGAATAATTAACCCGAGACATGTTCTGCTATCTCTCAAACCACAGAGCGATACATATTTTGAGACATATGAATATCGGTTAATGTATTACACATATGCTGTGACAGAACCCAGTTCTATCCTGTGACGAAATACAAGTGACATTCAGTGATGTATTAAAACTATTTAAAGCCCTTAATAATATATGCTTTGCAAAAATATTGTTATCATAAACTGTGATAAATATGTGTTTGGTAGTGACATATTTTCCATAAATTCTGTTCATGCGCAGAATAAGAAAGGGAAATAAATAATACTAACATTTGTTTATCTCTAAATAAGGCACTGGCACCAGTCTTGGATATGACCCCAGTAATGGCTATTTTTTAATTAAATGTATTGAATTAGAAATATTTGTTGATATTTGATTTCTGAATATTAATCTATATACATACATTTAACTGTCTTATAGCGTGATTTGATGTCAAAATGGTAGACATTTAAACTATGTAATTATTAGTATACTTTATTTATTAATTATTATATTATCATAGCAATTGCTTTACATTGTTTCAAATTTGACGATTCTTTCTTTTATATATTTTGTGTCGTAGTACTTATCATTTTGTAATCATTAGCAAGTGTCCATCACTGCGTGCTCATTACTGGTTTTACTTTATCCATTACTGGAGAAAAAAACATAAACAAAATAAAAAGCTATAATTTAAAAAACATACTATATTTGCGGACTTTGGTAATTAAATTGATTAAATAAAGAGTTACTTGTTTTATTAATAACATGAGTTCATGAGAATTACAAAAAAGAAGCCCGTCAATAACAAAAACAGTAAACCTTGCCAATACCTTAAATGCACACAATATATTTTTTAATTCTCTCCTTTTGGCATGTTTGTTACTTCAATATCAATATCATTATCGATTTAATAAACTTACAAATACCCTTGATCAGTTACACAATCAGTCACTAATATCGGGTACCTATCATAAATAATTTTCTCTAATAGAGCAAAAACAAAATTAACGCTATCTGAGTATTAAATCGTAATGAATTATCTCGGGATTTTAGAGCAGTGGTAATAAAAACAGTATAATATTGTAAATAATATGCACTCTATGATATACACCTATCACCACTGCTTTTAGACCGCTAATTTCAATTTTACGTGCATATATCTGGCTATCATTTATATTTAATATTCTGCAGATAGCGTTAGCTTAGCTTTTACTCTACCTAAAGCACATTCTTTATAATAGCCGACATATTACTACACCTATATTCTGTAGCACACAAATAACGTAAACTGCGCAAACACGGAATTAATAAAAACGTCATGTTTTTACGCCTCAAAGAAATGTACAGGAAAAGGAGACCTAAAAACACGACCAATAACACAAATAACATTGATATATGGGGAACGCTTATCAAACTTAGTGTCCTAGAGAATCTTTAAAAGAACCAGTTAAATATTTATTTAATTTGCATATGTGAATGAAGCTCAAACTGTGAACGGCGCACTATAGATTTAAATGACAAAATTTCGCTTCAAGCCAATATTCAACCAATTTGAATGTAGTCGCTCTCATTTGAAAACTAAGTAGTTGTATTTTATGAAAATTACCCCAAGAATAGTATATTTACCCTCCTAATTACATTTTCACCCACTTAAATCTGATTAAACGTTTAAATGATAAATTTTTGCATAATATGTATATTATTAATAAATACATTTTTATCCCATGAATTACGTATTAAATTAAATTAAAATAAGGTAGGAATATAATTTTAATATGTATCTGCATTGATAATAATTAAAGTATCATATGAAATTTGCATTTTTTTCTCTATTTATCTAAAGAGAAGATATCGAAGAAATATACACTATTGACTCATTCTGTAGAAATGTTCACACAGATTAACACATATGTACAATAATGTACATATTATTTGTAGCAAATTAAAAATTCATTTTTGTGCAGTATTTATTACTCGATTTATTAATTTACGAATTTATCGTTTAATCAGATTTAAGAGGGTAAAGAAGTAATTAAGAGAGTAAATATATTATTATAGAGGTAATTTTCATAAACTACAACTGCTAAGCTTTCAAACGAGATTGATTGCATTAAAATTGGTTGATATTGGCTTGAAGCGAAATTTCGCACAAAATTTTGTCATGTAGAGTGGAAATTCACAGTCTGAAAGGTACAGTGCCCAACATGATTAAACAGTACAACGGAACGTCTATTTTGAATATCCCCCCTGAAAGACCCAAAATTCTTTCAGCAGTAAAATAGCTTTTTTGTGGTAATTTCTCTCCATCAAAATTTAAAAATTAACGTCGTTAAATTCTTTGAAACATATTATCCGATTTTCATAAAATTACCTTATAAAACACCATTAGTTGGTAAATGATCAAAGTTCGAGCCATACCTTCCTCGTCAATAAAATTGTAGTTTTCCTTGAAAGTTAAACATTAAAAACTTTAACGAGCCAAAAAATTAGTTTTTAATCGTCAAATAAACAAGTAAAAATTAGAAAATTTATAATCAATAATAAGTAGGTATATATTATTATATAGGTATAATAATTATTACTTGATGCGGTGTACATAGGTATATCTCTGGTCTGTATGAAAATCGGCTCTGACATCTTTCCTACTGATTCCTATGTAAAATGATCACCAGAATCCGAATATGACCCCCGTTTTCTTTCGGGGGAGGCCCCCCACCTATTTTTACCACTTTTCGATAATTTTATGGCCTTTAGCCTTTAAATTTCTTCTGAGGGGCTAGAGAGATGAAAAGTTATAAAACATGAACATTTGAAGCAAAGTGGTAGATTTGAGATCGATTTTTCCGGGTTTTTCGCAATTTTTTCACTTATTTTCTATATAAGTAGTCCAGTTTCCAGTCCCCCTCATCCTCCCCCAAACACCCCCAAATAATAAAAATATATAGCAACAATTTTAATTAAAAACGGTTGAGGGGTGAGCGGTCCCGAAGCCCTCGCAAGTGAGTTTAGAGGATTCACTGTACCACATTTATTATTTTACTTTTTACAGTTATTATTTTATATTTTACTTATTATTTATTATTCTTTACAGCTAAAATTATCCTTTTCACCCCTCCAAATCAAATTCATGCGTGGTGGGGGAAAACGGGGGTCATTTTCGGATTCAGAAAGTCATTTTACATAAGAATCAGCAGGAATGGTGTCAGGGCTCGAAAAAAAAACATTTTTGCAGACCAGTGTATTTTAAACATTATATTTTTTCAATTAAAATAATACCAATTTTTAATTTCAGTTCTTCTCAAAATGATGCAGGATCATACTTTTTATTCTGAATCCACTACTGGTTCCGGTAACATCGTGCACCAGCGGCATCACCATGGCAACGCGTCTCTACACTATACACACACATATCCGGCTAGCTAGACTCGTGCTTGCTATGTGTGTAATAAACATATATGTATATGTATATGTCGTATACAAACAGCAATCACTAAACTGTCAGTGTATAAAAGGAATTACATTATCTCTACATTTAAAACAGTTTAAAAAACAAAACTACAGCTCGAAGGTTGGAATATCGGTATTTATATTAGTGGATCTAATATAACATCAACATTCAATATTCTCAGGAATGAAAAGAGCGGACCAGAAGGTTTTTCCCTATCCCTCAGAATCCGAATATGAACTAGTTTTACAATTAAAATTTTAAAAAGTATGATGTCTCGTCAAAAATTAAGACTGCTAAGTTATAGTAAATACCAATTAACATTTATAAAAAAGATTTATTCATAATTTTAATCTTTGAAGTTATAGAATCATGGCTTATAGACTCAGGAATTACTGAACCGTTTTCAATGCGGTTTTCACCAATAGTTAGATAATTTTCTTGTGCGTGTTCGTGGTTATTAATATTTTATGAATACCTAAGGGCCTCTATACACCACCCAATCTGCAGGGCCGATTTGTCGGGAGGTAGAGGCGGGATACTGCAGATTGAGTCGTGTATAGACAAATCGGGTCGACTATTCGCGGAATAACCGACCCGATTTACCTAATAGGGTCCACTGATGGTACAATTAGTTGTTCTACAGGTTGTACAATAAGTTGAACTGTAAATCGAAAAGACGGATCGTAGAGAGTTTTGTCCACAGACGTGAACATATTCCAAAGCAATCAGTCGTACAATTTTTGATAAATTAATATACAGAAAAATATCACTGCAATGTATAATTGTATGCAATCTACAAGTTGTACAACAGATTTTTAAACATGCTAAACTTCCGTCGATACAACCGCGTCGTACGATAGATTGAACTACAACGCCACAGACGTTGCAATTATCGTTCAAACGGTTGAACCAACTAAGATTGTACAACATGTTGTACTACATATTGTATCGTCAGTGGACCATTTAACACGATCCAATTTGCAGTATCCTCAATCCTCACTCTACTTCCCGACAAATCAACCCTGCAGATTGGGTGGTGTATAGAGACCTTAAGATTTAAAATCAAAAGATTTTAAAAAATCTTTATCAAGTCGTGTTTTGTTTTCATACAACTGTCATTTATATAAAAACACAGTAACCATTGAATAAAGAATTCTATAATTTTCTCAGTAACTACTGAACGGATTTTATTCCGGTTTTCACTAATGGATAGGTTAGGTTTAGGTGTATAATTTGTGGATATTTTGTGCAAATTCGGAAAAAAAAATAATTCGCAATGAACCGTGTGTTGTAGGCATTTTTTTTTATGGATATTAACCCGGGTAACACCGGGTCCAATGCGCTAATAATATATAAATCATATATCTGTACTTTAAAGGTATATGAAAATATAATCATATCTCTATTCTCTACACTCTATAGTCATAATAATAGATAAAAACAATTTGTTTGTTTAAACGTTAAAATTTATTTTAAGAAAAAGTAATCGCAAGCTTTCGAACATCAACAATTTCGTTTCCATAGGCTTGAGGATGAATCTGTGAATTCGAAAGCTTGCGATTACTTTTTTTTTAAATAAATTTGGACGTTTAAACAAACAAATTGTTTTTATTTATATTTAACGTCACTACTAATATATTGTCTTAATAATAGATATAATATGTTCTATGGAACGTTGTTATGATAGTCGCCAGTGGCCTCAAACAGAAAAAAAAACTTTTTTTAAATATAATAGAAAATTTCAAAAAAATTTATTATCATTGACAAAAAATCTTTTTCTGTCTTCAAATTATTTTCGTGGCCTTATCTTCCAAAACAACAAAACAAAGTTTTTCACTTTTTTCTATCAGGCTCAGGGCCCCTTCACCTCGGGCCCTAGGCAATAGGCATGATGCCTAATTTTTTAAAACTATTTTATGATGATCTTACGTGTCTCTTATTTCCAAAAAAATGCTTATTTCTGCAGAAAATAAAGGTTTAATCACAAAAATTGACCCTTTTAAAACTAATTTTGAATTTGTTGTCAACTATAATAAATCCTTGTTCCATCGCTAATGTTTCTCGGTTTTACTTTTGATAACACAAAACTGAGCAAATTGATAATTTAAAACGACAAAATAATTTACAAACAGTGCAAATATTAATGAAACAAAAACGACGTTTACGTAGCCGTGACGTCATCCACTCTGACTGGTATTTTATCAAACATGGCGGATTGCTGTATTTTGCGTTTTTATAACTTTATATATATATTTTTTTTTATATTTTTAACTTATTTCATTATTTAAAATCATAATTTCAGTGATACTTAGTTATTGGCATCTGTGCCGCTGTCTTTTAAATAATAATTGTCAAAGCTGCCTATGCACCACACAATAATTTATTGTTAATTCATTTAATACGATTATATTAATTAAAAACTTATTACTTTAATGACGGCCTAAATGGATAAAAATACCATTACTCCTAACGCAAAATCATTGGAATTTCACACTCGCTGCGTCCAATTTACTAAACACACCAGATTCAATAAAATTTCAATTCAGATTTATCGCCGACATAAACCGGGATAAGTTACACCGACAATTATTGGATATACACGCACAGATGGCTCTACTGTGTTCGTTCAAAATACAACAATTGAAATTGATTCGACAAAATGATAATATATGTGCGACGTGGACTGGTGCCATCTAGCATTCTGATTCTAAACTAGCATCTAATTGAATCAATTTTATTGTGTTATAATATCACTGACAATGAGTAAAAAATAATTCTTTTTTACTCAATGGTTATTAAAATAAGTTATAAAACATTACTCAATGGTTATAGTTATACTCATATTCTTTAATTAAATAATAATACGATAATATTTGTAAAATTCTATTTTATGTTTTAATAATATCAACTATTAAAAAATGTAGATATTATCATACATTAATCTATCTACTAGTAGATTAATCTATGATACCTATACAAACATAATAAATAATAAAGTATTAAATATTTACATTGTTTTATTTTCAAATTAATCTATTTGAATATTATGGAGCTTGAACCTTAAGCATAAACCTTCTAAATTCTAAAGTCACAGTATTTTTACTAACTCAAAATCTATGAAGGATGTGGGGTGGGGATCTCACGAATTTATAAAATATCGATAAGGTATGTATTATATGTGTGTATTTTAAAAGTTCATTTTGCAATCTTGTCTACTTAGTTTTTATTATTTAACCAGGGATTCGAACCGTTTTTTTTTCGTTCTGGTTCAAGTTAAAAAATATACATCGGTTCGGTTCCGGTTTTCGTTCCGAAAAAAAAACGGGTTTTCCGATTTTAGGGTCAGCTCTGAGTGATTAATTTTTAAGTGTTTTTATTTGTATTAAAAAATTTGTTCTATCATAATTTAGAACATTATATGGTACTTATATGATAGCCCGGCACCACGCACCAAAACCAATGGTTATGCTGCACCGCACGGCCGTAGCGATAATTGTTTAAATAATAAATTATTTTTCGAAAAACAAAACGAGATTTTTTTTAATTTTAAGAACACCAAGTAAAGTTAGTTCAGCTTAATTTTTGAGGCTCGTACTGCCCCCCAGAAAAAAATGGTTGCGGCGCCACTGCTCTGCATATGTGTATACATATAGCCATATAGGTATACCTATGTACAGTTTTATAATGGTACAAGTTAATAACGTGGAAACAGTAATTACTCCCGTTACCCCCAAATACTTGGCACCCATGCTCTCCATCCTATTGTTATTAATTGTTGGTAAATTACATTACCGACCTGGTAGACTTATTGGTTACTGGTGGTGTGATATAAATTATTATCTTTAGTGATTATAAATTATAATACAATAAATAATAAAATGATTAATTTTTTCATGGAATTTTGAATTAGTAATTATAATAGAACCACGTAAATAACAATAGATTGTTATCAGAAAATGAAACAATTAGTTATTTATCATACGAATCATTCACACAATGTGTATAAATTTTACTTTTTAATTTATATTTCCGTCCCCTTAAATACTATAGATTATTTTTTGTATGAGAAAATTGTTTCGAATATCAACCATAGATAATTATGTTAAATAAAAATATATGTAAGTATAATTTAAACAGTGTTAATTTATAAAATAGAAAATATTTTTATCAAGTTAATAATAAATACAATATTTTGAACTTAATTCCAACAATAGAAATGTCAATTTGAATTAAAACAAAATAAATAATTATTAATGTTTGTAATAAAAATACGGTGGACTATTTGATTATAATTAATTTTAAAAATTAATTTAATACAATATTTAAAATTCTAATCTACGGGAATGCGACAGTGTATATCAAATAACTGTCGTGACGTCACAACCAACATGGCGGTTTGTAGTAAACATAACTGTCAGACATAGTACGTCGTGAGCGTTTGCGAGTGAGTCTGTGGCCGTGCACGTCGTGTCCATCGTGCGTGAGTGTGAGTGAGTGCGTGTGTACGTGTCTGCCAGTGCCTGTGCGCTGTACACGGTGCGAACCACCCCCGGACAGTACGGTGGTGTGCGACTGTACGGCAACCCTTGACGATCATCATCCCCTTTGGGCGAACACAACTACGCAGAGAAACGGCCGGCCCGTCACGGGGCGCAGTCATCCCCGCGTGAGTACATTCGCACAAACCACCCTCGGGTCGCCCGTTTAGCGTACAACCCCGCAATCAAATGTCCGCCTCTTTGTCAACAGCTGATCGCTTACATGTTTGATATAGACTGTTCACACTATCATGGCTATCTATGATTTCTTTGTCTTCTTTTTACGTCGTTGTTATTTTTGGTACTCGACACAGTGGCGTAGTATAATATTTTTAACAGATTGTATTAATAATTACAAGTTTATTCATTATTGAAACTGTTTAAGTATTTTATAAATGATGTCATGGCTAATACGGAGTGTATGGGTGTCCGCTGTCTTTATCAATAATCACGTAAACAGTTATTCAGAATAGAGTTGATGCTCTAATAATATACATGTTAACTGCCCTTGGTTAGAGTTGATTAGTTTTGGATTGGTTAGTTTTTGTTAGGTTCGGTTAGGTTAAAAACGAAGAATCAATCTCAGCCACAATAAACTGTTTTAAAATAATTCTATCAAATAAAATAAACATGATGGTAAAAATGTTCTAGTCACGTATGCACATCAACTCCATTCTAAATTACTATATACGTGATTTTTAACAATTCTGACAGAAGACACCCATACACTCCGTATTTACCGATGTCATTTATTACAATCAACACATTTTATTATTATGTATGAATTAATTTTAACAAGTTTTCCAAAATATATATCAATCAATTCTCAATTTGTATTCTTTTAATTATAATGTATGTTTATTATTTGTCTAGTTTAGTGTTTTCTAAAGTGTGGAGTCGTACACTACAAATATGTAGTGAAGTGAAATGTTTATACCTCACATACAATGTATTCTTACCTGTATGGTACCTTCCGCCGCATCCTAATTATTTTTATTAAAAGTAGGATCTGCCGATAAAATCAATGTTTAAAAATGGCTTTGCCCTTAAACATAGAGATGGTATGTGTATTTGATTCAAAAATGTGATCCTTCATAAAAAAAGAGTGTGTATGTGGGTAAATGCTTGTCTTTATTTTAACAAAAAGATAGAATATTTTTGTGAATCAAATTTTACAAACATGGTAATACAGAATGCGCCAGTGGTTACTTGATTTCATTTATATAGTAAAATATTTTTTGAACATTGGAAGAGAAAAAAAAAATATTTGAAAACAATTGGTAAAATTTTAAAAATAAAGGACGAACAAAATTATATATTTTCCCCCTCCTCAAGAAACATGGGTACGCCACTGAAATTCGCAGTCCATGTCTCTGTGTCTATGGCTTTAGGAAGAGATAGAGCATGCGTTAGGTAATTGGTTAAACATGAGTGCAAAAAAGATAAACTATGTGTTAGGTTATATCTCTACCTTAACCCTTTAAGTACCAAACTATTTTTTTTCTCAAATGAGTTCTTTTACCACCAGACCGAAGGGAATATATATCCCGAGTCCCGACCGTGGAGCAAATCTGTGAAGGTGATTTTTAATCTGCTCGTGGGACGTATTGTCCCGGTGGGACTCAAAGGGTTAACTGATGTGAACTAAATTTTACATTACGGTAATACATAATGTACAGTCCATGTCTCTATGTCTATGGTCTTACCATGTTTTGTAGGCGCCAGTCGCAGTTCTATTAATATAAATAGTAAAGTACAAGTACGAGCTCCTTCTATGCATTCCAATTTTATTTTTATTAAAATATATATATATAGATATTAATAAAGATATTGTCCCAGCTTACATGTATATCTTAAATAACCCCCAGATTCGCCGGCGGAGATTGGGGGCACCAGAGACTGTCCTCTAATATCAAGAATAATTAATTTACTACTGTATTCTAACATACAAGCAGAGATGCGGAAAATGGTTGTCACAATGCATTTGAAATAAAAATGCAAAATATTTAATCATTTTATTTCAAATGCAAAATGGTTTTTAAAAATTCCTTTCAAAATGCAAAATAGAAAATAGATATTTTCAAAATGGTTTTTAAAATAAAATGCTTTTCATTTATTTATTGTTTATTTCAAATTTTGTAATTTTCAATACAACTATTCAACAAAATAATAATTTTTTAGTTTAATTGAAATGAACCCTCAATTTAATGACTTCAACAAATAAGTAAAATCTTTATAGTTTCATTTTTCAAGAGTTTTACCATGTACATAGGTTTTACAAAATTTTCTACGCTACAGATAATTGTCAGTTTATAAAATATTAATACTATTTAGAAGTTAATATCAAGGTTATTGGCCTAGCACCCCTTTAGTTGTGAACTATCCAGGTTTTTTTTCAATAAAAAAAATAAATTTGATTTCGAAAAATTTAGTTTTTAATTTATATGCAGAACACATGTACATTAACGCCGGTTTTTGTTGTTGCATTTCCACACGTTGTTTGTCTGTAAGTCGCACTCTATTACAGTTACGAATGATATTTTTAACGCGTCTTTACAAACAGCTGTCATGTATTTCTAGTTTTTCATTACCATTCATTACTTTGAATAAACCTGGTTTTGAAACTACACATGAATGTACCTATGTGTTTTATAATTACTAACTTATATACTTGTATGGTACCAACGTTATTTTCATGAAAATAGTTTCACATTACTTAATCAATTAGCAATAGGTACTAAAAATTTTGTTTATAAAAATGCATTTTGCATTTTCAAAATGGAAAATGGATATAAAAAATATTTGAAATGTAAATACAAAAATGGTTTTTAGAGACAGGCATTTAAAATAGAAAATGGAAATAGGTATTTTGCATTTGCATTTTAAATGGATCCATTTCAAATAAGTCACATCTCTGCATACAAGTGTTGATTATTATGTCTATATTCTTATTGAGTTCATGTTTCCGTAACTAGCTGTATTAAATTAAATTAAGTAATGATAATGATTATGTATAGGTGACAATGTGGCCAGCCGGCCCTCAGACATGGACCCGCGTCCCGACCGGAGTGCAGGAGATGGAGAGGGGCGGCAGCAGCAACAGAAGGAGGGCGAGGAGACAAGCGGTGAAGACAGCCCGCCGACGGAGGTAGCACCGGCGGTCCACGTCGTGTCGTTCGGCGAACTGACGCCGAGCTCGCGGCTGTTCGGGCCGGCGGCGACGACAAAAGGCAAGAGCAAGGCGGTTGCCACGTGTCTGACGTGTGGCCGCGCGTTCTCGTCGCTAGCGCGTCTCTCTTCGCACGTACGATCGCAGCATCCCCAGCAAACACCAGCACCAGGTGGGTTAATCGACACTTATTGGCTAATGGAAGTGTATTAAGCTGTTTTCGAAGCTCGAATTATGTCTTATTAAATTTAAATACTATATTGATTTACAAATGTGGATTCTACAGATGTACTTATAGTCGATATGGCAAACGATACAATTTAACACACAGTGGCGTTGCTAAGGGGCGGGGGGCGTCCGCCTCAGGTGTTATAATTAATGGGACATAAATTGTAGATAATAATATTCTCTACAATTTTGCATTTTATTCAAATTCACGCACAATATTACGTGTAAGAAAGTCCCATGGCAACACACTAACTTTTTTGTTTAATATATAACAAAAGTTTATTGAGAAAAGTTATTTGGAATAAATTATAATACCTTTGTACAAAATTTCGCAAATATCAGCCAACTATGTAAAAAATGTAGTGTTCCTAAACATATATTTCAAATTTTATTTTAGAAATCATCACATCTTCCATCCCAGTCGATATAGTCCCAAAATCCGAACCGAGCGAAACACCTAGCACATCGGAAGAATTTGCCTGCACAAACTGCAACAAACGTTTTGGCTCACGTTTCAAATTAGCCCGCCATGCTCTGATTCATTCGGACAGGCGTCCTTTTGCTTGCAGCGTGTGTGAGCGATCTTTTCATCGTAAAGACCATCTGAAAAATCACGTCAAAGTTCATAGTCCTAGCAAAACGGTATGTACTACATATAATTATTAACATATTAACTTACAAATTGAATATGTGTATTTAATTTTTTATTTCCCTAAACCTCAGAAAATAACATTATATCATAAAATATTTGTATTTACTTTGTGTGACTGGCGTAATCAGCAGGGGCCAGCTAGTTACACCATATAATATACAGGATGATTTATGACAAATATAAAAACTTTACCAGTGGATCGAAGACTTTATATCAATATGTGTCCGAAAATTATTCTTGAAGGAGCTATAAAATTTGATAATCAGTTTAGTATTAATAAGTATTGTCGATTTTCAACCAATAATAATTCAGCCAAGGGGTACATGGGGTAACCAGGCCCTTCAATATTAATCTTGTATTTTTTTGTTCTTTACTTACCCCATACACCCCTATTCTAAATAATTGTTGATCGATACAGAAAATCAATAACACATCAATATTAAACCGACTAATAAATTTCATAACTTTATCACTGTTTACTTTTTTTACATTTGTTGTAAATCATCATGTATATTATATATTCAGTAATGGTATCCTTACTTGTAACTGACCTCCCCCCCCCCCTTATGTACAATATGTTTCAGAAAAAAAATTCTACATTGCTTGGGTTAGTATACGTACACAAACGGAATTGCCTAACGGATTCTTCTAACCAAACACAGCACTTCACACGCCCAAAATATATATTTTTTTACATAAGAAAACATTGTTATGTTATTGTTATTTCTACAAGATGGTATGCATATCTGAGCATGTCAGATATACATTCCTCTTGTTGCCTCATATTTTTGTAATTTGCTATAAAATAAAAACACAGTAGTGAGCATATCAGGTATGCGTACCATCAACAATGTCCTCTTATGCAATAAAAATATATATCAGATGCATGAAATGCTACATTTGGTTAGGAGAATCCATCAGGCAATTCTGTTTGTGAATGTATACTAACCCTATAATTTTTTGCTGGTGTAAAATTTGGAAAAATGTGGTTGAAACATACCCAGATATATATTTCCTGAAAATTCCTTAGCAGAGTATGCCCTGGAACACCCTCATCTAAGGGCCAATAGTTTATACTTACAAGGATTTTACAAATACTGTACCTAACAAACGGAATGTTCGATCAACCCCATGTTTCACATTTTGGACAGAGAATTTAATTTTTTATCAAATTTTTATCTTGAAAGGAATAAAATATTTTTTTCTTTAAATGATAATAAAAAGGAAGTAGAAAATTTAATTTTCTACTCAGATTGCGAAAGACGGGGTTGATCGGACATTCTGTTCACTAGATAGTCTATTTACAAATTCCTTGTCTAACAAGCTGCCCTATCTAAAGGCAGCTTTCTTAGATCATATGACTCATCTAAATAAAATTATCTCGTGGTAGAGTAGAGATAAAATTTTTAAATTACAGTAAAATCTGACCAGAATTTTTTAGTTTAAGCTTGATTCATGATTCTGGTACATCTCAATTAACACATAATAAAACATTGTAGAAAATGTTATACTCTTGATTTTTTAATAATAAGTAGTTAGTCCTTCCCCATGAAAATCAAGTTTGTTTCAGATTAATGGAAGTGACAGATTACAGTGTACATACATGGTAAAATAAAACGCATTAATTTATTAGAATTGTACCTTCAACTAGTCAGAAATTTGTTTATTGCATATTTTGAGTGATTTAAATAATTAAATTAAAAAAATATTACATAATACAGGTATATGCATGTGAAAGACCAGGCTGCCACAAAGAATATACATCCCCTGCTAGTTTCCGGAAACATGCTGCACTACATGCAGCACAAGATGGTGCTCTTGAGTGCCGTGTCTGTGGTAGAGCTTTCAACACCCAAGCCGAAGTACTGCACCACCTCAAGGCTCATGCTAGTGGAGCCAGAGGGCCTGGCGAGAGAAAGTTCCGTTGCGATGTGTGTGAACGAAGGTTTTTCACGCGAAAAGACGTCCGGAGACATCTTGTCGTTCATACAGGCCGACGTGACTTTCTCTGCCAGTTCTGTCCGCAGCGGTTTGGCCGAAAAGATCATCTTGTGCGTCATATTAAGAAATCACATCCGCATGACTCCGCTGCTCAGGTAAATAGAAAACTTTACTGTATCAATGTTTCATTACACAGCAAATTCACTAAAATCTTATAAATTAATTTAACTATAATTTGCCAATAGCCATATCCGGTGCCTTCGACATCTACTCAAACATCAGTGAAAGCAGAACCATGGGTGACGTATCCTCAACCTCAATCTCCACTTTTACAACCACCATTTGCCGAAACACCAAACCCTTTGTACACGTCAAGCACTCTGCTAGAGAGCGATATCCTAGGACTAGTACACTTATTACCGGATGAAGAAGCTAAGCCTCTTCCAGGTTTCAGCCAAGCATTTCAGCAACAGCCACCATAACGATGGTATTCATATTTCAATGTACATTTACAAAACAAAACAAGACTTGTTAAGAAAGTTTGACAATAGTTACCGTCTTTGCAGAAGCACACACCATTAAGAATCGCCAGTGGTATGTTCTTCATGCATTGTGAAATTTAGGTATTTATGTTACCGTACTTTATTCAAAGTGTGTATAAGTTTCATCTGAAGATGACAACGAGCATTTGAAACATGTAGCACATTAATATTTTTTAAATTAGAATGTGCGTTTTATAAACTTTATTTGTTTTTCTTTAATGAAGTATATTTTATTATGAATTTTCGTAACAGTATATACTTTGTAGAAAGTACAATCTGTTATAGTTATTGATAATAAGTGGCTTCTGCAACACAAATGCAATATTTAATGACATCTACATAAGGCGTTATTCAGCACAACAGTTACCGTACTTCGCAAGAAGCGCATTCCATTACAAATCTCGGACGAAGGTATGCGTTTCCTGCAATACAAACATAATATCGTACTCATTTGAGTTTGAATGTATTCGTAGAAATGAAGATCTAATATAATATACGACTAGAATTAAAATAAACGATCGAACTTCTGAGTACGATATACTTTTATTTTCACACACCAAAAATGTTCACTTTATTAGATGTAAGATATAGGTATAGAATTTCATTTTATATATATTTAAGTCGGTCTGTGTCGGAAACGTGGCCTTAAATTCAGATTTTTTTTACGTTTGTTACTTTTTTTGTTTTTGTCATTCCATAATGTTCTCGTTTAGTATAGAACAGAAAAAACGACTATTAGTGATGTAAGGCGAACTATACTGTATTTACTATTAGTTGTAATCGACTGTCTACCTCAATGTTAACAAATTATATAATATTATCTTATTTCCCAAGCTAGAATTAACAATTTGCACTTTTATTTATCATATATTTTTATTCGATTTGTTTTCTTAATATTTCCATTTCTACTATTATCCTCCAAATACTTTTATGATGATGTATAAATTAACTATAACAATATTTATTATTATATTATTATTTATTAATTATATAATTAATGCTTATTGTTATTTTTGAATTGTTAATTCTAGTTCAACTATTTCAACCTACCAAAAGATTGAGGAAATGT
This sequence comes from Sialis fuliginosa, assembly GCA_961205875.1. Taxonomy (NCBI): domain Eukaryota; kingdom Metazoa; phylum Arthropoda; class Insecta; order Megaloptera; family Sialidae; genus Sialis; species Sialis fuliginosa. The sequence continues at coordinate 21,169,257 of OY540812.1, forward strand.
TTTTTATATATGAAAAAATGTACAAAGCATATTCAGATGAAAATTTAAATTCTTATACAATTTAGTCCAATATACTCAAAAATAATTGATTTCATGTAAATGCAATTTCATGAAAATAACAAAATTACAAACCAAATAAGTCTGTGTGTATGCAGAAGCGTAAGTAGAATTCTTAGCACTCTTGACAAAGACCTGCATCAACGACCCATATATTTAGAAAAATTAACTAACAATAAGTTTTTTTTACTATCATTTATTTCTGTACCCTGTGTCTCTGGCAGGGGTCCATTTTACCAACTCCTACCTACGCCTTTGTATATATTACGAAAAATATTTGTATTTAATATTTTAGTTATATTTATATCATTTTATAATAATGACGGATAATTAATTAATTTGTAAAACAAAAATACATTACCAAAAAACTAAAGTAAATTTTTAATTAACTTCAAAATGTTTATAAATAGAATTTAATCCTATTTTCTCCAAATTGATTTTTTAATTAAAAGTGGTTTGTCCAATTTTAAGAAAGTCAGAATAATTTATTTTTATTAAATTACTTAAACTCACTACAGTCAATTAGTCAATATAATTTTTACTACTGGCAATTGAATTGTCATACATGTTGAAAAAAATACTTTAATACCACTATGAAAAATAATTAACAGATCAATTATTGAAGAAATTTCTTTAAAAATTAAGCATTTTCTAGTTGAAATACAAATATATCAATGATGGTATGTCATAACATGATAACTAATGTTTTGGCCATTTTTTGATAAACATTTATTCCGATTTAGTTTTATTTGTATTTTTATTAAAATAATACAAAACTGGTACACTTCAATCTTTTAAATTGCTTTCCTGAGAAACCACATTTTTGCAGTTACCATGTTTATGACGATCAAAATATATTTCAAATATTACACCAAAATTTAATTAATACTTTATTTGAAAGATAAAAAAATCTTTGTAAAAAATTAAAAACACCTTTTAAATTTGTACAATGCTTTTACAGTAAATAAGGCATATCGTTAATTTTGTACTCAATACGCATTTAATGATTTCAACTTTCTAATCGAGCAGATAAAACATATTTCTGATCTTTTGGTGGGCCACATGTGTTCCCACTTTGTATGTACAAGGTCACCAGCTAGTCAGTGCAGATTGCGTATGCAAACTGATGTGGCATGTGTTTCATATCATATGTACCTGTTGTTTATTATTATAATTCTATATTTTTGTAAAAATATATTGTATAAGATTTATAGCGTTTATAGAGGCGTATATTATATTATATATAAATATATATATATATATTATTATATTTTATTGTACATTATATATTATTCTATTACATTTAAAAAATATACGTTCATTGTGTGTTTTGTATATTATTTTCCTGATTGTTACAAAAAAACAATTTTAATTAATTATATTTCAGGTAATATACCTATAAAAAAAATTTTTTTGCTATCCATATCCCCAGTCGTAAATACACTTACGTATTCACAGTCTAGGGTAACCAGGTTTCAGATTTTCACCCGGAGTCTCAGGGTTTGTATACTGTTTCTATGGATTTTGTAATGATGACAACCAAAAAAAAAAAGGCCGCCAAAAAATAGCAAGAGGGAGCAAAAGTGACGATTAGGAATTTAAAATAAAAAGGGGTCTTTATTTACATGTCAGGGTTTACAAAAACTAAAATCTGGTCACCCTATCACAGTGATTAGCACAGAACCATAAATCACATAATATAATCATATATTAATATATGATATAATAATAATATATTATGTGATATATTTGTGCACAAAACATATAAAGAATACAACTGAGCTATTGGAAAATTAGTAATCCGGCCGACAAGAAATGCATCTCATCATCATCATACAAAGAATATAGAACATACATGTCATGTTAAAATAGTAATAATCGATTCGTTGATTCAGTAATCAGTATAATATGTTTGTTGAAAGAAATAAAACCTAAAAGTTACGAAAAACTGAAAAAGAAAAAAACAATTGGTAAATGTGTAGAATACGGTGTATGAACGTTTTTCAATATAAATGTTTACCACTAAAACATACGTTGTAGTACAGTTGATATATAATTGTAATCATGATTTGCTACTTATTTTAATAGAAAATGTTATCTTAAAACCCTTAAAATACTTTTATTTTCATAAAAATTCCATACGTTTGACATTTATTCAATCGCCATATTGAAAATGAAGTATGCGCGCGCATTGGTGTTATTTAATTGTAGCCAGAATGTGTATCAAACGGCAAACTGTTTGTTACAATCAAATTTTTGTTAAAATGGATTGCAATAGTTGTGTTTTGACCCCTAACCTAACCCTACCTGAAAACGAACCAATCTATCTGGACTACTCTAACTTAAACTAAATGATATTAATAATTATATTATATTAATATGTATATATACATATATATTAATACATTAATATTAATATCCAATGTGCCGCCTATCTCTAATAACGTGCCCAAGTACGTAAACATGGCGTCTATTTTGTACTGTCAATCGCTTAAAATTTTTATTAATTTATTATTAACAGTGAGCTATCATGAAACGCTCCCCAAATATTCATAATCTGTGTGTTGTAGTGAATCTTTTAAAATATATTTCATTAAAATCCGTCAAGTAGAAGTCGTTCCACCTTGTTCTACACAATTACCGTGGAATGTACTTCCGTCAATACCAAACACAAAAACAATAAACTTGTTCAAAATGTCTGCCTTAAATTTTGAATACATAAAATTGGAACCAGAAGAAACTGGAGATTGCTCAGATCATGAAGAAAACCCTTGGAACAATGAAGGAACATCAAGCTACGATCATTGTATTTCAGAATCAAATCGATCTATCAACAACATTATTTCTGTAAAAAATTCATTCAAATTTTTCAACAGCAGTGTAAAAGAAGAAAAAATATCTTTTGAAAATGGTATATGCAATAAATTAAATACAAATGTTACTTTAAATATGGAAGTAGAGAAATATGATTTCAATGTAGGGCATTTTTTATGTGCTGATAGTTATGAAAACGCACCATCTAAGAAGAAAAAACGGCCTGGTAGGTTCGGTTGTGATATCTGTGGAAAGATTTTTGCTCAACGAGACAATTTAAAAATGCATTCATTAATTCACTCAGGGCAAAAACCGTTCGAATGTTTGGTTTGTGGTAGAACATTTTCACAGAAAGGTAACTTAAAGACGCATTCTTTAACCCATAGCGGCTTAAGGCCATATAAGTGTAATTTGTGCGGGAGTTCATTTTCTCAAAAAGGGAACTTAAAAACACATATGTTAACTCATTCAGGAGAAAGACCATTTGAATGTCTTGTCTGTGGTAAGGCGTTTTATAAAAGTAATAATTTAAAAAGACATATGTTAATACATTCAAGTGATACGTGACATGTATGGAAGATGTTTTGTTTTTTTTCGTAAAAATAATCTATACTTTATAGACACATTTCAACTAATTCTTGTAAATAAGATTATATTATAATATTGGATCCAATCGATGGCCTCAATTTTTAACTCAAAACAAATCCCATGCATATTATTACTTTTTTCCTAACATGACTAACACATATCAAAATTAAAGACCTATAAAAATATTCTAAGGTCTAATAGGCTGCATGAGAGCTGCGTACTTGACACCACTGGTCTAAATGTTAAGAAATATTTTGAGATTTATGCACTGTTTTCATTTTTTCTTCTTTTTTAAAAGCCTGACAATGATTCTGTGAATCGAATGCTTGCTGTAAATATATATATTTTTTATATGAAAATTAGATATAATCAGATATAAAGAGATTCTATCATATCTGGTTACATCTAATCATTTTTCCCGGGAAGATAATCATAAGTAGTGAACAATATATTGCAATGTTAAAATGTTTAAAATTCATATATTTATTTGTCCACCCCTGGTATAGGTAAATTATACAAAATACAATAACATGTTTTCTAATGCAAAATTTATTATAAAATGTATATTCAGAATCCAACTACAAATGTATATTGAATTAATAACGTATATTTACATACTCAATAATATTCACATGATATATCATTAAAGTGACCCGAATTCTAAAACCCTGATGCGGGACACCTCCCCCCCCCCCCACATACGAAAAAAATATTTGTAAAAAAATTATTTTTTATAAAAATTTTAATAATACAAGTTTTTTAATTTTACAGTTGGACAGGCTGCTTGTTCAAATAAAATCTAAAGACCTTTTTTTTTTTTTAGTCTTCAAATTGAATTTCAATTCTTAATTATTGTGTAAGTAAAGAAGATACGAAAAAAAGGGTCTTCAATTTAAGATCAGCATTTTTTTCCCCAATCTAAATAAAATTTTGTAAAACACACAATCATGATTATAAATGTTTAATCCGGGACGATTTCCGGGATAATTTGTGATGCGGGACAGGCTACTCAAATCCGGGACTGTCCCGCACAATCCGGGATGTCTGGTCACTTTATATATCATACAAATTAATACAGCAATGTTATCTATTAAGATGTATTTAAACTAGGTTATAAATAAAAATATTCCTATTTTGAAAAGTACTTGACTGTTTTGTGGACATCGGTTACAGTTTTATGAACATAAATTACGGAGTCATACACAAGCTCCTTCTATGCATTCGATAGTGCTAATTAAAATTATTTAAAAACAGTTTGTTGTGATGGAAATTGACTCAGCATTTTTGTCTATAATAGCTATCAGCTGTGCTATTGCCTAATGGAGAGGAGATTAGAGGCATCAGAGATTGTCCAAATCAAAAACAGTTATTTTATAGTCAATTGTTGTAATGAGTTCTTATTTTTGTGACTGGCGTCTATAAAATAGTCAAGTATCATTTTATGTCTCCTAAAATTAAAATAAAGTTAATACAAATACTTGTAATTGATCAAACAACATTTTTATGATAATGAATTAAAATTTTTATTTAATGATAAATAAATAATTTCCATAATTATTGTTTGTATTTTTATTTATACAATGTTCAATTACATACATCTGTAATAATCTGAAGTAAAAAATAATATAAATATTGAAAATGGGGGGCAACGGTTCGCTAAGGATTCCAAGTGCTAGGGTGGGGGGGCTGTACGACATAGCAAAAACAAATTTTGGGAGAAATTTTATGTGGAGCTTTTTTTAAAAAAAAGTTGGTAAAGTTGCTTGAAAAGCAAAAAATCAATCATGTCATACACGAGTATATTCCACAAAACTATGCGAACTATTTGGAGCCACTTACATATGCGTTTCTGAGTTAGAAAAAAATAGGTCAAATACATAGACATAGAGAATGGACAGTGCATTCTGTATTAACTCAATGGTGTAACATCTGTTCAAAAACGGAGAGAGTGATGCAGTGTAGTTTGGAACATAGACATAGTTACACACTATTACACAGTTATTCCAAATCTGTTTCTATCTCTTTCTTTTGACACGGTTCTGTGTTCGAGTCAGATGCCTGGTCCATTCTCTATGTCTATGGTCAAATACTATTAATGCTATTAATTAAGATCTACATTTTAACACCCCACATAAAAAAAATTAACTGTATGACGCAAAAAATTTGAAATGATATTTATTTGTCATTGTTACCAATTTTTTTTCAGATTTTTTGAGCCTGTAGTTACCGAGTTAGAGGGAGGAGGACAAAATTAATTACTGCTTAGAGCCTCTTGCAGACGCCATTTTTGATATAGAAAAAAAATATGGTCAAACTCTACTGATTGAGATCTTCATTTTGACACCTCACACGCCCGTATAATTTTTTTATAGTCCCTGTAGGCGCCATTTTTGATCTAGAAAAAAATAAGAAATGTTCGCAGTGAAAATTTCCTGTTTCTAGCTTACCTATATAGTTTACGAGATATTTTACTTTGACTGAAAAGGACGGACGACAAAGTGAGGGTTTCTTCGTAATTCTAAAAAAGGTCTTGAAATATTATGTGGACAATTTAAAAAATTTAAATTCGCTAAAAAAATATTTACAAACTTATTTCTATTATTTCATGTCACTACGAGAGTGGGAATCCCCATAATTAACAATCCGCTCCGGGTCTCATCACTCTCATCTTTCATTAGTCCGGCACTGACTATTTCTTTAAATATATAATTAAATAACAATACAATATACATCCCTGATAAAAATATAAACAAAACCCCTGTGTAAAACCCGTATTAAAAGTTAAATTAATGACATCTGTTGAGCATCAATCATACCTCAAATAGACATCTGTCGGCACGAAAACAAACTTTTATATGCAGTAAAGTCTGCCGCATTTTGCATTAAAAACTTATGTCAACAAATCGAACAAACTTTACCAATGCCAATGTAATTAAATGTCGTCACGTGTTACTATTATCATATTTTAAAGAAGTATGACGTGGATAATATTATTATCTATCTATACACAACATGGTTTCTATGGCAACCATATTTTGTGTACACGAGTGTGATGCGCGCATATGACATAAATAGTGTTCGTTTTTAAAATATATATCTAAACAAAAACTCAATAAATCACTAAACAACTTGTAATTAATATTATATGTATATGTAGTTTAAAGATATTTATCAGATTAGCATCAATATTTTTTGTATATTTTAATTTAAACGTGTCTTTTATCTGCAACAAGAAACTTTCGTGCGTTCACTGATGACGTCATGCGCGAATTAAATCAAAATAATTCGAATGTAAAGCATTATATCGGTGTTGTGTATTTTTTATTTGATCGATGAAGTTCACGTTGGTTGCTGTACCGGCCCCAAAACATATCGTAATTGCATCTTAAAGTTTGCAGGTGTATAATTCTAACATGAATAGTGATATAAATAAACATTTTCACAACAATTGCCAAATTTAAATTGTGGAAAGTATTATTTTGGACGTTATTAGTTATTGCATGTTTGTAAAATTAAATTAATGTTATTCGTGTTTATTTTTTAAGGTAAACAATGAATAAATCATTATAATTGTTGAGTTTGTTTCTATAGAAACACTGAAATGTTATTATGACAAATCAATTTTGATAAGTTTTAGTCCAGTGTATTTCTTTATTATATTTACTGTATTATAACAATTTTTATTCATTGATAAAATATTTTATACAAAAGTATTATTTAATATATTTAAACGGAACAATTAATTATAAATAAATATTTTGGTGTGGAGAAAATTACACAAAAATGAAGTCACTATTTCTAAAAGCTGCAGCAGCATCTTCAATTCTTCTTTAAATAAAAGGTAAGCTTATATAATTATTTTCATTTTTTATTAATTTTAATATTTCAACTTAATCAAAATAATACTTATACTTAGTTAAATCAATCAATTCAAATGATAGTTTAGTTTAGTTTATAAAATATATAAACTTAATTCTCTTTATTATAAATTAAAAACAAAATAACTCAACTATAAGGCCCGTATTTAAAAAAAAACCCAGTCTCACTTAAACAAAGTAAAAAAAAATGTTTATCAGTTTGTTTGGAGAGGGATGGGTGGGGGGCTGAAATAATAATTTTTTTAATTTAAAATATAATACTTATTAAAATAAACTAATATTTTCATTTTATCCAAAAATTGTTCGATACTTATTCTTTCAGATAATATTTAATTTAAACTTTGGTAAAAACGATCATAATAAAATTAAAAAAAGAAATTAAAGCTTGAAATCTTTCTAAAGATTCCTTCAAAAAATTTTATTTTCATTTATATCTTAAAAAGTTACAAGCCAATAAAGTGCGCCAAAAAAGTTTTAAATTATTTACAAAAAAAAGTAAAAAAAATGTCAATTTTCACTGAGCTATTGAAGTTTTCAGTTAAAATCGTCGTATTAAATCGGCCATGCAATCTCCACTTGGATAACGCTGATGTCCGCGGTATGACGATATATTTTTCTTGCATTAGGGAAATAAAAATCCGAGAAAAAAAACATTTTGAAGCTTAATTTTGACACTTCATACTTTCGATTTGTATAGAATAATTTTAAACTGCGATTATAAAAATACATATTCGTAGCTGAAAACGTTAAAAACAATTTTAATAAAATTACCCTAAAATTATAATAGTAGTAGTTTCGCTAAAATCGATAAATCGTCATTTACCTAAAAGTATTGAAAAGGAGAGACTTGAAGCTTTAAAATGCTTTTTATTTTATACGATAATTTATCAATTTGTGGGTCATGAAATGAAAACGACGATTTTCGTTGACAATTTTAGTAACTCTGAAAAAAGTTGATTTTTTTTTTACTTTCAAATGGCATGTCTCAAATTTAGCTGTAATTATTTTTACACTCGGCGTACGCTGCCAAAATTGTAATAATATTTGAAATCTTTCGACCTGTAACTTTTTCTTCCTACACACAAAGACGCCTTGGGAATCGGGTCCATTGTATACATAACTAATCGTCTACGCACACCATAGATACATTCATATAGATATTAATTTAAAAAAAATTCTGATAACCCCATCCCCCACCCCAAAATTTCGATGGGACAATTGAGAAAAAATATTTTTTTGTTGTCACATCGAGGCTCATGACTTTGTAAATTTTAAATATATTTCAATAAAAATTGGTATTGAAGAAGTTGAATATATATCTAATAAAATGTTTTCTATCCAATCCTAAAATAATTAGTAATACCGTGAAAAAAATTCTCAAACATTAACAATTTTTTGACCCCTCACAGTGGCTTTTCCCCTTAATAGAAATTAGATAATATAGATTCATAAAGAAGTGAATCACGCCTAGGGAGGCGATAACTCCCAGAGTCGGCGCCTATGTTTATTACATATGGATTCGTTTTTAAAGCAAATAAAAATATATTTTATAAAGTGATTTTGAATATTTTTTATGTCATTTAACTTTTGTAATAAACCAGGCCAATATTTGCGAGACTCACGATCTGAATGCACGAATTATTTACTTATTTCTATATTTAAATCCAATAGTCAACATAGGTATACATCTAGTTTTGTTATAATACTTAAAAAAATTATACATAATACAACTTAAACATATTGTGCATGAGCATCCTGTTAATACATCATTTTTTTTAGATTGAAATTAAAATTAAAGATAATTATTAAATTCTCTACCAAAAAGGTTCTATACATATTTTTGTCAGATTCGTATTTCAACGAGTAGCGACTGTCTGAATTTTATATAAAAAAAACCTAATTTAATATTATTATTAATGTTGTCCTTTCATTGAAATACTCGATCAATAATTTTAATAAATTCAGACAGACATTACTCGGTGAAGTATGAATTTGGCGAAAAAATGTATAGAACCATTTTGGTAGATAATTGAATTATCTTTAATTCTATATAACTGTTTTTATCCATATGGGTCGTAAGAGTGGGGATGAGAGGGCAATATGAACGTGCAAAGTACAGAAACACGCTTGGTTGTTATGTAATTTGTTAATTAAAAGAAAGGTGGTTACCGGTAAAAGTCTTGAAATTGAAGTATACCATACATATTGTTAAGAATATAAAAAATAAAAATAAAGTATAATAAATATTGTTTTTAAAGTGTACATTTTCATGATTGAAAATATTTAAATTCAAAGTTTCATGAACTTTTAAAATTGTATAACAAATTAAGAAGTAGAATTACAGTAACGAGCGTAGGGACCTTTTTATGTGAAAAGACCTAAATGATACAAAAAAAATTGATTTCAAAAAACATTTTTTCATTTTGTAGGGCCTTTTTGCGGTTTTAACCGACCAAGGTACTGACTGGCACCTTGCACTTTTATAATCGGACCAACCTCCCTAAAAAGATAAAAACAAAAAACTTATTTGGAATAATTTTCCGAACGACTGCGTTTCTATGTTCTGGTCTAAACGATACTCAAAATGAAAAAGTTTAAGATCTTCAAGTTTCTGTTTTATATTGAAACTTTTATCGCAAATATTACATTCATATCGTTTTTCAGGTACTCGTATGTGTCTATTCATATGATTTTTCAATGAAAATACAAATTGAAATGTTGTTATGTGAATGTTTAAATTTCCTTTATTAGAGAAAGTTTTACCAACTATATATCACATTTAGGTTTTATTCTGATATGACGTAATAAATGACTTGTTAGGTATACATTTTTCAAATGCTTTTTTGCAAATATGACATTGGTATTTCCGTTCGGTTGGTTTCTTATGTAGGAGATACCTGTTGATTTAGATCAATTTTTTGATCGCTCAAGTGTTTCCTCAAAGTATATATTTTAAAACATAATATAAAATAGTGACGTTAAATATATTAAATAATAACAAATTAATTGTCAAATTTATTAGAGCATAAGTATTCGCAAGCTTTCGATTCACAGAACATGAATATTGTTGAGATAATGACGTCGTTCTCACATTTTATTCCTTTTTAATAGCCTGGCGATGATTATGATCTAATAAATTTTAAACAATTAATTTGTTATTATTTCAAAACATATACCACATACAAAACACATAATTTTATACTGATTAAAGTAATTATTTTCTAAGGACACTTTACAATTAAAATATTTATCAATTTCATTCGATTGAATTTTATTAACTTTACATTATATTTTCTAATATTTAAATTACTTTTTTCAGTATTAACTATCTACTATTATGTCAGATATAAATATAGTATTAGAAAATAAAATAAAAAATAATCCTCTGCAGGAGAGTCGGATATTTCTTGTTTTATTTCTGAAAGAATAGGGTACTTGACATATGTATATGTATATTTTTACGTATATATTACGTAGATATAAACGTAAAATTCATAAATAATATATGACATATTTTAGCTGGACATTCAGCTCTTTCTTCAACCAAATATATACATATAAGTATATATGTTATAAATGTTTGTTAAAATATATGTATGTTATATACGTAAGGTAAAGGGTCGAGTACATTGAGCGAGTTTACAAGCTACAAGCCAGCTTGTTTACAAGCGAGCGAGTCAGATAGTAAGATAGTGATGATAACACACAAAACTTTCCACTCACTCAGTAGCCAACTAGCTAGCGAGTAAACCACGTGTTGTGAATACATTTTGTAGACACTGAAACCAGGAATCACCTTCACCGAGATACTAGCAGTTAACGAACTAGCTACTATGATGACACACGGCTAGTTTACAAGCTAAGACGCTAACAAGCCTACAAGCCAGCGAGTAAAGTAGCCCGGCTTTCAACTTTTGTAGCAGATTGTTTACAAGCAACTTGTTAGCTAGTAAACATGATTACACTGAGCGAGTTTACAAGCAGCTTGTAAACAAGCTGGCTTGTAGCTTATAAACTCGCTCAATGTAATCGACGCTTAAGTGTGTTGTGTGGGTTGGTTAGGGTAATTTATTAAATTCATTCTTCGTTGCAACGAACTGATTTCGTAAATAAAAACATCTCCTTTTATAAAGTCTGTTTCCAGCGACAGATGTCCGGTGACGGTGACAGCAACAATGGCGCGGGAGGAGCGCCTACAACGACCACATCTTCAGCAGAACTCCGCGCGCACGGTGAGATAGACGAGCACGTGGCCCGCCGGTTTGAAATCCGGCGGCGGCTAGGCAAGGGCGCGTACGGCGTCGTGTGGAAGGCGGTCGACCGGCGGACACGGCGTGTCGTCGCCGTCAAAAAAATCTTCGACGCGTTCAGAAACCCTGTCGATGCTCAGAGGACCTTCAGGGAAGTCATGTTCCTACAAGCGTTCTCGGATCATCCCAATATTATTAAATTATTTAGTATACATAGGTGCGTATTTGTAATTGATTTATTTCCTTAAAGTTGATTAAATAACCTAAACTTTATTAACGAAAATTAATTTCATATTATAAATTAAATATTTTGATGAAACTTGCACCGACTTGTTTCTTGAAATCTCAGAAATGTCCATATTTTTATTTTTTAACTCAGATATTTTATTATTTCTTGAACTCTCTATATTACCTAAATCAATGGTTTACTCATTAAAATGATCCGTGATAAATATGCTTTTTAAATTTGAATACCAATTTTATGTATATACGTTTGAGACCGCCCATTTTTATATAAAAAAACGTCTGCAGTGATGTTCATACATAATTTTTATGTATCTCTTATAGTTTAGGCCAGAGTACGAGTTAAAAGGTATGCGTGCTCATTTTTTCTCTAACTTTTGTAGCTAATTTATTTACTGCTTAGCTCTCTTGAACAATAGCGTTATTATATGTAGCCTATATATAGCACTCCTGAGATTTCAAGGAACACTTGCTAGTTTTATCAAAATCAGTCCAGAAGTTATCGATATTACTTAGGTCAAATACATACACACGCACAAACAGGGCCGTAATTAGAGGCTCTGAGGCCCTGGGGCAGCAAGTGATCGAGGGACCCTTTATCTCTCCATATTTTCGTTTGTTCGGAGGCCTCCTATGCTCAGGGGCCCCGGGGCACCGCCCCAGTAATAGTTACTGCCCTGCACACAAATTTGTTCTCTTTATATATTAGACTAGCGAAAGGGGTCGCTAAGAATAGCGAGCACCATGTAATATTTTGTTTCTGCCACTATTCCAACCAATCTGCTCACCCGCACAACACACCCAACATGCCCACCCGCATAACACACCCAACTACCGTGTATGGAAAAAAACTTACAAATAGACAGATAAATATAAAAAAAAACTATCAAAATTCATTGTATTATACCTATAAAATGATGTATCTATAGACCAAAAAAAAATCCAAAAATATTTTCATTTGACAGACAGCTATAGTGTAAAGATTTATTATATAGGATGGTCCATTTTAATAGGTTCAATCAAACCACGCTTGGCTTTACCCAGGAACAAAGGCGGGGACATGGTAGATATCTGTTCACTTTGGGGTACAATAATATTAATAAAGGCTCTACTACTGGATGAGTAGTAGAGCGTTTCTCGTTTATTCATTATTTAATTGTTACAATTTAAGACGGTACCAGAAACCTGTTAATTAGATCGATGCCGGATTAACCACGTAGCAGGATAACTGTCCAATTTATTTAAAAAAATGGAGCCCACTGATATTTTTTTCTGTCGTAAAAATTGACAGGGGGTGACACTCGCATAATGTACAAAAAATAAATCCTATTGACTTTTTTCGCGGCGGAGGGGGGGATTTCCGCCCCACGGCCTTTTTATAACATTTGCTACAGACCCCACGCTGACTTAATCCGGCACTGAATTTGATACAGAATAATAGTAATTCTAATTCCATTGTCAAATAATTGTTTAAACGAATAGGACTGTATATATGACCGTATAATAACGTAATTTGTTGCCATCCCTGTTCAATATCATACCAGTAACAAAACTGTTTTAAAAACAACATGAAAAGTGAAGTTTCAATATCAATATATTATTATTACGAAACTTGCTGTAGTGTGCGTGACATGCTACCCTCAATGCGCTATTTATAGATACAGAATTGAATTCTAAAGTTCGGCAGTTCATGTCCCGGTTATGATCGGTTTTATTGTTATTTTTGTCATGTTGACAACTATTTTCAGCGATATGCGTAAAATTACATATGTATGTTTACGCTTCGTGGTTATTTTCAGATTTTACTATTTTAATCTCCTGACAATACGAAATTAAACCATATTTTTACTATATGCAGTAAATCAGGTATGTATTATTTAAAGCTACAAACAGGGTCGGAGCTAGGGTATATTTGTTACTCCTAATATATTGGTGTCCTATTCATGGCCCTTACAAACGGAGGGCTGACAGGGCTCTAGCGTGGGGATCCGGGGCTAAAGAGGGCCAGACGCGACAAGTCAACGAGCTTTTTATTGGTCGTCGTGAAATTTTTTTAGGTTTTGAAAATCTTGATGCGGACCCGCGATAGGATGTAAAGGTCATTGTCCCACTTTCGTTATATTATATAATTATTATTGTTAAATTAAGCCTCCTTGCCTCCCCTCTAATAAGGATTTCACACAACTGAACCGAGACTTTCAAAAACCAAATTTTGACGAACAAAAGGGGAATTTGCCCCGAGCGGCAGTTTGTTAAGGGCGGCAAAATTGTGGATTGGGGGCGACAAATTTAAGGTAACAACAAAAAAAAAAGTCATCAAAATTACTAAAAAGGCGCAAAATTCAAATTGTGGATTGCCAACGGCAATTTCGAAAAAAAATCTTCAGTTTTCATATTTAGTATATAGTGCAAGGGGGTGGATGGATTTTCAATTTGCCCCGGGCGGCAGAAACTTACGGTACGTCACTACTCACTAGGTTTCGAACCTTTTTTTAATGTATTGTGTATAGTGGGTAATTGAAGGGGTTTTAGCAGTTCTTTCGGGGGTAGTTTTATGTTTGAATCTTCGATGTTATTGTAATTATTATAATTAATTAATTCCTACTATTTAATATATATTTTATATCGTTTTATGATTTTTGATAATTTTGTTCATTTGAACGTTCTACATGTTTCAATTACGCATAGGCCGGATCAATATCTTTGAAACTACGACGCCTATGCTCATTTTAAAAATTTTATGTGATTAATATCTCATCATAACACGTTATTTAGACCACAAATTAATTAAATATTTGCGGACCCCCAAACAGGCGATTTTTATGGTCATTCTTTCAGTTTACTAGTGTAAGCGATTCGATTTCAGTATAAGAATATTAAAAGTCTAGAACTGTACACGAGACGAAATGAGAATCAGGTGAGTCTTGTCTCGTCTCAGTTTTTGAAACATAATTCTCGTTTCGGTCTCAAATTTAACAAGTTATAGTCACATTCAATCTCGTCTCCATGGCCGAAACTGAGATAAATTTCGGTCTTTTGTGATTTTTTAAAACATTTTTTCAATTATTTTTGTGAAATAATCAAAGAAATTCTGAAATACAACGACTCTTATACATTTTTCTTTAATTATTCATGTAATTTTATAGTAATTATTACAATCTTTTAAAATCGAGTTATAACTTAAAAATAAAGTTTTTCGAAGTCGTTTAGGCCTCGTATTATCCGAATCTAAGCCACTCTTGTCTCGATCTCGTTTCGAAACCGATACCGTTAAAAGTCTCATATCGAAGTGAAGCATTAGTTCAGACAGAAATAATAATAAATTAAACAGCTAAATATTTTTTATCTAATGGTTATTACAGAGCAGCAAACGACCGAGACATCTATCTTGGTTTCGAGTGCATGGCGACAGACCTGCAGCGAGCGCTGCGACGTCTACGCGACGCCCACGCACGATACATTGCGTGGCAGCTGTTGCGTGCGGTCAAGTACCTGCACTCGGCCGGCGTGGTGCATCGCGACCTCAAACCGAGCAACGTGCTGCTGGACGCGGCGTGTCGCTGTAAGATCGCCGACTTCGGGTTGGCCAGGTCGCTGGCGCACCAGTTGCCGGCACCGAACTCGAATGAGCATCAGCAGCCGCCTTTGACGGATTACGTGGCGACAAGGTAATGATGATAGCAAAAATATTGTACACATGTGTTTCAATTGCCGTTTATCTTGCGCGTTTGAGTACGCAATAGATAGTACAGTAAAAAATAGTTTGACACAATAACCCATGTAGGAAATTACAAAACTTTCTTCAAGATTTGGCCAAGGCTTGTCGTACCAAGGTTGGCCCAATCTTGGGTAAAGAATAGGTGACCGAAACTCGGTATCTGAAGGTTGGCGTAGAGTGGGACCAATATCGAAAAAGCAACACTTGGCAACCCAATATTAAGCCAAGCTTGGGCCCATCGTTAAGGCTGGCATTTCCTATATGAGAATTCCTTCATCAATGAAAATTGGTACTTTAACGTCAGTCCTGAATCATCCTATATTACCACATACCACTGCTTTAATACCGATATTTTTTAATTACTGCGCACGCGTTAAAATATTAATAAATATCATAGTACTGTCATATAAGTGTATATTATTATAAAAACTATATAACAAATATACAATTTCTTTATGATATATAATGCAGTGACGGACCAGGGCCGTAACTACTATCGGGGCAGTGTCCCGGGGCCCCCGAGGTTGTGATCAAGAAAAATTAAATAAATTCAAGATTTTTAAAAATATAAATATTTGGTGCTAACTTGAAAACGTGATTTACTTATTACTAATTTTGATTTTAATAACATTTTTCCGGCTTATGAACTTCAATTTTACACTTATTATCCATTAAAATTAAAAGAAGTGTAAAATTCTAGCTGGCAAGCAAAAAAAAAGTCATTCAAATAAAAATTTGTAAGCTATGATCAAAAAAAAAAGGTCTTCAATTTTTATTTTTTGTATATCTGGGGGCCCCTCGGTCACCTCTTGCTCCGGGGCCCTCGAGCCTCTAGTTACGGCCCTATGACGGACTAAGGGAGGTTGATACTCGGGACGGAATGTTAGTTATGTACCCCCTTCCCCTATCAGTTGATTTTTGGCACCCCCTAAAAATTATTTTCATACGCAAAGTCCTCATGTCAATTTTAATTCTTATCAAGCTCTTCTACCTCATTTTGGCAACCCCCTGGTCTTTGACGCCCAGAGCGAACTGTCTCTCCACCCTTTTTCCCCCACTGCATTAATGTATACATAATATTTTTATTCAGAATTTTCTAATCTTTATTTTTGATAATATAACTAACAGGATTTCATAAGAGATAACGAGACTAAGTTTAGGAAAATCTCGTCTCATGTCAAACTTAATAACCGAAAGTCTCGTCTCAGTTTGGTCTCGTAAAAATTTAAGCCAGTCTCGTTACGTACAAAAACTTAGTATTGTGCGAATTCAAATTTTTGTTTTTATAGACAATTTATTTTTATACTTCTAAATATTTTTTTTAATTCGAGCGAATATGATAAATATTGCTTAAATCTGGCCATCAAAGAACCCATGTAAAATATAGGTGTGTTGAAATTTGAATATTTGTATAATTATTGATTTTTTTTTAATTTTAGACTCAATGAATATAAATAAAGATTATATCGTTGTGATCTTGTAAACGACAAAAGCTGTAAAATAATTACCCGCCCCCTCTGACCCCTCCTGTACTATAGGCCTTTATATTTATGCTACTCTACATATTGAATGACATAACTTTTTCTTGAAAAATGCTTCATTAATGAAAATCAAAATTTGAACAGATGGTACCGAGCACCGGAAATCCTAATCGCGAGCACGCGTTACACAAAAGGCGTCGACATGTGGTCCCTGGGCTGCATCTTCGCCGAGATGCTGACCGGGAGACCTCTATTCCCTGGCACGTCAACGGTCGACCAGGTCGAGCGGATAATGGCAACGCTACCTCGCCCTGCTCCCGAAGACGTCGCCGCCGTTTCTCGCGGTTACGGAAGCGCTTTGTTAAAATCCGCCCCGGTCGCACCTCGTAGACCTCTGTCAGCGCTGTTATCCACTAGTCCCCAGGATGCCAGAGACATTGTGGCAAGATTGCTGGTGTTGAATCCGGATAGAAGACTGACCGCGGTACAAGCGCTTGAGCATTTGTACGTGCAGAAATTTCACAATGTTGATAACGAGCCGTCTATGGATTCCGATGTAATATTGCCGCTGTCGGATGATGTGCAGTTGTCGGTAGATGCGTACAGAGATAAGCTGTACGAGCTGATGGCGGAGGGAAGGAAGAGAAGATCGGCTGCCAGGTTACCGGAGCAAATTCAGACCAGGTAGTTTTTTAAGCAGTATGTAATAGTAAATGGATTTGCTTTAGTGTGATTCTTATTGTACATATTTACAGGATTTTTTTTAATTAAAAAAAATCTAGAATTCGTTATCGTAAAGGTCTCTATACACCACCCAATCTGTAGGGCCGATTTTTCAGTAGGGGGTACTAGAGTGGGGGACTCTACCTCCTGACAAATCGACCCTGCAGATTAGGTGGTGTATAGAGGCCTTTAGCTTTTAATTTTTTTCAATAATGAATACTGTACACATTTGATATTTTTTGGACAGAACTATAATCAGAGGCGTAGCTAGGGATTGGCGAAAATCGACTCCCATGGGGGCGCAGAGCCCAAAGGGACAGAAAAATCAACCTATAAAAAAGAGTAAAACAGTTATTTTTTCTAAATATGATACAGCTCTTGCCAAGGGCATAAAGAACCCCTAAATATTTGTTTCTGACTATAACTAGGACTTAGAGGTCGCTGTGCCCGTGATGAAAACTGAAAAAAGTGCTAGTGAATACCATTTTTCTAGTTGTCATATAGATTTTGGCACCCCTTGGAGTTAGTGAGAGTTATTATAAGCAGCTTAATGCTCTTCTACCCCATTTTTCAAACTGGTTTTGCCAACTCCTAACTATATCACTGACTACAAAACATAGAAAAATTGTCCTGCTAATTTTGACTAGTAGTGTATTAGATGTATAAATAAAACTGACATAACTTCCAGTAGTCGCTTGAGTCACTAATTTAACAAATGCGAATTCTAAATAATGTATAATAATATAACTTCATTGATTAAATAATGAAATACTGAAATACTTGATTAAAATTTTTGTTTATTATAAAAACATTTAATTTCCAGACTACCGACTCAGATTAATCGAACGACCAACAGTAAAAGTTATATAAAAAATGCCTACGTTCAAAAGCCGAACATGGGAAGTACAGGAATATCAAAAACAAATTCTCATCCTACGCTAGGTCCAATTAAGTCCAATCCAGCAGTTCTACACTACAACTCATACAGCCAAAATCATGGCATTATAACTCATAGTGCATTGCTTGACCTCAAGAGCACTTTACGATAATAAATTTAATCAGTATTATTATATACCTACTTTTGTAAAAAATCTTACTGTATTAAATATAATGCATTTTTGAAAATATTTTGTGTATTAATTATTAATTTACATATTTCAGAAATCTTTGTTAGGCCTACACAAACTTATCATAATTTTCGGGCCCAAATACTCGGCATATAGGCCACGAGATCAACAATCAATCACACACATGGAATAACAGATATAACTTCAATATTCATAGAAACGTAGGTTTATTTCGAAAAGTACAGAAATAAAGAAAGAACAAGGACAATTTAATTTAATTTGTTGGCTGGCTCATAAAAATATTAATTGTAGGTTGCGAGTTTTACATGCTTGTTGTATACTGTAAATAGTATAATTATTTACATGCCAGCTGGAGTCTTGCATGAGCCAGTGTGATATTTATTGTAAAAGTGGGGAAAACAGTCAGTTCCACAGCATCTAATACTGTATGATACCACATCTTCTCATGTAAGATGTTTCTTTGAGCAATGCAAAAATTATCTAGGTAATAAAATGAATTTAAAAAAAATAGTACCGACAATAAGATTCAATTCAACGATCCCAAATTACAAGTCTAAAACACTCCACAGTGAGTCACGTTTCTCAAGAATAGTTGAGAAACATGAATTACTGCTGACAAATCAATATAATGTAATTTAATGTATCTTCACATACTATAAATATAAAAAATTGATTGATCCTTTCCTAGTTAGTGACCTTTCATAGAACGATGATAATTATTAAAAAATTAATAAATATCAAATAGAATTAAATAATGTTATAATATAATTTATTACATATATCTTTAAAGTACAATATAAACGTAAACGTAATTATAAATACCTTATAAATAATTTATATATATGTATATTATGTACAATAATATTACAATAATTTATGTATTTTTGGTCTAAAATTTTTTTTGTTACAATATCATAATAATTAAAACAATACCATTGTATTAACTTATACTTATATTAATCACTATAATAATATAATTGTCTTTAAAAATGATGGCAAATATAAATTATTTACACATAGCGATATTTATCTACTATAGTAATATTCGATATTTATGAACTCGCGGTACACGACTAACAACTAATCTGCCATCATAGCTAAGAGAGGCAAATGTCCAAGGATCTGCTGCAGACCATTCTACACAATAAACACTATCCTCATGTTGTTCTAACCATTGAAGTGGTCCATCAGCAACCCTACAAAAAGTATTAATTTCAACTTTTTTTTACACTATTTAAATATTTTCAAATACAGACTTTTGTTTTTTATCAGCATCAGATTCATCAGCATCGGACAATACACCGGGGCCCCCTGCTTCAGAACTGTAACTTAACACACTTGACAATAACACTCTTGAGTCACTGCTAGATGATAATAATAACTGATCGTGGAATGTATTGAATCGTACACACCATACCCTGAAATAAAAGTATGGAATAACCACAGGATAACAATAAAAAATTTGATTCTAGAAATAGACAATGAAAAAAATAGTGAATATTTAAAATGATCCCTTGTTTTTGGGTTATTCACGTGTCTGTATAGTTACGACTGTTATGGGAAAAGGAACCTATATTTGATGATTTGAAAAATGATACGGTAAACGTTTTATTTAACGGGTAAAATAATTTACATACCTACGCTGAACTGATGCAAACAGCAAAATATAACTTCAATTCAAATTTTATTATTGTACAAATATGAACATAGTTAAGTTTTATGAAAACAGTAAGAAGCAATGCTATTTAGAATTTAATAAAATATGGAAATATATGTATAAATTATAGATATGTAATAAATATTTTTTAAATTATATATCTTTTGTATTGTACCTATATAAAATAACTTTAGAAAAAAAACATACCAATGAGAATGGTCTCGACGAGTAGATAATGATTCTGTAGGATTCCGAGCATCCCAAAGTCTGACGCAAGCATCATCACCGGCCGTCGCTACCAAGGCCTGTGGAAATAAATATTAAAATCAGTAAAAAAGAGTTTTCTTCATAAATTAACTTTCTTTTTGCAAAACCACTAAGGCTGTGATACTAATCAACAGAGAGTAGAATATTAGTGTGTCCATAGTCAAACAGTGATATTACTTATACCTATACAGATACACAGGGTGTTTGCGAGAACCGAGTGATCATTGCTAACTTTGTTATTATTGGAGCTAAAAGGTCGGTTAAATGGGCAAAGTATCGGTATTTTTTCTGGGATGAATAATAGCGGTGTTAAAAAAACAATTGAACATTGAATTTCAGATATACATTGAAATATAACTTATTTTTAAATGAAACACTTGTATATTATTATTAGACTTTATAGCTAAGAATATTCTCTTTATAAAAGTCTAATACCTATAGGGTGTTAAAATTGATATGACTTTTAAATATATGTTTGTTTATGACAATGTTTAAATGAGCATATCTTTAAAAATACTGGATCTATAAATTGAGCACTCAGGATCTTTCACTTTGGCTTTATACTTGAGTCTTTATCAAACTATATCTACCTGGACATTTATATTCATGTCAACGTCTCTCAAAAGACAGCCACTTCCTGGATTGGCATCAAGTCGCCAAACAGGTACATTGTCACCAATGCGAACATCATAACACAGAACACTTGATTCTACAACAGCCACAAATTGTGTTGAATTCTGATGTGGGTACCATTTTCCTGTCATGAATTTCGGATTGTTTTTTGCCTCATATGAAACAGCTTGGACCTCATCAAATGTTTCTGTAAATATATATGTTTACAGGAAAAACTGCAAATAAATTTAATTGTTTGTACAAACCTAAATCATAAATGACAATATTATTATCAATAACTGTAGCACAACGATTTTTCTGTACAACATTAAATTCTGTAGTTTTTATGTCAGTTCCGTATTTTTCTGTCTTTAGTTCAGTTATTAATTCTAATGGTTGCGTTTCTATTGAATCATTTATTGTCGTCGGAATTTTCAAAAGTGCTGTTTTCATTCGACACTCATTATTTTCATTTAAATTATTGTAACATGTCGCTATTACATCTGCATCATGTGGACTAGCGGTTAATTTCCATATTTCTCCAAAGGGATGTTTGAATACTTTTGTTTTTAACGTACTATCATTATCGCCTAATTCTACAAGATGCACTTGGTTGTTCACTTGTTTTAATGATTGTGTCCCTATAAAAAATCTAATGGTTTCTGTTTCTGCAGTTTGTGACGACAGGGCTCTTGCCTAAAAATGTATTAAAATGAAAAAAATTATCATGAAAATAAATTTATGTATTCCTACTTGAAATTCTAGTCCATAGATGAGCGAGTTATCTGAATCCATTTTGATATAAAATTGAAATTATATATTTGTATATTTATTCTTTGAGCATTTTATAAAAATGTCAGTGAGCTCACAAACTGTTATAACCTTTAAATTTAATTCGAAATGTCAAAATATCAACAATGTAATTATTGACTGGTAAATTAATTTTTTGTTAATATTTTTTTACTTATCGATTAAGAAAATACTAATTCAACAGGAATCAAAAAAAAGAAGATAACAAGATTATCGCTAAAGCAAATAATATTCTTTATTGATATGATCACATAAAATCAGGGAAAACATAAACAATAACATTAAATTTACATTATTTTTTTGCTATTTTCATTAGAAATACTTATATAAATCTTGTATAACGGACAATACATATATTACATTAATTACTTACAAAGTACAGTATCATTCTTTTTCACATTTTTTTGGTAATTTGTACTTAAATACTATTTAACGAACAATAATATTGTACAATTTATATCAAATGTGGACCTTCCACAAATCATTACTACGAATTAATATTTTCAATTTTGTTCAATATAGCCAACTCTATTAACTAAAATAAAAGAGGAATGATTGTAAGCGATTTGAACACGTCATCGGAATAATTAACACCAGAGTTAAGACTCGCTTATAAACAAAAACAAACACTAAATCAATTACAAAATTCATTGTTTATGTTGCTATTATGTATCATTGAAGTTAATTTCTTGCATTACTATAAATGTGCAACCTACAGAAAATTTGAAACTCTACAGCTAATATAGCTAAAAATCTTAAAATTACAGTACAGTGTTAGATTATTTTGATATTTATTAAAAACACTGATCACAATTTTCATACCATTAGTAAAATTTACAACTAATTTTTTACCAAGTTGAATTTCTATTTAATAATGCAAGAATTAACAAAAATCTTAGAATGATTCATAACTTATATTACACACTCATCAAAAAAATCAAATGGTCAAAATATTTCTGGAGAAAAATGGGCAATATTCATAGCTCTGTAAATATTTGAAAAATGGTGGTGATAAATTTAAATTAATGCATTTTAAAGTTTACAATCTGCGTTTTTCAATGTTTATGAAATTATATGAAGTAAATAAAAAAAAGTTACATTATTTTTTGTAAAATTTGCATTAGAAGGCATAAAGCTTCAACTTCAAAATACTTTTTTTAGTTTTGATTTATGGTTTTTTCAGATTTGAAAGTTTTTTTAAAGCAATTAAAATCAAATCCATAAATATCACATTTTTCTGATTCAATACCAGTCAATCAACAGATTGTGTCTATATTTTTTTAGCCCTATGCACCCTAATAAAACATCACAAAATTATGCAATATTTGAAATTTGTTTTATAATCCCATAAGTGTATGAAAAATGAATAATCATTCTTCAAAAAACATTGGAAAGTAGAGATTTCAATCTTAATATGCTTTTATCAATTTATGTAGAATCATTTTTACTATTACAGAACTTTGTATTATTGCAATTTTTACTAGAAATATTGAACGTCTATTATTTTGATAAATGTAATTGTATTTTACAAATTATTATACATAAATATTTATCTAAAAAGAATATAATTTTACAACCATAAAAGAAAGGTATAATTATTATAATTAATATTCTAAAATAAAATAACTTTAAAATTATTAATTCTATAGAATGTACGTACATTCAATAATTTTATATAATAAAAAGTTATTAGTTTCCTTTTAAATAACAAAATATAGCAACTTTTGTTTATTTATCACTGTGTATAATTAATTAAATATCAATCAATTTTATTTCAAACATTTTATTGTTTAATCTTAACTCTGATTTCCAAACATGTACTTACGCAAATTTTTTTATGCTAGTTTTTATTGATGTGCAAGTTTTTCTTCATTTTTTTAAATGTAATATACAATAATAATCACATGCAAATATTACTTTGTTCATAAATATTAATTATTTAGAATGAAATAAATAATTTTTAATATTAATACTCCACATTACCAAAGTTTTATTATTTTTAGATACCCCCATATTAATATGCCTCTTCTGATATCCAGCAATGTATTTTTTAATAATTATTATACTAAAGTTAATTATTTGCATTAAATTAATGATTAGTGTTTAAAAGTAGATACTTATTTTTGTTGTTTATAATATGTTTATTTTTATTTTATTTTTTTTGCCTTTGGTAATGCAGAATGTAAAATTGTCATATTTTCTAGTATTTAGAAAAATATGCACATATTATAAAAAAGTGTGTAAATACATATTAGCTCACAAATAAGATAATGTACTATACAACTCAGGCCAAACAAACCCTTGTCATAACTTATCCAAGTCTTGTTAGAATATTAACTACTCTTCACATTAAAACCGGGATATAAAATCATCACAATAAAAAAGAAAAACAAGTGACCTGTGATATTATCTACAGACGTAAAACTAAAACGAAAGAATTAACGTTTTCGAGTAAATTCCATCCAATTGTTTATATAAATTTAATTTGGCAAAAAACACTTGTTAAGCACAAACATTTCACGAACGCCTCCGTTTATTCAGTGGTACCGTCTGAGACATGTTTGCATCTTTTCTACGACTCCGCGAGTAATTCTCTGTGTCTCTTTTATACTGATAAACAGAATGGCCAGTTCTCTGTTGTGTCGGTTCTACTTGTGTTATATTCCCAGTGTTTTCCACTTTCGGCCGCGCACTGTTCTTTCTTTGCACTCCCGGATTGTTTGTAAACGTCGTATATTTTTTGTGTCTCCGAGAGGACTCGTCTCCCGAATCTGAATCGATGATGACAGTCTTATCTGTCGGAGAGCTTGCCGAAAAACTCGTCGTGCGTCCGTTCACACGTTTTGCTTTTAGTTTCTTGTCTTGTGAGATGTTAACACTGTTCCTACGATTGTTCTGATTATTATCTGACGAGCTGCTACTCGACGAAGCTCTCCTTTCACGGGGAGGAGTTTTACCCATTTCCTGGCACATCGGACAGAACTTATTCCTCTTTCCAACTTCATGTGTGCATTGTGGTTTTTGCTGGAACGATTTTCTCGGGAGACTGTTGTAAGAAGAGGTATCGCTTTTCTTGAAACCTGAAGATTTGACCATTGCGGCATGTGATTTTGAAAGATCAGCAATAGCAGCAGCAAATATTTTCTGGCCAGCTGCTCGCAGTGGACCTGATTCTCTTCGTGATGGTCCCGTTGTTGTTGGTGTCGTGGTTGGTACTGTTGTCACTGTAGGAGTAGCTGTTGTTACAGTTTCACTTCGAACAGTTGTAACAACTGATGTTGGGATAGCAATGGTTTCTGGAGTCGGCTGAGCTGTCTGTGTTGTTGGTTTCATTCTAACTGTTGGAGTTTGATTCGTTGTTGGATTAGACTGTAAAATAAAAATTAATTTTAATATAATATAACAACAATTAACATATTATATAATTTCGATATAAAACTTACTTCAAAACTTTCTGATGAATCTTCCCCATATGAATTATCTTCATCCTCCTGTCGAGTTGGTTGTATTTCCTCGACTTCCTCATTCTCATTTTCAGATAGATTACTGCCGCTGGTACTCGAGGGTGGTGTTGGAAGCTGCGTGTCCTCTCCCGTTACTGTAGGTAACACTTCTAAAGCTGCTAGATGACTCGTAAACTTCTGATACAGCCAACTAATTTAAACAAAATATATATTAAGTAAAATCTCTCAGTAATAAGATCAATTAACATGCAATGTACATGAAGACCTCGACTTTTAAAGGATTGATGATATTTCAATATATTGAATAATTTAGTGTTGGTTTCGGCTTACGATATATTTTAAAATAAAATTAATTTTGTAGAACTAATTTCTACCGAATGTTAAGGCTCTAACTAATATTTGGTATTCATCTTTTTATTATTTTATGAAATAAGAAATTTAGTAATAATGAATTTTAGTAACTTGTTTTAAATGCGTTAGTAAGTTGAATAAATTCTTTTCATAAAATATATTACATAGGAAAATGTTCATAAGCACGCGGATCTGTGATTGTTGATTGAATTAGAAGTCGCAATTTATTAGTCTGTGCAATGTTCTTAAATATGAATTGTTCGCTTCTTGAAAGCTCATAAGTTGGGGTTCTACTGTAAGTAAAATTAAAACTATTATTTATCATAACCTAAAATATTCTTCACTTTTTTTTTAAGCTAAAAGAAAATTCTCAACTAATATAATTTCACTCACTTTCTGTATTCTATTACTTGATCCGTGACTCGTATAATCCTTCCTAGAATAGAAGCAGCGTTACAATCGGCGTCTGGAGTTAGTGGGTTAACGAAACGTTCCAGCTGCGCAAATGCTAAACAAAACACTCGAGAGACTTGCATTGCTCCGTATGAAGACTTCCCAATATCGTTGCCAGGTGTCAATGGATCCTCTACACATAGAATCGATGGTCGATGACCATCACGCATATCCTAAATTAAAAAATTTTATATTATGAAATGCAAAGATGTGTTCAAATTATTATACATTTAACATTATCTATCTAGCTTTAAAATTAAATGGCCTCTGTAATTATATAATAGTTAGGTGATTATTGTCTTTTTGATATAAACTACCATCTTCTTGATTTTTATAACCAACTTTTTATTACGATTAAATATTTTTAATATAAAACTTTTTCATGTCAAGAATACATCAAATATTTATAAATTTTTTGTTTAGTTAAAATAAATTTGTATACCTACATTACAATTTAAATAAATATATTACTACTAACCTTAATAGTATCTTGTTTAGAAACATACGCCCCACCATCTCGTATTCGAATAGCTGTAGTCATGTAATTAAACTTACGACCATATAATTCAAAAAACTCTATCAACAAAACGCCTAAATTAGCTGAAGCGAGCCATGCCGACCCACGTGGATGCAGCTGCAAAAAGCTTATCACCTAAACAAAAATACATCATAGTCAAAATAGTAACTAAAATAAGTTTAATGTGCTGATCTTGGTTCCCTAACTTCTTTTTAATACGATTATATTTCTATATCTCAGGCAGGTATAGAAAGAGAATACAACAGAAAATATAACTACTATATGACAGAATAGGTTGAGATAGATCAAAAACAAATTCTGTTTCAAAGAACTACTCTGTGTAATGTTTGTAAAATGCCAAAGATCAGTATGATTCCTATCTTCTTGTTATATCTATCTCTGGACCCATCATTTTAATGTTATTAAAGATATTTTCTATTTTGCTACGCACTTACCATTAGAATGAGACAATAACTCGAAATACCACCGGTAAATACTTCATTCAATTCACGTTCTAACAGAAACTGTTTTAACACAAACACAAGTTTTGGTAAGCAGGGGTATCGCCTTTTAAAGTCTTTCACTAGTTCCGCTGATTCGATTCCAGTGGCTACATTAAAACTGATGTCCACTCGTACATCACTTTCTCTGTCTGTGAACTTTACGATCGGCACCGAAGCTCGGTCCAATACCTAGATTATTTTAAAAAAAGAACAAGACAATGAAAAATCCATGTAGAAGATTTTTTTAGATCATAATAATAATTTTATAGTCTGTATTAGAACCTAAAAACCTAAGATCTATTTACAACAATTTCAAATTCAAACTTATACTACAAATTCCACCACAGTAAGATGATTATTAAGTTCTAACCTTGATAGAATCTGGTTGAGCAATACCATGATTCAACAGAGCTGCCTCGAGTGTTCGCAGAGGCAGCGCACTCCAGTTACCGAGCACAACGATGTCTATGTCAGCTGTGGGTAAGTACAAACCGGTACGGAATGAACCAAAAACTTGTACATCTGCTTCAGGCCACAACCGGGCAACGACCGCACGAACACGCTGCACTACCCTTCCTC
Source organism: Sialis fuliginosa (assembly GCA_961205875.1). NCBI lineage: Eukaryota > Metazoa > Arthropoda > Insecta > Megaloptera > Sialidae > Sialis > Sialis fuliginosa. The sequence continues at coordinate 21,197,310 of OY540812.1, forward strand.
GAACCCAGTGTTCGGCTTGTGTCGGACTCAGCCACTCGCTGCAATGTTCGATCTCTTCGTGTAGACCCATAACACCTGCTCCGTATATCCAGCCTCGTCTTCTCCAAGGACAACCTGGTAAAACAATTCATATAAGCACAAATTTATAAATATAATTTCTTGTAGGTGCTGCCCTTTTTAATAATGCGAAGAACTAACATAAGTTAATTTAAAAACAAAAAAACTTTAATCATTTTTAGTAAATTATGTGCTCTGCTTGACACATGATTAATGACTTTTGTACCATTTAATTCAACGAATGAATATTAAAAATATTACTAAATAAATAAAAAACTACTTGTATCATGTAAAAGGTTTATTAAATAATCTTTTACATAAAGAATAAAAGACTTTCCAAAGTAAATATAGTAAAGAGCCCAATAGAATTTAAAAACGGTATTAAATTATAATCTAATATCAAACCTTTGTATTTTCCGATATAATCATCTGGCCTTAGCGCCATATTTGTAGTACAAGCTCTATTTTCTTTTATTCTATTGGTTTTGACGATATTTGTTCTGGGACCAGTGCAAGTTAAATTTTCTATCCCACGTGTAACAGCTGAAATTTGTTCAGATTGTGTATTCGTTTGCTCCACGTTGTTATTCAAGATTAAATTATTACCTGAAAGAATCGATTACATACTAATTTTACATAATGTATATTTTATTATTATTAATAAATTAAATCAAACAATAATAATTATTTTATTTATATATATTTTTTAAATTAATATGTTTAGTTTCCTAATTTACTAGATTCGTGCTTTAATTTTATACCATATGAAGTAGTCATAAAACATTAAATTAAAAACTTTTTGTATGATGACAGATAAACCTCACTAAAAGAACATATGATTTATTTGAAAATTATATAATTAAATCACTATATAAATCAAATAATTGTTATATATTATGAAGTACTAAACTCACTAATAATGGAACACCATAAAATTGGCATCTGTCAATTGAAGTCATTCGACAAGTACAGAGTATTAACTAGCAAAAAATATAAAATTAAACATTTTTTATCAAATAATCATTGTAGTAGAGTGATGTGTTTAATTTTAGATATGGAAAAAATTCTAAATTATTAACTATTGATTGTGAATATTTAAAATAATGCTTATTTGGTATATTTTATTAATATTTTACTTTATTTTCTTAATATTAATTCATTTTTTTATAATTATACAAGATACATGCTTTGACAATTTCAATATTGATAGCGAGAGTATTTTTTCTATTACATATAAATTTCTTTTAACAGTTTTAATATATTTATAAAAACTAAGTATACGTAGACAAATTTGATATAATTGGATCAATTTATTATAAATATGATTTACAAACCAGTATTATTATTATTATTTGTAGTACAGCAACTTCCAGGTGTCGAGTTAAAATTTTCTGCATGAATCCTTAACCAAGTGCACCAGCTGGGTGTTCCGTAATCTTGAGCACATATGCTACTAATCAACGGAGAGTCCATATTGTGCTTACTCTCGAAGGTTCACATTCATGCAATGCACTCCGTTAAATATAAAACTACACTTTGTTGTATCATAAGTACGGATGTTGATTTAGTATTAGCTAATTAAGTATACTAATCTAAATTTACATCATAAGTACATATTAACAGAATTAATGTTAACAACAAAAACTATATAATCTGACATTTAAATATAATAAATAGTACTAAATACTGTGACACATTTGTAATATAATATAAAAAGGACTTCCCAATAGTGCTAATATATTTAAAAATCACTTTGCTTCCATATCTAATAACATTTTCTCTATTTTTGGTAATTTACTACTTATGTTTTTTCAGCCCTTGTTTTTAAATATCTTCAATGTTTCTAAAACATTTGTGATGCGTCAAATGATGTATGGATTGATTATTTAATTGCTATATGAATTCACAAGTCTTTTCCACCGCGATTTGAGATGTACTTTAAAATTTTAATCACCATGCACGAAACTCGCGTAGGTTAGGTAAAGACACAGACAGTATTATAATACGCCCCAGATAGAAGAGACATTTATTTTATATTTCCATGCTTTTCTGGAACTCGAAGGTTAATTCACTAATGAAACAAAGATATGCATATACAAGTATCGTTTAATATAGTATGCATTTCTCTCTCTTCAAATAACTTGCATTATTTAAACGTCAAGCGGACATCTTTGTTCCGCTACAGACTGCTATAACTGTTGAACAAAGATAAAGATTACACAAACTATTATTTAATAATTTTCATAAAGCTCTAATAAATCTATACGAAAATAATTCTTAATTTACAGTCTGTTTATAAATACCGCAAACATTTTCAGTATTATTTTATATGCGTATAGGTATGTATTTTAAATATTTATCTAAGGACAAAAATTAGGAGAATTAAAAAAATACAACTCGAGTATAAATAAATTATATTATGTACAGTTTTGTAATTATAATAAATCATTTAATAACAATCACTTTTCATACGTTATTTTTGAATTCGGTCTTTAGGATTCATACAAATATCAAATATAAAACATATACCAAACAAAAATATAATGGACATTGGATTTTTTAATTAATGATAATAGACATTGATATTAAAATTTATTTTAATAATAATAATAATAATTCCAATTGTTTTTTTATAAAATAGTTCCTATCAATTTAAAAAGTTACGTAACTGATCCAAATTATAATAAACTGAATTAAGCTGTTTCAAAAAATATTTTAACTCTTACAATGTCTATAATCATATAAAGAAAATGCCATATTACTAATAACATTAAACAAAATTTAATAAAAATTTCTAACACATATTTTATTGATCAATTTCACCTCTTTTTAATACATCATTACATTTGATCTTATTCATTCTAAACGGGCCATCACAAAGGCCCTGCTTTTACAATATTTATTTGACAGTGCATTTGGTATCACAGTAATGTCGAGTACGCCTGGCCTTAACCATCTCTCTGTTTCTCTCGTTTGCTTTATATTCATTTAAATTCAGTCAGTAATGCTCAATATAGAAGGTGCACCATTTAAATTAAGACAACTAAATAACTCAAAAACTAGGGATTGTACAGACAAAAGTTTTAAATAAATGTTGTTTTATTTCAAAGGGGAAAGAAGATGGTATTTTTGTTTAATTTGTTGGACATCTTTAAGGTTATTTGGAGGTCAATATTATTTTTTTAAAGGAAACCTGTATTTTTTAAATATTTTTTTCTAAGGCATTTATTTTTTATGATATTTAGCAAAATAACTAGAGATTTTTGATCTTTTATGAACTTTTTTACCTAAGCAATGAATTTTTGAGAAAAATGGCAAGAGATGACAAATTTTTAAAAATTGCTTATAATTTAAAATTTTTTATTGTTTATTTAGAAATTAAATCTGGAAATTTTATCTCCAAATTTATATCTATGATTCTTTGCATAAAATTATGCACTTTTTATATCTTGCAATGTTATTTAAAAATTGATAGTTTATAGATAAAAAGTTCTTGAAAGTTTGAAAATATCTAGTTATTTTGCTAAATATCATAAAAAATAGATGTCTCAGAAAAAAATGTTGTCTATTAAAGATGTTTGACATTTACACCGATATAAAAAAAATACAGATTTCATTTAAAAAATAAAGCTAACATTCAAATAACCTTGAAGATATTCACCAAATTATACTTAAATAGCATCATCCTATTTCCCCCTTGAAACCAACCAATATTTATCTAAAACTTTTGTTCATACAATCCATCGTTATTTGGTTGTCTCAATTTAAATGCCACATTCTGTATAAAATATAGTTTAATATACCATATATTATACCATTCACACATGGATTATTGTTTGATCAACACTGGTTGCAAGCAGAGATTAAGAGATAATTACAGTGAAATTCTTGACATTTGAGACTCTGGATATTGAAATAAGAATGAAATCTTGTCTAAACGTTCATATTTTACCATTAAATCGACTTAAGTTTTTCTCTCCCTAGATTATCTTTACAATTAAATTCAATTTTGCAAATGCGGTGTTCAATTTATTTTAAAAATGATCGCCTAGTGAGATATTAACTTTAGTTTACACCAGCATAAAATTTATTTTGAATGGTATTTCAAACAAAATATATTTTTAATATAAATCGACATACGCACTATAATTGAAAAATTATTGAAAGAATTAATTTAATTTTGTACGGAAGTTGATTTTTACTTATTTTAATAGAAATACAAATGTAAAAATATTTGTAGTTATTTCTACCAAAATATATTTCGTAAAATGTAGATCTATATTTAAAACTTCGGTACATATTCTGACTAGGAATAACATTAGTCACTCTGTAAAATTTATAGAAAAAAAAATGTTATTGGAAAAATTCAGCAACATGCATATATCAAATAGGTAACAAAAAATTAATAATAATAATAAATTATAATTGTATTATTTGGCTATTATTTACATATACTACACATTTTTAAAACATCATCAGTTTAGATCATATTAAAATCAGTTGGTTATTTAAATTTTTTTCTTATTTTTCAACGCAATAATTTCACATTCAGTAATCACTGTAAAGTTTGTTAATTTAAGGCTGAATATCTTAGAGTTTAAAGATATAAGGAGGGAGTATTGAGTAAAAAAAGTGCATCCACGATGGTCGACAAATCTCAAAGATTTCATTTTTAATTACCAAGAACGGTAAATTATGAACAGAAAATCAGACAATTTATTGTTCTAATTATTATAAAAATTATGTGAAAATATGTACTTTTTTTTTCTTTAAAATATTGCTCAATAAATGAATGAAAAGGTAAATGCAAAATATAACGATACTAATGTGACGTTATATATCCATCCTTCATATATCTTCATACTCTAAGGCTGATATAAATTATATTACATTGTTAATATTTTTCAATACATTCAAAAAAATTAAATGATTAAAATATTTTTAAATAAAAAAGGGTAATATTCAAATACCTGTAATTGTAATAAAAATGGTCACAAATAATTTTTAAAAGGATCATTTTAAAGTTTGATATCTTTTTTCTAGCATATTCAAATTTTATTAATTTTCTGGAGTTTTATTTTAACATTGATAATGTTGTTTTTAGCAAAAGTACCATAATTTTGTCTTTTTGTGAGAGAACGATACTTTCTACCTGTTCATTAATAAGTATTCAATATTACCGATTTCTGAACATAAATTTTCTGTCACACTTTTATTTAAAAGACTATAATCAAACTTTAAAATGCTTTTTTTCAGTATACGAACGATCATTTTTGCCGTAAATTACAGAATTTTTATTGTTGTCCTTTTTTTTAGGTGTTTTAATCTTCTAATATTTTTGACAAATGTATATGTAAAAATAATTTACAACATAATTTTTAAAAAAATTGAAATGTTTACCACATTTGATTACATTGTTGTCACAGTTTGAATTAGCCAATCATACTTTGGTCAACAACAACCAGCCTTCTAGATTTTAAACAAATATATTTTCAACTGACTTCGCTACATTTCATATTGTAGTTGGTACACTGGTGTAAACAGTCAATGTACAATATAAAACGGTCACAGATACTGTGACCGCTACATATACAAAAATGGGCCGCACATTAATTGACCAATTTATGTACAGTTGATAAGGCCACATGTTGCAGCTTTCGTTGTACTAAAAAAAAATTAAATATTAAACCGTACACATGTACCAGTCAATTCATATAACTACAAAGAAAATTGCCACATGTAATATGGCCATTTGTACAAAGAAGGATTAATAATATAATTTTTTTATCGTTTTATTAGATTTTAATTAAAAAAACAGAAAAGTATTTTACAATTTTGCTTTCATGTTTTAATCATTCACATTTACAAATTAACGATCTTATATAACAGAGATGTCCAACTGGTAGGTTTTCAGTATGCGACTGAAGCTTCTGTTAAAGTATGCATTTTAGGTTCTTGGCTACAAATATGCCTAATTTCAAACAATTAGTAAGCGTTTTAATTAAAACAAATTCAAAATCACAAAAAGAAACTATACATTTACTAATGCTTATAGATATTAATTTTTGGAAAAAAATAAGACCACATTGATTGGCTAAAATGTGAATAATGTTCATTTGAATTTCAAAAAAATGTTCAGTAAATCAAACATTGAACTGGGCAGTTTTAAATTAAAAATTTTGAACACGACAAACCATTTCTTAAATAAAAAAGTTTATAACTTAAGGAGGTTGTTAGTTTTTTAATACGTTAACTGCCACCATACAAACTTATTTTTGGGTCCCTGGTGCCAAACTCTAATTTGTATGAAAAGTTTTTAAAAATGTTGTGTTAATTAAGACGATATTACTAAAAACTCAAAATTTAATATATTTTCCGAGATTTTCATGTTTTTATTTGAGATGTAACATTTGTCTCGGTCTAAAAGCAAAAATTTGTAATGAATGTATTAAAAATATTGTTTTAGTAAATAAATAGAATTCTTAATTTTCTGAATTAATTTTTTATCTAATGTCAATATTATGCTAATATACGGTCAGGGCCGGCGGAAGGCAGGTACAATGCGATTTTCACGTAGGCGCCAATCACAGAAGGCAGCAAAATTTGAATAAAATTTAATAGGTAAAATGCGTGAGAATATGAAGGTGCAAAAATAAATTTGAGAAGTGTGAAAATTGTAATGGCAAGTACAAAAAGGTCATCAAAAATAGCAGGTGTCGGTCCTGTATACGGTAGTATATAATTAATTATATACTGTAATTGTAATGTATATTTTTTGATAAAAAATTAACATAATTTATCGAAAAATTGGTATAGTTTAAGGGGAAAAATGAAAAATTCTTGTGCTGAAAACACACATGGGTCTAACAAACCAAGTAGAAGTAAATTCCATAAAAATAAATATGAGTAAGGTTTACATTCTGCTACACACAACAAAAGATCTTTTGGTGAGACACACACGGTGTAACTCAAAACATGTGTGGACGTTTTTCTAAGTACCTTAATGTGGTACTCATGACAATTAATGCTTATGCTAAAGTATGCAATTCAGTGTCCATTACCAACTGTTCAGAAACAACTATTTTATTAAAAAAAAAAAAAAAAAATAGCATTGGCCAATTAAAACTGTATAAAAATGTTATTTTCCCTTAACTATTTTTTTCCATCATAATGACACTAACTTATAGGCTTCCAACCATTTTTTTGTAATATATATAGCTAATCTGAAAACGTGTTGTAGTCATGCGTACAAACACAAACCCCCCCTCCCACAAACACACATCTTACGTGTAAAAACCATACATTGTCACTCTTCTAAAACATTTGAATTATCTAAAGTTTTGAATTAATATTTTTGAAATGGTTAAAGGGCAAATTAGTTTTTAAAACAATTTTACTATGATATTATATGATAGTTTTAAATATAATAGTGTTGTTCCATTATACATCATCATAGCAGTTTATTTTAAGTATTCAACTTTAATTTTTAATTATTTAAATCTCATTAGAATTGTGAATTTTTCATTATTATTTTTTGTCCGGGTTTGGAATTTTTTTTTATATAATTTAACATTTAGGTACAGGCCTGGCCAACCCAAATTGTCCCACGGGCCGCATTGATGACCTAAAATTTTCCGAGAACCGCACATAAATAAAAATAATTCAAAAAAATGTTTCACATAATTTTTTCGATATCTGGTTTACAACGAATTTTATACTTATTGATTTTTTTTCTAATCACTAATTTTTTTACGTAGAGTAACCTCGAGAGCAAGAATGCAATGAAAATAAGTCACCTTTTCAAAGCTTATATCTCCAGAACTAATAATTGTAGAACAGTACATATAAAAAAGCTAATAGATTTATAACAAGTTTTAACCTTTCATCCCTCAACCCTTAAATATATATTACCATAAAAAAATTAAGCTGATTTTCATAGAATTTTGAACCTTCAATATTTCACCTCCTGTTACTGATGAATGGTTGTAATTGGTTTCATTTGATTTGGCAGGAAAAATCCTATGGGGGTAAATGTCTCCCCCTCCCCCCCTTTCTTGCATAGAAGCCAAGATATTTATAATTTTGTAGTGAATAGTGAGAGAAAAAAAATTCAATATTTCGTCCCCTGTCACAGATTAAGGGTTGTAATTGGTCTCATTCGATCAAAAATACTTCAAATTTTTATTTTGTATTATAAAAACACACACTTTCAGGAATTTTGAAACACTCAGGCCGCATACAAGGGTTAGACAGGCTGCAGGTTGACTAGCCCTGTTTTAGTAAATGAATGAAGTTAAACTGAAAAATCTTAAAAAAAAAACAATTAAAAAATATTATATTACAAAGGAACCTCTCGAAATGTAAATTTTAATTTTGTAACCATTTGTTACTGTTAATAGACCGAATTTTTATCTAGCATTTTTAAAAGTTTCATTGTATGGGCCAAGAATATAATAGACATCCCAATTACATAAGACATACATTTCCTTCAGAATTACAAAATAATAATATCAAAGGTCATACCCCTTCAATGTACAAACAAAAAAACCACAAACTTTTGAGCTTAAATACAAACTGGACAAAACTCAAATAATAGACCAGCTTATAATAATGTGGCCTTGCATATAACCATATATATTTCCAATGGCCAGAATAAATGTACAAATTGGCCACACAAAACGCGACCAGTCATCAGTGCTTTGCAACACACTAGGAACGTTGCGGAATTACTCAGGCGCATCGTCACGTCGCTGGCGGCTTGTCAGGGGGTTGAGGGGCAGGCGGGCGAGGCGCATAAGCATGGTACAGATGTGTCGCATACAAAGGGCTTCCAGCGGGCGGAGGTAAGAACACCGGCGAAGGAGGTACGTAGCCAAGAGGGCCCGGGACTCCGTATGGAGAGTGGGCAGGGGGCGGAGCACCCAACGGTGACTGCCGGTGAAGGAGACCAAGCGGAGATTGGCGACTTAATGGTGCATACTGGTACTGAAGTTGCCTTTCTTTTTCTAGTTGTCTTTGTCTTTCTTTCTCTATTTCTGGACTCATACTGCTTATTTGTCCTTAAAAAATATACAATTTAATATTTATTTAATACAAAGTACAATATAATCTTTAAATTTATTTATTTACATTTATCAAAAAAATTCTAGAAAAAAGGGTATCTAATATTCAAGCTCTGTAATTATGGTAAAAATAATCATACATATATCGAAAATCTGCTGTAATCAAATTAAAATTGTAGTTTCGATGTTTTTAGATTCGATGCCTGATTTGTTTCTTTAGAGTTATTTGATATTATAAAGAAAGAAAATAACAGTTTTGACTTAATGTAAAAATTTGATCTGCAAAATACACTGAATATACCTTTAAAATGTTTTATTATTTATTTATATATGACTATGTTTATCATAATTACAAAGCTTTGACTATTGTGCATTTTTTTCTCTTTTAGGTTATTCAAGATAAATAGCTGGCTGAAATGTCACATTAGAGCCGTTCTTATATATTATTAAATAAATTTTCATCCAAACAATTTATTTTTACCTGACATTATTGATGCAGCCAAATGACGCTGCCGCTCCTTTTCTTTACGGTGCTCCTCTTCATATTTCAACCTCTCATGCAACATTTGTAAAGGTGATGGCACCACATATAGTGGGTAGGCAGGCGGCACGGCCGGGAACATTGGAGGGCGTAGGTACTGCAAGTGCGGTTCGTACAGAGGTCCAGCTCCATATCCAAAATACTCGCTCCCTGGTGGCCCTGCAGAGGGTGCTCCTGGCGCTACACGCTCTTCAGCACGGTAAGGTTGGAATCCACTACGAGGCGATTCGCGAACAGTCTCTTGGGTGCTTGAACTCTGCATTACAATCCATCATTAATATATTTAAAATAATAATAATAAGAGGCGATATAACCTTTTGTTTATCTGGTGTATGTACAGGTGGCGGAGGCTCCTCCCCAGGTCCTGCTTGTTGAGCCAGTGATCGTAAGGCTGCAGCAAACGATCTGCCTCTTTGTTGTTGTTGTTGTTGTTGTTGTTGTTGGTGTGGCTGAGGACTTGGGGCACTACTTTTGGTCCCACTTGGTCGTGGCGATCGCCCTTCCCGATCTGCAGATGTAGACTGTGATGGTCTGGAATATTTTATTATTAATTAATAAAAATTCTCTACTGTAGTATTTATTTATATGTTTTCTAATTTGTTATAAAGGTACTATATGTTTCGATTATTATATTTTTCAGAGTTTTTCTTATTTTTATTATAAGACAAATAAGTGTTCCTATTTGTATTTCACCAAAGTTATTACTTCTTATAAGTTTTGTTGAATATACTCATGCTTTTAGCCAGGTGCACGACGAAAATTAGTTAAAAAAATTTATAAAGATGTAATAACAACAAATGTTGAAGTTTCAATCAATAAACAATTATTTTAAAAACAGTACCACTCATGCCTTGGTAGCTATGCAATAGTGAAATAAATGTCATTTTTATTAAATTATAAATCGTCGGGTTACTGCAATAACCAGGAACTCCACTATTCACATTTTTTTAGTTAAGTACATTTTTACATTTAAAAATTTTACCTACGTCTACTGTAAAAACATGATAAAGATGATAAATCTCTTACAGATATAAAGGGTCAGTACGCATGTGCAAAAATAAGGTAAAGTCCACTTTGACCAAAATTTAACCAATTAGAACCAGATATCTTAGAAACTATAAAATGTGACTTATCTGGTTTTTGCAGTAACCCGACGAAATATAAAAAATATATATGTAGGATTCAAAAGTAAGGTTATGTTGTAAACTGTCAAAGTAGTTATTTATGGGATCAAAATATGGCATGGAGATAATTTCTAATGTCTGATTGGTTGAAGAGCCGGTCAACAAAAGAAACGGAAAGGAAATGATATTGTATTGTCTTCGAATACGACTAGAAGTAAGAATGGAGGAAGAAAGAATCAGAATCAATAAAGATATATCTGTAAGCCTACATATATTTATTTAAAGATCGATTTATGCTATAAATTCAATCACACTGAATGTAACATAAATTTTATTTATTTAGAAATGTTTATTACTAGTTTTAAAATTAATAAATAAGTAATCAAAAAATGTTATCATGTGATCATAAATTTTTTAAGTCTTTTGGAAGAAAATAGAAATTAAATCAAAAATTCTTGCAAAAATGTAGCCAGATCTGCAACAAAATTATAAATTCCGATACATTCCAACATGTGATGTCCTTTCATTATTAGAATTATTTTACAGAAAATATTTCAACATTACCTGCTTGGGGTATTTGAAGGTGCAGGTGGAAGTCTACCACTGGCCTGCGATGTAGGCTGTTGCGGCTGCACCGAAGTCTTTGGAGAGCAGTTCTTCATTCTCGTAGGGGTCCGTGTGACTGCCGTCTGTGGTGGTGGCACTTGCGGAGGCGCAGGGCCAGAAGGCAGCCTTGCAACAGCCGCCTCTGGGGAATCTTCAGGTGGCGGAGGTTGCGTCAGCCAATTGTATTGCCGCTTGTCCACTGGCAAGCCCCATCTCTCGTATTCAAGACTTTGTGTACGCAGGGTTTCATAGCAGTCCAGACAAACGACAGCAAAGTCTCCATTTTCAAGTAGAAGCGAATGTTCAGGCTGGCGATGGCGTCGCAAAAAGGGAAAGTCCTGAGAAGTAAAAATATATGGTTAGATTAGTATTATTTTCTTAGGGGATATTTTTGTAGTGAAATAAAACTGCTATGACAAAAAAGAAGTTTTCATTTGAAGTTTTATTATAGTTAAAATAAAACAATAATAATAATACTAAGAGGAAATATTAATTTTTGACCATCTACAAATCCATTTTGATATACACCATTGAATCTAAGAGGGTACATTATATCTCAATATAATTGCATTAAAAATGTGCATACCCAGAGACAATTTTTTTTATCCAAACCCTACCCTGAATTCAACACTGTAGTTTATGAGTGTTTGTATCTCATTCAAATTTTCACAATTTCTATATACATATGTAAGAAATTCTTTCTGTAGTTATTAATGATCCAGAAGTAAAAGATGAGTTTCTTTACAACATTTTGAGAAGAACGACTCTTACACATAAAAAAACAATTGAACAAAATTTACTTTATGCATTACCTTGACGAGAAGCGCTCTTGCTCTTCTTCTGTAAGTTGTAATGCCACACACATAACATATGTAGTCACGTGTGTTGTAAGCTCGGCGTTCGGGCTGAGGAGGCGGTGCCGATGAGGCCTCGTGACGCCTCCACTGAGCGAGTAGTGAGTGATAACAGAACGTACAGACCAAAGCAGACCCGTCAGCCCGTAACTGTTCTGCCCCAGGTGGAGGATCATGCGTTAACAAATGAGGGAAGTGGGGCGCATTGCGACCCTGAGCACGACCATACAAAACTCTTGCTAAGGTCAGGTCGCTATGCAGACCGCAGAGGAAACAGTATATCGAAGCACCTCCATCTGAAAGTAGTTGTAATTTTTAAATACATATACTTTATAGTGCTCTTTTCAAATTCAATTTTGTTTTCAGACAGAGTTTTGAATATTGTACTCATTTTTCTAAAAACATTTTAATCACTTAATTTTTTGATGAGTGTATAAAGTAAAATTATTTAAAATAAATAACTTACTATGCGGCTGTGGTGGTTGACTTTGTGCCTGACTTTCCGACACAGGTGTGCTTCCAGGTAACTCATAACTCCTACGCTCCAAAGGTACCCGTTCTGCCTCCATTGCATCCCACTGTCTGGCCAGATGTCCAGCACAGGGCCTACACGCAAGCACACGCCCATGGGAATCCATACATGCATGTTCTGAGCGACGGGCAACCGCACGCAATGCAGGAAAATGCATCGCATGTGAATTCATGCCTTCGGCAGATGTTGATAGCCATTCCATTTGCGTATGAGCACTCAGCCCACCACAAATGTAACATCGGTAGTTTCCAGTGCCTCCTCCTTGTTGAGCTGGAAATAAGATAATTATATTAACCCTTTGCGGTCCTTTTTTTATTTTCAAAACTGATGAATAATTTCACAAATTATATAAATTAAATTTGTTATTTCAAAAATCCAAAAATTCAATTCGTGAGGTAAACATTATAATAAATACCGGTTAATCGTCCAAAAATGTTTTGTTTTTATTTGCATGAATGAATGTTATGTAACATTTGAATATGACCCCCCCATCCTTAATGTAATGCCATGTAACAATATAGCTGTGCCCCCACTCCCCCTAAAAGCGTTACATTATTTATGGGCATTCCCTAATAAGTAAGTAAATAGCAGAGATACAACCATAAGAGGCATCTTGAAAAAATCTGAATTGTCTTGAAAAATTAACAACAAAATTTTGCAAAATAATGAATGAAATATTATATTTTTTAGCAGGCTTAACAACATATGTGAATATCATGAAAATCTGTAAAAGAAGCATTTTCTATGATAGAGTTAACAACGAATGACCCAGCAGTGTTATTAAAATTTTTGTGACACATGGGCCACTTAAAGTGATCCATATATGACAAAACGTTAAAAGTTCATACCTGCAGAAGTAGGTGGTGTAGGTGCTGCAGGAGATGCGTTTGATGATGTAGCAGTACCGTTAACAGGAACTGAAGAAGTAGAAGCAGTCGGCGATGCAGCTCCCGACTCCCTCTGCCGTAACTCAGCAGCTGCGAGTTTCTTTTTGTTTATAGCTGTCCGAGACCCACTCATCTCATAAGGTTTAAAGCGTATGGGTGCTGGTGAAGTGGATGCAGGGCCCGGAGAAGGTGCTGGTGAGGCTTCATCACAAGTGATGGCAGGGTGTTTGTGTGGCACTGCCTTGTAGCACACAGCACAGACCTATATTAAATAATTGTTAAATGAGATGTTGGTTTAAGAAATACTTCTAAGGCATAACAGTTCTGTTAGAATCTAGTTTAATTTGTAAAATAAATACACATTAACAAAAATACATCAACTTTGCTAATTTTAAAATGTAAAACAATACAGTACATTCCATACTGTGAACCCAGTTGGGTACGGTACTTTCTTAACTATGAACTCCCACTCCTCAAAAGTCCCTTTATACAATACAGCTGTTACTTATAATAGCATTGATTGTGCCGGCACCGTTCACAGTATGGACATTTACAGTAAGGAACATCTACTGTAGCATTTTTTGTTAAATTTTCTTTAAATATGATTTTCAAAGAGAGAACTTTACATTAAGTTTTACTGTTATTGAATAATCACAAGAGCCTTGATATTTTGGTCTTATTGAGAGGATTCCAAAACATATTTTCGATCTGATAATTAGTATACGAGAAATGATTTTTTTTCAATTTGAAATGGTCGCTATTTTGAATAAAATCCATAAAGGAATTTTGCTGATTAACTGAGGTATTTCTACGATCGATTTTTCAACCAACTTTCAAAAAGTTTGGAAGAAAACCAGAGGCACATGTCATTATTCAGTTTTCGCACGCCCTGACAACTCTAGCATATCCTTTGACTTCTCTATTTGGCATAACACAGATGCCAAGAGAAGCCATGGCATTGTGTCATGATGTCCAGGTGAGGCATGGCTCATATTATCTCCTTTTTTATAGAAATATTTTGATCACTTAATTTTTGATATTTATATATTACTTTAAATAAATACAATCTAAAGCTAATTACCTGAATCATGCCCTGTGGACTGATAGGACTAGCTCCAGGCGGCGGCTGCAATGTCGCCAGAAATGGATAATACGGTTCACGGTCAGGATTAGGCAGACAATACAGCAATCTCAGAGAGCCCGACGGGTACTCTAGACTGCATGCATAGCACACAAACGATGCTGCTGGTGTTCGTTTTCGTAACGAATACCTTCGCTCGTGATGAGGCGTTCCTCGCGCCCCATACGCAGTCCACTGCCGCAGCAAGTCACGTATGCAAGCTCCGCATGCTTGAACGCGACCTTTGGAATCCATAGGCCGAGATCGTGCAGGCCGAGCATGTTCAGTCAAAGAAGGAAAAAAAGGTTCTGTTTCATTAGCCAGTTGTTTGGCCGCAACGTGACTCAGACTGCCACGTCGATGTTCGTCCCCACAGACGTAACATACTTCAGTTGCGGCGTTCTTGTCGGGCATTGATAAGTCCAGAATGTCTGGTTGTTGTTCACCAACATTTGAACCTTAAATGAACAATTAAATATTGTTAAAAATATTGAATTAATTATATTTTATAATTTGATTAAAAAAATTTTGTTGAAAATTATAAATTAATGATGATGACTTAAACGGATGTTTTTCACCTTTTTTTACATCACTTATTACCCTGCCAAAGCATTTAGTTAGTTTTTTTTTTTAGATCAAATTCATTATAATAGTTTATAATATTTATTTATAAAAATATATTGATTGTTACATCAAAAGATAACTGAAATTCTTTTTTAAATATTTTTTTTTTTTAAGTAAAAAATTAATCTTATTTATATCTAAAGACTTTTTTCACTAAAGCAAGAAAACAGAAACTCAAGAAATCACAACTTTTTGAAAAATGTTTCTGTTTTGTTGGTGTTGGGAGGTTAGAACTGATGTCTCAAATAGAGATGCTAAAAATCTGGTCAGTTTATTCATAACACAAAACATACAAAATGCAATGCAAGAAATAATACCTCTCTGAGGGTTCTGTGAGTCAAAATAAAAATTCTCACTCACACTAGTTGACCAGTGTTTATTAACTAAAAAATATAAAGATGCATTTAGTTATATTTGAAAATTAATGCGTTCCAAGAAGTTACTAGTGTGTGTAAAATAGCTAATCCCAATAGCTTAAATACTTATAGGGGTTCCTCGAAAGAACCATATAGTTCTAAGGGTTCCGTGAGTCGACAAAGTTTGAAGACCATTGGGCTGGACATTAATCTTTAAATAGATTTGTAAAAATCTAAAATATTTTACCTGCTAATAATTCCTGATCTTGATGTTGTCTAGCAAGTGCAGCCGCCCGTTTCTTAGGAGCATCGTGTACAGACGGTGGTCGTCTAGGGGCTGTATGCTCAGGTGCTGCTGTAGACACAGTAGTTGTAGTAGTTACAGCAGTAGTCTCTGTAGGTATAGACAGTCCCAACACTTGAGCTGCATACTCCCCTTGCGCTCCCATATCTGCCCCAGTGTATGGGCCGTTATCGGCACGTTTTAACCAGTACAGACGTTGGGCTGGAGGTCTTGCGTCCCTTTCATAATTGCACCACTGCTGAAGCAGTAAGGCATGGCATAACCCGCATGCCAAATACGTAGGACCACCTGTAAAAAATATTCAAAATTGTAATATTTTGTTTTATATTTGTAAAATGACGTGACTTACACCAAGCAGCAAAGAACCATTAAGGATACTTTGTAAGTTATTATTACTTACAATAGCTTCCTCATCTAGTGTTTTCAATCAATGAAATTGTACATAAATTAATGCAAATCAGCCATGTTTGCAATACCAAAAGAAATTATTTGAGAATATATTTATACCATATTATCTACTAATCGAATAATTTATATTTTCAGCTCGTCAAAAAATATTGTGATAATATATTGTTGGTTCATTGAAAACTTATTTTATGTTTATTTAACTATTAAAATAATATAATGCAATGCTCATAAACACAGTATTTTAAATGGATATTATTTGTTTATACAATTAATGTTTTATCTTTTATGAATGTTTTAATTATTAAAGATCATGTCAAAGTTGTTAGCATATTATTTACAGACAACATTTCAGTTTGTTTTGAACATAAAACTGTAGGTATTTATTTGTATTTAATATTAATAACTGGTTTAACTTGATATTAAATAGTAATGTTCAAATAAGAATTCGTTCATAAGTATATAATGAATACTTCTAAAACATAATTAAGAGCTGTATCTACAGATATTTTAAAAATATGCAAAAATATTCTGCAAATTATGACAACTGCCCTAAATGAAGTAATGGTTTACTTACATAAATTAATAATAAAACAGTTAATTAAAAATGTATCACCTGTAGAGTTAGATAGGTTGATGTTGTATCCTACAGGAGGCTCATGTGTCTCCAGGAATGGAAAATGTGGCCGCTGTGGAGATGAAGCACTTGGTCGTGCATACAATGCTTGCAGTGCTCCATCGGCGTGTCCTCCACTCCCGCACACAAAACATATATTGTTGCCCTCGCCAGATGCCGATCCATCCCTGGCGGGCTGTTCCATATTTGATTTCTCACCATTGCCGTTGCTATGAAGTTGAGATGGATCTTTGTCCTCCATTTACGTTACACTTCTTGTACACCCTACATCACATTAAATTAATCAAAATTCTCAAACATGTGTACGTTTTATTTATATAAAACTAATTTACCATACATCGATACATATTTTTCAACTATCAACATTTCGATACAAATAAGTCTACGTACAGTAAAGTAATAATTTTAGTATCAGAGAGTTATATCGAAGAACTTTTCACTTACGTTGCTATCAAACTGTCAGAATTCTGAGTACATTTTGTAAGCACCAATTAATGCGAAGTCAAATACATTGTTCTATTTGTAAACACTAGTAAAATCATATAAACCACATTCAGCTTATCTGCTTCGTTTAAGTTAACACTATCAGAACCCAATTCAGAATTTAAAAAACGACACGTCGGACCGATAAGCAGCGGTTTGCTGATAGAAAAACTTAACTAACATGCAGTTGAGTTTATTGCGACATTTCGAAGCCGGCCGATTGGATTTTGGCGTTTGTAGTCAATCTTTTACAAGCTGTTTGAAATTTTGTCATAGACAGGTGTGGCGGCCATGTTGCGAGAGCGGACTTGCCCAGGCTGCCTCGCGCGCACTCCAGTATAGCCAACGCCTCCGTGTTGTCTTAAACAAATAACCCCAATTTTCCCATTTCATATTTGCATTTTTTGCATTGATATTGCACGAGGAATCACGTCCACCAACTCTTCATTGTTGCCATTTTTTTAGGGTTCCGTAGAAAACTGGGAACCCTTATGCCATGTTTAGACTGAAAAAACAAAACAGCAACATTGTGTCTTTTTGACAAAAGTGCAATAAACCCTATGCATTTTTAAATACGATGTGTTTTCAAACACCGTGAGTACGTCACAGCGCCTTATTTCGGTTTTATTATAACCGATGTAGTTAAACCGTTTCAAGTGGTGCTGTTTACACATACGAGAATAAGTGACGTCAGCTGGAATTATAATTCCGATTTGAAATACGCTATAAGTTCAATGGTGTACCAACAAGAAATCTCAAAAATATTTCGTCTCTTTTATGTCCCACGAATCACGTTTCTTTTGTTTTCCATCTTTTCGTCTCAGGTGTTTTAACCACATTTTAACTGACGATGCTTTTTTAAATGTTAATGCGAAGTGCATTACGATGAAATCCCTATACTCCGTAGATACTTATATTTTTTGAGGTTGGCTAAACAGGTATAACTATGTATTTTTATTCCTTCTCTACTCCGGTTTACTTATGCAATTCCCGTCGACCCAGAGGAATAGCATAACTAAACCGGATTAGTTACGTCGGGTGTAAAGTGCCATCTACACGAACGTTTACACCCGGTTTTATTATATCGGTTATAGTAAAACCGGAATAACGGTGCTGTGTAAACGTACTCCGTGTTGCTGTTTTGTTTTCTTTGGTCTAAACACGGCATTATACATTCGCTCTGTCCGTCTATCCATTCCGGATTAGCCATGTAGCAGGATTAGCAAATGCTATGGTCCTCGCGTCGCTGGGGGGCCCGCGGCTTAGCGAAAAAATATCTCTTATTCGATATACCACCTACCGTCCAATGGTTGATACAGAGTGTCCAAATCTACAGTATTAATAATTTAATTTTAGGGGTTTCAATCTCAATTCGAAAAAAAATCGATTTTAAAGCTCCAATCTTTGATTTTTTTAATCGATTTTTTGCAGTTATATCTCCACGAAAAATTATTAGATTTGCATGATCCAAAGCTCATTCAAGTTTGCACTTTCTTAGACACTATCGATTTCCACCCCGGGTGTCACTTCCCCCTCCTAATGACGCCACTGCCAAGGACCTCTTTATAACATTTACTACAGTCCGTCTGTATAAATTTTATACCGATTAAGATGAAATTTTGTATAAGTACAGACGAAGATTGATAACCCAAAAACAGAAATGATGAGATATTTGAAAAAAAATTTGGACCCCTTTCTCATGGACTGAAAATTATACTCAAATTTTGTTTTTCACTTATCCCATTGAGTCTTTAAATAGGTCTAAAATACAACAAAAAATGTTATAGAAACTTTTGATTTTAACCCTTCAGTCACGATATATTTGCTTTTCAATATCGTTATCAGAGGTAATTATAATTAGTAACAAGCGTTAAATTGTGGATTGAGGTACTAAGAGTAGTAACGAAGAAAACAGGTCTTCAATTTTTATATTTATCATATAGCGAAGGCCCCTCTGTCACTTGCTGCCCTGGGGCCCTAGAGCCTCTAGTTACGGTCCTGGTTAAGTGATTATTAAAACAATATGAACCAACGAAACATATGTTCTTATATTTTTTCAAAAATGTAAGCGTTCATTTATTAAGAAATGTAATTTTATCTAAAGAATGATTTGATAAGTCACGTCTCGTTTCGGTTTCAGTAACTGAAGTCTCGACTCGTTCTTGAATTTTACAACTAACAGTCTCGTCTCACTAACGACACTGAAACGAGATCGAGAATGAAACCGTGAAAAGTCTGGCGCAAAATTTTTATAAAAAATATTTTTTATATTTATTTTTATGTAAAAATAAGCTGCCATGGGGTAATTTCTCATACGGTTTAGGCAGAGCAGGCCTTAGCAAGTCTGGCGCACAGGGTGAGATTTATTTTTCCGCCCTCTTCCCACCCCCCTCTAAAAAATGTTTAAAAATCACCGAAAATATAAAATAAAATTGATAAATTAACAAATAAGTTGAATAATTAATATTTCAGCTTGGCGTGATCCTACAGACTCCAACTTTTTTTTAAATATAGCTTACATCATTAACTTTAAGACTATCAAATTCCCTGAGACCGTCAAGACCCCCATCTCCTATTATGAGCTCAGTTTGAACTCTCTATCACTAATAGAACCGGAGATACATATATATGTCGTTGTGAAATTGGGTCTCCGTGCATAAGTACATATATGTAAGCATTCTATAGGTCGTAATTTAACAGATCAAAACTAAAATGATTGATTTACCATATCTCCTTAACAAATAGGCATAGTGGATTCATTTTTTTAAATTTATTTTCTTTGTAATTTTATAGAGAATATGTTGATGTAAGTTGATGTTGATGGGTATCCAGAATCTGCTGTTTACTCGCTTATTTTCTTTCTTCTAGTATGAGTTCGTGTGAACTGTCTACCGACGCGACAGTTCACTTTTGATGCTGCCTCACCTACCCTATGTTATATTATTTCTATGGGAATAACAGGATAAGTTCGGGGAACGGAACATCTGAGTTACGTTATACATGTGCGTGGTAACAACCGGTGTCTAGATGATTAGTGAACATATAAAAAATGTTCTACTGCATAAAAGTGAATCCCGGTAAATGAACGGAGATCTCAAATGTGATATGATAAAAGAATTATACGTGTTTAAAAGGAGAATAATTTTGCATATTTTAAGCAATATACTTATAGAATTTTTCAGCCATAGATTCATTTTAAACGTTTCTCAAGATGGATACTACGAAAATTAAACTGGATTTTACAAAATGACTACACCATTATTTGATTTTACATTATTACAAGTAGGGACATTCCCACAAAATGTTATATAAGTAATTTGTTTTATCTTAATTTATTTTTAAGCTTTTTTTCTAAAACGATAGTTACTCACTTTAATGATTTATTTATTAGATTTGTTACACAGTTTGTTTTTCATTTATACAGAGCCTAAAAATAGAAGTTTCCAGAAAAAAATACACAAACAAATTCTGCTCTTCCTTCTGCCATTTCTATAGAGATCTTTGAAAAAAAATAAAACGCTATGGTGTTTTGTAAAAAAGTACCATATATAGTTATTTATACCTATGTACTTACAAATTTACATTATACAGCAGCTATGGCTTTTATTCCTGATGTCATATATACATATGTGTAATGTGTAATTGTATACAAGAACTTTTAAACGCTAGAGGTTGCACAGGATCTGTACTCTAGCGGTTTAATTATACGTATAGATAAAAAAAAATGTCATCAAACAAAAAGTTACAAGGCAATAATATTTTTTTTTAATTTTTATAAATAATAATATTAAATTACTTTCTAAAAATACAAATAAATCAATACGTACAGGAACAATAAATATCATATTTAAATTATATATTTTGCTATTTCAAAATTTATATTTCCGTTCTTATTGAATCCAATTAAAAATAATTGATTTGACAATTGGTAACAAAAAATTACATTTAGCACAGATAATTATATAATTCTAGGAATGAAGGATACAAATCATTAAATAAATTTTTTACTTCAGTACAAAAATTTATTAAAACATAAATATATATAGAAAATACGTGCAAATATTATATAATAAATGTATGATATAATAA
Source organism: Sialis fuliginosa (assembly GCA_961205875.1). NCBI lineage: Eukaryota > Metazoa > Arthropoda > Insecta > Megaloptera > Sialidae > Sialis > Sialis fuliginosa. The sequence goes on from OY540812.1 coordinate 21,218,991, forward strand.
CTGATTATTATTAATACAATTTTTCGTACAAAAATTTAAATGCATACCTATATATTATAATATACCTATTTTTTTCGATGAAATGATTTTTTATGATTTCTTTTTATGCTAATAAATTACTTTTTGATATATTTTTTTATATAAGGCAGACCAGATTTATATTTTACAAAAAAGTATCTAATAAATTTATTTATTTATTTAATTTAAATAACATTTTATAATTGACATTAAATATATAGAATTTGAGTAAACGAAAGTTCTAGACTTAATTAAATAAATTTTTTATCCAGTCTTAGATCAAAATTATGTAATTTGATGTTTTCTTGACTAGTTATCACTATTTTAACCGGATAATGGTAATGATGTTAATTGTTTTAATTCCAATAATTTACAATTAAAAGTCTTCTTGTTCTTGGTCCTCTTCAACCTCATATTCTTCATCAGCAGTGGCTTCTTGGTACTGCTGGTACTCACTGATCAAATCGTTCATGTTTGATTCAGCTTCAGTGAATTCCATCTCGTCCATACCTTCTCCTGTGTACCAATGCAAGAAAGCTTTACGACGGAACATAGCTGTGAACTGTTCTGAGATACGCTTGAACAACTCTTGGATTGCAGTCGTGTTACCAATAAACGTGGCGGACATCTTGAGACCACGTGGTGGAATGTCACACACAGCTGTCTTCACGTTGTTGGGAATCCATTCAACGAAGTATGAGCTGTTTTTGTTTTGGATGTTGAGCATTTGCTCATCAACTTCCTTCATCGACATGCGGCCACGGAACACAGCAGCTACTGTTAAGTAACGTCCGTGACGTGGGTCACAGGCAGCCATCATGTTCTTGGCGTCGAACATCTGTTGTGTGAGTTCTGGTACTGTGAGCGCTCTGTATTGTTGGCTGCCACGGGATGTTAATGGAGCAAAGCCGGGCATGAAGAAATGAAGACGCGGGAATGGAACCATGTTCACAGCTAGTTTACGTAAGTCAGCGTTCAATTGACCGGGGAATCTCAGACACGTCGTAACTCCGGACATTGTGAGCGAGACTAAATGATTCAAATCTACGTAACTTGGATTAGGAACTTTCAATGTTCTGAAGCAAATATCATAAAGGGCTTCGTTGTCAATGCAGTATGTTTCGTCTGTATTTTCTACTAACTGATGTACTGAGAGTGTGGCATTGTAAGGTTCTACGACTGTGTCTGATACTTTAGGACTTGGCATTACCGAATATGTGTTCATTATTCTATCTGGATATTCTTCACGGATCTTTGAGATTAAGAGGGTTCCCATACCAGACCCAGTTCCACCTCCAAGGGAATGTGTGAGTTGGAATCCTTGAAGACAGTCACAGTTTTCTGCCTCCTTTCGGACAACGTCGAGTACTGAATCTACGAGTTCAGCTCCTTCTGTGTAGTGACCTTTAGCCCAATTGTTTCCAGCACCTGATTGTCCAAACACGAAGTTGTCTGGCCGGAAGAGACGTCCGAACTGACCTCCTCGTACAGCATCCATAGTTCCTGGCTCCAAATCCAAAAGGATTGCACGAGGAACGTATTTTCCTCCGTCGGTACGTGTGGCAACTGTAAAGAAATAGTAACCATTATTTTAAATTCATAACATAAGATAATATCATAATATTAGATAGTCCTGAAAGTCAAAATATTTGGGGACCTAGTCTCCATTGCAACAAACTGTTTTAAATCCTGTCAAACTTAAGATACGTTAATAGGAAAATCTATGCGGGCTTAATTTTCGCTTAATTTCCGAAGGCCAAGCTGTTCGTTATTCTAATTTAAAACAGGGACTAAATTTTCACTGTCAATGAACTGATTTTAAATAATCCTGTCAAATTTAAAAAAATGTAATTACACAGTATTCACTGTTTTTAGTTAGGACATTATCTGTAACTCTGTGGATCAAATTTCCACAGAAGCTGTGTGTAATTTTAGTTTAAAAAGTGGACTCAATCTCCACTGCAACAAACTGATAATTAATAATGATTTTTTGTAATTGTCTAGTTTAATGGTTTATCAGGATATTTTGTTTTTATTTATATTGTATTTTGATTTATCGGGATTTTGACTGTTAGAATTTTGACCTGTCGGGATTTTATTTTTCGTGATTTTAACGATTATAATCTAAACTCGTACCTGATGCTTCGTTGTAATAGACGCTGATGCGTTCCAGCTGTAAGTCGGAGTCTCCATGATAGATACCGCATGGGTCGATACCGTGTTCTTCGCTGATTACTTCCCAGAACTGTAAAAATAAAATTTTATTATTAGAAAAGTTAAGATAAAATACATTCGCAATGTTAGTATTACGAGTAAATTTAAAAAGGATTGGCTGTATATACATAGAAATATCAAAGCCAAAAAAAAAAATTAAAAAGAAATAAAATAATATTTTTTTATACACAAATATATGTTATTGAAGATACGAACTACACATAAATAACACATAACGTTAAATTATAGACTTAAATTCAGACGAGACGAGACAGAGACGACATAACTTTATTGTTGAGAGTTTCAGTTTTAAAGGATTTTCAAAAATAAGTAAAATTTTACTATTTTATATTAATCTTTAAATCAAGAATCAAATAAATATATGTTGCGTTGTGTATATATTATATTATATTTTTTCGGTCTTGATCACGTATACGAGACAAGATCGGTTTATTTTACCGAGACGAGATGACAGAAATTACAAAACGAGAAAATCAGAAAATTCGAAAGTAAAAAAAATAGTAGGGAATAACGTTAGGATACAATGCCTTAAGTTTCTAATAAATATAATAGTTTCTTCCTTCCCTCTTAAATCGTAAATTATTTAATGCACATATGCATTCATAAAACTAACGTCGAGGGAATATGTCGCCCTACCTCAATTACAATCAAGATTATAACAGTGTATACATTGTACGTACATAGTAATTAGCACTTAAAATGATTCACATTGTAAACCAATACAGTTTAACAGTATCGATTCTTAAAGACTTCTTGTTTAAAGCCGAACGGTATATTTTTCTATTTTCAGACATATGTATATGTATATATTTAGTACCCTAACACTTGAATATTATTTACATATACATTGTTTAATACAGGTGCGCATACTTAAGAGTCACTTGGATTGTATTATCAATTTTACATTATTTTCGTTAATATTTTCAAATTGATAAATAAGTATTATGTAATAGCGATTGATTAATACGGTACATTATAATAGCACTGGACTGAGAACTACAAAAAAATAAATATTTCGTTCAAGTGTACTAAAATCCGGCAACAAAAATATCTTTATCGCATCCAGTTTTTGAACAAACGAGGTTTAACTAAAATTGCGATTTAGTGGGTAAAAAGTAAAATATTTTTTAAATTTATATTACAAAGAATATTTTTTCGAACACATGGAATTCTTGATAAAGTTATGATTGTTATTTAAATACATACTTATTTTGTTGTTGTTTCATTTCTATATTTTTTTGGTAGTATTTATCAAGAAATAATTCAGCAAAAAACTACGTTACCATAAAATTTGATACCTGTGCAGACCAATTAAAATTGTAGTTTTAGAAAATTTAAAAACTTAACATTTCCCTCAGAATAGAATGTTTTCTTTCTAGGCTCATATCGTTTCTAAAAGAAAATTTAGTTTATCTGTTTTGTCATTTTTGAATTAATAAATATCAAAACGAATTGAGGAAACATCATCTATGTTATCAAATTTTAAATGTAGATAAAATGATGTAAGATTTTTTATTTTTTTTTGCATTTACTAATTTATTTCATCATTGCATCTGGCTTTCCACGTACATCTTCTTCATTCATTTACCTCACACACGTACATCCACTGCATTTTCAAGTGTGGTATGTGCACACCATGTGTCGTTGGAACACGTCAAGAAAAACATTTTTTAAGCATCTGTAATCCGATATGTACCAGTGTTTATAAAAGTATAATTGGTTCAACGGCGGTTGGTGACGCATGCGGTTGTGACAGGGTTAAGATAAATCTCTCTACATCGTTCACATGTGAGCTTGTTAAGTCTATAAATGAAGATCGTTGTAATTGGTCTTTATAACTCAATTGGTTGTAAAGCTATCGGCGAGTGCATTTTAAATAGTTTTTTTATTGTTGAATATGTCAATGGCACTACAGAATTAAAACAAAATTAAACTGGAAAGAACCGTAGCGGTTTTAGACGAAAGCAACCTATGTATGTAGGTGGATCTGGACAAAACGCAGACTCCCAAAAGGCAGACATGAACAAAAGGCAGACAAAAAATGTATATAAATTAATAATATCTTTGAGGGGGGGGGGTATGCAATATGGCCCTCCCCAAAATAATATTGTATTATTTAATTTACTTAATGTTATAATTTTTTTGGAGGGGGGGGGGCATGTGGGTTGTGTGCCCCTTCCCAATTTTTTGTAAATTTTAATTTGCTTTTATTGTTTTTTTGATGGATCATGCTCTCCCCACAATTAAAATTTAGAAAATAAAATGGGGGAGAACATGACCCACATGCCTTTCTCCTTAAAAAATTATTGCCTGCCTTTGTCTGCCTTTTGTCCATGTCTGCCTTTCGGTTTTCTGCATTTTGTTGTAGACCCCTATGTACTCGTAGATATTAGTCTAGGCCAGCCTAAAGCCTAACATGTAACATAGTTATAGAATTTAGAAGTTAAATTATAATATTTATGATAACATAGCATAGACACTAAATTAAAAATCCACCAAAAAACAAGAAATATATTAATATATAGGTACACCCTTAACTTAACAAAATATTTTCTTCGCAATTTAATTTTTTCAATATAATATGTTTTTAATAATTTTCCCCAGAGGTGTACCTCCCCTCCCCTCCTTCCGCTTTAGTTAAAGTTTTCAAAACTTTTCTGTGTAGGGCTGTAAGTTAATATTTCTTACGGATTTAAATATTTTACTTATACTACTGATATATTAGTAGGACAACAAATTCATAAATAAAAAAATTAAGACTAAAAATATGGGTGAGTTGGGGGAAGGTGATTTCTCAATCTTACCAAAGCTTAGCATTCTCATATCTCTTGAAATGTATGTATTTTGAGTCATTATTATTGATTGTATTTAGAAAGAATTTTTATTTAAAAAAATAAGGGACTGGTAAATGATTGATGGGGTACTTGCCACAAGACAATGAAAAGAATCTGCATAATTGCAGTGGGGTTCAATCCATTGGTAATTCGTTCCACAAGAACAAAATCTATTATATGAAAATATTTTAAGATAAAACCAACAATAAATCATTGACAGTTGCATTGAAAATATATCGATCCTTGCAAATAAAATAAATCAAAAAATGAAAGGTAAAATGGAAGGTAAATATAAAATGTCGAGGCCCCACTGTATTGGATCTCTTCATTAATAACAATTACTCAGCTAAAGACATTGATTAAGTTTGTGTATTTAATAATTTAACATTTGTTAATGGATAATTAATTTTAATAATTATAATTAGTGATCTGTACTTGAATAATCAACAAGATTAAAGTTTAAATGAAACTAAATTAAGAGCAGTAGAGTTACTTAAATATTTTTGTAAAGAAAAAATGAAAAATATAAGCAATGTTAAATTTAATATTTTACGTTTTTCATTAAATTAAAGTGTTTTTTCTATTTTTGTTATCTTCCTATTGGTGGTTGCAGAAGGTGGAGGGAGGGTTAATTACTAATTACTTACACTAGCGTTAAAATAACTAATATAACTTTGATTTAAAAAAAATCTTTCTTGAATCTAAAGTTTTGTGTTTAAAATGATAGAATAATTAAGGAACCTATTAAATACTGACTTATATAAAAAAAATCTGGATTAAAATAAAAATTTTGCGGTGTTCTTGATATGGATCTTGGATTCTGGGTATATTATTTGATCATTCTTTCGGCCGATAGGACGACGTGGGTTATACTCAGAAGCCAAGATGCAAACTATTTACATACTTATAATAATATATTGTGTTTGCTACATTTTAGTAAAAAGAAATGTAAATGCTAAACGATTCGTTAAAATTATTTGTAATTTGAATAAATAATACTAGAGTAGACTGAAAAAAATTTAATGGATACAAATAACTCAAATTTATATTTTATTTATATTTACTGAAAACAAGTAAATTTTAGTTGAACTAAATAATTCATTGACGTTACGTCCAATAACCTAGTTATTTATAGGAACCTATTTGATCCAAATAGCCTAATTTGTTGATATAAATTAATGTTATTTTATTCAACACAATAATTCTTTGAATTGATGTATTTAATGATTTATTACAAATAATAAATATTTTGAACAAAATATTTACTAAGTTAAAATATTTTAAAACCATTCCGAAGAAATTTCTAATCTTTCCATTTTTTCCTTATTAAAACCTAATTTTACTGTACTGTGATTTATAGTTCAAGATTACTATGTCGCCAAATAGGAGACGTATTTTTTATTTCATTTTATAAAATACCACCGATATAAAATATAAAACCTTTGCAGCTATACAGTAGTCATTGTTTCTGTAAAAGGATTCTATAAATAGTTATCCGCTTATGGGGAATAACGCCAGCGACGTTCAATGACTCACGGCGACTGGAAGTGGCGGCGACGGCGTCGTCGCGACGGGTACAATGTCGGACCCGAAATAAACGCCGATGTTGTTTTTGCGTTTATTGCAGTTTTACCGATTCTCGTTTTGCACTCTATACGTGCATTCCTTGTACATGTGTAATTTTGCGGTTCGTTCTGGATGACAATTCACTTTTTTTTTATATACAGGGTGTCCAAGATAAGCGTGAAATGCATGGGAATTTCCTAAACGGTAAGAGATACAGATTCGGTTAAATGAGATGAATTATTGGTAAGGAAATATGACAAATGACATATCGTTGTAAAAAAAAAAACACGTTCAAATATGCTATAGCCAACTTAATGTTAGGGCTTGTAACTCGGAAACTAAAAGTGATATAAAAATTCTAAATACACCAATCGATTCTACACAAACTGTACTTTAAGAAACTGTAAACAAGAAGTGCCTATCTACTTTGATAAAAAAAAGTTATAGCCATTTAAATAATTTCCGAATTTTCAGATTTTTATTATATACCGCATACAATTATTAATATTTTTTTATGTAGTAATACTCACCCCTTCCTTACCGTTTAGGAAATTACCATGCATTTCAGGCTTATCTTGGACATCCTGTATAGGAAAAGTGAAACTCAAAATAGCCAGGGATATTAATAAATTACATTTAGACTAGACTGAGACTAGACAGTAAACAATTAAATTATTTGCAAATAATTGTTCCTATACAATAGTTTTATTATTCTATTTCAGTTTTTCTCATTTAAATTTTATATGTATGTTTACATCAAGCGTAACCAACTTTAAATTCATTCGATCGTAATGAACTTTATTTTATTTTTGATACGTTCCTGTATGTCTTAAAAAACTAAATGAGTGTGCAATTTAACAGAACTAATGGACTGAGTGTTTACTAAACAAAAAATATGAAATCACTCTATGAGAAAAACGAATGACGTGGAATATACAATATTTTATATTTGATTGCTATCCTTAAACTGATTCAGTGAAGACATGGTTTTTCGACTGTAAAAAGTCATAAATAATAGAATGTCTTCTGAAGCAATCAAGGCAGGTATTTATGAGATACTGAGATATAATTTACAAATATATATCTTATTTCATTTAACCTTTAACGGTTTGATATTAATGTCTAGACTCGAGTTCTATAGAGATACATACGTATTATATCAATCGATACATATAAGTTGATTATTTTATATACATATATGTATTCTTTAGTTAATAGTAACTATGTATATGAATCAAACGGTATTTTATGACTCATTATGGATAATGCAATTTTTAAGAATGTAATATCAATAAACTAATACCCATGTATATGAAATATACATATAGTAGAGGTAAGTAAAGTATTGTTAAGCCGATTATTTTCGAAATCCGGATTTTGATGGAATTATCCATTTTGACCTTCCCTGAATCCATTTTGACTATTTTTGCCATGATGTCTGTGTGGCTGTCGGACTGTCTGTAAGCACTGTAACTCAAATACGACAAATCGTATAAGGGTGAAATTTTATATTTAAGATTAATTTTTGTCTATGAAGAAAACGGCCTATTTTTGAAAACGATCTTTCAACCGGATACGGATGTTTACCTACGTCGATTTTTGAATTTTTCGAATTACTTTGAAACAGAACGAATTAGAGAAAAATGGTAAAGTTAAAATTTATGTTCTATTCATTTTTTCAAATTTTTGAAAAAAAAAAAACATTTTTATTATATGTAATTCAAATGGTTCATAACAGAGAAGAAATAAATAAAGGCAATCATATACATAAACTACATAAAAGAATACAGTTAACAATTCGAATCTAATTAATTATTATGTAGGTTATATGTATTCGATGGGTTTATATTTTAATTTATAATTTAACTAATAAATTATTTAACTACATGGTTGTAAAAATATCTTTAAAATGTGTCATTGCGGAAGATATGTGCACGTATTTGTAAAACGCATCAGTTTAAACATGGATCAGAGCAGGCAGTGACCGGAAATGTTGGCGATACTTTTTCGGAAACCAAGATAAGCCGCGGTTACCGATAAGCTATCGACAATTGCTCGTAAATAATTTTTTTATCGAGTAGAATGTAGTGTGTTTATGACCACGGGCAGTATCGGACTATTCATTTTATAAAACTAATCAATGTTTTTATTGAACATAGGTAATATTATTTACTATATTTCGCACATATATGTAATGTGCGATTATTTTTTTATCTGCAGAATTTGTTGCGAAACCATTATAGTTCCCCCAATTTATAAATTGATACATATTGAACCCTCAAGAAAATTTTGTAAATAATCTCTCTATATTTAGGTAACCACACTTAGGAGGTACTCAGTTACTTAAATCAATTAAATTCATATTGTGGTGATACCAAAAGTACTTGATTTGTGAATTACTTTTTATAAGAGAATAAAATAAATAGGTATAAAAACAAAATTCTAAAAAAAAAACATTTCTTATTAAAAAAAAATCTTCTACTTATTTGGCCCCACAGAACTCTGAAATATTCTTTAAATGTTTGATTTGTAGTCTATTTTTATGTACGCACTCGAATTTGGCTAAACCATCGAAGATGGAAGGCCAAAAAACGGTACCTACTCGAATTTTAAAACTTCTCGATTAATCATTTTAAAGTAAAAATATCGTTATAATGAATAATTAATTTTAAGTTAGTTATTATTATTGGAATTCGCAAAAAAATTATCTAAACCTGTTAATAATAAGACCTTTAATTATTATATTTCATCAAACACATACTTTTTGGCAGGAAACTTTAAAACAAATGGCTTAAATTATTTGTTTATCAAAAAAACTACTACAATTTTTGAACACCAATGTTTTAAATTCATTTCAAAATCAAATGATCGCGGAAACTCTCTTTTGATTTGTGGGCTCGAAAACAATTGCAATTTTGTAATATTAACATCGACCTAGTAAATTAACCCACTTATCTTCGGATATCGGTGTATTTTTATGTATTTTACTTAAAAAACTGTGACTTCAAAACAATTAAAAAAAAATATTTTAAAGGAGTATATATTTTTATCCGCTAGTTACATTTTTATTACAGGCGAAAACTATTAAATTGTTTTGGCAGTTTAAGTAAAAAGACAACACCATTAAGGAAATACAAAATTGGTCAATCAAAATAACGACCTTTTTACTGTACAATCCGCCGAATTTAACATTTTCAACATTTTGTCACATCCCTAAGTTCATTACAAACCATTACCATCTTACAACTACCGTAACATCGCCGAAATTACATTTTAATACCCTATAAGAAACAAAAACCAACCGTACATTCATTTAAATCACGCGACAAAACCGCCGTAGCCGGCTTTGGTACGACGACGACGACGCAAAAAAGGCAAACGTGTCCGAATAGTTTGGAGCGGTGAGTACTGTTACACCAGGTGTTGCGGATCGGAGACGGCCATGCTCTAGTAGACGCTGCCACGGTCACGCACAACCAGAGGTTTGCCTGCAGCCGAGATAGGGCTTCCGAAACCGTGACTCATCGCTGTCGTCTTTGTCGCGTTTTAGTATACATGACAAAGAGGATGAAATCGATAAAAAATTAGTATAATGACATGAGCAATTCAGTTTTTTTGAAGCAGCGTTTAAAAATTACTTATGTATGTATGTGCAAGAGTTTGAAAGGTAGGGAATGAAAATTTACGACGACCAGATTTATTGAGATTAGCAGAACAATGATAATTTTATTTTAATTTAAATAAGGTACTGGCACCTGTTATGGCCGCCATAAAGCAAGGTTTACTGTTTTTGTGATTGGCGAGCTTCTTTTTAGTTAGTCTCATGAACTTATGTTACTAATAAAACAATTAAATCTTTATTTAATGAATTTAATTACCAAAGTCCGCAAATATAGTTTTTTTTTTAATCATAGCCTTTTATTTTGTTTATGCTTTTTCTCCAGTAATGGATAAAATAAAACCAGTAATAAGCACGCAGTGATGAACACTAGCTTATGATTATAAAATGATAAGTACTACGACACAAAAGATATAAAAGAAAAAATCGTCAAATTTAAAACAATGTAAAGCAGTTGCTATGATAATATAATAATTAATAAATAAATTATACTAATAATTAGTTTAAATGCCCACCATTTTGACACCTATTGGCCGATTATCATCAAATCACGCTGTAAGACAGTTAAATGAATAGCTATTACTGGGGTCATATCCAAGACTGGTGCCAGTACCTTTTATATAAAATAAGTATACTCTATAAAGTGTAAATATTTGTCTAATTTCATCCATTTTCTATCAGTATCTATAAATTCTTATTAACAAAGATTTATTTTATTATCCGCAGTCTACTAAATTATTATAATAAATCAATATTCTCTATTATTCACACAAAGGCAATTTATAGATATCACGAATCAATTTTAAAATCAGAACAACTGTTATTTTTGCACACACATTTTGAATCGATTTATCAATAAAACACTTTCTATTTTGAATATTAAAAGCAGATGTTTCATACAAAACGTAATTATTTAAATAATTACACTGAAACAGATGGTTTTCAATCTTTATCATTACTTTTGTATCTACCAAATGTCTAGAATTTGTCACCAAAGTAGAAAACATAAAATAAAACTGTTAGTAAACGGAATGTTTTAATTGATATATAAAAATTTAATTACATTTTTTTAACATATTTATGGCATGTAATTTATAAACAGTTATTTGCTATAATATAATTATACTAATATATGCATAGGTATAAATATGTGAACTATGTAGGGTGACCAGATTTTAGTTTTGTAAACCCTGACATGTAAATAAAGACCCCCTTTTTTTTGGTCGTCATCATTATTACAAAACCCGGAGAAATTACACCGAAACTCGAAGCCCGGAGAAACAGTATACAAACCCTGAGACTTCGAGTGAAAACCTGAGACCTGGTCATCCTAGAACTATTTAGAATATTTGTCTATTTTTTTAGCTTGACATGAAAACTACTGAACCGATTTTGATGAGACATTCACTATTCGGAAGCCCAAGACTCTAGAATTGATGATTTGTATAAAAATAAAAATATTTAGAATAATTACTATATAAAACATATTTTCTGGAAATTTTTTTTTTTTTGTCTAGCATATTTTTTATACTATCTTCTCAATTTATCTATTTTCCTGTGTATACATGCTAATGAAACATTTTTCTAATACGTTTCTGATATACATAAATATTAAAACAAAAAAACAGTGTATTCAAAATAACACAAACATAAATAGGTTAAAGGGTAACAAAATGTAGATATTTTTATTTATAACGTCTATACTTATTTCTGTATCGTCTCTAAACACTTTAAATTAATTGTAATGCATTTAAAAAAGAGATACTAAACTGAAGTAGATTTATCTGGAACTGCTCAAAGCCACTTTGTATCACAAAGTGATTCATATAGAAAAATATTTCATTCATTACTTAAAATATATTCATTTAAAATAAGCTTCTTAAGTAACTTTTTAACCCATTAAAATATTTTAATTCATCTAAAAGTGCAATGCTTTTAGTCAATTATATACATAGACATTTTTATTGAAGTAACAAAAAATATAATGCCTATGATATTTACATTTTTAATAATAATTTATATTTTTCCAAAATCAGCAATAACTTTTTAAATTATTATACAGATTTTAATTCTAAATTAATATCAACAACTTCAGTAAGAGCTAAATGTTAGTATCATTAATATTTCAAAAGTGATTACCTTTACTGTGGCCACCACACTACTTTTTTTATACATTATTAAAAAATTGAAATATTTTTGAAAAATGGTTCATTATACCGAAAAACGAATAGAACAAGAACTATAAAAATTAATATCCTCTAGAACTTTTATTAAAATCGTGTTTTGTATAATACAAACCGTTTCATAAATAATTAACAAGAGTAAATATCAATTTCCGAATTAGCGATGCTCTTCAAAAATAGAAGGTGCGCAGCTACTGTATACATAACCTGTAATTTAAGTTTTGGCTGTAAAACCTGTACATACCGACATAAACGTTTTTGAAATAAAGATCATATTTGATTTGAGTTCGATTTTTGTCAATATGCATTTATTTATAATAAATTACTTTATAATAGCTTTGCTTTTTTCGACTGCTTTTTTTAATGGATATAATCGTTTTGGCGACTTAACAATCTAATATGATAATATGCTGAAAATGAGCTTATTTTCATTTTAAAAATAAAATAAATCCCAATTATAAGAATTACCATGAAACAATTGATCTAAATAACTATATCTAGATGCAAATTTTAAACAAATTTACATACTTGTAACATAAATATCTACAATAATCTACATATGTAGTCAAATTGATTATACATGCATAATACATTATGTATCAGATAGAAAAATGTTAAATATGTGATGTAAAATATTTGTGTTATTATTAAAAACAAGTTCAACTTATTCTATTGGTGTGAAGTATGAGTAAGGGAATAATTACTGTTAATTAATTAATTAATTATTATATTTACCCAGTGTTTAAACTTTCAGCTGCTGCCAGTTCTAATTGTTTCTGAATTCATTAGTTTTGTGAACACCAGCTTATGTTTTGTGTGTTTAAAATATTATCGTATTTTATGAATAATTTTTATCCGACTATAAATTAGTTCAATGACTTACGTGGAAAATAATTGTTATAATTATTGTAGGGTAAGATGTCGATTATTAAAGAAAAACTAGAAATTCATTAAAAATAGTCATTATGTTAGAATTATATATCATTTAACATTGATAGCACACGTAGAAATTTCAGTTAGCTTAGATGCGGTATTAGTTATAAAGAATTTAGTCTAGACCAAAACCTAACCAAAATCATATTTTCAATTTTCAGTGGAATTGACAATTGTGTAATGTTGTCTATATGGGGGGGAGGGGGTGCGTTCCAAAACTCCTTTGTTCAATTTAAAAAAAATCTATTTTGGCATTCTTTCATATTGTAATGTCAGTTTTAAGGAAAACTCGCTTAATCATAATATGACTGAGCAAGTTTTGCTATTTTTGCTCAAAACTGACATTCAGGGACTTGAACCGGAATTTATTTATGGTTCGGGTTCAAGTTTGTAATTGAAAGAAAATTATTTTGTTCGAAAAAAAATTATAATTAACAAATAAAACATTTTCTGAAAAATAAAATTAAAATATTGCTAGAAAAAAGGAAAAAAATAAAATTACATTTTAAAGATTTAAATTTCTATTTTTCAGATTTTTTTGCAAATTGAAATGTAATTCATTGTCAGTTATAGAATTAAGAAATAAAGTAAAAAATATGTAAATTTCAGTACCTAGTTGACTTGATAAGTCACTTCATACCATAAAATTCACACAGATTTCCAATATTAGTACATTTTATAATCTCTTTTGGAGGAAAATATTAAAATATTAAAAATAACTTTATTGAACCTTTTAAAAATATATGGTTACCGGTTATCCATGAAAAGGTTCGGGTTCAGATTCAGGTTCGTTGACGACTTTGAGATATAGCGGTTCGGTTCGGATTCAGGTAAATGAAAAATACGTGTTTTTTCGGATTTACGGTTCGGGTTCAGGTTCAAGTCCCTGCTGACATTACAATATAAAATAACGCTAAAAAAATTTTCAAAAGCCACTGCCATTTTTATTTTTATTTAATAGAACGAACTAGTTTTGGAACTCGCTTCCTCGTATAGATTTTAGAATTAGACTCAAATCCAGAGACAACATAGCACAATTCGGTACCATGTAGAAAGCTTTTTGATCCAAACCAAATTCTTTATAATACTGGACATTTCTCGTAAATAGATATAGAAAAAGGTAAGTGGAAGAAGAAAACTTTGAATATAATGCAAACAACTAAAAATAAAATTTCAGCTTGAACCATATGTCAAATTTAATTTTACAGGTAGTAAGAACTAGACGTCCATTCGACATCTGAGACTTATAATAGACAATTTCATGTGTGGTCAAATATTCAATAACATTCACTTTTTGTAACGTTAGAGCAAATTATAATAATCATTGCAGTTTTTTCTCGCGCCATAATGATCTCATTCGCAGAACTGGACCAATTTAAACCAGTTATCCATGTTTGGGCATAATCTTTACGTATCGGAGTGCGAAACGTTAAACCTAATCTCAAACTAATGTTGATTTTACTGATATGTCATATTATAACAGACATGATTTATAAATTAAAACAGATTAGAGTTTATATTTTATTATATGTCTATTTTATCTATGACGTGCGCCAGAGTCTCTAAAACATTGTGTATATTTTGAATGTTTTATACATGCTTGTCAGTTATTTAAGGCACGTGGTGAGAGTTTCTTGAGCTCAAGGCTCTCCTTTTCTTACCCCAGAAAAATAAAATAAAAGATAAATCGATCAATCAATCAGCAAGTTAAATGTGAAATGAGATTCGATATTAATCTTACTAGTTGGTTTATTTTAAAATTATAAATATCCAGTGTTACGTCTTCTGTATTTTGTCAGATCGATTAATTTTTAATGCCTACGCCTTTTGATTTTGATTTGAAATTGCAAGTCATTTCAAATCAAAATCTTTCTACGCGGTACCGATTTTGTGTTATGTTGTCAGTTGATTTGTTATGTATAGAAACTAGATTGCTAAAATCAATTAACAGCATAGCACCGGAAATACTACATATTTTACTTGCGATCACAAAGATTTTTTGTAAAGTTGATAAATTTTTTTGCAATGTCTGCAGAAAGTTCAAAATTCACTTTTAATTTGTATATTTATAGTGTTTTAGTGAGCAAGAATACTAATTTACTTCATATGGAATGTATCAAACTACAGAAACCGCAACATCTATGCTAAGTTTGGAAATAATGATTCGTATTTGATAATAGGGTATTTGACTAAATTTTAAAATATATTGTAAATTGGGTGAAAAATACCGAATAACGCTAAAAATTAAAAAGAAAAATTTCTCACTATAACATTCATTTAAAGTCACGTGGTATACGTGTCGTCAGATATCAGTAAACAAACTGAAACCGACGAATAGCGATTGAGTATTTTGGCTGTGTAGCTGTATTCTAACGTCATAACACTGACAGATGTGCCAGACGCGTTTGCAATCACGTGACAAAAAAGTTAAAAAATACAATTTTAAGTTAGTTTATTATTAAAATACTTACATTTCATGTAAAAGAACACTTGACTTTCTATACTTTTTACAATATTTTAAAATTTATAATCAAATACCTTATTTTGTTATATTATCTATGGATTTTAGCGCATTATAATATATTCGTCTCAAATCTATGGATAAAAAATTGAGACCTTACTTTAATAATGATAATTAGACATATGATAGATATTCTACGGTATTTTGACAACCGCTGTTATTGTTTGATTAAGAATGACGAATATACATCCTGTGGCACTGCAACAATGGCAGATGTAACAATATAAGTACGTGACGTGTGTATTTAAGGACCTATGTCGCTATTAGCGCACGTAACTGAAGGAAGGATTTGTCATCCTACCGGAATGAGTAAGAAACAAAGAGATTATCTAATTTACAAATGTACCTACTTGCACCGTGAAAGATAAATATTCATGTGCATTGTTTATTATTTAAATTTAGATAATTTGGCTTACATAGATTCGTTTAAAAATATATATCGTGTTTTAATTATTTCTGCATTTAAAAATTAGGTAATAAATATTGAAAATTATCTTAGTAATTAAAAGTTAATTAATTTGAATATACTCTTAATTTACAAAAACCATAATAAAATAACAGATAAGAAGGTCTATTTTTTAATAATAATAGTAGAATAATTTTATATTACTTTTGATCGATAAAAACTTTAATGTTATATTGAAATAATTTAAAAATGCATTGTTATTTGACTTTTTATAGACATTCACGTATTTTTGAGTTAATTTCATTCAGAAATATGTGGCTTACTTAAAAGCGACTGATTATGATATTGTATGGACAATTAGTCACTGTTTATTTATTAAATAAAACTGAGTAATTTATGTATTTATTTTGATTAAATTCAAAGAACTCCTGAATTAACTGTATAAAATAATCTATACTATAAATGATTCATAATAAAGATACATGTATGTATCTATTTATTTAACTTATTGTTAGATACTTAATTTCAAGTAATTTTAATGTATTTTAAGAAAACTGAAGCATTAAACTTTTTATTAAATCATTTTAACATGAAAAATTAGAAACACATTTAGTTGAGTTAAAATCAGATCGAAAATTACTAAGAGGTATTTCCTGGATGTAAATATTTTCTGTTGAGTTTGTAATTATGTACATGTGGAAAAACTAAAGAAGAAATAATAGTTTTTGTTGAAATTTTAACGATCTATTTACTGTTTTAGCTCTATCCACATCATTAGATATCTTCAATGAACATTTTTTTTTAAATTATGGTCTTATATAATACGTATATATAATTTTAGATAAATATTTACGTATCTAAATGTGGAAACACATTTTTATATACATTTTGGTGTAATATTTATATCATATAGTAAATAATTTAAAAATTATGAGCAACGTAGGAATTCCTTAATTAATCGATTGAATACTATAAGTACACCTCCCCTATATTACATTTATTATGAAAAATGTTTCTATTCTTATTAGTAAGAACTGATAATATGTAATATAAACTAAGGCTACATACGAGACGAGACGAAATTTTGGCATATACGTGATTGAGACAGAAAAGTCTCGGTCTCAAGTGAATTTTATTTATATTTTTTTGAATCAAAATATTAATGGAAAAATCAATTTTAACTTTCCCTGAATCCGTTCTGACTATTTTCGCCATAATGTATCTACACACTGTAACTCAAAAATAACAATACATAGAAGGGTGAAGTTTTATATTTAACCCTTAACTGGTTTCGTGGGGGTCGGCTGGCATCGTGCACACCCACCATTTTAACTAATCTCATTACGTCGCGACGTCGGGTGCCGGACGTTCGGCGTTATAACACCTTCAGGGACGGAGGTATGTGCGTGTAAAAGGTCGATCAACCCCCACGATATTAGTTGATTTTTTTTTATTGTTAATTAGAGGCATATAAACATGTTTTTTTGCTTAATTAGTTCATATTAGATAAAAAAGGAAAATTTGTTAAAAATTTTCCTAAAGTTTTTGTAGGTACCTTTCCAAGAAAATTGCAACTTTAATGGGATCTCTCGTAGAAGATAATTTAGTAAAATAATGGTAATAAAAGCTAGTTGATTATGTACATACAATGAGTGTATTATTTACCATTTATAAAGTGTTATCCAGTCTCATAATTATTGAAACTAGCTTGCCAAAATCTAATCTTAAGTGGGGGCCGCAAATACACCACGATACCAGCCACGTTTGTAAAATTTACGATACCAGATAAGGGTTAAAATCAATTTTCTTTAAGGAAGAAAATCCTCTATTTTTAAAACGAGACCAATTTTGTAAATCCTTTATGTAGATATTTTGATATGTATAATTTTTATAATATTCTTATTTAATATTTAATCGAGAATCAAATGAAATTCCTATGAACCATGACTGCCTATTGTTGATACTATTAAAATTACAAAATACAACTCTGATATTTTCAAAACCACAATTGAAATGAGTCAGTCAAGCTAAAATATTGATAACGGACTGGTTATTTAGATAAAAAAATAATAATTACATGCTTTTCAAAAGATAAGAAAAAGCCGCGACTTTCTGTCAGAACAGAGAACATATTTTAACTGATTGAGAAGAATTTTTAAGAGATTTATTTTAGTAAATGTTTAGAATGTCTCCTTATCTCAAAACGAAAACATATTTGTATTTTTACTTTAAGAAATGCTCTTTCTTGTAAACACAATGAACATATCCTGTTCTTTTCATTTCAACATCTTACGTGTCTTGATATTTGAAATATAGGTAGGGGATGTTTTTGTAAATTGAATATAAAGGTATATGCATACATTTTTACGTTACAATAAATTTAGAGAATGAATCTATATAGTTCTCTGAAGAAACGGTTTAACGGAAATATACTTTCTTATACGGCAATAATATGTATGGAATAAGAAAGTACAGTAAAACCAAATTAATTTAAATTCAAAATTTTAATTTCATACTTGCTATTTTCGTCATACTGTCGGTCTGTCTGTAAACGCTGTAATTGCCTGTACTGTAACTCAAAAACGAGATAATATATAGAAGCTGGCAATTTTATTCGTCTAGGAAAATAACCCTATTTGTTAATACGATCTTTTAACGAAAAACAGATATTTATTCACGTCAATTTTTCTAATATTGAAACGGTGTTAATTAGAAAAAAAAAATTTTCAGGTAAAAGTTGCAAAAAGTATTATTAAATTATTATCTATAATTTTTATTCTATACAGTTTTCCGAAAATTGTTTTTAAAATTATTAAAGTATTTAAAAAAAATTATATTTAAAGTAGTTCATTGCAGAAAAAATATTATTATTATTTTATATCTGATCAAATAATTTTGAAACGAGTCATAATAGAAAAAAATGTTTATAATAAAAGTTGAAGTAACCGTTATTTTCCATAATTTATATATTTTTTATACATTTTATACATTAGTGAGACAGATCTAAGTACCTACATACATGTGTATTCCCCACACCCCAGGTGTCTCAGCGCTCCCCCATTACCTACCCCACTCCCCATTCACAAAAAAAAATTCTGAAGATGAAATTTCATACAAAATTTTTTTTTTTTTAATTTCAAGTGGAGAAATTAGGTAGGGTCAATAATAAAAGTGCTCTAAGGTATACAAAATTTCAATTTTACAACTCTTAAAAAAGACAAGTGGGCCTTCATATAAAGTAAAAATCCATACTGATAAACATACATAAAAACATAGCTTAATCTTAAAGCTACGCTCTCCCCCTAATCCCGGGCCGTCAGGCCACAGCCCTGCCAGCCCCATCCTTGTGGGGGCCACGACAGTATTATCTATAAGAAAGTCCCGTGCCAGATTTTTAAATAAATTTTATAAATATTATCAATCAATTAAAAGTTTATTTAAATTAAATGGCCAGAAATAATTTAAATTTTTTGTATAATTTATATTACAAGAATTTAATTATTTACTATTATTAAATTTTATTTAAAAAATTACATCATACATTTATTTGATAAAACTAAAATTAAACTTCGTTTAATTATCAAAAAACCATTATTTATCAATAAATTAAAAATTTAATTGAAATTTTCTAGATAATAGTTTTAACATTCTAAAATAACAATTACAGTACCTATATAAAAATAAATAATAATATAGTATATTATGTTATATTATTATCCATAAAGTATATTTGAATTTATTATATATTAAATTTTTAGTAGGTCTGTATTAAAAAAGATATAATTTTGTATTTTTCAATACTAATGAATCATATTTTTTCAGGCCTGTTTCAATCATAAAATTTTTAAAAAGCAAATACTTATAATTTGTAAATACATATATCATATCGGTAGGTACCTTTTTTGAATACGAAGTTTTTGAGAACACAAACTATTTTTTTAATTACAATACCCTTTATCAAAATAGAAAATATATTTGCAATTTTTTCTATAGTCGCTGTATCTTAAAGATTTTCGCATATTAGCCGATAAAATTCATAAAAGTGATTGAGGCACGCATTGCGCACATGGGGGCAATTTAACCCTTTTTTCACCACCTCTTTTTTCTTGAAATATAAGTATTTGAAAATATTATAGAGAAAATATAAAACATTACTTTATTTTTATTCCATCAGATGTCTAACCAATTTAAAAAGTATAATATATAAATATCTAATCAATAAAAAAATTATTTAATCGTATTGACAACTGTGCTTTATTAATCAGGGTAAATACCTTATAAAATAAAGTGCTGTGACCACCTCAAGACTTTTTGTACACTATTATATAGAAGCAAATATATTTTACAAAAATTAATGAATAAAAAAATAGATAATAATATACCCTACAAAGTTCATTTAAAACATAATTGTCTGTTAACCACCATTTAAAAAATAATTAGAAAATTTCAAAAATTGATAGTAGTACACATCGTTTTTGATATAATTATACTCTTTAAGTTGCAATTATACTGTATACAAGAACTTCAATTTCAAAATGTTATATTTGTAAGTTTCACCGTTTTGGCTGTAGAACGTTCACAGACTAACAGACAGACATTATTGAAAGAAATAATGTTCGTGCTTTTATCAAAGATCTTATAACGTGTACTAATTCCGTTGAAATATCGAGTTTACTGATAATTATGCTATACTTTATTATACAAGTTGATTTACAACTAGTGTAAAAAAAATTAACATTTTGTCTTATACAATCTTCCACAAGTACCCAAATCAGGAAAAAATTAAAGAACAAAAAAAATACTTGACACCGGCCCCATACACCCTTGGTTCAAATTATTGTTGTTTGATACTAAAAATCGATAACACTTATTAATAATAAACCCGTTAACAAATTTCATAACTCTACCACAATGGGTTCTCTAGAAATTAAATAAACACTAATTTTGGGCAAATTTTTTGAATGACTTGCTCCCCACGAAAAATTTCCGGACTCAGGTTCATATACATTTTTTTGCTTACAATTACATCCTCGATCTACTGTAAATTTTGTTTACACTAGTTATAAATCATCCTGTATATAACATAACATTTCATGTTTGTATAAAAAAATAACAAATAATCATAAAAAGCTTAAAACTAATTTTTCAACCACGATAAGAAAATATTTATTTTCAGTGTTATCATACAAACAAATTAATTTAAAAAATAATAATATAAAATTTAATGAAAAGCCAACAATGCGATAAGATAAAACTATTAAAAGCACTATGATCCAGACTAACCTTAGCGCCAATCTGGTTTCCACATTGGCCGGCTTGCAAGTGAACAATCTCCCTCATATTGGTATCGGGCTGTGAACTGGGTACTACGGAACAAGAAGCACTTGATACAACAGTCAGACGTTAACTGAACGTGCACCGCTCGGACACTTAAGCTTATATCATTCACGGTTCTGCCGACTTAGCCCGCTCCAATGGAAAACAGGGTGGTAATTGTGGGGATTTACATTGATGCACTTTTATGTACTATTTATGTATTACCTATATACATTGGCGGAGTAAAGAAGGTTGGTACCCGGGGCGAATTGTTAGTTATGGGCGAGTACATGGAATGGATTTTACAAGTTTATGCAAATCAAAACGATATTTTTGATATTAATATAAACTTATAATATGAAATAACACCTGAAAAGGAACTGATTTTTTATTAACTTCACTATGTTAAAAGGAGAATTTTGCACACTTATTATTAGATTTGTAAAATACTTATAAGTACCTATACCAGGCGTTACAAATTTCGGAAGGCTATTTAAGCTAATTGTTAGTTATTAAATCAGGTAAATCTGCAAAAACTTTTATTTCGTTTATGTGTTTTTTTGTATACTGTGATTTTTTAATATAGGCAGATGTAAACATAAAAATTAAGCAATATTGTATTTTTATCTATTTTTAATGATTTTTGATAAGTGTAACGGACAACACAAGATTGATATAGATACTTTTTACTTTATTGCTTGGAGTTGTTAAATGTTAAGTGATTTTTAAAATAATATGTAATAATGAAAAATCTGTACTTTCTTGTTCTTGAATTTTTAAAAATTAAATATAAATATTTTTAAAATGTCTAAATATCGATTTCAGATATGTAATAAATAAAGAATGTTCTGTATTATAGTTTTTTGTTTAAAAAATATTTATTTAATTATACAGCTAGTCCATTAATTATGTAAGGATGGTTTTCGAAATTTTAGACCCCCCCTCCCTCTCAATCAAACATGTATGTAAAAAGTAAATAGGTATGTATCAAATCAATATTTTTTGCATAGTTACCTATTGTATTGATTTTCAATAATGGTGATAGTTTTGAAAAAAAAAATCTTTTTCCACTAATATAAAACTAACATACCTGGTGATTTATCAATTCGTAATATTCAATGTTTCACTGAATCTTTAGCTCTGAAGTGATCAAATCAGATCTTGATAAATCTGCATTTTGAGACATCATATTTTTTCACTGGTTTTTGATCTGTGGAGACCTGCAAAGATCTACAACAACCTACAAAGATCTACAACGATCTGCAAAGATTTCTAAAGATCGTGATAGAGATTGAAACGTTGAAAATACATGAATTTTCAAAGTTATAACGATCTTCAGAGATCTTTGTAGATCTTTGCAGGTCTCCACAGATCAAAAACCAGTGAACAATTATGATTTTGTCTCAAAATGCAAATCTATCAAGATCTAATTTGATCACTTCAGATCTAAAATAAAACTAGATATGTGTATTTCTTATTTAATTTTTAAAAACAATTACCTAATACAGTGCTTCCCAAACTGTGGTACACGTATATACCTCAGGCTAGAGGATTCCAAGGGGGTATGCGTTTAAATTTTTTTTTAAACTATAATCATTATTTTTAACGAAAAAAGAATTGACAAAATAATCACACTATAGTATATACCTATACCTTTTTTATTTTCGAATATTCTAAGTATGAAATATATTATTGTATTATAAAAAATAGTTGCAACGAATATTCGGCAGCTATTCGGTATTTAGTCTATTCGGCAACATTTTTATTATTCGGTGAACACCGAATACTGCAACATTGTTCGGCCGAATACCGTTTGAAATGTTACGAAAATAATTTTTGGACACCTAATTGAGTATTTTTTGTCTAAAATAAAACACGTTCTGCTTTATACTTGAATATATTTCAGTAATCGCAGAGTACAAAAGAAAATAAAAAAAGTTAATAGCATAAAATGGTTATATATATTTTATGTAGTGTATGCAGTTCTTTATTTAGCAGAACGTTGACTCTACAACTGTGTCAAATATTTGGTATTGGCATCTGTCCGAATGTATGTACTATTCATTGCAAATAGAAACCTATTTAACATGTAATAATTTTTTTAATTTATATTTTATCAAAATTTTATCCAGAATTATACAAACTCCAATTATTTTTGTTTAAAATAAGATACGTTGGTAAAATGGATACGCGTATATTGAAATTTTGGAAAACACTAACCTAACAGATAAGAATCCTCGTCAGTATGTTTTTCTTTAGTACGTAATTCGCCATAGTACATTTTTTTAGGTTCCGGCATTCTTTCATAAGACCTCATGTTAAAATAGTTCGTTAATACGTTTTTTTTCGTTAGTACATATTTTCCTCCCATCCCCTTTAAACACGTAATAACGAGGTTCCACTGTAATGGAAATTAAAATGAAAACATCAGGCAAATTTTATAAAAATATATACTATACTGTGGAAATGATTCTTACAAAGTTACGCCTTCGAATAGTGATCTAACAATAAGAACAAATTTTAATGGATGTTTATTTTATTAAGGTTGAAAATTCGTAAAATATAAAAATAATCTTTAATTTTTGTTAACTAATTGGCAATTTTTACTGTAATGATAATAAACCAAAAAAATTATAAGAAGAAACTATAGAGAGCGTATTATATTAAATAAGATGCGGTGTTCAGACTGTTATAATAATTTTAAATTTATTCAAAAAATGATTACTAACTTCTCCAAAAAGACAGGTATATATGTACATATATTTATTATTGATAAATAATAAATTAATTGTCGAGAAAGTCAAGACAATTAATGAAAAAATAAAATAAAAATATATCCATCCACATCACATCTACTTGTTTTATTTATTTTCTACCACATGCGTACACAAGTGCGTAGTAAAGAATTTTTCATAAATGGAAAAGCAGTGGCGTAGCTAGAATTTTTGGGTCTCGTATTTCAAAAATTACAATAAGGGTATGAAAAATAAAAATCAAATTATTAGATGAATCCAAGTTTATAACATTAAAAAATTTGTAATTACGTCTTGACTTAAGCATTTTACTCCGAACGAACCGGACGAACCGAACGAGCCGAACGCGCCCAGCAATATTCGTCTAATCACATATACTAATCAGTATATATGTATATCTCCGAACAGAATAAGTATCTCGAACATTTTCTAAAGCTTATCGGTAAAACCCTCAATGGGGTGTAATATGTTAAAAATTAAAGCCTATTTACTTTATTGTTTTGGTTATTTTACGCTTCCAGGTGGTAAAATGTGTATACACATTTTTTTATCGTTGAAAGACTATAAGGGGTATGATAAATGATAACCATCCAATTTATTTAAAAAAATAGATATTTTTCCTGTCGTTAAAAAATCACAGGGATGACACTCGCCTAATGTGTAAAAAATAAAACCTATGGACGTTTTGTTTTTGTTTTTTTTGGGGAGGGGGTACACTCTCAATTTTCGCCCTGGGTGTCAATTCCCCCAGCGACGCCACTGATTAACGATATATTTTTTAAGAACGTCTCTCTTGGGCCTTTACATATTCTGCATTGTAATTACATTAGAGAGTATATATCCATTAATTATGTAAGACTTTGGGGGGAGGGGGGTCCATCAATCCTTATGTAAGAGGAGAGGGAGGGTGTCTAAAACATAAACAAATTTCAATTCTTGTTCAATAAAAAATACTTTACTCAAAGGCCCATATATTCTATATGTAACAAATTATAATTTAAAAAAACCTACGTAAGGAAGGGAGATGGGGTAGTATTTATTCGTTCTTAAAGGCAGGGAGAATTAACCTCCCATTGACTACGCCTATGTATTGTACAGTTTATATTATTATATACTTGTACAACACATGTATCCGATATAAAAAATAAGTATACAGAACTAACTCTGATACGTGTCTGTTATAGCCTTAATTTCTTATTTGTTTGTATTCCACGCATTTTATATGGATCGATGGATTCTGAAAATACATGCAATTACTTTGATTGCTTCGTCCATTCATAAATTTTTATAAACTACTAATTATTCTTAATAATAATTGTTATGTAAAGACTAAAGAATTTTTTAAAATATGTAACTAATTGTAAATATGTAATTCTTAAATTATTTTCAATCATATAAATAATTATTTTTATCACGGTAAATCATTAATATAAATGCGATTAGTCATATCTTAAAATATTTATTTATTGATTTTTATAGTCAATTTTAAAATTTTATTTAAATATTTATTTTAGTTAATTTAGTAAAACAGTATAAATATATATAATACATTATATATAGGTACAGTTAAATAAAGTATTTATAGTTATTTGTTTCGGTATTTCACCTTCTTCCCGTTGAAAAATTTCAGGCTATACATCTAACGAACTTTTTTTACTATAAAAACAATAAAAATGATTTACAACAGTTCATTGTCTGTGAGATCTTTAGGCCGGTACAGTGTTGAATCCAGAGAATTTACTTTGGAGGGAAATATAAATAGAACTCGCCGAAGAACCAAATTCGATTCAAAAACTTTTTTCTGTACACCTCCTTTAAAAGCCATACTATTAGGTTCTTATATATATTTTATTAGATCTTTTGTGGGGGGCACTGCCCCCCATGCCCTCCTTCAACGCAATTAGTAACTTAGTAATATTTTATTAGATCTAGTGCGGTGGGCTCCACTCTCCTGGCTTTCACAACATAAGAAATATTTTGATCGAATGTAGAGAACTCCACCCCCTGTACTTCCTATAATATACCAGTAGTTACTTAGAGACATTTTATTAGAACTTATGCTGTGACCTTAGCCCCATTTACCTCTCCTTTAACGACCAGTAAAAATATTAAAATTGTATTAGATGTAATGTGGGGGGAGATCTACCTCTCTGCACCCCCTTTAATGCTAGAAGTAACTTAGGAACATTTTAGTAGAACTAATGCGGTGGCCTTCGCCCCCTGCTCCTCTCTTAATGACCAGTAGTAATATTTAATATGCTATATATTAGATCAAATGCACAACTACCACGATAATTTGTGTTGGCTCTGCGGCGAGTTGACTGGCTGCGAATCGGCCGCAGCGAGCTGGTCACGCTGAGATAACCGCGGCGAGTTTCAGATCTACAACAATTTTAAAATAAAACTCGGTGAGCTAGTCTGACTCTGTAAAAAAACTTCTAAATGAAATATAGCATACTTTTAAAGAAGCATAGTTTCAGTGTTCAACATCCTCCCTGATTCATACAAAATTCAATGTTTCTTTAAAGAAAGACAGAAAAAAATGTATCCTCTACTTAATTTTAGTTCGAATGAATAACAAACATCACGCTGTACTAAACAGTGGTGCTCAACAAAATGAATCATAGAACCTACCGTTCTATAAGTCTGTATAGCACACCGCTGTTTAATCCACTCAATATTAGATGATTCATATATTATATTAACTTATCATCTATATTAAGACATAGGTCGTGATCAGAAGATTATAAATTTACTACCCTGACAATATTATCGTGAGAGTAAATTTCTTCTAATATACTCGTATTTCGTATCATTAACTTGAAATATATGGAACAGGGATGGGCAATTTTTTTTTCTTTAGGGTCACATAGTAAACTTAAGTTAACATTTCTTAGTCCGCCACTGTTTTTGATCCATATACGGATTGAATTTTGTTGTATAAATCCTTAAAACTGCCTGTAAAAATAACTGTACACGAGATAAGGCAAGATGAGAGTCAGGTAAGTCTCGTCTCGTTTCAATTTTTTTAACTGAAGTCATTCAGTGTATTTACAAAAAATGTTTGAAAAACATACATCTGACGTATTAAATAAAACGACCAAGTGCGTGTTGGACACGCACATGATAGGGTTCCGTATAGTAATTCTCACTACAATTTATAAAAAAGAGTTCTTTCAAAATTTTGTATGAACTATTCTTGCTGCAGTGTTCGTTATATATTTTATTGAAAATACTAATTAAAAGCTACATTCTGGATTTTTTTCAGATTTTTTGCATCTATTTTCTAAACTATTGAGTTTAGAAAATAGATGGGGGACGCTCTGATAACCACATTGAAAAGCAAATATATCGTGATGAAGGGTTAAGGGGGCAGACCCAGTTAGAATTTTGAAAAAATCAATTTTTTTTGCATTTTCTCAAAGTAGAATATTTCAAAAATATTCTCTAAAAATTTCAGACAAATATCCTGCCCATAGACGATTCAGTAAGTAAGTTCGAAAATAATTTTTTTATCTGCATGCAATTCGTACTCAAAACTTTAAACGCGTTTTTCTCGAAACCATGTTTTCAAAGTCGGTGATCACTGTAACTTGAGAACGGCTTTGCCGATTGCTTTGAAATTTTTCACACTTATTCTATAAATAATTGTCCTCAAGATGAACGAAGGATTTTCTTTTTGGACGATTATTATTTTTTTTATAGCCGAAAATGCGAGTGAAATTTTAGTCGAATAAAGAATTTTGACTTTCAATATCCGCCATTTTGTGAAAATTCAAAATTTTTCAAATCCCTTCGTTCATCCGGAGCATTATCTCATTAGTTAATGATCCCTTATGTTGTTATTTTTTATTTCAGATGATCTAGTGAGGAGCAGCAGTGATCACGGCAAAACACTTTTTTTTGGACCCCTCCCTAATTTGCTGTATCCCACTTATTTTTTAATATTTTGCAATAAATAAAATTACAATTTTTTCTGTAAATACATATTTTTCATGTGGAAAAACATTTGTTATTAATTATTTTAATGCGTGGCCAAAAAAAATCCTAAAAAAGAGCTTTTTTTGGAAGTCCCAACTGGGTCTGCCCCCTTAAAATTAAAAGGCTAATTAACGTTTTTTGTTGCATTTTAAGAGACCTATCTAAAGACAACCCCCTTAATGGGATAAGTGAAAAAAAAATATTGAATTTACTTTTCAATCTATGAGAAAGAGGTCCATTTTTTTTAAATCTCATCATTTCTGTTTTTGGGTCATCAATCTACGTCCTTATACCAAATTTCATCTTAATATGTGTAAAATTCATAACGACGGACGGACGAACAGAGCGAAACTATAACTATAACTAGTTTTCTACGGAACCCTAAAAAGTATGTAATATATATAGAGGAGATAATCAATTAAACGGACAATTCGTGAAACGGACAATGTCTGTTCCATCGAAATGGATTAATTGAAATTTTATTGTTAGTATCATCACTAACTACAGATATTTGTGCATTGAAACGGACGTTTATTTAAATATGTATAGTAATGTTGTTTGTAAAAATTATATAAATAGTAATATCATATATTAAACATACTAGTATAGTATAGTTACTATATATTAAACATACTAGTAATAGTATGTTTAATATATGGTAATATAGTCTGGCTAGAATATCTTAAATGCAATAAATAGGCTCATGTTAAAGGACTGATGAATTTATTTTGTAATAATTTTAATTAAATAAACAATTAGACTTGATAAAAAAAAATTAAAATTAAGTACTTATTAATAATACAAATACTCGATTAAATATGATTATATGCATACTATAGATCTTAAAATATATATAGTAAAAATTTTGTTTAATTTTAATTAAATTATAAATGTATATACACTCCAATCCGTTTCATCACACCCTGCACTGTCCTTTTCAATGCGAATGGTGAAATCATGAAATGGACAAAAAGAGTTTTTTTTAAACACGTTATTTAACTAATTTCTATTATTTTTGTGGTAAAAAAAGATTCTGTTTAAGAAACTCAATTAATTCAAGATATATATAACTAATATAACGTAGTTGATTATTTTTGTTTTTTTTGTTTCTAGGTTAAATAAAAAATTTCATGAATCTCAAATGTCTGTTTCATTGTGTATCTCCCTTATAATCTAATAAATAACACTAATGTTTATATCTTGATTTGATAAAAATTTAAATAAAAATCTACTTGCATATTTAAATATCAAATATCAAGAAATTAGTAAATCTCCACGAATTACTCAAGATTAATAACATGTATTTAAAATGTATTATGTAAATATGAAATATCCGTTACACTTGGTTGAAAATCTTGATTCATTAATTTTTCTATTAATAAATACAAATGCTGTATATGTAGTTCTAATTTTATTTTATATTGCTTCAATTAAAACATAACGTTATTTATGTTTAATTTTAATGAAGCTAGAAATTATGGCTCTAGAGTTCTAGACGTACAAATGATCGACTTTCTGGGTTTAATAATATAATTTCCATAAAATAGTAATTAATTAAAAATTTGGGGGTTACGTTACAATATATGAATAAGATTAAAGTATTGATTTTAATTTGTGATGGCACAGTTTATGAAATTAAGTTGTCATATTATGTTGTCTACTGAAGATTGAATCCCCATTTTATCTAAAATAACCTAACAATTCACTACGTATCGGTTTCAAATCTTACAATTGACAGTTTCGTCTCGGTCGAGATAGCTGGTCTCGTCTCAGGTTTGTCTCGTACAGAAAAAGTCAAACGATATTATTTTTTATATTTATTATTTTATAAATAAAGTTGATGTCGTCTCGGTTCTTTGTATTTAAATTTAAGTGGTATCTCTCGGTCTTTTCTCGTCCGAATTTAGGAAAAATGTATATTTTATGTCGTTCAGAAATCAAAAACATTACATTTAAATAGAATTTTTGTATAGATTTTGAACATTTCTTTTGTATCTTGATCAAGTATTCAGGTATTAAAAATAACAAATCGACTTTGTGAATATATATTATTTAATTTAACAATTGTGAAATTGTGTTAAATAAAATCATCCTTAATATATATAAAGCTCAACGTCTCTCTGTCTGTCTGTCTGTCTGTCTGTCTGTCTGTCCGTTAGTTACCTTATCACTCGAGAACCACTTATCCGATTTACGAGTTTTTTTTTTTTAATTCATAGGTACGTTCTCTGGCCAGGTTATAGGCTATATTTTTTTACGTTAGGTAACATAACAACAAAGCAGTGACGATAATAGTAAATCAAGTCGGAAAAAATTTTGCCGTCGGCGCGCTGTTTTGTAATACGCTGCCTAAACCGTTCAATATAGAACAAAATAATGTAATAAAGAATTGTGTAGAATCAAAAGTTCTTCAATTAAGTCCGCGACACCATATGTCTAACTTTTATATTTTAGCCACAATGACTGCTTTTATGTTACAAAGAAAACATAAAATATTTGGGTTTTGTTTACATGGACTTATGACCTGCAAAACATTAATCCATATCGAAATAAATGATTTCATCGTCATAAGTACTTAATGTAGATATAGTTTGCCATTTACAGCATCCAATTTGGTCGTATAGTTTAGAAAATATCTTAAAATATATTTATAAAGATAATATCTTAAATGTATGGTGTCGTGCCGCATCGAAGCAAGTACATCAGACTGGATTCGCGTACGCTCGGTTGTTATTCGGAGTCCCTCGGCTGATCGTTTGTGTTTATTTTGTTTTCAATAATTAACATTTAAATTTAAACAGAACACAAATTATTTGTACTTTTTTCTTCTGATTCGTTTTTGTTAGGTAATTTAGGTATTGATAAATTATTATTACAATAATAACTAATCGTGTTTGTACTTAATTATTTAAACTATATTTTTCAAAAATCCTAAACAATAATTCCGTAGTCTACGCGAGCGAAGCCGCGTGGGCCCAGCTAGTAACTTATAATTACAAACAAAAATTAACTCCCCCCCCTCAATTTTGTTGGAGTGCGCCATTGCATAGTAATATATGTTTAGTTTGTTTATATTACTCAAAGTTAGTTATTCATTCATTTTAAACTATAAACTTGTCTTTATTTATTGCTTCATGAATTAATACGTTTATGATTAGTTTTGTAAATTTTATTAATATCCAAAAATAGGAAAGATGAAAAATAGAGCAAATACACTTAGATGTTTTTAGTAATATTTTAAATGCATTTAACCTCCCAGATAACATTGGTAAACTATATAAATAAATCACATAAAGTCACAGCTCACGTTGAAATAATCCTAAGAAATCCCCGTTGATATTTTTGAATATGTATAGAATAAATTCCTATGTGTCTAATAAACTTGTGAACGGCAAATTCTATTTAAAATATATACAGGAACGTATTACGTTTTTGTTTTTATTATTGTAATATTAATGATTATTAACAATATCTGCATACATTTTTTTTATTTCTAAGACAATAATTTATATTATTAGATTATTTATAACTTGGGCTGCATGGCAAGACGAGAGTGCCTTAAAATCGGACGAGAGTTTTTGTTTTAAAAATCTATAATTAACTAGTAAAAATATACTATTTGATATTAACTTTAAATCAAAAATTAAAATATATAAGATCCGTTAATTACTTACTTTAATTTGTTTTGAAGAAATGAAAAATATTTAAAAAAAAAAATTCACACGAGATCAAGATTTTTCTTGGTCTCGTCTGATCAATAACACAGAACGAGATCGGCTTAATTGTTTTGAGACGATTCCGAGACGGCATCAATTTTTACGAGACGAGATCGAAACGAGACTATCAGTTGTAAAATTTTACACCACGACGAGACAAGACTTACCTGACTCTCGCTTCAACTAGTCTCGTCTCGTGTGCAGCCCTAAATGTAACTGCAATTTCTTAATTACATTCTTGATTTGCAAATACTGCATTATATTATATCTTCAGAAGATTACTTTAAAAGATTATGTTCACTGTAATTTGTGACGAAAAGTTTATGGTGTGATATTCATACATATATAACAAAAATAATTCTACGATTTCAAACAATCATAGTAAATGTTAAAATGAAACCTAATCAATGTTTTGTTAACGGATGATTTACTAACCGTGATTATTTTTTGCTTTACCTATGTAATCCATCAGAATCGTAATAATCAACAGTATATAGGAATGACTGTTAACCAATTTCCATTGGAGGGGCAAAGTATATTAGCACAGTAAAAATGAAAAAAATGTATACATAAAAATGGCTGAATTAACCATTTTTTATACACGAATTATATTGAAATAAATGAAATGTGTGATAAAGGATTTCCATGTCCTGATCGTTACTACTGGCGCCTATGAGCATATACATACATACATATTTAAGAAATTATATTCAACCGTCCCTGTATATGGAATATACAAAAATATTTACTATATTTAAAACTACTTCACGACAAACCTGTAAACCTCACAAAAACGACAAAATATTTTAACGTACTGTAGACAAAGTAAAAAAGAATAATGTATAGAGAACCAGTGATTCCAAACAAAATTATACTATAAGTATTAATGTATTTATATATCTTAAACATATAGGTATGGTTTTTGTCAAGATATAATATATTATAAATTATTTGCGTTATGAAAAATAAAAAATCTACACACCTATAAAATAAATTTAATTAGAAAAGCCCACATATTGTCAAAAAAATTCGTTTGTAAATTTTATATTGAATGATTACGTATTTTTTAATAAGTTCAGATAATAATAAAAAAGTTAAATTGATGCCCCCCCCCCCCCCCTTGCTATAAAACTACCCTAGGATAACTAATAAACTAATTATATTGTCACAATAAATATTATATATGTACATTATGTAACAGTAACTAAAATTTATAGCACCACTGTCGAGGGTTGTACAAAAATAGTGGTACTTCCGGAGTTGCCAATTAGTCATGGCTTGCCGCGAGAAACAGTGCGAGACATGCGGCTGATTTCGCACCGTTACAATTCGTGGTTACCTTCACTTCGGTACGGTCATAGCACCCTCGATCGGTACAAACAATAAAATCAAATAAAATACCTACTGTTATATGTATGTACAATGTACATGTAACATCGTGTACTGACTGCATACTAAGATAGATTCGAAGCTTAAGATTAATAACGCGGGGGGTGAGGGGGGGGGGGGGTAGTTAAGAGTTTTTTCCAAAAATTTAAATATTTTTGTCTCTATTGTAAAGTTGCAGTTTTACATGATGATTATAAAAAAATTTCTTTCCAGCTTCGTAAAGTGATGGGCCGCGGCCCTCTATGGGGCCGTGGCCTTCTCACAAGGAGACCGTGAAGAGCAGCAAATATAACAAATAAATATATTATCGTTAAACACGTTTTATATGTGCACTTGCTTAAAATTAAATATTAATTATGAAACTTTGTTAAAATACTGAAATGTTAAAATGATTATATTTTTACAACTGATTTCACGCGTTCTTTTTTTTAAACCAAGCATTTTAAACTTTAGTTTCGAATCATAAATACTTCCTTTACGGCTAGTTGGTGATATCAAGATTTTACCCCTGTGGCGGATTTATATTTTTCGGAGCCCCTAAACTTATGACGCCACCCTCCTACCCACTTTATTAATTATGTCTTAAATAAAAATAATGTGTTACGTAGAAAGAAAAAAATTAAATGATTATATCATATTTATTATATTATTGGAGGAGGGGATCAAAATGAGTTACTGTTTGCAACTCTTTTTAATAAAAATATGTTCAAATTCTACTGATTTTTGCTTAACTTTGGCTCTATGATGTCCCCCTGAAAAATATTTTTTAAATTATTTACATCTACATATGCCCGAGGGTTATAATTTTACATTTTCAGTTAAAATTTCAAGTTTGTAGTTTATGAGATATTTTGCTGTGACTGGACGGTCATACATATACGACAATGAGATTAATAGGATTTCTACGGAACCATAGAAAATATGAACGCGTGATTTCTTCTCTTGTATCTTAAAAAACAATTTCGACATGAATGCGGAACCGTTTTTCATCAGTGAATGGGGGGAGGGGGGGATAACCGTCAGGTCCGATACCCGTTAAATCCGCCACAAAAATGGATGTGACTGTGTCAGGATGCAAAGTCGAGGGATTGACGTAAATACGTTCCAAATCCAAAGTCGCGTCTTTTGCGGCAGTGGGGATAGATAAAACTCAGACTTATCTAACTTTGATCTAACTGCTGACTTTCGCATTTTGGCGTGATCTGTACCTCCTAACCCTTTCAGCTACTGGTAATGGTTTATTTTCCAATAGTTGCTGAGACACTCTTTCCAATGTTTTTTTATATTTCATACTGGTTTTTGCGCGTGTTTTCGCCGGCATTATATATATTTTTTTTATTATTATATGAAATTTTGCACCCACTAAAACAGGTTCAATGTTTTGATTTGTACTTGTACCTTGTAGATTTCATCGAGATCTATAACTTGATACCAAAACCAGCGTGTATATAAATTGTACATAAATTTATACTAGCGCGCAAAATGATCGCTGCGCATTTAGCCCAACTTCCGCATTTCCACGAGGGTGACTCAGTGTTTAATGGGTACAAACCAAAACGCTAGTTAGAATGATACCAAAATCATTCCAGTTCGACTTTTAGTTTCTGAGTTATTCAATGGTTTTGGATCACTCTGAAAACGTTACATCAAGTTCCTGAAACAGTTCTAGACATATAGCTATACAAACATTACCTGGAAAAAATTATAAATTCGCGAGACCATATAATATATGTATATAAGAAATATAAGTAAATAATATAACTTATAATTTAAGTATCTGCAAAAAAAATTCATATACAGCGCGAGCGCGGGTGATATCACGCGTAAAGTCTATCTTCAGCACGAATTTTCTCAGTAACGGCATAAACTACATAAAATCAGTTTTCACATTTAAATAGTACATCTATCACGGACGAGGTCCATGCGGACGAAGTTGCGTGTAACAGCTAGTCAGATTATATCTCGTTACATCTAATAGTTTTTTCTCGGAAAATTATAAAGAAGAGAAATATTATTAATTGAAAATGTTACGCGAAATGAATATTAATTTTATGTGTTTAAATATTTATTACATCCCAACTCGCACATTTTAAAATTCAAAGAAAACATAGCTTTGAGAATAATAATAATAATTTATAGATAACAAATATTCAATTGATGTACCAGGTATTCATTCCATAAAACCTAGCCATTATTATTGTAAATCTTGAATCAATAAAATAGCGTTCCTAGTAGTTTCGGAATGTCATCGGCTTATGCAAATAGATTTTTTTAGAATACTTACTTTTTTTAAATTGAAGACTTAAATTTTTGAAATACTCAATTTAAATAATTATAGTTTTCTAACTTTTTTACAACTTTGCCATCTATATGTGAATATCCAAACTATTATCCAAGCTGCAAACCAAATATGACGAAGTTTAAATATCCGTCGAAGATTACTTGAATTTCAATAGTTTACTAAAATTGCTTTAGATGGCAGCACATAAGCAAGCAATTGAATACAAAAAAGACTGAAAAAAGAATTACATACATACTTGGTATTTCAGACATTGTTTCAGGTCATTAATTTCTTTTATAAAATTACCAAGCATTCATCTTACAAATGCTTCCTAATTAATGGTGTTTTTCTTTTTATTTAATTTTTATACTGCCTTAATATAAATTTTATTTATATTTCTTGAATTTCCTTAGAAGCATTTTTTTTCAGTTTTAGTTTAAAATAATATATTAATTTAATAAATCATTAATTTCATAAAATTAAAAACAAAAAAGCTCCCCTATCTGTAATTAGAAAAAAAAATACATTTTAAATAAATGTAATTGATGACGAATTGGAGGCAACAATTACAAAATTAATACTATAAATTAGTTTTTTTTTTGGTGTGATAATTTAATTTGATAAAAGCACTTAAAATAATTATTTAATTAAGAATAAATGAAGAGGGACAGAACACCAATTGAACTATGCTTTTTGCTCGTGTCCAATACTAACAATAAGCTAAGTTCATAATATAGTCGACTCACATTCCACGACTCCGTTAAACGAAAGCGAAACTGCGGTTAGACATAATAATATTTAATTAACACAGGGTTGTGAGTAGGGATAAACAGAATATTATGAAATAAGTTTATTTTATAGAAAACGACGTAAAAAGTTTTAAATTTTAAACTGGAGATTCGTATTTCAACTCGCTCTCGAGATATGGACTCCCAAAATTTTAATTTTCTAACAATTAGAAAAAATTAACGTAACATTTAAACCGATTGTTACCAACAAAAATTTGTCAAAATTCGAAAGATTTATTTTTTATTTTTAGCAAACAGTATTATATTTATATATTATATCACATATTTTAATTTATACCCCCCCCCCCCCCCCCCTCACCGCACACAGATCGTTAGGTGGATTTTCTAAAAGGAGCTCGTCAGCTCGTTTGTACAAAAAAATTGAGTAGATAGTATTGCTATATTATAAAATTCAAGAATGCGTACATTATTAAATATTAGCCGAATCATAAAAATATCTAAAAACAAATACAACACTGGTTAAATATAATCAAATGATAATTCCATATTGCACAACCTAGTGTAAACGCACGCGAAACGTTGGATCGAACGCAATCACTAGGGCCTCCTAACTTCCTCTTCGGAGGTATTGATTTTCCAGACGCGTGAGTTGGGACGTGTGTGTGTGTGTGTGTGTGTGTGTGTGTGTGTGTGTGTGTGTGTGTGTGTGTGTGTGTGTGTGTGTGTGTGTGTGTGTGTGTGCGTGTGTGTGTAGGACCATAATTCTGACTCACAGAGGATGAGTCATCCATGGTTATAAATCCGCAGGTCGATTTTGTCATTCGCTGCCGGCCGTCGCGTCGTGTTATTGTGAAACTTTCACGAATTTGTATCTGAAATGTACAAAAACATTTTTTTTGTTTTCTTTCTTGTACTTGTATAAAAAATATTTCGTGGAAATGGGTACTTGAAAAACA
This sequence comes from Sialis fuliginosa, assembly GCA_961205875.1. Lineage (NCBI taxonomy): Eukaryota > Metazoa > Arthropoda > Insecta > Megaloptera > Sialidae > Sialis > Sialis fuliginosa. The sequence goes on from OY540812.1 coordinate 21,256,447, forward strand.
GAAGTTTCAAAATCCATATGAATACCGTAGTAGAATTTTCATTAATTATTGACTGAATGGCCTTTAAATATTATACAGAAGAGTTGAGTAGAGCATTATAAAGTAGACATTTTAGGCAAGTGTCTAGGGCACCAAGCGAAGTGGAAGGGGGGGGGGGGGAGGGGGCGAACAGATTGTGATATTTTTTTTAAATTAAAAATTGACGATTTAAAATAATTTTCCTATTTTCAAAAGAGACTGAAAATTATTTTTCTGTTTTTTTATTTGAAACTTATCAATTGTTGGCTAACGTTCCGTCTTAATTTATGATAACTAGAAAAAATACTTGTTTGTTTATAAGAAAAATACAAATTTTAAAATCTAAATAATATGTCCTCTTTGGATATACCTACAATCCAGGGAGGAGGTAACCTTGTCAATTTTTAAATTATTACAATTGCGTTACCTTACATAAGTTAGGTCATATCCTAGGGGGGGGGGAGTGCCCTGTTCGCCCTCTTTGTGGACGCCCAAGTTATGAAATATATATATAGACTATTGACTAGGGACCCCCCGACTAAGGAACTTCCGCAGAGTTAAATTTATATATAAATATTTTAAAGTAATTTTCTAACATTGTCAATAAGGTATGGCCGCTATAAGAGCAAGGTTTACTGTTTTTGTGATTGACGGGATTCTTTTTATAATTCTCATGAAGTCATGTTACTAATAAAACAAGTAACTCTTTATTTAATCAATTAAATTACCAAAGTCCGCAAATATATATATATATATTTATATATAAAAAAAAAAAAAAAAACAAACTTGTTTGTTTAAACGTCAATAAATAAATCTCAATAAATCATACAACTTAATTAATGATGCCAATACTTACTTAAAAATAAAAAATGACCCGACAAACACTTTTCAAACATTTAATAATAACTTAATACAACATTGGTTTAAAACTAAATTAATTGATTACAATACAAAAACTGCACTTATGACATACAATGCAATCACTCCTAAAATATATTTCTTACCAAAAATACATAAACAAAACACACCATACAGACCTATAGTATCATGTATAGATTCACCTACTTATAAATTATCAAAATATTTGGCAAATATTTTATCTAATGTAGTGGGCGAAACTGAATATGGTATAAAAAATTCATTTGATTTTGTCAACAAAATTAAAAACATACAAATACCTAAAGAACATAAATTATTTTCATTAGACGTAACATCATTGTATACCAACATACCAATACATTTGGCCCTAGATATTGTCAATAATAAATGGCAGGACATTTCACATTACACTAAACTTACAAAAGAAGAATTTAACAAAGCAGTGAAATTTTGTCTAACTAACACATACTTTGAATTTGACAATAATTATTATAAACAAATAGACGGTTGTGCTATGGGATCACCTATTTCCAGTGTAATAGCTAACTTAGTTATGGAAGATCTTGAAAATAATTGTTTGGATCAATTAACACAAAAACCAGCATTTTATTATAGATATGTAGACGACATTATTACAGAGGCACACCCTAATAGTATTCACGAAATTCTTAACACTTTTAACAATTATAATAGTAAAATTCAACACACATTAGAAATACAACAACAGAATAAAATTGCATTTTTAGATGTACAACTTACTAACGACAATGGACAAATACTTACTAACTGGTACCAAAAAGACACACATAGTTGGAGATATATTAATTATTTTTCCAATCATCCACAACACATAAAAATTAATATTTTAAACAATACCATAGACAGAGCACTAAAACTATCACATCCACAATTCAGACAAGAAAATTTAAACAAAATAAAAACAGCATTTTTTAACAATAACTATCCAATTAATTTAATTAAACAATGTATAACAAAAAGAGTTCACTTATTATACAACACGGTTAAAAATAATAATAACAATTCTAATACAACACCAACACAATACATTACAATCCCTTACATAAATAAAACATCTAATTTAATAAAAAACACTTTAAATAAGTACAACATAAAAACTGTATTTAAAACTTACAATAAAAACATAAACAACTACACAAAACTTAAACCAAAAACAGACATTTTTAAGAAATCAAATTTGGTATACAGTATACCGTGTGGGGGTTGCAACACTATTTACGTAGGTAATACATCACAAAAACTTATCAATAACACAACATAAATCAGATACAAGATTAAAACCAACATCCACAGCATTAGCAGTACATACAAATAGTACAGGGCATATTTTTGATTATAAACAAACTAAAATTTTAGATAATGAAAAACATAAAGCTAAACGTTACATTTCCGAAATGTTACACATAAAAAGAAACAATAATACAATTAACAAGAAAACTGACATATCCACATTATCTACTATTTACAACACAATTTTAAATAATTAATTATTGTCATTTTTTAAATCAATTTTTTCGTTCCTTAGTAACTATTTGAGTTACTAAGAGATTTGTTATTTTTTCAAACATTTCCGTAGTCACATGAATTTTATTGAGATAACGACATCTTTCTCAAATTTAAATCTTTATTAATAGGTATATTTCTGAATTTTTATTTTAAAATATCAATATTTTGCATTATATTTATTGTATTTAATTGTTACTTATTATATTTTAGCCTGACGATGATTCTGTGAATCGAAAGCTTGCGGTTTCCTCTTCTTTAATAAATTTTGACGTTTAAACAAACAAGTTTGTTTTTATTTATATTTAACGTCACTACTATTATATTATATATTTATATATATATATATTTAAATTATAGCCTTTTATTTCGTTTGTTTTTTCTCCTGTAATGGATAAAGTAAAACCAGCAATGTGCACGCAGTGATGGACACTTGTTAATGATTACAAAATGATAAGTACTACGACACAAAAGATATAAAAGAAAGAATCGTCAAATTTGAAACAATATAAAGCAGTTGCTATGATAATATAATAATTAATAAATAAATTATACTAATAATTAGTTTAAATGTCCACCATTTAGACACCTATTGGCCGATTGTCATCAAATCACACTGTAAGACAGTTAAATGTATATATAGATTAATATTCAGAAATGGTAGTAATTAAATATCAACAAATATTTCTAATTCAGTACATTTAACTTAAAAATTGCCTTTACTGGGGTCACATCCAAGACTGGTACCAGTACTTTATATAAACTTTGTTGAGTTTATATTTATATAATACTTATTAGAAGATGATACCTCTTAGTATATTAATAATCATAATATGACAACATAAATCATAATAAAACATGTGTTTTATGCCGAGTATAGCTTTACAGGTAGACGCACGTATTTACATAAATGAAAGTAGGGTACGGATTATCAACAACAATCCTTATAAGGAGACATTTTTTTCTTGTAGTTTAGTAATACTGTAGATTATACTTTTTGTCGACATATCGGCGACTCGTGTGATGTTGCGAAAGTAGAAAACAAAAAACATCTGGTGTAAGAATGTCGATAAAGGGGATGATAATTTTAATGAAATTGTGATATATTTATTTCATTATTTCTATGCTCAATAAGGCGAATTCAAAATTCGTTGTTTAAAAAAATATTTTAATTTTGTCTTTAGATACCCTTCAGAGCCGTAACTATCACCGGGGCAGTGTCCCGGGACCCCCGCAGCAGCGTAAAAATTGGGGTGAGTATTGATTGATCGTGATTGAGGGGAAAAAAGTCAATAAAATTAAAATCAGTAATAAGTGTAAAACACGTAAAAAGTTAGCAACAAAAAAAGGTCCATTTTTATGTTCTATTATTTATATATTTATATTTTCGGGGGCCCTTGAGCCTCTAGTTACGACTCTGAAACTCTTTATTTCGCATTTTACATACTTGTTGAGTTAATCATGGCTACCAAAAAGGGGTTGTTAACAGGGGGGATTTTCATCAAAAATAATGTCTTATGTTTCTTCTAGCAGGGGAGGCCGCAATAAAATGTGAGGAGTGTGGAGTTAATCGTCAAAATACTATTCGTGCGAGGTGGGTTGTTTTTCAGGGGATGTAAGACGTTTCCTCCATCCCCTGAAAAGTACTGGCATTGTAAAAATAAAAATACTAGGAAACGAAATAATCATTTTTTATAGGTATTATGGATTTTATCAAATTGAAGATTGGATCGGCGGTGGACTAAGGGTTGAGGGGGGGGGCTGCCAAAATGAGGTAGAAGAGCTTGATCGATGAGGATGAAAAAGTGACATGATAAGTCTTCACAAACTGCAGGAGGGCGCAAAAGTTATTTTTAGAGGCGCCAAAATTGAAGTGACAACGAAAAACAGTCATATTTTGGGGGGTGGGGGGTGCATAAATAACATTCCGCCTTCTTTAGGCTGTCACTGGATTGGATTGCTCTATTCTGTTTTATCTGTCCTCGATTTTTACAAATGGGAGTAGTCAAAATAAAAATAATTTTAAAAATAAACGTAGGTGTGGCCTAAGTGTCCTTTTATTCCATTCAGAGTGCAAGATATTTTTTTATATTCGATTTATTTTTAATTTTAAGAGAACATATTTTACCGTATATGCAGATTTTTATTTTACGATATATAATTTCTTATTGTATTTAGCAATATTATAAAAATATATAGATATCTAATCTTTGAACTTGAAATATTATCTATTTTTCAATACATTTATAATGTACATATGTAATAACAATAAGTACATGTAATTTGTTAAAATGTATTTTTCGTATGTTATTTGAATAACTAATTTTTTTGATTATAATGGAATTAGTTAAACCCATTGTATTTATCAGAATTATGGTATAATTGCTCATTAAAATATGAATTATATTCATCATAAATTAAATTGCACACATCATAAATTTTATATATTTTTTGCTAAGTCCTATTAAATGTGCAGGTCATTAAACCAAAGTACAATAATCTCATTTAATTATATATAAAATTAAAACTAAAACAGTAATTGTATCCAAAAGTATAAAATAAATATAAAATACTTACTGTAGTGAACATTACTGAAAATTTAGTACCTAATTATCAATTTCTTTTAAAAAGGTAAATAAGAAATAATGATTATTGAACTATTCATTTTTTTCTGTTTATCCAATTCAAATGAAATATAAATAAATACTATGAAATAAATTGAATTGTTTATTTTTCATTTAATAAATTCACAACATAATATTAAATAAAAAAGAAACACTAAAAAATTAAATATGTATAGCAAATTCTAAAATTATATTAAAAAAACCAAAAACAAACATGTTTTAAATATCAAATTTCAGTTTACTCATTAAAATTGCATACTTAGCAGTATTAGAGCATATATAAGGTAGAAAAAAATAAAACAAAAGAAATTCAAGTTAGATTTTCTGTTTTTCATTTTCGAGAAATACAAATAATAACATTAGGAATGTATCAACCGTACAAATATAATCAAAAAACGAATTATGAAAATGATTACGAAATAAACAAACTGGGACATGATGGTATGATAAATGAATTTGTAGGGATAAGCGCAGGGTAGCGGGCGAATGGGAGGTGATGGCGCAGCGCGTGTCGTAGCGAGACATCTTAGTTCTCGTCGACCTCGGCTTCTTGTTCCTCATCGAACTCAGCGTCCTCATCGGCAGTGGCTTCTTGGTATTGTTGGTATTCACTCACCAAATCATTCATGTTGGATTCGGCTTCAGTGAATTCCATCTCGTCCATGCCTTCTCCGGTGTACCAATGCAAGAAAGCTTTACGACGGAACATAGCTGTGAACTGTTCTGAGATACGCTTGAACAACTCTTGGATGGCGGTAGAGTTGCCAATGAAGGTGGCTGACATTTTGAGACCACGTGGTGGAATGTCACACACAGCTGTCTTCACGTTGTTGGGAATCCATTCAACGAAGTATGAGCTGTTTTTGTTTTGGATGTTGAGCATTTGCTCATCAACTTCCTTCATCGACATGCGGCCACGGAACACAGCAGCTACTGTTAAGTAACGTCCGTGACGTGGGTCACAGGCAGCCATCATGTTCTTGGCGTCGAACATCTGTTGTGTGAGTTCTGGTACTGTGAGCGCTCTGTATTGTTGGCTGCCACGGGATGTTAATGGAGCAAAGCCGGGCATGAAGAAATGAAGACGCGGGAATGGAACCATGTTCACAGCTAGTTTACGTAAGTCAGCGTTCAATTGACCGGGGAATCTCAGACACGTCGTAACTCCGGACATTGTGAGTGAGACGAGATGGTTTAAATCTCCGTATGTGGGTGTCGTGAGTTTTAACGTTCTGAAGCAGATGTCATAAAGGGCCTCGTTGTCAATGCAATATGTTTCGTCTGTGTTTTCTACTAACTGATGTACTGAGAGTGTGGCATTGTAAGGTTCTACGACTGTGTCTGATACTTTGGGCGAGGGTACAACTGAGTATGTGTTCATTATTCTGTCTGGATATTCTTCACGGATCTTTGAGATTAAGAGGGTTCCCATACCGGAGCCGGTACCACCTCCTAGGGAATGTGTGAGCTGGAAGCCCTGGAGACAATCGCAGGACTCTGCTTCTTTGCGAACGACATCGAGGACTGAGTCAACTAATTCCGCTCCTTCTGTGTAATGTCCTTTTGCCCAGTTATTGCCGGCACCGGACTGGCCGAAGACAAAGTTGTCTGGGCGGAAGATCTGTCCGAATGGTCCCGAACGGACTGAGTCCATTGTGCCGGGTTCCAAGTCGACGAGGATGGCACGGGGTACATATTTACCACCGCTAGCTTCATTGTAATAAACGTTGATGCGTTCAAGTTGGAGGTCTGAGTCTCCGTGGTATGCTCCAGTTGGGTCAATGCCGTGCTCATCAGAAATTATTTCCCAGAACTGTAACATAAAATAAAATATCACATTAAACATGTATACTTTAGAAATATTTCATAAATTACTTTAGCATAAATGATCTTCAAAATAATGATATTTAATAATACAAGATTCTTAATTAAAATACCTCAGATGAAAACAATAGATAGAGCTATAGCTTTCATCGGATTAAAAAAATCTATATCTTATATCATGTGCATAATCTTATTCCCACATCAGTAAAAAAAAGAAAGAAAACAATCATAAATAAATCATCATATTCATATGATAAAAATCAAGTCTTGGTATATAAGGAAAGTGCGTGTATTTTTTTTGAGAAATTCCATTATAAGATATGAATGCATTTCTCTTGAACCAACGACCTTTTTGCTAACTGTAAACCAAATCTTATACCATATGTATGTTACCTGGCTCCGCCTATAGCGGCGGCAGCCATTTTGTTACGTCATACCAGTTAACTAGATACTATATTTAGTAATGATCAAACGCGGTGGCTATGACAACATCAAATATAAACAAGATAAATTGTTATGAGTAGTAAATGCACTTAAATATATGTCATTTGTAAGGGAGAATTAAACGAACAAATGGTTTGTTTATGTTATATATTGGCTTGTGTCCTCCAAAGAAATATAAATATCTGATATGATTTCAATAAAAGTCATGTTCTTACATATTTTACAATCATTTAAATTACGTTATTTATTTTAACATTGTTTTTAATTAATACAATAGATTGCAATGATGTTTTGTTCAAAGTATAAAATAACAGTGAAGTCATAGACATAGAGAATGGACCGCGCATGCTGTATTAAATAAAACAGTAAGAGAGAAACTTCATAAAATAATTTTTATTAAATTAAAATACAAATCGTACGCCTATTGTTTCAAAATAAATTTTAACTACTCAAACGAAATAAAAAATAAAAAAAATCCAGACATCGTTAAAATGCATGGAAAAAACACTGTTTAATTTTAGATGCATCTTTTAACGCAAGTAAATTATTGTTCCAAATAATATTAGTCGACTAAAACCAAAATAGAAACAGACTGTCATAATATTAAGTGCTTTTCATTCTTGGAGGAAGTAAAAGACAAGTAAAAATAGAAAAAAATATACATATTTCACTTAAAGTTGATTATTTTATGCTCTTTTAAATAAACGCGAGTAAGTTTTTTTTGAAACTCTTTTTCAGTTCTATTTTCGGTCAAAGATTTAATTTTTTTACTACACAAACTTTAATATGAAACATTTTAAATTATCTTCAGGTTCAATGTATATACATATATAAATTCCATATACGTGATAAAATTCATTCCAATCATATTACAAAATTTATTAATAAGCAATTCGCATTCCATATAATAATTAAAAAGTATAAAAATAGAAATGGCAAAATCAGTATTTGTGGTTTTTCTACGTTTGGTGAAATGAGAATTCTAGTTATGTTAAATACCAATAATTAGATGTCGACCTTTTTGATGATATCACTATTAAATATGACTAAACTACTATTCAGTCAACCCACGGCCGGCCTTGTTGAATTCTGCCCACGAAAGTGCTGTTTGAAGTAGAGAAATTAGAAACGGAATCAGATCTTACATTAAATGAATTGTACACTTTTTATACAATTTATTGTAGTACCAATTATAATCAATTTAAGCTTAATTAAGCAGATTTTTTGTAATCTATTTAATAATTTTTCTTGGTTATATTTCAGAGGTGTACAGTACAATAATATGTTTTGAAATTTTAAATGGTTGACAATTTTAATTTTTTTTGTTTAATTTTTTGTAGCCATTGAGGAACTTATTTTCCTGGTTGATAAATGCTATTATAGATGTTGAATATTATGAAACTTTTTCCATTAATTGAATGAATTTAATGAATAGTTTTTTTTAAATTATTAATAAAATTTTGGCTTCTGAAAAAAATCATGTCTCTTTATAGAGCCTTTCTGTGATTAATCGCTTTAAATTATTTCTAGTGCATATTAAAAATATATTAAAACCAAAAGATGAAAATATTTTTTTAAATTAAAATTATTTTAGCATAAATGCAAGGTAATGTTATCTCAAATATAAACACGTAAATTCCATTTAAATTATTATATTTACAACGTGATACTTCACAAAGATAAAATTGATAAAAAAAAATGTACAAAAGTCATAAAAAGTAATCATAAATTCAACATTAGAAAAAAAATAATAACCACGATAATTTCCTAAACTAATAAAAAAATCGTCTACATCTTCTAATAAAACCACGAAAACCACTAAACAATAAACTAAAATTAGGACCAACCATAAAGTCACAATATAACAATTTCAAAGCTGTAATAAAATACAGCAGCCATCAAAAATAACCCACGAGAAAAAAAAACAACCCACAAAAAATTTAAAATAAATAGAATGCATCCGTTTGAAGAAAATGACTCCCGTAAAAATAATTGTCAAAACGTGTGCTATTTCTGTTTTGTCAGAACCAGGAAGCAGCGGGCTATAGACGTTTAGTTACCTGGAGAAGGTTCGACGCCCTTTGGAGAAGAGCTAATAATACTCGACTTCAGAAGTCACGGCTCGCCGCTTGTTATAAATAGGTTCAGAACGATCACGTAATAAACGCATAACTTATGGATATTGTATGTTGTAGACGTGGTGATCGCTACCACATGAAATCGTGGCAACGAACATTAAAATCTTAGCTTAGGCCATCAATATTTATTGTCAATACTTTGTTATACATATTTATAAATAGTGTTATTATTTATTTATGAACGTTAAATAGAATTTGTTTCAGACGTGGTAATTGAAAAAAGCAGGATTGCATAAAAATCCGATTTGTTAAAAAAAATATGAATACACAAATTTTTAAATTTTAATAGAATTTTTGTTAAATTAACAAAACATAAAAAAAATTAATTTAATTATGAAAATCAAAAAGTTCGATTGATATTTACTATTTCAATTTTTATTATAAATATCCACGGAAAATATCTAATTATTTTTTTAAATAAAAAATACGATTATTTAAAATTTTAACTTGTATGAAAAAAGATTTAATTCACATAAATTAAATAAACGATAAGTATGATTTAAATTAATGCAACCCTGTTAACTGTTATACTTATTGTTAGTTACTTAGAGCCTTTCGAATTATATTTATTTACCCTTTTCTGTCATTTTTTATCCAATATAAACATTAAAAATAATATTAAATTGACACCACAAATATGGCAATTATTTCGATTAAAAAACTACCTAAAATATTTATTAAAACGCAAATAAAAAAGAAATTAAATTTATATAGACAGACGGACAAAGTGAAACTATAAGGGTTCCTAGTTTTCTACGAAACCCAAAAAAAGGAATTTAGAAATTCAATAGAACAAAATGTCGATAAAAATTAAAAATAATAATTTTTAAATTTTGTAATAGATACATATGTATTATTTTTTATTTATATAGTGATCCGCTATAAATGACAAATATTGTATAATTCCAAAAAATATATAAATTACCGTAGGTATAATAAATATAAATCAACACAATTCCACATGTAGAACACTTAATTAAAATATCATTTGCAATCAATAAAATAATGTTCACGAGCAATATTCATATACGGTATGTTAGCTTCATATTGAAGCACATTATAATTTATTAATATAGTAATTATTAATGCATAATAAACTGTTAAATTGACCTATATATGTAAATACAATACAAGTATTATCAAATAAGAGTAAAAAAATATTTCTGATAAAATATAAATGTCGAGTTTTCCTTTCAATCAAATATACATAGAATAAATAATATTCAATTAACAATCAAGAAAACTCGATTCTTTTGCAAGATGTCTGGTCAGAATCACTATTAATCAGCAGTTCTGAAATTCTTCTTGCTTGATATTTATTTTCATTACGAAAATTTAAATTGTTGAGTGAAAAACCACCCCCCGATTGGAATCGAACCTAGAACCTTTGGTTACACATCAAGGAAAATTGTTTTGAGCTAATGGTGACTTGATCATACTATGCTTAATACGTGTTTTTATCTCTATACAACAGAGGTTTCTTAAAATATTTCATAAAAAATTAATTAATAACAAATACATTAAATAACAAACATTTTTGACTAATAGTGTTCTAGAATTAATGTAAATTGAAATTGAAATAGAAATATTGTAATGTAATTTATAAAATGACATTGAAATATGTATATAAAATATTGTATTAGATCATCGGGAAATATAAATATTATAATAATGAAAAATTAATTCATAAAACTAAATTGTGAATAACATCAAGAAAACATTTTTATTACAATCCTAAAGATAGTACACTACCCTCCTGTTAAACCCAGCTGCTCCAAACGCGTTTCAAGGGTCGTCAATATGTCGTGTACATGTGTGGGGAAGAAGGGTAACAAAATAAAAGAGAGAAATATACAACCGGTCACGAGAGGCCTTGGTACCTTGTTTTAACGGTTCCTATTCGTAAAAAACTTGAATTGTAAAAGATGCTAGCCTAAAGATGTACTAAAGATTTTTTTATTATTCAAATACTTGTTTAATACATTACATAAACATTATACTTGATCAAAGTATTTTAAATAAAGTACATACTTGTAAAATTCGATATAGATTTATTTTAATTAGTTACTATACTGATTGTAAATATATTATTATCTAAACGATTATAAAAATGACTGATATATTAATATTAAAGTAACGATACAAAATTATTTTTAAAAAATATTGATACATTGTACCAAAGTAATTTCACGAATAAAATAAGATACTTAAAGGATTAATATAAATAGCAAACCATACATTATCAAAGATAATGTACAAATTACGTAATGCATATTTATTCTACTTAAATGGTATTAAAAATGATGTCATTGCTATAAATGCATTTGCATTCATATGTACATAAATTAACATTAGAAAAATGTATTGTTTTAATGTAATCAAGTAATTATCTATATCGAAAAAACGTTACAAGCAAGCAGCTGATATATAAAACTAATTTCCCTCGAAAGAACGCTAAACTTTTAACGGTCAAAATTTCAAATCTCCAACCAAATCATTGATAAGCGTAGACAAAGAAAGCAATAAAACGCGGTGTTAGAAAAATAGATCTTTTCACACAATGTACAATATTCACATGCTAAGAATAAAACGGTCAACGGACTGGAATGAACTAGAAGATCCGATTTGCTTATTAATTATATTCAACATTAATTACTGTAAATACAATAGTTGAAAGTTTCCGGTCTAGAAGAGCCACGATCCAGCCATTTTAAACGTTGCACACCAAGGCCAACTGAGATGTGTATGTATGACTAAGGTGCCGACCGGCCGGCAAACTAAAACTACACACATAACGCACGAAAAACTTTGATTTACATAAGAAAAAACTACAATTGTTTTAAGTTATAACGTTGACAGTACTATAATTTTATTTTATACTAAAAAATAATACCGATTTTCAACGAGCACAATGTTGTCGCCATGTTGTACCGGGAAATTATTACAGTGCAAAATATAAATATATATTTTTGGACTCACCTTAGCGCCAATCTGGTTTCCGCATTGGCCGGCTTGAATGTGTACAATTTCCCTCATTTTGGATTCAAAGATAAGTGTTACGAATAATAAAACGAGATGCTCTTCGCTGCGACACGTACTCTAGCGCAGATGATACGTATTTGAATCTGGTCGGCAGCGGTGTTTCGGTTTTATCGCGGATGCGATATGCGCGCGCATGCCCAGCTATGGCAGGCAGTGCCGCGCCCGTCAGCGTATATTCACCAATTTAAACATTAGACCATGTATGTGCTATAGATGCACAATCCTCTGCATATATTTATATAAATAATTTTTTATATATAAAATATTATATGTAATAATTTAATGCATTCAAATTAGAAAATACCATAAATTAATGTCATGTAAATTTAATAAAATGAAAAACAATCACAAACGTAGCTAGGGTTTGACCTTTTTTTGTTCATTATATGTAGAAATTGGCACCCCTAAATCCCTAAAGGGTAATTTTCGCTCCCTCCTAGATTCCCTAACTACGCCTCTGGAAACAATTAGGCAGTAAACATTTGATAATACTAGTTTTTGATATTTATACCATAAAATGCAATATTTATCATATTTATAGTCTCCACAATGAGGAATAATAGGGCCGTAGACAGAGGGTTCGGGGTTAGGGAGAGGGAGGTTAGTTAGGTTATGTTTTAAGATCGTTATCGGTACGGGGGAGGATGGGGTACAAATGTTTTACATGGGTGTAAAAAAAAATAAATAATATTTAGGGAAAAAAGCGAATGGGAGGAAGGGGGGCGGGCACCGTCACGTTTGGCCTAAGAGACTGTGATAGGATGTGGGGGTCATGCATTTATTAATATTATTGATAAAATATTATAATTAATTATAATGATTATTACATATTATATACTTTATCAATAATACTCAAAAGTGGGGAAAATATCAGTGAAGAAATGAAATACATACCTACTTAAATAAAAAAATGCTACCTTGATTTTGATACGAAGAATTTGATTAAGAAAAAATTTAAACTCATAATTTCTTTTTGTTATATTCTATGCAATTTTAAATATTTGAGTCATTTCCATAGATTCAAATATGTACATAATATTTACTATCTACATTTTTACCTATTTGCATATCATTAATGGCGCTTATGATCGTATATTTTTACTTATCTATAATATAATACATGTATTATATATTATATATTTTTATATAATAGAAATTGAGTTAAAATGTATTAATTCATGATCAATAATACCAAGTACCTATTTATTAATAAAATGCTACGATCGTCATATGAAAGGTTTCATTGAAAATGAGAAACCAACATGTGATGGTTAAAGAATTATTATTATCAACAAGTATGAAAATATCACTTTATTTACGAAAACATATCAACTGTAAATTTTTAGAAATGCAAATGAATAATAAAATGCAGACATAATATCCATTAATATAAAAAACGCGTGTTTGAATGTTTTTACATAAGGGGGTACAAATGGCAAAAAACACAGAGTAATTTACTTATTAGCAGGGCTGGTCCCAAGGTTACTGGTGCCTCGTTAAATATTAAATAAAAATAAGTCTTTAAAATTAGGGAGAAATTAATCGATGTTTTGTAACCAAATTTTACAACAAGAGAAACAAATATGTATTTATTTGATTTTTGAAAAGTAATTTATTACTTTAGTACTTCAGTATGTACTTAAGTATGTATTTAAAAAAATATACTAACAACTAGTCACATTCGAAACTGAACCATTTAATTGTCAGCCATTTGCATCAATCATAATGACATAGCACCCTCTTGAATTAAACGCCCCTGGCAATTGCACTAGTTTTCGGTATTTTGAACTTGTCCTACTCACCAATTATCTACGTTCAAAACAAAATGTTTTATTTTTGGTTGCCTAGCAACGGTAAAACAACATAGTTTGTTATTTGTACAAACATAAATTATACACATAGAAAACAAGCAAACCCGATATCGATTGTTTTCTGCTAACAATTAACAAATGAATGATCATTAAAAAATTAAATTACAATTCGTTATTCAAAACAGCAGGACGTCTTTAAGAACCACGAGAATATATATAATAAATTGCAACAAATCAAATGAAAAATAAATCAGCAAAATTTTGCAGTACACGCATAAACTATAAAGAAGTGATGATAATTAATTAATGGTGTAATTATCCCCGTCCTTAAAACAGTTAAAACATTTAATATAGTACATAGTAATTATACATAACATATAAAGGTACCTATATAAAATTTATAAATCATATTTTTTTAAATTATATTATATAATAATTCTACCCTCATAATTAAAAATATATAATATCTGTGATAACACAGGATTTTCCATTTTAATGATACAGTTATTGACTTTACAAAAAATGTTTTTTTTAGATAAAAGTGCGGAAGGATTACAATAAGGAGGACGTTGCTAATACATATCAGCTTTGCTATAGATTCTGATATTTTAACGAAATCAAGTTCATGACCATTTTTTCAAATGGGAATCGATTTTTATGTTCCTATATACAAAAGTTGTAACCATGCAGTGTCAAAACAAGTATAACAATATGGGATTTTGCTTTCTCGCCATATCAAAATGATAGGAGAAACTATGTGATTATTTCTGAAAACAGAAAAATTTTGCTCTCCGATTTCAAAATTTCCATTTGATCTTTCCGATTCAGGTGTAAATCCTTGACACATGAACCACTGATTTTAATGAAACTTGATTTGTTAGTTGGGTCGAGCTAGTAGGTGGTTCCATATAAAAATCATAATTATCGTGTGGAGGCGGTATCCTAAAATTCTTTTTTTTTCAAAATATCTTAAGAACGACGTATCGACGTAGGTTACGTAAAAATTTGATTTAATATTTTTTTTGCAGAACATTTAATTTTTAGTAAGAAAGTTCTCTAGAATTTTTATAGTAAAATATTCCCTTAAGGTCTCTATACACCACCCAATCTGCAGGGCCGATTTGTAGGGAGGTAGAGTGTGTGTAAATCGGGTACTGTTATAGTAACTAGTGTTTTATATATATAATCGCCCCGACTTACCTATATACACGATCCAATTTGCAGGAACCTTGCAAATTACCCCTGCTGATTGGATGTCAAGTTGGGTGGTGTATAGAGGCCTCTACGAAGATATATCTCATTTTGAAGAATCTTGCTTTCAAAAATTCTATAGCCATTGACAATTGTTTCGATACACGTGTTTTTTGAATTTACTGAAAAACTATATATTTAAAAAATATACGAAAATAATAATAATCAAACATGTATTTAAGAAATATATCGAATTAATATTTACTAAATATTGTATAAAATTAAAAAGTTAACCAGTGATAGTTAACTTATAAATTTTAATCGGTATTTATTAAATTCTTTGATAATTAACTACCTTTGGTGAATTTAGTACTTGACAGATGTTTTTTGTTTTAATTCATTGGGACAAAGGGTTCAATTACGAATACTGCTATATTAAATCTTATATCATCCAAGAAAACACATAATTTTTTTGGAATCATACATATCATCATATTGATGTATTTGCCTTCACATTGGCTGCAACTTTTGTAAAATCAATTCCCATTTGATGTCAAAACTGATATTAGAAATAAATTACTCCTTTGAAACTCTACAACTTTAATCTGAAACATTTTTTATAAAATTAGTTTTAGAGCAATTGTGCTGTATTATTTAAAAATAGACACCCTGTGTAAGATTTTGTATGTTGTATATCAAAGGAAAACATGCATATTCAAATTATAAAAACAAATTTACGTGTACAATAAGAAACGAAATGTCTGTTCATGATATTTCAAATTTTGTAGACGTACAATTAGCACTCAGGGACGTATCTAGGATTTTGCAAGTGTGGGAACTTACTGTTCAATTTGGCTTGATGTAGATAATTTTTGTATTTTTTATAATTTCAATCCTTTTACTATTTAAAAAATTATAAAAACAGCAATTTTGAATTCATATAAGAACAATATAAACCGAATGTATTTGTAAAATTAAAAAAATTGTTTGAGGTGTAAAACACATACACCATCTTTAAACATGACCTTGTTGTATTTTTCCTAGTATATAGATTATTTTAATATTTTTACTTGAAAAAGTTTTGGTTTTAACTAAAGTGAATTTTTGAAAACTTTTGCTATTTGTTTCATTTAAGTTCCTACAAACCTAACACTTATGTTAATTTATTATAGTTTGGTAGTACCTAATATGTATTATTTTCAATGTTATAACTAAATGGGTGCCTTCAAATAAAATTTAATCGACGCCTCCGTTATACCCAAAGATTTAGATAATTATTTAATTTAATTCAACCTTGCTACTTAAGCTATTAAATGCATTCATTTTCAGGCGTATATTTTACGCCAACGTATCATATCTAAACTGGAACAACACTAGCACTAATACCATTGCACCTTAAGTTATTTATATAAAGAACATATATGTACATATAAGTAAATTAATTGAATTTTTTGTATAAAAATGAAGTCACATGTTTTATTTTTAGAAATAGGTAGTACAAATTATTTTATTGACAAATTCAAAACTGTACTAATGTCATTGAGTAAAAAATAACAAGAGAAACAACGTATACGGGAGAGCTGAAACGCAGTAGATATATGAACCATGCACTATTTGAGCCCCAGGAAGTGCTGGTATCTATTGAAAAAATTATTAATTATACATATGAAATATTTGGTTTTCGACTCTACTAAATCGTCAGATTCTAAGCTCCGCCCCTCTAAAATGATTTACGAACGTCTTGTTTACATTATTTTAAGTCGGCTGATACGTGATACAAAGGCAACAAAAACGTTGCAAGAAATTATTCGTTAATATTATCTTTTTCTTTTAAATAAAACAAAAAAAATTTGTAATGTTAAAATTATTTGAGATAATTGCTGCTATCAATAATATAATAGATTTTTGCTTTAAAGTAAGTTTTTATAAGTTGTAAGAAATTTAAATTTGTGACGCGATGTTACATTACTGATGATATAATTAAAATTAGATTGATCGTTTTATTCATTTCAAATTAATATAAAAATATATCAAAACTAAAAATATGGTTCTGCGGTTTTTTGTATCTACATTGCTTTAAACATAAAATATGGATTGTGGACCGATACATATTACATATAACAATATATACAAAATAAGTTTTTTTTTTATGGTTCCGAAGAAACCCTATTAATGTCACTTTGTCGTTCGTCCGTCCGTCCGTCCTTTTCACTCAAAGCCAAATAACTCGTAAACTATATCAGCTAGAAACTTGAAATTTTTACTGAATATGTAAAATGACACCCTCTAGTAAAATATGTACAAATTTATTGAATAAATAATTTTTCAAGGGGGGCAATAAGGAGCTAAAGCTAGGTAAAAAAAATATTTTTTTTATACCAAGGCATGTGGCACGTTAAAATGTATAACCAAACAAGCGGAATTTGACCCTTTTTTTATTTTTTTTCTAAATCAAAAATGGTGCCTGTAGGGGGCTTTAAAGCAAATCCCAAAAAACCAAAAAAAATTGTATACCATGTCAAAATGTACATCTCAATTAGTAGAATTTGACCATATTTTTATTTATTTTCTAACTCTAAAATGGCGCCTATAGGGGGCTAAAAGCAGTATTTTATTCTGCCCCCGCCCCCCCCCCGCCCCTCTAACTCTTGTAACTACCAGCTCAAAAAATCTGAAAAAATTGGTAACGAGGTTTTGATGGGACTACCAACGACAAATACTAAAGTCGACAATATAATTTTAAATTTTGGAATAATAGGGAGGGGTGTAAGAGAATTAAAAAATTTTATTTTCATATCTAGGCATGTGGTATGTCAAAATGTACATCTCAATTCGTAGAACATGACCATATTTTTTATTTTTTTCTAACTCAAAAATGGCGCCTGTAGGGGGCTAAATGCAGTGTTTTATTTTGTCCCCCCTCCCTCTAACTCTGTAACTACCGGCTCAAAAAATCTGAAAAAATTTGGTAACGAGGCTTTGGTGGGACTACCAACGACAAAAACTAAAGTCAACAATATAATTTTAAATTTTAGAATTATATGGAGGGGCGTCATAGAATTTTTTATTTTGATATCTAGGCATGTGGTATGTCAAAATATAGATCTCAATTAGTAGAACTTGACATTTTTTTATATTTTAACTTTTACTTAAAAATGCACCCGTAAGTGGTTCCAAACATTTCACGTAGTACGTACTTCGGAACCCTTATGGCATACCTACACTCGTGTATGTCTTGCCCGAATTATTTTTTTTATCTTCTTCAATGAAAATTAAAAAATATTTTTTTTTATTTCTCAAATATTAGATATTAAAATTACTTTTGACCAAATATCATCCAAATTTTTTTTATTTTTGTAAGCTTGTTCAAATTGTCTAATAAGAACTAGAATAATGTGTAAGGAATGTGACGAGATTTTGCGATAAGTGTTTCAAAAACAAACACTAAAATAAGTCAGCTATCAGTGAGAGGCAATGGGACTCAATAAAAAAGCAGCCCAAAATGTACACAGTAATTTGAATATGACTGAAAGATATAAAACATGTAGTTTATAAAGTCTCATCACTAAAAATTCCGAAAAAAATGATGATTTTTTAATTTTTATCCCCACCATATTGAATTAAAAACGGGGAATGAGTGAAAATATTTACTGTAATAGTGTATCTAACATAGAATTTCACTTTTATTATAAGTAGCTCATAAAAGCATGATTATCGCAGAATAATACAAAAAAATCTGAATTTTACAAATTTTTTTATTATTTTTACCATTTTGGTGAGTTTAAAATGGTTTAAGGTGAGAAAAAAAATATTTTCTTAAACTCTGATACCTCCAATCACCGTTGATCATAGTTTCAATTCAATTCTGATACTCTTTCGAAAAAAGTGAAAATACAAAATCTCTTATTTTTTGATACTTTTCGACTTAAAATCCGCCATATTTTTTTCAGAGCCATAAAAATGCAATTTTGAACCCGGAAATCGAAAGAGCACACTCGAAAATAGTAAAATACATGACTTTTATTTATATTACTTCCGTTATTCTTAATGAGTTTGGAGCTCAAAGATTGACGAAAAAAATTGTTATTTTGGTCCTTAATGGGTTAAATAACCGTTACCCAAAAAAGTGGTATCCCCCCCCCACCCGATCGAATAAAACAAATTAAAACTATTCATATATGAAAGGGGGTGAAATATTAAATTTGTTTCCTTTTATTCATTATACAAAAACGTAAATATCACGGCTCATATGCGTAATAGGGGGTTGTCTTACCCCTAAAATCCCCAACCCCGTAGTATTTCTCCCGCCGGATCGAATAAAACTTATTAAAACTCTTCATATTTGAATAGGGGGTGAAATAAATAAATATTCCTTTTTTTTTTCATTTATTATACAAAATCGTAAATAACTCGATTCCTATGTGAGATAAGGTGTTTTTTTTCCTCCTAAAACCCCCACGCTCGTGGTATTTTTTCCGCCGGATAGAATGAAACCAATTACAACCCTGAATATATAACAGGGGGTGAAATATTAATGACCAAACAATTTTTTTCCATACAAACTTTTCCACCCCCTTTCAATCTCTTATGTCCTTCTTCAGAATGCAAGCTTTCTCCCAGCCAAATTTCATTAAGATCGGTTTAGCTGCGAAAAAGTAACAGACAGAAAGATAGACCCACATTCGCATTTATAATATAAGTACGGAATATTTCGGTTCCTATGTAAGATAGGGGGTTGTTGACCCTCGCTCGCATAGTATTTTTCTCGTCAGATCGAATGAAACTTAAACAACCCTTGATATGAGAATGTGGGTGAAATATAAATGTTTTATTTTATTTTTTGGTTTTCATTAATTATACAAAATTGTAAATATCTCGACTCCTATGTGAGATAGGGGGCTGTTTTTCCCTCTAAACCTCCATTCCCGTAGAATTTTTCCCACAACCCTCTATATGTGAATATATTTTTTTTATTTTTTTTTTTTGTTTTCATTCATTATACAAAATTGTAAATATCTCGAATCCCATGCAAGTTAGGGGGTTGATTTTCCCCCTAAAACCCCTACCCACGTAGTATTTTTCCCGCCGGATCCAATGAAACCAATTACAACTCTTCATATGTGACAGGGGGTGAAATATTAATGCCTCATTACCATTTTTTTTTCAGATTTTTTGAGCCAGTAGTTACAAAGTTAGAGGGGGGTGGGAACAAAATAAAATACTACTTTTAGCCTCCTACAGGCGCCATTTTTGAGTTAGAAAAAAAATAAAAAATATGGTCATATTCTACTAATTGAGATCTATATTTCGACAACCCACATGCCTAGATATGAAAATTAAAATTAAAAATTCTGACACCCGTCCCTATTATTCCAAAATTTAAAATGATATTATTGACTTTAGTATTTGTCGTTGGTAGTCTCACTAAAGCCACGTTACAAAATTTTTGCAGATTTTTTGAACCAGTAGTTACCGAGGTAGAGGGGGGACAAAATTAAAAACTGCTTTTAGCCTCCTGCTGGCGCTATTTTTGAGTTAGAAAAAAATATATAAAAAAATAGAGTCAAATTTTACTTATTGAAATCTACATTTTGATATCCCACACGTCTTGATATACAATTTTTTTTTTTGATTTGCTTTAAAGCTCCCTGCTAGCGCAATTTTTGATTTAAAAAAAAAATAAGAAAAAGCGTCAAATTCCACTGGTTTGGTTATACATTTTAACGTGCCACATGCCTTGATATAAAAAAAATATTTTGTTTACCTAGCTTCTCTTTAGCATCAACCCTGAAAAATTATTTTTTCAACAAAGTACATCTTTTACTAGAAGGCATTATTTTACATGTTCAGTAAAAACAAGTTATTCGCTTATATAGTTAACGAGATATTTTGCTTTGACTGATAATGACGGACGTACGGACGACAAAGTGAGATTAATAGGGTTTCTTCGGAACCCTAAAAAAGAGTTTGTTCATTATTTTAATTTTAATAATACATTTATTATACCAATAAATTTTCCAACTACTAACCATAACTTTTTCAATTACATATAAATACTTATTCATGTTAGAAATGTATCAAATATATCAGTCGCGCCCGACGGAAGGTTAAAAATAAAATAATAATACGAATCACAAGTCACAACGTGTGAATAGTTAAGCGTCGATGTTTACATTAACATGAACAGAAAATAGTAATAAATACATTAAACTGGTTTGGGTAAAGGCGGAGTTTAAGCTTAGCGAGCTGTCAAGCGAGGGGTACGGGACGGATAATTTTGTATCTTGGATAATAAGTTAGTTCAAGTTCCGATTGTAAGATGGCTTGAGTGCTGCCATCTAGAGCTTGGAACATCGTCCCCGTTTCATCAAAATACATTGCGTTGTTTCTCTTGTTATTCTTTACTCAATGCTAATGTGTACATTATAAATAATTGTTATTGAAAAGTTAACAGAAGAAAGAAATCATAATATTACTGTCAAATTATTATTTCTTATTAATTTCATACTTAAGCTTTTGTGATAGTTAGTCGAAATATAGTGGGGGTCAGATTGAATACCCCCCCCCCTCACACACACACAAAATGAAAATTCATAACGGAAAAATATATTTTTCTAATATTACTTAGTACTTTGTTTTTACTAAAAGAAATAAGCTATTTTCGTATTTAAGAAATTTTAAAGGATTGAATTCAGTCAAATTAAGCAATTACAACATAATATGTATCTAAATGCAGTTATCAAAATTGTAGATACAATTTTCTATACTAGAATTTAAAAAAAAACATTACCCTAAATGCCAGCTCAAAACATTCATATTGGGGTTTCAAAGTTTCAATTTAAATAATACTTCCTATAGTTTACGCGAGGGGGCATTTTACTATAACAATAAGAACCATACAGTAATTGCAGAGTTAGATTTTAAAAATAAGGGGACTGCTTAGTAAAATTTATAATTTTTATAATATTATTATGAATTTAATTATTTATTTACTATAGTAAATAATAGTAAAACTTCGTCAAACTAAACTAATTAAGTGAAAACACTAATTAAGAGAGTATAACTTAAAATAAATGGAAATATGATATATCTACATATGCAGGTAAGTTATACTACATAGTAAAAAGTGAACTTGTAATTAAATATGTATGTACTGTACATACATATTAATTTACAAAACATTGTAAACGTTTAATGCTACATTATTATTACTTAATTGATAAAATTAAGTGTTTAACATAAATGAACATATCAATTATAAATGAATAATCATTTACAATAATAATGACAATTCAGACTAACGAAGGAAATGTTTAACTTCTTTCAATTCAGTCATATCCGCCATTAAGAATTATGTCTGGATTCACACAAGATTAAAAAATCGAATCTCCAGAAAATTACCTCTTTCTAAAGATCAATATCTACAAAAAGCATGTAGTGTAAAATATTTGAAAAGAATTCCATGTAATCGCGAAAAACTCCTCAGCAGTGGCGGATAAAGAAGAAATAATATGGGGAACCTATAATACAAATAAGTACTATATAAATAAACCATATATCCCGTTATAGGTTTCGTTTTTTTTAGTATAGGTATGTGTATGTAATATTATCTCATGTCCCATCGTGGCTCAACCAATGTTCTCATTTTACAACAGAATATTAGAAACCAACATACTCATAAGGTGGGAAATATTTGTACTAAATTTTCATGTGAAAATCAATATTTTTGTTATTTGTAAATTGACTAGGGTTTCACGCCGACTGGAATTTCGACGAGATGAAATAATTTAAATTTTGATGAGACGAATTTGAGACGATATCAACTGCATTTATGAATCTCATGTTCGGTATTATAAACGGTCTAACAAAATTTGCTAGCTAGCAAGCACTTTCAAATGAGGTTTATAACCTATCTGACAGTTCTTCTTTAGTTTCATAAAATGTTTGACAATTTTCGCTCACGCGTGGTATGTAAACACCAACAGTATTAAAACATTGGCGATATTATAAAAATTATTTTGTACGGTCAGAGTCGCCAACTGTGTTACAATACGTTGAAGAATCATTGTTCTAAATTTCATAGCATATCCATAGATACATACTATACAGAACTAAAATCCTCATTTGAAAGTGCTTGCTAGCTAGCAAATTTGCTAGCTCCTTTATAATACTGGACAATGTCAGTTTTAGGAGAATTGACAATAAATATCTGGTATATACATATATGTCAACATGATTTCAGTATAATTTTATGACTGTAATGCTCGAAAATATCAACCAATTTAATGCTCTTTTAGCGCTAAATACTTCAACGTGATTTAAATGTCATATGATATATATTTAAAATCATAGAGTTAAATGCTAGACTCTCATACAAAAATGTACATAATATGCATTGTAAAAACATAGTACAGACATTTTAAAATCCTTGAATCGTCAGCTTTTATTTGATACCCCATTTGGACATTGGGATTGGACAACAAAATTTGGTAGCCAATTTTCTTTGCTCAAAAAACTCCAAAAGTTGAAAAATTTATTTTTATAACTCGTCTATTATTGGTTCACAATTTACTATAATTATGCCAAATCTAAGCTTTCTATTGTTCATGTGGTTCAGTAAATAGAAAACTGTGACAGACAGACAAACAGACTCAGTGTTGATTTCATAAGTGTTCCTTTTTCCGATTTTGGTACGGAACACTAAAAATAACTGAAAGTTCAAAAAGGTTGAAGAACATCATCCATGCCCCTGAGAGAGTTAGAATGACGTCATATACACACGCACTGACACGCACATTCGCAGTAAATGGGTTCGGTGCTAGGGAGCGTCCGACCCGATTGCTCTAGCATGATAAAGAATTTAGGACGGTCGTAGTTTTATTTTTAATTTTATTACACCACCCGCGCCGTACCACAGGGTTGTTGTGCGTTCCATTTTGTTGGTGTAATGGATTGATCAACATTTGTCATTGGAGATCATGTTTCCATGCATTGCAGTAACTGATAGCTAATACGTAATTTCTAGCTCTCCGCGGTTTCGCTCGCTTTAAATATAAAATTTAGATATATGGTATCGCGGAGTTCATTTTAGATCTTTTTATTCTATAATACACAATTCCTTACCACATTATTTTGTTCAATATTTAACGGTTTAGATTGCAAAAGAGCGTGCTAGCGGCCAACTTTTTTCCAACTTGATTTACTATTATTGTCACTGCTTGTTCCTTATGTTACCTAACGTAACAAAATATATACTAAAACCTGGGCACTGAAAATATCTATGAATTAAAAAAAACAAACATCAAATAAGTGGTTCTCGAGTGATAAGCGCACTAATGGACATACGGACAGAGAGACGTTTCGTTTTATAATATGTAAGGATTCGTAGCAAGAGTAAGTATATAGGTAGGCCAACGAGTTTTAATATGTATTTATAGCATTTTCTTATGAAATTCTTTAAATAACTGATTAATCAATTTTCATGAAGCTAGAGGATTTAGAAAACACGAAATAATCGTATTTAAAATAAACTATTTTAGTAAAATAAAAATTACCACATTACGTGAAAATGCCATTTCAGATTTTGATAAAAATCTATCAGGGTCAGTGGCTTAGTAAGAAAAATTTTCGGGGGGGGGGGGGGGGGGGTTAAGCCTGGGTGTCCCAAAATATGTGAAATTATTATCATAATTGAATGACCTAAAAAAAAAAAAATAATTATTTCACATATTTTAAGAACATTGAATATTTCGGGGGGGGGGGGGGGGGGGGTTATAATCACAAAATAGGTCAATCAATTCAAAATTGTACTAATAATTTCATATATTTTAAGAACATTGAATATTTCGGGGGGGGGTTCGACCCCAAAACCCCCCCCGTTCCTACGCCACTGATCAGGGTATAGAAAAATATGGAAATTTTTAAAAACAGTTTACCGTTGAGTTTTAAAAATGGGAATTATAATCATTACAAAGTTGTAAAACTTAAGATTAAATATTCTATACTGACTTAAAAGCTATAAATCACTGATAGTCTGTGTGAAAAGTTTTTATATTAGTCTGATATTAGTTTGACTAGGGCTGAACACAAGACGAGATGATACGAGAGTTAGGTAAATCTTGGTTTTTGTAACTGAAATCTCGTATTAAACTTTAAGGGTCGATCCAGACTATCGTACCGGTCCCGACCAGATCTCGGTCCGGTCTCGCTCCAATCAAATATAAATAAACAATAAACAATAAAATCATCCACACTATAGGTATCGTGCCGGTCTCGCTCCAGTCATACTCCAATACAGTCTTTAGGGTCGATCCAAACTATTGTGCCGGTCTCGGTCCGGTCTCGCTCCAGTCAAATATTCAGTATAGTAAATACTGTATTGGAGTGTGATTGGAGCGAGATCGGCACGATACCTATAGTGTGGATGCGTTCATTGTTTATTATTTATTTATATTTGATTGGAGCGAGACCGGACCGGGATCGGCACGATAGTGTGGATCGGCCCTAAAATGACGGTCTTGTCTCGATCTAGTCTTGTGGAAATTGCGATAGGGGATATTGTGATATAGGGATTATGGATGTCACTTTGTGACGTCTCACAAAATTGAAGCCATTTTATCTTGGTCTCATCTAGTAAAAAATAAACTGATCTTATTTCATACACGTGATTAAGATCGAAATCAGGGTGAAATTTCAACAATGTAACGAAAATAAATAATTTTTGTTATGATAATCGGTAAAACAGGTTTTTTTAGTTTTTTATTTGCACGCTAGATGTTACTACGCCAAGGAATTATAACTTCTAATGTGAGTACATTAGGGTGGTCCTTATATGGGGTTCGGACGAATTTTGACCGGGCCGCCCCCCAAATCAGCTCCAAATAATTCAAAAAAATGTGGAAAAATTTCAGCCCTCTATCTTAAACAATAGCCATTACCAGAGGGGGGTGATTTTCCCATTTAAAATACACGTGTTTTTTTTATTTTTCAAAGACCTGCGTACTAGAGTATCTTAAACTATTTCTAAAAATCTAGAATACTCATGAAAGCATCCCTGGTACTCATATTTCATATCTTAATGGATAAAGTAAATTTCTGATTCAACGTTGTCTGCTATATGGGTCATTGGGTCATTCCATCAAGAAAAATAAATAAAAAATTCTTTTTGAATTATTTGGAGCTGATTTGGGGGGCGGCCCGGTCAAAATTTGTCCGAACCCCATATAAGGACCACCCTAGAGTACATAAGTACTTACACCCACTTTTTTACATTTTTTACGTTAAAATTCAAAGGGTCTCGTTTTGTCCGAATTAAAGTCAATCTTGTCTCGACGAGCAGTCCTAGTTTTGACGTATTCGACCATAAACAAAAATAATTATTTTATAAGAACGGCAACTCGTAAAAACAAAAAACAATAGAAAACAACTTCGAACTGATATGAAAGATTTTTCTCATAATGAATATAAAATTTCAACGTAATAAAATCGTTATTGTATTGTTGAATGTACTCGTATTCAAAAAAAGAAGGTATTCGTGAGAACAGCTGGACCCTCCACTTTTTATGTACATACATATATCTAAACTCGTATAATATTTTTTTTAGCTACGCTACTGGTCCAAGGATTATAATATATTAAGAGAAAATAGTACATATGTTATTTTGAGAAATAATATAATAAATCAACAAAGTTATTGTTTTGGAGTCATGAATTATGGTATTTTGGCCTACTAACTTATATTTCTCGAGTTATTCTCCCATAAAATACACGGAAGGGATCTTTCAATACTTCTAGACATGATTTTCATGGGTTCTATGCAAATAATACTTTAATTACATTTAATATCGATTAATATTTCCTAGCCTTCTTTGAAGTACAACTCGAGATTGAGACAGATAAATTATACTATATACTAATAACTTATAGATTTTCTTCAATTAGAGTATAAATAATTAATATATACCCTAATTACATATATACAGGGCATTAGCCAATATTGGGAAAATTTTTAAAATGGATTTTAAATTATAAAATTATATTTACATAGCATATAGGATTTGAATTCAAGCAAAATCTTCTCTTCTATGAGAATTTTCAATCTACATAATATGAAAAGCTACAACCAACACATTTACTCTATTTCCTGCTCTACAATTAGAAGTTTCATAGTTGAATCCTATTATCTTTATTGAAAAGTAGATAAGTATGCAAGATTACAAGCATGAAGTAAAATAGTCTGACATTTATTATTGCACACAATTGACACTTTAAACCAATGGTTCTAAAACTTTTTCAAGTGGAGGCACCCTACTTAAACATAAATAAACTCATATGACCTTAATATACTTAATTTTAGTTTTACTTTTTCATCAGATCCAAAAACTACATATTTGTGATCATTTCTGAAAGCAGAAAAATGTCTCCTATTTCTACTTGATCTTTTCGTTTCAGATCAAAATAGACTTTTTTAGTTTGCTCTGTCTACATGTTATGTGTCTGTCCCTTTAATATGTGTGACATGTTTAACTAAAGAATTATAAACAGATTTTAATGAAACTTGGTTTGTAAATTGGTTCTGGTTAATATGTTCATATATAAAAATCATCTAAATTGGATAGAGTTCCTAAATTGTTCTTTGTTTTCAAAATATATCAAAAAGACACATGCTATGTAAAAATTGTATAGACTTTTTTTGTAATCAATAAATTTTCTATAAAACAGATGAATTTTTATAGTAAAATAGTCCCTAACAAAGATATATCACCCTTTAAGAATTTAGCACGAAGACATACTGGCGAATAAAAGGGGGGCTGACAGGACTCTATTCGTCAACAAGCTTTTTTTGGTCGTCATCAAAAAAAATCCAGGTTTCTTAACAGGAGGGGACCCGCCAAAAATCCTGACTCGGGTGGCCACGATAAAATATGCGAACCATGAATTTAGGATTCTTATATTTAGAGTATCCAATTAGAGTTTTTTACCTTCGCGACACTTTTTTGACACACCTGCGATAAAAAATGGTACCATCTTCCTTGTTTTACAATCGTTGTTGTATAATGTGACTCCTTATATAAAATTAATATAAAAAAATAAATAATGCTTCATATTTTCAGATAATATTAATGCATATGTAATAAACAACATAATTTTTGATCAAATATGTATCTTAGAAATAAACCGGCGCTTGATCTCTTTAATAACAAGAAAACTGACCATCTGGTTATAAAATATCAGACTCTAAATTTTGCATCCTACGCCAAATATAAATATTAACTATACTATTCTAACATAAGCATACATCTCATCATTTACGCCAATAAAATTTTAACACAGTTACAAAGTACTAGAATAACAATTACATGATCTTAATCAAACATCAATAAATTCTTCATTTGGTATTACACTTAAACTCCATATTACTTTCACGTAATTGTGAACAAAAAAACCGACGCCCACTTTAAAACCACATCTTGGCTGTTTTCTTTAGTGCAGATCTAAATTTTACCTTCGGCAGAGATCTACAGCATATGTTTTTATATGCATATATGCGTGGATTTGTATTTATTTATAATACATATATACAGGGTGAAGAATGTGTAATTAATAATTAGTGCATAGTATATATGTATGTATACGAAAATTAATGTTATTTAACATATTTTATAAGCAAATATTTACTCTTCTGTTAATATTATGGCTAAATAATAAATATTTATTTTTGTAATTTTGATGCTTGATCCAGAAATACTTATTTTCGAATTTTAATTAAATGATTTAAATTATTTAATTAAAATTTCACTAAAATTGATTTGGTAGGTAATATTCAATTCACTAATTATTCGTACGTGTCACTGCTCAGCTATTTGGTAGATAAGCGTGATGATCTATAGTATAGCCTAAATTAATTAGGGTTTATGAAAGTAATATAAGAAATCGCTCTAGAGCAAAAGAAAATGTAACACTATCTGTGAGGTGTCAAATCGTTTATATTTGCTTGGGATTTTAAAGCAACGGCAATTAATATATAATATTGTATATGCTGATTCTATAATGTAATATAATGTTATACACTTAATACCACTGCTTTTAGACCGTTGAATTTTACTTAACGCGCATGCGTCAAGGTCATTCAAATATATCATACCATCAATTACAGTTGTCAGTCGGCTATTATTTATATTTAACACCCCATAGATAGCATTACCTTTGCTTTTGCTCTAGAATAAATTCTTTAAAATACCACAGATTAAGCTTTCTAACAGCGAAAATTCCATTAAAAATATTTTTTTGGTAAATTTTTTTTATATCCTGTTAT
The DNA here is from genome assembly GCA_961205875.1 of Sialis fuliginosa. Classification (NCBI taxonomy): domain Eukaryota; kingdom Metazoa; phylum Arthropoda; class Insecta; order Megaloptera; family Sialidae; genus Sialis; species Sialis fuliginosa. Next base: position 21,286,274 of record OY540812.1, read on the forward strand.
TGACAATTGTATTCGCATGTACGAGGTCATATCAAGTCGGTTTCGGTACTTCGTTTTGGTACTAAATGTTGATAGATATAGTGTTAAATATGCCAAAGTTCGGAAATACACTAAAATTCTTATATAATAGGTACATAATACATAATTATAAATCTTTATAAAAAAATTATGATTTATCAATTCAATCTATTTTGAAATATAGAATAAATCTGAATATCTATTACTTTTTATTAGGTATGTTGAATTTAACTTCTCACATGAGGGTTGTTATAACGCGTCGTTAATTCTTGTTTAACATGGGGACAAATTTTTTCTGCCTTATTTGTTATAAACTTAATTTTTAAATATTTTCATATTCATTTCATAATGAAAAAAAATATTGTAATGTTTACATTTTTTAAGAAACAAGCGGTTCTTAAACTAGGGTCCGCTGAAATTTTGCCAAGGGTCCGTGAAACATATTTTGCATAAATCAAAGTACTTTTACATTTCTATTTACTAATGATAAATCAGTACCTAACTACTTTTTTTTGTTTTCTGTCAGGAGGGAGTCCCTGAAAAATAATTGTTCAAAAAAGGGTCCATAGACCACTTGTTTAAGAGCCGCTGATGTAGACAATGTTGAAATAAAACTTTATAAAAATGTAGGTACTGATTTTGTCTTCATCAAATCGAGTCACTTTAACTAGGTATATAAACATCCTGTGTGTACTTATGTAGTAAATTCGTCACTAACGCCATAAGCAGACCTATACCTACACATGCATGACGATCGCGAGCGTGTAGGTGCAGTGGTTATGTCGCGGGCCTTGAGACAGTGTTGCCAACGTCTCAGTGAAACCCACTCGACTGATGCAGTTGGTTGTCTTGTTGCTTGATTCATATGATTCTTTTCGTCACACTGCAGTGTTTTTTTGATCGATCGTTGATGGAGTTCATATTTAGAGAAGGAAGTGAAGTAAATTAGATTGAATCACTTTGTGTGGTCTAAGTCTTTTGAAAATAGGGGAATTATAAACAGTAGCGCGTTATGAGCCCTCATAAAAATAGTTTTTTTTTGTCGAATCAAAATTCAAAAATTTTATCATCACAATACCTGAAGACTTTTTTGTTCTTCAAGCAATTTTGGTGTGTATAATAAAAAATGGTCTTCACTAAAATTGCTAGAAGAGTAGAAAAAAGAGTTCACATACATTTTTTTACTTTATTTATATAACGGCCTCTCTTTATCCGACCCCCCCCCCCCTCACCCTTATCAAGGGGCCCTAGGCAATTTCCTAAAATGCCTACTGTGTAACGCGCAACCGATGATAAATAATACATAATTGAGTTTATCTCTAGATTTTCTATCAAAATATTATTGTAATTTAGACAAACGATTAAAATTGAAAAGTTATGATATTTATTCATAATTTTGATGGAATTAAAGAAGTATATAATACATAGTTTATTTTATTTTTTGAATTATGTTTGCTTAAAATTCACAAGTATTTTTAAATTATATACATAAAACAAATCATTTTCTATTTTTTATCTTATTCTTATATTTTTCTCTCTAATTCAAATATTAATATTAAGCAGTATGTGAAAATACCTATTGCAATCAAATAATCGAGATTTTGACAGAAATATCCGTTTTATGTATCTCTGAATCTATTTAGATCATTTTCACTATGATATCTGTATACATTTCTAGAAATATTGAAATAAAGAAAGTCTTCATGTGATGACCATATAAGATATTTCAATTAAAAATGCAGTAGGTATATTTTAGAATGTAGATAAGCGATTGGATAAAAATACGGTTTCACACGAGTCTAAAATAAGATTGGCTTACATTTTTGCTAAACGAGACTTGCTTGAATTTTTTTGGAACTGATAGTAGTTTAATATTTTACATTTTACAAAATGATATCGGCTATATATTTGTCAATTTATTTTTTAATTTAAAATAATTTAATTTTTTATCCGTAACGTTTATTTTATTTTTTACTTGCACAGCTAATTTATTCACTGTACTCTATAGCACTTCTAAAATTTCAAGGAACACATTGTAGTCCGTACGTTAAGGACGTACTTTTCCTCTGCACTTTTTGACAGAGACATGAATTTGGTATAATTGTACATTAAACCTTCCTTTACAAAACTAGAAATGGCAATATAAAAAATAATACATTATACAGGATGTACTTTATAATTTAAAAAAATAGTTTTTTTCTAATAATGAATTTTTGATTTATTGATAAATATAGGTCAATTTAACACAGTTTTTCTATTAATTTTTTCTCTATACAAAATTTATTAAAAAATATTTTTTTAGGATAACAGATTCACATATCTGATATAGAATTGTATCCTCTTTAATATTTGTTCTACAAATTTTTCACATAAGAAAACCCGTTTACGAGATATTTGAGAAAAAACGCAAGCTTTACTGCGCGTCCAAATTTTCTCATAATTTTAACCTCCACTTATACGGCAACGGTAACTCTAATCGTAAAATTTATAATAACAACTTTTGTTTAGAATCTAACAAACATTATTTTTGGTATCATCTATTTTTGTCGTCCGAATAACCATTTGTGAGATAAATAAGAAAAACTAAACCCGTGAAGACATTTTTAACCCTAAAAGGTGGACCACATGGGTTTTTGAAATGTCGCCATTTCTAGTTTTATAGAGGAAGGTTTAATGTACAACTATATCAATTTTCTGGTTTTTATCAAAAAGTTCAAAGATTAGTCGAAATATCGTTCTTAACGTCCGAACTATTGATGCAGATTTCATTAAAATCGGTCCTGTAGTTTTCGAGATTACATTGAACAAACACAACCTTTCTCTCTTTATAGTAAGTATAGATTTAGCTGATCTCGTTTCGTATCTATTTAACTTAATCTCGTGTGAATCCCGAGATAAACTTACCATACATAACAGACATCAGGTAAAATGTTAAGGTTGTAATAATAAATCATAATAATATCTACATTGTATACAATTCTGAATTACAAATTTGGAAACTATAGCCGACGATATATTTCCGCTTGTTTATCTTATGTACTTTATAATTATTAGTTAAATGTAGGTTATACAAGTTATACAGAAAGTGCGTAGGCTAACGACCTTATGCAAAGAGCGCCACAAGGTCAATAATTCCTTATAAATATATTATCTTCTATATAAAACTTTTAACAATTACTTAGAAAGCAATATATATATTATTGGTGTGACATTCTAGTAAATATACATAAATGTACTAATATGGACAAATATGAATAATAATTACAATTAATAAAAAGTGATGTGCGTAAAGAAGTAAAGATAAATATTATAATTGATGAATAATAATTTTTTTTTTTTATAATTAATACTGATGACTATATTTTCAAAAATGTCCTTGGCCATAAAAAAATATTTATTAATTCAATAGCTAGGTCATATTTTAAGCCCACACATATTCCCATGTATATAAAAATCTAGAAGAATACTTTTTGAGAGCTTTAAATTTACATACATTAAAGGGCTTCTGGCTCTTGTTTTATTTATCTCGGTGTAAATCCGGCCCTGGGTACAGTTTAATGAAGAAAGCGAATAAAATGTGTATAGGTGATTTGCGGTCAATTTATCGTAAACAGTTCATCGTAAAACAATTTACCGAACGAACAATTTATCGTATGAACAATTTACCGTAAGAACAATTTATCGTAAAACAATTTATCGTAAGAACAATTTATCGTATGGACAATTTACCGTAAGAACAATTTATCGTAAAACAATTTATCGTAAGAACAATTTATCGTATGGACAATTTACCGTATGAACAATTTATCGTAAAACAATTTATCGTAGAACAATTTATCGTAAAACAATTTATCGTAGAGCAATTTATCGTAAAACAATTTATCGTAAAACAATTTATCGTAATACAATTTATCGTAAAACAATTTATCGTAAAACAATTTATCGTAAAACAATTTATGTATTATTACTGTCACAGACTCCACTGGACTTTCTTATACGTATTAAGGTCAAATCAATTATGAAAATATTATATAATATATTATTATATAGAAACCTTGTTTTCTAATTTTATCAATTAAAAAAAATGTACAGATGCGTATTAAGTTAGATTTTAGGCCCAAATTATTAAAATAATAAATACACATTACATATAAATAATATATATAAACCTTATTTATTATTTAATCAATTAAAAAAAAAATGTACAGAAGCGTATTGAGTAATTATTGAGACCCGTGTATTAAACTAATTAATAAACTCACAACTCGCCCCCTGTCACAGATGGAGGGTTGTAACTGGTCTCATTGGATCCGGCGGGAAAAATTCTATAGGATTCTAGGGGAATGGGGGGCAAAACAACCCTCTATCTAGCACAGGAGTCGAGATATTTACGATTTTCTGTAATGAATACCATAAGTAGCGAAACAGAAAAATTCAATATTTACAATAAATACTGCATATAAACATAAGATATTATTATTTAATTTAATAGAATGAAATAAAAAGTTCAGGCATGTATTAAGTGATATTTTAGGCCCGTATTGTTAAAACAACAAATACACATATGTATATAGAAACCTTGTTTATAATTTAGTCAGTTAAAAATAATTGTACAGAAGCGTATTGAGTGATTTTTGAGGCCCGTGTATTAAACTAATTAAAAAACTCACAAATCGCCCCCTGTCACAGATGGAGGGTTGTAACTGGTCTCATTGGATCCGGCGGGAAAAATACTATAGGATTCTAGGGGAATGGGGGGCAAAACAACCCTCTATCTAGCACAGGAGTCGAGATATTTACGATTTTCTGTAATGAATACCATAAGTAGCGAAACAGAAAAATTCAATATTTACAATAAATACTGCATATAAACATAAGATATTATTATTTAATTTAATAGAATGAAATAAAAAGTTCAGGCATGTATTAAGTGATATTTTAGGCCCGTATTGTTAAAACAACAAATACACATATGTATATAGAAACCTTGTTTATAATTTATTCAGTTAAAAATAATTGTACAGAAGCGTATTGAGTGATTTTTGAGGCCCGTGTATAAACTAATTAATAAACTCACAACTCGCCCCCTGTCACAGATGGAGGATTGTAACTGGTCTCATTGGATCCGGCGGGAAAAATACTATAGGATTCTAGGGGAATGGGGGGCAAAACAACCCTCTATCTAGCACAGGAGTCGAGATATTTACGATTTTCTGTAATGAATACCATAAGTAGCGAAACAGAAAAATTCAATATTTACAATAAATACTGCATATAAACATAAGATAGTATTATTTAATTTAATAGAATGAAATAAAAAGTTCAGGCATGTATTAAGTGATATTTTAGGCCCGTATTTTTAAAACAACAAATACACATATGTATATAGAAACCTTGTTTATAATTTAGTCAGTTAAAAATAATTGTACAGAAGCGTATTGAGTGATTTTTGAGGCCCGCGTATTAAACTAATTAAAAAACTCACAAATCGCCCCCTGTCACAGATGGAGGGTTGTAACTGATCTCATTGGATCCGGCGGGAATAATACTATAGGATTTTAGGAGAATGTGGGGCAAAACAACCCTCTATCTAGCACAGGAGTCGAGATATTTACGATTTTCTGTAATGAATACCATAAGTAGCGAAACAGAAAAATTCAATATTTACAATAAATACTGCATATAAACATAAGATATTATTATTTAATTTAATAGAATGAAATATAAAGTTCAGGCATGTATTAAGTGATATTTTAGGTCTGTATTGTTAAAATAACAAATATACATATATAGAAACCTTGTTTATAATTTAGTCAATTAAAAATAATTGTACAGAAGCGTATTGAGTGATTTTTGAGTCCCGTGTATTAAACTAATTAAAAACAACCCCCTTACTCGTATAGGTGACGTGTTATTTACGATTTTCTATAATGAATAAATAGTGAAAAAGAAACAAAATCAATATCCACCTCTTACACAATAATAATATACCTTAGATATTATTACTAAATTAAATAAATTTTTTAAATGTACAGATGTATATCAAGTGATAATATAGGCCTGTATTCTTAAAATAACAAATTCACGTATACCTACTATTTAGAAACATTGAATATTATTTAATCGATTTGCGTTCAATTTATGGTAAACAGTTCAATGTAAAACAATGTTATATTACATTCTTTCATCACGTGACAGAGGCGAGTTTATTAATTAGTTTAATACACGGGCCTCAAAAATCACTCAATATGGTTCTGTACAATTATTTTTAATTGACTAAATTATAAACAAGGTTTCTATTTAATATATGTGTATTTGTTGTTTTAACAATACGGGCCTAAAATATCACTTAATACATGCCTGAACTTTTTATTTCATTCTATTAAATTAAATAATACTATCTTATGTTTATATGCAGTATTTATTGTAAATATTGAATTTTTCTGTTTCGCTACTTATGGTATTCATTACAGAAAATCGTAAATATCTCGACTCCTGTGCTAGATAGAGGGTTGTTTTGTCCCCCATTCCCCTAGAATCCTATAGTATTTTTTCCGCCGGATCCAATGAGACCAGTTACAATCCTCCATCTGTGACAGGGGGCGAGTTGTGAGTTTATTAATTAGTTTATACACGGGCCTCAAAAATCACTCAATACGCTTCTGTACAATTATTTTTAACTGACTAAATTATAAACAAGGTTTCTATATACATATGTGTATTTGTTGTTTTAACAATACGGGCCTAAAATATCACTTAATACATGCCTGAACTTTTTATTTCATTCTATTAAATTAAATAATAATATCTTATGTTTATATGCAGTATTTATTGTAAATATTGAATTTTTCTGTTTCGCTACTTATGGTATTCATTACAGAAAATCGTAAATATCTCGACTCCTGTGCTAGATAGAGGGTTGTTTTGCCCCCCATTCCCCTAGAATCCTATAGTATTTTTCCCGCCGGATCCAATGAGACCAGTTACAACCCTCCATCTGTGACAGGGGGCGAGTTGTGAGTTTATTAATTAGTTTAATACACGGGTCTCAATAATTACTCAATACGCTTCTGTACATTTTTTTTTTTAATTGATTAAATAATAAATAAGGTTTATATATATTATTTTAATAATTTGGGCCTAAAATCTAACTTAATACGCATCTGTACATTTTTTTTAATTGATAAAATTAGAAAACAAGGTTTCTATATAATAATATATTATATAATATTTTCATAATTGATTTGACCTTAATACGTATAAGAAAGTCCAGTGGAGTCTGTGACAGTAATAATACATAAATTGTTTTACGATAAATTGTTTTACGATAAATTGTTTTACGATAAATTGCTCTACGATAAATTGTTTTACGATAAATTGTTCTACGATAAATTTTTTTACGATAAATTGTTCATACGGTAAATTGTCCATACGATAAATTGTTCTTACGATAAATTGTTTTACGATAAATTGTTCTTACGGTAAATTGTCCATACGATAAATTGTTCTTACGATAAATTGTTTTACGATAAATTGTTCTTACGGTAAATTGTTCATACGATAAATTGTTCGTTCGGTAAATTGTTTTACGATAAACTGTTGTACGATAAACTGTTTACGATAAACTGTTTACGATAAATTGACCGGAACCCGTATAGGTACCTATACTGTAGTTTATACTTAAATTATAAATGATGATATCAGCGGTCGTCAAACTGTCGATTTGGTAGTTATGGGAAATATTTTTACTGGAAACCGAATGTTCTAATTTCTTTTTCTAATAATATATTCATATATTCAATATGTGTAGCTCATAAGATAATTTACCTTAACATAAAAAATAAAAATGAAAAAAATAAATAAAAATAAAGTCGACTTAAAAAATTCCTAAAAATACAGAAAAGTATACCTAATAATTAAATTTAACTGTTTTTGAAGTTTGTTTTCTTTTTTTCTTTATTAAAAAGTTTTTATTGGCTTGTCACCGACTTCAAAAATTGTTAATTTTAATTATTTATTAAGTATACTTTTCAGTGTTTTTAGTTTTCTTTTTATGTAGTGTTTTTAAGTTTTTTATTGTTTCCTTTTGAGTGACGTATCTTTGAAGTCCACGGTCAGATTCTGATGAAATTTACATAAAACCACTCCGGAAGTATACTCTTTCAAAAAATATAAAAACGTCCAAATCGTTGCATATTTGTTGGAGTTATGCCTGAACATATATAAAATATATGTATTGAATTAAGAACCTCCTCCTGACTGTATTTAAAAAATATATAAAAATGCAATACAGCGATAGCAAAGGTCGAATAGAACTTTTATAGAAATACAACATGAACTTTGACCTACCCAATATTTCTAAAAATATCTCTAGTATTAAGTTTGTAGGTACCTTTGTATATGTTACTATTGCTTACACATTTATTTACCTATTTATGAAAAAAACAATTGTAAATACCTATTTCTATAAATAAATTTATTTTTTGTTTTTCAAAAAAATAACCTGTTGACTCAGGGGATAGCGTGCTTGATTGCCGTATCTCGATTTCCGTCTTTGGATTTTATCTATATATAATCTCTAAATACGTTGTTCAACAATCATATTCAATGAAATGAAAAAAATAAACAAATACCTTAAGATCTCGATTGTAAATCTATTTATAGTTTAAATTTAAAAAGTACTTATAAACCATAACCTTATACAAAACAAATACAAACATTTATTACTTTTGAATGCATAATACGTTGATACTGGATATATAAAATAAAGACATTTTTGTTTAGCATTGGTTTCGCCAATAGAACAGTTTCAATTTATTTTTTCAGAGATTGTTGTTACAACGGTTCCACGGCTTAAATTCGAACGAGACGTGACCAAGACGATACAACTTGAATTTTAACGAGAGAGACGAAACCGAGACGATATCAATTTCATTTATAAAGGATTATCAATAAAAGTAATAAATATAAGAATCGTTATATTTAAAAAAAATTGATAAATAAGTATATGAAAATAAATAGAAATATATTTTTTTAGAAATAAAAAGCACATGAGATCAAAACTTTTCTCGGTCTTAATAACTTGTACGAGACAAGGCCAAGAGAGACATTTTTACGAAATGATATGGTTTCAGTTTTTATACGAGACAAGATCGAAACGAGACTATCTGTTAAAAACGAATCCGAGACGAAACGATACTTACCTAGCTCTCGTCTCGTCTCGTGTGTAGCTCTAGAGATTCGGTTAAGAGAATATGTTAAGGGGCCTTGTATATTTTAGTGTAGGTATATTTATGGTAGCGATAAAAAGCTTAAATGACTTGTTTTTATGTAAATTAAGTTGTCTTCAAAAGAAAGAAGTGTCACTTCTGTGAAATTTCTTCATTTTGAAAACTATTTGCTTATAACTTTTTGGTTAAAATATTTTAGTATAGTCGGATTTTAGTGTTTTAAACATACAATCACAGCTGCCACAAGTACTCAGTGAAAGAACACTTATTGTTAGTACAAGTATCAAATACTAAAAGATACTTAAAGTATCAAAAAGTACTTGATGTACTTTTTCAGGTGGTTACAATTGATATTTTATAATAAATATTTATAAAAATTAAAAGAAAAAACACAAAATTTGTATTGAATAATTAGGTTTGATACGTCTGATAACTTTAATAAAATGTGAAAAACTAAAAACGATTTGATTTAAAATAAAACGTTATGAAGCCACGGGTACATTCTACTGTAAGATACTTTTCATATAAACTACATGATAAACATAATTATTTAAATGTTAAAATTGTATTTGTGCATAGGCATGGGCATATTAAAACGTGTTTCTATTGTGAGATATTTGTATATAGTACATAATATGATAATACAATTATCCAAACTGTAAAATTGTTTAGAAGTTTCGCTATATGTACAAATGATGTACATAACAGAACGTGTTGTTATTACAGAACGAAGTTTTTCCGCTTTTGAATGCTTGAAAACTTTATGATGGAAGGAGAATATTCTCGTTCCAATAGGAATTACCCTATTACACATTCTACATGAGTATTTAATATGAAAACAAGAAGGAAACAAATATTAGTTCTGTTCATACATCGCATTATAAAGTTTATTTCAATATAATAAATATATACATATAGATATTAAACAAACTTATATTAAAAATTTTGCATTTAGTTCATTTAATTAAAAAACAATGTGGAGAATATATTTTTTCAATACTTTTATCACTTTATTTTAAAACAAAACCCCAGATGTAAATATATTATTTTAGTTTGCAATCAAATAAATAATGGTTGGGAAAAATCTATTTCACGTAGAACCGGAAGTAAGATTGAAATGATATACAGAGTGACCAACTTAAGACGGCCGCTGAAAGATGGAAGGATGGTTTAATGAGAGAAGATTCAGTATTTTTTCTGACTATTTTAAATATCATCACTTTTATTTTCTATCATTTCCTGTCTAACCGGAAGTGATGTCAACTTGTATTTCAAATAGAAACATATATTTTTATTATTGTATTTTATCCTAAGAAAACAAACAATTTTTGTACTGAATAATATTTTATCCGATTTTAATATTCCAAGAAATTTGGACTTTCAAGAATTTTTACTCGGAACTCATCAAGTTTAGAGAAAAAGCGAATAAAACTGGAACAATAATTTCAGACGTTTTTTTTTCAACTTTTGAAATTCAATTTTTTTAAGTGTGGATTTTTTCACCAAACGATATTTTCCAATTATTTGTTCAATTTTTTTTATATAAATACGACTGTTTCTGAAATTATGTGGCTAGTTTATTTTTCGAAAAATATGTTTTTTTGATTTTAGGGGCTGAAACGTAAAAATCCATTTGACAACTAATTGATAAAAAATTGATATGATACAAGGTAAAACAGTAAAGGCTTTTATTTTAAATATTACTAATGTTATCTACTCGTATCTTATTTGGTTTATTGTTAAAATTATATTTTGAATTCATTTTTTTAATATACATATATTTCTATTTGCTGATCTTAGTTTACAATTTTTGTGTTTTATATAACTAAAGTTTTATGTTATTTATAAGTTAATTCTGACTTTAAGTGTCGATCCAGACTATCTAGCCGATCTCGCTCCAATCAAATATAAATAAACAATAAACAATGAAATCATTTACACTATAGATATCGGTCAGGTCTCGATCTAATCTCGCTCTGATACAGCATAGTGCAATCGTCCCCTAGTGTCCTCTCATCCCTTATACATTTAAGGATTAAACGACAGTATTTTTAAATTATTTAGATACCAAAATTATCGAATCGATAAAAATGTTTTTAATCGTTTTGGCAATTGACTCCCTCAATTATATTATTTATTGTAGGTATTAAATTAAACTATATATAAACTCTAGTGCTCTCAGTAATTCTAGCTAATACGCCCCTGTATCTATGCGTGCAAAATTCCTATAGATAACAAACTTGTATACGTACATATATATAGGTATATACATATACATTCATGCGCTGTGGCCCGGGACCTAAGTTGGCCCTGGGCCCGGCGCGGCTAGCTGCAGGATGACGCAGCGGGCGTGGACTCACATACACACAAACACGCACACACACACGCACACACACACATACACATATACATACAGAGTCGCAAACTTTTCCTCGTGAAAAATCAATATGAGCGTCTGGCTCGGCGGCCTTTCCCGATTCAATGCCCTCGTTTCCCGCCGTGGAATAGGTCGGGGGAGCGACGCGATGGTCTTATGGAACTCGCGAACATGTTACAAGAACACTCGCAAAAATGTGTATGGAAATAATACATATAGGTTGCTGTGCAAGAGAGTAGTACCAAATATAAAAAAATCGGCCAAGACATAGACGGGTGTCATAAGGGTTCAGAAGAACGTACTACGTGGAATGTTTGGAGCCAAATACAGGTGCATTTTTGAGTAAGAAAAAAAATAGTGTCATATTCTACCTACTAAATGAGATATGAAAATTAAAATATAATTTAATTTTTAATAGAAAATTAAAATTAAAAATTATATGTCGGTCCTCCCTATTTCTGCAAAATTTGAATTGATATATTGTTGATTTTAGTATTTGCCGTTGTTAGTCCCACCAAAACTTCGTTACCAATTTTTTTCCAGATTTTTTGAGCCAGTAGTTATCGAGTTAGAGGGGTGAGGGGGTAAAATAAATTACTGCTTGGAAACCCCTACAGACGCCTTTTTGGAGTTAGAAAAAAATATAAAAATAGTGTCATATTCTACTAATTGAGATCTATATTCTACACCCCACATGTCTAGATATGAAAATAAAAATAAACAATTCTATGACGCCCCTCCCTATTATTCCAAAATTTAAATTGATATTGTTGACTTTAGTATTTATCGTTGGTAGTCCCATCAAAGCCTCGTTACCAAATTTTTTCAGATTTTTTTAGCTAGTAGTTACCGAGTAAAAATAAAATAAGTAAGATTTTTACATTTTTCCAGTGAGTCGATTCTAGGTATGCTATTTTAATAAGTCATTAAAAACGTGATGCGATACTTTTAAAACATTTTTTTATACACATTGGACAGTGTAACATCTCCTCCTGTTCAAATGATCTTATCCATTGAATATAAAAAAATATTTGAAAAGTATCACATTTTTAATGACTTATTTAGAATAGCATACTACGATCGACTCACTGTAATCTTACTTATTCTGGGATAAATATCAGTTTTTTAAATAAAAATAGCCAATTTATATAGGTATTATGGTTGGTTTTTAGAAAAGGTATAAAATAGAGCAGTTTTTAAAACCATCTGAAATCTGTAAGTGTACGAAATAATTTTATCAAAATTTTATAAATTTTTAAATGTTAAACTGCAGCCATTTTTTATTTTTTTTATTCATAAATTAAATTTTGATCTGATAGTGTAGCATAAACATTTAAGTAATATAAAAATCATGTTTAAAAAATATAGGCTCTTTAACTTTTGAATTTTTGACATTAACATGTATAAATTTGTGTTGTTTCAAAAATTTACTAAAATGGCCGGTAAAAAAAAACTGTTGCACTTTGTATATAGGTATATTTGCTTAAATCACTTCCAAATGATTCATTCTACCTTCCTACAAAATATTCGTATCGCTGAACCAATTATATTTTTTAATAAAAAAATCTGAAAAATAGATCAAATAAAAAATTGACTTTGATAACATTTTTATTATTTCACAAAATTTATAATAAAGGAAATATTCAGGATGTCTAAATATCAGGATACGCAGTATAGGGATCTCGGAAACTAAAAGAGATAGCGATTCGGTTAAATGAGAGAAATTTAACATTTTAGAGGAGACAGTTTAATGGTCTATTTACATTCATAGCTTACTAGATATTAGCCAAAAGCAGTTTTAGTCTAAAATGTTTCATCGTGAATATTTATAAAGCGACTCAATATTTAAAAAAAATTTCAAATAAAGAATGCACGATGTAACTAAAACGGGTTTTGGCTAATATCTAGTAGGCTATGAAAATTTTGTGGGATGTAAATGCACCATTAAACTGTCCCTTGTTAAAGTTAACTTTTCTTTCATTTAACTGAAACTCTCTAATAGTTTCCGAGATCCCCAAACTGTACTCTGGTATTAAGACACCCTTTTTTATTGTGTTGTAATTGGCAGTGGCGACATTGGAGGTGGCCGTCTCGGACCCCGTGGTCCTGGGGCCCCTACACGACAATACAAATTTATATTACATATAAATGATAAAAAAGTATTATATAATAGAATAACGAATTTTATCAATAGTTTTAAGTGATGGTAAAAAAAAGTATCCGAAATCAATTTTTGCCCGTAGACTCCAAATTAATTCTTGCATCACTGGTTCTGGTTAGTGATATTTCCTCTGCATGAGGTTGTCTAGAATCATTCTCGAATCTTCGTTTTATATAACGAAATACGAAGTAACCAACTACTGCAGCAAATATAATAACAGCAATGGCTAAACCAGCAGCAATTAAAATGGCAGGAGTACTACATATTTTTGCAGCACAAACAGTAGAGGTTGTGGTTGTATTAACAAATTTTCCAAATCCAAAATCCATTTTATCTGAAAAAATAAAAATAAATGTATTAAAACGTAAAAGTAAATTAACTTTAAAACATAATTTTCGTTAAGATTTATTGTTCACTTTTGAAACTATATAACTATAACTATTCAGTGGTGAAAAACGAAACTTACACAATAGGGTCAGTTGTCATCTAACCTAACTTAACCGATGTTTAGTAAATAATTAAATCAGTGATTATATACTTTTAACAATTAGAGTATTTAATTTCTTTTATAAAGAATAGTTATTTGTGTATCTAGGGTGTAAAATAATAGTTTTTCGCACGAGTGTGAATGTTTGTTAGTCGAGGCGCCAGCCGAGACTAACAATTACACGAGTGCGAAAAACGCATTTTACACCCGAGGTGCACACAATATTTTTTCTACAATCCTATTGATTATATAATATCAACAATAATATAATATAATAATTAATTTATACAGTGTATTCCAAGTTGATTAAGGCGGCTATTACACTATCAAATAAATATGTCAAAGATCTTTGACAAAGATTTGATCATATTTCTTTGATAAAATACGAGATTTTGTTTTATTACACTACATAAAATATTTGATAATATTTTCTCAATATTATCTAGGGATATTTTCTTCTTTTTTGGTGCATTTTGATTATTATCAGTGAATGTCATTATTTTGTTGAACATTGAACGGTTTAAGCAGCGTATTGCAAAACAGTGCGCCGACGGCAAATTTTTTTCTGACTTGATTTACTATTATCGTCATTGCTTAGTTGTTATGTTACCTAACGTAACAAAATATAGCCTGTAACCTAGCCAGAGAATGTACCTATGAATTAAAAAAGAAACCATGTAAATCGGATTAGTGGTTCTCGAGTGATAAGCGCACTAACGAACAGACAGACAGACAGAGAGACGTTGAGCTTTATATATGTATATTAAGGATGTATAATGAAATTATTACATTCCCCATTTCCTGATTTTTATTAATACTCGTTCATCATTATATAGTATATAGCCATTATAAAAATGCGAATCCATTATACGATTCAATATTTGATTAATGGTAATATAATATCTTACAAGTAAAGCTTTTAATCCTCTTTTGTTTTTTTTATACGAGAATTAATAGAAAACATGCAATACTGAGGATCCTTTGTTTCTTTAGATTTTATATTAGTGATATATTTACTAAATATGTACATTAAATAAGTATTACCGGTAATTATTTATCTACCTTTCCAGTAGTAATACTTACTACATAAGTTCTAGGTATGTACTTATGTACTCACAGCACGCCCAAGAATACAAAAATTGAATTTTACATTGAAAAAAGATTAAATAATGCTATTGATAATGCATATCAAATACACACGTTTTTATCAACAACCAGCGCTATTCCCCAATGTGGGCAATATGTACAATAAGCGGCATTTAGAGCTAGGCGCATGCCGTAATTTTTTCGGGACACATCGTGAGCGTGTGTAATTTTCAAATCTTGAATTGTGAGCACGCTTCAAAGTGAAACAATCGTGCGTGAGTATATTTTTATCGTGCTTAAGTATTTTTTTTTTGTAAACTAATTTAAATTTTTTTTAATTCCTGTATAATGCCTATTATATGTATATTTTAAAATATTTTTTTATATTAAATCAATACAGTATACATAGTCAATATTGCCAATTCTATCAGAACTCCAAAAAAAAAAATCAGACTAAATTTTATATCTTAGTTCTTTGAGGTACTATATTTGGATAGTACTATAGCATAGATTACTGGTTTACAGTTAAATGGAAGATATTGTTAATTGTAGGTATTATTATTATTTTTTTGGGCGGAATGAATTTTACAGCTATACATATTATGAATGGCTTCATAACTAATTAAGAGCTTAACCGTTCAGCCATAGAAATGACTTTAAACGTGCCATCAAAATTTTATATGATAGAAAATTGTGCTTTAAATGTTATATTAGATATACTTACAATAATATATTTAATTGAATTATTTCTTGTATGCAATTTTATTACATTTTTTCTATTTTAGTGTATCTAAGTGCATGTTATTACTTTTTAATTTAATTAATTATTTTTTAAATTTTTGTTTGTATTAAAATTTCCTCAGGGCTTTTCCCGCTTTTATTTCGAGATCATTTTATTTTTTATATATTTTATTTAAAACTATCAATTATATGTATATTTTTTCTTAATACGTGTCATAACAATTGCAAATATTCTATAATACAGGCCTGCAAAAATTCAATTATCATATAATAGTGAAAGTACCATCAAAAACAAATAAATATATACAGTGGGTGGGTGTACTTACACGTGTTCGAAGTTATACTTATTTGGCGTAGTGACATCTAGCGTGCTAATGCAAAACTAAATACCTGTTTTACCGACTGTCATAACAGAAATTTGAATTACCTACACCTAACCTAACTCCATGGTGTTGTTTTTCTTACATGGTACACACACATCGTTGCAGGGGTTATTTTAGTGTATAGTTGTAACTTGTTTTTGCAGTTCTAAAAATGAAAACTGCAGTTGTAAAAGTCAATTTGTGTAGTTGAAAATTATAAAAGTAGAGCAAAAAAATGTCATTACAACCAATAAAACACAAATATACTACAAAAAAATATATCTGGTTGGAAATATATACAACAAAGAATATATAGATAAATATAGTTGAAAAGCAAAAAAAGGTCATTTTACATACTTATACTAAAAAAAGCACCCAGTTGAAAAATTACAAGTACAAAGTAAAAAAAAAGGAAAATGTGTAGTTGTAAAATTTTCTTAAAATAACCCCTGCATCGTTGCGTGCAACGAACGTATTTCGTTGCCGTTGCATTACTAAGAAGTATAACTTCAAAAATATCAAAATTGATTATATTATTGTAAGTTTGATTTAATTTTATAAAGTTATCCAGAAAATTAATTACAAATTATCATAAGGAAACTTGACTTTATATTTGTGTTTTAATTCAATAGACAGCATAATTTAGCTCTCAAGTTGAACTTGGCACATAATTCAGACGCTATTGTTCACAAGCATAGTCAAGGATTATATTTCCTTTATATTTCCCGTAGAATGCTGCAGTCTGGATATACCCAACCCAATTTAATTTACATGAGTACCTATTCAAAATGATATGTATTTTTAACTTGTGATCAGCGTTTTAAACGACATGAAAATTCAATGATGTTAGTAAATTTAAATTACTAAAATCAAAGTTTTTGTAAATATCAATTTCATTCGATTTTTATTTTGCTACCTTTTGGCAGCTATAAAATCATAGGTACCATATATATATATTTATTACGCCATCTAATAATTCATTTATTCTTCGTACGTTTTTAATGTTACTAATTATTGCTCAGACCCTTGTTGGATAGCGTGATAATATCTAGAAGGCTCTGACAGACAGACAAACAGACACAATATCCTTTTTCCGATTTCAGTACGGAACACTAAAAATATCAAAATGGATTATCCATACTAATCCTTATCCATACTAATATTATAAAAGCGAAAGTGTGTGCCTCTCTCTCTCTCTTCCAATTTATATGAGATTTTTTTTTTGTAATTAATATTTTACACTCCATCATATATGAAGAATTGTAATTAGTTTCATTCGATCCGGTGGAAAAAATATCACGGGATGGGGGTTTCGAAATCCACGCGAGCGAACCCGAGGGTAACAGCTAGTATTCTGTAAATAGACTCACATAAATTATTTTCAGTTTATTCTTCTGAATAAATAATCGTTAGTAATAAAGAATGGCAATATTTTAAAAGTTTCATAAAATATATTCTACCTACTTTAAATTTCCTACAAACAAAATAATAAATCAAACAATGGTGCCAAGAAATTTGAATCACAAAAAGACATATGTAATTATTAGACAAAATAATCGTTGTTGTATAGTTTCTATGTGTAACCATATTTAGAAAATCGAAAACTCTCCAAATATGTTCGAACACAATATATTCGTATGTTATCTTGTATAGAATGTATGGAAGTGATGATACAGCAAAAGGTGATAGACTTATTGTTGTTGGATGATTTTTCTTCATCCACCAAACTCTCCCCATTGGCGACGTGATGTCTGATTGCCATCTGTTATCATATCAGTGGTCTTTAGAATTTTGTTTTATGAAATTGAGATTTTTTCTACAATTTTATTTGAATTTGTATTTAAATGTAAATTAAAGTAGTAGATACTGTAACTGAATTGTACTTATTTTGTTATAATATGTATATAAAAATAATTTTAGGGGTCTATCAGTGTCAAAAAGTTGAGAAACACTGAATTAAAGAATTAAAACAGAAATAATAAAAACAAAAGTCTGGAACAGTGGCAGGGGCTAGAAGGGTAATAAAACAATTTGGATCAGATCCAACTAAACTTTTTCAGTTATATCTATTTGTCAGGAAAATAAATATTGGAGTAGCAGGAAAATATAGAACTTTGGTTGGATTTATTAATGCTCAAAATTATAAAGAATTTGCTCTAAAGCAAATCATTTTTTCCCAGTGTACGGATTTATATTATGTTAAAACTAAAACTGTCAGTTGCATTGAAAATATACCTTACAGACAGACTTTGATGTGCTTTTATTTACTAGACATGAGTAAAATAATTTTATTTGATTCGGCGAATTTATACTCGTAGAATATTTATATTTTTAATCTATTATCTGAAATTTTAAATAAATAAATGTAATCTGAATAAGATCATATTTTTCTATCATAATAGGTAGGTATCTATTAAAAAAAATTCGGTCAAGACATACCGGGTGTATGCCATAATGGTTCCGAAATACGTAATACGTAAGCCACTTACAGGTGCATTTTTAAGTTAGAAAAAATATAAAATTAGGGTCATTTCTACTAATTGGGATCTACATTTTATTATTTTATTTATTTATTTTTTATTTATTTGCTTTGTTGCTTCCTGCAGGTGCCATTTTTGATTTAGAAAAAAAGAAGGTCAAATTCCACTGGTTTGATTATACATTTTGACCTGCCACATACCTTGGTATAAAAACAAATATATATTTTTGCCTAGTTTTAACTCCTTAACGCCTCTCCCACTTATGGTTTCAAAAAAATGTACATCTTTTACTAGAAGGTATTATTTTACATGTTCAGTAAAAATTTCAAGTTTCTAGCTTATATAATTTACGAGATATTTTGCTTTAACTGAAAAGAACGCACGGACGGACGACAAAGTGAAATTAATAGGGTTTCTTCGGAACCATAAAAAATGTGTTTCTATCTAAAAATATGGGTAGATATATGTATGTAGGTATATGTATGTGCCTATATATTTTAATATTTAAAACATCTACAGTCATCTATATAGAATCTAGACTAAGATTTAAATGTAGATTTGTGTATTTATAATATCACATGAATTAATAATAATAAAAGTATATATAAAATTTTCATATTTTCATGTAATGTGGGTATTTTGAAACAATACAATATAATCAGACGAAAATTTATGTATAATTTAATAAACAGCTAAACAAAACGGTATCCATATTCCCATTATTAAAGTAAACAAACAAATCATTAAATTAAGTACACAAGCGAAGAATAATAAAAGGCATTATACACAGTATATATACATATAATCAATACAATTATTCATTTACAGCATATTCGATCCACTTTTTTACGTATAAATTACAAAATAAGTACAACACATTGATTTTTCTTGGAAGTGTCACTGGTTTACACCCTATTGTGTAGTGCACCCCCACCTACCCTAACTCACGACACCTGACGGCCCTGACGTCTATATACATAGCGTCACATCGAATAAACGTTATTTTATCGTTTTTTTCATGTTTTGTCGCATAATTTAATGTTAATGTTGGCAGTAGTGTATTATAAAAATGCGAAAAGGAAATACAATATTAATAATGATATATTATATAAGAATTTTACATTTATAATATAATGAAGAGGTATCTACCTCTGGGTTTGATTGTTTGTCCTTAATGGTCTTAAAAACAAATTGGACCGTCCCGGGTGCCAAGGTGCAAGATGGTGCCTAAATGAGGCAGAGGAGCTTGATGAAATTTTTTTTCATAAACACGAGGATGCGAAAGTAATTTTTAGAGGGTGCCAAATTTTCCCTGTTAACGAAAAATAGTAATTTGTAATTGAGGGGGTGCATAATTAACAAGTACCAGCCTTTCTTAGTTCGCCACTGCTAAGACCATCGAAATATTTATAATGACTTGTAATTCTGATAGGAAATATCAATAAGGTCTGTTGAAAAGATCTTATAGTTTTTTATAATCAATTTTTTTTATATAATTTCGTTCATTTTCCACCAAAAATCAAAGACTACAGGTCATTGAAATATGTAGGTATATTGAAATTCTCCTATTACTTATATGAAAAATAGATTCCAACTTCCTTGTCCACCTATACAAAATCTAACAGCAGATGTTAGTATTGTCCTTCTTTGTCTTCGTGACGTCATCTATACACGACCGCGCAAAGCCTACTTGTGAGCAAAATCCAAACCATTTCCTTATATTATTTGTTTTTCCCCCTCCGCCACAACAACTACAAACAGACAGCCTGTACGTAATTATTTCTAAAATCAATATAATGTGTTAACTGTGATTCATTCTATTTTACAAGTTTTTTGTTTTATTTAACATTTAATCAATTTTATTATAATATCATACTATATAGGCACTTAGGAAGTAAGTTTTTTTTTACTTAACTATTGTCAATTGTTAATTAATTATTAATACACTTCTTCGTTTACTATCCTTCTTGATAATAAAAACGAAAAACACAAAAAGAGAAGGATAAAGAATAAAAATCAAATTTAAAAAAAATAAGGACAATTATGAATGAAGGATAAGAACAAAAATAGTCTAAACCAAAACAATTAAGTCTATTAACAACCAGTTAATTAACTTTTTTTAATAAAAATCTTCACCAATGTTATACTCGTATTTATCTAAAAAAATAAAAATATTGAAATATGTCTTATTTTTTGACAATTGATTTTATACCAAAATCAACTTTACAAAAGGGTCAATCCATATGAAATGGTCCAAAATTAAATTAAATGGTTGCTTGGCCATTCTAAAAAAAATTGATTTTTTGTGTGTTATTACCCTAACATGTTGGTAGTTCGAAACGACCATTATTTTAATTTTATTGTTTTTTGTTTTCGCGTGACGGCCATATTTGTTCTACAGGTCGCAACATTTTTTGTACTTTAAAGGGTTCGCGGAAACTAAAATATCTCAGCTTCTATCAAACCTTTCAACACGGGACTAAAAGCAAATTGTTCAGAATAAAACGGGCTACAAGATTACTTCTAGACATTTTCACCTAAATGTTATCCTTAAGGGTGAAATTTCAGCCTTAATTCTTAGTTCTATTTTTGAAAAAATCCCATTTTCAAGGGGATGTTTTTGCAAGAAGGGGAAAAGTAAACAAGTCAAATTATTTTTTACAAATAGGTGGGTACTAGTTGTATTCACACACCAAAGTTCAACTCTGAGACTTGCCCCCCTTTATTTCAAAAAATTCTCAAAATTTGAAAATTTGAGAAAATGGCACTTTTCAAAGCTAAATAACTCTGGTGGGGGACCAGATAAAAATCTGAAATTTTAGCCCATAATAGTACTACATAATGGTATTATGTACCAAAAATTTTGAGATTGAGATTTAACTACAGGCAGTGGTATTGCAACCACAATATTCAATAGGAGTTCATATGTTAATAAAGAGTGTCAACATTAATATAATATCTATTACTATCTTTTTTCTTCTTGGAAATAGAAGAATGCTTGAATGAAGAAAAAAATTGTATTTTTTCTGAATGTTTTTAAAATCTCATTTTTTATTTTCTGTCACTTCCGGTTGAACCGGAAATGATATCAACTTTTGTTTTTCAAAGGTTACACCCTATATATATTTTATTTTTAGATAGAAAATTAGGTCAGCTTTAAAAATTTATAACACATATAATAACTTAAATTAACTCATAACAAAGATATAACATGTTTTAGTTATTATTGAAACAAAATTAGAACATGTATACGCTCATTGAAACATGCATTTTTGTGGTTGCAATACCACTGCTTGTAGTCAAATCTCAATCTCAAAATTTTTGGTACATAATACCATTATGTAGTACTATTATGGGCTAAAATTTCAGATTTTTATCTGGTCCCCCACCAGAGTTATTTAGCTTTGAAAAGTGCCATTTTCTCAAATTTTCAAATTTTGAGAATTTTTTGAAATAAAGGGGGGCAAGTCTCAGAGTTGAACATTGGTGTGTGAATACAACTAGTACCCACCTATTTGTAAAAAATAATTTGACTTGTTAACTTTTCCCCTTCTTGCAAAAACATCCCCTTGAAAATGGGATTTTTTCAAAAATAGAACTAAGAATTAAGGCTGAAATTTCAACCTTTAGGATAACATTTAGGTGAAAATGTCTAGAAGTAATCTTGTAGCCCGTTTTATTCTGAACAATTTGCTTTTAGTCCCGTGTTGAAAGGTTTGATAGAAGCTGAGATATTTTAGTTTCCGCGAACCCTTTAAAGTACAAAAAATGCTGCGACCTGTAGAACAAATATGGCCGTCACGCGAAAACAAAAAACAATAAAATTAAAATAATGGTCGTTTCGAACTACCAACATGTTAGGGTAATTACACACAAAAAATCAATTTTTTTTAGAATGATCGAGCAACCAGTGCTGGACCAGTTCATATGGATTGACCCAAAAGTAGAATTAATCATTCGATTGATTTACTCATACAATCAACTTATTGCAACAGTTATAAATTTCATAGCGTTTAAATATCTAGCTTTTTATCCTCAAATAATTTATGTTGGTTAAATAATTTTTTATTATTATAGCCGAGGTAAAAACAATTTTTTATCAAAGTATATTATAATTTAGAACTATATAATATATACATACGGATGTCTAAAATGAAAGTAAATGTTCACATATCCCTTTTGGGCTTCATTTACTAAAGGTCCTAGAAGAGTAATGTTTCAATTATGCATTTTTTAATTAACTACCTCGAAATAAACGTTACCACGGGGTTTGTACAAGCTCTCAGAGTATCAGTTAATGTATTTTAGAATAAATAAACATAAATACCAACTTTAAAGTTCCAAAACAAGTAAAATGGTAATTATAAACTTAAAAAAAATGTTAACCACCTCTTCATAATCAAGAATAAGAATATATTTTGAAATTTTTGAGTCTATATGTTGTTTTATAAGCAATACAATCCATTTTGATAGTTTATTTTTATTTTTACTTCCATGTTCTAAAAGAAAAGTATTGTAATACCATCGAAAAATCGTGTCCGAGATAAGAGCAGATTTTGATTGTGCTAACTTCAAAACTTAAAGAAAAGTTAATTTCCGCATGGCGGCTGTGCGTGTGCCTGGATGTAGAAATTTCTTTCATTCACGATAATTACTGTAAAAATGCACCACTTTGAATTATTTTTGGGGAAAATGTTTATCTCGGTGAGTACTCCAGACCTATTGATTTTGGTGCTAATCGGATTATGGTTTTTAGAAATATTCGAAATTTTGTAACTTTTATCGTCTAAAAAGTGAACATTGCGAGTATTATCTCACTAATTTTGATAAGACTTGGTACATTTGTAGTTCAATTGAACCTAAGGGACATTTATTAAAGTAAATAAGTTTTATTTATGACAAATCCCATTAAAATTTTTCATATATTAAAAATTATTTAAAAATATATTAAAAAACATGTAAGTCATGTATGGTTGTCCATATCGATATTTTGTTTTATAAGCATGGCACAAAAATGATTGAACCAAGTATGTATTAGTTGTTATTAAAATTAAAATATCACCAATACCACAGCGATGGAAATGAAGTGCCTACATTTTTAGAAAAGCCAGTCGCGCGGACGTATTTTTAAATACACGCGCGTGAACCCGCGGGGGAATTCTAGTAATTAAAAAATATCCATTGACTACTACATATATTCTTATTTCTATAGTCTTACATCATTCATTCCAACTATAAAGATCCAAAACAAGTGAGTTCGCGTATGGTATTACGGAGTCCATAGAATATAAATAAGCGTTGTTCGCTGCTGCGTTGCCTTTTTAGGAAACCAGTGTGAAAGCAAGTGCAGTGGGCGCGTTGCTGCCCTCAACGGGGCGGAGCGCCCACTTGCCCGCTGCTGCATACAGGTCGAGACCATGTGGTACTCTGTGACGTATTGTAACAGATAATTACATTTCTGTTGTCCCAGGCGAGATCTGTTGTGATTGATTCATACAATCTCATGCGTTAATCAGGGCCGTAACTAGAGGCTCGGGGGCCCCGGGGCAGCAGGTGATCGAGGGGCCCCCCTTATAAAAATTTTTTTGAACAATTTTGAAGTATATGACTATTTTCGAAAAAAATAAGTTTTTCAATAAAAATGTGATTGCTTTTTAAATAATTATTAATATTTTTTATAAACAATGAAAACTACACAAGTAAATAATTTTTTTGAAAAAAAACAAACAATATTTTCTCATATCGAGCTGCATAAAATTCGATATAGTACATTAGTGAAACTTTTTGTACCTTTACTGACCATTTTTACAGTATTTCTTGTACGATTTTTTTAAATATCTCCAATTCTATTGGCCGGAATTAAAAAATAATAAAATCATTTTAATATTCATGTTATGAATTTCCTTATAAAAATAAATTAAAAATTTTATAATTTTGTTACAGAACCTATTTACAACGACCAATAAAATCAATTTTAATAAAATTTTGTGGGAAGATATTCCTTATGATTAGAAATATGTAAATGTGACATTTTCCAAATCAAAACGGCTAAAAAACACATTTAAAAATAAAAATTGACTCGTTGATATCTTGTGAGCAACAAATGGTAAAGGGACATTCTTTTTTTGTAAATTTTTTTATGTACTATGCGATGGCGCTAAAGATAATTCTGTAAATATATTAAACAATTTTTTTTTGAGTTTTTGTTTTTGAAAAATTTTCTCCGTGTTGAAACAAAATGACTAACTCAAAACTTTTTTTATCCTATTTCGTAAAAAAATATCTTCCTTTTTCGGGGCCCCCCTAAGCGCGGGGGCCCCGGGGCACAGCCCCGGCGGTAGTTACGGCCCTGGCGTTAATAAATAAATAATTCATAGATCTAATAGACGAAAGTGGAACTGATAGATATTGATATATACCGAGTGTCAGGACCGTTTCCGGTAGAGTGCAAAAAGGTTCCCCTGCACTTTGGTGCCCGAACCCAAGGGCGGTAGCATTTTTTAATTTAATAATAGAAAAATTCTCAATCTCAAATTTTTTCAATCGACCAAATAAATTATCCCAAATGTTCGTAGATGTTGATAAATAAGTTTATGAGAACGTCTAAGTTTTTAAAGTTCTATTTTTGCGTTTTTGTTTTCGTAAAATTTCTATATTTTTTATTTTTGTTGATTGTATCGTACATTTATATTTTTTTAATATTGTATAGTACGCTACTAATAGCTCTTTAATATATCAACATATAAATGTAGATGGTTATAAGCAGGATAGATTTGAAAATTTGATTGCGATATGTCTTAGATCGGCTTTATTGAACATCTTTAAAAATTGCCCGATTGAGGTAAAATGAAATATGTTGATTCTCTGAACTTTAAATGTCTGTACATAATTTGGATGTAGATTATATTTAGATTTATTTTGACTAATTAATACTGCAGCTTGGGGGGGAGGGGGCGTCAGTAACAGTACAGTAGTTTATCTATTTCAAATAGATAGTAAAGTTACCCCCCAAACTACGAAATGTAATAATATGTTAAAATAAATTTTAATTTAATCTACAGAGTTGTGTATGTATAGTACTTGTATTTAAGTACTTTACCAAACACAAGAACTTACATTTGTACTTAAATATAAAAAAAAAATTATTTGTACTTTACGTAAATACATTTATTGAAAAGTATCATAATTGTACTAATGAACTAAAATACATACATACCTCAATGCACTTAATTACTTCTATATTATACAAGTATTTTTTTCAATTTCAAATACATAGAAATGTAATTGTAATTGCAAATTCATAAAAGTAAGTACAATTACAAAAAATACTTATGTTAAGTACATTTTTGTACTATAAAGTATTTGTACTTTTTCTTAAATACATTATTTAGGAAATGTATTTGTACTTAATTACTTATAGTTGTTAGCGAAAGTAATTGTACTTGTAATTAAGTACATTTTTTATCCTTTTTAAAGTTTGTCAGGGATTTAAACAAATTATTTTATTAAAAAGAATGTATTATCAAATATAATTTTCTTGCATATGAAATAATTTTAATAACAATTCATATATTTGTATAAAGAAATAATTTTGTGAAGTATAATTTAGTATTAAAAGTATTTTACCTTTAGTATTCAGGGGTGTAGTCAGGTTAAGAAGATACAGGTACAAGATGGTTCTATATAACTTGAGGTAATTTCAAAACGGGTCACAAAACTCGCAAATCTGAAAATATTCATGCTCATAATTTTATTATACAAAAAACATTATTGTATAGAAAATTTATATTGCATAGTTATAATAGTAACAGCTTTTATCCCCTCTCCCCCTTCCTCCTATTAATTTCAAGTAATTTGTAATGTTGATTGCAAATTTACTTTATACAAGTGTTTTATTTTTCGATAATCAAATTATTAAATATTGGCTATAATATGTGTATTTTTGCAACATTATTTTGTGTTATCTCATCTCTACAAAAATACCAAAAATCAATAAACGCCTTCACTTGCGCTTTATCTAATCTAAAATTTATTTTTAGCATGGACCCCGCGAGGAGGGGCTTGACAGGACTCTAATCTGATCGCCCGATGTTATGAAGGGGCCTTGCGCGGCGACCAATTTTGTGCATCGAAAATGATTTAGCTAAGCATGTTGGTTTTATAGTGAAGTCACTGAAAAATTTGCGTAGGAAAAAGTTAGAAAAATAATTATTAAATATTTTTGTGCCACGTTGCCCTTAACCTTAGCGGTTTGGGAGACCATCAAACGTCATGGCCTTGAGACTTGCGTTAGGATTTGAGACAATCATGATTTACAGGGCTAAAATTGATATACATACAGATTGGATAGAAAAATATGAATCATTTATTGTATAGTCTACATTTTACAGCTTGAAATATTATAATTATGAAGAAAAAAATTCTTATAAATGTTCTGGTTATTTTCTAATTTACCTACATTTTTTAATAAATAGGATATTTTATCTTATAATATAGCACCGTTTTATAGATATAAATTATTTATATTAAAAAAAGTAAGAATTTAGTTTTAAAAACATATTCACTGGAAAAAAATTACATCAGGAAAAGAGAATTGCTTTCAAGAATAAAAATTCACTAAATAATAAATATAAGGATTTTATAATATTTTATAATATGCTGTTGCAGGTGCGTATGTACCCATTGCGGACATATTTTACCGAGGTAAAAGAGGCCCCCAAACTGGCAAAAATATATCAAAACCTGTTTTTAAATAATTTTTGTAAATACCTTTTTTGTAATGGATCTTAGCTTCTGAGTGTAAGCCACGTCGATTTGATCGTGTTACGTCACACATTGCATTGGACATCTATGAGTACACTTTTAGAAAAGCCCTTAAGATGTCCACTGTAATGTGTAACGAAACGTTGGCTGATAACACGACCAAATCGACGCGGCTTACACCCAGAAGCCAAGATCCATACCAAAATCACTACGGAAGAATTGTATACCTTTTTTTGTAATAATATAAATATTATTAAATATATGGTGTGAATTTTGAAATTTTCTAGTACATTTTTTTCCAAAAAAAAGTATGCTGCCTGAGGCTCACAACTATCATAACGCGCCAATCATGTATTTGTGAATTTCTTATAACAGTAGAAGCATTTTTACTGTAGCGGTAAGTAATACATGAGTTATTATTAACTTACCTAACACTCGCAGAGTCACTAATCACTAACAGTGATTATAAATACAATATATTTGTAAGGAATTTAATTGTAGCTGTACTTGCAGAAAGTAACGAACACTCAGTAATGTTAGATGCGGTTCAGTCACCAAAAATACACCAATCTTATCATATTATATACTACATACATATTCTATATAAAACTTTAGTTAAGATATCTCTCTTCAAATAATTTTGATATTATTTATTAAAATACACGTGCATATATTAAATGTACCAATAATATATCTGTATTTAAATTACATATAAAATTATAATTATTCTTCACTTATATATTTTATTTTATGAATATATTAAAAATTTTCGTCGACTATAGTACTTATATGAAATTGAATTTTTCCGAGATGGTTTTATGATATATTAGATTTGGAAATTAAGTTACAATCTTTTATAAAACATGTCAAATTGAATTAAAATTGAAAATGTACAGGCAGTTTTGATAGACGAATGTGATTATTAACTCTCCACCAAAATAAAAAGGCTTATGTGTTGCACACCTATTACATTTGTTTATATGTAGTTCTCTAATGCATCAACTGATTTCTAGCCCTCTAACTGGAACTTCAAAAATGATAAATCAACTAATTACTATTTTTGCGATTAATGGAGGAAAATTTTTAAATATATGAGTGACATCCATTTCTCCCTCAAAAATTTGTTAAAATATTTTACCCTTTTTGTAATTTTGATTGGGGCTTTTTAAAGTTCTCAATTTTATTTTGAAATAAGTATTTGATCACGAAACCTTCAGCTTCTTAATCTATAGTATTTTCTACGTAACATATTATATGTAGTCATTAGGTGAAATCACTCAAGAATAATTGTTTTTATAATGACTTAAGCTGTTTTACCTTCTATGTGTACTTAGATAATTTATTATTACAAGATTTCTTTATATTTCTATTGCCCAGTTTTATAAAAAGTATTTAATAATACTTATATACGTACAATCATCAGCCATACGGAGCGGAAACAGCAATTCCTTCCCTCTCCCTTTTTTATTTATTATTTTTCCATTAAAAATTGTGTTAATATTGGAAAGTAAAATTTAAAATAGAATAATAACAAATCTTTTTTAGCAACATATTTTGCAAAATAAGAACCTAAATAAACATAATATAAAAAATTGGTTAAAAAGACCCGAAGACCGAAGGAAACATTGTATAGAAGCTGTGAAGTCAAGATAATGCCTTGAACTTCAGAGACTCACAGGAAGGAGATTGAGAGAACAGGAATGAATGGAGAGTAGGGATCAGTATTCTGCGACAGTCATAAAACGTCTATTTGTACAGTACAATAATATACACATACATGTAACACATACATATATATACAATATACATCAACATTGAACATGGTGATTTAAAATTTATCTGATAATTTACCACTTATCAATGATTTTAGGAGAACCTGACATTAAGGGCACTAGAATATATCAACTTTATTAAAATGTCTTGCCAAGAGACTCAGTTTTAAAAAATTGACGATAATCAGTATATTTTAACATTGATGATTTTATTTATCTTTGAAATAGTTGAAGGTATACAATTGAGCTTCTTTATGAAAATAAAACATGAGAATTTTAATTAGATCAAGACGGTTTAAATATTCACGAGACACAAAGGAAAGTTACAAACCTAGTTTCGAATTTTTCAGGTTTTTGAGTGATTTTTTCAATTGTTGATCTTTAGAATGAACCACGTATTGACAATGGATTATTTTGTTTATATTGACAATGTTGATTATTGTTCAATATCAATAATTAAAAGTAATAGTTCAATACGAGCAGAATTGCACATACTGTGTACTTAATCTGCCACCCTAAAGGTTAGAATCGCTTACAACAGATTCAAAAATAAAAAATATTAATGCCCGGTATTATAAAGGACCTAACAAAATTTGTTAGCTAGCAATTACATTCAAATGGGGTATTAATACTGTACTAGTATCTATGGATTAGTTATGGAATTTAGAGCAGTGACACTTCAACTAATTGTAACACAGTTGGCATCTTTGACCGTACAAAATAATTTTCATAACATCACCACTGTTTTAATACCGTTTGTATTTACCTTCAACGCGTGCGCGAAACTTGTCAAAGTCATCAACAAACTCCAAAAGAACTGTCATATAAGTTTGATATCTCAGTTGAAAATGTTTGTTAGCTAACAAATTTGTTAGGTCCTTTATGATACCGGACATAAGACAAGCATCATCAGTTAGGGCGGAGCTTATATAGTTACATCATTTTAAATAAAAACACAAATATACCGTCCATTTCATTAATTAATTTTATATCAAATTTAAAAATTCAGAATATCAAATATTTATTGCCACAAAATTTACTTCTACAATTTTCAATAGATTACATAATAATTTAATCGCACAAATACCGATATGAATACTATAAACGAAGAGTACTTATTTATCTAGCAAATAAGTTTCTGTTTATAATCAAATGGGAGGAACCTACTATCTTTGTGATAAGCGAATCTATATGAAAACTGGTCGACCACTTCTGCATGGGACTCTACATAGAAATGTACTTAATTATTTTTGTAATATGTATTTTATTACTTTTGTAAAAATACTTAAGTACATTTTTGTAAATTATATTATTTGTACTTACAATGACTTACGTACATAAATACATACATATTTTGGCAATATACAAATACTTCTGTAAGTACTTTATTGTGTACTTGTGTTATGTATAACACTGAATACGAGATACAAAATTTTAATAATAGTCAGGATACAAAAGGATACATATGAATATTTTTTTAGAATCAGATTTACATATACATATAGTATAGTATATAAAAACATAACCCATATAATATGTATAACTAACGATTTCATAAAATACTTATAACTGTATCTTTTATAAATGGAGAATTGAATCAACCTTGTTTTTCCTATTTTGGAAACATAATTAAATTGTTTGTAATCTTTACCAAACTTTATTTAATTCTACTGTAATATGATAAACGTAGAACTTGATTCAAGTTTAATTAATTGCATATACCTTATACATTTAGGTAATAAAAACTTCTAAAGTTTATTTTCATGGCTTTATTATGTAATCAAGTTATATAAATTATACTGAAAAATAATAGTAATCGTTTAAATGTCCCTAATAAATAAACAAACAAGTGCTTCCCAAACTGTGTCGCTCCGAGGTGCCGAAAAAAATTCACAGAAGCACCACTGGATACAATTTTCGGATGAAATATTTTTTTCATTTTACTTCCATGTTCCGAAAAATCGTTTCTGAGATAAGGGCATATTCTGATTTTACTACCTTCAAAACTTAAATAAAAGTTGTTTTGCCGCATTAAGACTGTGCGTGTGTCTGTCAGAATGTAGAATTTTCTTTCGTTCGCGATAACTTCTATTCAAATGCACTACTTAGAATAAGATCTATTGATTTTGGTGCTGATCGGATGAGAGGTTTTGGAAATGTACGAAATTTTGCACATATTTTATGGTTATCATCGTCTATTTGTGTGTGTTTCACCGACTTTAATGAGACTTGGCACACTTGTAGTTCAGAGAAATCTAAAGGGCACGTATTTTTATACGTGTCCATATGGTCATTGAAGGGGTGAAATCTACCCAGGGACTTGAATTTATTTATGTTTTGGGTTCGGGTTTAGGTTCAGTATGGTGCAAATTATTTGGGTTCAAAAACCGTTGATTATTAAGAGTTCAGGTTCGTTTGTATTAAGTTTTCGTTTCGGATTCAGGTTGATGAAAAATATGGGATTTCCGAGTTTCGGATTCACGTTCAGGTTCAACTCCCTGAATCTACCATCAGAATTTCATAATTTTTTCGTTATTGTTAAATAACATGAAAACGGTTTACCCTAACTAGAGAATTCATCACTTGAATATTTGTTTGTTACAAGTCCACAAAATTACTTTTGTGGTAAACGAACTTTAAAAAGTTTGTACAGCAAATATTTATAGATAAACGGACTTAATATAAACAATTATTGGTGATATGAAACCCAATCTTGTTTTTTGTTACCATTTGAATAGTGAAAATTATCAATATTTTATTAAAAATTCATTTTCTCTGCTTATCTCAATATTTTTCAAAAGTGGACTTGAAGCAGACAAATAATCGGGTGACGAATTGTATTGCATGTATATAAACATTATTTTTTACAAATAATTTGCTTACTCTTGTACGTGATGGAGATTTCTCATCCTGTATACTTTTGGTATATGATATTATGTTATATCTTCTATATAAAATACAAACTTGTCAAAATAATTAAATTGAAATAATTTTCATTTCTTACTTTGGTTTTTACGAAGTGCCTCCAATTTTTTTCTCCCTGGCCTGCCCCCTTTAGAGAACTGGTTTTGATTTAATATATTTTTAATAGTTTTATTTAATAAAGTTTTCTGGCAATTTCTACTGAAAATTTTCATAAAAGAAATGACTATGGAACATGAAAGTCATGCACGGTACTCCATACGTTTTTTATTCTGTCTAAAAAATAGCGTTACCTTTATAGAGGAAAAGTAAAGTATCAGTCCATCAAATTTTACAATGCACTACCAAATAATTACAATGGTTAAATTCAATAAATGTAAAAAATGTATAATAAGTGAAAATTGCTTCTTTTCAATAGCAATATAATTTGTTCTTGTTGTAAGATATCAAAATTGTATTAGATCTTAGACTAGTTATCAGGGCGCCGACAATCAAGAAATTTTGGGAACCTCTGTTTTGAGCACTAAATTAACACAAGTGAAGAAAAATGTAATAGTAGGTTTTTTAACATACAAACTTACAAGATGTCAATCTTAATTTCCCTAATTAAGTCGGTATAGATTATATAAATGAAAATGTAGCAACCAAATGTTTAACTACTTGTAAATTTTCAACTAAAATTACGGATGATAATGTAATATAAGGCCCTAATTATATTAAAAATATAAACAACAAATTATGTTTATATGCAAGGTCGTTTCAAATTTCAAACCCATATGGATCAAACAGCTATCGGATTATGCTGGTAAATCAAATCTAAATGTCCTTCAAAAGAGCTATACGAACAATGTTGAGTGCCCCTTGGTTTGATCTCAATTATATAGGTGATACAGCATATATTAAAATACCTGCAACCTGCAAGAAGCATCGAGAAGTAAGTGAATATCCTGAAAATTCTAATCAACTAGCAACTCAACTGTTGAAAGAAAATTGAAAATACATATCATATTATGTAGAGTCAAAAGATTTAAATCGATTTTAGTCAAATACACATTTATTTAATTTTAGTTTAGTAACTTTAGAAGACTATCGTTATTAAACAATACAACACAGTGGTTCCAAACCTTTTTGGAGTCGTGGAACACTTTCAATTTTTATTTAAAAAAATGTAGGAAACATCATAATTAATAACGTTTTTAAAAGAGTGATATCGTCAAAAAAAATAACAATACAAATATTATTATAAAAACTATCGATCCGGTTTCGCTCCAATCAAATATAAATAAACAATAAACAATGAAATCATTCACATTTCGATACAGTATAGTATCGAAAAATATTTTACTTAAGTCTGTCTTCGATCATTTTAGTACTGATCACCGAGTAAAGCGTGATCTAAACTTGCGCGATAATGTGATTACCTTAAGATTTGATTGGACCGAGATCGTCCCGAGACCGGCTCGTTAATGTGTATATCATAAGATTTGATTGGAACGAGACCGGCTCTTTAATGTAAATATCATAAGATTTAATTGCAGCGAGACCAGACCGAGACCGGATCGATAGTCTGGATCGACTCTAAAAGTGAGAAAACATTTTGCAGTTGTTGAAAAAAACATTAGGTTTTCGAACTTCGAGTCAACCATTTTCATGTATATATGAAATATAATAGGCACCAAAAAAAAAATGAACCTGGAAGTGGATTCAGTTTACTCCGGGGGAATCCCTCTGGATGAAAATTCAAATAAAAGTTATTAAATAACGCAATTATATGAAGCAAATACTATGTAGTTTTTATTTGCTTTAATAACATGTAATTAATATCTTTCGAAAAGACAGAAATATAAAATAATAATAAAGTACGTGTACAGAGTATAGTTGTATATCATATACCTACATCTTACATTAGATTCGTCCTGATATCGAGATATTACCTGCATTCTTAAAAAAATCTATAGCAAGAAATTGTTTTTTGATACGAAACCAAGCCAGCCCATCAATCTATAATATATACCATTAGATGCACACACACACAGACACACACGCAAGGTATATTTGATATAGGCACATCTAAACCAGATTTATTGAACACGATCGTATGTTCTGTGAATCGGAACAAATCGCATTCCTCTTCTTTCTAACCCAGTTTCTTCTAATAATAACTAAAACAGATAACAATAGGGAAGAAGATATCTTGAATTCTCCATTAGACCGTCACAGCACGTAAATAAAAACAATAAAACGTCCGCCTTCCTCCCCACACCCCCTCCCACAAAGTCGTCATCCAACGCACTGTGGTCGCCCAGTTATGTCAGGCGATGACATCATGTGTACAGTTCATTTGTGATGACATGTACACGATGTAAACGGTGTCATGAATGGTTGTGTGCATTGTGCAATGAAAATATTGGCATTAATTTATATTCTAAATGACTTTCCGTGGACTCCTTTACAATTATGGACCTTTTTATTTATTAAATTTTGTTCTTAACAAGAGGACTTTGTCGAGGGTAGTTTTAATATGGAAATGATTTAATTTATATTATTTTCTCTCAATATTAAAATATGCCGTTTTATTATTTTGAAAATCGAACGGGTGACTTTTAAATTGTCTTAAGCTTTGGCACTTTACAGAAACGGTCTCCGTCACCGCTTCGACCTTGCAAATCTATTATATGTGATTCAATACAAGTAGCATGTTAGCTGCGTCGAAACGGCGCTGCGTTTTAACGCATTTAACATGTATTAGATTTGCAAGGCCGAAGCGGTGACGGAGACCGTTTCTGTAAAGTGCTAAGGCTTTATGTTTTTTTATTAAAACCAAAAAATATGATTTTTTGAATTATTTATTAAGTACAGTTAAGGCAAACTCAAAAATACATTTATGTCCGGTATTATAAAGGAGCTAGCAAGCACTTTCAATAAATGGAGTATTAATTCGGTGATAATATCTATGGATTAGCTGTGGAATTTAGAGTAGTGATACTTCAACTTATTGTAACACAGTTGGCAACTCTGACCCACTCTGACCGTACAAATTAATTTTCATAATATCGCCACTGTTTTAATACCGTTGGTGTTTATAACACGCGTGCGCGAAAATTGTCTAACACTTCATGAAACTTAAGGTTAGAAACCTCATTTGAAAGTGCTTGCTAGCTAGCAAATTTTGCTAGCTCCTCTATAAAACCGGATATTATTTTTTATAAATTTTAAGCAGGATCCAAATTTATCATTGGTTTTTAAATTCTTCTTCGAGTTTGGTTGTTCATACCTGAAACAATATTGATTTCTTTATTTCCTTAGTTAAATTCTTCACCCTGCAGATATGTTTTATGGTTAAATTATAGTATAATATATATGATATATAGGTACTAAACATATCAATTAAAAGTAATCCATAAATATGTAACATGATAACCCTAACAGTAAGTGTAATTTATAACTGATGCTAGAAGACAAATAAGACCCTTTTGAACATAGTTACGCATATCTACATTAGCTCTAAAATGGTTAGTGTTAATGAAATATTGTGGATATTAGAAATGTATATACATATAATCAGGGGTGTGCTGGAGCCGGCTCGCACGAGCTCGCGCTAGCCAGTTGTGAAGATTTTGGAAAATCGGCGAGCCGGTTGTTAAATTATTCCGCAAATAAAAGCTGAGACTATTTTTATGTTTTTTTTTTCACGCGGTATCAGTTGGTTTCGTTTCTACTACAAACGCTACATACCATGTTTTGCTCTTTTCCTCAGTTCTGCTAATCTTTTTTAAATTTGTGTTCTAAAAATTTAAGAATAAAAAAAGAACTTTAAAAGTGCATTCATTCTATTTTTTCGGTATGTGTAGCTCAGAGGGTGTTGATGTTGAAGATAGACCCTACCTTCCCGTATAATTATTTACTCATAATGAGCTAAGGAATCAGCTCTTAAAATATCTGTATCCCAAACAGATCACCCTGTATATAATATCATATTTGTACTATTCGTAAGTTATATTAATTTATGCATATTCGGATACTATTTTCGGAAACTGCACCAGAGTAAAGCTTTTTTTTATATATAGCGAGCCGGTTGTTAAATGTTTGGTAACACACCTCTGCATATAATGAGTATTGATTACAATTAAAAATTGTGATAGTCTTCAAAAGTATAAATTGAATTAATATGAGATGGCCATAAAAACATTACGAATGTATAGCTTTTAGATTTTAATAAAAATTATATAATAATTTAGTTATTTATTTTAAGTGCTGGAAATAAATCAATAGCCAATTACATTTGTGCTCAAGATAACTTAAATAAAGATTATTCAAAACTTTTGAAAAATTTGTATCTCTTTTGAATCAAAAGAGATACAAATTTTTATTTTATTTTTCAATTCTGAAACATTAAAATTGTATATGGCATTTTAAACATCAAAAGCAATGTTTAATAGATTTTTCTTCAGATATTTAACTTTAAAGCGAACTATTTTTTTATATAAGCTTAAAAATTTTAATTAAAATATTTTAACTGGTTATGCATAAATATATATATATATGGTTTATTTATTCATTTTAATAAATATAACATTGCATTTTACATTACAATTTAGAGATTAAGAATTGTTTCAGTAGAAAAAAATTCTAAGAATTTAATATTTCTTTTTATAAAAATAGAAAGTTCATGATATCGATGTTGAATGAAATAGAACCATTGATTAAAAAATATACATATTTTATTTACTTATGACTACACATTTTCAGAATTACAACTACATCTTTCGAGAGAACAATGAACTAATAATAATTCTTCTAGTCATGGCTTACAGCGCCATCTATAAACGGCGGTGCGCAGCGTTTTTAAATTCAGTTATAATATAAAATGGTATTAAAACGTAGATTCAAACCATAAATATTTAATATTTGAATCTGGCTTTCGTTGATTAAAGCTATCTGTAAATATGTGTGTACTTTGTCAACGCATAGAATCCGCCGTTATTAAAAAAACTTCCTGTAATCTTGTTGAAGTAAAACTTATTTTTCATGGTACACGATAAAATAGAGTGAAGTTAAAATTTATACCATTATCAGAAATATATTTTTACTTTTTTATAAATAGTTTTTCTTTCAACATATTCATAGATACATGAAATGTACTGTATAATAAAGTATAGTGAAAAAATTCGAACTCAAAAATTTCTCTCAGAATAAGACGTTAAACATAAAATATGTATCACACTTCTATCCTTTGTCATTTTTAACTTACAGCATCTCAAAAATAGATTCAGGGAAGGTAAAATTGGAAATTTTCATCAAAATTTTGAGTTCGAAAAAAAATGTTTTTTTATATAGAAACCTACCATATATTGCACGACTAGTAACTAGCCGTATTAGTTTTTGACGTAGCAAAAAAATTTTACAACGTAGACTTTTTTTCAATACCGATAGACAATTAAATATTTTTGTCGTGCTTAAATCTTTTTTGTCATGCTTAATATGTGTTAGTTATTTCTTTTTACTAAAAACATTTTCTCAGTATTTTTATACTTTAATCAAACAATGAATATCCATTGCTCGGACCACTGGATTTTTCCTGTTTTACGTCGGTGTTTTTTGCCCTTGGTTATTGTTATCAACCACTTTTAATGCATTTTGATTAAATAGGTGATTTCCGTTCTCAATAACGACAATTTACAGAAAACTATACCTACGTATTGTCTTAACAATGGTACCGTTATTATAGAAAGAGATGTATGTGTATACGAGTACCTATATATATTCATAACTTTACAAAAATGAAAATGAAATTCATAGTACATAATCAATACAAATATCCCAGGAAAATTTTTTAGATCTGAAGTGGTCAAATTCGATCTTGATAGATCTGAATTTTAATACAAAATCATATTTTTTCACTGGTTTTTGATCTGTGGAGACCTGCAAAGATCTACAAAGATCTCTAAAGATCGTTGTGATCGAGATAAAGATTTTAACGTTGAAATTTTTTTTTTTTTTTTTAATTTCAGTTATTGACCATCGGGTGTAGCCCCTCAGCCAGACTTGAACTGTATTGTATATTTTTTTTCTAGTGTTTATTTTTATTTCTTATTTATGTTATTATTTTTTTAACGTTATTCTATATTTTATGTTTTTTTTTTCTATTAGTATTTGCTGACTACCTAATTAATATAGACATCACTTGGAATTTTTGGAGTGATGGATGTGGAGTTTGCTACCGGACCTGTCGGAGCAACGTTGAAAATTAATTAATTTTTAACGTTATGCCGTGTTAAGACCGAAAAAATAAAACAGCAACATCGTGTCTTTTTGACAAAAGTGCAATAAACCCTATGTGTTGCTGTTTTGTTTTCTTTGGTTTAAACACGGCATTTCAACGAACTTCAGAGACCTTTGTAGATCGTTGTAGATCTTTATAGATCGTTGTGGATCTTTACAGGTCTCCACAGATCAAAAATCAGTGAACAAATATAATTTCGTCTCAAAATGCAGATCTATCAAGATCTGATTTGATCACTTCAGATCTAAAAATTTTTCCTGGGATATTAATCTGTAGCCTCTGTTTATAGTCTACAAAACCGAAAAACATCTAAAAAAATTTAAGGGTTCGGTTTCAATATACATTTTTTAATAGGGTCGGTTCTGGTTCCGATTACAAAAAACATTTTTTAGAACCCCGATTCCGATTTTTTTCCCATGCAAGATCATTCATCATTAAATTGGTCGTATCTATCTACAGCCAGCTAAAACCCAAAGTTCTCTCTCCAGACGAGGATTACTTAATGGAATAGATCCTGGGTAATTAGGGCAAGTGATATTCATGAAACCCATATTTTTAAATTAATAAAACTATTTTTTAACAAAAAAACTCACCTGTAAAATGCAATCCGCTATGCAGATAAACCTATTAAAAAATTTATAAATAATTTAACCTAACCTTCCCTTTTTAGGGGTTGAATTTCGGAGTATCCTTTCTTAAAGGGGCTTACGTCATTAAAGGAAATACCCATAAAATTTCATATGCCGTGAATGAGGACAAACTGTTAGAAATAATTTGTTTACCCATATTAGGGTTGAACATTCAAATATTCCTATACGCGTGTATTTTTATTTTAATATAAAAGTATTTTACCTGAAATTCACTTTTATAATATAATTTAAACAATTATATTTAAAAAGTTTAACACCTTTTTTTCCTCTCGTAGGGATTGATTTGAAAAATCACTTCTTAGTGGGTGCTTACGCCATAAATGGAATTCACTTATTTTGGTCCAGATTAAAAAAACTTTTAAACGAAAAATTTACATAATTTCTAATCATGATATAAATAATATTAAAATAAATAAATATTTATATCATATTCAGAAAGTAGTTGTTACATATTATTACATACGTAATCATTATAACATATATTAATCTACCAATTATAAGTTAATAATAACAGTTATATATAGAATGTATTACAATTTTCTTTGAATTCAACTTAGCTTTTAGGCAACTGTAATATATTATTTCTACAAACGTTACTAAATAAGTTAATAATAGTAGTAATAATAACTATCGCTTGATATTTTGTTATGTTTGTATTTATGATATAATTAAAACCGTCATAAATTGATTTAAAAAAATAACCACAATAAATATGTTCTTGCCAATATATGGAAGGATGTGGGAAAATAAATTTAGACATAAATAATCGATTGCTTAAAGAAGTTTTAATTGGTCTGAGGTTGTAATAATTCCATAAAATTAATTATATTTAACTTTATTTAATTGATTTACATATTTATCTAAAAGAAAACTTTGTTTTAATAAAAATTAAATTTGCGAAATATTATTTAATTAGTCATAGTTAATACACGTATTTTCCAAAAGTATTTTATATTAATTACTTACATATATTTTTGTTACTAACAATAAATTTTAATTATTACTAATTTGATGTGCATAATAATAAAAATTACCATTAAATAAAATATTGGCAAATTTTTGGAATGAAATAATTGCATTGCAATAGGTACACTAAAATCATATTTTTAAGAAAGTTTAATGATTATTTTACTAAGAAAAAAAATAATTTCCGAGTTCTTAAAATCAGGAAAAATCTTAGAATCAAAATTATATATATATATATATATATATGAGCATTTCCAGTAGTTTTTTAAAAAACAGGGCGCACGTATGTCACCGATTTTGCTCCCAATTTTTTTTCTCAAAGTACATATCAAAAAAACATGTTTCCCAAAATCTTTTCCCCCCGCCCCCTTTTTTGGCCGAATTACGATTTTTTGAACTTTTGAAATCGAGCGAAATTAGACTTTTTTTGATAGTACCTTATTTTTCAAAATTTTTTTCGTTTTCTTCGTTTTTTGTTGATCTTTCATTTGAAATCGATTTCAGAGCCGAATATTCAATTTTAGCCGAATGCGGTACCAAAACATTAAGTTTGATTTTTTGTAAAAATAGTCGATTTTGCAATTGCCGCCAAATATTTTGGTTTCAACCAAAATACTTCCAATAAAGGTCATTTTATTCTTTTTTTTATGTAGTTTCCAAATATTTATAGATTTTTTAATTTGGTCAAAAACTTTTAAAGTTACACTTGTTTTAAGATGTCTTATTTTTCAAAAAGCGCAATATTCACATCATTAAAACTTTTTTCTCTATACTCCAAATTGCACCAAATTTTGGCAAAAGTTTCCTTCCTTTATCCTTAAAACAACCCTTAAAAAACATTTTTTCATATTGAGCTCCTAAGTGAGATATAATTTTTATAAAACACCTAATTACTCGTGTATTAAAGATAAGAATTTACAGGAATTTTCAGTGTTTCTGAAATATCGGGGCTCCTGATAATCGAATAAAAAATATACTACTTAATTCGTTATGAAATTCCCTACAAATCTACATAAGTTAATTTTTTTTAGATTAATTAAAAAACCTATAAAAAAATAAAAGCCGAGCGAGCGCAAGCGAGTCAGTCTTAGAAATGAGTACATATCTATTAAACAAAAAGTTATGAGACACTATAACATTTAAAGTTGTTATTAAATAAATTAGGAATCGATGTACAAAGTTTTTATTTATTTGTAGGTTTTGTAATTAATCTAATTTTTTTTACTTATGTAGATTTGTAGGGAATTTCATAACGAATTAAGTGGTATATTTTTTATTCGATTATCAGAAGTCCCAATATTTCAGAAACACTGAAAATTCCTGTAAATTCTTATCTTTAATACACGAGTAATTAGGTGTTTTATAAAAATTATATCTCACTTAGGAGCTCAATATAAAAAAATGTTTTTTGAGGGTTGTTTTAAGGATAAAGGAAGGAAACTTTTGCCAAAATTTGGTGCAATTTGGAGTATAGAGAAAAAAGTTTAAATGATGTGAATATAGCGCTTTTTGAAAAATAAGACATCTTAAAACAAGTGTAACTTTAAAAGTTTTTGACCAAATTAAAAAATCTATAAATATTTGGAAACTACATAAAAAATAGAATAAAATGACCTTTATCGGAAGTATTTTGGTTGAAACCAAAATATTTGGCGGCAATTTCAAAATCGACTATTTTTACAAAAAATCAAACTTAATGTTTTGGTACCGCATTCGGCTAAAATTGAATATTCGGCTCTGAAACCGATTTCAAATGAAAGATCAACAAAAAACGAAGAAAATGAGCCCTATAACATGTATAATAAGGGACATTTTGAAAAATAAGGTACTATCAAAAAAAGTCTAATTTCGCTCGATTTCAAAAGTTCAAAAAATCGTAATTCGGCCAAAAAGAGGGCGGGGGAAAAAGATTTTGGGAAACATGTTTTTTTGATATGTACTTTGAGAAAAAAAATTGGGAGCAAAATCGGTGACATACGTTCGCCCTGTTTTTTAA
This sequence comes from Sialis fuliginosa, assembly GCA_961205875.1. Classification (NCBI taxonomy): domain Eukaryota; kingdom Metazoa; phylum Arthropoda; class Insecta; order Megaloptera; family Sialidae; genus Sialis; species Sialis fuliginosa. Next base: position 21,328,568 of record OY540812.1, read on the forward strand.
AAAACTACTGGAAATGCTCATATATATATATATATATATATACATGTACGTACCTATGCATTTATTTTATAGTTGAGTTCAATTTTTACTAAAAATTAAAAAAAAAATTACTTACAAAGAAAGAATTTTAAATGTGTATGGAATATTCTGGGAGTATTCAAATCGAAATTACAAAAAAACTTTTCCTCCCATTAGCCAAAATTGAACATACAATGGAGCTAGCCTATGGTAGGCTAATTGTAAGCCATGATATAGGTGATTTTGCTCAAAGACCATAACCCATATTGATGGATCCTTGTTAGTCTTGTTTCGTAAACATATAAACCGTTTTCTTTGGTCTCGTCTCGTACACATGAGCAAAATGTAAGTGAGAATGAAACTAAGGCCTATAAAAGTATTTTTTTACGTAAAAAAACATTTTAAATCTTTGAGTATAAACAAATGATAATATTATTGTGTCTTTTGTTTTACAGACATTAAGGAAACTCTTCACGAAGGAGCTGTCGGTAGAGGACAACATCCAGTCGACATTTAAAGCTATAACCATACCATACCATTAAGGAAACTAGAATGTTGTTGAAATACTAATTATCCTTTAAAATTGAAACTCTTGACTAGACATATAGATAAAGTTGAGACGAGAACGATATGAGACCGTGAAAAGTTTTATCTCAGTGGGCGGCGTGAAACCCTATTATTTTCCTAAATAAATTGAATCTTGTAGCTAATTATTATTTTGATCAAACACTGATTTTAATAGAACAACTAAATGACATATAATGTATTACTAACAATATTTATTTAATGTTTTTGAATATCACCTTTCTTCATTTAATTTAATCTGTTTGGTGAAACATTAAAAAATAAAAACACATCTGCACACATTGTCAACAATCCAAGGAATTCCCCAATGAGTCATTTATGTTATTCTTCTAATAATAGTTCTATTCTCGAATCCATCTTATCAGTTTGGCAAAAGAGTACAGACAGACGTAATGATGCATTTTATTATTTTTTACATAAAATATTTAATTGACGTAGGAAACTCACGACAGGAAACGTTAATATCATTTCAATGCATTAAAATATAGCTTGGATTTTTCTATGTACACACAACTGAAATGGGGGTTTCACGTAATTAATCGCACCAATACAAAAAAAATACATCCGTTGTTATTTTGCGGTTATTTTTTCGTTATCAAGACCTATCCATATTTATTGAAATTATATAAATATGTGTCACAAATATCCCTACTACTTCAGTATACATTTATAACCAACCGCAAAAACAATAAATTAACTAACTATGTCTGAATCAAAAGTGCCTTCAAAAGTGTTGTTAAGTGTTGAAGATTTGTCAGACTTCGAACCAGCAAAAAGCAGTTTAAATACTCCCGTAAATGCTGAAGCCAAGAAACCTGCAAAGAAAAAGGAAATGACTCCCGAAAGATTGGAACTTGTAGAAATTGATGAAGGTTTAAAAACCGATAAGTCAAGTATTTTAACAACTGTAATAGATGATGTAGATGTTGTCGACATTGCCTCAAGGGATGCTTTAGGTGTTGACACAGTTGATAATGATAAAAATGTGACGTTTGAAATTGTCAAAGCAAAGTCTGTGAGTAGAAACAATTTGGCGAGTATACCACAGAAAGGGACGACAACGTCAATCGATCTACCAGACAGTCCGGAAGTACAGGATAAGAATACTTTTGCTGCTAAACGCACGGCGACTCAGGGGATGATGGATATTGCATTGCTTACCGCTAATGCTAATCAATTGCGGTATTTGATCCAGTATCAACGAGAAAACAGTAAGTTGGTTATTGTATATTGTATATGTTAAGGGGTTACATCTAATCGTCACTTCGGAAAATGAGACTTTTAAAAAAAAATTTTTTTAGAATCATAAAAAACAATTAAATTAAATTTGGAGGGTTTATTGTATGTACAAGTACATGTCTCAAAACATATAAACAATTTTTTTAATGAAATATAAAACAAAATTGTGACTTAAGTATTGCTATACTGAGTGCATTAATGACTCATTGTCAGAGCTGAACCGAAAACCGGAAAAACCGTTATTTTTTTTGGAATGAAAATCGGAACCGAACCGATATATATTTTTTTACTCGAACCGGAACGAAAAAAATAACGGTTTGAAGCCCTGGCCACGCGGACTTTCTTATACGTAATGTTGACAAATTAATAAAAGAAATAATGAAAGAATATGGAATAAAAATTCTCTACAACATATGTCAAATAATTTTAAACTACTAATGATAGAAGGATGAAATTGTATACTAAGGATTAATTTTCGTCTGGGAAGACAACCACCTACATTTTAAAACAATCACTCAATTTAATTTATGATTTAGCCAGAAATATTTTTTTTTACATAATTAATTAGGATCACCCACATTGTTCGCTCTGAGTATTACGTATAAGAAAGTCCTATGGTACCTATGGTAAACTCGTACACTGTTCAATTTCTGTAATACGTATAAGAAAGTCCCATGATAGATATTTCTTCTCTGTTATGAACCTTGGCCATTTATTAGTCCAGTAAAGGAAGCATTTTGACAGGAAATTAAGAGGGCAAGCAATTTTATGATTGATTCTTATAGATTTTAAACCAGAGAATTCGAAAAATATAACCCGGACTAGCGAAAAGTGGTGCAACACCCTTAAAAATGGGGTTTAAGGGTGAAAACCCCATTTCCAACCGTTTTTTCAATTTATCACAAAATTTAAAGCAATTATGGTATATTTTTATGGTTGATATATGTTCAGGACACTCAGACGAATCGATTGTGACCACATATACTAAATTTGATTAAAAATTATCTCTTCCAGAGAGCTTAAAAGACTTAAAAATGCATTTTTTTGGGGAATATAGTTTAAAAATTAATAACTTTTGCTAAAATCATCCAAATGACTAGGCTCAAATTGTTCCTGAAGTTCTAAAGAATAATAATGAACTATAATTTAAAAAAATATTAATAGTTTAACCAATAAAAATCGCTAATGTTTAACGGTAAGTAACGTAAATTTTTGAAAAACTATCTTTTTACTAAAATTTAAATAAAAACATCAGGGTTGAATATTTTTTAGTGAAACCAAGGTAGATACCTTCTATTTGTACATACAAACAAAATGAGACCCCCCAAAATAATATTCAATTATTAGAACGGGTGCAAGTGCGATTAGAAATACACAGAATTTTTGTTGTATACAATTTAAAAAAATTACATTTTTCCAAACAAAATAATAGATTCAGTCCAGTAAAGGAAGCATTTTGGCAGGAAATTAAGAGGGCAAGCAATTTTATGATTGATTCTTATAGATTTTGAACCGGAGAATTCGAAAAAAAAACCGGACTAGCGAAAAGTGGTACAACACCCTTAAAAATGGGGTTTAAGGGTGCAAACCCCATTTCCAACCGTTTTTTTTCAATTTATCACAAAATCTGAAGCGACGATGGTATATTTTTATCATTGATATATGTTCAGGACACTTAGATGAATCGATTGTGACCTCATATACTAAATTTGGCCAAAAATTACCTCTTCCAAAGGGCTTAAAAGACGTAAAAATGCACTTACCCTTAAACATTAGCGATTTTCATTGGTTAAACTACTAATATTTTTTTAAATTATGATTGGCCATTATTCTTTGGAACTTCAGGAATAATTTGAGCCTAGTTACGAGTCATTTGGATGATTTTAACAAAAGTTATTAATTTTTAAACTATTTTTCCCGAAAAGATGCATTTTTACGTCTTTTAAACCCTTTGAAAGACGTAATGTTTGGCCAAATTTAGTATATGTGGTCACAATCGATTTGTCTAAGTGTCCTGAATATATATCAATCATAAAAAGATACCACCGTTGCTTTAGATTTTGTGATAATTTGTAAAAACGGTTGGAAATGGGCTTTTCACCTTTAAACCCCATTTTAAGGGTGTTGCACCACTTTCCGCTAGTCCGGGTTATTTTTTTCGAATTCTTCGGTTTAAAATCTATAAGAATCAATTCGTTTCACTAAAAAATATTTAACCCTGGTGTTTTTATTTAAAATTTAGTAAAAATGTAGTTTTTCAAAAAATTACATTACTTACCCTTAAACAATGGCGATTTTTATTGGTTAAACGATTAATATTTTTTTAAATTATGGTTGGTCATTATTCTTTGGAACTTCAGAAACAATTTGACGCTAATTACGAGTCATTTGGATGATTTTAACAAAAGTTATTAATTTTTAAACTATTTTCCCGAAAAGATACATTTTTCTGTCTTTTAAGCCCTCTGAAAGAGGTAATTTTTGGTCAAATTTAGTATATGTGGTTACAATCGATTCGTCTGAGTGTCTTGAACATATATCAACGATAAAAATATACCATCGTCGCTTTAGATTTTGTGATTAATTGAAAAAACTGTTGGAAATGGGGTTTTCACCCCTAAACCCCATTTTTAAGGGTGTTGCACCACTTTTCGCTTGTCCGGGTTATTTTTTTCGAATTCTCCGGTTTACAATCTATAAGAATCAATCATAAAATTGCTTGCCCTCTAAATTTCCCTTTTTCTCACTTTTCACTGCTTCCTTGACTGGGCTATATCTCTAATTTCTACTGTTTCAAAAATAATTCGAAAAATTTAAAAATCAACATCATTAAACAATAAACATCCGTATCCGGTTGAAAGATTGTTTTCAAAAAGAGGAGGTTTTCTTCCCAGACAAAAATTAATCTTAAATATAAAGTTTCATCCTTCTACGAGATGTCGTATTTGAGTTACAGCGTTTACAGACAGACACACAGACATTTCTTCTGTTGTGAAAAATTCGGCAGCAATTCATAAATCTATTTAGGGGGAAGAAATACGTAAATATTTCTATTACATCAAATATTATTATCATTGTAATTTGCAATTAATCAAAAATAATTAAAATAAAGAATGCATTATTTATAAATTAGCGAATCCTTGCGGTCGGATTTCTGTAAATTAAATATCATTGTTCAGGCGGAAAATTATTAAATTATTCATAGTAAAAATGATTATACAATATCAACACAGAAGGAAGTTTATAACTTTAAATACATCAATCATTTAATAGCGATAAAAATGAGAATAATGAATAGGAAAATATTTTTCTTAGCGTTTTTAACATTATTAATATTCTGTGAATTATATACACACTCGTATATAAATTATACTTTAAAGGAAGTAATGCATGCATAAATACATAATAATAATATACAAATACGCAGAATAAGTAAAGAAATTTCATACGTCAAAATACAAATTGCATCATTTAAAAAAGTGAATTTATCAAAATGATTAAAATATCTGCCATGGATTCCACAGGACTTTCTTATACTTTTTAAAAATACACCGAATAAATAATAACTCATTTGACATACTGTAATCACAATTTAATTGTTTTGGGGAAATAGAAAATTATTAAATTATAAATAATACATTTGGTGCGACATATGAATATAATAACTATTGTGACCACGATATGACTTTTTCATAATAGAATACAATGTAAATTATATAGGTTATGGTATTCTTGACAACTGTTATTTATAATATTTTTAGTGTTCCGTGCCAAACGGAATACTTATGGAATCACTTCGGTGTTTATACGTCCGTCTGTCACAGACGATTTTCTCTAAAACCATTTGACATAAAAATTTGAAATTTTGTACAAAGATAGGGCGTGAAGTATAAAAAGTTGAATTTTGATTCTGAGGGTTAAAATGAAAGCTTATTGAAACACTAATTCAACAATACCTACATATGATTTTTTTAAATACATTTTTTTAAACATTTTTTGGAAAAAAACTTGAAAATTGCTGTTCCCGACCGTTGCCACCAAAAGAAATTAGAGAAAAATAAGAATTAGGTGTAAATTGAGCCAAAATTATTAGAATTGCAAAATTCTAGCGTGATCAATTGTTATAAACAATTTAATTATTTATTTCCCTATAACTGTTGAACCATTGGTTTTAGAGAAAAAGTTTTTCGACAGAAAATAGTTCTCACGATATATAATATATAACAACTTTTGTCCTTACACGTTTTTCAAAATTTTCAGTAATTTAAGTTGGGGGCTGGTGGTACGGAACACTAATTGTGCAACAAACCCTATATATGTTTAAATATGAAGTGTTTTAAAACACCGTGTTGCTGTTTTTTTGCTCTAAACACAACATAAGTGTTATGATCTATTTGTGAATTCAATAAATAAATAAAGTTAAATTCTAACAAAGCTTTAACTGATTTCCAGGTACATTTTGGATACAAGCAGGCTTCATCGGTGCAAGTCTCGGTCTTCAGATCCTCGTAGGCGTAGCTTTGGTGGTGCGGCCCCGCGGGCCTTTAAAACGCAGTCCCAAATCACGTGCGAGACGCGCGAAACTCGACAAGGCTGTTTTAATTGCTGTGTTTATTGTTACGGTTATTAACGTCCTCGTATCCAGCTTTGCCATCGGTCCCGATGCTCCAGTTGTAGCGCCAATTGCTAGCACGTAAATGGAAATGTAAAGCTTTACATTTCCATAATAAAAATCAAAATTAACGAATATATTTTGTATGGTGTTTAATTATGTTTGAATGATTCAATTACTAATATGATTCACGTTATATGTTTACTTCCCGGAGGGAATATAAAAATTCATGAGGGAAAATTTTAAATTAAAAAATATATATTTCGGGGGTTAAGGGGTGGGGGTGAAAATGTCTACTATATTTATATTGGGATATAAAAGCCATTATACATATTTCAACCGCGGGGAATTTTATTTCTCTCTAGTACCCCCTGGATTCAACAGTTTGTTAGTTAAGTTTTAACTTTAAAATGTTAAATTATTTATTACGAACGTTATTAACACTTTTGTTTGCTAAATAAGTTTTTTAATGATAGATATTGAAGTATGTTTGAGAAAAAAATGATCTCTTTTGATTCAAATTATTATCAATTGCGGATTATACTTTTTAGAGGCCTGATGCGAAAATAAAACTGGAGGCTCAACAAAAAAACATTTTTATAATTTATAAAATGTCATATATAAAATAAAAATCCAGATCGACAACTAAAAAATTAACATTTTGTGTCGGTTTTATGGACCCTAAACGTGCAGGGCCCGGAGCGAATACTTCCTGCGCCTATATGTAAGAACCCGCCATCTGTGCATGTGTTCATTTCTGTTCATGTATTTATTATATATCAACACCAATATTATTATATTATTATAAGGTAAAATTAATTAACTATATAATTTGAAAGCTTAGATTTCTGTTCGTACAAAACTGCAATGCAATATAATTTATTTAATTATTATCATATCAATGCTTACCTTATTCTAATATATATATTTTGTAAATAATATTTCTTCATCTTCCAATGATTACATTTATATAATACAAGCAATATTTGACGTCATTTATTATTTTTTATTAAAACATAATATTGTATAGACATAACACAATCGGTGTTTTTCAACCATGTTTATCATTTGTTTCAGTATTTCCGTTTTTCACAAAATCACATTAATATTGACGTCATTAGGTTGTTTTATGAGATAAGCTAGTCTAGATTTGTGTGTATATCAGATATACCTGCATATCACTTTTGTATAGATATTATATCGTGTTATTTGGTTGTTTTTATACATATTTTTATATTTATTGTAAATAAATAATTTATTTATGGAATATTTGTTTTTTATTATCGTTGTAACGAATTATTATACAATCAACAACAAAATAAACACGACATTTTGAATAATTATGTTATTGTACATTTAAAAAAATATTCATAAATTGTAAAAATATTTTGAAAAATATTAATTAATACATGTAACAGAGGTTCCCAATTTTTTAAAACTCGCAGCGCCCTTTTTAAACTAAGGTTTTTCCATATTCCATGGCGCCCTTCCTAAGTCAAAAAATAACTAACTTTTACAGTATAAATTCACACTAACGAAAACTGAATTCACATATAGGAAAATTAATTTTTTAAATGTGAAATTAATTTCAACAAAAGAATACATGCTTAAAGTTTTTTTCACATGATGATCTTACGTGTATCCTATTTCCAAAAAAATACTTATTTCTGCAGAAATAAAGGTTTAATCACAAAAATTGACCCTTTTAAAACTAATTTTGAATTTGACGCCAAAACGCTCGCAGGTGTCATGGCGCATTTTTGACGTCACGCCTATGTAAAGACTCCTTGTCAACAATAATAAATCCTTCTTCCATCGCTAACGTTTCTCGGTTTTAGTTTTGGTAACACAAAACTGAGCAAATTGATAATTTAAAACCACAAAATAATTTATAAACAGTGCAGATATTAATGAAACATAAATGATGTTTATATATACTTACACTCTGACTGGTGTTTTATCTAACATGGCGGATTGCTGTATTTTGTGTTTTTATTTTATATTAACAAAAATCATATTAATCTCGCTTTTAATATAAAAATAAATACAGAATCTTTTTAACCTATTTCATTATTTAAAATCATAATTTCAGTGATACTTTGTTACTGGCATCATGCCTATTTCCAGGCCAATCTAAAAGAATCACGTTTTTATCAGACCAACGGACAACGAAGTGATTCCATCAATAAGTGCAAAATTCGTTTTAAGCCAGATATCGAACAATTTTTAGAATTACTTTTATTTATGTGCGGCCCTCGAAAAATAGGCCTGGCCTAGACGTAGGGAGAGACCAAGGAGAAAATTATTAAACATGGGTTGCGCATTCTTTATCATCGTAATGTACATATGTACATATAAAATTTGGTTCACCTAAGTGAAAATAGAGATATAAACCAACCGATACTCTATCTTTCTTACACTGATATTTAAGTAAAGACAAGCATAGACCATGTCTGATACTGAGAGAGGTATAGATTTTATACTTTAAGAGATGTTTTTCCTGTACATATCTTTAATCTTACATTCAAATATCTATAAAAGTATTTTAAATATGAACATAAATCGATTCACATAAAGTAAACATACCTAGGTATATGTTTTTATTTATTATATTATATTTATTTCGATTCTTTTGCGTTTCACCTATTCGTACCAATGAGGTCTTTCCCGTAACTGGTACAGTGAAAAAAGTTATTGGAACATGTAAGGTTCATTAAAAAAGTAAATATGATATTTGTACATGTAAAGTCAAATTGATTATGTCATATTTAACTATTTGACAACATTTGTCAAGCTTTTATTATTTAATATAACTGGCAGATAGTTAAAGTTAAATTAGAGGAATGGTAGTTTTTTATCTGTAGATGACCAGAAAAACACAGGCAGACACGTAGAAAAATATGTCATCAACTCTTGGACTATTATTTTATAAGATTAATAATAAAATTCTCATAAATATTTAAATATACCCTGAATTCACTCCAGTGGTGTCGCTAGAGAATGGGGTGACACCCGGAGCGGAAATCGATAGTGTCACACCCGCACCCCCAAAAAAAATCAATAGGTTTCATTTTTTCACATTAGGCGAGTGCCACCTCTTGTAAATTTTCAACGACAGAAAAATGATCAGTGGACTTTTAATAAATTAGACGGTTATCACTTCTAATAGAATTGTTTTAATGTCCAAAAAAGTCAATTAGCTCAATTTCTTATACATATTTTACTCCCTGGAAGCTGTAAATAACCAACAAAAGGAGATAAATAAGCTTTATTTTTTAACATATAAGATGGGTGTCGCCCATTTGAGGGTGTTATTCGGGGCGGACCACGATTTTCTCAGTGACTACTGAACGGATTTTATTTGTGGATATTTTGTGTAAAATTCATGAAGTCGGAAAAAAATCGTCGGAGGTATCTTCGCGTGCGTTTCGTTGATGAGATAAGTTATGTTTTATATTGATAACAATGTTTAATAGGTTTATTACAGATTAAATTTACATCCCCAGGTAACACCGGGTCTAATGCGCTAGTTATTGATAATCTTTTAAAACTGAGCCTCTTGACAAGATATATAAATAAAGTTGATATCGTCTCTGTCTCGTTTCGTCTGAATTTAAGCCAATCAATCATGCTTGGCGTGCGGACCTACTTAAAGTGATCTTCAACGAGCCTCTGTTTATTACAATTTGTGACGAAATTTATGCCGCATCAACAATTAGTTGAGATGTTTTTAATGTATGATTTGCCTGATTAAATTTTGCTTTGATTAAATTTATTTATAAAAATCTTACCAAACTGTAAAGTTATGCATTCAATAGAAATCCAATTTGTAAAAAGATAATTTACATTTAATTATTTTTTCAATGAGCCATCTTGATAAGTGCGTATATTACCTACTGTTTTACAGAAAGGTACCGCATGCCGCTTTCGTGCAATAACGGTACGCATTTTACGACAGTATTGATCAAACGTTCGTGTTTACGGAAGTCGGTCCATCGCGCAGCATCCATTTCCTAGTGCGTGGAAGATACGCGCATCAGACAGGACCGGAAATTGAGATATATAGTATTCAAAACTTGAAAATATAGTTACTATTATAGTGTAGATTTTTTTTAATACTAAAATATAATATATTTTCAAGAATATAGAATTTTTTTGTATTGTTTATTTATTTATATACGTATATTTATATTTTCTTAACTCATCAATATTAATTACAAATTCCTCAAGGTTCTATTTATTTCACCTCTGCCCCACCTTTATTCATAATTTAAAATGAAATTATTATACATAAATTACATAAATTACCCAAGCCAGTGTTGCTTTTTCGATGTTGGTCCCGGTCTAGGTCAACCTTCAAATACCTTCGGGTCACCTATTCTTTACCCAAGATTTGGTAAACTATGGGCCAGCCTTGGTACGACAAGCCTTTGTCGAGTCTTGAACGAAATTATCATCTTGGCCCAGTATTGGCTAGCACCAACCGTGGCCCCTTTGTAATTTCTTACATGAGAGATTGAACCCACTTATAACCTATCTTCATTAAACAATACATATTATAACAATTTTTGAATTTTTACAAAAACTAAATTATTTCAAAAATGTTTTAACTGTTGACATGGACCCCACAGGTGTGGGTTAACAGAACTCTAGTACTGGAATCTGGGGCTAAAGGGGGACCAAGAGCGACGAGCAAAAAATGTCCTTGAATAGTATTTACGAGTTAAAATTTTTAATTAAAAGACCTAAAAAAATGCATTCGAGCATTTCAATGAAATTCTTTTTTTTTCCTAATGAAAGACCTAAAAAAAGGTCATTCAAACACCGAAAAAAACCTGGTTGAAATGTCTTAGGAAGCCGGCCAACAATTTCAATCTGAGGGCCTGTGATAAAATGTGAGGGCCATGATTGTTGAGATCTAAAAATAATTTTCCAATAATATAAAATGTAACTATACCCAGTATACCGGACCCAATTGGAGCCTACCATGCATGATGCAGATGCTAGATATTACAACAATAACTTAATTGATACAAAACATTACTAAAATTCAATTATTTCTAAACTATTTTAATTGTTGACGTCTTCATTTAATAACATTTAACTACGCAATAGATTCGACCCTCTCGAAGCCAATCCTGATTCCTGATTAAAACAGTATTATAACATTAACTAGATTGCTATGAAACTTTACTAAAACTCAGTTATCAAACTGTTTATATATTTGGCATTTTAATTCAATAACATTTTTAATAATGTAACTACGCAGTAGATTGAAGCCACTCGGAGCCGAGCCTGACCTCGGTTGTTGTCGTAAACGCATGCGTGTAACAGGTAGCTCCAGGTGGAAGCGCAACTGTTCCTGAATCTAGGTCACAGGATCGGGAATTGTGTTCGTTTTCACTCGACTCACAGTAAAAACATTCTCAATCATTCTGTCAAATGGTTTATACAAGAAAATGTTGCGTAGTTTATTAAAGGGTGTACATTTTACTGGTTTAGTTTTATTTTATTTTATTTGGTGTTGATACTTGTTTTATGACTTTTATGAACAGTCTAGAATCAGTGTATGAACTTTAAAATATTTTTTTATATCAGCTGATATTATTGCATCACATTTCTCAATAAATCAATGATTGTAAAAGTACGACGCGGAACAGAACATTTCAGAATATTCGTATGTTTAAGGAGTTTGTAGACAGGGCAGGCTCAAAGTATGCATTGTCAACTTCTAAGAGCACCAAGTGTTGATTTGGTTTCTAAACTCGTTGTTATAGTTTTTCACTTATCATTTTATAGTCCAGGCTGTCTAGGCTTAAAAGTACCTAAAAGAGGAATTTTTAGGTACAGTTTTGCTATTCACAGGATTTATTACAAATGTAGTTTAGAATAATACCCTAAGTTTGTTCCGATTTCGGTTGTCCGCACCATGGATAATGCATGGTTCAAGTGCAAAATTCTTCAGATTTTCTGATTTTTGCTAAATAACGGTCTAAATAAGTATTATACAAATAAAAGTTTCAAATAAAAGTTATTCGCTATAAAATTCCATACAACCTTCATTTTGAAAAAAAAAATCATTTGTTTATCCGCTACACGGAAAAAATGGCTGAATAGGTATATCAGCTAAATAACTTTTTTTGTATAATACTTATTTAGACCGCTATTTAGCAAAAATCAGAAAATCTGAAGAATTTTGCAATTGAACCATGGTTTATCCATGGCACGGACAACCAAAATCGGAGCAAACATAGGATATTATTCTAAACCACATATGTAACAAATCCTGTAAGTAGCAAAATTGTACCTAAAAATAAAATCTTTTAGCCTCCACAGCCTGGACTATTATGTCGATGCCTTTTTCGGAATTATTAATGAAAATCAAGCGGACACCAATCAAATTATAAATTAATGTCACTAATAAGTTTAAGCTTCTTCTTTGAACAAAATAATTATAATAACTAAATTTTTTTAAATACTAAATATTTGTACGATTTCTTACTGGCTTCATCGTTATTATAATTATTCTATAAGTTTCTATAACACAACGCCAACATAAGGGCTCTATACAGTTAAATGAACAACTTACTATATATTCTTATACTTAAATAAATATATAAACACATATTTATTAACAAGGCGTTTAATTCGCCTAATAACTCAAAAACCTTGCATCATTCGATTCTTCTTCTTTAATTTGTATGTCGGTCTAGTCGGCCTATACCATTTCCGATATCATTATATTCAATGTATTATATTGGAACATAATCATTACGGAAAAGAATACAAAAATGACATCTCAAATATTTAAAAAAATTAATGCGCATAAAAAAAGATTTAAAAAACTGTAGGTATATCCTAAATACGCCACCGCAACATCGTTGATGTAATATTCGCGAGAATGTACATAAGTGTTTAATTTGATTAACTAATAGCACAAATTTAGAATTTGGAGCAGTTGGCTTTAGACCGTAAAGATTATGTCATTTCATTCAATGTTAGGAAGTTAATACTAGAACACAATTTCTGTATTGTAAATAGCAATGATTACAATTCATACGACTCATAAACATGTTGATATACCTATATGTATATGTAATAAACACAAAATTAAATTCATCAAGGTAATGGGGGTTCTTGTACCCCTAGACTTATCTGCAACTAATTTAACATCCTCTTCCCCAGACACCCATTAATTTATTAAAATTACCCCCCTCTTCCATCAAAGATAAAAAAACGCTTCACCAGAGGTCAGGTATTTTTCAAAATAACCCACCTTCCTGGTGGTAAATTTTGTAAAACCTATTATTTCTCCAAAGAACTTCACTTATATAAACATTGTTCGAAAGCATCTCATTATTAAAATGCTTAATTTCATAAGTTTTATTATATAAATTAACAGAAGATTTTCTTTAAGTCTATTTCCTATCTCTATACTGCATTAAATCAGTATTTGTTTATATATACAGTATTTTGGAATTTTTGAGTCAGTGCAATGTTTAATAGACAATTAACCATTTTGAAAAATAATATCTCTGCCTATTCCGAGTAAATTCGTAAACTACTGAATTTTCCATCACTTGAGTGATCTCAGTAAAGCTAATCTATAGAAAAATATAACTTTTTTACGAGATTAGTACAAAATTCAATGATTATTTTGTAACAATAATTATATTTCTTTGTTCCTATGCCATATTTCACTTGTGAATTTTGCGTCTTTTACCTGATTACAATTTTTATCTTATTATTTGTTTTATGATAAAAAGTATTCAAAATGAATTACGAATAAAATTCATTTCTTATATTTTCGTATCAAAACAAATTCAAAGACTTTACAATAATTTAAAAAAATATTATTTCCAATAATTGTTATTTTTCTATTACCTTTATAATCCTAAATAAACTTTATCCCATATACGCGACCTTTACCTATACTTTCCCGATTTTCTCTACACCACAATACCATAAATAAAAACCTTCACTTTCGGTGAACTATTTTCCCGCTCCTCCACGTCACAATGTGCCGCTCTCGCCACACTGTGGTCGCGACTAGAGCGGTACGCTGACGAAAATATCCGAGCCATCGGCTGGCAGCCGGGAGTTGTGCTAGTACCTCGACACAGAGAGCATCTACACGAGCTAAGGCACACGAACACACAGACGCACGAGCAGCTAACCAGAGATTCGGTGCGGAACAATAGAGGTCGCGGACAGCTGATGGCCAAGGGCAAAGGTGGCGGTGGTGGTGGTGGAGGTGGAGGAGGCGCTAAGGCGGGCGCTGAAGAAGTAAGTATTTGATAAAAAAAATGTTTTTGGATTTTTATTTTTGAAAAATTAACAAACAATATACATTGTTTACATATAATTTATTTTATGTTATTAATGAAACTGATACTTAAATGATTGGACCCATGTATGGAATGAAAGATCAAGTGACTTAAGCGCCTTCGAGTGGCGTTTTAATTTTAATTACAGACCTAAAGGAGCCAATAAAAAATGTTATATATACATATATATTTAGTAGTTTGTTTGATGTTACATAATAATATTTACATAATTATCGATTTATCAGGAAGGCTCTTATTGCCTCGGAAATAAATAATATTTTTCTATATATATGTTAAAGACATCAAGTTTATGATCTATAGAAATAGATACCGTCACTAACTTATTTTTTTTATCTTACACCTAATTTGTTATTCCATAACTGTGGATTTAATTCAATCTTTGAGACATTTGCAGTATTCTGTTCTTGGGTTACTGAGCTTAAATACACTATGAATTAGGGTTGCTAAATGTCCACTATTTGAGCGGACAGTCCGCTTTTTTTACATTATGTTCACTATTTTTTTTCACAAAATAGTGGACACTTTTTTTATTCAAAAGCTTTATGATGAAATGGTACGTAATTTAAAGCAAGCGGCCCGCGAGTATTTTTAGTGCGGCCCTTAACCTGAATTGAAATTGGTGCGACAAAAAAAAGGTCTCAGTTTTTATTTTTGCATATATATTTGGCCCCGCTTGTCCGCTATTTTTTTAAAACAGACATGGCAACCCTATTATGAATATGTTGCTAGGATATTAAATATTTAATTGTAAATTTTTATAAAAATACTTTTTTTTATTAAATATTTATTTTCGGATGTTTTTGGACACTACGGCAACACCAGAAGATACGAATTTAGAAAATCAATCAAAATAACTCGTTGAATAAATACCCACATCTTCTAATTATAGATATACGAAAATTTTGTGACATTCTTTTACAATAGCATAATATTGTGTAATACCGCGTGCTTTTTCTTGATGTCCCAAATATTTAACAATACAATGGCCAAATAGAAATACATAATAGTATCCTTTATGCAATTTAGTGTGTACTTATTTAATGAAACGGGTCAATGTTTTCTATTTGAGATTTTGAAGGACATTTTATTTATTTTTAATGTTAGTAACTCTGTGTTTATATTTTGTGTGCTTACAGTGGCGACGAAATCAATTTTTTCTGGGGGGGGGGGGCAGTACGAACCTCAAAAATTAAGCTGACCTAACTTTACTTGCTTAATATCGTATTATTTGTTAAAAAAAATTAAACAGAGATACTAACTTTTCATATATTTTTTTGTCTCTGACTACACTCGTGGTTACATTTTATAATTTGTTTGTGAGCGCGTTAACATCAGTTTACAAAAATTAAAGAATTTTTAAGAGTAAATAAATTACACTAAGCTCCAAAATTAAGGGATCACTAAATTTTAAGGTATTTTTGAATGGCTGCATCACCGCGTAAAATTATTGTTTTCGAACCATTTGTTGAAAATTTCAATATCCTTAAGGATAACCTATTTTTTTGAAGATGAAATGCCGAAAAAAAAATTTCAAAATGTATATCAATTTTGAGAGGTTCTACAGGACTTGAGAAATTTTTTTGTTCAAAAGGATATTTGTAGATCAGACTTTTTCGTTAATTTGCTTTCTTTGACAAAGTTATTTACAATCAAATAATTGTAAAAAAATTCAAGAGTAGATTTGGAAAGCTTGATAAAAAAAATTCATTCTGAAAAATTCACTTGAAATTGACCTAAAAAATTGCATATTTTTCATAAATATGTGGGAACTTTGGGGGAAATCATTGGATTATTAAAATGTCTATGTTTTTTTTTAAGTTAAAAGTATCCCTATGATATCTGCGAAATCCTGAATCACACATATTTGTTTTAGTGATCCCTTAATTTTGGAATTTATGTGTACAAAAAACAGATTTTTATAATTGCACGTCGCTTCGCTTCAAATACGCCCTGAAAAACAGGGTCAAAATTTTGAGGGGATGGGGCAAAAAGTAGTCATTGCCTTCCACTGAAAAAGTTGCCCCCCTGACCCCGGTGCCACTGTATGCTAACTTAATCTGTTGACAATATTCAACGTACATTTACGTACCTAACATAGATACATGCATCATATCTTATGTATATATGAACTAATAATAAACCGTTTTTTTTAAAATAATTTCCAACTGTATCTCTTTTAGATTTTTTTATAAAAAAAAACCTTACAAAGTGAAAATATATTTATTATTATAAAGATCTAGCTTTCATTTGAATCAGAGATGGTAAACAAAATTTAGAACTTAGATTTTAGAATTTTTTATATATAAATAGCCAATATTCAATGGAAATGTGGTCGAATATAAATAAATAAAATATTGTAAAGTTTAAAAATCTGTACTCTTTAATGATATGATTTTACAAAACTTGAGTTCAGTTCAAATATCATTAAAGAGTAAAGATTTTTAAACTTTATAAACTTATGATTTTACAAAACTTGCGTTCAGTTCAAATAAGTTTATAAAATAAACAAAAAATTGTATTTTTTTATTTTAATACAAATGGTTAAAAATTTAAGAACGTTTATTTTAGACTTGATATATACAATATATGTAATATGTAGTGCATTGAAGTATACTAATAAAAAGTCATTGTCGAAAACCAAGGACAAAATTCAAAGTTATTACGGTAAAAATGGTTGTACAAAGATTAAAAAAGCATTTTATAGTTTGACCTTGGGTTGCATAAAGCAAAATTAACCACGATTAGTTAATCAGTTGTTTTCAAACCATGATTAATGTTAATTCTAAACTTAACCTCAATTTGTAAATGAACAATTCACTAAATATGATAATTTTTTACCTTATAAAATTTATCATAACCGTTATTGTTTTTTAGAATTGACGTAATAATGGTTTGAAAACAACTGATTAACTAATCATGATTAATTTTGGTTTATACAACCCAAGGTGAAATCTTTACTTTTCAATGCTTTTTAGAGATTTACGTTTTACTCGCTATCCAGAGTAACCTACTAAAGATCAGTTTTACTATAAATATATATAGAGTTTAACTATTATAGTACAAATTGTCCTTTTTATCAATAATATTTTGTTCCTTTGGTTTATTTTATTTTTTTATGAGTGTAGTGTATGTATTCATGTCGCAATCGACTTGTTGGCCACCCTTCCTATGAAGTATTAAAAATCAATAAATCATACAAACATAAAATAAAATATATAAAATTCAATTAGGTTTAAAATGTTAAAATACAAGTGAAATATAATGTGAAATATGTTAATATAGTATGTAAATTTTGTAAAAATAGTGAGTATATATGTGTACGTGAGCTTATTATCGGTGTGTATGTGTGTGTGTGTGTGAAGATGTAGGATAGTGCGCAGTCGAACGTTAATCTATTTTGTTCCTGTGACGTAATAGCAAGCAAACCTGTTGTAGAGAGAAACACAAAACATGTTTATCTTTCAGTGAACGAGATTTTAAAGGATTATTGACAACGTTATGAGCTTTTATAAACGGATTGCGAAACCTTATTTTATTTGTAATCGGCTCTGTTTTTATAAAAAGTTAATTACATTTTTATTTATTTTGTTCAACTCGTATAACAGCCCTAAATGACCTGAAATATTTACAGCGTTCAAGATTTTTTTCACAAAATATCCATACATTGTTAATTATAAAGTGTTTCTCAAATTATGTTTTTTGTAATATACCTATTTGTCACTTTTTTTTACAATTTGATAATGTTTATTGTTACGTCTGGAATTATTTATTATGTTTCTAATAGCTATTTATATATAGTAAAACCTCTCTTAAAGTATACTTCCTTCATATCTTCCTACATATCTAAAAGTATGATTTTTCTTTGTTCTCTTTCACCACCACGAGATGTTACTTTAAGGTTATGTTTCAAGTTTGAACTTTTGAACTATTATATAAGCTTATATATTTTTTAATGAAAATATCACGTTCATACTATTATTATAAGTATACAAAAACTAAATAAACTTCAAACAATTTTATTATTTATTTTGATCTGGAATGATTTTTTATCAAGTAAATACTTGTATGTGGGGGTAGAGGAGAAATATACTTTTTGAGAGGTTGTTAAGTCTTTTTAAAGAAGATTGTACTGTATTTCACTCTTACAGTGACAATTTAAACCAATGTGTTTGATTAATAGTTATTTAATAAATAATCTGATATAAGAAGTATAATGTTATATAATAATTGATCATTATTAATGGTTACAGAAAAAAGCAGCAGCGGCGGGAGGCGCGAAAGCTGCAGAAGAAAAGAAGGGGGGCGCGAAAGGAGAGAGTAAAGGAGGGAAGAAAGGTAATTAATTATATTATTTATGTTATTTTTAGATAATTTTAATTACTAGGTAAATCAAGTTGTTATTTTTTGATGAATTTTTCTTCTGGCGATGAATGGAAATTTGTTTAGTTTTGATGAATTTTAAAAATGTTCGTTCATTAATTATTGTATCTTTTATATAGGTACCATTTATTTCATACTCATTCAAAATTTCACGTTTATGTAGAGTATAATGGTTTAAAATTAAACACAAGTAGGTATGTTTGTTTTTTTTATTAAATAATTAATTAATAATTGTAATCAACCATAATAAATTTATTAGTCAAATATCCTTAACAATACATTCACTAAACACCGTTAATGAAGCATACGGAATCACAAAAGTTAAATTTAAATATCACAAAGTGAGATTACAATCTTTAATTAACTAAATTAAAACATACATATCAGCCCAACTTTTAATAATATTAATAATACATTAGATTTTTAGAAAAACCACGCATTTATTTGTGTAAATAAAAGGTAATTAGATTTTTGACAAAATTTTTAAAAATAACCCCCATGAAACTTTTTTTTTTATTTTGAAGGAAATATATGATTATGTATTCAATACTTAACTTTTTATGCCCTTTAGAAATTTTTACACTTAACCTTTCAAGGTCAATGAGGGTTCAACATGGAATTTTTAAATGGAAAACTATATCTTAAATTGTGACATATTTTTTAAGGTATTTCATAATTTTCTTGCTGTCAGATTATTTCTTACAATAAAGACTGTCAAACAGGAGGCGGACTGTCCATTTCTGAACATTCACATGAAAAATCATTTTTATTATATCTTTAGAAAGACGCAGTGGCGTAGTAAAAAAAATCGGGGGGGGGGGAGGGATCAATACATATGAGTTAAATTTTTTGAAGGTACTTTTGAACTGATGTTTTCTCAAAACATACGTTACTACGCCATTGGAAAGACGAATAAAAAAAATACAAAATTGAATTAAGTAATAAAGTATAGGTTTCTATTTAAGTTTTAATTGTTGACCTCAACATTTACTAAAGGTTAAAATGTGTAATACAAATGACCAAAAAAGGATACAGTGTTTAGAATCGTATATTTGTTTTCTAAAAGTTGCATGTACCTACTATCTTAAATTGAATTGAAGCGCTTAATAGAAATCGAAATATTTATGAATCCAACTCTTAATGAAAGTAGATCTCCCCCTCCCCTTATGTGCGCCCAAATTCATGTGTAACAAAATCAATGAATTGTTTATATGTCTAATTTATTTAACTGATGACATTTTATATGAATTAATTTCTTTACAAGAAAAATAGTTAAATTGTGACTTTCTTTTTCAGGTGGAAAGAAGTAGCACAGGGCCCAATTTCGTTTCACCCCCATCCCACACATTTTCGTCGCGGGTCAATGGACCAAGATCCTCCTCATCTGAAGAATTATATAAACTCATAGATTATTTTTATGAAAACGTCTGAAAATATTTTTTATTTAAACTCTCTTTCTATAAATATAATATTATAAATATAATTATACATCACTTTATATTTTTAGAAAAGACATTTTTAACTTTAACCCCCCATCGTTTTGAAAATAATATACATATGTATGTAAAATTGATACAAAAAAAATATAAAAACTGTCATACTCCCATTATTATTATTATTACATTATTTTTAAATAAAGTATGTTAATTAAATGATAAGAATCATATCTAGAGATTAGATTAAATTATTATAATGTCAAAGAATAATAATATATTTAATTTTAATTAATGACAAAAAACTTATTGTATCTCAGTTGTTAAAAAATAGATGTTCATTTTTGTTAAAACTTGTATATATTTATATAACCTAATTATCCTGTAATACAGTGTTAATAGTCAGCTTGCTGCCTGTCTGTATCTGATCGAATACTTAATATTACAAAATAAACATTAATAAATAAAAAATATTAATAGTATAGTGGAAACTCGAAAAAGAACAGTGAAAGAACATATATTTTCATAGTATGAAGATTAAATATTTGGAAACGTTACTAAAAATAATAATAATAAGATCGTACATAAATTCCATGTTCTATAAAAAAATTGAAAATTTTAATTTGAAAAATATCAATAGAATTTGCAAAAAAAAACTCTTATTAGATAGGTACATAAAACTTTAATAAATTTATTTGAGTGATAAATTTATTTGAAAAATTCATAGAATTCCATAACCATTATACTCGAGTGGGTAGTACGAGGAAGAAAACATTAAAATTTAATCTTGGCGATTCATAAAGACTATAGTAAGAACTAAGATCTGCAAACTTATTCAATACAATTTTGTCAAGTTTGTGTTTTAGAAGATATATGTACATAATAACTTTCACGAAAATTATAAAGGATAAAAAATCTAAAAAGAAAAGGTAATCAAGAATAATGCAAAAATAAAAAATAAAACATTTTTTTATAAGTGGACACTAACAATTAAAGGAAAAATTTAATGTCAAAAGTTATGATATTGGCTGAGTGCGAAATAGGTGGTGGGGGAAACGAAATCGATAGCAGCACACAAGGCCAAAAAGGAACTACTGGCGGGCTCATTTTTAACTAAAAATAGAAAGGTCAACATGATCAACCACAGTATTGTCATAAAGAATCGTCTAAAAAATATATTGTTTACTATATTTTATTGAAATTATTTGTTTAATTATTTACTTTTCGTTTTGACAGCTATGTCAAAACCCGCCCTAGTTGTAACCGCTAGTCGGCGCTGTCATCGCGCACGCTGCGAATACGTACTTGAAAATAAATAGGTTTGCGTGCTATCGAGTATTTTGAAAAACTGTCTATACTCTATACCAGTGTCTGCTATACTTTTTTATACTACGACACACTGAGGGGAGGATTTGTTTCGCGGCACACTAAATAACATTTTCAACAAAAAATATTTTTTACTAGTATGAATAAAAATTCATAAATTCATATTATAATAAAATAAAATATTTAATATAAACTTATATTTATAAATCTTTCGCGGTGCACTACTGTGCTATGGTACACTGCTCCGTACCATCGAAATGTTTATAAAAAATAATGTTTTCTTACATTCAACACTTTTTTCTAGGATGCACAGTTTTATCTTATTTAAACAAAAACTAAAAATGACTAAAATTTTAAGAGTGGTTTTCATCTCTTCAATGACTGTATGGGCAACAACAACTGTACCAAGTCTCATCATAATCAGTGAAATATACCTAACAACGTTCCTTTGTAGACAATAATAGGCACAAAATATGTACAAACTTTCGAATATATTTGATCCGATTCGCACCAATATTAAGATCTAGCTAGTCTAGAGTTCTCATTGAAACATAAACATTCTACAAAAAAAAAATCAAATCGATTCATTTTTACAGAAGTTATCGCGAACGAAAGAAAATTCTACATCCAGGCAGACAGACACACATATATCATGCGAAAAAAGTTTAGCTTTATTTTCGAAACTATTTATATTTCAATCCTATCACCATATTTCAATTTCGTTGGACACGTATAAAAACATTGCTACCCTATTTCGGAAAAAACTTTAAGTACAATTATCTCGGACACGATTTTTAACGATACCTACCACAATACTTCCATTTCCTTCGAAACATGGTAAGTAAAACTACAAATAAAATTTAATTTTTTAATTTGCAACGAAATATCAATTTATTTTATAATCAATAATTAGCAAGGGGAGCTTCAATAAGTTTAAAACAAATTGAATGCTAATGACTAAAATTGTGCAGCACTGGAATAACGTAATATTACTTTTATACGATATTTTCATAACACTGGAGACGCTGTAAAATTAAAATATTTGAAAGACGTATACAATAATATATATACCTACTTAGTTTAGGTAACAAGATAAGTCTTAAACACTGTTTAAATCATAGACATAGAGAATGGGCAGTGCATTCTGTATTAACACAATGGTGTAACATCTGTTCAAAAAGTGAGAGAGAGATGCAGTGTAGTTTGGAATATATCTATATCTTTTTCTAAGATCCTGATTGGTAGCTTACTATAGTTCAGGGTAGTATTTCTGTTAGATATATTTTTGTATATCTATCTTGTGATTTTTGTGTAATAAGTTTTTTATTAGAAAAGTAAATAATATAAACAATAAACATACTATAATGGTTCATATTTCATCGAGGAAATTTAAAAAAAAACATCAATTGATCTGATAGAAATTTGCAAAATTATGAACGGATATTCCGGGAAAATAACATTTTTGCTACCAAAAACATTAAATATATATTAATAAAAAATAGTTTTAAATCAATTCCCATGTGGTTGCTACAAAATGATGAGGTGGATTGCACTTACAAACAGCACATACAAGATTTACTTAACAAAATTTTAAATATTTTTTTTGATATTAGAACAAGATATTAAAATTGGTTAAAAAAATTCGAAACTTATATTATTTAGAAATCAATAATTGTTTCTTTTTTTAAATAAAATTTTTTATAACGTTAATTATTTTAACCTCTTTATATACATATAGTATAATAACATCATATATTAATCAACAGTAGATTAATATATGATAATATCTATGAATATTTTTAATGTTCGGGACTAAGAATGAAATAGTTACACTCCTGTCTATAGTTTAAATATATTTTATTTACAGATTGTAAGTACCGGCTTTAGGGGGGAGGGGGGAGCGAACCAGGGCGACCGCCCGGGGTGCTAGGCCAGGTGGGGCGGCGCACAATGGAGCATAAGTCACTTTTTTGGTTGAAATCAGTGTACAGGCTGTAATTTTTGAGTAAACTTTTTTTTTTATCTTTAAATTTTTTGTCGATCAGTTAAACCCGATTAAGCAAACAATATAGCTAAATATAAACAATGTTAATTTATAAAAAAAAATCGATTATTTGATAGCTGCTAACTAACAAATACTTATTCAACAACCCAGAAAATCTTTAATAAGGTATTAGCTGAGATACTAACTAATCAACTTATTTGTTAATTTATCAATTTTAATTTGTTCATAATAGGGGAAGGAGGTCCCGATCCCGACGGTCTTAGGGTATTTGATAGTCTTAAAGTTAATGATGTAAGCTATATTTAAAAAAAAGTTTGAGTCTGTAGGATCGAGCCAAGCTATGAATTATTCAACTTATTTGTTAATTTATCAATTTTAATTTGTTCATAATAGGGGAAGGAGTTCTCGACGGTCTTTGGGCATTTGATAGTCTTAAAGTTAATGATGTAAGCTATATTTAAAAAAAAAGTTTGAGTCTGTAAGATCACGCCAATCTGAGATATGAATTATTTAACTTATTTGTTAATTTATCAATTTTAATTTGTTCATAATAGGGGAAGGAGGTCTCGACGGTTTTAGGGCATTTGATAGTCTTAAAGTTAATGATGTAAGCTATAGCTTAAAAAAAGTTTGAGTCGGTAGGATTGCGCCAACCTGAGATATGAATTATTCAACTTATTTGTTAATTTATCAATTTTAAATTACATTTTCGGTGATTTTTTAACATTTTTTTAGGGGGAGAGAGGGCGGAAAAATAAATCTCGCCCAGGGCGCCAGATTTGATAAGGCTGGCACTGCAGATTGTATATGTTTGTTATAAAATTGATTAACTTTGCAGAAAAAACTTAGAACAAAAAAAGCATTATCAAGCTTAAAAAGCAAGCAAATTAACAGACCATTCTACATTTTTTTTATCGAATGACAGCTTGACAAAGTTTTGAAATATCTTTTTTTTCCAGGCTTCAATTAATTGTTATCCAGATTTTCGTATAAGATCAATTGAATAAGGTAAAGGCACCAGTTATGGACGCTATAAGAGCAAGTTTTCTTTTTTTTGGATTAATGGGGATTGTTTTTTGTAATTCTCATGAGCTCATGTTACTAATAAAACAAGTAACTCTTTATTTTCTCCAGTAATAGCAAAGGTAAAACCAGTAATGAGCACGCAGTGATGGACACTTGCTATTGATTACAAAATAATAAATATATACATACTATGACACAAAAAATTAATAAATAAATGAATGTCCACTACACGCTGTAAGGTAAATGTATAATAGATTAATATTCAAAAATGGTAGTAATCAAATATCAACACATATTTCTAATTCTGTACATTTAATTCAAAATTTCGTAAAAAATACCCTCCTTGTTCGCCCCCACCTCTATACTCGGGGGCCCGGGGCACTGTCCCGGTGGTATTTATGGCCCTGTTGCCTACTAATAACTAACGAAATAAAATATAGAAATTAAGTCGTTTTCAGATATTTGCCGACAAGAAAAGGTTGTTGTCTAACTTTGATGAAATTTCCAAATTTCATTTCATATCATGTTAAAATTACAATTTATAATAATCTTTTTTTAAATACCTATCTAATTACCATGAACTGATCACACATACGTAATAGAAACTTCTAGCACAAGTCATATCCAATCGATAACCCAGAGACCATTAGATATGTCAAATAGATACCAATGACGTCATTAAAAACATCACACATCGAATGCAATAATAACTTTATAGCTATTTAAAAAAATAATAGATACATGGCGGGGTACGGACGGACGATTCATACCCCCTCCTCCCTCCTATTACTGCGAGTCCGGTTAGAATCGATGGCTGGTGGCGGTGGCCGGACAGTGGTCACCGGAGCCTCCGGTTGTTAACGTCATGTGTATAATACGCCACCTGGAAATTGTTCCGAGTTAATAGAGGTTAGTTCTTTTTTGTATTTATTTAAAAATTTTAACTATAATAATTATTGCAACTAAATGATTTTTGAATTGATCTATGTTTAATTGTTTGTGATTTAAATTTGTATTTCGCGCCAAAAGAGTATATTGTTATTTCTCCATTGAAGAAGTACATAGACCTGTGTTTTCCAAAGTTGATTCCACGGAAAAATTCAGGGATTCCGCGTGTTTAAAAAGGTTTATGCTGATATGTATTGACATTAAGTTTATTCAACTTTTTTATTGATTGTTAAATTGTTTATGGTTTGAATTTATAGTTCGCGCCAAAAGAGTTTCATTGTTTTTGATTGTTTTGAGCGTCTATAAATTACGTAAGGTTTTGTTTTGGGTGGACGGTGTCCGTAAAAGCTTACGAATCCTTTCGTACGTCACTTACATAAGTTTTTTTCGAATTTCTATTTTAAAATACGTTAATTAAAATCAGTATCGACTATTGTATTTGCTTTTCGTATATTGAGTCTTGTAACTGCTATACATACAGGATAATTTACAACTAGTGTAAAAAAAATTAACAGTAGATCGAGGATGTTATTTTACTTCATATAAATATATATCTGGAAATTCTTCGTGAGGATGCTACAGCCTTCCAAAAATTTTGCACAAAATTAGTGTTTATTTAATATGAAGAGAACCGATTGTGATACAGTTATGAAATTTGATCACCAGTTTATTATTAATAAGTGTTATCGATTTCCAGTATAAAAAAATAATAATTTAAACCAGGGGTGTACAAGGCAAGTGGGCCCGCCGATTTTTATATAATATTTTTTTGTTCATTTATAATGTTTTTTTGCTTAAGATATTTTTACCAATTTACTGTTCAAGTTTGGCACAACAGTGCTGAATCAGTCTGTATAATACAATGTTAGTTTTTCATTCAAAACACTAGTTGATTTTTTAAAACAGAAATAACTAGCTTTTTACAATAATATAATTATAGTGGTTAAATAAATAAAAGTAATTAACATAGATATTTTATATTTTTGAAATAAATAAACGCATGCTCCTATCTACTTTTATATATGATATCGTGATCGTGACTATTAATTATATTATAGGTACATTCACATATTCACATGTCATATACATATATATTATACCTACAATTATTAATTATAATTTCAAAGAAATATTTGTTTTAAACTAGAAATCAATAAAACTTCAAAAACTTAATAAAATATTTCATATCTTTGACGTTTAATTGGATTTTTTTTGTTTCAATAATAAAAATTATAACTGTTTTATAGAATTATATACATATAACATGTAGAATGTTACACAAACGTATCGTGATAAAAAAAGTACCATACATACATATGTATGTACACAGAGCCGGCCTTTACAAGTCTGGCGCCCTGGGCAAGATTCATTATTCCGCCTTCTCACCACCTAAAAAAAATGTTAAAAAATCACCGAAAATGTCAATTAAAATTGATAAATTAACAAGAATAGTTAATATCTCAGCTTGGCGCGATCCTACAGACCCCAACATTTTTTTTAAATATAGCTTCTATTATTAACTTTAAGACTATCAAATGCCCTAAGGCCGTCGAAACCTTCTTCTTTTATTATTAACAAATTAAAATTGATAAATTAACAAATAAATTGATTAGTTACTATCTCAACTAATACGTATTAAAGGTTTTCTGGGTTGCTGAATAGAGATTTGTTAGTTAGCAGCTATCAAATAATCGATTTTTCTTGGATATTTACAAGCTATTACTTATTTCTTTAAAATTAACATTATTTATATTTAGCTATATTTTTTGCTTAATAGGGTTTAACAGATCGACAAAAATTTTAAAGATTAAAAAAAAAGTTTACTCAAAAATTACAGCCTGTACACTGATTTGAACCAAAAAAGTAACTTATACCCCTTTGTGCGCCGCCCCACCTGGTCTGGCGCCCCGGGTGGTCTTTAATTTTTATTATTATTTTCTTTTATTTTTATATAAATCAAATATTCTGCATAATATGATCTTCTTTCTGATATACTATTATCCAAGTAGGAAATACCAGCCATGACGATGGGCCCAAGCTTGGCCCAATATTGGGTTGCCAGTATCGCTTTTTCGATATTGGCCTCAGTCTAGTCCAACCTTCAGATACCGAGCTTACACTCAAGTAGTTGGGCCCTTAAGTAGGGCTCCTCAATTACATAGGTTGCTATAAATATAGCAGTATACTCGTATATAGGTTACGTTATGCATAAACTAAGTATACTAGAATTATGTCCGGTATTATAAACGAGCTAACAAAATTTGCAAGCTTGCAAGCATGGGGTATTAAATCTATCTGACAGTTACCTTGAAGTTTCATGAAGTGTTTGATAAGTTTCGCGTACGCTTGGTAAATAAACACAAATTGTATTAAAACAGTGGTGATATTATGAAAATTATTTTGTACGGTCAAAGTCGCCAACTGTGTTTAATAAGTTGAAGTATCACTGCTCTAAATTTCATAACTAATCCATAGAAACTATCACATAATTAATATCCCATTTCAAGTGTTTGCAAAGTTAGTATAATAATTTAAGTATAATACCGGGCATTAGTGTAGACAACCAAGGGATCTTAATCCGGCACTGATTGTAAGTAAATATGTATACAACAGCGATTCTCAACCTGTGGGGCGCGCCCCCCCTAGGGGGGCGTGATAAAACTAAATAGGGGGCGCGAGCATGTCGAGAAAAAATATTATTAAAAAAATTATTTAATTTACTGAAAGAAAAGCAATAAAATACATTCTGACATAATAAAAAATAAAATATACGTTTACATTTACACTGATATACTTAATACACTTATAAATAGGATTGTATCAGTACTGCACAATGTATTTAATAATTAACTTATCAATATTAAATTAAAAAATAAGATTCATAATTATTAGTGATTCCCTTAGGCCTGTCTTGCAGAGCAAAGTTTTTCGGAAGAAAATACAATTAAATTAAATAGAAACTTATATTACAATTACAGCACGATTTTAGTGAAAATTATAGTATGAGTGGGGGGGGGGTGAGAATTGTGATTGAAAATTGGGTCGCAAATACTAAATGGTTGAGAAACGCTAGTATACAATATAATTCAACAATTTAATTTGTATGTCTAATGAAAAACTAACATGCAATTTGTTATGGTGACAATGTGATCAATCATGTCTCATGTCGATATAACCCGACAAAAGCATTTATATAAACACATTCTAAACTTTTTAAAATTATAATATCTACATAATATGGTACGTATGTACATACCTACCTACTTATGCGAATATTTTTTATATAATTTAGTTTAATTAATATTTATACATGGATATAGAAATGTAAGTATAATATTATTTATGTTTACTACCCGGACATGCGCAGAAAATCTACTCCCTAGTATTTATTAATGTCCAGTATTATAAAGAATTTGCTCGAGTGCAAAAGCTAATTAGCTTTTGGCTAACGCTATCTGTGAGGTTATGAATTTGTTCGGGATTCTAGAGCAGTGGTAATAAATGCACAATAATGTAAATGCTATGCATTTTATGAGGTAGGTACACAAAACCTAATTAGTTTTTACTCTGGAGCAAATCCTTTATAATACCGGGCAGGGCATAAAAAATTTGTGTACGCTGTTTTAAATATATCCCACCTAAATCACATTTAAATGCATGAGATATTATTTAGATTAATAATTTGGTAAAATAAGACTACCACTTTATAACTCAAGGCATGCAGATGGTCTGTATATCCATGTAGATACGTCTTCTAAATTTATCTTCTTTTGTTGTCCGGGGAGGAATGTTAGTTAAAAATTTATAACAAAAAAAAATTAAAAATTTATTGAATTATTTGTAGAAGCAAAAAAAGGTATTCACATTATATTATTTTCATTCCAAAACCTTCCAAAATTCAGATATACAGTTATACCTTAACAATACCCTCCAGGGTCCCCTTACTACCGTAGACCCCCCCCCCCCCCAAATTCGTTACTGTTTATACAACTATGATTGAATGATTTTCCTCAAAAAACATCTGCTAAGTGATTGTATAGGTACTGCTTCCTCGTGCTATATTCTGCAAAGAATCGTATACATATATTTGTAAGGAAATATTTCACTATACGAAGTTCTATTATAGAACTATTTGGGATATCACTCCAATGATTTTTAATTTTTATATGGTATCATCTACTAAAGGTTGTTCATGAGTTATGCGTGTGCAAGGATTCAGTGAACAAGTAAACACACATGGATACACCACACGAAAAGTATTTGTTTTGACCAGAAATGGAAAGATCAAGTGGAAATTTTCTGCATTTAAAAAAATAATCACATAAATTCCTCTTATTCTTTGGATATGGCGAGGAAGCACTATCTCTTCTTATCTATTTTTTATTTTTTATGCTAATTTCATCACGAGTATGTTACTAGAAAGAAAATAGATTTTAAAAGAATTCAAACACACTCAGTCATTTAGTAATAATATTGTACAGAAAGTTCCTTACAGAATAAAAAATCTAATTCAGAAATTTTTATTTTTTTCTTATTTTTGATACACACTTTTGTTGACATATTGTTTAATGGTTCTTTGTAAATTATTATAAGTGTTGTTTTTATACTAGAGTTTCACACGAGATAAAATCGGCTTAAATTTTAACGGGACGGGACGAGATACCTTGATTAATCTCTTAAGATTGTTTTATTATTCTATTATATGTGTATCATTGTAATATTTTATTGATTCTTTAGTAATAAGCTAGAATATTTATTGTTTTTCATTGTTTATTAAGTTCTATACCAATTATAAAAAGTATAGGTAACACAAAATTCTTGTCGTACTTTCAATTAACATTTTTTCTTTGTCAGCAAAACTACGTAAAAATTCATATTTTAAATTTATCAAATTGCTCCCTCTAATAAAAAAGATTAAATTTATTTAAAGTATTTTATTGGAAAAAATTCAATTCAATATTATGGTTTCCTATAACACATGACAAATTTACACCTAAAAACCTAACTTACAACTACAAAAAAATAGCAAACAATTAACCCCTTAACACAAATCGATTCCTTAACACATTTCTATCAAACAAAGACCGCGAAATACAACACAAAAACGACATACAATAACTGATTACCTCAACTACACAAAACCGTTAACAAATTAACCCCTATTACGCATACCGTGACTCAGAGAAGAAAAAATCTCTAATGATTTAGGATTAAAGTAAACAGTACATGGTCTGACCGAATTACATCGAGCTAACACCTTTTTACAAGTAGGTGGGGTGCAGTACGTATCCCAACACTGTGTCAGGGTCAGTGCAGTGGGGTCGCCATGGGGATTCTGTCACAACAATGTACTCCCACCCCCTGTTTCATGCTGTGTATAAAATGGACATGTCGATTATATTACGTGAATCATTTAATGACAATAATAATAAATAACGTCTGCACATTAATTTAGTTGTTTATTTATAAATACCTAAAATGTCAAGTTAGAGTGGAGGTATTCATTTAAATTCGTTTATTATTTATGATTTTTATTATCAGTTTTAATTATATAGATAGCCGCAGAAGTTATTAAATACATGAGTGTAGCCAGGATTTTGTTCAGAGGGGGGAAGGCAATTTTTTTTAACCGATTTAGTTTTGCCTAGAACCCCGAGGTAAAGGAAGAAGGTGGGGTCGCGAACAGTCGGTAGTTAAACTTTGTGGGTGTTGAAGAGCAAAAAATGCTCTCACATTATTATGGTAACGTAAAAAGTTTTATAAAATTTTTTTTTGATAAAAAATTATTTCAATGTGTCTCAAATTTTTGGCGCCTCGGGCCTCGAAATGCGTAAGTACGAATCTGATAAATGGCAATTAATGTAAACAAAATTTGAGTAATTTTTCATTTTTTTTTTTTGAATTTTCTATCGTTTCGGTACTACGCCGTGCGGTTGCAACTTTGAACTTCAGCTCGTAAAATTTCGTGTTTTTCATCTCGATTACTTACTTTTTTTTATTTCTTCTTTTATTTTGGCCACATTTTTTCAATCAATTAAATTTATATGTGGATATCTTTTCGAACATAAAATCCTCTATAAAAATGTAGGTAGGTACTCTATCTTGACGTTGTTTTTTTTTAATTATAGTTTTTTCTTCTTCTATATTTAATATAAAATATCGACTTAATTTGCCTTGATAAATATACATGTATATATAAATATAAATAATATATAAATATCAACAAAAAAAAACATTTAATTTTTTTCTCTTGTATAAAAAGGATAAACAACAATGAACAGTTTACCCGTTATAACAAGAGATTGCAATAAAAAAAAACAAAGATATTTAAATTTTCGAATCTAAAATATATTTTGCCTAGAAACTAGGGGAGACCCCCCCCCCCCCATTCATCCTTTAACTACGCCACTGGACACTCGCACATGACTTTTTTTATGTGACGTCATACTCACATACTGCATCGACCTGTTTTTAAAATAGTACCCTATATACCAGATACCTATATTATAAGTATGTATATTAGATAATATTATACATAGTAACTAATACTGAAAATATTCGAAATCATAATTTAGATTAAATTTTCTGTTTTGATCTCCCGTCAATTAATTTTGACTATTTTCACCATGATGTCTGTGGATCTATAACTCAAAAATGAAAAAAAAAGAACTGTGAAATTTTAAATTTAACGACAATGGAAACGGATGTTTACTCTTGCTAATTCTTTTAATTTTTTTTAATAATTATCTTTGAACCGGTGTATATTCGAAATATGGAATATTATTTTCTATAATTTGTGTTCTGTTATTTTTTTCCAAATTATTTTAATGAAATAATCGATTTTTTTAAACGGTTGTATTTTAATATAAATAAATTTAATAAATGGAAAAAAATACAGGGGGGGGGGCTATAAAGCTTAAGCTAGGCGAGAAAGTGTAGTGATGTAAGTTACTGCTTGAATTTAATTTTATCTACTTATACAAAATACCATCACTGCTGTTGTATTACATTGTATTAATTGAATTTATATTTAATTTAATTTTAATTTTTTATTTTATATCTTAATTTTTGTTTTTGTTGCTAACGTGTTCCATATCATTATTATATGATTTAATCTGAATAGAAATATTATTATTATATGAATGCATTTATAATTTTACACTAAAAATGTAATTAGATTCGATCGAAAAAAAACATATTACATATAAAATTTATAAGAATCGATTTACGAAGCTGTAAAAATTACGGGAAATCCAGAATATACTATTCTTTATAATATAATGTAGGACTCCATCCCTGTACTATTTAAAAAATATCATTTACAACAATGTATTAATTTAATTAATTATTTAATGATGAAAATTAATTTAAATAAAAGAGCAAAAATATGACAGTTTAGTGATAAATACGTCACAACTAATTGTAAGATAAAAAAATATAAAAGTACAAAAATATTAATTTTTGATAATTTTCATAATTCGTACAATTAATTAAATTTAATCTATGAAAAAATATTTCCTAAATAAAATAATTATTTCAATATTACTAAAATATGCACATGATAAACAAAATCACAAAGTGTTACAATGACATCACCGCTCGCGGCCGGTCAAGGAGCTGGAAAGCTCCGTCACCCTAAGGTCAAAGCTCTGACCTTACTACAGCAAGGTCGCCGAGGTCCTTACCTCGCGACTTCGATCGACTTGTGCATGTGTAATCATGCACAGATTATTGGTTGTAAGAATTCACAGTGCTTCTCAAACATGTATTATGTATTTATGTGGGTACACATAAAGGATATTATAGTTGTATTAAGTTGCAGGCTTCCTTAATAATGGCGGTTATAAGGGACTGGCACCAATCTTGGATATGATCACGGTAATGGCTATTTTTTAATTAAATGTACTGAATTAGAAATATTTGTTGATATTTGATTACTACCATTACTTTCCATTTCCGAATAATTATCAGTATAATTTATTTATTAATTATTATTTCAAATTTGACAATCTTTCTTTTATATCTTTTGTGTCGTAGTACTTATCATTTTGTAAACATTAGCAAGTGTTCATCACTGCGTGCTCATTACTGGTTTTACCTTATCCATTACTGGAGATAAAAACATAAACAAAATAAAAAGCTATAATTAAAAAAAACTATATTTGCAGACTTTGATAATTAAATTGATTAAATAAAGAGTTACTTGTTTTATTAGTAACACGAGTTCATGAGAATTACAAAAATGAAGTCCGTCAATCACAAAAACAGTAAACCTTGCTCTTATAGCAGCCATAACTGGTGCCAGTACTTTACTCGTATATTGTTAGGTTTCGAAATTTTAATTCTTATACTTTTATATTATTTTTTGTATGTGTGAAACTTTTTTAGCGATCTAGTGAATTAAAATAACCTCGATACGTTTTAAAATGCGACAGGTTTTCAAGATGAAACGCTAAGGAGAGTGTATATGCGTGAGAAAGCGATGATTAGATATATGTATAAGAGAAAGATGGACGAATTCGTGTAAGTCATTTTATGTCGGTGTCTAGTATATACATATTTTGTATATACGGTTTGTGCGTCAAAATAATACGTTTGAATAGTAATTTAATACGTTTAGCTTTATTTATTTACTCTAATTCGCATGGTTAATGAAAATAAAAGAAGTTTCACTTCAACCATGCGCTTAAGTGAGTAAGGCACACACCATTTTTTTTCGTCTGTAAATACTGTGTATCTCAGATAATCTTTCCAGCATTGGGATCTTAGTATCTATAAGAGATACATATTTAGTTAAATGAGATTAATTATTTGTGAAGAAGGGGTGAGTATTAATACATCAAAAGATATTTTTAATTCTACGTGGTTAAAGCCTCCAAAAAACTAAAAATTCTGAATTTCTTTAAACGGTTATAATTTATTTACAGTAGATAGGTACTTTTTGTTTGCGATTTCTTAACGCATTTTTTTGTGTCTGGAACGCCTATAGTATAGTTTGGGATATGCCATATCAGTTACGGATACGGATAGGAATATTTTTTTATTGGTTTTAATTTCGGATACGGATTTGAATACGAATTTATATTGCTTTGTTAGTTAGAGGTGTACCGGAATTCCGGTCGGAATTCACGTCTAACGTCACTACTATTATATTTGAAATATAAATACATACATTATTATCTTCAATTAATATAATATTGTTCTATATGGTATTAAATTATAAAAATTGTGTTTTCTACATATTCTGCACTTTTTACAGCTTCATAAAACTTTTTGTATACTTAGCTATAATTTCGTTAAATTATTTGCAATTAATTACATTTATAGTGTCAACAATAATATAATATAAAAATAATAATAATATAATAGTAGTGACGTTAAAATATTCACTTTAAATCTATATCGTGAATTCCGGTACACCTCTATTTGTTAGTTTGTATTTGTTTTTGCCTGCAGTTTGGTCTCTGACTATTTTCTATCTAGAATTGTTCATGTTTGCATGGGCGGTGTAGAATCTCAAAGGATACCGGGAAGTGGGATTTCTCCTGAAGAAAAATGTATGAATTCATATTTGTCTGGGGCCTCATGAAGCCATAATGTGCCACTCTGACAATATCCATTACATTTTATTAATATTTCTGCTGAAACTTTCTTACCCAATAGTTGACACAACAGTATCTTACATTAGTTATTATTCATTTATTGTTTTGTGTAGATGTCCGACAGTAACAACAACTGTACAGTGAACGAGAATGTGCGTGTGGTGGTACGAATCCGGCCGCATCGCTCCGGCGACGGCTCCAGAGTTGCCAGCGCGCCGGACCCACACTCGGTGGAACTCCGACATCCCACGGACCACCAGTGTCCGCCGAAACGGTAAGAGCTGCATTTACCTTATGAAATATATTTTTATCAGTATAATTTGATATATCAGATACACTTCCTTCAATTTCTTTTTTATGTTATTTTCATAATTGTAATATTTTTATCTTTACACGTATAGGAAAGTAAAAAAATAACACGAGTATCAGAATTTTTATTTCAGACTTTTTTTTTCAACGGTATGACAATATTTCCATTTCCTTCCGAAAATGGAATTAAAATGATTTTATCAACTATTTTATTTAACAATCGCAAAAGAGTAAACACAACAAATAATTCTACAAGTTAAAACCTGTTTTATAACATCTTCAAAATTTCCTTCATAACTAATTTATTAACTTTACTTCAATTTTAACCTTGAAAAAAATAGCATAACACATAATAATTTTTTAATGATTCACTTATTTCGTTTGGAGTGAGCTGTAATTATTGGTTTAGTGTTCCGTTTTAGCCTCATCAATTTTTCATAGAATTATTTTGCTTTAAATATTGATTACTATCAAATTATCTTTACATTAGATATTCAAGGTATCTAGTGTTGATATTTCAGAGCCTACTACTTAATTCTTGAATAAGATATTACTTCTTGTAGAATTATTTATCATAATCCCAAGAACAAGTCCTTATTTACGTTTAATAATACAGTAAACAGAACTTGATAAAACAAAATAGTTCGGGTTAGAGGATGTCCAATTAAGCCGAATATTTTATTATAATAAAGTATAGGTTTTCCGAACGCATATTCTATATATAAAAATGAATGTTCGTTTGTGTGTGGCTTATAGACTCCGGAATTACTGAACCGATTTCAATGCGGTTTTCATCAATAGTTAGATAATTTTTACGAGCAGTATCGTGGCTAATAATATTTTATGAAAATCTAAGATTTAACATCAAAATATTAAAAAGAATCTTTTGCACAGCGTCTTTTGTTTCTATGATGTCAGAGCATAGAACTGTCATTTATATAAAAACACAGTAGCCATGGAATAAAGACGCTGAAAACAATTACTATATGTGAATGTCAGTTTGAATCATGATACCTACAAATATATATCTTTCCACCATGAGTTTGAATGAAAAAATATGCATTTTACAATATAAATAAACGGATTTTTATAAATTACAATAAAGAACTTCGAAGAAAGGTAACCTATTTATTTATTTTTGATTTTCATACAAATTCTAAGATAAGACCTGGTGTTTCCTGGGAGAAAACATAATTTTACACGATTTTTTTCAATAACTACTGAATGGATTTTATTCCGATTTTCACTAATGGATAGGTTAAATTTAGGTGTATAATTTTGGATATTTTGGGTAAATTTCAAATTTCGGAAAAAACAATTCGTGGTGAACCGTGTATTGTTAGCATGTTGCGTGGGCATGTTGGGTGAGCATGTCGGGTGGGCATGTTGGGTGGGCATTAATATTCCCGGGTAACAACGGGCCAATGCGCTAGTATGTTATAAAATGTACAAATTACATAGTTTACTATTTGTTCTTATGTAGGTAAATACATATTTATAATTGAAATGATACCTGAAAAGTTTAATTTTAAGTAAAAAATAAATGCATTTTAAAGAGTAAGTATTTTTACGAAGCCATAGGAAGCTTATCTCATAGTTGTATTAAGTATGTTGTTTATACGCTCTGGCAAGGTAGCTAAAAAAATCATATAAAAATCAGTTTGATACCTCTTAGAAATAGTTTCAATTGATTTAATTTTAACTTGGGAACAGTTGTTTAAGTACAATACTTTTCAGGTTCACATTCGACGGCGTGTTCGGTGAAGAATCCGGTACTGGGTTACTGTACACAGACACGTGTTACGCTCTGGTGGATAGCGTGCTCGACGGGTACAATGCTACGGTATTCGCATATGGCCAGACGGGATGCGGGAAATCACACACGATGGAGGGACCGTCAGGGGCGATTGACGAAACACGAGGCGTCATACCCCGCGCGCTAGATCACGTCTTCGAGGCGATAGCTGTCTCAACGGAAGTCAAGTATCTGGTGCTGGTTAGTTATTTGGAGATATACAACGAACAAGTTAGGTAAGTTCTAAACTCAGTTAGAGTAATAACCATATTTTAAAAATTGAAAATAGATCCGCCTTTATTTTATTAACGTTCGTGTATTACAACATAATGTATTGCTCCCTTTCATGGTCAAAACGAAAAAAAAAATTTTAAATGACTAATGATATTTTTTTGCTTATACTATGTATATTTAGGTAGTTTATTCAGTACATGATTTTTTTGCTCGTTAATCGTAAATATAGTACATATTATAGATATACAGTCTGTCAAGTAAGAACGTGTACAACTTAATTTGTTTTAAAATGTATTTTGAATTTTTTTCTCATGCATCAATACATTATTCATGATTTGGACCAAAATGCAATTTCATTAATACTTCATCCAGTCACCACCAGAGTCAATAATGACCCGGAACTTCCGACCAGAACTCACGCGACAGAGACCTCCAAATGCGACGAATTTCTCGAGACAGCTGCTTCAAATTATAGACTTTTTTCCACGAAGCTTGCGTTTGATGTACGCTTACACATTCTCAATTAGATTTGCATCAGGTGAATGTAATGATACCAGACTGCTCTTTTCACCCGGTGCACAGCTTGCTGCGATGTTTAGGATCGTTGTCCTACTGAAGGATCCAGTCCTTGTTTTTATCGATGTACCAAAGCTTTTCAGTCCGTAACAAAGCTACTTTGGATATCTCCAGCATTTTCTGAGCATTTAGATTGTAGATAAACAGGTGCAAATTCTCGAGTTTTGGGGACACTTTGCCTATGGAGCTACGTTCCGTGAAATCATCGACATTTTTGGTCGCTAAAATTTTTTTTAGACTTTCTCATGTATTTGATAGCAACTTTACAGGACATTTTTGAGCCTTTCGAGTGCGTACAGAGGAACACAACCTCGTAGCGTGAAGTATGTATACGAAACTCATTTCGCATTAAGTGGAACTGGGGGGAAAATTTGGTGCCCGTTAAATGTTCCGTGGCAAAGCATGAAGGAGAAAGGCTTCCTCTAGAACCTAATATAAAAGATTAGGGCGATTTCTTTTAACGACTGCAAGTAAGCAGTATACGGTCTTACTTGACAGACTGTACCTTCTATACTGTATAACAGTTCTCCACAACCTTGTCTGCATTTGTGTTTTTTTTAATTTTTATATGATGTTAAACCTTTTCATTTTACACGTATTGCATTCATGTATTGCCTACTGAATGCGGCTCGTCTTCTATTATATAACAATTGAAAATCCTATACTTTTTTAAATAAAAGTATTAACCATGTAACATAATTTAAATATAAACCAAAAAAACTCTAAAATCCTTACACTGCAAAACTCCTAAATTAATTTATCAGATTACTGCAGTGTTAATGACATTAAAAAAATGTATTCTCCCGCAGGGATTTACTATCAAGTACGGAAAACTCAAATGCCAGTGGGCTACCGCTCCGCGAAGATCCTAATACAGGACCAACGGTGGTAGGACTGACTGCGCACGCTGTTCACGACGCCGCCGAATGTGTGGACCTTCTACGCGTCGGCTCGAGGTCGCGTATGGTTGGCGCCACACTCATGAATGCTGCATCCTCAAGGTCTCACGCTGTCTTCAGTGTCTGCATTGAGCAGGTGTCAAATGAAGGATTGAAAAGGTGAAACATAATCCTATAAATCTTAACATTGGTGCAGAGCTGCCTCACTGCTCAGTTTATTTATATCCTACAGTGTGTCCCAGGATTCTAATTTAATTTGAATCGAAGAATGAAGCAGATAATTGTAAAAATGGGAATGCTACAAATTTGTAATAAATCCTTTAAAAAACTATTTCGTTCCAGGGGCAAACTAAACCTAGTAGATTTAGCGGGAAGCGAACGCCAAGCACGAACCGGAGCTGCTGGTCTCCGTCTACGTGAAGCCGCGCGTATAAATCTCTCCCTAAGCGCTTTGGGTAACGTCATCGCCGCCCTAGCCGACGGACCCAGTAACCACGTGCCTTACCGGGACTCGAAATTGACACGACTACTTCAGGACTCTCTGGGAGGTAACACACGCACACTGATGGTAGCGTGTATCGCACCTGGTTCTGACAGTCACGAGGAGACGCTGTCCACGTTGAGGTACGCGTCCAGAGCGAAGAGGATACGTAACAGGCCTATCGTCAACGAGGATCCTCAAGATGCTAGACTACGCGCTGTGCAGCAGGAAGTTTTGCAGTTGAGAGCTTTGCTGGAAGCCACGAGACGATCTGCTCCAGAGTATGTAATTATTAGAAAAGCTACACAAAAGTTTTCTTTGTGTCTATTTCCTTGTAGGATTTTTAACGGGTTTTCTTGCCCAAACAGTCACACTAAAAGTTGATACTCGTCAGTGGCGTCACTAGGGTTGGTGTCACCCAGTGCGGTAACTCATGGTGTCACCCCCCTCTATTTTCTAAGCCATCAATAAAAAAAATCTGAAAAAATTCCAGGATTAGCTTTTAATTAGTACATTCACTGAAAATTATAACGAACACTGTTAAAAATATTTTGGACTGAAAAGTGAACTCACACTTTTTCCCACTTACCCCATTGAGTGGGGTGTCATTTATTGATAGGTCTCCTAAAATACAATAAAAAATTTTGAAATAACTCTTTTTTTATAAATCGTTGTGAGAATGACTACAGAAAGTGCAGTGTGCATTAATAGCCGATAACATTTTCACCGCAAAATGAGTGCAAAATTACTATAAGGCCGTAGTATCAATAAATAATTGATTATAAATTAAAAAACATAGGTACACCAAACTATTGCTATAAATAGACAAAATTTGAAACCACGATAAATTGCAGTTTTCCGTTTCCTGACTTTTTTCCCGATAACTTCAGAACACCTAAGCTACAAATCTATATTAAATATAAAGCGTGGGGAAGCGTGGGTGACTGCCAAATGTCTCGGTGAACTTGAAAAATTTTCTTTTCTCCCTTATTTTATTGTTCAATTAATTAATCGTTAACTGAATCGTATAATTAAAAACGTAAAATTGTCCTAAAATCTCCATAAGATGAGCTTTTCAGAAATGTATAATACATTATACATATTCCTACAAAGTTTTATAGAAAATTAACTTTTAAAGTGATGAAGCGAACAGGTTTGAATTGAAAATCCACAAAAATAATGAACAGTAAGGCTTCAAAAATAGTCTTTTTACATAAAATTATGTGAAATTCCTGCATTATAGTAAAGAATAAAGATTGACCATTAATCTAATAAATAAAATTAAAATATAATGTATGTAGGGACTTTAGTAAAAAACATTTATGATATGTTGTTGTTAATAAATTTTGCATAGTGCGCTGGGCCGGCTGAGGTGAAACAATGCATAAGAATAATTTCATGGAGTGACAGAATCGTAGATAGTGATATTTTGCATTTGGGTGTCACCCCTTGTGATGGTGTCACCCGGTGCGGTCCGCACCCCCCGCACCCCCCTAGTGACGCCACTGATACTCGTTTCCAATAAATTACATAACTCATTTTATCCTTCAGTAACCAACAATTAAAATTGCTAAAGGATACAATACAGTACAAAAATACATATTTTTTTATAATAATTACATTTTATAATTATACTAACTGTGCCCGTGGCTTCGCTCGCGTGGACAACGGAATTATTATTTAGAATTAGTACAAACACGATTAGTTATTATTGTAATAATAACAATAACTAATCAACACCTTAATTACCTAAAAAAAAACGAATCAGAACATAAAGTACAAATATCGCTTCCTCCTGCCCTACACGGCTCTTTATGTTACATGTTGTTACCGTATAGCGCGCTGGCTGCAAATTTTTTTCCGGCTTGATTTACTATTATCGTCACTGCTTATTCCTTATGTAACCTAACGTAACAAAATATATCCTATAACCTGGCCAGAGAACATATTTATGATTTTTTTTTAAACAGGTAAATCGGATAAGTGGTTCTCGAGTTATAAGTGCACTAACGGACGGACAGACAGAGAGACGTTGAGCTTTTATATATTAGGTACCTATTAAATAATTGTCATTTATTTATCTATCCTGTTTATTAAATTAAATAATGTATGTTGAAAAATTCGGAGGGGGGGTCTGACCTCGAACACTCTCCCAAGGATGAGCACTGTATATAATCATACATATGTTGTAGTTTAAGATCCCTTCCACGTAGGATAAATTGATATAAAATATAATTTACTAATCATGGATCTTTTAACAGTTTGTAGTTTGAAACAGAGGGATCCATACAACAATTTTTTTTTGTCACTGACTCATTAAAATTTAAATAAATGCAACTCCAATAGTTCTATATTTTATATTTAATGTAGCCACATCTTTTTTAATGTCCCATTGTGATATTTGCATTAAGGCTCTAAGAATCTACTACGTTACTGGCTATGTAGTAAAACGTTGGGAAAATATTATAAAATAATATATTTTTATTTTGTATTATTCATTATAGATTTTTTTTTCAGTGCAACGCTCACAGATCCAGAAACAGTAGACGAACTTCAAAGGCTGCGAAGTCAGAATGAGCACCTTTTAACAGAGATGAGTAGACTGAAAGGTGTAGCACCGCCTAGCACTGCACCTCAACCACCCTCATCGCTAGTTACACCTGAAGAAATACTTAACAGGTATAAGTGATATTAAAAACCTAACAATTAAAATCGTAATAAAATTATATCTACTTACATAATGATATTTCTTCAGATTGCAGACGTTAAAAGCAGCCGTGATTGGTGGAGAGCGAGCTAATGATGTTAAACTTCGTGAAAAACGGAAAAAGATGAAACAAGTAGCTGAACAAAGATTAAAGTAAGTATGATATTTTTACCTACCTATTTGTTTATTTATACTACTTTACATTAGTTATTAAACACTAAATTAGTAGTATAAATTATTATTTTCATGCAATGTGGATCTTGGCTTCTGGGTATAAGCCGCGTCAATTTGGTCGTGTTATCGACGTAACTATCTTCAGGACTCTTCTAAAAGAGCATTTTAGAAGAGCCGTGAAGATGTTGACTGCAATATGTGACGAAACGTTGAGAAACCAAGATTCAAATCCAGATCACCATTGAAGCCTCAAAACTTGTATTTTCATGCAATATTTTTTGCTATTGCCAATAACAAAAATACATCTGTCAAGTAAATGCACAGAGCTTCCTCGTTCTAAATTCACCAAAGGTAGTTAATTTATTGAACTTTTTAAATAAAAACCGATTAAGTGTTCATTTAATTTAATTTAATTTTTAAACAATTTTGCTAAAAAAATATTAATTCGAAATTTTCTTAAGACACCTGATTATGTTTTAGTATATTTTTAATTTTTTAACAATTTCAATCTAAATCTAAATTTATGTAAACGTTAAAATGACATTTAAAATGTCAAAGTAAATATCAATTTTAAAAAACAAAACACGATTTTTTAAAGCAAATTGAGATGAATCTTTGTAAGAGAATATTTTACAACAAACGTTGTAGACCTACATTATACGAAATTGAATGCTCTACAAAAAAGATTCCATAAAATTTTCACGTAACATTTGAAATGGGACCGTCCTCATGTCAGACCCAACCATCCAATCAAGTTTCATTAATATCGGTTCAGTGGTTCATCAGTTATGCGTATGATAAAGATTAATGGGACAGACATGGAACGAAAAGTGTTTGTCTTGACCTGAAAAGAAAAGATCAATTTAAAATTTTGAAATCGGAGAACAATTTCTTTGTCTCATTTCAAAACAATCACAAAGCTTCTCGTATCTTCGATATTGCGAGGAAGCAATCGACAAGTGCAAGTTGAGAATCGTACCGTATAGTTTTTCAATTTATGCGATTGCGTTAATTTAATTTGATTTTAACAAAATTAAGAACTTAATAGTTCCTCTATTAAAAATAAGATGGCTCTAAATGTATTATATATTTTCATAATATTCTAATATAGAATTATTTTTGAAAAAAATACGTGTGTGGTGACTAGGGTTTGCAATCCCGCATTCCCGCGGGATCCCGCACGTTTTGGAGATCTGCGGATCCCGCACTTTCAGTGGGGGATCCGCGCGGAATTTTTGAACATTGAATTTGTAGGTCGCGTGCGTTTTGAATACTTTTAAAGCGAAAATAAAATTAAAATTTAATACACAAAATTCTATCTACACGATATTTTTTTATCAGTATTATCCCTAAAATACAACCTTAAATAATGATATTTAGTGGTTTAGTTTTACGTGACATACCGTATATACTAGGATGTTTTTTTTAATTTATTTTTATTTTTATTTTTTCGTCCCGCTAGCCTATGTTTTAGCTTTGGATCAAAAGTTTATTGTCCCAAAATTTCAGACTCATAGATTAAACCTGTGGACGGCGCAAACCGAGTCATTTTCCCATTTGATTAACATGGGAAAAATTACTTTTTTACTTATGCGTGAATATCTCGTTGAAAAATTAATTTATTTTAATTTCTTA
Organism: Sialis fuliginosa; assembly: GCA_961205875.1. NCBI lineage: Eukaryota > Metazoa > Arthropoda > Insecta > Megaloptera > Sialidae > Sialis > Sialis fuliginosa. Next base: position 21,372,900 of record OY540812.1, read on the forward strand.
CAGCAGCATATCATAGAGAATTAAATTTCTTACAAAAAAGATCCCAAGTGCTCAAATCATAGATCGAATATTTTTAAAGATATGTTCGTTTAAACATTATCATAAAAAGTAAAATCCAATTTTTATGATAATTTTTAAACAAACATTTCTTAAAATTTATTGGATTTATGAATTGAGCACTTAATTCTCTACAAAATATTGCCTTGAGAAATTTTCAAAAAAAATTGTTTTCAACGAGATATTCACGCGTAAGTAAAAAAGTAATTTTTCCCATGTTAATCAAATGGGAAAAAGACTCGGTTTGCGCCATTCACAGGTTTGACCTATGAGTTTGAAATTTTGGGACAATTAACTTTTTTTTTGTTAACTAAATAATAGTAACTTTAAGTATGAATAACAAAATTTTTGGAAAAACTGCGGGATCCCGCGAGATCCCGCGGGATTTGAGGATTTCCCGCAAAATTCCCGCGGGAAAAAAAAGTCTGCGTGATTGCAAACCCTAGTGGTGACTACTTTTAATTTTATTGTGATCTCGATATCATTTTACACATTTCCAAAAATTTTCATATTTTTCTCGTTGTCACTTTCAGAGCAATATCGCTGTCACAAAAATTTCCTTATACCTAATCTTAATCATATAGGTACTTACAATTAGATGATTATTAATACATATATATTTTTTTATTACAGAGCAGTAGCTCAAGCTCTGGCCCACGTCGAGCAAGAAGAGGCCCGCGCGCAGCTCGAAGCCCAGTACGCTGGAATCGCTCAGGCACTTGACGCACGCGCCGAGGCGTTACGCAAGGCGCTTCGGCGTGCACGCGCGGCTGAACGCGAAGCCGCCGATCTACAGCGCGAGCACCAAGCTGAGCGTGCGGAACTGTTAGACACCGTGCGCAAACACACGCGAGCAGCGCAGCTAGATACGCAGCTGGCGGACGTACTAGCGCGCAGGTGCGCTATCGACGCAGAAGCGGTTAGGGCGCAGGCCGAATGGAGCGATGATCTGCAGAGATGGAAGTTACCGCAGCTTTTGCAGGTGTGATGAAAAATCATATATGTTACTATATAATGAACTCATTTATGATAATAAATTACGTGATGTTTTTAATTTCTGGCACTTTAATTCAAATGACACTATATTAGGCCATTGAGGTATAGGCTCAAGAAATCCCAAATATTTTCATACGAATTTATAATAATATAATATTAATAAGGGAACATCTATAAACCACATAACGCTTTTTTTTAGAATTTTTGGGCCCCCCTTCAACTCTTTTCCCCACGTAACTCCATTTAAAGAATAGCTATTGACCCCCCTCCCCTATGCCAAATGTTACGTAACGTAGTTACCATATATTATTAATTATTATATTACAATAATTGGTATGTAACAATAAAAAGTTTGATTGTTGCAAGTTTCATACATTAGGTATTTAGTTTGCATTTTTGTGTTATTTTCTACATATTTAGTTTGTCAGTTATCATTACCAACTCCCTTTTACACGAGTTTAAATATTTTAGAAAAAACATTTTTTTAGTAATATTCAAATTCTTTGATCTATATCTTGTTCTAAATAATATTGATAATTTTTATAAACTATTTCAGCATAAAGCAAACATTATAATATAATAAATATGGGTTAATCGTCCAAAAAGGTTTTGTTTTTATTTCTATGAAAGAATTAAGAATATTGCGTAACCTTTAATATGACCTCCGCATCCTTCATGTAACGTAATTTAGACCAATTTAGACAACAGAAGTGTACTCTCCCTCCAGAAACGTCGCTAAGGGGGAGGGGTGACATCTGGGGCGGAAATCGACAGTCGTCAAAAAAAATCAATAGGTTTTATTATTTTTTACACATTAGACGGGTAAAACTGTAATTTTTTAACGAAATTTTTTTTTTTTTTAAATAAATTGGATGCTTATCATTTTATCAATCACACCCCTTATAGACTTTCAATCACCAAAAAAATTATTTTTACACATTTTACTCCCTGGAAACTTAAAATAACCAAGAAATAAGGTAAATAGGCATTATTTTTTAACATATTACACGGATGTCAATCTACTGATGGTGACACCCGGGGCAACCCCCCCCCCCCTCTAAAAGAGTTACTTGGTTTAAGGACGTTCCCTAATATTGATTAAACTTTAATTTAATTCAGGCAAAGTCTAACATAAACGTTTTTAGATACGTGAACGCCTACCTCCAGCCGCACCACCCCATAGAGATAATCACCACCACACTGGTACGATGGACGCTGAAGGCTACTTCAAACCGCGAATGAGAGCTGCGCAGTTATTACTAGAGCGAACGCCACCACAATATGCATCTGCACCTGCAGTTCTCGGCGGTGGTGGTGGTACCACATCGCCTGCACGACCACAAGGATTGGCTACTCTTTGGCTTACAGGTAATATTTAAATTACAGTAAATTAAAATATCCTGTTCGCGCAACCTAGCGAATTTTTTTGGTAATGAAAAAAATAAGTAAATGTGTAAAATTATTAGGCGCTGATTTTTTTAAAATTATTTATTGTTTATTAACTTTTTACTCTACATAATAAATATAAAAATTAAACCTTGGAATTCGAACTAAAGACCCTTGGTTTACAAGATATATTTTTTTGTAAATTTTTAAATATCAACCAAACGATACTTTATATTAAAAAGTATTAGTATTAAACACGTATTAATCCGATTATAAAATTTGTATTTGTCTTGGCCTGAAATGGAAAAATCGAGTGAAAATTTTGAAATGGGAAAACAATTTTTTTTCTCTTTAAAAAACGATCGCAAAGCTTCTCGTATCTTCGATAAAAAAAAACTCATAACAAAGATAGCTACAGCACATTTTATTAATTATTGAATAAAAATCACAATTGCCATGAAAAACTAAAATATGTTTGTTAGTCGAGATAGACGTCAGCCAAAACTATAAACAATCACTTGAGTGCAATATTAAATTAAAGTCAAGTAAGCTTTGGAAAAAAGAATGGTTGATGTTAGAAATTTTTTAATTTATTAAAATTCGTAGCTTATTTTGTTAATGTATAACAACCAATATAACAACAATGTCGGTTTTAGGAAGGGAGATTGGGCGACCGCCCGGGGTGCCAGTTTAGAAGGGGCGGTGGACGGCCACATGGAGAAATACTTAACATAAATTCTAGAAGATTTTTTTTATTTAAAAAACAATCACAAAGCTTCTCGTATCTTCGATATGACGAGAAAACAAAATTAATAATTTCGGAGCAATTTGGGATCAATAAATATTGCAAATATGAGTAGCTATGTGATCGTTTAAAAAAAAGTAGTTCTCCGATTTCAAAATTGTCACTTGATATTTCCGTTTCAGGTCATTTTTAATTTTTATTCTATTTCTTCAGAATTCATTGTGTGTTATGAAATTTGATAATCGGTTTAGTATTAATAAAATAATAATATATAATAATAATAATAATTCAAAAATCGATTTTTCGATTAAATCGAATCGAGATCGGAAACCCTAAATTTAAATTATTAATTAGTGTAGATTTGGACACCCCGTATCAACCATTGGACGGTAAGTGGTAAGTCCAATAAGATATATTTTTCCGCAAAGTCGTGGGGCCCGTAGCATTTGCTACTCCTGCTATGTTGTTAATCCGGCACTGTACATTCCTGGTCTAAATAATCATTGGTTGATATTGGAAATCGATAACACGTATTAATACTAAACCGGGTATTTAATTACTGTATCACAATGGCTTCTCAAAATATTAAATAAAAACTAATTTTAAACGAAGAGTTTTCGGGCACGTTCATATGAACTTTTTTGCTTGAAATATTTTTCTCGATCAACTGTTCATGTTTGTTTCACCTGATATACAAACACAGTGGCGTAGCTAGAAGTTGGCGAAACCGGTTCCCGACGAAGGCGCAAGTCCTGGGGAACGGCAAAATTGGGCAGGAGATTAAAAAGTGAAATGAGGGAAACAAAAGGTCTTCAGAAATTGAAAGAGAATGAAAAAGTAATTTTTAGGGTCGGCAAAATCGTCATGACAACAAAATAAAGTCTTCGATTACAACAGGGGGGGGGGTGCTATTTTCAGTTATCGTCGGGGGCGCAGCGACCTCTAGCTACGCCACTCGAGAACATGTTTGATGAAGATACCTATATAGTTTTTTTCCAAAGTTCTGCTATGACAGTGATAGTAAATACAATTCCCTTTGGAAAATTCGCTACTAAATATTTTTAATTATGGTATAGAACGGTAACAATCAATTAAATATTGTATTTATAATATCCGTTTTTATTATTTATTGTTTTCATTGTTGTTTGATTCAAATAACAAATACGGTTTAATTAATACGATAAATTAATGCTATATACTATTTTAACAGGAGTGTCAGCATCTCCAGAACCCTGCTCAAGAAGACCATTAAGACTGGACGCGCTACCCAGCTTAGAGCATCGGAAAAAGAGTAAACTCAACACCTTGGAACTAATGTGATCACTTCGTGTGTTGTTTATGTGCATTAAAACGTGTGATATTTATTAACTGTAATATATTTTTCAGAGTTATTTTTATATAAAAATATATATAATTCAAATAAAATGTGTATTTTTATTGTGTTTCATAATTTATTAATAATTTCAGGTGTAATGTATAAAATACCATAAAATATATTTGTATTTTAACATATATTTATTATTCTGTGCATTAAACTAATTTTTTAAATTAATTTTTAATATAAGATTTATAAAATAATTAAACAATAAAATTTTAAGTGCATTATATTGAGTCTATAATCACATATTTATCATGCAAATAAAGATGTAATAAAATTAAATTTCAATTTTAATTGCAAATTATATCAATAAAAGATAATACTTGATAATACTCCACTGAACATTATTTAAATGAAATATTGAAAGATAGAAGGTCAGTGCATTTGTGCGACAAGGAACGCTATAGTAGCGGTGCGTAAGAGCAACAAAAATAAAAGAAGTGAGGCAAATGGCTGACATGAAGTACGTTGGAATAATTGTATGGAGTAATCGGAGCTGTTTTTAAAAGTTTTCTTGTGTATTCAATACAACAATGGAGATAATTGATTTCGAAGCAGTTTGTCGCATTTGTTGGGGCAAAAATGAACTGAAATCTATGTTTAATGAAGACATACCTTCTTACTGCGAAATGCTTATGATGTGCACTCCTGTTGAGGTATTCTAAAAATAAAAATTCGATTAACAATTTTCAAAAACGCGTTTTTTTATGATCTCCAGAAACTCGTTATACATTTTAACAATCAATGAATTAAAATTAAATTTTAATGATCAATTATTAAAATAAACGTTTGAATTTATCTTATGACAGATAACGAAACTAAAAAATAAATTGTGATGAATTTTAATTACAGGTTTGTGAAGAAAATGGTCTTCCAACAAAACTTTGTGAAAACTGTTGTCAGGAGCTTGAATTTGTATTTACATTTAGAACAAAATGTATAGAATCTGATGAAAAACTTAGACAATATTTTCAAAGACATGGCAGTAAGTAAAATAAATATATAAATTACTTGATTTTTATTATATTTCTTTATAACGAATAGGTATATTAATATAAATATATAGGCGTATTCTTTTTATTTTGTTAACAAAATAGAAATTTCATATCAATCATTACAGTACAAACCACAGTATCTTACATTCACGATCCAATTAAAGAAGAAACAATAGAAACAATTCAAACAACTGTAGGATTTCCAACTTCGTTACCTACCGTTATACCAGAAGGATTTGTAGTTGTTCCATTAAATGAAGATAGCTCAGAACCATTAAATACTGAAGACGGTGAAGATTGTGAGTACTTAGTAGAAGAAAGACTAGACGAAGAAAATGAAGAAGAGATCGAAGATAAGTGGTGCCCAAAAGTTGAAAATTATGATGAAGAAAGTGAACAAGACAAGATTGAAAAATCAAAAAATACAGAAAAAGTATATCAATGCATACTATGCGATAAAAAGTAAGTTTAAAGTAAGTAATATAGACATTTGTGTATTGTTAATATGATTATTGTAATTTTTTAGATATCAACATTCACGGAACTTAAAAAGACACGTTCAACAGGAACATAGTGGGAAAATAAAAGAACCTCAGCATGGCCCTCGTGTGATGAGATGTTCAATATGTCGAGAGCTGTTCAGTTTCCGGAATGCTTTAGTGAGGCATTTGCGAGTGGTACATCAAGATATAACCAAGCACATACGTAGCTCTAGAGATCTTTCTGCATTCATCGAACGTACTGACCAGCCGTCCGATGAAGTCAAAGGTATTCTTGGTGACTTGGAGACAAAAGAGGAAATTTTGACTGATGATGATACACAAACTGATAATTCTGTTGATAATACAATAGAGGAAGTTGTTTCTGCTGCAATGGAGGTAAGTTTTTTTTTTTTTCGTTTTACTTTGGTGAATATATATTTTTTAATGTAACGGATAGATTTCAGATTTAAAAAATAAAACAAATAGTTTCATTTCTTTTTCAAAATCAGTAAATATACAGAATGATGTTAGATGCTTCCCTCTCACTGCCCCGATGCATACCTTGCAGCTGACAAAGGAAATAATGCGGCTTATCTACAGGGATGCTTTCCTGGGGGTTCGCAGGGGTTTACGCGAACCCTTTGATGTGAATGCTATGATTCGTGCAAACCCCCTGTTAATCAGAAAAAAATTACTTTTCTTTTTTATGATTATCGGTGATTTTCTACTTCTCTTTTGATTTTTAACTGTTTCTTTCAAATATCTATCGTCATTTATGGCACCAATATTCAAATGAACGATAAATTGTTTTTTTCTGATAGTTTAATATTCATCAGCTAGTGTGCTACTCTGCCAAATAATATTTCAATGAGAATATTAATATTAAAAAAAAATGTTAGAAAATATTCACTGCAAATGCGAACCCCCTGGTAAAATTTTGGGAAAACATCACTGCTTATCTATATTTTTAATTTTTAACTTGGATATTTTGTTATTTCTTGAGGTCTATATTACTTAAATCGATGTTTCAGACTTTAAAATAATTTATAATGTACTATGTATTTAGATCTAAAAACCGATTTTATATAGTTTATGCCATTACTGAGATAATACATATTGAAGAAGACTTGATGTGCGAAACCACCTGCTTTTTATATAATAAACATCAGCAGTGACTGAAATATTAGCTAGATATAATGTCATGCAAATTTTTATGATTAAATAGTGTGCGCACTTATGTTTTTTTTTATACTTTACAACTAATTTATTCACTACTCAACTGAGATTTCAATGCAGGTTTCATTAAAATTGGTCCAGTTGTTTTTAAGATTACTTTAGTCAAACACATAGTCATTTACACAAACATTCTCTCTTTATGTATTAGTAATCAGAGGTCGGCAACTTTTTTGTATATACGGGCACAATACAAGATTTGAAAATCACCGAAGGCACATATTTTACAGATAATCGATAGGTATAAATAGTCATTCAAAAAGAAAACAAAATTTAAATGATTTTTTTTTAAATTAAGCAAATAGAAAATTTATATTTTTTACTTTGTAGAATCAATCTAAAGACGGCTCATCTGGTGATACAGTTCATGATAGTGAGGTATGTTTCAATATTACTGAAGTGTTTACTTATAAATATTATCAGTACAAATAATACACAGATAATAAAGTAATATATAAGTAATAGAAATGTAAAAAAATATATATTATTTTTAACATTCTGTGGGTATATTAAAATGTGTTAGTTCTTATAGTGTTCGGGTGGGGTATTTTTTATACCCTAATTATTAAGTAAGTAAATAGGTACAAAATAAAATACAAAAAAATACTTTAATGAGTTTTTTTAAATTAAAAATAGCATTGAATTCAATATTTGAGCACAAAAATTTATGTATACTGTGGATGGGTTAAATTTAATTAATCATTTGATATTATAAATTTGACTATTCAAAGTTGGGGAGAAGGTTGAACCCCTTAAAATAATAAAAACAACAATCTTCTACTTAATGGGAATAAAAAAAAATTTATTTGATTTGAAAACTTCATATCAGCCAACTTAAATTAATTTTGTTACAAAAGGAAAAAGGACAACAACTCTACAAATGCAATGAGTGCGGACGTGCATATCGGGCCAAAAACAACCTACGTAGGCACACAAAGGACAAACACAGTACCGAAGGACGATTTAACCAGTCGGACCACTCTAAGCAGTACGTTTGTTCGTTGTGCGGGCGTGGCTTTGCTCGAAGAGGTCTGTTGATGCGTCATGAGGAGACGCACCTTAAACCACCCATAACATTTCAGTGCGAGCAATGTGGACAGGTGTTTTCAAAAGCGTCGCAGTTGAAGCAGCATAATGTACGACACGAACCGGCAAAACGTCATCAATGTGAGGTAGATATATTTATTGTTAATTTTGTCTTAACTATTTATTTTGTTTTGTAGAGTCTCTATCAAATTTCAAGTTAAATGAAGATAAAAATTATTTTAATTACTTATTAATTTCAAAATTATATAAAATATACTGTGGGGCCCACATATACATTAAAACTAATAATTAAATCATTACCAGCTATATCGGAAAGCCACCGGTTCCTGCATATCAAATCAAATGAAAGCTCTTATATAGAAGGTAAATTGGTTTCTAAAAATATTGGATTTCAAGGCCCTACAAATTTATCGGTTTCAATTTATTTTTTATTTGAAGAAGATAAAAAAAATTAAGTAAAGAAACTTCTTGTCTTATCTCAATTTGTATTTGATAAATATAAGAATTTCAGTGAAATTCATATTGATTTTAAGTTTTTACGCAACTAGTAGAAAGATTATTTAATCAGTCAGTTGACTCAGTTGGTTCTTATAATTTGAAAAAAAAATTGTATTAGTATGAAGAAAAAATTGAAGGATTCTAAGTCAATGCAGATTTGGTTAGTAAGATAAATTTTTCTACGTACATTACAGCACTAGTGTTAAGCAAGTCAAAATAATTAATCTGCATGAAATACAGAGACAATCGATGTTTTATTAACTAGATATACTTTAAGTTACTTATGCGTAATTAATCGGGAGATAAGATACGAAGATAATCTTACATATATGCAGTGACATAACCAGTTGGGGAGGGGGGCTATTTACATTATATAATATACACCCAAAAAAATTTTTTAAAACGAAATAGCACGGTCCACAAAGAAGAACTCTAACACAAATTCCAAAAAAAAAAAGATTTTAAAACATAAATTAATAAATTATAAAAATGCGTAATTTTTTTACATGATTTTCGTTGGAATGTATCTACCGTGTAAAAAAAGAGTTGGGTGTATATGAATATCTATATAAGCAAAAAAATCTGGTTTCTCCATTGTATATTGTAGAATACTAGAGATTAAATCATCTTTTATGTTTAAAATAATCCATTAAGTAAATTTCTGTACAAAAAATATTATCAAAGCTATGTAAATTTGGGTAAAATGTGAGTATGTTTTAATAAAATTGTGCAATAATAACATTGCACAATTATATTGTAAGTCAATGGGGCACCCAAGCGTGTACAAAAATTCAGCTCTCTTGGAATTTTTCCATAGTGAAACCCTAAAGTTACTGAACTACTGTACATTAAACACTTTCAAGTGATATTAAAAGTTTTCATACACGCAAAGTTTACAAAAATGTTTGGATATTTTTCTTTGTAATCCTATAAATCCGTGAGGAATGAATCAATTTTCAATCTTTAATTTTATTTATTTTAGATTATTGAATATAGAAATTTCAAATAAAATTGCAAAAAAGTGGACTTAATCACATCGGGAGTTGAGCCACTCATTTACACAATTTATTACAGGTGTGTGCAAAACTGTTCCTCCGGGCTGCAACGTTACGAGTGCATGCCAAGTCTCACGACGCGCAGAAACCCTGGCAGTGCTCTAAGTGTGACCGTGGTTTTGTGGTACGTGCAGCCCTGCAAGCCCATGAACGTACACACTCACATGCAAGACCTTTCGTGTGCGAGGTCTGCAGTCGGACGTTCAGACACCCGGCGCATTTAGATACCCACCGGAAACTGCATACCGGAGAAAGACCGTTTGCATGTACTATGTGTTCTAAACGGTAATTATTTTATAACTAATTTATTTATTTTTCATACAGACCTGACAGGTGACAGATACATTTACTCGAAATTTTTCATCACTTATTATTTTAAATAAAAACCTGAATTAGTCCAAAAATCTTTAATATTTAAAAAAAAATGTTTTTTTTTCAATTAAAGGTGTTCATTTTCATGGATTCTGCAATAAAAAAAAGGGGTTTCCATTTAAAAAAATGAAGAAGGCCTCCATATGATCTCCAGATCTCCATCAAAAATAATTGTGATAGCGCTATCTGATTTCCCCCCCTCCCCAACCCGCGATCACACGGCATTGATTTAAATACAGTAGTCAATTTGTCAGTTTTTGGAAAGATATAGCGAACTGGACAGATTTAACATAGAACTCATTTTGAAATGATTTTTGAAAATTGCAACATAAAATATTTTGAAATTTAAAAATCCAAATTGCCGGTCTGTAGATGTGAAATACGATTTTACAGTGCAGAGTTCAATGTATTTTTTGAAAAATTTTCCTATGATTTCTGAGATATTTAAGTAGATTGTTTAAAATGATCTAGCCTGTATGTCTGGAGGTCATAACTTTACATGTTCAGTTAAAATTTAAAGTTTCTAGCTTATATAGTTTACGAGATATTCTGCTGTGACCGGACGATCTTACATATATACATATGGAGGGACGGATGACAAAGTGAGATTGATAGGGTTACTACGGAACCCTGCAAAACATTTTGAAGGCTCAGATCTTCACTTTTTGTGTTTTTTTTACAGATTTGAATTTCATTCATTTTTTGCAAAGTTAAGAAATAAATAAATATAAAAATGCATCATTTTTTGCAAGCATAGTGAGGATGTACGGAATTAAAAAAATAATTTTATACAAAATTTATTGATGCCATTTGAAAGCGGAGAGTTTCAGTTTTAAAATGCTTTTTTAGATATAATCAAAAAAAATTTTTAGTTATTTTAAATCGGTCATGACTTATATATAAATTACTGGTTGAATATTAATACTCCTTATTTTAATATCACCCTAATGAATTTTTCCATTATGTCAGATTCACAACAAGCACACACTTGAAGTACCACATCAAAGCCCATCTCGGACAGCGTGAACACGGTTGTACAATCTGTGGAAGAGCATTCATTCACAAATCAGAACTTGAGTATCACATAGTCACGCACACCAAACAGAAGGACTGCCCGTGTCCACTTTGCGGAAAGCTGTTTGGACGTACCAACCAAGTGACTAAACACATGAAACAAGTACACAAGGTCCGTAAGAACTATTATGCAACAATTCCTGAGTATTTGTGTAATAACGAAGAACCGAAAGTTGAAATGAATGAGAATACTCATTCAAGTATGTAATTTGTGCATGTTCTGTTTTTAAAAATGATACATTTTAAAAATTCATATTAGTTTAAATACGGCAGTATCAAAAGTGACTTGACAATTGAATTTACATCTGTACTAACACAGATTTTTATAATAAATTTAACTGATTTAACCTATAATCATCTAGGTACTTTTTCAATTAGATAACTACCTAGTTGCGGTCATGATGACCACAACTATCTTAAAAATACTTAATAGAAAAGAATAGTGAAAATATTAATGAAAACGTATTTAAAGATTCATATTTTGTATTTATTCTTAATTTTTAGTAGTTTGAATAAAAAATACGAATCAACTTAAATTTTTTAATAAAAATTCATGCTTTGTCTTATACATTATGACAAAATCAGCTGTTAAAAAAGTTAAATAGTTTTTATATTTATGAATTAATCAATACGAAGAAAGCCATTTAGCAAAATATTTAGAAATTATTTTATAAAATTTTATAGAAAAATAACCTACCATATCGGTCATAATCGGCAAGGATACATGTCGAACAAACATGCGCGATTAGAAGGTAGGCGAAAGCACAAAAATCTAGAACTTATATAACATTTTCTTTGTTTACATACTTTAAGTGATGTTTAACTAAGGCGTATTATCATCATCATTATTATTATTGGTGTAATTATCTTATCGTTCGATTTTTTTAAGTATATTCTTCAAATTGTAATATGTCTTTGCATAATTAACTTCTTTAGTACAATCTACTAACATATGATAGCCTCAAAAATATCCATACAAACAATAATGTTAAGCCTTCGTACTCGTAATGCTTGGGCTCCCTGTGACTGCATTTAGGTGGTAATGAATGTAGATGCGAGGAATAATATTATGTATAATTTATAGTAACTACATCTCGTTTTTATCTATGTTGAAGCTGCTATGCAGCTATATTCTAAATGCAGCATTACCGATTTTAAAAATGCTGCCATGTACATGTCATATAACCATGGACGGGATAAATCAATTTTTTAATATTTGAATAGCATTTTTGTAGAAAGAAAATATTTTAAATAACCTAATTTCAATTTTGTTATTTTATATTAATCGTATATCCAAAATTTCTTCTCTGATAAACGATGGACCCATACAAACAGTCGTATTATTATTATCGTTATCATTATTATTTATTTATTATTACATTATCTTTCAAGTATATTCTCCACTATAATTTACTTCATCTGTCTACGAATTTTTAACAAGTTGCTATCTTCTTTTGATTTATACACATCTGTATATTCAACATCTGCATTAGTAGAATCTACTACGATGGGCCCCAAAAATCCCATACAAACAGTAAGTCTCCGTACTAGTTATATGTATCTTATATTAATCATACTACAACTTTTCCTTTGTTTACATACTAAAAGTAATGTCAAACTAAGTCGTATTATTATTATCGTTATCATTATTATTTATTTATTATGACATTATCTTTCAAGAATATTCTCCACTATAGTTTATTCCATCTGTCTATTAATGTTTAATAAGTTGCTATGTTCTTTTGATTTATACATGTCTGTATATTTAACATCTGCATTAGTAGAATCTACTACGATGGCCCCAAAAATACCCATACAAATAGTAATGTTAAGCCTCCGTATTAGTAATGTGTATCTGTGAAGTATTTACACATTATAATCACGCAACACTTGTTTTCTTTACATATAGCTACTGCTATAGGTAATGTAAAACTATGTGTATATTTTCTACACCAGTTTACTCCATCTGTCTACTAATTTTGAACAAGTTTCTAGATTTTCTTGATTTAAATATGTTTCTATTTATTCAATATCTTCTTTATTACAATCTACTGCAAATATTATAATTCTGTTTATGACCAATGATGGCACCATACAAACAATAATGTTAAGCATCCGTACTAGTAATGTCAAGTACTGACACATTAATCACACTTGATTTGTAATGTAGACGCATTATTATTATCTTGATCATCATCAACGATGAATTGATTTAAATAAGTCTCTATTTATTCAACGTCTTCTTTAACATCTAAAAGTATTATCTACTGCTATCATAACTTTCATACAACAATCCCATAAGTAATGTCAAGTTTTTGTATTAATATTGTGTGTATCAGTATTGACACATTAACTACACAACACTTGCTTTGTTTACATACTTTAAGTAATGTTTAACTAAGGCGTATTATCATCATCATTATTATTATCATTGTTTTTATATTATCGTTAGATTTTTTAAAGTATATTCTTAAAATTGTAATATGTCTGCATAATTAACTCTTCTTTAGTAAAATCTACTGCCATACGATGGCCTCAAAAATACCCATACAAACAATAATGTTAAGCCTTCGTACTTGTATTTTGTCTTTCTGTGAAGTACTGACACATTAACCACACTATCTATATTTTATTTTTATTATTTTTTTCACTCACAGTTTCCATAATTATTTATCAGCATATAGTATACAGTGTATTCCAAATCGATTAAGCCATAGGAAATTTAACATGGGGACAATTAGAAATGTTGTAGTAGCCTTTGATCGAATTTAACGATGTGTCATTGGTGCATTTTGAAATGCCGCCACAAAATTTAATTAATAAAATTGTCATCAGTATTTTGTTTTCAATTTTATATCTGTCAAAATCATGAAAATAATCATAATTAAAACATTTTAATCACAGAATTTGGAACATATTGGTGAAAGTAACAAATTAAACTATTAATTAATTATACTATTGTAATTTTATCTTGGATGTTTTATTTAATTTTATGTTGTGTTTTATTCTTTACTTTCTATGATACTCCAGTTTATATTTATGCATTTATTTTTTACACACAAATTAAATGATTGTATGTTAATTTCTAATTTAAACTTACAAAATTTTACTGGAACGAAATCAGTAAACAGTGGATACATAAAAAGAACTATATTTAATTTTAAAAATACATTAAGAATAAATAAAGTATAACAAATGTTCTTTCAGTTCTTCTAAATTATTGAATATATTGTGTTTATGAATCGGTTATAATCAATGATTCTTCTGACGTTAAGTTTGGATTTTAAACAGCTCCTTTCTTCAAAATTGCGATACATATTATGCCCTCTAAAACATATTAATATATTTTCGTTACTTAATTCAATTTTAGTTATTATTATTTATTTTATTACCTATGCTTGAAATATGAAGTATTGTTACTCAATGGTATTGGTCAGTTCTCAAATTCGACGCTAAATAAATCTCTTACTTAGAAATAACACCTAAATGTATCCATTTGCAATTTTTCTTTAATCGTGTACTAGTTAATTATAATATCAGAATGAATAACGTTTAAATTATTCTGTGATTACAATAAATATTAGTAATTTTTGACAGATATAAAAATGAAAACAAAATACTAATGGCAATTTTATAAAATTTTGTGGCGGCATTTCAAAATGCACCAATCACACATCGTTAAATTTGACCAAAGGTTACTACAACATTTCTAATTGTCCCTATGTTAAATTTCCTATTAGTCCGGACGTTAAGAACTTTTCATCTGCACTTTTTGATAGAAGCATGAAAATTGGTATAGTTGTACATTAAACCTTCCTCTACAAAACTAGAAATGGCGACATTTCAAAAACCTGTGTGGTCCCCCTTTTAGGGGCAAAAATATCTCCGCGGATTTAGTTTTTCTTATTTATCTCGCAAATGGTTATCCGGACGACACAAATAAAAAACACCCAAAATAATGTTTATTAGATTCTAAACAAAAGTTGTTATTATAAATTTTACGATAAGAGTCACCGTTGCCGTATAAATGGGGGGTTAAAATTATGAGAAAATTTGCGCGCGCGGTGAAACTTGCGTTCATGCTCAAATATCTCGTAAACGGGTTTTCTCACGAGAAAAATTAATAGGACAAATATTAAAGAGCAGACAATTCTCTATCAGATGTATGAATCTGTCATCCTGTAAAATTATTTTTTAATTAATTTTAGTCACTACAAGTAGAATGACATATATGACAATTTAAGAAAAGTAACGGTTCTCGTCTAATTTTGTTTTCGTTATGTATAATTAAGCACTTGTATAGTTAAGTTATGGTTCTTTTATAATAATTAATGAATATAAAGAGAAAGAAAGAGAAAAAAATTGTGTTAAATTGACCTGCATTTATCATTAAATCAAAAAATAACTATACGAACAAAAAAAATTTTTTTAATTATAAAGTACACCCTGTATAATATATTATATGTACTTATGTTATAAATATGACAAAAAATTAAAATAATAAATATTTATAGGCTACAAACATGTTTTTTATTCTCTTTAGCTGGAAAAACTTCTATTAACACTAGTGCAGAATCTCTTGATAGCTCCTATTTGTTATACAAACCTTCAAACGCCCAAAACTTTAGGATGAATATATTCGTCATAAAGTTTAGAATAATAAACAATTAATTATTTTTTACTTAACATTGTACATTTTGAGTAATTTGAAGTTGAAATTGATGACTATTAGACGATAACAGTAAGAATTGTGTCGGATATATTCTTTTTTGTTTCAAATCTCGTGAACGGTCAATTGGATGTAAAAAATGTACTGAAACTGAATTGTCGGCAATGAAATTTTGAATAATATTTCGTTATGTTTCACATGTCAAATATTAAAGTTTCCGAGTAAATAAAGGTCAAAGTTACAAATAAATTGATATATTACATGAACGGTGTAAAGCAGGGCATATTTGTCACACAATATTTTATGACCAGTTTTTTACAATTCAAAAAATTATAGAAAATATAATAGAGTGGACTTATATTTACCATACATACATTTTACTTTTACAAAAAATATAATAGTTTTATTGTTAAACATGATTTCTCAGCATTGTTATTTAGTATGATATTTTTAGTATGTATGGTAATTATTATTATTTTTATTCCGGCCGATCTTTAGGAATTCAACCCTGCGATTCATGATGGAAATATAAAATTTTATACAGTTGTACATCAAACCCACCTCTACAAATCTAGATATGACTCTACCCTCAAATCTTGTACGGTCCCCCATTCAGAGGTTAACATAATATCTCCACAAGTTTTCTTTATTTAAATTTTTTAATTTTAATTTTTGAAAATGATACGATAAATATATACATACATTTACATATTGTATGTGCATTTTACTCATCTCTCTATTATAATGTAATATTTGAATTGTGTAATACGCTTTTTATATTTTATTTATAATATTATTTACAAAATTTAAATAAAAAAACTTGTGGAGATATTATGTTAACCTCTGAATGGGGGACCGCACAAGATTTGAGGGTAGTTATATCTTGGTTTGTAGAGGTGGGTTTAATGTACAACTGTATAAAATTTTATATTTCCATCATGAATCGCAGGGTTGAATTCCTAATGATCGGCCGGAATAAAAATAATAATAATTACCATACATACTAAAAATATCATACTAAATAACAATGCTGAGAAATCATGTTTAACAATAAAACTATTATATTTTTTGTAAAAGTAAAATGTATGTATGGTAAATATAAGTCCACTCTATTATATTTTCTATAATTTTTTGAATTGTAAAAAACTGGTCATAAAATATTGTGTGACAAATATGCCCTGCTTTACACCGTTCATGTAATATATCAATTTATTTGTAACTTTGACCTTTATTTACTCGGAAACTTTAATATTTGACATGTGAAACATAACGAAATATTATTCAAAATTTCATTGCCGACAATTCAGTTTCAGTACATTTTTTACATCCAATTGACCGTTCACGAGATTTGAAACAAAAAAGAATATATCCGACACAATTCTTACTGTTATCGTCTAATAGTCACCAATTTCAACTTCAAATTACTCAAAATGTACAATGTTAAGTAAAAAATAATTAATTGTTTATTATTCTAAACTTTATGACGAATATATTCATCCTAAAGTTTTGGGCGTTTGAAGGTTTGTATAACAAATAGGAGCTATCAAGAGATTCTGCACTAGTGTTAATAGAAGTTTTTCCAGCTAAAGAGAATAAAAAACATGTTTGTAGCCTATAAATATTTATTATTTTAATGTTTTGTCATATTTATAACATAAGTACATATAATATATTATACAGGGTGTACTTTATAATTAAAAAAAATTTTTTTTGTTCGTATAGTTATTTTTTGATTTAATGATAAATGCAGGTCAATTTAACACAATTTTTTTCTCTTTCTTTCTCTTTATATTCATTAATTATTATAAAAGAACCATAACTTAACTATACAAGTGCTTAATTATACATAACGAAAACAAAATTAGACGAGAACCGTTACTTTTCTTAAATTGTCATATATGTCATTCTACTTGTAGTGACTAAAATTAATTAAAAAATAATTTTACAGGATGACAGATTCATACATCTGATAGAGAATTGTCTGCTCTTTAATATTTGTTCTATTAATTTTTCTCGTGAGAAAACCCGTTTACGAGATATTTGAGCATGAACGCAAGTTTCACCGCGCGCGCAAATTTTCTCATAATTTTAACCCCCCATTTATACGACAACGGTGACTCTTATCGTAAAATTTATAATAACAACTTTTGTTTAGAATTTAATAAACATTATTTTGGGTGTATTTTATTTGTGTCGTCCGGATAACCATTTGCAAGATAAATAAGAAAAACTAAATCCGCGGAGATATTTTTGCCCCTAAAAGGGGGACCACACAGGTTTTTGAAATGTCGCCATTTCTTGTTTTGTAGAGGAAGGTTTAATGTACAACTATACCAATTTTCATGCTTCTATCAAAAAGTGCAGAGATTAGTCGAAATATCGCTCTTAACGTCCGGACTATATGGCTTAATCGATTTGGAATACACTGTATATCATATATCTGAAAATTTTTTGACAGATTAACCATAAAACGTCTGCTTAGTTTGTACCAGTTTAAACAATGGTTATTGTCAAAGTAAGCTGTAGGTACATATATCTATTAAACTTTGATTAATCGTGCATATTCTTCAGAATGGTTTGTTTCCTTCTCTTGATTTAAATCATCTTCTGTAACATTCTACAAATGATGGTCGCATAAAATACCAAAGTCAATATCCTTCTGAGTAGTACTGATATACTAACAAAAATCACTAAACTTCCTTCTTCATTATTAGACTGCAAATATAAAATAAAATAGTTACCCTACTATAATGTTTTACTCTTTACTTTCATAAAAATCCATTTTTATATTACAGTAGAGCTTCATTATTGCTTGCAGCGTTACTGTCTGTTCTTCATTATTGTCCAATCCCTGACATCATTATTATCCAATTATTTATCACCTTCTAATTTTTTTGTCGACTGATCATAGTAATGTTTGCTACTCCTATGTCTGCGCGTTCTACTTTTCATTTTTTTAGTCGCGCTAATTTTAGTGCAGGTTTAAAATTATTATTATTAATATTTTATTTAATTATCCTCGCGGGCCGCATGTGGCCCGTGGGCTGCAGGTTGGACAAGCTTGATGTACTGTACCCATACAAACGCCAAAGTCAATGTTCTACTGAGTAGTACTGATATACTAACAATCAGTCTCTAAATTTCGATCTTCACGATTAGACTTCAAATATAAAATATATATTTAGAATTCTCTTGTGACAGGTTATATCATAAAAATATAATTGTACCATAAAAATACCAATATTATATTTTTATTATTTTCTTCATTAAGATTTACATAGTAACACAACCTCTGAGTCTGCTTACATATTCTTCAAAGAAGTTAGCTTCATTCTTTTGATTTAAACATCCTTTGTAACATTCTACAAATGATGGTCTCATACAAATACTAAAGTCAATGTCCTACTGAGTAGTACTGATATACTAACAATAAGTCTCTAAATTTCCATCTTCACGATTAGACTGCAAATATAAAATATATATTTAGCATTCTCTTGTGATAGGTTACATCATTAAAATATAACCATACCATAAAAATACCAATATTATATTTTTATTATTTTCTTCATTAAGATTTACATAGTTACACAACCTCTGAGTCTGATTAAATATTATTCAAAGAAGTTAGCTATATCATAAAAATAACAATGTCTAATTCCAGTACAGATAATGTGTATCTGTGAAATATTCCCACGGCTAACACAAATCTAATATTAAAAATCCACCAGAATGGACCAAGTGACGGAAAAAACCAACATAAAGTAAGAAATAAATTATGGTATAATACAATGATTATTGTCAATCTTAATACATAAGTGTTCATCAAGCTCTAAACTACTATTGCAAATATTAACAAACTGTAAATATTATTACTTTAGTTAAGTGTTCAGAGCTGTTCACTCCCATTGTCTATAAATTTTGAAAAAGTTATATCGTTATCTTGATTTAAACATGTCTCAGTAAGTGAACATTTCTAATATGTTCAGATACTTGATACTGTTTGTTTTTTGTTTATATTTTATTCATATATTGTCTATATTATATTTTTATTATTTTCTTCATTAAGGTTTACATAGTTACACAACCTCTGATTCTGATTAAATATTCTTCAAAAAAGTTAACTTCATTCTTTTGATTTAAACATCCTTTGTAACATTCTACAAATGATGGTCCCATACAAACACTAAAGTCAATAATCTGTTGAGTAGTACCGATATACTAACAATAAATCTCTAAACTTCTCAAAACATAATCGTTCATCAAGATCTGGAAGCTCTGGAAGACCAACTACTATTGCAAATATTAACAAACTGTAAATATTATTATTTTAGTTAAGTCTCCAGAGTTGTTCACTTCCATTGTCTTCAAATTTTGAAAAAGTTATTTCATTCTCTTCAGATGCTAGATGATACTGTTTGTTCTTTGTTTATATTTTATACACATATTGTCTATATTATATTTTTATTATTTTCTTCACTAAGGGTTACATAGTTACACAACCTCTGAGTCTGCTTTTATATTCTTCAAAAAAGTTAGCTTCATTCTTTTGATTTAAACATCCTCTGTAACATTCTACAAATGATGGTCCCATACAAACACTAAAGTCAATATCCTGTTGAGTAGTACCGATATACTAACAATAAATCTCTAAACTTCTCAAAACATTATAACCATTCATCAAGATCTGGAAGCTCTGGAAGACCAACTACTATTGCAAATATTAACAAACTGTAAATATTATTACTTTAGTTTTTCAAGTATATTCTTCAAAAAAGTTTGCTTCGTTCTTTTGATTTAAATATCCTCTCTAACATTCTACAAATGATGGCCCCATACAAACAACAAAGTCAAACTTTCTTACAAGTAATGTCCTTCTGAGATGTACTGATATACTAACAATAACATGATTAGACTGCAAATATAAAATATATAATTAGCATTCTCTTGTGACAGGTTATATCATAAAAATATAACCATACCATAAAATTCCAATATTATATTTTTATTATTTTCTTCATTAAGGCTTTACATAGTTATACTACTTATATACACAACCTCTGAGTCTACATAATTTGTACACAACGGCTATTGTCAAAGTAAGCTAGATAAGTATATTAACTTTTAATTTTTTCAAGTATATTCTTCAAAAAAGTTTGCTTCATACTTTTGATTTAAATATCCTCTGTAACAATCTACAAATGATGGCCCTATACAAACAACAAAGTCAAACTTTCTTACAAGTAGGTAATGTCCTTCTGAGGTATACTGATATACTAACCAGATAACTCTCTAAATTTAAATCTATATCTTCCCTACTACAAATATGAAATATTATATTTTTTTACAAATCAATGTCTAATTACCTTACAGATAATATATGTATCTCTAAAATATTCCTACATCTAACATAAATCTAACATTTAAAACAACCAACATTAATTCTGAGATAAATGATAGCTGCATACAAACATCATCGTCAAACCAAATCCCATATATATGTATGTGTATACAATGTGTATCTGAAGTATGCATATTATTTAATACAATCATTTGCAAGTCTAATACTATTATAAATATAATGGAACAATATATTATTGTTCTAGTTAATTCTCCAGAACTGTTTGCTCCGTTATAATATCTACTAATTTTGATTAAGATTAATGTTTCATTCTCTCATTTTCAGCGTCCTCTGTAATGTGTACCAATGCTTACTGTAACTGTCTATGTACATTTATATACAAGTTCTCAAATAATTCTGATGATCAGTTTTTTTTAATCTTTTTTTTTATATCTTCATCAAAGTACGTAATTAATTCTCATTGGAAACAATCACACAGTTTGTTCTTTACTTACACTGATTATAATTATAGATATCTATATGATTTTAAATGTTTTCTTCCAGAATAGAGTCGATGATCTTTCACTGTTACTTGATGAGATTACCTTATCTTCAACATTGCTATTTTCTATATGTCTTATTTGCTCGTATATACACAATACATATTGTCTTGCCTCTTCATCTTTGTCTACATCTATTTCTTCCACAGGAGGAAATCCGACGCCGAAAATGTCTTTGCTAATCATTTTAAACTGATGTTTTAAATAACTTGCGTGAGACAGGAAACATTTTTCATTCCTTACCGGAACCAGGCATCCTCTGTAACGTGTACAGATGCTTTCTGTAACTAACATTTATATACAAGTTCTCAAATAATTCTGATGATTAGTTTTTTTTTAAGACTTTCACATTCATTATATCGTCATCAATGTACGTAATTAATTCTCATTAGAAACAATCACACAGTTTGTTCTTTACTTACACTGATTATAATTATAGGTATCTATATTATCTATATGATTTTAAATGTTTTCTTCCACAACTCGTTTGTATTAGTTATTTTGAACTTGAGTTTTATTGTTTATTAAAGTTGCTACATTATCTTGATTTAATTAACCATTTCAATACGATTTATTTCCTTTTTAATAGAATTGTTTTGCAGAATAATAGCTTCAAAATAAATTTTGATCTTTAATTGAAATAAAAAATTTTGAAATTTTTTATTGGGGATCACCAGTGTAATTTGTAATATTTCCCAATAGACGAAAATAAGCTGGCTTTGTATTTTATTATTCAAATAAACTAACAACAAAAAGATACAGAAATAATATTAATTTTAGTTTTGTTTTATTATTATTAATTGTAAACTTATTTTAAAAATCTTCATATATATGCTATAAATAAAATTAGTATGTGTGGTCAACTGGACAGCAAGATCCGAATGAATTGAATTGTTGCAGTCTAAACTACCCGTAATCCAATACCATAAATGTCAAGTTACCGTGCTGAATTTTGAAAAATGCAGTGATTAATTAATAAGAATTTTCAAAAAAACAACTAATTTAAAGAAGTTATAATTACTGAATATTTTTATAAACAATGATTTGCTTTTTTTTAATGTAATGTTTATTAATATAATATTATAATGGGTTTTGTTTTTTAATTTTTCATTGTTGAAGACTTCTAGTGGCGGGGTCGAGGTGTATTTCATAATTTTGATAAAATACTGTAAAAGTAAATCTTGTTGCATTATTTATTCATATCATTAATAAATATATTAACAGATTTGTTTTCTTTAATTTAAAATAG
Organism: Sialis fuliginosa; assembly: GCA_961205875.1. Classification (NCBI taxonomy): domain Eukaryota; kingdom Metazoa; phylum Arthropoda; class Insecta; order Megaloptera; family Sialidae; genus Sialis; species Sialis fuliginosa. The sequence goes on from OY540812.1 coordinate 21,396,034, forward strand.
TATGAAAAAAATTCTAAAATTAAAGCTATAAGATATATGTATGAAAAGCCAATGATACTGCGCTTACACTTACACGCATTAGAAATTACTCAATTAACTTTTACGCTTTAAAATACTCAGTGTGTCCCCGAATCGACGCATAAGTTTTTAAATTCAGTAATGTCTTTTGAAGGTTCAGCTCTAAAATTTTATTGAGTATTATTCAGAATAAAAAATACATACCAAATACAAAATTTAATAAATATCGGACAAAGTAGAAAATGTTTTTTTAAGTGAAGATTTAAATTGAATACTAAAATATAGAAACGTTTTTCATATCTCCACTAAAATAATAATTAATTTCATCAAAATTGTCTGATATTAATAAAATTTTGTACACAAGTATAATTTCTTTTTCAGAATAACTTTTCTCAAAAAAAAATTGTTATCTGATGAACACAAGGCTTCTTATTTAAATAAATATTAAAGCATATAGGGAGGAAAGATTGACAAAGAGCCAGGGACTCCAGCTTTAGGGGGCCCTATAGTAAATATTCATTAAACGTATTTTGATGAATCCATCACTAAAATGTGACAGAGCCTGAAATTTATAGTCACGCCACGTCCTTCAAGAATAAACCAACTCAAATTTTTTTTGTCTTTTATACCTTTCTATGCTTCGATCCAGGTACACACTGATAAAATTTGATGTATGTTTGTTTTTAAAAAAAACTACTATATATGTAAAAAAAATGTAGTTAATGTACAATCAGTTATCAAAAAAGGGTGAACCACAAATTCTCAAGATATTTTTATTAATACGTTTTCGAATATAATAAACAAAACATTTATTAAGTGCGAGTTGAGCCTCGCATACTAGTGTCTCATAAATTTGTTAAAGAATGTAAACTTTTACATATTTAAATTCCTTAAATTGTCAACCTAATGAACCCAATATTTCCTTCATTGGCTAGCAGCATTCCCACTAAAACTATTGAGCAATAACTGCTAATTCTCAAGATTTTTTTATTGAAACCTTGTGGGATATAATAATTCAAACAACTGGCCTTAAAAATTACGCTTCTGGTTCAATACTCCCACTAAAATTGGTGAGACAAAAAAAAGGATATTCTCGAGTTGGTTCACCACTTTTGATAACTGACAGAACATTCATTTATTATTGAGTATTTTATTATATACCAAACTGACAAAGCATAAAAAATTATTTTATTTTATGTATAATTTTTAATGTTCTATTTAATAAGAAATATTATATAAATAAAGTGCCATTTCTTGAATATTAAAAAAAACTCAAATGTATAGGTATATTAAATTTGAAAAAAAAATATGAAAAGACAATTGGTTCCTATTATTTTAATTTATCAAATTGAAATCAAGAATTGAATGTAAATATTTGTATATATTTAAATTAGGTATCGTATATTAAATAAGCAATAAAGATTAATGTAAAATGTTATTTTCAAATATAAACAAAATGATATTGCAATTGTAGGTTTTTAAATTATTTTAATAAACACTAACATTTTCAGGGCCGGATTATAGTTTATTTTAGGGCATTGAAGTTGACGTTCTTCAGTTTGCTCCAGCTTCGAGCTCCAATTAGCTCTGGATATTTTGGTGGATCAAGCTTTAGCTCTAAGCTATAATGCTTAAGCAGTGATCTTGAAATGATTGTTAACTTCCAAATATAAGCAGCAGTGGCGTCGGGGGGGGCAAGGGAGTCAGTTGCCCCCCAAAATTTTCAGTGAGGGGCAGTGACTATTTTTACCTCCCCCCCTCAATAAAAAAAATTTGGAACTTGTTTTTAGGGCTGGTTTAAAGCGACATGCAATTATAAAATGTAACGATGAGTCTAGTCAGAGACAAAGAAAAATAAAAAGTGAGTACAGTGAAAACTCGTCAGTACGTTTTTTATTTTTTTAGGTCCGTGCATTCTTCCATAAGACCTGTTAAAATATTTTATTAGTACGTGTTTTCTCTCAGTCCTATTAAAAATATGCTAATTAGGTTCCACTGTATTTCTATTTATTTTTATTTTTTAACAAATAATACGATATTAATCAAGCTAAAGAAAATTGAAGTCAATTTTGAATTTTAAGAACGCCAAGTAAAGTTAGGTCCTTTAAAAACACCGATTCCAAATTGTTTCGTACTCCAATTCTGTGGTTTTTTACCTAAATATAATATTCATTAATTACATTTGTATTTATCACATATTCATGTGATTGTAGAAATAACAGAATCTGTAATATGAAATAAAATTATGAAATAAAAGATGCTCAAAAAGTTTTTGAAAGTTTTTATTATAGAATATAATAACATAAATTTCAGGATTTTATGCACAATATCTATTTTAACTTAATACCATTAAAATTTCGGTACTAAACTTATTAAGTTTTTTTTATAAATATTCAAATTACTTGATATCAGAAGTAATATTTTTTGTATATTGTATATATAATTTAATTTATTTCTTATTGTTAAATTAAACATAAACAATAGGAAACAATATGTAATTATTTAATTAACATAAATAATGCTTTTCAAAATTTATAAAATTAACAGTACCTATCTAGATTTTAGATAATAATCCCAAGAGTGAATTCTATATAGAGGTGTCTCGTAAACATACCGACAAACTTTAAGAAGTTGTTGAGGAGATTAAAACAATCGTTTTTTGTTAATAAACCCATGTCCACAAACGGGCCGAGCAAATTGCATTTTTGCAAAGTCCTTTCTTATGCTCTAACGTTAAAACGGCTCATTTGCGAACATAGGTTTATAAACAATGCCTGAAAGTTTGCCTGTATATTTACGAGACACCTGTATATGTGAGTTTATATAATTTTAATTCTAATGGGGTTCCTATATTTTATACTCAACTCTCGACATGAAAATTGGTTCCTCTTATAATCATAATTACCAAAAAAATTAAAAACATCTTCCAATGTACATTACCATTTTATGTTTACTTCAATATCATGCATGGTTATGTATATGTTACGGGCAAAGCTCGCAGGGTGTGCAAAGTCAACACTGTCTGGACAATTTCAGCATTGCACATCGCTGCCGGACAAAGTTCACAGAAATGGTTAATTAACGGACTTGGTCTGTTTTTTAGCATTGTTAATAATGCTAAATCGTTGTGGGCAGCACCTACTGAAGATAAACTGATATTAACTATCAAATAAAATTACTTGGTACAAGTTTTTAAATATATTTATTACAACGAATCAACAAAAATTAATCATTACATTAGGTAGGTACAACCTAAATGTGCAAAAAAAAATTTTATATACATAAGTTGATGACCAAGTCCATTAATTAACCATTTCTGCAAACTTTGCCCAGCAGCGATGTACAGTGTCAACTCTGCACACCCTGCGGGCTTTGCTCATAACATATACAACAATGTTGACAAAAAGTGATAAAAAAATTAATTTAAAGAAACCAATGCTGTTGCAACCATTGAATTAATTAAATATGTTTTAAAGGCAACTTTCAATTATTTAAATTTGAAGCATATAAAAAAATGTAGCTAAGCACATTTTTCCACCACAATCAACACATTTACAGCAAAAAAACATTGCTGAAAGTTGTAAATTTTCATTTTAGATTAACATAAATTTTCTACATGATTTTTTTAACATTTCTTTAGATACTTCACTGATTATTCTTAATGTACAATATTTACGATTCTCGTGCATCTTCGAAATATTCAACAGACGTTGGTACTTCTTCCAACATCATATCAGGTCTAATTCCTGGTATAGGGGACGGCGAACCTGAAGAAGTTTGATTTGTTGATCTACCACGACCTCTTGCTGGGGCATCGGGCGGAGCTAGAATCGGTATAGCTGCTTTTGGTCGCTTCAGAGGTGCCCGTGGTGGTGCTTGACCATGAGGTGAGTAGTAAGTGATGCCACCTTGCGCTTGATATAACTCAGGAGGAGCATAAGGGGCTGGAGGGGGTGGTGGAGGGTAATATGCTCCATATTGCGGGTAAGCAGGGGGTGTGTAAACTAATTGTTGATGTGGAGGTATTGTAATAGGCCCTCCTTGAGTTAAAATACTTTGAGGTGATGGCTGTGCAATCAAATGCTGCGGTGCTGCTGGACCTGGTACAGGTTGATGGTACTCGGAAACGCCTGTAATAAAAATATTATTTTTAATATTTTTTTACATTCAAATATTAATATTATCTCCAAGAATAAACAATTAAGAAATTGAATTCTTTTTGTTTTTTCTACAACAAGAATCTCCCATATAATAAAAATATCTGCCTTGGGAACCACGGGACTTTCTTATACGTAATCCTAACAGTGAATAGTATACGTGATTCTTATTTTATTAAAACATTTCAGACAAACTAACAAGATAGAATAAAATGAATAATATAGGTAATAATATTATTCTCTCCATTATAGTATAACAAGTGATTTTTTTTAAACGTTATAACTGAAAACGGATGTTTACTCTTGTAAATTTTTGAATTTTCGAATTATTTTTGAAATATGAAAAAAATGTTTTAGATAAAAAAAATGTCGAGTATGTTATTATCTATAATTTATACCCCATACATTTTTTTCCAACATTTATGATTTAGCCAGAAAGAAATTTTTTATGTAATTATTTAGATTCACCTACACTGTTCACTCTCAGTATTACGTATAAGAAAGTCCCATGGTACCTATGGCAAACACACACACTGTCCAATCTCTGTAATATGTATAAGAAAGTCCCATGACACTCATGGCAGATATTTCTCCTCTGTTATGAACCATTTGAATTATAATAATTTTTTTTCTTTCAAAAATTCGTTTTTACAAAAAAATGAATAGAACATAAATTATAGATATAGATATTGCCTACATTTTTTAACTTGACCATTTTTCTCTATTTTGCACTGTTTCAGAGTAATTCAAAAAATTAAAAAATCGACGTAGGTAAACATCCGTATCCGGTTGAAAGATCGTTTTCAAAAATAGGACGTTTTCTTCCCAGCCAAAAATTAATCTTAAATATAAAATATCAGCCTTCTACGATTTGTCGTATTTGAGTTTCAGCGCTTACAGACAGACAGATAGACAGACAGACGGACACACAGACATCATGGCGAAAATAGTCAGAATGGATTCAGGGAAGGTCAAAATAGATAATTCCGTCAAAATCCGGAGTTCGAAAAAAATCGGCTTCACTATACTTACTTATACTAATGTATATTTCATATACATGGTATAAGAAAGTAAAAAATCAGTTACTAAGAAGAAGTAAATTCTCTTTATCAGATATTTATTTAAAAAATAAAGTAAATCATTAATATTACTATTGGTTTATAAAACATACCTTGTTGATAATAAGGAGCGGGAGGAGCTGGTGTAGGTGTTGGAGGTGTGAACGGTGGAGCCGTTGTTTCTGGTAAAGATCGCTGCCGCAATGAACTATATCTCTTAGGCCCTGCTCGTTGAGGTTCACTCTGCAATCTCGGCGCAGGTATTGGTGTCACCGTAGAATCTGTTACAATAAAGTTTAGTTGTAGATTAAAATATTTAATAAAATGGCACATTACTGGATTTCCAGAATTGAGTTTTACATATGTATACATTTATCAAAACTTCATAGAATAATATTAAAGCAACTTTTATAGATTATATTTACAATAAATAATTCAATCACCTTGTTTAGAATATACTGAATCGCTATCGATTTTCAATGCTGCTAAATCAATTTCCAATTCCTGAGTTGAATCTTTTTCAAAGATCTTGGTGTGTATTGGGGAATTGACCAGTTCGCTGTCTTCATTATGCTGCGACTTGGATATTTGTTCTGCACGATATCGAGGAATTGTTGCTTCATTTCGCTGCGGTTTAGATCCTTCTTTATATTTAGAACTTTCATACCGTTGTTTTGGTACTTCATTTCTTTGTTTCGGTGCCGCAGGTGTTCTTGGTTTTGAATTATAATCTTTTGCCGTAGGTTTTCTCATGCCGTTAATTTTTTTAGGTGATCTTGATTGTTCATTTCTGTAAAATCAGATAAATTAATATTTTTAACAAAAAGTTAAGTACATGTTTGCTTCAGCCAAATAAAGATGTTATTCTAAATAATAGTTTTCAAGTAAATACATACTGAGTTTCATTTAAATTCGTAGTTGATTTTTCAGTTGGTTCCTCAAGATCTTGCTCAGTTGGGACCAAAGGTGGGAAAGCCTCTTTTGGTGGAGGTTTCCGTTGGCCTCCAGGTCTACCACCACCTCTAGGAGGACCGCTTCTACCATATGCTTCTTCATCCTCCCAATTACGTGTGTATTTATTAGGACCTCGACTAAAAAATAATAAAAGATTACTAGTTGTCCTATTATAGTTTGGTTTACACTTTAATAAATTTTTAATAAAATATTTATGAATAATTTTATTAATAACATAATAAAAATAACCAACCCATAACGCCTGCGTCTACGAGCTCTTGGAGGTCCATCTTCATTCCTGATATCGTAGCCATATGCGTTTATTAACTCTTGTTTTGATTTAGGTAATTGCTCATCTTCTACATACAAGTCATGTCTCCATTTACTATCAGAACTTTCGTCCCAAATTTTTTTCTTATTCGGTACTGTGACTGGAGGTGGAGCCCCTTGGCCGTCTCCTTCACCTTGTCCTGTTCCAACATTACCTTCTGCTGTTCGATCATCATGTTCGTAAAACACACCACGTTTAGGAATATACTGTGGATTTCTTCTGTCTTCATCATCATCCATTTTCTTTTGCACAGGATTTTCATTTTCTTGTCCATCTCCCCGCAATCGTTCACCAACAATACTATCCTTGTCACTATCATCCTACAAATGAAATACAAATATAAATATTTGTACATAAGTATATATAGTATTTTAAGAAAATACAAAAAGTACACAGTTTTAAAATACGGTACAAATTCTAAATATGGTTATGAATTAAAAAAGAAAAAAATACATATACATATAACCTTTTCAGAGTCGGTGTCCACGTCTTCTTCTCTGCCCGACATTTCGTCAAGAGATCTAGGTGGAGATTCTACTACTTCGGTCATTTTTATTTATTATTATTTTAAATACAAACAACAGTATATTTATCAACGAAAAATCATGCGGTCTGCGACATCGACACGAAATGACAGTTCGATTAGACGTTCCATAGAAGCTCTGTGTATGTATAAGTAACTGAATCAGTTCAGGTAATAGAACAACGGTAAATGTCACTTTATCTGACTTTATCCTTGTGCAGTTTAATCCTAAGAAGATTAACCGAATTAAATATGTAATTCTGAGAAAGTCATATTTTGTGTTAATATCTATTTATCGGAATGTAACATAAAAGTTAATTTTTGTGAATGATAATATCTGTATATTTTAATTCATGTAAATGTATATTTTGATAAAACAGTGAATCGGCAATATGTTTTCTATTGATTATTTATTAAATGTAATAATAAGCTAAAATTCGTCTTATCAAAGTACATGTGTTTACATTTTTAAATCAACATTTAACTAGTGTAAAAATAGATTTTAAAAATGACTTCAGCAAGTAGTACCAGCGCGAGATCTCTATTTGCTGATTCTAAATCACGTTTAGCTGAAAGAGTTAAAGTAAATGTAAATAATATAGCTTCTTTAGCAAGACAAATTAACCGTGGGTCAAAAAGTGATGAGGTATATAAATAGGTCATTATTGTTGTCAATAAGCAGTCATTAATTAAAATTGATTGTGTTGTAGATCTTAATGCACGCGGTTCGAAATTTTGCTTTTCAAGAAAATGCGATTGCAAATAGTGAATCGAATTTAGAAAAAATGAACTTAATTTGTAGTCATCTTGGGAGTCAACAAGATTCTATGATCAAATCAGCTCAACACTTAGAAGAAGTGAAGGAGCAAGTTAGAGCTATGCAGCGCTAGTCCACAATCTCATTCGCACCGATTTTTTATTATGTACATTTGTAATTTAATATATTAGTGGCACTTTATTTTTAATAAAATAATACACAAGACTATCAAATTTCGTATTTATTCATATCCAGTTCATATTTGCAACATAACGTTCCACTTTGCCGATCAAACGTGATATTATAGATAGTATTTTATGTGCTGACATTCACGTATTATAAATTATAAATAGAAAATTTGAAATGGAAATTTGAAAAAAATGACAAACATACAACTAAAAATATTTAAATCAAAGTGTTTGATTCGGTTTTTATAATTTACATTTACGTATTTGTATTACTATAATAATAGTTTTAATTATTGCGAAATTTAATATCTACGCCGTTTTTATCGTGGTAAATATAGATTTATTTTACATATTTGCTTGTTATATTTATTTAAAAATTAATAAAGTTTTGTGTAGTGAAACTATAATAGGTATGTAATATTACACATGACAGTGACATGAAACCGCACTGAAAGAGTAAAAAATATATTCTTGATAAATTCAATTAAAGTATTATCCCTATAAAGTACTTAATTAATTTATATAGGTAAAATCAGTAAAAAAAATCGCAAACAATTGTTAATAAACGTCAAATATATCTTAATAATTCATACAAAATACAAATGAATATATTATTTAAAAATTTGTTTGTTTATTGATTCAATTCTATAAATTTAACACTTATACTTAGATATTTATTAAATTTCAGATGTTAAAGTAAAGTACTTACAATGGCTTCAATTTATTTAAAACCAATTCGTACTGTCAATCGACATTTTACAAAATTTATTGTTTGCCAATGTCGCTTTGAATATTCTACTAGTTCCAAACAAGAAGTTGTGATTAAACCCCCACCTGTGGCATTCGTAACAAATGAAGTCATTCCTGTTTTTAAACGTGCAGCTGGATTTACAGAACGTGTTGCATTAACAGATAAACGTGGAAGTTACAGTTACTTTGGTTTATTACAAGCAGCGCACCCGCTGAGTAAACAAATATCACAAGCAGTCAGAGATAAAAACTCTGAAAGAATTGCGTTTCTTTGCCCTAATGATGCAAGCTACCTCATCACGCAATGGGCCATTTGGATGTCAGGACAAATAGGTAATTCAAGTTCTAAAATATTATCAGCTTTTTTTTCTATTTTATATAATTTTAGCGGTTCCATTGTCACATTTGCACCCACCTGAGATGTTGGAATATTTTGTAAAAGATTGTGAATCTAAATTGATTATTACAACACCTAAATATGCTGAAATTCTTGATCAAGTTGCAAGTAAAACTCGGTGTCAGTTACATGTTGTTGATGATAGTGCAAGAAGACTTGCTCTACATGATGTAGAAAAAGTAAGTTTAGTGTATAGTTCAGTAATTATAGCGAAAAATAATTAGTTAAATTCAAATAATATCGGTGTACCTTTATTTTGTCAGTATAAATAATATATATTTAGATAATAGTTAGTCATCTTGGTTAGTAAAAAAAATAAGAAGTACATATTGAAAGTAATATAATTTATTTCTAGCCAATATTAGAATTGGATCGAGAAATATTTCGTAATGGATTACCAGTAGATTTCTATGCTCGTAGTGGCGCTATGATATTATATACCAGTGGTACAACGGGACCACCAAAAGGAGCTCTGTTAACACACAAGAATGTACAGGCACAAACGCAGGCTTTGGTACGCGCTTGGGAGTTTACAAACAGAGACATTGTGTTACATTCACTACCTCTGAATCACATGCATGGTATCATATGTGCATTAATGCCTGTGCTATATACAGGCGGTCGTATTAACATGTTACCCACATTCGAACCTGATAGTGTATGGGCTAATTTACTGGGTAAGATTTTAAAATCTTTTGATAATTAAAATTATGTTTATTTAACTCTCTGCTACTTAAAGTACTCCACATGCTGGATAAACCAAGATTTGGAGTATTTATTTGAATTTTTAAAACTTGCTTATATATGTATTTAATGATAATGAAACTGTGTCCAGAACTTTGAATTTCTGAGTTCTGATTATTTTCCTGTTTGTTATAATAATACCAATTTTTAGTATTCTTGTGTCTGGTATTATAAAGGAGTTAACAAATTTGTTAACTGACAAGCACTTTCAAATGGGGTATGACATTTCTCTTGAAGTATCATGAAGTGTTTGACAAGTTTTTCACACATGCATTAAGATAAAATACCAACAGTATTAAAATAGCTGTGATATTACAAAAATTATCTTTAGGGGCCCTCATAAGTTATTTTGTAAAGGACCAAAAATTAGTTTTGCTGTTTTATATAGTTTAATAAATTATTTTAATTGAATTTTTTAAATTTTCTTTATAATACAAGTAGTGCTGTGTTAAATTATCAAAGACCGTTTTTTTAAGAATATTATACTTATATGGACTTATATTTATTTTAGGTGTGAATATTAGATCAGAAGACAGACCAACCGTATTTATGGGAGTTCCGACAATGTACTCAAAATTAATAAGTGAGTTTGATCGTATGTTTAGTAAAAACCCAAAAATGGTTGAATACGTTAAGTCTACATTGTCTACCAAGCTCCGTTTGATGATTAGCGGCTCTGCGCCATTACCTGTACCTGTTTATAACCGCTGGGAGGAAATTAGTGGGCATAGATTATTGGAACGATATGGAATGACTGAAATAGGTAATTATATTTAATAAGGAAAATTAAATTAGAAGAATAAAACCATATTATTTTACAGGTATGTGCTTAAGTGCACAAAAACCTTTACTGGAACCTGGATATGTGGGTCTTCCTCTACCAGGTGTATCTGTTAAATTAGCTCGCTATGCAAATAGCGGTGAATACGAAACCTTAGTAGAAGCTAATGGCTCCGACCTTGATAACGTAGAATCAGATCCTTCAGTACAAATAGTAACTAAGGAAAAACAAGAATTACCATCAGGGGAACTACTAGTCAAAGGAAACTCAGTATTCAAAGAATACTATAATCGTATTGATGAGACAAGGAGTGAATTCACAGTAGATGGGTGGTTTAGAACCGGAGACACTGCTCTTTATGACCCACAGAAAAATATGTTCAAACTTTTAGGCAGAACGAGTGTTGATATTATAAAAACAGGCGGTTATAAAGTAAGCTCTCTTCATGTTGAAACGATGCTGCTAGAACATCCAGATATCAAAGAAGTAGTTGTGGTCGCTCTGCCTGATGTCACGTGGGGACAGAAAGTTGCAGCGATTGTTGTCTTAAATGACAGTACAACACTCATGCTTCCAAGATTAAGAGAATGGGCAAAGACAAAAATGGCAGAATATTGTGTACCTACAGTGATGAAAGTTGTGGAAACTCTACCTCGAAATACTATGGGAAAAGTCAACAAGAAAGATTTAGTCAAAACTATATTTCCAGAAGAATTAACTAATTAAATGTTCAAATGCTTGTATTTATTGTTAAATAAAAAATTTTATAATAAATGTATTTATATTTTTTCTTCAATTAAAATAAATAAAAAAAGTAGCCTAAACCAAACGACAAGAAAAATCTATAATAAAGTAGCACCCGGTGTCAACCGGGAATTAAAAAATATCAATTATAGAAATCAGAATCTCTCCAATATCTTTTTTTTGTTAAATTATATCCCTATGCATTTTTATTTTAATAAAGTATTTTGCCTGAAAACCTAATCAAATGAAACTATCACAATAAAAAAATAACTATTAGGGGTTGAATTTTAGAAAATCCCTTTAGTGTGTACTTGTTTCGTAAATGTAAGACCCCTAAAAATTTTAACTGTACATTGATGCATAAAGACCAACTTTTTTATACGTAGATTAAGGTATAAAGTATTAATAGGCATAGATCTAGTTAATAAAATAAACTTGTTTATTACAAAACAATTTATTATAATTACAAAACTGTACATAATATAATTTATTTATATACTAAACTTACGTTTCATTTGTATTACGTACATCGCTTATAAGAATAAGATGGCTTTTTCAAGATAAACTTCTTAACGTCAAGTTTAACATATGCAGCGCAATGGCACCATTATCTTAACAACCGAAATAAAATTCTGAAGAAAACCTGTATCAACACAGTTAGTTATCAAGATAATTACATAACTTATTATTTAATAATTACAAAACTAATACAAAACGATCATAATCTAAACCTTTATCATAAAAGACAGTTGTTCCTGTACAGAATACACACATTTCTTTATTTATAGTGACTTCGTAATTTAAATCTACATTTGTTATTAAATATTATACTAACCATTTGCCAAATTCATTTCATGTCTCATAAATTTAGTATTTTTTTGTCTCTATAAATAAATAAATATATGTATGTTAAAACATATTTTTCAGTGCTAAAAAATAGCGCTGTATACTAGTATATTCAATAAATAAAAATAAGATTGTAAAAAAAACTTGCTGGTTAATAATAACCATTAAATAAAAAAATATCAAATCGATATATATTAAGAGGAAATATTTAAATATGGAGTCACTCTGATGCAGAGTTTTATGAATTCAACTAGTCATTTTAAAATAAAGGTTTCAGTATCAAAAAAAGTCAATTCAAAACCTTATCGAGATTCATTTCAATACTTTTAATTTTTTAATCTATTTATATATATATATTAAATACATAAAAATAAATCTTCTGAATAAGAGTAAAAAGATATTTTATTAAGAAAGCATCGACCAATTAAAATAGGTCCTTAATGTCAAAGGAAAAAAACAAAAAACAAACACTAATATAGCTAACATTCATTGAAAAGACAAGTACAAAATATAAATGCTTAGAATGTGGGTTCATGTCAAATCATATATAATTTCCGTCCTTTTATATTTGTTGATACATGAATTACTTCTTCTGTATATCTTTCTACTTTTTCAGGTATTTAAAAAATATACAATAAATATTTATCATCAGGTACTTTTACTTATTCCAAACACTTGTTTGCAAGTCATCTTGATATTAAAGTCTTCTCAAATACGGTACGTGGTGGTCAACTGTGCGTGCAGCGTTACATTTTAGTATTACTGCAGTACTGAAATACCTTTGCGGTATAGCGCAGTTGGTTTGAACATCTCTATTTACCGCTATGTTAATAAATATTGCAGTACCGCTACTTCTACCTGGTTTGAGGAGACCTTAAGTCGGAAATTCATGTAATATTTGTTGTACTTAATTCGAACTATCTATTTAAAAGAATACTTAATATTAAAAAAAAATCAATCTATTATTGTAACATACAAGGTATTGAATCGACTTATTTGAAATTAAAACTTAAACAAATTGCGATTTAATTTTCCGAGTATGTAAACGGTTGTTATAATATCAGATGGCACGATCAAGGCAGGTCACACATCACACACATCAAGTTCAAGTTTCGGATCGGAAGCGATCTTAGCAATTGTCTTTTTAACACGTAACGCAGGCAATCGTGCACATGGGTTAACGTTCCAGCATTCACGTAGAAGTTGGGCTAAGGGACCCAACACAGGATCGCCAACCCACCGGTTTGGTATATCAGGTCTTCGGCCATCCACTGATACCACCTAAGAAAAGAAATATAAATTTTTAGATTGATTAAAAATAGATCAAATATCTACATTAGGGTGTTTTTTTAATTTTTATTTTTTCGGTTCCATCGGCCTATGTTTCAGCTTTAGATCAAAAGTTAATTGTCCCAAAATTTCAGACTCGTAGATCATACCTGTGAACAGCGCAAACCGAGTCTTTTTTCCATTTGATTAACATGGAAAATATTACTTTTTTACTTATGCTTGAACAGCTCGTTGAAAAATTTATTTATTTTAACTTCTCAGAGCAGCATATTTATAGAGAATTAAATTTATTCAAAAAAGATCCAAAGTGCTTAATTCATAGATCCAGTATTTTTAAAGATATGTTTGTTTAAACATTATCATAAAAAGTAAAATCCAATTTTTATAATATTTAAACATATTTTTAAAATTACTGAATTTATAAATTGTGCACTTAATTCTCTACAAAATATTGCTCTGAAAAATAAAAAAAATAATTTTTAACGAGCTATTTACACGTAAGTAAAAAAGTAATTTTTCCCATATTAATCAAATGGGAAAAAGACTTTGTTTGCACCGGTCACAGGTTTGATCTACGAGTTTGAAATTTTGGGACAGTTAAATTTAAAACAATAGGCCAATGGAACCGAAAAAATAAAAATAATTTTTTTTTTTAAAACACCCTAATCTACATAATACTTACTTTACGCATATCTTCAAATGAAGGATCGGATGGTACAACATCATGATAAGGTGGCCGATATTCTTCTGCAATCCCTCTAGTTCTTGTACGCCAACATGCCTCCCACAAAACCAGTCCCAGCGAATAGATATCAGCACGTTTCAGTGCTTCAAAACACTCCGTGTCTAGTACTTCGTCTAACGCCTCTGGACTCATGTACCTCCTTGTACCAGCCCTCTGTATTGGTTTCTCCCCTTCACCTTCTTGCGTTACTGCTAATCCAAAGTCAGCTATGACACAAGACCCGTCTGATCGTACTAGGACATTTTTAGATTTGAGGTCTCTGTGTGCTATGGCAGGTTTACAACGAGCTCCGAGAATTTCTGAATGAAGATGGACAAGTCCATCAGCTAGCGTTACGCATATTCGCAGTAGTTGGGAACGTATAAGAGGTGCACGTTGTAAGTGGTCATATAAGCTGCCTAATGGATGGTAGTGAGTTACAAGCCACAGTTGTGTGCATCCATTGCGAGATGTCATATCTGATCCAACATAACCAAGGACTCTTTCATGGCGGAGTAGTATCTACAAAAGTATTTAATATTTTGAAGACAAATGTAAGATTTGTTGTAGTTTACTTTCTTTACTATTACAAAAACATTTAAAAAATATCTGTTAAATTATATACATTTACAAAATAGTAATTGATTTTTTTTATAATACACATAAATTTTCAGATCTTTGGAGCAACCATATTTAAATTATTTAGCTACAGCTGATCTTTGCTCCAATAAAATCAATGATATCCCGTATTATAAAGAAACTAACACGAAGTAATTGACAAGTTTCTTGCAAGCACATTAGTAAACACCAATGGTATCAAATCAGTGGTGTTATATGAAAATTATCTTGTACGGTGAGAATCACCAACTGTGTTATAATAACAGGGGTCGAAACAAGTTCAGTGTTCAAAAATACTGATTTTACTGACACAGAAATCTAAAAATACTAACTTTTACTGACTATCTGAACTGAGATAAAACATATAGGTGTTATATATTAAAAAAATACTTTTATAATTATTGGCCTCCACCATCCCCATAGCCAACCCTTAGCACCTTTTTATTATGTTAATAACAAAAGTAACAAACATTACAGTTAATTTTTGTTAATTTTTCTCACCGAACTTGGCATAGCCAGTGCTAGGGTGAGATTATGTTGTTTATATGTTACAATGTGTATAAAATATACATACGTTACAATTATGTCATAAAATATCTTCTAAAAGTTGGTAATAAACAATACAAATAAGTAAACAAAATAGAACATTATTTATAATTTGAATATATTTTTCACGATAATTGTGTCGTTTTGAAAACAAATAGTGAGTTTTTTCATGATAATAGGGTTCCGATGTGAAAACTTTGAGTGCCAAACCCAAAAAACTGACAAAGCTGACTATTTTTCCAAAAAACTGACTTTAACTGACCGGGTTACAAAAAACTGACTGACTGATTTTACTGACCAGTTTTGACCCCTGTAATAAGTTGAAGTATTGTTGATCTAAATTTCAAAACAAATCCATATATAATATCACAGAATACTCTACTGAAAGTGCTTGTTGGCTAACAAATTTTGTTAGGTCTTTTACAATACTGTACTACTGTACATTTAATTTAGATTTTTTTTTAATTATAAATTATAATTTATTTTATTATCGATTATAATCAAAACACAAATATTATAATTCAGTAATTTGTTTTCAAAACCATAAAGCTTGTTTTCTATCAATCTGATAAAATAAAACATTTTAAAAACATTGTTTATACAGAATTGACGAAAATTTAAGACACAGACAGATAGAATACATTTACTTACAGTTCCATAAACTTCTGTCTCCCGAGTCCAACTTGTTTCATCCCGAGAGAAGAATATCTTAACTGCAACATTCTCTCCATGCCAAATACCTCGCCATACTTCTCCATAACGACCTTTTCCTATACATTCCGCCAATGAGATTTGTTTAGAGAGTGTGCGCTGAACCAGAAGAGGCAAACCGGAACCGCTTCCAGAGGTCAATGAATGTTCCAGGTATTCCCGTAGCGTGCTGTCTCCCGCTGCAGTCGCTCTGAGTCCTCCATCTTCACAAATACCTCCGTTACCTAAATAATTAAGAGAAATTTTAAAATTAATTTAAAAAGTGTCAGTGAATAAAACTTATTACCTGAACCAAGTCCACTCCTCCCTCTCAATCTCTTTCTATGGGACCTCCTCAACAGCGCTAGCACTGCCAGTAACAGCGCACCGGCACAGAGTATGGGTCCGGCGACACACAAAGTCAACTTTACTATCCTGCTGGTGCTGTCGCCGGCTCCATTATTCGCATCGTCTGCTGGGGCTACTGCAACGTCTGGCTGGGCAAGCTGAGGGAACTCTCCAGAGTTGCATAGATCACCCGTGCAGCACTCGACGTGATACTGAGCTGTAGAGTTGGGCGAAGTTGTAGGGCTACGCTTGCGATTACTTGTTCCAGCCAGACCACCACCACAGAGCATTGGTAAATGGGCACGCTGTAATGTGCACCCACGGGATACTCGTTCGATTCTTTCTCCATCACGAACGCGGGCTTTGTAACACTGGAAATTGTTATAGTATTAGTTATACAATAGAAAACATCCATAAACCATGTGATGCATTTTTGAAATATTGAAAAAAGAGAAACATTAGCTGCGTGCAATAAAATGATATTATATAATAGGTACTCTCTTTGGTTATATATATCATTGATAAAAAAAAAAAACTTGAAAAAATCCATGACTTTCCAGAATTTTTAATAAATTCCCTGACTCCCTGAACATTTTAGGCTTCCCTGACTTTCCAGAAAGTGGACACCCTGTATAAGGTTTTTTCAGCCTCAAGCCCGATCTTCCCTATTTAAAAAAAAATACTGATGGCCCGATGAGAATTGTTTACAGCGCAAGTATTTATGCTATTAGGATTAGCTATAAAAGCAGAAAAACTTTCCGCGGAACACAATTTCAAGACTACTGCTCTAGAGCAAATTCTTTATAATACCTGACATGTTTGTTAAATTTTTAATTAAAAAATCAATAAATAAATACAGTCGAACTCAGTTATTGCGGCATCGGATGTAACGATAATTCAGTAAATGTTTAAAAAAAGAAATTGTTGGACTCTGTATTCTTATTGCACATAGTTGATCTATTTTCTAATTATTTTGAATACAATGTAATTTTATGTGTAATAAATACATACTTTGCATTAATAAAGTGATGTGTGGCTGCTGAAATAATATTTTTTTATTGCCTTAGCCCCGTAACATCAGCATCCAAACAAAATATTTTTTTATGATATAAAAATGTTTTTTAATTTTTTGCCTTACCTAGGTTAAGTTACTTGCTTGAAACATCAAACCTGTGGTCCCTAGAATGTTGCTATAACCGAGTTTGACTGTATGATTATTTTAACAATAAGCTTGCTTTCAGAAAAATTCAAGAATGAGTCTACATGAGGCCGAAGGCCATTATTGCATATCAGACATTTATACTTACAGATAAAGCATTGTCGCAAAACCGAGGAGACTCGCAATTAGGTGCATCACATAAATGGCAACGGTATCGGTGCTCATGTTTAGAATTAAAACCTATATTATTAAAACCTATACTTTGATCATTTCTTATATCAGTGTCATCTTGTTCTTCTGTATCTTCATCGTCTTCTTTTAAAAAATTGTCCCTATTTGAAAATGCACCTGAAATAATAATAATAATAATACTTTATTTTAAATACATCAATTTTAAAATTGTAGTGTTTTTTTTTGCGATCAATCACAAATATTAAAAGAACTGTAAGTAGTGAAATGGTAAATAAAAAAAAGGTGATTTTAAAAGTTAAATCATGACCAAACCTACCTAAACATAAGGAAAAGGACATAATCAACAAAATATAATGCCTAGATTCAAGGGCAGCCATCTTCCTTTACTAGATTTTGATTTCTTTTCTATAATTTACCCATTCCTCGTTACGTTTTCATATAAAATAAATCAAAAAATAATACATTTTGTAATTTTTTTGACGACATACGAATTATTGTTGATTTTGATTTCATATGAACGAAAAAATAAAAACTTAAAATCGATGTAAACTTTGGAGGCGTATATCTTATACGACTGCACTAATGCACGCATGTCATTTTTCGTTCTTTTCTAACTCATTACATTTCTTAACGAATAGATAGAGATAGAATTTGATGCGGAGTCTGCATTCAGATTCTTTTAAAAAAATGTTTGTCAAATTCATTTTACTAAATATCTTGTATCTTTCTATATACTAATACAATTGTATTATTATTTTTCAGTATTGCATAATGAATATTACTAATGAAAGACATGAATGAATAAAAGTAAAATATGAATACTAAAATTATAATTATTGTATTAATTATAAAATGAATGTAGGTGTAACCAACATTACACACATAAATCTCGGAATTTATCTTACTATCCATCCTGTCATCTTTTTTGTTTACATTGAATTCAGTTAACTTATCTTTGTTAGTTTTAAATAATATCATTTTACAAAGTTGAAAAATGCCCGCAGGACAGCTGTTTAAAAGCAGCTACATTTCTTTTTAATTCAAATATTGACCAGAATTAAAATTTTGACTACTTGTCTCGTTTTTTCTTATACAATTATCATATTGTCATTTCTATATTTTTTCCAGATAGACAAAAAATTGATAATTCAACAAACAACTTAACTTTGATTTTAATTATGTATAACTTGTTATGAATTATTCAAAATGTTGTTTGTACTGAGAATTTGAACAGAGATATATTCTTTATTTTTCGGTTTTCTCTACCTATGTATTTTGAAAATACGTACTACTGTGCTGCGTGAGATACTGATATGAAAAAATATGACGAAGCAATTACTGTAAAACTTATTTTTATACACATATCTATATGAAAAAAGAATATCACACGGTGTTATCAAAATTATTCAAGTGCTACGTTGGCTAGTAGATGTCAGCAATTTTTTATTATTAAAAATTGATAGAACAGTAGACTTGAGTAGACGAATATTTATTTTGAAGAAAGCGGCATTATTTTGAGGTTAGAGTAATATGTTTAAATTATTTTAAATGAATTTTCGTAAATAGGTATACTTATATAAACTATAATTGACATTTTATTTATTTATTTTTATTTATTGCAGTCAAAATGGTTTTCCTGGATTTTCATTTAGAACTAACAAAGACTGACCCGCATATCCATCCAGTTTTGATTGTGGGTCAGATGAAATATTTACGTGCAATTACATGGGATTCTATACGTTCAAAACTAGAGCCCCGTGTCAGTGAGGAAGTTTTTCGCGCTGCTGTTGCCAGTTTACATCCTGCACCAACTGACTCGTGCTCACTTTATTTGAATTTGGCAACTGTCGCTGCTTTGCCGTTAGAATGCTCTCGTCATAATACACCATCTAGAGCTCATGCACTGACAAGATTAGTTAAATCATGTTCGGTAATTATTTTTTACTATTATCTCAGATTCAGGTAATTACACATTAATGTGTAAATAAATTATAGATGTTTATTATTTTTGTACATAAAATATATAAAAAAAAATGATTTATAAATGATTTATTTTGATAATAAATTAGCACAATTTTGAGTTATGATTTAAAATAATAAAATGCAGATAAGTGCGTTTTGAAATAAGAGCATTCTCAAATTCATTTTACCATATATTAATCAACTAAATTAATATATGATTTTTCCAATGCTTACCTTCAGAAATTATATACCTAGGTAGTTATTCAATAATCACATATCAATAATTTAATTAATAGAATTTATATTTATTTTAAAATAAATATCTATTAATTATTTTAAAATAATATTAAGATTAAAGTGACCAGATTCTTAGCATCCTAATGTCCTACCTCAAATGAAATGGTAATAATAAAAAAATAATTCATGTTAATATAATAATAATAAAATCTGAGACATTTTCCCGGACAATTTATAACGCTACATTCTTGTGTAATCAAGGATAACTGGTCACTTCAAATATAGATTTATTTTTATTTATAGTTTTACAAATCAACAAACTGATAACTTACGTACATTGTGAATTTCAAAATTTGTTGATTCCATCGTTCCAAAATAACTAAATTTTGATACATATTTATGAAGACTACCATAAGACATACAATACACATAGTTAAAACTTTATATTTACAGTTAATATACATATATAATAATGTTTTGCATGCTTGAAAAACCTGAATAACTATTTAAATGTTTTTATTATAATTTTAAACAATAATATAATATCCATTGTTACATATTATACAAATTCAAAGTATCTAGATAAAATTGCAACAATTAAATAAGTTTATATTTTATCATATGAATTTTCAAAATACCTAATATCTATTATTTCATAATTTTTCTACAGGTTGGTGTGGAAGAAACAGTACTCGTAGTCTGTGAAAAACGCGATGTTTATGCATCAGCCGCAGCTGTATCTCGGGCTTTTCCTCAATACTCCCGCAAAACTTCATCGGGAGCTATCTCTACTCGTGATGTGACCGTACATGTGGAATTTCTTGTACCAGACGGCATTAGTGCACTGATTTCTGCTGATTTATCTGCTCTGAAGGAAGCTGCAAGAAGTATTCGTCTTGCAGCTGCTATCGTCGATACTCCTTGCAACGAAATGCATGTTGATAAATTTTTAGATGAGGTGTGTATAATAACATTGCAATTATTTTTGCTAAACTGAAGAATATGCTGGTATGACGTTACAATTGTCAAAACCACGTATATAGTTAATTGTCCTCGGTTAGGACAATCCATTGGGGCGAAAAGAGGTTAGTTTACTTTAAAAACGGGGATTAAATCTCTGCCTTAGTTAATTATAGATACAGCACATTATAGTATTATACTCTATTCTAACACATCAACATGTGATTTTTTAAATTTGTCACGTTATACCAGCATATTCTTCAGTTTAACTATTATTTTTTATGACAAGTTTCAAAATCCTGTATAAATAATTCGACAATTTTATCTTAGATTTCTCTAGTTGGGCGTGAATTCAACATAGAACCAATGATCATACGTGGGGATGAATTATTAAAGAAAGGTTTAGGTGGTATCCATGCAGTGGGACGTGCTGCTACGCATGCTCCAGCTCTCGCTGTGCTTACTTATGATCCACCGGCTGCAACTAAATCAATCGCTTGGGTTGGAAAAGGCATCGTTTATGATACTGGCGGTTTGAGCTTAAAGGTAATTATTATTTTAAGTGTACATTGTACAGTATAAAGTACAAGTGTTTTTATATAATTAGATTGTTATTGAGTGCATTTAAATAAATATAAAGGTAATAAAACTTTACATAATGTGAAGTGATTTGATAAGTAAATAAGATAAAAATATTGATAAGTAATTTTTATTTCAGGAAAATTTAATTATTGTCATTAAAAGGTAGATAATATTTATCAGTAATAAATATTTACATATTTTTAAAATATTCTTTAATTATGCTATATTCTTTATACTTTTTTGTTAGATATAAAGTATTGTAAATACGTCATATTAAACCTAATTATAAAAGCAAATAAAAACACGATAATTAACATTAATATTGGTGTTATTTCCTATTATTGTAGATAAAAAAAAGTTTATAACCAGTTACACAATCATTTTATCAGATGATATGGTTTTTGTAAATTATGTAGATACGTTCATCTGGTTCTTATAGGGTGATATGTTGCCGGCAAAACCTAAATATATATCCTTTATGAGTGCAAACTCTTGTGGCAAAGCTGGGAGATAATATAGATTAAAATGGGGATTCAATTTCCGCTAGAACAAACTATATTAAAATTGTTTTACTTAGTCTTGCATATGTTTTAGTTTAAGCTGCTGTCATTTATATGCCCTTGCCTAAATTAATTTTTTTTTAACAATGTACTTTGTTATTACCATTCTCATAGAAAAAAAAACAACTTTATGTAAGGAAAAGGAGGGGGTCACCTAATATTTACGAATCCTTACAGAGGAAGGGGGGGGGGGGGGTCCCTAAATGACTCTACACTTTTTACAATACTTTTATTCTCTGAAATAATTAAAAAACAGAGATTTGATACTTTTATTTTATTTTAAAGAGGTCAAATATTACAGTCAATGTTTTGATATTATGGCTGTAATATGAATGTAACTAGTATTTTTTTAAATATAGTATTATCAATATTTCAAGGCTGTTGAAGTAGACGTACCTTAATTTTTTTAAATTTAATTTAAATGTACTAGCTAAAATATACCTTCAATATTATTAGAAATAACAAAAATTAATTTTTGTTACCTGTATAGTTTTCGTATTATACAGTTAAAAAATCTAATTTCACTGGACTGCTTTAACTAGATAAAGTTATCTTTCATTTTAAATCTACCAATTTGTACGACAAAAATGTCTTCCCAGGTCATGTACTTCAAATAGGTATATACAGGGCTTTTTTTGTCATATAACGCAGTGGAACGGCGTTCCTGCACCTTTTTCTCGTGGCATAGGAAAAGCTGCTTTAAATTTCAATTAAATGATACTTGAATATAATTTTCTCTGATAAAAAGTTTGACAAAAAGTGAGTTCCGGCACCTTTTTTCTTAAAAAAAACAGCTCTGGGTATATATAATATAATTCATATATAGTTATATATCAATTACAACATAGTACGAAACATCTGTTTAAATGATCAAAAAGAAAAGTCGTGTGATTGATGCTTTTTTTCATTAATTTCCACTCTTCAAATGTATAAAATTATCAGAATGGTATCTACAAATATTGATAATATCTTTGTTGTATTTTAAGGGAAAGACAGCAATGCCTGGCATGAAACGCGACTGTGGCGGAGCAGCCGCTGTTTTAGGTGCTTGGAGAGCTGCTGTAGCTGCTGGATTCAAGCAGAAATTACATGCCGTATTCTGTTTGGCTGAAAACTCTATAGGACCTGAAGCACCACGCCCTGACGACATTATTACTCTTTATTCAGGAAAGACCGTTGAAGTACGTTTAAATATTATTTAAAATAAATTTATTTTATTTAGTCTTCAGCCTATTGTTGCCAATTTCTTTTTATATTGATTTTTGTTATTAAAATCTAGAAATTCATAGTCAATTATTTTAAATACTTAATAAATTATAAACATTTTGGAACCCCTTAAGAGTTAGAATCAAATAAGAATTAAATTATGTTGCAGGTGAATAACACAGATGCTGAAGGTCGTCTTGTTCTATCTGACGGATGTGCATTTGCAATCCGTGATCTTGATGCTGATGTCGTAGTGGATTTGGCTACATTAACTGGAGCTCAGGGTATTGCAACTGGCAAATATCATGCTGCTATACTCTCTAACAGGTAAAGCTATTTACTACAAAAATTATGAATTAAAAATAAACACAATATATAAGTGCAATAAATTGCTATAATGCATGCAGAATTGATTTTGAATCATTCAATTCCTCTTCTGAATTAATTATTCATATTTTAGAGCTCATATTGAATCAGCAGCCATACAAGCCGGCCGTATTTCTGGAGACCTAGTTCATTCCATTCCGTTTAGTCCAGAGCTTCACTTCAATGAATTTGCTTCCGCTGTCGCTGATATGAAGAACTCTGTAGCCGATCGCAGCAATGCCCAGTCCAGCTGTGCCGGACTGTTCGTTTTGTCTCATCTGGGATGGGAGACAAGAACAACCTGGCTGCATGTAGATATGGCGACACCTGTACATTGTGGAGAGCGTGCAACCGGTTACGGAGTCGTTCTGTTGACTACATTATTTGGAAACTACACAAATGATCCTCTGCTTAATTCCATCGCGCCTAAGTTGAATTTGGATTCATCAAAGACTGAAGATGATATTTAAAATAATGACGTACATTTTTTGTGCATTGTCTCTGTATAACATTTTTTCTTTTGAATAAATGGTTTGAATTGAATATAATCATTGTTTTTTTTTAATAGTTTATATAATTATACCAGTGATTCACAAACGAGGTGCCTTAGAAGGTGTGGAAAGACTGCTGCAAATTATTATAAATGTTCTTGTGCACTCAAATCAGATTCTAAATCAGTGGTTTCAAATGTGCTACAAATGTGTCAAAAGGGTGCCGTGATATTTTAAATTTTCTATAAAAAAGTAATTTGGTTAGTAAATAAATCTTGAATAGATGAAAAAACATTGATTAAAAATTACATATAGAAATGAGTGCTACAAATTTTTAAATTTAAAATTAGGGCGCCGTCACAGAAAAGTTTTAAAGCCTCTGCTTTAGTTCGATTAAAAATCATATAAGGATAGGCGTAACCAGCAGGCAGGCCAGGGGGGCCAGGGATTACAGCATATAATATATCTAATCAGTAGCGTAACTACAAATTTTTAGGCCCCTGGAATATTATTCAGCAATAAAATCAAAAATAATTGGAATGATGACAAAAAAGTGAATAAATTTTATAGCCTTGGGGTTTTTTTCCCAGCCCAGCTACCCTGTAGTTACACCACTCTGTAATGGTACCCTTGCTTGTAAATGATCCACCCCTGCCCCCTCAAAAAAATCTGATTACACCACTGGCATAGTATATTGATAAAATTAGAGGCATGAAATTATTCAATTACTCTTTCTTTCTTCAAATCAGCGGCATAATTACAGAGCCACTTGACTAGCAAAAGCCAGAGACCACTGACATTAAAGGGCCCCGTGACAGGTAACCTTTTTTTGTCACCACTTAATCCCCCCTGGAGGGACCCACCATAAAATTTTTTCAGGGGTCCTTTTGTAGTTACTCCACTGATGCAGATAAAAAATTAAGGCTAATAAAATCTATATAAATTAGGTTATATTTATTATTCTGTGAACTAGGTAGTTGCTAGTGGAAGGAAAATATTTTTAATTTTATACAAAAATTATTACTTCAGTATTGTCTTTATTAACATTTTTCTTACATTAATATATCTTTTTCAATAAACGTACATACATACAAGTATATCGAATATAATGATATAGATTTAAACATTAAAAAGTATATTTTTTACATGCATTAAATATAAAATACAGTAAGATTAACAATACTTTTTATCAACTAAAATAAAAAGATCTATTGAATAAACCATAAATAACCAACAAAACCGTTTTAATATAATAGTACTATAATACATTTTTATCTACGAATACAATACAATGTTCAAAATGTTTTTAAATGGAAAACCAAATAGTTAATTGATTTAAGCTGCAATTCGGTAATTCTTATGAATTTCTGGTTTGATATCATAAACGAGGCTGAGAATTTGATTCATAACAGGCTCTTTATGAACAATGACAGCTTTATTCATTTCATCGATGCGTACTTTTGTATCTTTTTCAATACGTGCAGCTACATCTTCGCGGGACCCCATATGTTTAGCCTCGAATTCTCTAAACTGCCTTTCACGTTCAGCTCTGTACTTCTCAATTTCATCTTGAGCTTCTTCTTTGGCTTGACGTAAACGTTTTGCTTTGCCTAGACAATTTTTAATTCGTTATTAAGGTAAGTTTTAACGAGAAAAATCGTAAAACAAACAATTGGGTCAAAAAATTTATTACATGTTTAATATTGTAACTTACGTTTTCTTGCCTCTGCTACTTTTTCTGCTGCCCGCTTTTCAGCTGCAAGCAATTGCTGAATGCCCTGAGTTTGACTTGCCATTTTTATACTCTAGTTTTGTGCTTGTGAGTAAATTTTTTGAAATAAAAGTGACACACCTAACGAATGATCACTCGAGGTCGAACTGTCAAAAGATTGATCATATGATTGGTAGTATTTTAAAAATATATACCAGACGTCGCTACTAGCAAATGATTTTGCGCGAAATTTAAAAAAATCTATTTAAAATATTTTATGATATTTAGCAATTATGGTTGTAAATTGTAACATAAATAATTAATTAAATAATAAGTAATCATTTTATATTGTTTTAAAGTAAGTTAAGGAAATATTGAATCAATATATTTTCTTATCAAAGTTTAAAATCATTTATAGTTGATGAGTTTTGCCACAGATGCCAATAGAGTGCAAGTTTTAGCAAATATACAAACTCAATCAAATTACGTCATTAATATTCTGTTGTATAAAATAACAAAAAGAAATTATATTTTTAGCATATATATGTATAAACAGGTGGTGGTGGTGACATTTCTCAAGAACTTGTCAGACGGCCGTCCGCCTCGTTATGCAAATACAATCAGGTTGCCCCTTTCTTGGTTTGTTTAAAAAAACGTGTTCAGGGAAATATCTTAAGATTGTGATGGTACTAAAGATAAAACTTATGTTTCTTGAAGAATTATACTTTATTGTTTTAAATAAAATTAAAATAACATTGCTAGTAAACAGAATGGGCCAAATTTTAGATCGAATAATTTGAATACGGCTCTACACGCCTATTAATATATTTTTTATGCCAAAATTAACATAAGCACAACATAAATTATTAATTGCAAAATTATTGAATAACACCTGTTACAAGTTTTTTTTTATATTCTTAGTTTACGTAAAATGGTAGATTCTTATTATATTTAATATGGCATAAATACATAAGTAATATATACCTAGACTTAAAAACAAAAGTAGATACGTAGGTAAGTATGATGATAATATTTCATAACAAATTTTATTTTGTAAAATATTTGATAACGATGTGAAATATCATTTTTTTTAATTTCAACCAAATCTGATTTTTTTATTGAAAAGTTATGTTTTAATATTTGATTTTAATGATTTCAAGCAGTGTTCGTCAAACGTATAACATAAATGTACCTCCACTTAAGCGTTGATAGTAATACAATAAAAAATAACAATGCAGGTTTATTTATTGGAATCATAAATTTAAACTATTTATTTTTTACCTATCCAAACAATAATTTTGATCAAATATTTTTTGAAATGTTGATAACTTGAAAAAAGTATAGGTTTGACCATAGACGTGGACATTTGATTCAAAAAGAGAGTCGTCACAAAAGAAAGAGATAAAGTATGCGTTGGGTTATGTCTCTACCTTTACTTAAATGTGAACCAAATTCTACACATTACGATAATACATAATGTGCAGCTCATGTGTCTATATGTTTATGGTTTGACGGTAAAGCCTAGTTTACATGAAACGAGCACTTGGCCGAGGAACTCGTATTGCTGCTCGGCCGAGCACCAATATTGACCGAGTAAGCATCTACACGCATTCTATTTGCTGGGCTGAGTGCAACCCCACCACTAGGATGTACTGTACTCGACGTGTCTAAACCGCCAGTCGAGCGTCGAATTCACCACTACTACTCGCTTCTCAACGCTCGGCTGGCGGTTTAGACTCGCCGAGTACAGTAAAAATGTGATGAAATGGTTACTTTTGTGAAAATTATTGAATATCTCAGAAACTATAGGGTTTAGACATAAGATATCCTCTATACAAATTGAAAAGGAGAAAAATATCCATCGAATAGTGAAATAAAAAAAGGGTAGTCACATTTGAAAAAAATGAGTTTTATCATTTTGAAGATTGCAAACTTTGACATTTTTTGTATTAACACCCTGTAGAACTAAATTAAAATTGTTTATTATCAAAATATTACTCTTCACCAGGATTAACACTATTGCTAAAAAAAATTCATCGCTTCAAAAAAAACGAGGTCGCTACGATTTTTTATGGTTGAGCCTGAATATGGATTATTTTCCGGAAAAAAATTATTATTTGGCAACATTGTCACTAAATCAAAAAATGAACAGACGTTAATATAGAGGTAAAAAATGACATCGGAAGACAAAAAACGTTATAGGGTATTCCATTAAAAAAAACTTTGTTTTTGTTATAGCACAAAAATGGGACACCCTGTATTGTTGAAAATAATTTTACGACGTTCATCTTTTCAGACCAATAATATTATGTACCAAACTTTTTTTTCTATCTACTACGAGAAGTGCGCTATGAAAGCCGGACGCACTATTGAACTACCCATAGAACATATATAAGATTGGCCGGGACTACCAACTTGCTGGAATTGGTCTCTCTTACACTACCTAAGCCTAAACGTTATTCATTTTGGTATTCTGCGACTCCAAAAAGGTTAAGAAACACTATCGTAGATATAAGGTACTGGCCCCTAGTTTCACCGAATTATTTTATTTCTAAGAGCCTTGTTAATTTCCAGATGAACTAATCAGAACCCAGCATTTGTTATTCAACAAATGGGTCATGTCAGCACAAACATACTGGTAACACACTGTTGAAATTAGGCATGAGTCTAGTCTAAGGGATAAATTAGTTATGTCCAATTCATTATTCGTAAAGATGGCGGTGGTCAGATAATAATAATAATCTATACTTATATTAATGCGTGAACATTGAAAATTGTCGTACGTTTTTTTAGTATTTAATTATAAAAGGAAGTGAATGAAACTTATATGATTCGAAAGGTACTCTGCCATAGATGTGCACAAAAACTTATGTATGTATGTTGCCGTTAAGGCAGGTAAAATAAAGTTAACATACACATATGATTTCCCCTCTCGCAGTTCGTTTATTCCTCCTCGCATCATTCAACAGCATAGCGACACTCCTAGTATCACCAAGCGGCAAAAATAAATAGTTTTCGATTTCTGTCAAACGTAGAGAATGCGTAAATATAGAGATTTCAATTTGCGTTCAATTGCAGTATTTTTATTTAGAAATTTTTGTTGTAAAAGCAGATTAGGTTAAGTACTGTGCCATAGATGTGCAGAAAAAAATCATGTGTGTATATTGCCGTTAAGGCAGGTAAAATATTGATCGAATTTCGACCATAGGCGATACTAGTAATATTAATAATAGATAATAATATAAAAGTAATTATGAAAATGACATTTAATTCCATTTGAAATCTTTGATAAGAGCATCAACACTTATATCTGACCTAAAAAAGGTGTAAGGAGAGTTGGTACTGTACTTTATTTCTACAAAACCCTGGAATATCCGTTGATTAAATGAGTATATTATAGTTCTACCAAGCTCTGGCATGGCTTAATGAGTAGAGCGACATTTGAGATACCGCTGAGATAGAGAAGATGCGTATGTGACAACGACCAGCGGTGGCGGCCGCGTGTTTGGTGACATTTGTGTACGCGAGAGGTCACGGCCAGCCGGTGGAAAATCACCCACGAGGTGAGGAGGTTCCTGCATTATCGACAGACGGTGTGACCGGACCATCAACTCACGATTTAGATACCTGTATACGCGTGTGTTCGCTTATTTATCTTAACACGTTGACTATGGATGGATGTACCAATACCAACGATTGTTCGATGAAGGATTTACTTCACAGTATCTACAGCGTAAAAGACACGCCCAAAATCAAATTGGTTTGTAGTCCTGAGTCCAATATTAATATCATTACCTACGTTACAACTTTTTAATAACCTTTATAACTTTCCCAATATTTTTCTGTTGAGGGATTTATCTGTCTCCAATATATCATTGCTATGTTATTTGTTATAAATCGGCCTTTACGCTATCTAGTTATCTTCCTCTTTCCTTTTATCTCACCTACAAAAACCTTTTTAACTGCCCTTCCTATCTCCCATTGTCTAAGCCAGTGGTTTCCAATCTTTATATCATAACGGACCCTCAAAAACCCACAGCAAACCGTGCGGACCTCCTAAAGATAGAAACATTTTTTTAATTGAAAACTTTTGTAGGTATGTACATATGTATATTATACTAAATATACAGTCATTTAGAATCGAAATAACTATAAAATAATTGAAAACCACTGGTCTAAGCTATTTCAGTCTCATTTTTTAAATTTATTTTATGAAAACAAGTATGTATTTGCAATAAACAGTTAATTTTTGCAAATTTGCCCCTGTTTGAAAACAATTCAATTTGCTAATTTCAGTACCCGAGCAGATACGAGTACGTTTTTTTATCTTCCATTAAAATCTGTGTATAAAACACCAATTTTCTCATTTACTTACATTAGTAAATTCGTCGTTCTGACTTATGAACGATTCTAGTATGATAAATGTTGATCGAGAAAAGAGAAAATTACAGCATCAAACCACGGCCAAGAAATTTAAAATCAAGATTCGTGAATTGTAAATATATACATATTAAATAATTGATAAACAAAGACATAATACGTTACACATACATACATTATTGCGAACCTGCTAGTCCCGCGGCGGTAGGTACCTACTGCGGAAGCGGGGGCGCGCGCGGACCGGAACTGATTTTGGGCGCACAGCATTCTCAATCGACATCTGCGCCGAGAACTGATTAGTTGATTTATCGTCGTGTTACGTAACGCTCTTACTTTCGTTACACTGTCGCGTTCAGAAAGTGTGAACGAGCAGACGTACTCAAACTACGGGGCCTTGTTTTGCCTTTTTAAAGTTAACATCATTTAGGGATTAGGTACAAATACGATATACATATATCGAATCCACGGGCATAATTGATTGTTATAACGGGGAAAGGCTAAGGCGCATTCCCGCAATTAAAAAAGCAATTCTTCTTGCTCTGGCACAGTCGTGTACAATAAGCTATTGAAATGCTTTTCCCTACATTGCGACGGGTTAAAACATGGCTGATAGGTACTTAGCGTCCACAGAAAAAGTGTTTATAAAAACAAAAACAAAATTAAAACAGAAGTGCTAAAAACAGACCGACGAAAATTAATTTTGACTTAAATACTTTTTGATAAAAAAAACTAGGCTCATATATGCAAGTTTGGTGACAAGGGTGGGGCGGAGCTAGATGTAAAGTTATACCGGACCCCAGTCTTTGGGGACCTATTTGATGTAGATAATGAGATAAACGAAATCAGACAATCTAACCATGGCGACGCTATATTAAAAAAAAACCGACGAAAGTAATCGCGGTCCCAACATTTCAGTCGCCAGGCCTACATATAATAATAATAATAATATTTTATACAAAGATGGATACAATATGTCGAAAAGATAAACAAACAGTAAATACAAAAAAAGGACTACAAAATCATAACAGAACTAAACAGAGTTAGGTACAATTCATAAATAAATTTTTTCAACTTTATAGTGACATTTTTTCAGCAAGTAATTTTTAAATTCTATATATCTATAATTTTTTTTGATTGGTAGATTTCTTATACCTTTGGGAATTTTATTAAAAATTCTTATTGTTGAGTTGACCCATAGACATAGAGAATGGACCAGGCATCTGACTCGAACACAGAACCGTGTCAAAAGAAAGAGATAGAAACAGATTTGGAATAACTGTGTAACTCTATGTCTATGTTCCAAACTACACTGCATCTCTCTCTCTCCTTTTTTGAACAGATGTTACACCATTGAGTTAATACAGAATGCACTGTCCATTCTCTATGTCTATGAGTTGACCACTGCTGTGTTAATTGTTTCTAATTTCACTTGATTCACATTTTAAAATTTTTTGTTACGTGATATTCTCTGGTATTCTCCTCAAATAAACATTGATACTTCATAACAAATAATTCTGATTCATAAATGAATAGGTCCGCCAATGTTAATACTTTTAATTTAACAAAAAGAACTACGCCTTATATATGTAGTCTCGTGTCGTGTAAATTTATAAACCATCTCGTCTTGGTTTCTTTGTGAATCATCATTTTTTTGTATAGAAAATACATATTCTACAAAAACATTTTTTTAGTTCAAATACATGATAAATATCGTTTATATTGATTGTATTTTACAGTCAACAAAGAAATTGTATTGAATCATGTCGAAATACTAACTAACTTATAAATAAAGTTTGTACCATTTAGATATCATCTCGTGAAAAATTAATCCAGTCTCGTCTCGGCGTAAAACCATAATAAACATTAGATAGGTAAGAATAGGAATATCATCGTTGATACGAATTTTTACTTTCTTATACGCATTAATAAGGAAGTAGGTAGGTATAGTCAGTGCCTGATTAAGTCATTGCGGGGCCTGTAGCAAATTTTATAAAGAGTACATTGACAGTGGTGTCGCTGGGAGGGGGGGGGGGGGTTGACTCAGGGCGGAAATCGATAGTGTTCCCCCGAAAAAAGTCAATAGGATTTATTTTTTATGCATTAGGCGAGTGTCACCCCCTGTGAATTTTTTACGACAGAAAAAATCAGTGGGCTTTATTATTTTTTAAAATAAATTGTACGATTATCACCCTGTATAGACTTGACAATAACAGAAAAATAAGTCAATTGATTCAATTTATTAGACATTTTACCCCTTGGAAGCTTTAAATAACCAAAAAAAGAGGTAAATATGCTTTATTTTATTAACAAATAAGACGGGTGTCACCCGGGGCGTTTAATTAGAAAAATAAATTCAAAAAATCAAAGATTGGAGCTTTAAAAATCCATTTTTTGATTAAATCAAATCGAGATTAGAAACCCTAAAATTAAATTATCAATTACTGTACATAGATTTGGACACCCCGTATCAATCATTAGGCAGTAGATGGTATATCCAATAAGATATATTTTTTTAAAAAGCCGCGGGGCTCGCAGAGACGCGGGGCCCGTAGATTTGCTACTCCTGCTACGTGGTTAATCCGGCACTGGGTATAGTAGATATTTCGAATCTGATATTTTATTGGAAATACCGACATGTTTTGACTTTTACTTTCTTTGAATCTATTTTGACGATTTCTGTCATAATATCTGTGTTTTAATTAAAAAGCTACAAAATATAATATGACATTTTATATTAAAATAAATTTGTAAGTAAAAGCTTCTGAAGAAAATTTAAGAAAAATTAAAACAACTTGAATTTCATTAATTAACTTATAAACTAAGTATTGATCGATGTTTTCGAATTGTATATCTAAATCCGGCTCTTGTTGTTATATATTATCATTGAATATTTAGTAGATACATTCTAAATATATAATAAAACTATAGACTAAATTGAATCAAATTTAGTAAAAAATACATTTACATTATCATTGGGAGATATCAACGCATGGTCACAATGTAACACCGAAAGTGAATGTATCTTGAACATGCATTCAAATCACTAATCTAATATTAGACAAAAACGTTATGTGTCTATTACAAGACTAGAGAAAACGTATGGTTAATGACAGTAGCGTATGTTGGAGGTGTGTAAGTGGGTATTTAGACCTTTCTTATTATCTTGAATTTATATACCTATATATGTATTTAGATAAAATTATAACAAAAACAATATGAGCATAAGTATACAGTATAAGTAATAGCTATATATATTGACAGAATATCATTATATTTTATTATGCATGATTGTTAGCTGTTTGTGATTTTCTTTGTCAATTTTACTTCAGTAGATTTTAAAATTAAGGTTGCACGCTAAAACGAAACTTTTCTTGATCTCGAAACAAAATCGAGATCGAGACGATACCACTTTAGTTTCAACAAGACGAGACAGAATATAATTTTCACCAGATGAAACTGATTGTGAGAAAAAAATCTTACAAACCCGAGACTTTTTTCGGTCACAACACAAGATGAGATGGCTTCATTTTCCACGGAGATAAAACATCTCGTTTTGCCTTGTGTACAGTCATATTTCAAATGTTGGATTCGATTTTTTTTAACTTTATAAATCAGAGTTACACATTTATTATGTATATAGGTAGTACATCGTATATGTACCTACCTTACTACTTAATATATTTAATTAATATTAAATATTAAGTAATTAATCACACATATTCGTATTCATCTACGTACAAAATAGAAATGATCTAGAAAGTTATGTGCCGAATTGATAAAAAAATCTGAGGATGAAAAAGTGGTAGGTATAATAGAAATGTGAATATAATTGAGACAAAAATAAAGTATTTTATCCTGTATTTAAAAAAATAATGAAAACGTGACGACAATTTCAATATTGTCTGCTTGATAGCGAAACTTAATTAATATATTTTGAGATCAATGTAAGGTTTTCATATAAGCCCTGTATTCGTGGCTGTTTTAGATGCGTACTGTAGCATGGCGGGTGTAATTGTATATGTTCGCTATGCATGTCTGTTATATCAAAGGGCCCATTAACCCCACACTTCCTTAGGCGAAATGATCATTAGTTGATACTGGAAATCGATAACACGTATTAATACTAAACCGATTATCGAATTTCATAAATTGTACATCACAATGAGTTCTGAAGAAATGGAATAAAAATTAAAATGACCTGAAACGAAAAGATCAAGTGAAAATTTTAAAATCGGAGAACAACTTTTTTTTAAGCGATCACAAAGATTCTCATATCTTCGATATTAATTGCTTCGATACATTCTCCACTTACTTATTCGAAATTATTAATTTTGTTTCCTCGTCATATCGAAGATACGAGATCCTTTTTTATAGAGAAATTTTTTTTACAAAAATTTAAGCTAAGTTTTTCTCCATATGACCGTCCGCAGCCCCTTCTGAACTGGCACCCCAGGCGGTCGTCCAGTTTGCCTCCCTAAGGCCGGCATTGCCGTTATACATTAACAAAATAAGCAATGAATTTTAATAAATATAAAAATTTCAAACATCAACCATTCTTTTTTCCAAAGCTTACTTGACTTGAATTTATTATTTCATTCTAGTGATTGTTTATAGTTTTGTGGTTTTGGCTGACGTATCAACTAACAAACATATTTTAGTTATATTTTATTTTAGCGGCAACTGTGATTTTTATTCAATAATGAATAAAATGCGTTATATCTTTGTTATGAGTTGTTTTATAATCGAAGAACCTAAAACTTTGCGATCGTTTTTTAAAGAGAAAAATAATTGCTCTCCAATTCCAAAATTTTTACTCGATCTTTCTGTTTCAGGTCAAGACAAAAAGAAATTTTATAATGTTAAATCTTTAGGGATCTGTAGCTCCTTCATGAAGAATTTCTAGACACAAGTTTATATTAACATTTTTTCTTGGAATATATTTCTCGATCAACTGTTCAAGTTTGTTCCACCTGATATGACTCATTCTGTATACAATCTATAGTATATTTTATTTTATTTAGTTATAATTATTGTATTGTTATAAGTATTTAGTAATAACTAATGACATTACAATATGAACCAATGTTTAAATATTTGTAGTTCCTATAATTTAAATTAAAAAGTTGATGGGTGCAGTGTGTCTATCAACGTTTCCACCAGGTTTCCTACATTATTGTGGGAACATAGCCTAATACTTTTTTCGAAACAACAAAATATTTTTTAATATGAACTCAAAGTGTTCAATTTTAAAATTTTGTTAAAATAACCCCTGATTTCGACAGTTTCAGCTGAAGCCTCTGGTTTATCTTTATTTTATGTGGCAATAAAATACTTATATTGCGCAGTAGATGTTAAATTTGTCTTTGAAGTCAGAAGATATTTGCAAACATGACGTACCTATAATTACTAGAATAAATGTGTATGAATGAAGCAATTAAAATAAAATCGAAATTATACAGCAATAAAATTTTATGCCTATACCTGTCATCGGTATTAAATAAAAATTTTATGTCGATTCTAAAAAATTTATATTATAATACAAGTTTTTTGTTATTAATTTGCAGAATTAATTCATCATTTATATACATTTTAACTATTTTTTCATAGGTGAAATTACATTTCCATTTACAATGTTTCAATAAAAATCAATAATGGTTAAATTATGTATCCATAAAATGGCAAGAAAACTGTCTTTCCATTATTTGATTTATTTTTTTATGATGGGAAATAAAAAATATATTACTTAATGCCTACTTTGATTAAGTATTATATTACATCATCTACTAAAATTTCCGAAAATTTTACCACCTTTGAAATTCCAAACAGTTTTACGAATTACAATAAAATTTTGATTACTTGAATATTTTTGTTTTATATTCTATTATACATACATTATTTGACGCAGTTAATGATTGTTTAATCGATTAACAGGATCGCACTAAGGAAAAGAAGTACATATCAAAATTAGACAGAGTTAAAGTTAAGTCTTATCTCGTTTCAAAACACTAGCGTCCAGTATTATCTATATTTTAACAAAATGCTCTTTAAACTAACTGTCATATTATTAACAGAACCAAGCATAACACATTTAATCAAATGGGTTTTTAATTTTCTACACTATGTTTTTACAACGCATATTATGGACACTTTTCATTGAGAGCCTTAATATTGATCTAAATCACGTTTCTAATATGCAAAATTTAGGTTAAAGGAGCATTTAACGCTAAAGGAGCTTTAAATTGGTTGATAATACCGGGCATAAGTATACAATGTTTTACTTACAACATAAGTAATATGATAAATATTATTTATGTTGTACTTAACAGTCATCAATAAACCAATAATCATTCTGTAATACTCATCTCGTCAAAAAAATAAATAAAATGGGTTTAACTGTGTCGGGATGCACAGTCGAGGGATTGACGTGAATATATAGCAGTGGGGTTAAATAAAACTCAGACTAGTATTGTATAATATAGTTATTTTTTTTGATTTGTACGAACATAAAAACAATTAATTAATATTTTTTACAAACAAAATTGTGAAAATACAAAATTTACTTTTTATTCAATTTAAAAAAACTTTAATAAAAAAATTAAAAACGTTACTACGTAGAGAATATACCTATTCTAATATACTGTAATTTTGTTTCAATTCAATGAATTAATTTTTACAAGCGAAATCATCGAAATACGAAATTTACTTTTTATTTTTTTATTCAATTTAAAAAACTTTAATTAAAATATTAATCGTGGAAATATAGAATTAATTTTTTTCTGTTGTTTTTTGATAGTATAAAGTGAGTTTTTCACTCATTAAAATTGGTTAACGTAGATCTAATTGAGATCTATAATTTGCGATCAAAACCCGCTTGGTAGCTGCACTGAGTGTAAAGATATACATATCTACTAATTGTAAATTTACGCTGGCGCGCCAAACTGATCTCTGCTCGTTACATCAAGTTTCTGAAATGCCCACCGAGTATCTGGCCTGAAATGTACTCTAGATGTTATTTACGTCAAAACTGGTATCGTCTCAGTCTCGTAAAACCCTATTTTTAGTTAAAAAATTTGAAACGATAATAGAAAAAAATAGTTATTTTTTAATTATATGTGTATTATTAACTCTGGGTGAAGGAAACGAACACAACTATCTACTTATTTAATATTTATGCTGATAATATAGATTTAATGAATACTCACACAATAATATATCATTTATTATGGTGCCATTTATGAGGTTATGAGTTATAACACACTTGTTATATTCAAATTTTTAAATAATATATACAATAGCTAGATAACAATTAATCATAGATCATTATGATACATCTCAGATATTACATACACATCTACACACATTTTTAATAAATTCACTCTTCCTATATAATTGATGAGTGCTTTCAATGCCTTATTTATCAACTACAGGCACGTATCCAGATTTTAGATCGTATTAATTATATAGAGCATATTTATGTTAATAATAAATTATTATCGAAACGTTATAAGTAGAGATTGGAAAAATAGTTTTTCAACTATTGCGTAAAAATGCATTTATTGTAATTTTTATTACATATCTCCACCGTTTTCAGAAAACTGGTTTGATTGAACACAATTTGAAATCAACTGTTTGCAACTATACCTTTTCAACTATTTTAAAACTATTTGCGACACTTTTTACTGCTTCGTTTGCACTAATTATTATTAAATCGTTAAAAACTATTTATCAACTATTTTCCGAAAAAAAATTCAACTAGTAACTATTTCATTGAAAATAACAACTATTTTTCCAATCTCTAGTTATAAGTAACTATTAATATTAAAAGAGATTGACAGATCTTTAGTGAATACCACTAAAATCTTTGTAGAATACCGGAATACAAAAATATGAATCTATAAAAGTTATACAAATTGCACACTTGTAAATGCAAATACGTTATAAATCGATTTGGAAATATAAAATATATCTACATTTATTTTTATTGTGTTATTATTATCAAAAATTTAACTTTTCACGATTATAAGGGTTGCTATATCACCAGTCTTCTTTTTGGATGGAGATTTTTAATTTTTAAGACTTTCAGATTTATTTTTAACTCTTTAGAGTATTCTAATATCTAAAAGGTTAGAAGTATCTTAAATTAATGGCCCCCACAAGGGGGGGGGGGGAGCTGTCTGGGATCTGGCTTGAAAATATACAAATGAAAGAAAACGATCGATTTTTTTATTCATTAAGGATTTTATATATTTTTTAAATATAGGTACATTGTTTATTAACGTATTATTATTATTGATTATCTGTTTGGATTTTCGATCAAGAAAATTATTCCGAAATAAAAGATATTTAAGAAAATTTAAATGGGATACATTTGCTTGTAGGGTAACCAAGTCTAATGTTTCAACCTGGAGTCTAAGGGTTTGTATACTGTTTCTCCGGACTCCGAGTTTCGGTGTAATTTTTCCGGGTTTTGTAATAATGATGACGACTAAAGAAAAGTCGTAAAAAAGTAGCAGGGGCGTAAAAGTGACGATTAGGATATTAAAAAAATAAAAATAAAAAGGATAAAATAAAAAAGGGGGTATTCATTTACATGTTAGGATTTACAAAAACTATAGGTATACAAAAAAAATTACAATGTTCAATGTCAGTTAGTTTGAGGTGCGAACTAATCATTTATAAGGATTAAGAGCCCTTAATGAAATAAAATAAAAATATGTTGGATATTTTTAAATGACAAAGACATTTTTAAAACAAACACATACATACATACAATACTTAACAAAATTATGAGTATAGGGACTTGAAAAAATTCTACATTCTTGATCTTAATCATTTATACAAATAGCAATAACATTTATTTATTTATGTTCGTTGTTCTTGTACGTCCGTCCTCGCTCGGACACTGCGATCGCCCACACACAGACACTCACACGGGATCGGACCGTGAACCCGGGGTGAAGGCGTCTGTACGCCACTGACCTGCTGACCACCAACAAGAACATCTACTAAATGCACTGTATATATAATATTATGATTTATGTTGCATTCAGCCGTGTTTCATACGGGCTATTATTCAGTGCCGGTATCCCTTACTAGTATAATATACAACACCGGGTGTCTTCATTACTAAGGTGTGACTGTATAAAAGTTTTGAAATTCATATTTCAGAGTAAAAGAGAAAAAGACCCAAAAAACATTTGCCAAGTAAAGTGCTTCCTCATGCTAAATTCACCAAAGATAATTAATTATTGAACAATTTAAATAAAAACCTATACTCAGATAAATTGCTTAGAATTGGTTAACCATTTAATTTTTTTATAATTTTTTTTCTAGAAAATAAATTTTTCTTAAGACGCACCTGATTATTTTTCGTATATTTTTAAGTTTTTAACAATTTCAATCTAAATCTTTTATGCAAATGTCAAAATGACATTTAAAACGTCAAAATGACATTTAATATATCCAAGCAATATCAATTTAGAAAAACAAAACACGAATTTTTAAAATAAATTGAGATAAATCTTTGTAAGGGAATATTTTACAACAAATGTTGTAGACCCATATTATAAGAAATTTAATGCTCTATAAAAAATATTTTATAAATTTTTCACGTTACATGTGTCGTTTTTGAGATATCTTGAAAAAATAAATCTTTTGGGATGTCACCCCTCCTCCTTACACTAGATTTTGATGATTTTGAAATGGGATCATCCTCAAGCCAGACTAAACCATCCGACCAAGTTTCAAGAATAACGGTTCAGTGGTTCATCAGTTATGCGTGTGACAAGGATTTAGGGGAACGGACGGACAGACACGGAACGAAAAGTGTTTGTCTTGATGTGAAACGGAAAGATCAATTTAAAATTTTGAAATCGGAGAATATTTTTTTTGTCTCTATCTAAAACGATCACAAAGCTTCTCGTATCTTCAATATTGCGAGGAAGCAATTGAAGTAATAATTAATTACGTAAAGTTAGAGCTGCACACGAGATGAGATTTAGATACGTCTCGTATCGGGTTTAACACGTTAAATATGATTCTTCTCGCAATTGAATTTTAGAAATCTCGCAGCAAGGATTAATATATCAATGTATTATACATTAATTGTTAGGCCAAACAATGTTCTCAATCCATGGAATAGGTACTAAATGGGCTAAAAAGTCTTTGGCCTGACATACAGATATTGACATATAAACAAAAATCCTCATGCTTTCCATAGAGTACCAACCTTAACTAGAATACTGTCAAAATTTCATAACATTTAATGTAATATTGTTCAAGTTACAGCCTTCAAAGTAACGCTACTTTTGTTATTTTTTTAATCATGGAAAAAAATGAATTTCGTGTTTTGATTGGGGAAAAATACCGTCCAAACAAAGGAATGGCTTGATAAGTGTTACGGCATATCTGCCCCAGCTAAATCAACCGTAAAATATTGGTTTGCTGAGTTTCGTCGGACTGGACGAACAAAAATGATGCACCACGTTCAGAAAGGCCAAATGAGGCAGTTACTCCAGAAAACATAAGAAAAATTCGTGAAATTGTGTTGAATGACCACAAAGTGAAAGTGTTTTTCTAACGTTTGGCCCCATAAAACTATTCTATCAAAAATGTCACATAGTTTTTGTAAGCGAAACAACGATATAATTTATGTCTCATGTCTAGAGATCATATTTTATATACATTTACATGTTCAGTTAAAATTTCAAATTCCAGCTTATACAGGGCCCGGCATAAGTCAGTAAATTTTTCGGTTATTGTTGTTATGCCGCCATGGCATCCATATAAAGTACGGTAGTTTGAACACAAAATGTAACATCTAAACCGTCATTATCTTTGTATCTAAATTACCAATCAATAAACCATGTTTCTGTTTACTCTGCTTTTTTTTTGTTCTGTATGTATAGTTTACTTACGAGATATTTTGTTGTGACCGGATAGCCATACATATATGGACAAACGACAAAGTGAGATTAATAAGAATTTTACGGAATCATTAGAAAAAAATGAACGTGTTTTTTCAATTGTTTTTTCTTTTCATTAAAAAAAATTAAAATTAAAAGTCTGCAATTGCTCAGTGCCACTTTCATGATCAACTTATCAAAATCAGTCCTGCCGTTTTGAAATTACAGAAGTAAAAACAAACATACAAACAAATAAACGAACGAACATTACACCGTGCATAGTTGGGTACAAAATAAAAGGTAAAAATATACACGTCTTTTATTAAAAAAGAAAAACAATACATTTTGAAAACATTTGTTTTTGTTTTCAGCTACCAATTTTATAAATACCTATTAGTAAATAAACCCAATGTAAAAATACAATAATATGTATTTTCATAATTTAATTTATTCTTACTTTTGTTTATATTGCTGTTACGGCAAACATTCGATTTAAAAACATAATACTTGAGAATTGCGGCCGATTTTTCTTTATTCACAATGACAACATGTATTATGACGATGCATTTAGATATCTATATCTACCATCAAAAATAATGTTAATGTTTTAACCAGTTTTTCTCATTTTTATCCTATACTATAAAATGATGTTACTGAATTCGATTTTTGTCCTTAATATATATAAAACTCAACATTTGTCTATCCGTTAGTGTGCTTATAACTCGAGAACCACTTATCCAATTTACGCGTTTTTTTTAATTCGTAGATATGTTCTCTGGCCAGGTTATAGGATATATTTTGTTACGTTACGTAACATAAGGAATAAGCAGTGTCGATAGTAGTAAATCAAGTCGGAAAAAAGTTTGCCGCCAGTGCGTCTAAACCGTTTGAACAAAATAATGTACAGTAAAGAATTATGTAGAATCAAAAGATCTAAAATAAAGTCCGCAATACCATATACATAGGTATCTATCTTTTATATTAAAAGGCACAATGACTGCTTTTATGTTACAAAAAAATTTAAATATGTTTGGGTTTCTACCCCGCATTCAAACTTTGTGATTTAAAGTGTCCACTGGACTGAGTTAAGCCATTTTCCGGGTCGATTTGAAATAAATGTCTCGATTATTTTAATACATTATTTCCTTACACGATACAAATATTGAATTTCGGTATCTAATATCTACCTCGGAGCCTCGAACAGTGTACCTACGTCACGATTTTTCGGACGATTGTATGAGGAATCGTATTTTATAATTTATTTTCTGATAAAATTATAGAAAATATCTCATAGATGTGATAATGTTTAATTTTTATAAGAATAAAATTGAAGATATTTATATAATTTTCTTAGGTTCTCGAGTTTAGTAAACCAGATTCATTTAAAAAAATTCATAAACCGACCCTGCATATAAGTTTTTTAGATACAAATATGTCTGTAATCTATTTAAATATATAATTATAATATTTTATAATTCATTGTATAATGAATTAAAATTAAAAAAAAGTTTACAAACCATACAAATTATACAAATTGACAATTTTTTTCTTAATTTGGAATGTAAAGTAATAAACAATTTTTCATATTTTTATTAAAATACAAGGTTTAAAAAAGTTTTTGACATTTTTATTAACCAGAAATAATCGCGAATTTGTAGACAAATTTAGATAATGTGGGATTAAGGTTAATCTTTTATAAATTGTTGGCATTTTGTTTATTTTATTCTCAAATTCTGCAAGAGGGTCAATTATGTTTGCCTAGATTTTTAAGGTCTTTTTATAACAATAATAATAATAGGGAATGCATCAAGTATAAATTGTATAAGCTATTGTTAAAAAAAATAGAGAAATTAATGAATGTGTTCCAGACCACCCGTCCACTATGTTTTACGCCCAAACTATTGAAGATAGAGTTTTATGATACAAAATTTACTATATATATCGACCCTAAAGAATTTCAGGAAAATATTTTCAACCCCCTAAAACTCCTCTTTGAGGGGTAGTTTGAGGGGTACATACCCGTTTCTCAGTAAAATCAAATAGAATGGTGTATCAAAAAGTACATAATTTTAAAGATCATAAAAAAGTAAGAAACTTTTATAAAAAAAATTTTTCATACATTCAATTGTTTAGAAAATATGGCGACTTGATCCTAAATTTTAGGGTTTTACTAAAATTGCTCTAGTTTCGTTAAATATTAATGAAATTTTATTTTAAAAATTTGTTTTGAAAGAAGAAATAACGAACTTTCTAATGATGTATGATTATTTGAGATTTGGATAATTTAAAGTGTCA
This sequence comes from Sialis fuliginosa, assembly GCA_961205875.1. Classification (NCBI taxonomy): domain Eukaryota; kingdom Metazoa; phylum Arthropoda; class Insecta; order Megaloptera; family Sialidae; genus Sialis; species Sialis fuliginosa. The sequence continues at coordinate 21,439,503 of OY540812.1, forward strand.
TACGAGACATATCAAAAATTCAAAACTTCAATTGGGGATAATTCAAAAATTTTAAATAAAATGGTATATTAATTAGTACTTTATCTTAAAAAATATATTTAAATTAACAACTTTTGTTAAGAAAATTTTAAATTTTAAATTATAATTTTTTTTTTTAAATAAAATTTATAATTTTCTTAACAAAAGTTGTTAATTTAAATATATTTTTTAAGATAAATAACTAATTCATATACCATTCTATTTAAAAATTTTGAATTATCCCCAATTGAAGTTTTGAATTTTTGATATGTCTCGTATGACACTTTAAATTATCCAAATCTCAAATAATCATACATCATTAGAAAGTTCGTTATTTCTACTTTCAAAACAATTTTTAAAAATACAATTTCATTAATATTTAACGAAACTAGAGCAATTTTAGTAAAACCCTAAAATTTAGGATCAAGTCGCAATATTTTCTAAACAATTGAATGAATGAAAAAATTTTTTCTACAAAAGTTTCTTACTTTTTTATGATCTTTAAAATTATCTACTTTTTGATATACTGTTCCATTTGATTTTGCTGAAAAACGGGCATGTATCCCTCAAATTACCCCCCAAAGAGGAGTTTTAGGGGGTTGAAAATATTTTCCTGAAATTCTTTAGGGTCGATATATATAGTAAATTTTTTATCATAAAACTCTATCTTCAATAGTTTGGGCGTAAAACATAGTGGGCGGGTGGTCTGGAATACCCGGTAGATATCGTTTAGAAGCCAAAATGAAAATTTCATTTCAGAAATATTTTGTTTTGTTTTTGTACTTTAGTATTATAGTGCTTTGATGTAAAAAATAACAAATAAGTGGACATAATCGTTTAGGTAGTTTAAGATATCAAGTCCCTCAATTATACTAAAGTAACCTTTTGAATTTAAAAAAATATTATTTAAAATTATTATTGATATAACTATAATTATAGGATTAGTAATTTTAATTAAAACACATATAAAACGAATATAATATTTGAATTTTATACTTTTAAATTAATTTATATAATTGAAAGTGTTAAAATATTCAACGGGTCAATAATAAACCAATAAAAAGGTTAATATCTTTTTTTTTTCGAAAATATTTATGTATACTCTTATAAACATAGTTTTATTACCAAATTTTCAATGTTAATCTGCTGATTTTCTTAATAAATATTTTTTTGAAAAATTTAAATTTTGATGTTATTTTATTTAAATTGATAATACCTCTGAATGCTTATACCGTTTTTATTCTATCAAAACATGAAAATCAAGTAATGTATTTTTGTTATTACTGATACAACTAGAGGTTTTGCCCCTGAGCGCTTTGCGCCCCAACCCCTAATCGCACCATATTTAGATATTAAAATTTACTCGGATTTCAACTTACGGCTGCGACCCTCGTATACATATAGGTTGATCAGATTTTAATTTTTATAAACCTTGAGATGTAAATGAAGACATATTTCTTATTAATTTTATTAATTGTAAATATTTTTAATACGCCCCTGACTTCGTTATTAAATTAAAACGTATGGATTCATTACTTTGTGATATATAACAAATACCAACATTTTTATTTTTATTTATACAATTTAATAGAAACTAAAAACTCTAAATTTGTTTAATACGGTCCTGATATAATTATTATATTCCTTTATTTTTGATTTTTTTTAGTATTAAAAAATTTCAAAAATTTCAATCAATAAAATCGACTGACTGTCAGTATCCAGTGTCAGTTGTAAAGCACACTCATTTCAGATGTCAAAAAATAAAAAATAAACAAAATACTATTCAATTTTAGAATTCATTCGTAGCACTCTTCATGCGTTACTCGACAGATAGACACACACATATTTATTTCTGAAATTAATAGTGGGAATAATTTTGAGAATAATTGTATAATGATGTTAAGATTAAATGTAAATTATCAACACTCATCGCACTGTATTTTTTAAAATAGTTAAATTTTATAATCTGCAGAATACAAATGGAAAACACATGCGCAGTTCTCTGGGCGTCGTGGTTAATTTTGTGGACTGTAATTCTAATGCTGGTTGGAGAAACAACCAACGGCTCCACCACAGATTTAAAAATAAAAAGATTCACCTTTTGGCCTTCTCCACGGCTTACATTGCCCGGCGGCGATCCCTGTAAAAGGAGGGTATGAAAGGACAAGGAACATCGCAGGGTTTACCTCCCAGGTTAGACTGCAATGTGATGTTCTTTCTGTTCACGGTTCTTAACAAAGATCGGTTTGGTCCAATGATTTTTTCTGTGTAGTGTCATTGCTTGAGTTTATAAGTGTAATTCGAAATAAAAAGCGAATAAATTAAAAAACTATACGGTACTCGCATTTGATAAATTTTTATCTAATGAATTCGAAAATGACAAAAAAATCGTTGGTACATCAATATAACAATGATTATTGTAATAACATAAGCTACGATAAAATAGCATTGACGATATTTAACGTAGAAACCTGTGCAGTTTTACCTCGTGTCGGCATTTTGCCTCCTTGTTAACCAGCGGCGGATTTACGTTAAATGCCGCCCTGGGCAAAAAATGTTGCCGCCCCTCAACCAAGGAAAAATATCACCAATTTTCTTCAACAATCATATATTTCAAATATGCGATTGTTGAAGAAAACGAATATGGGCGGATGTAGTTAATAAGTTGGTCACAGATGGCAGCAAGTTGATCAACTCATTTAGAACGAAAATCGCGCACTAATTCGAAATCAGTAGTTCAATTGATAGAGACGAATACAGGATATTTGAAATATGAGGGCAATCGAAATCGTCAGAGAATTTTTACAAGATGTAGAAAAATCATTTTGATTATCAATAGTAATTTTTTGTGTTCCTTTTTTTTAGAGTGTTGTGTATTAAACTAAAAAAGTTGTATTCTCCCAGAATCTGCCGCCCCCAAAATTTTGCCGCTGGGCAGTAGCCCACGTTGCCCATGCCTAAATCCGCCGTTGTTGTTATTACCTATGTATTTTAAAAATAATTTAATTATTCAATAAAGTTTAAACCTTCCATGAATAAATTATTTTATGCTACCGTATCAAAAACTTCGTTATATTCCATTCAAATAAAAAGTAAACGAAGAAAATCCAGTGTGCATTCGTAATGTCGATGTCACACTGTAACCTTTCTTCTTTGTTCTTTGATTTATGTCTACACTATATTTTATGATATCGGTTTGAAAGCGGCGGCGTATCTTCCATTGATTCATTGGCATTTTTATTGATGACAAGGTTTCTTACGTTTGTTGTTCCACATCTTAACTCAATGTTTGTACGATAATTTGTCATTCTTGCTGAAGACCGTCTCGTTTATTGATATTGGAATACACAATTGTTATCTATTTTTAGTATCTTTTTTGTCTTGACTTTCGCGTATATATTAATAGACAGTGGAGTATCATCGTAAAGTTTTTGAGATTGTTATAAAGTTTACTTTTTTTAAAATAAATAATCAATTCTATACATTTTACGATAATTTAGGCATGTACTTGCAAAGTGCCAGTTAATAGAATTGGCATAATCAAAATACACTACATATATACTGATACATACATATTTTAATGGATAATATATGAAATTTTATTGGCTGGTGTAGTAGTAATATTAGCTAATAAAGGTATGGCGTGATAAATCTTTAATTTGAGGATTTATTGCTTAAAAATTCTTCAGAAAAAATAAAAACAAAATAATACTATTGAGAGCTAGAACACACCACATACTTTTAAGCGATGGAACTAAACAGAAACGGAGACCGTCACCGTATCGACTGTGAAAATCTGTTATATGCGATTTAATACGAGTGGTATTTTACGTTAAAAAAACGCTTTGTTGACGTGTAAGATCGACGGCCGTCGTGACCTCAAAGATATGTATTATTGAATTCAATCAGACTGGCATTTAAGAAAAAAACGGTGTCCGTCAAGCGATGGAAATTGGTTCATTTGGATTTTATGCAAATGATACAGTAACGATCTCCGTTTTTGTTAAGTGCCATCGCTTTAGTCGGTCGATAATTTGATCGGTTTAGGAATTGGTATGGAAATATATATACTCTTATCGATTAAAAATCGTCCGACTACAAAATAGAAAAGGCTAGTCGATTCCCATTTGATTAAAAAGTCGGGCAACTGCTGGCCGACTATCGCATAGTGATGTGCGCACCTACCATCAACTAAACTGTTTAATTGGAAATAAATCGGTTTGCAGCTCGAACTCAATCAAACATCGACCGATTATTAGCCGACTAAAAGTTTACAGTATGTGTGGGCTCTAATTTTAAAGGTTAATATTTCAAAACAAGTTGAAGAGTTTAAAAAAGGGGGTATCGTTTAGTGCTAGCAAAAATTACTTTTAATGATTATATATTGTCATTATATTTTTGCTTGTTATAGGTAATGTCATATAATACCTATATAACATTAGTATGGCACTAACGGTGGGGCCAAGTCTGATAGATTTTTTTAGCAATATATATTAACGATCAAAATAGAGTCACGCAATTGTAAAAACACATATTTAATTATAATAATTCATTTGTGAAACTTGCTGCCACTTTTAAAAACATTTGACTCTTTTTCTTCAAACATGGATCACCTCTGTCTCCTTTCAACATACCTACATCAAATATGATGAAGTGTTATTTTTTAATTTGGCCTTCGCTATTTGACAATTGTAACTATTGGTGTTATTGAAATGTAAATATTACGTTCATAATGACAAAAATATATATAAATAATTAGTTTCGATGTGTTAAAATGGTAATAACCAAATTCGTTTGTGCAGAAATGTCAGGAGAAAAGACATTGAAGATATTATTGATTCTTTGTATTGATTTTATTGTTGGTGTATTTGTACACAATACAAATAAAGTATTATTATTGTATATATAATTTAACAATAATTGTCAATAATCGATTTTAGGCGAATGTCATTTAGATGTTATAATACAATATTAAAAAAAAAAAATATTATTTGAAAAATTAATTAAAACTAATGTTTCATTTGGTTGTTTTATAAAGAAAGAATAATTAACTATCCAAAAATAACAAAATTTATATGTTGACAATTTTCTAAATACATGGTTAATTTAAAGAATTACACTTTAATAAATATAAGTAATACTGTCCCAATTTTAGAATGATTCTGCATGCTTAGTTTGATTCTTGTTTTTTTTTTCAATGCATATTTAATATTTATAACTATCAATTATCTGTAAAATATGCGCCCTCGGTGATTTTCAAATCTAATATTGACAAAATGGTTGCCGACCCCTGGTTTAAAGTAATTTATGTATGTGTAAATACAACTGTTATCTATCTAACGAAAATCATATCTAGAACTCGACCAAGCGGGGGTGTAAGAAAAATCGGATGTTGTAATAGGTGGCATGGCGGGGGAGGGGGCGTACATACAGCACCGCCGCCGTCGCCGTTACATAACCAGTGGCTGACTGTCCAACGGTAACGGAAGAAAGTAGCGTTGCATAAAAACTAGTTTACCTGAACAATTTTTTTTAAACTATACTTCGTCGCCATTGTCGATGCGGCAGATTTTTTTCACGCATTATTGAAACGCTCAACGCTCGACGGCTATTTGTTCTTTTTAAGTTATATAAAAAATAATATTATAATCGATTACGAAATGTTTTGAAAATCGTTCGAAATTTCACTGGGTTTGTTAATAATCACGTTCTGTTTGTTAATTCTTCAATTTTTGAGATATTATTTAACGCATTCACTCCGAAGAAAGTTTGCAGATATTGAATATAAGTAGTGACGTAACTTTTCTGAGCTAGAGTAAGCAATAATAATATCTACTTACCGGGCAGAACCGTCTTAAGATAATGTTATTGAATCATTCAAAAACAAAGATGACTAACGCACACAATTTTAAAGAATAAAGTACTGGCACCAGTTATGGCCGCTATAAGAGCCAGGTTTACTGTTTTTGTGATTGACGGGCTTCTTATTTGTGACTCTCATGAACTCATGTTACAAGTAAAACAAGTAACTCTTTATTTAATCATTTTAATTATCAAAGTCCGCAAATATTGTTTTTTTTTTAAATATAGCCTTTTATTTTGTTTATGTTTTTCTCCAGTAATGGATAAAGTAAAACCAGTAATGAGCACGCAATGATGGTCACTTGCTAATGATTACAAAATGATAAGTAGGTACTACGACACAAAAGAGATAAAAGAAATAATCGTCAAATGTGATACAATGTAAAACAGTTGCTATGATAATATAGTAATTAATTAAATAAAAAATATAAAAAAAACTTTTTTTTAGAATAATTTGCCTTTTAAAAACCGACTAAAAAGCTGAAAATAAAATTCAGTTAGACTCTTTTCGTACTAAATATTGTATTTTTTTAAAAGTTGATTTTGTTCATACTAGAAGAGTTTTAAAAATGTCTTAATAATTAACTCTTTGTAACAAATTTTTTAAATAGAAATTACAATTTTACCTGTAATGATCGGTCCAAAAGCAACATCTTATTCCTTCTCTAACTAAACTAATTTACAGTAACAATAAAAAAGAAAATATCCAGCATCAGACAGCAAAATTATGATAAATATGAAAAAAATAATTGCTTTATTATAAAAATTAATTATGCTATTTTTGTTAAAAACATAACACTACCCATTATAAGTTTCCTGATTTTAACTGCAATATGTTTAAATAACTGATTAATTAATTTTATGAATCCATAAAACTATTTATTTAATTAGAAATTTCACTATCGAAAACATCAAACCGTTACATAACTTCCTATCGAAACATATTAAAATTATCCCAAATTAGTAACCGTTCAATCGATACAAGGACACAACCTGGGTATGGAAAGGTTTGACAAATTAACTAATTGAAATGTTAATAATTCAGACACAACAATTACCAATTACCAAACAATTAATCAATATACAAACAATGATAATTAAAAATTGGCAAAAATTTTCACGGTTTACGGGTGACGGTCGTAACCGACGGAAGGTGACGTCATTCTGTGACGGCCATCGACATCTGGTGACATTACATATTTATAATATATATTTTTTTTACTGAATGAGTTGAAAAAATATTGATTTACTCATCTTCGTCGACGTTCCCAAGGCCGGGCGCTCTTGGCATTGACACCAAATCTGCCAACAAAGATTTCCTGTTGATATTCTCATATGTTTATATATTTGTAGGTTAGAAATATGATCCTCGAGTTGTTATTATTGAAGTGCAATGATAATAAACAAGAAAACTTCGTGGAGTGTCCTCCTTGAAAACGAAAATGTTCGGAATTTCTGGATTTCATCCGGTTTAATTTAAAAACTTAAATTTAGATTTATTGACTGTTGATCTTCACCGTTTAGAAAAATAGTAACGTTAATAAGAATGAACACATCTTAACTTATGCCCGGTATTATAAAGAACCTAACAAAATTTGTTAGCTAGCAATTACATTCAAATGGGGTATTAATTCTGTACTAGTATCTATGGATTAGTTATGGAATTTAGAGCAGTGACACTTCAACTAATTGTAACACAGTTGGCATCTTTGACCGTACAAAATAATTTTCATAACATCACCACTGCGTGCGCGAAACTTGTCAAAGTCATCAACAAACTCCAAAAGAACTGTCATATAAGTTTGATATCTCAGTTGAAAGTGTTTGTTAGCTAACAAATTTGTTAGGTTCTTTATGATACCGGACATTATTTAACCTATTTAAACTATATTTAGTTGATAGATACATTGTTTCTATGAAACATAAAAGCAAGTACATATACTCAGCGTGTTCTTCCTTATATAAATCCACTATCTTTAATATGTTTTCTTTGGATACGATCTCATTATAATAATTTATAAACATAATCTCAAATTTCCACGTATCCTAATTGTGAACGTTGTCAGTAATTATAGCCATGCAAAACTAACATGACAAGTGTAAATAACGTTAAAAACAGCGTCCATCTGCTCAAAAACAAATGCAATACGGCACGTGGACGATATTAAAGAGTTATTTCGAACCATTACCATACCTGACAGACGGGCCATTCAGTCTGTAGAGATTCGGGGGCTGTATTATTAAAATTAAGGATATAAAATATTATCGAATTTAAAATTTGGATTTTTTTTTGCGATCCAATGATGAATATATCATTAATGTATTATCTACTAGAGGACCTGCCCGCGACTTCACCCGCGTTGCATAATTTTTTATGTTGGCAGTACAAATAATATTATAAAATAGGGGATGAAATATTCTATTTTTTTGCTTTTATTCATTATATACACAAAATCGTAAATATCTCGGCTCTTATGCGAGATAGGGAGTTGTTTTTCCCTCTGTTTTACCCTCACAGGGGTTGAATTATGAAAAATCCTTTCTTAGCGGGTGTTTACATCATAAAAGGAAGACACCTCCGAAATTACACGTTTCTAAGTTCAGGGGTTTTGGTTCGGCGATGATGAATCAGTTAGTCAGTCAGGATATGTTATTATATGTATGTATTTAGATTGATTTCAGGAATAAGGAGGAGTGAACTTTTCTAAAATTATTTTTTGAATCCTATCATTGACCTTCTCGTCTAACTGAGATGAGAATTTGAAAAATAAATAAATAAATCGGTGTATTTTTATAGAAGTAACGTAAACGATAGAAAATTCTACATGCAGATGATACATGCACTGTTGTCATTTGGAAAAACACTTTTCTTTACGTTTTAAAGGTAGTAAAATCAGTTTCTATCATTATATGATACTTCTATTTCTTTCGAAACCTGGAAGTAAAAATAGTCGCTTATGGAAATCCTGAAAGTACTATTGGTAGTTTAACTGTTCAGTATTTTAAATTTTCATGTGAGGTAACGACCCTTTCTTTAATCGCTCTATCGGTATTTACCATTCTTACAAGGTAGAATTATTTTAGTGATTATAATATATGTTTTATTATCATTGAGAATACTAGCCCAACCACTCTGTTAGCAACATTAGCAGTTTTCTGAACTTTAGTTGTTTTGTCAATCTGTTTTCTTTTGTAATGGTGTAGTAATTTTATCGAATAAAATAAACTTTACAATAAATATTTCTTCCCAAGAAAAATTTATTGAAGTGACCGTGGTTTTAAGAAAATATGTTTTTTTGTAGCAGTAAAAAATATTTGAAAAGAGGGATGTTTAAAAAAAGAAAACAATCTCAATGCCATCTAGTCCAGGTGGTATAAAAGTACGTACAAAGAAATATAAAAACGAAACTTGTACAATGTACTGTACAAATGTAAATTATATGCTGTAATTTTATGAAAACATTTTTAGTTTATTATTTTTTTAGGATGCAGTTTTAAAAAATGAAGGAATTTGATAGTTTATGTTCAAAAAATGTATGTAGTTTTATTATTAAAAATAAATTGTATATTTTAATTACTATGTTATAAAATGACAAACTTTATGTCCTGTTGAAACAGCAAAATTTAATTAAAATTATAGAAACAAATAGTTTACAAAAATTCTATCTCCAGTAACATAGAGTACGTTTACACAGCGCTGTTATTCCGATCTTACTATAACCGATGTAGTAAAACCGGGTGTAAAAGTTCGTATAGATGGCGCTTTACACCTGACATAACTAATCAGGTTTAGTATGCTATTCATCTTGATCTACAGGCATAGAATAACTAAATCGGAATATAGCAGGAATAAAAACGCATGTAAACTACATGGGCATAGTTATATCTATTTAGCCAACCCTAAAAAATATAAGTATCTACGGAGTGTAGGGATTTCATCGTAATGCACTTCGCATTAACAATATAAAAAGCGTCGTCAGTTAAAACATAATTAAAACACCTGAGACGAAGAGATTGAAAACAAAAGAAAGAGTGATTCGTGGAACGTAGAGGAGACAATTTATTTTTGGGATTTCTTGTTGGTACGCCACTGAACTTATAGCGTACTTCAAATCTGAATTATAATTCCAGCTTATGTACGTTACTTATTTTCGTATGTGTAAACAGCATTGCTTAAAACGGTTTAACTACATCGGTTATAGTAAAACCGGAACAACAGCGCTGTGTAAACGTACTTATATATGCTCAGTATTATAAAGAGTTTGATTATACACAAAATTATACTAAAATATTTCTATGAGTGCAATTGACAGCAGTGTTATGTCATATTTAGACCAAAAAGACAAAACAGTAAAACTGTGTTTTTAAAATAATTTGTATTTAAAAATGTATAGGTTTCGTAGCTATTTTGTCAAAAAAACATTTTGTTGCTGTTTTGTCATTTTGTCTAAACACGACATTATGTTATATATAGATTTGAGTAATTTAGTTTCTTTACAGATTAAATCAATAGTTAGTATACCACAATTATGTACTCTGTTTAAATATGTAGGTTGATTATCTTTACGATCAACTTCTATACCTATAATATTCACTTAAAAATATCTTATTAATAACATATCATTTAAATAATAAATGTAGTCCTATAAAAGATTATAAATTATTGTTTAGGGTTGTACATAGACGATAGTTAGGTAAATCTAGTCTCGTGTTTGTTTTTCGTAGGTCTCGCCTAATAAAAATAAGCTTGTCTCACCTTGGTCTCGTCTCATACACCTGACTGAGGCTCTTGATTCGGTCTCGATTTTGTTTTGAAACCGAGAAAATTTTTGTCTCGGCATGTCCTACTAATATTGTTGAGAAAAAGTCGTCTATATAATAAAGTACTGGCACCAGTCTTAGTCCCTTTAAGACCAAGGTATACTGTTTTTTGGGATTGCTGGCTTTCTTTTTTGCAATTCTCATGAACTCATGTTACTAATAAAACAAAGATCTCTTTATTATAACAATTTAACTACCAAAGTCTGCAAATATAGTTTGTTTTTAAATTATAACCTTTTATGTTTATGTTTTTTCTCCAGTAATGGATAAATTAAAGCAGTAATGGACACTTGCTAATGATTACAAAATGATAATGCTATGATAATATAATTATTAGTAGATTACACTAATAATTAGTTTCAATGTCCATCATTTTGACACCCATTGGCTAATTGTCATCAAATTAAGCTGTTTTACAGTTAAGTGTCTATAGATTATGATTCAGTAATGGCAGTAATAAAATACCAACAAATATTTCTAATTTAGTATATTTAATATATTTTGCCTCTATCAACATGCGAGTGGTTGAAATTTTACCTGAATTTATATCAATATTAAAATCTTTGAGAAAATAATAAAAACAAATTCATTATGAACATCTGTTTCAAACCGAACATAATTTATATAAAAAAATTTTATCATCACCTTAATTTCATCAATAAATTAAATTGTTTATATTATATTCGTTTTGTAACAAGACCGAAGACAAATTAAATATTGTAGGAAAAGTTATTGAATGATATTAATATATTTCATCTGCAATGATATTAACATCGATTATTGTTTGTTTATTTATATTTTTTTCGCATGTTTTGTTAATATTAACACAAATTTATTTTTCGTATAACCATTCATTAGCTTGTAGAATGTTATTTACTGTGATTTGTAGGACATTAATAATAATTTTGGTTTCTTATTTTTATGCGATGTTTAAGGTAAGTGTAAGAAAATACGTTGTATGTTAGTTTATGTAAATTATTATTATTGTTTAAGACATTTTGAAGATAATAATTTATAAAACGGAGACAAATTAATATGTTTATGAGAAATAAGAAAATATTTTTGTATGATAAAATAAAATTTTGAATTACAGTAGTACTCAAACGTTATATAAATATTGAGATACATATATAAACTTTGATTCACGAAATTCTATTGATTATTATTTTACAGATACTTTTTTTAACATACATAAAACAATGTTGAAATGCATTATATGTATAATAAATATGAAAAAATCGACTCGATATTTTAAACGGTTTACATGTTTTAAGGGTCTTTCATTCACGTACGATCATTATCTAAATGACATCCGTGTGTCTGTCTGTGAACGCTTCTTCAGATGTGTACCTTTTTGAAAATAATCACTAAACCGGAGGGAAATGTTTATCTTGTTAATTTTTGAATTTTACTGGTTATTTTTGGAAAAAAGCTGTTTTAAAAAAAACATATTATTTGATAAAACGGTTTTGTTATGTACAAAAAATAGAATTATGCCTGATAGATATCAAATCGAGCAATTAGTCTGAACTTTTATTTTTATTGATAAATAGGCTCAAAAAAGGCCTACAACGTATTCACATAATATGTTGATAGAATAATTATGCATTGTGTGTAAAAAATGGATATGAGCCAGAATGAGCCTAATAGGGCCTTGGACTCAAACCTAAATTTGTATAATTAAAGGAGAGGAAAATCATATATATAAATTACAAATATGCTCAAAAAATAGGGGCTCCCAATCAATAACAAGTAATTTTGCTTGATAAGACCCGCATTAGGGTGAAAATAAAATAAATATATTTGAATGGAAAAATTCTTCAATAAAAAGTACAGGGTACTATTTAAATAGGGCCCCAAAACTAAACCATCTATAACAGCAAAATGTGACGTTAGGTTAGGTAACATTCCAACATCCATTCGGGAATGTTGGGCAACCTAACTAGTTTTCTAATAAAGAGGGTTAGTCCCTTTTTGATTTAATAACGTCATTAATATTTGTAAAATTTTATTTAACACTGGTTTAAAATAGAAAAAAATACTACATATAAAATATTCAAGCAACTGCATAATTTTCGTGACATGTTTTTGTTTTATTTGTCAATTCTTAACATTCTTCATTCATAAAAATAATTATTTATGTACATTACTAGAATGCAATGTGTTTTTTTCGTTCCTGCTATTTGGTAAAATGAAATGAGGGGACATATTGATTTTATCGCACAAGATATATCGAATTCAAGGTTTTTATTTATTGCACTAACTTTGATATGCATTAATATGGTTATTTATTACTTATGATACAAGTATTACTTCTTATTGTTTGACCTTAAGTTAACTTGTAAAAATTGTAAATGTCTCTTAAACATATTTACTAGATGTTTTGCTTTTAATCTATCGAGAAGATCTAAAAAGAATTTTGAATTAAATTATATTTAAATGTGATTAATAAATATTAAATATCATCAATCAAAAGTAAGGATAGGATGATTTATTTATATGTACCTGTCAGTTATATAAAAAATGTCTTGATGAAAGCTCAACCGGAAGTTCAAGCTCATTCAGTGAGCACTTATTTTCTCCTTTATGACTAAATAGGTATGACGTCATCAAATTGTGTTCTAAATGACAATACAGGTTGCATTTGATATCATTGGAAAAACATTATATTTTCTGTTTAGTGTGAAATAAAAATAATAAATTAAGTAAATAAATTTTTTATAGAATAACGTTCAAAAAATAATAACAGAAATAAAAAATAAAAATAAACACTAGAAAAAAATAATATATGCAATGTAGTTCAAGTCTGGCTGAAAGGCTACGCCCGATGGCCAATAACTTAAAAAAATAATATTTTTTTTTAATAATTTAAAAATATTTCCAAAATAACTATATAATAATGTAGGCAGTTAAGGGAATGTTCATAAATTACGTAATGCTTTTTTCCTAGAATTTGTAACGCCATGTAGACAATAGTCTTTGATCCCCCCCCCCCTTCCTAATGTTACGTAACGCAGTATGAGATAAATTACAATATGTTTTAATAAATTTTAGTTAATCGTCCAACAATGTTTTGTTGCTTCCTCGCAATATCGAAGATACGAGAAGCTTTGTGATCGTTTTCGAATGAGACAAAAACATTGTTCTCCGGTTTCAAAATTTAAAATAAACTCTTTTCGTTCCGTGTCTGTCTGTCTGTCTGTATGTGTGTGTGTCTGATCTCTGAATCCTTGTCACACGCATAACTCATGAACCACTAAACCGATATTAATGAAACTTGGTTGGATGGTTGGTTTGACTTGAAGACGGATCTATTTCAAAATCATCAAAATCGTGTGTAAGGGAGAGGGGTGACATCTTAAAAAATATATTTTTTCAATAAATAAAATAAAATCGTTGTAAAATATTTCCTTACAAAGATTTATCTCAATTTGCTTTAAAAAATCGTGTTTTGTTTTTCTAAATTGGTATTTGCTTAGACATATTAAATGTCATTTTGACGTTTGCATTTTAGATTTAGATTGAAATTGTCAAAAAATTCAATATATACGAAAAAGTAATCAGGTGCGTCTTAAGAAAAATTTCGAACGCATAATTTTTTAGTAAAACTATAAAAATTAAATGGGTAACCAATTCCAGACAATTTATCTAAACACTATCGGTTTTTATTTAAATTGTTCAATAATTAATTACCTTTGGTGAATTTAGCACGAGGAAGCACTGTGCATTTACTTGGCAGATGTTTTTTTATTTTTATGAATGAATATTACGTTACATTTGAATATGACCTCCCACCCCCCATGTAACAATATAGTAGTACCCCCCTCCCACCTTAAAGCGTTACGTGCTTTATAGACGTTTCCTAAATGACTATAATTTTTTCGCAGATAAATAACTCAATGCTTAATTTTGACTAAGCCTGTGTATTAATATTAAATAATTTATTATATTTCGTATTTATTTCTATAAATGCAATAAAGGATTATACTAGTTTTTATTTTGTTATTCAATTCTAGAAAATGAAAAAGAAGTGGTAATTATATTTTAAAAATAACAATTATGTACCTATATATTTTTATATGTAAATATTTATTTTCAATTTTGGAGTGGGTGTTTAGTTCATTACTCCATGTATCTATGAGTTTTTCATTATTGAAAGTCCTTGAAAATCATCAGTAAAATAAAAAAAATAAAAAACTGAAAAAACAAACAATTGTTAGATTAAATTTTATTTCGTCTTAACACCTGCATTTATGTCCGATTTCACAAACGAAATATAACGTAACACTTAACTGAAAGTTAAATATATCTCCTTAAGAGAGATTAAGATAGCAGTTGCTATATTTAGGAATGAGATTTATTAATTGAAATCTGACATGAATGATATTTTTGAGATAATAAATAAAATATTTAAATAGAAAATTAAATATCAAATTAAATTAAATTTAAAAAGAGCTACATTCTATCAGATAACTATCGTAATTTCGAGGGGTTACTATATACAGATTAGAGATAACTTTTCTCATGACGACATTTGCATATTTTTTAGAGGACCACTTTATTGATGATTCTCAGTGAATATCAATAAAAATCACAGAAACCTTGAAAATATGCTAAATATTCATAACCCTCTGTACCCTGAGGGTCTGTACATTTTCATTCATGTTATCACGTAGCTAAGCGCTCATCTTCTTCACATGCGATAGACAGAGACAGACACACCTGATTTGCTCTTCCACAAGCACAGGTGATTTTATATTAACATATATAAATGGTGGTTTAAAAAATACCATTTTAAGTTTTAAATAAGACTAATTAAAAGTAATCTCTTCAAAACTGTAGGTAAAGCTTAAATTCTAAATTTAAGTTATTGGACTTAAATTTAGAATTTAAGTAACGTATAATTAAGATTTCAGTATAAATTATATTAAAGACAAAGTTATATATTTTAAAGGTATATATTGATGTGACATAGCTATGGGAAGCATGGCGCTTACAAGGGGACTGACATGGTCGTTGCCTAAAGGTCCGCGGCTAGAGGGAGCTCGCGTGATTAGGTTAGGTTATGTTTTTAGATATTGTTATTGGTACGGGTGTCTACTAGGGGCGTTGTAAAATTAAAAATATTTTTGCAGTTGAAAGTAAAAAAAAGTTCCTGTATTATTATGGTGACCTAACCTAACTTCTCCCTTCAAAAAAATAAAATTTTTCTAAAATTTCAATTCGATATTTTTTATTAATTTATTAATTTCTTTACACTTTTTCAAAGTGGGAGCGATGAGTGTGCGAATTTCCTCTCTTTTTCGCGTTCATTAAATTATAACGTGAGTAGTATTTTGTGCAGATAACTTTTACAATTTAAATTTTAGGATGTATATTTTGAAATGGTTTCATGCTTGAAATTTGAAACTAAAATAGATTTACATGATAGCTGTTTCATAATACAGGAAAGTCTGGATCTGGGTTTATTGTGTAAGCAATTTCAAAAAGTTTTAACCAAAGTATGTGTATACAAACATATCTAGAATTTAAAACAAAAATAATCTAAAAATACGCTTTATTGTCTTTACCAAGCATTCAAATCACCTGGAAATTATTTTAAATTAGAAATATTTCTTTCCGTTAAAACAGTCCATTGTTCTTCATTATTTTTTTTTAACTTATTGACCTTTATTTCGATAACCGTGACATATTTTGATAGTCATCTATTGAGTGCATTCATTGTTTCAACCGAAGACTGGTCAAGTAACCGGAATTAGAAAATGACAAAGGCAAATGACTGTTAACAAATACACTTTTGTTTCGATAATTTCAGTTATGTTCAGGTTAGTAAATAAGAAATACAAAAGATAATTTTATCTTGTTAATATCATGGCAGGTATTATTATTAAACTTTTTGAATGTAAGAATTGATTTTCAATTTTTATTAGAACAGATTTCATATTTTATATTTTAATGCATTTTGCATACATAATCTATGTATATTGTATTACATATAATTAATTTTTCTCCAGCTTACGAGTATGTGCCGTCTTTCTATTTTGTTTACCCACATGCAGATATAATTTCTATTACTATCCTATCAGTAACATTAAGTACATTTTGGTGAGAGCCATTACGAAATTTGTATACATAGTGACGTTGGACACGTTATTATTATATTATTATATAAATTAATGACAGTTATAACTTATCGATTACTTTAATGGAGAATTGATTGAATACTACATACATGACCTCCACAAAAGGGGAGGGGGCTGACAGGGATCTAGCCTGGGGGCTCGACACGGCAAGTCGACTAACTTTTTTTTTGTCGTCGTCAAAAAGAAATTTCTTAAGTTTTTTTAGCAGGAGGGGGTTCGTCAAAGATCATGACTCGAGAACTCGCGGTATGATGTGGGGGCCATGCTTAATATTTTTGTATTTCGGACTTGTACATGGATTTTGATACCTCTCCGAAATTTGTCATATCTAATACTATATCAATAAACATTTATTATTTAATTTCTGTCTGCTTTTTAGGCCATAATGAAGAACTGTAGACTACATTATGTTTACTGCTGAGCCTCTTGATGATATATCGTGATTATAAATTATATATAGATTAAACCACTTTCAAAATCACAAGGAATATTACAGTGAATGTTTCATCGAAATCTGTTCATTTGTTTTCAGATCTATTTATTAATACGTGAATATCGTAAATTGTCTTACGTTTTTTTAGTATTTATTATAAAAGGAGGTGAATGAAAGTTATTTCATTCGAAAGGTATTGTGCCATAGATGTGCACAAAAAAAAACATGTGTGTATGTTGCCGTTAAGGCAGGTAAAATAAAGTTTACATACATACATGACTTCCCCTCTCGCTGTTTGTTTATTTTCCCTCTCATCGTTCAACAACATAGCAATACTCCTAGCACCACCAAGCGACAAAAATACATAGTTTTGGGTTTCTGTCAAACGTAGAGAATGCGTATAGAGATTTCAATTCACGTTCAATTGCAGTGTTTTTATTTAGAAATTGTGGTTGTAAAAGCAGGTTAAGTTAGGTTAGGTTAAGTACTGGGCCATAGATATAGATAAAAAAAATCATATGTGTATGTTGCCGTTAAGGCAGATAAAATATTAGTCGAATTTCGGCCATATAGGCGATACTAGTCATAAACATATATTATAGATATAGATATATAAATCAGACTGTATATAATGATAACAGATATCTAAATAAAATATAGATTTAACATGTGCTTTAACTGAGAATAATTTTATTCACACATAAATCCGAGTGTGTCTGAGAGAGACAGACGTATTATGTGATTTACAATAAAACAGTTAAGAAAAAAGATAAAACATTTACATATGTATTCAAATGTACTAGAAAAAGATAAGAAGTATTATGTGTGAGAAATCTTTATTTATGTTATTCAATAAAAAATAACCAACAAAGAGAAGTAAACATGTCTTTTTCTTTTGTTGTTATTTACATGTTCATGTATAGACGAGGATGGAGATAATGTAATTTATTGTAAGATATATGTTTGTTGCATTCTATAATTTTTTTTTCGTAAAACATTGAAATTTTATAGAATTTTATATTTGAGTTTATAGTCAAAGTGGGATCCTGAATACAGTTTTTATCGAAAATATTTGATTTTATGTATTTCATAATATACAATTTTCTTAAATTACAATTTAATTTCAAAAAATATTTAATTAGTTAAGAAATACTAAGACTTTTGTAAAGATATTTTTACCAGAATAGATTATGGTATAGTTTTTTTTTTAAATTGATATTTTTAATTTGTTGTGAAATATTGATTAGTATTATTAATTATTAGATAAATATGCAAAATTATTCGCTCTTCTATGTTCACAAAACTTTTTTTGGTACTTAACAATATTTAAACAAATAAACCAAGTTGAATATGAATTTCATAAAAAATAATACGTCACAACAAATATTAATTAATTACAATTATGACGTCAAATGTTTTTATATAATCGATTTCATGTAGTACTTCGTAAGGGTTCAAGGTAAAGAAACGAATTTAATGTACAACAATAACTATTATTAATTAGCTACTAATGAAATTAATACTAGTTTGGAAAAATGTTATCGATAATTGGCATGGAAACACGATTTTTTCACACATGAAAATATTAATGTGTACGTAACAATATAATAAAGGTCTTGACCAAAGTGTAAAAGGTTTCTGAAGCAATTAGTTTTATACAATGCACAGGAAGATTTCAATTCACGTTGTATATATGTTATAAGAAATTTAGATGTGAAACGAAGCGAATAATCTTTGTTTAAAATACCTACATAAGGTACAGGCACCAGTCTTGGATTCTTTAAGAGCAAGGTACATATACTGTTTTTTTTAATTGATGGGCTTCTTTTTTGTAATTCTCATGAACTCATGTTACTAATAAAACAAAGACCTCTTTATTAAATCAATTTAATTAAGTCTGCAAATATAGTTTGTTTTTTTAATTATTTTTATTTTATTTATGTTTTTTCTCCAGTAACGGATAAAGTAAAACCAGTAATGAGTACTCAGTGATGGACACTTGTTAATGATAAGTACTATGACACAAAAGTTATAAAATAATGAATAGTAAAGATGCTATGATAATATAATAATTAATAAATAGATTACACTAATAATTAGTTAAATGTCCACCATTTTGACACCAATACCATTAAAATTACGTTACTTTATAGTAAAATGTCTATAGATTATGATTCAGTAATGGCAGTAATCAAATAGCAACGAATATTTCTAATTTAATACATTTAATTAAACAAGAATCCAACACTGAGGTATGATTAAGACTGGTACCAGTACCTTATGTACCAAACATTTTTTTATGTTACGAAAATGAACATCTTTGAAATCTCATACCTTGAGATTAACTATTTTTAAATTTCAGGTTAATAATTTTCAAAAATTTAATTTATATGTTTTTATAAATGTAAAACTATGTAAACTATTTCATTATTAATAAAATTTCAAAAATATAAAATATTATAGTGAAACAACTATCAGATATTTGTTAAAATTGCAAACATATTGTTGATGTTAAATATTTTTTTATTATTTTAAATTATTGGCCATCGCGTTTAATAAATAAAAATAAAAATAACCGATTTTAACTCAAGAACAACGTCTTTTGTTTGTTTACTAAATGTTAAAATCTTTTAATATTTACTACTGCATGATATATTATGTATCATAGTTGTAAACCTTCTCGGAAAAATACCAAAATATTATTTTACGAAACAGTCAAAAAAAAAAAATATATATATATATTTTACAAAAATAATCTAAATCGGTACAGTGGTTCTCTTGTTGGAAGCAAATACGTACGTATAGTACGTTGATTGGTTTGTAAAAGAGATGGGAAAAATCACTCTTTTTTAGTGACTCGAGTCATTTAAGTAAGAGAATTATTTTCTAGTAAATCGTAGTTTAATGTTCCATACGGAATTCGGAAAAGAGAAACAATTCTGTGTCTGTCACTACTAAAGCTTTGAAGTAGTTAGAAGGGCTATGAAAGACATACATGATTCCATGTATTTTTCAAATTTCAGGACGGATCCCTAAAAATGAAGTTTTCTTATAGTTTGAAATAGTTTTAATACATTTTGTGTTCCTACCTATTAGTATATTTTCATTTTTAATTTTCTCGTTTTGTGTATTTTTCTATAATTTGGTATAAAATAATATTGAAAAATATTGAATATACAGGATTCTTTTACTTTTGTCAACTAAAGAACTATGTAATTAAAAAAATCACCAATCAACATTTATAAGTAAGTTTTTTTTATTCAAATTTATATGACAAGTTTTCATTTAATTCTTGCGCATGGCAAAAACGGTTTTGGGAAAATTACAAAGATTATGTCTGTAAATTATTCTATGTTTCAGTTGACAACATGTTTTTTTATCCAATGATAATTTGAATATTTATTACAAAACGACCAGACAGTCTAGTATATCTTTAACATTAACTGTTCCTGAGTTCATACCTCACTTCAAAACACAGACTTCAATAACTTGATTTCAAATCTAAATCTTATAATTTAATTATATTTTTGACTAAAATTGAGGGCTTACCAAAAGATGAGACTAGATTTAGATAACTGTCGTTTTGTTTCGGATTTATAACTGGCAGTCTCGGTTTCTGATTTCATAATAAAATGTTATGACCAAATAAAAATCATCTCATCTCAGTCTCGTCTCGTCAAAATTTAATCTAATTTCGTCCCGTATATATGAATGAGAACGAAAAATGTTTTGGTCTCATGCGAATTCTCTTTTTTACACAAAGAACTCGATTTTATTTAAACTCTATACATTCTAGCCACCTTATCATTCATCTCGTATTCCGATGATATCGACACGTATGTTCACATACACATAGTAATAGACAATAATTAAACACACACGAAGGCGCTATCAGAAGAGGATAAGTCCATCTGAGAACAATAAAAAATGTTTGATTTGTATCTTACAATCTCTAAAAACTTTGAATCTCTACGCAATGAGAATTATAAATAAAGTAAATATCGGTACGTCAAAATTTAAAATTTTGAGGCGGTCTCGGACTGGTCTCGCTCCAATCAAATCTTATGATATTTACATTATAAACGAGCCGGTCTCGGTACAATCCATGCTAGGTTCGATCACACTCCAGTAAAATATTCTCTGCAATATGCTGTATCGGAGCGAAAATGGACCGAGACTGAGCGATACCTTTAGTGTGAATGATTTCATTGTTTATTGTTTATTTATATTTGATTGAAGCGAGACCGAACCGAGACTAGCTCTATAGTCGGGATCGATCCTTAATGTGTCTTTTACGAGATATCGAAAGTTTATCTGACAATTTATGTTATGTTGTTTGTAGATTTTGGCAAGTTACAATCCATAGAAAACATAATGATTTCGATATTTTATAGAAGTTCTTAATTGTCCATTTATTAACCGTGTTAAATAAGGATTAAGGTTGATTATTTTTGCCTTTTGCAACACACCTCGATGATAATGCAATACCTATACTTAACTACAAATAATATCTAATAATAGTAATAAAATGTAACTTACTTATGGTATATTATCGAAAAAGGTAAAATAATAATTTAGAAAATGACCAAATTATGTAAATTATTAAATAATTAATTTATCATTCGAAAATTAAATGAAATTGAAATGTTCCTGACATTTTTGCATAAATCAATAATTTTGTAAAATATCAGATATGAATTGATGAATCGGTTTTAAATCATATTGCAAGGTTTCTTCCAAACAATTCTAATTTCAATGAATGCAAAATAATTTATTGAATTGATAAAAAAACCGAGTTTATTGATATCGATCCAACATTGAAAGAAGATACCGTTTAGATATTTGAATAAATTTTGTATTTTTTGCTGGGAACTGTCAAGGTTTTTTCCATAACCCAAAAATGAAATTCAGTTCGAAAAATGAGAGAATGTTCTTTATTTTGACCCATGCCTTGATCCGTTGTGATGTAATATCACTGTCACTTGAAACAATGACCTTTGCAGTGGAAGGCGCCTCACACAATGTAAATCTGACAATCCATTGTTGCTTCTGCAAAAGATAATTTTTTGGGAGTGTGCTTGTTGGAAGGCCAGTAAGTTTCATCACATAATTAAATATGGAATATAATTAGTGTTTTTTTCTTAATGACGATACACCATTGTGTGTTTGTCAGCAAAAGAAAAAAATATACACATTATTATTACTCGTGTAAAATAAAGTTCATTTACACAAAATTATGCGAGTTGAAGCGAGTTAAAAAAAGTTAATCGACTAAAGCCTAATATTGTTGGACTCTTGATGAGAACTTTTTATGAAGTAGAAAGAGTGTGCTTTGGTTTCAATATAATATAAATATGATACTTTTAAAACTTAATAAGTGTTAGATAATAAAGTTGGTAAATATTTTTACGTTTTATTTCTATAGGAACTTTCGATTTTAAATCATTATTTTAAGAAAATAAAAAACTTTTAAATGTAATCTATGTTGAATCCTGGCAGGTATCGAGGGAACTTTCCCCTCAGAAAAATAAAATCCCCCGTCCCATCGGCCATAATATATTATAACAAATTTTAAGAAAAATAATTAAAACACTAAAATATATTCTTTTACATTAATTAATTAATATTTGATTTTTCCATCACAAATTTTCTCCCCTCCTCCCAAACTTCACTCCCCCCCCCGTCAATCTTTGGATTTAACACTGAATACGAATTATTTATTTATCAATATTTTTCTGTACTTATAGATTGTGACTTACGACTCGATAAAAGGGTCCCTTGTTAAATAAATATTTTTTAAATTTAATTAGAAACAAAGATTTTGAAATAAATATATACTAGTCTTACGCGCGGTTAAGCAACACTTAAAGACCCGGGGGTCCAGACTGAGCTGAGATATTTACTGCGCCTAGGAATTTGTACACAAAATAGCCATATTTTTTCAAATATAAATAAAAATGTTTCTCAAAGTATTTTTTGTAATGTTTTTTTACTTTTTAATAAATAATAGTGTTTATTTTTAGAATACACTCTTTGCCAATTAATCAATTTATTTTTAAAATCTTATATGGGGGGCGCTTAAGGGACTAAAATTCCTAGTTACACTACAATTCTTAACACAAGCAGTGTTGCAATGATTTTATTATTTTTGAGTTAATACGAGTCATTAAAACTCTACTCGACTACTTGAGTGTGAATCTAACTTAATCATTTGTATTTTTTACGTATAAACATCAACAGTAGACATAAAGTCTACAATAATTCTCTCGATTTGTTTTCAAGGCAATCTAGCTTTGCAGTTTTCGATTAATAACACATAAATTAACAATCGACTGCGGATATTAAAAAATAATATACGTCAGGTGGTAACATTTCCTAGGCCTCATTATACAATTGTTATCAAAGAGACTGTGATTCACACAATTACCATAACAAGACAAACCGTTCAAATGTCCAACAAAGTCTGCCGTTTCTAGCGATCTGCGTAGATATAATACAGTAAGATATTGATGATGTGGGGTATAAGTTAATTTTATTTTAACTTATCAGTTGCAGAAATTTAAAGAAATATTTTTTAGGTTAAAATAATAGATAAATTTAAATTTGTAACTCGTTTATTAAATGTGAAAAAAACCACGAATTAATTTTTTAATTTCAATTAAATTTATTTTGTATTTGGCTATAATATTGCATTTTTTTAAATTTTATTTCTCCCGGGTGGCCTTTTTATGATTTATTTATTCTACTAGGTATATTTCTATACTTGTATTCAAATTGCACCTTTATTTTACTATCATTAAATAATATATTATTTCTATCATCTTATTTGTAAATGATTAATTTTTGATAGTTTAAAATTAAAAGAGATAAAATTTGCAGAAAAAATATTTTATCAGATTATAATGTTTTCCTAAAATAACAAATTTGTTGAAAAAAAACAAAATTTATTATATTAATATACAGTATTTGTTTCTAGATTTACAAATATATTCATTAAATATGATTTTATAATATGTGGCCAATATAGATAATAAAATACGATTATAATTAAGTCACCATAAAACATGAGCAAACTGATTGGTGTCATTCCAAAATAATTTTGTTGATTAATTTCCAAAAACAACAAAAATATCATACAAGGAAGTATGTATAAAAATGAAATATTATTTTAGATAAGTTTAAATTAATCATTTAATCATTTTTGCAGAGGTTATTTTAAGAAAACTTTTCAACTGCAAATTCCCTTTTTTTGCTTTTTTGCTCTAAACTTTGTATATTTCTCGTTTACAAATTCTAGTGACCTTTTTTTGCTCAACACTTATACTTTTTTATATTTTTATTTGTACTTGCAATTTTTCAACTACACAAATTAGCTTTTACAACTGCAGTTTTCATTTATGGAACTTCAGAAACAAATTACAAATACACAACCAAAATAACCCCTGCATTTCTGTTTGGTTCTGTATCGTTTTAATATGTTCATATTTTGGACAATTTACTGTATTTATACTAAAATAATTTTCGATCGCTTTTTAATAATTCCGCAGATAAATTTCCGTGAATCATTCTGAAAAGTTCAAACCGCTTTATCTGGATAATATTTACATAATAAAAAGATAGACGCGCTTAAATTTATTGTATTTAAGCTTGTCTGATTCACCAACAGGTGGCAGTTTCAGTAAACACGTGTGCCGAACAAAGTCATTATAATAAAGTTAATATATTCGCGTAGATTAGAAGATTTTATACATTTAAGGAATCATTTTAGTTTAATTAGAAATTATGTATATGTTATATAATATTTTTGAGTTATGTTTTAATGAGTGAAAAAACATTCTCACGATATCTGAAGTTAATTATTCGTAGAATAATCTTTCATTATATAGCTTAAATGCAAGGGGCAAAACCAGATGTTCATTTTAGAGGAGAAGGCAAAATAATATTCATAATTTTTCACATTATCTATTCATGATTTATGATAAATTAGCAGTGGTTCCAAAACTATATTCTTTGGATATACATATGTCGTTCAGATAATGGTCGGAAGCTCGCAGATGAAGTCCTAAATTATATGCGAATACACTTTCAACTCAAGTTTTAATGAATACTAGGACATTGACTATAAATCACAGACAAGGGCGTACTCAGAAAATTTTCCAAAATAGGGGGGGGGGGTCTTGAATAAGTGACCATGATTTTTAGTTTTAAACATAATAATGTGGGACTTTTTTTACAAAATAGGTTCCACATTATCATGATGAAGACGAATCATGGGGGTGAGGAAACAAGTACCTCGTTCTCCCCCAGCGGACGCCCATGCTTATATATGAAGAGAGTCTGAGTTATGTAGGGGTCCATGAACTTATAAAGTTTCGAAACTGTTAGATAATAATACAAAATATTCAATTAAAATTTTAGTGAAATGATCTTCAATTTAAACATTATATTAGAAATAAGTATGCTTTTGTTATTATCATAATATTACGAAACCACTGTTTAAAAGAATAGTTAAGGGTATACTTGGGCCACGAATCAGATGGTAATTTGTTACATAGAATTAATTGCATGTTAAAAATATTAGAAACTGATTTGTATTGAAAAGTAATCTTAATATACCTATATAATTGTTTATGTGTTATCGCTAATCTCACAAAATACTGAACCGATTTGAATAAAACATTCACCAACGTATTCCTTATAATCTTCTGAGTATCATAGGGTATTTAACATGACACTATCATGCCAGATAAGTAAGCAGTAAAGAAATATGTGACGATTTCAGACCATCATGTACCTAATTATATTAAATATTTACAAGGCAATATCAATTTTTTTTTAACATACAAGCCTCGTCTAGTTAACATTTAAACCAACCTCGTTCCAGTAGGTATCATGTAAAGCCCTTATTTTTTTATTTTATTTTATTATTTTATATTAATGTTTATACAGAAGAGGCATTCTTTAGGCACCTTGAACAATGATTCTTTTTTTAATATATCCGACCGGTACCTTTTATCATTATTAATTTATGATACTATAAAATAAGTTGATATTTATATAAATTCAAAAAAATTGTATCCATCCTATCTATTATGAATGTCTATAATTAATTTTATCACCAATAGTTTCATATCTTTTTAATGATCCTTAAGAATAATATTTTTAACAGGAATAATAAAAGTCTTTGGAAAGTTAAGTGGCCTAAAATATACCGCCCTTTAATTGTAATTATATTGAAATCATAAAATTTAATGAAGAAAGAATACTATAATTATTGGAATCTGAGGATATCACAACATAGATTACGAGGTTTTAAAATGTTTAATATAGTGTCACAAATAATTTTAGTAAATAAATATGATAATTTTTGAACGTATAAATTTTCGCGGTTGTTCAACTGCTTAAACATAAGATTTTTGGGTTTTATCCTTCGTGGCACTTGATATAAAGTGAAGATATTGGTTGAAACGTGAAATGTACGACGCGGGAATAAATCCAAAAATAAATAAGTAAGTCTTAAGGAAATATGATTTCTAATGTTAATTTTTATATAAAATAATTGACTTATATATTTTAGAAACATGTTTATTTAGGTATTATTATTTTCTTTTATTTATTAAATTATGGTCGCTTTTATTTAACATCAGTTACCAGATTTGTTGACATTAACACATCTATAAAGACATAAAAAAATAAATGTCAGTGGATATTGAAAGAATTTTTGCCATTCCTTCATATAGTAATGTCACTTTCTGAGCAAAACTCGCTTAATCATAACATTACTAAGCGAGTTTTGCTCAAAACTGATATCACCATATGAAATAATGCCAAAAATTCTTTCAAAATCCACTAACATTTCATTTTTTTTTTAAATGGGACGAACGAGTTTTGGAATTCACCTGACATTACTCAAAATATACGTTTTTCTGTTAATGAATTATCACTGAAATACTTTTAAAGGTAATATAAGGTATTTATTATTAATTAATTTTATAATTCCAAATAATTGACATTTAATTTAATTACAGATATTATCTATTTTTTGTACAATAGGTACAGGATTGTTTTTCCTCATTTGTATGTAGAGTGCATGCAGAAGCGGTCGGCCAGTTTTCATTTAAATTCGCATATCACAAACTTAGTAGACTCCTCCCATTTGATTATTATAATATTTAAATCATTTCTCCATGTACTAAACAAAGACAGAAATATTTTTAACTCATTTGGTAGATAAAGAAGTACTCTTCGTTTATAGTACTCATATATATTTGTGCGATTAAATTAGTATGTAATCTATTATTGAAAATTGTATAGGTAAATTTTGTGAAAATAAATATTTGATATTCCGAATTTAAATATTTAAATATGTTAAACTTGACATAAAATTAATTAATGAAATTGATGTAAATTTGTGTTTTTATTTAAAATGATGTAACTATATAAGCTCCGCCTTAGAAAAGATAACCGGTGATGTTTGTCTTAATATTTTTGAATCTGCTGTAAGCGATTCTGACCTTTAGGGTGGCAGACGACTTCTGTAGCCCATAGTACCTACTAATCATATAACAATTTTTAAGGAATAATTAAAAAAATACTTTTGTAGATTTTATCTTAAGTCATGTAAGTGTCTACTAGATTAAAAATCTCTTACATTAATCTCATATTATGATTATAATTAACGTTATTATTTCTACACACTGCATGCATTACTATTCATGTCAAATCTGACAGCTATTGTTGTATGACACGTGTTACAATATGTCACGAAAGAGGTATATTCACTTGGACTCCCTCACTGTAGATACATATACACAAAGTTTATTAAAGTCTTTCAGATCTACCTCGTATAAAATGTCAGATTAATATATTATTTAAAATTACAAAATTATATAACATATAATAAAAATATCTTTTTCTCACAAATACATAATTAGAGCTTTACACCAAGACGAGTCTTCTAAAAATATTTCAACGTGTTTTTAGGTTCCCAATGAACATAATATTTATTATATATAGGGTAGGTATACATTAAAAGAATAGAGGTATGTGTAAAAATATTTTTTACTAAAAAATTAGATTTCTCGCGAGTTGGAGATCGGCTTAAAATTTAACGAAACAATTTTTTGGAAAATCCCTTCTTTGGTGATGCTTACGTCATAAAAGGAGGACACCTTATTAAATTTCATGTTTCTATGTCCTCTGCGCTAATGAGTCAGTGAGTGAACAATTTTTACCCCAATTTAGATTAAATTTTGTAACATCGCGATACATGCCTATATATTTTAATTTTAACAGAAGAATATTTTGCCTGAAAGTTACCTTTATATTACAGTGGAACCTCTTTAGTCCAATTTGCTTTAGTATGTATTTCGCCATAGAACGTTTTTATTTTTAGATCCCGGCATTCAAGACTTCATGTTAAATTATTTCGTTAGTACGTATTTTCCCTTCAGTCCCTTCAAAAACGTACTAATGGAGTTCCACTGTCTAGTTATGCAGATAAACCTATTTAATAAAAATAAATAAAAAGTTTAACACCCTTCCTCCCTCCTTAGGGGTTGAATTTTTTAATTTCGGAATTTCTAACGTCATGAAAAGAAGACATCCTTAAAATTTCACGTTCCTAGGTCCAGGAGTTTGGGGTAGGCATTGTTAAGTCAATGAGTCAAGCACACAGAACTTCTTTCTTTCTATGGAGAAAGAGCAAGGCATACTACATATATGCAAATCAACTATAGAAATAGAGGTTAGTAAACATATTTAATTTTACCCCCAACCCAAAGTAGAAATTTAAAAAAAATATATGTGTTTGTGCATAGTAAGGAGTATTTATGAAAAAAATTTCGTAGGTGTACCAGGCCATTTAAGCAAAAAATTTTTTTTTGAAAATTTTGGAATCGAAAATTTCTACGAATTTTTGATTGGAGATTTTTCAAAAAAATTGATATGATACTACTAAGGTATAGCTACAACATATATCGTTGAGATCGATATTTATAAAGTCGTTACAACAAAAAAATTTTTTTTTCGAAATTTTTATATTTCCCGGAAAATTTGTGGGCGCAGAGGCCCAAAAGCTTGTAGAAGGATACCTCTTAGTCAAACCTTTTTATAAAAAAAATATCAACCCCACTTTCCCCGGGGGCAGATCGCCCATGCTTACCCTGCCATGCTCTTTAATTGGGAGAACAACGTTAGGGATCGTACATAAACGATATAGATACAAAAACAAATAGATTTGTAGATAAAGTGTATACGTACGTTACAATGAAGCGTTCACAATAAATCTCTAATGACCGCCTCTCACAGGTGGCTTCGGACACCGGTCGAGGAAACTGGATTTTGACAAATCACATAATTTTTTATTTTACTTTTACAAATAGCCGAATGGAATTTTTTTTAATTCGCCTAGGAGTTTGACCCAGGGAAATTAATTAAGTACTTATTTAAAATTCATAAAAACCTTGAACTGTATTATTATTTTCTAAGTATACAATGCGTGATTTATTTATTAAAATCTGAAAATATTCAAGAAGCTTTGGTTCTGAATTTAATTATACTTTTAAAGAAAATAATGTTTTAATAAATCCCAAAAAATTTAATTTGGTGATGATATGTGTATGTCAATTTTTAACTTCCTAATTAATGACTCTAAATTGAAAGTTGATGTTTATTTGTGTCATTTTGGATATCAGTGGCGCATTAAGGGGGTGTGTAAGGGGTGTAAGACCACATACAGGGTGAAATAGAGCTCATAATGTACACCTAAATTTTTTATCTAAAATTGGGGAGAATTTTTAATATTTTCTTAATTTTTTAAATTATATACTAGTCAATAATAATTAATTTCGACAAAGATTTATAAAATTCAAAAAGTAAGTAAATTGTTTTCTAAATAAGCCTTAAATTTTTGGAATTTTTCATAATATGTTTCTTTTTTAATAAAAAAAATATTTTGTAATCTGATTTATTTCCCCGTAAGCAATATAATTATGATTTTATGTGATTAATTAGGACAATGATGCTTGACTAAATTATCAACTGTCAACATAACTAGCAGAAATCCGTTACACATTTATTACATGCAATAGTAAAAGTCTAGGTAATTTGTTTTAGTTTATTTTATATTTTATGCATAAGGACCTGAATTAATAAATATATTTTGGTATTTGTTTTTAATAACTATGCAGTGATTATTAAACCTTTATTTTTGATATCCATACCAATATTGTAAATGCGAAAGTGTCTGTCTATCTATCTCTTTGCCTGTCTGTTTGTTACATTTTCACGGATAAACCGCTGAACCGATCTTGATGAAATTTAGAAGGAAGATAGCTTGCATCATGAGGAAGGACATAGGTTACTTATTCACGGGTAGACTTGGGCCAAGAAATTCTTGTTTTTTATATAACGAAAAAAATATTTTCTTAATTTAAGAATATACTCTTAATCCAGAAAATTGTTGTTTCCATTTAAAGAAATATTGTTGAACGAAAACAATAATATACTTGGATTAAGAATACATTCTTATATTAAGAAAATATTGTTTTCGTTATATATAAAACAAGATTTTCTTGGCCCAAGTCACTTTTCTACCTGTGTTGTTAGTATCCTGAAAATTGATTAGATAAAAAAATTGGTGGGTGTACTTTTATACGCGCGATAGGTTATACTTTTTTGGCGTAATGACATCTAGTGTACAAATGCGAAACTAAAAACCTGTTTTATCGACTATCATAACAGAAATTTGTTTTACCACGCGACGAAGTCACGGATAACAGCTAGTAATTTATATAAATAAATCATGACTTCTAAATAAAATTTCCCCTTCCTATTTACACCATTACGGGGGGACCAACCCACTTCCTTCTGCTCCCATTTACGCTACTGACCGTAAATTTAAACAAATTGAATAAAATTTGCTACCTTGTAAACACATGAACAGGGGTATTAATTATCTAATGTTTTCTATGGATTTGTTTTGGAATTTAGAACAGTGGTTCTTCAATATACTTTATTTTATTTGATCGTATTATTTAATACCGTTGTTTTATACTTACCAAGCACGCGCTAAAGCATGAATAAATGTCATATAAGTTTGATATGTTTGATACTCGTTGAAAATGTTTGCAAGCTAGCTTTCATTCACTTTATTGATAATATAGGGTAAGTTTAAACCTACCAAATAAACTAGTTCTTAAAGATTTAAAACCGCTTCGTTTTAAATTGAAGTTAATAAAACTTATAAAATTATCTCTGATTGTAAAAAGTACATATACATATATAAAAATATATTGAAGTAACCAAATACAATTCTACCTAAATACACACCTGGCGTTACAATTGAAAGTAAGACATAACCGGGTTGCGTTTAGAACAGATTCTGAATAACTTCCGTTGAATGCATTTTCATAATTTCATACTTTCCAATTTATTCATAACAACAACAATTAGATACAAAAGCGAGTACATATTTTATATATAAATACACATGCGTAGAGCCTGCGTACACACACACACTCACACACTCACACATACACACACACACCCACACAGAGGCGTGTGTGTTACATCAGCAGTATTTTGAATTATTATAACATTGTATCGAAAAGCGCGTAACTTTCTTTGTCTCCTCGTGACATACAGAATTTAAGAGATACGGAACTGCGGTATGGTTCTAAAAGAATCGTGACCTTTCTTTTAAAGTATTATATAAATTTAAAAATTGTATATGCAGTCGGAGAAGAGACCCTCTGTATAATGAAGTATAGATATGTATCTGTGTCTAAGGTTTCCTGATCTTTTCGAATCACGATCGTTTTAGTTTATGTGGAGCTATTATAATTAAATGTTAAAGGCAAAATGTTATACGAGTACTATAGCAGGATTTAACGTTTATATATATTCGTTTTTTCAGTTATAATGGTTATACCAACATAACATGAACGAAAGTATTCCTACTATGGTAGTAGGGCCGGATTTATATTTGTAAGGACTCTAAGCAGTAGTCATAGGAGGGGCCGTTAACCTCAGAAATAATTCAACCTAAGCTAAGCAAATCCTAAAATCGGAGAATTAAATAATTCTATATAAATTATTTTACGAAGTACCTATTTATTTTTTAAAGTATGGAAAATTAACAAAAGATTCTTATTATTTAAGAACAAAATAAATCACAAATCTTTCCTTCTGGATTTTGAAAGTGCAACTTGTTCAATTATGTATGTTATTGAAAGATAAAAATTCGCTAGGTTTCGATGAATCGTCTTAAGGAACTGCTTATTTTGCTTATGGGTAAATCCGGCCCTGTATGGTAAGAATGTAGCAACAATATAATGAAATTTATTTTATTAAAAATATGTCTGATGCAAATAATTTCACGGATCTTCTATCATTAATTAAAGCTGCGTGGCGGGTTTGTACAGACAATAATAAATCATTTATCAAATTGAATATTTAAATAGTTTTTAATGTTGCACTTTAGAACAATTTATAATAATTATAATTCCACTGATTTTTCGAAAACTATAAAACAAGCTTTTTTTACATATTAAACCTGAAATGTCAGTTAAAATTTTTTTTAGGGTTCCAGAGAAACCTTATTAATTTCACTTTGTCATCCGTTCGTCCTTTTCAGTCAACGCAAAATATCTAGTTAACTATATAAGCTAGAAACTTGAAATTTTTACTGAACATGTAAAAAGATGCCCTTCAGGGGGGGGGGGGCACGCTATGGAGCTAAAGCTAGGTAAAAACATATTTTTTATACCAAGGCATGTGACACGTTCAAATGTATAACCAAACCAGCGGAATCTGACCTTTTTTCATATTTTTTCTAAATCAAAAATGGCTCCTGCAGTGGGGTTTAAAGCAAATAAAAAAAATTATACAAATACATGTGGGGTATTAAAATGTAGATCTCAATCAGTAGAATTTTACCAGGGGGCTAAAAGCAGTACTTTATTTGGCCCCTTAACAAGTAAATTTCGTTTGTTTTATTATGTCGTAAGTCCAACCAGACATAAAAAAACGCGGTCCATAAGTGACATGTGAGTCTTCTATTGTGTAACTTTTAGTACTACAAAGTTAGAGGGTGGATAGACCCAATTAAAACCAAAAACTGCGGCCACATGAACGTTATGAGTTACCTTATTTATGACAACCCACTCTTTATTTATTATTTCGAATAAGGACTGGACATATTATTTACAAACTCGTATTTGTCAACACAAAAACAGTTAGGCTTTTTTTGACGAACCGGTCCACCGGGCATTCGCCCGGTTGCTTGCTCAATTATTAATGAAAGAATAATTTTTTTATATTAAAGAACTTCATTTTTGTTATAGTTTAGGACACGACATTCAGTCCTGGATATATTTCATAAAACACAATTGAAGTGCGTTGAAATAAATAAAGAGTTGAAATTTTGGAAATTTTAATAAATTTTGACAGTTCCACCTGTTATTCACACGTTTCAATTATTTATAAATATTCATGCTCAGATTTCATTTCCAGATAATTTTTCTTTATAGTCAATAATTATAATAATAAAAAAAACAATGCTTTAAATAATTTAATGAATAAACGAAGATAAAATCAAAAATATTACCGTACTCCCTGTTTGTTTTTAAAATTCACAGAAACGCGATATCTGCGGTACAATAAAATTAAGACATAACTCAAAAGTAACTAAACAGCCGGAATTTTGTCAAAGAGTATATTTAAAAATAAAACTTATCCCATTGACTAAACATTTACAACAGTGGATCTGAAAATTCCCAAAACATTTAATAGATATTTAAATTTAAAAGTTGTTTTTTATGTTCACGATTTTCCTGCATTCACTTAAAGTTGCGTCTTGAGTCTTGTATTTTATTCCAAACGAACTGAGCAAAATTCTGCGAACACTAAAAATATCGAGTGTTCGCCAAGTTCTATAGATTTGAGAGCTGCTTTTTTAGTATTATATAACTTTATAAAATATAAAATTAAAAATACAAGGAAAATTTGGCAACGGAAACTGTTTTCCAGTGCATTGTTTTTATTTTATTTATGATAATATAACCCATGGTGGGAATTCCATAGTAAATGGTATTTCTCTTATTCATCTTACTAGATGAATAAGACAGTTTACTTTATCCCATTCCATTGCAAATTACTTTAATTTAATTAATTCGTTTTTCATGTCTATAATTGATATTTTAAAGTACATATGGTATTGCAGTATATTTTATGTAAACCGTACAATAATAAATACATATAAACGATGAATATACGTTTTTAATATCAACTCACTACGAATACATCAAATACCACAAGCACGTCTGGACCTAAACACAGCAAAAAAACATTTTCTTTGATCAAATACGATAAGCTTTGGAAAATGTTCGGCATGCTCGTTATGTTCAGAAAAAGGTACTAATTAGCCAAATATTGCTTGCCACTTGATTCATTCGGTTTGTTCGGAGTGAAATATCAAGTTAAATAATAATTAAATTTTAACCGTTCGGCCAAATTATAAAAGTGATATTCACAAAATTTTTATTATTTTTTTAACGAAAAATAAATAGACGCAACTTATGTAGTCCAATAAAAGAAATGCGTTATTTTTTATTTATCTGATTTTAATATTTGGAAAATTGTAATTAATACAAATAAAATAATAATAGATAAGTTGTAAAAACTTTCTAAATGAGATCCTTTCAAAAGATAAAATACAATTATAATAATATAGTTATAAAATATAAACTTTTTGGACCTCTGGAATACAATGAATCAAGCATATAATACGTTTTTTGTTATTAAATGAAATGAGAATCTTAAATGGCACTCCTTCAACGAAATTTAAAAAAACTTGATGCAAAATTTCGATAATAGAAAATGACACTTTTCTACACAATGATATTTTAAGCAACATAGAAAATACCTTAATTATAATATTAATATTATAAGTATGTGATAAAAAATATAATTTAATTTGTATTTAATTATTTTTTTCATTATGTTACTCGTGTAACTATATTTATAAAAGAAATAATATTTTGTATACTTTATCAATTTTAATATTTTTCAGAACTTATATATTATATTATTAATTATTATTATTATGGTATTATTAATGCATGTTTTAGTTTCGTAGTTATAAAATTAAGTACCTATATAAAGTGTATTTTTCATATGAGAGCGTCTATTAATAAGTAAGGATGATTTACGAAATTTTCGACCGCCCACCTCCACTTTCATGAGCTTTTTTTCATAATATCCTTAATATATATAAAGCTCAACGTCTCTCTGTCTGTCCGTTAGTTACCTTATCACTCGAGAACCACTTATCCGATTTACGTGGTTTCTTTTTTAATTCATAGGTACATTCTCTGGCCAGGTTATAGGCTATATTTTGTTACGTTAGGTAACATAACAACTAAGCAGTGACAATAATAGTAAATCAAGTCGGAAAAAATTTTGCCGTCGGCGCGCTGTTTTGTAATACGCTACCTAAACCGTTCAATATAGAACAAATTAATGTATTAAAGAATTGTGTAGAATCAAAAGTTCTACAATAAAGTCCGCGACACCATATGTCTAACTTTTATATTTAAGCCACAATGACTGCTTTTATGTTACAAAGAAAATTAAAAATATTTGGGTTCTGTTTACGTGGACTTATGACCTGCAAAACATTAATCCTTATCAAAATAAATGATTGCATCGTCATAAGTACCCTCGTATAATATATAATATATTTTTTTTAAATTTAACACAAATTAATAGAAGAGGGACGCCCCCCATAAGTTTAGCACCAGAAGGCCCCGATACGTATAAATCCGCCTCTGGCAAAGCACATTGATTAAAAATTCTTAATTGAGTCAATATACGAAAAAGGCAATTACAACAGCCGAAACTGGTTTCAATTAACGTACATATATATTTTAAAATAATTAATTATAAAAAACTTTCGTAATTAACGCTTTTACCCCCCTTATTTAATTATGCAAAATGATAGAACAAAAGAGATTGTATTGCCAAAACAACTAAATTCATTTTTTAACGAACTTATAATTCTATATGGTTATTAAGGGAGGTTTTTCAGAACACAATAATACAAATAAATTGGAATTGATAAACAGCCTTTATTCGATTTTCTAGATGTCTATAGTGTAACGCATATTAATATTAAGTTACAACAGGAAGAATGAAGCGGTAGGTGGGGAGAGAGCGATATTCTAGAAAAGTGGCAGTAGAATAGACATAGAGAATGGACCACGCAACTGACTCGAAAACAGAGTCGTGTCAAAAGAAAGAGATAGAAACAACTTTGGAATATACTTGTCCTTTTTTTAAACAGGAGTGTAACTATTTCATTCTTGGCCCCGATATATATATATTAGTGATGTAACGAATGTGTGATTTTAAACATTCGCGAATGCGAATGCGAATACGAATATTAGGGTCCGACATTCGCGAATGCGAATGCGAATATTGACTTTTCTTATTATAAATTTTTATTTTTTTACTTTTAGGAGAGCATTAAGGTCTAAAAGCCCCTTCAACATTTTTTTTGTAAATTTTAATTTTAATTTGTATTGATTTGATACGTTTTTTTTTTGGTGGGGGGAACATGGTTCAGATCAGGGATGGGGAACCTGCGGCCTTTTCAATACTTCATTGCGGCCGGTTAAGATTTCAACTATTTATAATATATAATTTTTCTTCTAATTAGTCCTAGTTATATCAAATATTAGAGCTCATATCAATTAACTTTGAAATGGATCTAATCTGAAACTTCCCCAGAATTGAAAATAATGACGTCACAGTATACAGACGTAAATTAAAATTGGCTATTGCGCATATCCGGAATTTTCTGAAGTTATTTGATATGAACTTCCTTGTGGGGATATATTTCACGACGAAGACTATTTCAAGAAAGACGGTAAGTATGCGGCCTGCTTATTATTTTTAAATTTAAATGTGGCCTTCTATGATAAAAAGGTTCCCCACCCCTGGTTCAGATAATCCTTTCCACCCTAAAAAAAATTGCATTATTTAATTTACTTTAATTTTATTACTTTTTTGGGAGCTAGAGCATGATCCATACACCCACCCCCTCCAAACGTATTGTATTATTTAATTTGCTGGAGTTCTCACTATGAAAAATATTTCCCCCAAAAATAATTCAAATCGGAGCATTTTTACAGTAGTTATCGTGAACGAAAGAAAATTCTACCTTCAGACACACAGACACATACAGAGCCGCCATGCGAAAATCAACCTCTTTATTTTTTGAAGTTAGTACAATCAGAATCTGTCATTATCTCGTACACGATTTTTCGACGGTATTTTTTATACTTTCATTTCTTTCAGAACATGGCCATGGGAGTAAAAATAAATGTTGACTGTTCCTAAGTTCTTAAAAAAGATTTTTTTTATTATTACAAAAACGAGCAATATTCGCAAAATTATTCGCACTTTTTCTTGCGAATGCGAATGCGAATGTTAAAAAATGTGCGAATATTCGCGAATATATATATTACATCACTAATATATATATAACATATAAAGAGGTTAAAAGACAAAAAATAATTAACGTTATAAAAAAAATTTATTTAAAAAAAAAAGACAATTATTGATTTCTAAATAATATAATATAATGTAATCTAATATCAAAAATAAATATTTAAAATTTTGTTAAGTAAATCTTGTATGTGCTGTTTTTAAGTGCAATCCACCTCATCATTTTGTAGCAACCACATGGAAATTGATTTAAAACTATTTTTTATTAATATATATTTAATATTTTTGGTAGCAAAAATGTTATTTTCCCGGAATATCCGTTCATAATTTTGTAAATTTCTATCAGATCAATTGATTTTTTTTTTATTTCCTCGATGAAATATGAACCATTATAGTATGTTTATTGTTTATATTATTTACTTTTCTAATAAAAAACTTATTGCACAAAAATCACAAGATAGATATACAAAAATATATCGGACAGAAATACTACCCTGAACTATAGTAAGCTACCAATCAGATTCTTAGAAAAAGAGATAGATATATTCCAAACTACACTGCATCTCTCTCTCACTTTTTGAACAGATGTTACACCATTGTGTTAATACAGATTATTACAGATGCACTGTCCATTCTCTATGTCTATGGTGGCAGTAGTGTTTCCGCTGAGCGGGGTGACGGACTTTATCTGTTTTATGTAGCGAGAGAGTAAAATCCTACAGGCCAGTGGCAGCCCAGGCGATAGCGAACACAAGGCACCTGAACAGCGAAGATACGGAAAAGACCTGTCCTCAGTAACGTGAGCGTTACAATAGATCAATTTATGAAATGTTATCGTTATTTTGGCTTCTGAACAATTCGTAATATATTTTAGTATATATTTTACAATCTTCAGAAATAATAAAGTAATATTAAGAAGTGTTATAGTGAAATACAGTTACATCTACATTAAATCACACCCTATTTCATGTATAATTCAGAACCTGGCCACACCTGGCGACTTGAATGAACCTCTAACATCTAATATAAAATATTTTATATATGTTCATTTCATTGACACCATAAAAATATTTTATAATAATGCGGAAAAAATATAATCTGTTGATATGAGTCATGCAAAATACTATCAGGTTTGGGAGACTTCTTTATTGAACAATTAACTCGTTTTAAAAATTGGATACTTTATGATGATTATTATTGTATATTTTTAATAAAAATTTATTATGAGATGGTGACTCATAATAAGCCGCCTTGCAGTTAGTGTTACTTCAGATAATGATATGGTGATTGTAGATAAAAATTTTGTATAAAAAAATAAATTTTAGGATTAATTATGTATAATTGAGTCGTCTATTTCTAATTATAGTCATTACCAAAGGTTTTAATAAAATAAAAATACCAATCCAAGCAAGCTTTTTGGAGTTAAATAGGTTATTGTGTAAATTAAAATAAAATCAAAGTTTACACTGATAGTACGTCTGGTTCGTGGCAAATAAAGCCAAAACGCTGCACTTTTTGATTGGGGTATGCCACTTTCTGTGGTCATATATAAGGTCAAATGAAAGATTTTCAGATAGGGAGCCACTTTAAAATCCGTGTAGAACACTGTTATATCGGCTATTAAAGATGGCCCCCACGGTTTTTATTAAATTGGCTGTATCTCAGCTCCTAATCATCCGATTTCAATTTTATTTTGTTTATTTTAAAGTTCTTATTAAAAAAAATAGTTTTTATCATTATTCATTTTTCTCTAAATCTTAAGGGTTCCCCACAATTTTCCGAAATCTGAAGATTTCACTTTTCTTACAAACTTAATTGTTATATAACTTGTTTATTGTGCCCAATAATTTTTTTTTACTTCATATAAAAAAGAAAGATATTTTTTTCTGCGTTCCATTGATAACTAGATAATACTGTTTTAATTAACAACTTCTTTGGAAATAGCGTGTTAAACTAAGAAAACTAGATTATTTTTGGATCATTCCAAGTCAAGTTTACCTGTATTGGTTTCTCAGATTCGAGATTTTGATGGAAATGTCCATTTATACCTTCCCTGAATCAATTCTGACTATTTTTATCATCATGTCTGTCTGTCTGTCTGTGTGTGTATCGTTTGTCTGTAAAGGCTGGAACTCAAAAATGGCAGTACATAGAGGGGTAAAATTTTATATTAAGGATTAATTTGTTTTAAGAAAGAAAACCAGATGTTTTTAAAACCGGAAACGGATATTTATTCTTGTAATTTTTGTAATTATTCGAATTATTTCTGAAACGGTACGTGTTGGAAGAAAATGTTTAAATAATAATTTACTTATAATATTATTATTTATAATTTATGTTATGTTCAATTCCTCTCAAAAAAAGTTTTTGAGGTTATAATCGTTTTTTTTCAATTATATTCGAAATGGTTTAAAGCAGAAATAAATTATTGAAATAAAAGTTGTAGAGTACGTTATTTTCTATAGTTTATGCTCCATTAATTTTT
Source organism: Sialis fuliginosa (assembly GCA_961205875.1). NCBI lineage: Eukaryota > Metazoa > Arthropoda > Insecta > Megaloptera > Sialidae > Sialis > Sialis fuliginosa. Next base: position 21,479,776 of record OY540812.1, read on the forward strand.
TTGTATCTCTTACCAATTAAAAAAAATCTTTTTTATTTAATTTTTTATTTTTTTCCATTTTTTTTTTAACAAGTTCATGACAGAATGAAATGTTTATAACAAAAAATGTAGAGAACGTTAATATCTGTAGTTTATGTTCTATTAATTTTTTTGTATCTCTTACCAATTAAAAAAAATCTTTTTTATTTAATTTTTTATTTTTTTCCATTTTTTTTGAACAAGTTCATGACAGAATGAAATGTTTATACCAAAAAATGTAGAGAACGTTATTTTCTATAGTTTATGTTCCATTAATTTTTTTGTATCTCTTACCAATTAGAAAAAAATCTTTTTTTATTTAATTTTTTATTTTTTTCCATTTTTTTTAACAAGTTCATGACAGAATGAAATGTTTATAACAAAAAATGTAGAGAACGTTATTATCTATAGTTTATGTTCTATTAATTTTTTTATATCTGTCATCAGTAAGCCAAAATTATTTGTTTTATATTAGTAGATACACGTACATTTTTTTATTGTATAAGAAAGTTCAGTGACATCCATGACAGATTTTTCAATTTTTTAGCTATACCATATGAGAAAATTGATCCCAACATAAAATTTCATATGATAAAAGGTAAACTTGACATGGAATAATCCAAAACTAGTCTATTTTTCTTAGTTTAACACACTTTTTCCATAGAAGTTGTTAATTAAAACAGTATTATCTTGTTATCAATGGAACGCAGAAAAAAATGTCTTTCTTTTTTATATCATGTAAAAAAATGATATTGGGCACAATAAAAAAGTTATATAAAAATTAAGTTCGTAAAAAAAGTAACATTTTCAGATTTTCGAAAATTGTGGGGAACCCTTAAGATTTAGAGAAAAATGAATAATGACAAAAAATAATCTACTCAATAAGAACTTTAAAACAAACAAAAGAAAAATTAAATCAGATCACTAGGAGCTGAGATACAGCCAATTTAATAAAAACGGTGGGGGCCATCTTTAATAGCCGATATAATGGTTTTCTACACGGATTTTAAAGTGGCTCTCTATCTGAAAATTATTCTTTTGACCTTATCTATGAGCACAGAAAGTGTCATACCCCAATCAAAAAGTGCAGGGTTTTTTTACGTACCAGACGTACTATGATAATAGGATAGCTTTTCCCCTAAAAATACTCTACAAAATTGAATTTTTTTAAATATCACCGAAAATTTCATAGATACGTAAAAACATAAGCCAAGTAAATGTACAGTGCTTCCTCGTGCTAAATTCACCAAAGGTAGTTAATTATTGAACAATTCAAATAAAAATCTTAGTGTTGAGATAAATTACCTGGAATTGGTTAACCATTTAATTTTTATACAATATTACTAAAAAGCGCGTGTTTGATTTACTGCTTATTCCTTATGTTACCTAACGTAACAAAATATATACTAAAACCTGGGCAAAAGACATATCTATTAATTTAAAAAAAAAATACACGTACATTGGATAAATGGTTCACTCGAGAACCATTTATCCAATTATCCATATAAGTGCTCGAACGGACAGACAGACTGACAGAGATACATTGCGTTTTATAACATTCATACATACATATGTATATAGATAAACAAATAATTTGAGCTCTTTTATTCCAGTGTAAAAATGTCCAATCTGAATTAAAATTCCCACTCAATTGAATTTTTTTATGTAGCATGTTTTTGTGATTTATTATATAAAATATAGTTTCATTGTTTAATTGAATATTTTTGTATTCTTTATAATAACTTTAAATAGTACAAAATTAAAATTCCCACTGCATACTTTTGTTTTCTCACAACAAATTTGGTTTCTATTAGAATAAAGGTTGCTTTAAAATATGCACATCTAATAAAAGTTAGATTTATTGAAACTTCTGAAAAGACCTTTCAATATTTTTATTTTATTTTCAACAGTTTAATAAAAAATGTGAATATTTATTTATTATTATAATTCATAATAAAATAAGGCGTGTATAGGCAAAAAATGTAATATTTCTTTAAATTTATAGAGGATATCCAGCACGTCAAGATCATAGTTTTGAATAAACTAAAAGGAAAACTCTTGTCATCCTAAAAGCAAGGATACATTATGTATATATCAAAGTTGATATGCATATTAATACGTGGTCTTTATACTACATGATTTATTTATATTATTTTTGACACACTTATGTGGAATACATTCCGACGAAATTCAACTGCGTGACAAGAGAACATAAAGATGGGTACTTTTTCCATTGAACTCTGAGGAAATCGAAACCTTGGGTTCAATGCGTAAGTAGTAACATCGATATATTTTCATTTTCTTTCATTGTTTTGATTTTTTTTTTAATTATTAGCCTAATTGCGAGAAAGATGTACAGGAAATGTTATATTTTTGTGACAAAATTAGTAGAAATTTTACAAATATTTTTCGTTGATGTCAGGTCACAATATGATAACTATAAAAAGAGAAATATCTCAAATGAGATATTTTGAATAAACCAAACGAAAGAAATCACAAAATTAAATCGGAATAAGTGTTTCTAAAAAAAGGTCAAAATTTTAGTTATCATTACTTAAAACCATCGATTTGTACAAATTGTATAGTAAAATATGTTATAAGAAGCAAAATTGTTGTTAACAATATAAGAAATAAAACTTCAAACTTTGGATTAAACATTTTTCAAATTTTATTTAATTTAATTTATTATTAAATTCTTGTTCATTTGAACTTAAAGTAGGTACCTCGAACCAAGAAAAGTAATTGTATCTATCTAAAGAAAAATGAAAATTTATTTCATATTTTTTTTATTGGCCAACAAAAGCTAATTTTAATAAAACAAAAAAATTGGTCAATACCATACATGGGAGTATGCCATAAGAGTTCCGAAGTTTGTACTACATGGACTGTTTGGAGCCACTAACAGTTGTATTTTTGAGTTAGAAAAAAATATAAAAATAGTTTCACATTCTATTAATTGAGATCTACATTTTGACACATCCCACATGCCTAGATATAAAAATAAAAAATTATATGACGCCCCTTCCTATTATTTCAAATTTTAATATGATTGAGTTTAGTATTTGTCGTTGGTAGTCCCACCAAAGCCTCGTTACCATTTTTTTTCTGCTGGCGTCATTTTTTATTTAGAAAAAAATAAGATAAATGATCAAATTCCATTGGTTTGGTTATATATTTTCACGTGCCACATGCCTTGGTATAAAATAATATTTTTTTACCTAGCGTTAGCTCCTTAGAAACCCCCCCCCACCCCTCTGAAATATTATTTTTTCAATTTTGTACATCTTTTACTAGAGAGTATCATTTTACTTGTTCAGTAAAAATTTCAAATTTCTAGCTTATATAATTTACGAGATATTTTGCTTTAACTGAAAAGGACGAACGGACGGACAGACGACAAAGTGAGATTAATGGGGTTTCTTCGGAACCCTAAAAATTATTACTGTATACAAAGATATAGAATATTAATAATATTTAAATAGTTATCAAAATAAATAAAAACTATTTATTTGTTTATTCGGTACTTAAATTTTTTTATCAGTCGGTATATTATTCAAAACGGAAATTCCAATGTTAATTAAATAAATAAATATACAAAAAACTAGAGACTTCGCAGTAACTCTTTCTCTAATTTATTTCGTAAATATGTATACCTACCTATTTATTGTCATAGATAAATAGATGAATTTTAAGTGATAGGAACAAAAAAAAATCACGAAAAAAGATGACCAAACAAAATATCCATTTGTCAATAACTCAGCCCATTTTATACATTTTGAAAGAACATATTAAAATGAGCAGAAAGAGAAGTTAATTACTAAATCACTAATACTCATCCCCATGGGCGCCGGGAGGGGGGTGCAAGAAGGTGCACTTGCACCCCCCTGGCAAAAAAAAAACTAAAAAATCAAGAAATACAATTTTTAATTTAAAATTCAGGTCAGAAAAAGTGAGGACCGTTTTTTTTTTTAGTCATGCTAATTTTATTATTATTTTAATTTTTTTTTTTTTTATTATTTTATATATTACTAGCTGGGCCCACGCGGCTTCGCTCGCGTAGACTACGGAATTATTGTTTAGGATTTTTGAAAAATATAGTTTAATTAATTAAGTACAAACACGATTAGTTATTATTGTAATAATAATTTATCAATACCTAAATTACCTAACAAAAACGAATCAGAAGAAAAAAGTACAAATAATTTGTGTTCTGTTTAAATTTAAATGTTAATTATTGAAAACAAAATTAACTCAAACGTCAGCCGAGGGACTCCGAATATCTACCGAACGTAAGCGAATCCAGTCTGATGTACATCGCTTCGATGCGGCACGACACCATACATTTAAAATGTTACCTTTATAAATATATTTTAAGATATTTTCTAAACTATACGACCAAATTGGATGCTGTAAATGGCAAACTATATCTACATTAAGTACTTATGACGATGAAATCATTTATTTCGATAAGGATTGATGTTTTGCAGGTCATAAGTCCATGTAAACAAAACCCAAATATTTTACGTTTTTTTTGTAACATAAAAGCAGTTATTGTGGCTTAAATATAAAAGTTAGACATATCGTGTCGCTGACTTAATTGTAGAACTTTTGATTCTACACAATTCTTTAATACATTATTTTGTTCTATATTGAACGGTTTAGGCAGCGTATTACAAAACAGCGCGCCGACGGTAAAATTTTTTCCGACTTGATTTACTATTATCGTCACTGCTTTGTTGTTATGTTACCTAACGTAAAAAAATATAGCCTATAACCTGGCCAGAGAACGTACCTATGAATTAAAAAAAAAAACTCGTAAATCGGATAAGTGGTTCTCGAGTGATAAGTTAACTAACGGACAGACAGACAGACAGACAGACAGACAGACAGACAGACAGAGAGACGTTGAGCTTTATATATATTAAGGATGTATAATTTAATTTTATATATATCTAGATGCACCCCCCTGGAAGTAATTCTGCCGGCGCCCATGCTCATCCCCCTTTTATTTATATGTTATTTTGGCTCGATAAAAACGTAATTAGTCTTTCAAAAAGATCGTGTTAATAAAACAGCAAAATGTTTAATATTTAGTCCACGTACATTAGAATTATTGAAGTGCAATTTTAAAAGCAATAAATAAATTGTCAATCATTATTAATCGAAGCGCATAGACTATAGCCGATTTAAACAGATTTTTGTCGCCCGCGTGTTGACATTTTCTAATTTATTCCAATTGCCGCCCCATTTTAAATTCACCAAATAACAAAAAGATTCACTTCTGGAATCTTAAGATATCACACGCCATTAAAGTTTGTGTATCCAAAGATCAAGGCAAAATATCAAAGATTTGTTAAGAGATGAGGTTTTTCCCAAATCAACCGCAACATCTTTTACATTTTCCCTGAATCTTGCGTATGCGTTTATTTGTATCCGCTTTAATTAGAAGTTAATTATTGTTTAATTTGTTTTATTTATCGATGATTTAATTGTATACGTATTGTTTTTTATATGAGAATGTATTATTTTAAGTCTTCTGCAGTTGTATTTTCATTACTGGCACCAGTCTTGGATATGACCTCAGTAATGGATATTTTTTAATTAAATGTACTGAATTAGAAATTTGATTACTACCATTTCTGAATATTAATCTATATACATTTAACTATCTTACAGCGTGATTTGTTGACAATCGGTCAATAGGTTTCAAAATGGTGGACATTTAAACTAATTATTAGTATAATTTATTTATTAATTATTATATTATCATAGAAACTGCTTTACATTGTTTCAAAGGCTATTCTTTCTTTTATATCTTGTGTGTCGTAGTACTTATCATTTTGTAATCATTAACAAGTGCTCATCACTGCGTGCTCATTACTGGTTTTACTTTATCCATTACTGGAGAAAAAACATAAACAAAATAAAAAGCTATAATTTAAAAAACAAACTATATTTGCAGACTTTGTAACCCTCCATAACTCAACCAGGCCCTTACATATTATTATACTACGATAATATTTAAGCTAATTTTCAAAGGATTTTGTAGATATAGCCGACCTAATTATTCATTAATACTATACATATGTATTTTCTATAATAAAGAATGTTTTTCCCAACTTTTGTTTTATATTTTCAAAACCAGACAAATATAAAAATCGGTTATTAAATATAATATAGGTATTGGTACTTATATACGCATTCAAATCACATTATAAGAAATTATTTTTTCTAGACATGTATTTTGACTTCCGGCTCAAAAAATCTAATTTCAATTAATAGATATAATATGTATTCAAATGACATTCTTTTTTTGTTTCTTGGCACAAGGCCATATTTATTTATCTGTCTGTCGTCTTTTTTCTGATTACTATAAAAGCTGTCAATCACAAATCAAAATCCTATCAAATCTCATTCTTTTGTCATTTAGCATTGAAGATATTCTATTATGTGGTCATAAATATATGGGTTTTATTGTATGTTAATTTTATTTCATTTTTTGTTAATATTGATTACATATAGAGAAAATATGTGCAAAGGAAATGTAAGGACATGATGATATTATGAATCATTATTGTTATTCTTTTTATTTTACTCAGTATATTTTATTGTATGACTGTAACTTCATTTAGATTGAAATTTTTCTTTATATTTCTTTTTGATTAATAGTATAAATAAACTGAAGAAAAAAATGGGTGTGACTGTGTTGGGGTGCACAGTCGAGAGATTGGCGTGAATATGTGGCAGTGGGGTTAAATAAAATTCATACTCATGGATTGATACATTTTCATTTTTTTCTTGTTAAGCGTCGATTACATTGAGCGAGTTTACAAGCTAACACTGAGTGAGTTTACAAGCAGCTTGTAAAAAAGCTGGCTTGTTAGCTTGTAAACTCGCTCAATGTAATCGACGTTTTACTCAGAAACGTTTTAATATTTGAAAATGTACATAAAAAGTTGCCGTTAACTTATTGTTAGTCTAAATAAAGAAATGTGTAACTAGTATTGTATAATATAGTTATTTCTTATGATTTGTACGAACATAAAAACGATTAATTATTTAATATTTACAAGCAAAACCGTGGAAATACGAAATTTGCTTTTTATTTTTTTATTCAATTTAAAAAACTTTAATGAAAAAATTAAAAAGGTTATGTCATAGAGAATATAGTCTAATATGTTGGTATTTTATTATAATATGAAGTTTTTCACTTATTAAAACCTGATTAAATGTTTTGTTTTTATCTTGTACCTTGTAAATCTAATCGAGATCTATAATTTGAGACCAGAACCCGCGTGGTAGCTGCTCTGAGTGTCGAAATATACTGATTTTAAATTTACGCTGGTGCGTTACATCAAATTTCTGAAATGCCTACCCAGTATCTGGCTTGAAACTTTAGACGTTATTTACGTCAAAAAAAGAAATTGATGATAGTTTATGTATCTGTCCTTAAGGAAACACTTGGTTACGTGTCACATATGATTCTAGCTTTTGATAGAAATATCTAGAGTGCAAAATTATCAAGATAATTATCGGACAATTTTCAGATAATTATCTAGCATAAGTCTGAAAAGAGTTCACAAAGGTGATTCCCTGCAGTGTGTCAAACACAGACGGTCTGGGAAATCTCGTAATAGATGAGTAAGTAAAGTTACTTATTCACGCATCTGGGGTGCTATGAATTCCCTGTTTTTTTTCAATCTTATTAGAATTAGGTATCATAATAAATTTTAATAATCATCATTGAAAATATATTATATTACTTATATTAATTAATCAATTTATCTACTTCTAAAAAATTATTTTTTCTACAACCGTTTAAAAAAGTAGGCTTTTTCATTCACATTTTTGTGTAAAGTAGTAATGAATACTTTCTGCCCCCCCCCCCCCAAATTTTGATCCGGGTTTGAAGCGATGTGCAGTTATAAAAATTTGTTTTTTGTAATTTTTTTACTCTTAAAAACTCTTTAATTTTTGTAAACTGATATTAAAGCTCACTAACAAATTATAAAATGTAACCACGAGTTTAGTCAGAAACAAAAAAATGAAATTTACTTATCACTGTTTATTTTATTTATTTATTTTAACAAATAATACGATATTAAGCAAGTTAAATAATATTGAAATCAATTTTGAATTTTAAGAACGCCAAGCAAAGTTAGGTCAGCTTAATTTTTGAGGTTCGTACGCCCCCCCCCCCACCCCCCCTCAGAAAAAAATTGGTTATTATCATGATAATTATAATTGATAAATATTATTTAGCACCCTGTAAATATCCCATTTGAACATCCCTTAAACTATTTTGTAATATAAAGTTATATTTACTAACGTTTATCAACATTTTTACGCCTTACAGAATCTTTACCGTGACTCCACACTCCACAGTGTTAACAGTTTAAGAAAGATTGAGTAAATAATAAATAGTATGAGTCATGATAGATAAATTACATTTTTTACCATCTTGATAGGATTTCGAATCTCTTAAAATTATTAATAGTTTCAGAATCAGAAATACAAAAAAATATAAAATACATAAATTTAAAAAAAACGATTGCATATAAATCCTTCATTAAATTGATGCAATAAAAACATAAGTCAAAATACAGATTATAATTTATTAAAGTCGGTTTTAAGTAGTTTTTTTTTAATAATTGCAAATCACCCAAGACAATATTAAAATAACGAGTTCCCAGCGTATGAAAATCTATAAATAAACTAAACTATCCGATTGACTATAATAGGAAAATATCGTTATTAAAAAATAATTACTTAATACACCTGTAATTATTACCATACCAAATATCTTATTCATCAATTCTTTAGTAATTAATTTTATATATCGAGACGTTTTATTCTGTTTTAAGTTCCAATAAACCACTGATGACATCATTGTGGCCACACAGACAGTTCCTTGTGAGTAAAAACATTTAAAATGACTGGAAGACAATCTTAAGTAATGATTTATCTATGACATTTGTTTTGTTATGGCTATTAAACGTCAGTAATCTCTCAAATGTAACTCAATTCGTTTTATCAAGTAAATTAAAGTAATATTTTATATTGTTATTTTAATAAAATATATATTTTGTAAAATTTTGCTTTCATTTTATATTGTACTGATTCAAGGTAAAATAATGACTTATATAGTTTGTATCTAGGGTCATTTTGAAATGGTTTATTAAGGTGTGATTTTTTACTAAATGTGTACAATAAAATAAATTATAATATATGAAATAGTTTTACGGAAAAATATAAAAATTGATTAAAGGTATGATGATAAAGGGGAGGTGGAGCGAGGCTAGCCACTATAGCCCATTGTGCCCCCTTGAGGTTTTTAAGACTTCACTCTTTGAACAGGTCCGTTGCTTCAGCGAAGGATAGAATCCTGTTCATCGGCATGTCTTGAATGTCTCTCGGCTCAAGAAAAGGGGAGCCAAGGTATATATTTGTTTTTTGTGTTCTGAATATTTTGGACCAAATTATTTTGGCAGTTCGAGGTTTTTTAAATAATTTAATGGTTTAAGTTAATTAATTTTTAAATAGTACATTTATATACAAAAGTGTATTAAGTATGTAGTAATGATATTTTAACAGTTGTTATATTAATATTAGGGTTTTATAGAAACTCTATTCATCTCAGTTTATCGTCCTTAATAGCAAAATATCTCGTAAACTAGATAAACTTAATTTATGACCTCCAGACACATAGATATAGTTTTGTTTTTTTCGGAGGTGGGGGGGGGGGGGATAGAACTAACGCTAGCTAAAAGATATTTTTGAACCAAAGCATGTGGAGTTCCAAAATGTAGATTATTGCACTTTGAATCCCTTCTCCTCTATATTAAAGTTACTACTGGCTCAAAAAATATATAATATGTATTTAAAAAAAATATGGTATCATGTACTTCAATAAGTTAGCTAGGTACCTACGGAACTCTAATGGCATACACCCATGTATGCTTATTAAATTACCTAACTAATAAAATAATTAAATATTTCGTAAAATGAATCATGAAATTATGATATTATTTTTCATAAAGTAATTGTTTTAGGATGTAATTAGAAGTAGAATCAATGCGCCCGTATTGTTAATTCATCTGTATAATAATAAGTAGCCAGTTATATAATAGTTGTAATTAGAATGTAGGTGACTTAAGAAAGAAATCATTCTTATAAAGTTTATATTTTAGAATTTTTAACTGTAGAATATAAATTCTTAAGATTTTAGTCACTCTGTATAATAATAAGCAGTCAGTTAGTTGTCCATTACTGCTATAGTTTAGAATGTAGCCAGTATAGGCTGGGCTCAGTCACTTAATGCCCAACTGAATTTTACTTTCCATTCTTATAAAGTTTATATTTTAGAATTTTTAACTGTAGAATCTAAATCACCCTGTATAGTTAGTTAGTTGTCCATTACTGCTATAGTTTAGAATGTAGTCAGTATAGGCGTGGTTTACTGGGCTCTGTCTACTTAATGCCCAACTGAATTTCACTTTCAGTCATTAAACAAGTACAGTGATTATATGATTAACTGATAGTAGTAATAATGATATAGAAATTCAAATTTCAGTAGTGTTTATTCGTTTTTAATAATGTTAATAATGACATAGTTACTGACACCAGACACGTAACACTGGTGTTATGTAAATAACAGGTCGTTGGTAATAATTATATTATAGATACTGATGCCGGTCATATATGTAGGTGTCTACTTGTTAGAGTTGAGTTGTTGAGGACTGAATAAAAAACTGTTTTCAGCTTAATTATCGTTATTAGAAAAGTCACTTATTTTTAGGGTTCCGAAGAAACCCTATTAATCTCACTTTGTCGTCCGTCCTTTTCACTCAAAGCAAAATAGCTCGTAAACTATATAAGCTAGAAACTTGAAATTTTTACTGAACATGTAAAATGAACCCCTCTAGTAAAATATGTACAAATTTATTGAATAAATAATTTTTCAGGGGGGGGGGGCAATAAGGAGTTAAAGCTAGGTATTTTTTTTATACCAAGGCATGTGGCACGTTAAAATTCGACTCTTTTTCTATTTTTTTCTAAATCAAAAATGGTGCCTGTAGGGGGCTTTAAAGCAAATCCAAAAAAAACAAAAAAAATGTATACCAAGAAGTGTGGCATGTCAAAATGTACATCTAAATTAGTAGATTTTGACCATATTTTTTTTTCTTTTCTAACTTAAAAATGGCACCTATAGGGAGCTAAAAGCAGTATTTTATTTGCCCCCCCCTCTAACTCTGTAACTACCGGCTCAAAAAATCTGAAAAAAATTTGGTAACGAGACTTTGGTGGGACTACTAACGACAAATACTAAAGTCAACAATATAATTTTAAATTTTGGAATTATAGGGAGGGGCGTCATTGAATTTTTTATTTTAATATCTAGGCAAGTGGGGTGTCAAAATATAGATCTCAATTAGTAGAACTTGACACATTTTTATATTTTTTTCTAACTTAAAAATGCACCTGTAAGTGGTTCCAAACATTCCACGTAGTACGTACTTCGGAACCCTTATGGCATACACTCGTGTATGTCTTGCCCGAATTATTATTTTATATACATTTACATTTTCTCATGGCTCCACTCGCGAAGACTATACGATGTGTATTATTATTATTTTAAGCTCTGCAGTCCAGCACATTATATCTAGATTCGGCAACAAAAAAATTAGTATCTTGTGAATCACTGCACCGATTTAAAAAAAAATAGTTCTAATAAGGGCTTAAACAACATACCATCATATACCAATCACAGACAATTTTCCAGCAATTATGTATTCTCCTTCACCACAAAAAAAACATCTGCTAAGTAAATGCACAGTGCTTCCTCGTGCTAAATTCATCAAAGGTAAATTATTATTGAACAATTTAAATAAACACCGATGAAGTATTCGGATGAAATGCCTGCCATTGGTTAACCATTTAATTTTTTATATAATTTTATTAAAAAATATTAATTCGACAATTTTCTGAATATGCGCCTAGTTATTTTTTCATTTAATATGTCAAAGTAAATAAAGGTTGTAAAAAAATTAAAGCAAATTGAGATAAATCTTTGTATGGGAATATTTTACATCAAACGTTGTAGACTATATTATAGGAAATTTAATGCTCCATAAAAAAAATTCTATAAACTTTTCACGTAACATGTGTTGTTCTTGAGATATCTTGAAAAAATAAATATTTTAGGATGTCACACGATTTTGATGATTTTGAAATGGGACCGTCCTCAAGCCACACTCAACCATTCAACAAAGTTTCATTAATATCAGTTCAGTATATCATGAGTTATGTGTGTGGCAAGGATTCACTCGACAGACAGACAGACACGGAACGAAAAGTGTTTGTGTTGACCTGAAACGGAAAAATCAAGTTAAAATTTTGAAATTGGAGAACAGTTTTTTCTCATTTTACAACGAAAAGTATATAAAATATATGTATACTTATTTTTGGAAAAATACACTCCTACCTCCGTTGATAAAATTTGTCAATCGCTATGTTTGACCTGTTTTTCAAACCACTGTTATTTGATGTGTCGTTGAGCACGCAACCACTAAACCTGCGTGACCGAACAGTAAACATTCTAATAATTCTTTAGATATCCGTATTTACTTTTTTTTGCTGCTGTTCCACGCAAAATGATTTTATTAGTAGGTGGCATTATGAATTAATACATGAAGTTTTATTTTCTAATTTTAAAGATTTTGACCTGATTTAATTACACAAGCGATTTTAATATACTGGGTGCTTCATTTTAAATTCCCGGGTTAATATTTCGGAAATTAAGCAAAATAGTGAAAAGTGTTTCGGATCAAAGTTATAACATGTCGAGGGGGACATTTATTATTACTATGGGTTTTTATAATTATATAACAAGTGTTATAATATAGTAATAAGTGTTTATAATCGTTTTGACAACTGAACCTTTCATATCAAGAATATAAATAATAAAATAAGAACGAATGTAAAATAAGAACGAATGTAAAATAGAAAGAGAAATAAACAAGCAGTTTGAAAACTTTATGATTTAAATACTACATTTTCAACTCTCACAACTGCATGTGTAAAGAAAAATACCAAGTTTAAAGGTTAGTTTTATTGTATAAAACTTTCTCAAGAATTTTTATTGAAAACGTGTGAAATTATGCATCAATATTGTTCTTAAATGTATTTTAAAATATTTAAACAATAAAAAGTGTCGCGAAGCCTCCAAAAATATACTATTTATAGTAAATAATAAATCAAATTAAAAACATTTGAACATCGATATTTAGAAAAATGTTTTCTTAAATATTATTTACTCATGAAATCAATAAAAATACCGGAAAGGTTTTAGTCTCGTCTCGTATGAAGCCGGGTCCAGCTAGTTAATAATAAACTAATTAATTTAGGGAAGATATAATCAATGTGTCCCAGTTTCTCGTTCAGAATATCTGATCGCGCTAATTCGCGGAAAACAGCGACAGTACGTAGGTGATAGCGTCACGACCACAGGTGCTGCAAAGTTACGCAATGTCTATGCAAATGTAGTGCACTCAGTACGCTAAGATCATGTGTATAATGATTAACAACTGATTCTAACCGACAGATAACATATTCTGTGGTATTTGAAAATACATGTTTATAAAATGCGTTTTTCTATGTAAGAAATAAATAAAACCGACTAAAAAAATCTAAAATACTGAAAAGTATATAGATAATAATTATTAAGTTTAACAGTTTTTCAAGTCAGTTTTCTTTCTTAATTTTTTTATTGGCTTGGTACCGATTTTAAAAACTTATTTTGAAGTTTTTTATTTAACCTTTTGAGTGGCTTATCTCGAAGCCTCTGGTTAGATTCTGAAATAATTTATATGAGGCCATATCGGTAGTATACTCTTTCAAACAAACAAAAATCGTTCAAATCGGTGCATATTTGTCGTAGTTATACCCGAACATACATGCCAAGTAAATACACAGTGCTTCCTCGTGATAAATTCACCAAAGGTAGTTAATTATTCAACAATTTAAATAAAAACCCACAGTGTTTATATAAATTGCCTGGAATTGGTGAACCATTTAATTTTTATACAATTTTACTAAAAAATATTAGTTCGAAATTTTTCTTAAAACGCACCTGAATATTTTTTCATATATTTTTAATTTTTTGGAAATTTCAATCTAAATCTAAATTTATGCAAATGTCAAAATGACATTTAAAACGTCAAAATGACATTTAATATATCCAAGCAATATCAATTTAGAAAAACAAAACACGAATTTTTAAAATAAATTGAGATAAATCTTTGTAAGGGAATATTTTACAACAAACGTTGTAGACCCATATTATAGGAATGCTCTACAAAAAATATTCTATACAATTTTCACGTAACATGTGTCGTTTATGAGATATCTTCAAAAAATAAATCTTTTGGGATGTCATCCCTCCCCCTTACATACGATTTTGATGATTTTGGAATGGGACCGTCCTCAAGCCAGACCCAACCATCCGACCAAGTTTCAATAATATCGGTTCAGTGGTTCATGAGGACACACGGACGGACAGACAGACAGACACGGAACGAAAAGTGTTTGCGTTGACGTGAAACGGATAAATCAATTTTAAATTTTGAAATCGGAGAACATTTTTTTGTCTCAATCTGAAACGATAGCTTCTCGTATCTTCGATATTGCGCGGAAGCAAAATACATACAGACGAATTGAGAATCCTCCCCTTTTTTGAAGTCCATGATGAGATTCTGATGTAATTTATTTGGGACTACTTCGGGAATATACTCTTTCAACCAAAGAAAATTGTCCAAATCGATGCATTTTGCCGGAGTTATGCCCGAACATAAAAATATATACTGTCGGATTGAGAAACATCCAATTTTTAAAAAAATCAGTAGAAATGAATATTTACTGATTTAGTAGAATTTTTTTACAAATTTCCATGCAATGGATAATTTTATAAAAAATATAATCTATATACATATAATAACATGTCCTGACTGATTCATCATCGCCTAGCCGAAACCCCTGGACCTAGAAACGTGAAATTTCAGGGGTGTCTTCCTTTAATGACGTAACCACCCACTAAGAAAGGATTTTTCGATAATCAACCCCTAAGGGGATAAAAGAGGGTGTAAAAATTTGTATAGGAAAAATATTTTTTGGTCGGATTTACTTGAAACTTAAAATAAATACTCTTCAATACAAACAATAAAACACGTTCTTCAGCATTTTCGAAAATTTAACCCTTAAGGGGATGCAAGGGGGTAGATAAGTTTGTATAGGAAAAATATTTTTTGATGAGATTTACTTGAAATTTAAAATAAATACTCTTCAATACAAACAATGAATGAAACACGTATTTAATAAAAAACAAATAAAGGAAAAATTAAATATTTCACCCTATGTCACGTATGGAGGGTTGTAATTAGTTTCGAAATCCACGCGAGCGAAGCGATTCGGTAGCTAGGGGGTGGAGAAAAAAAATTCCTACTGACATAGGTCCTTGCAGGGGGCGCAGCGAACTATACTATCTGTGTTAAGTTTAAGTTAAATATACCTCTGTGTAACATTTAAATGTTAAAATTCCATGTTAAAAATAATAATTAATAAATTTTATTTCTTTTAATTTTTACGTATGTATTATCGTATTTAATTTAATTAATAAAAACGTTAAGAAGTAAAAATTACGAGAAAGAATGTAAATAATTGACAGTTTTTGATTATTCCATTTCAGGACGTTTTTTTAAAATATATAAATATTTTATACATATGTATGTACATTTGAGTGACTCAATATTTTTTTTAAAGTGAAATTACATATTTTATTGTATGTGATGATAAATACACACAAAAATGTTATAATTCAATCGTTTCTTTTAAAACTTTATAATATTTACTTTAGATATATTATAATAATTTACTTTAAAATATAACACAACGATAATATACAAAAATGTCGAAATAAATTGCAGAAATATGTATAAACATATACTATCAAATAATTCAAAAGTATTTAAGAAGAACAAAGAACAATGACGTAGCCAGGATGTTTTTAGGGGAGCCAATTTTTTTTATGAAGAAGTCATTGACATATAAATAACATAAATTTTACATTTACATATATTATAGGTACGTTATAACAATCTGGCCCCTTGTTGTGTACAACATTGTATGTGGGGGAGGGGGGAAGAGCAGGCCGATTTTTAAAATCGACCATTTTTTAAATGTATTTTGCGTTCTTTTGTTTGTTCTTTAATTAGGCACATATATGCAATTATATGAGCCATGTTCGATAACAAGTACTTTGCTAATTTTCCATAGGATCAACCATGTACGAGAAATAGGTATAGCTACAAAAGAAAATACTGAAAAATTTTACTTACTACATACGTTCAAATTACACGAAATAAGTTTGTATAATCTTGCTTTATCTTTGGGGGTTAGATTACTGGACGAATGTTTATACAAACTTTTTAGTTAAAATAACTATCAGTCCACTGTTATGTTTAGTATACGTTATTCATGAATCAGCCTGTATATAAATATGAGATTTAACCACAACGAAAGAATATTCCAAGTGAAAAAATTCTAAAATTAATTGGTTAGGTATGACAACTATATACCACAAGAAATACATAATACATATATGTAGATATTTTTACAATTACAGTTCAAAGTTCAAAAACCACAAATATTCACATGTGTGAGTAATAGCTACAATTAGTCATTGTAAAAATACTAAATTGTCAATAAAGTTCTTAAAACAACATTGCCTATACCAGAGACGTAACTAATAGAAAATGATTGAAACAATTAATTGATAAAAAATTGAGAAACCGAAAACAATTTTTATGGGCGCCGCAATATTGTTGATCTTACAAAGGAACCTTTTCAAGTGGCATATTCGGATCACGTTTAAATTTTGTACATAATTAGAGATGGTCAGGGTTAGTAAGAAAAAAATTATCTTAGCTGCGGTAAAACGGTTTAAGGGGGTGATACACCCCTATGAAAATGTGCTAAATAATCATAATAATGTAAAATTATTGGTCCAAGAATAAGTTAAAATATTTAATCCAGTCTTCAACAAAGGATTCTAGGGGTCCTGAAATGTAAATATCCTTCTAAATTGGTAACTTTTCAACTACAGTCAATAATTTTCTTATTAAATAAAATTTTAATTAATATTTTTTGAAATATGATAATGTGACGATGAAAGGGTTAAAAAAAATTGTGAAATATGTCATATATTTGAATTTCTATTGTATACTGCAATTAATTTTAGTTAATAGACAAAAAAAATCTTCAATAAATAATGGAGTGGGTGGGAGGTGGGTGTTAACGGTTTAATTTTTTCGAATTTTGACTGTCGCCATTCGAAAGAGTATAAAAAATCATGAAAATTTTGTATTATAGATTTTTAAAAATCTTCATTAGTTTCAGAGTTATTTGAAATATATGATTATTTTGCACATTTTATTCATAAGGGTGTTTCACCCCCTTAAACCGTTTTACCGCAGCTAAGATAATTTTTTTCTTTCTTACCCTGACTACCTCTAATTATATACAAAATTTAAACGTGATCCGAATATGCCACTTGAAAAGGTTCCCTTGTTAGTAGACCTGCAACCATGAATATTTAAGAGTTTTTGAGCCAATACTACGTAGTGTGATAGAGGAATGAGGGTATATGAAATAACTTTTTCGAGTCTCTTGATAGCGTCAATTCTAAATAAAAAAATATAGTCAAATTCTACAAATCAAAACTTACATTTTGATACCCCACTTGTTGTTATTATGCAATCCTATCAAAAAAGCCTAACTTTGGCTCTATGACCCCCCGCCACTTCCGGAAATTGTTTTTTTATCTATGTCATAATTAATTTTGAATATTTAGTTAAAATTCCAATTCCTAGCTTATAAAGTAATATTAATAGGGTTTTGCTCATAGATCAGGGGTTATTTTAAGGTTTAGTTGTAGCTTTTTTCTGCAATTCCAAAAATGAAAACTGCAGTTGTAAAAGTTAGTTTGTGTAGTTGAAATATTGCAAGTAGAAAGAAAAATATAAAAAAGTGTAAGTATAGAGCAAAAAAAATATTTGCAGTTGAAAAATTTTCTTAAATTAACACCTACGATAGGTACTCAAGACAATATACCAAAATTTTGCTTTCCCGTGGAAAATTTCCTAGCGGTGCCCATATACATTTATAAGTGCATCAAAAATATTTTTCAAAATTTTGCTTCGCTTCTTTTTAGTCATATTATTTTAGAATAAGACAATTGTATTGACTACAGTACATTGACACTGAAAGTAAATAAATAAAGAATTTTCAAAATACATACAAACTGTTATTTTTAATTAAATATTTGTTTAGCTCTTTATTAAGAATTTTTAATGAACAAAAGGTAAACCGTAAAATCACTTATTATGTAGTTTTTTTTAAGAACTTCTTTTTGGTAAATATTTTTGAAAATGCTTTCTTTATTTACAGAAATACGTACAATGGCTGGTACATAATTATTTGTTCGATTACCTATATTTGTATGATTTAAACTTAAAGTGACAAATGTTTTAAAATTTTTTGGTAGTTTAAAAAATAAGTTGAAAAATACAAAAATAAAGTCAGTGACTTTTTTTCAATTTTAATTTATAATAAACAAATATTTTTAAATTCCAAATATCGATTGTGTATTTACAATAAAATCGGTGTTACAAATACAATTATATAGTTTAACTTTAATTAACAAAGAGCAAAATTCTTTATTTTCTTTTAATAATTTATATTTTTTAATACTTATCATTATATTTACATAAAACTTATCTCATTTAACTTGTAATCAATTGTAACAAATTGGTTGCCATAATATGATACACACACATTAAAACTGTAGACCACATAAAATAGTTTTTAATTACTACAAATTTGTTACTTTTTTATAAATAAGCCTTATATTATAAGAAAGTATTGTTTTTTTTTGACCTTCCATCTTCGATGATCTAGGTTGAAATCGAAAATAATTTATTAGTTGGTAAAAATAAAAATAAAATAAATAAAAGACATTCTGACAATATTTACCTTATGTTCGACAAAAAATGTATATTGTCGATGTAAAAAATTACAACTATTGGAATTTCTTATTGAAACAATATTTTCAATGTTTTACAATTTGTAAAGAAAACAATAAAATTTAGTGTATTGCAACTACTGATTCAGTATGTAAACAATTGATTTGTTAATGTCAAAATTAAATGTTTAACAATTAAAAACAAACATTTAATAACAACATGTTCGATGTAATTTAAGCGTTCATAATTTCAAATATTTTCAAAAAAATATTTTATGTATTTATTTATTTTGGTCGATTGAATGATTGTTATTTCGAAATCAATATAAAACTTTTATCATCCAATCAATAAAAGGTGGCAAATCGATTTTATCAACTTGTGTCGTTGAAAAAATGATTCAATATTAGTAAAATTAGTTATAGTTATAAACAAATATTTATTATTATATTTATAAAGGACATAGTTACACAGGTTCGGCTTCGTGCTTAGAAAATTTTCTTATAATGTGTATACCATAAAGTATTCTATATGTACATATATCTATAAAGATAGACGTCCTAGTGACTGACTCATCAACGCCCAACTCAAACCCCTGGACTAAGAAACGTAAAATATTATGAGAATATTCCTTTTATTACATTTTTACCCACTAAGGAGAGATTTTCCTAAATTCAACTTTTAAGGGAGGAAAGGGTTTTAAGACTTTTTGTATTTTGATATATTTATCTGCCTAACTGTTTATATTATAAAGGTTATTTTCCGGCAAAATACTCGTTTAAAGAATACATAGTAATCATATATTAATAATACATACGTTTTGAATTTCAATTACCATTTTTTTACCTAAATTTCTAATAGACAAATACCTAAAGTCCTATTAGAAATTTTCTACCATGTTATTGCCCAAATAATAATCTACGTATTTAAAAATGTAACTAAGCCGGTTCTACTTAATAAAATTAAGCAAAACCTGTAATTTATGAATTTTAAGTATCAATTTTAACAATAAATGTATTTTATGTAAAACTTAATTTTTGACTTATTATATTGTTAGTGATTTTTATTCTCCAAATAGCAAACAACACAAACTATCTGAAAAGGTTAAACCAGCAGGCAAGAAAATCATGAAGAAGAAGAAGAAGTTTGTTACTTTTTACTTAACGACGACGATTTAATATTTTATATGACGTTTATTATAAGGTAAATAATAACATTAATTTTATGGATATTTCCTTTAATATAAACGTCAACGAATTTAATAACGATGTTGAGTTTTTGTTTTAATGAAATGAAATGAAATACATTTTTCTTACGCAGAAATATAAAAATAGAGTATGTACTAACCTACCATAATCCAAAATTCAATAATCTCTGACGTAATGGATTTAATACGCAGGGAAAATAAATCTGGACCATAAACTTTAGCAACGTAAATTGAAAATTGGTAGTTTTTAATCAAAATATGTGACGTATTAGGTATTTCAAATATATAAGTTATTTTATGATAAAGAACAGAGGCGGGACTATAACTTTTAAAGCTTAAAAAAGGGTCACCCTCTTATACTCTATTTTAAAAGAAGTACAAACATTTAGGTGGGTTTACAAAAAAAAAGAAAATTTTTGAAAACCACATTTTACAAAAACGAAAAGAATTTTTTTAAAAGTACCTACTAATCTAAAATAAATCAATGAATAGTCACTAATGTTCACTGTTAATCAGTGGATCATTGTTGCAAGGATCCTGAATATCGCTAAAATTATTGTTTGATCAGAGAAAATTGGTATAGACCACTGATTTTTTGTGAAATTTAATGTCGTTCACTGACAGAATCAATGGAATTCTTACTGATTCAGCTTAAGAGCGTAAGTAAATATAAAAATATAATAATCAGGCACGTAGCTAAGAAGGGGGTGGGAGTAGGGGGCTGAAAGTCACAATATATTTACTTTTAAATGTCGTTATCAGAGCGTCCCCCTCCTTAATTTATAAACTATCTTTTCAAAAAATCTGAAAAAAATTCATAATGTAGCTTTTAATTAGTACTTTCACTGAAAATTATAACGAACACTCAAACAATTTTTGGACCTCGCTCCCATAGACTGAAAAGTTAACTCACATTTTTTTTCACTTGCCCCATTAAAATAGATAGGTTTTTAAAATGCCACAAAAAATATTAAACGACCTTTTGATTTCAACACTTCAGTCACGATATATTTGCATTTCAATGTCGTTGTACAGAGCGTTCCCCCCCCCTCTAATTTCTAAACTATGGATTCAAAAAATCTAAGAAAAAAGTTAGAACGTAGATTTTAATTAGTACTTTCAATGAAAATTATAACGAACACTGTGCAAGAATAGTTTATGAAAATTTTTGAAATAATTTTTTTTTATAAATCGTAATGACTACGGAACTTAACGAAACCCTATCATGTGCGTGCCCAAATGCACTTGGCCGTGTTATTTAACGATACCTCATTTGTCTACATTAAAGCACGTGGTCAGGGCAATATATGTAGCTGTCACAAATTCTCTCAAATAAATACATTTATATAGATTATAACATAGAAAAAAAAATGATATAGACTCAATTTCTTTCCTTTTGCATCAATGGCTCCAATTAATTAAATGGAGCGGTCTATGAGACTATAGTTAAAGGTTAAATACTGTTAACCCACTGCTTAGTTACGCTCTTGACAATGAAATAAAACAAAAAATAACAGGGTATTAATTTTAAAAATGTGTAGTACATATTCAGTTAATGAAAAATTGAATTTTGACGTCATCTAAATCAAAACCAGTTTATCAATAATTATTTAATTTTTTGTTAAAATAAATCAGTTGTATAAGTTTTTTTTGTTATTTTATAGTGTCCATTTGTTTTTAATTTATTTTAATAATTCGATTAAATACATTTAACCTTCGTTTTACATACATTGTGCTAAATGTGTCTCATGTTGGAGGAAAAAAATTAATAAATTATCAGAAATCATATAGTATATTTCAGGCATCAAAAATTCTGTATCGTCGTAGATAGGTGGTGGGTAAAATTTTATAGATCTATTTTTTCATTGCAAAAATTCGCGGTCTACGTATTATTTATTTTTTGTCTACACGTCGCTTTGGGTCGTTTTACAGACGAAATAATAAAATTTAACAGTTTGAAGATTTTTTCCTGTTTGTTGGTTCCGAATTAACACAATGATGGGACTTTTACTGTTCGAAAGTATACAACCTAGAGTTGGTTAATGAAAATTGACATTAACTATTAAGACAGATCCGTATTAAGAAAAATTTACAGTTGATATAATTTTCAAATAAAAATTTATAAAAATTAAAAGAATAGTAATTTTATTTTATACTTAAAAATACATGTGTTAACAAAATTACCTGCCTCGGGACATACTTATGCGTAATACTGAGAGTGAATAGTGTATGTGTTCCTACTTATAAAAAAAAAGTTTTCTGGATAGCTGATGATGAAAAAATGAATAGTATACAAAAATAATAGGCACTAAAATTCTCTACAACTTTTATCCAAAACACTTATTCTAATTCGTTCGGTTTCAAAAATTATTTAAAATTTTTTTAAAAATGACAAGAGTGAACATCCGTTTCCGGTTCTAATATCATTTTCGAAAAAAATTTGGTTTTCTTCCCAGAATAAATGAAACCTAAATACAAAATTTTACCATATAGTGTGTTTTGCCGTTTTTTAGTTACGGTGTCTACAGATAGACCGATACACAGACATCATGGCGAAAATAGGGGAAGGTCAAAATGTACCTACATAAATAAATTATGATATAATGATATAAATAAATTAATAATAATTGATATTGAATAATTAGATCGTATAGTATACCAGTATTAAAAAAAAATACAATTTATATTCTGAAATAAAATGTATAACAATAGAAATAGTTTCATTTACAAATAAACGCGAGCGAAACCGCGGAAAATAGTATACATTATATTATCTACAACGGAAAATCTTGCCAATAACGTGCGTGTTTCCGGAAAATCTGCACATGTACCGTAACGTATATCTACACATGAATGAGGTGACGAACAAGCGAGAGCTTGGCCAGCTGTTGGAACCGCAGATCGAGTCACGGTGTCTGTGTAACGCTGGATGTTGAACAGTTATAGCGACTACGGAGAGGTGTCCTTTGAGTACCGCCGCGAGACCCCCTCCACACTATACACTACACTACACCTTTCACTATCTGTACATACGTACTGTGATTCAAAAGTCACTGCATCTTACAAAATAACTTTTCAATTGTAATTTATTAAATTAAAAAAAAAAAACTATATTTAACTGCGTTTAAATCATTAGAGCAATGTATAGATAAACGTCTAAAATTTTAACATGTTATTTATGGATAGCTCATATATTTTACTAATTTAAAAAAAATATATTGGACTTATAGTTTTTCAGTAATTGGATATTAAAAATAGAGTTTTTAATACACGATAAATGAGAGAACTCGTCGGAAGTACTCTCTTTATTGAAATTCTATACAGCGAGACATTTTAAACACTGATTATTCGAAACTTCAACCCTTTTCAATACTATTAAAATTATAAAACACATACATACATTCACGTGTAGTTTCAGAACCATGTTTATTCAAAGCAATGAAAAACTATAAATATATTACAGCCATGACAGCATGTTTGTAAAGACGTGTGAAAAACACCCGTAACAGGAATAGAGTGCGACTTACTAGCAAAAAACGTGGGCGTGTGCAAAAACTAGATTCGGCGAGGCCATAGTATATAATTATTACAAATACAGTCTATATACTGCGATCGCCAAATTATATTTAATTTTTTACTTTTAATTATTAACAAAATCAGAAATTCTATTTAATGTACCTACATTTGTTCTGCATATAAATTAAAAACTAAATTTTTCGAGATCAAATCTTAAAAAAAAAAACGGATAGTTTACAACTAAAGGGGTGCTAGACTAATAACCTTAAGTTATTTTAGTTTCAATTATGACAACTTACGAAGTTTATTTTGTATGCTACAGTAAAAAAAAAAAACAATGGAAGTCCATTCCGAAATATTGATAAAAACCAGGCCCAGCAATATGAAAGGACAAAAGGGATAGCTATATCAAACCCCAGACATTGATTGAGGGGGAGGGAGCATTTGATATAGATAATCATACAAATGAATTCAGGTATAATCTAACTACGGTGACGCTATCCTGAAAAAGCGTCGAAATTAACGGGCCCCAACATTTCTATCAATGGGCCTAGTCAAAACAAAAGACAAACATTAGCTATTTATGTTTATATTTAGGTTATACGCAATATTTCAATTTATTTGAGAAATTACAACTAGCATAAATTAACAATATACAACTATTCCTCGAAGTTGCGGCGCTTGCTTCGAAGTTAGCGGCATTAAGGCATTAATCTAAACCACCCGATTAGATTATATAATATTTTTTAAGTGGGCAATACTATTTTGATTAAAAACAAATAATATTTTGAGTGATATTAATGCATGGGAAACATAACTCCGTTAAAAACAGAATACATAACTATTTAATTGATTTAACTATTAAATATCTCGAAAATTAAGTTAAAAAAAGTGAATTATTTGTACCCCCCCCCCTCTTCCTTATGAAAACATTAATTAATCAATATACAGGTAAAATGTAAAGTAACTTAATATTCAACCGTCAATGGCAAGTACTTCAGACAAGGTAAGTTGCCTTCGTCTTCGTCTCGCCGAGTGAAATCATTCAAACATCGACGCTGGGTGTTTCAGTAAGACGCCTGACAAGGCACGCGACGCGCGTGTTACCATTCACACTCGTACACACACACACACCGTCCACCCAATGTGCTTCATTGTTGTGTGTATTGTTGAATAAAAAGTGTGAATATCACACTGTAATTATAGACATACCTACTATAGAGTTTATGTTTTAAGATAATGTAGTTATTTTTTTTAATTGTTTAATTAAAATTTCGCGCTTGTTTAATTAATTTTTTTTTGTTTAAAGTAAGTTTTGATTTTATAATATAGTAGAAAGTTGATTAAAAATAAAATCGGTTATTTATATATATGAAATTAATACGTAGTGAAAACTTGTAAATTATAAAATTAATCTTACGGTTCTAAAAAATATGTGTACATCTATGTAATTAATTATATTTCGAGTATAATTGTGAGGTTAAATTTATTAATGTGATTGAATTTGTGTTTAATCTATACATATAGTGCAATTTTTATTATTATTTTATGTTTGCGTTTTTTTTTTGCTGTCGAGGTTACAGCCAAGGAAATACAGACAATTAGTAAAAATAAATACAAATAACTCATCTAACTTGTTAATAAATTTGTGAAATTAAATTTTATTATCAAAAAAATATTCATTTCTTTTGTATTTTTGATTCCTAATTACTTTTGTTTATTTTAAGAAAAACCATGCCTTATTTTAAAAATGATGTAATTATAAATAATAAAAACTATTTGGAATGTAATTTAAAATTCAATTTTTCCAATTCGTAAATTTATTTGACAAATATGTAAATTTTTATCTTGAGATAATGTATTTAAACAATATGTTTAAAGTTTTTTTACATCCACTCTCTTGAAAGTCGGTAAATTTAAATTTATATTAAGAAAGAATGTCGTTCTAGAAATTCCAGACTTTTATATAATTATTTATTAAATATTAATTTATATTATTCTATACAATATATACTACAAGAGCGCGAATGTAATGAAATTTTAATATAAATGAATATTGTAACTTGAAAGTGAAAGTAAATGTTATCTATCTGTATTTATTTTGCATCTCTGTCTGGCGCTTACAAAAACAACAGAATACAAGCAGGTTAAAACTGTAGCAAAGTATGGCAGAAAATATTATACACATACTTTATGTAGATATATATATTTTTAGCAAGGCCACACCTTTGTAATTGTTATAAATTTTTAATCAAAACTTGTATTGGTTAACTGGAAAAATACAACTATAAGGTACTGGCACCAGTCTTGAATATGACTCCAGTAATGGCTATTTTTTAATTACATGTACTAAATTAGAAATATTTGTTGATATTTGATTACTACTATTTCTGAATATTAATATATATAAATTTAACTGTCTTACATCGTGATTTGATGACAATTGGCCAAGATGTGTCAAAATGATGGATATTTAAACTAATTATTAGTATAATTTATTAATTAATTATCATAGCAACTGCTTTACATTCTTTCAAATTTGACGATTCTTTCTTTTATATCTTTTGTATCGTAGTACTTATCATTTTGTAATCACTGCGTGCTAATTACTGGTTTTATTTTATCGATTACTGAAGAAAAAACAAACAAAATAAAAGGCTATAATTAAAAAAAAACTATATTTGCGGACTTTGGTAATTAAATTGATTAAATAAATAATTACTTATTTTATTAGTAACATGAGTTCATGAGAGTTATAAAAAAGAAGCCCGACAATCACAAAACAGTAAACCTTGCTCTTATAGCGACCATAACTGGTGCCAGTACCTTATATATGATTAATAGATTAGTTATGTATTATAATCTATCGTTTTGTTTACTTCTTCATATATCTATTTGATGGAATTGATAAATATATAAATGTTATGTAAATGTTTATAAGTATTTGACATTGGTCTGTAATAAATGCATTTCTGCAAATGTCAGTTCATTGAACAGTTGTGATTCTAGATAGGTACTTTTCATAGAGAAACTTAAATAAGTTTTGATTAATTTTTTTAATAATTGTTACAACTTAAAAGATTTTTTACTATACTTGATAAATCATCATATATGTATGTATTATGTATTAATATATGCTATGACCATAGACTTGCAATCTTTAAAAATTAATATATTCCAAAAGATTTTAAATATTACATACCTACATAAAGTGACAATATTTTCTGAATGTGAAAACACTAAATATATATATTTTTTTTAAACTTTTATCCGATAATTGTATTAATAAATATAAAATGTCTAATATGCTTAGATTTTTGTTAAAATATTTTTTAAAAATGTTTGTCAATTTTTCTGTTTTATACTCACAGTGGTAAATCAATCATTCGACTTTTCTAAACGACTTTTTGGCTTTGTACTTTTTGTATACATAGTTGGTATTAAATACTAAATATACTGTACTTATAACTTTGCATAAATAAATTTAATAATCAATAAAAATATATACTAAAATTTTATAAATAGTCAATTCATTTAAATAGTTTAATATGTAACATACATATATGCAAGAAACTATCGTAAATATAAAAATAATTAAATCTTTATTAAAATAGAATAATTAAAATAAAGTCAATGTCATATATACATAAACTATAATTTAATAACATTAATTGCTTATCTATTTTTTTTCTTAATTATTATCATAAGCGGTAATATATAAAATAAATATCGTAATATTTTTCATATAAAATAAACTAATTTTTAACATCATCAGTATATAAAGTTAATGACCTAGTTTTTTTTAAACGTAAACTATATATTGTAAAACACTCCACCATTGTTTTAAAGACAAACGAGTAACGTTTAAATTTAAAAAAAATAATGTAAATTTATTCCATCAAAAATAATTATTTATTTGATTTTAAGGCAAATAAATGCATCTCAGTCGCAGATAAATTAAAAGAAGTGTTTGTTTTGTGATATTTGGACATTGATATTATATTTGAATTTCAAAATGGCAACACGGACAGTTAGAATTAGTGACTTTTTGTCAGTGTACGTGACGTCTGTTACACTGTTATTGTTATGTGTAATTTTATGTTTTCCTTACGGAGAATCTTTTGAGGTAAGTTTGTTTTCGAAATATTTTTCCTTATGACAATTTTATCCCTATTTCTAATAATTGAAGTTTGTGCCCTTAGTTTGATTTTTATTAAGCACCCTTTATTGCTAAATATGCATATCAATAAAATCTATATAAGGTACTGGCACCAGTTTTGGATATAACCCTAGTAATAGCTATTTTTTAATTAAATGTACTGAATTAGAAATATTATAATATTGTGATTTGATGACAGTCGGCCAGTATGATGGACATTTAAACTAATTATTATAATTTATTTATTAATTATTATATTATAATAGCAACTGCTTTACATTCTTTCAAATTTGACGATTCTTTCTTTTATATCTTTTGTATCATAGTACTTATCATTTTGTAATCATTAGCAAGTGTCCATCACTGCGTGCTCGTTACTGGTTTCATTTTATCCATTACTGGATAAAAAACATAAACAAAATAAAAGGCTATAATTTAAAAAAACAACTATATTTGCGGACTTTGGTATTTAAATTGAAGAAATAAAGAGTTAGTTGTTTTATTAGTAACATGAGTTCATGAGGATTACAAAAAATAATCCCGTCAATCCCAAAAACAGTAAACCTTGCTCTTATATTATTTTCTTTTAATTTTCTGTTTCACAACTTGCAATTATTTTTAATTTTTAATTTTCACTTTAAAACGAATAGCGGTAATTTAAAAAATATATTCGTTTTTACGAAATTCCATTAAAACACACGACAGAATAAAACATGCTTATTTTGTTAAAATTAAAATAAATTAATTTTCACGACAAAAAAAAGTTAGAAAGTGTAACCTAAACAATATGTAATATGTCCATATTTTAATAATAATAACGGTTTACAAATTGCGACTATTCCCTTAAAGAAGTAAAGAAGTAAAGTTGTTAATATTTTAATTATATTTTAATAAGATTCTATTCATATTAAAATTTAGCCACTAATTTATGTTCATACAGGTGATCAACTTATGTAAGGTAATAAATTTTGTACAAAAAATGTTGATTTGTCAACGCGATACAATCTAATGTACGTTGTTATTTATAAAATCATAGTTGATATCGTTTAGAATGTACCGTTTTCATATTGTCATTAGTTATGTACATATATCACGGTAAATAGATAAATATTAATTTTACGTCATAGTTTAATAGGTGAAGAAGTTGAAATAAAAATTGAATTAATTAATGGTATGAGAAAATATATACAGTAAAACTTCGGTTAGTATTTACTTGGATCTATTTATTTTTGATGCCTTGAAAATCGTCTTTATTTTATTAATATGTTTTATTAACTTAACCTTTAATCGCAGATAACATCATAACTATGTCATTAATTTTTTGTTTCATTTATTACAAAATATCAACTGTAAATTTTCCTTATCATGGGCCTACCTTAATTTCAATTTCGATCATTATATATATGTTATAGCCTTAGCTAACTGTTTTTAAAGCTTTAGGGTTTTTAACAGTGAAAATATCATCAAAATCGGTTCAGTAGTTTTAACTTCGGAATTTTTTTAAATAAAATGATATATAAAAACTACCAAAATAGATTAGGTATATTTCCTGTAAAACGACGCATGGGCAACAATACAAAGTCTAAAAAAATATACATATATTACAGGTAGTAGGTATCGATGGCTTTAAAAATGCAGTGGTTCTGCTGTCCGGGACAAATTCCTTTTTATCGTTGCTACGTCAAATTGGCCTCCCCCAATAAAATTTTATATTTATATACATATATATTTAATTTTTTTCTAAAATTGCCGCCCAAGCAAACTACCGCCCGAGGAATAGCCCCCTTCCCCCCTTCTTGGTACGCTACTGTAAATATATCTGTATTATTTTAATAATTTTGTATAATAAAAAAATACGTATTATATTTTATACCTCTGCATTACAAAATAAGAACTTAATTATTAGATGTAATATTTATATAATAAATAATTAACGAAATATAAAATAATTTATGCCATAAGTTGTTACTCTTCAATTGTAATATAGACGTACTATTTATAAAAAAAAATACCATTACTTTAGCTATTTATTTCACCATTAGAAAACGATAAAATTCTTCAACTCAATTATACAATTTAATGTTGTTACTAAAACTTTCATCTGCTGCGTCTATAAATGGGGACGGCAAGTACGAAGTTTCGAAGATGCACTATAATTCACGAGATGTGACATTTATGCAATGTTTAATGTTGATTCTGCATGTGCATCAAATTATTATCTAAGTAATTTTCTTCAAATATTACATAATTACTTATAAAAATACCTGCAGCATGTAAAGATGTTCTTGCTACTGATGAAACAGTTTCTGTTATTAATTTAAATAAGGTACTGGCACCAGTTATGGCCGCTATAAGAGTAAGGTTTACTATTTTTGTGATTGACGGGCTTCTTTTTTGTAATTCTCATGAATTCATGTTACTAATAAAATAAGTAACTCTTTATTTAATCAATTTAATTACCAAAGTCCGCAAACATAGTTTGTTTTTTAAATTATAGCCTTTTATTTTGTTTATGTTTTTTCTCCAGTAATGGATAATGTAAAATCAGTAATGAGCACGCAGTGATGGATACTTGCTAATGATTACAAAATAATAAGTACTACGACACAAAAGATATAAAAGAAAGAATCGTCAAATTTGAATCGATGTAAAGCAGTTACTAAGATAATATAATAATTAATAAATAAATTATACTAATAATTAGTTTAGATGTCCACCATTTTGACACCTATTGGCCGATTGTCATCAAATCACGCTGTAAAGCAGTTAAAAGTATATAGATTAATATTCAGAAATGGTAGTAATCAAATATCAACAAATATTACTAATTCAGTACATTTAATTAAAAAATAGCCATTACTGGGGTCATATCTATAAAGATTTATTTATAACATTTGTTATTAATTTTCTCGAATTATTTAAATCGATTTTAATAATATTTAATTTTAATTTTGAAGTAATATATATGCCTATAAATGGGTATTGCTTCAGGCGATTTTTTTCAATTATTATTTTTAAATTATAAAGTTATAAAACAACATGGAAAATGATTATAGAATATTAATGTGTGTTTTATTATACACTGTAAAAAAATTTATAACATATTTTCCTTGTATTATAAAAGATTAAATTGATTTTTAAGAAAATAATATAAATTTTTATAATTATTTATTAAATCTGATATTTTACCCAAACTAAAAATATATAATAATATATTATTAATATGTTAATTATCCCCGGAATATAAATAATAAGTATGTTTAGTGTTTACATATACATTTTTTTTATTTTTGTAAAACATATGGTACTAAAATTATATAAAATATCTTTAATTTTATATAAATATAGGAAAACATTACTGCGTATTATCTAATTTATAATTAAATAAAAAAGACAGATTTGTATAATAACAAAAAATACTACTGTTGTGAAAAAGTCAGTATTAAATGAAACAATAAATTACAAAATCTGAAAGCTACTCTAAACATTATAGTAATAGGTATTTACCATACACGTTGATAATTATAGAGGTTTGTGAGATACATTAAATAAAAACACCCACTATTATGTCTCTAACAATAGTGCCTGATACATTACTGATGTGTATTTACATTCATTACAAGTGTATTACTTAATTTGTTCTTTTTTCGCGTACCTATTGTCTCATGTGTTTTAATTTTATGACTAAAAAAAATATGTTTTTATTAGGTTTGATTTCAGAGTTATTTTTTAAATAATAATATTTCTAAAATTAGATAACAATGTATTATTATTTTTATTAATTTTAATAGTATGTACTAGGTACAGTCGCATGCAGAAGTGGTCGACCAATTTTCATTCAAATTCGCCTATCACAAATTTAGTAGGCTCCTCCCATTTGATTATTATAATATTTAAATCATTTCTCCATGTACCAAACAAAGACAGATATTTTGAAATTCATTTGCTAGATAAAGAAGTACTTTTCGTTTATAGTACTCATATTATTATGTAATCTATTGAAAATTGTGTAAATGAATTTTGTGACAATAAATATTTCATATTCCGAATTTTAGTATTTAAATATGTTAAACTTGATATAAAATTAATTAATGAAATGGACGTATATTTGTGTTTTTATTTAAGAAAAAGATAACCGATGATGTTTGTCTTAATATTTTAGAATCTGTTGTAAGCGATTCTGATCTTTACGGTGGCAGATGACTTCTGAAGCCCATAGTACTTATAATATGTTATTTATTTAGTGTGTCATTTTTAACACATAATTCGATGGTTAAAATTTTAATTGACGTAAGGGGTAAAGTATGACTTTACAGTATTAGCAAAAAAATAATTTTTGAAAAAAAAAACAACTTTATCTTTGTGTTTGTGTTTGAGGCTAATGTCTGATATTATCAACCGCTGTTTGTTCCTTTAAAGTAGATTTGGTGTATTACTAGCGTGATTTAAATTAATATTTAGGCTCTCAATGAAAAATGTTTATAATGTGCGTTATAAGAACATGTGCAAAAAATTAAAAAACCCTTTCTGTTGATAATACGACGGTTTATTAAAGGAGCATTAAGTTATACATTTAGTAATACCGGATGTAAGTGAAGTTAAAGAAAATGTTTTTTTAAGTAAATACAGAAAAGATAGAGTTAAAATATTAAGTCCAACTATGTTTTTTTATAATAGCAATAAGGTAAATGTACATAATTACGGCCTATTTTATTAAAAATTAATAAATAAGATAACTTTAAGAGATTTCATAGAAGATATTAATTGAATTGATTCTATGTTCGATTATTTTTCGAAATCCGAAGTAACGACAATGAAATATCTTAAAGTTATTTCTTATTTATTAATTTTTAATAAAATAGGCCGTAATTATGTACTAAGCTAGAATTATTTACATTTACCTTAATCTAACTAAAAATAAACAAAAGACAATCAAACTGTTAATAAGTAAGTAAAGTATACGGACACACCAAGTACATATGTTTTTATTAGAAAATAAAACATCAATATTTGAGAAACGGTACAATTACAACATTCCTAAAGAAAAGAACAGTGATTTTTCTGTAGACACTTTTACTGTGAATAAAAATGCATTCAGACAGTTGTTGTATGACTTTCATTTCGTAAGTTGCTCTTTGGTATTTTTGTTTTATTTTCAACGGTTAAACAAGTTTAAATGCAATCGTGTTCGTACCTTTTACTTGGTCAATATTGGATTGTGGATTGTTTCAGGGCTGCATTATATAATTATTTATTTACATAAATAAATTCGGGAAATTCCCATTTTACGACTTTCCCCATTTTCGTCTACTTACGTAAGCATTAGTGTGCAGCAGTCGTGGTTCCATATCCTTCTTAAGGGGTGGATGCTAGCCTGTTGATCCGGGATTAGATGGGAAACTATCGTAGCTAGTTGTAATACTTTTTTTCTTTCTTATACCATGTATATGAAATATACATATAGTATAAGTAAATATAGTGAAGCCGATTTTTTTCGAAATCCGGATTTTGATGGAATTATCCATTTTGACCTTCTCTTAATCCATTCTGACTATTTTCGCCATTATGTCTGTGTGTCCGTCTGTCGGTCTGTCTGTAAGCGCTGTAACTCAAATACTTAAGATATATTAAGATTAATTTTTGTCTGGGAAGAAAACGTCCTATTTTTGAAAACGATCTTTCAACCGGATACGGATGTTTACCTACGTCGATTTTTGAATTTTTTGAATTACTCTGAAACAGTGCGAAATAGAGAAAAATGGCCAAGTTAAAAATTGTAGGTAATATCATTATCTATAATTTATGTTCTATTTATTTTTTCGTAAAAACGAATTTTTGAAAAAAAATATTTATTATAATTCAAATGGTTCATAACAGAGGACAAATATCTGCCATGAGTGTCATGGGACTTTCTTATACTTATTACAGAGATTGAACAGTGTGTTTAATTTGGGAATTCCTTTTTACCTATTTATTAAAAATACATCTACTCTAGACTAAAAGTGGATAATAATTTTTACGTACCACTTTATGAATTTGGAATGAATAAGTAAATATTGCATAATTTGAATAGTGTCTTTTTTATTTAAAAATGAAGGACACCGCCTACAATAATTATTCTAATTTTTTTATTACACATTTTCAAGTCAAATACAAACCTCTACGGTAATTTTTATAATTATTTAATTAAGTACCATAAAATATAATTCTAAGAAAATGGTTAATTACATTTAATTTGAATGTTATGTATATTTCAAATATCATCGTAGATTTTTTTGTTTATTTATTATAATTAAATGTGAATGAACAGTTTTAACCTTCCGTTGAGCGATTATATTGGTCAATAGTGTCGTTTAGGGGATGTACAATATTTGTTTTTCCGTTAGAACGGCTTCCTTGATTTTATTATTATTTAATCTTTAAAACGGTCAGGGTCAAGAATTTTGCCCGTATTAATAATATTATTTATTTATTTAGTGTTGAGTGGTTGAATATTTATAAGATTCGGGTTCAAGGAAGGACGTAAATTGTAAAATGAGTTTTGACGTGAACAACGTCTATTGTTTTACGCCAAATACTGGGTGGGCATTTCAGAAACTTGATCAGTTTGCACGTCAGCGAAAATTTATAATCAGTGTATCTCAACACTCACAATCAGAACAGCTACCATCTCGATTAGGTCTACG
Source organism: Sialis fuliginosa (assembly GCA_961205875.1). Taxonomy (NCBI): domain Eukaryota; kingdom Metazoa; phylum Arthropoda; class Insecta; order Megaloptera; family Sialidae; genus Sialis; species Sialis fuliginosa. The sequence continues at coordinate 21,514,435 of OY540812.1, forward strand.
TGATACAAGTACAAATCAAAATATTTAAACAGTTTTATTGAGTGAAAAACTTCATATACTATAAAAAAAGACAAAAAAAATTAAATTTTGCATTTTCACGATTTTGCTTGTAAATATTAATTAATTGAATTGATAAAAAAACAGTATATAAGAATATATTCTCTAAACGATAAAGTTTTTAATTTTTTGATTAAAGTTTTTGATATTGAATAAAAACAAAAAAAAGTAAATTTCGTATTTTCATGATTCAGCTTGTAAATATTAATTGATTGCATTGAAGCAAAAATAACAGTCTATTAGAATACCCCTAGACTATGAACTATAAACTTTTAGTTTTAACTTATAAATTCAGACAAAAAAAATTCAATAAAATTCATTTTTTGCTCTACACTTACACTTTTTTATTTTTCTTTCTAGTTGCAATTTTGCAACTACACAAATTAGTTTTTACAACTACAGTTTTCATTTTTAGAACTACGAAAACAAACTACAGCTACACACTAAAATCACCCCTGATAAAATTAAATAAATAAATAGTAATAATATAAACAATGATGTCATTTTCTTTTCCAATACCGAGAATTCAGATTTCTTTACTTTAAGAATATCATGAGAAGAAGTCTTTATTTTTCTCTATACATATTAACTCAATTATATGCATAATTAGAAACATCTATATGTAAAATAATTGTCACATATGTATGTATGTCTAGGTACTGTAATGTAGATATCACTCATTTATAAAATGGAAAATTACAAAACATATGTTTTTCAAACTGTTTTTTTCTAAAATGCTTATTACTCGTAGATACCTATATATAAACATAAATAAATAATCTAATGTAATAACTATGATTACATTGGATACAATAATGCTGACGTCTGTAATAATGATATATGTATAAAAACATTAAAGTTTATTAAGATATACATATGTATAAAATATATTGGATTAAAAAAAACAGAACATTTAAGAATAATTTAACTACCCAAAAGATCAATACCTAATAAAAAAAATTCTTATTGAAATTATTATATAGTATAAACAATTAAAAATTAATGAACACTTCATAATTAAAAATATTCAATTTTAATGAAATTTTAGGCCATCATTACCAATTTTTAAATTTATGGAATGAGAAAATCGATATTTTTGTAAACAAATATAAAAAACTGACATAACTCACAAAAAAAACATAAATGTACTAAAAAAAATTCTGCAAAGGGAAATTTCTTTGTAAAAGAATATTTTACTAAATGACCATTCGTAAAGAAAATTTAATGCTCTACAAAAAATAATCTATAAAATTTTCACGTCATTCTTGAGATATTTCTATTCAAAATTTTAACTTGCTCTTTCCGTTTCAGGTCAAGAGAAACACTTTTCATTCCGTGTCTGTCTGTCTGCCTGTGCCTTGAATTCTTGTCACACCCATAACTCATTAACTCATGAACCCCTGAACCGATATTAATGAAACTTGGTTGGTTGGTTGGTAAAAAACATTAATATCGTGTGTAAGGGAGGGGGGGGGGTGACATCTCAAGAACGACACATATTACGTAAAAATTTTGTAGAATTTTTTTGTGGAGTATTCAATTTTCTATAATATAGGTCACCACAAGAAAGATTTATCTCAATTTGTTCTTTTAAATCACTATTTACTTTAACATATTAAATGTAATTTTGACGTTTACATAGCAGAAAAATTTAGTTTTAGATTCAAATTGTCGAAAAATTAAAAATATAAAAATATAAAAATAAACAAACGTGTATTTAAAAAAATGTCGAATAAATATTTTCTAATAAAATTGTATAAAAATTAAATAGTTAACCATAATAGCAGTTCAGTGTTATTAAAATTGTTCGATAATTAACTACCTTTGGTGAATTTAGCACGAGGAAGCACTGTGCATTTACTTAACAGATGTTTCTTAATATGGAATTATTGACTATCCAGACTAAACTAACAAACCAAGTTTTATTAAAAACGGTTCAGTTCATGTGTTTTGCGGATTCAGAGAACAGACACACATATATCTAGACACACACAAGCAGACAGACTCAGAACGAAAGATCGAGTGGATATTTTGAAATCGGAGAACAAAATTATATCTGCTTTCAAAAATGATTACATAGCTTCCTCTACACTTTGGATTTGGTGAGGAAGCAAAAGTAAAATTAATTGTTTCAGTAATTTAACTACTAAGCCACTTAAACTCAATAAATTACCAGATAAATTTCAGTCATTAAGCACAAATTTTGAATATAATACTTTCATGCATACATATTCCATTCAAATTATTTCTCTGAATTGTAAAAAATTATCATAAACACCGTACTACAGATGAATCTACCCTTTCACAAACATCAATCAAACACTAAGAAAAAAAGACAATGAATTTATAATTATATTACAACCACAACGTTTTTTGTATACATATATACATAATTACATATTTCTGCTACTATCAAAAATGCATCTCGTAATTGGGAGGCATTCAAATCACCAGTGCATAAAAAAGGTTACACCCCTGTGTACGTACAAACGAAACAATACCCAACATTAGAAACGATTACCTTGGACCCTCCCCCTCCCCACGCACGAGTTTAGCTTCGGCGACCTTTCGCACATCGTAATGTATGTATGTGTGTGTATATATAAAAATAAAGTAAACAATAAACAAATGCCGCTTGTCTAATGTTTGCATAAACTATTTAGTACTGCTGCAACGTGGTCACGTGCAATGTAAAATAATAAATGTTTAGGAGCATATTGTTGAAATTGCTACATATTTTTAAAAATTATTGAAAACTAACTGGATGTCACCTGATCTCACTGAACAATACATATTTTGATAAATACCTTTTTTTTGTCAGCGTTTCGCATTAAACATGAATGAAAGTGTTTGGTTTGCGTCAAATTTTTTGTATTGGTGAGAACCAACGCGAAATTGGTAAATGAGACGTCGCTTACGTTATTTATATACAGGATGAGTCATATCAGGTGGAGCAAACTTGAACAGTTGATCGAGAAAAATATTTCAAGAAAAAAGTTTATACAAACATGTGTCCAGAAATTCTTCATTTATTTATTTATTATTATTTAATATTTTGAAAATCCATTGTGATACAGTAATGAAATTTGATAATAAAATTTATTCGTCTTGGCCTGAAACAGAAAGATCGAATGAAAATTTTGAAATCGGGGAACAATTTAAAAAAAAACGATCGCAAAGCTTCTCGTATTTTCGATAATAAAACAACTCATAACAAAGATACAACGCATTTTATTCATTATTGAATAAAAATCACAATTGCCATGAGAAACTAAAAATCGAGGCGTCAGCCAAAACTACAACAATCACTCGACTACAGTATTAAATTCAAGTCAAGTAAGCTTTGGAAAAAGGAATGGTTGATGTTTAAAATTTTTATATTTATTAAAATTCGTTGCTTATTTTGTTAATGTTTAACAGCAATGCCGGCTCTAGGGAGGGATAGTAGGCGACCGCTCAGGGTGCCAGTTCAGAAGGGGCGGCGGACGGCTACATGGAGAAAAACTTTGCTTAAATTCTAGTAGAATTTTTATTTGAAATCGTTTCATAACACGGTTCAAACACGGTTTTAAACTGGAATTAAATTGATTAAATTTAAAGTGAGCCAGAATTGACTAAACATTATAATTTGAAAGAAAGCAGCAATAAAAAAAAGACAAAACACCAATACGGTTTATTTTAAAACAATTTGTATTTAAAAATATGTAAGTTTTGTTGCAATTTTATCAAAAAACACCATGTTGCTGTTTTGTCTTTTTGGTGTAAACATGCCATTACGTTTCAACAAGTCCTTGATATGTTACATTTATTTTATGGTAACCTTTTTATATATAAATACTCGTGCCTATGAGAAAACATACCTATAATATAAAATTACTGTACGTAATATAATAAATATTAATTATGCCATAACAACTACAATTATATTTTTATAACAATTACGGTCCCGACTTTGAATTGTTAGGAAACAATAACTGAAGGACGTGCGACGACGACAAATAGCAGTTTTGAAAAAAAAGTGTGTGTTTGTTTGTTTGTTTGTTTAGCAGCCTGTCTAATGAGAAAAATAATGTGGTTTGTACTATTTGTTCTGTGGCGAAATAAATAAATAATAGATACTTAGAACAGATAACAGCAGTGTTTCTCAATCACCGGTAAACGAACAAATTGAATAAATAATTTATGTTAATTAGAACCAAAAAAAGTTTTTTTTCATATTAATTTTTATATCAGTCCGCAATATTTTTCGAATTTATAAAAACACTAGCTCGCGTGGACTACGGAATTATTGTTTAGGATTTTTGAAAAATATAGTTTTTTTATTTAGATCTTTTTATTCTACACAATACTTTACTGCATTATATTGTTCAATATTTAACGGTTTAGGCAGCGAATTGCAAAAGAGTGTACTGGCGGCAATCTTTTTTCCGACTTGATTTACTATTATCATCACTGCTTATTTATTATGTTACCTAACGTAACAAAATATATATTAAAATCTGGGCAAAGAATTTTAATTAAAAAAAACACGTAAATCGGATAAGTGGTTCTTGAGTGATAAGTGCCCGAACGGACAGACAGACAGACGTTACTTTTTGTAATATACATATATAAATATAGACGATCCTACATACTGGGAAGTATTTGCCTCTTCCATGTTCCTGTACCGAGAGTAAGCCCGGTCAGATATTATTATTGTTTTGATTTTGATTTTTAATTAGGTGGCGCTAGCGCCGAAGCTCACGGACTCACAACTTTTAATTTAAATAAATTAGTGGTTTTAAATAAGTTAGTGGTGTATACTTGTCATTCAAAGTGAATATTTATTTTTATAGTTAGTTTCATTGTAAATTTGTGTTACTTTTAGTATTTATGAAAATATCGCTGAATAATGTCGCGTATTATAAAGAATGTTCTCTACAGCAAAGGTTAAATTAACGCTATCTGCGAGGTGTCAAATCGTTATGAATTTATTCGGGATTTGAGAGCAGTGGTAATAAATGTACCTATAGTAATGTATGTTTTTGTGTACATATTCAATACCCCGTATAGATAGCGTTAGTTTAACTTTTGCTTCAGAGTAAATTTTTTATAATACCAGACATGAGTGTACTAGTACCAATGTACCATTTGCAAACAATTTTCTGAAACTAATAAAAATTATTTACTTATATTATAAATATGTAATTATAATATTTTATAGTACATTTTCGAGCTGAAAGTGTAGTTTTCTATTTTTGCATAAGTACCTCAGACAAACTTTTTGCACTAGTGCATTTGTTCATGTAACAATGCGAAACCGTAACAACCAGAAACAAAATTGAAATATTCCTTACAAACGTTTCTTTAGTGTGTACACAAAGTTGTTGACATGACTTCCTTTAATTTGGAAACAAAGAGCAACATTATGTTTCATCAGTAGATCTACAAATACAATTTTAGTTAAGTTAATTCTCATCATGCTCATTTTGTTTGATAGATAGTTGTCTTAAGATATCATTGTACAACATAAATTAAATCATGTTTTTCTATGGCCTTCAATAATATCAAAAGATTGACATGGAGGCCAAATCCTGTCACTTCATATTATTACTGATGGCATTTTACTTCTTCTTTATTACCAATATATTTTTTTATGTTTCTTATATAAAAATATTTACTTAATGCTCATCGTTAAGAAAGTGGGTCATTTTTTTAAGAATAATATATAAAAAAAACTTACAAATGCATTGAACAATATTTAAAATGTCAAAATATTTATTAATAGAACGTAATATTTCAACTTACTGTAGCTATATGTAGTTATTAAAATATGTAGCTTGCAGGAGTGGTTCGAAGTATGGCAATATGTATGACGAATTCGGAATCTATATTTGAATATCTTATATCCTAATTCAATTCGTTATTCGTTTATTCTAAAAAATCATCTATTTTTTTAAACATACAGTATTTTTATCTAGGTTATGCTGAAACGTGACATTTTTAAATCAATTTTCACTATTGCCAAAACGTTAGGGTCATCCATAAATTATATCACACGTTAAGGGGGAGAGGGATGTCTACAAAGTGTGACAAGGAGAAGAGGAGTGACAAGCTTCGTGACGTCACATCTAAAAAATCAAAACAATTAATTTTATATGAATTCAAAGAGCAAACATTAATAAGTAGTTAATAACACGAGACCGGAATGGGAAAATTTTAAACCTGCATGGAAAATTTTCATATAAATAAAAAAATATAGCAATAAAAAAAGTACCTAATCATTGTTTCGAAATTTGTATAACATCACAACAGGGGGGGTCACACAAATGTGTCAACCTGCAATAAGACAGGGGGGGGGGGGGTAAAAAAACATGAAATTTGGTGGTCCCTTATGCCGTGTTTAGACTGAAAAATAAAACAGCAACATCGTGTCTTTTTGACAAAAGTGCAACAAACCCTAAACATTTTTAAATACAAAGTGTTTTAAAATACTGTGTTGCTGTTTGTTTGTTATACATCAACAATTGTAAAATTTTAAAACTGTGAATAACTTGTTTAATATATCGTCGGGTTACTGCAAAAACCAGATAACTCCATTATTTACATTTTTTCAGTTAAGTACATTTCTACACTTAAAAATTTTATCTACGTCTACTCAGGGCCGGATTAAGCAAGCGCGGGGCCCGTAGCAAATGTTATAAAGAGGCCCTTGGCAGTGGCGTCGGGGGGGGGGGGACTCGGGGAGTAAATCGATAGCTTCACCCACTCCCCCCGAAAAAAATCAATAGGATTTTTTTTGCACATTAAGCGGGCGTCACCCCCTGTGAATTTTTAATGACATAAAAATATCAGTGGGATCTATTTTTTAAATAAATTGGATGTTCATTACCTCTATAGACTTTCAATAATAAAAAAAGTCAATTCACTCAATTTAGTAGACATTTTTCCCATTGGAAGCTTTAAATAACCAAAAAAGAGGTAAATATACCATAATAAAAAAAAAAGAGATAGAAAATGGTTTGTCCTTATTTAAACAGAAATAACTATTTCCTTCTTATTAGAAAAAGAGATAGATATATCCCAAACGCCACCGTATCTATCTCACTGTTTTGAAGAAATATTACACCATTTTTTTCGGGATACATCTATCTCTTTTTTTTCGCGGAAATATAACTGTTTGAAAATTTGAATTTTTTGTTTTGCTTTTTTTTTAATTATCCTTTAATTTTTTTGAGATGTGTATAATAAAACACCACTTTTACAAACAAAATTTTCTTGATTTGATCTGAGCAAATTTAGAAAAATCGATTAAAAAATCAAAGATCGGAGATTCAAAAATCGATTTTTCTATTAAATCGAATCGAGATCGGAAACCCTAAATTTAAATTATTAATTATTGTAGATTTGGACACACCGTATCAATCATTGGACGGTAAGTGGTAAGTCCAATAAGAGATATTTTTCCGCAAAGTCGCGGGGCCCCCAGAGACGCGGGGCCCGTAGCATTTGCTACTCCTGCTACGTTGTTAATCCGGCTCTGCGTCTACTGTAAAAACATGATAAATCTCTTACAGATATAAAGGGTCAGTACGCATGTGCAAAAATAAGGTAAGTCCACTTTGACCAAAATTTAACCAAATAGAACCGCAGATATCTTAGAAACTATTAAATGTGACTTATCTGGGTTTTGCAGTAACCCGACGATATGTAGTTAGTACCAACATTTGGGAATAGTTTCACAGTTTTAGGGTGGTTTGGATTAAATTAATAAAAGCATAACTACAGTGTTAGTAAAGTAATATAAACAAAATAAACATAATATATTCCCATATCCGGGGTTTGGATCCTTTCAAAGGGCATTGACCGTTACAGGACCAGACAAAACATTACCACACACGTACTCACACACACACACACACATAGCTAGGAAGTGATATACTCTATGAATTATTCATGATGCAGGTTTTTTTCTCTTGTGTCCATCTGATGCTACCACTTCTTGTGGTATTTATTATTTTTCTCCTACGGACCTATCGTCCGAGACCCGCGCGATTAGAATTTTTAATAAAGGTCAAATATCTACACGGTACTCTTGTGCATCTTCTTATATTCTAACCCTTTCACGACTAATGGATCAATACTGTGTATATTGTATTTTATTTTACTGTTCTAGTGACCGACGTTTCATTCTGTACAGATAAATACAAATGTACATACGTAGATAATATCTAGAAAATGTAAGATTCAGTTATTTTATTGTTTTCTTGATTTGTAGTTCTTTTAAATCATCCAGAGAGAAAAACAAAATTTTGAAGAAAAAACAATCAAAATCATAACATATATAAAATATTTAATCAGTATTTCTTTACCATTTAAAGAAATTAAAAGAACTTGAATAAATTTTTTTCAAAGCACAGGGTACCAAACTAATATGACCGTTTCAATACATTTATAAATATAACGGTATAATAGAATTACCTAATACCTACCTAATACCACGTTGAAAAACGTGAAAATTGTATTGCATATTTTTTCTAGATAAAAAAACACAGTGCAGTCACTTAGCAGATGCTTTTTTTAGAATTAGGAGTTGATATAACATAAATAATGAAATCGACAATTTAAATTAATGAAAATAATTTAAAACATTGACGAAACACGTGTTGCCAACTATAAACATATAAATTGTTTTAAAATTGCTCGCTGACTTGTAATAAAACCTTTGTCCGTCAAACACCTAGTATTGGGTTATCAGTGTTTTTAGCACTGCTGTAAACATAGGCTGTAAATATTGTTAATGAAAGACATACTGCGTGAGAAGAGCCAGTGACGTCAATGCGGCTAATTTTATTGCCGAAAACAAAAAACGTAATATCTGAAGACACGTGTTTGATCGCCGAATATTTGCAAACATTTAGTGTTTATTTTAACGATAAAAATAAACAAACAAATAAATTAGCTGGTGGGAAACAAATTTATTACTTAATTTGAATATCTAAGTAATTATTCGATTGCAGATTAAAAAAAAATTACAATTTTTACTTGGTATCTAGGTGTTGTCAATCATATCCTTGATTTTAAACGGTAAACAGTTTATTGTAAATAATTAGCTGATATAACATCTGCTAAATATATACAATGTATAAATATACAAAATATATTAAAAAATTAAAACTAAAACCTCGAAGCAAACCATATTAAAAAATTAATTGTATGTGTATAATATACCTTAGACAAGGAAAGATAAAGAACAAATAACACATTACCTACCATTCTTACCATATCGCACCACGAAAAATCGCTCCACAAGTCATTGTCGTATCATTCAGATTTTAAAATAAATATCAATTGTTTTGAATTATAAAATTAATTAATAATAAATGTTTTATATTGTCTTTAAAAGTATTTCAGTGATAATTGATTAACAGAGAAATGTCTATTTGGAACTATCATCTGTCATACATACTAAATTCAATTGTAATTTAAAGCATATTTGCATTTTTGCATATTATAAATTTTCAACTGACGCGTATGGGATAATATGCGGTTTTGACAATTAAGAAAAGATGGCCGCCGATAAATTTTGGTAACAGTTTCATATACGGACTAACATTGGTTGTTATGTATCCGTAGTCTTTCCTAATATAAGGTATATACAGTGAAAACTCTCAAAGTGTGGATTCCCCTCTTCTCTTATTTTAAATGTAAATAAAGAAAAAAATTGTTTGTATTTAATTTATACATATTATTATGACTGTAATTAAATAAAAAACATCTAGCAAGTAAATCCACAGTGCTTCCTCGTGCTAAATTCATCAAAGGTAGTTTATTATTGAACAATTTAAATAAAAACCGATAGTGTTCAGATAAATTGCCTGGCATTGGTTAACCATTTAATTTTTATACAATTCTACTAAAAAATATTAGTTCGAAATTTTTCTTAAGACGCACCTGATTATTTTTGTATATTTTTAATTTTTTGACAATTATATAAATATGTCAAAGTAAATAGCAGTTGTAAAAAAAATTTAAGCAAATTGAGATAAATCTTTGTAAGGGAATATTTTACAACAAACGATGTTTTTGTCTACAAAAAAGATTCTACAAAATTTTCACGTAACATGTATCGCTTTTCTTGGAAAAAAAATATTTTGTAATGTCACCTCTCCCCCTTAAACACGATTTTGAAATAGGACCGTCCTCAAACCAGACCCAACCATCCAACTAAGTTTCATTAATATCGGTGCATGAGTTATACGTGTGATAAGAATTCAGGGGACAAACACACAGACAGACACGAAACGAAAAGTGTTTGTCTTGACCTGAAACGGGAAGATCAATTAAAAATTTTGAAATCAGAGAACAATTTTTTTGTTTCATTATAAAACGATCACCAAGCTTCTCGTATATTCGATATTCCGAGGAAGCTTATGGAAATTACAAAGTTAAAGATACATCCTTTAAGAAGCATTTAATTGTGAAAAAGAGAAAGGTGAAAAATAGGTTTTGAGTTGTTTTTCTATAAAATAGATACAAATCCAGTGAACTTATCGAACTATTCTGAATTATCAGGATTCTGATTTGTCAAATCAATTGTAACCAAACAGTTTCTATAAACTGTAGATAGCTATTATTATTGAAACAAGGCATTAGTCATATTGCTAAAAATATCAATACATTAGGTTGTGTTCGTTTTTTACAAACTCTTATAATAATAATAATAAATAGCTAAATAAGATTCAAATCTATGCTAGAAACTTCAACTAATGACGATCGTGAAATTTTTAATTTCAAATTTTGGTATGCGGAAGTGCATAAGTAAAAAGAAATACCCAATATTTTACTAACTTAGATTTTTTTTTATTTTCATCTATCCATGCATGCTCTTCGTTAAGAAATAATTTATTACTTACAGTCGATTAAATTCGCATTGTTATGGTGCAACGATTGCTGAAGACATATATTTATTTTGTTTGATATTTTCAATTACGTAATCGAAATATATTATGTTCAATTATCTATCGGGTGTCTAACTTCAGAAGAAATATTACATAATTCTACGGCTGCACGTCGAGATTGGCTTTAGTTAAGTCTCGTCGAGGGTTCGGTTTTAAAGGATTATAAATAATTATTAGTAAAATTAACTATGTGATGTTAATCTTTTTATTAATAATAATTAAAGTAAAATATATATGATTCGTTATAATTATTTCAAAATTCTGTGTTTATTATAATACGATAAATAAATAGAAATATTATAAAAAAATGTCACATGAAACCAGGACTTTTCTTGGTGTTGTTTTCGATCTCGCCTCAGTCACGTTTACGAGACGAGTTTGAGACGAGAACGGTGTAATTTTTAAGACGAGATTTTTACGAAATGAGTCTGTCCAGTAAGGGGCAAAGTAAAACATTTTTTTATTTGGTTCTAACTTGAAAATGTTACACTTATTACTAATTTAGTTTTTAATGACCGGTTTTTTTTCGTTTTAAATTTTACATTTGTTATTCATTAAAATTAGAAAGGAAAAAAAAGTCTTCAATTTTTATTTTTGCATATTCTGGGGGGGGGGCTCGGTCACTTCTTGCCCCAGGGGCCCCGTCTCTCTAGTTACGGCCCTGATAATTCAGTATATTAAAAAATGTACACCCACATCTTCGTGTGCAAAAGTCCAACTATGTTGTTCTTTCTAATGCTCTAATAATTTTTGGCTTTTTTGAAATGATATATTACGATTTACGAATTGGTAACTTTTCTTTGCTTACAAAATAAATATAGTTAAGACTTCTTTCTAAAACTGACAATCAGTTATTTAACTTTTACCATTACTTATTTCAATTTACTAACCAATAGTCAAATTGCTTTAAACTTCTAGAGGACACTAGTCATTTTACAAGATTTAAGAATAAAAACGCGGCTTTTATTTTTTCAGTGGCTCTATACCTGGTGAAATTTTCTTATGGCATTTAAAATTATAAAAACAGTGTTATATCAAGTAAAAAATGAAATTGATTGAATCGACAAACCATGAAACTTAAATTAAAAATTAGTGAACAAATAAATAATGCGTCTTAACAATTACATAATTAATCATAATCGAATAATCATCGCCCATGTAGTTCCGGGTAATGACCAGAGGGAAAGAGAGTGTGAGATAAGAGAGACAGCAGCACATCACCGTCTCTCACTGTCACGCCATTGTCTCTATACGTGCGTCTTCCACTTTCCTCCAAGGGTCATGGGTCAATGAAAACATTATCATTTTAATCTTTGAATTTTAAATATAATATCAGTATCTTATGGAAATCCAATATTGTTGTTTTCATGTTATTTTTGTTTGCATAGATAAATTGATGTTTTAGAAAAAAAATTATCATAATAATAGATTCTGGTTTTTCTTTGTCGTCGAGGTAAAAATATAAAGTAGATAATATATTAATATTTAAACAAGGGACGGAATATTACAGATAAAATACGGCATTTAGAAAATAAATAATTGCACATCTCAGATAAAATTATCTTAACTATTTGAATTTCTTTAGCAGTCTACATAAATGTTAACATCTTCTGAAAAATATATATAAATTAATTTCATATAAACATACTATAGATTGTATAGATCAAAAAACGCAATAAAATGATCTGAATTTTTTTGAACTCACTTAATTTATTATCGAAACAGAACCTTTTAATATATATGTACATTTGTACATATACTGAAAAAATAATTGGTTGAATTTACCTATCATAAATAAATTCAATCAAAATTTTGATTCAATTTAACTATGATAGGTAAATTCAACCAATTCTTCTTTTCAGTGTACCGGAATATAGTATTTTTAAACTTGGTTAAACAATGATCCAAAAATCCATAGACAACATAACACAGCTGCCAATTCAGTGACGAAGGGGAGGTCAGGGAGATATTATTATTGTACAAATTGCAACTATATAGAATAATCTTACTTTTAATTTTTTCCTCAGTTTCCTTCTGGCACAGTTATAAATCTTTTTCCAGGAGTTTTGTGAGTTGAATATTTACAACAAGGTACGAAACAATATATATAACTTATTATTTTTCGTGCGTTTTCTATGTTTATCGTCGATACTTGTATTAATTAATTAAGCATTGACTGACATTTCAATACTGGATTATGACGTCATGCAACATGGCGTGCAATTGGAAGCGTTTGAAAAGTACATTTTTTTAAATATGATATTTTGGGTTCGGGATAAACTTTTGGAGCGTGAAAAAATTTTCTACAATCTTTTTTACCTCTAGATTACATTAAATAGGTTTTTAGGGGTTTTCATTTTTGACCGGATTACTACTATTGGTCGTTACTACTCGGTACCGTATCAGACGATGACGTCACAATCGTCGCCATAGAAACGAGAAACGTTCGATTATTTCAATACGCCTGAAATAATATTGATTACAAAATGCAGCATAAAAATAATAAAAAGAAAAACAAATCTGACATTTCCAATAAATTGTAAAGGTTTAACACCATTTCATATAGCAGAACTTACCTATTCTTAACCACTATTTGACAGTATTATGCAGTTGTATAAAATATAAATTATAAAGCCCACTTTTCATTTTGCCACTTTCTCCTTGAGTAGTGCATAATAATTATGTATTTTTTCGTACAAGTTTCGATTTCATATTGACCGCGAAAAAAGAAAACACTACTGTTAAACATAGACGGTAAATTAACCTATCTTTATTGACACTAGCCATTAAACGAGCCGTAACCCAACAATAAAGTGAGATGGGGGATCACATTTCAGTATTATTCAATAATTCCGTCTTTGTTTTTATACGACAGTTGGAGCTAAAACAAAAGACGACTGTTATAAAACAAAGATAACTTGATACTCATCGGATTGTTGTAGCATTGTTTTTGCTGTTCGTGTTGCTAGTTTGGTCTTTGTCTGTCGTGTGGTGAATGTTGTTAACTTGCAAGTCGTGTGTTTTGTTGAAAACGAAAGGTACTCAGCTGATCTGTTGTGGAGTTAGGTAACTGTGAATGTAATTCTGTTGGGAAAGGTCACAGTTCGTATCCCTCCAGCGAGTATTTGTTATACATATTGTATTACAACTACAGACAAAAATGTTTTATTGTTTAATTATGTGAACATATTGCAGCGGCATTAAATAATTATTTTGGTAAACAGTTGATATTAATTTTGGCAAACGGATATGAAGTTTTACTGTCAAGTGTCAACTATATAATTAAAAACAAAACCAAGACGAATTTTCCAGATAAATGTCTTGAAGCGTTAATTTGCCTATAACTTTCGTTTCCGGTATACAATTACGTTATTTTGTCTGTTAATAGATCATTTGAGATCATCTTATTATTTCCTATAATATTTAAAATTTCTAAATACCATTTTGTAAGCATTTATATGTTCTTTACTTCCGTTTTCGATTTTTCAATTGAAACAAAACGTGTATTTTCGCACAGCTTTGCTGTTAGTTATTTTTTATACAATTATAAGTCTAAAAAAATCAAATCTTGTTTCTACGATGTATTTCTTTACTATATCAAAAATATTTAAAGGGTTTTTAGGTGTTAAGCGATTCATTATATATAATTTCCATCTGCAGTGTATGCTTGAAATGTTTTGCACCATATTTCACTCAAAATACTTCTACTCAAACAGAAAATATTCTTCTTGTTGAGTTAGAAGCACTTACGAATTTTTAACTCATTAGCTTCAATTTAAACTAAAAAAATCAACGTTTTAAAACGCAAAAGATACACGTGTACCCCTTGAGTCATAGGTATAAATGTTATAATAAAGGGGGGGTGGGGGGTGGAAATATATAAAGACACCGTCCCATAAATATGAACAAAAAAATCAGTAGGTAGTAATGATAAATTGAATATTTTAAGTCACTATGATTTTGCGGATATTAGAGTAACACTGGGCCCAATGCGCCAGTAGTAAATAAAAAATTCTAAATTACTGCAACGTTTGAGAACTGCAATGTATGCAGATTTATATATGTAAGACAATGTAGGTACACTATTGTATAGCATATATAGCAGTACAAAATGTTTCAACTTTTGGGTCTAGGGTTCTAGTTAGAATAATAATAAATATAAAATAATATAATTACTTAAGCTACTTTTCAAGTTAAATCACGCTTTATTACTAGACTATATTTTTAATGTGACGTATAATTCCAGAGTACTATGTCGTCAATCAGGATACGGTTTTATTAATCTATCTGGTATATCTTCAAAAAAATTATTAATGAAAATAAAATTTTTTATATTACTTATAACGTAAAATTCAACATTTTGGATGTAATCTGATGATTGCTTAGGTCTCCTATGTAATCTATTTTCACACAAATTAAATGTGTGTCTATATAAGGCAAACAGGCAAGTTGCACGATTCCAGCAGTATTTAGAAGACGGTACTCACGATTTTTTTCCTCACCAACACAATAATTACGGAGATAACCGAAGACTGCAGTATCGTAGAGAGTATAAAGGTTACAATTTGGCAAATGATGTTATGTAAGAGAAACTTTCCATTTTTAATTTAATGAATTTATGTACCTTATCAACTTACAAATAAGTCGTAAATATTTAAAGTAACAAATGTTTAGGGGTCGTGTGGCGACACTATGTAAATTTTTTATTAACACCTTAATACAATACGTATTATAAAGTATTTGATCGCAAGCAAAACAAACACTATAAAAAATTTGCTTGGCTGCAAATGCAAATTAGCTCCCAGCTAACGCTATCTGCTAGGTGTCAAATTGTTATGAAATTACTCGATATTTTTAGTGGTAATAAATGTATAGTAATATAAATGCTATGCATTTTATGAGGTACACCTGGCAGTACTTATTTTAAGTCGCTGATTTCTACTTAATATGCATGCGTCAAAGTAATTATATGTTTGATTTCATTGGCTACATCTGTGAGTGGTTGTCATTTATATTTAATCCCTTGTAGGTAGCGTTACCTGGGAGCTAATTTGTATTTGCAGCCAAGCAAATTCGAAAATTACGAAATATTTTCAATGCAATGCTTTGCTGTATTATCTATGGATTTCAGCAATCTAGTTCCAATACAAAGCAAATTCATAATGCAATTCGGTTCCCTTAAAAACATTTTGGTAAACTTTTTCTTGGTTTTTATAATAAACTAGTGGAATTTCTCGCGGCTTCGCCCGCGTTGAATAAATTTTTAATGTTATCAGCACAAATAATATTATTTTAAGTTTGTGACTTTAATTACTCCAGTAGTATTTTTTTTCCCGTTGGATTGAATGAAACTAATTTCAATCCTTCGTATATGATAGGGGATGAATTATAAAATTTTAATTTTCTTTGTTTTTTATTCATTATGAAAAATCGTAAATATACCTGCTTCTATACGAGATAGGAGATTTTGTACCCCCTAAAACCCTCACACCCGTGGTATTCTTGTATACTTACAACTTTATATCAAGAGATTCAATTTGTAGAAAATAAAATCACCTATAAAACGCATTATATTATTTTATTCTACTTGGGATAATTTTTAAAATACGTAATACCAAAAAAAGGCAAAAAAAATCTTTTAATGTAGCTCTTATAATTACAATTCAAAGTAAGTAATAGTATCTAGTTAAACAGTGATTTAAAAAAAATGTATTAATCGTTAAATACTAATACTCCTTTTTACAGATATCGAGCGACATATTTCAAAAATTACATTTTAGTCATGAGATTTTCGACGATCATCACTCCAAAACGTTTAACTTTAGAGATATCAACTTTGTAATTTTTTTATAGGAAATTTCATTCTCTATCAAATAGGTCCTGTTCAGTTTTGCTCTAGCTCACATCGCTTTCGCTTCATCGATGATTTAAACATAAGCGGCGGTCAAGTTTTTTTGTTTTTTTTTGTGTATTTTAATATTTTCTTTTGGACATCATTAGCCATCTAGCCATCAATCGGAATTAAAATTTTCGAGGCGAATATTAATTCTATTTGTCATGGTATAAAACATTTTTAACTTGACTGGACTATAAAATGTATATAAAAATGTAAAGGATATGATTTCGAATTGTACGCGGACGAAACCGCGCGGAATTTCTAGTAAATATATAAATATTCATAGAATGTACTTAAATATTGTAATAACTAATAACTAACAAAAAGCTAAATTCACACCTATGCAAATAAATAAAACATGAAAAGTCAATTCGCACATCTGAACATTCAAATGCAATATTTATACTTGTCTATTATATCGGTTATTAAACAATAATAACGCCCACAAGTTGGCCTCGAAATTTAATTGTTCAAAAAACAACATTCTTTTATGATAATACTGCACATTGATTTGCAAAAGGTTTCAAAGCGTGCCTTTCAAAAAAGTGCTAATAAAAAATTAACACAGTAACACCAAAATGACAAATTGTCTTTATTAGGTGTGCTACTTTGCTATTTAATATTTATTAAATAAATACATATTACAATGTATTAATAATACTTTATTCTTCTTAAATTTATAGCTATAGCTACTATGACATCTCAATATAAAAAAGATTATATAGTATATGTATACATATATACTATACATAATCTGAATTAATTATTATTATGTTTATATATAATACATACATATGTACATAAATATGTAAGGTAGGTATATGTCATTCAGAACTAGTTTGTTTTTATAAAAAATGTGATATAGTAAAACTAGTTATACATTATTTAAACTACATTAATAGTACACTTTTTATGTAAATT
Source organism: Sialis fuliginosa (assembly GCA_961205875.1). NCBI lineage: Eukaryota > Metazoa > Arthropoda > Insecta > Megaloptera > Sialidae > Sialis > Sialis fuliginosa. Next base: position 21,532,249 of record OY540812.1, read on the forward strand.
TATAACTACTTATCACGAAAACATTTTCTTTGTGTTAAAATAAATCGTGTTAAATATAATTTAAGACAGTTTAATAACTATGGAAGTTATTATCTAAAAACAAATCAAATATATGTGACTTCATATTTATAATTTTTAATGTAGATGTGTTTAATTTATTGTATTATTTATCATTTTTTATAATAACTATCATAATATGAAGACAGTAAATTATATTTTAATTTGTGAAATCTTTTAAATTACTTTTTTTATACATTCATTTTAACTATTTTTATTTATTGTTTTGTCTTTTTGGTGTAAACATCAGAATACGAGAATGTCGCAATTTTGTATTTTATATTAAGATACCTTTACCTCAAATAGTTAGAGAACCACGGATTGTAAATTTTATACATTTAGTCGTACTACAAGATTAAATTTAAATAGGAAAAACCGCGAAAGCCCGATGGTAATCGGCACTTCATTAGCGGCTCTCGGAAGCCCATATTATTGGCAGCACGTTCGACCTTCCTTGTTGCGGAATCGAAGGGTCGTGCAGGTCAGCCTTTCGTCGTGCGGAATAGCACTCACAAACATTACCCAAACTGTCGATATAAACGCGCTGGTCCTTGAGATGCCCTCGCAGATAGACTCGCATCGCTGATCGCGGGAATCTTGAACGTGTGCTTCAGGTGCGGGAATGTGTCGATGTCAATGAGGGGTTTTTGATTTAAAAAATACTAGACCCATAGACAACAATACAACTGTCAATCGTACATTCTTGGAAAATAGTTCACCTTTAGGTATATACTTAGATAACGAGCATAATAATTATTGATTAAACTGTAAACTGTCTTATTTTAAATAATTTATAAAATTGATAAGTACATTTATTAAAACGACAGCACAAGATATTTAATTTTTATAATAAACTCAATCCAGCGATTCTCAACCTGTGGGGCGCGAGCAAAAAATGTATTTAATTTACTGAAAGAAAAGCAATAAAATACATTCTGACATAATAAAAAATAAAATACACGTTTAGATTTTCACTGATATAATACATTTATAAATAGGATTGTATCAGTACTGCACAATGTATTTAATAATTAACTTATCAATATTAAATTAAAAACAACATTAATAATTATTAGTGACTCCCTTGGGCCTGAGCAAAGTTTTTCGAAAGAAGGTTTAATAAAATTATTGTATGAGGGGGAAGGGATAAGAATTGTGATTGGGTCGCAAATACTAAAAGGTTGAGAAACGCTGACTCAATCTAATTAAGAATTTTCATAATTCAAATATTTTATATTTTCCTTTGATTTCTAGGCAAATAGCGTTTTTTCCGGTCACAAAAAGAAATTATTTTTAATGACAATTAATATGGTTTATTAGATAAATATACATTTTAAATATTATTTTGCTATCACCCAAATTTACTACTCGAGTCAGTCAAAAATATCCTGATTTATTTTAATGGATATATTTATAAATAATCAATACTTAAATAAAATGGATACAAACTTGACTTTACATAAGACGAGATAAAATTTATTGTTTGTAATTAAGAGTCTCGTTTCGAAACTAACAAGGGGAAGCAACAGCACGGTTAATGAGAATTTCAATGAGTTTGTGGTATGTTAAACTAGAGCAAAAATAAAAAGACACGTGTCCAACAATTTGATCTCATAGGCCTTAATTACAAAGATAATTAACTTTGAAAATTTGTGTATGCAATATAACCGTGTATTATGTTCGCTCGAAATATAAGTGTGTTGGCCCTACGGTCAACGCGCTGGCGTCTCGCCTGGTTTTAAGATTTGGTTTTAATTTTTATTTACAATTATTTTTTATTTTTTTGTACACATTACCTCTCCCACTTGCGTAAAAATCGATAAATTAGACATAAATAAAACATATATTATTATTGACAATGAAAATATTGATATATACGCCAGTACATAATTATTAATTTGTTTTAAAGTAAATTTAATTTATTATTGACACAACTCATTAGTTTTTAATTAATAAATTGAAAAGTTTTAATAAAAAACAAACTTGAAAGAAACCACAAACATCTATTGTCAATAATAATATATGTTTTATTTATGTCTAATTTATCGATTTTTACGCAAGTAAATAATAATTGTAAATAAAAATTAAAATCAAAATCTTAAAACCAGGCGAGACGCCGCGCGTTGACCGTAGGGCCAACACACTTATATTTCGAGCGAACATAATACACGGTTATATTGAATACACAAATTTTCAAAGTTAATTATCTTTGTAATTAAGGCCTATGAGATCAAATTGTTGGACACGTGTATTTTTATTTTTGCTGTAGTTTGACATACCACAAGCTCATTGAAATTCTCATTAACCGTGCTGTTGCTTCCCCTTGTAAGTCTATTCTTTTTGTATATAAAGAAATAATTTTTTATTCGCTGTTACCGACGAACCTAAAATCATATTGAAATACTAATTATGGACAATCATTTAAAACCGAGATTATTTACTTTATTAAAAAATAAAATATTTCATTTAATATACTTCGTCCCCTTTAATGAAACTTACCAACGCCGCCACTGGTACATGTGCGATAACTTAAATTCGGCGATTGTCTTGCAGCGCGGCGCGGCGGTTAGATCTGCATCAGTATCACACTGCAGATATATTTGAGCCAGTCGGTGAAGGCCGGGGAGATTTTAACGCGCGATTGTGCTTGTAGCCCGCCCGGACACTTGTCCGGGACTTGTTGCATTTTAGATGTACCTTGTTCTGATTACATAATATTGACTATCGTATTTGTGCTTATCTCGTGCTTGTGTCCGTGTGTGGCTGATATTATGATAAATACGACACAATATGTATAGGCAGCACCAGAATTAGGTATTTCTGAGCCCAGAACAAGTTGACTATGTAGGTAGGGTCAACTGAGGTAAAAGTGAAACAAAATACAAATCTTTCATGTTTTTTGACAGTAAACGATACAAATTCATACTTTAATTTTTTTTACTAGATACGTTTATGAATAACCATTTTAAATACTTACGTCATTTGAACTGTACGATACAACTTTAAAAAAATGTGTTTCATTTTTAACCTCTAATTTGGGAAAAAGTGAAACAGGTAAGGGAAAAAGTTAAACAGGCCTCTAATGGAAAATATTTCTCGAAAAATTAAAAGAAAAGCTACAAAGGCAACTTTTATTTATCTTCTTTGTGGCATATCAATGTGAAATTGTAACTTTAATTAATATCTGAGCTATATAGAAAGTTGTGTGCAAAGAATTAAAATTTAATTCACACGTTTTGGCATCGACTAACAGGGAAATCTGTAGGGGTGACACATCACTTATTAGGCGATTCATATTTTCAGGTCGCTTTAACAAACCTTTAATGATGATGTCAGTTTTTATAATTCTCCTATAAACAAATTAGTTTTTTAGTTGCCAGCTCGTTTCACTTTTACCCCATTTTTTTGGTGTTTCATATTTACCCCGCTCGACCCTACGCCGTCTAAGAACATTATTAACTTTATACAAAACATATAACAAACTTGATAAAAATTCGGTCTATATGAACATACATATACATTAAGGTGTGTCAAAAAAAAAATATTCGCTCTCGTTACGAAATAAGTTAGTTTATGACCTAAAATAAGTTAAATTTTAAGAAGTGCTGCAAAGGCGGGTCCCGTATCTCATTTAAGTAACATGGGGAAATGATTCTTTAGTATTAAGAACTGTATTAAATATATAGTATATGATAACTGTTGAAATTTTTTAAGAAGATAAAAAAAAATCTACAAAGTCATGAACCTCAATTCAGGGTATCAAAAGTTACAGACATTCTAAGTGATTTATTTGTTAAAATTAACATCTAAAAGGCTCTCGCAACTAAACTATTGTTTTTTAAAAATATGTTAAATATTAATTTTATGGGAAATTTAATTATTTTCTGAATTATTTTTTAGGAAAATGTTTGTCTCAGTGAGTACTCCAGACCTATTGGTTTTTGTGCTAATCGGATTAGCCCCCTTGCAGCAACTCTTAAAATTAAACTACAGGGTAATCCTTCGGCAAGGATTTAATTTAGGTCATAAACTAACTTATTTCGTAATAAGAGCGAAGAAAAAAAATATTGATTTTTTTGACACACCTTAATATATATATGTAATACACTTAAGTTAAATATACAATCACTTATCACACAAAAATAAACAAAAAAATAAGCAAAGCAGCGCTGGTAAACCAGCCTAATGTGACCGCGGCTTTAGAATTATTGTTAGTTTATTATAAATAATAAAATAATTTTAAATATAAATATAGATCGGAACAATAAGCATCTAAATATCATCACTTCCGTAATCCTCTTCAATCGTTACCTGTCAATTATACATCAACATAATATGTATAGTACTTCCCATTGTTAACATAACTTATAAAACATACGTTCTAACAGCACTTTACAACAACCTTCACACCGGTTATCAATCTTTGTAATTATTGAAACAGTCGAGTTTTCAGTTATTTTATAACACACAAGTTCATTAGCTTCAATGTTAGAATAAATAAATATTTCAATGCACGATCAAATTATAATTTACAACATTGACTTCGTGATAAGATCTCTGTTTATAATAACACAAACATGCATATATACGGAGGAATCTCTTTTATAATACTAATTAATTTTACCATTGAACTTTGTGTTTGTAAAATATATCTAACAAGGGAACTCCGTAAATTAAATCTCTTGAAAACGAAAATTTTTTGAGCTAAATTATAAAAAATATATTATGTAAAATAAAGCTGTTGGAACTCCCTTCGACATGAATTACAAACTAACCAAGCAAAAATAAAATCCAAAAGGCGATATAAAAAGAGGAAATGTAAAAAGTATAAATTATTTTTAAATAGTTTCCATTTTAGGTATATTTCAACAATATGGCAAAGACATACGAATGTATTAATTAGCTTTATTTAATTTAATTTCCAGCGAAAGAAATATTAGTTGTCAAAGAAGTTTTTATTTATTTTCGGTAAAATCGGAAGTCTTAATAAAATGACAAATTTGCATTTACCGGTCCTTACGCAAGAAACAATTCTGGCAATTGTTTTATTCAATCGATCAATCGACTAGTTTGCTGGACAAATAAACCGGCAGATAGTATATATATTAAAACATTAAATATCTATTTTCAGTAAAATCGAAAAACAGTTTAATATGTCTTATAGTAATTTTTCACCAGAACGATACGAGAAACAATTTTACCAAATTTCAATTTTTTTTCATACGCCGTTTTTGAGATCATTAGGCTATTCTATCAGACAGACAAAAATTATTCTAAAAACTGTTTTTTTGATTATTGAGGTTTTAGATTTAAAAAGTTTATGGATACATTGCAAGCAACTGAATCACCAATACGAAAATTTTACCAAAAACTTGATGACAGCCATCCTTTATCAAATGTCATTTATAATATACTTTACATTACAATAAAATTTGATCTGCAAGATAAATAATGGTTTCAAATAGACTCCGTAATGAATTTTTGATATACAGTCGAGACTCGTTTATTCTAAACCTTCTGAATCGTTTTGAATTGAGGAAGCCGCGTTTATTCGAAGTCGAGAGGGGCTCTCACCAAGTTATGTATAGATCCTTGGCCGTTGGCGCGGGAATTGACGTCACCACGAAGATGTATTCAAATGTTATAAATCTATAATAGAATATCAATTACAAGAAATCCTTTATTTATTCTTGTCTTCGTATTTTTGGATATTATAACAACATATACAATCAAAGAAGTACAAATTCGACGTTTCAAAATAATGAAAAAGCTATCACCATTGAGTAACTATCACAGACAATTTTGTCTATTCGGGAAGTGTCATTTTTACTATTCTGACCTAACCTCAAATCTATAGATATGATTTTCGTTACGTTCGTAGCATGCAATGAATATCAAAAAAATTAAAATCTTCTGAAAAATATTGTACAGTCAATGAGATGAATACAAATGCTCTAATTAATTCTACAAAAAATTTCAAAAATATGTTCGTTTACGCCATGACTCGAAAACGGTGGGAGGTGAATAAAGATAAAAAATTACAAATAAACGAAACTCGGCATTTCAGATAAACGAGACTTAGAATTAACGAGTCCCGACTGTACTTATATTTCATCCAATGATTTGATGGTGCGATTTTTTTGAAGAAAAATGGTAACAACGCTATGCAGTTATACCTTTCCTTGTCTAAGATTGGGGTCTTGAAATTATCAAAATTGAATAAGATCACTTTTCTACGAAAGTCAATACTTTTGTTATCACCAACGTGATGAAATGTAAAAGTCATGTACCCGGATAAAACACGTTTTATAATTACTAACAAAGATCCTGCATCACAAATCTGTAAACATAAACACGTACGTACATTATTGTACAATGTACGTACCACAATTACAGGAATCAGGTAGTAGGTAAATCACAGCCAGCCACGATCCGGGTAGCACGGTGTTGTGTGTATTTGTCACAAACGTCAGATAAATAAACAATGAGATATATTATGTCTACATCCTCACGGCCAGTCGAGAGTGACCACGCAACGGCGTAACTGCAAACAAAGGCTGGGCGAGCTCGTCAAGCTCAGGATATAGATTTTGTGCGTTGTTTGTGTAAATTACGTTTCTATATTCAGCATTTAAGATAGTCTCGTGCTACAGTACTATCAAAAAGTTACGCTCGTAATACTATGGTAAAATATCGAAAGTAATTGTGTTACTACATATAATTTTTGATCAAGTCTATAGTCTATACCCAAAGCCGTCTATACAGATTATTACAAACATACTCATATGAATATATTTTCTCAAATTACAAATACATTAAAAAAAACACCAGCCGCGCGCACCTTCAAACGGATGTTATAACAACCCGGGAAAAAAATTCAGATCTGAAGTGATCAAATCAGATCGTGACAGATCTGCATTTTGAGACAACATCATATTTGTTCACTGCTTTTTGATCTGTGGAGACCTGCAAAGATCTTCAACGATCTTCAACGATCTACAATGATCTACAAATATCTACAATGATTTACAAAGATCTCTGAAGATCGTTGTAACGTTGAAATTTCATGAATTTTCAACGTTTCAGTCTCTGTCACGATCTTCAACGATCTTTAGAAATCTTTGTAGATCGTTGTAGATCTTTGTAGGATCTTGTAGATCTTTGCAGGTCTCCACAAATAAAAAACCAGTGAAAAATATGTTATCTCAAGATGAAGATCTATCAAAATCTGATCTGATCACTTCAGATCTGAATTTTTTTCCCGAGAATTCAAGAAAATTTGCTCTCTTCCATACATATATCTAGCTGCACACAGTGTTGTCAGTTTGCTTCTATTCAATCCGTCGATATGTCGATTCTTTGTTAAAGTTTAATACTTTCCATGGTTGTATTAGTACGTATAACAGTCGGTTTCTTAATTTTATGACTAAACGCATCGACAAATTTTGATAAAAAAATTACCAAACAGACACACACACAGGCAGACAGACATGGAACGAAAAGTGTTTGTCTTGACCTGAAACGGAAAGATCAATTTAAAGTTTTGAAATCGGAGAACAATTTTTTTGTCTCATTTTAAAACGACCACAAAACTTCTCGTATCTTCTATATTGCGAGGAAGCATTATAAAAATTGCAGTCTATATTTATATTATCATTTATAATTCGAAAAACCTGTGATGAAAATATGTTATTAGATATTATGTATATCCCAATCCTCATTTAATCTGTTGTATCATGCCCTACCCCTATTTATGAAAACCTGCTATAATCGGCTCATCAGAAACCTCCTAATCTATCTTGGCGTCCCTGTCTAATACCCCAAATACACACACCCACAAATACAAATCCAGAAACTGAACTGTCAGCCTATATAAAATTTATATACTCATGCTAGTTGATATTAATTCTGAATGCGAAAAATATAAAATATTATGACAATTTTCAGTCGTATCTCTTGTTAAAATGGCTTATATTTAAAAAAATATATTCCCATCTTTACCAACACTATTTTAAGCGACTTTCTGTCACTAATGTATATAATCTCAAATAAACACTTAAATATATACAATTAATTTCTGGATTTTTTGTCTTGCGCGCTTTGTCTCTATATAGTGAGTTTTCTTGAGTAGGTCTGTGAAGTTTTCAGTTTCACAGCCTACTATTACCATATTATGTACATTAAATACGTAGCCATATACTTTATATTCTTGTATTGTGTGTAGGAGAGAATGTAAATGCACATGTACGTACTGAAGTTAAAAACTTCTATTTCGTGATTGTTTTACTAAAATATCAACTCTCGTATTCATAAAATGTATTATAAAAATATAACTGAAGATATTAAGCGCTGCATATATTTTACTTTATCATTAATCTTTTGGGTACTTCAAAAAAATTTATTCAGAAAGGTATATTCATAAGAATCTTATTGTTAAAGATAAATAGGTAGGCTGGAAGATTAAAAGCCTCTTATACAGTAGATCCTCGATAAAATGCACTGTTTGAGATGAGGGTGTGTACGATAAAGCCGAAAGTCTGTTTTATACACGGAAAAAATTATATGTTATATTTTAAATAATCTAAAAATTAGTAATAATATTGGAAATTTTACTATGCGCTACAATACAAAAATTATTATATTATATTTGATTTTTTATTATGTTATGCTGTTCTGCCCAAAAATATTTTTTAAATCAAACCATAAATACACATTTTCGTAAATATCTCGACCCCAGCGCCATTTACCGGGCCAAAAAAAAGGTAAACTTTTCGGAACACCAAACAAACATATGGTGTGAATATGGTTTCGATACGTCCAGAGGTTTAAGCGTAATGACCATACATATATTAAACTAACATTTTGGTATATTTTTTATAAAGAAAAAATACAATTTATCGAAATATCTTGACCCCAGCGCCACTTACTGGATTCAAAAAAGATAAACTTGTACCAAACGAACATATGGTGTGAATATGGCTTCGATTCGTCCAGTGGTTTAGGCGTTGTTATGCACCAATGTTTTTATATATTAAGATAGTAATCATATCAAATATAATTTATAAATAATAATGCTATTATCATCGGAATCTTTAAATGTATAGTGACAATAATAATATTGATTGATATTTTCTGTTTCTATATATATAGGCTTGTAGCCTCTCAAATATTAAAATTTAATATTTTCTAGAATAATTTAACATTTCGAATTAACTAACATCAACTCGAACACATAATATTTCATTTTACCTAATATTTTTATTTAAAAAAAAATTTACATGTGTATAAGAATATTAATGAAATTGTTTACAAGACTAATAAAAATATATATTTATATTTCAACAAGCAAGTAGGAAATATATAAATGTTTTGAATTTATTAATAATTAATAATGTTAAATAAATAACTAATCGAGTAATGTACCGTAAAGAAGAGTCGTAAATCCAACAAATTATCATTTTAATTGCTGAATTGTTGATGGAATTATCATATAAAACAATTGTTAGTAAGGATATCTGCAATTTAGCTAATAAATTGTTTCAAAAAACTTTATAAAAATGAAAAACATTTCCATTTTGTGATCATGTTTACCATATTTAGTAGATAAATTTTATGTTTCAAGAATGAAAATTTAAATAATAATGAATATACATACATACAGTTTGGTATGAATATATCGATATATTATTTGTTATGGCATATTTTATATGATATTTTATAGATATTGCGCTACATGAAATTTATACTATTATTTGTAACAGATTTGTAATTATTATAACCGGCAAGTTCACTTTACCTTTGATTGGAGGGTGGGAACAGACCTCAGGAGCCAGAAACGTACATCGACATAGAAATAGTTACAAGAATATATTTATAAATAATATATTCTTCTATCAAATTTCACTAACATTGAACGTTTTACAATAACTACACTATAAACATTAACTCACTAATTACACAATAACAAAAATTTTCACTAGCACTTATATATTACACTTAACCTAAACCTATATCTATCTCGCTACCACAGTGCCTGTGGACCTTAACGCAAATTATAGCATTAGGGACGATCAAGAGTATCGTGCCGGTCTCGATCCGGTCTCGCTCCAGTCAAATATTGTGATTGGACCGAGACCGGCACGATATCTATCTATATAGTGTGAATGATTTCATTGTTTATTGTATATTTATATTTGATTGAAGTGAGACCGGACGATAGTCTGGATCGACCCTTAAAGGGCAAAAATAATCACAAATAGTTTTAGATTTTAACTTTAAGCACTTTTTAAAATTAATCTTGTCTTCAAGACACTGTAATAACGACTGCTTTATTCTAATTCTATTCGCTGGTTTTCAGTAATTATTACCGAATGTACATTTTTGATCGTTGTAATCAAAACGATACCTATTGATTACCTAATATTAGTAGCTATCGCTATACAATTTAAATGAATATGTATTAATATCACTACATATTATACCTAACAATCTGGAAAAATTCAAATGTCTATTTTAACATATAAAAACACCTCAACTTTCCGAGTAACTTATGTTGTATAAGGATTTCACACCGACACAATACTTTTTTCCCAAGATAATATCGACAGACGACATAACAATATTTGTGTGTCATATGTTTAATTAAATTTAATAAATATTTGAATGTATAGGTAAAATTCGTATAAGAAGCCGAGACTTGACTCATTTCGAAAAAGAATTTGGTTTGACGAAAAAAAATTCAACTTGATATGTTATATCGTATCTTCTTTGAATGTTCAACTCAAGACAACACAAATTATATAAATAGAAGTCAAAAAATTATCCAATCATCTCCACGGAAGTATTAATTTTAAGACATTTGACGCACCTTAAGAAATATAATAATACCTAACATACGGATAATTCTAAAAAAAAAATTAAACCACACCTAGACAATACAAAATCCTAGAAAAAAATACGATGAGATGTGGTGATTAATATTAACGCGTATTTAAAATTTGTGTATTCCTCATTGTTTGTTGATTTTTTTCCCTTCACGGTAATCGCCTTTCGAACACTACATGCCTTGTATCACAATTGTTAAATGATTTGTTTAATCTCTATCATCCGGGTAAAACATCGAGAGGTGTTAATTTGTCTTCAAACATCTATGTGTTTGTACGTGTGTGTGACCTTACTCAACATATTATTGTACTGATGCTAAAATCTTTCAACATCCGCCGATTTAGAAAACGCAATAAATCATATAAATGGATAGTTTTGTTTTTTAAAACTTCCGTGTGATAACAATTTTTTGTTCCTTTTGTTTACAAGAGCTTAGATTTTAGAGTCTAGACAATAACGAATCCAACATAATAAAAATATTAGTGCTAAGAGAAATTTCTTAAAAAAATATTGGTCTTCATTATTTATCGAATTAAAATTAAATAAAATTATTACATTTCTATAACTTCTCGAGTCGATAATCTCGCCTAAGGCCTTATTATGAAAAATAGTTATTAATAGTATTAGTAAATATTAAAACTAGAGGCTTTGCCCCTGGGCGCTTTACACTCCAACCCCGTATTTTTTTGATGACATATAAGTATGTATACACAAAATTATGTTTATAACAGCTTACATCATTGCGTCATGTGACAGACTAAGGTTATTACTTATTAAAAATTTAAAAATATTTTTTTTATTATACATATAATACTAAATGGAAAAATATTTTCAGAAAATAATTTACATGGTTTATAACCATTTTCATTGATTTTGTTATAAAATCACACTTGAATTCAATCTTCTACCCTACTATTTGAATTTAAAAGTTGTGTCTAGTGCCTACCCTTATAATTTATTTACCTTTTTTTTAACTTATTGTAGCGTTTTTGTAAATTTCACAATTTCTATCTTTACGTATGACCTTCGAATTAATTGTAATATAATGGGGTTGGAGTAATTAAGGGTAGAAACGTGCTTCAAAATAACTGTATGTTATTGAAATTTTAAATTTATATTAACTGTGATTGTTCATCTTAACAAATTATGAAGTTTTTTCAAAATTTGTTTGAAAGTTTCCTATATTTCTGTTGACCTAAACTTAGTGGATGTAAATAGAATTAAATTTTGATAAAAAAATATTTTATACCTTTAGGGTTCAAATAAGTTCTACATATAAAAATTAATGTGAATTTTACCGTTGTCTTGAAATTGCCACTTTCCATTTTTCACCCCGCCAAGGGTTGAAAATCCGCTATCGTTGCACGCACAGTTATTACTCCTTGGGCTTTGAAACAACACCACGTTAATAATTTCTCTGAATTTTCATATTAATATGACAATTTTTAACAAAATTGTGTTACATTGAAAAAGTGTCCCACTAATTCTGATAAGCAGTGTATATTATTTATAATTTATAAACAAAAAATCCGCAGTAAAATGAATATGAAAAATTGTTAAATCTTTTATCATTCCATTTATCAAACACTAAAATAAATGTCAAATTAATAAAATTATGCATAGTTTTAACAATTAAAAATAAAATCTCATGACAGCTAAAAAGACGATCACCGTGAATAAAATTCAGAAAAAAAAACACAAAAGAACAATAAGGAAACTGCACATTTCTAAAGTCTTTTAACTCGTTATTAATGACAATACAATTTTTTCGGTGTTAATTTCGAATATTAATTTATTGCTGGAAGATTACATATGTTCTCAAGGTGCGATGGAAAAAAAACGATTTACGGATTTTGACCATATATGGAATAATATTGCAAAAAATATAAATGTAGTATTGTAAAATGGTAGTTTAGTAGTTGTAATAAATAATTTATTATCGTTAAAAAAAGTGTTATTTTTTTATTGTTAAAAAGTAACTTTTCCTTTCAAAAATTAAAAATAATATCTGCTGGTTTTTTTCGGTTGCGCCTTCACCTTATTTTTTATCAGTTTAAATTATAATAAATCGTCAAATATAAACAGTTTTTAAATGTTTCTACTTCTTTCAATTGCTTCCTCGCAATATCGAAGATACGAGAAGCTTTGTGATTGTTTTAGAATGAGACAAAAATATTGTTCTCCGATTTCAAAATTTTAAATTAATCTTTCCGTTTTAGGTCAAGGCAAACACTTTTCATTCCGTGTCTGTCTGTCTGTCTGCTGTGTGTGTGTGTGTCCCCTGAATCCTTGTCACACGAATAACTCATGAACTACTAAACCGATATTAATGAAACTTGCTTAACCAAAACTAATATTTTTTATTAAAACTGTATAAAAATTAATTGGTTAACTAATGCCAGGTAATTTATCTAACCACTATCGATTTTTATTTAAATTGTTCAATAATTACTCGTACCTTTGGTGAATTTAGCACGAGGAAGCACTGTGCATTTATTTGGCAGATGTTTTTTTATTGAACACTATAAGTTTAATAAAAACTGCTATTTATTTTCTTTAAAAACTACCGAATACATTTTCTATAAACAAAGCATTATTATTTATGTTTACATGCTAATTATATAATAATATTTTATACTTATCGATCATGCCAAAATTGCTTTCGAAATTACCATATTTAAAACAATAATTATTAGTTCAAATTACATTACAATACGAAAATAATAATTACTTTTTTATAAAATATTACACACCTTCTCTAATAACATCTCAATCTTCTTCCGTCTTCAATAATTCAATAAAACATTGATCAAAAACTGGATTGCACATATAAATAACAATAACAATTGTAATCACAAAACAAATCGATATTATTCTACTTTTTTAAAACCGACAAAACTTACTAATTACAACAGAAAACAAGATTTAGGCCCTGACATTCAACAGAAATATGTATATAATTAGTATAATATATGTTGACAGGTATATTATATTAGATTTATTGTTGATAATCCCAACCGGAATAATTCGGTCGTGTACGTTAATCCCAAAGACATTGTATACATAGACTAAGTGAGCCATAGGATTTTATGTAAGTCAGCGTTAATCATAAATAATAAGAGAAATAAATATCGAGTATCTACGTGACGTGAACTGTCGTTTCTGGAATATCTTTATTCTGTGGTCCACAATCTTGTTCTTTCTCTTTCTACCGAGAGTTATCGTTTTCGGCTGGCTCACTGTCTCTATGTCATATTATCTCTATGGTTAATCCTCGGGTGACTGGGTTGTCTCATCAATATGCGTCATTATTTCGATTGTTTTTATGTTATTGTTTTATTGATTTTTATCGGATAAGTAAATAACGGAAGAAATTACGTTCGAAGGAAGTACGTGTTATTGATTGTTGTTGAATATTTATTAATGACGTATTGTTTGTAGTTTTTGTGATTATTGTAGATTTATTTGTTTACTGGGTGAGTGAACTTATCGAAACTAAAATGGATGTACAATTTTAAAAGATCTCTTACCTTATTTCACTTACTTGGTCTGAAGGTTTCATTTTATAAATTAAGTTGTTAAATTGCTAAAATAATTCAGTACGTCGATTTGATAATTTCAGCACCAAATTAAGTAGGTACATAATTAGTGAAAGAGTATAATAATTGTCGATTTTTCATCAATTTTAAGTACTTAAAATTGATCAATTTTACCTGATGGCCTTAAAATGCTCTGGTACACTTGTAAAATTGTTTGATATAACCAAAACGAACTTAGTTAGAGAAATTTTATAGATTAAGAAAACAAAACAACTGGGTATTTAATAAATATAAAAAAATGTATAAAATATATAAAATATTACCATTACTTTTTTCGGGCGATATTTCATTATTTTGAATTCAAAATTTGAAAAATTATGATGCCCAAGGTCCAAGTCAACTAACCCTGCTGTCCTCCACCTCCATCATCTTATTGTAGCATTAACTCTACATAAATACAAGGATAAAATACAAATTTAATTCTAATATTTTGAAACGTGTTTTCTTTCACAATCAGAGTAAACCAGAGCATGTAAAGTTATATAACAATTATTTTGTTTAAATAAAATATCACGTGAACATTTACAAATTTTTACTTGACTCTAATCTAAATGACTCGTACTGCCCTAGATCAAACGGTGTCACTAAAACAATGACTTTGCAGTGAAAAGGGAATGTATTTTGCATTAAATAATTATTATCGTTTTAAATATAAGTTGAAGCAGAGTAAATCGATTTTTAGTTTTCTATTTTCGTAACTTCCTTTTCATTTGACGTTGTACCTATGTATTTACATATATTGTAATAAATATTGTGTATATATTAACGAAATATTTAAATATATTTGTTGTTCAATATACAGTTTAGTTTTTACTACACAATGGAATGTAAAATTATAAATAAAATGGTATTTAATATCACTATCGTCGTATCATACAATTTTTATAGCTGCACAGGGGACAAGACGAGAGCTATGTGAGTCTCAATCTCGTCTCGTAAAAAATAAATCTGTTTCATATACGTGATCGAGAAAATTCATGTCTGACGTTTTTTTTAAACATATATATATTTTTTCCATTTTTTTAAACTTAACAAATAAATAAATTTTGAAATATATAACGTATTTTATAATAATAAATATACCTCCATATTTTTCTTTAATTATAATTGATTTAAAGATTAATAAGTATCAAATAATTAATTCTTACTAATTATTGAGAATCCTTTAATAACGAGATCCTCAACAAGAATAATTTCAGACGGTCTAGTCACATTAAACTTCAAGTGGTATCGTCTCGAGTTCGTCTCGTTCAAATTTAAATCAATCTCGTTTCTGTACCGTGTCGAGTCCGAGACCGAGAAAAATATTGTCTTCGCATGCAAGTAATATTTTTTTTTATTAATTAACAAAACAAAAAATTAAAAGTAACGACCTCTAAAAAATAAATGAATTGCATTTGCTTTAAAAAAATTGATTTGAGAAAGAAGGAAAGTTTTTTTTGCTGAAGTAACTAGATGCAATAAAATTAAAAGGTTAATTCAAATATAGAATACACATCTTAAAAAATGATTGTGCATTAAATATTTCACATTTAATTAAAATTTCTAAAGGTGATGATCACTTAGATTACTTTAAATTAATTCAAATTTAATCTAAAATTATATGACATTTGATAATAATTTAAAATTTTAGATTTACACATTAGACATTAATATTTGGAAAGTAAAATCTCAAATATCATTTTACAATGTGATGAAATACAGCTGTGCATTTAAAGTGTAAGTAAAACAAGGTTTTAATAATTAAAATAAATATTAAAACATTGTATATTAATAATATTTACTCGATGAATTTCTTTTTCTGAAAGTAAAACCTCAACACCTGAATATTAAGTGCATTTTTCTCAAACTTTTGAAAAATCTTAATCTATATAAGCTATGAGGGTCATTATCTATAAAATAAACGTACTTTTAACGAAATTAGAAACCCCCAAAACGATCAAAACAATATAGAAATGTTTCGTATCAAAAGTATTCAAAAATAAAACATTTATCAGCTTAACAGTAAGTTGTACTGTACTTTAAAATATACTTACTATTGTGTAAATTTAACTTTATACTTAGGTATTATATGTACCTCTGACTAAACTGATCTGTTCACAATTGAAATAAATGTATTTTTCGTTTTGCCTTACCAGTGGCGTAGATAGCTTTTTACGATGGGGGGCGATATGACAAGTGGTGACTGAGGGGCCTCTAAAATATGTGAAAAAAATAATGATTAATGTAATTTAAAATTGAATTACTAATTAAAAAAAAAGATAATTCATTCAAAATTAAAAACAAATGAAGACTTTTTTTTACTTTTAATTTATCAAATTTTAATTTTTCGTATTTACTATTTTGTTCATACTTGGGAATTAAAAAAAAAAAATCTTTTTGAATTTTCTCTAGCTAAACTCATGGGGGGTGATTGATCATCTCAATCACCCCCCTATCTACGCCACTGTGCCTTACACGAAACAATACAAACTACTTAATTTTGTTTACATAAAACTAGATCAAACGCAATATCTTGTTAATTATGAATACAATGTCATATTCAATTACAAAATATGTAAATTAATAATTAATTTTTTGTTTCTTAAAAAATTACATATAAATTTACTGACCCATGACTGTATGGAAATATTTGTTGTTAACATTAATTTTTTATGTTAAAATACTAAAATAACATATTCTCACTTTATTATTTAAAACAAAGAAAATTTGCATAGATAATATTTTATTAATAATATTATAATTTTGTAGATGATTTTATGAATGTAAAATAATGAATTTTAATAGGTTCATTTTTTAATATGCATACATTTTTTTACATATTTAGATATAATCATTAAGTACCTAGTTTCAATTTTTTATGTTAACTTCTACTCATTTCTGAGTTTTAATTTTAAAAAAATTAGACACCTAAAAATATACAATAGGGTCTATTTTTAAGCAGATTTGAAGTTACGCGGTACAATTTTTATGCAAATTCAGGGATTCCCTGTTTCGACGAGTGGGGTATCAAAGGAAAGCTGAAAATTCAAGAAATTTAAATATGTGAACGTTTTGTTATTATTCAAATTATCGTTTAACAAGATTTCACAAACGATGCCGATTTGTATTTTCAGATATTGACGATAATTCTGATGAAAAAATATTGTTACTTTTCAATAAAATTAAATAAATAAAATTTAAGTTAAGTTTTACATCAATTTTTTTCAGATTTTCGAATTAAATTTCTGTTTTTTTTTTAGACATTATTATTTTCGTGAGACTTTTTTTACGCGATTTTTGTCCCATTTTAATTGATTTATTTGATTTAACGCGGTTTTAGAAAATTATGTAACGTATCCCTCGTTTTACAATGTAAGCAATGTCTTTTTTAAGTGATTTTTTATACTGTTCCACAATGGATTCTCTAGATATTAAATAAATACTAATTTTAGGCAAAAGACTGTAGCTCCCTCACGAAGAATTTCCGGACATATGTAGGTTCACATAAGGTTTTTTGCTTAAAATTACATCTTCGATCTACTGTAAAATTTTGTTACACTAGTTGTAAATCACCCTGTATATATAATTGCTATAATAACGTTTTTTAGATACAGTCAAATCTTTCTTAAAGTACACTCCCTAAATGTGTAAAAGTTTAAAACTTTCCTCTTTGAAAGCTTATCCCCTTCGTCTTAAACTCTACCACTAGACAGGGATCATTTTAAGAAAATTTTTCAACTGCAAATACCTATTTTGGTTCTACACTTACACTTCTTTATATCTTTCTTTCTACTTGCAATTTTTCAACTATCAAATTAGCTTTTACAACTGCAATTTTTATTTTTGAAACTCCAGAAACAAGCTACACACTATACACTAGTTTATGGTTATGTTTAACTTTGCATTAAAGTTTAAACTATCATTTAAATCTTTTAAAATTAAAATATCAAGCACGTATGTACCTACTACTGTTATTAGTTATTCTAAACCAAAAATAGTTAAATTTCAAACAATTTTATAGTTTAATTTGGCGTGGGACGAGTTTTTATCAAGTAAACACTTGTTTACTGGAGTGGAGAGGTAACATACATTTAACATTTAACTTTTTGAAAGGTTGTAAGGTCTTGAGCATATATTTGTAAGAAGTTTATATAACTTGTAACCAATAGTTAATAATTCATTTAATAAATTTTTTTTATGAAATAACTGGCAAGCTATTCGAAACCTCGAATAATCAAAAATAAATACAATTTTCAATAATTAACAGACAATTTTGTTTATTTACAGATTCACAAACACATGTCACCATCAGAACTCCGGGAAGTATTCCACGTAGACAGTCACGACGCTGTCCCAGAATACGAAGTAACAAATATTTATCACCGGAGTCACGTCCGGCATCGGAGAGCTGTAGGGAATTCCCCGGAACCACGTAGTAGTAAAATCGTGGGTAAAGACACCCAGTTCGAAAAATTCGGATCAAAATTAGTAAAAAATAATAATTATAATAATATACATAGTAATGTACAAAACACAAATAGTTTAAGTAGATCTAGTGAAGTTATTCCTTCATCGAATTCCGAACTAGAAAATAAAGAAGAAATAGTTTATTCTAATGAGAATGGGGAACCATCGAAGGAAAGGATCGATGAGAAGATTTTAACTAGACAAGAGTTACCAGATGAGGAAGAAAGGTTGTTTTGGGATGGGTTAAGTCGTTATGAAAATAAAACTGATGATTTCGATGAGGTGTTAACGCATTTAGAACAAATCTTAGAACTGTTTGTGTTCGGTAAAGAGTTGAATTTGAAACTGAAACCGAACGAAGGATTAATTAAGCCGACAGGTGTGAAGATGTTTTCGGTGGAACCGAATGTTACGTCAGACCATGGTGTGGACTATGTAGAAATTAAACAGGTATGTAATTTATATTAAGTTAGTAAGGTACTGGCACCAGTCTTAGATCATACCCCAGTGTTGGATTAATTAAATGTAATAATTTAGAAATATTTGTTGATATTTGATTACTGTCATTACTGAATCATAATCTATAGACACTTAACTGTAAAACGGTTTTAATTATTAAATTATCATATCATCTGCTTTACATTGCTACAAATTTTACGATTTTTTATTTTATAATTTTTGTGTCGTAGTACTTATTATTTTTGTAACCATTAGCAAGTATCTATCTTTGGGTGCCCATTACTGGTTTTACTTTATCCATTACCAGAGAAAAAGCATATAAACCAAATAAAAAGTTATAATTTAAAAACAAACTATATTTGCGGACTTTGGTAATAGAATTGATTAAATAAAGATGTACTTGTTTTATTAGTAACATGAGTTCATGAGAATTGCAAAAAAGCCTATCAATCCAAAAAAACAGTATCCCTTGTTCTTAAAGCGACAAAGACTGGCACAGGTACATTATACTTTTATTTATTATTTCGTTTAGTATTTTTTATCGTTCATTTATCGTTATTTTTATATTGTATTGTTTTTTAATGTTAGTTAAAGCATCATTGATAATATAAATATGCGTATAAAAAGCCTTGTCGTTGACAAAATACAAATTAAATAATGTTGAAATAAAGCAATAAATATTATGTATGTCAGACATACATAAAGAATACAATTAATGTCAATGAATTTGTAAATTAATGTTACCTATATATTTATGTTATCATAATGCACTTGCATGCACCATAATATTTAAATTTAAAATATTAAGAAACCTATCGAAAAAAATGAATTCATCATATGTATCTGGGTGATTCCATAGCAAGTGATCCAGAATGAAATTAAATAATTTCTTAGCCATGTGTTTGCGGAAATTGAAATATCGTAGATTTTTAACCCAATGTTGATAGGATAACATGCCGTTTTAATTTTATTTTTACTTTTCTTTTTGTTCAAATTTTTTAAACTATTTTCACCGTCAGGCTTCGGGGAATCTTTTATTGTTTGTTGCATTAAAATTAGTTAAATAATTCATGAGATATTAGGGAACAAAGGTATAAACACACACATACAGTACTAAATACATAACCCTCTACTTTTTGTATAGCCGCAGTCGGGTAAAAACAAGAATTATATACAAAAATTATGTTTTTATGTTTACTGTAATTTTAATAATAACAGTAAAATATCTTTGAAATTAATTTAAAATTATTCTTAATTATTAATACTTATAATAAAATGATGGATTTCCTTATAATTAAATCTATTATAGTACAATAAATAGTTATATATCTCTAATTAAAACAAAAAGCTTTTATTGTAATTATTCATGTAATGAGTAGTGTTATTAAATTTTTTTTGTTCACATTAAATATCTATTAGATAATACACTTTTCGTACCCTTGCAAAAAAAAATATAAATATATGATATAATTAATTACACTTCAAACGTAAAATTCGAGATAAAAATCATAACTAATTATTAAAATAATTAGTGTTAGTGCAATGTTTTATACGATTACAGAATTTATTAAAAACAATAACAAGAATAATTATATTCTTTTATGTGTATTTCTGTAAAAAGCGTCTTCGGATATTAATCAACAATTAATGCAACAATGACGGAAATACGATATTGCATTTATTGACGCATTCTGTCTTACTCTTGCATCTTGCAATACGTAATAATGCTGGCGTTCTGTCAAAGGATCTGTTAAAGAAAGATGTGTTTATATACGACCCATGTTAAATGACATGTCTATCTTTGTTGGAAACAGGAAGTGGGTCAAACTATTGCAAAACTTTCACTAGCATTTTTCAGTGCGTATGCCTGTGTTTGTATATGTGTATTTTTTTTCCATTGAAACTAAGAGTTATATAAAGTCTATTCACGTTACTAAGTAAGTATACAGGTGCTTTAAATGGTACGGTCAAGGTAATTTCTTATTTGGCTCAACTGTTAATGTCATTAGCACATCGATTTCAAGTAAAAATGCATCGGTTTTTTTATATGACGGTTATTTATTTATTGATTGATAATTATCATTTGTAATCGCGAACACAAGTGGAATTTTAATATTTAAAATTTTTCAATAATTTTGGTAATTAAATTATTTCAAAATTAATTAAAAAATACAAGTTTTCCAAGTGAAAATATTTATTATATACTTAAGTGGGCATTACTATTTATTTCGTTAGTTAGAAAATAAAAACACAATTTCTTTTATTTGTAAGTTACATGTTTAAATAACTATAGAGAAAAAAATATATTATTTTATCAATCCAGGGATCTTATTAAAAATGTTTAAATAAATAAAATACTGGATTCCACTGTACAAAATTTATTTTATTTATTTATTATGTTATATATTATTTATTATTTTTATTCACTACAATTTTTATTTAAAACATTATTTCTTTTACGAACCGCTTAAAACATTATTAGAAAAATTACAAAATTGACCAGAATTCATCGTTTTGGCTGTAGGCCGTTCGTTATACAATGATCGTATTCGATTCTGAATTACACTGTTTAATGGATTTTTTACTCAATTTTTTCGGAGGACGTATAATAAAAACAGAATTTTTCCAAAAAATAATAAAGAAAGTTTTACTCTAAAAAAACTATACTACAAATCCCTAAATCTAATAATAGAGAATAAAAACTTGTGGCCGCAGAGGCATAGCTAAAGGTCGCTGTACCCCCGACGAAACCGAAAAAAATGTGCCCCTAATGTTAGTAAAGATTTTTTTTCGTCCTCATGCCGATTTTCACGGTTTTATAGCTCTTCTACCCCATTTTGCCGCTCGCTAGATCTTGAGCCTCCGGCGAGGGCCGGTTTCGCCGACCTCTAGCTACGTCACTGTATGGCCGTATAGTTAAAAAAATACATTGCCATTGTTGCATCATCTGTCTTTATTCAGACCCTTATTCATATTTTAGCTATGACAAGCTTGCGTAAGAAAGATAATTTTTAGATACGGTACTGTCTACTGATAATTATTTTTATACACAAGAAACATTTAGTAACATAAACGTTATTGCAATAGGTCTTTACTCAATATCTCAATAATTAGACAAAACTTTTCTAAACACAACGTACTAGACAATCAAGCGACTAATTCAACCAAAACCATTCATAATCATTGTACAAATACACGCAGAAACGTTTCAACAAAAAGAAGTTCTTAGTACTGGAGCAATGACAAAAAAGCCACTGATGAAATTTTCATTCGATCAGTATAAGTTTCTTTATAGTTTCAAGGACAATAAGTTTGCGAAGTTCTGGTTCCACTTTGATAACCATAAACTAGAAACATACAAAACATCGGTTAAATACTTCACTTGTTAACTGGTCTTTGTTTTAGATCAACGCCACCTAATGTTTAGCGCAAATTTCATCCATGGCCAACTATGATGTGATAATATTTTTACGCTTTGAACTAGATAATTGTTTTCTTAGGTTTCGATAATTGTATTTTCAATGCATGCTGGGTGTTTTTTTAAAGATATCTTGTTATATCCAGGGTCGTTTTGTACAATGGAATCTGATATTGATGTAATTTAAGAAAGTTAATTCGTAGTTTCGTGCATGGACACTAATTATTGGTGGTGTAAAGGATATACTGGAATTTTGATACAAATTCATTTAATTTCTGGTTTTTTAAATATTCTGTAGTTTATTTTATTTTATTTAGTTGATATAAAGACGAGGCTTGGTTCTGTCTCGTCTCGTATTGGTTTCACTCGACCGAGAATGAGACAAGTCAGTCTTTTGCGAGTTATAATTTTTACATTCGAGTATTATTTTAATTGAAACATGTGATTTTTGTTTATCTTTTATCGTACACATGAAACGAGAATTTTGTTGAAATACTAATTATTGATATTTTCAAGGTGACTCTTAATGAAACTTAAAGCCCTAATATTTACTTATAAAACAGTTTTGACAACATATTGATTTAAAAAATTTATATATTATTTGAAATAAATTTATTTCAAATAATATGTATATAAATTTTTTAAATCAATATGTTGTCAAAACTGTTTTTTTAATTGATTTACCTTCAAAATCCAACTTCAAAGCTAAAAATAACGTTTGCTTGGATTCTCTTCTGGATAAATATTGTATTGTTTGAAGAGTTTTTTTTTTGTTCAAACTAAAAGAATTAAAAAAATTTAAAAAAAAGAAAACATAAATTAATCAAACTATATACCTGCATTGACAATTTTTTACTATCGAAAAAAACTGGTTTGATTAATTTGTATTCCTTTTTTTTCAAAATTCTTCTAGTTTGAACAAAGATTCATGGACAACTAACAATAAGTTAAGAGCTAATATACATATTTTATGTTGTATCAAATATGCCATATTGACAAATTATGTAAAATACAAATACAAAATTCACTCAATAACACTTTTGAATTATTTCTAATATGTAAAATTGATCATATTGATTTATTTTTAAAAAATATGTAGGTAGTTCTCAATGCTAAGAAAAATCCAACAGTAAATAGGGCGGAAAATATTGACTAATTATTAATAATTATGCAAACAACAATTTGACGTAATTATTTACTTGACACATTTGTTATTGCAAATAATATTCGCAAGAATAAACAAAATATCTATAGACACATGTTCGTTGCATTTCCCGTAACCTTACATCAAGTGTTTAAATATTTGGTAATAATTTTGCAAATAAATCATTAAAAAAAAATTACTTTGTTATGAATTTATGCAAATTTTGTATGTATCAGGATTTCAATAATATTTCTACATAATACATTAATTTTATTATATTTATTAGTTCGGAATATGCCTTTAGATACGTCTCTATACTCTAGCGAAGTAATTCCTTCCTTTTAATTTTTAATTTTTTGCAAACATTTTATGATCATTTTTTGTGATATATACATAGTTCCATAGTACTATGTCACAAAATCGGTAATATTTTTTATCCAAACTTTTGAAAATATTTACAATCGTGACTAGAAAATATAACAATGAATAAAAACGTGCAAGAATTGATACACTATAATTATAAAAAATACAATATAACAATTACTTATTGATCTTACATAACACTTATGTTTTCACCAAATAAAATTAGCAATTAAAAGCAACAAAACAAAAATTGAACATTTCCTATACTATATGTTTTATGACCACTTATAATAATATCAATTAAATTTATTTTATAAAACAAAACATTCATAGAGTGTAGATGTTCTCATATTCCCTTTCATTTTTGTGTTTAGTTTATGTACATATGAACATATTAATTATACATGAAATTTCTCCGCTTCGTACCGAGCATATGTTTTTCCGCATTTTTTTAATTTCTTTTAATGATTATAAAGAGTATGTATGTATAACGCACGTATGTTAGCTTATGAAAATTGCGAATGCGTTAATTTGTATCACATGTTTAATCTAATATTGTTTATATATACTGTTAGTGTTTTTTACTGTTTAACTTTCGATTAAAAAATGAAAGTATTCATATACCTATATATTTTATGGCTGCTTTGAGTAGGTAATATTGATGTATTTTCAAATTTTATCACTGCCTCTTCTTAATGTATAACAACCAATAGTAAATGGATTTTAATAACATTTTAGGAAAATGTATTTCTTAAGATTATAAATATGTAAGTATGCAAAGTTCCAATTCAAAATTTTATTCAAAACGGCTAAATAAAAATAAAAATTTACTCATTGTTAACTTGTGGACAACATATGGTAGAGGGACATTCCTTTTTTGTAGATTTTTTTATGTTCTTTGCGATGGCGCTAAAGATAGTTCTATAAATGTTTTCAAAATCTAATTTTTTGGGTTTTTGTTTTTGAAAAATTCTCTCCCTGTTGACACAAAACGAGTTAGACCAAAAAAAATTATTGTGATTTCGTACAAAAAAAATACTCTCCTTGTTCAGGGCACCCTATAGATGAATTAATGAAATATATTTCGGATCTGATATAAAAAAAATTTAAGCCGACCATGTTGTTAAAAAAGTCACGTTAACTGGAACGTTGGGTCAGATTGACCCATCAACAACTTTGAGGAGGAATACCACACACCGTTTCTGTGATAAACTCAAACTGCTGTTGAAAATGATTCAGTTTGAAGATTGACAGGCGGATAATTCATAGATGTCGTTGGGTCAGATTGACCAGACGCCTCCACTGGCGGGTTAATCCTTATAAAAGCGAAAGTCCGTTTTTCGCTTGTTCTCAATGACGTAGAAACTACTAATACAATTAACGTCTCATTTTGTATTAGACCATACATCAACATAATATTATATGCTAATTTTATTCTTATTAATGCGAGATTTAAAAAAAATAATTAGACATTGTTATGCACTAATGATTAATGTATATTTATTTAAATTATAATCTAACAAAAACACTTACTGCAAAAAAACTTTTAGACTGAAAAGAGGATGGTTATAAAAATAAACAATATTTTTCAAATGGAAATAAATGTAACTAAATCACAAATGTATTTTTCTTTGCGCGCATCAAAAACGTTGGATCTCGAAGTGAGCTTTTGTGGCTTGATACATTTATTTTCCATAGATACGATTAATTATATGATTAGGTAACATTTCGACATCCACACGGGCACACCGTGTAACCCAACTTATAATATATAAAAGTGAAAATGCGTCTGTTTGTTTATGCAAAAAATACTAATCGTTTCAAATAATTTTTACCATATAAGCTAAATTTTATTAGACTGCGATATTTTTAATTATAACACTTTCAGTGCCATATGTGAAGTAATTGATATAAAATATTGATACCCGGGTTATACCGAGCAAAAAACATTTTTCATAGGGTTTCACATAATTAAAATAGGTAGAGATTGTAAGTGTTTGTTTATGTTCAATGATCTCAAAAACCACTGAACCGATTTTGATGAATTTTTATGGACGTATTCCTTAAAATCTCAGAAGAATATAGGCCATATATAGTCACTTTATTTGAGCAGGGAGTTGTTCTCAGTTACATCAAAGATTCTGTTATTATTTTATATTCTAACCAAAAGACATCTAATTTATTATTAATAAATATTTTTATTAATATTTTCAGGATGACAATGATCACATAGGAGACATTTATCAGGATGAGGAAAACGAAGCTGCTATTCTTTTAAGAAAGGACTCACAATCAGGAGAATTTCTTGTGGTAAGTTTAATTTTTTATAAAAGTACTTTTCTGGTTAACATTTAAAAAGTTGAAATAAGGCTCGATCCATACTATCGTGCCGGTCCCGGTCCGGTCTCGGTACAGTCTCGCTTCAATCAAATATAAATAAACAATAAACAATGAAATCATTTACACTATAGGTACCGTGCCGGTCTCAATCCAATCAGGCTCCGACACAGTATTACTATACTGAATATTTGACTGGAGCGAGACCGGGCCGAGACCAGCACGATAGCGTGGATCGACCCTAAGTGTTCAAAAACCCATAACCACTTTAACATGTCAAAAAAATTTCAACAAAACAATACTACAAGTGTTTAAAGTTTAGTAGGTGTATCCAAGTGACCTGGTTTAAATAAATTTATTAAATATACTGAAAGTAAAAATAGCAACTAATTTTACCATTTTTAAATTTAAAAGTATGCACTGATTCGCCTAAAATTTAAAAATAAATTAAATTTGGTTCATGTCTGAAATATAAAAACGTAATAAAATAATCTATCATCTACAAAGAAGAAAAGGTTTACTTTGAGCAGGAGATAATTATGAAATTAGAGACAATATTGAAAAATAAATTAAATTTGGTTCATGTCTGAAATATTATTAAAAGGTAATAAAAAATCTATTATCTACAAAAAAGAAAAGGTTTAGTTTAAGCAGGAGAATTATGAAAATAGGGACAATATTGTTTTAAAGAGAAACAATAAAATACTCGTATTTGGAATAAAATCATTCTAAACAGAGTGAGTCATATCAGGTGGAAACAGTTGATCGAGGAAAATATTTCAAGAAAAAAGTTCACATAAATATGTGTCCGAAAATTCTTCGTGAAGGAGCTACAGATTATCAAAGATTCAGCCTAAAATAAGTTTTTATTTAAAAATTTGAGAACCCATTGTGATACAGTTATGAAATTTTATAAACGGTTTAGTATTAAATGCACGTATTTATCCTATAATACGTGTAATACTAAACATATAATATGTATTTGTCTTGATTTGAAACGGAAATATCGAGTGAACTTTTTAAAACTAGAGAACAATTTTCCTTAAAAAAAAAACGATCGCAAAGGTTCTCGTATGTTCGATAATAAAACATTATTGAATACAAATCACAGTTGCCATGAAAAACTAAAATATGTTTGTTGTTCCAAAACTAACAATTATATTAAATTAAAGTCAAGTAAGCTTTGGAAAAAAGAATGGTTGATGTTTGAAATTTTTATACATATTTATTAAAATTCGTTGCTTATTTTGTTAATGTATAACAGCAATATAGGCTTAAGGGAGGGAAGCTGGGCGACCACTCGGGGTGCCAGTTCAGAATGGGCGGCGGACGACCACATGAAAAAAAACTTAAATTCTAGTAGATTTTTTTATCTCTTTAAAAACCCAGGGCTTCGAACCGGAACTGAACCGAAAACCGGAAAAACCGTTATTTTTTGCCGGAACGAAAACCGGAACAGAACCGAAATAAAAATATCGGTTTTTACGGTTCAGTACATGTTAAAATACGCGCGTTAACATGATCTTATTTCCCATTTCAATTGTCGATCGGGCTATCATACAAGTACCATAAAATATTCTAAATTATGGTAGAAAAAAATTGTTTAATACAAATAATTTTTTTTTAATTAATCACTCGGCGCTGAACCGAAAACCGTTATTTTTTGCGGAACGAAAACCGGAACCGAACCGAAATATATTTTTTTACTCGAACCGGAACGAAAACCGAAACGAAAAATATAACGGTTCGAAGCTCTGTAAAAAACGACCATAAAACAAAATTAATAATTTCGAATAAGTTATTGGGAGCAATAAATAAATGTTCACTACCTTCCGTTTCAGGTCATATTTAATTTTCATTCCATTTATTCAGAACTCATTGTGATATACTATAATAAATAGTTATGTTTGATACTCGCTTTAGTATTAATAAGTATACGTGTTATCGATTTCCAGTATCAACTAATGGTTATTTAGACCAAGGAAGTGTGGGGCCGTGGGCTCTGATTTTTATCTATTATTTTTTTGTTCTTAAATTTTTTTCTAAGATTAAAAACTTTTATAAGGTCATTTGCCACAAAATACACAAAAATATACTTTATTAATTTGTTATAAGATCAATAATTTACGAGAAATACGACAGTAAAGCTAGTATTGTACAATTAATGTGTTGGCGTTTTATTTATTGCTAAGGAATTATTAGTTCTGAAATATACATGATGTCAAAGTGTGACATTTTTCGTTATATTTTTACTTCCTAAATTACCCTATAGTACCTCACCAGGGAAGATGTAGTTCTAATATAATTTAATCTATGTAGTTATAATACAATCATAATAATATATGTAAGATAAAGAAAAATTGAAACTGCACATCTCTTAAGTTATACTAGTTGTAAAATATTAATTCTAATGACATGATAGTCAGTGGCGCGTTATGATAGTAAAAAAAAAAACTTTTAAATGTAACCGAAATTTTTAAAATATTGAAATAAACTTTGGGAAAGTTGGTACCATATAATATGTCAAGACTTTTTTTTTGCTCTTCGAATTATTTTCGTGACCATATCATGAAAAAAAGGTTTTCATCATCAAAAAACTAGTAAGTGCCTAAATTGCCTACTGTATAACACGCCGCTGATAATTGCGTTTATTTATTGAACATTACTGCTGAATTGAATAATACTCAATTTCATTAGCAACATATTTTCGAATACTTTACCTATATTTTTGTGTGAAGCTGGTTACTATTTCGGCCATGTACCAAATACAGATTACAATTTATTGGTACATTGTCCATTGTTCTTTGGTCCGTGCGACAGCGCGAGTGAGAGAAACCATAAGATTTGTTATTTTAATTTTGCTTTCTGAAAAAAGAGCTACTAGAATCTCTGTCGTCTACTTCATTGAATTTCTCGGTCATTGTTTTAAATTTAAATCAGACGTTCGCATTTCATTTTCATTTTTTTCATTTCGCCGTATATAAATTGACTCATTTTAAATAAGATGTTTTATATTTAATTTGATTGTGTTTAATTGTTTGTCTTTTCTATGCTGATTAAATTGTTTCGTAATATGAAAACGCTTCCGTCTTTATTGTTTATCATTTATAATTTTCTTTGTCAGTTGTACAGGTACAATAAATATATTTTTAACGAGTAGTAAAAACTAAAACTTTTATTAATTATTATAAATTTAACATAACATTTTTACGAATTATGGATTTGAAATCGATATGTTTTAATTCTTAAATCCCGAGATAACATAAAAGGACTGTAAAAACTAATTGTCATTAGGATTGCCAGATTTCTATTTTGGTCTAACGGGACATTGTCTACTACTAATAATTTATTTTTAAATAGAACTTAAATTGATTTTTTAATTCTTACCTGGAACGTTTGCAAATGTGCATTAAACAAAAATAGAATTGTTAAATCTAGAAATAAATGATTTTAGTTTTGCGTACTGTTTTTCTTAAGATATTACATAATATTTTTTCGCTGCGAAGGAAAATTTATTCAAACCAAATTCCAAATAAAAATTACGGTCTAAAAAAATGTTTTTTCTAAGCCAATGGTTTTTTGAAAGTTTGATACCATACTATTCTAATCGATTCAACAATATCATAAATAATAATTATAATTTACTTAATTTATAAAAATCGTTATCACATAAGTCATAATTTTTTTCAATATATTTTTTAACTGCATATTTTCTGAATTTAGCATTTAAGTGAAAAATATAAAATATATTTCCAACTACCTACTTTCAGATATATATAAATTTCGACTATAAGGAAGCTATATATTTATTTATTTTTAGTAGTAAATACATTAACCATAACATAAACGCTTCCTACATAATATCCCATCATAAAAATAAAATTGCACTTTCATTCATAAAATATTACAATTATTACCTGCAATAAATTAACAATTATTCACCAGTAATTACTTTATAATTAAATTAGGTATTTGTATTTTTAGTTCAGAATAAAATTAACACTATAACCAACTAAAAAATCTTAAATAATATATTTCCAGTGGTGAGCTGTAGGGGGCTCGCGCGAGCCCTTTGTTAAATTATTCTATAATTTTGGAGCCCCTTGTTCCTCTTAGTAACCATTTTTATATAGGGCCAACTGGGATAAAAGTGAAACAAAATACAAATCTTTCATGTTTTTTTGACACTTAGCGATTCATACATTAATTTTTTCTACTAGATGCGCTTATGAATAACCATTTTAAATACTTACCGCGTCATTTGAACTGTACGATACACACGGACTTTAAAAATAAAAAAAGTGTGTTTCATTTTTACTTCCATGTTCCGAAGGAAATGGAAGTATTGTAATACCATCGAAAAATCGTATCCGAGAAAATGACAAATTCTGATTGTACTAACTTCAAAACGCAAAGAAAAGTTAATTTCCGCATGGTGGCTGTGCGTGTGTCTGTGTGTCTGTGCGGATGTAGAATTTTCTTTCGTTCACGATAACTACTGTGAAAATGCACCGATCTGAATTCTTTTTGGGGAAAATGTTTGTCTCAGTGAGTACTCCAGACCTATTGATTTTGGTGCTAATCGGATTAGGGGTTTTGGAAATATTCGCAATTTTGTAACTTTTTTCGTCTAAAAAGTGAATATTGCGAGTATTATTTCACTAATTTTGATAAGATTTGGTACATTTGCAGTTCAATTGAATCTAAGGGACATTTATTATTTGTACGTGCCTAAACAGCCATTAAAGGGGTGAAAAACACACTTAAAATTTGAATTTTAAATACTAATATGTCATTAATTCAAATTGTCAAATTAGTTTTTTTCTTATACGAATGTGTTTTATGTTTTTGACATTAGAAAACTAATATTTATATACAAATGGCAAAAAGAGCTGTAACCGTTGTAAGTATTTATGTTTTTTTAATGTATAACGATACCTATGTATATTCATAGTAGTAGGTTATATAAATAAAATATGTAAAAATATATATATATTTAAAAATTATTTAAAAAGATAGATAGAACATGGAAGTCATGTATGGTTCTCCATACCGATATTAACCTCTAATTTTGGAAAAAGTGAAACAGGTAGGGGAAAAAGTGAAACAGGCCTCTAATGGAAAATATTTATCGAAAAATTAAAAGAGAAGCACAAAGGCAACTTTGATTTATCTTCTTTGTGGCATATCAATGTGAAATTGTAACTTTAATTAATATCTGAGCTATACAGAAAGTTATGTGCAAAGAATTAAAATTTAATTCACACGTTTTGACATCGACTAAAAGGGAAATCTATAGGGGTGACACATCACTTATTAGGCGATTCATATTTTCAGATCGCTTTAACAAACCTTTAATGATGATATCAGTTTTTATAATTCTCCTATAAACAAATTAGTTTTTTAGTTGCAAGTTTGTTTCACTTTTACCCCATTTTTTTGGTGTTTCATATTTACCCCGCTCGACCCTACGGTAAATGTATTATTTTTATAAAAAAAACCTTATAAATAATATTTAAAAAAAAATGTAACTATGAGAGCGAGCCCGTTGTTAAAAATTTCATAGCTTACCACTGCATATTTCTATTTTATAAAAACTATTAAACTAGAATAAATTAAATTATGTACGACTGCAAACGAGATGAGACGATAATTTAATATATTTCGTCTCGGTCTCAAATTTTACAACTGATAGTATCATCTCGGTTTCGTTTAATGCAAATTGAATCTCGTCTCGAGAAAAATCTCGGCCTCACGTGAATTTTTTACTTTTTTATATACGGTCAAATATAGTATTGTTAAGCCGATTTTTTTCGAACTCGAAATTTTTATGGAAATATGCATCTGTTTTGACTATTTTCGCCATGATGTCTGTGCGCCTGTCTGTCGGTCTGTAGACGCTGTAACTTAAAAGCGACAAATCATAGAAAGATGAAAGGCTGTAGCCGGGTAAGCATGCAAAACATGCCTTTACTTGGATTTGGCTGATTATTTTTTTGGAAGTCACATTCTATTAAACATTCAACCTGACCAAATATTAGCTTCCAAAAATTTATAGTTTTCGAAAAAAAAATTTTTTTTGATTTTCAAAAAAAAAATTTTTTTTGATAATCTGTCAGTCGAATTTGATGATGCTTGAAATATATTATAGAGGTACTTATGACTCATCAGAGGTAATTTTATTATGATCCTCTGTACATAATAAACCAGAAAAAAAAATTAATCAAATTTAAAAAATCAAAAAAGACCATGTTGTCTTCGGAGGGCAATCACAATTTTTTTATATATTATACCTTGTATGTACCCAAACAACATATCAAAATCCCAAATTGATACAAAGGGTATAACATACTCGTATAAATTCGCATGCGGTCGTATCGGAGTGGCGCGAGCGTGGCGCGGGCGAGTGCAAGTGTCTTAATACTTTTAAAATATCTCGAATTTGTTGCTAAACAGGACTGGGCTAGCCCAGAGGCATATCGAAAATTTTACGGGGCCCATAGCCTGATAAAAACAAAATATAGAGGCCGTAGCCGGGAATATATGGAAACTGCTCCATTGAATCAATTTAACAATTTTTTTTCTCATAGATTGTTTTTTAAGTAAAATTAAATCGCCCTAAATGTCTGTGCATCAATATATTCATTTTTGCTCAGATCATTTTTAGAAAAAATAAATAAATCTTGACTATAGTTTTTAATGGAAGAAGATTCGCTAGTTCACAGCGGAAATGTGATTTGTTACTACTAAAGTCGATTATAAACATTTCTAAGCGATTTGGGGCGATTTTTTGTTACTTAAAAAGCAACCTATGAGAAAAAAAATTGTAAAATTAATTCAATGGAGCAGTTACCATATATTCCCGGCTACGGCCTCTATATTTTGTTTTTATCAGGCTATGGGCCCCGTAAAATTTTCGATATGCCTCTGGGCTAGCCCAGTCCTGTTTAGCAACAAATTCGAGATATTTTAAAAGTATTAAGACACTTGCACTCGCCCGCGCCACGCTCGCGCCACTCCGATACGACCGCATGCGAATTTATACGAGTATGTTATACCCTTTGTATCAATTTGGGATTTTGATATGTTGTTTGGGTACATACAAGGTATAATATATAAAAAAATTGTGATTGCCCTCCGAAGACAACATGGTCTTTTTTGATTTTTTAAATTTTATTAATTTTTTTTTCTAGTTTATTTTGTACAGAGGATCATAATAAAATTACCTTTGATGAGTCATAAGTACCTCTATAATATATTTCAAGCACCATCAAATTCGACTGACAGATTATCAAAAAAAAATTTTTTTTTGAAAATCAAAAAAATTTTTTTTTTCGAAAACTATAAATTTTTGGAAGCTAATATTTGGTCAGGTTGAATTTTTAATAGAATGTGACTTCCAAAAAAATAATCAGCCAAATCCATGTAAAGGCATGTTTTGCATGCTTACCCGGCTACAGCCTTTTATATTTAGAGTTAATTTTCGTCTAATTTTTTTTAAACTTGTCAATTTTTGAATTTTTCGAATAATTTTTGAAACGGTGAGTATGAGAAAAAAATGCTTCAAATAAAAGTTCTAGGAATTATTATTTTTTTAATTTATGTATCATTTATTTTTCTGTTATATCAGCTAGTCAGAAAGATTTGTTATATATTATTAGATACATGTACAGTAATGTATACGTATAAGAAAGTCCTGTGGCACTAATGGCAGCTTTTTTTATTGATTGAGTAGTATGAGAATGTTACATATTATTTAACTACAGAATTTTATCTTTGATTAATGCATTTGAAATATAAAAATACTTTACATATGTTTAATTTTGTTCACACCAATTTTTTATATATTTTCGTTCCTTTTCTATACAAATATTAATCATAAACGTATATTTAAACATACAATAAGAATACAAATATTTTGAAACGCGAATCTTAATATTTTGATTAATTTATGTATAAGCATGATTTTATTTGTATTTTGAAGCTTTAATCCTGTACGATTAATTTAATTTATGTTTTCTTAAATATTATTTCACGTAGTTTCGTAATTTTATAAAATGATTAATTTTTCATAAAAACAATATTTTTTTTGTGAATATGAACTCATGTTCATTGCGTTAATTTATTTTTTATTCATATTTTTATTAAGAAGATTATAATTTTTTAAATATTCAGATGATATTATATTTATAATTTGTTTTCATTAACGTCAGAATGGTAAAAAATATATATAATTTTCTTAATATAAATATGAATAAAAAATAAATAAATGTAAATAACATGAGTTCATATCTACACAAATTTTCTATTTTTAACTTGAGACTTAAGGTTAGCTCAATCAAATTTAAAAATAAATTGGCATTTAATTAATATTCATGAATGAAAAATACCTGATTTTAATTCAAAATTTAATTTTTATACTTTATTATTGGTTACTTTAATATATTTAATAAACAATAAGACCTTCTAAAAATAGCTATTAATTATACATATTTTATATATTTTTACCTGTTTTGTATTATAGAACTATAATTTTCAACTATATTTTTCATACTTTTTGTTTATTAATCAATAATATAGATTTTAAAATATATTATTAAACATATGTTATATAATAAAAATTTATTATATTATGAAATAAAACACTTATAATATTTTTTTTGTATAACTATAATTTTTCACAGTCAAAGAATTTGTAAATTAAAATTCCATTATGATTTAAACGAGATTGAAAAAGTTATACATACTTATTAACAAATTACAGAAAATAAGATACTTTGGATATGTTTTACAACTTTATAACTTTCATTTTGACATATAATAGTTAGAATTGAACTATTGGAAACATTCATTTTTTATAATTTACAATTATAAACAGTAGTGAGCTGTAGGGGGCTCGCGTGAGCCCTTTTTCAAATTATTCTATAATTTGCAAGCCCTTTGTTCTCTTGGTAACCATTTTATCAAACAGAAAATATAATATCTAAAAATTATTGGTCACGTTCACGACTGACCAAAAACAGTGAATAACGAGCTTTGATTGGTTGATTCATGAAATTTCTGGTGGAATGTACCAGAAATTGAAAACATGTAATTTTTTAAGCGTGTAAGGAAGTGAGAAAGAAGTAACCAGAAAGAGATAGAAACTAGTGTTCTGGCAGAAACGCTCAACATGAAGTAAACATAAAAGAGACGTGATCACAGTGGCTTAAATTAATTTTTTATAAGAATTGTTTCCTAATTATGTTAAAAACAAAATAAGCATGGATATATGATTATAGTTTGCATTAATTAATATAGATGGTTATAAGATATATGTACGTGCCTAATATCACATTACTTGTGCAAAATATGTGATTAATATTAAAATAATATGTATATAAAAAAGTACGCATGGCGGTTGTAAAAAACAGCTATTTCTCTTATTTTGTCTGGTTTTTAGAATGCCAAATGAATTTATTATTCATAGTGTTATCGGTCAAGTTCGCAGCTGTGTTGTGAAAAATAGTGTTTTACGCAGTATTGTGTTAGTTTATGTTAATTCATGTATATTACGTATTTTTTTCTGTGCAGAACAATACTAAAATAATAAAAACTACTATTTAAATTAGAAATAATCATTAGAAGTTATTGAAGCATTTGAAAATTTGTCTTAATTTTGAATGTTTCGTACCAAATTCGGAAATCAACACTGTGTCTGTTTATCTGTCTGTCACAACATTATATCTACGGAACTATAATAAGTTGAGATTTGGCTTACTTATAGTAAATGGTGAACTTATAATAGACCTGTATTGTTGGCGCTTTTTAGGGGAGCAACCTGGTTACTAAAAAAATGTTTTTTCAATCCCTGCGAGTGGGGTATCAAATGAAATCTGACAATTCAAGGATTTTAAATATATAAACGTTTTGTTATTATTGAAAATTCTATTAGCAAATTTTCTAAAAAATGTAAAAATACCTCCGAAAGTATAATACTTATTGTTAGTGAGAAAAATCAGAAAAAATGGGAATGTGTATAATGATGCCGAGATCACAAAAAATTATCAGCATTCGCCGTACTTACATATTTATTTCGAAAATAATTCAAACTTCGAATGCAGGTAAAATGTAAAATACATTGAGATGCCATCTTCTCGATAATATTTAAACTGTTGATCCTAAACAGCGCTTTTAAGAGGTGAAATGGAGCACAAGGCAGTCATAGTTTGGGAGCTTTTACAGATATGAAATAGCTAAATAATAGATTTTGCTAAAAAAATTAATAAGAACGACGAAAAGACTATGTAACGATGCGGAAAAAAATGAGGTTATAAATCTACGGCAAAGGAGAGGGGCTACCTGGGACACGCATTAATTGATCCTGCTCTCTATTGTCGCTTGATTATAGAGCGAAAATGATTTTAAATGATTCAAACTTTATATATCATCCAGAGCATTTTAAAATTTCATTTTTCTATAAGACTGCATGCGGAGACGAGACCGGCTTATTTTTCGAGACGAAACCGAGACGAGATAGCTTCATTTTTTACGAGACGTGATAGATACGAGAGTGTCAATTGTAAAATAACCAAGACGAGACTTGCCTGACTCTCGTCTTGTTTCGTATGCAGTCCTTATATTTATATACCTCAATATTTTTAACAATTCTACATCTACTATAATTTGCTTTTGCGTTGCCGTTCTTAAAATTTTCTTTCATTATTTTTGTGATTTACAAGCTGTATACCTAATATTGAAAAACTTTTTTAAATTTTTAAAACATATAAATAATATAGGTATTTTAAATGAAAATAAAAACAAACATGTTTGTCTAAACGTCAAAATTTATTTAAGAAAAGGTAATCGCAAGCTTTCGATTCACAGAATCATCGTCAGGCTATTAATAAAGATTTAAATTTGAGAACGATGTCGTTATCTCAATAATAAATAATAAATAAATAAATAAATAAAATGTATTTAAATCGTATAAACTAAAAAACTTTTAATTTATTTTTAAGTCTTGGCAGTTTACAGAAACGTGTCCGTCAGCGTTTCGACTTTGCAAATCTATAGTATGTAATTCAATACAAGTGGCATTTTAGCTGCGTCATAACGCAGCGGCGTTTTTTATTGAATCACATATAATAGATTTGCAAGGTCGAAGCGCTGACGGACACCGTTTCTGTAAAGTGCCAAGGCTTTAATTGTCACTCCAATTTGTTTCCAAAGAAGCAAGTGTATTAAAATAATTAAGAATCTGTGATTTAATTTAATTTTCAATGATTTTCGATTTTTTCAGATTTTTAATACAATACATTATCAGTTTTAAATCTAAGAAATATGATTTTAATTTTAACATTCTAATACATTCCTAGTTACAGTTACATAGTCCTTAAACTTTATATAAATAAAAGTCATGAGATGAAAATATAAGTCAGATACAAAGATTACGAAACACTTAGTTTGTATTTAATAAATATTGAATAATTTAAAAAATCACTAAAAATAAAGAATAAATAATCAATAAATTAAAATACATGAGACAACATTTCATGAATGTCGACACAGAGCCGATAAAATATCAAAACAACACATTTTAAAACCACGTCAGAAATTAATCAAGCTTGAAAGAAAAAAGTCCTAAACGAATGTCGTGAAGAAAAGTACACATGTTTTTTTTAAACGGTATTAGCTCACGAAACGGGTAAATAGCATTCGTATAACAGCGGGGGAGCGGTAAAAATTAGCTATAAATCGTGACAACGGTCACCTGGTCTTAGCCGCGCTCGACGTCCACCTATTTGTCAATGGAATTACCGAACCGTTGTTCAATTGTCTACTTCGTTTGTGTTTTACTTGTGCTTAATATTTTGATTTAAAAGCAAAATGTTCAACAATTAATAAGGTACTGGCATCAGTCTTGGATATAACCCCAGTAACGGCTATTTTTTAATTAAATGTACTGAATTAGAAATATTTGTTGATATTTTATTACTACAATTTCTGAATATTAATCTATATACATTTAACTGCCTTACAGCGTGATTTGATGACAATCGGCCAATAGTTGTCAAAATGGTGGACATTTAAACTAATTATTAGTATTAATTATTTATTAATTATTATATTATCATAGTAACTGCTTTACATTGTTTCAAATTTGACGATTCTTTGTTTTATATCTTTTGTATCGTAGTACTTATCATTTTGTAATTATTAGCAAGTGTCCATCACTGCGTGATCATTACTGGTTTTACTTTATCCATTACTGGAAAAAAACCTAAACATAATAAAAGGCTATAATTTAAAAAACAAATTATATTTGCGGATTTTGTTAATTAAATTGATTAAATAAAGAGTTACATGTTTTATTAGTAACATGAGTTCATGAGAATTACACAAAAGAAGCCCGTCAATTATAAAAACAGTAAACCTTTGCTCTTATAGCGGCCATAACGGATGCCACTGCTTTATATTATAATATCTTTTATATTTTATTTGATCCCCCCCCCCCTCGTAATGCAAGGTAATGTAATTTGTTTCATTATTTTTTTAATTTTTGGCAAGATTGACAAGGAAGACTTTTTTTTGTCTTGTTGTCTGATGAGTCTTATACCGTATATCAAAAATGTATAGATTTTGTTGCCATTTTGTCAAAAAAATTCTGTTCCTGTTTTGTCTTTTTAGTGTAAACAAGGCATTATTATATACTTACCACGAAAAATATTTATAAAAAAACAACAGTTTATTAACTAGTTAATACACACATCTTCATTAAGTTTACTTATCAACCAATCTCATGTACTTCCATACAAATTAACAAAATTATCGTATAATCATAATTAAATACTATGATACATTAATAACGGTTAT
The DNA here is from genome assembly GCA_961205875.1 of Sialis fuliginosa. Taxonomy (NCBI): domain Eukaryota; kingdom Metazoa; phylum Arthropoda; class Insecta; order Megaloptera; family Sialidae; genus Sialis; species Sialis fuliginosa. The sequence continues at coordinate 21,571,814 of OY540812.1, forward strand.
TGAAATCATTACATAATCAAATAAAGTACATACATTCTTGCACAAAATAATTACATATTCCATTAAATAAGAAAAAATAACATGCTTATGTTATTCCTAAAATACCATAATAATAATGTATTAAAAATAAGACGCATCTTGTCGTTTCAATTAATTTTGAGTAAGTAGGTACCTATTTATGATTACAAACGTCAGCATCTAAAAAACTAATTTTAATTTTATAGCTTCAATTAACAATTTGAAAATGTGTTTCGTTTTTTTGCCGGTCTAGGCAATAGCCCACTCAACCTATTGGAAAATCCACCACTGACAAAGGTGATAAAAGGTTGAATAAAAATTTTGCAGTTACTATTTAGAAAAAGTTATTGTCACTAATAAATTAAAACTTTTACTTTTAGTATTAACTAGAATTGGAGTTAACAAACATTTATACTAATGTTACTTCGTAATAAATTGCTAAAAAACTACAAATAAAAAATCATTTAACAATAGAACTACTTACATTAAAATAAGTATCAATTTTCTGATCAGAAAAAATCATTTTTATCCACTCATGTTTAGTACAAATTTGCTACAATTCAAAGCATTTACCAGTATTTTATTCACTAATTCAAGTATGTACTCCAAAAAAGTTAAATAAGAACTATAATTTGACCTTATTTATATCATCCCATGCTCTGTTTTATTATTATTTTAATGATAGATATAAATAAGAAAATATTAAAGTATTTTACCAATGGTCATTTAGCAAACGAATTCAATGGAAAAATAAGCTTTTCAATCATAACAGCCCGCCTTTTCTAAAAATGATTATGGTATTACAAATCGACAGTCTAATCGATCGGTAATTTTCATTTTACAAATCGTTAAACAATGAGACCGTGAAAACGGATTACACAAAAGCAAATGCAACAAATCGGAAAGCGCAGTGCATTTTGAAACGTCTCTCCGCGTGTCCCTACACTTTCACTAACTACGCTAATCTAAAGTTGCACAAAACGCGCGAATCGGAGTCAATTTTATGTCTAATCAAATGTTGCATCACTTTTTGCAAGTCTAACGCGTGAATGTCTTTTTATAATTAATTGTATTAAAATATACAGGGTGTAGAAAAACTATGTAAATTTTTTCTATACTGTTCATATTACGAAAAACTTATAATTGATTGATCCAAAACTATTAGTTTTAAGATTTGTATTCGAGTTCCGTCGTAAACACCTAAAGAATTTATTATGACGTGTTGGTGTAAAAAATTATTAACAAATGCAGAAATTAAATATGTTCTTTTAGATTGTTTTAGAACTTAATTAATTTCATTTATAATGTTTAATACTATAATATATTCTAGAAGTAAAATATTTAGTTATTAAGAATTATTTCCTTATTTCTTAATTTATCCTCGATGATAAATGGGGGCTAATAACCTAGAACAGCGTTTCATATAAGAAAATTATTTGCGGTTTAAGAAGCGTTCACCTCAATAACTATTAAAATTTATTTACTGCTGGCTTCACGCAAAATTGGCTTCATTTTTTACAAATCAAGACCAGCTTATGAATAATAATGGATATTATAAGTGAGAATCTATTTCTTTAAAAGTGTAAGGCTTTCTCAAATGAACCCTTAATGATCGAAAGGGGCCACTGCGGGGATATGTGTTTAATGCTATAAAAATCGGAAGGTTTCGCTGCGGAGACATTTCTATATTTTATTAAAAACACTATAACTGCTGCAGAAATTTTAAATCGGTACGCCGCAACTAATAAACAAAGAGTCCAGCTGCTCGCAACTAGTGAATACAATACCGGATTCCCGAAATACCGAAAACCGGGATCCCGGTCAATTTTCTCCAGTATTGGGTCGAAAAAACCGGTATTTTGGTATAATATAAAAAATAAATAAAAAATACTAGTCTAATCTAAAAAAGTACCTAAAATAGGAATTTTTATGTACAGTTTTGATACTCACAGGATTTATTACAAATGTGGTTTAGAATAATACTCTAAGTTTGCTCCGATTTTGGTTGTCCGCGTCATGGGTTAACCATGGTTTTACAAATTTAAGTCAGTCTCGTTTGGAAGGCTATGTAAAATCCATGGATAAAATCAAACAACTATTAAATAAACATTCAGTACAATACAATAACGGGCACATCCTATCGCGGGTCCCCATGCTAGAACTTCTGGCGGGCCCTCTTCTGTTAAGAATTTAATTTTTTTTTGATATTAATTAATTTAACGATTTAGTCAAACTTAATGACTCGCCACGCAGGGACCCCAGGCTGGAGCCCTGTCACCCCGCTAGCGAGAACCATGCCCAGACATTAGTAAATTACAATAAACAGATACTTTACAATAATATTCATAATATACTAAAAACATATTAGGAAGCTCTGCCAAAGCAATTAGCCTATACCCACATTATTATTTGACTATCTCAAGGCACTTAAGAACTGGTACGCAGCAATTAAAATGACGACAGCAAACAAACAAAGCGATATAAAAAAAACCGAAGAATCGTCATCAAGAGGAGGCGATCGTCGGTTTATAACAACAATGGTGCTCAAGCGGACAGCCGACCTTGAGATCCAAGCGGGCCAAGGCTGTTTGAGGAGAGAAAAAAACCGCCAAAATACTCATTACACACGCAACAACATGCAAATACATACCTCCGTTGCGGTACAATGTCCTGCGAATGCCCGCCGTTTAGCTGCTAGCGCTCACGCTTATGTTTGAGTGTGTGTGTGAGTGTGTGTGTGTTTGTGTGCGTGCATGTGTGTTTCAGTGCATTGTTTCTGCAGTTACAGTCGTGGGAAATTTAATATTTAGGTGTTTTAGAACAGTTCTACATGTATGTACATAAGAATTTGTACTGGATTTATTTATGAAAAAACTCAACAAACTGCAGTTTAAAAAGTCTCAAAATGGTACACTGCAATAATTAAAAACTTTTAATCAATGGTTATCTTGAAAATGTAGAATTTAAAAATTTTCATATAAATAAAATGAATATAATTATTTATCTGAAGTAGTGTTTTAAAATATAATGCCTCGAGAAGTTACGTTAACGTTAAGGCTTCATGTTTTTATAGGTTACAGCTTCATCGAGATAGATAAAGGGGGGGTGGAGCGAGGCTCCTGCACTTAGGCCGCTAGGGCCCATTGTTCCCCCTTGAGGTTATCAAGACTTCACTCTTTGAACAGGTCCGTTGCTTCCCATCGAAGTAAATTTCGAAGTTCTATTGGGGTAAAATTTCGATTTGTTGACATAATTAAGACTTGCAATTCAAGGTTACCAAACAGTTTAAAGTGTGGGGTAAATTAGAGATACCTATATTGTTCGAGAAAGGGAGGAAAATATCTTATTGTTAGTCAAGTTTTATTTAAAAGGTATTTACATCAAAATTTGAATATCCATATATAGATTATTTCAATAGTACCTACTTCAAATTAAGGTCACAGTTAAAAGGTTTATAGTTTTTTTCTCTGTTGATTATTTTATATACTTCAACACATTCATTACGTTTGAAAGGTATTCACTCTGGTGGACAAGTTGTGAAAAAATATATGGTTTCCACTAAAGTCAATAAAAAAAAAGATTGACTTGGACGAAAACCATCAAAATTAAGCTATTAAATATTGCACGAATTTTGAACCAATAAATCTTGTTTTTTTTTTAATAAAAATAAAATATATTTCGAAAATACCGCATCAAAATATGAAATGTTAATCATGTAAAAACTATGTTGATCCGTATCCGATTTCTTCATCAAAAATTGAAGATATTAATAACATATCAATAATTGATTGGAATGATTTCAATCAAACTATTTTGAAATAATTTTATTGACATGTTATTGAAACCAAATTTCAAAATAAATATTCATATTATATTTCATTTCACAGGAAGGCAGTGTTGGGAAAGACTTGGTAATACGACCACTGCCATCTCATCTACGTAAGCTCCACCAGGAGATGACCGAGAAGACGAACGAAGAAACCACAACAACAAAACCTGAAGATTTGATGGCCGAAAACGACGATGATGAAATGTTCCTAAGCGCTGACGATCTTGCGTCTCAAGTGTCCATAGATACAGGACTCCCAATAAAACGGCGGGAAGTTTCCGATAACGACGCTAGTAAAATCAGGAGGAAGAAAAGGGAGGCCCGACCGGGTATGCTCGCGCCGCATGTGGTGTATAAGAGGAAACTGGATGACCAGGAATTTTTTAGTGACTATGGTAATTTTTATTTATCACATATACATTATTATACATACATGCTTATTGAAAATGGTTGGCCCAGAGTAATTATTATGTGCCTAAAACAGTTAAAAAAAAGAAGTGGGCATTTTCTATACTAATTATTTTTTTTAAACTAGCAAAATCTTTTCAAATAACAAAAATTTACAAAGTCTTTCGGCAATTAGAAAGTATTTGACAAAAAATAAAATGCAAAATATTATCCGAAATTTCATAAATCGGTACAATTTTATTGTCGTATTGTCGTGGAAGAAACCTTAAGTCACTTTTGTACTTCTTACCTTCGTTGAACTGGTGAAAATTGCCAAAAAACTTCCATTTTTAATATAAATTATGTTATAATAATTATGTTATAATATTTAATTCGGCACTAATTAATTTAAATTATTTTCCCACCAAATCCATAAAAAATAGATGAAACATTTTGAGTTTTATCCCTGATGGTCGCATTTTTATTACATTTCTGAAGATCCAAGTACAAAAAAAGACAACAGTCAACAAATTACTTTTACAATAAAATATCAACCGTAAAAAAATACAATACTTCTTTTACAGCTTTGATGGAACCAGACCGTCTCAACAAACGGTACCGTCGTAACGCCGACTTCAGCCCAATTCAGAGTTCAAGCAAAGAACAAAGAAGAAGGAAACGCGACGCACCATATGTGATATACCCGGAAATACTCGTGATCGTCGACTACGACGGATACCGACTTCACGGAGGCGATAATGCACAGATCAAACGGTACTTTGTGTCATTCTGGAACGGAGTCGACCTCAGGTATAAGCTGTTAAAAGGGCCGAAGATAAGGATATCTATTGCTGGAATTATCATCAGTAGGGTGAGCTGAATTGATTTTAAGGCTTCCACGTTAATCTTAACGTAACCTAAAGAAAAACTTGTGTTTGTAGTGAAAAATCCTATAGATTCAAATAATTAATTGTAAAATGATTATTTGTGTAACTACTAAAAAATCATCGAGTTAATTTAAAATGTTAATAGATGAAACTAAATTATGAATAATAGTAATTTATAGTTTCATAGTAACGTCGTATACCGGGTGCTCCGTTTTAATTTCCCCAGGTCAATATCTCGAAAACTAAGAAAAATGTTTTAGACCAAAGTTATAGTATTTCGAAGGTGGGATTTATTATTGCTATGGGTTTTTATAATTTATGGGGTTTCATGGGGTAACATTTTTTTTCAAATAGTAACCTATATTTTTTATTGCATATTCGTAATTTACGGGGGAAAAGCAACTTTTATCCGAATTTTTTTTTAGAAAACATTAATTTTTTACGATACTAAGCAAAATTAACAGAAATTTCTGGATTTTCAATAATTTTTTAATCAAAAACTAAAACTTTATAAAGAAAATCGAAAGAGGCAAAAATGCTAGGGTCATTAGACAAGGATTCTTAAAAATTTGTAAAAAATAAGAAATCTTTTTTCGTTTTTCAATGATGAAGAACTTAATCAAAAAGTTGGTAAAATTTAATGTTCTATCATAAAAAAGACATCTTTTATCTCTTACATATTTTTATCAAAGTTAATTTGATTTGATTTAAAAATCATTTAATATCAATCACTTTTTAGATTTAAGCCTTAAAATCGTAAAAAAATGTTTCCTACAAAAGTTACGTATATTTTCCCGTAAATTACGAATCTGCAATAAAAAATACAGGTTACTACTTGAAAAAAAATGTTACCCCATAAAACTCCATAAACTATAAAAACCCATAACTCCTCGAAATGCTATAACTTTGGCCAAAACATTTTTTACCACTTTGCTTAGTTTTCGAGATATTGACCTGAGAATTAAAATGGAGCACCCGGTATATAAAATTTTATGTTAGAATGCAGGAAGATAGGATATTACCCATAAACAAAAAATGAATTTTCTTCAATTATATATAACAAAAATATTATATTTCTTCATTACAAAATTATGAGTAACAAATAAAAATGAAATTAATATTTAAAATGAACTGAAAAATCAAGTTTGCTGTAACTTAAATTCTACGGCTTCATCTGTTTCAATCCCAATTTCTTCAAGCAGACATTCCTTTGTTTTGGGATAAGATTCCAGAATTGTATGAACAATATCCATGCATATTCTCTTCCTTTTTCTATATTCTTTCAACGCTTTTTCGTGATCCTTTTCTATTTTTACCTTTTCTTCTGTCGATATCTAAAAATGTCGAATGATAAATTTGGTACATAAATTCAAAATTTGAATATTCCATACCTGTATTGTATTTTCCATAAGCCCGTCGAGTTTTTCCTTCAGTGCAGTAACTTTATCTTTTAATTCTTCACGAATTTTTAAAGCTTCATCGGTTCGCGGTTGACCCGATAACTTCTTATAATGCCCTTCCATCTCGCGTACTTTTTGTATCAATTCTTGCAGAGTTGAACATTTCTCGTCCACAGCTTCATCGAGCTTTTGTAGCTCTACAGCTTCTTGATCTCCATCGCCGTCTTCTTGTAAAATACAGTAGACTTTCTGCTTCCCGTAAGTTTTTTCGATAATTTTTTGATCGGCCACTAACTGATCTAGAGCTTTCTGAATTGCGGCCTTTCCAAATTCTTTATTCATATTTGAAACGAGATCATTGGCAGAAAAAGGTCTGTTTTGATTGCTGAGGTATTGCAGAACAGCTTTAGTTGCCATGGTTACCTGAAAATAAATATTTTGTTTTATTATTACAGGGGCGAGATGCGACTCCATATCTAGAAAGAAATCGCGTAGGCCGTGATGCAATTGATTCTGCTGCAGCTCTGACCGACATGGGAAAATATCTGTTCAAAGAAAGACGCCTTCCGGTTTATGATATTGCTGTGGCGATTACAAAGTCAGTATACATTTGTGTGCAAAATTATTTAAAAACAAAATAATATTATGTTTTTTATACTTTATTTTGATTATTAAGTAAAAGAAAATTTCAAGAATAATAACTTAATAATAATAATAATTAATAAATTAATAACTGTAAAACTACTTTTAAAAATTCACAATTAAAAAAATATATTTGAGAAGAATCCTATTTTTCATTTTCAATTTTTTTTACGAAATAACTATTGGTTTTTAAAAAAATACAAATATTAAGAAATTACATACATTTTATAAATACATACACAATTATGGATGAATATATCAAATAACTTGAATTCAATATCTGATATTGTAATTGTAATATAAGTTATTTGTCAAACGATTAGCTAACAATAAGAATGACCATTTTTAAAAGATTTTAGTGTTATTTATTTTTTATATTGTTTCATTTCACAGGTACGACATGTGTCGGAGACGGAAGGGCGGCCGATGTACAAAGGGCACGGCCGGTAAAAAGATTTTATTTTTCAGCATTTTGTATTTGCTAGTATGCTATGGATTTAATGTGTTATTTATTATTACATATTTTACGTGGCCGTTAAAAATATAATATGGGACTAGTCAAGAACGGTATACAATATCAATCAACCAATCAGATAGAATAATATAATCAGGGTCGTAACTAGAGGCTCTGAGTCCCAGGGCAACAAGTAACCGAAGGGCCCTCACGATATTTACGCTTGTTATTAATTTTAATGATCTTTTTTTGTTTCTTAATCTTGCCAACTTCAATTTTTCGACTACTGCGGGGGCCCTCTATACTCGGGAGCTCCGGGGCACTGCCACGGTGGTAGTTACGGCCCTGAATATAAGATTGCTCCCAGGCATAAGCGATTCAGAATCTTATTATGGTCAATCTGTATTATGTTGTCTATGGATTTTTGCAAAATAATTTGGAGATAGACAACAAGGATATTTCCTAGTAAATTCTGATAATTTCCCTGCCGAAATTTTAAGGTTTAAAGATTGCAAATTTGTCAGTTATGATAAGATAACGGAGTTATTAGTTATTTTTATTCCAAAGTATTATTTTAAGAGAATATATCAAAATTAACAAAATCTAATTTTTAACATAGGTGTTAAGAAATGTTTCTACATTTAACATTAACACATTAAAAGTTCTTAATCCTTTTAGATCAACTGTTATCAATATTTGTCCCGCTATATAAAAATTATATAAAATATTTTTAAAATAATGACGAAATCACACCTTGATCGATTCGGAACTTTTAATAAATTAACTATAGAAACATTTTTTAACATTTGTAAAAATGTACGATAAAACTGATTTAATTTAATCAATCTGATTGGTTGGTTCAAAAACAAAAACATAAAGGTTGCATGACACTAACAGACTGGACAAAGCCAAGGCAGGCGTGTAACATCAAGAAAGCTCTGAAAAACAACGACAAATAAACCCAAACATATCCCTTCGTCCCGTGTTTAAATATCACGCATTTACCGTATATTATTTACAGGTTAGACATGTGCAGAAGGCAGTTTGCCAATGACGTGTGCAACCGTGGCACTGCAGGTAAATAACGCGTAAATAAATGCACTTGTGCAATATACAAACGAAAGCACCTTCCCATCACTTTTGTAGCTGGTTTGAAAATGCAGACCAAAATGTGGCGTTATAAAAATAACTTTATTTATATTATTAGACAAATATCGTGGTTTTTCTGTATTATTATACTATAACTTCATAATCCCTACAGTAACGATACGATTATATATTTTAGTACTTATGTATATTCGCGACTTTCATGTAGAAGTATAGTCCACGGTAATTAGATTAAAATTCGCCAAATAGAAGAAAAAAATTATAATGTTTTGATACTTTGTCCATGAACTCTCAGTAAGGTTCAGAATAAGAACCCGAAAAGTTCCCACCTAAATCGTGGATGGAACATCCTCTTTCACGTAAAAAACTACCCCCGGAATTAAATTTATCCCAGTTTTTTTCATTTTTCATACGAACCATTGTTCAGAAAAAAAATATAACAGGAATTAAAGATTCTACATGAAATACTGCGTAAAAAAGTCATATGTTCTATTCGGTTAGTTCCCAGCGTTCTCTCGCAATCGATGATCAAAGTGAAGGGTAGTTTTGAGAACGAAGTGAAAAATCTGCATTGCATAATTTTTTACCGTAAATATTTCCATAACGACGGACTTAACGTGAAAATGATTATACATTCAATTGTAGAACTGAATCACCTGTATGTGATCCATGTAGTACGATTTTTTTCAAGCGTTTATTATTGATTTTTTGCCCATTTTTCACAAACGTGCATTCTATTATTTTACATTATTCGTGGTGCATGGATCTCAAAGAGAAGATTAAGTTCTATAATTTTTATCATAATCACTTTTAACTTAAAATCAGCCGTTTTGGAAATATGTATAGTGAAAACTCATGTAACGCCGATTTTTCGCTGCGTTCCCAAAATTACCCTTCACTTTGAGCAACGATTGCGAGAATAGGCTGGGAATTAACCGAATAGTGCACATGACTTTTTTTACGTAGAATTTTATGTAGAATCTTTAATTCCTGTAATATTTTTTTCTCCGAACAGCGGTTCGGATGAAAAATGGGAAAAACTGGAATAAATTCCACAACGGGAGTTGTTTTTCACGTGAAAGGGGATGTTCCATCATCCATTTAGGTGGGAACTTTTCGGGCTCTTATTTCAAACTCTTCTAAGAGTTCGTGGACAAAGTACCAAAACTTTATGAACTTGTTCTTCTAAAATATCTAATTTATTTGGACTAGTAGACGGCAATAGACCAATAAAATTGTATATAAAATATTAGACGAGACCGAAATAAAACTTCGACTTTTGCAATCATTGTTGTATATTTTTAAATTATAGTTGACGGCAAAAATCCGCTGTGTAAGGTCTTTGCTGATTTGGAGACCTCTTCTAATATATACATAATAACTTGTAAAAAAAATGTTCTTATAAAGCCACATGAATATGTCGTTAGGTGTTTTCAAACCGATCACTTTTTCACCTATTTTATTTTCCAATATTTCAATTGTATACTTGAGCACTTATTCACAGTTTTATTTAATTTCTTCCCACTATGCACACGTCCCTTTTTGTTTTTACTTTCAAATAAAATTTATATCATTTTTTTTTCAATAATTTTTATTTAATTTACCTACTGAATCTTTTTTTACGTTTTCAAAAATCATATACTATATTCATATATAATTTTCTACATATTTAAGAAATTCTAAATATTTCAAATCTTTCTTTTATCTATTTTTATTCATTACAAATTCTATTTTTCAGACATTTTCAACTATTTTTCAGCTCCGTAAAGATACTGATTTTGGTATTGTTTTCTACTAAATTCTACGAATAACTTCTAAAAAAAAAATGTAAATAACACACAACTGACAACCTAACAAAAAATATTTTAAAAACTACTAACAATTTTATGTACAGACGAAAAACTAATAACTTTTTTTACTTACAGCCTGCACATAAATTTGGTGTTTTGGGTAATTTTTACTATTTTCTTTATTAAAAAGAAATAAACCATTTGATGTAGAAATAACTATGCAAATAATTAATCTCTTTAGTAATGCAATATTTAATAAATTAATCAAAATATTTTATATTAAACATTTAATAATTTAAAATACATGCCAGATCTGAAGAGGTTAAAAAAACTTTATTTTATTCAAATTGGTTTATTTTTACTATACTTATTATTGCTTTATTAAAAACTGTATATTTCTTGTTCATATTGCATAAATATAAAATTAGCAGAACAAAATAACATATAAAAATTAATGATTTGATGTACACCTACATTTTTCCTGATTTTTAACAAAATAGATCTCATAAAACAAGTTTTTATATGTTGTTTTGTTATTAAAAACAATTTGTTAACAATAAAAAATCAATTGTTTTTGATTTTTTATGTTAAACAATAAATCTGAAATAACATGAAATATAGCTGATAAAAATATATGGGTTTCGGTGTGTAATCCGTGTCTTATTTATCTTTGAGATAAAATTTTAGTTATTATATTTCAAGGGTAAAACTGACCATGAATTTTCGACTTACAACTAACAGTTAAATTTTTGTAAAAATTACAGCTAATTCAATTATGTTATAATATATTTTTTGTTATTACATATTTATTTTCATCGAAATATTAAAAACCTTTTGCTCAAATTAAGACATTATTAAATGATTTAGGATTCGCGTATGTGGGAGGAGCTTGCGTTGTCAACAAACGTTTAGAAAAGGTTAACTCAGTTGCTATTATCGAAGACACCGGTGGTTTCTCTGGTATCATCGTTGCTGCTCACGAAGTTGGTCATTTGTAAGTTATTTTTAATTTATTTTTATTTTTTATATTACCTAAGTATATGATATTCAATGAAAAATATTTATTAAATTAATTGTTTTTTTGGATGTTTAATTTCAAGCGACAAATAGTTAATATTGAGATTCTTTAATTAAGGTATTTTTCCTAATTGAAAAAAAATATCAAGAGTAAGCTCAAATTCTGTAAATAACTAAACAAAATATTATAAGAAACTGTATTCAAAATTCTGAAATGATTCACTACTTTTCAGCAAAGATATCGTCAAAATAAAATCAATAAAAACATTTCGAGCATGTTAAATTTGACGATATTTTCTCTTACAAGTATTGAAACATTTCAAGATTTTGAATAGAGTTTCTTCTTTTTTTTTTAGTTATTTACAAAATTTGGGCTTACTCTTGATTTTATTTTTATTTTTCGAGTCATTAAAAAAAAATATCTGCAAACCACCTATGTTTATTAAAAGTTTAATCCGTGAGTAATAAACTGCTTGAGGTGTGCAATACATAATTTCATTTTCAATTTGTACGTTGTTGTTACAGATTGGGCGCAGTCCATGACGGCAGCCCGCCGCCAAGTTACCTGGGCGGCCCCGGTGCGGAGAAGTGCCGCTGGGAAGACGGGTACATAATGTCTGATCTCCGTCACACGGAGCGGGGCTTCCGGTGGTCGCCCTGCAGCGTGCAGAGCTTTCACCACTTCCTCAAGTAAGTCGTGCTAATTGATTACTTTTGCAATTAACAATCGTTTATCATAAGCTTCATTAATTTATAACACTGCAATTGTTGTGTTATTAAAGTCGGATGGTCCGATTTATTACAACGTAGTTAATTTATTATCATTTATTGATACACTTAAAATATGACCCAGGGTTATTTTTTTTAAATCTCTGACTATTAGTGGCATAGCTACTAATTAAATTTTGTTGGTCATATATACAAAACAAATCGAATAAACTTGTCATCAGTGAGTCAAAAAAAGGCGTATTATTCCAGAAATTGATAAAACGTTTTTGAAAAATTTTAATCAAAAAATTGAAAACGTTAGCGCTTAGAAAATATATTCTTATAGACTGTTTTTTTTTTTTCAATTAATTAATATTTACAAGCAAAATCGTGGAAATGAGAAGTTTTCACTCATTAAAACTGGTTAAATGTTTTGATTTTTACTTGTATCTCGTAGATCTAATCGAGATCTATAATTTGATACCAATATCCGCGTGGTAGCTGTTTTGAGTGTCGAGATACATTGATTATAAATTTTCGCTAGCGCACAAACTGATCTCAGCGCGTTACATCAAATTTCTGAAATGCCCACCCAGTATCTGGCATAAGACGTTATTCACGCCAAAAATGAATTAACAAAACATGGAGTATTATTAACATGAAATACATATCATATAGATTTTGACAAGCTAATAATAAATCTGCCTGATATTTTGTTTCACGAGTTTTGGGCATATTTCCCTTTTAAAGAATTTGGAAACATTGAAAGGCAATATCTCGAGAATGGATCATACCCATATAAATTTCAATTACTGTAAATTGAGACGATAATGACTAACATAAAATACAATGTAAACAATATTTATCATAGATTTAAATTACTGTCGGTTGTACAATCTGAAACCGAGACGAAGCTTACCTAAACTTAGTATCGTGTCATCTCGTGTGAAATCATACTAATTTATGGATAATTTTTTTTTATAGTGGAGACACAGCGACGTGTTTGTTCAACGCGCCGCACGAGGACGAGCGACTCGCGCGTGCTCTACCAGGAGAGCTGTTAACGTTAGACGCGCAGTGCCGTAGAGACAGGGGGACCAGCGCATGTTTTGTAAGTAACGATTCATGTTTTTATATATAAATTTTATTTAGTTTACACTGAGACCCCTTACACACTAGTGACTTTCAGCAGCGTGACTATCGCGTACATTTATTTTACATTGTTTTATATGTAAATCGCAAAAGCTATACACACTGGCGATTTAGCCGCGCGATCGCGTGTGCAGCAGCTTGCATACCTTTACCCGTTGCAATCATTTTCGTTCAGTATTGTTTCAATTGCGCATGCGCACTGTTGTTTGCAATAGCACGCCAAAAGATTTAATCGCGCTGCTAAATCGCGTACTGTGCGATTCATCAGTGCGGCTAAATCGTGCTGCTAAATCGCCAGTGTGTAAGGGGTCACTTGCCCGTTTGCACCGTATTAGTTAAGTCTGGCTTAAACTTAAGTCAATCTTAAGACAATGATTTTCATTGCACCGTTCTCCACAATTGCTTAAGTATATCTTAAATATAAGTCCTCGCTAGCGAAGACTTGTCGAATTTAAAGTAAGGTACCAATAGGAACTGAGTGTATTATGCGCATAGTAAAAATTGTTTTGTGTAATATTCAAATAGCTGTAACTTTGATAATAATGATCACAATGAAATTTTTCAAAAAGGAAATTAAAGCTTGAAATCTCTACTTTAAGATTCTTTCAAAAAATGTAGAATTTTCAAATTCGTTATTACAGAAAGATGAGCGAGTGTGTGCGCAGCTGTTTTGCTTCGATGCGGGTAGCGGGTATTGCGTGGCGTACCGTCCAGCCGCCGAGGGCTCGTCGTGCGGCGACGGCCAGCGATGCACCGGAGGTCGCTGTGTCGCCGCGCACGAGAACATCGTGCCAGACTTCTCGCAACATACGCCACCTGCGTACGCCAGACCTACGGCCGTGCAGGAACATGGGTAAGTTCTATTGTGTAATTGTTGAATTGTTTACAAGGTGACAATAAATATATGGAAAATAAGTTTTCCAGATTTTGTACATTATCATGTTTTCCCAGAATTTTCCTTTGTGGTCACTCAGTTTAAAGTGTTAATTGTAAATAAATGCCACTTCAAATGCTATCGATATTTTCACATGCCCAAAATATTAATAAATATTACTTTTCTAAAAAAAAAAAATTTTGTTTCGTGGTCATCAAATAAGAATTCAAATATTTTTTTTAATATGTCGGTACAAGATTAAAAACTTTTCCTAATGATATAAATATATCTAACAGTTAAGAGATCACTTAAAGAGAGACAGTTGCTATATTCAGCAATATGTATGCTGTATAATTTCTTGTTTATCGAAACTGAGCATAAATGTAGCAAAATGTAAATAGTAAAATCTAGATAAATACATGTATACTATCATACTTAAAAATAAATAAAATACGAAAAATAAATAAATACAAAAATTTGAACACAAAACACTATAGGTACAGACAAATACACTGTCTAATCAAATTAGCAATTTAAAAAGTATAAGGTACATTTTTAATTCATTGTAATTTTGAAAAACAAAGTATCTTTTAAAATTATTTCCAAATCTTTTCTGCTTAGGTGCTAATTTGACTAGACTATAGTTATTTTTTAATAATACAACAGATATTTCGAAGAAGAGCACACTACCACCACCACGGCTGCACCACCCACAGAATATCCCTATGACTACTACCAACATTATACACAGAGCACAGAAAGTCCCTATTATTCGTCAAGTGAGCAGACTACTCCTAGTGAACAATACTACCAACCGACCACAGAGAAAACGACTACGCGAAGCGTTTTTAACTTTAATAGATTCTCGATAAGCACAACCAAAAGTCCATATGATTTCCAAAATTTTATAAATTCAAAAAAGACAACTACTACACAAAATCCATATAATTACAATGATTATACAACAACAACAAAAAAACCGTTTAGTTTTTACCATTTCTCAACTAAAAGTCCCCAAGTCACGAGAAATCCCTACTGGACAGTAAGAATTAGTGCTTCAGTGCCGACAACTACTCAACATCAATACTACCAACCGTCTAGTACTGAAACACCACAAACGCAGACGACCAAAAATCCTTATGTTGGTGATTATTATAACAGAATAAAAATTACTACTAGAAACCCATACAATTTTGCAAATTTTGGAAAAACGACAGAAGCGTACGATTACTCGACGACAAAAAATCCCTACGATTTTAGTGGGGGGAACAATTATCTTAAACGTTCGTCGAATTATTATGCAGCAGCATCCCAGGTCCGACTGAATATCACTAAACCCGGTTCTGCAGACTTACTAACGAGTACGATACAACCACGCAACATTCGTGAACGAAAGAGATGGTAAGCGGACATCACGGGCTGAATCATCTTCTGTCTCTATTGTCTACATTGTAGACTCTACAACATTTGTTCTACTGCTCACCATTTTTTTTACATCTTCAGTATTTTTACTGCGTTTTCCGTATCTGTCGTTTGTGCTTTTTCAGATTTTCACTTAAAATTAACAAATTTTTATTATTTTTATACACTAAACAATTTACCTACATTTTATTTGCGTATACACTTCACTACCTTTTCTTGGATTTATTTACAAAACTTTATTTGATATTATTTATTTATTTTTATCAAATATTTCGTCTAATTAATTATTTCAAACGTTTATTTCAATTAATATTTAGCTTCTAGCATACCACATTATTGTGTAGATGGTTTAAAAACAAATAAATAGATCGATATATTTCTAAATGTTAATATTAAATATTCTCTCTCTGAATCAGTGAAAAATGTAGAATATACAATCAGAAATCAGTGAAATTCACTGTTTCATTCAGCGACGTCCTTTTAATGATTAATTAGTCAAAACATTATTTAATTAAATAAGAAGTATCAACACAATATTTAAACAACAATGTTAACTAAAATAAATTTCCCTAGCGAGAGATCAATTCACTGATTCATCAGTGATATTAAAACTGATTATTTTGTAGATATACTTAAAATCGTCACTGACAAATGAAGAGAGCATATTTTGAAAATAATTCTTTAAACCATATGCAAAAATAGTGTCATTATTTCCTAGCTGCACCTATGACCATATTCTAATGTATACTATTATCATGTACTCATATATTTTCTTTTATAATACTTTTTCTATTTTTCAGAGAATACCGAATCTAAATAATGAGCGCGATGGCGTTGGACAAAATGGCGACCTAAAACAAAATGGCGGACATCGCCACAGTGTTCGTTAATATGACTATTATATTATTTACATATAAATAGTGATATTTAAAATGCGATATGTGAGTTAATATTCCGTGAAACTGCCTAAATATGTTAAGATTCATTTTTGCAGTGTTCTTACTTGCTATAAATTAATTGTGTACATTTTTTAACGTATAAGCGAGAAATTGTATGTATTCAGTTTTTGTCGTTAAATATCACTCAATAAGCTATTTATAAAAACGATAAAAACCGAACGCAATACGCTGTAGTAGATTCTTTTCCTAATCCAATAAATTCAAAATAGAAAAAATTTAGATCAAATAAAATATTACTCCAGATATTTTAAAAACACAAAAAACTCGATTTTTATAAACGGGTTGACAATTTGAGCGAACCCAAAGTTTTACAAAAAGGTGGGGTCGAAAAGTCTTTTCTACCCGCCCATGATATTGCACTGCAGATTTGGATCAAATAAAAGTGTTCAAAAGGTATTTAAACCATCATCATATTTAAATTCTGATTTGATTATTATTTAATATTAAATAGGGTGGGACATTTAAAGTGTTATAGATTTCAAAAAAATGTTTAGTCTGAGGAGGTAATCGAATAGTAATATTTATTTGATATTTTAGCGTGGTCTTCAAGGTCATTTGAAGGTCATCAATTTTTAAATAAGAACCTAAAGTTTTTATTTATTAATATTATACTACGTAAAAAAAACATTAAACAATTTTTTTGAACAACAAAGTTTTCAAGATATCTAACAAAATAATCCGAGATTTTGGACTTTCAGGAATTTTTTACTCAGAAATCATTAACCTTAGAAAAAAATTACAAGACACAAAAATGTTTATTTTGGTCTAATTAAACTTAGAGAATTCTTGAAGGCCACGTTAAAATAACAAACATTTTTGAATGAAACATTTTTTTCCACTCTGTATACATTTTATAGTCATATACGACCTTAAAAAATTAATTATTATTATTTAACGAATTTTTAATATCTTGCCAATAAAAAATCACTTATTTAAAAACCCACATATATTTATACATGAACACTTTTAAAATAATTTTGTAAATATACAATGTATATTTAAGTTTGTAAAAAACTATAAAGGACACAATTTTTTGTAATTTTACGAAAATCAATGTTAAAATTAAACATTACTTTTAATTGTATGACATGCGCTTTTTGTGTAGATGTGAAAAATATTTGAAAAATGAATTGAATGTGTGAATTATGAATAATATTATAGGTTGTGATAATTCTATTATCCTATGGAATTATTTAATTTAAATTTAAGCTTTAGGAACGGTTCTAAATAATGTTTCAATTGATACTTTTTTTTATTTCTTGGTTTTAAATAACTCAGTTCGATATTTACAACTCGTTCTATTTGGGGATGTTAAACGAAAAGTTAGGGAGAAGAGAATGCATTGAATAATTTAAAAAAATTATTAATTTATTAAAAGCTATTTCAAATTTCAAAATTTTTTAAATGTGAATATTCTAAAAAATCTCTGACTCCTAGATTTTATGACTTTTTTTCTATTTTCGTTAAAGCGTCGATTAACAAGCCAGCTTGTTAGCTTGTAAACTCGCTCAGTGTAATCATGTTCACAAGCTAACAAGCTGCTTGTAAACAATCTGCTACAAAAGGTGAAAGCCGGGCTACTTTACTCGCTGGCTTGTAGGCTTGTTAGCTTCTTAGCTTGTAAAATAGCCGTGTGTCATCATAGTAGATAGTTCGCTAGCTGCTAGTATCTCGGTGATTCCTGGTTTCAGTGGTTTCGCTAGCTAGTTGGCTACTGAGCGAGTGGAAAGTTTCGTGTGTCATCATTACTATCTTACAAGCTAACAAGCCAGCTTGTAACAAGCTGGCTTGTTTGCTTGTAAACTCGCTCAATGTAATCGAAGTTACATGCAAACCAGTGACGGATTTATCACTTGTATAAAAAGGCTTCATCTAAGGCTACCAATTTTTTGAAAGTTATTATATATACATACATAATTTTTTACATATATTAATTTTTGTTCAAAAATTTTTAAATAATATATGATTAAAAACCAAGAACTACTCTATCAATACATAATTATTTTTACTACATATCAGGGATGTTTTCAAAAGTGGGAGGGGAGTTGATTCTAGGCAACTAAAAAAACTGAATAATTAGGTACCTACTGATTATTGTAAAAAATATATTCGGAGACGTACTTATTTTAAATATTTACTCAAAATTATTATTATTGTTTTTGTTATAAAACACTAACGATGTTGAAACCATAAATTTAAGTAGATCAATTAAAGTAATATTGTTTATTGTAATTATTATATTGAACTGGTTTTCTTCAAATACGTAAATGTTATGAAAATATTAATATACAGTAATAATAGTACATATATTATTTTATGCTTGTCTTTTGCTTATTTTGGATTGAAACATTTATTTAAGTTACTTTAAAATTATAAAATAATTTTAAAGTAAAATACAATTAGATCACTTGAGGAGTTTATTGTATTCTTATTATTTTATTAAATTCTTCTCAAAAATCCAGATTGCAATATTGTTAACAATAAATATAAATAAAATATATTACGTAGTAAAAATATAAACTGGTATGTATTTAAAAAATAATGATGTTCCAAAATTCAGTTGCTTAAAAATGAATTTCGGAACACCCATATACACATCTGTAACGAGAATTTATGCGCCCCAAAAAAATATATTTATACGAGTGCTCACATTAATACCATACTAGTACGGCTGTCTATATATAAAAAAATTCAACAATGAAATGGTGTAATTTCAACAATGCAATATTTAAATTTTAATTGTTATTTATTTTTTACTGGATAAAAAATAACTAAATTACGATTTAAAATTTACGCCATTTAATTTTGAAGATATCAGAGCGTCTTATTCAATTTTTCATAAAGAGTAACAATGAAAAATAGCCCGCATATCTTTTTTCCAAACCAGTTGGCTTGAAAATACATGGTTATAGTATTAGTTGTTTGAACTTTTTTTCTTTCTTTTACATATAAAATATTTGTTCCTAGATATGTAATACTATAAAAAAAGTTTTAATACAAAAAAATGTATTTATTTATACAATACTCTGTACATATGAAAAAATAAAATTGTAAGCTATATAAGAAATAATGTTAGATAAAGACATTCAAGGAATAGATTTTTGTTTAATAAATATTTCTTCATTGTATGTTAATTTTAATTTAAATTCAATTAAACCTTCCAATGTTTTTCCCCAATCAAATGCATTTTAATAGAAGCTTGTAAAAAGGGGCACATTGAAGAGGAATTTCAGTGCGGTAAGATTTGGTTGATATGTATGCAGTGGTGTAGTTTGAGGTCGTTCCCGGGAAATATTTAAAAAGACGCAAAATATAACTAAACTAGATAAGTCATAATAAATGGTAATAATAGAAGAAAACAAATAAAAACATATCATTGACTTTTATTAAAAATATGCTACATTTAATTTCAATTATAAAAATAAAAACTTTTGTTTAGGTATTGTTTTTTTTTTTTTTTATTTACAATATCTTAATTAAACTGAAAAAGCAGATAAATTAAATAACATAGAACAATAATATAAATAGAACAAGGTAGGTTATAATATGAACTATGGATGTTAATTAATTAATATTTTTTATCTTCTAAAATCCTGACAATCCCACTCTATGTTATTTATTTTAAACACATATAATAAATCAATTACTAGTTTTTTAAATAATAATAAGGAATATAAAGTTTTTCTCAATTAGAATATAAAATGTAAGCATAATAAAATATACAAAATAGAAAAATAAATGAAAATGCTATTATAAAATTTACTATTTTAAAATTAGAACAGAAAAATATGTACTCAACCTGACAATACTGAATTGACATACATAACTACACAATAATTAGTCCCATAGCCCATATATATTCAAAATATTTACTGCTTCACATGCTCTTCAAGAAATCCAACTGACTTAAGACCCGATCTCATAACCATTGCAATAGAAAGAGCCGCAACTACACCGGCAGGCATGATTTTACCAGAATTATAGAATCGATATCCCATCATAGCTGTAAGCATAGCACTTGCTGCTAATTGTACTGCATAAGACGGAGGAGTTGCTGATGCTTGGTAAGCTCCGTAACCCAAAATGCCACCAAATATAAGTCCCGCTCCTAATGATGGAATTGATCCTAAAAAATGTATCATGCTGTTTAATAATAACTGAGATAGGTTTGGTAACAATATAAGGTCAGTTACTACCAGAATTATGTTATTATTTACCTGCTTTTACATAACCTACAATTCCACCTGCCGCTACTGTTGCAGCATAGACAAAACCAACTAGGTCTATAGCCATATTATTATTTTTTTTTATAATTTGGATTTCAGTGTATAATTACACTCGATTAATTTAAAATTATTTCTTACTTATCACTGCTATCAATTGAATATGAATACAGCTACAAAAATTGTATAATGTCAAAGTCAAATACGTCGTATTACGTCAAACTATTGTCCAACTAGTACCATCTAGCGAAAATATATGGCAAGTAAATATGAAAACTTTTATAGGAACAAAAAAAACTTATTATTTTATATTTTTCTGCGTAAATCCTAACATTAAATGATTTACAATCATCGTAATCAACTTTGCGTAAAAGTCTAATGAAAATACACAATGGAAAATGATATTATTATTGTAAGGTTATAATTGCTTAAATACCGTAAAATTATATACATTTCACATATTTGTCTGTAAATATATATGTAAATAATAAAAAAAATACATACTTGACTTTTTATTTTATTGTCATTAACTTATAACAACTATTAAATAACAATAAACACACAATAAGCACAAAAATCACAGGCAAAAATTAAATAATGAACAAAATTCAAACCGCACAAATTTTGAAACTAACTTCATGATTGTTTGTTGAAAATGGCTAACCATTATGAAGTCCCTAGTTGGTAAGGAAATTAATTAATATTTCCCATTAAATAAATACTTTTGATTAAGAAAGCACTTTAAAACAAAAGTATATACTCTTAGCCATTGCCGAATGCAACCAAATCTCATTTATTTATTTATTTATTTGAGTATAGGTTATGTTGATAATTTTATTTTTAGTTAATCCCATTATTTTATGTAATATAACAATACAAGTAAATTAAATTACAATGTAAAACACTTTTAAGGGCCGGAAAACCTCCAGTGGGGTTACATCTTGATGTTCTTAAAGGAGATAAGCTAATACAGAAACTAATGATAGACCAGAAAAAATGTTACTTATTCGGACGGAATGCACAAATGAATGATTTTTGTATTGATCACGCAAGCTGTTCACGAGTTCATTCTGCGTTTGTTTACCATCAGCGATTGAATAGAGCATTTCTTGTTGATTTAGGCAGCAGTAAGTTTACTACATGAGTTTTCCAAGTAGTAATATAAAACTAAAATATAAATGATAGACTTATGCCTGGTATTATAAAGAATTTGCTTCCAACTAACGTTATCTACTGGGAGTCAAATTATTGTGAAATTGCTCGATATTTTAAAACAGTGGTAATGTATAATAATGTAAATGCTATGCATTTTTTGAGGTACACTTGGCAGCACTTATTTTAAATCGCTGATTTCTACTTAATATGCATGCGTCAAAGTCATTATATATACGATTTCATTGGCTACATCTCTGAGTGGTTGTCATTTATATTTAATATCTAGCAGATAGCGTAAGCTGAGAGCTAATTTGAATTTGCACTCAAGCAAATTCTTTATAATAACGAATTATTCTAAAAAACTTTATTCGTTTTACTAGGTATGTTAGAAGTAATTAGACATGTTTTCTAAACATTTATATTGCCACATTTAAACATCATTAATTATACCTTGTTAAGATTTTGTTATACCAAAATCAATCATGTATAAGCAACTCAGAAGTCAAAACAATTAAATCCATTTAATAAATAATCAAATAATTCAATAGTTTATTATTTAATTAACATTGTAGCTCACGGAACATTCATAGGGACTCTAAGATTAGAGTCAAATAAACCAACACAATTAGCTACCGATTCTACTTTCCATTTTGGCGCTTCCACACGACGATATGTACTACGTGAAAGACCTCAAGCTGGTGCAAGACCAATTATCGATGAATTGGAGTCTGAAACAATTGATGATAGCGAAGGAGGTTTATTAGGTTTACCTGAAAATGAATTAGAACTTGATGTACGAGTCAATTAGTGTCTCTGTTTGGTAAATATTAATAGTATTTGTTGTATTTATTTCAGAATTTGACGGAATTCAATACAGCTCATAATCGACGTATTTCTATGCTTGGGATAACAGATGAATCAGAAAAACGTACAAATAATCGAAAAAGAAAAAAACGTGGTGTATCATTTAATGAAGATGACGAAATTATAAATATGGAAGATGTAGATCCTTCTATAGGTATATTATTATATTTATAAAAAAAAACACACACATATTAATTATTAATGTTTCACTTAATTTATAGGTCGTTTCCGTAACCTTATACAAACAACAGTTATTCCTACAACACAAAAACGGCAAAGGCTAAATCCCATTGGCACGTCTATAACGCCTGATCTTCATTTAGCAAAAACATTACACCCTAGTGCATTAGTACCTCAGCTATACCACGATCTACCTCCTGAGTCAGGTCAAATAAACATGCAAACTGGAATTCATTCAGGGGTCATGACACCTACTGGTTTATTTGGAAGTCTGTCAAATATATCGTCTCGATTAGGCATGGCTTTACCGAACCCTGCGCCTGAAGTTGATATGGATACCTCGGAATTACAAGGGGTGATGGGACATAATCAAGGACTGCCTATTCCCCATGTCAACCAACCAAATAGTGCTGAAAGTATGTCAGAACCTAAGAAAAAGAAATATGCAAAAGAAGCTTGGCCAGGTAAAAAGTCAGGTGCGGGTGGCTTATTCTAAAATAAGATATATTGTCTTATAATATATGATTATTAAATATGCTCAACATAGTTTTATTACATATTTTTTAATTAGTTTTTTTCCTGTGTATTTAGCTGTATTTTGTGATTTTGATAGTATTAAGAATAAAAATATGTCTTCTCTTGGTTTATTATATCATATTATATGTTTATATATATTTGCCTTTTATTATATGCAGTAATTTTATAACTGATTAGAAAATATGTAATGATTTTTTTTAAACTATCTAGACATAATTTTATATTACATAACAATAAAATATTTAATTATGTATACATAAATAATAACATTAAAATAATTGTAAATATTATTATTTTATCATATCACACCTATAATTTATTATCCGGTATTCAATTCATTTAAAATTTATAATATGAAGGTGAGTCAGTAATTATTCACAATGCAACTATAAACTTATTTCAATAAAAATAGAAAATACATTGTTTTACAACACACTTCTTTCATCGTTGGCTGAGCAGCAAGCCATGCATACACCATTTTCTTTAGTTTTTGGTCCGAGGTGTATCGACGGCCCCTTAATGTCTTGTTGCTCACTCAAAAACATTTTTTTCTGACGGCATAAAGATAAGGTTGTCAGAAACACAAAATGTGTAGAGAACTATTTCATTTAATTAAAAAGAGAACAAAAAAAGGACTTTTTTGTATTAATTATTTTAATAAGTAACTTTTATTATATAATAATGTTTTTACAAACTTTTAAAACAGAGCTGGCCAATTTGCGGCCTACGGATCACATGCAGCCCACCATGCTCTTATGTGACTCACGGTCATACACGAACAAATTTTTTTTTTTTTTTAAGTATCGCCGATACTTAAAAAAAATATAAATACTGTATCGGGTATTTCAGAATGTCTGAAACTGGTTTTAATTGCCTGTTGTTTTATTAAGTATAAGTAAGTAACTTAACTAATAATTTTAATTTTTGAAACTATTTTTATATTACAAAATAAGAATTTAAAGTATTTTTGATTGAATAAAACCAATTACAACCCTTCATCTGTGATTAACAGTGAATGAAATATTGATGTTTTTTTCCACTATTTATTTATTATATAAAATCATAAATGCTCCTATGTGAGATACGGGGTAAATATTTTTACCCTACACCCCATACGGTTTTTCCAGTCGAATTGAATGAGACCAATAACAACTCTTCATTTGTGACAGGGAGTGAAATATTGAATGTTCAAAATCCTATGAATTTTATTTAAGAGTTGAAGGATGAAAGATTAATACTCAAAAAGAGAAGTTATCTTTGATATTTTCACAACCTTACATAAAGATGCTTATGCAAGGATGGAAGAAAAGCATTGAAAAACAATGTTTTTTATAGTTTTCTATTTATTGAAATAGTTTATACTTATTGACTTACCCTCATAGTTTTCATATTATTTAATTCTACAATTTAGGTCACCATTACAGCTGTAGTAAAATATTGTTTTACATATTTTTTATATCTATACTTTAATTTCATATAAAATTTGTAATATAATAAACCAAATATTTTATGTAAATCCAAAATGTATATTTTCTTTATTAAATAAAATTGTTATAAAAAGTACTTTATTTTGTCAAATTACCTGCCTGGTAATTGCAGATTAATTTGATTGAAAATTATTTGATTTAAATATATATCGCTTGATATAAAATTTTATTTCTAATTATTATATTTATATAAAAACTAAAAACTTCCCATACTTTTATAAGTAATTAAGAGAATATTCATTATTAATACTGATAATGAGTTTGCTGTAAATATTAATAATATATAGGCAATAAATAAAACGCAAAGGTTGTTTCCAATATCATAGTATTTTCTGGTATACATATAATATCATAGCGGACATAACTTTGTGTCCCACAAACCAAGACATTTGATAAAATTTAACAAAGAATAACGCTACACCATAATATATCTAGTATTAACAAATGCGACTATAACACATTTAGATTCTCTTAAATGCTACCAAAGGAAAAATACAATTATTGCGAGTACACATATGAAAAAAATATTGTTCAAGTATTTGCATTTTAAAATCAATTTTATACACATTTTGACAGATTTTTTTCAATATATTGATATGTAGTGCACATAAAATTTACAGACATCTAATATCATTTTAGATTTTTTTATATTTTCTCTATTTATATATAATTTACTAAAATAAATAAACTTATCTGTACAATTAAATAATTTTTTTCGACATTTAAATACTACGATTGTAATTATTATTTTTTTATTCAAGTGCGAAATGCAAACAATCGAACAAAGATATTTTATAGCCAGACAAGTGTTGCAACCACAACCTTATATTTTATATATCTAAAACATTACACATAAAATCACAAATCTGGTTTTAAAAGCTATGGCACTGAACGTAAAATAAAACCTCAACGTAAATTTTCTACAATGTCGCATGCCTGGATGTAGTAAGTCATGTTGTACAAAGTTCTCTTCTGATATACTTATATAAAAATGATACTAACATATTACAAATTATGAAAAAATATATATCTAGTGAGAAATTTTATCGTGTATCTTTAGTGCTACATATCGTTTCAAGATAAAAATAAAACATTGGAATAACCTGTTTGTATAATTCTTTTAGTCTTTATTTGGTTGTTAGTAACAGGTTGACTGCCATGGCGGTCGTATACGACCACCTGTAGCCGGCCAAATTTTCTATTTGGCATCTGAGCCTTTTTTGTGATTTCTTTATGGCAGTCAACCTGTTAAATAATATGTAAAAAGTTGAGAGCACTATCTTGTTTGCTAACTATTTTATTTTATTACCTGTACTCATATCAAAATTGAGTTTTACGAAAATATCTTTATTTTTGATGATAACTTTTTTGTCATAGACTTGATAAATAGGGAGATATTTTCAATAAACTCATTTTTGACACCTATCACCAAATAAGAATACAATTAACAGACAAGATAGTGCCCATGATGTTTTACATAAATAAAGGTATGTACCAATTTTTAAAGTAATTTAAAAAATTTCTGAAAGATAAACTGAGATTAATGAACTATTATATTTAACAGAAATTTGCAAATTAATCCTTAACCGGTCTGTGAAACTGTTTCGTTTTTACTTTTTTTGGTATTTCCAAACCATTAACTCCTTCTGATACTTATTCTATTGGACCCCCACTTGACTATGCTTGAAATATTAACCGTAAATAGTTCAGCACAGTCTGTCAGTGTCTCTTTTAGTTTCTTTATTCTGCAATGGATCAGTGGATGCTGAGAAATATTTTATGAATAAACTTTTATATTTTATCAAAATAAGTTTAAACGTTGATATTTTTGTTGGTACTATCATATATTAATCTACTAGTAGATTAATATATGGTACTATCCTGATGCTTTATGTTTTTATTCATGCACAATTAAAAAAGGTTTTGTATTTACTGCATTCAAGTAATATTTTAAAATACTTTTTTTTCTGCTTACAGAATGTTGTTTTTTTCTGTCATTAAAATAATGACTGTACCAAAAATGAGGTAGGTAAAACAAATTAATTTTAAGTGAAATGATTTCCAGTAACTCATTTATAAATTCCACGACAAAATTTCTCATTATTGCCATCTCGCCTTCTGACATCGATCACATTAAAAACCAAAAAATATTTTAAATGTGACTCAGAATCCAAGATGATCAGTTTTAGTTTTGCTTTAACTGTGTATATAAATATATATATTCAAAAAATTCAGTGGAAAAAACTGTTATTGTTAATTAAATTTGACAGCTCCTTATTTTACCTACACAGATGCCATAAATTTACTCCTAAACGCAATAATTTATGTCACCACAAAAAAAGTATACCATTCAAGAAGAAGTTGAAAGATTGATCACAATGAGTTTTGAAAACGTGTACTATTTTTATGATAACCTAAACACATGTTATTTTTTAATTCATTAAAGTGGAATCAAGATATGAGTAGACGTCACTACTATAGAAAAATCAGCCTCCTTATATAATCTTTATATATAGCAAAAAGATTTTTCATCAAATTCATATATAAAGATTCATTTTAAATACAATATACATTTAAAGATTCGCATTAAAGAATATACTTTGTCTTAGTTTCAAATATACCGAGGTGGATATAAAAAAACATCTCATTGTTTGGAGACGTAGTATTCTGGAACTATAAATCATAGAAACTTTAGAATGTTTGTTATATAGACTAGTATTACATATTAAAATTTTAAATCATTTTGATGAATCATTTAGTTATACCCTTAAAGTAAACCATTTGATATAATTTAATAAAAAGGCTGTAACTATTAAATGATTCATCAAAATGATTTGAAATGATTTTAATTTGTAATATTAGACACTATAAAAACAAAAATTTTAAGAATATTCTGAAATTTCCAGAGTACTATGTCATTAAAAAGGAAAGATTTTTCAACACCCGATATATTCATATAAAATATAGGATAGTTAAAAATCATTTACTCACTTTTTCTGATTTTATATATATATTTAAATATTGTTTGTCTGTCAATTACTTAAATAAATCAGTTAATTGTATTTTTAGTGAGTTTTACACCATCCTATACATATATAAAAAAGAATGCTTGGAAAGTATAATTATTAATGAAATATGTCTTTTCATTGAATTTACATAATATCGTACCTTAAAATTATTATAATATAACATAATGTTTTGGTCCCTAACAGAAAAAATTAACTTTTGCATTCTGTATTTGTCCATCAATTGAAAAGTCATAGGAATTATCTGTCGCATTCTGTATTTGTCCTTCAATTGATTTATTAAAACCATATGAATTGTCTTTGTTGCTGTCTATTAATTTCCCATTTGGTTTCTCTTCCAGTTTCAAATTATCAATTTCTTCATCCAGGCCCTCAGTGCTTACGCTCAGTGTAAGGTTTTTTAAGTTATTAAAAACTTCTTCTGAATCTTTTTCTTTAGGAATGAAAGTTGTCCACTCATTTGAATTTGCATCTAAATATTCGATTGTGTTTAAGAATGTTTTACCTGAAAACAATAACAATTATTATAAATTTGATTCTCAAATATGTTAAAAGATTGCAATGAATTTTTAAATATTTTTATTACTGTATTAATCAAATATTAACCCACCAGAAAATCCTCCGACTGCGTACAGCCTATCATCAACAACTGCAACACCCACGTTTGCCCTGGGTTTCGTCATCGTCGGTCCCGACACCCAGCACTTTGTCTTCTCGCAGTACGCCTCTGTTGTGTCTAGCGAGTGCGAGCCGTCAGATCCTCCGACCACATACAGCCGACCCTGGAACACAACAGCACCACACCCACGTCTAGCCGTTGTCAGAGGCTTTGCGAATGTCCATGTGTTTGTATCGGGGTCGTACGTCTCCACAGAGCTCAGGCAATTCCAGCCATCGGTGCCTCCAATCGCGTACACTAGGTTCTTGTAAGAGGTTACACCGGCTTGATATCGACCTGTATTTAACAATGTTATAAAAAAATTTAACTCATCAAAATAATTTAACTTTTTTTAATTATCGTAAAAATATTTTAACGAACATAGATATTAAAAATAATGTATTTTAATGATTCAATTTTCAATTTTAATTCATTAATTTTACACAAAATTATGGGATTATAAAGCAAATAAAATAAAACTAAAAAAAATCGTATTCTTTGTTAGGATACATGAAGAGGTTAAAAATTTTTTTAGACAAAATATGTTGGTGTATCAAGAGTTTATCAAAGAGATCTTACCTGTTTTTAATGGAGCAATAGAGCTCCAGGTATTAGTAGAAGCATCAAAGACATCACACTGCTTAATTCCTGCTTGACCATTCCACCCACCGATACAGTATATTTTATCATTCAACGTACAGACACCTGTAAGAAATTGATTTAATATTTGAATTATTTCTATCAAATTTTTTTTTAATCAGTCACAATCTTTTACTTCTTCTTTAAGATCATTTTAAATTCAAAATTATGATGCTCTATCGAGAACAAAAAATAATCTTGTAATTCAATCACTTGTAAGATTTACTTTAATATTGATCCTTGTACTGACCTAAATTAGACCTCGCAAGCGGCAGAGTCGTAATTTTCTTCCATTTTGATTCGGACAAACTCAAGTCCAATGCTTCGACAGAATCCAGTTCAGTGTGGCCATTTGAACCGCCGATAGCGTAAACTGTATTTCTGACTACTGCGATCTGGAATCGGCCACGATGCTCCCGCATGTTCGGCAGTGGATGCCATGTGTTCGTGTCAGGCTCGTACCGTTCTGCTGTTCTGAGGCATTCCGTGCGATCATATCCGCCTGATAGTGTTAACAAGAATGAATTTTAGTTTTGAATTTAATTCATTATATTATATATAATATAAAAAATAATTTTATTTATAACACACATTAAAAAATTCAAAGTTTAATTTTTCAATGCTTTCTGCAACTTAAAATTTCAAAACAAAACATCAATACAATTGAAAATGCTGAGTTTCAGCTTCAAAATTCTTTTTAAAAATATAATATATGATTTAACACTTAAGCAAATTTTGTAATAAATAAAATTTTGATTTATCAACTATTAAATAATTATAAATATTAATTTATAACTTACCACAGACAATCAAGCCAGTAGGTCCGGGTGCTGGAGCACAGCCAGCTGCACATTTCCCTACACTCATAGTTGACACAGAACAGTACAGATCAGCTTCATTCTTGGAGGAAGTGTCAGATGGTGTTTTGCCAGCCTCGGGTGCGATGGGGCCCTCTACAGACATCGCTAACACGGGTGGATTCCATCGTAGCTGAACCGACATAGTGGCAAGGTGTCCGCCCAAGGTTACCAAAGCAAGGAATGTGTGTTCTGAAAATGATCATGAAATGGTTAAGCTAGCAATTTATCATTGAGTAATGAGACTAAAAAAAATTTCATCAAATTTTGTTGTCAAATAAAATAATTGCTAAATGCATATTCAATTTAAAATACCTAGTTCTCAGAAAACACAAATCATTAAACTTAAAGATAATTAAATAAATTAAATGATTGATCAAATGAATTTTGGGTGTATTTAATAATAAATTTAAACTATCACTTGATTAATTATTTAAACGATATTATAATATTAAACAACCTGATACATCAACTGTAAAAAGTAATTCACTTTATTTGATATTTGATAATTTATAAATACTTTTATACAGCTTCTTTTCTTCATATTAAAAATAAAAACTAATCTAACACTAACCTCCAACAGGCGCTGTGGCAATCAGATTCCAGTCTTGATCGTCATTAGGCTGCTGTTCCTCCCCACTGATGTCCCGTGAGTACAACAACACACGTGGCCTCGATGGCTGGCCGAGGTTGCGCTTACGAGAAGACGACCCGTTACTAGATGCGGTATGTCCATCAGCAGCACTCTGACGCTTGTACTCTTGCACTAGCTGTGTATCGCAAGCATCTCCTGCTGGCAGTTCAGTGCAGTCCTGAAGAGAGTTATCCAATGCCAGATACAGCATGTGAGTCCTACCGCACAGGTCCCTGTACCCAGCCCTGTTTTTCCTGGCCCAGTCGAGTGCCAGCCTACACAGGGATGTCGGGTCTTGACGTGACTGTGACAGAACCTGTACTTTGGCTCTGCCGAGGGCGTGCAGTGCTGTATTGGATCTCGCCATATCAGAGAATCTAGCTGCAATAAATTTGTCTACTGCAGCCAGAAGATTGCGATCTTTGGCGACCCCAGGAAGCGCACGTGTCTGCAGACAGCTGTCGGCGTTCAATGTCGCAATCAAATGTCGGGCGCAAGCCTGTATCACACGGTCCATGCGGAGACGGCCTGCCGCTGCAAATACCGATCGGACCTGCAAAAATTATCAAATTTATAATATTTAATCTCGGCCAAACTCAAAACTATTAAACAATTTTACCTTTTTTAGAGAATAATATACACATTAACTATTTGTTAATAAAGTGGTAGATAAAAATAAAGACTATAATTTACTTACAAAAGTCATTATTTACAATAAAAATTTTAATGGTTTGGAATTAAACATTTATTACAAGACAATGTTCTTACCTGCGATTCTGGCACAGCCAATTTTCCAGTATATGCATAATCGACTAGTAGCTGTAATGATGCCTTATCAAATCCTCCATTTAGTTTGTATGTTACAACACTCTCCCTGGGTCCAGTTGTTGGTTCTGTCGTAAACAATTCTAATAGGAAAGAGGATGCGGCACCCAGTACACACCTATGTAACAAAAAATTATTTTTGATACTTTAAAATAAAGGTCTTAACTGAGATTATCATAGGTATCTATAAGAAAATAAATAAATCTGTCTTAATAATTTTTTTAATTATATGCTTTTGCATATTTTCAATTTTTTATCTAAATATTTTTATAAAATTGTAAGAAATATAAATATTTTAATTTATTTGGCCTACATTCAATATTTTTCAAGATATTGCATTAGAAAATTCAAATTTTTTGCATACTTAGAATTAATAAATTTTTCAGAATTAAATTCATAAATTGAAATTTATTATAAATTTGCTTTTCAAAAAATTCTTTACTGATTTGGACTAAGAGCCGCAAAGATTAAGAACTGCCCTTAATTTTATTTAAGTTTCTACTAGAACACGGGTCCTTAATTTTTTTTATCCACGATAAACACAAATATATTTGTATGTTTTTTATCTTTTTCTCTTTATATTGTATTTACTTATATACATAGTATTTTTTTTAAATATATTACATACTTAATAACTTAATACATGACCCCTCAAAATCTTTAAACGACTCCGTGAGGAATCACACAGTTAGCGTTAAAAAATAAGTTCTCGAAATATATTTATAAAACTTTGTCAGTCAATAATAATTCTAACCTGTGCGCAGCTATTTCCGCACTGCCGACGTGCAAGACAACATCACAGAAATGCCTATTTTTCCTCATTTTGTCGAGAGCATTTAGCACACTCTCATGGTGGCCAGGGTCATCGAACAGCAGAAACCCGGCGTAGTCTTCACTCTCGTCTACAGACGACTTGCTGCTGCTGTCTCCGTTGGCACTCTCAGATAGGGTGGGTGCGTGAGACCCATTAGTCATGTTACCGTTCATAGTAGGCTTCATTTTCTCATTCTCAGGTGTTGATTCTGAAAAAGAAGGTAGAAAAATTAATATAATGAAATAAAGTTAGTTTGACTCTTTATTTTAATTTATAATGAAAATAAATTCTATCTGGTGACCTATTTAAAAAAAAATTCCGATTGTAAACGTAAATTCTTCTTTTATCATAATTTGCCCAAACAAAGACAGTGTTTATTATTATTTTCATGATTTTTTATGTCTGTGAAAATATTTTGATAAGAATGTTAATCACTTTCCAGTTATCTATTGAGGAAATATTAGACCGATATAATTTTCTACTATGATATGTCTCTTGATGTAATTTCAAATACATATTCGTATTTATGTTAATATCTACAATAAATAATAAATTATTTACAGTGGAACCCAGTGGCGTAGTAACGGTTTTTTTTTGGAGACCCCCCCCCAGAAATATTCAGTGTTCTAAAAAAAACTTGCTTTGATAAAACATCAGTTCAAAATACCTTCAAAAAATTTAGCTCATATGTATTTACCCCCCCCCCCCCCGAATTTTTTTCTTACTACGCCACTGGTGGAACCTCATTAATACGATTTGCTTTAGTGCTTTTTTTTAGGTCCCGGCATTCTTCCGTAAGACCCTATGTTAAAATATTTCGTCAGTACGTGTTTTCCTCCCAATCCTTTCAAAAACGTACTAACGAGAACTAGCTGTTAACCGCGACTTTATCTGTGTGAAAGTTTTTTTTTTATCTAATCATTTTTTGGAATATAAAGTAGCCTATGTTCTTCCTAAGGATGTAAGCTATCTCTCTCCCAAATTTCATTAAAATCGGTTCAGCGGTTTAAAACCGTGAAAAGTTTAGTTTATATACATATAATTAAGATAAATACTTAAAGTTTCATAATGAAATTCCAACACACATTTACTTATAAAGCAGTATTACTCTTGATTAATTTTTAAAATTCATTATAATTTTAATATGACATTGACATAATTTGTAGAAATAATTTTCTTATGTCCGGTATAATAAAGAATTTTCTTTACAGCAAAAGCTTAGCTAATGCAATCTGAGAGGCATTAAATATAAATGACAGTCCACTGACAGGTGTAATCAATGGTACAGGTTATGAGTATCTATAAATGACATTGACAAATGCGCGCTAGGTAGAAATCAACGCCCTAAAGCAGCAGTGATAGGTGTACATCATAGAACGCATAGCATTTACATTATTATAAAGGGTTTTCCAATAAGGACGGGTAGATGTTAAAATTGAATAAAACAAGTTGTGTGTGAGATATCAATAAATTTATTGTTTTATTTGAAAGGCCTATCAATGACATTATTTGTGTAATATGACATCGCTCAAATGACCGCCGCGACTTCGCTGGGTGGCGCGCATCCGAGAGGTCCAATTTTCGATGACTCTGGCGCATAGATCAAGCTGAATTTGAGCAATGGTACGGGTTATGTTGACTTTGAGGTCACCGGTCGTTTGAGGCTTATTGGCATAGACCTGCGACTTAAGAAAACCCCACAAGAAAAAGTCTAACGGGGTCAAATCGCACGATCTCGGTGGCCAGTTCACGTCGCCTCTGCGTGAGATAACCATGCCCTCAAATCGCTCGTACAGAATGTCCATTGTGGCATTAGCTGTGTGGCGCGTAGCTCCGTCCTGTTGGAACCACATGTCCTTCACATCCATAGCATCCAATTTGGGCCAAAAGAAATTGGTTATCATCGATCGGTAGCGCTCTCCGTTGATGGTGATGGCAATGCCATCGTCGTTTTCGAAGAAGTACAGACCAATAATGCCTCCGGTCCACAATCCACACCAAACAGTGGCTTTTTGCGGATGCATTGACACTTGGTGGACCTCGTGTGGATTGGCATCGTCCCAAATCCGGCAATTTTGCTTGTTGACGTACCCCTTCATCCAAAAATGGACCTCGTCACTAAAGATGATTTTTTTGCTGAAATCGGGGTCCACTTCCAACTGCTCCAGAGCCCAGTCAGCGAACACACGTCGTTGTCTGTGGTCGTTTACCTTCAGCTCCTGAGTTAGTTGGATTTTGTACGGATGTATACTCAAATCCCGATGCAAAATTCGCCAAGTTGATGTCTGCGAAAGGCCGAGTTCTTGTGCGCGGCGTGGAATTGACTGCCTCGGGTTCTCCTGCACACTCTCACGGACAGCGGCGATGTTTTCGGCAGATCTTGCGTTTCGTTGACGTACAAGTGTTGGCTGATTATTCACTGAACCGGTCAACTCGAATTTGGTCACCAAACGTTGAATAGTCGACTGGGAAGGACAACCATGTAAACCGTAAAATGGACGCAACGCGCGCATCGTTGCCACAAGCGAACACCAATTTTGATAATAAAGTTTTATTATTTGCACGAGTTGCTCGACGCTGTAACTCACCATGGTGATTTGTCTTTAGTGTCTGAAAAATAAAATACTGGAAAATCAACAATAAATAAAACAACATGGCCGCCAGGAACTGTCAAAATCTACCCGTCCTTATTGGAAAACCCTTTACATTTATGTGCTCTAAAATCCCAGTTAGTTTGCTTTATAGCTGGTATTATAAAGAAATTTAATAAAATTTGCTAGTTTCCAAACACTTTGAACAGGGTATTAATTCTGTGATAATATCTATGGACTTGTTTTAATTTAGAATACCGGGCATGAAACATAAAAATACTGCATCATTTTTTTATTACAGATACGCAACTGAAAAATTATCAAAATATAATCCTTTTAAATTAATAAAAATATTAAAATATTAACCCTTAATTTTTTACTATACGTGTCTTCTAGTTACAGCATGACAAATAATAAATATATTTTTACAGCATCGAAAAAAATTCTAATAACACGGAAGATCGGAACCTTTGACCCTTGGCAATGTGCTGGACACTTGGCCAAGAAGACGACGAGTTTCTATTATCTAATTTTAACCAAACAACAAACAAATGTTACTTTCCATTTGACTTATTTTTATATAACTCTAATATACAAAATCCAAATATACCTACTGTTTCATATTTAGATTAACGCTCATCTTTTATATTTATTTTGTGATATACACATTATTACACATAATTGAATGAAATGTTAATCCTTAATATATATAAAGCTCAACGTCTCTCTGTCTGTCTGTCTGTCTGTCTGTCTGTCTGTCTGTCTGTCCGTTAGTTACCTTATCACTCGAGAACCACTTATCCGATTTACGAGTTTTTTTTTTTAATTCATAGGTACGTTCTCTGGCCAGGTTATAGGCTATATTTTATTACGTTAGGTAACATAACAACAAAGCAGTGACGATAATAGTAAATCAAGTCGGAAAAAATTTTGCCGTCGGCGCGCTGTTTTGTAATACGCTGCCTAAACCGTTCAATATAGAACAAAATAATGTATTAAAGAATTGTGTAGAATCAAAAGTTCTACAATTAAGTCAGCGACACGATATGTCTAACTTTTATATTTAAGCCACAATGACTGCTTTTATGTTACAAAAAAAACATAAAATATTTGGGTTTTGTTTACATGGACTTATGACCTGCAAAACATTAATCCTTATCGAAATAAATGATTTCATCGTCATAAGTACTTAATGTAGATATAGTTTGCCATTTACAGCATCCAATTTGGTCGTATAGTTTAGAAAATATCTTAAAATATATTTATAAAGGTAACATTTTAAATGTATGGTGTCGTGCCGCATCGAAGCGATGTACATCAGACTGGATTCGCTTACGTTCGGTAGATATTCGGAGTCCCTCGGCTGACGTTTGAGTTAATTTTGTTTTCAATAATTAACATTTAAATTTAAACAGAACACAAATTATTTGTTTTTTTTTTTTCTGATTCGTTTTTGTTAGGTAATTTAGGTATTGATAAATTATTATTACAATAATAACTAATCGTGTTTGTACTTAATTAATTAAACTATATTTTTCAAAAATCCTAAACAATAATTCCGTAGTCTACGCGAGCGAAGCCGCGTGGGCCCAGCTAGTAGAAAATATAAGTAATATAACAAACTCTGTTATTTTGCAAAATGGTCGAAAATAATTTTAATATACAAAATATAAAAAATCGCATAGTGGAATAAAAATAGTGCAACAAAATTAAGATCACATATTTTCAAAAAAAAAAAAAAAATGATACAGCAATTTTAAAAATATTGTTTTAAGTTTTTCAAATTATATATTCGTAATATGAAAACACATTTTTCGTTTCGTTGATGCACTCTTAAGCATAAATGGGTAGAAACCATAGACATAGAGGAATGGACAGTGCATTCTGTATTAACTCAATGGTGTAACATCTGTTCAAAAAAGGAGAGAGAGATGCAGTGTAGTTTGGAACATAGACATAGAGTTACACAGTTATTCCATACCTGTTTCTATCTCTTTCTTTTGACACGGTTCTGTGTTCGAGTCAGATGCCTGGTCCATTCTCTATGTCTATGGTAGAAACCATTTTTAAATATTTGTCGGTTATTTTTATATACAGGTTGTCCCAAAAACATACCAACAAACTTTCAGGAGTTATCGAAGACAATAAAATAATGTTTTTTGTTAATAAACTCATGTCCGTAAATGAGCCGTTTTAACAGTAGAACAAAAAAATAACCCGCACAAGAACAATGAATTTTGCCTTTTGGTTTAAATTTTTTTGTAACTTGTGGAAATGATAATTCAAAGCATGCTGATCAAAAGTCGTAATGGGTGCAACCTTCGAAAACCCACCTGAACATTTTATGTTTATTTTTATTTTTATCTCGTAAATTGCCCGAAAAGATCGATTTAATTTAAAAAATCAGAATTCTAAACTCTTTTTAGTTTTTGCAATTTTTCTAAAAGTTAATCCTTTCGGAGATAAAAATAAATATAAAATCTTGTAATTCATTTAAAATGTAATTTTGAAACAACATTTGTTTTAAGTCAGCCAAATATGTTGCTTGTGTAAAAATACATATAGTAGGCTTACGGAAAACTGAAGAAATATAATGTAGTTAGTGAAAAATATTATCGAAGTTTGATTGTATATAGATACATCTTATTTGTATCTTGTCACATAAAAAGTTATATACAGTACGAGGAAATACAGTAAACATAAACAAACAAATAAATATAGAAACTATCAACAACAAAACTAACAAAGTTGGATATAAAATAGTGAAGTGAGGGGCGCGGGCTACACCAATTAGTGCCTAGTACGGGTCTGCGTGTTTTATCAATACCCAATACAAATTCTATGATAAAAATTCAAGGTAGTTAGTAGTTAGCTATGTATATGCCACCAATATAGGTTATTATAAAGTTGTCCCTGAACTTTTTCATTCATACATCAAAATATAAAATATCTTATATACATTTTTATAGATTTCTTTTCATTCTTGATAAAATATACATAAAGACATAGTTCATATTCATTATACCGAAACAAAAGAAGCTATTTCTAGTTCAGTATTTTTCTATAGAAAAACTTCATAATTGAAAAATGGTCTCGGCCTAAACCACATCAGTACCGAATTGACACATCTGTCAACTTGCACTATACAACATCTTTAGAAAGATTATGATTTGGTTTCATTCGAGTCCAACTTTTTTATAACACCACACATAAAGCTTGAGAAATACTACTTTATATACTACTATAAAGACTTCTGGGTAGCGAACTATAATGTTAATTTAAAAAAATACATATTTTTTATCTGTCACATCCTACTGGCGTAGATAATGTCAAGTTGTCTACCTCAGTAGGATGTGGGACCCCCCCGTTTTAGATATTGAATACGTCACAATAAGTATGTGACATCTGACACCAGTCTGCACGTTCTATAATAATTTCAATTCTGAAAAAAATGAGTAACTATAGTCTGATGTATTATGTAAATACTGATTTCGCTGTTGCAATGAATTTGGTGTATACAGTGCAGTGGCGTAGGACCGGGGGGGGGGTCGACCCCCCCCCCCCCCCCGAAATATTCAATGTTCTTAAAATATATGAAATTATTATTACAATTTTGAATTGGTTGACCTATTTTGTGATGATAACCCCCCCCCCCCCCCCCCCCCGAAATATTCAATGTTCTTAAAATATGCGAAATAATTATAATAATTTTGAATTGAATGACTTTTCTTTTTTATGTTATATGACTAAAAAAAAGGTCTTCAATAACTACTTATCAATTAAGTTTCAATTGTGTGACCTTTTTTTAGGTCATTCGATTAGAAATTATAATAATAATTTCGCATATTTTGGGAGCCCCAAGCTTAACCCCCCCCCCCCCCCCCCCCGAAACAGGGTATATAAACATGTTTTGCTTCCTCGCAATATCGAAGATACGAGAAGCTTTGTAATCGTTTGAGATTGAGACAAACAAAAATATTTTCCGATTTCAAAATTTTAAATTGATCTTTCCGTTTCGCGTCAAGACAAACACTTTTCGTTCCGTGTCTGTCTATCTGTCCGTCCGTGTGTCCGCCTGTCCCCTGAATCCTTGTCACACGCATAACTCATGAACCACTGATTGTTGAAAGTTAATCGGATGGTTGGGACTGGCTTGAGGACGGCCCCTTTTCAAAATCATTAAAATCGTATGTAAGGGGGAGGGGTGACATCCCAAAATATTTCTTTTTTCAAAATATCTCAAGAACGACACATATTACGTGAAAATTTTATAGAATATTTTTTGGAAAGCATTAAATTTCCTATAATATGGGTCTATAAAGTTTGTTGTTAAATATTCCCTTACAAAGATTTATCTAAATTTATTTTAAAAATTCGTGTTTTGTTTTTCTAAATTGATATTTGCTTGGACATATTAAATGTCGTTTTGACGTTTGCACTAGATTTAGATTGAAATTGTCAAAAAATAAAATATATACGAAATCATAATCAGGTACGTTTTAAGAAAAATTTCGAACTAATATTTTTTTAGTAAAATTGTATAAAAATTAAATGGTTAAATTGTTCAATAATTAACTACCTTTGGTAAATTTAGCACGAGGAAGCACTGTGTATTTACTTGCAGATGTTTTTTACTTAATTAGTTCATATTAGATAAGAAAGAAAAAATATTCGTGTTAAAAACTTTTCTATTTAGTCATTTTTTCAGACTTTTTGTAGGTATACCTAAAAATATCCAAAAAAATGTAACTTTATTGGGATCTCTCGTAGAAGATAATTTAGTAAAATAATGGTAATAAAAGCTAGTTGATTACATAAAATGGGTGTATTATTTACTATTTATAAACTGTCATCCAGTCTCATTATTAAAACTAGTTTACCAAAATCTAATCTTCAGTAGGGGCCGCAAATACCCCACAATACCAGTTACGTTTGTAAAATTTACGTTATCAGTTAAGGGTTAAAAATCTGATACCATTATCAAAAATAACGGTTTATATTTATATTGAAGTAAACAAAGCAGTGTGTCTCTAGCTTAAGCCGTTCACAAATACCTACTTGAGAATCGAGAAAATCGATTTATTATAAACAACGCAGTTAAACGGCAAATACAAAAAAGTTTTTCAATTTATTGAGAGTACTTCACAAATCAAATAAGTATTCTAGTTATAAGTACCAATATAATTAGCAAATCGACAAAAATTAAAATTGGTTCAATAACAAAAAATATATGTTTCATTGTTTATTGTTTATGAAGTTTCTAATAAGAATAACACGACCAAAAAGATACAACCTATACTCATTAATAAACATTCATAATTCTTTACATTATTATTGTATTATTTACAATTTACTTTAATTTTATTCAATGTGCTAATTTCACCAGAGGTAGTTAATTATTGAACAATTTAAATAAAAACCGATAAAGTGTTCAAAAAAATTGCCTGACATTGGTTAACTATTTAATTTTTATACAGTTTTACTAAAAAATATTGATTCGAAATTTTTGTTAAGACGCACCTGATTATTTTTTCGTAAGTATATTTTTAATTTTTTGACAATTTCAATCTAAAATTATGCAAATATCAAAATGATACACAATTTTGATGATTTTGAAATGGGGTCGTCCAAAAACCAGACCCAACCATCCAACCAAGTTTCATTAATATCGGTTCAGTGGTTCATGAGTTATGCGTGTGTCAAGGATTCAGGTTGACAGACAAACATGAAACTTAATGGTCAATTTAAAATTTGAAATCGGAGAACATTTTTTTTATCTCATTCTAAAACAATCACAAAGCTTCTCGTATTTTCGATATTGCGAGGAATATAAGCAAAATCATTTATAGCTACATCTTAATTAAAAACGACCACTGCAGAAGCCTTAAAACTGATACGAGTCAGACTAACAATAAGCGAACATTTTTATCGATTTGCTATATTTGGTACAACGTTTATTATTTCAATAAAATTAACTTTCAAAAAAAAGTTGAACCGACTTCAAAAATAAAGCACAAAAAAGTATGAAATAATATTTAAAGAAAATTAATATCATCTACTAAATGCAATAGTTTTTAAGTAAATAATTATTTACAATAAGATCAATTTATATATTCTTTCATTAATTAATTTTTAAATAATATTTATTTTTCGATCTTAATGAAAATGAGTACTTAACATGTAAGGAATGTGAGGATTTATTTATAAAATATTAAAAGTTAACTACATAATCAAAATTACGATACATTTTTTGATGTCGGGGCGCAAATTTCTACAATATATGTAATTACGGAGAAGAAGCTATAATAATAACTATAAAATAAGTAAATTTCGTAATTAAAATACAATAGGTAGACTTACTATAGAAAAAAGGAACTATCGTTGTCGTTCTTAAAACAATACTACGTTTAACGTATAGTATCAATAGATCTAAAAATATAAATGACAAATTACACAAATGTAAAACAATATTTTGTATTATCTTCAAAGAAAATCAATACTTACGTTATTGTAGATAGTAATTATTTATAGGTACCTATAATGAAAAAATCGAAATTCGTTTTTTAATTAAATCAATTGAGAAAACAAACTTATTCCTCACAATAAGTAACACTAGTTGAAAGTGAACATATCAAGTGATAATATAAACTATAAGATTTCATTACTATGTTTTATAAATGTCTTTTGACTTTAGTAAAATAATGACATTACTTTTTAATTTTTCAAAGGGTATCTACATATAAATGTATATGTTCATAAACAAATCGGGTGAAAATAATTTCTTCTCCGTACTAACCAAAGGATGGGAGGAATATGTGTATATGTGATCTTTTCTGAAATTAAAATCTAACCAAAACACGCGCACTCAAAAAAAATTAATTAAATTACCACAATTTTATAATAATAAATAAAAAATAGTACTTATATAAATTTGCGCCCCGACATCAAAAAATGTATCGTAATTTTGATTATGTAGTTAACTTTTAATATTTTATAAATAAATCCTCACATTCCTTACATGTTAAGTACTCATTTTCATTAAGATCGAAAAATAAATATTATTTAAAAATTAATTAATGAAAGAATATATAAATTGATCTTATTGTAAATAATTATTTACTTAAAAACTATTGCATTTAGTAGATGATATTAATTTTCTTTAAATATTATTTCATACTTTTTTGTGCTTTATTTTTGAAGTCGGTTCAACTTTTTTTTGAAAGTTAATTTTATTTTTCATTTTTTAGTTACAAGGAACTACATTAGATAAAGCCGTAATTAATCATGGAAAAAAAGTGTTTGCTAAAGACCAAGCATATGTCTCTCTAATGTCCGATATTATAAAGAAGCTAGCAAATTTGCTAGCTTGCAAGCACTCTCAAATGCGATATCAAACTTATATGAGTTCTTTTGGAGTTTGTTGAAGACTTTGACAAATTTCGCGCACGCGTTGTAGTAGGTAAATACCAACGGTATTAAAACAGTGGTAATATTATGAAAATTATTTTGTATGGTGATAGATGCCAACTGTGTTACAATTAGTTGAAGTGTCACTACTTTAAATTCCATAGCTAATCCTTAGATACTAATACATAATTAATACCCCATTTGAGAGTGCTTGCAAGCTATCAAATTTTGCGAACTCATTTATAATACCGGACATAAGTCGGATAAAGAGTTTGAAAGGATTAGCGTTTTGTGATTTAGAGCCAAATAAATTTTTAAATAAACCACACGATGAAAAATCACTTTCCGAAATGCAAAGGTTAAGAGCTCTTTCATTAAATATAAAATAAAATTAAAAAAATATTTATATATAACTACTAAAACAAATATGAATAGACAGAGGTTATTATAAAATTTATTATTAATTCTTTAAAACTGTATTTTACTAGATCTAAAACCTACCTGCCATATTTAATTTGAATTATTATTTATCATTATTTTAGTCATAATGTAATATATTCTTATTATGTATTGACTTATTCAATATGTAAAGATATAATATAATCCAAGGAATTAATAAAATTATTATTATTAATATACATTTAGACAATAATTATTAGAAAAAGCGTATTATTACATTAAATAAATAATCTCATATTCAAAAAAATAAAGAAACTGTCATTTGCCAAATACACAAGACACCTGTCAAAATTTAAATGTTATTTGTATTTATTATAATAATTACTCAACCGATTTTAACCGTTTATCCTTTGATTGAAAGATCTTACACTCCATATGTTATATCAGTAATAAAAATTCCACATTAGAAAGGTTTATCACTAAAAATTAGCAAGAGCTTTTGCTTTTTATTTTTCCATAGATAACTAGAAATGTAAAATCGCGGAATTTTCGAGGTGTTTCGTTGTATATCTTCCGACTATATCATCAGATCCTGACAAAATTTACAAAAGGACCACCTGGAGAGTATTCTCTTTCAAACCAACAAAAAATTATCAAAATCGGTCCACGCAATACGAAATTATTCGTGAACATCGCTAAAAAATGAACATATATATAAATATATATACATATATATATATATATATATATATATATATATATATATATATATATATATATATATATATATATATATATATATATATATATATATATATATCTATGTACACCGCATCTTTCGAGGTCGAGATTTCGATCCAGCGAATACTTTGGAGACATTTGCATACTTTGAGGTCGGTCCTCAAAGTAATCACATGTTGAAGGCATAGTTTGAGGACTTTCCGAAATCCATGATTGAGGGTATATTTTGAGGACGATTGTAATTTCAAATGATACGGATAGGTGGCGATACTGTGATCAATTTTTCGTGCATTTGTTTTTTTTGCATTTACAAACTGGTTTCATGATTTCATGTTAGACGATCGATGTACCTATATTGTATATGCGCGATATTTCAATTTTTATGTTATTGATTCGTGGATTATGGGTAAAGGGCGTGTCTTTTAACATAATTTAAATTATATAAATAATTATTTATTCTAAAAAAATAATAATAATAATATAATTTATTTGATAATAATTTCTATTATATAATTATTTTAATAATGTTTTGAGTCTTTCGCTGTTACGAAATGTTGATTCTTCGGTTATTGTCACAAACCGGGTCTTTGGTAATAATTTATATTTTATGATTTATTTTATTATTCCTAGGTATAATTTATTTTTATTAATTAATTACGTATTTGAATGTTGCTTTAAGTCTTCTGCTGTTACATGAAAGGCTGATTCTTGGATTACTGTCACAAGCTGGGTCTTTGATAATAATAATTGTTACTAACATATTTCTTTATTTAAAAATATTTATTGACGTGTTTAGGCTTTCGCTGTTATAAGAAACGCTTATTCTTGGATTATGGTGACCAGCCGTGTCTTTGATAATTATTTATATTTTATCATTTATTTTATTATGCCTATAATTTATTTTTATTATTTAATTACGTATTTGAAAATTGCTTTAAGTCTTCTGCTGTCACACAAAAGGCTGATTCTTGGATTATTGTCACAAGTTGGGTCTTTGATAATAATATTTATTATTTACATATTTCTTTATTTAAAAATATTTATTGACGTGTTTACGACTAACAATTGATTAATTGTTAACTGCAAAATCTTACAATTACACTTATTAACTTACCTTAACTTAACAACGTGGTGGGGGGTTGTTGAATTAATTTACTTTTTAAAGTTCAGACACGTATTAAGTGATGATTTAGACCCGTATTGTTAAAATAACAAATACACATATACTATATAGAAATTTTGTTTATAATTAAATCAATTTAAAA
The DNA here is from genome assembly GCA_961205875.1 of Sialis fuliginosa. Lineage (NCBI taxonomy): Eukaryota > Metazoa > Arthropoda > Insecta > Megaloptera > Sialidae > Sialis > Sialis fuliginosa. The sequence continues at coordinate 21,616,762 of OY540812.1, forward strand.
AAATTGTACAGAAAGGTATTTACTGATATTTGAGGCCCATGCTTTAAATTAATTAATAAATGCACAACTCGCCCCCTGTCACAGATGAAGGGTTGTAATTGGTCTCATTCGAATTGGCGGGAAAAATACTTCGGGATTCAAGGGATGTGGGGGGCAAAACAACCCTCTATCTAGTACAGGAGTCGAGATATTTACGATTTTCTGTAATGAATAGGTAAGTAGCGAACCAAAAAAAAAAATTATATTTACAATAAATACAATATAAAAACATATGATAGGTATTATTAAATTTAATAAAATGAAGAAAGAAGTCCAGACACGTATTAAGTGATATTTTAGGCTGGTATTGTGAAAATAACAATTACCTACACATATACCTACAGTGATATTTAAGCCCCGTGTATTAAATTGATTAATAAATGCACAACTCGCCCCCTGTCACAGATGAAGGGTTGTAAGTGGTCTAATTCGAACCGCCGGGAAAAATACTTTGGTATTCAAGGGGCGTGGGGGGAAAAACAACCCTCTATCTAGCACAGGAGTTGAGATATTTACGATTTTCTGTAATGAATAGGTAAGTAACGAAACAGAGAAAAATTCATTATTTACAATAAATAAAACATAGAAACATATGATGATGATTATTAAATTTTATTTTAAAAAATCCAGACACGGACTGATATTTTAGGCCCGTATTATTAAAATAACAAATTCACATATACCTACTATATAGAAACCATTTATTTAAATTGATCAAATTATAAACAAGGTTTCTATATAATAGTGTATGTGAAGAAACGCTTATTTTTTGATTATGGTCACAAGCCGGATCTTTGATAATAATTTCTATTTTATAATTTACAATACCTATTTTATTATGCCTATAATTAATTTTTATTATTTAATTATTTAAATATTGTGTTAATTGTTTTTGTATACGTAAGGATGATTCTTGGGTTATAGTGACAAGCAGTGTCTTTATAAATAATGTTTTAAATTTACATAGTACCTATCTAACTTAATTATAAAATATATTGTTTTGGGGCTTTCACTGTTATAAGAAATGTTATATTATTATTAAATATTCTAAACATAATAAAATTTAATAATGCGCGTGGGTTATGGGCACATGTGGTATCTTTGATAGTCATAATTTTTAGGTCTTCCTTTGTTATACGAAATGTTGATTATTGAATAATGGTGACTAGTCGCGTCTTTATAAATAATAATAAATAATTATGTACTTTGAATTAAATAAATCCATTTTTTAATGTTTTTTTTATAAATCCCGTCGGCTAGTATATAAGCAAATCTTTATAGTATTTTGACAAATGTAATCACCTTTTAGTCTTTAATAACCATATTATTTTATTACATGCTGTATTTAATATTAATAATAGGTATATAAATTAATTCAAAATTTTGAAAAGAATCTACTTTTTTAAATTCTTTATTTGTTTTATATTTCATTTAAGATAGTACCATCGCCAAATGGGTTTTCTTAGGATTTTTTTTAAATTTTGACAGATTAATCTTCAAATAAATCTGCATCGATTGGTGCAAAATGAAATTTATGAACAACATAGTTCCGGAGATATTAAATTCTAAAAATTGAGTTTTTGAGACTTTTATACATTGCGCTATACGAGAAACCAAAATATTTACCCACATATATAATTTTATCTCAGAAACTTTTCTTACGATTTTTATAAAGAACTAAAGTAACATTCAATAGCAACTAAGCAATTTTTTAAGAGTAGTTTAATTCATAGTTACAACACAGTTTCCGAGATATTAATTAATATATAAATAAAAAAAACCGGAATGGGCGGGAACAAAATCGACTGAACGATATCAGTCCATAGGCGTAGTCAAATACAAATACATTTATAGAATATATTACAATGACATATTTAAATTTTAATTGTCGTTCACATCAATGCAATATGTTTATCGAAAGCACGTGATTTTTTTAATTATTTTATGACAATGAAAGAAAGTAATGTCAGATTTTAATGAATTGTATTTTAATGAGTTGTATTGCCACTTGTGTTATTAATTTGCGTACATAAATTCATTTAGAAATATTATTGAAATGTCTGATAAAGTGCATTATAAAAAACACGGTCTCTGATGGTACCTTAAATAATGGCTCTGACTAAACTGTTTTCTAATAATTTAAGAGAAATTTTTATTGAAAAAGGTTAAGCCGAATTAAGTCATTTTTGTCAGAAAAAGTAAACGGTAAACCTCGATTAACAAACCGATCTAAAATTATCAACAACATAGTTATGTTTTTCAAAAACAATTAGTGATTAGATTTTATGTTGATTTACTGCATAATTATTATTATTGTATTCTTTAGATATATATTTTATTGATCACTTTTTCAATTTATAGTAGTTAAATTTGATAATTATTTTATTACTTTCGTTTAATCTATGCAAGAATAATTTTAAAAAAATGTGATTAGTTTGTTCTTATGACTGTTATCATACTTTCTACCTAAGATTGTGCCTAAAAAATTATTTTCTGCATTAAATTTATTTATAAAAAAAAATAAATAACAATAATCATTTCATAAAAATCGTATTGTTATTTTTACAATCAGCTTGTGTATAAATTATTTTTTTTCGAACGCCACCACTGAGTTGTTGAATGTGGTCATCCAAACAAATACTGAACAGAACGTCGCGAAGAAATCTTGACTACTTAAGTGGTCCGCATTAGTATTAATCTATATAGAACGGCATACGAAAATACTTTATATTTTAACAAACAATGTAACATTTCGAGTACGACGCTCTATATGCATAGTGGATAATACTCGTTCGGGATTGGCTAGAAATGGTACATAAACAGCAAAAAGTTTTGGGCTTATAAATAATGATTCCAATACTGATTGTACTGTATAAAAGCATAAACTTTTTGCTGCGACTGTCGCGATGGTAATACCTTAAACTTGAAATAGATCTAGAATAACTTTATTATGAGTAGATATAAATACCTAAGTCTTCTCAATAATTTATCAAACGATATTTTATGAAAAATATCGTTTGTTTTCTAATTTCTGTCTATTATAAAACTTTAAGTTTGACCTATTAATAAACAGTTTGTTATATACGAGTACATATTACTATTACATATATTATAAACAGGCAAATAATGATTTTATAAGAGATTTTAAGACAATGCAATATGATGTTCTATTATTGTTAAACACGTCGTACAAAATTGCTGACAAATTTTAATAACTTAATAACGGTAATTTCATATATTAAAGTATGTTTTTTTAGTGAAAGTAAATTAAAAAAAAGTTTATATAAAATATGTTAAAAATTAACAATTATTTTGTAATGCAATTATTCGAAGAATAATTCAAGAAATCCTGAATAAAATTGTTAAAATAAAATACCTAATTCACTCTGAAAAAAAGTAAAAAGTCAAAAAAAATTAATTCATAATTTTTTATTTATTTTTATTTACATAACAAAAAAACACATCGTATCACATATTTTCACACTTTGAAATCTAACATTTAAAAGTTTGTTATAGGTACTTATTAATAATGCAAAAAATATTAGGATGAGAATTATTGTAATTTATGTCCGTCGGCCGTCGGCAACTGTATTTTTTTAGAAATTAAAAAAACAACTTGTATATTAAATAATAGATAACATTTTAATATACCTACATAACTGAACTAAATTATTTACAAAAAGCTTGTCACTTCTCGCTTAGATTAAATAAAATAAAATAACCTATATATCATCACAAAAAACAACACTAGAAGCCATTAAAATCAGAAGACACTTTTTTTGTATTATAAATACAAAACACATAAAAACTTTTTATGTTATTTACACTTTGAAAATCTAACATTTAAAACACTAATCAAATATATAAAATACAATATTACGGCCTAATATAATGTATTCTTTAATTCAATCAAATATAAACGTCAACTACCAAAAGAAAGAAGAACTGTAGTCTTTTTGTCTCACTTCGATGTTAAAAAATGTGTTTGTTGAACACTGATTGGCAATAATTACAGCGCGCGAAGTTTAAATAACATATTTTTTACTTTTGCATTGATATTTCTTGAAAAACAGTTTATCCTATGATAAATAAGCAAAGTATATGTTTTTGTATTTTTTGCCGTGCAAATGTCTAACTCAGGAAAAAAATAGAGAACAAAAAAATAATAGATAAAAATCGATGGGTCCACACCTCTGGTCTAAATCATAATTATTTAATACTTGAAATCAATAACACTTATTAATACTAAACCCTGTATCAAATTTCATAACTTTAGCACAATGGATTCTCCAGATATTAAATAAATCGAATTTTAAGTAAAATCTTTGGAGGGCTGTAGCTCTTTCACAAAAAATGTCCGGACACATGTTCATATAATGTTTTTTGCTTAAAATATTTTTCTTAATTTACTGTTCAAGTTTGGCACGACAGTAGTGCTCTATCACCCTGTATATGAACTAATCCAGTACTTTAAAAAAAATAGGGTGCACATATGTCACCGATTCTGCTACCTATTTTTTAAACCACATATCAAAAACATGTTTCCCAAATTTTAACTCTCCTCCCTCATTCTTTTCGACCGAATAACATTTTTTTAAAGTTTTGAAATCGAGCAACATTACACATATATTTTGATAGAAAAATTATGTTTCGAAATGTTCCTTATTATGTATTTTATAGGGCTCATTCTTTTAGTTTTTTATTGAACTTTCATTTAAAATCGGTTTTAGAGCCTTATATTTATTTAATTGAAATAAATTTTGTTTTCTTTATAAAAACAGTCAATTTTAAAACTGCCGCCAAAAATTATAATAAATAGACCTCAAACTATGCGTACGATATATAATAAATTGACCTCAAACTATGCGCACGATATCCGTATAATAAAAAAGACCTCAAACTATGCGCACGATATACGTATAATAAAAAGACCTCAAACTATGCGCACGATATACGTATAATAAAAAGACCTCAAACTATGCGCACGATATACGTATATTAAAAAGACCTCAAACTATGCGTACGATATACAATAAATAGACTTCAAACTATGTACACGATATACGTATAATAAAAAGACCTCAAACTATGTGCACGATATACGTATAATAAAAAGACCTCAAACTATGCGCACGATATACGTATAATAAAAAGACCTCAAACTATGCGCACGATATACGTATATTAAAAAGACCTCAAACTATGCGTACGATATACAATAAATAGACTTCAAACTATGTACACGATATACGTATAATAAAAAGACCTCAAACTATGTGCACGATATACGTATAATAAAAAGACCTCAAACTATGCGCACGATATACGTATAATAAAAAGACCTCAAACTATGCGCACGATATACGTATATTAAAAAGACCTCAAACTATGCGCACGATATACGTATATTAAAAAGACCTCGAACTATGCGCACGATATACGTATATTAAAAAGACCTCAAACTATGCGTACGATATACAATAAATAGACTTCAAACTATGTACACGATATACGTATAATAAAAAAGACCTCAAACTATGCGCATGATATACGATAAATAAAAAGACCTCAAACTATGCGCACGATATAATAATATGTATAATAAAAATACCAATAACTATACACAATTAATTTAATTATGTTTTGAAATGTTCCTTATTATGCATTTTATAGAGCTCATTCTTTTTGTTTTTTATTGAACTTTCATTTAAAATCGGTTTTAGAACCGAATATTTATTTAATTTTAAACAAATAATAATATACCAAAAACTATACACAATTAATTTAATTATGTTTCGAAATGTTCCATATTATGCATTTTATAGAGCTCATTCTTTTCGTTTTTTTATTGAACTTTGATTTAAAATCGCTTTAGAATATTTATTTAATTTTAAACATAAATTTTGTTTTCTTTATAAAAATAGTCGATTTTAAAACTGCCGCCAAAAATTATAATATATAGACTTCAAACTATGTACACGATATACATATAATAAAAAAGACCTCAAACTATGCACACGATATACGTATAATAAATAGACCTAAAACTATGCACACGATATACGTTTAATAAAAAAAGACTTCAAACTATGCTCACGATATACATATAATAAAAAAAAGACTTCAAACTATACGCCCGATATACGTATAATAAAAAAATGTCTTCAAACTGTGCGCACGATATATGAATATATATATTAGATACATTATATAGATATAGAAATAGAACGGGGACTGTCTCCATTCAATGCCTTGAGTCTCTGAGTCTCAAAGTATGCGGTACATTCGTAAAAGTAATATATCTCTTGACATATGGCCATATATCAAAAAATTCTATTTGATCTTAATTCGTACTACCTGATATAATGAACGTATGCAGTAAAAAAGGCATGTCTCAAAGTATGCGCTGTACATAGATATATATATATATATATATATATATATATATATATATATATATATATATATATACGAGTTGAATTGAGAACCTCCTCCTTTTTTTGAAGTCGGTTAATAATTAATTTAAAACAAAGAAAATTGTTTATTTCCCATTCAACAGCATGCTAGTTAGTGTAATATATTTATGAACATCGATTTTCTCGGCTGTTCGTTAGTTGTTTCGTCCTCCGAACTACTTTTATGTACTATCACCTTCAGAAGTCGTCTGCCACCGTAAAGGCCAGAATCGCTTATAACAGATTCAAATATAAAAAGATAAACTTTATCGGTTAACTTTTTCTAGGGCGGAGATTATATAGTTACATCATTTTAAATAAAAACATAAATATACGTCCATTTCATTAATTAATTTGATATCTAGTTTGATAGTCTAGTATCAAATATTTATTGCCACAAAAACGTATAAAATTTTCAATAGATCACATAATAATTTAATCGCACAAATATATATGAGTACTATAAACAAAGAGTACTTCTTTACAAAAGATCTGTCTTTGTTTGGTACATGGAGAAATGATTTAAATATTATAATAATCAAATAAGAGGAGCCTACTAAGTTTGTGATAAGGGAATTGGAATGAAAACTGGTCGACCACTTCTGCATACGACTCTACGTACGTACGTGCATTTATTGAATACAACGCAACTAGATCAACAGGTACGACAGCAAACACAGTACACTCTGTATGTATATGGCTGGTAGGTGTGTGCAGGTAAGGGTAAAACGGGTAAGACGATCTCTGTCAAGGTCGCGGCAGGTATATAAAACAACACTGGTGCAATGAACACGGACGGGAAGTGAGTGGGCCGTCTTATATACCGAGCTTTTGTAGCTCTGCTTTCTACAATCATCAATTAACGAATGCACCTACTTATTTTCAGTAAATAAACACGAGGTATTACACATGGAAAAAATGACTTGGGTCAAGACAACTCTTGTTTTATATATATCTATATTTCTTACAATTAATATAAGAATATTCTTAAGGATATTCGATTATTAAAGCAATATATTGATAAAAGTCTACAATTTTAATATAATAATATGTTATTTATGGATAGCTCATACATTTAACTAATTTTTAAAAATAATATTGTACGTATGGTTTTTGAGAGATTGGATATTTAAAATAATTTTTAATACAAGGTAAATGAGAGAACTTGCCGAAAGTGCTCTATTTATTGAAATTCTACACAAAAATTCTATACAGAGACGTTTTAACTGAAAAATATAAAATAAGAAATAATATTAAATATGTAAATCTACATCAGGGTCATACTTACACTTCTTGAGGCCCAAAAATTAACTTCGACCCCCCCCCCCCCCCCCCCCACAAGGCAATTATAACGCAGAAATTTCCGTGAAGCCCCCAGCTAGCGCTTCGAATACGCCTGATCACAAGTACGACTCTGATCTGCAGGCTTTATCTACACAATGTAATTACATATTTTACTGGCTACATAATCGATTTTGATGAAAATAATTTTAGTCTATTTGTTCTGAATAAATAAATAAAAAAATTACTAAACCAAATTTTATGAGATTTTTATTTTTAGAAAGCTTTAGTTATTTTACTCTTTACTCAAGATAATGTATTCTAACAATAAGAAAATTAATCATTGTTTGAGTGATTTTTTATTGCTACCATAAAGTTTAATGTTATTAAAAAATATTGACGCAAATAAAGTGGTATAATCTCCTCAAATAATATATTTTACAGTATTTATTTTGTTTATTAAAAAAAACATACACTGTAATGGATCTATGTTTTGAATGATAATTTTTAAAATGATAATTCATATTATATTATTCTTTTTATCTAACAATAAATACCGTAATTAAAACTGTTATTGTCGAAATTAAAAAAAAAAAATTAAAAAAAAAAAAATTTCATTGATAATAAAAGTTATTATGTAAATGATTCGTTGTTATTGTTTATTTTAATTTTAGTAGATAGTTGCAATTTTAATTTTATATTTTTGTAAATAAAAATTGCAACGTATGTTTACTTATTATAGATTATTAAAATAAAATAAAAATAGTATAATTTATTTCGGCGGCATTTTTGTAGAAATACGTATATTACACACCAAACGGATGCTGACACATAAAAAAATTAGTCGCATTTTCTTCAAACCGCAAAAAATATAAAATTCAATATTACGTGTTGTCGATGGTAGCGACGCCTTCAGTGGTAAAAATCGAAACTAACACAATCGGGTCAATTGTCATGTAATCTAACTTAACCGATGTTTAGTAAACAATTAAATCAGTGATTATATACGTTTAACAATTAGAGTATTCAATTTCTTTTATAAAGAAAATAAGTATAATTCTTCAAAACAATTTTCCATTTTAATTAAACACGTTTTTCAAACTAATGTCCGGTATCATAAAGGACCTAACAAATTTGTTAGCTAACAAACACTTTCAACTGAGATATCAAACTTATATGACAGTTCTTTTGGAGTTTGTTGATGACTTTGACAAGTTTCGCGCACGCGTTGAAGGTAAATACAAACGGTATTAAAACAATGGTGATGTTATGAAAATTATTTTGTACGGTCAAAGATGCCAACTGTGTTACAATTAGTTGAAGTGTCACTGCTCTAAATTCCATAACTAATCCATAGATACTAGTACAGTATTAATACCCCATTTGAATGTAATTGCTAGCTAACAAATTTTGTTAGGTCCTTTATAATACCGGGCATAACAATTGTAGTTTATATAGGGACATCTGACGATTATTCGATCATATGGAATGATCTTAACACACGCATTTTATTACGAACGAACCGAGCAATATTCGGCGAACACTATGAACAAAATATCATTGTGTTCACCACATTCGTTGTGCTCGATCTGTTCCCATAATTTTCTTGAAATTAAAAATGCATTTGAGTCTGACAAAATGCTGATTTTATACATTATATGAATTAATAAAAAATACAATAATACAATGAAAATTTGGCAACGAAAACTGTTTTCCCATTCAAAATTTTTATTTAATTTATGATAATATAATCCATGTTGGGGATTCCATAGTCAAAGGTATTTCCATTGCAAATTGCTTTAATTTAATTTTAAGGATTTTATTCTTTAATATCATTCTTTGTATTTCTTAGTATTATATTTTTAAGATTGATTAAAAATTAATTCTTGTGTGTATACCTACTTCATATTTCATTATACATTATGTAGTAGACTATTTTAGACTATGTTAATGCAATATATTTTGGGTAAAACACGTACAATAATAAATAAAGATATGTAAACAATGAATATACGTTTTAATATCGAACGCTACAATAACCACGAATGTTACAAACACTACGGATACAACGAACACCGCGAACACACGTTTTAACTTGAACACAGCGAGCAAATTATTTCTTTTTCATCAAATACTATTTACCGACAAACTTTGGAAAATGTTCTACGTGCTCGTTCTGTTCGGAGAAAGGTACTGAATATTGCTCGACACGCTCGGCTCGTTCTGAATAAAATGCTCAAGTCAAGACGCACCAGAAGGTTAATCGGTCCTTTAGATTTAGAATAACGATAGTTAACCCGACTAGAATTTTTCATGGGGGTAGCCAAAAGTCGCATGGGGTTCATAGAAAATAATGACGGGGTATGCCTATATTAGGTACGCCCGAATCACTCCTAATCAGACCCTTATTTCGAAAATAAGGGGTATGCCTTATGAAAACCACATACATGCCTAAAAGTTGATGTAAGTTAACTCTGACTATCAGCATATTTTTTGTTTCATGACAATATGTCATAAAATATCTTCTAAAAATTGGTCATAAATAAACAATACAAATAAGTAAACAAAACAGAACATTATTTATAATTTAAATATATTTTTCACGGTAATTATGTTGTTTTGAAGTCAACTAGTGAGTTTTTTCACGATAAATAGGGATCCAAAAAAACTGACCATTTTTCCAAAAAACTGACTTTCACTGACCGGGTTACAAAAAACTGACTTTTACTGATTTTACTAACCAGTTTTGACCAACCACTATGATGATTAATACGGTACCCTGTATACATCAACACATACAATACAACCATTATTATATGCACTATACACCTAATTATACATAATCATAGTATCATTATTACTTAATTTTTTATGGAGTTTTCTCAATTAGGCAGTTATTGGGATAAAACGTTACATTCTTGTTGAGTAGTACACCATATAGCTTTCGGTCAAGGCCTACATGAGGAAATTCGGCATGCCTAAAGAGGACCTAAGCAAACATTTTTAGTCAGGAAGATTCCACTACTACATTTAAAATTACTAGATTTTCTTAAAGCGAAATCACCAACAATTTTGGCTTCCATATTTTTGATTTTCCTAAAACCGGTAACTAAATTCAGTACAAATGTTAAATCGGTATAGTCATCAAAATTAGTCCGTCTGTGGTACTATCAAATCCTTAAGTTTAAGCTGATCTAACATGTATCTATAAAAACTTTCTAGATTTCATTAAATATTGTTGAACGATAAAAAAAACGTAAACGGTATCTCTCATCGACTCCTCGATAAAATATGGGTTAATCCAAGAGATAGATAAGTCTTGATGATCATCCTATACGACACGTTTCACCGATAACAACAAAGAGTAATTACAGTTCACCACAAATCCAATTCTGTTCGCGTGTAGGGATTCCGCCATCATGTTTACAGTGACGTCACGAAAAGTAAACATACTGCATGCACAGGCAGACAAACACACACATACACATACAACACAATGTCGCCGACACGTGGTGCCGTCTCTAAAACTTATTCAAAAGTTAAAGCCGATGTAGTAAATAAAATACGACGTCAAATTATTACGATGTTGGTTATTACTGTCAACTTGTTGAGAATCGATTTTATGTACGTATACCTAGTTTTTAGTGGAAAGTTTGTACGACTAAAGTATACATTGAATGTTTGTTTTATGAATTGATTGATCCTTATCCTTAAAAGTATGATGTACAAGTTTGACAAAGGTCAGGAGTTCAATAATATGATAGCGAATAATTTACTCATATTATAAGGAGATAGAGAAAATCGAAGTTTTATTGATGATCTCGAAAATCACTGCAAGGATTCTGATGTAACATTCAACAAGCTATTTTATAAGTAAACAAAAATATTGGGCAAGTCGGAGAATGGATAATGTGTTAGACTTATGTCCAGTATTATAAACGAGCTAGCAAGCACTTTTAAAAAAGTTTCTAACCTATCGAACAGTTTTTTTTAAGTTTCATGAAGTGATTTGATGATATTATAAAAATTATTTTGTACGGTCAGAGTCGCCAACTGTGTTACAATAAGTTGAAGTATCACTGCTTTAAATTCCATAGCTAATCCATAGATACTATCACAGAATTAATACCCCATTTGAAAGTGCTTGCTAGCTAACAAATTTGCTAATATCGGACATTAGAGATATACTTATCGAAATTATGTATGACTTAAATGTAACATTTAATTTATTTTTCAAAAAAATCAACGGCAACATATACCTGCATGTATGTACTTAAGTCAACTCAGAATATTCATTATTTTTTAAAATTTAATTTCCTTCTATAATATATATAATTAAACAAACATGAACATAATATAATAAGAAGAAAATTCTTCTTCGGTACTATATAAATTAAAAGATAAATAGGTCAGCGAGTAAAATTGTTTGGCGGCGGTGCGAGACGATTCATGTCGCTCAAGTTCAACATCCGCTTTTCTACGTTTAATCTTTCTTTAAAAAAATAACAAATTTCACGCATATGGGAATGAAATAGTGTTTTATTTTATTTATTTAATAAATTATTTTACAATAAATTTTTGTTTCTATCAACCAAAAATTGTATTATTAATTATAAAATAAATGTAGAAACAGACATCTAATGTCCGGTATTATAAAAGAGCTCGCAAAATTTGTAAGCTTGCAAACACTTTCAAACGAGGTATCATACTTATATGGCAGTTCTCTTTGAGTTTTTAACAGATAGTTTCATGCGCAGTAAGTCGTTTCCTACCGTTTTTACTCAAGATTAATAAATAGACTTTACATGTCTTTGTTTTTACTTCCTATGCATAAAACTATCTGTCAAAAACTCCAATAGAACTGTCATATAAGTTTGATACCCCATTTGAAAATTCTTGCAAGCTTGCAAATTTGCGAACTCCTTTTTAATACCGTACATAAACCTTTAACAAAACATTTTATTCCTTTTTAAAAATATAAATGACCTATTTGTAAGTTACCATTAGAACAACTTCAGATATGAGGTGAAAATTTAGTTACACCAGATTTGAAAAACTCGAAAACTAAAAAACTTATGCCGACCTTTTTTATATATTCTGTGATGGGAAAAAATTACTCTAACAATTCACAAAGTTTGGACGCGGTAACAATTTACAAACATGAAGAAGAACATGATACATTTTAAATCACTCTTAAACGACCAACTTTAACAATAAAAGAACATGCGAATGTAACTAGTAACTTACCAGAAATTGTCACATATAGAAACTACCAACTATATTTCACCACTAAACTGAACCACCCACTCAACTTTAAAAAGCTAGATTCAGAGACAGGTAGAATAGGAACTATATCCTTCTTTGTCTAAAGAGTTCATATTGACTGACAATGCTAAATTCTTTTTTCTAGGAATATTAAATATGAGGAATACCATAGACACAGAGCATGGACCGTATTAACATAATAGTGTAACATTTCTCCAAAACAGTGAGAGAGATGCGGTGGCTTTTTCTAATAAGAATGAAATAGATGCTCCTGTTTAAATAAGGACAAGTATATCCCAAACCAGTTTCTGTCTCTTTCTTTTGCAGGGTGTTCACTGGTTTTTGGAAATAAAATTCCCTGACACAGATTCAAAATTCCCTGACTCGGGGGGCTCCGAAGCAAGAATGTGTAGAACTAAAATTTTAAGACCTTTTTTTGGTCATAATTAAAATTTTACACTTGTTACTTACTTTCAATTCAATGACCTTTTTCTTTTTTTCGCTGACTTTCTAAAAAAAAATTATAAATTCCCTGACTTTTCAGAATTTTAAATAAATTCCCTGATTTTCCAGAAAGTGGACACCCTGTTTTGACACTATTTTCAACAGGTTAATGTTTTTAGTTTGAATAGTATTTCATTCCAATTCCATTAATATGGATGTACTCATATAAAATATGTAGATAGAAATTTATATTTATTTTGCTTGATGCCCCCGACTATCATAACGCATCACTAAATGTAACAATAAGAAATTCAATAAAATTTTACGTTGATATTATCCTGCCTGCCTTTCATATAGGAATAAATTAGCTAGCGAAATTGCTACAATGAACACATTTTAACTTTTACCAAATTTACTCATTATCAGAAAAATCAACATAAATAAACAAATGTCATAACCGTTTCGTAGAATTTCGTTTACAAAAACTAATTGAGACTTGAATAAATAATTACAAATAAATAAATTACCGATACAATTATTGGTGGTGAAATATTTGTAAATGATACCGTTTCTGTTAGAAGTAGATAATTCAATTCTCGATAAAATTATTCATCGAAAATTTATCATAAATAAAAATCAATACAGTATTTTTTTCGCTGTAAACATACTTAACTTCAAGTACCTGATAAAAATGGCATCAAATTCAATAAATATTAATAAGTTTGGCCTATTTTCAGTAAACAAACAACTTTGATATTATTCGCAAAAAAATTTTAAGCTGTCGACTAACAATTTAACATCTCATTAAAACATTGAAATATCTGGCATGGGAGCCACGGGACTTATACGTAATACTGCCAAATTAATAAAAGATAGAATAAAATGAATGGGGCATAAATTATAGAAAATAATATTCTCTACAACATGTATTTTATTATATTATATTTTACTTATCACTATTTCATATATATTGGCATAAGACAGTAAAATTCTCTCTTCAGGAGGTTTCCACCACAAAGCAACAGGGTTTTATTTTCAGAAATAGCAACAAAAACAGTTGTAAATTTTGTAAACAGAACTGAAAGTCCGACAAAACAGTTTCTATTTTGGTATTGGCTTTGTACGCATGCGCTGCTAATGTCAAAATTTGCGACTCGAGACGGGACTTGAAATTATTGATAAAAACAAAACAATAGTTTTCAAAAAGTTGCTAATTTTACCAATACAAATTGAAGTTTTGTATTTCTATTTCGTTGCTTAGGTGGAAAACCACCATTACAGTCGGTCATCTATCAATTGAACGTCGATATCGAGAAGTTCATAATTAAAACTTTAATCAAATATATATTTTTTTACGAGATGCTAATGGCTATTGTCTTCTATCTCAGAAACTTTTTCTGTCTTTTTATAGTGGATTTGTTAGCTTTTGTTTCGCCACACGTTTTTAAAGAAGTTTTAGCAATATTTGATTCATGATTTTTAGTCTTTAGTCAGTGATGATTGAAAATGCCGAATCGAAAAAAAAATCAGTTCGGTTCAAAGTGGATCTATCCGGTTTTATTTCGCAGCTCCTCTTTTGCTACAGTATTTTGTTTCTGATTTTAGGTCTTGTGTATGCTCGATTTCAAATAAAAATTTTAAAATTCATAATTCTACTTATACGTTGGCTAATTTATAAATGCGGAACCTCTGGTAGCTCTCATCGTTGAGTTCAATCGGATCGATAATCAACTAAACAAATAAATAAATAAACAACACAAACAATGTAAACACACGTTGATAAGGTAAATCTTCTGTAATAAATTATTATCAAGAGTAATTACGCTTTTTTTTGTCTAGCAAATAAATTTTAGATAAGTAAATGGATAAAACATTGTCGTTCAAAAAGTGTTTAATCATTTATAAAATTATGAATTTATCAACAATATGTCACGTCAATTTTAGTTGTTTTATTTAACCATGTTTGACAATTGCTCCATTTTATAATTATTAAGTACACCTTTTATTGAACAAAGATGAAAATCTATTAAATAACAGACAATACATTATTTTAATTTTGAACCATTGTTCAACAATTTACGACCTATACTATAGTTCAATAACTAACCTAAAAATTAACTGACCCATTAAAAATAAAATAAAATATATTTTAGATTAATGCGGTCTAAAAGTGAATCTATACATTACAAAAAAAATATTTCAATATTTCAAGGATTTAATTTTTTTCAAACCAAAATCTTTTTGCATGGTATCTAATTATATTATGCTGTCTATTGATTTGTTTTGTATCATAACGAAACCAGTAGGGCCGTAACTAGAGGTTCCGGGGTCCCGGGGCATCAAGTGACCGAGGGGTCCTCATTATACATAAAATATAAATATAAAAATTGTAGACTTTTTTTTTCGTTGTTACCCCAGTCTACAATTCTTGCATGTTACTAATTTTAATAACCTTTTTTTTGTTCGTTAATCTTGCCGATCCTAATTTTGACGCTGCTGCGGGGGCCCCCTATACTCGGAAACCCCGGTGGTAGTTACGGCCCTGGAAACTAGATTGCTGAAATTCATAGATAACATAACAAAGCTGTTTTAATTTTTTCCCTTGCGAGTTAATTCTTTGTAATACCACCCATTAGTGTAATTGATTTCAGATAATTCAAATATAATTGAACAAATGGTTTTATTTTTGATCCAGTGATTTAACTAATTTTATAATGACAAGCGATATGTTTATTAATACATTTATCCTTGCTTAATTATTCAGTAAATTAAATCATTGAAACTGTCAAAATAATTACAATATGTTTAGTAAAATGTTGGTGAAACTTTAATATCCGACGTACACACAGATTTCATATTTTTGTTTGTTGGCAATACATTATTTGGGTGTGCGCGCGCATATGATTTATGTTAGTGATTGAACGGTGGAATATATGCGACCGCTAAAAGATTATAGTATAATAAAATAATATAATTATATTATATTAATAAACATATTATGTTTATCAACATATAACTGATTATTCAAAATATATATATTTAGTAAGTTCATGTTCACACGTGACACACCTAAAATAAAAAAAACTGGCAATCAGAAAATTCCAAAAATTTTGATTTCGACTATGTTCGCTTTAATATGTTGTTTTTTTGGTATCACACACCTTTTTTTGTGGCTGTGTAATTCATAAACAGACAGACGAATTTTCGATTCAGGGAGTCTCAGTTATACACACAGTATTTTAAGACTATCTAAGTAATGCCCGAAGACCATCGAGACCGCCTTTGGCTATTATTAAGAAATTAAAATTGATAATTTGACTAATAAGTTGAATAATTAATATGTCAGCTTCGCGTGATCCTACAGATTCCAATTAAAAAAAAAAAACTGGTGTCACGTGTGAACATGAAATTACTAAATATACTAAAAATTTATATGTTATATATTGATAAACATAATATGTTTATTAATATAATATAATTAAATATTATTTTATTATACTATAATCTTTTAGCGGTCGCATATATTCCACTGTTTGAACACCGTTCAATCACTAACATAAATCATATGCGCGCGCGCACCCAAATAATGTATTGCCAACAAACTAAAATATGAAATCTTTGTGTACGTCGGATACTAAAGTTTCGCCAAAATGTTTGCTAGTCTAACCGTTCAAAATGTCGAACCACAGTGAAAACCAACCACCTAAATTTTCTGAACCGTGAAGTAATCAACATTTTTGACGATTCGCATTCCTGATTTGTATTAAGGTTCTGTATGGTTTCCTTATGGGTTCGGTCTGTCCGTCTGTCTGCTTGTCTGTCTCTCATAGCCCTCCCATTTTCTCATTTGAATATCTATTAAGATGAAATTTGGTATACGGACGTAGATTGATTACCCAAAAACAGAAATAATAAGATTTTTGAAAAAATATTTTTGGACCCCCCTCCCATAGACAGAAAAGTGTACTCAATTTTTTTTTCACTTACCCCATTGAATGGGGTGTCTACTGTCTTTAGACTTTAGATAGGTCTCCTAAAATGCAATAAAAAATGTTTTACGATTTTTTATTTTAACACTTCAGTCACGAGATATTTGCTTTCAAAGTCGTTATCTTCTAATATCTAAACTAAAGATGCAACAAATCTTTAAAAATCCAGAATGTAGCTTTTAATAAGTAGGTACCTACTTTCAATTAAAATTATATCGAACACTGTAGCAAAAATAGTTTTCTCTTTATCAACCGTCAGACCAGTGCTGGATTAAGTCAGCGCGGGGCCTGTAGCAAATGTTATAAAGAGGCCATTGGCAGTTGCGTCAATAGGGGGGGGGGGGGGGGTTGACTCCCAGGACGGAAATCGATAATGCCCCCCAATAAAATCAATAGGATTTATTTTTTGTACATTAGGCGAGTGTCACCCCCTGTGAATTTTTTACGACAGAAAAAATATCAGTGGGCTTTATTTTTATTAATAAATTGGACGGTTAACATCCCTTATAGATTTGACAATGACCAAAAAAAAAGTCAATTGATACATTTTATTAGACATTTTACCCCTTGGAAACTTTAAATAACCAAAAAAAAGGAGGTAAATAAGCTTTATTTTATTATCAAATGAGACGTATGTCACCCGGGGCGTTTAATGTTAACAAATTTAGAAAAATCGATTAAAAAAATCAAAGATCAGAACTTTAAAAATCGATTTTTCGGTTAAATCAAATCGAGATTGGAAACCGTAAAATTAAATTATTAATTATTGTAGATTTGGACACCCCGTATCAATCATTGGACGGTAGATAGCAAATCCAATAAGAGATATTTTTCCGAAAAACCGCGAGGCCTTCAGAGACGCGGGGCCCGTAGCATTTGCTACACCTGCTACATGGATATGCCACGGATGGCCGGTTTTTCATATTTACATGCCTTTAAAATACTATTGAAGGCTTTCCCATTTATCAATCAGTCCAATTCAATTGAGAAAACGCTAAAGAACAAATATTACATATTCAATCATACTCTCATATCTCTTGGTTGCGTCACCTTCAGTTCCAGACACATCCAGTAACATGAAAATGTCTGTAAGTCAAATCACAATAAATAAATAAAATGCTACACATAGTTTAATAATCGATTAATTAATCAATACAATAAAAATTAATTTAATAATTCAAAGAGATGCAAATCAAACCGTGTTCGTAAACAAACTAGTGACAATATCACCGTTACAAACTGATGTAAAGGTACTGTAAGAGCCGTAACTCCGAAGCAAGCGCCATAATTCGGGGTATAACTGTACTGTATACATTTTTATATATGCCCACTCGCATCTAGATAATTTTGTCTACCGCTGTCATAAATAGATTTACGTAAAAAAAACGGAAAAGTTTGTATACAGGTACGGTTAGGTACAATATTTGTTCTAATTATTATCTAACTATTGGCGCCTCTGGTGTTTAACATTTAAGTCACACGTCCAAGGTTCCTAATGAAGATAAACGAAAAGAAAATATAATTTCGCATAATTGTACAATTATGCATACATATGATTCAGTACACAATTATTGTTATTTAAAAAACAAATAACATAGTTGACTTATATTATTTGGTGTGTTAATATGTTATCAAATATATGTATTTTTATAATCACTTAACAGTATTAGTGATTGTCAGTGAAGTAACAAAGAGGAGAATAAAATAATTGACCTAATTGCATTTGTAATTATAAAAACAATAATACAATTTACCCAATCATCCTAATGATTTTAATGAATTTAAATTTTCATATAATATATTTTTTTGATTGATATGAATATTTTTATATTATTTTTATGGCAGGTATCTAATTTCCACGAGAAGTAATTGAAATTTGGGGAAGTTATTCCTTATATTTCAGAAAATTTTAAAAGTTATTTTATTTTTTTTAATTAACATGGGCTCTTATGGCAGAATGGTGTACTGAACGTTAAATTCCAATAAAACATATATCGAGAAAAATCTGAAATTTTCACAAAACATCACTTACATATTTAACAACAAGTTTCATAAGGAATTTTTTACATAAAGAGTTACTAAATTGCAAGAAAAAAATAATGATTAGTGTAAAATATAAAAAAAAAAATTTTTTTAAATGGCGTACTGAAATGAAATGATTTGTTTTATTACATATTTTTTCATATATTTATTCACTAATTGCAAAAACAAAGTAGATAAAAAGGACTGAAAAAGGTCCAATAAATTAAAACAAAATTTTTCTATTCATTTGGTGACCTTTTATGATGTTACCAAGACCGCTGCCAAAAAAAAATCAGGCTGCCACTGGCCAATATATACATATCATTGTTATAATACCTATTGTGGTTTATGGCTATTATTACGCCTCAATAATTACTAAATTTGTATACGATTTACTGATACTTAATAAGTACACGAGATAAATAAATAAATATATATGTATATCGTCACGTGTCGGCAATGACTAATATATTTATTATACAGGATGATTCAGCACTGTCGTGCCAAACTTGAACGGTACATCGAGAAAAATATTTTAAGCAAAAAACATTATATAAACATGTGTCCGGAAATTTGTCATGAGGGGGCTACAGGCTTCTAAAGATTTTACTCAAAATTAGTTTTTATTTAATATCTTGAGAACCTATTGTGCCATAGTTATGAAATTTGATACAGGGTTAGTATTAATAAGTGTTATATATATCCAGTAACAACCAATAGTAATTTTGACCAAGGTTGTATGGGCCCAGGAGGCCCGTCGATTTTTATCCAGTATTTTTTGTTCTTCAATTTTTTCCTGAGTTAAAAATTTGAATAAGACTGTATGAGACAAAATACACAAAAATATACTTTGCTCATTTATCATAGGATAAACCGTTTACGAGCAATAACGATGCAAAAGAAAGCATGCAGAATTTTACTTAATACGGATGCTTCAAATTAAACAAAATAAATTTATATTTCTGTTCTTTGATTAAAGGTAAGAAAAAAGTTCATGTACATATATCACCTAATACGTGTCCTATTAAACCTATAGCCAGTTCTATTAATGTTGCAAGTAATTTACTAACATAACTAGAAAGCGATACTTAAAATGGCTATTTGTTGGTAAGGATGAATTTTTGGAGGTATATTTTTATTATCTTTTTGTCTTATTTTTTATCATAGAACAAGAATATAAAATTATTTTTTGTAATTTGAAGCGTCCGTATTAAGTAAAATTCTGCATCCTTTCTTTTGTATCCATATTTCTCGTAAACGGTTTATCCTATGATAAATGTGCAAAGTATACATATGTTTGTGTATTTTGTGCCATACAATCTTATTCAAATGTCTAATTCAGGAAAAAATTAAAGAACAAAAAAATACTAGATAAAAATCGATGGGCCCACTGACCCCATACAGCCCTGATCTAAATTATAATTGTTCAATATATAAAAAATACTTAACAAAGAAAGGGTTATCGCCATGTAGTTCCATAGTCAAAATGTTATCAGGAAATTTGTGGATAAAACATATCGCTAATTTTACATATTACATTTATGTACCTACACTACACAGGATGTACCAAATTTCGCGCCAAATCTTTTGTAGGCTGATTTATCTTATGAAAATAAACACTTTTTTTCTCTATCATTTTTTCGTTTAAAGTTTTGTTATTCAGAAAATGGGTATTTTTCCCTAAAAGTCATTTATAACTTACATTACATTTTTATCATTTTCTCAGTTTGAATCATCATAGAAACATGTTTTTAGCAAACTTAATATTTGACATTACGAAATAAAATTACTTAAAAAACATGCTTCTATGACAATTAAAAGTAAGAAAATGGTAAATAAAATGCAGTAAGTCAGTGGTTCTTAAGCTAGGATCTGCTGAACTTTTGCCGGGGGTCCGTGAAACATTTTTGGCATAAAATAAAGTACTTTTACATTTCTATTTACCAGTGTTTAATTAGTATCTAACGACCTTCTTTGATTTTGTATCGGGGGGGGGGGGGGGGGGTCCCTGAAGAATAATTGTTCAAAACGGGGTCCCTCAACTATATAAATTTAAGAACCGCTGCAATAAGTCATAAAATATCTTTTTGCGAAAAATTCACCTTTCCTCGATAACATACGATCTTAAACAAAAAAATGGTAAAAGAAAAAAGTACTTATTTTCTTGAAATACATTAATCTATACAAAGGACTGGGCACGAATTTTGGAACATCCTATATACCTTACTATGTACATAAGGCAAATATAACTAACAATAAATAAATATTTACATATCATTTTCGATTTATTTGAGCTCTAAAATGTGTATCGAAATATATTTAGATTTAAATGTATAATGTATAATAAGAATAATTAATAACAACAATAAGTAGACATGAGAGTCAAAAAGCCAAGTGAAAAAACAACGAAAATGTGGACACCGCCAGCCTAGAAACTAAGTCGGAAGTATTTCTGAACAACTTTTATTACAATCAACGTGCAGTGAATATAATAATTTTGTTTAGATTGAAAAAAAGTCCTTATTTATATTTACTACTAATTACAAAATATAATAAAACATAAAATTATAATAATTATAAAAAAAAACCACAAGTATCAAATAAAAGAAACATAAAACATTAAAAACATCCATTACTTATTCAGTATTCGAATTCAATTGCATGTTGTGTGAGAATACAATTACTAATTACTTATTAATGAAGTAAAACACTCGACCAGCCACGTATTTGTATCAGGGTCATATGTGTAACTAGACCGGTTCAAAATTAACTAAAACGTGTGCAAACATCGCGCCAATATGTTGATTATTTACCAAAAATAAATCAATATTTGATATGATAACATTTTACACGTTATTTACATGTCTAGTACGTATCATTTTATTAAATCAAACATCGGGAACATTTGGTCATCCAACTGCCATTTAAATAATTTTTTATCAAATAGTCTGGCACCAAAATTAACAAATCATCTATAATACTCCTTACTAGAGCTGGGCGCGTGAGTAATTTTTGCTCACGATCACGCACGCTCACGAGAGAAAAAATTTTAGCCACGCCCGCTCACTCACGGTTACAAAAAAAAGTATTCACGATCACGCACGCTCACGAATACTATTTTTTTACTCACGCCCGATCACGCACGACGGGTCACGCGCGTGACCCGATTTAATGTAATTGTTGTAAATTAAATTTTTAAATGATGAAAATTTATGTTTTTACGTGCAATATATTGTGTGTATTTTATATTCATATTATTTCTTCTAAACTGCATTCTAGTAAAAGAAATTACAAACAAAACAATAATAAAATAAAGCTACAATGCATTTTAAATCTTTTTTTGGTGTTCTGATATAGTTGGCAATACTGACCATGTGAAAATGCTTCCTAAAATAACATTTATTTTTCATACTATATGTTTTAATGTCAAAATTCGTTTTAAAACATTATTATATTTATGCATTATTAGTTCAGATATTAAAAAAAATATCAAATAAGTTTATACAAAAATTATCTTCAAAATATACTCACGAACTCACGCACGAGAAAAATGTACTCACGCACGGTTACGCCCGACGGTTTTAATTTGACTCACGATCACGCCCGCTCACGATTCAATATTTGAAAATCGTTCACGTCACGTTGGGTCACGGCCGTGACCCAACGTGATCCGAAAAATTCACGGCCCGCGCCCAGCTCTACTCCTTACACACTAGTAGCGCGACTATCACGTCATGGCATGCTATTGTATGCAGCACGACTAAGAGCCTTTACACACTAGCGATTTAGTCGCGCGATTTTTAACAGCGCGATAGTCGCGTACATTTATTTTATATTGTTCTATATGTAAATCGCAAAACCCGTACACACTGTGGCGATAGTAGCGCGACTATCTCGCTACTAAAAATCGCTAGTATGTAAAGGGTCTAAAAGGAATGTACGCGATAGTCGCGCTGCTAAAAGTCGCTAGTGTGTAAGGGGTCTAATAGGTTCGAAAACTGAAATTACTGTGCCTGGTTGCATTTTTAGAAAAAAAATGTTTTAGATAAAAAAAACTTTTTTTCACATTTTATCTGCATTGAAAATAGGGAGTTCCTATTAAGAAAAAAATGATTGACCTTAAAAAATCTACCCATTATATCGATGCCCTTCTTCAAACCGTGTATCTTTCATCTGAAAAGTTTTTTGATAGCACCTCACCATAAAAAGTTATCACTTAAAAAAGGTAATCATGTACACGCAGCGATATTTTACTAAAAAAGGGAACCCAATCTTCTATAGAGCGCTTACGATAAGACTACCTATTTTCTAGATAATTTAATTCAGTAATTCTTAATATTTTCGGAATCACGGAACAACTTCTATTATAATAAAATTATAATTAACATTAAGAGTGGGAAACTTTGTGTACATTTAAACCATTATCTGGTTGATAAAAAATTCATTTGGTCCCATTAGTGATAAGCGAAATAGATCTTTCAGAAAGTGTAAAGTCAAGATCAAGAATCAGGCTAAGTCTGCGAGACTTAGGCAAGAAAAAGACCCAACTGCAAGATTCTTGCAGTCTTGCTAATTCAATAATGTTTTAAATAGGTAAATAATAAAGTAGGGTATCAAGACTATCAAGGCAGTGAAGAAGACATAATAGATTATAATAAGCTATATTCAGCTCCATCTACTTCCACAGTTTCATAAAGTTCCCGGAGAGATCTAGAGGAATACCTGAGGCTGTAAGCACCACAAGTAATGGAGGTGACGCCAGTTGTAATTTCCCAGACACATACCTAGTTTTATAGTACACAGTAGTGTTTGTGAGATCACATCAAATTCATAAGCTCGCTCACACGCTTTATATGTATAATGTATACAATATACACTAGTTGCTTTGTTTCTACGTGCTTCGCACCCCAATCCCAATAACTATGATACTGTTTCTAAAATTTTATTTGGATATGACCAACCAGATTCCTAACTGGTAGTGTATGATATAGGTACAGAGAAAAATCATTTTGTGCCTGGCCGGAACTTGTGAAAACATTTTTAGCCGGCCCCTCTTCCGGGAATTTTTTTGAACAGCAATTATGCCAATAAAGAAACAGTTTGAAATCACTGCCAAAATTTAGTATTTCTAAAGTTATATAAAAAAAAATATTTGTGGCTTATTAAATCCTGTTGTAATATTTTGGCACAAAAGGTTAAGCATACAAAATCGGTCTTTGCATAAATTTGGCTGATTTTTTTTGGAAGTCACATTCTATGTAACTTTCAACCTGACCAAATATTAGCTTATAAAATAAAAAAATATAATTTTCGAAAAAAATATTTTTTTTTCAACCGCTAGAGGCGTGATTATCCTCACAATTATCCTCCACAGATGCATATTAAAATACCCGCGTGATATGAATTTTAAATAAATTTAATTTTATATACCTAGATGCATCCCCCTGAAAGAAATCCTGCCGGCGCCCTTGGGAATGAGATTGCTAAATCTGCAGTTCGTGAAACGTATCATTAATAGAATAATTTTAAAAAAATTACAATATACGGAGATCAGTGTCTGGGAAACTATTGGTTTTTTCCTCTTTCATAATTTCGCGGAAAATCGGTTATATGTATACCACTAATTTAGGTACTGTATTTCACAAAACATTATAAAGAAGCTATTTATAATTTTGTTATTTTTGTTTGGATCTCACTTATATACAGGTGTTCGCGGAAACCGAGTGGTCATTGCTATATAACTTTGTTATTATTGGAGCTAGAAGATCATTTAAATGGGCAAAGTATCAGTATTTTTCTGGGATGAAAAATAGCGGTGTCAAAAAAATCAATTGAATGTCAAATTTTAGAGATAGATAAATTGAAATTTATCTTTCTTTTAAATGGAATACCTTGTATATTATTATGTATTCGATTTTATAGCTGATAATGTACTCTAATGTACTCTATATATGTTTAACACATTTATGCATGATCTTAAAATTGGTATAAAACAAGCTATAGCGAGTATTTAATTAATAAAAATAGCAAAAAATATTGTGCTATGCAAATTTTATTAAACACAAACAAATGATTAAAATTTCTAAAACAATAATGTTGGGTATTTATGCCTTTTGTTTATAGATTTTCATCGTTATTAATAAAGAAAATATTATTCAATATAATTAATTATAATATTTTATCAATACTCAAAAAACGACGAAAAACAATAAACACATGACATAAATACGAAATATTATTGTTTCAAAATTTTTTATCATTTGTGTTTTATTAAATTTGCACAGTACATTATTTTACGCTATTTTTTATTAATTTAATACTTGCTATAACTTGTTGCGTATCGATTTTAACACCATGCATTAGTAAAACTTTTATAAAGAGAACATTATCAACTATAAAATCGAATAATAAAATACATGTTATTCCATTAAAAAAAGTTATATAGGTGTTCAAATTTCACCTTCCGATTTGATTTAATTATAACCTGAAGAACATACCGTTATCGACGTCACAACAATCAAATATCACGTGTTGATGTGTTAGAATAGACCTAACCTAACCTAACGAAAACTAACCAACCCAAAACTAATAAACTCGATTTTGCCCCAATAGATTGCCCTAACCAAGGACAGTTAACTTGTATTTTATTATCAACTCTCTACGGTTTATAAAATATTATATAAACACATGAAATTGCTCATTTAGTACAAATCTCACCAACCTAATACCCATTTAGCCATTTTAAAGAGCAATTTTTTTCTATGTGTCATTTTATATCTTTAATGAACAAAAAGTATTTTCTTAACGCTAGTTTATATCAACTATTGCAAAAACACAAAAAATACTATTCAATATTGTTTACAAATGGTATAATAGTTTATTAAGTGCAGATAACCCTTGCAGATTGGATGTCAAATTGGGTTGTGTATAGCGACCTTTAGAATAGTTTATTTATTGTTCTTCCCTATTTGTCACTTAATTTAAAATAGTACGCGTTTAATTTGTTCCCTTTGTTTTTGTTATTTTTTGACACCGCCATTATTATATGACAAAGTTAACAATGATCATTCGATTCTCGCGAACATCCTATATAATGTTTTAAATGATTAAAACATATTAAACTTTGTAATATACAAAATTAACTTTATAATATAATTCGTGTCACTTGTCATTCGTTTTGAACGCCATTACATTATTACATAATACATGATAATACCTACTTTACCTAGTTCGTTTTCATAATATAATAATTGGGAATAAAATAAAACAATATTTTATATTAATTGCATTTTAATAACATCCTAGATATATATACGTATTTAGATATTATACAAGTTACGTGACTAAAAGTTGTATGAATTAAAAGATTAAATCTACTTTTTGATACGCCTTTATCCAGACCCGGCATCATTATACCAATATAAACATTTACAAGCTCTGTCTCTACAATCAAAATATTTTGAATTTTTTTAAATTTGACAAGTTATAGGTATTTTCAATTATGATGGTTCTTAGAATTTCTAATCGAAACAAACATATACAGACAAATAAGAGGGTGTTGGACCCCCCCCCCCCCCAATTTATCTGCATGATTATTTAAATTTTACACAAAAACTACTATGCCTATTTTTTTTAAACTTTCACTGTTATAAAACTGAAGACCCTAGAATTAGTTAAGATTAAATGATAATTGAATTATAGCAAACCCGTATTAAGAAAAATGTACAATTGATATTTTTTAATATATAGGTACATATTATATATAAATAACAAGAAAATAGAAGGAAGGTAAGGTACTGGCATCAGTTATGGCCGCTATAAGAGCAAGGTTTACTGTTTTTGTGATTGACGAGCTTTTTTTTGTAATTCCCATGAACTCATGTTACTTATAAAACAAGTAACTCTTTATTTAATCAATTTAAATGTCAAAGTCCGCAAATAAAGTTGGTTTTCTAAATTATAGCCTTTTATTTTGTTTATGTTTTTTCTCCAATAATGGATAAAGTAAAACCAGTAATGAGCACGCAGTGATGGGCACTTGCTAATGATTACAAAATGATAAGTACTACGACACACAAGATATAAAAGAAAGAATCGCCTTTGAAACAATGTAAAGCAGTTTCTATGATAATATAATAATTAATAAATAATTTATACTAATAATTAGTTTAAATGTCCGCCATTTTGACACCAATTGGTCGATTATCATCAAATCACGCTGTAAGACAGTTAAATGTATATAGATTAATATTCAGAAATGGTAGTAATCAAATATCAACAAATATTTCTAATTCAGTACATTTAATTTAAAAATTACTGATGCCAGTACCTTATATACATATAATGTTGGTATAGTTAAATCAACAATTTATATTAATAAGGTCAGAAACGTATTAAAAAAATACAATAGAAAAGTAATAAAATGTACAAAAATGAAAAAGTTTTACTGCAAAATAAAAGCGGATTATTTCTAGTTTATCTGACAATAAGTTTGTATCAATAAAACGCGTATCAAAAAAAATCTGATTATAATAACAATTAATCACATAAGCAAGTAAATTTACTAAAATGCATCGCACGACTTAATTCGTCCCTGTATCCATTTTTTTTCTATTAATATTGACCGTAATTTCAATATTTACAATAAATGCAATTTATTTTTCTTTGAAAAAACCCAAATTAACAGTTTCACAAAGTAATTATAAAATTAGTCATTTGCAGGGCCGGAGCAAAAATTTTGGCCTCCCCCCGAAAAAACACATTCGACGACTTTAACAAAAATTGTGGTATGAAAATAATACCATTCTTTCAATTAGAATCATGTACATATTTTTTCAATTATAAAATATATACCTAAGATTTAAGTATTTATACAAAATTAAAAGTACGTTCCTGGAATTCTAAAGAAGCTGGGCATACATTTTATCAATCAAAATGTTTTTATAGTTTTAGTAATTGATAAAAAATGTTATACAGATGGTATAGCAACAGCGAATATACATTTTAAAATATAGTATGATTTGTTTTAAAACAAAATGACGTAGTAGTTTATGTATGTTAAAATTCTTAAGAAATTATTGAAATTTTCACTAGTCATTTATCAACCTTCTATAAATACCTACTTATAATAAAATATTAAAATTAGACTCTTCAGAGCAAAAAATAATCGTATTTAAAATTATTCATTTTAGTGTTGAATCATAAATGCCAAATAAAAATAGTGAAATTTTGAAGAAAAAAAAATAGAGTGGAATCTCGATAGTACGTTTTTGAAGGGACTGGGGGGAAAACTCGTACTAAGGAGAAAAACGTACTAACGAAATCGTTTAATATGGTGTCTTATGGAAGAATGCCGAGTTTTAGAAATAGTTTTAGAGATAATAATATAAGCACACATATGTAGTCAAGAAATACATAGATACATAATGTATATGTGTGTACCACTGCATATACCTATGTATATTACATCTATACTTTATTCTACATCTTGCACATCTACATACCCAAAAAAACATTAGTTTCAAAATGGGATTTTGACTATTTGACCGTAATCAATGAATAAAAATTTAAGGACTGTAACGATATATCAACATATTTATTCAGGTTTCATGAAATAGTACCTATTATATCTTCATTAAAATCTCTAATTTGACATTATGCACATATAAAATCGATCTACCGAATGTTAACGAAAAAATTAATATCACTTAATAAAAATCCGATTTTTACATATGTATTTCATTAATAGTAAGTACCCACTAAATAATCGATATGAGTTTAAAAGAATCCACATCATATTCGACATATTACATACATGGGACTTTCTTATACGTATTAGAGAGATTGAACAGAGTGCGTGTTGTTTGCCATAGGTATCATGGGACTTTCTTATACGTAATACTGAGAGTGAACAGTGTGGGTGATTCTAAATAATTATTTAAAAAAAATTCTTTCTGGCTAAATCATAAATGTTGGAAAAAATGTATGGGTAATAAATTATAGATAATAACATATCTAAAACATTTTTTTCTTATTTCAAAAATAATTCGAAAATTCAAAAATTGACAAGAGTAAACATCCGTTTTCGGTTAAGTTATTACGTTCAAAAAAATCATTAATTTAGAGAATAATATTAACTATTATAGTTTATGTCCCATTCATTATAGTCTATCTTTTATTAGTTTGTCAGAAATATGTTTTAATAAAATAAGAATCACGTACACTGTTCACTGTTAGGATTACGTATAAGAAAGTCCCGTGGCTCCCATGGCAGATAGTTTTAATTAACAGAATCGACATACTACGTTTATAATAGTTTTAAAAATTACAGTATCAACTTATATGAAAATCATACTATACATAACACATATACTGAAAAACCGTTTAATACTTTTTGTAATCATTAAATTCATTATAATATATTAGTTATGTGACCTTCCAATGACTACTGTCACATTTAAAAAAAGGGCAACAGTATAACAACTCGTACGTTCAGATATATCCATCTTTATCTACAATTAGCGGTACCCGTAAATCATACTGTGCAAAAAAAATTCAGAATATCCTTCGCGAAAATTATATTTTTTCTTTCTATTGATCAAGTTTGACAAGTTATATTTGCGTATTTATAGGTGACCGCTTCATACATATGATGACATAAAGTACAAATCAATATAATGGAAACAACTACTAGGGTTTCCGCATTTATCTCATATTGAATAGAACAATAGTTCTATTTTATACAAGAAACATGCAAACAATGTAAATTGAGACATAATATAAAATATAAATTAATGAACTGATTTTCTTGTCTGTACATATTTCAAAGATGTATAACTTATAATATAACAATGTTAACTTCTGACTCTTCAGTTTTATGTAGAACAGTTTAATTAGGAATATTCTAATACCGTGTTTATACCAAAAAGACAAAACAGCAACACGGTGTTTATAAGGGCCTCTATACACCTCCTAATTTGACATCCAATCTGCAGGGCCCTTGCAGATTGGGTCGTGTATAGGCAAGTCGGGATGATTATATATATTAATGCCCGGTAGTATAAACGAACTAGCAAAATTTGCTAGCTTGCAAGCACTTCCAAATGAGCTTTCAAACGTATCTGACAGTTTTCTTTGAGTTTTATGAAATTTTTGACAATTTTCGCGCACGCGTGGTATGTAAAAACCAACGGTATTAAAACAGTGGTGATATTATGAGAATTATTTTGTACGGTCAAAGTCGCCAACTGTGTTATAATTAGTTGAAGTATCTCTGCTCTAAATTCCATAGCTAATCCATAGAAACTAGTACAGAATTAATACCCCATTGCTTGCAAGATACCAAATTTTGCGAGCTCCTTTATAAATAGGACATAAGGCCTCTATACACCACCCAATATGTAGGGCCGATTTGTAGGAGAGGGTAAATCGCGTACTGATATAGTAAAGGCCTCTATATATTACCTACTCTACTGTTATAGTAAGTAGTGTTTTATATATGTATATATATATAATCGCCCCGACTTGCAATCTACAGGAACCCTACAGATTGGATGTCAAATTGGGTGGTGTATAGAAGCCTTAACAGTACCCCATTTATCCCCACTCCACCTTCCTACAAATCGGCCCTGCAGATTGGGTGGTGTAAAGAGGTCTTAAAATTATTCGTATTTAAAAATGTATAGATTTTGTTACCATTTTGTCACAAAAACACAATGTTGTTGTTTTGTCTTTTTGGTGTTAACACGCCATAACTATGTTATTTAAAAATGAACTCAATAGATAATACGCTCAAGCATTATATCATAAAATTATTGATTAATTATTCCTATTATTAGATATTAATTCAACTTACCTATACCGTTAGTAAGTTCCATTTTCAGTTGTTATCAATCTCTTACTATTGGTTCCCCCTGAAACAATTAAAAAATAATAACAGTTGTGTCATAAAATTAGATACCTACATTGTCAGAACTTCATAATTAAAACAGATTATTTACTCGTTAGAGCAATTCATAAGAAGGAAAATGAAAAACAGGGATATTTTAATCAAAATTGGTAAAATACTTTTTCAACAAATTCTCAAATTTTGCTTTGACAAAATAAGGTACTGGCACCAGTCTTGAACGCTATAAAAGCAAAGTATATTGTTTTTTCGGATTGATAGGCTACTTTTTTGTAACTCTCATGAACTCATGTTACTAATAAAACAACACCTCTTCATTAAATCAATTCAACTAACATAATCCGTAAATATTGTTTGTTTTTTAATGATTGCCTTTTAGTTTGTATATGTTTTTTCTCCAGTAATAAGCAACGTAAACCCAGTAATGAACACTCAGTGATGAACACTTGCTAATTACAAAATGATTAGTACTACTACACAAACGTTATAAAATAAAGAGTCGTCAAATTTAAAACAATGTAAAGCATTTACATAAGAAAATACATTTTTCTTGAGTCTGCCGAACTGCGATAATTATTTATCCACTTTTTTAAAATAAAATGATCAATTATCATCAAATTACGCTGTATACAAATTAATATCCAATAATGGCAGTAATCAAATATCAACAAATATTTCTAATTCAGTACATTTAATTAAACAACTGGAGTATTGTTCAAGACTGGTGTCAGTACCTTAGAACTCGAAAAAAAGTATTTTCATTAATAATAATCATTAATAAAGATATAGGTAGAGAACTCTCGTAAAATATGTTTTCTTAAAACTGTAAAATTAGTGAAAATCTTTCTAAATGAAAATATCACACTCATACTATCAAAGCTGTCACAAATACTTACAATCAATGAAAAGACAAAGTACAAGTACCAAGTACTCAGTGAAAGTAAAGTAGTAAGTTATTGTAGTACTTCAAGTACTTTACTTGTTAAAATCAAGAAGTAGTTAAAGTATCCAGTACTATTAATGAACTTGAAGTAAATTACTTAAGTATCAAAGAGTATCGATCTCGTTTCGTCAAAATTAAAACTATCTCGTCTCGTACACAAGACCAAGACGAGATCGGGACTGATTTTTTGTTTCCTAAAATAGCATTTTTATGCTACATACTTTATTTTCTAAAAAAATATCGTGTTCTGAACAAGTTGATCAATCACATTTATTTCAATTTTGTTAAAAAATATTTGTTTTATTAAATTTCTTCGAAACCTGGCTCAAGAATTAATATCTTCACTGTCAACCATATATACAATATAACATATGATTCATGTTGAGATTTTAGCTAGTAATTGACATAAAAAATTTAAAACGTATCTTGATTATTTGCTCAACATATTATGCAAATTACAATATGATTGCGAAAAAAACCAGCATCTTGAGCAATTAAAAAGTTATCTACGTACATAATAAATACAATTTTCTATTTTACAGTCAAATTTTCTTCCCAACTAGATCATACCGGTATTACAAAATTTATTCACCAACTTAAGCAGCCTTCACGTAGTTTTTACCATTTATATTAAACTGGTTTCAGTGCAAACAGAGTTCCCAAACATATTGCAACCATGATTTACAATTAAGAATTACCAAAATTAATAAAATCAGTAATAGTAAACATACCCATAATAAAACTAAAGTTAGGGCCTGTAACTTGGAAAATTAAAATATAAAAATTCTAAATACGCCAATCAATTTTACACAAAAATACTCTAAGAAACCGCAAACAAAAAGCACCTATCTACTTTGACAAAAAAAGTTTATAGCCATTTAAAGAATTTTCAAATTTTCAGATTTTTGGGTATACCGCCTAAACCACATATTTTCTGATGTAGTGATACTCACCCATTCCTTACAAATAATTCATCTCATTTAAATAAATCTGTATCTCTATCTATTACCGTTGGAAATATCCCCATGCATTTCACGTTTATTTTGGATACCCTATATACAGAACTGTACAGTAGACGTTTCATACTGTAAACCTGTTTGGGCACGATACTTTCCATACTGTAAAATCCCCACTTCTCGAAAATCCCCGACGTTCGTCTACGTACAACTATCATTTATACCGCAAACATCTTATGATTAGTAAAAAAACTAGGAATAGATGGTAACAAATCTCATAATTATTAATTTAATATTATGTAATTATAAACCCAAGCATTGTTCAAGACTGCATAATATATAAAAATAACATTTTCTAAAAAAATATGTTAAAAATTTTAGGGTGTGTCACCATACGTACGAACGCCTTTCAATATTTATTGTCGTCAATACTTCAAAATTTACAAAACATTATTTATAATATTAAATAATTATTGTTGGCATATCCAATATGGTCATTTAAAACCAATATATTATTTTATAAATATTTTACTTTAGGGGAAGGAGGGTGGGGGGGGGGGGGGGGAGGTACGACACATGTACTTGTAACAAAATATGTTTTAGTGATTTTCCGTTAGACAGTCGTGTTACAAACAGTGCCAGCCGGCAGCCGGCCGGTAGTACGAGACTACTTGGCAACATTCACGTTCTCTACGTCTGCAGTCTACAGATGAAAGTGTCTCCCATTCACGGTCATTGATCTATGCCAGAAATCTCAAACCGTTCATACACCCGCCAAAATTATTACTACTATTATTACTATTATATAATTGTATTCACAATCATTGACGTATCATTAATATATACATGTGATGAAGGGGGGGGGGGGGGGGGGGGTAAATTAAATTTTTATAAAAATATATTTAAAATTAAATATATGATGACATATTTTAAATAACTGATTCGAAAAAAAATTAAATTTTAAAAATGATACGCTACTAAAACAGCTTTTTGAAAATAAAATTCCGTGACTTTCTCTGGCCGCAGATTCAAAATTCCCTGACCACTAGAGACTCGGGGGCAATCAAAGGGCCCCCAGAATGTGCAAAAAAAATTTGAAGATCTTTTTTTTTTGTTCGTCAACTTAAATTTAATACACTTTTTTTCTTCTTCACTGACTTTCCAGAATTTATAATAAATTCCCGACTTTCCAAAAAAAATTTTATAAATTCCATTACTTTTCAGAATTTTAAAGAAATTTTCTGACTTTTCCTGACCACTTTAGGCTTCCCTGACTTTCCAGAAAGTGGACACCCTGTAAAAAACACATTATATGTAACAAAAGAACCTCCACCCCCATCCCTTTCCATCTTTTATTTAGTTAGTAGAAATTTCTGACGAGCACAAAATCACATTTCATTTTTATGTCTGATGTGTAAAAAAGGTCAAAATAAATGTCGCTTTTAAATATCCAACGAAACCAAGGACAGACCGATGAAGAGTCATATCTACTTTCTTTTCCCATACATGAAGAAAACCACTGTGGAATTCACACGAAAATAATATGATTCTTGGCTTCTAGTTGTAAGTCTGTATTACAAACAAGATTAGGTTTTATTATTCTGTTTGCTATTCTAAATAATCTCACTAATTGTAAGTCAGAGAAATTGTTGTAAAATTGATAAGTGTAAAACGTCCATTGGTGAAAAAATTGACAAATGTAACAAAGACTTTAAAGATATATGTACACCAAAATAAAGAAGCCATTTTCAATAATCTCGTTTAAGATATTGTCATAATTTTCTAAAAATTACTTAATACCCTCCATATCTCTCAAATTGAAACTTGGACCCGTCCTTGCATGAGCCAGTCGTCCTTCTGACTCACTTATAAAGCCAGACATTGACAAATAATCAGTAAATTGGAAACCAAATTTTATGTCATTTTCAGAAAACAGCTGTATCTAAATATTGAGATTAAGACTCAAGAAATTTCCAATAGCTTAACATTTAAAACAGTTTGTGTTCAATCAACTAAACTTTAAACCTGAAATCTTCTTATGTTGAAATAGGTTTTAATACGACTAATTGTAAGACTTTATTACCGTCAAATGGGTTATAAGAAAATGTACCTGAAATGCAGATACATAAATTATTCCTTATTTAATTTCTAACATTAATCTTAAAATACACAGGAAATATATTTCAACGAAATAATGCCAAAAAAATAATGTTTATTTTGGCATCGTGAAAATTTGGACACGTTTCCGGATAACCTCATGTCTGAAGTCCTAATTACAATATACGACGTCCTGAATAAGTTTGGTCGGCGTACAGGTCGACATTTAAAGCTTAAATTTAACTTCTAAATACGTACATCAAATTATATTCCAATAAAATATATTAAAATTAGAAAATGTATGTATCAATAAAATTACAATAAAAATACGAAAATTAAGTTATAAATATTTATAAAATATATCAGTAATATTTTCCAATTCATAACAATAGAAAAAAATTAACGTAGGTATTTATAAACATATTTTTTAATCAAAAAGGGGTAACATATTTGGGCCAAGATACGTCGTATAATTCGTGTAATACATTCACATACCTACAGTACTTATTTGATTATTTTATTTGTACAGTATTCTGATAACAAATATCAACAATATAAATTCGTTAAAAAAGTAAGTGAAATAAGAATATTTCTAATTATTTTTAAAATAGGTGAACAACATAAATAAGAATATAATATAATTTAAAGCGTTGTTGACTATTATTAATAACCATTTCACATAAAATGTTATTATTAATTTTGTCGGAAATTGAATTGTTAATGTCACCGGAAATTTTTGCATATTATGTATTTCTAAATAAAACGTAAATTATGACAATAAAAGCAATACTGAAAAATATCAATGTAATGTTACTTTGTTAAATTAGTCAATGACTAATTGATATTGATTTGAAAGTCTTTAATCTTATAAAAATTATATTAACAATTCAACTACCTACTTATATATTTTCTAGAAACGCATGCTTCCGTTGATACAAACAGAAGTAAACAAAGTGTCATGTCACCTGAAGTAAATATACTGATATTTTATAATAACTGCGTACAAATAGTTAAACTCACCTACGATCTAATCCAGAATAGTTAAATTTCACTCACAAAACAACAATCCATTCGTTATAATTCGCAAAACATGCTGTGTGAAGCAAAAATCGTGAATGCCAAAATCGCCATGCTTGTTTCTGTGAAGCATTTTGCATTCTGTCGGGGTTTCAATTGTTTCTGTACAATAGACAAAGATCACTATGGCATAATACGTGAGTTTCAGATATCACCATCTCTCTTTAAACAGCTCATGGAGGCAGACAACAAATAAAAGGTGCCAATACAAACAATTAGTGATACAAAAGAGATAGAACTTGGATTATACATATAACTGTATATTGGCATCTTTGTTTCGTATTGTAGCTGAAATAATTTGGTTGGTCGATAAATAGGTTCTTCAATAGACAGGAGTTAGACCAAAAATGATGAAAGCAGACAAAGAATCATTATTATGTTTAAAATTATATATTTTTTTCTTTCTAACTGTACAATTATAAATGTTACCATATAATAACAATGTGCAGTATAGTTTAATGAAAAATACATCATTACATTTAAAAGTTAATAACATTATGTTTACCGATAAATATTATTATTATTATGTAACAATCATTTAAATGACATATTTTAATTGGAATTTATATTACAACGTCGTTATCGTTGTAATCGTTGTAATATTTTAAATACATACATGCTGCCATCTTGTAGAATTTTGTTACATTATTATTACATACATGCTGCCCATGCTGCGATAATGCTGCGCATGCTGCCATCTTGTAGAATTACATTGAAGCTTTTTTTAAAGAACCCCGCAAAAAATCAATGTAAAATTAAGATACAGTAAAACTGAAACTGAAATATAATGTAGATCGTGACTTTCTGATCAAAAGTTCGATGGGCACAAGGTCCGAAAATGGTCAGTTGTTTTATTTATTCAGTGTCAAAGGTTAGAAATTCTAATATCTCTACTGATCATGTTTGTACATTATTTATCTTAATTTGACAAACTTGATCCTAAGTAACTATTGATCAACAAGTCACGAGCTATTCATACTTTAGTTTCAATCAATTTAATATACGTTAGTTTTATAAGGGGTCTATTTATTTATGCTGCACCTCCGACGAAAACCGAAAAAAAGCGCCCCACTTGGTTAGCGAGGTCGAGGACCTTTTTTTCGTCGTCATTTCGATTTTGACCCCAAAAAAATAAAAACAAAGTTTCTTTGACTCTTTTCAATCATTGGAATCTTTTTTTTTAATTAACGATTGAAATCAAACAGTAAAAAACTCATTACTGTCTTTGATTTCAATGTAATACAAAAAAGTTAAATTGAAGAGAAAAGTCTGATCTACAAAAATAATTCATTAGATTTGATCAAAAAAATGTACCACGGCCCGTATGGAAGCTCTTAATATTATTTTAAAGATTTTTACACGCTGATTTCACATATGTCGATAAAAATCTAATCCGACCACCCGTTCAAAAGTTACGGCAATTTTTCTTCAAATTAAAAAAAAGGTACTGAAAACTAGGTACCAAATTTTTTTATATTTTTTTATCTTATTTTAGATTTCGTTAAAAGTATATTTATTATATAGATTTTTACACGCTGATTTCAAATATGTCGACAAAAATCAAATCCGACCATTCGTTCAAAAGTTACGGCGATTTTTCTTCAAATTTTTTTACAAACTGGCACTGAAAGCTACCAAAATTTTTTTAAGTTTTTAATTTTATTTTAGATTCGTTAAAAGTTTAACTTTGAACTTAAAAATTTTGTTACGTTTTTTTAACTTTTAAGAATTTCAAAATAAACTTTTAGAAGAGTGGGCGCCCAAATCACAACCTTTCTTAGTCCGCAACTGATAAATTGTTTAGTATCTTTATTCTGTGGTATTTACAGCCGTTTTAGTAAAGTACATCAATTTTATTTCAGTTTATAAACAGTTTTAAAACTCAAAGGTCGCTAAACAGGAGATGTGGATTTGACAAGATCTGAATTTCATATACGAGTATTTGTAAGTTATGCAACTATTTATACACATATGTATGAAGTACACATGTACAACTGTATAGTATGTTTAATATTTAATCTTCTACTATTATAATATTATGATCATATACTAAACTAAGCTGTTACTCGTAACTTCGCTCGCGTGGATTTCGAAACCCGCATCCCCGTAATATTTTTTCCACCGAATAGAATGAAACTTATTACATATTATTATTAAAATATTAATTACCAAAAAAAATTCTCATACAAATTTTTTCATCTCCTTGCAATCCCGTAGTAGTTAGATTTTCGGGATACAAAATACCCTACAAATGATATATCTACTAAATTTCATCAAAATCAGTTCAGCGGTTTAGCCGTGAACAAGTAACAAATAGACAAACAGAGAGACACACTTTCGCATTTATAATATTAACCCTCGACTTCTTTGCGAGATAGGGGGTTGTTTTTCCGAAACCAATTACAACCCTTTATATGTGGCGGGAGGTAAAATATTAACTACAAAAAAAAATTTCCCCATATAAATTGTTCTAATCCATTGCAATCTCTAAGGGGTCAGACTCCCCCCCCCCCCCCGAAATTTATCAAAATATTGAATTTAAAAATTATAATAGATAAAAAAGTAAAGTTATACGATATACATATAACTAAAAAAAAATTAAAAACCCTTCTGGATTTTTTTCTGGATGCGCCGCTGCACGTTTACACGTATTTTCATTCAATAACTTATATAAGTTTATATTATTACCGGTAGTTATAAACAGTTTGCTACTATACTAAATTTAAATTTATTTTCCCACCCGTGAAAGAAATAAAACCATCGATTGGCATCGATGCACCATCGATTTACATGTTATTTTTTAAAGTGTTTTGAAAATGTATATACTAAATAATTAAAATAGATTATTTTAAAAACTGTTAAATTTTATAAATATAGATTTCTATATTTCTAAGTTTTAAAATTCCCAATCATTAATTAAAAACTTATTATTATTATGCCGTGTTTAGATAAAAAAAAACACACACAGCAGCTCGGTGTTTTAATACACTTTTCGCATTTAAAAATGTATAGGGTTTGTCACACTTTTATCAAAAAAACACGATATTGCTGTTTTGTTTTTTTGGTCTAAACATGGCATTATGGATGATTATATAAATTAAGAAACTGACTACTAATTTATT
This sequence comes from Sialis fuliginosa, assembly GCA_961205875.1. Lineage (NCBI taxonomy): Eukaryota > Metazoa > Arthropoda > Insecta > Megaloptera > Sialidae > Sialis > Sialis fuliginosa. The sequence continues at coordinate 21,656,357 of OY540812.1, forward strand.
TGAAAAAATAAATATTGATCTCATGGGCCCCGGCAGAATTTCTTTCAGGGGGGTGTATTTAGATATATAAAATTAAATTACATGCAAGGATAATTTAAAAATAAAATAAAAAATAATAATAATAATTTTGTAATAATAAACCTGCATTGAAATTAGTATGACTAAAAAAAAGGTCTTCAGTTTTTATTTTTCCTAATCTTTATTTAAATTTATAAAATTAGAAATTGATGTAACCAAAAAAAAAGGTACTCAGTTTTATATTCTGACCTGCGATCTAGAAGTACTAAAAGTACGTACGATTTGACTGAACTATTTTGTTCGATTCATCATAGATGGCGCTGTAATCAACAAAATTCAATTTTTTTCGATTTCTTCTAACAACGGGACAACCAGATATCAGATGCACCAATTTGTTTAAAAAAAATAGGGTTGTAGTAGTGGCATAGACAAACATACACAACCAAACCGGTTGACCGGAAACTTGTAAACAACCGAGAAAAAAATTATGAAAATCCTCTGTAAATTCGCATAACTTATGTATCAATTCAGTTGAAAACTAGCCCATCACGTACTGTAGACGGTGGTTTGCGGTACGGACCGACAACCGTGAATGGCCTGGTTGATCCTCGGTGCGATCGATTTTTTTTTTTTAATTTTTCCGTTTTTTTTGGTTTTATTATGAATTTTGTTTCGTCGATTACAGCGCCATCTATTATGAATCGAACAAAATAGTTCAGTCAAATCGTACGTATGTACTTTTAGCCGTAGAATCCGTATCTGCAATAAAAAATTGAGGTTCCTATTTAAGATTCAAAGATACCCCCTCAACCTACAAAGAGGGGGGGGGGGGACTATTTTTTTTTGCACTAATGTATTTCCCCCGCGGAACGATTAAATTTTGATTATTGACATTTTTTACGTAGAGTGCTTATTTTTCGAGATATTTGAAAGTTTCAGGTTAAAAAAAACACCCGGTATACATATGTAATTTAGTTGTTAATTATTTAGTGCACCTGGAGCAACTGCTCCAATTGCTTCACGGCAGCTACGCCACTGCCATGCTATGAATTATATGTACCAATGATATTTCAAGCAAGTATACCTTTACGTTCGTTGTTGAAAAATAGAATAAACTAATACATTCCTGCAATCACAAAAATAGATTTATTATTACCGTGGAACGTAAAGAAGAAAAAACCGCGACCCGAATATTTTCGCAAGTTTTCATTACTCAAATATGTATTTTTAGATGTTACAATCAGAATGTTTACTATATAATATGGTAATGATTCATGCATTCAAATTATAGATTTTCAAATTTAACATATTGTGTATATTATTATGTACGTAGTGACGTCATTTTTTGATTTTTTTATCGAGCCAGCTGGATTAAAGTTTATACGAGTACATACATTGAATTCCTGTGGAAGTGGATGATAAGTTTTGTTTTAAATAATGATTACACATTCATTCTGGAAAGCGTTTTGATTGTATAAACATGTAATAAACATATCAACGCATTTTTCCGGATATGATCTTATCAATGTTTCTTTTATTACTCATTCCATTTGAGGTTTTTTTTATAATTAAATTGCTACGGTATATCCTGCCATACTTTAATTTACTTATGATACATTTGTTGTATAAATTCTCGAGTTCTTGGCAGTGGCGGATCCAGAAAATAATCGCTGGGTGAAGATGTAATGTTGTATTAAGGTATAAAAAAAAATCAAAAAGTTTTTTTTAATGCGAAGTACCAATTTGCAGCTGAAAAAATATATGTTGTAGAAATATCTGTCAAAATTTTATAACATTTTTTTCGTAACTGTACCAGAAGGATAAAAAAATCCTATGGTCTTCTAAATTTTTTCGTGAATGGGTCTCAACTACAAAAACAACATATTTTTTGGCAGACGAAATTGACTGAACCATTCAAAAGTTATGAATTTTTTTCGGAATTTTTAAAAATAATTACTACTTTAAAACGGCTGAATATTTTGAGCTGAAAATTTACCCATATGTTATTCATATGGGTAACTAATCAGTAACTAAACGGTCCCGATCCGAGCGGGGGCAGATTACCCATTCTTATTCGACTATGCCCATTTTGATTATGATTTTAGGACCAATTACAATAACTTCCAGTTGGAAAGTTAATTATGTCCCAAAATATAAATATTAAATACCAAATACAATGTTGTAGCATAAAAGCTAACTTTTCGGGCTGTTGTCCACATTGTTGTCTGAAGAAGACTTCGATATGAGAATCGAAACGTCAAATATTATCATATGACAACGTGGACAGCCCGAAAAGTTAGCTCTTATGGACAATGGCCACGAAAGTCTACAGAAAGTAATGTAGTAGTTTTCATTTTCATTTTATAACTTTTTAGTCAACATTTTTTGCCTTTTATATAGAAATAAAAAATATATATACCAAAACTACACAAAATGTTTTTTTTTTATAATCGTGAGGGTTGGGAACTTATGTATAAGAGCAGTGTATGTTTCCCAAACAGACAATATGTATGTACCTACGATACGCCTTTTAGTACTACCGAAAAAATAGTGAGAGAGGGAGAAGTACCACAACAAACGCCCATTAGTAACATCAAATTAATAATTTTGATTAATGTATTTAATATTTTTTAATTTTATTTGTTCTCATGACTTCTATACTGCCGTGCTTAGGTAAAGGTCTGTTAGGTGTAAAAAATAAAAACAAAGAAAACTGAATTCGAAGTTTTTGATTTTTTAAAACTGAATTAATATTTTTTATTTTAATCAGTTATTATGAATCAGTAATACCAACTTTAGTACCTACTAAAAAATCACTTTCCCATGTTATTTAAATGAGAAACGGGACCTCCCTTTGCGGCACCTCTTAAAAGTGATTATCTATTGGCAGGGATTTTGCAAGCATAAATTCGTGAAAACGAGTCTAACAAAATGTTCACTTTAACTAAAAGTTGAGTCCATTTCGATACCAATTTCTATCTAATGTTGCAACTGTAAGGTCGGGCCTGGTTGTATAATATGTATAACTCATATCTTACAATGCACATATTTGGGAGTATAGTATTTTAACGATGCGCGTAACACATTAGAATGTGCCTCAGCTTTCATTCAAGTGTGAGATTTATGAAGATTTATTCTCGAGCAAGTTGAAGACGTAATATAAAAACGTTGGTTGTGCTATTTCGAGACCGACTGTTAAATCAGCGATAAATTGTTTCTTTTCTAACAAGTTAATCCACTATCAGTTGCTCATAAACAAGTCTATTTTATTTGAGAATATATTTTTTTTATAATTGAGGTATACGTGAGACATAAATTTATGTTTTCTAATATAAGGTTTTAAAATGCTTCGGTTTCTTTAAAATTTATTTGTGTCTGAGAAGAATTACTATTATTATTCTTTCGAGTGTGTGGGTGGAGAAGGGGTTTTTAATCTATCAAAAATTCTTATGTTTGATCTAATTTTTATGTAATGAGAACACTAAAACGATAGATCATAAATAATTAGAAATTTTTAAAAAAATTTTGAGAGTTACATAATACGTTTCAGGTTTAATGATACTCTTTAAGAAAACAGTTCATTTACTGTAAATGTTGCAGCCAGTTGATGTAATATAACATTTCATGAAAAGTCTAGAAACTTCGCGAAGTGCGGACATATAGTCACATATATAGTCATTCATTTTAGTCATATCATGTAGTGCAGCTAGTTTCTGGACTTTAATGCAGTGGCGTAGCAAGCATAATTGGCGCCCGGGGTACGATATCTTTTTGGCGCCCCCAAAATTAAACTAAAAAAAAAAAAAGGTCTTCAATTACATGTTCTGGTATTTAGCTCTTTATAAATATGCTATGCGGTTTAAAAGGTTATGAGCCATTTAGCGCCCCTCTATAAGTGGCGCCCGGGGCATGATAGACCCCCTTTCCCCCCCCTCGCTACGCCACTGCTTTAATGTCAAACAATTACACCGTTCGTCTAATCTAGTTAGGCATTTCATGAAATGACTAAAGTTCTTTATGCACTATTGGCAGTGAGCGATGGTGGCATAATAAAAGATTGGTTTTAGAGAAAATCTTATTAATGCTATACACCAGTAGACTCAATCTCCACCCCAACGAACTGTTTTCAAACAGACTGTCCTCGATTAGGGCCATCTCTACGAGCCCAATTTCGAGGCGAGTCTGGGGGTTAGTATAAATTAAAACGAGGACTCAATCTCCACCCCAAGGAACTGTTTTAAAACAGATAGACATAAGAAATTTGATTTTTGAATATTCTTGACATTGTTGGCCATAAATAATAAATAAATAATTCTTGTGTGTTAGTAAAATATACAAAACATAAGAATTTTAATGCTAAAATTGTATAAATAATGTATGTTAAGAAGATTTGTATTTCGTGAACATTTTAGGGATTTGGCGTGAGTCGTTGAGCGCAGGTTATTACACTTTTGTAATTTTTAATGAAATGCTATGTTACATCAAGTGGCTACGACATACACAAGAAGTTGCAAATTTTATATTTAAGAGAATTATAAGTAAAATATTATATTTGTTAGTTTCAGCGTTTTGGTTGCTTAGCATTCACAGACCGACTGACAAACACACATACCTTATTCAGATAATGGTTGTATTCGATTTTAGGTTTCTCGTCTTTGATTTTTTTAAATGATTTCTGTATTTCTGTATTTCTATACTTATAGTACAAAAAAAGACATCTATTTTAACATTTATACTTCTCTCGTCACTGTCCCTGACTTTTTGTCTACATACTTGTCTCAAGAAAGTGACGAATAAAGGCTTGTGTTTTAAATATACATATTATACAAATAATGAAATTAATTTTTATAGTCCCAACTTTTTTAAACAAAATATTTTTTTGATCCAACTCGACATTTTTATTATTAAAGAAAAAAGAAACTACTACAGATTTTTGTTTTTAAGTTAATTTTAAGATAAAGATAAAAATTGATATGCCGAAATTATAAAAATTGGGGCAACGTATTATGATCGTACGTATAATTTTGTTAGGACTGATTTTTTTTCACCCCTACATACTTTATTTTGAATCATGTTAATTTGATATTTTTTTCTAATGCATTAACTATAATAGTTAGCTTTAATCTACTTAATTTATACATGTTTTATATGACATTTGGGTGCCAGCTAGCATTGAAGAATCCCTTCCACATAATTATTTGTTTTTTCAAATTTTTAATGTTGCATGTAGACCACCCATTTTGACCATTCGCTATTCACAAACATTCGGAAACAATTGGTCGTTATTTTATTTATACACAAAACAAAATATTCGATGCCTGATCAATTTTTAAATAAAGCTATTTACAAGAATAAAATATGATTGGATGGTTTTGTTTTAGTGTTTGGATTCAAAGATCTATGCAATTTTCCGGTGTCATTGAAAAAATATTTATTGTATAGAATAAAATAGTTATAGCAATAATCAGCGGTGTAGCTAAGGGTTAGCAAAACCGACCCCTGTCAGAGGCGCAAGGTCAAAAAGGGGTACCAAAATGGTGTAGAAGAGCATTATGAGGATTAAAAAATGACATAATGACTAAAAAAGGTATTCACAAACTTCAAAAAACTTCAAAAATCGTACGCAAATATATAGACCAGGAGAGCGATTTTTTGTAGTTTTTGCCAGGGGCATAGTAATTTGTAGCTACTTCACTGATAATAATTAACAGTTTTATTTATTATTTATTATATTTTGAATTTTGGAAAATCGAAATGAACGTATATTTTTATTTTATGTATTCATGTATTTACATGGTAACGTACCATATGGGGGGTGTGGGGCTGAGAACACTCTAGCCCTGTGGTTCGGGGCTAAGGGGGCCCGACGCGGCGAGCAAAAAAAGTCATTGATTAGTATTTTCAAATTAAATTAATTGAAGGATCTAAAAAAAGGTTATTCAAACATTCCTGGTAGAAAAAAAATTATTTGGAGGCCCGCCAACAATTCCAGTCTGGGAGCTCGTTATAGGATATTAGTGGCCATGAGTATATAAATTTTGCCTTAATTTCACTTTTATAATATGAATAAGAGGTTATGCGGATAAACGCATCAAAATACTCCCTCCTCCTTAAATTCAGAAAAAAGGAATATACTCATAAAATATCACGTTTCTAGGTCCAGAGGTTTAAGTTGTACGTTGATGAGTTAGTCACTCAGGACTTCTTTTTTATTACCTATTTTTAATGGGTAAACATTTTAGTATTTAGGTTTTTTTTTGTATAACTGCACTAGACAAGTCTGAATTAAAAAAATATATGTTTACCTATCGATGAATATAGTAAAAGTTTCAATTAAATACTAAAATAAACTGAATAAACGAATTTTCCATGAAACTGAAATCAAACGTCGAACTTTGGCGTTTCAGACTTCTGAAATTTTATTTAATAATAAAAACTATAAGTAAGGTTTCTAATAATTAATAATGATAATTATTTTAGGGGTATGTGTATTTGTATGTACCAAAAATCCTAGAAGAATTCCATTCCCGATAATATTACCTAGAAAATAAATTATCTTAATTTAATAAACAGAAAATAAAAATTACATTCAAAATATCAAAGTCATTGCAATGCGATCAATTCCATTAAAGATCCATCACCGATCTGGCTCAAGAGAGGTTTAGCGCCACAGACAACATATTTACATTGTGTTAGATCTAGTGTGCATGATGTCACGACGAAGGACCTTAAAAGCTGCGCGACCTGCACGCACAGGTTCAGTTTCCCGCTCATCGCGATCTGTTCGAAACCGACAGCGCCTCTAGCGGTCACTTCACGTGTTATAAAGTCGCACGCGCTTCATTAACCATTGTTGCACATTATTATTTCAAAATCTATTCATTGTTGTATGATTTTGTTTACTTGTTGCACATGATTTTATTTAAATTATAAATATTGTATGCTTTTAAATGTTTATATAGTTATATTGAAAAATATATTAGTATAGTTATTACAGTGTTTCTTTATTGTACTGTATGGTTTGTTGAAGTTTGAATAAAGAAGATTTCAAAAACATTTGTCAAGGTAAATTGAATATTTATTTATACATAGCATTGTTGTTTTTATTCTAATCGAAAAAATAATTTCACTTGAGATTTTAGCTCGTATTAGATATAAAATAAAAATAAATAACATACATTTTTTAAAGGTAAATTATGGATTTTTTAAATCAATGTAAAATATTTGCAATTTTTTAAACGCTAAGCATTACAACATTTGTTTATTAATTTGTGTAACAATTGCATCGATAAAGTTTGAACTCATTAATGATATGAATATTGATAAGATGATTGTATATTTCAGGAGTGTGTACTTTGGAGGGGATGTTTGAAAAATTTATTTGATAAAATAATAAATACTGAAAATATGCAAAATGTATTAATCTTTTATTTTTTATTTCCTAATTTATGCATTTAGAATATGTGTATGGTAATAAATTTTTTAAATCTATTAACAGTAAATTTTTATAAGTAGGTAACTATACAAATTTTCTGTGTACGCTCTTATTATGTGTATCATAATTTATTTTGTGGTATTTTAGAATTTAGACTTAGATTATTATTTCATCATTGATTTATTTAATTATCTGTTTGTATTTAAGTAATGAATGAAATCTAATTAAAATGTTATCTAAAAATAGCTTCATTATTGTCACTTTGTATCAAATATTAATATTTTATACCTACAAATACGAGTATGAATTTCAAATAATGAGTAAATAATGAATATTATGTTACTAGAATTAATTTTAGGAAATGTATCAAAAATATAATATTTGTTTAATTAGTTTTATTAAAATTCCGCACATTACAGACCAATTACATACCTACGTAAAACTGTTCAAAATTATGTTAATTATACGTTTTTAAATGTCAAAAATTTGTTTCTAAGAACTACATTTTCAATAAAACATAAATTTAATTACAGTCGTAAAAAAACTGTTATTTTATTAATTTGTAAATTTATATTTCCAAATCATCTAAAAATTAATATAAAATATGCGAAAGTACGATCTTGAGCACGCGTTTGTTGACAATTATTATATCTGCAACTCATTATAATATTAAAATTAACAGTCATTAGTATTTTGCTGATGGTTATAATATGCGATTGAAACAAATGCTGCAAATGAATATTTACAAATATAAATATGACATCATCTAATTTCAAAACCTATTTTTAATGAGGTGAATAAATTACCTGTGCAAAATAAAAACAATTTTTACAATGTTTGTTTCGAAATAATATATCGATTATTATTGATCAAAGAATAATTTGAGATATACATAGTATTATGACGATCACCATAAATAATTTTGTATACAATAAATTTTTAAACCAAGGGTGTTATCAAGAATTTTCCAAAGTGATACTAACTGTAGCACTGTAAAAAATAAAAAAATATAAAAATAACATATTTATAATACCTACATGCAGTGGCGCCGGAAATATTTTTTTCTGTGGGGGGGGGGGGGCAGTACAAACCTCACTTGGTGTTCTTAAAATCAAAATTGACTTCAATTTTCTTTAGCTTGATATTATTTATTTAGAAAAATAAATAGAAATACAGTGGAACCTCGTTAGTACGTTTTTAAAAAGACTGGGGGAAAACATGTACTAACGAGAAAAATGTACCGACGAAATATTTTAATATGGGGTTTTATGGAAGAATGTCGGGACCTAAAAAAAGAAAAAAACGTACTGTACTCACTTTTTATTTTTCTTTATCCCCAACTAGACTCGTGGTTAAATTTTATAATTTTTTTGTGAACTTTAACATCAGTTTACAAAAATCAAAAAAAAAAATAATAGTAAAAAAATTATAGAAAACAGAATTTTTCACGTTGCTTCAAACCCGCTCTAACAAAACAGGATTAAAATTTGGGGGGAGGGGGCAAGTAGTTATTGCCCCCGCAATGAAAATTTGAATGTTATGTGGCCCGGGCCCCATTGGAGCTCTCTCAGGGCCTGTATATAGGTATCTACATTCTACATATTAATATTTTTTATTCATAATATATTAATTATGTTGTTATAATTTTTTTAAAGCATTAGATTTAAATTAGGTCCTACAGCTTAATAATCGTAATTTTCATTTGAACAAAGAAAATTAAATCTTGTTGTATTATTTGTATGTAAACAAACTACATCAATGATACTCGTACATGATATACAAACAGAAAAATAGTAATGAGTACATCAGTCATAAAAAAAATCAGCAGTTATATCATTTGATAGATATACATATTATTTAAGATATTAACAACCTTTTGAAGCTACAAAAAATTGGAACCAAAACACGTTGAAGTGATTCAATACCATTATAATGATTAATTATTATTTTTATTAATCCTTTAACCACCATAAATATAACTGTAATTACCTACAAGTATAATTTTTAATATACAAAAAAATTCTAAACATATAACATGCAAATATATAATAGGATGTTTTATAAATGAATTGTCAATATTGAAGGGGGTTAATCTGTGCTTTCGCTTTATTTTTCCATTCAAAATACTAAAAATGACATTAATTGAGACTCTCGTTTTTTCCCCAAAAAAATATCTAATACAGTTTCGTAGTTAATAAAAAAAAAAAATTTCAAAAAAATCTTGATCATCTTGTATATCAAAAATAAAGATAAAACGGACCTATGTTTATTTAAACTTTTTGTCTTAAAATCATATATTGATTAACCCCCTTCAATATTGACATTCAATTCTGAAAGATCCTGTAGAATACACTTTTTTAAGGAAAAATGTTAGGTACGCACCATTTAACTACATAGGGATGCATCATATTTTGGTTGTGCAAATATACAATATCTTTTTCAATTTATGTACATATTATGTAGGTGTACATTACACATACAAGTAATATTTTATTAGCATAACAGTGATTTGTAGGTATTTGATTTAGATATATAATAAAAATATTTGTATTCGTATATTTAAAGTTCGACTTAAAAAATTTGAGTGTTACTTTATTATCAAAACATGAAAATGAAGATTAAAATAATTTATTACAAACAAAATATTGTAACAAAACTATTATTTAATTCAATTATCGAAAGTTCATTTCTAGTCCAGTCGCTAGACAATTTCGTATAGGGATGGCGCTAGAAAAAAATTACGGAGTACGTTTTTTTCGAGAAATTGGTAGATTTCGATGTATAGAACATGACAGTAACTTCCCCCCCCCCTTCGAAGGGGGGTGCATAATTTTCTAGAGGCTCACAAAGCTGTCGATAATCACTTATTTCAAAAAAAACTCGAGAACGGTTAATTTTAGGATAATATTAGTTATTACAAATATTAAAGCTGATTAAATTCTGAATAAAATGTTTGTTTTTTTAAAATTACGTAGTATTAATAGTTGTTAAAATAGATCACGCGAAAAAATCACATAATGACGTGGATTTTGGAAATTACGCAAAAAATGTAGAGTTTCGTTTAACCGCTGTATTTAATACGATTTTCATCGAATTTTCAATTAAAATTATAGTATTTGATAGAATAAATAACACTCTGTACAACAGTGCTTTCAATATAATTTCAATATCTTGAAAACTGTTTGATTTATAAGCAATCAAAGTTCTCAGTAACATAAAGTTTTACTGAAAATTCTTCCCTTTTTTAGACGACCGATATAAATATCTTCTAAACCGAATATAAAAAAATCCGACAAGGGATCTATAGAAAATTTAATGCTGTAAGCTATGGTTTTTATTTCATTTCAATAATTTCAAAAATGTTCATGTTATAGTGAAATTTCTCGAAAAAAACGTACTCCGTCATTTTTTTCTAGCTCAATTGTCTGACGACTGGACTATTCCACACTCTACTAATTTAATAATTCAAGTAATATCGCCTCTGTTTCGTTTCATTAAAACTAAAGTCTGATCTCGTTTTAATTCAAGTATTATCGTCTCATTCTCGTCTCGTTAAAATTTAAGTATTATCGTTAATATTCAAGTAATATCATCTCGGTTTCATCTCACTTAAATTCAAGTAGTATCGTATGTCTCGTCTCGTAAAATCATCTCGATCTCTTCTTATTGTAATTCGTGTGGTATCGTCTCGGACCGTTTCGATAATGTTTAATTAGAATTGTCTCGATCTTGTCTCGTTAATATTTAAGTAATATCGTCTCGGTCTCGTATCGTTAATATTTAAATCCAATCACCTCGGTTTCGTCTCGTTTTAATTCGTGTCATATCGTCTCGGACCAATTCGATAATATTTAATTAGAATTGTCTCGATCTCGTCTCGTTAATATTTAAGTAATATCGTCTCGGTCTCGTATCGTTAATATTTAAATCCAATCACCTCGGTTTCATCTCGTTTTAATTCGTGTCGTATCGTCTCGGACCATTTCGATAATATTTAATTAGAATCGTCTCGATCTCGTCTCGTTAATATTTAAGTAATATCGTCTCGGTCTCGTCTCGTTAATATTTAAGTGGAATCGTTTCGTTCTCGTCTCGTTTTATTTCGTGTCGTATCCTCTCAGTCCTGTTTTGTTAATATTTAAGTAATATCGTCCCGGTCTCGTCTCATTCAAACTCAAGTAGTATCATGTCGTATTGTCTCGATCCCTTTTCATTAATATTTAATTAGTATCGTCTCGATCTCGTCTCCTTAATATTTAAGTAATATGTGTCGCTCTCGTCTCATTCAAAGTCAAGTAGTATCGTCTCGATCCCGTGCCAAAAAATTCAAGTCTTGTCCGAAATATAAGGTAATCTCGTCTTGATTTTGATCTTGTGTCGACTTTTGTGAGCTCTAATAGCCCTTCTCCGGGAGATGATTTTCATTTTGTGCCCTGTCGCTTGTTTATCTAATAGTAAATCCAGTTCTGATGTTCTTATGCATAATTAACGTGTATTTTTTAATATGTAACGCGGTTGTTTGATTAAGTTGATTAAATTCTTAGCCTTAATAACACAAACATGTCAAAACTTTAGAACAATATTTTGTAAAACGGTCGCAATGTTTAAACAATCAGTATTAATTATTTATTTAAATCGTGGGCTAAGCAAACATTGTTCTTATCTATGGAACAAGAGAAACATTATTATGTTGCACATGACCCAGTTTTAACAAATACAAATTATTTGTTTTTATTTACTTTTTAATATGTATAAGGTATATCTATTGTATAATTCACAATATCATGGCCTTCTATAATTTATATTTATAAGTATTTGTGTTTTATATACATACATATTCTTATACATATTTGTAAATGAATTCACAGAAACACTAAATAATTCATTCAATCAACGAAAATTTCAATTTCTTATGTTCTAAATTAAAATTTTATCCGAAGTCCGTTACATTGGAGTATGATAATATCAAGGTTCTACTCTACTTGAATGTATTTTTGTAAGAAAAAATCAATTGTAAATTTTCCTTCCATAAACTAATCTTAGGCTGTTTAACAACAAAATTCTCATTACAATCGTTTTCGTAGTTTTCATGTTAAGTTGGAACAAACTAAATGATTGATAACAATATTTTAAACTATCAAAATGGATAGTATTCCAAGAAAAAAAACTAGATCTGAAGTGATCAAATCAGATCTGCATTTTGAGACAATAAGATCATATTTGTTCATTGATTTTTGATCTGTGGAGACCTGCAAAGATCTACAATGATCTAAAAACTTCTACAAAGATCTACAAAGATCGTGAAAAAGGTTTATGAATTTGCAACGTTTGCATCTGTATACGATCTTTGTAGATCGTTGTAGATCGTTGTAAGTTGTTGTAGATCTTTGCAGGTCTTCACAGATCATTTTAGTGAAAAAATATGACTGTCTCAAAATGCAGATCTATCCCAGATCTGATTTGATCACTTCAGATCTAAAATTGTTTCCCGTGTTACCTATAAAATCACGTATAAAGTCTAAAAATCGTAAATAATTTCTTTGTACAAAGACAGTTCCTACACAAATTTACTTTAAAATAATTAATGATATTTAACAAACTTGCAATCATTGTAAGTTAAATTATATAACATTTTTTCCCATTTATAGGCAAATATTAAAAGATTTCTTTTGAACATTTGAGTAACCAAGGTGAGCAAGGGCATACCTTCTTTCCCCCACAGTTATAAAATAATGGCGCCTCTGGTCACTTTACCTGTTACAATAAAATTAGAGCCGACCTTAGCAAGTGTGGCGCCCTGGGCGAGATTTATTTTTCCGCCCTCTCTTTCCCTAAAAAAATGTTCAAAAATCACCAAAAATTACAATTAAGATTGATAAATTAACAAATAAGTTGAATAGTTAATATCTCAGCTTGGCGCGATCCTACAGACTCAAACTTTTTTAAAATATAGCTTACATCATTAACTTTAAGACTATCAAATGCCCTAAGACCGGCGAAACCTCTTTTCCTATTATTAACAAATTATATTAATTATTATATAATGATAATTAATACCTCTGCTTGGCGCGATCCTAGACTCCAACTTCAAAAAATTTTAAGATTAAAAAAACGTTTACTCAAAAATAACTTATACCCCATTGTGCGCCGCCCCACTAGGCTTGGCGCCTCGGAAGGTCGCCCTGGTTGCCCACCCCCCTAAAACCGGCGCTGCATATAATATACAAGAAATCAGTAAGGTGAATTTGAAATTTCAACAAATTACCCACTTCACGTTGTGTGCACATACTTTTGATATGTATCAACGTTACAGAGTAGCATATATCGTAAAAACAATACACCACTAATAAATATACATGTTAAAATATACAATGGAAAGAATGCTATAAAATAATAAATACACAATTCAATGTAAAAAGATAAACTTTGGGTAATTATAACTGTGTTTGAAATATTAAGAATTATAATATTATGATAATTTCTTTTTACCAAAATATTATTATTTAAATTGTTTATACTTCTGTTCAATTCATTATTATTAATAATACTTTTAAATTAGAAATGCTGTTATTGAATCCTTCAATAAATCGAACGAAAGAAAATTATACATCCAGACAGACTGATATAAGGTACTGGCACTAGTCTTGGATCTTACCCCAGTGTTGGACTCTTGGTTAATTAAATGTACTAAATAATAAATATTTGTTGATATTTGATTACTGTCATTACAAATGTTAGGCATTTAAACTAATTATAAGTCTTATCTATTTATTAATTAGTATATTATAATAGCATATACTTTACATTGTTTCAAATTTTATGATTCTTTATTTTATAACTTTTGTGTTGTAGTACTTATCATTTTGTAATCGTTAGCAAGTGTCCATAACAGGGTACCCATTACTAGTTTTACTTTATCCATTACTGAAGAAAAAAAACATAAACAAAACAAAAGGCTATAATTAAAAAAAACTGTATTTACTGACTTTGATATCTATATTGATTTAATAAAGAAGTAAATTTTTATTAATAACATGATTTCATCATTAACATGAATTACAAAAAACAGTACACCTTGCCTTTAAAGCGACCAAGACTGGTGCCAGTACCTTATAGTACATCCGCTATTCGAAAAATAATTTTTTTTTACGTTCTGAAGGTACCTACATCTGCCCGTATCTTGGTTTTCGACGATAGATTTTAAAAAATTTATTAAAATATAAAAAAAATACAGATAAATATAAAAGATTATAGATAATATAGGATTAAAATTTATTCTAAATAAATAATAGAGACAACAACAACAATAATAAAAAAGTATTACGATAATCACATTTTAAATTGTAGTATCTTATTACTGTAGGATCTATTCAACGAGAGGGGATATACAATATTTTTGTTTCCTACGGAACATAGTAGTAATAATATGCAGTTTTAATTTCCACTGCAATATTGAGGAAATTTTTACAGTTATTATATCTATCCTTTGAAATAGAAATTTTAAATAAATCATTCATAGTAGTTTTTAGGGCATACACGAGACGAGACAGGATTCAGGTCACATTTATTTATCGAATTTTACAACTAATAATCTCGTCTCGATTTTATCTCATGAAAACTGAAGCCATATCATCTTGGTCTCAAAAAAATTATGTTGGCGTCGTCTCGGACACGTGACCGAAACCGAAACGAGATTGAGTTGTTATTTATGTTATGACTGTATGACTGAGAAGGGAAGGAGGTAATGGGAGCACTTTCCCCCACGCTTGTCAATTTTTTTTTACGAATTTCAAGTAGGTACTTAAAATTGAAAATCGCATTTATCTACATTTATCAATTTTATGCTCGATTTTATGTTCAATTTATTGTCGAAAATATTTTAACGATTGGCTATTGTTACTTTTACAGTACAAGATTACTGCTTTACTAATTTGTTCTGATTTGGATGATTTCGCGTTAACTAAACATTATTATTATTGTTTTTTATCTTAAACAAGGAACGAGTTTATTTAATCTGTTCTATATAACTTCTCTCGTATTGCTGCTTCTGTCAAAAAATTGTTAAAAAAATGATAAACAAATAAGTAATGTGGGGAATATGAATATTTGAAAATTATAAATTGGGGTAAGCAGGTGAGGGAGTAAGTATTTTTTGTCTGCGGACGTCCCTGCTAACAAATTCTACACATAAATACAACTCTACTGTTAAATTGTAGGAAAAGGATTTTCAGTCGACGTGAAGTAAAATATAAAATTACTTTTTTCTAAATTATTTTGATGTTCACACAAATAATTTTTATTCCAAAATAACATTTTTTTTCTCGAACTCATTTGAATATGTGGCCTTCTTCTCAAAATGGTTGAATTATGATTACACATTTAATTTCTTAAGTGGTATTAGTCGTATTGGCTTTAGAACGGCTCATTTAATACAAATACATACATTAAAGTGTATCAATTTACATCATGATAATTAAATGAAACTATCATGTATAAATGTATTCAATAATAGAATGTACATATATTGGTATGCCTTACATATATTTATAATAGTATTCTCCGGTTTCAAATCCGTTGTCGACAATTTGACCCTGAACGATATTCAAAATACTACGCCTATATATTTTTTATGTGTCTCTAAGCTGCTCAACAACTTTGCAAAACAAACAAAGCAATAGAACATTTACTACTAACAATAAGACTAAGGGCGGTGTTACACTGTAAAGTAGTTTTGAATTTTTTTCTTTATATTTTTTTAGTATATATGAGGCTGTGAGTTCCAAAACTCATTCGGTCCATTAAAAAAAATCGAGATGTCATAATATGATTGGGCGAGTTTTTCTCAAAACTCACATTATACAATATGAAATAATGCTAAAAATTCATTCAAAATCCACTGACATCGCGATTTTTCTTAATGGAACAAACGAGTTTTGGAACTTACCGTTTTATATACAAGGTTTTTGAGATCACAAATGAAATTTTTTAACTGCAATATCATTTATGATAAAATAAATCCTTAATTTGATGAAAATTGATGAAAAGTTGCATTTTTTTTACTTTGGTCGCTGTATTTTCTATAGATATAATTTTCATATATGTATGTATATTGTATACAATATACTCCACCCTTATAAAAGATATTATATTACATATCTATGTTGTTAAGATGATCATATTTTCAATATATATTCGCAGTCATCTTTTCGACAGTGTACTTATATAAATTATAAACAGTGTAGGCCAGTCTGACCCACGTCTAGCCAAGAACCGGGTGTATATCAATGTTTATTTATATAGAAAATACAAAACATACGTGACTACGACCTACTAATCATTAAATAATCAATAAAAATTAAAACTTCAACTATCCAAGTTCTGCAAAAAAAATTATAAATTAGAAAAATTAATAAAAATACTAAAAATACTAAAATACTCAAATAAAAGTACCTTTCTTCAAACGAGCATTTATGGTGTAACTAGATAATGCCAGGTTTCTTCTATCTATGTTACCAGTTGTTTGTATTAACAGCTTGTTACGCATCTGTCAAATAGCAAATGTTGGGTTCTGATTCGTCCATTTGGAGATTTTTATGGCTGGTACCAATAACAAATTTTGATAAAACTGAGGGTAAATCTACCATATTGGAATTTTGAAATTTTTTAAGTTTTATTCCATTTAACAGCGAAATTGCTTTGACTGACTTTTCAAAAATCCAGGGAACCGGAAATAAAAAATTGTCTCTTCCGAAAATTTTAGAAGTATTTATATATTTAGTTAGATTTTATGAGTCTTATGAACCATTGAGTGATACACGATTTTTTAAAGATTATCTTTTAAGTACCTTCCACTTAACCGTCCGAATTTACCAAGGAAATGATTTTATTTTTCTGGGATTCAGGAATTCAAAAATTCACAAAATTTCCCGGAAAGTCTCTGGAGGAAAAACTACAGTATCAAATAATTCGTAGGGAAATTAAAATGTGTTGACTATATATAATATTTTAATAGTAATAAAAAAATCGGTAGTAACACTAACACTTTTTTCAAAATGATTTTTTTATGGTTTATTTTTAAATCACAAAAAATATTGAAATAGTAAAAAAAATTATTAAAGCTTCTTTGTGTATACTGTTGTTTTATCAGAAAAAGAGCAAAAAACCCCCATTGCACCCAGAAATCAAGAATCACTTTAAGATACCACGAAAGCTTAAAACATCAATTAGTAATATTTTATTTAATATCTGACAATTTGTTTATGAGAATTTCAGTTGCTAATTACTATACTAGACTTATCTTTTTGTGGTTATAGTGGTTACTTATTTATAAAATACTAATACATATGTATTTTCTATCAAAATCAATGACAATTCTTAGAAATGATGTCATTCGATTAAATATCACAGACTCAAAGTCTAACGTCGAGTGTTAAAAAGAAAAATGAAATAATCAAGTAACGAGAATTGCTGTTCTAATTTTTTTACTTCTCCATGCACATTTTTTACACTTGCTTTAGGTTGGTATATACACATGTCGCACGAGCACAAAAACGCTGAGTGATTTGATTACAAAAAGTACAGCAGGTTTTTTTCTGTCAATGGCCATGTGGGGTATCGAACCAATAAATATTAATGCTTATTATAAGATTAAGTTAGATTAACTCTTTTGGGTAGTTTGTGTGATTTTTAATCACAGGCGTCACTTGATGATGTGGGACGTGCAGTGGCACCAGAGCCATGGAGGGCAGGGGGGCTGCGAGGGGCAGTAGTATTGGGGGGGGGGGAGGGGAAATACTACTTTTTGCCCTCCCTCTCCTAAATTTTGATTCTGTTTTTTTAGGGCGGGTTTTGTTTTTTGTACACTAAACTCTAAAATTAAGGGATAACTAAAACAAATCTGAACGATTCAGGGTTTCGCAGATACTTTTAACTTAAAAAAAACATAGACACTTTAATGATCCCATGATTCCCATCAAAGTTTCCCCATCTTTTATGAAAAATGAAAAGTATGCAATTTTTTAGGTTACTTTGATGTGAATTTTTCAGACGAATTTTTTTTTTATCAAATAAACAACTAAAAGAACATTAAAGAAAATTTAATATTCAAAAAAATTGATAAAAGTTTCAAGTTAGAAGTTAATCGATCAATTATTTTTTGAGATATCATGTCAACCAGTTGCAAAAAAACAATAATAAATTTTAAAAACTATGATATTTCCCCCTTTTAACTAACAATGAGGAACTTTAATGTGAAAAGTTTTTCTGTAAGCAGCTTAATTTTCGAAATAACAATTCGTAACGTTTTTTTTAACACCCACTCAGTATATTATTATATTGTTACATACAAAATCTACAGATTTATTTAGTAGTCCAATATTAACATCTACCTTTTACAAATTTGATTTGTTAACTTCTATCTATTTTCAGCAGGGGGTAATAAATCTTTTAGTGACGCCACTGAGTCGATTAGTTATATTCTGGTGTAGATTTCCAACCTGAGCCAAATTTGCATATCAAAAACATGTATTTTATATATATGAAGTTTATTGATATTAAATTATTTATATGGGTTGTTTTTGATAAGGACGTTTTTATATCACTTTTTAAACATAGGTTTTTAATTATGATGTAATTTGATCAACCGAATTTGTTACTGAATAATTGATAAACAATTTTATTTGAGAAAAAAAACATATACTTTAGTTAATAGAAGATTCTTTTGGAATAAAAATATGCGTTTCATTTCATTATTGTTTATACATAATATGTATATAATATACATATTATTATAATTATTATTCTTATATTACTTTCGATTCCACTAACAGGTATAATAATAAAAACTGTACTTTACAAAGGTACTAATTATTTAATAGGTATATGAATTATTTTTATATAACAATATGTATTGATGTATAATATAGTAATAATAATAATAATAATAATGAAAGTTGAAAAATCGACTGAATAATAATTTGTTCCTACTTTACAATATGTAAATATTATTAATTTAAATCTATAAAAATACATCGATAATTATTTTATACAAGATAACATAAATAATTAATTGTAATTAATTATTAATTGTAATTAATATTCTATTGATAAAATATCATGTAAATAAATATGTATCTCATAATATAATGTTTATTTATTTATACTATAATATAAAACATAAAACATCATAATAATAAATTGATTGGAAACCAATAAATCATCCAGTGAAATGAAAATTGAATCTGTATTTCTTTGAAAAATTCTACTATAAAAAAATAAATAAATTCTATTTAGTAAGCAATCATACCAAAAATTATTTAAAATAAAATCTAAAAAAAAAAACATTGAAACATTTTTATCGTTTCAATTTTACAAAAATTGAAAAATTTTATCTTTCGCGATACGAATTTACATACGGGCAAATGTACGTTATAAACAAGTTTTTTTTTCACTTTTAGAAGTTGTCTTTCTAATTGAATTCATCAATAAAGACATTCATGCATGTCAGAAGTACCGTTTAGTTATAATATTTATAGCGATTATTTTAAGATTAGGAAAACAAATTTGAGATGAATTAGGATTCGAATAAAATTATCAGTATCGTATGAAGGAGAGCGATAATATAATATATTTATAACAAGAAATTCTGCCGTACTGTCAGTGTCGGTCTGATTTAATAGACACATTACGATTACCTCTTTTGTAAATTATGAATAACAGATGTTTTTTATGTAAAAAGTAATTTACATTACAATGCATGAGTCATTTTTTGTTATTTGTTATAAAATATATTTTTCCTATATCCGGTAGTATGAAATAAAATTAATATCAAAAAATAAATAGTTAGTAATTCTTATGTTATAGGCATATTTTTATGATATTTACATAAAGGTAAAGTATGTAGTGTTGCCATATATTTTTTTATGCAAGAACGGGACATTAACAATTTTTCGCTTAAAAAAGGGACATATTCAAAATCACACTATTTTATTCAGTAAATAACAAATTCTTTAGAAATTCAAAAATAACTAAATAATAGATATCTACCCTCAAAAAACAATTATATAATAATATTTATATTCATATTATTTCTTTTAAACTGCATTTCTAGTACAATTATGATATTAGCAAACAAAACAATAAGACAATAAAGCTACAATGTATTTTCAAATCTTTTTTGGTGTTCCGATAGAGTTGACAATACTGACCATGTGAAAGTGCTTCTAAAAATGACATTTATTTTTTATACTGTATTTTTTAATGTCAAAATTCGTTTTAAAACATTATTATATCTATGTAGGTAGTAGGTACCTATTATTAGTTTAGAAATTAAAAAAAAGATCAAATAAGTTTATAAAAAAAAGTATCTTCAAAATATATTTACATATATGCACGAGAAAAATGTACTCACGCACGGTTGTTTTAATTTGACTCACGATCACGATTCAAGATTTCAAAATCGTTTACGTCAGGTCGACGTGACCCGAAAAATTTACGTGATATAATACTCATTTTATAGTAAATGTAATATTAAAAACTTCCTAAATACACTTCTGATTATTCTAAAGCATTTGTTCAAAATGTTATAAGACTCGATTAAATCAAAATATTCGATCGTTAATTCTACTTAAAGAATTGTATTTTATAGAAATATTTTATCTGATCATAGATACAAGATCTTCCGTTCTTGGCTATTAAGGTTGTTCAATAGACAGATGACACAATATATAAAATAGTTTTTTTCTAGAAATATGAGTTCAAACTGTTAGAACAGCACATATATTTTTATCTTGACAGTTACCTGATTGCTATCAATATATATTATTATTAATATAAAAGATGCTAAAGGTTTTTGTTGTTGAAGAAGATATGTGTTTTTACTATGTTTTCTTAATTCTCCTTTTTGCTATTTATTTGACCAGTTTGTATATAAATATAATACGTAACAAATCAAGTTTTTTTTTACAATTCAAAAGTTTTTATGCTTTTTGTAGTCAAAAATGCTCATTTGGTAAATTATGGTTATACCTATAGACGAGAAGAGACGAGATTTACGTTAGTCTCGTCTTAATCTGGTCTTGAAAAAAAAATGCTGATTTCGTTTTGGTCTCTTCCTTAAAAATTTAATTAATTAAATAATATGCGGGCATCACTTCATAAATTTAAAAAATCACGTGTTTATGTGTTAGAGTTAGTAACATGCAGGAATTTTTATTTGACAAAATTATTTAAAAACAGTTCGTTCCGGCGGAGATTAAATCCCCATTTTTATACTATATTAACCACCTTTCGCCCCAATAGATTGTCTTAACCAAGGACAGTTAACGTTTATATTATTAGAGCATCAATAACTACTTATATATTACATGATTTTTACAGCTGTACCGTCGTGCCTTCTTCAGTTTATCCCAAAATAAATATGTCGCTCGCTTAAATTTTTCAAATTTTAAATTGGTCGAGCTAAGTAGCGTACCGTGGGAGGGGGAAAGGGGAAATTTGCTCCGGGTGGCAGTTTGTTAAGGGCGGCAAATTTGAGGTAGCAACCAAAAAAAAATTGTGGATTCCCAGCGGTAAAATTGAAAAAAAGATTTTCAATTCAAAGGGGAGGGGAGGGGGGCGGAAAATTTGCCATTTGCCCCGGGTGGCAGAAACCTACGGTACACCACTGATTAGGCACCACTGGTGTAGGGCGTATGGGATATATTTTTAAATGATATTAATTAAATAAATTGCTGAACAATACAATTTACATATTTTCTTTTAAGTTTATTAGCCATATGTACAACAATATATATAGTTTATCAAGGCCGTTTGTTTGGTATATGTATCTCATGCATGCCCGGTATTTAGACATGATCAAAACCAAACCAAAATCTTTCTGTAAAGTATTTCCAGTGCGACTGACAGCCTTGTTATGTTTTATATGGGCTTTAACAATTTAATTTCTGCACAGATCAAGTTCGTATACAACATAACATATTTTGGTATTCTACAAAAAGATTTCGGTTTGGTTTTAAAATATTATACAAAAATGTTTTCAATTTGCTGCAAAATAATTTAAGTGAGCTTAATCATTTTGGATTGGGTACAATAATCTAATAATTAAAATATTCTTGTAAATTGATATTTTTCATTTAAATTCCAGGGGTCAAAACTGGTCAGTAAAATCAGTAAAAGTCAGTTTTTTGTAACCCGGTCAGTTAAAGTCAGTTTTTTGGAAAAATGGTCAGTTTTGTCAGTTTTTTGGGTTTGGCACTCAAAGTTTTCACATCGGAGCCCTATTTATCGTGAAAAAACTCACTATTTGACTTCAAAACTACACAACTACCGTGAAAAATATATTCAAATTATAAATAATGTTCTATTTTGTTTACTTATGTGTATTGTTCATTATCAACTTTTAGAAGATATTTTATGACATAATTGTAACGTATGTATACGTGAACATATAAACATAATCTCACCCTAGCACTGGCTATGCCAAGTTCGGTGAAAAAAATTAAGAAAAATTAATTGCAATTTTTGTTACTTTTGTTATGAACATAATAAAAAGGTGGTAAGAGTTGGCTATGGGGATGGTGGAGACCAATAATTATAAAAGTATTTTTCTAATACATAACACCTACATTTTTTAACTTGGTTCAGATAGTCAGTAAAAGTCAGTATTTTTAGATTTCTGTGTCAGTAAAATCAGTATTTTTGAACAATGAACTTGTTTTGACCCCTGAAATTCTCTATTTAATAGATAAGTCCTGTGTATGGTTTTATACCCAGATAGTTATTTATAATCTACGTTAGCATTACATTGTTTTCTGCAATCATTATTTCAAAGTACGTATTTAATAAGGCACATTCAATAGAATTGCACTGTCATTTAGCAGGAGAATGTAAAAAAATCTAACAATAACGGTATATCTATGTGGAATAACATTTACCAACATTTTAACTACATGTCAGTGCTTTGATCTTTTAGTATTAATAAGTATTCAATATTAAATTATGCAATATCTAATCTGACCCTTTGTTTTAGGAGGTTAATATAAAATAAATAAGTTTTCCGCATTCAATAAATTTCTCAAGTCAATTATGAAGAAAATATTAAAGCGAATTTACACTTGTAAAAAAATTAATTGATCCTTAAAAAAATGCATTTACTTCATTAACTGAGAATAACATAATAAAGAGTTCTAGGTTATTAAAAATCATACCTGTAAAAAAATTAAATTATTAAATGAAATTTTAACTCTCCTAAAATGAAAAAAAGTCATTCATCCGTGATAACGGAATACTATGGGCTTCAGAATATCAAATATTTATTGCCATAAAAATTTACTACTTAATCGCACAAATATATATGAGTACTATAATCGAAAAGTACTTTTTTATCTAGCAAATGAGTTTCAAAATATCTGTCTTTATTTGGTATATGGAGAAATGATTTAAATATTATAATAATCAAATGGGAGGAGCCTACTAAGTTTGTGATAAACGAATTAGAATGAAAACTGGTCGACCACTTCTGCACGCGACTCTACATCCAAAAGAGGGTCGCAACTAGATAAATATTTCACAGCACTGATCCATAAGGCGCTGATAAAGACATGTCATGACTGCACAAATCTATCCGAGAGCCGGGTAACCTGACGCCGTCCACTTAGCAAATTCGCTGGTGTAAAATGACAAATATTTGCACTTTTTTACAGTCAAGGGCAACAGCGGTCCACAAAATGATCAGGTCAAAACAGAGAGGTCATTATGCACACGTGTTTATCTATCCCTCTTGCACATGTCAATTGGGTTTTTAAAGTAGATATCGTTGTGTGTTTATTTAGATGCAGTGACCACTGGTAAATGCATGGTTTAATTTCTAAGTTTACAGAAGCAGTTTAATTGATCTGCCCAGGTTTGTATCTTATCGTAAAGTCTTTAAATTAACTTTTCTGTTCCGTACTCTCACTTTAAAAAATTTTAATACTGTATAATTTCGATTCAAATATTTATATGTATATAAATCTGTAAGCTCTTGCTGCATAAAATTAATGTTTTTTTTTTAATCTTTACGTCACGCGTCGTTTTACAATATACAATATTATAGTCCGTTTTAAGCCTTGGCAGATTACAGAAACGATCTCCATCTCCGCTTCGACCTTGCAAATCTATTATATGTGATTCAATACAAGTGGCATGTAAGCTGCGTTTTGACGCAGCTAACATGTAATAGATTTGCAAGTTCGAAGCGGTGACGGAGACCGTTTCTGTAAAGTGCCAAGGCTTTATAATCCTTACCTATATTTTTCTGCCTCTATTTTTGTTTGTTCTGACCAAATTTTAAAAATACTGAACTGATTTTGATGAAACTTTCAGTGTTAGAAAACTTGTCATTAAGAAGCTGAGCAGTGTATTTAAAGTGAACAACTATTTCTGAATAGTTTTTAGTGAGCATGGCGCGGTAGAGAGTGGTCCGAGGTACTTATGTATTTTATAGAAAAGCTAGTTGCATGGGCATTCACGAGGGGGGGGGGGGTCCTTTAATGTATTTACATATTTTAAATTTATAAGTTTAGAAACCGAATTGAAAATTACTCATACAAAACTATACACTTAATTAAAACTCGTTTATGAATTTTCAAAAACCTAAATATCTGAATTTTTAGATTTTCGCTCTAATCTTTGATCTTTGACAACATTATACAAGTTTTTGCAATTCAACTTGGTCAAGAAAATAAATACCAAACCAAAAAAAATCTGAGATAAAATTTAAACCACAATAGTTTATTTAAATTTTAATTAATCTGAGTTTCTTAATATAAAATATCCTCTTCCGTTTTCCGCCGTATAATTAAATTTTATTAATTGTAAATTAAGAAGGACTGTAAAACTATTACTATAACAACAAAATTTTATTATAAACATCTGTTGCGAATTAATCCAGAAGTCGATTTTATAAAATAAGTTTAAACACGATATTCAAATTAATAAATAATTTATGAGTGTATATTACTGTATATATTTCAAAACGATTTTCCCATTCCAATTTTGAAATCATATATCAACCAGTTGTCAATTCTGAAATTTAATAACTCACTATAATAATATGGTTATCGGGCAATCATTATCATTATTATTAGATTACTATCATTTTACTTTCGTAACCAGGGCTAAAAATAGACAGATAATAAACAATGGATGGTAAAAAACAACTACCGTTATAGCGACATAGCTGATCGTGTAGGCGGTTGGAACTATGTAAATATGCACTAGTTTTTGTAGAAGTAGATCGAGAAGTCATGCAAAATACATGTTAATATGTTCGTACAGTGGCGTTACATTAATATGTACATTGGGTCAAAGATTCGGTGGCAGAAAAAAAACTATTTGAGCTGTAGCGAAAATCAAAATACATATAGAGACTAATTCGGGTAGAAATTTGCATTCGAACCGGAAAAGGTCTTCATTACTACCGGGGGGACGTAAAATTCAACTTTAAGGGGTGTCAAAATCGACAATGAGGCCTCGAGATGTTCCTAAGCTGATTAATTTACATTTTACTAGTGTGAGGTGAGCAACATTGGGTTGAATTCAGTTAAAAACTTTTCTGGCGAATTACTTCTCAACGTATTTTTCATCAATTAAAGATCCGGGAAAAAATTTCAGATCTGAAGTAGAGATCTGTAGACCTGATCTCTAAAGATTGTTGTAGATCGTGATCATGAATTTTCAACGTTACAACGATTTTCAGGGTGCTTTGTAGATCGCTGTAGATCAAAAACAAGTGAACAAATATGATCTTGTTTCAAAATGCAGATCTATCAAGATCTGATTTGATCACTTCAGATCAAAATCTGAAAGAGTCGCGAAATTTAAATTCACACGATTGAAACGAGACTGGTTCTATATTTTACAAAACGAAACCAATTTAAATTTTTACAGAACGGGGTTGCAGGGAGGGGAGGAGGGTAAAATTAAATTATTTAAAATTATAAAAAAACTAATAAGGCCAATTGTAAGCTTCGGATGAAGTCTTAAATTCCGCGGCATCCCTTGAACGCACATGACTACTATAAATTTTAATATTTACCATTTGATAATAAATTAAGAAGGATGTTTTCTTTTACTAGCATTTTAAAAATTTTATATAAATTCAATCCTAATGTCCAGTATTATAAAGAAATTGACAAAAATTTGCTAGTTTGCAAGCACTTTGAAGGGGGCATTAATTCTATGATATTCTCTGTATATTTAATATATTCAGAGCTGTAGTACTTGAATTTTCTAAAACACGGATGATTCGTATCGTGCAAGATATTTTCATATCTGTTTTCATGCCGCCGTTTTTTACTTACCGCACATACCTGCGCTAAACTGTCAATAAACGTCATGGAAATGTCATATAAGTTTTTCCCCTTTCAAAGTTCTTGCTAGCTAACAAACTTTAGTAGTTTCGTATAATACCGAACGTAAGTATTAGGGTGTTTTGTTTTAGCTTTGGATTAAAAGTTAATTGTCCCAAAATTTCATCAAACCTGTGGACGGCGCAAACTGAGTCTTTTTCCCATTTGATTAACATGGGAAAAAAATACTTTTTTACTTACGCGTGAATATCTCGTTGAAAAAATTTTTTTTTGAAAATTTCTCAAGGGAATATTTTGTAGAGAATTAAGTGCTCAATTAATAAATCCAATAAATTTTAAGAAATGTTTGTTTAAAAATTGGATTTTACTTTTTATGATAATGTTTAAACGAACATATCTTTAAAAATATTTGATCTATGAATTGAGCACTTGGGATCTTTTTTGTAAGAAATTTAATTCTCTATGATGTGCTGCTGTAAGAAATTAAAATAATTTTTTTAACGAGATATTCACGTATAAGTAAAAAAGTAATTTTTCCCATGTTAATCAAATGGGAAAAGGACTCGGTTTGTGCCGTCCACAGGTTTGATCTATGAGTCTGAAATTTTGGGACAGTTAACTTTTGTTCCAAAGCTAAAACATAGACCTACGGGACTGAAAAAATAAAAATATTTTTTTTTTAAAACACCCTAAAAAGTATATCTTCCCTGCACACCGCTAGCTCTTAATATAAGCCTTATGGGAAAACTCTCTAAATCCCGGCCTGTCCACTCATATATAACTATTTTTTAACACATGAAGACAAATGCACCGCAGTGGTTGTTACTAGATGATGACGAGTTCAATGCCATTCTGTGACCTCACGACTACTGAATTCGGCAACACGAAAAAAAATCCGCGTCTTTTTTAGATCGCGAATTAATAAATGCGCGCGCTTAATTTACGATATTGTGACATGGGACGCGAGAAAAACTCACATTGTTTTTATTACTCTATTTGTCGTCAAATGCGGAAATGTGTAATTTGTTTTGAGATGAGAGATATTAGTATATTTGGTGTCACAAAAAATGCACCAGTTATAAGTGAAGCATATGCGGGCGGAACTATCATTTTAACGTTCCCAAAATTTTTCTACAGACAGATTTAATATGTGTATTTCGATAATCTTATGTACGGTATTATAAAGAAATACTAAATTTGTTAGCTAACAAGCACTTTCAAATGGAGTATCAAACCTATATGACAGTTCCTTTGAAGTTTTCTGAAGTGTTTGACAAGATCACGCACGGGCGGTAAGTAAACACCAACGATATTAAAACAGTAGTGATATATATGAAAATTATCTTGTACTGTCAAAGTCACCAACTATGTTATTGTTAGTTGAAGTATCACTGATCTAAATTCCAAAACAAATCCATAAATAATATTCTTAACAGAATTAAAACACCGCGAAAGCGTTTGTTAACTAACAAATATTTATTAGCTCCTTTAAAATACCGGACATTAGACATATAACATGATAATTGTAAAGAATGAATTCTTAGGATATCGTTTTAAAAGTTTTAAGTGTATTTTATTCAGATATTATTATACTATATCTAACAATTTAGAATTTAGATAAAAATATTTCTTGAATGAATACAGATATCATGAATAGACCAAACGAAAGAACCTGATGCATAGACCATCGTTTTAAAAATGATATGTTGAACTATTTAATACATGGTTTACCTATATGAAATGTTGAAATATTTCTTACTGAAGGTAGCAAAATATTTAAAATATATTTTGGTTAAAATGATGTATATTACTATGCATATAGTGTTGCGACGAATTTAAATAAAATATGTATGTATGCTGTAGGAACTACTAACTAAAATCTCAATTTATGCAGTTAATATACATAGTAAGGAACAATGAATCTATAGTCTATAATAATATTGTTATGAAAAAATATTTGGTACGAAAATGTCATGCCTACTTTTTTCCGCAATTTAACTTTATTAATTTTCGTATGTAATGTCATACTGCAAAATTATGATGTCATCGATTTATTTTTGAAATAGCACCCTATACTTTTTATTATACCATTAGTTAATATTATTTATTTTCTTTCAGTTTAAATAAAGATATTGTACACAAAAATTTAGGAAAAATATGCAATATTTTTCAAGCAAGTAAATGACAATATTATAATCCAAGTTTATCATCATTTTCAAAATATTGTGACTGTGCATGTGATTCTAATTTTATTTAAAAATATTTCTGATAAACTAATAAAAGAAAGAATAAAATAAATAGAATATAAATTAAAGAAAATAATATAAAACATGTATCAAATTAATTTTTTAAACGTGATTACAACGCTTACAGACAGACAGACCGACCGACCGACCAACACATACACACGCATACACTGGTATCATGGCGAAAATAGTTAGAATGGATTAAGGGAAGGTCAAAATTGATAATTCCATCAAAATCCGAATTTCGACAATATGGTTTCACAATACTTGTTACTATACATATGTTATTTACATAGGTATAAAAAACTAAAAATATATTTACGTCTATGAAAAAAAAAGAATAAAAGTATACTAATGGTATCAAAAATTTGAAAAACCCAAATAGTGGTAAATAATAAAAAAAAAATTTTGGTAGAAAACACGTTTTCTTACAGTTAATAATTTAGGCTGCAGTGATTGATACCATATATGACAAAAAGTTAGTATAATCGATGTTTATTAAATTAATTTAAAAAATTGAAATTATTTGCAAATAGTACCTGATTTTATTTCCTCATTATTATTTAATTAACCAAATACTCTGTTAATCAACAAACATTTGGCAATTATTTTGGTAACTAACCTTTGAGTCTTTAAGAAAACAAATTAGCAATAAAATTAGGTTACTTTGACAGAACTTACATACATTTACTATATGCAGATTAATTAAATACCAACCTGATATAAATTAAACATTTGAATGCCAGTCTCTGCTAATATGTATTTAATTACAGTAAAAGAATAAATAAAACAGATATATTAAATCGTTTAATTTTATTTGATTTGTTATGAAAAACAGCTGCTATTATTTTTCCAAACACAGATGTTCCATTTGTTCAACTGCAAGGTTAATATTTATTTACAAACTTGTATTTATCTTCTCTATTACATTCTAACATCCCTTATGGTTTTAATAATTAAATGTTATGATTACTGGAAAACGGAGAAACTGTAGTTTCTTAGTCACTCATGATGAGGACTTCTTGTGAAGTCGAAACACGTGTTAAGTGACATTGTTTTCTTGTGGTTAAGGTGTAATTTTTAGTTTAAGTTAAATGTTATGATAATTTCAAACCAAAGTAATCGGATATATAAAACGATAAACTTAATTAATTCTGATGAAGGAAACGCTTTCTGATAGGTAGGGGCTAGGGGTTAAATATTCAGAATCTAGGCATATGTACTATGTATATTTTGTTTTATCCTAAAATATGACTTGTTTGTACATTTTCTGAATAAATTCATTGTAAATTGTCTGAAGTTTAAAATAAAACAAATTTCTCTTTTTGCGATGTTATGAAGATAAATTCGTCCATATATAAGTATGTACATAATTTAAGGTAAGATCTCGCCATTTACATAAAAATAATACCTTTTATCAAAATGCACATCTTCCATGTGTTTAAGTTCAAAAACATTAACATTTTTGTTCCACTTTTTTATTTTTTTTTAAATTGCATATTATTTTGTATGATTTATTATAATCGAAAATACTGAAATAACTTTGAATGTTGACTAATCAACGGATGTGAGTACAAATCAATAATAATTAATATATCAATAAATACATATATTATAAAAATGTGCGAATTTGTCTGATAATAAAATCGCGTCATATATTATTATCATAATTATAAATTCATGTTGATTTTGTAAAATAAATATATTTTCAATGTGTTAATGTAAGTTCAAAAATAATTAGGTATGTAAATTACGAAAACATACTTTTTTGGATAAAAATAACTTCTATTTTATTGTCGGGTATTATAAAAAATTAGTTCTAAAGCAAAAGCTAAGGTACCGCTATTTGCGAGGAGTCAAATTAACATTAATTTGCTCGGGATTTTAGAGAAATAATTGGATAATAAAGTAAATGCTAAACATTTTATGAGGTACAATTGTCACTACTGCTTGTAGATCACTGATTTATACTTAACGCGTATGAATCAAAGTCATTCATATAATCCAACCATTTATTAGAACTGTCAGTGGGTTGTCATTTACATTTAATACCCCGCAGGTGGCGTTAGCTTAGTTTTTGCTCGAAAATAAATTCTTTATAATACCTGTCATTACATGCATTTTAAGTACTAGTGGCATAAGTACTCAGATTGAGTTTAAGTTAGTATACAATAAACTAATAAATTGATTAACTTCACTTTTTATTAATTTTTAAACTACTTGAGTTTTTGATTAGTGAAGTATTTAATAAAAATATTTTATTTGTATAATAACCTGTTGTAAAACATTATTTTTACTTCGTAGAATTGATTTAAGGTAATGGCTAATTACTAATATATCCACAACTTTGTATACAAATCATAAAATTCAAAGAATTCACTATCAAAAAGATATTATGTATTATTTTTAGATTCGCATTATATAACAAAAACTGATAGTACATCTTATAAATAAATACATATGTATTACATATACTAATTAGTAAAGGCTTTCAAAAACAAAACTGTTGCCAAATATTTTAAATATATGAAATATTTCATCTATCGTAATAAAATAACATGAGATATACAATAACAATGTAATTGTATAATTTGTTACTTGCCCTAAATTTCTGTTAATAATAAATTCGTAATACGACAAATAGTAAATTAAATCCTGACATATTTTATGTATTCTTTACACATAAATATGTTGTGGGGATATTTCATTTCAAAGTTTAGTGGTTGTCAACTTTTGCACTATATGAATTAAATAAAATTATTTGAATAAATGTTGTTTCTTTGATAAATTCAGTCCAAGGACATTATTCTGTTCAATTTTACGTGAAATGTGTGAAATCTAGTTCATATTTCTTTATTTCCTGATATATGTTTTACATATGTAGTAATATGTATATGCATACAGTGGAATCTCGTTAGTACGTTTTGTTTTAGTACGTTTTTCGCTAGAGTACGATTTTTTAGGTCCTGGCATTCTTCCCTAAGACCTCATGTTAAAAATTTTTATTCCACTCAAAAACGAAAAACCATTGATCATAAAAAAAATACATAATTACTTTTTGGATTTCCTTGCAAGCACCATTTTTAATAAAAAAATATGGTCAAATTCTACTGACGGAGATCTACTTTTTGATAGGTTTGCTTTTTGACAAGGTTTGCTTTATAGTCCTCTGCAGGTGTCATTGTTAAACTAGAAAAAAAATTTAACAGGGGAAATTTTTCTTTTTCTTTTGCCTAGCTTTAACTCTATAGCACTCCACTCCCAACCCTTGATTTTTTGGTCTCATAATTTTTACATCTTTATCTAGAAGGCATTACTTTACAGTGTGTAGTTGTAGTTTGTTTCTGCAGTTCTAAAAATGTAAACTGCAGTTATAAAAGCTAATTTGTTTAGTTGAAAAATTGCAAGTAGAATGAAAAATATAAAAAAGTGTAAGTGTAGAACCAAAAAAATAAGGTATTTTCAGTGGAAAATTTTCTTAAAATAACTCCTGCTGTAAAACATGAGTTTTTACGGTTACTCCTATTAACCTGGACACCATCGCATGCGTCGATACAATCCCTATAAACCATTCACATAAATATTTAGTCCTCAGTGACTCGACTTTTCTATAAATTTATTACCGTACTTTTAAAACTTCATGAGTGGCTTTTTTTGACGAGTCTAACAAACTTTTTTTTGCGAAAATTCTTAAAAATGGGGCATTTTCAAACATGCAACCGCAGAATCTTCCGGGCGGTGGACTAGAAAAACTAGTGGGGTATTACCTAATCTCCCACCTCCAACAAATGTCAAAATAACGAGGTTATTATAATTTTTTACCAGCTACCTGAAATTTGTAGGATTATTAAATAATTATTTTTACAATGCATTGGTCATTTTGTCCGACAAATATCTTGGGCCGTTTTTCCAGTCCACCGCCCGGAAGATTCCGCGGCTGCACGCTCGAAAATGCCCCATTTTTAAGAATTTTCGCAAATAAAAAAGTTTTTAGACTCGTCAAAAAGAATCCACTCACGAAGTTTTAGAAGTATGGTAATTTTACAAAAGGGTCGAGGTAATGAGGACTATTCGCTTTATCAATATCTGAGCAATTTACCCAGGCCATAACAAGCAATAAAATATCAATCATCTCAAAAGCAATTTATGACATCATTCAACAATGAGGTATATTTAAAATAAGTAAGAGTAACTAGAAATTACGCCAGAAGA
The DNA here is from genome assembly GCA_961205875.1 of Sialis fuliginosa. Lineage (NCBI taxonomy): Eukaryota > Metazoa > Arthropoda > Insecta > Megaloptera > Sialidae > Sialis > Sialis fuliginosa. The sequence goes on from OY540812.1 coordinate 21,689,617, forward strand.
TATTTATTTTCGAGTATAGTTATCTTGATGTCTGTGTGCGTTTGGCAATGCCTTGGCACTTGAATGTACATAAACACTACTGTTTGGCACCTTCCTTTACTTACGGAGGTACTTCTATTTGTGATTCATTATTCAAAGTGGTATTTTATAAGTTCGACAAACGTACAACGTGTTGGTAAAAATAATACATGTTATTTTTGAACACTTGTGTGGTTTATATTTTTTTCGTTTTGTATTTCCTTGTTGAATTTAAAGTTTCTGTTATTTCAAGGTGATATAATATTATATTAGTGTATTGTTATATTATTCGGGTAGTAACTTGGAAAATCTAGATGAAAGGTTGCTAATTTTAACAATAGAAAAATAATCTTTGAATACATTGTGGATTTAACTATATGTAAGTCTATAAAATATACTTTCGTTTACCTGTGAATGCTTTAATTGTTATTTTACCCCCCCCCCCATCCCAATCGTTATTCGCACTGCTTATATTTGAAAATAACTTTTGGTGATAGTGATAAGAAATGATAATCTCTACATATCAATGGACTATCTAAAAGATTGTAATCGTCATTGAGAAAAAATGGGTGTGACTGTGTCGGGATGCACAGTGGAGGGATTGACGTGAATACGTTCTAAATCCAAGATTTGTGACAGTGGGGTTAATAATGATGTGCTTGCGCCGTCGTTAACCAATCCGCTGACTCTCACATTTTGGCGTGCTCTGTACCTCCTGACTTTCAGCTACTAGCAATGGTATATTATTTTCCGATAGCTGCTGAAACGCTTTTTCCAATGTACATACAATGTAGATGTTTGAGATTTTTGAGTCTTTACAGTTGTATGTTTGTTTCGAATAAACTCAAAAACTACTGACTGATTTTGATGCGACTTTCACGGTTAGAAAAGCTCAATTTAAAAAGTAATTTATAGGGAGATATCTTCTGGAATTTAAAATTTGCAATTCTCTAAAAAGCATTTATCTTTTGATTTACATATATTTTATACTTATAGGTATAGATATGAATCGCTAAAACTATGATATCATAATAATGATATGTTTCGTATTTCATACTAAATAATATTTTATCAAATTCGTAATAATATTAATACACATGTGTCTGGCAACGACAGGGCTAAATTGTCGATTATTCATATGACCAAATTATGATTTATTATAAATTCATATGGTGTTAATGCTATTTTAAGAGGTGTGTTAATGTAGCTGCATGCTATTGATTTATTAGACCTCCTGTTGAAAATAATAAATAAATGTATTCCGTTGTAATGTTTTGTCTTTTGTTTTTAATTAAAATATCTAATTTTGTTCGTCTATTTTTAGAAAAAATAAATTTATTTATTATGTTGAATAAGGTTGATATAAAATGGTTATTGCGTTTTGGATTTCTATTTGTTCGTCTGTTAGAGTAGTTCTCAAACTTTTTAAGGTAAATCATTATAATTTAAAAAGGTAAAGCAGAGAGTATTAAATATAGGCTCCTAAAATTGAGTGGATCCAAAAATACTGAGATGTACCGTTTGGGAATTACTGGTTTTTAACTACGAAAAAAATTTAATAATATTTGGGCCTTGACATCTGAAATTTTCAAAACTTTCGTTTTAGAGATTGATGATATTTGCAGGAAATTATAGATTTCTACTTTATTTATTTTAGCTTCAACATGCGATATTTTTAAATATTGTAGAGAAAAAATTACAATCTGATGCTGGGACCAATATTTTGTCTTCAAATATAATTGTTATTATTCATTACAGAAAAAATGTCAGAATGATTGACAAAAATAAATAAATTTTTAATTATTTAAATGATAAATTACTAACCATATTTTCTAAAGGATTTGTCAATATTTTTTTTTAAATTTGTGGGCTGAGAACATTTTTATTTTGAAAAAATCTATGCAAAGATATGTTTTGGCATGCTATAACCTTTAATGTTCTAATTTACTTTTCTAATATGTAATGTTAGTCGATATGTGAAATGATAAATACTTAATAAGTTTGAAGTCTACTGGCATAGAGCTTTCAAAATCGATATTGTTCATAATATACATAATAATGTATTTATAAATATTAAAAATTATTGTTTAAATTGAAAATATCTATTCTCTTACATGTATTTAGAATGGAAATAAAATCATCCAATTAAAAAAAATTACACCAAAACAATTTCCTAAATGGCCAATTAATATCACACATTCACTGCACCAAAAATTAACCAAACATGATTGACAATTGTGCCAAAAAAACTGGTTTATGTTCTATAAATAAAACAAAATTATATTTTTAGATCGATGAGTTTAAATGAACTGTACACACAGAGAAAAAAAACTGTTGATGTTATCATTTGATTGAACTTATTAACTGCTCTGCGGAAAAAAATAACAGGTCATTGTGCAAAAAATAATTACCAAGACCACGGAACTTGAAAATAAAAAAAAGTCATACACATTGACTGTTGAGGTCAGCAAACGATGCGAATATCCACGCCACTCCCTGACCCAGCGGTTTTTGTACCCGAAATAAGTTACTAAATATTGTTTTTTATTTATTATTATTTTTTCTTTATACCTGCCGAACACTAAATGATAATATTAAAAGTCATTAAATTTCATCATAAAGAATATTACTGGCAAATGTGTTTTCATTTGTAGTAAGAAAGTTAAGAAACAAATGTTGGATATTACTTTTATTTATTATATTGATGATTATATTTCATAGCTTTTAAATTAAATTAATATAAAAGAAAAATTGAATTTTCTGTACATAGTCGAGTCAATGAAAGTTTTTACTTTGGAACCCTCAGAAACAGCACTGATTTTGATGATTTTTAGGGTTCCGAAGAATCCCTATTAATCTCACTCTGTCGTCCGTCCGTTCTTTTCAGTCAAAGCAAAATATCTCGTAAACTATATAAGCTAGAAACTTGAAATTGTTACTGAACATTCAAAATAATGCCCTCTATAGTATAAGATGTACTTTGTTGAAAAAATAATTGGAACAAATAGTGAAATTTGACCCTCTTTCTTATTTTTTTATAAATAAAAAATGACGATTTCCAGGGCTCTTGGCAGAATAAATATTCGGGGCCCCACTAAAAATAATTTTGTATAATAAATTTATAAAAATTTAAAAAAATGTTATCATTATGCCTAAAGACCTATTTTTTTGCTCTTCACTTTGTCAGCTCGGGACCCCTTTTCACCTCGGGGCTCTAAGCAATTGCTTATTGTTCCTGCTTACCTATTATTTACCTAACGCGCCACTGATAATACTGGAGACATGTTTACTAGAAAACATTTTATCTACTTTTATTTTAAAATTGTAAGAAACAATCTAATCAATTCCAATTAATTAATTTTGATAAAATATTTATGATTACCAAATAAAAAAATCTATATTTCAGTTAAAAAAGATCATTAAAATCTAGGCTCATAAATTCGAACAAGTAAAAAACACGAAAGAAAAAATATGTTTGAAAAAAAATGAACCGACGTATTTATTTTAAAACATTGCGTCATTTTTAACCAATCAAAAGGCAGTTAACAATCATTAACAATGATACAAAAAACTAATTATTTGTTAATGGACAAAAACATTTAGTATTAAAAAAAATCAATACCTATCTAAGTTTTTCTCTAATTAATGACTTCATATTATATAGAATGTGTATTAAATTGATAATTTTATTTTTTATATAAAATATCATTTGGATTGATTAATTTGTATATAAAAATTCATATAAATTTTATACATGCTTACATATACGAGTATATTATATTTTTTTCGTTTCGTATAAAAAAATTATTGCAATAAAAAAGTTTCATAAAAAAATATTATTTAGAAGCTTAGGTATTCATTAAAATATTTATATTTTAAAATACATGTTACTTTAAAAATTAATTGGATTTTATAAATTAAATACAGTTCTTATTTATACTAATAATTTTTCTTTTTTACAGGTAAATATTTCAAGTGACCCTGAAATTATTAAGGTATGAAATTGGGTATGTCAAACCTTAATGTCTTAATTTTAAATAAATATTTACTTTAAAATGATTTCGTATTTTTTCTTAATACATGTCTATTTATTCTCTTAATTATCTATTTCAATTTAATTACTATACAACATTGAGTATCGTACAATAATTATTATTAATTATATTATAATTTATATAAATTACTTGTATCAATTATATGTAGGTACACATGTATATCGATTTACCGTTATGGAAATCTCAAATAGTTGAAAAAAAATTTGTTGTCGAATTTTCAATTTTGATATCAAATTAAAAACTTATTATTAGGGAACTAGGTACATAACTATTAGAAAAAAATGCCAAAGACCTACATTTTTAATAAAACATAGAATTTTGCAATACTTATCTGTAACTTTAATAGTTTTATATTTATCATTCGAATAAAAAAAGGCATTTGTAAGGAGCTTCACACAGTCATTACTAGTGCCTCCACCCCATTCTCTATCACGGTAATCTGAAAAAAATGTAATAGGGTTTTGGTGATACTATCAACGACAAATACTAACAATAAAATCACCAATATCAATTTTTTGTCAAAATGTAAATCTTTTGTCCTGTATAATAAACGAGCTAACAAAAACACTTTCAGATGGGGTATCAAACTTATCTGACAGTACCCTTGAAGTTTCATGAAGTGTTTGACATGTTTCGTGCACAGAGTCGCCAATTGTGTTATAATAAGTTGAAGTATCAATGCTCTAAATTCCATAAATTATCCATACTATCGCAGACATAACACCCCATTTGAAAGTGCTTGCAAGCTTGCAAATTTGTTAGCTCCTTTATAATACCGGACATTAATCAGTAGAATTTCATCCTATGGCACAAAAAGACTCCAAAAATTCCACGTATTTAGTAAGTAGGTACTTACGAAACTCTAATGGCATACACTAGTAAGGTACTGGCACCAGTTATGGCCGCTATAAGAGCAAGGTATACTTTTTTTGTGATTGACGGGATTCTTTTTTGTAATTCTCATGAACTCATGTTACTAATAAAACAAGTAACTCTTGATATAATCAATTTAATTGCCAAAGTCCGCAAATATAGTTTGTTTTTTAAATTATAACCTTTTATTTTGTTTATGTTTTTTCTCCAGTAATGGATAAAGTAAAACCAGTAATGAGCACATAGGGATGGCCAGTTGCTAATGATTACAAAATGATAAGTACTACGACACAAAATATATAAAAGAAAGAATCGTCAAATTTGAAACAATTTAAAGCAGTTGCTATGATAATATAATAATTAATAAATAAATTAATTATACTAATAATTATTTTAAATGTCCACCATTTTGACACCTATTGGCCGATTGTCATCAAATCACGCTGTAAGACAGTTAAATGTATACCTATAGATTAATATTCAGAAATGGTAGTAATCAAATATTAACACATATTTCTAATTCAATACATTTAATTAAAAAATAACCAATATTGGTGCCAGTACCTTATATATTTTAACCGATTTTTTTATTAATAATATTTAAAAGCCAATTGCAACAATCACATGTATTTTACAAACGTACGCTTTATATTAACGAGTACTAATCATTTATTGCGACATCTAGTGACGAGAATCAGAATCAATTCTACTGAATGAACTTATTGAAATTTATTACAAATAATTGATTAGTAATACCGTTTGATCTAATTATGGTTACTCGTGTTCTTGCATCATGGAAAATGATTTTATTTTATTTCTTTTCTCGACCAAAACCAAAATAATCTTTTTATAGGATACCGAATTTTGTTATGTTATCTATGCAGTGACGTATTTACGTTAAGTGCCGCCCTGGGCAAAAAAAATTGCCGCCCCTCTACCAAGGGAAACTATAATTTATTTTTGATAGAAATCAGAATTACTATATGAACTGAAAAGTGATAACTAAAGTAAAAAAATATATAATATAAATTAAAAACTGATAACCTTTTTTTGGTCACGTAAATTGAAATTCCTAATTTTATTAAATAAAAAGTTTGGTAGATAGGTAAATAAAAACTTGAAGACCTTTTTTTTTAGTCGCACTATTAATTTTTTGTCTTCCTATTTTTGTTTTTAATATTCTATATTAAACTAAAAGAAACAAAAGAATCTACCGCCCCTCTCAGCCTGCCGCCCTAGGCTATGGTCCCCATGGCCCCATGGTAAATACGCCACTGTATCTATGGATTTAGTCTCTGTAGAAATTAAATTGTTAAAAATATTATCTATGTCGATGGAAATGAGACCGAGAAAAGTCTCACTTATAATATTTCTTTGTTAAATTATACATTTTACGAAATTTTCGTATTTTATCTGTATTTTTACATTTTTTACATATTATGCAAGGAAAAAAAGTATTGTACTTTTTTATACGAAAATTATGTAAAATTATATAGGTATATATTTTTTATCGTATTTTAAAAATGGTAAAAAAGTTAAATTATTAAAAATATATGTTAATTTATCGGATAAATAAGTTAATTTTATTTTACTTGTGCCGGAGTAAGTAATCTTTTAGAGATGTAAGAACCTTCTTTTATAAAAAAGAAAAATCTATATTTGGCTTATATTATTTTATTATTACTATTATATTCATTTTTTCACTTTGTAATGAAATAAGGTACTGGCACCAGTCTTGGATATGACCCCATTAATGGCTATTTTTCAATTAAATGTACTAAATTAGAAATATTTGTTCATATTTGATTACTACCATTTCTGAATATTAATCTATATATTTAACTGTCTTACAGCGTGATTTGATGATAAAGGGACAATAGGTGTCAAAATGGTGGACATTTAATCATTTAAATTAATGAGTAGAATAATTTATTTATTAATTATTATATTATCATAGCAACTGCTTTACATTGTTTCCAATTCGACGATTCTTTCTTTTATATCTTTTGTCTCGTAGTACTTATCATTTTGTAATCATTAGCAAGTATCCATCACTGCGTGCTCATTACTGGTTTTATCAAAAAATAAGCCCGTCAATCACAAAAACAGTAAACCTTGCTCTTACAGCGACCATAACTGGTGCCAGTACCTTATATTTAATCATTTTGGTTTCTGAACGGAAAGTTTTCTAATTTATTTTTTGACCTCACTTAGACTTATGTGTACCTACTTATATAAGAAACAGTTGTAAAAATAATGTAATACTATAAATCTATCTTTTATCTGTATTATTAATTCTACGACTTAAAGTAATTTCAAAAGCATGTTCACATAGTCATTAGTCCATGACAACATGTAATTAAATCAAAATTTTATTATCATTATACAGTATTATGCAAAAATGTTGATATAACGAAAGAATGGATAGACATTTCGTTGACAGTTGTAGTTTTTTTACATGATGGTGGTGTCAAATATCTGTAAATATAAACAAATAAACAGACAGGCACACACATACAGTCTACGTATATGTCAACATATTTAAAATTTACGATGTCCAAATAAAATTATTAAATTTGGAAATGACTAATTTTTAAATGGGAGACAGGGGTAATCACGAACGCGGGGTAATCGCGAATTCAGTGGTTTCGGTATGTTATAACTAGAAATTGGAAGAATAGTTTTTCAACTATTGCGTAAAAATGCATTTATTGTAATTTTTATTACATACATATCTCCACCGTTTTCAGAAAACTGGTTTGATTGAACACGATTTGAAATCAACTATTTGCAACTACCTTTCCAACTATTTTTAAACTATTTGCGACTCCTTTTACTGCTTCGTTTGCACTAATTATTATCAAATCGTAAAAAAAACTATTTACCAACTATTTTCCTAAAAAAAAACCCAACTAGTAACTATTTCATTGAAAATAACGACTATTTTTCCAATCTCTAGTTGTAACAGGAAAACTTATGTTCTATCTGCACTTATCGATTTAATTGAATATGTCACATCACTTTAACAAATATCGAACATTAATAAAAATTAATGTTTAGACATACATATATGCCTACACACAGACATTTTTTGTAATGTTATTAAAATATTAAATATCAGTCATGTCATTTTTTCTGGCTTATTATTATTTATTATAATTTTTTTTATATATTTGCGCCTTTTAATACATTCATCAAATTAATTAAAGGATAAAAACAATCACAGAAAAATAGGGACTAATAATAATTCATTATAAAGTTTCAAATCTCCACTTTTCAATGCTTTTCACAGATTGAAGTTAAAAAAACCTTTTTTTTATATTTTTAGACAAAATCTGTTCATCTTACTCTAAAGCTTAGAATTTAAATATAAAGATATTCAACATTTAAGCAAAATTGTCATTTTGACTTGGGTTGTAAAGGGTTAACAAAAAATGTGTGGAAAACTTGAACTTTTCTCTTTAAAATACGTACATATATTGATATATTTGTAAAAAAAAAATTCTTTTAATAAACTCACAAATTTCTCAAAGGGAGTATTTTACATTAATTTAATTCATAACGATGAAAGCCTACAAAACTGCGATTTGTAATCTTTAATTTATTCATAGAAGTTTAGTAGTAACAGGTAGTATGTAAGGTGTTCATTAGTATTATTATTAATCATTACAACAATTATTACCCTCAATATCATATAACAAATCACAAAATAAAAATTAATAGCGGCAAAAAAATCAATAATATATTTAAAATTGAACTGATCACGTGATAAACATAATTACACATATGTTAAAAATATAACATTATGAAAAATTTGCGAGAACCCTTATTTTTAATTCAGCTTTTCAGAATTCAAAACTATATAACCGCAAAACGATTTTCTGTACCAAAAATATACAAATATACAAACCCGGGAAAAAATTTCAGATCTGAAGTGATCAAATCAGATCTTGATAGATCTGCATTTTGAGATAACATCATATTTTTTCACTGGTTTTTTATCTGTGGAGACTACAACTGTAGATCTACAACGATCTACAAATATCTACAAAGATTTCTAAAGATCGTGATAGAAATTGAAACATTGAAATTTCATGAAATTTCAACGATGAAAGTTCATGAATTTTCAACTTTACAACGATCTTCAGAGATTTTTGGAAATCGTTATAGATCTTTGTAGATCATTGTAGATCTTTATAGATCTTTGAAGGTCTCCACAGATCAAAAACTAGTGAAAAAATATGATCTCAAAATGTAGATCTATCAAGATCTGATTTAATCACTTCAAATCTGAAATTTTTTCCGCGGAAACTTAGTCGTTTTGGTAAATTGAGTATGTACCAAATTATTATCATTATCACACATACTCGTAAATAATAAAAAAAAACGTTTGTTAAATTCGAAAATATTTACTAAACAAAAAATTCTGCACCACCTTATACATTCAATTAACAATATTGATGCTAGCCACATTAATAGATGTAGTGTTAATGAAGCCGTTAAAATTAACTGTGGAAGCCACAAAGGGCATGTAAAATTATGTAACACTCGAGTATTTGTGCTCAGATATGATCAGTACCGTCTTATAGAACTTGTTCTAACTGTTTGTAAGAACAACTATGTGATAATATTCAAATAAGATATCCCGATAAAAATGTAAAAAGTATTTTATGAGTATTGAGTTACAATAAAATTAAAATGTATTGATGTAGTCAAGAGCGCCGGCAGCATTTTTTCTCGGATGATTTAAACAAATTGTTATTGATTTAATATCAAATAAATATTCACGTATGCTATACTTGTTTAATTTAAATAACAATTCTATTGATTGTAGATTACACAGCTACACAAAAAAAAGTGCAGAGCCAAAAAAGCGACCTATATAGCATTATAGTATTGATCGAGCATAGTTAAAACCGAAATTTTTGAAATTTTCCGCTTACCAATTTTTTTAAGCTTGAATTTTGGGTTTTAAGTTGAATTTTTCGTAAAAAAGTGTGCAATACCAAAAAAGCGACCTATAAAGCATTGTAGTATTGATCGATTACAGTCAAAATCCAAATTTTTGAAATTTTCTGCTTACCAGTTTTTTTTAGCTTGAATTTTGGATTTTAAGTTGAATTTTTCGTAAAAAAGTGTGCAATACCAAAAAAGTGATCTATATAGCTGCAGTATTGGTCGAGCATAGTTGAAATCCAATGTAGAATTTTTCCGAGTTGGTTTAACCCAAAATTCAAGCTCTAATAAAAAACACTGGTCAACAGAAAATTCTAAAAATTTGGATTTCGACTATACTCGACCAATACTACAATGCTATGTAGGTAGGTCGTTTTTTTTGTTACCACAAACTTTTTTTTTTTTAAATTTAACCTAAACCCAAAATTCAAACTCAAATAAAGAAACTGGTAAGCAGAAAATTCCAAAAATTTCTGTACTTTTTTTTGTGTAGCTGTTATGATTATAACAATATTCAACTTAAAAATGTTACTTGATTAAAGTCATTAATACAAAATATTGACGATATTAGTTTTTTTCTTAAATTAAACTTACTAAAAAAAATTCATATATTTAATTAGCATTTGTAACTAAAGTTTTTAAACCAATGATTTTTATTATTATTTTATGGCATGGGTGAGAGTGCAAATGCATCTTCTTGCACCCTCTTACTGGCACCTATGGGTATAGTAATTTAACATGCAGAATAAACTGTTTATTTATTTAATAGCAAATAAGTATTACTTAAACGTGACATTTTATGATATTTGCATACATCTGAGTATTTTTCATATTCGTCGACATTTTATACATTCATTATCATATTTATATATTTATACATATTTATAAAACTAACATCAATTATTTTATTTATTTTAAAAATATGTATAAATGCTCTGTACACTGTAATTATTCCGAGCTTTTTAAATCTCTGAATCATTTATTTTTATTTTTATTTGTGTATTCCTTACTTATAATAAACTTACTGAATCAATTTTTATGGTGATTTTTACAATTAAGCTAGATATCATCACACTACTCACTTAAGAAGTTGAGCATAGTTATGAAATACTACGGTTTCAACGGTATTTTCATTGTTGCACAATATCAAATCAGTAACAAAACAAACACAGCAGTAACATTGATGGATAGCTCGTTATTAAGTGTGATGCCACTGTACTGGGGATGTGGTATCTATCAATCTACATACGTGTTTAAAACAACTACTTGCGCAGGCACTCACCGATTTTGAAAAGCTATTAATTACATATAAATCGCAGATAAGCTAAAATAACCAAATAAATACATTTTACATTACTTAAAATTCTTGGCAAATTGCAGCAGAATATTGAATTTTTGTTCTGCAAAAAAATATTCACTGATTAAATCAAGTTTTGGCAACTAAATCTCTCATATACTTTTTTTCGATTTTTTTTAATTGATAGGTACCTATCTACATTTATTCAGTTTATATAGTTTAATATAAACTATATATAGAGATGTTACGGAGCTCCATTTCCGAAAATATCGGATATTCGAAACTATTTTGACTTCTGAAACCGAAACACTGAAATAATTAGATATTGACTCCCAAAACCAAAACTATATCTGAAATAAGTTATTTCGGATAGTTTTCCACTCCTTTTTCGAGCCTAGAGCACAAACTGCAGGCAAAAATAAATATTAAATAATACAAATTCGTATTCGAATTCGTATCTGAAATAATTTTGTACCCGCATCCAAAGCCGAATCTAAAACTAAGAAAAAAATATCCCTAAACGAAACCGAAACGAAAAAAATATCCGTATCCGTAAAAACCCTATAGAAGCCTCTAATAATACACATATATCCGATCAACCATAAATCAAAAACTACTTACTGTAAAAAAGAGAAGTAGAGATTGAAAAAAAAAATGAATTAATATTTTAATTTGCATACAAGAACAATATAAAAATTAATATATAGTATTTTGGCATTGTTAAGAAGCAAATAATGCCCATAGTTGTTAATTAGAATTTAGTGTGTAGGTGCTATATGTAATAATACAATACACAGTAATGAAGAATTGATCAAAGAGAACGCTATTCAATTAATAAAATGGTGTTGTCTATGAAATTAATTCTACGTGTATAAAATTAATTAAACCTTGACGCACCTTTGATGATTTTCAAGCAATTTGAATATTTCTAAAATTATTTTCATCGGAAAAAATATTCAAAGTTAATAAAATTTAAGCTATTAAGCATTCAGTATTTTTATATTTAATATTGATTTATGCTTGTGCAGACATAAATTATATGGTGATTTAAATGCGTAGATCTACTACCATGAATTTTAAAAAAATTTTAACCAACTCTTATCGAGGTAAAACGGGGAGCTTATAAATATAATGAATATAAAATACAATGAAAATAATATTTATATTATGAATACATACATTAAAGAATGATTGAATTAAAAAATCAGCTTCTTCATACATAAGGTACTGGCACCAGTCTTGGATATGACCCCAGTAATTGCTATTTTTTAATTAAATTTACTGAATTAGAAATATTTGTTGATATTTGATTACTACCATTTCTGAATATTAATCTATATACATTTAACTATCTTACTGCATGATTTGATGACAATCTACCAATATGTGTAAAAATGGTGTACATTTAAACTAATTATTAGTATAATTTATTAATTTATTATTATATTATCATAGCAACTGCTTAAATTGTTTCAAATTTGACGATTCTTTCTTTTATATATTTTTTGTCGTAGTACTTATCATTTTGTAATCATTAGTAAGTAACCATCACTGAATGCTCATTACTGGTTTTACTTTATCCATTACTGGAGAAAAAACATAAACAAAATAAAAGACTATAATTTAAAAAACAAACTATATTTGCGGACTTTGGTAATTAAATTATTAATTATTAATCACAAAAACAGCAAACCTTGCTCTTATAGCGACCATAACTGGTGCCAGTACCTTATGAGAATTTGCACGATACAAATTATCGGTCACGTTTGAAACTGTCAAACGGAACTTAAAGGTTTTAAACGAATTGACAGTCAATTAAAAACTACCAATGTGCAATTAATACATACATTCATCACCTAGCCCTCATATTTCTTGACGACGGGCCTGTCATATATAGTAACAATTGTAACTATTCTCAATCAAGGCCAATTAAAACATTAAGACATCTACTAAATGCATTTGACAGATATATCAGCACGGTTCTCCATTCGTATGCACAACATTGCAAATGAGAGATAAAACACAGAGCACACATAGGAAGTTTAGGAAACGATGTTAATTGTTTTATCCTTGGACGTAATCAGCCGCATTTCTTAAATGCCAATGTTGCATAATTGGATTGAATAGAATTGTTTGGTATATTAAAAATTGTCGTAAAGTGATTTGATTTAAATAATTGTTGTTTTTAAATTTCATAAGTAGTGACAAAAAACAACCAGATTGCTTCGTGATTGATTATTAACGACTTCAGGAAATATTACTGAATGGGACACTTTCAGTTTAGATATAATAAGTCTTATATAATATTATATCACGGGCCTACAGACTGAAATTGTTGGTGGGCTCTCTAATATTTTTTTCAATATATTTGAATGACCTTTTTAGGTCTTTCAATTAAATATTTTAATTCGTAAATACCAATCAATTAGGTTTTTTTTGCTCGCCGCGCCGGGCCCATCTTAGCCCTATATGCTCTTGGACTATAGTTCTGTCAGCCTCTTATATGAATATTCCAGAAAATTTTCAAAACAAAAAAGTATAAAAAATTGACAAAGAAAACAGTTCTCATTAACATGAATATGATTTGTCACTTCAGTGGAAACACAATATTTTCAATTACAAAGATTTTAAGGATCAGATGAAACATTAAAGAACCTTTTTGTTGTTGTATGTTTCCTTGTTGATAGTGACAGAAACAGAAATTGCACTTTGAAGCGGTAAACATCAAAGAAAAATAGACAGAAAATGAAACATTTTGTAATTAAAACTGATTAGTAAACTGTGACAATCAGAAACAAAATTAAAAATTATAAAGATATAAAATAACTAGATTGATAACTTAATGTTAAAAACCTGTCCCACAAAACAGACAGAAGAACTTATGGAATTATCGGTCTAATACCCGGTATTATAAAAAAATTTCCTGAGTGCAAATGCAAATTAGCTTTCAGCTAATGCTATCTGCTAGGTATTAAATATAAATGACAGCACACTCACAGATGTAGCGAATGAAATCGTAAATATCATAACATTGACGCATGCGCGATAAGTGCTGCCAAGTATACCTACCTTATAAAATGCATAGCATTTACGTTATTATAAATTTATTACCACTGCTTTAAAATATCGAGTAATTTCATAAAAATTTGACACCTAGCAGATAGCGTTCGCTGGAAGCTAATTTGCGTATAAATTCTTTATATTCTTATGATGAGAACCACGGACACAACTGAAAATTTTTTGTAGATTGAAGAGGCAAATATGTACGTTATTTTCTATGTATTTCTATCAGCCCACGTTCTTCCATTGTAGTTATCCCTCCAGTTATATTATTACATCTCTATGGTACAAAAAGATTACACTTGTTAACATAAGTTCATTTTGTGTGGAAACAAAGTACAACATTCTTCAACAGAAAATATCTCATTGTTCCTCCAGTGGATCTGCACTTTTATAAACTGATTAAAAACATCTTTATGTTTTTTTTTCAATTCGATGAAAAATATACTTGATAGTGACATTGAAAAGGAAAATTCCTTAATTTATATTTGATTTTATATTTCATACACAGCAAATTTCGACACGTGTACCAAAACAACATTAAAAATGACGTTATTTAATCAACATGATACACCTACGTTCAAGAAAAATAATTATTTTTTAAATCTTTTTAACATGTTTCAATATGATTAAATTGAAAATCATTTTTATGTAGTATGTATAAACCGTAATCACTGAGATTAAGATATTACAAGTGTAATTAAATGTCTGAATATTTAATGACTTTAAAACAATGTGAAACTACAAGCGACATTAATAAAGCGAACGCGTTTAGCTAAACCCGATTGTAATTCCGATAGGCGAAATAAAAACAGCTGTACAGTACCGTTCATAATTATTCTAACGATTGGTTTAATTGAAACAATGAGTGTTTTGATTCATCGATCTACAGTTCTGAAACAGCTCGATTTTGATGATTTTTACATATTATATGTTTGTGTATATTTTGGCCAGTTTTTACTTCCATGTTCTGAGAGAAGTAAGAGAGTATTGTAATACCGTCGAAAAATCGTGTCCGAGACAAGAGCAGATTCTGATTGTACTACCATCAAAACTTAAAGAAAAGTTAATTTCCGCATGGCGGCTGTGTGTGTGTATCTGTGTGTTTGTGTGTCTGGATGTAGAATTTTCTTTCGTTCACGATAACTACTGTAAAAATGCACCGATTTTAATTATTTTTAAGGAAAATGTTTGTCTTGGTGAGCACTCCAGACCTATTGATTTTGGTGCTAATCGGATTAGAGGTTTTGGAAATATTCGAAATTTTGCAACTTTTATTGTCTAAAAAGTGAACGTTGCATGTATTATCTCACTAATTTTGATAAGACTTGATACATTTTTAATTCAATTGAACCTAAGGGACATTTATTATTTATACGTGCCTAACCAGCTATTGGAGGGGTGAAAACCACCCTCAAAATTTGAATTTTAACCACTAATTAATACGTCACTGATTGCAACTAAATTCAAGTTAGGTAGGTGGCGCTGGAATTGAGATATTTATTTTCGGAAATGTGTATTTATGGTCTGATTTTTAAACAAACTATTTTTGGGCAGAACAACGTATGTCAGGTCAGCTAGTATTATATAAGAACTAACTTTTCGTGCTATGTCCACGTTGTCGTATTTTATAACTTGACGTTTTAAGTCTCATGTCGGAGTCTTCTTCAGAAATGTTTCTTCTGTGTTCAGTTTCAGAATCATTTCTGAAGAAGACTCCAACATGAGAGTCGAAACGTTAAGTTACAAAATACGACAACATGGACAACAGCCCGAAAAATAAGTTTTTATTACCAACGGCCACGAAAACCTACAGAAGAAAACAGCATTATAACCAGAACTTCTCTGTAAGGATCGGCCTCTAATTAATACCGTTTTTCTGCTGTAAGTAACCAAGACTGGATTTTCTCACGAGAGTTATTTCTGGTGCAGTTAGTTTTCTATTCATTCATTTATAAGAACTAGTAGGTAATTATAATATTACTGAATATTTTGGTAATAATGTAATATAATACCCTTCAGACTATACCTATACAGTTAACAACAAGAAAAAAATAATACACCTTTTACCTGCGACCTTAATTTGAGTACAATTGAAATATTCTATCGTTCAAAAAAGAAGTTTTGTAATCTTAACTGAACTGTTTTTCTTATGTATTTTTGGGCGCTAAAAACGAATTCGACAATAAAAAGCTCACTGACCCCCAAATTTTTTTGTTGCCGTCAAGAAATTGCAAGAAGATCTTTTGAGAGCATCAAATTGCCACAATATATTTTTTTGACCAAATATAATGAATGATTTGTATATCAGCCAAAAAATTTTCAGGTTAGCAAATTTTTTTAATGAGATTTTGTTTTCAGCGCACAAAAAAAAAGTATAGTTAAGTTTGAGTGGGGGGGGGGGGCATGTCATAGAGATATTTTATTGCCCATTTTTATTTAAAACCACATATTAAAAATAAATAGAACATATTTTTAGTTTGTGTGATGAAAATAAGATATATTTTAGGTTATCATATAAGAACACGGCTATTAGTTTGTAATATATATAAATAAATTTCCTTGACTACAAAAATAATACAGGGCGCTATTAAAAGATACTAAAAAGTGATCTTGTAATAAAATATAAGCTATTAAACTATACGACCGCATAATAACAACATTTATTTACATTAACTCATGACAATAGGTATTTGGAAAAAGTAATAATACCAACAAACAAATTACATTTTAATTGGTTTTACAGTCATTTTAATTATTCTATAAAATTAATAACTTGTCAAAACTAAAAAAATCGCCAACAATTAATCAGCTGTTTGTCGCGGCCATGTTTGATTATTACACAAGGCGCCAATAGATTGCAGCGCTTGACGTCACCATAGATAATTATAAATAAGGCACAGAGCAAAGAAATGGGAGCACTCTCTGACAACTCATTTATAACGACAGGAGATTGAAACGATTGTTCTGGTGTGACGTCATCTGTACCGGTGCGAATGCAACGATGTGAAAATGCACCGACACACTGACCCGTATCTTGTTCATTTTTTTACACCCAGGCCTCAGCTCAGTGGCGGTTGCTATTTTTTTTTCAAGTATTGTGTTACATATGCTTTTATATTAACAACAGGATGTTTAGTTATTAAAGGATATTTAGGACAGTTAAATACATTGTTAACGTGTACTGGTTAAATGCAGAAATTCAAATAAAATAAATATTAAAATATTAAACAACTGATTTCATTGATATTTATAAAAACAGCACTATAAATTCAATCAAATTTCATTACAAAAACAAAATTACGTAATTTTACCACAAACATTAAAAAGAAACATATTATATTCATAATATTTGTCATTAACATGACCTAGTATAAATATGTGGCGTCATTAGATAGGTGACACCCGGAGTGGAAATCGACCCCCTAAAAGAATCTCCCCCCCTCCCCCTAAAACGACGCCAGTATATGTATATATTATACACGTAAACTTTTTCAAGGGAATTGAAAAAAAATAGTATTGCTTCAATCATTTTACTGCTAATACATTTAAGCCAAAATGATCAATTAGTATTTTGTTATTTGAACTAAAATCAACAATTATAAAATATATAAGTATAAATATTAGAAACAAGGCTATATATTAGGGCTTCCACAAATGAGACCAACTTTTTTTCAATTTTAATTAATTTCATTTTCTTGTCCCAGACGAGACAAGATTTATTTATTTAAGCCTCTTGTAAACATTAAAGACAGATTTAGCACATTTTTGTTAAAAGACCTATTACATATTTACATTTTATCAACCCCTAAACTGAAGAAAAGTTGAAAATACTAATTAAGAAACCAATAACTGTAAAACTGTATATCAACCAAAGACGGACTAAAGGGGAGAAGGGCGTTTTGCCCCGGGTGCCAAGGTACAGAGGGGTGTCAAAATGAGGTATAAGAGCTTGATAAGAATTAAAAAGTGATAAAAAAATAAAGTGATCACAAGCTGCTGGTGGGCACAAAAATAATTTGTAGGAGGCGCCAAAATTGAACTGAAAAGAAAAGAAACAAACCGTGGGTTGCAACCCTTGTGGTCCACACAACCAACTTCCCAACATGGTATGACTATCAATACTTGAATGCTGATTATTTATTGTTTCCATATAGTTTATATGAATATGATATTTTAACGGAAGGGGCCTAAAATATTACATAATACGCGTCCGGTTTTTTTTAAATTGAATAAATAATTAGTTATTATTATATAGAAGGTTTCAAAGTATTTAAAAGTACCGATTGTCATAAAAATAAATTAGATCTGATAAATCTTTTTCAATAAATTCTGAAATCTACTTTTTGCAATCTTTTTATTCTAACAAAAAAACGGCTGAACCGAATTCGATGAAATTCCTTTCAAATCATATTTACGTTAAGATGGTTCGATTGGCACCCTAACGAAGTCAATAGCATGTTTTATTTGCGAGATTTCGTGCAGAAAAAAATGACACCAAGACACCAACTTTCCTTAGTCCTCCACTGATTGCGAGAACAACTACATTCCTTTTATTATTTTCAGACTGAAATATATTTTATGTTACAGCTTTGACGAAACGACATATTATATCTAACTATACATTTTATGTTTATTTCAAGACATTCGTATATTATTAACATAGGGGCAATTTAAATCATATAAATCATAATAATTATGAAAAACATTCTTATGTGACTACGGACATGCTAATTACTCGTTAATAAAAATTAAGTAGTAGCAGTACAATGTAACACCAACACGTGTAAAAATTAGCATCTGGAATTATTCTTGTAGTAAATAAAACCGTGCGTAGATTGGTAATAGCTGATATTACATTTCAAATACGAAAAATGCATACTTATATTAGTTTTGAATTATTCATTAGATTAGAAAATAAAGTCTATAACATATCTATAAATTGCATATTTTGTAATTTGAAAGGTACGATAAATTAAGGTGTTTCTCGGGGACCAAAATGATTGCTCGACTCGTGTAATTCTTCGGAATTTTTTTAAAATATCACGAGTAAACCCAAAGCAAGATTAAAAGAAGCTCCATTCAAATTCCTTATATGAGTCACCACCTGTAAGCAAATATATCGTCAAATTAAAATCAATAAATTTAACAATTCGAATAAAGGAATTACGCTCGTAATGTTAAAACAAAATAATAAAAAAACAAAAAACGATAAAAATATTAGTCACTTGTATACGATAGTCGCCAAACTGTCACGCGGCCATCGCGATTTACCGGTAACTCGCGGTGCAATTTTCAATAGCTCTTGCGAGAAATATTGTTTCCTCACAATATCGAAGATACGTGAAGATTTGTGATCGTTTTAGAATGAGACAAAAAAATTGTTCTCCGATTTCAAAATTTTAAATTGATCTTTCCGTTTTAGGTCAAGACAAACACTTTCGATCCGTGTCTTTCTGTCTGTCTGTATGTCTGTCCCCTGAATCCTTGTCACACGCATAACTCATGAACCACTGAACCGATATTAATGAAACTTGGTTGGATGGTTGGATCTGGTTTGAGGACGGCCCCATTTCGACACACATCAGAACGACACATATATATATATATGTATATGTTACAATAATGTTACATGAAAATTTTATAGAATCTTTTTTGTAGAGCATTCAATTGCCTATGATATAGGTCTACAACGTTTGTTGTAAAATATTCCCTTACAAAGATTTATCTTAATTTGCTTCAAAAATCGTATTTGTTTTTTTTTTAATTTATGTTTACTTTGACATATTGTCAAAAAATTAAAAATATACGTAAAAATAATTATGTGCGTCTTAAGGAAAAATTTGAACTAATATTTTTTAATAAAATTGTACAAAAATTAAATGGTTAACCAATGCCAGGCAATTTATCTGAACACTATTGGTTTTTATTAAAAAAATTCAATATTTAACTACCTTTGGTTAATTTAGCACGAGGAAGTACTGTGCATTTACTTGGCAGATGTTTTTTTAATGAAATGATGAATGTTTTTGTACGCACAATGCACCTATATACCATATAATTTAAATTTTACCAGTTAGTATCTAATATTTAATTTATCTATGTCGGGTATTATCCGTAATGTACATATATCCACAACGAATGATATAAAAAATAGATACACAATTCCACAATGACATCAACAAAACAAGCAGGCACATTCCTGCTCGCCGAAAGCCATTAAAAAATAACCCATTTTGAATAATTCAAAACGTCAAAATTCCACGATTTGAATGACAATAAAAACAATCGTATAGTATTAGATTTTCGTAACAATGAGTCAGCTATAAAAATGGAAACATTCTTGACCTTGGACCATTGATTTGCATCTTGGTCATGGGCTCCAAGATGACTGCAGAATCAGCTGCAAACTCGTACATTATCGTTACTGGCTATCTCACAATTAGGCAGCTTTCAAATCAATAAAACAATTTACTTGTTTCTTAGTTATAACGGTTTTAGCCATTTTTTTTCTTCAACTTTGAATATTTATTTATGTGTGTACGTAATTCTTCTTTATCAGAAGAGTAATTTTGTAGCTATTGGAGTATACTACACAGTATACCTATTTTATGATATTAATAATTTTATTATTGGTAATAAATAATAACAACAATGATAATAATAATAATTTTTATTCTATTTTACCATATTACCGATGTACATATTATAAGAACAGTTAAAAAAATAACAAAAATTAAAGAATCAAAATTCTAATGTAAAAATGCACTTTTGGTCCTTTTGCTAAAGTGCTTCGTAAATAAATCCATTCAATATATCGTGGGATGATTGCCAAAAGTTGGAAATAGCACGTTTAATAAAAAATTAGTTAGTAACGAATTCGGAATCTATATTTGAATATCTACCTTTATATCTATTTTTATAAAAAAAAAAATCAAATATCAGAAAGGTAAATAACGGTAATAACACTTATGCTGGATTGCACAAACGCTGATTTCAAAAATTAACGAAGAAATCAGGGTAATTCTCCTTAAAATTGTTAAATTTATATCTACTTTTCTATTTCATAAAACATTTTAGTAATTTATGTGAATAATTATTGATATTTTAACAACACATACAACCAAAGAAGTAAAAATTCGGCGATGCAAAATCATAAAAAAGCTTGACAGACAATTTGGTCTATTCGGGAAGCATATTTTTTTATTCTTAAGTTTGCAATACGTTCTGTGATTCTGATAGGTTTTTATGATTTTGCTTTGTCGAATTTTCTATTTTCTATTAAAAAATATATATATATATCCCCTGGGTGTCGTCAATTCCCGCGCCAACGCTGATTGGTCAAGGAGCTATTGAGACTACCTTGTCTTTATACACCTTGGGTACGGTTTATATAAATGACCTTGACACTTTCAGTAGAAATCAACAATTTAAAAGCAGTGGTGACAATTGTACCTCATAAAATGCATAGCATTTACATTATTTTACACTTATTATCACTGCTCTAGAATTCCGAGGAAAATTCTTAACGATTTGACACCTTAGCTTAGCTTTTGCTATTTTCTTCAAAATAGTAGTAATGTAAAAAATTGACTGGTAAAAACCCTAGATCCAAAAATGTAACTTATAATCAAAAACCAAAAATGATTCATATGCGGTTTCAATAACAATGGATATCTACAGAGATAAACTATAGATAACTGTTGTATCGGTAAAGAAAATTCGTCTTAAATAATACGTTATTACTTGGATGTGTTTGTAGCTTTATAACGAGTTGACAACTAGGGTCCTTAGCGTCATCTATATTATTGTTATTGCCAGTACCTTCCCCCTCCTTCCCGCCCCGCGCGATTGTGCTGTCATAAGCAACAAGCGATCGTGTTTAACGCCAATGATGTAAATCCAAAGAAATTTCGTAGGTGCGACATCGAACTTGCTCAGGAAGGTCAGAGTCGGACTTTGATCTATCTGGATCTTGTAAACATTTGTGCATGTATCTCGTGTATTGTGGATGACTTAATATTATGAGTAATACGATACTGAGCTCACCATTTTTGTACTTAATCCAGCTACTTATATTTGAGACTTGTGAAGATATTCAACACACAAAAAATGTTATGATCCTATCAATTCATAACCTCAGCATTATTTCTTGTCAGTTAAACTCTTAAGATTCTGCAAAATAATTAAAATTAAAAATATTTAAGAGTAGGTATTGGAATTAGGGTTCCGTAGAAAACTATAGTTTCGCTCTGCCCGTTCGTTAGATTGATAACCCAAAAACAGAAATGAGGAGATATTTGAAAAAAAAATTTTTTTGGACCCCCTTCCCATAGACTGGTAAAAATATTCAAAATTATTTTTTTTCACTTATCACATTGAGTGGGGTTTTTAGATAGGTCTCCTAAAATGCAATAAAAATGTTTCTAGAACCTTTTGATTTTAACACTTCAGTCACGATATATTTGCGTTCAAAGTCGTTATCAGAGCAACCCCTCTCTCTATTTTCTAAACTATCGATTCAAAAAATCTGAAAAATTCCAGAATGTAGTTTTTAATTAGTACTTTCACTGAAAATAATAACAAACACTGTCAAAAATTTTTGGACCCCCTTCCCATAAACTGAAAACTGTACTCACATTTTTTTTCACTTATACCTCATTGAGTGGGTTGCCTTAGATAGGTTTCCTAAAGTGCGAAAAAAATGTCAAATGACCTTTTGATTTTAACCCTTCAATCACGATAGATTTGTTTTTCAATGTCGTGATCAGAGCGTCCCCCCCCCCCTCTAATTTATAAACTATCGATTCAAAAAATCTGAAAAAATTTCAAAATATAGTTTTTAATTAGTACCTACTTTCAATGAAAATTATAACGAACAATGTAGCAAAAACAGTTTATGAAAATTTTTGAAATAACTTTTTTTTATAAATCGTAGTGAGAATGACTGTGGAACCCTATCATGTGCGTGCTCAACACACATTTGGCCGTTTTTTATTGATTTTACTTCCAAGTTCTGAAAGAAATTATTGTAATACCATCGAAAAATCGTGTCCGAGAAAATGACAAATTCTGATTGTACTAACTTCAAAACGTAAAGAAAAGTTAATTTCCGCATGGTGGCTGTGCGTGTGTCTGTGTGTCAGGATGTAGATTTTTTTTCGTTCACGATAACTACCGTAAAAATGCACCGATCTGAATTATTTTTGGGGAAAATGTTTGTCTCAGTGAGTACTCCAGACCTATTGATTTTGGTGCTAATCGGATTAGGGGTTTTGGAAATATTTGAAATTTTGTAACTTTTTTCGTCTAAAAAGTGAACATTGCGAGTATTATCTCACTAATTTTGATAAGATTTGGTACATTTGCAGTTAAATTGAATCTAAGGGACATTTATTATTTGTACGTGCCCAAACAGCCATTAAAGGGGTGAAAAACACACTTAAAATTTGAATTTTAATTTATGTATTACGAAATTTATATTCATAGTAGTAGATTATATTAATAAAATATTTTCCAAAAAATTTATATTTAAAAATTATTTAAAAACAAAGAAAGAACATGGAAGTCATGTATGGTTCTTCATACCGATATTTTGTTTTGTAAAGAGGAAATTTGAAATGACAAAATTAATTATTAATAATGATGTCATTTGTATTTGTAAAAATATAAATTTTATATCAAATGCTTACAAAACTGCAAGAGAAATAATGACCTTCAGTTTTTTTACTGAGCAAATGCAGTGATGGTAGAAGGGGGAGCGCAGGGAGCAATGCCCCCTAGTGAACAAAAAATAGCAAATGTTTCATTCAAAATACAAAAAATCCGTATTTAAATTATCAAGTTTGAAAGTGATGAAAAATGATCGCGCTGCAATGCACAGAGGTATACTAGATATTTTTACTAAAAAATTTAATCGATTCCTTTATAACATATTCTGTCGAGGTCTTCTATATTTGATTAAAATAAAACTTGTATAAGTTGCTTAATGTAAGGTAGGTAAAGTCATTTGTACACTTTCCTAAAAACGCACCTTATAGGTTGTTCATTCATGAGCGCCATGTGATAATTGCTATTTTTAGAAAATATGTTACTTATAATTATTTATAATATATGTATCATGACATCATCTTTTATGACAATTCCGAAGTGACATTCTATTATTGATGAAGAGGAAAATACATGTTAATTAATTAATTTAAAAAGATTAAGACAAGATTAAACAATTCATGCGAATAATAAACGATTTTGAAAGGTATAAAATCATTTTTTGGTTGAAATAATAATAAAGAAATATAGAAAATTAATTTTATTGGATATTATATTCACTAAATACAGTTTGATTACAAAATCCTTGTACCTAAATCGAAAAAAGTGCTCTCCGATGAGGATGTTCCGAGCCTATTTAGTTGGGGAGTTTTCAGGAAATATACATTTTGGTATATATTTAACATTTGTATTATTATATAAGGTAAGCTATAAGAATAAAGTTTACTGTTTTTGTGATTCTCATGAACTCATGTTACTAATAAAACAAGTAACTCTTTATTTAATCAATTTAATTACTAAAGTCCGCAAATATAATTTGTTTTTTTTTAATTATACCCTTTTATTTTATTTATGTTTTTCTCCAGTAATGGATAAAGTAAAACCAGTAATGAGTACGCAGTGATGAACATGATTAAAAAATGATCAGTACTACGTCACAAAAGATATAAAAGAATCGTCAAATTTGAAACAATGTTAAGTAGTTGCTATGATAATATAATAATTAATAAATAAATTTTACTAATAATTAGTTTAAATGTCTACCATTTTGACACCATTGTCATCAAATCACGCTGCAAGACAGTTAAATGTATATATCATAGATTAATATTCAGAAATGGTAGTAATCAAATATCAACAAATATTTCTAATTCAGTACATTTAATTTAAAAATTGTCATTACTGGGGTTATATCCAAGACTGGTGCCAGTACTTTATTGTCTATGGTACCTCGTAAAAGAAAATTAACTATAACTTTAACTAGAAGAATTTATTTACAATATCTAGCATAGAAAATATTTCCAAGTCTTTTTCTAAACATTAACTTTTATGTACATTGTAGGTATGTATGTTTTATACTGAAATAATGAAAATATCATTATTTGCAAAGTACAGTAACATAAAAAGACCATTACTTAAAAGCATTACTTAACACCCACATCTCCACGACCCTGAATACCTTCTTCGATCTGATCTTGGCATAGATACACTGCCAAGGACTTGTATCCCTAAGGTATCGTGATCGATGATTTTTAAAACACGTAAACTTGTCACACCCTTCTCCCACCCATTCTACAATGTTACAGCTTCTTGTAGCTCAAGACCACACAACATGATTTTAAAATTATAGATAATTTATCATTTTGCGTAATTTACGGAAAATAATATGAATGATGAATACGCTTCGGGTGCTTTACTGATATATCACATTTTGAATTTTGAAAGAACTTTTGTTTTTGATTTATTGATTTTTTTATTGTTTTTGTCAGTGGTTTATTATTTTCAAAAATCCTGTAAGAATTAACCAAAATGTGTATATATTATACAGGGTATGGGCCCAACGGTTTATTTATCTAACTATCAAATATAATATTATATGAACCCTCCCCAACTTCCCCTACAGGCAAAATCTACATATTTATTTATTAGTATTGTTGAGTGAATTTCTTAAGTTAATATTTGATTTCTAATTGATGCAGCTATAATATTTAGCAATGATATGATGACACTATTCAGAACTAACCTATCCAGTTTTATTTTATTTTTCACTATTTTTACAGTTAAATAATGATAAAAACATGTAAATATTATGCGAATTTTATATTTATAATTTTTCATTAATTCAGTTATATAAATATCAAGGTATTACAGCATTTCTAAGTTTAATAAAAATAGTTGCACTGAGAACGTAGTTTAAAATTGTATATGATGCATTTATTTACATCATGCTGTAAAAAACATAAGTAATTAAATACTAAATTAGCATTGAGGTGTAATTTATATTTGGAATGTTCTTCAAGACTTTTTATTCAAGTGTAATTAACTGCAAGGAATTTCTTGTCAAGTGTTTTTCCAAATTCCTGCATGAAAATAATTGAAAAAGGTATATTTGTACTATATAAATTAGTGCAGTGTTTATCAAATTTTTTGTGTTCGCGAACGAATTTTTTTTTCATTCCAATCCAACGTGGACCAATATCTATGAAATTAAATAAATAGTTATTTGTGTACCTATAGCTTGTAAAATGTCACTTTTTTTCACGTGAGTGAAAGTTTGATATTCGAGGCGATAGCTGTTTACTTAATAATTAAACAAAACACTATTGACTAATTTAAAATTTATCCTTTTTTGTTTCGAGATAGAATTTCAACCAATCACTTCGAGTAAAAAATTTCTAAAGGTTATAATGCGTTTATCATATAAAAATACCAGTGACCTAGCGCGGAGATTTAAATCTAATTATCCACTCTTAATCGCTACACTCTTTATTACGGGCCAAGCCTCCCTGACACTCCGACTATGTATATGATAAACGAACTTAGAATATTTTAATTCAATCATTAGCCATACGGAACACTCCCGCGCTAGGCCACTGGTTTATATGATAAACGCATTATAACCTTTAGAAATTTTTTACTCGAAAACGAACAACTTTTTAAAAAAATTGTAAAGAATGAAAAAGCCTTACAATTAGCCAAGAAACACGCATGAATTTTTTTTAAAAATTTCGAGAATTTTGAATTTTTTCAAAAAATTGCCACGTCAAAAAATTAAAAAATGAGTCAAAAAATTCTGAAAATATTCATGCGTGCTCCTTGGCTAATTGTAAGCATGTTTTGTTCTTTAAACATTTTCACAAAAGTTGATCGTTTTCGAGTAAAAAATTCCATAAGATTTTGAAAGCAATTTGACCTTCGGTTGCCATTTTGGAGGATGCCATCTTGGTTTTTCAATTTGACTATGCCCAATATTTGAAGCTAAGGGTCCATGGACGCAATATTTATTGTTTTTAAGGTCTGTCCAATGTTCTTCCCATGTGAAAAAACAGTACTTCTGAGAAAAAAAGGCGAAAAAAACACGTTTTTTTTCATTAATTTGGTTATAACTAATTTCCGATTTACTTTAGCAAACTTTCGACCACGGAATCTGAGAGAGCGATAATTTTTACATAAGAATATGTATTTCACAAATTTTTTCAGGATCATTATCATAACAACTAAGGCGACAGAAAGTTGCGAGAAAAAAGCGGACGTTGGGGCGCTAATGGGTTAAAAGACTTAAAAATGCATCTTTTCGGGGAAAATAGTTTAAAAAATAATAATTTTTGTTAAAATTATCCAAATGACTCGTAATTGGTCTCAAATTGTTTCTGAAGTTCCAAAGAATAATGATCAACCATAATTTAAAAAAAATATTAATAGCTTAACCAATAAAAATCGCTAATTTTTGAAAAACTACCTTTTTATTAAAATTTAAATAAAAACATCAGGGTTGAATATTTTGTAGTAAAACCAACGTAGATATATTCTGTTTGTACATACAAACAAAATGAGACCCCCCAGAATAATATTAAAATACTAGAACGGATGCAAGTGCGCTTTGAAGTAGGTACACTGAATTTTTATTGTGTACAATTTAAAAAAAATACATCTTTTCAAACAAAATAATAGATTATGATTTAAACATACTTATATCCATGCTTAAATCTAAATTACAAGTTTATACATCAATGTAAGTCTCTATCTTATAATGCATACGAAAGTGCATAAAAATGCATTATTTCAATAAAACATATTCATGTTTATAATATAAATATAAATAATATGGAATATAAAATTTGTTATAATTTATGTATTGGTTTCATTTTTTTAAGCGATAATATAATAATAATAATTTTTCTCTACATAAGGTCTCTCTCTATATAATATTAACATAATGTGTTTCATTCTTATTAGAATTAAAATATATCAGATTTCAAAACTATATTTACATATTTTTATCACAAGTCAAATATTTTTACAATAATTTACAACTTTTTCTTTAGCACATTTCAAAAGAACTTACACATAAATATTTCAGTAAAAATATTTCAGATAATAAAATTATTGCATAAATAATATTTGAAAAGAAATAAAAAATAA
Organism: Sialis fuliginosa; assembly: GCA_961205875.1. Taxonomy (NCBI): domain Eukaryota; kingdom Metazoa; phylum Arthropoda; class Insecta; order Megaloptera; family Sialidae; genus Sialis; species Sialis fuliginosa. The sequence continues at coordinate 21,718,066 of OY540812.1, forward strand.
GTAGGATGTACTACGAATAGACCTTTTGTTTAAAAAATATTTTACTGGGCATTTAAAAAATCGTTAAATTAAGTTTTTAAATTTAAAAAAACATATTAACTGCTGGCGATGACATTATTCGCTATAAATTTTTTTATTTTCTGTCACTCGAGCGGGCATAAAATTAGTTAAGATAAACAAACAAATTTATAGGGTGTTAAAAGGTACCCCAATTAAAAAAATACTTTTCACCAAAACCTATCAAAATTAATCCTGTTTGATCAAAACAGATTATGTATAAATACTATTTTTAAATTTAATTATAAAAAATGCGTTCAAATTATTTAAGACTCTAATAAATTTTAATTTAATTGTAGCTTTGAGACAATAATGTCTTTTTTATTTATGATTGGCGCTATCCAGGGTTGTACTTACGTAATCTTTAAATATTTTTAGCAAAATGAATATTTTTTTAAATCGAATAACTGAAGAAATAAAAAACTAAAAATAGAAAAGTATTTGTTTACGTATAATAATATAATGATTTGAGTTTGTTTAAAATGTAGACGCATATTGAATATAAATTGTTAAAAAATTCGAATGACATTTCAGGTAACAAATCGTCCAACAATTACAGCGAAACCGTGAAAGCCTCATATATTATGAATAGATTTTTATATTTTTAAATAGTTAAACCTCTCATTTCGATAGTTTTTAGAATTTTTGTCTGTTTGTTTATTAATTGTTCCGAGTAAATTAAAAAAATACTGAAGCGATTTTGATGTGACTTTCACTGTTATAAATCACAGACACTACAATTAGTTTAGGTTATGTTAAATGGTGGTTTAACTTCATCGTATCTTTATATTTTATTAATTGAATTTTTGAACAAAGGAAGACAGACAATAATAATAATTTCTGTCAGGGTTTCAAACCGTTATTTTTTTCGTTTCGGTTTTCATTCCGGTTCGATTAAAAATATACATATATATAGGTTCGGTTCCGGTTTTTTCCAGTTTTCGGTTCAGTTCCGAGTGATTAATTTAAACATATACCGAACCGAAAAAAACGATATTTCTTTTTCAGTTCGGTTCCGGTTTTCTTTCCGGCAAAAAAATATACGGTTTTTCCGGTTCTCGGTTCAGTTCCGGTTCGAAGCCCTGATTTCTGTAGATTCAAAAAAAATTAATTTACGAAATTTCTCAAGGAATTTTTGGGAACAGAGAAACAAATTCTGCCCTGCATACAAAAATTTCATATTTATTGTGAGCTCAAGAAAAATCGCCACACACGAATCATTTTAACTAGGTTAATGTGAAAAATATTGTACTAAATAAAAATATATTTGCATGTTCAATTAAACTGTATTTCCGCGAAGCTTCTTATTAAAAACACTTTGCGTGTGTCAGCGTCGAATTTATTGATCCAAGAGTACATATAACTAATAAATTATAATTAAAAAGTGTACAAAAATTACAACCAATGTTTGTTTTAAAAATAACTGATTTTAATTTCTGTGTACATAGTTTTATTTTAAACCCAACGGGATGCTTTTATACGCATTATTGAGGTCAGCTGTTGGAAAAAAAGCAATTATTTACCTTTTTATATTTTTTTTAAACTGTATTATAAAAGAAATGAGATGCAATCATTTTATTGATTAATATCGCTCTTTTCTTATACGTGATTCATTATATTTTTTCTTCACGAATTTTATGTCGGATGGAATTTCTTTCTTCTGATAGCTTACTATAATCATTTTCAAAATAAACATTTTATTAAAGAATAGTTTTGATAGTAGACATTCTTATATGTTAGAGAAAATGCTTACGTTTTATTCATTATTTAGCACAAAAAATGATTAATTTCGCAAAGTTGAATTTTTGAGGGCTGACGAGGCTCTAGTCTGATGATTTAGTGTTAGAGGGAATCGGCGCAGAAAGTCATCTAGCCTAGAGTCGATCCAGACTATCGTGCCGGTCCCGGTCTCGCTCCCAGCAAATATAAATAAGGTAGTGGCACCAGTCTTGGCAAGGACCCCCGTAATGGCAAATTTTTAAATAAATGTACTTAATTAGATATATGTATTGATATTTGATTACTAAAATTTCTGATTATTAATCTATATACATTTAACTGTCTTAGAATGTGATTTGATGACAATCGGCCAATAGGTGTCAAAATGGTGAACATTTAAACTAATTATTAGTATAATTTATTAATTAATTATTATATTATCATAGAAACAGCTTTGCATTGTTTCAAATTTGACGATTCTTTCTTTTATATATTTTGTGTCGTAGTACTTATCATTTTGTAATCATTAGCAAGTGTCCATCACTGCGTGATCATTACTGGTTTTACTTTTGCCATTACTGGAGAAAAAACATGAACAAAATAAAAAGCTATAATTTAAAAAACAAACTATGTTTTGCGAACTTTGGTAATTAAATTGATTAAATAAAGAGTTACTTGTTTTACTAGTATCATGGTTCATGAGAATTACAAAAAAACAAGCCCATTAATCCAAAAAAACCGAAAACTTGCTCTTATAGCGGTCATAGCTGGTGCCTTTACCTTATATAATAAACAATGAAATCATTCACACTAGAGGTACCGCTCAGATCTCGGTCCAATCACGCTCCGATAGTATTACTATACTGAATATTTGACTGGAGCGAAACCGGACCGAGACCGGGACGACCCTTACATTTAGTACTACAGTGGAACCACGTTAATACGTTTTTGAAGGGACTGAAGGGAAAACACGTACTAACGAAATATTTTGACATGGAATCTTAAATACCGGTACTTAAAAAAAAAATGCAAAAAATGTACTAAAGCAAAACGTAATAAGGAGATTCCACTGCATATGAAATTTATATTTTTTTACCAGTTTTAACAATTTTTTTGGATATCATAAGAATCTGATAAGGTTGACTCATTGTAGGAATAACCCAGTAATAAACATATTTAGGAATATGAAATTGAAGTGCCACCATAATTTCCCAAAATTAAAAAAAACATCTCAAACCAGTCAGTAATAATAACTTGACCTAATAAAACGAACACACAGATCTTAACATATGTTTTCTATATTACCATCAACTGTGTTTTTATAATGATAAAAATCATATTTATTGTTTACAAAATAGCTTTGCCTCACAAATTCTCACGTTATAAAATATGTATATAAATCAACTTGAAATAAAGTGTTTAATTTAAATAAAAAATAAATTACGCAATCAATTTACGACACTCTTGATCCTTTTAATTCTAGAACACATATTAATAATACTTAATTATATATAAATATCTGAGAAAGATATTAATAAAATTTATCGTATTGTGAATAAAAAAAAATATGTATGAAAGCTTGATTTAAAACTATGGACAGTTTTTCAAAATTTGTAAATAAGACAACTACATAGGGTTTATTAGGTTGATTTTTTTATATGAAAATTAAATTCTGAATACAGATGTCTGCAATAAATGTAGTAATATATATGAGGAGTCGAGAATTAGGTAAGTGTAGTTTCATCTCGTTTATTTTAATTGAAGTCTCGTTTCGGTCCCAAATTTTACAACTGACAGACTCGTATCTATTTCGTTTTGTAGAAATTTAAGAAAAGTTTTTCTTAAAAAATAATTTTTCCATTTATCATGATACAAAAATTTGCCTGCTTATTGATAATTTCGTAAATATCACCAAAATCGTCATTTTTGGTAAATTAAGGTTAAAATATCTCATATCATTATCTATCGCAGAAGTTTTTGAATTGTTTAATGTATATTACACACTACACAGTTTTTATAAAAATTGATTGTTTTACAATTAATTAACTATACCTATATAAAAATGTATCTTTTACCGCTTATTTCGAAAACTACTGAACCGATTTTAATGCAGTTTTCACCAATAGATAAATAATTTTTCGGAGCAGGTTTTTGGCAATTATTTTTTAAATATTGCCTGTTCAATGAAACAATTGAATTGGTTTAAAATTAAAAAAAACTCAACAATAAGATTTTAGTGCTACCATTTGCCAAAGAATTAAAAAAAATTACTTTTTTATAACGACAATCAATTATATAAGTCTTTGGGAACACATACAAACAGTTTTACAAAAATAAAGGTTCTGTACTACAAAATGTTTATTTTTCAGGGGTATTAACTTAAAAAATGTTAAACTTTATTAGTTATTACAGCTTAAAAAAGTGTGTTTTCAGCATTTTTTTTCAGTGCAGCGAATAAACAAATGAATTTTTTATTTTTTTCAAATTGTAGGTTGTAGGGAATTTTATAGCAAATAACTTTTATCTAAAACTTTTTTTTTGTATAATACTTATTTAGACCGCTATTTAGCAAAAATCAGAAAATCGGAAGAATTTTGCTATTGAACCATGGTTAACCCCTGTCGCGGACAACCAAAATCGGAAACTTAGGGTATTATTCTACACCACATTTATAACAAATCCTGTGAGTATTAAAACTGTACCCAAAAATAATCTGTTTTAGCCTCTACATCCTGGGCTAAATGTGAAAAACCCTACTTATAACAGATGACAAGAACATTGCACCTCCTCATCTTTAAAGGATATAATAGTATTGTTGAAAACAATAAACTTTATTAATGAAAACTTGACTCATATTTTATTTATAAATAACACATATTTTATATAAAAAACAACCGAGGTTAACTAAATAAATATTCAGAACCACTGTACTAAAAACAACACATAAAAGTTTCCAAAACTAATAACAATAACACATCACTTGTTAGTAAAATGCATTCATAAATTTCTCAGATTTTGCAAATGTATCGTAAATGTTCTTGGCGATAACATAATTATTATTAAACGAAAATAATCCAAACGGAAGTGGTTAAAACGTTAGAACCAAAACTAAATATTTACATTTTTATAACAGATCAGTAAGAAAACGCAAACCTATTTATTATCGTTTATTTTTAGCTTGAATTGTTTGATTAATACCTGCACGTCAAAATTCCATACAGTAATCATTCGGATGCTATTTTTATTTTGGCAAGTCTGTAATAATGGCCTCCCACATTTTTAATGAATTATTTCGTGTTTCCCATATTTGTTGCCAAACGTTTCGTCACAAACTAGACTGATATTTATGTTATGATTTTAGTAAATTCATGTTTACTTACTTACGACAAGTTGTTGATGTTTTGCATTATGTGATTTAAACACAAATAAGTGCATCAGTTGCCAATGAGACTATGTCTAGTTTTGCCTAATTTTAGTGGAGAGATATTACACATTCATTTATTTATGTATTTGCCATTAAATTAAAAAACATTCTTTTTGTTTTTACTCGATGTATATACTTATTTTAAATATAGAAATGTTAATTGGTAGGTAGTATAGCAATTTTTCAGCTAAATATTGTAATTATTATTTAACACGATATTCTACAAAAAAAAATTATAAATACAGTTCCAAATTTAATTATTGTGACTATGTAAATCTATGTTTTTTATATTAACACGGAAATCATTATCATTAACAATACAAGTATTACAAAAAAGGATAGATATAATTATTATATGCAAAAATAATCTATTATGATTTTGCAATAATGCAATTTTCTATACCAAATAGATTACAATATTATTTTTTTGCAATTAGAGATTAGTTTCACCTACGATAACCTCTATTTACAACAATAGAGAAGCAGAGGTTATTTTAGTGTGTAGTTGTAGCTTGTTTCTGCAGTTCCAAAAATTAAAAATGCAGTTGTAAAAGCTAATTTGTGTAGTTGAAAAATTGCAAGTCGAAAGAAAAATATAAAAAAGTGTATTATCCGGTATGATAAAGGAGTTAGAAAATTTTCTGCTTCAAATGGGGTACTAATTCTGTGATAGTACCTATCTATTTTTAGAGCAGTGATACTTCAACTTATTGTAACACAGTTGACGACTCTGACCGTACAAAATAATTTTCATAATATCACCACTGTTTTAATTCCGTTGATGTTTATTTACCAAGCGTGCGTGAAAATTTTCAAACACTTCATGAAACTGCAAGAGAACTGTCAGATAGGTTTGAAACCTCATTTGAAAGTGCTTGTTATCTAGCAAATTTTGCCGGACATTAGTGTAAAACAAAAAAACAAAAAATAAAAATAAAAGGTATTTGCAGTTGAAATTTTTTCTTAAAATAACCCCTGTAGAGTTTTCAACATTTTATTACTCATAGACCATTTTGAGTATCCTTTATTTTACAAACTATTCAAATTATTTTAAACATTTTATATTTTCACTTGTATCATAATAGTCCAGGCAACGTAGAAATTTTTACTGGTGTAAAATTAGGAAAAATGTATGAGGTGCCAAATTTAAACAGTGATTAGAACATGTCCAGATGTATGTATATTTCCTGAAAACTCCCTAGCAAAATTTGCTCCGGAACACCCTCAACCAATAAATCAAATTGACATATTCTATATTTATTTATCAATAAAGTTTTTCTTCTTTGAAACCCACCAGTGTTCTACGAAGTAATAATTTTATTGTTAATAAATACAGGAAATAGTTTCAATTAAACTTCTATCAACGTTCATATTTTTACGGCTTTTAAAAATAAATAAAACTATTATTATAACAATAGAATATACCTAATTACAAATTTTTGAAACAGAGTTTACATTTACATGGAACCAATTCTTTATAATGTTATAAGTAATACATAAGTCATAAATTGAGTTAATTTTTTATTAATACTTTATTATTTAATATGAATATTTGATTTTATTTTATTACATCAAGAATAAATCAATTTTGCATATAACCAAAACTAATTCTAGAGTCTTAAGCTTTCGAATAATGAAAATATCATCAAAATCGGTTCAGTAATTTTCGGTCCAAGTCGAAACAAAAAAATTCTAAAAACTATCAGTAGCTATGATATTTCCTACACACGAAACGTTTTATAGACTCACAAATTCGAAAATATTTTCACTGTACAGACAGAGCTAACAGATTTGATAATGTTTGAATTTAAGTCACGCTTTATCTCTATTAGAGGTGTACCGGAATTCCGACCGGAACTCGCGATGTAGATTTAAAGTGAATATTTTAACGTCACAGCTCTTATATTATTATTATTTTTATATTATATTATTATTGACAATATAAATGTAATTACATTCGATCGAAAAGAACATATGTGGAAAACACAATTTTTATAATTTAATGTATTTTCTTAAATAAATACCATGTAGAACAATGTTATTTTAATTTAAGATAATAATCTATGTATTTATATTTAAAATATAATAGTAGTGACGTTAAACGTGAATTCCGGTACACCTCTAATCTTATGCTAAATTTTATTTATTTTAGCCACTCCTTTTCAGTCAATATTAATTGCAACTAAAATCTGAATAGGTATTTTTGATGGTACAAACAAAAGCAAGGGGGTATAACTTACAAGCACTTATCGAAAGATCACACGGTTCGTTAGATCCGTGGAATTGCCGCTAACTGTAACGACGTGAGTTTTTTTCGTTTTCCGTTTAGCGGAGTTATTTATAAGTCCGGCAATCGCGCTGTATCTCAACCTCATAATCTCACATTGACAGCTCTGTTTTGTAAACGGCCTGATTTGAACTGATTTCGATACGGTACAATGATATATATCGCTTCGAGCGGACGTCGATATATTGGCTGCTGCTAACAATAACACGAACTCTTGATAGTCTTCCGGATATTGGGAACCAATTGGTAATGAAGAAATAAATATGTCCTAATTATATGTTTGTATATTTAAAAACATTTGTATCACATGCAGAAATGGATTGCTGTTGATTTATTACGTTTTGCGACCTGTAGTGTGTTGCCGTTACTTAAAAATGAAATGAAATCGATAAATTGAACTTTATTTATAGTTTTATAATATGGAGACTGTAATGTTATTTTTCAGAAAATGTGGGTTACTGAAGAAATTTAATATATAATGCTCATTTTACAATTTTCATACAAAAAAAAATTAGGACGAGAATAGAATACACATTCAAGCAGCAGCATTTGGGGTGTGCAATTATCTTTTAACTACCTATTTTGAAAAGGAACTAATAAAACACTTATTAGTAGTTAAAATAATATTTACCACTGTTAACTGTCACATTTAATATGTTTATATGAAAACTAAACATAAAACTGTGTTTACTGGACGTATTATTTCTGGAAGATATTTCCTGTATTGTTATTAATTATAGATAATAAAGTGAAGTGGTAATAATGAAAGTTAATAAAAAACATGACTGATTTATTTAAAATAAAACCTTTCATGATTTTCATGTTCTAATTTTTAATATGACAAATTTCAATTGAATTTGTTTCAAAATTCATAAAAGTTTCGTTTTGAAGGTAGTACAATCAGAATCTACCTTTATTTATAAATTTAGCCAGGTTTTACTATATTACGTCATATTGCTTATTAAGAAAAACAATATAAAAAGTTAAAAGTAAAAACAAAAATTAATTCTTACAAAATATTCGTTATTTAAGTTATTTAACTTTCCCTCTCAATGAAAGTATCCTTGAAGCGCCACTGGAGTACACAAATAAAATAATAAAACACGCTTGAGTTTTACATGAAACAAAATGTATGCAGATGTAAAAAGTAATTAAAATTAGGGTCACATACCGAAATGTATGACTGAATGTACATACTTATTTTCGTACTAGTTTTGGGATCTTATTTTAGATCCCAGTCTATTTTTGTTCATTGTTTAACAGAAATGGTGCAACCGCGAAAAAACTAGCGAAAGTTCTGTACTCTATTTCTCTTACTCATCACTTGGCTTGCTTTAGAGACAAGTTAATGAATTAGGTATTTCAAAATAGTCTTGTTAAATTGTTTTCTAGGAAAATAACAATGTAAACACTACGTGTTTTATGTAATATCATTAGTTTATTATTACCTACATTTATGCATTTTCACTTGGAATTTGGGTTTAATCTGTCTTCTTGATCTACTTAATATGCAATCTATTCGACTTTACAATAGACGTTCCATATTCGTGATCGGTTGCAGCATGACTCTTTCTTAACTGTACATTTTTATTTTTTCTTAATCCTCAAAAATTTCAATCGTAAATGGATAGTGAATAATATTGAAAAATATGGGCTCTTTAACTTTTGCCATTAACATGTATAAATCTAGTTTTTTTTTTTAATTTACTAAAATGGCCGATATAAAAAAACTTGCACTTTTTTTTATATACATAGGTATATTTTTCTTAAATTACTTCCAAATGACTCATTCTATCTTCCTTTAAAATATTCGTATCGCCGAACCAATCATCCTGTATATCATTGTTATAGAATTGGCGACAAACATTTTATGTCAGGTCGAAAAAATCAGAAGTAGGTGGCAACCAAGTAAACAATTCAGAACGGAGGGAGTTAACAATCTAGATAGTTTAACAATACGGATATTTATAATAAGGAATATACATACATATATCACAGTTTTAAATGCTAAATAAGAAAAAAACACCAAATGCTCCTTTAACTAACGATCCTATTATCAACAAAATCTTGGTTAAATGTATTGTATTATACTTGCATAAAACATTTAGTTTAAGGGATTTTTAATTTTCTGCACTATTTTTTTTACAACGCATATTATGTACATTTTTCGTAAATCTACTTTAAAAGAGCATTTAGCGCTAAAGAAGCATTATTGGTTGATAATACATTTTTATAAAAATACTTCAATTTTGTTTTGGAGTTATTCGATTGGATAAATATTTTTAATTTATTTCAGATGACGTCACAACAAGACCACCAAAGTAGGATGATGGTGCTACTTGTTCTTGCAATAACCATTGCTGTACCAATCATAGCTGCTTGGAAAGTCCCTTACTACGCCGATCTTCCAAAAGGCCCATATTGCGAGAGAAGAGGATGCTGTAACTCCAGAGTAGATTCATGTTCCGAACCGATTCTCGGTAAAGTAAAATTTATATTTTTAGTCACCATATATTTAATATAGTTTTTACAACTATGTAGGGTACTTATTTAAAAAGTTCCTGGAATTTAATTTTAATTCTAAAATACAAACCTTATGGCTTGTATCAACGTAAACTTGTTTAAATTTGTAATAAACTGTATTTCTTTCATCTTATGTCTTTTGAACTCTTAAAAAACATATCAATTTAAACATGAATTTGAAATTCACGTGAACAATGAAGTTTATGAGTGGGCAAAATTTTCTAAAGGAAGAGATGAAATCAAAGATGAAAACTGTACCGATAAACCGTCAATCTCAATTAAAATATCAAAACTGTGCATTGTTAAATGATCCAAATAATAACCCTTTAGAAATATCAATTCGATTAGTTAAAGGAAAAGCTTTCAACATAGAGAGCTGATAATGCTTCGAAAGCTATATTACAGGAATACCGATTTGAATCATAGCCATACTCTTATACGGTGTTATTATTTTATTTATATTTGTGTATTTATTTGTATTATATCTATTAATGTACATTTAAATATAGCTATGTTTATTATTTTTGTAAAGGAACTCTTTGCTATTGCGATGATTTCTGTAATCGTACGAGAAGTGACGATTGTTGTCCCGATTACTGGACTTTCTGCAAAGGAATGCCTAGTCAAATCGAAGAAAAAGCATGTATTCACAAGGGTAACCGATTTCCGTACAAAAGAAGTGTAAAGGAAAACTGCAATATTTGGTAAGTATTGTTAATCCATCTTCATTTTGTTATTTCAACTACTGATTGGAATTATGTTTTTATTTTTGTATTAGTACATGCGAACGTGTAGAAGATGATGTACAGATGGAATGCGAACAAGATGAATGCATCATCGATCCAGATTTGGTTGAAACCATCAACAACGACCAAAGGACAGTAAGCTGGCACGCTAGTAACTATACCAAATTCTGGGGACACAAACTATCAGAAGGAATCGACAAGAGATTGGGTTTGTCATTTTTAACACTCATAAAATTAATATTTAATTACAATGAAATACCTAAGTTTGGCAATATAGTACTCTGAAACTATAAATCATAGAAACTTCAGAATGGTCATGTAGGTACATATTTGTTATGCAGTCTAGTATTACGTATCAAAATATTAAATCATTTAGACTCTATTTATCAAAGAGGGGGTGGGGGTGATTTTTGAAAAAAATGCATTACAAAAAGACTGTTTTTCATGTAAAAACGAAATTTAAAAAAAGAGTAAAAAATTCTCAACTATGCAGAATTTGTTGTTCAAAAGTTCAAAACACAAAATTATTTAATAAAAAAATATTAAGAAGTACGCCGTGTATCCCTTGTAACACCTTCGCATACCCCTATAGGTAGAAAGATTTTCAAAAATAAGGGTAAAGTATTTAATTCCGACAGTGGACCCCTATGGTCCAACCTTTTCACCTTATTAAAGTAATGACTCAAACCAACACGGTTAACGATTACCGTTCCAGGATAAGTTTTGGTTCAGTAGTTTCTAGGGTATATATAAATAGTAGTTATTTAGATTTAAGTTAGTGTCTTTAGGACTCCGATGATGATAGCTTTGCTATTGAAACAAGTGTAAGTCTAAACTCTTACAATTTTTATGGTTAGGAGATTTGTATTTGATACGTAAACTACACTTTTGTAAAGTTTTCTAGTTATTAAATAATTTTCCATTATTTTTTTCTATGAATTTTAGTATCCCAATTAAATGTAGTTTTTCAGCAATTAAAGGAGTAGAAAACTTTTATTTACTCTAATGTCCGGTATTATAAAGGAGCTAGCAATTACTTTCAAATGGTGTATTAATTCTGTACTAGTATCTATGGATTAGTTATGGTATTTAAAGCAGTGACACTTCAACTAATTGTAACACAGTTGGCATCTTTCACCGTACAAAATAATTTTCATAATATCACCACTGTTTTAATACCGTTGGTATTTACCTACAACGCGTGCGCGAAACTTGTCAAAGTCTTCAACAAACTCCAAAAGAACTGTCATATAAGTTTGATATCTCATTTGAAAGTCCTTGCTAGCTAGCAAATTTGCTAGCTCATTTATAATACCGGACATAATTCTAGTGAATACTTTACTAAGGACAATAGCTATTGGTAATACTAAATAAATAAAATGACGTAATTTAAAATAGGTACAATTCAACCCAACCGCACCGTAATGCACATGAACCCTGTCCGACGTATCTACGACCCGGAAAGACTTCCTCGTGAATTCGACTCAAGAAAAGAATGGAGAGGACTTGTCAGCGAATTCATCCTAGACCAAGGCTGGTGCTCGTCTTCTTGGGCTGTGTCCACTGCAGCTGTCGCGTCGGATAGGCTGGCTATCATGTCCAAGGGCAAAGAAAATGTCAGACTCAGTGCCCAGCATCTGCTCTCGTGCAACAACAGAGGTCAGAAGAGTTGCCACGGTGGTTATCTTGATAAAGCGTGGATGTTCTTCAGGAAGTATGGGTAAGGTTTGGGAATTTGGGAGTTTGAGGGATTAAAATGTATTCTTTATTTTAAAACTCGTATATATCTTTTAAATATTGAAAACTTTAATTGAACGAAATGAATTAGAAAAAAAAATTGAAAATGAAGGTCGTTTTTGAAAATAAAAATATTTTTATTTATTTATTTTGTATCTACAGGTATTCTTCGACTTACAATGGTTCGCACTTACGACCAAATTTTTTTTTTTCAAATTCCTTTATTGTACAATAATCCTCACAGATCACAAAATAAATCAAATTCAACAATTGAATCAAATAACAACAATCAACAATAGAACTTTTTGAAAAAAAAATACGCGGACATGTAAATATGTAACTTAAATAACATAATATATTTGCAGTGTTGTAGATGAAGATTGTTATCCGTACAAAGGCGATGAATCTAAATGTCACATCTCGAGGAAGGGTAATTTATTGTCGTCAGGCTGCAAACCGACGAACCCGCTGAGGAAGAACTTCTACGGAACCGGCCCTGCCTACAGACTTGGCAACGAGACCGATATTATGTATGAAATCATGCACTCTGGACCTGTTCAAGGTATATTTGATAATACATCGATTTTTATATATTTGACTTAATTAATGTTATTTTTATTTTTTTCTAGCTACAATGAAAGTTTACCAGGACTTCTTTTCGTACCGAGGAGGGGTTTATCAACACACTACTGGAGTCACCTTCCACAGAACGGGCTACCATTCAGTGAGAGTCGTTGGATGGGGTGAAGATACTTCTCGCCGCCCACCACTCAAATATTGGGTAAGTATTGGGTAGAGTTTTAACCCGGGCCATAACTAAAGGCTCTGGGGTCCCGGGGCAGCAAGTGATCGATGTATAAGACTATTTTCGAAAAAAATAATTAAAAGTTTTTCAATAAAAATGTGAAGGCTTTGAAATTTAAATTATTACTATTTTTTGTAAACAGTTAAAATTACACCAGTAAATAAAGTTTTTGAAAAAACAAACATTCATTTCTCATATAGTGCTGCATAAAACTCGATTTATAGTCATATTAACGAAATTTTTTTTATCTTGTTGAAAAAACAACCATTTTTACGGTTTTTCGTGTACGTGTTTTTTTTAATATGTCCAACTCTATTGGCCGGATTTCAGAAATAAAAAATGCATTTTCTTGGTTATGAATTTCCCTATAAAACTAAATATTTAAAAATCTTATAATTTTATAAATAACCTAAAAAAACATAGTATTTTGTTAGAACGATTTTAATAAAATTTTGGGAAAAGATATTCCTTATGTAAGTGTAATAAGGTCCAAATCAAAACGGCTAAAAAACACATTTAAAAATAAAAATTGACTCGTTGATATCTTGTGGGCAACAAATGGTAGAGGGAAATTTTTTGTAGATTTTTTATGTACTATGCGATTGCGCTAAAGATAATTCTATAATTGTTTTAAAAATCTAATTTTTTAGGTTTTTGTTTTTGAAAAATTTTCTGTATTGAATCAAAATATGTTTAACTCAAAACTTTTTTAAATCCGATTTCGTCAAAAAAACCCTTCCTTGTTTAGGGGCACCACCCCGGCTGCTCCGGTGGTAGGTCCGGCCCTGATTTTAATTTAAATGTGTTTATTTTAGTTATTTTTTTTATAGATAAAATATAAAATTAAAAAAGTATTTTGAAGCTAAAACTATACTCTTTTAAATTATTATGAGAGCAAAGAGAAATCTAACATTATTTAATTTCAGATTGTTGCGAACAGTTGGGGGTACGACTGGGGTGAAGAAGGCTATTTCAAAATACGTCGAGGAGTCGACGAATGTGAAATTGAGAAATACGTTCTTGGTGCATGGCCACGCACGATCGATCTAGGGAACGAGATCTAAAACTGCTTATCACAAGTACACTTGTATTTGAACACTGCCTTTTAATCATTTATTGCGCGCTGAAACCTTCATTTCCTTTTAATTAAGAAAATTATTTTCAAGATCCTAGAAATTCTAGATCATTAGTATGAAAATGGAATTTGTATTTCATTTTCATGTTAATAGGAAGATGAGATGTATATATATATAGTATATAATATATTTCTCTACAACTGGTGTTCTACAATTTTTTTTTAAATTCTTCAAATATCTGGTATAAGAGCATTTTTAGTGCTCCATACCAAAATCAAAAAGAAGGAATCAACATATCTATCTACTTATCTATTTGACCTAGAAGTTAAGATTTTTTGAGTGGGGTAAATGGGTTACCCCAAAAAATATATTTTAGCATGGGAGTATGCATGTATAAATTATCAGCATCTACCACACTTTTTTCAAAAATAAGAGGGAGGGGCGGACAATATACCGTTGAACCTGATATCCGCAAATATTTTGTAGCACACCACTGTTAAAATAAAGCATGTATTTTATTTTTTGATCAAATGTTTTTAATTTAAAATAAAAATATTTATACCCGGTATTATAAAGAATTTACTTTAGTGCAAAATCAAATTAGCTTCCAGCTAACGCTATCTGCTAGCCACTGAATATAAATGACAACACACTCACAGATGTAGTGAATGAAATCGTACATATGATAATCTTGACGCATGCACGATAATGACAATCAGCGAATTAAAATAAGTGCTGCCAAATGTACCTCATAAAATGCATAGTATTTACATTACTATACATTTATTACCACTGCATTAAAATATCGAGCAATTTCATAACAATTTGACACCTAGCTAATTTGCTTTTGCACTCAAATACCGGGCGTTAGTGTATTATTTTTCACGTTATCAATCAAACCATAATTTTATAATTTTTAAAAATTAAGTTCCGTTTTTAATTATCATGTTTTATTATTGTTTAAAATTATCAAGTATATTAGTTTTTATACATTCATTAATTTAATAGCAATATTTTTTCAACTGCATTTTTTCTTCGCAGTTCGTTTTCATTTACATATATACGTATATTGTTGAAAATAAAAAAGCTTAACTAATTTTAATGCTATCATAGAATTTTTATATTTAATACAAACATGTAGGTATACTTAAAATAAAATAAGTATACAAGGATAATTGTTTAACGTTGGCGGCGAATACAATGTAAGAAAATAATTGCGAAGATCGGTCAAAAATTTAATTGTTAGTTTAAAATTATTTTATTACTATGCTTTTTGAAATAGGAACGAAAATAAATATGTCTAATTATCTTAATTTCTCTTATAGTCGCCGCTTATGTTTTTAAATAATTTCTGTCAATGGCATATTAATTGTAATTTTGTTGAAATAACACTGCAGGACGAAATTTACCGATCGAATTATTTATTTTCGTATATTAATTATTATTACTTACTTTTTAACAATCGACGAGTCGGTTTGAGTATTTTTTGTTTTCAAAGTTTAAATTTTAAAAGATATACTAAAACTTTCTGCATTATCGACACAATGGATTTTTAGTGTTTACTTCTACCAACAGATGATAAATACAAAAAAATCTTGTTTTTATAAAACAATCATTATTCGATTCAAAAATTGTGATAATTTCGCCAATTTATATGTGCCAATATATATTATAAATTTTCATATAGTTTTAAATGTCTTTAATTTTATAAGAAACAAAATTTTAGTCGAAAATATGTGTTCAAAAATGGATTGAAATTTGTATAACTTATATTTTTGGATGCAACTGTATTAATTAAGATCTGAAAATTTGATTTCTTGATTAATATTTTGGTCACTAAAAGTGCAAAAGTGTGTATATTTATTGTGTATATATTTATAATTAATAATTAAATATATTAAAAATCTCTATTCTAACAATAAATATTAAAATAGAAATTATTAAAATTTATATTGAGAAATCAAATTTGAAAATAATTATTTACTTATTATTAGAATAGCTTTATGTTAAGATATAGGAATATATATTTTTATAAAGAAATGTATTTTATGTATAACATATTAATATTTAATAATTATGTAAAATTTTGTGAATTCAATAGCAAATAAAAAATCGTATTTTGTTCAAGTATGTATGCATTTGATTTGAAATTAAAATTTTAACTAACCAACTACCCAACTACCTCCAATAAAAATAAAATCAAGATTGATAATAAATATTATCAAGATTAAATTGTTTTGTCTAAAATACAAACATTAAAATAACTAAATTTATTAATGGATTCGAAAGTTGGCTATGAAAGCATAATAAAATATTGATTGCCAGTTGTTTCATATCCTAGCAACCACAGTCAAAACATTGTAATATACAGTAACGTGAATTACCCTAGCCTCATAATAATCTATTAGGGTACCTACATAAATTAAGTGCGTTATCATAAAATTTAATTTTATGTTGTTAATTTCACATATGTTTAAAAGAATGTAATATAAATATTAATTTAGAAAATGTTTGTTATCCAAAATCGTAAAGGCAACAATTAAAACATTGAAACAATTACATAATGACAGTACCGACAGTGCGACCAGCATTTACCGTAGACTTAAACCACAAGATAATTGTCGGTAAAGTAACAATCGGTAAATACGATGGCTCGCATCCATGTTTAACGGCTGTCACTACATCGGACAAGGTATGCAATTTTAAATACATATCTCTTATTGTTGCACACATAAATTCAATATATTATGGAAATAAATTATTATAATATGTCAGAGTCACCAACTTTGTTACAATAAGTTGAAGAATCACTGCTCTAATTTTCATAGCTAATCCATAGATACTATTAAAAAATTAATACCCCATTTGAAAGTGCTTGTCAGTTAACGAATTTGCTAGCTCCTTTATAATACCGGACATCAGTAATAAAAATATATGTATGTACTTATATATGCGCGTTAGAAGTTATACTTCTTGGTGTGGTGACATCTAGCGTGCAATACAAAACTAAAATACTGTTTTACCGACTATCATAACAGAAATCTGTTTTATCTACACCTAACCTAACTTCATGGTGTTGTTTTCCTTACATGATGCGCGCGCATCGCATTTCGTTGCCATTGCATTACTAAAATTTTACCCTGAACGCGTCTAAAGAAGTATAACTTCAAAAATTATAGATACTAATCTTTTTAATAATGCAGAGAACAAAAAGGGACACCACGCAATGCAGTTAATTAATATAATAATTCATGCATTTACACTGTACAGATACTAATCCACAGTCCGCACAGAAGATCTGCATTACCGACCGGACGTATAACGTGGTCGCAAAGCAACAATGAGGTTGGCGTCCTGACTATGTCTCAATCGATCACAGCGATCCTGGCGGCTAAGATTATCCCCGACGACGACAGGGACGTGCTGATTATCGGGTCGCCGACACACGTGCTAGTGTACCACGTGCACGACAACAGAGACGTGTTCTACGCGGAGTGCACGGGCGTCACAGCCCTAGCCGTAGGTTGTCTGGGAACGGAGCATGTGGTATTGTTTGTAGGGGGTGGTAACACGGTGCGCGGGTACGACTGTCAGGGACGTGAGGTGTTCTGGACTGTCGTGTCGGACACGGTGGTGGCGATGCTTGTATTGGATTATGATGACGACGGGGAAAATGAGGTGAGAATTCAAACGGAATTTTACCGATTAATTTTTAATTGTTTAAGTTGAACAGTGTCTTCCAGAGTTTACTCATAATTCTTATTAAACAAATATTTAAAGTACCTGTCCTGTTTGTTAAGTAAAAGATAATGTTTAATTTTTTTAACAAATATTTTTTTAATGTTGAACTTTCAGCCAATGTAAAAAAAACAATTAAATTTGGAACTTTCACATAATATACAATCAAATAATAAAAATGTATGTTTTCGTTTTTGAAAATATTAAAAAATAAAAGAGGTATAGTCTGTTAACAATTTAAAAATCTGAATGTTTCCGATTACCGAAATTTTATAAGTTTATCCGAAGTGCGTTTGAATCTAACAGTAAAAGTTCAATATTATTTATGAAAAAAAATTTAATAAAGAAGAAATTATAAATGGTGTTTTGTACATAAGTGTACAAACATATCAATTAAAGAACCTGAAACCAATATACAGACTTGTGACGTCATTAGCCTTTTGACTAGCGACACGATGAATCGTACCAAACTTAGTACCTACCTAGGTATATTTAAATTTTGGCACTGTTTAAAAATTATTTTTTTATTGAAAAAATACATTTAACTTTAATTTTATTCATGCAACAATCATTTAATATCTTTCATATTTAATGTTATTTTTAATAATTTAATAATAATTGGTTTTTAATATAGAAACTTATCTAATCTGAGCTAGACAGATTTACACAGTAGACACTTTAGGCAACTGTCTAAGGCTTCAACTTCAACATAAGGGGGAGGAGGGAGCTGATAACTTTTTTTCAATAAATTTAATCAATTGAATATAAATATAAATTGTTATAAATTTTGTTAATTTTTCCTATCCGACAGAAAAAAAATTATGCTGGCCCTAAATAACTATTTTGTGTAAAGCCCATCTTTCGTCACGCCACTGTTTATAAACAACAATTAATATTTAAAATAACGATAGTATATTGTTATTTTAGCTTCTGGTGAGTTGTCAGGACGACAGTATCAAAGTAATAAAGAACGACAGACGCGTGGTAGCCGAGCTTCAAGAAACCGGACAAGTAACAGTGCTAGCGCCGTTGTCCAACACAGCTAGGTTTGCTTATAGTGTCGACAACGGGACTATCGGTGTTTATGAAAAAGGAATACGACTTTGGAGAGTCAAGGTAAAAATAAATAAAAAAACATAAAACGTACATAATAATCTTGGCCTAATTTCTATTTGATTGTTGCAGTCGAAAACCGACGCTGTTTCATTACTGATCTATGATCTAGTAGGCCGCATTGAGCAACTGGTCTCTGTTTGGAGAAGCGGTAAATGGGATGTCCGAGATATTCTGACAGGAGAAGTGCTATACAAAGAAAAGCTAAATCACCCAGCGGCCGCGGCAGCTCGCGCTGACTATCGAGGCGTCGGGAAACAAGATCTAGTCATCGTGGACGTGCAAGGCGAAGGTAATATATCTAGATAACTAAACAAATTAATAAATCTGGCTACAAACTAACGAAAATTCGATTTCCCAAAAAAGTGCTATTTCAGAATCCAGCTTCCTTGACCGAATTATTATAAGTCTCATAATTGATTACTCATACTAGGGTTGTGCTTTCAATTTGTTATCAAGGAGCTTAAGACAAAAAATGTACTCAAAGTATCTAAATATATTGTTTTAATGTTATTATAGAAATCATGAGATTTTAGTTTTTTAAGTTACACTTTTAGTAGCACTTAATCGAATTCGAAAAGTAACGACTGGAGCTAGGCACGGGCCGTGTATTTTTCGGGTCACGTTGGGTCATGGCCGTGATCCAGCGTGAGCGTGAGCGATTTTCAAATATTGAATCGTGATCGTGAGTCAACGTAAAACAACCGTACGTGAGTACATTTTTGTCATGCGTAGATCCGTGAGTATATTTCGAAGGTAATTTATATAAAAATTATATAAAAAATACACATATTAATTGCATCTAAAAAAATGTTAATTTTCATCATTTCAAAATTTAATTTAGAACAATTGTCACGAGCGTGATCCACCGTGCGTGATTGGGTGTGAGTAAAAAAATAGGTTTCGTGAACGTGCGTGATCGTGAATTTTTTTTCTGTAACTAAAAATGTTTGTTCGTGAGCGTGCGTGGTCGTAAGCAAAATTTACTCACGCGTCCAGCTCTAGACTAGTAACAACACCAAAGTGGTAAGGAAATAGTGCAAGCAAAATATCATTAACTCCATACATATCATTGTTCAAGACAATGAAATAAAAGAATACAACTCAAGTATATATAACATCCAATCTATCCATATATAAATTGATACGTTTGTTTTTGTGCTAGCTCGGTGAAAAAAATATCTGTCATTTAAAATTAACCCTACTTCCGGTTTTATCGAAAATTGATAAAATTTTAATTTTTGTTAGTACATAAATCAATACTGTTTGCCATAAATTGAATGAAGATGTTGTACCTGAGATTTGAAAGAATATATTGATGTTTAAGTTCTTATTTAAAATAAAATGGTGTTATTCTAACCAGAGCCTAAAATCCTCATTTATTTATAGTTCGTGGTTATTCTTCAATAAGTGGAGCGGGAATCGGAATAAATCTAGAAGACAAATCTGCCGACAATGCAGACAGTCAAACAATAGATGCGCTCATAAGACGTAAACAGGAACTACTGTTAGAACTAAGGCACTACGAGACAAACAGGAAGTACAACAACAATGAAATACCGGAATCTACGGAAGTGGGAGTTATCCCGGCAAATACTAGAGTCCATATTAGTCTATCGGCTAAACATGACTACGACGATGTAATTAAACATAGATTTAGTCTTTCAGAAGCCAAATCTATCAATTTTTATTATTGTATCTAAAAAACGTATTGAAAATATTTCATAGATTCTTAAAGCTTTCTTTACTTAAAAAAATATTATTAACTTCCCAACAGGAAGTTATTGTAATCGCTCCGAAAATCGAATGCTTCAAGGTCACTATAGTATATTTACACTATTTTCAGAAAGATGTATGTGTTTATGTGTTTGTACGTACGTGCATGTCATTTTTTTCCTATACGAAATCTCGCAAATAAAAAATGCTATTGACTTCGTTGGAGTGCCAATCAAAGTGTCTTAACGTGAATATGATCTAAAAAAAAATCATCAAATTCTGTCCAGTCGTTTAGAACAAAAAGGCTACGAAAAGTAGATTTCAGAATTTTTGAAAAAGATTTATCAGATCTAATTTATTTTGGTGGCAATCGATACTTTGAAATATTTTGAAATCTTGAATATAATAATGATTAAATTATTTATTTAATTCATTTTAAAAAATAGCCCAGATGCGTATTTAGTGATATTTTTGATCCCTACCGTTAAAATAACATATTTACATTAACTACATGGAAACAATAAATAATCAGTATTCAAGTATCGATAGTCATACCATGTTGGGAAGTTGGTTATGTAGACCTCAAGGGTCGCACCCCACGGCTTGTTTTCTTGCGTTTCTGAATATCTAAATATGTATTAAATTTTTATAAATACATTAGTAATTTGTTTATTTTTTAGCCATATGTAGAGTTGTCTGTTTCTACTAATAATAATACAATAGTTAAGGTTGTTCAAGTGTTTGGAGAAGGTTTATTCTCTGGAGGTGGAGAGACATTGGTAGCACATCCTAAAAAACCCGAAGCAAGATTAACTGTTGAATTAAGACCAATAAGAGATGTGCCTGTTGATGTACATATCAAAGTAAGTAGTGACCAACCAAAACAGATTTTTAAACCGTAACCGAAAACGAAACCGAATTTCTGTTTTAATCTGTTTCGGCTGAAACCGAAACCGAATCTTTTTTAATGTAATTTTAGCCGGGTGTCACCCTCAATGGGGTGACATCCGTGTAATATATTAAAAAATAAAGCCTATTTACCTAATTTTTTGGTTATTGAAAGTCTATAAGGGGTGTGATAACCATCCAATTTATTTTTTTTAAACTAGATATATTTTCTGTCGTTAATAAATCACAGGGGTGACACCCGCCTAATGTGTAAAAAATAAAACATATTGACTATTTTTAGCGGGGGGAGATGGTGACACTCTCGATTTCCGTACCGGGTGTCAACCCCCTCCCCCTCTCCTTAGGGACGCCACTGCATACACACATAATTTTTTTATGCAAATCTATGGCACATTATCTTTCAAATGATATAAGTTTCATTCACCTCCTTTTATAATAAATACTAAAAATACATAAGGTGCAGTGGGGTAAGTGCAGACTGGTTTTTGCATAGTTGGACTTTGAACCCATATATTTTCAATCTGTTATATAAATACTTAATATTTTCAGTATCAAATGATTGTGCAGTTATTACTGACTAGTTTAAATTGAATAGGACGCCAATTTTCTTTGTATATTTGCATTATGATAAGAAATTGTAAAAAAATGTCAACTACAGTGCACTTGCCCCATTTTCGGGGCAAGTGCATTACCGGTAGTTAAAAACGCTTTGTAGCATTATTTCATATGCTATGGGACAAGAGCAGAATTGTGAATACGCCTAGTATAAAATGCTTTTTACCGCATCAAGATACGTTGTTTAGTTTTGGAGTAGTGAACTTTTTAAACAAGTTGGTATTCACTTTTAGTAGTTCACTACATATTAGTTATTACAATTTCAGTCGTATTATAATAAAAAGAACCCGTTAATGCACTTTCCCCGTTTCTGCACTTACCCCACTGCACCTTATGTCAACTACAATATTTAATTTTTCTGGTTTCCTAACACATTCAGAAACATTGATACGATTTAAATCTAGAAACCAAGAACCGATCAGACTACTTTTATTTTCATTTACTAGGCACTGGTCGCTGCTAAATCAAATGTAATGCAATTTCACGTGTTCGAGTTAACAAAATTATTACCAAGGTTTTCATTCTATGCTGTTGAATGGCCACCACTTCCGAATACAGTTCCCAAGAAGCTTCCTGATGGACATGTTGAGTTGAAGATCAACGAGAGGCTGCAGAGAATCTGTATGTGGGTGAACCATGCTTTTCTTATAGCCACAGACGTCAATCCTGATTTGGCAGTTAATTCAGCAAATGGTAATAATTGTTTGTTTTTTTTTGTTAAATTCTGTTTTAGTCTCATTGTCAGTAATAAAAAGTGGATGTGTGTAGGGGAAAGACGGACAAAGTGGCCAGTGCGGGCAAAGTAGCCATTTAAGTTTTCTTCGCTGAATATAGCTGTAACCGCGTGGGAGCAGGGAAAACAGGTCACAACCGGTGTTATCAGTGTTCTCTGTAACTTTGACGCGGAAAGTTATACGTGTTTTGTTTCAAAACTCATTTTTGCGTTTTATCGACTCCCCCTTACTCCCCAAATCTCAAAAATTAAAGCAAATTAAATAGAAAAACTAGAGAAACAGTATTAAAGCGTGGATTCGGGGGGATGGGGGGGTCATGAGAAACATACCCACCCCCCTCCTAAAAAAAATTCAAAAATTAAAGGTAATTAAATAGAAAATGCTTATTAAATATACTAAAGTAACTTTTTTTCCATGTCACAGTCCACCCGCGCCAAATTGTCATTTCTCAGGCCACGACCCTACTCAAATTAGAAAACTAGATCCACACCTGCCCATACCATGATACTTTAGTCATAGCCAGGAGTTTAAGACGAACCAAAAACTTTAAAATTTCAGTACTAAGAATTTTTAATGATTGTTTTATATTATTTATAATTTTTATTCTTATATATCACAGGTCCAGACTTTGTTCTGAACATGATATCATTACGTGATAAAAGTTTAATACAAATAACTATCGACATTTCTGGTAAATGTAAAATATATACAGAGAATATGCAACTAGCTGGCGATTTTATACATTCAATGGCATCATTCCTAAATATGGAACAACTTCAAGTATGTAGAACTTATGAAGAAAATAATTAAATTTGTAATTAAAAATTAAATGTTAATATTTTAGACTAAAGCATCTTTCCCAAAAACCGAAGAGCGATTAAAAGAATTGATGGTGAAATTACTTAAAATAGAGGACGTTAAAGTACGTTTAGCTGCAAATGTTGCTGAGAAATTAGCTTTGATTAGAAATTTAGTTATGAAAGCAGAAGATAGTAGAATAAATAATCTGTAAGTATAAAAATAAAAAATGTAATATAAATAAATATATAATTATAAGTTATTGCCTACGTAAATAAATTATTTATCTTGCTAGAAATATTCATATAAATTTGTATCTATAGTACATACATATTTAGAAAATTCTTGGTTTCTGGGTTAAAGCTTCTTCAAATTACTGCCAAAGAATTCTAGCTTTCATACGTATCTATTTACACTCTTTTTTAGAAGTGAAATGGCTGGATGTTATGAAGAGTTAAAATCAGTTAATGAAGAACTTTTTGCTAGTTATAATATCCGAGTAACAAATTATGAAAATGGATCAGAAACAATGAAGCAAATCAATTCTATAATACAGCAAACTGCACGCCTAAGAGGTGACTATTTTGTAACTATTAATATTACAATATATCTATTAATGTTTTTAATTTCCAGTTGGAAAATATTCAAGTCTAGCAATTGGGTATTGTAAAACAGCAATTAAAAATAACAATATGGAATCACTAATAAAAATAATGAGAACAGGAGAAGCATAAATGTGTAGTAATTTTTGTAATATTTCATATAATAAAATTGTAAAGGGGGTACCAATTTGTGTTTTGTTGTTTATATATTAATGTAGTATATTTATAAGTGTTTTTTTATTTATATTTATTTCAGTAGTAACAGCGTAAAAGTAAAAAAAAAATAAAATAAAAAAAAAATTTTAAATTACAATTTTTAAAAATTTTATTTAGAATTTGAGATATACAAAGTGAAAATACATATATCTATAATATTTAATATACATCAGACTATATTGAGCATTTGTAATGTTTTATGTAATTATTTATTTATTTATTTATATATAGTTATATATACATAAAACAAATATATTGTACTTAAAAATGTCTCTTTTTTGTCTTTAATTAGTATTAAAACATGTATGTTTCACGGGAGGCTTATAAGATCTCGACCTCAGATACTTCTTGTTATCATAATTGCTCATGTTGCTAACACAGTGCTCCATTTCATAAGGTGCATTGAATATTCAAACATGGTGACGTTTATCGTTTAATTACTCAAGACATAATAACACTAACGTTTTGATTTTTGTCCTACATATTCTTAAAAAGTTGCACAACTAGTGACTCATAGTGCGAGTAATTACGATAACAAGAAATACATGAGACCAAGAAATTTCAGCACCGTAAACACAAAATTTTTTTTGATATTTTATGATAAAAAATCCTTTCGGTTTTTACGTTGATTGAAAACTTGAAAGCAATAAAAAAATTAAAGATGTATGTATAGTATTTTGTTCAATTTTCATTCTGTATATATGTATTTAGTCATACCGCAAGTTTTAGCTCTTTGCTTTACATTTACATAATATATTTTCAATTACCACCATTCCTTAAAGTTTCAGAGTTAGGTTTCTTTAGCATACCTGGTTGGCTTCCAATTATAAAATAACATTTTATCGACTAGCAGACATGTTCGAATTGAGGTAACTTTGGGGTATGACTGTATTTGTTACGGTATATTTTTGTACTTGCAAATTACTATAGCATACTATTCAAATATGCATACGTCACTCTTATATTAAAATATTATTAAAATTAATTAATATCTATTTATATTTAAAATTTGTCATTGGTATTAAAATTTTAAAAATACACAGTACAACAAACTTATTATAGGTATACTCGTAGGTTTATAATTTTAATAAAAATCTTTTATAAAAAAACAACTGTTATAATAAGATTCCACTGTGAATTATCACTAAAATAAATCATTTTTAAGGCATTTTAATATTCACATTACTAAATATAAAGTTATGCTGTTCAATGAAAAAACAATTTCCATATTTATTTTGTTCACAGAAATAATAAACAAATACAACATTGAATTTAATAAAAAAATTAATATATTTCTGTAAATTCAATATTTTCCTACTTACTAAATTAATTTAACAAATAAACGCTGAATGTTATATCAATATGCTATCAAACAAAGTCAGATGAACTATCAAAGTTCAGCTAATATAAATCAATAGTGGAATAATTACTCCAACTATTTTAAATTCAGTTTTTTATCTAAATTATTATATATATCGATTTGACCTTGCTGTAAATATTTAACAGTTCATAAAATACACGATTAATATATAAAATTAATACGACTGTACAAAAATTAGTCTCACGCAAAAATCATTTATCAGAATTAAATTTCTTTTAACCTAGACATGTCATTTCTACAGATCGGAAACATTTGGCCTATATCTTTAAAGCCGTCGTCTACTACTTATAATATCATCATAAAGTTCTCTGGAAAGTGGAACATATTTTCCTCCGGATTTATCATCTAAGAAATAAACTCGATCGTTTATTTTATCTATGTCGAAACCGTCATTTTGTAAATCACGTTTTTTTAGTTTGTAAGTTCCTGTTAACGGTACCTGAAATAGAATAGATTTTGTTAGTAAATTAATTGAGTTATAGCAGCCCATATTCAAACATAATTTTCCATGTAACACTCCTCCCTCAATCAATTTGTACCAAAATATTATTTCTTATTTTCTTCCATTTCTATTAATATTTATAGATCTTCAATGTCATAAATTAAGTTGTGAATCAACCTTATTTTAAATTATATTCTTAATATTTAAATAATGTTATTTATATAAAAAAAATTATAAACTTATAAGCTTATTTTATCCATTTAAATAATTTTTGGAATACAATCATACGGCCTTAAGATTTATACTTACTTCATTTAGTACACGCATGAATAGCGGCCTTGCATACGAAGCTAGTTGCTTTTTAATTCCAGTCTCCAAAGATTCTATGTTTAATGTATGATTAGTATCTACTATTGCAGCCATTCCGGCTCTACCTTCTGTGTGAGGAACCTAAAAAATTGATTCATTTTTAAAATAAATAATAATACAAAAATTTTGATAAAAAATTTACCTCAACGCCATACACCACACAATCATTTAATCCTACAATGTTGGTAATAACGGCTTCAACTTCTGATGTAGATACATTCTCTCCTCGCCATCTATATATAAATACAATTTATTTATAAATAAAGTGAATATTATCCAATGATAAGTAATTTTACCTAAAGGTATCCCCAGTACGATCCTTGAAATAAAAGTATCCCAGCTCGTCAATAATTAAAATATCGCCTGAATTGAAATACACATCTCCATTCTTCATTACGTCTCTAAGAATTTTCTTCTCTGAAGCTTTCTTATCAGCATATCCGGTAAATTGGCTGAAAGCTCGCCGAGGGTCGATTTTCCCAAGCAGCATTCCTGGTTCGTTTACATGACACCTGATACAGAGACCAGTCATTGAATCACGTACCGGTTCTCCTGTCGATGGGTCGCAGCGAATCAAAACTAATGGTATTAGATTTCTTGCAAACCAAGGTACAAAACCTACTGCACCAACTGTTGAATCAAGGTTCACTGAAAATAAAAATACTTTTGTTAGCGATTGACTTATTGTCTTGTTATAGATGAGAGAAGTCAAGAAATATTTATTATAGTTTTTATCTAGATAGATTTCAATACATCAAAACAGAACATAGTTTATAGATAAACAAACAAAAATATAAATTTTCTGTTTGTAATGGAATTAAAGCACAGTATTCGTAATTTTATACTTGAAAATTCAGAACAAAAAATTACAATCTTCGAAGCAAAAAAGTTAAGCTATATAGGTTACCCACTTTAATAATTTTCAAAAACAGTTTTTTTTTTTAAATATCATTTTAAAGTTAATTTATATCACAGAATAATAAATATAATTTATATGGTATAAGAAAGAAATTCGACTCAAATAGAAAATAAAATATTTTTAAAATATGATTTCATTCAACAATACACATTTTTAAAATATAATAATTAAACATGTTTTTTTCAAAATTGTTTTTCACTGTAATATTTATTTTTAGTATAAATATTTGCAGTAATATAGATTTTAGTTTATTGTATTTATATAAATTTGCTAAATTTTGCTGCCTTAGGCTAATTCTGAGTTGATGGCCCTGAAAATTCATATAAACAAAATATTTGTGAATCTTGTAAATAGTCATCGCAATAAGCAATTGAATTGAATTTAATATTCAATATTGCAAATATCCTTAGGTATGCATCGACCAATAAAAAATTCTTGACATTAACTATCTAATCATTAGATAAATATTGTTAAAATGTTGAATACATTTACAACCATAAAAAAAATTAAGATAGAAGCACAGTATATTACCTAAATTTGAATTCCCTTCAGTTGAGCCATAGAATTCAGAAATCTGAGGTACTTTGAAGCGTTCTATGAATGCATTCCATATTTGTGGACGTAGACCATTTCCAAACATTAATCTTACTTTATGCTGTTTGTCTTCTGGACGTGGTGGGGCACTTAGCATGTAACGGCAAGTTTCTCCTATGTACTGACCCACCTAAATGAAAAATTAAAAACATAGAATTATTTTCAATTGGTATTTTTTTTAAATATATTATTTTCAGATCCGCAGTTTTAATTATAGTTACTGATAGTTTTAATTTCTTACCGTGCAGTTATTTTCAATACAATCCTTGAAAAAGTTTGACGCTGAAAACTTTCGCCTTAAGACAACTGTTGAACCATAAACTACAGATAATCCAGCTCCTAAGATTCCACCAGCTGTGTGATAAAGTGGTAAGGGATCATAAATAATGTCATTATCTTTTACTTGTATCATGCAATGGACACCGGTTGACATAAACAAAAATCTGAAACAGAATAATTTATTATTTATTTATTACATTTTTTACATCAATACAAACCTTACAGATTTATTTATTATAATATATAAATTTTGATAGTTTGTTTTGACTTGACATAAGCACTACTGAACTGATTTTGATGGAAATTTCACTGTTATAAAAGCAATTGAGAACAAGATAAGTTTGTCTTAAAATATGTTTACATGGACAATACTAAACCCTACAATGCCTACAATGTTTATTTGAAATATTTATATATTAAACAGTAATGAAAAAAATTTATAAGATGTAAATACATAATTAAACTGTCTCCTCTTAAAAGTAACTTTTGTCTTATTTAACCTAATCTCTGCTATCTCTTATTGTAGAGAGAGATCCCCAGTACTGTACCCTGACATTTAGACATCTTGTATTATAATTAAATTAGGGCTTAGGGCAATAAAATTCACAATTTATACTTTCTAATAAAAATATATAAAAATGACGAAAAATCAAAGGTACTTTTAGTTGTGATGTAATTCATGTAATTAGACCAACAATTTATATAGAGAATAAATAAACTAGGCACCTATTAATGATAAAAATTAAAATTGTTATTTACTAATAATATGTATAAAAATAGAAATGAATTAATATAAAAAAAAATTTACTAGGATTTCTTTTTATTATTCTGATACAAAAATAGCAGATCAATTTTAAACTGTTAACGTGTTATAATTATTGAATAATTAATTGTTATTCAAAAAAGTACTAATATACCTTAAATTTGTAATAACGGCAGCCTTAGGTAAACCTGTAGTTCCCGATGTATAAATATACAAAAACTTATCACGTATCTTTCCTTTTTCTATTTCATCTAAAAGCTGACTTGAATCAGCTTCATCCAGGAGTTTATCCAAATCAACGTATCCAGGTTTTAAATTTTTTTCACCTTTTCCCCATACATAGACCTTTTTATTAATATTCAATTCTTCTAACGCACTGACAAGTTCTGTTCCACAGATGATAAAATCTGTGTTAGCAGCTTCTAGTGAATGTTTCATAGGTAGTCCTCTTAAATTTGTATTTATTAAAGCTGCCGAACATCCTAGTTTTCCTATACCTAGCCAAGAGCACACATATTCTGGCCTGGTTTCCATTAAGACAGCTATGGTTGTGCCTCTAGTAACTTTAGCATCATCGAGTAATATTCTTGATATTTTGTTTGAAGTTTTATCGATATCGGAATATGTCCATGTCTTGCCTTCAAAAATGAATGCAGCTTTGTTCGGATGGCGGGCAACTAGTTTTGTGAATACTTTTGGTATCGTCTGGTTTTGTTTTTCAAATTTAAACATCGTGATATTGTAGAAGGCAAATCGGTACATTGCTCTGTAAAATAAAATTGTTTAATATTAATACACTCATTCAAACAACTAAGGAATTGCTTTAAAAAATGCAAAGCTCTGTAATTATGGTAAAAATAATGCTATATAAATAAATAAAAATACATTAAGAATGAAAAATTGAAAATTAATTTTTTCCAGAGTTATGTTATAGGATTGTAAAATGAGCAAAAAAGGGTAACATACTATCCAAAAATGATGATATTCATTAAAGATTAAGTATCAAAAATTTCTGCTCTTCATTAATTTTTAAAAAGACCCCATTTGGACATCGAAATTGAAGCATTTTTGAATACACAAATAACATAGCTACACAAAAAAAAAGTGCGGAGCTAAAAAAGCGACCTATATAACATTGTAGTATTGGTCGAATATAGTCGAAATCCAAATTTTTGGAATTTTCTGTTTACCAGTTTTTTTTGGGCTTGAATTTTGGGTTAGGTTGAATTTTTCCAAACAAGCTTAACTCAAAATTCAAGCTCAAATAAAAAAAAACGGGTAAGCAAAAAATTCCAAAAATTTGGATTTTGACTATGCTCGACCAATACTACAATGCTATATAGGTCGCTTTTTTGGCTCCGCACTTTTTTTGTGTAGCTGTTGAACTACATCAGCTGATTTTATCTCAAAAATTGTTTCACTTTGTGAAATCATGAACCCTAACAAAAATTATACAAATTTTTACAATTTTTATTTGTTTTTATAATTCCATAATTTTGTAAAAAAAATTGGGCTGTTTTTCTATTTCAAACAAAAAATAACCTGAGAGGAAGACAATTTTCTGTTAGGTAGAGGGGGTCATATTCCCGGAGCTTGGAACTATAGCTTATATAGCTTAATGTTAAATTTATATAAAAAAAAAATTTTTAAATTACGAAATATCTAATAAAGAAATCCTACAATCCCGGGCTTGTATTTATAAGGAATAAATTTCCTTAATGTCCGGTATTATAAAAAATTTGCTTGGCTCCAAATGCAAATTAGCTCCCAGCTAACGTTATCTGATAGGTGTAAATGCTATTTTATGAGGTACATATATACACTTGGCAGCACTTATTTTAAGTCACTGATTTCTACTTAATACGCATGCGTCAAAGTCATTATATGTACGATTTCATTGGCTACATCTATCAGTGGTTGTCATTTATATTTAATACCTAGTAGATAGCGTTAGCTGGGAGCTAATTTGCATTTTCAGCCAAGTAAATTCCTTATTATACCAGGCATAACAAATGTATTTTCAATGAAGGGAAGATGATATGTCAATAATCGCAGATAATACAAAATAAATACTTTATAGATATCCTATGTTAGATTAAAAAAAATATTGCATGCAATACCTAGATATAAAATGATTAAAAGAATGAATCACTCTTTGACAACTCAATAAGAGTTTTATGAATATGCATATAATTTATAATATAATGTACCTACGTAAATAAGTATATTATTTGAAGAAATATCAAAAGATATGCACGAAAAATTCGCATGAAGATAATTAGCATTTATATTTATTTAAAGTAGGTATTATTATTTGTCATTGAAATAAATTACTGAAATAATTTTTTACGTTTTTATTTACTGCTTTAAATTGTTTCTTAAAATTTATTATTTATTTAATAAGCGAAACATAATATATAATTATATAATATTATAATCTATCTATCTTATTACTGAATATATTTCTTAAATAATAAGTAGGTATAATTATTTAATAATAATTGTTGCATGTTTTAGCGAGTTCTGAGAAAACTAACGCATCAAATTTCTTAACAATAATAATATCATATATAATATCATTCAAAAGGGCAAATTATAAACAAAAAAGATTCTCAAGGATTTTGTTATTAAATATTTTTCGTACAGGAAATATTCTCTACAGACATAACAAAATATCACAAATATTAAATCAGGAATACAATATACGTAGATCTTAGATCCAATTCAAAATCTAGATCTACGCCGTTTACCATAGATCGTCGTTTACAATTTTGGGGAAAAAAATCAACGCAGTTTTAATTTAATCTACATAGATCTCCATAGATATATGGCAATCGATGTAGATCTAAGAAACAAAGATGGTCGAATTATTTGAGTAGAATTCATTTTATAAATTTAGATTTATGTTGATTACTATAGATCTTATTAGTAAACGGGGTAGGTGCCTACATATCTAAATTTTGAAAAAAAAATTGATCTAATTGATCTACGTAGATCGAATTTCTTTTCCAGGGAAATTTTTGTAAATAACTTATTTTCTTCAAAAATGCATTTACTATGACTCAATTTTATTATACCTTTTATTGTAATATTTACATTAAAATATTTATATAAAAAGATAAAGTTTAAGATAGTAGATATATAATAGATATGTACATACATAGTTTGTAGATATGCCTGTCTACATGGTTTGCATTCATTTAAAACTACATATTAGTAGTGAAGAAATAAGAAAGGGGGAGGGCATCCATTTCTAATACCCGGTATTATGAAAATTTTGCTCGAGAGCAAAGCAAATTAGCTTCTGGCTAACATTATCTACGAGATGTTAAATCGTTATGAATTTGTTCGAGATTTTAGATCAGTGGTAATAAATGTATAATAAATGCTATGCATTTTATGAAGTACATACATACCTACTCGTACATACATACTCGTATATACGATTTCATTCGTTACATCTGTAAGTAGTTATCATTTATATTTAATACCTAAGACCAGGGCCGTATTTACGCGCAGGCTACCTAGGCTGCAGCCTATGAGCTCACACTGCACAAAAAAATATTTAAAAATATTAATTTTGAATAGACTAAAATAAAATATTATTTTAAAAATTGAAATACATCCTGATTTTTGTATATAGACATGAATCTCAATGAATCATAATGAAATATTCAAACAACAAATATAGTATGTGCATAATATTTTTTTACAAATAAAGGTACGCATTTACTTTATTTTTTATTAGAAATACTCGTAAACATTAAAAAATATAATATTTCCTTAAGGGGTTACATCTAATCGTCACTTTGGAAAATGAGACTTTTTTACGGATTTTTTTACAATAATAAAAGAAACAATCAAATGAAATTTTAAGGGTTTATCTTTATTATACATGTCTCAAAACATACACAATTTTTTTTAATGAAATATAAAACAAAATTGTAACTTTAGCGATGCTACACTGAGTGCATCTTTTTTGTTATGTGCTTTACTGCGAAAAATAAAATTTCTCGTTATTTATATGAGTTTTTCTATCGAAGTAAGTAAACACGATTATACAAAATATCGATTTTTGCAAATTTTGTATCACTTTGAACAAAAAATCGCGTTTTTGGTAAAAAAAAAACAACCTTATATTGTTTATAAAAACCGTAATTGTTAACCAATCGTAAAAATCGTGTGTACTTCGATGTAAAATCTATCTAAGAAGTTACAGTTAAAATTTCAAGTCGATCGGATTGAAAATGGCCAAGATACGTTTTCCGCAGTTTTTAAAAACGTGGTTTCGATAAAAATGAAGTTAAAGTTTGAAAACTGTTTTAGTACATGCAAACGTCGACGTTCCGACTTTTTTCGAGACTATGTCAGTATAGCAGTTTTCGGTTGCTTATTTTACATCTTTTGACTTGAGACCAAATTACGGTGCCCTTTTACATTACAATATACTCATTATCTCTCATTTTTCACCATTTTCACCATCTAGGTCGTTTCATTCGTTCAGAGACACTTTGGAAAGTGAGCTCTAAAAATAAAAATATTTTTTTTTTGCTTATAATTCCTTTTGAATATCATTTTTAAGATGTTTATACATCATTTAAGCTAATAAAAAAACTGTCAAAAATTAATTAATAGATTAGATGTAACCCCTTAATCTAACTCTGTATTATTTATTATTCGTAATAATTATTGTACTTATAAGTAGACAGTAGACAGTATTTCGAATTAAAAACATGTTGCAAATAGTATATATTTGGACTTTGAGTATTTTCGATAACAGTGGTTCAACAAGACCACTGAAACGCTTGTTATCGAAACTGGATTATTTTTTCACTTATGTATATTAATATAACACAGTCACAAAGTACAACGTTCAAATAGCATTAAAGATAATCTACATGATTTGTATACGGTTTTATAATTGGGATATATTTATAGTCCAATAAAAAAGATAACATTGTAATATAATTTTGTGATTTTTATACGAATATGGAGTAAACATTTAATAAAACGGATTACATAATGTGCTATAAATAAAATGTATATTTTACATTAAAATTTAATAATTTGAAAAATGTATAAAAATTAGAAGTTAAAAGATTATATTATCAATTATGTAAATATGAGTGTATAGAAAAAATATCTCTTGATTGGCGACAATACTCTAGAACTGGAGTCAACAGAGACTTCAGAATAATCTTAAAATATTCTTATAAAGTCTAGTTTTATAAGTCCAATCAAATTAGATTATTTAGATTACATTATTTTAGCACCAATCGATAGTAAATTATGCCCTTGGGGTACATCTAAAACCACGCTTTTTGACCAACCTCCCCCTATGTAACGCCATGTAGACAATAGCCTTTGACCCCTCCTCGAATAATGTTACGTAACGCAATATAATATTATATTACAATATGTATTTTTACTACACTCATCCAAACAATTAAAGGAACAAGAATTTAAACATTTTTTGGGGGTGTTTTTTGAAGTGCTGTATCTTTGTGAAAAATAGTCGTATCGAAATAAAACAAAAAGCATTTTAAAGCGTCAAGTTTCTAGTTTTGAGATTTTTTAGCATAATTTTTTTTGAGTTACGGTTATCGCGCAATCAAAAGAAATAGTGGGACACAAAAATTTTCCAATTTTTTAAATTTTTTTTAAAGGTCCTCGGGCTCGGGGAATTTTTTTTCAGTTAAACCAATGCATTGGTCAGTTAACTTGTTTATTCAGCTTTAATTTGCTTTTTTTTTGGTCTCTCTCAATTTTTTTCGCCGAGATATCTGCCTTTAAATGAAAAATGATTCTTTTCTCTTTGATCATCAATATATCAGCAACTAAAGATTAAACAGTAAATTTAAGGGCAGTTTTAAAAACTTGAATAAATTTCCTACAAGACCCTTTCATGACTTTATTAGAAAAAAATTTTTTTTTACCCTCACCATTAGTGTGAAAAAGTACAAAAAAATGACCTTTTATGTTCTTTTAGTAAATCTATCGCTACTTTACAAATATTGATGGGAAGGTTAATGTTGCCAGGTGATTTTACAGCTTAATGTACCTCCAACAGCCCTGTAAATTTTTAAATTGATCCATCCAACCGTTTTTCCGGACCGATTGATCAAAGTTTTACAAAACAATTAAAGGAACATGTGTATTGTGTAACAGACTGGAACATAACATTGTGTAATCATCATCAAAATGTAGAAAACGATTTTCGATTTTTGATTTTATTTACAGTTTTGCATTAGTTACTTGTTAAATTTGAAATGGAGAAAAAAAATCCAAAAAATTCAAAAAATATATTTTTTTTTAATTTTGAATTTTTTTTTCAAAATTTTTAAAACATTTCAAGAAACAATACTGACTCATTTTTGACTCGATTCGGCTTTTGCGTACCATAATTTTACTCATCTTGAATTAATTGCATTAATTAATTCTTTCGCAGCGGGAACCGTACGAAATTGTAAAATAATTTTGTCTCGCATGCTGGAATCGAATTAATACGCAAGCAAAATTTGATCAGTCGGTTCGGAAAAACGGTTGGATGGATCAATTTAAAAATTTACAGGGCTGTTGGAGGTACATTAAGCTGTAAAATCACCTGGCAACATTAATCTTCCCATCAATATTTGTAAAGTAGCGATAGATTTACTAAAAGAACATAAAAGGTCATTTTTTTGTACTTTTTCACACTAATGGTGAGGGTAAAAAAAAATTTTTTTCTAATAAAGTCATGAAAGGGTCTTGTAGGAAATTTATTCAAGTTTTTAAAACTGCCCTTAAATTTACTGTTTAATCTTTAGTTGCTGATATATTGATGATCAAAGAGAAAAGAATCATTTTTCATTTAAAGGCAGATATCTCGGCGAAAAAAATTGAGAGAGACCAAAAAAAAAGCAAATTAAAGCTGAATAAACAAGTTAACTGACCAATGCATTGGTTTAACTGAAAAAAAATTTCCCAAGCCCGAGAACCTTTAAAAAAAATTTAAAAAATTGGAAAATTTTTGTGTCCCACTATTTCTTTTGATTGCGCGATAACCGTAACTCAAAATAAATTATGCTAAAAAATCTCAAAACTAGAAACTCGACGCTTTAAAATGTTTTTTGTTTTATTTCGATACGACCATTTTTCACAAAGATACAGCACTTCAAAAAACACCAAAAAAAAATGTTTAAATTCTTGTTCCTTTAATTGTTTGGATGAGTGTATTTCAGCATGAAGTTTATATTATAATAAATTTTGGTTAATCATCCAACAATGTTTTATTTTTATTTGATTTTATTTGTATGAATGAATGTTATGTAACATCCCCCATGTAACAATATTGCTGTACCTCCTCCCATCTAAAATTGTTACGTGGTTTAGGGACCATCCATAAATTACATCACACAAACATGGCTTTTGAGTTCCCCCCTCGGCCTTATCATAGGTTGTCACATTTGTGCGATCCCTCCCCTGTTGTGACGTCACATTTAAAAACAATAATTAGGTACTCAACATGAACGGAAAAAAAAAATTTTCATTGCTGTTTATATTATTTTTATTTATATGAAATTTTTCCATGCACGTTTGAAATTTTCCCAATAACTCTTCGCAGGTCGCGAGTTACTAACAACATATTAATTTTTCCTCACACTTTTGCTCTTAGAATTCATATAAAATTCATTGTTTTGATTTTTTAGATGTGACGTCACGAAGCTTGTGACTCCTCCCCCCCTTGTCACACGACGTCACACTTTGTAACCCTCACCCTACCCCTTAATGTGTGACGCCTTATGGACGTTCCCTTGAGTGAACAGATATTTACTATTGTCAATTTTTGATTTTTCTTTCTTTTTTTTTTTTTTTTTAAATGTTTTAGATAAACATCGTTGAGTATATTATTATCTATAATTTACGCCCTGTTCAATTTTTAAAAATAATAACCAAAACTCAATACTTACATGCAGTCTCTTTTAAATGTCCTCCTATGATTTTTGAACTGTTCGTGTGTAAGGAACATGTAAACCAAGGCAAGAAACGCCGCCCATGATGAAATGAAGAATGTCTTCAGGTATGCACACCCCAATAATTTGGCCGTTATTGCAGCCACCCCTGCGCTCGCTATAACACGTATTAGGACACCCATGTTTGTCGTTTTGATTATTTATCTCTCCTCATTAATTTCAGTGTAGCATATTCTATTGGAATGGTCTGAAAATGAAAAAAAATTAGATATCAAAAGTGTATAACATACAGACAAAATTTTGGGTTTTAAAATGAATCAATAACATTTCTCTAAAAATATTTGTCAATAATGTGCCACAAAATTTAAGTTGCATATTTTCTTTTCATCTCGGCATCATTTATGTTCCCAATTAAAGGGAGTCGGAGCCGGAGGAAAAAATATATGAGGACCCTTTTTTGCGTTTAAAATAATTTTCGTGAAGACCGTACTTTTTTCTGCTCTCTTAGAAAATAAGGGCCCGTAAATAATTTGAAGAACAAAAAAAGGTCTATAATAAATATTTTATGATTTTTTCTACATTAAAAGGGGGGGGGGGGAGAGCTTGAAAAAATATTTCTGCCTGAGACGCCCGACCATTATAACGCGCCACTGTTTTTTTTTTTACATTAAAAAAAATTATTTAAATATTTATTTTAGATCAAGAAATAAAGTTTCAATTGTGACTCGCCGTGTGTGAACGGGCGTGAGTAAAATAATTTAAATCGTGAGCGTGTGTAATCGTGAAAAAATTACTAACACACCTATATAAGTCTACCTTAAAATATACAAATTAGATATAATTTTCAAGGTCTTGAAATTGTACCATTACGAGTTTAACCCCCCTCCCCCAATGTTAAATTTGAAACATTGGTCACTAAAACTTCATTATAAATATTTACATATTTCTTCTTTTACCGATTGAAAACAATTTAAAAAATACACGATTTCTGAATTGCAATAAATAAATAAAATATAATTAAGCATAGAAACAGTTATCCGCAAAAAGAAATCATGAAAAAGTCAGAAGTTAAAATTATAAAAATATATTTGTAATAATATGTTATTATTTAATGTTTATAATAACAGGCATTTTTAAGATAAATTTTAAATATATTTAATTCGATTAATAAATCAATCATCATTAATTTTATAATGTAAATACATTTTAAGGTCAAGTATCCGTTAACATTTTTTATAAACAATACATTTTCAAGTTATTTTTAAATACAGTGATAACTGATAACAAATATGTATGTATTTAAATGGTGTGAATATTTAGCATTCAAATTTATCTATATTGATTAAAAATGTAGTACTATTTATTTATAAATAGTAATGCTATAAGTGTGTACCTACTTAACACACAACTGACACAACCATATAAATAAAATAATATTAGAAAATAAATATTTATTTTTTAAAATCCAAAATTTCAGCGTGTATTTGTTTTATATACATACACTGATTGTGAGCAGTTTTTGTAAATACAAAAGCAGGTACTGAATTTTAGATTGAGGATTTTTTAATACCCCTTCCGCCCCTCCCAATTTGGCATTTTTAAAATATTACAATACAATATTAATTTATGCTATCAGACAGATAAAATATTATCTATAGTTTGTATTTTAAGTTATAAGTAAAAAAACAACATGATATCTGTGCGTCCGTCTGTCTGTAAATACTGTAACTTAATAACGACAAAACATATTATAAGGATGAAATTTTGTATATATTATTATATTTATAAACCTCGGAAGACTAGTCTTATTATTAATGAATTTGCTTAAGTGCAAATTAGCTTCCAGCTAACGCTATCTGCTAGGTATTAAATATATATGTATATAACAACACACTCACAGATGTAGCGAATATAATGGTACATATCATAACATTGACGCATGCGCGATAAGTACAATCAGCGACTTAAAATAAGTGCTGCCAAGTGTACCTCATAAAATGAATAGCATTTACATTATTATACATTTATTACCACTGCTTTAAAATATCGAGCAATATCCTAACAATTTGACACCTAGCTGATAGCGTTAGCTGGAAAGTGTTTTTTTATGTTTATTTAAATCATAACAAGGTAAAAGTAAAAAATAAATAAAATAAAATTTTTCATTAGAGAAATAAAAAAATGAAAATAATGTGTAATAGTGTGTACCTAATTGAAACAAAATTGTACATAAATGTTGGAGGCTATTTTATTATTTTTATATTTAAAACGGTTGATAATAGTAAAAAAAAAGTTTTAAACAAGAGTTGTAGAGAATGTTATTTTCTACCATTTACATTCATTTTTTGTATATTTCCTGTCCAGAAGCAGCTCTAGCTTATCTATCGCCGGGTGCAAAGTTTCATATACCGCCCTCCTCTGGGTTATCCATATATTTTTAATCTTGTCTCCTATTTGGCGACATAGTACTTTGGAACTATAAATCATAGAAACACCGAAATAGTATTTAAAAATTTCAAATCGTTTAGATAAATTGTTTAATTTTTACAGCCATTTTAGTCAGGGGTGTGCTGCCAAACATTTAATAACCGGCTCGCTATAAAAAAAACAAAAACAAAAAAAAAAACAAAGAAAACTTGCTTAACAAAAAATTTTTAATGCCCTGTTGCAGTTACCGAAAATAGCAAACCAATATGTCCTAATAAATATAACTAATACACACTTTACTCACATTGCCTGTCAAATGCTGATCAAATCATATAAAACAACACAGAGATATTAATGCACAAGTACCGAAAAAAAGTTTTAAAAATAAAACGAATGCATTTTTAATAAAAAATATAAATATATTAATTATAAAAATATTAAATATAAATATAAAACTTTTTTTTCTTAAATTTTTAGGAACAATTTTAAAAACGATTGGCAGGAAAAGAGCAAAACACGGTATGTAGTGCATATAGTACAAAGGCTTTATCGATAGAGTCTAGAGCCGAATCGAAACCAACAGATACCGCGTAAAAACGAAAACCTAAAAATGGTTTGAACTTTTATTCGCGGAATAATTTAACAACCAGCTCACAGATTTTCAAAAATTTTAACAACCGACTCGTGCGAGTCGGTGCGAGCCGGCTCCAGGACACCCCTAATTTTAGTAAGATATTATACATCAAAAACACCAGTAAAAAGAAAAGTTATTTATAATTTCTTGAATAGTATTGTTATTTTATTTTATTGTTTGTATACAAATTCGTTATTTTAACACTAGTATTAACAATTAAATGTGGAAATCGTTTTTTGTATGCCAATGTTTTTTTATTTATTTTTTTGCAAATAGAAGTGGTCGAGTGAATTAAAGTTTGATTTATTGGAAAGACACAAGATTTTTATGATTTAAAGATTCAGAATTATAGGGTAGGCCAAATAGGAGACGTTTTTTTATCTATTCTTAATTTTGTTGATTGTTTAGGTACATAGTTTACAATATAGTCAGTCGCCCCAAAATATTGTCATACGTACACACATGTTTTATAAAGTCGAATATTTTTTTAATAACAATAACATCCTTTATGTGAATAATTAAAATCTGCATTAGATTTAGAAAAATATTCATTTAAAAAATCAGTTTATTCCTCCCTAGGTACTGGTACCCGGATGTCGTATACCCCTTAGATTTCCGATTAGGACGCCCCTGCTCTTATCAATTGGTCAATCTTTTATTTTATATAAGTACCTTAATACACTATACGTGTATTTAGGTACCCATCTCAAATATTGATATATGATATGATGGTACATTGTTATCAGCATTCCTTTTTATTATATTGAATAGTTACTATTTCTATACAGTCGAATATCTTTAATTCGAGTTTAAAATCACTCAAAATATACATATAAATTAAAATTCATTTCAATTTTTTCATAATTAGGGCTTAAGAAACAATATTCAAATCGATACGAGATTACCTTAATTTATAAGTCTTTTTGGGAGTCTCGGTTTTAAAATAATAATAATTAGTAAAAATTTACAATTTTAAATGAATAATAAAATTTATAAAATTCGTTACATATGTATTTTAAAATTTCTTTGTTTATTACATAAGAATAACTCAGTTAGATGGGTTCTATAATCCTAAGACGCTGTCTTTAGATCAATTATATTTTAAAAAATAGGCGAAAAAT
Organism: Sialis fuliginosa; assembly: GCA_961205875.1. Lineage (NCBI taxonomy): Eukaryota > Metazoa > Arthropoda > Insecta > Megaloptera > Sialidae > Sialis > Sialis fuliginosa. The sequence continues at coordinate 21,759,762 of OY540812.1, forward strand.
TTATAGCATCCCGTCAGATATAATTTGTTAATTTTGTTATTTTCTTAATCGCCATATAAATATCTGACACCTTAATAGCAGAGTTGGGCAAAATTCAATCGTGATTGCGAATAAAAATTTACGAATAAATCGCAGTTCTTATTCGCAACTAACGAATAAAAATATAGTTATTCGTAATCACGAGTACTCACGAATAACGATTGATTAGTTTTTATTCGTAAGATCTTCGAATAACGAATAATCATTCGTTAGTTTCAGATTATTCTAACTAAAAAATTACGAATGATCTATTACTACCTGTACTTTGGCGTAATAATATAATTATGATGAATGATGGAGGTTATTGTCACTTCTTGAATTTTTTTTTTTTTTAAGTCCAGACACGTATTTAGTGATATTTTAGACCCCCGTGTATTAAATTAATTAATAAACTCACAACTCGCCCCCTGTCACAGATGAAGGGTTGCAACTGGTTCCATTCGATCCGGCGGGAAAAATACTTCGGGATTCTAGGGAATTGGGGGGCAAAACAACCCTCTATCTAGCACAGGAGTCGAGATATTTACGATTTTCTGTAATGAATACCATAAGTAGCGAAACAGAGAAAATTTCAATATTTACAATAAATACAGCATATAAACATAAGATATTATTATTAAATTTAATAAAATGAAAAAAAAGACACGTATTTAGTGATATTTTAGGCCCGTATTGTTAAAATAACAAATACACATATACTAAATAGAAACCTTGCTTATAATTTAATTAATTTAAAAAAAATTGTACAGAAGCGTATTGAGTGATATTTGAGGCCCGTTTATTAAATTAATTAATAAACTCACAACTCGCCCCCTGTCACAGATGAAGAGTTGCAACTGGTTTCATTCGATTCGGCGGGAAAAATACTTCGGGATTCTAGGGGATTGGGGGGCAAAACAACCCTCTATCTAGCACAGGAGTCGAGATATTTACGATTTTCTGTAATGAATACCATAAGTAGCGAAACAGCAAATTTCAATATTTACAATAAATACAGCATATAAACATAACATATTATTATTTAGTATATGTGTATTTGTTATTTTAACAATACGGGCCTAAAATATCACTAAATACGTGTCTGTAATATTTTTTCATTTTATTAAATTTAATAATAATGTCTTATGTTTCTATGCTGTATTTATTGTAAATATTGAAATTTTCTCTGTTTCGCTACTTATGGTATCCATTACAAAAAATCGTAAATATCTCGACTCCTGTGCTAGATAGAGGGTTGTTTTGCCCCCCAATCCCCTAGAATCCCGAAGTATTTTTCCCGCCGGATCGAATGGAACCAGTTGCAACCCTTCATCTGTGACAGGGGGCGAGTTGTGAGTTTATTAATTAATTTAATACACGGGGGTCTAAAATATCACTAAATACGTGTCTGGACTTAAAAAAAAAAAAAATTCAAGAAGTGACAATAACCTCCATCATTCATCATAATTATATTATTACGCCAAAGTACAGGTAGTAATAGATCATTCGTAATTTTTTAGTTAGAATAATCTGAAACTAACGAATGATTATTCGTTATTCGAAGATCTTACGAATAAAAACTAATCAATCGTTATTCGTGAGTACTCGTGATTACGAATAACTATATTTTTATTCGTTAGTTGCGAATAATGTGCGGTTTATTCGTTATTCGTCAATTTTTCAATCGACTAAAAAAATTAATCGTCTGATGCCCAACTCTGCTTAATAGTCGCTTTATTTTTTTATAACAATCTAAACATGTAAAAAAATGGCTGACGTAATTATAGCCGCCCGTTAAAAATCTTTATTAATCAATAGATTTATGTTACCTGAACAAAAAAATAATAGTATCTGACGCCTTAATAGTTGCTTTATTTTTTTAACTTGACAACTTTGACAACCTATCAAGGGTTAAAGCAACATATTTTATGACCAACAATCTACATTTCATGTATAACTACACTAATATCCGGTATCATAAAAGGATCTAGCAAAATTTGCTAGCTAGCAAGCACTTTCAAATGGAGTATCAAATTTATATGACAGTTTTATTGGAGTTTTTGAGAGATAATTTCATGCATAGGAAGTAAAATTGAAGATATGTAAAATATATTTACTAAAGTGTATTTACTAACCTTGAGTAAAAACGGTAAAAACCAACTTACTGCGCTTGCAAATATCTGTTAAAAACTCAAAGAGAACTGTCATGTAAGTTTGATACCTCATTTGAGAGTGCTTGCTAGCTAGCAAATTTGCTGGCTCCTTTATAATACCGGACATAAGTTAACAAATTTCATAACAAATTTTGCGGGCTGCTATGATGCCCAAATTTTGGTTGCTACCTCTGATCTAAATAATATGAAATTCTATAACGAATATTGAAATATAAAAAAATTATAAGAGAAAAATATTTCAAGGACTACAAATTAAATGTGCAGGTATGTATAGCTACACGCTGAGATGAGATTGGCTTTTAAATTCGAACAAGACGAGACGTAGCTAACTTTCGTCTCATCCGTGTGCTGCCCTAGTTCAATTCGTAAACGGATTTGTGTTAAAATAACAGATAATATTGAATGGTTAACTACAAATGTTGTGCACATTTAATAGCAAGATCTGGATCGAGAAACACTCGACTGAAATAATGGCCTAATCATTTAATCGTATCATTTGAACCAAATTGAAAAATTGTCAACAGTATATATGCTTAACATATAGTTAATAATAAATGTGACGTAGGGGGAATTTGATCAAATATTTGTATATTAAAATGCTTAAAAATATCACTGTTATTTTAAAATAGTGATCTCTAAACTCAATAAGCCTCGGAGCTACTTTTTAAAATTTACAAACAAACTTATTATATGGAAATTAAATAAAATTTGCTAGCTTTAAACGGGGTAAGTATTAAATATGTGATATTTTCTATGGATTTTCTTTAAATTTAAAACAGTGGTACTTCAGTTTACTGAAACACAGTTGGTGACTCTGATTAATATGTTTTAATCTTACAATTAAATTAGGAAAGACTATGGATACATAACAACCAATGCTAGTCCGTATATGAAAGTGTTACCAAAATTTAAGCTGACCATCTTTTCTTAAATGTCAGTTTCGCCATTTCCATGCATATTATCCCAGAGGCGTTAGTTGAAAATTCATAATATGCAAATATGCTTTAAATTACAATTGAATTAGACGTTTCTCCGTTAATCAATTATCACTTAAATGTTTTTAAAGACAATATAAAACATTAATTATTAATTAATTTTATAAATCAAAACAATTGATATTTATTTTAAAATCTGAATGCTACGCCAATGACTCGTGGAGAGATATGGTAACAACGCTAGGTAATGTGATATATGTCCTTTATCTTTCCTTGTCTAAGGTTTTAATCAATTTTTGAAAAATTTGATTTTCCCCCAAGCTATAAAAATAATTCAGTTTGTAGTTTTACATTTGAAAATAGCAAAAATTACTTGATACTTGATATACTTTTACTGAATACTTGGCACTTGGCATTTGTATTTCATGTAGGTTTTGATAAAAAATACTATTATTATTTTGACAGAACATTTTTTTTTGTTAAATATCGTATCAACAAGCAATAATAATAATATTGAAAAAACTACTCTACCCCGGAGTCAATTCTCTAGATTTAATACTGATATCACTTCGATTTTTGTTAAATATGGACTTGCTGACCTTCCAGTTTAAATATAGTTTAGTTGTATTGAATTTCTAAAGGTATCAATTAAAAAAAATTAATTTAAGCTGTATTGAAAAATAAATTATTGTTTTTAATTTTACCCGCGATCATTTTATAAATCTGGCAAAACCTGATCCCAGAACTAAATGTTATAAATGTATTAATGTATAATTAGTACTTACAGTAAAAATAGATTTTTCAAACAAAATAATTCCTTTATTAACGAAAATTGGTACAGAGATAGTTTGGTACCTACACTTTAAGAAACCCCTGCACCCCTTGGTCAACTGCACTCATTGGTTTCTTAAAGTGTAGGTATATATCAAACTATCCCTACTTATACCAATTTTCGTTGATAAAGGGATTGTTTTAGATAGATCTTCTAAAATACAACAAAAAATGTTAAATGACCTTTTGATTTTAACCCCTCAGTCACGATATATTTTCTTTTCAATGTCGTTATCAGAGTGCTCCCTCTCCCCTCTAATTTCTAAACTATCGAATCAAAAAATCCCAAAAAATTCCAGAATGTAGTTTTTAGTTAGTACTTTCAATGAAAATTATAGCGAACACTATAGCAATAATAAAAAATTAAAATTTTAGAACAACTCTTTTCTATAAATCGTAGTGAGAATGACTATCACGCACTTGATCGTTTCTTATTTTTTGTGAGGATTCGATTTTCAATGTCTATGACTACTTATTTATGTAGCTTTAAAAATAAAATTTGCACTTCTAAAAGTGCTAAGAAAAAAATGAATGCAGATAATTTTGAATGCATGACTAATTGACTATATGCTTGACTTTTTTTCTATGAATGAATATAAAATATTTCACATTGTGATTTGTAAGGATCAAGAAAAAAAAACGTACACTTTATGGTAGCCTAATCTTACACTTTTTTAATAATATTTTTTTGTGCAGTTCTAAAATTTATTAAAAATAACCCCTGTACTGTAAACAACTCGGTTTCTATGACAACCACGGCCCTATTTTGTTGCAATCATGGATCTAATTTTAGTGATGACTTCTAGGTTCCCAGATGTAGGTATTTATTTTTTAATTATTTGAAAGGTTTAAAATTAGTATCGACAAGTTAAAAATACATACATATATATATTTTTTAATTTATCATTATTAATGTAATATGTATAAACTTGAACAATGGATAAAGAGGAAATATTTGGATAAAATAATTTTATTTGTGTATACTTTGTGAATTTCGTACTTGTAATGTAAACAGTCTAAATATACGTTCATACATCAAATTATAATTAGGTACATCAATTTTAATTAAAAAATATGAGCACTTGTCGTGAAAAAAAATTGTTTATACAATACCCTATTCCAATTGGAAAAATGAATTTTAATTTCTTCGAATGGCTAAGTATAAGAATTGGTGAAACATGTAGGTTAAATAAACAAATAATATTAAAAAGATTGTGTCATAATTTTTTTTTAAAACAATTGCACTGTTATTTATATTTAAATTCTATTACAATATTGTACGCCTGGGTGTTATAATAAATGTAATAAACATTATTTTATTAAAATTGAAAAATTTCATTTGTTCAAAGATTTTTTATTATTATTTTTAATCAAAAATTTTATTAAAAATTAAGATTACATCCAAATAACTATATCAAAGAATAAAAATATAGAAAAGGACACTTACATACTAATATACTAACCTATTAATTATGTCATAAAAATAATTGGTATCAATTTTTTTATGTACTACAAATTCAACGCATAAAAAATATAACAAAAATGAATTTTAAAAGTTCGCGTATGGGATAATTGTCACAAAAAATATACACACAAACACTCACTATCACAAGATACAAACTGGAATGAGTGAATTCGCAAATGTTTGTTTTTATTTTCTTGTTAAAGTGCAAAGAACTTGAACACTGAAGTAAAAACACACTCCTAGACCAAAGTTGACCAAACTACACACAAACCGCATACAAATATCGCATGGCCATGTGTGTGTGCGTGCCTCAGTGTATATGTGTATGTATATAGTTCCGTTCTATAAATGCAATATGTGTTTGTGTATGTGGCTGTGTGTGAGAATAGTTGAGAGAAGGGGCCACAATTGATGCGATGTTACGATGAAATGTTAACACGGATTGACGAAATTTGTCGGGAAACGTTCGGAGTATTTCGGTAAATGTGTATTAAGAATGAGCTAACGATAAGCCAGCTTAGGCAGATTTTATACTTATCACAAAAGTAAGACGCAAACAACTTCCCCCGCCCCCTCCATCCAAAAAAAAGTGGAAGAGTAAATTTTTTTAATAAAGTATTTTTTTTTATAAATAATTACAAAAATAAAAAGAAATAAATATAAATATTGTGATATTTATTTCGAAATTTGTAAATTGCTATATTTGAGTGAGTTTTATGTAGTAATATTTAACATAAATTTTATATAGATTAATGTCCGGTATTATAAACGAGCTTGCAAACACTTTCAAACGAGATATCAAACTTATATGACAATTATCTTTGAGTTTTTAACATATAGTTTCATTCGTAGTACCTAAGTTGATGTTTCCCATTTTTACTCAAGATTAGTAAATACACTTTACTAAATATACTTTACATACCTTTGTTTTTACTTCCTATGCATGAAATTATCTGTCACCGGACATAAAAATAAATATCAAATGATAAGGTACAGAGCTGTGAATATTCAAATAAAATAGTTGAAAAAGTACTTTAAGTGCCTTTAAAAATAGTAAATAGTAATTTGATACTTCAAGTAATTTTTGAATATGTAAAAATACATGACTAAACCAAATATTACATAACATTAAAATTTAACATTTATAAATTAATTTAGTATAAGTACTAATAGTACCATAGCCCCCACAAAGGGAGGGCTGACAGGGCTCTAAAGGGTGCCCTTCAAGAAGCTACTTTTTTGTCGTCGTTAAAAAAAATGTCTTAAGTTTCAATGGGGGCCATGAAAAGTACTTACTTCAAGTATATTTGAAAACAGAAAAAAGTACTTAATACTTTAAATACTTGGTACTTGTACTTTCACTGAGTACTTGTGACAGATCAGATTAGAGGTATTTACGTGATATAAGATTGTTGTCATAGTAATCACGAAATTTTTGGACTGCGCAATTTGAGCAAGAAAAGTTATATTGTAGGAAGAATTTCAGGCGATGACTAAACAGAGCCCGGTCGTAAATCGAGGACTACCTGAACTTTAGAGCTGCACTTACAAGCTACAACTATGATACATACTAAAATAACCCCTGATTGTAATGGATGTTAATGAACGAAAACCTGCCCTGATCCTAAGTCTAGCTAGACTATACAGTAAGAGTATTGAGTCACAAATGATTTTTTAAATTAAGAATATTTAATTTAATCTATACCTCCCCCTCAGGGGCATAACTACCACCGGGGCAGTACCCCCGAGCATAGAGGCCCCCCGCAGTAGCGTGAAAATTGGGAGCGACACGATTGAGGCAGCAACAAAAAAAAAGGTTATTAAAATTAGTAGCAGGCGTAAAATTGTAGAAAAAGAAAGGTCTTCAATTTTTATATTTTTCATATAGTGTGGGGGGTAGAGTCCCTCGATCACTTGCTGCCCCGGAGCCCCTGAGCCTCTAGTTACGACCCTGTCTCCCCAAAAATCTCTAATAACCGTAATATACAATTATACAACATCACATTTTCAATTTTGTTTCGTAAGTCTTAAAACAAATTTATTATTATTTTATTATAAATTAAAATATAATTTCTTTATAAATAAAAATGTTTATTGTGTTCTATTCAAAAGAATATTTTTTATGAGTGACGCATACAAGTATTTATTCAATCAAAAAGTATCATCGCTTCTTTCAACCGAAAACACCAGTTGATTGTTATTCATCCCACTGTAAATAGATCAAAGTACAAGAGTCGTTATGATTCTCTTGAATGGGAAATATTGCACTAGATGGCAGCTGCAAACTGCACAAATTAGAGATACTCCAGTAAGAGTTACGACACCACCGCCATTTTTAGCCAAACCAGTGGTAACGCGGCTCAAAAATTCATTGACGTATTATTTTATTTTAGCTTCCCCGCCAAATATTATTCGGGCCCATACAACGATAAAAAAAAACATTTTTATCTTAATATTTTTACTAGAAAAAAACCACAGAACATTAAAAAAATTGTAATATGTTCTGTGTTTAATTAAAACACATATAAACATTAAATTTAAATATAAGTATAACATATTTGTACATAGTTGTTCTGTTATTATTAAATACAAATCGTAATTCATTGTTTATTAATAAATAAAAAAGAATAATTAAATGAGCAGTTTCTTTCTATCTAAATGTATTTATTAAATTATACGTCATACCAGATTACACCTACATTACAAAAAACATCTGCCAAGTAAATGTACAGTGCTTCATCCTGCTAAATTTACCAAATAAAAGGTAGTTAATTAAGTTAATTATCGAACAATTTTAATAAATACCGATGAAGTTTTCATTAGTTAACCATTTAATTTTTATACAATTTTATTAGAAAATATTAGCACCGATTTGGCTAAAAATGGCGGTGCGTCTTAACTCTTACAATCCTTACAATGAATATCTCAAATTGTCATTTGTAAAAGTTTTGCCCGTTTTGCCAATATTCAGGTCTCAAATCAAACAAGTCAGTTTCATTTAAATATGGAATTCTATTTTACCGATCACCATAAATACAAACCATGTTTTTGTTAGTCAAGATACAAACCGTTTAAATTGATATTTATAATCCTCGATAGATGTCAGATTGTGAATAATATCATAGATACGAACCGAAATAAATTTAATGCACTGCGTAGCAAATGATTAAATGACAGGCGTCATGACCTACTTTAATCAAGAATTCAAAGCCACGCGCGCACCTAATGATTCACGAGATCAGCGCGGAGGCGGGGCTTTTTATGTGACGTCACACATACAACAATCACCACTTCCTTACAAGTGTTTCAGATGCACATTGGGTCATTTAAGATGTTTTGTATTGTTGCCACTACCGCCTACTGGCATGAGATGTTACTGCTGTTGTTTATGATCTCAATAAAGATAAACTCGTATAAAAACATGTTTTAAATTCATTTTTAACTAACAATAAATTATGCTACACGTTGTAATCAGAATAGATATTATTATTATTATATGTACTGTAAGTGTAATTTGTATAAATTAAAAGTGATTGGGGAATTGATTTCAAATGATAACAAATAATAATAATTTTTATGTAACTCTGCTATCCGAAAAAATGAATTTTATCGTAAAAGGATTTAATTGCGGCTTCGCCTGTATTTATTTCGAAATAAAATCCTAATAGGGGAAAGGCAGTTAATTTGGAGCATTTTTTTTTAAATTAAGATGTTTAGTATACTAGTTTTAGGTAGGGTTGCCAGAATGTCTCTTTTATAGAGAACATGTTCTCTTTTTTAGCTTGGATCTTTCTTTTTCTTTTTTTATATTGAAATGTCCTCTTTTTTTAATTGGGCATATTTTAATTTAAATTTTTGTACTTATAAAACTTCAAGGTACCTAAACTGTATTTACTAACTAATATCAGGTCATAAATGTCGTGATACAAATTCAATTGTAGACGAATTCCAATATATTTGAATGTCATATGTAGGTACTATTATGTACTATAATTTTTGGATTTTGGTGAATAGTGAATACGTTACATTTATTGTGGAATATTTTAAAACAATTTAATTTTATTAATTTAAATATTATTTTAAATAATAAAGTAAGATTATAAACTTGTAACTGTAAGTTAAGCCATGATCCAATAACTTGGTCCGAAATTTAGTATCAAGTTCTTGTATCGTGGACACAGGGTTTTATAGATAACATAACTGTATAATAATAAATAAAATAACTTCAAAATGTGTTTAACAATTGAATATGTAAAGTATTTAAAATCAGAAAAATAAAGATTTATTTAATAAAAATATAATATGTTTATATATTTGACCAATTTTATCGATTTCCGTAAACCACAATATAATTTTTTGATTTTTTCAATTTGTCCTCTTTTTGTCCTCTTTTTTAATGAACTAGTTCTCTTTTTTCATCTTGAGCATCTGGCAACCCTAGTTTTAGGTTTAGTCAAATTATTTTTTTATGAAATGAAACATCAGTTTATAGATTTTGTTTTTATTAAGTATTAATCAACATAATTATCATAAACTCCACAAATATCAACAAAATGTGAGATCGAACCTTTGTTTCAATATAGCCAACCGGTACTGTAAATTGGACCACGGGGTTGCTAATTTGGATTTTAATAGAATCTTAACTAAAATACACCTGTAAATAAAATATAATAGATATTTATCAATTGCAGGCTATCAAACAATTATTTATCATAAGTATTAAAACAAAAAACTATAAGAAATCAGTCTCGTTACATTATTTCAATTAAATTATTCAAGAAAGACAATCATCAAATATGTCAGGATTATTAGTACAAGTGTCTTGATTCCAATTGTGGCAACTACGTGAGGTCCATTTTAAGTGTGAAAAATGAGAAAAAAAATGTAAGAAAAATATAACCTATCAAAGCCGCCATTCAATCCATGACAGTTTATGGTTGATAAATTGCTGCTGCAAACTAAAAATTAAAAACACTGTATGATTACCTTTGTACTTACTACACCCTTAGCATGAATCATTCAAAATTACATCAAAAATCACATATTTACATATAGCCTATATGTAATCAAGTTAGGCGCCTATCGCACGTTGTTGCCATTTAAGAAATCAGAAAACTACTTTTCGAGATATAAGGATGGTTCAATTTAGTGAGGGGTCCAATATACCATAATTTCCCCATGAAAAATATGAATTTCTTAAAACTCTCCTGACCAATTATTAATAACAATTGTTGTTAACTACATTAACATTACAACTATACATTTGTTTTTATTTTTATTTTTATGAACTTTTATTAGAAATCATCAATTATAAATTTTCTTTAATACGGGTTTGACTTGACATTTAATATTAATAAATGATTATTATTATATGAATAATCAAAACGAATTCTAGGGTCTTAAGCTTTTTAATGATCAAAAATCCTATCAAATTGGGATAAACAAACAGACGCATAATAAGATGATTTAATTAAATACATATATTTTTTATAATATATAATATTTTTAATAAAAATCTACTTAATTAAAACAAAAAATAGGACGAGATTTATTTTAATTTTGTAATAAATAAGGATTCTAATAATACTACAATAGGCATGATGCCTAATTTTTAAAAACTATTTTATGATGATCTTACGTGTCTCTTATTTCCAAAAAAATGCTTATTTCTGCAGAAAATAAAGGTTTAATCACAAAAATTGACCCTTTTAAAACTAATTTTGAATTTGGCGCCAAAACGCTCGTAGGTTGTATGGCGCATTTTTGACGTCACGCCTATGTAAACACTCCTTGTCAACTATAATAAATCCTTGTTCCATCGCTAATGTTTCTTGGTTTTACTTTTGGTAACACAAAACTGAGCAAATTGATAATTTAAAACCACAAAATAATTTATAAACAGTGCAAATATTAATGAAACAAAAATGACGTTTACGTAGCCGTGACGTCCTCCACTCTGGCTGGTGTTTTATCAAACATGGCGGATTGCTGTATTTTGCGTTTTTATTTTAACAAAAATCATATTAATCTCGATTTTAATATAAAAATAAATACATTTTTTAGAATCTTTTTAACTTATTTCATTATTTAAAATCATAATTTCAGTGATACTTTGTTACTGGCATCATGCCTATTATAAATATTATACAATTTTCTCAGATTAATAATAGACCCAGAAGCAGCTTTCTTCTATACAAACATTACATATGTATTTAATAAGTTTAAAAACCTTTCCATACAATAAGGTGTTCTTTTCAATAGTAACTCAAATTTTATATGCAAATAGAGCATAAAATCATTTCATAACAGCCTTGAAAATAAGATCAGTTTTTATCAGAAGCTGTTTTACTTTTAAGTTTTATATAAGTGAAATTATTTTGTAAAAGCAAAAGTATAAATGCACTTACTGTGCATAAACCATGATTATCACTGTTAATAAATCGTCCAATTACTAATTACTAACCGTGATCAAATTATAATTTGACGTTAAAAACAGACGATTCATGATTATTTTTGCTGTATCTGAAAAATGCAAACTATACCTGTATTAAAAATGGTCTTTATGATTTTATTGAAGTTTTGGGGTTTTTGCTATATAGTTTCAATTAGTATAGGTGTTATACTTAAGTACATTAAAAACTAATTAAGTAGTTGTCCCCCACCCCCCAAATTTGTCAATATACATTATTTAATTTAACAAATATAAGAGATACAAAAATCAAAATCTATATGCAGGATGTTTACGAGAGCCAGGGCCGTAACTAGAGGCTCTGGGGCCCCATAGGACTTTTTTTCGTTGCTATTTCAATTCCACAATTTTACGCCTGTTATTAATATTAATGACCTTTTTTTGTTCCTCAATCTTGCCAACCCCAATTTTTCCGCTGCTGTGGGGGACCCCTGTGCTCTGGGGGGCCGGGGCACTGTTCCGGTGGTAATTATAGTGATCATTGTTAACTTTGTTATTATTGTTACTACGGGATGAATAAAGATACACTGAAATATATTTTTTAATCAAACACAAAATAATAATTAGAAGAAATAAATAAATAAACCACTGTCAATTTTTTTCTGGGTACACCGCTGTTCTCAGGAACCGATTCCTTAAGAAATTTTATTTTAAGATTCAATGGTATTTACAGCATAGTGGAATCTTAATCAATAAAAAAATAGGTTATATATTTATTTGGGACTCCTTGCAACTCGAAATTTTTTGGCCAAAATTATTTAAAAATACAAGGATTAATTAACATATCAAAAGCCTAAGAGTTATTTTTTTTGTTTATTAATGTTATTTAGCATAAAAATACAAATTCCATTTACTCGAAATTGCAGTAAATGAAAAGTTGATACCGTCTAAAGTCTAAAGGGTTTTGAAGGTCGCTGAATCCGAAACTGAAATCAGAATCAGGGCCGTAACTAGAGGCTGATGTTATAGTTTAAAGTTAAACTATTACTACAACAAAATACAAGAATAAATCTTGAATACTGGATATTCACTGTATAATAATCTGAACGTGATAATCAGATATTTTATTCAATTTTTATTAAATTTATAGTGTGAAATTTCGCTGGGTTATTTATATTAAAGTTTTTTATTTACAATTCAACAAATTATATAAACTCAGATAATTTTCTATAGTTTGATTAATTGATATGGGAAAGTTTTTTTTAATAAAAAATAATAAAATACTTGTTTCATAAATATAATATTTTACATATTCTTGCCCAAAATCTTTGGTCTGTGCAGAAATTAAATAGTAAAAATTCATAAGGAAAATACTGTTGCTGTATTATAAATAATTTATAGAATGATTTTGTTTTGTTATTGCTTGCAAACAAATTCTTTTTTATACCGGTCTGTGCGATGGAATAAACTTTAACAGTTGATCGAGAAAGTTATTTTAAGCAAAAAAAATACATAAATATAATATGTCCGGAAATCGTTCGTGAGGACGCTACATCCCCCAAAGATTATACCCAAAAATAATGTTTGCGGTACAGTTAAGAAATTTGACAATCGTAATAAGTGCTATCGATTTTTATCATCAACCAATAATTATTTAAGAAAACTAAAAATGGTTATTTCGAGTGCATTTTATTGGGTACAATAAAACATCAACTATTATAAAAAATTAATAAACAAATAAAACAAGATCAAAATTTAAGGGTTCGCTGGCCCCATCTGGTTTAAATAATTATTGATTATTGAAGCTAAAAATCGATACTAAACCGATTATCAAATTTCATAATTATACCTTACTTTTGTTCATTGGCTGTTGCCACCACTAAATTTTTAATAGGGGGGATGACTATTTTCACCCCCCCCCCCCAAAATAATTAAGGAATCACTAAAATTTTTCAATATTTTAAGGTATTTGTAATAGCTGCATCTCCGCGAAAAATAGTCACGAAACAGTTAAAAAAAACAGTTTTAAAGCTTGAAAATTTTAGTTTTCGAATCATTTATTGAAAATTGTAATACCTTTAAGGATAATCTTTTTTTGAAGAAACGCCAAAAAAAATTTCAAAAATGTATATCAATTTTAAGAGGTTCTACAGGACTTAAGGAAATTTTTTTGAACAAATCAAATAAAGGATGTTTATAGATCAGACATTTTTCTTTAATTTTCTTTTTTTTTTATTATTATTAATTTACCTATATACATATTAATTTTAGTAAATTATTTATTTTATTTTTTTAGCCTTATCAGAAATTTTCTATCAGCCACTCTTGAATTTTGAACTGAATCATTTGAAAGAAAACATAGCATTTATTTGCTTCTACTCCCCCCCCCCCCCCCCCCAACCAAAATAATAATTCATAATATATTAATTAAAAAATCTTATCAATAAAAATACTTGTTAGGAGCCATGATAGTTTTTGCATTAGTGGAGGGGGGATTTGATGCTACAGCAGTTGTATTTTATACATCAACTACTATGAGTTAAAGTTAAACTAGCGTCGTACTACCTCAACAGTATCAAAAATAATAAAAACATCGATAGCATGTACCTACATGCAAATACGTAAAATTAATTAAAATTAAACGCATAATTTAAATTAAATAAATCATCAAAACACAATAAATAATTATCTTAATACATAATTGCTAACAAATTTGGCAGTAATACAAATAAAAATCATAATCATTGGGGAGTCTCGACGTCAACGCCACCGTTAATTAATTGTACTTACGTGTTTGTGACCCACTCTCGATCAAATTCAGAATGACGTATAAAAAATACATCACTGATAAGAAAAAACGTCAATGTGTTTGAAAAAAGATAATAATATAATTTTCAATTGGAGAACATTAACTATTCTTATCTAAACTATGATTAGTAACTTGAAAAACAGAAAGAGAAAAAATAACAATAAATGAACGTCAAAACTGAGAAGGATCGATATATATTTTTTAATTTTAAATTTTGTATAATCAGTTCAAGTTTTTATTTAATATATAAGTATATTTCATGATAGAATATAATCATCACTTATTTTTTAAATATTAAACATTTGGAGGAAGATGAAGTTATTGATAAATTTTAATGTTGTGTTTTATTATCGGTTTATGTTCTAATCGCGATTTAAATTGATAGTAAACAAAAATAGACGATGCTTAAGTATTTAAATTAATATTCTTCTCTCTATCTACGATTTAAGTCACATTTTAAACTAGTTAGCGTTATTGATAAAAAAGAAGAGGAAATATTCCAACAATACAATATTATTTAGCTCTCACTTTCCAACACAGAAAACAATAGCGAGTTAGATTATAATCATAACTTACTAAGCTACCGAAAGAACAGAGATAGAGTTACAATTGGACGTATTCAATATTATCACTGTCTCAACCACAGCCGACGTCAAAAACTGCATAAAGGAAATAACTACAAACATCCAAGCGTGTGACAGAAACAGCGAATCGCCAAAGCACGATTGGCGATAAGTACATCTCTGTCTTACTAAGCTAATGTTAATTAAATGCATATCAGTGCGCCCACGAGAGCGTTCTCGCGCGAGAGGGACGGCTATATACGCGACGCGCTGAAACGTATGAGTTCGTCGTTCAGTTCCGACCGCCTCCGAGCCATGGAAGTTGGTATCGTATGCATAAAATGATGTGTATAGAAAGTTGTGCAGCTGAGTAAGTGACTCAGTATAGACGAATATAGCTTGGAGTCGAGTGGTGCTTTCTTTCACTCCAGGAGTGCGTCTTTAATAGCGCTCTCAATTGTTGCCAAACGCGATTGTTGCAATTTGTCAACTAGCTTACACGGACGTGCAGTTTTTACTGTGAATTTTTTCTGTGATTATACGGTGCTTATACAAACTGTGATTAGTTGATTTGACTTAAGTGCATTTGAATCAAGGACGTTGCTTAGTTATTCTGCACTCGGGAAAATCATACCATAGTGTTGGAACATTGCTTGTTAGAACTGTTTACATTATTTATACTGTGATTTATTTTAATACTTTGGTGCGAGAGATTTTTAAACTACACGGTGTTAGTTTTAAAGATAAGTGTGCTAATAAACAGAAATTAAGTCAACATTATAGATAAATTATTATTTACGCGATAATAATAAATTTAATTTTGTGTGGACTTTATCACATCAAAACATTGAGAGTAAGTTATTAAAACAGTAGATCAAGTGAAATTGGAAAATACACAGTGTTTCTAGTGCTATAATATAAATGTTTTGTGGTGAATATGTATCAAAAAATAGGAAGAATAAAACCAGCGACTAGAAAACATACGTAACAGTTACACACGAGAATAAAAGTGAAAAAAGGTGTTCGGCAGGAGTGGGATAAAAAGAGAAAGTTAACCAACGCATACACGCGTTAGCATTTCGTTGTAAAAAAATACTTTCGATTGTTGGTGCGTATCGAAGCACAGTACAGTGCGATATAGACATATTCACTAATTAATGACAATGGATTCGCCTCAAATGTACGATACTAATACGGGAGGCGGAGGAAACGGTCACATAGGTGCCCAGAATCCAGTTGGACTATCATCGAGCCCGGAAGTGAAACGTGGAGGCGCCACAACCCCCGGAAACACGACCACGGTCAACAACAACAACCTGACTACCCTTAACAACAACGCCACGTCAAAACAGACCGCGGCAATACTAAAACAACACCATCACCTGCAGTACCAGCAGCACGGAGATCTCAGCGACCTGAACTCCCCGGAAATCAGTCTGGATCTTCAGAACCTGATCGACGACTCGCAGTTCAATGATGGTTTGTTTACCGATATACTCCAACCAACCAAACAGCTCCAGAGTCTGCAGACCCGGCACCAGAACGTCAATCAGGGGATGGTGTCCACAGGTAACTACCCTCGCACTGCTTTGGCCTACATGCCGCAGCCCGTTCACAGCGGAGCGTCAAACTACACGAACACAAACGCGTCGTCTAACGGCAATTCAGATTCGAACAGTTCAGATGTACCTTCAATCAAAGAAGAACCTATAGACCCTGTTGAATTCAGAAGGCAGCAATGTCTAAACTCACGACAGCCGTTCATCCAGAATCCTGGGTACGTTGCCAATGCGGGTTTCAGTGGTGCTACCATGCTTCAATTAGGAGCTAACATAAATCACAAGAATAAAATGTGGCCTGGTGCGGGTTCCGGTACGAATGGGCCCCATGCCGGCACGATGAGCGGGAATTCCAGTATTTCCGGAATGCAAGGACAAGTCGCGAGGAAGCAAATGAAACCCGCAGACAAGTCCAGTGATGAGTACAGGAGGCGGAGAGAGAGGAACAACATAGCTGTGAGGAAGAGCAGGGAAAAGGCCAAAGTAAGGACGAGAGAGACGGAAGAGAAAGTCAAATTACTGGTAAAGGAAAACGAGAGGTTACAGAAGAGGATCGAATTGTTGACTGAGGAGCTAAACGTGCTGAGGAGTCTGTTCTCCAACGTTGGTGTTCTCCCAGAACACGTTCACAGGGAGATCAACAAACATCTGGATACTTTCCAACAGATGCAACATCAGCACATGTGATCCTAACTTTATACTTACGTTCTAAACGTGTGTGTGCCTGGACGCGCTATAGTGAATATTTAACATTGAAACCGTGTGGTTGATTTAGCTTAATTAAAACTATGTCATGTGAAATCCTCTGCTTGCAATATTCAAATGTACTGTCGAATATACCTGATAATGTTTCAGTGATTTCTATCTATCCTTCACCGGCATCGCTAATTGTCGAAATTAGTTCCAGCGAATTCCACATTTTCTATCAATATAAAATACATTGTGTACTTTGAACCAAATATTATAATTATTATTTTTTCTTCAGGATTGCGTCACATTTAATTTTAGATCAATTATAAAATAATATTATAAGTTTGATTCAAAGTAAACAAAAATTATTCAAATAAACAAATATATGTACAGTTATAATTTACTTTAAATAAGTAACTAGTTCAAATTGCAATATAATTTTTATATTCAAAACAAACAATAGAAAAGGTAGATGCCATTGAAACAATTGTATCGATATATTTTATATTTATATTTTAACATCGAGCATGAATTTGGACAATTAGGTCATCTACATTTGTGTATACCAACAGTTAGGTTTTTATAATTACACACTTAAAATGAATAAGTGACGACTTTAGACGTCGCCATTTCCCGAACCAGAAAATGGAGCTATCATTGTAAATGTAACATAACCTCATTTCATTATATTTGTAAATGCATATTTGTGAATCAAATGTTGTTGTTGTTGTGAAACCGATTCTGGTGTTTTTATAATTGTTGTAGTAAGAATATGTTTGGATGATTCAAAAAAATCAAAATGGCGTTTACAAACATGTGTTTGCTGGCGGCCATATAATAACACATATAAATAATATATATAAAATATCTAAGTTATTATTAATTTAATTTTTTATACTGAGTAAAACTGGATTCATTACAGTTATATTAAATAATCCGCTCGTTGCATCGCTTTACAATATTATAGTTTATTTATCTACTGAATTTGCCTTTTTATTTATTTATTGTTACAGCTTATTAACCTCAAATACATTACAATCATATGTTCATTGACGGCCATCTTGATTTATTTTGTCTTTTTAATTATTGTACAAACAGCTTATGTTTCAGACATTTTATTATTGTTTTGTAAACAATGGATATTTATTTCATTTGTCTTTTTGAAAGACGGATTATTTTTAAATAAAAATTGAACACTGGTTTATTATTTGTTTACAATTAACATCAAACAATTATAATGACATATAAGTGTAATTTACTTCGTGTAACTATAAACGGGTAACTATTATTTATAATAATTTTTTACCATTCTTACCGATTTTGGAATAAAGCTTTAATTTGAAATAAGTTCTATATATTATGCTTTGTGTGAATTTTAAAATCGAATAAATAATTCTTTTTTTGACTTATTCCGTTCATTAGTGTTGTGATTTTAATTTATGTTAATAATATATTTTAATTATAACTGTATAAAATTGTATTTAAGATGTTAAATGTAAAGTAGATGCATATATATATTTTTATTACTATAGTATATTTTAAAAAACTAAAGTACCTTAATTCTACCTAAATTATCATCTAATTTTTACATTGTGTAAAAATCTGATGTAAAATGTTATGGGAAATTTACTTTTTAATTTCCCAATAGTGCAATATCAATTTCTTTTTGAAATAGACTAAAAGTCAAAATGCTGTACACATATAAATATAAAGTTTTTTTCATCTCATATTTTATTTCAATTGTTAATGTTAAATATATAGTTTATTTTTAATTTTAAATAGAACGAACCTAATTTTATGTGTAAATTTATTTTTTTGTAAATGTTGCATAATTATGATTATGTAGATATATCCAAAGAAAATATATTTTCTTTTTATTGTATTTCTGTTTTTTTATTTTTCCTACAACCTCCAAGCAACAAATAAGTTAAAAAAACTTTTAACGAAATTAACATAGGATGAGTATATTTAAAAATACTATTTTTATTTGTGCATAAAAAAATTTACAAGCCAATATTAGAATGTATATAAATAGATGGACTTTATTTTTGTAGATATTAACTTACATCTAATATTTTTTAGATAAGATTTCATTTAAATGAATATGATGCTATATAAATAGAAGTAAATTCCTCTTTTTCTCGGTAGCTATTTAAAATATTTTATTTCGTTGTTTTTTTTATATCAACTTCCGTTTTATTTGTGTAAAATTCATTGAAAAAATAAAGCTTTTAGTTCAGGGATGATGATTCAGACACGTCCGAAATTAATTTTCCTAAAATTGAATACAAAAATAATAATCGTTAATCGTGGGTTGCATAGGCAAAAATAATCACGATTAGCTATCGGTCGTTTACAAACCATGATTTACATTAAACCAAATATGATTATTTTTACATAATTGAATTCTCCATAAGTCTGATTAACGTTTAGAATTAACAGTAATGATGGTTTTTTAAGTAAATTAGATTTTTTAATATTTGTCTTAACCAAAATTGAAGATTTATATGAATTTCGAAAGTCATAAAGTTTTTTTTTGGTCAAAACATCGTAAACGGATGTTATAGAATATATAGGTAATAACAGGTAAAAGATCCATTCGTATGATTTTGGTTTTTAAGTGTTAAATTATGTAATATTCAGGCTAAATTCTCAATTTAAAAGGAAAATAAAAAAACATAACAATTCACTGAATATTTTTAATTTTAACGTATTTATCAATTCAAAAGGATCTATCTTACTAGGTAACAATAATTATTAACATATATGTTTCTAGCATAAGGAGTTAAGAATAATATATTCCTTAAGTTATACGACGAAACACCGCTCGCGTCGTACTTTAATAATAAACTAACAAAATTTAATCAAAAGCTTTCTCGAAACGACTTTTTTCAAACTAGTTCATGCGAAAACTCGAACACTACGTAAAAATTATGAAAACATTTTTTTTTTAGTGCACAAAGGTTGATTAATATTCATCAATACAAATTTTAATATACCACATTTATACCTCTTTATAGACGTTCTAATACCAAATGACGTATACAAAATATACATGTATGTTCCCTGTAATACGGTAAAAATATTTTTAAATTTTTTTTAGGTAGATTGTGTGTTGGTCAAAATTGGGTAAAATTGGACATTACATTTAATAAAAATTATGAAAAAAATTAGTAAAAAAAATATTTTTCAAGATTTTCATATTTTAATTAATTACAGCTAAAATAATTTTCAAAATTAATTAAAACTTCTTGAAATACTTCTTCAGATAGAGGTGCATAAATAAATAACAAAAATAGCGAAATCAGAGTTTACAATTAGGCACATTGCTTATAGCAACCCGGCTTTAGCCCTCTATCAAAATCTGACTAAGGGCCAATAAGGGGTTTGATGATACTGATACGGTACTCAAAAGGAAAAAATATTTCTAAGAAAAAAAAACCGACTTCAATAACTGTTAAATTTAATTATTATGTATTTATTTAGGGTTTTTTGAATTCGGTTTTAAAGTTTATAATTTTTTAAATATTTTTCATTAAAAATTTGTTATCATATCCTTCTCTCAATCCTAAAATAATTAATTAAATAAGTTTTAAAAAATCGCAAAAATCAGAAATTTTGTTACCCAGTGTTGTTCCCACTTAATGTAACAAATGTATCTATATATTAAATATCTACATTGTTATAATTAATAAGTATGTTTGACATATAAATTATATAAAGTACCTACTTAATGGTCTTGAAGATTGTGTTATAAAACACACAAAAAATCTCATTAACATGTACCATACATCTATGTAATTTGTTATTTCACAAAAATGGCTATCAGATGTTTCTAGAAGATGTATTCATTATGAAACTAGCAACATGTGTTATTATTAATAAAAATTGTAATTTGACGTGACATATGTAACAAATCTAACATAGATAGTTCATCTTTTTGCTGCGTGTTTCCTTATTAAAGTATTATAAAAACTGTATGTAACATATTTTAAAACAATATGCTAATGATTATACAACAATGTCTTCTTAACTCTTTATTATTTGCTATCTTTGCGGTCAACGTTTCGGTTCATATTGCAATACTCGATAAACATATTCTTGAAACCAATACTGATTGATAATAAGGTATTTGCGGGTAATAAGGCCTGCTAAGCTTAAATTTAAAATAAAATGAAAAATATTGCATGCAATCAAGAAATTTTATTATCAATCTGTCTCTCTCTGAGTCTTATAAATAAACTAAAACAAAAAAAGATAAATTCTATATGTAACCAAAACCAAAACAATCATTTTTAAAATTAACATAAATAGGCCTTATTATACTACCGTAGCATAATAAGGTATAAGAGTAAAATCTTCAAAATTAATCTAATTGTAAGTATCAACATATATTTGGAAACTGAGTTCGAATTAAACATTGTAAATAGTGTCAACAGTAATAACAACTTTAATCACAACTGTTAGGGCATTCGAAATTATCTGCATCTTCTGCTGATAGATTGACACATTCTCCTGTGATACCACTTGCTTGCTATATCGACTGCACTTCCTCATATCAGCCAGTCTATCCACAACCGTAGTAATGCCATTCCGTTTCCAATAGTTTCCATTAATTCAGTACGAACATTCTTTGTTGGCTGAAGATTAGAATTAGATAGGCCTTGTTACTCGCAGGTCCAATAATTTTTTTACTTTATTTAGAAAATATTTACATATATTGAGAACGACAAAAAGAAACAATAAATTTAATCAAATATAATAAACTTAGATCGTTTTTATACACAAACTTTTTAGTTTAATGTATTAATATAGAAAATACAATCATTTGCAACAATCTTTTACTATTCGACCGAATTTTCTTCACTGTTCGAATCAAAACTTAAAATCGGTGGCAGGACACGGGGAACCGCGAGGTTATGTAATTGTGTGAGGAGTTTAAACCTATTTTTTACTCTTAGGCCTTATTACCCCCAAGTACCTTAATTGTATTTATTCATAATCAAGCTTTTGCTGTAGCTTTTAACTGTTTTTCTGGATGTATACTATGATTTTTAAGTCACTATTTCATTCAACGTTTCTTATTAGTTGAATATATTTTATTTAATAGAAACAACCAAACAATTACAATGGGATATTCAAAACGTATATTCCTATCCTCCCAAATGCAAATATTAACATCCAATTAACATGATAAAAACTCATTCCACGTGAAATTAAATGACATTTTCATTTGAAATTAATTGGCAATTACAAACATTTTAAGAAAGTTAATCATATACCTCTAAATGGAGGGTTAAAAATAATAATATAACTATGCACATTAATCAATAAAGAATTTAAAGCTTCTTTTGTACAAGTTCAAATTAAGACACGAGGCATCTGTGGCTCTCAGAAACGTTAATTTGGTGATTGATCGAGAAATTATTTTAAAATTAAAAAAATAATCTTCCGAATCTATTTTTATGAAGAACGGTTAAAAAATAATTGTTAAAACTAACATAAAAACAAGTCATTGATAGGACTGATCGCCGAGACGAGACTTTTCATCAATAAAGAGTTTGTTATATTTCAATTTAAATAAGAATAAAAGAAAAAATAAATTTTATAAAAAAAATTAGACGAGACCAAGATTTTTTGTTGTTTCGGTTACATTTACGATACAAGACCGAAATAGCTTCAATTTTCACGAGACGAGAAAATTCGAGATTGAGATGAGACAGGGCGAGTCCAGATTAACCGCTACTTTTACTGACTTTCTTGTTTTATTTATTTTTTGCGTAATAAGTTCTTGATAAATTGACGCCTAAATGATAAGAAAGAATACCTTTTTCATTATTACATATTATTTTAAAAATCACTTAACAACTCCAAGCAATGAAGTAAAAATTATCTATATCAATTGTGTGTAACGCCCGTTATAATATAACATATAATCTAGCTTCATTTTTGTTTACATCTGCCTATATTAATAAAATCACAGTATACAAAAAAAACACATAAATGGAATAAGAGATTTTGCAGATTTACCTGACTTAATAACTTAGCTTAAATAGCCTTCCGAAATTTGTAACGTCGGCTATAGGTACTTATGAGTATTTTACAAATCTAATAAGTATGCAAAATTTTCCTTCTAACATAGTGAAAATAATAAAAATTCATTTCCTTTTCAGGTGTTATTTTAAATTAAAAATTTATATTAATATCAAAAATATCATTTTGTTTAGCATAAACTTGTAAAATCCATTCCATGGACTTGCCCATTTGGATTTTAAAAAATACAGCGTTTTGTTTTTCAGTTACGTTTAATTTGAAACAATCTAATAGTAACTATATTAGCAGCTGCGTGGAGTTTTATATATATTTATTTATTTATATAATATATATAGATGTTTGCAGTTAAAGGGCTGACGGGAAGGATTGGGGCCACGCGCGCCAGGGTTAGCGACGCGTCCTAGAATGCACCAGCTCTACTCTCGCGCTCTGAGGTTAGCCAGAGGTTATTTTATTTTTATCACCGTCGCGGTCGGTCCGTCATCTATCTGCGATCACAATACGCTACGTGTGTCGATGATTGTACCAAACACATCTGTGGTGCTCACAAGTCGGGACAATTTTAATGTTTGATTTAATTGTTCTCTCAGTCAGTATCATCTCATTTGCGAGACCCGCCTTGGGTTGCATAAAGCAAAATTAATCATGATTAGTTAATCAGTTGTTTTCAAACCATTATTACGTCAATTCTAAAAAACAATAATGGTTATAATAAATTTTATAAGGTAAAAAAATATCATATTTAGTGAATTGTTCATTTACAAATTGAGATTAAGTTAAGAATTGACATTAATCATGGTTTGAAAACAACTGATTAACTAATTGTGGTTAATTTTGCTTTATGCAACCCAAGGCCAGACTTAAATTTTTACAAGATTGTTTTATATTTTGTCTACTATCTTAAACTGAATCAGTGAGAATTCCACTGATTCCTCCAGTGAACGTAAAAGTCACTGCGATAATCAGTGGTCTATATCAATTCTCACTGATCAACTAGTGATTTCGGCCATATTGAGGATCCTTGCAACAATGATCCACTGATTTGTTCTGTGACTATCCACTGATTACTTCAGTAACTATTCACTAATCTGCATTAGAGACAAGACGAGACGAGAGTCAGGTAACTCTCGTCTCGACTAAAATTAAACTGATTTCGTCTCGTACATAAAACTGAGTACGAAACGAAATTGAAAACGAGACCAGTAAATTTTTACTAATTACTGATTTAAAATCGAGACTCTCGACGAGACTTATAAATAAAGTTAATATTGTCTCCCACTATCGTCTCATCCCTTCTGAGTTTAAGCTAATATCATCTCGGTCTCGTCCGATTTTAGGACACTATCAAGTAAAGTCTCATCTCAGAGTTCAGGCCTATAGTTTTATATTTATAAAATTGTCAATAATAATTAGTATTTCAACATGATTCTAAGTACCCATATTTGATTGCAAGATACAATGTAAAACAATTACCATATCTTTAAATTAAAAAAATGATTTTTTTATAATGAAACTTTTCTCTATCACAATAAAATAAAATGGCCAAGTGCGTGTTGGGCACGCACATGATAGGTTTCCGTAGTCATTACGATTTATAAACAAGAATTATTTCAACGGACGCTCTGATAACGACATTAAAATGCAAATATATCGTGACTGAAGGGTTAAAATCAAAAGGTCATATAACATTTTTTGTTGCATTTTAGGAGACCTATCTAAAGATACCCCACTCAATGGGTTAAGTGAAAAAAATTTGAGAACAATTTTCAGTCTATGGGAGGGGGTCCAAAATAATTTTGACAGTATTCGTTATAATTTTCAGTGAAAGTACTTACTCAAAGCTACATTCTGAATTTTTTTCAGATTTTTTGAATAGATAGTTTAGAAATTAGGGTGGGGGGGACGCTCTGATAACGACATTTAAATGCAAATATATCGTGACTGAAGGGTTAAAATCAAAAGATCATTAAACAAGTTTTGTTGCATTTTGGGAGACCTATCTAATGACATCCCACTCAATGGGTTAAGTGAAAAAAAAAATGTGAGTTCATTTTTCAGTCTATGGCAGGGGGGTCCAAAATAATTTTGACAGTGTTCGTTATAATTTTCAGTGGAAGTACTAATTAAAGGCTACATTCATGAATTTTTTCAGATTTTTTAAATTGATAGTTTAGAAATTAGGGTGGGGGGACGCTTTTATCACGACTTTGAACGCAATTATATCGTGACTGAAGGGTTAAAATCAAAATGTCATATTGCATTTTTTATTGCATTTTAGGAGACCTATCTAAAGACTCCCCACTTAATGGATTAAGTGAAATTTTTTTTTTGAAAATACTTTTCAGTCTATGGAAAGGGGGTCCAAAAAATTTTTTTTTCAAAAATATTATCATTTCTGTTTTTGGGTTATCAGTCTTCGTCTGTATACCAAATTTCATCTTAATCGGCTTAAAATTTTTGAGGACGGACGGACATGGCGAAACTATAAGGTTTCCTAGTTTTCTACGGAAACCTAAAAACGATACTAAATCGGTACTTTCACGAGACGAGATTTACCAAAACTTTGTCTCGTTTCATCTCGTGTGAATCCCTCGTTCAGGCTATGGCATTTATAAATTGTATGTAAATAATAGAACTTAATTGTTCATAGAATAGTTTGATTAATGATCGCAAACGAAAAAAACAATAATAGTCTATCGCTTCATCGCTCTTTCAGACGTCCACATTAATGCATGTGCAGTACTAGTGTGGATGCCAAACTCGTTGTTTTTGAATCATAGCCAACTAGGCGTAAAAGTTTCGTTCTGTATTTGGGTTCTCACAAAATCTGCGCACTGTTTATACACACACACAAATAATATAAATACATATGGACCACGTGTACCTATTAATATAGAAATATTACCCAAATATATCGAAGTGTCCAAAGTTATATTTTAATATAGGTAATGTTATATTTATTATCTATTCGGTCAATAGTTTTATTGTTATTATTTTTATTAATTTGCTATAATTAATTGTGCCAAAGAATTTACAAATGGCAGTACAATTAACCTTGGAGTACCTAGCTATTAATAAATTTCCTAGTAATATTTATTTTAGTTCAAAGAGTCAAAATCCTTAGATTAAAATTTCGTTTGATGGTATTGTTTTAGATTTAAATTTTTTTAATAACATTGTTGCTGAGTGACTGAAAATAAAATCAAAATAAATTTAGAAGTACTTAGCTAAATAGTTTTTAACATTTGAAAGTTCTTAAGGCAGTATTGCAGTGTGACGATTTAAAATTTTCGATTTTTTTTAAATACATATTTTGAAAGTAAAATATATTGAAGTATACTGTGAAAATTGTAAACCGAAATTCAAAGTATTTACGAAGTTATAGAACATAGAAGAGGACGGTCCTGTCTGTTACCAAATCTTTAAACGCGTTTTTCTCGAAACTACCTTTTTTCAGTTGGTGGGAAGCAGAACTAAATTCTAATGAACCGATCGGGCTATAATTTTAACACGTTGTTCTACACACTAATAGTTATCGTATTCATTCCTTTAGTGCCATTTACTTTATTTTTAATAAAATTTTTTATAAAAAAAGTGTATATATTCTTATAAATGAATGTCTGCCGAATGATTAAATTGCAATAGATTTTGATTTTTAAAAATAGATCAGAAAATGCGTTTAAACGTCGCGCGAGGGTCGCATAACTTGACGACCCCATTTTACTCCGTTTCGACGCAGTAATTTCGGGTAATTCTTGTCCAAAGTATTGTCAACTAATGTATTTACTTTCGATTATTATGACGATATACGTATGCTGTGGAAAACTACGCAACTCTTTATAATTCGTGAACGGTTTCTCCTACAGAAAAATGTTTGGTTTCATTTTTCTAACAAGTTATCTCAGCTACATATAACGATTTAATTATACATCAATATATTTTTTTTCGAAAAGTTCACCGTTTTCGAGATATTTGCAAAATACTGTTTTTGCGAACTTTGACCCTTGCAGCGGTCAAACCGATGAGGAATTTTTACACATTATTAAGAACCCTAATTCTAAGGTGTGTAATAATTCAGCCTATTACAAATTTTTTCCTTGTTGGATGTAGGTATAGAGCAAATTTTTAATAAAAATTAGATCCTCATAACAAAAATCAAATTTATTTACTGTGTACGAAAAAATCACTAGTTTTAAAAAAAAACTACATTTCAAGAAAAAAATTTTGACATCTCTACATATAATGAAGTTTTAAAATAAAAATAAAAATATTAGACATACCACAGTTTATGAATCACCGTCAGTTTACAAAACACCAAATTGTTGGTTAATTATATCCTTGCTTTTATTTTACACTTGTTTTACAAAACTACACCACAAGCACATTACTACTCGTCTTATTACGCGTGCAGTAAAATGATGTTTATATCATAAGAATTAATTATCAAATGTCATTACGTTTTCAACCACTTATAATTAGCTATAATTGATGATTTATAAATATCTTTCTTGATACGGTTTTTCTTACGATTTGTAATTGTTTTTTCTTCATATGTTTATTACAAATTTGATGTTCTCAATTGTTTTTATAACGTACATATTTTTTTTAAATCAAAAACTTAAATGGGTTTATCTGTAGATAGATATTCGAAAATATGTTTATTTGTTTTGTGAAAATATACAAATCGAACATGCTATCTGTATTTTTTAATGTCAATGTTAAAGTGCATTCTTAAATTATCTTAATAAGGTTGTTAACCTTTCTTGGAATTAATTAGATGCATTTATTTAAATTAACTGAAAACAGATCGTTTTTCAAATATTCGTCATTCAAATAATCACAGAAGTGAAAAATAAAATAAATATACGTATATCTTTGAATAAAAAATGTTTAATTTCTACGTCGTTTAATATGCAATATAATATTCCATTTTAATTTAAAAAATTAATCTCTTTGTTTGTTACTACTTGACACAAAAACTACTAAACAGATTTTAATAGAGTTTTCATTGCTAGAAAGCCTAAGATCTTTGAAGTAGTTTAGGCTTTATGAAATAAGGTAGTTGAATTAGGACAACACCGTATTAACGAAAATTTACAATTTAATAAAAATATATAAAAATGAAATAGATTTGATTTCTAAATAGACGTGGGTGAAGCTGCGGGTAATTTCCAATATAAAAAATTATCATTTATTCCATCTTTCATATAGTGTTCTAAAGCCAAAATGGCTAAGTGAGTCCACATCACAAATAGAGAATATCAATTTAACTGATGAACAACTTGGCAGCAAAAGTAGCGAACATTGGCACCTGAGCTCCTGATATGTATTTAAATATATGTTTTTAAATCTTAATTTGAGGTATTTTTGGTAAAAAAACAGTTAGCTCAATTAATTAAGATTTAAAAACAAATTATTTCTAAAAGCTAGTTTGGTAAAATTAGTTTATATTTCAGTGAAATGTTGCACCTATCTTAAAATTTACTTGCAAACAAAATCATTATAACAAGATATCGAATTATGTTATTTGGACCATTAGTTTGGTTTTTGTAAAAACTTAATTGCTAAAATCTATAATCAAAATAACTGAAAATATACTAGGTACTGGCACCAGTCTCGAATATGACCCCAGTAATAGCTATTTTTTAATTAAATGTACTGAATTAGAAATATTTGTTGATATTTGATTACTACCATTTCTGAATATTAATCTATATACATTTAACTGATGATTTGATGACAATGGCTAATAGGTGTCAAAATGGTAGACATTTAAACTAATGATTAGTGTAATTTATTTATTAAGTTTGTATTATATTATCATAGCAACTGCTTTAAACTGTTTCTTTGGCGATTCTTTCTTTTATATCTTTTGTGCCGTAGTACTTATCATTTTGTAATCATTATCAAGTGTCCATCTCTGCATGCTCATTACTAGTTTTACTTTATTCATTACTGAAGAAAAAACATAAACAATATAATTTAAAAAACAAACTATATTTGCAGACTTTGGCAATTAAATTGATTAAATAAATAGTTACTACTTCTTCTTAGTAACATGAGTTAATAAGAATTACAAAAAAGAAGCCCGTCGATCACAAAAACAGTAAATCTTTGCTCTTATAGCGGCCATAACTGGTGCCAGTACCTTATGTATAGCATAAAAATATTTTACTTATTTAGATTTGCTTCCAAGAAAATTGCCTTATAATACCAGGCATAAAAAAAATAAAAACTTATTGTTAGATCATCTTAACACATATATTTCTAAGCTAACTTACACGCCTACACTTATGATAATTTGTTATACAGATGTCCATATTATATTTATGCATAATATGTGCTTGCAAAGATGCGGCGAATTTTAATTTTAAAAATTTAATTTTAACCTTTACATCACAGCAACCATACTGCTGCAGTTATAATTAATTAAGGAGCGCTCACATAGTATATGCATGCACATAAACACATACATACACATACAAAATAGCACATTTGGGCCGAACGCAAGCCGATTCTTGAGAGAGATGGCGATACGCGAATTTGATTATAACGCGGACGCAATAAAGAGAGAAAATAACTGCATCCAATGTCAGAGAAATGACCTTGAGCGCTGCAGTCTGACATGAGTAACTATAGATAGATTTGCACACATATATATATTTATAATTGTATGTGTGTGTGTAATTTGCAAACATAGATACAATAGATATGTATTTTTTGGGTATTTTTTTGTAAATTATAGACAATTTTGCTCTTTTAAAATATACATATTTTATTTTATTAGGTTACGAAGAGAATATTATAACAATTCATATTTAGCTAGCTTTTATATCTATCTTTTATTTTTATTGCTCTCAAGGCCTAATTATGTTAGTTGACGACGATTGTATGCATGATTTTACTGCAAGAAAATTAGCTGTTATTCTGGTTTCCTTTACAATACATCTTGGTACGTTTTATGTACTATGGGCTATAGAAGTCTCTGTAACCCTAAAGGTCAGAATCGATTACAACAGATTCAAAAATATTAAGACAAAATCATCGGTTATCTTTTTCTGAGGCGGTTATCTTTTTCAGAAGGAAGTATGTGTATAAATCACAAATATAAAAAAGGCAGTATTGGGTACATCCTCTGTTGACTGTAAGGTACTTATCCGATTGTCGAGTTCAACGCCGGTAGCATTTGACGGTGCCGGTATAGTCATCGGCAAATTAGCCGGGCCGGTCTACGTGGAAAAGCTCTGATTTGATTACATTGAAACCGGCACCGGTACCGGTTTTGCCGGTGTGTGGAAAAACGCCCTTAAGAGGTTAAATTGAATACTCTGGTTATAGCGTTTGGCATAGTTTTGATCTCGACCAAATCTTTATTATACCAAGCATTATTTCTTCAATGTAATCATAGGTACATGTTTAATAATATGTACTCGTATATTTTTTTAAATTGGTTTCTTGGTATTCTTCTTTACATATTCAGATATCTCATTTTCTATGAATGACTCCCCAATTTACTCTTATATTCATAAATGAAATATACTTTATAACAAAAGATAATAGTAGTCATGAAAAAAATCAACACTAGATTTCAACGGAATTATACATTTTGAGAGTTCCTGGATCACAATATC
Source organism: Sialis fuliginosa (assembly GCA_961205875.1). Lineage (NCBI taxonomy): Eukaryota > Metazoa > Arthropoda > Insecta > Megaloptera > Sialidae > Sialis > Sialis fuliginosa. The sequence goes on from OY540812.1 coordinate 21,790,900, forward strand.
ATTATTTTAATGAAAACTGCGCAATTTATCTATCAGTTATTGAACGCTCTAAAACTAAACCGGCGAAAATTTACATGAAATTTTAAAATTTAGATTTTGTAAATGTGAACCTCCATTTTTAAGAGCATTACAAAACCGGAAACGGATAATTAGGATGTATTCTTCTGCCAATTTTTTAATTTTTCTGGTAATTTTGAAACGGTACGTTTAATAATATTAAAATTTCGATTATCTGATATGAATAATTTGTTTTGTAAACAGATTTTTGCTTTCTCTCAATATAGAAGATAGATACCAAAAGCTTTGTGATCGTTTTATAATGAGACAAAAAAATTGTTCTCCGATTTCAAAATTTTAAATTGATCTTTGTGTTTCAGGTCAAGAAAAACACTTTTTGTTCCGTGCCTATCTGTCTGTCTCTCTATCTGTCCTCTGAATCCTTGTCACACGCATAACTCATGAACCATTGAACTGATATTAATGAAACTTGGTGGGTTGGTTGGGTCTGGCTTGAGGACGGTCCCATTTCAAAATCATCGTATGTAAGGGGGAAAGGTGATATCCCAAAATATTTTTTTTTCAAGATATCTTCTATCTATATCGTCATTTGTTTTTTTTTTTTTTTTAATTGCTTTTGAAGGCCTCTATACACCATTCATTCTACAGGGCCAATTTGTCAGGAGATAGAGTAGGGGTGCTGCAGATTGGGTCGTGTATAGGCAAATCGGGCCGACTATTCGTGGAATAATTGTCCTGATTTACCTATACATGACCCAATCTGCAGTACCCCCACTCTACCTCCCGACAAATCGGCCCTGCAGATTGGGTGGTGTATAGAGGCCTTTAGTAAAACTGTATAAAAATTAAATGATTAACCAATGCCAGGCAAATTAACACTTTATCGATTTTTATTTAAATTGTTCAATAATTAACTACCTTTGGTAAATTTTGCACGAGGAAGCCCTGTGCATTTACTTAGCAAATGTTTTTTTTCGGGTTCCGAAGAAACCCTATTAATATCGCTTTGTCGTCCGTCCGTCCTTTTCACTCAAAGCTAAATAGCTCGTAAACTATATAAGCTAAAAACTTGAAATTTTTACTGAACATGTAAAGTGACACCCTCTAGTAAAATATGTACAAATTTATTGAATAAATAATTTTTCAGGGGGGGCAATAAGGAGCTAAAGCTAGATAAAAAAAATATTTTTTTTTTATACCAAGGCATGTGGCACGTTAAAATATATAACCAAACAAGCGGAATTTGACCCTTTTTTTATTTTTTTTCTAAATCAAAAATGGTGCCTGTAGGGGGCTTTAAAGTAAATCCAAAAAAAACAAAAAAATTGTATACCAAGACGTGTGGCACGTCAAAATTTACGTCTCAATTAGTAGAATATGCCCCTATTTTTTATTTTTTTTCTAACTCAAAAATGGCACCTGTAGGGGGCTAAAAGCAGTATTTTATTCTGTCCCCCCCCCTCTAACTCTGTAACTACCGGCTCAAAAAATCTGAAAAAAATTTGGTAACGAGGTTTTGGTGGGACTACCAACGACAAATACTAAAGTCAATAATATAATTTTAAATTTTTGAATAATAGGGAGGAGTGTAAGAGAATTTAAAATTTTTATTTTTATATCTAGGCATGTGATATGTCAAAATGTACATCTCAATTCGTTGAACATGACCATATTTTTTATTTTTTTTCTAACTCAAAAATGGCACCTGTAGGGGGCTAAAAGCAGTGTTTTATTTTGTCCCCCAACCCCCTCTATCTCTGTAACTACTGGCTCAAAAAATCTGAAAAAAAATTGGTAACGAGGCTTTGGTGGGACTACCAACGACAAATACTAAAGTTAACAATATAATTTTAAATTTTGGAATTATAGGGAGGGGCATCATAATTTTTTTTTTTTTTTTTATATCTAGGCATGTGGTATGTCAAAATATAGATCTCAATTAGTAGAACTTGACACTTTTTTATATTTTAACTTTAACTTAAAAATGCACCTGTAGTGGTTCCAAACATTTCACGTAGTACGTACTTCGGAACCCTTATGGCATACACTTGTGTATGTCTTGCCCGAATTATTTATGAATAAACTGTTAAAGTGAAACATTTTTTTCCAATATTTCATTTAATTCATTTGAAAACTCATAAATATTGACACAAAAAGTAAATAATTTGTAGAATTAATGAATAAATTGCTACAAAAATGAAGTGATTGTTTACAAATAATATTTATTTATTAATAATTCGACATCTGAACTTTTATTCCTCAACTGAATTTATCATTGACCCACATTCAAATATATTTTATCTAAACCGACGTTAAAATCTATCGTGTCTGTCCTATATTTAGTTTTCCATTTGAAATCATAGTATCTTAATTTTAATGCACTAATAAACTCTAAAACTAAACTAAAACTTGGGTAGAACAATATAAAATTTAAATATTAAAGAACAAAGTATAATATTTTCTAAAGTAGGTATACAAAATTTAATAACATTTTGTTAAATTTGCAAAAAAATAACAAAACATGGAAATTAAGTAAAAAATATTTCATTTTAAACATTTACATAGCAAATCAATTATTTATTTGATATTAGAAATCCCCTACAGCTTTGCACTATTTTTTTTTCTTTTTGTACATTTTCATTTGTATACATTTTATTAGAAAATATGAATTATTTGTTTTGTTTAATTACATCAATACCACAATTATCATTGATTATTATTTTCACTTAAGAAATTTAAGGGGGTATTCTAGTGTAGAAATTTGAAAAAATCGAATTTTTTTTTTGATATTTTCAAAGCTTAACCTTTCAAGAATGTGTCCTTAAAAGGGCAAGCCAAAATTTTAATTATTTCCAGAGATATAGCTATTTTAGTGACACGTCTTCAATACTGGCTCGGCTGGAACGAATTTTACTCGAAACTTTTAACGCGTTTTTCTCGAAACTACATTTTTCAAAACGTTTGACTTGATTTCTCAAGTTCTATTGAACCAATTGACTTAAAATTTCGTGTGAATCTTCTCAATACATGTCTCTATCGTCCTAACTATTATTATAACAAAATAATAATTTTTACTATTTTTAAAAAATTCAGAAAAGTCCAAAAAAGTCGAAAAAAATGTATCATTTTTTCGGACAGCCATAATTTAGTAAAAAATATTTTTTTACACTTTTTCTTAGTTAGTACGATAGCTGCATTTATCTAAATTAATAATCTCTTTTTTTTTTTTTCAGATTTTGAAAAAGCTTGCAATCATGACAAGATTGGCGCGCCATTTTTTTTGTACCCCCCACTTCAACAACTCATACCACTTTCAATTTTGTATTTTTTGATTATTTTTTTTTTTTTTGTAATCTTCAAATAATAATAAACGCCTGGTAAAAAAATGGATAGTAAAAATATTTTTTGATTTTTATTTATAGCACCTGAAAAAACACCTCAAATTCATGCCTCTACACTAGAATACCCCCTAACAAAGTAAATATCATTGTACATTTTTCTCGATACGGACTTGTCCTTATATTTACTATCAACTATCTGATAACCCAGTGGTCTTCAAACTCTGGGGATTACTCGAGTCAAAATAAAAATTCGAAAAAAATTAATGAAGCACTCACAATAGTTGACTAGTGTTTATTAGTCAAAAATTATTAAGATACGTTTTGTTATATTTGCAAATTAATGCATTCCAAGAAGTTACTAAGGTAGGAAGGAGTTCTCCGAAAAAACCTTATAGTTCTAAGGGTTCCATGAGTCGACAACGTTTGAAGACCACTGTAATAGCCTAATCTACTTTTAAGAGTTTAAGTTTACTAATAGTGAAAGTCCCATCAATATCGGTACAGTAGTTTTCGTATCCAGTGGTAACAAACATACAGACAAAAATTCTGAAAACTATCAAAATGGAGTAAAATCACAGAACCTACAATTTTATATATTAAAATTAGTATTTATTAAAAAATAAAGTAATTAGCTAATTAACATACCTTTAATGAAGGTCAAAATTCACAAATACCTAAAAATTAAAAAAAATCTTGGGAACACCAAAGTGAACTAATATAAGTAAACAAAAAAAATATTAGTAGATATAGCGAACTCTGTATATACTATCAAAAGCTGTAAAGATTTTCTTTCAATAATTAAGAAAAGAAAATTTTTTAATCTTAATTATGATTTTTCTATTATTAAAACAAATTTAATCATTTTCTTTTCGACGTCATAAGATAAACAAAACAAAATTTCAACGCACGCATTGTGATAATTTAATACGTAACGAACTACAACTAATTAAAAAAAAACAATGAAAATGCGTCAAGAAAAACTGCACAAATATACACGTCGATTTTCCACGTGATTTTTCCACGTAATACTTGCCGATAAGGAAAAGCAAACGTAAAAAAGTATTTGACGTTTTCCAATCGATCAATTTTCCGAGGCGACGTCAGATTTTTATTGTGCATTGAATATTGTTTTTATTTTTAGTTTTCACTCACTGCATTTAAATATATATATGTGTGTGTGTATGTGTATTTTACGAGGTGTATTTTTAGATGCCGATTTGATTTACAGTAATCAATAAATGTTGCTCTAGTTAAACAGTATTCAATAACAATGTATAGGTAATAATTTTCCGCTAGTTTTCCGATATGAGATTTTATTTTCAATTTTAATTATTTTTTGTTTCATAAATTATATAGATGTTATTATGTATTACTTTTTGTTATATAAACCACTACTGGTTTTCAGGCAGGCTTAATTATATTTTCTGTAAGATGTATAAAGTTTTTAGATTAACTCTATCCAATTTTTATTGAACCTTGGGCCAATTTTCTGTTTTTGTCCTATGTAACTAGTAAAAAGTTGTTTTTATATACCAATTGGACAGACCTGGGTTAGATAATATTTATTAAAAATCAGATATGAAAACGACTTTTTTGTTTCCTTAAGATTTTTATTAAAGCTTCAAACGAGACAGGTTTAGTTAAGTCTCGTCTCGTACTCGTGATCGATACCGAGAAATGTCTTGGTCTCTTGCAGAAGCGTAACTAAGGGCCCTCTACAAGGACCTGCATAAGTGCCCATAATCTTTGCATGGAGAGAGAGCCGATTTCACCAACCTCTAGCAACGCCTTTGGTCTCATATGTTTTTAAATTCTTTACATATAAAAAAACAATTAAGAGAAGTGCATGCTATACTTACACAGTTAGTATTCCAACAGCCCCCCCTCCCCAACTTAAATTATTGGAAATTTTGAAAATCGTGTAAAGACAAAACACCGTGAGAAATATTTTTTGTTAAAAAACTTTTTCTCTAAAACCAATAGCTTAGCAATTATAAGGAAATAAACAATTGATCACACTATAATTTTTTAATTCTGATAATTTTTATTCAATCTACACCTAATTTTCAATGTTCATGATTTTTTTCTGATTTTTTTAGCGATAAGTGCTGCGTTGTTCATAGAACACTAAAAATCAATTTTATACATTATTTCAAACATTTTTATAACCACAAATGTTAAAAAAAATTGAAATTTTGGGGAAAATAGTCACTTTGAATTTTTTGTAACAGTTTAATTTGATATATTAAATAGCTTGTTATAAACCCATAAACTTCCCTAATCTGAGGACTAGACAATTTAATTCATTTTGATTTTTTGGTTATTTCAATTCACAGCGAAAGTATCAAATGTTTTTATTCGCATATAAAAAAATAATAAAAAATAATTTGAAAATTAAAATTATAATACTCTCATAAAATGTTTAAATTAGTTGCAAATATCGAGATACCACTATAACAATTACTTAATATTAATTATAGTTCATTATTATAGCTGAAAACATTCATTGATTATTATAATATTTAAAGCATGAATAAATAATTTTGTAAATGAGAACAATACAATAAATTACAGTACATTTTTACGAGTATAATAATAATACTATTATCAAATAAAAATACTACAGATTAATGTAATATGTTTTTCTCAATGCCAAACAAATAAATACACACAACATGTACCTACTCGTATACCAACACAATAATAATTTGTGTACCGCCTCTTCGTTGAACTCATATAGACGGTCATCTTTAACGCCCGGTTTCACAAACGATAGATATCTAACAGTTCAATGTAAGTTGTGCGTTTTACCAATCAGATCCCTTAACTGACAATCTAATATCGGGTATTATAAAGAACCGTATATATGTACGTCGAAATTCGATCAATATTTTACCTGCTTTAACAGTAACACACACAACATTTTTTGTGCACATCTATGGCACAGTACCTAACCAGAGGCGTATTTACCATGGCGCCATGGGAGCCATGGCCTAGGGCGGCAGACCGAGAGGGGCGGTAGATTTTTTAGCATATTTAAAAAAAATATAGGGAAACAAAAAATGAGTAGCAAAACTAAAAAAAAAAGGTCTTCAAGTTTTTATTTCTCTATATTTCAAACTTTTTACTTTATAAAATTTGAAATTTCAATCAACGTGACTAAAAAAAAAAAAAATATATCATCAGTTTTTTATGTGGCTTATATTTTCCATTATTTATATAAACTTCTCACTTTTCAGTTCATATAGAAATTTTGACTGTTAAAAATATATTATATATTTTCCCTTGGTACAGGGGCGGCAATTTTTTTGCCCAGAACGGCAATGTTTTTTTACCCAGGGCGGCATTTTTTTTTGGCCCAGGGCGGCACTTAACGTAAATACTCCACTGTACCTAACCTAACCTAACCTGCTTTTACAACAAAAATTTCCAAATAAAAACACTGCAATAGAACGTGGAATGAAATCTCTATACACATTCTCTACGTTTGACAGAAACCTAAAACTATGTATTTTTGCCGCTTGGTGGCGCTAGGAGTATTGCTATGCGAGAATGGAAATCATGTGTGTATGTTAACTTTATTTTCCTGCCTTAACGGCAACATACACACATGATTTTTTTGTGCACATTTACGGCAAAGTATACCTTTCGAATGATATAAGTTTCACTCACCTCCTTTTATAATAAATACTAAAAAAACGTACAACAATTTTCGATGTTCACATATTAATATACAGATTTACTCTAGAAATAAGCTAAGCTAACGCGAGGTATCAAATCGTTATTTTGCTCAGAATTTTAGAACAGTAGTAATACATTTTATGATGTACACATCACCACTGCGTTTAGATCGCTGATTTTAACTTAACGCGCAAGCTTCAAGGTCATTATCATATAAACTGTCAGTGAGCTATCGTTTATATTTAATACTCCGAGAATAAATTTAGAAACATCAATTATTATAATGCACTAAAACTAATGTTTAATATTTCGTTTTTTATAATTGAGTTCTTAGTTGAAATAGATACATCTTAATTATTTTATTAGCTCAAGTAATTGTTTAAATAAAGAAAATCAGATTTAATTAAAATCAGGATCAACATGAACTTATATCCAAAAACCAAATATTATTATATGTACTTATTTTTCGGTAAAATGCTGGCACGCGTCTAATTTATACACATATATGTAGGTAAAAATAATGACTGACTTTTGATAAAATGCATTCTACCAATCATAGGTTTGACAAATCTATTAAAGATAATACATCGAAAAAATTCGAATAAAAAAATGTCAATTTTTCCTACAAGGTCTTAAATAATATTATTCAGAATAATTTTTTTGATATTATATGAAAATCTTGAATTTACTCCTATGAAAAAAATACAATTTTTCATCAATTTTGATCAAAGTTAAGGATTTCTTTTCTAATGAATTGTATTAAAATGAAAATAATATTTTGTGTTCTCATAAAAACATATCTATGTATATTTACTAAAAAAATGAAACGAAACCGATATTAATTAAAGGCCATCGGGGGCCGATATAGGTTTTTATCGCCACTTTTCCTCTGATTAAAAAATTAAATAAATGGTCAAATTTTTACTACAAAAATAACAATTATTTTCGATTACAATTAAAAATTATATTATATAATATGTGTCTTTTGATATCAAATACTAACTTTAAAGTAATATTAAAATCAAGTACAGAGTAATAAAATTCAGTTTAATTATATTATTAAAAAATATGTATGAAAATTTAACCTTATTTTTTTAAATACCCCATTGGGTATTTAAGCGATCGATATAAAACACTTAATTACTGCAATATAAAATCAAATTCAATCAGTTAATGTTCACTTTAGATCACAATACCGACCTATTAATGAGAAAACCAATGACCTACATTGAAAAATGTAATTTCAAGCAATTCATGATTAATAAAGAGAAAAATAATAACAAGTAAATAATATTATATTTTCACGGCGATAAAACCTGTCCTTGTCAAATTAAATATCGCAGTTACATAACCGAAAAAAAATCAAAAATGCAAAATGGTGTTATTCCTTTTTTTTAATCCATAGAGTATAAATAGAAACGCACGATTTTAATAAAGTATTTTCAGATAAGGAACCCAAGGTTTTATCGCCGCCTCACTCGCACCCTATCGTGCATGCGATGGGCGCGAGTGAGATGACACTGATAACAACGATTTGATGCGGTGTTCAGTGGGATTGGTTCAAGGTTGGTACTACTGTTTAATTAGAAATGCACTATGTATTTATGTACATTATTATGCAGCTATTCGGGAGATTGCTTTTACTGCAGTTGTATGATTTTGAATCTGAAAACCTGAATAAATTACAATTTAAAAAAGTCATGCAACAAGTTGAAACGCTCAAATGCCAATCTATTTGATGAGTGAATAATTTCCAAAAAAAATCTGTTTGTATTTCCCATTTACTCGTAATTGTAAATAATGTATTTTTATCAAAAATCTATTTTCATTTCTCATTTTGATGTCTTAAAATTGTAAATTATAATGCCTACTTAAATACTGTAGGTTTTAAATATTGTAGATTTTAGAGTAATATTTATATATGTATTTCAAAAAAAAAATTATTAATATATATATTATTCACTTTTTTAGCTTATTTGTCGTGGAACCATTTAAAAGTAATAGCATTAAAATGTAGTATCGGTCAAGCATAGTCGAAATCCAAATTTTTGAAATTTTCTGCTTACCAGTTTTTTTTTTATTTGAGCTTGAATTTTCGGTTTAGATTGAATTTTTTCAAGTTGGCTAACATAAACCCAAAATTCAAGCTCAAATAAAAAAAACTGGTAAGTAGAAAATTCCAATAATTTGGATTTCGATTATGCTCGACCAATATTACAATACCATGATATATAAGTCTCTTTTTGGTAGCGCACACTTTTTTTTGTGTGGCCGTGTAATTGAATTAGTAGTCGAATTTTCATTTCAGTGATATTTTTTTAAATCAGCGTATCTAAGTTAAAAAATTGAAATTTTAAGGATTTCTTCTCGATTTAAAAAAAAAAAATAGCAGATAAAACATATATAATTTAAGAAAATAAACCTACTAAAAAATAAATATCATAAAATACATTTATATTTCTATGAAAGAACTCCCATATATTTGGTTATTTTTGTAAAAACTTTTTAACCGATTTTGATGATTTTTATATGTGACCATTTACTAGCCAAATCAAACTAACAAAACCAAGTTAGTTTCATTAAAATGCATTCAGTGGTTCGTGTGACAAAAATTTAAGGGAAAAACAGGCAAACACAAGTCAAAGAAATTGGAGACCAAAATAATCACATTAGCTTAACCTTAAACCTATCTCTTAAGGTATAGCGAGGAAGCAACATATTATTATTATTATAAATTAGAAACCAAGTATTTAGGTCCTAAATCCTAAATAATATTTAGTAGATTTTTTATTTCATTTATTATTTATCATGTAATGTTTAGTGAGCCTAAAAGTATAATTGTGTCCTCTTTCCAATATGTACATAACTTATTTGTTTACTGTTGATAATCTGTGCTCATAAAACAATGGATATGACTTTATTAAGATTTTGATTATCGTAAAATAATCTATAGGTAGGTATGTTTTTACAAGACCTATAAAATTTCATTGTATAATATACATTGGTATACCTATAGATGTATTTGTAAGCATAATATACATATATCGGCATGGGCACCGGGAGGGGAGTGCAAGGAGGTGCACTTGCACCCCCCTGTCAAAAAAGAAAAAACACATGAAAAAATTAAGAAATACAATTATTATTTTAAAATTCACTCTTTGAATAACCGTTTAAGTCGCCTTGGTTGTTGTCCAAACATTAAATGTACCATTTTGACCTTATAATACTTGATGAAAATTACGTTTTATCAAAAAATATGACACGAATAAGAGGTCTATAAAAAAATATTTGTGCCTTATTAAATCATGTTGTAATATTTTGGCACAAAACTTTTTTTACTCATTACTATACCAATCGAGTAACAGCTTCAAACTATGACCAAATGAAAGTTTATATATTTTTCTATTGAAAAATACATTTGTGCCATCTCAATGCCTGTTAAAAATGCCTGGCAGAAAACTTTTTATTTTTCTCAAAGGCTATAGCCAAGTAAGCATACAAAATCGGCCTTTGCATAAAGGCTGATTTTTTTTTGGAAGTCACATTCTATGTAACTTTTAACCTGACCAAATATTAGCCAGAGGCGTGATTATCCTCACAGGCGAAGATGCGTTCCACAGATGCATATTAAAATACCCACGTGATATGAATTTAAAAATATTTAATTTTATATACCTAGATGCACCCCCTGAAACAAATCCTGCCGGCGACCATGTATATAGGTGCATACGTATTACAAGTATAGTGGTTTATGTCATAATTAAAATAAAGGTTGGTAGGACCAGTCCATGAACTTCCTGCTCTTTTGAATAACTCAATATACTTTTTATTGATAATTATTATTAACAATAAAAAAAATGTTAATGAACCATAAAGTTAAATTATTATAAAGAATAAGCATCACAATTATGTACATTTTTTAGATTTTTAATTTCTATCAATTATTAAATCACAGAATTTTACATTTTTGGTTTAAAACGAAAAATAATTAAATAAATGTAATTATCTTAATAGAGACCTTAAAAAAACACTTTTGCTTTATATTAGATACTTCAAATAATGCAATTTTAATCCAAATTTTGACTATACATTATACCTGTAAAGCTGTCAAATTAACGGAAACATGTTTACATATTTAAATAATTTTTCCTTGCGAAACACTTTTATACCGTTTTTTGTACCGGTTATTTGTGTCAGGTAAGTTTCTTTACGTCATGGACCCAAAAAAAATCAAAACAAACAAATATGCAAAAAGTAATTCTATAACATGTTTTTTGAATGGAAATGCAGGAGTAACAATATTTGAAAATTGTTTTCTTTAATTTTAATTCTTTTTGTCATAATTAAATTAAGATTAATTAAGTTTAGTAGATTTCTTAATATCCATAGTATTTGCAGTTTTTTTTTTTAATATTAAACTGTATGTTGACAGTTGCGGATTGTCTTCAAAGAGTAGAATTTTTTTTACAAGATTTTCATAAGTAAAGTTTTTTTTTCGTCTTTGCTGAAATTTTACCGCCCCCTGAAATTTTATGAATACTGGCATGTGAAAGTATTTTATTAAATACTCACATGCCAGTTATCTATGAAAGTAAAACTATGTTTATATGACTTAAAAACTACTTCTTAGCTAATTAAATCTATTCACTAATTCTAATGTCGCATGTCTTTTTAATTTTCTGTCACAACTGTCTGTCAACAGTTTTGTTGTTAGTTGATTCGGATATTCACATATAATAGTCTCTACTGGAAAAACGGAGAAACTGTGGTTTCTTAGTCACTCAACTAAAAATATACACCTTAACCACAATAAAACAATGTTACTCGACACGTGTTTCACCTTCACGAGAAGTCATCATCAGGAGTCTAACAGTTCCAGTCTCTGTTCATATTTTACATAAAACTTTTTTTCTTCTTTTCATAATTGGGAATAACAAGTAACCATAACAGAATGTGCAATCGATGTCTCTATGTCTATGGTTGGTACCTACATTTTGATATGAGTATGTTTAATTTATAAACAAAGAGCAGCAATCGTCAAAAATAATGTAGCTCATATTGTTCCTTCAATGGATGTGCAATGTGCATATTTATTTTAGAAAAGATAATATATTGTAACACCCCTTATATAGGTACATTTACGAATTTTTCGTATATTTACCATTAAATCATAAATACATATTTTGAAGAAGAAAAATTATGACGATATTGATAAAAACATCAAATAAAAAAAATATGTTTGTATCTGCAAATTTGTTTACTAATATAAAACCATTTTGCGCATTCGTTAATTATTGCAACAGCTAGCATAAATATGAATACTTAATTACCTACGTTTAACCAAACAGAAATTGTCAAATTAACTAATAAATAACATTTTCCAAAATAAAATAAATACGTACGTTTTTACGAAATTGATAATATTTAGACTGACTGGTCAGTACCGCCTATTTACATAAAGTTACTTGTAGTTATATAACGTTTTCGAAACTATTAATTCAATAATGTAAATTGTGTCAATTTTATATTAATTTAAATTAAATATGTTTTTTCTAGTTTCGTATTTAGCAAAATTTGTGTCTGAATTAAATTATGATTGAAATGTTAATATAGGTAATAGATACAGTTATGTGTTACATAATACTTGAAGATTCCGCGGTCTGAGTCTTGATTGAAACCACTATACATATATATATGCATATATACAATATCTATACTTACACAGTATTACACACATATGTATGTATGTATTACACAAATCGGAATAATAAATATGGATAAGGAAGCGCTGTTTTATAGTTTTATATCCTGATCTAAAAATTTTTTGGGGTGAATGGGGGGATCTCAATGTTATTTTTTATATGGTTTTCAAACATCCCTATGAAATAATAAAAATACAGTTGATGTAATTACAATCTTAATTTTAATTACTTGAACTTGTTGGATCATTAAATGTTTTGTCACGTCTTCAAAAATTGCAACTAGACTAATCTAACCCAAACCACACTGTAATTAGGAAACTAAGGGGCACGCCTTTTAAATTATCAATTATTTGTAATTATTGAAATAATTGTTCAAATTTTTAATTTCATAAAATTATTGTTTAAAAATTTAGATATTTTCCTTGGGGTTTCCTGTTTTATCAAGATCCGCCTGCACCACAACCCTTGTCGGATAGCTATTTTCATCACTATTAAATAACGAAATGATATATTTTTACAATGTTGGAATCAGGCGCGGATCTAGGTTTACAATTTGGGAGAGGGATGTCATGGTCTGAGAAAAGACAATTTGGGGGGGGTCATGGACTGTGACATGGAAAAAAAATTATTTTAGTGTATTTAATAAGCATTTTTATATTTAATTTGTTTAACTTTATGAGATTTTGGGGGGGGGACATGTCCCTCATGACCCCCTAGATCCGCGCTTGGCTGGAATAAAGTAATCCCCACATATTTAACTTATATTTTATCAAAACTGATTTTATCATTAAATATTTTATTATTATTCATTCATTAATTATTAATTTAACTATTGATAGTATCTACTCCTATGATACTGTTTTAGTAAGTTAAAATATATTTGTTTTTATTTTTCAAAGGGTTTTCCCAACACATATTAACTATCATAAATACATATAAACGAAATGGATTTATTTACCATAATTCCTGTTTCACACATATGCGGTTCCATTCGGTTCGGTTCGTTTTCGGTTCTTTTTCGATTGCTGCCGACAAGTGTGAAACGGTGCTTAAGTTTGTTTTCGGTACCTAATAGAAACCGTAGAGTCCAGGGAACAGAATGCAATCAACGCGTTCATACACACTCGGTTCAGTTTCGGTTTTAACCTGATAGCGAGTGTTATTTTTTTGAATGTTTTGTCGCGGTTTTTCTAATAAAATGAGCGGTTTACCAGATGTTGATGTGGATCGGCTGATTTCTGCAGTGCAATCTAATAAGGATATATAATCTTATAAGGATAAATTTAAGACGCAGGAAGCATGGAAAGACGTGTAAATAAAAAAATAGTGTAGAATGCTCCAAATTCCTGCTGTAAAGTGATGAGAGGGTGCTCCCAATGAATTCTAGTATTCCTCCTTCGTTTTTTAATTTTTTTATAGAGACAACAACTTGCTTTCTCTCTATGATCACTACTGAGTGTACGGAAAAAAACAAAAACCTAATATGATCCGTATGAAAACCGTGTATGTGTGAAGGAGTTTGGCTCGTTTTCGCTTGCAACCGAACCGAATGGAACCGCATATGTGTGAAACAGGCCTTATACTGACAATATAAGGCTTATTACTTTATTAACGACATGATTATATTAGTAGCTGTAACTATAAAGTCATTTTTTTCGATTTGCTAATTTTAGTTCTAAAATACTTGGAAAAGTGGAGTTTTTCTTTTATTTTCCAATGAAATTTTATATACTGAGTGTTCATTTGAAATGAATATTTCTGAAACTAATCATTTTAAAAAAAATGTTTATGTTCTTAAAGGTAAAAATGGCATTATTAGATACTATTAATTTTTTATTTAGAGGATGATTTCGAGATTAAATAAAGGCAACTTTGTTTTTTGTTTTATCAATTAAATAGAAACATATTTTTATATCGGTAAGTTCTTCCCAACTTCTAATATATTCTTTTTTATTTTGCACTTTTTCTCTGTTGGTAGTTTTCGTGTAAAGTACCGCCTTATTTAAGGTAGCTTCTTTGAAAAACATCGATTTTCTGGGCTTATTTTTGAAGTGAAAATAATATCTTGGTTTCTAAACGACTTAAATATCTTTTTTTTACATTAATATTTGATTAATTTCGCAAAAAGTTATTTTAGAAAACACTTTTACCTTTAAACAGAACGTTAATATTATTCTTATTAGTTAATTATATATATTATGTAATTATTATATTATAAATCCTCAGAAATTTTAATATTTTAATTTTTTAATAACAATTAATTAACACGAACGAATATTCCATATTTCATAATTGGATAAACATACCAACCTGCCAACTAGATCTCTGCACGTAGGGCATTTCAATCTGTCCATTTATTTTATACACACGCCTATACATTTTTCTTCGTGCATTTTCTACACATATAAAAAACTTCAAAGATAACAATTCCTACAGAATTGTTTGGGCACTTTCACTTTTTAAGATTGTAGGTTATACACGTGTCATACCTAAACCAGGTGCACGACACACCTGAACAAGAAAGAGAGAAGTAGTTGTTTGTATGGTAATTCACATTATCCATCTCTTTCTTTTAATCAGCTAAAGTTACGGTTGGTACGAGTGAAAAAAAATGTTTGTTGAAAAAGGAAAGACGAATACATGTTTATTCTAACATTTAGGGTTTTTAATCTGTAGGTATCTCCGTTCTGATTGGCCAAGCCAGAAATGGAAAATGTATATAAAGTATACATATGTACTATGTACAGTTAACATTGAGTGTTTATTTTTGTTATTACATTTTCTGTTAATTGGTTGGAGACTAATGATGATGTTTTCATTATTTATTTATTTATCTTGTGAAAATTCAATCAACACAATTATTCACTTCTTAAAAATGCAATATGCATTTATTTTAAATATCAAGTAGATACATAAGACAATAAATGTTGATATTATGTATGAACCATAGACATAGAGAATGGACCAGGCATCTGACTCGAACACAGAACCGTGTCAAAAGAAAGAGATAGAAACAGATTTGGAATAACTGTGTAACTCTATGTCTATGTTCCAAACTACACTGCATCTCTCTCTCCTTTTTTGAACAGATGTTACACCATTGAGTTAATACAGAATGCACTGTCCATTCTCTATGTCTATGGTATGAACCACATTATGTACCTTTTTAATCCTTAAGAATTAATGTAGAAATAAAGTGAAACTTTTAGAACTAATAACACCTTTTCCATAAACGACCAATATTCGAATGAATCATTCATATTATGCATGCAGGTATATTTTTCTGCAAAAAGGAGTAACTAGTAATTATATATGGTCTGTTTGGAGAAATGCCACTGTAATAAAAATAAAAAATAAAAAATAGTGTTAAAAGGAGAACCACGTAAGCACAT
Source organism: Sialis fuliginosa (assembly GCA_961205875.1). Taxonomy (NCBI): domain Eukaryota; kingdom Metazoa; phylum Arthropoda; class Insecta; order Megaloptera; family Sialidae; genus Sialis; species Sialis fuliginosa. The sequence continues at coordinate 21,807,034 of OY540812.1, forward strand.
ATAAATCGTTTTTAAAACCCAAAACTGCATAATTTTGTCCACGTTATATTGTATTTTGTTACGTTTTGGCTCTCGTGTCGGAGTCTTTTTCAGAAGACGAAAAAATCGATCCATAATTTTATATATTATTTAAATATTCAATAAAATCGATTAGTAATCAATCATAAAATTTGGAGTGTACGTGTTTTATAACGTATTTAAAATATTAACTAAATATGAAACTAATTATTTTAAAAACTATGTAAGTCCATCATATTTACTGTATATATATAAGTGTTGAATCCAGGGACAGTTTCGGGAATCCTTCTTTAGTGAAATATGTATTATTCCTTTGGCTAAAATATAGAAAAAATAAAATTATTGGATTATCATATTCAAAACAACTTATTTATTAAAATTAAACTTTCTAACTAAAAGACCTAAAAAAAGTCATTCAAACTTAGTGGAAAAAAATTCTTAGAGGACCCGCTAACAATTTTTAGCATGGGGACCCATAATAGGATGTGGGGGCCCTGATTTGAAATGCCCAATATTTACAAAATAATTAAAATCCGTATATATTGAATCCCCCCCCCCCCCCCTCCCGCTCAGAGTAAATTCGTTGGATTCAACATTGTAAAAACAATAAAACGATAGAGACCATAACCAGAACTATATTTTCCTATTATAATAATAATACTGTATACAGTAGCAAATAATGAATATTTATAAATCAAATGCAGAGTGAGAAGTATGTAATCTGATGTAATAATATTTAATATTACCAATTATAAAAATACATTTTCACGATATGTACTACAATTATTTACAAAGTAAAAGAAAATTATTGTAATCTTCCGTTACGTCATAAGATACTGGCACCAGTCTTGGCAAGGACCCCAGTAATGGCAAATTTTTAATTAAATGTACTGAATTAGAAATATGTGTTGATATTTGATTACTACCATTTCTGAATATTAATATATATACATTTAACTATCTTACAGCGTGATTTGATGACAATCGGCCAATAGAAGACAAAATGGTGGACATTTAAACTAATTATTAGTATAATTTATTTATTAATTATTATATTATCATAGCAACTGCTTTACATTGTTTCAAATTTGACGATTCTTTTTTTTATATCTTTTGTGTCGTAGATACTTATCATTTTGTAATAATTAGCAAGTGTCCATCACTGCGTGCTCATTACTGGTTTTACCTTTGCCATTACTGGAGAAAAAACTTACTTATTTTATTAGTAACATTAGTTCATGAGAATAAAAAAAATTTAAAAAAATTCATCAAAAAAAAACCGAAAACTTGCTCTTATAGCGGTCATAACTGGTGCCTTTACCTTATAAATTACAATAGACATCTTCAAAAGTTTTCAGAAGTGCTAAAACAATCAAATCGAGCAATTATAATATATTTGCCTACATACTTAAATGAAATCTGAACACGTTTTTAACAAACAAAGACCATAAAGTATATCGGACAAAAATATTAGTTGGTCAGTCACTTTTAAACTCAGATAAACCTTTTGTCCAGTATTATTATACATATACATACATTGTATATGGTCTTATATATGTACATTTATGTATGTATGTCTCATTGTACCTATTACGAAATATAAATTCGTTTTTAGTATGAATCATAATAGAGGGCTATTTTTATTATTCGTTTCGAGACGACAATATATATGGAAAATTTATTATATACAATTTAAAATTTTGCATTATAAATATTTTCTATAAAAATGAAAAATATATTTTTGTATGTTCAACCAAACTAGTTATTAGGTCTTATAAGTCTATACTAGTCTCTAAGCCCTAAAGAGAAGAGAAAATTGCGGAAAACTATAACAAACATGTTATTATTGTATCTAATATAACTGAACATAATATTTATGTGTATATCGTAAATACACATGCATGATAAATATAGGTAATATGAGTATTAGGTATTATACATATACTTACAAGTAGTATTATTTTATGTTTAAGAAATATATGATAGTTGCAAGCTGAGGTGCGCCTTTTTTCGGGGAGTAATAAATATTTATAATAATATTATATTAAATTATATAATAAATATTTTCTTATTTCTCTTTTTGTGACATACTCAATACTTGTACCAGGTGATTTTCTGAATAAATTTGAATTATTATTATTATTATTATTATTATTATATTATAATGTTGGTACGAGTAAAACAACATCTGCCAAATAAATGCACAGTGCTTCCTCGTGCTAAATTCACCAAAGGTAGTTAATTATTGAACAATTTAAATAAAAACCGATAGTGTTTAGATAAATTGCCTGGAATTGGTCAACCACTTAATTTTTATACAATTTTACTAAAAAATATTAGTTTGAAATTTTACTTAAAACGCACCTGATTATGTTTTCGTATATTTTTTATTTTTTGACAATTTCAATCCAAATCTAAATTTATGCAAACGTCAAAATGACACTTAAAACGTCAAAACGACATTTAAAACGCCAAAATGACATTTAAAATATCAAAATGACATTTAATATGTCCAAGCAAATATCAATTTAGAAAAACAAAACACGAATTTTTAAAATAAATTTAGGTAAATCTTTGTAAGGGATTATTTTACAACAAACGTTGTAGACCCATATTATAGGAAATTTAATGCTCTACAAAAAATATTCTATAAAATTTTCACGTAAATAATTTGGGATGTCACCCTTCTCCCTTACACACGATTTTGATGATTTTGAAATGGGACCGTCCTCAAGCCAGCCAGACCCAACTATCCGACCAAGTTTCAATAATATTGGTTCAGTGGTTCATGAGTTATGCGTGCGACAAGGATTCAGGAGACAGACGGACAGACAGGGAACGAAAAGTGTTTGTCTTGACGTGAAACGGAAAGATAAATTTAAAATTTTGAAATCGGGAAACATTTTTTTTGTCTCAATCTGAAACGATCACATATAACTTCTCGTATCTTCGATATTGCGAGGAAGCAAAAATGAATTTCTACAGTTTTGTGTGTACGGATATGATTAATATTAAGAAAGAGAGAAAGAGAATATCAAAATTATTAAAGGTCTCCTACGATATTTTTTATAAAAAAACATGTTGAAACCTCTAAAAAATTTTAGGTGTAAAACGCTATTTTTATGAAATTAAAAAATTTTAAATATAGAGAAAGAAAAATTATAAAAACTGCACCAAAAACTAATTTTTGCATTTTTGTTCCTTACCATCGACTTGGATCTTGGCTTCTGCGTATAAGCCGCGTCGATTTGGTCGTGTTATCGGCCAACATTTATGAGAAGAACCCTGAAGATGTTCACTGCAATGTATGAAGAATGTTGGCCGATAACATGATCACTTCGACGCGGCTTACACCCAGAAGCCAAGATCCACATCAAAATCACCCCAGAAGCCTCAAGACTTGTATGTTAACAACTTATTTATTTTCGTTCTTGGTAATGAGATATTTTTTTTATTTATAAAATTACCCGTAATCTAGACAAATATGTTAGAAATAATTTAAAAAGTTATAAAGAATAATACATTAAATATATACAATTATCAAAAAACTACATGACTTAAATTTTATTTTGAATCACAACTTATTTTTATAATCAAATTTTTTTTTTCTATTTCAAACATCATGTGTTTCCTTAATATCACAAATATACAATAATATTTTTATAACTTTCGATTTTTTGATTAATGATTCTAAAACAAACAACAAACAAAAATCGAGAACACTGGGAAAACCCAGCATAGTCCTACTTATCCAATAACAATACAAACGACAGAAACCAATACAAAGGCTGGGTCCCAGATAAATAATATTCCATATCGAATTCGTGCCAAATATAGACTGGCGCATTGAAAATGCGAAACTAAAAATGGGCCAAAATGGACAATAGACGGGCTAGACAAGGACACACGGCGCGAACAGACACAGACGGAGAGGAAAAACCGCGACGCACTTTCGCTAGTAAAGTATGTCAGTGGAAGAAAGCGAAATTTAAAAGTAAAAAAAATATACAATCATCACCAGGTATATGCATGTATATACCTTAGATATGCCATAATATGTCTGCGTGGGATCCCTGACTTCGATACTAAAATATATCACGTAATAAATAACATTAATGTTTAGTATTAAGAATACAAAGCTGGATAAAATTATTTTTTCAGTTACAATATTTTCCAAAAAAAATGGCTCATGTTTTACTTCTTGTAGTCTATTTTTAAACACTATGAACGTGGTTTCTGGGTTGTTGTCATGTTACTTAATGGGGAACATATGAATAGAGAGCGGAAAAAATAGGTGAATTTTGGAAATTATTATCTCAAATACTATTTGCTCGAATTCATCCAGGTTTATTTTATTCTAAAGTATATATATTGAGGTATGTTTAAATTTTTTTATGTATATGTATCAACTATTAAGTGAATCTAACTGTTAAAATTTTAGAACGAGTGCATTATGTGTTTATAGTCTGTTACAGTGGCGTAGTAAGAAAATTTTTCGGGAGAGTGGGGATAAATACATATGAATTAAATTTTTTGAAGGTATTTTGAACTGTTTTCTCAAAACATACGTGTTTTTAGAACACTGAAATTTCGGAGGGGGGGTCGTCGTTATAAAAAAAATATTTTCTAAAAAACCAATTATTTGGTTATCTAAATTTTCTTATTATGACGTCATTAGCATTTTTTTAGATAGCACACTTACTTGTTGTTTTATTAGTATTTTTTAATTTTTTACATAATTATATCCATATAAAATATCATACAGTCGCGCATAGTTAATATTAATATAGTATTAGTATTATAATAGTATTATCAACAAAAATGCTCCTTTAAAGTAGAGAAGGCATATCTTATATAGTGTATAAGCAATGTAATTCAAATCAATATGACAGTTAAGGGTCGATCCACACTATCATGCCGTTGTACCAGAGCGGGATTGGACAGAGACCGGCACGATACCTATAGTGTGGATGCTTTCATTTTTTATTGTATATTTATATTTGATTGGAGCGAGACCGGACTGAGGCCTGACCGGGACGCATATTTCCAAAATCCCGTCCAGTACAGAGCAACGGACGAAAATTGTGCTCTGTAAAGCACTGGAGTTTGGAAATCGTTTCATTGATATTTGCACTCCAAACCCCAGTCGAGTACAGAGCATACTCAGACTGAGGCTAATGTTAGACAGTAGTGAAAGCTTGTACCCCTATTCTCCGTATCAACCATAAAATTTATTACATAATAAAATAGCATATAAGAATACTACATTTTCGCTGACGCGAAAATGTTTTAATTTGATATAATAATAAGTAACGCATATTTTTTAAACTATAGTTTATAAGCCCCACATCGAGATTCCACACCTAGTTCTAGTCTGAGTATGCTCTGTACTCGACTGGGGTTTGGAGTGCAAATATCAATGAAACGATTTCCAAACTCCAGTGCTTTACAGAGCACAATTTTCATCCGTTGCTCTGTACTGGACGGGCTTTTGGAAATATGCGACCGGGACCGGCACGATAGTCTGGTTCTACCCTAAAGGAGTATTTAGTTAAACTTGGTAATACCGGGCGCTGTACAAATTCAAACCAGTAGGTCTTCGGTTCATAAATTAAACTACTACAAATTTCCTAATTATTCCAAAAACGAATAATCAGACATCATAACGTATGAGTTCCCGTGCATTGTCTCGCTCTGATTGGCCGACAGACTTGTTACGTAACGAACGCGCGCGCATGCGCCGTGCTTTCCGCATTCGCTTTCTGCGCGTGCGCTGTCCCAGTTGTCCACCGACACAAACTAGATCGCACGAACGTTACATTGATTGTGTAATGCGCTTTTTCACGTACCACTGCACAGATTGTCAGCGGCAGATATCTGACTGGAATGTAGACGATGCGCTTCTTTTCACCTAGCCAAGACAAGTATACCTATTGCTCCTCAGGTGTAAATGATAATTATATAAAATATTCCTGGTATTTATATACAAAAAATCAAGGCAAGTGCAAGCAATACATGCACAATTAAACTAATGCAAATTTTGAGAAACGACAAGTTATGAGAAATATTTTTTGTTGAAAAACTTGTTCACTAAAACTATTTAACTCACATCAGCAGTTAAAAGGAAATAATTTAAAAAGGTACCCAGTGTGTGTACCCACCTAATATCCTTAATTATGGCCATAATGTTTGTTTAACCTGCCCTGAGCGGCCCAGAGGCAACTTTACAATCCTGTATTGTGTCCCCGTACTTAGACAATAAGAAAACAAAAACCAATAAAGGTGAAGGGAAAACAGAAGTAATAAAACAACCTTAAAAAAGAAGTAAAAAAAAACGAGAAATTAAAAAAAAGTCCTGGCTAAATCATCGAGCATGGAAGGCCAATAATTTTGTCTCAATCTACACCTAATTTATTAATCAATGCTCATAATTTATCAGATTTTTCTGAGCGATTATTTTAGTGATAAGGGTGGAAGATACCCTTAAGAACCATTATATGAAAACAAACCAGTCAGAATTATTTCAGAATTTCATAAATTTTATCAACTTGGCGCCTATAAATGTGAACCCACTGTTTTTTCAGTACAGTATAGCAATTAAAATTTTGTTTGCATTGTTTTCAAGAAAAACAAATCTAAATGTATGGAAAACAATCATATTAGTGCCAATTTACCAAAATTATTACTATATATTGTACTATTGACAATTTAGATCAAATCGTGTGATTTTATTGACTGCTTTAAAATAAAAAATATAATTTGACTTAAATATTATATTATATATTATTAATATTACACTCACAAATATTATTATTCGAATTATGACTAAATCCAGGAGTCTAATGCCCGGTATTATAAAAGACCTAACAAAATTTGTTAGCTAGCAATTACATTCAAATGGGGTATTAATTCTGTACTAGTATCTATGGATTAGTTATGGAATTTAGAGCAGTGCCACTTCAACTAATTGTAACACAGTTGGCATCTTTGACCGTACAAAATAATTTTCATAACATCACCACTGTTTTAATACCGTTTGTATTTACCTACAACGCGTGCGCGAAACTTGTCAAAGTCATCAACAAACTCCAAAAGAACTGTCATATAAGTTTGATATCTCAGTTGAAAGCGTTTGTTAGCTAACAAATTTGTTAGGTCCTTTATGATACCGGGCATAAGGATACGTTTTCATTACATACCTACCAGGCGAACATGCAGTAATCAATTACTGTTGATAATTCAAACTACAAAACTATGTATTTCGATTTAACCACGTATTTTTACAGAAATTATAAACAGAAACTGGTTTTGACATTTCAAAATGTAAATATCAGCAAATAAATAAAATTATAAGATATTTTGTAGGCATTATATAATGAAAATTTACACAAGAAAAATGAGCCGTTAATTTAAATGTGACATTTTCTAATATTCAATCAACTTTGGATGATAACATCTCAACTAAATATATTATAATCGTTACCTACTTTAATTTAGCTAGACATTTCAAAAGGAGAAATCGAAAATTTTAATTAAAAAATATCCGAGTGCGATAATTCATTTTGGATGTTGAATCCCTTCATTTTTTTGGAAAATGATTTATTATTTTACAAGTAAGAAATTATTAAGTAATATACTAATTATTTTGATATTGAAATTAAAATTGCCAATGTAACTAACAATAAATCCATTTATTATACTTATTATATTTATAGAACCTACCATAGACGACTAAATTACGGTTAAACCTCGATGTACCGGGCTTAGGAAATATATGAATATATACATTTTTTTAATTTAAAAATTTAATACCGAGGTAATTAAAATTCAAGCTTTCAAGATGTTAATATGGATCCTGGCTTCTGGATACAAGCCACGTTGATTTGATCGTTTTCAAAATCCTCAAAAAAGTTTGTTGGCCAAGAAAATATCCACAGCGACGTGACTTATATCCACAAGCCAAGATTTCCCAAGATCATAGCGGAGCCCGAAAGCTTGATTACAGGCATTTATCTTAACTAATTAGCTACATGTAGTATGTAAAAACAGTACCTATACATAGGTACATACTAGGATGGCACTTAGATGAGGTTGATATGAATTTTGACGAGGCCGCCCCCAAAAACAGCTCCAAATAATTAAAAATAAACGTGGAGAAATTTTCAGCTCTCTATCTTTAAAATTGGCCGTTACCAGAGAGGGGTGATTTTCCCATTTAAAATACATGGATTTTTTTTCAAAGACCTGCGTACTAGAGCGTCTTAAACTCTAAAAATCTAGAATGCTCATGAATGCATTTCTGGTACTCATATTCCATATCTAGATGAATAAATTAAACTTGTGATTCAACGTTGACAGTTATATGGGTCATTAGGTCATTCCATCAAGAGAAAAATTTAATAAAAATGTTTTCTATAATTCCTTAATAATTTTGTCAGAAAAATGTTTGACAATGAAAGCAATGATGTTGAAATAAATAAAAAATATTTTAAAATTAAAATTGAAAAAAAAAATGGGTCATGCCAGTTAGAAATTGATATGGAATAATCTTTTTTTAATTTTTGAATCAAATTGTTTTATTTCAAGATAAATGTTTTCATTGTCAAACGTTTTTCTGGCAAAATTATCCAGAAATTATGGAAAAAAAATTTGTATTCTCTTAATGAAATGACCTATATAGATGTCAACGTTGAATCACAAGTTTAATTTATCCATCTAGATATGGAATATCAGTACCAGGAATGCATTAATGAGTATTCTAAATTTTTAGAAAGAGTTTAAGACGCTCTAATACGCAGATTTTTGAAAAATCAAAAAAAAAACATGTATTTTAAATGAAAAAATGTGCCCCCTCTGGTAATGGTAATTAGATAGAGGGTTGAAACTATTTCCACATTTTTTAAAATTATTTGGAGCTGATTTGTGAGGCAGCCCAGTCAAAATTTATCCCAACCCCATCTAAGAACTCCCCTAGGGTGTACAAGTTATACATTGTACTAAAATTTGTCCATTTAGTAACATATTCGTTCGTAAATATTGTTTTTTTTATATAATTTTGACTTTATCGGACATCTCTTAGCCTGAGTCTATAATTGTATGGAGGATCTACTGTAGGCACTAAATTGAGTGAAATATTGTCTAGAATATCAAGAAAAATCGTTCAATTTTTCGAATTTTTGCCAATAAAATAAATGTTTTTATTTGTATTTTTTTCATTTAAAAGGGTATTTTTACGAGTGTGAGCTAGAGAACAATACAAACCACTTGCTCCTCTCCTTCCTCCAGAGTGCGACTATGTGTCAAGGTATGTATTTTGATCACCTTGAAAATTTAAAAAATGCATTAGAACTAACCTACCAATAGTAATGCACAAAAACATTAAGGATTAAAAACAAAATAAATTATTTAACTTGTTTTTCTAAAAATAAATTTAAATTAAGTGCGCTTAGAATAAATTAAATACAATTATTTATAACTTTTGCATAAATAATTACGTAATATGTTTAGAGAATTTATGAAATAGTAGGACAAACAAGCATTAATTTTTTTTTCATGCACAAACTCGATTCGTTAAAAATAAACGTGTTTATTTTCGAATATAAATAAAAAAGACTTCACTGACCTACACCGAACATATTTTGAAGTGAACATTCTAACAAATATATTTAGAATATAATTTACATTTCAAATCAACTGTTTACCTTGCTATAGTTATTTATTTTGTTTATTGATGAAATGAATGTATTTTTAAATTTGTGATGCACGTCTATAAGATTTTATGTTTTTTAGGGCTCTATAAAACCATAATCAGAAATCTACGCCAAATATATACAAGTATATTTTATGGCAAATATACGAGGCAGGGCCGGATTAACAACGTAGCAAATGCTACGGGCCCCGCGTCTCTGGGGGCCCCGCGACTTTGCGGAAAAATATCTCTTATTGGACTTACTACTTACCGTCCAATGGTTGATACGGGGTGTCCAAAACTACAGTAATTAATAATTAAAATTTAGGGTTTCCGATCTCAATTCGATTTAATCGAAAAATCGATTTTTGAATCTCCGATCTTTGATTTTTTTAATCGATTTTTCTAAATTTGCTCAAATCAAATCAAGAAAATTTTGTTTGTAAAGTGGTGTTTTATTATACACACCTCAAAAAAATTAAGGGATAATTAAAAAAAAAGCAAAACAAAAAATTCTAATTTTCAAACAGTTATATTTCCGCGAAAATTCATTTGATTTGCGTGTTCGCTTTCTAATTTTTGAATAAAAATTTCAACAAATTTTATCATCCTTTTCCGTTCTTTACCAAGGGTTAAAAGAGTTCAAAAAAATATCCCTTAATTTTTTATTAACTTATCAATTTTTTTCAGGATTGTATATTCTAAATCAAGTCAGCCAGGGGTGAGTAAGGGGGCGGGGCGGTTAGGTTATTTACTCCCCGAGTTTCACACCCCCCTCCTAGCGACGCTACTACCAAGGGCCTCTTTATAACATCTGCTACGGGCCCCGCGCTTTCTTAATCCGGTACTGATACGAGGAATATACGAAAAAATATATGTTCGATACATTTGATATAATTTATAACAGAATATAAACTTATTTATACATACTAAAAATTTGACCAATATTTTACCTGTCTTAACGGCAACATACACACATGATTTTTTTGTGCACATCTATTGGACAGTACCTAACTTAACCTAACCTAACCTGCTTTTACAAAAATTTCCAAATAAAAAAACTGCAACTGAACGCGAATTGAAATCTCTATACGCATTCTTTATGTTTGACAGAAACCCAAAACTATTTTTTTGCCGCTTGTATGTTACTTAAGATCTTTTAGTGGAGTGGGAAGAAAAGAAAAGCCTCTGATAAAAGCCGAGTTAGACTAATTAGTAATTATGGCCCGCTCTAATAATGATATACATAACGCGTACACTGTGCATATATTGAAAGTATATAATAAATGCATTTTTCGATTATTTAAAATATACGAAAAACGGCAAAATTTATATAATTCCCGTATAGTTAAAATACATTTCACAAATATTTTTATTCGTATATTTCGGTGTGTAATTTTTTCCATGAGAAATCAAAAAGTAAATCTTAATCATATCCCACTTTTTGTATTGTGGTAGGTAAAAGTATTGTCTCATTAAATCTAAAAAAAGAATAGTAGCAAAGCTTTGGTGATATTAACAACGATGATTATTAAGATTTGTAATATCTTTGATATTGACTTAACCTTAACCTAGGCCAAAATATGTTCAACTCCTTTATTTATTATCTAACATAGATTACGCTATCATTAGACTATGTATGTAAATAAAAAAGATATTAATAGATGCCAATTTTTTGCTAATTATAAAAATTTTCTTCAACTATATAATGCAGTGAAAACTACAAATAAAAAAACACAATTTGGTACATATTTATGTCGAAAATATTATGTAATAAAATATCCACTGAAAAATATGTTCAGTATAGGTCAGTAAAGTTGTTTTGGTTGTTGTTTTTTTGAGCGCGAATGAATTCATTTATCTATTTTATCAAATCGAGTTTCATGCATACATAATATGTTTATGATATGTTTATCCTGTTTCAAGCAATTATATTATGTTATTATTTTTTATTATGATATCTGTTTGTTGACAAACAACAATATCCAAAAAATATCTGCTAAATTTAGAAAGCATATTAAGAGGTATTCTTAAAATCACTGTATAATAAATTATAGCGAACTTTTTAAAATGTAAAAACATGTACCAAATTATATCATGGTGTTTCCTCGTACTAAATTGTGCAAAGGGAGATGTATCTTCGTAAAGGATTATTTTACTACAAACGATGTTATTAATTTACATATAAAAATATTAAAAAATCTATAAAATTTTCATATAACATGTGTCATTTCTGAGACATTTTCAAAAATAAACATTTGAGTATCCCTTCACCTACACACAATTTTGATGATTTTTATATGGGCCATGAACTAGCTGAATCTATATAACAAACTAATGCCCGGTATTATAAAGGAGCTAACAAATTTGCTAGCTAGTAAGCACTTTCAATGGGAATGAGGTATTATTTCTGTACTAGTATCTATGGATTGAAATTTAGAGCAGTGATTCTTCAACTTATTGTGACACAGTTGGCGACTCTGACCGTATAAAATAATGTTCATAATATCGCCACTGTTTTAATACAGTTGGTGTTTACATACCACGCGTGCGCGAAAATTGTCAAACACTTCATGAAACTAAAGGAGAACTATCAGATAGGTTTGAAACCTCATTTGAAAGTGCAAATTTTGCTAGCTCGTTTATAATACCGGGCATAAGTTTCATAATCAAATCAGTTACACGTGAGACAAGGACTCAGGGGACAGACACATACGGAATGAAACAATTTGTTTTTCCTGAAACGAAAAGATCAAGTGGAAATTTTGAAATCAGTGACCAAAAATTTATCTACTTTCAGAATGATCATATAGTCCCCTTTTATAGTGTAATTACAATCATGTAAATATTTCAACGATTTTATAATTGGTAAATATAACATGTTTACTTTTTTCTCATCGACTTTAACCATACTCACTTCAATTCAATTATTTTGTCTATTATAGATAATTTTTAATCACACAAACATATTACTAAAAACATGTTTTGACAGTATTAACTCAGAATTTAAAAAAAACATCAACACTGAAATGAATAAGATTAGATAAATTAGTAAACAAAAATTGTTTGTATAAAAAAAGTAACATGTTATCGGCGAATGATCAAAATTATATTTTATTTTTATATAACACGTAATAAAATTATATCTTTTAGATATGTAGTGTCAGTATTTATTACTAATAATTCGGGCAAGACATACACGAGTGTATGCCATAAGGGTTCCGAAGTACGTATACTACGTGAAATGTTTGGAACCACTTACAGGTGCATTTTTAAGTTAAAGTTAAAATATAAAAAAGTGTCAAGTTCTACTAATTGAGATCTATATTTTGACATACCACATGCCTAGATATCAAAAAAAAAAATTTATGACGCCCCTCCCTATAATTCCAAAATTTAAAATTATATTGCTGACTTTAGTATTTGTCGTTGGTAGTCCCACCAAAGCCTCGTTACCAAATTTTTTTCAGATTTTTTGAGCCAGTAGTTACAGAGATAGAGGGGGGGGGGGCAAAATAAAACACTGCTTTTAGCCCCCTACAGGTGCCATTTTTGAGTTAGAAAAAAAATAAAAAATATGGTCATGTTCTACGAATTGAGATGTACATTTTGACATATCACATGCCTAGATATGAAAATAAAAATTTTAAATTCTCTTACACCCCTCCCTATTATTCCAAAATTTAAAATTATATTATTGACTTTAGTATTTTTCGTTGGTAGTCCCACCAAAACCTCGTTACCAAATTTTTTTCAGATTTTTTGAGCCGGTAGTTACAGAGTTAGAGGGGGGGTGGGGGCAGAATAAAATACTGATTTTAGCCCCCTACAGGCGCCATTTTTGAGTTAGAAAAAAAAAAAAATAGGGGCATATTCTACTAATTGAGACGTAAATTTTGACGTGCCACACGTCTTGGTATACAATTTTTTTGTTTTTTTTGGATTTGCTTTAAAGCCCCCTACAGGTACCATTTTTGATTTAGAAAAAAAATTAAAAAAGGGTCAAATTCCGCTTGTTTGGTTATACATTTGAACGTGCCACATGCCTTGGTATAAAAAAAATTCTTTTTTTACCTAGCTTTAGCTCCTTATTGCCCCCCCTGAAAAATTATTTATTCAATAAATTTGTACATATTTTACTAGAGGGTGTCATTTTACATGTTCAGTAAAAATTTCAAGTTTCTAGCTTATATAGTTTACGAGCTATTTAGCTTTGAGTGAAAAGGACGGACGGACGGACGGACGGACATACGGACGGACGACAAAGCGATATTAATAGGGTTTCTTCGGAACCCTAATAAAAAAATATATGCATATAATATATACTAATTATAAGAATACTAACTAATATAATACAAAGTGTGACAAAAAAGCCAATACTAATTACGAAGGTTGAAGTCTCATCAAAACAATTAAAAAATTGTTTACGAACATTTAACGGAAAATATTTCCTAATAGATTTATAGACCCCCCCCCCTACAGAAGAAATTACGTGTGGATCGTTCAGAAACCAAGTTCACGTGTCAAATATTTGCTAAAATCTAGTTTTAAATAAATATTATTTACATGCTATTAATTAATTAATAATTTTCAATTTATTAAAAAATATATAAATAAAATATGTATATATTTCTGGGAAATACTTTAATATATATCTGTTTCAAAATTAGCATCTCGACAAAAAAATGCACTGGTAAGTGAGTGATTCAAATATAAAAGAAAATGTGTAGAGTTGAAAATAGATACTTTTTGGTCAGAAAAGATTACAGGTTTTATAAAAAATAATAATTTATCAGTTAGATAAATTTATATTTTTTCATATTGAGAATTTGGTTTTACTCTAATAAAAAAAATATTGTCATATTAAATATTTATATTTTGGTATTTTTTTTATTAATTTCAATATAGTGATAACAAATAAAACAAATTATTAAAAAAATACTCCTTTATATATGTATGTAGCTTCACACTTTAATTTCACAACGATATACAGTTAAAAGAATATAAAAATGATTTTAAAAAAACATTTTGAATATCATTAATTTCTTTTCATGCCTTCTGTATTTTTTATCTTAACAAAATGAACTTAATATTCTGAATAATGTAGATTAGCTGTTTTGTATGTTTTTTTTAAATTACTCATACTGTTCATTAATATTTGTCAATAAATGTTCAGATTAAAAAAAAAAGTTATTTTTCCAATTATTTTTCATAATATAAAAATGTTTTTAAACATTCATTTACATTAACTAAAATTAGATATTTTTTAAATTTCAATAATTATCATTAGTAAACCATAAAAATAACAATAAAAATAACCATAAAAAAACAAATGGAATATATTTCTTCTCAAAAATATTCAAAAATTAAAAAAATATCGATAAGCACACTGAAAAATATTTTGAACTTGTTAGATTATAAAATTTATTAATTTATTTATATTTTCCAATAATACACAGTACACAGCTTGTAAATTTAAATGTTTTTCGTGTTAAAAAAAGTTGTGTTAAAAGATAGTTTTTTCGGTAGATAATTATATATATAAATATGTGTACTATATGTATAAAAACATGCGCTAAGTAGCCAAAATTATTTTTTATATTAAAATTAACTTATACTTCATATTATATATCAAAACAACATTTATTTAACATATTTAAGATGAACACGATATGTTGATTGAAACTTCAAAATTTGGGCTTTACTTTAGACTAAGACTTTTCTATATCACATGTACGCAGTGACGTAGCTAGAGGTCGCTGCGCCCCCGGCGAAACCTAAAAATAGCGCCTCTAGTCTAACCTGACTCGTTTCGACGCCTCCCTAAGCTATATGCCCCCGGCAGGGGCCAGTTTCAAAAACCCCTAGCTACGCCACTGCGTGTACTTAACGATATAGAGACGAGATTTACCTACCTCTCGTGTAAAATCTTAATCAAAATACAAAAAATAACTTTTCAGTCAAGATAATAATCGTAAAAGACTAACATCCTTTATAATTTTCAACTCTGAATAATATAAAATGTAATATTTGATATAAGTAACCAAAAATTCATAAATTTTAATATTCAAGTCTTGCAAACTATAAAAACAAAGATTTCATAAATAAGGTCAACAATTCGGAAGCAAAACAATTCCTGCAACCAATTCATGCGTAACACATGGTTACAAGATTCAGGACAAAAGAACAACCCTAAAACATTGTTTATATAACTCGCAATAACACATAAATACATTAGCATACAGCATACGTACATACATGTTATACAGATACCAGACTGTCTCTAAATAATCACGCGAATTTATTTACAAGACCCTCTCCCCCCCGCCATACGTCGCCAACCGTGCTATCAACCCACTCGACGTGCAAAAAAAACTAACCTAACCTAACAACAAAACATTTGATACATGTCTAAAATTAAAAGTCAAAAACATAATGTTCGACCGCTACTCGACTATTCAAGGACATTTTAATATCATACCGTCTCGAGCGAGCGAGTCCTAGCGAGTTCAAAATCACAAAAAATGTGCGCAGTTTTTTTACATTTTTTTATAATTTATCTTATCTTATTCAGTCGTGGCGGAACAAGAGGGCAAAAGGGGCAATACCTCCCTAATAAGACCATGAAATAGCAAATTATTCATTTGTTTTGCTACCCAACTACGGCGAAGCAAAACATGTATTCGGCGTTTTATATCTTTGTTGCCTCATATCTCTTGAACTACTGAACCGATTTTAGTTAAACAAACGTTAAAAAATTCCTTAAAGTTATGAAGGTGGTAATGATTACATTAACTACAAAAATGTTAAAGGAAAAGTAAAAAAAATTAAAACCCGATTACAGCTTGTACGAAAAACACACATATTACAACAGGCTCAGAAAAATGCTACCATATTTATCTTCAATCCTGCTCAAAATTCAATTTATTTAACTTTATTATTTTATTTATTTATATTAAAGGGGGGCTCTCCGGGCCCCGGGTGCCAAAGGAGCCTTAAAGAGAGGCGCCTAATAAGAAGGGGTATATTATGCAAGGATACTCATTTTTTTAACATCAAATTTTATTACGTTCTTTTATTAAATTTTTCTTAATATTCAAAACAATTGTTTTTAAAAAAATTAGTTGAGAGGGGGGTACATGCCTAACATTCCACTCCAAATACCAATCTTCCTTAGTCCACCACTGCAAGACGATTAACTTTAATGTTTCTCGCGCATGACGTAGTAGTCGGGTATAGGTATTTTTTTTTTTTAATTTATAACAATTCGTTTTTAAAATCAAGATATCTTCCTTCCTAAATCAAAAATTATCATTTCCTTTACTCCATTCGCAAATAAATACTTCACCATTTTATTACAGTACCAATAAATAAAAGTATTTTCATGTGCAATAATGTACATCCGTAATCCGTATAGAGAAATTTCGTTTATATGTATGTAGTTTTATTTTTTATATTTTGGTCAGGGCCGTAACTACCACCAGAGCAACCGAGGCAGTGCCCCGGGGCCCCCGAATAAGGAAGGTATTTTTTATGAAATCGGAATAAAAAAAATTTCTAGTCAAACTCATTCAACACGGAGAAAATTTTTCAAAAACAAAGACCCAAAAAATTAGATTTTGAAAACATGTATAGAACTGCTTTTAGCACCATCGCAAAGTACATAAAAAAATCTACAAAAAAGAATGTCTCTCTACCATATGTTGCCCACAAGTTATCAACAAGTAAATTTTTAATTTTTCTTGGCACACATATATTTATTATCATAAGGAATATATTTTCCTTAAATTTTATTAAAATTCATTTACTAATGGTCGTTATAAAAAAATACTAATAGCTTTGGTTTTTAATTTCTTTAGGTTATGTAATAAAATTGTAAGATTTAAAAATATTTAGTTATATTGGAAAATTCATAACGAAAAAAATACATTTTTAGTGTTCCATGAAAACGAAACACTAATGGAATCACTTTGGTGTCCGTCCGTCCGTCCATCTGTCCCAGGCAATTTTCTCTGAAACTATTCGACGTAAATTTTGAAATTTAACACAAAGATAGATAGTTTTGTTTAAATTTTTTTAATGAAATCGGCAAAGTTTAAAAACATTAAAACATCGTTTTGTTTTTTTGTTTTTTTTTTTTTTTAATTTATTTTCTGGTGTAGTTTTAATTATTCATAAAAAAATATAAAAGTTAAAATTTGAAAGCCTTCACATTTTTTTTGAAAATATTCACATACATGAAAATTGTTCAATACATTTTTTATAAGGGGCCCCTTTATCACTTTCTACCCCAAGGTCCCAGAGCCTCTAGGTACGGCCCTGCTTTTGGTCTTCACAAACTCACAATTAGTTATTTCTTTGACACTACGAAAGACATACCTATATTTGAATTTATAGTTATACTTTTAAGAAATGTAATTCAAAAAGCTTGGATGTACCTTGAGTAAGATCACTGAGCTTTTTAATTGTTTTTGTGCCAAAACTTTAACATATACATCATATTTTATTGGTAGTATTTATGACCCATGGAAAATGTTTTCAGTAAACATCGAAATGCGGCAATAAAACTCGGCTATTAAATTACTTATGCTATGACATACATTCAAATGAAATTCATATTTAAAAATCACCACAAATCCTTTTATTTTTTAATGAGTTAGAAGCCAAAATAAATAAATTCACTTAACAATAACACATACGTTGTATGCGTAAACTTTCAGACAGTTAAATAACAATACATTTTTATTAATTTATTAGTTAAAAAGTATAGGTACTACATTCGATTTTTTTTACCAACAGTAGTTTGATATAAGAGCTACATGGACGAGATGAGATCGAGACGATATCAACATTATTTATAAATTCTCGTCGAGAGACTTGCCGAGTGTCTCAATTTTAAAAGAAGTATACTTCAAAATTGTATTGTTTATTACATAAGAATAAATGGAAAATATATTTATTATTAAAAATACAGAACTTCTTTCAGGTCTCGATTACGTGTACAAGACGAGATAGAGACGAAACCAGTTTATATTTTTACGAGACGAAACTGATAATAGATGGCTTCAATTTGCAAGAGACAAGATCAATTTTTTTACCAATCAGCTTGGGCACTCCAGATGACGTATTTTCCCTTTCTCGTGCCGAGTTACAAGACTATATTTGTTATGATTGGGCTCACTATTCCCGCTCTTCACATTTGGGCACCCCAGATGACATATTTTCCCCTCTCACGCCGAGCTACCTTGTACTTTACATACCTTGTATTGGCAATCCACTAAGAAATATTATCAAAATATTCGTTCTTACAATTAGTCTTAAAATATGTATAACTAGATACAGTCTATACAACCATTTTTAATTGTTACTGAATTTTATATGATACATAAATGTAAAATAGAACAAATACATTTTTATTTTCATCATCATTTAATAGATCATGTATATCAATTACTCTACATTTCCTACTTTCATGAAAATAATCATCCCATGAATAAGTCAAAAGGTTAAAAGATAAAGTGCAATTTTGAAATAATCTCTTGAATGTTATACGATAATAATAATAATCATCATCATTTATTTGCCAAATTATCTATATATGTTTACATATTTAATAAGTTATAACAAATATATTGAATAATTATGAATAATATATGTGTACAATACATCAATATAAGTATCGTATATTGTACGTTGTAATTTGGCTTTTAAAGAATTTACTCCCAATTTTATCAAAATCTGTTAATGGTAACAGCTTTATAAATCTCCCGATCTGAACCCAATGTTTGCTATGTAACAGATGTATAGTAATGTGTACCATCTGCCAACACAAACAAACTGGTAACATAGATACAAGAAATCAGGCATAAATGTAACAAATTATATTTAAGATAAAGCCTAGAGCAGAAATACACGAATAGTTCTTCTGACCTTATTTGATCATTATACTTATCTAATATGATATATTGGTTTATCCTAAGATAAAATTACGATTTTAAAATAATTTTTCAAAACGGCACCCCCCCCCCCCCCTCTCCATATAATTAACAATATACACTACAAATTATCATAATAAAAAAACATATCAATATTTTATTTAGAGATTGAAATAGCATAAATCGTTAATTATGCTATTTCAAAAGAAAAAAAATGTATTTTTTTATTTTTAAGGTTTAACATTGTACGTTTATAGATCCAAAAAAATTTTAAACAATAAAAACGAAAATACTTTATTTTGTTCCTCCAATGTTGTTATTTTCACTTTTTAAAAGCCTTGAGAATGTCTAGTAAAATATGTTATGAAACTTTACACATGATAACGACCTCAACGATACGGATTAAACTCAGAAATTCAGAGTTACATGATTTTACATTCTTGTATTTTTATACATTCTGATATTTAATATATGTAAGTGGAAAAAATTTCTGATCACAATAAGTTGAAAACTAAAAAATATCTATTTAGGTACTATAAATAAGTATTCAAAAACATTAAATCCAGGTAAAATACTTCCCCTTCCAACGAACAGATATATTATAATTATTACGCCCCAATATAAATGTAGTTCAAGTCCCTCGAGACTAATTTTCTTAAAAATACCCTCACCCCGAATTAATTTTCCTTTCAGAGTAAATTCCCTCATTTCAACACTGACAAGTCATTTTATAAAATAAATAATTAAAAATTTTTAAAAACTAATCAGAACTGGAATTATCCAGTTGTGTTCCACATTAATTTTATCAAAAAATAGATAAAGTGCATCTATATAATTTGATCTTAAAGAAGTACATATGTATATATATATATATATATATAGGTAAGTACAATATGTAATATAATAGATCATAAAAATTCTAGACTATACAAACATGAAAAAGAAATAAAAACTACGATTCTTCTACTTTAATGTTTACAAAATTATACAGCACAATTATGCGTATTGTAAATAACCTAAAAACATTGAAATATTAATTTTACATACATAGTGAATAAAAAAAAAATTTCATCGTAATACATTACTCATAAGAAGATTGACATTTGTTTGCTTTATATCTAGTGTCCACTGATAAAAACAAAATGTAAAAATTATTTTTATAAATAAATGAATAAAACGTCGTAGCAAAAAAATTATCACTATTATTATTTTTATTAATTAACTGATATTTTTTTATTAATGTGATATGAATGAATTAATACAATATTGTTACATATCTGGTTGGAGATATTTTTTTTAAATATTTACTACTGCCCCTCAAAAAGAATTAAACGAATATTAGATATAATATTACTTGTATCTAAATTCAGAAAATATATTTGGGGTTTTTGAATCTACATAGGTCGTTTTGTATAACAATATA